>CM067842.1:20423407-25423407 GCA_034509565.1 Triticum monococcum | reverse complement strand
AGATATTCATCTAAGAATAGTGTATGCAGGAGACATGCCACTGGATATAAAAAACCTGGTACTTACTTTCCATATTGTAAAAAGTGGAAACCAACTGAACCTTCAAACTATTCAATGAACCAATAAATCATGCAAGCCAAAGAGACCACTTAAACCATGAAGTTCTCTATTCTTTATCCGTAATGGAAATTGTGCAAGAAAATAAGATGAAAAATATAAAACCTCAACCTCTAATTCTAGATGGAACTTCTTATGCTTTCCTCTGTACCACGGTCAATGCTTGTCTGCTTGTAGACCCTCTGTTTTTTCTCTTCTGGGAACATCTTCAAATTCATATTTATCTAAGCATATGATTGAATATCTTTTTTTGTCTCAAAAATAAATATTGTGCGTTCTCAAAAAAAAATCTGCAAGTCGAAAGGAAGAGGAAGGAGCATCTGAGAACAATAGGCATCGGAGGCATTGGGAAAATGCGAAACAAATGACAACCTCTATTTCTAGAGGGATGACTTTTTTTTCTTTCCTCCATGTTCCCATGTCCACCGCTCTTAGACCATCTTTTCTTCCTATTCCTGGCTTACTCATGATATTAGAAGAGAGATTGAGCTCTAGATTTCCCTCCATGATCCTAACCCCATTGCTCTTAGAGGCTCTCTCTTCCTCTTACTGGCTCACTCATGGTCCGATAAATTACAAACCTTTACCAATATAAAAGCTCATACTATTGAACATGGTTGTTGTCTTCTGAAATATATGTAGGCCTCTATGGCATCGCTCTATGCCGCAGAGGTATCCTATGAGTAAAGAAACTAAATAGTGCACCTACACCATGGTACAATATAGACCATAGTATTAAATGATAGTGTGGACAATAAATATCAATCTTAAATAGTCTAAATCCGGGTGGTGCATTTAAAAGAAGGGTAAGGAAAGTAATTCACTCTCGACGATTCTTGTCTGGAGTGAGTAGGGAGGTGGAGAACAACATCACATATCTGCACATATGTCCACAAGAATCACACTATTCACAACTTGATTGACTAGCGAACCTTGTACAAGGAATTTCAATCTAATCAAGAGCAAGTATAGTTAGTCGATATTGTTACTTACCAATTGAAATAATTAATAAAATCATGTACCCCATATGTTTACTATAGGGAACCATATTACCAATTAAAACTTGACAAGCAAATCATGGGTCGATTCAGCATCGCTGCTCAACATCATTAATATTGACTACCACTAGTTGTAAAGTCTCTTTCTACTTCTTCCTAAGGGGTTACCGGTTGAATGCCCAATGGATGGTTAAAATTGACATCGGATTAACAAGAACACATAGTTGCTGCTGTGCTTCACACTAATGATACTATTTGCAGTTTCTTAGTCAGGATCTGAGGAACCTTTTGTTTGAGACACACTCCGAATGGTGACTGGATTTAATAGCTAGTTAATGATTTCTACGATAGGTTTCAATTCAAATAAAATATGTACAGAGCAAACCAAATCTAAAGGAACTTATCAAACGTTATTGTCAACAAGATGTTGCACATCATGATAGATAACAACAAGGATCATGGAGGCAAGAGGCAAAATGACGACACGTCGGCGGCTCTTTTGCCCTACCTACACCCTGGACACGTCAAGTGGATTCTTTTTGGTGCATCCGGTAGGCACAACCGCGCCTATGAGTACCGGCGCCTGATTTATTTTTTGAAAAGGAGGTTCAAACCCTGGGCCTCTGTATCAATGTGATGCACACATCCATTCTTATCAATTATAAAAAAGGGTACAAAAAAATACAACCACTACAAAACCATTACAAGATATATGGAATAAAATCTATGAATAAATTGAGTACTTCCACAAAAATGCCTTCAGGAAGGGATGAACGTCCTTGCATCATTATTGCCTCGTCTGACCAGAGACGACTTGGACTAGGATTTTCATCCAAATTGCCAAGAGTAGCCAATTAAGACCAGAAAACAAGCAGTCAACAAGGTAATGATGCACATTTGTCACTGCTAAGCCCAACTAAAAAAAGTCAGGACAAGAGCTTTCGCCCTGGACATGAAGTGTTGTTTCAGTTAACATATGAAAGCTGGATCGTTTGATAGTCACATCCGCCATTACTCCATGATAGCACTAGAAGATTGGTGGGACCACTTCCCACTTTAGAACACCTCTCCGGCCACTAGAGGCCCGCCCAAGTACTGACCACTGCAACTCCAGACCGCCTCAAGTGAAACTGCAGCATCTACCCTGCAATCATAGCCGCTGCTCCGTTGGTAGATGTCTAAAATTGTCGTTTGTGCCATAAACCTCCTCGTGTGATGGCCACTGCCCTGGCAACGGGCATAATTTTCCAGGTACGTGGTTTTCCATGTTCTGATGAAAATGATCAGCACAACATAACGATCCGCCATCATGCAATTTAAAAATGTGGTGCACTAGGGCGGCAGAGATGAGATCATTGGGGACAAGGACGTACCCTGGGATGCCAAGCTCGACAATGAGGGTCAGAGCCGTAGAGCAAAATCAGGCATCTGCTCGGCGGCCACAGCAGAGGAGGGTGTGAAATCGTAGGAGAGAATCGTGGATGAGTTGGAAAGCCACGGTCTCCATATGAGGGCAGGAAGAGAGGAGCCAGGCAGATGGAATCACGTCACTATGATAGTGTGGAGACAATGCATGGGACGGTGGAGAGGGCCACGACGAGCATGGAGACATGGCATTGCATGGCTTGCGTGATTGAACTGCTCGACTTTTGTAGTAAATTATTATTACTAGTCGAGTTTGTGCTCCACACATAGCTAAAATGAAATTATCTATGGAGATGTCTCTCCAGCGGATTTCACCAAACTTGGTCGGTGTTTGTCTTTGACGCATCCGTGTTGAGCCGGTTTTCATTCATCTACAATGGCGTGTTTACATGTCTCCAGAGGATCTCATCAGTGACGGTTGTTATTCTGATGCACTGATCCAGTGTGGTCCTAGCGAGACGATTTTCCCAACTGTCTAGTACAACAAGCTTTCCCTGGTTCCGGTGAGGGAGGGACGATGACCGCGCAGCGCCTTCGGCTCGCTCTAGTGGTTGTAGTTGTCGCTAGTTGGTCTGTGGACCTAGATGTAATTTATGTTACTTCTACTTTTTTTCGTACTAACATTATTTATGAATATATCAAAAGTTTTTTTAAGGGAAAATAGATCAAAAACGTTTTCCTACTAGTATATGACAAAAAAGAGAGACTAGACGTCTTCTCTCCCAAAGACAAAAGAACGATTTCGTAGTATAGGGCCCTATGAAGTCAACCGATGTACGTTGCCACAGTGCTGAGGTCATACGATAATCAATACATGTATCGCACACTATCATTTTTTTTTTTGTAAATTTTGGTTCTGAACTAAACAGACAAATTCTTTTGCATAAGACGACAAAGACTGATTTTGGAGAAGGCATGAGTGAATGCACTGTGCACAAAGACTGACTTGTTCACTGAGCCACTTGGTGATCATTCAATGACAAATCTTGACCAGTTCGACACAATTCTAGTAAACTCTCAGAGAAAGGCCAGCATAATTTCAGATTTGAAAATGTTCATCAATCAAAAGGTGTAGCTACACACTTAGGTTGTGTTTAGTTCGGGAACGAAGTGGAATGAAATATCATAGTTCCATTCCACTAGAATGTGTCAGTTCAGTCTTTGTGTTTGGTAGTGGCAAGTTGAAGGAATGGAATGGTTATATTTGATGTTTGGTTTGAGAGACGGATGGACTGGGTTTATTCATCTCACCATGAAATGGATTGGATTTCAGTCAAACATAGGTAGATAAATATTCAATTGTACTATTTCAGAACTGTGGTGTAAGCATCAACGATTCATGAAACGTAAGTTTGAACACGGTGTGTCAAAACCAAATCACCGAGAAACGGAAAAGAAAGGAATCAGGTTCAAAAAAAAGATCAACAGCAACAACCAAATACCAAAGTCTACATCTGATTTGACTGCTACAAGAAAAAAATGCAGCATGCTAGTCTTATTTTTATTAAAGGGGGACATCCCGACCTCTGCATCGAAGAGATGCATACGCCACATTTATTAAACAAGCAAATAGGTTCAAGCATAAGTCTAAAAGTCTCCAACAAAACTGCTCACAAAGAGCTAAGGAGCAAAACGCAAAAGCCACAGCAGGCCGGCAAGAGAAAGACAGGAAAACTAATTGCCTATCATATTACATGACCACCATCTAAACTGGCTGAAAATATCCCGTGCTACAATCTCCCAGCGGATAGATCTAGTAACCAAACGCTCCCTGGCCTCCATCGGAGTGAGTAATGACCACATACAGATCAATGCAGTGGCCCGGAATATAACCTGCAAAAAATGAGTATTTGATATTCTGTTAAAGACTAAATCATTTCTGCAGTTTCAGATAGCCCATAATAATGCACATACTCCTACACGAATGTGTCTCGCTGTTTGGGGCTCAATCCCATCCAACCACGTTCCAAATAACATGTTAATATTGTGTGGATGAGTAATATTAAAGGCTATGTTAACTGATTGCCAAAGAATTTTTGCCATGGGACACTCGAGAAAGAGGTGCTTGATTGTTTCATCTCTGTCACAAAAGCTACACCGACTGGATCCAGTCCAGTTGCGTTTAATCAAGTTATCCTTAGTTAAAATGACTTGTTTATGCAAAAACCATGAACACTTTAAATCTCAAGGGAACTTTGACATGCCAAACATGTTTCGACGTAGGAATAGAACTAGAATTAATAACACGCAAGTACATCGATTTGACCGTAAATTCTCCATTCCTAATAAGTTTCCAACACAACTGGTTTGGACGTTGAGAAAGTTGAACCTCCATCAGTCTTCTCACAAGATGAAGCCAATCTTCCCAACGGTTACCGGCTAAAGCTCTCCTGAAGCTAATATGTAAAGGCGTGGACTAACATACCGTCTAAACGGTTGCATCTCTACGTTGAACAATGCTGTAGAGAGTAGGATACTGAATCGCCAAAGGCGTATCCCCTAGCCAGGTATCCTCCGAGAATCTTGTAGAAGTACCGTTACCAATAACCACCTTGGTCCGGTTAAAGAAGAGCGATTTAATTCTCATCAGGCCTTTCCAGAAGGGCGAATCCAGCGGCCTCACTGTCACCTGGGATAAGGTCTTGGACTAAAGGTACTTATTACGCAGAATCTGAGCCCAGGTAGCCTCGGTCTCTCGAGAAAGCTTATATAGCCATTTGCTAAGAAGAAATTTGTTCTTTACCTCAAGATTTTCGATCCCAAGACCCCCTTGGTCCTTCGGTTGACAAATAATGTCCCATCTAGCTAATCTATACTTTATCTTCAACTCATCACTTTGCCAGAAAAAGCGGGATCCATAGAAATCAAGTCTTTTCCGAACTCCCACTGGCACTTCGAAAAAAGACAAAAGGAACATGGGCATACTAGTGTGTACCGAATTAATAAGAACTAACCGGCCTCCATATGACATCAGTTTGCCCTTCCAGCAACCCAATTTCTTCTCAAATCGATCCTCATTGCACTTCCATTCGCTATTTGTTAGCTTACGGTGATGAATGTGTATACCTAAATACGTAAAAGGTAAAGCCTCCTATTCACACCCGAACAATTGCTTATATGCCTCTTGTTCCTCCTTGGCTCTACCAAAGCAGTACAATTCACTCTTGTGAAAATTAATTTTTAGACCGGACAATTGTTCGAACAAGCATAACACTAACTTCATGTTTCGTGCCTTCGCCAATTCATGCTCCATAAAGATGATAGTATCATCAGCGTACTGTAGCAGAGACACACCTCCATCAACTAGATGAGGTACTAAGCTCCCTACCTGTCTAGCCTCCCTATTAGAGTTGTCAACATGTCAACTACAATGTTGAACAAAATAGGTGACATTGGATCTCCTTGTCTCGGGCCCTTATGTGTCTGGAAATAACGCCCTATGTTATCATTCACTTTAATTCCAACACTGCCTTTTTGCGTGAAAGATTCTATCTCTCTACGCCAAGCTGGATCGAAACCTTTCATCCTCAACGCCTGTTGAAGGAATGGCCATTTAACTTTGTCGTACGCTTTTTTGAAATCCAGTTTAAAAACCACCCCATCTAGTTTTTTCGTATGGATTTCATGGAGTGTTTCATGCATGACTACCACCCCTTCAAGGATGTTGCTATCCGGCATAAAACCAGTTTGGGATGGATGCACCACAGAATGCGCAATCTGTGTGAGTCTATTGGTCCCAACCTTGGTGAAGATTTTGAAACTTACATTAAGAAGACAGATGGGCGTAAACTGCTCAATTCAGACCGCCTCTGTTTTCTTAGGCAGCAAAGTGATAGTTCCAAAATTCAGATGAAACAATTGAAGTTGTCCAGCAAATAAGTCCTGGAACATCGGAAGCAAGTCCCCTTTAATAATATGCCAGCACCTCTTATAAAACTCCGCCGGAAAACAGTCCGGTCCTCGAGCCGAATTATTCTTCATTTGAGCTATCGCTTCAAACACCTCTTTTTCCAAGAATGGGGCAGTTAAAATAGCATTCTCATCTGAAGCCAACTGGGGGCTATCCTCGGTCCGCGACTCGTCTAGAGACACGAAATTATCCTCCAGAGGCCCAAATAGTTTCTTATAATAATCAATGATGTAAAGTTTTAAATTTTCCTATCCTACAATCGTCCTTTTGTCTTGCTCAAGCTGAAAGATCCTTTTCTTTCTGTGCTTGCCATTGGCGATATTATGAGAAAACTAAGTGTTGGCGTCCCCCTAGACCACTTTGCGGACCTTCACCCGCAGTGCGCACTTCAGTCCTTCTTCTCACAGAAGCTCTTTCAGCCTCATCTCCGCATCTAGTTTAACATGAAATTCTGTTGGATCTAGGATCGTGCTTTCGGCTTTTACATCTAAGGACTGAAAAAGGGAGAGGAGCCTATCCTTTTCGACCTTATAAACCCCACTCGGATGCTTAGCCCACCCTTGTAGAAAACTTCACAAGTGACGAATCTTATTCTGCCACCTAGCTATTGGGGTTCTGCCTCCTGAATCTTTAGCCCATTCCCTGGCTATAAGATCCAAAAAACCTTCTCGCTCAAACCATGCTAGTTCAAACAAGAAGATATTCTTGTTTCCCACATGTGTTGCCTCACCAGAGTCAACCAGCAACGGGGTGTGGTCCGAAATTCCGCGCGATAACACCTGAATGGTGACCAGAGGAAACTTTTCTTCCCAGTCAATGCTCGCGAGGACATGGTCAAGCTTCTCAAAAGTAGGAGTAGGCATCGAATTTGCCCAAGTGAATTTTCCACCTGACAGCTCTATCTCTCACAGATCCAAGCTTTCAATAATGGTGTTAAACATAAACGACCATCCGCCATCGAAATTATCATTGTTCTTTTCGTCCCTCCTTCTAATGATATTTAAATCGCCCCCTACTAAGATTGGAAGCTGTTCAGATGCGTAAATACGGACTAGATCCGCCAGAAAATCCGGTTTCAATTCAGGCTGTGCGGCACCATAGACCGCCACCAAGGCCCAATTAAAGCCGTCGATTTTCGACCTAACCCGAAATTTGACAGCGAAGTCTCCCATGACCACACTCCGGACTTCCAGCGTCTCACATCTAACCCCAAGTAAGATGCCACCTGACCTTCCTCTCGGAGGTAGACAATGCGAGTCAAAATCGACCCCTCCCGACAACGTATTAAGGAATTGAGGCGCGAAATTGCGTCTTCCGGTTTCAGAAAGAGCAATAAAATCCAGCCTCTGTTCGATTGAAGCCTCTGCTAGAAAACGTCTTTTAGCCAATTCCTTCAGACCTCTGCTATTTCAAAAAAATCCTCTCATAACTCATCATGAAATTTTTTGGTCATCTGGTTCCTAGCACTTCTACGCACTGCCGAAGTGGGGTAGATCTTGCGTTGCCACTTGCATTTAGGTTTGGGTATCTCCACCGCCCGGTCCTCACAACCGGTGTTGGGGAGGCCCTCAGAAAAGTCCTCTATAGGTTCGTTATCCCCAATCGTTAAGGACCCATCCTCCTCCCCCGTCTCAGGGGGAGGAGTGGCAATATCAGCACAAAGCGAATCTAACACCCTGACTCCCAACTGTGCAATATCAGAATCGTTCATAGGTTTAACCGCTGCTAGATTGCGAATCATGTCTAAAGCAAGATCCGCTTCAAGATCCAAGATATCATTAACTGACTGCGAAATTTCAACATCATTACTACCAAGAGAAACACCTAACTAGTTTGCATTCTGAATAATCTCAACATCAGAAAAATGCAGAATAGAGTTAGATGTGTTGATCGGCATACCAGTTGTGACCTCCATATCACGAAGCTTTGCCGCCCGCCTGGCGCACCTCAGCTGCATGTCATCCACCTCTGGTTGGTCCTGGAGGCGACAGCTCATCCGCCGCCCCTGAGACACGGGATCCGGGATGCCTCCAAAAGCTATGACCTCCTCCCTAGAAGAGGCCGCCCGCCTCACCCCCATCGCTCGGAAGTTGCGCCGCCCCCGGAGCCGACCTCATCGCGGGCACCAACGGGCGCACAGGGGAAGGAGGAAGGGGGGCCGCCTGCCTCCCCTCCCCCTTGCTAGGATGAGTTGCTAGGCCGGCGTGCGAAGCGCCCAGGCCAGGCGTCACCAGCAGTCCCGACCCCTGCGGTGGAACAAAGGAACTCCTGCCCTCAGCGCGAGCCGACGCTGTAGGAGAAGACGCCGGCTCCACCACATGAGAGAAACGACCAGAGGCCTCCTGCCCTGATCTCCCTCTCACCGCCGACCCGACGGCAGTGGGAAGAGGAGTTACCTCCCCTACAATCCTCGACCAAGGTGAAGCAACAGGAGTAGAAGAGGAACAGGGGGCCGCCTGCGCACAATCCCCCCCTCTCTCAGCAGAGCCATCAAAAAACCTGCAAAGTCTAAGGGTGGTAGCATGCCCTCTAGCACGTCCTCAGACTCCACCCGATCGCTCCAGAGTCTTGGAGGAGCGGATACAGGCTCAAATGATCCGAATCTCAGAGTGGACATGGGCGCTGAAACCGAAGGGGTCACTCCAGACCCAAGCGCCTGCGAGGTGGATCTCGGCCCGTTGGCCAATGGATGCTCAGCCTCGGCCCCTCGCGATTCCGTGTTACCCGAACCATCATCCGTATCATGCATATCCACATCCGGCCCTGCCATAGCCTCCGCAAAAAGATCTCAATCCTCAAACTCAATCTCAAGGTTGAAAACCTCGCCCTTCACTGGTAGAAAAAAGCCCTTTAGTCCCGGTTCGCAACAGCCTTTAGTCCCGGCTGTGCAACCGGGACTAAATAAGCGCGACTAAAGACCCCCCCCTTTAGCCGCGGCTCTTACGGACCGCGACAAAAGCCTTTAGTCCCGGTTCTTGTGGCTGACCGGGACCAAAGGCCCGCCACGTGGGCGCCCGTGGTCCGTCGGGGCCGAGGACCTTTAGTCCCGGCTCTCGTGGCCAACCGGGACTAAAGGCCTCCTCCGCAGGTTTAGGGTTTTAGCCCCCCTAAACCTGGTTTCTTTTTAATTTGTAGTGTTTTATTTGTTTTATATTTTATTTTGTGTTTTATTTTATTTTGGATGAAGTTTCAGTACACATATTCTACGCTTCTATATACATGCATATGAAATTTCAAACAAGAAGAATTCAAGAGGAATATATAATATATATTCAATCTCGGGTGACCATATACAACTTCGAACAAGTTTCCATACACAATTAGGATGGATGACCATATACAACTTCGAACAAGTTTCAACCTCGGGTATGCATATAAATTTCTTCGTCCTCGGTATAGTGTTGTCCTTTAGGATTGATGACTTCCCTCATGAAAAATCCTGCTAATTCTTCTTGAATTGGTCGGAAGCGAGCTTCTGGACTAAGCCTCCTCCGCAAGTTATCCGTCGCGTTCCGCACGCTAGCTGATGCCTTCCGCTCAGTGGTTTGTCTCCGGATGTTCTCACAAACATAGTATCCACATAGATCGGTCCCCGATGGCTGCTGATCCACATTAACTAACTTTCTGAAATCTAGCTCATGTTTGAATTCACCGACAGTTTCTTCTGAGAACCGTCTCCAAACCCTACAGGGCAAAGAAAATTAAATGAATAAGGGATTTATTAGTTAGTTGATATTAGGAAATGAAGAGACCGATCGATATAGAGCTCAAATGATTGAAAATAATTACTTTTGCAGCATTTTTCTCATGTCGGCCCAACGCTTTGGATCCGAATCCTTAGAGTCCATGATTAGAACTGTGGAGGTGTGAAGTTCAATATTTAGCAGAATCCAGTGGAACCTGCGGACACGTTACATGCACAGTCATGCATAACTCATCGATTAGACATACCATGCATGGAGTAAACAAAATAGAATGGGCACAAGAGAGAAACACTCACCCAAAATGGTAAGGAAATAGAATATGACTTTTGAGTTGATGCTTTTTAAGAAACTTGTACAGGTCTTTCTCCATGTCTTTGGGGTGATGTTCTAACACATGTCCATTAACGATATGTGGGTCAATGAACCCAACATCATGGATGTTTCTTATTTTGCATTCCCAAATCTTCAATCTGCATAATAGCGTACGCAACAATATAGTTAGGACAATATATATATATAGTGCAGGCAATGAAGAACGAGATGAGGTAGAAATAAATCACTTACAGAACGTAGCAACTCAGCATAGATTTGTCGAGGGCGCGCAGATTGAACAGCTGGAATAATTCACTCATATGAACTTCTACAGAGTACCGTTTGATGTGATGCTCATGTGTAACATCCGCATAAACATATTCTTTGTCGGCCCATGTTATGAATTGCTTGTACCAACGTAGCAGATTTCACATTTGTGTTGGTAGACTATTTTCCTTCTCAGGCTCGACGAGAGGCCCCTTCCGCACATATTGTAATGTTATCTCACCTGCAGGCGCATCCTCAAGGTCTAAGAAGGCACGAACAGTCAAACCCATCTCGGACGCTTGTTTCATGGCAGCCGCTACAGTCAATCCAAGTGCTGCCGCAGCTGCTATGATCTCGGGGTCCTCTTCCGGACCGGCTTTCACTATGAGCGGGGGGATCGATTGTTTCTTCTGCATCCCGAGCTGGTCAACTTGTTTCCCGCTTTTTTTACTTTCTTCCTCCTTCAATATTTTTGCTTGCCTACGAAGTTCATGTCCATAGTCGTCAGGCATATTCAGCTCGGCTTGGGACGGTGTCGTCAAAAAATCCTTAGCCCACTTCTTTTGCTTCTCAGTGAATACTTGCTTGGGCTCAGGCACTTTTTTCGCCTTCATATCCGCCTTCCATTTCTCATAATCAGTAGACGCGGCCAATGTGAGGTCAGCTTCACTAAGTTCCCCAGGCCTTGGGAGGAGAGGCTTCAGCGATGGCTCCGGTACCCTTGTGGTCTTAGGTACATAAGGGTCCGGGTTAATAGTCCAGGAGCAGGTTTCCTTGCTGTCCGCCTGCTTCTGCTTCTTTGCCGGAGGTGGATTGGGGGGCGTCGTACCCGCCGAAGGAGGATTGGGGGGCGTCGTACCCGCCGGAGGTTGTGGATCGGGGGACGGCGTCGAATGGCGTGAAGGAGGTGTAGGTGAACCACCACGACCACCACCACCGCCACCACCGCCACCACCACCACCACCATCGGAGGGGGGTGGACTTGCTAGCCTTGGCGCCTCGTCTGGAAACACTATGTACTTCTTTTTCCATAGAATGAACTGGCGCTTGACATCTCCAAGTCTGCTATCCCCTTCGGGTGTAGGTTTGTCAATCTCCAGGTCCTCAAACCCTTGGACTATGTCTTCCACCGTGACACAAGCATAGCCATATGGAATGGGGTTGTTGTGGTGGAGTGCTCCAGGTTTACAGGGTAAAGCACTGCCGCTAGCTACCTTCGTGGAAACGTTCCCCACGGGATAATGCAGATCACAGTCTTTCATCTTCTTTACATCATCCACGGGGTAGTGAGGCTCCGGTGCACGAATCTCGATCATCGGTGCACTAGCACCAGGCGGGGCATCCGTGGAAGCCACGCTGCTTCTCCGCTGCTGGCTTCCGCAATCCGCTTCATGATCTTCATGCGGCCCTGCAGCCGATTTTTCTTTCAATAGTTCATGCACGCTCTGCTTCAACTCATGGAGTTCCGATGCAAACTTCGTCATAAGATCTGCATCCCGGTCCGTCTTTCTCTTACGGCTTCTGTAACCGTACGGGTCATTGTCTTGGGAAAACCCTACTTTCCACGAAACTTTGCCTTTGCCTCGTACACGTCCTCCGTGTTCATCATTCCCGAGGGCTAAAGTCAGTGCGTCTTTCTCTCTGTTGAACTTGATCAAGCCCGCTTGAGCTTGGGTCATTGCGTCAATAAGGGCTTGGGTCGGAGCAAAGCGTCGATGCCGGTGAACACACACCCCTGTCTCCGGGTCTAGCGATCCCCCATGCCCGTACCACCAGCTTTTGGCCCTTGGGTCCCATCCCTCTGTACCTAGAGGGATTCCTCGCACCCTCAGGTCCTCCTCCATCTTCTGCCACCTAGGGTCCGCAAGGCGGTATCCTCCTGGCCCCATAATATGATGGTACTTTTTCTTAGCCGCATTATCCTTATTTTTTTTCGATATTTCCTTGAAATGGTCCGATTGCTTTTGCCTCACAAATTCTGGCCAATCATCTTTCAGTTTCTCATATTGTCCATTGAAATCCGGAGTCTTGCCCTTGTTGACATAGTCACGGGTTAAATTTTTCTTGAAGTTCCGGAATGCATCGGCCATCTTCTGAAGAGCGAACTCTTTAACTAGCCTCCTCCTCTGACGTCCACCCGGAACCTCGTTACCGAATTCATCGACTTTGTTGTATTCCGGAGGTAGAATGAAATGTTCCATAAGCTTTCTCCGGCAATCCTTTTTCGTTCTCTTGTCGACAAAACTGAAACCAAGACGTGCCTTCTTTGGCTCTTTCCATTCCTGGACGGTGATCGGGACGTTGTCTCTAACAACGACTCCGCATTGGTTGACAAACTTTGAGGTGTGCTGTAGGGGCTTGCCGGTTTCACTGACAGACTCAATGGCATATGTTTCTCCTGTTTTCATCGCCTGTTTTTTGTTTTCATTTTTGCTTTATTTATTTTGCCCAGTAGGTGGCATATTCTTTTTTTTTTGCCCAGTAGGTGGCATATGCCCAGTAGGTGGCATATTCTTTTTTTTGCCTGTTTTTTGTTTTCATTTTTGCTTTATTTATTTTGTTTTGTTTCTACTTACAACAAAAAACTTATTTATTTTATTTTATTTTGTTTCTAATTACTTATTTATTTTTACTTTATGATAATTACTTATTTATTTTACTTTATGATAATTATTTTATTTTATTAAAGTTTATATTATTTTGTTTCTAATTCATTTTAAAATCTTAAAAATACAATTATATATCAAAAAAATCAGAAAATAAAACTAATTCATTTTAAATTCTTGTTTTTCTTCTGTTTTTTTCTTCCTTTTTTCTTCTGTTTTTTTCTTCTGTTTGTTTTTCCTTTTTCTTGTTTTTCTTCTTTTTCTTCTTCCTTTCTTCTTATTTCTTTCTTCTTCTTCCTTTTTCTTTTTTCTTTCTTTCTTCTTCTTCCTTTCTTCTTCTTCCTTTCTATTCTTTCTTTCTTCTTCTTCCTTTCTTCTTCTTTCTTTCTTTCTTCTTCTTCCTTTTTCCTTTTTCTTGGTTTTCATTTGATTTTTATTTGGTTTTCATTTTTTTCTTCTTCCTTTTTCTTTCTTGTTTTTTCTTCTTCCTTTTTTTCTTCTTTCTTTCTTCTTCTTCCTTTCTTCTTTCTTTCTTCTTCTTCCTTTTTTTCTTCTTTCTTTCTTCTTCTTCCTTTCTTCTTTCTTTCTTCTTCTTCCTTTTTCTTTTTTCTTTCTTTCTTCTTCTTTCTTTCTTCTTCTTTCTTTCTTTCTTTCTTTCTTCTTCTTCCTTTCTTCTTCTTTCTTTCTTTCTTCTTCTTCCTTTTTCCTTTTTCTTGGTTTTCATTTGATTTTTATTTGGTTTTCATTTTTTTCTTCTTCCTTTTTCTTTCTTGTTTTTTCTTCTTCCTTTTTTTCTTCTTTCTTTCTTCTTCTTCCTTTCTTCTTTCTTTCTTCTTCTTCCTTTTTTTCTTCTTTCTTTCTTCTTCTTCCTTTCTTCTTTCTTTCTTCTTCTTCCTTTTTCTTTTTTCTTTCTTTCTTCTTCTTTCTTTCTTCTTCTTTCTTTCTTTCTTCTTCTTTCTTTCTTCTTCTTCCTTTCTTCTTCTTCCTTTCTATTCTTTCTTTCTTCTTCTTCCTTTCTATTCTTTCTTTCCTCCTTTTTATTGTTTTTTTCTTCTGTTTGTTTTTTTGTTTTCTTTTGTTTTTTTCTTCTTCCTTTGTTTTTCTTCTGTTTTTTTGTTTTCTTTTGTTTTCTTCTTCTTCCTTTTTCTTGTTTTTCTTCTTTTTTTTCTTCCTTTCTTCCTTTTTCCTTTTTTAAAATCTTCTGACATTTTAAAATCTTAAAAATACAATTATATATCAAAAAAATCAGAAAAATAAAACTAATTCATTTTAAAATCCCTTGAAGGTTCGACCAAATACAAAGTTTGGTACAATAAATTATTACACATCAATTCTTCCCTTGTATGTCCCTGCTTGCTTACGATTTTGCCGTATCCATGGAGCATCCTCATCATTTAACTTAATGCTTGGGTCAGTGTTCACTTTGAAGGGCGGAATTTCACCAAACATATTATAATCTTCTGACATGTCTGTCTTGTCCTCCACTCCCACGATGTTTCTTTTCCCTGAAAGAACAATGTGGCGCTTTGGATCATCGCATGATGTACTGATCGTTTTCTTATCTTTCCGTTTCCTCGGTTTGCTACTCATGTCCTTCAAATAAAAAAGCTGAGCGACATCTTTGGCAAGGACGAATGGTTCGTCAAGGTAACCAAGATTGTTGAAATCCACCATTGTCATTCCGTATTGCTCGTCCACCTTTACCCCACCTCCTGTTAGCTTGAACCATTTGCACCGGAACAAAGGGACCTTAAAGGAGGGTCCATAGTCAAGTTCCCATATCTCCTCTATGTAACCATAATATGTGACCTTTTGCCCATTCTCGGATGCTGCATCAAAGCGGACACCACTGTTTTGGTTGGTGCTCTTTTTATCTTGGGCGATGGTATAAAATGTATTCCCATTTATCTCGTACCCTTGGAAAGTCGTTATAGTCGAAGATGGTTTCTTGGCCAACATGTACAGCTGATCTCCAACATCATTGTCATTCATTAAATGTTTTCGCAACCAACTGCCGAAAGTCTCCATGTGGGCCTTTCTAATCCAGGATTCAGGCTTCCCCGGGTTATCCGAGCGTAAAATATTCTTGTATTGCTCGAAGTACGGAGCCACCAAGCTGGAATTTTGCAGAACTGTGTGGTGTGCTTCAGTCATAGAATGACCGTCCATACATATCGTGGTATCCCTTCCGATCTTGCCTTTTCCACTTAGTCTCCCCTCGTGCCGCGATTGAGGAATACCAATCGGCTTAAGGTCAGGAACATAGTCAATACAGAACTCAATTACCTCCTCATTTTGATGGCCCTTGGAGATGCTTCCTTCTGGCCTAGCACGGTTACGAACATATTTCTTTAATACTCCCATGAACCTCTCAAAGGGGAACATATTGTGTAGAAATACAGGACCGAGAATGGAAATCTCTTCGACTAGGTGGACCAGGAGGTGCGTCATAATATTGAAGAAGGATGGTGGGAACACCAACTCGAAACTGACAAGGCATTGGACCACATCGTTCTGTAACCGTGGTAGATCTTCTGGATTGATTACCTTCTGAGAGATTGCATTGAGGAATGCACATAGCTTCACAATGGCTACTCGAACATTTTCCGGTAGGAGCCCCCCCAAAGCAATCGGAAGCAATTGCGTCATAATCACGTGGCAGTCGTGAGACTTCAGGTTTTGGAACTTTTTCTCCGGCATGTTTATTATTCCCTTTATATTCGACGAGAAGCCAGACGGGACCTTCATACTGCTCAGGCATTCAAAAAAAATGACCTTCTCTTCTTTGGTAAGAGCGTAGCTGGCACGACCTTGAAACCATTCCGGATGCCGGTCATCTGGGTCTTTCAAAAGTTGCTGGTCCTGCCGTGCTTCCTTTGTATCATTTGTCTTCCCATACACGCCCAAGAAGCTTAGCAGGTTCACGCAAATATTCTTCGTAACATGCATCACGTCGATTGCAGAGCGGACATCTAGGACTTTCCAATATTCTAGCTCCCAAAATATAGATTTCTTCTTCCACATGGGTGCGTGCCCGTCAACTCCCCGCGGAACTGATTGTCCGGCAGGACCCTTTCCAAAGATGACTTTCAAATCCTTGACCATATCAAATATCTCAGCACCAGTACGTTCCGCAGGCTTCGGCCGGTGATCTGCCTTCCCGTTGAAATGCTTGCCTT
Source organism: Triticum monococcum (assembly GCA_034509565.1). NCBI lineage: Eukaryota > Viridiplantae > Streptophyta > Magnoliopsida > Poales > Poaceae > Triticum > Triticum monococcum. The sequence continues at coordinate 25,406,889 of CM067842.1, read as the reverse complement.
TCTTTCTTACGTTATGATTTCGGGGAAGAAATCGACGATGACCCAGGTACACGTTCTTCTTACAATTAACCAAACGTACACTTTCAGTCTCATGTAAGCAGTGCGTGCATGCATTGTATCCCTTATTTTTCTGTCCCGAAAGGTTACTGAGAGCAGGCCAATCGTTGATGGTTACAAAAAGCAACGCTCGTAGGTCAAATTCCTCTCCTTTGTGCTCATCCCAGACACGTACACCAGGTTTCGCCCAAAACTGTAAAAGTTCTTCAACTAATGGCCTTAGGTACACATCGATGTCGTTACCGGGTTGCTTAGGGCCTTGGATGAGAATTGGCATCATAATGAACTTCCGTTTCATGCACAACCAAGGAGGAAGGTTGTAGATGCATAGAGTCACGGGCCAGGTGCTATGGTTGGAGCTCTGCTCGCCAAAAGGATTAATGCCATCAGTATTTAGACCAAATCTTAAGTTCCTTGCGTCAGCTGCAAAATCTTTGAAAACTCTGTCGATCTTTCTCCATTGCGTTCCATCAGCGGTGTGTCTCGACTGCCCGTCGGACAAACGGTCCTCTTTGTGCCATCGCAACAACTTGGCATGCTTTTCGTTCATGAACAGACGTTTCACCCGTGGTATTATAGGAGCATACCACATCACCTTGGCGGGAACCCTCTTCCTGGGTTTCTCGCCCTCAACATCGTCACCAGGGTCATCGCCTCTGATCTTATAACGCAATGCAGTGCATACAGGGCATTCATTCAAATTCTCGTATTCACCGCGGTAGAGGATGCAGTCATTAATGCATGCATGTATCTTCTGAACCTCTAAACCTAGAGGGCAGACAACCTTCTTTGCTTCGTACATACTGGCGGGCAACTCATTATTGTTCGGCAACATATTCTTCAATATTTTCAGCAAATTTTCAAATGATGAGTCACCTACACCTTCCTGTGCCTTCCATTTTAGCAAATCCAGTGTGCAGCCCAGCTTTTTCAGACTATTATCGCATCCTGGATACAACGACTTTTTGTGATCCTCTAACATGCGATCCAAATTCTCCCTCTCCTTGTCAGTTTCGCAGCGTCTCCGTGCATCAGCAATGGTCCGACCAAGATCATCAGCGGGCTCATCATGTGCCTCTTCTTCACCTTCACCTAACCCTTCCACACCTTCAGCATCATCCTCCATGAAAGTATCACCGAAAAGATCACGATAGTTGTCATCGATATCATCCCCTTCTTCATCTTCTTCCATTCTAACCCCTCTTTCTCCATGCTTGGTCCAACAATAATAGCTTGGCATGAAACCATGCTTAAGCAGGTCCATGTGAACTCTTCTTGAGGAGGAGTAACCCTTCTCATTCTTACAGACAGCACATGGACAGATAATAAAACCTTGCTGCTTGTTCGCATTTGCCACTACGAGGAAATCTTTCAAACCCGTAGTGAACTCGCCGGAGAGTCGGGAACCGTACATCCATTGCCGATTCATCTGCATTATTATTATATAAAGTATATAATTAACCATCATGCATTTGTTAAACTAACTAGCTAGAAATAATACAAATTAAACAATGAACTACACACATGCGTATTTTATCAATGACACATGAAAGGTTCGAGTTACTAACCGCGATCGCGGAGGAAAAATAAATGAGAAAGCTCAAATGTGGCTTGTTTCAGGCTCTCGGGCATTTCATCAAACACCTTGTGTGCATAGGAGAAACCAAAAGCAAACCCACCACCACCCCACCTCCACCTTCTGAAAATTGTGAAGTGAGCCGAGTGAAGTGAAGTGAGCTGAGTATATATAGGGCCTTTAGTCGCGGTTGGCCAGGCCAACCGGGACTAAAGCCCCTCCCGTCCGCCAGCTGGATGGGCTTTAGTCCCGGTTGGCCTGGCCAACCGCGACTAAAGGCCTTCTGGGACCTTTAGTCCCGGTTGGCCACGCCAACCGGGACTAAAGCCCCTCCCGTCCGTAGTTGGTCGCGGGTCTTCTCCCGAACCGCGACTAAAGACCCCTTTGGTCGCGGTTCGGTTGTTTTGGGGACTAATGGGGGCGTATGGAAGCCTCGTTTTCTACCAGTGCTTGTAAGTCCACATGACCACGTCAGGTACAAACTCAATATCAAGGATACTCACCAGTAAGCGTGCCACTCCATGAGCGCTGGTGAAAGCCATATCAACCTTCTCAGTTTTCTCGACCAGCATTCCCAAGCTAGCAACAACTCGGACATCATGAAGCGGCTTGGAAGGCGCCCCAGAGAAACGCAGCCAAACCTGAGTGAGGGGCTTGCCCTGCGGCTCGACTCGCTTCCCACAGCCATGCTACTCCTATCTTGCCCACAGCCTTGCTACTCCAGTCCACAAGATCAACAACAGCCACCCAAATACTAAAGTCTGGATCAACAAGAGATACGGAACTGCAGGATCAAGTTGGACGTACAAATATGTTTCATCTTTCTACTTCGTTTCCAAATGAAAGATCAAGTTGGACCTACAACTAAGTTTCGTCGTGCAGATATGAGTGCGGCACAAATAGGAGTTTGGCACAAACAGGACTACCGTCAGTTTTAGTGCTACTAGCTACAACATGGCTCACGCCTGCCAGCTCATCTAGGTTCATAGTACTCCTGCGAAACTGAGCAGGCTTATTTCACCACTTCGTAGTGCATCCTTTCCCAACGCCACCTAATTCTACAATGTACTATGTAGACATGCACAAGAATGTAGCAACTACCACACCTCGATGCTGTCACACGAACATATAAGCAACAAACGTACATAACCTTGACAGGCGTGCCTCTTTTTTCACTTCTCCTCTCAAGCGGAATGAATTTGATGCCTTGATTGAAACTCCCTCAACATCTCAAGAGCGTAGTTATATACCCTGATCTGACCTCTCGCCATGCATTCACCAATTTATACTGCCCAACTGCTCGAACCAATAAATGCGCACATGTATGTTGTGCCAGTATCTCTTCACTTGTCGTAATATTGAGGACAATTTATTTCAAGCGAGTAGCTGGTTCACATATATCTCTAGCATTCCTACATGTGCATCTAAATCCTTTAGAGAAGCAGCCAAATATCAACAGAAGAATGTTATTCAAGCATCAAAACCATACGTGTCTAGTATTTGTAGAAGCGCCTCTAGTCTGTCGGAGCAGTAAAATATGAACATATAAAGGTTATTCAGGTATCAGAAAAAATAAAAACAAAATAAACCGGGGAAGGAAGAAACCTGCCTTACTGGGTCGGCCCACCTATGGCGAGACATGGCTGTTAGTTCCCCTAGGAAATTTGGTGGATGCTATATTTGTACCTACTAATTAAGGGGAACCTTCTTGGTTCTCCTTTGGACACCCCTGTATATACATTAATTTTGTGTTAACTATCCTTCCATTCCACGTCAAAAAAAAACTTTTCATCCTTTTGTCCGTTCAATTTATGTTTGTGTTGTGTGTATTACTGACTCCCAACCAGCCGTCCTGAGTTCCAGCTCTAGCTTATAAAAATCAGAGCCAGCGAATGCGTTCGATCGGTCTTCAGGCATGTGGCTGAGTCGGGCTGGATGGGAAGTGACAGAGAGGTAGGGAACCCTAGAGCTACCGGTAGCGTCTTGGTGCCGCATGAAATTCATTCGAAGAAACTTGACGGAGTCATCTTCAAAGTGCATTTTGAGAAGGCATAAAGTTCAGTGGCCTTTTCTATAGCTAGCTCTGTGTATGAAGGGCTTCGACATTGCTTCAAGGAGGCAGGTTGAGGCCTTTTTACAAGGAGGCAGTATTGGGGTCAAGGTAATGATGTTGCTCATTATTTCCAGACGAAAAAGGGATTGCGTCAAGGATATTCTTTGTCCCATATCCTGTTCAATATTGCTGTAGAATCCTTGGTGGAGTGAGGGAAGACGGGTCAGGTGGGGGGGGGGGGGGGGGGGGGGGGGTTGTCCCACATATCGTGGACGGGAGTGTTTTTATCGTCCAGTATGCCGATGATACTATAGTTTTCATGGAGATATATGAAGTTAGTACTGCGTGTTTTGGAACAACTGCCCGATCTTAAATTATACATTCAAAAAAGTGAACTATTCTGTTTTGGACGTGCCAAAGTGGAAAAAGAGAACTACAAACAGTAGTTTCGATATGAGATTGGATCTCTCCCATTTGGTTGTCTCGGGATTCCGATTCACTACCAAAAATTAATGAACAAATAACAGAAATGTAATGAGGATCACTTTGAAAAGAGACGTAGTTGTTGGAAGGGCAAGCTTATCTGTTATTGGGCTAGGCACATACTTATAAATTCAGTGCATATGAATATGCCAACATTTATGCTTTCTTTCTTCTAAATACCCATAGGGGTACGAAAAATATTGGACTTCTATAGATCATGTTTCTTTTGGCAATGTGGTGAGAAGAAAGCAAAATATAACATGGCTAAGTGGGCTCTTTCTGCTTCAGGCATGTTTTCAGTTAAATCTATGTGCTTGGACTTGATTAATACTGGACCAATCCCCAAGACTATTCACATTTGGAAAATAAAAGTACCTTTAAATATTAACACTTTCATGTGATTTGTGCATAAGAGCATGACTCTAAAAGGATAATTTGACAAAACTTAGGTGGTAAGGGAGCAAACGGTATTGGTTTTGCAACCACGAGAAAAAAAATTCAACACGTATTTCTTAACTTACGCTAACCAAGTTATTATGGCAAAAATACATGTGTTGTTTAACATACCTCCACCTAATTGTATATCCAATCTGTTTGGCAGCTGGTTAGGTGGGGTAGAGCACAACACAGTTGCATGAATTCCTATGAAAGTTTGTGCATTACATTAGGCTATCTGAAATTGCCAAATGATGGTGTGTTTAACAAAACAAATATTAAAAACTTTTTGTAGTTTATCTAACAAGCGTGTGGATGGATTCGTACGTAGTCATTACTATCCCATGTGAGAGCAAGGGAGCTCATGGCCTTTTGGTGGAACTGATGAAAGACGGTAGTATGGGCTAGGTACAACTAGTTAGAATGGTGGTCCAGTAATAAAATACTATGTTTTTAGGAATCATCTCCTATGTTTACCGGTTGTGACTTTCGGTTTTGATTATTGTGTTTCTTTGGTTACCTGAGATGTTCTGGCACTTTGATACTCAGTGCGTTTTAATATATGGATGTGTGCATCGCTTGACGCAGATGCTGAGAGGTAATCCTGCTTTTCGTAAAAACAAATGAAAACCCCACAATTAGGATCCGTGCAAATCTATGTTTTAATTATCGATTGATGTGGAATCATCAAATTTTATTACATTAACTTTAAGAAATGTATCGCCTACTTTAACAACTATTTTTTAAAGTAGCAAGCAACGAAAGTCAGTGAAGCTGGATGGTACAGTTTTCTTTTTTAGTGGATATGGTATGGTAGTTGGAACAAATCCTTACACCCACTTGTACTATACTATATCAATTTAACATGCAGCATGTGTTGCCAATCGTTAGACCGCATCAACAAGAAACTGTCTTACAACAAAAACTCAGCACCAAACCCAACTATAAATAGTTGGCCAACTAAACCCTGCAACCAGAGGAAAAAATCCTCTATCCTAGACCAGCAATAAACCAATCCATCATTTATTATTAATTTTTTGCATGAAAACTTTTGTTCTATTCATCTTTAATCCTGGTAGTACAACGAACACCGGAAATAATAAAAATTATATCCAGATCCGTAGACCTCCTAGTGACGGTTACAAATTATATCCAGATCCGTAGACCTCCTAATAAAAATAATAAAAATTACAAGCCGAAGGCGCGCCTCCGTCATCGCTCTTTCCTCGTCTGAGCGGAGCAAAACCAGTTGTAGTAGACAGTCGAAAGTCATCATGCGAAGGCCCCAAAGGACCAGCGCACTAGAATAGCAATCACTGCCGATAAAGAATAGCGTAGATTGGAAGGATCCAAACCAAAGAAACACGAACGTAGACTAATGATGACCAGACTCGAACAAATCCATTAAAGACAGATCCATCAATTCCACTTGATTATATAAACTCCATGTAAGCTGGTTAATAACCAAAAAAGACCGCCGTTATGTCTGTATTGTACATTACATATAATCAAAGATTTTACGACATCGCTTAATTGTAATCTGCTATGGGTCTAGACGTGCCACAGAATAGTAACATTGCGAACTTACATTATTGTGACATACAAAAGTAGCGTCTTTAAACGTAGAACAATTGATCTTTAGTTACCGCTACAAGTTACAACTACTTCCTCCATTTCAGTTTACAACTCCTGCGCGCATACCTAGGTTATCAATTTTATCACTCTAATATAAACTATATAACACAAAAAATTTACCGTTTGAAAATAGAACATCTGAAGTTTATATTGATATATTTTTTGTAATATATGCCTTGTATTAGGTTGATCGAATTGATGACCTAGAGGTACACGCACATCCTGTAAACTGAGAGAAAGGGAGTATCAAATATCCTTATCCTCAAAAAATAAAAACCATCACATATCCTGCAAACTGAGCGTAGCTCAGATGGTCATGTCCCTTTTAGTAAACTATAACCCACCAGGGTTAAAGTACTAGATTTGTCATTCGTGATCGCAATTTTAGTGGAAGGAGACTTCATCAGTCTCTTAGTTAGGTGTGGGCATATAAATCGAAGACCGAAGTACCGAACCATAAAAACCAAGACCGAAACCGAGAAGTTTGGTTGTTACTTCGGTCAAAGCTTGTGGAAAACCAAAGTAGCTTCGGTAAATTCCATCATGACCGCCGGTCACCCGAAACAACCGAGATATGTTGTACGTGCATGTGTATGTAGTCAAGAATCCGAGAAAAAGCCCACCTAATTGCCTAACTCCATGGCCCTTGGACAATTCAGGCCCAAGATCTCGCATGATGGATAAGCTTGGATGCTTTAACCTAGCCGCCAGCGTTCCCTTCAAAAGAAAAAATAGCCACCTGCCGTTGCGATGAGTCATAATGATAGAATGAGCGTGTGTGTATTCATAGGGGTGAATATATATATATATATATATGTATGTATGGGCGCCTGCCTTTGAAATGTATTAGAAAGAAGGGCGAAGACAAGCGTAGGCAGACCGGCGCTACGGTTAGGCTGGTCGCACGTAGTCCATCGGATTTTGTCCCGCGTAGCCATCCAGTCCCTACACCCACGTCATCCTATCTTCTTCCTTCCCACTGATTCGTCCCAAAATCATAGGTCTGGCCGAGTCCCTACTTCCCGCGTCTCTTGCCACATCCCCTCACAAGCTCCAGTGGCTCGTCGCAGCTGCCCTTGCCCTCTAGTCATCGCACACAACCAACGCCGAAAAAAGCAGGACCGCCGCTCCTCGCAGCCGTGACACTTGCAGCACGTCCCTCTTTGGGTTGCACAAAAAACTTTTCCTGCCATGGTTGCAACGTATTCTGGTGCCGGCTTGTTCCAGCACTTGGCATCGCGATAGCAGCAGCGCCGGTCCCCAACCCCCACGCACCACGGTCGCCGGCACCATGGCTCGCTGGTTGAAACTCCCTCCATCACCTGTTCTAACTTGTTTGCCACCGGCTGCAGCTTTTTTACGATGGATTGATGCCTTGCCACCGGCTCCCCCCTCTTTGATTCAAGCTTTTTAAGTGGCAGGTTGTAGCTTTCTAGGCCGCCGGTAGTATCATTTGGATCTCTCAGTTGAAGGTTTCGAGCTAGGAGGTTCTGTAGCAAAAATTTGTCAGAGTGATCAAACAACTCCGCTCCATGGTTGCAGCTTTGTCGACAAATGATTGCCGCTTTCCGGCCTGGGGGTTCCATCATCACCACCCGGTTCTAGTGTCTCCACCATCGTTGCAGCTTCGCTAGCCCGCCAGTTCCAACATAACCGCCGAGCGGTTGCAGCTTTGTGGTCAATTGTTGTAGCGTTTTGCTGCTGCCGGTGTTGGTGGCTGATTCCAGCACATGGGCATCATCGTCTCATGTGCTGGATGATTCCCGGATGCAGCAAAAAAAAATGGCACATTCCACTAAGCCAAGAGCATCTCCCGTGTCTCCTGAGCTAGCTCGCCGTTTCCAGCTACCATGACTGTCCCACCACTCACAACGCCTAGCCTGAGGGGATGGGTGATGATGTGGGAGGGAAGCAGGGAAAATTGATAAGCTTCTTGGTGTCAGAGAGGTTGTGGCGGCGGGTGAGTTCACATGAGGGAAAGACGTGCATGTCCGTCGGTGCTTGGGGAGAAAGGAGCTGTGTGCGGGAGAGAGAAATGGGTGGAGCAGAGAAGAGGTGGGAGGATAAGGGATGCACTGGAGGGGGTGCGACGATAACTTTAGAGCTCTTTTATGGTACCCGGTGACAAATATTAGCCATCCATTTGTGAAATCTAATGGTAATGACCAATCTATACTGCTCCAATTTGGCAATAGAATCGCCAGCATTATAGCTTGCACTGCTTCGTTCCCTTTCTCCAGTATACAAGTCCTGTGGGCATTTTGGGATGTAAAATGTTTCAGCACACCCGCCGGCCCGCCCTCGCCCTCCCATCGTGCCCACGTGAGTTCCAGCCGCCGGCGACATGCGCCTGGCCATCTATGGCGAATCAGGAAGGCTGCAACGCCCCGCTGCTCTTTCCCGTCCCTGCACCCTCCTCCTTTTCCTCATACCGCTAGGTGCTAGAGGAGGACCCCGCCACGCCGACACTGCTGCTCCACCGCGAGGCCGCGACAGGCGCCCCGCTGCTCTCCCCCGTCCCTGGAGGCGCCCCGCATCGGAGCTTTGCGCTCGTCTACTCCGTCGACCTGCCCTCTAGCAGTGCGCGCCGCACCATCCTTGCTCGGCTGCGTCGACGACTTCATGGCCTGCCTTCTTGCCCTCCTGGGAGGGACTGGACCGCCGTGGTAAGGACGGCTGGGCCGGCAAGGTGGAGCACCTCGAAACTGATGGTGACGCCTTCCAGACAAGCGATGCCTCCCGGCGCACGCTGCTCGTACGCAACTTGAAGACAACAAATCTATGTCTATCCTACCCTCACAAAATGAGTGGTTAGATTTTAATATACCGCTCCATCCACTGTCAGCTGTATAGGGTACCGTAAAAACGCTCTAACTTTAAGCGTGGGACCCAGGAGATGCATGTTGTGGGTGCACACGACCGGCGCAACGCTTGGTTGGTCGGCCGGTGTTTCACAGAAAAAAATATTTATTTCCATGTTCTGGAAAACGTTAAAGCACAAGAGTAATGACATAAATACATATTCTTTGAGCATTTGAGTAAAGAAAACATATTATATTAAATTATTAGTTATAGCATCTCAGAATGGTCATATTCATTATTTAATAAATACTCATAACTTTAACAACAGCCGATTGATCGTCCGATCTACTAGTGGCGGATGAAGACGTTGTACTCGACTGTGGCGTCGCCGGTGCTAATGTTGAAGGCGTACGTTGTGCCCAGCGCGTACCCACGGGCCCAACGGAAGATGCCGGTGCCACCGATGACAGGCATCTCGCGGACGGCACCGGACGCCGCTGAGTTCCGGCCCATGATGGCGACGCTGCTGCCATTGTACCTGCTGCCCGCGGTGAAGACGAAGTTCATGTTCATGAGCACAGCCAGTTCGTCCTTGTCGGAGCTGACGTACATGCCCTGCGCGCGCCCCACCAGCCTCGACGAGTTGAGGTCGGGCCCGTCCGTGAGCGCGTCGTCGATGACATACACCCCGCCGAACAGGGTCTTAGAGGAGTTGGTCGACGGGGCACGCGCCACCTCCACCGCCGTCGGGCTGGGCCTGCTGTACACGTCGTGCCAGTACACCTTGATGTGCGTGGTCGTCTCCTGCTCCGATATGGCCGTGGCGGTGACGGCTAAGAGGAGGGCGAGGAAGAGCGCGACGGCCATATTGCAAGCTCTGCTGTTGCTTACCTGCAGCTGCCGGCCGTTGCGATACTAGTAGTTGCCGATAGGTAGCGTGTGCGTGTATCTATATATTAGGCTCGCATGCGTGTGCTTGGAGAGAGCAGGTTCAGCATGAACCCGTATGTGGCATGTTGGGACAGTTGAACTACACAATGATATATTTCCATGGCGTTGCCTGTTTGGATCATCACATGTGTCTTTTTAATTAATATGCATAACAGTAGCATAACCTACTCCCTTAGTTTCTAAATATAAGTCTTTCTAAAGATTTCACTATATACTAGTCCATCTGTTTTAAAACAGATGACTCAACTTTATACTAACTTTGTATTAAATTAGTGTAACATTGAGTTATTTATTTTAGAACGGAGGAAGTACATACGAAGCAAAATGAGTGAATCAATACTCTAAAAAACCGTCTATGTAGATACGAGTGTAGTCTCTAAAAGGACATTTATTTACGAACGGAGGGAGTATATGATTGTGTGTCTTATCGTGTAGGGTATGAGTCATCGCCATGTTTGTTCTAGATAAGCATGGGATAGCATAAGAATTGACAGTTTCAGGCTATGTTTGGCGTCAATGAATAAAACAATTTCATAAACCGCAGTATCACCAATACCATTTTGTAGTGTTTAAAACAGAAATATAGACATATTTTTCTAAACCAAATTAAGAAAAAAAAGTTATTTTTCAAAACTACTAGAATATTGGTGGCCCAGGTATGAGAAACAACACTCTGCGTCACTGCAAGAAAAGTGGATCACCCCGCATCGCTCTGCTCCGGGTAACTCGGGCGCGACACTGTAATGCGCCTGCTGCTCCTGCGCCTTCCTTTCCCGAGCAGCTGCCGGAGAACGCCGCCGGACAAAGCCCGCGCTGCTGACGATGGTGGCAGGGCGCCTTCTTGTGGAAGCCCACGGTTCGTTGTGCCACGGGTTTGGGGGCTCGTCGGCGTGCGTTGGGACAGGAGGTCCTGGCGACCAGCGGTTGTGCACGATGTTTCTCATGGAGTGCATGCGGCGACCTCCGGCGACGTGGCTGCTTGGCTGCCTCGAGGTTGTGGGACATAGGCTGCTTGGCTAGACGCGGCGGCGAACCCCCTGGATCGGCTGGGGTAGGGAGAGCGCATGCAGTGGCCAGCGAGGCGTCCCACGTCGTGCGGCGGTTGAGCTTGCGGGTTCCTTGGTGATGGTGCGTGCGGCTGCAGCCGTGGATCTGGATCCCACCCTGATCCGACGTCGGTTGACGTCTAACCGCGTGGTGAGGGATCGGCGAGGGTTGATGGCTCCCTGCCGATGATCCGGCGGCTGCACACACTGTCATGGCGTTGCTCATCATTGATCTGGGTAGCTGCTGGTTTGGAGTGAGGCGAATGTCGATGAAAACCGTGCCAACCTCGGTCATGGCGAACTATGATGGTGTCTATAGAGAAGGTCAAACTGGTATTGAAATTCAACTTTATTTAAAAATAATGCATTGCTTCAACGTAACATAGATTATGATTGGACTACACTCTAAGGGAGAAAGATATAGCAAACAATGGCTTAGCATAAGCTGGGTACAATAGTTTCTGATTGTTGGTGACTAGATATGAACTGATTATGTTTGATTTTTTCGTCCTACACGAGTACCAAATTGTATGTTTAACACAACCTATACAATCTAAAGGAGAAAGATTTAGCAAACAATGGCTTAGCATAAGCTTGGTACACAGTGGCTGTTGGTTGTTGTTGTAGACATATGAACGGATTATGTCCTGAGAAAAAAGAAAAATCACACTGTGATCTGCATCCATATAGTCAATGTATATAGGTAAATCAGATTATTACAGTTATTATCATGACAGAAACAAAAGTATGCAAGAAATCAGTTCAATGAAATAAAGGACAAAAGATACATATGGCTAGCGGTGCACATCTGATCAGGACAATTTTTTACATTCTCAGCAAATCCTGGTTATAGGACCACCAATTTGGAACAAACAGAAGGTGAAAAACAAACAGGCTATGCAAAGTGTTTAGTAAGGAATAAATGTCAACTGAATCGATCCGATTTTGATATACTGTCGGCCTGTCGCTCGCCAATCTCGTTTGAACTGGAAATATTCCACATGGATTTATCTGAAAGCACGAACGTTATTGCATGTAACCCTTTGATCAAGTGGTGGAGTGAACATTTTAGAACTATGCAGAGTGTTAGACTCTCACATGGTACAACATTTGACCAACTATCCACATTGCATCTACTTCGGCTGAGTGGCTCTGGTGCACGGAATAGACATGGAGAAACAACAGAAGACGTACATCTGTGTCCGCTACATCCCCAACGTGTTTTTGTGGATCTCTGTTTGTAGAATGTGTTTAGGCAACCTGCTGCACTGATAGACCGTGTGACACGAAAACAGCAAAAGAGATCAGCATAAATTACGCTAACTACGGAGGGAAACATCCATGCGTTTTTTACCCAGGGTGATACACGGATTAAAGCAGCACTATGGCATCTCCCAATGTCTCCCAGTCCTAACTTTAATTAACAGCAACACGACATTACCCAAAGAAGTCTCCACGTTCTTGCTTTATAAATGTACGTAGCTCTTCTAATAAATGTACCACCTCATATATGTGTCTTGCATTTATTCTTCCTCTGAAAGAAAACAGGTAACATCAAATTTTTTGTGTTTCTCTCCAATTGGCCTTCGAGATAAGCGTGCTCGAGGAGTCACTCAAAGAATCGAAGGTACATCAGAAAGTACGTACTCCTGGCTGAAAATCACCTTTCAAAATATTAAATCTGCAGAAAGCATCATACACGTAACTGTATGTGTTTTGTATGTCATTATTTAAAAATAAAGAAGTTTGTCCGACTCATTGCAAATTCTTATGGAAAATTCAAAATCAAATCCAACACATAAAAAGGTCAAGAAAGTATAGTGTGTAAAACATTTTATTTTGCTAGTACTGTTTTTTTTCAAGACGTGCAGCATGCTTAGAAAGTATTGAAGATGCATACATATTAATGTTTAATTGTTTCCAAGTTGATTTCGACACTTTGAACTATTTTTTCCCCAGAATTTACTAGTCATAGCCCATGCCTCATTGCCAAAATATGAATCTTCTATAGTTATTCTAGTTGACAATATAGAGAGATTGATCCTGCCAAATGTTTCTCTGTTCCTTGGATGGCGAAGTGATCGAAGAGTACGTGAACATTTAGGCTCCAGGCACATCATTAAAGTGAAAAAGCAGTCGCACGCAGGTGCATTCCTACATCACACTAGGATCCATGCATACCGTTGAAGTAAAACATCAGTCACGGTAGAGGTGGAGCACTGTATCCGTGTGAGTGTGTGACGTGTGGAGGCTGCTTGTGGTATTTTCTGGCTAGCTGTGGGAAGATAGATTGTCGGAATGCCCTACATCACGAGCCCGTAGAGGAGGAAGCATTTGGTGGCGTACTTAACCATTCGATACTCCTTGGCGAGAAAGCCTTACAGGTTACAGAGAACAAGATGGCAACTTTTGGTATGGAATCTAACTCGATTAAATCATTGGGAGCAACATTTTGAAGCTTGCTACTACCTACGCAGGCCGATAGGCTATAGTCTCTTCGATCCGTACAGAATCTGATGCTCCGCCGGAACTATGAATGTGCATGGATCCAAATGCCTGCCCATCAGCTCGTTGTCTAACATTTATACATACCTAGGCGACACGTCTGTACACCGCTGTCTTCATAGGTCGAGCGTGTGAGACGAAAACCTCAAGAAAGATTAACAAGAACTACTCCAGAGTCTAAGCATCACGAAGTTTCAGCACCTACTCTATCTGATCTATGGCATTTCCCAATGTCTCCTAGTCCTAACTTAAATTATCAGGAATGCGACATTGACAAATGAAGTACATGTCGTTGCTACTACCTCACGAGAAGATAGTGTGGCTTGCTGTTACTAGCTAACATATAATGTGATTTGCTGTTGCAAGGTAGCTAGCACACGAGAGGATATAGCTCTTGTAGAAACGTGCACCATGTTTCTAGAAGAGCTATATATATTTATATATGCCAGTATGTATATACACTCACGCTATTTATATAAATATATATAGCAGTATCTTGGCTAACATACAACCCTCTCCTCTCTTTTCATTGATTAATGTGGCATATCAGCATTTTACCTATGAAATTGTGCTAAGGTCAGTCATAATGGAAAGTAATTTAGAGTCATAACATGCATATGTTACTAGTCTACGTTACTATCTTCATAGTGGGTAGTAACATATATGTAGTATCATGCAAGGCATCATTTATTAAGATGTAGATTCGTTTTTAGCTTGGGTTGTGTTATGTTACAGTAATATATTAATTTTACTCTAAACACCTCTATCCTCATTAGCTACATGTCACATAAGCAAATTTGCATTGGGGTGTGTTATATTACTTGCTAATTAGTTACTCCCACTATGACGTCATGTTACTTATTTTGTCACCATATTTTTTTGCTTTGTTTTAATTTTGCCTTCCCTCTTTTATTCACATTTTTTCTTTTGTATTCATTTTGCACTTTGTTTATATGCAGAAAATATTCTAAATATATGTATTGCAGAAACATTTTACATAATTTTGTTAAAAAACTAAACACGTATTTTGAAAAATGATAGACATGTATAGAAAATGTTTCATGTGTATGAAAATATACAATGTGAATGTAAAAAGTAGAAAACAGCTGTATAGAAAAATGATAGACATGTATATAAAATGTTTGCAAACAATGTTAATCATGTGTACAAAAAATGGTTATACATTGTCATAAAGTATTTGTGTAATTCAGAAAAATGTCAGTTTAATTAGAAAATGTTCTTGAGTTAAAAATTTTGTTCGGAAAATTTCAAAAAAAAGTTTTAAAAATGTAGAAAAAGATTGCATAGTTCAGAAAAATGTGTTTATCATTAGAAAATGTTCCAATATGTATTGAAAAAAATGTTTGACATGTATATAAAAATGTGAAATATTTTGAATTATATGGTTATATGTATACAAAAAATGAACAACATGTATAAATAATCTAGACATTAAAAATATATTAAACATGTTAATCACATATTAGGAAATCTTAAACTTTTGAAAAAAAATTGCGCCTAATGTATATAATTTCTTTTGAATGCATATGAATAATGTAGACATGTGTTGAAAAAATGAAAGATGAAAATAGACAATAAAACCACTAAAACTACATAGAAACAAAAGAGAAGGGTAAAACCAAAAACACAACAACGAAGAAACAAAAGAGAAATAAATAAAGAAAAGAAAACCAATAAACCAAGAGAAAACTAAGAAAACTAAAGCAGAATGAAAATAGGAGAACAGAAAAAAGGCAAGAAAACGAATAAATTGAAAGAAAGCAAAAATATAGAAAAATAAACATAGTAAACTGGACCTATAGTGATCGCTACGAGCCGAGCGAACCTACGCAGAAATGGGCCAGCCTTCTATTATCGCCTATAGGAAATTACAATTAGGAATCTGTAAGGCTGACATCACGCGAAATCCTGTCGGAAGAATCATGCGAAATCCTATATGACACACACTACGTCAAGATGTCGCTCAAACACACAGGGGTTGTGAACGAGTAAATGGGTCGGCCATTCTAGGGGACTATGATACCTGTCGTGGGAATGATTCTGATAGTAAGGAAAAGGGATACAAACAAGGGCTACATCTACCTATGGCGCAGGTGTTACACATGGATTTTACCAGTTCTGGCCCCTCGCAGAGGAGGTAAGAACCGTATGTCTTGAGCCCTGGGGCTATGTTTTCCTTGTTTATGATGATTACAAAGGATTGTGAACCCTTGTTCATGTGCCGTGGGGTGACTTATATAGAGTGCGACATCCCCTTGCCTAGCTATGTTACAAAGGGGTTTGAGTGATTGCATTGATGGTGCGCACTACATGGTGTAACTGACGAATTAGATGTTGGTAATGCATATGTTGCATGCCTCTTGACGCCCTAGATTTCTTGTCCAGCTATTCACCTCCTGTCGCCGAGTGCTTCACATGTACAAGTGGTTTGGAGGCATCTGAGTGGATGAGTGTCATTCGAGTGACAGGAATCTTCGCTTGTATCCGAGCGGATCGGTGACCTGGAGATCCTAAAGTCTAGTGTTGTGGGTTCCCCATCTAGGCTAAGATGGGCATGTTATGACCGTACCTATAATGGGTACCCCTAATATTAGCCCTCGAATCGGTTGAGATTTTCTAGAACGAGTTTACCGAAAGCCTGGTTTGGTCCGAGTACCGTGGAGATACTCAGCACCGGTCCTCACACTTTAGTTAACTACAATTTGAACAAAATTCCAACGGATTCTGGTACTGGTGCTTCTCGGCTGATCGAGGATAGTTGACTACAATGAGAAACTTGTGGCATTGTCATCCCTCGGAGGAGGCTTAATAGATATCCGAGTATGGATGTGCTATGAAAACCCGAGCAGGGATGCTAGCGCGTGGTCTGACTGTTCCAAGGATGCCAGTCATTATCCCATAGGAACACCGGCACATATAAACTCCAAGTCCAAGTTTATGAATTTTATAGATCTACGGACGAGCGTCGAACTCATACTATATATAGTAGTCTTTGGAGATGACTCTAGGCAAAGTTTTGAGCATCTGTCCAAGTGGACGTTGACACCTTTATAGTATATCTTTAGCAGACCGAGTAAGTATATTCGGAAATAGGTCTTGTGTCCGGATGCCCCGCCACGTCAGAACCACTTTGCCTCTTTCCTTTGAGGGGATATGACTGCGTGCATGGACAAATAGGAGTCCAAGGCGATACGCCTGGACACTATCCGCGACATGTCAGGGGACAAATAGCAGTTCAAATCAGGCCAATCAGGTTGGAGATCCTTTCATAAGTTCCGAGTCACTTGCCACTTGAGGTACATGAAGAATTACAGGAACTTTCCACCCAATGGAACTCAGAACAACTCCTGTTAGATTTCATTGTCTCTGCAAATGGCTAACCTTTTTGTGGTTGCCAGTGCAGCATTGTCCCCACAGTGACGCCACATATCTTCCTACCGGCATTGGTGTCGAGCTATGATGTAGAGTTACGTCAAAAGTTTCTCATACTGTGGTCGCAGCCAACTAGCCTAGAATTGTAGCTGAGGTTCACCTACTTGAGGAGGTTTGCATAAGGCACCTGCTGAGAGGTTGTGATGGGCAGTCGGACTTGCGAAAATGCCAAACACCGGATGACCGAGACATACTTGCTGCAGACGATGTCAGAACACAACTGGATCTTCTGGTATTA
Organism: Triticum monococcum; assembly: GCA_034509565.1. Classification (NCBI taxonomy): domain Eukaryota; kingdom Viridiplantae; phylum Streptophyta; class Magnoliopsida; order Poales; family Poaceae; genus Triticum; species Triticum monococcum. Next base: position 25,389,655 of record CM067842.1, on the reverse strand, counting down.
CAGTGTTTCCGAATGATTTCCAATCCTACACTCACTACCATGCAAGTAGCTAGTGCCAGCAAATTTCTCTTCCAATCCTAACATTCTATTTCTATCTATGTCTAGCCTTGCAAAGGATGCATATTGTATTGAATATATAGAGCTCAGGAAATGTGATATCGTGAAACACTCCCTTGTCAAACTTTTCTTGAGGACAAAAGGACCTGCACTAGTAGCCATTCACCTACCAATTGTACCCTATTGTACTACGGTGACTATGAAGATCTTAAAGAGGGATAACTAATGCCCACATGATTACTCCGTCATTATATATGACCTGAACATGCTAAGATTTTTAGAGGAGTCATTGTAGTACAGCAAAGATTATTTCACCGGCCAGCGCCCCAGCCTACTACCGAGCTTCATTCTGCGCGACATCCATAGTCTTTTTCTTTGAACCAAGGCAATTTTTTCCATTTTAATTAATTTAAGAATGGTGAAGCGTATATCATACACGGCTGCATCCCCAAGAAACAATGGGACTACCCTCCCGGAATGATTGCCCCTAAATGTTTTGCTGTGGCAGTACCCTAGAAGCTAGCCTCACTTATGATATTATCAAGTATATGACTATGGCAAACTTATCGCATTCCTCTCATTTCAAATTCCCATGTAACAAGCATGAGGTGTGAAGCTGTGGCTTTGTTCAGTCGTCTATCCAAGTTGAGTGTCTCGGTCCACCAAGAGTGCACGGAATCGAAGTGTTTCCAGTTGGCAGTGTCGAGGTCCTCTCTTCCAAGCCAATCTTTTGTCTGATGCACTAATTTATTTTTGTGTACCAGCACTAGAACAAGATGTGAGCCGCTGTCTCCGGATCAGGCTTGCAAAGTTGGCATAGGCCACCATTGGGCCTCTCTTTTCCAACTTGTCATTAGTACAAGTAAGAAAATTACACTTTGAACGTGCCCAAGCTTTCTACACAGTCTGCTTGATCATGGAATTCGTCAATCCCGCACGTCCATAGTAACTTCAACCTAGTGCCATGTACAAGACTAGCTATGAAGAAGAGACTACTTAATCCTAGGTACCACCAGTGTTGGATGATAGATAAGTCCAAGGTAATACTCACTCACAAATAGCTTTGTGACCAGCTAGAACTTCGTTCTTGTTTTCATACAGCATACTTGGCCCATGCTATTTGTATCCCAATGCATACAGATCCCACACCTTGATCATCGACTAGATGACAACCATGTCATAGTGGTTGGATTTTCATTGGCATGGTGAAATAAATTGCTCAAGCTCTCATCATTGGAGAGTACTATTATTCAATGTTTTAAAGTGGGTACGTGCAGCAGCTCCTTTCTCACCAACTATACCATCACATAGCCATTCAGATCATTATTCAATGTTTTCGAACTTCTAGAATATGCCAAGAGCGTAAGATTGTTAGTGAGTTCCTGATGTTCATACGTCGTCCAGTTTACTGTACAGGAAAACAATTTTCTCAGAATTAGTCAATTTTTGACAAAGTATTGATTTTATTTACTCAAAATGGAGCATGGAAACAAACATCGGGAGCACACACCCGACCTCTTCATAGTTAGGATGCACACAGACAACACCAAAGCACGCACAAAAATAAGCACATCGTCAAATAACAAAGTCATACAGAACCAAAGCTATGCCAGAGCTAGAAAAGAAGAAAAAAATCCAAAGCGATCAAAATAATAATAATGATCGACAAATTACATGAACGACCATATCCGCACCAACCATCTCTTGACATCACATGGACAACGAGGTTCTTCAACAACAATGCCTTCAGGATGGGAACGATGCTCGAGTGGCACTGTCACCGGATCCAACCATCAATCGGATTCTAGGTTTTCACCCTGAAAAACAAGTCCGAAAATATCCGTGCAATGCCTTCAACAAGGTAACGACGCAAAAAACATCATCATTGCTAGGTATAACCCACTCGGATAGACCTAGGGTTTTCACCTTGGATATCTCAAGACCGGATACTTGAGAAGCACCACCAACTCGATGTCAAACATGTGTTGTCGCCACCCCTTTTCAACGATCCAAGGAGCAGCATTCGTTGGGTTAGAAATCCCAATACACAACCACATCGTCTGCGTCAAGCCACTGCCATAGATTGCATCCCACTGCCTTAAGCAAACTGCCTAGAGCGAGAACAGCCAAAACCCACAAAGGAGCCTTCCGAATGCATCCCGCAAAGTCACCAGCACGAGCTGCACCTAGCAGCCACCGGATTTGGACGTAGTAACCCTCACGAAGACTTTTTGATGGCCACCGTACACCGTGGTGAGTGCACCGCCACAGACTGCAGTGTCCACCACATGGATCAGCACCGATGGTGGAGCACATCCGCTGATTACCGCATCGCCTGAGAGAGCCGTGCACCATGGACATGGGAAGCGATCGAAGCCATGCCCACCAACATGAGCAGTCGCACAACGCAGAGAGCTGAACATTATCGGAAGCATCAACGTCTCCACAGGCTTGCCCAGGACCCAAGCAGCCGCCAACAGACCAGTCACCAACACGCTTCAAATGTCACAACCACGTCGAGCCATTGGCAACCGTCGCCATTGCTGTGAAACCAATGTCCATTGCCGAGCTGATATATATTGGGCCAGCCGTGCGCATAGTGAGCATAGATGGCAGACATGCTCTCTGATATGCGCCACCCAGCGATATAAAGGAGGCACCCTCAGCAGCAGAGGCCCATGAGTGAGCCACCGTAGATGGCATGAGGTGTGGGTCCGCTGTCCAGTAGGATCACCGTTGGGCTGGAAGGGAAGATCCAGAAAACAAAGATGACATCTTAGTCATGTATGGAGTAAATCTTAAATGGAAAATTTGACGCCCAATGTTGGAAACTGGAAATCCACGTACATATATACTTGTATCATAAAATGTAGTTCAATTGTGTGCGAGTTGACTACATGAGTGGCAACGATGTTTTTCTAAAGCACTAGATCACACACTTCAATGACAGAGCCAGTGTGCCTAATGTGAACTTGTAAAAGAGGTTGAGGAAAGCTATCAAATGTCAACTATGTCAACTAAAAGAATGTTTCATCCATATATAGTTTTGTTTGAAAAGGTCTAATTATCATGTATAAATCATTTGAGGTAACTATCCACCTAACAATAATGTGCAAGAGGTGAAATATGCATGCAATAGACCCATCTATTAGTTTTTTGTACAATACCGAACAGACGATGTTTCAGAAGCAAAGAAACATATTTAGTGCCTTGTTGGAAGCAGGCTGTGTCTATCTCAAGAGAAAGACAATGTTCATGTGGTTGATAGTATAGTTCTTTCCTTTTGCACAATTGTGTCACCAAGCACGTGGGAAGACAAGCTTGATGATGTTTCTTCTGCTTTCTCATTGAGTTGACATGCATGTTTAGTAAAGCAATGATGCCAACTCTGTCGGATCGTTTGCATGTAGCTTCTAGACTGTGGCACAAGTATTGGGTAGATTGTGGTCGAGATGTGCTTTGTAAACAGAGTTTGTTTTGTTAGACTTAATCCAGTTGGATAGATTGGATCTTATGCCTACAATTCAGATCAACTAATTGCATATGAACAGAGAGGGGTTGAGCTCTTACCACCAATGGAAGAATCCATTGGTGTAGGCGATGCGAAGTCCCGTGCCTGCTCGATGCAGGCTTGATGCAGGCTCGGTGAAGATGCTCGCTGCAGGTAGCGGCGTCCCTCCGGGCGCCACCGGCACTGCCCTGGGACAGGGGCAGAGCTTGGAGATGATCTTCCCGTCGTGCAGCGCTCCCCCAGATCGGTTAGGGTTTAGGGATGTGAGGAGCAGGAGTAAACCGTATGAGAACTCGTCTAGCGTAGGTGCCGGCTGCTCCCCCATCTTTTTATGTGCGCAGGCGACAGGGGACCAAAACCATAGTTGGTTAGGGTGCCCCTGATCAGGGCGTGTAAGTTGAGATCGAGGGGCACGAATGTTGGTTCGTGGCCTCCCTGTTTCTCTATTTAACGTAACGTTATTTCTAGTCTTTTATTTTCGTTTTGGCCCATTGGGCCTCTAGATCAATACCAACATTCTCCCCGTTGATCGTTAGGCTCAATGACTTTTGTCCATTCTCCATAGGAATAATATACTAGAGTAAGGTGTTACAATAGCCGATGAAAAGCCATTGAACCCCAATACTCATAGCACACATCCTATTTCAAAGTGGAACACATTTTACTTATTGGGAGTGGTTTATATTAGCGGTCCCATAATTCCAGAATCAAGAGGCTTCCAATAATCCCATGCCGGCTACATGCTCACGAAATATATTGGGTGGTAAGCCTTTAGTAAGCGGATCCGCAAGCATACGTGCCATACTGATATGCTTAACATTAATAGTTTGATCTTGGATTCTATGTTGAACAACATGGTACTTTAGGTCAATGTGCCTGGCAGCAGCACTTGACTTGTTGTTTTTTGCATAGAAACCTGCGAGTTCATTATCGTAGTACAATGTCAGTGGTTTGGAAATGCTGTCAACCACTTGAAGTCTGGGAATGAAATTCTTTAGGAATACAGCCTGCCCGGTGGCCTCAAAAAATGCTAGATATTCTGCCATCATCGTAGCTGAGGCAACTATCATTTGCTTGGAGCTTTTCCACGATATGGCTCCTCTAGCGAGTGTGAATATATAACCTGACGTGGATTTCATACTGTCCACACACCCGGCAAGACAGAGTCTGAATAACCAATAACTTCCAGGTTATCGGACTTTCTACATGTAAGCATGAAATTTTTAGTACCTTGCATATAACGCAAGACTTTCTTTGCGGCCTTCCAGTGGTCCGGTCCTGGATTAGATTGAAATCTGCCAAGCATCCCGGTTACAAAAGCTAAGTCAGGGCGTGTACATACTTGAGCATACATGATGCTTCCGACAGCTGAAGCATAAGGAACTGACTTCATCTGATCAGTTTCATTTTGGTTCCTCGGACATTGGAATGTCCCAAACTTATCGCCCTTAACTATGGGGGCAGGTGAGGAAGAGCACTTATGCATATTGAATTTCTTTAGTACTCTCTCAAAGTATGCCTTTTGTGATAGTCCTAATGTTCCTTTGGACCTATCTCGATGAATCTCGATGCCAAGGACATACGAGGCTTCACCGAGATCCTTCATGTCATATTTTGAGGACAGAAATCTCTTGGTCTCATGCAGCATATCTTTATCGCTGCAAGCCAATAGAATATCATCTACATATAGGACTAAAAATGTGAACCTACTACCTTTAAATTTAACATATATGCAGTTGTCCACTTCATTCTCTTTAAAACCAAAAGTTCTAATAATCTCGTCGAACTTTAGGTACCACTGCCTTGAAGCTTTCCTCATGCCATATATGGATTTCTTTTCCTTCCATGACAAAACCTTCAGATTGAGTCATGTAAACTTCTTCTTTTAAGTCACCATTCAAAAATGCTGTCTTGACATCCATTTGATGCAGCTCCAAATCATAATGAGCTACAAGTGCCATGACAATTCTGAAAGAATCTTTGGATGACATAGGAGAGAAGGTCTCCTTATAATTGATTCCTTCTCTCTGTGTAAAACCTTTTGCTACAAGTCTCGCTTTGAACCTTTCGACGTTCCCTTTGGAATCATATTTGGTTTTGTAGACCCACTTGCAGCCTACCCTTTTGGCTCCATCAGGAACTTGTACTAAGTCCCAAACATCATTCGAGCTCATAGATTTCAATTCGTCTTCCATGGCTACCAACCATTTGGACGAGTCTTCACTTTTAGTGGCTTCTTTATATGAGGTCAGATCTTGTGCCTTCCCTATGTCATTTTCATCCTCACACATGAAAGTGACATAATCGCTAGAGATGACCTTTTTCTTTTCCCGTTGTGATCTTCTCGTAGGCTCATTAGTATGTGCATTTTCTCTTTCCTGAGAAGGTTGAGGATTAACATTGCGTTGAGGCTCATCATTTGGCTGAGGATCCTCATCAGGCTGAGGATCTTCATTATGTTGAGGCTCCTAGTCGGGTTGAGGATCCACTTCAGGTTCGGGATCACCAGTAGGTGTCTCGTGCATATTAGGCATAGGGATAAAGTTCTGTAGGATAGTCGGGGATGGAACGTACACCCGCTTCTCCTCAAGATCAATCGCCCTAACCTCAGTGACTTCATTATCCTCAAAAAACACCACTTGCTTGGTTTGCACAAACTTGGTGGTATGACCTGGGCAATAAAAGCAATATCCTTTTCCTCTATGAGGATACCCAATGAAAAAACAACTAACTGTCTTTGGGTCCAATTTCTTAATATGTGGATTGAATACTTTAGCTTCAGTCGGGCGGCCCCACACTCGTAAGTAATTCAAGCTCGGTTTCTTTCCCGCCCACATCTCGTAAGGTGTGCTCGGTGCTGACTTAGTTGGAGCAAGATTTAGGATGTGTGCAGCTGTTTGCAATGCCTCCATCCAAAGGCTTACTGGTAAGTTCGCATGACTAAGCATGCTACGTACCATATCCATAAGAGTGCGGTTGCGATGCTCAGCTACGCCATTTTGCTGAGGTTCACCAGGCATTGAATATTGGGAAATTATTCCATTTTCAGCTGAAAACCACGGGCCACAAGGCGAGCTATGTAGCACTCAAGAGAACCATCGGAGCGAGTCTTAATCTTGTAGACCCACTTGGAGGTGATGGGACGGACACCAGAAGGAAGGGGAACCAGATCCCAGGTGCCAGAGCGCTCCAGAGCAGCAAGCTCTTCGGCCATCGCAAGCTGCCATTCAGGCTGAGTCATGGCAGTCCGATAGGAAGTGGACTCAGCAATAACAGAGAGACCATACCGATCAGGGGAGTAGCGATTAGGCGGGGGGCGAGGCCGAGCACGGAGGTTGTGAACCGGGGGAGGCGTGAGAGGTGAACCAGAGGTGGAAGGCTCGTAAGAGGAGACATCCTCAGGACGAGAGCGACGAGTATAGTGAAGAGGAAACGGTGAGAGAGGGCAACGGATGGGAGATGATGGCAGAGAGGTGGAGGAGGAGGATGGAGAGGATGGTGTCGGTGGTGAGTGAGAAGGAATGAGAGGTGCCAGAGGAGGAGGTGACACATGAGGCACATAGCAGGGTGTATTGGGAAGAAGAAGGAAAGAAAGGTCGTCCACAGAGAAACTCGAGGAAGAAGGACGTGGGTAGTAAGAACGAGACTCATCAAATGTCACTTCACGCGAGATGCGCAAGCGACGACCCACTGGATCCCAACATCGATAGCCCTTGTGCTCGTCACTGTAGCCAAGGAAAACACACTCAACAGACTGAGCAGTCAGTTTGGTGCGTTCTCGGAGGGCAAGAAGAACATAGCACACACATCCAAACATACGAAGAGCTGAGTAGTCAGGAGAGCGACCAGTGAGACACTCCAGAGGAATACCACCCCGCAGAGCAGTCGATGGCTGAATGTTGATAAGATAGGTGGATGCGGAAACAGGCTCAGCCCGAAAATGGGGTGGAAGGGAAGCAGCAATCATCAGCGCACAAGCCGTCTCAAGCAAATGACAATGCTTTCGTTCGGCAAGACCATTTTGAGCATGAGCGCCAGGACATGAGAACTGGGCAAGAGTACCCTGTTCCGTGAGAAGACCACGCAGCAGCTGAGAGATATACTCTCCAGCGGAGTCAGCACGAAAAATACGAATGGGCATGGCAAACTGGGTGTGAACCATGGCAGCAAAATGTTTGTATATAGGAAGAACCTCGCTACGAGATTTCATGAAGTAGAGCCAAGTGTAGCGAGAGAAATCATCAATAAACAAAACATAGTAGAGATGATCACCCTTCGAATCAAAGGGAGCAGGACCCCAGACATCAGAATGAACTAAGTCAAAAGAACGCTGAGATACAGACTCACTAGTAGGGTAAGGTAACTGAGTCTGTTTGCCAAGTCTGCAACCATTACAATGTAAGGAGACATTTCCAGATACAGACCCTAAGAGGCCCTGACGAACTAAAGAAGACAAGCGAGAGCCACATATGTGACCAAGGCGATGATGCCACTGCTGCATGGACGCAGACGAAGAGGCAGCAAGAGCATGGGAGCTAGTAGAAGTAGTGGCAGCGGAAGGAACACAAAGCCAGTCAACCTCCCAAAGGCCCTTGGACTCACGGCGCCGGGGGCCAACACCAACCAAAGTCTTGGTGCGACGATCCTGAATGGAGCAAGAGTCGGTATCAAGAATGACATGACAACCAGAATCAGTAAGTTGGGCAGCAGAAAAAAAATCATGGTAAGGCAAGGAACATGTGAAACACTAGGAACAGAGAAAGATGGAGTGGAAAGAAGACCACGACTAGTAACAGGAAGAGGTGTGCCATCGGAAGTAAGAACATTAACAGGTGAATCAAGAGGTCGAAGGGAAGACAGCACAGAAGAATCAGAAGACATATGAAAGGAGGCTCCAGAATCCAGAACCCACGAAGATGTACCTGACTGAGTAGATGCCTGCGGTGATGAAGAGGTGGAGGCAGTTACAGCAGCAGCGGAACCAGTCGACGAAGACCCTGAGGAAGCCAAGAGACGCTTGAGCCTCACAATGTCCTGGTCGGTGAGTGACGGAGTTGAGGAAGATCCAGGAGTCCCACTGGAAGAGGAGCGCCTCTGGTCTCGCTTCTTCTCACGGCAATCAGACTCGGGATAACCGGGCCGAGAGCAGTAGCCACAGAAGGTGTCACGTCGTGACCGGCCCTTCTCAGCATAAGCAGGGCCACCCACCCCCCTGAAGGCGTGGGTAGGAGCGGGGGAGCAGTAAGCCGAGCAGACGACACTAGAGCCCGAGCAGCCAATACAGACGGGACCACCAGCAAACCGGCAGAGCGAAGGCGGGTCTCCTCAGCACGAAGCTCGGCAAGCACCTCCGAGATAGGAACACGACCACGAGCAAGCAAGTGAGCATGTTTGGGCTCAAACTCAGAGCGGAGACGAGATAGAAACTCATGGACCCGTTGAAAATCCAAGTCAGACCGCGTAGTCTGACAGCAATGGCAGGTTCCACAAACAACTGTCCTCAGTGAGTCAAGCTGACGCCAGATGGCAGAACACTGCAAGTAGAACTCATCAACAGACGAATCACCCTGCTGGAGAGCATGCTCCTAACGCACCACAGAGAGGTATAGGGCATCACCAGAGGACTGATAGCCCTGACAGAGGTAGGACCACATCGTTGCAACAGTACCGAGGCCCATGGACTCGGAAGCAAACTGAGGAAGGACACTCGCTGTGAGAACGGCAGCAACTCGAGCATCATCATTACACCACTGAGTGTAAGCAGACAGATCATCCCGATAGACAGAAAGAGAATCAGAATATGCAGATACCTAATGATCATAAGCATCAACTGCAGCGTCATCAAGGGCTTTGGCTGCATCACGATCAGCCTGAGAAGCATCAGCAGCAAGCACCGGTGGAACCGGCGGAACACGAGCCACCGGAGCAACGGGACAGGGCGGACAAGCTACCTCGCCAGAGAGCACGCCCCACAGCAGAAGACCGCGCATACGGATACGCATGAAGCCCACAAACTCAACATAGTTGGTGCCATCAAAGATCACCGAGCAGCGAGGAACAGCCACATAGCCCAAAGAGGACATACTGAGATATCTCGTTGTTGTTGTTTTTTTGGCAGTCAACGGATCTGGATCGGGGATGAGGCTCACCCGCTCGAACCAGAACCCCCGAGTCTGGATCGAGAGAGACAGGGCAGCGCTAAGGAGCAGTGGAGATGCAAGGGGGGCTCGATCCAAACCGGATAGAGAGCCAGCAGCCCCGCAACACCTGTCCTTAGCGCTGGAGAAGAGCCAGCAGAGCAGCACAAAGCAGCAGCCGGCTGGGAGCAACGCCGGGGCCAGCGGCGGCTGCAGCACACGCGGTAGCCAGACAGGGCAGCAGGTGCTGTTGGGCAAGATGGGACGAGGGGGAGGCCGGATGGAGCAACGGGTGAGTGAAACGGCGCCCGGACAGGGCGGCGAGACGGGACAGCGGCCGGACGGCCGGAGAGGAGCAGGCTAGGAACGAGGCGCACGGAGTTGCATCGTGCGGAAGAGAGGGGCTAGCCTGGCATCTGATACCATGTTGGATGAATGGCAACTGCATTCTCAGGAGGGCCAGAGGCCAATACATGTACATGTGTGGTAAAGTGCAAAAGACCCCTTATACAATGGGGATAAACCGAAAAGGACTATATACATCTAACACTAACAAACATAAACTTGATGTGGAAGCATGGCATAGCTGAGCTAACAGAACATGGATCTTTGACTAGCACTTATCCAGTAGCAATTTAGACATTAACCGAAACCTCTTAACCCTAGAGACTAACCGAGACAGAGGGCTAGCCTTAATCATGAACCATCATTCTTAAACCTTAATCATCAGTATGTAATCATGATCATCAGACTTAAACAGATCATCTTAGGGATCTAATCTAGGCATATTACGGCTCAAGATACCATTGTTAGAATTAATCCAGTAGGATAGATTGGATCTTATGCCTAGAATTCAGACCACCTAATTGCATATGAACAGAGAGGGGTTGAGTTCTTACCACCAATGGAAGAAGCCATTGGTGTAGGCGATGCGAAGTCCCTTGCCTGCTCAATGCAGGCTTGATGCAGGCTCGGTCAAGATGCTCGCTGCAGGTAGTGGCGTCCCTCCGGGCGCCACCGACACTGCCTTGGGACAGGGGCAGAGCTTGGAGATGATCTTCCCGTCGGTTAGGGTTTAGGGATGTGGGGAGCAGGACTAAACCGTACGAGAACTCGTCTAGCGTAGGTGTCGGCTGCTCCCCCATCTTTTCATGTGGGCTGGCGACAGGGGACCAAAACCATAGTTGGTTAGGGTGCCCCCGATCAGGGCGCGTAAGTTGAGATCAAGGGCACGAACACATAGACGACAGCGATCTACCCATACCCATTAATACTAAAGGGTATAATGATCCATTACTAAAAAAGCCAGCGCATGTCTGACCTCACGCACATACTCTTTGCGAATTAAATTCCAGTTTTTGTGACCGGACCTTAACAACCTCACGGTGTAAACACGTTAAACTAAAAGAAGCATGGGTATGAGATTTTAATTCTTACAACCACATACTCCCTCCGTCGCGGTTTAGAAGGCACAGTTAAATTTGCATGTGTTTCCACAATAGACAATGTTTAGGGCGCATTGCATTTATTTCTAGTAGCTAATTAGTACTATTTCTATATGCATGCGTAGTGTGAATGCTATATTTTAGCCCATCTCTATATGCATGCGTAGTGTGAATGCTATTTTTTAGCCCATCTCATAACTAATAGATAACCACCTAGGTCCCAGAGAATTTTCAACCGTGCCTTCTAAACCGTGACGAAGGTAGTATTTGTGACCTGGATCATCATGATCTTAATTTGCGCTCTCGAAGACACGCGTTACAATATGCTTGCAACGAGACAAAGTGGGGGATGTGACCAGTTCGCGATGCGCATTAAAATATAATTGTCCAAAAACAGGCCCTTACAATTGTGCAGAGTTACCTCGGTTATTAAGAATAATTCGGACAAAAGCATTGGACGTTTAATGACTACAACTCATGAATCCCCATGAATTCACTTTTCGTTACTATGCTAATCCTTTCTGTCACTTTTTTCGAAATAGCGTTCTACATCCTCCCTGCTCCTAGCATCCTGCTTGATCAATATCTGAGATCCTGGGTACCTGCTAGGTCGAAGAACGAGAAAGAGACAAGAGATGACTCCATTGCAATTTTAACACACACATGACGTTAATTGGAAATCAATTCCAATCGACCCCCAATAAAAATACATCGGTTTCGTCAACCCATTGCCTTACCGAATTACTAACATCAAGATCAGATCGCACAAAAAAATCATTGGAGAATACATGAAGATGAATATTTTATTGATAATATCTCTTATAATGGTTGTCGGATGGGATACACTATTACAAGTATGGCTAACTTGGAGGTGGTTGCTGCAGTGTTGGTGATGGTCGTGGCAGTCACTGGTAGAAAAAGAGGCTTCCATCCAGCCCCATTAGTCGCGAAACTGTAGGAACCGCGACTAATGAAGTCTTTAGTCGCGGTTCGGCAGACGAACCGCGACCAAATGCCTGGGCCCAGGGCGCTCGCGGGCTTTAGTCGCGGTTGGCTGCCCAAAGGCCTTTAGTCGCGGTTGGCCAGGCCAACCGCGACTAAAGCTCCTCCCCTTTAGTCCCGGTTTGTGGCACGGACCGGAACTAATGGGGTTGAGACCTTTAGTCCCGGTTCGTGCCACGAACCGGTACTAAAGGTCCCATTTTCAAACTCTACCCCCCCCTGTGGATCGCCTTTTCAGTTTAAAAAAAATAAAAGAAAATAATGAAAATGTCAAAAAAATAAAAGAAAATAAGTTTCTCATGTGATATGTGGTCTAGTTGTTGGGAAAATTTGCAAATGTGAATTTTGACTTTATTTGCAAAATCTCTCTGAAATTTGTAAAAATGGGCATAACTTTTGCATACTAACTCGGATGAAAAAGTTTTTTATATAAAAAATCATCTACTCGAAAAGTTACATCCAAATTTAACTGGGGGAACCGCGTTAAACATTTTCAAAATCCTCAAAAACCTAATAGAAAAAAAGTTACGGGGCTTTTAAGATCTAGAGTGGAAAAAATTGAAAAATATTCAAACAGTGGGCAAACTATGGTCAAACAATGGTCAAACTAATTATTCTAGAATATTAGTGTTACTAAATAATTATTTTAATTATTTCAATTTTGGTCAAATCTGGTCAAACTGTGGTCAACTGTGGTCAAACAATGGTCAAACTAATTATTCAAGAAATATTAGTGTTACTAAATAATTATTGTTTTTTAAAACAATAGTTTCAAACTCAAACAGTGAAATGTGTCACTTCATGCTCAAGCAAAATTCCTGAAGGTTAATAGGATTGACATCTTATTATTGTCAGGAAAACAACATGCAGACTTGGAGCGTGGGAGAATAGAACCCGGAAGTTAAGCGTGCTTGGGCTGGAGTAGTGAGAGGGATGGGTGACCGGTTGGGAAGTTAGATGATTTGGAATGATGAGGGGTGATAAAAGAATAAATTGAGAAGTGATGAGGGGTGGTGATTACAGACTAGAGGTTAAAATAATTCAGAAATTTGAAAATAAAAAAATTTCAAAAAGAAAGAATAGAAAGGAAGAAGAAGAAAGAAAGAAGAAGAAAGAAAGAAAAAAGAAAAAGGAAGAGGCCTTTAGTCCCGGTTGGCCACGAGAGCCGGGACTAAAGGTCCTCGGCCCCGACGGACCACGGGCGCCCACGTGGCGGGCCTTTGGTCCCGGTCAGCCACAAGAACCGGGACTAAAGACTTTTGTCGCGGTCCGTAAGAGCCGCGGCTAAAGGGGGGGGGGGGGGGTCTTTAGTCGCGCTTATTTAGTCCCGGTTGCACAGCCGGGACTAAAGGCTGTTGCGAACCGGGACTAAAGGGCTTTTTTCTACCAGTGAGTGGAGATGAGATGGGTAATGGAGGCGGTTAATTTGGAGAATGGCTTCTGTTTCGTGAATAGTGATTTCGTAAAAAATCTGTTGAGATTCATGTGTTGATCCTGTATAGAAGTTTTTGTGTTGGACGCGACGGAGCCACTAGTGGCTAGTACCAGATGTCGTCTTATGCTCTGGATCAATTGTTGCGCTTGCAATTTCCTTCCCTCTTTCTTCATTTTCTTTATTTCCATGTAAATTATGATTTATGTCCATGTTTGGCCCCATTTCTAGCAAAAACAAACTAAAATGAACGATTCATGATCTCTCACATTCATTAGTCATAAGTTGCAATGTCGAGCTGATTTTCTCGGATTTTCTAGGATAATACGATTTTAACAAGGGGGGATGAGCGCAAAACTATCACTCATTAACCGTCCCAATCTTAAACCTTGATCATCATCAAGAAACAAAGATAGAAACCCAACCGTAAGGAACACAGATGTCTAAACCGAAATAATGAAAAGATTTTGGTTCACTTTCAATCGATACACTTAGATAGTCCTCCACTTCTTCACTTGAAAACTTAGTATTGCTATAGCGGTGGCCTTTTTATTATGCAGGAGTTAGGGAAGCTAAGATAATCATCACAAAGGTCATCTTAATCTAAACAAAATAATAAAGAGAATTATCATTCTTGAGCAATGAAAATATGTATTACAAGGGCAAAAGGTATGTAAACACAACTCAATACTAGAGTTACTCACTAACAATCACAAGAGTCTGTTCATCAAGGCTCGCAAACACTTATTTCAATCATTGCCTGTTGAAACTTCCGTTGTCTTGTGACAATTTTTTTGCAAAGAAATGGTACATGCATAGAGTTTAATTGTGGCTTAAGTTTAAGTACTATTTGTCTCTTTCGAGTTATAGAGATCGGTGCTTGTTTATTACCACAAATACACACTCTTCAAGAGAAAGCTGAATAATATTTGATGCAGTGTTGCCACTACGAACATTAACAAACTCATAGCTGAAATTCATGCCAAGGCTCTGGTGGATCATTTATTTGCCAGCAGAGTCCTCAACTCAACATAACATCAAGAGAGGTGACGAAATCACATTTACGCACGTAAACACACATGTAGAGACAAGGCCATGGAACCAGCGAGAAGCTGAAACACCATGTAAAATGTAAAAATAGATTTTAGCATAATCTCGATCACCTTTAAACTGGGTTACATTGGATAACTTTTCCACAAGTGCTACTGAGTCCGTCAAATTTGATGCTATGGGGCTGCGTATCTGTAATATCAGCTTCTATATAAATAGTTCATCCAAAAGGCACCACATCGGTCTAGATCCAAAATGACCAAAACATAGCATGTCTTATGTCGCGGATTGATCCCTACCAAAGGAACGCAACATGAACTCAAACACCATCGTCATGAAAGAAATCATGACGACCTCCATTATCGTCACCTCCAAATCCATCACCATCCACACAACCACCACAACCATCTACTAGTTACCCATCACCATCTCCACGGCCACCACCCCCATCCATACGGCCACCAACCTCATCCACACAACCACCACAACCATCTCCTCGTTGTCCATCACCATCTCCACGGCCACCACCCCATCCATACGGCTGCCAACCTCACCCACATGGCCAACATCACCATCTACACGACCATGACCATCATCCCAAAGAGAGACCTACATTTGGGTCAACATCTCTCCATGAGTGAGATTGTAGAACCTTTTTGTAGTGGTATCGATTGTGGTTGGTTTCATGACCATGCCAGCATGTTCTTCTGCCTTCTTTTCATTAAAAAGTCTCTCCTCCTCGAGTGCAAGCCTACACTCCTCTACCTTCAATTTCCTCTCTACACCCGCTAACTTTGACCTCCATTTATCATCGTCCAACATCTTGAGGTCATTCATATTGCCGCATAATCTTCTCCGCATTTGACCGACGAGGTATTCTTGGTCTCAATCATGGCCACAATCTCTCCTTTGTTGGTGATGCTAAAGGCTCCTCTCCTCTTGCTCTCTTCTGAAATTTGGTTACCATCTGGTGTCTTGTTGGGATTTTCATTCTCCTTGTCATCTTCCTCAACAGCTATGCTTAACCATGATCTCTTTGTTGTGTTCTCAGAGTTTCTCCTAATCCACTTCTCGTTGTGAAAAGCTCTTCATGGAAATGGTGTAATGTGAAGGGCTTGTTACCCGACTTCTTGTTCCGTTGTTTGAAATGGTCTGGAATTATAGGTTCATACTCCATGTTTTCACGCCACTCGGTGTTGCATGGTTGACTTGATGAATACAACCGGACCATCTATTGCATAGGTCATGGTACGTATCGCAATGGTGCCCAAGATACCCTTGGGTGCGGCTTGATGTGACTTCTACGGTGTTGTCGTAGTACTCGGCAATACAACCCCAAAACCGGTCCCTTAATTGATCCATTCGAACCAATGCGTGACACAAAGTAATGTCCTCATCTTCGCAATAGTTGTGGTCCCTTAATCTTGATGGTGCATTCACGCTTGATGGTGTTTCCATATGGGATCATCATCCTCTTCAGCCATCTCCCCGTCTTCGAGCTTGTAATCCTCGCGCTTCTTGTTGATCAAACACTGAGTCATAGTTGAGATCTTCAAGACTAGGAGATACATCTCTGATGTATCTATATTTTTTGACTGTTTCATTATATTATCATACTAGTTTTACATGTATTTTTTGCAATAGTTTATGTTATTTCTATTTGGACTAACTTTTTAAACTAGTGCTAAAGTCCAGTTCCTGTTTTTATTGTTTTGGGGGTTTTAAGTGAAAAATTGATGGAACCAGAATGACTTGAAAATTTACGTATATTTTGAATGGAATACATCTGAATTTATGGCACCAGAATCCAAGCAAGACGGGGACCATAGGCCACACAAGCCACCATGGTTCGCCCTTAGGGGATGGGCGCGGACCTGGCTTCTGGACAACCCCTATCTTACTTTGACCTCTCCTTCAGTCACAAGAAAGAAATTTATTAGAAAAAAACCGTGTTAAAATTTCGGCCTGATTAGAGTTACGGATCTCTGGGTATTTAAGAAATAGTGCTCGACCACAGAAACAATTCTAAAAAGTCGCGAAACAGAGAGAACAAAGGAGGAGATATCCAATCCCATAGGGACTCCCGCCCCCAGGAGCCATGGAGGCCAAGGACCAGAGGGGGAACTCTTTTCCCATTTAGGGGGAAGACCAAGCAAGAGGAAATAGGAGAGGGGCCTCTTTCCCCCTCTCTCCCCGTGGCGTCGTAGCGCCACCGACGAGACCATCGTGACAACAATCTACTCCAACAACTTCGCCACCCTCATCAACAACTTTCTCCCTCTTCGTGCAGCACAGTATCCTCTATCCCCCTGCTATAATCTCTACTTGAACATGATGCCCGATACTATATATTATTACGGAATGATGTGTTGCACCTCTATTATGTTTGAGTAGTTTCTTTTTGTCCTATGGACTAATTGTGGTATGATATGATTGATATGAGTTGTATGTTATTATGGTGTTGTCTTATGTTGCCCGCCATATCGCACGAACGTGTGGGGGGCCACTATAGGGTGCTGCAATGTTTTAATAACTTAATGCTATGGTTAGGTTTTACCTTAATGAATATTCACTATTAGCGGATGCTTGCTAGAGTTCCAATCATAGAACATATGATCCAAATACGGAAAGTATGTTAGCTTAGGCCTCTCCCTCATAAGTATGATGAGTATCACATGTTTCATATCCAATTTCCCAGGGAAAATCGTTTTCTTATTCTCTCCCATGTACGCGGCGGACGGGATGGAGTCACCAGCGGCAGCAGCAGCAAAGTAACGACGATGGGCGTGCGCGTGGAGAAGATTACTGACTGGCAAAAATAAGCGCATAGGTGTGAGCTCGGCTCGGCTCATTCCCATAACCCGTGACGTGACGTGATGAGGCAAGGTAGGCGGCGGAGGAGGAGTGCGCGATGGCCTCTTCTCTTCTCGAGCTCCAATAGCATGTGGAAGAGAATTTAAGGTGGTCCAACTCCTCTCCAACTTCCGAGGTGGGAATAAACTTCCCACTACACTTAGTGCCAATTAAACCCAGATGGGCCCTTAGAGATTTTCAGAAATTGCTAGACGGTCCTAAAGCCCACCCCATATTTCAACATGGGAGGCATTAGGAAACACAAAACAGTCTTGGCCCCTAAATTGAGAGGCCGAGAAGTCTAGGGTCTCCTCCATGTTCCCACACTCACTGCTCTGAGATACTCATGGATTCCTTTTTCCTACTCACTCTTAAGGCCTCGTGACCAAAAATTTACATGGGAGAATATCTTATAAGCATTCAAGATGGAAATACATCCGTGAGGTAGAAGGAAGGGTTAGGAGAAGCTAAGAACAATAGGAATGGAGGCATGGGGAAACACTGAGGTACATATCCACCTACCATTCTATAGGTGCAAATGGATAGCTCAGGGTTTCATCGTGTTCCCATTCGCGCCGCTCCTAGACTATCCATTGCTACCTCACTTCAAGAGTATGATTCTAAAAATTTCATAGCAAGAAGCTTGAACTTGTGAGGTATATATAGGCCCCTTATGAAGTGCTCTAGAGTGTAACCAGTGTTGAATCTTGTGAGTAGAATGCTTAAATCAATGAAAACACACACACATATATATGCACTCCATAGTGTATCAGTGAATGATACTGGGCCATGGAACATCTATTGCTATTACAGGCACCTCGATAGAGGATACACGGAGATCCTTTTGTTAAGTGCAACTAAAGGTAAAAATAATTGTCCTTGACCCCGAACTTGCATTTAAAGAAAGTGGAAAGGCAAATAAACCATACAGTCCATGTGATGACAGATCATTATAATCAAGCAAATAAATATCATAATTGTGCAGAACTATGGAATGCCTTGATCTAGGGAAAATATTGTTGTATCAAATGATTGACGAAAAATTCCTTGAGATTTCTTTTTGTCGGACAACTTCCCGGATGTGTTGATTGGTTGAGCAAGATCTTATGTTGACTTCCGGAAATAATTCATAGCAGTAATGCATTATTATGCAATACGCACTTAGCGCTAACAGTGATAAAAGTGCTATTACTATGTAGTTTTCTGCATCAGTGGTGGTCCTTACTTGTTCTTTAGTGCCAAATATACCTGTCAGTAATTCAGCGCTGGGTGAAATTCGTTGTCTTACTTTCTTACTGCGATTCACTCAGGAGTGTCCATCGTCCTGCAGTATTGACCCGACAAAAAAAAAGCAAAAGAAATCAAGACCGACGGCCATCCACCATACATGAGTGATCGCCCATGGAGCCCTTTCAGTCTCTCTGTCTGATAGGTATTTTCATACTATGTTGGTGAAAACACTCGAGGTGGCACTGGCATCAAGTTGTAGTACATAGTCTGTAATTGCTTGTTTGGAACTCGATGACATGACTAGTCATAAGTCATAACACAAATGACACACCGGACTAATCACATGTGGCAAGATTTAAATTTCCCCCAAGGTATAGTTTTCCTGTTGATAACACAAACTGGTAGTGTTGTCAACGAAAGGAGACGAGCAAACGAACAAAACCGTCCATATTCGAATTTTTAGCAATAACACTTCCAGCTTGATCTATCATGGTTGTTAGCCCTGCAACTGATGATCTGCTGTAGCCATAGCTCAACGGGAGGCATGTAAGTAGAAAATTAGATAGCAATGGATCGGTTATTGCTACTCGGAACTTGCACAGACAGACGTGGAAGCAAGGCACAAACCATATCAGTTGGTAGGCTGGCTGAAAATATAAACGAGATTTGTCTCTCTTCCCCAACTTGTGGGATTCATTGGTTACTTTTTCACGGCAGTTTGAGCCGTGCTCGTTTCGGCTATCAGTCGGGCGCTCATGCATGATCATGACCATGCATGATGTCAACATCGGTCACAAAGATGATGGGAAAACCGAGTTTTCCTCA
The DNA here is from genome assembly GCA_034509565.1 of Triticum monococcum. Taxonomy (NCBI): domain Eukaryota; kingdom Viridiplantae; phylum Streptophyta; class Magnoliopsida; order Poales; family Poaceae; genus Triticum; species Triticum monococcum. The sequence continues at coordinate 25,370,113 of CM067842.1, read as the reverse complement.
AAAGAAAGGGCAGCAAAGCCGACTAACTCTGGCATTCTACTGATGGCAACCTCGCACACGACTCAAATTGGATTATTCCAACAGTGAACTCTGTGCCAAGTGTGGGACAAACAGCAGTATCGTGTTTCCTCATGCCCCCTAGTCCAACCATATTTTGGCATTCCATTGGCTTCGTCAAAGGAAGCTCACGATCTTGCCACAAACACATAGTTTCTATAAGATAAACAAGGTGACTGTATATGTGTTTATATAGCGAAGTTCTCTTACACTACCCTTGAATCGATGCCGATCATTTACTCTTTATGATCTAGCGATCAACATTTAGATGTACTCGAGTACAACTAAGCGCTGTCATGGAGTATAAGTGAGTACCTCAACTGTTGGAATATCTTTTATTCTTAAATAGATTCATTTTTGTGCATAATAATTGAAACCCATTAACTATTTTTCCTATGTATGCAGCACTTCCACATCAACAAACCATGCATGTCTCCCCCGTCATTAATCTACTATCCCACTTACTATTTTGTCCATGCATGCAACCCTTTTCACATCAACAAATCATGCATAGCTCCCAAATCATTTGCCATCACAACATAATTAATTCTCACATTATTCATGTTTTCAGCATACTATTCCATGGCAGCGTGCGGGCTATATTCTTGTTATAATAACTGCAGGTCCCCCAGGGGACCTCCTATATAGACGTGTTACCATAACTACAGGTCCCCCAGGGACCTCCTATATAGATGTGCGCAGCGAGTAGCCAACTAGGCAAGCTCAGCAGTGAACGGTATGTGTAGCGAGAAACAATGGAAATTCCAAAAAAATTTGCCGTGTGTTAGAATCGAACACGGGACCTCCAGCTAGAGAGAACAACCTTTTGTTACTAATAAGTCGCAAGGAAATATTATGTACCATGAAAATTGACAGATTTGAACTCTTTTGATATTGCAAAAGCGATTTTTATTTAAAAATGAGTGCTTTTTCAAAACACGAATATTTGTCAAAATTGTTGATTTTTTAAAACAGAGCACTTTTCTAGTACACAAACAATTTATGAAAAAATGTAACACATTTTGAAATTCTGAACAAAATTTTGAAAATGAGAAAATTGAAATTCAGAATAATTTTTTAAAAGACAAACTTCTTTTGAAACGCTAAAATTTTTTTAAAACACGAAAATGTTGAAAGACGAACAGTTTTTGAAATTGTGAAAAAAATTTAGAACATGATCAATTTTGAGACTCCAAATATTTTTTGAAAACATGAACGAATTTCAACTTTTTTTGAAAACATGAACAAAATTTTGATATTTTAATTTTTTGTGAAAAGGAACACATTTTGAATATATTGAACATTTTTTATTATTGTAAAAGAAAAAAGGGAAAAAATGACGAAAAACTTCCTAAAACCGGGATCTCTAGCTTCAAACGTATTAGAATGGGCCAGCGCATGTTTCTGCTTGTTGCATCGAGCGTCAAATATGGTTTTCTATCCGCCGAGCAATAGCTTTTTATTTGAGAAACCCCAAGCAACAGCTACTGCCGACTATTTTTATTACGCAATATCTACTGCTGACCTTTTTTTTTCAGAAAGCTACTGCCGACTGTTTTTTTTTTTGAGAGAGCACTGCCGACTACTCCCTTCGTTCGAAATTACTTGTCGCAGAAATGGATGTATCTAGACGTATTTTAGTTTTCTATTATATTATGCCAGTGGGAATATGTGTGAGGGTAAACTGGGAATAGGCTGCCCATCTGCTAGTGGGCGTTCCATGACCTACCCGTGTGGCGCTCCATGCACGGACGAGAGAGAAAAGTGATGGTGGCACCGCTGCACGGGAAAATTTCTTATATATACATACATATTTTGTTCCCGCTGACTATATTATTTTAAGATGCACACATGCTTGCTCATCGAGGGCGTATCACGAACATGCATAAAAAATGTTTTTCATTATTAATTGATCTCATGCACACATCCATCTCACCAAAGGTTCACATGACATGCATGGAAAAAGTTTTCTATTATATTATGCCACTTTTAAATTGTTTTCCAAATATAATAATCAAATACAATATATAATATTATTTTATTTTTAGTTTATATATTATTAATTCAAATATGCATGTTTCATACAATTTTTTTCGAAAACACCTTGAAAGGGGCAGGGGTTCCTGCATTTCATTGAGAAGAAGAGAGTTGGTCCAGTTTATAAGGAAAACCGGACCCGAAAACCTAACATTCTCGGCTAAACAGGGGAAACCGAATGAAAACCCAAAAAGAAAGAAAAAAAGAAAAAAAGAAAAAAGGCACTAGAACTTGGGGACAGGGACAAGACAACTGCAGCATCAAGGGACATCATCAGAGCCAGACACCAAAGCACCCAAGCCCAAGGCAGTTAGGCGAGGCTCGAGTGCAACCAAAATAGCTGCCACTCGCCGAAGGGAAACTGTCCATACCGAAAGACTCTTCTGACCCGGCCTCAAAGAATCATGTGCTAACATTATCAGGTGGAAAACATCCGGACATGTCCAACTTTGACTTCCCAGCGATCCTCGCCAAAGAGCTCAACGCCTCGATCACTTGCGGTGAGAGCGGTTTTTTGTACATGTCCAGGTATGCTTGCATCTTTTGCTCTGGCCCCTTTGCTTTGCTGACCTTCGGCAACTCATCAAAAGCCTCCAACATTCTATACTCTGCACGCTTGGATGTCGGGATCTTGCACGCCTTGTTCGTCTTATCCAGACGCCCGCTCCGTCGCCCGCCATTCTTCTCCCCATTCGAAGGCACTGGGGTCCCAAGCAGAGGTCGTGGGAGCGAACAAGTAACCTTGCTGAGGAAATCCTCCAGAGATAGCAGTGTCGCTTTAGTTTGCATCATCTTCGCAACAACATTGCACACCTCATCCATAGGCTCAACCATAACATCAGGCGCGTTGAAACCGAGCGGCTCCTCTGGACTCGGCATCATACGTACAAGGGAGTGCACCACAGAAGACGAGGAGAAGCCTCCATGGTGTGGCGGCAGAAGAGTAGCCTCCGAGCACATAGGATCAACATATTCCTCACTCCCTACGGACGGGGCACCATGGCTGAACCACATGTCATCGCCCCAAGCGGAGCAGTCCCTAGGACCAAGGATGACAGGCAAAACCTGAGGGTAAGGCGCCATTGCTTCATCAAGCATAGGATCATTAGGCCACGGATCGATGCCCACCGGCCTAGCCGAGAGCATAGCACCAAGGAGATCCTGCTCAACCGGAGCGAGAGGGAAGACACAGCCGTCAACACTACGAGCCAAGCGATCTCCAAGGGGTGGCGCTAAGAGAGTCTCGGCGTATGAGCGCTGCCTAGAAGCATGGCTGGCCGGCGCGTCACGGCGATCCCCAACACCAAGTCGAGGACCGTGGGAAGGCACCGTCGAGGAGAGCTTCGATGAAGGGCCAGGGCACTGACTGGCAAGATGGAAATCTTTGTAGCAACACCAGCACTTTAGCGGCTCCTCGCAATCCGCGGCGAAATGCTTGCGGCTGAAACACCGGAAGCATCGTCCGTCCATCCATCTGAGGTAGGCGGCGCGCTCAGACATACTAACCACCGGCCGCGCCTTCGGCGGCACAGCCCGACCGCTGCTGGAAGCATTTGCACGTCCCTTGCTCCCACGCACTTCAATCCATCCTCCATGGTCTGAGGCAGGAGAGGAATCCCCTCCCCTCGGAGCCAAGGCTGCGTCCCGAATTACCACAGATTTGGGGCGAGTCTGTGAAGAGGAGGGCGGAGCAGCAACAACAGCATCAACCTCCGGGAAAGCCCGCACACAACAGACAGACCGCGACACTCCAGCAGCGACCCGTGCACCATCGGAACGGCCGTCAGCACAAATTCCGGTGGCGCGCTCCCGGACCACAATGGATCGAAGACGAGGCGGGGGCGGAGAGGCTTCAGTCGATGGAGCCGAGTCGCCGGACGGTGGGGGCAAAACGGCGACCATCCCGGGGGACAAGCGGGAGAGCCCCGGATGCGGCGACGGCGACGGCGCATCTGGATCGGGAACCAGCCCCGATGCTGACGCGGAGGAGAGGCGCCGCGGCGCGGACGGGCCTGATGCAGGGGTGGCAAGGGTGGTGGGCTTGAACGGGGGCGGAGGGAGGGCAAGCGGCTGGGGTGGCAGAGGTGGGGGCGGCGGCGGTGGCGCACGCGCATGGGGCGCGGACGTCGCGAGAGCGCTGGCCATCCTCATCAACTGACCTTTTTTTATGTCGTCCTCATTTCTCATGATTCATACAATCAAATCGCTGAAACATATTGTAAGTGATTCCCATAGCAACACGTGGGGTATTTTCTAGTTTAACTAGACAACCATTCTAGATAAAAGCCATGGAGGCACGAAGACATAAAAAGGTGTAATTCTATAACTGCACTTACCGGCTAGCCCCTCCACCCACAAGTTCCGGCTAACGATAGACCGACCGCCCATAGGCACGAGCATTACTTTGCCGCATGGTGAGGACAGCGGCAAGAACTGTCGCTGCCCTAGGACCACGCCGTGAGAGTGTGCCTACTGGAACCCACCGTCAGGCTACCACCACGCCTTGAAACCAAGCCCCGCCGCCGCCACAAGGCCTGTGTCAGTCTAGATCTGGCTGGCACAAATGTAGGCCCTATCAGAAGATTGGACGGAAATGGTTCTTCTAATCGTACGGTGTACGACTAGTCCGATTATAAGCAAAGGATATGTAGTCTGATATCTATTGATGCCCAGTTCCACTTTGAGCAAAATTAGGAGAGCGGAGAGAATTTCAGTCAAAACGGGTACTTTTACTTTCCTTGTTAATGGGTCACGCAAATGCTTGATGTCATGTCCTCATTTTCTCCACCCTTGCAATAATACCTCAAGTTATTAGTTTGAGAAAGAAATATTAAACTAGTAAAAACATAGCTTTGGTCCTGAGCAGATCAGAGCATTAGTCCCGGTCGCGTAACGAGCCGGGACTAATATGAGCATTAGTCCCGGTTCGAACGGCTAGAACACTGGACGGGGCTCGGCTAGCTTTAGTCCCGGGTCAAACGCGACATTTAGTCCCGGTTGGTGCCGGGGCTGCGGCTGGTGCGAACCCCTTTAGTCCCGGTTGGTGTCTCCAACCAGGACTAAAGTGGTTGCTTTAGTCCTGGTTGGAGACACCAACCGGGACTAAAGGGGTTTTAAAAATTTCTTGTCTGTTTTTTCATTTCTTTTCTGTTTTTAGTTTCTGTTTTAAATTGCTTATATCTTTTAGGATATTTGATGTTTTTGAGTAATTACTTTTGCATTACATTCGAAATTTTATCTAGTTTTTGTTTGTGCCATTAGTTTTCAAATTTGAATGGTTTAATTCTGAATTTGTTCAAAGTTGCTTCAAACCCTTAATTGTGAATAACTTGAGTTTAAAAATAGTTTTAAATTTAATTCTTTTTTCTCCCTAATCACATGATAGATTGTTCTCACGGTAAGATTTATTTGGTTATTTTTAGAATAATTTAAATTAGGATTTTAATTAAAACAATGATGTTTTGCTTATATAGTTGTTTTAGTCATGTAATTGTTATTTTTAATTATTTTTAGTTAGTTCTTTCTGTAGATTTTAACATGTTGTAGTAACCTTAGTTGTAACTCTGACTGGGATGGTGTCCATCCAATCCTACCGTTGACTACATCTGCTAGCCAAACTGACTAAGAGTAACCTTAGTTGTGACTCTGACTGAGAGTAACCTTAGTTGTGACTCTAGCATGTTAGAATGCTCATTAGTTCTCATCCGGTTCACATCACCAAGAAGCAATTGATTCCGGCATATGAGAAATAATTTTAAAAATTAATGATGTCATATTTGGATTCCTCACATTTTTCTAATAATAATGGATATCGAATTTATCGAATTTTGATTTACAGACTTAAAGATATTAATTATGCCATATTAAATGAATAAATGGCAAAAAATGAATAAAATAATATTATTACTTATTTTATTTTCAATGAAATTCAATATTATTATTACTTATTTTAGTTTAATAATTGTTTGGAATTTAAAAATTAAATCATGTGACATCAAGACCTAAGGGTTAATCGGAATGGTACCTTCCTGTTGTGAGGAAAAACAACAAGTGCAGACTTGGAAACTAAGGGAAATAAAACTCGAAAGTTAAGCGTGCTTAAGCTGGAGTAGTGAGAGGATGATGGGTGACCGGTCGGAAAGTTAGACGATTTGGAATGAGTGCTCCACACTGGAGGAGTTTTGAGGGGTGATTAGAGATTAAATTATAAAAAAATTAGAAATTTGAAAATTGGAAGATATTCAAAAAAATCCTAAAAATTCCTTTGGTCCCGGTTGGTGTTACCAACCAGGACTAAAGGCTCCAGCCCCGCTCCATACGGCCTTTAGTCCCGGTTCATAAGCCAACCAGGACTGAAAGTAATGGGCATTAGTCTCGATCATTTTGTCCGGTTGCAGAACAGGGACTAAAGGCCCTCTGGAACCGAGACTAAAGGCCCGTTTTCTGCTAGTGTTTGCAACTTTTATATGGCAGAGTCCAATTTCTGAGTGGACTATAATGTTTTTCTCTCATGTCAAAAAGGGAATGTAACTATAGGGTAGAGGATACATGAAAAACTATATATTATTTACATTTAGTGTATGCATTCTTAATGGGACAAAAGAAGTGGCCTTGGATGTAAAATGGGATGGAATTTTCTAGGTACATACATTACAAATAGTACTTATTTGCTGTGGATTATACCTAGGTAATTAGGGTAAGGTCATATGCCACGCATCAAACCATAAGCTATTGTACATGACCAATAAAGAGAGCATCAGAAATTCTCTTTATTTACTATGAAGTCGCACAAGTTCAGAATTTGTCTATATGATTACTATCTTACATAAAAAAAACTTCATGTAGTTTTTTTTGGATGCTACGGCTCCTTCTAAATATATTCCCCATAGGTAGTGGGATGCCAAGCAATCAACTCAAACATAGTTAGAAAGCCTTCATCGTCAAATTGTCCAGAACGATGTTCGCTACACATAAGACTCACATGACTTCGAGTTTTTATGTCTCTACATGGCATGATAATTTCTGCATGTTATAATCAGTGCATGTTCTACACTAGTTTTATCCTGTACACTGCGGCATGCCTCTTCGGTTGACCATGAGTCATGACACCAACATCAGCTTCACAACACCCCAGGGGACCAAGATGAAGATATCAAGTACTGGAGATTGCATGGTTTACTCAATAGATAGAGATGATCAATTAGAGTTTGATGGTCCTTGGAAAAGTATTAAGGCTAGCGCAGTTATGTTTTCCGATGCTTCCAAATCTTACCATGTATGATTTGTGCTCTGATGGCCTCCGTTGCCGGACCCGCCGGCCTCTACCAGACTACCACAATATTTCATGACGCGGCTGAAAAGTTTTATTACTTTATCAGGCGGCGACTACTCTTTACTAAGCATCGTACGAGAAAGAACTATGAGCCTATGTGGAGGTTTATTGAAAGTACACTTTCACAGAGACTTGACACTACTATTAATATAAGCTCGCTGAGTTGATGTACGAGGTGACACATACATTTGTTTATTACAAGTTTTAGAGTGGTTGGGCTTTTTTAGAACCGTTCGTTGATGTCGATCTAACGGCAGACAAATACGAAGTACTGGGTAGTACTCCGATGAAAGTATGCGAAAGTACTAAAACGAGTGGGGCCGGTACTCGTGACAAGGTGGGGACGCGTTTTAATCTAGGGGCAGTTTAGTCCTAGGAAAATTTGCACGCGCCGCCCCTCTCGCCGAATGAATAACCGCCGCCATGGTGCTACACATTCCATAATTACTCATCGGCGGCCATCTCCTCCCTCTCCTCCATGTCCACCGCAGTCATCTCCTCCTTCTTGCCGCTGCAACTTCGCTCCACTCAGGCAACCCCCCACCCACCCCCACCCCCTCTTCCACGGCAGATCGAGCTGATGGCCGGCGACGAGAACACCGACTTCGTGCAGATCGCCGGCGGCGACCAGGTCAAGTTGGGCAGGTTGAGGGAGATCCGTTCTTGGTTTGACAACACAAGGCAGATGAGCTGGACGGCAAAGGCCACTCTCAAGAATTTGACGAAGAAGGAGAGGGCAAAGCTTTCCCCCCTGCCCGCGCAACCGATTCAGAAGATCGAGATCCTCCTCTGGGCGATGGAGCAGGCCAATTCGTCCAGCGAGTGGACCAGGCGGAGGTGGTGGGCATTCAGATCCAGGGTAGAGCATCCACTTGATCAGGAACCCACCGTGCACGAGGTGCCGTTGCAGATTGTGCAGCCTCCAACCGAGTCACCGGAGACTTCGAAGCGCAAGATGAGGAGGACAATGGTCGCGACCTCGCTTCCCCGCCGTTCTCCACGCTTCCCTCGCCGCTCTCCTCGTCTGAACGGCGGCGGTAGCTATGTTTAGAGTAAGCTTCCCCACTCCTCATCTTTCTACTGTTCGTGCTTACATCATGGTGATACTGATCATAATAGTTCAGAGAGGGAAGGCTAGATGGCATTTTAATCTCAATGAAGTGCATGAACATTTGAGTACATGGATTTGGAGGATGGATTATGATGTATGTGAACCCTAGGCATCATATGAACCCTAGGAAAAATTAGTAATGTTGTAGTGGTAGACACTGAAATATTTCGGTACACACTGGTAGGCACTGAAATATTTCGTTACTGCCCTAGGCAAAATTTGTAATGTTGTAGTGGTGGACACTGAAATATTTCGGTACACACCGGTAGGCATTGAAATATTTCGGTACTGCCCTAGGCAAAATTTGTAATGTTGTAGTGGTGGTAGACACTGAAATATTTCGGTACACACCGGTAGGCACTGAAATATTTCGTTACTACAATTTCAGTACACACCGATGCACACTGAATTATTTCACTACTACAGTTTCAGTACACACCGGTACACACTGAAATATTTCAGTACTGCAAATTCTATACAAAGTTGGCATTTTGTCATTTATGTGTGAATTAATCCATGCATCATATGGCCTAACTTTGTACATGAGTTTGGGTCAATTTCATGTCTATTTATTGTTAAAATTATTGTCATGCCATGAAACGCAAGACAAGTCACTGACCCAAGCTTGCAAAGATGCCATATCAATGTTGCTGATATGAAATATGCATGTTTTCACCTAGTCTTGTGTCTGAATTAAAACTAAGCATTTTTTCTTGATGGTATCCATGGATCTAGAACTCCTATGAATTTGCTCATGTTGGATGTTTTGTTCTCCATCATTTGTACTAGCATTCCGTGCTATTAGATGCCATGACAAGACCCCTGGCATATTTATTTTCTTGCCTCCAACATCACATGTGTGTTTTGCAGGAAAAAACCTGGAGTTCACCAGGCTGGCTGAAGTTGTGAGGCTGGGAGGCTGATGGTGCTGCTACTGGCTGATCCTTCTTCTTTCAGTTTTTGTTCGTCATTTCTCAAGCCATTGGACCAGTGCTACTTCCCTATGTGCTGTTAATGTATTAAGTAGTTCCTTCGAATTTGTAGTATTAGTTAGTTTGAATGTGGAAGTACCTTAATTTGTAGGAACGAAATGTTGCTATGTATGACCAAGGGTTTCATACCTTAATCTTTGGATAATTAATTATGTGAACTGTTGGATGTGGTGCATAATGAAACGCCTCTACCATTGATACTAGTTCAACATGTTGGTCCAATTAGAGACCAGCCACTAACATATAGAACAGTTAGCATTTCATACTACAACCTGGCACGTACAAAACATCACACAGTGGAAGCACATCCCTAAGCACCTTGCATTGTACAAGGTCTTAGAGACAAGCCTCTACCATATATAACAGTTACCATGTCACACTACAGCCTATAAAACATCACATAGTGGAATAATCATAGCTAGTAGAGCATTAGGTACCAGTTAATAATAGTTGCAATCCATCACAAGCAATAGTACCTAGATATGAGTAGATATAGGTACGGTAATAAACGACAAGTACTCACAAACAAGAGCAAACATAACAAATTCATTTCAGATTGATACATGGCCCATCGCAGTTCTAAATGAGGTGGATGGTGATCATCATCCTCAAGTCATGGCGACGGGTGTTCGCAATAGTGAGTAGGATGGCATGTCCTACCCGAAGATTCTTGGCACGAAGGAACTTCTTCCACCCTGCCCTGCTCAAGATAGTGCGACCGTCCGTGTCCACTGCATAGGCACAGCTGGTGATGGAGCCCGTTCTGGTAAGGCGTAGTCCAGCAGCCATGCCTTCTTCGTCCGGGTCGATGCCACAGCTATCAAGTAACCTCTTAGGTAATTTCTGAAAACAGTTGACATGATCATATACATTAGTGGAAATAGCAAAAGAGTTGACATGATATATGATCATGTCACGTGCAATTATCAACAAAGCATACACTTGAAGACACATATATCATTGGATTCAACACTGAGCATATATATCATCACATCAGTACACTATACGCCAAGCATCAAATTACTACAGTAATTAGGCATATCGTTAGATTACTGCGTACACTAAGCATATCATCGCATATTACTACACTACATGCATGTCATAAAATTCTTCACTAAAAGAGTTCTAAACTAGGCCTCTCATCACAGTACTACAACATGCATATCATATGAACTACTACACTAACTAAGCATGTATATCATGTAATTACCACACTAAGTAACATACCATGAGATGCCGTTTAACATTAGTCCTTGTGAGGCGGGTCACGAATGGCTTCCCTAGGTAGTCTTCACATAGCGGAAGCATGTCCCAAAGGTTGCCGATTTCCTCATCGCCCAGTCTGAGTCCTTGGGCATACAGGTATTCAACAAGTGGGTTCTCATCATCATCAGAATCGTCATCATCTGACTCAGCACCATCTTCCTCCTCATGAACTTCATCCTCACTATCCGGAATCAAATTTAGATAGATAACAGAAATCCTGGGCCTATCTTTTCTGAAGGAGAAGCTGAACAATTCACCCCCACTAAGACGGTTGCGGGCGACGAAATGATCCCAATCATCTCCTCCTATCTGGGTTATCTTTCGCCCCTTCTCGACCTGCATAGTGTATGGGCCCCCAAGAGCATCGAAGGTCACGGTGTCTGCGACGAGCTCATTGAATGCCAATCTCACATTGCATGGTACGATCTATGTAAGATAAAAACAAATAACAGACACAATATATTAGTGGAAATAGCAAAAAACAAACAAACAAAAAGAATGTAATGTCATAAGGTTCATATAAATTGTTACCGTTGTAAAAACAAAAGAAGGCTGGAAGTAGATGCTGAACAGCGTGGCAGTAGAAAGGCTGGTCCGACACCATGAGTTGTAGCGTCCACATTGTGCTTCCTCCATTCTACACAGAACGTGTTGAACTCTAAGTTGAATTGTACATAGTACAATACAAAGATCATACATATAATAAATCATAGTGATAACCTATACTGGCAATGGCCAATCAATCTATTTTCTATCATCTACGTAATAAAGCAATGCCAATGACAATTCATCTAAACCTGGGAATAGTTTGGCATCCAAACTAAAACTAGTCCAATCCACAGCACACATCAAAACCAAACCAATCCAGATATTTTCATTTAGAATCTAGACCAAACCGAACTATACATGCTCGTCATCCAACCCAGTCCAAACCGTTTTCAACTTTTGGATTGAATCCAAAGGTTCAAACCGTGGACAAAGCCATACGTGAGGGTACGTCATGAATCTAGATCAGACATGGCGTCAAAGCTCGAGAGAGGCGACGAGCTCCGGCCAGCAATAGCGGCTCTTGGATTTGAAGCAGTAGTAGGTGGTAGTGGTGGCTCAAACTAATTGATTGATTTGGTCTCAAACCATAGAAACCAAATCAAGATCCAATCCAAAAACTAAGTTTCAGTCCAAACCAATCGGCTCAAATCCGCCTCCGTAGGGAGACGCGGTTGGGGAAGGGAATAAGAGGGGAGATCTCACGTACTTGCCAGAGTTGGCGGCCGCCGCGCACCGGCAGCGAAGAGAGGGGTCGTCGAGAGATGGCGGCGACGGCGGCGGCGCTGGTCGAGAAGGGGAGAAAGAAAAATGTGTAGTGGTCGAGACGGGGAGAAAGAAAAATGTGGTACATGTGGTGGCTCGGTTGTGTGGATGACAAGGGGACCCACTTGTGAGACCGATAGCAATTGTTGGCAAACCGCGGGAGGTGCAGGACCGCGTGCACGACCGCCACGTCCCCACGTGGAATGGGGACGGCCGGGTGGGTGTGTCTAGTCAAATCGGCACCCGCAGCTTCTTGGTAACTCCAAGAGGCAGGAGCAGTGCATTTCTTCCCCAAATCGGGTAGAAAACGCTCGTCCTCTCCGCACCCTCTCTTCCCTCGTCACCACCTCACCACCCTCTCCTCCTTCCTCACCCCCTCCTCCCTTCCTACGCCTCCCTCCTCCTGTCTTCGACCGACGATGAAGCGCGGGCGTGAAGATGCGGCGGACGAGCCGGAGGCAACCATCGGAGCAGAGCAGTCTGCTGCCGTGGATGCAGCCGTGGGTGGAGCGGCTGAGTCCGCCGTAGCGGCGGAAGCTGGCGGTGCAGCGACCGTTGTGCCTGCTCCCGCTGCCATCGCAGTTGTCGAGGCACCCGTCGGCAAGCACAAGGTCGGGGAAGATCTGGAGGAGGAGGAGATGAGAAGGCGTAAGCGGAAGGTGCATGACGAAATCGAAGAGCTCTTTGAGGAGAACGCCATAAAGGAGTTCGACCTAGATAGCAGGAAGGGCAGCAACTTCGACGAGGATGCCATCGACGAGCTATCTGAGGTAGTAATCTGTTTTTTGCTCTGTTTTTTTCATGACATTGGGGTTTTTCTTGTTAACTACATGAGCATCAATTTCACTTGGGCGTGCTAGTTGTACGTATGTAGGATTGTAGGGATCTAGCATAGATCTTCATGTTGGATGTGGTTTTTTAAATTTGATTCACATTCTGATTCCAGCAGATACTCTAGGTTTTTTTCATGGCATTGGGGTTTGTCTTGTGAACTAGATGAGCATAAGTTCCACAAGGGATACATTAATGAAAGAAGTGGGGTAATGAACCCAACTACAAGAAAATGTTCATGGTAGGGATACATTAATGGAAAAAGTGGGTTAAACAATGGATATATGGCAGGATTCTCCATTGGCTTCCCCAGGACAGTGACAAAATGCTGCAGTTCCTGATTCATTTTAGTTTATGTAGATGAATTAATTTGCACACATGTTCATAGATGATTAGTTTGCACACATGTTCATAGATGATCCATTTGCAAATCCTATACAGCTTTCCATTTTGCAAAGGAAGTGATCGCTCCCTTAATAATTATGGGCTGACAGTACATATCCACTGGATACCAAAAAATCAAAACATTTCATCTAGCCAATTTTCCACAGTATGTTATCTAGATGATCACAGCCACATCTCTCATCAATATGAGCAGTGAGACACCCCATAGCTCCTTTACCAATTTCCTTCTGAAACTTATCAGGGTCTAACAATGTTGGACAAGCAGTATTGCCGCTGTCAGAAAGAATAATGGTTTCTTCATTCCAGTAGATAGAACAAACCCCCCTTGTGTGAAACATAGAGGAGTATAATGAAGCCATTTTTCTGATTCCAATAAGAATTACACCTGTAACAAGTATCAAATATCATTAAACCAAGCCACTTCATGAAGTCTTTCATGTGTTAATTATGTACTACTTGTGCACTAATCTATAAATGCAACTATTCCACCGTCCATATTTATGCATGTCAATTTGTTTGGCTCAATTATGTATGTGCACATACGCCTTATTTCTAGCAAATAGGTAGTTGCCATGTTACACACGTGTACTTTCAAAACATTGTAATTAAAGTCAATGTACCATAATAGATTAGCTGAGTTGTTATATGTGTAATAATTCACTAATTGACGGGAGGATGACGACGGCATGGATAGCAGGCACAGCAAGAGCCGGTACACCCTGAGGTATCTGATTGCTGGGAAGATCAAGTACCGTTTCTTTGGCAAGATTGGGTGCCCTTTCTGTTGCAAGGTGATCAGTGGCGGCATAGATGGCATGATCCAGCATGCCTTCAGCACTGGCAATGGACATGGCAAGAATCATAGTGCCAGTACTCTGGCTAAACATGCTGCCTACGCACGCTTCCTCGAGATTGTCAAAGTCAACGAGCCCTACAACATGCATTAAAGAAGGGAGAGAAGTGATGTGCTGCTAGAGTGCTGCTGCTGCCCCAGGACCGCCGTGTCCTGTTATGTTATGTATGTTTGTTTGTTGTTGGAGTCTAAAACTGTTGTCCTATGGTGTGTCTGAACCTATGCTGAGCGGTGGTTGATCTGCCGTTTATGTTAAGAGTTTGCTGCTACTCTGGTTTAGTGTTCCTAGTTGTCAATACTATTTTAGTGATGCATGTTTAAGCCTTGTACAATGCTAGATGCTTAGGGTGGTGCTTAGAAAAATAAACAGGGTTTTTCTGAAGCACCGGTGCCTATTTCTACAGGAGAGATGCCTAGTTATGCGTCTACCCTGTACAAATAAGCACCTGTGCTTAAGAAAAGCCTGGTTTATTTCTATAAGCAACTCCCCTAAGCACCATGCATTGTACGAGGCCTTAGCAACTCAAGTATCGTACGGTAGTCTATGTTATGGTTGCTGTGTTATTCTGCCGTACGGTGATGCATGCTAGGAACTGTCATAATATGACTATGGTAGTTATAGCTTGGCATGACTATGTTTAGTGTATAACTCAGCATGTTCCTACCATATCTATGAGCAATTACAACTGAACTATGCATTAATTTTTGACAAAATGAAAGCATGCAAATGATTGCCGATTCCACCTATTGCCAAATCAAGCTTTGGACGGATGATGCATTAGATATTGCAATAAGTAGAGGATGCTCATGATTGCCAAAAGTACCTATTTCCACTTTCTGATAAGAACTAAACGTGTATCAAATGATGCTAAAAGTAGAGCATGAGCATGAGCATGTATCAATGCATTAGATATTGCAATAAGTAGAGGATGCTCATGATTGCCAAAAGTACCTATTTCCACTTTCTGATAAGAACTAAACGTGTATCAACTGATGCTAGAAGTAGAGCATGAGCATGAGCATGTATCAATTGATGCTACCTATTTGTGTTTGAATGAGCTCAATAAAGCTGGTGCTGGTTTATGCTCTCTGCATGACCATGATGGAAACGAAGACACTTGGTTGGCTATGGTCTTGCTGTCAAATTTAAGTTTCAGTTCTTTAAGACTCTTTGTTTTTGCTGCTTGCTCGGGATCGACTAGCTTTCTCGGGCGTCCACGTGCTCTCTTCCTTTTGGGGGAGTTGGGTGCACCATTTTTGGGGGAGTTGGCTGCACCGGTATCCTTCTGGGAGTTGGATGTGTCAGGTTCGTTGGAACCATCGGGATTGTTGACTAATTGTACATCCTCTTCTGAAGCATTAGGTAGAACTGCTTGCCGGGCATCGTACACCTCCTTCTGTATAAGAGAGAGTGCTGCGTTAGTTCTAATCATGATACTTATAAAATAAATGATATATTCTTCATGTAGCGCTAACCGTTATGCGGAACTTATATGATTCGAGACGAAGCACATTGCAATTTGAATGCAGTAAGGTTGTACATATTTTCCACCTGAAAATATCTATCCTTGCCTATATTGGATAACCGACACTGACGTCAGCATAGCTTTCAAGCTAAACAAAGTACAAATTTAAATTAGGCATTCAATTACCTGGCTCAAAATATCGGTCATTTCATCCCCGTTCCATGACAACATGTACTGCAGTGTCCAAACCGCACAGGAAGTCCTGCGATGTTTAGTTAAAGATCAGTAATCTTATTCGCGTACGCAAATACTAATTTATGAGGCCATGCGTACCCATCGGTCTGTTGTGGTATGTTCTCATAGCGTTTTTTGGTCCATTTGGCAAAATTGATGTTATTAGCTGGTGATATCAACCCTTTCTTGACAGCTTCGTCAATGCAGAACTGAATCGAGTCCACCTAGGGTACGAGGAGTTATACATAGGGTTACGGTACTTTGGGAGCTCATGTTCCATGCGGATCAAAAGAGGCAGCAAGAGAACACTTACAAGAGAATCTTCCTTGGTCTTGTCGCAATGATAATTCATGGAGTTCAGAGTCTGAATTTCTTTTTTGTCAAAATTAAACATCATTAGCATCCAATGGTTTTGGTGTACATTGAGTGGGACATGCACCTGCAGTAAAATTTGGGTTGGGTTGAGAACCGAAATTTGTCGTGTACAGTGTGTACGTAAACTATGAAAGTGTGGAAAACGTGTACCTTTCGGCGCCCTACAAATTTTCCTGCTACACGAGCTAACCATGAGGCTGCACGTCCAACAGGAATCACCCCCTTCATTTGTAACAGCTTTTCGGTTTCTTGAGGGGATATGATTGAGGTAGTATCATTCTCAATTTGGCTAATGAGAGTATATGCCATAATAACCTGCCAAATTTTCAATCATACAATAATAAGACAGTTGTTGCAGTAATGATGTAGAATAGAGTATAATGGGCTTACATCACCATAAATGTATTTCTCGTCCAAATTTCGCTTCAGATTTTCTGTTGTGAGGGAAATGTCTCCGATTCTAGCTATTTCAACAGGGTCATATGTTCCGCGGATGTAAACGGCTGTCTCTATGTCCTCGTCCGTGAACTTGTAATCATTACGAAAGACAGGCTTCATCGGAGTTAATTGTGGTTCCTCATTGTTTTCCGTCACATGGCTTGCACTTGGTGTACTCGAAGTCCCTGTCGTGATTTAGCTAGCCCTAGGAGTTCCTGTCAGGGATGAATTGCACACATTGACTTGATCCTACAATGAACAAAGGTAGTTCATCATTAGTTTGTTACTTTTAGATATTAACGTGTTGGGCCAATTTTGATCACATGCACGCCTCCTTTCTGTGACACTAATTGCCGGTTCCTTGTAAATTCGTATTCTAAGTCCTGTAACAATGCAAACAATAATGAACATGAAGGAACATATTCATAAAAAATACAAAATGCACAGTATGACATACATGGAGTTCCCTCCTTAAGTCTTTAATTTCGTCCTCGGCCTTCGACAACCTAGGATTAGTGCTAGTTTTAGTCTTCATGTCGATCAAGTCTTCACCTAGAGTCTGGTATTTGACATCAAATCTATGCTCAATTTCCATTAACTTCCTGCATACCTTCTTTTCATGATCAGCAATGCGTGCATTCATGACTTCAACTACCATTTCAATCTGTGTAAACAAAATAAAACCCCGTTGGTAACAATAGCTAAATGAATGAGGTTCCATGACACCTATTTGTGATATTGCGAAAACAAATAGTCTTTGGAGTACATACTTGCTGGCTACTAAATTGCTGTCCTTGTGATGGTGCTCGATACGAATCATGTTGATGCACATGTTCATCTTTTTTTCTTGGAAAATTATTATAATTCTCGGACGGTCGTTGAGGAGCACAAATTTCCATGACAACCTATTTTTTTAAAATATAAAGAACCATTAGTACCAAATAAAAAATCGGATATAGAAAGTTCAATTGTAGATAGGTACCAGCCCGTTATGAAGACCTCCTTTCTCGTAAGCATCGCTTCTTAAAGTAGCCATCATTTCGTCCCATCGTGCGATCAATGGAGGGGGTCTAGAAGCATACATTAATCGGCCACTATGCACATGCTCCCAGTACCAATACTACACAATAAATTAGTTCATCACCATACAGATATGCAACAGAACAATAATTAAAGGACATTAAGTAGTGATCTATCACTAACCTGGAGCAGAATTAGATTTCCTTGTAGATTTATGTGATCTCGATTTCTAAACTTGTGAACGGACTTGAAGAAGTAATTAAGTGTGAAACATCCCCAGTTAAAATTCTGAAGGTTTTCAAGATCTGTAACGAGCTTGAGAAATTTCGAGTCCACATAATGTTGTGCTGTTGGTGCTAGAATAGTACCAATTGCGTACAGAATGAACCGCCTCAGGAAATCGCCGTCTGGGGCTTTGGAAACTCGGATCGCCATTTCAAGGTCAGAAATCAAAATTTGCCCATTGTTTGCATAGGCGGTAAACAACTCTGTGTCGATTTGCATTTCCAGATGTGGCTCTATATCCTCCCCTTCTATCGGAATGCCAAATATACCTTGCACGTCCTCTTTTGTTCTAGGAATTGGCATTTTACCGATGGTAATGGATTGCGTGTCCATATCTATGCTCTTGGCTAGTCTAACCAACATTATGCGCCGTAGAGTCACTTCATGCATCTGGGTCAGACCGCCAAGACTGGTTTCTGATATGATGTACTTTTTGTGGTCTTGTGACAACAGTTTCATGGTTTTTCCGAACCTTGTCTGTGAGCATACTAACTTCATATGACCATGCTTTTCGGCGAGTTCCTGTTACATGCCATTAAATATTACTGAGTACACATGAATTATGTGTATGAAACGATTGTACACAAAAAGTAAATTACTTACCGCATCGGTAATTTCGGAGATGGGCTTTTCTCCATTATTAAGGTTCGTATCTGAAACTGACATTGCTGCCGCGTATGCAATGATAAAATCAGGCTCAATTAATCTGAACAAAATTGGAAAATGTATAACAAAATTAGCAGAGAATTAATTTTAACAAAATTATCTGGTTCATTTAACATATGATCCACTTATGGGTTTAAGCACAGAACCTATTTGGGTGCAAAACCTATGAGGGTTCAACAACTAAAGCATCGGCGGACAACGATTATAAAGAGTTACGATCAGCTAATACCTTATCTCAGAGATGGTGCCACCGAGTAGATGGCCGCGGTTAGTGCGTCGGAAACTATTAGTGCCGGTATAGCGCAGTCGACGGCGCAAAGGAAAAACGGCACGTTCACGCGAGGAGGAGGCGGCGAGAAGAACACTGACGTCCGAGCTGTCGGATCACGTTGGCGGTGCGCGGCGAGTGGTGGCCACCGACTCCTGTATTCCGTGGGCGACCGGCGTCTCCGATCTGATCTTGCAGCGGTCGTGGGAGGTGCGGACGGCCCGGGTGGTTAGAATGCGGAGCTGTAATCGCAGGATTTAGGGAGGGGTGGGCCGCGTGAGTTATGTGAGATTTGGATAAATGATATAAAGAAATAAGAAAATCTTGTGAACTCGGTGTAGGGTTTAGGGTTTAGGGGTTTAGCGTTATGAGGGTTTAGGGGTTTAGGGGTTTAGGGTTATCAGGGGTTAGGGTTATCAGGGTTTAAGGTTGAGTGTTTACATGCAAGCCCGGAAATGCGCGTGTCAGAGAACGTACTTGCATGTATATGTACTAATGATCCCAAACTTTCTTAATGGCATCCCATGACCACATAGAGAATGAATGCATAATGGTTTCCATGCTGGGCAAAATTTTGAATGTTTTTACGGTTTAGTGGGGGGGGGGGGGTGGGGTTAGGGTTATCAGGGTTTAGGGATTAAGGGTTCTAGGGTTGATGGAACTATGTTTGTCTTACGATGGACGTAGCACACACACACCGGACATTGGTGGAGCGTTGGTCTATAATGGATTCTCTCTGGTAGCATCGATCCGATCCATTGAATGGCTCGGCCGACAAACTTCGTGCCACATAGATCATGCATCCATCCACTGGACCGGATCAATGTTGGGTTGGTTTCATACAGGTGAGGAAAGCAGCTAGTGCTTTCGGGGTGTTGACATGCTAGGCCGGAAATGCACGTGTCAGAGATCGTACTTGCATGTATAATCCCAAACTTTTTTTCATGGCATCCCATGACCCCATAGAGAATGCATGCATAATGGTTTCCATGTGGGGCAAAAATTTGAATGTTTTTATGGTTTAGTGGGGGGGGGGTGGTTAGGGTTATCAGGGTTTAGGTTTTAAGGGTTTTAGGGCTGATGGAACTATGTTTGTCTTATGGTGGACGTAGCACACACACCGGACATTGATGGAGCGTTGGTCTACAATGAATTCCCTCCAGTACCATCGATCCGGTCCGTTGACTGGCTCGGCCGAAAAACTTCGTGCCACATAGAGCATGCATCCATCCACTGGACCGGATCGATGTTTGGTTTGTTTCATACAGGTGAGGAACACAGCTAGTGCTTTCGGGGTGTTGACATGCTAGGCAGGAAATGTGCGTGTCAGAGATCGTACTTGCATGTATAATCCCAAAAATCTTTCATGGCATCCCATGACCACATAGAGAATGCATGCATAATGGTTTCCATGTGGGGCAAAAATTTGAATGTTTTGACGGTTTAGTGGGAGGGGTGGGGGGTTTAGGGTTATCAGGGTTTAGGGTTTAAGGGTTTTAGGGTTGACGGAGCACACACACCGGACATTGATGGAGCATTGGTCTAGAATGGAGTCCCTCCTGTAGCATCGATCTGGTCCGTTGACTGGATCGGCCGACATACTTCGTGCCACATAGAGCATGCATGCATCCACTGAACCGGATCAATGTTGGGTTGGTTTACATGTACATGTACAGGGACCCGAAATGCGCGTGTCAGAGATCGTACTTGCGTGTACATGTACCATCCGTTCCATCCACTGGCTAGGCCGACAACCTTCGTGCCACATTGTTCACATTGTCCAATTAACACTTTGTATAGATTTTTTTTCGTAAAAAATGAACAAAATAATGCAACTAATCTGAACGTAACGTTTGGCATGTATCAAACCAAGTTGCCACTATTCCTAAAAAAAGAAAGAACCCAGTTAGCCACTAATTGCGCCAAACATATCTCGTAATTACGAACTAAAATGGGTTGACAATTATATCTGGAAATTCTTGGACTGAATTTATTGCTCTTCCTTTTTTAGAGAACAATAAGTTAGAATGGTGGGCGGCGGGTTGGCACGGGCACGGCCATGGCTCGGGCTTGTGTCATATGTGGTTCGACCCGCGGTCAGTGCACATGTTTTCGAAGCCCCGAAAAGATCGTGCTCGTTAAAAAAAAACTTGCATCGACGCACATTACTTCAAAATAACTAATTAACCCTACAATCACGGATATATACCTTCCCATTCTACCGCATATCTACCTTATCCTAACCATCCCCATCTATCTTGTTTCTCCGTACATAGCCATCGCCGGGATCGCGCCATCGCTTCTCAAGCGACCACGCCGACGCCGGATTAAAAAGGTCTCTTCCACGGCTTCTATCATCTTCGATTGAAGTGCTGATTATTTTTTCCATTGATTCGACCAACAAGTAATTTCCGAAGAGATTAGAAAATCCAGCTTTTGCCATAGTTGAGTAGTTCTGTTGTGATTCGAGTACAGGATGTCATGCAAGAGCTTTCTGATTGATAGTTTGTACTAGTTGATCATACGAACTTATTATGAATATTTTTTCACGGTCGTATTGTTTCGAATTAGTTGGATGAGGCTGTGGATACAGTTTTCATACTATGGGTATATGTGTTGCTGTAGGGACCATGGTCTCAGAGGCGCATAACAACCGTGCGGAGTACGACAAGTCTTTGCATGAAGCGCGTCGGGAGATCGACTTGAAGGTGCAAAAGGATCGCGCTGAGGTAGATAAGAAACTGAAAAAAGAACGTTCATATGTGGACAGGATGATAAAGGAGGAGCGTGAGGAGTTTTCCCTTAAGATGGCGAAGATGCGTCTTGAGATTGAAGAAAAGTATAAGAGGGACTATGAGCACATGGAAAAAAAGTTTGTCTTAGGCTACAAAGAAATGCATCATTGCAGAAGGACCGGAAGCTTGTGGACAGTATTATACAGACAGAGTGAGTCAGGATGGATGCCTATGTCTTGCAGGCACGTGCGGATATGGACAGTAAGCTGCTAGAGGAGCGGTCGGACATGGATTATAAGGCCATGCTAGAGAAGGTCCGCTTGGAAGGACATATGTTAGAAGACCATGCGATCTCACGGCCACACCGACAACATGTCTTCAATTATTCGCCCCCTGTAAGTATCTCGCACCGATTCTATATATTAAGGACCTACGTATTCTATGATACAAACATCTTCAATTTGTGGCAACCTTATGTCGGCGATTGTATGTAGGCTAAGCATCATGACACGGCACAATCGCCATTCACTCGACAGATTGCGATAGAGTCACCCGTTCAATGCCACATCAGTCCACCCCAACAACATATCATCAATTCTCCCCTTGTAAGTACCTCGCAACGATGCATACCCAAGATATGGTATGACCTTTCAAAACTTGTGTGTAAACCCACTATCGACGTTTCATACGCAGGATAAGAAACCTGTGATGGCAGAGTCCCCAGTCACACCACATGAAGGATACATTCCACATAATAAGGTGAGAAGGTTTGAGATGGCACAATCCCCAGTCACTCCACATGAAGGATACATTCCACAAAAGCAGGTAACAACGCCGCAATGTTGCTATGCACATAAAAAATTATGTTTGCCCCTTTACTCATTGAATGTATTAACTCTGATGTGAGATACTAGGTGCTGGTCATGGAATTTTTTGTTAGTAGGGATGATGAGATGTCACATGTCCCGAGAGCATACTTTGATGAACACCCGGCAGAAGTCAGAATTTTTGAACCCGCCAAAGTGACCTACAATCTCATTATGAGTGAAATGAGAGATACTTTTGTTTGCAAACTGGGAGCAGAACTGTACTACTTCTTATCCGGGTCTGCGTGGAAGCTGCTAGAAGGAATGTTCTTGATTGCAGGACCAGATGATGTACAAAAAATGCTTTCTGATCTGAATGGCAGCAAGACATGTCACCTGTACATTGTGTACAATAGAACTACGGGTTGTTTTCCCGAAGATGACATTGATTCCAAGGTTAAAATTTTACATGTTACATGCATCTAGTTTATGGCTACGTCTTTTTTGAGTTCTTCCTAATACAATTCCTATGGTTAAAGAGAATCCAAGAAATGGAGGGTCTTGCTAGAGAGTTGGCAGAGAAAGACCAAGAACAACTTATGTTGTATGGTTACATTGATGTTAAAGAGAAAAAAGATTGAAGCACGTGGGTCGTCGCCAAGCCCGACGCAATCTCCAATGACGCAACACAAGAGGTCACTGGATTTTGGCAGTGCAGAAGACAATATGGAGTAGGCTCAATTGTTTTTCAACCAGTTAAAGCTTCAAACCAGGATTATTTAGTTGTAAACAAACATTTTGTTTTCTGTTTCACACTATATTCGCAATTATGGTACAATTTATTCATGAGACATTTCTTTGAACAACAATGCATGTGTTTTATGATCAATCATACAGTTGTTTCTGAGTTGTTTTTGAGATGGCATTGTGTCTAAAGAAGTTTCCATCTATAAAACTTGGCACGCAGTCGCATTGGAATCGCGTATCACGCGAGAGGCGTGCGTCGCACGGGAGAGCGTCGCACGCGAGCTTGTTTTCAGGTAGAAATCATAACATATTTCGGATAGATGAAGTTCACGTCCGCCACCCGCGCATGCAAACCCACGTCGCCGCCATTCCCATGCATGCATGCTTCAGGCGCAGACAAAGAGACGGCCCATCCGAATTAGGCCCATCCGAAGTAGGCCATTAGAACCCTTCCCCCACTCCACCTATTCCCCTCGCACTGTAGCCTCCCTCCCTCCATCGCCAGATCCCCCACTCGTCCCCCTCTGTCTGCCACCCCTGCACGCCGTCGGCGACTCCACCCCCGCCGCCCCCGCGCCCCCCGAACGGGATCGGCCGGATCCATCTCCTCAACCACCGCAGGACAGCGCAGGTACCCCATTATCTGTTGACGTCTCAACGGTATCCATGCTGATAATGCTAGGTAGATCGACTGAGTGTAGCAATTTTGTGCCACCATCTGAAACTTGTGATGCTTGCTACTGTATAATATAGGACTTTTCAAAGTTCTGTTATGATGGCACTATTGGACACATACAGTAGAGCTGCGTTTTTAGTTGTTATACTTTCAGTTACCATCACTGCTTGGGAAAGGACGAATTGGATGCATTCAGGTCTGCAGTTGATAGTGTATCATCATAATGTAGGTGTTGTGCTGTGTGATTCTTCACGCTGAGAACTTCAGCTTTTTCAGTTATAGTGAAAGGCTTCTGTATAAAAAAACTACTAAATGATCACAAAAACTTCTAGACAACATTCTGTATGATCTGACCAAAACTTGAACTAAATGATCACCAAAAGTTGAAGGATTTTGCATCACATCACAACCATAAGTGTTCTGCACCAGCATCATAACAATCACATAACTACATAACAAAAGCAAACTTGTTCATCATTACAAAATCAAACTTGTTCAACATAACAAAAGCTAACTTGTTCAGCATTACAAAAGCAAACTTGTTCAACCACATAACTGCAAACTGAGACACATAATACCACAAACAACTCAATATCCCCAGTAGTAGGGGTCATCCCAATGATCCTCCGCCTCTTGGCAGTACTCCAAACCTTCTTCGACGATTTCGATTTTCTTCCATGCCTCGTAGGTGACGTACGCATCTTTCGCTGCGTACTCAATGAGGTTGTTTGGAAGTGGGTTGTCCCCCCATAGTTTTTGGTCCAATTCCTTGTTGATCTTCTTCTTCATTTCCTTGTACGATGGGTGGATGAGGCTGGCTGCAAACTTAGCCAAAGCCTGCCACTTCTTTCCATTGTTTGAAACTCTTCATTTGCGCTGCATGTCGACGTACTTGTCGGGGTTGATCTCCAAACCAGACAATTTCAGCTTCTCCTTGTCACCTCCAATGGAGAAGCCAACAAAGGTGTACAGCTTCTTCTCCTGTAGGAGCGGGCGGAGTTCCTTGGGCCTGCATCAAAATAATCTGGTGCATCAAATTCATCTACTTCAAAAACTTCAGAAACTACTAATTAGACATAAAATTCAGAACTAGTATTGCATCTACTCCAGAACTTCAGAACTAGTATTGCATCTACTTCAAAACTACAGAACTATTGCGTCTACTTCAGAAACTTCAGAAACTACTAATTAGACAGAAACATCAGAACTTCAGAAACTTCAGAACTGGATGTTTTTACCATTTGGTTGCCGCGGTGATGTGGTATACCAGGACGAGATCCTCCACGCATAACTGTAGAACTGCAGCCTTTTGCGGAGGTTCATCTTCCCTCGTATACTCGACATCAACGCTGATTGACCGAGAAAGCATGCCGCCGAGCCTCCTCCTGATCTCGCGGATCCTCTTGTCGGCTTCGTCTGGATTGCTGGTGCATACGACATCCAGCTTCTCCTTCTTCAGGTGGATATCAACCTTGAGCGGCACGGTGTAGTCCTGCTTCTGCCCGGGGACCGGAACATCGTCGTCGACCACCAGCGGCTCCTTGCCAGACGCCTCACCTTGGTGATGCTTGGCAGACGGAGGGGAGTTGCTCCACGATGCCTCCGCCATTCTCTTGGCAGACGGAGGTGAGTTGCTCCACGATTCCACCGCCATTGCCCTCCTGGCTAGCGATGGTGGAGGCAGAGGGGAGTTGCTTGATGGTGGAGGCAGAGGGAGGAAGATGGAGCGGCAATGGAATGAGGAGGGAGGCAGAGGGAGGCAGATTGAGCGGCAATGGAATAGGAAGGGAGTTCCCTGCGTCGTGGGGAGTTGCCAGTGGAGGGGAGTCGTGGGGAGTTGCCAGTGGAAGGGAGGTGTGGGGAGTTGCCTTGAAAACTCAAACGTCCTGCCCTTTGGCCCTCGAAAAATCTGGAGGGGAGACGTGGGCCCTTTGGTTTGTCCTGTTTCTGAAACAAAACAAAAAAAATAACAGCCATATTTTGCTCTCACCGCAACCATATTATGAGATCAAAAATGGCACCACTGCAAAAAAATGCATCCATCGATCGTTCTTTATTTCTTCTAACATTTCGTGTTCTGTGCAGTGAGATAGACACAACGCTACAAATGCAGGCTGACAACGCCCGCGATTTCATGACCATCAGGACAGACGGCGGCTTCATCCACGCTCCGGTCCCATGAGTCGAGTCGAAAGTAGTGATGCTATGTGTAGTTCTGAAACATTGATTGACTCATGTTGTAATTAAACTTTAATGAATTGTATGTCTCTTTGGTTTGGACAGTCGTTAAACTTAGATGTAATCGATGCTATTTATTACTAGGACCATGAATTGTGCTATTAATGTCTTGCTTTTCTCTTCCGATCCTTTTGTTGCATACTTATTTATTGCTTATGTATTGTCTGTTGTTTGGCTTGTGCATAGAGATGCCGTCGTATGTCGTGTACAAGGGTAAGGTTCCCGGAGTCTACGACGACTAGGAGGAGTGTCGGAGACAGATTCACCGTTTCAGCGGTAATAGTTACAAAGGGTACAACACTAGGGCGGAGGCGGAATCTAGATACGCCCGCTATCTAGCGGGAGAGAGGAGGGAGCGTTGGAGGAACCGGATGAAGACCAGTTTCATCACGATGATGCTCATCGTGATGACCGCAACTCTCTTCTATGTGATGATAGTTTAGATGATCGATATCGACTTGTAATGTGAAGACAAACTCGCTACTCGCGGTCTCGAGACTTGTAATGTTCTATCTTTGTTCGGTCTTTTGAATTCGGAGACTAATATGATGAATTGTATTCGGAGAGCTATCTTCTATTGTATTGGATGAATGTGCTGTTGCTGTGTGGTGCTGTCTATATTCTGTCCAATAATATATTTTGTAACCACTGAAAATATCAGAAATGTGCATTTTTCCAACCACCTCCAAATCACCACAGTTTTGGCACACATGATCTCTTCCACAAACAAAAGTAGGTTTCCAAGTTTTTGTATTTTTTTAATTTTTTTAAATTTATTATGCCCTCTAGACTGACTGATGAAAACAGCGGTCTATGCCTCAAGGGGGCATTGTAAAATAAATTTTTTCAAAATTTTCTTGCATACACATGTTTTGCACATGTGGGTCACCATGTACAAGAAAATTTGTGTGATTTGGAGGTGGTGGAAAAATTAACGTTTTTTCAAAAACTGGCTTAAGTGACCAAATGGTCCCTCCGGGAATGCGGGCATTTTTTCGACCACCTCCAAATCACCTCAGTTTTGGCACACATGATCTCTTCCACAAACAAAACTAGGTTTCCAAGTTTTTGTATTTTTTTAAAAAAATTTGAATTTATAATGCCCTCTAGACGGACTGCTGAAAACAACGGTCTATGCCTCAAGGGGGCATTGTAAAATATTTTTTTTCAAAATTTTCTTGCATACACATGTTTTGCACATGTGGGTCACCATGTACAAGAAAATTTGGGTGATTTGGAGGTGGTGGAAAAATTCACGTTTTTTCAAAAACTGTCTTAAGTTAGATCAAATGGTCCCTCCGGGAATGTGTCGGACCTGCATGCAAGAGTCGGGGACCTGCATGTGAATAGTGATTCATCAAGGCCTTGACAGCTACTGGCACAGCGGCTGCTGCCCGATTTGCATGCAACGAAGATAAACGTGCATGGAGGTTTTTCAAAGATTTCCAAGCACACCCGAGTGGGCCCCGCTTATTTAAAAAATACGTCGGTCATTATTGCTCTGTAAATGAAGAATATGCATGATGATTATGAAGATGCATGACAACCATAGTAAGGGTGAAGAATCATAGTGCCCAATTTGTCGAAATACAACATCATTCTTAAAGTTGGAGATCAAATGATACACACAGAAAATGGAAATGAAAGATGTCGAACTAATACAGTAACGTGGCAGTAAAACCGCACTTCACTAAATTTCTGTCAAGATGAAATAGAATGTAAAGACCACGTCACACAAAGCTGAATGGCACACGACTTTCTCTGGCTCATCGTCCGTTCATGCTGTATGTAGATATCACAGTTCAGCCTCGAGATCCTACACAGAAGAATAGAATAAATCACATGGACATCAATTATGAGTAAAACACATGCAAAAAAAATATGAACATATTTCGTACCTTTAGCAATTTAGCGCATTTATGTCGATTGTGACCTGGTTTCTTGCAATATCCACAGATATTCTGTGATCTTGACTTCTTTGTCTTTGCCTGCAGCCTTTTCTTCGGTGCACCTCGTCCTGGCACATGCACGGGATCCAGAACCTTATCAACTTTCTACGAGTGCGGCATCAACGGGCCAAACCTAATGCTGTTATGCTGAGCATTAGTTGACTCCTTGCTGTCAGCTTGTTCAAAACTTGATTGCTTGCCATGATATTGTGCTTGCAAAAGCATCTTTAGACGGTGATAGTCCTCATCAGAGTGGCATGCCTGGAAACTTGCGGCGTGACTACAATTCCGCTACTCGCGGTACCTCTGCAGGCTTAGCGAATAGTCATACATCTGGTTTTTTCTGGTAGGTGCGTATGCACATTTTGCATTCATAGTCCACCTAGTGGGAACGCAACAACCAGGCAAAATTGTTTGTTTTAAAATCCCCAATATGTAAAAAATGTGGGAACATGGTGTGCCTGCGCATTCCAGCTTACGGCAAGAACAACTCACCCTGTGCAGAAGACCTCCTTGCTCTTCAATGCGCACTCCAAATTTTTTATCCATTCTTTCCTGCTTGGACACAACATAAGTGGAATCTTCTGATCCATCTAGTATCTCTCTAATCTGACATTTGCTGACAGCATCTATGCTCCATAAGACCATCTTAAAGACACTAGGTGTGAAAACTATTGCGGCGTGTTTCTCAAGCGGCGAAGCATTTTCCTCTGTAAATGGAACGGACTGCAAGGCTTCGACGTCATGGAGAGCTTCGTTAATCCGTCGTGACGCAAGGCAACGCTCATAGTGCTCTAGCATTTCAAACAACGACATCTTACCCTCAAGATGCGTATGTAGCACAGAGTTCAAGCTCTCACTCCTCTGATTGCTGCTCAATCCTAGGAAACAACGCTCCTCAAGATATGGAGTACACCACAACTTTCTTATCTGATACATCTGATGCAGCCAAGACTCCTCACTGGTTACTTTATTCCGTTGTAAGAATTGTATCCATTTTATCTCATGCTCTTCAATGGAAGAAGTATCATAAATGAAAGATCTGAATTCCTCCTTTACGTCGTCATCATGTAGATGGCGTCCAATGTTCTGCTGAATGTGGCATATACATAGTCTATGGTTTGAGTCTGGCCAGACCACCCTTATTGCTCTCTGCATTGCAAGGTCCCCATCTGTGATCACAGATATCGGATGCTTCTGTGCCATGCAATCAGAAAAGGTCCGCAACATCCACTCGTATGCTTGGCTTGTTTCATGAGAAATTATACCACAGCCAAATATAACAGTGCTGCGGTGGTGATTCAACCCGACAAAAGGCACGAATGGCAGATTGTATTTGTTGCTTCTGTATGTGCTATCGAAAACAATGACGTCTCCGAAAGCCTCGTAGTCAAGTCGCGATTGACTATCAGCCCAGAACAGTCCCTTCAGATGGCCATGCTCGTCTACCAAGTACTTGACGAAAAAATCCACATCTCGCTCTCGCCTCGCGATCATGTGCATGATCACCGTTTTAGCATCACCGGCACTGATTGTCTCCTGCTTATTAGCATGGCAGAAATTATAAACGTCCCTCTTTATGCATCCAACCTTATCAAATCCACCGTATTGAAAGCACAAAATATCCATAATACGGTATTTGCAGATCCCACATTTTTCCATGTCCGCAATGTCCGCTTTCTGCTCATCGCTAATTCGTCTGTGCGAACGCAGCAGACAAGAAAGATCCCGTGGGGCTAGAGGATGGCTGTGCTCATCGATGAAATCCTTGACAAACCACCGACCGGTTTCCTCCTGTCTATCTTCCATCTTTCTATCTTCCATCTTCGTGGCCTCCTCTTTCTATCTTCCATCTTTCTTTTCATGTGCTTATCTTCGCGAAACCCTTGACGACTACACACAATTTTCCTTAAAATTATGTATTTGTTGGATCCATCCCACTCAACGTAGCTTTTCCTCACACTAAAACCTTTTTCAAGAGCATATTTGTTGTAGAATTCATAGCCTTCAGCCTCACTATCAAACATCTTGCTGACGACATTTACATACTCGAACATACTCTCATCACTTGCATAGGCCATGTCTTCCTACATATGACATGTGAGGGAAACCAATCATCAACATCTTTCTGTTTATCAATGTTGCAGGTGTAAAATAGCTCATAGGCAAAGACAAGTGCATGGAAAAGACTTTGCTGGTTTGACATGTGAGGGAAACCAATCATCAACGTCCAACAAGCAGTATCTCATCTTCCTTTAAACTATATTTCATGCGCTATGCAAACCTAAAGTGATGATGACTTCAATAAACTAAATTAAGTGAACTATGGAACCAGTATCTCATCTTCCTTTAGTATATCTCATCTCAAACGTCAACATCTTACTTAAACAAACATGATGCGATTAGCTCAAGAGAAACTATGCCACGATGAAGCTTTCCATTCGTTGTTTTAGTCCGTACCCGGATCTTGTGGGTTTTAGGTTGTACTGCATGCACGGTGGAGGGGCGCAACGGCCAGGAGAACGAGCAGAACGCCAAGCCGAATTCATACCTTAAGGATGGTACGCGCGAACAGATGGGATTGCCCGCTGCGGTCGCCGCCGATTCAGCCGACGCAGATCCGGCCTTCTTCTTCTTCGGTGACGGCGTGGGGGGCTGGGGTTGGTTGGGTGGAGGACGAGGACGATGAATTTATTCCTCTCGCCGGGCAGGTCGAGGACGGACAAGGTCAGGAGCGGCGAGCGGCGACGAATAGATCGGAGGAGGATTCTGAACTGGATCGAGTAGACATGGATCTGGTCCTCAGGTGATCGGTTCAAGAAAAGATATTTCCCCCTGGACCATTATGCCCTTATCGCAATTAACATATTAAATTTAATCAATTAAAATTCCCCGCAAGATCTGACGGCTAATAAAAATCAGACGTGATCAGACATGTAAGTACTGCTAAGTACTCCGAGTACTAACCCAATCACCGTAAAACAGCTCTTTGTTTATCCCATGGGTCCATAACTGATTCAACAGCATTAATGATAGATCAGAGTGTGTGCTTATACTAATCGCTTATCTGCGAGCGGGTTTATTATATCATGGTCTGTAGCATCGTCAACTATCGATCTGTACATAGAGCACCTTTGCACCTACATCATACATATGTGTTAGCTTCAGAAGCCAGGCAACCAGGTGATTGGGTTGGAAAGATAATGAGTTAATGGCCAGCGGAGGCGATGGAGACGGAGACATGGAGGTGAACTGATGATGCCAGGTGCATTGTCGTATCCAGCCGCCCTATGTCATTCTCATGTCTGAATCCTAATCCTATAATTTGATTGGCCGGTCCAACATCCAAGCCCACCTAGAGTAATTTAGTTGTTACTGCCTGAGTTACCACGGAGCAATAAACTTAGACCTACTTTGTGCATCGACCAAGGTGACTTAATGAAGGTTTGGATGAAATCATGAAACAATATGATGTAATGAAGATATTTGTTGCCCGCATTCCATATCAGTTTCAGTTGTTCCGCTTGAAGTTGGCCCTACCTCTACATACTACCATCGCAGCAAGCTCACCCTCGGCTCAGCTTCTAGATGCGATACATATGAGCATTGGAAAAGGCCATTGAAAGACATTGATACATATATTCAATATTTGAACAAACTTAGATGATTATTTGATCCCCAAAGAAATCAGTAGAGAACATGTTTTGAGTATACGAAGTTGTTACCTTCAATTATGCACCAGAATAAGATTGAAAAGGTCTTGAACATTCAACCATGAATGTATCAGATAAGGCATTCAAACCATGACTAGCTTGCATACCATTAAATTACATACGTCAATCTCATTGGGAAGATTTTGCATACTATATATACAGAAACATAATTTGCAGAAGTTAGATAAATAAAACACCTACAAAATTAAAGTAACAAGAAATGAACATCACCTAGAAAACTACAGTTCAACCAATTACACTCGGGCACTGGGGCTCATTCGCTATTCCTTGTACGAAAAATACAGTGCCCATTCTTCGTGATGTAACTCATCAATAATCATGGCTGCCCAAGTAGTTGACATGCCCAACAGTTGACTTCACATCACTTGCATAGATGCCTCCTCATCATTTGCACTCTACTTCACCGTCCAGCTCATCATTGGCTGTATTTATAGTTGCACTATTCAATTATTGTTCTATTTCTTAAGATTAGATACATGATACTCAAGTACACCTTTGTGTAAAAATGAATTCACTTATCATGGGCACATGTTCCCGGCTGCTTTGCCGCCGGGTCCTTTCCAGTTTGCCTATATAAATGGTTCGAGGCAGAGCGTATACAGATAGAGTCAATGCACGCACATCTGTCCTATACATCCTAGTACAAGCCATGGCCATCAGGCACACCATGCAGCTCCTACCGGCCTTCATCTTCGCCCTAGCCCTAGTCCTTATGGCGTCAGCTGCGGCAACGGAGACGATCCACCTCAAGTTCTACATGCATGACATCGTCACCGGCGGGCCATCGAGTCCAGCAACAGCGGTGCAAGTCATCAAAGGTGTGGTGCCGCTGGCCAACGACCCCACCACCTACTTCGGCGACATGTACGTCATCGACGACCTGCTGACGGAGGGCCCAGACGCGGCGTCCCCCGCCGTCGGCAGGGCACAGGGGTTCTTCCAGTTCGCGTCGATGACAGAGTACGCGCTGCTGCTCACTGCCAATTTCGTGTTCACGGCAGGGAGTCAAAACGGCAGCTCCGTGGCCGTACTCTCCAGGGACGTCATCTTCGACAGTGTCAGGGAGTTGCCGATCGTAGGCGGCACTGGCGGCCTCCGTGGTGCGACTGGGTACGGTCTGCTCCGGACACACTCGGTCAACACCACCACCAGGAACGCGGTGCTCAAGATTGATATGTACCTCCGCGTGTAGGTGCATGCAGACCCTAGGTCTGAACTTACTTTCATGCATCTGGTGGGTGCTTGCATAAAAGAAGCATCTACGATTAATTTGTGTCATTGTGTGTGTGTGTGTGTGTGTGTCATGGTCCAGAATGTCTTCAGCATGTCAGTGCGTCCGATTTATTTGTGTAGCTTCCAGGTGTAAGTGTTATAATGTGAGTTCATGATTGATGGAGATTTTTATTAAAATAAATGAGGTACAACAGTCTCGTTTGTTTACTGTGGTTGAAATCTTCGATGTGGCGTGCTGGTGAGGATGTGTCACAGCTGGAATATGGTGTATATGGTACGGGGCGATGCAAGAATATCGGTTTTTATAGGATGTGCATTTCCACATTTTCTTACAAAAACCCCTATCTATGCGAGATAAAAGGAATTAAAGGGTTTTTGTAAACATGGGTGCATTGTGACAAAAATCAAGAAAGTCTGACACTTTGTGCCTTCAAAAATGCACAAATTTATATAGGTGGTTCAGTTTTATGTGTTGGAACGACATCTGTGGAGCTTGTGACAAAAATCACATTACTGCTCAAACTTTTGAGCACTCATTTTGTTTTCTTTTTGTCAGGAGCCCCTCAGCTCAGATATCATTTCGCCTTCGAATTTTGCAAGCACCAAAAACATTTGCGCATCTTTATATCCAGTAACTTTCATAATCAAACAAAAGCATTTTGTCCGATTTCAGTGTTGAACCTGCGTGCAATGCACCCAGGTTCAGCTACAACTTCTCCATTAATGGTGCCACCAGTCAATAAAATGGAGTTCTACGCAATATTTGTGGCAACCTCATATTTCTTAAGACCTACTAGTCCTCTGTTTTTTTAACCAAGATAGTTTGCACGTTATTATATCCTCCTCATAGTGTCATGAATTAGGATTCAGAAGTCAGAACAAATTACATTGTTTGAGGGATATTTTGTTACGCACATCGGATACTTATTAGTCAGGTTAATTTATCAAACTTAAGGAGAGCTGACGTAGATATCTAGGTTAGTAATGTGAAGTCAACTGTTAGAAATGTCAACTAACTTGGGCATCCCCGATGAGTTACGTCATGAAGAATCTTCATTTTATTTTAGTTTTTTTCACATGGCTGTGCCTATTTCTCATAGAGGCGATATAGAATTACAAATCTATTTAGATATCATATATATATATATATATATATATAATTTCACCTACAACAAATTATGTGCTGCGAGCAAAGGCCTTTTTCATTATAGCTTCTATATCAGAAAATAATGATGTTCCTAACTCATCCCCTTCTGGCTTCCTTGTTGTCAAAATGTGTACAAGATAACGTAAATGTTAACGTATAGAAGTCTCTTCATGGTTTAATCCAGTGGTCATGAGATAACCGGAAATATCGAGCGATTCAAAAAAGAACTGTTTGTTCAGATTATGTGTTTGGGCAAAGAATGTATAGACGGGTTATTTGGCACTTGAGGTTGGCATGCCTCCTTTTATTTTCATTAACGTATAGCAAGTTGACTGTGGAAGTTCGAATTGATATAAGTGTCCCCTATTTCAACAGAGCTACTACTGAACTATATTATATGCATGCTTTGCCCGGGGGGGGGGGGGGGGGGGGGGGCATAAGATCTGTAGTATTTTGATCTAGCGTAAGTACTGATGGGCAAAAATATGCTGCATCAGTACTTCCAATTTTTAGCTATACACATAAGTGGGTCCTTGTACCAAACCGGGATGTTGTGTGAGCAACGGGGAGTCTGTTCGAGACTACGATTGGCATTCTTCACATGCAAACATGACAGATCTAATTTTGCTCGAGACATTATAGCTTTACACAATAGTGACAAATCCACGCACTGGTTTCGGCCACACACACACAACATAAACTTCCTCATAAGAGAAAGTCATAGCAGAACCGACAGTTTTTTTTTTTACTCCTTAGCTCCATGGAGCACAAATACAGATTTATACGTCATGTTTGTAAGTTTTCATGATGAAACACCTATTGATGTGAGTTACACAAAAAAAAAACAATGAATTTTAAAGTGAATAGTACAAGCACTCTAGGCATGACTACTTACCGATTGCCTAGAAACAGAGCTATATTTAACCAGTATAGTACTCTGGTCAGAAGGCATCCGCAGTTTCAAATAAGCATAGATCAACTTTTTCTGCTGCTTTCTATGCCACATCATGAAACACATTTTTCGGCATAGATGGCATATAATCAATATAAGTACATAAATGGTGGCCTATGTGGGACACGGTGGCATTAGCGAAGGTGATAGCGTCCGTTTGTTGCAACGACATCGACGAGATGTTCGGATGCTGTGAGGGCTAAACTTGACGACGACGACGAAGCTAGTGCCTTCCCGGCCTAGTGTGGAGTACTGAAGGATGTATCAATTGACCGGTCCGCATCAAGATACTGATTGGAACGTAGTATCATGTCAGAAGTGAGAACTCTTATCCTGACCTTTATTGGTCGGGCACAACAAGGACGAACTTGTGCCGTTACCTTGCTGAAGGCATTGTCTCCTTTTTCAGAGCAACGACCTTCATTGTCTGGCCTCGACAACCGGGATGAAAATTCTGATCCAGACTGTCTTTCGCCCAACATGGCAGCAATAACGCGAGGACATTTCTCTCTTCTTGAAGGTGTTGTTGCGTAACGAGTCGACTTAGGTGGCCTTTGTTTCGGCTACAACTTCCGATTCCCAGATTCTGGCCCGTCCAGAAGCTGAATTGCAAACAAAGACTCAACTTCCAAAATGGATTCCCCATAATCGACTTTGCACATGTACTATGAGTGAGTCCAAAGCCGAAAGCTGTGAAATCACTGATTCTAGCTTCCCAAGCCCCATTTTCAAGTCAGCCCAATGTCCTAACCGGCATTAACCGACCAAATGCTACTATATGAAGTAGAACATGCCCCTTCACATCTCTTGTCATCCCCCAGATCACCTTTCTTCTCCACCCGAACCAACACAACGAGAGAGGCGGCTAGGCTCTGACGGCCGCTTTGGCGCCTCCAACATCGGCGCCAAAGTGGCGGATCCCAGCGCCTCGCCCCCTCCTTGTCCACAGACAAGCATCCTCCGCCCCGCCCACAACCAGCATCCCCCTCCCCTACCCACGAGCTCTGCCAGCGCCCATCCTTGACCATCGACAAGCACCTCCGCGGGATAGCACCACCAACCTCGAGCTCTACTTGCTCTACCCTCAAGCACTACCTCCCCTACCAAGGTTCACACTCTGACTCCTAAAGCTCTAGTATCCATGGGCGATATGGATATTTGGTAACTCTGCGGTTTTTTGCAGTTGTTCAACAACTCAGAAAACAAATGGTCTGCTTTTGATTATCGGGAATCTGTAACCACAAGTTATTCTTAGGAATCACTGCCACAACGATTCTCAAGACCCTGTAGCCCAAACAAGGGTGCCTTAGTCGTAGGTGTTTATTTCATATCTTGTAATTGTTCAATCGCGGTTGTATTCGTTTTGTACTCTGCTTAATAATTAATAAAATTGGTTGTGTGCATCGTACTAATGTAAAAACCAGGGGTTTCAGCACCCTATTTGAAATAAAAATAGTCACATTGTTTGGCTATGGTCGAAAACAACGGCTGGTGGTGGAGTATTCAACATTGTTTGTAGCATTACGTCAGGCGTGGGTAACTGAGCTCCTCGGTAACCAGCCTCTTGACCAGATTTTATAACATGTCACATGCAAGATTGATCAATAAAGATCTCTGGTTTTTATCCCTAGTAAGGATATTCGGAGGATCAACTTTTCATACTTCTACTAAAACTGGATTAAGGGAATGGCAGTTAAATACTTGTTCATAAATATTGAAGTGAAGACCGAACTACGGCATCATCACTACTTATTTAACACTTATGCAAGCTCACCGTGGAAGTATTTTCCTCTTATGTGTAGAACCACAAAACTGAAGTCCTAGATGAATTGACAAGGCTCTAGGTACAGATGGTATGTCAAAATAGAAAATATATAGTATTTTTTGATTAACTGGTTATTATTGTTGCATCAAACTGATCGATAAAACCGAGGTAGAGTCCAACCCCCATTTTGTGCTTATGAGGATGTACATAAAAAATAAAAATAGTTCACAATGGAAAAAAATTATAGTGCCGAACCAGAGGAAAAGGAATAAATATGGATGAAAGATAATTCAGAGACGAGAACGCCATCCATGCAAAAGAAAACAACTCTGACGATTTGCTACAGGTGCGCGAACATTGCTCCAACAACAGTCAGTAGTTCGGCTGTTTAAGCATAGAGCAAGTATGGACAAAGAATCATCAGTACTTATCATGCAATGGGTAGTTTTCCTCCTGCCAAAGATCGTGTCATTTATGCATATGAAGAACAACAACAGAAGAGTCACAGGAACAATAAGGATCCAGCCCTCAATTTTGTACAATACCAATGAACCGATTACCAACAAGTTTGGAACACCCTAAGGTGGTTAGAAGTTGGACACTACCTAAATGATAGACCATAACTCCCGAGCAAAATGGCATGGAAGGAATGCTCGATAGTCCCATAATTATGACAAAAGAACTCTTTTTAGGTCATACATTAAAATTTGAAAGTATATGAATTGCCAGTTTAATACTTTATAGGAAAAAAAATTAGGTATAAAACACATTAAAAGGGCAACCCAGATGGTATTTTTGATTACTCGAAGGCACATTCAGTGGACTGCATTAGATTAATTTATCTTATTATATTCTTGTGTGCCTCTTCGATTCATTATCAACGGCAACACCTACACTGTAGAGCAACATAAACAACACAATACCTGGTGACACCAAAATGAAGAGAGCAATAGTGAAGATCACATGGTTTAATCAATTGCTAGAGAAGAACTTCAACCGGAGGTTGGTCCTATAGGACTTGCAGTTCGTCGTGTTGCACACCTTCATTTCCTTGTGCTTTTCTAACATGCGTCATGCGTCCTTGGATGGCGTCGCACAACTTCGTTTCCTTGTGCTTTCCAATCCCACCATGTGTCATGGTAGCGTCCCAGGCTGAGCTCCACACCTCCGGCTGGCATTTCCAGTGCACATTAGACACACCATTACAAGGGGAGAGCTCGCTACATCCCAAAAGACTCCTGAAGGGAGTGTGGCACTCTTCTTTATAAGGTGATCCTAGTTTCCTCACTTAACCAGGGTGGGAGTAAAGTCACTGGCAATGCCCAATGACGAGTAGACAAACTGACCAAGAAGCACACATATCCAATTGACCATGGTTTAAGCCCA
This sequence comes from Triticum monococcum, assembly GCA_034509565.1. Lineage (NCBI taxonomy): Eukaryota > Viridiplantae > Streptophyta > Magnoliopsida > Poales > Poaceae > Triticum > Triticum monococcum. The sequence goes on along the minus strand of CM067842.1, from coordinate 25,331,798 downwards.
ACGCCTGTGCTGCAAGTATCCATCTTACCGATGTGGCCGAATAGGGTACTAAGTCTGTGTTGGACTGGATTGGAATGCCGCTTCTGAAATAAGAAGGTGACGTCGGATAAATCACCATGCAATGTGTGTGCTCTATCAGTGAAGGAACCAAAAGTCATGGGAAAACCACCATGAATGCAAAACTGCTCGAGATAACCTTCGTAGCTGCCAGCGCCACATCTCTCTCTCTCTCTCTCTGCATTGATTAGACAAAACCATAGTGCTGCCACCATGTCAATCCTTTTTATAGTGGATTAACACATCCAAGGTCCATCATGTTACTCTTACCTAGAATGCAACATTAAATCATCAGTACCGTATTATCCAATGCTTCCTGCCCAAACCTTGTAAACTTTTGTGTCTCAATGCTATTTCCACTAGATGCTCCACGGTCTTGCTCCAAACATAGTGCAGTATGCTACTAGGTACGTACCCTCAGGAAAGAGGAATAATGTGACCGTATATATTATGAGCAGTTTTATGATCCTTCAACTTACCCTCTGGAGGGCAAGAACAATAGTAAATCAATCTCAGTTCGTTCATTGTTAGGAGCGGGTAGTTGGTCCCATAATTGCAACATTGAGATTTTACCTGCTATTGCTGGTTGCTCTCAAACTACAAGCAATAAATTTGCCCTCTCTACAAAGTTTCTGAAGTCCACATAGACTAGATGATACACCGCGCATTGTGGAGGGAACTGGTTGCAATATATTCGAATAAGATTTGATTGTATGAAATATAAATATTTAGATTAATAACATGTGAACTAAAATTAAAATGAATACAAATTATTATATTTGATTTTTCATAGTTATAATAGAATGAAATATATGTTCTCATGCATGATTGCATGCGGTGGTGGATCTTTGCCATGCATAGTTGCAAGTTGATGTGGGCCTTATCCAATTTATAATTGTATGATGATATGGCATTGTTGCATCTTGAGATAAATAAGCTAGTGATGATCACTCTCTTAGGTATACAAGATATGCACTAAATGTACTTTTTTAAACCAGTCGCTTCATCAAATACATTACAGTGATCATGATGTGACATGTGTTCATTCGGCTTAGAGGTAGCAGGCATATATAGCCCGTTAAAAAAATCATGTTGTGATGTAAATATGTTCCAATCAAATGTAATTTATCTTATCAAATTTGGGTGTTCGATTTAAAATAATTTGCTTACTATGTCAAACACTTTTTCTCCCCCATTTAGCTCTTGTAGTTGTACTACGGTTCTGGACCTTGAAAAAAAAGTATGTGTAAAATAATGTTTGTGCAAACATTTCAATTACATATTTTAGTAGTAAAACATTTCAACTACATTTTTTTCAGCGGTCACATTTCAAATTTTTTTAGGGGTGGTAACATTTCAACAACATATCATGATATCGCCTATTGGCTTGCTAGTGAATGAGGTAACCGAGGCGGATCCCACACAGGAGTTCGACTCCGCGGGAGTGGATGGAAACCAGGTGGCTCCAGGGAGGGATCAGGCGGGCGGCACGTTCCCGCCATGCGCGCCATGCACACCATGCACATCGGCAGTGGCACGTACCACTGTAGATGCTTTTCTGTAGCCAGTTGACGAAGGCTTTAACGCCAATTCTTCAGCATTCACTATTAGGGAAAACCTTATTCACAGAATCTTAGTAGCAGTGCGGTACAAAATGAGGCGCTACCGCTAACATTTAGTAGCGCGGGTACGGAACAAGCGCTACTGCTACTCAGTTAGCAGTAGCGCGGCCGAGCCGAACCGTGCTGCTACTAAAAGCGACCGACAGTACCCACCAACCTAGGTTTAGCAGCAGCGCGCGTATGTGACCCGCGCTACTGCTAAAGTAATAGCGCGTGCACATGGCGGGCCCTGCTTAGCAATAGCGCGTGCACAGGAAGCGCGTTGCTGCTATTCTCTTAGCAGTAGCGCGCTTAGCCACCCGCGCTATTGCTAAGACGTAGCATAATGCCACCTTTTCCCTCCCCCCTCCCCCTTCCCCTCCCCCATCTCCTCTCTTCCTCACTTTCCCCTACCTCCCACCTCCTCTCTTCCTCAATACTTCTCCCCCCATTACTCTCCCTCTTCTACCTACCTTTCTCTCTCTTTATTACTCCTAGCTAACTACACCACCTCCATTAATGCATCTCCTTTCTTTTTTTCCTCCCCCCCTCCACTACTTGAAGTTGTCTCCTCTCAAATTAGCTAGCTAGGTAGATGTATCATTTAGTGAAGTGACCTATGTGCCCCATGACTAGATCTAGCTTTGCCAAGAAGAGCTTTGTCCACTTTTGATCTTCCTACTACATCATCATCTCTCCACCGTGTGCTTGATCTCGAGATAGGTGTGTGATTAAAAATTCATGCTTTTGCAAGAATGGAAATATGTGTATGTGTGTGCGATATGATAATTGAGCGATACGATGGAAATTGTGTGTGTGGCATGAGTTGACGTCGAATTGTGCTTGTGAGTTGCCTATATTTTGCTGAAACGTCGATTTATTTCTATTTCGGCGAATTCCGCCCCAACTCTAGATCTATATGTCCTATTTTTAGGAAAGGTCATGCCGATTTTTTGTATGACTTTGATGCATGCACGCATTTTTATAATTACTTTTTTATTATTACCATGCAGGCGTTCATGATGGTCAGTGGAACGATGGTGGACAGGTGGTTGCGGTCGGCGGTGCAGGACATGAAAGAAAATAACCTGACAGAGGTTTTATGTCGGTGTGGAAGATGCAAAGGAATAGTTTGGCTCGACCCCTATGACGAAGGTCGTGTCGAAGCGCACCTACTCATGACTGGTTTCATGGATGGCTATACTCGGTGGATAATTGAAGATAAGGATGATGATGTTGAGGACGCCGACGGGGAAGGCAATGACAACACGGGGAAAGACGAAGAGATGATCGATAATGGCGGCCGGGAAGAGGCCGGACATGGTGGCGGAGAAGGGGCCGAACATGGCAGAGGAGAAGGGGCCGGACATGGCGGCCGAGAGAACGTGGACTCCACGCCGCAGAGTTTGTCGGTACTAAGTTCAATCATGCGAGACCCTTATGTTCAAACACTGCTTCGCAAGGAGACGAGTGCTGAGAGAGTTGCTTCTAGAGAGGAGGCTAAGCTGCAGCAACTCGTGGTAGACTCGAACACTCCATTGTATGATGGTTGCAATCCTGAGGTGACCTGCTTGAGTTTCACGCTCCAACTCCTGAAGACGAAGGCTAAAAACAAATGGACCGACACTAGCCTCGATGAGCATCTCAAGTTCCTACCGGATGTTCTTCCCGCGGGAATCTATGTCCTACAAGTGTGGATGAGGCCAAGAAGATCGTGTGCCCTCTTGATCTGCCACATGTTAGGTACCATGCATGCATCAACAGTTGCATAATTTATCGGAAGGAGCATGCGGAAAAAACAAGCTGTCCGGTGTGCAATGCTTCTCGATACAGGAAGGCCGGGAAGAAATGTCCCCAGAAAGTTGTATGGTACTTACCAATCACTCCCCGTCCCTAGCGGTAATTCGTAGATCCCAATGAAGCAAAGCTCATGCGCTGGCGCGCGGAGAGGAAGAAGCCCGACAATGGAGATTATCCGAAGATGAGACACGTCAAGGATGGAAGCCAGTGGAGAGCGCTGCACGGCTTCTATCAGTATTTCAAATGTGATGCAGGAACATCGTGCTCGGCACGTGTACCGATGCCATGAATCCGTTTGACAATCAGAATATCAACCATAGCACATGGCCCGTGTTTGTATGGGTGTACAACCTCCCCCCTGGTTGTGCATGAAGTCGAAGTACATTCACATCCGCATGCTGATTCAAGGGCCGAAAGAACTAGGAAATAATATTAATATGTATCTGGGGCTACTTCAAGAGGAGTTAGACACGTTATGGAAAACACCGGCCAAGACATGGGACGCCATCAAAGGCGAGTATTTCTACATGAGAGCCGCGCTGATCACGATGGTGCACGACTATCTCGATTACGGATATTTCGCAGGCCAGGTGTGCCATGGATATTATGGATGCACGTGGTGCATGGATGATGCGATGTTCAGCAGCTAATGTCAAGGAAAGATGACGGGTCTGAGAAAATCATGTACATGTGGCATCGAAGATGGCTCGATCTGGACGACCCGTTGAGAAACCATGGAGATCTATTCAATGGAAACGCTGAGCATCGAGGACCTACACGTAAGCGGAGCGGCGCCGAAATCGATGAGCTGTTGAAATACTGGAAACAGTGTCCCGCACCGGGAAAGACGATGAAAAAGGCGCCGGAGCCGCTGCTGAAGGTATGGAAGACGAGGTATGTTTTCTGGGACTTGTACTACTAGCACAAACTCGACACACCTCATTGCCTTGATCTAATGCATATCTGTAAGAATTTCCTTGAGAGCTTGCCTGCGACACTGATGAACATGTTGGGGAACGTAGTAATTTCGAAAATTTGCCTACGCACACGCAAGATCATGGTGATGCACAGCAACGAGAGGGGAGAGTGTTGTCTACGTACCAACGCAGACCGACTGCGGAAGCGATCACACAACGTAGAGGAAGTAGTCGTACGTCTTCTTCCCGATCCGACCGATCGAAGCACCGTTACTCCGGCACCTCCGAGTTCTTAGCACACGTTCAGCTCGATGACGATCCTCGGGCTCCGATCCAGCAAAGCGTCGAGGAAGAGTTCCGTCAGCACGACGGCGTGGTGACAATCTTGATGTACTACCGACGAAGGGCTTCGCCTAAGCACTACAACGGTATGATCGAGGTGGAATTTGGTGGCAGGGGGCACCGCACACGGCTAAGGAACGATCTCAAGGATCAACTTGTGTGTCTTGGGGTGTCCCCTGCCCCCGTATATAAAGGTTGGAGGGAGGGGGGCTGGCCGGCCAGAGAGAGGGAGGCGCAGGTGGAGTCCTACTCCTACCGGGAGTAGGACTCCCCCCTCCAATCCTATTCCAACTAGGACTCTCAAGGAGGAAAGGAGAGAGAGGGGGGCCGGCCCCTTCTCCTAGTCCTACTAGGACTTGGGAAAGGGGGGGGGGGGGGCGCGGCCAGCTGCGGGCTGCCCCTTTTCTCTTTTCCACTAAGGCCCAATAGGCCCATTAGTCTCCCGGGGGGTTCCGGTAACCCTCCCGGTATTCCGGTAAAATCCCGATTTCACCCGGAACACTTCCTATGTCCAAACATAGGCTTCCAATATATCAATCTTTACGTCTCGACCATTTCGAGACTCCTCGTCATGTCCGTGATCTCATCCGGGACTCCGAACAACCTTCGGTACATCTAAATGCATAAACTCATAATAACTGTCATCGTAACGTTAAGCGTGCGGACCCTACGGTTCGAGAACAATGTAGACATGACCGAGATACGTCTCCGGTCAATAACCAATAGCGGGACCTGGATGCTCATATTGGCTCCTACATATTCTACGAAGATCTTTATCGGTCAGACCGCATAACAACATATGTTGTTCCCTTTGTCATCGGTATGTTACTTGCCCGAGATTCGATCGTCGGTATCCAATACCTAGTTCAATCTCGTTACCGGCAAGTCTCTTTACTCGTTCCGTAATACATCATCTCACAACTAACATATTAGTTGCAGTGCTTGCAAGGCTTATGTGATGTGCATTACCGAGAGGGCCCAGAGATACCTCTCCGACAATCGGAGTGACAAACCCTAATCTCGAAATACGCCAACCCAACATCTACCATTGGAGACACCTGTAGTACTCCTTTATAATCACCCAGTTACGTTGTGACGTTTGGTAGTACCCAAAGTGTTCCTCCGGTAAATGGGAGTTGCATAATCTCATAGTTATAGGAACATGTATAAGTCATGAAGAAAGCAATAGCAACATACTAAACGATCGGGTGCTAAGCTAATGGAATGGGTCATGTCAATCAGATCATTCTACTAATGATGTGACCTCGTTAATCAAATAACAACTCTTTGTTCATGGTTAGGAAACATAACCATCTTTGATTAACGAGCTAGTCAAGTAGAGGCATACTAGTGACACTCTGTTGGTCTATGTATTCACACATGTATTATGTTTCCGGTTAATACAATTCTAGCATGAATAATAAACATTTATCATGATATAAGGAAATAAATAATAACTTTATTATTGCCTCTACGGCATATTTCCTTCAGTCTCCCACTTGCACTAGAGTCAATAATCTCGATTACACAGTAATGATTCTAACACCCATGGAGCCTTGGTGCTGATCATGTTTTGCTCGTGGAAGAGGCTTAGTCAATGGGTCTGCAACATTCAGATTCGTATGTATCTTGCAAATCTCTATGTCTCCCACCTGGACTAAATCCCGGATGGAGTTGAAGCGTCTCTTGATGTGTTTGGTCCTTTTGTGAAATCTGGATTCCTTTGCCAAGGCAATTGCGCCAGTATTGTCACAGAAGATTTTCATTGGACCCGATGCACTAGGTATGACACCTAGATCGGATATGAACTCCTTCATCCAGACTCCTTCGTTTGCTGCTTCCGAAGCAGCTATGTACTCCGCTTCACATGTAGATCCCGCTACGACGCTTTGTTTAGAACTGCACCAACTGACAGCTCCACCGTTTAAATTAAACACGTATCCGGTTTGCGATTTAGAATCGTCTGGATCAGTGTCAAAGCTCGCATCAACATAACCTCTTACGGTGAGCTCTTTGTCACCTCCATATACGAGAAACATATCCTTAGTCCTTTTCAGGTATTTTAGGATGTTCTTGACCGCTGTCTAGTGATCCATTCCTGGATTACTTTGGTACCTCCCTGCTAAACTTATAGCAAGGCACACATCAGGTCTGGTACACAGCATTGCATACATGATAGAGCCTATGGCTGAGGCATAGGGAACATCTTTCATTTTCTCTCTATCTTCTGCAGTGGTCGGGCATTGAGTCTGACTCAACTTCACACCTTGTAACACAGGCAAGAACCCTTTCTTTGCTTGATCCATTTTGAACTTCTTCAAAATTTTGTCAAGGTATGTGCATTGTGAAAGTCCAATTAAGCATTTTGATCTATCTCTATAGATCTTTATGCCTAATATGTAAGCAGCTTCCCCGAGGTCTTTCATCGAAAAACTTTTATTCAAGTATCCCTTTATGCTATCCAGAAATTCTATATCATTTCCAATCAGCAATATGTCATCCACATATAATATTAGAAATGCTACAGAGCTCCCACTCACTTTCTTGTAAATACAGGCTTCTCCAAAAGTCTGTATAAATCCAAATGCTTTGATCACACTATCAAAGCGTTTATTCCAACTCCGAGATGCTTGCACCAGTCCATAAATGGATCGCTGGAGTTTGCATACTTTGTTAGCTCCCTTTGGATCGACAAAACCTTCTGGTTGTATCATATACAACTCTTCTTCCAGAAATCCATTCAGGAATGCAGTTTTGACATCCATCTGCCATATTTCATAATCATAAAATGCGGCAATTGCTAACATAATTCTGACGGACTTAAGCATCGCTACGGGTGAGAAGGTCTCATCGTAGTCAATCCCTTGAACTTGTCGAAAACCTTTCGCGACAAGTTGAGCTTTATAGACAGTAATATTACCGTCAGCGTCAGTCTTTTTCTTGAAGATCCATTTATTCTCAATTGTAAGTCCATACATTGTTTTCATACATGGATCCCATCTCAGATTTCATGGCCTCAAGCCACTTTGCGGAATCTGGGCTCACCATCGCTTCTTCATAGTTCGTAGGTTCATCATGATCTAGTAGCATGACTTCCAGAACTGGATTACCGTACCACTCTGGTGCGGATCTCACTCTGGTTGATCTACGTGGTTCAGTAGTATCTTGTCCTGAAGCTTCATGATCATCATCATTAGCTTCCTCACTAATTGGTATAGGTGTCGCAGAAACAGTTTTCTGTGATGTACTATTTTCCAATAAGGGAGCAGGTACAGTTACCTCGTCAAGTTCTACTTTCCTCCCACTCACTTCTTTCGAGAGAAACTCCTTCTCTAGAAAGTTTCCGAATTTAGCAACAAAAATCTTGCCTTCGGATCTGTGATAGAAGGTGTATCCGATAGTTTCCTTTGGATATCCTATGAAGACACATTTCTCCGATTTGGGTTCGAGCTTATCAGGTTGAAGCTTTTTCACATAAGCATCGCAGCCCCAAACTTTAAGAAACGACAACTTTGGTTTCTTGCCAAACCATAGTTCATAAGGTGTCGTCTCAACGGATTTTGATGGTGCCCCATTTAACGTGAATGCAGCCGTCTCTAAAGCATAACCCCAAAACGATAGCGGTAAATCAGTAAGAGACATCATAGATCGCACCATATCCAGTAAAGTACGATTACGACGTTCGGACACACCATTACGCTGTGGTGTTCCGGGAGGCGTGAGTTGCGAAACTATTCCACAATTTTTCAAATGTACACCAAACTCGTAACTCAAATATTCTCCTCCACGATCAGATCGTAGAAACTTTATTTTCTTGTTACGATGATTTTCAACCTCACTCTGAAATTCTTTGAACTTTTCAAATGTTTCAGACTTATGTTTCATTAAGTAGATATACCCATATCTGCTTAAATCATCTGTGAAGGTGAGAAAATAACGATATCCGCCACGAGCCTCAATATTCATCGGACCACATACATCGGTATGTATGATTTCCAATAAATCTGTTGCTCTCTCCATAGTACCGGAGAACGGTGTTTTAGTCATCTTGCCTATGAGGCACGGTTCGCAAGTACCAAGTGATTCATAATCAATTGGTTCCAAAAGCCCATCAGTATGGAGTTTCTTCATGCGCTTTACACCGATATGACCTAAACGGCAGTGCCACAAATAAGTTGCACTATCATTATTAACTTTGCATCTTTTGGCTTCTACATTATGAATATGTGTATCACTATCATCGAGATTCAACAAGAATAGACCACTCTTCAAAGGTGCATGACCATAAAAGATATTACTGATATATAGAACAACCATTATTCTTTGATTTAAATGAATAACCGTCTCGCATCAAACAAGATCCAGATATAATGTTCATGCTCAACGCTGGCACCAAATAACAATTATTTAGGTCTAATATTAATCCCGAAGGTAGATGTAGAGGTAGCGTGCCGACCGCGATCACATCGACTTTGGAACCGTTTCCCACGCGCATCGTCACCTCGTCCTTTGTTAGCGTCCGCTTATTCCGTAGTCCCTGTTTCGAGTTGCAAATATTAGCAACAGAACCAGTATCAAATACCCAGGTGCTACTGCGAGCTCTAGTAAGGTACACATCAATAACATGTATATCACATATACCTTTGTTCACTTTGCCATCCTTCTTATCCGCCAAATACTTGGGGCAGTTCCGCTTCCAGTGACCAGTCTGCTTGCAGTAGAAGCACTCAGTTTCAGGCTTAGGTCCAGACTTGGGTTTCTTCTCTTGAGCAGCAACTTGCTTGCTGTTCTTCTTGAAGTTTCCCTTCTTCTTCCCTTTGCCCTTTTTCTTGAAACTAGTGGTTTTGCTAACCATCAACACTTGATGCTCCTTTTTGATTTCTACCTCCGCAGCTTTCAGCATTGCGAAGAGCTCGGGAATAGTCTTGTTCATCCCTTGCATATTATAGTTCATCACGAAGCTCTTGTAGCTTGGTGGCAGTGATTGGAGAATTCTGTCAATGACGCAGTCATCTGGAAGATTAACTCCCATCTGAATCAAGTGATTATTATACCTAGACATTTTGAGTATATGCTCACTGACAGAACTGTTCTCCTCCATCTTGCAGCTATAGAACTTATTGGAGACTTCATATCTCTCAATTCGGGCATTTGCTTGAAATATCAACTTCAACTCCTGGAACATCTCATATGCTCCATGACGTTCAAAACGTCGTTGAAGTCCCGATTCTAAGCCGTAAAGCATGGCACACTGAACTATCGAGTAGTCATCAGCTTTGCTCTGCCAGACGTTCATAACATCTGGCGTTGCTCCAGCAGCAGGCCTGTCACCCAGCGGTACTTCCAGGACGTAATTCTTCTGTGCAGCAATGAGGATAATCCTCAGGTTACGGACCCAGTCCGTGTAATTGCTACCATCATCTTTCAACTTTGCTTTCTCAAGGAACGCATTAAAATTTAAGGGAACAACAGCACGAGCCATCTATCTACAATCAACATAAACAAGCAAGATACTATCAGGTACTAAGTTCATGATAAGTTTAAGTTCAGTTAATCAAATTACTTAAGAACTCCCACTTAGATAGACATCCCTCTAATCCTCTAAGTGATCACGTGATCCAAATCAACTAAACCATAACCGATCATCACGTGAGATGGAGTAGTTTTCAATGGTGAACATCGTTATGTTGATCATATCTACTATATGATTCACGCTCGACCTTTCGGTCTCCGTGTTCCGAGGCCATATCTGTATATGCTTGGCTCGTCAAGTATAACCTGAGTATTCTGCGTGTGCAACTGTTTTGCACCCGTTGTATTTGGACGTAGAGCTTATCACACCCGATCATCACGTGGTGTCTGGGCACGACGAACTTTGGCAACGGTGCATACTCAGGGAGAACACTTCTTGATAATTTAGTGAGAGATCATCTTATAATGCTACCGTCAATCAAAGCAAGATAAGATGCATAAAAGGATAAACATCACATGCAATCAATATAAGTGATATGATATGGCCATCATCATCTTGTGCTTGTGATCTCCATCTCCGAAGCACCGCCATGATCACCATCGTCACCGGCGCGACACCTTGATCTCCATCGTAGCATCGTTGTTGTCTCGCCAATCTTATGCTTCCACGACTATCACTACCGCTTAGTAATAAAGTAAAGCATTACATCGCGATTGCATTGCATACAATAAAGCGACAACCATATGGCTCCTGCCAGTTGCCGATAACTCGGTTACAAAACATGATCATCTCATACAATAAAATCAGCATCATGTCTTGACCATATCACATCACAACATACCCTGCAAAAACAAGTTAGACGTCCTCTACTTTGTTGTTGCAAGTTTTACGTGGCTGCTACGGGCTTAAGTAAGAACTCATCTCACCTACGCATCAAAACCACAACGATAGTTCGTCAAATAGACTCCGTTTTAACCTTCTCAAGGACCGGGCGTAGTCACACTTGGTTCAACTAAAGTTGGAGAGACAGTCTTCCGCAAGCCATCTATGTGCAAAGCACGTCGAGGGAACCGGTCTCGCGTAAGAGTACGCGTAAGGTTGGTCCGGATCGTCTCACCCAACAATACCGCCGAACCAAAGTATGACATGCTGGTAGGCAGTATGACTTGTATCGCCCACAACTCACTTGTGTTCTACTCGTGCAAATAACATCAAACCATAAAACCTAGGCTCGGATGCCACTGTTGGGGAACGTAGTAATTTCGAAAATTTGCCTACGCACACGCAAGATCATGGTGATGCACAGCAACGAGAGGGGAGAGTGTGGTCTACGTACCAACGCAGACCGACTGCGGAAGCGATCACACAACGTAGAGGAAGTAGTCGTACGTCTTCTTCCCGATCCGACCGATCCAAGCACCGTTACTCCGGCACCTCCGAGTTCTTAGCACACGTTCAGCTCGATGACGATCCTCGGGCTCCGATCCAGCAAAGCGTCGAGGAAGATTTCCATCAGCACGACGGCGTGGTGACGATCTTGATGTACTACCGACGCAGGGCTTCGCCTAAGCACTACAACGGTATGATCGAGGTGGAATTTGGTGGCAGGGGGCACCGCACACGGCTAAGGAACGATCTCAAGGATCAACTTGTGTGTCTTGGGGTGTCCCCTGCCCCCGTATATAAAGGTTGGAGGGAGGGGGGCTGGCCGGCCAGAGAGAGGGAGGCGCAGGGGGAGTCCTACTCCTACCGGGAGTAGGACTCCCCCCTCCAATCCTATTCCAACTAGGACTCTCAAGGAGGAAAGGAGAGAGAGGGGGGCTGGCCCCTTCTCCTAGTCCTACTAGGACTTGGGAAAGGGGGGGGGGGCGCGGCCAGCTGCGGGCTGCCCCTTTTCTCTTTTCCACTAAGGCCCAATAGGCCCATTAGTCTCCCGGGGGGTTCCGGTAACCCTCCCGGTATTCCGGTAAAATCCCGATTTCACCCGGAACACTTCCTATGTCCAAACATAGGCTTCCAATATATCAATCTTTACGTCTCGACCATTTCGAGACTCCTCGTCATGTCCGTGATCTCATCCGGGACTCCAAACAACCTTCGGTACATCAAAATGCATAAACTCATAATAATTGTCATCGTAACGTTAAGCGTGCGGACCCTACGGTTCGAGAACAATGTAGACATGACCGAGATACGTCTCCGGTCAATAACCAATAGCGGGACCTGGATGCCCATATTGGCTCCTACATATTTTACGAAGATCTTTATCTGTCAGACCGCATAACAACATACGTTGTTCCCTTTGTCATCGGTATGTTACTTGCCCGAGATTCGATCGTCGGCATCCAATACCTAGTTCAATCTCGTTACCGGCAAGTCTCTTTACTCGTTCCGTAATATATCATCTCACAACTAACATATTAGTTGCAGTGCTTGCAAGGCTTATGTGATGTGCATTACCGAGAGGGCCCAGAGATACCTCTCCGACAATCGGAGTGACAAACCCTAATCTCGAAATACGCCAACCCAACATCTACCATTGGAGACACCTGTAGTACTCCTTTATAATCACCCAGTTACATTGTGACGTTTGGTAGTACCCAAAGTGTTCCTCCGGTAAACGGGAGTTGCATAATCTCATAGTTATAGGAACATGTATAAGTCATGAAGAAAGCAATAGCAACATACTAAACGATCGGGTGCTAAGCTAATGGAATGGGTCATGTCAATCAGATCATTCTACTAATGATGTGACCTCGTTAATCAAATAACAACTCTTTGTTCATGGTTAGGAAACATAACCATCTTTGATTAACGAGCTAGTCAAGTAGAGGCATACTAGTGACACTCTGTTGGTCTATGTATTCACACATGTATTATGTTTCCGGTTAATACAATTCTAGCATGAATAATAAACATTTATCATGATATAAGGAAATAAATAATAACTTTATTATTGCCTCTAGGGCATATTTCCTTCAGAACATGCCGGATAAGACCAAGGATGGGCCAAAGGTAAGAAAAGACTTGCAAGATTTGAATATCAGGGAAGATCTGCACATGCCGCCCCGTAAAAAGACAGACGAGATAGAGACGAAGACAGAGGCGCGGGAGAATAAGGGAAAGAAAGTAAAGGAAGAGGATTATTGCCCCCCTTCTTGCTTCACCTTAAGTCAGGCTAAGATCGATCAATTCTTTAAGTGCCTTACTAGAGTCAAAGTTAGTTTCGGTTACTGTGGCAAGATAAGCAGATATCTAGACACAGACAAGAAAAGGTTCAGCAGGATGAAGTCCCATGACTGTCATGTGATGATGACGTAGATACTATCTGTTGCCTTAGAGGGATAATGGACAAGCACGTCCATGACACGCTTATTGTTCTCTGCAACTTTTTCGACATCATCTCTCGAAAGTCGATCAATGTGAAGCAGCTCCGAAAGCTACAGGAAGAGATCGTTGTGATACTGAATGAGCTGGAGATGTACTTCCCGCCCGCGTTCTTTGATGTCATGGTGCATCTGTGTGTCCATATTGTGGACGACATAATAGATCTAGGGCCGTCATTCTTGCAAAACATGATGCCATTTGAGAGGATGAATGAGATCATCAAAGGATTCGTTCGTAACATGTCCCGTCCGGATGGAAGCATCGTCCAGGGCTATTAATGCATCTCTTTCGGCAAGAATTTTCTATATGGCGTAGACTAGCCACCTGGTGTTGGTGTTGGTTTGCCCATTAACAAGCACGATGGGAGGCTCAAAGGAGAAGGTCACTCCAATGGTTGCAGGGAACTGCACGTGGCATACTCAGATCAACGCAACGACTTTGACGGAGCAAACTTGGTAGTGCTACAACACCTAGACGAGGTAGATCCTTTCGTGGCACTGCACAAAGAAATTATCGCAAAGAAGTATCGTGACCGGGGGCTATGCAGGACGGATGTCGTAGTTACTAGAGAGCACAACTCCACTTTCGTGCATTGGCTCAAAGAGCATATTATTGCTAATCCCCTGGAGGAGGGCTCTAAGGACAGATTGCTCATATATGCCTTAGCACATGGCCCCTCACCCAACCTCATCATCTATCAGGCATACGATATCAACAGATACACATTCTACACGGAGGCCAAAGATATGGATAGTGATGATCAGAACTCAGGGGTGACGATGGAATGCATGACCGGCAGCGACAACGGTGCAACTGAGAGATTTTACGGAAGGGTCGAGGAGATCTGGGAGCTTGACTACTCTGGACTGCACAACACGATGATGTTCCGTGTCAGATGGGCTAAGAATGTCGAAAGAGAAAACCAGTATTTCACTATCATGACTATACCCGACGCCAAGAGCGTTACCGTGAACGCTAGCAAAAAACGAGCCATGGGTACACGCTAAGAATGTGACACAATGCTTCTTCATAACCGACAGCGCAATACCAGCCATGTTGTCACGAGGAGAGGCAAAAGGAACATAATTGGAATGGATGGAGTCACCAATGAGGAAGACTACGATCAGTACGGCAACCCAGTGAGGGAAGATGACGATGACGATGAAGTATACGTCAAAAGAAGAATCAATACTACATTACCTAAGAAAAATCATACTCCATGGAAACGGAAAAGTCACAATGAGGGGCTCTATTATTCTACAACGAACAAGAAGGGAAATAAGCTCACTCAAAAACAAAAACATCAACGCTGAGGACCTAATGTTATTGGTCAAATGATGTAATATATATGTTCCTATTTTGTATACACACTTAGCCATTATGCATGGGTCCAATGATGTAATATATATATTCCTATTCTGTATACATACTTAACCTCAAATGATGCAATATATATCACCTTCCCTTCGTTCACTGCTCTCAGAAAAAAAAGTAAGAGAAAATAAAGGAAAAAGAATATAGAAGAAAACAAACAGGAAAAACGCTATAGGTATTGGTAATAGCAGTAGTGCTTCTTTGAAAAAGAGCTACAACTAGTCAAGATAGCAGTAGGGGTTTCCTTATAAAACCGCTATAGCTACATGTTGATTCATTTCCGTTCTGGTGAATTTCAGATGCTCGATATGCCCATTTTTTAGCAAAGGTCATGCCAAAAATTTCGGTGAATTTTGGCATGACTTGTGCTAGATAGTAGGCATATCGAGCGCCGGGAGTTGCTGGGAAACGGCATTCCGGCAAACATAGATCTTTTTATGTCATTTCTAATTTTTTTCATAGTTTTAGAATTAAACGAGGAGACTTAATCATAGGAAAGATGTCGAACAACGAACAAACCGGGCCTTCTAACCAAGATGCAGACGAGATGGATTATGAGGGTGAAGAAGAGTACCTCGACTTTTGTCTGCTAATCACAGTCAAGGTCTGCAGGTCGGCCTCGATGATGGTACTGACGCCGACATTGACACTGATGGCTGATACGTCTCCAACGTATCTATAATTTTTGATTGCTCCATGCGATATTATCTACTGTTTTGGACTATATTGGGCTTTATTTTCCACTTTTATATTATTTTTGGGACTAACCTATTAACCGGAGGCCCAGCCCAGAATTGCTATTTTTTTTGCCTATTTCAGTGTTTCGGATAAACAGAATATCAAATGGAGTCCAAACGGAATAATATCTTCGGGAACGTGATTTTCTCACCGAACGTGATCCAGGAGACTTGGACCCTGCTCCAAGGAACAAAAGAGGCGGTCACGAGGGTGGGGGCTGCCCCCTCCCCCTAGGGCGCGCCCCCTGCCTCGTGGGCCCCTCGATGCTCCTCCGGCGTACTACTTCCTCCTATATATACACACGTACCCCCAAACGATCATAACAGGAGGCAAAAACCTAATTCCACCGCCGCAACTTTCTGTATCCACGAGATCCCATCTTGGGGCCTGTTCCGGAGCTCCGCCGGATCCGCCGGAAGAGGGCCGTCATCACGGAGGGCTTCTACATCATCATAGCCTCTTCGATAAAGTGTGAGTAGTTTACCTCAGACCTTCGGGTCCATAGTTAGTAGCTAGATGGCTTCTTCTCTCTCTTTGAATCTCAATACAAAGTTCTCCCCCTCTCTTGTGGAGATCTATTCGATGTAATCTTCTTTTTCCGGTGTGTTTGTTGAGACCGATGAATTGTGGGTTTATGATCAAGTCTATCTATGAATAATATTTGAATCTTCTCTGAATTCTTTTATGCATGATTGGTTATCTTTGCAAGTCTCTTTGAATTATCCGTTTGGTTTGGCCAACTAGATTGGTAGTTCTTGTCATGGGAGAAGTGCTTAGCTTTGGGTTCGATATTGCGGTCTCCTTACCCAGTGACAGAAGGGGCAGCAAGGCACGTATTGCATCGTTGCCATCGAGGATAAAAAGATGGGGTTTATTTCATATTGCATGAATTTATCTCTCTACATCATGTCATCTTGCTTAAGGCGTTACTCTGTTTTTAACTTAATACTCTAGATGCATGCTGGATAGCGGTCGCTGAGTGGAGTAATAGTAGTAGATGCAGAATCGTTTCGATCTACTTGTCACGGACGTGATGCCTATATACATGATCATGCCTAGATATTCTCATAACTATGCTCAATTCTGTCAATTGCTCAACAGTAATTTGTTCACCCACTGTAGAATACTTATGCTCTTGAGACAAGCCACTAGTGAAACCTATGGCCCCCGGGTCTAGTCTCATCATATCAATCTCCATTACTTTAATCTTGCTTTACTTTTTTCTTTGCATCTTTATACCAAAAAAATACCAAAAATATTATATCTATCAGATCTCACTCTCGTAAGTGACCGTGAATGGATTGACAACCCCTAATCACGTTGGTTGCGAGTAGCTATCGCTTTGTGCAGGTACGAGGGACTTGAGCGTGGCCTCCTACTGGATTGATACCTTGGTTCTAAAAAACTGAGGGAAATACTTACGCTACTCTGCTGCATCATCCCTCCCTCTTCGGGGAAAACCAATGCAAGCTCAAGACATAGCAAGAAGGATTTCTGGCGCCGTTGCCTGGGAGTCTACGAAAAAAGTCAACATACCAAGTACCCATCACAATCCCTATCTCTCGCATTACATTATTTTCCATTTGCCTCTCGTTTTCCTCTCCCCCCAATTCACCTTTGCCGTTTTATTCGCCCCCCCTCTCTCTCTCTCTCTATCCTCCCTCTCTATTTGCCTCTTTTTGCTTGTTTGCCTTTTTGTTTGCTCGTGTGTTAGATTGCTTGTTTGTCGCGATTGCTCAAGATACTACCAAATTGTGTGACTTCACCAATACCAATAATAATGATTTCCTTAGCCCTCCGATTGCTCCTGTTACTGATGCTGAATCTTATGAAATTAATGCTGCTTTGTTGAATCTTGTTATGAACGATCAATTCGCCGGCCTTCGTAGTGAAGATGCCGCAACTCATCTGAATAGCTTTGTTGATTTATGTTATATGCAAAAGAAAAAAGATGTCAATAATGATGTCGTTAAATCGAAGCTATTTCCTTTTTCGCTTAGAGATCGTTCTAAAGCTTGGTTTTCGTCTTTGCCTAAGAATAATATTGATTCATGGAACAAGTGCAAAGTTGCTTTTATCTCTAAGTATTTTCCTCCCGCTAAGATCATCTCTCTTAGGAACGATATTATGAACTTTCAGCAACTTGATCATGAACATGCTGCGCAAGCTTGAGAGAGAATGAAATTAGTGATACGTAATTTCCCTACTCATGGTTTGAATTTGTGGATGATCATACAAAATTTTTATGCTGGATTGAATTTTGCTTCTAGAAATCTTTTAGATTCGGCCGCGGGAGGCACTTTTATGGAAATCACTTTAGGAGATACTACTAAACTCCTAGATAATATTATGGTTAATTATTATCGATGGCATACTGAAAGATCTTCTAATAAAAAAGTGCATGCGATAGAAGAAATTAATGTTTTGAGTGGAAAGATGGATGAACTTATGAAATTATTTGCTACTAAGAGTGTTTCTTCTTATCCTAATGATATGCCTTTGTCTACTTTGATTGAGAATAACAATGAATCTATGGATGTGAATTTTGTTGGTAGGAATAATTTTGGTAACAACGCTTATAGAGGGAATTTTAATCCTAGGCCATATCCTAGTAATCCTTCTAATAATTATGGGAATTCCTACAATACCTCTTATGGAAATTATAATAAGATGCCCTCTGAGTTTGAGACTAGTGTTAAAGAGTTTATGAATTCACAAAAGAATTTTAATGATTTGCTTGAGGAGAAATTTCTTAAAGTTGATGATTTGGCTAGAAATGTTGATAGAATTTCTCTTGAGTTTGATTCTTTAAAGCTTAGATCTATTCCTCGTAAGCATGATATCAATGAGTCTCTCAAAGCCATGAGAATTTCCATTGATGAGTGCAAGGAAAGAACCGCTAGGATGCGTGCTTCCAAAGATGCCTTTATTAAAGCGTGTTCCTCCAATTCCTATAAAAATCAAGATGAAGATCTAAAAGTTATTGATGTGTCCCCTATTAAATCTTTGTTTTGCAATACGAATCTTGATGAAACTGAATATGATCTTCCTTTACCTAGAAGGCGTTCTAAAAGTTTGGAGTATTTAGATCTTAATGATGAAATTGATGAAAGTGGGATTGAAAGAAATAAAAATCTAGATGTTGCTAAACGCACTATCTTGGATTTCAAGGAATTTAATTATGAAAGTTGCTCTTTAATTGATTGTATTTCCTTGTTGCAATCCGTGCTAAATTCTCCACATGCTTATAGTCAAAATAAAGCCTTCACCGAACATATTGTTGATGCCTTGATGAAATCGTATGAAGAAAAACTTGAGTTGAAAGTTACTATCCCTAGATAACTCTATGATGAGTAGGAACCAACTATTAAAATTAAAATTAAAGATCATGAGTTTTATGCTTTGTGTGATTTGGGTGCTAGTGTCTCTACTATTCCCAAGACTTTGTGTGATTTGCTAGATTTCCGTAATTTTGATGATTGCTCTCTAAACTTGCATCTTGCGGATTCCACTATTAAAAACCAATGGGAAGGATTAATGATGTTCTTATTGTTGCAACTAGGAATTATGTGCCCGTAGATTTCATTGTTCTTGATATAGATTGCAATCCTTCTTGCCCTATTATTCTTGGTAGACCTTTTCTTAGAACGGTTGGTGTGATTATTGATATGAAGGAAGGGAATATTAGATTTCAATTTGCATTAAAAAAGGGCATGGAACACTTTCCTCGAAAGAAAATAAAATTACCATATGAAACTATCATGAGAGACACTTATGGATTGCCTACCAAAGATGGCAATACCTAGATCTATCCTCGCTTTTATGCCTAGCTAGGGGCGTTAAACGATAGCGCTTGTTGGGAGGCAACCCAATTTTATTTTTATTCCTTGCTTTTTGCTCCTGCTTAGTAATAAATAAATTATTTAGCCTCTGTTTTGGTTGGGTTTTTTGTGTTTAATTAGTGTTTGTGCCAAGTAGAACCGTTGGGAAGACTTGGGGAAAGTCTTGTTGAATTTGCTGTAAAAAACAGAAACTTTAGCGCTCACGAGAACTGCTGTCATTTTTATTTGAAGAGTTCTATTTAGTTAATTCTTTTTTCAGATGATTAATAGATAAATTCCTCACGTCCATCAAGTTATTTTAGAATTTTTTGGGTTCCAGATCATGCGCTAGCTACGGATTACTACAGACTGTTCTGTTTTTGACAGATTCTGTTTTTTCGTGTGTTGTTTGCTTATTTTGATGAATCTATGGCTAGTAAAATATTTTATAATCCATAGAGAAGTTGGAATACAGTAGGTTTAACACCAATATAAATAAAGAATGAGTTCATTACAATACCTTGAAGTGGTCTTTTGTTTTCTTTAGCTAACAGAGCTCATGAGTTTTCTATTTTGAGTTTTGTGTTGTGAAGTTTTCAAGTTTTGGGTGAATTCTTTTGATGGATCATGGAACAAGGATTGGCAAGAGCCTAAGCTTGGGGATGCCCATGGCACCCCAAGATAATCCAAGGACACCCAGAAGTCAAAGCTTGGGGATGCCCCGGAAAGGCATCCCCTCTTTCGTCCACTTCCATCGGTAATTTACTTGGAGCTATATTTTTATTCGCCAACATGATATGTGTTTTGCTTGGAGCGTCTTGTATTATTTGTATCTTTGTGTCTTAGTATGCGAGAGCCATACATGAATTAAAATTTGATAGAATACTCTATGTGCTTCACTTATATCTTTTGAGCTAGATAATTTTGCTCTATGTGCTTCACTTATATCTTTTGAGCTAGATAATTTTGCTCTATGTGCTTCACTTATATCTTTTGGGCTAAGTAATTTTGCTGTATGTGCTTCACTTAGATCTTTTAGAGCACGGTACTGGATTTGTTTTAAAGAAACTATTGATCTCTCATGCTTCACTTCAATTATTTTGAGAGTCTCTTAATAGCATGGTAATTTGCTTAATAATAATATGCTTGGTATTCAAGATTTGTGTAACTTTCTTTTGAGTGTGTTGAATACTAAGAAAAGATTGAAGCATGATAATTGTTTTGAGATATGGAGGTGATAATATTAAAGTCATGCTAGTTGAGTAGTTGTGAATTTAAAGAATTCTTGTGTTAAAGTTTGTGATTCCCGTAGCATGCAAGTATGGTGAACCGTTATGTGATGAAGTCGGAGCATGATTTATTTATTGATTGTCTTCCTTATGAGTGGCGGTCGGGGACGAGCGATGGTCTTTTCCTACCAATCTATCCCCTAGGAGCATGCACGTAATACTTTGCTTTGATAACTTCTAGATTTCTGCAATAAGTATATGAGTTCTTTATGACTAATGTTGAGTCCATGTTTTATACGCACTCTCACCCTTCCACCTTTGCTAGCCTCTCTAATACTGTGTACTTTTCGCCGGTATCATACACTTACCATATACCGTCCTCAAAACAGCTACCATACCTACCTATTATGGCATTCCCATAGCCATTCCGAGATATATTGCCATGCAACTCTCCACCGTTCCGTTTATCATGACACACTCCATCGTTGTCATATTGCATATCCTGGTGCACCGCTGGATGCATTCACATAGTCATATTTTGTTCTAAGTATCGAGTTGTAATTGTTGAGTTATAAGAAAAATAAAAGTGTGATGATCATCATTATTAGAGCATTGTCCCACTGAGGAAAGAATGATGGAGACTATGATTCCCCCATAAGTCGGGATGAGACAAAAAAAAGAGGCCAAAGAAGCCCAAATAAAAGAGGCCATAAAAAAAGAGAAAAGGCCCAAACAAAAAAATATATAAATAAAAAAAGAAAAAAAACGAGAGAAAAGGAGAGAAGGGACAATGTTACTATCCTTTTACCACACTTGTGCTTCAAAGTAGCACCATGATCTGCATAGTAGAGAGTCTCTCATGTTATCACTTTCATATACTAGTGGGAATTCTTCATTATAGAACTTGGCTTGTATATTCCAATGATGGGCTTCCTCAAATTGCCCTAGGTCCTTATGAGCAAGCAAGTTGGATGCACACCCACTTAGTTTCTTTTTGAGCTTTCATATACTTATAGCTCTAGTGCATCCGTTGCATGGCAATCCCTACTCACTCACATTGATATCTATTGATGGGCATCTCCATAGCCCGTTGATACACCTAGTTGATGTGAGACTATCTTCTTCTTTTTGTCTTCTCCACAACCACCATTCTATTCCACCTATAGTGCTATATCCATGGCTCACGCTCATGTATTGCGTGAATATTGAAAAAGTTTTGAAAAAGTTAGAGTATGAAACAATTAATTGGCTTGTCATCGGGGTTGTGCATAATTTAAATACTTTGTGTGGTGAAGATGGAGCATAGCCAGACTATATGATTTTGTAGGGATAACTTTCTTTGGCCATGTTATTTTGAGAAGACATAATTGCTTTATTAGTATGCTTGAAGTATTATTATTTTTTATGTCAATATAAACATTTGTCTTGAAACTTTCTAATCTGAATATTCATACCACAATTAAGAATATTTGCATTGAAATTATGCCAAGTAGCACTCCGCATCAAAAATTCTCTTTTTATCATTTACCTACTCCAGGACGAGCAGGAATTAAGCTTGGGGATGCCTGATACGTCTCCAACGTATCTATAATTTTTGATTGCTCCATGCTATATTATCTACTTTTTGGACTATATTGGGCTTTATTTTCCACTTGTATATTATTTTTCGGACTCACCTATTAACCGGAGACCCAGCCCAGAATTGCTGTTTTTTGCCTATTTCAATGTTTCTGATAAACAGAATATCAAACGGAGTCTAAACGGAATTAAATCTTCGGGAACGTGATTTTCTCACCGAACGTGATCCAGGAGACTTGGACCCTGCTCCAAGGAAAAAAGAGGCAGTCACGAGGGTGGGGGCGCCACCAATGGCGCCCCCTGCCTCATGGGCCCCTCGTTGCTCCTCCGGCGTACTTCTTCCTCCTATATATACACACGTACCCCCAAACGATCAGAACAGGAGCCAAAAACATAATTCCACCGCCGCAACTTTCTGTATCCACGAGATCCCATCTTGGAGCCTATTCCGGAGCTTCGCCGGAAGAGGGCCGTCATCACGGAGGGCTTCTACATGATCACAGCCTCTCCGATGAAGTGTGAGTAGTTTACCTCAGACATTCGGGTCCATAGTTACTAGATAGATGGCTTCTTCTCTCTCTTTGAATCTCAATACAAAGTTCTCCCCCTCTCTTGTGGAGATCTATTCGATGTAATCTTCTTTTTGCGGTGTGTTTGTTGAGACCGATGAATTGTGGGTTTATGATCAAGTCTATCTATGAATAATATTTGAATCTTCTATGAATTCTTTTATGTATGATTGGTTATCTTTGCAAGTCTCTTCGAATTATCAGTTTGGTTTGGCCAACTAGATTGATAGTTCTTGCCATGGGAGAAGTGCTTAGCTTTGGGTTCGATCTTGCGGTGTCCTGACCCAATGATAGAAGGGGCAGCAAGGCACGTATTGCATCATTGCCATCGAGGATAACAAGATGGGGTTTATTTCATGTTGCATGAATTTATCTCTCTACATCATGTCATCTTGCTTAAGGCGTTACTCTGTTTTTAACTTAATACTCTAGATGCATGCTGGATAGCGGTCGATGAGTGGAGTAATAGTAGTAGATGCAGAATCGTTTCGATCTACTTGTCACGGACGTGATGCATATATACATGATCATGCCTAGATATTCTCATAACTATGCTCAATTCTTTCAATTGCTCAACAGTAATTTGTTCACCCACCGTAGAATACTTATGCTCTTGAGAGAAGCCACTAGTGAAACCTATGGCCCTCGGGTCTATTCTCATCATATCAATCTCCATTACTTTCATCTTGCTTTACTTTTTACTTTGCATCTTTATACAAAAAATACCAAAAATATTATATCTATCATATGCCACTCTTGTAAGTGACTGTGAAGGGATTGACAACCCCTAATCGCGTTGGTTGCGAGTAATTGTGACGCCCGGATAATTATGCTACAGTAATCCCACGCTAATCATGCCACGTCACCTCGGTTACTGTTGATAAACTCGCGTTGATGCGAAACTGAAACAAATTCCAATCAATGATCAGGTCAAACGATAAAAGTTTTCCAATATCAAAACTAAAATGTTCTGGATATGACACATAATTCATGAGTGATAATGGTGGAGGAACCAACATTTCTTATAATAGTTTAATTCACTAAAATAACCAAAGCTTAGGGAAAAGCAATTAATTTAATGTCTTTCATAAAGTTATAATAATATAACTAAATTAGTAGTGTGCCAAAATAATTATGGCAGATGCCTAATTAGTAATACTAATTTAGGTGCTAACTTGGTATTTTATAAAGCTAAAATAATAGAAACCTTAAATGAAAACAGAAAAGAAAACAAATAAAGAAAAGAAAAAAAGGACAGAAGACAAAAAAGAAAGAAAGAGAGAACCCCCCCCCCCTGGGCTGTGGCCCAACTGGGCCAACCCAACCGGCCCAGCCGGCCACCCCACCAGGCCGGCCTCTCCCCCACTCCCCCTTATCCACTCCCTCCCCAAACCCTAACCGGCCACCACCCATTCCCCCCCCCCCCCCACGACGCGCCCCCTCCCACCCGATCCAGATCGGATCGGGCCCGACGCGCCGACGCCCGGAGCTCGCCACCCCCACGCCTGGACCGCGCCTCCGCTTCGACCTCCCCGTCGCCGGACCTCCCCGTCACCGGCCTGCATCCTCCTCGCCGGACCGTC
Organism: Triticum monococcum; assembly: GCA_034509565.1. Taxonomy (NCBI): domain Eukaryota; kingdom Viridiplantae; phylum Streptophyta; class Magnoliopsida; order Poales; family Poaceae; genus Triticum; species Triticum monococcum. The sequence goes on along the minus strand of CM067842.1, from coordinate 25,307,329 downwards.
CCCATCTCTCCACCCCGAGCCCCATTGCCCCGATCCCTACACCCCTCGGTGAGCCCCGCCGCCGCGTTCGTCTCTGCCGCCCCCTTGCTACTCTGCCGCTGCCGCGCGACCTCGCCGACGCCGTGGCCGCTGGCGCCGCCTCTCCTCTGCTCTCCCTCGACGCGCCGTCGCCCGTGTCGATCGCCCGCTCCGGCCGCGCGTCCTTCTGCCGTTGCTCACCCACACTCCGGCAAGCCTCCCCCTCCTTCTCCGGTGACCGGTCGGCGCCCCGTGGCCCCATGCCTCCCCGCGCCCCGGCCAGCGCTCGCCCGCTGCTTCCCGGCCCCGCCGTGGCCTTGCCTCTGCCGCGACCCGCGCCTCACGCTCGCGGCCATGACCGGCGCCTCGCCACGACTGCCCAGCTCTGCCATGGCCTTCGCCTTACCACTCCCCGTCCGGCCGCGTGCTGCGCCGCTCCCTGCACCGCGCTCCTCGCCGGCGTTTGCCACTGGCCTCGCCTCGCTCGGGCGACGCCCGAGACCCGGCGCCCGCTAGCGCCTGTAAACCGCATCGCCCCTCTGGGCCACTGCCAAACGGGGCCCAACCCCAGAACGGTTTTTATAAAAAAAAAAGAAAAAGAAAAAGAAATAAGAAAGCAATAATTAAAATATTAATTAATTAATTAAAGAATTAATTAACTTAATTAATTGTGTTTAACTAACCTAATCACTTAACTAAACTAATTAAAGCTGTTTAGTTAGTCATAGACAATGACAGTAGGACCCACATGTCAGTTTGACTAGGTCAACTGACTAGTTGACCGCTGACACAATAATGACGTCATGCTGACATCACAAGTCACTGTTTTGGATAATTCGGATTTAAACAATTAAATTAATTCTAGAAAATAGATAAATCTTTAAAAATTAATACAAAATAAACCGTAACTCGGATTAAAATAATTTCAACATGAAAGTTGCTCAGAACGACGAGACGATTCCGGATACGCCACCCGTTCGTCCGTCACGCATCCCTAGCATAGCAAACTCGCAACTTTCCCCCTCTGGTCCTCTGCCCGAAAACGCAAAACACCGGGGATACTTTCCCGGATGTTTTCCCCCTTCGCCGGTATCACCTCCTACTGCGTTAGGTCACCCCTAGCACGGCGTATCACCATGTTATACTTTGTGTTGCTTTGATTGCTCTGTTATTTATTATGTTCCCCCTCCGTTACTTTTTCCGGTAGACCCCGAGACCGCTGCCGGTACCCCTGTGATCGACTACGGTGTTGACGACCACTCTCTCTTGCCAGAGCAACTAGGCAAGCCCCCCCTTTGATCACCAGATATCGCCTACTCTTCTCTATACTGCTTGCATTAGAGTAGTGTAGCATGTTACTGCTTCCCGTTAATCCTATACTGGTGCATAGCCTGTCCTTGCTACTGCTGTTGTTACCTTTACCTGCAAACCTAATGCTTAGTATAGGATGCTAGTTTATCATCAGTGGCCCTACATTCTTGTCCGTCTGCCATGCTATACTATTGGGCCGTGATCACTCGGGAGGTGATCATGGGTATATACTATATACTTTATACATGATACATGTGGTGACTAAAGACGGGTAGGCTCGTAGGAGCACCCGCGAGTGGATCTTGAGGCGGAGCGACAGGGTAGGTTCCGACCACCTAGGAGAGAGGTGGGCCTGGCCCTGTTCGGCGTTCGCGGACACTTAACACGCTTAACGAGATCTGGGTATTTGATCTGAGTCTGGCCATTTGGTCTATACGCACTAACCATCTACGTGGGAGTAGTTATGGGTATCCCGACGTCGTGGTATCAGCCGAAGCCTTCGTGACGTCAGCGACTGAGTGGCGCGCGCCGGATTGGACTGGAAGGCCACTAGGCTAGGTCTGCTTCCGGCCGCGTACGCAACGTGCAGGTGTGCAAAGGGCGATGGGCCCAGACCCCTGCGCCATAGGATTTAGACCGGCGTGCTGACCTCTCTGTTGTGCCTAGGTAGGGCTGCGACGTGTTGATCTTCCGAGGCCGGGCATGACCCAGGAAAGTGTGTCCGGCCAAATGGGATCGAGCGTGTTGGGGTATGTGGTGCACCCCTGCAGGGAAGTTTATCTATTCGAATAGCCGTGTCCCTCGGTAAAAGGACGACCCGGAGTTGTACTTTGACCTTATGACAACTAGAACCGGATACTTAATAAAACACACCCTTCCAAGTGCCAGATACAACCGGTGATTGCTCTCTTACAGGGCGACGAGGGGAGGATCATCGGTTGGGATTATGCTATGCGATGCTACTGGAGGACTTCAGTCTACTCTCTTCTACATGCCGCAAGACGGAGGCTGCCAGAAGCGTAGTCTTCGAAAGGACTAGCTATCCCCCTCTTATTCCGGCTTTCTGCAGTTCAGTCCACTTATAATGGCCTTATCCCAGTTGATACCAATGCATACATATGTAGTGTAGCTCCTTGCTTGCGAGTACTTTGGATGAGTACTCACGGTTGCTTTCTCCTTCTTTTCCCTCTATCCCTTCTACCTGGTTGTCGCAACCAGATGTTGGAGCCCAGGAGCTAGACGCCACCGTCGACAACGACTCCTACTACACCGGAGGTGCCTACTACTACGTGCTGCCCGCTGACGACGACCAGGAGTAGTTTAGGAGGATCCCAGGCAGGAGGCCTGCGCCTCTTTCGATCTGTATCCCAGTTTGTGCTAGCCATCTTATGGCAACTTGTTTAACTTATGTCTGTACTCAGATATTGTTGCTTCCGCTGACTCGTCTATGATCGAGCTCTTGTATTCTAGCCTTCGAGGCCCCTGGCTTGTAATATGATGCTTGTATGACTTATTTTATTTGTAGAGTTGTGTTGTGATATCTTCCCGTGAGTCCCTGATCTTGATCGTATACGTTTGCGTGTATGATTAGTGTACGATTAAATCGGGGGCGTCACAAGTTGGTATCAGAGCCAACTGCCTGTAGGAATCCCCTTCCACACTCCTTGGCCGAAGTCGAGTCTAGTCATTGAAAAACTTTTACTAACATGGCTGAGTGGCTTACGGGCCCACGTCGCCATTTGGGTGGTATTAGAATCTTTTATTCCTCGCCTTTACTCTGGGACCCTGGTCTCTCTTCTATTCGGGTTAAATGGTTTTGCTAACTCTGACTCTAGGATCTCGTAAATACTTTCTCCCGGAGAGCCCCTTCATTCCAGATGATGGCCTGCTTCACCGGAAGATTCCGAAGATACTCTTTGCTATTCCTCTCGAGACTTTGTGCCCATCACTTTTGCTATTCCCGACCACCGATAAATCCTTATGGATAACTACTTACACTTGCCATTCATACGATCATCCCCCATTGATCTTGTATTACAAGATACCCCGGAGTCTTCTCTATTGTTCCGAGAATACTTTGTGCCTACTGCCTAGCAGTTTCTTGCCACATGAATATCCCTACGGATAAATTCTCGTACTTACCGAGTATCCACTCATCCCCAGTTCATTCATGAATGACACCAATCTTTGAAATACCTTTCGATCTTCCAAAAATCCTCAGGAGCCTATTGCTCTTGAAATTCCTGCATGCTTACATTTTGGTTAAGCCAATAAGTTTAGTAACCCTATTGGCATCCTTTGTCACTATCATTTTAAAGTCCGTTGATTCTATATGTGTGTGAATGCACGCAATCATCAGTTGATCCTTATAAATTATCTTCCGGCTCAGACGTTATTTTAAAACATGAGCTGGATCTCAACCAATCAAATTGCTGCCGATTGTACCCTTAAGGCTATTCAACTTATCCATCCCTGATCAGAGCATTGCTTCTGATCCCTTGTCTTGGAATTGATAATCCCTTTGCATTTGAGCCTTGAATTAGTCAGTTGTTTCTAAAGTCTGATCTCCTTGCATTGTTTCTCCCTCTGGTTGAGTACCGATGCTCGCACCAGATCCCTTGAGGACCACCAGATCATTTGCTGGATTTTATCCGACAGCGTCCTTCGTATCCAATAAGTCTGTGAGCCTTTCCTCGGATACATAATACCTTTGGTAAATTGTATCCTCTGCTTTCTCAAACATGCTCTACTATCGAGCTGGTGTTATTTATTCTTGAAATTTGTGGTATATACTCCTAAGATGCCCTGATGGGTTGAACATATGCCTTCTCTAAACTGTGTGAACTCGAAAGTTTTCACGAGTCATACTCTTCTGGTATTTTGCTAGATAAAATTTCTATACTACAGCTTCATCAAAAGCGAGAAGTAAAATGAAAGGTTATGCATGGAAGAATTGGGAGTCGACCTTGAGCCTTTGCGTTCATGCCCATGGACCCGATGTGAAACTTATCATCGAAGCTTCTTGTAAATGATATTAGTTCCCTTGGTATAAGTTCATCTTATATCTGGGATCCAGCCTTTTACAATCGTGGTTCCGACCATGTTCTCTTTTAAATACCATTTTCGATGCAAGTGTAAGCACTTGTCTCATGTGGATCAATACTTCGGTCCAACCTCTACTTTGATCCGTCTTCGAGTATTACGCCCTGGTATCTCGAGTTTATCTTGAAACTGCATAACTTCTTATGAGTTCTTCATCAAGTACTACCTTCTCACTAATTACAGTTTTCATGGGCTCTGAGTTATTAAACACTCAAAGACACCGATAACTGAACCGAGTCTGCCCTACGGTTCAGCAACTCTTGATAATCTTCTTTAAGTTCGAGTTTGTACTCGATCATGTCATTCCTAGCCTGATCGGCTATATCATTATCGTGCTAAATTTTAACTGTGCTACCTGGTCCTTAATCCCGGAGCACAACTTTCGATGATGAGCTAAGCTTACGTCGATCTTCCTCGTCATATCAATTCACCTTGAACAACAAGCTTGATTTCAAGTTTGTGCCCTACCCATGGTTCCATTAACCTTCCGCTTCATCATTCCTTTGATTTGATGTTGTCACTGATTGATTACATCTTGAAATCTCTCGACCAATGTGCCGTGAAGATCATCAACCTTATGAGGTATTCCTGGATATCAATTGAATTCATGATGAGAAATACCATCCTTGCCCCCGATGAATTGTATTATCATCGGCCACTTTATTGCCTTCCCTCCAACACAAACTTATTCGTGTTTTGAGTTATACCTTGAGATCCTTGCTATACAACATTTGTTCTTCTTTACCTTGGAATGTTACCACCTTTTATGTCAAGAATGTCGTGGTAATTTTACCACCTCTTGAGAATTCTTGATATAGTAATATCTCTCACCTTTTGCGTTCATCTCTTGGTCTCCGTATTGTTTCTAACCGAAATACCGACTAATGGTCTGTGTTGTGCAAATTCTAAACTTCTAGCAACCCTATTGCTTGAAGTTATTGGTCTACAGTTTCATTCTAAGTCTATTGATTATTGAATCATCATTCAAACATTGATCGTGCTACCTAGTCCAGATTCCTGGTTGCACCCTTCTATCATTGTTCGGTTGTTTATGTTTCCCTCGAGCATACGTCATTATGACATTTGATCCGACAAATGATATTTCCTTGTTCACATAATTGTGGAAATCAATCCTTTGGAAATCGCGATGATTTGTTGCTGAGCCTATCAGCCACCTCCTCATCCTCTCCTTGGTTTACTGATGAACTCTTGTTTCGGAACTCGCTTCCATAGTTCATTTCCCGAGAATCTTACAATGTCATCTCGTCAAATTGTGCCGCACCTTTTCTTCTCAGGCATCCTAAGTCTGAGGTATCGTGACACCAATCAGATCTGAATCTCGGTCAGATATGATGGTTGGAACTTATTTCCAAGAGTTATAATGTTGGTCTTTATATATGACCCGGTAAGGTTATGTCAGGCCTAGCACATCTGGCCGGAGGACCTATTGTTGTAATATCCTTTTTAGCAAGTTTAGCCATTCTTCCGTGAGGAAATTGTAAGACTTATTTCACAAGCTATTCCTGATGGATCCTTTGTGTTTCCAAAATCCGACCTTTGCTTGAATACCAGGTCAATGCTTCTTGAAGCATGTTTGTGGTACTCCGATTTTCAATAAGAGCATTGAAAGCGCAATGCTAAGTTTTCTTTAACCATTATCCAAACACCGTTGTATGGGTAATGTCATGAAATTTGTCTCTCCTACCTAAAAGAGTTTTCTACCTTCTATCCGGTCTTGGATATCATACTCTGCTTGTTCTTGGGAAGGATATACCCCTGAAATATGTGTTTAATCACATTTTCCTTTCCATTCTTCTGTTTAATCTAAGAATCACATTTTCCTTTCCATTGTTCTGTTTAACCTTCTTGAGGTTTATATGATCTAAGCAGTAATACGTCACTGCTTTTATAAGCACCTCGGCGTACAACTCTGTCAGTAAGACCCTGTTACTATTGTTGTTGACATTCCGGTAACCACCGATGAACGAGAACTTTGCCTATTGGTCCGCCTCGTTTCAACGAGCAGGAAAATGGTTCTCTTCGTCCCTCGCCCTTGGTACCGACATTGTTGCCAACATAAATGATAGGCTACCCTCTGACATGTCTTGCTATCACGACCGAGCAAGATATCAACGCTTTACCTACTTTTAACCACATGGTGGGCCCATAACCCACAGGTCCCAGGATCGAAACCTGACCCTCCTATACACCCCCGGTTTCCAAATTTAATTCCTCGCACTTGGCCTCGTTTGTGATTCACGAGCCACCTTCCGAGAAATCATCGATTCTGGTATTAAACACAATACCTATACCGTTGCCTTGTTTCAGGCAACGAAGATTGTCTATCCGTTTCAAACTTCTTATGGTACCTTCTTACTTTGCTCTCGATGTGTTTTAATTGTTCAAACTCGAGAGATACTCTTATCATCATTCTTGGGATACCCCCTAAATGAGTTTCCCTTATAACATTCAATTGTTGTAAAGCTGCCCCTTACCTATTCGTAAGTACGATGGAGTTCCCAAAGAAAGGACGACAACTTCATCGTGATGACCTGAAGCAGAGAAATGAAGACATCAATATAATGGAACGACCTCTTCGAGAAGAGCAACTATGACCAAGAAAAATCGTTAGAATTATGTAACCAGATCCCCCACCCCCTTACTCCCGCTCCTAAATCTCGGAACGAGATTTCTTGTAGTGGAGGAGAATTGTGACGCCCGGATAATCATGCTACAGTAATCCCACGCTAATCATGCCACGTCACCTCGGTTACTGTTGATAAACTCGCGTTGATTCGAAACCGAAACAAATTCCAATCAATGATCAGGTCAAACGATAAAAGTTTTCCAATATCAAAACTAAAATGTTCTGGATATGACACATAATTCATGAGTGATAATGGTGGAGGAACCAACATTTCTTATAATAGTTTAATTCACTAAAATAACCAAAGCTTAGGGAAAAGCAATTAATTTAATGTCGTTCATAAAGTTATAATAATATAACTAAATTAGTAGTGTGCCAAAATAATTATGGTAGATGCCTAATTAGTAATACTAATTTAGGTGCTAACTTGGTATTTTATAAAGCTAAAATAATAGAAACCTTAAATGAAAACAGAAAAGAAAACAAATAAAGAAAAGAAAAAAAGGACAGAAGACAAAAAAAAGAAAGAGAGAACCCCCCCTGGGCTGTGGCCCAACTGGGCCAACCCAACCGGCCCAGCCGGCCTCTCCCCCACTCCCCCTTATCCACTCCCTCCCCAAACCCTAACCGGCCACCACCCATTCCCCCCCCCCCACGACGCGCCCCCTCCCACCCGATCCAGATCGGATCGGGCCCGACGCGCCGACGCCCGGAGCTCGCCGCCCCCACGCCTGGACCGCGCCTCCGCTTCGACCTCCCCGTCGCCGGACCTCCCCGTCACCGGCCTGCATCCTCCTCGCCGGACCGTCCCCATCTCTCCACCCCGAGCCCCATTGCCCCGATCCCTACACCCCTCGGTGAGCCCCGCCGCCGCGTTCGTCTCTGCCGCCCCCTTGCTACTCTGCCGCTGCCGCGCGACCTCGCCGACGCCGTGGCCGCTGGCGCCGCCTCTCCTCTGCTCTCCCTCGACGCGCCGTCGCCCGTGTCGATCGCCCGCTCCGGCCGCGCGTCCTTCTGCCGTTGCTCACCCACACTCCGGCAAGCCTCCCCCTCCTTCTCCGGCGACCGGTCGGCGCCCCGTGGCCCCATGCCTCCCCGCGCCCCGGCCAGCGCTCGCCCGCTGCTTCCCGGCCCCGCCGTGGCCTTGCCTCTGCCGCGACCCGCGCCTCACGCTCGCGGCCATGACCGGCGCCTCGCCACGACTGCCCAGCTCTGCCATGGCCTTCGCCTTACCACTCCCCGTCCGGCCGCGCGCTGCGCCGCTCCCTGCACCGCGCTCCTCGCCGGCGTTTGCCACTGGCCTCGCCTCGCTCGGGCGACGCCCGAGACCCGGCGCCCGCTAGCGCCTGTAAACCGCATCGCCCCTCTGCTCCACTGCCAAACGGGGCCCAACCCCAGAACGTTTTTTATAAAAAAAAGAAAAAGAAAAAGAAATAAGAAAGCAATAATTAAAATATTATTTAATTAATTAAAGAATTAATTAACTTAATTAATTGTGTTTAACTAACCTAATCACTTAACTAAACTAATTAAAGCTGTTTAGTTAGTCATAGACAATGACAGTAGGACCCACATGTCAGTTTGACTAGGTCAACTGACTAGTTGACCGCTGACACAATAATGACGTCATGCTGACATCACAAGTCACTGTTTTGGATAATTCGGATTTAAACAATTAAATTAATTCTAGAAAATAGATAAATCTTTAAAAATTAATATAAAATAAACCGTAACTCGGATTAAAATAATTTCAACATGAAAGTTGCTCAGAACGACGAGACGATTCCGGATACGCCACCCGTTCGTCCGTCACGCATCCCTAGCATAGCAAACTCGCAACTTTCCCCCTCTGGTCCTCTGCCCGAAAACGCAAAACACCGGGGATACTTTCCCGGATGTTTTCCCCCTTCGCCGGTATCACCTCCTACTGTGTTAGGTCACCCCTAGCACGGCGTATCACCATGTTATACTTTGTGTTGCTTCGATTGCTCTGTTATTTATTATGTTCCCCCTCCGTTACTTTTTCCGGTAGACCCCGAGACCGCTGCCGGTACCCCTGTGATCGACTACGGTGTTGACGACCACTCTCTCTTGCCAGAGCAACCAGGCAAGCCCCCCCTTTGATCACTAGATATCGCCTACTCTTCTCTATACTGCTTGCATTAGAGTAGTGTAGCATGTTACTGCTTCCCGTCAATCCTATACTGGTGCATAGCCTGTCCTTGCTACTGCTGTTGTTACCTTTACCTGCAAACCTAATGCTTAGTATAGGATGCTAGTTTATCATCAGTGGCCCTACATTCTTGTCCGTCTGCCATGCTATACTATTGGGCCGTGATCACTCGGGAGGTGATCATGGGTATATACTATATACTTTATACATGATACATGTGGTGACTAAAGACGGGTAGGCTCGTAGGAGCACCCGCGAGTGGATCTTGAGGCGGAGCGACAGGGTAGGTTCCGACCACCTAGGAGAGAGGTGGGCCTGGCCCTGTTCGGCGTTCGCGAACACTTAACACGCTTAACGAGATCTGGGTATTTGATCTGAGTCTGGCCATTTGGTCTATACGCACTAACCATCTACGTGGGAGCAGTTATGGGTATCCCGACGTCGTGGTATCAGCCGAAGCCTTCGTGACGTCAGCGACTGAGTGGCGCGTGCCGGATTGGACTGGAAGGCCACTAGGCTAGGTCTGCTTCCGGCCGCGTACGCAACGTGCAGGTGTGCAAAGGGCGATGGGCCCAGACCCCTGCGCCATAGGATTTAGACCGGCGTGCTGACCTCTCTGTTGTGCCTAGGTAGGGCTGCGACGTGTTGATCTTCCGAGGCCGGGCATGACCCAGGAAAGTGTGTCCGGCCAAATGGGATCGAGCGTGTTGGGGTATGTGGTGCACCCCTGCAGGGAAGTTTATCTATTCGAATAGCCGTGTCCCTCGGTAAAAGGACGACCCGGAGTTGTACTTTGACCTTATGACAACTAGAACCGGATACTTAATAAAACACACCCTTCCAAGTGCCAGATACAACCGGTGATTGCTCTCTTACAGGGTGACGAGGGGAGGATCATCGGTTAGGATTATGCTATGCGATGCTACTGGAGGACTTCAGTCTACTCTCTTCTACATGCCGCAAGACGGAGGCTGCCAGAAGCGTAGTCTTCGAAAGGACTAGCTATCCCCCTCTTATTCCGGCTTTCTGCAGTTCAGTCCACTTATAATAGCCTTATCCCAGTTGATACCAATGCATACATATGTAGTGTAGCTCCTTGCTTGCGAGTACTTTGGATGAGTACTCACGGTTGCTTTGTCCTTCTTTTCCCTCTATCCCTTCTACCTGGTTGTCGCAACCAGATGTTGGAGCCCAGGAGCTAGACGCCACCGTTGACAACGACTCCTACTACACCGGAGGTGCCTACTACTACGTGCTGCCCGCTGACGACGACCAGGAGTAGTTTAGGAGGATCCCAGGCAGGAGGCCTGCGCCTCTTTCGATCTGTATCCCAGTTTGTGCTAGCCATCTTATGGCAACTTGTTTAACTTATGTCTGTACTCAGATATTGTTGCTTCCGCTGACTTGTCTATGATCGAGCTCTTGTATTCTAGCCTTCGAGGCCCCTGGCTTGTAATATGATGCTTGTATGACTTATTTTATTTGTAGAGTTGTGTTGTGATATCTTCCCGTGAGTCCCTGATCTTGATCGTACACGTTTGCGTGTATGATTAGTGTACGATTAAATCGGGGGCGTCACAGAGTAGCTATCGCTTTGTGCAGGTACGAGGGACTTGAGCGTGGCCTCCTACTGGATTGATACCTTGGTTCTCAAAAACTGAGGGAAATACTTACGCTACTCTGCTGCATCATCCCTTCCTCTTCGGGGAAAACCAACGCAAGCTCAAGACGTAGCAACGGCGCCGGCACCGATGGCGGCAACGAGACAGGCGGGGAAGGTACCAGCGGGGAAGATACCGGCAGGGAAGGTACCAGCGCCGATGCAGCTACCAAAAAGAAGAAGCAGAAGAAGCAGAGGATACAAAAACCTAATAAACTAGGCATTGGACGACTGATGATCACAAAGATGGCACCTGGCAAGTTTGAGCCATTAGAGCCGGAAGTACCTCGCAAGTGCTATGGGAACCAAGTAGGATGCATCCTACGGGAATGTGCGAGCATCAACGACGATGACTTAAGGAGTAAAGAACATTTGAGGTAGTTGCTCGTAACGAAGTTGCATAAGAGATTCAAGTTCCCCGGCCGGGATAATAATATAGAACAACCGTGGGATGATCCGAAGATGAAAAATATTAACAATCACGCCATGGGCATGTTCAGCAATGATTTGGCCTCCTAGAAAGGGAGGTTGAAACGAGCTATTGAGGCCGAGGAACCCCTCTCCATGATTCTGGAGGAAAATCCGACACTTGCGGAAGAGCAGTTCAAAAAGTTCAAGGACACTTGCGCTACCAAGGCAACCAAGGCTAAGGCTGCGAAATTTAAGAGCCTTCAGCAAAGGAACACGGGGAAGCATCGCCTCGGAACTCGTGGCTACCTCGGTAAAAGCCCCATGTGGGATAAGGATGACGTGGAACGTGAAGCCGCGGGTCTCCCAGACCCCTTCACGAAGTTCACCAACCCCTTGGAGTGTGACTTCATCAGGGCCCACTACAAGTGGGACAAGGAAAAGAAAGTTTTTTACATGGACCAGATCACGATGAAATTGACTAGACTACTGGTAATTATTCTTTCACCACCATACATTTAGCTCCAGATCTAGTCAACTATGCATTCGTAGACGGTTCACATTCCTTCTGCAGGAGAAACAACACCAGCTTGCACCCGAAAGCCCTACTTCTCCGATGTGGCCCAAGTGGGACACCCCTCTCAACCGGGCCTTGAACGAACTTAAGGGAGTCCCTTTGGGCCAGCGGTCGCAAATGGTCGTGTGCATGGCACCGGAGACTGCGCCACATGGAAGGTGTTTTACAACGAGGGTAGACCGCTTCGTGAAGTTCACCAACCCCTTGGAGCGTGACTTCATCAGGGCCCGCTATAAGTGGGACAAGGAAAAGAAGGTTTTTTACACGGACCAGATCACGACGGAATTGATTAGACTACTGGTAATTATTCTTCTACCACCTTACATTTAGCTCCAGATCTAGTCGACTACACATTCGTAAACGGTTCACGTTCCTTCTGCAGGAGAAACAACACCAACTTCCAACCGAAAGCCCTACTTCTCCGATGAGGCCCAAGTGCGACAGCCCTCTCAAGCGGGCCTTGAACGAACTTAAGGGACTCCCTTTGGGCCAGCGATCGCAATATGGTCGTGTGCATGGCACCGGAGACGGCGCCACATGGAAGGTGTTTTACAACGAGGGCCTGGAGGCCAAGAAGCAGAAAAAGAAGTTTAGTCAGGCGGACATCGACGAAAAGGTGAAGCTTGCGTTCGAGAAAACAAGCAACTAAGGATGCGAAAAAATAGCCGAGGAGAAAAATGAGTTGCTACAGCAGGCAATCAATGCCACTGTAAATGCCTGCAGAAATGATTTCGCTACTAACTTGGTCCCGGCTATCATCAAATGGACGAAGGAAAATCCAGACAAGACAGTACATGATTTCCCGTTGCCCAGTTTCGTCGCGAGCAATTCCGTGAACAACAACACCACCGCACCATCACTTGCTCACGCAAGCGGGCCTCCTCTCGCACCCGCACCCACTCATAGGAGCCCGTCCTCAGTCTGTGGCGCGCTAGGCGGGCCTTCATCTTTGGCTGAGCTCGACGCCCTCACGGTAATTACATGTCGCACAAATATATATATCTAGAATATTCCATTTCTGTTGTCTTTCGGATGTTTTACGCTGCAGACATGTGTTTGCAGGCCGACGAAACCCCATGCACCGTACTCTAGTTGATCAAAGGCCAGAAGGTGGACGTTTGAAAGGGGGTGATAACGAAGCCCTTAGATCTCACGTTCCACAACCAGTCGATGCCCGCTGGGCACTTCAGGGTTACCTTGTCGAGTGTGACATCGGGGCACGAGGATTTGCCTCCTCCATTACGCCTAGGGGAGAGGACGACGAGACCCCACCACGGATTGGAAGCTACAAGGGTTGGGTGCTGCTGTGGCCGAAGAATCTTCTTCGTCTGGAGCCGGCCGAGAGCACACCAATAACCACACATCAACAAGCATGTATGGATACCACCAACCCACCTATGCAATTACCAGCTCCTGACATTTTCCAATTTTGTTCAGATTAATTGAGCCTGATTTTATAATTGCATACGAGGCAACAATGTCAGTTTCAGATACGAACCTTAATAATGGAGAAAAGCCCATCTCCGAAATTACCGATGCGGTAAGTAATTTACTGTCTGTGTACAATCGTTTCGTACACATAATTTATGTGTACTCAGTAATATTTAATGGCATGTAACAGGAACTCGCCGAAAAGCAAGGTCATATGAAGTTAGTATGCTCACAGACAAGGTTCGGAAAAACCTTGAAACTGTTGTAACAAGACCACAAAAAGTACATCATATCAGAAACCAGTCTTGGCGGTCTAACCCAGATGCATGAAGTGACTCTACGGCGCATAATGTTGGTTAGACTAGCCAAGAGCATAGATATGGACACGCAATCCATTACCATCGGTAAAACGCCAATTCCTATAACAAAAGAGGACGTGCCAGGTATATTTGGCATTCCGATAGAAGGGGAAGATATAGAGCCACATCTGGAAATGCAAACCGACAGAGATTTGTTTACCGCCTATGCAAACAATGGGCAAATTTTGATTTCTGACCTTGAAACGGCGATCCGAGCTTCCAAAGCCCCAATCGGCGATTTCCTAAGGCGGTTCATTCTGTACGCAATTGGTATTGTTCTAGCACCAACAGCACAACATTATGTGGACTTGAAATTTCTCAACCTTGTTACAGATCTTGAAAACCTTTGGAAATTTAACTGAAGATGTTTCACACTTAATCACTTCTTCAAGTCCGTTCACAAGTTTAGAAATCGAGATCACGTAAATCTACAAGGAAATCTAATTTTGCTCCAGGTTAGTGATAGATCACTACTTAATGTCCTTTAATTATTGTTCTGTTGCATATCTGTATGGTGATGAACTAATTTGTTGTGTAGTATTGGTACTGGGAGCACGTGCGTAGTGACCGATTAATGTATGCTTCTAGACCCCCTCCATTGATCGCATGATGGGACGAAATGATGGCTACTTTAAGAAGCGATGCTTGCGAGAAAGGAGGTCTTCATAACGGGCTGGTACCTATCTACAATTGAACTTTCTATATCCGATTTTTTATTTGGTACTAATGGTTCATTATATTTTAAAAAAATAGGCTGTCATGGAAATTTGTGCTCCTCAACGACCGTCCGAGAATTCTAATAATTTTCCAAGAAAAAAAGATGAACATGAGCATCAACATGATTCGTATCGAGCACCATCACAAGGACAGCAATTTAGTAGCCAGCAAGTATGTACTCCAAAGTCTATTTGTTTTTGCAATATCACAAATGGGTGTCATGGAACCTCATTCATTTAGCTATTGTTATCAACGGGGTTTTATTTTGTTTACACAGATTGAAATGGTAGTTGAAGTCATGAATGCACGCATTGCTGATCATGAAAAGAAGGTATGTAGGAAGTTAATGGAAATTGAGCACATGTTTGATGTCAAATACCAGACTCTAGGTGAAGACTTGATCGACATGAAGACTAAAACTGGCACTAATCCTAGGTTGTCGAAGGCCGAGGACGAAATTAAAGACTGAAGGAGGGAGCTCCATGTATGTCATACTGTGCATTTTGTATTTTTGATGAATATGTTCCTTCATGTTCATTATTGTTTGCATTGTTATAGGACTTAAAATACGAATTTACAAGGAACCGACAATCAGTGTCACAGAAAGGAGGCATGCAGGTGATCAAAATTGGCCCAATATGTTAATATCTAAAAGTAACAAACTAATGATGAACTACCTTTGTTCATTGTAGGATCAAGTCAATGTGTGCAATTCATCCCTGACAGGAACTCCTAGGGCTAGCCAATTCACGACAGGGACTTCGAGTACACCAGGTGGAAGACATGTGACGGAAAACAATGAGGAACCACAATTAACTCCGATGAAGCCTGTCTTTGGTAATGATTACAACTTCACGGATGAGGACATAGAGACAGCCGTTTACATCCACGGAACATATGACCCTGTTGAAATAGCTAGAATCGGAGACATTTCCCTCACAGCAGAAAATCTGAAGCGAAATTTGGACGACAAATACATTTATGGTGATGTAAGCCCATTATACAATATTCTACATCATTACTACAACAACTGTCTTATTATTGTATGATTGAAAATTTGGCAGGTTATTATGGCATATGCTCGCATTAGCCAAATTGAGAATGATACTACCTCAATCATATCCCCTCAAGAAACCCAAAAGCTGTTACAAATGAAGGGGGTGGTTCCTGTTGGACGTGCAGCCTCATGGTTAGCTCGTGTAGCAGGAAAATTTGTAGGGCGCCGAAAGGTACACGTTTTTCACACTTTCATAGTTTACATACGCACTGTACACGACAAATTTCGGTTCTCAACCCAACCCAAATTTTACTTTAGGTGCATGTCCCACTCAATGTACACCAAAACCATTGGATGCTAATGATGTTTAATTTTGACAAAAAAGAAATTCAAACTCTGAACTCCATGAATTATCATTACGACAAGACCAAGGAAGATTCTCTTGTAAGTGTTCTATTGCTGCCTCTTTTGATCCGCATGGAACATGAGCTCCCAAAGTACCGTAACCCTATGTATAACTTGTCGTACCCTACGTGGACTCGATTCAGTTCTGCATTGACGAAGCTGTCAAGAAAGGGTTGATATCACCAGCTAATAACATCAATTTTGCCAAATGGACCAAAAAACGTTATGAGAACATACCACAACAGACCGGTGGGTATGCATGGCCTCATAAATTATTATTTGCGTACACGAATAAGATTACTGATCTTTAACTAAACATCGCAGGACTTCCTGTGCGGTTTGGACACTGCAGTACATGTTGTCATGGAACGGGGATGAAATGACCGATATTTTGAACCAGGTAATTGAATGCCTAATTTAAATTTGTACTTTGTTTAGCTTGAAAGCTATGCTGATGTCAGTGTAGGTTATCCAATATAGGCAAGGATAGATATTTTCAGGTGAAAAATATGTACAGCCTTACTGCATTCAAATTGCAATACGCTTCGTCTCGAATCATATAAGTTCCCCATAACGGTTAGCGCTACATGAAGAATATATCATTTATTTCATAAGTCTCATGATTAGAACTAATGCAGCACTCTCTCTTATAAAGAAGGAGGTGTACGATGCCTAGCAAGCAGTTCTACCTGATGCTTCAGAAGAGGACGTACAATTAGTCAACAATCCCGATGGTTAAAACGAACCTGACACATCCAACTCCCAGAAGGATACTGGTGCACCCAACTCCCTCAAAAATGGTGCACCCAACTCCCCCAAAAGGAAGAGAGCACGTGGACGCCCGAGAAAGCTAGTCGATCCCGAGCAAGCAGCAAAAACAAAGAGTCTTAAGGAACTGAAACTTAAATTTGACAGCAAGACCATAGCCAACCAAGTGTCTTCGTTACCATCACGGTCACGCAGAGAGCATAAACCAGCACCAGCTTTATTGAGCCCATTCAAACACAAATAGGTAGCATCAATTGATCATCAATTGATACATGCTCATGCTCTACTTCTAGCATCATTTCATACACGTTTAGTTCTTATCAGAAATTGGAAATAGGTACTTTTGGCAATCATGAGCATCCTCTACTTATTGCAATATCTAATGCATTGATACATGCTCATGCTCTACTTTTAGCATCATTTGATACACGTTTAGTTCTTATCAGAAAGTGGTAATAGGTACTTTTGGCAATCATGAGCATCCTCTACTTATTGCAATATCTAATGCATCATCAGTACAAAGCTTAATTTGGCAATAAGTGGAATCGACAATCATTTGCATGCTTTAATTTTGTCAAAAAATAATGCATAGTTCAGTTGTTATTGCTCATAGATATGGTAGGAACATGCTGAGTTATACACTAAACATAGTCATGCCAAGCTATAACTACCATAGTCATATTATGACAGTTCCTAGCATGCATCATCGTACGGCAGAATAACACAACAACCATAACATAGATCACCGTACGATACTTGAGTTGCTAAGGCCTTGTACAATGCAAGGTGCTTAGGGGAGTTGCTTATAGAAATAAACCATGCTTTTCTTAAGCACATGTGCTTATTTGTACAGGGTAGACGCATAACTAGGCGTCTCTCCTGTAGAAATAGGTACTGGTGCTTCAGAAATACACTGTTTATTTTTCTAAGCACCACCCTAAGCATCTAGCATTGTACAAGGCTTAAACATGCATCACCAAAATAGTATTAACAACTAGGAACACTAAACCAGAGTAGCAGCAAACTCTTAACATAAATGCCAGATCAACAACCGCTCAGCATAGGTTCAGACACACCATAGGACATTAGTTTTACACTCCAACAACAAACAAACATACATAACATAACAGGACGCGGCGGTCCTGGGGCAGCAGCAGCACTCTAGCAGCACATCACTTCTCTCCCTTCTTCAATGCATGTTGTAGGGCTCATTGACTTTGACAATCTCGAGGAAGCGTGCGTAGGCAGCATGTTTAGCCAGAGTACTAGCTTTATGCTTCTTACCATGTCCATTGCCAGTGCTGAAGGCATGTTGGATCATGCCATCTATGCCGCCACCGATCACCCTGCAACAGAAAGGGCAACCAATCTTGCCAAAGAAACGGTACTTGATCTTCCCAGCAATCAGATGCCTCAGGGTGTACCGGCTCTTGCTGTGCCTGCTGTCCATGCTATAGTCCACGTCGTCGTCATCCTCCTGTGAATTAGTGAATTAGTACACATAGAAGAACTCAGCTAATCTATTATGGTACATTAACTTTAATTACAATGTTTTGAAAGTACACACATGTAACATGGCAACTATCTATTTGCTAGAAACAAGGCGTATGTGCCCATACATAATTGAGCCAAAGAAACTGACATGCATAAATATGGACGGTGGAATAGTTGCATTTATAGATTAGTGCACAAGTAGTACATAATTAACACATGAAAGACTTCATGAAGTGGCTTGGTTTAATGATATTTGATACTTGCTACAGGTGTAATTCTTATTGGAATCAGAAAAATGGCTTCATTATACTCCTCCATGTTTCACACAAGGGGGGTTTGTTCTATCTACTGGAATGAAGAAACCATTATTCTTTCTGACAGCGGCAATACTGCTTCTCCATCATTGTTAGACCCTGATAAGTTTCAAAAGGAAATTGGTAAAGGAGCTATGGGGTGTCTCACTGCTCATATTGATGAGAGATGTGGCTGTGATCATCTAGATAACATACTGTGGAAAATTGGCTAGATGGAATGTTTTGATTTTTTGGTATCCAGTGGATATGTACTTCCTTTGCAAAATGGAAATCTGTATAGAATTTGCAAATGGATCATCTATGAACATGTGTGCAAACTAATCATATATGAACATGTGTGCAAATTAATTCATCTACATAAACTAAAATGAATCAGGAACTGCACCATTTAGTCACTGTCCTTGGGAAGCCAATGGAGAATCCTGCCATATATCCATTGTTTAACCCACTTTTTTCATTAATGTATCCCTGCCATGAACATTTTCTTGCATTTGGGTTCATTACCCCACTTCTTTCATTAATGTATCTCTTGTGAAACTTATGCTCATCTAGTTAACAAGACAAACCCCAATGCCATGAAAAAAACCCAGAGTATCTGCTGGAATCAGAATGTGAATCAGATTTAAAAATTCACATCCAACATGAAGATCTATGCTACATCCCTACAATACTACATATGTAGAACTAGCACGCCCAAGTCAAATTGATGCTCATCTAGTTTACAAGAAAAACCCCAATGTCATGAAAAAAACAGAGAAAAAAACAGAGTACTACCTCAGATAGCTCGTCGATGGCATCCTCGTCGAAGTCGCTGCCCTTCCAGCTATCTAGGTCGAACTCCTTTATGGCGTTCTCCTCCATGAGCTCTTCGATTTCGTCATGCACCTTACGCTTACGCCTTCTCATCTCCTCCTCCTCCAGATCTTCCCCGACCTTGTGCTCGCCGACGGGTGCCTCGACGGCTGCGATGGCAGCGGGAGCAGGCACAACGGTCGCTGCACCGCCGGCTTGCGCTGCTACGGCGGACTCAGCCGCTGCACCCACGGCTACAGCCACGGCAGCAGACTGCTGTGCTCCGATGGTTGCCTCCGGCTCGTCCGCCGCATCTTCACGCCCGCGCTTCATCGTCGGTCGAACACAGGAGGAGGGAGGCATAGGAAGGGAGGAGGGTGGTGAGGAAGGAGGAGAGGGTGGTGAGGTGGTGAGGAAGGAAGAGAGGGTGGGGAGAGGACGAGGGTTTTCTACCCGATTTGGGGAAGAAATGCACTGCTCCTGCCTCTTGGAGTTACCGAGAAGCCGCGAGTGCCGATTTGACTTGACACACCCACCCGGCCATCCCCATTCCACGTGGGGACGTGGCGGTCGTGCACGCGGTCGTGCACCTCCTACGGTTTGCCATCAATTGCTATCGGTCTCACAAGTGGGTCCCCTTGTCATCCACACAACCGAGCCACCACATGTACCACATTTTTCTTTCTCCCCGTCTCGACCACTCCACATCTTTCTTTCTCCCCTTCTCGACAAGCGCCGCCGCCGTCGCCGCCATCTCTTGACGACCCCTCTCTTCGCTGCCGGTGCGCGGCCGCCGCCAACTCCGGCAAGTACGTGAGATCTCCCCTCTTCTTCCCTTCCCCAACCGCGTCTCCCTACAGAGGCGGATTTGAGCTGATTGGTTTGGACTGAAACTTAGTTTTTGGATTGGATCTTGATTTGGTTTCTATAGTTTGAGACCAAATCAATCAATTAGTTTGAGCCGCCACTACCACCTACTACTGCTTCAAATCCAAGAGCCGCTGTTGCTGGCCGGAGCTCGTCGGCTCTCTCGAGCTTTGACGCCATGTCTGATCTAGATTCATGACGAGCCCTCGCATATGGCTTTGTCCACGGTTTCAACCTTTGGATTCAATCCAAAAATTGAAAACGGTTTGGACTGGGTTGGATGACGAGCATGTATAGTTTGGTTTGGTCTAGATTCTAAATGAAAATATCTGGATTGGTTTGGTTTTGATGTGTGCTGTGGATTGGACTGCTTTTAGTTTGGATGTCGAACTATTCCCAGGTTTAGATGAGACGGGCATTGCCATTGTCATTGGCATTGCTTTATTACGTAGATGATAAAAAATAGATTGATTGGCCATTGCCAGTATAGGTTTTCACTATGATTTATTATATGTATGATCTTTGTATTGTACTATGTACAATTCAACTTAGAGTTCAACATGTTCTGTGTAGAACGGAGGAAGCACAATGTGGACGCTGCAACTCACGGTGCCGGACCAACCTTTCTACTGCCACGCTGTTCGGCATCTACTTCCAGCCTACTTTTGTTTTTGCAGCGGTAACAATTTATATGAACCTTCTGACAGTACATTCTTTTTGTTTTTTTGCTATTTCCACTAATGTATTGTGTCTGTTATTTGTTTTTATCTTACATAGATCGTACCATGCAATGTGAGATTGGCATTCAATGAGCTCGTCGCAGACACCGTGACCTTCGATGCTCTTGGGGGCCCATACACTATGCATGTCGAGAAGGGGCGAAAGATAACTCAGATAGGAGGAGATGATTGGGATCGTTTCATCGCCTGCATGCGTCTTAGTGGGGGTGAATTGATCAGCTTCTCCTTCAGAAAAGATAGGCCCAGGATTTCTGTTATCTATCTAAATTTGATTCCGGATAGTGAGGATGAAGTTCTTGAGGAGGAAGATGGTGCTGATTCAGATGATGACGATTCAGATGATGATGAGAACCCACTTGTTGAATACCTGTATGCCCAAGGACTCAGACTGGGCGACGAGGAAATCGGCAACCTCTGGGACATGCTTCCGCTACGTGAAGACTACCTAGGGAAGCCATTCGTGACCCGCCTCACAAGGACGAATGTTAAACGGCATATCATGGTATGTTACTTAGTGTGGTAATTACATGATATACATAGTGTAGTAGTTCATATGATATGCATGTTGTAGTACTATGATGAGAGGCCTAGTTTAGAATTCATTTAGTGAAGAATTTTATGACATGCATGTAGTGTAGTAATATGCGATGATATGCTTAGTGTACGCAGTAATCTAATGATATGCCTAATTACTGTAGTAATTTGATGCTTGGCGTATAGTGTACTGATGTGATGATATATATGCTCAGTGTTGAATCCAATGATATATGTGTCTTGAAGTGTATGCTTTGTTGATAATTGCACGTGACATGATCATATATCATGTCAATTGTTTTGCTATTTTCACTAATGTATATGATCATGTCAACTGTTTTCAGAAATTACCTAAGAGGTTACTTGATAGCTATGGCATCGACCCGGACGAAGAAGGCATGGCTGCTCGACTACGCCTTACCAGAACGGGCTCCATCACCATCTGTGCCTATGAAGTGGACACGGACGGTCGCACTGTCTTGAGAAGGGTAGGGTGGAAGAAGTTCCTTCGTGCCAAGAATCTTCGGGTAGGACAGGCCATCCTACTCACTGTTGCGAACACCCGTCGCCATGACTTGAGGATGATGATCACCACCCACCTCATTTAGAACTGGGGTGGGCCACGTATAAATCTGAAATGAACTTGTTATGTTAAATCTTGTTTGCGAGTACTTGTCGTGTATTACCGTACCTATATCTACTCATATCTAGGTACTATTGCTTGTGATGGATTGCAACTATTATTAACTGGTACCTAATGCTATACTAGCTATGATTATTCCACTATGTGATGTTTTATAGGCTATAGTGTGACATGGTAACTGTTATATATGGTAGAGGCTTGTCTCCAAGACCTTGTACAATGCAAGGTGCTTAGGGATGTGCTTCCACTGTGTGATGTTTTGTACGTGCCAGGTTGTAGTACGAAATGCTAACTGTTCTATATGGTAGTGGCTGGTCTCTGATTGGACTTTCATGTTGAACTAGTATCAATGGTAGAGGCGTTTCGTTATGCGCCACATCCAACAGTTCACATAATTAATTATCCAAAGATTAAGGTATGAAACCCTTGGTCATACATAGCAACATTTCGTTCCTAAAAATTAAGGTAGTTCCACATTAAAACTAACTAATACTACAAATTCGAAGGAACTAATTAATACATTAACAGCACATGGGGAAGTAGCCCTGGTCCAATGGCTTGAGAAATGACGAACAAAAATTGAAAGAATAAGGATCAGCTAGTAGCAGCACCATCAGCCTCCCAGCCTCACAACTTCAGCCAGCCTGGTGAACTCCAGTTTTTTTGCTCCAAAACACACATGTGATGTTGGAGGCAAGAAAATAAATATGCCAGGGGTCTTGTCATGGCATCTAATCGCACGGAATGCTAGTACAAATGATGGAGAACAAAACATCCAACATGAGCAAATTCATAGGAGTTCTAGATCCATGGATACCATCAAGAAAAAATGCTCAGTTTTAATTCAGACACAAGACTAGGTGAAACAATGCATATTTCATATCAGCAACATTGATATGGCATCTTTGCAAGCTTGGGTCAGTGACTTGTCTTGTGTTTCATGGCATGACAATAATTTTAACAATAAATAGACATGAAATTGACCCAAACTCATGTACAAAGTTAGGCCATATGATGCATGGATTAATTCACACATAAATGACAAAATGCCAACTTTGTATAGAATTTGCAGTGCTGAAATATTTCAGTGTGTACCGGTGTGTACTGAAACAGCAGTAGTGAAATAATTCAGTGTGCATCGGTGTGTACTGAAATTGTAGTAACGAAATATTTCAGTGCCTACCGGTGTGTACTGAAATATTTCAGTGTCTACCACTACAACATTACAAATTTTGCCTAGGGCAGTACCGAAATATTTCAATGCCTACCGGTGTGTACCGAAATATTTCAGTGTCCACCACTACAACATTACAAATTTTGCCTAGGGCAGTTCCGAAATATTTCAGTGCCTACCGGTGTGTACCGAAATATTTGAGTGTGTACCACTAGAACATTACTAATTTTTCCTAGGGTTCATATGATGCCTAGGGTTCACATACATCATAATCCATCCTCCAAATCCATGTACTCAAATGTGCATGCAATTCATTGAGATTAAAATTCCATCTAGCATTCCCTCTCTGAGCCATTATGATCAGTATCACCACGATGTAAGCACGAGCAGTAGAAAGATGAGGAGTGTGGAAGCTTACTCTAAACATAGCTACCGCCGCCGTTCAGACGAGGAGAGCGGCGAGGGAAGCGTGGAGAACGGCGGGGAAGCGAGGTCGCGGCCATTGTCCTCCTCATCTTGCGCTTCGAAGTCTCCGGTGACTCGGTTGGAGGCTGCACAATCTGCAACAGCACCTCATGCACGGTGGGTTCCTGATCCAGTGGATGCTCTACCCTGGATCTGAACGCCCACCACCTCCGCCTGGTCCACTCGCTGGACGAATTGGCCTGCTCCATCGCCTAGAGGAGGATCTCGATCTTCTGAATCGGTTGCGCGGGCTGGGGGAAAAGCTTTGCCCTCTCCTTCTTCGTCAAATTCTTGAGAGTGGCCATTGCCGTCCAGCTCATCTGCCTTGTGTTGTCAAACCAAGAACGTATCTCCCTCAACCTGGGCAACTTGACCTGGTCGCCGCCGGCGATCTGCACGAAGTCGGTGTTCTCGCCGCCGGCCATCAGCTCGATCTGCCGTGGAAGAGGGGGTGGGGGTGGGTGGGGGGGGGGGGGTTGCCTGAGTGGAGCGAAGTTGCAGCAGCAAGAAGGAGGAGATGACTGCGGTCCACATGGAGGAGAGGGAGGAGATGGCCGCCGATGAGTAATTGTGGAATGTGTAGCACCATGGCGGCGGTTATTCATTCGACGAGAGGGGCGGCGCGTGCAAATTTTCCTAGGACTAAACTGCCCCTATATTAAAACGCGTCCCCACCTTGTCACGAGTACCGGCCCCACTCGTTTTAGTACTTTCGCGTACTTTCATCGGAGTACTACCCAGTACTTCGTATTTGTCTGCCGTTAGATCGACATCAACGAACGGTTCTAAAAAAGCCCAACCAGTCTAAATCTTGTAATAGGTAAAAACCACTACAAAAGAAGCAAGAAATGAACATCACCAAGAGAAGTTGTGTAAATGTCACTATTCCTAATAGTGTTGCTCAATTTGAACTTCCGGGGCTGAGGAGCCAGAGAGACGTTGGTCAGCTTATATTTGCCCTTGTGCCTTAGCTTCTCATCAGCTCACCATACATGACATCTGGTCTCATGTACGCGGGCTTTATCTCCATTGATCCACCAACTCATTGCATCTCAGGTTGACATGGCCAGTTCAATCAATTAAACTCGGGCACCAATACAGGGTTGCTCGAGTAGTTGACATGCCTAACAGTTGACTTCACATCACTTACATAGATGCCTCCTCCTCATTTGCGCTCTACTTCACCATCCAGCTCATCATGGCTGCCCAAGTAGTTGCACAATTCAATTATTGTTCTATTTCTTAATGTTACAAAGATGACACTCAAATACACAGTTGTGTAAAATTGAAAGCACTTAACATGGGCGCACGCTCCCGGCTGCTTTGCCGCCGGGTCCTTTCCAGTTTTCCTATATAAAGGTTACGAGGCAAAGCATGTAGACATAGAATCAGCTCATGCACATCTGTCCTATACATCCTAGTACAAGCCATGGCCATCAAGCACACCATCCAGCTCCTACCAGCCTTGGTCTTCGCTGTAGCCCTTGTCCTTACGGCATCAGCAGATGCAACGGGGACGATCCACCTCAAGTTCTACATGCATGACATCGTAGTTAGTGTAGTAGTTCATATGATATGCATGTTGTAGTACTATGATGAGAGGCCTAGTTTAGAATTCATTTAGTGAAGAATTTTATGACATGCATGTAGTGTAGTAATATGCGATGATATGCTTAGTGTACGTAGTAATCTAATGATATGCCTAATTAC
Source organism: Triticum monococcum (assembly GCA_034509565.1). Classification (NCBI taxonomy): domain Eukaryota; kingdom Viridiplantae; phylum Streptophyta; class Magnoliopsida; order Poales; family Poaceae; genus Triticum; species Triticum monococcum. The sequence goes on along the minus strand of CM067842.1, from coordinate 25,282,023 downwards.
TGTAGTAATTTGATGCTTGGCGTATAGTGTACTGATGTGATGATATATATGCTCAGTGTTGAATCCAATGATATATGTGTCTTGAAGTGTATGCTTTGTTGATAATTGCACGTGACATGATCATATATCATGTCAATTGTTTTGCTATTTTCACTAATGTATATGATCATGTCAACTGTTTTCAGAAATTACCTAAGAGGTTACTTGATAGCTATGGCATCGACCCGGACGAAGAAGGCATGCCTGCTCGACTACGCCTTACCAGAACGGGCTCCATCACCAGCTGTGCCTATGCAGTGGACACGGACGGTCGCACTATCTTGAGAAGGGTAGGGTGGAAGAAGTTCCTTCGTGCCAAGAATCTTCGGGTAGGACAGGCCATCCTACTCACTGTTGCGAACACCCGTCGCCATGACTTGAGGATGATGATCACCACCCACCTCATTTAGAACTGGGGTGGGCCACGTATAAATCTGAAATGAACTTGTTATGTTAACTCTTGTTTGCGAGTACTTGTCGTGTATTACCGTACCTATATCTACTCATATCTAGGTACTATTGCTTGTGATGGATTGCAACTATTATTAACTGGTACCTAATGCTATACTAGCTATGATTATTCCACTTTGTGATGTTTTATAGGCTGTAGTGTGACATGGTAACTGTTATATATGGTAGAGGCTTGTCTCCAAGACCTTGTACAATGCAAGGTGCTTAGGGATGTGCTTCCACTGTGTGATGTTTTGTACGTGCCAGGTTGTAGTATGAAATGCTAACTGTTCTATATGGTAGTGGCTGGTCTCTGATTGGACTGTCATGTTGAACTAGTATCAATGGTAGAGGCGTTTCGTTATGCGCCACATCCAACAGTTCACATAATTAATTATCCAAAGATTAAGGTATGAAACCCTTGGTCATACATAGCAACATTTCGTTCCTAAAAATTAAGGTACTTCCACATTAAAACTAACTAATACTACAAATTCGAAGGAACTACTTAATACATTAACAGCACATAGGGAAGTAGCCCTGGTCCAATGGCTTGAGAAATGATGAACAAAAATTGAAAGAAAAAGGATCAGCTAGTAGCAGCACCATCAGCCTCCCAGCCTCACAACTTCAGCCAGCCTGGTGAACTCCAGTTTTTTTGCTCCAAAACACACATGTGATGTTGGAGGCAAGAAAATAAATATGCCAGGGGTCTTGTCATGGCATCTAATCGCACGGAATGCTAGTACAAATGATGGAGAACAAAACATCCAACATGAGCAAATTCATAGGAGTTCTAGATCCATGGATACCATCAAGAAAAAATGCTCAGTTTTAATTCAGACACAAGACTAGGTGAAACAATGCATATTTCATATCAGCAACATTGATATGGCATCTTTGCAAGCTTGGGTCAGTGACTTGTCTTGTGTTTCATGGCATGACAATAATTTTAACAATAAATAGACATGAAATTGACCCAAACTCATGTACAAAGTTAGGCCATATGATGCATGGATTAATTCACACATAAATGACAAAATGCCAACTTTGTATAGAATTTGCAGTGCTGAAATATTTCAGTGTGTACCGGTGTGTACTGAAACAGCAGTAGTGAAATAATTCAGTGTGCATCGATGTGTACTGAAATTGTAGTAATGAAATATTTCAGTGCCTACCGGTGTGTACTGAAATATTTCAGTGTCTACCACTACAACATTACAAATTTTGCCTAGGGCAGTACCGAAATATTTCAATGCCTACCGGTGTGTACCGAAATATTTCAGTGTCCACCACTACAACATTACAAATTTTGCCTAGGGCAGTTCCGAAATATTTCAGTGCCTACCGGTGTGTACCGAAATATTTGAGTGTGTACCACTAGAACATTACTAATTTTTCCTAGGGTTCATATGATGCCTAGGGTTCACATACATCATAATCCATCCTCCAAATCCATGTACTCAAATGTGCATGCAATTCATTGAGATTAAAATTCCATCTAGCATTCCCTCTCTGAGCCATTATGATCAGTATCACCACGATGTAAGCACGAGCAGTAGAAAGATGAGGAGTGTGGAAGCTTACTCTAAACATAGCTACCGCCGCCGTTCAGACGAGGAGAGCGGCGAGGGAAGCGTGGAGAACGGCGGGGAAGCGAGGTCGCGGCCATTGTCCTCCTCATCTTGCGCTTCGAAGTCTCCGGTGACTCGGTTGGAGGCTGCACAATCTGCAACAGCACCTCATGCACGGTGGGTTCCTGATCCAGTGGATGCTCTACCCTGGATCTGAACGCCCACCACCTCCGCCTGGTCCACTCGCTGGACGAATTGGCCTGCTCCATCGCCTAGAGGAGGATCTCGATCTTCTGAATCGGTTGCGCGGGCTGGGGGAAAAGCTTTGCCCTCTCCTTCTTCGTCAAATTCTTGAGAGTGGCCATTGCCGTCCAGCTCATCTGCCTTGTGTTGTCAAACCAAGAACGTATCTCCCTCAACCTGGGCAACTTGACCTGGTCGCCGCCGGCGATCTGCACGAAGTCGGTGTTCTCGCCGCCGGCCATCAGCTCGATCTGCCGTGGAAGAGGGGGTGGGGGTGGGTGGGGGGGGGGGGTTGCCTGAGTGGAGCGAAGTTGCAGCAGCAAGAAGGAGGAGATGACTGCGGTCCACATGGAGGAGAGGGAGGAGATGGCCGCCGATGAGTAATTGTGGAATGTGTAGCACCATGGCGGCGGTTATTCATTCGACGAGAGGGGCGGCGCGTGCAAATTTTCCTAGGACTAAACTGCCCCTATATTAAAACGCGTCCCCACCTTGTCACGAGTACCGGCCCCACTCGTTTTAGTACTTTCGCGTACTTTCATCGGAGTACTACCCAGTACTTCGTATTTGTCTGCCGTTAGATCGACATCAACGAACGGTTCTAAAAAAGCCCAACCAGTCTAAATCTTGTAATAGGTAAAAACCACTACAAAAGAAGCAAGAAATGAACATCACCAAGAGAAGTTGTGTAAATGTCACTATTCCTAATAGTGTTGCTCAATTTGAACTTCCGGGGCTGAGGAGCCAGAGAGACGTTGGTCAGCTTATATTTGCCCTTGTGCCTTAGCTTCTCATCAGCTCACCATACATGACATCTGGTCTCATGTACGCGGGCTTTATCTCCATTGATCCACCAACTCATTGCATCTCAGGTTGACATGGCCAGTTCAATCAATTAAACTCGGGCACCAATACAGGGCTGCTCGAGTAGTTGACATGCCTAACAGTTGACTTCACATCACTTACATAGATGCCTCCTCCTCATTTGCGCTCTACTTCACCATCCAGCTCATCATGGCTGCCCAAGTAGTTGCACAATTCAATTATTGTTCTATTTCTTAATGTTACAAAGATGACACTCAAATACACAGTTGTGTAAAATTGAAAGCACTTAACATGGGCGCACGCTCCCGGCTGCTTTGCCGCCGGGTCCTTTCCAGTTTTCCTATATAAAGGTTACGAGGCAAAGCATGTAGACATAGAATCAGCTCATGCACATCTGTCCTATACATCCTAGTACAAGCCATGGCCATCAAGCACACCATCCAGCTCCTACCAGCCTTGGTCTTCGCTGTAGCCCTTGTCCTTACGGCATCAGCAGATGCAACGGGGACGATCCACCTCAAGTTCTACATGCATGACATCGTAGTTAGTGTAGTAGTTCATATGATATGCATGTTGTAGTACTATGATGAGAGGCCTAGTTTAGAATTCATTTAGTGAAGAATTTTATGACATGCATGTAGTGTAGTAATATGCGATGATATGCTTAGTGTACGTAGTAATCTAATGATATGCCTAATTACTGTAGTAATTTGATGCTTGGCGTATAGTGTACTGATGTGATGATATATATGCTCAGTGTTGAATCCAATGATATATGTGTCTTGAAGTGTATGCTTTGTTGATAATTGCACGTGACATGATCATATATCATGTCAATTGTTTTGCTATTTTCACTAATGTATATGATCATGTCAACTGTTTTCAGAAATTACCTAAGAGGTTACTTGATAGCTATGGCATCGACCCGGACGAAGAAGGCATGCCTGCTCGACTACGCCTTACCAGAACGGGCTCCATCACCAGCTGTGCCTATGCAGTGGACACGGACGGTCGCACTATCTTGAGAAGGGTAGGGTGGAAGAAGTTCCTTCGTGCCAAGAATCTTCGGGTAGGACAGGCCATCCTACTCACTGTTGCGAACACCCGTCGCCATGACTTGAGGATGATGATCACCACCCACCTCATTTAGAACTGGGGTGGGCCACGTATAAATCTGAAATGAACTTGTTATGTTAACACTTGTTTGCGAGTACTTGTCGTGTATTACCGTACCTATATCTACTCATATCTAGGTACTATTGCTTGTGATGGATTGCAACTATTATTAACTGGTACCTAATGCTATACTAGCTATGATTATTCCACTGTGTGATGTTTTATAGGCTGTAGTGTGACATGGTAACTGTTATATATGGTAGAGGCTTGTCTCCAAGACCTTGTACAATGCAAGGTGCTTAGGGATGTGCTTCCACTGTGTGATGTTTTGTACGTGCCAGGTTGTAGTATGAAATGCTAACTGTTCTATATGGTAGTGGCTGGTCTCTGATTGGACTGTCATGTTGAACTAGTATCAATGGTAGAGGCGTTTCGTTATGCGCCACATCCAACAGTTCACATAATTAATTATCCAAAGATTAAGGTATGAAACCCTTGGTCATACATAGCAACATTTCGTTCCTAAAAATTAAGGTACTTCCACATTAAAACTAACTAATACTACAAATTCGAAGGAACTACTTAATACATTAACAGCACATAGGGAAGTAGCCCTGGTCCAATGGCTTGAGAAATGATGAACAAAAATTGAAAGAAAAAGGATCAGCTAGTAGCAGCACCATCAGCCTCCCAGCCTCACAACTTCAGCCAGCCTGGTGAACTCCAGTTTTTTTGCTCCAAAACACACATGTGATGTTGGAGGCAAGAAAATAAATATGCCAGGGGTCTTGTCATGGCATCTAATCGCACGGAATGCTAGTACAAATGATGGAGAACAAAACATCCAACATGAGCAAATTCATAGGAGTTCTAGATCCATGGATACCATCAAGAAAAAATGCTCAGTTTTAATTCAGACACAAGACTAGGTGAAACAATGCATATTTCATATCAGCAACATTGATATGGCATCTTTGCAAGCTTGGGTCAGTGACTTGTCTTGTGTTTCATGGCATGACAATAATTTTAACAATAAATAGACATGAAATTGACCCAAACTCATGTACAAAGTTAGGCCATATGATGCATGGATTAATTCACACATAAATGACAAAATGCCAACTTTGTATAGAATTTGCAGTGCTGAAATATTTCAGTGTGTACCGGTGTGTACTGAAACAGCAGTAGTGAAATAATTCAGTGTGCATCGATGTGTACTGAAATTGTAGTAATGAAATATTTCAGTGCCTACCGGTGTGTACTGAAATATTTCAGTGTCTACCACTACAACATTACAAATTTTGCCTAGGGCAGTACCGAAATATTTCAATGCCTACCGGTGTGTACCAAAATATTTCAGTGTCCACCACTACAACATTACAAATTTTGCCTAGGGCAGTTCCGAAATATTTCAGTGCCTACCGGTGTGTACCGAAATATTTGAGTGCCTACCACTAGAACATTACTAATTTTTCCTAGGGTTCATATGATGCCTAGGGTTCACATACATCATAATCCATCCTCCAAATCCATGTACTCAAATGTTCATGCAATTCATTGAGATTAAAATGCCATCTAGAATTCCCTCTTTGAGCCATTATGATCAGTATCACCACGATGTAAGCATGAGCAGTAGAAAGATCAGGAGTGTGGAAGCTTACTCTAAACATAGCTACCGCCGCCGTTCAGACGAGGAGAGCGGCGAGGGAAGCGTGGAGAACGGCGGGGAAGCGAGGTCGCGGCCATTGTCCTCCTCATCTTGCGCTTCGAAGTCTCTGGTGACTCGGTTGGAGGCTGCACAATCTGCAACGGCACCTCATGCACGGTGGGTTCCTGATCCAGTGGATGCTCTACGCTGGATCTGAACGCCCACCACCTCCGCCTAGTCCACTCGCTGGACGAATTGGCCTGCTCCATCGCCTAGAGGAGGATCTCGATCTTCTGAATCGGTTGCGCGGGCTGGGGGAAAAGCTTTGCCCTCTCCTTCTTCGTCAAATTCTTGAGAGTGGCCATTGCCGTCCAGCTCATCTGCCTTGTGTTGTCAAACCAAGAACGTATCTCCCTCAACCTGGGCAACTTGACCTGGTCGCCGCCGGCGATCTGCACGAAGTCGGTGTTCTCGCCGCCGGCCATCAGCTCGATCTGCCGTGGAAGAGGGGGTGGGGGTGGGTGGGGGGGGGGGGTTGCCTGAGTGGAGCGAAGTTGCAGCAGCAAGAAGGAGGAGATGACTGCGGTCCACATGGAGGAGAGGGAGGAGATGGCCGCCGATGAGTAATTGTGGAATGTGTAGCACCATGGCGGCGGTTATTCATTCGACGAGAGGGGCGGCGCGTGCAAATTTTCCTAGGACTAAACTGCCCCTATATTAAAACGCGTCCCCACCTTGTCACGAGTACCGGCCCCACTCGTTTTAGTACTTTCGCGTACTTTCATCGGAGTACTACCCAGTACTTCGTATTTGTCTGCCGTTAGATCGACATCAACGAACGGTTCTAAAAAAGCCAAACCAGTCTAAATCTTGTAATAGGTAAAAACCACTACAAAAGAAGCAAGAAATGAACATCACCAAGAGAAGTTGTGTAAATGTCACTATTCCTAATAGTGTTGCTCAATTTGAACTTCCGGGGCTGAGGAGCCAGAGAGACGTTGGTCAGCTTATATTTGCCCTTGTGCCTTAGCTTCTCATCAGCTCACCATACATGACATCTGGTCTCATGTACGCGGGCTTTATCTCCATTGATCCACCAACTCATTGCATCTCAGGTTGACATGGCCAGTTCAATCAATTAAACTCGGGCACCAATACAGGGCTGCTCGAGTAGTTGACATGCCTAACAGTTGACTTCACATCACTTACATAGATGCCTCCTCCTCATTTGCGCTCTACTTCACCATCCAGCTCATCATGGCTGCCCAAGTAGTTGCACAATTCAATTATTGTTCTATTTCTTAATGTTACAAAGATGACACTCAAATACACAGTTGTGTAAAATTGAAAGCACTTAACATGGGCGCACGCTCCCGGCTGCTTTGCCGCCGGGTCCTTTCCAGTTTTCCTATATAAAGGTTACGAGGCAAAGCATGTAGACATAGAATCAGCTCATGCACATCTGTCCTATACATCCTAGTACAAGCCATGGCCATCAAGCACACCATCCAGCTCCTACCAGCCTTGGTCTTCGCTGTAGCCCTTGTCCTTACGGCATCAGCAGATGCAACGGGGACGATCCACCTCAAGTTCTACATGCATGACATCGTAGTTAGTGTAGTAGTTCATATGATATGCATGTTGTAGTACTATGATGAGAGGCCTAGTTTAGAATTCATTTAGTGAAGAATTTTATGACATGCATGTAGTGTAGTAATATGCGATGATATGCTTAGTGTACGTAGTAATCTAATGATATGCCTAATTACTGTAGTAATTTGATGCTTGGCGTATAGTGTACTGATGTGATGATATATATGCTCAGTGTTGAATCCAATGATATATGTGTCTTGAAGTGTATGCTTTGTTGATAATTGCACGTGACATGATCATATATCATGTCAATTGTTTTGCTATTTTCACTAATGTATATGATCATGTCAACTGTTTTCAGAAATTACCTAAGAGGTTACTTGATAGCTATGGCATCGACCCGGACGAAGAAGGCATGCCTGCTCGACTACGCCTTACCAGAACGGGCTCCATCACCAGCTGTGCCTATGCAGTGGACACGGACGGTCGCACTGTCTTGAGAAGGGTAGGGTGGAAGAAGTTCCTTCGTGCCAAGGATCTTCGGGTAGGACAGGCCATCCTACTCACTATTGCGAACACCCGTCGCCATGACTTGAGGATGATGATCACCACCCACCTCATTTAGAACTGGGGTGGGCCACGTATAAATCTGAAATGAACTTGTTATGTTAACTCTTGTTTGCGAGTACTTGTCGTGTATTACCGTACCTATATCTACTCATATCTAGGTACTATTGCTTGTGATGGATTGCAACTATTATTAACTGGTACCTAATGCTATACTAGCTATGATTATTCCACTGTGTGATGTGAAGTCAACTGTTATATATGGTAGAGGCTTGTCTCCAAGACCTTGTACAATGCAAGGTGCTTAGGGATGTGCTTCCACTGTGTGATGTTTTGTACGTGCCAGGTTGTAGTATGAAATGCTAACTGTTCTATATGGTAGTGGCTGGTCTCTGATTGGACTGTCATGTTGAACTAGTATCAATGGTAGAGGCGTTTCGTTATGCGCCACATCCAACAGTTCACATAATTAATTATCCAAAGATTAAGGTATGAAACCCTTGGTCATACATAGCAACATTTCGTTCCTAAAAATTAAGGTACTTCCACATTAAAACTAACTAATACTACAAATTCGAAGGAACTACTTAATACATTAACAGCACATAGGGAAGTAGCCCTGGTCCAATGGCTTGAGAAATGATGAACAAAAATTGAAAGAAAAAGGATCAGCTAGTAGCAGCACCATCAGCCTCCCAGCCTCACAACTTCAGCCAGCCTGGTGAACTCCAGTTTTTTTGCTCCAAAACACACATGTGATGTTGGAGGCAAGAAAATAAATATGCCAGGGGTCTTGTCATGGCATCTAATCGCACGGAATGCTAGTACAAATGATGGAGAACAAAACATCCAACATGAGCAAATTCATAGGAGTTCTAGATCCATGGATACCATCAAGAAAAAATGCTCAGTTTTAATTCAGACACAAGACTAGGTGAAACAATGCATATTTCATATCAGCAACATTGATATGGCATCTTTGCAAGCTTGGGTCAGTGACTTGTCTTGTGTTTCATGGCATGACAATAATTTTAACAATAAATAGACATGAAATTGACCCAAACTCATGTACAAAGTTAGGCCATATGATGCATGGATTAATTCACACATAAATGACAAAATGCCAACTTTGTATAGAATTTGCAGTGCTGAAATATTTCAGTGTGTACCGGTGTGTACTGAAACAGCAGTAGTGAAATAATTCAGTGTGCATCGGTGTGTACTGAAATTGTAGTGACGAAATATTTCAGTGCCTACCGGTGTGTACTGAAATATTTCAGTGTCTACCACTACAACATTACAAATTTTGCCTAGGGCAGTACCGAAATATTTCAATGCCTACCGGTGTGTACCGAAATATTTCAGTGTCCACCACTACAACATTACAAATTTTGCCTAGGGCAGTTCCGAAATATTTTAGTGCCTACCGGTGTGTACCGAAATATTTGAGTGTCTACCACTAGAACATTACTAATTTTTCCTAGGGTTCATATGATGCCTAGGGTTCACATACATCATAATCCATCCTCCAAATCCATGTACTCAAATGTTCATGCAATTCACTGAGATTAAAATTCCATCTAGCATTCCCTCTCTGAGCCATTATGATCAGTATCACCACGATGTAAGCACGAGCAGTAGAAAGATGAGGAGTGTGGAAGCTTACTCTAAACATAGCTACCGCCGCCGTTCAGACGAGGAGAGCGGCGAGGGAAGCGTGGAGAACGGCGGGGAAGCGAGGTCGCGGCCATTGTCCTCCTCATCTTGCGCTTCGAAGTCTCCGGTGACTCGGTTGGAGGCTGCACAATCTGCAACAGCACCTCATGCACGGTGGGTTCCTGATCCAGTGGATGCTCTACCCTGGATCTGAACGCCCACCACCTCCGCCTGGTCCACTCGCTGGACGAATTGGCCTGCTCCATCGCCCAGAGGAGGATCTCGATCTTCTGAATCGGTTGCGCGGGCTGGGGGAAAAGCTTTGCCCTCTCCTTCTTCGTCAAATTCTTGAGAGTGGCCATTGCCGTCCAGCTCATCTGCCTTGTGTTGTCAAACCAAGAACGTATCTCCCTCAACCTGGGCAACTTGACCTGGTCGCCGCCGGCGATCTGCATGAAGTCGGTGTTCTCGCCGCCGGCCATCAGTTCGATCTGCCGTGGAAGAGGGGGTGGGGGTGGGTGGGTGGGGGGTTGCCTGAGTGGAGCGAAGTTGCAGCAGCAAGAAGGAGGAGATGACTGCGGTCCACATGGAGGAGAGGCAGGAGATGGCCGCCGATGAGTAATTGTGGAATGTGTAGCACCATGGAGGCGGTTATTCATTCGACGAGAGGGGCGGCGCGTGCAAATTTTCCTAGGACTAAACTGCCCCTATATTAAAACGCGTCCCCACCTTGTCACGAGTACCGGCCCCACTCGTTTTAGTACTTTCGCGTACTTTCATCGGAGTACTACCCAGTACTTCGTATTTGTCTGCCGTTAGATCGACATCAACGAACGGTTCTAAAAAAGCCCAACCACTCTAAATCTTGTAATAGGTAAAAACCACTACAAAAGAAGCAAGAAATGAACATCACCAAGAGAAGTTGTGTAAATGTCACTATTCCTAATAGTGTTGCTCAATTTGAACTTCCGGGGCTGAGGAGCCAGAGAGACGTTGGTCAGCTTATATTTGCCCTTGTGCCTTAGCTTCTCAGCAGCTCACCATACATGACATCTGGTCTCATGTACGCGGGCTTTATCTCCATTGATCCACCAAGTCATTGCATCTCAGGTTGACATGGCCAGTTCAATCAATTAAACTCGGGCACCAATACAGGGCTGCTCGAGTAGTTGACATGCCTAACAGTTGACTTCACATCACTTACATAGATGCCTCCTCCTCATTTGCGCTCTACTTCACCATCCAGCTCATCATGGCTGCCCAAGTAGTTGCACAATTCAATTATTGTTCTATTTCTTAATGTTACAAACATAACACTCAAATACACATTTGTGTAAAATTGAAAGCACTTAACATGGGCGCACGCTCCCGGCTGCTTTGCCGCCGGGTCCTTTCTAGTTTTCCTATATAAAGGTTACGAGACAAAGCATGTAGACATAGAATCAGCTCATGCACATCTGTCCTATACATCCTAGTACAAGCCATGGCCATCAAGCACACCATCCAGCTCCTACCAGCCTTGGTCTTCGCTGTAGCCCTTGTCCTTACGGCATCAGCAGATGCAACGGGGACGATCCACCTCAAGTTCTACATGCATGACATCGTAGTTAGTGTAGTAGTTCATATGATATGCATGTTGTAGTACTATGATGAGAGGCCTAGTTTAGAATTCATTTAGTGAAGAATTTTATGACATGCATGTAGTGTAGTAATATGCAATGATATGCTTAGTGTACGCAGTAATCTAATGATATGCCTAATTACTGTAGTAATTTGATGCTTGGCGTATAGTGTACTGATGTGATGATATATATGCTCAGTGTTGAATCCAATGATATATGTGTCTTGAAGTGTATGCTTTGTTGATAATTGCACGTGACATGATCATATATCATGTCAATTGTTTTGCTATTTTCACTAATGTATATGATCATGTCAACTGTTTTCAGAAATTACCTAAGAGGTTACTTGATAGCTATGGCATCGACCCGGACGAAGAAGGCATGGCTGCTCGACTATGCCTTACCAGAACGGGCTCCATCACCAGCTGTGCCTATGCAGTGGACACGGACGGTCGCACTGTCTTGAGAAGGGTAGGGTGGAAGAAGTTCCTTCGTGCCAAGAATCTTCGGGTAGGACAGGCCATCCTACTCACTGTTGCGAACACCCGTCGCCACGACTTGAGGATGATGATCACCACCCACCTCATTTAGAACTGGGGTGGGCCACGTATAAATCAGAAATGAACTTGTTATGTTAACTCTTTTTTGCGAGTACTTGTCGTGTATTACCGTACCTATATCTACTCATATCTAGGTACTATTGCTTGTGATGGATTGCAACTATTATTAACTGGTACCTAATGCTATACTAGCTATGATTATTCCACTGTGTGATGTTTTATAGGCTGTAGTGTGACATGTTAACTGTTATATATGGTAGAGGCTTGTCTCCAAGACCTTGTACAACGCAAGGTGCTTAGGGATGTGCTTCCACTGTGTGATGTTTTGTACGTGCCAGGTTGTAGCATGAAATGCTAACTGTTCTATATGGTAGTGGCTGGTCTCTGATTGGACTATCATGTTGAACTAGTATCAATGGTAGAGGCGTTTCGTTATGCGCCACATCCAACAGTTCACATAATTAATTATCCAAAGATTAAGGTATGAAACCCTTGGTCATACATAGCAACATTTCGTTCCTAAAAATTAAGGTACTTCCACATTAAAACTAACTAATACTACAAATTCGAAGGAACTACTTAATACATTAACAGCACATAGGGAAGTAGCCCTGGTCCAATGGCTTGAGAAATGACGAACAAAAATTGAAAGAAAAAGGATCAGCTAGTAGCAGCACCATCAGCCTCCCAGCCTCACAACTTCAGCCAGCCTGGTGAACTCCAGTTTTTTTGCTCCAAAACACACATGTGATGTTGGAGGCAAGAAAATAAATATGCCAGGGGTCTTGTCATGGCATCTAATCGCACGGAATGCTAGTACAAATGATGGAGAACAAAACATCCAACATGAGCAAATTCATAGGAGTTCTAGATCCATGGATACCATCAAGAAAAAATGCTCAGTTTTAATTCAGACACAAGACTAGGTGAAACAATGCATATTTCATATCAGCAACATTGATATGGCATCTTTGCAAGCTTGGGTCAGTGACTTGTCTTGTGTTTCATGGCATGACAATAATTTTAACAATAAATAGACATGAAATTGACCCAAACTCATGTACAAAGTTAGGCCATATGATGCATGGATTAATTCACACATAAATGACAAAATGCCAACTTTGTATAGAATTTGCAGTGCTGAAATATTTCAGTGTGTACCGGTGTGTACTGAAACAGCAGTAGTGAAATAATTCAGTGTGCATCGATGTGTACTGAAATTGTAGTAATGAAATATTTCAGTGCCTACCGGTGTGTACTGAAATATTTCAGTGTCTACCACTACAACATTACAAATTTTGCCTAGGGCAGTACCGAAATATTTCAATGCCTACCGGTGTGTACCAAAATATTTCAGTGTCCACCACTACAACATTACAAATTTTGCCTAGGGCAGTTCCGAAATATTTCAGTGCCTACCGGTGTGTACCGAAATATTTGAGTGCCTACCACTAGAACATTACTAATTTTTCCTAGGGTTCATATGATGCCTAGGGTTCACATACATCATAATCCATCCTCCAAATCCATGTACTCAAATGTTCATGCAATTCATTGAGATTAAAATGCCATCTAGAATTCCCTCTCTGAGCCATTATGATCAGTATCACCACGATGTAAGCATGAGCAGTAGAAAGATCAGGAGTGTGGAAGCTTACTCTAAACATAGCTACCGCCGCCGTTCAGACGAGGAGAGCGGCGAGGGAAGCGTGGAGAACGGCGGGGAAGCGAGGTCGCGGCCATTGTCCTCCTCATCTTGCGCTTCGAAGTCTCTGGTGACTCGGTTGGAGGCTGCACAATCTGCAACGGCACCTCATGCACGGTGGGTTCCTGATCCAGTGGATGCTCTACGCTGGATCTGAACGCCCACCACCTCTGCCTGGTCCACTCGCTGGACGAATTGGCCTGCTCCATCGCCCAGAGGAGGATCTCGATCTTCTGAATCGGTTGCGCGGGCTGGGGGAAAAGCTTTGCCCTCTCCTTCTTCGTCAAATTCTTGAGAGTGGCCATTGCCGTCCAGCTCATCTGCCTTGTGTTGTCAAACCAAGAACGTATCTCCCTCAACCTGGGCAACTTGACCTGGTCGCCGCCGGCGATCTGCACGAAGTCGGTGTTCTCGCCGCCGGCCATCAGCTCGATCTGTCGTGGAAGAGGGGGTGGGGGTGGGTCAGGGGGGGTTGCCTGAGTGGAGCGAAGTTGCAGCAGCAAGAAGGAGGAGATGACTGCGGTCCACATGGAGGAGAGGGAGGAGATGGCCGCCGATGAGTAATTGTGGAATGTGTAGCACCATGGCGGCGGTTATTCATTCGACGAGAGGGGCGGCGCGTGCAAATTTTCCTAGGACTAAACTGCCCCTATATTAAAACGCGTCCCCACCTTGTCACGAGTACCGGCCCCACTCGTTTTAGTACTTTCGCGTACTTTCATCGGAGTACTACCCAGTACTTCGTATTTGTCTGCCGTTAGATCGACATCAACGAACGGTTCTAAAAAAGCCCAACCACTCTAAATCTTGTAATAGATAAAAACCACTACAAAAGAAGCAAGAAATGAACATCACCAAGAGAAGTTGTGTAAATGTCACTATTCCTAATAGTGTTGCTCAATTTGAACTTCCGGGGCTGAGGAGCCAGAGAGACGTTGGTCAGCTTATATTTGCCCTTGTGCCTTAGCTTCTCAGCAGCTCACCATACATGACATCTGGTCTCATGTACGCGGGCTTTATCTCCATTGATCCACCAACTCATTGCATCTCAGGTTGACGGCACCAATACAGGGCTGCTCGAGTAGTTGACATGCCTAACAGTTGACTTCACATCACTTACATAGATGCCTCCTCCTCATTTGCGCTCTACTTCACCATCCAGCTCATCATGGCTGCCCAAGTAGTTGCACAATTCAATTATTGTTCTATTTCTTAATGTTACAAACATGACACTAAAATACACATTTGTGTAAAATTGAAAGCACTTAACATGGGCGCACGCTCCCGGCTGCTTTGCCGCCGGGTCCTTTCCAGTTTTCCTATATAAAGGTTACGAGGCAGAGCATGTAGACATAGAATCAGCTCATGCACATCTGTCCTATACATCCTAGTACAAGCCATGGCCATCAAGCACACCATCCAGCTCCTACCAGCCTTGGTCTTCGCTGTAGCCCTTGTCCTTACGGCATCAGCAGATGCAACGGGGACGATCCACCACAAGTTCTACAAAGGTGTGGTGCCGCTGGCCAACGATCGGGCCATCGAGTCACCGGCGGGCCATCGAGTCCAGCAACAGCGGTGCAAGTCATCAAAGGTGTGGTGCCGCTGGCCAACGATCCCACCACACACTTCGGCGACATGTACATCATCGACGACCTGCTGACGGAGGGGCCAGATGCGGTGTCCCCCGCCGTCGGCAGGGCACAGGGGTTCTTCCAATTCGCGTCGATGACAGAGTACGCACTGCTGCTCACTGCTAATTTTGTGTTCACGGCGGGGAGTCAAAATGGCAGCTCCGTGGCCGTACTCTCCAGGAACGTCATCTTCGACAGTGTCAGGGAGTTGCCGATCGTAGGCGGCACTGGCGGCCTCCGTGGTGCGACTGGGTACGGTCTGCTCCGGACACACTCGGTCAACACCACCACCAGGAACGCGGTGCTCAAGATTGATATGTACCTCCGCATGTAGGTGCATGCAGACCCTAGGTCTGAACTTACTTTCATGCATCTGGTGGGCGCTTGCAAAAAAGAAGCATCTACGATTTGTGTGTGTGTGTGTGTGTTATGGTCCGGGATGTCTTCAGCATGTCAGTGCGTCCGATTTATTTGTGTAGCTTCCAGGTGTAAGTGTTAATGAGGTACAACAGTCTCGTTTGTTTACGGTGGTTGAAATCTTCGATCTGGCGTGCTGGTGAGGATGTGTCACAGCTGGAACATGGTGTATATGGTATGGGGCGATGCAAGAATATCTGTTTTTATAGGATGTGCATTTCCACATTTCCTTACAAAAACCCCTATTTATGCGAGATAAAAGGAATTAAAGGGGTTTTGTAAACATGGGTGCATTGCAATGTTTTAAATAGCGGGCTATGGCATATAGCGGCGACCCTTCAAAACAGCTATAGCTGGGCTATAGCGAGGCTATAGCGATAAATTGTACATGAAATCATTTCGCGGCAATATGCTCAAACAGCTATAGCGAAGCTATAGCAAAGCTATAGCCGGCTATTTCAAACTATGGTGCATCGTGACAAAAATCAAGAAAGTCTGACACTTTGTGCCTTCAAAAATGCACAAATTTATATAGGTGCTTCACTTTTATGTGTTGGAATGACATCTGTGGAGCCTGTGACAAAAATCAAATTACTGCTCAAAGTTTTCAGCACCCATTTTGTTTTCTTTTTCTCAGGAGCCCCTCAGCTCAGATATCATTTCGCCTTCAAATTTTACAAGCACCAAAAACATTTGCGCACCTTTATATCCAGTAACTTTCATAATAAAACAAAAGCATTTTGTCCGATTTCAGTGTTGAACATGGGTGCAATGCACCCAGCTTCAGCTACAACTTCTCCATTAATGGTGCCACCAGGCAATAAAATGGAGTTCTACGCAATATTTGTGGCAACCTCATCTTTCTTAAGACCTACTAGTCCTCTGTTTTTTTTACCAAGATAGTTTGCACGTTATTACATCCTCCTGATACTGTCATGAATTAGGATTCAGAAGTCAGAACGAATTACATTGTTGAGGGATATTCTGTTACGCACATCGGATATGTGAAGTCAACTGTTAGAAATGTCAACTAACATAGTTTGCACGTTACTAGTCAGGTTAATTTATCAAACTAAAGGAGAGCTGACGTACATATCTAGGTTAGTAATGTGAAGTCAATTGTTAGAAATGTCAACTAACTTGGGCATCCCCGATGAGTTACGTCATGAAGAATCTTCATTTTATTTTAGTTTTTTCACATGGCTGTGCCTATTTCTCATAGAGGCGATATAGAATTACAATTCTATTTAGATATATACCATGTATATATAATTTTACCTACAACAAATTATGTGCTGCGAGCAAAGGCCTTTTTCATTATAGCTTCTATATCAGAAAATAATGATGTTCCTAACTCATCCCCTTCTGGCTTCCTTGTTGTCAAAATATGTACGAGATAACGTAAATGTTAACGTATAGAAGTCTCTTCATGGTTTAATCCAGTGGTCATGAGATAACCGGAAATAGCGAGCGATTCAAAAAAGAACTATTTGTTCAGATTATTTGTTTGGGCAAAGAATGTATAGACGGGTTATTTGGCACTTGAGGTTGGCATGCCTCCTTTTATTTTCATTAACGTATAGCAAGTTGACTGTGGAAGTTCGAATTGATATGTGTCCCCTACCAAACCGGGATGTTGTGTGAGCAAAGGGGAGTCTGCTTGAGACTACGAATTTTCATGATGAAACACCTATTGATGTGAGTTACACAAAAAAACCATGAATTTTAAAGTGAATAGTACAAGCACTCTAGGCATGACTACTTACTGATTGCCTAGAAACAGAGCTATATTTAGCCAGTATAGTACTCTGGTCAGAAGGCATCCGCAGTTTCAAATAAGCATAGATAAACTTTTTCTGCTGCTTTCCGTGCCACATCAAGAAACACATTTTTCGGCACAGATGGCATATAATCAATATAAGTACATAAATGGTGGCCTATGTGGGACACGGTGGCATTAGCGAAGGTGACAGCGTCCGTTTGTTGCAACGACATCGACGAGATGTTCGGATGCTGTGAGGGTTAAACTTGACGACAACGACGAAGACGACGATGCTAGTGCCTTCCCGGCCTAGTGTGGAGTACTGAAGGATGTATCAATTGACCGGTCCGCATGAAGATACTGATTGGAACGTAGTATCATGTTGGAAGTGAGAACTCTTATCCTGATCTTTATTGGTCGGGCACAACAAGGACGAACTTGTGCCGTTACCTTGCTGAAGGCATTGTCTCCTTTTTCAGAGCAACGACCTTCATTGTCTGGCCTCGACAACTGGGATGAAAATTCTGATCCAGACTGTCTTTCGCCCAACATGGCAGCAATAACGCGAGGACATTTCTCTCTTCTTGAAGGCGTTGTTGCGTAGCAAGTCGACATAGATGGCCTTTGTTTCGGCTACAACTTCCGATTCCCAGATTCTGGCCCTTCCAGCAGCTGAATTGCAAACAAAGACTCAACTTCCAAACAGGATTTCCCATAATCGACTTGGCACATGTACTATGAGCGAGTCCAAAGCCGAAAGATGTGAAATCACTGATTCTAGCTTCCCAAGCCCATTTTCAAGTCAGCCCAATGTCCTAACCGTCATTAAGCGACTAAATGCTACTATATGAAGTAGAACATGCCCCTTCCCTTCTCTTGTCATCCCCCAGATCACCCTTCTTCCCCACCCGAACCAACACAACGAGAGAGGTGGCTAGGCTCTGATGGCCGCTTTGGCGCCTCCAACGTCGGCGCCAAAGTGGCGGATCCCAGCGCCTCGCCCCCTCCTTGTCCACAGACAAGCATCCTCCGCCGCGCCCACAACCACCATCCCTCTCCCCTACCCACGAGCTCTGCCAGCGCCCATCCTTGACCATCGACAAGCACCTCCGCGGGATAGGACCAGCAACCTCGAGCTCTACTTGCTCTACCCTCGAGCACTACCTCCCCTACCAAGGTTCACACTGTGACTCCTAAAGCTCTAGTATTCATGGGCGATATGGATATTTGGTAACTCTGCGGGTTTTTGCAGTTGTTCAACAACTCAGAAAACAAATGGTCTGCTTTTGATTATTGGGAATCCGTAACCACAAGTTTTTGTTAGGAATCACTGCCACGACGATTCTCAAGACCTTGTAGCCCAAAGAAAGGGTGCCTTAGTCATAGGTGTTTATTTCATATCTTGTAATTGTTCAATCGCGGTTGTATTCGTTTTGTACTCTGCTTAATAATTAATAAAATTGGTTGTGTGCGTCGTACTAATGCAAAAACCAGGGGTTTCAGCCCCCTATTTGAAATAAAAATAGTCACACTGTTTGGCTATGGTCGAAAACAACGGCTGGTAGTGGAGTATTCAACATTGTTTGTAGCATTACGTCGGGCGTGGGTAACTGAGCTCCTCGGTAACCAGCCTCTTGACCAGATTTTATAACATGTCAGATGCAAGATTGATCAATAAAGATCTCTGGTTTTTATCCCTAGTAAGGATATTCGGAGGATCAACTTTTCATACTTCTATTAAAACTGGATTAAGGGAATGGCAGTTAAATACTTGTTCATAAATATTGAATTGAAGACCGAACTACGGCATCATCACTACTTATTTAACACTTATGCTAGCTCACCGTGGAAGTATTTTCCTCTTAAGTGTAGAACCACAATACTAGTAAAACTGAAGTCCCAGATGAATTGACAAGGCTCTAGGCACAGATGGTATGTCAAAATAGAAAATATATAGTATTTTTTGATTAACTGGTTCTTATTGTTGCATCAAACTGATCGATAAAACCGAGGTAGAGTCCAACCCCCATTTTGTGCCTATGACCATGTACATAAAAAAATAAAAATAGTTCACAATGGAAAAAAAATTATAGTGCCAAACCAGAGGAAAAGGAATAAATATGGATGAAAGGCAATTCAGAGACGAGAACGCCATCCATGCAAAAGAAAACAACTCTGACGATTTGCTACAGGTGCGCGAACATTGCTCCAACAACAGTCAGTCGTTCGGCTGTTTAAGCATAGAGCAAGTATGGACAAGGAATCATCAGTACTTATCATGCAATGAGGGGAAGTTTTCCTCCTGCCAAAGATCGTGTCATTTATGCATATGAAGAACAACAACAGAAGAGTCACATGAACAATAAGGATCCAGCCCTCAATTTTGTACAATACCAATGAACCGATTACCAACAAGTTTGGAACACCCTAAGGTGGTTACAAGTTGGACACTACCAAAATGATAGACCATAACTCCCGAGCAAACTGGCATGGAAGGAATGCTCGATAGTCCCATAATTGTGACAAAAGAACTCTTTTTAGGTCATACATTAAAATTTGAAAGTATATGAATTGCCAGTTTAATACTTCGTAGGAAAAAGATTTGGGTATAAAACACATAAAAAGGGCAACCCAGATGGTATTTTTGATTACTCGAAGGCACATTCAGTGGACTGCATTAGATTAATTTATCTTATTATATTCTTCTGTGCCTCTTCGATTCACTGTCAATGGCAACACCTACATTGTAGAGCAACATAAACAACACAATACCTGGTGACACCAAAATGAAGAGAGCAATAGTGAAGATTACATGGTTTAATCAATTGCTAGAGAAGAACTTCAACCGGAGGTTGGTCCTATAGGACTTGCAGTTCGTCGTGTTGCACACCTTCATTTCCTTGTGCTTTCCAATCCTAACATGCGTTATGCGTCCTTGGATGGCGTCGCACAACTTCGTTTCCTTGTGCTTTCCAATACCACCATGTGTCATGGTAGCGTCCCAGGCTGAGCTCCACACCTCGAGCTGGCATTTCCAGTGGACATTAGACACACCATTACAAGGGGAGAGCTCGCTACATCCCAAAAGACTAGCCTGAAGGGAGTGTGGCACTCTGCTTTATAAGGTGATCCTAGTGTCCTCGCTTAACCAAGGTGGGACTAAAGTCACTGGCAATGCCTAATGACGAGTAGACAAACTGACCAAGAAGCAAACAGATCCAATTGACCATGGTTTAAGCCCAACGCCTGTGCTGCAAGTATCCATCTTACCCATGTGGCCGAATAGGGTACTAAGTCTGTGTTAGACTGGATTGGAATGCCGCTTCTGAAATAAGAAGGTGACGTCGGATAAATCACCATGCAATGTGTGTGCTCTATCAGTGAAGGAACCAAAAGTCATGGGAAATCCACCATGAATGCAAAACTGCTCGAGATAACCTTCGTAGCTGCCAGCGCCACATCTCTCTCTCTCTCTCTCTCTCTCTCTCTCTCTCTCTCTGCATTGATTAGACAAAACCATAGTGCTGCCACCATGTAAATCCTTTTTATAGTGGATTAACACATCCAAGGTCCATCATGTTACTCTTACCTAGAATGCAACATTAAATCATCACTACCGTATTATCCAATGCTTCCTGCCCAAACCTTGTAAACTTTTGTGTCTCAATGCTATTTCCACTAGATGCTCCACGGTCTTGCTCCAAACATAGTGAAGTATGCTACTAGGTACGTACCCTCAGGAAAGAGGAATAATGTGACCGTGTATATTATGAGCTGTTTTATGATCCTTCAACTTACCCTCTGGAGGGCAAGAACAATAGTAAATCAATCTCAGTTCGTTGATTGTTACGAGCGGGTAGTTGGTCCCATAATTGCAACATTGAGATTTTACCTGCTATTGCTGGTTGCTCTCAAACTACAAGCAATAAATTTGCCCTCTCTGCAATGTTTCTGAAGTCCACATAGACTAGATGATACACCGCGCATTGTGGAGGGAATTGGTTGCAATATATTCGAATAAGATTTGATTGTATGAAATATAAATATTTAGATTAATAACATGCGAACTAAAATTAAAATGAATACAAATTATTATATTTGATTTTTAATAGTTATAAGATACTTATTTTATATAAGTAGAATAATAGAATGAAATATATCTTCTCATGCATGATTGCATGCGGTGGTCGATCTTTGCCATGCATAGTTGCAAGTTGATGTGGGCCTTATCCAATTTATAATTGTATGATGATATGGCATTGTTGCATCTTGAGATAAATAAGCTAGTGATGATCACTCTCTTAGGTATACAAGATATGCACTAAATGTACTTTTTTAAACCAGTCGCTTCATCAAATACATTACAGTGATCACGATGTGACATGTGTTCATTCGGCTTAGAGGTAGCAGGCATATATAGCCCGTTAAAAAAATCATGTTGTGATGTAAATATGTTCCAATCAAATGTAATTTATCTTATCAAATTTGGGTGTTTGATTTAAAATAATTTGCTTACTATGTCAAACACTTTTTCTCCCCCATTTAGCTCTTGTAGTTGTACTACGGTTCTGGACCTTGAAAAAAAAGTATGTGTAAAATAATGTTTGTGCAAACATTTCAATTACATATTTTAGTAGTAAAACATTTCAACTACATTTTTTTCAGCGGTCACATTTCAAATTTTTTTAGGGGTGGTAACATTTCAACAACATATCATGATATCGCCTATTGGCTTGCTAGTGAATGAGGTAACCGAGGCGGATCCCACACAGGAGTTCGACTCCGCGGGAGTGGATGGAAACCGGGTGGCTCCAGGGAGGGACAGGCGGGCGGCACGTTCCCGCCATGCGCGCCATGCACACCATGCACATCGGCAGTGGCACGTACCACTGTAGATGCTTTTCTGTAGCCAGTTGACGAAGGCTTTAACGCCAATTCTTCAGCAGTCACTATTAGGGAAAACCTTATTCACAGAATCTTAGTAGCAGTGCGGTACAAAATGAGGCGCTACCGCTAACATTTAGTAGCGCGGGTACGGAACAAGCGCTACTGCTACTCAGTTAGCAGTAGCGCGGCCGAGCCGAACCGTGCTGCTACTAAAAGCGACCGACAGTACCCACCAACCTAGGTTTAGCAGCAGCGCGCGTATGCGACCCGCGCTACTGCTAAAGTAATAGCGCGTGCACATGGCGGGCCCTCCTTAGCAATAGCGCGTGCACAGGAAGCGCGTTGCTGCTATTCTCTTAGCAGTAGCGCGCTTAGCCACCCGCGCTATTGCTAAGACGTAGCATAATGCCACCTTTTCCCTCCCCCCTCCCCCTTCCCCTCCCCCATCTCCTCTCTTCCTCACTTTCCCCTACCTCCCACCTCCTCTCTTCCTCAATACTTCTCCCCCCATTACTCTCCCTCTTCTACCTACCTTTCTCTCTCTTTATTACTCCTAGCTAACTACACCACCTCCATTAATGCATCTCCTTTCTTTTTTTCCTCCCCCCCTCCACTACTTGAAGTTGTCTCCTCTCAAATTAGCTAGCTAGGTAGATGTGTCATTTAGTGAAGTGACCTATGTGCCCCATGACTAGATCTAGCTTTGCCAAGAAGAGCTTTGTCCACTTTTGATCTTCCTACTACATCATCATCTCTCCACCGTGTGCTTGATCTCGAGATAGGTGTGTGATTAAAAATTCATGCTTTTGCAAGAATGGAAATATGTGTATGTGTGTGCGATATGATAATTGAGCGATACGATGGAAATTGTGTGTGTGGCATGAGTTGACGCCGAATTGTGCTTGTGAGTTGCCTATATTTTGCCGAAACGTCGATTTATTTCTATTTCGGCGAATTCCGCCCCAACTCTAGATCTATATGTCCTATTTTTAGGAAAGGTCATGCCGATTTTTTGTATGACTTTGATGCATGCACGCATTTTTATAATTACTTTTTTATTATTACCATGCAGGCGTTCATGATGGTCAGTGGAACGATGGTGGACAGGTGGTTGCGGTCGGCGGTGCAGGACATGAAAGAAAATAACCTGACAGAGGTTTTATGTCGGTGTGGAAGATGCAAAGGAATAGTTTGGCTCGACCCCTATGACGAAGGTCGTGTCGAAGCGCACCTACTCATGACTGGTTTCTTGGATGGCTATACTCGGTGGATAATTGAAGATAAGGATGATGATGTTGAGGACGCCGACGGGGCAGGCAATGACAACACGGGGAAAGACGAAGAGATGATCGATAATGGCGGCGGGGAAGAGGCCGGACATGGTGGCGGAGAAGGGGCCGGACATGGCGAAGGAGAAGGGGCCGGACATGGCGGCGGAGAGAACGTGGACTCCACGCCGCAGAGTTTGTCGGTACTATGTTCAATCATGCGAGACCCTTATGTTCAAACACTGCTTCGCAAGGAGACGAGTACTGAGAGAGTTGCTTCTAGAGAGGAGGCTAAGCTGCAGCAACTCGTGGTAGACTCGAACACTCCATTGTATGATGGTTGCAATCCTGAGGTGACCTGCTTGAGTTTCGCGCTCCAACTCCTGAAGACGAAGGCTAAAAACAAATGGACCGACACTAGCCTCGATGAGCATCTCAAGTTCCTACCGGATGTTCTTCCCGCGGGAATCTATGTCCTACAAGTGTGGATGAGGCCAAGAAGATCGTGTGCCCTCTTGATCTGCCACATGTTAGGTACCATGCATGCATCAACAGTTGCATAATTTATCGGAAGGAGCATGCGGAAAAAACAAGCTGTCCGGTGTGCAATGCTTCTCGATACAGGAAGGCCGAGAAGAAATGTCCCCAGAAAGTTGTATGGTACTTACCAATCACTCCCCGTCCCTAGCGGTAATTCGTAGATCCCAATGAAGCAAAGCTCATGCGCTGGCGCGCGGAGAGGAAGAAGCCCGACAATGGAGATTATCCGAAGATGAGACACATCAAGGATGGAAGCCAGTGGAGAGCGCTGCACGGCTTCTATCAGTATTTCAAATGTGATGCAGGAACATCGTGCTCGGCACGTGTACCGATGCCATGAATCCGTTTGACAATCAGA
This sequence comes from Triticum monococcum, assembly GCA_034509565.1. Taxonomy (NCBI): domain Eukaryota; kingdom Viridiplantae; phylum Streptophyta; class Magnoliopsida; order Poales; family Poaceae; genus Triticum; species Triticum monococcum. Next base: position 25,257,559 of record CM067842.1, on the reverse strand, counting down.
ATATCAACCATAGCACATGGCCCGTGTTTGTATGGGTGTACAACCTCCCCCCTGGTTGTGCATGAAGTCGAAGTACATTCACATCCGCATGCTGATTCAAGGGCCGAAAGAACTAGGAAATAATATTAATATGTATCTGGGGCTACTTCAAGAGGAGTTAGACACGTTATGGAAAACACTGGCCAAGACATGGGACGCCATCAAAGGCGAGTATTTCTACATGAGAGCCGCGCTGATCACGATGGTGCACGACTATCTCGATTACGGATATTTCGCAGGCCAGGTGTGCCATGGATATTATGGATGCACGTGGTGCATGGATGATACGATGTTCAGCAGCTAATGTCAAGGAAAGATGACGGGTCTGAGAAAATCATGTACATGTGGCATCGAAGATGGCTCGATCTGGACGACCCGTGGAGAAACCATGTAGATCTATTCAATGGAAACACTGAGCATCGAGGACCTGCACGTAAGCGGAGCGGCGCCGAAATCGATGAGCTGTTGAAATACTGGAAACAGTGTCCCGCACCGGGAAAGACGATGAAAAAGGCGCTGGAGCCGCTGCTGAAGGTATGGAAGACGAGGTATGTTTTCTAGGACTTGTACTACTAGCACAAACTCGACACACCTCATTGCCTTGATCTAATGCATATCTGTAAGAATTTCCTTGAGAGCTTGCCCGCGACACTTATGAACATGCCGGATAAGACCAAGGATGGGCCAAAGGTAAGAAAAGACTTGCAAGATTTGAATATCAGGGAGGATCTGCACATGCCGCCCCGTAGAAAGACAGACGAGATAGAGACGAAGACAGAGGCGCGGGAGAATAAGGGAAAGAAAGTAAAGGAAGAGGATTATTGCCCCCCTTCTTGCTTCACCTTAAGTCAGGCTAAGATCGATCAATTCTTTAAGTTCCTTTCCAGAGTCAAAGTTAGTTTCGGTTACTGTGGCAAGATAAGAAGATATCTAGACACAGACAAGAAAAGGTTCAGCAGGATGAAGTCCCATGACTGTCATGTGATGATGACGTAGATACTATCTGTTGCCTTAGAGGGATAATGGACAAGCACGTCCGTGACACGCTTATTGTTCTCTGCAACTTTTTCGACATCATCTCTCGAAAGTCGATCAATGTGAAGCAGCTCCGAAAGCTACAGGAAGAGATCGTTGTGATACTAAATGAGCTTGAGATGTACTTCCCGCCCGCGTTCTTTGATGTCATGGTGCATCTGTGTGTCCATATTGTGGACGACATAATAGATCTAGGGCCGTCATTCTTGCACAACATGATGCCATTTGAGAGGATGAATGAGATCATCAAAGGATTCGTTCGTAACATGTCCCGTCCGGATGGAAGCATCGTCCAGGGCTATGAGTGCATCTCTTTCGGCGAGAATTTTCTATATGGCGTAGACTAGCCGCCTGGTGTTGGTGTTGGTTTGCCCATTAACAAGCACGATGGGAGGCTCAAAGGAGAAGGTCACTCCAATGGTTGCAGGGAACTGCACGTGGCATACTCAGATCAACGCAACGACTTTGACGGAGCAAACTTGGTAGTGCTACAACACCTAGACGAGGTAGATCCTTTCGTGGCACTGCACAAAGAAATTATCGCAAAGAAGTATCATGACCGGGGGCTATGCAGGACGGATGTCGTAGTTACTAGAGAGCACAACTCCACTTCGTGCATTGGCTCAAAGAGCATATTATTGCTAATCCCCTAGAGGAGGGCTCTAAGGACAGATTGCTCATATACGCCTTAGCACATGGCCCCTCACCGAACCTCATCATCTGTCAGGCATACGATATCAACGGATACACATTCTACACGGAGGCCAAAGATATTGATAGTGATGATCAGAACTCAGGGGTGACGATGGAATGCATGACCGGCAGCGACAACGGTGCAACTGAGAGATTTTACGGAAGGGTCGAGGAGATCTGGGAGCTTGACTACTCTGGACTGCACAACACGATGATGTTCCATGTCAGATGGGCTAAGAATGTCGAAAGAGAAAACCAGTATTTCACTATCATGACTATACCCGACGCCAAGAGCGTTACCGTGAACGCTAGCAAAAAACGAGCCATGGGCACACGCTAAGAATGTGACACAATGCTTCTTCATAACCGACAGCGCAATACCAGCCATGTTGTCACGAGGAGAGGCAAAAGGAACATAATTGGAATGGATGGAGTCGCCAATGAGGAAGACTACGATCAGTACGGCAACTCAGTGAGGGAAGATGACGATGATGATGAAGTATACGTCAAAAGAAGAATCAATACTACATTACCTAAGAAAAATCATACTCCATGGAAACGGAAAAGTCACAATGAGGGGCTCTATTATTCTACAACGAACAAGAAGGGAAATAAGCTCACTCAAAAACGAAAACATCAACGCTGAGGACCTAATGTTATTGGTCAAATGATGTAATATATATGTTCCTATTTTGTATACACACTTAGCCATTATGCATGGGTCCAATGATGTAATATATATGTTCCTATTCTGTATACATACTTAACCTCAAATGATGCAATATATATCACCTTCCCTTCGTTCACTGCTCTCAGAAAAAAAAAGTAAGAGAAAATAAAGGAAGAAGAATATAGAAGAAAACAAACAGGAAAAACGCTATAGGTATTGGTAATAGCAGTAGTGCTTTTCTGAAAAAGAGCTACAGCTAGTCAAGATAGCAGTAGGGGTTTCCTTATAAAACCGCTATAGCTACATGTTGATTCATTTCCGTTCTGGTGAATTTCAGATGCTCGATATGCCCATTTTTTAGCAAAGTCCATGCCAAAAATTTCGGTGAATTTTGGCATGACTTGTGCTAGATAGTAGGCATATCGAGCGCCGGGAGTTGCTGGGAAACGGCATTCCGGCAAACATAGATCTTTTTATGTCATTTCTCATTTTTTCATAGTTTTAGAATTAAACGAGGAGACTTAATCATAGGAAAGATGTCGAACAACGAACAAACCGGGCCTTCTGACCAAGATGCAGACGAGATGGATTATGAGGGTGAACAAGAGTACCTCGACTTTTGTTTGCTAATCACAGTCAAGGTCTGCAGGTCGGCCTCGATGATGGTACTGACGCCGACATTGACACTGATGGCTGATACGTCTCCAACGTATCTATAATTTTTTATTGCTCCATGCGATATTATCTACTGTTTTGGACTATATTGGGCTTTATTTTCTACTTTTATATTATTTTTGGGACTAACCTATTAACCAGAGGCCCAGCCCAGAATTGCTATTTTTTTGCCTATTTCAGTGTTTCGGATAAACGGAATATCAAATGGAGTCCAAACGGAATAATATCTTCGGGAACGTGATTTTCTCACCGAACGTGATCCAGGAGACTTGGACCCTGCTCCAAGGAACAAAAGAGGCGGTCACGAGGGTGGGGGCTGCCCCCTCCCCCTAGGGCGCGCCCCCTGCCTCGTGGGCCCCTCGTTGCTCCTCCGGCGTACTACTTCCTCCTATATATACACACGTACCCCCAAACGATCATAACAGGAGCCAAAAACCTAATTCCACCGCCGCAACTTTCTGTATCCACGAGATCCCATCTTGGGGCCTGTTCCGGAGCTCCGCCGGATCCGCCGGAAGAGGGCCGTCATCACGGAGGGCTTCTACATCATCATAGCCTCTTCGATGAAGTGTGAGTAGTTTACCTCAGACCTTCGGGTCCACAGTTAGTAGCGAGATGGCTTCTTCTCTCTCTTTGAATCTCAATACAAAGTTCTCCCCCTCTCTTGTGGAGATCTATTCGATGTAATCTTCTTTTTCCGGTGTGTTTGTTGAGACCGATGAATTGTGGGTTTATGATCAAGTCTATCTATGAATAATATTTGAATATTCTCTGAATTCTTTTATGCATGATTGGTTATCTTTGCAAGTCTCTTTGAATTAGCCGTTTGGTTTGGCCAACTAGATTGGTAGTTCTTGTCATGGGAGAAGTGCTTAGCTTTGGGTTCGATATTGCGGTCTCCTTACCCAGTGACAGAAGGGGAAGCAAGGCACGTATTGCATCGTTGCCATCGAGGATAAAAAGATGGGGTTTATTTCATATTGCATGAATTTATCTCTCTACATCATGTCATCTTGCTTAAGGCGTTACTCTGTTTTTAACATAATACTCTAGATGCATGCTGGATAGCGGTCGCTGAGTGGAGTAATAGTAGTAGATGCAGAATCGTTTCGATCTACTTGTCACGGACGTGATGCCTATATACATGATCATGCCTAGATATTCTCATAACTACGCTCAATTCTGTCAATTGCTCAACAGTAATTTGTTCACCCACTGTAGAATACTTATGCTCTTGAGACAAGCCACTAGTGAAACCTATGGCCCCCGGGTCTAGTCTCATCATATCAATCTCCATTACTTTAATCTTGCTTTACTTTTTTCTTTGCATCTTTATACCAAAAAAATACCAAAAATATTATATCTATCAGATCTCACTCTCGTAAGTGACCGTGAATGGATTGACAACCCCTAATCACGTTAGTTGCGAGTAGCTATCTCTTTGTGCAGGTACGAGGGACTTGAGCGTGGCCTCCTACTGGATTGATACCTTGGTTCTAAAAAACTGAGGGAAATACTTACGCTACTCTGCTGCATCATCCCTCCCTCTTCGGGGAAAACCAATGCAAGCTCAAGACATAGCAAGAAGGATTTCTGGCGCCGTTGCCTGGGAGTCTACGCAAAAAGTCAACATACCAAGTACCCATCACAATCCCTATCTCTCGCATTACATTATTTTCCATTTGCCTCTCGTTTTCCTCTCCCCCCAATTCACCTTTGCCGTTTTATTCGCCCCCTCTCTCTCTCTCTCTCTCTCTATCCTCCCTCTCTATTTGCCTCTTTTTGCTCGTTTGCCTTTTTGTTCGCTCGTGTGTTAGATTGCTTGTTTGTCGCGATTGCTCAAGATACTACCAAATTGTGTGACTTCACCAATACCAATAATAATGATTTCCTTAGCCCTCCGATTGCTCCTGTTACTGATGCTGAATCTTATGAAATTAATACTGCTTTGTTGAATCTTGTTATGAACGATCAATTCGCCGGCCTTCCTAGTGAAGATGCCGCTACTCATCTGAATAGCTTCGTTGATTTATCTTATATGCAAAAGAAAAAAGATGTCAATAATGATGTCGTTAAATTGAAGCTATTTCCTTTTTCGCTTAGAGATCGTTCTAAAGCTTGGTTTTCGCCTTTGCCTAAGAATAATATTGATTCATGGAACAAGTGCAAAGATGCTTTTATCTCTAAGTATTTTCCTCCCGCTAAGATCATCTCTCTTAGGAACGATATTATGAACTTTCAGCAACTTGATCATGAACATGCTGCGCAAGCTTGAGAGAGAATGAAATTAATGATACGTAATGTCCCTACTCATGGTTTGAATTTGTGGATGATCATACAAAATTTTTATGCTGGATTGAATTTTGCTTCTAGAAATCTTTTAGATTCGGCCGCGGGAGTCACTTTTATGGAAATCACTTTAGGAGATACTACTAAACTCCTAGATAATATTATGGTTAATTATTATCAATGGCATACTGAAAGATCTTCTAATAAAAAAGTGCATGCGATAGAAGAAATTAATGTTTTGAGTGGAAAGATGGATGAACTTATGAAATTATTTGCTACTAAGAGTGTTTCTTCTGATCCTAATGATATGCCTTTGTCTACTTTGATTGAGAATAACAATGAATCTATGGATGTGAATTTTGTTGGTAGGAATAATTTTGGTAACAACGCTTATAGAGGGAATTTTAATCCTAGGCAATTTCCTAGTAATCCTTCTAATAATTATGGGAATTCCTACAACACCTCTTATGGAAATTATAATAAGATGCCCTCTGAGTTTGAGACTAGTGTTAAAGAGTTTATGAATTCACAAAAGAATTTTAATGCTTTGCTTGAGGAGAAATTTCTTAAAGTTGATGATTTGGATAGAAATGTTGATAGAATTTCTCTTGAGGTTGATTCTTTAAAGCTTAGATCTATTCCTCGTAAGCATGATATCAATGAGTCTCTCAAAGCCATGAGAATTTCCATTGATGAGTGCAAGGAAAGAACCGCTAGGATGCGTGCTTCCAAAGATGCCTTTATTAAAGCGTGTTCCTCCAATTCCTATAAAAATCAAGATGAAGATCTAAAAGTTATTGATGTGTCCCCTATTAAATGCTTGTTTTGCAATATGAATCTTGATGAAACTGAATATGATCTTCCTTTACCTAGAAGGCGTTCTAAAAGTTCGGAGTATTTAGATCTTAATGATGAAATTGATGAAAGTGGGATTGAAAGAAATAAAAATCTAGATGTTGCTAAACGCACTATCTTGGATTTCAAGGAATTTAATTATGAAAGTTGCTCTTTAATTGATTGTATTTCCTTGTTGCAATCCGTGCTAAATTCTCCACATGCTTATAGTCAAAATAAAGCCTTCACCGAACATATTGTTGATGCCTTGATGAAATCGTATGAAGAAAAACTTGAGTTGAAAGTTACTATCCCTAGATAACTCGATGATGAGTAGGAACCAACTATTAAAATTAAAATTAAAGATCATGAGTTTTATGCTTTGTGTGATTTGGGTGCTAGTGTCTCTACTATTCCCAAGACTTTGTGTGATTTGCTAGATTTCCGTAATTTTGATGATTGCTCTCTAAACTTGCATCTTGCGGATTCCACTATTAAAAACCAATGGGAAGGATTAATGATGTTCTTATTGTTGCAACTAGGAATTATGTGCCCGTAGATTTCATTGTTCTTGATATAGATTGCAATCCTTCTTGCCCTATTATTCTTGGTAGACCTTTTCTTAGAACGGTTGGTGCGATTATTGATATGAAGGAAGGGAATATTAGATTTCAATTTCCATTAAAAAAAGGGCATGTAACACTTTCCTAGAAAGAACATAAAATTACCATATGAAACTATCATGAGAGCCACTTATGGATTGCCTACCAAAGATGGCAATACCTAGATCTATCCTCGCTTTTATGCCTAGCTAGGGGCGTTAAACGATAGCGCTTGTTGGGAGGCAACCCAATTTTATTTTTATTCCTTGCTTTTTGCTCCTGCTTAGTAATAAATAAATTATTTAGCCTGTGTTTTGGTTGGGTTTTTTGTGTTTAATTAGTGTTTGTGCCAAGTAGAACCGTTGGGAAGACTTGGGGAAAGTCTTGTTGAATTTGCTGTAAAAAACAGAAACTTTAGCGCTCACGAGAACTGCTGTAATTTTTATTTGAAGAGTTCTATTTAGTTAATTATTTTTGCAGATGATTAATAGATAAATTCCTCACGTCCATCAAGTTATTTTAGAATTTTTTGGGTTCCAGATCATGCGCTAGCTACGGATTACTACAGACTGTTCTGTTTTTGACAGATTCTGTTTTTTCGTGTGTTGTTTGCTTATTTTGATGAATCTATGGCTAGTAAAATAGTTTATAATCCATAGAGAAGTTGGAATACAGTAGGTTTAACACCAATATAAATAAAGGATGAGTTCATTACAATACCTTGAAGTGGTCTTTTGTTTTTTTAGCTAATGGAGCTCACGAGTTTTCTATTTTGAGTTTTGTGTTGTGAAGTTTTCAAGTTTTGGGTGAATTCTTTTGATGGATCATGGAACAAGGATTGGCAAGAGCCTAAGCTTGGGGATGCCCATGGCACCCCAAGATAATCCAAGGACACCCAGAAGTCAAAGCTTGGGGATGCCCCGGAAGGCATCCCCTCTTTCGTCCACTTCCATCGGTAATTTACTTGGAGCTATATTTTTATTCGCCAACATGATATGTGTTTTGCTTGGAGCGTCTTGTATTATTTGTATCTTTGTGTCTTAGTATGCGAGAGCCATACATGAATTAAAATTTGATAGAATACTCTATGTGCTTCACTTATATCTTTTGAGCTAGATAATTTTGCTCTATGTGCTTCACTTATATCTTTTGAGCTAGATAATTTTGCTCTATGTGCTTCACTTATATATTTTGGGCTAAGTAATTTTGCTCTATGTGCTTCACTTAGATCTTTTAGAGCACGGTGCTGGATTTGTTTTAAAGAAACTATTGATCTCTCATGCTTCACTTAAATTATTTTGAGAGTCTCTTAATAGCATGGTAATTTGCTTAATAATAATATGCTTGGTATTCAAGATTTGTGAAACTTTCTTTTGAGTGTGTTGAATACTAAGAAAAGATTGAAGTATGATAATTGTTTTGAGATATGGAGGTGATGATATTAAAGTCATGCTAGTTGAGTAGTTGTGAATTTAAAGAATTCTTGTGTTAAAGTTTGTGATTCCCGTAGCATGCAAGTATGGTGAACCGTTATGTGATGAAGTCGGAGCATGATTTATTTATTGATTGTCTTCCTTATGAGTGGCGGTCGGGGACGAGCGATGGTCTTTTCCTACCAATCTATCCCCTAGGAGCATGCACGTAATACTTTTCTTTGATAACTTCTAGATTTTTGCAATAAGTATATGAGTTCTTTATGACTAATGTTGAGTCCATGTTTTATACGCACTCTCACCCTTCCACCTTTGCTAGCCTCTCTAATACTGCGCACTTTTCGCCGGTATCATACACCTACCATATACCTTCCTCAAAACAGCTACCATACCTAACTATTATGGCATTCCCATAGCCATTCCGAGATATATTGCCATGCAACTCTCCACCGTTCCGTTTATCATGACACACTCCATCGTTGTCATATTGCATATCCCGGTGCACCGCCGGATGCATTCACATAGTCATATTTTGTTCTAAGTATCGAGTTGTAATTGTTGAGTTATAAGAAAAATAAAAGTGTGATGATCATCATTATTAGAGCATTGTCCCACTTAGGAAAGAATGATGGAGACTATGATTCCCCCATAAGTCGGGATGAGACAAAAAAAAGAGGCCAAAGAAGCCCAAATAAAAGAGGCCATAAAAAAAGAGAAAAGGCCCAAACAAAAAAAAATATAAATAAAAAAAGAAAAAAAAACGAGAGAAAAAGATAGAAGGGACAATGTTACTATCCTTTTACCACACTTGTGCTTCAAAGTAGCACCATGATCTGCATAGTAGAGAGTCTCTCATGTTATCACTTTCATATACTAGTGGGAATTCTTCATTATAGAACTTGGCTTGTATATTCCAATGATGGGCTTCCTCAAATTGCCCTAGGTCCTTATGAGCAAGCAAGTTGGATGCACACCCACTTAGTTTCTTTTTGAGCTTTCATATACTTATAGCTCTAGTGCATCCGTTGCATGGCAATCCCTACTCACTCACATTGATATCTATTGATGGGCATCTCCATAGCCCGTTGATACGCCTAGTTGACGTGAGACTATCTTCTTCTTTTTGTCTTCTCCACAACCACCATTCTATTCCACCTATAGTGCTATATCCATGGCTCACGCTCATGTATTGCGTGAAGATTGAAAAAGTTTTGAAAAAGTTAGAGTATGAAACAATTAATTGTCTTGTCATCGGGGTTGTGCATAATTTAAATACTTTGTGTGGTGAAGATGGAGCGTAGCCAGACTATATGATTTTGTAGGGATAACTTTCTTTGGCCATGTTATTTTGAGAAGACATAATTGCTTTATTAGTATGCTTGAAATATTATTATTTTTTATGTCAATATAAAAATTTGTCTTGAAACTTTCTAATCTGAATATTCATACCACAATTAAGAATATTTGCATTGAAATTATGCCAAGTAGCACTCCGCATCAAAAATTCTCTTTTTATCATTTACCTACTCCAGGACGAGCAGGAATTAAGCTTGGGGATGCATGATACGTCTCCAACGTATCTATAATTTTTGATTGCTCCATGCTATATTATCTACTGTTTTGGACTATATTGGGCTTTATTTTCCACTTGTATATTATTTTTGGGACTCACCTATTAACCGGAGGCCCAGCCCAGAATTGCTGTTTTTTGCCTATTTCAGTGTTTCTGATAAACAGAATATCAAACGGAGTCCAAACGGAACAAAATCTTCGGGAACGTGATTTTCTCACCGAACGTGATCCGGGAGACTTGGACCCTGCTCCAAGGAAAAAAGAGGCAGTCACGAGGGTGGGGGCGCCCTTGGGGCGCCCCCTGCCTCATGGGCCCCTCGTTGCTCCTTCGGCGTACTTCTTCCTCCTATATATACACACGTACCCCCAAACGATCAGAACAGGAGCCAAAAACCTAATTCCACCGACGCAACTTTCTGTATCCACAAGATCCCATCTTGGGGCCTGTTCCGGAGCTTCGCCGGAAGAGGGCCGTCATCACGGAGGGCTTCTACATGATCACAGCCTCTCCGATGAAGTGTGAGTAGTTTACCTCAGACATTCGGGTCCATAGTTAGGAGATAGATGGCTTCTTCTCTCTTTTTGAATCTCAATACAAAGTTCTCCCCCTCTCTTGTGGAGATCTATTCGATGTAATCTTCTTTTTGCGGTGTGTTTGTTGAGACCGATGAATTGTGGGTTTATGATCAAGTCTATCTATGAATAATATTTGAATCTTCTCTGAATTCTTTTATGTATGATTGGTTATCTTTGCAAGTCTCTTCGAATTATCAGTTTGGTTTGGCCAACTAGATTGGTAGTTCTTGCCATGGGAGAAGTGCTTAGCTTTGGGTTCGATCTTGCGGTGTCCTGACCCAATGACAGAAGGGGCAGAAAGGCACGTATTGTATCATTGCCATCGAGGATAACAAGATGGGGTTTATTTCATGTTGCATGAATTTATCTCTCTACATCATGTCATCTTGCTTAAGGCGTTACTCTGTTTTTAACTTAATACTCTAGATGCATGCTGGATAGCGGTCGATGAGTGGAGTAATAGTAGTAGATGCAGAATCGTTTCGATCTACTTGTCACGGACGTGATGCATATATACATGATCATGCCTAGATATTCTCATAACTATGCTCAATTCTTTCAATTGCTCAACAGTAATTTGTTCACCCACCGTAGAATACTTATGCTCTTGAGAGAAGCCACTAGTGAAACCTATGGCCCCCGGGTCTATTCTCATCATATCAATCTCCATTACTTTCATCTTGCTTTACTTTTTACTTTGCATCTTTATACCAAAAAAAACCAAAAATATTATATCTATCATATGCCACTCTTGTAAGTGACTGTGAAGGGATTGACAACCCCTAATCGCGTTGGTTGCGAGTAGCTATCGCTTTGTGCAGGTACGAGGGACTTGAGTTGGCCTCCTACTGGATTGATACCTTGGTTCACAAAAACTGAGGGAAATACTTACGCTACTCTGCTGCATCATCCCTTCCTCTTCGGGGAAAACCAACGCAAGCTCAAGACGTAGCAACGGCGCCGGCACCGATGGCGGCAACGAGACCGGCGGGGAAGGTACCCGCGGGGAAGATACCGGCAGGGAAGGTACCAGCGCCGATGCAGCTACCAAAACCTAACAAACTAGGCATTGGACGACTGATGATCACAAAGATGGCACCTGGCAAGTTTGAGCCATTAGAGTCGGAAGTACCTCGCAAGTGCTATGGGAACCAAGTAGGATGCATCCTACGGGAATGTGCGAGCATCAACGACGATGACTTAAGGAGTAAAGAACATTTGAGGTAGTTGCTCGTAACGAAGTTCCATAAGAGATTCATGTTCCCCGGCCGGGATAATAATATAGAACAACCGTGGGATGATCCGAAGATGAAAAATATTAACAATCACGCCATGGGCATGTTCAGCAATGATTTGGCCTCCTAGAAAGGGAGGTTGAAACGAGTTATTGAGGCCGAGGAACCCCTCTCCAAGATTCTGGAGGAAAATCCGACACTTACGGAAGAGCAGTTCAAAAAGTTCAAGGACACTTGCGCTACCGAGGCAACCAAGGCTAAGGCTGCGAAATTTAAGAGCCTTCAGCAAAGGAACGCGGGGAAGCATCACCTCGGAACTCATGGCTACCTCGGTAAAAGGCCCATGTGGGATAAGGATGACGTGGAACGTGAAGCCGCGGGTCTCCCAGACCCCTTTGCGAAGTTCACCAACCCCTTGGAGTGTGACTTCATCAGGGCCCACTACAAGTGGGACAAGGAAAAGAAAGTTTTTTACATGGACCAGATCACGATGAAATTGATTAGACTACTGGTAATTATTCTTTCACCACCATACATTTAGCTCCAGATCTAGTCAACTACGCATTCGTAAACGGTTCACATTCCTTCTGCAGGAGAAACAACACCAGCTTGCACCCGAAAGCCCTACTTCTCCGATGAGGCCCAAGTGGGACACCCCTCTCAACCGGGCCTCGAACGAACTTAAGGGACTCCCTTTGGGCCAGCGGTCGCAAATGGTCGTGTGCATGGCACCGGAGACTGCGCCACATGGAAGGTGTTTTACAACGAGCGTAGACCCCTTCGTGAAGTTCACCAACCCCTTGGAGCGTGACTTCATCAGGGCCCGCTATAAGTGGGACAAGGAAAAGAAGGTTTTTTACACGGACCAGATCACGACGGAATTGATTAGACTACTGGTAATTATTCTTCTACCACCTTACATTTAGCTCCAGATCTAGTCGACTACACATTCGTAAACGGTTCACGTTCCTTCTGCAGGAGAAACAACACCAACTTGCAACCGAAAGCCCTACTTCTCCGATGAGGCCCAAGTGTGACACCCCTCTCAAGCGGGCCTTGAACGAACTTAAGGGACTCCCTTTGGGCCAGCGATCGCAATATGGTCGTGTGCATGGCACCGGAGACGGCGCCACATGGAAGGTGTTTTACAACGAGGGCCCGGAGGCCAAGAAGCAGAAAAAGAAGTTTAGTCAGGCGGACATCGACGAAAAGGTGAAGCTTGCGTTCGAGAAAACAAGCAACTAAGGATGCGAAAAAATAGCCGAGGAGAAAAATGAGTTGCTACAGCAGGCAATCAATGCCACTGTAAATGCCTGCAGAAATGATTTCGCTACTAACTTGGTCCCAGCTGTCATCAAATGGACGAAGGAAAATCCAGACAAGACAGTACATGATTTCCCGTTGCCCAGTTTCGTCGCGAGCAATTCCGTGAACAACAACACCACCGCACCATCACTTTCTCACGCAAGCGGGCCTCCTCTCGCACCCGCACCCACTCATAGCAGCCCGCCCTCAGTCTGTGGCGCGCTAGGCGGGCCTTCATCTTTGGCTGAGCTCGACGCCCTCACGGTAATTACATGTCGCACAAATATATATATCTAGAATATTCCATTTCCGTTGTCTTTCGGATGTTTTACGCTGCAGACATGTGTTTGCAGGCCGACGAAACCCCATGCACCGTACTCTAGTTGATCAAAGGCTAGAAGGTGGACGTGGGAAAGGGGGTGATAACGAAGCCCTTATATCTCACGTTCCACAACCAGTCGATGCCCGCTGGGCACTTTAGGGTTACCTTGTCGAGTGTGACATCGGGGCACGAGGATTTCCCTCCTCCATTACGCCTAGCCGAGAGGACGACGAGACCCCACCACGGATTGGAAGCTACAAGGGTTGGGTGCTGTTGTGGCCGAAGAATCTTCTTCGTCTGGAGCCGGCCGAGAGCACACCAATAACCACACATCAACAAGCATGTATGGATACCACCACCCCACCTATGCAATTACCAGCTCCTGACATTTTCCAATTTTGTTCAGATTAATTGAGCCTGATTTTATCATTGCATACGAGGCAGCAATGTCAGTTTCAGATACGAACCTTAATAATGGAGAAAAGCCCATCTCCGAAATTACCGATGCGGTAAGTAATTTACTATTTGTGTACAATCGTTTCGTACACATAATTTATGTGTACTCAGTAATATTTAATGGCATGTAACAGGAACTCGCCGAAAAGCATGGTCATATGAAGTTAGTATGCTCACAGACAAGGTTCGGAAAAACCATGAAACTGTTGTAACAAGACCACAAAAAGTACATCATATCAGAAACCAGTCTTGGCGGTCTAACCCAGATGCATGAAGTGACTCTACGGCGCATAATGTTGGTTAGACTAGCCAAGAGCATAGATATGGACACGCAATCCATTACCATCGGTAAAACGCCAATTCCTATAACAAAAGAGGACGTGCAAGGTATATTTGGCATTCCGATAGAAGGGGAAGATATAGAGCCACATCTGGAAATGCAAACCGACACAGAATTGTTTACCGCCTATGCAAACAATGGGCAAATTTTGATTTCTGACCTTGAAACGGCGATCCGAGCTTCCAAAGCCCCAATCGGCGATTTCCTAAGGCGGTTCATTCTGTACGCAATTGGTATTGTTCTAGCACCAACAGCACAACATTATGTGGACTTGAAATTTCTCAACCTTGTTACAGATCTTGAAAACCTTTGGAAATTTAACTGAAGATGTTTCACACTTAATCACTTCTTCAAGTCCGTTCACAAGTTTAGAAATCGAGATCATGTAAATTACAAGGAAATCTAATTTTGCTCCAGGTTAGTGATAGATCACTACTTAATGTCCTTTAATTATTGTTCTGTTGCATATCTGTATGGTGATGAACTAATTTGTTGTGTAGTATTGGTACTGGGAGCATGTGCGTAGTGGCCGATTAATGTATGCTTCTAGACCCCCTCCATTGATCGCATGATGGGACGAAATGATGGCTACTTTAAGAAGCGATGCTTACGAGAAAGGAGGTCTTCATAACGGGCTGGTACCTATCTACAATTGAACTTTCTATATCCGATTTTTTATTTGGTACTAATGGTTCATTATATTTTAAAAAAATAGGCTGTCATGGAAATTTGTGCTCCTCAACGACCGTCCGAGAATTCTAATAATTTTCCAATAAAAAAAGATGAACATGAGCATCAACATGATTCGTATCGAGCACCATCACAAGGACAACAATTTAGTAGCCAGCAAGTATGTACTCCAAAGTCTATTTGTTTTTGCAATATCACAAATAGGTGTCATGGAACCTCATTCATTTAGCTATTGTTATCAACGGGGTTTTATTTTGTTTACACAGATTGAAATGGTAGTTGAAGTCATGAATGCACGCATTGCTGATCATGAAAAGAAGGTATGCAGGAAGTTAATGGAAATTGAGCACATGTTTGATGTCAAATACCAGACTCTAGGTGAAGACTTGATCGACATGAAGACTAAAACTGGCACCAATCCTAGGTTGTCGAAGGCCGAGGACGAAATTAAAGACTGAAGGAGGGAGCTCCATGTATGTCATACTGTGTATTTTGTATTTTTTATGAATATGTTCCTTCATGTTCATTATTGTTTGCATTGTTACAGGACTTAAAATACGAATTTACAAGGAACCGACAATCAGTGTCACAGAAAGGAGGCGTGCAGGTGATCAAAATTGGCCCAATATGTTAATATCTAAAAGTAACAAACTAATGATGAACTACCTTTGTTCATTGTAGGATCAAGTCAACGTGTGCAATTCATCCCTGACAGGAACTCCTAGGGCTAGCCAATTCACGACAGGGACTTCGAGTACACCAAGTGCAAGACATGTGACGGAAAACAATGAGGAACCACAATTAACTCCGATGAAGCCTGTCTTTGGTAATGATTACAACTTCACGGATGAGGACATAGAGACAGCCGTTTACATCCACGGAACATATGACCCTGTTGAAATAGCTAGAATCGGAGACATTTCCCTCACAGCAGAAAATCTGACGCGAAATTTGGACGACAAATACATTTATGGTGATGTAAGCCCATTATACTCTATTCTACATCATTACTGCAACAGCTGTCTTATTATTGTATGATTGAAAATTTGGCAGGTTATTATGGCATATGCTCGCATTAGCCAAATTGAGAATGATACTACCTCAATCATATCCCCTCAAGAAACCGAAAAGCTGTTACAAATGAAGGGGGTGGTTCCTGTTGGACGTGCAGCCTCATGGTTAGCTCGTGTAGCAGGAAAATTTGTGGGGCGCCGAAAGGTACACGTTTTCACACTTTCATAGTTTAATACGCACTGTACACGACAAATTTCGGTTCTCAACCCAACCCAAATTTTACTTCAGGTGCATGTCCCACTCAATGTACACCAAAACCATTGGATGCTAATGATGTTTAATTTTGACAAAAAAGAAATTCAAACTCTGAACTCCATGAATTATCATTACGACAAGACCAAGGAAGATTCTCTTGTAAGTGTTCTCTTGCTGCCTCTTTTGATCCGCATGGAACATGAGCTCCCAAAGTACCGTAACCCTATGTATAACTCGTCGTACCCTAGGTGGACTCGATTCAGTTCTGCATTGACGAAGCTGTCAAGAAAGGGTTGATATCACCAGCTAATAACATCAATTTTGCCAAATGGACCAAAAAACGCTATGAGAACATACCACAACAGACCGATGGGTATGCATGGCCTCATAAATTATTATTTGCGTACACGAATAAGATTACTGATCTTTAACTAAACATTGCAGGACTTCCTGTGCGGTTTGGACACTGCAGTACATGTTGTCATGGAACGGGGATGAAATGACCGATATTTTGAACCAGGTAATTGAATGCCTAATTTAAATTTGTACTTTGTTTAGCTTGAAAGCTATGCTGACATCAGTGTCGGTTATCCAATATAGGCAAGGATAGATATTTTCAGGTGAAAAATATGTACAGCCTTACTGCATTCAAACTGCAATACGCTTCGTCTCGAATCATATAAGTTCCCCATAACGGTTAGCGCTACATGAAGAATATATCATTTATTTCATAAGTCTCATGATTAGAACTAATGCAGCACTCTCTCTTATAAAGAAGGAGGTGTACGATGCCCAGCAAGCAGTTCTACCTGATGCTTCAGAAGAGGACGTACAATTAGTCAACAATCCCGATGGTTAAAACGAACCTGACACATCCAACTCCCAGAAGGATACTGGTGCACCCAACTCCCTCAAAAATGGTGCACCCAACTCCCCCAAAAGGAAGAGAGCACGTGGACGCCCGAGAAAGCTAGTCGATCCCGAGCAAGCAGCAAAAACAAAGAGTCTTAAAGAACTGAAACTTAAATTTGACAGCAAGACCATAGCCAACCAAGTGTCTTCGTTACCATCACGGTCACGCAGAGAGCATAAACCAGCACCAGCTTTATTGAGCCCATTCAAACACAAATAGGTAGCATCAATTGATCGTCAATTGATACATGCTCATGCTCATGCTCTACTTCTAGCATCATTTCATACACGTTTAGTTCTTATCAGAAAGTGGAAATAGGTACTTTTGGCAATCATGAGCATCCTCTACTTATTGCAATATCTAATGCATTGATACATGCTCATGCTCTACTTTTAGCATCATTTGATACACGTTTAGTTCTTATCAGAAAGTGGAAATAGGTACTTTTGGCAATCATGAGCATCCTCTACTTATTGCAATATCTAATGCATCATCAGTACAAAGCATGATTTGGCAATAGGTGGAATCGACAATCATTTGCATGCTTTAATTTTGTCAAAAATTAATGCATAGTTCAGTTGTAATTGCTCATAGATATGGTAGGAACATGCTGAGTTATACACTAAACATAGTCATGCCAAGCTATAACTACCATAGTCATATTATGACAGTTCCTAGCATGCATCATCGTACGGCAGAATAGCACAGCAACCATAACATAGATCACCGTACGATACTTGAGTTGCTAAGGCCTTGTACAATGCAAGGTGCTTAGGGGAGTTGCTTATAGAAATAAAACATGCTTTTCTTAAGCACATGTGCTTATTTGTACAGGGTAGACGCATAACTAGGCGTCTCTCCTGTAGAAATAGGTACTGGTGCTTCAGAAATACACTGTTTATTTTTCTAAGCACCACCCTAAGCATCTAGCATTGTACAAGGCTTAAACATGCATCACCAAAATAGTATTAACAACTAGGAACACTAAACCAGAGTAGCAGCAAACTCTTAACATAAACGCCAGATCAACAACCGCTCAGCATAGGTTCAGACACACCATAGGACATCAGTTTTACACTCCAACAACAAACAAACATACATAACATAACAGGACGCGGCGGTCCTGGGCAGCAGCAGCA
Source organism: Triticum monococcum (assembly GCA_034509565.1). Lineage (NCBI taxonomy): Eukaryota > Viridiplantae > Streptophyta > Magnoliopsida > Poales > Poaceae > Triticum > Triticum monococcum. The sequence goes on along the minus strand of CM067842.1, from coordinate 25,239,472 downwards.
CTCTAGCAGCACATCACTTCTCTCCCTTCTTCAATGCATGTTGTAGGGCTCATTGACTTTGACAATCTCGAGGAAGCGTGCGTAGGCAGCATGTTTAGCCAGAGTACTGGCTTTATGCTTCTTACCATGTCCATTGCCAGTGCTGAAGGCATGCTGGATCATGCCATCTATGCCGCCACCGATCACCTTGCAACAGAAAGGGCAACCAATCTTGCCAAAGAAACGGTACTTGATCTTCCCAGCAATCAGATGCCTCAGGGTGTACCGGCTCTTGCTGTGCCTGCTGTCCATGCTATAGTCCACGCCGTCGTCATCCTCCTGTGAATTAGTGAATTAGTACACATAGAAGAACTCAGCTAATCTATTATGGTACATTGACTTTAATTACAATGTTTTGAAAGTACACACATGTAACATGGCAACTATCTATTTGCTAGAAACAAGGCGTATGTGCCCATACATAATTGAGCCAAAGAAACTGACATGCATAAATATGGACGGTGGAATAGTTGCATTTATAGATTAGTGCACAAGTAGTACATAATTAACACATGAAAGACTTCATGAAGTGGCTTGGTTTAATGATATTTGATACTTGCTACAAGTGTAATTCTTATTGGAATCAGAAAAATGGCTTCATTATACTCCTCCATGTTTCACACAAGGGGGGTTTGTTCTATCTACTGGAATGAAGAAACCATTATTCTTTCTGACAGCGGCAATACTGCTTCTCCATCATTGTTAGACCCTGATAAGTTTCAGAAGGAAATTGGTAAAGGAGCTATGGGGTGTCTCACTGCTCATATTGATGAGAGATGTGGCTGTGATCATCTAGATAACATACTGTGGAAAATTGGCTAGATGGAATGTTTTGATTTTTTGGTATCCAGTGGATATGTACTGTCAGCCCATAATTATTAAGGGAGCGATCACTTCCTTTGCAAAATGGAAATCTGTATAGAATTTGCAAATGGATCATCTATGAACATGTGTGCAAACTAATCATATATGAACATGTGTACAAATTAATTCATCTACATAAACTAAAATGAATCAGGAACTGCACCATTTAGTCACTGTCCTTGGGAAGCCAATGGAGAATCCTGCCATATATCCATTGTTTAACCCACTTTTTTCATTAATGTATCCCTGCCATGAACATTTTCTTGCATTTGGGTTCATTACCCCACTTCTTTCATTAATGTATCTCTTGTGAAACTTATGCTCATCTAGTTAACAAGACAAACCCCAATGCCATGAAAAAAACCCAGAGTATCTGCTGGAATCAGAATGTGAATCAGATTTAAAAATTCACATCCAACATGAAGATCTATGCTACATCCCTACAATACTACATATGTAGAACTAGCACGCCCAAGTGAAATTGACGCTCATCTAGTTTACAAGAAAAACCCCAATGTCATGAAAAAAACAGAGCAAAAAACAGAGTACTACCTCAGATAGCTCGTCGATGGCATCCCCGTCGAAGTCGCTGCCCTTCCAGCTATCTAGGTCGAACTCCTTTATGGCGTTCTCCTCCATGAGCTCTTCGATTTCTTCATGCACCTTGCGCTTACGCCTTCTCATCTCCTCCTCCTCCAGATCTTCCCTGACCTTGTGCTCGCCGACGGGTGCCTCGACGGCTGCGATGGCAGCGGGAGCAGGCACAACGGTCGCTGCACCGCCAGCTTGCGCTCCTACGGCGGACTCAGCCGCTGCACCCACGGCTACAGCCACGGCAGCAGACTGCTGTGCTCCGATGGTTGCCTCCGGCTCGTCCGCCGCATCTTCACGCCCGCGCTTCATCGTCGGTCGAACACAGGAGGAGGGAGGCATAGGAAGGGAGGAGGGTGGTGAGGAAGGAGGAGAGGGTGGTGAGGTGGTGAGGAAGGAAGAGAGGGTGGGGAGAGGACGAGGGTTTTCTACCCGATTTGGGGAAGAAATGCACTGCTCCTGCCTCTTGGAGTTACCGAGAAGCCGCGAGTGCCGATTTGACTTGACACACCCACCCGGCCATCCCCATTCCACGTGGGGACGTGGCGGTCGTGCACGCGGTCATGCACCTCCTGCGGTTTGCCATCAATTGCTATCGGTCTCACAAGTGGGTCCCCTTGTCATCCACACAACCGAGCCACCACATGTACCACATTTTTCTTTCTCCCCGTCTCGACCACTCCACATCTTTCTTTCTCCCCTTCTCGACAAGCGCCGCCGCCGTCGCCGCCATCTCTTGACGACCCCTCTCTTCGCTGCCGGTGCGCGGCCGCCGCCAACTCCGGCAAGTACGTGAGATCTCCCCTCTTCTTCCCTTCCCCAACCGCGTCTCCCTACAGAGGCGGATTTGAGCTGATTGGTTTGGACTGAAACTTAGTTTTTGGATTGGATCTTGATTTGGTTTCTATAGTTTGAGACCAAATCAATCAATTAGTTTGAGCCGCCACTACCACCTACTACTGCTTTAAATCCAAGAGCCGCTGTTGCTGGCCGAAGCTCGTCGGCTCTCTCGAGCTTTGACGCCATGTCTGATCTAGATTCATGACGAGCCCTCGCATATGGCTTTGTCCACGGTTTGAACCTTTGGATTCAATCCAAAAGTTGAAAACGGTTTGGACTGGGTTGGATGACGAGCATGTATAGTTCGGTTTGGTCTAGATTCTAAATGAAAATATCTGGATTGGTTTGGTTTTGACGTGTGCTGTGGATTGGACTGGTTTTAGTTTGGATGCCGAACTATTCCCAGGTTTAGATGAGACGGGCATTGCCATTGTCATTGGCATTGCTTTATTACGTAGATGATAAAAAATAGATTGATTGGCCATTGCCAGTATAGGTTTTCACTATGATTTATTATATGTATGATCTTTGTATTGTACTATGTACAATTCAACTTAGAGTTCAACACGTTCTGTGTAGAATGGAGGAAGCACAATGTGGACACTGCAACTGACGGTGCCGGACCAACCTTTCTACTGCCACGCTGTTCGGCATCTACTTCCAGCCTACTTTTGTTTTTGCAGCGGTAACAATTTATATGAACCTTCTGACAGTACATTCTTTTTGTTTTTTTGCTATTTCCACTAATGTATTGTGTCTGTTATTTGTTTTTATCTTACATAGATCGTACCATGCAATGTGAGATTGGCATTCAATGAGCTCGTCGCAGACACCGTGACCTTCGATGCTCTTGGGGGCCCATACACTATGCATGTCGAGAAGGGGCGAAAGATAACCCAGATAGGAGGAGATGATTGGGATCGTTTCATCGCCTGCATGCGTCTTAGTGGGGGTGAATTGATCAGCTTCTCCTTCAGAAAAGATAGGCCCGGGATTTCTGTTATCTATCTAAATTTGATTCCGGATAGTGAGGATGAAGTTCATGAGGAGGAAGATGGTGTTGATTCAGATGATGACGATTCAGATGATGATGAGAACCCACTTGTTGAATACCTGTATGCCCAAGGACTCAGACTGGGCGACGAGGAAATCGGCAACCTCTGGGACATGCTTCCGCTACGTGAAGACTACCTAGGGAAGCCATTCGTGACCCGCCTCACAAGGACGAATGTTAAACGGCATATCATGGTATGTTACTTAGTGTGGTAATTACATGATATACATGCTTAGTTAGTGTAGTAGTTCATATGATATGCATGTTGTAGTACTATGATGAGAGGCCTAGTTTAGAATTCATTTAGTGAAGAATTTTATGACATGCATGTAGTGTAGTAATATGCGATGATATGCTTAGTGTACGCAGTAATCTAATGATATGCCTAATTACTGTAGTAATTTGATGCTTGGCGTATAGTGTACTGATGTGATGATATATACGATCAGTGTTGAATCCAATGATATATGTGTCTTGAAGTGTATGCTTTGTTGATAATTGCACGTGACATGATCATATATCATGTCAATTGTTTTGCTATTTTTACTAATGTATATGATCATGTCAACTGTTTTCAGAAATTACCTAAGAGGTTACTTGATAGCTATGGCATCGACCCAGACGAAGAAGGCATGGCTGCTCGACTACGCCTTACCAGAACGGGCTCCATCACCAGCTGTGCCTATGCAGTGGACACGGGCGGTCGCACTGTCTTGAGAAGGGTATGGTGGAAGAAGTTCCTTCGTGCCAAGAATCTTCGGGTAGGACAGGCCATCCTACTCACTGTTGCGAACACCCGTCGCCATGACTTGAGGATGATGATCACCACCCACCTCATTTAGAACTGGGGTGGGCCACGTATAAATCTGAAATGAACTTGTTATGTTAACTCTTGTTTGCGAGTACTTGTCGTGTATTACCGTACCTATATCTACTCATATCTAGGTACTATTGCTTGTGATGGATTGCAACTATTATTAACTGGTACCTAATGCTATACTAGCTATGATTATTCCACTGTGTGATGTTTTATAGGCTGTAGTGTGACATGGTAACTGTTATATATGGTAGAGGCTTGTCTCCAAGACCTTGTACAATGCAAGGTGCTTAGGGATGTGCTTCCACTGTGTGATGTTTTGTACGTGCCAGGTTGTAGTATGAAATGCTAACTGTTCTATATGGTAGTGGCTGGTCTCTAATTGGACTGTCATGTTGAACTAGTATCAATGGTAGAGGCGTTTTGTTATGCGCCACATCCAACAGTTCACATAATTAATTATACAAAGATTAAGGTATGAAACCCTTGGTCATACATAGCAACATTTCGTTCCTAAAAATTAAGGTACTTCCACATTAAAACTAACTAATACTACAAATTCGAAGGAACTACTTAATACATTAACAGCACATAGGGAAGTAGCCCTGGTCCAATGGCTTGAGAAATGACGAACAAAAATTGAAAGAAGAAGGATCAGCTAGTAGCAGCACCATCAGCCTCCCAGCCTCACAACTTCAGCCAGCCTGGTGAACTCCAGTTTTTTTGCTGCAAAACACACATGTGATGTTGTAGGCAAGAAAATAAATATGCCAGGGGTCTTGTCATGGCATCTAATCGCACGGAATGCTAGTACAAATGATGGAGAACAAAACATCCAACATGAGCAAATTCATAGGAGTTCTAGATCCATGGATACCATCAAGAAAAAATGCTCAGTTTTAATTCAGACACAAGACTAGGTGAAAACATGCATATTTCATATCAGCAACATTGATATGGCATCTTTGCAAGCTTGGGTCAGTGACTTGTCTTGTGTTTCATGGCATGACAATAATTTTAACAATAAATAGACATGAAATTGACCCAAACTCATGTACAAAGTTAGGCCATATGATGCATGGATTAATTCACACATAAATGACAAAATGCCAACTTTCTATAGAATTTGCAGTACTGAAATATTTCAGTGTGTACCAGTGTGTACTGAAACAGCAGTAGTGAAATAATTCAGTGTGCATCGGTGTGTACTGAAATTGTAGTAACGAAATATTTCAGTGCCTACCGGTGTGTACTGAAATATTTCAGTGTCTACCACTACAACATTACAAATTTTGCCTAGGGCAGTACCGAAATATTTCGATGCCTACCGGTGTGTACCGAAATATTTCAGTGTCCACCACTACAACATTACAAATTTTGCCTAGGGCAGTTCCGAAATATTTCAGTGCCTACCGGTGTGTACCGAAATATTTGAGTGTCTACCATTAGAACATTACTAATTTTTCCTAGGGTTCATATGATGCCTAGGGTTCACATACATCATAATCCATCCTCCAAATCCATGTACTCAAATGTTCATGCAATTCATTGAGATTAAAATGCCATCTAGCATTCCCTCTCTGAGCCATTATGATCAGTATCACCACGATGTAAGCACGAGCAGTAGAAAGATGAGGAGTGTGGAAGCTTACTCTAAACATAGCTACCGCCGCCGTTCAGACGAGGAGAGCGGCGAGGGAAGCGTGGAGAACGGCGGGGAAGCGAGGTCGCGGCCATTGTCCTCCTCATCTTGCGCTTCGAAGTCTCCGGTGACTCGGTTGGAGACTGCACAATCTGCAACGGCACCTCATGCACGGTGGGTTCCTGATCCAGTGGATGCTCTACCCTGGATCTGAACGCCCACCACCTCCGCCTGGTCCACTCGCTGGACGAATTGGCCTGCTCCATCGCCCAGAGGAGGATCTCGATCTTCTGAATCGGTTGCGCGGGCTGGGGGAAAAGCTTTGCCCTCTCCTTCTTCGTCAAATTCTTGAGAGTGGCCATTGCCGTCCAGCTCATCTGCCTTGTGTTGTCAAACCAAGAACGTATCTCCCTCAACCTGGGCAACTTGACCTGGTCGCCGCCGGCGATCTGCACGAAGTCGGTGTTCTCGCCGCCGGCCATCAGCTCGATCTGCCATGGAAGAGGGGGTGGGGGTGGGTGGGGGGGGGGTTGCCTGAGTGGAGCGAAGTTGCAGCAGCAAGAAGGAGGAGATGACTGCGGTCCACATGGAGGAGAGGGAGGAGATGGCCGCCGATGAGTAATTGTGGAATGTGTAGCACCATGGCGGCGGTTATTCATTCGACGAGAGGGGCGGCGCGTGCAAATTTTCCTAGGACTAAACTGCCCCTATATTAAAACGCGTCCCCACCTTGTCACGAGTACCGGCCCCACTCGTTTTAGTACTTTCGCGTACTTTCATCGGAGTACTACCCAGTACTTCGTATTTGTCTGCCGTTAGATCGACATCAACGAACGGTTCTAAAAAAGCCCAACCACTCTAAATCTTGTAATAGATAAAAACCACTACAAAAGAAGCAAGAAATGAACATCACCAAGAGAAGTTGTGTAAATGTCACTATTCCTAATAGTGTTGCTCAATTTGAACTTCCGGGGCTGAGGAGCCAGAGAGACGTTGGTCAGCTTATATTTGCCCTTGTGCCTTAGCTTCTCAGCAGCTCACCATACATGACATCTGGTCTCATGTACGCGGGCTTTATCTCCATTGATCGACCAACTCATTGCATCTCAGGTTGACATGGCCAGTTCAATCAATTAAACTCGGGCACCAATACAGGGCTGCTCGAGTAGTTGACATGCCTAACAGTTGACTTCACATCACTTACATAGATGCCTCCTCCTCATTTGCGCTCTACTTCACCATCCAGCTCATCATGGCTGCCCAAGTAGTTGCACAATTCAATTATTGTTCTATTTCTTAATGTTACAAACATGACACTCAAATACACATTTGTGTAAAATTGAAAGCACTTAACATGGGCGCACGCTCCCGGCTGCTTTGCCGCCGGGTCCTTTCCAGTTTTCCTATATAAAGGTTACGAGGCAGAGCATGTAGACATAGAATCAGCTCATGCACATCTGTCCTATACATCCTAGTACAAGCCATGGCCATCAAGCACACCATCCAGCTCCTACCAGCCTTGGTCTTCGCTGTAGCCCTTGTCCTTACGGCATCAGCAGATGCAACGGGGACGATCCACCTCAAGTTCTACATGCATGACATCGTCACCGGCGGGCCATCGAGTCCAGCAACAGCGGTGCAAGTCATCAAAGGTGTGGTGCCGCTGGCCAACGATCCCACCACACACTTCGGCGACATGTACGTCATCGACGACCTGCTGACGGAGGTGCCAGATGCGGTGTCCCCCGCCGTCGGCAGGGCACAGGGGTTCTTCCAATTCGCGTCGATGACAGAATACGCACTGCTGCTCACTGCTAATTTTGTGTTCACGGCGGGGAGTCAAAATGGCAGCTCCGTGGCCGTACTCTCCAGGAACGTCATCTTCAACAGTGTCAGGGAGTTGCCGATCGTAGGCGGCACTGGCGGCCTCCGTGGTGCGACTGGGTACGGTCTGCTCCGGACACACTCGGTCAACACCACCACCAGGAACGCGGTGCTCAAGATTGATATGTACCTCCGCGTGTAGGTGCATGCAGACCCTAGGTCTGAACTTACTTTCATGCATCTGGTGGGCGCTTGCATAAAAGAAGCATCTACGATTTGTGTGTGTGTGTGTGTGTGTTATGGTCCGGGATGTCTTCAGCATGTCAGTGCGTCCGATTTATTTGTGTAGCTTCCAGGTGTAAGTGTTAATGAGGTACAACAGTCTCGTTTGTTTACGGTGGTTGAAATCTTCGATCTGGCGTGCTGGTGAGGATGTGTCACAGCTGGAACATGGTGTATATGGTGTGGGGCGATGCAAGAATATCTGTTTTTATAGGATGTGCATTTCTACATTTCCTTACAAAAACCCCTATTTATGCGAGATAAAAGGAATTAAAGGGGTTTTGTAAACATGGGTACATTGCAATGTTTTAAATAGCGGGCTATGGCATATAGCGGCGACCCTTCAAAACAGCTATAGCTGGGCTATAGCGAGGCTATAGCGACAAATTGTACATGAAATCATTTCGCGGCAATATGCTCAAACAGCTATAGCGAAGCTATAGCAAAGCTATAGCCGGCTATTTCAAACTATGGTGCATCGTGACAAAAATCAAGAAAGTCTGACACTTTGTGCCTTCAAAAATGCACAAATTTATATAGGTGCTTCACTTTTATGTGTTGGAATGACATCTGTGGAGCCTGTGACAAAAATCAAATTACTGCTCAAAGTTTTCAGCACCCATTTTGTTTTCTTTTTCTCAGGAGCCCCTCAGCTCAGATATCATTTCGCCTTCAAATTTTACAAGCACCAAAAACATTTGCGCACCTTTATATCCAGTAACTTTCATAATAAAACAAAAGCATTTTGTCCGATTTCAGTGTTGAACATGGGTGCAATGCACCCAGCTTCAGCTACAACTTCTCCATTAATGGTGCCACCAGGCAATAAAATGGAGTTCTACGCAATATTTGTGGCAACCTCATCTTTCTTAAGACCTACTAGTCCTCTGTTTTTTTTACCAAGATAGTTTGCACGTTATTATATCCTCCTCATACTGTCATGAATTAGGATTCAGAAGTCAGAACGAATTACATTGTTGAGGGATATTCTGTTACGCACATCGGATATGTGAAGTCAACTGTTAGAAATGTCAACTAACATAGTTTGCACGTTACTAGTCAGGTTAATTTATCAAACTAAAGGAGAGCTGACGTACATATCTAGGTTAGTAATGTGAAGTCAACTGTTAGAAATGTCAACTAACTTGGGCATCCCCGATGAGTTACGTCATGAAGAATCTTCATTTTATTTTAGTTTTTTCACATGGCTGTGCCTATTTCTCATAGAGGCGATATAGAATTACAATTCTATTTAGATATATACCATGTATATATAATTTTACCTACAACAAATTATGTGCTGCGAGCAAAGGCCTTTTTCATTATAGCTTCTATATCAGAAAATAATGATGTTCCTAACTCATCCCCTTCTGGCTTCCTTGTTGTCAAAATATGTACGAGATAACGTAAATGTTAACGTATAGAAGTCTCTTCATGGTTTAATCCAGTGGTCATGAGATAACCGGAAATAGCGAGCGATTCAAAAAAGAACTATTTGTTCAGATTATTTGTTTGGGCAAAGAATGTATAGACGGGTTATTTGGCACTTGAGGTTGGCATGCCTCCTTTTATTTTCATTAACGTATAGCAAGTTGACTGTGGAAGTTCGAATTGATATGTGTCCCCTACCAAACCGGGATGTTGTGTGAGCAAAGGGGAGTCTGCTTGAGACTACGATTGGCATTCTTCACATGACAAATCCACGCACTGGTTTCGGCCACACACACACAACATAAACTTCCTCATAAGAGAAAGTCATAGCAGAACCGACTGTTTTTTTTACTCCTTAGCTCCATGGAGCACAAATACGGATTTATACTTCATGTCTGTAAGTTTTCATGATGAAACACCTATTGATGTGAGTTACACAAAAAAACCATGAATTTTAAAGTGAATAGTACAAGCACTCTAGGCATGACTACTTACTGATTGCCTAGAAACAGAGCTATATTTAGCCAGTATAGTACTCTGGTCAGAAGGCATCCGCAGTTTCAAATAAGCATAGATCAACTTTTTCCGCTGCTTTCCGTGCCACATCAAGAAACACATTTTTCGGCACAGATGGCATATAATCAATATAAGTACATAAATGGTGGCCTATGTGGGACACGGTGGCATTAGCGAAGGTGACAGCGTCCGTTTGTTGCAACGACATCGACGAGATGTTCGGATGCTGTGAGGGTTAAACTTGACGACAACGACGAAGACGACGATGCTAGTGCCTTCCCGGCCTAGTGTGGAGTACTGAAGGATGTATCAATTGACCGGTCCGCATGAAGATACTGATTGGAACGTAGTATCATGTTGGAAGTGAGAACTCTTATCCTGATCTTTATTGGTCGCGCACAACAAGGACGAACTTGTGCCGTTACCTTGCTGAAGGCATTGTCTCCTTTTTCAGAGCAACGACCTTCATTGTCTGGCCTCGACAACCGGATGAAAATTCTGATCCAGACTGTCTTTCGCCCAACATGGCAGCAATAACGCGAGGACATTTCTCTCTTCTTGAAGGCGTTGTTGCGTAGCAAGTCGACATAGATGGCCTTTGTTTCGGCTACAACTTCCGATTCCCAGATTCTGGCCCTTCCAGCAGCTGAATTGCAAACAAAGACTCAACTTCCAAACATGATTTCCCATAATCGACTTGGCACATGTACTATGAGCGAGTCCAAAGCCGAAAGATGTGAAATCACTGATTCTAGCTTCCCAAGCCCATTTTCAAGTCAGCCCAATGTCCTAACCGTCATTAAGCGACTAAATGCTACTATATGAAGTAGAACATGCCCCTTCCCTTCTCTTGTCACCCCCCAGATCACCCTTCTTCCCCACCCGAACCAACACAACGAGAGAGGTGGCTAGGCTCTGATGGCCGCTTTGGCGCCTCCAACGTCGGCGCCAAAGTGGCGGATCCCAGCGCCTCGCCCCCTCCTTGTCCACAGACAAGCATCCTCCGCCGCGCCCACAACCACCATCCCCCTCCCCTACCCACGAGCTCTGCCAGCGCCCATCCTTGACCATCGACAAGCACCTCCGCGGGATAGGACCAGCAACCTCGAGCTCTACTTGCTCTACCCTCGAGCACTACCTCCCCTACCAAGGTTCACACTGTGACTCCTAAAGCTCTAGTATTCATGGGCGATATGGATATTTGGTAACTCTGCGGGTTTTTGCAGTTGTTCAACAACTCAGAAAACAAATGGTCTGCTTTTGATTATTGGGAATCCGTAACCACAAGTTTTTGTTAGGAATCACTGCCACGACGATTCTCAAGACCTTGTAGCCCAAAGAAAGGGTGCCTTAGTCATAGGTGTTTATTTCATATCTTGTAATTGTTCAATCGCGGTTGTATTCGTTTTGTACTCTGCTTAATAATAAATAAAATTGGTTGTGTGCATCGTACTAATGCAAAAACCAGGGGTTTCAGCCCCCTATTTGAAATAAAAATAGTCACACTGTTTGGCTATGGTCGAAAACAACGGCTGGTAGTGGAGTATTCAACATTGTTTGTAGCATTACGTCGGGCGTGGGTAACTGAGCTCCTCGGTAACCAGCCTCTTGACCAGATTTTATAACATGTCAGATGCAAGATTGATCAATAAAGATCTCTGGTTTTTATCCCTAGTAAGGATATTCGGAGGATCAACTTTTCATACTTCTATTAAAACTGGATTAAGGGAATGGCAGTTAAATACTTGTTCATAAATATTGAATTGAAGACCGAACTACGGCATCATCACTACTTATTTAACACTTATGCTAGCTCACCGTGGAAGTATTTTCCTCTTAAGTGTAGAACCACAATACTAGTAAAACTGAAGTCCCAGATGAATTGACAAGGCTCTAGGCACAGATGGTATGTCAAAATAGAAAATATATAGTATTTTTTGATTAACTGGTTCTTATTGTTGCATCAAACTGATCGATAAAACCGAGGTAGAGTCCAACCCCCATTTTGTGCCTATGAGCATGTACATAAAAAAATAAAAATAGTTCACAATGGAAAAAAAATTATAGTGCCAAACCAGAGGAAAAGGAATAAATATGGATGAAAGGCAATTCAGAGACGAGAACGCCATCCATGCAAAAGAAAACAACTCTGATGATTTGCTACAGGTGCGCGAACATTGCTCCAACAACAGTCAGTCGTTCGGCTGTTTAAGCATAGAGCAAGTATGGACAAGGAATCATCAGTACTTATCATGCAATGAGGGGAAGTTTTCCTCCTGCCAAAGATCGTGTCGTTTATGCATATGAAGAACAACAACAGAAGTGTCACATGAACAATAAGGATCCAGCCCTCAATTTTGTACAATACCAATGAACCGATTACCAACAAGTTTGGAACACCCTAAGGTGGTTACAAGTTGGACACTACCAAAATGATAGACCATAACTCCCGAGCAAACTGGCATGGAAGGAATGCTCGATAGTCCCATAATTGTAACAAAAGAACTCTTTTTAGGTCATACATTAAAATTTGAAAGTATATGAATTGCCAGTTTAATACTTCGTAGGAAAAAGATTTAGGTATAAAACACATAAAAAGGGCAACCCAGATGGTATTTTTGATTACTCGAAGGCACATTCAGTGGACTGCATTAGATTAATTTATCTTATTATATTCTTCTGTGCCTCTTCGATTCACTGTCAATGGCAACACCTACATTGTAGAGCAACATAAACAACACAATACCTGGTGACACCAAAATGAAGAGAGCAATAGTGAAGATTACATGGTTTAATCAATTGCTAGAGAAGAACTTCAACCGGAGGTTGGTCCTATAGGACTTGCAGTTCGTCGTGTTGCACACCTTCATTTCCTTGTGCTTTCCAATCCTAACATGCGTTATGCGTCCTTGGATGGCGTCGCACAACTTCGTTTCCTTGTGCTTTCCAATACCACCATGTGTCATGGTAGCGTCCCAGGCTGAGCTCCACACCTCGAGCTGGCATTTCCAGTGGACATTAGACACACCATTACAAGGGGAGAGCTCGCTACATCCCAAAAGACTAGCCTGAAGGGAGTGTGGCACTCTGCTTTATAAGGTGATCCTAGTGTCCTCGCTTAACCAAGGTGGGACTAAAGTCACTGGCAATGCCTAATGACGAGTAGACAAACTGACCAAGAAGCAAACAGATCCAATTGACCATGGTTTAAGCCCAACGCCTGTGCTGCAAGTATCCATCTTACCCATGTGGCCGAATAGGGTACTAAGTCTGTGTTAGACTGGATTGGAATGCCGCTTCTGAAATAAGAAGGTGACGTCGGATAAATCACCATGCAATGTGTGTGCTCTATCAGTGAAGGAACCAAAAGTCATGGGAAATCCACCATGAATGCAAAACTGCTCGAGATAACCTTCGTAGCTGCCAGCGCCACATCTCTCTCTCTCTCTCTCTCTCTCTCTCTCTGCATTGATTAGACAAAACCATAGTGCTGCCACCATGTAAATCCATTTTATAGTGGATTAACACATCCAAGGTCCATCATGTTACTCTTACCTAGAATGCAACATTAAATCATCACTACCGTATTATCCAATGCTTCCTGCCCAAACCTTGTAAATTTTTGTGTCTCAATGCTATTTCCACTAGATGCTCCAAAGTCTTGCTCCAAACATAGTGCAGTATGCTACTAGGTACGTACCCTCAGGAAAGAGGAATAATGTGACCGTGTATATTATGAGCTGTTTTATGATCCTTCAACTTACCCTCTGGAGGGCAAGAACAATAGTAAATCAATCTCAGTTCGTTGATTGTTAGGAGCGGGTAGTTGGTCCCATAATTGCAACATTGAGATTTTACCTGCTATTGCTGGTTGCTCTCAAACTACAAGCAATAAATTTGCCCTCTCTGCAAAGTTTCTGAAGTCCACATAGACTAGATGATACACCGCGCATTGTGGAGGGAATTGGTTGCAATATATTCGAATAAGATTTGATTGTATGAAATATAAATATTTAGATTAATAACATGCGAACTAAAATTAAAATGAATACAAATTATTATATTTGATTTTTAATAGTTATAAGATACTTATTTTATATAAGCAGAATAATAGAATGAAATATATCTTCTCATGCATGATTGCATGCGGTGGTGGATCTTTGCCATGCATAGTTGCAAGTTGATGTGGGCCTTATCCAATTTATAATTGTATGATGATATGGCATTGTTGCATCTTGAGATAAATAAGCTAGTGATGATCACTCTCTTAGGTATACAAGATATGCACTAAATGTACTTTTTTAAACCAGTCGCTTCATCAAATACATTACAGTGATCATGATGTGACATGTGTTCATTCGGCTTAGAGGTAGCAGGCATATATAGCCCGTTAAAAAAATCATGTTGTCATGTAAATATGTTCCAATCAAATGTAATTTATCATACCAAATTTGGGTGTTCGATTTAAAATAATTTGCTTACTATGTCAAACACTCCCCCCCCCCCCCCCCATTTAGCTCTTGTAGTTGTACTACGGTTCTGGACCTTGAAAAAAAGTATGTGTAAAATAATGTTTGTGCAAACATTTCAATTACATATTTTAGTAGTAAAACATTTCAACTACATTTTTTTCAGCGGTAACATTTCAAAAAATTTTAGGGATGGTAACATTTCAACAACATATCATGATATCGCCTATTGGCTTGCTAGTGAATGAGGTAACCGAGGCGGATCCCACACAGGAGTTCGACTCCGCGGGAGTGGATGGAAACCGGGTGGCTCCAGGGAGGGATCAAGCGGGCGGCACGTTCCCGGTCAGTCTGGTTCAAATCAATCTCAGTACAAGCGAGGTGCCATGCGCGCCATGCACGCCATGCACATCGGCAGTGGCACGTACCACTGTAGATGCTTTCTGTAGCCAGTTGACGAAGGCTTTAACGCCAATACTTCAGCAGTCAGTAATAGGGAAAACCTTATACACAGAATTTTAGTAGCAGCGCGATACAAAATGAGGCACTACTGCTAACATTCAGTAGCGCGGGTACGGAACAAGCGCTACTGCTACTCAGTTAGTTGTAGCGCGGCCGAGCCGAAAAGCGCTGCTACTAAAAGCGACCGACAATACCCACCAACCTAGGTTTAGCAGCAGCGCGCGTATGTGACCCGCGCTACTGCTAAAGTAATAGCAGTAGTGCGCTTTTTATTCTTGTCGCTACTGCTAATTTTAAAACTGGCCACATGGCGGGCCCTGCTTAGCAATAGCGCGTGCACAGGAAGCGCATTGCTGCTATTCTCTTAGCAGTAGCGCGCTTAGCCACCCGCGCTAGTGCTAAGAGGTAGCATAATGACACCTTTTCCATCCCCCTCCCCCTTCCCCTCCCCCATCACCTCTCTTCCTCACTTTCCCCTACCCCCCACCTCCTCTCTTCCTCAATACTTCTCCTCCCATTACTCTCCCTCTTCTACCTATCTTTCTCTCTCTTTATTACTCCTAGCTAACTACACCACCTTCATTAATGCATCTCCCTTCTTTTTTTCCTCCCCCCTCCACTACTTGAAGTTGTCTCCTCCCAAATTAGCTAGCTAGGTAGATGTATCATTTACTGAAGTGACCTATGTGCCCCATAACTAGATCTAGCTTTGCCAAGAAGAGCTTTGTCCACTTTTGATCTTCCTACTACATCATCATCTCTCCACCGTGTGCTCGATCTCGAGATAGGTGTGTGATTAAAAATTCATGCTTTTGCAAGAATGGAAATATGTGTATGTGTGTGCGATATGATAATTAGGCGATACGATGGAAATTGTGTGTGTGGCATGAGTTGACGCCGAATTTTGCTTGTGAGTTGCCTATATTTTGCCAAAATGTCGATTTATTTCTATTTCAGCGAATTCCGGGCAAACTCTAGATCTATATGTCCTATTTTTAGGGAAGGACATGCCGACTTTTTGTATGACTTTGATGCATGCACGCATTTTTATAATCACTTTTTTATTATTACCATGCATGCATTCATGATGGTCAGTGGAACGATGGTGGACAGGTGGTTGCGGTCGGCGGTGCGGGACATGAAAGAAAATAACCTGACAGAGGTTTTATGTCAGCGTGGAAGATGCAAAGGAATAGTTTGGCTCGACCCCTATGACCAAGGTCGTGCTGAAGCGCACCTGCTCATGACTGGTTTCATGGATAGCTATACTCTGTGGATAATTGAAGATAAGTATGATGATGTTGAGGACGCCGACGGGGCAGGCAATGACAACACGGGGAAAGACGAAGAGATGATCGATAATGGCGGCGGGGAAGAGGCCGGACATGGTGGCGGAGAAGGGGGCGAAGATGGCGGAGGAGAAGGGGCCGGACATGGCGGCGGAGAGAATGTGGACTCCGCGCCGCAGATTTCATCGGTACTAAGTTCAATCGTGCGAGACCCTTATGTTCAAACACTGCTTCGCAAGGAGACGAGTACTGAGAGAGCTGTTTCTAGAGAGGAGGCTAAGCTGCAGCAACTCGTGGTAGACTCAAACACTCCATTGTATGATGGTTGCAATCCTGAGGTGACCTGCTTGAGTTTCACGCTCCAACTCCTGAAGACGAAGGCTAAAAACAAATGGACCGACACTAGCCTCGATGAGCATCTCAAGTACCTAAAGGATGTTCTTCCCGTGGGAATCTATGTCCTACAAGTGTGGATGAGGCCAAGAAGATCGTGTGCCCTCTTGATCTGCCGCATGTTAGATACCATGCATGCATCAACAGTTGCATAATTTATCGGAAGGAGCATGCAGACAAGACAAGCTGTCCGGTGTGCAATGCTTCTCGATACAGGAAGTCCGGGAAGAAATGTCCCCAGAAAGTTGTATGGTTCTTACCGATCACTCCCCGTCTCTAGCGGTAATTCGTAGATCCCAATGAAGCAAAGCTCATGCGCTGGCGCGCGGAGAGGAAGAAGCCCGACGATGGAGATTATCCGAAGCTGAGACACGTCAAGGATGGAAGCCAGTGGAGAGCGTTCAACGGCTTCTATCAGTACTTCGAATGTGATGCAAGAACATCGTGCTCGGCACGTGTACCGATGGCATGAATCCGTTTGACAACCAGAACATCAACCATAGCACATGGCCCGTGTTTGTATGGGTGTACAACCTCCCCCTGGTTGTGCATGAAGTCGAAGTACATTCACATCAGCATGCTGATTCAAGGGCTGAAAAACTAGGAAATAATATTAATATGTATCTGGGGCTACTTCAAAAGGAGTTAGACACGTTATGGAAAACACCGGGCAAGACATGGGATGCCAGCAAAGGCGAGTATTTCTACATGAGAGCCGCGCTGATCGCGACGGTGCACGACTATCTCGGTTACGGATATTTCACAGGCGAGGTGTGCCATGGATATTACGGATGCACGCGGTGCATGGATTATACGACGTCTCAGCAGCTAACGTCAAGGAAAGATGATGGTTCTGAGAAAATCGTGTACATGGGGCATTGAAGATGGCTCGATCCGGACGACCCGTGGAGAAACCGTGGAGATCTATTCAATGGTCACGCTGGGCATCGAGGACCTCGACGTAAGCGGAGCGGCGCCGAAATCGATGAGCTGTTGAAAAACTGGAAACAGTGCCCTGCACTGGGAAAGACAATGAAAAAGGTGCTAGAAGCCGCTGCTGAAGGTATGGAAGACGAGGTATGTTTTCTGGGACTTGGACTACTAGCACAAACTCGACACACCTCATTGCCTTGATCAAATGCATATCTGTAAGAATGTCCTCGAGAGCTTGCTCGCGACACTGATGAACATGCCGGATAAGACCAAGGATGGGCCAATGGTAAGAAAAGACTTGCAAGATTTGAATATCAGGGAAGATCTGCACATTCCGCCCCGTAAAAAGATAGACGAGGTAGAGACGGAGACAGAGGCGCGGGAGAATAAGGGCAAGAAAGTAGAGCAAGAGGATTATTTCCCCCCTTCTTGCTTCACCTTAAGTCAGGCTGAGATCGATCAATTCTTTAAGTGCCTTACTGGAGTCAAAGTTAGTTTCGGTTACTGTGGCAAGATAAGCAGATATCTAGACACAGAAAAGAACATATTCAGCAGGATGAAGTCCCATGACTGTCATGTGATGATGACGTACATACTACCTGTTTCCCTTAGAGGGATAATGGACAAGCACGTCCGTGACACGCTTATGGGTCTTCGCAACTTTTTCGACGTCATCTCTCGAAAGTCGATCAATGTGAAGCAGCTCCGAAAGCTACAGGAAGATATCGTTGTGATACTGAATGAGCTTGAGATGTACTTCCCGCCCACGTTCTTTGATGTCATGGTGCATCTGTGTGTCCATATTGTGGACGACATAATAGGTCTGGGGCCGTCATTCTTTCACAACAAGATGCCATTTGAGAGGATGAATGATAATTGATACGTCTCCGTCGTATCTATAATTTTTGATTTTTCCATACCAATATTCTACAATTTTCATATACTTTTGGCAACTTTTTATACTATTTTCGGGACTAACATATTGATCCAGTGCCCAGTGACAGTTCCTGTCTGTTGCATGTTTTTGGTTTCGCAGAATATCCATACCAAACGGAGTCCAAACAGGATAAAAACGGCGGAGATACTTTTCAGAATATTTGGAAAATCTAGAGGAAAAATCAACGCGAACCAGTGTCCGAGGTGGGCATGAGGTAGGGGGGCGCCCCCCTAGGGCGCCCCCCTAACCCTCGTGACCCACCTGTAAGGCGGTTGACGCTCTTCTTTTGCCGCAAGAAAGCTAATTTTCAGGAAAAAAAATCACGGCGAAGGTTTCAGGCCAATCGGAGTTACGGATCTCCATATATACACGAAACAGTGAAACAGAGCGAAGGGGGAACGCAGAAACAGATTGAGACAGAGAGACAGATCCAATCTCGGAGGGCCTCTCACCCCTCCCATGCCATGGAGGCCATGGACCAGAGGGGAAACCCTTCTCCCATCTAGGGAGGAGGTCAAGGAAGAACACGAAGGAGGGGGGCTCTCTCCCCCTCGCTTCCGGTGCCACCGGAGTGCCACCGGAGGCCATCATCATCACCGCGATCTACACCAACACCTCCACCATCTTCACCAACATCTCCATCACCTTCCCCCCTCTATCTACAGTGGTCCACTCTCCTGCAACCCGCTGTACCCTCTACTTGAACATGGTGCTTTATGCTTCAAATTATTATTCAATGATGTGTTGCCATCCTATGATGTCTGAGTAGATTTTTGTTGTCCTATCGGTGGTTGATGAATTGCTATGATTGATTTAATTTGCTTGTGGTTATTTTGCTGTCCTTTGGTGCCCATCATATGATTGCGAGCGTGGATCACACCCTAGGGTTAGTTGTATGTTGATAGGACTATGTATTGGAGGGCAAGAGTGACAGAAGCTTCAACCTAGCATAGAAATTGATGCATACGAGATTGAAGGGGGACCAATATATCTTAATGCTATGGTTGGGTTTTACCTTAATGAACATTAGTAGTTGCGGATGCTTGCTAATAGTTCCAATCATAAGTGCATAGAATTCCAAGTCAGGGATGACATGCTAGCAGTGGCCTCTCCCACATAATACTTGCTTTCGGTCTAGTAAAGTATTCAATTGCTTAGGGGCAATTCCGCAACTCCTACCACCACTTTTTCACACTCACTATATTTACTTTATTGTTTCTTTATCTAAACAGCCCCTACCTTTCATTTACGTACTCTTTATTATCTTGCAAACCTATCCAACAACACCTACAAAGTACTTTTAGTTTCATACTTGTTCTAGGTAAAGCAAACGTCAAGCGTGCGTAGAGTTGTATCGGTGGTCAATAGAACTTGAGGGAATATTTATTCTACCTTTAGCTCCTCGTTGGGTTTGAAACTCTTACTTATCGAAAACTGTTGCGATCCCCTATACTTGTAGGTTATCAAGACCTTTTTCTGGCATCGTTGCCTGGGAGCAATAGCGTGGGGTGAATATTCTCGCGTGTGCTTGTTTGCTTTATCACTAAGTAATTTTTATTTGATGTTCTTAGTTGTTCTTTATCTTTAGTTATGGATATGGAACGCGAAATACCAAAAAAATAGGTGTACTTTCTACTTATGGAGATGGGGAACCTCCTAAAACCCTCGATACTGGTTATGTGAAAGATATTATGTACTACCTCAATAATCCTGAGAAAACCCCATTCAATTATGTAATGGGAGGAACGTTGGATCAACGTGAATACTTTAGGGATTACCGCTTGACACAAAAAAGGGAAACTATTATGGGATCCAATTCATGTATTGAATTGGTATGCTAGGCAACTATGCTTGAGATATGATTATACTTGTTTGCTCTGAGGTGAAGGCTCCACACCTTCCCTTTTCATGTGAATTTAATGATAATGAAACCTTAGCTTATGGTATATATGATTACTATGATGTGGAACAAATAGAAGAATTTGTTGCTTTTATGGGTGCTTATGAAATTGAATCTATGTTTAAAGACTTTGAAGATTTTGATGATGCTATTTATAGACCTGAAAATTGAGCTATCCTGAAATATTGTTATGAGAATTATGAATACAATTACGAAATTAATGCGCTTATTAAGAAAGTCTCCGCTGTCCAAGAAGAGACTAATATTTTGCAGGAGTCTATGGAAGAAGAAATTGATGAAACGGTGAGCTCATTGGATGAGAAAGATGAGGAGAAGAGCGAAGAACAAAAGGAGGAAGAGCGGATTGATCACCCGTGCCCACCTTCTAATGAGAGTAACTCTTCAACTCATACATTGTTTAATTCCCCTTCGTGCTTACCGAAGGATGATTGCTATGATGACTGTTATGATCCCTTGGATTCTTTTGAAATATCCCTTTTTGATGATGCTTGTGGCCAAGATGCCAATATGAATTATGCTTATGGATATGAACTTGCTATAGTTCCTTATGTTAAACATGAAATTGTTGCTATTGCGCCCACGCATTATAATCCTATTATATTTTTGAATTCTCCCGACTACACTATATCGGAGAAGTTTGCACTTATTAAGGAATATATTGATGGGTGGCCTTTTACCGTTGCACATGATGATTTTGATGAATATAATATGCATGTGCTTGATGCTCCTACTTGCAATTATTAGGAGAGAGGAACTATATCTCCACCTCTCTATGTTTCCAATATGATAAAATTGCAAGAAACTGTTTATACTATGCATTGGCCTTTACTTTGTGTGCATGAATTGTTCTTTATGACATGCCGATGCATAGGAAGAGAGTGAGACTTCATTATTGCATGATATATGTTACTTTGTGCTCACTACTAAATTGTAAATCATTGTTAATTAAAATTGGCTTTGATATACCTTGGGATCCAGGTGGATCCATTACTTGAGCACTATATGCCTAGCTTAATGGCTTTAAAGAAAAGCGCTGCCAGGGAGACAACCCGAAGTTTTAGAGAGTCATTTATTTCTGTTGAGTGCTTTTATATAGTTTAAAAACAACAAAAATAAAGAGGAGAACCCAAAACTTTTTCAAAAAGGAAAGCGAAAGTGAGAAAGACATGCATTGTTGAAGTGAGAGCTAGCCTTGAACTTTGTTCATGCTCACGGAAACTTTGTGAATCTTGATTACAGAAACTTTTCAATAAAAATAATTATCTCCTTGTACAATTCCATTGTATTATAAAACTAATGTGTCAAGGTTTGCCTTTAGGATGTTTACATTTGCTTGATGGTTTGTACGGTGTAGGACAGAAACTTTGGCTGTAGTGCGCGATTTTACATTTTTAGCTGGAACGTCAAATGGTTCTGATTCTTTTTGCACTGTCTTCCTATACAAAGTTTTTATTTTTCCTAGTTTTGGTAGAATTTTTCAAGTATCAGAAGTATGGTGAATGTTCAGATTATTACAGACTGTTCTGTTTTAGACAGATTCTGTTTTTGATGCATAGTTTGCTTGTTTTGATGAAACTATCGATTCATATTAGTGGATTAAGCCATGAAAAAGTTATATTACAGTAGACACAATGCAAAAACAAAATATGAATTGGTTTGCAACAGTACTTAGAGTAGTGATTTTCTTTATTATACTAACGGATCTTACCTTGTTTTCTGTTGAACTTTTGTGTGGATGAAGTGTTCGATGATCCAGAAGGTCTCGATGTGAGAAGAAGGAAGAGAGGAAAGAGCTCAAGCTTGGGGATGCCCGAGGCACCCCAAGTAAATATTCAAGGAGACTCAAGCGTCTAAGCTTGGGGATGCCCCGGAAGGCATCCCCTCTTTCTTCAATAAGTATCGGTATGTTTTCGGATTCGTTTCGTTCATGCGATATGTGCAATCTTGGAGCGTCTTTTCAATTTAGTTTCGTTTTTATTTTATGCACCATGATGTTATGAGTTAGTCCTTGGTTGATTTATAGAATGCTCTATGCACTTCACTTATATCTTGTGAGTATGGCTTTATAGAATGCTTCGTGTGCTTCACTTATATCATTTGAAGTTTGGATTGCCTGTTTCTCTTTACATAGAAAACCGCCATTTGTAGAATGCTCTTTTGCTTCACTTATATTTGTTAGAGCGTGGGCATATCTTTTGTAGAAAGAATTAAACTCTCTTGCTTCACTTATATATATTTGTAGAATGCTTTTTTGCTTCACTTATAGCCTCTTTAGTACCGCGCAACTTTCGCCGGTACAATAAACCCACCATATACCTTCATCAAAACAGCCACCATACCTACCTATTATGGCATTTCCGTAGCCATTCCAAGATATATTGCCATGCAACTTCCATCATCATCATATACATGACTTGAGCATTCATTGTCATATTGCTTTGCATGATCGTAAGATAGCTAGCATGATGTTTTCATGGCTTGTCCGTTTTTTGATGTCATTGCTACGCTAGATCATTGCACATCCCGGTACACCGCCGGAGGCATTCATATAGAGTCATATCTTTGTTCTAGATATCGAGTTGTAATGTTGAGTTGTAAGTAAATAAAAGTGTGATGATCATCATTATTAGAGCATTGCCCCAGTGAGGAAAGGATGATGGAGACTATGATTCCCCCATAATTCGGGATGAGACTCCGGACTTTACAAAAAATAAAAGAGGCCAAAGAAGCCCAAATAAAAAAAAGATGCCAAAGAATCCCACCCAAAAAAAGAGAGAAAAGAGAGAAGGGGCAGTGCTACTATCCTTTTTCCACACTTGTGCTTCAAAGTAGCACCATGTTCTTCATATAGAGAGTCTCTTGAGTTATCACTTTCATATACTAGTGGGAATTTTCATTATAGAACTTGGTTTGTATATTCCGACGATGGGCTTCCTCAAATGCCCTAGGTCTTCATGAGCAAGCAAGTTGGATGCACACCCACTTAGTTTCAGTTAGAGCTTTCATATACTTATAGCTCTAGTGCATCCGTTGCATGGCAATCCCTACTCACTCACATTGATATCTATTGATGGGCATCTCCATAGCCCGTTGATACGCCTAGTTGATGTGAGACTATCTTCTCCTTTTTGTCTTCTCCACAACCACTATTCTATTCCACCTATAGTGCTATGTCCATGGCTCACGTTCATGTATTGCGTGAAAGTTGAAAAGGTTTGAGAACGTCAAAAGTATGAAACAATTGCTTGGCTTGTCATCGGGGTTGTGCATGATGTGAGTATTTTGTGTGGTGAAGATGGAGCATAGCCAGACTATATGATTTTGTAGGGATAACTTTCTTTGGCCTTGTTATTTTGGAAAGACATGATTGCTTTATTAGTGGGCTTGAAGTATTATTGTTTTTATGTCAAATGATAGACTATTACTTTGAATCAGTCGGGTCTTAATATTCATGCCATGATTAGATATGTGATCAAGATTATGCTAGGTAGCATTCGACATCAAAAATTATCTTTTTTTATCATTTACCTACTCGAGGACGAGCAGGAATTAAGATTGGGGATGTTGATAGGTCTCCGTCGTATCTATAATTTTTTATTGTTCCATGCCAACATTCTACAACTTTCATATACTTTTGGCAACTTTTTATACTATTTTTGGGACTAACATATTGATCGAGTGCCCAGTGCCCGTTCCTATCTGTTGCATGTTTTTGGTTTCACAGAATATCCATATCAAACAGAGTCCAAACGGGATAAAAACAGACGGAGATACTTTTCAGAATATTTGGAAAATCTGAAAGAAAAATCAACGGGAACTAGTGTCCGAGGTGGGCACAATGTAGGGGGGCGCCCCCTCCCCCTTGTAGGGCGCGCCCCTGACCCTCGTGACCCACCTGTAAGGCGGTTGATGCTCTTCTTTTGCCGCAAGAAATCTAATTTTCAGGGAGAAAATCACGGCGAAGGTTTTAGGCCAATCGGAGTTACGGATTTCCATATATACACGAAACGGTGAAACAGAGCGAAGGGGGAACGCAGAAACAGAGAGAGACAGATCCAATCTTGGAGGGGCTCTCGCCCCTCTCGTGCCATGGAGGCTGAGGGAGTCCTGGATTGGGGGGTGTTCGGGTAGCCGGACTATACCTTCAGCCGGACTCCTGGGCTATGAAGATAAAAGATTGAAGATTTCGTCCCGTGTCCAGATGGGACTTTCCTTGGCGTGGAAGGCAAGCTTGGCGATACGGATATTCAAGATCTCCTACCATGGTAACCGACTCTATGTAACCCTAACCCTATCCCGTGTCTATTTAAACCGGAGGGTTCTAGTCCGTAGGACAACTTCATCAACCCCATAGACAACAATCATACCATAGGCTAGCTTTTAGGGTTTAGCCTCCTCGATCTCGTGGTAGATCTACTCTTGTACTACCCATATCATCAATATTAATCAAGCAGGACATAGGGATTTACCTCCATCGAGAGGGCCCGAACCTGGGTAAAACATCGTGTTCCCTGCCTCCTGTTACCATCCGGCCTAGACGCACAGTTCGGGACCCCCTACCCGAGATCCGCCGGTTTTGACACCGACATTGGTGCTTTCATTGAGAGTTCCTCTGTGTCGTCGCCTTTAGGCCCGATGGCTCCTTTGATCATCAACAATGATGCGGTGCAGGGTGAGACTTTTCTCACCGGACAGATCTTCGTCTTTGGCGGCTTCGCTCGGCGGGCCAATTCTCTTGGCCACTTGGAACAGATCGAAAGCTATGCCCCTCGCCATCAAGTCAGGTTTGGAAGCTTAAACTACACGGCTGACATCCGCGGAGACTTGATCTTCGACGGGTTCGAGCCACGGCCAAGCGCGCCGCACTATCTCGAGGGGCATGATCTAGCTCTACCTCCGGGTAGTGTCCTGGAGGCCGCACACGCATCGGTTCCGACCTCTAACTCGGAGGCTATTGCGCCAATCGAGGACGAGCGGTTGGACGCCACCTCGGGGGCTGCGATCTTAAAGTCGATCGAGCCGAACGCTAGCCCCGCGCTCTGCATGATCCGTGACTCCGAGGATCCGGACTCCTCCCCGAACTCCGAACCCCCCGCACCCCTGCCAATCGAATCCGATTGGGCACCGATAATGGAGTTCACTGCCGCAGACATCTTTCAGCACTCGCCTTTTGGCGTCATCCTGAATTCTCTTAAGTCTCTCTCTTTATCAGGAGAGCCCTGTCCGGATTATAGTCAGCGAGGATGGGATACGGACGACGAAGAAATTCAAAGCCCACCCACCACCCACTTTGTAGCCACTGTCGACGATTTAACCGACATGCTTGACTTCGGCTCCGAAGACATCGACGGTATGGACGACGATGTAGGAGACGACCTGTAGGGCGCTGGAAGGCCGCCTCGTCATATGACATATATATGGTGGATACTCCGAAAGATGGAGATGGCGATGGAACAGTGGGGGAGGACACCCCCAAGAAACAGCCAAAGCGTCGGCGTCAGCGGCGCCGCTCTAAATCCCGCCAAAGCAAAAACGGTGATTCCGGCACGGGAGATAATACTACCCCGGACAGCGCCGAAGAACACCCACCTCAGCAAGATTCGGCACAGGAAGATGGAGAAGCCAGCCCTCATGAGAGAGCGGCGGACGAGGAGGTTGAGGATGATAACTATATGCCTCCCTCCGAAGACGAGGCAAGCCTCGATGACGACGAATTCGTCATACCATCAGACCCCGCCGAGCAAGAGCGTTTCAAACGCAGGCTTTTAGCCACGGCAAGCAGCCTCAAGAAAAAGCAACAACAGCTTAGAGCTGCCCAAGATTTGCTAGCTGACAGATGGACTGAAGTCCTTGCGGCCGAAGAGTATGAACTCGAATGCCCTCCGAAGAGTTACCCAAAGCGCAGGCCGCTACCCCGATCAGAGGAGGAAGCACCTACATCACCAGCGCACAACATGGCAGACCGGCCACCTCGCGGCCGCAACAGAGAGGCCTCTCGGCCCTCCACCCAAGACATGCCCTGACGCCGCTCAACTAAGGCACGGGAAAATGCGCCAGACCTGCGAGACGTACTGGAGGACAAGGGAAGACAAACAAGATCGATCTATGGGTCGCGCAGGCGCCCTACGGCACGTGACGATGATCTTCACTCGGGATACAACAAATCCGTCCGGGCCGAACACAACAGACATAGCTCTTCCGAGCTGCGTCGCGATATAGCCCAGTACAGAGGCGCCGCACACCCGCTATGCTTCACGAATGAAGTAATGGAGCATAAAATCCCAGAGGGTTTCAAACCCGTAAACATCAAATCATACGATGGCACAACAGATCCGGCGGTATGGATCGAGGATTATCTCCTTCACATCCACATGGCACGCGGCAATGATCTACACACCATCAAATACCTCCCGCTCAAACTTAAAGGACCGGCCCGGCATTGGCTTAACAGCTTCCCAGCAGACTCAATCGGTTCTTGGGAGGACCTAGAAGCCGCATTCCTCGACAACTTCCAGGGCACTTACGTGCGACCACCGGATGCCGATGACTTAAGCCACATAATTTAGCAGCCAGAGGAATCGGCCAGACAATTCTGGACACGGTTCCTAACAAAGAAAAACCAGATAGTTGACTATCCGGACGCAGAGGCCCTAGCAGCCTTCAAGCATAACATCCGCGATGAGTGGCTTGCCCGGCACCAGGGACAGGAAAAGCCGAAATCTATGGCAGCCCTCACGACACTCATGACCCGCTTTTGCGCGGGAGAAGACAGCTGGCTAGCTCGCAGTAACAACTTATCAAAGAACCCTGGTAACTCGGATACCAAGGACAAAACTGGCAGGACACGTCGGCATAAGCAAAAACGCCGCGGTAGCAGCAGTAGCAATGAAGACACGGCAGTCAATGCTGAATTCAAAGGCTATAAATCCAGTCAGCGGAAAAAGCCATTCAAAAAGAATACTCAGGGCCCGTCCAGTTTGGACCGAATACTCGATCGCTTGTGCCAGATACATGGCACCCCCGAAAGGCCAGCTAATCACACTAACAGGGATTGTTGGGCGTTCAAGCAGGCAGGCAAGT
Organism: Triticum monococcum; assembly: GCA_034509565.1. Taxonomy (NCBI): domain Eukaryota; kingdom Viridiplantae; phylum Streptophyta; class Magnoliopsida; order Poales; family Poaceae; genus Triticum; species Triticum monococcum. Next base: position 25,212,088 of record CM067842.1, on the reverse strand, counting down.
TAAGAGCCGAAAACAAAGAAAAGGGGCTGCATAGCAACGACGAGGAGGAGCCTAGGCCGCCGAACAACAATGGACAGAAGGGCTTTCCCCCACAAGTGCGGACGGTGAACATGATATACGCAACCCACATTCCCAAGAGGGAGCGGAAGCATGCGCTACGGGACGTATACGCGATGGAGCCAGTCACCCCAAAGTTCAACCCATGGTCCTCCTGCCCGATCACTTTTGATCGAAGGGACCATCCCACTAGCATCCGTCATGGCGGCTTCGCCGCATTGGTTCTCGGCCCAATCATCGACGGATTTCATCTCACAAGAGTCCTCATGGACGGCGTTAGTAGCCTGAACCTGCTTTATCAGGATACAGTGCGGAAAATGGGCATAGATCCCTCAAGGATTAAGCCCACAAAAGGACCTTTAAAGGCGTTATACGAGGTGTAGAGTCCAACTGTACAGGCTCAGTAACACTTGACGTGGTCTTCGGATCCCCGGACAATTTCCGAAGCGAAGAGTTAATCTTCGATATAGTCCCGTTTCGAAGTGGCTATCACGCCCTGCTCGGACGAACCGCATTCGCAAAGTTCAATGCGGTGCCGCACTACGCATATCTCAAGCTCAAGATGCTAGGCCCTCGAGGAGTAATCACGGTCAACGGAAACACCGAACGCTCCCTCCGTACGGAGGAGCACACGGCGGCTCTCGCATCGGAAGTACAAAGTAGCCTTCTTAGGCAATTCTCCGGTCCGGCCGTTAAAAAGCCAGACACTGCCAAGCGCGCCCGGAGTAACCCACAGCAGCACCGCCGTGCACACTATGAGCAAGCGTAGCAATGCGGCCCCAATCCTAGGTCTCGCGACATAGTAAAACCAGTACCTCGCGTACATAACTACGCCCTTGAGATACCATTGGCACAGGGGAAGGGGCACAATAACGGCATGCCCAAAATACGGCTTAAAATGTACTAGGGGCTGCCGGATTCTTTTTTCAACTTTTTCTTACTTTCAGGACACCATATTTCGGACGACCTGTTACGAGCGGTATACCTGTTACGAGCGGTATACCTGTTTTAAATACAAACGATGCGGTATACCTGTTACGAGCGGCCACACAAACGATGCAAGATCCAGGAGGCAGACAAGCCATGCCGCATTAAGGAACTCCCAGGTGGTCTCTGTTACGAGCGGTATACCTGTTTTAAATACAACTTCGCGGCCTGCCCCTGGTCAGGACATACTAAATAGTCCAATATCTTTTTGCTTATCGCACCACTTGTATCGTTCGGCTTTGATAAATAGCCTCTTTATAAACAATGCATAGCTTTCTATCTATTTTTTGCATTATCAGCTTTTCATATATATGTTTATGACATGTTGCACCCGTACACTGTGGTATGGCAAAATACGCCAGGGTCTTTAGTAGCCATTAATATGGCGTGAGAAGTCTGTACACTTTCACAAGTGCGGCACCCCGAACTTATACACTATATGCATCGGCTCCGAATTATGATTTGGGTCAATAGTTGGGTTTGGCCGGCTCCTATGTTTTGGTGCCTTACGTTCCGCTATATCGGCTAAGGTAGCACTAGGAGAACCACTGCGATTGTGCCCCGGTTGAGCTGGGCTAAGCACCTCAGTGGAGAAAGCTAAAACTGACTGTCATGATGTGGCGGGAGACCGGTCGCTGTTCGAGAGGTTTTTCGAGTCCCTAAAGGCTTATGCCGCTTCGAGCGAGGAGCTGGCTTTGTCCGGCCAAGGCGTGGATAGCGCCCCGAACTCGATCTTCCGAATAAGGGGCTTCGCCGAAATTTAAAATTATAGAGTTCTATGGCTAAGTGAGAGTGCTCAAGCATTATAGTCCGATTGCCTCGTTCGTTGTGCTGAGCGCCTCCCTCGAAGGACCCAACTATGGGAAAAAGAGCGCTCAGGTTTATGCCGAACACCCCAGCACTAGTGGCACGGGGGCAGAAGCCGACGACTGGCCATCTCTCAATTTTTGATAAACGGCCGCACAGAAAGTAATATTTTAAATTCAATAAGCATTGCTTATCGCATATGAACAAGTTTTCAGCGCACAGGATAAACACGAGCGAGTTCATTCAAAAATTACATCCTTGGTACATTCATCCGCCACTAGGCGGGCACCCGCAAGAACATCCTTATAGTAGTTCTCGGGCTTGCGATGCTCCTTCCCCGGCGGCGGCCCGTCCCTCACAAGCTTCTCACCGTCCAGCTTACCCCAGTGCACCTTTGCATGGGCAAGGGCCCTACGGGCACCTTCGATGCAGACGGAGCGCTTGATGACCTCGAGCCTTGGACATGCCTCCACCAGTCGCTGCACCAGTCCGAAGTAGCTCCCAGGCAGGGACTCTCCGGGCCACAGCCGAACTATGAAGCCCTTCTGGTGGGGAACGTAGCAGAAATTCAAAATTTTCCGACGTGTCACCAAGATCTATCTATGGAGAAACCAGCAACGAGGGAAGGAGAGTGCATCTACATACCCTTGTAGATCGCTAAGCGGAAGCGTTCAAGAGAACGGGGTTGATGGAGTCGTACTCGTCGTGATCCAAATCACCAATGATCCTAGCGCTGAACGGACGGCACCTCCGCGTTCAACACACGTATGGAGCAGCGACGTCTCCTCCTTCTAGATCCAGCAAGGGGGAAGGAGAGGTTGATGGAGATCCAGCAGCACGACAGCGTGGTGGAAGTAGCGGGATTCCAACAGGGCTTCGCCAAGCGCTGCGGGAGGAGGGAGATGTGTCACGGGAGGGAGAGGGAGGCGCCAGGGCTTAGGTTGGGCTGCCCTCCCTTCCCCCCACTATATATAGGGCCAAGGGAGAGGGGGGGGCAGCCTTGGCCCTTCCTCCAAGGAAGGGTGCGTCTAGGGAGGAGTCCCTCCTCCCCAAGGCACCTAGGAGGTGCCTTCCCCTTTTAGGACTCTTCCTTTCCTTATCTCTTGGCGCATGGGCCTCTTGGGGCTGGTGCCCTTGGCCCATATAGGCCAAGGCGCACACCCCTACAGCCCATGTGGCCCCCCGGGGCAGGTGGCCCCACCCGGTGGACCCCCGGGACCCTTCCGGTGGTCCCGGTACAATACCGGTGACCCCGAAACTTGTCCCGATGGCCGAAATAGCACTTCCTATATATAGTTCGTTACCTCCGGACCATTCCGGAACTCCTTGTGTTGTCCGGGATCTCATCCGGGACTCCGAACAACATTTGGGTTACCGCATACTAATATCTCTATAACCCTAGCGTCACCGAACCTTAAGTGTGTAGACCCTACGGGTTCGGGAAGCATGCAGACATGACCGAGACGTTCTCCGGTCAATAACCAACAGCGGGATCTGGATACCCATGTTGGTTCCCACATGTTCCATGATGATCTCATCGGATGAACCATGATGTCGAGGATTCAATCAATCCCGTATACAATTCCCTTTGTCCAGCGGTATTGTACTTGCCCGAGATTCGATCGTCGGTATCCCGATACCTTGTTCAATCTCGTTACCGGCAAGTCTCTTTACTCGTTCCGTAACACATCATCCCGTGATCAACTCTTTGATCACATTGTGCACATTATGATGATGTCCTACCGAGTGGGCCCAGAGATACCTCTCCGTCACACGGAGTGACAAATCCCAGTCTCGATTCGTGCCAACCCAACGGACACTTTCGGAGATACCCGTAGTGTACCTTTATAGCCACCCAGTTACGTTGTGACGTTTGGCACACCCAAAGTATTCCTACGGTATCCGGGAGTTGCACAATCTCATGGTCTAAGGAAATGATACTTGACATTAGAAAAGCTTTAGCATATGAACTACATGATCTTGTGCTAGGCTTAGGATTGGGTCTTGTCCATCACATCATTCTCCTAATGATGTGATCCCATTATCAATGACATCCAATGTCCATAGTCAGGAAACCATAACCATCTATTGATCAACGAGCTAGTCAACTAGAAGCTTACTAGGGACATGGTGTTGTCTATGTATCCACACATGTATCTGAGTTTCCTATCAATACAATTATAGCATGGATAATAAACGATTATCATGAACAAGGAAATATAATAATAACTTATTTATTATTGCCTCTAGGGCATATTTCCAATAGTCTCCCACTTGCACTAGAGTCAATAATCTAGTTCACATCGCCATGTGATTAACACTCACAGGTCACATCGCCATGTGACCAACATCCAAAGAGTTTACTAGAGTCAATAATCTAGTTCACATCACTATGTGATTAACACTCAATGTGTTCTGGGTTTGATCATGTTGCTTGTGAGAGAGGTTTTAGTCAACGGGTCTGCAACATTCAGATCCGTATGTACTTTGCAAATCTCTCTATTTGGAGCTATTCCAAATAATTGTTCTACTTGGAGCTATTCCGAATCGTTGCTCCATTATACGTATCCGGTATCTCTACTCAGAGCTATCTGGATAGGTGTTAAGCTTGCATCGACGTAACTCTTTACGTCGAACTCTTTATCACCTCCATAACCGAGAAACATATCCTTATTCCTCTAAGGATAATTTTGACCGCTATCTGGTGATCTACACCTAGATCACCTTCGTACCCTCTAGCCAGACATGTGGCAAGGCACACATCAGGTGTGGTACACAGCATAGCATACTATGGAGCCTATGTCTAAGCATAGGGGACGAACTTCGTCCTTTCTCTCTATTCTGCCGTGGTCGAGCTTTAAGTCTTAACTTCGTACCTTACAACTCAGGCAAGAACTCCTTCTTTGACTGATCCATCTTGAACACCTTCAAGATCATGTCAAGGTATGTGCTCATTTGAAAGTACCATTAAGTGTTTTGATCTATCCTTATAGATCTTGATGCTCAATGTTCAAGTAGCTTAATCCAGGTTTTCAATTGAAAAACACTTTTCAAATAACTCTGTATGCTTTCCAGAAATTCTACATCATTTCTAATCAACAATATGTCAACAACATATACTCATCAGAAATTCTATAGTGCTCCCACTCACTTCTTTGGAAATACAAGTTTCTCATGAACTTTGTATACACCCAAAATCTTTGATCATCTCATCAAAGCATACATTCCAACTCCGAGATGCTTACTCCAGTCCTTAGAAGGATTGCTGGAGCTTTGCATACTTATTAGCATCTTTCAGGATTGACAAAACCTTCCGGTTGTATAACATACAACCTTTCCTCAAGAAAATCGTCGAGGAAACAATGTTTTGACATCCTATCTGCAAGATTTCATAAATAATGCAGTAATCGCTAATATAATTCCAACAGACTCTTAGCATCGCTACGTGTGAGAAAGTCTCACCGTAGTCAACTCCTTGAACTTGTCGGGAAACTTCTTAACGACAAGTTGAGCCTTTTTAATGGTGACATTTACCATCATTGTCCGTCTTCCTTTTAAAATCCATCTGTACTCAACAGCCTTACGACCATCGAGCTGTTCTGACAAAGTCTACACTTTGTTTTCATACATGGATCCTCTCTCGGATTTTATGGCCTCGAGCCATTTATCAGAATCCGGGCCCACCATCGCTTCTCCATAGCTCGTAGGTTCATTGTTGTCTAGCAACATGACTTCCAAGACAGGATTACGTACCACTCTGAAGTAGTACGCATCCTTGTCATCCCACGAGGTTTAGTAGTGACCTGATCTGAAGTTTCATGATCACTATCATAAGCTTCCACTTCAATTGGTGTAGGTGCCACAGGAACAACTTCCTGTGCCCTGCCACACACTAGTTGAAGAGACGGTTCAATAACCTCATCAAGTCTCCACCATCCTCCCACTCAATTCTTTCGAGAGAAACTTTTCCTCGAGAAAGGACCCGATTCTAGAAACAGTCCCTTATTGCTTTCGGATCTGAGACAGGAGGTATACCCAACTGTTTTGGGTGTCCTATGAAGATGCATTTATCCGCTTTGGGTTCGAGCTTATCAGCCTGAAACCTTTTTTCATATAAGCGTCGCAGCCCCAAACTTTTAAGAAATGATAGCTTAGGTTTCTCTAAACCATAGTTCCATATGGTGTCATCTCATCGGAATTACGTGGTGCCCTATTTAAAGTGAATGTGGTTGTCTCTAATGCCTAACCCATAAACTATCGTGGTAATTCGATAAGAGACGTCATGGTATGCATCATATCCAATAGGGTGCAGCTATGATGTTCGGACACACCATCACACTATGGTGTTCCAGGCTGTATTAGTTGTGAAACAATTTCCACAATGTCTTAATTCTGTGCCAAACTCGTAATTCAGATATTCATCTCTATGATCATATCACAGATATTTTATCCTCTTGTCACGACGATCTTTCAACTTCACCCTGAAATTACTTGAACCTTTCAATAATTTAGACTCGTGGTTCATCAAGTAAATATACTCAATATCTACACAAATCATCTGTGAAGTAAGAACATAACGATATCCACTACATGCCTCAACACTCATTGGACTACACACATCAAAATGTATTACTTCCAACAAGTTGCTTTCTAGTTCCATTTTACTAAAAACAAGGCTTTCAGTCATCTTGCCCATGTGGTATGATTTGCATGTCTCAAGTGATTCAAAATCAAGTGAGTCCAAACGGTCCATTTGCATGGAGTTTCTTCATGCATATACACCAATAGACATGGTTCGCATGTCTCAAACTTTTCAAAAACGAGCGAGCCCAAAGATCCACCAACATGGAGCTTCTTCATGCGTTTTATACCGATATGACTTACGTGGCAGTGCCACAAGTAGGTGGTCCTATCATTACAATCTTATATCTTTTGGCATGAACATGTGTATCACTACGATCGAGATTCAATAAACCATTCATTTTAGGTGCAAGACCATTGAAGGTATTATTCAAATAAACAGTGTAACCATTATTCTGCTTAAATGAATAACCGTATGGCGATAGACATAATCCAGTCATGTCTATGTTCAACGCAAACACCAATCTCGATGGTAGAGGGAGCGTGCGATGCTTGATCACATCAAGCTTGGAAAAACTTCCAACACATATCGCCAGCTCACCTTTAGCTAGTCTCCATTTATTCCGTAGCTTTTATTTCGAGTTACTAACACTTAGCAACCGAACCGGTATCTAATACCCTGGTGCTACTAGGAGTACTAGTAAAGTACACATCAACACAATGTATATCCAATATACTTCTATCAACCTTGCCAGCCTTCTAATCTACCAAGTATCTAGGGTAATTCTGCTCTAGTGGCTATTCCCCTTATTACAGAAGCACTTAGTCTCGGGTTTGGGTTCAACCTTGGGTTTCTTCACTAGAGCAGCAGCTGAATTGATTTTTCATGAAGTATCCCTTCTTGCCCTTGCCCCTCATGAAACTAGTGGTTTCACTAACCATCAACAATTGATGCTCCTTCTTGATTTCTACTTTCGCGGTGTCAAACATCGTGAATGTTTCAAGGATCATCATATATGTCCCTGATATGTTATAGTTCATCACGAAGCTCTAGCAGCTTGGTGGTAATGACTTTGGAGAACTATCACTATTTCATCTGGAAGATCAACTCCCACTTGATTCAAGCGATTGTTGTACTCAGACAATCTGAGCACAAGCTCAACAATTGAGCTTTTCTCCCTTAAGTTTGCAGGCTAAGAAAATCGTCGGAGGTCTTATACCTCTGGACGTGGGCACGAGCCTGAAATCCCAATTTCAGCCCTCGAAACATCTCATATGTTCCGCGACGTTTCGAAATGTCTTCGGTGCCTCAACTCTAAACCGTTTAAGTGAACTATCACGTAGTTATCAAGATGTGTATGTCAGATGTTCGCAACATCCATAGACAACGTTCGAGGTTCAGCACACTGAGCAGTGCATTAAGGACATAAGCCTTCTATGAAGCAATGAGGACAATCCTCAGTTTACAGACCTAGTCCGCATAATTGCTACTATCAACTTTCAACTAAATTTTCTCTAGGAACATATCTAAACAGTAGAACTAAAGCGCGAGCTACGACATAATTTGCAAAATCCTTTTGACTATGTTCAGGATAAACAAGTTCATCTTATGAACTCCCACTCAGATAGACATCCCTCTAGTCATCTAAGTGATTACATGATCCGAGTCAACTAGGCCGTGTCCGATCATCACGTGAGACGGACTAGTCAACATCGGTGAACATCTTCATGTTGATCGTATCTACCATACGGCTCATGCTTGACCTTTCGGTCTTTTGTGTTCTGAGGCCATGTCTGTACATGCTAGGCTCGTCAAGTCAACCTAAGTGTTTTGCATGTGTTCTGAGGCCATGTCTGTACATGCTAGGCTCGTCAACACCCGTTGTATTCGAACGAAAGAATCTATCACACCCGATCATCACGTGGTGCTTCGAAACAACGAACCTTCTGCAACGGTGCACAGTTAGGGGGAACACTTTCTTGAAATTTTAATGAGGGATCATCTTATTTACTACCGTCGTTCTAAGCAAATAAGATGTATAAACATGATAAACATCACATGCAATCAAATAGTGACATGATATGGCCAATATCATATTGCTCCTTTTGATCTCCATCTTCGGGGCTCCATGATCATCATCGTCACCGGCATGACACCATGATCTCCATCATCATGATCTCCATCATCGTGTCTTCATGAAGTTGTCTCGCCAACTATTACTTCTACTACTATAGCTAACGGTTTAGCAAAAGTAAAGTAATTACATGACGTTTATGTTGACACGCAGGTCATAAATAAATAAAGACAACTCCTATTGCTCCTGCCGGTTGTCATATTCATCGACATGCAAGTCGTGATTCCTATTACAAGAACATGATCAATGTCATACATCACATATATCATTCATCACATCCTTTTGGCCATATCACATCACATGGCATACCCTGCAAAAACAAGTTAGACGTCCTCTAATTGTTGTTTGCATGTTTTACGTGGCTGCTATGGGTTTCTAGCAAGAACGTTTCTTACCTACGCAAAACCACAATGTGATATGCCAATTGCTATTTACCCTTCATAAGGACCCTTTTCATCGAATCCGTTCCGACTAAAGTGGGAGAGACAAACACCCGCCAGCCACCTTATGCAACTAGTGCATGTTTGTCGGTGGAACCGGTCTAACGTAAGCGTACGTGTAAGGTTGGTCCGGGCCGCTTCATCCAACAATACCGTCGAAACAAGATTGGACTAGTAACGGTAAGCATATTGAACAAAATCAACGCCCACAACTACTTTGTGTTCTACTCGTGCATAGAATCTACGCAATAGACCTAGCACTGATACCACGGTTGGGGAACGTAGCAGAAATTCAAAATTTTCCTACGTGTCACCAAGATCTATCTATGGAGAAACCAGCAACGAGGGAAGGAGAGTTCATCTACATACCCTTGTAGATCGCTAAGCGGAAGCGTTCAAGAGAACGGGGTTGATGGAGTCGTACTCGTCGTGATCCAAATCACCGATGATCCTAGCGGCGAACGGACGGCACCTCCTCGTTCAACACACGTACGGAGCAGCGACGTCTCCTCCTTCTTGATCCAGCAAGGGGGAAGGAGAGGTTGATGGAGATCCAGCAGCACGACGGCGTGGTGGAAGTAGCGGGATTCCAACAGGGCTTCGCCAAGCGCTGCGGGAGGAGGGAGATGTGTCACGGGAGGGAGAGGGAGGCGCCAGGGCTTAGGTTGGGCTGCCCTCCCTTCCCCCACCATATATGGGGCCAAGGGAGAGGGGGGGCGCAGCCTTGGCCCTTCCTCCAAGGAAGTGTGCGGCTTGGGAGGAGTCCCTCCTCCCCAAGGCACCTAGGAGGTGCCTTCCCCCTTTAGGACTCTTCCTTTCCTTATCTCTTGGCGCATGGGCCTCTTGGGGCTGGTGCCCTTGGCCCATATAGGCCAAGGCGCACACCCCTACAGCCCATGTGCCCCCCCGGGGCAGGTGGCCCCACCCGATGGACCCCCGGGACCCTTCCGGTGGTCCCGGTACAATACCGGTGACCCCGAAACTTGTCCCGATGGCCGAAATAGCACTTCCTATATATAATTCTTTACCTCCGGACCATTCCAGAACTCCTCGTGATGTCCGGGATCTCATCCGGGACTCCAAACAACATTCGGGTTACCGCATACTAATATCTCTATAACCCTAGCGTCACCAAACCTTAAGTGTGTAGACCCTACGGGTTCGGGAAGCATGCAGACATGACCGAGACATTCTCCGGACAATAACCAACAGCGGGATCTGGATACCCATGTTGGTTCCCACATGTTCCACGATGATCTCATCGGATGAACCACGATGTCGAGGATTCAATCAATCCCGTATACAATTCCCTTTGTCTAGCGGTATTGTACTTGCCCGAGATTCGATCGTCGGTATCCCGATACCTTGTTCAATCTCGTTACCGGCAAGTCTCTTTACTCGTTCCGTAACACATCATCCCGTGATCAACTCTTTGATCACATTGTGCACATTATGATGATGTCCTACCGAGTGGGCCCAGAGATACCTCTCCGTCACACGGAGTGACAAATCCTAGTCTCGATCGTGCCAACCCAACAGACACTTTCGGAGATACCCGTAGTGTACCTTTATAGCCACCCAGTTACTTGTGACGTTTGGCACACCCAAAGTATTCCTATGGTATCCGGGAGTTGCACAATCTCATGGTCTAAGGATATGATACTTGACATTAGAAAAGCTTTAGCATATGAACTACATGATCTTGTGCTAGGCTTATGATTGGGTCTTGTCCATCACATCATTCTCCTAATGATGTGATCCCATTATCAATGACATCCAATGTCCATGGTGTGGAAACCGTAACCATCTATTGATCAATGAGCTAGTCAACTAGAGGCTTACCAGGGACATGGTGTTGTCTATGTATCCACACATGTATCTGAGTTTCCTATCAATACAATTATAGCATGGATAATAAACGATTATCATGAACAAGGAAATATAATAATAATATATTTATTATTGCCTCTAGGGCATATTTCCAACACCTTCATGGCCTGTTCGGCCGCCTTGTGGAGCTCGACCAGCTGTTTCAGCTGGTCGCTCAAGGGCACAGGGTGTCCGGCCTAAGCATACTGCGACGAGAACACCTTCTCCGTCGAGCTGCCCTCTTCGGCTCGGTAGAATGCGGCGGTGTCGGATACGCTGCGGGGAAGATCTGCGAATGCCCCTAGAGAGCTCCGGATTCGGGTAAGTAACAAGTACTTTACTTTTATACTTCTGCTTTGCATAAAGAATGCCTTACCCGCCGCTATCTTCTTCATCTCCTCCAACTCTTGGAGGGCCCTTTGGGCTTCGGCCTTGGCGGACTTGGCAGTCTCAAGGGCCGCCGCGAGCTCGGACGCTTGCGTCTTGGACTCAAGCTCCGGTCACCTCTTTTTCGTCACCCCACGACAGGCCCGTCTCTTTCCAGGACCTAAGCCGCGTGGGTGGTCCGGATCGGAACTCGAGGGCTGTGGTCCATTTCGGATCGCGCGGCTCGATGATATAAAACCACCCGGCTTGCCATCCCTTTTGGTTCTCCACAAAAAAGCCCTCGAACCATAGGACGTTGGCCATCTTGCCCGCCATGGCGCCTCCGCACTCCGCCTGGCTGCTGCGCACCACCTTAGGCTTGACGTTGAAGGTCTTGAGCCAGAGGCCGAAATGGGGGCGGACGAGGAAAAAAGCGTCGCACACGACGATAAATGCCGAGATGTTGAGGATGAAGTTCGGGGCCAGATCATGGAAATCCAGGCCGTAGTAGAACATGAGCCCCCGGACAAATGGGTGGAGTGGAAAGCCCAGTCTGCGGAGGAAGTGGGGAAGGAATACTACCCTCTCATGGGGCCTTGGGGTGGGGAGAAGCTGCCCCTCCTCGGGAAGCCGGTGCGCGATGTCCTTGGACATGTATCCGGCCTTCCTTAGCTTTTTGACTTGGCCCTCCGTGACGGTGGAGACCATCCACTTGCCTCCCGCTCCGGACATTGCTGGAGGAGGTTGAGGTGGGAAGTGCGGGCTTGGGCGCTGGAGCTCGAGTGCGCAGGTGATGGATAGGCAGAGGAGGAAGAAGGCGTAGGTAAAAAGGTGGATCCTTATCCCCTTATATGGGCGGATGCAGTTGTGCGTCCCCACCTGCCTAGTAAAACTCACTTGCCTCCCAAGCACCGTGATATGTGGCGCGGCTGGATTACCCATGTCCGTATTGATGAGAATCCCGTAAAAAGGGGGTACACGATCTTTGCTTTGACAAGACGTGCCAAGGAAACCGCCTCGCAAAACGTGCTGAGGTGGAAAAGTAAAAAAAATTCAAGTAAAGGACTTGGCCGTAGTGTGATAACGCACAGCGGAATACGTCAGCAGATTTGATTTGTGTTAATATTATTCTCTCTATGGCAATATGTGGAAACTTATTTTGAGAGCCGGACACTACACTTGGTGTTTACAATCTTCTATGAAGGACTTGGAGGAGGAACCCGCCTTGCAATGCCGAAGAAAATTTGCGCGCCGGACTCGTCGTCATTGAAGCCTGGTTCAGGGGCTACTGAGCGAGTCCTGGATTAGGGGGTATTTGGGTAGCCGGACTATACCTTCCGCCGGACTCCTGGGCTATGAAGATACAAGATTGAAGATTCCGTCCCGTGTCCGGATGGGACTTTCCTTGGCGTGGAAGGCAAGCTTGGCGATACGGATATTCAAGATCTCCTACCATTGTAACCGACTCTATGTAACCCTAACCCTATCTTGTGTCTATATAAACCGGAGGGTTCTAGTCCGTAGGACAACTTCATCAACCCCATAGACAACAATCATACCATAGGCTAGCTTCTAGGGTTTAGCCTCCTCGATCTCGTGGCAGATCTACTCTTGTACTACCCATATCATCAATATTAATCAAGCAGGACGTAGCGTTTTACCTCCATCGAGAGGGCCCGAACCTGGGTAAAACATAGTGTTCCCTGCCTCCTGTTACCATCCGGCCTAGACACACAGTTCGGGACCCCCTACCCGAGATCCGCCGGTTTTGACACCGACAGAGGCCATGGACCAGAAAGGAAACCCTTCTCCCATCTAGGGAGGAGGTCAAGGAAGAACAAGAAGTAGGGGGGCTCTCTCCCCCTCGCTTTTGGTGGCACCGGAGTGCCACCGGGGGCCATCATCATCACCGCGATCTACACCAACACCTCCGCCATCTTCACCAACATCTCCATCACCTTGCCCCTCTATCTACAGCGGTCCACTCTCCCGCAACCCGCTGTACCCTCTACTTGAACATGGCGCTTTATGCTTCATATTTTTATCCAATGATGTGTTGCCATCCTATGATGTCTGGGTAGATTTTCGTTGTCCTACCAGTGGTTGATGAATTGCTATGATTGATTTAATTTGCTTATGGTTATGTTGCTGTCCTTTGGTGCCCATCATATGATTGCGCGCGTGGATCACACCCTAGGGTTAGTTGTATGTTGATAGGACTATGTATTGGAGGGCAAGAGTGACAGAAGCTTCAACCTAGCATAGAAATTGATGCATACGGGATCGAAGGGGGGCCAATATATCTTAATGCTATGGTTGGGTTTTACCTTAATGAACATTAGTAGTTGCGGACGCTTGCTAATAGTTCCAATCATAAGTGCATAGAATTCCAAGTCAGGGATGACATGCTAGCAGTGGCCTCTCCCACATAATACTTGCTATCGGTCTAGTAAAGTAGTCAATTTCTTAGGGGCAATTCCGCAACTCCTACCACCACTTTTCCACACTCGCTATATTTACTTTATTGTTTCTTTATCTAAACAGCCCCTACCTTTCATTTAGGTACTCTTTATTATCTTGCAAACCTATCCAACAACACCTACAAAGTACTTCTAGTTTCATACTTGTTCTAGGTAAAGCGAACATCAAGCGTGCGTAGAGTTATATCAGTGGTCGATAGAACTTGAGAGAATATTTGTTTATCTTTAGCTCCTTGTTGGGTTCGACACTCTTACTTATCGAAAACTGTTGTGATCCCCTATACTTGTGGGTTATCAAAGATCATCAAAGGATTCTTTCGTAACATGTCCCGTCCGGATGGAAGCATCATCCAGGGCTATGAGTGCATCTCTTTGTGCGAGAATTTTCTATATGGCACAGACTAGCCGCCTGGTGTTGGTGTTGGTTTTCCCATTAACAAGCACGATGGGAGGCTCGAAGGAGAAGGTCACTCCAACGGTCGCAGGGAAATGCATGTGGCATACTCAGATCGACGCAACGACTTTGACAGAGCAAACTTGGTAGTGCTACAATACTAAGACGAGGTAGATCCTTTCGTGGCACTGGATAAAGAAATTATCGCAAAGAACTATCGTGACCAAGGGGTATGCAGGACGGATGTCGTAGTTACTAGAGAGCACAACTCCACTTTCTTGCATTGGCTCAAAGACCATATTATTGCTAATCCCATGGAGGAGGGCTCTAAGGACAGATTCCTCATATACGCCTTAGCACATGGCCCCTCACCCAACCTCGTCACCTATCAGGCATACGATATCAGCGGATACACATTATACACGGAGGCCAAATATATGGACAGTGATGATCAGAACTCAGGGGTGACGATGGAATGCATGACCGGCAGCGACAACGGTGCAACTGAGAGATTTTACGGAAGGGTCTAGGAGATCTGGGAGCTTGACTACTCTGGACTGCACAACACGACGATGTTCCGTGTTAGATAGGCTAAGAATGTCGAAAGAGAAAACCGGTATTTCACTACCATGACTATACCCGACGCCAAGAGCGTTACCGTGAACGCTAGCAAAAAACGAACCATGGGTACATGCTAAGCATGTGACACAATGCTTCTTCATAACCGACCGCACAATCTCAGCCATGTTGTCGCAAGGACAGGCAAAAGGAACATCATTGGAATGGATGGAGTCGTCAACGAGGAAGACTACGATCAGTACAGCAACCCAGTGAGGGAAGATGACGATGACGATGAAGTATACGTCAAAAGAACAATCAATACTACATTACATAAGAAAAATCATACTCCATGGAAATGGAAAAGTCATAATGAGGGGCTCTATTATTCTACAACGAACAAGAAGCTTAAGGGAAAGAAGCTCACTCAAAAATGAAAACGTCAACGCTGAGGAACGTAATGTTATCGGTCAAATAATGTAATATATATGTTCCTATTTTGTATACACACTTAGCCATTATGCATGGGTCCAATGAAGTAATATATATGTTCCTATTTTGTATACATACTTAACCTCAAATGATGCAATATATATCACCTTCCCTTTGTTCACTGCTCTCAGAAAAAAAGTGAGAGAAAATAAAGGAAAAAGAAAATAGAAGAAAACAAACAAGAAAACTGCAATAGGTACTGGTAATACCAGTGACGCTTTTCTGAAAAAAGAGCTACAGCTAGTCAAGGTAGCAGTAGGGGTTTCCTTATAAAATTGCTACAGCTACATGTTGATTCATTTCCGTTCTGGTGAATTTCAGGCGCTTGATATGGCCATTTTTTAGCAAAGGTCATGCCAAAATTTTCCGTGAATTATGGCATGACTTGTGCTAGATAGTAGGCATATCGAGTGTCGGGAGTTTATGGGAAACGACATTCCAGCAAACATAGATCTTTTTTATATCATTTCTCATTTTTTTCATAGTTTTAGAATTAAACGAGGAGACTTAATCATAGGAAAGATGTCGAACAACGAACAAACTGGGCCTTCTGACCAATATGCAGACGAGATGGATTATGAGGGTGAACAAGAGTACCTCGACTTTTATCTTCTAAGCATAGTCAAGGTCTGAAGGTCGGCCTCGATGATGGTACTGACGCCGACATTGACACCGACGGCGCCGACACCGATGGCGGCGACGAGACTGGCGGGGAAGGTACCGGCGCCGATGCCGCTACCGAAAAGAAGAAGTAGAAGAAGCAGAGGATACAAAAACCTAACAAACTAGGAATTGGACGAGTGATGATCACAAAGATGGCACCTGGCAAGTTTGAGCCATCAGAGCCGGAAGTACCTCGCAAGTGCTATGGGAACCAAGTAGGATGCATCATACGGGAATGTGCGAGCATCAACGACGATGACTTAAGGAGTAAAGAACATTTGAGGCAGTTTCTCTTGACAAAGTTGCACAAGAGATTCAAGTTCCCCGGCCGGGATGATAACATAGAACAACCGTGGGATGATCCGAAGATGAAAAAGATTAACAATCACGCCATGGGCATGTTTAGCAATGATTTGGCCTCCTATAAAGGGAGGGTGAAACGAGTTATTGAGTCTGAGGAACCCCTGTCCAAGATTCTCGAGGAAATCCGACACTTATGGAAGAGTTGTTCAAAAATTTCAAGGACACTTGCGCTACCGAGGAAGCCAAGGCTAAGGCTGCGAAATTTAAGATCCTTCAGCAAAGGAACACGGGGAAGCATCGCCTATGAAGTCGTGGCTACCTCGGTAAAAGGCCCATGTGGGATAAGGATGACGTGGAACGTGAAGCCGCGGGTCTCCCGGACCCCTTCGCGAAGTTCACCAACCCCTTGGAGCGTGACTTCATCAGGGCCCGCTACAAGTGGGACAAGGAGAAGAAAGTGTTTTACACGGACCAGATAACGACGAAATTGATTAGACTACTGGGAATTATTCTTTTACCACCTTACATTTAGCTCCAGATCTACTCAACTAAACATTCGTAAACGGTTCATGTTCCTTGTGTAGGAGAAACAACACCAGCTTGCAGCCGAAAGCCCTACTTCTCCGATGAGGCCCAAGTGGGACACCCCTCTCAACCGGGCCTTTAACGAACTTAAGGGACTCCCTTTGGGCCACTGGTCGCAATATGGTCGTGCGCATGGCGTCGGAGACGGCGCTACGTGGAAGGTGTTTTTTACAACGAGGGCAGACCCCTTCGCGAAGTTCACCAAACTCTTGGAGCGTGACTTCATCAAGGCCCGCTACAAGTGGGACAAGGAAAAGGAGGTTTTTTACACGGACCAGATCACGATGGAATTGATCAGACTATTGGTAATTATTCTTTTACGACCTTACATTTAGCTCCAGATCTAGTCGACTACACATTTGTAAACGGTTCACGTTCCTTCTGCAGGAGAAACAACAACAGCTTGCAGCCGAAAGCCCTACTTCTCCGATGAGGCCCAAGTGGGACATCCCTCTCAACCGGGCCTTGAACGAACTTAAGGGATCGACTCCCTTTGGGCCAGCGGTCGCAATATGGTCGTGTTTATGGTGCCGGAGACGGCGCCACATGGAAGGTGTTTTACAACGAGGGCCCGGAAGCCAAGAAGCAGAAAAAGAAGTTTAGTCAGGCGGACATCGACGAGAAGGTGAAACTTGTGTTCAAGAAAAAAAGCAGCTAAGGACGCGAAAAAACAGCCGAGGAGAAAAATGAGTTGCTACAGTAGGCAATCAATGCCGCTGTAAATGCCTGCAGAAATGATTTCGCTACTAACTTGGTCTCGGCTATCATCAACTGGACGAACGAAAATCCAGACAAGACAGTACATGATTTCCCGTTGCCCAGTTTCGTCGCGAGCAACTCCGTGAACAACAACACCACCGCACCATCACTTGCTCACCCAAGCGGGCCTCCGCTCGCACCCGGACCTGCTCATAGCAGCCCGTCCTCAGTCTGTGGTGCGCTAGGCGGGCCTTCATCTTTGGCTGAGCTCGACGCCCTCATGGTAATTACATGTCGCACAAACATATATATCTCTAAAATATTCCATTTCCATTGTCTTTCGGATGTTTTACGCCGCGGACATGTGTTTGCAGGCTGACGAAATCCTGTGCACCGTACTCTACTTGATCAATGGCCAGAAGGTGGACGTGGAAAAGGGGGTGATAACGAAGCCCTTGGATCTCACGTTCCACAACCAGCCGATGCCCGCTGGGCACTTTAGGGTTACCTTGTCGAGTGTGACATCGGGGCATGAGGATTTGCCTCCTCCATTACGCCTAGGGGGAGAGGACGACAACACCCCACCGCGGATTGGAAGCTGTAAGGGTTGGGTGCTACAATTGTCGTAGAATCTTCTTCGTCTGGAGCCGACCGAGAGCACACCAATAACCACACATCAACAAGCATGTATGGAGACCACCACCCCACCTATGCAATTACCAGCTCCTGTATTGCCGAAGGAGAGTGGCGGACGACGTGATGAAGGGGGTGCAATAGTACTGGCTGATGTAATCGGTGCCGTATAACAAAGAATGAATGATGGGACGGAGGAGACGGAGGACCCAATGGGTTTCCTCAATACAAACGCGTATGAGGGTGACTTAGATATGATGAGTCAACCATATGACGAATCGGGCTATCAGCATGCTAATGAGGATATGGATGAACTGCCCGGGCAGGAATTACAAGAAGTCTCTCTTCATGAAATCCTCACAGGACACGCCTGGAGATGCCACCTCAACACATGCTCAACTAGCCGGGGGTCGTACATTGCTTAGCCCGGCAACACTGGGGCAGGGGTTAAGGAAGGGTCTGGAAGGTATGCCCAAGAAAAATGGGAGGAAGAGACCGGGAAAGATAGCTTCCTCCAAACAAGCCAGAGCACATAGCAGCCAGACAGTGGATTTTGTAGAGCGTGTACCCGTGAAAGGTGCAGCCATGTTCCATCTCACGGGCGAGCCGATGCTACGACCGAAACCGCTGGAGGCACTACCAGGGGATCTTAGGAGACTGCACGACCATGTGTTGTCGACTGAAAAAAGGCTACTAGCCTCGAAGGATCCAATATATCCGACATACGCTGCTCGTGTGCCTAAGGGGAAGTGCTACGTCGACACACGGCCCGCGGAGGTGTTCTTCCTGCGGTTTGACCATATCTTTGAGATGTTTCTGACAAGGCGGCTCAATTTTACAATCGTCCGCCTTTTGCGATACATATGAGTTCCGTCATAAAGAGAGAAGAAGTATCGCAAATCTGTGTGGCGGATCCGTACTACATGCATGAGTCTTTCTTGAATCTCGGCGACTTTGAGCGTGAAACTGCTAGGGACTACCTCCAAAACTTCATGGTATGGAATAAGCACCAGGAAATTGTTCTCCCGCCTTATCATCCAAAGTAAGTCAGGTCCGTACAATCCTTTCATACATTTCAATCATTTCTTCTCGCTCATGTGGAGAATAATCTGAGGTGTCTTTTCCCCGTAGCAACGGGCGCGCCGTCCTTATCGTTCTTTGCCCGCGAGTCTCAAACGCCATGTATTTCGACCGTACCGGAGACTACGAGAAGGACCACACCCACATAATGAATATTCTAGATGATGCTCTCCAAGGCTTCAGCATTAGGGGTGGCCACCTGCAGATCAGGAAACACAGGAACAAGAAGTTGGGTTTCTCGCATAAAACTAACTTCCGCTGCATCCATGTCCCAAAATCAAGCACGAAAGATGGATTCTACCTCCTCCATCTCATGATTGAGTTCAACACGGATCACCAAAAGCTGCGTCGTATGATAACCAGAAACAATGATCATATCCGCAAGTGGGTAGAATCTCATGGAGAAGCGGATTATAAACTTAGAGGTGACTTCTTTCGCATCCAAAGGGACATTGCGACGATCATCATGAAATAAGTCGTCGAGGAGAAGGGGATGTTCCACCACGGCCCTATATCGTGAGCTGACGTCTGAACTCGCATAGGCACGCAACGTCATGACCTCACGCAGTTCAAGAAGCTAGGGTCCATCCTTGATGATATGCAAGGATGGAACTTCTAGTGATTTACAATGCCGATGATGATGATATGTGTCGATTGAACTTGTATACTTTCTATAGCGATTAAACTTTGTGATGTCCACGGTCCCTGCCAAACTTGCGTAACACTACTTTGTTAGTTTGGATACGATGACATGTGTACCTCTAGTTAATTAGTTTGCGTACTATATGTTGCATCTACTTGCTCTAGTATATTTTGTTGCATATGATCGTACATTCTCTTGATGAAGATGCATCTCTAACAGGTACCTGGATTCTTGATGGCGAAGCAGTGCTATGTCGTGTACGAATGGAAGGTTCCGGGAATGTACGAGGAGTTGTATGAGTGTTAGGCGCAAGTGGAGGGGGTCTCGGGAGCCAGCCATAAAGGCTTCAAAAGCAGACAATAAGCACAAGCTAGTTACTTGAGGTTCACACTAGCGCGAGAGAGGCCTCATAACCGCCGCCTCATGTACTGCATAGTTCCGCTATCACTCATAATGATAGCACTTCTCGCGTATATCATTGTTTAGATGGATGACGTTGTAATTGCAAGTATTCGAGACTTACATGTATTGCTATTTTCGAGATGATGACGAGAGAGCACTTTGTGTTGGGTGATGATTATGATGAGACTATTTGTATATATATGCTATGATTACATTTGTGGTCTCACAGCCATTTGTATGTATATGATGATAACATTTGTATGTGCTAAAGATTCTTGTATAAAGCATGTTCAAATACAAAACAAATATGCAGAAAAAAACAAATACTAATAAAATTAACAATAGCGAGTGAAGAAAAATAAGCAGCAGCATGCCGCTAGCAGTAGCGCGGCCTAATTAAGTGCATTAGAGCTATTAGCAGTAACGCGCTTCCGTACAGCATAATGCTACTATGCTTGCATAGCAGTAACGCGGACGAACACGCGCTACTACTATACCTAAAACCCACACTGCTTCTAGGCTTTTTCCTAATAGTGAGTAGCCGGGCCTTGCGCCTACCAAGCGGCCTCGTCAGAAACGCCAGCGGGTATTGAACCCGCGCAGGATTGCCAGAATAGCCAAGTCAACTAAACAACAAATAGTGCTGATCCGCGAGCTGTCTCTTGCCAACTATTTGCCAACAAATAGTGCTATCAGCGACGAGGCCCTCCAAGCATACACCCAGCTGTTTGAGAGGCCAATGACCGATGCACACATTGCGGCGATCTTGGCTCTTTTCGGCTGGGAACCGGAGATCATGCCACTCTTGGTTGAGGAGGATTTGCAGGCGGGAGACGACAATAGTGTCGCTGTTGGTGGATCACCGCGGGCATATTAACATGCATAGTCAACCCTTTATGACTCTTGTGTGGAACGTGCGCGGGCTTAATACATCGGCATGTAGAAGTGTCATGTCACAGGTTGTCGATGCGGTGAATTCAAGCATTATATGCCTCCCAGAAACCAAGATGGAGGTTGTAATGGTGGAACATGGGTCGCTACGACCCAATATCGCAAGTGTGGCTCACTTTGTCTGGTTGACTCGCTCGCTGCAACATGGGCCTAGGTCAGCATATGAGCTTCCCACGGAGCGACCGACCTTTCGTCTCCTATCAGCGAGTGTACGGCAGTTTTCTATTTCTAGTTGTTTCACTAGAAGTCAATAAAATTCACACCCCTTGAAAAGTTGGTTTACAAAATTCATGAATTTCAAACATTCTAAAATTTACAAAATGCACACGAAATACAAAATGTTCATTGATTTGAGAAAATGGTCGCATATTAAAAAATTATTCATGAATTTAGGATAATGTTCATGAAATATAAAAGTGTTCGCACATTTTAGAAAATAGTTTAGGAATTCAAAGAAAATCACGAACTAAGAAAATTTTCAATCATTTCATTAGTTGTTAAAAAATTTGGGAAATTTTCAAATATTATAAATGTTCCTGAATTTTTAAAACTATTTGCAAATATGAAAATGATTGTTAATTGTAAACAGTGTTCAAACTTGAAAAGAATTCATGAATTGGAAAAGCTTCATGAATTTTCGAATAAACTCACAAATTGAAAAAATGTTCCGAAAGTTTAAAAACTATTGCTACAACTTTTTAATAAACAATAACATATTTTATAATACTTAGGAATTTGTAAACAGTTCACTAATTTAATGAAGGAGATATAAATAAAATAGGAGCAGAAAAAGGGGAAAGGCAAAAAAGAGGGATAGAACACCAAAAATTAGAAAATAGGGAAAACTCAGGAAGTAAAAATAAATTAAATAAAAAAAGAAGAAAACCTTCTTGAACATTCCCTAAATTGGGAGAAAGGTTCCAGATGTTTCACAAAACCGCTTACCTAGTATCCAACAACTCCTTTTATATATAGTAAAAAAAACTCCTTTTATATGGGCCAGCCCATCACCATCACGCTGTTAGGAAGCGCTACTTTGTCGCTCAGAAAGAGCGACACATAGCATTTAGGCATCTCCGGTCCCTCCCTTAAGGCACAGGTTATAGGCTATTCAGCCAAACGGCGCACATGCCCTTTGCTATGGGCCTGCGGTCCATGCAATATTTTTTAATCTTCCAAAAAAAACCGGGAGTGCAGCGAGAGATTCGAACTCACACCCTAGCGGTTTAGCACCACCGCATTAACTAACAGGCTAGTTAACCTGTTGTTCTAATGTATTGTTTGGTTGCCCTCCCATGTCGCGGGCAATTCTTTCTCTTTTTTGTTCCCTGTTTTCCTGAACCTATTTCTATTCTATTTTATTTGCTTTTTCCTTTTCTTTCTTTTTTCCTTTTTCTTCAAATGTGTGAACTTTTTAAAAATTTCATCTCCTTTTCAAAATCTGTGAACTCAAACCCATGATCTTTTTTCAAACTCCTAATCATTTTTCAAATTCATGTTTTTTTCTCAAATTAATGAACTTTTTCTACTTTATTGAAATTACTACTCCCTCCGTTCGGAAATACTTGTCGTCAAAATGGATATAAATAGATGTATCTAGAATTAAAATACATCTAGATACATCCATTCCTCGGACAAGTATTTCCGGACGGAGGGAGTAGTATTTTGTGTACTTCGTAAATATGTGAACTTTTTCCAAATTTTCCTGATTTTTACAAATCCGTGAACTTTTTCAATTTTCATGAACTTCTTCAAATTCTGTGAACTTCCCAAATTCGTGTAATTTTCTTTCTCAAATTAGTGAATTTTTTTCAATTTACGTGAACTCTTTAAAATACGTGAACATTTTCCTTTTGAAAAAAAATCGTGCTTTTTTTGAATGTTCGTGAGCCTTTTTTGAAATCTGTGAACTCCCAAACTCTCTTACAATGCGACTCTAGTTGGTCTTAAGTATTTCACCCTATTCTTAATCGGTAGTACCAGGGAGCTGTAATGGTTAGCCAAACGTGTTCATTAATGCAACGGCACGAGTTGGAATCGTTGTAATAGCAATTTTTTCCCCGCTATAATGGAATTTGATGGCACTGCACGTTGGTGGGCAGTAGTGGATGAGCGCCGAATAGGATCTCACTACTATTTGATAGAACCACTCGCTTTGGCTCGATCTTTTTTGGGCCAGCAAGTAGCTCGAGAAGGCCAGAATTGATAGGAAGGGGAATTTGGGACACCTCCAGATGCAAGTGCGTCATTTGCAACAGCACCATACACAAAAAATTGAACTCTGACACATTGTTTTGTTGGATCTCTAGTGGAAGAAAAATGCTTCAAACAATTTACTCAATCAAGACACCCCCCCCCCCCCCCCCCTTCCCTAAAATACTTATCTTTGTGAAGATGGAATGAAGAGGATAATAATATTTGTAAGCATCGAGAAACTTGTTAAATGTGACGACGCAAATATGAAGGAGCATTGGTGTCGCCCTGTGGATGAACATTTGGAGTCGATCTCAGATAACATACATGAGACTAGTGGATCTTCCGAATAACCATCAACTCGTTGGGCTCACATGGGTGTACAAAGTTAAGAAATATGTCGAAGGATACTTGTTGTATAAAGCAACACTCGAGGTTAAATGATACGAGCAAGATCAAGTTGAGAGCTTCGAAGAAGTGTTTGCTTAAGTTGTAATGATGAAATATGCCAGATTACTTATAACTCTCGTACCTCAAGATTATGGAGGTTGCATCACATGAATGTGAAATATGGGTTTTTGACCGAGGACTTAGAAGAAGTGTGAAGCGACCGCCGAGGTACACCCAAGAAAAAGAATCATAAGGTCTTGAAGCTATGCAAGAGACCAGAACGAGTGGTGTTGAATATTGACTACCAGTACACAATATCACTCTGCGAGAATCCTAGTATATATGCTTTGATTCACTAGTCCACATTAGAGGTCCCATGAAACAAGCCAAGCCCGTATACGAAAGTGTGTATATAATTAGTATTTTCCTGCAAATAAATATAATTACATATGAAACATTGCATTGGGGTTTGAATTTAGGTCTCAAAAGCATTTTGAACATATTAATCAAATATTTCTTTATTCATCAGAATATCAATCAAAATTATAAGTTTCTCAACCAAAGTTTCATTCAACAATTTAATTATCTTCCTTGGGTCTGATTCTTCTTTGAAAGAAGCTTCACAAAAATGCATTGATGTTTCATTGTGTTTCGGCTAGTATTGTGAGTTTTCATGAATTTCAATTTGATCACAAAATTCGCGTTGGGGTTTCACCAATCTTCTGTTAGTACTATAAATACATCACGACGTTTCCATAGTTAATGGACGACATTAACTCAAAAAGTAGTATGAAGGCTTAATTCAATTTCCAGGTCATCGAACTCGAGTTGTCGCTTGTAGGTACACCTCGAATAACAGGGATGGCTGTCGCGTCAGCGCTCACACATTTTCACCTCCTGGCTCACACAGTGCTAGCATATATGCCTGCCATTTCCCTGCTTTGGTGGGCAACAAATCCAGATGTGGCTCAGCATATGCAACTCAAGGAGGACAGACGGAACACCAGAATAAGTTGTGGGCTTGTAGGGCATCAGATCCAGCAGTGGCTAGACCCATGTGTTCTTCACTGCTGATTTTGGCATGTCATGCATCGGTCGCCATATAGAAGGGCCGTGTTGGGTTTCATACTGGCACCTTATACAATAAAAATAAATTCCAACTAACAAAAATATTGAAGCGCCAAGTATGAAACCCAACATGGAACTGAATCCCGATGATTCCTAATCCTATAAGAACATCGCTTTTTTTTTGAATTGCACAAGGCGACTAGACCGATCACTAGTTCTACAGTATCCAACTGCATGTCTCATCTTCGATCTTATAGAAGACCAACTGTGTGTTTGCTGAGATATTTCTCTAGGCCCATAGAAATAGAGTATGGTGTGTGTTTGTCCCAATGTTGTGATCTTATATAAGAAGATTGAAGTTCTTAGTTGTTTCGACATGGTACATGCGTGCAACGTCCGTACCAGCCTGCAACCACGTGCACCAACAAAGATGTTTTCAATGACACGTGGGCATTATTGTGTAGATCAACTGGCTATGGTAGTACAAATTGAATTTTACTTACTACATGACTAAATGGTTACTGCAATTTTGGACCATGGTGTTAATACTAAATATAGAGACACATAGCAGAGCCAGCATACCTCTAAAATACATTCATTAGAATTCATTTGTGAAATCTTGTTCTAAATTGTTTCTATAAAAATATTCGGTAGAATCATGTGAATTAAAATTCGCTATTTTCTCATATACAAGAAAATTTGATGTGTGAGTCAAAAAGGAGATATGAAAAACACAAGTGTGAAACTACATCTATTTGACAAAGAAAATCATAAGGTAAAACAAAAATCATTTCCTCGAAATGGACCGATGAAATGTTGACAACAGAAATTATATGGTCTTTTCACTTAGATAAGGTTTTCATTGCTATTTATAACATAAGAAGAATTTTTGTCATGGATAATAGAAGAACAGTTCAGCCGGTCAAACTAATTGCTTGACATTTTCATCATTGTGACAAAAATATCCTTGTTGTTATATATGACCATATAAAGTATGTAAATTATAATGCTGAGAGTTTGTACAACTTTGCAAAAATAGATGATTCGCTTATGAAACGCAAGCAACAAAAGAGAACAGTCAAAATGATATGTTTTCCTCGATTATTAAGCCATGCTTCAAGTGGTTTACACTAGGTTAATTCAAATATTGTTTGTTCTAGGATATGTGGCTCTACGCTTCACCATCATCAGCATATATAACAATAGCAGCATCATAGCAACATCATTGACCAAATATTAGAGTGTATAATGGAGATTATAAGGTTTACTATCATTAGCTAGAGAAGACAAAATCTGATGTTGTTGTTGAAGGGAATATACAAAGCTATCTTTCCCTGTGCTTCCAATGTAAAATATGTCTTGTATTCTTTGAGAAGCCCCAATGCCTAACCCGCCAGCCTCTACAAAGCCATTGGAAGGAGAGACGACATCGGGAGTATCATACTCACCATCCGATGGCAGCAATACAGCATGAATCAGGAGGCGTGCGCTGCTCGGATAAGCATCTATTCAGCTAGCCATTCGCATGGACTGAGTTGGGAGCTAGTGAAAAATTCTTCCATTGGTAGGTCAAAACTGGAAGTGTTTCCATAAAAGACAAAGGCCTTTTTGTTAAGAGCTCTTCATCATGCAGGTCTAGAGTGGACATGAGAAGTAAGGGGAGATCATGTTAAGTGGAACCAGAAAGAAAAATTACAAGATCCTGTAAAAAGAAAAAGGGTACGAGAAACAAGTATTTTATTAATCTCATCGGATAAACAAAATTACAAAATCTCATAAAAAAGAATGTGCTCAGTGGCCTACTAGCGCGGCCAGCCTGACTGTGGCGTTGTGCGCTCTCCTAGTTCCTGGGGCCTCGGACGGCTCCCGGTTAATTACTCTCGTGGTTTGCTCCACGAGATACCTCCGATTAAGCCATGCGGTCGTCGTCGTCTTCTTCACTTCGTGTTCTCCATCCATGATGATAATGGTGTATGTGGGTGTGGGCAGCGGCAAAGCCCGTATCCTTGCCGGTACATGCGCTGCTCAAAACATGACTTTGTGCTAGCCACGTTCGCCCTCGCCGTCGCGCCTCGTCGGTCTTTACAACGTTGACGTAGTCAGTGTTGGAGTAGCATAGGTCCTGCTTGGCTCGGACTTCTTGATGATGTAACGGCTTCGTTGGGGGCACGCAAGGGGTTTGCCTCATGGGATTATTCTTGTGGAGACTGGCGTCGGTGTAAAACCAATGCACGCTCGCATCGGCTTGGCTAATGTGGTAGGTGCCTCGTCTCGACTAGACGCCGAGTTCACGGCGGACTGACAAGACAAGGGCACCGCTTCACGAGGCCATGAAAGTTCACGTCCTAAAGAGGCATGCTTGATGCCTCGTCTCCGCTAGACGCCGTATTCGATGGTCTGCTAAGGCAAGGATCACACTGCTTGTATGACGATGAGACATGTACACAAGGAAGGGTGCACCTCATCTCGGCTGAACGCCGTATTCGGTGGTCCACCAAGACAAGGGCAAAACAACGAGGTTTCAAATAAAGGTGGCATCATGGAGGGATGTGGTTGATGCCTTGTCTCAGCGAGATGCAATATTCTGTGCTCCGCCCAGACAAGGAAAACACATCGCGATACCAAAGAAATGTGGCATCATGAAGGGGCGTGGTTGATGCCTCGTCTCAGCTAGACATCGTATTCGGTGGTTCGCCTAGAAAATGAAAACACATCGTGATACCAAAGAAAGGAGACATCATGGAGGGGCATGATTGATGCCTCATATCAGTTAGATGTCGTATTTTGTGGTCTACCGTGATTAGGATCACACCACCTGTATACCGTCGGCGGCGAACTCCGGCTGCTTTCGAGTCATCTCCTGCCAAGAACCTCCACGGCTCCGGGTTGATTATGTTGACGATGGGCGTCGTTTTGATGAGCTCCGCGCCTCCGTCCTGCGTGGCACGGCGGCAGCATCCTCGCGACCTCCAGGCCTACGTCCTCCGGCTCCAACTTGACAAAGTAGACGTCAGCGACGTCCCCAACGGGTGCCATGCCTCCGTCCTCCGGCTCCAGCATGATGAAGTAGATGGAGGGTGTCCTCCTTGCAAACTCCCATCATGATCCTTCATGGCACCTTGTTTATGACGTTGGCGATGGGCATCGTCTTGGTGAGCTCCGTGCTTCCACCCTTCATGGCACGACGGTGCCATCCCCGAGATCTCGATGCCTTCGTCCTTCGGCTCCAGCATAACGAAGTAGATGGCGGGCGTCGTCCTAACAAGCTCCACGACGCCATCCTCCGCGGCACGGCGGCGACCTCTGATTCTTCATAGCGCCTGCTTGATGGAAGGTTGGCTGCCTCGTCACTATGAAGGAGTTCAACGGGCTGCGCGCTGGCAACACCACCGACACACCGTCGTCTTTGGTGCCTTGTGAAGTGTGGGAGTAGCCTCGTCGTCTTGGTGACCTTGATGAAGATGATACCATCATCGAAGTGCTGCATGTTTACGAGCTCCACCGCGCCACCACCGTGCTTTGCATGCATGTGATACAGAGAATATTGAGAAAGATTAGACGATAACTTTACGGTTCGGGAAGGTCAACTTGGTGTTCGTGTTGCTGCGGAGGCGCATGCTTCTTGCACAGATGATCGCCAGCGTTGTTGTGACGAGATGTCAATGCCGATCTCTCTTCTCTCCTACTTCTTGTTGTGTGAGTTCTGGGCGTGCGTGAGGTCTGGGACGTAGTGGCTGGATGTGGTCTGTTCTGGCCGAGACGTGGTGACTGCTGTATTTATAGGACGAGAGGGCTGGGTGCTGTACGCAACCATCGCTGATTCCTTCCTTCTATTCTTCTTTTTGATGTCCAAGTCTGCACAAAAAAAGAAACAAACCAATACATACCTTATACCTTATTGCTTCCGGCATGCCTTTCAACGGAAATCAACGAGCTCTGTTGAGTCTTTGGTTTTCCTAATCTTGGTAGGTTGCCAATTATACGAGCACACATCCGGCTGCTGCCGTGCATGTAACTTGCACCGCGTATTCGGATACGTATGTGTGCCCTTGCCGACCGGCCGTAGGCATTCACACACACACACACACACACACACACACACACACACACACACACACATATATATATATATATATATATATATATATATATATATATATATATATATAACAACAACAACAACAAAATTCATGGTTAAAAGGAGAATAATCCCCGGCCTTTACATTTGGGCGATGCATACGACCACTTTATTAATTATTTTCATACAAAGCTATACAACAGCAAAACTAAAGGCACCGTCTAAGTAACAACTGTCACTACACCTATCCAATTGATGAAGGGGTACATATAGTCTAGGCCTAATACCAAACAGACATCGCAGCCAAACCTAAATATCTAAGACCGGAGGTCCCAACCAGGACGCCTGCCGGGTATGGGGCACGTACCAGTCCGGCGCACTCCTCAACCAGGACGCCTGCCGGGTATGAGGCCGCCGCAGCCACCTGCCACCAATTTATCTTCAGAGTTGTACTGTTGCATGTACCGTGCTAGGTCTCTCTGCCATCGACACCACCACGACGCCCGACAGCGTCATCCTCCTGCGCCAGTCCATCCTCCCACAGCGAACTCCGAATCTGCACTGCGCCATGCCGTCAAGATCCGTCGCCATCAGTGTATAGGATGAAGCACCGCTCCACCAAAGAATCCGTCGTCTGGTCCCTCGATCACGTGTGTACCTCCAAGAATGACGCCCCCAAGGGACGAACGACACCAGAGCGCCGCTGTCATCCGATCATCCGATCTAGGGTTTCCCCTAGAGGTAGTATAGAGTGGCCTTGAACTTCTCCACGACGATGCCTTCAAGAAGGGAACGACGCAGATAGTGCCGCCACCGCTGGCCTTAGTAGAAGCCGAAGGTAGGTTTTCACCCAGATCAGTTCGAATGGATCCAACTCTCGTGCCCGGGCCGGCGTCACCACCAGCACCACCAGGCAGACCCCTGGAATACCGGCAGATCAGCGAACCGCCGGCACCACCGCATCCAGATCGCTGGCCACGTCGGGCCGCCCCATCCCCCGCGTCGTCCGGGCCAGAGACGGAGCCGCCGACTGCCGCACAGGGACCGCCGCCGAGAGCCCAGCGCCCGCCACCGCTTGCCGAAGCCAACCGACGGCCGAGCACTGGCGCCACCGAGGAGTCAGATCGGGGGGGGGGGGGGGGGGGGGGACGTCGCGCGCCGACCACCCTCGCGGACCCCGCCGCATGCCCAAGCACCGACGTCATCAGATCAGGAGGAGGAGAAACCCGCGCCACACCGCCCCGCGCAGACTACGCTGCCGCCGCCACCAAGCAGGGGAGCCCCACCTAGATCCGCCGGCGACTTGACCTACCGCCGAGCCAAGCGCCGCCTTGAGGGCCGGCCGTCCCACGCCGCCCAGGAACATCGCGAGGAGGGAGGGAGCCCCGCCGCCGCTGATGCACGTGTGGCCTTTGCCCGGCGGCGGCAAGGGAGAGGTAAGGCGAGTGTCAGTGTCAAAACCGGCGGATCTCGGGTAGGAGGTCCCGAACTGTGCGTCTAGGCCGAATGGTAACAGGAGGCAAGGAACATGATGTTTTACCCAAGTTCGGGCCCTCTTGATGGAGGTAAAACCCTACGTCCTGGTTGATTAATATTGATGATATGGGTAGTACAAGAGTAGATCTACCACGAGATCAAGGAGGCTAAACCCTAGAAGCTAGCCTATGGTATGATTGTTGTATGATGAAGTTGTCCTACGGACTAAACCCTCCGGTTTATATAGACACCGGAGAGGGTTAGGGTTACACAAAGTCGGTTACAATGGTAGGAGATCTTGAATAACCGCATCGCCAAGCTTGCCTTCCACGCCAAGGAAAGTCCCATCCGGACACGGGACGAAGTCTTCAATCTTGTATCTTCATAGTCCTGGAGTCCGGCTGAAGGTATAGTCCGGCTACCCCAACACCCCCTAATCCAGGACTCCCTCAGTAGCCCCTGAACCAGGCTTCAATGACGACGAGTCCGGCGCGTAGATTGTCTTCGGCATTGCAAGGCAGGTTCCTCCTCCAAATTCTTCATAAAAGTTTGTAAACACCAAGAGTAGTGTCCGGCTCTGCAAAATAAGTTTCCACGTATTGCCACAGAGAGAATAATATTAACACAAATCTAATCTGCTGACGTATTCCGCAGCGTGACATCACACTACGGCCAAGCCTTTATTCGAATCGTTTTCACTTTTCCACCTCAGCGTGTTTTGCGAGGCGGTTTGCTTGGCACGTCTTATCAAAGCAGAGATCGTGTCCCCTTTATCTACGGGATTCTCATCAATACGGACATGGGTAACCCAATCATGCCCGTTAGCATGTCTTCTCGATTAAAGGCGAGTCCCAAACGGTTACGGGGAGGGCTCCTGGTATTCAACCTCTTATAAAGAGACCAGGGCCTTACTCCCTTTCTCCAATCTCAAAACAAGTTCGCCCGTCGCCTCGAGTTCCAACACCCTAGGCTCCAGATTCCAGGCGCCTCGGACCTTCGACAATGTCCGGTTCCGACCTTCAAGGCCGATGGATGCCCTCCTCCGTCATGGAGGAGGACGTGCTAAAGTTGAGAGAGGCTAAGTTCTTGACCGCCGAAATTTCGCATAGGTTGCCTGCTCAAAGGCAGGCTATTCCCAGTCCCCAGCCCGGTGAGAGCATAGTGTTCATGTCTCACTTCCTTCGGGGGTTAGGCTTCCCGATGGATCCCTTCGTGAGGGGGCTGATGTTCTATTATGGGCTGGAATTTCATGACTTAGCTCTGGAGTCCATCCTCCACATTTCCTCATTCATCGTTGTGTGCGAAGCGTTCCTCTGTGTTACTCCTCACTTCGGATTATGGCTCAAGACTTTTGGAGTGGAGCCGAGGATGATCAAGGGACGGCACGCAGAGTGCAGAGGCGCTGTCATAAGTAAGAATGCTGATGCTCCATGGCCCGAGGGCTCCTTTCAAGAGGATCTCGGCTTGTGGCAACGAGAGTGGTTCTATATCACCGCTCCCGGGAGCACCAAGTGGGTGGCGCCTCCTACCTTTCGCTCGGGTCCCCCACCACGGCTAGCGTCATGGGTCAACAAAGGATTAGACTGGGGGTTATCCAAAGACGTGCCCTTGTTGCAGAGCCGCATTAGGGATCTCTTAGAAAGAGACCTCAACCTGGTCAAGTGACGCAGGTCACGCTGATTCGCCGAACACTGCCCAGCAAACGTCGCTCCCTTCGTCTGTGGGAGTTTAATCTGAAGGGACCACGAGCTCTCCAGCATTTTATGGGTGCAACGCCCGTGGAGATGTATAAAATGTTCTTCGGATCACAAGCAATGTGTCCGGATTTGACCGAGGACACAGGTTTAAGCTGCAATCGCCCGGATACTCAAGTAGGTAACCTTGTGTCCGGACTCGCTGTCCGTAAAAATTGTCATAAATTCGCCCCTAAAAGAGCTGTCCTTTTAAACAGGAGTGGATAGCGAAGGCAAAGCTGATCAGGTGTCCGGCTCCCCTTCCTAAGACCAGGCCGGATCCCGTGCTACTCAGGATGTTGAAGATTGTGCCTTTGGAGCAAAGTGAGGGGGAGGACAAGGAAACTATGGCCTCCTCGAAGGAGGCTGCTCCGAAGGGAGGAACCGACAATTCCTCTCCTAAGGGGAAGAAGAGGGCCGCCTCTGACGACCCGGAGACCATGGCCTCAAAGCGAGGGAAAAAGTCCTCGTTAGAGGGTCCGACGCCGGGGAGATCCTCGGCCGAACTACGCCCTCAAAGGGATCAGCTCTCCAGCAAGCCGTAAGTAGAGAAAGATTTTCCTTTAGAGGGATGAGAGAAATCCTCGCTTTTTATCTGAGAAGATTAACCAAAATTTTACTTTGTAGCTCGGACCTCAGCCCTTCTCAGCAGAGCTCGTCTTCAGGGGATTTTCTTCCAGAGATGATGGAGAGTGGAACGCCTCCCCCTGTCGTACCGCCTGGCGAGGCGGGTGACCCTGAGGTGTCGTCGCGGAGGGTTTCTCCGAATCCGGCAAGGGTGGAAGGTAGCCATACGTCCCCCCAAGGTTCTTCGCGCCCGGCCTTCGATGGAGGTCATAGGACGAGTCCGTCACCGTCTGATGCGCGGTCGGAGGAGCTGATGATTCTGCTGGGGCGAGCTTCTATCTCAGAGGAGCACCGTGCATTGATGGGTACGGTGATTGGAAGGCTTTCGTCCGCGGAAAGCGGATGGCATGAGGCCGTCAG
The DNA here is from genome assembly GCA_034509565.1 of Triticum monococcum. Classification (NCBI taxonomy): domain Eukaryota; kingdom Viridiplantae; phylum Streptophyta; class Magnoliopsida; order Poales; family Poaceae; genus Triticum; species Triticum monococcum. Next base: position 25,179,038 of record CM067842.1, on the reverse strand, counting down.
AAGTTTGCTGACGGGTTTTGAGGCACGTTTGATAATGTACTTCTTTGTCAGTTGCGCATAAACAAGATGCGCCCTGTGTAGATAGTAGCCCCTGAGACTCTGTGCGTTGTCAAAATTGACGGCGCGCAGAGGATCATAATCCCAGGTCTAAAATGCCGCCTTTGTATATAGGTGGCGAAGTGTCCGGAATCGAGCCGAACTAATGATTTTGCCGAACTAAAGCGGCAACTTGACGTGGCAGATGCCGACATCGTGCTCGTCAACGAGCGGCTTGATGAGGCTGAAGGTATGCAATTCCTCGGGCGGCATCTGGTAAGAGGAGCTTTATGCCAGTATCTTACAATGTGTGTGCTTGACGCAGATGGTGCGGCCGCCGTGGAGAGTCTTCGGGAGGAACTTGCCCGAGCTAAGGAACAAGCCAGGAAAAGTGATGCGGCTGCCGAGAAGGCCCTTGAACAGCTGAGAGCCGAACAGGCTGCTCACTGCCGAAGCAAGAAGGAGATGGCCGAGATGGCCGTGAAGTTAAAAAGTGCGGCTGACCGTTGCAAGTTTCTTGAGAAAGAAGACCGGGCGAGACAGACGGACTTAGAGAAGGCCATTGCTGATGCCAAGGACGCTCGCTCTGCGATGAGAGCTGCGAAGGAGGAGCTACGTCAGGCCGGACAGATTGCGGCTGGAAAGCCCTTTATGCTACGGAGGAAGTTTTGCGATCCGAAGATTGCTCCGTTGGACCGGATGTGGAGTGCGGAGGACACCTATCTGGATTTGGCGGCGAGTGCTGCTGATGCGACTGAATACTTTCGAGATCAAGAAGATCGCGAAGTGGAAAGGCTTTTCTGGTCGCAGTTCCAGAATCCAGAGCATCCACTGGCAGTGGACGATCGTCTGGCTCAATGGGCCGAACTGAATAGATTGTCCGGACTCGCCATGAAGTACGTCATGGGTCATCTGTGGCCGGGGAGGTCGGAGCCGAAATGTTATTTCAGCTTGGTGCAGCAATTCCTTGACGCGGTGCCATGTATCAATACGATGAAGAGGTCAGCATGCATAGAGGGCGCACGGATGGCTCTTGCCCGTGTCAAGACATACTGGGCGGAGATGGAGACCACCGTTGTTGCATCCCGAGATTCGGAGAAAAGCCAAGTATCCTCCGAGCACTATTTTCAGGAAGTCCTTGAATGCGCTCGTGTAATAGAGGCGCAGTGCTCGAAGGATGCTATGTTCTGATAGCATATGTAATTATAAAGCAATATTTTGATGAATTGTAGTAGCCTTTTATACTTGTGCCTTCAAGTATTTGGAACACCTCATGTGCGGCCGTTTTAAGATATATATACAAAATCTGAAAGATTGCAGTCATTGGCTTCAGCCCCCACGCACATAGTGCGGGGGTGCTCGCAGAAGGCGCATTTTCACACTTAATCCAACGTCTTGGTCCTACAAAGGAGGTGATAGCGCAGCGAGCTAGGCAATCGGACTATAATGCTTTACCACTTTCACTTAGCCATAGGAGCTTAACAATGGGACTATTTAGGTAGCCCCTGGTGGCGACTGCGCTCGCCCGAATTCGGGGCGCGTATGTGCCTGGCCGGGAAACGGCCCTTCGTTAATACGGAGGAATCCTACAGATTCCGGAGAGTCATCGAGTGGTTGACCAGTCTCACGCCATATCATGACAATCGGTTTTCGGCTTTCTCTACTGAGGTGCTCGCCTGGGCGAACCAGGGCACAATTGCAGTAGTTCTCCTGGTGCCGCCTTAGCCGATAGAGCGGAACATAAGGCGGCCGAACACAGGAGCCGGGCAACCCAACATTTGACCAAAATCATGACTCGAAGCTGATGCATATCAGGCCAAACTCGCAACGCCGAACACTCCCTAAGGTATTCGGTCTTTATGAGAGCAGGCGAGGTAACGCTCTGAGGTATAAGCCCCTAGTGTCCAGGTACGCGCAAGAATTCTGATGTGGCCACATGCCAAGACGCCGGCCTCCTCCTTGGTCATAGAACCAGGGGATGTGTATCAACAAGAGATAGTAAAAAAGGTTTACGCAGGGTCTTAATCTGAAAAGAGTCCTTGGAACGGGTCCCTACTGCACGTCTGCGCCTATGTCTCCGTTGTGCCGTATCCTGGACGGGCACAGCACGACGTTCATGTGTGAAGCCCCTAGTGCAGGGGTATATGGCCACTAATCCTTTATCAACGATACTTTTGTGCCGGACTCGTCTATCTGTGTCCGTGGTCTTAATGACCTGTTCCGATGGTCTGGCTGGTGAAGCCACTGTATTGTGGGGCTGTTAAAGCGGCCGCACAATCCTCCGTTCGGGGGAGGTGTTCTCACTGCTTCCCCTTTAAGGAGATGATGCCGCGTGGACCGGGCATCTTAAGCGTAAGAGATGCATAATGCGGTATTGCGTTAAAGCGGGCGAAAGCTTCGCGTCCCAGTAGTGCTTGGTAGCGACTTGAGAATGGGATGATGTGGAAAGTCAGCTTTTCGCGACGGAAGTTATCGTCAGAGCCGAAAATAACCTCGAGCCACAGAAAACCCATGCAATGGGTATCCGGACCTGTCGTTACTCCTTGAAAGGAGGTTTTGCTGTGGCGAATTCTTTTTGGGTCGATCCCCATGTGGCGGATTGAGTCATGATATATCAGGTTGAGTCCGCTGCCACCGTCCATAAGGACATTTGGAAACTGGAGTCCGCCAATTATTGGATCGAGTACCAGGGCAGTCCAGCCTGGGTTCCTGATACTTCTAGAATAACCCAGATTATCGAAGATGATTGGTTTTGACAACCAGTGGCGTGATTCCTTTGGGATAGGCCGTGGGGCGCGTACCTTTATGGGCGCCGCACGTTTTGTTATGTGGAGTAAGTTTACTGTTTTTACTTCTTGTGGGAAATTCTTTTGTTTCCTGGTACTCTGCTTTTGGGGTTCGTCCTCGTCTTCGCTTGGTGTGTCGAGCCCCTTGTGTTCGGCATTCAATCTGCCGGATTGTTTGAAAACCCAACAATCTCTGTGGGTATGGTTAGCAGGCTTTCCGGGAGTGCTGTGTATTTGACATATCCTATCCAAGATTTTGTTTAGGTTGGATAGGTCATCCCTGTTATCTTGGAGGGGCGGCTTTTTCTGATTCTGTCGTGAGCTTTTGAATCCGGTGTTGACTGCCGTGCTCTTCGGACTTTTTTCCTTAGTCCGGCGACGGTCCTTATTGTGTCGCGGTTTTTCATTTCCATCCCTAGTTTCGGATGTACTTGGGTCATTGCTGCTGCATCTTGCCAACCAGCTGTCCTCTCCTGTGCAAAAACGGGTCATGAGGCTTGTTAGTGCGGCCATTGTTCTTGGCTTTTCTTGGCCGATGTGTCTGATGAGCCATTCGTCTCGGACATTATGCCTGAAAGCCGCTAAGGCTTCAGCGTCCGGACAGTCGACTATCTGATTCTTTTTAGTAAGAAATCTATTCCAGAATTGCCGAGCTGACTCTCCGGGCTGTTGAGTTATGTGACTAAGATCGTCAGCATCCGGAGGGCGGACATAGGTCCCTTGAAAATTTGCTCGGAAAGCGTCCTCGAGCTCTTCCCAACTTCCGATTGTGTTTTCAGGAAGGCTTTTGAGCCAATGCCGGGCTGGCCCTTTAAGCTTGAGGGTTAAGTATTTTATGGCGTAGAGGTCATCTCCTCTAGCCATATGTATGTGGAGGATATAATCCTCGATCCAAACTCCAGGGTCTGTTGTTCCATCATATGCCTCTATATTTACGGGTTTGAATCCCGCTGGAAATTCATAATCCAGGACCTCATCGGTGAAACATAGGGGGTGTGCGGCACCCCTGTATTTGGGTCTGCCGGATTCTGATAATGGCTTTATTGCATTGCTTACGAGAGCTTGCTTTCTTGGCCCGTAAATGGACCTGGCTGGGCCATGATGCGAACCCTTAAGTGGGTGGCATGCCGGCTTAAGTGCGGCGCTGCTTGCCGCTTTATGCTGGCCATGAAGTTGTCCTACGTTCTAAAACCCTTCGGTTTATATAGACACCGGAGAGGGTTAGGGTTACACAAAGTCGGTTACAATTGTAGGAGATCTTGAATATCCGCATCGCCAAGCTTGTCTTCCACGCCAAGGAAAGTCACATCCGGACACGTTACGAAGTCTTCAATCTTGTATCTTCATAGTCCTGGAGTCCAGCTGAAGGTATAATCCGGCTACCCGAACACCCCCTAATCCAGGACTCCCTCAGCGAGAAAGGGGAGCGGTGCCGGCGATCTAGGGTTCCGCCCGGGCCGCTCGCGGGAGCGGCACGGAGGACGGGGGGCTCACAATGTAGTTACATATATGATGTATACATATAAATGGATTTTCAGGTATGTATACACGCAAGCTTGCCGGCCGGTCGAGATACCCGAATATCACCAACATTTCATGCACGTGCATGTGCAAGAACGTGGGCAGCTTGCTATGCATGCTTGTACCATGCTAAATGAATTTTCCCTTTTGTATATATAGCCTGCTTCAAAAACTCTTATATATATATATATATATATATATATATATATATATATATATAATGCAACATTGGACAAATACTCGTCGAACAACACCACTACGGTATCCTCCACTGTTTTCAAGCGAGTTTTAGTTTCATTGCCAGTACGAAAGGATGATGCTCTACTGTGTTGATCCAGGCAAACATAGTATTGAATGCTACTACGTTCCCCCTGAAAAGATAAATAATGTGACCACAGATATTTACATTGAAGTTTCAGTTTTCTCTACAAACTTCCATTGAGGTTTCAGTTTTGCGGGCTGGTGCGGCGGCTGGCGGCAGCGCCCTCCCTTTGGGGCCCCGTCTGGGTCTGGGCAGGTCTGGCATGGCTCCGCCTGCGATGGCTCCGACAGATGGATGTGCGTCTCGTGCAATGGATTGTGAGATGGCGGTGCACCCACTGCAGCGCGACGACGAGAGCTTCACGAGCCATTTCAGGCTCGGCCAGACCCAAGTACCCGGTGTGCTCCTCTTGTTTCGTCCGGACGGTGACTGCCTATGCTGGCGGAGGTTGTCCCCTCCCACGTGGCTGCTGACTCTGCCGCTTCTCGTTCCCATCGGTCCCGCTTCGCTCTCCATGGTGAGACGGTGGTGGTGACTCGAAGACCATGGTGTTGCATGCTGGTGGGCGGCAAGTTCAGTGGAGTGCGACAGATCAGTCGGGGAGATGGGTGTGTCGCAGACGAGAGAAATCCCTATAGGCTTGGCCAGCACCGGCACGGTGATGCCCGTGGGTGCCACCGTTTCTTCCTGAAGGGCTCGCCTATCCCTCTCACCCACGCCCATCCGCATATCGGGGGAAACTCTAGGACCTGTCTGGGGGACAACGTCGTCATCGTCACGTTTCTTCCTAAAGATGATGCTTCGTATGCGGCGATTCGAAGTGCTAAGAGTGTGGTGGAAGTCTCCAGAGGGTGTGGTGGTTGCAATCATCATTGTTTCCTTCGATCCGACTTTGTTGTCATTATTCTTTTAGTTGCTCTTTTATTTCTCTTGGGCATACTTGTGCATGTTGTCTGCCTCAACATTGAAATCTCTGTTCTTCGGATGGTTGCTATATTAATATAACAGGATGAAAGCCTATTTCAATGGAAGATCCGGCCGATGATGCATGTCCGCCCCGAGGCATGAGCACGTCGCTGCCATACAGAAAGGTCCAGAGCAATAACTTTCCCTGCCCTAGCAACACACCAGGAGACTGCGGCTGCTGGTACTCGCCGTCGTGCAAACACCACGCCTCGATCGAAACCCAGTGCGGCCACCAACACAAGGTCCGCGTCGGCCTAGAGCGGGCCTGCACACCCATAGGCCACGTAAGTATATTGGATGCCCACGGTGCTTGTAATCATACGGTGTCCGACTAGTCCGATACTCCGATTGCAAGCAAATAAACAGTAGGCTGATCGTCCCTACCACTACCCAATTCACCTTGATCAAAATTAGAATATGCAAGGAGAACTTTCAGCCAAAACTGTACTTTGAGTTCCCGTGCCAGTGGGCTGTGCAATGTTATGATGTCATGTCTCTCATTTCTTCACCCCGGGAATAATACTTAATGGGCTCATATTGAGGAACCAAAATTATATATAAGTTTTATATGGCACAGTTCAAGTCTTGAGATTCTTGACTGGACTACAATTTTCTCTCTCTTGTCCAATAGGGAAAGTAACAGGGTAGAGGATATATGAATGGGCATATATTATTTACTCTTGGTGTATGTATATTGAATGAGACAAAAGAAAGTGGCATTGGATAAAATGGGATAGAACTTTTTAATGTACTGTATTTATATTACAGGAAGTACGTATTTGTTCTGGATTCAACCTAGCTAATTAAGGCAAGGTTCGATGCCATTAAGCCATCCGTTGAACACAACTAGTATATTAAAGTGAGCAAAACTGTTAGAATTTCCCTTTATTTGCTGAAGTCACATAAGTTGAGTAATCTTATAGATTATGACGTAAGAAAAACTTCGTCTAGTTATTTCGGATGATATAGCTCCCTCACTGGTAGAAAAAAGCCCCTTAGTCCCGGTTCGCAACAGCCTTTAGTCCCGGTTGTGCAACCGGGACTAAATAAGCGCGACTAAAGACCCCCCCCTTTAGCCGCGGCTCTTACGGACCGCGACAAAAGCCTTTAGTCCCGGTTCTTGTGGCTGACCGGGACCAAAGGCCCGCCACGTGGGCGCCCGTGGTCCGTCGGGGCCGAGGACCTTTAGTCCCGGCTCTCGTGGCCAACCGGGACTAAAGGCCTCCTCCGCAGGTTTAGGGTTTTAGCCCCCCTAAACCTGGTTTCTTTTTAATTTGTAGTGTTTTATTTGTTTTATATTTTATTTTGTGTTTTATTTTATTTTGGATGAAGTTTCAGTACACATATTCTACGCTTCTATATACATGCATATGAAATTTCAAACAAGAAGAATTCAAGAGGAATATATAATATATATTCAATCTCGGGTGACCATATACAACTTCGAACAAGTTTCCATACACAATTAGGATGGATGACCATATACAACTTCGAACAAGTTTCAACCTCGGGTATGCATATAAATTTCTTCGTCCTCGGTATAGTGTTGTCCTTTAGGATTGATGACTTCCCTCATGAAAAATCCTGCTAATTCTTCTTGAATTGGTCAGAAGCGAGCTTCTGGACTAAGCCTCCTCCGCAAGTTATCCGTCGCGTTCCGCACGCTAGCTGATGCCTTCCGCTCAGTGGTTTGTCTCCGGATGTTCTCACAAACATAGTATCCACATAGATCGGTCCCCGATGGCTGCTGATCCACATTAACTAACTTTCTGAAATCTAGCTCATGTTTGAATTCACCGACAGTTTCTTCTGAGAACCGTCTCCAAACCCTACAGGGCAAAGAAAATTAAATGAATAAGGGATTTATTAGTTAGTTGATATTAGGAAATGAAGAGATCGATCGATATAGAGCTCAAATGATTAAAAATAATTACTTTTGCAGCATTTTTCTCATGTCGGCCCAACGCTTTGGATCCGAATCCTTAGAGTCCATGATTAGAACTGTGGAGGTGTGAAGTTCAATATTTAGCAGAATCCAGTGGAACCTGCGGACACGTTACATGCACAGTCATGCATAACTCATCGATTAGACATACCATGCATGGAGTAAACAAAATAGAATGGGCACAAGAGAGAAACACTCACCCAAAATGGTAAGGAAATAGAATATGACTTTTGAGTTGATGCTTTTTAAGAAACTTGTACAGGTCTTTCTCCATGTCTTTGGGGTGATGTTCTAACACATGTCCATTAACGATATGTGGGTCAATGAACCCAACATCATGGATGTTTCTTATTTTGCATTCCCAAATCTTCAATCTGCATAATAGCGTACGCAACAATATAGTTAGGACAATATATATATATATAGTGCAGGCAATGAAGAACGAGATGAGGTAGAAATAAATCACTTACAGAACGTAGCAACTCAGCATAGATTTGTCGAGGGCGCGCAGATTGAACAGCTGGAATAATTCACTCATATGAACTTCTACAGAGTACCGTTTGATGTGATGCTCATGTGTAACATCCGCATAAACATATTCTTTGTCGGCCCATGTTATGAATTGCTTGTACCAACGTAGCAGATTTCGCATTTGTGTTGGTAGACTATTTTCCTTCTCAGGCTCGACGAGAGGCCCCTTCCGCACATATTGTAATGTTATCTCACCTGCAGGCGCATCCTCAAGGTCTAAGAAGGCACGAACAGTCAAACCCATCTCGGACGCTTGTTTCATGGCAGCCGCTACAGTAAATCCAAGTGCTGCCGCAGCTGCTATGATCTCGGGGTCCTCTTCCGGACCGGCTTTCACTATGAGCGGGGGGATCGATTGTTTCTTCTGCATCCCGAGCTGGTCAACTTGTTTCCCGCTTTTTTTACTTTCTTCCTCCTTCAATATTTTTGCTTGCCTATGAAGTTCATGTCCATAGTGGTCAGGCATATTCAGCTCGGCTTGGGACGGTGTCGTCAAAAAATCCTTAGCCCACTTCTTTTGCTTCTCAGTGAATACTTGCTTGGGCTCAGGCACTTTTTTCGCCTTCATATCCGCCTTCCATTTCTCATAATCAGTAGACGCGGCCAATGTGAGGTCAGCTTCACTAAGTTCCCCAGGCCTTGGGAGGAGAGGCTTCAGCGATGGCTCCGGTACCCTTGTGGTCTTAGGTACATAAGGGTCCGGGTTAATAGTCCAGGAGCAGGTTTCCTTGCTGTCCGCCTGCTTCTGCTTCTTTGCCGGAGGTGGATTGGGGGGCGTCGTACCCGCCGAAGGAGGATTGGGGGGCGTCGTACCCGCCGGAGGTTGTGGATCAGGGGACGGCGTCGAATGGCGTGAAGGAGGTGTAGGTGAACCACCACGACCACCACCACCGCCACCACCGCCACCACCACCACCACCATCGGAGGGGGGTGGACTTGCTAGCCTTGGCGCCTCGTCTGGAAACACTATGTACTTCTTTTTCCATAGAATGAACTGGCGCTTGACATCTCCAAGTCTGCTATCCCCTTCGGGTGTAGGTTTGTCAATCTCCAGGTCCTCAAACCCTTGGACTATGTCTTCCACCGTGACACAAGCATAGCCATATGGAATGGGGTTGTTGTGGTGGAGTGCTCCAGGTTTACAGGGTAAAGCACTGCCGCTAGCTACCTTCGTGGAAACGTTCCCCACGGGATAATGCAGATCACAGTCTTTCATCTTCTTTACATCATCCACGGGGTAGTGAGGCTCCGGTGCACGAATCTCGATCATCGGTGCACTAGCACCAGGCGGGGCATCCGTGGAAGCCACGCTGCTTCTCTGCTGCTGGCTTCCGCAATCCGCTTCATGATCTTCATGCGGCCCTGCAGCCGATTTTTCTTTCAATAGTTCATGCACGGTCTGCTTCAACTCATGGAGTTCCGATGCAAACTTCGTCATAAGATCTGCATCCCGGTCCGTCTTTCTCTTACGGCTTCTGTAACCGTACGGGTCATTGTCTTGGGAAAACCCTACTTTCCACGAAACTTTGCCTTTGCCTCGTACACGTCCTCCGTGTTCATCATTCCCGAGGGCTAAAGTCAGTGCGTCTTTCTCTCTGTTGAACTTGATCAAGCCCGCTTGAGCTTGGGTCATTGCGTCAATAAGGGCTTGGGTCGGAGCAAAGCGTCGATGCCGGTGAACACACACCCCTGTCTCCGGGTCTAGCGATCCCCCATGCCCGTACCACCAGCTTTTGGCCCTTGGGTCCCATCCCTCTGTACCTAGAGGGATTCCTCGCACCCTCAGGTCCTCCTCCATCTTCTGCCACCTAGGGTCCGCAAGGCGGTATCCTCCTGGCCCCATAATATGATGGTACTTTTTCTTAGCCGCATTATCCTTATTTTTTTCGATATTTCCTTGAAATGGTCCGATTGCTTTTGCCTCACAAATTCTGGCCAATCATCTTTCAGTTTCTCATATTGTCCATTGAAATCCGGAGTCTTGCCCTTGTTGACATAGTCACGGGTTAAATTTTTCTTGAAGTTCCGGAATGCATCGGCCATCTTCTGAAGAGCGAACTCTTTAACTAGCCTCCTCCTCTGACGTCCACCTGGAACCTCGTTACCGAATTCATCGACTTTGTTGTATTCCGGAGGTAGAATGAAATGTTCCATAAGCTTTCTCCAGCAATCCTTTTTCGTTCTCTTGTCGACAAAACTGAAACCAAGACGTGCCTTCTTTGGCTCTTTCCATTCCTGGACGGTGATCGGGACGTTGTCTCTAACAACGACTCCGCATTGGTTGACAAACTTTGAGGTGTGCTGTAGGGGCTTGCCGGTTTCACTGACAGACTCAATGGCATATGTTTCTCCTGTTTTCATCGCCTTGGATTTGCCACGCTGCTTTGTCGTACTCGATCCGGAGGGCTAAAAAAAGAAAGAGAGTCGTGCGCGTTAATACATATGTATTCACATTTCAGTAAGTTTGTATCACGAGAGGCTCTCAATGTATATATATATACCTCGCCGGAGGTGGTTGCTTCTTGCAATTGGAGATCGTCGGTTGTTGACGGTTGACCTCCGTCGACAATATCCGTTCCTTCACCTTCTCGATCATCGTCACCGTCAAGGTTCATATAAGAAGAGACTACATCCTCTTGTTGCTCATATTCTGAGCCCGGCACATAAGGAATCTCGTTGTTGATGATGTCCATTAAATAACGTTCAGCCTCCGGATCCCTAAGCGGCTCGGTTCTGTCGTCCGCCATATGTCACTCCTGCATGTAGTAAAAATTCTTTAAGTATAAAGGAATTAAAAAATAAGATTAAGGGGACATAGAGGAGGAGGAATTAAAAAATAAGATTCTTTAAGTAAAAATTCTTTTTTTCTTCTTCTTCCTTTCTTCTTCCTCTTTCTTCTTCTTCCTTTCTTCTTCTTCCTTTTTCCTTTTTCCTTTCTTCTTTCTTTCTTCTTCTTCCTTTCTTCTTCTTCCTTTCTTCTTTCTTTCTTCTTCTTCTTCCTTTCTTCTTTCTTTCTTCTTCTTTCTTTCTTCTTCTTCCTTTCTTCTTCTTCCTTTCTTCTTCTTCCTTTTTCCTTTCTTCTTCTTTCTTTCTTCTTCTTCCTTTCTTCTTCTTCCTTTCTTCTTTCTTTCTTCTTCTTCCTTTCTTCTTCTTCCTTTCTTCTTTCTTTCTTCTTCTTCCTTTTTCTTTTTTCTTTCTTTCTTCTTCTTTCTTTCTTCTTCTTTCTTTCTTCTTCTTCCTTTCTTCTTCTTTCTTTCTTCTTCTTTCCTTTTCCTTTTTACTTTCTTTCTTCTTCTTCCTTTCTTCTTCCTTTCTTCTTCTTTTTTTCTTCTTCCTTTTTCTTTCTTCTTTCTTTTGGTTTTCATTTGGTTTTTATTTGGTTTTCATTTTTGTCTTCTTCCTTTTTCTTTCTTGTTTTTTCTTCTTCCTTTTTTTCTTCTTTCTTTTCTTCTTCCTCCTTTTTATTGTTTTTTTCTTCTGTTTGTTTTTTTGTTTTCTTTTGTTTTTTTCTTCTTCCTTTGTTTTTCTTCTGTTTTTTGTTTTCTTCTGTTTTTTGTTTTCTTTTGTTTTCTTCTTCTTCCTTTTTCTTTTTTCTTTCTTTCTTCTTCTTCCTAACTTCTCTTCTTCCTTTCTTCCTTCCTGCGGAGGACGGCAGGCAGGGCGGCGGGCGGCGGGCGGCGGGCGGAGGGCGGCAGGGCGGCGGGCGGCGGGCGGAGGGCGTCGGGCGTCGGGCAAGGGCGGCAGGGCGGCGGGCAAGGGCGGCGAGCAAGGGCGGCGAGCAAGGGCGGCGCTCACTTGGGACGGGGGCAGCGGCGCGCAGGGCTTCGGCGTCGGCGTCGGGGCAGGGCTTCGGCGTCGGCGTCGGGGCAGGGCTTCGGCGTCGGCGTCGGCGTCGGGGCAGGGCTTCGGCATCGGCGTCGATCGGCGTTTGGGGAGACAGAGGAGATCGATCGGCGTATATATAGACGCACCTTTAGTCGCGGTTGGGGAGGAGGACCGCGACTAAAGGTACCCTTTAGTCGCGGCTGGGGAGGCGGACCGCGACTAAAGGGTACCCTTTAGTCGCGGTCCCCCTCCCCAACCGCGACTAAAGGGTTTTGGCGCCGCTTCCTTTCCCGCGCAGAAAGACCCTTTAGTCGCGGTTGGGGACAACAACCGCGACTAAAGAGTACCCTTTAGTCGCGGTCCGCCTCCCCAGCCGCGACTAAAGGGTCTGTGCTGAACTGGCGCGGTGCGGTGGGATGTTTAGTCCCACCTCGCTAGCCGAGAGGCTTCGACAGTGGTTTATAAGCGCGGCTGCGCTCACCACTTCGAGCTCCTCTCGAATGCAGGCTTACGGGCCTATTCTGTTACTATGTGCCTGTGGGCCTACTGGGCCTTCTGCGGGCCTGAATCCTGGCCCATTAATGTGTTTCTAGTCGTATTCAGGCCGTGGTGGCCCAGTAGGTGGCATATTCTTTTTTTTGCCTGTTTTTTGTTTTCATTTTTGCTTTATTTTTTTTGTTTTGTTTCTACTTACAACAAAAAACTTATTTATTTTATTTTGTTTCTAATTACTTATTTATTTTTACTTTATGATAATTACTTATTTATTTTACTTTATGATAATTACTTATTTTTTTGTTTTGTTTCTACTTACAACAAAAAACTTATTTATTTTATTTTGTTTCTAATTCATTTTAAAATCTTAAAAATACAATTATATATCAAAAAAATCAGAAAATAAAACTAATTCATTTTAAATTCTTGTTTTTCTTCTGTTTTTTTCTTCCTTTTTTCTTCTGTTTGTTTTTCCTTTTTCTTGTTTTTCTTCTTTTTCTTCTTCCTTTCTTCTTCTTTCTTTCTTCTTCTTCCTTTTTCTTTTTTCTTTCTTTCTTCTTCTTTCTTTCTTCTTCTTCCTTTCTTCTTCTTCCTTTCTATTCTTTCTTTCTTCTTCTTCCTTTCTTCTTCTTTCTTTCTTTCTTCTTCTTCCTTTTTCCTTTTTCTTGGTTTTCATTTGATTTTTATTTGGTTTTCATTTTTTTCTTCTTCCTTTTTCTTTCTTGTTTTTTCTTCTTCCTTTTTTTCTTCTTTCTTTCTTCTTCTTCCTTTCTTCTTTCTTTCTTCTTCTTCCTTTTTTTCTTCTTTCTTTCTTCTTCTTCCTTTCTTCTTTCTTTCTTCTTCTTCCTTTTTCTTTTTTCTTTCTTTCTTCTTCTTTCTTTCTTCTTCTTTCTTTCTTTCTTTCTTTCTTCTTCTTCCTTTCTTCTTCTTTCTTTCTTTCTTCTTCTTCCTTTTTCCTTTTTCTTGGTTTTCATTTGATTTTTATTTGGTTTTCATTTTTTTCTTCTTCCTTTTTCTTTCTTGTTTTTTCTTCTTCCTTTTTTTCTTCTTTCTTTCTTCTTCTTCCTTTCTTCTTTCTTTCTTCTTCGTCCTTTTTTTCTTCTTTCTTTCTTCTTCTTCCTTTCTTCTTTCTTTCTTCTTCTTCCTTTTTCTTTTTTCTTTCTTTCTTCTTCTTTCTTTCTTCTTCTTTCTTTCTTTCTTCTTCTTTCTTTCTTCTTCTTCCTTTCTTCTTCCTTTTTCTTGTTTTTCTTCTTTTTTTTCTTCCTTTCTTCCTTTTTCCTTTTTTAAAATCTTCTGACATTTTAAAATCTTAAAAATACAATTATATATCAAAAAAATCAGAAAAATAAAACTAATTCATTTTAAAATCCCTTGAAGGTTCGACCAAATACAAAGTTTGGTACAATAAATTATTACACATCAATTCTTCCCTTGTACGTCCCTGCTTGCTTACGATTGTGCCGTATCCATGGAGCATCCTCATCATTTAACTTAATGCTTGGGTCAGTGTTCACTTTGAAGGGCGGAATTTCACCAAACATATTATAATCTTCTGACATGTCTGTCTTGTCCTCCACTCCCACGATGTTTCTTTTCCCTGAAAGAACAATGTGGCGCTTTGGATCATCGCATGATGTACTGATCGTTTTCTTATCTTTCCGTTTCCTCGGTTTGCTACTCATGTCCTTCAAATAAAAAACCTGAGCGACATCTTTGGCAAGGACGAATGGTTCGTCAAGGTAACCAAGATTGTTGAAATCCACCATTGTCATTCCGTATTGCTCGTCCACCTTTACCCCACCTCCTGTTAGCTTGAACCATTTGCACCGGAACAAAGGGACCTTAAAGGAGGGTCCATAGTCAAGTTCCCATATCTCCTCTATGTAACCATAATATGTGACCTTTTGCCCATTCTCGGTTGCTGCATCAAAGCGGACACCACTGTTTTGGTTGGTGCTCTTTTTATCTTGGGCGATGGTGTAAAATGTATTCCCATTTATCTCGTACCCTTGGAAAGTCGTTATAGTCGAAGATGGTTTCTTGGCCAAATTGTGAAGTGAGCCGAGTGAAGTGAAGTGAGCTGAGTATATATAGGGCCTTTAGTCGCGGTTGGCCAGGCCAACCGGGACTAAAGCCCCTCCCGTCCGCCAGCTGGATGGGCTTTAGTCCCGGTTGGCCTGGCCAACCGCGACTAAAGGCCTTCTGGGACCTTTAGTCCCAGTTGGCCACGCCAACCGGGACTAAAGCCCCTCCCGTCCGCCAGCTGTCGACCGAGCGCGCTGGGCCCAGGTAATTGGTCGCGGGTCTTCTCCCGAACCGCGACTAAAGACCCCTTTGGTCGCGGTTCGATTGTTTTGGGACTAATGGGGGCGTATGGAAGCCTCTTTTTCTACCAGTGCCTGTAAATCTATTCTCCATAGACAATGGGATGCCAAGCAATCATACCAACCATGGTCACAGAGCCTTCATCGTCAAGTTCTTTGGAGCAATGTGCGCTGCATACAAGGATGATTTGGTTGGTAAACATCACACATGACTTCAAGTTTTTCTGTCTCTACATGTAATTTATTCATTTTTTTACCAGTGCATAACTCTTGCGTGCACCTTGACATGTCAGCAGCTTCTCAAGAAACACTGGGACAAACATGAAGAAGGAAAGGAGCGAAGATTGCATGGTTTACTGCATCGATGGAGAAGAGGATCAATCAGAGTTTTGTGGCCCTTCCTTGATGAAGAATCTGAGCAGTGCTATGTTTCCCCATGCTTCCAAACCCTACCACTGATTGATCTGTGTCATTTTTGCTTTAATGGCCTCCACTGCCTAAGCTGCCGGCCTCTATCACAAACTTTCGTGAACAGAAGATGCTGGTCGTGACGATGTGGAACTGCCAATATACCATACCAGACCAAACTTTGACAGTGATTTATATGGACCAGGTTGCCTCCCCGGAGGATGTTCCCCTGGGCACTCTATGAGTAACGCAGGTGATCACCATCCGAACGTCCTCAATATTAATAAATAGATGGACGGCCATGCACCATGCATGAGTGGTTGCTCAAGGGGCCGTTTCAATTTCTATGTTTGATAATAAGGATCATACCGGTGTTGCTGAAAACACTCGTGGTGGCAATGTCCTCAAGTAGGAATATAATTGTAGTGTGCGCTTGTTCTATTGGAATTGGGTGACTTGACTAGACATAGGAAACACAAATGACACGTCGACATGTGTCAAGATTTAAATTTCTGCCAATGTATAGTTTAACTATGAGTCAATTAGATCGGTGATGCTAGAACTTAACGCAAACAATTACTTTAGTGCTACAACTTGACCCAACAATGAAGACAAGGCGTGTGGCATGCTTTTTTTTTTGCATGGAACCCTTTTATTTATTTTCATAGAAAAACTATTGACAAGCGGGTCCCAGCTATCTGCGCACAAATTTTTGCTACTGACAGCTAAGACCCGCCTGTCAGGGTCTTTTTGGTGAAAAATATAAAGACAAGGGGGTTTCTAGGAAAAAGGAAAAAAACCACACGCCTTGTCTTCATTGTTTGGTCACTGACAACGGGCTCTACGCCATGCTAGCAGGCCTCGTCAGTGTTGCGGGAGTATACAAACGTGATTAGCACCTTATTTGCACGCCCAAGCCAAGCTTCTGCACCATTTCAATGTATTGCCACAAGTTCCAACACCAAAGTGAACATTTATTATTGCCACAAGTTCTAGCACTAGAGTGAACATTTATGCCAAGTTCTAGCACCACCGGTGTAATTAACTCTATAACTATTGAAAACACAAACTGGCAATGCTGTCATGGAAAGCAAACAAACGAACGAAGGAAACTGTGCGCTATGGATTTTTTTACCCAAGGACGCTTCCAGCAGATCTACATTATGGTTAACCCTGCATTGCACCTAATTAAATATCTACATCGCTCATAATTCTTTTTGTGCGAGAAAACTTTCAATCTATTCATCCCAATCATGATAGTACTCCCTCCGGTCCTTTTTAGTTTGCATATAAGTTTTATCCGAGGTGAAAGTATATCTACTTTGACCAAACTGATAGAAAAATGTATTAACATTCACAATATGAAATTAATATTGTTAAATTCATTGTGAACCATAGTTTCATAGTTTATATATGTTATATAGTACTCCCTTCGTCCCAAAATAAGTGACTTTATTTTGTACTTACTAAGTTACTACAAAGTTGAGTCATTTATTTTGGAGCAGAGGGGTAGATGATATTTTTTTAACATAAATTTGGTCAAGCTTTATAAAGTTTGACTTGACAAAAATCTAATACATAGAGCAAAAAGGACCGAAAAGAATACAACGAACACCAGAAATAATAACTCAACAGGATATACGTACAAAGAAAAGTGGCAAGCGATGAATCGTAGTTGCTACTCGTAACTTGCACACAAACTCACACAGAGAGAGGTGGAAGCAAGGCAAAATACAGATTGATTCGTCGGCCGACCAAAAATGCACATGAGATTTATTATTAGTTTTGCCCCAGCCCAGGGTTTCATCGATTACCATACCTTTTCCTTTATTTATCAAAAATTCTGTGGAACAAACGTTCCCACATAAACTTTTAGCGCGACGCACTTGATTCATGACCTTGCATGATGTCAGCACGACATAGCACTCTCAGAAAAAATGACTAGTCACAACAATAGTTTGTGTCGCGCCATTTTCAATGAACACCACCATTATTATTTTTTATATAATAGCGGGGTTGACATATTTAGTATGCCAGCTTTCCAACGTTAGTATTGGCATTGCTTTTTTCCGACACGCCACAAATTAGTGGGCCCAGCTATACTGACTAGTCACAAGATAGGGTGTGTCTAGGGCACATCTACATGTGCTCTAGTTATTGCACATCTAAGTGAGTGAATCAAGTATAAAGAGGAAAAAAAAGAAAAAGAAAAATATCCACACGAATCTCAACGCAAGATCAATGACATAGGACTTAGATGTGCAATACTTATGGCACATCTAGATGTGCTTTAGCAAAACTGCACAAGATAATTATGAAGTTGGATTTCATTGCACGTTGTAGATAATTAGTCTACTAGTGCTCTTTGTCCTAAAACGCCAGCAGTATCTTTTGCATAGATACAGGAGTGTTGACAGTCCTTACTTCTCAAACAATTTCACTTCTTTTCTCCACAAAAATCTTCTCCCCAATTATTTAGCTCCTCTTAATTTCTGCTGTTCCCTCTTAATTTCTGCTGTTCCCTCTTAGCTAGCTACATATCTGGCAACGGTTTTCCCGCATTTTTTGATAGCTACTTGTTGTTTGCTCGAGCTCGAGCTCGCCTCCTTCTGTAGACGTTGTCGATGTAACTTCCTGATGTGGCGCTCATGGTCTGTGTCAACAGGCTTAGGAGCTGGTGGTTAAGCCATACGAATGAAGTGGTCAACTACTTCCACATGCACTTTCTCCCTTGGCGGCAGTGGCGGTTTCGGTCCAAAATGGGCGTCGACTTCTGCCCGCACTATGGCATTGGTTTGCTCCTCGGTCCTATCGTAAGCCCTCACAGGAAGAGGAGTACTGAGGTTTGGACCATATTTATATCGCTTGCCTCTGCCTGTACTTCTTGTACTATCACCTTGACTCGTACCGCTACGCACCATAGCTGCGGGGTGTCTCTTCTGCGATTGCTGAGGCGGCGGAGACGGCTGATGGGGCTGAGTTGGACGAGGAGGAGTGGCCTGAAGCTGTGCCGGACTTGGAGGAGGAGTGGCCTGAGGTTGTGCCGGACTTGGAGGAGGAGTGGACGTCTGACGCTGTGTTGGACTTGGAGGAGGAGTGGCCTGACACTTTGCCGGACTTGGAGGAGGAGGAGTGACCTCATGCGTTGGTGGACTTGGAGCGGGAGTCTGCTGACTCGGTGGCGGACTTCGACGAGGAGTCGGGTGACACGGTGTCGGTGGCCTTCGAAAGATGATGCAATCCTTTGTCCATAGGATGACATGATGTATGGCCTCTCCCAATGTGTGCTCGTCGTCACCTCCAGGAATGTCAAGCTGTAGCTCCGAATATGGGTCCACCACCTCATCAACCAAGACACGAGCATAGCCCGCTGGAATCGGGTTGCAATGGAAGGTTGCCTCGGGGGAATTTGAAAAAGCAACGGCGTCCGCCACCTTCATGGATATGTTCTTCATTTTGAAGTGTAGCTCGCAGTTAGTGTTCTCCGTGATGTCATCCACGGGGTATCTATCCAGCAGTGTGTCGCCGGGGTGGAACCCACGCTGCTTCTCGGCATGGATGGGGCGGTGGTATCCAACGCTGGATCATCCGCTAGCTGCTGCAGCTGCTAAGACCCCCTTTGTTGGCTAAGTGAGTTGATCTGCTCCTGCTGCCGCTGGAATTTAGCTGCCAATTCCGCTTGACTTGCTTCTAGGCCTTGAAGGCATTCATAGTCCCGCTTCCTCTGCTCCTCCTCCATCTTCCTCTTCTTCTCCACCACAATATTCTTTCTCACACGGGTTCTGTAGTCGGCGTTCCAGTCCGAAAAACCCTCATACCACGGAATAGCGCCCTTGCCTCGTGTTCTTCTCGGGTGTTCACGATTTCCCAGGGCACGCGTAAGCTCATCGTTCTCTCTGTTGGGCTGGAACACCCCCGATTGAGCCTCTTCTATTGCAACAAGTAGCGCATCGTCGGCTCCGTTCAGACATGCCTTCGTCGAAACGTTGCCTGTCTTCGGGTCCAACTCCCCGCCATGCGCATAGAACCAAGTCCTGCACCTGGGGGGCCAACTTGAAGGAAATATGCCCTAGAGGCAATAATAAAGTTATTATTTATTTCCTTATATCATGATAAAAGTTTATTATTCATGCTAAAATTGTATTAACCAGAAACATAATACATGTGTGAATACATAGACAAACTTAGTGTCACTAGTATGCCTCTACTTGACTAGCTTGTTAATCAAAGATGGTTATGTTTCCTAACCATGAACAAGGTGTTATTATTTGATTAACGAGGTCACATCATTAGTTGAATGATCTGATTGACATGACCCATTAGCTTAGCACCCGATCGTTTAGTATGTTGCTATTGCTTTCTTCATGACTTATACATGTTCCTATGACTATGAGATTATGCAACTCCCGTTTGCCGGAGGAACACTTTGTGTGCTACCAAACGTCACAACGTAACTGGGTGATTATAAAGGAGCTCTACAGGTGTCTCCAATGGTACATGTTGGGTTGGCGTATTTCGAGATTAGGATTTGTCACTCCGATCGTCGGAGAGGAATCTCTGGGCCCTCTCGGTAATGCACATCACTTAAGCCTTGCAAGCATTGCAACTAATGAGTTAGTTGCGGGATGATGTATTACGGAATGAGTAAAGAGACTTGCCGGTGACGAGATTGAACTAGGTATTGGATACCGACGATCGAATCTCGGGCAAGTAACATACCGATGACAAAGGGAAGAACATACGTTGTTATGCGGTCTGACCGATAAAGATCTTATAGAATATGTAGGAGCCAATATGGGCATCTAGGTCCCGCTATTGGTTATTGACCGGAGACGTGTCTCGTTCATGTCTACATTGTTCTCAAACCGTAGGGTCCGCACGCTTAACGTTACGATGACAGTTATTATGAGTTTATGCATTTTGATGTACCGAAGTTAGTTCGGAGTCCCGGATGTGATGACGGACATGACGAGGAGTCTCGAAATGATCGAGACATAAAGATTGATATATTGGAAGCCTATATTTGGACACCGGAAGTGTTCCGGGTGAAATCAGGATTTTACCGGAGTACCGGGAGGTTACCGGAATCCCCCGGGAACCATATGGGCCTTAGTGGGCTTTAGTGGAAAGGAGAAAGGGGCAGCCCAAGGTGGGCCACGCGCCTCCCCCCTCCCCTAGTCCTATTAGGACAAGGAGAGGTGGCCGGCCCCATCTCTCTCTTTCCCCCTCGGGGAATCCTATTCCAACTAGGATTGGGGGGGGGGGGAGTCGTACTCCCGGTAGGAGTAGGACTCCTCCTGCGCCCTCCTCCTGGCCGGCCGCCCCTACCCCTTGGCTCCTTTATATACGGAGGCAGGGGGGCACCCTAGACACACAAGTTGATCATTGAGATTGTTCCTTAGCCGTGTGCGGTGCCCCCTGCCACCATATTCCACCTCGATCATATTGTAGTAGTGCTTAGGCGAAGCCCTACGACGGTAGAACATCAAGATCGTCACCACGCCGTCGTGCTGACGGAACTCTTCCCCGACGC
Source organism: Triticum monococcum (assembly GCA_034509565.1). Lineage (NCBI taxonomy): Eukaryota > Viridiplantae > Streptophyta > Magnoliopsida > Poales > Poaceae > Triticum > Triticum monococcum. Next base: position 25,158,406 of record CM067842.1, on the reverse strand, counting down.
TTTGCTGGATCGGAGCCCGGGGATCGTCATTGAGCTGTACGTGTGCTAAGAACTCGGAGGTGCCGGAGTAACGGTGCTTGGATCGGTCGGATCGGGAAGACGTACGACTACTTCCTCTATGTTGCGTCAACGCTTCCGCTGTTGATCTACAAGGTTACGTAGATTACACACTCTCCCCTCTCGTTGCTATGCATCACCATGATCTTGCGTGTGCGTAGGAAAATTTTAAAATTACTACGTTGGATCTCGATCGTAGTAATACACATATTCATAATATTGAAACCAAAAGATGCAAAGTTAATAATGATAGTGCAACTTATTTGTGGCACTGCAGTTTAAGTCATATTGGTGTAAAGCGCATGAAGAAACTCCATGCTGATGGGCTTTTGGAATAACTTGATTATGAATCACTTGATGCTTGCAAACCATGCCTTATGGGCAAGATGACTAAAACGCCGTTCTCCGGAACAATGAAGCAAGCAACAGATTTGTTGGAAATCATACATACTGATATATGTGGTCCGATGAATATTAAGGCTTGCAGCAGGTATCATTATTTTCTAACCTTCACGGATGATTTGAGCAGATATGGGGATATTTACTTGATGAAACATAAGTCTGAAACATTTGAACAGTTCAAAGAATTACAGAGTGAAGTGGAAAATCACCATGACAAGAAAATAAAAGTTTCTACGATATGATCGCAGAGGTAAAATATTTGAGTTACGAGTTTGGCCTTCAATTAAAACAATGTGAAATAGTTTCACTACTCACGCCACCTGGAACACCATAGTGTAATGGTGTGTCCGAACGTTATAACCATACTTTATTAAATATAGTGCGATCTATGATGTCTCTTACCGATCTACCACTATCGTTTTGGGGTTATGCATTAGAGACATCTGCATTCACGTTAAATAGGGCACCATCTAAATCCGTTGAGACGACACTGTGTGAACTATGGTTTGGCAAGAAATCTAAGCTGTCGTTTCTTAAAAAGTTTGAGGTTGCAATGCAAATGTGAAAAAGTTTCAACCTGAGAAGCTCAAACCCAAATCGGAGAAGTGCGTCTTCATAGGATACCCAAAGGAAACTGTTGGGTACACCTTCTATCACAGATCCGAAGGCAAGACATTCATAGCTAATAATGGATCCTTTCCAAAGAAGGAGTTTCTCTCGAAAGAAGTGAGTGGGAGGAAAGTAGAAAACTTGATAAGGTAATTGTACCTTCTCCCTTATTGGAAAGTAGTTCATCACAAAAATCTGTTCTTGTGACTACTACACCAATTAGTGAGGAAGCTAATGATGATGATCATGTAACTTCAGATCAAGTTACTACCGAATCTCGTAGGTAAACCAGAGTGAGATCCGCACCAGAGTAGTACGGTAATCCTGTTCTGAAAGTCATGTTACTAGACCATGACGAACTTGCGAACTATGAGAAAGCGATGATGAGCCCAGATTCCGCGAAATGGTTTGAGGCCATGAAATCTGAGATATGATCCATGTATGAGAACAAAGTTTGGACTTTGGTTGACTTTCCCGATGATCAGCAAGCAATTGAGAATAAATGGATCTTCAAGAGGAAGACGGACGCTGATACTAGTGTTACTATCTACAAAGCTAGAATTGTCGCAAAAGGTTTTCGACGAGTTCAAGGTGTTGACTACGATGAGAGTTTCTCACTCGTATCTATGCTAGAGTCTGTCCGAATCATGTTAGTAATTGCCGCATTTTATGAAATCTGGCAAATGGATAAACAAAACTGCATTCCTTAATGGATTTATTAAAGAAGAGTTGTATATGATGCAACCAGAAGGTTTTGTCAATCCGAAAGGTGCTAACAAAATATGCAAGCTCCAGCGATCCATGTGTGGACTGGTGCAAGCATCTCGGAGTTGGAATATACACTTTGATGAGTTGATCAAAGCATATAGTTTTATACAGACTTGCAGTGAAGCCTGTATTTACAAGGAAGTGAGTGGGAGCACTACAGCATTTCTGATAAGTATATGTGATTGACATATTGTTGATCGGAAATAATGTAGAATTATTCTGTAAAGCATAAAGGAGTGTTTGAAAAGAGTTTTTCAAAGAAAGACTTCGGCGAAGCTGCTTACATATTGAGCTTCAAGATCTATATAGATAGATCAAGACGCTTGATAAGTTTTTTCAATGAGTACATACCTTGACAAGATTTTGAAGTAGTTCAAAATGGAGCAGTCAAAGAAAGAGTTCTTGCCTGTATTACAAGGTGTGAAGTTGAGTAAGACTCAAAGCCCGACCACAACAGAAGATAGAAAGAGAATGAAAGTCATTCCCTGTGCCTTGGCCATAGGTTCTATAAAGTATGTCATGCTGTGTACCAGATCTATTGTATACCCTGCACTGATTTGGCAAGGGAGCACAATAGTGATCTAGGAGTAGATCACTGGACATCGGTCAGAATTATCCTTAGTGAAATAAGGATATGTTTCTCGATTATGGACGTGACAAAAAGGTTCGTCGTAAAGGGTTACATCAATGCAAGTTTTTGACACTGATACAGATGATTCTAAGTCTCAATATGGATACATATTGAAAGTGGGAGCAATTAGCTAGAGTAGCTCCGTGCAGAGCATTGTAAACATAGAATTTTGCAAAATACATACGGATCTGAATATCGTAGGCCGGTTGACTAAATTTCTCTCACAAGCAAAACATGATCACTCTTTGGGTATTAATCACATAGCAATGTGAACTAGATTATTGAATCTAGTAAACCCTTTGGGTGTTAGTCACATGCAGATGTGAACCAATCACATAAAGGTGTGAACTATTGGTGTTAATCACATAGCGACGTGAACTAGATTATTAACTCTAGTGCAAGTGGGAGACTGAAGTAAATATGCCCTAGAGGCAATAAGAAAGTTATTATTTATTTCCTTATATCATGATAAAAGTTTATTATTCATGCTAGAATTGTATTAACCGGAAACATAATACATGTGTGAATACATAGACAAACTTAGTGTCACTAGTATGCCTCTACTTGACTAGCTCGTTAATCAAAGATGGTTATGTTTCCTAACCATGAACAAGGTGTTGTTATTTGATTAACGAGGTCACATCATTAGTTGAATGATCTGATTGACATGACCCATTAGCTTAGCACCCGATCGTTTAGTATGTTGCTATTGCTTTCTTCATGACTTATACATGTTCCTATGACTATGAGATTATGCAACTCCCGTTTGCCGGAGGAACACTTTGTGTGCTACCAAACGTCACAACGTAACTGGGTGATTATAAAGGAGCTCTACAGGTGTCTCCAAAGGTACATGTTGGGTTGGCATATTTCGAGATTAGGATTTGTCACTCCGATCGTCGGAGAGGTATCTCTGGGCCCTCTCGGTAATGCACATCACTTAAGCCTTGCAAGCATTGCAACTAATGAGTTAGTTGCAGGATGATGTATTACGGAACGAGTAAAGAGACTTGCCGGTGACGAGATTGAACTAGGTATTGGATACCGACGATCGAATCTCGGGCAAGTGACATACCGATGACAAAGGGAACAACGTATGTTGTTATGCGGTCTGACCGATAAAGATCTTCGTAGCATATGTAGGAGCCAATATGGGTATCCAGGTCCCGCTATTGGTTATTGACCGGAGACGTGTCTCCGTCATGTCTACATTGTTCTCAAACCGTAGGGTCCGCACGCTTAACGTTACGATGACAGTTATTATGAGTTTATGCATTTTGATGTACCGAAGTTAGTTCGGAGTCCCGGATGTGATCACGGACATGACAAGGAGTCTCGAAATGATCGAGACATAAAGATTGATATATTGGAAGCCTATATTTGGACACCGGAAGTGTTCCGGGTGAAATCGGGATTTTACCGGAGTACCGGGAGGTTACCGGAACCCCCCGGGAACCATATGGGCCTTAGTGGGCTTTAGTGGAAAGGAGAAAGGGGCAGCCCAAGGTGGGCCGCGCGCCTCCCCCCTCCCCATGTCCTATTAGGACAAGGAGAGGTGGCCAGCCCCCCTCTCTCTCTTTCCCCCTCGGGGAAACCTATTCCAACTAGGATTGGGGGGGGGGGGGAGTCCTACTCCCGGTAGGAGTAGGACTCCTCCTGCGCCCTCCTCCTAGCCGGCCGCCCCTACACCTTGGCTCCTTTATATACGGAGGCAGGGGGGCACCCTAGACACACAAGTTGATCATTGAGATCGTTCCTTAGCCGTGTGCGGTGCCCCCTGCCACCATATTCCACCTCGATCATATTGTAGTAGTGCTTAGGCGAAGCCCTACGACGGTAGAACATCAAGATCGTCACCACGCCGTCGTGCTGACGGAACTCCTCCCCGACGCTTTGCTGGATCGGAGCCCGGGGATCGTCATCGAGCTGTACATGTGCTAAGAACTCGGAGGTGCCGGAGTAACGGTGCTTGGATCGGTCGGATCGGGAAGACGTACGACTACTTCCTCTATGTTGCGTCAACGCTTCCGCTGTTGATCTACAAGGGTACGTAGACTACACTCTCCCCTCTCGTTGCTATGCATCACCATGATCTTGCGTGTGCGTAGGAAAATTTTAAAATTACTACGTTGGATCTCAATCGTAGTAATACACATATTCATAATATTGAAACCAAAAGATGCAAAGTTAATAATCATAGTGCAACTTATTTGTGGCACTGCAGTCTAAGTCATATTGGTGTAAAGCGCATGAAGAAACTCCATGTTGATGGGCTTTTGGAATCACTTGATTATGAATCACTTGATGCTTGCGAACCATGCCTTATGGGCAAGATGACTAAAACGCCGTTCTCCGGAACAATGAAGCAAACAACAGATTTGTTGGAAATCATACATACTGATATATGTGGTCCGATGAATATTAAGGCTTGCAGCAGGTATCATTATTTTCTAACCTTCACAGATGATTTGAGAAGATATGGGGATATCTACCTGATGAAACATAAGTCTGAAAAATTTGAACAGTTCAAAGAATTTCAGAGTGAAGTGGAAAATCATCGTGACAAGAAAATAAAAGTTTCTACGATATGATCGCAGAGGTAAAATATTTGAGTTACGAGTTTGGCCTTCAATTAAAACAATGTGAAATAGTTTCACTACTCACGCCACCTGGAACACCATAGTGTAATGGTGTGTCCGAACGTCATAACCGTACTTTATTAGATATAGTGCGATCTATGATGTCTCTTACCGATCTACCACTATCGTTTTGGGGTTATGCATTAGAGACAGCTGCATTCACGTTAAATAGGGCACCATCTAAATCCGTTGAGACGACACCGTGTGAACTATGGTTTGGCAAGAAACCTAAGCTGTCGTTTCTTAAAAAGTTTGAGGTTGCAATGCTTATGTGAAAAAGTTTCAACCTGAGAAGCTCAAACCCAAATTGGAGAAGTGCGTCTTCATAGGATACCGAAAGGAAACTGTTGGGTACACCTTCTATCACAGATCCGAAGGCAAGACATTCATAACTAAGAATGGATCCTTTCCAGAGAAGGAGTTTCTCTCGAAAGAAGTGAGTGGGAGGAAAGTAGAAAACTTGATAAGGTAATTGTACCTTCTCCCTTATTGGAAAGTAGTTCATCACAAAAATCTGTTCTTGTGACTACTACACCAATTAGTGAGGAAGCTAATGATGATGATCATGTAACTTCAGATCAAGTTACTACCGAATATCGTAGGTAAACCAGAGTGAGATCCGCACCAGAGTAGTACGGTAATCCTGTTCTGGAAGTCATGTTACTAGACCATGACGAACTTGCGAACTATGAGGAAGCGATGATGAGCCCAGATTCCGCGAAATGGTTTGGGGCCATGAAATCTGAGATATGATCCATGTATGAGAACAAAGTTTGGACTTTGGTTGACTTGCCCGATCATCAGCAAGCAATTGAGAATAAATGGATCTTCAAGAGGAAGACGGACGCTGATAGTAGTGTTACTATCTACAAAGCTAGAATTGTCGCAAAAGGTTTTCGACGAGTTCAAGGTGTTGACTACGATGAGAGTTTCTCACTCGTATCTATGCTAGAGTCTGTCCGAATCATGTTAGTAATTGCCGCATTTTATGAAATCTGGCAAATGGGTAAACAAAACTGCATTCCTTAATGGATTTATTAAAGAAGAGTTGTATATGATGCAACCAGAAGGTTTTGTCAATCCGAAAGGTGCTAACAAAATGTGCAAGCTCCAGCGATCCATCTGTGGACTGGTGCAAGCATCTCGGAGTTGGAATATACACTTTGATGAGTTGATCAAAGCATATAGTTTTATACAGACTTGCAGTGAAGCCCGTATTTACAAGAAAGTGAGTGGGAGCACTACAGCATTTCTGATAAGTATATGTGAATGACATATTGTTGATCGGAAATAATGTAGAATTATTCTGTAAAGCATAAACGAGTGTTTGAAAGGAGTTTTTCAAAGAAAGACTTCGGTGAAGCTGCTTACATATTGAGCTTCAAGATCTATAGAGATAGATCAAGACGCTTGATAAGTTTTTTCAATGAGTACATACCTTGACAAGATTTTGAAGTAGTTCAAAATGGAGCAGTCAAAGAAAGAGTTCTTGCATGTATTACAAGGTGTGAAGTTGAGTAAGACTCAAAGCCCGACCATAGCAGAAGATAGAAAGAGAATGAAAGTCATTCCCTGTGCCTTGGCCATAGGTTCTATAAAGTATGTCATGCTGTGTACCAGATCTATTGTATACCCTGCACTGATTTGGCAAGGGAGCACAATAGTGATCTACGAGTAGATCACTGGACAGCGGTCAGAATTATCCTTAGTGAAATAAGGATATGTTTCTCGATTATGGACGTGACAAAAAGGTTTGTCGTAAAGGGTTACATCGATGCAAGTCTTTGACACTGATCCAGATGATTCTAAGTCTCAATCTGGATACATATTGAAATTTGTTGCAATTAGCTAGAGTAGCTCCGTGCAGAGCATTGTAAACATAGAATTTTGCAAAATACAAACGGATCTGAATATGGCAGGCCCGTTGACTAAATTTCTCTCACAAGAAAAACATGATCACTCTTTGGGTGTTAATCACATACCAATGTGAACTAGATTATTGAATCTAGTAAACCCTTTGGGTGTTAGTCACATGGAGATGTGAACCAATCACATAAAGATGTGAACTATTGGTGTTAATCACATAGCGATGTGAACTAGATTATTGACTCTAGTGCAAGTGGGAGACTGAAGGAAATATGCCCTAGAGGCAATAATAAAGTTATTATTTATTTCCTTATATCATGATAAAAGTTTATTATTCATGCTAGAATTGTATTAACCGGAAACATAATACATGTGTGAATACATAGACAAACTTAGTGTCACTAGTATGCCTCTACTTGACTAGCTCGTTAATCAAAGATGGTTATGTTTCCTAACCATGAACAAGTTGTTGTTATTTGATTAACGAGGTCACATCATTAGTTGAATGATCTGATTGACATGACCCATTAGCTTAGCACCCGATCGTTTAGTATGTTGCTATTGCTTTCTTCATGACTTATACATGTTCCTATGACTATGAGATTATGCAACTCCCGTTTGCCGGAGGAACACTTTGTGTGCTACCAAACGTCACAACGTAACTGGGTGATTATAAAGGAGCTCTACAGGTGTCTCCAAAGGTACATGTTGGGTTGGCGTATTTCGAGATTAGGATTTGTCACTCCGATCGTCAGAGAGGTATCTCTGGGCCCTCTCGGTAATGCACATCACTTAATCCTTGCAAGCATTGCAACTAATGAGTTAGTTGCAGGATGATGTATTACGGAACGAGTAAAGAGACTTGCCGGTGACGAGATTGAACTAGGTATTGGATACCGATGATCGAATCTCGGGCAAGTAACATACAGATGACAAAGGGAACAACGTATGTTGTTATGCGATCTGACCGATAAAGATCTTCGTAGAATATGTAGGAGCCAATATGGGCATCTAGGTCCCGCTATTGGTTATTGATCGGAGATGTGTCTCGGTCATGTCTACATTGTTCTCAAACCGTAGGGTCCGCACGCTTAACGTTACGATGACAGTTATTATGAGTTTATGCATTTTGATGTACTGAAGTTAGTTCGGAGTCCCAGATGTGATCACGGACATGACGAGGAGTCTTGAAATGGTCGAGACATGAAGATTGATATGTTGGAAGCCTATATTTGGACATCGGAAGTGTTCCGGGTGAAATCGGGATTTTACCGGAGTACCGGGAGGTTACCGGAACCCCCCGGGAACCATATGGGCCTTAGTGGGCTTTAGTGGAAAGGAGAAAGGGGCAGCCCAAGGTGGGCCGTGCGCCTCCCCCCTCCCCTATTCCTATTAGGACAAGGAGAGGTGGCCACCCCCCTCTCTCTCTTTCCCCCTCTGGGAATCCTATTCCAACTAGGATTGGAGGGGAGTCCTACTCCCGGTAGGAGTAGGACTCCTCCTGCGCCCTCCTCCTGGCCGGCCGCCCCCTCCCCCTTGGCTCCTTTATATACAGAGGCAGGGGGGCACCCTAGACACACAAGTTGATCATTGAGATCGTTCCTTAGCCGTGTGCGGTGCCCCCTGCCACCATATTCCACCTCGATCATATTGTAGTAGTGCTTAGGCGAAGCCCTACGACTGTAGAACATCAAGATTGTCACCACGCCGTCGTGCTGACGGAACTCCTCCCCAATGCTTTGCTGGATCGGAGCCCGGGGATCTTCATCGAGCTGTACGTGTGCTAAGAACTCGGAGGTGCCTGAGTAACGGTGCTTGGATCCGTCGGATCGGGAAGACATACGACTACTTCCTCTACGTTGCGTCAACGCTTCCGCTGTTGATCTACAAGGGTACGTAGATTACACTCTCCCCTCTCGTTGCTATGCATCACCATGATCTTGCGTGTGCGTAGGAAAATTTTGAAATTACTACGTTACCCAACACAGCTCTTAGTAACATAGTGAGACTTGCATCCTCCATCTCTTTCACAGACTTATCCCACTTAGGCATTGCCACCGCGTAGCCACCTGGCCCCAGCTTATGGAACTTATCCTTTTTTCGGCATTCTTCTCGTTTATTCTCGACCGTTCCTTAGCTAATTCTGAATCCTTGAATTTCACGAAATCGTCCCAATGAGCACTTTGATTCTCTAGTATCCCCTCGAATACTAGAGTCTTCCTTCCTCCCTTGACGTACTTTTCCCACGTCGTTCTCTCGTGGTTCTTGAATGCAACCGCCATCTTCCTAAAAGCAGCGTCCTTGACTTTCCGCACATCTGCTTCTGTGAAATGATCTGGTAGGGTGAAATGTTCCATGAGAGTATCCCAAAGCAGTTTTTTTATTCTCGTCGACAAAAGTAACATTTGGACGTGGCTTTTTGATGGCTTTCTCCATTCTTGAAGGGAGATCGGGAGTTGGTCCTTCGCAAGAACTCCGCACTGACGAACGAACTTGTCCGCAATCTTCTTAGGCGCTAATGGTTCACCATTAGGTTTGAATGCCTCGATATTGTACTTTACGCCCTCCTTCAACTTTTTGTTCGGGCCTCGTTTCGTCCTTTTGCCTGAAGATTTGCTCGATCTGGATGGCTGAAAGAAGAAAGATCGATTCGTTAATATATCTTCAACTCATTTAAAACATGCGATGATCACCAGATTCTTGCTTATATAAATATATATACCTCGCCGGTGTTTGTTGTTTCAGGATCAACATGTTCTTCGTCGTAGTTCATGACTTCATCTTCTCGGTCGTCGCGATCGAATATCATATCACCCTCTCCGGTGTTGTTTAGAAATTCAGAGCCGTCAAAATCTTCTTCATTCTGATCATCATCTGGCCCGCGTATGATATCGAACATGGTCTGTTCTCTCTCTCTGTCGGTATTGTCCGCCATAGCTTTTATTTAACTATGCCAAAAGAAATATAAAACAATTTAGTATAATCTCGAATAATAGATATAATCTCGAATACATCGTCTCGAATAATAGATATAATCTCGAATACATCGTCTCGAATAATAGATTTAATCTCGAATACATCGTCTCGAATAATAGATATAATCTCGAATACATCGTCTCGAATAATAGATTCAATCTCGAATACGTCGTCTCGAATAATAGATATAATCTCGAATACATCGTCTCAAATAATATATATAATCTCGGATAAATCTTCTCGAATATTATATATCGAATACATCACTAGCTAGCTAGCTAGCTAATAAAGATCGAATACTAGAGAGTAATCTAGGCGGTGGACAACCAAAGTGAAGGAACCATCACTGGATCATAGCTCGGGTGATCTCCCCAAAGAACCTGCCAGGTATTGGAGAACCTGACGTCCATAGCAGCCATGTAGCGATGGACGTGCTCGTCGTCCTCCCTGACACGGCGACGTACCACCTCCAGCGGGGCCGGCTTCCTCCGCACCGAAAGTGGCCCACGCGAATGCCACCAAAGGAGACGAGGGTCTACGACGGGACCCGGGGCCGGGTTCCTCACCAAGCGTCGCGCCCCTGAAGGTAGCACCTCCCAGTGCCAGCCCGGCGTAGCCCAGTCCCGGACATGGGTCCTCTGAAGCAGGAAGTCGTTGCGAACGGGTCGACGGCGAGGATGCGGGCCGGGCATCGTCGACAACAAATATTATATGCAAATGTAACACTAATTATGCTATCATTGCATATGTCAAAATTCTATATGCTATTTCATACTAATTAAGCATCTAACACTAAAAACAGAAAAAACAACTTCTATACATCCATTAAAAACAGAAAAACAACATTATATAAAAAAATTCCATACTAATTAAACACTAATTATATCCATCTAACATGCATTCATACATATATACTAGTGAAAAAATAATAATCTGAAAAATCTAAACTAATTAAACATACAAAATACGTATATACTAATTAACTTAAGGAAATGTGCGTGTGTGTGTGTGTGTTCATCATGCTTGTGTGTGTGTATGGGCTCGGGGAGGGGCGGCGCCCATGGTGGCCACCGGGGGCGAGGGAGAGGGGTTAGAGGGGAAGAGCTCACAGCGGGGCGACGGCGACAGCGAGGCGACGGCCCGGGGCGGCGACGGGCCGGGGCGTGACGGGGCGGCGACGGAGACGAGGGCGGCGACGGTGACGGGGGCGGTGACGGGGACATGGGTGGCGACAGGGATGAGGGCGGCGACGAGGATGGGGGCGGCGACGGCAACGGCGCGCGATGGGGGTGGCGTAGGACGGGGGCGGCGACGACGTCGATCGATCGGGACGGGCGGTGCTTCAATGGGGAAACAGAGGGACAATGAAATTTTTCGAAGTGATGTATATATAGAAGGCACCTTTAGTACCGGTTGGAGCCACCAACCGGTACTAAAGCCTGTTTTGGCCAGGCCAAGCGACGGGCAGCACCCCCCTTTAGTACCGGTTCCTGGCTCCAACCGGTACTAAAGGCCCCCCTTTAGTACCGGTTGGTGCCACGAACCGGTACTAAAGAGGGGTATGCTGCCAGGCGAGGGGCACAAAAGTTTAGTCCCGCCTCGCTAGCCGAGGGGCACTCACACCTGCTTATAAGCCCCGCCGTCGCTGCTGTCTCGAGCTCCTCTCTTAAGCAGGCCTTCTGGTCCTACCTCTTTTGCGATGCCCTGTTGGGCCTACTGGGCTAGCGGGCCTGCATCCTGGCCCAACTTGAATTTGGGTTTCTAGTCGTATGCAGGCCGCTGTGGCCCAGTAGGTGGGCTTTTTTTTCTTATTTTTTCCTTTATTTATTTTTGTGAATAACTCAACTTTGAAAATAGATTTTTTAGTGATTGTTTTTTCTTATGTTTAATATTAGTGTGTTTTATCATTATGTTCAATTTGGTTATTTAAAAAATGAAATGCCTTTGTAACGGATGATTTTTCGTCCGAAACCCAGATACTTCGAAACATATTGTCCATTTTGTACACGAAGTGCATCCAGTTTTTGCGGTAACCCTCTCTACGTTTTTGCACATGCTATGTGGGTGAAATTATGATACCATGCCAACTTTCATCTTTTTATGAGTTCATTTGAAATGCTTTTCAATTTCAGGGTCATTTAGTTGAAAAAAATCAGTAAATGCATGAAAGAATTTGCTTGTTGTCACATCCCTAGCCCTACTTTGGCCTTGGACTAGCTTGGTGGTTGCATCATGTTTAAATTCAAATGAAATTTGAATTGAGGAAAATTGAAAGCCTCAAAATTTTATTTAAAAGAAGGGCAAATAACCCTGGAAATGCATCCAATGTTTCCAAAATGCTCCCCAATGATGTTTAATATTTATGGCAAGGGTTTTGGTCCAAACCAAAAATATGGAGCATTTTTGAGGAATTATTTTGGCCATTTGGATTTAAATCAATAAATATTTGAGTTGGATTTAATTCTTATATAAAAGAATTGCATGTCCAAAAATCCTGAAAACCTGTCAGTGGCTTTGAATATATTGCATCAAGCCACATAAATATTTTCAGGAGCTACTAAATGATTTGGTCTGTGAATCAAATCAAAACAGAATGGAAATATTAGAAAACAGAAATTAAATAGGTTCAACCAAAATATTTTCAATGACCTCAAATATCCTTTTTAAATGTTCATGATATATGGAAAAGGGTGAAAGCCTCTACTAGAGATGATGCATATTTTTTCAGGACATTTTGGTCATTGAATTAAATCATTATGGTTTTTGAGTTGGAGTTTAAAAGTTACCATTAAATATTGGTTGCTCCAAATATTCTGAAATTTATTGTGTGGTTTGGAAATAATTCAAATATCCCTCGCAAAAATTTACAGAAATAACCAAAGTGTTTTGGTTGGTATTTTATTTGCAAACATAAAGCAGAAAACAGAAAACAGAATAAATTAGAAAAAAACAAAGAGAGAGGAAACCCACCTGGCCTCACCTGAGCAGCCCACCTACCTGGCTAGGCCCAGCACGGCCCGGCCCATCTGGCCGCGCCAGTCATCACCTACCTCTGCCATTAGGCAGAGGAGGGAGACAGCGCACGCGCGCCCGCGGCGCCACGCACCTCCCTGCTCGCCTGCGTCATCGAGGCCACCGCGACGCCTCGGGCCTTCTCTTCGGCGCCGCCCCGAACCCCTGGACGTCTCACTCTCCCCCTCTGCCCTCTCTCCCTCTCCTCTGATCGCCATGGCCGACGCTGCCGAGCGCTCACCACCGTGAAGCTCGTAGCCACCGTGCTCCCCTCGCCTCCCCGACGCGCCAAGGAGCTCCTCCGTCGACCTCTACATCGTCTCCGTCCAGCCGCGCAAGTGGACGTGCCTCGCCTCACCGTCCCCGACCCCTTCTTCCTCCTCGGTCACCGGAGATCCATCTCGCCGCCCCGACCGCTCCTGGCCTCCTCCGAGCTTGCTGTCCGCGCCGCTGCAACCGCCGTAAGCCTTTCCCTCGAACCCCCCTCTCCGTTGTCCCATTATCACGCCGTAGCGCCGTTCCCCACGAGCACCGGAGCCGCCGTCCGCCATTGCTGCTGCACGCGTAGCCTTCGTGTTGGGGAACGTGGTAATTTCGAAAATTTTCCTACGCACACGCAAGATCATGGTGATGCACAGCAACGAGAGGGGAGAGTGTTGTCTACGTACCAACGCAGACCGACTGCGGAAGCGATCACACAACGTAGAGGAAGTAGTCGTACGTCTTCTTCCCGATCCGACCGATCCAAGCACCGTTACTCCGGCACCTCCGAGTTCTTAGCACACGTTCAGCTCGATGACGATCCTCGGGCTCCGATCCAGCAAAGCGTCGAGGAAGAGTTCCGTCAGCACAACGGCGTGGTGACGATCTTGATGTACTACCGACGCAGGGCTTCGCCTAAGCACTACAACGGTATGATCGAGGTGGAATTTAGTGGCAGGGGGCACCGCACACGGCTAAGGAACGATCTCAAGGATCAACTTGTGTGTCTTGGGGTGTCCCCTGCCCCCGTATATAAAGGTTGGAGGGAGGGGGGCTGGCCGGCCAAAGAGAGGGAGGCGCAGGAGGAGTCCTACTCCTACCGGGAGTAGGACTCCCCCCTCCAATCCTAGTCCAACTAGGAATCCTTTAAAGGGGAGAGAGAGAGAGGTGGCCGGCCCCTCTCCTAGTCCTAATAGGACTAGGGAGAGGGGGGGAGGCGCAGCCCTATGTGGGCTGCCCTCTCACCTTTCCACTAAGGCCCATGTTGGCCCATTTGGCTCCCGGGGGGTTCCGGTAACCCTCCCGGTAATCCGGTAAAATCCCGATTTCACCCGGAACACTTCCGATTTCCAAACATAGGCTTCCAATATATCAATCTTTATGTCTCGACCATTTCGAGACTCCTCGTCATGTCCGTGATCTCATCCGGGACTCCGAACAACCTTCGGTACATCAAAATGCATAAACTCATAATAACTGTCATCGTAACATTAAGCATGCGGACCCTACGGTTCGAGAACAATGTAGACATGACCGAGACACGTCTCCGGTCAATAACCAGTAGCGGGACCTGGATGCCCATATTGGTTCCTACATATTCTACGAAGATCTTTATCGGTCAGACCGCATAACAACATACGTTGTTCCCTTTGTCATCGGTATGTTACTTGCCCGAGATTCGATCGTCGGTATCCAATACCTAGTTCAATCTCGTTACTGGCAAGTCTCTTTACTCGTTCCGTAATACATCATCTCATAACTAACATCTTAGTTATTATGCTTGCAAGGCTTATGTGATGTATATTAACGAGAGGGCCGAGAGATACCTCTCCGACAATCGGAGTGACAAACCCTAATCTCGAAATACGCCAACCCAACATCTACCATTGGAGACACCTGTAGTACTCCTTTATAATCACCCAGTTACGTTGTGACGTTTGGTAGTACCCAAAGTGTTCCTCCGGTAAACGGGAGTTGCATAATCTCATAGTTATAGGAACATGTATCAGTCATGAAGAAAGCAATAGCAACATACTAAACGATCGGGTGCTAAGCTAATGGAATGGGTCATGTCAATCAGATCATTCAACTAATGATGTGACCTCGTTAATCAAATAACAACTCTTTGTTCATGGTTAGGAAACATAACCATCTTTGATTAACGAGCTAGTCAAGTAGAGGCATACTAGTGACACTCTGTTGGTCTATGTATTCACACATGTATTATGTTTCCGGTTAATACAATTCTAGCATGAATAATAAACATTTATCATGATATAAGGAAATAAATAATAACTTTATTATTGCCTCTAGGGCATATTTCCTTCAGTCTCCCACTTGCACTAGAGTCAATAATCTAGATTACACAGTAATGATTCTAACACCCATGGAGCCTTGGTGCTGATCATGTTTTGCTCATGGAAGAGGCTTAGTCAACGGGTCTGCAACATTCAGATCCGTATGTATCTTGCAAATCTCTATGTCTCCCACCTGGATTAAATCCCGGATGGAGTTGAAGCGTCTCTTGATGTGTTTGGTTCTTTTGTGAAATCTGGATTCCTTTGCCAAGGCAATTGCACCAGTATTGTCACAGAAGATTTTCATTGGACCCGATGCACTAGGTATGACACCTAGATCGGATATGAACTCCTTCATCCAGACTCCTTCGTTCGCTGCTTCCGAAGCAGCTATGTACTCCGCTTCACATGTAGATCCCGCTACGACGCTTTGTTTAGAACTGCACCAACTGACAGCTCCACCGTTTAAAGTAAACACGTATCCGGTTTGCGATTTAGAATCGTCCGGATCAGTGTCAAAGCTTGCATCAACGTAACCTCTTACGGTGAGCTCTTTGTCACCTCCATATACGAGAAACATATCCTTAGTCCTTTTCAGGTATTTCAGGATGTTCTTGACCGCTGTCCAGTGATCCACTCCTGGATTACTTTGGTACCTCCCTGCTAAACTTATAGCAAGGCACACATCAGGTCTGGTACACAGCATTGCATATATGATAGAGCCTATGGCTGAAGCATAGGGAACATCTTTCATTTTCTCTCTATCTTCTGCATTGGTCGGGCATTGAGTCTGACTCAACTTCATACCTTGTAACACAGGCAAGAACCCTTTCTTTGCTTGATCCATTTTGAACTTCTTCAAAATCTTGTCAAGGTATGTGCTTTGTGAAAGTCCAATTAAGCGTTTTGATCTATCTCTATAGATCTTTATGCCTAATATGTAAGCAGCTTCCCCGAGGTCTTTCATCGAAAAACTTTTATTCAAGTATCCCTTTATGCTATCCAGAAATTCTATATCATTTCCAATCAGCAATATGTCATCCACATATAATATCAGAAATGCTACAGAGCTCCCACTAACTTTCTTGTAAATACAGGCTTCTCCAAAAGTCTGTATAAAGCCAAATGCTTTGATCACACTATCAAAGCGTTTATTCCAACTCCGAGATGCTTGCACCAGTCCATAAATGGATCGCTGGAGTTTGCACACTTTGTCAGCTCCCTTCGGATCGACAAAACCTTCTGGTTGCATCATATACAACTCTTCTTCCAGAAATCCATTCAGGATTGCAGTTTTGACATCCATTTGCCATATTTCATAATCATAAAATGCAGCAATAGCTAACATAATTCTGACGGACTTCAGCATCGCTACGGGTGAGAAGGTCTCATCGTAGTCAACCCCTTGAACTTGTCGAAAACCTTTTGCGACAAATCGAGCTTTATAGACAGTAATATTACCGTCAGCGTCAGTCTTTTTCTTGAAAATCCATTTATTCTCAATTGCTTGCCGATCATCGGGCAAGTCAACCAAAGTCCATACTTTGTTCTCATACATGGATCCCATCTCAGATTTCATGGCCTCAAGCCACTTTGCGGAATCTGGGCTCACCATCGCTTCTTCATAGTTCGTAGGTTCATCATGATCTAGTAGCATGACTTCCAGAACTGGATTACCGTACCACTCTGGTGCGGATCTCACTCTGGTTGATCTACGTGGTTCAGTAGTATCTTGTCCTGAAGCTTCATGATCATCATCATTAGCTTCCTCACTGATTGGTATTGGTGTCGCAGAAACAGTTTTCTGTGATGTACTATTTTCCAATAAGGGAGCAGGTACAGTTACCTCGTCAAGTTCTACTTTCCTCCCACTCACTTCTTTCGAGAGAAACTCCTTCTCTAGAAATGATCCATTCTTAGCAACGAATGTCTTGCCGTCGGATCTGTGATAGAAGGTATACCCAACAGTTTCCTTTGGGTATCCTATGAAGACACATTTCTCCGCTTTGGGTTCGAGCTTATCAGGTTGAAGCTTTTTCACATAAGCATCGCAGCCCCAAACTTTAAGAAACGACAACTTTGGTTTCTTGCCAAACCATAGTTCATAAGGCGTCGTCTCAACGGATTTTGATGGTCTCCTATTTAACGTGAATGTGGCCGTCTCTAAAGCATAACCCCAAAACGATAGCGGTAAATCAGTAAGAGACATCATAGATCGCACCATATCTAGTAAAGTACGATTACGACGTTCGGACACACCATTACGCTGTGGTGTTCCGGGTGGCGTGAGTTGCGAAACTATTCCACAATTTTTCAAATGTATACCAAACTCGTAACTCAAATATTCTCCTCCACGATCAGATCGTAGAAACTTTATTTTCTTGTTACGATGATTTTCAACTTCAGTCTGAAATTCCTTGAACTTTTCAAATGTTTCAGACTTATGTTTCATTAAGTAGATATACCCATATCTGCTTAAATCATCTGTGAAGGTGAGAAAATAACGATATCCGCCACGAGCCTCAATATTCATTGGACCACATACATCGGTATGTATGATTTCCAATAAATCTGTTGCTCTCTCCATAGTACCGGAGAACGGTGTTTTAGTCATCTTGCCTATGAGGCACGGTTCGCAAGTACCAAGTGATTCATAATCAAGTGGTTCCAAAAGCCCATCAGTATGGAGTTTCTTCATGCGCTTTACACCGATATGACCTAAACGGCAGTGCCACAAATAAGTTGCACTATCATTATCAACTCTACATCTTTTGGCTTCTACATTATGAATATGTGTATCACTACTATCGAGATTCAATAAGAATACACCACTTTTCAAGGGTGCATGACAATAAAAGATATTACTCATATAAATAGAATAACCGTCTCGCATCAAACAAGATCCAGATATAATGTTCATGCTCAACGCTGGCACCAAATAACAATTATTTAGGTCTAATATTAATCCTGAAGGTAGATGTACAGGTAGCGTGCCGACCGCGATCACACCGACTTTGAAACCGTTTCCCACGCGCATCGTCACCTCGTCCTTTGCTAGTGTCCGCTTATTCCGTAGTCCCTGTTTCGAGTTGCAAATATTAGCAACAGAACCAGTATCAAATACCCAGGTGCTACTGCGAGCTCTAGTAAGGTACACATCAATAACATGTATATCACATATACCTTTGTTCACCTTGCCATCCTTCTTATCCGCCAAATACTTGGGGCAGTTCCGCTTCCAGTGACCAGTCTGCTTGCAGTAGAAGCACTTAGTTTCAGGCTTAGGTCCAGACTTGGGTTTCTTCTCCTGAGCAGCAACTTGCTTGCTGTTCTTCTTGAAGTTTCCCTTCTTCTTCCCTTTGCCCTTTTTCTTGAAACTAGTGGTTTTGCTAACCATCAACACTTGATGCTCCTTCTTGATTTCTACCTCCGCAGCTTTCAGCATTGCGAAGAGCTCGGGAATAGTCTTGTTCATCCCTTGCATATTATAGTTCATCACGAAGCTCTTGTAGCTTGGTGGCAGTGATTGGAGAATTCTGTCAATGACGCAATCATCTGGAAGATTAACTCCCATCTGAATCAAGTGATTATTATACCCAGACATTTTGAGTATATGCTCACTGACGGAACTGTTCTCCTCCATCTTGCAGCTATAGAACTTATTGGAGACTTCATGTCTCTCAATTCGGGCATTTGCTTGAAATATTAACTTCAACTCCTGGAACATCTCATATGCTCCATGACGTTCAAAACGTCGTTGAAGTCCCGATTCTAAGCCGTAAAGCATGGCACACTGAACTGTCGAGTAGTCATCAGCTTTGCTCTGCCAGACGTTCATAACATGTGGTGTTGCTCCAGCAGCAGGCCTGGCACCCAGCGGTGCTTCCAGGACGTAATTCTTCTGTGCAGCAATGAGGATAATCCTCAGGTTACGGACCCAGTCCGTGTAATTGCTACCATCATCTTTCAACTTTGCTTTCTCAAGGAACGCATTAAAATTCAACGGAACAACAGCACGAGCCATCTATCTACAATCAACATAAACAAGCAAGATACTATCAGGTACTAAGTTCATGATAAGTTTAAGTTCAGTTAATCAAATTACTTAGGAACTCCCACTTAGATAGACATCCCTCTAATCCTCTAAGTGATCACGTGATCCAAATCAACTAAACCATAACCGATCATCATGTGAGATGGAGTAGTTTTCAATGGTGAACATCGTCATGTTGATCATATCTACTATATGATTCATGCTCGACCTTTCGGTCTCTGTGTTCCGAGGCCATATCTGCATATGCTAGGCTCGTCAAGTTTAACTTGAGTATTCTGCGTGTGCAAAACTGGCTTGCACCCGTTGTAGATGGACGTAGAGCTTATCACACCCGATCATCACGTGGTGTCTGGGCACGACGAACTTTGGCAACGGTGCATACTCAGGGAGAACACTTCTTGATAATTTAGTGAGAGATCATCTTATAATGCTACCGTCAATCAAAGCAAGATAAGATGCATAAAAGGATAAACATCACATGCAATCAATATAAGTGATATGATATGGCCATCATCATCTTGTGCTTGTGATCTCCATCTCCGAAGCACCGTCATGATCACCATCGTCACCGGCGCGACACCTTGATCTCCATCATAGCATCGTTGTCGTCTCGCCAATCTTACGCTTCCACGACTATCACTACCGCTTAGTAATAAAGTAAAGCATTACATCGCGATTGCATTGCATACAATAAAGCGACAACCATATGGCTCCTGCCAGTTGCCGATAACTCGGTTACAAAACATGATCATCTCATACAATAAAATCAGCATCATGCCTTGACCATATCACATCACAACATGCCCTGCAAAAACAAGTTAGACGTCCTCTACTTTGTTGTTGCAAGTTTTACGTGGCTGCTACGGGCTTAAGTAAGAACTCATCTCACCTACGCATCAAAACCACAACGATAGTTCGTCAAATAGACTCCGTTTTAACCTTCTCAAGGACCGGGCGTAGTCACACTTGGTTCAACTAAAGTTGGAGAGACAGTCTTCCGCAAGCCATCTATGTGCAAAGCACGTCGAGGGAACCGGTCTCGCGTAAGAGTACGCGTAAGGTTGGTCCAGATCGTCTCACCCAACAATACCGCCGAACCAAAGTATGACATGCTGGTAGGCAGTATGACTTGTATCGCCCACAACTCACTTGTGTTCTACTCGTGCAAATAACATCAAACCATAAAACCTAGGCTCGGATGCCACTGTTGGGGAACGTAGTAATTTCGAAAATTTTCCTACGCACACGCAAGATCATGGTGATGCACAGCAACGAGAGGGGAGAGTGTTGTCTACGTACCAACGCAGACCGACTGCGGAAGCGATCACACAACGTAGAGGAAGTAGTCGTACGTCTTCTTCCCGATCCGACCGATCCAAGCACCGTTACTCCGGCACCTCCGAGTTCTTGGCACACGTTCAGCTCGATGACGATCCTCGGGCTCCGATCCAGCAAAGCGTCGAGGAAGAGTTCCGTCAGCACAACGGCGTGGTGACGATCTTGATGTACTACCGACGCAGGGCTTCGCCTAAGCACTACAACGGTATGATCGAGGTGGAATTTGGTGGCAGGGGGCACCGCACACGGCTAAGGAACGATCTCAAGGATCAACTTGTGTGTCTTGGGGTGTCCCCTGCCCCCGTATATAAAGGTTGGAGGGAGGGGGGCTGGCCGGCCAAAGAGAGGGAGGTGCAGGAGGAGTCCTACTCCTACCGGGAGTAGGACTCCCCCCTCCAATCCTAGTCCAACTAGGAATCCTTTAAAGGGGAGAGAGAGAGAGAGAGGTGGCCGGCCCCTCTCCTAGTCCTAATAGAACTAGGGAGAGGGGGGGAGGCGCAGCCCTATGTGGGCTGCCCTCTCACCTTTCCACTAAGGCCCATGTTGGCCCATTTGGCTCCCGGGGGGTTCCGGTAACCCTCCCGGTAATCCGGTAAAATCCCGATTTCACCCGGAACACTTCCGATGTCCAAACATAGGCTTCCAATATATCAATCTTTATGTCTCGACCATTTCGAGACTCCTCGTCATGTCCGTGATCTCATCCGGGACTCCGAACAACCTTCGGTACATCAAAATGCATAAACTCATAATAACTGTCATCGTAACGTTAAGCGTGCAGACCCTACGGTTCGAGAACAATGTAGACATGACCGAGACACGTCTCCGGTCAATAACCAGTAGCGGGACCTGGATGCCCATATTGGTTCCTACATATTCTACGAAGATCTTTATCGGTCAGACCGCATAACAACATACGTTGTTCCCTTTGTCATCGGTATGTTACTTGCCAGAGATTCGATCGTCGGTATCCAATACCTAGTTCAATCTCGTTACTGGCAAGTCTCTTTACTCGTTCCGTAATACATCATCTCATAACTAACATCTTAGTTATTATGCTTGCAAGGCTTATGTGATGTATATTACCGAGAGGGCCCAGAGATACCTCTCCGACAATCGGAGTGACAAACCCTAATCTCGAAATACGCCAACCCAACATCTACCATTGGAGACACCTGTAGTACTCCTTTATAATCACCTAGTTACGTTGTGACGTTTGGTAGTACCCAAAGTGTTCCTCCGGTAAACGGGAGTTGCATAATCTCATAGTTATAGGAACATGTATAAGTCATGAAGAAAGCAATAGCAACATACTAAACGATCGGGTGCTAAGCTAATGGAATGGGTCATGTCAATCAGATCATTCAACTAATGATGTGACCTCGTTAATCAAATAACAACTCTTTGTTCATGGTTAGGAAACATAACCATGTTTGATTAACGAGCTAGTCAAGTAGAGGCATACTAGTGACACTCTGTTGGTCTATGTATTCACACATGTATTATGTTTCCGGTTAATACAATTCTAGCATGAATAATAAACATTTATCATGATATAAGGAAATAAATAATAACTTTATTATTGCCTCTAGGGCATATTTCCTTCACTCTGTGCTCCCCTGGCCTCACCGTGCTGCTCTTAGTGCTCCCCATGTCTAGCTGGTGCTGCCCAGCCTCCCCATTTGCTCCCTGATGCACCGTAGCGACGAATCCATCGAGCCCGTGCTCCGGCCTCCGCCGTTTTGGTCGCCGTCGTCGACTCCGTGCATCCCCGCTCGAACCACGACCACCCACGGTTGCGTCTCTCTCCCCTCTTTCAAACGCACCCTTCCGCGCGCCGAACGGTGGCCCGTAGAGCAATTCCGAAGCGGGCACCGCCGCGGCCTGTCGTCGCCGGCGGTTAAACGCCGGCGGCCGACGTGGCGCCGTCACTAGGGGCTAATCACGCCCTAGTTGACCCCTGGGTCACTAACGCGTGGGCCCCAGGCCACTAATGAACTAGGATTAGGATTGACTTAAATTAGTTAAACTAATGACCCTGACACGCGGGACCCACATGTTAGAGTTGACCTGGACCGTGCCTTTGACCTGCTGACGTCACCCCGACGTCAGGCTGGCGCAGTTAATAATTTCTGGATTTAAAATTATTCAGGAAATTCCAGAAAATTGCCTAAACTTCTAAAAATCATAGAAATTCAGCCGTAACTCCAAATGAAATAATTTATATATGAAAAATTATCAGAAAAATTCAAGGAATCTGTTTATGGCATTTTCATGCATGTCTGAACAATGTTTGTCCTCTGTTTTGGACAAAACAAATAAATGGCATTTAACTAATCATATATGGAGTTTGAATTTGAATCTTGTATTCAAACCAACTCCATTTAACATGTTACTAGTTGCATTAGCTCAAACCACAGCATATTGACATGTCATGATCATGCATCATTTTGTGCATTGCATTGATTGTGTTTCTTTCTCTGTTATCGGTGTTTGTTCCCGCTCGGTAGACGCTGCTCCGACGCTGTGATCGTTGACACTGATGAAGACTCAATGTTATCTTCAGAAGTGCCAGGCAAGCAAAGCCCCTTGTTCATTCCGATACAATCCTACTCTCTCGCTCCTGCTCTCTTTTACTTCATTAGGACAACAACGATTCAACTGTTACATGTTGCGGTAGTTGAACCCCTTCCCTCTGCATGACCTATCATTGCCACAGTAAATAGATGAAACCCACTAGCATGAGTAGGAGTTGTTTGAGCCCTAATGTGCCTACTCATTCATGCTTGTTTTTCATGCCTGCTATTGCATAGAGTCGTGTCAGGTCTGGTTCATCGGGGATGAACCGGAGGTGTGTAAACATGTCCTACAGTGTGTGAGCTAAGTGTGTGAACACGATTTGGTAAAGGTAGCGGTGAGAGGCCATGAGACCCATGTTTGTAATATCTCGCTCCTCGGAGCCTAATGAATAAATACTTGAGTTGTAGAGTTATGTTGTGATGCCATGTTGTATTTACACATATCGAGCATATTGTGTGTATGATTGAAATGCTTGGTATGTGTGGGATCCGACTATCTAGTTGTTTATCCTTGGCAGCCTATCATATGGGGAAATGTAGTCTAGTGCTTCTAAGCGATAGTAGTCCGCTACAGCCCGGATCACCGGAGTCCTGCTAGCCCAGCACTACTGCTCAGGACACTTGACTGGCCGGCATCTTTTTCACTTCGTTCCTATGTTTGTCCCTTCGGGGAAATGTCACGCGGTGACATCCGGAGTCCTGCCTAGCCTGCTACAGCCCAGGTTACCGGAGTCCTGTTAGCCCAGTGCTACAGCCCGGATTCACACGCTGTTGACCGACATGCTCGAGGTTGATTCATGTATGCCGGTCCCCATGGGTTAGTGCCGCTTTGGGTTCACGACTAGCCATGTCGGCCCGGGTTCTTTGTCATATGGATGCTAGCGACACTATCATATACGTGAGCCAAAAGGCGCAAACGGTCCCGGGCCAGGTAAGGTGGCACCCGTGGAAATACCGTGCGTGAGGCCACAAAGTGATATGATGTGGTACATGCTAGATCGATGTGACCTAGGATCGGGGTCCTGACAGCGTTGGTATCAGAGCCTGATTGCCTGTAGGTTTACCAAGACAAACTGGTCGAAGTTGAGTCTAGAAATGCTTTAGTTATATAAGGGAATTGATTGTGGAAGGGAAAGTAAGGCTCTTTTACTCCTTATTCCTCATGCCCTTCTGATCTGAGTCAGCCTCTTCTTTTCTACGGGGATTAAGAACTAGGCTTTCTCATCTATCTATCAAAATGACGTGTTACTAATCCATAGACTTATAAGATTGTTGGATTTAAGCCCAGTTCAGTTTCTACTACTTCCATATATTCATAACTGGCCTCAGAACCTTGATATTGTGATGTTGAGTGGTTATGCCACCATTTTTGCAGGATATCTCAAATCATTCTGGGCATTTACAGCCGTTATGCTGCCCGAGTCATCTCAAGTCTCTACATAGTTTGATGCATTTGCAAACCCTTTCTTTCCGTTCTCGATGTCCTTTTGGGCCAGTCTAATCACACTAATCGGTGAGTTGAGGTACTTTGTTGCCTCGACATATATGTTGGAGCTATTACTATGACCCTAGGTGTTCTAGGGAGTCATCTAGTGATCTAGCCATGTCTTGTATTCCCAGTGTGTGATTCTGGCCATCATTCTCAAAAGCATCCCGTGATGCTATTAGTTAGTAGGCATTCTATTCCTCGGTTTTTGAACCCGAGATTCACCCTACTTACTTCATGTTGATAGTGTTTGCTCGTTCCTTTAGGTTATTAGTAACCTTTGCATTAGTCCTCGAGGTCCGTGGTATTTCCTTCTTCCAAATACTATGAACCACTTATGGCAGAAGTTCTTGAACCAAAGGATCACGACCAGAGTGCTCTTGATGAGTTCTGCATTCTATATTGTGTCTCTGCCAGTTCTACCTTTCTGCATGGGTTATCCGGAAGAAATATGTTGAACTCGTTCGACATACTAATCTATGCATCCACAACTCAGAAAGTTATATGTTCCTTTGAGTTGTCCCCCTTTAGTTATATACCGACCTTCATCTATCAATTGATAGTAAGGAGTAGCTGGCAATCGTGTTTATCGATGCCTATTACTCTAGTGGTCCGTCAAGTCATTCTATTTCGGAATGACTAGGAGAAACAAACTCCAGTACCTCATCCATATCCAGGATTGGGTCAAGGCAGTCGTATTCCGCAGATCAAAATGCAACCCAGCTTTTGTTCTGTTCTATCCTGAAGTATTACCGTCTTATGTCAAGAATGTCATGGGAATTGCACACCATCTTATGCATTTTTGACACAGTGATACTTCTCGCCATCATTATTCATTCCTCGGTGTCGTGTTGTCGCAACCAGAATGCCGACAAGTGAATCGTGATGTGTGAAATCAATACTCCTAGCAACCACGTTGCATGGTAGTTAATGGACAACAATCTCATTCTTAGCGTGTTGGTTATTCAATCATCATTCTAAGATTAATCGTGCTACCTAGTCCTTATTTCCGGTGCACTCCTCGATCAGTGAGTTAGGATTATCCAAACCCTTGCTCTATCGATCATATCGTCTTTCCCTGAAAAGCAAGATTGTTCTCGAGCTTAATAACATATCGGTGGTTCGTGATTTTCCGAATATCTTCTCGGAAGTGTTACCAGGTTGTCACCTGACCGTTATGTTGAGTTTGTGATCAAGATGGTTTTTCAATAAACCACTTTTCCCCAAGAATCTGTGTTGGATACCCCTGAGCTAGTTGGTTAAGCTTAACAACAACTTGGAGAGTTGGAAGATGAAAACTTGTCCGACTTAGTTCATCCCTAAGGGATATCCTTGTGTGTGTGTGTGTGTTGAAGAAAGATGATATATTCATCGACTGATCCCCGTGATCAGCTGTTGAATCTATTATCTTGTCCAAACCTTGATTTGAGTGTGGGCTATCGTCAAATCAAATCAGAGCCAACGATGTTTGTAATGTTGTCTTACTTATGGTTGTCCCTCGAGCATACACCATTATATCTTTGGTCTGACCAATACTATCACATTCTTCACATAGTGGTGGAAGTCCAGTGATATGGAAATTTCGATGAGTTGCTGTTGAGCCCATCAGCGGCATTTTGTCTCCTCCATGATTGTGTTGAACATCCAGCTAGTGTTGGAAACTTTATAGGCATTGCCCTCATGTCCCGATCATGAAGCGTATGTCCGGTTGAAAGATGTGACTTCCTCTAATTCATGTGCATCTGATGTAAGTTGCAGCCGTGAATTCGAGAAAGTTTGTTTTTGCTTCCTCTGGAATCATCCCAAGTCAGTCATGCATGTGCGAAGTATTCTTTGGTCTGATAGACTGATCATCTACATTCTATACGTATCCCTAGCACACCAAGCCACTGATTGATTTGTTCAAGGAGAAGAAGTTTCTTCTTAAGGGTTAGACCTACGCAAGGACTTCGATATCCTCGTTGATGGTTCCCCCTGAACTCGGTAGTGTTTTATTATAAGACTACTACGTGGTCATGTTTGTCTGGGACAGTGTGTTCACATGTTTGTAGCAGAACCAGCTAATGTTTTGGAGCTTACTATCGTAGTTCATTCCCCGAGAATCTCGCAACGTCATCTCGTCGATTTGTGTTGCAAAAACTTCATTTTCTTTCTAGACTCGATGAGTCTGGAATATCCTGTCACCAACCAGATCTGAATCTCAGACAGATATGATGGTTGGAGCATTTTCCAAGAACTATAATATTGGTCTCCCGATAACCGGTAAAGTGGATGTCGTGGCCAACACATCCAGCCGGAAGACCTATTATTGTAGTATCTCGGTTGAAGAAAGTTGGCCACCTTCCCATAAGGATTTCGTAGGATTTAATCCAGAAGTTGTTCCTTATGGATCTGTTGTATTCCGAAGTCCGACCACTACTTGGTGGCTATGCCGATGCTTAAAGCATGACCGTGGTAACCAGTACATCAAGGAGAACATTAGAAGCGGAGTGCTAAATGTCTCTCCGTCGATCATCCAGATTTTGTTTCCTTGGCTTCGCTAAGGTGAAATCTGAGAAAGTGTTATCTTTCTTTGCATCTGCATCTTCCACCATTATTCATCATGGTAGCATGTTGTGTGGCCAGGATCCTTGACACGGATATTGGCAGAACCTTGATGAGTATGGAAATGCTCGAGTTCTTGAGAGCACGCTCAGGCACTAGGTTCTGATGTTGTCATTAACTGGAATGTGCCTCCGTTCTCTCAGTTGTTCGATAGCCATCCAATTGGTGGAATCACCTTTGCCGGTGAACCTTCTTGCCAGTTACTAGAATCATTCCCAACATTTGCATTTTGTTCCCAGCTTGCACCTGAGTAGTTGTTGTTCATGGTCATCTTCAAAAGTGGACTTACCATAGGTCCCATCCATTTCCGATGATAAGCAAAAATCATCCATTGTGTTGTCTTCAACAAGGTAGTCCACATCATCCATCCTAGTCCAAGTATGCCATCTCTTCAAGCTATCTCAAACGATCAATTGTAAATTGCCTTAAGCTGGTATGAAGAGTTCCAACGATCTCTGAATCAAAAGTAATTCTTTTTGCCACTTAAGGGAATATTTCTACGAGTCGCTTTCCTTAAGATGTCTCATTATGGTATCATTGCAATTATCTCCTCGCTACTTTGAAACCATGCATCATCCTACTTAAGCGTGGAATTGTTGCCTACCAAATTTGAACCTTTATCATCCGTTTCTTCCCATCACCCCTGTTGTGTGTTTCGTGTCTCAGCTCAAGAGATGTTTTATATCTCACTCCATGAGTTGATCTTGAGTGCTCGATCTCCGAGGAGATCGATTTCTGTAGAATTTCTTTCTGCCGTCATCATGCTGTATGAAGATCCCGAAAGCAAAGACGTCAAGATCAAGATGACGAAATGAATCAACATCCTCGGGGAGGGCAGTTGGATCGAGAAGACTGCGATAGTCTTGTGAACTCCTTTCCTTCTTACCTCACGTCTTGAATCTCGGGCCGAGATTCTTGCTTAGTGGGGGTGAGCTGTCACATCCCTAGCCCTACTTTGGCCTTGGACTAGCTTGCTGGTTGCATCATGTTTAAATTCAAATGAAATTTGAATTGAGGAAAATTGAAAGCCTCAAATTTTATTTAAAAGAAGGGCAAATAACCCTGGAAATGCATCCAATGTTTCCAAAATGCTCCCCAATGATGTTTAATATTTATGGCAAGGGTTTTGGTCCAAACCAAAAATATGGAACATTTTTGAGGAATTATTTTGGCCATTTGGATTTAAATCAATAAATATTTGAGTTGGATTTAATTCTTATATAAAAGAATTGCAGGTCCAAAAATCCTGAAAACCTGTGAGTGGCTTTGAATATATTGCATCAAGCCACATAAATATTTTCAGGAGCTACTAAATGATTTGGTCTGTGAATCAAATCAAAACAGAATTGAAATATTAGAAAACAGAAATTAAATAGGTTCAACCAAAATATTTTCAATGACCTCAAATATCCTTTTCAAATGTTCATGATATATGGAAAAGGGTGAAAGCCTCTACCAGAGATGATGCATATTTTTTCAGGACATTTTGGTCATTGAATTAAATCATTATGGTTTTGAGTTGGAGTTTAAAAGTTACCATTAAATATTGGTTGCTCCAAATATTCTGAAATTTATTGTGTGGTTTGGAAATAATTCAAATATCCCTCGCAAAAATTTACAGAAATAACCAAAGTGTTTTGGTTGGTATTTTATTTGCAAACATAAAGCAGAAAATAGAAAACAGAATAAATTAGAAAAAAACAGAGAGAGAGGAAACCCACCTGGCCTCACCTGAGCAGCCCACCTACCTGGCTAGGCCCAGCACGGCCCGGCCAATCTGGCCACGCCAGTCATCACCTACCTCTGCCAGTAGGTAGAGGAGGGAGACAGCGCACGCGCGCCCGCGGCTCCACGCACCTCCCTGCTCGCCTGCGTCATCGAGGCCACCGCGACGCCTCGGGCCTTCTCTTCGGTGCCGCCCCGAACCCCTGGATGTCTCACTCTCCCCCTCTGCCCTCTCTCCCTCTCCTTTGATCGCCATGGCCGACGCTGCCGAGCGCTCGTCACCGTGAAGCTCGTAGCCACCGTGCTCCCCTCGCCTCCCCGACGCGCCAAGGAGCTCCTCCGTCGACCTCTACATCGTCTCCGTCCAGCCGCGAGAGTGGACGTGCCTCGCCTCACCGTCCTCGACCCCTTCTTCCTCCTCGGTCACCGGAGATCCATCTCGCCGCCCCGACCGCTCCTGGCCTCCTCCGAGCTTGCTGTCCGCACCGCTGCAACCGCCGTAAGCCTCTCCCTCGACCCCCCCTCTCCGTTGTCCCAT
This sequence comes from Triticum monococcum, assembly GCA_034509565.1. Classification (NCBI taxonomy): domain Eukaryota; kingdom Viridiplantae; phylum Streptophyta; class Magnoliopsida; order Poales; family Poaceae; genus Triticum; species Triticum monococcum. The sequence goes on along the minus strand of CM067842.1, from coordinate 25,128,843 downwards.
TCTCACACCGTAGCGCCGTTCCCCATGAGCACCGGAGCCGCCGTCCGCCATTGCTGCTGCACGCGTAGCCTCCGTGCTCCCCTGGCCTCACCGTGCTCCTCTTAGTGCTCCCCATGCCTAGCCGGTGCTGCCCAGCCTCCCCATTTGCTCCCTGATGCACCGTGGCGACGAATCCGTCGAGCCCGTGCTCCGGCCGCCGTCGTCGACTCTGTGCATCCCCGCTCGAACCACGACCACCCACGGTTGCGTCTCTCTCCCCTCTTTCAAACGCACCCTTCCGCGCGCCGAATGGTGGCCCGTAGAGCAATTCCGAAGCGGGCACCGCCGCGGCCTATCGTCGCCGGCGGTTAAACGCCAGCGGCCGACGTGGCGCCGTCATTAGGGGCTAATCACGCCCTACTTGACCCCCTGGGTCACTGACGCGTGGGCCCCAGGCCACTAATGAACCAGGATTAGGATTAACTTAAATTAGTTAAACTAATGACCCTGACACGCGGGACCCACATGTTAGAGTTGACCTGGACCGTGCCTTTGACCTGCTGACGTCACCCTGACGTCAGGCTGGCGCAGTTAATAATTTCTGGGTTTAAAATTATTCAGGAAATTCCAGAAAATTGCCTAAACTTCTAAAAATCATAGAAATTCAACCGTAACTCCAAATGAAATAATTTATATATGAAAAATTATCAGAAAAATTCAAGGAATTTGTTTATGGCATTTTCATGCATGTCTGAACAATGTTTGTCCTCTGTTTTGGACAAAACAAATAAATGGCATTTAACTAATCATATATGGAGTTTGAATTTGAATCTTATATTCAAACCAACTCCATTTAACATGTTACTAGTTGCATTAGCTCAAACCACAGCATATTGACATGTCATGATCATGCATCATTTTGTGCATTCCATTGATTGTGTTTCTTTCTCTGTTATCGGTGTTTGTTCCCTCTTGGTAGACGCTGCTCCGACGCTGTGATCGTTGACACTGATGAAGACTCAATGTTATCTTCAGAAGTGCCAGGCAAGCAAAACCCCTTGTTCAATCCGATACAATCCTACTCTCTCGCTCCTGCTCTCTTTTACTACATTAGGACAACAATGATTCAACTGTTACATGTTGCGGTAGTTGAACCCCTTCCCTCTTCATGACCTATCATTGCCACAGTAAATAGATGAAACCCACTAGCATGAGTAGGAGTTGTTTGAGCCCTAATGTGCCTACTCATTCATGCTTGTTTGTCTTGCCTGCTATTGCATAGAGTCGTGCCAGGTCTGGTTCATCGGGGATGAACCGGAGGTGTGTAAACATGTCCTACAGTGTGTGAGCTAAGTGTGTGAACACGATTTGGTAAAGGTAGCGGTGAGAGGCCATGTAGGAGTACATGGTGGGTTGTCTCATTGCATCCGTCCTCAGGAACTGAGTTCTGTGTCTGTGATCCATGAACAGCTACTACCACTCATTGGGATCCTTAATTGACCCTCTCGGCTTCTTAATCACCCTAGTACTCTGTCCAGGAGTTGCAACTAGTTTCTGGTGTTTGTAGGTTATGTGTTGGCGGCCGTGCGTAGCGCTGACCCCAGGGGTGGGCTATGTTGCGGTAGATACACCGTGGCCGGGCATGCCGGGCGCCCATTTGGTGTCTCGGAACCCTGTACACATCGTTCGGGGCCGTATGTGGAAACCTCGGCCGGACTCCCTGCGGATGGAACCTGGATAGGCGATCAACCTGGACTAGAGACTTAAGTGTTTAGGTAGGCCATGGCCGACACCCTCATTGGGCTTCCGCTTGAAGGTTGCCGAGTACATGTCGTGTAAACGGTGGTAAGTGGTGGGAGCGTGTGTGAAGAAGTACACCCCTGCAGGGTTATCATTATCTATTCGAATAGCCGGATTCCTCGGATATGGAAACTTGGACCCCTTGCATAGTTCATAGACAAGTGAAAGTGGATACTCTAAAACTCGCAAGATAAGTGTGAGTGCTATGGATGGCCTTCTCGTAGGGAGACGAGAGCGGATCCATAGTGGTGTATTGATTGGTGAATATGTGGACTCGTGTGCGCCACCTCAAAAGAGTTGCTTGCAGTCGTAGTTCAGAATAGCCACTGAGTCAAAGGTGGCTTGCTGCAGTTAAACTCCACCACCCCTTTGTTGATACCGATGCATATGTAGCTAGTTCTGATGTAAGTCTTGCTGAGTACCTTTGTACTCACGTTTGCTTAATTTATGTTTTGAAGAGAGACTTCAATCTCGCTAGTAGTTCCGCGTGGACTTCGACGTTTAGCTTGATACCTCAGCTACGATCTTGTGCCCTCGGCAGGATCTGGTAGATAGTTAGGCTTCTTAGCCTTTTTCATTATAGATGTCTGTACCCAGACATGTAAGCTTCCGCATGTGCTTTGCATTGTATGCTATGATTGTTGGGTCATGAGACCCATGTTTGTAATATCTCGCTCCTCGGAGCCTAATGAATAAATACTTGAGTTGTAGAGTTATGTTGTGATGCCATGTTGTATTTACACATATCGAGCATATTGTGTGTATGATTGAAATGCTTGGTATGTGTGGGATCCGACTATCTAGTTGTTTATCCTTGGCAGCCTATCATATGGGGAAATGTAGTCTAGTGCTTCCGAGCGATAGTAGTCCGCTACAGCCCGGATCACCGGAGTCCTGCTAGCCCAGAACTACTGCTCAGGACACTTGACTGGCCGGCATGTGTTTCACTTCATTCCTATGTCTGTCCCTTCGGGGAAATGTCACGCGGTGACATCCGGAGTCCTGCCTAGCCTGCTACAGCCCAGGTTACCGGAGTCCTGTTAGCCCAGTGCTACAGCCCGGATTCACACGCTGTTGACCGACATGCTCGAGGTTGATTCATGTATGCCTGTCCCCATGGGTTAGTGCCGCTTTGGGTTCACGACTAGCCATGTCAGCCCGGGTTCTTTGTCATATGGATGTTAGCGACACTATCATATACATGAGCCAAAAGGCGCAAACGGTCCCGGGCCAGGTAAGGTGGCACCCGTGGAAATACCGTGCGTGAGGCCACAAAGTGATATGATGTGTTACATGCTAGATCGGTGTGACCTAGGATCGGGGTCCTGACACTTGCACATAAAATTTCTTCGCGTTTCAAATGCCAAAACACATAACTAGCTACCCTAACTGTTACAGAGATTTCCTCCTGGGTGTGAAACACAGAAGAAAGTGATGATAGTTAAGCCGATCACATCCCAGATCTTTGGGTGTGAAACTTTTTCTTCGCGTGTGTCCCTTTGTGTCGTAGCCATGGAAAATCTTCATCATTTAACGGGATGCTCGGGTCAATATTCACTGTGAATGGAGCAATTTCATCAAACTTTTCATAATCTTCTGACTTGTCTGTCTTGTCATCCACTCCCACGATGTTTCTCTTCCCAAAGAGAACTATGTGCCGCTTTGGCTCATCGTACGATGCATTCGCTTCCTTATATTTTCTTTTTCTTGGCTTGGTAGACATGTCCTTCACATAGAAAACCTGTGCCACATCATTGGCTAGGACGAATGGTTCGTCTGCATATGCAAGAATGTTGAGATCCACTGTTGTCATTCCGTACTGCGGGTCTTCCGTTACCCCGCCTCGTGTCATATTGACCCATTTGCACCGAAACAAAGGGACCTTCAAACCACGTCGATAGTCAAGTTTCCATATGTTCTGTATATAACCATAATATGTTTCCTTTCCCGTCTTGGTTTCTGCATCAAAGCGGACACCACTGTTTTGGTTGGTGCTCTTCTTATCTTGGGCGATCGTGTAAAATGTATTACCATTTATCTCGTACCCTTTGAAAGTCATTATATTCGAAGGTGGTAACAGGGACAGCAAGTACAGGTCATCTTCAATAGAGGTGTCATGCATGGTACGTGCTTGCAACCAGCTGGCGAAACTCCCACTGGTAGAAAAAGGGCCTATAGTCCCGGTTCGTAAGGGCCTTTAGTCCCGGTTCCTGAACCGGGACTAAAGTGTCGGTACTAATACCTCCCACCTTTAGTCCCGGTTCAATCCAGAACCGGGACTAAAGCCCATACACGTGGGCAGTGTGCAGAGCCCAGTCAGGAGACCCTTTGGTCCCGGTTGGTGGCACCAACCGGGACCAATAGGCATCCACGCGTCAGCATTTCTGTGGCTAGGGTTTTTGTTTTTTTTGAAAGGGGGGGGGGTTGGGGGTTTTGGGTGGTTAATTTAGGTGTTTCATATATTGTGTTAGCTAGCTATAATTAATATAGGGAAGTGTCCTCTCTTATGTCCGTGCTTGGTCGATGCTACGTACTATACATACGTATAGAGAGGACTAGACACGCTGGCTAGCTAGTAAAGCAAACGAAGGAAACAGAAGATCGTCATGAACATATATGCATACAGAGAGAAGTGATATCGACCACCTCTCCTTCTCCGAGAGATTGGTCGAACAACAAGTTCTCGTATATCTATCTGACAGTACCGGCTACATATATACAGTAATTATCTCTTACAAATATAATCATACGGACTCAGGTTTAACATAGAATTCTCCGTCTTCAGGGATCACGTGGTCAAGAAAGAATGCCGCCAATTCCTCTTGAATTGCTCGCATGCGAGCTGGTGCTAGGAGTTCATCCCGCTTCCGAAACATCTAATTTGAAGAAGGGGGTCAATACATATATATATGAATGAATGAAACTCAACACAAATGATGGTAATAAAATAAAATTATGAATATTGTTATTTACGTACTTCATATTGTTCGTTAGAGTACCCGCCCCGCTCACACGTCGTGTGGCGGATGGACTCGCAGATGTAGTATCCACAGAAATCATTCCCTTGTTCCTGCCGCAACCACTTTACAAGAAATAGAGGTCAATCAAACTGATAAGCAAGAATGCTAAATGGTATTGATGAAACTAGCGCTTGAATCACTAGGAGATGCGTGGAACATGCTACTATAGTACTTACTTTCGGGTGTCTAAATTCCAGCTCCTTCGGCAGTCCCGAAACTTTTTTGGTGAATTTTCTCCAAACCCTGCCAGACAAAGAAAACAATTACTTGATATCAGGAAATGAACAAAGTTGCTGATATGGTGGATAATGATCGATTTAACTTACTTCTTGAGGATTTCAGTCATGTCTGCATAGTCCTGGGGATCTTTTCGTTTTGAGTCTAAGACGGTTACTAGTCCCTGCTCAAGCTTAATCTCTAGGAGAATATAGTGGTAACTGCACACGCATGCATAACTCATGAATTACATTACTATAACCTTGAGTAATATACCTTTGTTAAGGGAAACCGAATACGCACAAGACAGTAACACTCACTTGAAGTTGTAAGGAAAGAGTATTATATCTTTGTTTTGATTTATTATGAACGATTGTAGCAAGTTGGCCTCGGTAGCTGCGACATGAAGTTTAACTTGAATTGCATCTATGAGATATGTGTTAATGAACCCAATATCACCGACTTGTCTTTTCTTCAATTCGACGATCTTCAATCTACATAATATAGTGAGGATGATTATAAATACATGCAATGAAAGAGCTAAGCTATATAGAGAAACTTAATGACAGAAGTAGTACTACTTACAGACAGTAGCAGGCGACCGTTGTTTTATCGAGGGCCAATTGATTGAACAACTGATAGAACTCCTCAAATGGAACAGGCAACAGATCAATTCCAACGAGGTCATGCTCCTTTTTAACTCTCACATACAAAGTACTCCTCCCCCCAGAGTCTCTGCAGATTTTCAAGTACCAATCATGCAATCTTCGCATCATCGTTGATAGAGATCTTTCATCTTTGACGAGAGGCTTCCTGTACTCGTATCTTTGCATCTGCATGTCCATGGGTTCATAATGTACTTCGTCGGGCAGGTAATCTGCAAGATTATTATAACCGGGCACCATCCTCGGATCATTAGCGACGTTGTGGCTAGGCACCTTGAGCGGGGGGCATGATTGCTTCGCTTGTTTGCCGAGCTGGGCAATTTGCTTCCCAGCTCATCGTTTTTTCAGCCTTTCATCACTGACAGTAGTTCCCGACCGCTCCGCTTCGGCAAATTCCTTTCCAATAATGCGCTCATAGTTTCCTTTCGGCGGATCAGACTTTGGTGGTTTTGTCAGGGCAGCCAGAGTGCGCTTCACTTTCACCCCATGTACCTTCTCCTCCGGAGGTGGATGTTTCTTTGCTTTCACCCCTTCAAAGAATTTCCTCACTTCTTCTCGCGTGATCTCGGCGTTCTCCTCCTGGGTCCTCTCGTATGGTAACTTCTCTGGAGTCTTCAGAGAAGGACCGAATCTATATGTCCTCCCGCCTCTGGTTGTACTGCTAGACGCCGACCGAGCAGACGAAGCGGTTGTCTTCTTTACTTGCTTAAGAGGTGGAGGAGAAGGACTACGACCCGCCGGAGCAGCTGGAGCGGCGGCAGGTCTCTTCTGCCCTTGCTGACGAGGCGGAGAAGGAGGAGGTTGGCTGCTCGGGCACGTCGGCGCAGGCGGAGACGGAGGCGGAGTGCCGCCATGCGCCGGAGAAGGAGCCGGCCGAGGGCCCTGATCGTCACTCGCCGGAGGAGGAGGCGGTGGAGGAGGCGGAGTGCCCTGACTCGCCGGAGGAGGAGGAGGCGGAGGCGTCCAGTTCAGAAGGTTGATGAGGTCCTTCCGCCTTAGGCACGGAGTCTTCAGAGCAGACCCCAGCCGAGTCTCCCCTTCACCGGTAGGGTGGTCAAGCTGGAGGTCCTCAAATCCCTCCGTTATCTCATCCACCATCACCCTAGCATATCCTTCTGGAATCAGCATGCAGTGAAAAGTTGCGCCGGGTTCAGTAGGATAAACAGAGCCAACAGCCGCCTTGACCTTCAAATTCATCCATTGCGTCATAAGGTGGCAATTTTGAGACTCCGTTATAGCATCCACAGGATAGCTGGCAGGAGCCGTCAAGGCATGCTGCAGCTGAAGCTGCTCGGTGGAAGCCACGCTGCTTCTGCGCTGAGATGGCGGGGTAGCTTCGGGGGAGGCTTCGGCAGTACGTTTGCTGCGATTTGCTTCTCGTTCCTCTATCGCTTGTACCCTTGCGTGCAGCGCCTGCAGTTCGGTCTGCTGCACTTTTTTCCTCCTCTCATGGGATTTGTAACCGCCTGCGTACAGAAACCCAACCTTCCACGGAACGGAGCCTGGCGTGCCTCGTGTCCGTCCAGGGTGCTCAGGATTCCCGAGGGCCATTGTGAGCTCGTCGTGCTCTTTGTCTGGAAAGAACGTCCCTTCCTGCGCTGCATCGATATAGTGCTTAAGCTTACTGACTGGTATGTCCATTTGTTCATTCGTCCAAATGCATTCCCCTGTTTCAGGGTCCAAGGTTCTGCCAGCCCCGAAGAACCAAGTCCGGCAACGGTCTGGCCAGGTATTTGTCTCTGGTCTGATCCCTTTATGAACCAGATCATTCTCAACCTGGGACCACTTAGGCCGGGCTACGAGGTAGCCACCTGACCCCGTGCGATGGTGAAGCTTCTTCTTCGCGGCATTCTGCTTGTTTGTCGCCGACATCTTCTTACTCTTTTCTGATGTCTTGTAGGCCACAAATGCGGGCCAGTGATCTCTGGTCTTCTCATATCTGCCCTTGAATTCTGGTGTCTCTTTTTTATCGACAAACCTATTCAGCTCTTTCTTCCACCTCCTGAATAGATCTGCCATCCTCTTCAGAGCAAAAGACTTGATTAATTTCTCTTTAATTGGGTTCTCTGGATTATCCTCTGGCGGTAGGGTGAAATTTGACTTCAGCTCAGTCCAAAGATCATTTTTCTGCATATCATTGACATAAGACACCTCAGGGTCTTCTGTAGCCGGCTTAAACCATTGCCGGATGCTTATCGGGATCTTGTCCCTAACCAGAACCCCGCACTGAGCAACAAATGCCCTCTTTGTCCGGAGGGGTTCAATAGGTTGGCCGTCGGGCGCTATTGCTGTGATCTCAAGCTTTTCATCCGAGCTCAACTTTTTCTTCGGGCCTCGTCTCTTTACCGAAGTTGTGCTCGATCCGGAGGGCTAGAAAAAAGAACAAAGACTTAATTAATATGTGTACATACCAAAACAATGAATGCATCAATCAGCTAGTCAGCATAGGCTTAACTAATATATATACCTGGCCGGACTCGGTTCGCTCACCGGAGCCGTCATCACGGTCTCCTTCTTGCACCGGCATTGGGTCACCGGCGCCGTCCTCATGTTCTTCTTCTTGCACCGCCATTAGGTCACCGTAGCCAGCTTGTTCACCCTCTCCTTCCGGACCATCGATGATATCGTTGAGATAGTACGAGACGGCATCACTTCCTTGTGCGATTATCTCCCTCAACAACGCTTCTTTTGTTGCTTCGTCTAGGGCGGTGTCCATAGTTTCTACAAATATTTACAACATGGCAATTATTATTCAAACATGACAGATGGATATATTAGTGCCAAACGTAGAACTAGCTACCTAATCATAGTAAGCTATCGGGAGGGGGTATATATCGACAACGACGACACTACATCTATATATGTCCCTCGATGACCCTCGTTCCCGATAAAAAAAGAGGAAGAAGAAGGAAAAAGAGGAGAAGAAAGAATAGAGGAGTAACTCCTCTATTCTTTCTTCTCCTCTTTTTTCTTCTTCTTCCTCTTCTTTTTTTATCCTCTTCTTCTTCTCATGTTCGAGAGGATCGCCTTGGGGTCAGGAGGTTGCCTAGTGTCAAAGGATTCAACAAAACCATGTCTTCATCATTAGGTGAAAGTAACATGTGCATGATGGTAGGAAGCTCTTCAAAGTTGTTCTGGAACGGAGTCCCAGATAGGATAATTCGCTTTTTGGTACAAAGTTCAGCAAGAGCCTTCCGAATATCGCTCTTTGGAAGGCCTTTGCTGAATTCGTACCAAAAGGCGGATTATTCTATCCGGGACTCCATTCCAGAACAACTTTGCAGAACTTCGTACCAACATGCCCTGGTTACTTCCGGCTAATGATGAAGGCATGGATTTCTTCAATACTTTGACACTAGGAAACCTCTCTCGACCCCTCGGCGATTCTTGACCCCTCGAACCCTCAATGACCCTGAAACCCTCGACCCTTGACCCCTTAACGACCCTCGACCCTCTACCCTAGTTCCCGACCCTCGACCAATAGAGGAGAAGAAGAAAGAAATACCTAGAGGAGAAGATCGAAGAAAAAAAAGAAGAAACAAAAGAGGAGAAGAAGAAAGGAATAGTGGAGAAGAAGAGAAAATAGAATATATTCTATTTTCTCTTCTTCTCCACTATTCCTTTCTTCTTCTCCTCTTCTTTTTCTTCTGTTTTCTTCTTCTTATTTATTTCTCCTCTTCTTTTCGGTAGAGGAAACCCTAAATAGCTAGCAAGTATCGTGGGTGTGAGATACATGTGGCCTTCGGTGTCGGACACTACATCCACGTCCCACAAGTGACGTGGGAGTCGAAACCCGTGCCACTTGTGGGATGTGGATTTAGTGTCCGACACCGACTGTACATGTATCTCACACCAACGATACTTTCTATTTAGGGTTTCTCCTCTACCACTCGGCGGCCCTCTCGACGACCCTCGTTCCCGATAAAATAAAGAGGAAGAAGAAGAAGAAAAAAAAGAGAAGAAAGAATAGAGGAGAAGAACCCTCGAACCCTCGAACCCTAGACGACCCTCTTCTTCCTCTCATGTTTGAGAGGATCGCCGAGGGGTCGGGAGGTTGCCTAGTGTCAAAGGAAACCCTAAATAGCTAGCAAGTATCGTGGGTGTGAGATACATGTGGCCTTCGGTGTCGGACACTACATCCACGTCCCACAAGTGACGTGGGCGTCGAAGCCCACGCCACTTGTGGGATGTGGATGTAATGTCCGACACCGACGGTACATGTATCTCACACCGACGATACTTTCTATTTAGGGTTTTTCCTCTACCACTCGGCGGCCCTCTCGACGACCCTCGTTCCCGATAAAATAAAGAGGAAGAAGAAGAAGAAAAAAGAAGAGAAGAAAGAATAGAGGAGAAGTCTCCTCTATTCTTTCCTCGCCTCTCTCATGAATGTCCGGCGTTCTCGACCCCCCCCCCCTCCCCACGTGTCGAAGAAAAAAAAGAAGAAAAAAAAAGAGGAGAAGAAGAAAGGAATAGAGGAGAAAAGAGAAAAATAGAATATATTCTATTTTTCTCTTTTCTCCTCTATTCCTTTCTTCTTCTCCTCTTTTTTTTCTTCTTTTTTCTTCTTCTTATTTATTTCTCCTCGTCTTCCTCTCCCCTCTCGGCGACCCTAGACCCCCTCTCGACCCTCGACCCCTAGGCGACCGTCGACCCCTCTTTTTTTTCTTCCTCTTCTATTTTATCCTCTTCTTCCTCTACCGCTCGGCGACCGTCGACGACCCTCGTTCCAGATAAAAAAAGAGGAAGAAGAAGAAAAAAAAGAGGAGAAGAAAGAATAGAGGAGAAGTCTCCTCTATTCTTTCTTCTCCTCTTTTTTTTCTTCTTCTTCCTCCTTTTTTTATCCTCTTCCTCCTCTCATGTTCGACGACCCTCGACCCCTCGGCGACCCTAGACCCCCTCTCGACCCCCTCTTCTTCTCCCTCTTCTAATTCATTTGTTCATATGAATATAAAAACAATTTCATATTTAAAATAATTAATATCACCAAAAAAATCCTAGTTTTTCTAAAGAACTATTTTTTGCATATATACATGAACATAGATATATACACAGAGAACATATATACACATATATATAAAAAAGCAAGCATATATATGAAAAAATATCTATGAACAGAAAACAAATCCTAATATAGCTATGAAAATATATCTATGAACAGAAAAATATCTATGAAAAAACAAGCATATATATACATATATATTTTTTGCATATATACATGAAAAAAAAGCATATAGCAGAAAAAAAAGCGTATAACAGAAAAAAAGGGCGCCGCGGCCGGACCAGAGGAGGACCGCGACGGCAACGATGGGGGCGGGCGGGCGACGGCGACGGCGACGGCGGGGCGGCGCGCGGGAGGGCGACGGCGACGTGGCAGGGACGGCGAGCACGGGGCGGCGACGGCGAGCAGGGCGCGCGGGGGCGCGACGAGGACGGCGGGGGCGGCGAGGGCGCCGGCGCGCGGGGGTAGGGGCGCGGGGCGACGGCGACGGCAAGCACGGGGCAGGGACGGCGAGCACGGGGCGGCGACGGCGAGCAGGGCGCGCGGGGGCGCGACGAGGACGGCGGGGGCGGCGAGGGCGCCGGCGCGCGGGGGCAGGGGCGCGGGGCGACGGCGACGGCGAGCACGGGGCAGGGGCGCGGCGACTGCGACGAGGAGGAGCAGCCTGGCAGCGTCGGCGATGGGGAATGGAGCAGTTGCCGAAAATTTCGCAAGTGCTGTATATATAGGCATAGCAATGGTCCCGGTTCGTGGCACCAACCGTGACCATTGCCCCCCTTTAGTCCCGGTTGGTGCATCCAACCGGGACCAAAGCCCTTGTGCTGCCCGCGCCCAAAAGTTTAGTCCCACATCGCTAGCTGAAGGGCGCCGGCACTTGCTTATAAGCGCTGCTGTGCCACCCATTTCGAGCTCCTCTCTAATGCAGGCTTTCGGGCCTAAACGTGCTACTGCATGTGGGCCTATTGGGCCTCTGCGGGCCTGAATCCTGGCCCATGTAGGGTTTCTATTCGTATTCAGGCCGTGGAGGCCCAGTAGGAGGCATTTTTTTGGTTTTTTCTTTTTTGTTTCTAATTTTTTTTGGTTTTTTATTTTTTTATTTCTACTTACAACTAAATACTTATAGTTTTTTAGTGATTTCTTTTTGCTTTTAGGTCACAAAAATTATAAACTTTCTATTAGTGCCATTAGTTTTAAATTTTAAATAGTTTAAATTTGAATTTTGAAAAATTTGTGTGAATCACTAGTTTATGAATAACTTTACTATAAAATTAGAATTTTTTTTCTATTTATTTTTTATTTCTACTTACAACTAAATACTTACAATTTTTTAGTGATTTCTTTTTGCTTTTAGGTCACAAAAATTATAAACTTTCTGTTAGTGCCATTAGTTTTAAATTTTACATAGTTTAAATTTGAATTTTTAAAAATTTGTGTGAATCACTAGTTTATGAATTTTTTTCTTCTTTGCTATTTATTTTTTATTTATACTTACAATTAAATACTTATAGTTTGCTTTTAGGTCACACAAATTATATTCTTTTTGCTATTGAAGAATATTATAGTTTTATTTTAGTTGATCATAACATAATATGTTAATTGATTGTTTTTATTTTCATAAAAGTTTTGTAGTTCATTCTGTTTGCTATTAATTCATTCTTTGAGCTAAATGACTCTGAAATTGGAAAGCATTTCAAAATGAACTCTGAAAAGGTTGAAAGTTGGCATGGTATCATCATTTCACCCACATAGCATGTTCCAAAAAGTAGAGAGGGTTACGACAAAAACTTGATGCACTTCGTGTACAAAATGGACAATCACTTTCGAAGTATCAAAGTTTCAAACCGTAAGACATGAAAGCATTTCAAATGAACTCTGAAAAAGTTGAAAGTTGGGATGCATGGTATCATAATTTCACCCACATAGCATTTTCTTATTGCGGGAGAAAGTCTTCACTTTTTCTTCGCTTGTGTCATTTGCTTATTGCGCCGTAACCATGGATAATCTTCATTGTTTATCAGGATGCCTGGGTCAGCCTTAACATTGAAGGGAGGAATTTCATGAAACTTTTCATAATCTTCAGACATGTCTGTCTTGCCGTCCACTCCCAGGATGTCCCTTTTTCCTGAAAGAACTATGTGGCGCTTTGGCTCATCGTATGATGTATTCGCTTCCTTATCTTTTCTTTTTCTCGGTTTAGTAGACATGTCCTTCACATAGATAACCTGTGCCACATCATTGGCTAGGACAAACGGTTCGTTAGTGTACCCAAGATTTTTCAGATCCACTGTTGTCATTCCGTACTGTGGGTCTACTTGTACCCCGCTGCCAAACAGAATGACCCATTTGCACTTAAACAAAGGGACCTTAAAATCAGGTCCGTAGTCAAGTTCCCATATGTCCACTATGTAACCATAATATGTGTCCTTTCCGCTCTCGGTTGCTGCATCAAAGCGGACACCGCTGTTTTGGTTGGTGCTCTTTTGATCTTGGGCGATCGTGTAAAATGTATTCCCATTTATCTCGTATCCTTTGTAAGTCAATACAGTCAAAGATGGTCCCCTGGACAACAAGTACAACTCATCACAAACAGTGTTGTCACCTCTGAGACGTGTTTCCAACCAACTGCTGAAAGTCCTGATGTGTTCACATGTAATCCAGTCGTCGCATTGCTCCGGGTGTTTGGAGCGCAGACTGTTCTTGTGTTCATCGACATACGGGGTCACCAAGGTAGAGTTCTGTAGAACTGTGTACTGTGCTTGAGACCAAGAATATCCGTCCCTGCATATTATTGAGTCTCTTCCAAGAGTGCCTTTTCCAGTCAGTCTCCGCTCATACCGCGATTTAGGGAGACCTATCTTGTTAAGGCCAGGAATGAAGTCAACACAAAACCCGATAACATCCTCTGTTTGATGGCCCATGGAGATGCTTCCTTCTGGCCTAGCGCGGTTACGGACATATTTCTTTAGGACTCCCATGAACCTCTCAAAGGGGAACATATTGTGTAGAAATACGGGCCCCAGGATGACAATCTCGTCGACTAGATGAACTAGGACGTGCGTCATGATATTGAAGAAGGATGGTGGGAACACCAGCTCGAAACTGACAAGACATTGCGCCACATCACTCCTTAGCCTTGGTACCATTTCTGGATCGATCACCTTCTAAGAGATTGCATTGAGGAATGCACATAGCTTCACAATGGCTAATCGGACGTTTTCCGGTAAAAGCCCCCTCAATGCAACCGGAAGCAGTTGCGTCATAATCACGTGGCAGTCATGAGACTTTAGGTTCTGAAACTTTTTCTCTGGCATATTTATTATTCCCTTTATATTCGATGAGAAGCCAGTCGTGACCTTCATACTAAGCAGGCATTCAAAGAAGATTTCTTTCTCTTCTTTCGTAAGAGCGTAGCTGGCAGGACCTTTATAATGCTTCGGAGGCATGTCGTCTTTTTCGTGCAAACGTTGTAGGTCCTCCCGTGCCTCCGGCGTATCTTTTGTCTTCCCATACACGCCCAGGAAGCCTAGCAGGTTCACGCAAAGGTTCTTCGTCACGTGCATCACGTGGATTGAGGAGCGGACCTCTAGGTCTTTCCAGTAGGGTAGGTCCCAAAATATAGATTTCTTCTTCCACATGGGTGCGTGTCCCTCAGCGTCATTCGGAACAGCTAGTCCACCGGGACCCTTTCCAAAGATGACGTAGGGTAAATCATTGACCATAGCAAGCACGTGATCACCGGTGCGCATGGCGGGCTTCTTCCGGTGATCTGCCTCGCCTTTGAAATGCTTGCCTTTCTTTCGACATTGATGGTTGGTCGGAAGAAATCGACGATGGCCCAGGATACACATTCTTCCTGCATTTGTCCAGGTATATACTTTCAGTGTCATCTAAACAGTGCGTGCATGCGTGGTATCCTTTGTTTGTCTGTCCTGAAAGGTTACTGAGAGCGGGCCAATCGTTGATGGTCACGAACAGCAACGCCTTAAGGTTAAATTCCTCCAGTCTGTGCTCATCCCACGTACGTACACCGTCTCCATTCCACAGCTGTAAAAGTTCTTCAACTAATGGCCTTAGATACACATCAATTTCGTTGCCGGGTTGCTTAGGGCCTTGGATGAGAACTGGCATCATAATGAACTTCCGCTTCATGCACATCCAAGGAGGAAGGTTATACATACATAGAGTCACGGGCCTGGTGCTGTGATTACTGCTCTGCTCCCCGAAAGGATTAATGCCATCAGCGCTTAAAGCAAACCATACATTCCTTGGGTCCTTTGCAAACTCATCCCAGTACTTTCTCTCGATTTTTCTCCACTGCGACCCGTCAGCGGGTGCTCTCAACTTCCCATCTTTCTTTCGGTTCTCACTGTGCCATCGCATCAACTTGGCATGCTCTTCGTTTCTGAACAGACGTTTCAACCGTGGAATTATAGGAGCATACCACATCACCTTTGCAGGGACCCTCTTCCTGAGGGGCTCGCCGTCAACATCACCGGGGTCATCTCGTCTGATCTTATACCGCAATGCACCGCATACCGGGCATGCGTTCAGATCCTTGTGTGCAGTGCGGTAGAGGATGCAGTCATTAGGGCATGCATGTATCTTCTCCACCTCCAATCCTAGAGGGCATACGACCTTCTTTGCTGCGTATGTACTGTCGGGCAATTCGTTATCCTTTGGAAGCTTCTTCTTCAATATTTTCAGTAGCTTCTCAAATCCTTTGTCAGCCACAGCATTCTCTGCCTTCCACTGCAGCAATTCCAGTACGGTACCGAGCTTTGTGTTGCCATCTTCGCAATTGGGGTATAACCCTTTTTTGTGATCCTCTAACATGCGATCGAACTTCAGCTTCTCCTTTTGACTAATGCATTGCGTCCTTGCATCGACAATGACCCGGCGGAGATCATCATCATCGGGCACATCGTCTGGTTCCTCTTGATCTTCAGCAGCTTCACCCGTGGCAGCATCATTGGGCACATCGTCTGGTTCCTCTTGATCTTCACCAGCTCCCCCCGCTGCAGCATCACCGTATTCAGGGGGCACATAGTTGTCATCATACACTTCTTCTTCGCCGTCTTCCATCATAACCCCTATTTCTCCGTGCCTCGTCCAAACATTATAGTGTGGCATGAAACCCTTGTAAAGCAGGTGGGAGTGAAGGATTTTCCGGTTAGAGTAAGACCTCGTATTCCCACATTCAGTGCATGGACAACACATAAAACCATTCTGCTTGTTTGCCTCGGCCGCATCGAGAAACTCATGCACGCCCTTAATGTACTCGCGGGTGTGTCTGTCACCGTACACCCATTGCCGGTTCATCTGCATGCATTATATATAATTAAGTGTCCAAATTAATAGAAGTTCATCATCACATTAAAATCAAAGTACATACATAGTTCTCATCTAACAACATATAGCTCTCCAGAGCATCTAAGTAATTAAAACATACATTGAAACTATGTAAAACATTTCAATGCGAAAACAAATGCGATCATAATCGCAACCAAGGAAACAATTGATCCAACGGCATAATGATACCAAGCCTCGGTATGAATGGCATATTTTCTAATCTTTCTAATCTTCAAGCGCATTGCATCCATCTTGATCTTGTGATCATCGACGACATCCGCAACATGCAACTCCAATATCATCTTCTCCTCCTCAATTTTTTTTATTTTTTCCTTCAACAAATTGTTTTCTTCTTCGACTAAATTTAACCTCTCGACAATAGGGTCGATTGGCATTTCCGATTCACATACATCCTAGATAAATAAAATCTATGTCACGTTGGTCGTCATAATTTTCATAAACAATAAATGAACCAATAGTTATAAAGATAATATACATACCACATCGAATCATAGACAGGACGAGGGCCGACGGGGGCGGATACCAAAACCATCACACTATATAAGATGCAATAATAAATGTAAGAGAATGATACAAGTATCTATCTAAACATACAAGTAAGAATATTTTTCCTTTCAGAAAGAAGATAAGAACAAGAGGCTCACCACGGTGGTGTCGGTGATGAGATCACGGCGGGTGATCGACGGCGGTGAAGATGGGGACGGGGCATGACGGACTGCTAAATCTAGACAAATCTCGAGGAAAATGGAGCTTGGAGGTCGAGCTTCGAGAGGAGAAAGCTTAAGTAGTGTGGCTCGGGCATTCCATCGAACACCTCATGTGCATAGGAGGTGAGCTAGAGCACCACAAAGGCCTCTCCCCCTCGGCCAGAAAAAACAGAGCACTGTGCTCTGCTCTTGCGCGAGGGGGTATATATAGGCAATTCATTGGTCCCGGTTGGTGGCATGAATCGGGACTAAAGGGGAGCCTTTGGTCCCGGTTCATGCCACCAACCGGGACCAATGGTGGTGGGCCAGGAGGGAGGCCCTTTGGTCCCGGTTCATCCCGCCAACCAGGACCAAAAGGTCCATACAAACCGGGACCAATGGGCCACGTGGCCCAGCCGGCCCCCTGGGCTCACGAACCGGGACCAATGCCCACATTGGTCCCGGTTCAAGACTGAACCGGGACTAATGGGCTGAGGCGGCCTGGACCATAGCCCCTTTTTCTACTAGTGTCCTGGTGTGTTCATGTGTAATCCAGTCATCAGACCGCTCCGGGTGTTTGGAGCGTAGCAAATTCTTGTGTTCATCCATATACGGAGCCACCAAGGCGGAATTCTGTAGAACTGTGTAGTGTGCTTCAGTGAGAGAATGTCCGTCCATATATATTATTTGTTCCCCTCCTAGCGTGCCTTTTCCATCCAGTCTGCCCTTATGCCGCGATTCAGGAACATCAATCGGCTTAAGGTCAGGAATAAAGTCAATACAAAACTCAATGACCTCCTCATTTTGACGGCCCTTGGAGATGCTTCCTTCTGGCCTAACACGGTTATGAACATATTTCTTTAAGACTCCCATGAACCTCTCAAAGGGGAACATATTGTGTAGAAATACAGGACCCAAAACGTTAATCTCTTCGCATAGGTGAACTAGGACGTGCGTCTTGATGTTGAAGAAGGGTGGTGGGAACACCAACTCGAAACTGACAAGACATTGCACCAAATCATTCTGTAACCTTGGTATGATTTCTGGATCGATTACCTTCTGAGAGATTGCATTGAGAAATGCACATAGCTTCACAATGGCTAATCGAACGTTTTCCGGTAGAAGCCCCATCAATGCAACCAGAAGCAGTTGCGTCATAATCATGTGGCTGTCATGAGACTTTAGGTTCTGGAACTTTTTCTCTGCCATGTTTATTATTCCCTTTATATTCGACGAGAATCCAGACGGTAGCTTAATACTGAGCAGGCATTCAAAGAAGATTTCCTTCTCGTCTTTGGTAAGAGCGTAGCTTGCATGACCCGGATGTATGCCGTCTTTTCTGTGCATACGTTGCTGGTCCTCCCATGCCTCAGGTGTATCTTTTGTCTTCCCATACACGCCCAAGAAGCCAAGCAGGGTCACACAAAGATTCTTCGTCACGTGCATCACGTCGATTGCGGAGCGGACCTCGAGGTCTTTCTAATAGGGCAGGTCCCAAAATATAGATTTCTTCTTCCACATGGGTGCGCGTCCGTCAGCGTCATTCGGAACAGGTTGTCCACCAGGACCCTTTCCAAAGACCACCTTCAAATCCTTGACCATATCATGTACATCAGCACCAGTACGGTGGCGAGGCTTCGTCCGGTGATCCGCCTCACCTTTGAAATGCTTGCCTTTCTTTCTTACGGGATGCCTGCTCGAAAGAAATCGACGATGTCCCACGTACACATTCTTATTAGCCAAATATATACTGTCGGTATCGTCCAAACAGTGCGTGCATGCGCAGTATCCCTTGTTTGTCTGTCCTGAAAGGTTACTGAGAGTAGGCCAATCATTGATGGTCACGAACAGCAACGCCTTTAGGTCAAATTCTTCCCCCATGTGCTCATCCCACGCACGTACACCTGTTCCATTCCATAGTTGTAAGAGTTCTTCAACTAATGGCCTTAGGTACACATCAATCTCGTTGCCGGGTTGCTTAGGGCCTTGGATGAGCACTGGCATCATAATGAACTTCCGCTTCATGCACATCCAAGGAGGAAGGTTATACAAACATAGAGTCACGGGCCAGGTGCTATGGTTGCTGCTTTGCTCCCCAAAAGGATTAATGCCATTTGCGCTTAGACCAAACCATACGCTCCTTGCATCATCTGCAAACTCCTTCCCGTACTTTCTTTCGATTTTTCTCCACTGCGACCCGTCAGCGGGTACTCTCAACTTTCCGTCTTTCTTACGGTCTTCTCTGTGCCATCGCATCGCCTTGGCATACTCTTTGTTTTGGAACAAACGTTTCAACCGTGGTATTAAAGGAGCATACCACATCACCTTGGCAGGAATCTTCTTCCTGGGGCGCCGGCCCTCGACATCACCAGGTCATCGCGGCTGATCTTATAGCGCAATGCACCACATACCGGGCAAGCGTTTAAATCCTCGTACTCACCGCGGTAGAGGATGCAATCATTAGGGCATGCATGTATCTTCTGCACCTCTAACCCTAGAGGGCAGACAGCTTTCTTTGCTTCGTACGTACTCTCGGGCAATTTATTGTCCTTTGGAAGCATATCCTTTATCATTACCAGCAACTTTCCAAATCCCTTGTCAGATACACCATTCTCTGCCTTCCATTGCAGCAATTCCAGTGTGGTGCCCAGCTTTTTCTTGTCACCTACGCAATTCGGGTACAACAATTTTTTGTGATCCTCTAACATGCGCTGCAACTTCTTCTTCTCCAAATCACTTGCGCAGTTTCTCTTTGCATCGGCAATGGCCCGACCTAGATCATCAACGGGCTCATCTGATGCCTCTTCTTCAGCTTCTTCCCGCATTGCCGGCTCAGCTTCTACCCGCATTACCGGCTCAGCTTCTTCCCCCATTGTTGTATCATCGTATTCAGGGAACCCATGGCCAGGATAGCTGTCGTCGTCCTCTTCTTCTTCATTGTCTTCCATCATAACCCCTCTTTCTCCGTGCTTGGTCCAAACATTATAATGGGGTATGAAACCGGACTTAAACAGGTGGACGTGAATGGTTCTTGACGTAGAGTAATTGTGACCATTCTTACAGCGAGCACATGGACAAGGTATAAAACCATCCACCCACTTGTTTGCCTCAGCCGCAAGCAGAAAAGTATGCACGCCCTCAACGAACTGGGAGAGCATCGGTCATCGTACATCCATTGCCGGCTCATCTTCATTACACAACACCGAATAGACCAAATTAATACAAGTTCATACATAAAGTTCATACAACACTTAAATGCAACAAACAAATAACTCTCTAGCTAAAGCATTTAAATGCAACAACAAATACGATCAAGATCGCAACTAAGGTAACAATGGTTCCAACAGCATAACGATACCAAGCCTCACTATCGATGGCATATTTTCTAATCTTTCTAATCTTCAAGCGCATTTTCTCCATCTTGATCTTGTGATCATCGACGACATCGGCAACATGCAACTCCAATTCCATCTTCTCCCCCTCAATTCTTTTCAACTTTTCTTTCAAGTACTCGTTTTCTCTTTCAACTAAATTTAACCTCTCGGCAATAGGGTCGGTTGGAATTTCCGGTTCACATACCTCCTAGAAAAAATTTCTATGTCAACTTGATGGGCATAATTTGTCATAAACACGAAATGCAACTAGTTTTAAAAGAGAATATACATATCACATTCGAATCATAACAAGGACTAGGGCCGACGGGGACGGATATCAAAACCATGGCACTATATGTATAACAAACAACGTACGGGTAAGATAATTATACGAGTAACTATATATCCAAATCACACAAACATCAATTTTTATATAAAATTTCATGAACAAGAGGCTCTCCACAAGGTGGTGCCGGCGACGGGATGGTGCGGGCGATCGACGGTGGCTACGATGGAGATTTAGAAGGCACTAAGTAAACCACACCTACATATGCAAACTAAGTGTTATTTTTGACCTCAAATTGCATATAAATCAAATACTAGCACATATATATATATCCTCCCAAATTACTAAACTCACAAATTAATCACTATATAAAGCATTGCAAGAGCTAATCTAGCAATGAGAGATGAAAGGACTAAGTTGCTAACCTTTGTGATCATTTGAATGGATGGGGGCCTTCAAATCTTGACAAATTTTGAGCAAAATGTGTGATGAGCTCGAGAGGAAGAGGGGAAGAACAGAGAGGAGAGGGGAAAGGGGAAGAACAGATCGAGCTCGGATGGATGAAGGGTTTATGTAGGACGACCTTTAGTACCGGTTTGTGCCAAGAACCGGTACTAAAGGGGCTGGAGGGGCCCCATTCTGACAACATCCTGCCACCACTCTCATTAGTACCGGTTAGTGGCACGAACCGGTGCTAAAGGTTCGCCACGAACCGGTACTAATGAAAGCGGCCCGACTAGCCGTTGGAATCGACACTAATGTATACATTAGTGTCGGCTCAAATACAAACCGGCACTAATGTGCTTCACGTTTGACCCTTTTTCTACTAGTGTATGTCAATCTCTTAAATAACATGATTTATGTGTTTCACTAGTTGGTGCGACAACCATACCAGGTGCAGCCATACATGGAGTTAATTGCATGAAACCAGCACATTGAATGGTAGGTTTACAGAAAACACGGTTCAACCGGTAATGACCTAGCAAGTAGCACCAACCGTACATTTAGACTGTTTTAATGACTTTTCCAAGACATAGTGCCCACTAGACAGGGTGATGTGACAAAGAAATGCCATGCAAGCCCTTTTTTTTGCGGTTGCCATGCAAGCCCTTTGACCGGTCAATCCTCTCCTTTCCCCCCTATCTCTAAAACTACCCCAGCCAGCACATGCTACCATGGCCTGTCGCCCCGTCCCCGTCACCTCCCCTTTTAATGTCACCGTCGTTGGATCTGAGTGGCCACGGCCTCCCACACCGCCCGACTCTCCATCACCTTTGTTGGTTCTTACCGGTCGGCCAGCCGCATGCGTGGGCAGATGGTGACCAAGGACCTCATGCCCCCCCCCCCCCCCCCCCCCCCCCCCACACACACACACACCCTCTGCAGCTCGAACTATAGGCCTCGGGCGAGCCCCGCCATACTATGTGCATCCCCATGGGTACCTCTCCTCCTCCCCTCCTCCCATTGTGAAGTGGCACGACGTGGCCATGCTTGTGTCGTCGGCCAATCTAGATCGGGCGACCGAGTGGGCCGCTGTGGCAGCCGGGCTGTCACTATAGCGCGCTATTTAAAACAAGGCGCTATAGCGTTTAAGAGGTCCTATGATAAGAGACTGTGGTACTGAAAGAAAGGGCAGCCTGGTGCATATAGCTCCCGCTTGTATAGGGTCCGAGCACTTTGTCTTTTTTATATATGCAGCCTTTACGTACATTTTTGTATGAGGCTATTTTCAGGACTCGAACGCATGACCTCATGGTCACTAGGCAATAGCTTTAGCGTTGCGCCAAGGCTCCCCTTCACTTTGGCACTAGAACATGAAGCATAATCTTAAATAGCAATCTATAACACCACTAGAGCGGCGTTTTAGCGTTTAGAGAGGTCTAATTCTAAGAGGCATATACCCTATTTGAAACTATGATATTTAACGAAAGCTTGTTACAAAGAGTTTGTTAGAGCCACATAAATTCAGATTCAAAAAGTTTTCCAGGTGGCGAGAAAGTTTGTTGTATGTGCAAAAGAATATGCATGCCCGAAGCGTGAATCATCGTCCTTCTAAACAAATGACATGAATAAACCAATTCATTTCTTAGAACTGTTGGAGTAAACCACGTTACGTGCGTGGTGTGTGTGGCATGTGTGTGCCCGTGGTGGTAGTACTAGGCCTATAGCAGCGGATGTGGAGCTGCATGTGTTGGTTAGTCAGTTTAGTAGTACGTGCAGGCTAGATGCATGCAGGCTTGGCCGGGTCTTGTGAAGGAGCATCGAGACGTGGGTTGAGTCATGCGGATCATGCGAGGGAAGCCTGTTGTGGAGTACACGCGTGCGTGCGCATAAGTCGCTGGAATGGGTTGCTCACGCTTTGGGTTAGCTGGGCTATAAGACTGCCATGCAATCCGTTGTGCTCTAGTAGAGTTGCCGAGCATGTAACCTGTGAATACAAAGAAAAGATTGAGGCGTTCATGCGCCCACGGCGGCGTTCGTGCGCCGGCCGGAAAAATTTCCTGTGCCTGTGTCCATCTTCTTCTTTCACCATCTGAAAGCTGTGAGTGGAAGGGCGAGGAGAGCTAGGGCAAGGCCACGGTTCCAACAAGAACACGTAATTTGTAAAATTGCTTTAGGACTATATCACTTCCAAGACTAAAATATACTGTGCAAGTATAGAAACATTTCTTATGTTGCTTTCAGAAGATATGGCACTTCACTACTTGAGGGACATGTGTTCACCGAAGATCTCAACTGCGGGAAGAATGCATCGACGCTTACCAAAGTATTGCCATGTGAGTTTACGTGTTTCTGATTTTTCTATTCTTAACTTACTTGTCAGTTCTTGCATCCCATTACACATGGTAACCAGAGTTCAACTAATTATTCGGAACATTCCAGATTAATGATAATTGTACCATGCGTCCAAGGTCCAAACTCCTAAGTGAACGGAGGATTTGTTTGCAACGCTTCTAATGTTTTAACCTGATGCTCACGACTTCTTGATCTCTGACTAGATACGATTTGGGCTGCAGCTCGGCTGGCTTGGGTCAAAGAGGACGGCAACGGCATTGGCATGGCTCGCTGCTTTTTAGGGCAGTGCATCCGGTGGCCGCTAAACCCACACGTAGTTGCTTTTCAGCAGGTTTTCGTGTGGTGTCACCAATGGGATTCTGACAACCTTGCATGCATGGTATTACTTTGGCAATGGTCGTTGAAAATGCATGCAAGGTTGTTAGAATCGTGATTCTGAATCAGATCGGAGCTTCGATGGTAGGGTCGCAAATCATAGAATCTTGAATATCAGTATCGTAGAAACATAGATTCTATGATCCAAAATCATAGAATCAAAGGAAATAGTTTGGATCGTAAAGTCGTAGAGTCGTACATAGAATCGTGATTCTGACAACCTTGGATGCATGCCTCATCTTGCACATAAATCAAACCGGCGGCATATTGAGAAAGAGAGTTGTGTGGCTGTTCCAGTGTTTGCTCTTAAATAAAAAGGTTGGTGTGCCTAATTGTTTGCACATGGTGCAATAATTATTTCCAGTCTGCAACCACGTGCACAACATGATGCTTCATTTTCGTGTAGAGGAACATGCTTCAGTACACACAAATCATTTTGGTATTACTGCATGAACCAGAAAAAATGACTGCAGTTAATGGTACGAATAAACTTGAATCCCCAGCCGCTAAGATGGATTCATGTTGGACACCCGAATGATGAACCATACATAATAGAGAGCAAACTGGTGGAAATAAATAATGCTTGATAGTCTCGTCATTGTGATACTCTTTTTAGAAGTTTTTTTTTAACACAATACAGACGCAGACATAGACGTTCATATATACGCATATACACTTGCGCTTATGAATGCACGCAAACACATCCTACCTCTATAAGCTCCACCAAGAGACTGAGTTGGTGCACGAGCATCTCCTCCCACTAAGCGAACATAGATAACAATTCTGAAATAAATCTAGGAAAATGTGAGCACAGTGTCAAGTCTAGGACATACCGTGGTCGGCTGGTTCCACCATCAAGAATTTAATCATTTGAGCTACGCTCAGTTCATGATCATTTTAGAAGTTATAGTTGCAATTTAAAAGAATATGAATTGCTGAGAGCTAGTATACTTCAAGTAAATATTCAGGGATCAAAAGCATTTAGATCCAAAAATTTGTTACAAATATGTACTGCTCAGGGGTTTCATTGTGTTTTATCTATTATTGATGAGGTTTTGCAAATTTCTAAATCTCATTGGGGTTCCACAAGTCCAGGTCATTGACTAGTACTAAAAATATTTCATGAGGTTTCCACAGTTAATGCATGTCACTCAAACCGAAAGCAGTATGAAGAGTTGGTACGAAGTTGGCTTCAGCGAATATTTCCGCACCCGTGAACTCGAGTTGCGGGTACACCTACATCAGCTTACATGCCAACGCCTCACTGTGCCAGTGTTTATCATTTGCGTCTTCCCTGCTTTGGTATGCGACAAATCCATATGGGACTCAGCCTACATAACTCAAGGAGGATGAACAGAAACCATTGTGCATTGTGAACGCTTAGACCACCAAATTTTGTGGTTGCTCGACCCATGGATATGTTATTCATTGCGGCTTTAGGCTTCATATCACAGAGTGACTACCCTATTGAAGAGCGAAGTATGGAACCCAAGATGGAAGTGAATACCTTTTATTCCTAATCCTAACACATATATCTCGTGTTTCAGTGGCACATGGAGAGGAACAGGCAGTAGGCTACTTCTACAATATCCTACTGCAATTCTCATCTCCGTTCTTAAAAAAGATGAATGGTGTGTTTGCTCCGATGGTTCTATGGGCCCTTAGAAAAGGATATCAGTGTGTTTGTCCTAATGTTGTGCTGTTATATAAGTAGACTGGAGTCTTTAGTTGTTTCGACGTGTTACATGCAACATTCGATACCAACCTGCAACAACATGCACCAAAGAGATGTTTTTAGTGTTAGATGGCCATAATGGTGTACATCAGCTGCCTATGGTATGACAAACTTCATTTTATTAACTGTGTGACTAAAATATCACTGCAGTTTTAGATTACAGGGTATGGAGACATATCAAAGTAGAGGCAACATAGCTGTGAAATATGTTCATTTACATTTGATGATTTTATTGTAAGGAGTTTCTACATAATTACTTGGACGACTCATCTGGATTAAAATTCAATATTTTTCTCCTATATTAGAAAATTTGAGGTGTGGCATTGAAAGGAAATATGAAAGTTCGAAGCGAATCTATGTATGTATGAGAAATCAGAAGCTAAAACAAAATCATTACTTAAACATGAACCAATTGTATGTTTAAAACTGAAAATATTGTAATAAACAAAGTTTTAATTTGTTTTTATAATCACTAGGGAATTTGCTTGATGTCGCGTGCCCACGGGTTTGCCTCTGTTTCGTAAATTATTTCCCCTACTCCACATTCTTCAAGGCATCACTAACACCAAATAATTCCCTGCGAACTCTAAAATGTTACATACAGAGCGTTTTATTGATGTGTCAGTTTTCATTACAAACTATTATGTGCAGAGTTTATCTAAAGATTCTTGTTTCAATGAAGTTTCAGTTAGGATTTGAAATCTTAATTGAAGTAACATTGGCTTGTCAGTTTAATTATATTTCATAGGTTTCCTTTTTCGTTTCAGAGACATTTCACATATTTCATTTTAATTTTGTTATGATTTTTTTCCTTTTTTCTTTCGTATTTCAAAATTGATGTCAAGCTTTCAATTGGGCCTTAGCCAACATAGAAAATTTTATATGATTTGACACCATTCCTAGAGAACGACGCGAAGGAGAATTAGCAAGAAGCATGGCAACTAGAGCTTAGTTGTACATGGAATTGCAACCACGTGCAGCACAATGTGCACTGCTTACATGAATCTCCTCTGTCGTAGGCGCAAGATCTGGTGGTGGCCCATTCAATGGAGCATGAGTATGGCAGGGAAAACATTGACTTGGTCTGCCAACATATCGGGTGCCAAATCAGGTTGTCGCTCAACCAAAGGATATTTTCTACTCTGTAGCCTATTGCTTAGTTTGACCAAGTAGGTGACAAATCAGGTTGTGGGGAATACAACCCAACAAGAAATGGAGTACCTATGCTTCCTAACCTCTCTAGTTTCAAGGGCATTGCTAGAGGAACACCATGTAGGCCACTCCTACAATATCATAATGCATTTCTCATTTTTTTTTGTGAAATGAGACCAGGTAAATTTTCAAATATGTTTCTTCCTAGCTCGTGCTCTTTTATATGCTCTTAGTTACAAGATACATGTGTCGCGAGAGCGTTGTGCTCTTTTTGAGAACAAGGAGGTCTGTATTGATGTTGGATGGCGCCACTGAAGTATTTGGTGATGAGAAGTGTTTCTTAGAGGGGGGGGGGGGGGGGGGGGGGGATATCCAACCTTCACTAATTGGATCAGGCAGAGTGCACGTGCGTCCTTATTAACTTCAATGTTTAGTTTTTCTTAGAGGAGGCATGATTGGGCCATGGGCCTCAAGAAGTCATGCACTTTAGGTCCTTAGCCACAAGAACTACTATCGCAAAAGCTATATGTCGAACGATGCACCCAATAACGTGTTTGCCATCCAACCGCACGATGGTTAAATAGTGGGCTGGACCAGCAGCATTGACAGTCGGGTTGGAGTATCATGGGTATTTGCTAAAATGAAAATTGGAAATGGGGCCTTTATGGTGGTTTTCTCTAATTTTTTTGGATGTTCTGTTATCTACTCTTTTCCATGGTACTTACATATTCTCGTTTCCTTTTTTATTTATATATGTTTTCAAGTTTATTTTTTGTTTTTCCTTTTTTATTATTTTATTGTTCCTTTTAGTTTTTCTTGTTTTTCCATTTTATTTTTCCTATATTATTTTGAATGAAAATAAATATAAATAGGTTTCGACATATGCAAATAAATAACATAAATGTTCTTATGCATGGCTAAAAAATAAAACTCTAATTCATACATGAATTTTAGAGTGAAAGTAAAATTATATTAGCAATTTGAATTTTATCACCTTCTCTCAGGTGTACATGCAACACCAAACTTTGGCGGGCGGCGAAGAGTCAATCCGACCTAAATAACATTAATAGGGAGGTCTAGAACAGCCCCCACAATGTTGAAGAATGTTGGACGAACCCTGTTTGCCCTTGGGGAGTGGTTGTCGCGGGTTTAGATCTCACCTTTCTTTTCTCCTAGAAGATTCAAAGAGAAACACGAGGGTCATCCGGCATGTTGAGACACCTTGCATGACCATGTGTGCAAAAATCAAAGATGAAGCTAAAAATTTGCAGGTCATGGGTGCCAAGCATTGGAGTATGAGTCTTGTGTTGTGCTTTCGCTTTTTATATTCCGGCAACACCTACTAGGGCATCCGTACTATCTGTTTGGCTCACTGCATTGCTCCATAATTTGCATCTGTACTACCTTGCATGACCATAGTACTAAATGGCATCAGATGGTAGAAAAAACTCCTAGTTTACATGTTACTTGCAAAATGTCTAAAGGTAACATATTGATGTCTTGACATTAGTTGAATGATGTGTAGTTTGTCTTCTGCTTAAACTGAATTAAGCAAATAAAAATCTAGAATTATCAATTCAGATTTGAATTAAGAAAAAAAAATCCAGAATTAGCAACCAAGGGGAACTTCTTATGTATCAGTAGGTGCATGAAATTGGGGGAATATGCGTATGCAATTAGGGAACCAACAAAGATGACTACTTGGGCTTGTCCAGCATGCACCACCTGAGATAGTGACGCAACTAGCAACACGAAAGGATTGGAATGCAAGGTTACATATCCAATCAAGCAAAGTAAAATTAATATTATAGTTAAGCAACCAAAATCTTAAATTAGCAATTAAAGGGAACTTGAGAATAATATATAACAGTAGGAGGCAAAAATTGAAGGAGCATGTGTGTGTGTAGTGATGGGGGCTGATGAATAAGACTACTTGTGCGTTCTTCCAGCACACAACCTCTAAGAAATTGCAAAATTTATGATGCAATCAACAACATGACATAGGTAGTTTTAAGGAAATGTGAGGGAGTTGTTAACTGACGAATGCATTAGGAGTGGTAGACACCCACCCATGCTGGAGGATTATGGGAAATGAGGTGAGGTGGAGCACAGTATATAAACACCAATTCATTAGTTACTTGTGGATATGGTGGCGATAGAAGAAGTTGAGCGTCATCTCAGATATTTAGGAGAGGGAGTGCCAAAACATCAATTATTGCGTACCTGCAACTGAGGCTATATATGAGAGAGGTTATTATGTTTTCAGAACTAGGCTATTCCATGGGTGAGATGGCAACTAGGGAGGATGAACCGGGTTGGCCGATGGGAGCACTGGGTTGCAGAGGGCCTGAAGTAGTGGGTTGTGTAAGGTTTGAGTTACCTCTTGTATAAGAAATAAATACTGAAAAGAATACAAAATACTGATGAACAGAAGCTTAATTCTTATTGAACAACAAAGTACATAACCTTGAGCTCCAAAGATGGCGTCACCGTAGTCGAAAGTTTGACGTCGTTATAAAAAATCCATCACCGAGAGAAAGGAGGAAGGTGTAGGATATCATCTTGTCCAAAAAAGGCCACCATTGTTGCAGTACAATGTCGCTCAACGAAAAATATGGCCATTGATGTAGTACATATCATCTCTGAATTAGCCTAGGCGGCACCTACTAGAGGGGTTCCATTGAACGCTCTTGCCAACCATGGCTATGAATGGATGCCTTACCTGGCGTCACGACCAGCCTAGCCCTTTGAGGCGGGAAATAAGTCCATCCATAGGCTGGGGACCTTCCCAGCGCGGCTTGCACTCCTCGACTAAGTCGTGAAGCAGAGCATTCTTCCAGGCGAGAGCCCAACGGTCGATTTGTTTCTATTTGGACTAATTTGAATCAACCACCATAGTAACGTTGGAGGCACCTTGGCCATATGGAAGATAGAAGGGAGGCGGAACCAGGGCACCACTGATGCCATCTGAATGACACACACATCACACCTGCAAGGAGAAATATTGGTGAGCTGTGGAGGTGACCTGGATGGGTAATTGTGTTGGAGGAGCACCATGACGCACATATGGATCCCCGCCGCCATGAGAGAATCCCAGGAGGAATAATGGAGATGCAACCCATGCAAATATGAAACCAAAAAGGAATCCCCATGCATGAGTGGAGCATGCAACCAAGGTTGGTGGATTTTGCCTGAGGAAATGGATACCGCCGATGTGTGGTAATTTAGAGAGGCTAAAAAAATTTGTACGGCAGGAGTACTCAATTTGTTCACTTTGGGAGAGCGATGAGTCGGGTAGAGAGTGCGGACGCTTGATTTTTTTTTAAAAGAGGACGCTCAGTTGTGGTGGGTTCTTAGTAGGTAATCAAACGCTTATGTGGCAAGGGTGTTGTAGTGGTCGGTCTCATATGTAAGTCAGTAAATGAATGTTGATGTGGCAGGTGTGGAGAGGTGGATAGGTTACATATATATTTAGATAAATTAGATAAGTGGGGATGAACTTCTTAGGTATATAGGATATAGGATAAACCAGAGGTGTGTTCAATCGATTATTTCTTTTGTAGAAAGGGGGAGAGTTGTGTCTGTTCTTGTATTCTGATCTTCAATAAGATGATTGATGTGTTTCCTTACACCTAGTGGGTGCTCAGGGCAAGGATTAGAATTGCTACCTATACTAGCTAGGAACCTAACAGCTAAGCTATGCCACTTTATACTGCTAACCTGGGAACCTCCACTACAGCGCGCTATTTGGCATAAACCGTCACCGGCTATTGCTAAAGATATTAGCTTGTAGGTGTACATGGGACAAAAAACAACCCTTAATCAGTTGTAGATGTAAACTCACTAGAAACCAACCATGTATATAACTAAGTAACATGAAAACCACAGAAAACATAATAGTGAAGCATCCAATCCTCTTTGGTGGCTGCTTTATCTTGGACCGTCGGTAGCCTGGCGAGTTCTTCATAGCGACTCCTACATACACTCATGATGTCCTAGGCATGAAATAAAATAATTAATCTATCCATATTTTAATTAGTTCAATGCCTGGTGATTTTTTGAATAAATTATTTTTTTATTTTATTTCTCAAAACACTAGCGTAAATAGCTTATGTGATACCTCGGGGTAGCTAACATATAGTTATGCTCGGACCTCACAAGAAAAAAATGCAGCTTAAAATTTTGTATGGAGGTTTTGTAGGCCTGGAAAACTAAACGAAATTAAAAAAAATATTTCTAATTCGTTAAGATTACACCCATATTTTGTCAATTAGAACAAACCAAAGTTTCATTTAATAATTTAAATATGTTTTGCCGGTCCAGTTCTTCTTTCAAAGATGCTTCATGGAACAAATATGGTTTTATGTGTTTGTATAGTATTGATGATGTTTAATGAATTTCAGCAAGATTTAAACATTTTCATTGGGCTTCCTCGAGGGCTTTTGTTTTGACAAAAAATAAGTCACGGGGTTTCCACAGTTAAATGGATGGCAGTGGAACTGAGAATAGCAAGAAGAGATAGTACGAAGATGACTTCAATCGGAATTTCTAATTGGACAGCTTGGTTACATCGAATCATTTGTTGATATATAGTTCTGCAATAGGTTTTTATGTAATTTTACTTCGAGAGTGGAAGCTCCGTCCCTAGCAACAGATGCTTCCCGTGGTAAACAAGAAGCGCCCCACAACTGAATCAGCTGGAATGGCTGCCAGACCAGCGCCCACGCACTATCACCTCTTGTGCCTCACCGTGCCAGAGTTTATGTCTGCATCTTGCCCGCGACCGTGGGTGACATATCCGGATGAGATTCAGCCCATGTAAGTCAAGGACGATGGACCCAACCCCTGCGTGCGTTGTGAACGTATAGACCTTGTGGTTGCTCGACCCGTGGATATGCTCTTTGCTGCTGGTTTAGGCTTCATATCAAAGAGCGATCACCCCAATGAAGGACCAAGTATGGAATAGAGCAAGGAACTGAATCCCGACGATTCCTAATCCTAACACATATCTCTCGTGTTTCAATTGCACATGGAGAGTAATACGACTAGGCTACTTCTATAGTATCCAACTGCTGTTCTCATCTTTGCTCTTAAAATAGACCAACTGTGTATTTGCTCTCATGTTTCTCTGCGCCCATAAAAAAAGAGTGATGTGTTTGTCGTAATGTTGTGCTCTTATATAAGAAGATTGAGGTGTTTAGTTGTTTCCTAAAAAGGGTTTCCCCCTGCTTTATATTATAAAGCCAACGACCAAGCATCCAACATAAGAGTACAGGAACCGATCAAGTCAACAAGTCATGCTGGGGGCACAGCGGAACAAGCCCCAAAAAAGAAGAAGAAGACAGAAAAGGAAAGCTAATCCGGCTCGGGTGGGGGTGGCGGTGGAGGTGATGGCGCTGGCGAGAGGGAAGCGGCTCCCCTGATGTATGGCACCTGCCGTTGTGGCACTGCCATGTGTGCTTGTTTCCTGATGGGATCACCTGTCAATGGTGGAACGGCATCCTGCCGAACGGCAGAGGATCCTCGTCCGGCGAGAGGGCTGCTGCCGAAGATCGAAGGCTTGCGCTGATGTTGTCAAGGATTTCCCGATCACGCCACTTGCTAAGCGGTTTCCAGAGCTGTAAGAGGCCACACATTTTAAACATAGCGTCAGTCGCACGGTTGGGGATCACATGCTCAATGACAAGCTTATTGCGGGAGCACCACAGGGTCGAAGCAAGGGTCCCCAAAGCCACCCAAGTGGCGGCTTTCCGGGGGCCAGGGAGGCTAAATGCCTCCCCAAACAAGTCCGGGAGGTTATCGTGGCACCAGTTGCCGCCCACGACCTCCCGGAAGCAACTCCATAGGAATTGCGCTGCAGGGCAGCGGAAGAAAATGTGGTTGCAATCTTTCGGGACCAAACAGAGGGGGCAAAGGCCATCCCCAGGGCCATTACGCTTGCGGACCTCCGTGCCCGAGGGTAATCGGCCTCGAACCCACTGCCAAAGGAAGATGCGGATCTTCAGGGGAAGTTTGATTTCCCAAAGAACGGATAATTCCGCCGGTCCCGAAGTGGGTATAATTGCCTGATAAAGGGACCTAGTTGAGAAGCGGCCATTCGGCTCAAGATGCCAAGATAGCGTGTCTGGCTCGGGAGAAGGAGAGCGGAGTGCAATACATGCGACTAGCTCATCCCATTGTTTGCGTTCCGCCACCCCAAAGGTACGGCGGAAGGTAACGACCCCCAAGTCTACTAGGGCAACCGCAACTGATAAGAGTGGGTGGGCGCAGATCGAGAATAATGAAGGGAAGCGCACGGCAAATGAGTGGGGCCCTGCCCATCGATCTAGCCAAAAGAGGGCGCCAGCGCCGGACCCTACAAAGATCGCGGTCCCAATGCGTAGCACAAGCATCAGACGAATCACCGACTGCCAGAACTGGGACCCGCCTAACCTAGAGGCAAAGGCCAAAGGTTGACCACGAAGGTACTTAGTGCGAATAATCTCCAGCCAAAGGCCGCCCTCCTCAGTCTGGATCCGCCAGAGCCATTTCGAGAGGAGGGCGATATTCATCCGCTTGGATGAGATGACCCCAAGACCACCCTGGTCCTTAGGCTTATAGATTTCAGACCACTTCACCATGTGGTATTTCTGTTTATTATTCTCGCTGGCCCAGAAAAATCGGGAGAGGATTTTGGTTATCTCCTGATGGAGGGATTCATGTAAATTATAGAATCCCATGAGATACACCAGGAGGCTAATAAGGGAGGAATTCATCA
The DNA here is from genome assembly GCA_034509565.1 of Triticum monococcum. Lineage (NCBI taxonomy): Eukaryota > Viridiplantae > Streptophyta > Magnoliopsida > Poales > Poaceae > Triticum > Triticum monococcum. The sequence continues at coordinate 25,095,630 of CM067842.1, read as the reverse complement.
GAATCACTCTAGCGGCCTTGGATAGCCATCTCCCTTGCCAAGGCTCCATCCGTGGTTGGAGCCTGGCAACTATAGGGCGGAAATCTTTCTCTAGTAGACGGTTATCACTAACCGGCAAGCCCAGGTAAGTAGTCGGAAATGACCCCAACCGACAGTTCAAGCGGTTGGCAATGTGCTGGGCTTCCGACGGGGAATACCCGAGCACCATGATCTCACTTTTGGCAAAGTTGATCGTGAGGCCCGACATCTCCTGAAAACAAAGGAGGAGATATTTGAGGTTCCGGATATCCTCATCCGAACCCTCCACCATCATAATGGTGTCGTCAGCATATTGGAGATGGGTCAGGCCTCCATTGGCCACAAGGTGGGGACAAATCCCCCTGATGTGGCCTGCCTGCCTTGCCAAGTCAAGAATCGAGGCTAACGCATCAACCACAAGGTTGAAAAGGAAGGGGGAAATCGGGTCCCCTTGCCGGACACCTTGTCCCGTAGTGAAATAGGGACCAATTTCCCCATTGATATTAACGGCAGTACGACCGCTCGTCACAAGCTGCATCACCCGAGCCACCCAATGGGGGTCGAAGCCGCGTTTAAGCAATACTTCCCGAAGGAAGGCCCAATGGACTGTGTCATATGCTTTGTGAAAGTCGATCTTGAAGAACACGGCACAAAGGTGCCCGTCAAGAATACATCTACCTTTCGTGAAGGCCGATTGGTTCGGGTGGTGAATCCGAGGAGCGATCAGGGCCGCCCTAGTGGCGTACCCTTTGGCCAGAATCCGAAATATCACATTAAGGACGGTGATGGGGCGGAACTGCCTAATGTTGACAGCTCCGGGGACTTTAGGAACCAGGGAGATGATCCCATAGTTGAGACGAGACATGTCCAATGTCCCCCTGGCGAAGTCCCGGAATAAGTCCAGAATGATCTCCTTGACCATCGGCCAGAAGGCCTGGAAAAAACGGACTGGAAGCCCATCGGGGCCTGGGGCCGAGGCCGGGTTCATCGATTTGACGAACGCTTCCACCTCCGCGGCATCAAATGGGGCCATCAACGCCGCATTCTCCGCCGGGGAAACTAGTTGGTCATGTGACCAAATATGGTCGGCCAGAGCGACACCACCCCTGGCACGGCCCATGAATAACGACTTATAAAAGTCATCCACCAAGGCGCGAATCGCTGGTGGATCCTGATAAAGGCGGGCGCCCTCCCATAAAAGGGGGATGGAGCAACGTCTCCTGCGGCCATTGGCGATCTCCTGGAAGTAAGCTGTATTGGCATCACCAAACAGTACCCATTTTATAGATCCGCGTTGGCGCCAAAATTCTTCCTCCTTGGAGTAGATCTCCATGAGGGAGTCTTCCAGGTTGTATCTATATGCCCATTCCTCAGCGGAGATCCCCGAGGTATCAGCGCGCAGGTCCAGTGCGCGAATTTCTTCGAGAAGGGTAGCTTTTTGGACCCGAAGGTCCCTCCCAACATTGGCACCCCATCCCTTCATGAATTGCCTAGAGCGCTTGGACAGGTGATGCCACTCATCAAGGAGCGACATCGCCCTATGGGGTTCCAATAAAGCCGAGGCCCAGTGGGCCTGGACGGCGGCCATGAAGCCCGGTTGCCGAAGCCAAAATGTTTCGAAACGAAACCGCGGTGGGGGGCGAGGCCTCTCATCATGAGAGGACAAGAGAAGGGGTACATGGTCCGACCCGATGCGCGTAATGGCCTGGAGAGAGGCTAGGGGGAACCGCAACTCCCAGTCGGGGGAGACAAATACCCGATCAAGCACACTAGGGGTTGGGTTAACCTGTCTATTGGTCCAGGTGTATCTCGCCCCAACCCTATCTAACTCGAGCAGTCCTAAGTCTGCTACCCAGTCGTTGAAACGACGGATTTCCGCGAGGTCAACCCTTGCGTTGCTCTTCTCCTCCGCTGAGCGAAGGAGGTTGAAATCTCCGCCAACCACAACCGGAAGCGTCGCGGAGGCGATCTTGGTGTGTAGTTCGTCCAGGAAGGCAGCCGACCTACTATGATCAGCAGGGCCATATACCATAATAACCTCCCATTTGAAGTTAACATCACGCTCCCACAGTTCCATACTAACAAAGTGGGATCCACGATCCATGGATCCCACCTCGAAGGTGGCATCCTTCACACCTAGAAGGATCCCACCGGAGTGTCCGGCCACTCCACTAGATGGCAACCAATGCCAGGCAAAAAAGTGACGGCTCAAGCACTCAAGCTCGGCCAAAGAGAAATCCAGCCGCATCGTTTCCTGAATCGCAACCACATCCACAGACTCGTCGCGCATGTAATCAATCAGTTGCCTATGGCGGCCATCATGGCCGAAACCCCGTAGGTTCCAGAATAATGCATGCATAACTACTTGCAAACAGGGTCCTCCCAGGACCCTACTGTGGAGTTGGCACTCAGGCCACGGCGTAACTGAGCAGTCCGCGAATGGGTCCTTCCACGGACCTCCTTGGGGGCTAAGACCCGAGTCGATGAACTATGCGTCGGGCGCGGAGTCGGGGTTGCTGCTTCATCGGCCGCAGCCGCCCCACGAGCCCGAGACCTCCTTGGCCTGAAGGGAGGCAATCTGTTCTAGGGGGGGGGGGGCTTTCTCCCCTCGGAAAACTATGGCGGAATCTGCCGCGACTTTCACTAAGTGACCCAACGGAACGCCCGCAAGGGCCGAAAAGGAAGTATCCTCAAACATCACATCCTTATTGCAGAAAAGATCCGGTGTAGGGTGGGAAGACGGACCAGCATCAAGGTTCCGCGCCGCGGCACGACGGGAAGCCTTCTCCACAGCAGTAGGAGACGCACCCACCCAGGGGGTCGCCGACCCGAGCCGCGCACTCTTCCAAGCCGACGTTGCCGGAGTGGAAGTCGACCGCGGGTGCCGCTTGCCCGCGGGATGGCGGGGAGGGGCGGCCCGCGCCGGGGGACCCGAGGCCGGCACCGGTCCGTAGGGGTCGGGCAAGGTCGGGGGTACGATGAGGACGGCGCCGGAAGGTTCCTGGGACGGGGCAGGAGAGGAGGGACGGGGCGAAGATGCCGGGACCACCTCCATGCCCACGCTGCTCGTGTCGCTGACGCCACCGTCAGACAAGGAAACCTGCGCCTCCACGAAGCTTGGAATGATGACACCAGGAGGTATGGTAGCCGCCTCATCAAGCATAGCAGCGATTGCCGCGATGTCCTCCTCCCCCTCACCCGAAGCATTCGCAGGGAGGACCGGGGTGAAGGTCTTGGTGCGGGCCGGGGGGACCACCGCACCAGTCCGGGGCGAGGCCCCACGGTCCTCCTCGGAGTCCTCATGCGAGCGCTTCCGACGCCGGGGAACGGCTCCGGGAGCGGCGGCGCCGATCGTGCCCAGAAGGGGGGCCGCCATCACCCTCACGGCTCGGGTCGGCCTCCGGGTCGGAGCCATCCACGGGGTCCACAGGGGAAGCGGACAGCGCCTCTTCGACAGAGACGCGGAGATCGTAACCGGCATCATTGAAGAACATCCGAAAGGTCATCTGGAGCTTGGATGGGTCCGGGGATTTGAGCTGGACACGCACGGCTGGCCCCTTGAGCAGCGAGAGAGGATCAATCGACACAATCTTGCCCAGGAGCCGGGACATGCCCCGGATAGCCCCCTCCACACGAGCGATAGGAGGAAGCCCACGAATCTGAACCCACACGGTGGAGAGCCATGGCAAGGGGATCCACTAATGGCACCGAAATGCGCACCTTCAGTTGATGAAGTGCTAGGGTCAACTCCGCACTGTGAGTGCCGTAGCGGAGGCTGACAGGATCAGGGAAGACAGCGGTGAACTCCCGATCAGAGATGGGAGCCACGTCCCAGTCCCAATCCGGCTTGAACAAGTGGCGAAGCTCTTCATCAATGATCCCCGGGGACGCCGTCTTGCCGTCAAGGACGGAGATGAGAGCAGTCAGGGAGGAGGAAGCTGCCGGCACTGGGAGATCCATCTAGAAGAAGCCCAAATCATCAAGAGCGTAGCCAAAGAGGCCAAGGACCCCCGTTGACGGATGGTCAGGACAAAGCACGGCGGGGTGGTCAGCGCGCTTGCACTTGAAGCAAGCGGGCGGCCGAGTGCAGTCGACCTGGCAGTGCCCCTCCACCCCACAGTTGAAGCACGTCACCGCCGGAGCTGGTGGACGGGGAGTTCCCACCATAGGAACAGTGGGGGGGTTGGAGATGGAGGATGCCGGGGAGGATGTGGCTGCGGCTTGCTGATTCACGGCTCGTTTCTTCTTCTTCTTCACAAAGGCACCACGACCATTGCGGTTGTTGGGACCAGAGGGCGGAAATTGCGCCTGACGATGCGGGGGCTCGTAGCGCCGCGGGGGGATGCCTCAGAACGGCCGGAACGAGCAGGAGAGTGGGAACGGCGAGGCGGAGACCGGCGGTCCCGGTCGCGGCCGCGACCGCGCCACTGCTCCGGCGAGCGGTCCCTCGGGTCAGCACCGCGCCACCCCTCATCAAATGCGGACGCCGCCCCCTTGCCCTTGAGCATCGAGTCGCGGAGCTCGGCCTCCCGGTGAGCCCCATCCGGTGAGGGACGGCGCGAGGCTTGGGCCGCCCCATCATCGTGGCCATCGGCACGCCGCTTGGGCCGAGGGTCACCGTCACCTTGCTCGCGAGCCATGGCGGAGGGGACCCGAGAGGGAGTGCGGGAGGGCGGGAGGGAGGAGATGGCGGCGGAGATGGGATCGGGGTGGGGTGGGGAGAAGATGGGTCGAGCCCTAGCGAGAGGGCAGGGGCGAGCTCTAAGAGCGGCCCGACCGCATGGGCCAGGGAGAGAGGCAGTCCAGCAAGGGCAGGCTGAGCGGCAGAGGCCCGGGATGGCCCAGGATCCCCGCCTCCCCCCACAGGCCCAGAGAGCGGGCCATAGGAAGGCCGAGCCCCCGACATCGACGGCCCACCTAGGCCCAGCCCACAACCCGACCGAGGAAGGGGAGGGAATAGGGTTTCCCCCCTGGGAAACCAGGGCGCCGGCGCCGGCGGGGCATCACCCGCCGGAGTCGCCGATGGCCGGAAAGGCCGAAACTTGGGGCCGCGAGGGACAACCCCAGTCGAGGTCGCACCAGTCAAGCCACCCGCAACCGACATCAGAGGGGGCGAAGAGACGACCGCCAAGGAGGTGCGCCATGAAAACGCCGCCTGTCCCAACTCCGATCGACCGGCCACCCCCCAAGCTTGCGCTCGGGCCCCTCGGTCACGACGACCAGCCGGACGGCCAGCGCCCTGTGGTGGAGGGGAACGTGGTGCGTGGTGGGCCTCCGGCCGCACCCGCAAAGGTAGAGGGAGGGGAAGGGGAAGGGAAGGAACCAGGGCGGAGGTGGACTCGGCGGCCGCCACCGCCGCCGCCAACCGGTCACCGAAGCAGTGAGGAGGCTGTGGCAGCTCGGCGGCAACTGCGTCGGCGTCCAGTCGGTCTTCCTCCGCCGCCAAGTCGGCCCAACTGCAAGCGCGCGTCGCTGCGGAGGCGGACGGGGGCAGAGCAGGGGAGGGCGAGGGGCGAGGAGACAGGGGGAGGGCGACCACACCGGCCAGGCGCGGAGCGCCGGCGGGCACAGCGGGAGAGTTGGGCGGGGGAGAGGCGGCGGAGGCCGGCGTCGTCCCCGCAGTCGCCATCACGTTGCCTCTCCTCACCAGGTGTTTAGTTGTTTCGGAATGGTACATGCATGCAACATTCGTACCAGCATGCAACCACGTGCATCAACAAGATGATTTCAATGACACGTGGGCATTAATGTGTAGAGCAACTCGCTATGGTATTACAACCTCAATTTTATTTATTGCATGACTAAATGTTCACCGTAATTCTGGATCATAGGGTTAATGTTAAATATAGGGACATAGAGCAGAAATAGAGCTAGCATAGCTCTAAAATATATTCATTACAATTAATTTGGTAAATCTTATTTTGCAATTTTGATTCTTCTTAATACACCGACATGCAAAGCTTTTGTTCATTCGGTAAAAAGTGGCTAACCCTGTTTACGTCCTGGCGAAACAAGTGACAGGGCTGTATCTGAGAAAATGGAGGCCCGGTGCGAAATAAAAATTGAGGCCCTCGACATAACAAATAGCAATTAGAAAACAAGATTTTCTACACTAAAAATAGACTTTGTTATATATATCATCCTTGTGACATATTTTAGTACTCATCCTATGATCGCCAGGAACCTCATGACCAATACTAGTATGTAAACCTTGATTTTTTTGAAGAAACATTCGATTCTTTTACTAAACACTTATGATGAACGTCTTTTTGATGTCGAGTGAGTTTTTCAAAAAATTTCCTTTTCTTGTGTTTTCATGTCGCAACTCAAATTTTCTAATTCTAGAACGGGAGGAAATCAGAAAAAAAAACTAAGAAGCAAATATCATGCACTAAAAACTAAACATAGAAACAAAGAGGGATGAATTAGCCTTTCGTTAAGTTGGGAAGAGAACCATGTGGCGGCACCATGTGTGGCTTTGATAGTCCGCTTGATCTTCTTGATGAATTGGTGATCTAGCACTCTTACCCTCACAGGTCCAGCGACAAGCATCAAGAGGATTGAAAGTAGTAGATGAGAGATTTGAGAAATTGAGTTAGGAAAAGAAGACACCGGAATAAATAGATGGACGATGATGGAGCTGCCATACTACTAAAACTACAGATTGAAGAAGACACCGAATAAATTGCATCAGAAGACTGTTTTGAGGAGAATGCGAATGAATTAATCTACAGGAGTAGAATCGGGAGCTGCTATAGGACCATGGGAAGACGCACTAAGAGAAAGAGATCAGAGAGAGAAGAGGAGGAGCCGTGCGTGAGATACGGTATTGAGAGTAATTTGTTGTGGATTCCTACGTACTTAGTGTTTACTCGATTAATTGACTAATCATGGCTTTTTTATGGGAGAATTAGCCACGGCTAAACTGGTCATTAGTTAGAAAATTGGGGCCCTGCTAAATTGGGGGCCCTGTTCGGTCGAACACCCTGCACATGGGTGCAGTACGGGCCTCACAAGTGATCCATCTCGCCGGGCACAATAACACAAAGCATAGTTCCATGACATGCGGGCCTCGTCCATCAGTTGGTGTACTAGACCGGTGCTCCCTGTCTAGGTGCCGATCCGAACCACTTGGCAGAAGGACAAATGGCACCAGTCTATGAGTGTTTTCCCCATGGAGATGTAATAAATGATGCTTTCGCCCGCTTGGCCGCCTTCCTACTACCTGAACTGCTGGACGACTGGCACGCGTCCTTCTCGCTCGCTTCGCCCCCACTCCGGCAGATGGCAGTCACCTCCACCGCCACCGCCGCCACGGTCCTGACGCATGCCATGTATCCCGAGTCACCGCGCTTCGGTTCCGGCTGAGCAAATCTTCCGGCCCACCCACACTCCTCCCATCCCCCCTCCTGCTTTGGGCAGATCCGTCCATTCTCGTGTGGTTTAGCCGCTCCTTTATGGGGTTCAGTGGCCGGATTCGTAATCGTACATGCTTCGGTGGCGAGGGTCACGGGCGCTAGTGTGGTGGGCGTGCTGGGGTCAGGTTCTTGATTCGGCACTATTTATGGAGCGAGATATTCGGTGCGAATCTTGGCTTCGTTCTTTTTTATTTGCTCCATGTCTTGTTTGGCTATGGTGAGAGGTGCATCTAATTGCTCCATTTTGCCTCCTCAAGATGATGACTACGTCTCTCAGCGCAGTTGTACCCTCTCTTTCTGCCAGTAGTAGAGCCTCAAGAACGTGAAGACCTGCCAACTTCAACAGGCTTATGTATGATTCGGCATCATGTCGAAATGGCCGTGTGTCACTACTACTCCCACAAATTCATCTCGAGAGTGGCTATTGTTCCCTAGTTTGAACTGCATCTTGTCATGACTAGGATACTAAATAGTTACGATACTGATCCAGACACGGATAGACTAATCTTTACATGGTAAACTACATAAGAATTAATTTGCGTAATGCAAATATAAATGGAAAATATGACAAATAAAGATTATACAGAAGTTGATAGTCAGTCTACCAGTCCACATGTTACATAAATATCTTGTGCTGATCGTCGTGAAGAGGTTGAGATGACCAAGCAATATTTTTATGGGGCAACTCCCGGTGGATTTTATTTCTAGACCACGAGCCTATATAAACACAATGAATATGTCTTAAAAGAGCACTAAAACAGTGTGCGCCTCATATAAACTGGCAAGACCATCATTTAATGAAGTTTGTGGCCAGCTCTTTCCCTGACTAAGAGGGACCACTAGAATTTCAGCTCGGGGTAGAAGTGCTCATGTCGCGGCACCCAAGAACTCAAGTTGCAGGTGCATCTAGAGCAACGACAATAGCTGCCATATTTGCATGTTGGTCAGAGTGCACAAGTTTCTACTTCGGCCTCTACCTCGGTGGGCGATGGCGGACTTATAAGGAGGTAGTTTTGGCCTCTGCAGGTTGACACGGCTTTGGGGTGGGTTGCAACCGGGTCGGGCACTAAATCATGTGGTCGTTTGACCCATGGATATGTTCTTTGCTGCTATGTTTCGATGCATATCACAGACCAGAAATCTCATTGAATGGTCGTCTTTGAATCCTAGCACACTGGTAGAAAAAGAGGCTTCCATACGCCCCTATTAGTCCCCAAAACAATCGAACCGCGACCAAAGGGGTCTTTAGTCGCGGTTCGGGAGAAGACCCGCGACCAATTACCTGGGCCCAGCGCGCTCGGTCGACAGCTGGCGGACGGGAGGGGCTTTAGTCCCGGTTGGCGTGGCCAACCGGGACTAAAGGTCCCAGAAGGCCTTTAGTCGCGGTTGTCCAGGCCAACCGGGACTAAAGCCCATCCAGCTGGCGGACGGGAGGGGCTTTAGTCCCGGTTGGCCTGGCCAACCGCGACTAAAGGCCCTATATATACTCAGCTCACTTCACTTCACTCGGCTCACTTCACAATTTTCAGAAGGTGGTGGTGGGTTTGCTTTTGGTTTCTCCTATGCACACAAGGTGTTTGATGAAATGCCCGAGAGCCTGAAACAAGCCACATTTGAGCTTTCTCATTTATTTTTCCTCCGCGATCGCGGTTAGCAACTCGAACCTTTCATGTGTCATTGATAAAATACGCATGTGTGTAGTTCATTGTTTAATTTGTATTATTTCTAGCTAGTTAGTTTAACAAATGCATGATGGTTAATTATATACTTTATATAATAATAATGCAGATGAATCGGCAATGGATGTACGGTTCCCGACTCTCCGGCGAGTTCACTACGGGTTTGAAAGATTTCCTCGTAGTGGCAAATGCGAACAAGCAGCAAGGTTTTATTATCTGTCCATGTGTTGTCTATAAGAATGAGAAGGGTTACTCCTCCTCAAGAAGAGTTCACATGGACCTGCTTAAGCATGGTTTCATGCCAAGCTATTATTGTTGGACCAAGCATGGAGAAAGAGGGGTTAGAATGGAAGAAGATGAAGAAGGGGATGATATCGATGACAACTATCGTGATCTTTTCGGTGATACTTTCATGGAGGATGATGCTGAAGGTGTGGAAGGGTTAGGTGAAGGTGAAGAAGAGGCACATGATGAGCCCGCTGATGATCTTGGTCGGACCATTGCTGATGCACGGAGACGCTGCGAAACTGACAAGGAGAGGGAGAATTTGGATCGCATGTTAGAGGATCACAAAAAGTCGTTGTATCCAGGATGCGATAATAGTCTGAAAAAGCTGGGCTGCATACTGGATTTGCTAAAATGGAAGGCACAGGAAGGTGTAGGTGACTCATCATTTGAAAATTTGCTGAAAATATTGAAGAATATGTTGCCGAAGAATAATGAGTTGCCCGCCAGTACGTACGAAGCAAAGAAGGTTGTCTGCCCTCTAGGTTTAGAGGTTCAGAAGATACATGCATGCATTAATGACTGCATCCTCTACCGCGGTGAATACGAGAATTTGAATGAATGCCCTGTATGCACTGCATTGCGTTATAAGATCAGAGGCGATGACCCTGGTGACGATGTTGAGGGCGAGAAACCCAGGAAGAGGGTTCCCGCCAAGGTGATGTGGTATGCTCCTATAATACCACGGGTGAAACGTCTGTTCATGAACGAAAATCATGCCAAGTTGTTGCGATGGCACAAAGAGGACCGTTTGTCCGACGGGCAGTCGAGACACACCGCTGATGGAACGCAATGGAGAAAGATCGACAGAGTTTTCAAAGATTTTGCAGCTGACGCAAGGAACTTAAGATTTGGTCTAAATACTGATGGCATTAATCCTTTTGGCGAGCAGAGCTCCAACCATAGCACCTGGCCCGTGACTCTATGCATCTACAACCTTCCTCCTTGGTTGTGCATGAAGCGGAAGTTCATTATGATGCCAATTCTCATCCAAGGCCCTAAGCAACCCGGTAACGACATCGATGTGTACCTAAGGCCATTAGTTGAAGAACTTTTACAGTTTTGGGCGAAACCTGGTGTACGTGTCTGGGATGAGCACAAAGGAGAGGAATTTGACCTACGAGCGTTGCTTTTTGTAACCATCAACGATTGGCCTGCTCTCAGTAACCTTTCGGGACAGACAAATAAGGGATACAATGCATGCACGCACTGCTTACATGAGACTGAAAGTGTACGTTTGGTTAATTGTAAGAAGAACGTGTACCTGGGTCATCGTCGATTTCTTCCCCGAAATCATAACGTAAGAAAGAAAGGCAAGCATTTCAACGGGAAGGCAGATCACCGGCCGAAGCCTGCGGAACGTACTGGTGCTGAGATATTTGATATGGTCAAGGATTTGAAAGTCATCTTTGGAAAGGGTCCTGGCGGACAATCAGTTCCGCGGGGAGTTGACGGGCACGCACCCATGTGGAAGAAGAAATCTATATTTTGGGAGCTAGAATATTGGAAAGTCCTAGATGTCCGCTCTGCAATCGACGTGATGCATGTTACGAAGAATATTTGCGTGAACCTGCTAAGCTTCTTGGGCGTGTATGGGAAGACAAATGATACAAAGGAAGCACGGCAGGACCAGCAGCTTTTGAAAGACCCAGATGACCGGCATCCGGAATGGTTTCAAGGTCGTGCCAGCTACGCTCTTACCAAAGAAGAGAAGGTCATTTTTTTTGAATGCCTGAGCAGTATGAAGGTCCCGTCTGGCTTCTCGTCAAATATAAAGGGAATAATAAACATGCCGGAGAAAAAGTTCCAAAACCTGAAGTCTCACGACTGCCACGTGATTATGACGCAATTGCTTCCGATTGCTTTGGGGGGGCTCCTACCGGAAAATGTTCGAGTAGCCATTGTGAAGCTATGTGCATTCCTCAATGCAATCTCTCAGAAGGTAATCAATCCAGAAGATCTACCACGGTTACAGAACGATGTGGTCCAATGCCTTGTCAGTTTCGAGTTGGTGTTCCCACCATCCTTCTTCAATATTATGACGCACCTCCTGGTCCACCTAGTCGAAGAGATTTCCATTCTCGGTCCTGTATTTCTACACAATATGTTCCCCTTTGAGAGGTTCATGGGAGTATTAAAGAAATATGTTCGTAACCGTGCTAGGCCAGAAGGAAGCATCTCCAAGGGCCATCAAAATGAGGAGGTAATTGAGTTCTGTATTGACTATGTTCCTGACCTTAAGCCGATTGGTATTCCTCAATCGCGGCACGAGGGGAGACTAAGTGGAAAAGGCAAGATCGGAAGGGATACCACGATATGTATGGACGGTCATTCTATGACTGAAGCACACCACACAGTTATGCAAAATTCCAGCTTGGTGGCTCCGTACTTCGAGCAATACAAGAATATTTTACGCTCGGACAACCCGGGGAAGCCTGAATCCTGGATTAGAAAGGCCCACATGGAGACTTTCGGCAGTTGGTTGCGAAAACATTTAATGAATGACAATGATGTTGGAGATCAGCTGTACATGTTGGCCAAGAAACCATCTTCGACTATAACGACTTTCCAAGGGTACGAGATAAATGGGAATACATTTTACACCATCGCCCAAGATAAAAAGAGCACCAACCAAAACAGTGGTGTCCGCTTTGATGCAGCAACCGAGAATGGGCAAAAGGTCACATATTATGGTTACATAGAGGAGATATGGGAACTTGACTATGGACCCTCCTTTAAGGTCCCTTTGTTCCGGTGCAAATGGTTCAAGCTAACAGGAGGTGGGGTAAAGGTGGACGAGCAATACGGAATGACAATGGTGGATTTCAACAATCTTGGTTACCTTGACGAACCATTCGTCCTTGCCAAAGATGTCGCTCAGGTTTTTTATTTGAAGGACATGAGTAGCAAACATGAGTAGCAAAACAATAAAAAGGAGGAAGAAGAAAAGAAAGAAGAAAAAAAGGAAGAAGAAAAAACAAGAAAGAAAAAGGAAGAAGAAAAAAATGAAAACCAAATAAAAACCAAATGAAAACCAAAAGAAAGAAGAAAGAAAAAGGAAGAAGAAAAAAAGAAGAAGAAAGGAAGAAGAAAGGAAGAAGAAGAAAGAAAGTAAAAAGGAAAAGGAAAGAAGAAGAAAGAAAGAAGAAGAAAGGAAGAAGAAGAAAGAAAGAAGAAAGGAAGAAGAAGAAGAAAGGAAAAAGGAAGAAGAAAGAGGAAGAAGAAAGGAAGAAGAAGAAAGAAAGAAGAAAGAAAGAAGAAAGGAAGAAGAAGAAAGGAAGAAGAAGAAAGAAAGAAGAAAGGAAGAAGAAGAAAGGAAGAAGAAGAAAGAAAGAAGAAGAAAGGAAAAAGGAAGAAGAAGAAAGGAAGAAGAAGAAAGGAAGAAGAAGAAAGAGGAAGAAGAAAGGAAGAAGAAGAAGCAACCACCTCCGGCGAGGTATATATATACATTGAGAGCCTCTCGTGATACAAACTTACTGAAATGTGAATACATATGTATTAACGCGCGCGACTCTCTTTCTTTTTTTAGCCCTCCGGATCGAGTACGACAAAGCAGCGTGGCAAATCCAAGGCGATGAAAACAGGAGAAACATATGCCATTGAGTCTGTCAGTGAAACCGGCAAGCCCCTACAGCACACCTCAAAGTTTGTCAACCAATGCGGAGTCGTTGTTAGAGACAACGTCCCGATCACCGTCCAGGAATGGAAAGAGCCAAAGAAGGCACGTCTTGGTTTCAGTTTTGTCGACATGAGAACGAAAAAGGATTGCTGGAGAAAGCTTATGGAACATTTCATTCTACCTCCGGAATACAACAAAGTCGATGAATTCGGTAACGAGGTTCCGGGTGGACGTCAGAGGAGGAGGCTAGTTAAAGAGTTCGCTCTTCAGAAGATGGCCGATGCATTCCGGAACTTCAAGAAAAATTTAACCCGTGACTATGTCAACAAGGGCAAGACTCCGGATTTCAATGGACAATATGAGAAACTGAAAGATGATTGGCCAGAATTTGTGAGGCAAAAGCAATCGGACCATTTCAAGGAAATATCGAAAAAAATAAGGATAATGCGGCTAAGAAAAAGTACCATCATATTATGGGGCCAGGAGGATACCGCCTTGCGGACCCTAGGTGGCAGAAGATGGAGGAGGACCTGAGGGTGCGAGGAATCCCCCTAGGTACAGAGGGATGGGACCCAAGGGCAAAAAGCTGGTGGTACGGGCATGGGGGATCGCTAGACCCGGAGACAGGGGTGTGTGTTCACCGGCATCGACGCTTTGCTCCGACCCAAGCCCTTATTGACGCAATGACCCAAGCTCAAGCGGGCTTGATCAAGTTCAACAGAGAGAAAGACGCACTGACTTTAGCCCTCGGGAATGATGAACACGGAGGACGTGTACGAGGCAAAGGCAAAGTTTCGTGGAAAGTAGGGTTTTCCCAAGACAATGACCCGTACGGTTACAGAAGCCGTAAGAGAAAGACGGACCGGGATGCAGATCTTATGACGAAGTTTGCATCGGAACTCCATGAGTTGAAGCAGACCGTGCATGAACTATTGAAAGAAAAATCGGCTGCAGGGCCGCATGAAGATCATGAAGCGGATTGCGGAAGCCAGCAGCGGAGAAGCAGCGTGGCTTCCACGGATGCCCCGCCTGGTGCTAGTGCACCGATGATCGAGATTCGTGCACCGGAGCCTCACTACCCCGTGGATGATGTAAAGAAGATGAAAGACTGTGATCTGCATTATCCCGTGGGGAACATTTCCATGAAGGTAGCTAGCGGCAGTGCTTTACCCTGTAAACCTGGAGCACTCCACCACAACAACCCCATTCCATATGGCTATGCTTGTGTCACGGTGGAAGACATAGTCCAAGGGTTTGAGGACCTGGAGATTGACAAACCTACACCCGAAGGGGATAGCAGACTTGGAGATGTCAAGCGCCAGTTCATTCTATGGAAAAAGAAGTACATAGTGTTTCCAGACGAGGCGCCAAGGCTAGCAAGTCCACCCCCCTCCGATGGTGGTGGTGGTGGTGGCGGTGGTGGCGGTGGTGGTGGTCGTGGTGGTTCACCTACACCTCCTTCACGCCATTCGATGCCGTCCCCCGATCCACAACCTCCGGCGGGTACAACGCCCCCCAATCCTCCTTCGGCAGGTACGACGCCCCCCAATCCACCTCCGGCAAAGAAGCAGAAGCAGGCGGACAGCAAGGAAACCTGCTCCTGGACTATTAACCCGGACCCTTATGTACCTAAGACCACAAGGGTACCGGAGCCATCGCTGAAGCCTCTCCTCCCAAGGCCTGGGGAACTTAGTGAAGCTGACCTCACATTGGCCGCGTCTACTGATTATGAGAAATGGAAGGCGGATATGAAGGCGAAAAAAGTGCCTGAGCCCAAGCAAGTATTCACTGAGAAGCAAAAGAAGTGGGCTAAGGATTTTTTGACGACACCGTCCCAAGCCGAGCTGAATATGCCTGACGACTATGGACATGAACTTCGTAGGCAAGCAAAAATATTGAAGGAGGAAGAAAGTAAAAAAAGCGGGAAACAAGTTGACCAGCTCGGGATGCAGAAGAAACAATCGATCCCCCCGCTCATAGTGAAAGCCGGTCCGGAAGAGGACCCCGAGATCATAGCAGCTGCGGCAGCACTTGGATTGACTGTAGCGGCTGCCATGAAACAAGCGTCCGAGATGGGTTTGACTGTTCGTGCCTTCTTAGGCCTTGAGGAGGCGCCTGTAGGTGAGATAGCATTCCAATATGTGCTGAAGGGGCCTCTCGTCGAGCCTGAGAAGGAAAATAGTCTACCAACACAAATGCGAAATCTGCTACGTTGGTACAAGCAATTCATAACATGGGCCGACAAAGAATATGTTTATGCGGATGTTACACATGAGCATCACATCAAACGGTACTCTGTAGAAGTTCATATGAGTGAATTATTCCAGCTGTTCAATCTGCGCGCCCTCGACAAATCTATGCTGAGTTGCTACGTTCTGTAAGTGATTTATTTCTACCTCATCTCGTTCTTCATTGCCTGCACTATATATATATATTGTCCTAACTATATTGTTGCGTACGCTATTATGCAGATTGAAGATTTGGGAATGCAAAATAAGAAACATCCATGATGTTGGGTTCATTGACCCACATATCGTTAATGGACATGTGTTAGAACATCACCCCAAAGACATGGAGAAAGACCTGTACAAGTTTCTTAAAAAGCATCAACTCAAAAGTCATATTCTATTTCCTTACCATTTTGGGTGAGTGTTTCTCTCTTGTGCCCATTCTATTTTGTTTACTCCATGCATGGTATGTCTAATCGATGAGTTATGCATGACTGTGCATGTAACGTGTCCGCGGGTTCCACTGGATTCTGCTAACTATTGAACTTCACACCTCCACAGTTCTAATCATGGACTCTAAGGATTCGGATCCAAAGCGTTGGGCCGACATGAGAAAAATGCTGCAAAAGTAATTATTTTCAATCATTTGAGCTCTATATCGATCGGTCTCTTCATTTCCTAATATCAACTAACTAATAAATCCCTTATTCATTTAATTTTCTTTGCCCTGTAGGGTTTGGAGACGGTTCTCAGAAGAAACTGTCGGTGAATTCAAACATGAGCTAGATTTCAGAAAGTTAGTTAATGTGGATCAGCAGCCATCGGGGACCGATCTATGTGGATACTATGTTTGTGAGAACATCCGGAGACAAACCACTGAGCGGAAGGCATCAGCTAGCGTGCGGAACGCGACGGATAACTTGCGGAGGAGGCTTAGTCCAGAAGCTCGCTTCCGACCAATTCAAGAAGAATTAGCAGGATTTTTCATGAGGGAAGTCATCAATCCTAAAGGACAACACTATACCGAGGACGAAGAAATTTATATGCATACCCGAGGTTGAAACTTGTTCGAAGTTGTATATGGTCATCCATCCTAATTGTGTATGAAAACTTGTTCGAAGTTGTATATGGTCACCCGAGATTGAATATATATTATATATTCCTCTTGAATTCTTCTTGTTTGAAATTTCATATGCATGTATATAGAAGCGTAGAATATGTGTACTGAAACTTCATCCAAAATAAAATAAAACACAAAATAAAATATAAAACAAATAAAACACTACAAATTAAAAAGAAACCAGGTTTAGGGGGGCTAAAACCCTAAACCTGCGGAGGAGGCCTTTAGTCCCGGTTGGCCACGAGAGCCGGGACTAAAGGTCCTCGGCCCCGACGGACCACGGGCGCCCACGTGGCGGGCCTTTGGTCCCGGTCAGCCACAAGAACCGGGACTAAAGGCTTTTGTCGCGGTCCGTAAGAGCCGCGGCTAAAGGGGGGGGTCTTTAGTCGCGCTTATTTAGTCCCGGTTGCACAGCCGGGACTAAAGGCTGTTGCGAACCGGGACTAAAGGCCTTTTTTCTACCAGTGGCACCAAAGTGACTCCCGATGACTCCTAATCCTAACAAATATCTCTCGTGTTTCAATGGCACAGCAAGATGAAGATCGTGTTGGCTGTTTCTACAATATCCTGATGCATGTCTCTTCTTGCTCTTAAATAAGAACAATGGTGTGCTTGCTCGAGTGCTTTTGTAGTCCCTTGGAAAAGGAGAGCGGTGTGTTTATTCCAATCTTGCTCTCTTAAATGAGATTATTGATGTGTTCAGTTGCTTCAACATGGTACAAGCAACGGCCGTACCAGCGAGCGAGGTGTTCTCAGTGTCACATGAGCATTGCTGTGTAGAGGAAGTGGCTATGGTGTTACAAACTTTATTTTATCTGCTGCGTGACTAACTGCCACTGCAGTTTTCGATCACAGGTTAATATTAAATATGGAGACATATACCGAAAGTAGAGCCAACGTGGCTCTCAAAATCTATTCAATGGAATTACTTCGGGGAATATTATTATAACGAGTTTCTATACAATTATCGATTGACTCATGTGAATAAAAATTCAATATTTTTTATCATATACAAGAAAAATTGATGTATGAGACCAAAAGGAAATATGGAAGTCCCAAGCACCAATCTACATACGTCAGAAAAATCATAAGGTAAAAAAACATTTCTTAAACATGTACCGATGGTATGTTGAAAACAGCAAATAGACAGTCTCTTGTCACACACAAAGTTTTCTTTTATTTTATAAAACAAGAAGGGTTCAATCGGGTCATAAATGATTGATATTCTCATAATTGTGACAAAAACAAATTGCTATTGTCATACGTCATTATTTTTTGACGGGCAATAGCAGGTGTTCTGCTTTTTCATTATAGAAGGAAGAAAACACAGTACCATAACAGGTTAACAGATCACTGTAAAGGACTAACTGGGGCTGGTGAGAAGGATGTGAGCTGCATTCTCCTCGTGGAGATCACAGAGAGGACACTTATGGTTGTGAGGCCACACCCGGGTCGCAAGGCGGTCAGCTGTCCAATTTTGGTTGTGGATATGGAGCCACAAATAACACTTTACTTTCAGTTCCGTAATTGTTCCTTGACGCGAGTCAAGAACTGAAGATTATAGGCAGACGCAACAGAGTACTGGCCAATTGACGTCAGCTCCCGACGAATTGTATCAGGTTCCTCAGAAAGGTTGACTAACTGCATCCTTTCCCAAAGGTTGATGAACTCGTCCATGTGCAATTGGGAGTCAATTCTCTTCAAACCTCTCATCCAAGGTTGATCAGAAAGCACCTCCCCCAACAGCTAGCGACAAGCCCAAAATTTAGCCTTGGAACCATTCCCCAACAGCATGTCTGTACAAGCATAGAAAAGGGACTTGTCCGTTTGATCACAGGGAATAGCAGTTCCTTTCCAGCGTCTTGGCTCATCTCCCCATTCATACCATGGTCATCGTAATCGGAGAGCCCTACAGTAACAACAAATATCCATAATCCTCAAACTGCCCAAATCCTTTGGTGCACAAATTCTATTCCAGTTAACCAAACACTTTCCACCATGAACGTATATTATATTGTTGAGAGTTAGTACATGGACTTTGCTAAAATAGATGGTTCGGTGATCAAACTCAAACACGTAAAGAGGATAGTCGGAATTATGTGTTTTACTCTTGGACGCTATGGGCAACGTTGAAGTGAAGATGCACGAGTCCAAGAACTAACACGGTCTAAATTAACCTAGTGTTACTCCATATTAAAATGTCCAAAACATCTTATATTTGTGAATTGACGGAGAATATGTCTTCTTTTCTTTGACAACCTCTGATGCGTAACAAACCGGCTTCTACAATGCCCATCGGAAGGACGGAAGATACCAAGAGTACCATACTTCACCAGAGGAAAGCAGGGATATTGCATGGACGAGGAGGCACATGGCTCCAGACAGGCATGCAGACAAGCTAGCCGTTCACATGGACTGGGTTGTAAGCTGGCAACAAATGCTTCCATTGGTAAAGCAAAACCGTTAGGCCCTGCTTGGAATGGGTATAAGTTTTTACACCTGGATTTATTTTACGGGTCAACACTTGATTCCTGCCTGGAATCAAAACGACGGGACGAGCTCTGTATTCTATACCGGCCAGAACGAGGAGAAAGGCTAATCCAAACGCGGCCTTAGTGTTCCCATAAAAAAGAAAGGCCTTTTTACTTAAGGGCGCTTCATCATACTGGTCTAGAGTGGATCTGAACAGGAAGTGTCCATCATGTTATTCTTCTCTGCAGTGGTGCCATAAAACAACTTTCTTGTCGAGCTACAATTTTGTGTTTCAATGGCATCGTCAAGAGAGGACGCTGCCCTGTCTTGTTGCAGGGAAACCTAGTGCAGTATGCTACTACCCATCCTGCTGAGAAGATAAATAATGTGACTATATATATTATATGTGATAAAGAGATATATGCTAGACGGATGAACTTTCCAGACATCACGTCTTGCTTCAAGCACTACAACCACTCGATTTCATTGGATCAACAAGCCTGTGATTTTCAAAACATTATACATAGTACGTCTTATGCCATGTTAGACTCCAAATGAGCTTAATTACTTGATTTTTATTTGTAATTTGACACCCTGCACAAATTTTGTCAAACTAATTTCGCCTCGCGAATAGGTAACTTTTGATGTTATTCAACATTGTGTTTTGTTTTATGTGTTATCGAGCTTTGCTGAGCAAGAGCATTCACCTCAGCCAGCTTTTTCTCGGCTGGCTCTGAGCCTGCATTCAACCCAAGTTGTACGAAACTTCAATCTCACTCGAGCTTGCCACTTGGTTCTGTTGGAGTTGTGTCGAATATAGTGTATACAATGTAGGTTACAGTTGGACTTGTAGGTGTATTGTGTTTAGATAGGATATGGAGTCGTGTCCAAGTAGGACACTTGTATCCTAAGCCTCTCATATATAGCGGGGGTAGACACACGATGTAACCCACTAGTAGAAAAAGGGTCAAATGTGAAGCACATTAGTGCCGGTTTGAATTTGAACCGGCACTAATGTGTGCATTAGTGCCGGTTCCAACGGCTAGCCGGCCGCTCTCATTAGTACCGGTTCGTGACGAATCTTTAGCACCGGTTCGTGCCACGAACCGATACTAAAGTGAGTGGTGGCAGGATGTTGTCAGTCCGGGGGCCCCCCCAGCACCTTTAGTACCGGGTCGTATCACGAACTGGTACTAAAGGTCGTCCTACATAGACCCTTCGTCCACCCGAGCTCGCTCTGTTCTTCCCCTTCCCCTCTCCTCTCTGTTCTTTTCCCTCTTCCTCTCAAGCTCATCACACATTTTGCCCAAAATTTGTCAAGATTTGAAGGCCCCCATCCATTCAAATGATCACAAAGGTTAGAAACTTTGTCCTTTCATCTCTCATGGCTAGATTAGCTCATGCAAT
Organism: Triticum monococcum; assembly: GCA_034509565.1. Classification (NCBI taxonomy): domain Eukaryota; kingdom Viridiplantae; phylum Streptophyta; class Magnoliopsida; order Poales; family Poaceae; genus Triticum; species Triticum monococcum. Next base: position 25,075,384 of record CM067842.1, on the reverse strand, counting down.
GCTTTATATAGTGATTGATTTTTGAGTTTATTAATTTGGGAGGAATTATATATATGTGCTAGTATTTGATTTATATGCAATTTGAGGTCAAAAATAACACTTAGTTTGCATATGTAGGTGTGGTTTACTCAGTACCTTCTAAATCTCCGTCGTAACCACCGTCGATCGCTTGCAACGTCCCGTCACCGGCACCACCTTGTGGTGAGCCTCTTGTTCATGAAGTTTTATATAAAAAATTAATGTTTGTGTGATTTGGATATATAGTTACTCGTATAATTATTTTACCCATACGTTGTTTGTTATACATAATAGTGCCATGGTTTTGATATCCGTCCCCATCAGCCCTCGTCCGGGTTATGATTGGGATGTGGTATATTCTCTTTTAAAACTATTCATTGCATTTCGTGTTTATGACAAATTATGCCCATCAAGTTGACATAGATATTTGTATGTAGGAGGTAGTTGAACCGGAAATTCCAACCGACCCTATTGTCGAGAGGTTAAATTTAGTTGAAAGAGAAAACAAGGATTTGAAGGAAAAATTGAAAAGAATTGAGGGGGAGAAGATGGAACTGGAGTTGCATGTTGCCGATGTCGTCGATGATCACAAGATTAAGATAGAGAAAATGCGCTTGAAGATTAGAAAGATTAGAAAATATGCCATTCATAGTGAGGTTGATATCATTTAAATTCTTTAGCTAGAGAGTTATTTGTTTGTTGCATTTAAGTGTTGTATGATCTTTATGTATTGTATTAATTTGGTGTTTTCGGTGCTGTGTATTGAACATGAGCCGGCAATGGATGTACGATGACTGATGCTCTCCCGAGTTCATTAATGGCGTGCGTACTTTTCTGCTTGCGGCTGAAGCAAACAAGCGGGCGGATGGTTTTATGCCTTGTCCATGTGCTGGCTGTAAGAATGGTCACAATTACTCTACGTCAAGAACCATTCATGTCCACCTGTTTGAGTCCGGTTTCATGCCCCACTATAATGTTTGGACCAAGCATGGAGAAAGAGGGGTTATGATGGAAGACAATGAAGAAGAAGAGGACGACGACAGCTTTCCTGGCCATCGGTTCCCTGAATACGATGATACAACAATGAGGTAAGAAGCTGAGCCGGTAATGCAGCAAGAAGCCGAGCCGGCAATGCGGGAAGAAGCTGAAGAAGAGGCATCGGATGAGCCCATTGATGATCTAGGTCGGGCCATTGCCGATGCAAAGAGAAACTGCGCAAGTGATTTGGAGAAGAAGAAGTTGCAGCGCATGTCAGACGATCACAAAAAATTGCTGTACCCGAATTGCGTAGGTGAGAAGAAAAAGCTGGGCACCACACTGGAATTGCTACAATGGAAGGCAGAGAATGGTGTATCTGACAAGGGATTTGGAAAGTTGCTGGTAATGATAAAGAATATGCTTCCAAAGGGCAACGAATTGCCCGAGAGTACGTACGAAGCAAAGAAGGTTGTCTGCCCTCTAGGATTAGAGGTGCAGAAGATACATGCATGCCATAATGATTGCATCCTCTACCGCGGTGAGTACGAGGATTTGAACGCTTGCCCAATATGCGGTGCATTGTGCTATAAGATCAGCCGCGATGACCCTGGTGATGTCGAGGGCGAGCGCCCCAGGAATAAGATTCCTGCCAAGGTGATGTGGTGTGCTCCTATAATACCACGGTTGAAACGTTTGTTCCAAAAAAAGAGCATGCCAAGGCGATGCGATGGCACAGAGAAGATCGTAAGAAAGACGGAAAGTTGAGAGTACCCGCTGACGGGTCGTAGTGGAGAAAAATCGAAAGAAACTACAGGAAGGAGTTTGCAGATGACGCAATGAATGTATGGTTTGGTCTAAGCGCAGATGGCATTAATCCTTTTGGGGAGCAGAGCAGCAACCATAGCACCTGACCCGTGACTCTATGTTTGTATAACCTTCCTCCTTGGTTGTGCATGAAGCGGAAGTTCATTATAATGCCAGTGCTCATCCAAGGCCCTAAGAAACCCGGCAACGACATTGATGTGTACCTAAGGCCATTAGTTGAAGAACTCTTACAACCGTGGAATGAAAAAGGTGTACGTGCGTGGGATGAGCACATGGGGGAAGAATTTGACCTAAAGGCGTTGCTGTTCGTGACCATCAATGATTGACCTGCTCTCAGTAACCTTTCAGGACAGACAAACAAGGGATACCGCGTATGCACACACTATTTGGACGATACCTACAGTATATATTTGGCTAATTGTAAGAAGAATGTGTACCTGGGACATTGTCGACTTTTTCTGAGCAGGCATCCCGTAAGAAAGAAAGGCAAGCATTTCAAAGGTGAGGCGGATCACCGGACGAAGCCTCGCCACCGTACTGGTGCTGATGTACATGATATGGTCAAGGATTTGAAGGTGGTCTTTGGAAAGGGTCCTGGTGGACAACCTATTCCGAATGACGCTGACGGACGCGCACCCATGTGGAAGAAGAAATCTATATTTTAGGACCTGCCCTATTGGAAAGACCTAGAGGTCCGCTCCGCAATCGACGTGATGCACGTGACGAAGAATCTTTGTGTGACCCTGCTTGGCTTCTTGGGCTTGTATGGGAAGACAAAAGATACACCTGAGGCACGGGAGGACCAGCAATGTATGCACGGAAAAGACGGCATACATCAGGGTCATGCAAGCTATGCTCTTACCAAAGAAGAGAAGGAAATCTTCTTTGAATGCATGCTCAGTATTTCTGGCTTCTCGTAGAATACAAAGGGAATAATAAACATGGCAGAGAAAAAGTTCCAGAACCTAAAGTCTCATGACTGCCACGTGATTATGACGCAACTGCTTCCGGTTGCATTGAGGGGGCTTCTACCGGAAAACGTTTGATTAGCCATTGTGAAGCTATGTGCATTCCTCAATGCAATCTCTCAGAAGGTAATCGGTCCAGAAATCATACCAAGGATAGAGAATGATTTCGTGCCATGTCTTGTCAGGTTCGAGTTGGTGTTCCCACACTAGTAGAAAACAGGGCTTTGGTCCAGGCCGGGCCAGCCCATTAGTCCCGGTTCACTCCAGAACCGGGACCAATGGGGGCATTGGTCCCGGTTCATGAGCCCAGGGGGCCGGCCGGGCCACGTGGGCCATTGGTCCCGGTTCATCTGGACCTTTTGGTCCCGGTTGGTGGGATCAACCGGGACCAATGGGCCTCGCTCCTGGCCCACCACCATTGATCCCGGTTCGTGGCTTGAACCGGGACCAAAGGCTCCCCTTTAGTCCCGGCTCATGTCACCAACCGGGACCAATGAGGTGCCTATATATACCCCTCACTCGCTAGCAGAGCACCCCAGTGCTCTGTTTTTCTCTGGCCGAGGGGGAGAGGGCTTGGTGGTGCTCTAGCTCACCTCCTATGCACACAAGGTGTTCGATGGAATGCCCGAGCCACACTACTTAAGCTTTCTCCTCTCCAAGCTCGACCTCCAAGCTCCATTTTCCATAATATTTGTCTAGGTTTAGCGGTCTGTCACGCCCCGTCCCCGTCTTCACCGCCGTCGATCACCCGCGCCGAGCTCATCGCCGGCACCACCGTGGTGAGCCTCTTGTTCTTATCTTCTTTCTGAAAGGAAAAATATTCTTACTTGTATGTTTACATAGATACTTGTATTATTTTCTTACTTTTATTATTGCATCCTATATAGTGCGATGGTTTTGGTATCCGCCCCCGTCGGTCCTCGTCCTGTCTATGATTCGGATGTGGAATATATATTATCTTTATAACTATTGGTTCATTTATTGTTTATGAAAATTATGCCGACCAACGTGACATAGATTTTATTTATGTAGGATGTATGTGAATCGGAAATGCCAACCGACCCTATTGTCGAGAGGTTAAATTTAGTTGAAGACGAAAACAATTTGTTGAAGGAAAAAATAAAAAAAATTGAGGAGGAGAAGATGATATTGGAGTTGCATGTTGCGGATGTCGTCGATGATCACAAGATCAAGATGGATGCAATGCGCTTGAAGATTAGAAAATATGCCATTCATACCGAGGCTTGGTATCATTATGCCGTTGGATCAATTGTTACCTTGGTTGTGATTATGATCGCATTTGTTTTCGCATTGAAATGTTTTACGTAGTTTCAATGTATGGTTTAATGAATTAGATGCTCCGGAGAGTTATATGTTGTTAGATGAGAACTATGTATGCACTTTGGTTTTAATGTGATGATGAACTTCTATTAATTTGGACACTTAATTATATAATGCACGCAGATGAACCGACAATGGATGTACGGTGACAGACACACCTGCGAGTACATTAAGGGCATGCATGAGTTTCTCGATGCGGCTGAGGCAAACAAGAAGAATGGTTTTATGTGTTGTCCATGCACTGAATGTGGAAATACGAGGTCTTACTCTAACCGGAAAATCCTTCACTCCCACCTGCCTTGCAAGGGTTTCATGCCACACTATAATGTTTGGACGAGGCACGGAGAAATAGGGGTTATGATGGAAGACGGCGAAGAAGAAGAGTACGATGACAACTATGTGCCCCCTGAATACGGTGATGCTGCAATGGGGGAGCTAGTGAAGATCAAGAGGAACCAGACGATGTGCCCAATGATGCTGCAACGGGTGAAGCTGCTGAAGATCAAGAGGAACCAGACGATGTGCCCGATGATGATGATCTCCGCCGGGTCATTGTCGATGCAAGGACGTTATGCGAAAGTCAAAAGGAGAAGCTGAAGTTCGATCGCATGTTAGAGGATCACAAAAAAGGGTTGTACCCCAATTGCGAAGATGGCAACACAAAACTCGGTACCGTACTGGAATTGCTGCAGTGGAAGGCAGAGAATGCTGTGGCTGACAAAGGATTTGAGAAGCTACTGAAAATATTGAAGAAGAAGCTTCCAAAGGATAACGAATTGCCCGACGGTACATACGCAGCAAAGAAGGTCGTATGCCGTCTAGGTTTGGAGGTGGAGAAGATACATGCATGCCCTAATGACTGCATCCTCTACCGCGGTGCATGCAAGGATGCGAACGCATGCCCGGTATGCGGTGCATTGCGGTATAAGATCAGACGAGATGACCCTGGTGATGTTGACGGTGAGCCCCCCAGGAAGAGGGTTCCTGTGAAGGTGATGTGGTATGCTCCTATAATACCACGATTGAAACGTATGTTCAGAAACGAAGAGCATGCCAAGTTGATGCGATGACACAGTGAGAACCGAAAGAAAGATGGGAAGTTGAGAGCACCTGCTGACGGGTCGCAGTGGAGAAAAATCGAGAGAAAGTACTGGAATGTGTTTGCAAAGGACCCAAGGAATGTATGGTTTGCTTTAAGCGCGGATGGCATTAATCCTTTCGGGGAGCAGAGCAGCAACCAAAGCACCTGGCCCGTGACTCTATGTATGTATAACCTTCCTCCTTGGTTGTGCATGAAGAGGAAGTTCATTATGATGCCAGTTCTCATCCAAGGCCCTAAGCAACCCGGCAACGAAATTGATGTGTACCTAAGGCCATTAGTTGAAGAACTTTTACAACTGTGGAATGGAAACGGTATACGTACGTGGGATGAGCACAGACAGGAGGAATTTAACCTTAAGGCGTTGCTGTTCGTGACCATCAACGATTGGTCCGCTCTCAGTAACCTTTCAGGACAGACAAACAAAGGATACCACGCATGCACGCACTGTTTAGATGACACTGAAAGTATATACCTGGACAAATGCAGGAAGAATGTGTACGTGGGCCATCATCGATTTCTTCTGACCAACCATCAATGTCGAAAGAAAGGCAAGCATTTCAAAGGCGAGGCAGATCACCGGAAGAAGCCAGCCATGCATACCGGTGATCACGTACTTGCTATGGTCAATGATTTACACTACGTAATCTTTGGAAAGGGACCCGGTGGACTAGCTGTTTTGAATGACGCTGAGGGACACGCACCCATGTGGAAGAAGAAATCTATATTTTGGGACCTACCCTACTGGAAAGACCTAGAGGTCCGCTCCTCAATCGACGTGATGCACGTGACGAAGAACCTTTGCGTGAACCTGCTAGGCTTATTGGGCATGTATGGGAAGACAAAAGATACACCTGAGGCACGGGAGGAGCTGCAACGTTTGCATGAAAAAGACGGCAAGCCTCCGAAGCAGTATAAAGGTCCTGCCAGCTACGCTCTTACGAAAGAAGAGAAAGAAATCTTCTTTGAATGCCTGCTCAGTATGAAGGTCACGACTGGCTTCTCGTCGAATATAAAGGGAATAATAAATATGCCAGAGAAAAAGTTTCAGAACCTAAAGTCTCATGACTGCCACGTGATTATGACGCAACTGCTTCCGGTTGCATTGAGGGGGCTTCTACCGGAAAACGTCCTATTAGCCATTGTGAAGCTATGTGCATTCCTCAATGCAATCTCTCAGAAGGTGATCGATCCAGAAATCGTACCAAGGCTAAGGAGTGATGTGGCGCAATGTCTTGTCAGTTTCGAGCTGGTGTACCCACCATCCTTCTTCAATATCATGACGCATGTCCTAGTTCATCTAGTCGACGAGATTGTCATCCTGGGGCCCGTATTTCTACACAATATGTTCCCCTTTGAGAGGTTTATGGGAGTCCTAAAGAAATATGTCCGTAACCGCGCTAGGCCAGAAGGAAGCATCTCCATGGGCCATCAAACAGAGGATGTTATCGGGTTTTGTGTTGACTTCATTCCTCGCCTTAAGAAGATAGGTCTCCCTAAATCGCGATATGAGGGGAGACTGACTGGAAAAGGCACTCTTGGAAGAGACTCAATAATATGCAGCGACGAATATTCTTGGTCTCAAGCACACTACACAGTTCTACAGAACTCTACCTTGGTGACCCCGTATGTCGATGAACACAAGAACAGTCTGCACTCCAAACACCCGGAGCAGTGCGGCGACTAGATTACATGTGAACACATCAGGACTTTCAGGAGTTGGTTGGAAACACATATCAGAGGTGAAAACACTATTTGTGATGAGTTGTACTTGTTGTCCAGGGGACCATCTTTGAGTGTATTGACTTACAAAGGATACGAGATAAATGGGAATACATTTTACATGATCGCCCAAGATCAAAAGAACACCAACCAAAACAGCGGTGTCCGCTTTGATGCAACAACCGAGAGCGGAAAGGACACATATTATGGTTATATAGTGGACATATGGGAACTTGACTACGGACCTGATTTTAAGGTCCCTTCGTTTAAGTGCAAATGGGTCAATCTGTTAGGCGGCGGGGTACAGGTAGACCCATAGTATGGAATGACAACAGTGGGTCTGAAAAATCTTGGGTACACTGACGAACCGTTCGTCCTAGCAAATGATGTGGCACAGGTTATCTATGTGAAGGACATGTCTACCAAATCGAGAAAAAGAAAAGATAAGGAAGCGAATACATCATACGATGAGCCAAAGCGCCACATAGTTCTTTCAGGAAAAAGGGACATCCTGGGAGTGGACGGCAAGAGAGACATGTCTGAAGATTATGAAAAGTTTCATGAAATTCCTCCCTTCAATATCAAGGCTGACCCAAGCATCCTGATAAATAATGAAGATTATCCATGGTTACGACGCAATAAGCAAATGACACAAGCGAAGAAAAAGTGAAGACTTTCTCCCACAACTACTATGATGATACCATGCCAACTTTGTAACACACGAACATGCTACCATTGTCCGTTTTGTACATGCACATGCTATGTGGGTGAAATTATGATACCATGCCAACTTTCAACTTTCTCCCGCAACTAGGAATTTAGGTTGAATTTTCTCTATAAGCGCATCTATTCTCATTTTTTTAGTAAGTTAATCACAAACTTGTGATTCAAACAATTTTTAAAGAATTCAAATTTTAACTATTCAAATTTGAAAACTAATGGCACTAACAGAAAGTTTATAATTTTTCTAAAACTAATGGCACTAACAGAAAGTTTATAATTTTGCTAACCTAAAAGCAAACAGAATTAAAAACAAAAGCAAAAAACAAAAGAAAATAAATAATGCAGAAAACAAATCAAAAAACAGGAAAAAAACTATTTTTATAGTAAAGTTAATCACAAAATAAAATAAATAAAGCAACAAAGAGAACAAAAAAACAAAAAAAGTGATTTTGAATTTGAAAACTAATGGCACTAACAGAAAGTTTATAATTTTTCTAAAACTAAAAGCAAAATGAATTAAAAAATAAAGCAAAAAGAAAAGAAAATAAATAATGCAGAAAACAAAACAAAAAAACTGGAAAAAAAATTAAATATAGCAACAATAAGTATTTTGTTGTAAGTAGAAACAAAAAAAATAAAAAAAATAAAAAAGTGCCACCTACTAGCCACCCACGGCCTGAAAACGACTAGAACCCTACCATGGGCCAGGATTCAGGCCTGCGGGAGGCCCAGTAGGCCCATAGGCACACATTGCACGGTTAGGCCCGAAAGCCTGCTTTAGAGAGGAGCTCGAGAGGGAAGGCGCACCGCATCTTATAAACAGGTGCGGCTCCCTCTCAACTAGCAAGGTGGGACTAAACATTTGGGCGCGGGACAGCACAAGGCCTTTGGTCCCGGTTGGTGCCACCAACTGGGACCAAAGGCCGCCGCTTCCCGCCCTTTGGGCTGCTGAAAATTGGCCTTTGATCCCGGTTGGTGGCACGAACCGGGACCATAGGTAGGCATTCGTCCCGGTTCGTGCCACAAACCGGGACCAATGCTCTGGCTATATATACAACACTTGGGAAATTTCCGCCAACGGCTCCCATTCCTCATCGTCGACGCCGCCAGGCTGCCCCTCTCACGTCGTCGCTGTCGCCGAGCCCTGCCCCTCGTCGTCGCCTCCGCCACTGCCGAGCCCTGCCCCGACGCCGTCAGGCTGCTCCACTTCACCGTCCTCGCCACCGCCGCCGAGCCCTACCCCGACGCCTTCCCGGCCTGCTCCCACTGTGAGCCGCCGTGCCGTACCCCTCCTCTCCTCCTTCCCCCCCGCCGCGCCCTGCCGCCGCCACCAGCCGTGCTCTCTTGGCGCGCCTCGATGCCGCCGCCCGCCGTGCTCTGCCCCGACGACGCCGCCTGACCGTGCTGCTTGCCGCGCCGCCGCCGGTTCGCCGCCGCCGCCCGCCGTGCTCTACCTCGACGCCGCCGCCTGGCCGCGCTCCGCTAGCCGCGCTCTGCCTGGCCACGCTCCGCTTGCCGCACCCCGCCTCCGCCGCCCGCCTCTGTTAGTTTTTTTGAGATATGTATGCATGTGTGTAGTGTATATGCGTATGTATGTGTATGTGTGTGCAGTGTATATGTGTGTGCATGCAGATATGTATTAGTTTTTTTATTTAGGTTGTTAATTAGTAGATATTAATTTTTTTCATATATGTATGGATGCATGTGGCTATGTATGTATGTATGTATGTATCGGGTATGTCGTTGTCGATATACCCCCTACCAGATAACTTCGACATGAGGGGGGTTGATATACCCCCTCCCCGATAACTTCGACATGATGGGGGGAGGGGGTCACCGAGGGTTCGAGGGTCACCGAGTGTTCGAGGGTTCGTGGAGGCGAGGGTCGGGAACTAACTAGGGTAGAGGGTCGAGGGTTGCCGAGTGTTCGAGGGATCGAGGGGGCGAGGGTCGGGAACTATCTAGGGTAGAGGGTCGAGGGTCGCCAAGTGTTTGAGGGGGCATGGGTCGGTACTTGCTATGTAGTGTTCTACCGCTCGGTGATCTATCTAGTTCTTACTTCTTCTCCTCCATTCCTTCTTCTTGTCCTCTTTTTTTTCTTCTTCTTCCTCTTCTTTTTTTATCGGGAATGAGGGTGTTGATGATCACCGAGCGGTAGAACACTACATAGCAAGTATCGACGATGCGAGGTACATGTGGCCATCGGTGTAGAACACTACATCCACGTCCCACAAGCGACGTGGGCATCCACAAGTGACACCCACGCCGCTTGTGGGACGTAGATGTAGTGTTCAACGCCGACGGCCACATATACCTCGCACCGTTCATACTTATTGCTATTTAGGGTTCCCATCGACGTCGAGGATAAAAAAAGAAGAGGAATAAAAGAATAAAAAGACGAGAAGAAAGAATATATGATAAGAACTTCTCCTCTATTCTTTCTTCTCCTATCTTTTTTTCTTCTTCTTCCTCTTCTTCCCGGTAGAGGAGAAACCGTAAATAGCAAGTATCGTGGGTGTGAGATACATGTGGCCGTCGGTGCCGGACACTACATCCACGTCCCACAAGTGGCGCGGGCTTCGACGCGCACGTCACTTGTGGGACGTGGATGTAGTGTCCGACACCGACGGCCACATGTATCTCACACCCACGATACTTGCTATTTAGGGTTTCCTCTACCGCTCGGTGACCCTCGACGACCCTCGTTCCCGATAAAAAAAGAGGAAGAAAAGAAAAAAAGAGGAAAAGAAAGAATAGAGGAGTTCTTACTCCTCTATGAACTCCTCTATTCTTTCTTCTCCTCTTTTTTTTCTTCTTCCTCTTCTTTTTTTATCCTTGAAGCGTTGTCGAGGCCACCCGGCCCAAACCCTAGAGAAGCAACGTCGAGGCCACCCCAAACCCTAGAGAAGCAACGTCGAGGCCACCCCAAACCCTAGAGAAGCAGCGTCGAGGCCACTAATTAATATTAGTTCTACGTTTGCCACTAATATATCCATCTATCACGTTTGAATAATAATTGTCATGTTGTCAATATTTGTAGAAACTGTGGACACCGCCCGAGATGAAGTACAAGAAGAGTTGTTGGGGGACATAATCGCACGAGGAAGTGATGCCGTCTGCTCGTTGTTTCTCAACGACACCGATGGTCTGGAAGCAGGTGGCTATGATTATGATGGCTCCGGTGACCTAATGTCGGTGCAAGAAGGAGACCGTGAGGACGGCTCCGGTGACCCAATGCCGGTGCAAGAAGGAGACCGGGATGACGTCTCCGGTGACAGAACCGAGTCGGGCCAGGTATATATATTAGTTAAGCTTCTGCTGACTAGCTAATTGATGCATTCATTGTTTTGGTATGTACAAATATTAATTAAGTCTTTGTTATTTTTTCTAGCCCTCCGGATCGAGCACAACTTCGGTAAAGAGACGAGGTCCGAAGAAAAAGTTGAGCTCGGATGAAAAGTTTGAGATCATAGCAATCGCGCCCGACGGCCAACCGATTGAACCCCTCCGGACAAAGAGCGCATATATTTCTCAGTGCGGGGTTTTGGTTAGGGACAAGATCCCGATCAGCATCCAGCAATGGTTTAAGCCGGCTACAGATGATCTTTGGACTAGACTGAAGTCAAATTTCACCCTACCACCAGAGGATAATCCAGAGAAGCCAGTTAAAGAGAAATTAATCAAGTCTTTTGCTCTTAAGAGGATGGCAGAACTATTCAGGAGGTGGAATAAAGATCTGAATAAGTTTGTCGAAAATAATGAGACACCAGAATTCAAGGGCAGATATGAGAAGATCAGAGATCACTGGCCCGCATTTGTGTCCCACAATACATCGGAAAAGAGTAAGAAGATGTCGGCGACAAACAAGCAAAATGCTGCGAAGAAGAAGCATCACCATCGCACGGGGTCAGGTGGCTACCTCATAGCCCGGCCTAAGTGGGCCAAGACTGAGAATGATCTGGTTGATAAAGGGATCGAACCAGAGACCGTTGCCGGACTTGGTTCTTCGGGGCTGGCGGAACCTTGGACCCTGTAACAGGGAAGTGCATTTGGACGAACGATCAAATGGACATACCAGTCAGGAAGCTTCACCAGTTTATCGAAGCAGCGCAGCAAGGGACGTTCTTTCCAGACAGAGAGAACGACGAGCTCACAATGGCCCTTGGGAATCATGAGCACCCTCGACGGACACGAGGCATGCCAGGCTCCATTCCGTGGAAGGTTGGGTTTCCGGACGCAGGCGGTTACAAATCCCATGAGAGGAGGAAAAAAGTGCAGCAGAACCAAATGCACGCGCTGCAAGCAAGGGTACAAGCGATAGAGGAACGAGAAGCAAATCACAGCAAACGTACTGCCGAAGCTTCCCCCGAAGCTACCCCGCCATCTCAGCGGAGAAGCAGCATGGCTTCCACCGAGCTGCTTCAGCCGGAGCATGCCTTGACGGCTCCTGCCAGCTATCCCATGGATGCTATCAAGGAGTCTCAAAATTGCCACCTTATGACGCAGTGGATGAATTTGAAGGTCAAGGCAGTTGTTGGCTCTGTTTATCCTACTGTACCCGACGCAACTTTTCACTGCCGGCCGATTCCAGAAGGATATGCTAGGGTGATGGTGGATGAAATAACGGAGGGATTTGAGGACCTCCAGCTTGACCACCCTACCGGTGAAGGGGAGACTAGGCTGGGGTCTGCTCTGAAGACTCCATGCCTATGGCGGAAGGAGCTCATCAACCTTCCGAACAGGACGCCTCCGCCTCCTCCTCCTCCTCCGGCAAGTTAGGGCACTCCGCCTCCTCCACCGCCTCCTCCTCCGGCGAGTCAGGGCACTCCGCCTCCTCCACCGCCTCCTCCTCCGATGAGTGACGATCAGGGCACTCGACCAGCTCCTTCTCCAGCGTGTGGCGGCACTCCGCCTCCTTCTCCGCCTGTGCCGACGCGCCCGAGCAGCCAGCCTCCTCCTTCTCTGCCTCGTCAGCAAGGGCGGAAGAGACCTGCCGCTGCTTTGGCTGCTCCGGCGCATCATAGTCCTTCTCCTCCGCCTCGTAAGCAAGTAAAGAAGACAACCGCTCCGTCTGCTCGGCCGGCGTCTAGCAGTACCGCCAGAGGCGGGAGGACATACAGATTCGGTCCTTCTCTGAAGACTCCAGAGAAGTTACCATACGAGAAGACCCCGGAGGAGAACGCCGAGATCGCGCGAACCGAAGTGGATGACTGGTTTCAAGGGTTGAAAGCAAAGAGACATCCACCTCCGGAGGAGAAGGTAGATCCGGTGAAAGCGAAGCGCACTCTGGCTGCCCTAACAAAACCACCCAAGTCTCCGCCGAAAGGAAATTATGAGCGCATTATTGGAAAGGAATTTGCCGAAGCGGAGCGGTCGGGAAGTACTGTTAGTGATCAAAGGCTGAAAGAACGACGAGCTGGGAAACAAATTGCCCAGCTCGGCGAACAAGCGAAGCAATCAGGCCCCCCGCTCAAGGTGCCTAGCGACAACGTCGCTAATGATCCGAGGATGGTGCCCGGTTATAGCAATCTTGCCGATTACCTGCCCGACGATGTACATTATGAACCCATGGAGGTGCAAATACGAAGATACGAGTACGGGAAGCCTCTCGTCAAAGATGAAAGATCTTTATCCACGATGATGCGAAGATTGCATGATTGGTACTTGAAAATTTGCGGAGACTCTGGGGGGAGGAGTACTTTGTATTTGAAAGTTAAAAAGGAGCATGACCTCGTTGGAATTGAACTGTTGCCTGTTCCATTTGAGGAGTTCTTTCATTTTTTCAATCAGTTGGCCCTCGATAAAACAACGGTCACCTGCTACTGTCTGTAAGTAGTACTACTTCTGTCACAAAGTCTCTCTATATAGCTCAGCTCTTTCAGTGCATGTATTTATAATCATCCTCACTATATTATGCAGATTGAAGATCGCCGAATTGAAGAAAAGACAAGTCGGTGATATTGGGTTCATTAATACATATCTCATAGATGCAACTCAGGTTATATTTCATGCCGCAGATACCGAGGCCAACTTGCTACGATCGTTGGTAATAAATGAAAACAAAGATATAATACTCTTTCCTTACAACTTCAAGTGAGTGTTACTGTCTTCTACGTATTCGGTTTCCCTTATATATATATATATTAGTCAAGGTTATAGTAATGTAATTGATGAGTTATGCATGTGTGTGTAGTTACCACTATATTCTCCTAGATATTAAGCTTGAGCAGGGACTAGTAACTGTCTTAGACTCAAAACGAAAAGATCCCCAGGAGTATGCGGACATGACTCAAATGCTCGAGAAGTAAGTTAAATCGATCATTATCCACCATATCAGCAACTTTGTTCATTTCCTAATATATCAAGTAATTGTTTTCTTTGTCTGGCAGGGTTTGGAAAAAATTCTCCAAAAAATCTCCAAGACTCCCGAAGAAGCTGCGATTTAGACACCCGAAAGTAAGTACTATAGTAGCATGTTCCGCGCATCTCCTATTGATTTGGCATTCTTGCTTATCAGTCTGATTGACCTCTATTTCTTGTAAAGTGGTTGTGGCAGGAAAAAGGAAATGATTTCTGTGGATACTAGGTTTGCGAGTCCATCCGCCACACGACCTGTGAGTGGGGCTACACTGACGAACAATATGAAGTACGTAAATAACAACATTCACAATTTTATTTTATTACCATCATTTGTGTTGAGTTTCATTCATTCGTATATATATGTATTGACCCCCTTCTTCAAATTAGATGTTTCGGAAGCGGGATGAACTCCTAGCACCAGCTCGCATGGGTGCAATTCAAGAGGAATTGGCGGCATTCTTTCTTGACCACGTGATCGCTGAAGACGGAGAATACTATGTGGACCATGAGTCCGTATGATTATGTTTATAAGAGATAATTATTGTATATATGTAGTCGGTAGTGTCGGATAGATATACGAGAACTTGTTGTTCGACCAATCTCTCAGAGAAGGAGAGGTGGTCGATATCACTTCTCTCTGTATGCATATATGTTCATGACGATCTTCTGTTTCCTTCGTTTGCTTACTAGCTAGCTAGCGTGTCTAGTACGTAGCGTCAACCAAGCACGGACATAAGAGAGGACACTTCTCTCTATTAATTATAGCTAGCTAACACAATATATGAAACACCTAAATTAACCCCCCAAAACCCCCAACCTCCCCCCCCCTTTCAAAAAAACAAAAACCCCAGCCACAGAAATGCTGACGCGTGGATGCCTATTGGTCCCGGTTGGTGCCACCAACCGGGACCAAAGGGTCTCCTGCCTGGGCTCCGCGCACAGGCCACATGGAGGCCCATCAGTCCCAGTTCTGGATTGAACCGGGACTAAAGGGGCAAGGCATTAGTACCGACCCTTTAGTCCTGGTTCAGGAACCGGGACAAAAGGCCCATACGAACCGAGACAACAGGCCCTTTTTCTACCAGTGCCACCATCCTTCTTCAACATCATGACGCACGTCCTAGTTCACCTATGTGAAGAGATTAACATTTTGGGTCCTGTATTTCTACACAATATGTTCCCCTTTGAGAGGTTCATGGGAGTCTTAAAGAAATATGTTCGTAACCGTGCTAGGCCAGAAGGAAGCATCTCCAAGGGCCATGAAAATGAGGAGGTCATTGAGTTTTGTATTGACTTTGTTCCTGACCTTAAGCCGATTGGTGTTCCTGAATCACGGCATAACGGCAGACTGGATGGAAAAGGCACGCTAGGAGGGGAACAACTAATATGTATGGACGGGCATTCTCTCACTGAAGCACACTACACAGTTCTACAGAATTCTGCCTTGGTGGCTGCGTATATGGATGAACACAAGAATTTGCTACGCTCCAAACACCCGGAGCGGTCTGATGACTGGATTACACGTGGACAAACCAGGAGTTTCGCCAGCTGGTTGCAGACATGTACCATGCATGACGCCTCTATTGAAGATGACCTGTACTTGTTGTCCCAATTACCATCTTCAAATATAATGACTTTCAAAGGGTACGATATAAATGGTAATACATTTTACACGATCGCCCAAGACAAGAAGAGCACCAACCAAAACAGTGGTGTCTGCTTTGATGCAGAAACCAAGACGGGAAAGGAAACATATTATGGTTATATACAGGACATATGGGAACTTCACTATCGACGTGGTTTGAAGGTCCCTTTGTTTCGGTGCAAATGGGTCAATATGACACGAGGCGGGGTAACGGAAGAACCGCAGTACGGAATGACAATAGTGGATCTCAACAATCTTGCGTATGCAGACAAACCATTCGTCCTAGCCAATGATGTGGCACAGGTTTTCTATGTGAAGGACATGTCTAACAAGCCGAGAAAAAGAAAAGATAAGGAAGCGAATGCATCGTACGATGAGCCAAAGCGGCACATAGTTCTTTCTGGGAAGAGAAACATCGTGGGAGTGGATGACAAGACAGACATGTCAAGAGATTATGAAAAGTTTGATGAAATTGCTCCATTCACAGTGAATATTGACCCGAGCATCCAGTTAAATGATGAAGATTTTCCATGGCTACGGCGCAAAGGGACACACGCGAAGAAAAAGTTTCACACCCAAAGATCTAGGATGTGATCGGCTTCACTATCATCACTTTCTTCTGTGTTTCACAGCCAGGAGGGAATCTCTATAATAGTTAGGGTAGCTAGTTATGTGTTTTAGCATTTGAAACGCGAAGAAATTTTATGTGCAAGCAAATTCTTTTATGCATTTACTGATTTTTTAGCTAAATGACCCTGAAATTGAAAAGCATTTCAAATGAACTCAGAAAAGGTTGAAAGTTGGCATGGTATCATAATTTCACCCACGCTGCATGTGCAAAAAGTAGAGAGGGTTACCGCAAAAACTGGATGCACTTCGTGTACAAAATGGACAATCTCTTTCGAAGTATCAGGGTTTCGGACAATAACTCATCCGTTACAAAGGCATTTCATTTTTTAAATAACCTAAGCATTACCAAATTGAATATAATGATAAAACACACTAATATTAAACATAAGAAAAAAGAATCACTGAAAAATCTATTTTCACAACCTAGTGGCTCCAACCGGTACTAAAGGTGGGTTCTATATAGGAAAACACTTCAAAAAATTTGTCAGTTTCTCATCTCTCCCTCTGCTTCTTTCTCCTCTACCCCATTGCCGCCGCCCCTCGTCGCCGCCCCCGTCGCCGTCCCCGTTGCCGTCCATTCTCGTCCCCGTCCCCGTCCCCGTCGCCGCGCCCCGTCCCCGCACCCTGCCCCGTCCTCCCGTCATCCCCGCCCGGCCCGTCCCCGTCCCCGTCGTCGCCGCCCCGTCCCCGTCGTCATCTCCGTCTCCGTCCTCGTCCCCGTCGTCGCGCCTCGCCAGTGAGCTCCTGCCCCGGCCGCCAACCACACACACACACACACGCAATATTAGTTTTAGTTATAGTTATTAGAACTGTTAGTTATATAGAATTATTTGAAATGTTAGTTTTAGTTATATAGAATTATTAGAAATGCTAGTCTTAGTTATAGAAATGTTAGTTATGTAGAAATGTTAGTTATATAGAAATATTAGAAATGTTAGTTATATAGAAATGTTAGTTATATTAGAAATGTTAGTTATGTAGAAATGTTAGTTATATAGAAATGTTTTTTAGTTATAGAAATATTAGAAATGTTAGTTTTGGTTATAGAAATATTAGAAATGTTAGTTTTAGTTATAAAATTTAGAATTTGCATATATGAACTCACAATCCATCATTTAAAAAATGTTACTTTACTTTTGCGTCATATAGTATTTGTTGTCAACGATGCCCGGCCCGCATCCTCGCCGTCGACCCATTCGCGACGACGTCCTGCTTCAGAGGACCCATGTTCGGGACTGGGCTCCACCGGGCTGGCACTGGGAGGTGCTACCTTGAGGGGCGCGACGCTTGGTGAGGAACCCGGCCCCGGGTCCCGTCGTCGACCCTCATCTCCTTTGGTGGCGTTTGCGTGGGCCACTTTCGGTGCGGAGGGAGCCGGCCCCGCCGGAGGTGGTACATCGCCGTGTCAGGGAGGAGGACGAGCACGTCCATCGCTACATGGCTGCTATGGACGTCGGGTTCTCCAATACCTGGCAGGTTCTTTGAGGAGATCACCCGAGCTATGATCCAGTGATGGTTCCTTCACTTTGGTTTTCCACCGCCTAGATTACTCTCTAGTATTCGATCTTTATTAGCTAGCTAGCTAGCTAGTGATGTATTCGATATATAATATTCGAGATGATTTATTCGAGATTATATATATTATTCGAGACGATGTATTCGAGATTATGTCTATTATTCGAGATGACGTATTCGAGATTTATTCGATGATGCTTATTATGTACTATGATTGATTCAGTTTTTCCTTATTAATTGATTGCATCCATGCATTGTAATTTGAATATATTTCTTTTGGATTAGTTAAACAAAACCTATGGCGGACAATACCGGCAGAGAGGGAGAAGAGGCCATGTTCAATATCATACGCAATCCTTGGGGGCTAGATGATGATCAGAATGAAGAAGATTATGGCGGCTCCGAATATCTAAACAACATCGGGGAGGGTGATGAAGTCATGAACTATGAACATGACGAAGAAAATGTTGATCTTGAAACAACAAAGACCGGCGAGGTATATATATTTATATAAGCAGGCATCTGGTGATCATCACATGTTTTAAATGACTTGAAGATATATTAACGAATCGATCTTTCTTCTTTCAGCCATCCGGATCGAGAAAATCTTCAGGCAACAGGAAACGAGGCCCGAACAAAAAGTTGAAGGACGGCGTAAAGTACAATATCAAGGTCATCAAACCTAATGGCGAACCATTAGCGCCTAAGAAGATTGCGGACAAGTTCATTCGTCAGTGCAGAGTTCTTGTGAAGGACCAACTCCTGATCTCCCTTCAAGAATGGAGAGAGCCAGCAAAGCCACGTCCAGGAGTTACTTTTGTCGACGACAGACAAAAACTTCTGCTTTGGGAAACGCTCATGGAACATTTCACCCTACCAGATCATTTCACAGATGCAGATGTGGAGAAAGTCAAGGACGCTGCTCTTAGGAAGATGGCGGTTGCATTCAAAAACCACAAGAATCGTGAATGGGCCAAGTACGTCAAGGCAGGAAGGAAGACTCCAGTATTTGAGGGAACACTAGAGAAGCAAAGTGCTCATTGGGACGATTTCGTGAAATTCAAGGATTCGGAATTATCTAAGGAACGGTCGAGAATAAACAAGGCCAATGCCACAAAAAGGATAAGTTCCATAAGCTGGGGCCAGGTGGCTATGCGGTGGGAATGCCTAAGTGGGATAAGTCTGAGAAAGAGATGGGGGATGCAGGTGTCACTCCAGAAACATTGAGCTGGCCCCCCAGGTGCAGGACTTGGTTCTATACGCATGGGGGAGTTGAACCCGAAGACAGGCAAAGTTTCAAAGAAGGCATGTCTGGACGGAGCCAAAGATAAGCTACTTGTTGCAATAGAAGAGGCTCGATTGGGGGTGTTCCAGCCCAACAAAGAGAACCATGAGTTTACGCGTGCCCTGGGAAATCCTGAACACCCGGGAAGAACATGAGGCATGGGCGCTATTCCATGGTATGAGGGGTTTTCGGACTGGAACGCCGACTACAGAATCCGTGCGAGAAAGAAGATTGCGAAGGAGAAGAAGAGGAAGATGGAGGAGGAGCAGAGGAAGCTAGACTTTGAACGCCTTCAAGGCCTAGAATCAGCGCACGCGGACTTGGCAGTCCAATTCCAGTGGTAGCAGGAGCAGATCGACTCACTTAGACAGCAAAGGGGGTCTCAGCAGCTGCAGCGGCTAGCGGATGATCCAGCATTGGAGAGCACCGTCCCATCCATGCCGAGAAGCAGCGTGGGTTCCGCCCCGGGCAACGCATTGTTGGATAGCTATCCAGTGGATGACATCATGGAGAACACTAACTACGAGCTACACTTCAAAATGAAGAACATATCCATGAAGGTGGCAGACGCCCTTGCTTTTACAAATCCCCCCGAGGCAACCTTCCATTGCAACCCGATTCCAGCGGGCTATGCTCGTGTCTTGGTTGATGAGGTGGTGGACCAATATTCGGGGCTAGAGCTTGACATTCCTGGAGGTGACGATGAGCACACACTGGGAGAGGCCAACCATCGTATCATCCTATGGAGAAAGGATTGCATCATCTTTCGAAGGCCACTGACACCGCGTCATCCGACTCCTCGTCGAAGTCCGCCATCGAGTCAGCAGACTCCCGCACCTCCAAGTCCACCAACGTGTCAGGCCACTCCTCCTTCAAGTCCGGCACAACTTCAGGCCACTCCTCCTCCTCCAAGTTCGGCAAAGCGTCAGGCCACTCCTCCTCCAAGTCCGGCACAGCTTCAGGCCACTCCTCCTCCAAGTCCGGCACAGCTTCAGGCCACTCCTCCTCCTCCAACTCAGCCACGTCAGCCGTTTTCGCTGCCTCAGCAATCACGGAAGAGAGCCGCCTCAGGTATGGTGCGTACCGGTACAAGTCGAGGTAGTACTGGAGGTACAGGCGGAGGCAAGCGATTTCAATATGGTCCAAGCCTCACGCCTCTTCCGCAGAGGCCTTACGACAAGTCCGAGGAGGAAAACGTAGCCATATCAAAGGCCGAGGTGGAAGCCCATTTTGCACCGAAACCGCCACCGCCGCCAAGGGAGAAAGTGCCTGAGGAAAAGATTGACCACTTCATTCGTATGGCTAGAGCAGCAACTCCCAAGCCTGTTGACATAGACTATGAGCGCCACATCAAGAAGTTAAATCGAGCACATCTACAGAAAGAGGCGAGCTCGAGTTCGAGCAAATCAGCTGGCAAAAGGAGCGGTAAAACCGTTCCCCAGGTGGGAGAACAGGGCAATCAACCCCCCCCCCCCCCCCCCCCGCGCTTGTTGTGCCAACAACACATGAGAGTAGGCGCGCCCAATATTATTGTGGGCAAACCGTTAACGTTCCCGGGCTGGGCGATGTGGTAATAACCGAGGAGCATATTGAGCAGGCTGAAACGCTCATGATCACTGTTGGACAACTCCTCGATATCGAGCCCATGTCTCCGACTAGAGAGGAGGAAATAAAACGGAAATATGTCCGGGGCCAACCTTTGGTCGAGCCAGACGAGGTCAAGAAGCTCCCAACAAGAATGTATGAATTTCATCAATGGTACATGGACATTACCAAGATTTCCAATCGAGAGTCCCTCATGGTGAATGTCAAGAAGGATCATTACTACCAAGCTGTGACCGTTGAGTATTCAGAACTATTTCAGCTATACAATCAGGACGCACTCGACAAATCTATCGTCAGTTGCTATTGTTTGTAAGTGATTTTCTTTTTGTAATTTAAGTCTCAAGCTAGCTCTAGTGATCATTTTGATTAATCATTACTTGTAATTATCCTCACTATATTCTTTTCTGTGGTATTATGCAGGGTGAACATTTATGAAATGAAAAAAGGTGGACGCTGTGGCATTGGGTTCGTTGACCCAAATACCATTAATGAATACACATGGAAATTAGATGCATATTACGAAAAAAGTGTAGAGGAAAGCATGCAAGAGTTCTTCAAGCGCCTCAAGTACAATGAAGATATACTACTTCCTTACAACTTCGAGTGAGTCACACTGTCTTGTACTACAAATTCTGTTTGTGCCTACTAACTAGCTACATGTTTTTTCTTACATATGCCCGCTTAATTAAGACATGCAAACGTGTGTACATGCAGATTTCACTGGATCTTGTTAATTATTAAAGTTGATGAAGGAACAGTTGAAGTACTAGACTCACTACTTAAGAAAGCAAGTGACTACACCATCGTGAAGGGGATAGTCAATAGGTAATTTCAATCATTATTAACTATATCTCGGCCTATTTAATTAGTTCGTCATTTCCTGATAACAACTATTTAATAACCCATTTATTCATTTTTTTTGTCGGCGAGCAGGGCTTGGGCAAAGTTCATCAGGGCCACTCCAGGCCCATGGAAACAAAATCTAAAATGGTATCGGCCCTAGGTAAGTAATTAAGTAGTACTAGCTAGCTGTCATCTCTTTAATTATCATGCTTGATTAATTATTATCTGATCATCCATTCTCGTAAAGGCCCTGAAGCAGGCGTCGGGGAATAATCTGTGTGCATACTACGTTTGCGAGAACATTCGCATGATGGCGTCTGAAAAGAGCAGATCTCAAAGATAGGAGTGGGTACGTTTGTGAGAACACTATTCATAATTTTTACACCATTATTGATATCTAGTCACACAACTAATACACATGCATATTAATCTCCTTCTTAACAGTTCAAAGAGGTGCGGGAGAAGCTCCTAACAGAGGACCGCATAGAAGCAATTCAAGAGTAAATAGCGGGATTTTTGCTCGACCGGCTCATAGATTCCAAAGGAGAATAATATTACCCACTACCGCCTCATGAACCACTTCCAATTGTTATCGTGCTCCGAGGGCACCAATTAGGCTAATGCCACTGGCTCCGAAGACACCAATTAGGAGAAATTGTATACATACATACACACACACACACACATATATATATATATATAGTGTTACTATTCATCACCCAGGGTGTATAATAAGTTATTCTTCACCCGAGGTAATTTTACAATCGCTTCCTAAATAAATTATGTTTAGACTATAAATAGTTAGATGTATCTTGATTCAATATGTAATATTTGGTATAGAAAAACAAAAAATATAGGTTATAAGACCAGAAAAATCA
Organism: Triticum monococcum; assembly: GCA_034509565.1. NCBI lineage: Eukaryota > Viridiplantae > Streptophyta > Magnoliopsida > Poales > Poaceae > Triticum > Triticum monococcum. Next base: position 25,052,949 of record CM067842.1, on the reverse strand, counting down.
CATTTTATATATGTTTTACACTATGGTTTTACATTCGTAATTTTATGTAACATAAAATATTTTTTACGGCGAGTACATGTTTTCTTACGTTCTCTTTTTTATGTATGAAATAAGATAAAATTTACGAAACGTAAAAATGCGGTGCATTGATGTCAAAATAGAGAAGGGTTGAAGAATAACTATTCCTCACACAATGTGACGAATAGCGTGATATATATATATATATATATATATATATATATATATATATATATATATATATATATATATATATATATATATATATATATATATAGGGATTGACTATTCGTCACCCTGGGTGAGGAATAGTTATTCTTCACCCCCTCTATTTTGCCATAAATGCACCGTAATTTTACGTTCCGTAAGTTTTGTCTTATTTCTAACGTAAAAAAAGACAGTAAGAAAATATATAATCGTCATAAAAAATATTTTGTGTTTTGTAAAATTACAAACGTAAAAATATAGTGTAAAATACACATAAACTGCAAATTTTCTTATTTTATGACCTATATTTTTATTTTCTTATGCCAAATTTTACGTAGTGAATCAATATGAACGTAACTATTTGAAATATAAACGTAACTTAATTATGAAATGATCGTAAAATTACGTCGGGTGAAGAATAACTTATTCTGCATCCTGGGCGATGAATAGTAACACTATATATATATATATATATATATATATATATATATATATGTATATATATATATATATATATATCATCGAATGTCTCACAACCATCATTAATTAATTCACACATATATACACACATGTGTGTATATATATTATGATCGGTTCTACTAGAAATTCTATTTATATATATGCATAACGTGTACAATATGTAGTATCGTAAACTACCAGCAAACGAAAAAGAATTAAATGGAAAATACAAAATTAAATGAAAAAGAAATCATAAACCCAACCCCCCCCCAAACCTTTTAATACCGGCTGGTGACACCAACCGGTACTAAAGGGCTCCCTGCCCCCGAAGCTGGCTCGTGCCACGTGGTTGCCCTTTAGCACCGGTTCGTGCTGAATCGGTACTAAAGGGGGGGGGGGGCTTTAGTGCCCACAATTTAGTGCCGGTTACCGAACCGGCACTAAAGGACCTTACGAACCGGTGCTATTGCTCGGTTCTGCACCGGAACGCAGGGGAAGCCGGCGGCATGTGCCGGCGTCCAGGGCGACCGGGTGCGGTATTGTAGCGGTGTCATGGGAGGAGCGCCCATAGTCAGGCCTCGATGATGTAGCCATATCGGTGAACCTCGTTAACAAATCTTGGTGTCGTGCTCGTTTGATTGTTTGATCCTTGGATGATCAATGGTATACCTCGGATTTATTCTAACAAATGGTATCATGAGCTAGGTTGTTTGGTGGCTGTGGATTGTTGATTTAGAGGAAGATCAAGGTTGAGTTCGTCGTGGAGATGACGTGGAAGTCTATCTTGTACCACGGTCGATTTATTCTATGGGATCTCGGCGGAGATTACAAGCATCGAGACGGAAGGATCGTGGTCGGCGGTGGCAGCAACAGGCGCGAGCGAGCAGTCAGTCAGGCACCTTGTCGATCAGATCGATCTGGAGCGGCGAGGGGCGTTGTGCCGCAGAAGCGCGAGGTGCGTGCTATGGAGGTAGGAGGCCGATGTTGGGCACGTTGGACGCTGGAGACACTGGTAGAAAAAAGCCCTTTAGTCCCGGTTCGCAACAGCCTTTAGTCCCGGCTGTGCAACCGGGACTAAATAAGCGCGACTAAAGACCCCCCCCCCTTTAGCCGCGGCTCTTACGGACTGCGACAAAAGCCTTTAGTCCCGGTTCTTGTGGCTGACCGGGACCAAAGGCCCGCCACGTGGGCGCCCGTGGTCCGTCGGGGCCGAGGACCTTTAGTCCCGGCTCTCGTGGCCAACCGGGACTAAAGGCCTCCTCCACAGGTTTAGGGTTTTAGCCCCCCTAAACCTAGTTTCTTTTTAATTTGTAGTGTTTTATTTGTTTTATATTTTATTTTGTGTTTTATTTTATTTTGGATGAAGTTTCAGTACACATATTCTACGCTTCTATATACATGCATATGAAATTTCAAACAAGAAGAATTCAAGAGGAATATATAATATATATTCAATCTCGGGTGACCATATACAACTTCGAACAAGTTTCCATATACAATTAGATTGGATGACCATATACAACTTCGAACAAGTTTCAACCTCGGGTATGCATATAAATTTCTTCGTCCTCGGTATAGTGTTGTCCTTTAGGATTGATGACTTCCCTCATGAAAAATCCTGCTAATTCTTCTTGAATTGGTCGGAAGCGAGCTTCTGGACTAAGCCTCCTCCGCAAGCTATCCGTCGCGTTCCGCACGCTAGCTGATGCCTTCCGCTCAGTGGTTTGTCTCCGGATGTTCTCACAAACATAGTATCCACATAGATCGGTCCCCGATGGCTGCTGATCCACATTAACTAACTTTCTGAAATCTAGCTCATGTTTGAATTCACCGACAGTTTCTTCTGAGAACCGTCTCCAAACCCTACAGGGCAAAGAAAATTAAATGAATAAGGGATTTATTAGTTAGTTGATATTAGGAAATGAAGAGACCGATCGATATAGAGCTCAAATGATTGAAAATAATTACTTTTGCAGCATTTTTCTCATGTCGGCCCAACGCTTTGGATCCGAATCCTTAGAGTCCATGATTAGAACTGTGGAGGTGTGAAGTTCAATAGTTAGCAGAATCCAGTGGAACCCGCGGACACGTTACATGCACAGTCATGCATAACTCATCGATTAGACATACCATGCATGGAGTAAACAAAATAGAATGGGCACAAGAGAGAAACACTCACCCAAAATGGTAAGGAAATAGAATATGACTTTTGAGTTGATGCTTTTTAAGAAACTTGTACAGGTCTTTCTCCATGTCTTTGGGGTGATGTTCTAACACATGTCCATTAACGATATGTGGGTCAATGAACCCAACATCATGGATGTTTCTTATTTTGCATTCCCAAATCTTCAATCTGCATAATAGCGTACGCAACAATATAGTTAGGACAATATATATATATAGTGCAGGCAATGAAGAACGAGATGAGGTAGAAATAAATCACTTACAGAACGTAGCAACTCAGCATAGATTTGTCGAGGGGGCGCAGATTGAACAGCTGGAATAATTCACTCATATGAACTTCTACAGAGTACCGTTTGATGTGATGCTCATGTGTAACATCCACATAAACATATTCTTTGTCGGCCCATGTTATGAATTGCTTGTACCAACGTAGCAGATTTCGCATTTGTGTTGGTAGACTATTTTCCTTCTCAGGCTCGACGAGAGGCCCCTTCCGCACATATTGTAATGTTATCTCACCTGCAGGCGCATCCTCAAGGTCTAAGAAGGCACGAACAGTCAAACCCATCTCGGACGCTTGTTTCATGGCAGCCGCTACAGTCAATCCAAGTGCTGCCGCAGCTGCTATGATCTCGGGGTCCTCTTCCGGACCGGCTTTCACTATGAGCGGGGGGATCGATTGTTTCTTCTGCATCCCGAGCTGGTCAACTTGTTTCCCGCTTTTTTTACTTTCTTCCTCCTTCAATATTTTTGCTTGCCTACGAAGTTCATGTCCATAGTCGTCAGGCATATTCAGCTTGGCTTGGGACGGTGTCGTCAAAAAATCCTTAGCCCACTTCTTTTGCTTCTCAGTGAATACTTGCTTGGGCTCAGGCACTTTTTTCGCCTTCATATCCGCCTTCCATTTCTCATAATCAGTAGACGCGGCCAATGTGAGGTCAGCTTCACTAAGTTCCCCAGGCCTTGGGAGGAGAGGCTTCAGCGATGGCTCCGGTACCCTTGTGGTCTTAGGTACATAAGGGTCCGGGTTAATAGTCCAGGAGCAGGTTTCCTTGCTATCCGCCTGCTTCTGCTTCTTTGCCGGAGGTGGATTGGGGGGCGTCGTACCCGCCGAAGGAGGATTGGGGGGCGTCGTACCCGCCGGAGGTTGTGGATCGGGGGACGGCGTCGAATGGCGTGAAGGAGGTGTAGGTGAACCACCACGACCACCACCACCGTCACCACCGCCCCCACCACCACCACCATCGGAGGGGGTGGACTTGCTAGCCTTGACGCCTCGTCTGGAAACACTATGTACTTCTATTTCCATAGAATGAACTGGCGCTTGACATCTCCAAGTCTGCTATCCCCTTCGGGTGTAGGTTTGTCAATCTCCAGGTCCTCAAACCCTTGGACTATGTCTTCCACCGTGACACAAGCATAGCCATATGGAATGGGGTTGTTGTGGTGGAGTGCTCCAGGTTTACAGGGTAAAGCACTGCCGCTAGCTACCTTCGTGGAAACGTTCCCCACGGGATAATGCAGATCACAGTCTTTCATCTTCTTTACATCATCCACGGGGTAGTGAGGCTCCGGTGCACGAATCTCGATCATCGGTGCACTAGCACCAGGCGGGGCATCCGTGGAAGCCACGCTGCTTCTCCGCTGCTGGCTTCCGCAATCCGCTTCATGATCTTCATGCGGCCCTGCAGCCGATTTTTCTTTCAATAGTTCATGCACGGTCTGCTTCAACTCATGGAGTTCCGATGCAAACTTCGTCATAAGATCTGCATCCCGGTCCGTCTTTCTCTTACGGCTTCTGTAACCGTACGGGTCATTGTCTTGGGAAAACCCTACTTTCCACGAAACTTTGCCTTTGCCTCGTACACGTCCTCCGTGTTCATCATTCCCGAGGGCTAAAGTTAGTGCGTCTTTCTCTCTGTTGAACTTGATCAAGCCCGCTTGAGCTTGGGTCATTGCGTCAATAAGGGCTTGGGTCGGAGCAAAGCGTCGATGCCGGTGAACACACACCCCTGTCTCCGGGTCTAGCGATCCCCCATGCCCGTACCACCAGCTTTTGGCCCTTGGGTTCCATCCCTCTGTACCTAGAGGGATTCCTCGCACCCTCAGGTCCTCCTCCATCTTCTGCCACCTAGGGTCCGCAAGGCGGTATCCTCCTGGCCCCATAATATGATGGTACTTTTTCTTAGCCGCATTATCCTTATTTTTTTTCGATATTTCCTTGAAATGGTCCGATTGCTTTTGCCTCACAAATTCTGGCCAATCATCTTTCAGTTTCTCATATTGTCCATTGAAATCCGGAGTCTTGCCCTTGTTGACATAGTCACGGGTTAAATTTTTCTTGAAGTTCCGGAATGCATCGGCCATCTTCTGAAGAGCGAACTCTTTAACTAGCCTCCTCCTCTGACGTCCACCCGGAACCTCGTTACCGAATTCATCGACTTTGTTGTATTCCGCAGGTAGAATGAAATGTTCCATAAGCTTTCTCCAGCAATCCTTTTTTGTTCTCTTGTCGACAAAACTGAAACCAAGACGTGCCTTCTTTGGCTCTTTCCATTCCTGGGCGGTGATCGGGACGTTGTCTCTAACAACGACTCCGCATTGGTTGACAAACTTTGAGGTGTGCTGTAGGGGCTTGCCGATTTCACTGACAGACTCAATGGCATATGTTTCTCCTGTTTTCATCGCCTTGGATTTGCCACGCTGCTTTGTCGTACTCGATCCGGAGGGCTAAAAAAAGAAAGAGAGTCGCGCGCGTTAATACATATGTATTCACATTTCAGTAAGTTTGTATCACGAGAGGCTCTCAATGTATATATATACCTCGCCGGAGGTGGTTGCTTCTTGCAATTGGAGATCGTCGGTTGTTGACGGTTGACCTCCGTCGACAATGTCCGTTCCTTCACCTTCTCGATCATCGTCACCGTCAAGGTTCATATAAGAAGAGACTACATCCTCTTGTTGCTCATATTCTGAGCCCGGCACATAAGGAATCTCGTTGTTGATGATGTCCATTAAATAACGTTCAGCCTCCGGATCCCTAAGCGGCTTGGTTCTGTCGTCCGCCATATGTCACTCCTGCATGTAGTAAAAATTCTTCAAGTATAAAGGAATTAAAAAATAAGATTAAGGGGACATAGAGGAGGAGGAATTAAAAAATAAGATTCTTTAAGTAAAAATTCTTTTTTTCTTCTTCTTCCTTTCTTCTTCCTCTTTCTTCTTCTTCCTTTCTTCTTCTTCCTTTTTCCTTTCTTCTTCTTTCTTTCTTCTTCTTCCTTTCTTCTTCTTCCTTTCTTCTTTCTTTCTTCTTCTTCCTTTCTTCTTCTTCCTTTCTTCTTTCTTTCTTCTTCTTCCTTTTTCTTTTTTCTTTCTTTCTTCTTCTTTCTTTCTTCTTCTTCCTTTCTTCTTCTTCCTTTCTTCTTCTTTCTTTCTTCTTCTTTCCTTTTCCTTTTTACTTTCTTTCTTCTTCTTCCTTTCTTCTTCCTTTCTTCTTCTTTTTTTCTTCTTCCTTTTTCTTTCTTCTTTCTTTTGGTTTTCATTTGGTTTTTATTTGGTTTTCATTTTTTTCTTCTTCCTTTTTCTTTCTTGTTTTTTCTTCTTCCTTTTTTTCTTCTTTCTTTTCTTCTTCCTCCTTTTTATTGTTTTTTTCTTCTGTTTGTTTTTTTGTTTTCTTTTGTTTTTTTCTTCTTCCTTTGTTTTTCTTCTGTTTTTTGTTTTCTTTTGTTTTTCTTGAGTTTTTTCTTCTTCCTTTTTCCTTTCTTCTTCTTTCTTTCTTCTTCTTCCTTTCTTCTTTCTTTCTTCTTCTTCCTTTTTCTTTTTTCTTTCTTTCTTCTTCTTTCTTTCTTCTTCTTCCTTTCTTCTCTTCTTCCTTTCTATTCTTTCTTTCTTCCTGCGGAGGACGGCAGGCAGGGCGGCGGGCGGCGGGCGGAGGGCGTCGGGCGGCGGGCGGCAGGGCGTCGGGCAAGGGCGGCAGGGCGGCGGGCAAGGGCGGCGAGCAAGGGCGGCGCTCACTGGGGACGGGGGCGGCGGCGCGCAGGGCTTCGGCGTCGGCGTCGGGGCAGGGCTTCGGCGTCGGCGTCGGAGCAGGGCTTCGGCGTCGGCGTCGGGGCAGGGCTTCGGCGTCGGCGTCGGCGTCGGGGCAGGGCTTCGGCGTCGGCGTCGATCGGCGTTGGGGAGACAGAGGAGATCGATCGGCTAAGTGTATATATAGACGCACCTTTAGTCGCGGCTGGGGAGGAGGACCGCGACTAAAGGTACCCTGTGGGCCTACTGGGCCTTCTGCGGGCCTGAATCCTGGCCCATTAATGGGTTTCTAGTCGTATTCAGGCCGTGGTGGCCCAGTAGGTGGCATATTCTTTTTTTTGCCTGTTTTTTGTTTTCATTTTTGCTTTATTTATTTTGTTTTGTTTCTACTTACAACAAAAAACTTATTTATTTTATTTTATTTTGTTTCTAATTACTTATTTATTTTTACTTTATGATAATTACTTATTTATTTTACTTTATGATAATTATTTTATTTTATTAAAGTTTATATTATTTTGTTTTTTTCTTCCTTTTTTCTTCTGTTTTTTTTCTTCTGTTTGTTTTTCCTTTTTCTTGTTTTTCTTCTTTTTCTTCTTCCTTTCTTCTTCTTTCTTTCTTCTTCTTCCTTTCTTCTTCTTCCTTTCTTCTTTCTTTCTTCTTCTTCCTTTCTCTTTTTTCTTTCTTTCTTCTTCTTTCTTTCTTCTTCTTCCTTTCTTCTTCTTCCTTTCTATTCTTTCTTTCTTCTTCTTCCTTTCTTCTTCTTTCTTTCTTTCTTCTTCTTCCTTTTTCCTTTTTCTTGGTTTTCATTTGATTTTTATTTGGTTTTCATTTTTTTCTTCTTCCTTTTTCTTTCTTGTTTTTTCTTCTTCCTTTTTTTCTTCTTTCTTTCTTCTTCTTCCTTTCTTCTTTCTTTCTTCTTCTTCCTTTTTCTTTTTTCTTTCTTTCTTCTTCTTTCTTTCTTCTTCTTTCTTTCTTTCTTCTTCTTTCTTTCTTCTTCTTCCTTTCTTCTTCTTCCTTTCTATTCTTTCTTTCTTCTTCTTCCTTTCTATTCTTTCTTTCCTCCTTTTTATTGTTTTTTTCTTCTGTTTGTTTTTTTGTTTTCTTTTGTTTTTTTCTTCTTCCTTTGTTTTTCTTCTGTTTTTTTGTTTTCTTTTGTTTTTTTCTTCTTCCTTTTTCTTGTTTTTCTTCTTTTTTTTCTTCCTTTCTTCCTTTTTCCTTTTTTAAAATCTTCTGACATTTTAAAATCTTAAAAATACAATTATATATCAAAAAAATCAGAAAAATAAAACTAATTCATTTTAAAATCCCTTGAAGGTTCGACCAAATACAAAGTTTGGTACAATAAATTATTACACATCAATTCTTCCCTTGTACGTCCCTGCTTGCTTACGATTGTGCCGTATCGATGGAGCATCCTCATCATTTAACTTAATGCTTGGGTCAGTGTTCACTTTGAAGGGCGGAATTTCACCAAACATATTATAATCTTCTGACATGTCTGTCTTGTCCTCCACTCCCACGATGTTTCTTTTCCCTGAAAGAACAATGTGGCGCTTTGGATCATCGCATGATGTACTGATCGTTTTCTTATCTTTCCGTTTCCTCGGTTTGCTACTCATGTCCTTCAAATCAAAAACCTGAGCGACATCTTTGGCAAGGACGAATGGTTCGTCAAGGTAACCAAGATTGTTGAAATCCACCATTGTCATTCCGTATTGCTCGTCCACCTTTACCCCACCTCCTGTTAGCTTGAACCATTTGCACCGGAACAAAGGGACCTTAAAGGAGGGTCCATAGTCAAGTTCCCATATCTCCTCTATGTAACCATAATATGTGACCTTTTGCCCATTCTTGGTTGCTGCATCAAAGCGGACACCACTGTTTTGGTTGGTGCTCTTTTTATCTTGGGCGATGGTGTAAAATGTATTCCCATTTATCTCGTACCCTTGGAAAGTCGTTATAGTCGAAGATGGTTTCTTGGCCAACATGTACAGCTGATCTCCAACATCATTGTCATTCATTAAATGTTTTCGCAACCAACTGCCGAAAGTCTCCATGTGGGCCTTTCTAATCCAGGATTCAGGCTTCCCCGGGTTGTCCGAGCGTAAAATATTCTTGTATTGCTCGAAGTACGGAGCCACCAAGCTGGAATTTTGCAGAACTGTGTGGTGTGCTTCAGTCATAGAATGACCGTCCATACATATCGTGGTATCCCTTCCGATCTTGCCTTTTCCACTTAGTCTCCCCTCGTGCCGCGATTGAGGAATACCAATCGGCTTAAGGTCAGGAACATAGTCAATACAGAACTCAATTACCTCCTCATTTTGATGGCCCTTGGAGATGCTTCCTTCTGGCCTAGCACGGTTACGAACATATTTCTTTAATACTCCCATGAACCTCTCAAAGGGGAACATATTGTGTAGAAATACAGGACCGAGAATGGAAATCTCTTCGACTAGGTGGACCAGGAGGTGCGTCATAATATTGAAGAAGGATGGTGGGAACACCAACTCGAAACTGACAAGGCATTGGACCACATCGTTCTGTAACCGTGGTAGATCTTCTGGATTGATTACCTTCTGAGAGATTGCATTGAGGAATGCACATAGCTTCACAATGGCTACTCGAACATTTTCCGGTAGGAGCCCCCCCAAAGCAATCGGAAGCAATTGCGTCATAATCACGTGGCAGTCGTGAGACTTCAGGTTTTGGAACTTTTTCTCCGGCATGTTTATTATTCCCTTTATATTCGACGAGAAGCCAGACGGGACCTTCATACTGCTCAGGCATTCAAAAAAAATGACCTTCTCTTCTTTGGTAAGAGCGTAGCTGGCACGACCTTGAAACCATTCCGGATGCCGGTCATCTGGGTCTTTCAAAAGTTGCTGGTCCTGCCGTGCTTCCTTTGTATCATTTGTCTTCCCATACACGCCCAAGAAGCTTAGCAGGTTCACGCAAATATTCTTCGTAACATGCATCACGTCGATTGCAGAGCGGACATCTAGGACTTTCCAATATTCTAGCTCCCAAAATATAGATTTCTTCTTCCACATGGGTGCGTGCCCGTCAACTCCCCGCGGAACTGATTGTCCGGCAGGACCCTTTCCAAAGATGACTTTCAAATCCTTGACCATATCAAATATCTCAGCACCAGTACGTTCCGCAGGCTTCGGCCGGTGATCTGCCTTCCCGTTGAAATGCTTGCCTTTCTTTCTTACGTTATGATTTCGGGGAAGAAATCGACGATGACCCAGGTACACGTTCTTCTTACAATTAACCAAACGTACACTTTCAGTCTCATGTAAGCAGTGCGTGCATGCATTGTATCCCTTATTTTTCTGTCCCGAAAGGTTACTGAGAGCAGGCCAATCGTTGATGGTTACAAAAAGCAACGCTCGTAGGTCAAATTCCTCTCCTTTGTGCTCATCCCAGACACGTACACCAGGTTTCGCCCAAAACTGTAAAAGTTCTTCAACTAATGGCCTTAGGTACACATCGATGTCGTTACCGGGTTGCTTAGGGCCTTGGATGAGAATTGGCATCATAATGAACTTCCGCTTCATGCACAACCAAGGAGGAAGGTTGTAGATGCATAGAGTCACGGGCCAGGTGCTATGGTTGGAGCTCTGCTCGCCAAAAGGATTAATGCCATCAGTATTTAGACCAAATCTTAAGTTCCTTGCGTCAGCTGCAAAATCTTTGAAAACTCTGTCGATCTTTCTCCATTGCGTTCCATCAGCGGTGTGTCTCGACTGCCCGTCGGACAAACGGTCCTCTTTGTGCCATCGCAACAACTTGGCATGCTTTTCGTTCATGAACAGACGTTTCACCCGTGGTATTATAGGAGCATACCACATCACCTTGGCGGGAACCCTCTTCCTGGGTTTCTCGCCCTCAACATCGTCACCAGGGTCATCGCCTCTGATCTTATAACGCAATGCAGTGCATACAGGGCATTCATTCAAATTCTCGTATTCACCGCGGTATAGGATGCAGTCATTAATGCATGCATGTATCTTCTGAACCTCTAAACCTAGAGGGCAGACAACCTTCTTTGCTTCGTACGTACTGGCGGGCAACTCATTATTCTTCGGCAACATATTCTTCAATATTTTCAGCAAATTTTCAAATGATGAGTCACCTACACCTTCCTGTGCCTTCCATTTTAGCAAATCCAGTGTGCAGCCCAGCTTTTTCAGACTATTATCGCATCCTGGATACAACGACTTTTTGTGATCCTCTAACATGCGATCCAAATTCTCCCTCTCCTTGTCAGTTTCGCAGCGTCTCCGTGCATCAGCAATGGTCCGACCAAGATCATCAGCGGGCTCATCATGTGCCTCTTCTTCACCTTCACCTAACCCTTCCATTCAGCATCATCCTCCATGAAAGTATCACCGAAAAGATCACGATAGTTGTCATCGATATCATCCCCTTCTTCATCTTCTTCCATTCTAACCCCTCTTTCTCCATGCTTGGTCCAACAATAATAGCTTGGCATGAAACCATGCTTAAGCAGGTCCATGTGAACTCTTCTTGAGGAGGAGTAACCCTTCTCATTCTTACAGACAGCACATGGACAGATAATAAAACCTTGCTGCTTGTTCGCATTTGCCACTACGAGGAAATCTTTCAAACCCGTAGTGAACTCGCCGGAGAGTCGGGAACCGTACATCCATTGCCGATTCATCTGCATTATTATTATATAAAGTATATAATTAACCATCATGCATTTGTTAAACTAACTAGCTAGAAATAATACAAATTAAACAATGAACTACACACATGCGTATTTTATCAATGACACATGAAAGGTTCGAGTTGCTAACCGCGATCGCGGAGGAAAAATAAATGAGAAAGCTCAAGTGTGGCTTGTTTCAGGCTCTCGGGCATTTCATCAAACACCTTGTGTGCATAGGAGAAACCAAAAGCAAACCCACCACCACCCCACCACCACCTTCTGAAAATTGTGAAGTGAGCCGAGTGAAGTGAAGTGAGCTGAGTATATATAGGGATGGGCCTTTAGTCGCGGTTGGCCAGGCCAACCGGGACTAAAGCCCCTCCCGTCCGCCAGCTAGATGGGCTTTAGTCCCGGTTGGCCTGGCCAACCGCGATTAAAGGCCTTCTGGGACCTTTAGTCCCGGTTGGCCACGCCAACCGGGACTAAAGCCCCTCCCGTCCGCCAGCTGTCGACCGAGCGCGCTGGGCCCAGGTAGTTGGTCGCGGGTCTTCTCCCGAACCGCGACTAAAGACCCCTTTGGTCGCGGTTCGATTGTTTTGGGGACTAATGGGGGCGTATGGAAGCCTCGTTTTCTACCAGTGAGATCAGGGCCTCGTGGACCACCGTGGCTAGGTGCAAGTGCGTTGTGCGGCTGAGGAGGGCGTCGGGCGAGCGATGCAGGCTGCAGAAGACAGAAGCGATCGGACATAGATTTGTTTTTGGGAAAAAGGAGACCGAGTCTCTGTAGTACTATATGGCACGGATAGGAAGGCAAGTCAGCGTAAGTGGAATAAAAATGGGAAACGTTTCCCTACAGAAGACCGGCCGAGCGCTCGGCCGGCCGCCACTCGCTCGCTCGCGTTGCTATACGGAAGCGGACTGGGCCACGTGATTTTTGATGGGCCTTCGAGAAGGATGTCCTTTCTCCTATCTCCTCCACATTGTTCTAAAAAAAGACTTTCATGTAACTATTTTTTTCTCTGCTTTGTTTCTTCCTCTTGCCTTGCTGCTTCTCTCCTCTCTCTCTTTTACGCATAGCACGAGCTCGTCAACACCGACAGCATGACCTCCTGCTGCTTCTGTGAGCACCCCTCCCCCAATGCTGCAGAGCATGTATCTCCCCACATGCCCCGCTGATGCTACATGGTATTTTTTCTGCTAGAATTAGCGTTGTGTTTTTTGCTGCGTGTGTGCTTCAACAGGCTCTGTGCAACCGCAAAGCTGCAACCGGCACCTGAAAGAGCTAAAACCGTCCATGAAAATCTTCAAGCGGATATGGCAGAAACTGGGGGTGGCCAGTGCTGCAACTGTTGACAAAAAAAGGTTCTACCCTATATTGAAAAAGCTTCAATCAAGCATTATGCAACGGAAAAAGTTTTAACCTTGACAGAAAAGCTTCAACCTAGATGAAAAAAGCTTCAATCAAGCACTATGCAATGGAAAAAGTTTCAACCATTGACAGAAAAGCTTCAACCCTAGATGAAAAAAGCTTCAACCAAACAGTGTGCAACAGAAAAAGTTACAACCATTGATATAAAAAGATTCAACCGTAGATGAAAAAAGTTTCAATCATTGACAGAAAAGCTTCAAGCCTAGATGAAAAAAGCTTCAACTAGACAGTGTGCAACAGAAAAAGTTACAACCATTGATATAAAAAGCTTCAACCGTAGATAAAAAAAGCTTCAACCGATGACCGGCAATGGAAAAAACTTCATAGAGGCTCGTGTTTCCACGGAAGCTGAACCAGGCGTTGGCCGGTGCCGGAACTAGTGAAGACCAATGCTACAACAAATGATGCTTCAGCCGGTGATGGCGAAGCCGGAACCGTGCAATTCATAGCTACAACCTGGCATGAAAAGAGTTGTAACCAACGAGCACGGAAGCTGCGACCGGCGATAAAATAGCTACAACCGTCTAGCACGGAAGCTGCAACCAGTGACAACAAAGCTACCACCGACGAGCCCAAAAGCTACAACCGGCGTGCAAAAAAGCTGCAACCGTCGAGTGATTTTATTGTAGCTAGCCCAGATCTGCCTACGAGAGCTTCCCCTCGAGTTTCCAATGACGACTCGAATCCAGTTGAAGCTAGCTCGTCATGCATGTGGTACTGTAGATCCATTAAGTTGCTTGAATGGTTGCTTGCAAGTTAGTTTGCACGTAGGACACATTCCGACGATTTGATCTACTTTCTAAATCCAACATGGAGCATGGTGTCGGGCAAGTGTGGCCGGCGCGGCTAGTCGAGGACGAGCACCGGTGGCCGGCAGGAGCGGGCGGCGCGTTGGACCGGCAAGCTGTGCAGGGCTTTTCTCTTTTCTGCGTTGAGACCAGAGGTTCGGGACGGGAAGACGAGAAAATCTAACGACATGGGGCGTTTTGATCCAACGTGCGCGCGCTGACCGGCCTAAATTTTGGGCCGGTCCGCCGGCTCCTATCGTTGCCCAATAAAAATCCATCAAGCCATCAGGAGCGGGTTTGAGACAAAGGGCAGCACTATAGCTTTGGAAAGTTGAGCCAAGACCGGAGCTCTCGTGAAGACCAGAAGTTCTTTTTGTTCTTTGGTTGAGTTGCTATTAGTGCACTAGGGTGTACCACATTAGGTTTTGCTTGTGTACTTGGGCATCATGTGAGGAGAGCTCGGATAATTTTTTCACTGGGTCAGTCATACGAAGAACCGTGGCGTCAATAGGTACCAGGTTTGAGGTGGAGAAGTTCAACGGGACAGAAAACCTTGGGTTATGACAGACAAGGATGGAAAATTTGTTGGCACAACACGGATGCTTGAAGGCGTTGCGGGAAGTCAATTCAGCTAAGATGGAATTATCATGTGATGGATGAAAATTCGTGAAAGATGATTTGGGAGCCTTGAGCATATCGTTGCAGTCGGATAAGTTCGGCTGGGTCAGACTTGTTAGTCTGACGGATCGACGCAAGTCGGTTGGTACAGAAGACGGTGGTGGGATCGGCGAAGACGACATAGGAGCGTGATGCCGATGGTGACTGACTTCTGGGCGTGGAAACACGTGGCGCAGGCCCCGAGGGCTTGTGCGGCTTCGACAAGACTATGGCGCAGGGTTGATTCAAGACAGTGCACATGGAGCTTGAAGTTGACGGGGCGCGAGGGTGGACTGATCATCTACCATGAAGTCATGTTGAAGGTGGAGCTAGATTGAGGGGCTACGGTGCAAGGATCCAGAGAATCGAAGCCTATTTCAGCTGGCAAAAGCGAGTGACACGCAGTTCGGACTGGAGCCTAATGGTCTGATGGAAGCGTCAAACACGTCATCGGTCGGTGATGATCAATGGTACTCTGCAGTGGGGGTTGAGTGGTGTGGGTTCACAACCCTTGAGACTTGACCAGGACAATGGAGGCTCGATGCGGTAATGGCGGCGAGGTGTGCGGTATGCACGGGGCATGGAGACGGGCCAGGGCTCTGGTGGTCATACATGTGGTGAGACAACTGCGAATTTGACTTGGGATGACTACAAGCAATGGTGAAATTCCTTCAAGTTTCAGATAGGCGGTCAAGAAAGGAGCGGCGATATTGAGTTCAGGTAAGTCTTACGTGTAATACCCAATATGTGAGTTGTTCACTTTCACGCAGGTCAGTGATCAGTGCATGATGGTGTTGGACTGATACTCTAGAAGTTGGGAGCGCAAACTAGAGTAATGTGGAACTTGATTTTGCTCGAGTGTTGACTGTGCTCAGAAAAAGAGGGACTACAAGTTGCAGGTGGAGCCACATGGGGTCTTTGGAGTAGCAGCAGTACTCATGGGATAAGCTCATGTCCAATGTACATTAAAGTTTGACGCATGGACAAATTCAAGGTGGTGGAGAATATTCGCCAAGGTGGAGTTTGTTGAAGTTGTGTCGAATATAGTGTATAATGTAGGTTACAGTTGGACTTGTAGCTGTATTGTGTTTAGATAGGATATAGAGTCATGTCCAAGTAGGACACTTGTATCCTAGGCCTCTCATATATAGCGGGGGTAGACACACGATGTAACATATGCCAACATAATAACACCGGAACGCAGGGGAAGCCGGCGGCATGTGCCGGCGTCCAGGGCGACCGAGTGCGGTATTGTAGCGGTGTCATGAGAAGGAACACCCATAGTCAGGCCCCGGGAATGTAGCCATATCGATGAACCTCGTTAACAAATCTTGATGTCATGCTCCTGTGATTGCTTGGTCCTTGGATGATCAATGTTATACCTCAAATTTATTCTAACAGGTTCTACTGACCTCATCCAAACACTATCAGCATTTGTTTCATATAAGCTAGCCTAATCTCAGATTTAAACAAGCATTGTATCTCCCGAGGCTTCTCAGTCCTACCATGTCACCTGTTGGAACGACTTCCCTAGAGGACCCAAGTTTTTTTTTAGCACCGAGGACTCAAGATTCTAGATCATAACTTGATAACTTCTTGTTGGCACAGGTATATATCTCAAAAGCCGCTTCTCTCTCTCATCATGTTACAATTGCCGTCTTCCTCATAAATCATAATTACAAAAGTAATGCAGTGCAACTACCTACGTACCATCCCCTACGTGGTAGAACCAATTGGTGCATAATGTCTCCAGGGCAACATTATAATATTCAAAATAGTAATGTATGTGCATATTGAATTTGCTCCCGCGTTAGGGCATCTTCGACGCGGGCCCTCAAACCATCAGCATAAGTCCGAACCACACGGTCCCGACGTCTTGTGTCATCCAACGCGTGCCTATATCGGTTCATATGGCAGTCCAGACGCACTTGCTCCCGCAAACCGAAGACAAACTAGCGTGCTTTGCGAGTGTCCGAACAGCTGTCCCGCCCGTGTCTGATTACCTTGGCCCACCCAAACAACCTCCCTCGCGCGCTTCCGCCCGAAATAGTCATCGCCGCTCTAGAGTCCCAGTGCCGCATTCATGCCCGGCCAGAACAAGACGTGACCTATCACTCTCGCCGGCATTGAAGTGGCCCGTCAGTCGAGAGAGAGCTGCCCGCGCCGCTTCCCGGTGCACGCGACTGCTCCGCGTACAAATAATGCCATGGCCGTCCGTCTGCTGCCCACATTAATGACAAACAGTTGCCGAGAGGAACCTACTCTGGCACCACCTGTCTGTCCCTCTGCCACCCATCATTGCGATTCTCCCGCTACATAAACTGTAGCCCCATCCATAGCCGCATTCATCTACCTCTCGTCCCTTTCTCCTCTTCTGCACGACTCTCACCATGGCCTCCTCGCAATCCAAAGCTCTCTAAGACAGACTGTCGTCGAAGAAGAAGAAGAAGAAGAAGGAGATGGGCGCCATTGCTTAAGGCAGGCAACCGGAGGCCGATGACGTCCCAATGGAGGACGTGGCTGAGGATGAGCCGGTGCCACCCTCCTCCTCAGCTCCACCCTCGCCGATACATTGCATCATGACCATCAGCGAGGTCCATGCCCATTACATGGACATGGTGGGGGAGGAGCGGGAGAGATAGTTTCGGGAGGCGCGGGCCAACACCGGTTATAGCCTCCAGCTCCTCCGAGAGCACCAGCAGATGGTGGAGCAACTCAACATCGATAGGTATATCACGTCGGATGCGGACGTGGCGGAGCAGGCGGCGCTGCTCGAGTCCGACCGCTCCGCCCGTGATATCCGCCTCTCCTACTGATGGTAGCTCCATCAGGTGGAACTGGACGCCGCCTACAAGGAGTTTGACGAGGCGGCGGACGGGGTGTGGGGCAAGAGCGACAATGAGGAGGACATCTCCGGCTCTGTTGAGGCCGCGCCACTCTGCCACGACCATACAGCCGGCACGTCGGCAGGCCCCGCCGACGGCGAGGAAGCGTAGTGCATGGTAGGTCACCGCCGCTCGGGTCCCAGGATGGCCACCGCTCCTCCCCTCTCGTTGAAGGCAAGCTTGGTGAGCTAAAGATCGCCGGGCGACTAGCCACTTGGCGTTGATGTGGAGGCGGACAACTTCACTTCCCGGGGCTCCGGAGACAGAGCTGGAGAGCGTCGATGTGGAACTGGAGAAGGCGAAGCTTCAGTTCTAGGGGCTCATGGCGGGGCATGGGAAATAGGCGCCGACGATCATTTAGTTTAGGTTTAGAATAGACGTACGAGCTCCGCTTTTGACGAGGCGTGCGAAATTATACCTCCAGAGTCAGATGAGCTCCGCTTTTAGTTCAAGTATATCCAAAATGTAATTAATTTTGTCATGTTTATATGAAATCCTCCGTGTTTATATCAAAATCAGTCCAGTTTGCATGTCATCCGGTTGGTTCAAACAGTTGTTGAAATGTACGTAGGCAGCTCCGCTTTTAGTTGAAGTATGTCTGAAATGTAATGAATTTGCTCATTTTTATATGAAATCCTTCGTGTTTATATCAAAATCCGTCCGGTTTGCATGAATTTCTTCCGGTTGGTTCAAAAAGTTGTTGAAATGTATGCACGTAGCGTTGGGTGGCGCGCTCCAGCATAAGTGTAAGCGGGCTGGTTACCCTCTCCGCGTACGGATGCCGAAGGAAATTTACGGGTCAGCGTTGGAGATGTCCTTAGTTTGATCAAATAGTGTCACTTTATTTGTGAAAAAGAAAGTAGTGCCACATGTATGAGGCACGTCCCCACTCTCCTACTCAAGGTCAACATATCCTTTGCGCAGAAAAAGATCAACATATCCAAGCCATTCAATTCTATTTCGTTGACTTTTCATCTTCATGTGTTGTGATACCACTCAGGGCTTTGGTCCAGGCCGGCTCAGCCCATTAGTCCCGATTCAGTCCAGAACCGGGACCAATGTGGGCATTGGTCCCGGTTCGTGAGCCCAGGGGGCGGCCGGGCCACGTGGGCCATTGGTCCCGGTTGGTGGGATGAACCGGGACCAATGGGCCTCGCTCCTGGCCCACCACCATTGGTCCCGGTTGGTGGCTTGAACCGGGACCAAAGGCTCCCCTTTAGTCCCGGCTCATGTCACCAACCGGGACCAATGAGGTGCCTATATATACCCCTCGCTCGCGAGCAGAGCACCCCAGTGCTCTGTTTTTCTCTGGCCGAGGGGGAGAGGGCTTGGTGGTGCTCTAGCTCACCTCCTATGCACACAAGGTGTTCGATGGAATGCCCGAGCCACACTACTTAAGCTTTCTCCTCTCCAAGCTCGACCTTCAAGCTCCATTTTCCATAATATTTGTCTAGGTTTAGCGGTCCGTCACGCCCCGTCCCCGTCTTCACCGCCGTCGATCAGCCGCGCCGAGCTCATCGCCGGCACCACCGTGGTGAGCCTCTTGTTTTATCTTCTTTCTGAAAGGAAAAATATTCTTACTTGCATGTTTACATAGATACTTGAATTATTTTCTTACTTTTATTATTGCATCTTATATAGTGCGATGGTTTTGGTATCCGCCCCCGTCGGCCCTCGTCCTGTCTATGATTCGGATGTGGTATATATATTATCTTTATAACTATTGGTTCATTTATTGTTTATGAAAATTATGCCGACCAACATGACATAGATATTATTTATTAGGATCTATGTGAATCGGAAATGCCAACCGACCCTATTGTCGAGAGGTTAAATTTAGTTGAAGAAGAAAACAATTTGTTGAAGGAAAAAATAAAAAAAATTGAGGAGGAGAAGATGATATTGGAGTTGCATGTTGCGGATGCAATGCGCTTGAAAATTAGAAAGATTAGAAAATATGCCATTCATACCTAGGCATGGTATCATTATGCCGTTGGATCAATTGTTACCTTGGTTGCGATTATGATCGCATTTGTTTTCGCATTGAAATGTTTTACATAGTTTCAATGTATGGTTTAATTAATTAGATGCTCTAGAGAGCTATATGTTGTTCGATGAGAACTATGTATGCACTTTGGTTTTAATGTGATGATGAACTTCTATTAATTTGGACACTTAATTATATATAATGCACGCAGATGGACCGACAATGGATGTACGGTGACAGACACACCTGCGAGTACATTAAGGGCGTGCATGAGTTTCTTGATGCGGCTGAGGCAAACAAGCAGAATGGTTTTATGTGTTGCCCATGCATTGAATGTGGGAATACGAGGTCTTACTATAACCGGAAAATCCTTCACTCCCACCTGCTTTACAAGGGTTTCATGCCATACTATAATGTTTGGACGAGGCACGGAGAAATAGGGGTTATGATGGAAGACGGCGAAGAAGAAGAGTACGATGACAACTATGTGCCCCCTGAATACGGTGATGCTGCAACTGGGGGAGCTGGTGAAGATCAAGAGGAACCAGACGATGTGCCCAATGATGTTGCAACGGGTGAAGCTGTAGAAGATCAAGAGAAACCAGACGATGTGCCCGATGATTGTGATATCTGCCGGGTCATTGTCGATGCAAGGATGTAATGCGAAAGTCAAAAGGAGAAGCTGAAGTTCGATCGCATGTTAGAGGATCACAAAAAAGGGTTATACCCCAATTGCAAAGATGGCAACACAAAGCTCGGTACCGTACTGGAATTGCTGCCGTGGAAGGCAGAGAATGTTGTGGCTGACAAAGGATTTGAGAAGCTACTGAAAATATTGAAGAAGAAGCTTCCAAAGGATAACAAATTGCCCGACGGTACATACGCAGCAAAGAAGGTCGTATGCCGTCTAGGATTGGAGGTGGAGAAGATACATGCATGCCCTAATGACTGCATCCTCTACCGCGGTGCATACAAGGATCTGAACGCATGCCCGATATGTGGTGCATTGCGGTATAAGATCAGACGAGATGACCCTGGTGATGTTGACGGCGAGCCCCCCAGGAAGAGGGTTCCTGCGAAGGCGATGTGGTATGCTCCTATAATACCACGGTTGAAACGTCTGTTCAGAAACGAAGAGTATGCCAAGTTGATGTGATGGCACAGTGAGAACCGAAAGAAAGATGGGAAGTTGAGAGCACCCACTGACGGGTCGCAGTGGAGAAAAATTGAGAGAAAGTACTGGAATGAGTTTGTAAAGGACCCAAGGAATGTATGGTTTGCTTTAAGCGCGGATGGCATTAATCCTTTCGGGGAGCAGAGCAGCAATCACAGCACCTGGCCTGTGACTTTATGTATGTATAACCTTCCTCCTTGGATGTGCATGAAGCGGAAGTTCATTATGATGCCAGTTCTCATCCAAGGCCCTAAGCAACCCGGCAACGAAATTGATGTGTACCTAAGGCCATTAGTTGAAGAACTTTTACAGCTGTGGAATGGAAACGGTGTACGTACGTGGGATGAGCACAGACAGGAGGAATTTAACCTTAAGGCGTTGCTGTTCGTGACCATCAACGATTGGCCCGCTCTCATTAACCTTTCAGGACAGACAAACAAAGGATACCACACATGCACGCACTGTTTAGATGACACTGAAAGTATATACTTGGACAAATGCAGGAAGAATGTGTACCTGGGCCATCGTCGATTTCTTCCGACCAACCATCAATGTCGAAAGAAAGGCAAGCATTTCAAAGACGAGGCAGATCACTGGAAGAAGCCCGCCATGTGCACCGGTGATCACGTGCTTGCTATGGTCAATGATTTACACTACGTAATCTTTGAAAAGGGTCCCGGTGGACTAGCTGTTCCGTATGATGCTGAAGAACACGCACCCATGTGGAAGAAGAAATTTATATTTTGGGACCTACCCTACTGGAAAGACCTAGAGGTCCGCTCCTCAATCGACGTGATGCACGTGACGAAGAACCTTTGCGTGAACCTGCTAGGCTTCTTGCGCGTGTATGGGAAGACAAAAGATACACCTGAGGCACGGGAGGACCTGCAACGTTTGCACAAAAAATATGGCATGCCTCCGAAGCAGTATAAAGGTCCTGCCAGCTACGCTCTTACGAAAGAAGAGAAAGAAATCTTCTTTGAATGCCTGCTCAGTATGAAGGTCACGACTGGCTTCTCATCGAATATAAAGGGAATAATAAATATGCCACAGAAAAAGTATCAGAACCTAAAGTCTCATGACTGCCACGTGATTATGACGCAACTGCTTCTGGTTGCATTGAGGGGGCTTCTACCGGAAAACGTCCGATTAGCCATTGTGAAGCTATGTGCATTCCTCAATGCAATCTCTCAGAAGGTGATCGATCCAGAAATCGTACCATGGCTAAGGAGTGATGTGGCGCAATGTCTTGTCAGTTTCGAGCTGGTGTTCCCACCATCCTTCTTTAATATCATGACGCACGTCCTAGTTCATCTAGTCGACGAGATTGTCATCCTGGGTCCGTATTTCTACACAATATGTTCCCCTTTGAGAGGTTCATGGGAGTCCTAAAAAAATATGTCCGTAACCGCGCTAGACCAGAAGGAAGCATCTCCATGCGCCATCAAACCGAGGATGTTATCGGGTTTTGAGTTGACTTCATTCCTGGCCTTAAGAAGATAGGTCTCCCTAAATCGCGGTATGAGGGGAGACTGACTGGAAAAGGCACTCTTGGAAGAGACTCAATAATATGTAGGGACGGATATTCTTGGTCTCACGCACACTACACAGTTCTACAGAACTCTACCTTGGTGACCCCGTATGTCGATGAACACAAGAACATTCTACGCTCCAAACACCCGGACCAGTGCGACGACTGGATTACATGTGAACACATCAGGACTTTTAGCAGTTGGTTGGAAACACGTTTCAGAGGTGACAACACTATTTGTGATGAGTTGTACTTGTTGTCCAGGGGACCATTTTTGACTGTATTGACTTACAAAGGATACGAGATAAATGGAAATACATTTTACACGATCGCCCAAGATCAAAAGAGCACCAACCAAAACAGCGGTGTCCGCTTTGATGCAGCAACCGAGAGCAGAAAGGACACATATTATGGTTACATAGTGGACATATGGGAACTTGACTACGGACCTGATTTTAAGGTCCCTTTGTTTAAGTGCAAATGGGTCAATCTGTTAGGCGGGGGGTACAGGTAGACCCACAGTACACTGACGAACCGTTCGTCCTAGCCAATGATGTGGCACAGGTTATCTATGTGAAGGACATGTCTACCAAACCGAGAAAAAGAAAAGATAAGGAAGCGAATACATCATACGATGAGCCAAAGCGCCACATAGTTCTTTCAGGAAAAAGGGACATCCTGGGAGTGGACGGCAAGACAGACATGTCTGAAGATTATGAAAAGTTTCATGAAATTCCTCCCTCAATGTCAAGGCTGACCCAAGCATCCTGATAAACAATGAAGATTATCCATGGTTACGGCGCAATAAGCAAATGACACAAGCGAAGAAAAAGTGAAGACTTTCTCCCGCAATTTTGTAACACACGAACATGCTACCATTGTCCGTTTTGTACATGCACATGCTATGTGGGTGAAATTATAATACCATCCCAACTTTCAACTTTCAACTTTCTAAAACTAATGGCACTAACAGAAAGTTTATAATTTTGCTCCTCGCCCCTGGCACATGACCACTAGTCCCAGTTTGTGCCACAAACCAGGACTAAAGGGTTGGTCCTCGTTGCGGGTAGAGTTTAGCCCCACCTCGCCAACCGAAGGGGGCTCACACCGTTTTATAAGCCCATCCCTCTCTGCCTTGTTGAGCTCCTCTCAAAGTGAAAATAGATGCCCTAATAGAGAAAAGTTTAACCTAAATTCATAGTGAATTTCTCTGAAATTCATACAAATTTACTAGGAATTTAGGTTGAATTTTCTCTATAAGCGCATCTATTCTCATTTTTTAGTAAGTTGATCACAAAGTTGTGATTCAAACAATATTCAAAGAATTCAAATTTTAACTATTCAAATTTGAAAACTAATGGCACTAACAGAAAGTTTATAATTTTTCTAAAACTAATGGCACTAACAGAAAGTTTATAATTTTGCTAACCTAAAAGCAAACAGAATTAAAAAATTAAAGCAAAAAACAAAAGAAAATAAATAATGCAAAAAACAAATCAAAAAACAGGAAAAAACTATTTTTATAGTAAAGTTAATCAGAAAATAAAATAAATAAAGCAACAAAGAAAACAAAATAACTAAAAAAGTATTTTCAAATTTGAAAACTAATGGCACTAACAGAAAGTTTATAAATTTTCTAAAACTAATGGCACTAACAGAAAGTTTATAATTTTGCTAACCTAAAAGCAAACAGAATTAAAAATTAAAGCAAAAAACAAAAGAAAATAAATAATGCAAAAAACAAATAAAAAAACAGGAAAAAACTATTTTTATAGTAAAGTTAATCACAAAATAAAATAAATAAGGCAACAAAGAAAACTAAAAAACTAAAAAAGTGTTTTCAAATTTGAAAACTAATGGCATTAACAAAAAGTTTATAATTTTTCTAAAACTAAAAGCATAAAGAATTAAAAAATAAAGCAAAAAACAAAAGAAAATAAATAAAGCAACAAAAAAACAAAAAAATAAAAAAGTGTTTTCAAATTTGAAAACTAATGGCATTAAGAAAAAGTTTATAATTTTTCTAAAACTAAAAGCATAAAGAATTAAAAAATAAAGCAAAAAACAAAAGAAAATAAATAAAGCAACAAAAAACAAAAAAATGCCACCTACTGGGCCACCACGGCCTGAATACGACTAGAAACCCTACCATGGGCCAGGATTCAGACCCGCGGCAGGCCCTGTAGGCCCACAGGCATTGCAGTGACAGATTAGGCCCGAAAGCCTGCAGTTGAGAGGAGCTTGGGAGGGTGGGCGCAGCAGCGCTTATAAACCACTCCCGAGCCCTCTCACTTAGCGAGGTGGGACTAAACTTTTGGGCGCGGGGCAGCACAAGGCCATTGGTCCCGGTTGGTGGCACCAACCGGGACTAAAGGGGGCATTGGTCACAGTTCGTGTTACCAACCGTGACCAATGCCCCCCTTTAGTCCCGGTTGATGCTACCAACCGGGACCATAGGCCTCTCCTTCCCGCCCTTTCTGCTGCTGAAAAGAGACCTATGGTCCCGGTTGGTGGCACCAACCGGGACTAAAGGTGGCATTGGTCCCGGTTGATGCCACGAACCGGGATCAATACTCTGTGTATATAAGCAAGACTTAGGAAATTTTCAGTTTCTCATCGACCATTTGCCCCCGACGCCGCCAGGATGCCCGTGCTCGCCGTCGCCGTCGCCCTGCCCCTGCCCCGTCCCGCCACCGCGCGTCGGCGCCCTCGCCGCCCCCACCGTCGCCTCGAACTCCCCTGCTCACCAGGCCGCCCCGAAGCCGCCCGCCACCCCCGCCGACGCCGTCATCGTCGCCCGCACCAATTCCGGCCGGCGACCTCGACCCCTCCCCGCGCTGTGAGCCCCTGCCTCCTCCCCTTTTCCTTCTCATTGCCGTCCCTGCACGTCATCCATAAGCGAGCGCCACCACCAACCATCGTCGCCGTCGCAGTATAATTCTCATGCATGTATATGCTCACTGTATGTATGTATGTATGTATGTATGTATGTATGTATGTATGTATGTATGTATGTATGTATGTATGTATGTATGTATGGATGTATGTATGGATGTATATATGTATGTTCACTGTATAATGGTCTGTATATGCTGTATATATAATGCTTGTTTTTGCATTTTTTTTGTTACCAAGAAAAAGGTCTATTTTTTGTTGATATGTATGTTCATATGCTCATTAATATTTAAAAAAATGTTCATATGCTCATTTAAGAAAATGTTCATATGTAACATTTAAGAAAAAAAGTAAATGTATGTATGTTCATATGCAAAGAATTATTTTTGGATGAAATGAGATGAGATGAGATGTGTTTTGTGTTGGAGAAGAAAAGAGGAAGAAGGAAGAAGGAAGAAGAAGTAAAAGAGGGTCAAGGGGGGGGTCGATATACTCCCTCCCCGATAACAATTTTTTCCATGTATATATTCAAAAGTTACATTTTTAGAAAAGTTTTATATATCTAGCTAGAAAGAAGGAAGAAGAAGAAAAAGAAGGAGAGGAAAAAGGAAAATAAGAAGAGGAAGAAAGGAGAAGAAGAGGAGAGGAAGAAGGGGAAAAATAAATAAGAAAAAGAAAAAAAAGAAGAGGAGAAGAAGAAAGGAATAGAGGAGAAAGGAATAGAGGAGAAGAAGAGAAAATAGAATATTCTATTTTCTCTTCTTCTCCTCTATTCCTTTCTTCTTCTCCTCTTTTTTTTCTTCTTTTTTTCTTCGATCTTCTCCTCTAGATATTCCTTTCTTCTTCTCCTCTTTTTATTTCAGGGTCGTCTAGGGGTCGAGGGTTCCAGGGTCGTCGAGGGTTCGAGGGGTCGAGGATCGCCGAGGGGTCGAGAGAGGTTTCCTAGTGTCAAAGTATTGAAGAAATCCATGGCTTCATCATTAGCCGGAAGTAACCAGGGCATGACGAAGTCCTCGAAAGTTATTTTGGAATGGTGTCCCAGATATGATAATTTGCCTTTTTGTATGAATTTCAGCAAAGGCCTTCCAAATAATGATATTTGGAAGGTTCTTGCTGAACTTTGTACCAAAAAGCGAATTATCCTATCTAGGACTCCGTTCCAAAATAACTTTGGAGAGCTTCGTACCATCATGCACATGTTACTTTCGCCTAATGATGAAGACATGGTTTTGTTGAATCCTTTGACACTAGGCAACCTCCCGACCCCTCGGCGATCCTCTCGAACATGAGAGGAAGAAGAGGATCGCCGAGGGGTCGAGGGTTCCAGGGTCGTCGAGGGTTCGAGGGGTCAAGGATCGCCGAGGGGTCGAGAGATGTTTCCTAGTGTCAAAGTATTAAAGAAATCCATGGCTTCATCATTAGCCAGAAGTAACCAGGGCATGACGAAGTCCTCCAAAATTATTTTGGAATGGTGTCCCGGATAGGATAATTTGCCTTCTTGTATGAATTTCAGCAAAGGCCTTCCAAATAACGATATTTGGAAGGTTCTTGCTAAACTTTGTACCAAAAGCCGAATTATCCTATCTAGGACTCCGTTCCAAAATAACTTTGGAGAGCTTTGTACCATCATGCACATGGTTTTGTTGAATCCTTTGACACTAGGCAACCTCCCGACCCCTCGGCGATGCTGTCAAACATGAGAGGAAGAAGAGGATAAAAAAAGAAGAGGAAGAAGAAAAAAAAGAGGAGAAGAAAGAATAGAGGAGAAGATGGTCGTCGAGGGACATAGATGTAGTGTCGTCGTTGTCGATATATACCCCCTCCCGATAGCTTCAACACGTGGTGGGGGGATTGATATTACCCCCTCCTTGAACCGTTCTCGAGGCCACCCCAAACCCTTGAAGCGTTGTCGAGGCCACCCCAAACCCTAGAGAAGCAGCGTCGAGGCCACTAATTAATATATATGATTCCTTACTATGATTAGGTAGCTAGTTCTACGTTTGCCACTAATATATCCATCTGTCATGTTTGAATAATAATTGCCATGTTGTAAATATTTGTAGAAACTATGGACACCGCCCGAGACGAAGCAAAAGAAGCATCGTTGAGGGACATAATCGCAGAAGGAAGTGATGCCGTCTCGTTGTTTCTCAACGACACCGATGGTCTGGAAGGAGAGGGTGAAGAAGCTGGCTACGGTGACCTAATGCCGGTGCAAGAAGAAGAACATGAGGACGGCTCCGGTGACCCAATGCCGGTGCAAGAAGGAGACCGTGATGACGGCTCCGGTGACCGAACCGAGTCTGGCCAGGTATATATATTAGTTAAGCCTGTGCTGACTAGCTGATTGATGCATTCATTGTTTTGGTATGTACACATATTAATTAAGTCTTTGTTCTTTTTTCTAGCCCTCCGGGTCGAGCACAACTTCGGTAAAGAGACGAGGCCCGAAGAAAAAGTTGAGCTCGGATGAAAGGTTTGAGATCATAGCAATCGCGCTCGATGGCCAACCGATTGAACCCATCCGAACAAAGAACGCATTTGTTGCTCAGTGCGGGGTTCTGATTAGGGACAAGATCCCGATAAGCATCCAGCAATGGTTTAAGCCGGGTACAGAAGACCCTGAGGTGTCTTATGTCAATGATATGCAAAAAAATGATCTTTGGACTGGGCTGAAGTCAAATTTCACCCTACCGCCAGAGGATAATCCACAGAACCCAGTTAAAGAGCAATTAATCAAGTCTTTTGCTCTTAAGAGGATGGCAGAACTATTCAGGAGGTGGAAGAATGAGCTGAATAAGTTTGTCTAAAATAATGAGACACCAGAATTCAAGGGCAGATATGAGAAGATCAGAGATCACTGGCCCACATTTGTGGCCCACAAGACATCGGAAAAGAGTAAGAAGATGTCAGCGACAAACAAGCAAAATGCTGCAAAGAAGAAGCTTCACCATCGCACGGGGTCAGGTGGCTACCTCATAGCCCGGCCTAAGTGGGCCAAGACTGAGAATGATCTGGTTGATAAAGGGATCGAACCAGAGACAATTAACTGGCCAGACCGTTGCCGGACTTGGTTCTTCAGGGCTGGCGGAACCTTGGACCCTGTAACAGGGAAGTGCATTTGGACGAACGATCAAATGGACATACCAGTCAGGAAGCTTAAGCAGTATATCGAAGCAGCGCAGGAAGGGACGTTCTTTCTAGACAGAGAGAATGGCGAGCTCACAATGGCCCTCGGGAATCCTGAGCACCCTGGACGGACACGAGGCACGCCAGGCTCCATTCCGTGGAAGGTTGGATTTCCGGACGCAGGCGGTTACAAATCCCATGAGAGGAGGAAAAAAGTGCAGCAGACCCAAATGCAGGCGCTGCAAGCAAGGGTAGATGCGATAGAGGAACGAGAAGCAAATCGCAGCAAACGTACTGCCGAAGCTTCCCCCGAAGCTACCCCGCCATCTCAGCGCAGAAGCAGCGTGGCTTCCACCGAGCTCCTTCAGCCGGAGCATGCCATGACGGCTCCTGCCAGCTATCCCGTGGATGCTATCACGGAGTCTCAAAATTGCCACCTTATGACGCAATGGATGAATTTGGGTGTTACTGTCTTGTGCATATTCGGTTTCCCTTATATATTAGTCCAGGTTATAGTAATGTAATTGATGAGTTATGCATGCATGCGCAGGTACAACTATATTCTCCTAGAGATTAGGCTTGAGCGGGGAGTAGTAACTGTCTTGGACTCTAAACGAAAAGATCCCCAGGAGTATGCGGACATGACTGAAATCCTCAAGAAGTAAGTTAAATCGATCATTATCCACCATATCAGCAACTTTGTTCATTTCCTGATATCAAGTAATTGTTTTCTTTGTCCGGCAGGGTTTGGAAAAAATTCACCAGAAAAGTTCCGGGACTGCCGAAGGAGCTGGAATTTAGACACCCGAAAGTAAGTACTATAGTAGCATGTTCCGCGCATCTCCTAGCTAGTGATTCAAGCGCTAGTTTCATCAATACCATTTAGCATTCTTGCTTATCAGTTTGATTGACCTCTATTTCTTGTAAAGTGGTTGTGGCAGGAACAAGGGAATGATTTCTGTGGATACTACGTCTGCGAGTCCATCCGCCACACGACCTGTGAGCGGGGCTACACTGACGAACAATATGAAGTACGTAAATAACAACATTCACAATTTTATTTTATTACCATCATCTGTGTTGAGTTTCATTCATTCATATATATATATGTATTGACCCCCTTCTTCAAATTAGATGTTTCGGAAGCGGGATGAACTCCTAGCACCAGCTCGCATGCGAGCAATTCAAGAGGAATTGGCGGCATTCTTTCTTGACCACGTGATCGCTGAAGACGGAGAATACTATGTGAACCATGAGTCCGTATTATTATATTTGTAAGAGATAATTATTGTATATATGTAGCCGGTAGTGTCGGATAGATATACGAGAACTTGTTGTTCGACCAATCTCTCGGAGAAGGAGAGGTGGTCGATATCACTTCTCTCTGTATGCATATATGTTCATGACGATCTTCTGTTTCCTTCGTTTGCTTACTAGCTAGCTAGCGTGTCTAGTCCTCTCTATACGTATGTATAGTATGTAGCGTCGACCAAGCACGGACATAAGAGAGGACACTTCTCTCTATTAATTATAGCTATCTAACACAATATATGAAACACCTAAATTAACCCCCCAAAACCCCCAAACCCCCCCCCCCTTCAAAAAAAACAAAAACCCCAGCCACAGATATGCTGACGCGTGGATGCCTATTGGTCGACCAAAGGGTCTCCTGCCTGGGCTCCGCGCACAGGCCACGTGGAGGCCCATCTGTCCTGGTTCTGGATTGAACCGGGACTAAAGGGACAGGGCATTAGTACCGACCCTTTAGTCCCGGTTCCAGAACCGGGGCAAAAGGTCATTACGAACCAGGACTACAGGCCCTTTTTCTACCAGTGTACATTGGCTTCGATGACAAGTTCCTCAAGTGGATCTGACATGGTCTTTCTTTTGCATACTCTAATTTCTTGTTGAACAGAATTCCTCAAAGGTGTATGCTATATTACCACGGCTTGCGGCACCCCCCCCCCCCCAATCCATGCTTTTCTTCATCCTGGTCATGGAGGAGCTTAATGCCTTGATGATGCATAGTGAGGAGGTCAGCATGCTCAAGCTGTTGTGCTGTTAAGGGTCAAGCCAGGTTGGCCACCTCTATGCTCAAGTGATATAGGTTCAATCGATAATCTATTCATCAATTGTTCCTCCTCGACCTTAATTTGGCGCAAGTTTAAGGTAACTGGCTCGTGGCTTGTTAGTCGTGATCTACCCTGACACATTTGCGCCACGGGTTGAAATCTACAATCCAGTTGACGGTGTAAATATTCTAGAAGGAGTGCGGTCCTCAAGTCTTCAATGTCCAACAATCCACAATTGGTGCCCTTAGGCAGAAGTTCAGAGATGAAGCTCCATTGCATTAGCCCTGATACAACATCCTTGGCAGACGTCAGGAAGGAGGAGCTAGATTATTCAAAGTGTGCTTCTAGTCCCAAGCTCACTTGCACATGCCATGAACAGTAAAATCCAATAAATCACAAACATTGCTTAGGGTTCTGGCTACATGCAAATTTTCATGATGAAATCACATTCGAGGATGTGCGGACAAAAATAATAATAATGCCAGTGCTGCAAAATGCTTTAAAAGAATCTTTTTCGAGCATAGGCTTTTCTTTTGCCAAGAGCTATGTCATTCCATCATAAAACTTTGAACACATGTGAAACACTTGTACAATGACATGTGGGCCCCACCCATGCCCTGTCCCACCCATCAGTTGGTGCGTGCTAGTGGGAGACCCGTGCTCGCTCGTCCGGGTGCCGAGCCGGCCCACCTGGCAAAGGGACAAATGGCACCAGTCAACTTTTGCCTCGTGTCCAAAATACTCCACTCCATTAGTACCAAAGAGAGAAGAAATGTAATTTGTGCCTATGCTGAATTGTAGCCATGGAATGAAAAAATTGTGAATTTTCACTTCCTAAGATTACCCATTTTATCTTGCCCCTTTGTTGCCAATACTCTTTTTGTTGTTACCAAAGCTTATCCAAGTAAACTTTGAGATGATTTCTGAGGTCAGGCTCACGAGTGGAAAGGTCTCTAGAACTTCTAATGTATCAATCATGGAGATCAAAGTATTGGCAAAAGAGATATCTCCTTGAGATTGGAGAAGGTTTTTGCCCAAGGTTTCAGGCTTTTCGTATAACCCAATAATGACTTATATACATATGGCTCGTTAGCATCCTGGGTTCATCTGGAATCGTTGGAGGCCGATGTTTTATAACTTGTTAGTGGCTTGAGTTCATTTGACACATTGGCGACCCATACTAATGAAACGGATGCAATAAACTATACCAAAAAAATATAATTATTCGTTAAATAACATGGAAAACAAATAATTTGTGTAGAATATTGTAGTTCATGCATGCACTTCACAAAACAAGTATACAAATGGAGTCACCATTTTAACAAGGATATTTATATGAAA
Organism: Triticum monococcum; assembly: GCA_034509565.1. NCBI lineage: Eukaryota > Viridiplantae > Streptophyta > Magnoliopsida > Poales > Poaceae > Triticum > Triticum monococcum. Next base: position 25,021,486 of record CM067842.1, on the reverse strand, counting down.
AAAACAGGATTACCCTGGATCCCGGATAGTAGAAGCAGCAGGGTCAACTTGTTAGATAATAACGAGAAATAAACGAGACAGAGAGAACACAGATTTTTACGTGGAAAATCCTTGCGGGGAAAAACCACGGAACGCACGACGGCGTATCATTATAATTGGGAGGAGTATTACATTACACAAGAGGACAAACTCTCTACGTGCTAATCTGGTGGATCTCTCTCTCTCTCTTCTATTCTATGACTAGCTAGTACTATATAAAGGGGCAATCAAACAACTCTCTTTCTTGGTGGACATGAAACAGAGTTGTAGTCATGCTACGTCTAGCACGGTTGGCATGCCGTAGTCCGGTAGGATTCCATTTGTAGTACAACACTTGTATGGGATTCGGAACACAATAAAATAACACTCCACCTTGAGACGAAATCCCTTACAATAATCATAGATAGCATCAACTCCTCAATTAAAGTCATCACAAGTAAACCTTGTGCCTGGAAACGTCCATAGGACTAATAAACTTCTCATGAAGTCATATTGAGCAAATCAATCAGTAGGTCGTCCAGAAAACAACACAAATAACAACAAAGCAGACTAACAAAACTTGGTGTCCCAATAAAAGTCTAAGTCTGTGCCACTGACCTCAAAAACTGAAACTGCTCAATCATCAAATGACATAAGTCATCATATCTCCTGTGGTGCCTGAACAAGCGCATAGCTCATAGTGCAACATCTTAGTGCACATCGCATTGTGAAGAACTCATCTTATGGAATTTGAACGTGCTTCAAAACTGAAAGCACAAACCTCGGCAAACAATACTGATGCAAAAGCATATGGTACGGACGACATTGCGTGCACCCAAAAACTGCCGACTTGTAGTGGTTAATGAAAAATCCATGACATGGTCATAAACTGCCCTTGTAGAAAAGCTGTTGGATGAAGGAACCATCTTAACATGCAACGGAGTTTCAACTCTGCAATAGACCCCTCTTGAAAGAGCAAAGACAACTAAATTGCACTTGAAACTTAACAACGCTAAATGTTGTAGTATCTAGCAGAAACAAAACAATCTCCTTCTTGCACCTCAACTGATTCTCATCACGAACATGAATTTCAAAACAAAACCTTCACATGCATAACAACAAAACACTATGGAGAGAATAGTGTATATGTTGGCTACCAACAGGCTTAATAATTACCTCCTCCATACCCTTTTTTTCTTGATAACTGAATTGTGTTCTTCAAACAACTGCAGCAAATTGCATCCATTATCCCGACGGGCCTTAATCCTCAAAACTCCACCTTGAAGAAAAACTGAGTGCATCTTGATAATCGGCTTGCGCCAACAACACTCGCATCTCTACTTGTCATAAGTTAAACTTTGTGTCATGATCCAGCAGCGGAACATCGTACTTCATGGATACCATGAGTAGATTAAATCTGTGTTCACAAAGTAGTATAAACCGATAGAAAAATTCTTGACAGAATTTAATATGCGGATCAAACGGAATAGGGTAAGGCCCTGTTTGGTTTCAAATAAGTCACCAACTTATAAGTCGAAAAGTGTAAAAAAAGTGACTTATTTTGCCAAACGGACCCAACTCTTATAAGTCACCCCAACTTATAAGTCATAAGTTGCTCCACCCCAACTTAATAAAACTTATAAGTCATCCCCTTTTGCATGGGTCCCACCACATTTACATAAAAAACAAGGTGGGAAGGTGTGCTCGGGTGACTTATAAGTCAGGTGGCAACCAAACAGGTGACTTATTGAAACCAAACAGGCCCTAAATAGCACCTGGTAGATAATTGGCCACAGCGACGGACAAAGAACGAAAACTGAACTAGTACTTTAGGGGGTGTTTGTTTCCAGGGAAACAATAGTCACTCCCAAGCCTACTCCCTGGAAACTGATCTTGGGAGTGACTATTGTGACCTAGTTTGAACTGCATCTTGACATAATTAACTAGGGTACAAGATAGTTGCGATAGTGATCCAGAAAAGGATAGACTAATCTTTACTTGGTATACATAAGAATTACTTTTTGTAATACCAATATACATGGCAAACGTGGCAAGCTATATTCAAAAAGCTGAACTTGCATTAGTTGAAGACAAATTAAAATTATACATAAGATGATAGTCAGTGTACCACATGTTACATAAATATGTTGTTCTCATCGTTCTAAAGCGGATGAGATGAACAAAAAATAATTTTTGGGCAACTCCTAGTGGATTACATCTCTAGACCACGAGCCTATACAGAATTAATGTCTTAAAAGGGCACCAAAATAGTGTGCGCCTCATATAAACTAGCAAGACCATGATTTAATGAAGTTTGTAGTCAACCCCTTCTCTAACTAAGAGGGACCACTAGAATTTCAGCTGGGGGTAGAAGTGCTCTCATAGAGGCGCCAAAGAACTCAAGTTGCATATGCACCTCGAGCAACAACAATGGCTGCCATGCAAACGCCCACATCGATGTATTCGCATGGTGCTCTGAGTGCGCGAGTTTCTACTTCCGCCTCTACCTCGGTGGGTGATAGTTGAATGATCCATAGGTAGTTCGACATGTTAAGATCAAATATGATGAACACAACGACGGGGTAGGTTGCGACCGTGTAGGGCACCAAATCATGTGGTCATTTGACACATGGATATGTTTTTCACTGCTACTTTTCCATTTGTATCACAGACCAGAAATCTCATTAAATGGTCGTCTTTGAATCCTAGCACCAAATTGAATCCCGATGATTCCTAACCCTAAGAAATAGCTCTCTTGTGTCAATGGCACAGCAAGATGAAGATCGTGTAGGGTGTTTCTACAATATCCTGATGCATGTCTCTTCTTGCTCTTGAATAAGAACAATGGTATATTTGCTCAAGTGCTTTTGTAGTCCCTTGGAAAAGGAGAGCGGTGTGTTTGTTCCAATCTTGCTCTCTTAAATGAGAGGATTGATGTGTTCAGTTTCTTCGACATGGTACAAGCAACAGCGATACCAGCGAGGTGTTCTCAGTGGAACTAGTACAAACGAATTTTATTTATTGCGTGACTAGTTGCCACTGCAGTTTTCGATCACAAGTTAACATCAGATATGGAGGTATACCAAAAGTAGAGCCAACACCAGTGGCGGAGCCAGGATTCGAGTATAGGGGGGGCCAAGTACGTATATTGATCGAATCTTGTTGATAATTACTAGTTGCTTCTACTAAAATTGTTGATCGTTGGGGGGGGGGGAGGCCCCCTGGCTCCGCCCGTGGCCAACACTGCTCTCAAAACCTATTCAATAGAATTACTTTGGAGAATCTTATTATAACGAGTTGCTATACAATTATCGATTGAATGGAAATATGGAAGTCCCAAGCACGAATCAACATACGTCACAAAAATCATAACGTGAAAAAAACATTTCTTAAACATGTACCAATTGTATGTTGTAAATAGAAAATGCACGGTCTCTTGTCAGAAACAAAGTTTTCATTTATTTTATAAATAGAAGATGGGTTTAATCGGGCCATAAATGCTTGATATTCTCATAATTGTGACAAAAACAAATGGGATAATTGGTTTTATGCCCCTAGTTAGGTCACGCTCAGCTGGTTTACCCCTAGTTTCCGAAAACACGTGTTCCTGCCCAAACCACTTTGCGCGTCTTATACTTTTGCGCTTTGACCATTTGACCGACATTTTGAAAACTTCATTAAAAAATCATACTAACTCAGAAAAATGCAAATGATATTTCAAAATGTTCAGATAAACATCACCTATATATGCATGACATTTGCATTCATGTGAAAAGTATTGGAAACTCCCCATCTCAATGTTAGCTCATATAGGTGATGGGAAATTCCCAATAGTTCTGTCATTAATGCAAATGGCATGCACATATAGGTGATGTTTTTTCTGAACATTTTGATATCTTATTTGAATTTTTCTGAGTTAGTATGATTTTTTATGAGGTTTTCAAAATGATGGTCAAACACTCAATGGGCAAAAGAATAAGAAGAGCAAAGTGGTTTGGGTAGGAACGCATATTTTTGGGGGATTTTGGTGCGGAAACAGTACGGGGTGCTACAAATGCATGGGCTCGACCCTCCTTTTGGGTAGGCCAGGGGGGAGAGCGAAGTTTCACATGTCCGGACTCCTGCAAGCCTCACCCACGTTTGTCTCCAGTTTGCGGGAAACATCATGTCCGGACCGATACAGATCGGCGTTGGATGGCTTCCGCGGTCCAGACGGCCCGGTCCAAATGGTTGTCGGAGGTTTACGGGACGGTGCTGGAGATGCCCTTGTATACTAGGGATATGAACTTTGCAGACAACTTCTTATCAACACATGTAGTGCAATATCTTCACGTCTTGCGTCAATCACCACAACCACTCGATTTCATTTGATCTAAGTTGGATTGAACTCCAAACAGGATTTTGAAAAGGTTCAGTTCACTAGTAGAAAACAGGGCTTTGGTCCAGGCCGGGTTAGCCCATTAGTCCCGGTTCAGTCCAGAACCGGGACCAATGGGGCCATTGGACCCGGTTCGTCAGACCAGGGGGGCGGCCGGGCCACGTGGGCCATTGGTCCCGGTTCATCTGGACCTTTTGGTCCCGGTTGGTGGGATGAACCGGGACCAATGGGCCTCACTCCTGGCCCACCACCATTGGTCCCGGTTGGTGGCTTGAACTGGGACCAAAGGCTCCCCTTTAGTCCCGGTTCATGCCACCAACCGGGACCAATGAGGTGCCTATATATACCCCCTCGCGTAAGAGCAGAGCACACTGCTCTGTTTTTTCTGGCCGAGGGGGAAAGGGCTTGGTGGTGCTCAAGCTCACCTCCTATGCACACAAGGTGTTCGATGGAATGCCCGAGCCACACTACTTAAGCTTTCTCCTCTCCAAGCTCGACCTCCAAGCTCCATTTTCCTCAATATTTGTCTAGGTTTAGCGGTCCGTCATGCCTCGTCCCCGTCTTCACCGTCGTCGATCACCCGCGCCGAGCTCATCGCCGGCACCACCATGGTGAGCCTCTTGTTCTTATCTTCTTTCTGAAAGGAAAAATATTCTTACTTGTATGTTTACATAGATACTTGTATTATTGTCTTACTTTTATTATTGAATCTTATATAGTGCGATGGTTTTGGTATCCGCCCCCGTCGGCCCTCGTCCTGTCTATAATTCGGATGTGGTATATATATTATCTTTATAACTATTGGTTCATTTATTGTTTATGAAAATTATGCCGACCAACGTGACATAGATTTTATTTATGTAGGATGTATGTGAATCGGAAATGCCAACCGACCCTATTGTCGAGAGGTTAAATTTAGTTGAAGAAGAAAACAATTTGTTGAAGGAAAAAATAAAAAAATTGAGGAGGAGAAGATGATATTGGAGTTGCATGTTGCGGATGTCGTCAATGATCACAAGATCAAGATGGATGCAATGCGCTTGAAGATTAGAAAGATTAGAAAATATGCCATTCATACCGAGGCTTGGTATCATTATGCCATTGGATCAATTATTACCTTGGTTGCGATTATGATCGCATTTGTTTTTGCATTGAAATGTTTTACATAGTTTCAATGTATGGTTTAATTAATTAGATGCTCTGGAGAGCTATATGTTGTTAGATGAGAACTATGTATGCACTTTGGTTTTAATGTGATGATGAACTTCTATTAATTTGGACACTTAATTATATATAATGCACACAGATGAACCGGCAATGGATGTACGGTGACAGACACACCTCCGACTACATTAAGGGCGTGCATGAGTTTCTCGATGCGGCTGAGGCAAACAAGCAGAATGGTTTTATGTGTTGTCCATGCACTGAATGTGGGAATACGAGGTCTTACTCTAACCGGAAAAACCTTCACTCCCACCTGTTTGGACGAGGCACGGATAAATAGGGGTTATGATGGAAGACGGCGAAGAAGAAGAGTACGATGACAACTATGTGCCCCCAGAATATGATGATGCTGCAACGGGGGGAGCTGGTGAAGATGAAGAGGAACCAGACGATGTGCCCAATGATGCTGCAACGGGTGAAGCTGCTGAAGATCAAGAGGAACCAGACGATGTGCCCGATGATGATGATCTCTGTCGGGTCATTGTCGATGCAAGGACGAAATGCGAAAGTCAAAAGGAGAAGCTGAAGTTCGATCGCATGTTAGAGGATCACAAAAAAGGGTTGTACCCCAATTGTGAAGATGGCAACACAAAGCTCGGTACCGTACTGGAATTGCTGCAGTGGAAGGCAGATAATGCTGTGGCTGACAAAGGATTTGAGAAGCTACTAAAAATATTGAAGAAGAAGCTTCCAAAGGATAACGAATTGCCCCACAGTACATACGCACCAAAGAAGGTCGTATGCCCTCTAGGATTGGAGGTGGAGAAGATACATGCATGCCCTAATGATTGCATCCTCTACCGTGGTGCATACAAGAATCTGAACCCATGCCCGGTATGCGGTGCATTGCGGTATAAGATCAGACGAGATCACCCTGGTGATGTTGACGGCGAGCCCCCCAGGAAGAGGGTTCCTGCGGAGGTGATGTGGTATGCTCCTATAATACCACGGTTGAAACGTCTGTTCAGAAACGAAGAGCATGCCAAGTTGATGCGATGGAACAGTGAGGACCGGAAGAAAGACGGGAAGTTGAGAGCACCCGCTGACGGGTCGCAATGGAGAAAAATCGAGAGAAAGTACCGGGATGAGTCTGCAAAGGACCCAAGGAATGTATGGTTTGCTTTAAGCGCGGATGGCATTAATCCTTTTGGGACGCAGAGCAGCAATCACAGCACCTGGCCCGTGACTCTATGTATGTATAACCTTCCTCCTTGGATGTGCATGAAGCGGAAGTTCATTATGATGCCATTTCTCATCCAAGGCCCTAAGCAACCCGGCAACGACATTGATGTGTACGTAAGGCCATTAGTTGAAGAACTTTTACAGCTATGGAATGGAAACAGTGTACGTACATGGGATGAGCACAGACAGGAGGAATTTAACCTAAAGGCGTTGCTGTTCGTGACCATCAACGATTGGCCCGCTCTCAGTAACCTTTCAGGACAGACAAACAAAGGATACCACGCATGCATGCACTGTTTAGATGACACAGAAAGTATATACCTGGACAAATGCAGGAAGAATATGTACCTGGGCCATCGTCGATTTCTTCTGACCAACAATCAATGTCGAAAGAAAGGCAAGCATTTCAAAGGCGAGGCAGATCACCAGAAGAAGCCCGCCATGCGTACCAGTGATCACGTACTTGCTATGGTCAATGATTTACACGTAATCTTTGGAAAGGGTCCCGGCGGACTAGCTGTTCTGAATGACGCTGAGGGACACGCACCCATGTGGAAGAAGAAATCTATATTTTGAGACCTACCCTACTGGAAAGACTTAGAGGTCCGCTCTTCAATCGACGTGATGCACGTGACGAAGAACTTTTGCGTGAACCTGCTAGGCTTCTTGGGCGTGTATAAGAAGATAAAAGATACACCTGAGGCACGGGAGGACCTGCAACATTTGCACGAAAAAGACGGCATGCCTCCGAAGCATTATAAAGGTCCTGCCAGCTACGCTCTTACAAAAGAAGGGAAATAAATCTTCTTTGAATGCCTGCTCAGTATGAAGGTCACGACTGGCTTCTCGTCGAATATAAAGGGAATAATAAATATGCCAGAGAAAAGGTTTCAGAACCTAAAGTCTCATGACTGCCACGTGATTATGACGCAACTGCTTCCGGTTGCATTGAGGGGGCTTCTACCGGAAAACGTCCGATTAGCCATTGTGAAGCTATGTGCATTCCTCAATGCAATCTCTCAGAAGGTGATCGATCCAGAAATCGTACCATGGCTAAGGAGTGATGTGGCGCAATGTCTTGTCAGTTTCGAGCTGGTGTTCCCACCATCCTTCTTTAATATCATGACGCACGTCCTAGTTCATCTAGTCGACGAGATTGTCATCCTGGGTCCGTATTTCTACACAATATGTTCCCCTTTGAGAGGTTCATGGGAGTCCTAAAGAAATATGTCCGTAACCGCGCTAGGCCAGAAGGAAGCATCTCCATGGGCCATCAAACAGCGGATGTTATCGGGTTTTGTGTTGACTTCATTCCTGGCCTTAAGAAGATAGGTCTCCCTGAATCACGGTATGAGGGGAGACTGCCTGGAAAAGGCACTCTTGGAAGTGACTCAATAATATGCAGGGACGGATATTCCTGGTCTCAAGCACACTACACAGTTCTACAGAACTCTACCTTGGTGACCCCATATGTCGATGAACACAAGAACAGTCTGCGCTCCAAACACCCGGAGCAGTGCGTCGACTGGATTACATGTGAACACATCAGGACTTTTAGCAGTTGGTTGGAAACACGTCTCAGAGGTGACAGCACTATTTGTGATGAGCTGTACTTGTTGTCCAGGGGACCATCTTTGACTGTATTGACTTACAAAGGATAAGAGATAAATGGGAATACATTTTACACGATCGCCCATGATCAAAAGAGCACCAACCAAAATAGCGGCGTCCGCTTTGATGCAGCAACCGAGAGCGGAAAGGACACATATTATGGTTACATAGTGGATATATGGGAACTTGACTACGGACATGATTTTAAGGTCCCTTTGTTTAAGTGCAAATGGGTCAATCTGTCAGGAGGCGGGGTACAGGTAGACCCAAAGTATGGAATGATCACCTTCTGACGAACCATTCGTCCTAGCCAATGATGTGGCACAGGTTATCTATGTGAAGGACATGTCTACCAAACCGAGAAAAAGAAAAGATAAGGAAGCGAATACATCATACGATGAGCCAAAGCGCCACATAGTTCTTTCAGGAAAAAGGGATATCCTGGGAGTGGAGGGCAAGACAGACATGTCTGAAGATTATGAAAAGTTTGATGAAATTCCTCCCTTCAATGTCAAGGCTGACCCAACATCTTGATAAACGATGAAGATTATCCATGGTTTCGGCGCAATAAGCAAATGACACAAGCGAAGAAAAAGTGAAGACTTTCTCCCGCAACTATTATGATGATACCATGCCAACTTTGTAACACACGAGTATGCTATGCCAACTTTGTAACACACGAGTATGCTATGCCAACTTTTTCAGAGTTCATTTGAAAACAACGAATTTAGGTCGAATTTTCTCAATAGGTGCATCTATGTTCATTTTTTTTAGTAAAGTTAATCACAAACTTGTGATTCACACAAATTTCTAAAACTAATGGCACTAACAGAAATTTAATAATTTTGCTGACCTAAAAGCAAAAAGAATTAAAAAATAAAGCAAAAAACAAAAGAAAAATAAATAATACAGAAAACAAAACAAAAAAACTGAAAATAATAATAATAATAATAGCAACAATAAGTATTTTGTCGTAAGTAGAAACAAAATAAAATAAATAAAGCAACAAAGAAAACAAAAAAAAACTAAAAAAGTGTTTTCAAATTTGAAAACTAATGGCACTAACAGAAAGTTTATATTTTTTCTAAAACTAAAAGCAAAAAGATTTAAAAAATAAAGCAAAAAACAAAAGAAAAGAAATAATGCAGAAAACAAAACAAAAAAACTGGAAAAAAAGGCACTAAAAGCAAAAAAACTAAAAAAGTGTTTTCAAATTTGAAAACTAATGGCACTAACAGAAAGTTTATAATTTTTCTAAGACTAAAAGCAAAAAGAATTAAAAAATAAAGCAAAAACAAAAGAAAATAAATAATGCAGAAAACAAACAAAAAAATGGAAAAAAATTAAAAATAGCAACAATAACTAAAGAAAACAAAAAACAAAAAAATGTTTTCAAATTTGAAAACTAATGGCACTAACAGAAAGTTTATAATTTTCCTAAAACTAAAAGCAAAAAACAAAAGAAAATAAATAATGCAGAAAACAAAACAAAAAACTGGAAAAAAAATTAAAAATAGCAACAATAAGTAAAGAAAACAAAAAAGTGCCTCCTACTGAGGCCCAACGGCCTGAATACGACTAGAAACCCTACCATGGGCTAGGATTCAGGCCCGCAGGAGACCTAGTAGGCCCACAGGCACAGACAGTGGATTTAGGCCCGTAAGCCTGCAGTAGAGAGGAGCTCGAAGTAGTCGGCTCGGCAGAGCTTATAAACCACTCCAAGCCCCTCTCAGCTAGCGAGGTGGGGCTAAACATCCCACCGCACTGCGCCAGTTCTAGCACACAACCTTTGGTCCCGGTTGGTGCTACCAACCGGGACTAAAGGGGTGCATTGGTCACGGTTCGTGGCACCAACCGGGACCAATGCCCCCCTTTAGTCCCGGTTGGTGCCACCAACCGGGACCAAAGGCCTCCGTTGCGGCCTTTGGTCCCGGTTGGTGCCACCAACCGGGACTAAAGGGGGCATTGGTCCCGGTTTGTGCCACGAACCGGGACCAAAGCCATTGCTATATAAGCAACACTTGGGAAATTTTCAGATTTCCCTCGCCAGTTGCCCCCGACGACGCCGACCTCCTCAACGCCGCCAGGCTGCCCGTGCTCGCCGTTGCCGTCGCCCCGCACCCCTGCCCCGTACTCGCCGTCGCCGCCCGCTCCTCGTCGCCGTCGCCCTGCCCCTGCCCCGTCCCGCCCCCGCGCGCCGGCGCCCTCGCCGCCCCCGCTGTCGCCTCGAGCTCCCCTGCTCGCGCGCGCCGCCCCGGCGCCCCGAGCCCCTGCCTCGTCGCCGTCGCCATCGCCACCCGCTCCTCGTCGCTGTCGCCGCTCTGCCCCCGCGCGCCGGCGCCCTCGCCTGCCCCCGCGTTGTGAGCTGCCGCCCGACTCTATTTTTTTATTACTTTAATTTTTTCATATATATATATAATGTATATGTGTATGTATGTGGATATATGTTTTTTTCATATGTTGCTATATGTTTTTTTATTTTTATTAGTTTATTTTTGTTCATTCGAGGGGGTCGACGATTGCCGAGGGGTCGAGGGTCGAGAGGAGGTCATCGAGGTGTCGAGGGTCGAGAGGGGGTCTAGGGTCGCCGAGGGGTCGAGGGTCGTCGAACATGAGAGGAAGAAGAGGATAAAAAAAGAAGAGGAAGAACAAGAAAAAAGAGGAGAAGAAACAATAGAGGAGTTCTTGTCCTCTATTCTTTCTTCTCCTCTCTTTTTTTTCTTCTTCTTCCTCTTTTTTTTATCGGGAACGAGGGTCGAGAGGGGGTCTAGGGTCGCCGAGGGGTCGAGGGTCGTCGAACATGAGAGGAAGAAGAGGATAAAAAAGAAGAGGAAGAAGAAAAAAAGGATAAGAAAGAATAGAGGAGTTCTTCTCCTCTTTTTTTCTTCTTCTTCCTCTTTTTTATCAGGAACGAGGGTCGAGAGGGGGTCTAGGGTCGCCGAGGGGTCGAGGGTCGAGAGGGGGTCGACGATCACCGAGGTGTCGAGGGTCGAGAGGGGGTCTAGGGTTGCCGAGGGGTCGAGGGTCGTCGAACATGAGAGGAAGAAGAGGATAAAAAAGAAGAGGAAGAAAAAAAAAAGGAGAGGAGAAGAAAGAATAGAGAAGATTCTCCTCTATTCTTTCTTCTCCTCTCTTTTTTTCTTCTTCTTCCTCTTTTTTTATCGGGAACGATGGTCGAGAGGGGGTCTAGGGTCGCCGAGGGGTCGAGCGTCGTCGAACATGAGAGGAAGAAGAGGATAAAAAAAGAAGAGGAAGAAGAAAAAAAGAGGAGAAGAAGGAATAGAGGAGAAACTCCTCTATTCTTTCTTCTCCTCTTTTTTTTATTCTTCCTCTTTTTTTCTCGGGAACGAGGGTCGAGAGGGGGTCTATAGGGTCGCTGAGGGGTCGAGGGTCGAGAGGGGGTCGACGGTCGCCGAGGTGTCGAGGGTCGAGAGGGGGTCTAGGGTCGCCGAGGGGTCGAGGGTCGTCGAACATGAGAGGAAGAAGAGGATAAAAAAAGAAGAGGAAGAAGAAAAAAAGAGGAGAAGAAAGAATAGAGGAGTTCTTCTCCTCTATTCTTTCTTCTCCTCTATTTTTTCTTCTTGTTTTTTTTATCGGGAACGAGGGTCGTCCAGGGTCACCAGCGGTAGAGGAAACCCTAAATAGCAAGTATCGTGAGTGTGAGATACATGTGACCGTCGGTGTCGGACACTACATCCACGTCCCACAAGTGACGCGGACATGGAAAACCTAAATAGCAAGTATCGTGGGTGTGAGATACATGTGGCCGCCGGTGTCGGACACTACATCCACGTCCCACAAGTGACGCGGGCGTCGGCCCGCGTCACTTGTGGGACGTGGATGTAGTGTCCGACACCGACGGCCACATGTATCACACACCCACGATACTTGCTATTTAGGGTTTCCTCTACCGCTCGGCGACCCTGACCCTCTTTCTTCTCCTCTTTTTTTTCTTCTTCTTCCTATTTTTTTATCGGGAACGGGGGTCGTCGAGTGTCAGGGTCGCCGAGCGGTAGAGGAAACCCTAAATAGCAAGTATCGTCGATGTGAGATACATGTGGTCATCGGTGTCAGACACTACATCCACGTCCTACAAGTGACGCGGGCTTCGACGCCCACGTCACTTGTGGGACGTGGATGTAGTGTCCGACACCGACGGCCACATGTATCTCACACCCACGATACTTGCTATTTAGGGTTTCCTGTACCGCTCGGCGACCCTCGACGACCCTCGTTCCTGATAAAAAAAAGAGGAAGAAGAAGAAAAAAAGAGGAGAAGAAAGAATAGAGGAGTACTTTCTTCTCCTCTCTTTTTTCTTCTTCCTCTTCTTTTTTTATCCTTGAAGCGTTGTCGAGGCCACCCCAAACCCTAGAGAAGCAGTGTCGCCACCCCCAAACCCTAGAGAAGCAGCGTCGAGGCCACTAATTAATATTAGTTCTACGTTTGCCACTAATATATCCATCTGTCATGTTTGAATAATAATTGCCATGTTGTAAATATTTGTAGAAACTATGGACACCGCCCGAGACGAAGTACAAGAAGAGTTGTTGGGGGACATAATCGCACGAGGAAGTGATGCCGTTTGCTCGTTGTTTCTCAACGACACCGATCGTCTGGAAGCAGCTGGCTATGATTATGATGGCTCCGGTGACCTAATGCCGGTGCAAGAAGGAGACCGTGAGGACGGCTCCGGTGACCCAATGCCTGTGCAAGAAGGAGACCGTGATGACGTCTCCGGTGACCGAACCGAGTCCGGCCAGGCATATATATTAGTTAAGCTTGTGCTGACTAGATAATTGATGCATTCATTGTTTTGGTATGTACACATATTAATTAAGTCTTTGTTCTTTTTTCTAGCCCTCCGGATCGAGCACAACTTCGGTAAAGAGACGAGGCCCGAAGAAAAAGTTGAGCTCGGATGAAAAGTTTGAGATCATAGCAATCGCGCCCGACGGCCATCCGATTGAACCCCTCCGGACAAAGAGCGCATTTGTTGCTCAGTGCGGGGTTCTGGTTAGGGACAAGATCCCGATCAGCATCCAGCAATGGTTAAAGCCGGCTATAGAAGACCCTGAGGTGTGTTATGTCAATGATATGCAGAAAAATGATCTCTGGACTAAGCTGGAGTCAAATTTCACCCTACCGCAAGAGGATGATCCGGAGAAGCCAGTTAAAGGGCAATTAATCAAGTCTTTTGCTCTTAAGAGGTTGGCAGAACTATTCAGGAGGTGGAAGAAAGAGCTGCATAATTTTGTCGAAAATAAAGAGACACCAGAATTCAAGGGCAGATATGAGAAGATCAGAGATCATTGGCCCACATTTGTGGCCCACAAGACATCGGAAAAGAGTAAGAAGATGTCGGCGACAAACAAGCAAAATACTACGAAGAAGAAGCATCACCATCGCACGGGGTCAGGTGGCTACCTCGTAGCCCGGCCTAAGTGGGCCAAGACTGAGAATGATCTGGTTGATAAAGGGATCGAACCAGAGACAATTAACTGGCCAGACCGTTGCCGGACTTGGTTCTTCGGGGATGGCGGAACCTTGGACCCTGTATCAGGGAAGTGCATTTGGACGAACGATCAAATGTACATACCAGTCAAGAAGCTTCAGCAGTATATCGAAGCAGCGCAGCAAGGGACGTTCGTTCCAGACAGAGAGAACGACGAGCTCACAATGGCCCTCGGGAATCCTGAGCACCCAGGACGGACATGAGGCACGCCAGGCTCCATTCCATGGAAGGTTGGGTTTTCGGACGCAGGCGGTTACAATGCCAGGAGAGGAGGAAAAAAGTGCAGCAGACCCAAATGCAGGCGCTGCAAGCAAGGGTACAAGCGATAGAGGAACGAGAAGTAAATCGCAGCAAACGAACTGCCGAAGCTTCCCCCGAAGCTACCCCGCCATCTCAGCGAAGAAGCATCGTGGCTTCCACCGAGCTGCTTCAGCCGGAGCATGTCTTGACGGCTCCTGCCAGCTATCCCGTGGATGCTATCATGGAGTCTCAAAATTGCCACCTTATGATGCAATGGATTAATATGAAGGTCAAGGCGGCTGTTGGCTCTGTTTTTCCTACTGAACCCGGCGCAACTTTTCACTGTCGGACGATTCCAGAAGGATATGCTAGGGTGATGGTGGATGAAATAACGGAGGGATTTGAGGACCTCCAGCTTGACCACCCTACCGGTGAAGGGGAGACTCGGCAGGGTTCTGCTCCGAAGACTCCATGCCTATGGCGGAAGGAGCTCATCAACCTTCCGAACTGGATGCCTCCGCCTCCTCCTCCTCCTCCTCCAGCGAGTCAGGGCACTCCGCCTCCTCCACCACCTCCTCCTCCAGCGAGTGACGACCAGGGCACTCGGCCAGCTCCTTCTCCGGTGCGTGGCGGCACTCCGCCTCCTTCTCCGCCTACGCCGGCGTGCCCGAGCAGCCAGCCACCTCCTTCTCCGCCTCGTCGACAAGGGCGGGAGAGACCTGCCGCCGCTTCGGCTGCTCCGGCGCATCGTAGTCCTTCTCCTCTGCCTCGTAAGCAAGTAAAGAAGATAACCGCTCCGTCTGCTCTGCCGGCGTCTAGCAGTACAGCCAGAGGCGGGAGGACATGCAGATTCGGTCCTTCTCTGAAGACTCCAGAGAAGTTACCATATGAGAGGACCCTAGAGGAGAACTCCGAGATCACGCGAGAAGAAGTGAGGAACTTCTTTGAAGGGATGAAAGCAAAGAAACGTCCACCTCCGGAGGAGAAGGTAGATCCGGTGAAAGCGAAGTGCACTCTGGCTGCCCTGACAAAACCACCCAAGTCTCCGCCGAAAGGAAACTATGAGCGCATTATTGGAAAGGAATTTGCCGAAACGGAGCGGTCGGGAAGTACTGTCAGTGATCAAAGGCTGAAAGAACGACGAGCTAGGAAACAAATTGCCAGCTCAGCGAACAAGCGAAGCAATCGTGCCCCCCGCTCAACGTGCCTAGCGACATCGTCGCTAATGATCCGAGGATGGTGCCCGGTTATAGCAATCTTGGCGATTACCTGCCCGATGATGTACATTATGATTTCATGGAGGTGCGGATACAAAGATACGAGTACGGGAAGCCTCTCGTCAAAGATGAAAGATCTCTATCAACGATGATGCGAAGATTGCATGATTGGTACTTGAAAATCTACAGAGAGTCTGGGAAGAGGAGTACTTTGTATGTGAGAGTTAAAAAGGAGCATGACATCGTTGGAATTGAACTGTTGCCTGTTCCATTTGAGGAGTTCTTTCAGTTTTTCAATCAATTGGCCCTCAATAAAGCAACGGTCACCTGCTACTGTCTGTAAGTAGTACTACTTCTGTCATTAAGTCTCTCTATATAGCTCAACTCTTTCATTGCATGTATTTATAATTATCCTCACTATATTATGCAGATTGAAGATCGCCGAATTGAAGAAAAGACAAGTCGGTGATATTGGGTTCATTAACACATATCTCATAGATGCAACTGAGGTTAAATTTCATGCCGCAGATACCGAGGCCAACTTGCTACGATCGTTGGTAATAAATGAAAACAAAGATATAATACTCTTTCCTTACAACTACAAATGAGTGTTACTGTCTTGTGCGTATTCGGTTTCCCTTATATATTAGTCAAGGTTATAGTAATGTAATTGATGAGTTATGCATGCATGTGCAGTTTCCACTATATTCTCCTAGAGATTAAGCTTGAGCAGGGACTAGTAACCGTCTTAGACTCAAGACGAAAAGATCCCCAGGACTATGCGGGCATGACTCAAATGCTCGAGAAGTAAGTTAAATCGATCATTATCCACCATATCAGCAACTTTGTTCATTTCCTGATATATCAAGTAATTGTTTTCTTTGTCTGGCAGGGTTTGGAAAAAATTCACCAAAAAAGCTCCAGGACTCCCGAAGAAGCTGCAATTTAGACACCTGAAAGTAAGTACTATAGTAGCATGTTCCGCGCATCTCCTATTGATTCAAGCGCTAGTTTCATCAATACCATTTGGCATTCTTGCTTATCAGTTTGATTGACCTCTATTTCTTGTAAAGTGGTTGTGGCACGAACAAAGGAATGATTTCTGAGGATACTACGTTTGCGAGTCCATCCGCCACACGACCTGTGAGCGGGGCTACTTTGACGAACAATATGAAGTACGTAACTAACAACATTCACAATTTTATTTTATTACCATCATTTGTGTTGAGTTTCATTCATTCATATATATATGTATTGACCCCTTCTTCAAATTAGATGTTTCGGAAGCGGGGTGAACTCTTAGCACCAGCTCGCATGCGAGCAATTCAAGAGGAATTGGCAGCATTCTTTCTTGACCACGTGATCGCTGAAGACGGAGAATACTATGTGGACCATGAGTCCGTATGTTAGGAGATTATATTTGTAAGAGATAATTATTGTATATATGTAGGCGGTAGTGTCGGATAGATATACGGGAACTTGTTGTTCGACCAATCTCTTGGAGAAGGAGAGGTGGTCGATATCACTTCTCTCTGTATGCATATATGTTCATGACGATCTTCTATTTCCTTCGTTTGCTTACTAGCTAGCGTGTCTAGTCCCCTCTATACATATGTATAGTACATAGCGTCGACCAAGCACGGACATAAGAGAGGGCACCTCTCTCTATTAATTATAGCTAGCTAACACAATATATGAAACACCTAAATTAACCCCTCAAAACCCCCAACCCCCCCCCCCCCCACATTCAAAAAAAACAAAAACCCCAGCCATAGAAATGCTGACGCGTGGATGCCTATTGGTCCCGGTTGGTGCCATCAATCGGGACCAAAGGCCCTCCCGCCTGGGCTCCGCGCACAGGCCACGTGGAGGCCCATCTGTCCCGGTTCTGGATTGAACCGGGACTAAAGGGACAGGGCATTAGTTCCGACCCTTTAGTCCCGGTTCAGGAACCGGGACAAAAGGCCCTTACGAACCGGGACAATAGGCCCTTTTTCTACTAGTGGTTGGATCTGTTAGAAGGAAGAGAGAGGTTTGATGGAATACTTGTTGTATTGCTTGAGCCTCGTGGGCATATATAGAGGAGTACAATGATCTACTTGGAGTACAAGACAAGCCAGAACAAATCCTAGTCTATCTCGTCTTTCCTAATAATCAATATAGTCAACATTACCCCGCAGTCACAACGGTAGCGATGTAGACGGTGAGACTGGAGAAGAATCCGAAGGCAAGCCGACGGACCCCCCCCCCCCCCAAAACACAGTCATAATGGTCGATGAATCATGGAGTCGTGGCTGGAGTGAAAACCGACGAGGTTGCTAAAGCAAGCGGTAGCCCTTTGTGCCATTTTTCGATGTAGCCGAGAGCGTAGGGTGGTGTAGCCGTGGTCGAGGTAGCCCTGCGAAGAATGTCGTGGTCGATGTCGAGTCGGAGTAACTGGTGTCGAGGAAGTCGCCATGGAGCCACATGCGCAAGGAGGCGCCGAGTTAGCATGGGCGCAGTGGTCTCGAAGTAGGGGTGCGCCTGGGAGAAGACGGTGTTGACGAGGCGTCGCGCTGGGGTTGCCAAACCTGGGGACACGTCGTAGACGAAGGCACGCGTCGGTGTTGCCGGCACAGGGCATGCATAGAAGGTCGAAGACGAAGTTGATGAAGCGCCACAGCAGGCTTGCCAGGACCGGGAACACGTCATGGACGAAGGCATGCATCGGTGTTCCCAGCACCGGGCATGCATAGATGAGGGACCTGCACGAGTTGTACGCCATGTTGAAGAAGTCGGAGGGGCCAGCAGAGAAGAACTCGACGACGATTGCGGCGTCCATCGGCGCGAGGCCAATGTCACCAACGGTGGTCGGAGTAGACGAAGTGGTCGGGGTAGATGACGGCGATGCTGGCGACGGACTGCTGCTAGACGAAGACGAACGGGGTGGACGGGCGGCGGCGGCGGCCAAAGAAGAGCAACGGTGGCGGCATGACGGCGGCGGTGGCTAGGTTAGCAGTGCAGCGGCGGTGCTCGAAGTAGGCGAAGCCCGACAGCGTGACGAAGACCAGCGCGGACGATGGCGTTCCCGCACCAAAGGGAAACGGCGCGGCGCATACCACGAGAGGTCGACGCGCGATGACGGCGGAGTAGACCGCGGGCCGCGGCGCTACGGCCCGAAGGGGCGACGTAGCGGCGGCGGGCAGGTCAGGGCAACAGCGGGAAGACCTCGGGGCAGCGGAGGGGACTGCGGGCCGCGGCGCTACCGCCCGAAGGGGCCGGCGCAGCGGCGGAGCGCGGGTCGGTGCAATCGCGGGGACGGCCTCGGGGCGGCGGTGGGGACCGCGTATCGCGGCACATGGGCCTGAAGGGGCGACGTAGCGCTGACGCACGAGTCGATGCAGCCACGAGGAGAACCACGAGGCGGCAGCGCTGTGGCCCGATGGGGGGACACAGCGCCAGCCCGATGCTCGATCGGTGGAGGGGCGTGCGGTACTCGGGACGATCTTCACGGGACCTGCGGAGGCGCGCGTAACCGACGAGCCAGGTTGGTTGTGCGGCTTAGGTGAGGCGGATCGTGGCGGCGAGCGAGTGATTAAGCTGGTCACGCGCGAGGTTGGGGACGCCGCTCGGTGGAGGCAGGGTGGCGGCGGAGTCCGAGATGAAGTCCGCGGTGGCGGACGGCGTAGGACGTCGTGCGGACGAGCGCATCAGCACCGGCACCCGGGCTGCCAAAGCAGCGCCGGCGGCCGGGCAGCGAGGCTCGAGCGACCAACGTAGCAGCAGGGCTCGAGCTGAGGCAGCCGACGAGCCTGACGCAGTCGGCCCGACGCAGCCGTGGACGAGGCCGGCGAGGTAGACCGCCGGGCCGCCGTGCAGACGCGGCGGAGGCGGGTGGTGTGGATCGATGAGCAGGCCGGCGCGCGAGCGACGGCTATGATTGGCCGTTGCATGGCGCGAGGCCGCCAGGTCGGGGCGATGCAGGTTTCGCGGTCGGAGCAGGGCGGTGACGGCCGACGCAGGTCGACGGACGGACCGACGCGCGGATGGCGGCTGGCCTTGACGGGCCTCCTTGGCGCGTGGACGCCGGGTCGGAGGAGAGGTCGGCGGGTCACCCCGGGGTTGGAGTAGAGGCGCACGAGGGTCGACGGCGACAGCGGGCGACGCAAACCGATTAAGATTAGACCGGAAAAACAAAAAGAAAAACGCTGATAAAAAACGATCGGGGAGAGAACGAAAAAACCCGAAGCTAGTGCTCAGGAAAAGGACTCTCTAGGGTAGCCAGCCAACACGGATGGCGAACGAATCCTAGGTACGGGCGGCGCCGCCCCTGATGGCGGTCATGGAGGCCGACCGCCCCAGAGGCGGCGGCTAGGGTTTAGAACCCGGAAACTGATACCATATAAGAAGGGAGAGAGAGGATTGGTGAAATAGTTGTTGTATTGCTTGAGCCTCACGGACATATATATATATATATATATATATAGAAGTATAATGATCTAGTCTATTTCGTCTTTCCTAATAAATCAATATATTCAACAGGATCAAGAAGCCTGTGATTTTTCAAAACATTATACCTAATGCGTCTCTTGTGCCATGTTTGATTCCAACTGAGCGTAATTGCTCGATTTTTATTCGTTTTTCATTCCGCACAACTTTTGTGAAACTAATCTCGAGAGTAGGCAACTTTCATGTGATTCTAAATTGTGTATTGCTTTATGTGTCATCGAGCTTTGCTCAGCAAGAGCTTTCCCCTGCCCGAGCATTCTCTGAGGCGTCTCTGAGACCGCAAAAAAACCCGAGCAGAACGACATTTCAATCTCACTAGAGTTTAACCCTTGATTCTACTGAGCTCATCCAAACCCTATAAGCATTTGGTTCATATATGCTTGCCTGGTCTTAGATTTAAACAGCCACTTTATTTCCCGATGCTTCTCAGTCCTACCACTTGGGGATGAGGCGTCCTTGGATGACTTCGCTAGAGGACTCAAGATTCTAGCTCACAGCTTGATAATTTCTTGTTGGTATAGGTATATATCTTGAAAGCCGCTTCTCTCTCATCATGTTACAAGTGTCTTGTTGCTCATAATAAGAATAGTACTGCAATGCAACTACCTACGTACCATCCCCTACGTGGTAGAACCATTTGGTGCATAATGTCTCAAGTGATGACATTATAGTATTGAAAATAGTTTTGCATGCGCATATTTAGTTAGCTCCCGCGTTAGTTGATCAAATAGTGTAACATTCTTTGCAAAATAGAAATTAGTGCCACATGCGTTAGGCACATCCCCACTCTCCTACTCAAGGTCAACATATCAAAGGCATGCAATTCTATTTCGTCAACTTTTCTTCTTCATCTGTTGCGATACATTGGCTTTGGTGACAAGTTCTTCGAGTGGATCTGTATGGTCTTTTCTTTTTGCTTCCTCGAAGGTCATGTTGAATAGAATTTCTTAAAGGTGTATGCTCCGTCACCAGGGCTTGTGGCAAGCCCCCTATCCATGCTTTTCTTCATCCTAGTCATGGAGCAGCTACGTGCCTTGTTGATCCATAGTGAGGAGGTCAGCATGCTCGAGCTGCTACGTTGTCTAGGTATCAAGCCATGGTGCCCGCCTCTATGCTCAAGTGTTATTAATTCAATTGATAATCTATTCATGAATTGTTTGTCCTCGACCTTAACTAATCTTGCACTAGATCAAGGTAACTGGTCCGTTCCCTACCAATAGTGTGTTGCCCCTGACACATATGTGCCACGGATTTAACTCAACAATCCTGCTGACAGTGTAGGTTATCTAGAAGGAGCGCAATGCTCAAGTCTTCAATGTCCAACAATCCACGATTGGTGCCCTTAGGCAGAAGTTCAGAGATGAAGCTCCATTTGCGTTAGCCGTGATACAACATTCTTGGCTGGCATCGGGAGGGACGGGCTAGACTTTTGAAAGTGTGCATGAACAATAAAATCCAATAAATAACAAGCATTGCTCAGTGTTCTGGCTGCAAGAAAATCCTCGCGATGAAATGACATTCATGGATGTGAGGACAAAAATAATAACAATGCCAGTGCTCCAAAACGCTTTGAAAAGGAGTCTTTTTCGAGCATAGACTTTTCTTTTGCATCCTCGAAGGTCATGTTGAATAGAATTTCTTAAAGGTGTAGGCTCCGTCACCAGGGCTTGTGGCAAGCCCCCTATCCATGCTTTTCTTCATCCTAGTCATGGAGCAGCTACGTGCCTTGTTGATCCATAGTGAGGAGGTCAGCATGCTCGAGCTACTACGTTGTCTAGGTATCAAGCCATGGTGCCCGCCTCTATGCTCAAGTGTTATTAATTCAATTGATAATCCGTTCATGAATTGTTTGTCCTCGACCTTAACTAATCTTGCACTAGATCAAGGTAACTGGTTCGTTCCCTACCAATAGTGCGCTGCCCCTGACACATATGTGCCACGGATTTAACTCAACAATCCTGCTGACGGTGTTGGTTATCTAGAAGGAGCGCAATGCTCAAGTCTTCAATGTCCAACAATCCACGATTGGTGCCCTTAGGCAGAAGTTCAGAGATGAAGCTCCATTTGCGTTAGCCGTGATACAACATTCTTGGCTGGCATCGGGAGGGACGGGCTAGACTTTTGGAAGTATGCATGAACAATAAAATCCAATAAATAACAAACATTGCTCAGTGTTCTGGCTGCAAGAAAATCCTCGCGATGAAATGACATTCATGGATGTGAGGACAAAAACAATAACAATGCCAGTGCTCCAAAACGCTTTCAAAAGGAGTCTTTTTCGAGCATAGACTTTTCTTTTGCATCCTCGAAGGTCATGTTGAATAGAATTTCTTAAAGGTGTAGGCTCCGTCACCAGGGCTTGTGGCAAGCCCCCTATCCATGCTTTTCTTCATCCTAGTCATGGAGCAGCTACGTGCCTTGTTGATCCATAGTGAGGAGGAGCATGCTCGAGCTACTACGTTGTCTAGGTATCAAGCCATGGTGCCCGCCTCTATGCTCAAGTGTTATTAATTCAATTGATAATCCATTCATGAATTGTTTGTCCTCGACCTTAACTAATCTTGCACTAGATCAAGGTAACTGGTTCGTTCCCTACCAATAGTGCGCTGCCCCTGACACATATGTGCCACGGATTTAACTCAACAATCCTGCTGACCGTGTAGGTTATCTAGAAGGAGCGCAATGCTCAAGTCTTGAATGTCCAACAATCCACGATTGGTGCCCTTAGGCAGAAGTTCAGAGATGAAGCTCCATTTGCGTTAGCCGTGATACAACATTCTTGGCTGGCATCGGGAGGGACGGGCTAGACTTTTGGAAGTATGCATGAACAATAAAATCCAATAAATAACAAACATTGCTCAGTGTTCTGGCTGCAAGAAAATCCTCGCGATGAAATGACATTCATGGATGTGAGGACAAAAATAATAACAATGCCAGTGCTCCAAAACGCTTTCAAAAGGAGTCCTTTTCGAGCATAGACTTTTTTTTTTGCCAAGACCTCTGTCATTCCATCGTAAAACTTTGCACACACGTGAAATGCTTGTCCAATGACGTGCGGGCCCCACCCATACCCTGTCCCACCCATCGGTTGGTGCGCGCAAGAGGGAGACACGTGTCCCCTCGTCCAGGTGCCGCACCGGCCCACATGGCAGACAGACAAATGGCACCAGTCAACGAGGGAGTCTTGCCCACGCGGATATAATAAGCGACGCTTTCGCCCACGCGGCCGCCCACGCCTACCTGACCGCTGGTACACTGGCACGCGTCCGTCTCGCCCGCTTCGCCCCCCACCACTCCGGCAGACGGCGGCCACCGCCACCGCCGCCACCGTCGCCGTTCTGCCGCAGGCCGCCCCACCCGCGTCGCTGCGCGTCGATTCCGGGTGAGCGAATCCTCCCGCCGGCACCCCTCTCCTCCCCCCTCCAGCTCTGGCCGGATCCGCCCATTCTCGTGAGGTTTAGCCGCTCCCGTTCGGGGTTCTGGGGCGGGATTCGTAATCGGGGCAGGCGGCCTCGGCGGCGAGTTTCGCGCGCGCGCGCGGGGCGGGGGGCGGGGGTCGTGTTCTTGATTCGGCGCCGTTCAGGGAGCGGGGCGTTCGGGGGCGATTCTTGGCTCCCCGCGTGGGTTTGGGTGTTCATCCGGAGAACCGCCACTCGATTCGCGCGTGTTCTAGCTGTCGTGAATCTGGTAGGGTTTGACTTGTACAGTACGGTTGTTTAGAGGGGATTTTCGCCTGGCGTCATGCGGGGAACAGGGCCATTTTGCTCTGCTTCTGTTCGAGGTGTCGTCGATTTTTGCCTGGGTTCATCTGAATGGCTCGCTCGGATATTTCTTGGGCGTTCTTGAACCTGCTGTTTGTTCTCTGTATGTCTGATTTCGTTGGTCTTTGCCGAAGGATCATAACTGTGTTTGTTTCTTGTCCGCGTAAATGTACTGTCGTAAAGAAAATAAAGTGCATGCCTGTGCGTGCTCTGTTCTAGTCTCTCTGTCCCTCTGATTTTACCCCAACCAACACTGGCTCCCATGAATGCTGTAGGTTTATTCTAGCAACAGGTTGCAGTACGGGTGTAGATTGCTCTGTCACTTTTCATGTCAGGATCCACTGTCTGATGAATCTTTCTGCTACCAAGTTGAATTCTATTTCTCTGAGCCCTGAGAAATGAAACCTTTGTTATGATGGTGCTGGACTTTGTGAATTTGTGTTTGTTTTAACTGATAATGTTCAATTTGCTCACTGACTGGAAGCGCTGTATTGTTCACACTTTTGCAATCATTTAATCTGAAGGAAATGTGAGCGAATTAAATTCCTACAGCAGTAGCATTTTAGGCAACTTTAGACATGGCATAGTGTTGCAGCATTGCCTGTTTGCTAGATACTACATGTGTTTCTTTTTATAGCTCCTTGCTGAAACTGGACATCTTTTCCAGGACAATCATGTGTCCTCCACTTGGTACACCAACAGAAATGGACTACAGTATCAGTGATTCTTGGAGCGATGAAGAACTTGTGCGATTCTTGGCAGAGAGGAAGGCCGACGACTCCCTGCCAGAGAACGTACTTGTGGGCATGGACCTTTCTCTCATTCATCCACAGGACTCCTCTCCTGGTTAGTACCTAGTGATGCACAAGATAATAATTATGATATGTAAATGGTGCTGTAAATACTCCTGCAGTCCGAATTCGTGCTGTTATTCACTATGTTGTACTTTCTTCTGCGAGAATGATTATATTATACTTAATCCAGTTGTTTTAGATACTTTTGGATAAACTGCACATAGCTGATAACTCTCTAGCATAAAGCAGCAACTTACTACGTTGTCAAAACTTGTTAGCATGTGGTTTGCATATTTGATTTGGTGAATTCTGTGGTTGCGTGGGACTAGGTATTATTTCCCCTTTCTGACATCCATGTGTTTGCCTTATAATCTGTGCTAATTCTAATTGATTTGCTACTAGATACATGACAAAGATAACTCATCTTACAGGGAACATATGGTACCTGAACCAGTCAGATGATCAGCAGCCCTATGGGAATGGCGAGTCAGATATTAGAAAGGCAAAAGGTGGATACTGGAAGTGCATAGATGTTCTCAGAATACCAACAAGTAAATCTACTGCTGGTGTGAAATTTAGTCTGGAGTTTTATGAAGGTGAAGCACCATCTGGTAAGAGAACTCAGTGGTTGATGCATGAATATCAGGTAGAACAGAATGATGAAGCTAATGTACCACAGGTAGCCCATTTTTCTCCCTGAACAAAAGTTACACAGATGTGCCTAGCTATCAACCAGGGTTGATGACTGATGCCTTCGATCTTCCTGACAGGAGTACAAGTCTTTGTGTACAATATTGATGCAGGGGAGCAAAAAGTTAGATACTGAAGATGAACTGCTATCTCTGAGTACTAATGCTCCTAATGATCACTTGGAATCTTATCTTCAATATCTTGCTGACATGGAAGAGCAGAATGTTGCAGTAAACTCAAAGGTATATCATAATTTCTTTGTTATACAATGTATCAATGTTTAGCATTTGCAGTACCACCTGCTCTCTGTTTGTTCTTATGCTAGGGTAAATTATGTTGTCTGGATTGTCTAAACTCTTTGCTGGTTTGTCATTATAAATTGGTAAATAGTTCCCCAGGATCCTCTTATTGTAAATCACCTGTTTATTTGAAGAATCAGTCTTGCAGATTCTTGGATTCATTCAAAAACCATACGTAAAAATGTAGCTTATCAGGGTATTCAACTTCGTGTCATTCACTTGTTACTAGTTTGAGGCAATATAAACCCGATGGTATGTCATTCATGTTAGTCTGACCTGTAATCTTGATGAATCCTTCAATTTACATATGCCAGATTGTATCTTCCAGCCAGCAAAATAGCTCTTCCAGAGAAGGGAAGGACATTTATGAAGATTATAATGCTGCAGATGGCGTAGATTTTGTGAATGCTCTTGCTAACGAGGACTACATAGAAATGAAAGATCTATTAAGCTCAGATGGCTCTGCATCGACTTCTGAATTTTCAAGTAGACGGTCTGAAGAGTACTTTGACTCTGATGCATTACTGAGAGAGCTCTTGAATGACCAAAACACAACTAGAGAAATACATCAGGACTGCAACCATAACATAGCCGGACCTACTAAATCTGATTGCGTGGTTATCAGTCCACCAGAACAAGGTAAGATGACATTTGTCTCACTTGTTTTAAATTTAAGAGGTTGCTTTAGATCCTCGTGTAGTATGTTCCCAAAACTTTGTGAGTGTAGCCACACGAAGAATCATTTGGAAACCTAGAACAGTTCAATTTTGCAACTATGAAGTCCCACTGTAATGGACCCACATGATGAATGAGTCGATGGAACTTTCAACAAAGCCAGTTTGGCAATTACAGTTAGTCCCACTGTGTGGCATTTTTCTCCTGGGAGGGCTTGGGTTGATTTGTCAATGCTATTAGTTATTGAGATTATAACAGTAATATGTAACTGGATGTTCGTTAACTCTAGTCTAGACAGTTACAATACTATAGATAAGACCCTCTCTTTTTTCTTTTCCCTGTCTGTACAATAGTTTGCTGATAAGTGAATTTTTTTTTTGCGTGGATGCTGATAAGTGAAGTTAATGCATCTGTTCTTACAGGGTTGGTTCACAACCATGATAATGGTGCCATGGTGGCTGGAACATCACTGGAAAAGGCAGCGTCAGATTCTGAAAGAGATCAACATTCGAGCGATCAGTGTCTGGATCACCATCCTCCTGCGTCTTCCTGTTCTCAAAACAGCCATGTAGAACAAAGCCATTCAAATAGTTCTAGCAGCTCGCATGGAAGCACCACGTCTCCCCAGAGAAGTCGATCTATCGGTAAACTTGGAAAGATAGGAAAGAAGTACTGCTGCTTGGGATCATTCTAGTCCCCTGCATATATCATTTCATCAATTTTGTACAGGATGGGACATAGGCAAGTCAAGTTTTCCTCTTGAGCTGTGTAACATAGGATATACCATGCCATGGTATTCGGACCTTGGCCGGTCACCTGAACAAACTGTTGATGGATCTTCTGGCAGAACGAGGGCACGTTCCGAAGCAGCATGAGAAAGCACTTCATATAGTGCGAGGCACTATGTCGTGACACTGATGATTCTGTTGAACCGAGTTGAGGCTCTTATATCGTTTGATCGATAATATGCCAGTTCTGTTATCGATTCTTATCTTTGTTCAGTACAATGAGTTCAGTTGTGGTTTCCAACTCTCACCAGCCCCTCATTTGGGAATTCTATTGTAAAATTTTGTGCAATGTAATTTCACCTTTTAGCAAGTGATACTAACTGGTAAATACTCCTACTTCGCAATCTTCTGTTCTGGTGAAAGGTAGCTACATGTCAGAATGAGAACTGAAGGTTGGTAATTAGTCGGCTTCAGCAGGAATCATTGCGTCCTGAATTTGTTAGCTCTATGGAGCCAGCAACTTGGTAAATTTGCGATGTGACTGCTTTACTCCTGGCATGGGATGCTGTCGTGCTGGCCCTCGATGCGCTGGTGGTGGGCCGTGCCATGCCGATGATGCTGGCACGGTAAAGAAAATCTCTGTTTTGTTTCCTGCAGGTCCTAGTGGTGCCACATAGTCACCTCCAAAAAGACTTTTTAAAAGGTGTTGTCTATTAATTCAGAAATAGACCTGTCATTGCAACCGTGCAAAGGTGGGCTCCATAGGCAGGTCGCAACATGCTCAATCTTACAATCATGCAAATATTAGTTTTATTTGAAAACCCCGTGGTTTAATTTGCCTGAATTCTGGCCTTGAACCTATGTTTTTTTTTTTGTATTTGGACAATACTGAAGGGGAAGCTTGGCGTAGCGGTAAAGCTGTTGCCTTGTGGTTTATGTCATGGGTTTGAATTCTGAAAACAACCTCTTGCAGAAATGCAGGAAAACATTGCGTACTACAGACCCAAAGTGGTTGGACACTTCCTCAAACTCTGGGCAAGCGGGAGCTATGTGCACCCGGCTGTCCTGCTATGCCTGGCCTACTAATGGAGAGACATAGCCATCTTGTGGTTGGTCAACGTCTTGGGAATAAGATCTTGACTTACCCATAGATATGTTCATCCTTGGACCTTGAAGCTTGATGTAATGAAAGACCAAACAAAAATGATGGTTGATTATCCAATTCAGCATGAAACCGAGTCCCGACACTTCCTAATCCTAACATATCGACATGCCATGTGTTCAGTTGCGTTGCTAGAGGAACACCTTGCAGGCTACTTCCTAAATGTCCTAGAGCATGTAACATCTTGCTCCTAAATAAGAAAAGAGGTGTGTCCATCTTGATGTTCTTTAGATTCTAAAGAAGAGAGGGCAATGTTTTTGTTCGAGTGTTGTGCTCTTAAATAAGAGGATCGATGCATATGATTCAACACAGTTCAACAACCATCCATACCAATTTGTAACCATGTGCGGTGCTGACATGCCGTCTTGGCTTGCACATGGATCATTAGATATGGTGCAAACAGACTATAGTACCAGAAATGGAAATATCTACTGTGTAAACCTGCAAACAAATTCATGTATGTCCTAGATATACAAGAGGTTTGAAGGATCACGAAACTTAAAAGCTGAGGTACTTGCAACCCAAAAGCATGAATCGGAATCTGCAACCCAAAAGCACAACTCAGGCTGTGTTTGATAGCAAAGTATTATATAAACCAAAGTATCAAAAACTACAGTAATTTTGCTTATAGATGTGAGATACCATAGTTTTATCAAAACAGAATATTTTGCAGTATTCACAATACATAGAACCTGTTTGGTTGTTGCCGCATAACGTTGTAAATTTTGTTGTTTAGCTGTTGTGTTTAAGCACTCAGCAGCTCTGTTTTTAAAAAAGAGGTTTAGGTTCTTTTTTTTTAATGTAGAGAAAAAACTACAGTTTGCCCAATACTACAAAAAGCACAGTTGTTAGGGACAACCAAACAGCTTATTGTAAATAAAACCGTGGTAATCTCAAAAACTGTAGTATTCTCAAAATACTTAGAAAATACTTTGCTATCAAACAGGGCCTCAGTTTCATCAGGAATATAATGATTACTGGGTCTTGAACCAGTTATACTCTATGGACTTAACAACTTGGTAAATTTGTGTATGGTTGGTAGAATTGAGCCACCTATTAGTCATTCTGGTGTGTATTTGTGTATTTGTTAATAGTCCCTCTATTTTACCAGTGAGTGAGATACTTGAACGTAAAAGAGAATCGTTCATCACAGGGCTAAATTTTGCATGTCAGTTCTACATAACAAATAAATAAAAACATATAGAAGACTGTATGTACTTTTTTCTCTCCTTAATTCAGGCCCCACCGACCCCACTCATCAGGAAACAGGTAGAGCACAGTTGTGAGGTTGCAATCAGGGCTTCCTAGTTCCTACAAATGGCTACTGTATAGCTCTTGGGTCGCCACCAGGTGGGACACTGTCGTGCAGACTCTTTTGTTCTTGATGATAAATTATGCTACTTTGCTATCATTTTGTCATATGATATATTATCAAAATATTGCCACTGAAAATAACAGCTTGTCCTATTGTTGTTGCGATTTTTGTGCACAAAAGTTTGCATCTATGATGTCATTAGTATACCATGCCAAAGAGAACAATAAAGAACTGGTGTAACTTTGTTACTAAAAATCTGAGACATCCTTAGTCGTCAAACCCATCGCATTCTACCATAACCGTCTACTTTAGAATACCACAAAGGTGCCAAGAAGAAGCAAAGGACCTCCAAGCACTATACTCGACATGATGACCGTAGAGATTTTTATCATTCGGGAAGGAGGATGTTATTATTGAAAACATCATCTACATTGGAAGATACAAAAGGTGGACCATGACCTAGCTACAAATGACTTCCTATTATAAAGAACATACATACTTAATATTGTGGGCGTCCAAGATTTATCCATATCCTGCATGGTGAAATTCCACTAGTGCAGAACCGGGCTTTAGCGCCGGTTCATAAGGACGTTTAGTGCCGGTTCTACAACCGGCACTAAAAAGTGGAGACTAAAGCCTCCCTCCCCCTTACTACCGGTTCGGCACGAACCCGCGCTAAAGTGCCACCACGTGGCACGAGCCAGGCCCGGGTGCTGGTAGACAATTAGTACCGGTTGGTAACACCAACCGATACTAAAATGTTTAGGAGGATTTTGGTTTTATTTTTTATTTTTCCATTAATTTAGTGTTTTCCATTTAATTCTTTTTTGTTTGCTGGTATTTTACGATACTACATATTGTACACGTTATGCATATATATAAATAGATTTTGTCGTAGAATCGATCATATATATATTATCCAATGTCTCACAATCACCATTAATTATTCACACATACACACACACACACACACACACACACACACACACACACACACACACACACACACACATACACACAATCACAAGTGGTTCATGGGGCGGTAGCGGGTAATAGTATTCTCCTTTGGGATCTATGACCTGATCGAGCAAAAATCCCGCTATTTCCTCTTGAAGTGCTAGTGCTCTGTTTCTAGGAGCTTCTCCCGCACCTCTTTGAACTGTTAAGAAGGAGATCAATATGCATGTGTATTAGTTGTGTGACTAGATATTGATAATGATGTAAATGTTGTGAATAATGTTCTGGCAAACGTACCCATTCCTGTCTATCAGATTTGCTCCTTTCAGACGCCATCATGCGAATGTTCTTGCAAACGTAGTATGCACACACATCAGTCCCCGGAGCCTGCTTCAGGGCCTTTACGAGAATGGAATTTAATCAGATAATAATTAATCAAGCATGATAATTAATTAATGGTATTAAAACAAGAATTAAAGAGATGGTAAGCTAGCTAGTAATACTTAATTACTTACCTTGGGTCGAAACCAAAACAGTTTTTTGTCGCCATTTGCTTGGAGTCACCTTCATGAACTTTGCCCAAGCCCTGCCCGCCAGCAAAGAAAATGAATAAAGTAGTTATTAAATAGTTGATATCAGGAAATAAAGAACTAATTAAATAGGCCGAGATATAGTTAATAGTGATTGAAATTACCTGCCGACCATCCCCTTCACGATGGCGAAGTCACTTTCTTTCTTAAGTAGTGAGTCCAGTACTTCAACTGTTCCTTTATCAACTTTAATGACTAACAAGATCGAGTGGTAACTGCATGCGCACACGTTTGCATGTCTTAATTAAGCGGGCATGTGCACAACACTAATCAATTAGCCTAAACCCTATACGCTTAATTATTAACATCTAGCTAGCTAGTAAGCAAAAACAGAATATGTACTACAAGATAGTGTGACTTACAGGAAGTTATAAGGAAGTAGTATATCTTCATTGCTATTGAGGCGCTTGAAGAACTCTAGCATGCTTTCCTCTAAACTTGCTCGAGAAGTTGGAATTTGCCATGTGTATTCATTAACGGTATTTGGGTCAATGAACCCAATGCCATAGCGTCCAGATTTTTTCATTTCATACATATTTATCCTGCATAATGCCACAGAAAAGAATATATAATGAGGATAATTACATGTAATGATTGATCAAAATGATCACTACAGCTAGCTTGAGACTTAAATTACAGAAAGAAATCACTTACAGACAATAGCAATTGACGAGAGATTTGTTGAGTGCATCTTGATTGTATAACTAAAATAGTTCTGAATACTCAACGGACAGAGCTTTCTCATGGAAGTAATGCTCCTCCTTGACATTCACCATGAGGGACTCTCGATTGGAAATCTTGCTAATGTTCATGTACGATTGATGCAATTCATACATTCTCGTTGGGAGGTTCTTGACCTCCTCGGGCTTGACCAAAGGTTGGCCCGGGACATATTTCCGTTTTATTTTCTCCTCTCTAAGAGAAGACATGGGCTCGATCTCGAGGAGTTGTCCAACACTAATATCGAGAATTTTAGCCTGCCTTATATGCTCCTCGGTTATTACCAGATTGTTCAGCTAGGGAACGGTTTGCCCAAAATAATACAGGGCACTCGTACTCTCATGTGTTGTTGGCACAACAAGCGGGGGATCGATTGCGCCGCCTGTTCTCCCAGCTGGGCAACGGTTTTCCCGCATTTTTTGCCAGCTGCTTGTTGGCTCGAGCTCGAGCTCACTTTCCTTCTGTAGTCGAGCTCGATGTGCCTTCCTGATTTGGCGCTCATAGTCTGAGTCAACAGGCTTGTGAGCTGGTGGTCTAGCCATACGAATGAAGTGGTCAATCTTTTCCCCAGGCACTTTCTCCCTTGGCGGCGGTGCCGGTTTCGGTCCAAAATGGGCGTCCACTTGGGCCTTAACTATGGCTTCGTTTTGCTCCTCGGTCATGTCGTAAGGCCTCCGAGGAAGAGGAGCGAGGCTTGGACCATATTTATATCTCTTGCCTTCGCATGTACCTCCTGTACTACCTCGACTCGTATGACTACGCACTATAGCTACGGCATGTCTCTTCTACGATTGCTGAGGCGACAGAGACGGCTGATGTGGCTGAGTTGGAGCAGGAGTCTGCTCACGCATTGGTGGACTTGGAGGAGTGGGAGTCTGCTGACATGGTGACGGACTTCGAGGAGGAGTCGGCTCACGCGTTCGTGGACTTGAAGGAGCGGGAGTCTGCTGACACGGTGGCGGACTTCAAGGAGGAGTCGGCTCACATGTTCGTGGACTTCGAGAGCGGGAGTCTGCTGACTCAATGGCGGACTTCGAGGAGGAGTCGGCTGACGCGGTGTCGGTGGCCTTCGAAAGATGATGCAATCCTTTCTCCATAGGATGATATGATGTATGGCCTCTCTCAGTGTGTGCTCGTCGTCGCCTTCAGGAATGTCAAGCTCTAGCCCTGAATATTGGTCCACCACCTCATCAACCAAGACACGAGCATAGCACGCTGGAATCGGGGAGCAATGGAAGGTTGCTTCGGGGGTATTTGTAAAAGCAACGGCGTCCGCCACCTTCATGGATATGTTCTTCATTTTGAAGTGTAGCTCACAGTTAGTGTTCTCTATGATGTCATCCACAGGGTATGTATCCAGCAGTGCGTTGCCCGGGGCGGAACCAACGCTGCTTCTCGGCATGGATGGGACGGTGCTATTCAATGCTGGATCATCCACTTGCTGCTGCCGCTGCTGAGACCCCCTTTCTTGGCTAAGTGAGTCGATCTGCTGCAGCTGCCGCTGGAATTTGAGTGCCAAGTCTGCGTGCCTTGCTTCTAGGCCTTGAAGGCGTTCTGCTTCCTTCTTCCTCTGCTCCTCCTCCAGCTTCCTCTTCTTCTCCTCCTCCATCTTCTTTCTTCCACGACACCTGTAGTCGTCGTTCCATTCCGAAAAGTCCTCATACCAGGGAATAACGCCCTTGCCTCGTGTTCTTCCTGGGTGTTCAGGATTTCCCAGGGCGCGCGTAAGGTTGTCATTCTCTCTGTTGGGCGTGAACACACCCTTTCGAGCATCTTCTATTGCGTCAAGTAACTTTTGTTCGGCTCGTTTTAGACTTGCCTTCTTCGAAACCATGCCTGTCTGCGGGTCCAATGCCCCCATGCGCATAGAACCAAGTTCTGCACCTGGGGGGCTAGCTCCTAGTAACCGGAGTGACCCCTGCATCCTCCATCTCTTGCTCAGACTTATCCCACTTAGGCATTGCCACCGCGTAGCCACCTGGCCCCAGCCTATGGAACTGCATCTTTTTTGCGGCATTGGCCTTGTTTTTTCTCGACCGTTCCTTAGATAATTCTGATTCCTTGAATTTCACGAAAGCGGGCCAGTGTTCTCTTTGCTTCTCCAGTGTTCCCATGAATTAAGGAGTCTTCCTTTCTGCAGCTAAGTAGTTGGGCCATACAATTTTCTTGTGGGTGTTGAATGCAATTGCCATCTTCTTAAGAGCAGCGTCCTTGACTTTCTGCACATCTGCATCAGTGAAATAATCTGGTAGGGTGAAATGTTCCATCAGAGATTCCCAAATCTTTTCTTTTGCTGTGTCGCCGACCCAAGTAACATCTGGATGTTTAGTTTCTGGCTCTTTCCATTCTTGAATGGAGATCGGGAGTTGGTCCTTCACAAGAACTCCGCGCTGACAAACGAACTTGTTCGCAATGTTCTTAGGCGTGAGGGGTTCGCCACTAGCTTTGATGGAATCGATGTTGTACTTTACACCCTCCTTCAACTTCTTGCCCGGGCCTTGATTTGTCCTGCTGTCTATAGAAGCAGATTTGCTCGATCTGGAGGGCTGAAAGAAGAAAGATCGATTTGTTAATATATCTTTAAATAAAAAAATGTGATGATCACCAGATGCCTGCTTATATAAATATACCTCGCCGGTTGTCTTTGTTATTTGAAGATCAACATTCTCTGCGTCATCATAAACATAATCATAGTTCATGACTTCATCAGCTCGGTCGTCCTGATCGAATATCTTATCATCACCCTCAGCGGTATTGTTCAGATATTGGGAGCCGTCATATGCTTCATTCAGATCATCTGGCTGTGTATGATCTCGAACAGGGCCTCTTCTCCCTCTCTGCCGGTATGGTCCGCCATAGCTTTTATTTAACTAATTCAGAAGAAATATAAAACAATTTAGTATTCAAATTACAATGCATGGATGCAATCAATAAGGAAAAACTGAATCATATAGTACATAATATGCATCGTCTCGAATAATATATAATCTCAAATACATCGTCTCGAATAATATATAATCTCGAATACATCGTCTCGAATAATATATAATCTCGAATACATCGTCTCGAATAATATATAATCTCGAATACATCGTCTCGAATAACCACTAGCTAGGTAGCTAATAAAGATCGAATACTACAGAAGAATCTAGGCCACTCGCGGTTCCTGGGGCGCGGGCGGTGGACACCCAAAGAGAAGGAACCATCACAGGATCATATCTCCCGTCATCTGCCCAAAGAACCTGCTAGGTGTTGGAGAACCTGACGTCCATAGCAGCCATGTAGCGACAAACGTGCTCGTCCTCCTCCTTGACACGGCGACGCACCACCTCCGGCGGGGCCGGCTACCTCTGAATCAAATGTGGCCCACGCGAACGTCACCAAAGGAGATCAGGGTCGACGATGGGAACCAAGGCCGGGTTGCTCACCAAGCGGCGCGCCCCTGCAGGTAGCACCTCCCAGTGCCAGCCCGGCGGAGCCCAGTCTCGGACATGGGTCAACCGGACATCGTCGCGAACGGGTCGACGGCGAGGATGTTGGCCGGGCATCGTCGAGAACAAATACTATATGCCCTCAAAAAGTAACATTTTTTAAATGATTGGAAACTAAAAATAACATCGATCATCGTCTAACAATTTGACATTAATCTAATTCATCTAGCTAAAACTAATTCTAAAATTTCTATATAACTAACATTTCTATATAACTAACATTTTTAATATTTCTATAACTAAAAAACAGAAAAATTTCTAACATTTCTATAACTAAAAACAATGTGTGTGTGTGTGTGGACATGCATGGCGGCCGGAGCAGGAGCTCACCGGCGAGGCGAGGCGACGGGGGGCGGCGACGGGGTTGACGGCGGGGACGGGGACGGGGACGGGCGGGGCTGGGCATGGGGATGGGTGGGGACGACGACGGGCGGGGCTGGGGACGGGGACGGGTGGGGACGACAACGGGACAACGGGCCGGGGCGCGACGACGAGGATGACGGGGACGAGGACGGCCGGGGCAGCGACGGTGACGGACGGCGACGGGGACGGCGACAGACGGAGACGACGACGGACGGTGACGGGGGCGGCGACGGGGCAGAGAAGAAGAAATAGAGGGAGAGATGAGAAACTGAATTTTTTGAAGTGTTTTCTTATATAGAACCCACCTTTAGTACCGGTTGGAGCCACCAACCGGTACTAAAGGTCTGTTTTGGTCAGGCGAACCGGCGGGAAGCGCACCCCTTTTAGTACCGGGTGGTAGCTACAACCGGTACTAAAGACCCCCCCCTTTAGTACCGGTTAGAGCCACGACCCGGTACTAAAGGGGGTGCGCTGGCGCAGGTGCGGTGCAGCATGTTTAGTCCCACCTTGCTAGCCGAGGGGCGTCCGCACTGGTTTATAAGCCCCAGTGCAGCAGCTCTCTCGAGCTCCTCTCCAAAGCAGGCCTACTGGGCCTATCCGTTCTCTGCTTCCCTATGGGCCTATTGGGCCTGCATCCTGGCCCAATAACACATTGGGTTTCTAGTCGTATGCAGGCCGCTCTAGCCCAGTAGGCGGGCTTTTTTATTTTCTTATTTTTTGCTATATTTATTTATTTATTTATTTTCAGTTGTTTTTTTGCTGTATTTAGAGTTTCTTTGTGAATATTTTTGCTTTAGGTATAAAAAATTACTAACTTTCTGTTAGTGCTGGTAGTTTTCAAATTTGAATAGTTTAAATTTTAAATTATTTGAAATTTGTGTGAATCACTAGTTTGTGAATAACTTAACTTTGAAAATAGATTTTTCAGTGATTCTTTTTTCTTATGTTTAATATTAGTGTGTTTTATCATTATATTCAATTTGGTAATGCTTAGGTTATCTAAAAACATGAAATGCCTTTGTCCATTTTGTACACGAAGTGCATCTAGTTTTTGCGTTAACCCTCTCTACTTTTTTGCACATGCTATGTGGGTGAAATTAGTAAATGCATGAAATAATTTGTTTGCACATAAAATTTTTTCGCGTTTCAAATGCCAAAACACGTAACTACCCTAATTATTATAGAGATTCACTCCTGGGTGTGAAACACAGAAGAAAGTGATGATAGTGAAGCCGATCACATCCCAGATCTTTGGGTGTGAAACTTTTTCTTCGCGTGTGTCCCTTTGCGCCGTAGCCATGGAAAATCTTCATCATTTGACGGGATGCTCGGGTCAATATTCACTGTGAATGGAGCAATTTCATCAAATTTTTCATAATCTTATAACATGTCTATCTTGTCATCCACTCCCACGATGTTCATGTCGGGCGGTCTGCATGCGGTTGACCTAAGTAGCTTGGGCTGCGAGCATTCAGGTCGCGTGACGCTGGAGCTCGAGAGTGAGCGGTCGCATGTCGGGGCGGCGGCCCTGGGAAGGTGGTGCTGGTGGGCTGCGTAGGGTGTGTGGAGGAAAGTTGGGGCAGCAGCCCCAAGTTTTCTGCAGCATCGGGCGCGTTGACCTTGTGTCGTATGAGCGACGATGTCGCTCTCTACGTCAGGCATCGGCGTCGGTGTTGGCGTCCACACTTCTGTGAAAAGATGATGAAGGGAGCGATGTCGAAGCCCCGGCAGTGGTTGAGGTAGTCGGCTCTTCTCCGCCATGTCCGTGGGATTGCCTTGGCTGGTTTGTTGCTATGAAGGCAAAACTTTGGTGGCGGGTCCTGGTGGCGTCCGATGACGGGCAGCAGGTGGTTTGCTTCGTGATCTTCAGCGGCACCAGCCCTGCCTAGTTCTCCTTTGCAATTATCTCTCAGAGTAGGAGTTGGAGTCATTTGCTTAGAGTTTTGGGATGTCGATGACGCCTCTAGAGGACGAGTGATTATGATGACGCCTGCATGCTATCTTGGCGAGGCCCTCTTTGATGTAGTGTGTGTGGGTATCTTTATGTGTTGTCAACCGTTGTGATTCTTTTTCGCCTGGTTTTCCATGATTAACCTGGCAACCTGGTTTTCGCTCGATTTTCTTTAATTAACCTACCAATTCTTTTCTTCTTAATGAATGCAAGAATCCTGCCTTTTCGAAAAGAAAAGAAAAGAAATGTATGAATCATCCAAAAGATGGAGACCTGAATAGAAATGAGCATCGTGCATCCACAGATAGCTGAATAAAAATAGGCAGGTTCTCATTCAAGAACTGCCATGCTTATCCAACTTCAACAGGGCACCTCTCTGTCAAACCATTGTTCGAACTAATACAGGCGATACAATTGCGGCCGGTGCGGGAAAACTGAAGCATGTGAAAAGTGCGCTACACGCTGAAGCTTTAGCATGCATTGCAGCCATTGAGGGGTCTTCAGATATTGGTATTCATAGGGTGCTGCTAGAGTCTGATTCCCAGCAGCTTGTCTACGCGCTGAAGCGAGGAGATGCGGATTTATCAGATATTGGGGTCCTATTCCGAGAAGCTAGGAGTTTATGTGTTTTGGCTTTCGAAAGATATGATTTTATGCATTGTAAACGTAGTTGTAATGCCGTAGCTCATGCTTTGGCGAAGCATGGTTTTGGTTCGCCTGAATCCTCACTAGTTTGGGGGGAACTTATGCCAAGTTTTGTTTTAGATTTGGTAGCCAGCGATGTTGCTGAGCCCAGTGGTTAATGAAATTGTTTTCCGCCGTCAAAAAAAAAAAAAACCTTCAACAGGGCACCTCTCTGTCAAACCGAAGCACAACTGATAATATATAACTAGTGTGTTGATACATGTTATTTATTAGACAGATATACATGACTATGATTTTGCACGGAAGTAATTAGAAAATCTCCCTAGAAAAACACAAGATCATCACAACAGTCACTATAACTTTTTGTGTAAAATCAGTACAACCTGTGAGGAGTAAAAAAAATAGTGTTACTAGCGTGACATCCTGATGTATGGATGCAGCCGACATGCTATTTTTTCTATATATCATTCCGGTTTACCGGGTGTCCCCAAAGGGACAAGTCTGGTAGCAGCGGACGTCTTACAAGCTGGTCCTGCTGTACCTTGAACAAAAGAGGATCCAAAAGAGGATCGCTGCCGGGAGAGGTGGAAGTGAGAGCGCCCGCTGTGCCTTGAACAATCATCGCAACGTCCGATCCCAACTTCGCATGGAGGAACGAGCAATAAACATTGATTGAACAGATTACTTGGCAAATCCAACGGACAGCATGGGAATACAAGGAGTTTTTTTGCTGCAACGGAAACGAGACCTAGAAATGCTGTTCATGTCTTGGAAAAACCAGCTGCGGGCATAA
The DNA here is from genome assembly GCA_034509565.1 of Triticum monococcum. Classification (NCBI taxonomy): domain Eukaryota; kingdom Viridiplantae; phylum Streptophyta; class Magnoliopsida; order Poales; family Poaceae; genus Triticum; species Triticum monococcum. The sequence goes on along the minus strand of CM067842.1, from coordinate 24,982,681 downwards.
TCAAAATTAACTCTGGTGTGTGTTTTAGCCCTGAATCCTCTGATGGTGGCTGGGGGTTCATCATTGGTGAAATCGTGATGCGGAGGGAGATATCGTCGGATCTGCAGCTGGCCGTATTGACCATGCACAAGATGCACTACAAACCGAAGCGGAGGCATGCGTCCATGCGACGGACAGAGCCCAGAAATGGGGTATTACTGCATCTTCAACAACCACCCACAAATTTCTGTTGAATTCGTCGACGCATAGGAAAACCAATCCGCAGATATGGATGTCGGAGGCTGCATATGTTTCAAAGACTTCTTCAACAAATCGGATGGAATTCATGCAAACAGGGCGAATTTCATTAAAATTCGAACATACTTTACATAAAACAGTGATATTTCCACCGTTTAACTAAAAATTTATTAAAAAAACCCTAAACTCTATAGCGGACGACAACCTTGTATGTGTGGCGACCATTTCCTACTGCACCGCCATCGCCGTCCGCGCCGTCGCCACCGTCGTCGTCGTCCCTCAAGCGGCGCAAGGCCATAATCCTATTTTTATTTTGGATGCAATTTAAATTAGTCTTTGGATACAAATCGCCAGAATGTATATTCTTCCTCAATATGCTATTGAGAGGAAAAGGATTTAATCCTTTATAAGAACTAAAGTTTTCATCGGAATATAAAAATAAAAAACTTAAGGATGCCTTAAGTATATCATTTCAAATTCAGTTATTAATAGAACGAATCACACTTTTACCACTAAACTATACCCGCTACATTGTAGATTATGGTATAAATGGTACCCTTTGTCAAGGATAGCCATTTGACAAGAAGGCTAATTCCCCCTTATTGAATCAGATGGAGAAGGTTCATGACACTGAGCCGTTGGTACTTCTACTTCGATCGCTCGCCTTTACTTTAGGATTTAGATAGCCCCTCTGGTCTGTAAAAAAAATCTTTTCTTACCATGCTAATGCCGCGACAGCCTTGCCTAGCTGTTGCCTGCCGCTTGCTCCGCCTCCTGCTTCGCGGTTCGGAGTGCCATCAGGGCCAGTGTTGACGGCGCGGGTGGATCACTACTAGGAAAACGGCTATAGCTAATATGGATATTAATGGCGCACCATGTATGTAGTGCGCCATTAAAAACCAAAATAGTAATGACGTACCAGGTGAAAAGTGCGCCATTACTAAGTTTGACCAATGTTTGACCCAATCATACACAAGGTGCGTCATTACTATCTCAACTTCGTAATGGCGCACCTATACAAAGTGCGCTATTACTAAGTTTGACCAAGGTTTGACCCAGTCATACACATAGTAATGACGTAATGGCGCACCTATGCAAAGTGCGCCATTACTAAGTTTGACCAACGTTTGATCCAGTCATATACATAGTAATGGCGCATTTTGTGAAGGTGCGCCATTACTAACTCCACACACCTCCCTTCCCCGTCTTTTCAGTTTTAAAATAAATAAAAGAAAATGATGGAAATGTCAAAAAACTAAAAGAAAATAAGTTTCCCATGTGATATGTGGTCTAGTTGTTAGGAAAATTTACAAATATGAATTTCGACTTTAGTTGTAAAATCTCTCTGGAATTTAGTAAAATAGGCATAACTTTTGCATACGAACTCGGATTAAAAAGTTTTTTATATGAAAAATCATCTACTCGAAAAGTTACATCCGAATTCAACGGGGTTTTTAGAATCCACAAAACCCTTAAAGAATAAAAGATACGGGGCTTTAAGATCTAGGGGGGGGGATGGAAAAAATTTCAAACTTAGTAGTGGCGCACCATTTGCTAGGTGCGCCACTAGTAACAGAAAAAAAATTGTTTCAAGATTGGTTTTTTTGGAAAAAATGTTCAAAATATGATACGTAATATGACTGGGAAGTTTGAAATATTTTTAAAAATTTCATCACACTCATGAACATGAACAAAGTTCTAGACATTAACAAGGTTTAATACGGTTGATATGATAGATATATCAACAAGTGCCTCTTAAGTGAGCTGGTGCTGAGGTTGGATAGAATTGCGAAGTTAAGCATGCTTGTGCTGGAGTAGTGTGAGGATGGGTGACCTTCAGGAAAGTTTGACCACAGAGTGCGATTTGACTTGAGATTAAGCCATAGTGACCTGAGATTAAGAAAAAACGAAAAAAAATCTGAAAAAAAGAAATGATTTTTTTTTGAAAAAAAAATTCCGAAGAAAAATTTGAAAAAAAATTGTTAGTGAGAACGCACTTCTATGTGATGTGTCATTACTAAATCAGATAGTAATGGCGCATTTCTAGGCATAGTAATGATGCACTATGTGATGCGCCACTATTATCTGAGATATGGCGCACCAAATGTGCGCCATTACTATTTGTTACTAGTGGTGTGTTAATAGTGGCGCACCTATAGTGGCGCACCTAGCGGCGGGCTTGCCCTTAACGGCATCGGAAGGCTCACTAAGAGACCACCGATCGTCGTACTTAGAGATCTCGATGTCAATGCGGTGACGTCGTGTGGCGTCTGTCACATTGGTGGTGACGGAACAGTCCATGGCTCCCAAGGTGGCGAGGTATGGGTCGTTGTGGACCCACTCTAGCGCCTCCTCAGTCGTTGCAAACGAGGAGCAGCAGGCGGTGCTGCGACAGTGATACCGCGCCCGCTGACGCGCTGCCCGCTTCTCGGAGACGACGGCCCTTGATCCGAAGGGGCCGCTGACACCGCCGCCTCCGAGGTATTGGAAGATGCGGCCGCACGCCATCCTGATGGCCGGCGGCATCTCTTGAACAGCTTGGCGGCGAATGCGGCGAGGCTGGCGACAGGGGCTAATGGTGCACAATTGTTTGCTGACATCAACAACTCGGATTCTGATCTTGCCTCAAATGGTGTGTTGTTTCGACAGATAAAAGCCTTTGCTCTTTTTATACTTCTCATTGCCCACGGGCTTTTAATGAGGTGGCAGATGCTCTTGCGCTTCTTGGGTAAAAGATGGTTCATGAACCTCAAGCCGTATTGGCTTGGTGATGTTCCTATTTTTGCCCAATCTTTGGTTACCGGCGATATTGCTCGACACCTTGGTTTTGGTTAATGGTATGCGATAAGAAAAATTAGCCCAGCCTTCTGCTGATAAAACAGAGCATGCACACACCTGGTGCCCCCCCTCTGTTTCAGGGCCCCAGATGGCCGCCCTTCCCCCTTTGGGGCCGTGCATGAAATAAAAAATATATGTGTCTTGTATCTGGACTCAAAATTAGAATCAGAGAATAAGACGGTTAGTTTCAATGAGTCGATGGACTCATTGAAAAGGTCATGTCAGACAAGGAGATCCTGAAAAGCATTCAGGGCGGCTAATGTATTGGACATGCCCGGTTTGCCGTTCATGGTTTTTGAATTTAGGAATTTTCGGGTCTGGTAGGCTAACGAGTTATGGGACACGGTCGATTTAGGTGGAGACACATTCAAGAAGGGTGATGTGGACAACCGCAAGGATCGGCAAGCAGCCACAGTGCTTTGTTCAGTGATGCCGATGGATGTCCTCAAACATCTGATTGCCAAAGTGAGAGCCAAGAAGGCATGTGATACGTTGGAGCTCCTGTTCGAGTGGCTAGCCCGCGTAAAGCAAGCCAATCTCAAATATCTTCTAAAGTACTATGAGATTTTGGTCATGGGCGAGGATGCATCAGTGGATTCGTTCACTTAATGTGTAGTAACTCGTCGATTGCATATGTGCGCTTGGAGAGAACCCCCTGGATTCCTCGGTTTTCCATCGGTTCTTGCGCGTGGCCCCTTGCCAATATCTGTGAATTTTCACGTCGATTGAGCAGTGCGTCTAGGAACGGATCCAGCACGGGGTGAGCTGGGGCCATGGCTCCCTCCATGATGTAAAAAATTCTTAAACTACCCCTTAGTATGTGGACTTGTGAATTTGACCACTAAACTCTTATGAAGGGCCTCCCTCAATGCTTTAGATGGTTCACTGACCGCCTCAAATAAAATTACTAGCTCCGTCCCCTGAGTGCGTCGATCTCTCGGCCCTCTCTATAGATGATCTCATTGGATTGGATTGTACAAGGCTCACAACGAGCATATGCGTTACAGTTTCAGAGACAGGAGGAACGATGAGTATAACTGAGTCCTCTAGATGTATTCCGTCACCGTGCTGGGTTCCAGATGCGATTTAAGCTCAATTGGAGTGGCACCAGCATGGTCTATCAACATGTATGGTGCCAGATTCCACAGTGGTTTCACCTGTGGCTCTGTTCTTCACTGCACCTCTCAGCTAGATGTCACAAAGTGGACATCCCATTGGGTGCTTGAGAAGCAAACCCATCACAAGAATGAAACCCGATGCTTCCCAATCTTAGCATATCTCTCGTGTTTCAATGTGCACGAGGCTAGTTCCATGCACAGTATGCTAGTGCATATCTCACTTGCTCTTAAATAAGAACAGATGTGTGTTTTCTCCGATGTTTCTTTGGGCCCTTTATAAAAGGCGAGAAGTGCCTTTGTTCAAATCATGGGTTCTTAACTAAGAAGATTCATGTGTTTCATTCGACATAGCAGGTCAATTAAGGCTGATGTGTTTTCAATGCTACATTCTTAGGTTGGTGTAGGAAATAACCACAGTAGGATTTTTTTTTTGAGAACCAACAATTTGTGTTAGTTTACATCAGAGAGCTGCGAAAAAAATGTACTGTACATCCATAGTGGAAGTGTGTGGGGTAGAACATAGGCTTCACTGGAGCGAACCAGTTTTTCTTTGCGAGAACCGATTCTCATACTGTTTTTGTTTAGTTTGTGGAGCTACAAATTGTGCAAAGGGTTGGGCCTCCCGGCTAAGCACCCCGAGAAAATCACAGAACGTACTTGTGTCGTCCTCCTCGGGCGACCCGGGGGTTGTACCGCAGCGCCGCCGGAGGCTCCCGCACATAACACAAGCCCCTCCTAGGGGCGTCTCTCGCCGGCTTTGCCCGTGGTGGGCGGCGGGCCCCATTCACAAAGGGTGATGGGTTCTCTGGCTGTTCCCTGTACGCAAGAGATATTAGGGGCGTGCTTAGTTGCGTGAATTAGGCCCATCCAGACCCGCGTGGAATGAATCCGGTCTGTTTGGTTCCCCGCACACACTGTTTGGCCTGCATCACACGAAGTTTAAAGCAATTCCTAGCCAGGCCTAACTGCTATGCCTGAGTCGGCAGTATCTGGAGAGTCAGTCTCGGCCGAAGCAGGCGAGGGGAATGCGACACTGAGCTCGTGCAACCATGAAAATGGTGCGAGCTCGCACACGTCTCCAAAAAATTGGCGGGAGAATTTCGGCTCACCTCCCACCGACTTGGTTGCCCCTATTTAGCCCCCTCCTCTCACCGCCCAAATTCCCTCCACCCTTCTCCCCCCTTCGAGCTTTCCCGCCGATGCGAGTCGGCACCGATCAACGAGCAGGTAAGCGGCGCCCCTTCATCGGCGGGTGATCCACGACAGCGGCGACTCCTGTCCTCAACTTCTTTGACCGTTTTCACGTCCTCAACTTGGTCGCCCCTATTCGTGTGCTGATCTGTGAGCATATGGTACACTGTGATATTGTGGTAGCTATTGGTGGTGGATTTGTAGCATGCTAGAGTAGTATCATAGTGATGAACACAATGGATTCACAGCTAGTTGTGGTGTATGCTCCTCTTTTCATAGATCGTCCGGTACTGTGTGTGCTATGCTTACCGTAAATGCATGTTATGACTCTAGGACATGACCACGCAAACGCAAGATCTTAGTTAGGCCCTTATGCTGTGTGATAGCCAGTTCACTGCGTCCTATGTTGAGGAATCCTAGCCCCACCTCGATGCGCACATGGCCGTTGATTCAGAGTTGTTCGAGGTATGAGCTGGAGGTTCTCTTTTTGTGCCAGTTCTGCTTGTTGAGCCAACTGCTTCTGGTGCCGCTGCACTGGCGGTGTTGCAAAGGCAAAGAAGCACGGTAGGTGGAACAACATGAAGTGCCGGCCGTTCATGTCCACGTTCATGCTGAACAAGATGTGTGAGCTCATCTCTAGTGAGGTTAGGAGTGACAAGAGCTTTTGGCAGCCCTAGGCCACCTATTGAATAACAAGACCCAGGGTGTTCGGTTTGTTGCCATGGCACACGCCGATAGGGTGGTCTGGCTCGGGAGTTGGCTGGGCAAGCACTACTATTAGAGCTTGTTGCTGGTTACCACGTGCATGATCATGGACGGCGATGGTGATGACGATGACGATGACGGCATATATTTTGTGCAGCTATGGCATGAAAACTTTTTGATGGCCTGTATCTTTTGTTGAGGTGGTATATACTAACCTCTCATGATAATCATAAACTTGCGGTGGTAGGATGACACACTTTTTTGATGTGGTGGTAGGATGAACTTGCTATGCCATATGATCATGCATACTTAATACTTCTCTTCTACTCAATTGCTTATCTTTGGGTGCTCCTTTGCTTGCTACTTGATTACTCCATTTCTTGCTGTTTCAATTGTTGTTCTTTCTGCAATGTTAGGACAACAAGTGGTATCCGGTGTTCGTCGGGGGGGGGGGGGGGGGCACTAGGTGTCGGTGTACAAAAGTAGGGGCTCTCCTTTTGCATCCCTTTACTTTTGCACAGGCAGTCAGAGCTGCGCCCCCGGCCGCACTGAGCAGGGCAGAGGAGGGATGCCAGAGCGCAAGATAGCCAGAGTAACGCCAAGACCAGGAGCGCAAAGAGAGCAAGAGGGCGAGGTGGACTCCCCCGGCAAGACTGTTGTAGGGGCGGCCTCTGCAGCCCCAGCAAGATCCTGGCCGGGGCAACTTGCCTGACGCCAGCAGAGCGCGCCACCCTTGAGCCCTAGGGTTTCCAACACCATCAACTATATTGGAACCAAGGCTCGGGAGGCACCTCCATGGTGGCATGCAGATCTTTGTGGAGATCATAAATACGCAAGATCAGATGAGAACCAGAAGACGACGGTCCTTGGCAAGATCCTTGCCAAGGAAATCCATGAGACCCCCGGCAGGATCCTTGCCGGGGACAACCGCAGTGCCACGGCAAGACCCTTGTCGGGCCCCCGACAAGACCCTTGCCGAGGACATCTACGGGGCCACAGCTAGGCCCATATCTGCCAAGACTCCATCGCCGCTCCCATGCAGCTGCTAGCTCAACCAGTTGGGCAGGCGTCTGCGTGGCAGTGTGCGGCCTCTATACCGACTCAGCAAGCACCTGCGTGGTGGCATGCTGATCTTCGTGAAGACTTCGCCACCACGCCAGCCCAGCAGCCAGCCAACGTGGAGCTACAACGCCTCGTCAGCTCGGACGCGCGTCGGAGCCAGGCGAGGCGGCGACAGCTGGGATGAGCTTCCTCGCCGTCCCCGATAAAGCAAGAGTGGCACGTCGGCAGCGCATTAAATGCGTTTATCCGACGGTGCCAGAGGATAGACTCAGCCGCGATGCACCTTTCCACCTCCTGTGTGCCACTATGGCGACCCCTTTTGTCTATAAAAGGAGGCCCGAGGCGTACTGGAGGGGGATTCAGATCTTTTGGACTAGAGAGACATCGCAGCTAGTTCAAGAACATAAGAACACTCAAATATACATCAAAGCTGGACTAGGGTTTTACGCGTCTCCACGGCCCGAACCTGGGTAAACGATTTGCGTGCTGACCGCCAGACCCTCTCTTTGCACAACCCCGCGCCGGCCAACCGTAGAAGGGATCCCAGTGACCCCATAGGTGTCGTTTCCCACCGACATCTCTGGCGCACCAGGTAGGGGGTGCTCAGTTGTGAAAATCCGGTCTAGCAGTTAGTTTAGCAGTTCTTCATCTCCATGGCTACCAAGAAGAAGACGATCACAGCGATTGGTTCGTCGAGGGCCGAACGACCCGTACCAGTGCGGGCGAGTGGTGGGGGTCGTGGACGGAAGCCGAGGCGCAACCCGCGAACACTCACATCGCTCTGGCAGCCAAAGCCTGGCGAGCGGTGTCGTTCGTGCGCGAGACGACGGGCCGCACGCCACCAAATCCAAAGACGGAGCCGCCCCCCTCCCCCCCCGCAGGCGGCGCGGGGCCCTCCAGGGGCGGTGCGACGACTTTCGAGGCACCTACACCGGCACCCGCAATGCGCTCCTCCTAGGTTGCGCGTGACGAGTAGCGTCACGACGCTGGTGACCCTGGGCGCCGCCGTGGGAATAGTCCTGTGCATCATTCGTGGGTCGTAGAAGGCCAGCATGCACGCCGAGACGCTGGCGAAAACGGCGCACGGCCGCCAGGCCGTCACGGTCCGCGCAGCTTTCGACGCCACCCACACAAGCGGAAGCTTTGGCACGCACGCAATTGCTCCTCGACTTTCCTCCTGCTGCGGAAAAGCTTGACGAGTGGAGAGCCACCATCCGGAGCCTCATTGGCATTGCCAACAAAGATGAGCTGCAACTAACGGGGCCCTCAGGCCGGTGCTCCGTCAAGCCACCACATGCAAGTGGTGGAGGGATCGGGGGTGCTGCGGCCACGGTGCACTCTCCTCCTCCATGCCAGCGAACGCGGGCGTCAGTCCGTCGTGATGACGCTTGTGATAACATCTCCACAGCATCGTCTGATACGTCTTTGTCGTATCTATAATTTTTCATTGTTCCATGCCAATATTCTACAACTTTCATATAATTTTGGCAACTTTTTATACTATTTTTGGGACTAACATATTGATCCAGTGCCCAGTGCCAGTTCTTGTTTGTTGCATGTTTTTTGTTTCACAGAAAATCCATATCAAACGGAGTCCAAACGGGATAAAAACTGATGGGGATTTTTTTGGAATATATATGATTTTTGGGAAGAAAAATCCACGCGAGACGGTGCCCGAGGGAGGCATGAGGCAGGGGGCGCGCCCCACCCGCTAGTCGCGCCCACCCACTAGGCGCGCCCCTGACCCTCGTGGCCACCCCGTAAGGCATTTGGTGCCCCTCTTTCGCCGCAAGAAAGCTAATATCCGGATAGAGATCGTGTTAAAATTTCAGCCCAATCGGAGTTACGGATCTCCGGGAATATAAGAAACGGTGAAAGGGAAAAATCTAAGAACACAGAAACAGAGAGAGACAGAGAGACAGATCCAATCTCGGAGGGGCTCTCGCCCCTCCCGTGCCATGGAGACCATGGACCAGAGGGGAAACCCTTCTCCCATCTAGGGGAAGGTCAAGGAAGAAGAAGAAGGAGGGGGCTCTCTCCCCCTCGCTTCCGGTGGCGCCGGAGTGCCACCGGGGGCCATCATCATCACCACAATCTTCACCAACAACTTCACCGCCATCATCACCAACTCTTCCCCCCATCTATGCAGCGGTGTAACCTCTTTCTTACCCGTTGTAATCTCTACTTAGACATGGTGCTCAACGCTATATATTATGTCCCAATGATGTATGGCTATCCTATGATGTTTGAGTAGATCAGTTTTGTCCTATGGGTTATTTGATGATCGTGATTGGTTTGAGTTGCATGTTTTATTATTGGTGCTGTCCTATGGTGCTCTCCATGTCACGCAAGCGTGAGGGATCCCCGCTGTAGGGTGTTGCTATACGTTCATGATTCGCTTATAGTGGGTTGCATGAGTGACTGAAACACAAACCCGAGTAAGGGGGTTGTTGTGTATGGGATAAAGAGGACTTGATGCTTTAATGCTATGGTTGGGTTTTACCTTAATGATCTTTAGTAGTTGCGGGTGCTTGCTAGAGTTCCAATCATAAGTGCATATGATCCAAGTAGAGAAAGTATGTTAGCTTATGCCTCTCCCTCATATAAAATTGCAATAATGATTACCGGTCTAGTTATCGATTGCCTAGGGACAAATAACTTTCTCGTAACAAAAAGCTCTTTACTAAAGCTAACTTAGTTGTGTCTTTACCTAAACAACCCCTACTTTTTATTTACGTAATCTTTATTATCTTGCAAACCTATCCAACAACACCTACAAAGTACTTCTAGTTTCATACGTGTTCTAGGTAAAGCGAACATCAAGCGTGCGTAGAGTTGTATCGGTGGTTGATAGAACTTGAGGGAATATTTTTCTGCCTTTAGCTCCTCGTTGGATTCGACACTCTTACTTATCGAAAACTGTTGCGATCCCCTATGCTTGCGGGTTATCAAGACCTTTTTCTGGCGCCGTTGCCGGGGAGCAATAGCGTGGGGTGAATATTCTCATGTGTGATTGTTTGCTTTATCACTAAGTAATTTTTATTTGCTGTTCTTAGTTGTTTTCTATCTTTAGTTATGGGTAGGAAACGCAAAATACCAAAAAAATTAGTTGTACCTACCGAACCAATGGTTGAAGACAAAATCTATCACACTCCTGAAGCTTATTACTTGGATCATCTTCGATCCCTATGTGCTCGTGCTGAAACCCCAACTAGCTTCGTTGAGGGCAAATCTTTAGATGAGCATGCTTGTTATGTGCGACACCATATATCTGAAAAAGGGAAACTTTTACTGGGTCAAATTCATCGTTTGCAATGCTATGCTTGGAATTTATGTGAAATATATGATTTTACTTGTTGTTCTGAAAACCCTAAGAAACACCTTCCCTATCAATATGAGTTTAGTGATAATGGAATCGTATCTTCGTATGCTAAGGGTGTTTATAATTACTATGATATTCAACAAATTGAAGAATTTGTTGCTTTTAAGGGTGCTTATGAAATTGCTTCTTTGACTGAAAAGTATGATGCTACTCTTTACAAATCTGAAAATCTTGCCATACTTGAATATTGTTATGAGAATTATGCTTCTAATGCCTATGTTAAACCATATATCAAGGTCTCCTACGCTGTTGAAGAAGAGACTAATATTTTGCAGGAGTCTATGGAAGAAGAAATTGATGAAACTGTGAGCTCATTGGATGAAAAAGATGATGAGGAGAGCGAAGAACAAAAGGAGGAAGAGCAGATTAGTTACCCATGCCAACCTTCTAGTGAGAGTAACTCTTCAACTCATACATTGTTTAATTTCCCTTCGTGCTTACTGAAGGATGATTGCTATGATGATTGTTATGATCCCGTTGATTCTCTTGAAATATCCCTTTTTGATGATGCTTGTTATGCTTGTAGCCAAGATGCCAATATAAATTATGCTTATGGAGATGAACTTGCTATAGTTCATTATGTTAAACATGAAATTGTTGCTATTGCACCCATGCATGATAGTGCGCGATTTTACATTTTTAGTTGGAACGACGAATGGTTCTGATTCTTTTTGCACTGTCTTCCTATACAAATTATTTATGTTTTCTAATTTTGGTAGAGTTTTTCAAGTACCAGAAGTATGGTGAATGTTCAGATTACTACAGACTGTTCTGTTTTAGACAAATTCTGTTTTTGATGCATAGTTTGCTTGTTTTGATGAACCTATCAATTTATATCAGTGGATTAAGCCATGAAAAAGTTATAATACAGTAGAAAAATGCAAAAACAAAATATGAATTGGTTTGCAACAATACTTATAGTGGTGATTTGCTTTATTATACTAACGGATCTTACCGAGTTTTTTGTTGAAGTTTTGTGTGGATGAAGTGTTCGATGATCGAGAAGGTCTCGATGTGAGAAGAAGGAAGAGAGGCAAGAGCTCAAACTTGGGGTTGCCAGAGGCACCCCAAGTAAATATTCAAGGAGACTCAAGCGTCTAAGCTTGGGGATGCCCCGGAAGGCATCCCCTCTTTCTTCAACAACTATCGGTATGTTTTCTGATTCGTTTCGTTCATGCGATATGTGCGATCTTGGAGCGTCTTTTGCATTTAGTTTTCACTTTTATTTTATGCACCATGCTGGTATGAGATAGCCCTTGGTTGATTTATAGAATGCTCTATGCACTTCACTTATATCTTTTGAGTATGGCTTTATAGAATGCTTCATGTGCTTCACTTATATCATTTGAAGTTTGGATTGCCTGTTTCTCTTTACATATAAAACCGCCATTTGTAGAATGCTCTTTTGCTTCACTTATATTTGTTAGAGCGTGGGCATATCTTTTGTAGAAAGAATTAAACTCTCTTGCTTTACTTATATCTATTTAGAGAGATGACAGGAATTGGTCATTCACATGGTTAGTAATAAAATCCTACATAAAACTTGTAGATCACTGAATATGATATATTTGATTTCTTGCAATAGTTTCGCGATATAAAGATGGTGATATTAGAGTCATGCTAGTGGGTAGTTGTGGATTAGTAGAAATACTTGTGTTGAGGTTTGTGATTCCTGTAGCATGCACGTATGGTGAAACGTTATGTAACGAAGTCGGAGCATGAGGTATTTATTGATTGTCTTCCTTATGAGTGGCAGCTGGGGACGAGCGATGGTCTTTTCCTACCAATCTATCCCCCTAGGAGCATGCGTAGTAGTACTTTGCTTCGAGGGCTAATAAACTTTTGCAATAAGTATGTGAGTTCTTTATGACTAATGTTGAGTCCATGGATTATACGCACTCCCACCCTTCCATCATTGCTAGCCTCTTCGGTATCGTGCATTGCCCTTTCTCACCTCGAGAGTTGGTGCAAACTTCGCCGGTGCATCCAAACCCCTGAAGGAAATATGCCCTAGAGGCAATAATAAAGTTATTATTTATTTCCTTATATCATGATAAATTTTTATTATTCATGCTAGAATTGTATTAACCGGAAACATAATACATGTGTGAATACATAGACAAACAGAGTGTCACTAGTATGCCTCTACTTGACTAGCTCGTCAATCAAAGATGGTTATGTTTCCTAACCATGGACAAAGAGTTGTTATTTGATTAACGGGATCACATCATTAGATGAATGATCTGATTGACATGACCCATTCCATTAGCTTAGCACCCGATCGTTTAGTATGTTGCTATTGCTTTCTTCATGACTTATACATGTTCCTATGACTATGAGATTATGCAACTCCCGTTTGCCGGAGGAACACTTTGGGTGCTACCAAACGTCACAACGTAACTGGGTGATTATAAAGGAGCATTACAGGTGTCTCCAAAGGTACATGTTGGGTTGGCGTATTTCGAAATTAGGATTTGTCACTCCGATTGTCGGAGAGGTATCTCTCGGCCCTCTCGGTAATGCACATCACTTAAGCCTTGCAACTAATGAGTTAGTTGCGGGATGATGTATTACAGAACGAGTAAAGAGACTTGCCGGTAACGAGATTGAACTAGGTATTGGATACAGACGATGGAATCTCGGGCAAGTAACATACCGATGACAAAGGGAACAACGCATGTTGTTATGCGGTCTGACCGATAAAGATCTTTGTAGAATATGTAGGAGCCAATATGGGCATCCAGGTCCCGCTATTGGTTATTGACCGGAGACGTGTCTCGGTCATGTCTACATTGTTCTCGAACCGTAGGGTCTGCACGCTTAAGGTTTCGATGACAGTTATATTATGAGTTTATGAGTTTTGATGTACCGAAGGAGTTCGGAGTCCCGGATGAGATCGGGGACATGACGAGGAGTCTCTAAATGGTCGAGACGTAAAGATCGATATATTGGACGACTATATCCGGACATCGGAAAGGTTCCGAATGATTCGGGTATTTTTCGGAGTACCGGGTAGTTACGGGAGAAGTAATGGGCCTTAATGGGCTTTAGTGGGAAGAGGAAAAGGCTTCTGCGCCCCCCCTTCCCTTTGGTCCGAATTGGACTAGGGAAAAGGGGGCCGGCCACCTTTCCTACTCCTCCTATTCCTTCTCCCTTCCTCCCCTCTTGGTGGACTCCTACTAGGACTTGGAGTCCTAGTAGGACTCCCTATCCTGGCCACACCTTTGCCTTGGCCGGCCTCCTCCTCCTCCATCCTTTATATACAGGGGCAGGGGGCACCCCATAGACACACAAGTTGATCCTTGAGATCATCCCTTAGCCGTGTGCGGTGCCCCCTGCCACCAAATTCCACCTCGATCATACTGTTGTAGTGCTTAGGCGAAGCCCTGCGTCGGTAGTACATCAAGATCGTCACCACGCCGTCGTGCTGACGGAACTCTTCCTCAACGCTTTGCTGGATCGGAGCCCGAGGATCATCATCGAGCTGAATGTGTGCTAAGAACTCGGAGGTGCCGGAGTAACGGTGCTTGGATCGGTCGGACCGGGAAGACGTACGACTACTTCCTCTACGTTGTGTGATCGCTTCCGCAGTCGGTCTGCGTTGGTACGTAGACAACACTCTCCCCTCTCGTTGCTATGCATCACCATGATCTTGCGTGTGCGTAGGAAATTTTTTGAAATTACTACGTTCCCCAACAGTGGTATCAGAGCCTAGGTTTTATGGTTTGATGTTATTTGCACGAGTAGAACACAAGTGAGTTGTGGGCGATATAAGTCATACTGCCTACCAGCATGTCATACTTTGGTTCGGCGGTATTGTTGGACGAGACGACCCGGACCAACCTTACGCGTACGCTTACGCGAGACCGGTTCCCTCGATGTGCTTTGCACATAGATGGCTTGCGGGCGACTGTCTCTCCAACTTTAGTTGAACCGAGTGTGGCTACGCCCGGTCCTTGAGAAGGTTAAAACGGAGTCTATTTGACAAACTATCGTTGTGGTTTTGATGCGTAGGTGAGATGAGTTCTTGCTTAAGCCCGTAGCAGCCACGTAAAATTTGCAACAACAAAGTAGAGGACGTGTAACTTATTTTTGCAGGGCATGTTGTGATGTGATATGGTCAAGGCATGATGCTGATTTTATTGTATGAGATGATCATGTTTTGTAACCAAGTTATCGGCAACTGGCAGGAGTCATATGGTTGTCGCTTTATTGTATGCAATGCAATCGCGATGTAATGCTTTACTTTATTGCTAAGCGGTAGTGATAGTCGTGGACGCATAAGATTGGCGAGACGACAACGATGCTATGATGGAGATCAAGGTGTCACGCCGGTGACGATGGTAATCATGACGGTGCTTCGGAGATGGAGATCACAAGCACAAGATGATGATGGCCATATCATATCACTTATATTGATTGCATGTGATGTTTATCCTTTTATGCATCTTATCTTGCTTTGATTGACGGTAGCATTATAAGATGATCTCTCACTAAATTATCAAGAAGTGTTCTCCCTGAGTATGCACCGTTGCCAAAGTTCATCGTGCCCAGACACCACGTGATGATCGGGTGTGATAAGCTCTACGTCCATCTACAACGGGTGCAAGCCAGTTTTGCACACGCAGAATACTCAGGTTAAACTTGACGAGCCTAGCATATGCAGATATGGCCTCGGAACACGGAGACCGAAAGGTCGAGCGTGAATCATATAGTAGATATGATCAACATAACGATGTTCACCATTGAAAACTACTCCATCTCACGTGATGATCGGTTATGGTTTAGTTGATTTGGATCACGTGATCACTTAGAGGATTAGAGGGATGTCTATCTAAGTGGGAGTTCTTAAGTAATATGATTAAATTGAACTTAAATTTATCATGAACTTAGTCCTGGTAGTATTTTGCAAATCGTGTTGTAGATCAATAGCTCGCGTTGTTGCTTCCCTGTGTTTATTTTGATATGTTCCTAGAGAAAATTGTGTTGAAAGATGTTAGTAGCAATGATGCGGATTGGATCCGTGATCTGAGGTTTATCCTCATTGCTGCACAGAAGAATTATGTCCTTGATGCACCGCTAGGTGACAGACCTATTGCAGGAGCAGATGCAGACGTTATGAACGTTTGGCTAGCTCAATATGATGACTACTTGATAGTTTAGTGCACCATACTTAACAGCTTAGAATCGGGACTTCAAAGACGTTTTGAACGTCATGGACCATATGAGATGTTCCAGGAGTTGAAGTTAATATTTCAAGAAAATACCCGAGTTGAGAGTTATGAAGTCTCCAACAAGTTCTATAGCTAAAAGATGGAGGAGAATCGCTCAACTAGTGAGCATGTGCTCAGATTGTCTGGGTACTACAATCGCTTGAATCAAGTGGGAGTTAATCTTCCAGATAAGATAGTGATTGACAGAATTCTCTAGTCACCATGACCAAGTTAGTAGAACTTCGTGATGAACTATAGTATGCAAGGGATGACGAAAACGACTCCCGAGCTTTTCATGATGATGAAATTGATGAAGGTAGAAATCAAGAAAAACATCAAGTGTTGATGGTAGACAAGACCACTAGTTTCAAGAAAAGGGCAAAGGGAAGAAGGGGAACTTCAAGAAGAACGGCAAGCAAGTTGCTACTCAAGTGAAGAAGCCCAAGTCTGGACCTAAGCCTGAGACTGAGTGCTTCTACTGCAAAGGGACTGGTCACTGGAAGCGGAACTACCCCAAGTGATTGGCGGATAAGAAGGATGGCAAAGTGAACATAAGTATATTTGATATACATGTTATTGATGTGTACTTTACTAGTGTTTATAGCAAACCCTCAGTATTTGATACTAGTTCAGTTGCTAAGATTAGTAACTCGAAACGGGAGTTGCAGAATAAACAGAGACTAGTTAAGGGTGAAGTGACGATGTGTGTTGGAAGTGGTTCCAAGATTGATATGATCATCATCGCTCACTCCCTATAATTTCGGGATTAGTGTTGAACCTAAATAAGTGTTATTTGGTGTTTGCGTTGAGCATGAATATGATTTGATCATGTTTATTGTAATACGGTTATTCATTTAAGTAAGAGAATAAATTGTTGTTCTGTTTACATGAATAAAACCTTATATGGTTACACACCCAATGAAAATAGTTCGTTGGATCTCGATCGTAGTGATACACATAATCATAATATTGAAACCAAAAGATGCAAAGTTAATAATGATAGTGCAACTTATTTGTAGCACTGCCGTTTAGGTCATATTGGTGTAAAGCGCATGAAGAAACTCCATGCTGATGGGCTTTTGGAATCACTTGATTATGAATCAGTTGATGCTTGCGAACCATGCCTCATGGGCAAGATGACTAAGACTCTGTTCTTCAGAACAATGGAGCGAGCAACAGATTTGTTGGAAATCATACATACTGATGTATGTGGTCTGATGAATATTGAGGCTCGCGACAAGTATCATTATTTTCTGATCTTCACAGATGATTTGAGCAGATATGAGTATATCTACTTGATGAAATATAAGTCTGAAACATTTGAAAAGTTCAAAGAATTTCAGAGTGAAGTGAAAAATCATCGTAACAAGAAAATAAAGTTTCTATGATCTGATCGTAGAGAAGAGTATTTGAGTTACGAGTTTGGCCTTCAGTTAAAAACAATGTGAAATAGTTTCACTACTCACGCCACATGGAACACCATAGTGTAATGGTGTGTCTGAACGTCATAACCGTACTTTATTAGATATAGTGCGATCTATGATGTCTCTCACCGATCTACCACTATCGTTTTGGGGTTATGCATTAGAGACAACTGCATTCACGTCAAAAAGGGGCACCGTCTAAGTCCGTTGAGACGACACAATCTGAACTATGGTTTAGCAAGAAACCAAAGTAGTCGTTTCTTAAAGTTTGGGGTTGTGATGCTTATGTGAAAAAGTTTTATCCTGATAAGCTCAAAACCAAATCGGAGAATTATGTCTTCACAGGATACCCAAAAGGAGACAGTTGGGTACACCTTCTATCACAGATCCTAAGGCAAGACATTCGTTGCTTATAATGGATACTTTCTAGAGAAGGAGTTTCTCTCGAAAGAAGTGAGTGGGAGGAAAGTAGAACTTGATAAGGTAATTATACCTTCTCACTTATTGGAAAGTAGTTCATCACAGAAATCTGTTCTTGTGACTACTACACCAATTAGTGAGGAGGCTAATGATGATGATCATGTAACTTCAGATCAAGTTACTACCGAATCTCGTATGTAAACCAGAGTGAGATCCGCACTAGAGTGGTACGGTAATCCTGTTCTGGAGGTCATGTTACTTGACCATGACGAACCTACGAACTATGAGGAAGCGATGATGAGCCCAGATTCCGCGAAATGGTTTGAGGCCATGAAATCTGAGATATGATCCATGTATGAGAACAAAGTTTGGACTTTGGTTGACTTGCCCGATGATCGGCAAGCTATGGATCTTCAAGAGGAAGACAGACGCTGATAGTAGTGTTACTATCTACAAAGCTAGAATTGTCGCAAAAGGTTTTCGACAAGTTCAAGGTGTTGACTACGATGAGAGTTTCTCACTCGTATCTATGCTTAAGTCTGTCCGAATCATGTTAGCAATTGCTGCATTTTATGAAATCCGGCAAATGGACAAACAAAACTGCATTCCTTAATGGATTTATTAAAGAAGAGTTGTATATGATGCGACTAGAAGGTTTTGTCGATCCTAAAGGTGTTAACAAAATATGCAAGCTCCAGCGATCCATCTATGGACTGGTGCAAGCATCTCGGAGTTGGAATATACGCTTTGATAAGTTGATCAAAGCATATAGTTTTATACAGACTTGTGATGAAGCCTGTATTTACAAGAAAGTGAGTGGGAGCACTACAACATTTCTGATAAGTATATGTGTATGACATATTGTTGATCGGAAATAATGTAGGATTATTCTGCAAAGCATAAAGGAGTGTTTGAAAGGAGTTTGTCAAAGAAAGACCTCGGTAAAGCTGCTTACATATTGAGTATCAAGATCTATAGAGATAGATCAAGACGCTTGATAAGTTTTTCAATGAGTACATACCTTGACAAGATTTTGAAGTAGTTCAAAATGGAACAGTCAAAGAAAGAGTTCTTGCCTGTGTTACAAGGTGTGAAATTGAGTAAGACTCAAAGCCCGACCACGGCAGAATATAGAAAGAGAATGAAAGTCATTCCCTATGCCTTAGCCATAGGTTCTATAAAGTATGCCATGCTATGTACCAGATCTATTGTATACCCTACACTGATTTTGGCAAGGGAGTAGAATAGTGATCTAGGAGTAGATCACTGGACATTGGTCAAAATTATCCTTAGTGGAATAAGGATATGTTTCTCGATTATGGAGGTGACAAAAAGGTTCGTCGTAAAGGGTTACGTCGATGCAAGTTTTGACACTAATCTAGATGACTCTAAAGTCTCGATCTAGATACATATTGAAAGTGGGAGCAGTTAGCTAGAGTAGCTCCATGCAGAGCATTGTTGATATAGATATTTGCAAAATACTTACGGATCTGAATATGACAGACCCGTTGACTAAAATTATCTCACAAACAAAACATGATCACACCTTAGTACTCTTTGGGTGTTAATCACATAGAGATGTAAACTAGATTACTGACTCTAGTAAACCCTTTTGAGTTTTGGTCACATGATGATGTGAACTATGGGTGTTAATCACATGATGATGTGAACTATTGCTGTTAAATCACATGGCGATGTGAACTAGATTATTGACTCTAGTGCAAGTGGGAGACTGAAGGAAATATGCCCTAGAGGCAATAATAAAGTTATTATTTATTTCCTTATATCATGGTAAATGTTTATTATTCATGCTAGAATTGTATTAACCGGAAACATAATACATGTGTGAATACATAGACAAACAGAGTGTCACTAGTATGCCTCTACTTGACTAGCTCGTTAATCAAAGATGGTTATGTTTCCTAACCATGAACAAAGAGTTGTTATTTGATTAACGGGATCACATCATTAGTTGAATGATCTGATTGACATGACCCATTCCATTAGCTTAGCACCTGGTCGTTTAGTATGTTGCTATTGCTTTCTTCATAACTTATACATGTTCCTATGACTATGAGATTATGCAACTCCCGTTTGCCGGAGGAACACTTTGTGTGCTACCAAACGTCACAACGTAACTGGGTGATTATAAATGTGCTCTACAGGTGTCTCCAAAGGTACATGTTGGGTTGGCGTATTTCAAGATTAGGATTTGTCACTCCGATTGTCGGAGAGGTATCTCTGGGCCCTCTCGGTAATGCACATCACATAAGCCTTGCAAGAATTGCAACTAATGAGTTAGTTGCGGGATGATGTATTACGGAACGAGTAAAGAGACTTGCCGGTAACGAGATTGAACTAGGTATTGGATACCGACGATCGAATCTTAGGCATGTAACATAGCGATGACAAAGGGAACAACGTATGTTGTTATGCGGTCTGACCGATAAAGATCTTCGTAGAATATGTAGGAGCCAATATGGGAATCCAGGTCCCGCTATTGGTTATTGACCAGAGGCGTGTCTCGGTCATGTCTACATTGTTCTCGAACCGTAGGGTCCGCACACTTAAGGTTTCGATGACAGTTATATTATGAGTTTATGAGTTTTGATGTACCGAAGGAGTTCGGAGTCCCGGATGAGATCGGGGACATGACAAGGAGTCTCGAAATGGTCGAGATGTACAGATCGATATATTGGACGACTATATTCAGACATCGGAAAGGTTCCGAGTGATTCGGGTATTTTTCGGAGTACCGGAGAGTTACGGGAATTCGCCGGGAGAAGTATTGGGCCTTATTGGGCCATACGGGAAAGAGAAAGGGGCTGCCTAGGGCAGGCTGCGCGCCCCCCAAGGCCTGGTCCGAATTGGACTAGGGGGAGGGGTTGCGCCCCTTCCTTGTTTCTTACTCCTACTACATGGAAGGACTCCTAGTTGGACTAGGAAAGGGGGAATCTTACTCCCGGTGGGAGTAGGACTCCCCTAGGGCGTGCCATAGAGAGGGCCGGCCCTCCCCTCCTCCACTCCTTTATATCCGGGGGCAGGGGGCACCCCATAGACACACAAGTTGATCTTCGTGATCGTTCCTTAGCCGTGTGCGGTGCCCCCCTCCACGATATTACACCTTAGTCATATTGTAGCGGTGCTTAGGCGAAGCCCTGTGACGGTTGAACATCAAGATCGTCACCACGCCGTCGTGCTGACGGAACTCCTCCCCGAAGCTTTGCTGGATCGGAGCCCGGGGAGCGTCATCGAGCTGAACGTGTGCCAAGAACTCGGAGGTGCCGAAGCACCGGTAGAAAAAGGGCCTATAGTCCCGGTTCGTAAGGGCCTTTAGTCCTGGTTCCTGAACCGGGACTAAAGTGTCGGTACTAATACCTCCCCCCTTTAGTCCCGATTCAATCCAGAACCGGGACTAAACCCCTCCACGTGGGCAGTGCGCAGAGCCCAGTCAGTAGACCCTTTGGTCCCGGTTGGTGGCACCAACTGGGACCAATAGGCATCCACGCGTCAGCTTTTTTGTGGCTAGGGTTTTTGTTTTTTTTGAAAGGGGGGGGGGGTTGGGGGTTTTGGGGGGTTAATTTAGGTGTTTCATATATTGTGTTAGCTAGCTATAATTAATATAGAGAAGTGTCCTCTCTTATGTCCGTGCTTGGTCGACGCTACGTACTATCCATACGTATAGAGAGGACTAGACACGCTGGCTAGCTAGTAAAGCAAATGAAGGAAACAGAAGATCGTCATGAACATATATGCATACAGAGAGAAGTGATATCGACCACCTCTCCTTCTTCGAGAGATTGGTCGAACAACAAGTTCTCGTATATCTATCCGACAGTACCGGCTATATATATACAATAATTATCTCTTACAAATATAATCATACGGACTCAGGGTTCACATAGAATTCTCCGTCTTCAGGGATCACGTGGTCAAGAAAGAATGCCGCCAATTCCTCTTGAATTGCTCGCATGCGAGCTGGTGCTAGGAGTTCATCCCGCTTCCGAAACATCTAATTTGAAGAAGGGGGTCAATACATATATATATATGAATGAATGAAACTCAACACAAATGATGGTAATAAAATAAAATTGTGAATATTGTTATTTACGTACTTCATATTGTTCGTTAGAGTACCCGCCCCGCTCACACGTCGTGTGGCGGATGGACTCACAGATGTAGTATCCACAGAAATCATTCCCTTGTTCCTGCCACAACCACTTTACAAGAAATAGAGGTCAATCAAACTGATAAGCAAGAATGCTAAATGGTATTGATGAAACTAGCGCTTGAATCACTAGGAGATGCGCGGAACATGCTACTATAGCACTTACTTTCGGGTGTCTAAATTCCAGCTCCTTCGGCAGTCCAGGAACTTTTTTGGTGAATTTTCTCCAAACCCTGCCGGACAAAGAAAACAATTACTTGATATCAGGAAATGAACAAAGTTGCTGATATGGTGGATAATGATCGATTTAACTTACTTCTTGAGGATTTCAGTCATGTCTGCATAGTCCTGGGGATCTTTTCGTTTTGAGTCTAAGACGGTTACTAGTCCCTGCTCAAGCTTAATCTCTAGGAGAATATAGTGGAAACTGCACACGCATGCATAACTCATGAATTACATTACTATAACCTTGAGTAATATATAAGGGAAACCGAATACGCACAAGACAGTAACACTCACTTGAAGTTGTAAGGAAAGAGTATTATATCTTTGTTTTGATTTATTACGAACGATTGTAGCAAGTTGGGCTCGGTAGCTGCGGCATGAAGTTTAACCTGAATTGCATCTATGAGATATGTGTTAATGAACCCAATATCACCGACTTGTCTTTTCTTCAATTCGACGATCTTCAATCTGCATAATATAGTGAGGATGATTATAAATACATGCAATGAAAGAGCTAAGCTATATAGAGAAACTTAATGACACAAGTAGTACTACTTACAGACAGTAGCAGACGACCATTGTTTTATCGAGGGCCAATTGATTGAAAAACTGATAGAACTCCTCAAATGGAACAGGCAACAGATCAATTCCAACGAGGTCATGCTCCTTTTTAACTTTCACATACAAAGTACTACTCCCCCCAGAGTCTCTGCAGATTTTCAAGTACCAATCATGCAATCTTCGCATCATCGTTGATAGAGATCTTTCATCTTTGACGAGAGGCTTCCCGTACTCGTATCTTTGCATCTGCATCTCCATGGGTTCATAATGTACTTTGTCGGGCTGGTAATCTGCAAGATTGCTATAACCGGGCACCATCCTCGGATCATTAGCGACGTTGTGGCTAGGCACCTTGAGCGGGGGGCATGATTGCTTTGCTTGTTTGCCGAGCTGGGCAATTTGTTTCCCAGCTCGTCATTTTTTCAGCCTTTCATCACTGACAGTACTTCCCGACCGCTCCGCTTCGGCAAATTCCTTTCCAATAATGCGCTCATAGTTTCCTTTTGGCGGATCAGACTTTGGTGGTTTTGTTAGGGCAGCCAGAGTGCGCTTCACTTTCACCCCATCTACCTTCTCCTCCGGAGGTGGATGTTTCTTTGCTTTCACCCCTTCAAAGAATTTCCTCACTTCTTCTCGCGCGATCTCGGCGTTCTCCTCCTGGGTCCTCTCGTATGGTAACTTCTCTGGAGTCTTCAGAGAAGAACCGAATCTGTATGTCCTCCCGCCTCTGGTTGTACTGCTAGATGCCGACCGAGCAGACGAAGCGGTTGTCTTCTTTACTTGCTTAAGAGGCGGAGGAGAAGGACTACGACCCGCCGGAGCAGCTGGAGCGGCGGCAGGTCTCTTCTGCCCTTGCTGACGAGGCGGAGAAGGAGGAGGTTGGCTGCTCGGGCGCGTCGACGCAGGCGGAGACGGAGGCGGAGTGCCGCCACACGCCGGAGAAGGAGCCGGCCGAGGGCCCTGATCGTCACTCGCCGGAGGAGGAGGCGGTGGAGGAGGCGGAGTGCCCTGACTCGCCGGAGGAGGAGGAGGAGGCGGAGGCGTCCAGTTCGGAAGGTTGATGAGGTCCTTCCGCCATAGGCATGGAGTCTTCAGAGCAGACCCCAGCCGAGTCTCCCCTTCACCGGTAGGGTGGTCAAGCTGGAGGTCCTCAAATCCCTCCGTTATCTCATCCACCATCACCCTAGCATATCCTGATGGAATCAGCATGCAGTGAAAAGTTGCGCCGGGTTCAGTAGGATAAACAGAGCCAACAGCCGCCTTGACCTTCAAATTCATCCATTGCGTCATAAGGTGGCAATTTTGAGACTCCGTTATAGCATCCACAGGATAGCTGGCAGGAGCCGTCAAGGCATGCTGCAGCTGAAGCAGCTCGGTGGAAGCCACGCTGCTTCTGCGCTGAGATGGCGGGGTAGCTTCGGGGGAGGCTTCGGCAGTACGTTTGCTGCAATTTGCTTCTCGTTCCTCTATCGCTTGTACCCTTGCCTGCAGTGCCTGCAGTTCGGTCTGCTGCACTTTTTTCCTCCTCTCATGGGATTTGTAACCGCCTGCGTCCGGAAACCCAACCTTCCACGGAACGGAGCCTGGCGTGCCTCGTGTCCGTCCAGGGTGCTCAGGATTCCCGAGGGCCATTGTGAGCTCGTCGTGCTCTCTGTCTGGAAAGAACGTCCCTTCCTGCGCTGCATCGATATATTGCTTAAGCTTACTGACTGGTATGTCCATTTGTTCGTTCGTCCAAATACATTTCCCTGTTTCAGGGTCCAAGGTTCTGCCAGCCCCGAAGAACCAAGTCCGGCAACGATCTGGCCAGTTATTTGTCTCTGGTTCGATCCCTTTATGAACCAGATCATTCTCAACCTTGGACCACTTAGGCCGGGCTACGAGGTAGCCACCTGACCCCGTGCGATGGTGAAGCTTCTTCTTCGCGGCACTTTGCTTTTTTGTCGCCGACATCTTCTTACTCTTTTCCGATGTCTTGTAGGCCACAAATGCGGGCCAATGAACTCTGATCTTCTCATATTTGCCCTTTAATTCTGGTGTCTCTTTTTTATCGACAAACCTATTCAGCTCTTTCTTCCACCTCCTGAATAGATCTGCCATCCTCTTCAGAGCAAAAGACTTGATTAATTTCTCTTTAATTGGGTTCTCTGGATTATCCTCTGGCGGTAGGGTGAAATTTGACTTCAGCTCAGTCCAAAGATCATTTTTCTGCATATCATTGACATAAGACACCTCAGGGTCTTCTATAGCCGGCTTAAACCATTGCTGGATGCTTATCGGGATCTTGTCCCTAACCAGAACCCCGCACTGAGCAACAAATGCACTCTTTGTCCGGAGGGGTTCAATAGGTTGGCCGTCGGGCGCGATTGCTGTGATCTCAAGCTTTTCATCCGAGCTCAACTTTTTCTTCGGGCCTCGTCTCTTTACCGAAGTTGTGCTCGATCCGGAGGGCTAGAAAAAAGAACAAAGACTTAATTAATATGTGTACATACCAAAACAATGAATGCATCAATCAGCTAGTCAGCATAGGCTTAACTAATATATATACCTGGCCGGACTCGGTTCGGTCACCGGAGCCGTCATCACGGTCTCCTTCTTGCACCGGCATTGGGTCACTGGCGCCGTCCTCATGTTCTTCTTCTTGCACCGGCATTAGGTCACCGTAGCCAGCTTGTTCACCCTCTCCTTCTAGACCATCGATATCATTGAGATAGTACGAGACCGCATCACTTCCTTGTGCGATTATCTCCCTCAACAACGCTTCTTTTGTTGCTTCATCTAGGGCGGTGTCCATAGTTTCTACAAATATTTACAACATGGCAATTATTATTCAAACATGACAGATGGATATATTAGTGCCAAACGTAGAACTAGCTACCTAATCATAGTAAGCTATCGGGAGGGGGTATATATCGACAACGACGACACTACATCTATATATGTCCCTCGACGACCCTCGTTCCCGATAAAAAAAGAGGAAGAAGAAGAAAAAAAAGAGGAGAAGAAAGAATAGAGGAGAAGAACTCCTCTATTCTTTCTTCTCCTCTTTTTTCTTCTTCTTCCTCTTCTTTTTTTATCCTCTTCTTCCTCTCATGTTCGAGAGGATCGCCTTGGGGTCGGGAGATTGCCTAGTGTCAAAGGATTCAACAAAACCATGTCTTCATCATTAGGCGAAAGTAACATGTGCATGATGGTAGGAAGCTCTTCAAAGTTGTTCTGGAACGGAGTCCCAGATAGGATAATTCGCTTTTTGCTACAAAGTTCAGCAAGAGCCTTCCGAATATCGCTATTTGGAAGGCCTTTGCTGAATTCGTACCAAAAGGCGGATTATTCTATCCGGGACTCCATTCGAGAACAACTTTGTAGAACTTCGTACCAACATGCCCTGGTTACTTCCGGCTAATGATGAAGGCATGGATTTCTTCAATACTTTGACACTAGGAAACCTCTCTCGACCCCTCGGCGATTCTTGACCCCTCGAACCCTCAACGACCCTGAAACCCTCGACCCTTGACCCCTTAACGACCCTCGACCCTCTACCCTAGTTCCCGACCCTCGACCAATAGAGGAGAAGAAGAAAGGAATAGCTAGAGGAGAAGATCGAAGAAAAAAAAAGAAGAAACAAAAGAGGAGAAGAAGAAAGGAATAGTGGAGAAGAAGAGAAAATAGAATATATTCTATTTTCTCTTCTTCTCCACTATTCCTTTCTTCTTCTCCTCTTCTTTTTCTTCTGTTTTCTTCTTCTTATTTATTTCTCCTCTTCTTTTCGGTAGAGGAAACCCTAAATAGCTAGCAAGTATCGTGGGTGTGAGATACATGTGGCCTTCGGTGTCGGACACTACATCCACGTCCCACAAGTGACGTGGGCGTCGAAACCCGCGCCACTTGTGGGATGTGGATGTAGTGTCCGACACCGACGGTACATGTATCTCACACCGATGATACTTTCTATTTAGGGTTTCTCGACCCTCGACCCTCGACCCCTAGGCGACCGTCGATCCCTCTCTTTTTTTTCTTCCTCTTCTTTTTTATCCTCTTCTTCCTCTACCGCTCGGCGACCCTCGACGACCCTCGTTCCCGATAAAAAAAAGAGGAAGAAGAAGAAAAAAAGAGGAGAAGAAAGAATAGAGGAGATCTTCTCCTCTATTCTTTCTTCTCCTCTTTTTTCTTTTCTTATTCCTCTTCTTTTTTTATCCTCTTCCTCCTCTCATGTTCGACGACCCTAGACCCCCTCTCGACCCCCTCTTCTTCTCCCTCTTCTTCCCCTTCTTCCCCGCCTAAAATGACCTAAAATGAAAATAACCTAAAATTCACTAAAGTTATCGATGACCCTCTTCTCCCCTCTTCTTCTCCTTTCTTACACATATACATTATAGCCACATACACATATATGAACAGAAAAAATAGACATATACATTGTTCACATACACATATACATTTTATGAACAGAAAAAATCCTAGTTTTTCTAAAAAACAGAAAAAATAGAAAAAATCCTAATTGTTCACATACACATATACACATATATGAACAGAAAAAATAGACATATATGAACAGAAAAAATCCTAATTTTTCTAAAAAACAGAAAAAAATAGAAAAAATCCTAATTGTTCACATACACATATACACATATATGAACAGAAAAAATAGACATATATGAACAGAAAAAATAGACATATACATTGTTCACATACACATACATTTTATGAACAGAAAAAATCCTAATTTTTCTAAAAAACAGAAAAAAATAGAAAAAATCCTAATTGTTCACATCATATACACATATATGAACAGAAAAAATAGACATAGACATTAGAAAAAAAATATACATATACATTGTTCACATACACATATACATTTTATGAACAGAAAAAATCCTAATTTTTCTAAAAAACAGAAAAAATCCTAATTTTTCTAAAAAACAGAAAAAATCTATGAACACATTAAGGAAGGAAGGAGAGGAAGGGGCCGTAGCTAGCTACCTCTCCCGGAGGGATCGGGGAGGAGACGCGGGCGGCCGGGGTCGGGGTCGGCGAGGGCGAGGGCGACGGCGGGGCGCGCTCGGCAGCGGCGGACGGTGGAGCTCGGGGGCGCGGGGGGCAGGAGCTCGGGGGCTCGGGGACGGCGGAGCTCGAGGGCGAGGGCGAGGGCAACGGCGGGGCGGCTCGGGGTCGGCGACGGCGAGCACGGGGCACGTGCGCGGGACGACGGCGACGGCGAGCACGGGGCAGGGGCGTGGGGCGACGGCGAGCATGGGCAGGGGCGCGGGGTGTCGTCGCGGATAGGAACTGGCGATGAAATCTGAAAAAACGCCAAGTCTTTGCTTATATAGAAAAGGCATTGGTCACGGTTCGTGGCACCAACCGTGACCAATGCCCCCTTTTAGTCCCGGTTGGTGCCACGAACCGGGACCAAAGGCCAATTTTCGGCAGCCCAAAGGGCGGGAAGCGGTGGCCTTTGGTCCCGGTTGGTGGCACCAACCGGGACTAAAGGGGGGCATTGGTCACGGTTGGTGCCACGAACCGTGACCAATGCCCCCTTTAGTCCCGGTTAGTGCCACCAACCGGGACCAATGCCCTTGTGCTGCCCGCGCCCAAAAGTTTAGTCCCACATCGCTAGTTGAGAGGGCTCGGGAGTGGTTTATAAGCGTTGCTGCGCCCACCCTCCTGAGCTCCTCTCAACTGCAGGCTTTCGGGCCTAACCTGTCATTGCAATGCCTGTGGGCCTACTGGCCTGCTGCGTGCCTGAATCCTGGCCCATGTAGGGTTTCTAGTCGTATTCAGGCCGTGGAGGCCCAGTAGGTGGCATTTTTTTCTTTTTTATTTCTACATTTTTTTGGTTTTTTATTTTTTGCTTTTAGGTCACAAAAATTATAAACTTTCTATTAGTGCCATTAGTTGTAAATTTTAAATAGTTTAAATTTGAATTTTTAAAAATTTGTGTGAATCACTAGTTTATGAATAACTTTACTATAAAATTAGAATTTTTTTCTATTTATTTTTTATTTCTACTTAAAACTAAATACTTACAGTTTTTAGTGATTTCTTTTTGCTTTTAGGTCACAAAAATTATAAACTTTCTGTTAGTGCCATTAGTTTTAAATTTTAAATAGTTTAAATTTGAATTTTTTAAAAATTTGAAGAATATTATAGTTTTATTTTAGTTTAATTACTTACAGTTTTTTAGTGATACTTATAGTTTTATTTTACTTATAATTTAATTTTTTTTATTTTCTTGTTTTGTTTTATTTTTTGCTTTTTATTTTTTTATTTGTACTCTATGTATGTGAATCACTAGTTTATGAATAACTTTACTATGAAGTTATATTTTTGAGTGATTCTTTTTCCTGCTACTTAATATTACAGTGTTTTATCATTATACTCTATTTGGTAATTTTAGGTTATTTTTAATATCTGTTTTAATCAAAAACAAATTTTGTTATTTTTTGCTATTAATGTGTTGAACAAAAAATACTTTCTGAATTTAAGTTGCATAAATTTTATATAAGTTTAGTTTCAAAAATACTAGAGGTTTATAAAAACTTTTTAATTGATTCCTTTTGCTTTTTTGAGCTATAAGACCCTGAAATTGAAAAGCATTTCAAATGAACTCCGAAAAGGTTGAAAGTTGGCATGGTATCATCATTTCACCCAGTAAGTCAATACAGTCAAAGATGGTCCCCTGGACAACAAGTACAACTCATCACAAACAGTGTTGTCACCTCTGAGACGTGTTTCCAACCAACTGCTGAAAGTCCTGATGTGTTCACATGTAATCCAGTCGTTGCATTGCTCCGGGTGTTTGGAGCGCAGACTGTTCTTGTGTTCATCGACATACGGGGTCACCAAGGTAGAGTTCTGTAGAACTGTGTAGTGTGCTTGAGACCAAGAATATCCGTCCCTGCATATTATTGAGTCTCTTCCAAGATTGCCTTTTCCAGTCAGTCTCCCCTCATACCGCGATTTAGGGAGACCTATCTTGTTAAGGCCAGGAATGAAGTCAACACAAAACCCGATAACATCCTCTGTTTGATGGCCCATGGAGATGCTTCCTTCTGGCCTAGCGCGGTTACGGACATATTTCTTTAGGACTCCCATGAACCTCTCAAAGGGGAACATATTGTGTAGAAATACGGGCCCCAGGATGACAATCTCGTCGACTAGATGAACTAGGACGTGCGTCATGATATTGAAGAAGGATGGTGGGAACACCAGCTCGAAACTGACAAGACATTGCGCCACATCACTCCTTAGCCTTGGTACGATTTCTGGATCGATCAACTTCTGAGAGATTGCATTGAGGAATGCACATAGCTTCACAATGGCTAATCGGACGTTTTCCGGTAAAAGCCCCCTCAATGCAACCGGAAGCAGTTGCGTCATAATCACGTGGCAGTCATGAGACTTTAGGTTCTGAAACTTTTTCTCTGGCATATTTATTATTCCCTTTATATTCGACGAGAAGCCAGTCGTGACCTTCATACTAAGCAGGCATTCAAAGAAGATTTCTTTCTCTTCTTTCGTAAGAGCGTAGCTGGCAGGACCTTTATACTGCTTCGGAGGCATGTCGTCTTTTTCGTGCAAATGTTGCAGGTCCTCCCGTGCCTCCGGCATATCTTTTGTCTTCACATACACGCCCAAGAAGCCTAGCAGGTTCACGCAAAGGTTCTTCGTCACGTGCATCACGTCGATTGAGGAGCGGACCTCTAGGTCTTTCCACTAGGGTAGGTCCCAAAATATAGATTTCTTCTTCCACATGGGTGCGTGTCCCTCAGCACCATTCGGAACAGCTAGTCCACCGGGACCCTTTCCAAAGATGACGTAGGGTAAATCATTGACCATAGCAAGCACGTGATCACCGGTGCGCATGGCGGGCTTCTTCCGGTGATCTGCCTCGCCTTTGAAATGCTTGCCTTTCTTTCGACATTGATGGTTGGTCGGAAGAAATCGACGATGGCCCAGGTACACATTCTTCCTGCATTTGTCCAGGTATATACTTTCAGTGTCATCTAAACAGTGCGTGCATGCGTGGTATCCTTTGTTTGTCTGTCCTGAAAGGTTACTGAGAGCGGGCCAATCGTTGATGGTCACGAACAACAACGCCTTAAGGTTAAATTCCTCCTGTCTGTGCTCATCCCACGTACATACACCGTTTCCATTCCACAGCTGTAAAAGTTCTTCAACTAATGGCCTTAGGTACACATCAATTTCGTTGCCGGGTTGCTTAGGGCCTTGGATGAGAACTGGCATCATAATGAACTTCCGCTTCATGCACATCCAAGGAGGAAGGTTATACATACATAGAGTCACAGGCCAGGTGCTGTGATTACTGCTCTGCTCCCCGAAAGGATTAATGCCATCCGCGCTTAAAGCAAACCATACATTCCTTAGGTCCTTTGCAAACTCATCCCAGTACTTTCTCTCGATTTTTCTCCACTGCGACCCGTCAGCGGGTGCTCTCAACTTCCCATCTTTCTTTCGGTTCTCACTGTGCCATCGCATCAACTTGGCATGCTCTTCGTTTCTGAACAGACGTTTCAACCGTGCTATTATAGGAGCATACCACATCACCTTTGCAGGAACCCTCTTCCTGAGGGGCTCGCCGTCAACATCACCGGAGTCATCTCGTCTGATCTTATACCGCAACGCACCGCATACCGGGCATGCGTTCAGATCCTTGTATGCACCGCGGTAGAGGATGCAGTCATTAGGGCATGCATGTATCCTCTCCACCTCCAATCCTAGAGGGCATACGACCTTCTTTGCTGCGTATGTACTGTCGGGCAATTCGTTATCCTTTGGAAGCTTCTTCTTCAATATTTTCAGTAGCTTCTCAAATCCTTTGTCAGCCACAGCATTCTCTACCTTCCACTGCAGCAATTCCAGTACGGTACCGAGCTTTGTGTTGCCATCTTCGCAATTGGGGTATAACCCTTTTTTGTGATCCTCTAACATGCGATCGAACTTCAGCTTCTCCTTTTGACTAATGCATTGCGTCCTTGCATCGACAATGACCCGGCGGAGATCATCATCATCGGGCACATCGTCTGGTTCCTCTTGATCTTCAGCAGCTTCACCCGTGGCAGCATCATTGGGCACATCATCGTCTGGTTCCTCTTGATCTTCACCAGCTCCCCCCGTTGCAGCATCACCGTATTCAGGGGGCACATAGTTGTCATCGTACTCTTCTTCTTCGCCGTCTTCCATCATAACCCCTATTTCTCCGTGCCTCGTCCAAACATTATAGTGTGGCATGAAACCCTTGTAAAGCAGGTGGGAGTGAAGGATTTTCCGGTTAGAGTAAGACCTCGTATTCCCACATTCAGTGCATGGACAACACATAAAACCATTCTGCTTGTTTGCCTCAGCCGCATCGAGAAACTCATGCACGCCCTTAATGTACTCGCGGGTGTGTCTGTCACCATACATCCATTGCCGGTTCATCTGCGTGCATTATATATAATTAAGTGTCCAAATTAACAGAAGTTCATCATCACATTAAAACCAAAGTGCATACATAGTTCTCATCTAACAACATATAGCTCTCCAGAGCATCTAATTAATTAAACCATACATTGAAACTATGTAAAACATTTCAATGCGAAAACAAATGTGATCATAATCGCAACCAAGGTAACAATTGATCCAACGGCATAATGATACCAAGCCTCGGTATGAATGGCATATTTTCTAATCTTTCTAATCTTCAAGCGCATTGCATCCATCTTGATCTTGTGATCATCGACGACATCCGCAACATGCAACTCCAATATCATCTTCTCCTCCTCAATTTTTTTTATTTTTTCCTTCAACAAATTGTTTTCTTCTTCAACTAAATTTAACCTCTCGACAAGGTCGGTTGGCATTTCTGATTCACATACATCCTAGATAAATAAAATCTATGTCACGTTGGTCGGCATAATTTTCATAAACAATAAATGAACCAATAGTTATAAAGATAATATACATACCAAATCCGAATCATAGACAGGACGAGGGCCGATGGGGGCGGATACCAAAACCATCGCACTATATAAGATGCAATAATAAATGTAAGAAAATGATACAAGTATCTATCTAAACATACAAGTAAGAATATTTTTCCTTTCAGAAAGAAGATAAGAATAAGAGGCTCACCACGGTGGTGTCGGTGATGAGATTGGCGCGGGTGATCGACGGCGGTGAAGACGGGGACGGGGCGTGACGGACCGCTAAATCTAGACAAATCTCGAGGAAAATGGAGCTTGGAGGTCGAGCTTCGAAAGGAGAAAGCTTAAGTAGTGTGGCTCGGGCATTCCATCGAACACCTCATGTGCATAGGAGGTGAGCTAGAGCACCACAAAGGCCTCTCCCCCTCGGCCAGAAAAAACAGAGCACTGTGCTCTGCTCTTGCGCGAGGGGGTATATATAGGCAATTCATTGGTCCCGGTTCGTGGCATGAACCGGGACTAAAGGGGAGCCTTTGGTCCCGGTTCAAGCCACCAACCGGGACCAATGGTGGTGGGCCAGGAGGGAAGCCCTTTGGTCCCGGTTCGTCCCACCAACCGGGACCAAAAGGTCCAGACGAATCGGGACCAATGGCCCACGTGGCCCGGCCGGCCCCCTGGGCTCACGAACCGGGACCAATGCCCACATTGGTCCCGGTTCAAGAGTGAACCGGGACTAATGGGCTGAGGCGGCCTGGACCATAGCCCCTTTTTCTACTAGTGAAGTAAGGGTGCTTGGATCGGTTGGACCGGGAAGACGTACGACTACTTCCTCTATGTTGCGTCAACGCTTCCGCTTCGGTCTACGAGTGTACGTAGACAACACTCTCCCCTCTCGTTGCTATGCATCACCATGATTTTGCATGTGCGTAGGAATTTTTTTGAAATTACTATGTTACCCAACACATCATTATTAGAGCATTGTCCCAGTGAGGAAAGGATGATGGAGACTATGATTCCCACACAAGTCGGCATGAGACTCCGGACGAAAAAAAATAAAAAAATAAAAAAGAGAAAAAAAGAGAAAGGCCAAAAAAAAGAGAAGGCCCCCAAAAAACAAAAAAAGAGAGAAAAAGAGAGAAGGGACAATGCTACTATCCTTTTACCACACTTGTGCTTCAAAGTAGCACCATGTTCTTCATATAGAGAGTCTCTTGAGTTATCACTTTCATATACTAATGGGAATTTTCATTCTAGAACTTGGCTTGTATATTCCAATGATGGGCTTCCTCAAATGCCCTAGGTCTTCATGAGCAAGTAAGTTGGATGCACACCCACTTAGTTTCAGTTTGAGCTTTCATATACTTATAGCTCTAGTGCATCCGTTGCATGGCAATCCCTACTCCTCACATTGACATCAATTGATGGGCATCTCCATAGCCCGTTTATTAGCCGCGTCAATGTGAGACTTTCTCCTTTTTTGTCTTCAGCACACAACCTCCACCATCATATTCTATTCCACCTATAGTGCTATGCCCATGGCTCACGCTCATGTATTGCGCGAGGGTTGAAAAGGCTGAAGCGCGTTAAAAAGTATGAACCAATTGCTCGGCTTGTCATCGGGGTTGTGCATGATTTGAATATTTTGTGTGGTGAAGATGGAGCATAGCCAGACTATATGATTTTGTAGGGATAACTTTCTTTGGCCATGTTATTTTGAAAAGACATGATTGCTTTATTAGTAGGCTTGAAGTATTATTGTTTTTATGTCAAATGATAGACTATTGCTTTGAATCACTCGTATCTTAATATTCATGCCATGATTAGATATGTGATCAAGATTATGCTAGGTAGCATTCCACATAAAAAATTATCTTTTTATCATTTACCTACTCGTGGACGAGCAGGAATTAAGCTTGGGGATGCTGATACGTCTCCGTCGTATCTATAATTTTTGATTGTTCCATGCCAATATTCTACAACTTTCATATACTTTTGTCATCTTTTTATACTATTTTGGGACTAACATATTGATCCAGTGCCCAGTGCCAGTTCCTGTTTGATGCATGTTTTTTGTTTCGTAGAATATCCATATCAAACGGAGTCCAAACGGGATAAACACTTACAGAGATTTTTTTTGGAATATATATGATTTTTGGGAAGAAAAATCCATGCGAGACGGTGCCTGAGGGAGGCACGAGGCAGGGAGGCGCGCCCCACCCCCTGGGCGCGCCCCTGACCCTCGTGGCCACCCCGTAAGGAGGTTGGTGCCCTTCTTCCGCCGCAAGAAAGCTAATATCTGGATAGAGATCGTGTTAAAATTTCAGCCCAATCGGAGTTACGGATCTCCAAGAATATAAGAAATGGTGAAAGGGAAGAATCTGAGAACGCAGAAACAGAGAGAGACAGAGAGACAGATCCAATCTCGGAGGGGCTCTCGCCCCTCCCGTGCCATGGAGGCCATGGACCAGAGGGGAAACCCTTCTCACATCTAGGGGGAAGGTCAAGGAAGAAGAAGAAGGAGGGGGGCTCTCTCCCCCTCGCTTCCCTTGGCGCCGGAGTGCCACCGGGGGCCATCATCATCACCGCAATCTTCACCAACAACTTCACCGCCATCATCACCAACTCTTCCCCCCTCTATGCAGCGGTGTAACCTCTCTCTTACCCGCTGTAATCTCTACTTAAACATGATGCTCAATGCTATATATTATTTCCCAATGATGTATGGCTATCCTATGATGTTTGAGTAGATCCGTTTGTCCTATGGGTTATTTGATGATCGTGATTGGTTTGAGTTGTATGTTTTAATATTGGTGCTGTCCTATGGTGCTCTCCATGTCGCGCAAGCGTGAGGAATCCCCACTGTAGGGTGTTGCAATACATTCATGATTCGCTTATAGTGGGTTGCTTGAGTGACTGAAACACAAACCCGAGTAAGGGGGTTGTTGCGTATGGGATAAAGAGGACTTGATGCTTTAATGCTATGGTTGGGTTTGACCTTAATGATATTTAGTAGTTGCGGATGCTTGCTAGAGTTCAAATCATAAGTGCATATGATCCAAGCAGAGAAAGTATGTTAGCTTATGCCTCTCCCTCATATAAAATTTCAATAATGATTACCGGTCTAGTTATCGATTGCCTAGGGACAAATAACTTTCTCGTAACAAAAACCTCTTTACTAAAAGTAACTTAGTTGTGTCTTTACCTAAACAGCCCCTACTGTTTATTTACGTAACCTTTATTATCTTGCAAACCTATCCAACAACACCTACAAAGTGCTTCTAGTTTCATACTTGTTCTAGGTAAAGCGAACGTCAAGCGTGCGTAGAGTTGTATCGGTAGTCGATAGAACTTGAGGGCATATTTGTTCTGCCTTTAGCTCCTCGTTGGGTTCAACACTCTTACTTATCGAAAACTGTTGCGATCCCCTATACTTGTGGGTTATCATCGTCCGACCCACGGACCCACCGCGATCAGCGCCAAGTTCTTCGGGAGCGAGCCCGTGAAGACGCTCGAACCACCATCGAGCGCCAGCGCGACGCACGCCACCAATCAGATCGGCGGGCGGGGCCCATGATACGTCTCCAACGTATCTATAAGTTTTTATTGTTCCATGCTATTATATTATCAACCTTGGATGTTTTCTATGCATTTATATGCTATTTTATATGATTTTTGGGACTAACCTATTAACCTAGAGCCCAGTGCCAGTTTTTGTTTTTCCTTGTTTTTGAGTTTTACAGAAAAGGAAAATCAAACGGAGCCCAATTGACCTGAAACTTCACGGAACTTATTTTTGGACCAGAAGAAGGCCATGGAGTAAAAGAGTTGGGCCAGAAGAGTCTCGGGCTAACCACGAGGGTGGGGGGCGCGCCTCCCTACCTCGTGGAAAGCCCGGAGATCCCCCTGACTGGTTCTCGACGCCAAAACCTCTTATATATACTAAAACTTCCAGAAAGAAACCTAGATCGGGAGTTCCGCCGCCAGAAGCCTCCGTAGCCACCGAAAACCAATCTAGACCCATTCCGGCACCCTGTCGGAGGGGGGGAATCCCTCTCCGGTGGCCATCTTCATCATCCCGGTGCTCTCCATGACGAGGAGGGAGTAGTTCACCCTTGGGGCTGAGGGTATGTATCAGTAGCTATGTGTTTGATCTCTCTCTCTCTCTCGTGTTCTTGATTCGGAACGATCTTGATGTATCGCGAGCTTTGCTATTATAGTTGGATCTTATGATGTTTCTCCCCCTCTACTCTCTTGTAATGGATTGAGTTTTCCCTTTGAAGTTATCTTATCGGATTGAGTCTTTAAGGATTTGAGAACACTTGATGTATTTCTTGCATGTGCTTATCTGTGGTGACAATGGGATATCACATGATCCACTTGATGTATCTTTTGGTGATCAACTTGCGAGTTTCGGGACCTCGTGAACTTATGCATAGGGGTTGGCACACGTTTTCGTCTTGACTCTCCGTTAGAAACCTTGGGGCACTCTTTGAAGTTCTTTGTGTTGGTTCAATATATGAATATGAGATTGTGTGATGCATATCATATAATCATACCCACGGATACTTGAGGTGACATTGGAGTATTTAGGTGACATTAGGGTTTTGGTTGATTTCTGTCTTAAGGAGTTATTCTAGTACGAACTCTATGATAGATTGAACAGAAAGAATAGCTTCGTGTTATTTTACAACGGACTCTTGAACAGATCGATCAGAAAGAATAACTTTGACATAGTTTCATACCCTACAATAATATCTTCGTTTGTTCTCCGCTATTAGTGACTTTGGAGTGACTCTTTGTTGCATGTTGAGGGATCGTTATATGATCCAATTATGTTATTATTGTTCAGAGAACTTGCACTAGTGAAAGTATGAACCCTGGGCCTTGTTTCAACACATTGCAATACCGTTTACGCTCACTTCTAACACTTGGTACCTTGCTGTTTTTATATTTTCAGATTACAAAAACCTTTATCTACCATCCATATTGCACTTGTATCACCATATCTTCGCCGAACTAGTGCACCTATACAATTTACCATTGTATTGGGTGTGTTGGGGACACAAGTGAATCTTTGTTATTTGGTTGCAGGGTTGTTTGAGAGAGACCATCTTCATCCTATGCCTCCCACGGATTAATAAACCTTAGGTCATCCACTTGAGGGAAATTTGCTACTGTCCTACAAACCTCTGCACTTGGAGGCCCAACAACGTCTACAAGAAGAACGTTGTGTAGTAGACATCAAGCTCTTTTCTGGTGCCGTTGTCGGGGAGGCGAGGAAAGCGGCACTAACACCCCGTGAACTAAGCTCTTTTCTAGCGCCGTTGCCGGGGAGGTTAGCGCATTAACATCCAAAACAGATAATATAATAGCATGGAACAATCAAAAATTATAGATACGTTGGAGACGTATTAGCATCCCCAAGCTTAATTCCTGCTCGTCCTCGAGTAGGTAAATGGTAAACACAGAATTTTTGATGTGGAATGCTACCTAACATATTTCTCTATGTAGTTATCTTTATTGTGGCAAGAATATTCAGGTCCATAAGATTCAAGACAAAAGTTTAATATTAACATAAAAATAATAATACTTCAAGCATACTAATAAAGCAATCATGTCTTCTCAAAATAGCATGGACAAAGAAAGCTATCCCTACAAAATCATATAGTCTGGCTATGCTCTATCTTCACCACACAAAATATTTAAATCATGCACAACCCCGATGACAAGCCAAGCAATTGTTTCATACTTTTGATGTTCTCAAACTTTTTCAATCTTCATGCAATACATGAGCGTGAGCCATGGACATAGCACTATAGGTGGAATAGAATGGTGGTTGTAGAGAAGACAAAAAGGAGAAGATAGTCTCACATCAACTAGGCATACCAATGGGCTATGGAGATGCCCATCAATAGATATCAATGTGAGTGAGTAGGGATTGCCATGCAACGGATGCACTAGAGCTATAAGTGTATGAAAGCTCAAAAAGAAACTAAGTGGGTGTGCATCAAACTGTCTTGCTCGTGAAGACCTAGGGCATTTTGAGGAAGCACATCATTGGAATATACAAGCCAAGTTCTATAATGAAGATTTCCCACTAGTATATGAAAGTGACAACATAAGAGACTCTCTATCATGAAGATCATGGTGCTACTTTGAAGCACAAGGATAGTAGCATTGCCCCTTCTCTCTTTTTCTCTCATATGTTTTTTATTTGGGCCTTCTCTTTTTATGGCCTATTTTCTCTTTTTTTATCTGGGCTTCTTTGGCCTCTTTTATTTATTTATTTATTTTCGTCCGTAGTATCATCCCGACTTGTGGGGGAATCGTAGTCTCCATCATCCTTTCCTCACTAGGACAATGCTCTAATAATGATGATCATCACACTTTTATGTACTTACAACTCAAGAATTACAACTCGATACTTAGAACAAAATATGACTCCATATGAATGCCTCCGGCGGTGTACCGGGATGTGCAATGAGTTAAGAGTGACATGTATGGAAGAATTATGAACGGTGGCTTTGCCACAAATACGATGTCAACTACATGATCGTGCAAAGCAATATGACAATGATGAAGCGTGTCATAATAAACAGAACGGTGGAAAGTTGCATGTCAATATATCTCGGAATGGCTATGGGAATGCCATAATAGGTAGGTATGGTGGCTGTTTTGAGGAAGGTATATGGTGGGTTTATGGTACCGGAGAAAGTTGTGCGGTACTAGAGAGGCTAGCAATGCTGGAAGGGTGAGAGTGCGTTTAATCCATGGACTCAACATTAGTCATAAAGAACTCACATACTTATTGCAAAAATCTATTAGTTATCGAAACAAAGTGCTACGCTCATGCTCCTAGGGGGATAGATTGGTAGGAAAAGCCCATCGCTCGTCCCCGACCGCCAATCATAAGGAAGACAATCAATGAATACATCATGCTCCGACTTCATCACATAACGGTTCACCATACGTGCATGCTACGGGAATCACAAACTTTAACACAAGTATCTCTCAAATTCACAACTACTCACTAGCATGACTCTAATATTACCATCCTCATATCTCAAAACAATCATCAAGTATCAAACTTCTCATAGTATTCAATGCACTTTATATGAAAGTTTTTATTATATCCCTCTTGGATGCCCATCATATTAGGACTAAATTCATAACCAAAGCAAACTACCATGCTGTTCTAAAGACTCTCAAAATGATATAAGTGAAGCATGAGACTTTATTAAATTCTATAAAACAAAACCACCACCGTGCTCTAAGAAGATATGAGTGAAGCACTAGAGCAAATGACAACTACTTCGAAAGAAATAAGTGAAGATCAATGAGTAGTCAAATAATTATGCAACTATGTGAAGACTCTCTAACATTTAAGAATTTCATATCTTGGTATTTTATTCAAGCAGCAAGCAAAACTAAACAAAATGACATTCTAAGAATGGCAAACATCATGTGAAGAAGCAAAAACTTAGGATCAACCGAAACTAACCGATAGTTGTTGAAGAAGAAAGGTGGGATGCCAACCGGGCCATCCCCAAGCTTATACGCTTGAGACTTCTTGAAATATTATCTTGGTATGCCTTGGTCATCCCCAATCTTGAGCGTTTGTGTCTCCTTAAATCCTCTCATATCACGGTCTCCCTAAATCTCAAAAGCTTCATCCACACAAAACTCAACAAGGACTCGTGAGATAAGTTAGTATAAACCATTGCAAAAACCTTATCATACTCTACTGTAGCAAATAACTAGAATTATTATTCAACATCGCATACTAAATTCCTCTGCATGTTTAATAGTCCTATCCTCAAATAGAATCATTAAAGAAGCAAACATATGCAAACAATGCAAACATAACAGCAATCTGCCTAAACAGGACAGTCTGTAAAGAGTGCAGCAAGGTCCATACTTCCCTACCTCCAAAAATTATGAAAGAAAATTCCCACTATAGTAAATTTATCAGAGCTTATTATGCATAAGGTTTGAACATTTTATCACATTCTGAATTTTCTATGGAATTTTTGCAACAGCGGTAAACTTTCTGTTTTCAAACAGCAACATGGGGACTAGTAAAATAGGCATAGTAAAGGCTATGAATGCCACTATTATTGAAATAAAAGATGCAAATGTTTTTTCTAAATAACATAAATCAAATCCTAACAAAATAAATTGACGCTCCAACCAAAACACATAGTGAATAAAAATATAGCTCCAAGTAAAGTTACCGATGAACGAAGACGAAAGAGGGGATGCCTTCCTGGGCATCCCCTAGCTTAGGATTTTGGTTTTCCTGGAATATTACCTTGGGGTGCCTTGGGAATCCCCAAGCTTAGGCTCCTGCCACTCCTTATTCCATAGTCCGTCGGATCTTTACCCAAAACTTGAAAACTTCACAACACAAAACTTAACAGAAAACTCGTAAGCTCCGTTAGTATAAGAAAATAAATCACCACTTAGGTAGTGTTGTGAACTCATTCTAAATTCATATTGGTGTAATATCTACTCTATTCCAACTTATCTATGGTTCATACCCTCCGATACTACTCATAGATTCATCAAAATAACCAAACAACAGAATAAAAACAGA
Organism: Triticum monococcum; assembly: GCA_034509565.1. Taxonomy (NCBI): domain Eukaryota; kingdom Viridiplantae; phylum Streptophyta; class Magnoliopsida; order Poales; family Poaceae; genus Triticum; species Triticum monococcum. The sequence goes on along the minus strand of CM067842.1, from coordinate 24,941,615 downwards.
ATCTGTCAAAAACAGAACAGTCTGTAGTAATCTAGATCAAACGTATACTTTTGGAACCCCAAAAATTCTAAAATAAATTGCTGGACCTGAGGAATTTATCTATTAATCATATTCAAAAATAATTAACTAAATAGGAGTCTCAAATCAAAAATGGCAGCAATTCTCCACTAAAGTTTCTGTTTGTACGGCAAGATCAACAAGACTTTTCCCAAGTCTTCCCAACGGTTCTACTTGGCACAAACACTAATTTAAACATAAAAATAAATCATAAAAGAGGCTATATAAATTATTTATCACTAAACAGGAGCAAAAAGCAAGTAACAAAAATAAAGTTGAGTTTCCTCCCAACAAACGCTATCGTTTAACGCCCCTAGCTAGGCATGATGATTTCAATGATGCTCACATCAAAGATAAGAATTGAAACATAAAGAGAGCATCATGAAGAATATGACTAGCACATTTGAGTCTAACCCTCTTCCTATCCATATGGATTTTGTGAGCAAACAACTTATGGAAACAACAATCAACTAGCATAGGAAAGTAAAACAAGCATAACTTCAAGATTTTAAGCACATAGAGAGGAAACTTGGTATTATTGCAAATCCTACAAGCATATATTACTCCCTCATAATTATTTTCAGTAGCATCATGAATGAATTCAACAATATAACCAGAACCTAAATCATTCTTTTCATGATGCACAAGCATAGAATTTTTATTGCTCTCCACATATGCAAAATTCTTCTCATGAATAATAGTGGGACCAAACTAAACAAAATAATTGTCATGTGAGGCATAATCCAATTGAAAACTAAAATCATTAATGACAAGTTTCATGGATATCATTATTCTTTATAGCATACAATTCATCACAATAATCATCATAGATAACGGGCATGCTCTCATCATAATAAATTTGCACATCAAAACTTGGGGGACTGAAAATATCATCTTCATCAAACGTAGCATCCCCAAGCTTGTGGCTTTGCATATCATTAGCATCATGGATATTCAAGGAATTCATACTAACAAGATTGCAATCATGCTCATCATTCAAATATTTAGTGCCAAACATTCTAATGCATTCTTCATCAAGCACTTGAGCACAATTATCGGAATCCTTATTTTCATGATAGGTATTAAAAAGATGAAGCATATGAGGCAACCTTAATTCCATTTTTTTGTAGTTTTCTTTTATAGACTAAACTAGTGCTAAGAAAAGAAACAAAAATATTCGATTGCAAGATCTAAAGATATACCTTCAAGCTCTAACCTCCCCGGCATCGGCGCCAGAAAAGAGCTTAGTTGACGGGGTGTTAGTGCCGCTTTCCTCACCTCCCCGACAACGGCGCTAGAAAAGAGCTTGATGTCTACTACACAACCTTGTTCTTGTAGACGTTGTTGGGCCTCCAAGTGCAGAGGTTTGTAGGACAGTAGCAAATTTCCCTCTAGTGGATGACCTAAAGTTTATCAATCTGTAGGAGGCGTGGGATGAAGATGGTCTCTCTCAAGAAACCCTGCAACCAAATAACAAAAAGAGTCTCTTGTGTCCCCAACACACCCAATACAATGGTAAATTGTATAGGTGCACTAGTTCAGTGAAGAGATGGTGATACAAGTGCAATATGGATAGTAGATATAGGTTTTTGTAATCTGAAATTATAAAAACAGCAAGGTAACTAATGATAAAAGTGAGCATAAACGGTATTGCAATGCGTTGAAACAAGGCCTAGGGTTCATACTTTCACTAGTGCAAGTTTTCTCAATAATAATGACATAATTGGATCATATAACTATCCCTCAACATGCAACAAAGAGTCACTCCAAAGTCACTAATAGCGGAGAACAAACAAAGAAATTATGGTAGGGTACGAAACCACCTCAAAGTTATTCTTTCTGATCGATCTACTCAAGAGTCCGTAGTAAAATAACATGTAGCTATTCTTTCCGTTCAATCTATCCTAGAGTTCGTACAAGAATAACACCTTAAGACACAAAATCAATCAAAACCCTAATGTCACCTAGATACTCCAATGTCACCTCAAGCATCAGTGGGTATGATTAAACGATATGCATCACACAATCTCAGATTCATCTATTCAAACCAACACAAAGTACTTCAAAGAGTGCCCCAAAGTTTCTACCGGAGAGTCAAGACGAAAACGTGTGCCAACCCCCATGCATAGGTTAATGGGCGGAACCGACAAGTTGATCACCAAAACATATATTAAGTGGATCAATAGAATACCCCATTGTCACCACGGGTATCCCACGCAAGACATACATCAAGTGTTCTCAAATCCTTAAAGTCTCAATCCGATGAGATAACTTAAAAGGGAAAACTCAATCCATTACATGAGATTAGAGGGGGAGAAACATCATAAGATCCATCTATAATAGCAAAGCTCATGATACATCAAGATCGTACCACCTCAAGAACACGAGAGAGAGAGAGAGATCAAACACATAGCTACTGGTACATACTCTTAGCCCCGAGGGGGAACTACTCCCTCCTCATCATGGAGAGCACCGGGATGACGAAGATGGCCACCAGAGAGGGATTCCTCCCTCTGGCAGGGTTCCGGAACAGGTCTAGATTGGTTTTCGATAGCTACGGAGGCTTCTGGCGGCGGAACTCCCGATCTGTTGTGCTCCCCGATGGTTTTAGGGTATATTGGTATATATAGGAGGAAGAAATACGTCAGGAGGGCCACGAGGGGCCCACGAGGGTGGAGGGGACGCCCAGGGGGGTGGGCGCGCCCCCTACCTCGTGCCTGCCTCGTTGCTTCCCTTACGTACACCCAAGTCTTCTGGATTGCTTCTGTTCCAAAAATAAGTTCCGTGAAGTTTCAGGTCAATTGGACTCCATTTCATTTTCCTTTTCTGCGATACTCTAAAACAAGGAAAAAACAGAAACTGGCACTGGGCTCTGGGTTAATAGGTTAGTCCCAGAAATAATATAAAAGTGTATAATAAAGCCAATAAACATCCAAAACAGATAATATAATAGCATGGAACAATCAAAAAGTATAGATACATTGGAGACGTATTACTGCCCATGAGGGTCGGGGGCACGCCCACCCCCCTGGGCGCGCCTCCCTACCTCGTGGACAGCCCGGAGACCCCCCTAACTTGTTCTTGACGCCAAAACATCTTATATATACTGAAACTTCCAGAAAGAAACCTAGACCGGGAGTTCCGCCGCCAGGAGCCTCCGTAGCCACCGAAAACCAATCTAGATCCGTTTCGGCACCCTACCGGAGGGGGGAATCCCTCTCCGGTGGCCATCTTCATCATCCCGGCGATCTGCATGACGAGGAGGGAGTAGTTCACCCTCGGGGCTGAGGGTATGTACTAGTAGCTATGTGTTTGATCTCTCTCTCTCTCTCTCGTGTTCTTGATTCGGAATGATCTTGATGTATCGCGAGCTTTGCTATTATAGTTGGATCTTATGATGTTTCTCCCCCTCTACACTCTTGTAACCGATTGAGTTTTTACTTTGAAGTTATCTTATCGGATTGAGTCTTTAAGGATTTGAGAACACTTGATGTATGTCTTGCATGTGCTTATCTGTGGTGACAATGGGATATCACGTGATCCACTTGATGTATGTCTTGGTGATCGACTTGCGAGTTCCGTGACCTCGTGAACTTATGCATAGGGGTTGGCACACGTTTTTTCTTGACTCTCCGGTAGTTATATGATCCAATTATGTTATTATTGTTGAGAGAACTTGCACTAGTGAAAGTATGAACCCTGGGCCTTTTTCGACACATTGCAATACCGTTTACGCTCACTTTTACCACCTGCTACCTTGTTGCATTTTCAGATTACAAAAACCTTTATCTACCATCCTTATTGCACTTGTATCACCATCTCTTCGCCAAACTAGTGCACCTATACAATTTACCATTGTATTGGGTGTGTTGGGGACACAAGAGACTCTTTGTTATTTGGTTGCAGGGTTGTTTGAGAGAGACCATCTTCATGCTACACCTCCCACGGATTGATAAACCTTAGGTCATCCACTTGAGGGAAATTTGCTACTGTCCTACAAACCTCTACACTTGGAGGCCCAACAACGTCTACAAGAAGAAGGTTGTCTAGTAGACATCAGCCCACTATGGACCACCCAACACTGGGAGGCTCTGGCGGCCTACCCTACGAGGTGGGTTTCCCAGCCTTTACCCGTGAGCTGCGGTAGTTCCAGTGGCCCACCCACCGCACATTCAAGCCCGACGTTGGCGAGAAGTACAACGACAAGACTCACCCGTCAGAGTTCCTCAGCATCTACACCATCACGATGCTTGCCAATTACTTCCCGTTGGCACTCAAACCCAATGTCATGTCATGGTTGATGCACTTACCGGCAAATTCCATTTCTTCTTGGTCCGACTTGTGCCATGAGTTCGTTGGCGCCTTTACCGGAGGCCACCAAGCTCATGGCCAGGCAAGCGATCTGCATATCATCCCCTAGAAGGAAGGTGAAACCCTGCGCAAGTACATAAAGAGGTTCAGCCGGGTGCAATACAACATCCCAGATGTTCATCCCGCCGCCATGATCAGCGCATTCCATCAGAATGTGCACAACCGCAAGATGCGTGAAGAGCTGGCGATGAACAAGGTCAAAGATGTGGCCGAACTTTATGTTCTGGCCGATAGGTGCGCTCGAGCTGAAGAGGGGAGGAAGTACCCCGGCAAAGACGCCGGCACGGAAACCGACTCCACATACGAAGACATAGACACCCCAACAAAGAAGAACCAGCGCCACAACAGGAAGCGCAAGGGCAAGACCGTGCTTGCCATCGAGGGATCTGAGGACACCCACGCTACCAAGAAGGCCAAGACAGATGACCCCGGTAAGGAAATTGCCAGGTGCGCCGCTTGCCAGGCCTTGGTGGCTGCCGACAAACCAGGAGGCTCCGACAAGCAATATTGCAAGATCCACAGCACCAAGGGCCACGACCTCCAGAACTGCCGGCAAGTGGAACTGCTTGCTGAGAAGCAAAAAGCTGAGTATGAGAGGCGGGACAAGGAGAAGGGCCAGGATGGTGCCGAGGGATCTGGCAAGAAGCGTGGCGGCCAAGGAGGTTGCCGCGGAAAGGATAACCAGCAAGAGAGGCCCGCTCGGGGCCGTGGCAAGAAGCAAGAAGATGATGATCATGATGAAGATGACGAGTCCGGCGAGCACGAGTTCCAGAAGGCTACGGAGGCCATGTGCGTCGACGGTGGCGCCTCGCTGCACACTTCTCACCACCAGCTCAAGTAGTGGGCGCATGAGATCACAACAGCGGAACCATCACTCGATGCTCAGAAGCCACTGAAGTGGTCTTGCACGCCTATCATTTTTGACACCGAGGACCACCCTGATCGCACAACTGCGGTCGGGTGTTTGCCGTTGTTGGTCTTGCCAATGATACGCAACCTCAAGGTGACGAAGATGATAGTTGACGGCGGGGCCGGTCTGAACTTGATCTCGCCCGTTGTCATCAAAACGCTGTAGATTCCTGATGGAGACCTCGAAGAGACGTGCACGTTTCAAGGGGTCAACCCGGGGAGGAGTCAGCCGAAGGGTAAGGTCACGCTGCCCGTGACATTTGGAGGTGAGTTAAACTATAGGACAGAGAGGATTTTTTTCGATGTAGCCGAGATCCCCTTGCCCTACAACGGGATCCTCGGCCGCCCGGCACTAGCCAAGTTCATGGCGGCGTCACATTACGCCTACAACATGCTGAAGATGCCTGGGCCGATGACCATCATCACCGTCCCCTCCGACAAGAAAGACGCGCTGATCTGCGCCGACCAACTCTACCAGGAAGCAGTTGCAGCGACTGCTGCCAAGGCACTCGCTCCTGCCATTGGAGCCCCAGCAGGGAAGAAGACCAGCAAGACCTCTCGCACCCACACCGGTAAGCACACCTCTTCGGAGTGTTGTGCTCCCGTCCGGGAGGATGGCACCGGAGGGGCTTTCACCATAAGCTCCACCCTAGATAGAAAATAGGAAAGCACGCTCATCGCCTTCCCGTGGGAGAAAGTCGACGTGTTTGCATGGCAAGCATCCGACATACCTGGCGTTCCCAGGGAGGTGATTGAGCACCATCTTGCTGTATGTGCTCATGCGTGACCCGTCAAGCAGAAGGTCAGGAAGCAAGCTTTGGAACGACATGAGTTCATTACGGAGGAGATCGGGAAGTTGGAAGCGGCAGGCTTGGTGAGAGGAGTACTCCATCCGGCGTGGTTGGCCAATCCGGTGGTGGTGCACAAGGCAAATGGGAAGTGGAGGTTGTGTATTGACTACACAGATATCAATAAGGCTTGTCCCAAGGACCCTTTCCCATTTCCGTGCATTGACCAGATTGTTGACTCCAGGGCCGGGTGTGATCTGTTATCATTCCTTGACAACTACTCCAAGTACCACCAGATCTTCATGACAAGAGGAGACGAAGAGAAGATAGCGTTCATCACCCCATGTGGCACGTATTGCTTTTTACGGATGCCTTTCGGCTTGAAGATTGCTGGCTCGACGTTTGCAAGGGCAGTCTGGATTGGTTTTGATCCCCGGCTACATAGAAATATGGAAGCTTATATGGATGACATAGTGGTCAAAACCAAGGACAGGGCGACACTTGTACAAGATTTGGAAGAGACGTTTGCAAATCTACGCAGGATCAACCTCAAGTTGAACCCTGAGAAGTGTGTCTTCGGCGTTCCGTCCGGCAAACTTCTTGGTTTATTTGTGTCACAACGTGGGATCGAGGCGAATCCAGACAAGATCAAGGTTATTGAGCAGATTGAGGTGCCCAAGCGGATCAAGGATGTGCGTCGGCTCACTAGCTGCATTGCCGCCATGAGCAGATTCATCTCCAAGTCTGCTGAGCGCGCCCTTCCCTTTTTAAAAATCTTGAAAAAGGCGGGCCCAATGGAATGGACCCCAGAGGCCGAAGTAGTGCTGCCGGATCTGAAGAAATACCTCTCCTCTACAGCAATACTGGTTGCGCCCAAACCACAAGAGCCATTGCTGCTGTATCTGGCGGCAACGAATCAAGTGGTCAGTGCCGCGCTAGTGGCGCAGAGAGAGGTCGACGAAGAGGCAGTGGCAACGGCAGGATAGGCGGATGGCAAGCCAGAGCTCCCGCGGGCAGAGCCTGATGCAGGCAAAGCAAAGCCCCCGGCCGAGCCTGACGCTGGCAGGACAGGGCCTACACAACCAAACGAAGTGGTGCAGAAGAAGAAAATGATGCAGCTGTAGGCGATCGTACCAGAAATTTAAAATTTTCTACGCATCACCAAGATAAATCTATGGAGTCATCTAGCAACTAGAGAGAGAGGAGTGCGTCTACATACCCATGTAGATCGCGAGGAGAAACGTTCAAGAGAACGGGGTTGATGGAGTCGTACTCGTCGTGATCCAAATCACCGATGATCCTAGCGCCGAACGGATGACACCTCCGCGTTCAACACACGTACGGAGCGGAGACGTCTCCTCCTTCTTGATCCAGCAAGGGGAAGGAGAAGTTGATGGAGATCTAGCAGCACGATGGCGTGGTGGTGGAAGCAGCGGGATTCCAGCAGGGCTTCGCCAAGCGCTACTGGAGGAGGAAGAGGTGTCACGGGAGGGAGAGGGAGGCTCCAGGGCTTAGGGTGTGGCTGCCCTCCCTCCCCTCCACTATATATAGGGTCTAGGGGGGCGCATGCCCCCTTGGAGATCCCATCTAGAGGGGGGGGGCGGCGGCCCCTCGGGGGGCTACGACCCCATTAGGGTTTCCAACCATGGGGGCGCATGCCCCCTCGGGGGGCAACGACCCCCTAGGGTTTCCAACCCTAGGCGCCTTGGGCCCTTGGGTGGGGCGCACCAGCCCACCACAGTGGTAGAAAAAGGGCTATAGTCCCGGTTCGTAAGGGCCTTTAGTCCCGGTTCCTGAACTGGGACTAAAGTGTCGGTACTAATGCCCCGACCCTTTAGTCCCGGTTCAATCCAGAACCGGGACTGATGGGCCTCCACGTGGCCGCCATTCAGATACATCAAATGAGGCACACAATCCTCTGGGATTCTCTATTGAAAAACATAGTAATAACTTCGTAGTTTGCAATGATGTACTAGTTTTAGAAGTATGCAAAAAGATGCACAAATGTCGTAATAGTAAAAAAAACTTACCAGGGTGTCTCCATGGTAGTTACCGTAGTTCAACACATGCACTAGTGGCACGTATTGACCATAATGTTGAGGAGTTCGATTGTAGATATTGTAATTCTCAAGATCATTACAAAATCCAACCAGATGAGTTTTCTCCTTGTAAGTTAACTCAGAGCCATCGGTGTAGTAAGTTCTATCTACCATCTTCTGCACATTCTTTGATACATCAAAATAAGCTGTCAATGGAAATAAGCTGTCAACTATTTTGAAATGAATAATATAAATTAGTTAATAATTAACTATGTTTGAGAAACTCACATAGCGGTAGAACTGGAGGAGTATCAACAAGGACCCAAATGTCCATATAGTCTTGTTCGATTTTAGGATCACCAAGATCCATGGTGACAAGCATACCCTCATCAAAACCATACAATTTGCAAAATGCTTCCCAATTTTTGCAACCAAAATGAGTTACGCTCTTAGCATTATACAACTTTACTTCAAAATCCACATCATGATGGGTCCTTAGGTGAATTTTCTTCATTTCCAAATTTGCATGGTCTTCAAAATCCATCCTCTCCAAGACATAGCGTCTTGCATGGCATGGGATAAACTATACTCGAATTGTAAAAGATGAAAATTACACGGTGAAATAGTTGAAGTCATGCTTAATTATGAAAAAAAAACACTTGTCGTCGTTGCGTACCATTTCAACTTCGAAGGTCTCCTCGAGCTTAATGCTGAAGCGCTGACCATCGTCCAGGTGAGGCCTGTCGCACTCACCTCGATCGTTGTGGCACCAGTCGCACTCCCCCGGGAGACTTTCGTCGTCCGATGATGACATTTCCTATATGTTCATAATTCAAAGACTAAAAGTTAATTATCGGGGAGGGGGGTATGTCGACAACGACATACCCGATAACAAAAAATAAGAAGAGGAAGAAGAAGAAACAAAGAGGAGAAGAAGAAAGGAAAAGGAGAAGAAAAAAAAGAAAAAAAAAGGAGAAGAAGAAGGAATAATAGAGGAGAACAAGAAGAATTCTTCTTCTTCTCCTCTATTCCTTCTTCTTCTCTTCTTTTTTTTCTTCTTTTTCATCTTCTTATTTATTTCTCCTGTTATTTCTCTCCTCTTCTTCTTCTCCTTCTTCCTCTTCTTATTTTCCTTTTTTCTCTCCTTCTTTTTCTTCTAAATATGAACATATGCATAAATGACTTTGATCATACATAACGTTCAGATTCCTACACAATATGAACAAAATTACAACAGAAAAAATAATAAAAATTCTATGAACAAAATAAAAATTCTATGAACAAAATTACAACAAAAAAATAAGAAGAGGAAGAAGAAGAAAAAAAGAGGAGAAGAAGAAACGAAAAGGAGAAGAAAAAAAAGAAAAAAAAGGAGAAGAAGAAGGAATAATAGAGGAGAACAAGAAGAAAGAATTCTTCTTCTTCTCCTCTATTCCTTCTTCTTCTCTTCTTTTTTTTCTTCTTTTTCATCTTCTTATTTATTTCTCCAGTTATTTCTCTCCTCTTCTTCTTCTCCTTCTTCCTCTTCTTATTTTCCTTTTTTCTCTCCTTCTTTTTCTTCTAAATATGAACATATACATAAATGACTTTGATCATACATAACATTCAGATTCCTACACAATATGAACAAATTTACAACAAAAAAAATAATAAAAATTCTATGAACAAAATAAAAATTCTATGAACAAAATTACTACAAAAAATCATAAAAATTCTATGAAAAAATTGACATATTATTTGCATATATATGAACACACAAACTTTTGCATATGCAACAATAATATCACCAAAAAATGTATGAACAGGAAAAAAATTCTAACTTTTGCATCTAAACTATACATCTAAATTAAGTACAACTAAATTAACTATACATCCTAACTATACAACTAAATTAACTATACATTCCAAATTAGGAAATTATGCAAGCCGGGGCGGCGATCGACGAGGAGGGGCACGACATCGGCGGCGAGGAGGCAGGGGGGCACGGGACGGCGACGACCACGGCGCGGTCGGGGGCGACGGCAGGGGCGGCGGACGGCGACGGTGAGGGGCACGTCGGCGGCGGCGAGGAGGCAGGGGGCATGGGGCGGTGACGGCGACGGCGAGGCACGGGCGACGGCGACGACGCGGTCGTGGGCGACGGCAGGGGCGGCGGACGGCGAGGCACAGGCGACGGCGACGGCGTCGTCGGGGGCAACTTCGAGGGAAATTTGAAAATTTCCCAAGTCTTTGCTTATATAGCAAAGCCATTGGTCCCGGTTGGTGGCACAAACCGGGACCAATGCACCCCTTTCGTCCCGGTTTGTGCCACGAACCGGGAGCAAAGGCCACTTTTCGGTAGCCCAAAGTGCGGGAAGCGGCGGCCTTTAGTCCCGGTTGGTGCCACGAACCGGGACCAAAGGCGCCCTTTCATCCCGGTTGGTGCCACCAACCGGGACCAAAGGGCGTGTACTGGAACTGCCGCGGTGCGTTGGGATGTTTAGTCCCACCTCGCTAACCGAGAGGGGCTCGGAGTGGTTTATAAGCCCTGCGGAGCCGACCACTTCGAGCTCCTCTCAACTGCAGGCTTACGGTCCTAAATCCACTCTCTGTGCCTATGGGCCTACTGGGCCTACTGTGGGCCTGCATCCTGGCCCAACTAGCGGGTTTCTAGTCGTATGCAGGCTGTGGTGGCCCAGTAGGTGGCATTTTTTAAAAAAAATCCAGTTTTTTGTTTTTTACTAACAGCAAAATACTTACTAGTTTTTCAGTTATTATTTTTGGTTTTAGGTAATAAAAATTATAAACTTTCTCTTAGTGGCATTAATTTTCCAATTTGAATTATTAAAATTTGAATTCTTTGAAATTTATGTGAATCACTAGCTTTATTTACTTAATTTTTTTTCTACTTATAACAAAATACTTATTGTTAATATAAGTATTTTTTTCCAGATTTTTTGTTTTGTTTTCTGCATCATTCATTTTCTTTTGTTTTTTGCTTTATTTTTTATTTTAGGTCACAAATTTTGTTTATGAATAGTTAAAATTTGAAAAGTTTAAATTTGTATTTTTTAAGATTTGTGTGAATCACTAGTTTATGAATAACTTTACTATTTGTGTGAAAACACTTTGTGTATTATATTTACTATGTACAATCTTTCTGCACAGAGATACCAAAAATTATAAACTTTGTGTTAGTGCCATTAGTTTTCAAATTAGAATAGTTAAAATTTGAATTCTTTGAAATTTGTGTGAATCTCAAGTTTGTGATTAACTTTACTAGTGCCATTATTTTTTCATTTCTACTTAGAACTAAATACTTATAGTTTTTTAGTGATTTATTTTTTTTAGGTCACAAAAATTATAAACTTTCTGTTAGTGCCATTAGTTTTAAAATTTGAATAGTTTAAATTTGATTTTTTTTTAAATTTGTGTGAATCACTAGTTTATGAATAACTTTACAAATATTATAAGAATTTTTTTCTTTTTTGCTATTTATTTTTTCATTTCTACTTAGAACTAAATACTTATAGTTTTTTTTAGTGATTTCTTTTTTCTTTTAGGTCACAAAAAGTAAAAACTTCTCTGTTAGTGAACATAGATGCACTTATAGAGAAAATTAAACATAACTTCATAATTCATTTCTATTTATGAATTTAGGTCCAATTTTCCTTTATAGGTGCATCTATTTTCACTTTGAGAGGAGCTCAACAACGCAGAGAGGGAGGGGCTTATAAGCAGGTGTGGGCGGCCTTCGGTTGGCGAGGTGGGACTAAACTCTGGGTGTAACGAGGGCGAACCCTTTAGTCCCGGTTTGTGGCACGAACTGGGAGTAAAGGGGAGCCTGTGGTCCCGGTTCATGCAACGAACCGGGACCAAAGGTGCTGGGCCAGGAGCGAGGCCCATTGGTCCCGGTTCGTCCCACCAATCGGGACCAATGGCCCACGTGGCCCGGCCGGCCCCCTAGGCTCACGAACCGGGTCCAATGCCACCATTGGTCCCGGTTCTAGATTGAACCGGGACTAATGGGCTGACCCGGTCTAGACCGTTGCCCCCTTTTCTACTAGTGCCAGGGGCTGGTTCCCATGCCACTTCAGCCCATGGGGCCCTCCGGGATAGGTGGCCCCACCCGATGGATCCCCGGGACACTTCTGGTGGTCCCGGTACAATACCGGTGACCCCTGAAACTCTCCTGGTGGCCGAAACTAGACTTCATATATATAAATCTTTACCTCCGGACCATTTCGGAACTCCTCGTGATGTCTGGGATCTCATACGAGACTCCAAACAACTTTCGTTTAACCGCATAGTAATATCTCTACAACTCTAGCGTCACCGGACCTTATGTGTGTACACCCTACGGGTTCGGGAGACACGTAGACATGACCGAGACAACTCTCCGGTCAATAACCAACATCGGGATATAGATACCCATGTTGGCTCCCACATGCTCCATGATAATCTCATTGGATGAACCACGATGTCGAGGATTCAATCAATCCCGTATACAATCCTCTTTGTCAATCGGTATGTTACTTGCCCGAGATTCGATGGTCGGTATCCCAATACCTCGTTCAATCTCATTACCAGCAAGTCACTTTAGTCGTTCCGTAACACGTCATCCCATGACCAACCTTAGTCACATTGAGCTCATTACGATGATGTCTTACCGAGTGGGCCCAGAGATACCTCTCCGTCATACGGAGTGAAAAATCCCAGTCTCGATTCGTGCCAACCCAACAGACACTTTCGGAGATACCCATAGTGCACCTTTATAGCCACCCACTTATGTTGTGACGTTTGGCACACCCAAAGTATTCCTACAGTATCCGGGAGTTGCACAATCTCATGGTCTAAGGAAAAGATACTTGACATTAGAAAAGCTTTAGCAAACGAACTACACGATCTTGTGCTACGCTTAGGATTCGGTCTTGTCCATCACATCATTCTCCTAATGATGTGATCCCGTTATCAATGACATCCAATTTCCATGGTCGAGAAACCATGACCATCTATTGATCAACGAGCTAGTCAACTAGGCTTACTAGGGACATGTTGTGGTCTATGTATTCACACATATATTACGGTTTCCAGTTAATACAATTATAGCATGAACAATAGAAAATTATCATGAACAAGGAAATACAATAATAACCATTTTATTATTGCCTCTAGGGCATTTTTCTAACAGTCTCCCACTTGCACTAGAGTCAATAATCTAGTTCACATCACTAGGTGATTGTAATGAATCCAACACCCATGGGGTTTGTTCATATCTCGCTTGTGAGAGAGGTTTATTAGTCAATGGGTCTGAACCTTTCAGATCCATGTGTGCTTTACAAATCTCTATGTCATCTTGTAGATGCAGCTACCACACGCTACTTTGAGCTATTCCAAATAACTGCTCTACTATAGGAATCCGGTTTACTACTTAGAGTCATCCAGATTAGTGTCAAAGTTTGCATCGACGTAACCCTTTATGACGAACTCTTTTACCACCTCCATAATCGAGAAAACTCCTTAGTCCACTAGTTACTAAGGATAAGTTCGACCGCTGTCATGTGATCCATTCCTAGATCACTCCTGTACCCCTTGACTGACTCATGGCAAGGCACACTTCAGGTGCAGTACACAACATAGCATACTGTAGAGCCTACGTCTAAAGCATACGGGATGACCTTTGTCCTTTCTCTCTCATCTGCCGTGGTCAGGTCTTGAGTCTTACTCAATGCTCACATCTTGTAACACAACCAAGAACTCCTTCTTCACTGATCTATTTTGAACTCCTTCAAAATCTTGTCACGGTATGTATTCATTTGAAAGTACTATTAAGCTTTTTTGATCTATCATTATAGATCTTGATGCTCAATGTTCAAGTAGCTTAATCCATGTTTTCCATTGAAAAACACTTTTCAAATAACCCTGTATGCTTTCCAGAAATTCTACATCATTTCTAATCAACAATATTTTAACAACATATACTCATCAAAAATTCTATAGTGCTCCCACTCACTTCTTTGGAAATACAAGTTTCTCATAAACTTTGTATAAACCCAAATTCTTTGATCATCTCATCAAAGCATACATTCCAACTCCGAGATGCTTACTCCAGTCCTTAGAAGGATTGCTGGAGCTTTGCATACTTGTCAGCATCTTTCAGGATTGACAAAACCTTCTGGTTGTATCACATACAACCTTTCCTCTAGAAAATCGTCGAGGAGACAATGTTTTGACATCCTATCTGCAAGATTTCATAAATAATGCAGTAACGGCTAACATAATTCCAACAGACTCTTAGCATCGCTACGAGTGAGAAAGTCTCATCGTAGTCAACTCCTTGAACTTGTCGGGAAACATCTTAACGACAAGTCGAGCTTTCTTAATGGTGACACTTATCATCATTGTCCGTCTTCCTTTTAAAATCCATATGCACCCAAGAGCCTTATGACCATCGAGCAGTTCTTTCAAAGTCTATACTTAGTTTTATACATGGATCCCCTCTCGAATTTTATGGCCTCGAGCCATTCGTCGGAATTCGGGCCCACCATCGCTTCTCCATAGCTTGTAGGTTCATTGTTGTCTAGCAACATGACTTCCGAGACAGGATTACGTACCTCTCTGAAGTAGTACGCATCCTTGTCGACCTATGAGGTTTGGTAGTGACTTGATCCGAAGTTTCATGATCAATGAGGGAGTCCCGGATTAGGGGGTGTTCGGATAGCCGGACTATACCTTCGGCCGGACTCCTGGACTATGAAGATACAAGATTGAAGACTTTGTCCCGTGTCCGGAAGGGACTTTCCTTGGCGTGGAAGGCAAGCTTGGTGATACGGATATGTAGATCTCCTACCATTGTAACCGACTCTGTGTAACCCTAGCCCTCTCCGGTGTCTATATAAACCGGAGGGTCTTAGTCCGTAGGACGAAGAACAATCATACCATAGGGTAGCTTCTAGGGTTTAGCCTCTCAGGTCTCGTGGTACATCTACTCTTGTACTACGCATATCATCAATATTAATCAAGTAGGACGTAGGGTTCTACCTCCATCGAGAGGGCACGAACCTGGGTAAAACATCGTGTCCCCTGCCTCCTGTTACCATCCGCCTAGACGCACAGTTCGGGACCCCCTACCCGAGATCCGCCGGTTTTGACACCGACATTGGTGCTTTCATTGAGAGTTCCTCTGTGTCGTCACTTTTAGGCCCGATGGCCTCTCCGATCATCAACAGCGATGTGATCCAGGGTGAGAATTTTTTCCCCGGACAGATCTTCGTATTCGGCGGCTTTGCACTGCGGGCCAATTCGCTTGGTCATCTGGAGCAGATCGAAAGCTACGCCCCTGGCCATCAGGTCAGATTTGGAAGTTTGAACTACACGGCCAACATCCGCGGAGACTTGATCTTCAACGGATTCGAGCCACAGCCGAGCACGCCGCACTGTCATGATGGGCATGATCTAGCTCTACCGCCGAACAGTGCCCTAGAGGCTGCACCTATGTCCGCTCTGACCCCTAGCCCGGAGCCGATCACACCAATCAAGGATGGGTGGTTAGACACCGCCTCGGGGGCTGCAATCTCTACGGCGATAGAGCCGAACACCAGCCCTATTCTCTGCGAAGCCCGTGACTCCAAGGAGCCGGACTCCTCTCGTGACCCCGAGCCCTCCGCGCCCCTACCGACCGAACCCGATTGGGCGCCGATCATGGGTTTCACCGCTGCGTACATCTTTCAGCACTCGCTCTTCGGTGATATTCTGAATTCACTAAAGTCTCTCTCTTTATCAGGAGAGCCCTTGCCGGACTATGGTCAGCAAGGTTGGGATGCGGATGACGAAGAAATTCAAAGCCCACCCACCACCCACTTCATAGCCACTGTCGATGATTTAACCGACATGCTCGACTTCGACTCCGAAGACATCGACGGTATGGACGCCGATGCCGGAGACGATCAAGAACCAGCGCCTATAGGGCACTGGAAAGCCACCTCGTCATATGATATATACATGGTGGACACCCCAAAAGAAGGCAATGGCGATGGAACAGTGGAGGATGACCCCTCCAAGAAGCAGCCTAAGCGCCGGCGTCAGCGGCACCGCTCTAAATCCCGCCAAAGCAAAAATGGTGATTCTGGCACGGGAGATAATAACACCCCGGACAGTGCCGAAGACAACCACCTCCAGCAAGATTCAACACAGGAGGATAGAGAAGCCAGCCCTCATGAGAGAGCGGCAGACAAAGCGGTCGAGGACGATAATTATATGCCTCCCTCCGAAGACGAGGCAAGCCTCGACGACGAAGAATTTGTCGTGCCGGAGGATCCCATCGAACAAGAGTGTTTCAAACGCAGGCTTATGGCCATGGCGAGCAGCCTCAAGAAAAAACAGCAACAGCTTAGAGCTGATCAAGATTTGCTAGCCGACAGATGGACTAAAGTCCTTGTGGCCGAAGAGTATGAACTCGAACGCCCCTCCAAGAGCTACCGAAAGTGCAGGTTGCTACCCCAATTAGAGGAGGAAGCACCTAAACCTACATCACCAGCGCATGATGCGGCCGACCGGCCACCCCGTGGCCGCGACAGAGAGGCCTCTCGGCCCTCGAATCAAGCCGCACCCCGGCGCCGCTCAAAAATACCAAGGCATGGGAAAATGCGCCAGACCTGCGAGATATATTGGAGGACAAGGCAAGGCAAACAAGATTGATCTATGGATCACGTGGGCGCCCCACGGCACGAGACGGTACTCGTCACGCCAGATACAGTAAATCCGGCCGGGCCGAACACAGTAGACAAAGCTCGTTTGAGCTGCGTCGTGATATAGCCCAACACAGAGGCGCCGCACACCCACTATGCTTCACAGATGAAGTAATGGATCATCAAATCCCCGTGGGTTTCAAACCCGCGAACATCGAATCATACGTTGGCACAACAGATCCTGCGGTATGGATCGAGGACTATCTCCTTCATATCCACATGGCCCGCGGTGATGACCTACACGCCATCAAATACCTCCCACTCAAGCTTAAAGGACCAGCTCGGCATTGGCTTAACAGCTTGCCAGCATAATCAATTGGTTGTTGGGAGGACCTGGAAGCCGCATTCCTCGACAATTTCCAGGGCACTTATGTGCGACCACCAGACGCCGATGACCTAAGCCACATAATTCAGCAGCCAGAGGAATCGGCCAGACAATTCTGGACACGGTTCCTAATCAAGAAAAATCAAATCGTCGACTGTCCGGACGCAGAGGCCCTAGCAGCCTTCAAGCATAACATCCGCGACGAGTGGCTTGCACGGTACCTAGGACAGGAAAAGCCAAAATCTATGGCAGCCCTCACGACACTTATGACCCGCTTCTACGCGGGAGAAGACAGCTGGCTAGCTCACAGCAATAACATGACCAAGAGCCCTGGTAATTCGGATACCAAGGACAATAGTGGCAGGTCGCGTCGCAACAAGCAAAAGCGCCGCATTAACGGCGACAATGCTGAGGATACGACAGTTAATGCCGGATTCAGAGGCTCTAAACCCGGTCAGCGGAAAAAGCCATTCAAAAGAAATACTCCGGGCCCGTCCAGTTTGGACCGAATACTCGGCCGCACATGCCAGATACATGGCACCCTCGAAAAACCAGCCAATCACACAAGTGCATAGCGATGACGAGGAGGAGCCCCGGCCGCCGAACAACAGTGGACAGAAAGGTTTTCCCCCACAAGTGCGGATGGTGAACATGATATACGCAACCCCCGTCCCCAAGAGGGAGCGGAAGCATGCGCTAAGGGACGTATACGCGATGGAGCCAGTTGCCCCAAAGTTCAACCCATGGTCTTCCTGCCCGATCACTTTTGATCGAAGGGACCACCCCACTAGCATCTGTCATGGCGGATTCGCCGCATTGGTTCTAGACCCAATTATTGACGGATTTCACCTCACTAGAGTCCTTATGGACGGCGGCAGCAGCCTGAACCTGCTTTACCAGGATACAGCGCGGAAAATGGGCATCGATCCCTCGAGGATTAAACCCACTAAAATGACCTTTAAAGGCGTCATACCAGGTGTAGAGGCCAACTGTACAGGCTCAGATACACTTGAAGTGGTCTTCGAATCTCCGGATAATTTCCCAAGCGAGGACTTAATCTTCGACATAGTCCCGTTCTGCAGTGGCTATCACGCACTGCTCCGGCGAACCGCATTTGCTAAGTTCAATGCGGTGCCACACTACGCATACCTCAAGCTCAAGAAACACCGAACGCTCTCTCCGAATGGAGGAGCATACGACGGCTATCACAGCGGAAGTACAAAGCAGCCTCTCAAGGCAATTCTCCAGTCCGGCCATTAAACGTCTAGACACCGTCAAGCGCACGCGGAGTAACCTACAACAGGACCGCCTAGCACGTTCCGAGCAAGCGTAGCAATGCGGCCCCAACCCCAGCCCTCACGAACTTGCGAAACCAGTGTTGCGCGTACATAACTACGCTCTGGAAATACCATGGGCACAGGGGGAGGGGTACCATCACGACACTCCCGAAACGCGGCTTAAACCGCACTAGGGGCTGCCGATTTCTTAATTTTATCTTATTTTCAGGACTCCATTCTTCGGAAGGCTTGTCCGGCAGTACAATTGCCGCACAAACGATACAACCAGGGAAGCAGAAAGCTACGCCGCACTATGGAACTCTAAGGTGGTCTCTATTACGAGCAGTATACCTGTTTCACATGCGATTCCGCAGCTCGCCCCTGGAAAGGACACGTTAAATAGTCCCATTTTTTTTTCTTATCACACTATTTGTATCGTTCTGCTTTGATTGCAGCTTTTTTAAATAAACAATGCATAGCTTCCGTCTATTATTGCATTACTCTTTTTTACGAATATATGTTCATTAATGACATGTTGCACCCGTACACTTTGGTACGGCCAATACGCGAGGGGCTTAAGTACCCCACAATACGGTGTGAGAAGTCCGAACACTTTCACAACTGCGGCACCCCGAACTTATAGCATTATATGCATCGGCTCCGAATCATGTCTTGGTTCAATAGTTGGGTTTGCCCGGCTCCTATGTTTTGGTACCGTACGTTCCGTTATATCGGCTAAGGTAGCACTAGAAGAACTACTGTGATTGTGCCCCAGTTGAGCTGGGCTAAGCACCACAGTAGAGAAAGCTAAAACTGACCGTCATGATGAGGCGAGAGCTGGTCGCTGTTCGAGAGGTTTTCGAGTCCCTAAAGACTTATGCCGCTTAGAACGAGGAGTCGGCTTTGTCCGGCCTAGGCGTGGATAGCGCCCCGAACTCGGTCTTCCGAACACTAGGGGCTTCGCCGAAATTTAAAATTATAGAATTCTATGGCTAAGTGAGAGTGTTTAAGCATTATAGTCCGATTGCCTTGTTCGTTGTGTTGAGCGCCTCCCTCGAAGGACCCAAGAATGGGAAAAAGAACGCTCATGTTTATCCGGAACACCCCAGCACTCATGGCATTGGGGCAGAAGCCGACGACTCGCCATCTCTCAAATTTGATAAACGACCGCACAGAAAAGTAATATTTTAAATTCAAAAGCGTTGCTTAGCGCATATGAACAAGTTTTCAGCGTACAAGATCACAAATGCGAGTTTACTCAAAAATTACATCTTTGGAGCATTCATCCGCTATAAGACGGGCACCCTTCAAGACGCCCTCATAATACGCTTCCGGGACGTGATGCTCCTTGCCCAGCAGCGGCCCGTCCTTCACCAGCTTCTCCGCATCCATCTTTCCCCAGTGCACTTTAGCACGGGCGAGCGCCATACGAGCACCTTCGATGCAGACAGGCATCCACCAACCGCCTCACCAGCCCGAAGCAGCTACCAGGCAGAGCCTTTCCAGGCCAAAGACGAACTATGAGGCCCTTTATGGCCTGTTCGGCCACCTTGTGGAGCTCGACCATTTGCTTTAGCTGGTCGCTCAAAGGCACCAGGTGTCCGGCCTCAGCATATCGAGACTAGAACACCTTCTCTGTCGAGCTCCCCTCCTCGGCTCGGTAGTAGGCGGCGGCATCAGACGCACTGCGGGGCAAGTCTGCGAATGCTCCTGGAGAGCTCCGGACTCGGGTAAGTAACAAGTAATTCACTTTCACGTGCTTGCTTTGCATAATGAATGCCTTACCCGCCGCTATCTTCTTCATCGCTTCAATTTCTTAGAGGGCTTTCTGGGCTTCGGCCTTGGCAGACTTCACGCTTTTGAGGGCTGCCGCAAGCTCGAACGCTTGCATCTTTGAGTCAAGCTCCAAACTCTCGTGTTTTTTCACGAGAGCCTGGAGCTCTTTCTGCACCTCCTCCACCCGCGCCTCCTGCTTCCCTCTCTCCGTGCGCTCCGCGACCGCTCTGTTTTCGGCCTCGGACAGCGCTTTCTTAAGGGTTGCCACCTCGGTCGTGGCCCCTATAATAGCACGTTGATCCTATCATTTTTTGCAACCACATCTTCTCTATATACTTGCGCAAGGTATTACTTACCTTCCTTCTCCTCGAGTTGCCTCTTGGCATGGCCGAGCTCGTTCTCGGACCGCGTAAGGTTTTGCTTCAGCATATCCACCTCCGCAGTCAGTGCGGCGGAGGCCAGCAGCGAAGCCTGCATACGCATATTGACATGATTATGTTAGACTCCTGCGAATGTTATTAGATCCTCTATTCGGCTTTTCTTTCCGAACGCCGAACAGAGCATCAGGGGCTACTGTCTATAGGGTAATATTTTTACATATTCTTTACTTACATCAAAGCTTGTTAGAAGGCTCGCACAGGCTTCAGTCAGTCCGCTCTTGGCAGACTGAATCTTCTCGATCACCGCACTCATAATAGTGCGGTACTCCTCGTCGATGGAGGCGCCGTTAAGCACCTCCAGCAAATTGTCCGGTACCTCCGGTTGGACGGAGGTCGCCGGCTCGGTACGCTTGCTCCTCTTGGAAGGAGGCTGCCTACCGGAGTCTGGAACCGTTGAAGGTTCCGGCGCGGTGTCCGGCTCAAGGCCGGACTTGGAGCCCTTGGGGGTTCTATCCCCTTTACGCCTGGACTCCGGGGGGTCACCTTGCGGCTTGGAACTTGTTGGGACGCCACCTCGGCGTCGCTCGTAGGGTGGGGGGAGGTAGCCGTCGGAAGCGAATTCACATCCAACGAATCCAGAGAGCCGCTCGACGACTCGTTGAGCCCGGCCTTGGGCAGACTGCACAGTCATATTCGGCGTAAGGAGGAGCTGTGCAAGAAAGGAACACTTTGAATTGCTCTAGTGTCCGAATACTTACGATCTCGCCAGGGGCTTGGCCCAGTGCGGCCACTCCTCTTCGCCATCGTCGGCGTGGGTGGAGCAGTCCAGAGGAAGGGTCTTCCCCTTCTTGGACCCTTCGGCCTCCCCAGTTGGGGCGGCCTTCCTTTTTTCCCTTCCCCCGCTGGAGGGGGAGAGGTCTCTTCTTCCTCCTCCTCGTCTTCATGGGAGGAGTGCATCTTGGAGTCGTCGGATGATGAATCCGACACCGCCAGGCGCCGGGCACTCTTTCGAGTCCCCGTGGCCTTCTTCTCCGGCACCACATAGGGTGCCGGAACCAGCAGCCTCGCCAAGTGAGCGTCCGCTGGGCCTTCGGGCAAAGGAGCCGGACAGTTGATCTGTACCGACGTGTCCTACCAATCCTGTCAAAGGTAAGGGAGCTTAGATCCCGCATGAAGTCAAACTATGAAAAACTAATACCCTGTAAAAGGTAAAGACAGCTCACCGCACGAGCATGACGCTGCGTGCTGAATCCGCGATCTTCGGTAGCGGATGCGGGGGCCTCAGCGCCCTTGAAAAGCACCTTCCAGGCATCTTCGTACGTCGTGTCGAAGAGCCTGCTCAGAGTTCGGTGCTGCGCCGGGTCGAACTCCCACGGGTTGAAAGCCCATTGTTGACACGGGAGGATCCGGTGGATGAGCATAACCTGGACTACGTTGACAAGTTTGAGCTTCTTGTCTACCAGGGTTTGGACGCATGTTTGGAGTCCGGTCAGCTCTCCTTCTTTATGCCACGATAGGCCCGTCTCTTTCCAGGAGGTGAGCCACGTAGGGGGTCCGGATCGGAACCCGGGGGCTGCGACCCATTTAGGGTCGCGCGGCTCTGTGTTGTAAAACCACCCCGATTGCCACTCCTTTAGGGATTCCACGCAGGAGCCCTCGAGCCATAGGACGTTGGGCATCTTGCCCACCATGGCGCCTCCGCACTCCACCTGGGTGCCGCGCACCACCTTCGGCATGACATTGAAAGTCTTGAGCCATAGGCCGAAATGGGGGCGGATGGAGAAGAAAGCCTCGCACATGACGATAAACACCGAGATATTGAGGACAAAGTTCGGGGCCAGATCGTGGAAATCCAGGCCATAGTAGAACATGAGCCCCGGACATATGGGTGGAGAGGGAGGCCCAGTCCATGGAGGAAATGGGGGAGGAACACCACCCTCTCATGGGGCCTAGGGGTGGGGATGAGCTGCTCCTCTTCGGGAAGCCGGTGCGCAATGTCGTTAGACAAGTATCCGGCCTTCCTCAGTTTTTTTATGTTTCCCTCCGTGACGGAGGAGACCATCCACTTGCCTCCCGCTCGGGACATGACTGGAGAAGGTTGAGGTGGGGTGTGCGTACTTGGGCCCTGGAGCTCGAGTGCGCGGAAATGGATAGGCAAAGGAGGAAGAAGGCGTGGATGAAAAGGTGGATCCTTATCCCCTTATATGGGGGGACGCAACTATGCGTCCCCACCAGCCTGGTAAAACTCGCTTATCTCCCGACCGCCGTAATCAATGGCGCGGTTGGGTTACCCGCGCCCGTATTGATGAGAATCTCGGAATAAGGGGACACGATCTCTGCTTTGACAAGACGTGCCAAGGAAACCGCCTCGCTAAATGCGCTGAGGTGGGACAGTAAAATGATTCGAATAAAGACTTGGTCGTGGTGTGATGTCACACTACGGAATACGTCAGTAGATTAGATTTGTGTAAATATTATTCTCTCTATGGCTATGTGTGGAAACTTATTTTGCAGAGCCGGACACTACCTTTGTGTTCAAAATCTTCTATGAAGTACTTGGAGGAGGAACCTGCCTTGCAATGCCGAAGACAATCTGCACGCCGGACTCGTTGTCATTGAAGCCTGGTTCAGGGGCTACTGAGGGAGTCCCGGATTAGGGGGTGTCCGGATAGCCGGACTATACCTTCGGCCGGACTCCTGGACTATGAAGATAGAAGATTGAAGACTTCGTCCGGTGTCCGGAAGGGACATTCTTGGCGTGGAAGGCAAGCTTGGCGATACATATATGTAGATCTCCTACCATTGTAACCGACTCTGTGTAACCCAAGTCCTCTCCGGTGTCTATATAAACCGGAGGGTCGTAGTCCGTAGGACGAAGAACAATCATACCATAGGCTAGCTTCTAGGGTTTAGCCTCTCTGATCTCGTGGTAGATCTACTCTTGTACTACCCATATCATCAATATTAATCAAGCAGGATGTAGGGTTTTACCTCCATCGAGATGGCCCGAACCTGGGTAAAACATCATGTCCCCTGCCTCCTGTTACCATCCGCCTAGACACACAGTTCGGGACCCCCTACCCGAGATCCGCCGGTTTTGACACCGACAGTAATAGATGAGTTTTTGTCCGAAACCGGCCCTGATACTTTGAAAGAGATTGTCCAGTTTGTACACGAAGTGCATCCAGTTTTTGCCGTAACAAAAGAAGTCCGGAGTTGTAATAAGTTATTAAAAATAAAAAAGAGGTGCAATGCTTGTTAATTAGCTTCAAGCCTTTTGGAATAGTGTAAACTGCACTGCACATAGCTCCGTGCAGTCTACCATATTCATCAAGGCTTGAAGCTAAGCAACGTAAAGGTGAGCATTGAGCTTCTTCTTCATCGTCTCTGTACTCAGGGCTTATAAACCGCTCCTAGTGCCTCTCTCTTCGCGAGGTGGGACTAAAAAAATAGCTTACTAAGAAACTCTAGTACTGGTTCATGCCATGAACCGGTACTAAAGGTTCTCGTGGGGCCCCAGCCTGACCTGGCACAACCTCATTACTACCAGTTTGTGGCACGAACTGGTGCTAAAGGTTCACCACGAACCGGTACTAAAGAGCTCATCCCGCCTAGCCGTTGGAACCGGCACTAATGGACACATTAGTGTCGGCTCAAATTCAAACCGGGACTAATGTGTCTCGTTTTGTAGTGCTTTTCAATTTCAGGGTCATTTAGCTCAAAACAAATCATTAAATGCATGAAAAATAGCAAATGAAGGCAGAAATGGTTAAAAGTTTGATGGCGTCGCTTTGAATGGTGCATACTGAATGCACAAAAAGTTTGGAGTTGTAATAAGTTTAAAAAAATTAAATGACTTTGTAACAGATGAGTTTTCGTCAGAAACCCAAATACTTCGAAAGAGATTGTCCAGTTTGTAAACGAAGTGCATCCAGTTTTTGCCGTAACCCTCTCTACTTTTTTACACATGCTATGTGGGTGAAATGATGATACCATGCCAAGTTTCAATTTTTCCAGAGTTCATTTGTAGTGCTTTTCAATTTCAAGGTCATTTAGCTCTCAAAACAAATCATTAAATGCATGAAAAATAGCAAATGAAGGCAGAAATGGTTGAAATTTGATGGCGTCACTTTGAATGGTGCATACTGAATGCACAAAAAGTCTGGAGTCGTAATAAGTTTAAAAAATTAAATGCCTTTGTAACAGGTGAGTTTTCGTCAGAAACCCGAATACTTCGAAAGAGATTGTCCAGTTTGTAAATGAAGTGCATCCAGATTTTACCGTAACCCTCTCTACTTTTTTGGACATGCTATGTGGGTGAAATGATGTTACCATGCCATGTTTCAACTTTTTCAGAGTTCATTTATAGTGTTTTTCAATTTCAAGGTCATTTAGCTCTCAAAACAAATCATTAAATGCATGAAACATATCAAATGAAGGCAGAAATGGTTGAAAGTTGATGGCGTCGCTTTGAATGGTGCATACTGAATACACAAAAAGTCTGGAGTTGTAATAAGTTTAAAAAAATGCAATGCCTTTGTAACAGATGAGTTTTCGTCGGAAACCCGGATACTTCGAAACATATTGTCCAGTTTGTAAACGAAGTGCATCCAGTTTTTTCCGTAACCCTTTGTACTTTTTTGCACATGCTATGTGGGTGAAATGATGATACCATGCCAAGTTTCGACTTTTTCAGAGTTCATTTGTAGTGCTTTTCAATTTCAGGGCCATGCTATGTGGGTGAAAATTGATGATGTCGCTTTGAATGGTGCATACGAAACGCAAAAAATATAAGAGCATTTAGATCATGATCTTATATTTCTTTACAGTTTGAATTGTCAATATGATCTTATACATCAAAAATACTTTGATCATCAATGATCTTTTTGTGTACAATCTGAATTGTCAATATGAGTCCTCAACGATTTATAAACCGATGAAGACTCATATTGCGGCCACAAATTCTACACATAGAATTCAATGAAGACCAAATGCTTGTGATAGTTTGAGAAGTAACATATTTAAGGTGGTAAAAACCTTGTTAGGGGAGCAAGGTGGGACTAAAAACAGCTTGCCATAGCCTGACCGCAGGCTGCCACAGCCTCTTTAGTACCGGTTTGTGGCATGAACCAGTACTAAAGGTTCGCCATGAACCAGTACTATTGATCGCCGCCACGAACCGGTACTATTGATCACATTAGTGCCGGTTCTGTTACAAACCGGCACTAATGTTCTTCACGTTTGACCCTTTTTCTACTAGTGCTCTATCATTTTTCTAGATAACTTTAGTCTCAAAATCTCTCCCCATGAAATACCAACTTGTCCTGTTGTTGTGATTTGTGTGCACAAATGTTCGTACTGTTAGTATAACAACCAGAACGGAGAGAAGATGAAAGAACCTGTGTAATTTTGTAAGTACAAATAATTGCAACTGTCGCCAAAAAAATAAGCTTTTGCCATACCTGTCCATTGCGGGATACCACAAAGGTGCCACGAAGAAGCAATGACCTCCAAACACAATACCCAACAGTAGAGATTTTATCATTGGCTGGATTAGGATGTAGGTGGCTCCAATTTTTTTGGGAGTAAGAGATGTAATGTTATTCATTTTAGAATATCATCTACATTGAAAGATATAAAACGTAGAGCATCACATAGCCACAAATGACACCCTACTAATGTACATACTTAAAAATATGTGGGACTCCAATATTTATAAATCTCCTTCATGGTGAAATTTATTTTCACTCAACACACCTGGAAATCTATCCTTAAGATCCCCAGGCAATTAGTTGTGGTCGAAATTTGATTGACGACATAGTCTACACAATGGAAAATGGTTTTGTTGCAACCTACTGCTTTGATATTTTCCGGATCCTACTCCATCATACTAGCTCCTAGAAAATTTCCCATAGCATATCGACATATATTACAAATACTTGTTTTTTATCTGCTTACGAATTTGATTGAATCTTTGCCTCCAAATAGTAGTTACCATCGAAATGACACCACAAAAAATTTCACGGCTCAAAATTTACACTGGCATGTGCTACACATTCAGATCGATGAGGTCTAGAGCTCGTGACATTGTTAACACAATGATCCATCTGGCTGAGCTCGTTGACTTGACATTTGAATTTTCCCCAGACTGTGCATGAGTTCAATAGGTGGTCAAGGGATGGCTGGCCACGTTGGCCAGCCATGAAATGCCAGTTGTGCTAAGAAACCCAGCACCAAAGAAGAATTATTGCATGGTCTTTGCAGTTCAGGAAACAATGCTAGTTCTCCCACTGATAACTTATAAATGTAGTGCTCCCATAAAAAAACGAAGACAATGTGTTTCTAGCAGTTCTAAAAGTTGTTTTTGCATGTTACCCAATGGATATTTGCAAGTTCATGCGCCAATGCTAGCTCTCCCACTGATACCACATTATCTCGATTAAATTTAGCATTTTAAACAATTGATTTTCCCAGTACTTTTGCAATGATGATTTTATCTACCGTTCTATCTCACTAGGTGCTATCGTCCATCCCAATGCTTCATAGTCCTACCATATATTTATGTTTCAACTTCATTGACAAAGCAAGCTCACTGTCCTGCAACATGCTAAAATAATGTGGTATGTATGCTATTATGGTTCCCAATGGTTAATATATAGTATGGTCGAATACATCTATGGTATGTACTTGGGCACATGTATAAAACTTCATGTCATGTTGCTCATTTATTCTTCCTACTGAGTTAAGTGAGAAGAATGACTTCTAGCCATTTTGTTTCTTTGCTTGGAATAGCCATCGACAATTCTCTATCACAAAAAAAGCTATCGAGAATTCTGAAGCTTCCACTAGTAGGGAAAAGGCTACTAGTAGCGCTGGAAAACTGGCCAGTAGTAGCGTGGGTTCCCGTGCTATTACTATCGCGCTACAGCTAAAAGTTAGTAGTAGCGCGGATAAACCCACGCTACTACTAAAATAGTAGTAGCGCTTCTAAGTAACACACACTACTAGTATCTAGGATACTAGCAGCGCTTCTATAGTAACACACGTTACTAGTATCTAGGATAGTAGCAGCGCACGGTTTTTCCCCCACACTACTACTAACTAATTACGAATTTAAAAAATTAAAATCCCCAAATTCCATTCTATGCATTACACATCATTACAAATCCAAGATTTATAGTAAACCAGGGGCATTAGAGCATATCCAGACACCTACAGTTCTTGCCAAGTCACTTATTACCAACTAGTGCAAACACAGTTACAAGCAAACCAAAATGCATATAAAGACCAAAGTGTGGCATCCTATCTCTCCAAATGATCTGCTCCCGCTGCATCCTTGCAAGCGTCGTCCCGATAAGCAAATCTGCAGGAAAAAAGTCAACTTAGCATCTAGATTTTATCCATTGCCCTGGCCATGTTCAAGAAGCAGTACATTTAGAACATTTCTACTGTAAATACATGAGGCATCGGGACAGAAAACAGAAGATGAACAATATCATATGAGAAGAATAAAAAGGAGTTTGGACCATAGCATGGTTAACAATAAAACTAGAAGCAACATGCAAGCTTTGCCGCACCGACTCATGAGTCCAGCATAAATTTTGCATGTTGCCCCAAGATGTATTGCAAAGAATCTTCATATAAGAAATTACAATTTGGCTAATTTGGATATAGAAAAAGTGCATACATCCCCTTCTTGGTACAGTAAACACATTGTTTCATCTCAAACGACAACCATTTAGTTTAGATAAAAGGATAACTTTCAGAAAAAGAATTAACCCTTAAAACCTCTTAACAAAAAAATACATTGTCACTATAGAGTAACTTGGAAAATTTCAAATTTTCAAACATTTTATCTAAAATGGATATCTACGGC
Organism: Triticum monococcum; assembly: GCA_034509565.1. NCBI lineage: Eukaryota > Viridiplantae > Streptophyta > Magnoliopsida > Poales > Poaceae > Triticum > Triticum monococcum. The sequence continues at coordinate 24,913,091 of CM067842.1, read as the reverse complement.
AATACTATTCACATGAAAAAGGAAAAACCAAACATTAATCGACAGAATAACTTATTTTGCCAAGCCATTGCATTTAGCACCAAGTGCAAATAGGAACCGGTGACCCTTGGAGTCATTGGTGTTGTTGTTTCACCTCCCTTTAATGAAACATCAAATGATGCTACCAATTTCATGTAATTTTTACGGGCAAGCACGCCGATGATCAAAATCATTGTTGTTATAAACAGACATGCATATGCTCAAAATAAGAAGAGACCATGAAACACTTGGAAATCTTTGGCTGCCAATTGCGACATAACAAAATAAGAAGAGAGTTAACCTTCTTTCTCTTCCTAGGCACCGCACATGCATTCGCGTTCGGCTTCACATTCTCCTCCCTCCTTCAGTTGAACGGCGCACTGCATTTGTAAATGGATAGTCAGCTGCACATCAACAACCAGCAAACTTCATTACAAATCCAAGGTTCTCGACAAACAATAAGCCATGGATAGAATACAACAGAAAGACCGAGTGGCCCTCGAAACAGCTTCCGTTCCACAGTAACACTACTGCTGGCTGTAGGTGTCCTCACCGATGAAAGAACTCGGCAGCGGCATCGATAAATCATAGCTTAGCCGGCCCATGGAGATGCATTTCGTTGTAGCGCGGGCCATATAACCCTGCAAGATTTATTGACGTTGTCGTCAAAGACAGCAAAGTAGAGAAGGTCATTTAAAAATGCTACATAGTTGTACAAACACTATCTAAAGAGCAGGATTTATCTTTGCAAATGTTTTATCAGGTGAAATTACTGAACTTATGATAGACCATACTTTGCTAGAATCACACGTTATATATACAGTCATCTAGATGATTTCCAACTGAAGCTAACATAAATATGGCATGACACCATACATGCAAATGACACAGTAAATTAATAACATGAGTTTAATTATGATCTTTTCTGGCCAGCAATGCTGCACAGGGTAATATATAAATGCACGGCAGGAGAAAAGGCATATGCTTTCATACTCACCAAATTTCTTACAAGACATGGATACACTCGGATACAGCTCCAAAATTACCTAGAGTTGACATGGTGAATCTAAATTACCTGTTACCAGATCCAAGTATTGCCGCAATCTATTCCTTTACAAGCCCCCGTCACTTCACCGCAAAAATTATGTGTTCCAAATGCTCCATCTTGTCGTAGGAAACAGGCAGTTGCTACCGAAGATTAAAGTTAGGCTGTTGACACTATCAAAAGGACTTTAACTAAATTTCTTGCAGAAAATGGATGCTGTATCACTTGAAAAAGCTACAGACTTACACGGTTGAGCGTCGCAGATCGGCAGATGTAACTTAACTTATGTAAGATCACGTTTTGCCGGAATCAAATGTTATTTGTACAGTTGTTTACATGATTTCCAACTGAAGTTAACGTAAATATAACATGATGCCAAACATGCAAATGATTATCAGCATCACTACAATTACTCAATTAGTACAATAAATTGATAACTTTTTGCAGCCAGGTATGTTGTGCTTGATTATATAGAAATGCACGGTGTAGAGGAGAGAAGTCATATGCTTTCACAAGTATACTCACCGAATTTCTTACTAGGCATGGATAGACTCAAACAGCCCCAAATTTATTCAGAGGTTAACGTGGTGAAGCTAAATGACCTGCTACGAAATCCAAAGCATTGCCATAATCCTGTTCCTCCACGACTTTCAAGCAAAGAAATTATATCCTCCAAATGTTCTGTCTTATCATAGGGAAGGCCTAATGGGTACTGAGCCCTCCTGATGATCTAAAATCTCTACTCCTGATGGACGAATTGGTTGAATAGTCCCCCCCACTTTCAACCGGTTTATTTTCAACCGGTTTTTTTTCAACCGGTTTTTCTTCATCCCACCTCCCACCACCCCCCTCCCACCGGTTTTTCTCTTTCTCGTCTGGCCGACAATACCCAACGTATTTATGGTAATCAATCACAATTAATCCACGTATGGTAAGGCTATAAACTTAGAAATCTCAAATATGATAATTATAGTAATAAATCAATCCATGTATGGTAAGGCTATAACTAAGGAAATTTCGAATATGGTAATTATCACCAGAATCAAAGCTTTCCAAAAAAGTTCTTCTTGCCATACCCTAATCGTGACCTCCTCATCCTGAGGCATTATCTCTACTCTTAATGGAGCAGTTGCTAGGATTGCGTCCACTCTTGTTATTCGTCTGGTTTATTTTCGTCCGGTTTATTTTCGTCTTTCCTTCCACCATCCCATGTACCGAAAGCCAAACGGATCAGAACTTTCCATGTGGACACAAATTATTTAGTAATGTCTTTATGGGAGAGAATCAATCACGGTTAATCTCTAATCAATATTTAAAAATCAAATCTAAATTAATTAACTTACCATAAGTCGGTCAATCACTGATTAATCTTTCCATACGTAGTTAAATTACATCAAAGGAAATGTTTCGATTATAGCAGTACCCTGCTACAAACCGAGCGAGTTGGGCTTTCACCCCGTACCGCACGACTCTTCTCTCCCCCTCGCCGCCTCCCGCCTCGGGCTGCTCGTCGTTCGTCTTCCCGAGGGACGCAGCCGCACCACCGCGCTCAGCTGCTCCCTCACCTCCCCCGCCGTCCTCACCCGTAGGACGCCGCCGCACCTCTCCTCTGCATCACCCTGTTGGCGGGATCCAGGTCACGGGGCTGATGACCTCATCATCTCTGACGGCGGATCTGGTCGTCGGCGAGGAGGTCGAGCCTCATGCTTCGGCCACAGCCACCCCGACCTCGTTGTATGTTCGCCTCCTCATCCACCCCCTTCCCTGTCCAATTTTGCTTTATTTTGGTTCGTCTTTCATCCCGTCCAAACCGGACTTTTTACCTTACGATGCCCGCCTCCTATGTTTCTGCATTAACTAACACGGCGTCGCGTGATCGTGGAGCAGCAGGGTTGAGAGGATGGGTCTCAGTGACGGGCGGATGGCGTTCGTCGTGTGAGCGAAAATAGTATGTAACTCATGGAGTGCAAGTTGTTGTGTGGCTACATGGCGACGCTCGACTGTAGCGTTGAGACGTAGGGCACGTGCGCCGTGATGTCGTGCTTCACCATCGCCTCCACTAGCTTTCTCTCAAGGCATCGTGGTCTCGATGGGTTGGGGCTCGCCTCCCGCACTCCTCTTTGTCGGGTACAAAAACCAAGGTGACCCCTAGGTACTCTCAACGCTTGGTCTAGAAATCCCTCGAATTCGTTGCCCAAGCCGAGTGTTGTGATCTGACGGTCGGTCATCGTGCAGGTGTCGAATTATTGAGGGAGGCTTCAGATCGTCCTGGGCATGGAGATGAGGCTGGCCATTCAGGATGTGGGTGAAGGTCACGTCGTTTCTTCTCCTGGCTCCAATATCCACTGCTGATATTTTGAGTTCTTTGATCTGAGAAAGAACCATGGGAACGTAAGGTTTTTAACCCAACATGATTTAATTACCCTTTTCACTTTTGTATTTTATAAGTACATAAGCATTCAGTTCTTCTATCCTTTGTACGAGGATGCAATTCACTCCAAACATGTAAAGAGTGTCACATCTTACAAAAGCTTCTAATTTTTTACAATGAGTATGGTACATAAACCAATGTGCTTGGGTTGTGCTTTGTGTTTCTGTCATGCCTTGTCTTTAGAAGGCACCGTGATGAATGCTAATTTAATAGGGGAGAATCAAGCAAGCGATGTGCAATGATTTTAATGAATTTTAATGACCATATTCTACACTTAATGATGATTGATAGTCGATTTATGGTTTCTCCCACTTTAGTAAGAAAGATGTGGTGTACAGAATCTTGCAAAAATGGAGGATATGGATTTGGGGCGCGAACTATCCCGACAACGGCGGTGCTGCCTACCAACACCATGTGGAAGACTGCCTGACTTGTCCTCTATCTTAATGGTAAGTTTCTCTCTTTTTCTATCGCGTGGTCTCCTTGATTTGTCTTTCAAGAAAGGATTGAAAGTAGTTTGGGTGGTTCAATTAATTCAATGCCCAACAATATCATCAGTTGTAAGAAGTTAGGAGTTTGGTACGTACCCCGGTGCAAGAGACCATGGATGCAAAAGGTACTTCTGCTAGAGTAAGATTAGATAGTCAAATTGTAGACAAACAGCAGTGTGCATTGGCATTGCAATTTCTGACATGGGATATTTGTGTAGTCATATAATTAGGAACCTGGACTACAAGGGCAAATGGGAGGCACCTTTCATCGACATTCAGCCCAAGGAACCTCAACTTTCCCACTGTTGTACATTCATACTACTGTCCATGTATCGCTTCTGCTCAACTATAATACATGGAAACATGAAAGCTCATTGTTTTCCCTTGTTTGTGCAGAGTACAAGGATGATTCCTACATCTATGCATTGATATGCTGAACCACATTGGCATTGAGACAAGCCAGGTTAGTGCTTCAAAAATTCTGAAAAAAATCTGTGAAATGTTGTTGACACTTTGTTAAGTATTTGTTTTAACTATGTATGTTTGATTCTTATCCTATGAAGCATGCTTAAAGTGTTGACTCTGTTTGACATTTTGATGTATTACGTCTAATTAGTAGCATTTGACTTTTGTTTCATTTCAGATGTCTGATGTAGACAACTAAGGCAATGGCTATTGCATTGTAGGGCGAGAAGGTCCAACGCGGTGGCGGCGGGTACATACCCAACGCGGCAACCCGTGGGCGCACCAGTTCTAGGGGCTTGAGAGCTGGGGCCGGCATCCAGGCGGTGAACATGGATGGTGGCGTGTGGAAGTGGGCGGTGGTGGGCAGGGAACAATGTGGCCCTGTCGGCGTCCTCTTCGTTTAGCTTGACATGATCGTCGTTCAGCTGAAAACAAGATTACCTAAGGGGTATTAAAACTAGAACATGAATGCACAATACTTTTCCGATGTGATTTTTGTAAATGGAATTAACTTTGTAGAGTTGGCATGACATGCGCCTTCACTAGCGTTAATAATAGACCCTCCCTCCTTCCAAATTCATGACCAATCATTGTTTTTGTAAGGATCCTTCTCGACTTTTGTTAGTTGTTCATCTGTTGTTCATCTATGAATGAATTTAACCATGTGGTCTAACTGATTGGTCATATGAACTTATGAAGTAGTTGTCGTGTGTACTAATTGCGACAAATGGAATCCTTTGCTTTTTGCATTGTTCACTAATATCATTAATAGATATGCATGTGTTACCGATATTTCTTAATTTGGCTGACTGAGCATTACTAGGCTATAATTCTTTGTGACTTTTGATTTTGTTTGTTGTTCTGATCCTATGTCGAATCAATCCCGATCCATGGGGAATAAGATACAAGGGGACCGACCACTGAGTCGATGATGCCGACGATCAAGGACGGCAAACATAATCATTTTGGTGTCATGGGTTCATTGGAGCTGATGCCGCCACCTCCTCGCCCCTTGGTCTCGGAGGTTGTGATGGCCAGGTCAGCGACATGGCCACGTAGTATGCCTCATTTTCTCCTATTGCGTTGTTTCTTTTTTATCATGTGATTTCTATTTTGTTTCTGTTAGCAATATTTACAGCTCCATGAAGCAAAAGAAAGCTTGAGAAATCATTTTTGTTTATACTCAAAGGCTTGGCTACCTAGGGGTGTTATTGACTCCCTACCAAAAGTTGTGTTTATACTCAAAGGCTTATGCATGCTTTCTAAAAAATATGTTGCACAATCACTGTAATTATGGTGTTATGTGAGTTAGAAGATTTCAAAAGTGCATCAATTGAGAATTACACATATTTATACATCGGACAGGGAAGCATGTATTTGATATTTCCTGCTGAAATTCAGCGTTTTCTATCGGAGGTCTAAATTTTCATATGCCAGACTTTTAAGTTAGATGGTGTGTATTATAATGATTTTTATTGGATGTTGTGCTGTATATTTGGGTCTATGTAATATTTGTTAGGAAATTCCATAATGTATTAAGGTTCTGGTTGCAGCATCTTGGAATATTTGTTTAAAGGTAACAAAATGCTCCATCTGTTGTCTTTAATTAATGGTTAATAACAATGGAAATGCTTCGTGAGATGATTGGTCTTAAGCATAAAAGTCATGTAAGGTGCTATCTACCTTGTGTAATATAGTGCACAATAAAGAGTACTATGTTTCTGTACCACTTTCTTTATTTTGTGCATCGCGTGTCTTTCTATGTATACATTATCGAATTACATTTTGTATCGAAGAATATTTTGTGTGATATGGATTTCAATTATGTTTACACGTAAAACTTGATATGCATTATGTTTATATATGCACACGGTAAAAATATTTAAAAGCCCGTGGCAACGCACGGGCCTTCTACTAGTAAGGCCTAATGGGTAGAACCGGCAGTTGCATGAAAAAGTAAATCTAGGACAAACCCGTGCGGAATACAAGGAGATGAACCCATCCAGGGCGAGCTTGTAGTTGCTATCCTCATGGTCATAAACTTAGTTTTTCAAGCCAATCCCTATTCCAATTGAGTTTAATTACTTATATTTTATTTATTTGCCAACCCCATAAGTTTTGTGCAGCTCATCTAGCAACAAATTTCTGGAGATAAGGTCAAGTTTTACCGCATTTTCATGTGATTCGACATTGTAGTGGCTGTGAACTAAGCTAGAACCTGCTAGCAAGATATTCAACCTCACTTGGGATTCTACTATTCATAAGAAAAAACAAAGTGCTGCTATGCTCCGGCATAGCCTGTCAGTGCTACCTTCACCTAGGCTCATCAGCTAGTCTACATTTTACCGACTTCTTTCTATTCTAGTTTATATTCTTGAGGGTAATATGTTAATTGATTACTATTCGGTTTAAGCTTAATATGTTCCACAAAGCACATTGAATCAATTGAGTCCAAGTCTTGAAATGTCGCAATCTCGACAACGAACAAATCATTAGATCACTGTCCCTTGTACTGTCCTTGTCAGACGGCCATGCTAGATGGCTCAAATGAGCCAATCCCTTGTAGTGTCCTTGTCCTTCTTTGACAATTGTCAGAATTGCCAAGGGAAACACACCTCAGATAAAAGAAAATGGGTAGATGGATGGCTCCAAAATGAAACCATATTTTAGACTAGTTTCCAATTCCAAAAAATAACATTACATGCCAGCAATGTTGCATCTCATTTTTCATCTCATCAATTGTACGTCGTAGGTGTCATCAATGAGGCCCCGCTGGAGGTTCCGGATTTGAGACCCAAAAAGCGTCCAGTGAAGGCCTCAATGCTTACATTGCCGACTTGTTTGTGTTGTAATCTCAGCGCTAGCGCCATGCGTCCAAACCGCTAAATCAACCACCTGATGTCCACTAGCTCATTGCACAAGAACATGTCATCCAATATTCGCTACCATATGTACCACTACTAAACTACTATGATTTCATACTGTGATCATTGTACTTTCTGATCGCTCTTAATCCTACCATGTCTTCTGTATAGATTGCTTTGCTAAAGAACTCCGTGTTTCTAGCTTACGACTTGTAAACTTACTGCTTGTTATAACTTGGTATATATAAGTTTCCTGACCAATGAAGTCTGGAGTTTGTGGTAAGTTCACTCATCCTTTTCCACTATCACTCAAATTTTGGACTAATGACCTTATGAAAGTCACAAATAAACTACAGCCCTTCCTTCTTTCTTTTTGCGGGAGGAACCTTCGATCTATTTATCATTTGTAATGACAATACACAGAACACCAGAATTATCAAAGATTACAACCAGATCGATATACCAGCTAGGGAAACTTACAAGCAATGCCATAGTCCAACAAGACGTACAAGAGCTCTATAGCCGGGCGCCTCAAACCCGTCTCAAATTCCACGGAAGGTCGACCGGTCACTGACCGGTAAAATAAACCCGACCCACACGGGTGTCTCAAACCGGCCTCAAACGCCCGGGCTATCCGGCGGCCCCCATATCCAGCCCAAAAATAGGGCGGATATGGGGCGGCCTAGGTACGACAGCCACATCAGCCCGGCCCACCACCGATCCCATGTCGTCCCCACAAAAAACCCAGTATGTCCTCTCTCTGAACCCTAGCGCACGCCACTCTCCTCTCTCGCTCCGTCCCCTGCTCTCCCCTCTCTGATTCCAATCGAATCCAGGGACTTATCAAGCTCCAACAGCCATTCGGGCTCTGACCTCGACGTCGAAGAGGAGCTGGCCCTCCACATTGCGTTGGAGTGGTTGAAGGTGGACACCGGGGGCAGCTCCGGATTTGCACCGTCGCCGTTCCCTCGCTTACGCAGCGCGAATGATGGAGCTGGCCCCTCCCGGCACGCGGGCAGCTCCGCGAGAGCTGCCTAGTTCACCCCACGCCTGCAACACCCCCTACCACCCCCCCCCCCCCCCCCCCGTCGCTACTCCGTGCAGGCTACGGTGGGTGCTAGTGCCCACTCCACTGGCCCGCACAGGCACACCGGAATCTGAGGTGCGCACTGCCCTCCACGAGAGGCAACATGCAAGGGAGAGGTACAAGGCGGAGCAATCCGTGCGCTGCTACCACGGGTTGTCGGTGGAGCCCGACAAGGATGAGCGGCTCCATGCTTGGGTCTACCGCCGGCCGCTGACGATGGTGGAGACGAACGCTCGCCGCCTACAATGGAAGAACGTGAAGGCGCTCCGACTTGCCATGGAGCAGTCGGAGCACAAGGTGGCACAGGCAGCAACGGAGGCGACTCGAATGGCCAAGCTGAAGCAGTTGCACAACAGGGCATCCATCGGATGAAGGGGCTCATCGTCCTCTCCTACCCCTCGTCCACCGACGGCGACGACCACAGCTCCACCTCGTCCTCCGAGAACCAAGATCCACCACTATCCGCGGATTCCGACAGCTGCGTCGCTGACCGGAAGGGCAAAGGCCAGGCAAGGAAGTGGTGATCCTGCTCCTCCTCCATTTAGATTATCGTTTTTTAGTTGTCTAAGTTAAGAACTTGTCCAACGATGAACTGTGATAATCTTTTGGATGATGTAGTCAGGTTTATGTTCATTTTGTTGTCCGTTTCAGGCGATTTGTTTGTCCGTTGTTTGATCACGTAGAGTAGTTCATCATGTTGCATGCGTAGTATGGACATATATAGAGTGCCGGATATAACGTACGCGGATGTGAAATGTATTATTTGAGAACGAGTCCGTAGGCGTTTGAGAGTCTGGATTTGATAAATCCGGCTGTAGATGCTCTAAGTACAAAAGTGTAGTCTTCCACGCACGCATGGTGTGTTGCCAAAACACTGAGGGTGCAACCATTGGGAGAATCTTTGCAAACCTTGAACACTGAAACTTTGCACAATTGTACTCTTCCTCACATGTTTTTTTTTTGAAACGAGGCAAAAGACTTGCCATTATCATTAATTAAGAAGAAGAGAATTGCCCGGTTAATTGATGGAAAACCGGGCTAAAACCGATACAACACAACCCACACGACATGGGCACCACCGGCCAACCTGGCCACCGACATAGAACAGAATCCACGACGGCACATGCCAACGGATGGCCACACACGCAAGCAACCGACAGCTCCGACTTCGACGACGAGCAACAGAAGGGAAATATGCAGGACTTGCGCCGACTGTGCCCTCCGCAAACGACCGCCGAGTGTCTGTCATCGTCACCACCTGGACTCGCTCCAACGCAGTTCCGACTTCAAAGCAACCAAGCAACCACGGAAGAGCACCACGGACACGCCGGGAAGAACTGACTACCGAAGACCACGCCGCGACCCAAGCTTATGTTCCCTACGCAAAATAAGTGTTAGTTTCGAGGTAACCGGAGCACTAAACAAAAACAATGGACATGAAATGGATCACTGAGCATGGACGCGCTGGCCAACCAACAGCCAAATCCTGCAGCTGCACGATTTTGAGCAGACAGTTTATTTTTTAGATCAGTGAGCAGACAAATAAAAGTATCCGGGGAAAGACCGAAGGATGTGGGCGCACGTGAACAAATTAGCTCGGCAGGCCGTCCCCAGAAAATCCCTATGTCCATGCGCGTGTCTGCCCACGCTCTTCATCGAGCTGCCAACTGCGTCGGCAGATGCATGTGCGAGTTGCCAAGAAGAGACGGATGCATTTGAGCCATTTCTGGCGTGTCACGTTTCTTAAATGATTTGAAGTCAGATCAGATCAGAGTGGATATATTATGTGGAGGCATGGCTTGCAAGTTGTCCTCACTCTGAACATGCATGTCGATTATGCTTCAGACTTCCAGTACTACTCCCTCCGTTTCTAAATGTTTAGTATATATATATATATATATATATATATATATATATATATATATATATATATATATATATATGGCTTGGCGGGTGTGCCAGGACCGTGGCCGTTGAGGACGGCGCAAGCCTCGTCCACCTGGACCTTTGCCCCATGGTCTTCAACCAGGTCGGTAGTTCTTTCATCCTGCATTTTTTCAATGATTCGCTCTTCCTATTCAATAATTAGTGATCCCCGTCTTGTGTCATGGCAAAATCTTTTATCCTGATTAGATTCGATCAACCTAACACAAGGACGGGGTGAGTTTTGGTGGAATCTCACGACACCTCGGTCCTTCACAGTAGACATTCGAAGGTTCCAGCGGATAATAATCATAAATTTTGGAAATCAAAGATTCCACTAAAAACTATTCATGTGGTATCTTCGGAGAGGAGTTGTGCTAACTAAAGATAACCTCGCCTATCGCAATAAAACACCTCTTTTTCCAATTTTAGTTTGCGTGTTCTACGTGGTTAGTCGTTAAAATATTGTCCAATTTGTATCCGCCAACAAGTGTTGCCAATATTTTTGGTCATTGGTTGGAAAGTATTCCAAATAGGCTCACAACGCTGATAAAGGTGGGAGCGTATGCCTTGCTATGGTCCTCTGGCTGTGTAGAAATGATTTGGTTTTTAGTAGCAAAAACGCTTCTCCATTGCAGATTATTTTCTATTGTACGCACTGGTTTCATACACAGCGTATTCTACATCGAACGGAGTATAAACCGTTGTTCAAGGCGGTGTGTATGCGGTTGTAGATGATGGTCATGGCGGTTTTTCACCCAACATGGATGGCAGCATAACCTCCGGATCAGTCCACCGCCTCCTTCGAGATATTGGTCTTTGGCTATGTGTATCTAAGTTGTGCAGAGCCCGGGCGTTGCTTATCATGCTCTGTATCCGTTTGATGCTACATTTTTTAGTTAATAAATGCGTCTTTTATCAAAAATTAAAACTACTACCTAGAGCATGTCCAGATAGATAAATAGAAGTACTCTAATTAGATCATCAACTTTTTTTGCAAATAATTATATCATCTAGTTCAAGTAACTTCACATACTCTATTTCATATATAGCCCGCAACCAGTTAGTAACTAGTATCCCACGAAAAATAATCCTACAAGAATATGAAAATCTTATTTTGTCAAATACCATGTTATTGTTCCTAGCTAGGGAAAGCACGTCTATTGTATTAGTAAGGATAAGGCTCCTTTGACTCGAAGGATTTCATAGCATTTTTAGAGAATTTTTATTTATCCTAATCTTAGGAATTAAACTACTGGAAAACATTCAACTAATTGAATTCAAAATACTCTCAAAATTAGTTTAACTAATGGAAAATATCCATATACTCCCTTCATCTCATAAATTTTGACCAAGTTTGTTGAGAAAAAGATTTACATATAGAATGTCAAACATACATCATTAGATTCATCATAAGATGTAGCCTCATATTTATATATTTGGTATTGTAGATATGAAATATTTTCTCTGCAAAATCGATCAAAGTTGCAAAGTTTGTTTTTTCAAGAAATCTGTAAGCACTACATTATGGAATGAAGGAGTATTACAGAAAAAGAAAGAAAAATTGCATGCACCGCAATATAAATCTAAAGTAATAACATGGAATGTTCACGTTTAGAACCATTTTGATATATTTATTTTCAGTTAAAACATTTTAGAAATATTTTCAAAATTGGCTTAGCTATTGAAAAATATTTATATAATGCGAAAGTTAAAAATATTCGCATGTTCAATTTGAAATGTTCATCTGATGTATAAAAATGTCCCATTATACATTTTAATGTACTGTAAAATAGAGTCCATCTTTTTGAAAAGAGGGTTCATGTTTTTTAAAATAGTTGTCCATGAATGTATATATGAATAACACAAAAATGTAAAATGTACACAAATACAAGAAGAAAAAAGAAAATAAATACTTCAAAAAATAAAGGGATAAAACGATTCTATTTAGTTTACATAAGCTAATGATTATGTTGGAAATGGAGTTTCACTTCTTTCACATTTGTACCTATATAATGATATTTAGGTATGGCTATCATCTTAACTACTATGACTAATGACAAAACGTCTAACCTCTTAATGAACACAAAATCTCTTCTAGAATTTTTAAAACATGCGTTGAACTATGATAAAAAAAATATATGTTAAACTTTTATAGTGTTATATTATGCATTGAACCAGGCAACATGCCCCAACATGATGCAATTGTTAGAGTTACTCGGGTTTGAGATTGAAAGAACCGAGATACCTTTCTCGGTGAGCACAAAATTGGATAATGGAAGCCAATGCTACTGGAGCACTAGCAATGGTATCTCAAGCCTTTTGGCACAAAAGATCAATGTGTTACGGCCCAGCTTTTGGTGCATGATCCGTGAGATACTTAAGTTCAAGACCGACGTGCTCGACTAAGCAATCTAGTCAACTGGTTGTCTTGATTGACCCAAAGTTAAAAACTTACTGTATATATTTTTGTGGCATGTTATGTGCGGTGATTGATTAATTTATTGTCTGCTTTCAAATTGAAGGTACTTGCAATATTATGAAAGTAACCCTGATCTTGATCAAAATGAAACTTTGGGGCAGTTTGTTCAGTCGCATGAATATTCACACCTTTTCCAAGAAGCTCATCTTGTACTATTTCGAACCGACTTACTTCCTTTTTATTTAAATATCAATTATTTATGGATAATTTTCCCCTAATTTTGATTTAAAATGTTTGAATTCAACCTTCTTATTGACTTTCAAATCTTTTATTCTTCTTGTCATTCCAAGCTAGACAGGAGTATACTCACATTACGCAGCTGCATTTACTTTTTATGTCAACATTTTAGGAAAAATGTCAAACTATGTTTAGAATATTTAGGTTGCCAACTTTTCTTTTTTAATATATGCTATTTAGGAGGTCGGTAGGTTTGAAACAGAGAAAGAACAAATCTAGTATGAATAAAACAAAAAATGAACATAAATAGGTACAAATAAGGTTGAAATATTCACGCCGAAACTCAAATGTGTCACTCCTACTTAGACTCTTTATTTACCAGCCGGGGTTTTCCACCAAAAAGAAATCTATCTAACCCAGAAAGAAAAAATATTTCTAGAAATATCGACTTGAATGTTGATTTCATGAGAAAAATATAACTTAATTAATTGATGCATATGAGAAAACAATTGGGGTTGTTATTTAGAGGTGAACCCAATATTTTCTATGAATATAGTATTTTTTCGAATAATGCATTTTCTTTCTATTTTTACTATTATAAACTTAGATTTTACATTTCAATAAACTAGGAAACCAATTTTATTTAGAGAACAAAGGGGAATATTTGACCTGCGGGATGAAACTACCTTTGTTACTTCCCACCATCAAGATGAGTCAAGGGAATTAGGGGTAACCCTCCCAGGCATTGCCTGGACAGGCTCAGCTCAGACAACAACCAAACAGACTCTAGTCTACAGCGAACCAGTCCATAGAACCCACTGCAGATTTCTGTTTTGGTCTAATTACTATGGAATAACAAAAGGTTTTATGATTTATGAACATGTATTTGCTTGCAATTTAATCAATTTCACATATTCCTATATGCACATCTGTTTGGTGCAGTCCATCACACGGAGTTCTGGGGTTCTCTGCTTTCTCTGTGCTGTCATTTTTCCGAAACCATGACCTTCTTCAGGTGAACTTTGTTCTGACACATATGTTACTTTAACATTGCTGTCATGGTTGTGCATTTGAAGGCTAATTAATTTATTTTGTTCAGTTGTTTGGGCACCCTGAGTCCTTCATTGTCAAGGGTTGTTTGCAGTCATTTGTAGACAAGGTATGTTGGCCCTTCAGCCCAAACAAAGTTGGCATCGGTATATAGTTGGAATAGATCTTTCGAACATGATATTATTAAAAACTTTAGCATTGCTCACCCAAGAATGTAACCGTTGCGCATTCGCAGGTAAGAGTGGAACTGGAAGGCATGGGCTGTCGAATTAAGACCAGCTGTGCAGTCAAATCTATTACATGTGATGACGGAGGTACATGTTTTTTTATTTCATCTGGATGGAGATTGAACAAATTACAGGCTGTTTGGTTCTTAAGTAGTGCCGTTCCATCTGTAATTTGGCTTTGTACTTTGATCACCATTTATGTTCTTACTTGCCTACACAAATGATTTTTCATCTTATTATGGACACACTTGATGACACGTTGGTCCATTGCTCGCAGGTGGTTATAGAGTCCAAGAGGAGGATGGTTCACAAGAAATTTATGACAAGGTCATACTTGGAATTCATGCACCAGCTGCTCTAAAAGTACTAGGTGCTGAAGCTACACATGAGGAATTGAGAATTCTTAGTGCTTTTCAGTAGGTCTGCCGTTAATGCATGCCTTTCATTAGTTGATGAATAATAGATATTAGTGTGATCTGATATATCTACTGACTGCTTGAAAAATTTATATTACGGTGATGCATACCTCCACTGCGATAAAAGTTTGGTGCCACAAAATTTATCTGCATGGAGCGCCTGGAACTTTCTGGGGGAAACAAGCAGGGATGTGTTTGTTACCTACTGGCTAAACCTGATTCAGGTATATGCTATGATTTTCATATGCATGATAAATTTATAATACATAAATTTAAATGGTGGCATATACATAGATGGGTTACTAATTTTGGGATATTTGCTTTATCGGTGCAGGCTGGCAAAGCAGCAGCTCATGGTGTGCTTGGACAAAAAGGTGACATTGTGGTGAACCCAAAGAAGATGTTCCCATTGTGGACCGGGGCTGGCGCACATCTTCTGGTAGCAAGATTTCTTAACCGATCGATATCGATTGGTAACTTGGTGTCAGTTCTTGCGTCAAGCCATATGCTAGTCATGCCACATCTAATTATCTTGATTTTTACCTTTATAGTTGTCTTTCAGATTGCTCGAAGACGGAGGAAGCATGCTAAGTTTCGGAAATGCTAGTGGCAAACACCACGTAAAATCAGTCCTGTGAGTTCATGACCCAATGTTCTATTGGATGGTCTGTGCACATGCAATTGCTCGATATAATCTCCTCACTCAGACAGCTTTGGCATATCTCAGGTTGCAACAGAGTCTGACCTTGATTTGGCAGAAGCCTACATTAACGGCTGGTGCTCTTTTGCTGATAAGAAACAAGGCCTTCTGAATCTTTTCCTGGTAAAATTATATCGGGCCAATAGCTCCTATGCGACGTTTTTCATGTGAATTGGAAGGAGTGCGACGTAGTCCAAATGAATGGCTGTGATGCCACGTCTTCGAAGCCAACAATAGCTCCAATGCGATATGGCTCTGTTTAACCATGAAATGAGAAACACGAGGGGTTAGCGATTTGAGTTATGACAAGCGGGACCCACAAGTTACTCGCATGCGGGTGGGACCCATAACTTATCCACACAACCATGCCCGTGCTCATCAGCATGCCCCGATCCGAGCCAGCCACGAGCCCGAGCCAGCCCCCCTCCGTTGCTTGCCCTGCCTCTTTCCTTTCCCACCTTCTTCTTCCTATGCTCCGGCAATGAAGCACGCCGCCGGCTAGTGATGTCTAGCTCGACTTTGGCCTCCCGCCAATCAAGGACGCAGTACGGTCCATTGTCGTTGACAAGATGCCTCGATTGCCCACGCATGGAGCCTCTGAAGCGTTTGACTTGTGTGAGGGAAGAAAATGGCAACTTTGGGCGCGAGTTTATGAAATGCTTGAGCAAGCCACAGCCGGGACAGGTTAGATCTGTGTTCTTGACCAATCGTATGGTCTAATTTCTCCCTATTTCTTTCTTTTTTCGTCGAATTAGGGCGCTGGATCTGGGTGGTGGATCTAGGATTCATGCACCGCCGACCCCCTGTTTTTCAGGTTCTGAAGAAATGTGGGCATTTTGAGTGGCTCGATGACTATGTTGAAAGGTTGAAATTGGAGGCGTCAACCCCAACCCAAGAGCTCAATTTTGGGGGGCGGCTTGCCGTTGAACAAGCCCCCAATTTGGCGGACAGAGCCGATCCGATGATACACAGTGCAGAACTGAAGTGTGAATTTAAGAAAATGGGCAAGCAACTAAAGCATCTAATCGATTTGAAGCAACAAGCAAATATGATGGCTAGAGCATTTTATTGTTGTGTCATTGCTATGGGTTTATTTTACTTGATGTTCATCAATCGCTAGAATTTGTTAGAGTTTTAGTTAGTGTGTCTGCTAGTTTCAGGGGTTCCCTAATTTCAGTTATTGTCTCCATAGCTAGTAGTGCCCAGTAGTTTGAGTTAGTCAGGGATCATTTGTTAGATGAATTTGAATTTGTGTGAAGCAAAACTTGC
The DNA here is from genome assembly GCA_034509565.1 of Triticum monococcum. Taxonomy (NCBI): domain Eukaryota; kingdom Viridiplantae; phylum Streptophyta; class Magnoliopsida; order Poales; family Poaceae; genus Triticum; species Triticum monococcum. The sequence goes on along the minus strand of CM067842.1, from coordinate 24,896,446 downwards.
TTGAATTATTTTAATGATAATCTTAGGGGCCCTATTCAGTGTTCATGCTCTGTTTCCTCTGTTTTTGTTCTTCAGTTAACAGAGCACACACCCAAATTCAGTTTCTAGTAAAAAACAAAACTGGGCTGCCAAATAGATGTTGGGCCGTGAGAAAATGACCATGCCCAAATATAGACCAGCCCACCCGCGTAGGGGCACCAGCCCACCTCTAACTTCGGCAAATAAAATATTACTTGTTTTTACTTTGGCCTTTTTATTGCAGTAAATTTTGTGATGGATCATTTTTTGATGCACTAAAACTAAATGTTACTTGTTTTTATGCATGTCTACGATTCCATGAACTAAATGAGTTGCATGCTTGCATGAAGTAAATTAGCTTGCATTTCCTAGTTGCTTGTCCATAGTGGGTTTGCATGGGGCTCCTAGTTTCGTGTCCATGGTTTGGGTCATGACCCATTATTTGGCCAATAATTTGAAGATGGTGTGTGTGGTGATTGGGGTGTAGCAACCCGGGCCCGTAGCAACCCATAGCAATACACAAATTATAGCAATAACAACCCATAGAAATCTACAAATAATAGGACGAAACACACAATATATATAGTAGCATAACGATTATATAGAAGCATAACGATTGCAACCCATAGTTCCACGATAGCCTTAAAACTTAAAATACTAATACAACTTAATAATAGTACCATAATGATTACCACTTAAAATACTAATACAATAGATATATAGCAAGCTATATAGATCGGGGGGGGGGGGGGCACCAAACGCGGGTTCTTCTTCTCCTCCTCCTCCGGGTGAACGCCACCTCGCTCCTCCGGGCGCCCTTCACTCCTCCCCATTGTTGATGGGGCATGGGAGTGTGTGCATAACGCCGTTGTTGGGGAAGATGCTGTTGAAGTCAGTGAAGATGTTATCAGTGGTGAAAGCTATGAACTCACAACCAACCCAATACACTCGCCCGAGGAGGTGGAAAGCATCGTAAGGGTTAGTGAACGTAGTGACGAGCCCAACCACAATGCCATTTTTGGTTGACCTCCTCAACATGGTACATCCTAGGAGAGGCGGGGGGGAGGTGGCGGAAGCTGGCCACAAGGAAGAACTCCGTTAACTCCCTTGCGCCCCTCCACCTTGAGATCGCCCACACCCTAAGGGTTCTCTCAACGTAGACTCCGGCCGGGTAGAGCCTTTCTGGCACGGTTGGGGGAAAGCGGTAGGTGGGGGCGTTGTACTGATGGTGGCTTAATTGGGTTTGATTTGTGGAGAAGAAGGAAGAAGGAGGGCAGAGGAGGCATAGGATGGGGTATGGATGAGGAGGGAGAGGAGGACGATAGTGCCCGGCTTAAATAGCCCAAGTGCGACGTGGTTTTTGATTTCTTCGAGTGGTTTCACCATGTAGAATTAATGGGCGGGTAGCGTTTGGTGGCGCCCCATCGAAGTGTGTACATGAGCTTCTGTGCCACAGGTCGCAGGTCAAGGGGTCACGCCTGCCTATTCTTCTATCACGCTTCCCGTGCATCAATTGCCATGTTGCGACGTCCCGCACATGTCTGTGCCATCGTGGATCAAGGGGACACGCCTGCCCCGTTTTTTCTGCGTGTACCGCTCGTGCATGCATGCATGGCAACGTAGCCTGCTTGCTAGGGCCTGGCTAGAGGGCAACATTCGGTCCAAAGGTCTAAACGGGTGGGCTTCTTTTACCAGAGCCCAACGGAAAAATAATGGACGCGATGGGAGACGTGACAATATATAATGGATGCCTTATTTTGCCCATCTTGTAATGAGCAGCACGCCGTTTGAACGTTGCCAGTATTGTGTCGTTCAAAGAGGAGCATGCCATGCACCGCACGCCATGCACCGTTGGCTTTTTGGTTGCCTCTGCATCGGGGTTTGCCTACTGCATTGTGCCTGGATGCATGATTTCATGCGACGTTGCATCAGTGCTGATGGTAGGTGATACGTCTCCAACGTATTTATAATTTTTGATTGCTCCATGCTACATTATCTTTTGTTTTGGACAATATTGGGCTTTATTATTCACTTTTATATTATTTTTGGGACTAACCTGTTAACCGGAGGCCTAGCCCAGAATTGTTGTTTTTTGCCTATTTTAGGGTTTCGCAGAAAAAGGATATCAAACGGAGTCCAAACGTAATGAAACTTTCGGGAACGTGATTTTCGGAACGAACATGATCTAGGAGACTTGGACCCTACGTCAAGCAACCAACACGGAGGCCACGAGGTAGGAGGGCGCGCCTACCTCCCCCCCCCAGGCGTGCCCTCCACCCTCGTGGGCCCCCTGTTGCTCCACCGACGTACTTCTTCCTCCTATATATACCTACGTACCCCCAAACTACCAGATACGGAGCCAAAACCAAATTCCACCGCCGCAACTTTCTATATCCACGAGATCCCATCTTGGGGCCTGTTCCGAAGCTCCGCCGAAGGGGGCATCGATCACGGAGGGCTTCTACATCAACACCATAGCCTCTCCGATGAAGTGTGAGTAGTTTACCTCAGACCTTCGGGTCCATAGTTATTAGCTAGATGGCTTTCTCTCTCTTTTTGGATCTCAATACAAAGTTCTCCCCCTCTCTTGTGGAGATCTATTCGATGTAATCTTCTTTTGCGGTGTGTTTGTTGAGACCGATGAATTGTGGGTTTATGATCAAGTTTATCTACGAGCAATATTTGAATCTTCTCTAAATTCTTTTATGTATGATTGGTTATCTTTGCAAGTCTCTTCGACTTATCAGTTTGGTTTGGCCTACTAGATTGATCTTTTTTGCAATTGGAGAAGTGCTTAGCTTAGGGTTCAATCTTGCGGTGTCCTTTCCCAGTGATAGTAGGGGCAGCAAGGCACCTATTGTATTGTTTCCATCGAGGATAACAAGATGGAGTTTTCATTATATTGCATGAGTTTATTCCTCTACATCATGTCATCTTGCTTAAGGCGTTACTCTGTTCTTATGAACTTAATACTCTAGATGCATGCTGGATAGCAGTCGATGTGTGGAGTAATAGTAGTAGATGCAGGCAGGAGTTGGTCTACTTGTCTCTGACGTGATGCCTATATACATGATCATACCTAGATATTCTCATAACTATGCTCAATTTTGTAAATTGCTCAACAGTAATTTGTTTACCCACTGTGAATACTTATTCTCTTGAGAGAAGTCACTAGTGAAACCGATGGCCCCCGGGTCTATTCTCTATTATTGTCGGTGTGGAACGACACCTATAGGATCACAAGAATCCCTACTACAGTTGGCGGGGCGTGGGGTCATGAGAAGAGCGGATCCAACAGGTAGCACACGGTTCGTTTATCCATGTTCGGGCCGCGAGGATGCGTAAAACCCTACTCCTGCTTTGGTGGATTGTATATCTGTGTTCTTGAGCTAGCTATGGGGCGTGAGGAAGCTCCAAAAAGCCGAATCCCTCTCCTGGTCGCCTCGGGCCTCCTTTTATAGGAAAAGGGGTTGCCACCATGGCACACAGGAGGTGGAAAGGGTATAGTGATGCGAGGTTATCCCTCGCATTATATGACAAGACGCATTTAATGCGTCTTTCTTAGGTGTCCTTGCTTTATCGGGGACGGGGGAGAGATCTGCCTCGTCCGTCGCCGCTCCTTCTTGTGTCGACACGCGCCCTAGCCAGCGACACCTGCGATGCCACGTAGGTAGGCAGGCAGCTGAGGTGGCCTAGTGGTGGGTCTTCATGAAGATCTGCATGCCGCCACGATGGTGCCTGCCCAGCTGGTTGGGTCGGCAGCAGCATGCATGTGGTGGTGGAGGCTCAGTCGGCGTGGGCCTGATGGTGGCCCTGCGGGTGTCCTCGGCAAGGGCCTTGCTAGGGCCCCGGCAAGGGTCTTGCCGAGGCGCCTGCTGTCATCCCCGACAAGGCGCTTGCCGGTGGCCTTGTGGTCCTCCTCGGCTGGGATCCCGCTAAGGGTTGTCGCCTCCTTAGTGCGTATCTGATCTTGAATGTCTTCACGAAGATCTGCATGCTGCCACGGGGATGTCTCCCAAATCCTTGCCCTTTGGGGGCAGTGGACTCAAGGGTGATGCGCTCCGTAGGCGCGGTACGAGTCGCCGCGGCAAGGGTCTTGCCGGGGCTGCTAGAACTGTCTCCTGGCAAGGATCTTGCCGGGGGAGTCCGCTTCGTCCCCTTTGCTCTTCGTGGTCTTGGCCTTGGCGTCGTAGTTCTCTTAAGCTTCGGTCTTACCCTGGCTCACCTCCCTTGCTTTGCTTGGTGTGGTGGTGCCCGTGGCTCAGACTGCCCGTGCACAGTTATAGGGGTACAAAAAGTGTACCCCTCTTTTTGTACACCGACAGGAGCCCCCGGGCCTGGGCCACACATAACCGCAACGCATTGTTGGGCTAGGCCCAAAAACGGTGCGCGGGCAGGCGGGGCGGATTTTACCGCGGTAAGATTCTTCGCGCGCTGCGCTTCCCACGACTCCCACGCGTGGCGCGGTGTGGGGAGGCGCGTCTGACGTGGGCGGCATGGGTGGGGTTGGTTCCTGCGGGCATGTGTCTCACCACAATTAATGTGAAAGGAGGCGGCCCGTGTTTTCACCCATAAGAAAGGAATAACCGCGGGCATGCTGCTCACTTTCTCCTCTTTCCTCGTGCCTTTTCCAATCTCAGAGCCGCCATTTCCTCTCTTCCTTCCTTCCTTCCTAAGCTTCCGCCGTCGCCCGCCGTCGTTGCTTCGGCATCCCCCCTCCTCAGCCCTCTAAACTCCTGGTTGCCATGGCGCCCAAATCCGTCAAGGTCAAGGGGATGGCTAAGGGTGCCGGGACTATGGAGCAGCCGGAGAGTGCGCTGTCGGGGGACCGGACGAAGTCCGCCTTTTTCTTCCCCTCAACGGTTGATGTTCAAGAGCTCCGGGCCTCCTTTAGGCCCCTATGGGGAGCGAAGACGGGGGGAGAGAATTCGGGGCACCCGGCGACGCGCGTCATTCCTGCTGCTTGCGCCTATCCTGCTCCAAATCGGTATCCCTTTTTCGTCGATTATCTTTCTTGCGGGTTATGCCCCCCTTTCTCCGATTTCTTCTGCGACGTTATGCACACCTTCGGCTTTCGCCTCTTGGATTTTACTCCGAATGCGGTGGCGTGCATGGCTTTCTTCGCGCATCTTTGCGAAGGCTTTGCCGGGGTGCAGCCCAACACGGCGCTCTTCCGCCATTACTTCTTCCCTCGGATCCAGCCGGGAGGTGCCGTCTCTGGTTGCGTCACCTGGATCCCAAGATCCAAGGGGGCATACCCAGACGGTGCCGTGAAGGAGAGGTGGGAGGAATGGCGTGGCCGGTGGTGCTGGATTGAAGATGAAAACCCGCCGGAATTCTGCAAGGTCCGCCGAGTGCCGCCGGTCCGCGGCAGCGATTGGAGTGATGTCGACATCACCGACCGGAGGCTCACCGTCGCCACCACCAGGATTCTCCGGCTCACCCGGGCTGGACTCACCCTTGAGATGATCGGGGCGGACTTCATTCGTCGCCGAATCGCCCCGTTGCACAACAAGGGGAGGCCAGCCTGGCTTTTTACGAATCCGGTTGACATTATGCCACTCCGCCCCGGCCTCGATCACAACTTTACAATGCTGGCGCATGCCCACTTTTGCCAGCGGCTTTTCCATCTTGATGTGGGTCACGATGGCGAGGTCGAACGGACCGGCAAGGCCGCGAGGGCTGCCGCAAAGGTTGGCAAGGCCCTCAAGGGGCCGTTTTTCAAGCTGCCAGCGGGGGTGGTCCCGTTGTGCAACAATTCACGTCGGTCCGAAATCATCGCCATGATACCGGAATGTAACGCGCACGGCCCTGTCCCGAGCTGGAAGGAGCCGAGGGACGCGGATGTGCAGCAATTCTTTGACACCCTGATCGAGGCGTATGTCAATGCTGACGCCAAGCGGTGGCTTATCATGGGCACCACGCAGGTAGAGCTGGACTATATCGCCACTAGGGCGAGGGAGGCACAGCTTGCCATGAAGGCCGGCAGCGCCGGGGGTGTGGAGGACAAGGCCGCAATGGCTCCAGAGGAAGAGGAGCTCACCCAGTGGGCGGCGGCCTCCGGGGAGGTCAGCAGCGCCGACACTGGATCTCCGCTCGTCGAAGACGCGGCCGACGAGTCGTTGTCGGAGGAGGAGGTGGTGGCGGGCTTGACGCCAACCAGGGGAAGAGGGCGAGTCCCGCGACGGGCTGGGTCCGGTGAGCCGGTCCGGCCCGGCAGGGCTGCGCGGCCTCAATTGACCCTGGAGGGGTCTGGGCGACAAACGAGGGCCACGACAGCCAAGAGGCTGACGAAGGCCGCTGAGAAGAACAAGACAACAGCCCCTTCTTCATCTGGGCGCGCACAAACCCCGCCTTCTTTGCCTCCTCCGGCAGATGTTGACTCGGATGTTGACGCGGAGGTCACTTTTGATCTCGGGCCTCTCAGCCCGAAGAGGAAAAGGAAAGTGGCGGAGGAAGAGGAGATAGATGACGAGTAAGTACTCCATCCCTTACTGGCATTTCCATTCCCTTGAATCAAGTCACTTATCTTGATCCGTTTTTGCTTTTGCAGGGATGCAGAGACGTTGCCCCAGAGGGTGAAGAGGGCGAAGGCCTCGGCAAGCAGTCAGCCCCCTGCTGGGGCTTCAAAGACACCACTGGTGGTGTTGAGCAGCCCGGACAGCAGCCCCCGGCACAGCCCCCAGCGTAAGTTCGTCACCCTCCTCTCATTTGACATGTGGTAGGCGTTCGATGCTATGGTGTTGACCTTGCCGGGTTTGCAGGAGGGGACCGGTAGCAGGAGGAGCCGCAGAGGGCTTCCCCCAACACACCACCCCCATCGACTATGCCGTCGCGAGGGGCGTCCCTGGCAAGGGCATCAAGCACGGAGCCCACACCCATGGAGGAAGAGGGGAACTTGGGCGCTGGTGACTCTGCCACGGCACCGGATGCTGGCGGGGAGGGGACATCTGCTTCACAGCCTGGCACTGGTGAGTCGCCTGTCCTCCGTCTCTGTTTTTCCCTTATTCTTTTTCTTGGCTTCAATGCTCCCCTTACTACCCAGGCCCTCCTTCAATAGGTATGGAGGACGTGGATACTGTTGTTGGGAACATTGCTGAGGAGGCCGCCAGGGGTGCTGACGAGGTCGCCGCTGATGAGGCCGCCAAGGATGCTGCTGAGGACACCGCTGCGGGGGCCGCCAAGGTGACCGGCGAGGCTTCTGCCGAGGGCGCCAACGGTGGGCCTGCCAGGGAAGCCGGCAAGGCCACTGCCGAGGAAGAGGTGGTTGATGATCAGCCTCACTCCTCCTCAAATTTAGGCCCCGGCAGGTATCTGAAGCTGGGCGACGATCTTTTCGTCCATCTCCCAGGGGCGTCAAGTTCCCGGGCTCCCGATGAAGGGGAAGTCTTTGACGGTGAGGTGCTTGCCGCCACCGGGCTCGAGGTTGTCGGTAAGCCTGGCGTTGGCGGTGATGGTTCTCCAGAAGAGAAGCTTTTCCGCGCTCTGGGGGCCAACTTCCGAAAACTCCAGGCGCTCTACCGTGTCCGTCTGGACAAAGTTAAATCAAGGATGCCAACGGTGGACCAGGCGGAGGTGGATTTCAAGGCGCGCGTTGATGAGACGCAGACCTGGTTCCACCAGACCCGCGAGGAGCATAGGGCCCTTCAGGAGGAATTGGCCAAGCGCAATGTCTAGCTCACCATGAAGATGGCTGACATCAAGAAGGCCCAGGAAGAGGCGGCGAACTTGGCTGCCGCGGCTGAGGCCGTCCGGAACCAGCATCAAGCCGCACTGGATTCCCAGGAAGAGGACCTCACCGTGCGCGAGGCGAAGCTTGGCATAGCGCTCCGTGGCAAGGATGAGGAGCTCGAGGCCCTTGTCGCGCGGCGGACTCGCGAGCTGGAGCAGAGGCACAAGGAGGTGCTCGATGCCCAGGCTCTGGCCCATGCCGACAAAGTAAGGGAGTTGGAGGTGGCGTAGGATGAGCTGAAGGAGTAGGCCCTCAAGCTGTCCAACGAGAAGAGCACACTCAACAGCGCCTTGGTGGAGGCACATGGAGCGGTCATCAGTAGGGCTGCGGAGCTCTCCGAAGCGCAAAACTCCGTCAGAGATCTCAAGTTGAAGCTGGAGGATCTCGAGAAGATGTTGTCGGAGAGTAGGGCTCGGGAGGAGACCTTGACCAGGAGTCTGGAGGAGGAGAAGCAGCTGCGGGCGAACGAGGCCGCCTCCCACCAGGATTATGTGGCGGGCGAGAACAGATGGATCAGCCGTCTGGAGGAGGTCGCCGGCAGGGTCACCTCGCAGTCGGCCACCATGGGGATGCCAAACGTGAGGTACGCCCCTGAGCGCAGCGGGACCGTCAACACCAAGCTGACCCTATTCTTCGAGGGCGTCCTTGGAGCCTTGGCTTATCTTCACTCCAACCGAGCGGCCTCGTTGGCCGGGGAAGCCCGACGACTTTGCCGGGGGTCATGACCAAGGTCCTCACCAAGATGGCGTACTGGAATCCTGACCTCGACTTCGGTGCCGCGATGGATAGCTTGCCGAATGGTATTGACCTCACGGTGCTCAAGGAGCGCATCAAGCCCGTCATCAGCAGCATCGACGAAATCAAGAGGGTGGAAGGCCAGCGCCGGGATTAGGCATCCCGTTCTTCACCGCCACTGCAGGTTCATGACCAAGACAAATTTCATCTTTAGTTAGAACCGCAGCAATGATGTGATGTAATATAACTTTGCAGTACTTTTAATTTCATGCACGTTATTTCCCCATTCAATTCCTCTTTGTATGCGCGCCCTACGCCGGTTGGGTAGGCTCGTCGGCACGGAAGCCCCTAGCGGTGTTTCGGGGACGGATCCCCATGGCCCTGCTGGGTACGCGTGCTGCTGGACGAGCCACCTTTCCGTTCTGAACGCGGCCGCTCGAACTGTCGAGCTTGACTCGAGTCAGAATCGAGAGTGTTGTTGATCGCGGAAGGCTACTCTGCCATTCTCGACGCAGCCGCTTGAGCTGTTGAGCGGACTCGAAATAGGGCAAGGGCGTTGCCGACCGTGGGAGAGCCCCCTGGCGTGCAAGTTTCTCATACAAAGGCATGACATCTCCGGGGGGAATGACCTCATATAAAAAGGATAGAACAAATAAGGGTTCAGTGCAACCTAGCTTCTGTTTGTAGTCGCTCGAGCGCTGATCTTCCGGCATCCTTCCTTCTCCAAGAGCCATGAAGACGAAGGAGTGCTGGGCTGATTGCTAGAGCCGATTCTCACAATTGCGCCCCCTACCTGGCGCGCCAGACATGTTGGTGCGGAACGACACCTATGGGATCACACGAATCCCTACTACGGTTGGTGGGGCGCGGGTTTGTGAGAAGAGCGGATCCAACAAGTACCACACGGTTCGTTTATCCAGGTTTAGGCCGCGAGGATGCGTAAACCCTACTCCTACTTTGGTGGACTATATATCTGTGTTCTTGAGCTAGCTATGGGGCGTGAGGAGCTCCAAAAAGGCGAATCCCGCTCCTGAAAGCCTCGGGCCTCCTTTTATAGGAAAAGGGGTTGCCACCGTGGCACACAGGAGGTGGAAAGGGTATAGTGATGCGAGGTTATCCCTCGCATTACATGACAAGGCACATTTAATGCGTCTTGCTTAGGTTTCCTTGCTTTATCGGGGACGGGGGAGAGATCTGCCTTGTCCGTCGCCGCTCCTTCTTGTGTCGACACGCGCCCTGGCCAGCGACGCCTGCGATGCCACGTAGGTAGGCAGGCAGCTGAGGTGGCGCAGTGGTGGGACTTCATGATGATCTGCATGCCGCCACGCAGGTGCCTGCCCAGCTGGTTGGGTCGGCAGCAGCATGCATGCGGTGGTGGAGGCTCAGTCGGCATGGGCCTGATGGTGGCCCTGCGGGTGTCCTCGGCAAGGGCCTTGCCGAGGCGCCTGCTGTCATCCCCGGCAAGGCGCTTGCCGGTGGCCTTGTGGTCCTCCTCGGCTGGGATCCCGCCAAGGGTTGTCGCCTCCTTAGTGCGTATCTGATCTTGAATGTCTTCACGAAGATCGGCATGCTACCACGGGGATGTCTCCCGAATCCTTGCCCTTTGGGGGCAGTGGACTCAAGGGTGATTCGCTCCGTAGGCGCGGGACGAGTCGCCGCGGCAAGGGTCTTGCCGGGGCTGCTAGAACTGTCTCCCGGCAAGGATCTTGCCGGGGGAGTCCGCTTCGTCCCCTTTGCTCTTCGTGGTCTTGGCCTTGGCGTCGTAGTTCTCTTGAGCTTCGGTCTTACCCTGGCTCACCTCCCTTGCCTTGCTTGGTGTGGTGGTGCCCGTGGCTCAGACTGCCCATGCACAGTTATAGGGGTACAAAAAGTGTACCCCTCTTTTTGTACACCGACAATTATATCAATCTTCCAATACTTAGTTATTTTTATTGCTTTCTATTTTACTTTGCATCTTTATCATAAAATACCAAAAATATTATCTTAACATATCTTCAAGGGGAACTCGCACGTAGCCTCCTACTGGATTGATGCCTTGGTTCTCAAAAACTGAGGGAAAATACTTACGCTACTTTGCTGCATCACCCTTTCCTCTTCAAGGGGAAACCAACGCAATGCTCAAGAGGTAGCAGTAGGCATGCGATAGCTTACTACGCCGAGAGGGGTAGCGGAGTAGGGCTACGTCGAGGGCATGCATGCAATGCACAGGCACAACGCTGCGGGTGGGCATGGATTCAAATGAACGGTCTTGATGCCCCAACGAGAGAGGCTGATCCAAACCCCACTGATTCAACCAATCAGCACGTCTCATACGGATCGAAGGACACTATAGCTAACACTAGCGCCTGATCTCAACCGTCCACGCACAAGATCGACGACCTGAGAGTGTGCGGGGTTTTGAGAGGTTTTGAGGGGTTTAGAGTGATTAGGGTTGAGCATAACTAATTCGAAAAAAATTAAAAAAATATAAAACTTGCGCACGTAGTCTTATTATGTCGTATAGTAACGAGAAAAAATATAAATATGGTTTACATACATTTTTACGAAAAATCCTTCACTAAATTGTCATTCCTCAAACAATATTGTATGGAGTTCAAGGGAGAGAGTAGTGGGCGCCCGAGAGTAGGTAGGGTTTTGAAAATAAAAAGTGTGAAAACCTCACCAAAACTTCCTTTTCGATTGACTAAGAAAGATCTTAACTTACTTTCTCAATTTCATGTTTTAAACTTGTTTTATATATAATTTTCTATTAAACCTTGTTTTTTCAAAAAGAAAATAAAATAATAGACAATTAATTCAATAAATAGTGAGACTTTAGATTTACACTATATAGGTAGAATAGATGTGTAGAAAAATTATTTGGTTGGTTTAGACAAGGTGCCAAAAAAACTTGGTTAAATATGAGGCCGTTTACCCTACCTTTGGAGGTCATTTGAAACACAGTTTTCATGACTATGAGTTGAACTTACCAAAAGGGCTCGGATTGATCAGCAAGCAAACATATTTCAGTTGAGGTACTTTAGATATCATTAAAACATCAATACCCCATCCCCGATTCAAATTTGAGCCCAAATTTGAATCCAAATTTTAATTTAAAATAGTGACCAACAAACATGTTCGAATAGAAATAGGGGGATACATAGTGTACCAGTACACACCAGGTTACAAATATTATTACATGACACAAATTTCCAAACAGTTCTCTGTTCTACCTCTTCCTACCACGTCGTGTGCCCTTCTTCGTCTGAGCACTTTTTGTTTTTGGTTCTACTACACACACAAGTTCACTGATCATCTTAGTTTTCTTCACTGGTCTTTTCAACACCTCTCCAACACCCTCGAGATTACTGTCTTCAGTCTGAATGTTGACAGTAGTTTTAGTTTCTTCGATGTGTACCTTAAGATGGGTTTCTTCAGTCTGAACCTCGACACGCTCAGGTTTAGTTTCAACCTCGAGAGCAGTTTTTTCAGTCTGAATGTTGACTGCAATTTCAGTTTCTTCTGTGTGCACCTCGACATCAGTTTCTTCAGTCTGAATGTTGACTGCAGCAGGATTTTTTTCAGTCTGCACATCCACACGCTCAGGCTCAGGCACACTTCTCTTCTTTCTACAGCCATTGACTCTTGCTTGTTTTGTTGGCTAACACTGTTCAACAACAAGGGGTTGACTTGCGCGCTTCCTCCTGGCCATTGGGAAAATGTTATAGATATAGTAATTGAAAAAAAACACCAAATCAAAACACGGACAAATAAACAAGAACATACTTTGGCTTTTTAGGAGTGTAATGGCATTTGACAGATCCCACTCGGTGCCCAAGTTCCTAGAACAACTTGTATATGTTTTTGTTACCTTTTTGGCTTTTCATCTTTCTTTCCCTTCTTACTACTCCCACCTTCCTCAAACCATGCCTTGAATCTACTCTGTTTAGGCCTACCAGCCTTTCTTTTCCTCAAGGGGGGACACATGGAAAATTCAATCTCCACTTCAGACCACTGGGACTGATCTGTAAGTGCTGGAATTGGCGTAGCATATGCAGTTTGAATTTTACTACCGAATAATATTCATGCAAACATGGGTGCATATTTATCTTCGTTTGGGATGCTAAGAAAAGAATGGCATGCTCACATGGTTTACCAGTCTGTTGCCACTCGAGGCAAATGCAATCATGCAATTCAGTGTTAACAACATGTCTGCTTCCAGTTTTGTTATCTCTAACTTCAGCACCCCAAGGTGAAGATTTTTTAACAAACAAATGTGAAAGACTTCTGCTCCTATTGACCACCTTTTATACCACTGCTGGAAGCTTATCACCTTGCAGACAATCACCTATCCTTCTTCTCAATTCCCACAACCGCATGAGAATGATCCTGATTTGGTCAACCATGTCATGCATAGTGTTGTTGTAGTATTACTCCTAATTTCTGTCCCTCCCTCTTCCAGTGAAATTTTGGCACTTGGCTTTGATGACAAGTTCATCCGTATATGGGAGTATTACTTCATATACTGTGCGGCGGGTTTCAGAACACGAACACTTGGAGATTACCAGGTGTGTGGACCTATTATATTTCACACACACACACACACACACACACACACACACACACACATATATATAGGGATTGACTATTCGTCACCCTGGGTGAGGAATAGTTATTCTTCACCCCTCTCTATTTTACTATCAATGCACTGTAATTTTACGTTTCGTAAGTTTTGTCTTATTTCTGACGTAAAAAGAGACCGTAAGAAAATATATAATCGCCGTAAAAAATATTTTATGTTATGTAAAATTAAAAACGTAAAAACATAGTGTAAAATACACATGAACTGCAAATTTTCTTATCTTGTGACCTATATTTTTATTTTCTTATGCCAAATTTTACGTAGTAAATCAACTATTTGAATTCCAAACGTAATTTAATTATGAAATGCTCGTAAGATTACCTCGGGTGAAAAATAACTTATTCTGCACCCTGGGTGATGAATAGTAACACTATATATATATATATATATCCCTAATAATAAAGCACGGATTGAGTCTCCGGATTCACCGTCGCAGTGTTTTTACACAAAGGTTCCTATGGTTTTTAGCTATTCAACCCGCACACTCCTCATAAAAAGTCAACACGAACCGGTACGTGCGAGAGAAAGAAAAAAATTAAACGGCAGTGTCTGCCGATCTGATCTCCAGTTTCTCGACCTTCACCCACGGCCTTCCACAGTCCTCGCACCTCCTGCCACGTCCCGCCGCCGCGCGCCGCCAACGCCTACCCCGCCGCCGCGCCTACCCCTATCTCCGGATCGACGCGGGTAACCGAGTGTGCGGGTGCTAGGTGGTTCTCCCGCTCGGTCACATCAAGTGAAGTCTACACAGGGCGGCGGCGGACGGGCTGGACGTGCGGAACGATGGGGCATATGATAGAGTTTACCTTGTTGTCTAGGTATTTTTTTTAGAACGAATGCTCAAGAAGAGTCCGGCTTTGAATTAACAAAGCCATCAACCGGTCAGGAGTACAAGAACAAGAACACCACACAACATCAGCCAAACGATACAAGGGGGCTGCAAGAACGGCTTACAACACTACACCTACAACCAGCAAACAGAAAATAATCTATGAAGAACTGCTAGTTGAGGATAAGCCCACTACAGCAAGGCACCAATATGACTATGAGTGCAGCCGCGAGGATGAGCACCAGCAGATGAATCGAACACAGGACTGGAAACCAGCAAAGGAGATGACCCAACACCTGCCCTCTCTAACATCAAAGGGGATCCCTTCCCCTCGCCTAGGCTCGAAGGCGCCGCACCGTCAAATGAAGAGACGCTCACCCGAGAGCTTGGGCAATGGTTGGTCTCGAGACTGGGCCCGTCACGGAGCACGACCACAAGTCGGAGCACACACACAACAGCAACACCGCAGACACCAAACGCGGCCAATCGTAGAGGGTAAGCCCCCGGAAGAGTTGCCGAAGTGAAGGAGCTACCGAGCCACACGGACTCGATAGACACCAGCCGCCCACCTACACGCTGCAGCACGCAACCCCAAAGCACCAATCTTCCCCAAGGGGCGCCTCCAAGGAGGACACGACGCACCTGGCGCCGCCGCCGCCCATCCAGCAAGGATTCGGGCTTTCGCCCGGGAACATTGGGCGGGGTTTGGAGGGGAGCCCACAACGGCGACTCCAGGGAGTAGAACGACGCCAAAACGCGCCGCCGCCGCCGTGCTGGAAAAGACCAAATAGGGGTTTCCCCCGGGCTCAACCCACACCACCAGTTTGGGGCGCACCCTGCCGGCCCCAGATCCAGCGGCCAGAGGCCCCAAATCGAACGAGCCAGTGGAGGCAGAGAGCAGAGAGGGGAGCATGACCTTCAGATCTGGAGCGGAGGAAGGATGACCTCGCCGCCCCACGGCCGCAATCCGCCTACTCCTCACCGCCCGAGCAGCCGAGGAAGCCGGCCCGCACCTCCCGCGCACGCCGCCAGCCGGAGACGGTGCCGCCTTGCCGCCAAGGGCCGCCGCCCTGGATCCGGAGTCCTTCTCGAGAGAGAAGCGACGGAGACCTCGCCGCCATCCTCATCGGCGGCCGCACAGGCGCTGCCCGGCAACCGCCTCGGGTGACGGCAAGGGAGGGAGGGAGGATGGAGAGGGGCGGCGCCGGGGAAACCCTAGGCGCCCTCGAGCCGCCCTGGGGAGGGCAGCGCGAGGGAGAGGGGGGACGGGGGGGGGGGGGGGGGAGTCGTTGTCTAGGTATTCATCATGTTTATTTGTGTTTGCATGATTTTAGTTCTAGTAGTCGATTTAGTTCCAGCTAGTTGTATGCATGTAAACATGGTGGAGTGACCAGATCTGCAGAGAAGACAGCACGCAGCGATAGAGAGAGTGCAGTGTAGCGGGCGGACTGGCGGCCATTAGTTGAGTACATGCATTCACGTGTTGCTGGGCCTAATCATGTGTTTAGTGATCAGGACATTAGTGCACGTAGTGAAGAGGTGGTTTACGTAGGCAAGTACTGATGGTCAAGATAGAGTTAGTTAGCGTCTAGCTACATGCATGTAAAGAAAATGGCCAAGCCGTGTGGCCGTTGCGGGAGGTTCGGCCTGTTGGTGCTGGACGTGCGTGCATGCAGCTAGTGGAGAGTGAAATACGGATTAAGCCGGTGTGTGGCTTGGCCGTGTGTGCATGTTTCCCTTTAAAAAACACTTGTAACCAGTTGCATCTTGTGAGAGGAAATACAGAAAAGTAGCGCAAGTTGTGTGCGGTGCCTAACTCTGTGTGTGCGTCTTCTTCAACCTCCAGACTTGTGTGTCTTCTTCCTCCTCAGGCTGCGCCAACAGCATACGGATCCAGGCGAGCGGCCGCGCCGCTGCCCTTTGCCGTACCGGCGTACGCACGCGTGGGCTGTTTCTCTGTTGTCGGCCGGTTGCACGAGGTGGCCGGCGTCGCCCCAGTCGTCAAATCCCATAGCCGGTCGATCTCAACCGCGTGTTGCTGCTGTAGATGTTGAGGCCGAGGCCATGCATTATCGTGAGATGGAGCGGCGGAGAACTGAGGCCCGCCGGGTGCTGGAGTAGATTCTTTAGACAGTGGAGTTGAGCGACCCACTCATCCATGCCAGATGCGCTTAAGTAAAGCCAAGGATCCGATCCATCCATCTCAGAGCGGATGAATCAACAGATTATCCATCTGGTCCAACAAGTGAATTTAGGCGATTAATTAGCATGAGCATACGAGCTCTTGTGCAGATGTATTTTAGGTGTATACAGGTTCAGGTAGTCAACTCTTCATTGACCAATCGCCCAGCTCTGAGCTATTCCAACCTTCCACAGCCACCACCACCCCTAAGCACCGGAGCAGAGCAAGGCTGCGCTGCGGCAACTTCATCCCCGGTAAGCAGTGGATCCCTTTCTTCGAGTTTGCATTGCTGTTTGCTTAGATTATTCACCGTATCCCCCATCATACCTGTGCTACTTTTAGGTTCCTGCGTTCATGATTTCTTCTATTATAATGTCATCTCCGGTCAAAGCGTTAGCATGATAGAATGAAATTTGAAATTCGTTAGTGGTTTCGTGTTGGCGAATCAGCCTGGGCTAGATCACATCCTGTGCTGAAACTGCCCACGTTTGTTCATTACTATATTTCAAATTATCAGTAAGGTCTATTTGTGCTTGTCCATAGTTGATCAAAAGGTAAAGCTTCACTACTGCTATTGTTGTTGTTGTTGTATTTTACCCATATATCCATTTGCAATCAACATCCAGTTTTTCCTTCAAATGGTCAAATGTTGCCTTAATATTGCAGGATACCAGTCTTATGTTGCTGCTTGGTCTTGCCTCGGACATCTATTTTTCAAACGCCCGTTCAGTAAGTCATGTTGGGAGAAACTTTGTGTTAGATGGCCTGATCTGAATAACAGATTGGAACTGTTGCACGCAGCGAAAAGAAACTGGACTGGACATATGTTCATGGAAGTGTTTGTGGTGGCAGCATGGAGTATATGGAAAGAGAGAGCTGCAAGACCCTCTGTTGGTTTGTACTCTGACCTCTCCTCCCCCTCCCCTGCTAACTTCTCTATGTAAATATTGTACTGTATCTTTGACGCTCTGATCAGTGGTGGGGTTCCCCCACTGTCGAAGGTTCTCAAAAAACAGTTTTCTAGATGATAGTTTTAGGTCTGTTAGTATCTTGGTCTGAGTGATGTTATTGTCTTCGTTAAGACCAGTCGAGCCCCTGATTTTCATCGAAGTCCCTCTCAAAGACATGGCCACATTTGTACACTTTATTAAAGTTTGGCATGGTTTTATTTTAATAAATGGGTGCTCCACTCTATTATGTACCTTGTGTTCTTTTGTGATAACATGATTTTATTGTTGGATAACCCTTCAATTGATGAATCTGGCGAGCTGTGCTCTTGCAGATTACTAATATAGTGACAATCCTTCAGATTTAGGGGATACAATGTTGGATTACATTCTGCGGACGTGTTGAAGGCAAAAAAAATTGCGGTGGAGGTATAACATGCTACCACTTCATCAGTACATAACCAACTTCCATTCTTTATAAATAGCAACATTTAAGAAGTTTTTCTGTCATTGGAGAATCTGTTTTGGTCTTTGTTTCTAAATGGTGACCAAAGGTATCGCTGTAATGATATGTAACAATAAGGATACCAACTGATCAATCGGTTATTCTGTGATATGCTTTTTTACATTTGGCATCTGTGCTCAACAAGTTAAGAAAATTGTTTTTGCTGTATAAAATTAGATTATTTTGCAAACTATTTTCACATTAGTGAGCACATATTAGATTGTTTTCACCCGTTGCAACGCACGGGCATTTTTGTGTGTGTATGTGTGTCTATATATATATATATATATATATATATATATATATATATATATATATATATATATATATATATATATATATATATAGGACAACACTATTCTAATCCCAGGATTAGAATAGTTATTTGGATCAATGATATATAGTGCCCGATGGGATCCTCCCGAACCGGTGCGGCCAGCGCCAGGCGATAAAACAAAAATAGAAAAAAGAAAAGAAAAAAACTCGCACCTTCTCCCCACATCTCCCCACTCCACCCCGCAACCGCCCGCACCCCCGGATCCCCGCTGTCGAGTTCCCTCCCTCGATCCCCGCCGCGGCGCGCCCTCCCCGGACCCCCCATGCCGCCGCGCCTCTCCCTAGAAGCCACCGTCGCCGCCCCCCCCCCCCACCCCACCCGAAGGCCCCCGCCGCCACGCCCCCTCCCGGAGGCCCCCACCGCCGCGCCACCTGCCAGGATCCACCCGCCACGGCGCGCCCTCCCGGGAACCCCCACGCGCGCGGCCGGATCCTGCGGCCGCCTCACGCCTCCACCACCAACCGCTGCTGCTCTCCCCGTCCCCCACCTCCGGTCAACCCCGCACTTCTCCCCTCCGGTGAGCTTTCTCTCGCCTCTGCCTTCGGGTAACTCCCCATGATCCTCCCTCTAGTCACCGCCTGGTTCATCTTGTGCACCGCTGGAACGAGCGCGTCCATGCGCGACCCTCGGACCACCATCGCGGCACGCCCCTTCGATGGCCATTCTTGTTCTTCAAGCTCCCGGATCCCGCAGATGTCGTCGTCCCCAACCCCCCTGCGCGGCGCAAACGCTGTTCACCTGGACATTTCCAATGCTTGATGGTGCAGTTGCCGTCCGCAAGGTCCCGTCGATCCATTGGTTCGATCAACCAAGTTCTGGTTGTCTGGAAATTGAAGTTCACGGAGAACAAGGGGTGAAAAAAATGCCCTGCCACACTTTTTGTTTCGTGCTAGTTCATATATATGTGCTCAGATTTTGGTTTTGAAGAATAAGGCATGCTGAGTCTGGCTCTTTGACTGTAGAATTAAGATACAGTGATCATTGGCAAAAATGGCTCCCCAGCGCAGGATGTTGTGGACGCGTCTTGCAGGGATCTCAGCCTCCCTTCAGATTTTGTTGCTTGCATGCCCTACTTGTTTCTTTTTAATGCATGTTAAATAATGCCCTCGACCTGAACTTTTTCTTTTGCGATTTGTCAATATTTTCTATGATCCATTTGGTATAGCTTTATGTGATTTTATGGAGCTTTGTACAAGACTATTCCATGTTGGTTGTTGAGGTGCAAGCAAAAAAACGGTCTCGTACATCTACAGGAAAATTCACATACGTGCAAAAGACTATGTTTATAAATAAGTGCACGAAATTCATTTACTGTCATCGAGGAAATTCATATGCTTTTTTTTCTGAGAGAATGGTAACCTGAACGAATATAAAAACACAAAAATACCAATCAATAAATGATTTTTTCTTGTTTCTAAAAAGGACAACCAAGAAGTTCAACAAGTAAAAATAAATAAGTTCACGAATTCAAATAGAGAAACATATTTTTTAATTTTAAAAAGAAAAACCAAGAAGTTCAAAATTTAAAAATAGAGTAGTTCAAAGGTTTACAAAAAAGATTTCCCAGTATAGCAAATACTAGACATTCAAAATTAAATTATATAACGGTTCGATGTTTCTTACAAAACTAGGATTATTTTCATAACTAAAATATAAAACCAAGAAGTTCCAATTTTAAAATTAGGGTAGTTAGATGTTTGTAACAAACTCATAATTTAGACGTTACTAATAATATAAAGTCAAGAATTTTAAACTAAAAAAGATAGTTCGATTAATACAAAAAACTCAAACACTCCCCGTGTGTTGGTAAAATAAAATTATGGGCAATGATATTTTTTAAACAATGATATTATTCTAAGAATAAAACTAAGAAGTTCAAATTAAAATATCAGACAAGTTCAAAGTTATAAAAAAACCATAGATTTTTTCTTGTTAATAAAGAATAAAACAAAGAAGTTCAAATTAAAAATAAAGGAATAACTAAAAAAGTTTAAATTAAAATTTCCTCGCTTTAGAAAAACTACAAGTTCAGACTAAACTAAGAAAGTGGTTTCGTGTTTATTAATTTATTTAGGATTTAACAATTTAAAAAAACTAAAATATCCAAAAAAATAGAGAAGTAATATGTTGAATCCATTTATAACAAAAACTAGAAGTTCAAATTTAAAAAACGAAGAAGTTCAATATGTATTACAAAACCAAGGAGGTTAAAATGAAAAATAGAGAAGTTCAAAAAAGTTTATCAAAACAAAGTTTCACCGTTACTAAATAAAAGAATTCTGAAAGTTCAAACTTAAATAATGAGCGCCGGAGTTCGAAATAGTTATTCATCTTTCTAAAAGGACAACAAGAAGTTCAAAATAATTTGAGCTTGTATTCAAAATAATTCCACACTGACAATTATATATGCCTCGAAGTATATTTCTAAAAAGCTAAACCGTTATGTTTTAGAAATTCATGTTTTAGATATAAATGTGAAGTTTATGTTTTAGAAATTCACAAGTTCACATGTACCATATACTGAAGAAATTCATCAATGAAAAAAAGGATCGTCTAGGCCATTGCACTGACAACAAAAAAATGCCTAAAAATGTCGCGAGACAAAAAAAATAAATCTTAGAAAGTGGAAAAAACTATAATTTTGTTTTGTAAAAAGTTAGAGAGGATCTATGTCTATAGAAACTCAGATTTTTTTCTCATTACTAAAAAGAAACAAAAGAGAAGTCCAAAGTGATAACTGCAGAAGTTCACGTACTGCATGGTGTGTGTTTTGTATTAGAAAAATATAATAAAAGGGCAACGTCTAAAAGTTTTGTTGCTAGAAGTTCAAGTGCTCCGCCCGGGAAAGTTCAAAAATTCTCCTGAAAGAGGTTCACCGTGTATTTAGATGTTCAAATGGAAAAAAAGTATTTCAAATAAACCATGAAGTCCAAATTATAAAAATAGAGAAGTTCAATATTTATAAAAAAAATCAGCTTTCTCTTCGTCACCAAAGAATAAAATTAAAGAACTTCAAATTAAAATAAAAGGAGTAGTTTGATGTTTACGGAAAACTCAAATTCTTTCCATTCGTAGGAAAAGTAAAATGTGTGAGGTTCAATTTAAAAAAATATTTGATGCTTCTTTGAAAACATATTTTCCTAAGAATAAGACTAAGAAGTTTAATTTAAAATAACAGAGAAGTTCGAAGTATATAAAAAACTCAGATTTGTTAAGAATGAAAACAAGAAGTTCAAAAATTAAATAACAAGAAGTTCAACTTTTAATAACACAACGCTTCAAAATTTCATAAAAAAGATTAAGAAAATAAAACCAGGAATTCCATATTAAAAAGATGGAGAAGTTCGCTGATTATAGAAAACTCATATTTTCCTCGTTATTAAAGAATGGAAACAAGAAGTTAAAAAATAAAATAACAAGAAGTTCAACTATTAAAAGTAGAGCGCTTCAAAATTCATAAAAAATGATTAAGAAATTCAAATAAATGTTTATAAAAAACTCAGATATTTTCATATAACCGAGGGAAGTTGAGGATGATAACCGCTAGAAGTTTATGTAATACACGGCGTGCATTTTCTATTATAAAAAGAACAAAAAAGCAAAGGCAAAAAGTTTTGTTGTTATAACTTCACGTCCTCCATCGAAGAAAGTCAAAAAAAAATTATTGTGAGAGAGATTTGTACAAAAGGAAATAACATTTGTGTAACACTGACAAATGAATGAGAAAATTACAAACGAAAATACGTCACAGAAGTTCAACGTGAAAACAGCAGGAAGTTCAACTAATGCACTGAATAAATTTTAGATGAAAATTTTTTAAAATCGTCGCGAGTATGAAAAAACAATCAACACAGAAAAGTTGCGTGTTTACAGCAGCTTTCCACCGGTATATCAGTTGCTCAATTCCGGTGAGTGGATGAAGAGCTACGAGCAGTAGATGGAGACCTACGAGAAAAAAAATCACGTGAAAAACAAAGTGAAGTTCAGGTACACGCGCCGAGAAGTCCTGGTTCTTCCCGCGGTGCATTTTCGAAGAATCTGTTTCGCGATAAAGCCAGAACGCATGATCCCGCCGTTTTCGAAATTACTTGAAAACGGCTAGGAATCAAAGAAAACCATCAACATGAAATAGTTTCGCATTTTCCGTAGCTTTTCAGCGGTATATTATTTGCCCCATTCCGATAAAGTTTGTAGAAATTACGGCACAAATACGTTTTTAACCATTTTCAAAACTGACATAAAACCGTAGTGAATTAGGAGAAACAATATATACAAAAAAGTTTCGCATTTCTTCAAGCTTTCCAACGCCATATCATTTGCTGCATTTGGATGTACGGTTAAAAAATTAGCTCAAAAATACGAACTCGGTGGAACTTGTACCATTTTCTAAATTACTTTTAAACATTTAAAATTAGAAAAAACTTTTAACATAAAAAAGTAGCGAATTTTCATAATCTTTCCAACGCCTTATTATTTGCCTCAATTGGATTAGCCGTTTAGAAATGGCATCAAAAATACAAACTCGGGTGTTCGGATTACGAAATTTTACGATTTTCCGAATTACTCTTTAGCCGTAGGGAATTAGAGAAAACTTTCAACATGTGGAAGGAGCTGTTTTGCAGCAGCTTTACAACGCCATATTATTTGCCTTATTCCGATAAACGGTTTAAAAATGCGATCGAAAATACGATTCACGTTTTTTGTATGAAGAAAAAACGGTTTTCAAAACTGCTCTTAAACCACTTACAATTTGCCAAAATTTTAACTTGGGTCATGATACTGATGTCCATAGCTATCCAATGGTATATCGCAAGCCCCATTTGGACACCTTTTAGCTGAAGTTCAACCTAGTACTCGGGGAAGGTCAGGCGCGTTACTCGGGAAGTTCATGTTGTGATCAGAATATTATTCTGATCCCGTGATCAGAATAGTGTGTATGTATATATAGTAGCACTATTCTAATCCCAGGATTAGAATAACTATTTGGATCACGGAGCGCCCTATATAGACGCCGCGGAGTGGATCCCGAACTCCCGGAAAAAAAACAACCTCCCGCACCACCTCTCCCGATTCCCCAACCTCCCGCACCACCTCTGTCGATTCCCCCCTGCTCCCCACCCTCCCATCATCGCCCTGGCTCCCGCCGCCGCCCCCGGACCAACCCGCCTCCCGCCGCCGCCCCCCAACCCCGACGAACCTCCTGCTTCTAGCCACCCGACCTCAACGCCCACCTCCTGCCGCCGGCCACCAGACCCCAACGCCCACCCGCTTCCGGCCACCGAAGCCGCCGCCCCAACTCGCGAGCTCTGCCGCTGCCGGCGTAGCCCCCGCGCCCTGTTACCGGATCCTCCGGCCGCAGCGACACGACGCCCACCTCCGCCCCTTCCCCCAGCGACCCCGACCCCGTACTGCATTGGGACACTGCTGGTGGCCTCGGATATGAGCACTGTCCACTAGTTCTGCGGATGCTCACGCGAGGGTTGTGCTACTCAGGCGAGCTCCTTCATCCTCGACCACGGCGCGCCGACGATGCCCTCCTCCCTCTCGTTCCCTCTTCCATCCCCGAGCCCAAATCCGACGAGCTTGTCAGCCGGCGAGCCTTGCTGTCCCTACGGCTGCCACCACCCGATGTCCATCGTGCCTATCCGCGATATACCTGCAGCTAGAGGAGGGCTCGGCCTGCAGCAAAAGGAGGGCATGACCTACAGCTGTGTAGCCACATCCATCAGAGAAGACAGAGGCGGCTGGTTCATGGATCTTGCACGCGCCCCTCCGGCCAGGAGGTTGCCACCACCAGCAGGTCGTCTTTCCACACATTCCTGTACAGAACGCTGACGACTCCCAGCTTCTCAGTCCCTCTACCCTCCTCCAGTATTCCTTTGCATAAAACGATCTCTTGTCCCAACAAGCTAGGAGCGGTTCCAGTATTGTTGCTCACGATGAAAGTTTATCTAAGTTGACGCAAAAAAGTTCATTTTGTACTTCATGGAAGTTTGATGCCTATGCATGTGAGACTGAAACTATTTTCATTTCATGAAAAGCCAAAAAAAATTGTGGATGTGTTGTATGTGTGTATCATGTTTGTTCAGAACTATTTTAGAACTATTTTTGTCATGTTTGTTTCTCCATATTGGTTTTATAGTGTTAGTTTTCTATGTTCATGGAGTAAAAATTTATGAAGTTCAATTTTGAGAAAGCAGCAAGTTCAACCAATACGAAAACACTAAAAAACATTGAATATAAACTTTTTTAGTGAGGTTAAAATCAGAAAGGCATGATAAAAAAATTGTTCTCTGTTCTTTACGGTAAAAATTGTATCTTGTATTAGTTGGTTTCCCCAACTAGTTGCTCTCTGACACACATTATATTGTTGCTTTGCTTCTCCTTCATGAAACCTTACAAAAAATAGAGCATAGAAGTTCAATATTAAAAGCAAAAAACAAGCGTGCATTTCTTGAAGACAAAAAAAAAGGTTGATGCGAAGTTCATATTCTCTGCCGCGAAAAAATGTGCATATACAAAGGTGTAATTTTGAAAGTTCGGGTGTAACGAACATAGAAGTTCAAACCAAAAAAATCCAACAAAATCATGGAATTCAAAAGAATAAAAACTATGGAGTTTCATGAAAAAAAATTAGTAGCACGCGAAGTTCATGTTTCAGAAAATTTCGAAGCTCACATGTACCACGTACAGAAGAAAAATGATCAAATGAAAAAAGGGACCGCCTAACCCGTTTCACCAAAAAGCAAAAAATGCATTAAATGTCGCGACAAAATTCTATAAGAAGTTCAAATTTAAAAACCGAAGCAGGTCAACGTTAAAAAAAAATAGAAGTTTAATATCATAAAGACAAATTTGGAAGTTAAAAAAAGTAGTTCAAAAATCTTTATAACGGGTTTTCCCCGTTTGTAAAAATATCAGAGAAGTTCAAATTAAAAAGAGGAGAATTTGAAAAGATTGTATAAAAACTGATTTTCCCCATTCTATAAAAACTAGAAGTTCAAAGTAAAGTAATGGCGCGGTATCGTCGTTTTATATAAAAAAAAGCATTTCCCCGTTACTAACCAATAAAACTAAGAAGTTCAAATTTAAAAATGGTGAAGTTCGATGTCTATAAAACATTCAGATTTTTCACATTATTAAAAAAACAAGAAGTTCAAAATTTTAAAACAAAGAGGTTAAAAAACTCGAGTTTCCTCGTTACTAAAGAATAAAACTAAGAAGTTCAAATTAAAATAACAGAGAAGTTCAAATTTCATAAAAATCTCAAATTCTCGTTCTAAAGAATAACTAATAATTTCAAATTAAAAAAATAAAATAACAAAAAAGTTTTAAAAGGATTTTCCCCATTTTTAAAAAATTTGGATTTTCCCCGATACTAAAGATTAAACCAAGAAGTTCAAAAATTAAATAACAAAAAGTTCAACTTTTAAAAATAGAGCGCTTCAAAATTTCATAAAAAAGATTAAGAAATAAAACCAGGAAGTCCAGATTAAAAGGATGAAGAAGTATAGAAAACTCAGATTTTCCTCGTTATTAAAGAATGAAAACAAGAAGTTCAAAAATTAAATAACAAGAAGTTCAACTTTTAAAAATAGAGTGCTTCAAAATTTCCTATAAAAGATTAAGAAATAAACCAGGAAGTCCATGTTAAAAAGATAGAGACGTTTGATGATTACAGAAAACTCAGATTTCCCTCGTTATTAAAGAATGGAAACAAGAAGTTCAAAAATAAAATAACAAGAAGTTCAACTTTTAAAAATAGAGCGCTTCAAAATTTCATAGAAAAAAATGAAAAAATAAAACAAGGAAGTCCAAATTAAAAAGATGTAGAAGTTTGATGATTATAGAAAACTCAGATTTATCTCCTTTATTAAAGAATGGAAACAAGAAGTTCAAAAATAAAATAACTTCTAAAAAAGTTGTTGCTAGATGTTCGAGTGCTCTGCCCGGGGAAGTTCAAAAATTCTTGTGAGAGAGGTTGAACAAATATACATGACAGAAGTTCAAGATTAAAACAGCGGGAAGTTCAACTACTACACAAAATGCGTTTCAGATAGGAAAATATGAATAGAAAACAAAAGGATTCAAATATTTGTTGCTAGAAGTTCACGTGCTACTCCCGGTGAAGTTCGAGATCTCTAGTGTGAGACGTCCGACCTTCAGTTACATGTAAAAAAACAGGAAAAAACGACATTGTTTTACGCATTCAAAAATATATTTTGAACCGTTGCGAGTATGAAAAACTCATCAACACAAAAAAGTTGTCTGTTTTTAATAGATTTCCATCGGTATATCATTTGCTCAATTACGGTAAGTGGTTTGAGAATTACAGGCAAAAAACATCACGTCAAAAAACAGAGTGAAGTTCAAACAGAACTGCCACAGAAGTTCAAGTACTTGACGCGATGCATTTTCGACGAATCTGTTTCGCGATAAAGGTAGAACGAATGATCTCGCCATTTTCGAAATTACTTGAAAACAGCTAGGAATCAGAGAAAGTCGTCAACATGAAAAAGTTTCGCATTTTCTGTAGCTTTTCAATAGTATATTATTTGCCCCATTCCGATAAAGTTTGTAAAAATTACGGACAAAATACATTTTTTACCATTTTCGAAAGTGACTTAAAACCGTAAAGAATTGGGAGAAACAATACATACCAAAAAGTTCCGCATTTGTTCAAGCTTTCCAACGCCATATCATTTGCTGCATTCGGACGCACGGTTAAAAAATTAGCTCGACAATACGAACTCGGTAGGACTTGAACCATTTTCTAAATTAATCTTAAACCATTCAAAATTAGAAAAAAAACTGGCAAGATGAAAAAGTAGCGCATTTTCATAAGCTTTCCACCATCGTATCATATGCCTCCATTGGATTAGCCGTTTAGAAATGACATCGAAAAAACGAACTCAGTTGTTCGGTTTACGAAATTTTACGTTTTTTTCAAATTACTATTTAACCATAGGGAATTAGAGAAAACTTTCAACATGTGGAAGGAGCGGATTTGCAGCAACTTTCCAATGCCATATTATATGCCTCATTAAACGGTTTAGAAATGCGATCGAAAATATGATTCACGTTTTTTGTGCGAAGAAAAAATGGTTTTCAAAACTGCTCTTAAACCACTTATATTTTGCCAAAAATTAAGTTGGGTCAAGATATTGGTGTCCATAGCTTTCCAACGGTATATCGCAAGCCCCAGTTGGGCAATGTTGGCGGAAGTTCAACCTAGTTCATAGGGAAGTTCAACGCACTACTAGCGGGGCAGGTCAGATTGTGATCAGAATATTATTTTGATCCCGTGATCAGAATAGTGTTTATATATATATATGTGTGTGTGTGTGTGTGTGTGTGTGTGTGTGTAGATGACTTCATATTTTTTTTACAATATGTATTCACCGGATGTCGCACTCCCTATGTGTATCTACTACATGCAGGTTGTATTTTCTTGTCCGGGCAACAATAAGCTGGCCCTGGCTTGAGAACTGATCCTCGATCCTCTTCGCTCAGCTGCCAGGCTATGTAAGCCTCATCCGGGCTCCCGGTGGCCTACCAGTGGTTTTAACTGAGTTGTTTTAATGGCTCAATGTATGGTTTGTACGTAAATTGTATTCTTATGTAGTCGGCCATTTCGTGTGCAAGTAATAAACTTGCAGACGATGCATAAATATGTGCCCATGTATCTTTTTTTTTGCTAAAATTTTAGTTATTTCCAAAATGGTATTGTTGCTCCAGAATCTTCTCAGAAATTGTCAGTTCACCTCTTATAGCTGTTTCCGGGTACCGTTTCGTTAGCATACTCTTGGAATTAATCTCCTTTTCTTCTACCATGTATCTATTTTTTGTACAGGTTATAGGAGAGGTTGATTATGCCATTGTGCATGATTCTTCAACATGTTATCCAGTTGTTTTGTTCTTGAAGGTACAACTTGCAGCGGACTCAAGAGCTCTTCCAGAAAAACATAATTCAAGCCATATGACAAATTGTTTACATAATCACCCAGTATGCAAGATCATACAAAATAATTGGTAGGGCCATGTGATTTCCATAGAAGATTGTTCACTCAGGTCTCCCATCATCACGATTAAATGTGTCCGTTCACCCACATTATTTTTTGTTCAACCCTTGCTAAAATCTATTTAATTGACACATACATTAAAGAGATGTCAGGTTTCTCAACATGGCCTAAAACCTAAAACCGAAGAAATTGCAAAAAGTAAGCAAATGATAAAACAAGGGTCCACTCACCACCACAGTCCGCCTCTCCCCCCACTACATGCACAACCATCATATGGGCCCTCTCATTGTCACATCTTGAAAGACAGGGAATGAAGCATGGCGCGTTATTAGGGGGGGCAAGGGAGAGCGCAAGTTGTGATTGTTGGATCTGGAGGTTGGGGGAGCGACATGAAAGTGAGACGACATGAGTAGGGGCATTGGAGAACAAGGGCCATTTTTTTGAGGTTGCGGAAAGAATATAGAATAGGATAGATGTTGTGAGTAGAGTGAGTAGGCTGGCTGGGTGAGAGTTGAAAGAAAGGGGGAGTTTCATACTGTTCCACTCGTTAGATTTACCCGTGAAGTAGGTGAAGATGTACCAAACAACCAATCCTCCATCTTTTGGTGTAGTGGAATAGGTGGTGGACCCTACTTCATCTACTTGGAGCCAGAAAATCCAATGTTATCAGGTATCCTGTAAACATATTGCCCGACCAATTTCACTCGAACCAATCCTCCTCCTAATTCTGTCTTGCCCCCTTAAAATTTTTGAATTGACATGCAAATGTTATCACGTATCCTGTAGACATATTGCCCGACTAATTTCACTCGAACCACCTTACTTCTCTTAGATTCCCTATAGTCGTCCTCTCCCATCCCTCATGGCGATGCCCAAGATAGTTGGTGCCACAATTCTAGTACCTCCCTCATCTGCCCCAATACCACATCCAGCTTCCTGCCTCACTAGGTTAGCGCGATGTCACAACACCTCACTACGCCCAGATAACCGGCATCGTTGTTCTCTGTCAAGGTTGTGGCTGCCATCTCATTTGAAGCTCACCGCCTCTGTTTCATTGCAACTCGCCGCATCCCCTCAAAGACCATAGTTGCACCTCTAGAATACTATTTCCATGTTGAGTATCACACCGTGATGGCTGGTAATCAAAACCAGATCACTTTAACACTAAGTAATTACATTATTTCATTGACCAAAGTAGCTAAGCTTAACTGTTCCCCCTTTCTGACTTACTGCAAGAGTTTTCATGATCACTAGTGAGGCCCGGTCTAAATTTAAATAAAGATGAAAACCTTGACTGAAGTACTTGAAGGAGGGAACCCTTAAAGAATTTCTTGAAGGAGAGAGTAAAGTAGACTAAGAATGAGAAATATAAAAGTACGAATATACAGATGCTACGTGAAATTTTATGAGACTTGAAGTAATTAACATTTTCTATGCGGTTGGTAAACAAATTAGAAATTGTTAAATAGTACACTGGCAAATAGACTGATGCCTCGTGCACATGCTCTTCATGACCATTACCACCATCACTAGTAGAAAACAGGGCTTTCGTCCAGGCCGGGTCAGCCCATGCATTAGTCCCGGTTCAGTCTAGAACCGGGACCAATGGGGGCATTGGACCCGGTTCGTGAGCCCAGGGGGCCGGCCGGGCCACGTGGGCCATTGGTCCCGGTTCGTCTGGACCTTTTGGTCCCGGTTGGTGGGACGAACCGGGACCAATGGGCCTGGCTCCTGGACCACCACCATAGGTCCCGGTTCATGGCATGAACCGGGACCAAAGCTCCCCTTTAGTCCCAGTTCATGCCATGAACCAGGACTAAAGGGTTTGCCCAGAGTTTAGTCCAACCTCGCCAACCGAATGGGCGCCACACCTGTTTATAAGCCCGTCCCTCTCTGCGTTGTTGAGCTCCTCTCAAGGTGAAAATAGATGCATCTATAGAGAAAATTGGACCTAAATTCATAAATAGAAATTAATTATGAATTTATGTTTAATTCTCTCTATAAATGCATCTATGTTCACTAACAGAGAAGTTTTTATTTTTTGTGACCTAAAAGAAAAAAGAAATCACTAAAAAACTATAAGTATTTAGTTCTAAGTAGAAATGAAAAAATAAATAGCAAAAAAGAAAAAAAATGCCTATAATATTTGTTATGACTAACTAAAATTACCAAATTGAATAAAGTTATTCATAAACTAGTGATTCACACAAATTTTAAAAAAATTAGATTTAAACTATTCAAATTTTAAAACTAATGGCACTAACAGAAAGTTTATAATTTTTGTGACCTAAAATAAAAAAGAAATCACCACAAAACAAAAAAAGTGCCACCTACTATTAAATAGCAGGAAAAAGATTGACTCAAAAATTAATTTTAACTATTCTACAAAGTGTTTTCACACAAACTTAGTAAACTAGTGATTCATAAACTAGTGATTCACACAAATTTTTAAAAATTCAAATTTAAACTATTCAAATTTTAAAGCTAATGGCACTAACAGAAAGTTTATAATTTTTGTCACCTAAAAGAAAAAAGAAATCACAAAAAAACTATAAGGATTTAGTTCTAAGTAGAAATGAAAAAATAAAGAAAAAAAGAAAAAAAATGCCACCTACTGGGCTAGCACGGCCTGAATGCGATTAAAAACCCAACCATGGGCCAGGATTCAGGCCCGCAGCAGGCCCAGTAGGCCCACAGGCATAGCAGTGACAATTAGGCCCTTAAGCCTGCAATGGAGAGAAGCTCAAGAGGGGTTCGGCAGTGGGGCTTATAAACCACTGCGCACCCCTCTAAACTAGCGAGGTGGGACTAAACTTTCGACGCGGGCGCAGCAGCACAAGGCCTTTGGTCCCGGTTGGTGGCACCAACCAGGACTAAAGGGGGGAATTGGTCCCGGTTCATGACAGAAATCGGGACTAATGCATCCTTTTAGTCCCGGTTGGTGTCACCAACCGGGACCAATGGCCTTCGCTTCCCGCCCTTTGGGCTGCCGAAAAGTGGCCTGTTGTCCCGGTTGCTGGCGCCAACCGGGACTAAAGGGGTCATTAGTCCCGGTTTCTGTCACGAACCGGGACCAATTCTTCGTTTATATAAGTAGCACTTGTGAAATTTTCGATTCAGTTCGTTCTTCGCCCCGCCCGACGACGCC
This sequence comes from Triticum monococcum, assembly GCA_034509565.1. Lineage (NCBI taxonomy): Eukaryota > Viridiplantae > Streptophyta > Magnoliopsida > Poales > Poaceae > Triticum > Triticum monococcum. The sequence goes on along the minus strand of CM067842.1, from coordinate 24,865,370 downwards.
GCCAGGCTGCGCCTCGCCGTCGCCCTGCCTCCGACGCCGTCCCGCGCGGCCGCAGACGCCGTCGCCGCCCCCTGCCTTCCTCATCCTCCCGTCGCGCCGCGCCCCTCACCATCGCCATCTCCGCGCCTCTCGCCGTCGCCGTCGCCCCGCCCCTCACCGTCGCCGTCGCCGTGCCCCTCACCGTCGATGTCGCCGCGCCCCTCACCATCGCCGTGCCCCTCACCGTCGCCGCGCCCCTCACCGTCGCCGGCCTCCTCGTCGCCGGCCTCACTAAATTGCGTAATTTCCTAATTTAGTGTGTAGGTTAATTTAGATGCGTAATTTATAGGATGTAGAGTTAATTGAGTTGTTAATTTAGTGTGTAGTTAATTTAGATGCGTAGTTTAGATGTATAGTTAATTGAATTGTTGTAGTTAATTTAGATGTATAGTTTAGATGCAAAAGTTAGAATTTTTTACTGTTGGTGATATTATTGTTGCATATGCAAAAGTTTGTGTGTTCATATATATGCAAAGAGTATGTCAATTTTTTCATAGAATTTTTATGAATTTTTTTGTTGTAATTTTGTTCATAGAATTTTTATTTTGTTCATAGATTTTTTATGATTTTTTTCTGTTGTAATTTTCTTCATAGAATTTTTATGATTTTTTTGTTCATAGAATTATCTTTGTCAATTTACATATATGTTCATATTTAGAAGAAAAAGAAGGAGAGAAAAAAGGAAAATAAGAAGAGGAAGAAGGAGAAGAAGAAGAAGAAGAAGAAGAAGAGAGGAATAACAGGAGAAATAAATAAGAAGATGAAAAAGAAGAAGAAAAAGAGGAGAAGAAGAAGGAATAGAGGAGAAAAAAAATCTTCTTCTCCTCTTTTTTTCTTCTTCTTCCTCTTCTTATTTTTGTTATTGGGTATGTCGTTGTCGATATACCCCCCCTCCCCGATAAATTTTAGTAATTAGTACTACTTAGAAAGTGTTTAATGGAATTAGTTAGAACTAGGTAAACTTGTTTATTTTTAGTAAGTACTACATTATTCTATTTATAGTAAGTGCTTAGTAGTTGAACTAGTTGATTTAATAAAACTGGTTTATTTTACTATAGAAGTAGTTTAATTTTAGCAAGAAAATTAATAGAACTAGTTTATTTTTTTAGTTAAAGCAATTATTCCCGCATCGACGTGGACGATGCCTCTCCCGCATCCTTGTCATCGAGTTGGCGGAGGACGACACCTGCTTGACCAGATGGGCCATGTCCGGGGCTGGGCTCCGCCGGGGTGGTACTGGGAGGCGCTACCTTTCGGGGGGCGTAGCTTGGTGAGGAGCCAGCCCATCGTTGACCCGATCCTTGTTTGGTGGTGGTCGCATGGGCCAGTGACAGTGCCGAGGCTTTCGGACACCGTGGAGGTGGTACGTCACAGTGTCAGCGAGGAGGACCAGCACGTCCGTCGCTACATGGTTGCGTTGGAGGGCAGGTTCGAGAATACCTGACAGGTTCTTCAGGGATCTCACTGGAGCTATGATCCTGTGATGGTTCCTTCCCTTTGGGTGTCCACCGCCCGCGCCGATACCCGTCGGGCGCTACAGTTCTAGCTGTACTGGGGATATGTATGATAGTATTCGACGTGTATTAGTGATAATATTCAATGTACGGACACATGGAGATGATGTAGTTTTTCTTATAATTGAATGCATCCTAATTTGAATACTAATTTATTTTGCGATTTGATTTTTCTTATTGAATGCTCAAATTGGAGGGCAGTATGCAAGGCATATGCATATGATTAGTTGAATAATAATGATCTAATTTAGTCTTTGAATTATGAACGTATAGGAAATGTCATCATCGGACGACGGAACTCTCCCGGGGGAGTGCGACTGGTGCCACGACGATCGAGGTCAGTGCGACAGGCCTCACCTGGACGATGGTCGGTGCTTCAGCATTAAGCTTGAGGAGACCTTCGAAGTTGAAATGGTACGCAACGATGACAAGTGTTTTTTTCATAATTAGGCATGACTTCAACTATTTCAACGTGTAATTTTCATCTTTTACAATTCGAGTATAGTTTATCCCATGCCATGCAAGACACTATGTCTTGGAGAGGATGGATTTTGAAGACCATGAAAATTTTGAAATGAAGAAAATTCACCTAAGGACCCATCATGATGTGGATTTTGAAGTAAAGTTGTATAATGCTGAGAGCGTAACCCATTTTGGTTGCAAAAATTGGGAAGCATTTTGCAAATTGTATGGTTTTGATGAGGGTATGCTTGTCACCATGGATCTTGGTGATCCTGAAATCGAGCAAGACAATATGGACATTTGGGTCCTTGTTGATACGCCTCCAGTTCTACCGCTATGTGAGTTTCTCAAACATAGTTAATTATTAACTAATTTATATTGTTCATTTCAAAATAGTTGACAACTTATTTCCATTGACAGCTTATTTTGAAGTATCAAAGAATGTGCAGAAGATGGTAGATAGAACTTACTACACCGATGGCTCTGAGTTAACTACCAAGGAGAAAACTCATCTGGTTGGATTTTGTAATGATCTTGAGAATTACAATATCTACAATCGAACTCCTCAACATTATGGTCAATACGTGCCACTAGTGCACGTGTTGAACTACGGTAACTACTATGGAGATACCCTGGTAAGATTTTTTACTATTACGACATCCGTGCATCTTGTTGCATACTTCTAAAACTAGTACATCATTGCTAACTACGAAGTTATTACTATGTTTTTCAACAGAGAATCCCAGAGGAATGTGTGCCTCATTTGATGTATCAGAATGGCGGCAGCCTTTGTGTTTTGAACATATATCCAGGTCATCCTACGAATCTCAACTGTCCATACGAGATTTCTAAAAGAAGTGGAGACATGAAAATCAAAGGATGGAAAAAATGTATGGACAGTCGTAAGGAGCTTCTTGGAAGCAAAAGGAAGCGAGGCGCAAGAATTGGAGACAGGATGATCTCCATTCTTCATAATGGAGAGTCAGGGTCTATATTGTTTTATGCTATTTTACCTTAAGTGTATTTAGGTCCTACCTGATACTGATGATCATGTGCTAAGAACAATTATATAGGGTTGGGTTCGATGACTATGAGGATGATGATCGTATGACTTATTATTAATAACGAGTAGAAGTTGTATGATGATGCTTGAGTAGTAGGACTTGTTATTATATATGATGATGTATGATGCGAGCATGCATGAGTTATTATATATCTGCGGGTGAAATGAACATAGCAGTAGCTAGCGTTCGTAAACCAAGGATGAAGATATAAGAGAGGACACTTCTCTCTATTAGCTAGCTAATAACAACCTAAAATAACCCCCTAAACCCCTAAAATAGCCACTTTTTTTAAAAAAAAGAAAAACCTCAGGTCCAGCCAGCTGCTGACGCGTGGAAGCCTTTTGGTCGTGGTTTATGTCATCAACCGGGACCAAAAGCCCCCCTGCCTGGGCTGCCGACAGCGGCCACGTGGATGCCCATCTGTCCCGGTTCTGGTTTGAACCGGGACTAAAGGGGGGAGGTATTAGTACCGACCCTTTAGTCCGGTTCGAGAACCGGGACTAAAGGCCCTTACGAACCGGGACTACAGGCCCTTTTTCTACCAGTGATAACTAGCATTCCACAGGTATCTGCCCGAAGTCCATGGTCTCCCCATGGTTGTGAAGGATCTTTCCATTCCCTCAATTTTTTTATGAAGGATGTAGGCATTGGTTATGTTACGATCGTAACCATTATCCCATACCATCTACTCAGTTCAAATCCTAATAAGTGAATTCCTTGAGTAATGCATATAGCCTCTACCGTGTTGGGATTCTACGGTAAAGTGCGTCGACTGCAAATTAAAAAATTTCTACGTGCAGAACAAACAGGAACATGCTTCGGGAATGGATCACAGATCGTAACCACTAGACGCGTAGTTCCGTGCAGCGGAAGTAGTGTCCTGGCAGCGCGTCTAGAGTCGTCTCCTCCTCGTCCGATCTCCCTCAAACAGTCGGTCATCAGATCCCACGTACAGGTTTGCCGGATCGGCGCAAGAGTATCGCCTCAAACGGTATCCGCGCCTGCAGGAGGAACACCGTGCGACGGACTGCTAGGTATGATCACACAGTCGGCGCGGGTGAAGGTGACTATTCGCAACAGATGCAAAGCCCTAGTGACAGTGCCGAAGCAATCAACCCATGAGTGCGCCGCACCTCCACTAAATATAGGCATCCGCCACCGGCTCAACACTTGGGCCTCGCTCGGATCCTAAGGCCCAAAGTATGTTGGGCCTGGATCCGAGTCCGAGTAGGTTCACACATGACTCGTGAAGTCAGATCTGGCCTCTCAGGTTTCTTCCCTTAAGCGCATGACCCCTTATGTTCTCGTTCACTTGGTCGCGAGTCAGATCACATATGGCTCGGCTAGTCGGTAGCGGCCTCTAGCAAAGCATGCCGATTCCAAGTGTCTGATGAAGTTGGTTAGGCGAACCTGTACATCACACTATTTTCCCTTTGCCACATGATATTTGTTGTCCGGCTCAAGGCGAGTCTATCATCCTTGTGCTGGCCCGACCTCGTTCTCATTCCAGTGATGCCAAATACAAAATGGATTATTTCATAATCCTCGTCGCATGGCCATGCTTATCTTAGTCAGATCACACGAGGGGCCAGAGTATATCTCTCCTGGTTGGAGGTGTAAATCCCATCTGACCTGACCATGTCTCGCAGCATGGGTCTGGACAAGTCCGAAACTAACCTTTCTAACTATCCAATTATGGAGTAGCGTTTGGTTGGCCAAAAGCAAGTCTGTCATCATTTCGAGTACATGCGCCAGCTTAGGTCTTAGGACATAGAATGTATGTTGTACTAGAGACTCATAGATGACATATCGTTGCGTCTCATATTCGGGTCTGTCCGATTCAGACCTAATCTCGACTTGGATCCGACTACATCGAATCTGATCAGATCCTTCCGAGTCCATATTATCCGGTTAGCATCCAATGCTCCATGGCTAGTGAGAGCGAGCCATCCACCATGTCACATGCTAGTCTAATGAGCTGCACGTCCACACATCCCTTTCGACTAGAGACCTTTTAGGACAGTCATCATACAATGCATAGTTCGACAAACAAGTTACGTACTTGTTGATACACATCTTTGATAATATCCAAGGACTATCTTTATTCATAAATACATAGAAAATATCATCATACATACCGGCACTAGGAATCAATATGTGTGTAACATCCCGGCAGAGATAACCAAAGCAAGAAAGTCACATCATAGGCCAATAATCCCTATGTTCTATGTTGCACCCTCCACCACGTCCACGACCATGACCCCATCCTCGCAACGAGTCCTGCCCTCTCGCCATGAGGAGCTGCACTTCTTCATGTCCTGTCTCCCACCCCTTGACGAGTTCCTCGTGTGCCTTGAGTGAACGAAAGGCCTCCTCCATGGCCATCTTGTTGGTGTCGCCGAACAATGCAATCAATGACGCAATGTGGATGAACTTGTTGGTGTTGGAACTTTGCCCTTAAGATCGATCACATCAAATAACGATGAACACGCACACGAAAAACTGATAGCCAAGGGCACGTGTCGCGCCCCTCTTTTCCTCTTTATTTCTCTTTTCTCTTGCCTCCGCGATGTTACAATTGATCGTACCCTGCTCATGTATATATATACTAGCACATATGCCCGTGCATTGCAACGGGAAAATTAATGTTTTGTGCAAGTATAATGTTCCACAGCACCGGATTCACTATGAAAAAATGCTTCAACGCTCCTTCTACAAAATGAACATAAAAAATACGATGCAATTTAGCCGTGTTCATATTTTCTTTGTTGGGCATAATCTCCCACTGATTCCATCTAAGTATAATCCTTCCTTTAGTTACCGTGATGTCCTCACCCGTTTTAGTCGGGAATCAAATCCTTCCTTCTCTAATTTAATATCCCCAACACATTGAAGCATACATAGCCTTCTTTTTAACTATCCTACCTTTTTACCTCAAGTCCTTCCTTTAATTAGCCTCATCTATTTGAAAATTCTATTTATTAAGACCACAATCTTTCTTTTAATTAGTCCACCAGTTTACTCAAAGTCTTTTTTTAATTAGCCACATCCATTTAAATATTTTATTTAAGTCCACAATCCTTTCTTTAATTAGCTCATTTGCTTAAACACGAGGACTGTCACTCATATATTTAGAGCGAGTTGGGATTTAGTAAATGTAAATGACGCATAGGTTGTTGCATCGAAGATCCAGACAGGAGGTCCTGTTTAAATTCCCATAATGTTAATTTTGACCTAATTATTTTTCACGGACTCTATGAAACCCATAAAAGGCCCATCGAAATGAAAAGGACTGAATCGAATATCTATTCCCTTTAATAGTTGGACTGAACCAAACCAAGAATACCTATTCCCTTTAATAGTAGGTATAGACTACGACATATGCCCGTGCGTTGCAATGGGAAAATTAATGTTTTGTGCAAGTATAATGTTCCACAACACCGGATTCACTATGAAAAAAATGCTTCAACGCTCCTTCTACAAAATGAACATAAAAAATACGATGCAATTTAGCCATGTTCATATTTTCTTTGTTGGGCATAATCTCCCACCGATTCCATCTAAGTATAATCCTTCCTTTAGTTACCGTGACGTCCTCACCCGTTTTAGTCGGGATTCAAATCCTTCCTTCTCTAATTTAATATCCCCAACACATTGAAGCATACATAGCCTTCTTTTTAACTATCCTACCTTTTTACCTCAAGTCCTTCCTTTAATTAGCCTCATCTATTTGAAAATTCTATTTATTAAGACCACAATCTTTCGTTTAATTAGTCCACAGTTTACTCAAAGTCTTTTTTTAATTAGCCACATTCGTTTAAATATTTTATTTAAGTCCACAATCCTTTCTTTAATTAGCTCATTTGCTTAAACACGAGGACTGTCACTCATATATTTAGAGCGAGTTGGGATTTAGTAAATGTGAATGACGCATAGGTTGTTGCATCGAAGATCCAGACAGGAGGTCCTGTTTAAATTCCCATAATGTTAATTTTGACCTAAATATATGGGACTCTATGAAGCCCATAAAAGGCCCATCAAAATGAAAAGGACTGAACTGAATATCTATTTCCTTTAATAGTTGGACTGAACCAAACCAAGAATACTTATTCTCTTTAATAGTATATATAGATAGATACTAGCAAAAGAGCCCGTGCGTTGCAACGGGAGGAAACAATATGATACACCCCTAACCCAATAATCATGATTCAAGGCCCCAACATGACACCACTCTCTCTCTCTCTATACATAAGATGAACATCAACTTTCTTTTTTTTCATGCAATGTTTTGCCGAGGCATGCATGTGTGGTTATTGCTGGTTTCCTTTGTCTTCAATCTGATTTTGATAAGATCTTCATTTGCATCATGGATTGGCATCAGTATGGAAAAAGACCAATTGTGAGCTACTGATTAAAATTACATCATAAATAGAATTTTAAAAATGTTCAATAAGTATAATAACATCATATTCAGATTGTACACATCACTATTGATTAAAAGTACATCAAAAATAGAATTTTAAAAATGTTAAATAGTTAAAATAACATCATATTCAGATTCTACATATTTTTCTAATCAAAATTCATATATAATAATTTAAATTGGAGTAACGGTTTACAAGATATGATTTTTATAAGCATTTATCACTTATAATTGAATTGCGGATTAATTAATAGGAACGGTAGGGAGTTTCTGGAAAAAAAGAAAAACGATTTGTTTTTACTTAATTGCGGACTACGGGCTTATTTCACGAAAACAGAGGGGGTTTCAATTTTTTTTAAACAATTCATTTTTGTCACTTAAGTCTGGACTGCTTGTTGATTTCGAGAAATATAGGTTTTTTTTGTAAACATGCTCTTGCGGAGAAAAAAGTTGACGTGCTTTGCTGCGAAATAAACGCCAATTGTCACGATTAGGTTGATCATATAGAGGATAAGTTTGATTCTTTAGGATGGGTAGGCGTGAGCCGCGGGGCAGCGCGAGCCCCGAGGGTCGATGGCTGCGGGGAGGGCCTGCGCGAACCACAGGTCGATGGCTACAGTGCGGGGGCGGGCGCGCCGACGGCAGCTGCTGGGCGTGGCGGCGCCTATTGCTCGGTGGTCAGAGGTGCGTGGTGAACACGGCCGAGCTTCGGGACGACTGCGGGTGGGCACGCGAGCCCAAGCATGCAGCGGGCGCGCCCGGCGCGAGCTTCGGGACGACCGCGGGTGGGCACGCGAACCTAAGCATGCAGCAGGCGCGCCCGGCGCGACAGGCGTGCGAGGTCGTGGGCGCGGTGGACGCGGCCAGACATTTTTTGAAATAGTCTGTCGCTTTGGGTACCACGGACAAAAGCCAAACACGGACGCCCGTTGTCTAAGCACAAACGGACAAAATCTGGATAAAACGGATATTCGTTTACAGACTGGCGTTGGAGTTGGCCTAATAGTCAATCAATACGAAAGCATGTGTACCATGTCCTTGCATGTGCGCCACGCGTCGTCGTGGAGCTACCGCACCGCACTACACAAGCCTATCTTATCTAAGCCACAGCACCGTCTCACCCACCACCATTCGTTTTCTATTCCATTCTCATACCCACAACCGTAGAGCAGCAGAGCAGCCGCAACTCCTCCCCCACCTTTCAGTTCATCTTCGCCATAGGCCCTCGTTGGGACAGCCGCAGTAGCACAGGGCGGCGACCTTCAGCTCCCCTCGAGGCCGCGTCCCCCTGCCTCCTCCAACCGCGCAAGCAGGCCAAGCCGACTCCCTCCCCCTCTCTCATCCTTTGAAGCCCTTTTCTCTCTAATCTCTCACACGTTTTCTCCAGGGATCCTGCCATGGAGACGCTGCCTCTCTGTCTCGATCTGTCCGCTGTCGGATCCACGCCGGAGCAGCCGGATCCGTCGCGTGGGCCACGCAGGTTGCTGCTGCTGTCCTCCACGGAGCCCGCCATGGAGATCGCCGCCTCTCCCTGTCGATCCATCCGCCGCCGGATCCACGGTGGAGCAGCCGAGATCCATCGCCCAGGCGAGCGTCCCCCATCCTCCCCCGCGACGCACGACGGCCGGTCAACAACAGCCACTGCCCCGCCTCGCCGCGCCGTCTCCGCAGCACTTGCCCCGGCGAACGTCCTCCAACCTCCTTGCGAGCGACCTCCATCCTCCCGCGCGAGGCACGGCGGCGGCCGTCCCCCGACCTCGTCTACTCCTCTCGTCGCCGGATTTGACGTGCCGCCGCCCGATCCGTCTCCATCGGCTGCCCTCGACCGTCCCCGACCTCGTCTACTCCTCCCCGTCGCCGGATTTGACGCGCCGCCGCCGGGTCTGCCTCCATCAGGCTGCCCTTGACCGTCCCCGGCCTCGTCTGCTCTTCCCATGAAACATTTTTTTTCACATATATAATGGACTGTGGGTTAATTACTTAAAACCACAGGGGGCTTTTCACGAAAAATGCATGGCGACGGACGACAGAAACCCAATTCTCTTTATTATTATTAGGTAAAGATAAAGAGGTAAAGATAAAGATAAAGATAAAGATAGATATAGATATAGATACATGACCCGGACAAGCTGCCAAACCGACTCCAAGTAAACCTACTCGTACTCTGCCTAGGACACGTACAGAACTGGTACTACTCCTAGCCGGACTATGACACCTAGCTAGGACTAACTCTCTATCTAATTACAAGGCCACCTAGATAAAGACTTAAACCTAAACCGGACACATGCAGCCAACTCCAATGCTACTATAACACGTAGAGCAAGCTCATGCAATCTCAAACACCACGTAGACTCCCTGTTGAATACTAATCAAGATTACTCTAACGGTTGGAGACGGCTCGGAGAAGCTTCTTCACGACGTACTTCTCCTCCATCGCATCACCAAGCTTACGGATGCGCCCCATGAGCGTCATGAACCTCGCCGCGAAATCTTCCACGAACGCCGCATCGCCCATCTTGAGGCCATCAAATTCCAAGCGCAAGGACTGAATCCTCGCCTCTCGGACGTGCTCGACGCCCACATGCATGGAGCGAAGCGCCGCCCACACATCAACGGCGGTCTCCTTCTCCGCAACTCGCAGCAGCGTCGTATCCTAGATCGACTGGGGGATGATCATCATGGCCATCTCCTCCTTGCCCGCGTCGACCTTCTTGGAGGAGTCCTCACGATGAACCGCAGCTCACGCGCCATTGGCGCGCAAGAGGTACTTCATCCTCATCGCCCACACCACGTAGTTCGTCCTCGTGAGCAACGGGAATGGGAGCTTCCCCGCCGTCGCGGCAGCCACCATCGCCGCCGAGTCGCTTGGCACCAACGCTCCAGTCGCTGAAGAGTCACGCGGCCTCGTCTGCGTCATCACCTAGCGCTGATACCAAATGTTGGAGCTGAATCGCTCAGCCCCTTCTTCTTCCTCTCTACTACCTCAAGGAACAGAAGAACTCTGGTTTTGGTGGCCACTGTATCACACAGCCTGCCGTTGTCGCACTGTATTTCTCTTGTCAAAGCAAATATGATTACAACTCTTAAATAGCCCATGCACACGCACGCCCAGCCGCCACGCTCGGCCGGTAAACCCACTAATTAAGCACGTACTAATTGACCCTGGAATCAGTCCACGTTCTGCATTCCGTGGCTGTGCAGCTAGCAATGCCTATCGCTGCGCTAACCAACTAACAACCTGCCCGATCTCTACCTGACTCCTTTTTTTCAGCCGGTCTACTCTAGCCACGACTTGCCGCTTCTCATGGGCAAGCTGTATCGCACAGCTCATGGCATCATGGCTCCCTCAAGCGCTCAGCCGAGACCTCGCATGCCAATTCCCTAAACTACATGCAGAACCAAAACAAAATATGCAGATACACAAGACATCAAGATTATATCTAACATGGCGGAGTGGCACATGCACGCACACTTGAAGTGGTATAAATGCTAGCTAATACTAGTCTAACAATTTCTATTGCTAGTTTTAACGGCCGGCAAATGCAAAGGAAGTACATGTTCTGGTCGTGAGTGCGTACACAATGGACTCCTTTGCATATTTTAGCTTCATGCTACGCCTTAGTTCACTGCATCTTTTAGCTTCATGACATGACGGACCAAGGCCAATGGGTCATTCTCCACATGACCCAGATTTGGCATTAAAACGAGGTGTGTCCGCTAGGGTCCTAGAGCAGGGTCCTGTCTCGCTGAAGAGGTGTGTCCGCTCTGATGTTTCTTTGGGCCCTCGGAAAAGAGAGCAGTATGTTTGTTCCAATGCTGTGCTCTTAAATAGGGGTATTGATTTGTTAGATTCAACATATTGCAACAACTATGTGCAGACATGTTGTCTTTGGTTGCACATGGGGCACGATGGCGAAAAAGAAGATGCAGTAGCAGAAATCAAAATATCTACTGTGTGCACGAAGCAATCACTCTAAATTTAGATCATAATATTACAACTAAATGAGGGTATTCATAGTGAAAGTAGAGTCAGTGAGACCCAGTAAAATTTCTACATCAGCTCTGGTAAATAAGACGCATGACCCGATCAAGTGGTGGATGGACCCGTGGATACACTCTACTTCACACCTTTGAGCTTGATGTCACTTGTTGGTAACTCCATTTGGGTCATCTTCGATTGAACTAACAATAGATAGTTTCAGTTCACAGTCCACATCAGTTTCTCATGAAGTTCTGCCTCAAACAACAAAAGAAATGATTGTTACAATGTTACTTCGGACATCCACAGAAGAACAAAAAGAATTAGAACTTCTGAGCTAGTGATATACCACCTGCTTCCCATCTTGTTGGTTCTCTTCCTCTTTCTATTTCCATGGGTTTTCTTTCCGCAAGTTTGATTCCTTTCCTTTGAGTTGTCATTTGAAGTTTATTTGTTAGATTTCAGTTGCACCAGTGTTGTCCCTGCGGGCACCAGAGTATAACAAGATAAAACTACTTCCTTGGTAATATACATGCATGCATGCAACAAGATAAATAAACAAGAACTATAATGTACCTTATAGGCTTCAAAGATTTGTCAGATTTGAAAGAATAGCGTCAAGGAGCGATAGAAAGAAAAGAATACGCTTTACCTTTCCCCACCTCTGGTACTCCCCCAGGCGGAAGGAGAGACAACCCCAGCTGCTGACGACCCGCGGCCCTCCTCTTCCTCCTCTCCCGTTTCGCCACTAGGGCCTGCCGACAGGCGAAGCCTCATCCGACACGGGCAGCGGCGGGGCGCTCTGTCCTTCTCCAGTGGCGGGATCGTAGAGGGTTAATCTGACCAGGCTAGGGCATGGCGTCACTGGGGAGGTGGTAGATGGTAGTGTTGTCACATTGGTGGCGTGGATGCTGAATGGGGCAGGCTGCATGTTGCTGATGGCGGCAGTGGCTGGCATTCGACTCGTTGAATCTAGCCGGCGTGGGGTTGTAGGGGTTCTGCTGGTCCGAGGCGGGCGGGATACCCATGGTGCTAGCCGTCCATGGTGCACCGTGTACGGCGACATCGCAAGATGCTCGCCGGCATGGTCTAGAGTGTGATGTACAGAACCCTCTGCTCACGATCTATTGAACGAATTCAAGGATACATAGTACTTTCGTAGAGATTGGAATGGGAATTGGGAGAAGAGAGGTACGGCTTGGGGAAGAAGGAAGAAGGGAGAGTCTGAGAGGGGATCGAGATCCAATCATAGATTAAAATAGCCCGCGAAATAGCCGCGATAGCTGCGCTATAGCTTCCCGGGAGCCTCGCCGCTAAGCTATGGCTGCTGCCACGAAATCCTCTACATATACCTCTAAATAGCTCAAAAATCAGCAAAACCCTCCAAAATCATCTCTCCCACCAGAAAAATTTCCGCTATTTGCCGCGATTGCCCGCTATGACGGCCGCAATAGCTGCTAGGAGAGGCCGCCGCGAAATCGTTTCTCCCGCGATCTTAATCTTTGGATCCAATTACAATTCGCTGCCTTCTCCGGCTCAGCTAGTGGGTATTTAACGCACTCTATTACATGGGTCATCTTGCCCTACGAGATGGGCCAACGGCCCATACATTTGAGTCAACTTCCGGCCTGCCACTTAGTATTTGTCCCCTTCTTCTCCTGTCTGCTCCCTGATGCGCCGTTCGTCAGCAACAGAGCTCTAGTGCTGACATAGAGGCATGTGATCGGTTGTCGTGATCTCCGCCAAGGTAGGTCGAGGACTCGAGGCGATGGCCGCGGGGTGCCAATGATGGGGTGGAGCTAGTTTTGTGCATCGTCGGTGCGGTCACGGTATCCTTGGCGGTGGCGATTGGCACTCGACAATTGGTGCGAGTGGTGGGGACTACCTATCTTCTCCTGGCTCTGTGTCGAAGGCGACGGCTGGGATGTAGGGCTTGCACTTGGCAGACCAGTTCTAGGCATGAGCCTGGTCGGAGTGGTGGCTCTAGGTAGATGAGGTTGGGCTTGGTTTATGTCTTGCTCGGGGGCTGTGAGACTCCTCCCTTCGTCGGCACGATAGGCGATAGTGGTCGTTGTGCCACCGCAGGTTCGACAGATGGATCGGCACCATAGGCCATGGATATGACATTGTTCGAGCTCAACTGTGATAAGGCCAGAAGGCTTTGGCTAGGCCTGGCTGGACGTTGGCTGTTGGGAGGCACTGGGTAGTCTCCCCCATCGGGACTGTATGGGGATGCAGGCCTGGGTACTTCCTATAGTGCAAGCGTTAACCCAAACTCAGTGGCTAATGCTGGGCTAGGAGTGGATGGATTGTCTTTGCTCTTCCTATCGTGGTTGATGCACCGTGAAGTGAGTGGATGTTGTGTCTCGGCCTTACATGCCAGGGCAACCGCCTCAGTTTATGGTTCGCATAGGTGGCTTTCTAGCATGCACCATGTTGGCGGTGGTGGCTATGCCTCTTGGTCGTGTGGTGGCCAGTGATGTAGAAGAGGCGTCTCGGGCTCACCCTGTGTCTTGGTAGTGCCTTCGCCCAGATCCAGATCTGCAGGTTTGTGCTCCTCACGTTGTCCAAGATGCTTGGTCACTCGGCTGAGTGTCCTAGCGAAAGCTTGGCGCTTTGGGTCCGACTGCGCCGACGCCCGTGGGTGCCTCTTTCCTCTTGTGGATATCATTATGGTTCTCTTCTCTGTGCCAAGGTTCCGTGTGAAGACCCTTCTCCATCGCGGACTCGGCAGCAGGGACGCTTAGCATTGTTTCCCCTTTCGAGGGCGTTGTTGTGAAGCTTAGGTTTCCTAGCGCGTGTCGTTGCATTGTATTCTAGCTTACTTACCTATGTTGTTTTTGGGCAGCGTAGTCGTGTGTGTGTGTGTGTGTAAGCTGTCCAGCTATCCTGTGATCTGTTTAGTAAGAGGGCTTCCTCACTACCTTATATCGTTTGTCCGTGTACTATGGTGTGTGCTTTACCTATAAAGCAGGATGAGAGCCTGTTTTTGGAGAGATTTTTAAGATTTCAGTACCCCAGTAGTGATGTCTTTGGTGACAATATAGTGCAACAAAATGACGCTTCTTACTATAGACAAGAGATGTGCTATAGATGAAACAACAAAATGAATATAGCTTCTAGGATTCTATGGCTGGTCTGCAGCCGGACTCTCATCCTCATCAACCACACAATTTCACGAGCAAAGTAATCTTCAAGTTTCGTCAAAAGTGGCAGAGTATGCTCCCGGACATGTCCATACCATTCTTCATCTACACTGATGATAATGTCCCCTCGGTTCACGAAGTTAGGCATGGAACTGGGCTTCTTCGACATACCCTTCGATCAGACCATTGCTGCAACAAAATTGGTGAAGATCGTTAGAATCAATGCATGAACTAACACCACAATTTTTACAAACAAATGCAGTTTGTTCTGGTAGATGCATGCACATACACAGTAGTAGGGAAGGAGCAATGACCTAGGACTTAGACCCTTGGTAGTATCTAAGATGCAAGGCACTCTGCCGAATATAATTGCAGAAGACTGGCAAATTTTTTAACCCATCTTCCTTCGAGTCAGACATCAGCTTCGTGTCCTTGGCGATACCCTTGAAACCAGAGTTTTTCAGTTGGTCCAAGAAAGTTAATAATAAGCTTCAAAAGCTAAATTAAGGAATCCATTAGAGCACTGGTTGGTCTGATTTGGTAGCGGCAGGTATCTACCATTAATCCAGCAATGGCAGCAACAGATTGACCCTTCGAGTAGAGATCGCAGATTGCTCGAATGTTGATTGGTCACTCAGTTTCATGTCGTCAGCAGTGAGATCTTTTGCGTGAATCATCCGATACTTCTCTTCTATGTCGAGACACTTCACAACACTTGTTTTTTTGGTGTAGATCAGTAGATGTGAAGTAGTTAGTTAGCAACGCAATCAATCAGATTTGTAACGCCACCAGTATTTTTGTACTACATATAGTACAGGCAGCAGGAAGAACATACGGAACTGACTGCTGGCATGCATGGTGGGAAGACGAGATATTGCTGCTCATTTGTTTATCTCAACTCATTGTAAAGCTATTCCGGTATGTTGAGCAAAATAAACGAACTGATGTTGTGGATGTAAAAATTCGACTGAGATTGTACTATAAACGAACTGATGTTGTGGATGTAAAAATTCGAGCTGTGGCCAGTGACGGAGCCAGGAATATAGTATCAGAAGGGCCGAGTGTAGTTAATCCTTGTTAGAGAGGGCCAACTCATAAGAATACACCATTTTAGCAATCATCTCTACATATCCAGTCTGCGTGGCCACAAGCCGTAGCAGTCAACGTCGCTAGCAGCCCCCCTTGTGGCACGACTTAGTAGGAAGGATGTGCGGAGCTCCAGCTTTGGTCGCCCATCTAACCAGCGCCAGCAATAGCCATGGCCCATGGCCGCCGCCGGCGGCTGCCACCGGTGAGCACGATGGAGGTGCAGGCGGAGGCAAAGAGGATGTTGGCCCAGTCCTGAAGTCGAGTACTTCCGATGATGGAATACGAATGACGACGAACGACAATGAAGCGAAGCAACACTGATTTCCGAACTTGGTTCCTGCCCCAAGCTGGCTCGATCTCTCCTGATCGATTATTCCGCTGCGCGTACATAGCTAAACTAGCTAGCTAATCTCGCCGGATACACAATCCACGTACGCACGCAACACAGAGGCTGGCTTGATTGCCAAAGGCTCGTATCGAGCCTTTTCCTTTCTTTATTGCTTCACGGTGGTACAAAGAGTACAGGGATATATGAGTATTTATATTAGCTAGCTAACCTGCCAACTAATCTAATCCTACTCGGTGAAGGATAGGAAAACTAACACGAACACGTACATGCACGTATTGCCGGACACGGACACGTCTTGTCATGTTTAATTCCAACAGAGGAGAGGTAACACAACCTTGGAATGGCACATGGTGGCAGGGGAAGGAAGCGGTGGCCTCATCGTGGGGGCGGGTAAGGAAGAGACGTCGCGAGCGACAGAGACAGGGAATTCTCTCCCCGTGTCGCGAGGCATGGGTGTTATCCCGGGGAAATCATGGGGATTGGGCCTAAAATACCTCTGGGACTTTAACGTCCAAATGTCCATGTACATGGCTCGGGTCAGATTTTCCATGAGGGCTTTCCACCCAGGGAATTGGTGGCAATCCCTGGGGCATCCTTGGCGACCAAATGAGCCACAAATATTCAGTGCCACGTCATATAGTGTCCACGGGGGTGGGCAGGGCACCATCACGCCACACGATTCCTTCTGTACTGAAGCCTTAACAAGGTTTTTAAACCAAGTTTTGATGGCCCTGCCAAAGGAAGTCTCCGTTCTTGCTGCAGCGGTCTTCCTTAGACCATCTTTAACAGCTGCCCAACGCGCGGCGCTAAAAACCAGTTTGCAACGTGTCTATCGTCTGGTTTGGCGCGGCGGGCAGCGCTGGCTCCAGCAGCCGCGGCAAAATGCAGCGCGCGTGCTCTCACACAAACAATATATGGGCTCCAAACACAAGCAAAAAGATCAAACACAAACAAAATAAATCAACAATAAATAATTCAATTTCGTTATTACAACTCAAACAAATAATTTATCATTCAATACAACAAATTGTTCAACAATACAACATCAAACATCAAACAATACAACAATACAACAAATCATGATGCTCTTTGTCGGCCATTCCAAGCCCACCGAGGCGTGGGGATAGGCCAGGGAAGCGCCGGAACGATCGCCAGAAGAAATGGGGTGGCGCGGGCGGCGGCGGCGTAGCGGTTGGATGGGGTAGGTGGAGTTGCGAGCGAGCGCTCAAGAGTCCAGTGTGCGGGAGCGGACGCAGCAATTAAGCGGCGGGCGATGGCGTTTCGACCCACACGCTGAACTAGATATGCCGTGCGCACAGTTTTTGCGCCTCCGCTAGAGCGCCCAGAGCAATAACGCGTGCAAAAAACACCGATTTTTCAGCACGAGGCTTATATAGCGCGGCTGTTAGAGATGCTCCTATAGCTACAGTGTGTCTGTACAGCTACTACGGTCACAAGACGTAAAGTACTACAGTTCTGGTGTATATATGCTGCACTCGTCTTTCCTGTGGCACCCAATCTTGAGCTGCAGATGTTTGTGTCATCACAGCCGACGACCTACTGTCTGTGTGATCGTCCCGCTCTTTTCCACCAGCTACGCAGGAACTTCATCCAAAGGTGGTTTGGCCTTGAGGATGTGTGATGCAACACTCTGGTGGTCCGCCCACTTATCAGGCACCAGATCCTATGGTGGACTGACCTGTACATATGTTCTTCTCCGCACCTTTTAGCTTCACCTCACCAAGGACTAAACCCAGTGCAGTATTGGTAATCTAATCCAGCATGAAATCGAGTCCCGATGTTTCCCAACCCAAACATATTGATTTCTGATGTTTAAGTGGCATTGCTAGAGGACACCTTATGGCCTAGTTTTACAATGTCCTAGAGCATGTCGTGCCTTGCTCTTAAATAAGACAAGAGGTTTGTGTGCGCTACGATGCTTCTTTGGACCCTAAAAAGAAAGAGCCTTGTGTTTGTTCCAATGTTGTCCTCTTAAATAAGAAGATTGATGAGCTGGACTCAACATAGTGCCTTATGAAAATTGGGACGCATGGTTGGTGCACATTTAATGTTCAAACGGATTATTGGGCAAAACAGGCTATACAACAGAATTCAAATATCTACCATGTGACCAAGACTATCCCACTAGATTTAAATCACAATATGACAATTAAATGCAATGTTTTAAATAACTGGTTATAGCCCCTCGATAGAGGTTTAAGTAGAGTGCCGCTAAATGGTATTCATGTACAATTGTCTAGTAATGTTATGAATTATTCAGCTATAACCCTCCTATAACTGATTTGGTGGACCACAGTTCTTTCGCATAGTCCGTTATACAAAACTATGATTAAATGTGCACATTCGTACCAAACTAGAGTTAACATAGCCCTAAATATATGTTAACTAAGATTTCTTTCATGGAAATCTTGCTCCAAAAAGTTCTCAAGAAACTACTAGGCCAGGTGAATACAAATTCATGAAGGTACTTGCAACCCAAAAGCATGAATCCACACCCTCTTAGATATGATCAAACGATAAGAAAAGTCCAAGTTGCTTGAGCTTAGATGCATTTCCAAAATGTTTTCCATCCTAGTGTTTTTCTGCATGATAATACATGCCTAGTTCATATAATAATGATTAAGTTACAAGCCACGTAAACACCGACCTAAAAAAACTAAAAAGACGATAATATTCTAATCTTTGCACAAAGGACCACCAGCCAAGAAAGCAAAGCACAACAAGACCGAAGAATCCATTTAACTTGATGCCAATGCGTTTCACCTGCATCTGGCACCACTGATGCCCACCATAAGAAAATATGACAGACCACCTCTTCACCTGAGATCGGCGTGGCTCCATCACTCATATGTAGCATTTCAGTCCTCCAGATTAGCTTGCCAAAGGTGAAGCCACTTTCGTTGAAAGAATCTGGCTACGGCAACACCCAGACATGCTATCGAACTCCATAATAGGCATCCTCGCTAGAAGATGATGTTGGAGGAGGAAAAACTACCTGTCAAGTGCCAACCACGAACCCAACACATGATCCACCATCTTCCTATTGTCGTTGATGCATACAACTATCTGCATCTGATCCTACACTACCTTTCGAGCTCAGCGCCGATGCTAGAGCAAACGCCATCGCAATGGCGGAGCCTCAGAACAGAAGTCTACCATAGGGACGCTGCCGCCACACAATCCCCACTTGAATATATTAAGAACCAGATCCATCACCACGAACGAGTAAAACACCATGTCCTGGAAGGATATGCAGCTTCATTATCCGCTGCCGCCGTTGCCCTTGCTGAAGACATGACGTCGAATGATCAAAAACCTAAGATACTAAGAGCATCTACAACAGGGTGCCACAAACCGGCCTCAAACGCCCGGACGAACGGCCCGGTCGCTGATCAATCACAAAAAGTCGATCCAAACGTCGGGCTGACCAGCAATTCTCATATCTAGCCCAAATATGGGGCAGATATGGGGGTGCTCAGGCGCATCAGTCATCTCGGACCCGGCCGACGCTGACCCACCCGACCTCACATATATTCCTCCCCACCCGCTCGCCAGACCAAACCCTAGCCACTTCACTTCACTCCACTCCACTCCCCTCCACCACCCAAGTTCCCATCTGACAATCTCTGACCTTCTCTGGCATGGCGGGCAGCGGATCTGACTCCAACCTGTCCGGATCCGTCGACTCGGGTGTCGTCCCGTGCAGGTTGGGGGAAGAAATAATTGTCTGCGTTGCACTCCGCCACTCCCAGGAGGACAGCGCCCGACCGACAGCAAGATCTGTCCAGCACGACTTGATAGCGCCGGCGCGTCGGGCGCCTAGATCCTCCGAGCAATGATCATCGCGGTCCCAAGAGCTTTCAAATCACCCCTTCCCAATCACCGCTCCAGCGCAGTATCAGTCTCACTCGGACAGGTGTGCCCGCTATGGAAGGAGTGGATAAGGGCAGCGGAGGTCCGCCGCGCTGTTGACATGGCGGCGGCGGAGGCGGCTGATGTGGCGGCATGAGCGGTCGCAGAGGAGGAACCCATCCGCACTCGCATTGTAAAGAAGCGGCAGAGCATGAACACGTGCGCCCTCGCCTGAGAGCAGAATCGGGCGGTCCGTGCAATGACCGAACTGCCACCAAGGAGGAGAAGGAGGACAGTGATGGGTCGGACAGCTCTGGTGATGAGAAGATCGGGCTCGACCCTTACTGCATCTTCGACCGGTACTTCCGCAAGCAGGATGACAAGGGCAGTCGTGGATGATCTTCTCCATCATAGCCAAACATGCCAAATTTTGGTTGTCCGACGGCATGTTAGTGATGTAGTAGCAGGACAATGTGTGAAATGCATCGACGCTATTGTATGAGTTTGTATGGATGTGATGTATCGTAATTCAGGTGTCCGAATGTGGGAAGAAAAAATTAAGGCCTGACCAGTCAGTGTCCATCAATGCACCTAGGCGAGTCCGCAGGTGATTGAGGGGTTAAATTTGCCAAGTCGGGCTATAGATGCTCTAAGGCCCTAGAACCTAAAGCTAAACGAACCATACACACGGGATATGACGATCCTCGTCACCACCAAGGACTGAGAGGTCATCGTCCGGGGGGAGCCACTAGAGCATGGCACCTAAAGATAGTTACCCTTGAAACCCTAATCACCACCATAGGATTAGGGTTTCAGGGAAACGTTTGAGGACAACACGTTTTCTAACTTCCTAGTTTCAATGACATTGGCAAAGAAAGTATAGATTTCAGACCAAACTCTCCATCAACATAACACTCCACAATTAAGAGGTGGAGTACATAAAGTTGAGAGTTGCAGTAGAGTTTATGTGGAGGGAGATGTGGCCCAGAAAAACAAAATTATTGCCCGCGCCATTGAGAAGGTGGGTTTGGATCAAAGCTATCTCAGCCAATTTTGGACTGAAACGACTAACAACATCCCAATGCTAGTTCATTAACGGAACCAACTGTCAAGCTTTTTCAGTCTTTAGTTGTGCGAACTAAACTGATAGAAAGTTGCAACAGTGAACTGATTGAAGCTGCGGAAGTAAAAAATTATAATTGAGCTTGCATATTATCACAGTTTTTTCTCCTCTTTTCATTTTTGCAAAATTAATGTTCTGAACTTTGTGTATTTCGGTTTTTCTGTAACTAACTGAGACTAGAGGAGACTAGCAAGCCTGATTTTGTAGTACTGTATGACCAAAGCCTATAAACATGGTTTTTCGTACGATAATATATGAGTCAACCTCTAAAGACCACGAGGTGTCTTACACATGACACTGAAGATGAAGGCTTGTTGCATGTACATGTGCTGAGTGGCACGGTGGTGAACCTAGTCACCTTTTTTTGTGAAACCCCGCAACAGATTTGCCATTTTCGTTCATTAACGAAGATGGTTTTAGACAACTACCTATGAAGCGGGGAACAATAGACAACTCTCGCAGCATGTGAATAAGCCATAGATTTCTCCAGGCGGCATGTGCATGTACACCACCAAACGCGGGACCATGTGAAACAAAAACAATGCAAGAAATCCCATGTAAATCATTCAAAGTACTCATGCCACGTTCAGGGAGAACATATATGTTATTATGCGGCATGCAACACTCTATTTTCACTAAATCATTTTCATGTTCCTCCTATCTTTCTTTGAAGGACCGGTAGGGATACCGAAAAGATTAGACTTTTATCGATCTCGACTCTTCTGGCAATGTGATGAGGTTAAGATGAAATACAGATTGGCCAGACGGGATATCATTTGCAAACCCAAGGACCAAGGCGGGTTAGGGATTGACAACTTGGAAGTTAAGAATAGGTGCCTCCTCTCCAAATGGTTATTCAGACTATTTATCAAGACTGAGGGTATGTAGATACAAATATTGCGTAATAAGTACCTCTAATCTAAGACTTTGGCCCAGGTTACCACTAGGCCTAATGACTCGCTATTCTGGAAAGGGTTAATGAGGATGAAAGTCTCCTTTTTTCAGAGAGTAAAGTTCATCGTTGGCAACGGTAACACGACTAGATTTTTGGAAGATGCATGGTTAGGAGAGACGCCCCAAGCCTTGCAATATCCCACTTATATAATATTGTACAGCATAAGGAAGTTTGTGTCGCTACAATATTACAGCCGGTCCCCCTTAATATACAATTTAGGAGGTCTCTTGAAGAGGAACGATGGAATTCATGACTTCACTTGGTACGTAGGTTCATGAAAGTTCAACTCTTTGACCAGTCAGACACCATTCACTGGAAATTAGCTATGAATGGTAGTTCCTCAGTGAAGTCTATGTATTTGGATCTAATTGATTCTAGGCCAATTCCGAGATCCTTCATATCTCGAAGATTAAAGTTTCACTTAGAATTAAAATCTTGATATGGACTGTCCACAAGGGAGTGATTTTAACAAAAGATAATTTGGTTAAGCGAAAATGGGTTGGTAGTTCTAGATGTTGTTTCTGTGACCGGGATGAAACTATACAACACCTCTTTCTCGATTGCCCGTTGGCAAAACTACTTTGGCGCGTGATACATATAGCCTTCAACGTTACCCTTTCATCTTGCATCAACACGTTATTTGGGACATGGCTAAATGAAGTGGAACCAAATATAGCGAGACATACTCGGATAGGTATATGTGCTTTACTTTGGGCTATAAGGAAAGACAAGAACGATATGATCTTTAACCGGAAAAACTTTATCAACTTTTTGCAGGTTATTTATAGAGTCACTGCTTGGATCCGTACGCGATCGTTACCACCCTTGCGGACTCTAGGGAGCTTTTAATTATTGGGTGCAACCGTTGGGAGATGGTAGCACGAGTTATCTTCAATCGATTTAGATAGCGAGGTAATAATAGGCTAGGTGTGTAGTGTTAGACTTAATTTTGATTCATGTATCTGCATAGTTTGTTTTTCATTATGCATGTAGCTTAGTTTGTCTAGGGAGTAGTTGTCAGGGGAGGCGTGCGGAGAAGGCGAGATGCCAAGGCGTCGTGCGACACGACGATGATGGCGAGATGCCAATGGCGG
Source organism: Triticum monococcum (assembly GCA_034509565.1). Taxonomy (NCBI): domain Eukaryota; kingdom Viridiplantae; phylum Streptophyta; class Magnoliopsida; order Poales; family Poaceae; genus Triticum; species Triticum monococcum. The sequence goes on along the minus strand of CM067842.1, from coordinate 24,842,260 downwards.
CGTGAGGCTGCAGTGCTGCGCGAGGCAGCGTGGCCGTGTGATGCGGCAAGTGCGACGAAGGCTGGAGTGTGGGGCTCTACGAGCATGTTTAGCCGGTTGGATTAATCCAGTTGTGAGCTGCATGCAAGTCCTAGTATTGGGACGTTGGAGTGAATCAAGGAAACAAACTGGCTGCATGCAAGTAGTTGGTTAGCTAACTTTGTGCGTGTGCGTGGGTTAGTTGGTTTAGTGGCCAAAGTGGAGGCTGGGTTAGGGCGTGCGTGAGCCATCCCGATGTATATATATGTGTTGATCAGATGAATGAAAGGAAGGCTGTGAGGGATGAGTAAAACATGTAGCACTGATGTTCACCAAGGAGCAGACCCTCTTGGCAAAGCAACGGCTGTCTTCTCTTTGGTGTATGCGTGTTTGTGTGGAGGTTCACCATGAGCGTGTAGTGTGTGTTGTTAAGAGAAACCAAGAGAGAAATTGAGAGAGATGGAGGTTGAGCTGTGAGAGGCGGCCAAGAGGAAGAAGGAGGCTGATAGGGACTACTGGTGGATCTATTAAGCAGTGGCAATTATCTAGGATACAAGCTTGGTCCAGTACACAAATGGCGAAGGAAGAACTAGGATTCAGAGACAGGAAAAGTAGGTAGCCGCCGGGTTCGCCTTGATCCTCTAGATAGCTCTCCTTGGTGATGCGGTTGTTGATAAGTAGTAGCCTAGCTGGGCCTATTGGACCCACTCTGGCACAGCTACACTTGCGTTGGCCTTGGGCTGTCGGCGAGGCCGGCCCTGACCTGGTCCATTGCTGATGGTGCGTGGGGCCGGCATGTCAGGGGTAGGGGCGCTGACAGAGGCGCTGCAAGGAGGCGGCGCCAACATGTAGGCATCGTAGCCTTTTGCTTTTTTTGACTGATGTGGCACCTTTTATTTTCCTTTTAGTTGTGCTCCGGTGCGTTAAAGCTATATGGTCAACAAAAGTGAGCGTACGTATAATCGAGTGTTCCTATTCATTGTATATCTTTACTCAAGCTACAGGTATGCCACTGCTCGTGTTGTGGTCCCCCCTCATCCATCAGCACGCCAGGCACCACATCCAGAGCTTGGCTTGGCCTTGAAGAGGACATGCAAAGCCATAATCTGGCCCGTCATTGTCGCGAGCAACATATCCGGTGGCGGACTGAACTATGGATATGCTCATCTTCAGACCTAATAGCCTGATGCCATGACGGGTAATCCTGACTGGAGGGACGAGCCTATATTCCAGTATGAAACCGAGTCCCGATGTTTTCTAATCCTAAAATATTGATTTGTTATATGGTTTCAGTGACATTGCTACAGCTTCAGCTTGTAGGCTATTTCTTTCTATGAAGTCCTAGAGCATCTCTTAAATAAGACAAGATGTGTATGTGCCCACTTCGATGTTTATATTGGCCGTCGGGAAAGGGGAGCAATGTGTTTTTTTAAGGGAAAAGAACCCAGCCTCTGCATCATCATGATGCCCACAACCATTTTTATTAGAAGGAAATAAATAGGTTTGATACGTACATAGAATCAACTAAAACGATAAAAAGAAAAAGAAAACACCACAAATTGTGGGTACAACCCAAAGATTACATGACTTAAGCACATAATCTATTAGTGACATGCAAGCCAAAACGATTGAATAACGCTTGTGAAACTATCTTTGGATGGTTGCGCACAAAGGCCATGGGCCCCCTAGCGTCCCCACGCTAAAGTGATGACCACATACAGATCGATGCGGTGGCTCTAAAGATAGCCTGCAAAAAGTTATTAGAGCAAGACCTGTTAAAAACACAGTCATTCCGGCAGGAATTTCAAATTTCCCAAAGTAAGGCACAAACCCCTACGCGGATATGATCCTTAAGTATTTTGTTGATACCATCCAACCAGTTTTCGACAAATTTGGGATACTTGTTGGGGGTGGCAAATTATATGCAACATGAACTGTGTGCCAAATCATAGCCGCGAAAGGGCAGGAAATAAAAAGATGTTGAATTGTTTCATCCTTACCACAAGAACAACTCTTCTTACATCCATTCCAGTTTTGTTTAGCCGAATTATCTTTGGTGAGGATCGCCTCCCTCTGAACAAACCACATAAATTTTTTCATCTTTAAAGGTACTTTGATTTTTCATATATGATTTGTACAGAACACTGGCCCGTATTAAAAAGATCCTCATACATAGATTTGACAGTAAATACCCCATTGGCATTTAGTCTCCATCTAAAGACATCATGCACATGAGATAGGTTGACCAACATCAACTAAATGGAGATACGTCGTCCGTTTATTGCCAATCAAGGCCCTCCTGAATTGGATGTTCAGAGGTGTTGAACCAAGGACTGATTGAACTGTATCGTCTTTCTTACGCGCAATACTATACAAAAATGTGCACTGAATCGCAACCAGCTTGTCCCATAGCCTGGTATCTTCCCAGAAACTAGTGGATGGACCGTCACTAACTTCAAACGAACCTCTCATAAGGAAAGAAGACTTGACCTTCATTAAGCCCTTCCAAAATGGAGAGTCAGTTGGTTTGGCTTCCACCTGAGATAAGGTCTTCGAATATAAGTATTTATGTTGGAGGAGCTCTTGCCAGACCCCTTCCTCATTTTGTGATTTGAATAGTCATTTGCTAAGCAAGCACCAATTTTTTATTTCCAAGTTTTCAATGCGTAATCCGCCTTGGTCCTTAGGTCTACACAAGATATTCCATTTTGCCAGTCGATACTTCTGTGTGTGCTCATCACACTGCTAGAAGAACTTAGACTGATAGAAATCAAGTCTCTTTAATACCCCTTTGGGTATTTCAAAGAAAGACAACATAAACATTGGCAAACTTGTGAGAACCGTCATCGATGCGCTCTTAAATTAGAGGAATGATGCATTTGATTCAACATAGTGCCCAACAACCATGCATAATAACTTGTAACCATGTGCAATGATGTCTTCGAGACCTTGTCTTGGCAATGTGGCCTGTCATTGTCGCGAGCAACAGGTCCGGTGGCGGACTGACCTGTGGATATGTTCATCTTCAGACCAAATAGCCTGATGCCATGACCCCCGACTGGAGGAACGAGCCTAATTCCAGTATGAAACTGAGTCCTGATGTTTCCTAATCCTAACGTATCGATTTGTTATACGGTTTCAGTGACATTGCTACAACATCAGCTTGTAGGCTATTTCCATGAAGTCCTAGATCATGTCCTTTCTTTCTCTTAAATAATTCAAGATGTGTGTGTGCCCGCTCCAATGTTTATATTTGCCCTCAGGAAAGAGGAGCAATGTGTTACCTCATCATTGTGCTCTTAAATAAGAGGAATGATGCATTTGATTCAACATAGTGCCCAACAGCCATGCATAATAACTTGTAACCATGTGCAATGCTGTCTTCGATGGCACATGGATCATTATGATAGCAGAAATTGAAATTTCTAGTGTGTGAACCAAGCAATCACTCGATATTTACATCACAAGAGGCATCAGAGTGGCTCCCTCAGCTCCCCTGGTCACACATCACCTGTTTGCCGACGATTCGTTTGGTACTGTTTGAGGCTAAGGTAGAAGGGGCTACAGAAATTAGTCAAATTCCACAGATTTATGAAGCTGGTTCAGGACAGGTTGTGAATAGACAAAAGTCTACAATTATGTTTAGCAGGAGCTCTAGGTCTGATGCGAAGCATGCATGCACTCATGCAAATCTTGGGTTTGCAACAAGAAAACAACAATGGCAAGTACCTTGGGCTGCCCTGTTGAAAATTCTCTCACAGGATCGATCACATAAAATCACACGAACACACGCGCACAAAAAAACTGATAGCCAAGGGCCCTTGTCGTACCCTCTTTTCTCTTTATTTTCTGTTTTCTCAACTCAAGGTGTTACAATAGCTAGCCCTCCCTGTGTATATATACACGAAGGGCAAGGAACGATGGCTTACAAAGCCGACTCCAACTAGCACTCGTACATGAAAACTCAAACCGACTCTCAGCTAGAAATAACTACCACTACTAATCATCCGGCAACACAATCCTAACCGGACTCATACTACTCCAAATATTAGTATGTACTAGGTACTTTCCTAGTCTAATAACTTGCACGCTGATCACACTACGAATTCTAGCCAAACACAACTTGTAGCAACGGGTACACCAAAGTTTCAGATCGCGGGCGAAAACAGCGCGATCGCGGCGCTATCGCCCGCTGGAGCCCTTCCCGCGAGGCAATCCCGAAGAAAACATGATCTGTCACTAACCGCGCGATCACATGCAAAACGGCGCTACTTAACTTCGTTGTCGCTGCAAAATCGCTGACATGGGCCAAAAGAGTGAAACACAAGGGCCCAAAGGCCCAAAACAGACCAGAAACGGCCCAAATTTCGCGATGGTATATAACACCTCCTCTAGAAAACCTAGATCGTGTCCCCCCATTCCCTTCTCTCCCTCTCACTAAAAAGTTTGCGGCAGCTGCGCTGTTCTTCCCATCAGCGCCGACTGCTGCTTCGTCGGAAGCCAGATTCGGTTGTGGGGGAGGTGGAAAGACGACCGGCGACGAAGGGCCTCTGGACGCCGCCGCCTCTACAACCACGTTGACATCTCAGTCTCACTCTCAAACGGTTCCAGCAGCCGGGGCAAGCACATCGCGAGGTACAGGATTCCTCTGATTCCTTAGCTCATTTGTAGAATATTCAGACTTGTTTGTTGATTCAGATTGTAGGCTCTGGGATTCAGAATGAATGGATCACTGGTGTGGTACCAAGTGGTGATGAAGAACAAGTTGAAGTTGAACTGCTGCAGATCTCAGATCTCTTCTATACCTGTTATGTTCAAATTTATATTGAGAATCCTTTGTTTTCTACTGAAAATACCCTGTTTTTTGAGAAAAACACGCACATGTATTAGTATAGATTTGTGATATACATGCATAAGTACTGTAGCCGCGAAATGGGTTAGCGGCCGCTATAGCCGGCGATAGCGGCTGTAGCGTTGGCATAGAGCCAGCCGCTAAATGCCTTAGCCCGCGATATGAAACTTTGGGCTACACTAGCCTAATTAATTAGCACATGTTTGGATTATTCCAACATGCCCCTGTACATTGGGAGGTCAGTAACCCAGCGTTTTGAATACATAAAGCACTCGATTTGGGCACGTATACAAGGATGGCTAGAACGGTTCTTGTCCATGAAAGAGAAAGTATTAATAAAGTCAGTAGCGCAAGCGATCCCCACTTACACAATTAGCTGTTTTGATCTAACGAAAGGTCTCTGCGAAGAACTAAGCAAGAGACGATATGTCGCTATTGGTGGCCACAGCAGAAGGATGAGGAGGAGATGCATTGGGTAGGACGGGAGAATATGAAGCTTTCAAAGAAAGATGATGGTCTGGGCTTCCGGGACCTGTACTCATTCAATGTATCCATGCTCGCACAACAGACTTGGCGGCTAATACAGGCTCCTGAATCTCTATGCCCCCAAGTGTTGCAAGCCAAGTACTTTCCAGATGGTAACCTGCTCAATGCGGTTCCAGTGGTTAATATGAGTTATACGTGGAGGAGCATCTTGCGGGACCTCGAGATTGTCAAAGAAGAATATATATGGATGATAGGTTCAGGTGAGATGATTAACATCTAGGCTGCCGAGGGACACGACCAGAACACCCATGAGAAGACAGGGAGGGCACCTGTTAACCCATGTTTCGGAACTGATTGACCCGGCATAACACACATGGGACGCAGATCTTGTTCGGCAAACTTTCTCTCTGCTTGATGTGAGTCTGATCCTAAGCATTCAATTATGTGATCAAAATGATTTCATCACATGGCACTTTCATTCCAAAGGTATGTTCTCATTTAGATCGGCTTATCAGGTGCATACAGATATGGTCAAAAGACAAGCTACTAGGAAGACGGGAGAGACCTCAGGTGGCAATGAATGGCGACGGGCTGTGTGGAACGATCAGCAGCGAACGACCTACTGTTTGTGTGATCCTCTCGCTCTTTTCCGCCAGCTTGGTGGTCACCACACCACACCAAGTGACCCAGTGGTGGCTTGGCCTTGAGGAGGTGCGACACTACGCACTGGTGGTCCGCCCTCGTCTCAGGCACCAGATCCTATGGTGGACTGACCCGTACATATGTTCGCCTCCGCATCTTCTAGCTTCAGATCATGAAGGACTTCACCCATTTGGGTGTTGACTCTCTAACCCAGCATGAAACCGAGTCCCGACGCTTCCCAATCATAACATACTGACTTGTCATTTTTCAGGGCCATTGCTAGAGGACAAGATGTGGTCTACTTATACATTGTCCGAGAGCACGACATGCCTTGCTCTTAAGTATAGACAAGATGTGTGTCTGCTACGATGTTTCTTCGGGCCCTAAGAAAAGAGAGCATTGTGTTCGTTCCAATGTTGTGCTCTTAAATAGGAGGACTGATGAGCTGGATTCAACATAGTGCACCAACTGTTCGTCCCAATTTTATAACCATGTGCAGACATGACTTCAGTCGTACATGGGACATTATTGCGGAACCATGTGAAGCAAAAATCAAATATCTACCATGTGACCGAGATGACCACCCTACATTTAAATCATTATATTACAATTAAATACAATGTTTTAAATTGCCGGTTATAGCCCCAAATTTGCAGTTTGGGCAGAGTGCTGCTAAATGGTATTCATGTATAATTACGCAGTAATTAAAGTTATGAAAAAGCTTGCTTTAGACGCGCTATAGCTGATTTGGAGGACTGGCGCAAGTTGGCATAGCCCACTATTTAAAACTATGATTAAATGTGCACATTCATAGTGAAGTAGAGTCGGTATAGCTGTATAAATATGTTAACTATCATATCTTTCATGGAAACCGTGCTCCAAACAGTTCTGAAGAACCTACTAAGCCAGGTGAATACAAATTCACGGATGTTTAAGATATACTAGATGTTTGAAGAATCGGGAAACTAAAAGAGGGGAGGTATTTGCAACCCAAAAGCATGAATCCACACCCTTCTAGATATTATCAAACGATAAGAAAAATCCAAGTTTCTTGAGCTTAGATGCATTTCCCATATGTTTTCAATCCCAGTGTTTGTTGCATAATAATACACATATATTCATATAATAATGATCAAGTTACAAGCCACGTAAACACTGGTCCGACAAAACTGAAAAGACAGTAGAAATTTATGCTTTGCAAAAAGGAACACCTGTCAAGAAAGCAAAGCATAGTAAAACCGAAGAATCCTCTTAGCGTGACGCCAACGCATTCCACCTGCCTATGACCACTGCAATACCTAAAATAAGAAAATGCGGCGGGTCACCTCTTCACCTAAGATCGACGTGGCTCCATCACTAATATGCAGGTTTTTGGACATGCAAAGTAGCTTACCGAAGGTGAAGCCATTGCTGTTGAAAGAATCAAGCTGCGGCAGCACCCCAGACATGCTGTTGAACTCCAGAACGGGCACCCCGACACGTCGATGATGTCGGAGGATGAAACCATACCTGCCAGGCGCCAACCATGAACCCAACACATGTCTCCACCATCTTCTAGTTGTCGTCGACGCATACCACTATCTGCATCCACTCCTACACTACCTTGTGAGCTTAGCGTTGGCGCTGGAGAAAATGCCATCACAATGGTGGAGCCTCGGAACAAACGTTCACCATAGGGATGCTACCGCCACACCATCCCCACTTGCATAGACTAAAAGCAAGATCCATCCCCACGAACAAGCAGAACACCATGTCAAGGAAGGATATGAAGCTTCATTATCATGCGCTGTCGTTGCCCTTGCCGAGGACATGATCTCGAATGACCAAAATCCTAAGATACTAAGGCCCAAGAACCTAAAGCTACGCAATCCATACACACGGGATCTGGTGATCCCCCTCACCACCAATGACTGAGAGGTCGTCGACCGAGGGGAGCCACTGGAGAAAACGACACCTAAAGATGGTTATCCTCGAAATCCTAGTCACTGCCGCAGGTTTAGGTTTTCACGGAAAAGTCTGAACGAAACACCTTTTCTTACTTCCTTGTTTCATTGACATTGCCAAAGAAAGTATACATTTCATAGCAAACTCTCCATCAACATAACGCACCACAATTAAGAGAGGTGGAGGACATAAAGTTGAGAGGTGGAGTGAAGCGGAGATGTTCCCCAACACAACAAAATTATTTCTCATGTCCTTGACAAGGTGGGTCTGGATCAAAACTATCTTGGATAATTTTGGGTTGAAACGATTAACAATATCCCACTGCTCATTTGTTCAATTGAACCAACTATCAAGCTATTTCAGTCGTTAGATGCAAAAACTAAACCGACTGAAGCTGCGGAAGTAAACCGATAGAAGTTGCAGAAGTAAAAAATAATAATCATTGAGGCTGCATATTATCACAATTTTTTCTCCTTTTTTAGTTTTTGCAAAATGGATGTTCTGAATGTTGTGTATGCCAGTTTTTCTATAACTAATTGAGACTAAAGGAGACTTGCAAGCCTTCTTTTGTAGTATACTGTATGACTAAGGCCTAAACATGGTTTGTTCGTACGGTAACATGTGGTTCATCCTCTATAGGCCACAAGGTGTGTTAGATATGAGACTGAACATGAACGTTTGTTGCATGTACATGTGCTGAGTGGCACCGTGGTGGAGAACCAAGTCGCCTTTTTTTATGAAACCTGGCAACAGATTTTCCATTTTCATTCATTAAGGGAGAAGGGTTTTTTTTTTGCGGGTGTAAGGGATAAGGTTTTAGACAACTACCTAAGAAGCAGGGAACAATAGACTACTCTCACGGCATATGAATAAACCGTAGACTTCTATAGGAGGCACGTGCCTATACACCACCAAATGCGGGACCATGTGAAACAAAAAGACTATAAGAAATCCCATGTAAATTATGCAAAGTACTCATGCCACGATCCATGGAGAACATGTATGTTGTTATGCGGCATGCAACACTCTTACCTTCGGTAAATCATTTCCAAGTTTCTAATCCTTTCTAGTAGCACTGCCAAAAGAAAGGGAGTCGAGGTTAAGTTCCTGCTGGATTACTTGCTAACGTACGTGCAGGGTGCCCTAAAGCTATACGATCAACAAAAGTGAAATATACTGTGAGCGTACATATAGTGGAGAATTTGATCCATTGTACCCGTACTCAAGGTACAGGCATGCCACTGCGTGTGCTGTGGTTTCCCCCTCATCCATGAGCACACCAGGCACCACATCCAGAGCTGGCTTGGCCTTGAGGAGGACATGCAAGATGAGATTGTGGTCCGTCGTTGCCACGAGCAACAGATCAGGTGGCGGACTGGCCTATGGATATGTTCATCTTCAGCCCTATTAGCCTGAGGTCACGACAGGAAATCCCCACTTGAGGTATGACCCTTCATCCAGTATGAAACGAAGTCCCGATGTTTCCTAATCCTAGAATATTGATTTGTCATCCGGTTTCAGTGGCATTGCTACAACATCAGCTTGTAGGCTATTTCTACAAAGTGCTAGAGCATGCATTGTCTCTCTCTTAAATAAGACCATATGTGTATGTTTTTAAAAAGGAGGAGGACCCCCGGCCTCTGCATCTGGGCGATGCATACGGCCACTTTATTAATTATTCTCATAAGACCTTACAAAGTGATACAACAGTAAGAGTAAAGTCACCGTCTATGCAACAACTGTCGCTACACCTATCCAATTGATGAAGGGGCGCCGATAGTCTGGGCCTAATACCAAACAGTCATCGCAGCCAAGCCTAAACATCTAAGACCTGAGGTCCCAACCCGGACGGCTGCCGGGTATGGGGCACCTACCAGTCCGGTGCACTCCTCAACCAGGACGCCTGCCGGGTATGAGGCCACCGCCGCCACCTGCCACCAATCCATCTTCAGCGTGTACTGCTGCACCACCTTGCCCGGCCTATCTGCCATCGACGCCACCTCGCCACACATCAGGCGCCGAGTCCCCACCACGCCATACCGCCGAGAAACGCCACCATTAATGTGCAGGATGAAGCACCGCTCCACCAATTATTCCGTCCACTGGTCCCTCGAGCCCGTGTACACCTTAAAGAATGACGCCACAAGAGGAAAATGACACAATAATGTCGCCGTCATCCGATCTACTAATCTAAGGTTTCCCCCGGAGGTAGCAGATAGTGGCCTGGAACTTCTCAACAACGATGCCTTCAACAAGGGAACGGCACTGAAAAATGCCGCCATCGCTGGCCTCGGCAGCAGCCGCGAGCAGGTCTTCACCCAGATATGTTCCAATGGCCTCCATCAAGCATCTTGTGCACAGATCGTCCACCACCGCGGCCGCTGCATCGCCCATCGCAAGACCACAGCCACCGACACAACCTCCGCCATCCGGGGCCGCCGCCCTGGGATCCAGCCCTCGCTGGCCGCCAGAGCGAAACCAACGAGCCCCATCAATGACGGCGCAGCCGCATACCGCGCCGTGAGAACACCACCATAGCGTCGTCGCGCCGACCGCATGCCGCCGCCAGGAGCGCCCGCTGCCACGCCGCCATGCCCCACGCTATCCCAGCGCCTTCCATCGATCTAGCCGTCCCGTGCCAGCCAAACGATGAAGGGGAGAGGCGTCCCGCCGCCGCCCACGCCAGGCAGGCTTCGCGGGCTGGCGCGCCTGGGCGGCGGCGACGGGACTGAAGGAAGAGGGGGGACGGGGACCGGCGGCGGCGGGAGGCCTCCCCTGTCGCCCGCGGGAGCGGCAGAGGAGGTCGATCCACTTTTTTCGGGACCCCCACCAGATGTGTATGTGTCCAGTCACGTTGTTTATATTGACACTCGGGAATAGGAGCATTGTGTTCAATTCATCACTGTGCTCTTAAATAAGAGGAATGATGCATTTGATTCAACATTGTGCAACAAGCACGCATAAGGCTGGCCATAGTGGGATTAACTTGGGTAATAACATAAAGCACCCCAATGCAAGTTCGCTTTCTGTGACAAGTAGTTAATAAGGAGAGATATGTTTGGGGTAAGATAATATGTTACCATAACATAATGTTTGCTCGAAATAGGGTTCCCCCCTGCTTTGTATTACAAAGCAACCATCACCGCATTGCTGGAGCGAACAACACATCATGCCCAAAGATAAAACAAGAAGAACAAGAGAGAAACAAAAACCAACAATGGCAGCTTGATGACACATGGATGACCCGCCACCGTTACACCCTCCAAAGTCATCCCACCACACACCCAACACTCCGGAGCGACGCATACCAAGCAACACCTTCAGGAAGGAGAGCGACGACGACGACGTTGTTGCCCAGACATGTCCTAGGGATTCCCCCGGCATGCGGAGGAATGAGGTGACAGGGGGTCACCCGACGCCCTCCAAGGAGGGATGGCGGCACCCGCAGGCGTCACCGTGTCGGAGTCAGACGAGCCAACATGGATTTCTCCCACCCACAGAACACCACTACCCAATCGCTCTGGAGTCTTCCACCCAACACGCCACCCACCTGCCTGCGCCACCACGGTCTTGAGGCCACCCACGCCATCTCACTGAGGGCACCACCGCGAGGCCTAGAGGATGGAAAATGAGAACAAATGGAGCCGGAGGCGGCAGCACCGTCGCCGAGTGGGAGGGGACAACCTCCACTGCCGTCGCACCAGATGCCGGCTCCTCTAGCGCCATCGCCGTAGCCCACCAAGACTCTGCCGCCACGTTGCAGCAAGCCAACAACGGCGCCGCCACCACCCAGGATCCCAACGCCCCACGTCGCCTCTAGGAAGCCACACCGCAGATCGGAGCTGCCAGCCCGCCCCGGCCCAGATGGGGCCCAGATCTGGGCCGAACGGGCGCAGCTAGCTTGCGCCGCCGCGGAGCTACGCCGTCAACGGTCGTGCCCCACGCCTCCGACCACCGACGTCATCGGCAAGGAAGCCCGCCGCCGCGCCGCACCATCGCCGCCTGCGAGCACCTCCTGAAGCAGTCCCGCCCCGCGCAGGATCCGCCGCAGGAGAAGTAAAGCCGCGGGCCGCCGCCTGCGCACGGGCCGAGCCCCGCGAAGCACACGGGTGACGGCGGGGGGAAAGCACTGGGGAGGAGTGATGGACGGCGCGGCCAGCCGCCCGCTTGGGACGGACGCGGTCGCGTGAGGTACACTTGTCTACCATAATGTAATGCAGCCCAAGATAAAATGAGTCTACAACCTAATAAATGCAACCATCTATGATACTACTTCGATGATACTTTGCACTATGAAGGTAGTAAAACAGACAAGTGGCATATGCATGACACTACTCTAACTTACTCCTCACTATGACTAGCCTAACAATTCATAATCATGTGCAGATGTTATCTTTGACGGGACATGGATCATTATGTCGTAGCCAAAATTGAAATTTCAACTATGTCAACCAAGCAATAGCTCGATATTTAGATCACAATATTAACACTAAAAGTTGACATTCATTGAAATTTTTACTATGTGAACGAACAAATCACTCGATATTTAGATCACAATATTACAATAAAACTATATTTTGTGAGAAACAATAACTAAACCTTGTTTTAGATCATGGATACAGTTAAACGAATACAATGATGGTTTCATAAAATGATACTGCTGGTGGGGTCAAAAGGGGCTTAAGTGGAACAAACCAGTGTTGGTTGTTTTAGTTTGTTGTGTTACAACTTACAAGTACACGTGCAGAGCCATTGTATAGACAGAGCCGACACACATTTGTATATCTAAAATATATGAACAGATCTGGGGGAAACTTTTACTATTGAGTATTCATAGAAAATAATGTAGGGCCACGTGATTTCCCGTCACTCAGTCTCCCATCATCACAATTAAATGTGTAGTTTCACACACATAATTTTTTGTGCAAATCCTTGCTTAAAACTATTCAACTAACACATACATTAACAAAGTACTACCTCGGTTTTCTCAACATGGGTGAACACACAAGAAATTACAAAAGGTAAACAAATGATAAAAACAAAGGGCCCACTCACGACCACCGTCGGCCTCTCTTCCCGCTACCTCCAGAGCCATCGTCTAGGCCCATTTGTTGCCACATCTTCAAGGGCGCAGAACGAAGGAAGGCATGTTATCAGGAGGGGCGGTAATGAAGAACAAAGGTTCTGGAGGTTGGGAAAGCAGACATGAAGGTGAGACAACATGAGTAGGGGAATTGGATAACAAGGGCCATGTTGTTCGGTCTGGAGCTTCGGTCATGAAGATGGATGGGGATAGATGGTGCGAGTAGGGAGTAGGATGGCTAATTGAGAGTTGAGGCAAAAGGGGTGCTTCGTACTGTTCCACTCAGATTTACCAGTGAGGCAGCAGGCAGGTGAAGATGGTCCAAACCACAAATCCTCCACCTTTTGGTGTAGTGGAAATGGAATAGGTGGTGGAACCTAGTTCATTTACTTGGAGCCGGAAAATTCATGCTTCACCAACTCCACTTCGGACTCGCACCCTCCTAATTCCAACTTCCTCCTAGAATCTGGTGGAATTGACCCGCAAATGCTATCAGGTATACCTTATACCTATTGCCCGACCAATTTTACTCGGACCACACTTCTCTAGGATCCCCTGCACTCATCCTCTCCTATATTTCTCATGGTGATTCCCTAGATAGTTTCTTCAACGATTCTCTAGTACATCACTCATCTGCCCTAATACCATAGTTTCCCCTCTCACTTGTTTAGTGCAATGTCACAACCCCACTACGCGGCCATACAACCGGCATTGTTATTCTCTGTCCAGGTTGTCCTGCCATCTCTCATTTGAATCTCACCACCAATATTTCATTGCAACCCATCGCAGCCCCTCCATGACCATAGTGCCAACTCTAGGACCGCATTGTGATTTCTGGAAAACAAACTAGATCAAGTTAGTACTAAGTAATTAAATGATTGTAACAAACCCAAGTACCTAAGGTTAATTGTTCCCCCTTTTCGTCTTAGTGCTGGAGTTGTCATGGTTACGAGTGTCGCCTTGACTAAATTTAAATAAAGAAGCAAACTTGACCTAAGTTCTTGAAGGAGGGAGTAAACTAAACTAAGAGTGATAAATTTAAAACTAAGAATATAAAGACACTACACGAAAATAGCCGAGACTTCAAGTAATAAACATTTTTATGCCGTTGGTAAACAAATACCAATTGTGAACTAGTGCGACAGCAACAGGTCAAAGCCTAGAGCTTCCATGATGCCTCGTGCACATGCCCTTCTCGAACAGTAGCACCATAATTAACATTCTAGGGGTATATGCTAAAAGTTCATGGTCTCCCCATGGTTCACAAGGATCTTTCCACTCCATTGAGTCTACGGTCAAGGATGTGGGGATTGTTTATGTTATGACGGTATATGTAATCCCATACCATCTACCCAGTTCAAATCCTAAGTGATTTTCCTAGTAAAAGCATATATTATGTACCGACACTTCGAAGCAATGTATGTGTAACATCATGCAGGAGATAACCAAAGCAAGAAAGTGACACCACAGGCCTAGAAGAAAGCAATAAGATTCAAGCAAAATGTTAACCATTAGATATATTAGGGGTGGGTGTGGGTTTTGGGCTTAGGGCATGGCCAATGCATAGCCCCAGGGTGATGCCTCGCAGGCTATGCAGGGTCGGATGTTAGGAAAAGTAGGTTCGGATGGAGCAGCGGGATCCTCTGCAGGAGGCAAGTGCTTGGGGGAAAAAGTATGGTCCGGTGCATAAAGCTGAAAAGGTTGAAGTGGAAAGTAGAGATGCATGTGTAGTGGGAGTCTTTATTTTCTATTCTTTGATGAGGCCCACTAGTGATAGCTTGCATTGGGGAGAAAAATCAATGTAGATGTCTCAAACTACTTTTTGCTATGGGGCATCTGTATCCATATGCCACCATCGCACATGCCCTTACAACTCGAATGGTAACATGTTGGACAGGAAAAAAGGATATGATAGAGTCGGTCATGGAGATGGCATCGGGTGTGCCCAATGGATCCTTCATATTCTTCCCCTCCTTTGTGGTAGATATGGATCTTGGAGGTCTGTATGTATTCTTGATGGATTATGGGGACTAACTGGGCAGATTAGAGCTCGCCGGCTAGCACTTGAGAGATGAATAGAGAGACCAAGTCGATAGAATGCGCCGTTGATCTTCTTCCACTTATTTGACCAAGTACCTTCCATATCTTCTCATGATTACAATGAAACAAATCAATGTTAAAATGGGAAAGTTGTGTATAATTTTGCGTCTTTGTTAGCAAGTTACGGACACCGATACGACTCCCCGCGGTTGTACCACTGGTTGGCTTATATTCTCAATTGGTGCAGCGTTTAGAATTTTGGCCACCAATTTTGCATCAGAACTACGATTTTGGTGATCCTTGACTCCTTGGGTCATATCGGAGTGCCTGCATAATCTCCATGTGTTGCATGTTATACTACATTACAATGTGGTACCTCAAGATCTTTCACATCAAACATCTACATAAAGATTTATTAAGTTCAAGAATTAATAGGTGAAGCTCAGAAATTAAGTGGAGTTGATGTGGATCAGAGATTTCGCAGACACAACCATAGTATTGCTAGCACCCTTGTTGAGGTGGCCTTTGATCAGAATTATCTCTGCCAATTTATGTTTAAATGACTGAGAACGTCTCAACAGTTAACACTTGTTTATTTTTCTGAACCAAATGTTAAACTATTCCGGTATCCGTATGTTGAACAAACTAAACTGACGAAACATGTAGATGTAAAAGATCAAATAATGGTGTATATTATAGTTCATCACCAAGTTCTAGTAACTTGGTGATAGCGACTAGAGAACTCTGTCAATCACTATCTTATCTGGAAGATTAACTCCCACTTGATTCAAGCGATTATAGTACCCCGGACATTCTGAGCACATACTCACTATTTGAGCTATTCTCCTTCATCTTGTAGGCAAAGTACTTGCCAGAGGTCTCATACCTCTTAACACGAGCATGAGTCTGAAATATTATTTTCAGATCTTGGAACTTCTCATATGCTCCGTGGCATTCAAAACATTTTTGAAGTCTCAGTTATAAGCCGTAAAACATGGTGGACTAAACTGTCAATTAGTCATCCTACCGAGCTTGTCAAAACGTTCATAACATCTGCATCAGCTCCTGCAACAGGTCTGTCACCTAGCGGTGCATTAAGGACATAATTCTTCTGTGCAGCAATGAGGATAATCCTTAGATCACGGACCCAGTCCGCATCATTACTTCTATCATCTTTCAGCTTAGTTTTCTCTAGGAACATAACAAAAACACATGGGAGCTACAACGCGAGCTTTTGATCTACAACATAATTTGCAAAAATTATAAGGACTAAGTTCATGATAAATTAAGTTCAATTAATCATATTACTTAAGAACTCCCACTTAGATAGATATCCCTCGAGTCATCTAAGTGATCACATGATCCATATCAACTAAACCATGTCCGATCATCACATGAGATAGAGTAGTCTTCAATGGTGAACATCTCTATGTTGATCATATCTACTATATGATTCACGTTCGACCTTTCGGTCTCCATTGTTCCGAGGCCATGTCTGTACATGCTAGGCTCGTCAAGTTTAACCCGAGTATTCAGCACATGCAAAAGTTTCTTGCACCCATTGTATGTGAATGTAGAGCTTATCACACCCGATCATCACGTGGTGTCTTGGCACGACGAATTGTCGCAACGGTGCATACTCTGGGAGAACACTTATACCATGAAATTTTAGTGAGGGGTCATCTTATAATGCTACCTCCGTACTAAGCAAAATAAGATGCATCAAAGATAAACATCACACGCAATCAAAATATGTGACATGATATTGCCATCATCTTGTGCCTTTAATCTCCATCTCCAAAGCACCGTCATGATCTAAATCATCACCGGCTTGACACCTTGATCTCCATCGTAGTGTCGCTGTCGTCTTGCGAACTATTGCTGCTACAACTATCGCTAACGCATAGTGATAAAGTAAAGCAATTACATGGCGATTGCATTTCATACAATAAAGCGACAACCATAAGGTTCCTGCTAGTTGTCGATAACTTTTACAAAACATGATCATCTCATACAACAACATATATCACATCATGTCTTGACCATATCACATCACAACATGCCCTGCAAAAACAAGTTAGACGTCCTCTACTTGGTAGTTGCAAGTTTTAAGTGGCTGCTACGGGCTTCTAGTATGAACCGTTCTTACCTACACATCAAAACCACAATGATGTTTCGTCAAGTTTGTTGTTTTAACTTTCAACAAGGAACGGCAGTGGTCAAATTCTATTCAATGTTGGAGAAACAGACACCCGCCAGCCACCTTTATGCAAAACAAGTTGCATGTCTGTCGGGGGAACCGGTCTCATGAACGTGGTCATGTAAGGTTGGTCCGGGCCACTTCATCCAACAATATCGCCAAATCAAAATAAGAAATTTGGTGATAAGCAGTATGACTATCATCGCCCACAACTCTTTGTGTTCTACTCGTGTATATCATCCACGCATAGACGTGGCTCGGATGCCACTGTTGGGAAAATAGCATGCAAAATTTCAATAAAATTCCTACGATCACACAAGATCTATCTAGGAGATGCATAGCAACGAGAGGGGGAGAGTGGGTCCACGTACCCTCGTACACCAAAAGCGGAAGCGTTAGGTTAACGCGGTTGATGTAGTCGAACATCTTCACGGTCCAATCGATCTAGTACCGAACATACGGCTCCTCCGAGTTCAGCACACGTTCAGCTCGATTACGTCCCTCGAACTCTTGATCCAGTAGAAGGTCGAGGGAGAGTTTCATCAGCACAACGGCGTGGTGACGGTGATGGTGATGCGATCCGGGCAGGGCTTCGCGTAAGCACTACGACGCTATGACTGGTGGAGTAAACTATGGAGGGGGCATCGCACACGGCTAAAAGAACAACTGTTGTGTCTTGGGGTGCCCCATGCCCCCGTATATAAACGAGGAGGGGAGGGGGTGGCCAGCCCTAGGGGGCGCGCCATGGGGGGAAACCGAATAGTACTCCAAGTCCTATTCGCCCCCCCCTTCCTTTCCTACGGAGGGGGAAAGGGGAAGGGAGAGAGAAGAGGAGAAGGAAAGGGGGTGTGCCCCCTCCCCTAGTCCAATTTGGACTCCCCATGGGAGGGGGGCACGGCCACCCCTTGTGGACTGCCTCCCCTCTCTCCTATGGCCCATGTAGGCCCATTACTTTCCCCGGGGGGTTTCGGTAACCCCTTGGTACTAAGAAAAATACCTGAACCACTCTGAAACCATTCCGGTGTCCGAATATCATCGTCCAATATATCAATCTTTATCTCTTGACCATTTTGAGACTCCGCGTCATGTACTTGATCTCATCTGAAACTTCGAACAATCTTCGGTCACCAAAACACATAACTCATAATACAAATCATCATCCAACGTTAAGCGTGCGGACCCTACGGGTTCGAGAACTATGTAGACATGACCGAGACACATCTCCGATCAATAACCAACAGCGGAACCTAGATGCTCATATTGGTTCCTACATATTCTAAGAAGATCTTTATCGGTCAAACCACATAACAACATACGTTGTTCCCTTTGTCATTGGTATGTTACTTTCCCGCGATTCGATCTTCGGTATCATCATACCTAGTTCTATCTCATTACCGGCAAGTCTCTTTACTCGTTTCGTAATGCATCATCCCATGTCTAACTCTGTAGACACATTGCTTGCAAGGCTCATAGTGATGTGGATTACTGAGAGGGCCTACAGATACCTCTCCGATACACGGAGTGACAAATCCTAATGTCGATCTATGCTAACTCAACAAACACCATTGGAGACACCTATAGAGCATCTTTATAGTCACATATACGTTGTGATGTTTGATAGCACACAAGATGTTCCTCCGGTATATGGGAGTTGCATAATCTCATAGTCAAAGGAATATGTATAAGTCATAAATAAAGCAATAACAATAAAACTAAACGATCATTATGCTAAGCTAACTGATGGGTCTTGTCCATCACATCATTCTCCTAATAATGCGATCCCGTTCATCAAATGACAACACATGTCTATGGTCAGGAAACTTAACAATCTTTGATTAACGAGCTAGTCAAGTAGAGGCATACTAGGGACACTTTGTTTTGTCTATGTATTCACACATGTACTAAGTTTTGGGTTAATACAATTCTAGCATGAATAATAAACATTTATCATAATATAACGAAATATAAATAACAACTTTATTATTGCCTCTCGGGCATATTTCCTTCAGTAGTACCCCGGGGGTGCAGGGGGCGGCTGCTGCTGCCGCGGCGCGGGCTGAGCGGGTGGGGGCGGGGCACCGCGAGAGGTGCCGGCGGTGAGGGCATGGTGCTGCACGCACTTCTTCACCCCTTCATCCGGCACTCCTCCAACCACAATTACGCCACAAACATGGGGAAGGAGGGCTCCGGCATTAAGGTGAGGTTGGCGGCGGCATTGCCGAAGTCCTCGTTGAGGCCAGCGGTGAGCGTCCTAAGGAGGAGGTCGTCATCGACCTTGGCGTCACTACTAGGAAAAGGCATATACATAGAAGTTTACCAGTAGCGTGTGTTTTGGAGCCCACGCTAATGATAATTAGCAGTAGCGTGTGTTACAAACCGTGCTACTGGTACAACTTAGCAGCAACGTTGGTTTCTAGAGGGCACGCTACTGGTAAGTTAGCCACAATACACCCCCCGGCCAAAAAATAGTAGCAGCATTGGTACCCTAACAAGCGCTACTGTTAAGAAAATAGCAGTAGCGCGGGGCCACTAAGAAGCACCACTGCTACTTCTTCTATGCGTAATCTTTTGCCAGTAGCTAGTTTTTTGGGCAAGCGCTATAGCTAGTTTTATGTACCAGTAGATATTTTTCCTGGCACACATAGCAGTAGCGCGCTTTGGTGCGCAGCGCTACTGCTATGGTCGCCAGCCAAAATATCTGCCACCTCCCCCCCCCTTCTTCCTCCCCCTTTCTTTCTCCCCCTCCCTCTTGCACTTGCTTGTCCTTCAATGCTTCCCCCTCTTCTTTGCCCCTCCTCCCCCCTCCATTAATGCCCTCCCTCCTTTCTCTTCCTTGTTTTTGCCCCTCCCCCCCTTCTCTTTTTTGCACCTCCACCACCCCCTCCATTAATGCCCTCCCTCCTTCCTCTTCCTCTCTTTTGCCCCTTCTCCCCTTCTCTTCTTTGCCCCTCCACCACCCCTCCATTAATGCCCTCCCTCCTCCCTCTCATAGATCTATCTAGAGCTACTAGCTAATTATAAGAAGGTGCTCGATATTCCTCTCGACAAATAGGTGAGCAAAAAAGAGTTGTGAAGGAATGGAAATATGTGTGTTTGCGATTAGGACCGAAACTATGTGCAATATGAATATGCCAAATTGTGTGTGGCATGTGAGTAACTGATACGTCTCCAATGTATCTATAATTTTTGATTGCTCCATGCTATAATATCTACTGTTTTGGACTATATTGGGCTTTATTTTTCACTTTTATATTATTTTTGGGACGAACATATTAACCGGAGGCCCAGCCCAGAATTGCAGTTTTTTTGCCTATTTTAGGGTTTCGAAGAAAAGGAATATCAAACGGAGTCCAAACGGAATGAAACCTTCAGAAATGTGATTTTCTCATCAGATAAGACCCAGGAGACTTGGACCCTCCGTCAAGAAAGCCATGAGGCGGTCATGAGGGTGGAGGGTGCGCCCCCTGCCTCGTGGGCCCCTCGAAGTTCCACCGGCGTACTTCTTCCTCCTATATATATCCACGTACCCCCAAACGATCGGGGACGGAGCCAAAAACCTAATTCTACCGCCGCAACTTTCTGTATCCACGAGATCCCATCTTGGGGCCTGTTCTGGAGCTCCGCCAGAGGGGGCATCGATCACGGAGGGCTTCTACATCATCATCCAAGCCCCTCCGATGAAGTGTGAGTAGTTTACTTCAGACCTACGGGTCCATAGCTAGTAGCTAGATGGCTTCTTCTCTCTATTTGGATCTCAATACAATGTTCTCCCCCTCTCTCGTGGAGATCTATTCGATGTAATCTTCTTTTTGCGGTGTCTTTGTTGAGACCAATGAATTGTGGGTTTATGATCCAGTCTATCTATGAATAATATTTGAATCTTCTCTGGATTCTTTTATGTATGATTGGTTATCTTTGCAAGTCTCTTCGAATTATCAGTTTGGTTTGGCCTACTAGATTGGTTTTTCTTTCCATGGGAGAAGTGCTTAGCTTTGGGTTCGACCTTGCGGTGTCCTTTCCCAGTGACAGAAGGAGCAGCAAGGCACGTATTGTATCATTGCCATCGAGGATAACAAGATGGGGTTTTTATCATATTGCATGAAACTATCCCTCTACATCATGTCATCTTGCTTAAGGCGTTACTCTGTTTTTAACTTAATACTCTAGATGCATGCTAGATAGCGGTCGATGAGTGGAGTAATAGTAGTACATGCAGAATCGTTTCGGTCTACTTGTCTCAGACGTGATGCCTATATACATGATCATACCTAGATATTCTTATAACTATGCTCAATTCTGTCAATTGCTCAACAGTAATTTGTTCACCCACCGTAGAATACTTTTGCTCTTGAGAGAAGCCACTAGTGAAACCTATGGCCGCCGGGTCTCTTTCTCATTATATCAATCTCCGTCACTTTATTATTGCTTTGCTTTTACTTTGCTTTTACTTTATTTACTTTGCATCTCTATACCAAAAATACGAAAAATATTATTTATCATCTTTATCAGATCTCACTTTCGTAAGTGACCGTGAAGGGATTGACAACCCCTAAGCGCGTTGGTTGCGTTGAGCTATTGTTTTTGTGTAGGTACGAGGAACTCGAGCGTAGCCTCCTACTGGATCGATACCTTGGTTCTCAAAACTGAGGGAAATACTTACGCTACTTTGCTGCTTCATCCCTTCCTCTTCGGGGAAGTCAAACGCAATGCTCAAGAGGTAGCAGGAAGAATTTCTGGCGCCGTTGCCGGGGAGTCTGCGCAAAAGTCAACATACCAAGTACCCATCACAATCCCTATCTCCCGCATTACATTATTTGCCATTTTCCTCTCGTTTTCCTCTCCCCCCAATTCACCATTGCCGTTTTATTCGCCCTCTCTCTCTCTATCCTCCCTCTCTCTCTCTCTATTTGCTTTTTTTGCCCGTTTGCTTTTTGTTTGCTCGTGTGTTGGATTGCTTGTTTGCCGCGATGGCTCAAGATAATACTAAATTGTGTGACTTCACCAATACCAACAATAATGATTTCCTTAGCACTCCGATTGCTCCTCTTACCGATGCTGAATCTTGTGAAATTAATACTGCTTTGTTGAATCTTGTAATGAAAGATCTTTTCTCCGGCCTTCCTAGTGAAGATACCGCTACCCATCTTAATAGCTTCATTGATTTGTGTGACATGCAAAAGAAGAAAGATGTCAATAATGATATTGTTAAATTGAAGCTATTTCCTTTTTCGCTTAGAGATCATGCTAAAGCTTGGTTTTCATCTTTTCCTAAAAATAGTATTGATTCATGGAACAAGTGCAAAGATGCCTTTATCTCTAATTATTTTCCTCCCGCTAAGATCATCTCTCTTAGACACGATATTATGAATTTTAAACAACTTGATCATGAACATGTTGCACAAGCTTGGGAGAGAATGAAATTAATGATACGTAATTGCCCTACTCATGGTTTTAATTTGTGGATGATTGTTCAGAATTTTTATGCTGGATTGAATTTTGCTTCTAGAAATCTTTTAGATTCGGCCGCGGGAGGCATTTTTATGGAAATCACTTTAGGAGAAGCTATTAAACTCTTAGATAATATTATGGTTAATTATTCTCAATGGCATACTGAAAGATCTACTAAAAAGGTGCATGCGATAGAAAAAATTAATGTTTTGAGTGGAAAGATGGATGAACTTATGAAATTATTTGCTAATAAGAGTGTTTCTTCTGATCCTAATGATGTGCCCTTGTCTACTTTGATTGAGAATAATAATGAATCTATGGATGTGAATTTTGTTGGTAGGAACAATTTTGGTAACAACGCGTATAGTGGAAATTTCAACCCTAGGCCTTATCCTAGTAATCCCTCTAATAATTATGGTAATTCCTACAACAATTCTTATGGAAATTATAATAATATGCCCTCTGATTTTGATTCTAATATTAAATAATTTATTTCTTCGCAAAAGAATTTTAATGCTATGATTGAAGAAAAATTGCTTAAGATTGATGATTTGGCTAGGAACGTTGATAGAATTGCTCTTGATGTTGATTCTTTGAAACTTAGATCTATTCCGCCTAAGCTTGATATCAATGAGTCTCTCAAAGCCATGAGAATTTCCATTGACGAGTGCAAAGAAAGAACTGCTAGGATGCGTGCTAAGAAAGATGCCTTTATAAAAGCGTGTTCTTCTAGTTCCTATGAAAATAATGATGAAGATCTAAAACTTATTGATGTGTCCCCTGTTAAATCTTTGTTTTGCAATATGAATCTTGATAATGATGGGACTGAATATGATCCACCTTTACCTAGAAGGTGTTCTAAGAATTCGGAATTTGTTGATCTTGATGCTAAATTTGAAAAAAGAGGGATTGAAGAAATTAAAACCCTAGATGTTGCTAAACCCACTATTATGGATTTCAAGGAATTTAACTATGAAAATTTCTCTTTGATTGATTGGATTTCCTTGTTGCAATCCGTGCTAAAATCTCCTCACGCTTATAGTCAAAATAAAGCGTTTACTAAACATATCATAGATGCCTTGATGCAATCTTATGAAGAAAAATTTAATTGGAAGTTTCTATCCCTAGAAAACTTTATGATGAATGGGAACCAACTATTAAAATTAAAATTAAAAATTATGAGTTTTATGCTTTGTGTGATTTGGGTGCTAGTGTCTCTACTATTCCCAAACCTTTGTGTGATTTACTAGATTTCCGTGATTTTGATGATTGCTCTCTAAACTTGCATATTGCGGATTCCACTATTAAGAAACCTATGGGATGAATTAATGATGTTATTATTGTTGCAAATAGGAATTATGTGCCCGTAGATTTTATCGTTCTTGATATATATTACAATCTTTCTTGCCCTATTATTCTTGGTAGACCTTTCCTTAGAACGGTTGGTGCAATTATTGATATGAAGGAAGGGAATATTAGATTCCAATTTCCATTAAAAAGGGCATGGAACACTTTCCTAGAAAGAAAATAAAATTACCATATGAATCTATCATGAGAGCCACTTATGGATTGCCGACCAAAGATGGCAATACCTAGATCTATTCTTACTTGTTATGCCTAGCTAAGGGCGTTAACCGATAGCGCTTGTTGGGAGGCAACCCAAGTTTATTTTTATTCCTTCCTTTTTGCTCCTATTTAGTAATAAATAAATTACTTAGCCTCTGTTTTGGTTGTGTTTTTTGTGTTTAATTAGTGTTTGTGCCAAGTAGAACCGTTGGGAAGACTTGGGGAAAGTCTTGTTGAACTTGCTGTAAAAAACAGAAACTTTAGCGCTCACGAGAACTGCTGGAATTTTTATTTGGAAAGTGATATTTAGTTAATTCTTTTTGAAGATGATTAATAGATAAATTACGCACGTCTAGCAATTTATTTTATAATTGTTGGGGTTCCAGATCTTGCGCTAGCTACAGATCACTACAGACTGTTCGGTTTTTGACAGATTCTGTTTTTCGTGTGTTGTTTGCTTATTTTGATGAATCTATGGCTAATAAAATAGTTTATAATCCATAGATAAGTTGGAATAAAGTAGGTTTAACACCAATATAAATAAAGAATGAGTTAATTACAGTACTTTGAAGTGGTATTTTGTTTTCTTTCGCTAACAGAGCTCACGAGATTTTCTACTTTAAGTTTTGTGTTGTGAAGTTTTCATGTTTTGGGTAAAGATTTGATGGATTATGGAACAAGGAGTGGCAAGAGACTAAGCTTGGGGACGCCCATGGAACCTCCAAGATAATCTAAGGACACCTAAAAGCCAAAGCTTGGGGATGCCCCGGAAGGCATCCCCTCTTTCGTCTACTTCTATCGGTAACTTTACTTGGAGCTATATTTTTATTCACCACATGATATGTGTTTTGCTTGGAGCGTCTTTTATGATTTGAGTCTTTGCTTGTTAGTCTACCACAATAATACTTGATGTACACACCTTTTAAGAGAGCCATACATGATTTGGAATTTGATAGAATACTGTATGTGCTTCACTTGTATTTTTTGAACTTTATAATTTTGCTCTAGTGCTTCACTTATATCTTTTAGAGCACGGTGGTGGATTTGTTTTATAGAAACTATTGATCTCTCATGCTTCACTTAGATTATTTTGAGAGTCTTAATAGCATGGTAATTTTATTATGTGTTGAATACTAAGAAAAGTTTGATGCTAGATTAATAATAAAACTTTCATATGAGTGTGTTGAATACTAAGAAAAGTTTGATGCTTGATGATTGTTTTGAGACATGGAGGTAATAATATCAAAGTCATGCTAGTTGAGTAGTTGTGAATTTGAGAAATACTTGTGTTGAGGTTTGCAAGTCCCGTAGCATGCACGTATGGTAAACGTTATGCAACAAATTTGAAACATGAGGTGTTATTTGATTGTCTTCCTTATGAGTGGCGGTCGGGGACGAGCGATGGTCTTTTCCTACCAATCTATCCCCCTAGGAGCATGCGCGTAGTGCCGAGATTTTTGATGACTTGTAGATTTTTGCAATAAGTATGTGAGTTCTTTATGACTAATGTTGAGTGCATGGTTTATACGCACTCTCACCCTTCCATCCTTGCTAGCCTCTTCGGTACCATGCATTGCCCTTTCTCACATTGAGAGTTGGCGCAAACTTCGCCGGTGTATCCAAACCCCGTGATATTATACGCTGTTTCACACATAAACCTCCTTATATCTTCCTGAAAACAGCCACCATACCTACCTATTATGGCATTTCCATAGCCATTCCGAGATATATTGCCATGCAACTTTCCATCATTTCGTTCATCATGACACATTCATCATTGTCATATTGCTTAGCATGATCATGTAGTTGACATAGTATTTGTGGCAAAGCCACCGTTCATAATTCTTTCATACATGTCACTCTTGGTTCATTGCATATCCCGGTACACCGCCGGAGGCATTCATATAGAGTCATCTTTGTTCTAGTATCGAGTTGTAATCATTGAGTTGTAAATAAATAGAAGTGTGATGATCATCATTATTAGAGCATTGTCCCAAGTGAGGTATAAAAAAAGAGAGAAAGTCCATAAAAAAGAGAAGGCCCAAAAAAAGAAAGGCCATAAAAAAGAGAAGGCCCAAAAAATGGGAGAAAAAGAGAGAAGGGACAATGTTACTATCCTTTTACAACACTTGTGCTTCAAAGTAGCACCATGATCTTCATAGTAGAGAGTCTCTCATGTTATCACTTTCATATACTAGTGGGAATTTTTCATTATAGAACTTGGCTTGTATATTCCAACAATGGGCCTCCTCAAGTGCCCTAGGTCTTCATGAGCAAGCAAGTTGGATGCATACCCACTAGTTTCTTTCTTTGAGCTTTCATACATTTATAGCTCTAGTGCATCCGTTGCCTGGTAATCCCTACTCCTTGCATTAACATCAATCGGTGGGCATCTCCATAGCCCATTGATTAGCCTCGTTGATGTGAGACTTTCTCCTTTTTGTCTTCTCCACATAACCCCCTCATTATATTCTATTCCACCCATAGTGCTATGTCCATGGCTCGCGCTCATATATTGCGTGAAATTTTATAGGTTTGAGAGCATTCTTTTGTGACGAAAATGAAACATGACTAAACTATATGATTTTGTAGGGATGGACTTTCTTTGGCCATGTTATTTTGAGAAGACATAATTGCTTAGTTAGTATGTTTGAAGTATTATCATTTTTATGTCAATATGAACTTTTGTCTTGAATCTTTCGGATCGGAATATTCATACCACAATTAACAAGAATTATATTAAAATTATGCCAAGTAGCACTCCACATCAAAAATTCTATTTTTCTCATTTACCTACTCGAGGACGAGCAGGAATTAAGCTTGGGAATGCTTGATACATCTCCAACGTATCTATAATTTTCGATTGCTCCATGCTATATTATCTACTGTTTTGGACTGTATTGAGCTTTATTTTCCACTTTTATATTATTTTTGGGACTAACATATTAACCGGAGGCCCAGCCCAGAATTGCTGTTTTTTGCCTGTTTTAGGGTTTTGAAGAAAAGGAATATCAAACGGTGTCCAAACGGAATGAAACCTTCGGAAACGTGATTTTCTCATCAAACAAGACCCAGGAGACTTGGACCCTCCGTAAAGAAAGCCACGAGGCGGTCACGAGGGTGGAGGGCGCACCCCCCTGCCTCGTGGGCCCCTCGAAGCTCCACCGACGTACTTCCTCCTCCTATATATATCCACGTACCCCCAAACGATCGGGGATGGGGCCAAAAACCTATTTCCACCACCGCAAATTTCTGTATCCACGAGATCCCATCTTGGGGCCTGTTCCGGAGCTCGCCGGAGGGGGCATTGATTACGGAGGGCTTCTACATCATCGTCCAAGCCCCTCCGATGAAGTGTGAGTAGTTTACTTCAGACCTACGGGTCCATAGCTAGTAGCTAGATGGCGTCTTCTCTCTATTTGGATCTCAATACAATGTTCTCCCCCTCTCTCGTGGAGATCTATTCGATGTAATCTTCTTTTTGCGGTGTGTTTGTTGAGACCGATGAACTGTGGGTTTATGTTCCAGTCTATCTATGAATAATATTTGAATCTTCTCTGAATTCTTTTATGTATTATTGGTTATCTTTGCAAGTCTTTTCGAATTATCAGTTTTGTTTGGCCTACTAGATTGGTTTTTCTTCCCATGGGAGAAGTGCTTAGCTTTGGGTTCGATCTTGCGGTGTCCTTTCCCAGTGACAGAAGGGGCAGCAAGGCACGTATTGTATAGTTTCCATCGAGGATAACAAGATGGGATTTTTATCATATTGCATGAAACTATCCCTCTACATCATGTCATCTTGCTTAAGGCGTTACTCTGTTTTTAACTTAATACTCTAGATGCATACTGGATAGCGGTCGATGAGTGGAGTAATAGTAGTAGATGCAGAATCATTTCAGTCTACTTGTCTCGGACGTGATGCCTATATACATGATCATACCTAGATATTCTCATAACTATGCTCAATTGTGTCAATTGCTCAACAGTAATTTGTTCACCCACCGAAGAATACTTATGCTCTTGAGAGAAGCCACTAGTGAAACCAATGGCCCCCGGGTCTCTTTCTCATTATATCAATCTCCATCACTTTATTATTGCTTTGCTTTTACTTTATTTACTTTGCATCTCTATACCAAAAATACCGAAAATATTATTTATCATCTTTATCAGATCTCACTTTCGTAAGTGACTGTGAAGGGATTGACAACCCCTAAGCGCGTTGTTTGCGTTGAGCTATTGTTTTTGTGTAGGTACGAGGGACTCGAGCGTAGCCTCCTACTGGATTGATACCTTGGTTCTCAAAGACTAAGGAAAATACTTACGCTACTTTGATGCATCATCCCTTCCTCTTCGGGGAAATCCAGCGTAGTGCTCAAGAGGTAGCAGTGACATGTCGATGCATTTCCGTTTCGGTGAATTTCGGGCAAACTAAATATGTCCTATGTTTAGGGAAGGTCATGCCGAATTTTTGTATGAATTTGATCCATGCATGCATATATACATGGTTACAATATTTTCTCCGCGCGCAGGTGATCATGAAGGTCAATGGAAGGATGGTGGAAAGATACTGGCAATCCGCTGTGGATGACATGTATGAAAAAAGACTGAAGGATGTTTATGTCCGTGTCGAAAATGCAAAGGAAGAGTCAGGCTCGACCCCTTTCAGGGTGGTAAATTCAAGACGCACCTGCTCATCCATGGCCATACTCGGTGGATAAGTGAAGATGATGATGATGATGATGAGGAGGAGGAGGATGAGGATGTCGACGGGGCAGGAAATAACGACATGGGGCCACCAGACGATGCGATGACCAATTATGTGCCCGAAGAGGAAGAAGGCCTCGGAAATGTCGATGGCGAAGAGGCAGTTCAAGGCGGAGAAGACGCGGACATGCTTCCGTCTTCATCGCTACTAAGTTCAGCCATGCGGGACCCGCATGTTCGAGACCTGCTTCGCAAGAAGACGACTAGCTATAGAGCTGCTTCAAGAGAGGAGGCCAAACTGGCGCAACTGGAGGTAGACTCAATGACTCCTTTGTATGATGGTTGCAATCCCGAGGTGACTCGCATGAGTTTCACACTGGAACTTCTAAAGATGAAGGAAAAAAACAAATGGACAGATACACGCCTGGATGAGCTTCTGATGTACCTAAAGAAGGTTCTTCCCGCAGGAAGCCTGTGTCCTACTAGTGCCAAGGAGGCAAAGAAAATTGTGTGCCCTCTTGATCTACCACATATTAGATATCACACATGCATCAATGCTTGCATCATATATCGGAACGAGCACGCGGAAAAAAACCATCTGTCCAAAGTGCAATGCTTCATGATATAAAAAGGCCGGAAAGAAAGCTCCACAGAAAGTTGTATGGTACTTTCCGATCACTCCGCGTCTACAGCGGTATTTCGTAGATCCTAAGGAAGCAAAGCTTATGCACTGGCACGTGGAGAGGGTGAAGCCAGATGACGGAGATGAGCCGAAGCTGAGACACCTCGCAGATGCTAGCCAGTGGAGAGCATTAAATGCTGAATTTGAATTTTTCGCAAATGATCAAAGGAACATCATGCTTGGCGCTAGTAGTGATGACATGAATCCATTTGGCAAACAGAACACCAATCATAGCACATGGCCCGTGTTTGTATGGATGTACAACCTCCCCCTGGTTGTGCATGAAGGAAAAATACATACACATGGATATGCTTATTCAAGGGCCGAAACAACCGGGAAATGATATAAATCTGTATCTCGGGTAACTGAAAGAGGAGTTACAGACCATATGGACAACGCCGGCCAAGACATGGGATGCATGCAAAGGAGAGTATTTCAACACAAGAGCCGCGCTGATCACAACAGTGCAGGACTATCTCCGTTACGGCTATCTCTCCGGCCAGGTGTGCCACGGATATTGCAGATGCACGAGGTGCATGGATGATACAACTTCTCTGCAGCTATCGAAAGATGGCGGGTCTTCGAAAATCGTGTACATGGGGCATCGAAGATGGCTCGAGAAGGATGACCCATGGAGAAAGCGTGGAGATCTATTCAATGGTAAGGCTGAGCATCGAGGTCCTCCACATAAGCATAGCGGTGCAGAAATATATGAGTTATTGAAGAACTGGGAAGAGTGCCCCTCGCCGGGAAAGACGAAGAAAAAGGCGCCGGAGCTCCTGCTGAAGATATGGAAGACGAGATCTGTTTTCTGGGACTTGGAATATTGGCCCATACTCGACACGCCTCATAGCCTTGATCAAATGCATATCACAAAATATATCCTTGAGAGTTTGCTTGGAACATTGATGAACATGCCGGAGAGGACCAAGGATGGGCCGAAGGGAAGAAAAGACTTGGAATTTTTGAAAATCAGGAAAGATCTCCAAATGCCCGGTAAAAGGTCGTCAGAGGAGACGGAGATGGAGACGGAGACGGAAGATAGGGGCAAAAAAGTAAACAAGAAGGAAGAACAATATTGCCCCCCCTCTTGCTTCACCTTAGATCCGAAGGAGGTCGATCAATTGTTCAAGTCCTTGTTGGAATCAAAGTTAGTTCCGGATACTATGGGAAGATAAGCAGATATCTGGACACTAAGAAAGAAAAGTTCAGTGGGATGAAGTCTCACGACTGTCATGTGATGATGACGCAGTTACTCCCGGTTGCACTTGGAGGGATTATGGACACACATGTGAGTGAGATGCTTACTGACCTATGCCACTTTTTTGATGCTATCTCTCGAAAGTCGATCAGTGTGAAGCAACTCCATAGGCTACAGGAAGATATTGTTTTCATACTGAATGAGCTAGAGATGTACTTCCCGCCCGTGTTCTTTGATGTCATGGTGCATCGATGTGTCCACATCATGGACGACATCATGTGACCAAGACTATCCCACTAGATTTAAATCACAATATGACAATTAAATGCAATGTTTTAAATAACTGGTTATAGCCCCTCGATAGAGGTTTAAGTAGAGTGCCGCTAAATGGTATTCATGTACAATTGTCTAGTAATGTTATGAATTATTCAGCTATAACCCTCCTATAACTGATTTGGTGGACCACAGTTCTTTCGCATAGTCCGTTATACAAAACTATGATTAAATGTGCACATTCGTACCAAACTAGAGTTAACATAGCCTTAAATATATGTTAACTAAGATTTCTTTCATGGAAATCTTGCTCCAAAAAGTTCTCAAGAAACTACTAGGCCAGGTGAATACAAATTCATGAAGGTACTTGCAACCCAAAAGCATGAATCCACACCCTCTTAGATATGATCAAACGATAAGAAAAGTCCAAGTTGCTTGAGCTTAGATGCATTTCCAAAATGTTTTCCATCCTAGTGTTTTTTTGCATGATAATACATGCCTAGTTCATATAATAATGATTAAGTTACAAGCCATGTAAACACCGACCTTAAAAAACTAAAAAGACCATAATATTCTAATCTTTGCACAAAGGACCACCAGCCAAGAAAGCAAAGCACAACAAGACCGAAGAATCCATTTAACTTGATGCCAATGCGTTTCACCTGCATCTGGCACCACTGATGCCCACCATAAGAAAATATGACAGACCACCTCTTCACCTGAGATCGGCGTGGCTCCATCACTCATATGTAGCATTTCAGTCCTCCAGATTAGCTTGCCAAAGGTGAAGCCACTTTCGTTGAAAGAATCTGGCTACGGCAACACCCAGACATGCTATCGAACTCCATAATAGGCATCCTCGCTAGAAGATGATGTTGGAGGAGGAAAAACTACCTGTCAAGTGCCAACCACGAACCCAACACATGATCCACCATCTTCCTATTGTTGTTGATGCATACAACTATCTGCATCCGATCCTACACTACCTTCCGAGCTCAGCGCCGATGCTAGAGCAAACGCCATCGCAATGGCGGAGCCTCAGAACAGAAGTCTACCATAGGGACGCTGCCACCACACAATCCCCACTTGAATATATTAAGAACCAGATCCATCACCACGAACGAGTAAAACACCATGTCCTGGAAGGATATGCAGCTTCATTATCCGCTGCCGCCGTTGCCCTTGCTGAAGACATGACGTCGAATGATCAAAAACCTAAGATACTAAGAGCATCTACAACAGGGTGCCACAAACCGGCCTCAAACGCCCGGACGAACGGCCCGGTCGCTGATCAATCACAAAAAGTCGATCCAAACGTCGGGCTGACCAGCAATTCTCATATCTAGCCAAAATATGGGGCAGATATGGGGGTGCTCAGGCGCATCAGTCATCTCGGACCCGGCCGACGCTGACCCACCCGACCTCACATATATTCCTCCCCACCCGCTCGCCAGACCAAACCCTAGCCACTTCACTTCACTCCACTCCACTCCCCTCCACCACCCAAGTTCCCATCTGACAATCTCTGACCTTCTCTGGCATGGCGGGCAGCGGATCTGACTCCAACCTGTTCGGATCCGTCGACTCGGGTGTCGTCCCGTGCAGGTTGGAGGAAGAAATAATTGTCTGCGTTGCACTCCGCCACTCCCAGGAGGACAGCGCCCGACCGACAGCAAGATCTGTCCAGCGCGACTTGATAGCGCCGGTGCGTCGGGCGCCTAGATCCTCCGAGCAATGATCATCGCGGTCCCAAGAGTTTTCAAATCACCCCTTCCCAATCACCGCTCCAGCGCAGTATCAGTCTCACTCGGACGGGTGTGCCCGCTATGGAAGGAGTGGATAAGGGCAGCGGAGGTCCGCCGCGCTGTTGACATGGCGGCGGCGGAGGCGGCTGATGTGGCGGCATGAGCGGTCGCAGAGGAGGAAGCCATCCGCACTCGCATTGTAAAGAAGCGGCAGAGCATGAACACGTGCGCCCTCGCCTCGGAGCAGAATCGGCCGGTCCGTGCAATGACCGAACTGCCACCCAAGGAGGAGAAAGAGGACAGTGATGGGTCGGACAGCTCTGGTGATGAGAAGATCGGGCTCGACCCTTACTGCATCTTCGACCGGTACTTCCGCAAGCAGGATGACAAGGGCAGTCGTGGATGATCTTCTCCATCATAGCCAAACATGCCAAATTTTGGTTGTCCGACGGCATGTTAGTGATGTAGTAGCAGGACAATGTGTGAAATGCATCGACGCTATTGTATGAGTTTGTATGGATGTGATGTATCGTAATTCAGGTGTCCGAATGTGGGAAGAAAAAATTAAGGCCTGACCAGTCAGTGTCCATCAATGCACCTAGGCGAGTCCGCAGGTGATTGAGGGGTTAAATTTGCCAAGTCGGGCTATAGATGCTCTAAGGCCCTAGAACCTAAAGCTACACGAACCATACACACGGGATATGACGATCCTCGTCACCACCAAGGACTGAGAGGTCATCGTCCGGGGGGAGCCACTAGAGCATGGCACCTAAAGATAGTTACCCTTGAAACCCTAATCACCACCATAGGATTAGGGTTTCAGGGAAACGTCTGAGGACAACACGTTTTCTAACTTCCTAGTTTCAATGACATTGGCAAAGAAAGTATAGATTTCAGACCAAACTCTACATCAACATAACACTCCACAATTAAGAGGTGGAGTACATAAAGTTGAGAGTTGCAGTAGAGTTTATGTGGAGGGAGATGTGCCCCAGAAAAACAAAATTATTGCCCGCGCCATTGAGAAGGTGGGTTTGGATCAAAGCTATCTCAGCCAATTTTGGACTGAAACGACTAACAACATCCCAATGCTAGTTCATTAACGGAACCAACTGTCAAGCTTTTTCAGTCTTTAGTTGTGCGAACTAAACTGATAGAAAGTTGCAACAGTGAACTGATTGAAGCTGCGGAAGTAAAAAATTATAATTGAGCTTGCATATTATCACAGTTTTTTCTCCTCTTTTCATTTTTGCAAAATTAATGTTCTGAACTTTGTGTATTTCGGTTTTTCTGTAACTAACTGAGACTAGAGGAGACTAGCAAGCCTGATTTTGTAGTACTGTATGACCAAAGCCTATAAACATGGTTTTTCGTACGATAATATATGAGTCAACCTCTAAAGACCACGAGGTGTCTTACACATGACACTGAAGATGAAGGCTTGTTGCATGTACATGTGCTGAGTGGCACGGTGGTGAACCTAGTCACCTTTTTTTGTGAAACCCCGCAACAGATTTGCCATTTTCGTTCATTAACGAAGAAGGTTTTAGACAACTACCTATGAAGCAGGGAACAATAGACAACTCTCGCAGCATGTGAATAAGCCATAGATTTCTCCAGGCGGCATGTGCACATACACCACCAAACGCGGGACCATGTGAAACAAAAACAATGCAAGAAATCCCATGTAAATCATTCAAAGTACTCATGCCACGTTCAGGGAGAACATATATGTTATTATGCGGCATGCAACACTCTATTTTCACTAAATCATTTTCATGTTCCTCCTATCTTTCTTTGAAGGACCGGTAGGGGTACCGAAAAGATTAGACTTTTATCGATCTCGACTCTTCTGGCAATGTGATGAGGTTAAGATGAAATACAGATTGGCCAGACGGGATATCATTTGCAAACCCAAGGACCAAGGCGGGTTAGGGATTGACAACTTGGAAGTTAAGAATAGGTGCCTCCTCTCCAAATGGTTATTCAGACTATTTATCAAGACTGAGGGTACGTAGATACAAATATTGCGTAATAAGTACCTCTAATCTAAGACTTTGGCCCAGGTTACCACTAGGCCTAATGACTCGCTATTCTGGAAAGGGTTAATGAGGATGAAAGTCTCCTTTTTTCAGAGAGTAAAGTTCATCGTTGGCAACGGTAACACGACTAGATTTTTGGAAGATGCATGGCTAGGAGAGACGCCCCAAGCCTTGCAATATCCCACTTATATAATATTGTACAGCGTAAGGAAGTTTGTGTCGCTACAATATTACAGCCGGTCCCCCTTAATATACAATTTAAGAGGTCTCTTGAAGAGGAACGATGGAATTCGTGGCTGCACTTGGTACGTAGGTTCATGAAAGTTCAACTCTTTGACCAGTCAGACACCATTCACTGGAAATTAGCTATGAATGGTAGTTCCTCAGTGAAGTCTATGTATTTGGATCTAATTGATTCTAGGCCAATTCCGAGATCCTTCATATCTCGAAGATTAAAGTTTCACTTAGAATTAAAATCTTGATATGGACTGTCCACAAGGGAGTGATTTTAACAAAAGATAATTTGGTTAAGCGAAAATGGGTTGGTAGTTCTAGATGTTGTTTCTATGACCGGGATGAAACTATACAACACCTCTTTCTCGATTGCCCGTTGGCAAAACTACTTTGGCGCGTGATACATATAGCCTTCAACGTTACCCTTTCATCTTGCATCAACACGTTATTTGGGACATGGCTAAATGAAGTGGAACCAAATATAGCGAGACATACTCGGATAGGTATATGTGCTTTACTTTGGGCTATAAGGAAAGACAAGAACGATATGATCTTTAACCGGAAAAACTTTATCAACTTTTTGCAGGTTATTTATAGAGTCACTGCTTGGATCCGTACGCGATCGTTACCACCCTTGCGGACTCTAGGGAGCTTTTAATTATTGGGTGCAACCGTTGGGAGATGGTAGCACGAGTTATCTTCAATCGATTTAGATAGCGAGGTAATAATAGGCTAGGTGTGTAGTGTTAGACTTAATTTTGATTCATGTATCTGCATAGTTTGTTTTTCATTATGCATGTAGCTTAGTTTGTCTAGGGAGTAGTTGTCCGACGAAGCTTCAGGGGAGGCGTGCGGAGAAGGCGAGATGCCAAGGCGTCGTGCGACACGACGATAATGGCGAGATGCCAATGGCGGCGTGAGGCTGCAGTGCTGCGCGAGGCAGCGTGGCCGTGTGATGCGGCAAGTGCGACGAAGGCTGGAGTGTGGGGCTCTACGAGCATGTTTAGCCGGTTGGATTAATCCAGTTGTGAGCTGCATGCAAGTCCTAGTATTGGGACGTTGGAGTGAATCAAGGAAACAAACTGGCTGCATGCAAGTAGTTGGTTAGCTAACTTTGTGCGTGTGCGTGGGTTAGTTGGTTTAGTGGCCAAAGTGGAGGCTGGGTTAGGGCGTGCGTGAGCCATCCCGATGTATATATATGTGTTGATCAGATGAATGAAAGGAAGGCTGTGAGGGATGAGTAAAACATGTAGCACTGATGTTCACCAAGGAGCAGACCCTCTTGGCAAAGCAACGGCTGTCTTCTCTTTGGTGTATGCGTGTTTGTGTGGAGGTTCACCATGAGCGTGTAGTGTGTGTTGTTAAGAGAAACCAAGAGAGAAATTGAGAGAGATGGAGGTTGAGCTGTGAGAGGCGGCCAAGAGGAAGAAGGAGGCTGATAGGGACTACTGGTGGATCTATTAAGCAGTGGCAATTATCTAGGATACAAGCTTGGTCCAGTACACAAATGGCGAAGGAAGAACTAGGGTTCAGAGACAGGAAAATTAGGTAGCCGCTGGGTTCGCCTTGATCCTCTAGATAGCTGTCCTTGGTGATGCGGTTGTTGATAAGTAGTAGCCTAGCTGGGCCTATTGGACCCACTCTGGCACAGCCACACTTGCGTTGGCCTTGGGCTGTCGGCGAGGCCGGCCCTGACCTGGTCCATTGCTGATGGTGCGTGGGGCTGGCATGTCAGGGGTAGGGGCGCTGACAGAGGCGCTGCGAGGAGGCGGCGCCAACATGTAGGCATCATAGCCTCTTGCTTTTTTTGCCTGATGTGGCACCTTTTATTTTCCTTTTAGTTGTGCTCCGGTGCGTTAAAGCTATATGGTCAACAGAAGTGAGCGTACGTATAATCGAGTGTTCCTACTCATTGTATACCTGTACTCAAGCTACAGGTATGCCACTGCTCGTGCTGTGGTCCGCCCTCATCCATCAGCACGCCAGGCACCACATCCAGATCTTGGCTTGGCCTTGAAGAGGACATGCAAAGGCATAATCTGGCCCGTCATTGTCGCGAGCAACATATCCGGTGGCGGACTGAACTATGGATATGCTCATCTTCAGACCTAATAGCCTGATGCCATGACGGGTAATCCTGACTGGAGGGACGAGCCTATATTCCAGTATGAAACCGAGTCCCGATGTTTTCTAATCCTAAAATATTGATTTGTTATATGGTTTCAGTGACATTGCTACAGCTTCAGCTTGTAGGCTATTTCTTTCTATGAAGTCCTAGAGCATCTCTTAAATAAGACAAGATGTGTATGTGCCCACTTCGATGTTTATATTGGCCGTCGGGAAAGGGGAGCAATGTGTTTTTTAAGGGAAAAGAACCCAGCCTCCGCATCATCATGATGCCCACAACCATTTTTATTAGAAGGAAATAAATAGGTTTGATACGTACATAGAATCAACTAAAACGATAAAAAGAAAAAGAAAACACCACAAATTGTGGGTACAACCCAAAGATTACATGACTTAAGCACATAATCTATTAGTGACATGCAAGCCAAAACGATTGAATAATGCTTGTGAAACTATCTTCAGATGGTTGCGCCCAAAGGCCATGGGCCCCCTAGCGTCCCCACGCTAAAGTGATGACCACATACAGATCGATGCGGTGGCTCTGAAGATAGCCTGCAAAAAGTTATTAGAGCAAGACCTGTTAAAAACACAGTCATTCCGGCAGGAATTTCAAATTTCCCAAAGTAAGGCACAAACCCCTACGCGGATATGATCCTTAAGTATTTTGTTGATACCATCCAACCAGTTTTCAACAAATTTGGGATACTTGTTGGGGGTGGCAAATTATATGCAACATGAACTGTGTGCCAAATCATAGCCGCGAAAGGGCAGGAAATAAAAAGATGTTGAATTGTTTCATCCTTACCACAAGAACAACTCTTCTTACATCCATTCCAGTTTTGTTTAGCCGAATTATCTTTGGTGAGGATCGCCTCCCTCTGAACAAACCACATAATTTTTTTCTTCTTTAAAGGTACTTTGATTTTTCATATATGATTTGTACATAACACTGGCCCGTATTAAAAAGATCCTCATACATAGATTTGACAGTAAATACCCCATTGGCATTTAGTCTCCATCTAAAGACATCAGGCACATGAGATAGGTTGACCAACATCAACTAAATGGAGATACGTCGTCCGTTTATTGCCAATCAAGGCCCTCCTGAATTGGATGTTCAGAGGTGTTGAACCAAGGACTGATTGAACTGTATCGTCTTTCTTACGCGCAATACTATACAAAAATGTGCACTGAATCGCAACCAGCTTGTCCCATAGCCAGGTATCTTCCCAGAAACTAGTGGATGGACCGTCACTAACTTCAAACGAACCTCTCATAAGGAAAGAAGACTTGACCTTCATTAAGCCCTTCCAAAATGGAGAGTCAGTTGGTTTGGCTTCCACCTGAGATAAGGTCTTCGAATATAAGTATTTATGTAGGAGGAGCTCTTGCCAGACCCCTTCCTCATTTTGTGATTTGAATAGTCATTTGCTAAGCAAGCACCAATTTTTTATTTCCAAGTTTTCAATGCGTAATCCGCCTTGGTCCTTAGGTCTACACAAGATATTCCATTTTGCCAGTCGATACTTCTGTGTGTGCTCATCACACTGCTAGAAGAACTTAGACTGATAGAAATCAAGTCTCTTTAATACCCCTTTGGGTATTTCAAAGAAAGACAACATAAACATTGGCAAACTTGTGAGAACCGTCATCGATGCGCTCTTAAATTAGAGGAATGATGCATTTGATTCAACATAGTGCCCAACAACCATGCATAATAACTTGTAACCATGTGCAATGATGTCTTCGAGACCTTGTCTTGGCAATGTGGCCTGTCATTGTCGCGAGCAACAGGTCCGGTGGCGGACTGACCTGTGGATATGTTCATCTTCAGACCAAATAGCCTGATGCCATGACCCCCGACTGGAGGAACGAGCCTAATTCCAGTATGAAACTGAGTCCTGATGTTTCCTAATCCTAACGTATCAATTTGTTATACGGTTTCAGTGACATTGCTACAACATCAGCTTGTAGGCTATTTCTATGAAGTCCTAGATCATGTCCTTTCTTTCTCTTAAATAATTCAAGATGTGTGTGTGCCCGCTCCAACGTTTATATTTGCCCTCAGGAAAGAGGAGCAATGTGTTACCTCATCATTGTGCTCTTAAATAAGAGGAATGATGCATTTGATTCAACATAGTGCCCAACAGCCATGCATAATAACTTGTAACCATGTGCAATGCTGTCTTCGATGGCACATGGATCATTATGATAGCAGAAATTGAAATTTCTAGTGTGTGAACCAAGAAATCACTCGATATTTACATCACAAGAGGCATCAGAGTGGCTGCCTCAGCTCCCCTGGTCACACATCACCTGTTTGCCGACGATTCGTTTGGTACTGTTTGAGGCTAAGGTAGAAGGGGCTACAGAAATTAGTCAAATTCCACAGATTTATGAAGCTGGTTCAGGACAGGTTGTGAATAGACAAAAGTCTACAATTATGTTTAGCAGGAGCTCTAGGTCTGATGCGAAGCATGCACTCATGCAAATCTTGGGTTTGCAACAAGAAAACAACAATGGCAAGTACCTTGGGCTGCCCTGTTGAAAATTCTCTCACAGGATCGATCACATAAAATCACACGAGCACACGCGCACAAAAAACTGATAGCCAAGTGCCCTTGTCGTACCCTCTTTTCTCTTTATTTTCTGTTTTCTCAACTCAAGGTGTTACAATAGGTAGCCCTCCCTGTGTATATATACACGAAGGGCAAGAAACGATGGCTTACAAAGCCGACTCCAACTAGCACTCGTACATGAAAACTCAAACCGACTCTCAGCTAGAAATAACTACCACTACTAATCATCCGGCAACACAATCCTAACCGGACTCATACTACTCCAAATATTAGTATGTACTAGGTACTTTCCTAGTCTAATAACTTGCACGCTGATCACACTACGAATTCTAGCCAAACACAACTTGTAGCAACGGGTACACCAAAGTTTCAGATCGCGGGCGAAAACAGCGCGATCGCGGCGCTATCGCCTGCTGGAGCCCTTCCCGCGAGGCAATCCCGAAGAAAACACGATCTGTCACTAACCGCGCGATCACATGCAAAACGGCGCTACTTAACTTCGTTGTCGCTGCAAAATCGCTGACATGGGCCAAAAGAGTGAAACACAAGGGCCCAAAGGCCCAAAACAGACCAGAAACAGCCCAAATTTCGCGATGGTATATAACACCTCCTCTAGAAAACCTAGATCGTGTCCCCCCATTCCCTTCTCTCCCTCTCACTAAAAAGTTTGCGGCAGCTGCGCTGTTCTTCCCATCAGCGCCGACTGCTGCTTCGTTGGAAGCCAGATTCGGTTGTGGGGGAGGTGGAAAGACGACCGGCGACGAAGGGCCTCTGGACGACGCCGCCTCTACGACCACGATGACATCTCAGTCTCACTCTCAAACGGTTCTAGCAGCCGGGGCTAGCACATCGCGAGGTACAGGATTCCTCTGATTCCTTAGCTCATTTGTAGAATATTCAGACTTGTTTGTTGATTCAGATTGTAGGCTCTGGGATTCAGAATGAATGGATCACTGGTGTGGTACCAAGTGGTGATGAAGAACAAGTTGAAGTTGAACTGCTGCAGATCTCAGATCTCTTCTATACCTGTTATGTTCAAATTTATATTGAGAATCCTTTGTTTTCTACTGAAAATACCCTGTTTTTTGAGAAAAACACGCACATGTATTAGTATAGATTTGTGATATACATGCATAAGTACTGTAGCCGCGAAATGGGCTTCCGGGACCTGTACTCATTCAATGTATCCATGCTCGCACAACAGACATGGCGGCTAATACAGGCTCCTGAATCTCTATGCCCCCAAGTGTTGCAAGCCAAGTACTTTCCAGATGGTAACCTGCTCAATGCGGTTCCAGTGGTTAATATGAGTTATACGTGGAGGAGCATCTTGCGGGACCTCGAGATTGTCAAAGAAGAATATATATGGATGATAGGTTCAGGTGAGATGATTAACATCTAGGCTGCCGAGGGACACGACCAGAACACCCATGAGAAGACAGGGAGGGCACCTGTTAACCCGTGTTTCGGAACTGATTGACCCGGCATAACACACATGGGACGCAGATCTTGTTCGGCAAACTTTCTCTCTGGTTGATGTGAGTCTGATCCTAAGCATTCAATTATGTGATCAAAATGATTTCATCACATGGCACTTTCATTCCAAAGGTATGTTCTCATTTAGATCGGCTTATCAGGTGCATACAGATATGGTCAAAAGACAAGCTACTAGGAAGACGGGAGAGACCTCAGGTGGCAATGAATGGCGACGGGCTGTGTGGAACGATCAGCAGCGAACGACCTACTGTTTGTGTGATCCTCTCGCTCTTTTCCGCCAGCTTGGTGGTCACCACACCACACCAAGTGACCCAGTGGTGGCTTGGCCTTGAGGAGGTGCGACACTACGCACTGGTGGTCCGCCCTCGTCTCAGGCACCAGATCCTATGGTGGACTGACCCATACATATGTTCGCCTCCGCATCTTCTAGCTTCAGATCATGAAGGACTTCACCCATTTGGGTGTTGACTCTCTAACCCAGCATGAAACCGAGTCCCGACGCTTCCCAATCATAACATACTGACTTGTCATTTTTCAGGGCCATTGCTAGAGGACAAGATGTGGTCTACTTATACATTGTCCGAGAGCACGACATGCCTTGCTCTTAAATAAGACAAGAGGTGTGTCTGCTACGATGTTTCTTCGGGCCCTAAGAAAAGAGAGCATTGTGTTCGTTCCAATGTCGTGCTCTTAAATAGGAGGACTGATGAGCTGGATTCAACATAGTGCACCAACTGTTCGTCCCAATTTTATAACCATGTGCAGACATGACTTCAGTCGTACATGGGACATTATTGCGGAACCATGTGAAGCAAAAATCAAATATCTACCATGTGACCGAGATGACCACCCTACATTTAAATCATTATATTACAATTAAATACAATGTTTTAAATTGCCGGTTATAGCCCCAAATTTGCAGTTTGGGCAGAGTGCTGCTAAATGGTATTCATGTATAATTACACAGTAATTAAAGTTATGAAAAAGCTTGCTTTAGACGCGCTATAGCTGATTTGGAGGACTGGCGCAAGTTGGCATAGCCCACTATTTAAAACTATGATTAAATGTGCACATTCATAGTGAAGTAGAGTCGGTATAGCTCTATAAATATGTTAACTATCATATCTTTCATGGAAACCGTGCTCCAAACAGTTCTGAAGAACCTACTAAGCCAGGTGAATACAAATTCAAGGATGTTTAAGATATACTAGATGTTTGAAGAATCGGGAAACTAAAAGAGGGGAGGTATTTGCAACCCAAAAGCATGAATCCACACGCTTCTAGATATTATCAAACGATAAGAAAAATCCAAGTTTCTTGAGCTTAGATGCATTTCCCATATGTTTTCAATCCCAGTGTTTGTTGCATAATAATACGCATATATTCATATAATAATGATCAAGTTACAAGCCACGTAAACACTGGTCCGACAAAACTGAAAAGACAGTAGAATTTTATGCTTTGCAAAAAGGAACACCTGTCAAGAAAGCAAAGCATAGTAAAACCGAAGAATCCTCTTAGCTTGACGCCAACGCGTTCCACCTGCCTATGACCACTGCAATACCTAAAATAAGAAAATGCGGCGGGTCACCTGTTCACCTAAGATCGACGTGGCTCCATCACTAATATGCAGGTTTTTGGACATGCAAAGTAGCTTACCGAAGGTGAAGCCATTGCTGTTGAAAGAATCAAGTTGCGGCAGCACCCCAGACATACTGTTGAACTCCAGAACGGGCACCCCGACACGTCGATGATGTCGGAGGATGAAACCATACCTGCCAGGCGCCAACCATGAACCCAACACATGTCTCCACCATCTTCTAGTTGTCGTCGACGCATACCACTATCTGCATCCACTCCTACACTACCTTCTGAACTTAGCGTTGGCGCTGGAGAAAATGCCATCACAATGGTGGAGCCTCGGAACAAACGTTCACCATAGGGATGCTACCGCCACACCATCCCCACTTGCATAGACTAAAAGCAAGATCCATCCCCACGAACAAGCAGAACACCATGTCAAGGAAGGATATGAAGCTTCATTATCATGCGCTGTCGTTGCCCTTGCCAAGGACATGATCTCGAATGACCAAAAACCTAAGATACTAAGGCCCAAGAACCTAAAGCTACGCAATCCATACACACGGGATCTGGTGATCCCCCTCACCACCAATGACTGAGAGGTCATCGACCGAGGGGAGCCACTGGAGAAAACGACACCTAAAGATGGTTATCCTCGAAATCCTAGTCACTGCCGCAGGTTTAGGTTTTCACGGAAAAGTCTGAACGAAACACCTTTTCTTACTTCCTTGTTTCATTGACATTGCCAAAGAAAGTATACATTTCATAGCAAACTCTCCATCAACATAACGCACCACAATTAAGAGAGGTGGAGGACATAAAGTTGAGAGGTGGAGTGAAGCGGAGATGTTCCCCAACACAACAAAATTATTTCTCATGTCCTTGACAAGGTGGGTCTGGATCAAAACTATCTTGGATAATTTTGGGTTGAAACGATTAACAATATCCCACTGCTCATTTGTTCAATTGAACCAACTATCAAGCTATTTCAGTCGTTAGATGCAAAAACTAAACCGACTGAAGCTGCGGAAGTAAACCGATAGAAGTTGCGGAAGTAAATAATAATAATCATTGAGGCTGCATATTATCACAATTTTTTCTCCTTTTTTAGTTTTTGCAAAATGGATGTTCTGAATGTTGTGTATGCCAGTTTTTCTATAACTAATTGAGACTAAAGGAGACTTGCAAGCCTTCTTTTGTAGTATACTGTATGACTAAGGCCTAAACATGGTTTGTTCGTACGGTAACATGTGGTTCATCCTCTATAGGCCACAAGGTGTGTTAGATATGAGACTGAACATGAACGTTTGTTGCATGTACATGTGCTGAGTGGCACCGTGGTGGAGAACCAAGTCGCCTTTTTTTATGAAACCTGGCAACAGATTTTCCATTTTCATTCATTGAGGGAGAAGGGTTATTTTTTTTTTTGCGGGTGTAAGGGATAAGGTTTTAGACAACTACCTAAGAAGCAGGGAACAATAGACTACTCTCACGGCATATGAATAAACCGTAGACTTCTATAGGAGGCACGTGCCTATACACCACCAAATGCGGGACCATGTGAAACAAAAAGACTATAAGAAATCCCATGTAAATTATGCAAAGTACTCATGCCACGTCCATGGAGAACATGTATGTTGTTATGCGGCATGCAACACTCTTACCTTCGGTAAATCATTTCCAAGTTTCTAATCCTTTCTAGTAGCATTGCCAAAAGAAAGGGAGTCGAGGTTAAGTTCCTGCTGGATTACTTGCTAACGTACGTGCAGGGTGCCCTAAAGCTATACGATCAACAGAAGTGAAATATACTGTGAGCGTACATATAGTGGAGAATTTGATCCATTGTA
The DNA here is from genome assembly GCA_034509565.1 of Triticum monococcum. Classification (NCBI taxonomy): domain Eukaryota; kingdom Viridiplantae; phylum Streptophyta; class Magnoliopsida; order Poales; family Poaceae; genus Triticum; species Triticum monococcum. The sequence continues at coordinate 24,797,469 of CM067842.1, read as the reverse complement.
CCCGTACTCAAGGTACAGGCATGCCACTGCGTGTGCTGTGGTTTCCCCCTCATCCATGAGCACACCAGGCACCACATCCAGAGCTGGCTTGGCCTTGAGGAGGACATGCAAGATGAGATTGTGGTCCGTCATTGCCACGAGCAACAGATCAGGTGGCGGACTGGCCTATGGATATGTTCATCTTCAGCCCTATTAGCCTGAGGTCACGACAGGAAATCCCCACTTGAGGTATGACCCTTCATCCAGTATGAAACGAAGTCCCGATGTTTCCTAATCCTAGAATATTGATTTGTCACCCGGTTTCAGTGGCATTGCTACAACATCAGCTTGTAGGCTATTTCTACAAAGTGCTAGAGCATGCATTGTCTCTGTCTTAAATAAGACCATATGTGTATGTTTTTAAAAAGGAGGAGGACCCCCGGCCTCTGCATCTGGGCGATGCATACGGCCACTTTATTAATTATTCTCATAAGACCTTACAAAGTGATACAACAGTAAGAGTAAAGTCACCGTCTATGCAACAACTGTCGCTACACCTATCCAATTGATGAAGGGGCGCCGATAGTCTGGGCCTAATACCAAACAGTCATCGCAGCCAAACCTAAACATCTAAGACCTGAGGTCCCAACCCGGAGGGCTGCCGTGTATGGGGCACCTACCAGTCCGGTGCACTCCTCAACCAGGACGCCTGCCGGGTATGAGGCCACCGCCGCCACCTGCCACCAATCCATCTTCAGCGTGTACTGCTGCACCACCTTGCCCGGCCTATCTGCCATCAACGCCACCTCGCCACACATCATGCGCCGAGTCTCCACCACGCCATACCGCCGAGAAACGCCACCATTAATGTGCAGGATGAAGCACCGCTCCACCAATTATTCCGTCCACTGGTCCCTCGAGCCCGTGTACACCTTCAAGAATGACGCCACAAGAGGAAAATGACACAATAATGTCGCCGTCATCCGATCTACTAATCTAAGGTTTCCCCCGGAGGTAGCAGATAGTGGCCTGGAACTTCTCAACAACGATGCCTTCAACAAGGGAACGCCACTGAAAAATGCCGCCATCGCTGGCCTCGGCAACAGCCGCGAGCAGGTCTTCACCCAGATATGTTCCAATGGCCTCCATCAAGCATCTTGTGCACAGATCGTCCACCACCGCGGCCGCTGCATCGCCCATCGCAAGACCACAGCCACCGACACAACCTCCGCCATCCGGGGCCGCCGCCCTGGGATCCAGCCCTCGCTGGCCGCCAGAGCGAAACCAACGAGCCCCATCAATGACGGCACAGCCGCATACCGCGCCGCGAGAACGCCACCATAGCGTCATCGCGCCGACCTCATGCCGCCGCCAGGAGCGCCCGCTGCCACGCCGCCATGCCCCACGCTATCCCAGCGCCTTCCATCGATCTAGCCGTCCCGTGCCAGCCAAACGATGAAGGGGAGAGGCGCCCCGCCGCCGCCCACGCCAGGCAGGCTTCGCGGGCTGGCGCGCCTGGGCGGCGGCGAGGGGACTGAAGGAAGAGGGGGGACGGGGACCGGCGGCGGCGGGAGGCCTCCCCTGTCGCCCGCGGGAGCGGCAGAGGAGGTCGATCCACTTTTTTCGGGACCCCCACCAGATGTGTATGTGTCCACTCACGTTGTTTATATTGACACTCGGGAATAGGAGCATTGTGTTCAATTCATCACTGTGCTCTTAAATAAGAGGAATGATGCATTTGATTCAACATTGTGCAACAAGCACGCATAAGGCTGGCCATAGTGGGATTAACTTGGGTAATAACATAAAGCACCCCAATGCAAGTTCGCTTTCTGTGACAAGTAGTTAAGAAGGAGAGATATGTTTGGGGTAAGATAATATGTTACCATAACATAATGTTTGCTCAAAATAGGGTTCCCCCCTGCTTTGTATTACAAAGCAACCATCACCGCATTGCTGGAGCGAACAGCACATCATGCCCAAAGATAAAACAAGAAGAACAAGAGAGAAACAAAAACCAACAATGGCAGCTTGATGACACATGGATGACCCGCCACCATTGCACCCTCCAAAGTCATCCCACCACACACCCAACACTCCGGAGTGAAGCATACCAAGCAACACCTTCAGGAAGGAGAGCGACGACGACGACGTTGTTGCCCAGACATGTCCTAGGGATTCCCCCGGCATGCGGAGGAATGAGGTGACAGGGGGTCACCCGACGCCCTCCAAGGAGGGGTGGCGGCACCCGCAGGCGTCACCGTGTCGGAGTCAGACGAGCCAACATGGATTTCTCCCACCCACAGAACACCACTACCCAATCGCTCTGGAGTCTTCCACCCAACACGCCACCCACCTGCCTGCGCCACCACGGTCTTGAGGCCACCCACGCCATCTCACTGAGGGCACCAGCGCGAGGCCTAGAGGATGGAACATGAGAACAAATGGAGCCGGAGGCGGCAGCACCGTCGCCGAGTGGGAGGGGACAACCTCCACTGCCGTCGCACCAGATGCCGGCTCCTCTAGCGCCATCGCCGTAGCCCACCAAGACTCTGCCACCACGTTGCAGCAAGCCAACAACGGCGCCGCCACCACCCAGGATCCCAACGCCCCACGTCGCCTCTAGGAAGCCACACCGCAGATCGGAGCTGCCAGCCCGCCCCGGCCCAGATGGGGCCCAGATCTGGGCCGAACGGGCGCAGCTAGCCCGCATCGCCGCGGAGCTATGCCGTCAACGGTCGTGCCCCACGCCTCCGACCACCGACGTCATCGGCAAGGAAGCCCGCCGCCGCGCTGCACCATCGCCGCCTGCGAGCACCTCCTGAAGCAGGATCCGCCGCAGGAGAAGTAAAGCCGCGGGCCGCCGCCGGCGCACGGGCCGAGCCCCGCGAAGCGCACCGGTGACGGCGGGGGGAGAGCACTGGGGAGGAGTGATGGACGGCGCGGCCGGCCGCCCGCTTGGGACGGATGCGGTCGCGTGAGGTACACTTGTCTACCATAATGTAATGTAGCCCAAGACAAAATGAGTCTACAACCTAATAAATGCAACCATCTATGATACTACTTCGATGATACTTTGCACTATGAAGGTAGTAAAACAGACAAGTGGCATATGCATGACACTACTCTAACTTACTCCTCACTATGCCTAGCTTAACAATTCATAATCATGTGCAGATGTTATCTTCGACGGGACATGGATCATTATGTCGTAGCCAAAATTGAAATTTCAACTATGTCAACCAAGCAATAGCTCGATATTTAGATCACAATATTAACACTAAAAGTTGACATTCATTGAAATTTTTACTATGTGAACGAACAAATCACTCGATATTTAGATCACAATATTACAATAAAACTATATTTTGTGAGAAACAATAACTAAACCTTGTTTTAGATCATGGATACAGTTAAACGAATACAATGATGGTTTCATAAAATGATACTGCTGGTGGGGTCAAAAGGGGCTTAAGTGGAACAAACCAGTGTTGGTTGTTTTAGTTTGTTGTGTGTTACAACTTACAAGTACACGTGCAGAGCCATTGTATAGACAGAGCCGACACACATTTGTATATCTAAAATATATGAACAGATCTGGGGGAAACTTTTTCTATTGAGTATTCATAGAAAATAATGTAGGGCCACGTGATTTCCCGTCACTCAGTCTCCCATCATCACAATTAAATGTGTAGTTTCACACACATAATTTTTTGTGCAAATCCTTGCTTAAAACTATTCAACTAACACATACATTAACAAAGTACTACCTCGGTTTTCTCAACATGGGTGAACACACAAGAAATTACAAAAGGTAAACAAATGATAAAAACAAAGGGCCCGCTCACGACCACCGTCGGCCTCTCTGCCCGCTACCTCCAGAGCCATCGTCTAGGCCCACTTGTTGCCACATCTTCAAGGGCGCAGAACGAAGGAAGGCATGTTATCAGGAGGGGCGGTAATGAAGAACAATGGTTCTGGAGGTTGGGAAAGCAGACATGAAGGTGAGACAACATGAGTAGGGGCATTGGATAACAAGGGCCATGTTGTTCGGTCTGGAGCTTCGGTCATGAAGATGGAAGGGGATAGATGGTGCGAGTAGGGAGTAGGATGGCTAATTGAGAGTTGAGGCAAAAGGGGTGCTTCGTACTGTTCCACTCAGATTTACCAGTGAGGCAGCAGGCAGGTGAAGATGGTCCAAACCACAAATCCTCCACCTTTTGGTGTAGTGGAAATGGAATAGGTGGTGGAACCTAGTTCATTTACTTGGAGCCGGAAAATTCATGCTTCACCAACTCCACTTCGGACTCGCACCCTCCTAATTCCAACTTCCTCCTAGAATCTGGTGGAATTGACCCGCAAATGCTATCAGGTATACCTTATACCTATTGCCCGACCAATTTTACTCGGACCACACTTCTCTAGGATCCCCTGCACTCATCCTCTCCTATATTTCTCATGGTGATTCCCTAGATAGTTTCTTCAACGATTCTCTAGTACATCACTCATCTGCCCTAATACCATAGTTTCCCCTCTCACTTGTTTAGTGCAATGTCACAACCCCACTACGCGGCCATACAACCGGCATTGTTATTCTCTGTCCAGGTTGTCCTGCCATCTCTCATTTGAATCTCACCACCAATATTTCATTGCAACCCATCGCAGCCCCTCCATGACCATAGTGCCAACTCTAGGACCGCATTGTGATTTCTGGAAAACAAACTAGATCAAGTTAGTACTAAGTAATTAAATGATTGTAACAAACCCATGTACCTAAGGTTAATTGTTCCCCCTTTTCGTCTTAGTGCTGGAGTTGTCATGGTTACTAGTGTCGCCTTGACTAAATTTAAATAAAGAAGCAAACTTGACCTAAGTTCTTGAAGGAGGGAGTAAACTAAACTAAGAGTGATAAATTTAAAACTAAGAATATAAAGACACTACACGAAAATAGCCGAGACTTCAAGTAATAAACATTTTTATGCCGTTGGTAAACAAATACCAATTGTGAACTAGTGCGACAGCAACAGGTCAAAGCCTAGAGATTCCATGATGCCTCGTGCACATGCCCTTCACGAACAGTAGCACCATAATTAACATTCTAGGGGTATATGCTAAAAGTTCATGGTCTCCCCATGGTTCACAAGGATCTTTCCACTCCATTGAGTCTACGGTCAAGGATGTGGGGATTGTTTATGTTATGATGGTATATGTAATCCCATACCATCTACCCAGTTCAAATCCTAAGTGATTTTCCTAGTAAAAGCATATATTATGTACCGACACTTCGAAGCAATGTATGTGTAACATCATGCAGGAGATAACCAAAGCAAGAAAGTGACACCACAGGCCTAGAAGAAAGCAATAAGATTCAAGCAAAATGTTAACCATTAGATATATTAGGGGTGGGTGTGGGTTTTGGGCTTAGGGCATGGCCAATGCATAGCCCCAGGGTGATGCCTCGCAGGCTATGCAGGGTCGGATGTCAGGAAAAGTAGGTTCGGATGGAGCAGCGGGATCCTCTGCAGGAGGCAGGTGCTTGGGGGAAAAAGTATGGTCCTGTGCATAAAGCTAAAAAGGTTGAAGTGGAAAGTAGAGATGCATGTGTAGTGGGAGTCTTTATTTTCTATTCTTTGATGAGGCACACTAGTGATAGCTTGCATTGGGGAGAAAAATCAATGTAGATGTCTCAAACTACTTTTTGCTATGGGGCATCTGTATCCATATGCCACCATCGCACATGCCCTTACAACCCGAATGGTAACATGTTGGACAGGAAAAAAGGATATGATAGAGTCGGTCATGGAGATGGCATCGGGTGTGCCCAATGGATCCTTCATATTCTTCCCCTCCTTTGTGGTAGATATGGATCTTGGAGGTCTGTATGTATTCTTGATGGATTATGGGGACTAACTGGGCAGATTAGAGCTCGCCAGCTAGCACTTGAGAGATGAATAGAGAGACCAAGTCGATAGAATGCGCCGTTGATCTTCTTCCACTTATTTGACCAAGTACCTTCCATATCTTCTCATGATTACAATGAAACAAATCAATGTTAAAATGGGAAAGTTGTGTATAATTTTGCGTCTTTGTTAGCAAGTTACGGACACCGATACGACTCCCCGCGGTTGTACCACTGGTTGGCTTATATTCTCAATTGGTGCAGCGTTTAGAATTTTGGCCACCAATTTTGCATCAGAACTACGATTTTGGTGATCCTTGGCTCCTTGGGTCATATCGGAGTGCCTGCATAATCTCCATGTGTTGCATGTTATACTACATTACAATGTGGTACCTCAAGATCTTTCACATCAAACATCTACATAAAGATTTATTAAGTTCAAGAATTAATAGGTGAAGCTCAGAAATTAAGTGGAGTTGATGTGGATCAGAGATTTCGCAGACACAACCATAGTATTGCTAGCACCCTTGTTGAGGTGGCCTTTGATCAGAATTATCTCTGCCAATTTATGTTTAAATGACTGAGAACGTCTCAACAGTTAACGCTTGTTTATTTTTCTGAACCAAATGTTAAACTATTCCGGTATCCGTATGTTGAGCAAACTAAACTGACTAAACATGTAGATGTAAAAGATCAAATAATGGTGTATATTATAGTTCATCACCAAGTTCTAGTAACTTGGTGATAGCGACTAGAGAACTCTGTCAATTACTATCTTATCTGGAAGATTAACTCCCACTTGATTCAAGCGATTGTAGTACCCCAGACATTCTGAGCACATACTCACTATTTGAGCTATTCTCCTTCATCTTGTAGGCAAAGTACTTGCCAGAGGTCTCATACCTCTTAACACGAGCATGAGTCTGAAATATTATTTTCAGATCTTTGAACTTCTCATATGCTCCGTGGCATTCAAAACATTTTTGAAGTCTCAGTTATAAGCCGTAAAACATGGTGGACTAAACTGTCAATTAGTCATCCTACCGAGCTTGTCAAAACGTTCATAACATCTGCATCAGCTCCTGCAACAGGTCTGTCACCTAGCGGTGCATTAAGGACACAATTCTTCTGTGCAGCAATGAGGATAATCCTTAGATCACGGACCCAGTCCGCATCATTACTTCTATCATCTTTCAGCTTAGTTTTCTCTAGGAATATAACAAAAACACAGGGGAGCTACAACGCGAGCTTTTGATCTACAACATAATTTGCAAAAATTATAAGGACTAAGTTCATGATAAATTAAGTTCAATTAATCATATTACTTAAGAACTCCCACTTAGATAGATATCCCTCGAGTCATCTAAGTGATCACATGATCCATATCAACTAAACCATGTCTGATCATCACATGAGATAGAGTAGTCTTCAATGGTGAACATCTCTATGTTGATCATATCTACTATATGATTCACGTTTGACCTTTCGGTCTCCATTGTTCCGAGGCCATGTCTGTACATGCTAGGCTCGTCAAGTTTAACCCGAGTATTCAGCACATGCAAAAGTTTCTTGCACCCATTTTATGTGAATGTAGAGCTTATCACACCCGATCATCACGTGGTGTCTTGGCACGACGAATTGTCACAACGGTGCATACTCTGGGAGAACACTTATACCATGAAATTTTAGTGAGGGGTCATCTTATAATGCTACCTCCATACTAAGCAAAATAAGATGCATCAAAGATAAACATCACACGCAATCAAAATATGTGACATGATATGGCCATCATCTTGTGCCTTTAATCTCCATCTCCAAAGCACCGTCATGATCTAAATCATCACCGGTTGACACCTTGATCTCCATCGTAGTGTCGCTGTCGTCTTGCGAACTATTGCTGCTACAACTATCGCTAACGCATAGTGATAAAGTAAAGCAATTACATGGCGATTGCATTTCATACAATAAAGCGACAACCATAAGGTTCCTGCTAGTTGTCGATAACTTTTACAAAACATGATCATCTCATACAACAACGTATATCACATCATGTCTTGACCATATCACATCACAACATGCCCTGCAAAAACAAGTTAGATGTCCTCTACTTGGTAGTTGCAAGTTTTAAGTGGCTGCTACGGGCTTCTAGTAAGAACCGTTCTTACCTACACATCAAAACCACAATGATGTTTCGTCAAGTTTGTTGTTTTAACTTTCAACAAGGAACGGCAGTGGTCAAATTCTATTCAATTAAAGTTGGAGAAACAGACACCCGCCAGCCACCTTTATGCAAAACAAGTTGCATGTCTATCGGGGGAACCTGTCTCATGAACGTGGTCATGTAAGGTTGGTCCGGGCCACTTCATCCAACAATATCGCCAAATCAAAATAAGACATTTGGTGATAAGCAGTATGACTATCATCGCCCACAACTCTTTGTGTTCTACTCGTGTATATCATCCACGCATAGACCTGGCTCGGATGCCACTGTTGGGAAAATAGCATGCAAAATTTCAATAAAATTCCTACGATCACACAAGATCTATCTAGGAGATGCATAGCAACGAGAGGGGGAGAGTGGGTCCACGTACCCTCGTACACCAAAAGCGGAAGCGTTAGGTTAACGCGGTTGATGTAGTCGAACATCTTCACGGTCCAATCGATCTAGTACCGAACATACGGCTCCTCCAAGTTCAGCACACGTTCAGCTCGATGACGTCCCTCGAACTCTTGATCCAGTAGAAGGTCGAGGGAGAGTTTCATCAGCACAATGGCGTGGTGACGGTGATGGTGATGCGATCCGCGCAGGGCTTCGCGTAAGCACTACGACGCTATGACTGGAGGAGTAAACTATGGAGGGGGGCACCGCACACGGCTAAAAGAACAACTGTTGTGTCTTGGGGTGCCCCATGCCCCCGTATATAAACGAGGAGGGGAGGGGGCGGCCAGCCCTAGGGGGCGCGCCATGGGGGGAAACCGAATAGTACTCCAAGTCCTATTCGCCCCCCTTCCTTTCCTACGGAGGGGGAAAGGGGAAGGGAGAGAGAAGAGGAGAAGGAAAGGGGGTGTGCCCCCTCCCCTAGTCCAATTTGGACTCCCCATGGGAGGGGGGCACGGCCACCCCTTGTGGACTGCCTCCCCTCTCTCCTATGGCCCATGTAGGCCTATTACTTTCCCCGAGGGGTTTCGGTAACCCCTTGGTACTAAGAAAAATACCTGAACCACTCTGAAACCATTCCGGTGTCCGAATATCATCGTCCAATATATCAATCTTTATCTCTTGACCATTTTGAGACTCCGCGTCATGTACTTGATCTCATCTGAAACTTCGAACAATCTTCGGTCACCAAAACACATAACTCATAATACAAATCGTCATCCAACGTTAAGCGTGCGGACCCTACGGGTTCGAGAACTATGTAGACATGATCGAGACACATCTCCGATCAATAACCAACAGCGGAACCTAGATGCTCATATTGGTTCCTACATATTCTAAGAAGATCTTTATCGGTCAAACCACATAACAACATACGTTGTTCCCTTTGTCATTGGTATGTTACTTTCCCGCGATTCGATCTTCGGTATCATCATACCTAGTTCTATCTCATTACCGGCAAGTCTCTTTACTCGTTCCGTAATGCATCATCCCATGTCTAACTCTTTAGACACATTGCTTGCAAGGCTCATAGTGATGTGGATTACTGAGAGGGCCCACAGATACCTCTCCGATACACGAAGTGACAAATCCTAATCTCGATCTATGCTAACTCAACAAACACCATTGGAGACACCTATAGAGCATCTTTATAGTCACATAGTTACGTTGTGATGTTTGATAGCACACAAGATGTTCCTCCGGTATTTGGGAGTTGCATAATCTCATAGTCAAAGGAATATGTATAAGTCATAAATAAAGCAATAACAATAAAACTAAACGATCATTATGCTAAGCTAACTGATGGGTCTTGTCCATCATATCATTCTCCTAATGATGCGATCCCGTTCATCAAATGACAACACATATCTATGGTCAGGAAACTTAACAATCTTTGATTAACGAGCTAGTCAAGTAGAGGCATACTAGGGACACTTTGTTTTGTCTATGTATTCACACATGTACTAAGTTTTGGGTTAATACAATTCTAGCATGAATAATAAACATTTATCATAATATAACGAAATATAAATAACAACTTTATTATTGCCTCTTTGGCATATTTCCTTCAGTAGTACCCCGGGGGTGTAGGGGGCGGCTGCTGCTGCCGCGGCGCGGGCTGAGCGGGTGGGGGCGGGGCACCGCGAGAGGTGCCGGCGGTGAGGGCATGGTGCTGCACGCACTTCTTCACCCCTTCATCCGGCACTCCTCCAACCACAATTACGCCATAAACATGGGGAAGGAGGGCTCCGGCATTAAGGTGAGGTTGGCGGCGGCATTGCCGAAGTCCTTGTTGAGGCCAGCGGTGAGCGTGCTAAGGAGGAGGTCGTCATCGACCTTGGCGTCACTACTAGGAAAAGGCATATACATAGAAGTTTACCAGTAGCGTGTGTTTTGGAGCCCACGCTAATGATAATTAGCAGTAGCGTGTGTTACAAACCGTGCTACTGGTACAACTTAGCAGCAACGTTGGTTTCTAGAGGGCACGCTACTGGTAAGTTAGCCATAATACACCCCCTGGCCAAAAAATAGTAGCAGCATTGGTACCCTAACAAGCGCTACTGTTAAGAAAATAGCAGTAGCGCGGGGCCACTAAGAAGCGCCACTGCTACTTCTTCTATGCGTAATCTTTTGCCAGTAGTTAGTTTTTTGGGCAAGCGCTATAGCTAGTTTTATGTACCAGTAGATATTTTTGCTGGCACACATAGCAGTAGAGCGCTTTGGTGCGCAGCGCTACTGCTATGGTCGCCAGCCAAAATATCTGCCACCCCCCCCCCTTCTTCCTCCCCCTTTCTTTCTCCCCCTCCCTCTTGCACTTGCTTGTCCTTCAATGCTTCCCCCTCTCCTTTGCCCCTCCTCCCCCCTCCATTAATGCCCTCCCTCCTTTCTCTTCCTTGTTTTTGCCCCTCCTCCCCTTCTCTTCTTTGCCCCTCCACCACCCCCTCCATTAATGCCCTCCCTCCTTCCTCTTCCTCTCTTTTGCCCCTTCTCCCCTTCTCTTCTTTGCCCCTCCACCACCCCTCCATTAATGCCCTCCCTTCTCCCTCTCATAGATCTATCTAGAGCTACTAGCTAAGTATAAGAAGGTGCTCGATATTCCTCTCGACAAATAGGTGAGCAAAAAAGAGTTGTGAAAGAATGGAAATATGTGTGTTTGCGATTAGGACCGAAACTATGTGCAATATGAATATGTCGAATTGTGTGTGGCATGTGAGTAACTGATACGTCTCCAATGTATCTATAATTTTTGATTGCTCCATGCTATAATATCTACTGTTTTGGACTATATTGGGCTTTATTTTCCACTTTTATTTTTTTTGGGACGAACATATTAACCGGAGGCCCAGCCCAGAATTGCAGTTTTTTGCCTATTTTAGGGTTTCGAAGAAAAGGAATATCAAACGGAGTCCAAACGGAATGAAACCTTCAGAAATGTGATTTTCTCATCAGATAAGACCCAGGAGACTTGGACCCTCCGTCAAGAAAGCCACGAGGCGGTCATGAGGGTGGAGGGTGGGCCCCCCTGCCTCGTGGGCCCCTCGAAGCTCCACCGGCGTACTTCTTCCTCCTATATATATCCACGTACCCCCAAACGATCGGGGACGGAGCCAAAAACCTAATTCTACCGCCGCAACTTTCTGTATCCACGAGATCCCATCTTGGGGCCTGTTGTGGAGCTCCGCCAGAGGGGGCATCGATCACGGAGGGCTTCTACATCATCATCCAAGCCCCTCCGATGAAGTGTGAGTAGTTTACTTCAGACCTACGGGTCCATAGCTAGTAGCTAGATGACTTCTTCTCTCTATTTGGATCTCAATACAATGTTCTCCCCCTCTCTCGTGGAGATCTATTCGATGTAATCTTCTTTTTGCGGTGTCTTTGTTGAGACCAAATAATTGTGGGTTTATGATCCAGTCTATCTATGAATAATATTTGAATCTTCTCTGAATTCTTTTATGTATGATTGGTTATCTTTGCAAGTCTCTTCGAATTATCAGTTTGGTTTGGCCTACTAGATTGGTTTTTCTTTCCATGGGAGAAGTGCTTAGCTTTGGGTTCGATCTTGCGGTGTCCTTTCCCAGTGACAGAAGGAGCAGCAAGGCACGTATTGTATCATTGCCATCGAGGATAACAAGATGGGGTTTTTATCATATTGCATGAAACTATCCCTCTACATCATGTCATCTTGCTTAAGGCGTTACTCTGTTTTTAACTTAATACTCTAGATGCATGCTGGATAGCAGTCGATGAGTGGAGTAATAGTAGTACATGCAGAATCGTTTCGGTCTACTTGTCTCGGACGTGATGCCTATATACATGATCATACCTAGATATTCTCATAACTATGCTCAATTCTGTCAATTGCTCAACAGTAATTTGTTCTCCCACCGTAGAATACTTTTGCTCTTGAGAGAAGCCACTAGTGAAACCTATGGACGCCGGGTCTCTTTCTCATTATATCAATCTCCGTCACTTTATTATTGCTTTGCTTTTACTTTGCTTTTACTTTATTTACTTTGCATCTCTATACCAAAAATACGAAAAATATTATTTATCATCTTTATCAGATCTCACTTTCGTAAGTGACCGTGAAGGGATTGACAACCCCTAAGCGCGTTGGTTGCATTGAGCTATTGTTTTTGTGTAGGTACGAGGAACTCGAGCGTAGCCTCCTACTGGATTGATACCTTGGTTCTCAAAACTGAGGGAAATACGTACGCTACTTTTCTGCTTCATCCCTTCCTCTTCGGGGAAATCCAACGCAATGCTCAAGAGGTAGCAAGAAGAATTTCTGGCGCCGTTGCCGGGGAGTCTGCGCAAAAGTCAACATACCAAGTACCCATCACAATCCCTATCTCCCGCATTACATTATTTGCCATTTTCCTCTCGTTTTCCTCTCCCGCCAATTCACCATTGCCACTTTATTCGCCCTCTCTCTCTATCCTCCCTCTCTCTCTCTCTCTATTTGCTTTTTTTGCCCGTTTGCTTTTTGTTTGCTCGTGTGTTGGATTGCTTGTTTGCCGCGATGGCTCAAGATAATACTAAATTGTGTGACTTCACCAATACCAACAATAATGATTTCCTTAGCACTCCGATTGCTCCTCTTACCGATGCTGAATCTTGTGAAATTAATACTGCTTTGTTGAATCTTGTAATGAAAGATCTTTTCTCCGGCCTTCCTAGTGAAGATACCACTAGCCATCTTAATAGCTTCATTGATTTGTGTGACATGCAAAAGAAGAAAGATGTCAATAATGATATTATTAAATTGAAGCTATTTCCTTTTTCGCTTAGAGATCATGCTAAAGCTTGGTTTTCGTCTTTTCCTAAAAATAGTATTGATTCATGGAACAAGTGCAAAGATGCCTTTATCTCTAATTATTTTCCTCCCGCTAAGATCATCTCTCTTAGACACGATATTATGAATTTTAAACAACTTGATCATGAACATGTTGCACAAGCTTGGGAGAGAATGAAATTAATGATACGTAATTGCCCTACTCATGGTTTAAATTTGTGGATGATTGTTCAGAATTTTTATGCTGGATTGAATTTTGCTTCTAGAAATCTTTTAGATTCGGCCGCGGGAGGCATTTTTATGGAAATCACTTTAGGAGAAGCTATTAAACTCATAGATAATATTATGGTTAATTATTCTCAATGGCATACTGAAAGATCTACTAAAAAGGTGCATGCGATAGAAAAAATTAATGTTTTGAGTGGAAAGATGGATGAACTTATGAAATTATTTGCTAATAAGAGTGTTTCTTCTGATCCTAATGATGTGCCCTTGTCTACTTTGATTGAGAATAATAATGAATCTATGGATGTGAATTTTGTTGGTAGGAACAATTTTGGTAACAACGCGTATAGTGGAAATTTCAACCCTAGGCCTTATCCTAGTAATCCCTCTAATAATTATGGTAATTCCTACAACAATTCTTATGGAAAATATAATAATATGCCCTCTGATTTTGATTCTAATATTAAATAATTTATTTCTTCGCAAAAGAATTTTAATGCTATGATTGAAGAAAAATTGCTTAAGATTGATGATTTGGCTAGGAACGTTGATAGAATTGCTCTTGATGTTGATTCTTTGAAACTTAGATCTATTCCGCCTAAGCTTGATATCAATGAGTCTCTCAAAGCCATGAGAATTTCCATTGACGAGTGCAAAGAAAGAACTGCTAGGATGCGTGCTAAGAAAGATGCCTTTATAAAAGCGTGTTCTTCTAGTTCCTATGAAAATAATGATGAAGATCTAAAACTTATTGATGTGTCCCCTGTTAAATCTTTGTTTTGCAATATGAATCTTGATAATGATGGGACTGAATATGATCCACCTTTACCTAGAAGGTGTTCTAAGAATTCGGAATTTGTTGATCTTGATGCTAAATTTGATAAAAGAGGGATTGAAGAAATTAAAACCCTAGATGTTGCTAAACCCACTATTATGGATTTCAAGGAATTTAACTATGAAAATTTCTCTTTGATTGATTGTATTTCCTTGTTGCAATCCGTGCTAAAATCTCCTCACGCTTATAGTCAAAATAAAGCGTTTACTAAACATATCATAGATGCCTTGATGCAATCTTATGAAGAAAAATTTAATTGGAAGTTTCTATCCCTAGAAAACTTTATGATGAGTGGGAACCAACTATTAAAATTAAAATTAAAAATTATGAGTTTTATGCTTTGTGTGATTTGGGTGCTAGTGTCTCTACTATTCCCAAACCTTTGTGTGATTTACTAGATTTCCGTGATTTTAATGATTGCTCTCTAAACTTGCATATTGCGGATTCCACTATTAAGAAACCTATGGGAAGAATTAATGATGTTATTATTGTTGCAAATAGGAATTATGTGCCCGTAGATTTTATCGTTCTTGATATAGATTACAATCTTTCTTGCCCTATTATTCTTGGTAGACCTTTCCTTAGAACGGTTGGTGCAATTATTGATATGAAGGAAGGGAATATTAGATTCCAATTTCCATTAAAAAGGGCATGGAACACTTTCCTAGAAAAAAATAAAATTACCATATGAATCTATCATGAGAGCCAGTTATGGATTGCCAACCAAAGATGGCAATACCTAGATCTATTCTTACTTGTTATGCCTAGCTAAGGGCGTTAACCGATAGCGCTTGTTGGGAGGCAACCCAAGTATATTTTTATTCCTTCCTTTTTGCTCCTATTTAGTAATAAATAAATTATTTAGCCTCTGTTTTTGTTGTGTTTTTTGTGTTTAATTAGTGTTTGTGCCAAGTAGAACCGTTGGGAAGACTTGGGGAAAGTCTTGTTGAACTTGCTGTAAAAAACAGAAACTTTAGCGCTCACGAGAACTGCTGGAATTTTTATTTGGAAAGTGATATTTAGTTAATTCTGTTTGAAGATGATTAATAGATAAATTACGCACGTCTAGCAATTTATTTTATAATTTTTGGGGTTCCAGATCTTGCGCTAGCTACAGATCACTACAGACTGTTCTGTTTTTGAAAGATTCTGTTTTTCGTGTGTTGTTTGCTTATTTTGATGAATCTATGGCTAGTAAAATAGTTTATAATCCATAGATAAGTAGGAATAAAGTAGGTTTAACACCAATATAAATAAAGAATGAGTTAATTACAGTACTTTGAAGTGGTATTTTGTTTTCTTTCGCTAACAGAGCTCACGAGATTTTCTACTTTAAGTTTTGTGTTGTGAAGTTTTCATGTTTTGGGTAAAGATTTGATGGATTATGGAACAAGGAGTGGCAAGAGACTAAGCTTGGGGACGCCCATGGAACCTCCAAGATAATCTAAGGACACCTAAAAGCCAAAGCTTGGGGATGCCCCGGAAGGCATCCCCTCTTTCGTCTACTTCTATCGGTAACTTTACTTGGAGCTATATTTTTATTCACCACATGATATGTGTTTTGCTTGGAGCGTCTTTTATGATTTGAGTCTTTGCTTGTTAGTCTACCACAATAATACTTGATGTACACACCTTTTAAGAGAGCCATACATGATTTGGAATTTGATAGAATACTGTATGTGCTTCACTTGTATTTTTTGAACTTTATAATTTTGCTCTAGTGCTTCACTTATATCTTTTAGAGCACGGTGGTGGATTTGTTTTATAGAAACTATTGATCTCTCATGCTTCACTTAGATTATTTTGAGAGTCTTAATAGCATGGTAATTTTATTATGTGTTGAATACTAAGAAAAGTTTGATGCTAGATTAATAATAAAACTTTCATATGAGTGTGTTGAATACTAAGAAAAGTTTGATGCTTGATGATTGTTTTGAGACATGGAGGTAATAATATCAAAGTCAAGCTAGTTGAGTAGTTGTGAATTTGAGAAATACTTGTGTTGAGGTTTGCAAGTCCCGTAGCATGCACGTATGGTAAACGTTATGCAACAAATTTGAAACATGAGGTGTTATTTGATTGTCTTCCTTATGAGTGGCGGTCGGGGACGAGCGATGGTCTTTTCCTACCAATCTATCCCCCTAGGAGCATGCGCGTAGTGCCGAGATTTTTGATGACTTGTAGATTTTTGCAATAAGTATGTGAGTTCTTTATGACTAATGTTGAGTGCATGGTTTATACGCACTCTCACCCTTCCATCCTTGCTAGCCTCTTCGGTACCGTGCATTGCCCTTTCTCACATTGAGAGTTGGCGCAAACTTCGCCGGTGTATCCAAACCCCGTGATATTATACGCTGTTTCACACATAAACCTCCTTATATCTTCCTGAAAACAGCCACCATACCTACCTATTATGGCATTTCCATAGCCATTCCGAGATATATTGCCATGCAACTTTCCATCATTTCGTTCATCATGACACATTCATCATTGTCATATTGCTTAGCATGATCATGTAGTTGACATAGTATTTGTGGCAAAGCCACCGTTCATAATTCTTTCATACATGTCACTCTTGGTTCATTGCATATCCCGGTACACCGCCGGAGGCATTCATATAGAGTCATCTTTGTTCTAGTATCGAGTTGTAATCATTGAGTTGTAAATAAATAGAAGTGTGATGATCATCATTATTAGAGCATTGTCCCAAGTGAGGTATAAAAAAAGAGAGAAAGTCTATAAAAAAGAGAAGGCCCAAAAAAAGAAAGGCCATAAAAAAGAGAAGGCCCAAAAAATGGGAGAAAAAGAGAGAAGGGACAATGTTACTATCCTTTTACAACACTTGTGCTTCAAAGTAGCGCCATGATCTTCATAGTAGAGAGTCTCTCATGTTATCACTTTCATATACTAGTGGGAATTTTTCATTATAGAACTTGGCTTGTATATTCCAACAATGGGCCTCCTCAAGTGCCCTAGGTCTTCATGAGCAAGCAAGTTGGATGCACACCCACTAGTTTCTTTCTTTGAGCTTTCATACATTTATAGCTCTAGTGCATCCGTTGCCTGGTAATCCCTACTCCTTGCATTAACATCAATCGGTGGGCATCTCCATAGCCCATTGATTAGCCTCGTTGATGTGAGACTTTCTCCTTTTTGTCTTCTCCACATAACCCCCTCATTATATTCTATTCCACCCATAGTGCTATGTCCATGGCTCGCGCTCATATATTGCGTGAAATTTTATAGGTTTGAGAGCATTCTTTTGTGACGAAAATGAAACATGACTAAACTATATGATTTTGTAGGGATGAACTTTCTTTGGCCATGTTATTTTGAGAAGACATAATTGCTTAGTTAGTATGCTTGAAGTATTATCATTTTTATGTCAATATGAACTTTTGTCTTGAATCTTTCGGATCGGAATATTCATACCACAATTAACAAGAATTATATTAAAATTATGCCAAGTAGCACTCCACATCAAAAATTCTATTTTTCTCATTTACCTACTCGAGGACGAGCAGGAATTAAGCTTGGGAATGCTTGATACATCTCCAACGTATCTATAATTTTCAATTGCTCCATGCTATATTATCTACTGTTTTGGACTATATTGGGCTTTATTTTCCACTTTTATATTATTTTTGGGACTAACATATTAACCGGAGGCCCAGCCCAGAATTGCTGTTTTTTGCCTGTTTTAGGGTTTTGAAGAAAAGGAATATCAAACGGTGTCCAAACGGAATGAAACCTTCGGA
The DNA here is from genome assembly GCA_034509565.1 of Triticum monococcum. Classification (NCBI taxonomy): domain Eukaryota; kingdom Viridiplantae; phylum Streptophyta; class Magnoliopsida; order Poales; family Poaceae; genus Triticum; species Triticum monococcum. The sequence continues at coordinate 24,779,316 of CM067842.1, read as the reverse complement.
AACGTGATTTTCTCATCAAACAAGACCCAGCAGACTTGGACCCTCCGTAAAGAAAGCCACGAGGCGGTCACGAGGGTGGAGGGCGCACCCCCCTGCCTCGTGGGCCCCTCGAAGCTCCACCGACGTACTTCCTCCTCCTATATATATCCACGTACCCCCAAATGATCGGGGATGGGGCCAAAAACCTATTTCCACCACCGCAAATTTCTGTATCCACGAGATCCCATCTTGGGGCCTGTTCCGGAGCTCGCCGGAGGGGGCATCGATTACGGAGGGCTTCTACATCATCGTCCAAGCCCCTCCGATGAAGTGTGAGTAGTTTACTTCAGACCTACGGGTCCATAGCTAGTAGCTAGATGGCGTCTTCTCTCTATTTGGATCTCAGTACAATGTTCTCGCCCTCTCTCGTGGAGATTTATTCGATGTAATCTTCTTTTTGCGGTGTGTTTGTTGAGACCGATGAACTGTGGGTTTATGTTCCAGTCTATCTATGAATAATATTTGAATCTTCTCTGAATTCTTTTATGTATTATTGGTTATCTTTGCAAGTCTTTTCGAATTATCAGTTTTGTTTGGCCTACTAGATTGGTTTTTCTTCCCATGGGAGAAGTGCTTAGCTTTGGGTTCGATCTTGCGGTGTCCTTTCCCAGTGACAGAAGGGGCATCAAGGCACGTATTGTATCGTTTCCATCGAGGATAACAAGATGGGATTTTTATCATATTGCATGAAACTATCCCTCTACATCATGTCATCTTGCTTAAGGCGTATGCATGCTGGATAGCGGTCGATGAGTGGAGTAATAGTAGTAGATGCAGAATCATTTCAGTCTACTTGTCTCGGACGTGATGCCTATATACATGATCATACCTAGATATTCTCATAACTATGCTCAATTGTGTCAATTGCTCAACAGTAATTTGTTCACCCACCGAAGAATACTTATGCTCTTGAGAGAAGCCACTAGTGAAACCTATGGCCCCCGGGTCTCTTTCTCATTATATCAATCTCCATCACTTTATTATTGCTTTGCTTTTACTTTATTTACTTTGCATCTCTATACCAAAAATACCGAAAATATTATTTATCATCTTTATCAGATCTCACTTTCGTAAGTGACTGTGAAGGGATTGACAACCCCTAAGCACGTTGGTTGCGTTGAGCTATTGTTTTTGTGTAGGTACGAGGGACTCGAGCGAAGCCTCCTACTGGATTGATACCTTGTTTCTCAAAGACTAAGGAAAATACTTACGCTACTTTGATGCATCATCCCTTCCTCTTCGGGGAAATCCAGCGCAGTGCTCAAGAGGTAGCAGTGACATGTCGATTCCTTTCCGTTTCGGTGAATTTTGGGCAAACTAAATATGTCCTATGTTTAGGGAAGGTCATGCCGAATTTTTGTATGAATTTGATCCATGCATGCATATATACATGGTTACAATATTTTCTCCGCGTGCAGGTGATCATGAAGGTCAATGGAAGTATGGTGGAAAGATACTGGCAATCCGCTGTGGATGACATGTATGAAAAAAGACTGAGGGATGTTTATGTCCGTGTCGAAAATGCAAAGGAAGAGTCAGGCTCGACCCCTTTCAGGGTGGTAAATTTAAGACGCACCTGCTCATCCATGGCCATACTTGGTGGATAAGTGAAGATGATGATGATGATGAGGAGGAGGAGGATGAGGATGTCGACGGGGCAGGAAATAACGACATGGGGCCACCAGACGAAGCGATGACCAATTATGTGCCCGAAGAGGAAGACGGCCTCGGAAATGTCGATGGCGAAGAGGCAGTTCAAGGCGGAGAAGACGCGGACATGCCGCCGTCTTCATCGCTACTAAGTTCAGCCATGCGGGACCCGCATGTTCGAGACCTGCTTCGCAAGAAGACGACTAGCTATAGAGCTGCTTCAAGAGAGGAGGCCAAACTGGCGCAACTGGAGGTAGACTCAATGACTCCTTTGTATGATGGTTGCAATCCCGAGGTGACTCGCATGAGTTTCACACTGGAACTTCTAAAGATGAAGGAAACAAACAAATGGACAGATACACGCCTGGATGAGCTTCTGATGTACCTAAAGAAGGTTCTTCCCGCAGGAAGCCTGTGTCCTACTAGTGCCAAGGAGGCAAAGAAAATTGTGTGCCCTCTTGATCTACCACATATTAGATATCACACATGCATCAATGCTTGCATCATATATCGGAACGAGCACGCGGAAAAAAACCATCTGTCCAAAGTGCAATGCTTCATGATATAAAAAGGCCGGAAAGAAAGCTCCACAGAAAGTTGTATGGTACTTTCTGATCACTCCGCGTCTACAGCGGTATTTCGTAGATCCTAAGGAAGCAAAGCTTATGCACTGGCACGTGGAGAGGGTGAAGCCAGATGACGGAGATGAGCCGAAGCTGAGACACCTCGCAGATGCTAGCCAGTGGAGAGCATTAAATGCTGAATTTGAATTTTTCGCAAATGATCAAAGGAACATCATGCTTGGTGCTAGTAGTGATGACATGAATCCATTTGGCAACCAGAACACCAATCATAGCACATGGCCCGTGTTTGTATGGATGTACAACCTCCCCCCTGGTTGTGCATGAAGGAAAAATACATACACATCGATATGCTTATTCAAGGGCCGAAACAACCGGGAAATGATATAAATCTGTATCTCGGGTAACTGAAAGAGGAGTTACAGACCATATGGACAACGCCGGCCAAGACATGGGATGCATGCAAAGGAGAGTATTTCAACACAAGAGCCGCGCTGATCACGACAGTGCAGGACTATCTCCGTTACGGCTATCTCTCCGGCCAGGTGTGCCACGGATATTGCAGATGCACGAGGTGCATGGATGATACAACTTCTCTGCAGCTATCGAAAGATGGCGGGTCTTCGAAAATCGTGTACATGGGGCATCGAAGATGGCTCGAGAAGGATGACCCATGGAGAAAGCGTGGAGATCTATTCAATGGTAAGGCTGAGCATCGAGGTCCTCCACATAAGCATACCGGTGCAGAAATATATGAGTTATTGAAGAACTGGGAAGAGTGCCCCTCGCCGGGTAAGACGAAGAAAAAGGCGCCGGAGCTCCTGCTGAAGATATGGAAGACGAGATCTGTTTTCTGGGACTTGGAATATTGGCCCATACTCGACACGCCTCATAGCCTTGATCAAATGCATATCACAAAATATATCCTTGAGAGTTTTCTTGGAACATTGATGAACATGCCGGAGAGGACCAAGGATGGGCCGAAGGGAAGAAAAGACTTGGAATTTTTGAAAATCAGGAAAGATCTCCAAATGCCCGGTAAAAGGTCGTCAGAGGAGACGGAGATGGAGACGGAGATGGAGACGGAGACGGAAGATAGGGGCAAAAAAGTAAACAAGAAGGAAGAACAATATTGCCCCCCCTCTTGCTTCACCTTAGATCTGAAGGAGGTCGATCAATTGTTCAAGTCCTTGTTGGAATCAAAGTTAGTTCCGGATACTATGGGAAGATAAGCAGATATCTGGACACTAAGAAAGAAAGGTTCAGTGGGATGAAGTCTCACGACTGTCATGTGATGATGATGCAGTTACTCCCGGTTGCACTTGGAGGGATTATGGACACACATGTGAGTGAGATGCTTACTGACCTATGCCACTTTTTTGATGCTATCTCTCGAAAGTCGATTAGTGTGAAGCAACTCCATAGGCTACAGGAAGATATTGTTTTCATACTGAATGAGCTAGAGATGTACTTCCCACCCGCGTTCTTTGATGTCATGGTGCATCGATGTGTCCACATCATGGACGACATCATGTGACCAAGACTATCCCACTAGATTTAAATCACAATATGACAATTAAATGCAATGTTTTAAATAACTGGTTATAGCCCCTCGATAGAGGTTTAAGTAGAGTGCCGCTAAATGGTATTCATGTACAATTGTCTAGTAATGTTATGAATTATTCAGCTATAACCCTCCTATAACTGATTTGGTGGACCACAGTTCTTTCGCATAGTCCGTTATACAAAACTATGATTAAATGTGCACATTCGTACCAAACTAGAGTTAACATAGCCTTAAATATATGTTAACTAAGATTTCTTTCATGGAAATCTTGCTCCAAAAAGTTCTCAAGAAACTACTAGGCCAGGTGAATACAAATTCATGAAGGTACTTGCAACCCAAAAGCATGAATCCACACCCTCTTAGATATGATCAAACGATAAGAAAAGTCCAAGTTGCTTGAGCTTAGATGCATTTCCAAAATGTTTTCCATCCTAGTGTTTTTCTGCATGATAATACATGCCTAGTTCATATAATAATGATTAAGTTACAAGCCACGTAAACACCGACCTAAAAAAACTAAAAAGACGATAATATTCTAATCTTTGCACAAAGGACCACCAGCCAAGAAAGCAAAGCACAACAAGACCGAAGAATCCATTTAACTTGATGCCAATGCGTTTCACCTGCATCTGGCACCACTGATGCCCACCATAAGAAAATATGACAGACCACCTCTTCACCTGAGATCGGCGTGGCTCCATCACTCATATGTAGCATTTCAGTCCTCCAGATTAGCTTGCCAAAGGTGAAGCCACTTTCGTTGAATGAATCTGGCTACGGCAACACCCAGACATGCTATCGAACTCCATAATAGGCATCCTCGCTAGAAGATGATGTTGGAGGAGGAAAAACTACCTGTCAAGTGCCAACCACGAACCCAACACATGATCCACCATCTTCCTATTGTCGTTGATGCATACAACTATCTGCATCCGATCCTACACTACCTTCCGAGCTCAGCGCCGATGCTAGAGCAAACGCCATCGCAATGGCGGAGCCTCAGAACAGAAGTCTACTATAGGGACGCTGCCGCCACACAATCCCCACTTGAATATATTAAGAACCAGATCCATCACCACGAACGAGTAAAACACCATGTCCTGGAAGGATATGCAGCTTCATTATCCGCTGCCGCCGTTGCCCTTGCTGAAGACATGACGTCGAATGATCAAAAACCTAAGATACTAAGAGCATCTACAACAGGGTGCCACAAACCGGCCTCAAACGCCCGGACGAACGGCCCGGTCGCTGATCAATCACAAAAAGTCGATCCAAACGTCGGGCTGACCAGCAATTCTCATATCTAGCCCAAATATGGGGCAGATATGGGGGTGCTCAGGCGCATCAGTCATCTCGGACCCGGCCGACGCTGACCCACCCGACCTCACATATATTCCTCCCCACCCGCTCGCCAGACCAAACCCTAGCCACTTCACTTCACTCCACTCCACTCCCCTCCACCACCCAAGTTCCCATCTGACAATCTCTGACCTTCTCTGGCATGGCGGGCAGCGGATCTAACTCCAACCTGTCTGGATCCGTCGACTCGGGTGTCGTCCCGCGTAGGTTGGAGGAAGAAATAATTGTCTGCGTTGCACTCCGCCACTCCCAGGAGGACAGCGCCCGACCGACAGCAAGATCTGTCCAGCGCGACTTGATAGCGCCGGTGCGTCGGGTGCCTAGATCCTCCGAGCAATGATCATCGCGGTCCCAAGAGCTTTCAAATCACCCCTTCCCAATCACCGCTCCAGCGCAGTATCAGTCTCACTCGGACGGGTGTGCCCGCTATGGAAGGAGTGGATAAGGGCAGCGGAGGTCCGCCGCGCTATTGACATGGCGGCGGCGGAGGCGGCTGATGTGGCGGCATGAGCGGTCGCAGAGGAGGAAGCCATCCGCACTCGCATTGTAAAGAAGCGGCAGAGCATGAACACGTGCGCCCTCGCCTGAGAGCAGAATCGGGCGGTCCGTGCAATGACCGAACTGCCACCCAAGGAGGAGAAGGAGGACAGTGATGGGTCGGACAGCTCTGGTGATGAGAAGATCGGGCTCGACCCCTACTACATCTTCGACCGGTACTTCCGCAAGCAGGATGACAAGGGCAGTCGTGGATGATCTTCTCCATCATAGCCAAACATGCCAAATTTTGGTTGTCCGACGGCATGTTAGTGATGTAGTAGCAGGACAATGTGTGAAATGCATCGACGCTATTGTATGAGTTTGTATGGATGTGATGTATCGTAATTTAGGTGTCCGAATGTGGGAAGAAAAAATTAAGGCCTGACCAGTCAGTGTCCATCAATGCACCTAGGAGAGTCCGCAGGTGATTGAGGGGTTAAATTTGCCAAGTCGGGCTATAGATGCTCTAAGGCCCTAGAACCTAAAGCTACATGAACCATACACACGGGATATGACGATCCTCGTCACCACCAAGGACTGAGAGGTCATCGTCCGGGGGGAGCCACTAGAGCATGGCACCTAAAGATAGTTACCCTTGAAACCCTAATCACCACCATAGGATTAGGGTTTCAGGGAAACGTCTGAGGACAACACGTTTTCTAACTTCCTAGTTTCAATGACATTGGCAAAGAAAGTATAGATTTCAGACCAAACTCTCCATCAACATAACACTCCACAATTAAGAGGTGGAGTACATAAAGTTGAGAGTTGCAGTAGAGTTTATGTGGAGGGAGATGTGCCCCAGAAAAACAAAATTATTGCCCGCGCCATTGAGAAGGTGGGTTTGGATCAAAGCTATCTCAGCCAATTTTGGACTGAAACGACTAACAACATCCCAATGCTAGTTCATTAACGGAACCAACTGTCAAGCTTTTTCAGTCTTTAGTTGTACGAACTAAACTGATAGAAAGTTGCAACAGTGAACTGACTGAAGCTGCGGAAGTAAAAAATTATAATTGAGCTTGCATATTATCACAGTTTTTTCTCCTCTTTTCATTTTTGCAAAATTAATGTTCTGAACTTTGTGTATTTCGGTTTTTCTGTAACTAACTGAGACTAGAGGAGACTAGCAAGCCTGATTTTGTAGTACTGTATGACCAAAGCCTATAAACATGGTTTTTCGTACGATAATATATGAGTCAACCTCTAAAGACCACGAGGTGTCTTACACATGACACTGAAGATGAAGGCTTGTTGCATGTACATGTGCTGAGTGGCACGGTGGTGAACCTAGTCACCTTTTTTTGTGAAACCCCGCAACAGATTTGCCATCTTCGTTCATTAACGAAGAAGTTTTTAGACAACTACCTATGAAGCGGGGAACAATAGACAACTCTCGCAGCATGTGAATAGGCCATAGATTTCTCCAGGCGGCATGTGCATGTACACCACCAAACGCGGGACCATGTGAAACAAAAACAATGCAAGAAATCCCATGTAAATCATTCAAAGTACTCATGCCACGTTCAGGGAGAGCATATATGTTATTATGCGGCATGCAACACTCTATTTTCACTAAATCATTTTCATGTTCCTCCTATCTTTCTTTGAAGGACCGGTAGGGGTACCGAAAAGATTAGACTTTTATCGATCTCGACTCTTCTGGCAATGTGATGAGGTTAAGATGAAATACAGATTGGCCAGACGGGATATCATTTGCAAACCCAAGGACCAAGGCGGGTTAGGGATTGACAACTTGGAAGTTAAGAATAGGTGCCTCCTCTCCAAATGGTTATTCAGACTATTTATCAAGACTGAGGGTATGTAGATACAAATATTGCGTAATAAGTACCTCTAATCTAAGACTTTGGCCCAGGTTACCACTAGGCCTAATGACTCGCTATTCTGGAAAGGGTTAATGAGGATGAAAGTCTCCTTTTTTCAGAGAGTAAAGTTCATCGTTGGCAACGGTAACACGACTAGATTTTTGGAAGATGCATGGTTAGGAGAGACGCCCCAAGCCTTGCAATATCCCACTTATATAATATTGTACAGCGTAAGGAAGTTTGTGTCGCTACAATATTACAGCCGGTCCCCCTTAATATACAATTTAAGAGGTCTCTTGAAGAGGAACGATGGAATTCGTGGCTGCACTTGGTACGTAGGTTCATGAAAGTTCAACTCTTTGACCAGTCAGACACCATTCACTGGAAATTAGCTATGAATGGTAGTTCCTCAGTGAAGTCTATGTATTTGGATCTAATTGATTCTAGGCCAATTCCGAGATCCTTCATATCTCGAAGATTAAAGTTTCACTTAGAATTAAAATCTTGATATGGACTGTCCACAAGGGAGTGATTTTAACAAAAGATAATTTGGTTAAGCGAAAATGGGTTGGTAGTTCTAGATGTTGTTTCTGTGACCAGGATAAAACTATACAACACCTCTTTCTCGATTGCCCGTTGGCAAAACTACTTTGGCACGTGATACATATAGCCTTCAACGTTACCCTTTCATCTTGCATCAACACGTTATTTGGGACATGGCTAAATGAAGTGGAACCAAATATAGCGAGACATACTCGGATAGGTATATGTGCTTTACTTTGGGCTATAAGGAAAGACAAGAACGATATGATCTTTAACCGGAAAAACTTTATCAACTTTTTGCAGGTTATTTATAGAGTCACTGCTTGGATCCGTACGCGATCGTTACCACCCTTGCGGACTCTAGGGAGCTTTTAATTATTGGGTGCAACCGTTGGGAGATGGTAGCACGAGTTATCTTCAATCGATTTAGATAGCGAGGTAATAATAGGCTAGGTGTGTAGTGTTAGACTTAATTTTGATTCATGTATCTGCATAGTTTGTTTTTCATTATGCATGTAGCTTAGTTTGTCTAGGGAGTAGTTGTCCGACGAAGCTTCAGGGGAGGCGTGCGGAGAAGGCGAGATGCCAAGGCGTCGTGCGACACGACGATGATGGCGAGATGCCAATGGCGGCGTGAGGCTGCAGTGCTGCGCGAGGCAGCGTGGCCGTGTGATGCGGCAAGTGCGACGAAGGCTGGAGTGTGGGGCTCTACGAGCATGTTTAGCCGGTTGGATTAATCCAGTTGTGAGCTGCATGCAAGTCCTAGTATTGGGACGTTGGAGTGAATCAAGGAAACAAACTGGCTGCATGCAAGTAGTTGGTTAGCTAACTTTGTGCGTGTGCGTGGGTTAGTTGGTTTAGTGGCCAAAGTGGAGGCTGGGTTAGGGCGTGCGTGAGCCATCCCGATGTATATATATGTGTTGATCAGATGAATGAAAGGAAGGCTGTGAGGGATGAGTAAAACATGTAGCACTGATGTTCACCAAGGAGCAGACCCTCTTGGCAAAGCAACGGCTGTCTTCTCTTTGGTGTATGCGTGTTTGTGTGGAGGTTCACCATGAGCGTGTAGTGTGTGTTGTTAAGAGAAACCAAGAGAGAAATTGAGAGAGATGGAGGTTGAGCTGTGAGAGGCGGCCAAGAGGAAGAAGGAGGCTGATAGGGACTACTGGTGGATCTATTAAGCAGTGGCAATTATCTAGGATACAAGCTTGGTCCAGTACACAAATGGCGAAGGAAGAACTAGGGTTCAGAGACAGGAAAAGTAGGTAGCCGCCGGGTTCGCCTTGATCCTCTAGATAGCTGTCCTTGGTGATGCGGTTGTTGATAAGTAGTAGCCTAGCTGGGCCTATTGGACCCACTCTGGCACAGCCACACTTGCGTTGGCCTTGGGCTGTCGGCGAGGCCGGCCCTGACCTGGTCCATTGCTGATGGTGCGTGGGGCTGGCATGTCAGGGGTAGGGGCGCTGACAGAGGCGCTGCGAGGAGGCGGCGCCAACATGTAGGCATCATAGCCTCTTGCTTTTTTTGCCTGATGTGGCACCTTTTATTTTCCTTTTAGTTGTGCTCCGGTGCGTTAAAGCTATATGGTCAACAGAAGTGAGCGTACGTATAATCGAGTGTTCCTATTCATTGTATACCTGTACTCAAGCTACAGGTATGCCACTGCTCGTGCTGTGGTCCCCCCTCATCCATCAGCACGCCAGGCACCACATCCAGAGCTTGGCTTGGCCTTGAAGAGGACATGCAAAGGCATAATCTGGCCCGTCATTGTCGCGAGCAACATATCCGGTGGCGGACTGAACTATGGATATGCTCATCTTCAGACCTAATAGCCTGATGCCATGACGGGTAATCCTGACTGGAGGGACGAGCCTATATTCCACTATGAAACCGAGTCCCGAAGTTTTCTAATCCTAAAATATTGATTTGTTATATGGTTTCAGTGACATTGCTACAGCTTCAGCTTGTAGGCTATTTCTTTCTATGAAGTCCTAGAGCATCTCTTAAATAAGACAAGATGTGTATGTGCCCACTTCGATGTTTATATTGGCCGTCGGGAAAGGGGAGCAATGTGTTTTTTTAAGGGAAAAGAACCCAGCCTCTGCATCATCATGATGCCCACAACCATTTTTATTAGAAGGAAATAAATAGGTTTGATACGTACATAGAATCAACTAAAACGATAAAAAGAAAAAGAAAACACCACAAATTGTGGGTACAACCCAAAGATTACATGACTTAAGCAAATAATCTATTAGTGACATGCAAGCCAAAACGATTGAATAACGCTTGTGAAACTATCTTCAGATGGTTGCGCCCAAAGGCCATGGGCCCCCTAGCGTCCCCACGCTAAAGTGATGACCACATACAGATCGATGCGGTGGCTCTGAAGATAGCCTGCAAAAAGTTATTAGAGCAAGACCTGTTAAAAACACAGTCATTCCGGCAGGAATTTCAAATTTCCCAAAGTAAGGCACAAACCCCTACGCGGATATGATCCTTAAGTATTTTGTTGATACCATCCAACCAGTTTTCAACAAATTTGGGATACTTGTTGGGGGTGGCAAATTATATGCAACATGAACTGTGTGCCAAATCATAGCCGCGAAAGGGCAGGAAATAAAAAGATGTTGAATTGTTTCATCCTTACCACAAGAACAACTCTTCTTACATCCATTCCAGTTTTGTTTAGCCGAATTATCTTTGGTGAGGATCGCCTCCCTCTGAACAAACCACATAAATTTTTTCGTCTTTAAAGGTACTTTGATTTTTCATATATGATTTGTACAGAACACTGGCCCGTATTAAAAAGATCCTCATACATAGATTTGATAGTAAATACCCCATTGGCATTTAGTCTCCATCTAAAGACATCAGGCACATGAGATAGGTTGACCAACATCAACTAAATGGAGATACGTCGTCCGTTTATTGCCAATCAAGGCCCTCCTGAATTGGATGTTCAGAGGTGTTGAACCAAGGACTGATTGAACTGTATCGTCTTTCTTACGCGCAATACTATACAAAAATGTGCACTGAATCGCAACCAGCTTGTCCCATAGCCAGGTATCTTCCTAGAAACTAGTGGATGGACCGTCACTAACTTCAAACGAACCTCTCATAAGGAAAGAAGACTTGACCTTCATTAAGCCCTTCCAAAATGGAGAGTCAGTTGGTTTGGCTTCCACCTGAGATAAGGTCTTCGAATATAAGTATTTATGTTGGAGGAGCTCTTGCCAGACCCCTTCCTCATTTTGTGATTTGAATAGTCATTTGCTAAGCAAGCACCAATTTTTTATTTCCAAGTTTTCAATGCGTAATCCGCCTTGGTCCTTAGGTCTACACAAGATATTCCATTTTGCCAGTCGATACTTCTGTGTGTGCTCATCACACTGCTAGAAGAACTTAGACTGATAGAAATCAAGTCTCTTTAATACCCCTTTGGGTATTTCAAAGAAAGACAACATAAACATTGGCAAACTTGTGAGAATCGTCATTGATGCGCTCTTAAATTAGAGGAATGATGCATTTGATTCAACATAGTGCCCAACAACCATGCATAATAACTTGTAACCATGTGCAATGATGTCTTCGAGACCTTGTCTTGGCAATGTGGCCTGTCATTGTCGCGAGCAACAGGTCCGGTGGCGGACTGACCTGTGGATATGTTCATCTTCAGACCAAATAGCCTGATGCCATGACCCCCGACTGGAGGAACGAGCCTAATTCCAGTATGAAACTGAGTCCTGATGTTTCCTAATCCTAACGTATCGATTTGTTATACGGTTTCAGTGACATTGCTACAGCATCAGCTTGTAGGCTATTTCTATGAAGTCCTAGATCATGTCCTTTCTTTCTCTTAAATAATTCAAGATGTGTGTGTGCCCGCTCCAATGTTTATATTTGCCCTCAGGAAAGAGGAGCAATGTGTTACCTCATCATTGTGCTCTTAAATAAGAGGAATGATGCATTTGATTCAACATAGTGCCCAACAGCCATGCATAATAACTTGTAACCATGTGCAATGCTGTCTTCGATGGCACATGGATCATTATGATAGCAGAAATTGAAATTTCTAGTGTGTGAACCAAGCAATCACTCGATATTTACATCACAAGAGGCATCAGAGTGGCTCCCTCAGCTCCCCTGGTCACACATCACCTGTTTGCCGACGATTCGTTTGGTACTGTTTGAGGCTAAGGTAGAAGGGGCTACAGAAATTAGTCAAATGCCACAGATTTATGAAGCTGGTTCAGGACAGGTTGTGAATAGACAAAAGTCTACAATTATGTTTAGCAGGAGCTCTAGGTCTGATGCGAAGCATGCACTCATGCAAATCTTGGGTTTGCAACAAGAAAACAACAATGGCAAGTACCTTGGGCTGCCCTGTTGAAAATTCTCTCACAGGATCGATCACATAAAATCACACGAACACACGCGCACAAAAAAACTGATAGCCAAGGGCCCTTGTCGTACCCTCTTTTCTCTTTATTTTCTGTTTTCTCAACTCAAGGTGTTACAATAGCTAGCCCTCCCTGTGTATATATACACGAAGGGCAAGAAACGATGGCTTACAAAGCCGACTCCAACTAGCACTCGTACATGAAAACTCAAACCGACTCTCAGCTAGAAATAACTACCACTACTAATCATCCGGCAACACAATCCTAACCGGACTCATACTACTCCAAATATTAGTATGTACTAGGTACTTTCCTAGTCTAATAACTTGCACGCTGATCACACTACGAATTCTAGCCAAACACAACTTGTAGCAACGGGTACACCAAAGTTTCAGATCGCGGGCGAAAACAGCGCGATCGCGGCGCTATCGCCTGCTGGAGCCCTTCCCGCGAGGCAATCCCGAAGAAAACACGATCTGTCACTAACCGCGCGATCACATGCAAAACGGCGCTACTTAACTTCGTTGTCGCTGCAAAATCGCTGACATGGGCCAAAAGAGTGAAACACAAGGGCCCAAAGGCCCAAAACAGACCAGAAACGGCCCAAATTTCGCGATGGTATATAACACCTCCGCTAGAAAACCTAGATCGTGTCCCCCCATTCCCTTCTCTCCCTCTCACTAAAAAGTTTGCGGCAGCTGCGCTGTTCTTCCCATCAGCGCCGACTGCTGCTTCGTTGGAAGCCAGATTCGGTTGTGGGGGAGGTGGAAAGACGACCGGCGACGAAGGGCCTCTGGACGACGCCGCCTCTACGACCACGATGACATCTCAGTCTCACTCTCAAACGGTTCCAGGAGCCGGGGCAAGCACATCGCGAGGTACAAGATTCCTCTGATTCCTTAGCTCATTTGTAGAATATTCAGACTTGTTTGTTGATTCAGATTGTAGGCTCTGGGATTCAGAATGAATGGATCACTGGTGTGGTACCAAGTGGTGATGAAGAACAAGTTGAAGTTGAACTGCTGCAGATCTCAGATCTCTTCTATACCTGTTATGTTCAAATTTATATTGAGAATCCTTTGTTTTCTACTGAAAATACCCTGTTTTTTGAGAAAAACACGCACATGTATTAGTATAGATTTGTGATATACATGCATAAGTACTGTAGCCGCGAAATGGGTTAGCGGCCGCTATAGCCGGCGATAGCGGCTGTAGCGTTGGCATAGAGCCAGCCGCTAAATGCCTTAGCCCACAATATGAAACTTTGGGCTACACTAGCCTAATTAATTAGCACATGTTTGGATTATTCCAACATGCCCCTGTACATTGGGAGGTCAGTAACCCAGCGTTTTGAATACATAAAGCACTCGATTTGGGCACGTATACAAGGATGGCTAGAACGGTTCTTGTCCATGAAAGAGAAAGTATTAATAAAGTCAGTAGCGCAAGCGATCCCCACTTACACAATTAGCTGTTTTGATCTAACGAAAGGTCTCTGCGAAGAACTAAGCAAGAGATGATATGTCGCTATTGGTGGCCACAGCAAAAGGATGAGGAGGAGATGCATTGGGTAGGACCGGAGAATATGAAGCTTTCAAAGAAAGATGATGGTCTGGGCTTCCGGGACCTGTACTCATTCAATGTATCCATGCTCGCACAACAGACTTGGCGGCTAATACAGGCTCCTGAATCTCTATGCCCCCAAGTGTTGCAAGCCAAGTACTTTCCAGATGGTAACCTGCTCAATGCGGTTCCAGTGGTTAATATGAGTTATACGTGGAGGAGCATCTTGCGGGACCTCGAGATTGTCAAAGAAGAATATATATGGATGATAGGTTCAGGTGAGATGATTAACATCTAGGCTGCCGAGGGACACGACCAGAACACCCATGAGAAGACAGGGAGGGCACCTGTTAACCCGTGTTTCGGAACTGATTGACCCGGCATAACACACATGGGACGCAGATCTTGTTCGGCAAACTTTCTCTCTGGTTGATGTGAGTCTGATCCTAAGCATTCAATTATGTGATCAAAATGATTTCATCACATGGCACTTTCATTCCAAAGGTATGTTCTCATTTAGATCGGCTTATCAGGTGCATACAGATATGGTCAAAAGACAAGCTACTAGGAAGACGGGAGAGACCTCAGGTGGCAATGAATGGCGATGGGCTGTGTGGAACGATCAGCAGCGAACGACCTACTGTCTGTGTGATCCTCTCGCTCTTTTCCGCCAGCTTGGTGGTCACCACACCACACGAAGTGACCCAGTGGTGGCTTGGCCTTGAGGAGGTGCGACGCTACGCACTGGTGGTCCGCCCTCGTCTCAGGCACCAGATCCTATGGTGGACTGACCCGTACATATGTTCGCCTCCGCATCTTCTAGCTTCAGATCATGAAGGACTTCACCCATTTGGGTGTTGACTCTCTAACCCAGCATGAAACCGAGTCCCGACGCTTCCCAATCATAACATACTGACTTGTCATTTTTCAGAGCCATTGCTAGAGGACAAGATGTGGTCTACTTATACATTGTCCGAGAGCACGACATGCCTTGCTCTTAAATAAGACAAGAGGTGTGTCTGCTACGATGTTTCTTCGGGCCCTAAGAAAAGAGAGCATTGTGTTCGTTCCAATGTTGTGCTCTTAAATAGGAGGACTGATGAGCTGGATTCAACATAGTGCACCAACTGTTCGTCCCAATTTTATAACCATGTGCAGACATGACTTCAGTCGTACATGGGACATTATTGCCGAACCATGTGAAGCAAAAATCAAATATCTACCATGTGACCGAGATGACCACCCTACATTTAAATCATTATATTACAATTAAATACAATGTTTTAAATTGCCGGTTATAGCCCCAAATTTGCAGTTTGGGCAGAGTGCTGCTAAATGGTATTCATGTATAATTACGCAGTAATTAAAGTTATGAAAAAGCTTGCTTTAAACGCGCTATAGCTGATTTGGAGGACTGGCGCAAGTTGGCATAGCCCACTATTTAAAACTATGATTAAATGTGCACATTCATAGTGAAGTAGAGTCGGTATAGCTCTATAAATATGTTAACTATCATATCTTTCATGGAAACCGTGCTCCAAACAGTTCTGAAGAACCTACTAAGCCAGGTGAATACAAATTCACGGATGTTTAAGATATACTAGATGTTTGAAGAATCGGGAAACTAAAAGAGGGGAGGTATTTGCAACCCAAAAGCATGAATCCACACCCTTCTAGATATTATCAAACGATAAGAAAAATCCAAGTTTCTTGAGCTTAGATGCATTTCCCATATGTTTTCAATCCCAGTGTTTGTTGCATAATAATACGCATATATTCATATAATAATGATCAAGTTACAAGCCACGTAAACACTGGTCCGACAAAACTGAAAAGACAGTAGAATTTTATGCTTTGCAAAAAGGAACACCTGTCAAGAAAGCAAAGCATAGTAAAACCGAAGAATCCTCTTAGCTTGACGCCAACGCGTTCCACCTGCCTATGACCACTGCAATACCTAAAATAAGAAAATGCGGCGGATCACCTCTTCACCTAAGATCGACGTGGCTCCATCACTAATATGCAGGTTTTTGGACATGCAAAGTAGCTTACCGAAGGTGAAGCCATTGCTGTTGAAAGAATCAAGCTGCGGCAGCACCCCAGACATGCTGTTGAACTCCAGAACGGGCACCCCGACACGTTGATGATGTCGGAGGATGAAACCATACCTGCCAGGCGCCAACCATGAACCCAACACATGTCTCCACCATCTTCTAGTTGTCGTCGACGCATACCACTATCTGCATCCACTCCTACACTACCTTGTGAGCTTAGCGTTGGCGCTGGAGAAAATGCCATCACAATGGTGGAGCCTCGGAACAAACGTTCACCATAGGGATGCTACCGCCACACCATCCCCACTTGCATAGACTAAAAGCAAGATCCATCCCCACGAACAAGCAGAACACCATGTCAAGGAAGGATATGAAGCTTCATTATCATGCGCTGTCGTTGCCCTTGCCGAGGACATGATCTCGAATGACCAAAAACCTAAGATACTAAGGCCCAAGAACCTAAAGCTACGCAATCCATACACACGGGATCTGGTGATCCCCCTCACCACCAATGACTGGGAGGTCGTCGACCGAGGGGAGCCACTGGAGAAAACGACACCTAAAGATGGTTATCCTCGAAATCCTAGTCACTGCCGCAGGTTTAGGTTTTCACGGAAAAGTCTGAACGAAACACCTTTTCTTACTTCCTTGTTTCATTGACATTGCCAAAGAAAGTATACATTTCATAGCAAACTCTCCATCAACATAACGCACCACAATTAAGAGAGGTGGAGGACATAAAGTTGAGAGGTGGAGTGAAGCGGAGATGTTCCCCAACACAACAAAATTATTTCTCATGTCCTTGACAAGGTGGGTCTGGATCAAAACTATCTTGGATAATTTTGGGTTGAAACGATTAACAATATCCCACTGCTCATTTGTTCAATTGAACCAACTATCAAGCTATTTCAGTCGTTAGATGCAAAAACTAAACCGACTGAAGCTGCGGAAGTAAACCGATAGAAGTTGCGGAAGTAAAAAATAATAATCATTGAGGCTGCATATTATCACAATTTTTCCTCCTTTTTTAGTTTTTGCAAAATGGATGTTCTGAATGTTGTGTATGCCAGTTTTTCTATAACTAATTGAGACTAAAGGAGACTTGCAAGCCTTCTTTTGTAGTATACTGTATGACTAAGGCCTAAACATGGTTTGTTCGTACGGTAACATGTGGTTCATCCTCTATAGGCCACAAGGTGTGTTAGATATGAGACTGAACATGAACGTTTGTTGCATGTACATGTGCTGAGTGGCACCGTGGTGGAGAACCAAGTCGCCTTTTTTTATGAAACCTGGCAACAGATTTTCCATTTTCATTCATTAAGGGAGAAGGGTTTTTTTTTTGCGGGTGTAAGGGATAAGGTTTTAGACAACTACCTAAGAAGCAGGGAACAATAGACTACTCTCACGGCATATGAATAAACCGTAGACTTCTATAGGAGGCACGTGCCTATACACCACCAAATGCGGGACCATGTGAAACAAAAAGACTATAAGAAATCCCATGTAAATTATGCAAAGTACTCATGCCACGTCCATGGAGAACATGTATGTTGTTATGCGGCATGCAACACTCTTACCTTCGGTAAATCATTTCCAAGTTTCTAATCCTTTCTAGTAGCATTGCCAAAAGAAAGGGAGTCGAGGTTAAGTTCCTGCTGGATTACTTGCTAACGTACGTGCAGGGTGCCCTAAAGCTATACGATCAACAAAAGTGAAATATACTGTGAGCGTACATATAGTGGAGAATTTGATCCATTGTACCCGTACTCAAGGTACAGGCATGCCACTGCGTGTGCTGTGGTTTCCCCCTCATCCATGAGCACACCAGGCACCACATCCAGAGCTGGCTTGGCCTTGAGGAGGACATGCAAGATGAGATTGTGGTCCGTCGTTGCCACGAGCAACAGATCAGGTGGCGGACTGGCCTATGGATATGTTCATCTTCAGCCCTATTAGCCTGAGGTCACGACAGGAAATCCACACTTGAGGTATGACCCTTCATCCAGTATGAAACGAAGTCCCGATGTTTCCTAATCCTAGAATATTGATTTGTCATCCGGTTTCAGTGGCATTGCTACAACATCAGCTTGTAGGCTATTTCTACAAAGTGCTAGAGCATGCATTGTCTCTCTCTTAAATAAGACCATATGTGTATGTTTTTAAAAAGGAAGAGGACACCCGGCCTCTGCATCTGGGCGATGCATACGGCCACTTTATTAATTATTCTCATAAGACCTTACAAAGTGATACAACAGTAAGAGTAAAGTCACTGTCTATGCAACAACTGTCGCTACACCTATCCAATTGATGAAGGGGCGCCGATAGTCTGGGCCTAATACCAAACAGTCATCGCAGTCAAACCTAAACATCTAAGACCTGAGGTCCCAACCCGGACGGCTGCCGGGTATGGGGCACCTACCAGTCCGGTGCACTCCTCAACCAGGACGCCTGCCGGGTATGAGGCCGCCGCCGCCACCTGCCACCAATCCATCTTCAGCGTGTACTGCTGCACCACCTTGCCCGGCCTATCTGCCATCGACGCCACCTCGCCACACATCAGGCGCCGAGTCTCCACCACGCCATACCGCCGAGAAACGCCACCATTAATGTGCAGGATGAAGCACCGCTCCACCAATTATTCCGTCCACTGGTCCCTTGAGCCCGTGTACACCTTCAAGAATGACGCCACAAGAGGAAAATGACACAATAATGTCGCCGTCATCCGATCTACTAATCTAGGGTTTCCCCCGGAGGTAGCAGATAGTGGCCTGGAACTTCTCAACAACGATGCCTTCAACAAGGGAACGACACTGAAAGATGCCGCCATCGCTGGCCTCGGCAGCAGCCGCGAGCAGGTCTTCACCCAGATATGTTCCAATGGCCTCCATCAAGCATCTTGTGCACAGATCGTCCACCACCGCGGCCGCTGCATCGCCCATCGCAAGACCACAGCCACCGACACAACCTCCGCCATCCGGGGCTGCCGCCCTGGGATCCAGCCCTCGCTGGCCACCAGAGCGAAACCAACGAGCCCCATCAATGACGGCGCAGCCGCATACCGCGCCGCGAGAACGCCACCATAGCGTCGTCGCGCCGACCGCACGCCGCCGCCAGGAGCGCCCGCTGCCACGCCGCCATGCCCCACGCTATCCCAGCGCCTTCCATCGATCTAGCCGTCCCGTGCCAGCCAAACGATGAAGGGGAGAGGCGTCCCGCCGCCGCCCACGCCAGGCAGGCTTCGCGGGCTGGCGCGCCTGGGCGGCGGCGAGGGGACTGAAGGAAGAGGGGGGACGGGGACCGGCGGCGGCGGGAGGCCTCCCCTCTCGCCCGCGGGAGCGGCAGAGGAGGTCGATCCACTTTTTTCGGGACCCCCACCAGATGTGTATGTGTCCACTCACGTTGTTTATATTGACACTCGGGAATAGGAGCATTGTGTTCAATTCATCATTGTGCTCTTAAATAAGAGGAATGATGCATTTGATTCAACATTGTCCAACAAGCACGCATAAGGCTGGCCATAGTGGGATTAACTTGGGTAATAACATAAAGCACCCCAATGCAAGTTCGCTTTCTGTGACAAGTAGTTAATAAGGAGAGATATGTTTGGGGTAAGATAATATGTTACCATAACATAATGTTTGCTCGAAATAGGGTTCCCCCCTGCTTTGTATTACAAAGCAACCATCACCGCATTGCTGGAGCGAACAGCACATCATGCCCAAAGATAAAACAAGAAGAACAAGAGAGAAACAAAAACCAACAATGGCAGCTTGATGACACATGGATGACCCGCCACTGTTGCACCCTCCAAAGTCATCCCACCACACACCCAACACTCCGGAGCGACGCATACCAAGCAACACCTTCAGGAAGGAGAGCGACGACGACGACGTTGTTGCCCAGACATGTCCTAGGGATTCCCCCGGCATGCGGAGGAATGAGGTGACAGGGGGTCACCCGACGCCCTCCAAGGAGGGGTGGCGGCACCCGCAGGCGTCACCGTGTCGGAGTCAGACGAGCCAACATGGATTTCTCCCACCCGCAGAACACCACTACCCAATCGCTCTGGAGTCTTCCACCCAACACGCCACCCACCTGCCTGCGCCATCACGGTATTGAGGCCACCCACGCCATCTCACTGAGGGCACCACCGCGAGGCCTAGAGGATGGAAAATGAGAACAAATGGAGCCGGAGGCGGCAACACCGTCGCCGAGTGGCAGGGGACAACCTCCACTACCGTCGCACCAGATGCCGGCTCCTCTAGCGCCATCGCCGTAGCCCACCAAGACTCTGCCGCCACGTTGCAGCAAGCCAACAACGGCGCCACCACCACCCAGGATCCCAATGCCCCACGTCGCCTCTAGGAAGCCACACCGCAGATCGGAGCTGCCAGCCCGCCCCGGCCCAGATGGGGCCCAGATCTGGGCCGAACGGGCGCAGCTAGCCCGCGCCATCGCGGAGCTACGCCGTCAACGGTCGTGCCCCACGCCTCTGACCACCGACGTCATCGGCAAGGAAGCCCGCCGTCGCACCGCACCATCGCCGCCTGCGAGCACCTCCTGAAGCAGTCCCGCCCCGCGCAGGATCCGCCGCAGGAGAAGTAAAGCCGCGGGCCGCCGCCGGCGCACGGGCCGAGCCCCGCGAAGCACACCGGTGACGGCGGGGGTAGAGCACTGGGGAGGAGTGATGGACGGCGCGGCCGGCCGCCCGCTTGGGACGGACGCGGTCGCGTGAGGTACACTTGTCTACCATAATGTAATGTAGCCCAAGACAAAATGAGTCTACAACCTAATAAATGCAACCATCTATGATACTACTTCGATGATACTTTGCACTATGAAGGTAGTAAAACAGACAAGTGGCATATGCATGACACTACTCTAACTTACTCCTCACTATGCCTAGCCTAACAATTCATAATCATGTGCAGATGTTATCTTCGACGGGACATGGATCATTATGTCGTAGCCAAAATTGAAATTTCAACTATGTCAACCAAGCAATAGCTTGATATTTAGATCACAATATTAACACTAAAAGTTGACATTCATTGAAATTTTTACTATGTGAACGAACAAATCACTTGATATTTAGATCACAATATTACAATAAAACTATATTTTGAGAGAAACAATAACCAAACCTTGTTTTAGATCATGGATACAGTTAAACGAATACAATGATGGTTTCATAAAATGATACTGCTGGTGGGGTCAAAAGGGGCTTAAGTGGAACAAACCAGTTTTGGTTGTTTTAGTTTGTTGTGTTACAACTTACAAGTACACGTGCAGAGCCATTGTATAGACAGAGCCGACACACATTTGTATATCTAAAATATATGAACAGATCTGGGGGAAACTTTTTCTATTGAGTATTCATAGAAAATAATGTAGGGCCACGTGATTTCCCGTCACTCAGTCTCCCATCATCACAATTAAATGTGTAGTTTCACACACATAATTTTTTGTGCAAATCCTTGCTTAAAACTATTCAACTAACACATACATTAACAAAGTACTACCTCGGTTTTCTCAACATGGGTGAACACACAAGAAATTACAAAAGGTAAACAAATGATAAAAACAAAGGGCCCGCTCACGACCACCGTCAGCCTCTCTGCCCGCTACCTCCAGAGCCATCGTCTAGGCCCACTTGTTGCCACATCTTCAAGGGCGCAGAACGAAGGAAGGCATGTTATCAGGAGGGGCGGTAATGAAGAACAAAGGTTCTGGAGGTTGGGAAAGCAGACATGAAGGTGAGACAACATGAGTAGGGGCATTGGATAACAAGGGCCATGTTGTTCGGTCTGGAGCTTCGGTCATGAAGATGGAAGGGGATAGATGGTGCAAGTAGGGAGTAGGATGGCTAATTGAGAGTTGAGGCAAAAGGGGTGCTTCATACTGTTCCACTCAGATTTACTAGTGAGGCAGCAGGCAGGTGAAGATGGTCCAAACCACAAATCCTCCACCTTTTGGTGTAGTGAAAATGGAATAGGTGGTGGAACCTAGTTCATTTACTTGGAGCCGGAAAATTCATGCTTCACCAACTCCACTTCGGACTCGCACCCTCCTAATTCCAACTTCCTCCTAGAATCTGGTGGAATTGACCCGCAAATGCTATCAGGTATACCTTATACCTATTGCCCGACCAATTTTACTCGGACCACACTTCTCTAGGATCCCCTGCACTCATCCTCTCCTATATTTCTCATGGTGATTCCCTAGATAGTTTCTTCAACGATTCTCTAGTACATCACTCATCTGCCCTAATACCATAGTTTCCCCTCTCACTTGTTTAGTGCAATGTCACAACCCCACTACGCGGCCATACAACCGGCATTGTTATTCTCTGTCCAGGTTGTCCTGCCATCTCTCATTTGAATCTCACCACCAATATTTCATTGCAACCCATCGCAGCCCCTCCATGACCATAGTGCCAACTCTTGGACCGCATTGTGATTTCTGGAAAACAAACTAGATCAAGTTAGTACTAAGTAATTAAATGATTGTAACAAACCCAAGTACCTAAGGTTAATTGTTCCCCCTTTTCGTCTTAGTGCTGGAGTTGTCATGGTTACTAGTGTCGTCTTGACTAAATTTAAATAAAGAAGCAAACTTGACCTAAGTTCTTGAAGGAGGGAGTAAACTAAACTAAGAGTGATAAATTTAAAACTAAGAATATAAAGACACTACACGAAAATAGCCGAGACTTCAAGTAATAAACATTTCTATGCCGTTGGTAAACAAATACCAATTGTGAACTAGTGCGACAGCAACAGGTCAAAGCCTAGAGATTCCATGATGCCTCGTGCACATGCCCTTCACGAACAGTAGCACCATAATTAACATTCTAGGGGTATATGCTAAAAGTTCATGGTCTCCCCATGGTTCACAAGGATCTTTCCACTCCATTGAGTCTACGGTCAAGGATGTGGGGATTGTTTATGTTATGATGGTATATGTAATCCCATACCATCTACCCAGTTCAAATCCTAAGTGATTTTCCTAGTAAAAGCATATATTATGTACCGACACTTCGAAGCAATGTATGTGTAACATCATGCAGGAGATAACCAAAGCAAGAAAGTGACACCACAGGCCTAGAAGAAAGCAATAAGATTCAAGCAAAATGTTAACCATTAGATATATTAGGGGTGGGTGTGGGTTTTGGGCTTAGGGCATGGCCAATGCATAGCCCCAGGGTGATGCCTCGCAGGCTATGCAGGGTCGGATGTCAGGAAAAGTAGGTTCGGATGGAGCAGCGGGATCCTCTGCAGGAGGCAGGTGCTTGGGGGAAAAAGTATGGTCCGGTGCATAAAGCTGAAAAGGTTGAAGTGGAAAGTAGAGATGCATGTGTAGTGGGAGTCTTTATTTTCTATTCTTTGATGAGGCCCACTAGTGATAGCTTGTATTGGGGAGAAAAATCAATGTAGATGTCTCAAACTACTTTTTGCTATGGGGCATCTGTATCCATATGCCACCATCGCACATGCCCTTACAACCCGAATGGTAACATGTTGGACAGGAAAAAAGGATATGATAGAGTCGGTCATGGAGATGGCATCGGGTGTGCCCAATGGATCCTTCATATTCTTCCCCTCCTTTGTGGTAGATATGGATCTTGGAGGTCTGTATGTATTCTTGATGGATTATGGGGACTAACTGGGCAGATTAGAGCTCGCCAGCTAGCACTTGAGAGATGAATAGAGAGACCAAGTCGATAGAATGCGCCGTTGATCTTCTTCCACTTATTTGACCAAGTACCTTCCATATCTTCTCATGATTACAATGAAACAAATCAATGTTAAAATGGGAAAGTTGTGTATAATTTTGCGTCTTTGTTAGCAAGTTACGGACACCGATACGACTCCCCGCGGTTGTACCACTGGTTGGCTTATATTCTCAATTGGTGCAGCGTTTAGAATTTCGGCCACCAATTTTGCATCAGAACTACGATTTTGGTGATCCTTGGCTCCTTGGGTCATATCGGAGTGCCTGCATAATCTCCATGTGTTGCATGTTATACTACATTACAATGTGGTACCTCAAGATCTTTCACATCAAACATCTACATAAAGATTTATTAAGTTCAAGAATTAATAGGTGAAGCTCAGAAATTAAGTGGAGTTGATGTGGATCAGAGATTTCGCAGACACAACCATAGTATTGCTAGCACCCTTGTTGAGGTGGCCTTTGATCAGAATTATCTCTGCCAATTTATGTTTAAATGACTGAGAACGTCTCAACAGTTAACGCTTGTTTATTTTTCTGAACCAAATGTTAAACTATTCCGGTATCCGTATGTTGAGCAAACTAAACTGACTAAACATGTAGATGTAAAAGATCAAATAATGGTGTATATTATAGTTCATCACCAAGTTCTAGTAACTTGGTGATAGCGACTAGAGAACTCTGTCAATCACTATCTTATCTGGAAGATTAACTCCCACTTGATTCAAGCGATTGTAGTACCCCAGACATTCTGAGCACATACTCACTATTTGAGCTATTCTCCTTCATCTTGTAGGCAAAGTACTTGCCAGAGGTCTCATACCTCTTAACACGAGCATGAGTCTGAAATATTATTTTCAGATCTTTGAACTTCTCATATGCTCCGTGGCATTCAAAACATTTTTGAAGTCTCAGTTATAAGCCGTAAAACATGGTGGACTAAACTGTCAATTATTCATCCTACCGAGCTTGTCAAAACGTTCATAACATCTGCATCAGCTCCTGCAACAGGTCTGTCACCTAGCGGTGCATTAAGGACATAATTCTTCTGTGCAGCAATGAGGATAATCCTTAGATCACGGACCCAGTCCGCATCATTACTTCTATCATCTTTCAGCTTAGTTTTCTCTAGGAACATAACAAAAACACAGGGGAGCTACAACGCGAGCTTTTGATCTACAACATAATTTGCAAAAATTATAAGGACTAAGTTCATGATAAATTAAGTTCAATTAATCATATTACTTAAGAACTCCCACTTAGATAGATATCCCTCGAGTCATCTAAGTGATCACATGATCCATATCAACTAAACCATGTCCGATCATCACATGAGATAGAGTAGTCTTCAATGGTGAACATCTCTATGTTGATCATATCTACTATATGATTCACGTTTGACCTTTCGGTCTCCATTGTTCCGAGGCCATGTCTGTACATGCTAGGCTCGTCAAGTTTAACCCGAGTATTCAGCACATGCAAAAGTTTCTTGCACCCATTGTATGTGAATGTAGAGCTTATCACACCCGATCATCACGTGGTGTCTTGGCACGACGAATTGTCGCAACGGTGCATACTCTGGGAGAACACTTATACCATGAAATTTTAGTGAGGGGTCATCTTATAATGCTACCTCCGTACTAAGCAAAATAATGTGCATCAAAGATAAACATCACACGCAATCAAAATATGTGACATGATATGGCCATCATCTTGTGCCTTTAATCTCCATCTCCAAAGCACCGTCATGATCTAAATCATCACCGGCTTGACACCTTGATCTCCATCGTAGTGTCGCTGTCGTCTTACGAACTATTGCTGCTACAACTATCGCTAACGCATAGTGATAAAGTAAAGCAATTACATGGCGATTGCATTTCATACAATAAAGCGACAACCATAAGGTTCCTGCTAGTTGTCGATAACTTTTACAAAACATGATCATCTCATACAACAACGTATATCACATCATGTCTTGACCATATCACATCACAACATGCCCTGCAAAAACAAGTTAGACGTCCTCTACTTGGTAGTTGCAAGTTCTAAGTGGCTGCTACGGGCTTCTAGTAAGAACCGTTCTTACCTACACATCAAAACCACAATGATGTTTCGTCAAGTTTGTTGTTTTAACTTTCAACAAGGAACGGCAGTGGTCAAATTCTATTCAATTAAAGTTGGAGAAACAGACACCCGCCAGCCACCTTTATGCAAAACAAGTTGCATGTCTGTCGGGGGAACCGGTCTCATGAACGTGGTCATGTAAGGTTGGTCCGGGCCACTTCATCCAACAATATCGCCAAATCAAAATAAGACATTTGGTGATAAGCAGTATGACTATCATCGCCCACAACTCTTTGTGTTCTACTCGTGTATATCATCCACGCATAGACCTGGCTCGGATGCCACTGTTGGGAAAATAGCATGCAAAATTTCAATAAAATTCCTACGATCACACAAGATCTATCTAGGAGATGCATAGCAACGAGAGGGGGAGAGTGGGTCCACGTACCCTCGTACACCAAAAGCGGAAGCGTTAGGTTAACGCGGTTGATGTAGTCGAACATCTTCACGGTCCAATCGATCTAGTACCGAACATACGGATCCTCCGAGTTCAGCACACGTTCAGCTCGATGACGTCCCTCGAACTCTTGATCCAGTAGAAGGTCAAGGGAGAGTTTCATCAGCACAATGGCGTGGTGACGGTGATGGTGATGCGATCCGCGCAGGGCTTCGCGTAAGCACTACGACGCTATGACTGGAGGAGTAAACTATGGAGGGGGGCACCGCACACGGCTAAAAGAACAACTGTTGTGTCTTGGGGTGCCCCATGCCCCCGTATATAAACGAGGAGGGGAGGGGGCGGCCAGCCCTAGGGGGCGCACCATGGGGGGAAACCGAATAGTACTCCAAGTCCTATTCGCCCCCCCTTCCTTTCCTACGGAGGGGGAAAGGGGAAGGGAGAGAGAAGAGGAGAAGGAAAGGGCGTGTGCCCCCTCCCCTAGTCCAATTTGGACTCCCCATGGGAGGGGGGCACGGCCACCCCTTGTGGACTGCCTCCCCTCTCTCCTATGGCCCATGTAGGCCCATTACTTTCCCCGGGGGGTTTCGGTAACCCCTTGGTACTAAGAAAAATACCTGAACCACTCTGAAACCATTCCGGTGTCCGAATATAATCGTCCAATATATTAATCTTTATCTCTTGACCATTTTGAGGCTCCGCGTCATGTACTTGATCTCATCTGAAACTTCGAACAATCTTCGGTCACCAAAACACATAACTCATAATACAAATCGTCATCCAACGTTAAGCGTGCGGACCCTACGGGTTCGAGAACTATGTAGACATGACCGAGACACATCTCCGATCAATAACCAACAGCGGAACCTAGATGCTCATATTGGTTCCTACATATTCTAAGAAGATCTTTATCGGTCAAACCACATAACAAGATACGTTGTTCCCTTTGTCATTGGTATGTTACTTTCCCGCGATTCGATCTTCGGTATCATCATACCTAGTTCTATCTCATTACCGGCAAGTCTCTTTACTCGTTCTGTAATGCATCATCCCATGTCTAACTCTTTAGACACATTGCTTGCAAGGCTCATAGTGATGTGGATTACTGAGAGGGCCCACAGATACCTCTCCGATACACGGAGTGACAAATCCTAATCTCGATCTATGCTAACTCAACAAACACCATTGGAGACACCTATAGAGCATCTTTATAGTCACATAGTTACGTTGTGATGTTTGATAGCACACAAGATGTTCCTCCGGTATTTGGGAGTTGCATAATCTCATAGTCAAAGGAATATGTATAAGTCATAAATAAAGCAATAACAATAAAACTAAACGATCATTATGCTAAGCTAACAGATGGGTCTTGTCCATCACATCATTCTCCTAATGATGCGATCCCGTTCATCAAATGACAACACATGTCTATGGTCAGGAAACTTAACAATCTTTGATTAACGAGCTAGTCAAGTAGAGGCATACTAGGGACACTTTGTTTTGTCTATGTATTCACACATGTACTAACTTTTGGGTTAATACAATTCTAGCATGAATAATAAACATTTATCATAATATAACGAAATATAAATAACAACTTTATTATTGCCTCTCGGGCATATTTCCTTCAGTAGTACCCCGGGGGTGCAGGGGGCGGCTGCTGCTGCCGCGGCGCGGGCTGAGCGGGTGGGGGTGGGGCACCGCGAGAGGTGCCGGCGGTGAGGGCATGGTGCTGCATGCACTTCTTCACCCCTTCATCCGGCACTCCTCCAACCACAATTACGCCACAAACATGGGGAAGGAGGGCTCCAGCATTAAGGTGAGGTTGGCGGCGGCATTGCCGAAGTCCTCGTTGAGGCCAACGGTGAGCGTGCTAAGGAGGAGGTCGTCATCGACCTTGGCGTCACTACTAGGAAAAGGCATATACATAGAAGTTTACCAGTAGCGTGTGTTTTGGAGCCCACGCTAATGATAATTAGCAGTAGCGTGTGTTACAAACCGTGCTACTGGTACAACTTAGCAGCAACGTTGGTTTCTAGAGGGCACGCTACTAGTAAGTTAGCCACAATACACCCCCGGCCAAAAAATAGTAGCAGCATTGGTACCCTAACAAGCGCTACTGTTAAGAAAATAGCAGTAGCGCGGGGCCACTAAGAAGCGCCACTGCTACTTCTTCTATGCGTAATCTTTTGCCAGTAGCTAGTTTTTTGGGCAAGCGCTGTAGCTAGTTTTAAGTACCAGTAGATATTTTTGCTGGCACACATAGTAGTAGCGCGCTTTGGTGTGCAGCGCTACTACTATGGTCGCCAGCCAAAATATCTGCCACCTTCCCCCCCCTTCTCCCTCCCCCTTTCTTTCTCCCCCTCCCTCTTGCACTTGCTTGTCCTTCAATGCTTCCCCCTCTTCTTTGCCCCTCCTCCCCCCTCCATTAATGCCCTCCCTCCTTTATCTTCCTTGTTTTTGCCCCTCCTCCCCTTCTCTTCTTTGCCCCTCCACCACCCCCTCCATTAATGCCCTCCCTCCTTCCTCTTCCTCTCTTTTGCCCCTTCTCCCCTTCTCTTCTTTGCCCCTCCACCACCCCTCCATTAATGCCCTCCCTCCTCCCTCTCATAGATCTATCTAGAGCTACTAGCTAATTATAATAAGGTGCTTGATATTCCTCTCGACAAATAGGTGAGCAAAAAAGAGTTGTGAAAGAATGGAAATATGTGTGTTTGCGATTAGGACCGAAACTATGTGCAATATGAATATGCCGAATTGTGTGTGGCATGTGAGTAACTGATACGTCTCCAATGTATCTATAATTTTTGATTGCTCCATGCTATAATATCTACTGTTTTCGACTATATTGGGCTTTATTTTCCACTTTTATTTTTTTGGGACGAACATATTAACCGGAGGCCCAGCCCAGAATTGCAGTTTTTTGCGTATTTTAGGGTTTCAAAGAAAAGGAATATCAAACGGAGTCCAAACGGAATGAAACCTTCAGAAATGTGATTTTCTAATCAGATAAGACCCAGGAGACTTGGACCCTCCGTCAAGAAAGCCACGAGGCGGTCATGAGGGTGGAGGGTGCGCCCACCTGCCTCGTGGGCCCCTCGAAGCTCCACCGGCGTACTTCTTCCTCCTATATATATCCACGTACCCCCAAAGGATCGGGGACGGAGCCAAAAACCTAATTCTACCGCTGCAACTTTCTGTATCCACGAGATCCCATCTTGGGGCCTGTTCTGGAGCTCCGCCAGAGGGGGCATCGATCACGAAGGGCTTCTACATAATCATCCAAGCCCCTCCGATGAAGTGTGAGTAGTTTACTTCAGACCTACGGGTCCATAGCTAGTAGCTAGATGGCTTCTTCTCTCTATTTGGATCTCAATACAATGTTCTCCCCCTCTCTCGTGGAGATCTATTCGATGTAATCTTCTTTTTGCAGTGTCTTTGTTGAGACCAATGAATTGTGGGTTTATGATCCAGTCTATCTATGAATAATATTTGAATCTTCTCTGAATTCTTTTATGTATGATTGGTTATCTTTGCAAGTCTCTTCGAATTATCAGTTTGGTTTGGCCTACTAGATTGGTTTTTCTTTACATGGGAGAAGTGCTTAGCTTTGGGTTCGATCTTGCGGTGTCCTTTCCCAGTGACAGAAGGAGCAGCAAGGCACGTATTGTATCATTGCCATCGAGGATAACAAGATGGGGTTTTTATCATATTGCATGAAACTATCCCTCTACATCATGTCATCTTGCTTAAGGCGTTACTCTGTTTTTAACTTAATACTCTAGATGCATGCTGGATAGCGGTCGATGAGTGGAGTAATAGTAGTACATGCAGAATCGTTTCGGTCTACTTGTCTCGGACGTGATGCCTATATACATGATCATACCTAGAAATTCTCATAACTATGCTCAATTCTGTTAATTGCTCGACAGTAATTTGTTCACCCAGCGTAGAATACTTTTGCTCTTGAGAGAAGCCACTAGTGAAACCTATGGCCGCCGGGTCTCTTTCTCATTATATCAATCTCCGTCACTTTATTATTGCTTTGCTTTTACTTTGCTTTTACTTTATTTACTTTGCATCTCTATACCAAAAATATGAAAAATATTATTTATCATCTTTACCAGATCTCACTTTCGTAAGTGACCGTGAAGGGATTGACAACCCCTAAGCGCGTTGGTTGCGTTGAGCTATTGTTTTTGTGTAGGTACGAGGAACTCGAGCATAGCCTCCTACTGGATTGATACCTTGGTTCTCAAAACTGAGGGAAATACTTACGCTACTTTGCTGCTTCATCCCTTCCTCTTCCGGGAAATCCAACGCAATGCTCAAGAGGTAGCAAGAAGAATTTCTGGCGCCGTTGCCGGGGAGTCTGCGCAAAAGTCAACATACCAAGTACCCATCGCAATCCCTATCTCCCGCATTACATTATTTGCCATTTTCCTCTCGTTTTCCTCTCCCCCCAATTCACCATTGCCGTTTTATTCGCCCTCTCTCTCTATCCTCCCTCTCTCTCTCTCTCTATTTGCTTTTTTTGCCCGTTTGCTTTTTGTTTGCTCGTGTGTTGGATTGCTTGTTTGCCGCGATGGCTCAAGATAATACAAAATTGTGTGACTTCACCAATACCAACAATAATGATTTCCTTAGCACTCCGATTGCTCCTCTTACCAATGCTGAATCTTGTGAAATTAATACTGCTTTGTTGAATCTTGTAATGAAAGATCTTTTCTCTGGCCTTCCTAGTGAAGATACCGCTACCCATCTTAATAGCTTCATTGATTTGTGTGACATGCAAAAGAAGAAAGATGTCAATAATGATATTGTTAAATTGAAGCTATTTCCTTTTTCGCTTAGAGATCATGCTAAAGCTTGGTTTTCGTCTTTTCCTCAAAATAGTATTGATTCATGGAACAAGTGCAAAGATGCCTTTATCTCTAATTATTTTCCTCCCGCTAAGATCATCTCTCTTAGACACGATATTATGAATTTTAAACAACTTGATCATGAACATGTTGCACAAGCTTGGGAGAGAATGAAATTAATGATACGTAATTGCCCTACTCATGGTTTAAATTTGTGGATGATTGTTCAGAATTTTTATGCTGGATTGAATTTTGCTTCTAGAAATCTTTTAGATTCGGCCGCGGGAGGCATTTTTATGGAAATCACTTTAGGAGAAGCTATTAAACTCTTAGATAATATTATGGTTAATTATTCTCAATGGCATACTGAAAGATCTACTAAAAAGGTGCATGCGATAGAAAAAATTAATGTTTTGAGTGGAAAGATGGATGAACTTATGAAATTATTTGCTAATAAGAGTGTTTCTTCTGATCCTAATGATGTGCCCTTGTCTACTTTGATTGAGAATAATAATGAATCTATGGATGTGAATTTTGTTGGTAGGAACAATTTTGGTAACAACGCGTATAGTGGAAATTTCAACCCTAGGCCTTATCCTAGTAATCCCTCTAATAATTATGGTAATTCCTACAACAATTCTTATGGAAATTATAATAATATGCCCTCTGATTTTGATTCTAATATTAAATAATTTATTTCTTCGCAAAAGAATTTTAATGCTATGATTGAAGAAAAATTGCTTAAGATTGATGATTTGGCTAGGAATGTTGATAGAATTGCTCTTGATGTTGATTCTTTGAAACTTAGATCTATTCCGCCTAAGCTTGATATCAATGAGTCTCTCAAAGCCATGAGAATTTCCATTGACGAGTGCAAAGAAAGAACTGCTAGGATGCGTGCTAAGAAAGATGCCTTTATAAAAGCGTGTTCTTCTAGTTCCTATGAAAATAATGATGAAGATCTAAAACTTATTGATGTGTCCCCTGTTAAATCTTTGTTTTTCAATATGAATCTTGATAATGATGGGACTGAATATGATCCACCTTTACCTAGAAGGTGTTCTAAGAATTCGGAATTTGTTGATCTTGATGCTAAATTTGATTAAAGAGGGATTGAAGAAATTAAAACCCTAGATGTTGCTAAACCCACTATTATGGATTTCAAGGAATTTAACTATGAAAATTTCTCTTTGATTGATTGTATTTCCTTGTTGCAATCCGTGCTAAAATCTCCTCACGCTTATAGTCAAAATAAAGTGTTTACTAAACATATCATTGATGCCTTGATGCAATCTTATGAAGAAAAATTTAATTGGAAGTTTCTATCCCTAGAAAACTTTATGATGAGTGGGAACCAACTACTAAAATTAAAATTAAAAATTATGAGTTTTATGCTTTGTGTGATTTGGGTGCTAGTGTCTCTACTATTCCCAAACCTTTGTGTGATTTACTAGATTTCCGTGATTTTGATGATTGCTCTCTAAACTTGCATATTGCGGATTCCACTATTAAGAAACCTATGGGAAGAATTAATGATGTTATTATTGTTGCAAATAGAAATTATGTGCCCGTAGATTTTATCGTTCTTGATATAGATTACAATCTTTCTTGCCCTATTATTCTTGGTAGACCTTTCCTTAGAACGGTTGGTGCAATTATTGATATGAAGGAAGGGAATATTAGATTCCAATTTCCATTAAAAAGGGCATGGAACACTTTCCTAGAAAGAAAATAAAATTACCATATGAATCTATCATGAGAGCCACTTATGGATTGCCAACCAAAGATGGCAATACCTAGATCTATTCTTACTTGTTATGCCTAGCTAAGGGCGTTAACCGATAGCGCTTGTTGGGAGGCAACCCAAGTTTATTTTTATTCCTTCCTTTTTGCTCCTATTTAGTAATAAATAAATTATTTAGCCTCTGTTTTGGTTGTGTTTTTTTTGTTTAATTAGTGTTTGTGCCAAGTAGAACCGTTGGGAAGACTTGGGGAAAGTCTTGTTGAACTTGCTGTAAAAAACAGAAACTTTAGCGCTCACGAGAACTGCTGGAATTTTTATTTGGAAAGTGATATTTAGTTAATTCTTTTTGAAGATGATTAATAGATAAATTACGCACGTCTAGCAATTTATTTTATAATTTTTGGGGTTCCAGATCTTGCGCTAGCTACAGATCACTACAGACTGTTCTGTTTTTGACAGATTCTGTTTTTCGTGTGTTGTTTGCGTATTTTGATGAATCTATGGCTAGTTAAATAGTTTATAATCCATAGATAAGTTGGAATAAAGTAGGTTTAACACCAATATAAATAAAGAATGAGTTAATTACAGTACTTTGAAGTGGTATTTTGTTTTCTTTCGCTAACAGAGCTCACGAGATTTTCTACTTTAAGTTTTGTGTTGTGAAGTTTTCATGTTTTGGGTAAAGATTTGATGGATTATGGAACAAGGAGTGGCAAGAGACTAAGCTTGGGGACGCCCATGGAACCTCCAAGATAATCTAAGGACACCTAAAAGCCAAAGCTTGGGGATACCCCGGAAGGCATCCCCTCTTTCGTCTACTTCTATCGGTAACTTTACTTGGAGCTATATTTTTATTCACCACATGATATGTGTTTTGCTTGGAGCGTCTTTTATGATTTGAGTCTTTGCTTGTTAGTCTACCACAATAATACTTGATGTACACACCTTTTAAGAGAGCCATACATGATTTGGAATTTGATAGAATACTCTATGTGCTTCACTTGTATTTTTTGAACTTTATAATTTTGCTCTAGTGCTTCACTTATATCTTTTAGAGCACGGTGGTGGATTTGTTTTATAGAAACTATTGATCTCTCATGCTTCACTTAGATTATTTTGAGAGTCTTAATAGCATGGTAATTTTATTATGTGTTGAATACTAAGAAAAGTTTGATGCTAGATTAATAATATAACTTTCATATGAGTGTGTTGAATACTAAGAAAAGTTTGATGCTTGATGATTGTTTTGAGACATGGAGGTAATAATATCAAAGTCATGCTAGTTGAGTAGTTGTGAATTTGAGAAATACTTGTGTTGAGGTTTGCAAGTCCCGTAGCATGCACGTATGGTAAACGTTATGCAACAAATTTGAAACATGAGGTGTTATTTGATTGTCTTCCTTATGAGTGGCGGTCGGGGACGAGCGATGGTCTTTTCCTACCAATCTATCCCCCTAGGAGCATGCGCGTAGTGCCGAGATTTTTAATGACTTGTAGATTTTTGCAATAAGTATGTGAGTTCTTTATGACTAATGTTGAGTGCATGGTTTATACGCACTCTCACCCTTCCATCCTTGCTAGCCTCTTCGGTACCGTGCATTGCCCTTTCTCACATTGAGAGTTGGCGCAAACTTCCCCGGTGTATCCAAACCCCGTGATATTATACGTTGTTTCACACATAAACCTCCTTATATCTTCCTGAAAACAGCCACCATACCTACCTATTATGGCATTTCCATAGCCATTCCGAGATATATTGCCATGCAACTTTCCATCATTTCGTTCATCATGACACATTCATCATTGTCATATTGCTTAGCATGCATGTACACTTGTAGAAAAAAGCCCTTTAGTCCCGGTTCGCAACAGCCTTTAGTCCCGGCTGTGCAACCGGGACTAAATAAGCGCGACTAAAGACCCCCCCCCCCCTTTAGCCGCGGCTCTTACGGACCGCGACAAAAGTCTTTAGTCCCGGTTCTTGTGGCTGACCGGGACCAAAGGCCCGCCACGTGGGCGCCCATGGTCCGTCGGGGCCGAGGACCTTTAGTCCCGGCTCTCGTGGCCAGCCGGGACTAAAGGCCTCCTCCGCAGGTTTAGGGTTTTAGCCCCCCTAAACCTGGTTTCTTTTTAATTTGTAGTGTTTTATTTGTTTTATATTTTATTTTGTGTTTTATTTTATTTTTGATGAAGTTTCAGTACACATATTCTACGCTACTATATACATGCATATGAAATTTCAAACAAGAAGAATTCAAGAGGAATATATAATATATATTCAATCTCGGGTGACCATATACAACTTCGAACAAGTTTCCATACACAATTAGGATGGATGACCATATACAACTTCGAACAAGTTTCAATCTCGGGTATGCATATAAATTTCTTCGTCCTCGATATAGTATTGTCCTTTAGGATTGATGACTTCCCTCATGAAAAATCCTGCTAATTCTTCTTGAATTGGTCGGAAGCGAGCTTCTGGACTAAGCCTCCTCCGCAAGTTATCCGTCGCGTTCCGCACGCTAGCTGATGCCTTCCGCTCAGTGGTTTGTCTCCGGATGTTCTCACAAACATAGTATCCACATAGATCGGTCCCCGATGGCTGCTTATCCACATTAACTAACTTTCTGAAATCTAGCTCATGTTTGAATTCACCGACAGTTTCTTCTGAGAACCGTCTCCAAACCCTACAGGGAAAGAAAATTAAATGAATAAGGGATTTATTAGTTAGTTGATATTAGGAAATGAAGAGACCGATCGATATAGAGCTCAAATGATTGAAAATAATTACTTTTGCAGCATTTTTCTCATGTCGGCCCAACGCTTTGGATCCGAATCCTTAGAGTCCCTGATTAGAACTGTGGAGGTGTGAAGTTCAATATTTAGCAGAATCCAGTGGAACCTGCGGACACGTTACATGCACAGTCATGCATAACTCATCGATTAGACATACAATGCATGGAGTAAACAAAATAGAATGGGCACAAGAGAGAAACACTCACCCAAAATGGTAAGGAAATAGAATATGACTTTTGAGTTGATGCTTTCTAAGAAACTTGTACAAGTCTTTCTCCATGTCTTTGTGGTGATGTTCTAACACATGTCCATTAACGATATGTGGGTCAATGAACCCAACATCATGGATGTTTCTTATTTTGCATTCCCAAATCCTCAATCTGCATAATAGCGTACGCAACAATATAGTTAGGACAATATATATATATGGTGCAGGCAATGACGAACGAGATGAGGTAGAAATAAATCACTTACAGAACGTAGCAACTCAGCATAGATTTGTCGAGGGCGCGCAGATTGAACAGCTGGAATAATTCACTCATATGAACTTCTACAGAGTACCGTTTGATGTGATGCTCATGTGTAACATCCGCATAAACATATTCTTTGTCGGCCCATGTTATGAATTGCTTGTACCAACGTAGCAGATTTCGCATTTGTGTTGGTAGACTATTTTCCTTCTCAGGCTCGACGAGAGGCCCCTTCCGCTCATATTGTAATGTTATCTCACCTACAGGCGCATCCTCAAGGTCTAAGAAGGCACGAACAGTCAAACCCATCTCGGACGCTTGTTTCATGGCAGCCGCTACAGTCAATCCAAGTGCTGCCGCAGCTGCTATGATCTTGGGGTCCTCTTCCGGACCGGCTTTCACTATGAGCGGGTGGATCGATTGTTTCTTCTGCATCCCGAGCTGGTAAACTTGTTTCCCGCTTTTTTTACTTTCTTCCTCCTTCAATATTTTTGCTTGCCTACGAAGTTCATGTCCATAGTCGTCAGGCATATTCAGCTCGGCTTGGGACGGTGTCGTCAAAAAATCCTTAGCCCACTTCTTTTGCTTCTCAGTGAATACTTGCTTGGGCTCAGGCACTTTTTTCGCCTTCATATCCGCCTTCCATTTCTCATAATCAGTAGACGCGGCCAATGTGAGGTCAGCTTCACTAAGTTCCCCAGGCCTTGGGAGGAGAGGCTTCAGCGATGGCTCCGGTACCCTTGTGGTCTTAGGTACATAAGGGTCCAGGTTAATAGTCCAGGAGCAGGTTTCCTTGCTGTCCGCCTGCTTCTGCTTCTTCGCCGGAGGTGGATTGGGGGGCGTCGTACCCGCCGGAGGAGGATTGGGGGGCGTCGTACCCGCCGGAGGTGGATTGGGGGGCGTCGTACCCGCCGAAGGAGGATTGGGGGGCGTCGTACCCGCCGGAGGTTGTGGATCGGGGGACGGCGTCGAATGGTGTGAAGGAGGTGTAGGTGAACCACCACGACCACCACCACCGCCACCACCGCCACCACCACCACCACCATCGGAGGGGGGTGGACTTGCTAGCCTTGGCGCCTCGTCTGGAAACACTATGTACTTCTTTTTCCATAGAATGTACTGGCGCTTGACATCTCCAAGTCTGCTATCCCCTTCGGGTGTAGGTTTGTCAATCTCCAGGTCCTCAAACCCTTGGACTATGTCTTCCACCGTGACACAAGCATAGCCATATGGAATGGGGTTGTTGTGGTGGAGTGCTCCAGGTTTACAGGGTAAAGCACTGCCGCTAGCTACCTTCGTGGAAACATTCCCCACGGGATAATGCAGATCACAGTCTTTCATCTTCTTTACATCATCCACGGGGTAGTGAGGCTCCGGTGCACGAATCTCGATCATCGGTGCACTAGCACCAGGCGGGGCATCCGTGGAAGCCACGCTGCTTCTCCGCTGCTGGCTTCCGCAATCCGCTTCATGATCTTCATGCGGCCCTGCAGCCGATTTTTCTTTCAATAGTTCATGCACGGTCTGCTTCAACTCATGGAGTTCCGATGCAAACTTCGTCATAAGATCTGCATCCCGGTCCGTATTTCTCTTACGGCTTCTGTAACCGTACGGGTCATTGTCCTGGGAAAACCCTACTTTCCACGAAACTTTGCCTTTGCCTCGTACACGTCCTCCGTGTTCATCATTCCCGAGGGCTAAAGTCAGTGCGTCTTTCTCTCTGTTGAACTTGATCAAGCCCTCTTGAGCTTGGGTCATTGCGTCAATAAGGGCTTGGGTCGGAGCAAAGTGTCGATGCTGGTGAACACACACCCCTGTCTCCGGGTCTAGCGATCCCCCATGCCCATACCACCAGCTTTTGGCCCTTGGGTCCCATCCCTCTGTACCTAGAGGGATTCCTCGCACCCTCAGGTCCTCCTCCATCTTCTGCCACCTAGGGTCCGCAAGGCGGTATCCTCCTGGCCCCATAATATGATGGTACTTTTTCTTAGCCGCATTATCCTTATTTTTTTCGATATTTCCTTGAAATGGTCCGATTGCTTTTGCCTCACAAATTCTGGCCAATCATCTTTCAGTTTCTCATATTGTCCATTGAAATCCGGAGTCTTGCCCTTGTTGACATAGTCACGGGTTAAATTTTTCTTGAAGTTCCGGAATGCATCGGCCATCTTCTGAAGAGCGAACTCTTTAACTAGCCTCCTCCTCTGACGTCCACCCGGAACCTCGTTACCGAATTCATCGACTTTGTTGTATTCCGGAGGTAGAATGAAATGTTCCATAAGCTTTCTCCAGCAATCCTTTTTCGTTCTCTTGTCGACAAAACTGAAACCAAGACGTGCCTTCTTTGGCTCTTTCCATTCCTGGACGGTGATCGGGACGTTGTCTCTAACAACGACTCCGCATTGGTTGACAAACTTTGAGGTGTGCTGTAGGGGCTTGCCGGTTTCACTGACAGACTCAATGGCATATGTTTCTCCTGTTTTCATCGCCTTGGATTTGCCACGCTGCTTTGTCGTACTCGATCCGGAGGGCTAAAAAAAGAAAGAGAGTCGCGCGCGTTAATACATATGTATTCACATTTCAGTAAGTTTGTATCACGAGAGGCTCTCAATGTATATATATACCTCGCCGGAGGTGGTTGCTACTTGCAATTGGAGATCATCGGTTGTTGACGGTTGACCTCCGTCGACAATGTCCGTTCCTTAACCTTCTCGATCATCGTCACCGTCAAGGTTCATATAAGAAGAGACTACATCCTCTTGTTGC
This sequence comes from Triticum monococcum, assembly GCA_034509565.1. NCBI lineage: Eukaryota > Viridiplantae > Streptophyta > Magnoliopsida > Poales > Poaceae > Triticum > Triticum monococcum. The sequence continues at coordinate 24,740,301 of CM067842.1, read as the reverse complement.
TCATATTCTGAGCCCGGCACATAAGGAATCTCCTTGTTGATGATGTCCATTAAATAACGTTCAGCCTCCGGATCCCTAAGCGGCTCGGTTCTGTCGTCCGCCATATGTCACTCCTGCATGTAGTAAAAATTCTTTAAGTATAAAGGAATTAAAAAATAAGATTAAGGGGACATAGAGGAGGAGGAATTAAAAAAAATAAGATTCTTTAAGTAAAAATTCTTTTTTTCTTCTTCTTCCTTTCTTCTTCCTCTTTCTTCTTCTTCCTTTCTTCTTCTTCCTTTTTCCTTTCTTCTTCTTTCTTTCTTCTTCTTCCTTTCTTCTTCTTCCTTTCTTCTTTCTTTCTTCTTCTTCCTTTTTCTTTTTTCTTTCTTTCTTCTTCTTTCTTTCTTCTTCTTCCTTTCTTCTTCTTCCTTTCTATTCTTTCTTTCTTCTTCTTTCCTTTTTCTTTTTACTTTCTTTCTTCTTCTTCCTTTCTTCTTCCTTTCTTCTTCTTTTTTTCTTCTTCCTTTTTCTTTCTTCTTTCTTTTGGTTTTCATTTGGTTTTTATTTGGTTTTCATTTTTTTTCTTCTTCCTTTTTCTTTCTTGTTTTTTCTTCTTCCTTTTTTTCTTCTTTCTTTTCTTCTTCCTCCTTTTTTTGTTTTTTTCTTCTGTTTGTTGTTTTGTTTTCTTTTGTTTTTTTCTTCTTCCTTTGTTTTTCTTCTGTTTTTTTGTTTTCTTTTGTTTTTCTTGAGTTTTTTCTTCTTCCTTTTTCCTTTCTTCTTCTTTCTTTCTTCTTCTTCCTTTCTTCTTCTTTCTTTCTTCTTCTTCCTTTCTTCTTCTTCCTTTTTCTTTTTTCTTTCTTTCTTCTTTCTTTCTTTCTTCTTCTTCCTTTCTTCTTTTTCCTTTCTATTCTTTCTTTCTTCTTCTTTCCTTTTTCTTTTTACTTTCTTTCTTCTTCTTCCTTTCGTCTTCATTTCTTCTTCTTTTTTTCTTCTTCCTTTTTCTTTCTTCTTTCTTTTGGTTTTCATTTGGTTTTTATTTGGTTTTCATTTTTTTTCTTCTTCCTTTTTCTTTCTTGTTTTTTCTTCTTCCTTTTTTTCTTCTTTCTTTTCTTCTTCCTCCTTTTTTTTGTTTTTTCTTCTGGGGAGGCGGAGGACGGCAGGCAGGGCGGCGGGCGGCGGGCGGCGGGCGGAGGGCGGCAGGGCGTCGGGCGGCGGGCGGAGGGCGTCGGGCGCCGGGCGGCAGGGCATCGGGCGGCGGGCGGCAGGGCGGCGGGCAAGGGCGCGCGCAGGGCACGGGCGGCGAGCAAGGGCAGGCACGGGCGGAGGCGGCGCTCACTGGGGACGGGGGCGGCGGTGCGCAGGGCTTCGGCGTCGGCGTCGGGGCAGGGCTTCGGCGTCGGCGTCGGCAACGGGGGCGTCGGCGTCGGCGTTGATTGGCGTTGGGGAGACAGAGGAGAATGCCGCGGCAAAACTGCTAAGTGCAGTATATATAGACGCACCTTTAGTCGCGGTTGGGGAGGAGGACCGCGACTAAAGGTACCCTTTAGTCGCGGTCCCCCTCCCCAACCGCGACTAAAGGGTACCCTTTAGTCACGGTCCCTCTCCCCAACCGGGACTAAAGGGTTTTGGCGCCGCTTCCTTTCCCGCGCAGAAAGACCCTTTAGTCGCGGTTGGGGACAACAACCGCGACTAAAGGGTACCCTTTAGTCGCGGTCCGCCTCCCCAGCCGGGACTAAAGGGTCTGTGCTGAACTGGCGCGGTGCGGTGGGATGTTTAGTCCCACCTCGCTAGCCGAGAGGCTTCGACAGTGGTTTATAAGCGCGGCTGCGCTCACCACTTCGAGCTCCTCTCGAATGCAGGCTAACGGGCCTATTCTGTTACTATGAGCCTGTGGGCCTACTGGGCCTTCTGCGGGCCTGAATCCTGGCCCATTGTGACGCCCCCGATTTAATCGTACACTAATCATACACGCAAACGTGTACGATCAAGATCAGGGACTCACGGGAAGATATCACAACACAACTCTACAAATAAAATAAGTCATACAAGCATCATATTACAAGCCAGGGGCCTCGAGGGCTCGAATACAAGAGCTCGATCATAGACAAGTCAACGGAAGCAACAATATCTGAGTACAGACATAAGTTAAACAAGTTTGCCTTAAGAAGGCTAGCACAAACTGGGATACAGATCGAAAGAGGCGCAGGCCTCCTGCCTGGGATCCTCCTAACTACTCCTGGTCGTCGTCAGCGGGCAGCACGTAGTAGTAGGCACCTCCGGTGTAGTAGGAGTCGTGTCGACGGTGGCGTCTGGATCCTGGGCTCCAACATCTGGTTGCGACAACCAGGTAGAAGGGATAGGAGGAAAAGAGGGAGAAGGCCACCGTGAGTACTCATCCAAAGTACTCGCAAGCAAGGAGCTACACTACATATGCATGGGTATCAAATGGAGTAAGGGTATCATATGTGGACTGAACTGCAGATAGCCAGAATAAGAGGGGGATAACTAATCCTTTCGAAGACTACGCTTCTGGCAGCCTCCGTCCTGCAACATGTAGAAGAGGGTAGACTGAAGTCCTCCAAGTAGCATCGTATAGCATAATCCTAACCGATGATCCTCCCCTCGTCGCCCTGTGAGAGAGCGATCACCGGTTGTATCTGGCACTTGGAAGGGTGTGTTTTATTAAGTATCCGGTTCTAGTTGTCATAAGGTCAAGGTACAACTCCGGGTCGTCCTTTTACCGAGGGACACGGCTATTCGAATAGATAAACTTCCCTGCAGGGGTGCACCACATACCCCAACACGCTCGATCCCATTTGGCCGGACACACTTTTCTGGGTCATGACCGGCCTCGGAAGATCAACACGTCGCAGCCCTACCTAGGCACAACAGAGAGGTCAGCACGCCGGTCTAAACCCTATGGCGCAGGGGTCTGGGCCCATCGCCCTTTGCACACCTGCACGTTGCGAACGCGGCCGAAAGCAGACCTAGCCTAGTGGCCTTCCAGTCCAATCCGGCGCGCGCCACTCAGTCGCTGACGTCACGAAGGCTTCGGCTGATACCACGACGCCGGGATACCCATAACTACTCCCGCGTAGATGGTTAGTGCGTATAGACCAAATGGCCAGACTCAGATCAAATACCCAGATCTCGTTAAGCGTGTTAAGCGTCCGCGAACGCCGAACAGGGCCAGGCCCACCTCTCTCCTAGGTGGTCGGAACCTGCCCTGTCGCTCCGCCTCAAAGATCCACTCGCGGGTGCTCCTACGAGCCTACCCGTCTTTAGTCACCACATGTATCATGTATAAAGTATATAGTATATACCCGTGATCACCTCCCGAGTGATCACGGCCCGATAGTATAGCATGGCAGACGGACAAGAGTGCAGGGCCACTGATGGAACACTAGCATCCTATACTAAGCATTAGGTTTGCAGGTAAAGGTAACAACAGTAGTAGCAAGGACAGGCTATGCATCAGTATAGGATTAACGGGAAGCAGTAACATGCTACACTACTCTAATGCAAGCAGTATAGAGAAGAGTAGGCGGTATCTGGTGATCAAAGGGGGGGCTTGCCTGGTTGCTCTGGCAAGAGAGAGGGGTCGTCAACACCGTAGTCGATCACAGGGGTACCGGCAGCGGTCTCGGGGTCTACCGGAAAAGTAGCAGAGGGGGAACATAATAAATAACAGAGCAATCAAAGCAACACAAAGTATAACATGATGATACGCCGTGCTAGGGGTGACCTAACGCAGTAGGAGGTGATACCGGCGAAGGGGGAAAACATCCGGGAAAGTATCCCCGGTGTTTTGCGTTTTCGGGCAGAGGAGCCGGAGAAGGAAAGTTGCGTGTTTGCTATGCTAGGGATGCGTGACGGACGAACGGGCTGCGTATCCGGGTTCGTCTCGTCGCTCTGAGCAACTTTCATGTACAAAGTTTTTTCATCCGAGCTACGGTTTATTTTATATGATTTTCTAAAGTTTTAAATCATTTTTAGAATTTATTTAATTCAACATTATCCAGAATAGTGCATGCTGATGTCAGCATGACATCAGCATGACGTCAGCAGTCAACAGAGGTGTTGACTGGGTCAATCTGACGGTGGGTCCCACTGGTCATACTCTGCTAACTAATTAACCAAATTAATTAGTTTAACTAACAGGTTAGTTAGGTTAGTTAATTAATTATGTTAATTAAACATGATTAATTAAGTTAATTAATTAATATTTATATTATTTTTATTTTTATTTTCCCTTTTTTTAATCGTTCTGGGCACGGGGCCCGTTTGTCATAGGCCCAGGGGGGCCTAGTGGGTTCAGGCGCTAATGGGCGGGCGTTGGGCGCTGGGTGCGGGCGTTGGGCGCTAGCCCGTTTGGGCGTACGCCCAGGCTACCAGGGGGGCGCCGGCCACGGCAGGGCGCCGGAGTAGCACGGCGAGGGGGCGGGCACGCGCAGCGCAAGGCGCGCGCGCCCAAGTCAGCAGACGCGAGCTGGAGGGGCTGCGGTGGCAGCAAGCGGAGGGAGCCGACGGGCCTCCAACGATGAGCGGCGAAGGTGCGGGTGTCCGTGGGCGTGGTTCGGCATGCGACGAGCGTGGCACAGACGCGGACGACAGGCGGTGGAGCTGCGAGGCCCACGAGCAGCAGCGAGCCAGGGTACACGCGCGCGCGTGAGCGAGGCCCGGCGTGGCAGAGTGCGCGCGCCAGCGCGGTGACCACGGAGGGGGGGGGGGTAAAGAGGGAGCACGGGGAGGTGCTCACGTTCGTCGTGAGAAGGGGGGGGCGGCGAGGCTTGATGGAGCCGTTGGGGAAGAGGACGGGGAGGACGTCCGACGGCGAAGCGGCGTCGGCGAGGTAGAGGCGGTGGGGTGGCGCCGGTGAGGCGATGCCGCGGAGAAGGACGTAGGCGCGGCGGGGCGGGCAACGGGCGACGTCCAGGCCATGGCGCGCGACGGTAGCGGGGGGGGGGGGGCGTCGGTTGCCTCGATCCCGATCTGGATCGAGGGAGTGGGGGGGAGAGCGAGTGGTGGGGGGTGCGTGCGTGGGGCTCTCCCCAGGCGGCGCTGGAGGGAGAGGGTGGGGATCGAGCGGCGTGGGGAGGGGAGTGGGGCGCACTGGGTTAGGGTTCGGGGTAGTGGGGGGGGGGGGGGGTTATGCAGGGAGGGATGGGCCGGCCTGGGCAGGTTCGGGATCGGCCTGGCTAGCAGCTGGGCCGTCTGGCCCGGGGGGTTCCCCTCCTATTTTTTTTTTCTGTTTTGCCCTATCTTTTATTTATATTACTTTTCTGTTTTATTTTATTTTAGTTTTATAAAATTTGGAAGCGACAACTAATTTGGTGTTAGTAAATAGGTCTCAGCCCTAAATATTTTGGCACTTTAAATATAGTGTTTTGCATTTGCTTATTATCTTAAAAGCATTTTAGATAATTGCTTTATCGTTGTTTTAGTTTATTTAGTGCATTTAAGTATTTTATTAAAAGATGATTTCTTCACCAACATTTATTGTGGATTATTTGACACATTAGGAACAATTTAGTTTTGACTTTTGAAAACTCTAATTGTTTTGACTGTAATTCAAATTTGAATTTGGATCGGTTCTGATCTAACGCGAGATTATCAACAATAATCGAGGTGACTTGGCATCATTACCAGAGGGTTACTGTAGCGTAACTTTCCGGGCGTCACACCCATTAATGGGTTTCTAGTCGTATTCAGGCCGTGGTGGCCCAGTAGGTGGCATATTCTTTATTTTTTGCCTGTTTTTTGTTTTTAGTTTTGCTTTATTTATTTTGTTTTGTTTCTACTTACAACGAAAAACTTATTTATTTTATTTTATTTTGTTTCTAATTACTTATTTATTTTTACTTTATGATAATTACTTATTTATTTTACTTTATGATAATTATTTTATTTTATTAAAGTTTATATTATTTTGTTTCTAATTCATTTTAAAATCTTCTGTTTGTTACTAATTCTGTTTTTTTCTTCTGTTTGTTTCTTCCTTTTTCTTGTTTTTCTTCTTTTTTTTCTTCCTTTCTTCCTTTTTCCTTTTTTAAAATCTTCTGACATTTTAAAATCTTAAAAATACAATTATATATCAAAAAAATCAGAAAATAAAACTAATTCATTTTAAATTCTTGTTTTTCTTCTGTTTTTTTCTTCCTTTTTTCTTCTGTTTTTTTCTTCTGTTTGTTTCTTCCTTTTTCTTGTTTTTCTTCTTTTTTTTCTTCCTTTCTTCCTTTTTCCTTTTTTAAAATCTTCTGACATTTTAAAATCTTAAAAATACAATTATATATCAAAAAAATCAGAAAAATAAAACTAATTCATTTTAAATTCTTGTTTTTCTTCTGTTTTTTTCTTCCTTTTTTCTTCTGTTTTTTTCTTCTGTTTGTTTCTTCCTTTTTCTTGTTTTTCTTCTTTTTTTTCTTCCTTTCTTCCTTTTTCCTTTTTTAAAATCTTCTGACATTTTAAAATCTTAAAAATACAATTATATATCAAAAAAATCAGAAAAATAAAACTAATTCATTTTAAAATCCCTTGAAGGTTTGACAAAAGGTTTGATACATCATTCAGTTCATCGACCAAATACAAAGTTTGGTACAATAAATTATTACACATCAATTCTTCCCTTGTACGTCCCTGCTTGCTTACGATTGTGCCGTATCCATGGAGCATCCTCATCATTTAACTTAATGCTTGGGTCAGTGTTCACTTTGAAGGGCGGAATTTCACCAAACATATTATAATCTTCTGACATGTCTGTCTTGTCCTCCACTCCCACGATGTTTCTTTTCCCTGAAAGAACAATGTGGCGCTTTGGATCATCGCATGATGTACTGATCGTTTTCTTATCTTTCCGTTTCCTCGGTTTGCTACTCATTTACTTCAAATAAAAAACCTGAGCAACATCTTTGGCAAGGACGAATGGTTCGTCAAGGTAACCAAGATTGTTGAAATCCACCATTGTCATTCCGTATTGCTCGTCCACCTTTACCCCACCTCCTGTTAGCTTGAACCATTTGCACCGGAACAAAGGGACCTTAAAGGAGGGTCCATAGTCAAGTTCCCATATCTCCTCTATGTAACCATAATATGTGACCTTTTGCCCATTCTCGGTTGCTGCATCAAAGCGGACACCACTGTTTTGGTTGGTGCTCTTTTTATCTTGGGCGATGGTGTAAAATGTATTCCCATTTATCTCGTACCCTTGGAAAGTCGTTATAGTCGAAGATGGTTTCTTGGCCAACATGTACAGCTGATCTCCAACATCATTGTCATTCATTAAATGTTTTCGCAACCAACTGCCGAAAGTCTCCATGTGGGCCTTTCTAATCCAGGATTCAGGCTTCCCCGGGTTGTCCGAGCGTAAAATATTCTTGTATTGCTTGAAGTACGGAGCCACCAAGCTGGAATTTTGCAGAACTGTGTGGTGTGCTTCAGTCATAGAATGACCGTCCATACATATCGTGGTATCCCTTCCGATCTTGCCTTTTCCACTTAGTCTCCCCTCGTGCCGCGACTGAGGAATACCAATCGGCTTAAGGTCAGGAACATAGTCAATACATAACTCAATTACCTCCTCATTTTGATGGCCCTTGGAGATGCTTCCTTCTGGCCTAGCACGGTTACGAACATATTTCTTTAATACTCCCATGAACCTCTCAAAGGGGAACATATTGTGTAGAAATACAGGACCGAGAATGGAAATCTCTTCGACTAGGTGGACCAGGAGGTGCGTCATAATATTGAAGAAGGATGGTGGGAACACCAACTCGAAACTGACAAGGCATTGGACCACATCGTTCTGTAACCGTGGTAGATCTTCTGGATTGATTACCTTCTGAGAGATTGCATTGAGGAATGCACATAGCTTCACAATGGCTACTCGAACATTTTCCGGTAGGAGCCCCCCCAAAGCAATCGAAAGCAATTGCGTCATAATCACGTGGCAGTCGTGAGACTTCAGGTTTTGGAACTTTTTCTCCGGCATGTTTATTATTCCCTTTATATTCGACGAGAAGCCAGACGGGACCTTCATACTGCTCAGGCATTCAAAAAAATGACCTTCTCTTCTTTGGTAAGAGCGTAGCTGGCACGACCTTGAAACCATTCCGGATGCCGGTCATCTGGGTCTTTCAAAAGCTGCTGGTCCTGCCGTGCTTCCTTTGTATCATTTGTCTTCCCATACACGCCCAAGAAGCTTAGCAGGTTCACGCAAATATTCTTCGTAACATGCATCACGTCGATTGCAGAGCGGACATCTAGGACTTTCCAATATTCTAGCTCCCAAAATATAGATTTCTTCTTCCACATGGGTGCGTGCCCGTCAACTCCCCGCGGAACTGATTGTCCGCCAGGACCCTTTCCAAAGATGACTTTCAAATCCTTGACCATATCAAATATCTCAGCACCAGTACGTTCGGCAGGCTTCGGCCGGTGATCTGCCTTCCCGTTGAAATGCTTGCCTTTCTTTCTTACGTTATGATTTCGGGGAAGAAATCGACGATGACCCAGGTACACGTTCTTCTTACAATTAACCAAACGTACACTTTCAGTCTCATGTAAGCAGTGCATGCATGCATTGTATCCCTTATTTTTCTGTCCCGAAAGGTTACTGAGAGCAGGCCAATCGTTGATGGTTACAAAAAGCAAAGCTCGTAGGTCAAATTCCTCTCCTTTGTGCTCATCCCAGACACGTACACTAGGTTTCGCCCACAACTGTAAAAGTTCTTCAACTAATGGCCTTAGGTACACATCGATGTCGTTACCGGGTTGCTTAGGGCCTTGGATGAGAATTGGCATCATAATGAACTTCCGCTTCATGCACAACCAAGGAGGAAGGTTGTAGATGCATAGAGTCACGGGCCAGGTGCTATGGTTGGAGCTCTGCTCGCCAAAAGGATTAATGCCATCAGTATTTAGACCAAATCTTAAGTTCCTTGCGTCAGCTACAAAATCTTTGAAAACTCTGTCGATCTTTCTCCATTGCGTTCCATCAGCGGTGTGTCTCGACTGCCCGTCGGACAAACGGTCCTCTTTGTGCCATCGCAACAACTTGGCATGCTTTTCGTTCATGAACAAACGTTTCACCCGTGGTATTATAGGAGCATACCACATCACCTTGGCGGGAACCCTCTTCTTGGGTTTCTCGCCCTTAACATCGTCACCAGGGTCATCGCCTCTGATCTTATAATGCAATGCAGTGCATACAGGGCATTCATTCAAATTCTCATATTCACCGCGGTAGAGGATGCAGTCATTAATGCATGCATGTATCTTCTGAACCTCTAAACCTAGAGGGCAGACAACCTTCTTTGCTTCGTACGTACTGGCGGGCAACTCATTATTCTTCGGCAACATATTCTTCAATATTTTCAGCAAATTTTCAAATGATGAGTCACCTACACCTTCCTGTGCCTTCCATTTTAGCAAATCCAGTGTGCAGCCCAGCTTTTTCAGACTATTATCGCATCCTGTATACAACGACTTTTTGTGATCCTCTAACATGCGATCCAAATTCTCCCTCTCCTTGTCAGTTTCGCAGCGTCTCCGTGCATCAGCAATGGTTCGACCAAGATCATCAGCGGGCTCATCATGTGCCTCTTCTTCACCTTCACCAAACCCTTCCCCACCTTCAGCATCATCCTCCATGAAAGTATCACCGAAAAGATCACGATAATTGTCATCGATATCATCCCCTTCTTCATCTTCTTCCATTCTAACCCCTCTTTCTCCATGCTTGGTCCAACAATAATAGCTTGGCATGAAACCATGCTTAAGCAGGTCCATGTGAACTCTTCTTGAGGAGGAGTAACCCTTCTCATTCTTACAGACAGCACATGGACAGATAATAAAACCTTGCTGCTTTTTCGCATTTGCCACTACGAGGAAATCTTTCAAACCCGTAGTGAACTCGCCGGAGAGTCGGGAACCGTACATCCATTGCCGATTCATCTGCATTATTATTATATAAAGTATATAATTAACCATCATGCATTTGTTAAACTAACTAGCTAGAAATAATACAAATTAAACAATGAACTACACACATGCGTATTTTATCAATGACACATGAAAGGTTCGAGTTGCTAACCGCGATCGCGGAGGAAAAATAAATGAGAAAGCTCAAGTGTGGCTTGTTTCAGGCTCTCGGGCATTTCATCAAACACCTTGTGTTCATAGGAGAAACCAAAAGCAAACCCACCACCACCCCACTACCACCTTCTGAAAATTGTGAAGTGAGCCGAGTGAAGTGAAGTGAGCTGAGTATATATAGGGATGGGCCTTTAGTCGCGGTTGGCCAGGCCAACCGGGACTAAAGCCCCTCCCGTCCGCCAGCTGGATGGGCTTTAGTCCCGGTTGGCCTGGCCAACCGCGACTAAAGGCCTTCTGGGACCTTTAGTCCCGGTTGGCCACGCCAACCGGGACTAAAGCCCCTCCCGTCCGCCAGCTGTCGACCAAGCGCGCTGGGCCCAGGTAGTTGGTCGCGGGTCTTCTCCCGAACCGCGACTAAAGACCCCTTTGGTCGCGGTTCGATTGTTTTGGGGACTAATGGGGGCGTATGGAAGCCTCGTTTTCTACCAGTGGTAGTTGACATAGTATTTGTGGCAAAGCCACCGTTCATAATTCTTTCATACATGTCACTCTTGGTTCATTGCATATCCCGGTACACCGCCGGAGGCATTGATATAGAGTCATCTTTGTTCTAGTATCGAGTTGTAATCATTGAGTTGTAAATAAATAGAAGTGTGATGATCATCATTATTAGAGCATTGTCCCAAGTGAGGTATAAAAAAAGAGAGAAAGGCCATAAAAAAGAGAAGGCCCAAAAAAAGAAAGGCCATAAAAAAGAGAAGGCCCAAAAAATGGGAGAAAAAGAGAGAAGGGACAATGTTACTATCCTTTTACAACACTTGTGCTTCAAAGTAGCACCATGATCTTCATAGTAGAGAGTCTCTCATGTTATCACTTTCATATACTAGTGGGATTTTTTCATTATAGAACTTGGCTTGTATATTCCAACAATGGGCCTCCTCAAGTGCCCTAGGTCTTCATGAGCAAGCAAGTTGGATGCACACCCACTAGTTTCTTTTTTTGAGCTTTCATACATTTATAGCTCTAGTGCATCCGTTGCCTGGTAATCCCTACTCCTTGCATTAACATCAATCGGTGGGCATCTCCATAGCCCATTGATTAGCCTCGTTGATGTGAGACTTTCTCCTTTTTGTCTTCTCCACATAACCCCCTCATTATATTCTATTCCACCCATATATTGCGTGAAATTTTCTAGGTCTGAGAGCATTCTTTTGTGACGAAAATGAAACATGACTAAACTATATGATTTTGTAGGGATGAACTTTCTTTGGCCATGTTATTTTGAGAAGACATAATTGCTTAGTTAGTATGCTTGAAGTATTATCATTTTTATGTCAATATGAACTTTTGTCTTGAATCTTTCGGATCGGAATATTCATACCACAATTAACAAGAATTATATTAAAATTATGCCAAGTAGCACTCCACATCAAAAATTCTATTTTTCTCATTTACCTACTCGAGGACGAGCAGGAATTAAGCTTGGGAATGCTTGATACATCTCCAACGTATCTATAATTTTCGATTGCTCCATGCTATATTATCTACTGTTTTGGACTATATTGGGCTTTATTTTCCACTTTTATATTATTTTTGGGACTAACATATTAACCGGAGGCCCAGCCCAGAATTGCTGTTTTTAGCCTGTTTTAGGGTTTTGAAGAAAAGGAATATCAAACGGTGTCCAAACGGAATGAAACCTTCGGAAACGTGATTTTCTCATCAAACAAGACCCTGGAGACTTGGACCCTCCGTAAAGAAAGCCACGAGGCGCTCACGAGGGTGGAGGGCGCACCCCCTGCCTCGTGGGCCCCTCGAAGCTCCACCGACGTACTTCCTCCTCCTATATATATCCACGTACCCCCAAACGATCGGGGATGGGGCCAAAAACCTATTTCCACCACCGCAAATTTCTGTATCCACGAGATCCCATCTTGGGGCCTGTTCCGGAGCTCGCCGGAGGGGGTATCGATTACGGAGGGCTTCTACATCATCGTCCAAGCCCCTCCGATGAAGTGTGAGTAGTTTACTTCAGACCTACGGGTCCATAGCTAGTAGCTATATGGCGTCTTCTCTCTATTTGGATCTCAATACAATGTTCTCCCCCTCTCTCGTGGAGATCTATTCGATGTAATCTTCTTTTTGCGGTGTGTTTGTTGAGACCGATGAACTGTGGGTTTATGTTCCAGTCTATCTATGAATAATATTTGAATCTTCTCTGAATTCTTTTATGTATTATTGGTTATCTTTGAAAGTCTTTTCGAATTATCAGTTTTGTTTGGCCTACTAGATTGGTTTTTCTTCCCATGGGAGAAGTGCTTAGCTTTGGGTTCGATCTTGCGGTGTCCTTTCCCAGTGACAGAAGGGGCAGCAAGGCACGTATTGTATCATTTCCATCGAGGATAACAAGATGGGATTTTTATCATATTGCATGAAACTATCCCTCTACATCATGTCATCTTGCTTAAGGCGTTACTCTGTTTTTAACTTAATACTCTAGATGCATGCTGGATAGCGGTCGATGAGTGGACTAATAGTAGTAGATGCAGAATCATTTCAGTCTACTTGTCTCGGACGTGATGCCTATATACATGATCATACCTAGATATTCTCATAACTATGCTCAATTGTGTCAATTGCTCAACAGTAATTTGTTCACCCACCGAAGAATACTTATGCTCTTGAGAGAAGCCACTAGTGAAACCTATGGCCCCCGGGTCTCTTTCTCATTATATCAATCTCCATCACTTCATTATTGCTTTGCTTTTACTTTATTTACTTTGCATCTCTATACCAAAAATACCGAAAATATTATTTATCATCTTTATCAGATCTCACTTTCGTAAGTGACTGTGAAGGGATTGACAACCCCTAAGCGCGTTGGTTGCGTTGAGCTATTGTTTTTGTGTAGGTACGAGGGACTCGAGCGTAGCCTCCTACTGGATTGATACCTTGGTTCTCAAAGACTAAGGAAAATACTTATGCTACTTTGATGCATCATCCCTTCCTCTTCGGGGAAATCCAGCGTAGTGCTCAAGAGGTAGCAGTGACATGTCGATTCATTTCCGTTTCGGTGAATTTCGGGCAAACTAAATATGTCCTATGTTTAGGGAAGGTCATGCCGAATTTTTGTATGAATTTGATCCATGCATGCATATATACATGGTTACAATATTTTCTCCGCGTGCAGGTGATCATGAAGGTCAATGGAAGGATGGTGGAAAGATACTGGCAATCCACTGTGGATGACATGTATGAAAAAAGACTGAAGGATGTTTATGTCCGTGTCGAAAATGCAAAGGAAGAGTTAGGCTCGACCCCTTTCAGGGTGGTAAATTCAAGACGCACCTGCTCATCCATGGCCATACTCGGTGGATAAGTGAAGATGATGATGATGATGAGGAGGAGGAGGATGAGGATGTCGACGGGGCAGGAAATAACGACATGGGGCCACCAGACGAAGCGATGACCAATTATGTGCCCGAAGAGGAAGACGGCCTCGGAAATGTCGATGGCGAAGAGGCAGTTCAAGGTGGAGAAGACGCGGACATGCCGCCGTCTTCATCGCTACTAAGTTCAGCCATGCGGGACCCGCATGTTCGAGACCTGCTTCGCAAGAAGACGACTATCTATAGAGCTGCTTCAAGAGAGGAGGCCAAACTGGCGCAACTGGAGGTAGACTCAATGACTCCTTTGTATGATGGTTGCAATCCCGAGGTGACTCGCATGAGTTTCACACTGGAACTTCTAAAGATGAAGGAAAAAAACAAATGGACAGATACACGCCTGGATGAGCTTCTGATGTACCTAAAGAAGATTCTTCCCGCAGGAAGCCTTAGTCCTACTAGTGACAAGGAGGCAAAGAAAATTGTGTGCCCTCTTGATCTACCACATATTAGATATCACACATGCATCAATGCTTGCATCATATATCGGAACGAGCACGCGGAAAAAAACCATCTGTCCAAAGTGCAATGCTTCACGATATAAAAAGGCCGGAAAGAAAGCTCCACAGAAAGTTGTATGGTACTTTCTGATCACTCCGCGTCTACAGCGGTATTTCGTAGATCCTAAGGAAGCAAAGCTTATGCACTGGCACGTGGAGAGGGTGAAGCCAGATGACGGAGATGAGCCGAACCTGAGACACCTCGCAGATGCTAGCCAGTGGAGAGCATTAAATGCTGAATTTGAATTTTTCGCAAATGATCAAAGGAACATCATGCTTGGCGCTAGTAGTGATGACATGAATCCATTTGGCAACAAGAACACCAATCATAGCACATGGCCCGTGTTTGTATGGATGTACAACCTCCCCCCTGGTTGTGCATGAAGGAAAAATACATACACATGGATATGCTTATTCAAAGGCCGAAACAACCGGGAAATGATATAAATCTGTATCTCGGGTAACTGAAAGAGGAGTTACAGACCATATGGACAACGCCGGCCAAGACATGGGATGCATGCAAAGGAGAGTATTTCAACACAAGAGCCGCGCTGATCACAACAGTGCAGGACTATCTCCGTTACGGCTATCTCTCCGGCCAGGTGTGCCACGGATATTGCAGATGCACGAGGTGCATGGATGATACAACTTCTCAGCAGCTATCGAAAGATGGCGGGTCTTCGAAAATCGTGTACATGGGGCATCGAAGATGGCTCGAGAAGGATGACCCATGGAGAAAGCGTGGAGATCTATTCAATGGTAAGGCTGAGCATCGAGGTCCTCCACATAAGCATACCGGTGCAGAAATATATGAGTTATTGAAGAACTGGGAAGAGTGCCCCTCGCGGGGAAAGACGAAGAAAAAGGCGCCGGAGCTCCTGCTGAAGACATGGAAGACGAGATCTGTTTTCTGGGACTTGGAATATTGGCCCATACTCGACACGCCTCATAGCCTTGATCAAATGCATATCACAAAATATATCCTTGAGAGTTTGCTTGGAACATTGATGAACATGCCGGAGAGGACCAAGGATGGGCCGAAGGGAAGAAAAGACTTGGAATTTTTGAAAATCAGGAAAGATCTCCAAATGCCCGGTAAAAGGTCGTCAGAGGAGACGGAGATGGAGACGGAGACGGAAGATAGGGGCAAAAAAGTAAACAAGAAGGAAGAACAATATTGCCCCCCCCCTCTTGCTTCACCTTAGATCCGAAGGAGGTCGATCAATTGTTCAAGTCCTTGTTGGAATCAAAGTTAGGTCCGGATACTATGGGAAGATAAGCAGATATCTAGACACTAAGAAAGAAAGGTTCAGTGGGATGAAGTCTCACGACTGTCATGTGATGATGACGCAGTTACTCCCGGTTGCACTTGGAGGGATTATGGACACACATGTGAGTGAGATGCTTACTGACCTATGCCACTTTTTTGATGCTATCTCTCGAAAGGCGATCAGTGTGAAGCAACTCCATAGGCTACAGGAAGATATTGTTTTCATACTGAATGAGCTAGAGATGTACTTCCCGCCCGCGTTCTTTGATGTCATGGTGCATCGATGTGTCCACATCATGGACGACATCATGTGACCAAGACTATCCCACTAGATTTAAATCACAATATGACAATTAAATGCAATGTTTTAAATAACTGGTTATAGCCCCTCGATAGAGGTTTAAGTAGAGTGCCGCTAAATGGTATTCATGTACAATTGTCTAGTAATGTTATGAATTATTCAGCTATAACCCTCCTATAAATGATTTGGTGGACCACAGTTCTTTCGCATAGTCCGTTATACAAAACTATGATTAAATGTGCACATTCGTACCAAACTAAAGTTAACATAGCCTTAAATATATGTTAACTAAGATTTCTTTCATGGAAATCTTGCTCCAAAAAGTTCTCAAGAAACTACTAGGCCAGGTGAATACAAATTCATGAAGGTACTTGCAACCCAAAAGCATGAATCCACACCCTCTTAGATATGATCAAACGATAAGAAAAGTCCAAGTTGCTTGAGCTTAGATGCATTTTCAAAATGTTTTCCATCCTAGTGTTTTTCTGCATGATAATACATGCCTAGTTCATATAATAATGATTAAGTTACAAGCCACGTAAACACCGACCTAAAAAAACTAAAAAGACGATAATATTCTAATCTTTGCACAAAGGACCACCAGCCAAGAAAGCAAAGCACAACAAGACCAAAGAATCCATTTAACTTTATGCCAATGCGTTTCACCTGCATCTGGCACCACTGATGCCCACCATAAGAAAATATGACAGACCACCTCTTCACCTGAGATCGGCGTGGCTCCATCACTCATATGTAGCATTTCAGTCCTCCAGATTAGCTTGCCAAAGGTGAAGCCACTTTCGTTGAAAGAATCTGGCTACGGCAACACCCAGACATGCTATCGAACTCCATAATAGGCATCCTCGCTAGAAGATGATGTTGGAGGAGGAAAAACTACCTCTCAAGTGCCAACCACGAACCCAACACATGATCCACCATCTTCCTATTGTCGTTGATGCATACAACTATCTGCATCCGATCCTACACTACCTTCCGAGCTCAGCGCCGATGCTAGAGCAAACGCCATCGCAATGGCGGAGCCTCAGAACAGAAGTCTACCATAGGGACGCTGCCGCCACACAATCCCCACTTGAATATATTAAGAACCAGATCCATCACCACGAACGAGTAAAACACCCTGTCCTGGAAGGATATGCAGCTTCATTATCCGCTGCCGCCGTTGCCCTTGCTGAAGACATGACGTCGAATGATCAAAAACCTAAGATACTAAGAGCATCTACAACAGGGTGCCACAAACCGGCTTCAAACGCCCGGACGAACGGCCCGGTCGCTGATCAATCACAAAAAGTCGATCCAAACATCGGGCTGACCAGCAATTCTCATATCAAGCTCAAATATGGGGCAGATATGGGGGTGCTCAGGCGCATCAGTCATCTCGGACCCGGCCGACGCTGACCCACCCGACCTCACATATATTCCTCCCCACCCGCTCGCCAGACCAAACCCTAGCCACTTCACTTCACTCCACTCCACTCCCCTCCACAACCCAAGTTCCCATCTGACAATCTCTGACCTTCTCTGGCATGGCGGGCAGCGGATCTGACTCCAACCTGTCCGGATCCGTCGACTCGGGTGTCGTCCCGTGCAGGTTGGAGGAAGAAATAATTGTCTGCGTTGCACTCCGCCACTCCCAGGAGGACAGCGCCCGACCGACAGCAAGATCTGTCCAGCGCGACTTGATAGCGCCGGTGCGTCGGGCGCCTAGATCCTCCGAGCAATGATCATCGCGGTCCCAAGAGCTTTCAAATCACCCCTTCCCAATCACCGCTCCAGCGCAGTATCAGTCTCACTCGGATGGGTGTGCCCGCTATGGAAGGAGTGGATAAGGGCAGCGGAGGTCCGCCGTGCTGTTGACATGGCGACGGCGGAGGCGGCTGATGTGGCGGCATTAGCGGTCGCAGAGGAGGAAGCCATCCGCACTCGCATTGTAAAGAAGCGGCAGAGCATGAACACGTGCGCCCTCGCCTGAGAGCAGAATCGGGCGGTCCGTGCAATGACCGAACTGCCACCCAAGGAGGAGAAGGAGGACAGTGATGGGTCGGACAGCTCTGGTGATGAGAAGATCGGGCTCGACCCTTACTGCATCTTCGACCGGTACTTCCGCAAGCAGGATGACAAGGGCAGTCGTGGATGATCTTCTCCATCATAGCCAAACATGCCAAATTTTGGTTGTCCGACGGCATGTTAGTGATGTAGTAGCAGGACAATGTGTGAAATGCATCGACGCTATTGTATGAGTTTGTATGGATGTGATGTATCGTAATTCAGGTGTCCGAATGTGGGAAGAAAAAATTAAGGCCTGACCAGTCAGTGTCCATCAATGCACCTAGTCGAGTCCGCAGGTGATTGAGGGGTTAAATTTGCCAAGTCGGGCTATAGATGCTCTAAGGCCCTAGAACCTAAAGCTACACGAACCATACACACGGGATATGACGATCCTCGTCACCACCAAGGACTGAGAGGTCATCGTCCGGGGGGAGCCACTAGAGCATGGCACCTAAAGATAGTTACCCTTGAAACCCTAATCACCACCATAGGATTAGGGTTTCAGGGAAACGTCTGAGGACAACACGTTTTCTAACTTCCTAGTTTTAGTGACATTGGCAAAGAAAGTATAGATTTCAGACCAAACTCTCCATCAACATAACACTCCACAATTAAGAGGTGGAGTACATAAAGTTGAGAGTTGCAGTAGAGTTTATGTGGAGGGAGATGTGCCCCAGAAAAACAAAATTATTGCCCGCGCCATTGAGAAGGTGGGTTTGGATCAAAGCTATCTCAGCCAATTTTGGACTGAAACGACTAACAACATCCCAATGCTAGTTCATTAACGGAACCAACTGTCAAGCTTTTTCAGTCTTTAGTTGTGCGAACTAAACTGATAGAAAGTTGCAACAGTGAACTGATTGAAGCTGCGGAAGTAAAAAATTATAATTGAGCTTGCATATTATCACAGTTTTTTCTCCTCTTTTCATTTTTGCAAAATTAATGTTCTGAACTTTGTGTATTTCGGTTTTTCTGTAACTAACTGAGACTAGAGGAGACTAGCAAGCCTGATTTTGTAGTACTGTATGACCAAAGCCTATAAACATGGTTTTTCGTACGATAATATATGAGTCAACCTCTAAAGACCACGAGGTGTCTTACACATGACACTGAAGATGAAGGCTTGTTGCATGTACATGTGCTGAGTGGCACGGTGGTGAACCTAGTCACCTTTTTTTGTGAAACCCCGCAACAGATTTGCCATTTTCGTTCATTAATGAAGAAGGTTTTAGACAACTATCTATGAAGCGGGGAACAATAGACAACTCTCGCAGCATGTGAATAAGCCATAGATTTCTCCAGGCGGCATGTGCATGTACACCACCAAACGCGGGACCATGTGAAACAAAAACAATGCAAGAAATCCCATGTAAATCATTCAAAGTACTCATGCCACGTTCAGGGAGAACATATATGTTATTATGCGGCATGCAACACTCTATTTTCACTAAATCATTTTCATGTGCCTCCTATCTTTCTTTGAAGGACCGGTAGGGGTACCGAAAAGATTAGACTTTTATCGATCTCGACTCTTCTGGCAATGTGATGAGGTTAAGATGAAATACAGATTGGCCAGACGGGATATCATTTGCAAACCCAAGGACCAAGGCGGGTTAGGGATTGACAACTTGGAAGTTAAGAATAGTTGCCTCCTCTCCAAATGGTTATTCAGACTATTTATCAAGACTGAGGGTATGTAGATACAAATATTGCGTAATAAGTACCTCTAATCTAAGACTTTGGCCCAGGTTACCACTAGGCCTAATGACTCGCTATTCTGGAAAGGGTTAATGAGAATGAAAGTCTCCTTTTTTCAGAGAGTAAAGTTCATCGTTGGCAACGGTAACACGACTAGATTTTTGGAAGATGCATGGTTAGGAGAGACGCCCCAAGCCTTGCAATATCCCACTTATATAGTATTGTACAGCGTAAGGAAGTTTGTGTCGCTACAATATTACAGCCGGTCCCCCTTAATATACAATTTAAGAGGTCTCTTGAAGAGGAACGATGGAATTCGTGGCTGCACTTGGTACGTAGGTTCATGAAAGTTCAACTCTTTGACCAGTCAGACACCATTCACTGGAAATTAGCTATGAATGGTAGTTCCTCAGTGAAGTCTATGTATTTGGATCTAATTGATTCTAGGCCAATTCCGAGATCCTTCATATCTCGAAGATTAAAGTTTCACTTAGAATTAAAATCTTGATATGGACTGTCCACAAGGGAGTGATTTTAACAAAAGATAATTTGGTTAAGCGAAAATGGGTTGGTAGTTCTAGATGTTGTTTTTGTGACCGGGATGAAACTATACAACACCTCTTTCTCGATTGCCCGTTGGCAAAACTACTTTGGCGCGTGATACATATAGCCTTCAACGTTACCCTTTCATCTTGCATCAACACGTTATTTGGGACATGGCTAAATAAAGTGGAACCAAATATAGCGAGACATACTCGGATAGGTATATGTACTTTACTTTGGGCTATAAGGAAAGACAAGAACGATATGATCTTTAACCTGAAAAGCTTTATCAACTTTTTGCAGGTTATTTATAGAGTCACTGCTTGGATCCGTACGCGATCGTTACCACCCTTGCGGACTCTAGGGAGCTTTTAATTATTGGGTGCAACCGTTGGGAGATGGTAGCACGAGTTATCTTCAATCGATTTAGATAGCGAGGTAATAATAGGCTAGGTGTGTAGTGTTAGACTTAATTTTGATTCATGTATCTGCATAGTTTGTTTTTCATTATGCATGTAGCTTAGTTTGTCTAGGGAGTAGTTGTCCGACGAAGCTTCAGGGGAGGCGTGCGGAGAAGGCGAGCTGCCAAGGCGTCGTGCGACACGACGATGATGGCGAGATGCCAATGACGGCGTGAGGCTGCAGTGCTGCGCGAGGCAGCGTGGCCGTGTGATGCGGCAAGTGCGACGAAGGCTGCAGTGTGGGGCTCTACGAGCATGTTTAGCCGGTTGGATTAATCCAGTTGTGAGCTGCATGCAAGTCCTAGTATTGGGACGTTGGAGTGAATCAAGGAAACAAACTGGCTGCATGCAAGTAGTTGGTTAGCTAACTTTGTGCGTGTGCGTGGGTTAGTTGGTTTAGTGGCCAAAGTGGAGGCTGGGTTAGGGCGTGCGTGAGCCATCCCGATGTATATATATGTGTTGATCAGATGAATGAAAGGAAGGCTGTGAGGGATGAGTAAAACATGTAGCACTGATGTTCACCAAGGAGCAGACCCTCTTGGCAAAGCAACGGCTGTCTTCTCTTTGGTGTATGCGTGTTTGTGTGGAGGTTCACCATGAGCGTGTAGTGTGTGTTGTTAAGAGAAACCAAGAGAGAAATTGAGAGAGATGGAGGTTGAGCTGTGAGAGGCGGCCAAGAGGAAGAAGGAGGCTGATAGGGACTACTGGTGGATCTATTAAGCAGTGGCAATTATCTAGGATACAAGCTTGGTCCAGTACACAAATGGCGAAGGAAGAACTAGGATTCAGAGACAGGAAAAGTAGGTAGCCGCCGGGTTCGCCTTGATCCTCTAGATAGCTCTCCTTGGTGATGCGGTTGTTGATAAGTAGTAGCCTAGCTGGGCCTATTGGACCCACTCTGGCACAGCTACACTTGCGTTGGCCTTGGGCTGTCGGCGAGGCCGGCCCTGACCTGGTCCATTGCTGATGGTGCGTGGGGCCGGCATGTCAGGGGTAGCGGCGCTGACAGAGGCGCTGCGAGGAGGCGGCGCCAACATGTAGGCATCGTAGCCTTTTGCTTTTTTTGCCTGATGTGGCACCTTTTATTTTCCTTTTAGTTGTGCTCCGGTGCGTTAAAGCTATATGGTCAACAGAAGTGAGCGTACGTATAATCGAGTGTTCCTATTCATTGTATACCTGTACTCAAGCTACAGGTATGCCACTGCTCGTGCTGTGGTCCCCCCTCATCCATCAGCACGCCAGGCACCACATCCAGAGCTTGGCTTGGCCTTGAAGAGGACATGCAAAGGCATAATCTGGCCCGTCATTGTCGCGAGCAACATATCCGGTGGCGGACTGAACTATGGATATGCTCATCTTCAGACCTAATAGCCTGATGCCATGACGGGTAATCCTGACTGGAGGGACGAGCCTATATTCCAGTATGAAACCGAGTCCCGATGTTTTCTAATCCTAAAATATTGATTTGTTATATGGTTTCAGTGACATTGCTACAGCTTCAGCTTGTAGGCTATTTCTTTCTATGAAGTCCTAGAGCATCTCTTAAATAAGACAAGATGTGTATGTGCCCACTTCGATGTTTATATTGGCCGTCGGGAAAGGGGAGCATTGTGTTTTCTTAAGGGAAAAGACCCCAGCCTCTACATCATTATGATGCACACAACCATTTTTATTAGAAGAAAATAAATAGGTTTGATACGTACATAGAATCAACTAAAATGATAAAAAGAAAAGAAAACACCACAAATTGTGGGTACAACCCAAAGATTACATGACTTAAGCACATAATCTATTAGTGACATGCAAGCCAAAACGATTGAATAACGCCTGTGAAACTATCTTCAGATGGTTGCGCCCAAAGGCCATGGGCCCCCTAGCGTCCCCACGCTAAAGTGATGACCACATACAGATCGATGCAGTGGCTCTGAAGATAGCCTACAAAAAGTTATTAGAGCAAGACCTGTTAAAAACACAGTCATTCCGGCAGGAATTTCAAATTTCCCAAAGTAAGGCACAAACCCCTATGCGGATATGACCCTTAAGTATTTTGTTGATACCATCCAACCAGTTTTCAACAAATTTGGGATACTTGTTGGGGGTGGCAAATTATATGCAACATGAACCGTGTGCCAAATCATAGCCGCGAAAGGGCAGGAAATAAAAAGATATTGAATTGTTTCATCCTTACCACAAGAACAACACTTCTTACATCCATTCCAGTTTTGTTTAGCCGAATTATCTTTGGTGAGGATCACCTCCCTCTGAACAAACCACATAAATTTTTTCGTCTTTAAAGGTATTTTGATTTTTCATATATGATTTGTTCAGAACACTGGCCCGTATTAAAAAGATCCTCATACATAGATTTGACAGTAAATACCCCATTGGCATTTAGTCTCCATCTAAAGACATCAGGCACATGAGATAGGTTGACCAACATCAACCTACGAACTAAATGGAGATACGCCGTCTGTTTATCGCCAATCAAGGCCCACCTGAATTGGATGTTCAGAGGTGTTGAACCAAGGACTGATTGAACTGTATCGTCTTTCTTACGCACGCAATACTATACAAAAATGAGCACTGAATCACAACCGGCTTGTCCCATAGCCGGGTATCTTCCCAGAAACTAGTGGATGGACCGTCACTAACTTCAAACGAACCTCTCATAAGGAAAGAAGACTTGCCTTCATTAAGCCCTTCCAAAATGGAGAGTCAGTTGGTTTGGCTTCCACCTGAGATAAGGTCTTCGAATATAAGTATTTATGTTGGAGGAGCTCTTGCCAGACCCCTTCCTCATTTTGTGATTTGAATAGTCATTTGCTAAGAAAGCACCTATTTTTTATTTCCAAGTTTTCAATGCGTAATCCGCCTTGGTCCTTAGGTCTACACAAGATATTCCATTTTGCCAGTCGATACTTCCGTGTGTGCTCATCACACTGCTAGAAGAACTTAGACCGATAGAAATCAAGTCTCTTTAATACCCCTTTGGGTATTTCAAAGAAAGACAACATAAACATTGGCAAACTTGTGAGAACCGTCATCGCTGTGCTCTTAAATTAAAGGAATGATGCATTTGATTCAACATAGTGCCCAACAACCATGCATAATAACTTGTAACCATGTGCAATGATGTCTTCGAGACCTTGTCTTGGCCTTGAGGAGGACATGCGAAGTGACAATGTGGCCTGTCATTGTCGCGAGCAACAGGTCCGGTGGCGGACTGACCTATGGATATGTTCATCTTCAGACCAAATAGCCTAATGCCATGACCCCCGACTGGAGGAACGAGCCTAGTTCCAGTATGAAACTGAGTCCTGATGTTTCCTAATCCTAACGTATCGATTTGTTTTACGGTTTCAGTGACATTGCTATAGCATCAGCTTGTAGGCTATTTCTATGAAGTCCTAGAGCATGTCCTGTCTTTCTCTTAAATAATTCAAGATGTGTGTGTGCCCACTCCAATGTTTATATTTGCCCTCAGGAAAGAGGAGCAATGTGTTACCTCATCATTGTGCTCTTAAATAAGAGGAATGATGCATTTGATTCCACATAGTGCCCAACAGCCATGCATAATAACTTGTAACCATGTGCAATGCTGTCTTCGATGGCACATGGATCATTATGATAGCAGAAATTGAAATTTCTAGTGTGTGAACCAAGCAATCACTCGATATTTACATCACAAGAGGCATCAGAGTGGCTCCCTCAGCTCCCCTGGTCACACATCACCTGTTTGCCGACGATTCGTTTGGTACTGTTTGAGGCTAAGGTAGAAGGGGCTACAGAAATTAGTCAAATTCCACAGATTTATGAAGCTGGTTCAGGACAGGTTGTGAATAGACAAAAGTCTACAATTATGTTTAGCAGGAGCTCCAGGTCTGATGCGAAGCATGCACTCATGCAAATCTTGGGTTTGCAACAAGAAAACAACAATGGCAAGTACCTTGGGCTGCCCTGTTGGAAATTCTCTCACAGGATCAATCACATAAAATCACACGAACACACGCGCACAAAAAAACTGATAACCAAGGGCCCTTGTCGTGCCCTCTTTTCTCTTTATTTTCTGTTTTCTCAACTCACGGTGTTACAATAGCTAGCCCTCCCTGTGTATATATACACGCAGGGCAAGAAACGATGGCTTACAAAGCCGACTCCAACTAGCACTCCTACATGAAAACTCAAACCGACTCTCAGCTAGAAATAACTACCACTACTAATCATCCGGCAACACAATCCTAACCGGACTCATACTACTCCAAATATTAGTATGTACTAGGTACTTTCCTAGTCTAATAACTTGCACGCTGATCACACTACGAATTCTAGCCAAACACAACTTGTAGCAACGGGTACACCAAAGTTTCAGATCACGGGCGAAAACAGCGCGATCGCGGCGCTATCGCCTGCTGGAGCCCTTCCCGCGAGGCAATCCCGTAGAAAACGCGATCTGTCGCTAACCGCGCGATCACGTGCAAAACGGCGCTACTTAACTTCGTTGTCGCTGCAAAATCGCTGACATGGGCCAAAAGAGTGAAACACAAGGGCCCAAAGGCCCAAAACAGACCAGAAACGGCCCAAATTTCGCGATGGTATATAATACCTCCTCTAGAAAACCTAGATCGTGTCCCCCCATTCCCTTCTCTCCCTCTCACTAAAAAGTTTGCGGTAGCTGCGCTGTTCTTCCCATCAGCGCCGACTGCTGCTTCGTTGGAAGCCAGATTCGGTTGTGGGGGGGGGGGGGGGGTGGAAAGACGACCGGCGACGAAGGGCCTCTGGACGACGCCGCCTCTACGACCACGATGACATCTCAGTCTCACTCTCAAACGGTTCCAGCAGCCGCGGCAAGCACATCGCGAGGTACAGGATTCCTCTGATTCCTTAGCTCATTTGTAGAATATTCAGACTTGTTTGTTGATTCAGATTGTAGGCTCTGGGATTCAGAATGAATGGATCACTGGTGTGGTACCAAGTGGTGATGAAGAACAAGTTGAAGTTGAACTGCTGCAGATCTCAGATCTCTTCTATACCTGTTATGTTCAAATTTATATTGAGAATCCTCTGTTTTCTACTGAAAATACCCTGTTTTTTGAGAAAAACACGCACATGTATTAGTATAGATTTGTGATATACATGCATAAGTACTGTAGCCGCAAAATGGGTTAGCGGCCGCTATAGCCGGCAATAGCGGCTGTAGCGTTCGCATAGAGCCAGCCGCTAAATGCCTTAGCCCGCGATATGAAACTTTGGGCTACACTAGCCTAATTAATTAGCACATGTTTGGATTATTCCAACATGCCCATGTACATTGGGAGGTCAGTAACCCAGCGTTTTGAATACATAAAGCACTCGATTTGGGCACGTATACAAGGATGGCTAGAACGGTTCTTGTCCATGAAAGAGAAAGTATTAATAAAGTCAGTAGCGCAAGCGATCCCCACTTACACAATTAGCTGTTTTGATCTAACGAAAGGTCTCTGCGAAGAACTAAGCAAGAGATGATATGTCGCTATTGGTGGCCACAGCAGAAGGATGAGGAGGAGATGCATTGGGTAGGACGGGAGAATATGAAGCTTTCAAAGAAAGATGATGGTCTGGGCTTCCGGGACCTGTACTCATTCAATGTATCCATGCTCGCACAACAGACTTGGCGGCTAATACAGGCTCCTGAATCTCTATGCCCCCAAGTGTTGCAAGCCAAGTACTTTCCAGATGGTAACCTGCTCAATGCGGTTCCAGTGGTTAATATGAGTTATACGTGGAGGAGCATCTTGCGGGACCTCGAGATTGTCAAAGAAGAATATATATGGATGATAGGTTCAGGTGAGATGATTAACATCTAGGCTGCCGAGGGACACGACCAGAACACCCATGAGAAGACAGGGAGGGCACCTGTTAACCCGTGTTTCGGAACTGATTGACCCGGCATAACACACATGGGACGCAGATCTTGTTCGGCAAACTTTCTCTCTGGTTGATGTGAGTCTGTTCCTAAGCATTCAATTATGTGATCAAAATGATTTCATCACATGGCACTTTCATTCCAAAGGTATGTTCTCATTTAGATCGGCTTATCAGGTGCATGCAGATATGGTCAAAAGACAAGCTACTAGGAAGACGGGAGAGACCTCAGGTGGCAATGAATGGCGACGGGCTGTGTGGAACGATCAGCAGCGAACGACCTACTGTTTGTGTGATCCTCTCGCTCTTTTCCGCCAGCTTGGTGGTCACCACACAACACCAAGTGACCCAGTGGTGGCTTGGCCTTGAGGAGGTGCGATGCTACGCACTGGTGGTCCGCCCTCGTCTCAGGCACCAGATCCTATGGTGGACTGACCCGTACATATGTTCGCCTCCGCATCTTCTAGCTTCAGATCATGAAGGACTTCACCCATTTGGGTGTTGACTCTCTAACCCAGCATGAAACCGAGTCCCGACGCTTCCCAATCATAACATACTGACTTGTCATTTTTCAGAGCCATTGCTAGAGGACAAGATGTGGTCTACTTATACATTGTCCGAGAGCACGACATGCCTTGCTCTTAAATAAGACAAGAGGTGTGTCTGCTACGATGTTTCTTCGGGCCCTAAGAAAAGAGAGCATTGTGTTCGTTCCAATGTTGTGCTCTTAAATAGGAGGACTGATGAGCTGGATTCAACATAGTGCACCAACTGTTCGTCCCAATTTTATAACCATGTGCAGACATGACTTCAGTCGTACATGGGACATTATTGCCGAACCATGTGAAGCAAAAATCAAATATCTACCATGTGACCGAGATGACCACCCTACATTTAAATCATTATATTACAATTAAATACAATGTTTTAAATTGCCGGTTATAGCCCCAAATTTGCAGTTTGGGCAGAGTGCTGCTAAATGGTATTCATGTATAATTACGCAGTAATTAAAGTTATGAAAAAGCTTGCTTTAAACGCGCTATAGCTGATTTGGAGGACTGGCGCAAGTTGGCATAGCCCACTATTTAAAACTATGATTAAATGTGCACATTCATAGTGAAGTAGAGTCGGTATAGCTCTATAAATATGTTAACTATCATATCTTTCATGGAAACCGTGCTCCAAACAGTTCTGAAGAACCTACTAAGCCAGGTGAATACAAATTCACGGATGTTTAAGATATACTAGATGTTTGAAGAATCGGGAAACTAAAAGAGGGGAGGTATTTGCAACCCAAAAGCATGAATCCACACCCTTCTAGATATTATCAAACGATAAGAAAAATCCAAGTTTCTTGAGCTTAGATGCATTTCCCATATGTTTTCAATCCCAGTGTTTGTTGCATAATAATACGCATATATTCATATAATAATGATCAAGTTACAAGCCACGTAAACACTGGTCCGACAAAACTGAAAAGACAGTAGAATTTTATGCTTTGCAAAAAGGAACACCTGTCAAGAAAGCAAAGCATAGTAAAACCGAAGAATCCTCTTAGCTTGACGCCAACGCGTTCCACCTGCCTATGACCACTGCAATACCTAAAATAAGAAAATGCGGCGGATCACCTCTTCACCTAAGATCGACGTGGCTCCATCACTAATATGCAGGTTTTTGGACATGCAAAGTAGCTTACCGAAGGTGAAGCCATTGCTGTTGAAAGAATCAAGCTGCGGCAGCACCCCAGACATGCTGTTGAACTCCAGAACGGGCACCCCGACACGTTGATGATGTCGGAGGATGAAACCATACCTGCCAGGCGCCAACCATGAACCCAACACATGTCTCCACCATCTTCTAGTTGTCGTCGACGCATACCACTATCTGCATCCACTCCTACACTACCTTGTGAGCTTAGCGTTGGCGCTGGAGAAAATGCCATCACAATGGTGGAGCCTCGGAACAAACGTTCACCATAGGGATGCTACCGCCACACCATCCCCACTTGCATAGACTAAAAGCAAGATCCATCCCCACGAACAAGCAGAACACCATGTCAAGGAAGGATATGAAGCTTCATTATCATGCGCTGTCGTTGCCCTTGCCGAGGACATGATCTCGAATGACCAAAAACCTAAGATACTAAGGCCCAAGAACCTAAAGCTACGCAATCCATACACACGGGATCTGGTGATCCCCCTCACCACCAATGACTGGGAGGTCGTCGACCGAGGGGAGCCACTGGAGAAAACGACACCTAAAGATGGTTATCCTCGAAATCCTAGTCACTGCCGCAGGTTTAGGTTTTCACGGAAAAGTCTGAACGAAACACCTTTTCTTACTTCCTTGTTTCATTGACATTGCCAAAGAAAGTATACATTTCATAGCAAACTCTCCATCAACATAACGCACCACAATTAAGAGAGGTGGAGGACATAAAGTTGAGAGGTGGAGTGAAGCGGAGATGTTCCCCAACACAACAAAATTATTTCTCATGTCCTTGACAAGGTGGGTCTGGATCAAAACTATCTTGGATAATTTTGGGTTGAAACGATTAACAATATCCCACTGCTCATTTGTTCAATTGAACCAACTATCAAGCTATTTCAGTCGTTAGATGCAAAAACTAAACCGACTGAAGCTGCGGAAGTAAACCGATAGAAGTTGCGGAAGTAAAAAATAATAATCATTGAGGCTGCATATTATCACA
Organism: Triticum monococcum; assembly: GCA_034509565.1. Classification (NCBI taxonomy): domain Eukaryota; kingdom Viridiplantae; phylum Streptophyta; class Magnoliopsida; order Poales; family Poaceae; genus Triticum; species Triticum monococcum. The sequence goes on along the minus strand of CM067842.1, from coordinate 24,711,330 downwards.
ATTTTTCCTCCTTTTTTAGTTTTTGCAAAATGGATGTTCTGAATGTTGTGTATGCCAGTTTTTCTATAACTAATTGAGACTAAAGGAGACTTGCAAGCCTTCTTTTGTAGTATACTGTATGACTAAGGCCTAAACATGGTTTGTTCGTACGGTAACATGTGGTTCATCCTCTATAGGCCACAAGGTGTGTTAGATATGAGACTGAACATGAACGTTTGTTGCATGTACATGTGCTGAGTGGCACCGTGGTGGAGAACCAAGTCGCCTTTTTTTATGAAACCTGGCAACAGATTTTCCATTTTCATTCATTAAGGGAGAAGGGTTTTTTTTTTTTGCGGGTGTAAGGGATAAGGTTTTAGACAACTACCTAAGAAGCAGGGAACAATAGACTACTCTCACGGCATATGAATAAACCGTAGACTTCTATAGGAGGCACGTGCCTATACACCACCAAATGCGGGACCATGTGAAACAAAAAGACTATAAGAAATCCCATGTAAATTATGCAAAGTACTCATGCCACGTCCATGGAGAACATGTATGTTGTTATGCGGCATGCAACACTCTTACCTTCGGTAAATCATTTCCAAGTTTCTAATCCTTTCTAGTAGCATTGCCAAAAGAAAGGGAGTCGAGGTTAAGTTCCTGCTGGATTACTTGCTAACGTACGTGCAGGGTGCCCTAAAGCTATACGATCAACAAAAGTGAAATATACTGTGAGCGTACATATAGTGGAGAATTTGATCCATTGTACCCGTACTCAAGGTACAGGCATGCCACTGCGTGTGCTGTGGTTTCCCCCTCATCCATGAGCACACCAGGCACCACATCCAGAGCTGGCTTGGCCTTGAGGAGGACATGCAAGATGAGATTGTGGTCCGACGTTGCCACGAGCAACAGATCAGGTGGCGGACTGGCCTATGGATATGTTCATCTTCAGCCCTATTAGCCTGAGGTCACGACAGGAAATCCCCACTTGAGGTATGACCCTTCATCCAGTATGAAACGAAGTCCCGATGTTTCCTAATCCTAGAATATTGATTTGTCATCCGGTTTCAGTGGCATTGCTACAACATCAGCTTGTAGGCTATTTCTACAAAGTGCTAGAGCATGCATTGTCTCTCTCTTAAATAAGACCATATGTGTATGTTTTTAAAAAGGAGGAGGACCCCCGGCCTCTGCATCTGGGCGATGCATACGGCCACTTTATTAATTATTCTCATAAGACCTTACAAAGTGATACAACAGTAAGAGTAAAGCCACCGTCTATGCAACAACTGTCGCTACACCTATCCAATTGATGAAGGGGCGCCGATAGTCTGGGCCTAATACCAAACAGTCATCGCAGCCAAACCTAAACATCTAAGACCTGAGGTCCCAACCCGGACGGCTGCCGGGTATGGGGCACCTACCAGTCCGGTGCCCTCCTCAACCAGGACGCCTGCCGGGTATGAGGCCGCCGCCGCCACCTGCCACCAATCCATCTTCAGCGTGTACTGCTGCACCACCTTGCCCGGCCTATCTGCCATCGATGCCACCTCGCCACACATCAGGCGCCGAGTCTCCACCACGCCATACCGCCGAGAAACGCAACCACCGCTCCACCAATTATTCCGTCCACTGGTCCCTCGAGCCCGTGTACACCTTCAAGAATGACGCCACAAGAGGAAAATGACACAATAATGTCGCTGTCATCCGATCTACTGATCTAGGGTTTCCCCCGAGGTAGCAGATAGTGGCCTGGAACTTCTCAACAACGATGCCTTCAACAAGGGAACGACACTGAAAAATGCCGCCATCGCTGGCCTCGGCAGCAGCCGCGAGCAGGTCTTCACCCAGATATGTTCCAATGGCCTCCATCAAGCATCTTGTGCACAGATCGTCCACCACCGCGGCCGCTGCATCGCCCATCGCAAGACCACAGCCACCGACACAACCTCCGCCATCCGGGGCCGCCGCCCTGGGATCCAGCCCTCGCTGGCCGCCAGAGCGAAACCAACGAGCCCCATCAATGACGGCGCAGCCGCATACCGCGCCGCGAGAACGCCACCATAGCGTCGTCGCGCCGACCGCACGCCGCCGCCAGGAGCGCCCGCTGCCACGCCGCCATGCCCCACGCTATCCCAGCGCCTTCCATCGATCTAGCCTTCCCGTGCCAGCCAAACGATGAAGGGGAGAGGCGTCCCGCCGCCGCCCACGCCAGGCAGGCTTCGCGGGCTGGCGCGCCTGGGCGGCGGCGAGGGGACTGAAGGAAGAGGGGGGACAGGGACCGGCGGCGGCGGGAGGCCTCCCCTGTCGCCCGCGGGAGCGGCAGAGGAGGTCGATCCACTTTTTTCGGGACCCCCACCAGATGTGTATGTGTCCACTCACGTTGTTTATATTGACACTCGGGAATAGGAGCATTGTGTTCAATTCATCACTGTGCTCTTAAATAAGAGGAATGATGCATTTGATTCAACATTGTCCAACAAGCACGCATAAGGCTGGCCATAGTGGGATTAACTTGGGTAATAACATAAAGCACCCCAATGCAAGTTCACTTTCTGTGACAAGTAGTTAATAAGGAGAGATATGTTTGGGGTAAGATAATATGTTACCATAACATAATGTTTGCTCGAAATAGGGTTCCCCCCTGCTTTGTATTACAAAGCAACCATCACCGCATTGCTGGAGCGAACAGCACATCATGCCCAAAGATAAAACAAGAAGAACAAGAGAGAAACAAAAACCAACAATGGCAGCTTGATGACACATGGATGACCCGCCACTGTTGCACCCTCCAAAGTCATCCCACCACACACCCAACACTCCGGAGCGACGCATACCAAGCAACACCTTCAGGAAGGAGAGCGACGACGACGACGTTGTTGCCCAGACATGTCCTAGGAATTCCCCCGGCATGCGGAGGAATGAGGTGACAGGGGGTCACCCGACGCCCTCCAAGGAGGGGTGGCGGCACCCGCAGGCGTCACCATGTCGGAGTCAGACGAGCCAACATGGATTTCTCCCACCCACAGAACACCACTACCCAATCGCTCTGGAGTCTTCCACCCAACACGCCACCCACCTGCCTGCGCCATCACGGTATTGAGGCCACCCACGCCATCTCACCGAGGGCACCACCGCGAGGCCTAGAGGATGGAAAATGAGAACAAATGGAGCCGGAGGCGGCAGCACCGTCGCCGAGTGGGAGGGGACAACCTCCACTGCCGTCGCACCAGATGCCGGCTCCTCTAGCGCCATCGCCGTAGCCCACCAAGACTCTGCCGCCACGTTGCAGCAAGCCAACAACGGCGCCGCCACCACCCAGGATCCCAACGCCCCACGTCGCCTCTAGGAAGCCACACCGCAGATCGGAGCTGCCAGCCCGCCCTGGCCCAGATGGGGCCCAGATCTGGGCCGAACGGGCACAGCTAGCCCGCGCCGCCGCGGAGCTACGCCGTCAACGGTCGTGCCCCACGCCTCTGACCACCGACGTCATCGGCAAGGAAGCCCGCCGCCGCGCCGCACCATCGCCGCCTGCGAGCACCTCCTGAAGCAGTCCCGCCCCGCGCAGGATCCGCCGCAGGAGAAGTAAAGCCGCGGGCCACCGCCGGCGCACGGGCCGAGCCCCGCGAAGCACACCGGTGACGGCGGGGGTAGAGCACTGGGGAGGAGTGATGGACGGCGCGGCCGGCCGCCCGCTTGGGACGGACGCGGTCGCGTGAGGTACACTTGTCTACCATAATGTAATGTAGCCCAAGACAAAATGAGTCTACAACCTAATAAATGCAACCATCTATGATACTACTTCGATGATACTTTGCACTATGAAGGTAGTAAAACAGACAAGTGGCATATGCATGACACTACTCTAACTTACTCCTCACTATGCCTAGCCTAACAATTCATAATCATGTGCAGATGTTATCTTCGACGGGACATGGATCATTATGTCGTAGCCAAAATTGAAATTTCAACTATGTCAACCAAGCAATAGCTCGATATTTAGATCACAATATTAACACTAAAAGTTGACATTCATTGAAATTTTTACTATGTGAACGAACAAATCACTCGATATTTAGATCACAATATTACAATAAAACTATATTTCGTGAGAAACAATAACTAAACCTTGTTTTAGATCATGGATACAGTTAAACGAATACAATGATGGTTTCATAAAATGATACTGCTGGTGGGGTCAAAAGGGGCTTAAGTGGAACAAACCAGTTTTGGTTGTTTTAGTTTGTTGTGTTACAACTTACAAGTACACGTGCAGAGCCATTGTATAGACAGAGCCGACACACATTTGTATATCTAAAATATATGAACAGATCTGGGGGAAACTTTTTCTATTGAGTATTCATAGAAAATAATGTAGGGCCACGTGATTTCCCGTCACTCAGTCTCCCATCATCACAATTAAATGTGTAGTTTCACACACATAATTTTTTGTGCAAATCCTTGCTTAAAACTATTCAACTAACACATACATTAACAAAGTACTACCTCGGTTTTCTCAACATGGGTGAACACACAAGAAATTACAAAAGGTAAACAAATGATAAAAACAAAGGGCCCGCTCACGACCACCGGCAGCCTCTCTGCCCACTACCTCCAGAGCCATCGTCTAGGCCCACTTGTTGCCACATCTTCAAGGGCGCAGAACGAAGGAAGGCATGTTATCAGGAGGGGCGGTAATGAAGAACAAAGGTTCTGGAGGTTGGGAAAGCAGACATGAAGGTGAGACAACATGAGTAGGGGCATTGGATAACAAGGGCCATGTTGTTCGGTCTGGAGCTTCGGTCATGAAGATGGAAGGGGATAGATGGTGCAAGTAGGGAGTAGGATGGCTAATTGAGAGTTGAGGCAAAAGGGGTGCTTCATACTGTTCCACTCAGATTTACCAGTGAGGCAGCAGGCAGGTGAAGATGGTCCAAACCACAAATCCTCCACCTTTTGGTGTAGTGGAAATGGAATAGGTGGTGGAACCTAGTTCATTTACTTGGAGCCGGAAAATTCATGCTTCACCAACTCCACTTCGGACTCGCACCCTCCTAATTCCAACTTCCTCCTAGAATCTGGTGGAATTGACCCGCAAATGCTATCAGGTATACCTTATACCTATTGCCCGACCAATTTTACTCGGACCACACTTCTCTAGGATCCCCTGCACTCATCCTCTCCTATATTTCTCATGGTGATTCCCTAGATAGTTTCTTCAACGATTCTCTAGTACATCACTCATCTGCCCTAATACCATAGTTTCCCCTCTCACTTGTTTAGTGCAATGTCACAACCCCACTACGCGGCCATACAACCGGCATTGTTATTCTCTGTCCAGGTTGTCCTGCCATCTCTCATTTGAATCTCACCACCAATATTTCATTGCAACCCATCGCAGCCCCTCCATGACCATAGTGCCAACTCTAGGACCGCATTGTGATTTCTGGAAAACAAACTAGATCAAGTTAGTACTAAGTAATTAAATGATTGTAACAAACCCAAGTACCTAAGGTTAATTGTTCCCCCTTTTCGTCTTAGTGCTGGAGTTGTCATGGTTACCAGTGTCGCCTTGACTAAATTTAAATAAAGAAGCAAACTTGACCTAAGTTCTTGAAGGAGGGAGTAAACTAAACTAAGAGTGATAAATTTAAAACTAAGAATATAAAGACACTACACGAAAATAGGCGAGACTTCAAGTAATAAACATTTTTATACCGTTGGTAAACAAATACCAATTGTGAACGAGTGCGAAAGCAACAGGTCAAAGCCTAGAGATTCCATGATGCCTCGTGCACATGCCCTTCACGAACAGTAGCACCATAATTAACATTCTAGGGGTATATGCTAAAAGTTCATGGTCTCCCCATGGTTCACAAGGATATTTCCACTCCATTGAGTCTACGGTCAAGGATGTGGGGATTGTTTATGTTATGACGGTATATGTAATCCCATACCATCTACCCAGTTCAAATCCTAAGTGATTTTCCTAGTAAAAGCATATATTATGTACCGACACTTCGAAGCAATGTATGTGTAACATCATGCAGGAGATAACCAAAGCAAGAAAGTGACACCACAGGCCTAGAAGAAAGCAATAAGATTCAAGCAAAATGTTAACCATTAGATATATTAGGGGTGGGTGTGGGTTTTGGGCTTAGGGCATGGCCAATGCATAGCCCCAGGGTGATGCCTCGCAGGCTATGCAGGGTCAGATGTCAGGAAAAGTAGGTTCGGATGGAGCAGCGGGATCCTCTGCAGGAGGCAGGTGCTTGGGGGAAAAAGTATGGTCCGGTGCATAAAGCTGAAAAGGTTGAAGTGGAAAGTAGAGATGCATGTGTAGTGGGAATCTTTATTTTCTATTCTTTGATGAGGCCCACTAATGATAGCTTGCATTGGGGAGAAAAATCAATGTAGATGTCTCAAACTACTTTTTGCTATGAGGCATCTGTATCCATATGCCACCATCGCACATGCCCTTACAACCCGAATGGTAACATGTTGGACAGGAAAAAAGGATATGATAGAGTCGGTCATGGAGATGGCATCGGGTGTGCCCAATGGATCCTTCATATTCTTCCCCTCCTTTGTGGTAGATATGGATCTTGGAGGTCTGTATGTATTCTTGATGGATTATGGGGACTAACTGGGCAGATTAGAGCTCGCCGGCTAGCACTTGAGAGATGAATAGAGAGACCAAGTCGATAGAATGCGCCGTTGATCTTCTTCCACTTATTTGACCAAGTACCTTCCATATCTTCTCATGATTACAATGAAACAAATCAATGTTAAAATGGGAAAGTTGTGTATAATTTTGCGTCTTTGTTAGCAAGTTACGGACACCGATACGACTCCCCGCGGTTGTACCACTGGTTGGCTTATATTCTCAATTGGTGCAGCGTTTAGAATTTTGGCCACCAATTTTGCATCAGAACTACGATTTTGGTGATCCTTGACTCCTTGGGTCATATCGGAGTGCCTGCATAATCTCCATGTGTTGCATGTTATACTACATTACAATGTGGTACCTCAAGATCTTTCACATCAAACATCTACATAAAGATTTATTAAGTTCAATAATTAATAGGTGAAGCTCAGAAATTAAGTGGAGTTGATGTGGATCAGAGATTTCGCAGACACAACCATAGTATTGCTAGCACCCTTGTTGAGGTGGCCTTTGATCAGAATTATCTCTGCCAATTTATGTTTAAATGACTGAGAACGTCTCAACAGTTAACACTTGTTTATTTTTCTGAACCAAATGTTAAACTATTCCGGTATCCGTATGTTGAGCAAACTAAACTGACTAAACATGTAGATGTAAAAGATCAAATAATGGTGTATATTATAGTTCATCACCAAGTTCTAGTAACTTGGTGATAGCGACTAGAGAACTCTGTCAATCACTATCTTATCTGGAAGATTAACTCCCACTTGATTCAAGCGATTGTAGTACCCCAGACATTCTGAGCACATACTCACTATTTGAGCTATTCTCCTTCATCTTGTAGGCAAAGTACTTGCCAGAGGTCTCATACCTCTTAACACGAGCATGAGTCTGAAATATTATTTTCAGATCTTGGAACTTCTCATATGCTCCATGGCATTCAAAACATTTTTGAAGTCTCAGTTATAAGCCGTAAAACATGGTGGACTAAACTGTCAATTAGTCATCCTACCGAGCTTGTCAAAACGTTCATAACATCTGCATCAGCTCCTGCAACAGGTCTGTCACCTAGCGGTGCATTAAGGACATAATTCTTCTGTGCAGCAATGAGGATAATCCTTAGATCACGGACCCAGTCCGCATCATTACTTCTATCATCTTTCAGCTTAGTTTTCTCTAGGAACATAACAAAAACACGGGGGAGCTACAACGCGAGCTTTTGATCTACAACATAATTTGCAAAAATTATAAGGACTAAGTTCATGATAAATTAAGTTCAATTAATCATATTACTTAAGAACTCCCACTTAGATAGATATCCCTCGAGTCATCTAAGTGATCACATGATCCATATCAACTAAACCATGTCCGATCATCACATGAGATAGAGTAGTCTTCAATGGTGAACATCTCTATGTTGATCATATCTACTATATGATTCACGTTCGACCTTTCAGTCTCCACTGTTCCGAGGCCATGTCTGTACATGCTAGGCTCGTCAAGTTTAACCCGAGTATTCAGCACATGCAAAAGTTTCTTGCACCCATTGTATGCGAATGTAGAGCTTATCACACCCGATCATCACGCGGTGTCTTGGCACGACGAATTGTCGCAACGGTGCATACTCTGGGAGAACACTTATACCATGAAATTTTAGTGAGGGGTCATCTTATAATGCTACCTCCGTACTAAGCAAAATAAGATGCATCAAAGATAAACATCACACGCAATCAAAATATGTGACATGATATGGCCATCATCTTGTGCCTTTAATCTCCATCTCCAAAGCACCGTCATGATCTAAATCATCACCGGCTTGACACCTTGATCTCCATCGTAGTGTCGCTGTCGTCTTGCGAACTATTGCTGCTACAACTATCGCTAACGCATGGTGATAAAGTAAAGCAATTACATGGCGTTTGCATTTCATACAATAAAGCGACAACCATAAGGTTCCTGCTAGTTGTCGATAACTTTTACAAAACATGATCATCTCATACAACAACGTATATCACATCATGTCTTGACCATATCACATCACAACATGCCCTGCAAAAACAAGTTAGACGTCCTCTACTTGGTAGTTGCAAGTTCTAAGTGGCTGCTACGGGCTTCTAGTAAGAACCGTTCTTACCTACACATCAAAACCACAATGATGTTTCGTCAAGTTTGTTGTTTTAACTTTCAACAAGGAACGGCAGTGGTCAAATTCTATTCAATTAAAGTTGGAGAAACAGACACCCGCCAGCCACCTTTATGCAAAACAAGTTGCATGTCTGTCGAGGGAACCGGTCTCATGAACGTGGTCATGTAAGGTTGGTCCGGGTCACTTCATCCAACAATATCGCCAAATCAAAATAAGATATTTGGTGATAAGCAGTATGACTATCATCGCCCACAACTCTTTGTGTTCTACTCGTGTATATCATCCACGCATAGACCTGGCTCGGATGCCACTGTTGGGAAAATAGCATGCAAAATTTCAATAAAATTCCTACGATCACACAAGATCTATCTAGGAGATGCATAGCAACGAGAGGGGGAGAGTGGGTCGACGTACCCTCGTATACCAAAAGCGGGAGCGTTAGGTTAACGCGGTTGATGTAGTCGAACATCTTCACGGTCCAATCGATCTAGTACCGAACATACGGCTCCTCCGAGTTCAGCACACGTTCAGCTCGATGACGTCCCTCGAACTCTTGATCCAGTAGAAGGTCGAGGGAGAGTTTCATCAGCACAACGGCGTGGTGACGGTGATGGTGATGCGATCCGCGCAGGGCTTCGCGTAAGCACTACGACGCTATGACTGGAGGAGTAAACTATGGAGGGGGGCACCGCACACGGCTAAAAGAACAACTGTTGTGTCTTGGGGTGCCCCATGCCCCCGTATATAAACGAGGAGGGGAGGGGGCGGCCGGCCCTAGGGGGCGCGCCATGGGGGGAAACCGAATAGTACTCGAAGTCCTATTCGCCCCCCCTTCCTTTCCTACGGAGGGGGAAAGGGGAAGGGAGAGATAAGAGGAGAAGGAAAGGGGGTGTGCCCCCTCCCCTAGTCCAATTTGGACTACCCATGGGAGGGGGGCACGGCCACCCCTTGTGGACTGCCTCCCCTCTCTCCTATGGCCCATGTAGGCCCATTACTTTCCCCGGGGGGTTTCGGTAACCCCTTGGTACTAAGAAAAATACCTGAACCACTCTGAAACCATTCCGGTGTCCGAATATCATCGTCCAATATATCAATCTTTATCTCTTGACCATTTTGAGACTCCGCGTCATGTACTTGATCTCATCTGAAACTTCGAATAATCTTCGGTCTCCAAAACACATAACTCATAATACAAATCGTCATCCAACGTTAAGCATGCGGACCCTACGGGTTCGAGAACTATGTAGACATGACCGAGACACATCTCCGATCAATAACCAACAGCGGAACCTAGATGCTCATATTGGTTCCTACATATTCTAAGAAGATCTTTATCGGTCAAACCACATAACAACATACGTTGTTCCCTTTGTCATTGGTATGTTACTTGCCCGCGATTCGATCTTCGGTATCATCATACCTAGTTCTATCTCATTACCGGCAAGTCTCTTTACTCGTTTCATAATGCATCATCCCATGTCTAACTCTTTAGACACATTGCTTGCAAGGCTCATAGTGATGTGGATTACTGAGAGGGCCCACAGATACCTCTCCGATACACGGAGTGACAAATCCTAATCTCGATCTATGCTAACTCAACAAACACCATTGGAGACACCTATAGAGCATCTTTATAGTCACATAGTTACGTTGTGATGTTTGATAGCACACAAGATGTTCCTCCGGTATTTGGGAGTTGCATAATCTCATAGTCAAAGGATTATGTATAAGTCATAAATAAAGCAATAACAATAAAACTAAACGATCATTATGCTAAGCTAACTGATGGGTCTTGTCCATCACATCATTCTCCTAATGATGCGATCCCGTTCATCAAATGATAACACATGTCTATGGTCAGGAAACTTAACAATCTTTGATTAACGAGCTAGTCAAGTAGAGGCATACTAGGGACACTTTGTTTTGTCTATGTATTCACACATGTACTAAGTTTCGGGTTAATACAATTCTAGCATGAATAATAAACATTTATCATAATATAACGAAATATAAATAACAACTTTATTATTGCCTCTCGGGCATATTTCCTTCAGTAGTACCCCGGGGGTGCAGGGGGCGGCTGCTGCTGCCGCGGCGCGGGCTGAGCGGGTGGGGGCGGGGCACCGCGAGAGGTGCCGGCGGTGAGGGCATGGTGCTGCACGCACTTCTTCACCCCTTCATCCGGCACTCCTCCAACCACAATTACGCCACAAACATGGGGAAGGAGGGCTCCGGCATTAAGGTGAGGTTGGCGGCGGCATTGCCGAAGTCCTCGTTGAGGCCAGCGGTGAGCTTGCTAAGGAGGAGGTCGTCATCGACCTTGGCGTCACTACTAGGAAAAGGCATATACATAGAAGTTTACCAGTAGCGTGTGTTTTGGAGCCCACGCTAATGATAATTAGCAGTAGCGTGTGTTACAAACCGTGCTACTGGTACAACTTAGCAGCAACGTTGGTTTCTAGAGGGCACGCTACTGGTAAGTTAGCCACAATACACCCCCCGGCCAAAAATAGTAGCAGCATTGGTACCCTAACAAGCGCTACTGTTAAGAAAATAGCAGTAGCGCGGGGCCACTAAGAAGCGCCACTGCTACTTCTTCTATGCATAATCTTTTGCAAGTAGCTAGTTTTTTGGGCAAGCGCTATAGCTAGTTTTATGTACCAGTAGATATTTTTGCTGGCACACATAGCAGTAGCGCGCTTTGGTGCGCAGCGCTACTGCTATGGTCGCCAGCCAAAATATCTGCCACCTTCCCCCCCCCTTCTTCCTCCCCCTTTCTTTCTCCCCCTCCCTCTTGCACTTGCTTGTCCTTCAATGCTTCCCCTCTTCTTTGCCCCTCCTCCCCCCTCCATTAATGCCCTCCCTCCTTTCTCTTCCTTGTTTTTGCCCCTCCTCCCCTTCTCTTCTTTGCCCCTCCACCACCCCCTCCATTAATGCCCTCCCTCCTTCCTCTTCCTCTCTTTTGCCCCTTCTCCCCTTCTCTTCTTGCCCCTCCACCACCCCTCCATTAATGCCCTCCCTCCTCCCTCTCATAGATCTATCTAGAGCTACTAGCTAATTATAAGAAGGTGCTCGATATTCCTCTCGACAAATAGGTGAGCAAAAAAGAGTTGTGAAAGAATGGAAATATGTGTGTTTGCGATTAGGACCAAAACTATGTGCAATATGAATATGCCGAATTGTGTGTGGCATGTGAGTAACTGATACGTCTCCAATGTATCTATAATTTTTGATTGCTCCATGCTATAATATCTACTGTTTTGGACTATATTGGGCTTTATTTTCCACTTTTATATTATTTTTGGGACGAACATATTAACCGGAGGCCCAGCCCAGAATTGCAGTTTTTTGCCTATTTTAGGGTTTCGAAGAAAAGGAATATCAAACGGAGTCCAAACGGAATGAAACCTTCAGAAATGTGATTTTCTCATCAGATAAGACCCAGGAGACTTGGACCCTCCGTCAAGAAAGCCACGAGGCGGTCATGAGGGTGGAGGGTGCGCTCCCCTGCCTCGTGGGCCCCTCGAAGCTCCACCGGCGTACTTCTTCCTCCTATATATATCCACGTACCCCCAAACGATCGGGGACGGAGCCAAAAACCAAATTCTACCGCCGCAACTTTCTGTATCCACGAGATCCCATCTTGGGGCATGTTCGTCCAAGCCCCTCCGATGAAGTGTGAGTAGTTTACTTCAGACCTACGGGTCCATAGCTAGTAGCTAGATGGCTTCTTCTCTCTATTTGGATCTCAATACAATGTTCTCCCCCTCTCTCGTGGAGATCTATTCGATGTAATCTTCTTTTTGCGGTGTCTTTGTTGAGACCAATGAATTGTGGGTTTATGATCAAGTCTATCTATGAATAATATTTGAATCTTCTCTGAATTCTTTTATGTATGATTGGTTATCTTTGCAAGTCTCTTCGAATTATCAGTTTGGTTTGGCCTACTAGATTGGTTTTTCTTTCCATGGGAGAAGTGCTTAGCTTTGGGTTCGATCTTGCGGTGTCCTTTCCCAGTGACTGAAGGGGCAGCAAGGCACGTATTGTATCATTGCCATCGAGGATAACAAGATGGGGTTTTTATCATATTGCATGAAACTATCCCTCTACATCATGTCATCTTGCTTAAGGCGTTACTCTGTTTTTAACTTAATACTCTAGATGCATGCTGGATAGCGGTCGATGAGTGGAGTAATAGTAGTAGATGCAGAATCGTTTCGGTCTACTTGTCTCGGACGTGATGCCTATATACATGATCATACCTAGATATTCTCATAACTATGCTCAATTCTGTCAATTGCTCAACAGTAATTTGTTCACCCACCGTGGAATACTTTTGCTCTTGAGAGAAGCCACTAGTGAAACCTATGGCCGCCGGGTCTCTTTCTCATTATATCAATCTCCGTCACTTTATTATTGCTTTGCTTTTACTTTCCTTTTACTTTATTTACTTTGCATCTCTATACCAAAAATACGAAAAATATTATTTATCATCTTTATCAGATCTCACTTTCGTAAGTGACCGTGAAGGGATTGACAACCCCTAAGCGCGTTGGTTGCATTGAGCTATTGTTTTTTTGTAGGTACGAGGAACTCGAGCATAGCCTCCTACTGGATTGATACCTTGGTTCTCAAAACTGAGGGAAATACTTACGCTACTTTGCTGCTTCATCCCTTCCTCTTCGGGGAAATCCAACGCAATGCTCAAGAGGTAGCAAGAAGAATTTCTGGCGCCGTTGCCGGGGAGTCTGCGCAAAAGTCAACATACCAAGTACCCATCACAATCCCTATCTCCCGCATTACATTATTTGCCATTTTCCTCTCGTTTTCCTCTCCCCCCAATTCACCATTGCCGTTTTATTCGCCCTCTCTCTCTCTCTATCCTCCCTCTCTCTCTCTATTTGCTTTTTTTGCTCGTTTGCTTTTTGTTTGCTCCTGTGTTGGATTGCTTGTTTGCCGCGATGACTCAAGATAATACTAAATTGTGTGACTTCACCAATACCAACAATAATGATTTCCTTAGCACTCTGATTGCTCCTCTTACCGATGCTGAATCTTGTGAAATTAATACTGCTTTGTTGAATCTTGTAATGAAAGATCTTTTCTCCGGCCTTCCTAGTGAAGATACCGCTACCCATCTTAATAGCTTCATTGATTTGTGTGACATGCAAAAGAAGAAAGATGTCAATAATGATATTGTTAAATTGAAGCTATTTACTTTTTCGCTTAGAGATCATGCTAAAGCTTGGTTTTCGTGTTTTCCTAAAAATAGTATTGATTCATGGAATAAGTGCAAAGATGCCTTTATCTCTAAGTATTTTCCTCCCGCTAAGATCATCTCTCTTAGACACGATATTATGAATTTTAAACAACTTGATCATGAACATGTTGCACAAGCTTGGGAGAGAATGAAATTAATGATACGTAATTGCCCTACTCATGGTTTAAATTTGTGGATGATTGTTCAGAATTTTTATGCTGGATTGAATTTTGCTTCTAGAAATCTTTTAGATTCGGCCGCGGGTGGCATTTTTATGGAAATCACTTTAGGAGAAGCTATTAAACTCTTAGATAATATTATGGTTAATTATTCTCAATGGCATACTGAAAGATCTACTAAAAAGGTGCGTGCGATAGAAAAAATTAATGTTTTGAGTGGAAAGATGGATGAACTTATGAAATTATTTGCTAATAAGAGTGTTTCTTCTGATCCTAATGATGTGCCCTTGTCTACTTTGATTGAGAATAATAATGAATCTATGGATGTGAATTTTGTTGGTAGGAACAATTTTGGTAACAACGCGTATAGTGGAAATTTCAACCCTAGGCCTTATCCTAGTAATCCCTCTAATAATTATGGTAATTCCTACAACAATTCTTATGGAAATTATATTAATATGCCCTCTGATTTTGATTCTAATATTAAATAATTTATTTCTTTGCAAAAGAATTTTAATGCTATGATTGAAGAAAAATTGCTTAAGATTGATGATTTGGCTAGGAACGTTGATAGAATTGCTCTTGATGTTGATTCTTTGAAACTTAGATCTATTCCGCCTAAGCTTGATATCAATGAGTCTCTCAAAGCCATGAGAATTTCCATTGACGAGTGCAAAGAAAGAACTGCTAGGATGCGTGCTAAGAAAGATGCCTTTATAAAAGCGTGTTCTTCTAGTTCCTATGAAAATAATGATGAAGATCTAAAACTTATTGATGTGTCCCCTATTAAATCTTTGTTTTGCAATATGAATCTTGATAATGATGGGACTGAATATGATCCACCTTTACCTAGAAGGTGTTCTAAGAATTCGGAATTTGTTGATCTTGATGCTAAATTTGATAAAAGAGGGATTGAAGAAATTAAAACCCTAGATGTTGCTAAACCCACTATTATGGATTTCAAGGAATTTAACTATGAAAATTTCTCTTTGATTGATTGTATTTCCTTGTTGCAATCCGTGCTAAAATCTCCTCACGCTTATAGTCAAAATAAAGCGTTTACTAAACATATCATTGATGCCTTGATGCAATCTTATGAAGAAAAATTTAATTGGAAGTTTCTATCCCTAGAAAACTTTATGATGAGTGGGAACCAACTATTAAAATTAAAATTAAAAATTATGAGTTTTATGCTTTGTGTGATTTGGGTGCTAGTGTCTCTACTGTTCCCAAACCTTTGTGTGATTTACTAGATTTCCGTGATTTTGATGATTGCTCTCTAAACTTGCATATTGCGGATTCCACTATTAAGAAACCTATGGGAAGAATTAATGATGTTATTATTGTTGCAAATAGGAATTATGTGCCCGTATATTTTATCGTTCTTGATATAGATTACAATCTTTCTTGCCCTATTATTCTTGGTAGACCTTTTCTTAGAACGGTTGGTGCAATTATTGATATGAAGGAAGGGAATATTAGATTCCAATTTCCATTAAAAAGGGCATGGAACACTTTCCTAGAAAGAAAATAAAATTACCATATGAATCTATCATGAGAGCCACTTATGGATTGCCAACCAAAGATGGCAATACCTAGATCTATTCTTACTTGTTATGCCTAGCTAAGGGCGTTAACCGATAGCGCTTGTTGGGAGGCAACCCAAGTTTATTTTTATTCCTTCCTTTTTGCTCCTCTTTAGTAATAAATAAATTATTTAGCCTCTGTTTTGGTTGTGTTTTTTGTGTTTAATTAGTGTTTGTGGCAAGTAGAACCGTTGGGAAGACTTGGGGAAAGTCTTGTTGAACTTGCTGTAAAACAGAAACTTTAGCGCTCACGAGAACTGCTGGAATTTTTATTTGGAAAGTGATATTTAGTTAATTCTTTTTGAAGATGATTAATAGATAAATTCCGCACGTCTAGAAATTTATTTTATAATTTTTGGGGTTCCAGATCTTGCGCTAGCTACAGATCACTACAGACTGTTCTGTTTTTGACAGATTCTGTTTTTCGTGTGTTGTTTGCTTAGTTTGATGAATCTATGGCTAGTAAAATAGTTTATAATCCATAGATAAGTTGGAATAAAGTAGGTTTAACACCAATATAAATAAATAATGAGTTAATTACAGTACTTTGAAGTGGTATTTTGTTTTCTTTCGCTAACAGAGCTCACGAGATTTTCTACTTTAAGTTTTGTGTTGTGAAGTTTTCATGTTTTGGGTAAAGATTTGATGGATTATGGAACAAGGAGTGGCAAGAGACTAAGCTTGGGGACGCTCATGGAACCTCCAAGATAATCTAAGGACACCTAAAAGCCAAAGCTTGGGGATGCCCCGGAAGGCATCCCCTCTTTCGTCTACTTCTATCGGTAACTTTACTTGGAGCTATATTTTTATTCACCACATGATATGTGTTTTGCTTGGAGCGTCTTTTATGATTTGAGTCTTTGCTTGTTAGTCTACCACAATGATACTTGATGTACACACCTTTTAAGAGAGCCATACATGATTTGGAATTTGATAGAATACTCTATGTGCTTCACTTGTATTTTTTGAACTTTATAATTTTGCTCTAGTGCTTCACTTATATCTTTTAGAGCACGGTGGTGGATTTGTTTTATAGAAACTATTGATCTCTCATGCTTCACTTAGATTATTTTGAGAGTCTTAATAGCATGGTAATTTTATTATGTGTTGAATACTAAGAAAAGTTTGATGCTAGATTAATAATAAAACTTTCGTATGAGTGTGTTGAATACTAAGAAAAGTTTGATGCTTGATGATTGTTTTGAGACATGGAGGTAATAATATCAAAGTCATGCTAGTTGAGTAGTTGTGAATTTGAGAAATACTTGTGTTGAGGTTTGCAAGTCCCGTAGCATGCACGTATGGTAAACGTTATGCAACAAATTTGAAACATGAGGTGTTATTTGATTGTCTTCCTTATGAGTGGCGGTCGGGGACGAGCGATGGTCTTTTCCTACCAATCTATCCCCCTAGGAGCATGCGCGTAGTGCCGAGATTTTTGATGACTTGTAGATTTTTGCAATAAGTATGTGAGTTCTTTATGACTAATGTTGAGTGCATGGTTTATACGCACTCTCACCCTTCCATCCTTGCTAGCCTCTTCGGTACCGTGCATTGCCCTTTCTCACATTGAGAGTTGGCGCAAACTTCGCCGGTGTATCCAAACCCCGTGATATTATACGCTGTTTCACACATAAACCTCCTTATATCTTCCTAAAAACAGCCACCATAGCTACCTATTATGGCATTTCCATAGCCATTCCGAGATATATTGCCATGCAACTTTCCATCATTTCGTTCATCATGACACATTCATCATTGTCATGTTGCTTAGCATGATCATGTAGTTGACATAGTATTTGTGGCAAAGCCACCGTTCATAATTCTTTCATACATGTCACTCTTGGTTCATTGCATATCCCGGTACACCGCCGAAGGCATTCATATAGAGTCATCTTTGTTCTAGTATCGAGTTGTAATCATTGAGTTGTAAATAAATAGAAGTGTGATGATCATCATTATTAGAGCATTGTCCCAAGTGAGGTATAAAAAAAGAGAGAAAGGCCATAAAAAAGAGAAGGCCCAAAAAAAGAAAGGCCATAAAAAAGAGAAGGCCCAAAAAAATGGGAGAAAAAGAGAGAAGGGACAATGTTACTATCCTTTTACAACACTTGTGCTTCAAAGTAGCACCATGATCTTCATAGTAGAGAGTCTCTCATGTTATCACTTTCATATACTAGTGGGAATTTTTCATTATAGAACTTGGCTTGTATATTCCAACAATGGGCCTCCTCAAGTGCCCTAGGTCTTCATGAGCAAGCAAGTTGGATGCACACCCACTAGTTTCTTTTTTTGAGCTTTCATACATTTATAGCTCTAGTGCATCCGTTGCCTGGTAATCCCTACTCCTTGCATTAACATCAATCGGTGGGCATCTCCATAGCCCATTGATTAGCCTCGTTGATGTGAGACTTTCTCCTTTTTGTCTTCTCCACATAACCCCCTCATTATATTCTATTCCATCCATAGTGCTATGTCCATGGCTCGCGCTCATATATTGCGTGAAATTTTTTGGTTTGAGAGCATTCTTTTGTGACGAAAATGAAACATGGCTAAACTATATGATTTTGTAGGGATGAACTTTCTTTGGCCATGTTATTTTGAGAAGACATAATTGCTTAGTTAGTATGCTTGAAGTATTATCATTTTTATGTCAATATGAACTTTTGTCTTGAATCTTTCGGGTCGGAATATTCATACCACAATTAACAAGAATTATATTAAAATTATGCCAAGTAGCACTCCACATCAAAAATTCTATTTTTCTCATTTACCTACTCGAGGACGAGCAGGAATTAAGCTTGGGAATGCTTGATACATCTCCAACGTATCTATAATTTTCGATTGCTCCATGCTATATTATCTACTGTTTTGGACTATATTGGGCTTTATTTTCCACTTTTATATTATTTTTGGGACTAACATATTAACCGGAGGCCCAGCCCAGAATTGCTGTTTTTTGCCTGTTTTAGGGTTTTGAAGAAAAGGAATATCAAACGGTGTCCAAATGGAATGAAACCTTCGGAAACGTGATTTTCTCATCAAACAAGACCCAGGAGACTTGGACCCTCCGTAAAGAAAGCCACGAGGCGGTCACGAGGGTGGAGGGCGCACCCCCTGCCTCGTGGGCCCCTCGAAGCTCCACCGACGTACTTTCTCCTCCTATATATATCCACGTACCCCCAAACGATCGGGGATGGGGCCAAAAACCTATTTCCACCACCGCCAATTTCTGTATCCACGAGATCCCATCTTGGGGCCTGTTCCGGAGCTCGCCGGAGGGGGCATCGATTACGGAGGGCTTCTACATCATCGTCCAAGCCCCTCCGATGAAGTGTGAGTAGTTTACTTCAGACCTACGGGTCCATAGCTAGTAGCTAGATGGCTTCTTCTCTCTATTTGGATCTCAATACAATGTTCTCCCCCTCTCTCGTGGAGATCTATTCGATGTAATCTTCTTTTTGCGGTGTGTTTGTTGAGACTGATGAACTGTGGGTTTATGTTCCAGTCTATCTATGAATAATATTTGAATCTTCTCTGAATTCTTTTATGTATTATTGGTTATCTTTGCAAGTCTTTTCGAATTATCAGTTTTGTTTGGCCTACTAAATTGGTTTTTCTTCCCATGGGAGAAGTGCTTAGCTTTGGGTTCGATCTTGCGGTGTCCTTTCTCAGTGACAGAAGGGGCAGCAAGGCACGTATTGTATCGTTTCCATCGAGGATAACAAGATGGGATTTTTATCATATTGCATGAAACTATCCCTCTACATCATGTCATCTTGCTTAAGGCGTTACTCTGTTTTTAACTTAATACTCTAGATGCATGCTGGATAGCGGTCGATGAGTGGAGTAATAGTAGTAGATGCAGAATCATTTCAGTCTACTTGTCTCGGACGTGATGCCTATATACATGATCATACCTAGATATTCTAATAACTATGCTCAATTGTGTCAATAGCTCAACAGTAATTTGTTCACCCACCAAAGAATACTTATGCTCTTGAGAGAAGCCACTAGTGAAACCTATGGCCCCCGGGTCTCTTTCTCATTATATCAATCTCCATCACTTTATTATTGCTTTGCTTTTACTTTATTTACTTTGCATCTCTATACCAAAAATACCGAAAATATTATTTATCATCTTTATCAGATCTCACTTTCGTAAGTGACTGTGAAGGGATTGACAAGCCCTAAGCGCATTGGTTGCGTTGAGCTATTGTTTTTGTCTAGGTACGAGGGACTCGAGCGTAGCCTCCTACTGGATTGATACCTTGGTTCTCAAAGACTAAGGAAAATACTTACGCTACTTTGATGCATCATCCCTTCCTCTTCGGGGAAATCCAACGCAGTGCTCAAGAGGTAGCAGTGACATGTCGATTCATTTCCGTTTCGGTGAATTTCGGGCAAACTAAATATGTCCTATGTTTAGGGAAGGTCATGCCGAATTTTTGTATGAATTTGATCCATGCATGCATATATACATGGTTACAATATTTTCTCCGCGCGCAGGTGATCATGAAGGTCAATGGAAGGATGGTGGAAAGATATTGGCAATCCGCTGTGGATGACATGTATGAAAAAAGACTGAAGGATGTTTATGTCCGTGTCGAAAATGCAAAGGAAGAGTCAGGCTCGACCCCTTTCAGGGTGGTAAATTCAAGACGCACCTGCTCATCCATGGCCATACTCGGTGGATAAGTGAAGATGGTGATGATGATGATGAGGAGGAGGAGGATGAGGATGTCGACAGGGCAAGAAATAACGACATGGGGCCACCAGACGAAGCGATGACCAATTATGTGCCCGAAGAGGAAGACGGCCTCGGAAATGTCGATGGCGAAGAGGCAGTTCAAGGCGGAGAAGACGCGGACATGCCGCCGTCTTCATCGCTACTAAGTTCAGCCATGCGGGACCCGCATGTTCGAGACCTGCTTCGCAAGAAGACGACTAGCTATAGAGCTGCTTCAAGAGAGGAGGCCAAACTGGCGCAACTGGAGGTAGACTCAATGACTCCTTTGTATGATGGTTGCAATCCCGAGGTGACTCGCATGAGTTTCACACTGGAACTTCTAAAGATGAAGGAAAAAAACAAATGGACAGATACACGCCTGGATGAGCTTCTGATGTACCTAAAGAAGGTTCTTCCCGCAGGAAGCATGTGTCCTACTAGTGCCAAGGAGGCAAAGAAAATTGTGTGCCCTCTTGATCTACCACATATTAGATATCACACATGCATCAATGCTTGCATCATATATCGGAACGAGCACGCGGAAAAAAACCATCTGTCCAAAGTGCAATGCTTCACGATATAAAAAGGCTGAAAAGAAAGCTCCACAGAAAGTTGTATGGTACTTTCTGATCACTCCGCGTCTACAGCGGTATTTCATAGATCCTAAGGAAGCAAAGCTTATGCACTGGCACGTGGAGACGGTGAAGCCAGATGACGGAGATGAGCCGAAGCTGAGACACCTCGCAGATGCTAGCCAGTGGAGAGCATTAAATGCTGAATTTGAATTTTTCGCAAATGATCAAAGGAACATCATGCTTGGCGCTAGTAGTGATGACATGAATCCATTTGGCAACCAGAACACCAATCATAGCACATGGCCCGTGTTTGTATGGATGTACAACCTCCCCCCTGGTTGTGCATGAAGGAAAAATACATACACATGGATATGCTTATTCAAGGGCCGAAACAACCGGGAAATGATATAAATCTGTATCTCGGGTAACTGAAAGAGGAGTTACAGACCATATGGACAACGCCGGCCAAGACATGGGATGCATGCAAAGGAGAGTATTTCAACACAAGAGCCGCGCTGATCACAACAGTGCAGGACTATCTCCGTTACGGCTATCTCTCCGGCCAGGAGTGCCACGGATATTGCAGATGCACGAGGTGCATGGATGATACAACTTCTCTGCAGCTATCGAAAGATGGCGGGTCTTTGAAAATCGTGTACATGGGGCATCGAAGATGGATCGAGAAGGATGACCCATGGAGAAAGCGTGGAGATCTATTCAATGGTAAGGCTGAGCATCGAGGTCCTCCACATAAGCATAGCGGTGCAGAAATATATGAGTTATTGAAGAACTGGGAAGAGTGCCCCTCGCCGGGAAAGACGAAGAAAAAGGCGCCGGAGCTCCTGCTGAAGATATGGAAGACGAGATCTGTTTTCTGGGACTTGGAATATTGGCCCATACTCGACACGCCTCATAGCCTTGATCAAATGCATATCACAAAATATATCCTTGAGAGTTTTCTTGGAACATTGATGAACATGCCGGAGAGGACCAAGGATGGGCCGAAGGGAAGAAAAGACTTGGAATTTTTGAAAATCAGGAAAGATCTCAAAATGCCCGGTAAAAGGTCGTCAGAGGAGACGGAGATGGAGACGGAGACGGAAGATAGGGGCAAAAAAGTAAACAAGAAGGAAGAACAATATTGCCCCCCCTCTTGCTTCACCTTAGATCTGAAGGAGGTCGATCAATTGTTCAAGTCCTTGTTGGAATCAAAGTTAGTTCCGGATACTATGGGAAGATAAGCAGATATCTGGACACTAAGAAAGAAAGGTTCAGTGGGATGAAGTCTCACGACTGTCATGTGATGATGTCGCAGTTACTCCCGGTTGCACTTGGAGGGATTATGGACACACATGTGAGTGAGATGCTTACTGACCTATGCCACTTTTTTGATGCTATCTCTCGAAAGTCGATCAGTGTGAAGCAACTCCATAGGCTACAGGAAGATATTGTTTTCATACTGAATGAGCTAGAGATGTACTTCTCGCCCGCGTTCTTTGATGTCATGGTGCATCGATGTGTCCACATCATGGACGACATCATCGACCTAGGGCCGACATTCCTGCATAGCATGATGCCGTTCGAGAGGATGAATGGGGTCATCAAAGGATTCGTTCGTAACATGTCCCGTCCAGATGGAAGCATAGCCCAGGGATATCTGACCAAAGAGTGCATCTCTTTCTGTGAGAGTTATCTGACCAAAGACCCTGTTGTTGGTTTGCCCGTCAACAAGCATTGTGGAAGGCTCGAAGGCGAAGGTCACACCAACGGTCATAAGGATGTGAATGTGTTACGCTCGGGCCGACAAAACGACCTTGACAGGGCAAACTTAGTAGTGCTACAACACCTAGATGTGCTAGAAGATTTCGTGACACTGCACAAAGAGACCATCGCAAAGGAGTACCGTGGCCGCGGGGTGCACAGGACGGACGCTGAAGTTCTTAGAGAGCACAACTCCACTTTTATGTGTTGGTTCAAAGAGCGAGTTCTGGCTAATCCCCCGGAAGAGGGTTGTCCGAACGGAACACTCATATATGCCTTAG
Source organism: Triticum monococcum (assembly GCA_034509565.1). NCBI lineage: Eukaryota > Viridiplantae > Streptophyta > Magnoliopsida > Poales > Poaceae > Triticum > Triticum monococcum. The sequence goes on along the minus strand of CM067842.1, from coordinate 24,688,158 downwards.
CACATGGCCCCTCGACCAACCTCGCGACTTATCAAGCATATGATATCAACGGATACACGTTCTACACAGAGGAGAAAGATATAAATAGTGATGACAAAAACTCAGGGGTGACGATGCAAGCCATGACCGGGAATGTAACTGAAAGATATTACGGAAGGGTCAAAGAGATATGGGAGCTTAACTACTCTGGATTGCATAGCGCGACGATGTTCCATGTCAGATGGGCTAAGAATGTACATAGAGAAAACCGACATTCCACTACCATGTGTATACCCAACTCAGATAGCGGTACCGTCAACGCCATCGCCAAAAATGAGCCATGGGTACACGCTAAACACGTGACATAATGTTTCTTCATAACTGATCCGATCAATCCCAGCCGTGTTGTCGTGCGGAGAAGCAAAAGGAGCATCGCCGAAATGGATGGAGTCGCCAACGAGGAAGACTATTACCAGTACGGTGATCCGATGAGGGAAGATGATGCTGATGACGACGAAACATATGTCAAAAGAAGAATTGTCGGGACCCCGATTCCAAATCACATCGATCTAGCCGGTAACACCTCATATCACTTTGCGGCCTCACGCACGGTATCCCCACGGGTGTCGCCTTACCCTGGCCCGGGACCGTTTGCGCCTTTTGGCTCGCGTATATGATTGTGTCGCTAGCATCCATATGACAGAGAACCCGGGCCGACATGGCTAGTCGTGAACCCAAAGCAGCACTAACCTATGGGAACAGGCATACATGATTCACATCGAGCGTGTCGGTCAGCAGCGTGTGAATCCAGGCTGTAGCACTGGGCTAACAGGACTCCGGGGAACGCGGGCTGTAGCAGGCTAGGCAGGACTCCGGATGTCACCGCGTGACATTTCCCCGAAGGGACAGACACAGGAACGAAGTGAAACCCATGCCGGCCAGTCAAGTGTCCTGAGCAGTAGTGCTGGGCTAGCAGGACTCCGGTGAACCGGGCTGTAGTGGACTACTATGGCTCAAGGAAGCACTAGACTACATTTCCCCACAAGAGAGGCTGCCAAGGATAAACAACTAGATTGTCGGATCCCACACATAGCAATACACATCACACATACGCATAACATGCAAGTATGTGTTGTACAACGTGGCATCACAACATAAGGCAACTCATATAGATAAAGACCCAGAAGAGCCACATAGCATTAATACAAACAGGGGTCACATGACCCATCATTCAGAGCATACAAGCAATGGAAGCATTACATGTCTGAGTACAGACAACTACAAAAGGAGAAGGCTAAGAAGTCTGACTATCTATAAGTCCCTCCCAAGGGTACAAGATCGTAGCTGAGATATACTCGTCGAAGTCCAAGCGGTACTACTAGTGAGACAGAGGTCTCACCTGCAAAACAGAAATAAAGCAAACGTGAGTACAAAGGTACTCAGTAAGACTTACTTCAGATCCTATCATACATGCTTTTGTATCAAGAAGGTAATGTGGGGTTTAGTTGCAGCAAGCCAGCTTTGACTCAGTGGCTATCCTGTTCTACGACAACGAGAAACTTCTTTGAGGTGAGGCAGCGCACATGAGTTCACTAAGCACGACATCAATACACTACTAGGGATTCAACCTCGTCTCCTTACGAGAAGGCCATCCATAGCACTCACACTTGTCTTGAGCATTTTAGAGTATCCACTTTAAGTTGTCTATGTACCACGTAAGCATCCAAGAAGTCCATAACCGAGGACACGGCTATTCGAATAGATCATGATAACCCTGCAGGGGTGCACTTCTTCACACACGCTCTCACCACTTATCACCAAGTACACGTCATGTACCTCAGCAACCTTCAAGCGGAAGCCTGGCGAAGGTGTCATCCACGACCTGACTAACCACACAAGACTCTAGTCCAGGTTTATCGCCTATTCGGGTTCCATCCGCAAGGAGATCCGGCCGGGGTGTCGCTCACAGCCCCAAACGATGTGAGAAGGGTTCCCAAGCCCACCATCCGGGTGCCACTTGGTACACCGTGCGACTGTGCCTAGTCTGTCCCAAGCCCACCTGGCCGGGTGCCACTTGGTAGACTACTAACACTACCAACAAACACCAGAAACTAATTGCAACTCCTGGACAGAGATCAAGGTGGCTAATAAGTCGAGAGAGCTTGGAACGCCCGGAGCCCAATGTGTGGTAGTAACTGAAGGAAATATGCCCTAGAGGCAATAATAAAGTTATTATTTATTTCCTTATTTCATGATAAATGTTTATTATTCATGCTAGAATTGTATTAACCAGAAACATAATACATGTGTGAATACATAGATAAACAAAGTGTCACTAGTATGCCTCTACTTGACTAGCTCGTTAATCGAAGATGGTTATGTTTCCTAACCATAGGCATGTGTTGTCATTTGATTAACGGGATCACATCATTAGGACAATGATGTGATTGACATGACCCATTCCATTAGCTTAGCACCCGATCGTTTAGTATGTTGCTATTGCTTTCTTCATGACTTATACATGTTCCTATGACTATGAGATTATGCAACTCCCGTTTGCCGAAGGAACACTTTGTGTGCTACCAAACGTCACAACATAACTAGGTGATTATAAAGGAGCTCTACAGGTGTCTCCAAAGGTACATGTTGGGTTGGCGTATTTCGAGATTAGGATTTGTCACTCCGATTGTCAGAGAGGTATCTCTGGGCCATCTCGGTAATGCACATCACATAAGCCTTGCAAGCATTGCAACTAATGAGTTAGTTGCGAGATGATGTATTACGAAACAAGTAAAGATACTTGCCGATAACGAGATTGAACTAGGTATTGAGATACCGACGATCGAATCTCGGGCAAGTAACATACCGATGACAAAAAGGAACAACGTATGTTGTTATGCGGTCTGACCGATAAAGATCTTCGTAGAATATGTGGGAGCCAATATGAGCATCCAGGTTCCGCTATTGTTTATTGATCCGAGACGTGTCTCGGTCATGTCTACATTGTTCTCGAACCCGTAGGGTCCGCACGCTTAAGGTTTCGATGACAGTTATATTATGAGTTTATGAGTTTTGATGTACCGAAGGAGTTCGGAGTCCTGGATGTGATCGGGGCCATGACGAGGAGTCTCGAAATGGTCGAGACGTAAAGATAAATATATTGGACGACTATATTCGGACATCGGAAAGGTTCCGAGTGATTCGGGTATTTTTTGAGGTACCGGGGAGTTACGGGAATACGAGGAAGAAGCAATGGGCCTTAATGGGCCTTAGTGGGAAGTACTAGGAGGTGGCGCGTGCCCCTCCCAAGCCCAGTACGAATTGGACAAGGGGTTTGGGGCGCGACCCCTCTCTCCCTTCCTTCCCCTCTCCCCCCTTTCCCCCCTTCTCGTAGTTGGAATAGGAAAGGAGGAAACCTACTCCAACTAGGAGTAGGAATCCTACTCCCTGGCGCACCTTTCCTAGGGCCGGCCTCCTCCCCTTGCTCCTTTATATACGGGGCCAGGGGGCACCCCTAGACACACAAGTTGATCTCTAAGATCGTTCTCTTAGCCGTGTGCGGTGCCCCCTTCCACCATAGTCCTCGATAATATTGTAGTGCTGCTTAGGCGAAGCCCTGCGATAGTAGAACATCAAGATCGTCACCACGCCGTCATGCTGACGGAACTCTTCCTCGACACTTTGCTGGATCGGAGTCCGGGGATCGTCATCAAGCCGAACGTGTGCTAGGACTCGGAGGTGCCGTAGTTTTGGTGCTTAATCGGTCGGGCCGTGAAGACGTACGAATACATCAACCGTGTTGTCATAACGCTTCCGCTGTCGGTCTACGAGGGTACGTAGATCACACTCTCCCCTCTCGTTGCTATGCATCACCATGATCTTGCGTGTGCGTAGGAAATTTTTTGAAATTACTACGTTCCCCATCAGTGGCATGCGAGCCTAGGTTTTATGTGTTGATGTTATATGCACGAGTAGAACACAAGTGAGTTGTGGGCGATATAAGTCATACTGCTTACCAGCATGTCATACTTTGGTTCGGCGGTATTGTTGGATGAAGCGGCCCGGACCGACATTACGCGTACGCTTACGCGAGAGTGGTTCTACCGACGTGCTTTGCACACAGGTGGCTGGCGGGTGTCAGTTTCTCCAACTTTAGTTGAACCGAGTGTGGCTACGCCCGGTCCTTGCGAAGGTTAAAACAGCACCAACTTGACAAACTATCGTTGTGGTTTTGATGCGTAGGTAAGATTGGTTCTTGCTTAAGCCCGTAGCAGCCACGTAAAACTTGCAACAACAAAGTAGAGGACGTCTAACTTGTTTTTGCAGGGCATGTTGTGATGTGATATGGTCAAGACATGATGCTAAATTCTATTGTATGAGATGATCATGTTTTGTAACCGAGTTATCGGCAACTGGCAGGAGCCATATGGTTGTCGCTTTATTGTATGCAATGCAATTGCGCTGTAATGCTTTACTTTATCACTAAGCGGTAGCGATAGTCATGGAAGCATAAGATTGGCGAGACGACAACAATGCTACGATGGTGCTCAAGGTGTCGCGCCGGTGACGATGGTGATCATGACGATGCTTCAAAGATGGAGATCACAAGCACAAGATGATGATGGCCTTATCATATCACTTATATTGATTGCATGTGATGTTTATCTTGCTTTTGCATGTGATGTTTATCATTAGATGATGACGGTAGCATTTTAAGATGATCTCTCACTAATTATCAAGAAGTGTTCTCCCTGAGTATGCACCATGTTGAAAGTTCTTCGTGCTGAGACACCACGTGATGATCGGGTGTGATAGGCTCTAAGTTCAAATACAACGGGTGCAAAACAGTTGCACACGCGGAATACTCATGTTATACTTGACGAGCCAAGCATATACAGATCTGGCCTCGGAACACAGAGACCGAAAGATCGAGCGTGAATCCTATAGTAGATATGATCAACATAGTGATGTTCACCAATGAAACTACTCCATCTCACGTGATGATCGGACATGGTTTAGTTGATTTGGATCACGTGATCACTTAGAGGATTAGAGGGATGTCTATCTAAGTGGGAGTTCTTAAGTAATATGATTAATTGAACTTAAATTTATTATGAACTTAGTCCTGGTAGTATTTTGCAAATTATGTTATAGATCAATAGCTCGCGTTGTTGCTTTCATATGTTTATTTTGATATGTTCCTAGAGAAAATTGTGTTGAAAGATATTAGTAGCAATGATGCGGATTGGATCCGTGATCTGAGGTTTATTCTCATTGCTGCACAGAAGAATTATGTCCTTGATGCACCGCTAGGTGACAGACCTATTGCAGGAGCAGATGCAGACGTTATGAACATTTGGCTAGCTCAATATGATGACTACTTGATAGTTTAGTGCACCATGCTTAACGGCTTAGAATCGGGACTTCAAAGACGTTTTGAACGTCATGGACCATATGAGATGTCCAGGAGTTGAAGTTAATATTTCAAGCAAATACCCGAGTTGAGAGATATGAAGTCTCCAACAAAGTTCTATAGCTAAAAGATGGAGGAGAATCGCTCAACTAGTGAGCATGTGCTCAGATTGTCTGGGTACTACAATCGCTTGAATCAAGTGGGAGTTAATCTTCCAGATAAAATAGTGATTGACAGAATTCTCTAGTCACCATCAACAAGTTAGTAGAACTTCGTGATGAACTATAATATGCAAACGATAACAGAAACGATTCCCAAGCTCTTCGTGATGCTAAAATCGATGAAGGTAGAAATCAAGAAAAACATCAAGTGTTGATGGTAGACAAGACCACTAGTTTCAAGAAAGGGGCAAAAGGAAGAAGGGGAACTTCAAGAAGAATGGCAAGCAAGTTGCTGCTCAAGTGAAGAAGCCCAAGTCTGGTCCTAAGCCTGAGACTAATGCTTCTACTTCAAAGGGACTGGTCACTAGAAGCGGAACTACCCCAAGTGATTGGCGGATAAGAAGGATGGCAAAGTGAACGTAAGTATATTTGATATACATGTTATTGATGTGTGCTTTACTAGAGTTTATAGCAACCCCTCAGTATTTGATACTAGTTCAATTGCTAAGATTAGTAACTCGAAACGGGACTTGCAGAATAAATAGAGACTAGTTTAGGGTGAAGTGACGATGTGTGTTGGAAGTGGTTCCAAGATTGAAATGATCATCATCGCACACTCCCTATACTTTCGGGATGAGTGTTGAACCTAAATAAGTGTTATTTGGTGTTTGCGTTGAGCATGAATATGATTTGATCATGTTTATTGTAATACGGATATTCATTTAAGTAAGAGAATAAATTGTTGTTCTGTTTACATGAATAAAACCTTATATGGTTACACACCCAATGAAAATACTTCGTTGGATCTCGATCGTAGTGATACTGCCATTTAGGTCATATTGGTGTAAAGTGCATAAAGAAACTCCATGCTGATGGGCTTTTGGAATCACTTGATTATGAATCAGTTGATGCTTGCGAACCATGCCTCATGGGCAAGATGACTAAGACTCTGTTCTCCGGAACAATGGAGCGAGCAACAGATTTGTTGGAAATCATACATACTGATGTATGTGGTCCGATGAATATTGAGGCTCGTGCCAGGTATCATTATTTTCTGATCTTCACAGATGATTTGAGCAGATATGAGTATATCTACTTGATGAAACACAAGTCTGAAACATTTGAAAAGTTCAAAGAATTTCAAAGTGAAGTGGAGAATCATCGTAACAAAAATAAAAGTTTCTATGATATGATCGTAGAAGTAAAATATTTCAGTTATGAGTTTGGCCTTCAGTTAAAAACAATGTGAAATAGCTTCACTAATCATGCCACCTGGAACACCACAGCATAATGGTGTGTCCGGACGTCATAACCGTACTTTATTAGATATGGTGCGATCTATGATGTCTCTTACCGATCTACCACTATCGTTTTGGGGTTATGCATTAGAGACAGCTACATTCACGTTAAATAGGGCACCATCTAAATCCGTTGAGATGACACCGTATGAACTATGGTTTAGCAAGAAACCTAAGCTGTCGTTTCTTAAAGTTTGGGACTGCGATACTTATGTGAAAAAGTTTCAACATGATAAGCTCGAACCCAAATCGGAGAATTAAATCTTCATAGGATACCCAAAAGAAACTATTTGGTACACCTTCTATCACAGATCCGAAGGCAAGTTATTCGTTGCTGAGAATGGATCCTTTCTAGAGAAGGAGTTTCTCTCGAAAGAAGTGAGTGGGAGGAAAGTAGAACTTGATGAGGCAACTGTACCTGCTCCCTTATTGGAAAGTAGTTCATCACAGAAATCTATTCCTGCGACTACTACACCGATTAGTGAGGAAGCTAATGATGATGATCATGTAACTTCAGATCAAGTTACTATTGAACCTCGTAGGTAAACCAGAGTGAGATCCGCACCAGAGTGGTACGGTAATCCTGTTCTGGAGGTCATGTTACTTGACCATGATGAGCCTACGAACTATGAAGAAGCGATGATGAGCCCAGATTCCGCGAAATGGCTTGAGGCCATGAAATCTGAGATGAGATCCATCTATGAGAACAAAGTATGGACTTTGATTGACTTGCCCAATGATCGGCGAGCCATTGAGATTAAATGGATCTTCAAGAGGAAGACGGACACTGATAGTAGTGTTACTATCTACAAAGCTAGAATTGTCGCAAAAAGGTTTTCGACAAGTTCAAGGTGTTGACTACGATGAGAGTTTCTCACTCGTATCTATGCTTAAGTCTGTCCGGATCATGTTAGCAATTGGCGCATTTTATGAATTCCGGCAAATGGATAAACAAAACTGCATTCCTTAATGGATTTATTAAAGAAGAGTTGTATATGATACAACCAGAAGGTTTTGTCAATCCTAAAGGTGCTAATAAAATGTGCAAACTCCAGTGATCCATCTATGGACTGGTGCAAGCATCTCGGAGTTGGAATATGCGCTTTGATGAGATGATCAAAGCATATAGTTTTATACAGACTTGCAGTGAAGCCTGTATTTACAAGAAAGTGAGTGGGAGCACTACAGCATTCCTGATAAGTATATGTGAATGACATATTGTTGATCAGAAATAATGTAGAATTATTCTGCAAAGCATAAAGGAGTGTTTTGAAAGAAGTTTTTCAAAGAAAGACCTCGGTGAAGCATCAAGATCTATAGAGATAGATCAAGACACTTGATAAGTTTTTTCAATGAGTACATACCTTGACAAGATTTTGAAGTAGTTCAAAATGGAACAGTCAAAGAAAGAGTTCTTGCCTATGTTACAAGGTGTGAAATTGAGTAAGACTCAAAGCCCGACCACGGCAGAAGATAGAAAGAGAATGAAAGTCATTCCCTATGCCTCAGCCATAGGTTCTATAAAGTATGCCATGCTATGTACCAGATCTATCGTATACCCTACACTGATTTTGGCAAGGGAGTACAATAGTGATCTAGGAGTAGATCACTTGACATTGGTCAAAATTATACTTAGTGGAATAAGGATATGTTTCTCGATTATGGAGGTGACAAAAGGTTCGTCGTAAAAGGATAACGTCGATACAAGTTTTTGGCACTGATCCAGATGACTCTAAGTCTTCATCTGGATACATATTGAAAGTGGGAGCAATTAGCTAAAGGAGCTCCATGCAGAGCATTGTAGACATAGAAATTTGCAAAATACATACGGATCTAAATTTTGGTAGACTCGTTGACTAAGCTTCTCTCACAAGCAAAACATGATCACACCTTAGTACTCTTTGGGTGTTAATCACATATAGATATGAACTAGATTACTGACTCTAGCAAACCCTTTGAGTGTTGGTCACATGACGATGTGAACTATGGGTGTTAATCACATGGTGATGTGAACTATTGATGTTAAATCACATGGCAATGTGATCTAGATTATTGACTCTAGTGCAAGTCGGAGACTGAAGGAAATATGCCCTCAAGGCAATAATAAAGTTATTATTTATTTCCTTATTTCATGATAAATGTTTATTATTCATGCTAGAATTGTATTAACCGGAAACATAATACATGTGTGAATACATAGACAAACAAAGTGTCACTAGTATGCCTCTACTTGACTAGCTCGTTAATTGAAGATGGTTATGTTTCCTAACCATAGACATGTGTTGTCATTTGATTAACGGGATCACATCATTAGGAGAATGATGTGATTGACATGACCCATTCCATTAGCTTAGCACCCGATCGTTTAGTATGTTGCTATTGCTTTCTTCATGACTTATACATGTTCATATGACTATGAGATTATGCAACTCCCGTTTATCGGAGGAACACTTTGTGTGCTACCAAACGTCACAACATAACTGGGTGATTATAAAGGAGCTCTACAGGTGTCTCCAAAGGTACATGTTGGGTTGGCGTATTTCGAGATTAGGATTTGTCACTCCGATTGTCAGAGAGGTATCTCTGGGCCCTCTCGGTAATGCACATCACATAAGCCTTGCAAGCATTGCAACTAATGAGTTAGTTGCGAGATGATGTATTACGAAACAAGTAAAGAGACTTGCCGGTAACGAGATTGAACTAGGTATTGAGATACCGACGATCGAATCTCGGGCAAGTAACATACCGATGACAAAGGGAACAATGTATGTTGTTATGCGGTCTGACCGATAAAGATCTTCGTAGAATATGTGGGAGCCAATATGAGCATCCAGGTTCCGCTATTGTTTATTGATCGGAGACGTGTCTCGGTCATGTCTACATTGTTCTCGAACCCGTAGGGTCCGCACGCTTAAGGTTTCGATGACAGTTATATTATGAGTTTATGAGTTTTGATGTACCGAAGGAGTTCAGAGTCCCGGATGAGATCGGGGACATGACGAGGAGTCTCGAAATGGTCGAGACGTAAAGATCAATATATTGGACGACTATATTCGGACATCGGAAAGGTTCCGAGTGATTTGGGTACTTTCGGAGGTACCGGGGAGTTACAGGAATACGAGGAAGAAGCAATGGGCCTTAATGGGCCTTAGTGGGAAGGACCAGGAGGTGGCGCGCGCCACTCCCAAGCCCAGTCAGAATTGGACAAGGGGTTTGGGGCGCGGCCCATCTCTCCCTTCCTTCCCCTCTTCCCCCTTTCCCCCCTTCTCCTAGTTGGAATAGGAAAGGAGGAAACCTACTCCAACTAGGAGTAGGAATCCTACTCCCTGGCACGCCCCTCCTAGGGACGGCCTCCTCCCCTTGCTCCTTTATATACGGGGGCAGGGGGCACCCCTAGACACACAAGTTGATCTCTAAGATCGTTCTCTTAGCCGTGTGCGGTGCCCCCTTCCACCATAGTCCTCGATAATATTGTAGTGGTGCTTAGGCGAAGCCCTGCGACAGTAGAACATCAAGATCGTCACCACGTCGTCGTGCTGACGGAACTCTTCCCCAACACTTTGCTGGATCGGAGTCCGGGGATCGTCATCGAGTCGAACGTGTGCTAGAACTCGGAGGTGCCGTAGTTTCAGTGCTTGATCGGTCGGGCCGTGAAGACGTACGACTACATCAACCGCGTTGTCATAGCGCTTCCACTGTCGGTCTATGAGGGTACGTAGATCACACTCTCCCCTCTCGTTGCTATGCATCACCATGATCTTGCGTGTGCCTAGGATTTTTTTTTTAAATTACTATGTTCCCCATCAGTAACTAGTCATTAGACAACTTACACCGAACTCAGTTCTTAAGGACGGTTCCAGTGAGACAGGGATTAGTGGTGATTAGCGTCTAGCTAAGCGTCCATGTCAGCCCACCGGAGTTCGGCCGGCGGCGACCTCAACTGCGGCGGAAAACTCGCCGGAAAACAGCTACGGGGCTCGGTTTTGCGCGTGGTTTGCGTCTACGGGTACCTGAAGGTCTCGCGCATCTAAAGGAGGCAACGGATCACGCTGGAGTGGACTAAATCGATGGCGGCGGCCGGAGTTCGGGTTAGTTTGGGCTCAGCGTTCGGGTGCTCGGGAGGAGCAGCTGATGGGAGCGGCGGGCCCTGGGAAGGCAATGAGCGCGCTGACGCGCTCAGGCGCGGGCTGTGGTGGCTAAAACAATGGCGGCATCATGGCCGGCGGCGACGAGCTTCGGCTTCGGTCCAAACGGTGGCTGCGGTGATCGAGGGGCAAGGGGAAGAGGGGCAAACGACGATGGAGCTCACAGCGGTCGCAGAGGGCGTCGAAGCGGGCTTCGGGAAGTATCGGGCAAACGGGAGAGGGAGCACCAGGGGAAAGGAGAGAGCTCGAGGCAGTGAGAGAGGGCCGAGGGGGTGTGTGGCGTCATCGGGGGCCTCCAGCAGCGAGCGCGGAAGGAGGAGGTGGCCGGCGCGTGCTCGCGCGGGTCGGGCACACGCGCGCCGTCCTCTTGGCAGGAGGTAGGCGACGACTGGCGTCGGCCAGCTGGCTGGGCTGGCCCGCTAGGCCGCTGGGCTGCCAGGTAGGAGGCCCAGGTAAGGGTTTTTTCATTATTTGTTTTCTTTTCTATTTTTCTGACATTTGTTTTGATTTGATAAAAATACCAAATCATTTTATTTAATTCTGACAATTTTTGCAGGGGCCTAAGGGATTATTCCAAAGCCCCTCACCAAAATTCAGAATTATTGGACAATATTTCATACATAGAAAAATATTTATCCAACGCAAATAATTACTGGATTAACTCCAAATGTCCAAAATAAATATTTATGAGCTCCTAAAAATATTGGTTTGAATTTTACCTCTGCCCAATATTTTCAGAGAGAGACATGAACATTTTCTTGGACCCTTTTAGAGCAATTTTTATCTGGGTCATTTCCAGAAATGATTTCTGAGGGTTTTACAAATCCCCATTTCAAATTTAAATGAAATTTAAACATGATGCACACATGACATAGCTAGCCTAGGTCATACCAGAACTAGGGATGTGACAACTGGCCCCCACTCGAAGAAATCTCGTCCCGAGATTCAGGAGTCGGCGGAAAGAAAAGTGGGATACTCAAGTTGAAGACGATCTTCACGCTCCCAAGTTGTAGGGGAACGTAGTAATTTCAAAATTTTCCTACGCACACGCAAGATCATGGTGATGCATAGCAACGAGAGGGGAGAGTGTAATCTACGTACCCTTATAGATCGACAGCGGAAGCATTATGACAACACGGTTGATGTAGTCGTATGTCTTCACGGCCCGACCGATCAAGCACCGAAACTACGGCACTTCCGAGTTTTAGCACACGTTCAGCTCGATGACGATCCCCGGACTCCGATCCAGCAAAGTGTCGGGGAAGAGTTCCATCAGCACGACGGCGTGGTGACGATCTTGATGTACTACTGTCGCAGGGCTTCGCCTAAGCACCGCTACAATATTATCGAGGACTATGGTGGCAGGTGGCGCCGCACACGGCTAAGAATATGATCACGTGGATCAACTTGTGTCTCTGGGGTGCCCCTGCCTCTGTATATAAAGGTTCAAGATAGGAGGAGGCCGGCCGGCCCCTATGGCGCGCCAAGGAGGAGTCCTCCTCCTTGTAGGAGTAGGACTCCTACAAGGAGGGGGGAAAGAAGGGGGAGGAGAAGGAAAGGGGGGTGCCGCCCCCCCCCCCCCCCTCTCCTAATCCAATTCGGACCAGGGGGGAGGAGGCACGCGGCCCACCTTTGGCTGCTCCTCTCTCTCTCAACTAAGGCCCATATGGCCCATTACTTCTCCGGGGGGGGGGGGGTTCCGGTAACCCTCCGGCTTTCCGGTTTTCTCCGAAATCACCCGGAACACTTCCGGTGTCCGAATATAGCCGTCCAATATATCAATCTTTATGTCTCGACCATTTCGAGACTCCTCGTTATGTCCGTGATCACATCCGGGACTCCGAACAACCTTCGGTACATCAAAACGTATAAACTCATAATATAACTGTCATCGAAACCTTAAGCGTGCGGACCCTACGGGTTCCAGAACAATGTAGACATGACCGAGACGTGTCTCCGGCCAATAACCAATAGCGGGACCTGGATGCCCATATTGGCTTCTACATATTCTACGAAGATCTTTATCGGTTAGATCGCATAACAACATACGTTGTTCCCTTTGTCATCCATATGTTACTTGCCCGAGATTCGATCGTCGGTATCCATTACCTAGTTCAATCTCGTTACCGGCAAGTCTCTTTACTCGTTACATCATCTCGCAACTAACTCATTAGTTGTATTGCTTGCAAGGCTTAAATGATGTGTATTACCGAGAGGGCCCAGAGATACCTCTCCGACGATCGGAGTGACAAATCCTAATCTCGAAATACGTCAACCCAACATGTACCTTTGGAGACACCTGTAGAGTACCTTTATAATCACCCAGTTACGTTGTGACGTTTGGTAGCACACAAAGTGTTCCTCCGGCACACGGGAGTTACATAATCTCATAGTCATAGGAACATGTATAAGTCATGAATAAAGCAATAGCAACATACTAAACGATCGGATGCTAAGCTAATGGAATGGGTCATGTCAATCAGATCATTCAACTAATGATGTGATCCCATTAATCAAATGAAAAGTCTTTGTCGATGGTTAGGAAAGATAACCATCTTTGATTAACGAGCTAGTCAAGTAGAGGCATACTAGTGACACTCTGTTTGTCTATGTATTCACACATGTATTATGTTTCCGGTTAATACAATTCTAGCATGAATAATAAACTTTTATCATGATATAAGGAAATAAATAGTAACTTTATTATTGCCTCTAGGGAATATTTCCTTCAGTCTCCCACTTGCACTAGAGTCAATAATCTAGATTACACAGTAATGATTCTAACACCCATGGAGCTTTGGTGCTTATCATGTTTTGCTCGTGGAAGAGGCTTAGTCAACGGGTCTGCTACATTCAGCTCCGTATGTATCTTGCAAATCTCTATGTCTCCCACCTGGACTAGACCCCAGATGGAATTGAAGCGTCTCTTGATGTGCTTGGTTCTCTTGTGAAATCGGGATTCCTTTGCCAAGGCAATTGCACCAGTATTGTCACAAAAGATTTTCATTGGACCCGATGCACTAGGTATGACACCTAGATCGGATATGAACTCCTTCATCCAGACTCCTTCGTTTGCTGCTTCCGAAGCAGCTATGTACTCTGCTTCACATGTAGATCCCGCCACGACGCTTTGTTTTGAACTGCACTAACTGACAGCTCCACCGTTTAATGTAAACACGTATCCGATTTGCGATTTAGAATCGTCCGGATCAGTGTCAAAGCTTGCATCAACGTAACCGTTTACAATGAGCTCTTTGTCACCTCCATATACGAGAAACATATCCTTAGTCCTTTTCAGGTATTTCAGGATGTTCTTGACCGCTGTCCAGTGATCCACTCCTGGATTACTTTGGTACCTCCCTGCTAATCTTATAGCAAGGCACACATCAGGTCTGGTACACAGCATTGCATACATGATAGAGCCTATGGCTGAAGTATAGGGAACATCTTTCATTTTCTCTCTATCTTCTGCAGTGGTCGGGCATTGAGTCTGACTCAACTTCACACCTTGTAACATAGGCAAGAACCCTTTCTTTGCTTGATCCATTTTGAACTTCTTCAAAATCTTGTCAAGGTATGTGCTTTGTGAAAGTCCAATTAAGCGTCTTGATCTATCTCTATAGATCTTTATGCCTAATATGTAAGCAGCTTCACCGAGGTCTTTCATTGAAAAACTCTTATTCAAGTATCCCTTTATGCTATCCAGAAATACTATATCATTTCCAATTAGTAATATGCCATCTACATATAATATCAGAAATACTACAGATCTCCCACTCACTTTCTTGTAAATACAGGCTTCTCCGAAAGTCTGTATAAAACCAAATGCTTTAATCACACTATCAAAACGTTTATTCCAACTCCGAGAGGCTTGCACCAGTCTATAAATGGATCGCTGGAGCTTGCACACTTTGTTAGCTCCCTTTGGATCGACAAGACCTTCCGGTTGCATCATATACAACTCTTCTTCCAGAAATCCATTCAGGAATGCAGTTTTGACATCCATCTGCCAAATTTCATAATCATAAAATGCGGCAATTGCTAACATGATTCGGACAGACTTAAGCATCGCTACGGGTGAGAAGGTCTCATCGTAGTCAACGCCTTGAACTTGTCGAAAACCCTTTGCGACAAGTCGAGCTTTGTAGACAGTAATATTACCGTCAGCGTCAGTCTTCTTCTTGAAAATCCATTTATTCTCAATTGCTTGCCGATCATCGGGCAAGTCAACCAAAGTCCATACTTTGTTCTCATACATGGATCTCATCTCAGATTTCATGGCTTCAAGCCATTTTGCAGAATCTGGGCTCACCATCGCTTCTTCATAGTTCGTAGGTTCATCATGATCTAGCAGCATGATTTCCAGAACAAGATTACCGTACCACTCTAGTGCGGATCTCACTCTGGTTGATCTACGAGGTTCAGTAGTATCTTGTCCTGAAGTTTCATGATCATTATCATCAGCTTCCTCACTAATTGGTGTAGGTGTCGCAGAAACAGTTTTCTGTGATGTACTACTTTCCAATAAGGGAGCAGGTATAGTTACCTCATCAAGTTCTACTTTCCTCCCACTCACATCTTTCGAGAGAAACTCCTTCTCCAGAAAGTTTCCGATTTAGCAACAAAAGTCTTGCCTTCGGATCTGTGATAGAAGGTGTATCCAATAGTTTCCTTTGGATATCCTATGAAGACACATTTCTCCGATTTTGGTTCGAGCTTATCAGGTTGAAGTTTTTACACATAAGCATCGCAGCCCCAAACTTTCAGAAACGACAACTTTGGTTTCTTGCCAAACCATAGTTCATAAGGCGTCGTCTCAACGGATTTTGATGGTGCCCTATTTAACGTGAATGCGGCCGTCTCTAAAGCATAACTCCAAAACGATAGCGGTAAATCAGTAAGAGACATCATAGATCGCACCATATCTAGTAAAGTGCGATTACGACGTTCGGACACACCACTACGTTGTGGTGTTCCGGGTGGCGTGAGTTGCGAAACTATTCCGCATTGCTTCAAATGTACACCAAACTCGTAAATCAAATATTCTCCTCCACGATCAGATCGTAGAAACTTTATTTTCTTGTTACGATGATTTTCAACTTCACTCTGAAATTCTTTGAACTTTTCAAATGTTTCAGACTTATGTTTCATTAAGTAGATGTACCCATATCTGCTTAAGTCATCTGTGAAGGTGAGAAAATAACGATATCCGCCACGAGCCTCAATATTCATTGGACCACATACATCTGTATGTATGATTTCCAACAAATCTGTTGCTCTCTCCATTGTACCAGAGAACGGTGTTTTAGTCATCTTGCCCATGAGGCACGGTTCGCAAGTACCAAGTGATTCATAATCAAGTGGCTCCAAAAGTCCATCTGTATGGAGTTTCTTCATGCGCTTTACACCGATATGACCTAAACGGCAGTGCCACAAATAAGTTGCACCATCATTATCAACTCTGCATCTTTTGGCTTCAACATTATGAATATGTGTATCACTACTATCAAGATTTAATAAGAATAGACCACTTTTCAAGGGTGCATGACCATAAAAGATATTACTCATATAAATAGAACAACCATTATTCTCTGACTTAAATGAATAACCGTCTCGCATTAAACAAGATCCAGATATAATGTTCATGCTCAACGCTGGCATCAAATAACAATTATTTAGGTCTAATACTAATCCCGAAGGTAGATGTAGAGGTAGCGTGCCGACCGCGATCACATCGACTTTGGAACCGTTTCCCACGCACATCGTCACCTCGTCCTTAGCCAATCTTCGCTTAATCCGTAGTCCCTGTTTCGAGTTGCAAATATTAGCAACAGAACCAGTATCAAATACCCAGGTGCCACTGCGAGCATTAGTAAGGTACACATCAATAACATGTATATCACATATACCTTTGTTCACCTTGCCATCCTTCTTATCCGCCAAATACTTGGGGCAGTTCCGCTTCAAGTGACCAGTCTACTTGCAGTAGAAGCACTCAGTTTCAGACTTAGGTCCAGACTTGGGTTTCTTCTCTTAAGCAGCAACTTGCTTACCGTTCTTCTTGAAGTTCCCCTTCTTCTTCCCTTTGCCCTTTTTCTTGAAACTAGTGGTCTTGTTGACCATCAACACTTGATGCTCCTTTTTGATTTCTACCTCCGCAGCTTTCAGCATTGCGAAGAGCTCGGGAATAGTCTTATTCATCCCTTGCATATTATAGTTCATCACGAAGCTCTTGTAGCTTGGTGGCAGTGATTGGAGAATTCTGTCAATGACGCAATCATCTGGAAGACTAACTCCCATCTGAATCAAGTGATTATTATACCCAGACATTTTGAGTATATGCTCACTGACAGAACTGTTCTCCTCCATCTTGCAGCTATAGAACTTATTGGAGACTTCATATCTCTCAATTCGGGCATTTGCTTGAAATATTAACTTCAACTCCTGGAATATCTCATATGCTCCATGATGTTCAAAACGTCGTTGAAGTCCCGATTCTAAGCCGTAAAGCATGGCACATTGAACTATCAAGTAGTCATTAGCTTTGCTCTGCCAGACGTTCATAACATCTGGTGTTGCTCCAGCAGCAGGCCTGGCACCCAGCGGTGCTTCCAGGACGTAATTGTTCTGAGCAGCAATGAGCATAATCCTCAAGTTACGGACCCAGTCCGTGTAATTGCTACCATCATCTTTCAACTTTGCTTTCTCAAGGAACGCATTAAAATTCAATGGAACAACAGCACGGGCCATCTATCTACAATCAAACATACATAAGCAAGATACTATCAGGTACTAAGTTCATGATAAATTTAAGTTCAATTAACCAAATTACTTAAGAACTCACACTTAGATAGACATCCCTCTAATCCTCTAAGTGATCACGTGATCCAAATCAACTAAACCATGTCCGATCATCACGTGAGATGGAGTAGTTTCATTGGTGAACATCACTATGTTGATCATATCTACTATATGATTCACGCTCGACCTTTCGGTCTCCGTGTTCTGAGGCCATATCTGTATATGCTTGGCTTGTCAAGTATAACCTGAGTATTCCGCGTGTGCAACTGTTTTGCACCCGTTGTATTTGAACGTAGAGCCTATCACACCCGATCATCACGTGGTGTCTCAGCACGAAGAACTTTCGCAATGGTGCATACTCAGGGAGAACACTTCTTGATAATTTAGTGAGAGATCGTCTTATAATGCTACCGTCAATCAAAGCAAGATAAGATGCATAAAAGATAAACATCACATGCAATCAATATAAGTGATATGATATGGCCATCATCATCTTGTGCTTGTGATCTCCATCTCTGAAGCACCGTCGTGATCACCATCGTCACCGGCGCGATACCTTGATCTCCATCGTAGCATCGTTGTCGTCTCGCCAATCTTATGCTTCCACGACTATCGCTACCGCTTAGTGATAAAGTAAAGCATTACAGCGCGATTGCATTGCATACAATAAAGCGACAACCATATGGCTCCTGCCAGTTGCCGATAACTCGGTTACAAAACATGATCATCTCATACAATAAAATTAGCATCATGTCTTGACCATATCACATCACAACATACCCTGCAAAAACAAGTTAGACGTCCTCTACTTTGTTTGTTGCAAGTTTTACATGGCTGCTACGGGCTTAAGCAAGAACCAATCTTACCTACGCATCAAAACCACAACGATAGTTTGTCTAGTTGGTGCCGTTTTAACCTTCGCAAGGACCGGGCGTAGCCACACTCAGTTCAACTAAAGTTGGAGAAACTGTCACCTGCAAGCCACCTATGTGCAAAGCACGTCGGGAGAACCGGTCTCGCGTAAGCGTACGCGTAATGTCGGTCCGGGCCTCTTCATCCAACAATACCGCCGAACCAAAGTATGACATGCTGGTAGGCAGTATGACTTATATCGCCCACAACTCACTTGTGTTCTACTCGTGCATATAACATCAAACCATAAAACCTAGGCTCGGATGCCACTATTGGGGAACGTAGTAATTTCAAAATTTTCCTACGCACACGCAAGATCATGGTGATGCGTAGCAACGAGAGGGGAGAGTGTAATCTACGTACCCTTATAGATCGACAGTGGAAGCGTTATGACAACGCGGTTGATGTAGTTGTACGTCTTCACGGCCCGACTGATCAAGCACCGAAACTACGGCACCTCCGAGTTTTAGCACACGTTCAGCTCGATGACGATCCCCGGACTCCGATCCAGCAAAGTGTCGGGGAAGAGTTCCGTCAGCACGACGGCGTGGTGACGATCTTGATGTACTACTGTCGTAGGGCTTCGCCCAAGCACCGCTACAATATTATTGAGGACTATGGTGGCAGGGGATGCTGCACACAGCTAAGAATATGATCACGTGGATCAACTTGTGTCTCTGGGGTGCCCCTGCCTCCGTATATAAAGGTTCAAGAGAGGAGGAGGTCGGCCGGCCCCTATGGCGCGCCAAGGAGGAGTCCTCCTCCTAGTAGGAGTAGGACTCCTACTAGGAGGGGGGAAAGAAGGGGGAGGAGAAGGAAAGCCCCCCCCCCCCCCCGCCCCTCTCCTAGTCCAATTCGGACCAGGGGGGGAGGAGGCGCGTGGCCCACCTTTGGCTGCTCCTCTCTCTCTCCACTAAGGCCCATATGGCCCATTACTTCTCCCGGGGGGTTCCGGTAACCCTCCGGCTTTCCGGTTTTCTCCGAAATCACCCGGAACACTTCCGGTGTCCGAATATAGCCGTCCAATATATCAATGTTTATTTCTCGACCATTTCGAGACTCCTCGTTATGTCCGTGATCACATCCGGGACTTCGAACAACCTTCGGTACATAAAAACTTATAAACTCATAATATAACTGTCATCGAAACCTTAAGCGTGCGGACCCTACGGGTTTGAGAACAATGTAGACATGACCGAGACATGTCTCCGGTCAATAACCAATAGCGGGACCTGGATGCCCATATTGGCTCCTACATATTCTATGAATATCTTTATCGGTCGGACCGCATAACAACATACGTTGTTCCCTTTGTCATCGGTATGTTACTTGCCCGAGAATCGATCGTCGGTATCCATTATCTAGTTCAATCTCGTTACCGGCAAGTCTCTTTACTCGTTCTGTAATACATCATCTGACAACTAACTCATTAGTTGTATTGCTTGCAAGGCTTAAATGATGTGTATTACCGAGAGGGCCCAGAGATACCTCTCCGACGATCGGAGTGACAAATCCTAATCTCGAAATACGTCAACCCAACATGTACCTTTGGAGACACCTGTAGAGTACCTTTATAATCACCCAGTTACATTGTGACGTTTGGTAGCACACAAAGTGTTCCTCTGGCACACGGGAGTTACATAATCTCATAGTCATAGGAACATGTATAAGTCATGAAGAAAGCAATAGCAACATACTAAACGATCGTTTGCTAAGCTAATGGAATGGGTCATGTCAATCAGATCATTCAACTAATGATGTGATCCCGTTAATCAAATGACAACTCTTTGTCAATGGTTAGGAAACATAACCATCTTTGATTAACGAGCTACTCAAGTAGAGGCATACTAGTGACACTCTGTTTGTCTATGTATTCACACATGTATTATGTTTCCGGTTAATACAATTCTAGCATGAATAATAAACTTTTATCATGATATAAGGAAATAAATAATAACTTTATTATTGCCTCTAGGGCATATTTCCTTCACAAGTAGCTTCTCTCTCGGAATGATGAGACCACTGAACCATGAGAAACTTGATGTTATGACGTCGGGTGACACGCTCTACTTGATCAAGGATGCGAACAGGGTACTCTCGATATGTGAGGTTATCTTGGAGATCAAGCGTTTCGTGGTCCACTCCGCGGATGGGATCTGAGAAGCAACGCCTGAGTTGAGAGACGTGGAAGACATCATGAACTCGAGAAAGATGTGGTGTTAGTTCCAACTGGTAGGCAACCTCTCCTCGTTTAGCGAGAACGTGAAACAGACCAATGTAACAAGGAGCCAACTTGCCCTTGATACCGAATCGATGGGTACCCTTCAAAGGGGTAACCCGAAGGTAAGCTTTGTCGCCAATTTCATAAGCCACTTCCTTATGACTACGGTCATACTGGCTCTTTTGATGAGATTGGGCTATTTTCAAGTTATCACGAATGATGCGAACTTGCTCTTCTGCCTCCTGAATCATGTCCGGTCCAAATAATTGTCTTTCACCGGTTTATGACCAGTTCAGAGGTGTTCGACATCTTCGTCCATACAGAACCTCAAAAGGAGCTTTCTTGAGGCTGGACTGGTAGCTATTGTTATAAGCAAACTAGGCGAAGGGAAGACACTTCTCCCAATCCATACCGAAGGAGATAACACAAGCTCTAAGCATGTCTTCGAGAATTTGGTTGACCCTTTCCACCTGACCACTTGATTGAGGGTGGAAAGCGGTACTGAAGGAAAGACGGGTGCCCATGGCAGTTCGGAAACTCTCCCAGAAATGAGAAGTGAAAAGACTACCACGGTCTGAATTGATCTCTAGTGGAACACCATGAAGTGACACTATTCGAGAAATATATAAGTCAGTGAGCTGACTAGCAGTGATATTCTCTCGAACAGGTAGGAAGTGAGCCACTTTGGAAAGACGATCAATGACTACAAAGATAGCATTATTCCCTTTCTTGGTCCTGGAAAGCCGGTGATGAAGTCCATACCAACTTTATCCCATTTCCACTCAGGAATAGCTAAAGGTTGAAGGGTGCCAGCAGGTCTTTGATGTTCTGCCTTAACGCGACGACAAGCGTCGCAGTTAGCAATAAACTGAGCAATTTCTCTCTTCATCCTAGTCCACCAGAACCTTTGGCATAGGTCCTGATATGTCTTAGTACTACCGGGATGAATCATGAGAGGAGATTCATGCGCCTCCTTAAGGATTAATTGTTGAAGATGTTGATTCTTGGGAACCACCAAGCGACTCTCAAAGAAAACAACACCACGATCATCTATAGAGAAACTACCACCAACTCCCTTGTTAATGTTTCTCTTGATCCAGGAAATCCCCGTATCCTGCTTCTGAGCAGAGATGATCTGATCCACAAGAGTAGGTTTCACCACCAAGGTAGAAAGGAATCCATGAGGAGCGATGTGAAGGTTTAGCTTACATAATTCCTCATGGAGAAGTGGTTGGCCCTGTTGCAACATGAGATTGTTGCAATAGGACTTACGACTTAGTGCATCAGCCATGACATTCCCCTTGCCTGGGGTGTAGATAATCCCCAAGTCGTAATCTGAGATCATCTCCAACCAACGTCTTTGCCTAAGGTTCAAATCTGGTTGGGTGAAGATATACTTGAGACTCTGATGATCGGTGTAAATCTTGCAACGTTTACCAAGAAGGTAATGTCGCCAGGTCTTAAGTGCATAGACTACGGCTGCAAGCTCTAGATCATGTGTAGGATAATTCTCCTCATGTGGATGCAACTGTCGAGATGCATAGGCAATCACATGGCGATC
Source organism: Triticum monococcum (assembly GCA_034509565.1). Lineage (NCBI taxonomy): Eukaryota > Viridiplantae > Streptophyta > Magnoliopsida > Poales > Poaceae > Triticum > Triticum monococcum. Next base: position 24,665,667 of record CM067842.1, on the reverse strand, counting down.
TTGCATAAGAATGCAACCTAGTCCCTGTCGTGAGGCATCACAATAGATAACAAAGTCCTTAGTGAAGTCCAGTGGTACAAGTATGGGAGCAGAAGTCAGGCGTCTTTTTAGTTCCTGAAAACTGTGCTCACACTGTGGGGACCACTCAAACTTTTTATCTTTCTTGAGAAGTTCCGTGAGAGGTTTGGCCACTTTGGAGAAGTTCTCAACGAAGCGGCGACAATAACTGGCTAGACCAAGGAAACTCCTAACTTGCTTAACTGTTTCAGGCGGAGTCCAATCAAGAACGGCCTGAACTCTCTCGGGATTGACAGCAATGCCCTTACCAGAGATTACGTGGCCGAGATAGGTCACTTCTGGTAACCAAAATTCGCACTTGGAGAACTTGGCATAAAGACGGTGCTCTCTGACTTTTTCTAGCACAAGTCTAAGATGTTCGGCATGATCCTCCTCATTCTTCGAGTAAATAAGAATATCATCGAGGTAAACCACGATGAAATTATCTAAGTACTCCATGAAAATCGAGTTCATCAAGCGAGAGAAAGTAGCTGGAGCGTTGATTAGACCAAAGGACATGATGGTGTACTCGTACTGACCATAACGAGTGACAAAAGCCGTCTTAGGAATGTCCCAATTTCTGATCTTGATTTGGTGATAGCCTAACCTCAAATCCACCTTGGAAAAGATTGAGGATCCAGCGAGCTGATCATACAGATCGTTAATCCTAGGGAGCGGATACTTGTTCTTTATCATGACCAAATTAACGGGACAATAATCTACAACCATTCAGTCCGTACCATCCTTCTTCTTGACGAAGAGGACGGGGCAAGCCCAGGAAGAAGAACTAGGACGGATGAAACCCTTTTGCAAGGATTCATCGAGTTGTTTCTTAAGCTCAGCTAGCTCTAAAGGTGCCATCTTGTAGGGTCTCCTAAAAATTGGGGCGGTTCCTGGGATAAGATCTATGACAAACTCTACATCTCTGTCAGGTGGGATACCTATCAGTTCCTCAGGAAAGACATCCGGGAAGTCACGGACTACCGGGATATCTTCAAGGTCAGGAAGAGGGTTGGCATTAAGAGGATAGAGTTGGCACTTTGCAACTCTAGTGGATACAGTGACTATCTTGCCAGATGGATGTGTAAGCTGAACAGACCTTGTGTAACAATCAATCTTGGCATAATGAGTTTTCATCCAGTCCATACCCAAGATGATGTTAATATCCGTAGACTTGAGGGCTATAAGTGATGCAAGGAATACAGGTCTATCAACAAGGATTTCATTACCATGGCTTACACTAGAAGTTTGCCATTTGGATCCAGGAGTTTGAATGACTAGTGGAGAGGGCATATCACAAAATGAGATGTTGTGCGAGTTAGCATAGCTTTCAGAAATGAAAGAGTGAGATGCTCCGGTATCAAACAGAACCGAAGCTGGATGGCAATTGACAAGGAGGGTACCAAGAACGACATCCGGATCATCATGAGTGTCTCTAGCTGAGACATGATGCACATGTCCACGTTCAGTGGAAGCTGACTTGACACTGATCATCTTGCGTGATGGCTTACCACGGCCAATAGACTTCTCAGGCTGGGGTGGAGCATAATTGGTTTGAGAGCAGTCACGTGCATAGTGTCCTGGCTCTCCGCATGTGAAACAAGCCCCTGAAGTAGGACGTGGACACGCTTTGACAAGCAGTCTACCAATAGGCCTGGGTGGAGCATACTGCTGAACTGGGTGAGGTGCCACACAAGATGGCCTTGGTGTATAACCGGGTGGAAGAGCGGAGTTCGGAACCAAAATCCGGCGCTTCTGCGAAGTAGAACCGGAAGAAGAACCCAAATCACGGGTGTGCTTACGAGACTCCTCGTAAGTAAGTTGAGTTGTTTCTGCATTAATGGCCTTGTTCACAGGAGCCTGGAATGTATTGCAATGATGCAAGTGGAGATCACGACGCAACTTGGGGTTGAGACCCTTTCGGAACCTAGCCTGCTTCTTGGCGTCTGTGGACACCTCTTCTGTAGCATAGCGAGCAAGGTTCTCAAATTCTCTACTATAAGTATCAACAGCCATCTTAATTTGGGTGAAACTACAAAACTCATAGCCTCATAGTTCTGCCACCAAATACTAGCAGGACCTTCCAAGTGATAAGCAGCATAGGTGACCTTGTCACCTTCACCTATGTTCGCAGAACGCAGCTTGTGTGTGATACTACGGAGCCATACATCTGCATCAAGTGGTTCAGTGGAATGATGGAAGGTAGGTGGTTTCAGGCCAATGAAGTCATGAATGGACACAAACTCTTTGTGCTGCTGGGAGATGTTCTCCTCACTACGTGCTAGCAAGCGGTTAGACTCACTCTTGTTCCTCTCCATCTCTAGCATGAACTCTGCCAACGAAGACTGGTCGGGAGGATCCTCATCCCTACCATCTCCGTGGTTCCAGCTACGAGCAATAGAACTTCGTTTAACCGGCAACATCCTGAAGAACGAAACCAAGGAAAACAAGGATGGATTCAGCATCAACTATAGGATGCAGAAGGTAGCACAAGAATTTAGTATCTCCCAAACCCCTAGAACAATTCCGGTAGCATAACGGCAGTAGAATGCTCAAAATGAAACATTCTGCAAAGACGGGTAGCACCAACCTCAACATCATCACTCAAGGTTCAAAAATATTACTAAAAAGGCTACACCGGATCAACCAATCCTAAGAAACTATGGAGTAGTAACACATGATCCTGATAGACAGAAGAGGAAGCCTAGCTCCTTAACCCCGTAGGAAAGATAGGATGACTCAGATCAGAAGGCATGAGGTATAAGGAGTAAAAAGAGCCTTACGTTCCCTTCCACAATCAATTCCATATGACAGTTTGCGCCTTTTGGCTCGCGTATATGATTGTGTCGCTAGCATCCATATGACAGAGAACCCGGGCCGACATGGCTAGTCGTGAACCCAAAGCAGCACTAACCTATGGAACCAGGCATACATGATTCACATCGAGCGTGTCGGTCAGCAGCGTGTGAATCCGGGCTGTAGCACTGGGCTAACAGGACTCCGGGGAACCCGGGCTGTAGCAGGCTAGGCAGGACTCCGGATGTCACCGCGTGACATTTCCCCGAAGGGACAGACACAGGAACGAAGTGAAACACATGCCGGCCAATCAAGTGTCCTAAGCAGTAGTGCTGGGCTAGTAGGACTCCGGTGAACCGGGCTGTAGCAGACTACTATGGCTCAAGGAAGCACTAGACTACATTTCCCCACAAGAGAGGCTGCCAAGGATAAACAACTAGATTGTCGGATCCCACACATAGCAATACACATCACACGTATGCATAACATGCAAGTATGTGCTGTACAACATGGCATCACAACATAACGCAACTCATATAGATAAAGACCCAGAAGCGCCACATAGCATTAATACAAACAGGGGTCACATAACCCATCAATCAGAGCATACAAGCAGCGCAAGCAATACATGTCTAAGTACAGACAACTACAAAAGGAAAAGGCTAAGAAGTCTGACTATCTACAAGTCCCTCCCAAGGGTACAAGATCGTAGCTGAGATAACAAGCTACTCGTCGAAGTCCAAGCGGTACTACTAGTGAGACACAGGTCTCACCTACAAAACAGAAATAAAGCAAACGTGAGTACAAATGTACTCAGCAAGACTTACTTCAGATCCTATCATACATGCATTTGTATCAAGAAGGTAATGTGGGGTTTAGTTGCAGCAAGCCAGCTTTGACTTAGTGGCTATCCTGTTCTACGACGATGAGAAACTTCTTTGAGGTGAGGCAGCGCACACGAGTCCACGAAGCACCACATCAATACACTACTAGGGATTTATCCTCGTCTCCTTACGAGAAGGCCATCCATAGCACTCACACTTGTCCTGAGCATTTTAGAGTATCCACTTTAAGTTGTCTATGTACCATGTAAGCATCCAAGAAGTCCATAACCGAGGACACGGCTATTTGAATAGATCATGATAACCCTGCAGGGGTGTACTTATTCACACACGCTCTCACCACTTATCACCATGTACACGTCATGTACCTCGGCAACCTTCAAGCGGAAGCAGCGAGGGTGTCGGCCACGACCTTACTAACCACACAAGACTCTAGTCCAGGTTTATCGCCTATTCGGGTTCCATCCGCAAGGATATCCGGCCGAGGTGTCGCTCATGGCCCCAAATGATGTGAGCAGGGTTCCCAAGCCCACCATCCGGGTGCCACTTGGTACACCGTGCCACTGTGCCTAGTCTGTCCCAAGCCCACCTGGCCGGGTGCCACTTGGTAGACTACTAACACTACCTACAAGCACCAGAAACTAATTGCAACTCCTGGACAGAGATCAAGTTGGCTAATAAGTCGAGAGAGCTTGGAGCGCCCGGAGCCCAATGTGTGGTAGTAACTAGTCATTGGACAACTTACACCGAACTCAGTTCTTAAGGACAGTTCCAGTGAGACAACCCACCATGTACTCCTACATGCCTCTCACCGCTACCTTTACCAAATCGTGTTCACACGCTTAACTCTCAGCACCAGAACATATCGTACCACTCCAATTCATTCCCGGTGAATCAGACCTGACACAACTCTAAGCAATAGCAGGCATGGCATGGTAGGAACACCACATGGCTCAATCAACTCCTACACATGCTAGTGGGTTTCAACTATTTACTGTGGCAATGACAGGTCATGCAGAGGAATGGGTTCAACTACCGCAGCATGAAGTAGCAGTTGAATCGTTGTTGTCCTAATGCAATAAAAATGCAGGAGCGATAGAGTGGGATTGTATCGGAATGAACAAGGGGGGTTGCTTGCCTGGTAGGTCAACAGGGGGGGCACTGCTCCACTGATAGGTACTCTCGAACACTTTCCGGAGCAGGACCTATCGAGAAGGAACGGTGTCGAAAATCAAACACAAGCATATGCAGCATTATGATGAATGAACATGGCATGAGTATGTGATGTTGTTTGAGTTAATGCATCTAGCATTTATTTGGTTGAAGTCCATTTGAACCAAGGGTTCAAATACAACTCCAAATTAAGCTCTTAAATATGCCATAAGTGTGTTTTCATATATACATCATGTATATATGGTTTTTCATGCATGAAAATGGTACAGATGGGTAGATTGAATTTTTCTGATAATTTTTCATATATAAATTATTTCAATCTGAGCTACGGTTGAATTTCTATGAATTTTTGAAGTTTAAATCATTTTCTGGAATTTCCTGTTTAATTTTAAACCAGAAAATGAAATATTGCGTCAGCATTGCATCATGCCTGCATCAGCAGGTCAACGGAGCTGACCAGGTCAAACCTGATGACCGGGTCCCACATGTCGTTGGCTCACTGTTAACTTGGAGTTAATCCCGTGTTAACTGGGATTTGACCCGCTGCGTGGCCCGCCTGTTAGTGTCTGTTAGAGAGGGTTTAGTGGTGATTAGCGCCTAACTAAGCATCCACGTCAGCCCACCGGAGTTCGGCCGGCGGCGACCTCAACTGCGGCGGAAAACTCGCTGGAAAACAGCTACGGGACTCGGTTTTGCGCGTGGTTTGCGTCTACAAGTAGCTGAAGGTCTCGCGCATCTAAAGGAGGCAACGGCTTGCGCCGGAGTGGGCTAAATCAACAGCGGCGGCAGCTTTTGCGACGGACGGAGTTCGGGTTAGTTTGGGCTCGGCATTAGGGTGCTCGGGAGGAGCAGCTGGTGGGAGCGGCATGCTCCTGGGAAGGCAACGAGCGCGCTGACGCGCTCAGGCGCGGGCTGTGGTGGCTAAAATGACGGTGGCATCATGGCCGGCGGCGACGAGCTTCGGCTTCGGTCGAAACGGCAGCTGCGGTGATCGAGAGGCAAGGGGAAGAGGGGCAAATGACGATGGAGCTCACAGCAGTCGCAGAGGGCGTCGAAGCGGGCTCGGGGAAGTACCGGGGCAAGCGCAGCGGCAAGGGGGATATCCGGCGGCCGGCGACGAAGATGATGAAGATGACGATGATGCAGGGCCTCTGGCGAGGCACGGCTTGGTGGAGAGGAAGACGGAGTCGAGGCGAAGCTCGTGGGCACGTCGGAGAAGCGAGGGGGAGGCGGTGGCTGCGACAGCAGCAAGCGGCAGCGGCGGGCGCGCTCGGGCAAACGGGAGAGGGAGCACCAGGGGAGAGGAGAGAGCTCGAGGGAGTGAGAGAGGGCCGAGGGGGGTGCGTGGCATCGTTGGGAGCCTCCAGCAGCGAGCGGGGAAGCAGGAGGTGGCCGGCGCGTGCTCGCGTGCGTCGGGCACACACGCGCCGTCCTCCTGGCAGGAGGTAGGCGACGACTGGCGTCGGCCAGCTGGCTGGGCTGGCCTGCTGGGCCGCTGGGCTGCCAGGTAGGAGGCCCAGGTAAGGGTTTTTCTTTTATTTGTTTTCTTTTCTATTTTTCTGACATTTGTTTTGATTTGATAAAAATACAAAATCATTTTATTTAATTCTGACAATTTTTGCAGGGGCCTAAGGGATTATTCCAAAGCCCCTCACCAAAATTTAGAATTATTGGACAATATTTCATATATATATATATATATATCCAACGCAAATAATTACTGGATTAACTCCAAATGTCCAAAATAAATATTTATGAGCTCCTAAAAATATTGGTTTGAATTTCACCTCTGCCCGATATTTTCAGAGAGAGACATGAACATTTTCTTGGACCCTTTTGGAGCAATTTTTATCTAGGTCATTTCCAGAAATGATTTCTGAGGGTTTTACAAATCCCCATTTCAAATTTAAATGAAATTTAAACATGATGCACACATGACATAGCTAGCCTAGGTCATACCAGAACTAGGGACGTGACAAGAATGAAGACTACATTACATACGAAAGATCATAATCCCTGGAGAAGGAAAAGCCACGACCATGGGCTCAATTATTCGACAACGAACAAAAGAGGGAAGAAGATCAGTCTGAAGCATCGTCGTTGCCCAAGCTGACAAACTAATCCCCAAAGTTTGTGTGTGTCTAGCTAAGAAAGAAAAAGAAAGATAAGAAAGAGAAAAGTGCAATTGAAAGAAAAAGAAAAAGGAAAAGAAAAAGAAAGGAAGTTTTGCAAAATGAAATGAAAGAAAAAGAAAAAGTAACTAATAAGTTGTGGAAAATGAAATGCAAGAAAAATAAAAAAAATAAAGAAAAATAAAAAAATTAGCAGTAGCGCGTTTTAGCTTGGGCAGCGCTATAGCTAATAAAAAGAAAAATACAAAAAGGAAAAAAATAAAAAATAACACTTAGGAGTAGCGTGTTTTAGCTTAGGCCGTGCTATAGCTAAGAAAAAGAAAAATACAAAAAAGGAAAAGAGAAAAAACTTAGCAGTAGCGCATTTTAGCTTGGGCAGCGCTGTAGCTAAGTTGCCTACAGCACCGGTCTACAAGCTCCCATCGTTCCTGTCTCTCACTCGCCGCTCGGTCGCGATCCCCTTTTCTCTCAAACGCCGCACCGCCATGCCGCCACCGACGCTGCACAGCCCATGCCTCCGCCGACCCCCTCCACTGCTCCGGTATGCCCCCCCCCCTCTTCCTTCCTCTCCGACCCCTCAGCCCCGGCTCTCTCTCTCTCTCTGACCAAATTTGGTCTCTGCAGATCCCTCAGCCCCGGCGACCCCGACGTCATCCACCGACCCCCTCCCACTCCTGTATGGCCCCCCGCCCCCTCTTCCTTCCTCTCCGACCCCTCAGCCCCAGCTCTCTCTCTCTCTGACAAATTTGGTCTCTGTAGATCCCTCAGCCCCGGCGACCCCGACGCCGGCCACCGACCCCCTCCCGCTCCGGTATGGCCCCCCGCCGCCTCTTCCTTCCTCTCTGAGGTCTTGCAAAAATGCTCCTATGAAAATTTTAACCAGCCTAGCTTAGCGAGGGCCTTGCCCACTACTGAACTTGCCATCAGCAGATGTGGTTCATACAAAATTCCGAGGTTCAGGATGCTTCAGATCCTAGCACAATGTTTGGATTTTATATATGGTACGTGTTTGCAAGTCCTAGACGGTTGAAAAACAACTAGGACTCTGGGTCCATGAACTTCTTCTATTGCCTAAACTAAAGTGCACATGATGTTGTGAGACTTGATCATTGTTGCACACCTCTGGGTAATGTGAATCCACTTGACATGCATGTGATGAGACACATCACTTCAGCACATAGTGCTTATTGTCATTTGCAGGGAAACCGATTGCTAAATGACCTATGTTTTTGTTAGGAGCTAGGGTTCTAGGGCGGAGATTGTAGGGGAAGGTGGGAGCAGGGCGACGGCCAGAGCGCGGCGGCCGGCGGCGAGGCGCCGTCCTTGCGGCTGGCGGCGGCGGCGTGGGAGAGAGACAGCTAGGGTTTAGAGTTCCGGCTCCTCTAGGAGCCGGCAATAGAATTGTCTTATTGCTTGAATCCAAAAGGAGTCTTACAATCTATATTTATATCCTAGATAACTTGTAGAAGAATCAATCCTGAGATAACTTGCCTAATCTGAAAAATAAAACTAAGATAACTTGCGGGCCTAAGCCTGCCTATTGGGCCCGCTGCGGCCATAGACCTGGCCGGTCATAACATCTCTCCCCGCCTGCGCAAACAGCTCGTCCTCGAGCTGAAAGCCGGGGTAGTGCTGGCGGAACTCCTCGCGTTGCTCCCAAATAGCGTCCTCCTCTGGTAGTCCAGCCCACCGAATCAAGATATACCAAGAGCCGCGGCGCAGCTGAGCCTTCAGCGCCTTCTCCGGTGCAGGAAGGAGACGCCCATCCGTGGCCGGCGGAAGCGTCGGCGGTGCCGCGGGCGGATCGCCGCGGTATGGCTTGAGCAGCCCGACATGGAAGACATCATGGATCCGAGCACCCTCCGAAAGTTGAAGACGGTACGCCACCTTGCCAATGCGTTCCAGGATAGCAAAGGGACCGGCATAGCGCGGACCAAGCTTCTTCCTCGCGTTTGGGTCCAACGACTGCGTAGATCGATGAAGTAGACGCAGCCAGACCCAATCACCCACCGCGAACTCCGCCTCGCGATGGTGGCCATCATAGTATCGTTTGGCCAACTGCTGGGCCTGGAGGAGTCGCTGCTGGACCTCTGCGAGCATCTCATCATGGCTCAGCAGAAGAGCCCCGGCTGCCTCAGTCCGCGCCAAGGTCGGGTCAACCGGCAGAATCGGCGGGGGCAGCCGACCATACACCACCTCAAAGGGCGTCGCACGGAGGGCGGAGTGGTAAGAGGTGTTGTAGCAGTACTCCGCCCACGAGAGCCAGTCCACCCATGCACGAGGGCGATCACCTGTAACACAACGCAAATACATGGCAATCACCTTGTTAACAATCTCAGACTGGCCGTCTGTCTGAAGGTGGAAAGCGGTACTCAGGCGGAGCTTCACGCCCGCCAGTCGGAAGAGGTCGCGCCAGACATGGCCCGTGAACACAGGATCCCGATCGCTGACGATCGAAGAAGGAAACCCGTGAAGGCGGACAATGCCATCGAAGAAGGCCCGCGCAACAGAAGCTGCTGAATATGGATGGCCAAGGGCGATGAAATGAGCATACTTGGAGAAGCGGTCGACCACCGTGAGAATGACGGATTTGCCGCCCACCTTGGGAAGGCCCTCAATGAAATCCATGGAGATGTCTGCCCAAACCTGAGAAGGAACCTCCAATGGCTGAAGCATACCGGCCGGCCGCAGCGTCTCCGTCTTGTTGCGCTGGCACGTCACACAAGACCGTACCCAGTCACGGACCAGGGCACGATCACCTAGAATGTAGAAGTCCGCTCGGAGGCGATGGAGTGTCTTCTGTACGCCCTCATGGCCCTCTGTGTGGGCGAGACGCAACACCTACGGACGAAGATCGTCGTGTGCTGGAACGAAGATGCGGCGCCCGTGGAGAAGAAGGCCGTCGGCGAGGCGCCACGGCTCCTCCAGCTCGCCTGCCGCCAACTACTGCTGCAGGAGGAGGGCGTCGGCCGTGGTAGCGGTCGCCCTGCGGATGTCGTCGTAGAGGGCGAAAGAGGGCCCGGTGATGATGCAGAATGCAGCCCCGTCCGACGCACCGTCGGCCACATCGGCGTCACGTCGGGACAGGGCGTCGGCGACAGTGTTGAGATGACCCGGCCGGTACTCGACGGTGAAATCGAAGCCAAATAGTATGCTGATCCACTGGTGCTGGGGCACCGTCGAGAGCCGCTGATCCAACATGAACTTAAGGCTGTAGTGGTCCGTGCGGATCCGGAAGGAACGGCCCCAAAGATAGGGCCGCCAATGACGAACTGCCTGCCTGCACCAACCCAATGAGTTCACGCTCATACGCCGCCAACTTAAGATGGCGAGCAGCAAAGGGACGACTAAACAAGGCGAGGGGTCCCTCGCCTTGATGCAGGACCGCACCAAACCCTGCGCCGGACGCGTCGCAGTCGAAAGTGAAGGGTAGGTCGAAGTCCGGCATCTACAGAACTGGTCCCGTCGTGAGGGCCCCCTTGAGGGCCTCGAATGCTGATGTGGCCTCCTCATCCCAAGAGAAAGCGCCGCGACGGAGGAGACGTGTGAGGGGGGCCGCGATGAGGCCAAACTCCCGGATGAACTTCCGGTAGTATCCAGCGAGACCAAGGAACTTGCGAAGAGCCCGCGGAGACTGTGGAGATGGCCAGGCGGCGACGGCCGCCACCTTGTCTGCGTCCATGGCCACACTCTCGGCCGAGATGACGTGGCTGAGGTAAGCGACCGAAGGCGTCCTGAAAGAGCACTTCGAGCGCTTAAGATGAAGATGATGCGCCCGAAGCTCATTGAAGACGATGGCCACATGCTGGAGGTGCTCTGCACAAGAGGCGCTGTAGATAAGAATGTCATCAAAGAAAACGAGCACAAACCGACGTAAGTAAGGCCGGAGGACATCGTTTATCAAGGCCTGAAATGTCGCCGGGGCGTTGGAGAGGCCGAAAGGCATCACCAAGAACTCGAAGTGGCCGTGATGAGTCTGGAACGCCGTCTTGGCGATGTCGTCGGGATGCATGCGCACCTGATGATACCCCGACCGGAGGTCCAGCTTGGTGAAGAAGCGCGCCCCATGTAACTCATCCAGGAGCTCATCGACCACCGGAATAGGAAACTTATCCTTAAGGGTGAGGGCGTTCAAGGCGCGGTAGTTGATGCAAAAACGCCAAGTACCGTCCGACTTGCGAACGAGAAGGACCGGTGCGGTAAAGGGTGATGTAGAAATCCTGATAATGCACGTGGCCAGCATGAGGGCGCACTGTCGCTCTAACTCGTCCTTCTGCAACTGGGGGTACCGGTAGGGCCGTACTGCCACCGGGGCGAGCCTGGCAGGAGATGAATACGGTGGTCGTAGGCCCGGGCCGGGGGAAGGCCCTGGGGTTCCTCAAAAAGATCACTGTGTTGCTGGAGTAGGTGATCCAGCAGCGGATGCTCAGCCTCTGTGGTGGCCGCGGCGAGCTGGAGTGGAGGCGACGCCGGGGTGCCACCAACACCCTCCCACCGGATGCGGCAGCCGAGGCGCCAGAAGGACATCGTCAAGGCGTCGAAGTCCCAAAGGATGGGACGGAGAGTCCGCAAAAAGTCGACGCCGAGGATGAAGTCGAAGCAGCCCAAGTCGATGCCCGCACACGTGATGGTGAAGTGCTCGTCGCTGATAGTAATGGGAATGTCCCGAGCGAGCCCATGGCATCGGATGCGGTCACCATTAGCGACGATGACCCGCAGCTGCTCCCCTCCCGATGGCGGTAAGGCAAGGCGCCGCATAGTAGCCTCCGGAAGGAAGTTGTGTGTAGAGCCCGTGTCCAAAAGAGCCACCAGAGTCTCGCTGTGGATCGTGACCGGTATAAGCATAGTCCGCTCATTGCGGATGTCGGCCAATGCGTGGAGGGAGACGACAAGGGCCGTAGCCGGTGTGGGCGCACCCTCGGCGGTGGCTGGGTCGCCGAGTCCCTCGTCAGTGGTTGCGTCCTCTGTCTCGTCGACTGTATCCAAGTAGAAGAGGCGCGGGCAGACATGGCCTGGGGTATAGGGCGCATCACAGTTAAAGCACAGCCCTAGGTGGTGGCGCTCGAGCTGCTCGGCCTGCGAGAGACGCCGGAAGGGATGCGTCGCAGCCGGAGTGGCTGCCGGGGAAGCGGGGCACGCTGGCGGTGCTGTCAGCAGTGGGCGTGGGGGCGCTCGGCTCCCCCGCGACGGTACGGGCCGTGTCAAGGCCTGGGCGTGCTGCTCGAACGCCCGGGCGTAGTAGATGGCCGTCTGCAGGTCCAGGGGGCTCTTCATCTCGACGTCCACGCGGATGTGATCGGGAAGACCCCCGACGAAGAGCTCAGCTCGCTGAAGTGCCGTCACCCCCGGGGCATGACAAGCCAAAGCCTGGAAGCGGTCAGCGAAATCCTGTACCGTGGAGGTGAAGGGTAGGCGGCCCAGCTCAGATAAGCGGCTGTCGCACCGTGGTGGTCCGAAGCGAAGAAGACACAGCTCGCGGAAACGATCCCAGGTTGGCATGCCGCCCTCGTCCTGCTCGAGAGCGTAGTACCATGTCTGTGCGGCACCCCGAAGTTGGTAGGACGCGAACCAAGTACGCTCGGACGCCGGTATGCGCTGTCCCCGAAAGAACTGGTCACACTAGTTCAACCAGTTAAGAGGGTCCTCCGAGCCATCATACGTGGAAAAGTCGATCCGGGCGAAGCGAGGTGGTGTCGGGGTCAATGCGCTAGCACCCACCGGGTCACCGAGGTGAAGGGCCGAGGACGATGCGTCGAACTGCAGCGTGGGCACCGACGGATCCCTGGCCTCCGAGTAGACCGGCGGGGGGGACGATCCGGTGAGCCAGGCCGGGATCGGAGAGGGCGACGGTGGAAATCGCACCTGCTGGATCGGGAGCCCCCTGGATGGGCCCTGACTCAGGCCGGCGCTAGGTGCTGGGGACTGCGTCGCGGCCAGCGTAGCCGGCGCGGAGGAGGCCGGGGGAGACCAGACCGGCCACGGGGTCGGGGCGGACACGGCCGGGGCCGCGGGCGCGGGCCATTGTGGCCAGGCTGGCGTCGAAGCAACCGGCTGCTGGAGCGCCGGGTAGCCGCCGGCGAGGGCGGCGGGCACCGAGTACCAGGGAAGTGCCGGCGGCCCGGAGGGTGCAGGCAGCGGGGGTGGCTGTGGCGGCCCATACGGGCTGGCCAGGAAGAGCCGGATGCCCTGGACCGCGATGACTAAGTCGTTGAGGACCCCGGCCATGGCCTCCGGGGCGTAGGTGGCCGGTAGGGTTGATGGCGATGGCGGTGTAGCGGCTGATGCGCCGGGAAGGAGAGCCGGCGGCGCGGCCGGGAGGCCCAGCGGCGCGGCCGGGGGGCCCAGCGGCGCGGACGGGAGGCCCAGCGGCCCCGTGTTGAGGGGCATGGATGTGGCGGTGGTGGTGGTTGCGGGCAGCGATGGTGATGGTGGTGAGGATGACATGATCGAACGAGAGCTACCTGATACCAAGGTGTTAGGAGCTAGCACTACTTGAAAAAAGCCTACTAATGGCGCACCTAATTTGGCCATTAATGGTGCATTAGTGGTGCGCCATTAGTAGCACACCATTAGTATATTTTACTAATGGCGCACCACTGGTGCGCCATTAGTATCTGGTACACTAATGGCGCACCATGCGGTGCGCCATTAGTATAGCTCACGGTGCGCCATTAGTATGCCTCCCAGGGGGCCATGTATACCCAGGTGCTTTGGCATACTAATGGCGCACAACAGCAGCATGTGCCATTAGTAACTTCGGCATACTAATGGCGCACTATGATGTGATGCGCCATTAGTATGAATATTAGGTTTTTTTTATTTTTTTTATTTTCTGTTTTTTGCACAGGTTACAAAATGTATAATTGAACAAAATATAGACAGCACACATCAACAACAGATTCATCGAATACAATAGAAGATTAGTCTCTGGATACAATTCATCATATTAGTCTCCGAATACAATTCATCATATTAGTCTCCGAATTGAAAAGACCGAACAAAGATAAAACATTACAAGTCTCAAGACCGCGAGTATCGAGTTTGTCGGAAGTAATACTAATCCTAACAAGTCCTACTAATCATCATCATACAACTTCTACTCGTTATTCATAACAAGTCATACGATCATCATCTTGATAGTCTTCGAACCAACCCTACTTAATTATTCATCAGCACATGATCATCAGTATTAGGCAGGACCTAAATACCCTATTTAAGCTAAAATAGCATAAAACAATATAGACCCTAACTCTCCATTATGGAGAATGGAGAACATCCTGTCTCCAATTCTTGCGCTTCGCTTCCTTTTGCTTCCAAGAAGCTCCTTTCGACTGTCCATACATTTTTTCCATCCATTGATTTTCATGTCTCCACTTCTTTTAGAAATCTGGTATGGACAGTTGAGATTCATAGGATGACATGGCTGTATGTTCAAAACATTAACACTACCTTTCAGATACATCATATGAGGCACACAATTCTCCGGGATTATCTGTTGAAATAGTTGAAGTCATGCTTAATTATGAAAATAACACTTGTCGTCGTTCTGTACCGTTTCAACTTCGAAGGTCTCCTCGAGCTTAATGCTAAAGCGCCGATCATCGTCCAGGTGAGGCATGTCGCACAGACCTCGATCGTCGTGGCACCAGTCGCACTCCGCCGGGAGACTTTCGTCATCCGATGACGACATATCCTACGTTCATAATTCAAAACTACATCATTTAGGGTTTGTCGACACTGAGGCATCCTAAAAGCCTAAGCTTTTATCATTTACGGTTTGTCGACGCCGAGGCACCCTAAAAGCGTAAGCTTTCATCATTTAGGTTCTTATCGACACCGAGGCACCCTAAAAGCCAAGGTTTTATCATTTAGGGTTTGTCGACGCCGAGGCACCCTAAAAGCCTAAGCTTTCATCATTTAGGTTCTTATCGACACCGAGGCACCCTAAAACCTATGGTAATGCAGCAAGAATAAAGGGGCAGTTGATCCTACTTAATTAAGTACTAAGATACCCCGGCCCATGCATTAGTCGCAAGTACCCCATATGTCCTATTTTTAGAAAAGTCATGCTAAAATTCATGGAAAATTTCAGCATGACCTTTGCTGAAAATAGGACACATGGAGTACCCGAATTTGCCGGAACGGAAGTTAATCGACATTCCGGCAAACTCAAGGGCCTCTCGGGGTACCTGCAAATTCATCACGACACAATGGTCGGAGACAAAACCCAGCAAACTAGCAAGATGATCATCATCTTTGCAAGTCATTACTTGTCAAACGCAGAAGTGCATAACACAAGCTCACCGACATAGACCAAGATGATCATCAATTTTGAATCAATAGACATACTTCTCAAAAGAGGCATTATCAAATTCTGGTGCCCTTGACTTACTAGTATTTATCTCTTATGACTGATGAATGTCCATTGAGTCCAGAAGCGAAGACTCTACAGTAAAATGAAAAAAACCTTGGAAATATATTTATGATAACTCTAAATGGATCAGAAGGTGCAGATGCACTTGTAAAAAAAGGTATGCATTTGCAGCAGCTTTGTTCTGATTATGACACCATTCTGTTAAGAAGGCAAAATAACATTATCATCGCAATTCATGGTTGAAGTTGAAGACCCTAAGCTTTAAAATGCCAAGTCTCACTTACGCATGTTAACTTATTTACCAGTTCAGAACTATCACCAGAAAATAGTAAATCCACGTTGACCACATAATATTATTTTGCAACCACTCAGTTTGTCCTTGACTGGGACACTTGAAGCACAAAACAACTAATGCAGAGCCTAACCACCTCTACAGTTTGTCCTTGACTAGGATTTTTTACTTAGAAAATACAAAACTTCTGTTATTGTTTTTATTTTTAACCAGAGCCTAACCACCTCTACAGTTTACAAACTAATTAAGATAATCACTAATCAGGCATGGAAAATTATTTTAGCCATGATCCCTGAGGATTAGAGCCTCCACAAGTCAGAGAAAATTAGTGTCTCCACTTATATTGTCAATGCTTGTTGTATGTTTGGCTTAAGGGTTTTCCTTTTCAAATTCTGACTCTTTTTCTAAACAAAGTAGGCTTCTATCCTGTCTAGAATGTAATGAAGATGTCTTGGATAAGCTGAGTGTTGTAATGAAGATGTCTTGGTGAGACTTGATATATGTCCAAAATTAGATAAATCACAAGGTACTTTCTCTACCTAATAAACTCCATATGACCACACAAAGCCCTGTTTAACACACCTGTAAAGAGGAACAACCCCCCTAAGGAGCTAGAAAGCTATATGAAACAAAATTATCAAGCATAGGCATACAAATTCAGTACTGCATGAAACAAAATAGGTACAACAAGTAGCTGCTAGAGGGGGAGAGGGGGAGAGGGGGAGAGGAGGAGGGGGAGCTCACGGGGGCCGGGGAGTGGGGCGCGGGGAGGATGTCGGGGACGAGATCCGGGTGGTGGTGGTGCTCCGGCGACGGTGGTGTGGACGGGGCGGCGTCCGGGTGGCGGGGTCGCGTCGAGGCGGCGGGGCAGCGTCGAGGTGGCGGGGCAGCGGCGTCGGGGCGGGGTCGAGGTGGCGGGGCAGCGGCGTCGGGGCGGGGTCGAGGCGGCGTCGGGGCGGCGGGGCAGCGTCGAGGCGGCGGGGCAGCGGCGTCGGGAGAAGAGAGGGGAAGAGGATCGAGGGCGAGGGCGAGGGAGAGAGAGGGGATAGGGAGGGGCCAGCCGGGGAGGGAATGTGGATGGCAAAAAAAAAATTACTAATGGCGCGTTGTCCCCCAGTGCGCCATTACTAGTTTGAACTAGTAATGGCGCACGGTGTGACAGTGCGCCATTAGTAGTTTGCAAAAAAGGGAAAAATATAATAAAAAACAACATTAGTGGCGCACTTTCCGACAGGTGCGCCATTACTAGTTACAACTAGTAATGGCGCACTTTGTCTGGATGCGCCATTAGTATGTTTGGACAGGCGCACTAGTTCGAAAAAAAAAATTTGATACTAATGGCGCACCCTGGGCCGGGTGCGCCATTAGTAGTTTCAACTCTAATGGTGCACCCCTTGTCAGGTGCGCCATTACTGTCAATCCCATCTATAGCCCTTTTTCTAGTAGTGTAGGGTTCTAGGGCGGAGATTGTAGGGGAAGGTGGGAGCAGGGCGAGGGCCAAAGCGCGGTAGCCAGCGGCGAGGCGCCGTCCTTGCGGCTGGCGGCGGCGGCGTGGGAGAGAGATGGCTAGGGTTTAGAGTTTCGACTCCTCTGGGAGCCGGCAATAGAATTGTCTTATTGCTTGAATCCAAAAAGAGTTTTACAATCTATATTTATATCCTAGATAACTTGTAGAAGAATCAATCCTGAGATAACTTGCCTAATCTGAAAATAAAACTAAGATAACTTGCGGGCCTAAGCCTGCCTATTGGGCCCGCGGCGGCCATAGACCTGGCCGGTCATAATAGTTTTGCCGGAAATGTTGATTTATTTCCATTCCGGCAAATTTTAGGCGCTCTATGGGCACTTTCTAGCAAAGGTCATGCCGAAATTTTCCGTGAATTTCGGCATGACTTGTGCTAGAAAGTTGGACATATTGAGTGCTCGAGATTTGTCGCGACTGGAATGAAACGACATTTCCGGCAAAACAAAGGTCACTTCTTTTCATTATTCACTTTATTATATAAAGCTTGATAATTAAACCACTACAACATTGAACCCTAGGAAACATGACCGACACCGATGAGGCCGGAGGTTCTCAGTCCCAATTAGGTCGAGCACACGCCTACCTCGACTTTCTGGCGGATCAGGAGAGACAGCAAGATGGGTGTCCGGACCCCCTTGTCATGACGCATGCTGACGGTGGTGGTGCCGGCGCCGACACTGATGCCACCAACGACACCGGCACTGAGAGTGGCGCTGATGATGTTCCTAACTACAGCGCGGAAGGTGGGACCTCCCAAGCCAGTGAGGGAAAGAAGGAAAAGAGGACACGACGCCCAAATGAGCTCGGCACCGGAAGACTGGTGGTCACGGCGGTGCACCCTAGCGAGTTCGAGCCAATAAAGCCGCGAGAAGTGGCAGCATGTTACGGCAACCAACTAGCATGCATCCTACGGGATACCGCTAACATCAACACCACAAAAATACGGAAGAATGAACATTTGAAGAAGTTGCTTCTATCTAGGTTGCATGCAAGATTCATGTTCCCCGGTCGGAATGACGATGTTGACCCATGGGATGATGATGCCTTGAAAAAAAATCAACAACAAAGCCCCAGGGAAGTTCAGCAACGCATTGAGTGCTTGGAAAACTAGGGTGAAAAAGGTGATTCAAGTGGACCATGAAACCTACACCGAGATTGTTGCAGACAATCCGAAAATTAAAATAGAGGACTTTGAAAAGTTCAAGCAGACTTGCAATGAAGAAGCTGCCAAGGCCAGGTCGGAGAGAGGCAAGCAGCTGCAGGCAAAGAACATGGGGAACCACCGCCTTACAAGTCATGGTTACACGGGAAAGAGGCCCGTGTGGGCTAAGGAGGACGCAGAACGTGAACGTTAGGGGATCCCAGACCCATTGGTTGAGTTCACCGACCAGCAGGAGCACGACTTCATCAGGGCCCGATTCTCATGGGATCCCAAGAAAAAGATTTTTTTCACCGACTTGCCGACTAGGAACTTCATGAGAATACTGGTAACTATCCTTTTACCACCTTACATATTAGGTTCTGATCAACGAAGTCTACTACATTCTAGTCTCATTCGTAAAGGATTCACGGACCATTTTGCAGAGAGAGCAACACAAGCTTGTGGCCGAGAGCGACTCATCGACTCAGTCGACTCAGTCATCGGTGAAGTACAAGTGGGATACTCCTTTCAACCGGGCCATGAACATAATGATGGGACACCCGCCCGGCAAGAGGCCGCAATATGGACGTGTGCACGACGCCGGGGATGGCGCCACGTGGAAGTACTATTATAACGAGGACCCCGAGGCCAAAAGACAGAGAAAGAAGTTCAGTCAAGTGACTATCGACGAGAAGGTGGCGCGGGCGATGGAGACAACAAAAGCTAAGACCAAAGCTGAGATAATCGCTGCATGTAGAGATGATATGGTGGCTGCCTTTACAAGCTTGATTCCAACAGTGGTCACATGGGTGCAACAAAATCCAAACGCGCCACCAAGTGATTTTCCCATGCACAGCTTCACCGGGAGCAACTCAACGAGCACCGCACCCATACCCATACCTAGTATGGCAATCACACCCGCACCTCCTCCAGCACCTGCTCCTGCACCCAGCTCTCACAGCAGCCCTAGCTCCGTCTATGGCTTGAATGTCGGGCCGTCGACATTGGCTGAGCTCGACGCCCTCATGGTAAATACGCGTCACACCTTCATCAACTCAACTGATTAATTAATCTTCAGTTGTCATTCTTTTTGAAGGAAATATGCCCTGGAGGCAATAATAAAGTTATTATTTATTTCCTTATTTCATGATAAATGTTTATTATTCATGCTAGAATTGTATTAACTGGAAACATCATACATGTGTGAATACATAGACAAACAGAGTGTCAGTAGTATGCCTCTACTTGACTAGCTCGTTAATCGAAGATGGTTATGTTTCCTAACCATGAACAAAAGAGTTGTTATTTGATTAACGGGATCACATCCTTAGAAGAGTGATGTGATTGACATGACCCATTCCATTAGCTTAGCACCCGATCGTTTAGTATGTTGCTATTGCTTTCTTCATGACTTATACATGTTCCGATTACTCTGAGATTATGCAACTCCCGTTTGCCGGAGGAACACTTTGTGTGCTACCAAACGTCACAACGTAACTGGGTGATTATAAAGGAGCTCTACAGGTGTCTCCAAAGGTACATGTTGGGTTGGCGTATTTCGAGATAAGGATTTGTCACTCCGATTGTCGGAGAGGTATCTCTGGGCCCTCTTGGTAATGCACATCACATAAGCCTTGCAAGCATTGCAACTAACGAGTTAGTTGCGAGATGAGGTATTACGAAATGAGTAAAGAGACTTGCCGGTAACGAGATTGAACTAGGTATTGAGATACCGACGATCGAATCTCGGGCAAATAACATACCGATGACAAAGGGAACAACGTATGTTGTTATGCGGTCTGACCGATAAAGATCTTCGTAGAATATGTAGGAGCCAATATGAGCATCCAGGTTCCGCTATTGGCTATTGACTGGAGACATGTCTCGGTCATGTCTACATTGTTCTCAAACCCGTAGGGTCCGCACGCTTAAGGTTTCGATGACACTTTCATTATGAGTTTATATGTTTTGATGTACCGAAGGAGTTCAGAGTCTCGGATGAGATCGGGGACATGACGAGGAGTCTCGAAATGGTCGAGACGTAAAGATCGATATATTCGACGACTATATTCGGACATCGGAAAGGTTCCGAGTGATTCGGGTATTTTCGGAGGTACCAGGAAGTTACGGGAATACGAGGAAGAAGCAATGGGCCTTAATGGGCCTTAGTGGGAAGGACCAGGAGGTGGCGCGCGCCCCTCCCAAGCCCAGTCCGAATTGGACAAGGGGTTTGGGGCGCGGCCCCTCTCTCCCTTCCTTCCCCTCTTCCCCTTTTCCCCCCTTCTCCTAGTTGGACTAGGAAAGGAGGAAACCTACTCCAACTAGGAGTAGGAATCCTACTCCCCTGGCGCTCCCCTCCCAGGGCCGGCCTCCTTCCCCCTTGCTCCTTTGTATACGGGGGCAGGAGGGCACCTCTAGACACACAAGTTGATCTTCGTGATCGTTCTCTTAGCCGTGTGCGGTGCCCCGCTCCACCATAATCCTCGATAATGTTGTAGCGGTGCTTAGGCGAAGCCCTGCGACGGTAGTACATCAAGATCGTCACCACGCCATCGTGCTGACGGAACTCTTCCCCGACACATTGCTGGATCGGAGTCCGGGATCGTCATCGAGCTGAATGTGTGCTAGAACTTGGAGGTGCCGTAGTTTCGGTGCTTGATCGGTCGGGCCGTGAAGATGTACGACTACATCAACCGCGTTGTCATAACGCTTCCGCTATCGGTCTACGAGGGTACGTAGACAACACTCTCCCCTCTCGTTGCTATGCATCACCATGATCTTGCGTGTACGTAGGAAATTTTTTGAAATTACTACGTTCCCCAACAGTGGCATCCGAGCCTAGGTTTTATGTGCTAATGTTGTGCACGAGTAGAACAGAAGTGAGTTGTGGGCGATATAAGTCATACTGCTTACCAGCATTTCATACTTTGGTTCGGCGGTATTGTTGGATGAAGCGGCCCGGACCGACATTATGCGTACACTTACGCGAGACTGGTTCTACCGACGTGCTTTGCACACAGGTTGCTGGCGGGTGTCAGTTTCTCCAACTTTAGTTGAACGGAGTGTGGCTACGCCCAGTCCTTGCGAAGGTTAAAATAGCACCAACTTGACAAACTATCGTTGTGGTTTTTGATGCGTAGGTAAGATTGGTTCTTGCTTAAGCCCGTAGCAGCCACGTAAAACTTGCAACAACAAAGTAGAGGACGTCTAACTTGTTTTTGCAGGGCATGTTGTGATGTGATATGGTCAAGACGTGATGAGATATGAGTTGTTGTATGAGATGATCATGTTTTGTTGAAGTTATCGGCAACTGGCAAAAGCCTTATGGTTATCTCTCTATTTCATAAGATGCAAGCGCCAAATAATTGCTTTACTTTATCGCTATGCGATAGCAATAGTTGCAAGAGCAATTGTTGGTGAGACAACCATGTGACGACACATTGATATAGATCAAGATGATGGAGATCATGGTTTCATGCCGGTGACGATAGAGATCATGACAGTACTTTGGAGATAGAGATCAAAGGCGCAAGATGATGATGGCCAATAATATGTCACATATTTTGATTGCATATGATGTTTATCTTTTTATACATTTTATTTTGCTTAGTTTGACGGTAGCATTTTAAGATGATCTCTCACTAATTATCAAGAAGTGTTTTTCCCTGAGTATGCACCGTTGCGAAAGTTCTTCATGCTGAGACACCACGTGATGATCGGGTGTGATAGGCTCTACATTAAAATACAACGGGTGCAAAACAGTTGCACACGCGGAATACTCAGGTTATACTTGACGAGCCAAGCATATACAGATATGGCCTCGGAACACGGAGACCGAAAGGTTGAGCGTAAATCATATAGTAGATATGATCAACATAGTGATGTTCACCATTGAAACTACTCCATCTCACGTGATGATCGGACATGGTTTAGTTGATTTGGATCACGTGATCACTTAGAAGATTAGAGGGATGTCTTTCTAAGTGGGAGTTCTTAAGTAATATGATTAATTGAACTTTAAATTTATCATGAACTTAGTCCTGGTAGTATTTTGCAAATTATGTTGTAGATCAATAGCTCGCGTTGTTGCTTCCCTGTGTTTATTTTGATATGTTCCTACAGAAAATTGTGTTGAAAATGTTAGTAGCAATGATGCGGATTGGATCCGTGATCTGAGGTTTATCCTCATTGCTGCACAGAAGAATTATGTCCTTGATGCACCGCTAGGTGACAGACCTATTGCAGGAGCAGATGCAGACGTTATGAACGTTTGGCTAGCTCAATATGATGACTACTTGATAGTTTAGTGCACCATGCTTAACGGCTTAGAATCGGGACTTCAAAGACGTTTTGAACGTCATGGACCATATGAGATGTTCCAGGAATTGAAGTTAATATTTCAAGCAAATACCCGAGTTGAGAGATATGAAGTCTCCAACAAGTTCTATAGCTAAAAGATGGAGGAGAATCGCTCAACTAGTGAGCATGTGCTCAGATTGTCTGGGTACTACAATCGCTTGAATCTAGTGGGAGTTAATCTTCCAGATAAGATAGTGATTGACAGAATTCTCTAGTCACCATCACCAAGTTAGTAGAACTTCGTGATGAACTATAGCATGCAAGGGATGACGAAAACGACTCCCGAGCTTTTCATGATGATGAAATCGATGAAGGTAGAAATCAAGAAAGAGCATCAAGTGTTGATGGTTGACAAGATCACTAGTTTCAAGAAAAGGGCAAAGGGTAAAAGGGGAACTTCAAGAAAAATAGCAAGCAAGTTGCTGCTCAAGTGAAGAAGCCCAAGTCTGTTCCTAAGCCTGAGACTAAGTGCTTCTACTGCAAAGGGACTGGTCACTGGAAGCGGAACTACCCCAAGTGATTGGCGGATAAGAAGGATGGGAAAGTGAACATAAGTATATTTGATATACATGTTATTGATGTGTACTTTACTAGTGTTTATAGCAACCCCTCAGTATTAGATACTAGTTCAGTTGCTAAGATTAATAACTCGAAACGGGAGTTGCAGAATAAACAGAGACTAGTTAAGGGTGAAGTGACGATGTGTGTTGGAAGTGGTTCCAAGATTGATATGATCATCGCACACTCCCTATACTTTCGGGATTAGTGTTGAACCTAAATAAGTGTTATTTGGTGTTTGCGTTGAGCATAAATATGATTTGATCATGTTTATTGTAATACGGTTATTCATTTAAGTAAGAGAATAAATTGTTGTTCTATTTACATGAATAAAACCTTATATGGTTACACACCCAATGAAAATGGTTCATTGGATCTCGATCGTAGTGATACACATATTCATAATATTGAAACCAAAAGATGCAAAGTTAATAATGATAGTGCAACTTATTTGTGGCACTGCCGTTTAGGTCATATTGGTGTAAAGCGCATGAAGAAACTCCATGCTGATGGGATTTTGGAATCACTTGATTATGAATCACTTGGTGCTTGCGAACCATGCCATATGGGCAAGATGACTTAAGACTCTGTTCTTCGGAACAATGGAGCGAGCAACAGATTTGTTGGAAATCATACTTACTGATGTATGTGGTCCGATGAATATTGAGGCTCGCGACAGGTATCATTATTTTCTAATCTTCACAGATGATTTGAGCAGATATGAGTATATCTACTTGATGAAACATAAGTCTGAAACATTTGAAAAGTTCAAAGAATTTCAGAGTGAAGTGAAAAATCATCGTAACAAGAAAATAAAGTTTCTACGATCTGATCATAGAGAAGAGTATTTGAGTAACGAGTTTGGCCTTCAGTTAAAAACAATGTGAAATAGTTTCACTACTCGCGCCACCTGGAACACCACAATGTAATGGTGTGTCCGAACGTCATAACCGTACTTTATTAGATATGGTGCGATCTATGATGTCTCTTACCGATCTACCACTATCGTTTTGGGGTTATGCATTACAGACAGCTGCATTCACGTTAAATAGGGCACCATCTAAATCCGTTGAAACGACACCGTATGAACTATGCTTTGGCAAGAAACCTAAGCTGTTGTTTCTTCAAGTTTGAGGTTGCAATGCTTATGTGAAAAAGTTTCAACCTGATAAGCTTAAACCCAAATCGGAGAAGTGCGTCTTCATAGGATACCCAAAAGAAAATGTTGGGTACACCTTCTATCATAGATCCGAAGGCAAGATATTCGTTGCTTTGAATGGATCCTTTCTAGAGAAGGAATTTCTCTCGAAAGAAGTGAGTGGGAGGAAAGTAGAACTTGATGAGGTAACTTTACCTTCTCCCTCTGGAAAGTAGTTCATCACAGAAATCTGTTCCTGTGACTACTACACCAATTAGTGAGGAAGCTAATGATGATGATCATGTAACTTCAAATCAAGTTACTACCGAATCTCATAGGTTAACCAGAGTGAGATCCGCACCAGAGTGGTACGGTAATCTTGTTCTGGAGGTCATTCTACTTGATCATGACGAACCAACGAACTATGAGGAAGTGATGATGAGCCCAAATTCCGCAAAATGGCTTGAGGCCATGAAATCTGACATAGGATCCATGTATATGTCAGGACCCCGATTCTAAGCCACATCGATCTAGCCGGTAACACCTCATATCACTTTGCGGCCTCACGCAAGGTATCCCACGGGTGTCGCCTTACCATGGCCCGGGACCGTTTGCGCCTTTTGGCTCGCGTATATGACAATGTCGCTAGCATCCATATGACCGAGAACCCGGGCCGACATGGCTAGTCGTGAACCCAAAGCGGCACATACCTATGGAGACAGGCATACATGAATCACATCGAACATGTCGGTCATCAACGAGTGATTCCGGGCTGTAGCACTGGGCTAACAGGACTCCGGGGATCCCGGGCTGTAGCAGGCTAGGCAGGACTCCGGAGATCACCGCGTGACATTTCCCCGAAGGGACAGACATAGGGACGAAGTGAAACACATGCCGGCTAGTCAAGTGTCCTAAACAGTAGTGCTGGGCTAGCAGGACTCCGGTGAACCGGGCTGTAGCGGACTACTATGGCTCGAGGAACACTAGACTACATTTCCCCATAAGAAAGGCTGCGAAGGACAAACAACTAGATTGTCGGATCCCACCCATACCAAGCATTTCAATCATACACACAATATGCCCAATATGAGTACATACAACATGGCATCACAACAAAACTCTACAACTCAAGTACTTTATTTAAAGGCTCCAGGGAGCCATACATAACATATTCATATAGATAGGGGTCACATGACCCGACACTGAAGTCATACAGTCATACAAGCACATGCGGAAGCAACTAGTCTGAGTACAGACTCTAGAAAGAAAGAAGGCTTCTCGAAGCCTGTCTATCTACATAGGGCCCTCCATGGCCTGGATCACCACCTGGGTGGCTAGTCACTCGTCGACGTCAAGGTCTACGTAAAACCCATCGAAGGGGGCAGTGTTGTCGTCTGAAAACAATAAATAAGCAAACATGAGTACAAAGGTACTCAGCAAGTCTTACATCAGAACCTACTATACATGCTCATTCTCAAGAAGGTGGTGGGGTTTATGCAGCAAGCCAGCTTTGACTCTTGGCTAAGCTATCCTACGGACCCTTTTAGTAAAATAGTTTTCGCACACGAGTCCACTACTCACCAACACAATACTCCATCGTGGATCCTCCCTCGTATCCCGCGAGAGGGCCATCCTCGGTACTCACACTTATCTTGAGTCTTTTAGTAGTATCCATTAACTTGTCTATGAACTGTATATGCAACCAAGTAGTCCTTTACCGCGGACGCGGCTATTCGAATAGTTTTATACCCTGCAGGGGTGTACTTCGTCACACATGTTTCCACCACTTAGCGTCTGCACATGAAATGTGCTCGGCAGACTTCAAGCGAAAACCGACGTGGGTGTAGACCACGACCTGACTAACCTCACAAGTCTCTAGTCCAGGGTCATCGCCTATTTGGGTTCCATCCGCAAGGAAATCCGGCCGGGGTGTCCTCAACGGCCCCGAACGATGTGAACAGGGTTCCCGAGACACCAAACGGGTGACTCGGTACACCCGGCCACGGTGTATCTACCGCAACATAGCCCACACCTAGGGTCAGCGCTACGCACGGCCGCCAACACTTAACCTACAAACACCAGAAACTAGTTGCAACTCCTGGACTGAGGCGAGAGGGGTGAGTAAGTCGAGCGGGGTCATATTTCAGGGCCCAATGTGTGGTAGTAGCTGAATCTTAAATCATGCATAAAGAACTTAGTTCCTAGGGACGGCCTCAATGAAACAACCCACCATGTACTCCTACATGGCCTCTCATCGATACCTTTACCAAAACATGTTCAACACATCCCACATATCACTGACACAAGCATTTCACTCTAGCCCATCACCTAGATGAACCAGACCTGACACAACACTAAGCATAGCAGGCATAGCAAGGTAGGAATCACAAAACATGGCTCAATCAACTCCTACACATGCTAGTGGGTTTCATCTAGTTACTGTGGCAATGACAGGTCATGCAGAGGATAAGGGTTCAACTACCGTAGCACACAGCAGTTTGAAACGCGTTGTCTTAATGCAATAAACATGAGCAGGAGCGAGAACATGGGTTGTATCGGAATGATCAATGGTTGCTTGCCTGATGGTAATAGGATACTGCCCTTAAATTGGATACTCGTGAATATCCTCGGAGGCAGAACCTACCACGAAGAACACATCGGAACAAAATAAACACATGACGATATGCAACAATATGATGCATGCTATGACATGGCAATATGGATGTGTCTTGGCCTAATGCAAGCTAAAACAGAAGGGTAATTGCTTATTTGAACCAAAGGTTCAAGTGTTAGCTCATTTGACATGATCATATTAGTGCATCACCTTATATTGCATAAACAGCAGGTTTAACTTGTTCTGACATGCATGAAACCAGTACCAATGGATAGCTTGGATTTTTCTGATCATTTTTCATATATAATTTGTCTCATTTGGAGTTATGGCTGAATTTCTATGAATTTTTGAAGTTTAGGCAATTTTCTGGAATTTTCTATATAAAATTAAATCCAGAAAAGAGTTACTGCGTCAGTCTTGCGTCAGCATGACGTCAGCAAGTCAAAGGCGCCAGCCAGGTCAAACCTGACTGGTGGGGCCCCCTGGTCAGTGTCTCTGTGCACTAACCGTGCTTAGTTAGCCTAATTAACAGGCGGGGCCCACTAGTCAGTGACTATACTAATTAACTAATCTATTTAGTTAGCACTAACAGGGTAATTAGCCGGGCGGGGCCCGCATGTCATTGAGAGAGGGGGGGGAGTCAACCCACGTCAGCAGGTCAAACCTCCCCGGTCAGTGGGTCAAAGCCTGCCGGCGTTTAGCCGCCGGCGAGGCCAGACGCGGTGGCGCGCTGCGGAAATCGCCCACGGGGCACCATTTGGTGCGCGGAGAGCATCTACGAGCTCCTGGGAACGAGCCGCATCTCTTGCTGGTGGTGGTTGAGCTCGGGGTGGCCGGAGACGTCGCCGGCGACGACTTTGGCGGTCGCCGGAGTCGGGCGAAAGTGAACCCGTGGCTGTGAGGCACGGCGAGGTGCGTGGAGTAGTGCGTTGAGTTCCTGGTTATGCGGTGAAGTGTTCGAACACGGTGGCGTGGCCAAAATTTGGCCAGAGCCACGTCGGCGACGAGCTCCGCGGCGGTGTGTGCGGGTGAGCTTCGTGCAGTTGCTACGGTGCACGAGGAAGCAAACGGAGAGGATGGAGAGGTAGCTGAGCTCACGGCGGTCTCGTAGAGCTAGACGGTGCGGTCGGGGACGAGCTGGTGCGGCGGCGACGGCGAAGGGGATCTCCGGCAGTGCTCGGTGAAGATGAGGTCGAAGAGCACGATGCAGAGCGTGTGAGCGCTCGGGGCTCGGGCTGTTCGACGAAGTCGATGATGGCGGAGTTGTTGGACACGGTGGCTCGGTACAGGGGCGATGGTGGACGCGGTTTCACGGTGGCGCGAGCACGGCAGCGTTGGCCATGGTGGAGGGAGAGCGAAGGAGAGGAGCCAGAGGGGCGTGCGGGTGTCTGCGAGGTCGGGGAGAGAGCGGGGGTTCGTCCCGCGTCGACAGCGCGACGAGGGGAGCGGCGAGGCGGCGGCAGCTGCGTGGCGTGCATGCGGGTGCTCGGCGTCGAGCACCTGCCTGCCTGCCTGGCGAAGACGAAGCAGCTGGCTGGCATGGGCCAGCACAGTGCTGGGCCGCCAGGTGGGCCGGCTACTGGGCTGCGGCCAGGTTAGTCTTCCTAATTTGTTTCCTTTTCTATTTTCCTGTAACTTTGTGGACTTATTTAAAATACCAAAACACTTCCAAAAATCCTGAAAATAAATGTGGTCTCTGTTTGGATTATTTCCAACAGCAAACATTTACTTTCAGAATTATTTGAGCAATTTAATTATTTAATAGCACTTAAATGCCCAAATTCAAATACTTATGATTTAAATCAATGACCTTTTGTTGACCTAAAAATATGTGCACCATTTTTCCCAAAGGTTCTAACCCAAGGCAAAGAGGGTGAACATTTTTTAAGGGCATTTCAGGTTCATTGAATTTATTTTTAGTAAACCCTAGTTGATTTCAGGGGGGGTGTTGGGGGTTCTGCCTTCCCATTTCAAGTTTCTGATGAAAGTAAATATGATGCACACTCTAATGCATGGTCTAGCTAGGGTGTGACAACTCACCCCCACTCAATAGAATCTCGTCCCGAGATTTAGGATCATCCGGGAAGAAGGTGGGGTACTCGAGTCGAAGACGATCCTCCCTTTCCCAAGTGGCTTCTTCCTCGGAGTGGTGTGACCATTGAACCTTGAGAAACTTGATATTATGACGTCGAGTGGTACGCTTGGCTTGATCAAGGATACGAACAGGGTATTCCCGATAAGAAAGGTTATCTTGTAAATCAAGCGTTTCGTGGTCCACTCCACGGATAGGATCCGCAAAGCAACGCCTGAGTTGCGTAACGTGGAAGACATCGTGAACTCTGGAAAGATGCGGAGGTAGTTCCAATTGGTAGGCAACTTCTCCTCGTTTGGCAAGAATGCGAAAGGGTCCAATGTAACGAGGAGCCAATTTGCCCTTGATACCGAAGCGATGGGTTCCCTTTAACGGGGTAACCCGAAGGTAAGCCTTCTCGTCAACTTCAAATGTCATAGGCTTATGTTTACGATCATATTGACTCTTTTGGCGAGATTGGGCTGTTTTCAATTTCTCACAAATAACGCGAACCTGCTCTTCTGCTTCCTGAATCATATCCGGGCCAAAGAGTTGTCTTTCCCCGGTTTCTGACCAGTTAAAAGGCATTCGACATTTTCGTCCATAGAGAACTTCGAAGGGAGCTTTGCCCAAACTAGCTTGATAACTATTGTTATAAGCAAACTCCGCGAATGGAAGGCATTTCTCCCAACTCATTCCGAACGAGATAACAGAAGCTCGGAGCATATCTTCCAGAATTTGATTGACTCGCTCTACTTGACCACTTGATTGAGGATGGAAGGCGGTGCTAAAGGAGAGATGAGTTCCCATAGCATTTTGGAAACTTTCCCAAAATCGAGAGGTGAAGAGACTTCCACGGTCTGAGTTAATTTCCAATGGGACACCATGAAGAGACACTATTCGGGAGATGTATAAGTCAGCTAGCTGGCTAGCGGTGATACTCTCACGAACAGGTAGAAAATGGGCTACTTTGGAAAGTCGGTCGATCACAACGAAGATGCCATTATTTCCTCTCTTGGTCCTGGGAAACCCAGTGATGAAATCCATACTGATTTTGTCCCATTTCCATTCAGGAATAACCAAAGGTTGAAGGGTGCCAGCAGGCCGTTGATGCTCTGCTTTAACACGACGACAAACGTCGCAATTAGCAATGTATTGAGCGATTTCTCTCTTCATCCTAGTCCACCAAAACCTCTGGCGTAGATCTTGATACATCTTAGTACTACCGGGATGAATGGTGAGAGGGGATTCGTGAGCTTCCTTAAGGATCATCTGGCGTAGATGTTGTTTCTTGGGAACCACCAGGCGGTTCTCGAAGAAGACAGCACCTTGTTCATCCATGGAAAAACATTTAGCAACTCCGCTAGCAATGTTTTCCTTAATCCGGGATATGCCCTTATCACGCTTTTGGGCAGCTATGATTTGATCCATAAGGGTAGGTTTCGCCACCAGGGTAGATAGGAATCCTCGAGGAACAATGTGAAGGTTAAGCATACGAAATTCCTCATGGAGAAGTGGTTGACTTTGTTGTAACATCAGGTTGTTACAGTAGGACTTACGACTTAGTGCATCAGCCATGACATTGGCTTTGCCGGGGGTGTAAGTTATTCCTAAGTCGTAATCCGAGATCAACTCGACCCAACATCTTTGCCTGAGATTCAAATCTAGTTGGGTGAAGATATATTTCAAACTTTGGTGATCGGTGAAGATCTCGCAACGATTACCGAGAAGGTAATGTCGCCAGGTTTTGAGTGCATGGACAATAGCTGCAAGCTCTAGATCATGTGTGGGATAATTTTCCTCATGTGGGTGTAATTGCCGTGAAGCATAGGCAATTACCTGACGATCTTGCATGAGTATGCAACCTAGTCCATGTCGCGAGGCATCGCAATAGATAACAAAGTCCTTGGAGAAATCTGGAGGTACCAGTACGGGAGCAGATGTCACGCGTCTTTTCAGTTCCTGAAAACTGAACTCGCACTGTGGAGTCCACTCGAACTTTTTATCTTTCTTGAGGAGTTCAGTTAGAGGTTTAGCAACCTTGGAGAAATTCTCGACGAAGCGGCGGCAATAGCTCGCTAGGCCAAGGAAACTCCAAACTTGCTTGACCGTTTCAGGTGGAGTCCAATCAAGGACGGCTTGAACTCGCTCGGGATTGATAGCAATACCCTTACCAGAGATTACATGGCCTAGATAGGTCACTTCTGACAACCAAAATTCACACTTGGAGAATTTGGCATAAAGGCGATGCTCTCGAAGTTTCATCAATACCAGCCTTAGATGTTCGGCATGTTCCTCTTCATTCTTGGAGAAGATGAGTATGTCATCGAGGTATACTATGACGAATTTGTCCAAGTACTCCATGAAAACCGAGTTCATTAACCGGGAGAAGGTGGCCGGGGCATTGGTTAAACCGAAGGACATGACGGTGTACTCGTATTGGCCATAATGAGTAACAAAGGCCGTTTTGGGAATGTCCCCGTTTCTGATTTTGATTTGATGGTAGCCCAACCGCAAATCCATCTTGGAGAAGACTGAGGATCCAGCGAGCTGATCATACAGGTCGTTGATCCTGGGGAGCGGGTATTTGTTCTTGATGGTGACCAGATTGACAGGTCGGTAATCCACAACCATTCGATCCGTTCCATCCTTCTTCTTGACGAAGAGGACGGGGCAAGCCCAAGGAGAGGAGCTAGGACGGATGAACCCCTTGTTCAAGAACTCATCGAGTTGGTTCTTAAGCTCGGCTAGTTCTAAGGGTGCCATCTTGTAGGGTCTTCTAGCAATTGGAACGGTTCCTGGAACAAGGTCTATTACAAACTCAACATCCCTGTCAGGTGGAACACCTGGCAGTTCTTCTAGAAACACATCCGGAAAGTCTCGGACTACCGGAACGTCCTCAAGGTCTGGAAGAGGGTTGGCATTGAGGGAGTAAAGTTGGCGCTTGGCCACTCGAGTTAAGACATTAACTGTCTTGCCCGAGGGGTGAGTAAGTTGAACGGTTCTAGTGGCACAATCGATCCTGGCATAATGAGATGACATCCAGTCCATACCCAAGATGATGTTTATGTCAGAGGACTTGAGAGCTATTAAAGATGCAAGGAAGACAAGCCTATCGACAAGAATTTCGTTCCCATGGCTTACCCTAGAAGTTTGCCATTTGGAACCCGGAGTTTGAATTACCATGGAAGTGGGCATGTCACAGAATGTCATGTTATGCAACCGAGCGTAATTCTCGGATATGAATGAATGAGATGCTCCAGTATCGAAAAGAACAGATGCCGGATGGCAGTTAACAAGGAGCGTACCAAGGACGACGTTGGGATCCTCATGAGCCTCTTCGGCTGAAACATAATTGACATGGCCACGTGCAGTGGTGGCCGGCTTGGCGTAGAAAGTTTTTCCCGCGGGCTTACCACGGCCAACGGACTTTCCAGCTTGATTGGGGTTGTTCTGGGGACACTCTCGACTATAGTGACCCGGCTCTCCACACTTGAAGCATGTTAACACAGTGGGGCGTGGAGCAGCATTAGCAGCGGGGCCACCATAGGGCTTGGGCGGTGCGAATTGCTGGTTGCGACGAGGCGCCTCAAAGGATGGCCTCGGGGTGAATCTGGGTGGCAGTGCCGTGCTTGGAATCCACACCCGGCGCTTCTGAGCTCCAGAGCCGGATGAAGACCCAAAATCACGGGAGTGCTTGCGTGAAGCGTCATAATCAGTCTGGCCTGTCTCAGCACTGATAGCTTTGTTGACCAACTTCTGAAAGGATGTGCACTCGTGTAGACGGAGATCACGGCGAAGCTCAGGGCTAAGTCCCTTGCGGAACCATGCCTGCTTCTTGGCGTCAGTAGAAACCTCTTCAGGAGCATAGCGTGCTAGGTTCCCAAATTCTTGGCTATATGCATCCACAGTCAGCCTTCCTTGGGTGAAGTTGCAGAACTCCTCCCTCTTGCGATCCATGAGACCTTCCGGAATGTGATGCTCACGGAAAGCCTCGCTGAACTCTGCCCAGGTAGTGATTTGACCGACCGGGCGCATAGCTTCGTAGTTTTCCCACCAATGGCTAGCGGGGCCCTCGAGATGATAGGCAGCATAGGTAACCTTGTCGGCTTCGGCTACATTGGCAGAACGTAGCTTGTGGGTGATGCTGCAAAGCCAATCATCCGCGTCGAGGGGTTCGATGGAATGGTTAAACTTCAGTGGGTACAGCTTGATAAAGTCATTGATTGACACCAGGTCATTTCGTGGGTGGCGTGCAGTGTTCTGCTCAATCCGCTCCCGCAGGCGGTTGGTCTCACGTTTGTTCCTTTCCGCCTCCAGCATCACTTCGGCCAGAGAAGGCGGGTGAGGCAGATTTTCACCTCTAGCTGCACTGGCTTCCCCCCGCTCCGGGACAGCAGGGTTGCCGCGGGTGTTGACCATTCTAGGAGGAAACAAGACAACGGTTTAGACAAGGATGGCTCAAACTTAACAAGGAGTGCAGAATGTAAAGGATAACACGGAATGCAGAGATGCTCATTCGTATGCCATGGTAATATAAAACTGCCATATATACACCAACGGTCATACTCGTCATACATAGTTTAGTACAAGCCCATGCTACAGTACAACTATGAAGGTAGACGTTACATCTCATCGGAGGCATTCCGAGTTCCTATACATTATTTGTCTACACCTCCGGAATCGATTACACGCCAAGTCATATTCCACAAGTCACGCAGGACAGTGGGGATACAACTACTACAATACTAGTGGTACTACTACTAACTCAGATAGCTCCATAGTAGTCCTCATAGAAGTCACCTCCATAGCCTGGAAGTTCAACGTGATCATCCGGAAACAGATGGTCCTGAGGAGCCTGTGGACCATAGGGGCTAGGATGAGGTCTTGGACCAACAAACGGTGGCCTGCGGGGACCACGGGGTGGGGTGATGCCTCCCACATCACGCCAATCCACCATGTCTGGCAGAGCTGATCTCACAGGATACAGATCCCTGGTATCCATACATCCAGCTTGCACCGCAGGTGCAAACCGAGTCAATGTGGCCCAATGATCAGCACGAGTATTAAAAAGCTCCAGCCTCAAGGCCCGATTCTCTCGGTCCTTATCTTCGAGCATCTCAGCGGTGGTACGAGTTAATGAGTCCTCCTGAGTGGAGTCAGCATAGATAGCCTGAAGATACCCTTGCGCTCCCGGAAGTGAAGCTGGCATGTAACGGAAGTCAGTGTTCCGAGGCAGGCCAGTCCGGACTCGCAATATGGTCATCATGGAGTAGGCAGCATCCTGCACAGCCATCTCAACGTTAACCCCGAGTCCATAGGAACAGTGAAGGGGCTCGGTAGACCCAGGATAGGAAGGAAATATCCTGACGGTGCAGAAATACTGGCTTTGATTAAAGTCGCGGAACTGCTCTTCAACAGTGTATTCGGGATACCAACGGTATCCTGTCTCGATCATGACCCAGACTAACATAGCAGTATGACCGGGCACGTCGAGGCACCTGGTCAGGCGAACCACTTGATTTTGAGAACGGTTGGCCATCTGAAAGCACAACCACAAGACAAAGACATCAGAATTCCTAGGGAAAATTGGACAGCATAACGGCTGTAAATGCTCAGAAAAAGATTTGAGACATCCACAACAGTTCACAATACCGCTCAACAGCATCATATCAAGGTTCTGATTCAAATAGCAACATACTAAAATAGTAGAAACTGGACTGGAACTCGTAGCAATAATCCTATAAACTACTACGGATTAGTAACACGTGAACCTGATAGAAGAAGAGAGCCTAGTCCTTAACCCACGTTGAATGAGAAGAGAATGACTCAGATCAGAGGCATAGGGTAAAGGAGTAAAAGAACCTTACGTTCCCTCCCACAA
Source organism: Triticum monococcum (assembly GCA_034509565.1). Taxonomy (NCBI): domain Eukaryota; kingdom Viridiplantae; phylum Streptophyta; class Magnoliopsida; order Poales; family Poaceae; genus Triticum; species Triticum monococcum. The sequence continues at coordinate 24,630,711 of CM067842.1, read as the reverse complement.
TCAATTCCCTTACATATAACTAAAGCATTTCTAGACTCGACATCGACCAGTTTGGCTCAACGAACCTACAGGCAGTCCGGCTCTGATGCCAACGCTGTCAGGACCCCGATTCTAAGCCACATTGATCTAGCCGGTAACACCTCATATCACTTTGCGGCCTCACGCACGGTATCCCACGGGTGTCGCCTTACCATGGCCCGGGACCGTTTGCGCCTTTTGGCTCGCGTATATGAAAATGTCACTAGCATCCATATGACCGAGAACCCGGGCCAACATGGCTAGTCGTGAACCCAAAGAGGCACAGACCTATGGAGACAGGCATACATGAATCACATCGAACATGTCGGTCATCAACGAGTGATTCCGGGCTGTAGCACTGGGCTAACAGGACTCCGGGGATCCCGGGCTGTAGCAGGCTAGGCAGGACTCCGGAGATCACCGCATGACATTTCCCCGAAGGGACAGACATAGGGATGAAGTGAAACACATGCCGGCCAGTCAAGTGTCCTGAACAGTAGTGCTGGGCTAGAAGGACTCCGGTGAACCGGGCTGTAGCGGACTACTATGGCTCGAGGAACACTAGACTACATTTCCCCATAAGAAAGGCTGCGAAGGACAAACAACTAGATTGTTGGATCCCACCCATACCAAGCATTTCAATCATACACACAATATGCCCGATATGAGTACATACAACATGGCATCACAACAAAACTCTACAACTCAAGTACTTTATTTAAAGGCTCCAGGGAGCCATACATAACGTATTCATACAGATAGGGGTCACATGACCCGACACTCAAATCATACAGTCATACAAGCACATGCGGAAGCAACTAGTCTGAGTACAGACTCTAGAAAGAAAGAAGGCTTCTCGAAGCCTGTCTATCTACATAGGGCCCTCCATGGCCTGGATCACCACCTGGGTGGCTAGTCACTCGTCGACGTCAAGGTCTACGTAAAACCCATCGGAGGGGGCAGTGTTGTCGTCTGAAAACAATAAATAAGAAAACATGAGTACAAAGGTACTCAGCAATTCTTACATCAGAACCTACTATACATGCTCATTCTCAAGAAGGTGGTGGGGTTTATGCAGCAAGCCAGCTTTGACTCTTGGCTAAGCTATCCTACGGAACCTTTTAGTAAAATAGTTTTCGCACACGAGTCCACTACTCACTAACACAATACTCCACCGTAGATCCTCCCTGGTATCCTGCGAGAGGGCCATCCTCGGTACTCACACTTATCTTGAGTCTTTTAGTAGTATCCATTAACTTGTCTATGAACTGTATATGCAACCAAGTAGTCCTTTACCGCGGACGCGGCTATTCGAATAGTTTTATACCCTGCAGGGGTGTACTTCGTCACACATGTTTCCACCACTTAGTGTCTGCACACGAAATGTGCTCGGTAGACTTCAAGCGAAAACCGACGTGGGTGTAGACCACGACCTGACTAACCACACAAGTCTCTAGTCCAGGGTCATCGCCTATTCGGGTTCCATCCGCAAGGAAATCCGGCCGGGGTGTCCTCAACGGCCCCGAACGATGTGAACAGGGTTCCCGAGACACCAAACGGGTGACTTGGTACACCCGGCCACGGTGTATCTACCGCAACATAGCCCACCCCTAGGGTCAGCGCTACGCACGGCCGCCAACACTTAACCTACAAACACCAGAAACTAGTTGCAACTCCTGGACTGAGGCGAGAGGGGTCAGTAAGTCGAGTGGGGTCATATTTCAGGGCCCAATGTGTGGTAGTAGCTGAATCTTAAATCACGCATACAGAACTCAGTTCCTAGGGACGGACTTAATGAAACAACCCACCATGTACTCCTACATGGCCTCTCATCGATACCTTTACCAAAACATGTTCAACACATCCCACATATCACTGACACAAGCATTTCACTCTAGCCCATCACCCAGATGAACCAGACCTGACACAACTCTAAGCATAGTAGGCATAGCAAGGTAGGAATCACAAAACATGGCTCAATCAACTCCTACACATGCTAGTGGGTTTCATCTAGTTACTGTGGCAATGACAGGTCATGCAGAGGATAAGGGTTCAACTACCGTAGCACACAGCAGTTTGAAACGCGTTGTCTTAATGCAGTAAACAAGAGCAGGAGCGAGAACATGGGTTGTATCGGAATGATCAATGGTTGCTTGCCTGATGGAGTGGTAACGGGATACTGCCCTTCAGTTGGATACTCGTGAATATCCTCGGAGGCAGAACCTACCACGAAGAACACATCGGAACACAATCAACACATGACGATATGCAACAATATGATGCATGCTATGACATGGCAATATGGATGTGTCTTGGCCTAATGCAAGCTAAAACAGAAGGGTAATTGCTTATTTGAACCAAAGGTTCAAGTGTTAGCTCATTTGACATGATCATATTAGTGCATCACCTTATATTGCATAAACAGCAGGTTTAACTTGTTCTGACATGCATGAAACCAGTACCAATGGATAGCTTGGATTTTTCTGATCATTTTTCATATATAATTTGTCTCATTTGGAGTTATGGCTGAATTTCTATGAATTTTTGAAGTTTAGGCAATTTTCTGGAATTTTCTATATAAAATTAAATCCAGAAAAGAGTTACTGCGTCAGTCTTGCGTCAGCATGACGTCAGCAAGTCAAAGGCGCCAGCCAGGTCAAACCTGACTGGTGGGGCCCCCTGGTCAGTGTCTCTGTGCACTAACCGCGCTTAGTTAGCCTAATTAACAGGCGGGGCCCACTAGTCAGTGACTATACTAATTAACTAATCTATTTAGTTAGCACTAATAGGGTAATTAGCCGGGCGGGGCCCGCATGTCAGTGAGAGAGGGGGGAGTCAACCCACGTCAGCAGGTCAAACCTCCCAGGTCAGTGGGTTAAAGCCTGCCGGCGTTTAGCCGCCGGCGAGGCCAGACGCGGTGGCGCGCTGCGGAAATCGCCCACGGGGCACCATTTGGTGCGCGGAGAGCATCTACGAGCTCCTGGGAACGAGCCACAGCTCTTGGTGGTGGTGGTTGAGCTCGGGGTGGCCGGAGATGTCGCCGGCAACGACTTTGGCGGTCGCCGGAGTCGGGCGAAAGTGAACCCGTGGCTGTGAGGCACGGCGAGGTGCGTGGAGTAGTGCGTTGAGTTCCTGGTTATGCGGTGAAGTGTTCGAACACGGTGGCGTGGCCAAAATTTGCCCAGAGCCACGTCGGCGACGAGCTCCGCGGCGGTGTGTGCGGGTGAGCTTCGTGCAGTTGCTACGGTGCACGAGGAAGCAAACGGAGAGGATGGAGAGGTAGCTGAGCTCACGGCGGTCTCGTAGAGCTAGACGACGCGGTCGGGGACGAGCTGGTGCGGCGGCAACGGCAAAGGGGATCTCCGGCAGTGCTCGGTGAAGACGAGGTCGAAGAGGACGATGCAGAGCGTGTGAGCGCTCGGGGCTCAGGCTGTTCGACGAAGTCGACGATGGCGGAGTTGTTGGACACGGTGGCTCGGTACAGGGGCGACGGTGGACGCGGTTTCACGGTGGCGCGAGCACGGCAGCGTCAGCCATGGTGGAGGGAGAGTGAAGGAGAGGAGCCAGAGGGGCGTGCGGGTGTCTGCGAGGTCGGGGAGAGAGCGGGGGGTTCGTCCCGCGTCGACAGCGCGACGAGGGGAGCGGCGAGGCGGCGGCAGCTGCGTGGCGTGCATGCGGGTGCTCGGCGTCGAGCACCTGCCTGCCTGCCTGGCGAAGACGAAGCAGCTGGCTGGCATGGGCCAGCACAGTGCTGGGCCGCCAGGTGGGCCGGCTACTGGGCTGCGGCCAGGTTAGTCTTTCTAATTTGTTTCCTTTTCTATTTTCCTGTAACTTTGTGGACTTATTTAAAATACCAAAACACTTCCAAAAATCCTGAAAATAAATGTGGTCTCTGTTTGGATTATTTCCAACAGCAAACATTTACTTTCAGAATTATTTGAGCAATTTAATTATTTAATAGCATTTAAATGCCCAAATTCAAATACTTATGATTTAAATCAATGACCTTTTGTTGACCTAAAAATATGTGCACCATTTTTCCCAAAGGTTCTAACCCAAGGCAAAGAGGGTGAACATTTTTGAAGGGCATTTCAGGTTCATTGAATTTATTTTTAGTAAACCCTAGTTGATTTCAGGGGGGGGGGGTGCTGGGGGTTCTGCCTTCCCATTTCAAGTTTCTGATGAAAGTAAACATGATGCACACTCTAATGCATGGTCTAGCTAGGGTGTGACAGTATAAGAACAAAGTATGGACTTTGGTTGACTTGCCTGATGTTCGGCAAGCCATTGAGATTAAATGGATCTTCAAGAGGAAGAAGGACACGGATAGTAGTGTTACTATCTACAAAGCTAGAATTGTCGCAAAAGGTTTTCGACAAGTTCAAGGTGTTGACTACGATAAGAGTTTCTCACTCGTATCTATGCTTAAGTCTGTCCGAATCATGTTAGCAATTGCCGCATTTTATGAAATCTGGCAAATGGATAAACAAAACTGCATTCCTTAATGGATTTATTGTATATGATGCAACCAGAAGGTTTTGTCAATCCTAAAGGTGTTAACAAAATGTGCAAGCTCCAGCGATCCATCTATGGACTGGTGCAAGCATCTCAGAGTTGGAATATACGCTTTCATGAGTTGATCAAGGCATATAGTTTTATACAGACTTGCGGTGAAACCTGTATTTACAAGAAAGTGAGTGGGAGTACTACAACATTTCTGATAAATATATGTGAATGACATATTGTTGATCGGGAATAATGTAGAATTATTCTGCAAAGCATAAAGGAGTGTTTGAAAGGAGTTTTTTTTAAGAAAGACCTCGGTGAAGCTGCTTACATATTAAGCATCAAGATCTATAAAGATAGATCAAGACGCTTGATAAGTTTTTTTCAATGAGTACATACCTTAACAAGATTTTGATGTAGTTCAAAATGGAACAGTCAAAGAAAGAAGTTCTTGGCTGTGTTACAAGGTGTGAAATTGAGTAAGACTCAAAGCCCGACCACGGCAGAAGATAGAAAGAGAATGAAAGTCATTCCCTATGCCTCAGCCATAGGTTCTATAAAGTATGCCATGCTGTGTACCAGATCTACTGTATACCCTACACTGTGTTAAGCAAGGGAGTACAATAGTGATCTAAGATTAGATCACTGGACAGCGGTCAAAATTATCCTTAGTGGAATAAGGAAATATTTCTCAATTATGGAGGTGACAAAAAGGTTCGTCGTAAAAAGTTACGTCGATGCAACTTTTGACACAGATCTGGATGACTCTAAGTCTCGATCTAGATACATATTGAAAGTGGGAGCAATTAGCTAGAGTAGCTCCGTGCAGAGCATTGTAGACATAGCATTCGCAAAATACTTACGGATCTGTATGTGAGAGATACGTTCACTAAAATTATCTCACAAGCAAAACACGATCACACCTTAGTACTCTTTGGGTGTTAATCACATAAACGATGTGAACTAGATTACTGACTCTAGTAAACCCTTTGGGTATAGGTCACATGACAATGTGAACTATGGGTGTTAATCACATGGTGATGTGAACTATTAGTGTTGAATCACATGGCGATGTGAACTAGATTATGGACTCTAGTGCAAGAGGGAGACAGAAGGAAATATGCCCTAGAGGCAATAATAAAGTTATTATTTACTTCCTTATATCATGATAAATGTTTATTATTCATGCTAGAATTGTATTAACCGGAACCATCATACATGTGTGAATACATAGACAAACAGAGTGTCACCAGTATGCCTCTACTTGACTAGCTCGTTAATCGAAGATGGTTATGTTTCCTAACCATGAACAAAAGAGTTGTTATTTGATTAACGGGATCACATCATTAGAAGAATGATGTGATTGACATGACCCATTCCATTAGCTTAGCACCCGATCGTTTAGTATGTTGCTATTGCTTTCTTCATGACTTATACATGTTCCAATGACTATGAGATTATGCAACTCCCGTTTGCCGGAGGAACACTTTGTGTGCTACCAAACGTCACAACGTAACTTGGTGATTATAAATGATCTCTACAGGTGTCTCCAAAGGTAGATGTTGGGTTATTGACTGGAGACGTGTCTCGGTCATGTCTACATTGTTCTCAAACCCGTAGGGTCTGCACGCTTAAGGTTTCGATGACACTTTCATTATGAATTTATATGTTTTGATGTAACGAAGGAGTTCGGAGTCTCGGATGAGATCGGGGACATGACGAGGAGTCTCAAAATGGTCGAGACGTAAAGATCGATATATTGGACGACTATATTCGGACATCGGAAAGGTTCCGAGTGATTCGGGTATTTTCGGAGGTACCATGAAGTTACGGGAATACGAGAAAGAAGCAATGGGCCTTAATGGGCCTTAGTGGGAAGGACCAGGAGGTGGCGCGCGCCCCTCCCAAGCCCAGTCCGAATTGGACAAGGGGTTTAGGGCGCGGCCCCTCTCTCCCTTCCTTCCCCTCTTCCCCCTTTTCCCCCCTTCTCCTAGTTGGACTAGGAAAGAAGGAAACCTACTCCAACTAGGAGTAGGAATCCTACTCCCCTGGCGCTCCCCTCCTAGGGCCGGCCTCCTTCCCCCTTGCTCCTTTATATACGGGGGCAGGGGGGCACCTCTAGACACACAAGTTGATCTTCGTGATCGTTCTCTTAGCCGTGTGCGGTGCCCCCCTCCACCATAATCCTCGATAATATTGTAGCGGTGCTTAGGCGAAGCCCTGCGACGGTAGTATATCAAGATCGTCACCACGCCGTCGTGCTGACAGAACTCTTCCCCGACACTTTGCTGGATCGGAGTCCGGGGATCGTCATCGAGCTGAATGTGTGCTAGAACTCGGAGGTGCCGTAGTTTCGGTACTTGATCGGTCGGGCCGTGAAGACGTACGACTACATCAACCACGTTGTCATAACGCTTCCGCTATCGGTCTACGAGGGTACGTAGACAACACTCTCCCCTCTCGTTGATATGCATCACCATGATCTTGCGTGTACGTAGATTTTTTTTTGAAATTACTATGTTCCCCAACACTTTTTGGATCTCTGACGCCACACGTATATGTCTTTGTAGGCCGACTCCACTCCATGCACCCTCCTTTACAACATGAAGGGCGGTTGGTGGATGTGGGGAAGGGTACTATAGTGAAGCCTAAGGATCGATTGTTTCACCGCCGGCAGATGCCTGATAACGCCTTAAGGGTCTCCATGGCGAGTGTGAAAGCAGGCTACGAGGGTCTCCCTCTTCCGATACAAACCGGTGGAGAGGATGACGAGACCCCCATGCAGCTTGGCCAATGCAAAAATTGGCCGATCCTGTGGCCGAAAAATCTTCTTCGTGTTGAGGTGGCCGGGAGCACACCAACGGGACCTCAGGAAGGTATGACCACAACACCACCTACACAAGTACAACCATCGTCTGTGCTGCTTGCTGAGATCGAGAGACATGAGGAAGGAGGGCCAACCATTCCGCCGGCAGATGATGCCATCTACCCCATGGAAGAGGATATGGATCATGACATGGAGGAGGCCGATGACCCTCTCCAGTATCTCAATACTGCCTTTGACAACGAAGTAACAATGAGTCAACCATATGAATATGAGATGCATGTGATGTCTACTACACAACCTTCTTCTTGTAGACGTTGTTGGGCCTCCAAGTGCAGAGGTTTGTAGGACAGTAGCAAATTTCCCTCAAGTGGATGACCTAAGGTTGATCAATCCGCGGGAGGCGTAGGATGAAGATGGTCTCTCTCAAGCAACCCTGCGACCAAATAACATAGAGTCTCTTGTGTCCCCAACACACCCAATACAATGGTAAATTGTATAGGTGCACTAGGCGAAGAGGTGGTGATACAAGTGTAATATGGATAGTAGATAATAGTTTTCATAATCTGAAAAATATAAAAACATCAAGGTAACTAATGATAAAAGTGAGCACAAACGGTATTGCAATGCGCTGGAACAAGGCCTAGGGTTCATACTTTCACTAGTGCAAGTCGTCTCAACAATAATAACATAATTGGATCATATAACTATACCTCAACATGCAACAAAGAGTCACTCCAAAGTTACTAATAGCGGAGAACAAACGAAGAGATTATGGTAGGGTACGAAACCACCTCAAAGTTATTCTTTCCAATCAATCCGTTGGGCTATTCCTATAAGTGTCACAAACAGCCCTAGAGTTCGTACTAGAATAACACCTTAAGACACAAATCAACCAAACCCTAATGTCACCTAGATACTCCAGTGTCACCTCAAGTATCCGTGGGTATGATTATATGATATGCATCACACAATCTCAGATTGATCTATTCAAACCAACACAAAGTACTTCAAAGAGTGCCCTAAAGTTTCTACCGGAGAGTCAAGACGAAAGCGTGTGCCAACCCCTATGCATAGGTTCATGGGCGGAACCCGCAAGTTGATCACCAAAACATACATCAAGTGGATCAATAGAATACCCCATTGTCACCACGGGTATCCCACGCAAGACATACATCAAGTGTTCTCAAATCCTTAAAGACTCAATCCGATAAGATAACCTCAAAGGAAAACTCAATCCATTACAAGAGAATAGAGGGGGAGAAACATCATAAGATCCAAATATAATAGCAAAGCTCGTGATACATCAAGATCGTGCACCTCAAGAACACGAGAGAGAGAGAGAGAGAGAGACCAAACACATAGCTACTGGTACATACCCTCAGCCCCGAGGGAGAACTACTCCCTCCTCGTCATGGAGAGCACCGGGATGATGAAGATAGCCATCGGAGAGGCATTGCCCCCTCCGGCAGGGTGCCGGAACGGGTCTAGATTGGTTTTCGGTGGCTACGGAGGCTTCTGGTGGTGGAACTCTCGGTATATTGTGCTCCCCAAAGTTTTTATGGTATATGGGTATATATAGGAGGAAGAAGTACGTCGGTGGACCTCCGAGCTGTCCACGAGGCAGGGGGGCGCACCTAGGGGGGTGGGTGCGCCCCCCACCCTCGTGGGCAGCCCGGGACTCTCCTGGTCCAACTCTGATACCCCGTGGACTTCTTCTAGTCCAAAAATAAGTTCCGTGAAGTTTCGGGTCAATTGGACTCCGTTTGATATTCCTTTTCTGTGATACTCTAAAACAAGGAAAAAAACAGAAACTGGCACTGGGCTCTAGGTTAATAGGTTAGTCCTAAAAATCATATAAAATAGCATATAAATGCATATAAAACATCCAAGGTTGATAATATAATAGCATGGAATAATCAAAAATTATAGATACGTTGGAGACGTATCAGCATGTACCAGAGCCGGAACATCCTCGGGAGTGCAAGAAGTCTTTGTTCATACAATCCTCGCAGGACACACCTCCAGATGCCGGCTCCACCCAAGCTCAACTAATTAGCCAGAGTCGTCCAAAGCTGAGCCCGACAACACTAGGGGTGGTGCTCAGGGAGGGTCTGACAGACCCACCAGCACCTGAGCCCACCAAGAAGAAGCAGAGGAAGAGACCGGCGACGAGAAAATCCAATAAAGCTGGCAATGTTGGTTCTAGCAGCCAGCCGCCTTCAACCAAGGTTGACCGTGTACCGATGAAACATGCGCCATTAATCCATGTGGCGAGAGAGCCAATGGTACCGGCGAATGCACTAGCTGCCATAGAAGGGGATCTCAGGAGACTCCATGACCATGTGCTTTCGACAGAGAGAAGCTCCTCGCCTCGGATGATCCAGGATACCCACTTTATACGGTTCATGTGTTGAGAAGTTGCAAGATGTATGTCCACACATGCCCCGCGGACCTCTTCTTCCAGAGGTTTGATTACATCTTCCACATGTTTCAAATGAGGACACTCGATTTTACGTTTGTCCGCCTGTATGCGCTACACATGAACTACATCGTCAAGAGAGAGAAAGTCACCGGTCTTGCGGTCGCGGACCCATACTACATGCATGAGGGCTTCTTGTCAATCAACGACACCAACCGTCAATATGCGAGTCACTACATCGAAGAATTCTTGGTCAGCAATAAGGACAAAGAAATGATTCTCCTACCTTATCATTCCAGGTAAGTCATCCGCGGATAGCACTATAACACATACATCCTTTCGTGCATTTCAATAGTTACTTTGCATGCATGGAGGCTAAACTTGATCGTGTATTTTGCGCAGCGGGGGGTGTCGTGCTATTCTCATTGTTCTTTACCCACGTTACTCACGCGCTCTATATTTGGACCCGTCGAAGAACATACAAAAGAAAGATTACACAGACATAAAATATGTTCTGGACAGAGCTATGCTGGGCTTCAGCATGCGGGGTGGCTACATCCAATGCAAAAAAACAAATAAGGCCGGGCTTTGTTTCAGCCACAAGACTGACTTCTGTTGCATCCAGCAATCGGCAAGAAGTGAGAGTGATGGATTCTACGTCATCAATCTAATGATGGAGTACAGAAGGGATGTGCAATCACTTTGCATGAAATCTTCATCCAATACCCATATCCAGAGATGGGCCGAAGCCTTTGGAGCCGTGCCGGATAATCGACTTCGAAATGATTTCTACCGGATCCAACAGGAAATTGCGTCCATCATCATGAAAGATGTCCTCGAAGAGAATGGGATGTTCTACGGCAGCCCAATATCGTGAGCTGACGTCCGAACCCACATTGCCCTACAGCGTCAGGACATGAAGCCTTTCACTAAGCTTGGGTCCACCCTTCCGGATATGGACAGATGGGAAGAGTGCACAGCTTAAAAACAATTTTCCTGTTTAGTTACTTGTTACTTTCTGTATGACGAAACTTCAAATCTCTCAGTACGATGAAACTATTAGATGTATGGTGCCGCGCTCTAGTTAATTACTTTCGGTATGATGAAATTTGTTAACAATGTTTACTATATATGTTGCTTCTATTTCATAACTATTTCGTTGAAATTGGTTAATTACTTCCTCGCCATCGTTGATCTATATACCTGTCAGAGATGCACACACACTCACACACTCCGGGTGTGTATGATGAGTGGCCAGAGTGTCATGCCCAAGTCTCTGGCTTCTTCGGTGGAAGCCAGAAAGGGTTTGATAGCAGAGCGGAAGCCGAAGCTAGTTACTTGAGATTCATAGCCCAACAGGGGATTCAGAACCAGCGCCGCTGCAAAAACTACGACATACTACCGCTTTTGATCATCGTGATCGCTCTTATCTTCTATGCGGTCATATCATAGTCTACATAGATGATGAAACATGAGTATGTGACCATGTAGTTGCATGTATTGAGAACTTGTAATGACTTGTAACGCTGTTTCGAGACATGTGTTCGACCATGATTGATGATGATGAGATATTTGAGATATGTCGAGACTTCTAATAACTTTGGCTCATCGATGACTCACTTGCCTTTCAATGAATATGCATGTTATTGTATAAACGGTGGATCTGTTTAATTGTGTACAGAGCCAAAACGCAAAAAAAAATAATACAAAATTTAGCAGTGGCGTGGGGGTAAAGATTACCAGTAGCACTCAAGTAACAGTAGCGCTGGCTAGCTCCATGCGCTGTAGATAAATATCAGTAGCACTGGGTGGAAGCGCGCTATAGCTACTTTAGCTACCAGTAGCGCTGGGTTAAACAAGCGCTACTTCTAAAAAATAGTTGTAGCGTCGTAGCAGTCACTACATGGATTCTGGTCTATTGCAACAAAATTTATTGCTACAACTAAGGTTTGTTGCAATAAAATGCAATATTATCACAAATTCTCTGGTTGTGGTAATAGGCCGCACATATTACCATAACTTAGTTTGGTCACGGTAAATACTAGATTTGTTGCAATAGAGGCCTCATATTGCAACGAGGTGTGTCGGTGTTGCAATATGGTAGTGGTATTGCGACAAAAAAATTCCATTGCATGAGGGCAGTCATTTTGTTGTAATAGAGACTACGTATTTCAACAGAATAACTATTTGTGGCAATATTCAGAAAGATATTGCAACATCAGCGTGACGTTGCATTAGTTGCACATATTGTTGCAAAAAAAGTCGCTACCTACTGCAACAAACTGCATCGGCGTTGCAATATGGTAGCGATATTGCGACAAACAAAATCCGTTGCGCGAGGCAGTCATTTTGTTGTAATAGAGACTAGGTATTCAACAGAATAACTATTTGTGGTAGTATTCGGAATATATTGCAACACCGGTGTGACTTTGCATTAGTTATAAGTTAAATAGTGTGAAAATCTATTATTTGAATTTATAGATATTAAGTTATGATTTTTTCAAGCTTTTAGGAGTAATTAAATATTTTTAATCGCACCAATTTGAATTAACCAAAACAGTGGAAAAGTTTATAAATGGATAGAACACACTTTCTTGATAGAAATACATATTTAATTTGTTAAATTTGGATTTGAAATAGGCAAGTTGTTGCCATTTTAAAACTACGATGTTTTCTGCCAAAAACATGGACCTGCCAGATGGAACTCGAAAATAGAGGGTCCTTGGTGTGAAAATTGCCAGATCCAGATCTGGAGCTGAATCTTTACCGAGGACTTCTTTAGCCGCAGCCACTGACCTGCGGGCCTGGGGACTCGCTGGGGCTGACATGCATGGGTGACATCCACGGTGACCTCCAGCGCGCAGTAAACCCAAAAAAATTGCAGGCTTTCGCTTGGGCAGGAATTCGAACGCCCATCCACCATGTTGCAGATCAAGGTTCAGACCACTGGGCTGGGCATGTATTTGTCAAATTTTACTTGTATTCTTATAGCAAATTAAAGAATAAGTTGTTTTTGACAAATCTGTGGTATGCCAATAAGTAAATCTCAAAACTAAATTGCTTTGGTTGATAATTTACATAGTTGAATCTCTATACTTTTTGTTTAAGAAAAAGCGACATGATTATGTTGGACCTAATCTGGCGCGGTGGACCCTGACATGTAGGCCATACTGTCCAGACTAGTGGGACTTGCCTTGCTGACAACGGGGCCACACACCGAATGGGGACCTCCTATCTGCCGCATTCTGCGGCAGACTGGAGGGGCTTTGCACACGGGGACTTCGCCTGGGCCAGCCCACGTGGGTGCAGCCAATGGCGTAAAATACAACGCAAAAAGGGAGCTGCTTTGAGCAGGATTCGAACTCATGATACGACGATTGTAGAGACAGGTGCCTAACCAATAGAGCAGATCAGCGCTAGTGTTATATCTGCAACGCGAAATCCTTTCGAACTAACCATATCGGCAGATCCAAAAAAATCCTTTTTTGTAGAACATTTAAAGAAAATTCTGAATACTTTTAAAACAAAAAAATCTCAACATTTTTTTAAAATGAACAAGTATTGGAAAAATTGCCCAATTTTTCGATTTGTAACCAAGTTTCAAAAAGGGAAGAAGGATCGGAATTTGTGAACAAATTTTGTAAAACATGAACATTTTTTCAAATTCCCATTTTTTTACAAACACAAACAAAACTAAAGCTGGGAACTTTTTTCTAATTTATGAACAAATGTTGATAAAAAAGAATATTTTTTGAAAACATGAACATTTTGTACAAAAGGGAACATCTTTTTGCATCTGTGACCAAAATCTGAAACTCTGAACAAATTTTAAAATGTGACCATTACAAACATTTATTGAGTCTATGAAAAAAATTAGGAAACATGAACATTTTTTTAACTTATGAACAAATTTTGAACGGCAGACATTTTTTAAAATATCAAGAACACTTTTTGAATTTGTGAACAAAATTTGAAACACAAACATTTTTTGAAAGGTGAACATGTTTTCAAATAGGCGAACATTTTTTAGAAATCATGAATGTTGTTTGAACTTCTGAAAAAAAATAAAAAACTGGAACATTTTTTAAAAGATGAACATTTTTCAGAAATCACGAATGTTGTTTGAACTTCTGAACAAAATTTAAAAAACAGGACATTTTTTGAACTTCTGAACTTTTTTTGAAATTTCAAACAAATTTTAAATTCTGAAAAAAAAGGAATGAAAAAACGAGCAGAAAAAGGGATTACAAAATAAATAGAAAAAAGTAAGAAAAATACGAAAAAAGATAAAGAAAAATATGTAACGGAAAAAAGAAAAAGAGAAAAACAGATTAAGGAAAACTGCAAATAAAAAAGCGAAAACCACTAAAATCCGGCTCAGGAACCTTCTAGAAGCTTCCCAAAACCGATCAGGAAACTTCTAGGAGGTGCGTTTTATCATGTAAATGGGCCGGCCCACCTTGTTCGCCAGTCGATAGCTCTCTGTCCGAACTCCAGCAGTTTGACAGCGTGCGTCGAATAGGGTTTTTCCACCGAATGGCCATTAAAACAACAAAATTCTGGCGCGGTGGACCCTGACATTCAGACAAGTTGGACTTGACAACTGAGCCACACACCGAATGGCCATTGAAGCAGAGAAAATAGATAATGTTGTACTTCGAACACGAGACCTGCCGGTGTCCACTAGCTTGAACCACCACACCAATACCAACTTACTGCTGCTTAAACCTGCCTGTCCTTTTAACGTGAGGCGCCGAGGGAGCCTGCGTGGGACGAGGGTAAGGGACCTCATTTCCCAGCGCGGCCTTTTCGGCTGGCCCATGCCGGATAGGACAACCCCTTTTTTATTTCGTTTTTGCTTCTTTACAATAATTCTGGATTTCAAAAAGTTCTTAATATAAATAAATTCCAAGTCCAAAAAAGTGTACAAGAATTCAAAAATGTACATGGTTTCGTTTGAGTAATCATAAAAAATGTTCATGATTTTTACAACAAATTGCTTATTAAATAAATCTTCACGATCTGAGAAAACAATTTGGGATCCTTTTTCATGATTTCGAATATAGTTCGCATATCCAAAAAATGTTCATGAATTGGAACAAAATGTAATTGAATTCAAAAAAAAGTCATGAATTTCTAAAATATGTTCATAAATTTCAAAATTTGGTCCGAAATTCCAGAAAAATATATCGCTTTAAAAAAATCACTGATTCCAAAAATGTTCCTGAGTTCGAAGAGTGTTCATTTCTGAGAGCACTTTTTTAAAGATATTTGCAGTATTTCAAGATTGTTATTTTTCTTGAAAGGTCACATATAATGACACAATGTTGAAGGTTTTCTATTTTTTATATATATATATATATATATATATATATATATATATATATATATATATATATGTCTTATGTCGTTTTCAAAATGGCGGGCATGACCGTTCGTAATTAGGGATGGAATCTTGTGAAAATTTTGTCGAATCTTTGATGAAATGACTATTCGTGTACCTGGAAATGGTTTTTGAAAAAAATATATAAGCAAACTATGATGCAAGTGTAGTTCAAATTTGAATCAGATCTTATTGGATCGGCGAAAATTCTATCTTTTTGATAAGTGGATCGAAAGCATTTGACATACAAAAATTTGGTCGATTGTACATAAAATATGGTCTAGTAGTATTGAAAAAATGAAGTGGTGCCATTTTGCAACCAATATTTGGTAAGTTCTTCACCAAAAACCTATTTTTGGCACTCCGAAAATAGAAAATTTGTTTTTTTGCAAAGTAAATAGAAACTCCCAAAACCAACATTGTTTATCATCCTAATATACAAAAATGTGCACAATATTGGGTCACCTGAACAAATTGCCGCGAAGGAAATCTTTTTATGGAGACGGGAATTAAGTTTCTTTTCCTTTTATAGTAGTTTCTTTTCTAGGAATCAGCGAAAAGATCAGCCGCCTAGCCAGCCGTTGATTAGCGTTGATTTTGGCAACACGATTCCTGGACCATGCCATCGCTTTTCATCCGGTGGCCGGCGATGCTCCATTGCAGCACCTGCGAGGTTTCGCCCACCGGCGATGCTCCATAACAACAACAAAGATGCTCTGTTGTAGCACTCGTGAGGTTTCGGAGGCCAGTGATGCACCATTGCAGCACCTGCGAGGTTTTGGTGGCCCGACGATACTCCATCGCAGCACCAATGATGCTCCATTGCAGCTCCGGCGGCCCGACGAAGCTCCATTGTAGCACCCTGGCTCGCTGCGTGGTGGCCATGAGTCATAGCAGCAGCTCGGGCAATCGGGCGAAGCTCCATGGCAGCACCTCAGCTCATTGTGCGGTGGTCATGTGTGCCCGGCGGCGGTGGCCATGGGTCGTAGCGGCCGGCGGCCCAACGAAACTCTATGGCAGCACCTCGGCTCTTTGCGTGGTGGTCATGTGTGCTCGGAGGCAGTGGCCATGGGTCGTAGCGGCCGGCGGCCCGGCGAAACTCCATTGCAGCACCCTATCTCGCTTGGTGGTGGTCATGCCATTGTAGCACCCCAGCTCACTGTGTGGTGGTCATGTGTGCCCGCCGGCGGTGGCCATGGGTCATAGCGGCGGCGGTCCAAAGGGTGCAATAGAGACAACAACTTGCTGCAGCAGAATGAGGGAGTGCGCAGAGCCGAGGAGAGATGAGACGAGATGGAGGCCACGCACTGGGAGAGGAGGAGAGATGAGATGAGACGACAAAGACACGTTAGAAGGCAGACATATGGATCAGAGCATAAGGGAGATGGAAGAGACACGCTAGGATACGTGGCAGCCGAACGAGCCGGCTGATTTCTTCCTAGAAATTAGTCGGTTGATTCTAACAGTTTTCCTGTCTTTTAAGGAAAAAATAAAGAAAGAAATAATAAGAAAGAAAAAAATGTGAGGTAAAGTCTTTTCTTTAGACAAGTTTTTTTTTGAGAATTTTTTTTAGACAAGTGTTAGGTGAGGTCAGACTCACATTTTGGCGCCCAGAGTTTTGTGTAAGCCGGCGAACGATTTCGTTTGGTTTTCAATCTGATAGCCCGCGAATAATAAATCAAGAAGAGCCAGGCCGTGAACGCGAAATCCCACCCAGCCACCCCCTGAGCTAATCTCTCTCTCTCCCTCTTCCCCGCACCACTCCTCGTCGCCGCCACCACCTACGGCGCCCGATCCCGTCTGATTCCAGCGTCCTCTGGCGGCGCCCAGCACACCACCGTGCCCCCCTCCCAACGCGCCTTCCTCCCATCGGGCCAGATTTGGCGCGTGCGTCCTCCAGCGGCCAAGCACGACCCTGCCCAGCAGCTAGGGTTTGGGCCAGCACATCGCCGGGCATGGAGCCTCGTCCTGCTGTCTCCTTCTTCTACAACTTCTCTTCTTCTCCTCTTGATGTGTGCGTGTATTGTGTCAATGAAAGGAATTCAAGGCCATGGCCGGAGAGAGAGGAGCTGCTCCTAGTATAGGACACCATGGAAGGTTGTCCTTGTTCTGTTCTTTTAATCTTTTTTGTTTCTCTTCCCAATCTAGACATGTTGAAGGCTCTGTTTTTTGCAGGTGCTGCTCTGATGAGGAGAAACTGCTGCTGCAGGACGTACTCCTCCCCTCCTACCCCCACCTAGGGCTCCCGGAGGAGGCGAAGCAATGGGATAGCCACGTCATGAAGGGCTGCAAGGGAGATATGTCCATCGATTGCCTCAGGTTCTTCTTTGATCGTAGATCATTTTCCTACGATGCCGACGACAGAATCCCATAATTTATGTCCATTGCCAATCTATGGATCATACAAAGAAGATTGACTAACAGCTTAGATGTGTCTGCAGAGGCATAAAAAACATGGTGATCAGAAGGATTTGTACGGGTTGTTAAACATACATGGCGCATACGTGACAGAGGAGGATCTTCAGAGATAGTTCAGAGGTAGTTTAACTAGGATATTATATCTATTCGGTTGTAACCAAGAATATCTCTTGCTTTTCTTTCTCCTCAAGTTGTATCCCGATTCTCTCTTATCTTCTCAACCAACTCATGTATGCGCCTCAGGGTTATTGCACCCCTGCTATATAACACGTAGCACGTCGCCCAAGATAGGGTAAGACGTTTCCGCCATCGCACATGGTATCAGAGCCTTCGTCTTCCAATCTAGCTTCCCGATTGCATCTATTGCATAGACATGTCTTCATCCTCCGACGCAACTCAATCTAGCCTCAATGGCCAGGTCACCGAGAAGCTCAACCGCACGAATTACGTGCTGTGGCACACCCAAGTCACACCCCACCTGCGGGGCGCCGGTGTCTTCGGCTACGTCAACGGCACCGCGCCGGAGCCAGCCCGACTCCACGTCACCAAGGACAAGGACGGCAAGGAGTCCTCTGAGCCCAACCCTCTCCACCCACTTTGGGTCCGGGAGGATCAACAAGTGATTGGCTATCTGCTTAGTACTCTCTCCAAGGAGGTGCTGGTCGCGGTCACCGCGATCACCACGGCGCGCGACCTCTGGGTGGCCTTGGCGGGCATGTTCTCGTCCCAGTCCCTCAGCCATGTCAACAACATTAGGACTGCGCTCATCAACGCGCAGAAGGGCAACCAATCGGTCGCCTCCCTGCGTGGCCTCGCCGATGAACTCGTCGTCGCCGGAAAACTCATCCAGGATGACGAGTTGATCTCGTATATCCTCCATGGCCTCGACGTCAACTACCAGCCGCTCGTTTCCCCTCTCGATGCCCGCGTCACGCCCGTCACCCTTGACGAGCTTTTTGCCATGCTGAGCAACTTCGATCAGCGCATGGCGCAGTTCCATGGCTCCTCCGGCGGCTTCAAGCCTTCGGCCAACGCCGCGTCTCGTAGCCGTGGTGGCGGCTCTCGCTCGCGTGGATCTCCCCGCAACAAGGGGCAGTCAGGAGGAAACAGCAACACTGGCGGCTCCTCCAACTCTCGTGGCGGCCGCTCCATCAACTCCAAGCCTCGCCGCGGCGGCGCCTCCAGCCGGTCCCATCCTGATGTGTCCCGCTGCCAGATCTGTGGCAAGCTTGGGCATACAACCAAGGACTTCTGGTACCGCTACGATGAAGATGAGGACTCCTCCCAAGACGAGGACAAGGTTGCTGCAGCTGCGGACGGCTCCTACGGCATTGACACGAACTGGTACATTGATAGTGGGGCTACCAACCACATCACCAACGAGCTCGAGAAGGTCACCATGAAGGAAAAATACCGGGGCAAGGATCACATCTACACCGCCAACGGTGAAGGTATGAGGATTAGTAATGTTGGTCACTCACTTTTTAGTACCCCTCGTCGTAAACTTCATCTAAAGAAAATTTTGCTAGTTCCTAGTGCCGACAAGAATCTTCTTTCTGTTCATAGAATTGCCATTGACAACCATGTCTTCCTTGAGTTTCATCCTCATTTTTTCTTGATCAAGGATCAGGCAACGAAGAAAGTGCTCTATCGAGGTAGATGTGTTCGAGGGCTCTACCCGTTGATTCCGGAGCGTAGAAGATTGTGGGATCGAAAGTATGTCTAGAGGGGGGTGATTAGACTACTTGACCAAATAAAAACTTAACCTTTTCCCAATTTTAGTTCTTGGCAGATTTTAGCTAATTTAGGACAAGTCAAGCAATCATCACACAGTTCAAGCAAGCATGCAAAGAGTATATTAGCAGTGGAAAGTAAAGCATGCAACTTGCAAGAATGTAAAGGGAAGGGTTTGGAGAATTCAAACGCAATTGGAGACACGGATGTTTTCCCGTGGTTCGGATAGGTGGTGCTATCCTACATCCACGTTGATGGAGACTTCAACCCACGAAGGGTAACGGTTGCGCGAGTCCACGGAGGGCTCCACCCACGAAGGGTCCATGAAGTAACAACCTTGTCTATCCCACCATGGCCATCGCCCACGAAGGACTTGCCTCACTAGCGGTAGATCTTCACGAAGTAGGCGATCTCCTTGCCCTTACAAACTCCTTGGTTCAACTCCACAATCTTGTTGGAGGCTCCCAAGTGACACCTAGCCAATCTAGGAGACACCACTCTCCAAGAAGTAACAAATGGTGTGTTGATGATGAACTCCTTGCTCTTGTGCTTCAAATGATAGTCTCCCCAACACTCAACTCTCTCTCATAGGATTTGGATCTGGTGGAAAGAAGGTTTGAGTGGAAAGCAACTTGGGGAAGGCTAGAGATCAAGATTCATATGGTAGGAATGGAATATCTTGGTCTCAACACATGAGTAGGTGATTCTCTCTCAGAACATATGAGTTGGAAGTGTATATGTGTTCTGATGGCTCTCTCCACGAATGAAGAGGAGGTGGAGGGGTATATATAGCCTCCACACAAAATCCAACCGTTACACACAATTTACCAATCTCGGTGGGACCGAATCACAAACTCGGTCAGACCGAAAAGGTAAACCTAGTGACCGTTAGAGATTTTCGGTGGGACTGACATGCAACTCGGTAGGACCGATATGGTTAGGGTTTGGGCATAACATAATCTCGGTGAGACCGATTACACAAACTCGGTGAGACCGATTTTGGTAATTAGCTAACCAGAGAGTTGGTCAGGCAAACTCGGTGGGACCGATTTGCTCTTTCGGTGAGACCGAAATGTTACAAAAAGGAAACAGAGAGTTTACATTGCAATCTCGGTGGGACCGATCCGCTCTTTCGGTGAGACCGAAAAGTTACGAAAGGGAAACAGAGAGTTTGCAATCCCATCTCGGTGAGACCGAGATCCCTATCGGTAGAACCGAATTGCTAGGGTTTGGCAGTGGCTTATGACATATGAAACTCGGTGGCGCCGGATAGATAGAATCGGTAGGACCGAGTTTGGCTTAGGGTTTAGGTCAAATGTGGATATGGGAAAGTAGTTGAGGGTTTTTGGAGCATATCACTAAGCACATGAAGCAAGAGGCTCATTAAGCAACACATCATCCCTCCTTGATAGTATTGGCTTTTCCTAAAGACTCAATGTGAGCTTGGATCACTAAAATATAAAATGAAGAGTCTTGAGCTTTTGAGCTTGAGCCAATCCTTTGTCCTTAGCATTTTGAGGGTTCCCCTTTCACATCCATGCCATGCCAATCATTGAGCTTTCCTAAAATAATCATCTTGGAATGGCATTAGCTCAATGAGCTATATGTTGTTATGAATTACCAAAACCACCTAGGGATAGTTGCACTTTCAATCTCCCCCTTTTTGGTAATTGATGACAACATATAGATCAAAGCTTCGACAAATAATAATAGGCATGAAATATATCGTCGCTTTGAGAAGTATGTGATAAGTAAGAGCTCCCCCTAAATTTGTGCATATTTAAGATTTGCTTTGGACTGCAAATGCACAAAGAGTTAGAGTCATGGGTTACTCTTCCATGTCACATACATCTTGGTGGAGCGCTTAAAATGATAAGAATGAAATACATGCACCCATCACCAAGAATAGTGAATGATCACATAAGATAGATAGGATAATAATATTAAGCAAGCATTAAGTATAGCTTATGATCAAACACATGATCATCAGTGTCTCACAGATAATGACATAGTAACATAGTACTTAAGCACTCAAAAGCAAACAAAGTTCGAAAAACCACCAAATAAAGCAAGAGAGAAAAGGCAACACTCTCTCTCTCTCGAAGCCTATGATCTATACATTTTCTCCCCCTTTGGCAACAAGTTACCAAAAAGTTCCTAGAAAATGCATAGTGCTAAATCGACACTCAGGCTTGATCTTCAGGTGGTGGTGGAGTCCGGAGCACTCCAAGGACGAAGCCTTCTGTAGACGTGGTCGGAGTCGAGGCTGAAGTAGACGCTGGAGCTGGTGGAACTGAGGCTGTAGCTGGTGCAGAAGTGGTGGCTCTGGTGTCAGCAACTGGCACTGCAGATGACCTCGGACCTCGTGGCACTCTGGCAAAGGCATCAGTTGTAGTCTTGCCTCTCCTCTCCTGCATGTCATCTTGGAGCTGCTCCACTGCAGTCTGAATTTCTGTCACCCTGATATCCAAGTCATAGAACCTTTGTTCTACGATCCTCTCTAGGCTTGCCTGGTTCTGAGTTAGGGTGGCTAATCCTTTCTCAATCCATAGGGTGGACGCAATCAGGTAACCGAGCTTCTCTTGTTTGGTTTTCAAGAAATATTCAGATGCCTCCTCTTGAGTTGGCATCTTTGCAGCTTTCTCCTTCCTTGCCTTCTCCTTCTTGGCTTGTGCTTGGGCAGACGATGGTTCATTCTCAGTCATAACAACTTGATTATCTTCAAAGTCTGGACGGATGGGCAGGTGTTCCTTGTCCAATAAGTGTATGCCCGTGCCCATCTTGGAGTTAATGAGCTCCTGAATTTGTGGGGCATACCCACAGCTCCTCTTCTGGTCTGCTGCAGTCCTCTTGATGGTCTCTACCATGAGGCTCATCACCTTGAACTTCTGTGGCACATCAAAGATATGTAGCAAATTGATCGCATGGCCTCTGATCATCTTATGATCACCTGACTTGGGCAACAAGGTGTGCCTCAGTATCCAATTGATGGTTGGCAGCCCTGACAGAAGATAGTGTACTGAGCCAAACTTGAAAGT
This sequence comes from Triticum monococcum, assembly GCA_034509565.1. Lineage (NCBI taxonomy): Eukaryota > Viridiplantae > Streptophyta > Magnoliopsida > Poales > Poaceae > Triticum > Triticum monococcum. The sequence continues at coordinate 24,608,368 of CM067842.1, read as the reverse complement.
GTCAAGTGCTTCATTTGGAATCTCCTTGTACATGTTTGACATTGAGTTGTGGTCCATCTTCTTCTTGGCATAGATATCCAAGTCATCCTCATGCTCTTGTGGGGCATTGATCAGCAGAGCCCATTCAACAACTGTAGACTGGTACCTCGTACCCTCAGACATCCAAACAATTCTCCCATCTGAATAAAAATGTCCGCTGGAGTAGAACTGCATGATGAGTTCCTCGTTCCACTTTGTGAGCTTCTGCCCAACAAAGTCTTCTACTCCACATGCCTTGAAGCTGTCCTGCACTCCAGGGTAGTACTCTTCGTTGTCCTTGATGTATTGCCAATCAACCCATCTCATATCACATACAATTGGCTTCTTATCTAGCAGCACTGTCTCATAGAAGTCCTGTTGTTCCTTGGTGTGAAATCTGTAGTCCACAGCAGTCCTCCTCCTTGAAGCATACGGATCTGCTTCTCTCCACTTCCGGAGCCCTAAATCTCTCCTGAGCTTCATGTCCTCAGCCACAGGATGAGCATCGTTGTGGTCTGGGATCTTGGGCTTGAGTTTTCTGAGAACTTGCTCTTCATCATCTTCTGCAGTGTCAGGCACTGGGGCCTTGTTCTTCTCAGCAGCTGGGATGCTTCTTGTATTCCTCTTTGGTTTGGCTTTGGAGCTGGCTTGGCCTTGGAAGCAGCTGCCCCTGGTCTTATGGCATCACCCATCAGCTTGGGTGCCTTTGGTGCTAGTGCAGCTACCTCTTCTTCTTCTTCCTCATCTTCCATGATGGAAGCCTTTCCAAGCACTCTGGCTACGGTCTTCTTGACCCTTTCTTTTCTTGCCTTCAGAAGCAACTGGCTCTATGGGAGTGGGCTTCTCAGTTGAAGCTCTGGCCTTTGACATAGGCTGCCTGCCTGCTGGCCTTTTGATCTTGAACCCTGGCTTTGTGCCTCGAGCTGAGCCGTGTTCCTTCTCAAGCACTACTCTCTTTGAAGTTGCTTCCTCTTCTGCCACATAGTCCTCATCCTCTGATTCTGAGGTTTTCTTCTTTCTCTGTCTTGTGGCAGCTTTTGGCAGGTTGCTGGGAGTACTTTTGCTGCCATCATCTGAGGAACTTGATGGACTAGTGCCCTCACTCATCTGCACTTGCTACTCTGACAAATTTTGGCTATCACTTTGATCAGACATGCTGCAAACTCTGACTGCTGACCCTGTGATTAGGTTATAGATGAGATAGAGTGGATGAGCATCACAAAATGCAGAGATTTTTGCAAAAGAATAATTCAAAAACTTAGTTTTAGTTTCCTACTGAAATCATCTCGGATCTACCGATTTTTAAACTTGGTGATACCGAAGCAGTTTTGGCACCTGAACTAGTGAACTCGGTCAGACCGAGTCACGGTTCGGTGGCACCGAGACTGCTAGGGTTTCACAAAGTTCCAAAATCGGTCACACCGATAAGTAATTCTCGGTCAGACCGAGTCTCACTTGTGCAATGGCATAAGCCAAATCGGTGGGACCAAGTTTTTCAACTCGGTGGGTCCGAGATGGTTTCGGCGGAAACCTAACCCTAAAATTTTCGAATTAAACCTAATCTACGAGTTCATTGACTGGATAGGATTGTTTCAAACGTGGCAAGAATCATGATGATCACAATGTGCTAAGAATCGGATTGAGGAATGGCACAAAGATCGAGTCCATACCCTAGTCGGCGGAGACTCGCTACGGCGGCAACGGCGGGGTTGATTCCCTTTGACGGCGACGGAGACCAGCGACTGGAGGCGGCTGGCCGCGAGGAGACGATCCAGAGACCACGTTGGCAGAGCAGGCTATCGCGCGGGCGAAGGGGTTCGGAGAAATTTCCAATTTTTTGCCCGTGACTATATATAGCCCGACCCTGTCGGTGTGACCGAGTGGAACAACTCGGTGGCACTGAGATGCAAAACTGTATACACTTGTTGCAACTCGGTGTGACCGAATGGTTCAAATCGGTTGCACCGAGATAGAAAACCTAGATCAACTTAATGATCTCGGTAGGACCAAAAGTAGGATATCGGTCAGACCAAGAATCACAAAGAGGTTTTGGAAGTTTAAGTCTATGACGAATCGGGGACTCCGAGCGCTCCTCACACAGAGTGGTTCGAATCTGACTTGATCAAATTTTGTGATGTAGCATGAATAGAGTTCGAGACGAGAAAAGCATAGATAGCTAGAGGAGGTTCTTAGGAATTCTTGTCCGTCCACTTGGCAAAAGAAAATAAAACCAAACAATCAAAACAACAAGTGGATGTCCTCGAATGGGTAAAATATGAAACCAACATGCTCACACAATAAGATGGCAAATAAAATATGTGACAAAGCATGCACAACCAATTCTAGCATCTATCAAGCAATTTGCGATGACTAGGTCATCTATATATGAGTATATTGACTTAGGAGTCAAGTGAGAACACTTGATCATAGGTCATACTCATCGTTTAAGCTCAAGTGGGGTTACCACTTTTACATAAAGCATTGTTGTGTTCACATCTTTAGAGTTGCTTTAGCTCAAGTCTTAGAGTAAAGCTCCCCCTAGATGTGATATCCCCCCTAAGAGGGATGAAGTAACCTTGGGTTTTGTCGATGATGACTTCATGTAGATGTTGAAGATGTGGATGCTCAATGTTGATGTAGATCACTTAGAGCTATCCATTTGAGTGAATTGCACTTTCAATACCTACATGGGTTAGTCCCGCAAGGAACAAACAAGGATATCCATAGACATAGAGTGATGCACACACAAGATGATGTCCATGAAAACTTTTAGGTTACCTTGTCCCTTGTCTTACCAACAAGAGGGTTTGTGACTCCTTGAACTAGTGCAAGATGTGGAAGTTGATTGCACTTGTTCTTGCCAAAATGATAAGAGTGAAGTATGTTGGCGGAGTCACCCTCAAGAATTCTCTAGTTCTTCTTCTTTTGGATCCACACCATCTTGATGGGAATCCTTGGAGTTGTAGTCGTACTTGATGAAGTGGAACTTGATGTGGTCTTGGGAATCCACTTGACTAAGGTCTTAGGAGCTTCTTCAAATGCATCAATTTCCTCTTGAAGCTTGTCCTTGCCTTTTTGCTTGTAGCCTTGTGGTGGAAGATCATCTTGAGCTTGTGTTCCCTTGAAGGAAGTATCATACTTCTCTTGTTGAGGAACAAACTTTGTCTTGGGGTATTGATCTTCTTCCCACTCAACTCCATTGGCATTGAACTTTCCTTCAAAACCAACACCTTGATTCTTCCGGTGCATTCCTTGCTTGCGCACAATTTCCTCGAATTGCTTACTCCCGGCAAGGCTTTTGTACACTCCTTTCTCTATAATTCCCTTCAATAAGCTATTTTCTTGCTCAAGTGTAACTTGGCTAAGAGAATCATTAGTGGAATCAAGAGAACTACTAGAAGCAACAATATTTGATTTAGCATGATCATTGTTACTACTACAGGAAGAATCTTTCTTGTTCTTGTTACTAGACTTGACTTGAGGCATGTAAGTGGATAAGAGTAAACGCTTGGCAACGTAAGAAGAACTTTTCTTGCGGAGATCATCATTGATTGCTTTTAAAAACTCATGCTCTTGCTCAAGATTGAGCTTTTCAAAGTGTAACTTCTCATGAGCTCTTAAAAGTTCTCGATGATCTTCGAAGATAGTTTCATGAGCTAACTTAAGAGTGTTTAGTTCTTTAGTTAGAGCCTCAATCTTCTCCTTATCATTGTCATTCGTTTTATCTTGATTAGCATGATTAATTGACGTTTCATCATAGTATTCATCACTAGAGTTGTCAACAAGCAAATCATCATCACCTAACAAGTCATCTTCATCACTATTAAAATCAACATACTCGGGGTGTGTTACCTTAGGACCTTTGGCCATGAAGCATCTTCCAATTCCTTCATTTGGTGATTCAAATATGTCGTAGGAGTTGGTTGACACAAGTGCTAGACCGGCAACACCTTCATCTTGAGTATCTTCGGAGTCGGAGTGATAACTTCTCTCGGAGTGGTTGTCGGAGTCGGAGCCGGATACCCATTCACCAACATGAGCTTGATGTCTTCGTTTTGTGTAGCTCCTTGATGATTTTTCCTTCCTTTCCGAATCCTTGCTTCTCCGTGAGTATCTTCGTTCATAACGATCATCTCTCTCTTGGTGGTGATTCTTTGCTTCTTCTTTTTGGAGAGTCTTCTCTTCTCTTGTAGGGAGCCGTACACTCATTAGAATAGTGTCCGGGTCTTCCACAATTGTAGCGGTTTCGCTCTCGACTAGAAGATCTTTTGTTATTGTAGGACCTTGACTTGGAGCTTCTATCTTTTCTTCTATTCTTGTAGAACTTGTTGAAGTTCTTCACCATTAAGCTCAATTCTTCATTGAAGTTTTGTTTCTCACTTGATGATGTAGGGACTTCACATGAGGCTTTGTAGGCACCACTTGATTTGTTGTGAAGTTCCTCTTTATCCTTAAGTGACATCTCATGAGCAACAATTCTTCCAATCACCTCCGTTGGCTTGAGATCTTTGTAATTGGGCATCATTTGGATCAATGTGCATACGGTATCATATTTTCCATCCAAGGCTCTTAGAATCTTCTTGATGATGAATCTATCGGTCATCTCTTCACTCCCTAAGCCGGCAATCTCATTTGTGATGAGAGCAAGCCTAGAGTACATTTCAACGACACCTTCACCATCCTTCATTTTGAACTTGCCAAGTTGACTTTGAAGCACATCCAACTTGGATTCCTTGACGGAGTCGGTACCTTCGTGCATATCAATCAAAGTGTCCCAAATTTCCTTTGCATTCTCAAGACGGATGATTTTGTTGAATTCTTCGGGGCACAATCCGTTGAAGAGAATATCACAAGCTTGAGCATTGTATTGTAACATCTTCAACTCATCCGCGGTAGCTTCATCGTTTGGTTCTCTCCCATCAAAGAAGTCACCTTGCAAACCAACACACACAATAGCCTAAACGGCGGGGTTATGTCCAAGAATATGCATTTTCATTTTATGCTTCCAACTAGCAAAATTAGTACCATCAAAGTAAGGACCTCTACGGTGATAATTTCCCTCGCTAGATGCCATACTCTCCTAGGTTGTGAAACCAAGGCTATGACCACCAAAAGCTATGGAAATCAAAGCAAATGGAGACCAAAGCTCTGATACCACTTGTGGGATCGAAAGTATGTCTAGAGGGGGGTGATTAGACTACTTGACCACATAAAAACTTAACATTTTCCCAATTTTAGTTCTTGGCAGATTTTAGCTAATTTAGGACAAGTCAAGCAATCATCACACAGTTCAAGCAAGCATGCAAAGAGTATATTAGCAGCGGAAAGTAAAGCATGCAACTTGCAAGAATGTAAAGGGAAGGGTTTGGAGAATTCAAACGCAATTGGAGACACGGATGTTTTCCCGTGGTTCGGATAGGTGGTGCTATCCTACATCCACGTTGATGGAGACTTCAACCCACGAAGGGTAACGGTTGCGCGAGTCCACGGAGGGCTCCACCCACGAAGGGTCCATGAAGTAACAACCTTGTCTATCCCACCATGGCCATCGCCCATGAAGGACTTGCCTCACTAGCGGTAGATCTTCACGAAGTAGGCGATCTCCTTGCCCTTACAAACTCCTTGGTTCAACTCCACAATCTTGTCGGAGGCTCCCAAGTGATACCTAGCCAATCTAGGAGACACCACTCCCCAAGAAGTAACAAATGGTGTGTTGATGATGAACTCCTTGCTCTTGTGCTTCAAATGATAGTCTCCCCAACACTCAACTCTCTCTCATAGGATTTGGATCTGGTGGAAAGAAGGTTTGAGTGGAATGCAACTTGGGGAAGGCTAGAGATCAAGATTCATATGGTAGGAATGGAATATCTTGGTCTCAACACATGAGTAGGTGATTCTCTCTCAGAACATATGAGTTGGAAGTGTATATGTGTTCTGATGGCTCTCTCCACGAATGAAGAGGAGGTGGAGGGGTATATATAGCCTCCACACAAAATCCAACCGTTACACACAATTTACCAATCTCGGTGGGACCGAATCACAAACTCGGTCGGACCGAAAAGGTAAACCTAGTGACCGTTAGAGATTTTCGGTGGGACTGACATGCAACTCGGTAGGACCGATATGGTTAGGGTTTGGGCATAACGTAATCTCGGTGAGACCGATTACACAAACTCGGTGAGACCGATTTTGGTAATTAGCTAACCAGAGAGTTGGTCAGGCAAACTCGGTGGGACCGATTTGCTCTTTCGGTGAGACCGAAATGTTACAAAAAGGAAACAGAGAGTTTACATTGCAATCTCGGTGGGACCGATCCGCTCTTGCGGTGAGACCGAAAAGTTACGAAAGGGAAACAGAGAGTTTGCAATCCCATCTCGGTGAGACCGAGATCCCTATCGGTAGAACCGAATTGCTAGGGTTTGGCAGTGGCTTATGACATATGAAACTCGGTGGCGCCGGATAGATAGAATCGGTAGGACCGAGTTTGGCTTAGGGTTTAGGTCAGATGTGGATATGGGAAAGTAGCTGAGGGTTTTTGGAGCATATCACTAAGCACATGAAGCAAGAGGCTCATTAAGCAACACGTCATCCCTCCTTGATAGTATTGGCTTTTCCTAAAGACTCAATGTGATCTTGGATCACTAAAATATAAAATGAAGAGTCTTGAGCTTTTGAGCTTGAGCCAATCCTTTGTCCTTAGCATTTTGAGGGTTCCCCTTTCACATCCATGCCATGCCAATCATTGAGCTTTCCTGAAATAATCATCTTGGAATAGCATTAGCTCAATGAGCTATATGTTGTTATGAATTACCAAAACCACCTAGGGATAGTTGCACTTTCAAAGATTAAATAAACAAGCCTATGGTGCTGCCAAGCTCTCATCAACACGGTGGCATGATAGATTAGGACATGCTGCTTTCTCTTTAGTTGAAAAACTGCTTAGGAAAAATAAGCTCTCGTTTGTTGGTGAGCGTGATCGTGAAACTATTTGTGATTCTTGTCAATGTGCCAAAAGTCATCAATTGCCTTATCCCATATCCACTAGTGTTTCTACCAAACCCTTGCAATTAATCTTCTCTGGTGTGTGGGGCCCTGCTCCTAGTTCTGTTGGTAGACACACACTTACTATGTGAGCTTCATAGATGACTACAGCAAATTTTCTTGGATTTATCTTCTCAAGAAAAGATCTGATGTTTTTCAAGTCTTTCAAAACTTTCAAGCTCTCGTTGAATGAAAATTTGATAGTAAAATCATTGCTGTCCAGTCGGACTGGGGAGGGGAATATGAAAAATTAAATTCCTTCTTCCAAAACCTTGGCATATCACATCATGTGTCATGCCCTCATGCTCATCAACAGAACGGCTCTGCTGAACGCAAGCACCGACATATAGTTGAGGTTGGTTTAGCCCTCCTAGCTGGCGCATCTATGCCCCTCAAGTTCTGGGATGAGTCTTTCCTCACAGCAGTCCACATCATAAACATGCTCCCTAGTCGTGTCATCAACAATGAAACACCACTAGAATGACTCTTCCATGTTAAACCCGACTACAAATCTCTTCGTGTTTTTGGGTGTGCCTGTTGGCCCAATCTTCGCCCATACAACACTCGAAAGCTCATCTTTCGCTCAAAATAGTGTGTCTTCCTAGGCTATAGCACCCAACATAAAGGTGTCAAGTACCTCGATGTTGCCACTGGTCATGTGTATATCTCACGCGACGTTATCTTTGATGAAACCAAATTTCCTTTTGCTGATCTCAACCCCAACGCCGGTGCCCTTCTTCGCCAAGAGATCCTTCTTTTGCCTCCTCATCTCTCTGGTGTTGATCAAGGGGGAAACAATGGTGATGATCAACTACTGACTAACCCTCTTACTGATGATATGCATGAGCCTTGTGGTGTTACAGGTGAAAACAGCGACGCAAATGGCGAAATCAGGGAAAAAATGGTGAAGAAAATCCTCCACCAGCGCCATATTTCATGTGCCCGGAATTTGGAGACAAATCCTCCTCGGGATCCGTTCACCTGTGCCTACAGAGTATCAGATCCGCCTTGGGATCAGCGGCGGCAGACGCGTCAGGGGCGCCAGCAGCACGCACGCCCGCCTCGAACCAGGCGCGCCCCACGCGGCCACCGCTCATGGGATGCGGCGCGTCATCACCTCTGCACCAACCGCCATCTGCCACTTGTCAGCCCGTGGTTGGCGCGGGCGACACACGCTTCACCGGCCAACCGGTGTGTTACAAGCGGCGCCACCCGGTCCACCCGACCGGTGCGGGACCCGAAGCTGGCGCGGGATCCAGCGCTGATTCGTGCATGCACCCGATCGGCGTCAGACCCGAGGCCGATTTGCCATCATGTGGCAATGATGAACCTGCTGTTGGGGCGGGATCTTCTGCGGATTCTGCACACTGGCAGCCGCTACCACTTGCCACAGAAAATCCAAGCAGGACAGAATCTGTTGCTGCTGCAGGCGGATCGTCCTCGGGATCGGCTCCTACAGAAACTCCTGTTCAAGCTATGGGATCATATGTGGCTGAAAATCTGGGCTCTTCTCCTCGGCGTACACGACTACAAAAGGGAGTAATACAACCTGTTAATTACAAACGTGTAACAAAATATGGCATGGTTTGTTCTACAGGTGAAGCAGGTGAACCTCATACTTTAGAAGAAGCACTTGGTGATGAGAAATGGAAGAAAGCGATGAATGAAGAGTACATAGCTCTAAAGAAAAATAAGACATGGCACTTAGTTCCTCCACAGCAAGGTAAAAATTTAATTGATTGCAAGTGGGTATTCAGGATCAAGAGAAAGTCTGATTGAACTATTGACCGTTACAAAGCTAGACTCGTTGCAAAAGGGTTTAAACAACGGTATGGTATTGACTATGAGGATACTTTTAGTCCAGTTGTTAAAGCTGCAACCATTCGTCTTGTTTTGTCTATTGTTGTTTCTAGGGGCTGGAGTCTTAGGCAGTTAGATGTTCAGAACGCGTTTCTTCACGGTGTTCTGGAAGAAGAAGTGTACATGAAGCAACCTCCTGGGTTTGAAAGCAAAAATTCCCCTTCTTATGTGTGCAAACTGGACAAGGCACTTTATGGATTGAAGCAAGCACCGAGAGCATGGTACTCTCATCTCTGTCATAAAATGCAAGCACTTGGCTTTATTCCATCCAAATCTGACACTTCTTTGTTCATTTACAACAAGTCCAACACATGCATATTTGTTTTGATATATGTTGATGATATCATTGTGACAAGCTCATCAAATGAAGCAATCACAGGACTGTTAAAAGATTTGAGTGCAGATTTTGCTCTAAAGGACTTTGGTGACTTGCATTATTTTCTTGGAATTGAGGTGAAGAAACATGCAAGTGGGCTTCATCTCTCTCAGGAAAAGTATGCAGCTGATTTGGTAAAAAAAGGCTGGTCTGCAAGGCTATAAGCCAACACCTACTCCATTATCTAGCTCAAAAAAGGTGTCTCTCACAGAAGAAAATCTCTTGAGTCCAGAAGATAGCACAAAATACAGGAGCTTGGTAGGAGCACTTCAGTATCTCACTTTGACCAGACCTGATATATCTTTTGCTGTTAACAAAGTGTGCCAGTTTCTTCATGCACCTACTAATGTCCATTTTACTGCTGCAAAACGCATAGTGTGATATGTCAAAGGAACTATGAACATTGGTCTAGATTTCAGCAAGTCATCTTCAAATCTTGTTAGTGCTTTTTCTGACTCAGATTGGGCAGGATGCCTGGATGACAAACGCTCCACTGGAGGTTTTGCAATCTTTTTTGGACCAAATTTAATATCATGGTGTGCTCGAAAATAGGCCACTGTTTCTAGATCCAGCATAGAGGCTGAGTATAAAGCACTGGCAAATGCCACAGCTGAGATTATATGGGTTCAGTCCATGCTGAAAGAACTGGGCATAAAGAACACACCAGCTCCATGTCTGTGGTGTGATAACCTTGGTGCAACTTATCTATCTGCCAATCCAGTTTTTCATGCAAGGACAAAACATATTGAAATAGACTTTCACTTTGTTCGTGAGAGAGTTGCTCAAAAGCAACTTGATATTCGCTTTATCCACTCCAAAGATCAGCTTGCAGATGGATTTACAAAGGCTTTGCCTGTGAGAAGCTTTGAAAATTTTAAACATAATCTCAACTTAATGAAGTTGTGATTAAGGGGGATGTTAAACATACATGGCGCATATGTGACAGAGGAGGATCTTTAGAGATAGTTCAGAGGTAGTTTAACTAGGATATTATATCTATTCGGTTGTAACCAAGTCTATCTCTTGCTTTTCTTTCTCCTCAAGTTGTATCCCGATTCTCTCTTATCTTCTCAACCAACTCATGTATGCGCCTCAGGGTTATTGTGCCCCTTCTATATAACACGTAGCACGTCGCCCAAGATAGGGTAAGATGTTTCCGCCATCGCACACGGGTAAGATGCAAACAGTGCTGGCCGATATTAGCATGCAGTTTTTTTATTGGTTCTTATAATTTATCTGTTTCCCAGCATATATCCCTGATTCTTTTCATCAATTTAGCGGCGAATCACGTCATCCGATTGACTCATATTGCAACAGGGAAAGGCAGATATGCCATGGGCTTTGCCTCCATGTGCCATTGGCCTTTGTGTGATTCTTTTATTTGGGGGAAAACGAGATTGAGATGTAGACTATGAACATCGCAGACTGATAATGTAACTGGCCTTCTGCTCAGATTTTACAAAATTGGATAATGAAGTGCAATACAGGACCCTCGGCTATGGATTAATTACTCTTTTATATCTCATTGTCCAGCCTTTGATTCGAGGTAAAAATGGTGCATTGTGTCTCCGTACAAGGTATCAATTTTAGCATCTATTTATCCGGCCAAATCGCATATGCGAAGCTTTTCTTGATGCATAGTTCTGTACCATAGCCTAAGAATCAGAGGTTGATCTATATATGTGATTATTGTTGTCAAGCGATTTGTTTTGTCACAACCACTTTGCTCTGCACAGGTGTTCATGTCTTGGACGCTTGGAGCCCCAGTTAGCCGGTGGCCTCTCTGATTTAAGGTGACGCGTGTGTTAAATAAAACTGATGTTGGAGTAATTAAGCTCAAAATATGAACACTGTTGTGCTTTCTAAGTTTAACAAAACTCTGTCAGTAAAACTGCTAGGCCTAGGTTGACCTTATTTGCACAATATGCAAAAACAAATATTTATTAGGACAACTATTATAACATATATGAGACATCTCATTTGTTATGGTTTCCTGTCTTTCACACAAGATAAATGTTATTTGAGCTAATTTCTATGTGCAGGTATGGGGATGTAGGTACGAAGCAGTAGCTCGGCAGTTACTTACAAAAAGGTATTAAGTTTTGCCTACAAATATGCAGTATCATGAATACATGGGTTCACTGAACTTGGGATTTACATATAACCGCACTTTCACTTCTCCCTCTTCTAATTCTCATGTGGTAATTTGTTTGATATTTTTAGGCTTGGGCACTCTCATAAATGGCTCCATTTTTGTTTACCTTCTACTGATCTGTAACAAAGATGATTTCTCTATTGCCCTTGAGGTAAATGACCATTCATAATCGTATGTGCGATTTCTACACATTTTTATATGTCAAAACTGAACATTATCTACAAAGGTGACGCCATGAATTATATGGTACTAACTCCGCCAAAACACAAAGACCAAGGAAGCTCACGCATGTAGAAATTTAGGAAATAAGGGGGTGTTTGTTTTCAGGGACTTTTTTGTGTAGGGACTAGAAAAAGTCTCTCTTAGAGACTTTTTTACCAAACGGGAGGGACTTTTTAGGAACTAAACTAGGCATTTGGGACTAAATGAAGAAGACTCTCAAGGAGAGTCTTTTTTGGGACTTTTTGGAACTTTTCCAACAATGCCCCTCCATGGATTCAATGGCCCTCCACCCCATGGTGTTGTTTGATTGTTATTTTTCTATATACTAGGGGCAACATGGTCATTTAATAACCTCTAGAAATGGACTAGGGACTTTTTAGTCTCTGGAAACAAACAGGGAGGGACTTTTTAGGGACTAGAGACTTTTTAGTTAGGACTAGAAAAAGTCCTATGACTTATGAACCAAACAGGGCCTAAATCTGCTCAATTTGGTCTCTAACTGCCATATTAAACAGCCATTATTGACTAGAGCAGCGCATGCAGCGGCCAGCGTGCGCATGCAGCCTGCATCCATGCCCAATCGGCGAGGTTTGTGCGCCAGCTTCAATGCAACTGTGCATGCACGGGAGCAATTTCAGGTAATAAAGTATGGTAACTAATGTATGGGCCAAATAAACAGGTACAACCATATGTGGCTTACCGGCCCAATAAACCCGGACGAAGGGAGTACACAGCAGAACAAATCAGTGGTCAATAATCACAACTTATGTATCTTTTACAAGCATGGGTCCATGTTATATTGTTTGTAGTGCACTGACATGTTATGTTGGACTCATTAACTAGAACTATTTTTTTATTTCTTGATTGCAGGATACAAAGATCTAACTCGACTGGACTATCACGGACAATTTAGTCTTTGCCCTTAATTAGGATGGCTAAATTACATTTGAGTATCATTTGATGGATATTTGCTATGAGAATTATGAATTTTATGAATCTACATATTATATGTATGGTTTTGAATATTTTAATTGAATGCATGTATTTTTTTTATGGTTGCAATAGACTATTACCACAACCCACTTTTGGTTGCCACATGTTAGCACCACGAAAAGTATAAATTGTCACAATAGTTTCTTGCAACAAACATTTCACCCGTTGTGATACCTATTTATCACCACCAAAACTAGTATGTTGTAATTTCCTGTTACGACGACCAGAATATTTGGTGCCATAAGCTAATGCCAGAAGCGTAGCGGTTCGTGGCAAAATGCTTAATACCATGAAAAGAAGAATTGTTGCCATAGTTTATTGCCACAATTAACTATTGCCACGGAAGAGTATGCGCCACAAAATGAGCGTCGTTGGCATAGGTTGTTGCCACAAATGTCTATCGTCACGAGCTATCAGTCGCCATGATTTGTTACATGTTGCATTAAAGGTATCTCCACAAAGCAAATTGTGGCATCAGCTGAGTGTTGCCACGGGAAAACATGTGGCAACTTCCCACATGGTTGTTGCTATAGCAGACTTTATTGCCACAATTGCTTTTTTGTGGCAATAACCTATTACCATGTGTCCAGTCGCAACGGCTGCCAACTAATGTTGTTTCGTGGCAATAGGTACTTATCGCCACAAATCGACATGTATTGTGATGACCAATTTTGTTGCAATAGACCCGGATCCTTGTAGTGAGTAGCGCGCCTACCCGCGCTACTAATAGTAAAAAAACAGCGCTACTGGTAAGGGTTTTCCTAGTAGTGCGTCGATGTCATGGTGTTCATCGGACAACGTCTTGAGGCGGCGGCAGTAGTCATCGATGGACTATTCCTCCTGATGACAGTCAAAAAATTCCTGCTGTAGAAAAACGTGACACTGAAGCTTGTTGCCGGTGAAGAGGCCATTGAGCTTGACCCACACGGCATGGGCGTCATCAGCATCACTCTCGACCGTGTGAAACAGGTCGTTGGAGATGGTGGTGAAGAACCACCAGATGAGCGTAGCATCGACCGTGGTCCACTGGGAGTTGCCCACCATGACGCGAGATTCGACGGTGCCGTCAATATGATCCACGACATTGTTCTCACGGAAGAGGAGCGAGAAATAAGTCTTCCATGCAAAGTACATGGAGTTGGTGGCATCGAGGATCACTGGAACGCGATCATGGATGTTGATGTCGCGGATGTCGACGGGGTCCGGCCCGGCGAAGGGGTTGAAGTAGGTTGAGGTGGTGTCGTACATGGTGGCGGCGTGCGTGGGGAACGGGAGGGGTGGTGGCTAGGGTGGGGAGTGGCGGCTAGGGTTGGGAGGGGAAGGCGGCGGCGCGGCAAGGGGGTTGCTGCGCGGCGGCTAGGGGAGGGGCAGCTGCGGGGAGGGGAGCAATGGCATGGGAGGGAGGAGGCGGCGGCGGCTAGGGTTGCGGAAGCGAGTTTAGGCAAGGATCGATACGGTATCTAATACCATGTAAGTTTGGGAGAAAGGGATTGTGTGCATCGATATTCTCATTGATCGTGCACTAGGCACATATATAGGTATAAGGGATGTGACCGGTGTCTTGTCTCCTAAGATACAAATAGATACAGGAAGAAGAGAGACACTACAGGTGCGGCATACAAGACCCGGACCTACATAGGTAAATACATATTCAACAGCACCTTTGTCTGTCAATGACTAATGCAACATCGAACTAAATCCTGACACTTCCTAATCCTAATTAACATATGTATCGCATTTCTTTCCTTTTTTGCAGAGGCTACACTATTACTCAGATATAATGTATCTCTCACTATTCAATGGTAATGCCAGAGTAATACCACGCATACCTTATCTTGCTTTCAAGTAAGACCCGCGGCATTGTGTTTTGTCCGATATGTTTCTTTTGGCGCCAATAAAAGGAGATGTTCCAGTTTTGTGCCCTTAAATAAGAGATTCGTTTGGTTAATTTTATCATTCCCAGTCTGCAACCACGTGCACTAGTGTGATGTTGCACATGGGCGTTATGATGTGAGTCAATTGCAAAAAATCACCATATTTGTGGCTAGGTTTGCAGGAAACCACCAACTTTGCAGAAAACACCGTAAAATCTGTTAACTCGTTGCAAAAAGCACTGATCGGACGTTTAGCCTCATTTGATCTCTTTTCCGACAGGTGGGTCTCGAAAATGCCTACGTGGCATGACGGCCAGGCAGACGACGCCGTTAGGAAGAAAAACACTGCGTTAGTCGGTCCTGGTCAGACACTCCCCCTGCGCCCCTCTCCTTTCTCTCGCCCCATGCCGCTCTCCTCTCTCGCCCCTGCTCACCGTTGGTAATGGCTACCTCACGTGGCGGTGACGATGGAGGCGGCGGTGGTGCTGGCGATGCATCTGGTGGCAGTGGTGCTCGTGCAGATCCAACAGAGATTTGCGGCAGTTCATACCCATCTTAGGCTCCGCCTCCGCAGAAGCCATCGCCGTCTTACTGTGTTGAACACGCGGCTGCGAGGGCATTCTCCAAGGCCGTCAAGGAAGATCTAGAGGGGAGTCATCACTATGCATCCTTCTTCAGCGGTGTCTCGTAAGTTTTCTCTTTCCCTACCCCGATTTGGCTTCTAGAGTTAGGGTTCTAGGGTTAGGGTTCTAAGTGTATGTAGTTCTAGGGTTCTAGGATTATTGTTGTAAGTTGTTTATATGGTCAGACATGTAAGTGAAGTGCTTATGTAGTTCTAGGGTTCTAAGTGTATGTAGTAGGCACCTAAACTTTAACTGAAATTACTGAATGTGAAAATCAATTTCAACTCACTCAATGTTAACTGAATGTTTTACTAAATTTAAATGAAACTATTACTGAATCTGTAATTGAATTTTTAACTTTAAGTGAAACATTAACTGGATTGTTTACTCTAACTAAATCTTTTACTGAATTTTTAAGTGAACATTTACTTTAACTGTATTTTTAACTGAATCTAAACTGAATTTTTAACTAAAACTTTAACTGAATCTTAAAGTGAAACTTAAACTGAATTGTTTACTCTAACTGAATCTTTTACTGAATTTGTAAGTGAACAGCTTACTTTAACTATATTTTTAACTAAATCTATAACTGAATTGTTAACTAAAACTTTTACTTATGGTTTACTTGAACTGAATTGTTAACTCAATGTTAACTTATATTTTATTTGTAGATTGAATGATGAAGTGTGGGAAGTCAGATTCCATTTCCATGGCAGAGATAATATTTAAAGAAGCCTAAATGTGGATGATATAATATTTTACAATCTGATTGCACTAATAGATCTTGAAGGATATGGGATGACAGACTTTATGTATTATGTTAGAGATCCAGGTGTTTGGGGTTTCAGGAATGGAAGAACTGACAGATGATAATAAGGTGGAGGAAATGTTGGATGACCTGGTTATCAAAGGTCAGAAGGTGGTGAACATAACAGTCATAGAAAGTGATGCTTCAATACCTAGTGATTTGAACATTAGACTAGTTTGTGAAGAGCAGGTTCCATTGTCTAAAGTTGGTGTGTCAGTCGTGTATGAGATACATAAACATGAGTATTGTTTCCTAGCCCAACAAAGCCACAACCAGTGTCAGTGCAGATCATTGACACATAGGTTCATTTTTGAAGCAGTAGTGTATACGAGTACCAAAATTTGCATTGGAGATTGGTGAAGAGAGGCATGAGTATTTCATGGAGCAAGACCAAGATCAAGAGCAAAAGAAAGGGGCCAACCACAAGATCTCACGCTAGTTTGGATGATATTATTGAGGAAGATTGGTTGCCTTCATCTGATGAGGAGACCAACCCTGGTGACCAAAGTTAGGAGGACAATGATGGGGCTCAAAAACCATATGTTAAGCTTCCAGATGATAGGAAGAGGAGGGCTAATAAGAAGAAGCCCAGAGTTTGATATGACGAGCAAAGGGAGAACCCATAAGAGAAATTTATGAAGAAACTTTGTTTCCTAGATGTGACCCAGTTCATGAGGAATTGTGGACGGCATGGTTCCTATTCATCCATATTTGATGTTAAAAATTTATGAAAAAATTTGGAGACACTCATCCATCTTTGATGTACAAAATTTCAACTCCTAATTCAAACTACACTTAGAGGACCAAAAAACCAAAATCAGATGCAAATAGTGTCATAGTTGAATTTTCATTTTTGAATCTCTAATTGTAGATTGAGTTTTGAGCTGATTTTTTTGAAGTTGTAGACATAACCCGCAAGTATGTTGTAAATTTTCAGAATTTTTTGAATTTTCTAGATATGTAAAGTTTAGGTTGATCCTATGATCTCACCTAAAGTGTTGATCCCGTACTAGTTTCCCCCACAGATACCTATCATGGAATGCTAATTTTCCAGATGCCTTCTAAGCTCACCATGTTTTTTTTGCTATGAACATTGGATACCGTGCTCACATCATTCAAAAAGTGTGGTATATATGCGTGCTCATGGGGTGTGCAAACTTGCCAGGCATACCGATATTTTTCTGACCTTGAAGCCACGCCTCATAGACAACAATTTCTACCTTAGACAAGCAGAAACTGAAAATCTAGAGCCAAGATGCATGTACGATAGTTAGTTTACACTCTTGCATACCAAAACATATGTGATCACTTCCAAGTTTGAATATTACCTTGTCTAGTTCATCTGATAGAAAAATATTACCTTGTCTAAGACCTGACTTCTGATAACGTGTAGGTGCAGACCATTGCTTCATATACACTTTCTGAAGCAGGATTTGGATCTGGAACGTCATAGAACTTCAGTTCAATTGGAAAATCTTGATAATACCACAAGGAATAGGAAGAAACCATTAAAAAATATGTGACTGCATCCTAACTCGTGCCTCTCCAAATTAAATCATGTCACTCACCTGAAGAACTTCCAGATTGCGGCCAATTTCACAATTTATGTCGTCTTCTACTAAAAACTCTGTGCAAGCTCCTGTCCTTCTCCAGCTGATTACATCATCTAAACCAGATTAAATTTTATTAGTTTATCCATGCTAAATTATGTATCAAAACCAAGGTAAGAACTTTTCAAAGGTAAAGAAGTATAGAACAACATGTAGCCTGATCTTCCCAAAACACGCACTAAGCAGAATATTAATGATAGGGGTGGAGACGGGAAGGCCATGGAAACAAAGGGTTTCTTGGATCCAACCTGGCCTGATCAGGTCATTAGGGTCAGTCCTGCAGTGCGGGGTAGCAGAGCTCGGCGCAGACGGCCATATTGATCCTGTTGGAGCATGGGGCCTCCATGGGAGACACACGCCCAACACACTACATACAACACATTCGCATCGCACGCACACACAAAGCACAGTCACCACACCGAGTAACCATGTGCGCGGTCAATCCAACAGCGCCGCCATAAAGCCTAGCGGAGGGGAAACACACATTAAAGGGTATGTAAGTTGCGACAAATAAGGTAACATATTTTTATTTTTCAAAAGTCCATCTTTCTGTTAAAGCAATTGGAAGCTGGACCAAGTTGTAGCTTACCTAGATCAAAGGAACAAACGCCCTCCAACTGTGTGCGTTATTTACCCGAGTGATAGAACATGTTGCCACTTTGTTAGTTGAGTCCATGTAATTAGAACGGCAAGAAAAGAGAAATACTACTAAGCTGTTTTATAAAAAAGAAGATGACATAAATACTTATAATAACATGGCATAAAAGTTGGCACAATAGATTCATTTTAACCATCCAGAGTGAAAAGATGATGTATATGTCAAGGGCATGTTAATCTTACATAACTGTTGGTTGATATTCATGACAGGAAAATAAGTCTAGTTGAACGGTTCTGACATCTTTGTGTCATAGTTGGCTACTAAAGCAAGTGCATGCCCAACCCTCCCATGCTTGAGGCATGGCCTCCATGGTGTGCGCTCACGGCTGTATATTCTAATTAAACCCGACACACCATTTTTGGTGTCAAAAAATCTGTAAAGAACAAAGATCTAGATAGCCAACATTCTCGGTTAAGCACGGAATGATTAACTCTTACCGACCCTGTTTCCATGAAAATCTGGAGGGACATGGGTGTTTTGACTCAAGGCAGAAATAAAAAGGCATACTTTGTTCATGTGCCATCAAAAGCAATATCTTGTTCATCAACTCATAAATGGACACACCTGGATAATTTAAGAAGAATATTACATGCCTTCACGGTACGTCATCAAAGATAATCGACATCATGTAAAAAAAGGCAATCTGCATCAGCAAACATGCAACTTACTTGGAGAAGCAACTTGATTAGCCAAAAGGCGGGCCACAACATGGTTTCGAGCAATGTAATCAAGCAAAGCGCCAGTTGCACTTTGGCCACATTCCGTGAGCCAAAACTCAGGTATCATCGCTGAATGTGCAATGAAAAGATAAGCATTAAAATTTCGAGAAATAAAAGCATTAACTTAACATAGCCAACATAAGATTGTGGAGAGCAAACCACAGAGACAAATTAATAGAGATGCTGTCAAGGAACATAATAAGGAAATAAAATATATGAAGGAAACTATACCAGACAAAAATGGTTCCCAAACACCAGGGATAAATAGCTTATTCTTTGAAACAGCCATGTGGCATGTAGATGTTCCGCAAACCAAGACGATGTGATGGCTTATTGCTTCTTCCTCAAATACTGCAAAACAATGTTTCACATAAATAAATGTGAAGCTTTAGAAGGAGTAGTAGTTTCTTTAGAAAAACATGGGGGATTCGACACTAACTAACGGCTTTAAAATCTGCATTTGGCACACTTTCCATGACTCCAAGACACCCGGCATAAGCATTAATAAGTGAAGTTCCCACAGGAGTCCCGAAAGCAAGCATAACTCCTGAAAATTGGAGCTAAACGACATTACAAAGTGAAATACTGGAATTAACATCACAGACATTTATTCTCTTGCTTCTAACATAAAAAATACAAAGAAAGCACTTAGGTAATCAGTTTTATCTTTGTTCACTCATGAAAACAGTTAGCATTGACAGCTTAAATAGTGTCATTTTAAATGAACTGCAAAACTGATTTGCTTGCATTTGCAGAAGTACGTGTCAAACCAAAAGCTAGAGGATGTCCAGAAAACACAATGTAGTGTCCTATTTGGTTTCCAACATGGCACATCTCTCCCAGAGCGTTATGGCATACTGCCTGCTCTACCGAGACGATGGTGGCTGTGTAAGGCCCCTAGGGCTTGTAGGTGTTGAGAGGCGGCTCCTTGGCGCTATCGGGGTTGAGTGGCGTGATGGAAACCTTGCTCTTGCTCAACTGCTGGACGGACCTGCAGACATGCTTCCACTGCACCGCGGCCTTGCTGTCGCACGATAATGCTGTGCGTATCCATGATTTGTTGCCGAAGCTAAGATTGTTGCTACACTGAAATGTAACAAGGGCAAAAATTAGCATACTGTTGGTGTTGGGAGCACCATGGTCCATGTGACAAGGCTGTGAGTTGGAGATGTGCAGCATATCATGCAAAAGCCCCGAGGATTTCCTGAATGTGTATGTATGTACATCTACTGATATGTGTGTATGGGTAAGTGATGCTAGCTAATCTGTGCGCAATCCAGGTATATAGCACGAAGCCAGTTGGAGTGCTAATGAATACTAAACCTGCTCCCTTCTCGGACAAATTCGTCCAGCTGTGAAATCCAGATTCCAATGCCCAACAAATCATGCACTAATAACACATGATTTGCGCACCATGCCACAACATAATGGGACGTGGAGACACGCAGTTGGATCCCGGAACTCCTGCCGGCGCGATCCTGCAGGCTAGAAGAGGAACAACAATTAGATGAATGCACATATTTCATATGTCACAACACATCAATACCATGCGTTAAAAGAAATCACAAAACACAAAGATGAGAAGAATGAGTGTTCATCAGGTCCGCCAAAGTAACTGCATCAAGGAATTACAATTGTTTGAAGAGTTGGGTCAATGTTTTGGCTGTCAGGTTAAATCTCTCTTGTGTTTACTACATGAGACGAATTAAGACACTTGAGTAAATGAACCATGCATTTCTCATCGTGAGAACAAGTATCACTTCTGATCCATAAAACATACTGTCTCTCGTTTTCTAATCATTATATAGCAGTTTATATCTATAAAAGATGTAAAATTTCAACCAAATTACGATCTCAACTCAACATAGAAAGTGAAATCAAATCGCGATATCTCACTGAATTCAACATTACATATGTTGTCCAACCCGATTTCAAGACTTCAAGTAGTCACTGAAATCAAGAATACATTTTACCTCTAGATGTAGGCCAAACAACAACAAATGAGTGGAAAGTTCCAATCTAGAAAACCATACTAGGGAAATTGTACGGCAGTTGGAACTGATTTTTTAGCATAGGGGGAAAGAGAAGAGGAGCACTCATCTGCCTTGTTCTATTATGTTCATCGAACCAACAAGAAATCTACAGTAAAAATCGTGAAACATCGAGTACCCTGCATACAGAACAAAACCAAGATCAATACATGCTTGTAGAATCGAGAACTACCACAGCACAAACATGAGATGCACCCTCAGGCCAACTGCTACACATGTTGAGTCTGATTTTTTTGTACCACAACACAAGATGAGCAGAGAGGGAGGAGCACTACACCACGGTAAAACTATAGGGGCAATCAATTGCCGGGAAAAGTAAAGATTTCAGGGCAACTAAATGTCGGTAATACTTTAACTGCCGGGCAAACATTTGTAGGTCAACTTATCTGCCGGTAATAATATCATAAGAAAGGCAATGTATCTGCCGGCAACTTCAAGGTCAGCACAACTGCCCTGGAATCAAAATGAGGGCGAATACAATGCCGGTAACCAAGTGGGCGCGGGGTAAAAAGAAAATTTGAGGGAAAAACGCGCGACCGCGGGACAAACAAAATATCAGAAGTTAAGCGAAGCAGCCTCCACGTGCCAAGAGACCCTATAATTACTTTCTTTCCCCACTACCAATGACTTCTTCCCTCTGAAACCACCGCAGCCGCCACACTCATCGTCGTGAACACCGCCGCATCCCCATCCCTGCATCCACATAGCCGCGCCCAGGGCTGCTGGTCCATTCCGCACCGCCACACCCGCTTCCCCCACCCACGGCGATTGAGACAGAGAGGGAGGACACGGTCGTTGGGGACTGCCACACGCCTGGATCTGGGTGCAGTCGCGCGCGTCCGTGCTGGATCTGGCCGCCACGATCGAGGATCGGTGAAGGAGCACAGGTCGCGGCCTTGTTGTGGAGGAGGGAACGGGAGCACGGGGCGGCACCATTGCGGCTCAAGCAGGGCTTCACTTCGAGGGTGGTGGACACAGCTGCATCGTGTAGGTAGGGGAGAAGGACAACCGTGCGCCCCGGCGTTCTCTGTGGGGTGGCAGTCATGCGTCGTGCCACGTCGAGACTGGGTGGAGCACGAGCGGCCATTGTGGCTGGGAAGTGAGCTGCTCATCCTCCATTTGGAGAAGAAGGAGAGTGATTCATGACGTAACATAGCCATGTACGAGCCAACGATGAGCAAATGAGGCAGCGGTGAGCAAGTCCCCCCATTGGAATCTGAATCCTCTAATTCTTTCCTCAATTCCTGACATACAGACTAGTTAATTTTGTATGGCTGGCTGCTGAACGTTTTTATTGCACAAGTAAGTGTGCACGCGCAACGCATGTCTAGATTAACATAAAATTAGACAAACATGACGGTCATCAAAATTATTGCTTGTCGTGAAATACATAATTCATTGTCCATCCAAATTGTAAGTCACGCATACGACATGTACATATGAACTAATACGAAGTTACTCAAACCGATAGCAAGCACAAAAGATGGAATTGTGGCATGTCACGGAACAGTAAAGCTTTTTTATTCAAATACCAAAAGCTTTGTTTTTCTGTATACAAATATAATTATCCTTTTCTAGACAAGATGCAGCATGCACTGCCAACAACATAGATGAAACTTGGTGTATTTAAACTATTCTTGCCTCAATAAAGGACAGACCCAGTGCTAAGCTTCTACACCAGGACCTCTTGGAACAGGTGGGCAGTATTTCACCCACTCGAATACATTCACAAAAAAGTATCAAGCTGCTCAGTCAAAAACCAAAATTCGTCCACAAAAGGCATCCCTAAGCACTTGGATACGTACTGCGTGCAGAAACAATGCCTCATCCAGAATCTTGAACGAACTTCCATGAAAATGAACACATACTTGCGGCAATTTATAATGTGTTACTCCATGAAGATTCTATAATTATTTTCTTTATAGAATACACTTGATTTTTTTAAATAGCTAAACATGTTTTGGAAATTTCTCCCAGCCATTTTAGCAGCTTCTTTGGTGTTCCTTTCTTGCTATGCCAGGTACCAACGGCCATAAATGAAGTAGAGAGGTCCCGACACCTCTTAATCATGCACAACTCATAATTTTGAAACTCTCCAGCCCATTACGTAACACCATGCATGACAATGTCACTTTACATAGTAGCGTACAAATGATGAAACATGTTAATGATCATCAGCTATAATGATTAAAGATCGTACACAGGCATATAAATCGATAATAAAGGTTCTGGTAAAACCCACGCACTCACGCCATACTCTACAAACTCCACTGAACTCTCCATGCACTAACCACTAGCTAACACACCGGCCACTAACTTGACTCGGCCAAATCACTTGGCTGGCCACTCACACGATCCTACATGCATGGAAAACTAAACACTTTTGTGCCGACCGAATCACTCGATCCACACTCCTCGGTAACTACCTACGACTCAACCAAGCTAGCTACATGCAGAGGCAGCCACTAATTACGTTCTAACGAAATGACAAGATTAATATCTCACAGTACAGTCTTGGTATGAATACACAAGATATAAATCCAAGCAATATCGATGCACAAGAGTCTTGGTTTGAATAAGGTAAGAAAATCATGTCGATTCTTACCAGTATCTTCCTCTCCGGGAGGCCAGCCATCTCCTGTGCACTGCGCCTTTGCGCGCTCAAGATTACACCGTGGTAAGAAAATCATGTCGATTCTGATCGGTGTCTTCCTCTCCCGGAGGCCGGCCATCTCCCTGTGCACAGCGCCTTTGAACGCAGCCGCACGGGTGGTCGCCTCTGGCCGTCGGCGTGATCTGCAGCCCCGCGCGGCCAAGGGCGACGGCGCACGGGTCTGCACCATCGAACGGCACGGTCCCCTTAGACTCCAGGCTACTGGGGCCGAGGCGGCACATAGACCTGGTGGCGGCCTCGTTGTCTCCGTCAACACGGCCAACTGCGACGGCGGCGTAGCCCTCTCGTGCCGAGAACAGACGGCGCGCGGCACAGAGAGAATGACACCTTGTTCCGGCTCGACGCCCGACCGGCGTCCTGAACGGAGAGGAAGCAGCCTCGATGCTCTTGCCGGCCAAGGCAACGGCGACCGTGGTTATCCTGTGCTTCCTGTGGCGTGGACTCCTGCTGAGGCGGACTTCCTGCCGTCCCGCTCGCTCGGGTGGGATTAGATGGGAAGTTAGCGCTAATTGAGGGTGGCCACTATCCAGCGAGTTGGAATGCGGTGTAGGTGCAAGAGAGTTCAACCCCCCCTCCCTCGTGTCGCACCGCTCGGGCGACCCAAGGGGTGAAACCCTACCCCCGCCGCCGCCTCCCTCCCCTGCTCGCCCTCCCCTCGCCGCCGCCGGAGACTGCTGACGCCGAGCAAGCTTGGCACGCAGCCGATGAAGGTGGCGGCGGAGCCCTCGCCGCCTCGCCTCGTCTGTGGGGGGCTTCTGGATCTGGGGCGGCGGCCCCGGCTGGTGAGGCGTCGCCGGCTTCGGCATCCGGTGGCGCGGGCGCAGGTCGGCGGTTCTCGGCCGTGTGGACGACAAGATCCCGGAAGAATGCGGGCCAGCGCGCGGCAGCTGCGTGTGCTCCGGCTGCGTCAGATCTGGCTGCCCCCACTGCCCTCCCCCTCCAGCAAGCTCCTCCCCTCCCCAGATCCGGCCTGCCTCGTCGCGGGGCCTCGGTCTGCTCAGATGGGAGTGGGTGTCCGGATGCAGGACCAGGGGAATCCCCAGCCGCCTTGCCGGCGACGACGGCGGCGACGCCCGCGGGCGCCGCGCACCTTCCCGGAAGTGCCGATTCAGGTCTTGCTCCCCATTCCCCTCCCCTTTGTCTCTCGGGAGAAATCCTCAATCCTGTTGGGTAGCGGCAACGCCCTTGGCACCGTAACCTTCTTGAAGGCGCTGTTGTAGGAACAAAGATGGGTTGTGGGCTTCGCTGTGGTGTAGGTGGTGTGTGGCGGCGGCGGCGTGCGTCCAACGGTGGCGGTGTCTTCCTTGATGCTGGGTCAAGGTGTTATGGTGCTCTTCGCCGGGCTGCAGGTTATTCCTCCGGTGCCCTTGGATCTTCCAGGACGGGAGGGGATAGGGTTCCCCTCCTACGGTGGATGAACTTCAGCTCGTCGAGCGAGCCGAAGCTCCCAATTTGGTCTTGGCCCTAGTTGTTGCCCATTGGTGCATTCTGACCGCTCGCCCTCTTCCAAGTCAGAACTTTGGCATTTGGTGGTGCTCTGCTCTAGGTGAGTTCGTCGTCGGCATGCCGGGAACGCCTGGTTCCGCACAAGTGGTTTCTTCAAGGCCACCCATCTAGGCTCTAGGGTGAGCATGTCCATCGATCAACGGTGCGGCGCCTTCGAGCCAGGCGAGGAGGCAGGGGCCTTCTTTGACGACGGATCTGGATGGATGTGTCTTTCTCAAGCCCAGGTTTTGGCAACGGCGTGCCTTGCATTGTCGACGGTGCACTCTCCTGACCAGGACTTCGCTTTCGCCTTGGTTTTCGGCGTGCAAGAGGATAGTGGCATCTCCAAGCTATATGCTTTTTGCCAATCTTTCTTTCTAGCTTGTTGTATGTGCTTTGTGAGCTGTTTCCTGGCGCCCCTGTATCTTTGTTGTATGCTTTATTTTCTTTAGTTGGTGCTTGGTGTTGTTTGGAGTTGTATTCCTGGCCGGTTGATGGCTTTGTTAATTCAAAGCCGGGCTCCTCTAGAGCCTTCGTTCCAAAAAAAAACTACCCAGCGAGTTTTTTTTTGAACGTCCGCTCGCTGATGGCAGAGTTTTCGCCCACACCTAAAAATAGCTAAACGTACTCTGGACGAGGTTAGTTGTTATTTTAACAGTTAGATCTAAATAAGTGAGTCTGATCGTGAGGCTATAATTGCTTCAATTTGTTGTGTGTACATTAGACGGGGGTGTTTAGAGAAGAAAATGTTCGCTTGTTTAATAGTAGTATAGATTACGTGCATCCAGCAACATGGAATTTTATATCCTTCCTTGCACATTCAGAATTGCAGCATCGTGCAGCTGCAGGCTTGCAGCAGGTTGGCGAGCGAATGGTCATAGCGGAAAGATAACGGGCATGCCGACTTCTATGAATGTTCCATTCATGTAGAAGACTACATTTGCAAGATCAGCAAGATGTGTGTCTTTTCCTGGATCAATTTTTGAGAAAATCATCATTTTGTTTAGCATTAGTTAAATCTGTTTTTTGATCTGACATTTTGTACTATTCTTGCATCACCAGACCATAGTTTGAGAGATGTGAGAACACACCTCAATGGGTGACATATTATAATTACAGAGACTAGGATAATTACAGAGACTAGTTGTGCGTGAGAGATGAGCTGCATGATGAACGCAAGATATAATTTGCTAACAAAAAAATAGATATTGGATAGATAATTGTAGGATAATTGTTGATTATTCTCCACCCATGTTAATTATATTTGGATGGTTTGCAGGCTAACCGGCCTAAACTGATCTTGAAAAACAAGTATTGAGAGCAAAGTTGGCAAGGGAAGAAGTATCAAGCTGCAACCACCAATAACCAAAGAAGTGCCACTTGCAGCCTTTGGTGAGTCTTATCGTAACTGAGGATTTGATTTTTGTATATCACTGTGTGGTTTCTTTTGACTATGTTTTGAATATCTAATTATTTGTTTCTTTCGTTACATGGTAATTTTTTAACTATATTTTAAATACTTGGAAGGTTGCTTTGGTTTGCAATTATGATTTCAATGCCTTAGTTTTGTAAAAAAAATACTAATTCGTGTTGGCTTGCGATATTTAGGCCAGGGTCGATAAAAAAATGTGCCTACTTCTGAATCATAACTAGCAACTATGTTTCTTAAATAATTCTACAGCTACTACTTAAACTTGGCACAGACATTTATGTTCCGGCAAACTCTTTTCCCGAAACCAAGCGCAAACTTAATCAGTGGGCTGTTCACTTGGTATACATTCTCATAACTATTGATGACTATCCCGAATTATTAGGGGCCCAATTTTGCACGTAATAGTAATCCTGACTCCTGGCTAGTATTACTAATGACAATCCTAATGACTACTCAATAAACTTGACGAATTACTAGCTTGGGGATCACCCTCAAGGCCTCACCCAACCATCTGGTTATTTACCCTAAAACCCATCTGTTTATTTAGTCGCCATTTTTCTGTAATATAGTTTCCTTTTCTGCAATGTCTTCTAGCACTAGAATGTATTACTTTTGAGTTACAGTGAAAATCACTTTTTGATAGCATGTAGTTCTCCAAACAATTGCGCTGCCAACGTGATATATATTATAAAGTTTTGCTTTCTAATTTTGAATGCCATAGAGGGCCTAAGTTCCAATTTTGCACTGGGACCCTGTTTTATTCTTGGGTACAGCACTGCACACGACACATAACAAACATGTACAAGAAAATAAACGGTGCACAACCTGCATTGCCACTGGATTGCTAGTAATTAATCCCTCCCTGCAGTTTTTCAATGTTTTGTTTACATTACAGCAATCAAGAGAAATTATACTACACCAAAAGATGACTATTGGCATATATTTATAGTGATAGGTTACATTGATTTTCCTGATGATCCATACATTGTGCACAATCTGTTCTTATGAGTACATCCACACATTGTTTCTATGCCTTGTGCAATGCAAAGTACAGGGTAAAACACATGTGTCTTTTCATTTGGATGAGTTGATTTTCTTTTCCAACCCATGCAACTTCTATGTTTGGAAGATGTGTTCTTCCGAGCTGATCTATTTGGCCATTACCATTTTTTACAGGTCACCGGCATGCTGCCTTAGTATCCACAAGTTTCAAGATGTGTGTTTGGTGAGCTAAAAGGATCTTCTACTGGGATATGTTTCTACCTAAAACCCGATCGTATATTTTGCGCTTTTGTCTGTGATGTAATATTTTGACTTATGAACCTACAACTGTATGCATGTAGACCTGATGGATGGTTGTTCTTTTGGTTGTCCTAGACTTGTGAAACTATATATGTATGGATTATGTATGGATGGAGACTTGTGAATCTATGGATGATGGATTGCTCATAAGTATATGCACATATTACCTCTTAAGTGTGATGCAATCTTTATTACTGTATGCATGTTTGTTTTATATATAGATGGCACAAAATGGACATTAGATAATAGATGTTGAAATACATGTATGGGAGACTTGTGTGGTCGGAGTGGACTCAAATCCAGGCAGAATAGTTGTCGGGAAATCTTATAACTACCCTGAATTGTCAGCCTGCCGGGGAAGAGCAGTATGCCGGTAATAATTCTAACTTCCGGCAATGGTATGCATATGAAGGGCGGAGGATCTGTCGGGGTTCACACTAACTGCCGGGAATAACTTTCCCCGACAGGACTTTCAAGGGCGGTTTGTATTTGCCGGCAATTAGACCGCCTTCAATGGCTACTTTTCCCAACATATGGGGAGAGGAGTGGAGTGGAGGCCGTCCGGTGTTGGGGAGAGGATGGAGGTGGGCAGCGGCGGCCGGAGGCAGGGCCAGTCGACGAACACCCATGCGGCGGTGGTGACGGCAGCGTGTGAGGAACCCTAGCACACACGAGGGGCTAGGGACAGGAGCGACTCGTCGTGGCGTTTTTCTTTTGGACGGGAGATCAGGAGGAGTGGTGTTTCCTGCTGGTTTTTCCTTCTGCAGTGCATGTGTAGGGTGGGGGGGGGGGGCTGGGAGGGGATGTAAAATAACCGGTTGAAGAAAACCAAACGAAAGTGGTGGGACGAAAAAAATGGACGCAATCCTACCAACTGCTCTATTATGAGTAGAGAAAATGGATGCAAGTATGAGTGGACACAGAGGCTAGTGGTTATTACCCTCCTCCTTCAATAAAAAGGAAATATGAAAACTAGTTTGTGGGAAAAATATTATTGGATGTACACATCAGCTGGTAGCCATAATAAAAGACATACGAACATCAGATTATAGGTGATTTGTCAACTGTTTAGCCTATCTAGACTAATCAGAACTTTCTATATGTATCACCACTCACCACGTATTGTTAGTGACTTGACAATATCAGGATTGATACTGCCTAACATGCATGCATGGAAGTCTTTTCTTGCAGATCACGTGGATTGAAAAACGATAATGAATTCAGTCCACCCAACTGTACACTTGTAAGACGAGGAATTTTCCAAGTCTCTCAAGGGTATGTGTGGCCACATGTAATTGTGTGGCCACGTGTAATAGTTGAAAAATCAAAGGTCAAGAGCGTGCATGGAATAAGATTGGAAATTCATGGTTGGCGTGCAATAGATGTGATGGATTTTGGAAGTTGATTCCAACATCTTGCTTGAAGAAGACGTGTACTATCCCTCCAGTCCAGCTTGGAGCCTGAAAAAATAACGAGGGAAAAAACTTGAGGTGGATACATAAAGGATCTTGATGCTCTAGCTAGGGTTGTTGTACAATACTAGCTTAGCCTGTGCCGCGGCAAGCCGCACCCAGCCAATATGTTATGTATATATATATCCTTTTTTTATTGTGTGTGATGGAAAATAAGTCTTATGAGCATATGATATGTGGTCATTACTTTGTAGTCCTCTCACAAAAACATAAGGCCTAGTGTATATTCTAGTCATTTTAATAAAGTGGGTGTGCATAATATCATAACTTTGGTAAGCACCTCGTAAATTTTTAATACAGTATTGCTAAGTACTGTGTTAGTCTGTGCTTGTAGTAGCGATGTGTGCAGGCCTGCAGGGTGTATCTATTCCCTCCGTTTCAAAATATTTGAACTCTTATGTTTGTCCTAAATCAAGCTTTTTTAAGTTTGACCAAGTCTATAAAAATGTAACAAAATCTACAACGCTAAACCAGTGTCATTATATATATGTATGTATGTATGTATGTATGTATGTATGTATGTATGTTTTTGTGGATATATATTACTCCCTCCGTTCACTTTTGTAAGTCGTTTCAGAAAACTCAAAATAGGCTGTTTTGCACATTGTCTGAAATGTCTTCAAAGTCTTATAAAAGTGAACAGAGGGAGTACTAAAATTTTCTACGAACTTGGTCAAACTTAAGGAAGTTTGACTTAGGACTAACCTAAAACCTGGAAGCAAGAACCTCAATTTGAAACCAAGAAAGTTTACAACTTACAGCTAAGTCTGTTGGTATGATGAGGAAAATGTACATTTTGAATTATTCAGCTCCCATACGTTGTTGTCGTTACGACATGGTCTGGATTTTCGGTGGTGACGTGGTGTGGCAGATATTTTCTTGCAGCAACTCCATCCACACTACACTATAAATACAGTACATAACAGTTAAATTGCTTGCCAACATCCAGTACCGAGTTGAACCGGTCACCAAGCTTCCTCCAGTCGCCATGGATATTTACCAACTCCCTTACGGAAGCTTCTGGCTGGTGGCCGTAGCCACCATTCTTATGTCCTTGATTCTGAGGCAGGTTCTGGGTGGTAAGGACACCGGAGCCAAGCTTCCTCCGGGTCCATGGAACCTCCCCATCATTGGCAGTCTCCACCACCTCGTCGGCACAAAACTGCCGCCCCACCGCGCATTCCTCCGCCTGGCGCGCCGGCACGGCCCACTCATGCTGCTGAGGCTCGGCGAAGTGCCCAGGGTCATTGTGTCCACCCCCGAGGCGGCGATGGAGGTGTTCAAGACGAGTGACCTCACCTTCGCGACCCGCCCGAGCGGTCCCACGCTGGACATCGTCAGCTGCGGGGGCAAAGGCTTCGCCTTCGCGCCCTATGGCGACCACTGGCGGCAGATGCGCAAGCTCTGCATCATGGAGCTGCTCAGCGCACGACAGGTGCGCCGGATGGACTCCATCAAGCAAGCCGAGGTCACACACCTCATGGAGTCGGTGGCTACCGCGTCTTCTGCCTCGTCAGCCGCCATCATCGACATTGGCAAGGAGCTGGCCAGGCTGACAAACAACATCATCTCCAGGGCGGCGTTTGGCGGCAAGTGTCGGCAGCAGGAGGCGTACCTCCGAGAGCTCGCCGTGCTGGCTTCGCTCGTGGGAGGGTTCAGCCTGGTGGAACTCTACCCATCGTCGCGGCTGGTGCGGTGGCTGACCGGCGACTCCCGCGACCTGAGGAGGAGCCACGCCCGGATACAACGAATCCTGGCAGATATCATCCAAGAGCGCAAGGAGAAGAAACAAAATAATGCCTCGGCTACTGCTACTGCTACTGGTACTCCTACTCCTACACCTAAAGAGGACGAAGACCTGCTGGACGTGCTCCTTAGGCTGCACGAGGAAGACACTCTCAGTTTCCCTTTGACGTCGGAGATCATCGGGGCCGTCATCTTTGTAAGTGATTCCGCTTCTTCATACTATCACTCATTTGCAACCAAACCTTTTTAGATAGTAGTAACCTATTCTTGTTTCCAAATATATATATATATATATATATATATATATATATATATATTGTTCGACTTTCCTCATCAGTTCGGACTTTTTTTCCCCAACTTTTAGATGAACTGTTTGATACATGCAATTCAACATTGCTTAAAATTAACATTCAATAATTTGCAACAGGAAATATTTGGAGCTGCTACGGACACTACTGCTTCCACGCTAGAATGGGCTATGGCAGAACTCATCCGCAACCCACACGTAATGGCAAGGGCCAAACTCGAACTCCAGCAGAGGCTCGGACACCACCGCAGGTCCACCATCACCAGCGCAGAGCTCGGCGACCTGCACTATCTTCGGATGGTCATCAAGGAGACGCTAAGGTTGCACCCCTCTGTGTCACTGATACACAGGGCGGCCATGGAGGATTGCCAAGTGATGGGGTACGACGTACCCAAGGGCACCTCCGTGATGATCAATGCCTTCGCTGTTGGCACAGACCCGGCACATTGGGGTGAGGATGCAGCAGAGTTCAGGCCGGAGAGGTTCGAGGAGATGAGCGTGGAGTACTACAAGCAAGGGCCAAAGATGGAGTACATCCCATTTGGAGCGGGCCGTCGGCAGTGCCCTGGAGCCCTGTTTGCGAGCACGACGATGGAGCTTGTGCTGGCAAACCTCCTGTACCACTTTGACTGGGCGATTCCGGGTGGGGCAGGCCCAGAGACGCTGGACATGGGCGAGGTGTTTGGGATCGTCGTGCAAACTAGGTCCAGCCTGCGCCTGCAGGCAGTAGCATCTTGTCATCTACAAGATCATTAGTGCACCACAAGCGTTACTAAGTCAACAAAATGTCCGGATTGCATGGTTTCCTTTACCGTGGCGAACCAAACGAACTAGGAAAGAACTCATAACACCTCTTGAAACTGTGTAATCTGATTACCGATACCATTCCTGTAACCACCTCCTAAGTGCATCACAACGTTCTTGTTGCCAGCGATATTGCTGAACCTACTGCTTAATAAAGTTCTGTTTACCTTAAAAAAACATTGGCGGGCCGCGGTCGAGCTCCCGGGCATGAAAGTCATCGCTGCAGTTGGCAGAGCATCTCCACCCACACCCCTGAAAACGACTCGCGACACCTGACCAGCAGCTTGTCTGAGATTTCGGGCCAAAATGGTGGAGCCCTTCTTGTAAATTTCAGAATGTCTGATGCTTTGGTAATTGCTCTGACCCTGGTTATTATTACAGGGAGCAAATATTAAGGGATTGTTATGGAGCAACTTATCTCTATCGCATAGTCCATGGGGCGTATATAGTACTCCGTCCTTTTTTATTTACTCCGCATATTAGCTTTGAAATAAATCAAACTTTATAAAGTTTGACCAAATTTACCAAAAACAATGTAAACTTTCACAATAAAAAAATATATCGTATGAAAATATATTAAATCATGCCTCATTCCACAGCTTTAAATAAGAAGAGTAATATGCATGCTCATGGTCTGCGACAAACTTGCCAGGCAAATGCCGTCGTTGAGTAGCACATGGTCAATATGGTACTGGTGGAGTGCAGTGCATGTGCTCATTGGCATAGGTCCTAGAAGAAATTTGACACAATGCGTCTGTAGAAAGCTATTTTCTATAGATCCACGTGTAACCACATCTACTGAAATTCAAGGTTTGTGCATGTGTGCGTGCTAGCTGTGACATGTGTGCGTGTGTGTAGGAGGCCCAAGCGTGAACTAATATGCGAATGAGCACAAAAGACAACAAGCAACAATTTCAACATTCAGGCACATTGGCACACAGATGAACTACTCATAAGTTGGGCAATTCACCAAGTCAAAAGGTTGCAAATTTCTTTTTTTTTGCATTTTAGAAAGCATGGGTTCTTTTATTTTTCTTAAATAGGTATATCAGTGGTAAAGTAGTGGTAAAGTAAATCAAATAATAACTTGCCATAAAAGACGTAGAGACAATTACGTAGTATACCAAATCTAACCACACAAATATACAGGTCACGCAACTATACTTGCTCATTAAAATAGAAAAGAAATGTACGAGAGATGCCCAACTATAGAGAAATGTGACTATGCGTCCAAATGTTTTTGGACAGTTGGATGAACAATTTTTAAGAGGGGAAGACTTGATGAACAAAATTATAAGAGGAAAAAAATCACGAAGCTTCACATTTGAAGTATCGATCAAGCAACATTTTGGATCTTTTATGTACTGTCACTCACCCTCGATCTATACATTGGAATACAATATAATCAAGTCATCATTGTTTCAAAGCTAAAAACAGAAACACTAAAGCCGGGTAAAGTCAAAACTAGAATTACCCATATATTTAGTATAACAAAGGGATAACTGGAAAATGAACGGAAATTCAATAAAAGCTTCCATTTCAAAAAAGAAACTTCAAATATAAGTTGCTAACTAGGTGAAAATAAGCAAACTTTGGCATCCCATGGATCATCCCTTCCGAATTTATGATTCAATGCTTCAACTGGGACTTGTCATTTTGTGAGGATTTTACATGAGTAGCTAGATCCCTACAGTAACCGGCAAGAACACATGGAGGCCATAATCCGCGTACTTCTCATAGGTACACATGTTCTGACTTCTTCCATGAAGAAAATTGATAATATAGCTCAATCTAAATTCATCGTTCGTAGCAAAGATGGTGTGAAGCAATCAGCTAGAGTATGATCACCAATCACACTTTATCTCTCTGGAATACCATACACAACATACAAGAGCAATATAGTATTAACAACTCGCAATCCCGACCCAGCTATGTTGTGCTCAAACGACAAACATGGCCTACCCATTAAAACTGCATGATGAGCAATGAGCTACGGGTATGTAATCACGAGGCTACTTGAAGCAGATATCGCCTACCCACTGACTTTCTGCTCAACAAAAAAAAGGGCTACTCACTGAGTGGCGAACTTTTAACAGCTTTGCAGTAAAATCAATCGGATGAACCAAGTAGAAAGTGCCCTCAATTCAGCAATAAACCATTCCCTCCTTAATCCCCTAATAGATCTGGAGTTAACATTTTTCTCGAGATAAAATATGACATCGGAGTTTAAAAGCTGAATCGTGGACAAGTCACCAAGTAGCCGCTAGCAAGAACAAAAGTCATTGTGCTGCTACTTATCCTGATGTTTCCAAACCCCGTAGTGTTCTTTGATAGAATATACCACATGAACTCCCTGTTCATCTTGTAGGAGTAACAAAGCATAGGGTATTGTGCTAGCACCGTCAAAAAAGGTATGGCATATATATCGATATGCCATATACATTGTAGGCCACGGCTTTAAATTAGAAGTGAATAGCATCTATAACCAGACGCATCAAACCGGCCCCAGACGCCCAGGCCGATGGACCGTTCATTGACCAATCAAAAAAATATGACCCACCCGGGCGCCTCAAACGGCCTCAAACGCCAGGGTTGTCCGGCACCCCTCATATGCTGCCCAAATCTTGGGCGGATATGGGGATGCCAGGGCGCGCCCGGGCGCGTCCGTCACGTCAGGTCGGACCATGCTGGCCCACCACGACCCTACTTCGTCACCATAAAATCCCAACCTGGAGCAAACCGTAGCTCACTCACTTCGCTCCACTCTCCGTCTCTTCTCCTCCCATTTTCCCAATCCGATATCCTCCACCTCCCCATCCACCATGTCCATCTCCAGTAGCGGCGAAGGTGATGGATCCGGTGACGATTGGGATCCATTCCTCCAAGATATGGTGGGCAACAAGGAGGAGCAGGTGCTACTTGTGAGCTGCGTTGGGATTTCCCTGAAAAGGAAGTGTGAAGCAATATAGTGCCGCCCCTAGTTGGTTTTGGAGTATTGACGACAAACCTGGTTGAACTAATATGTTTGTGAGAATTGCAGAATAACACAGGTAGAAGTCCCTCATTGATTCGGTTTTTCTACCAGAGATGACCCCTAAAAATGTATGAAGACATTGAAGTCAAAGGTGGTATGTGAAGACATTCACATTGAAGACTATGACAAGAGAAGACATCGCGTGAAGACTATGGAGTGCGAAGACTTAGTTATTTCGTCGTTCTTTTTATTCTTGGTTGAGTCATAGGAACCACCGTGCTGTTAAGTGGGGTCCAAGTAAACCAGTCAGAATGACTGAAGTGATGCTTAACCAAAATCCGATGTCTTCGAGCGAAGACAATGAGAGCAAATATTATCCAGAGCTGGATAAGTCAGCTTTGCTTGTAGCTCAAGTAAAGTTGCCGTGTGTGTTTGAAATCTGACCGTTGGAATACGTGTCAGTTCCTTAGTGACCCAGGGTCATTTCAGACAAATCAGGTCGGGTTGCCTAGTGGCTATAAATAGCCCACCCCCTACACCATAAATTGGTTGGCTGCTCAGAGTTAGTGCACGGCTTTTGTCATTTGAGAGCAACCCACCTCGAAGCCTTTGAGAGAGAAATCCTTGCGAGGACAAAGCCCTAAACACCCAGAGCCAAAGAGTGTTAGGCATCACTTAAGTCTTCTTGTCTGTGTGATCTGAAGACTTATTACACTTGAGGACTGTGAATCTCCAGCCGGTTAGGCGTCGCGTTCTGAGCATCCAAGAATCATTGTGGATCGCCGATGAACGAAGTCTGTGAAGGTTTGGAAGTCTATCTTAAAGACTTACCAGAGTAATTGGGCGAGGACTGGGTGTCCTTAGCTCAAGGGGAATAAGGTGAAGACGCGGTCTTCTGAGTTGAATCAGCCTCCCTAACCAGACGTACAGTTGTCACAGCAACTGGAACTGGTCCAACAAATCATTGTTTTCAACGAGCCACCGGTTCTATCCTTCCCATCTCTTTATTTGCAGATTGGTCCTTGTGAAGTCATTGCATGTCTGCATTATCTATTTGTCTTCACTGTGTGACTGCTTGTTCTGATTGGCTTCATACTATCTTCCATCCTGATCTATACTGCCTAGCCGCTATCAGTCTTTGTGCTTTCATTTCATTAAATACTTGACTATGGCTTGCTTAGTGTAGTCTACCTTCCGCTGCATGGTAATAGGTTTATTTCTATCGTTTGTCTTCGAAACTTTCATGTTTTGAAGACTTTCATAAAAATCACCTATTCACCCCCCCCCTCTAGTTGATCACTAGCACTTTCAATTGGTATCAGAGCAAGGTACTCCCTTGTTCTGTGTGATTCGGTTTAACCACCTGGAGTTTTAGCTATGTCGACTGCAGGGATAATCAAAGTCTCCGCTGCGTGCCCAGTCTTCGATGGAACTGAATATCCCTACTGGAAGAATAAGATGCGCATGCATCTGGAAGCCATTGGTGTCAACCTCTGGTATGTCGTCAAGAATGGCGTCCCCAAGGCTGGTGAAGGTGTCACCGCTGCTGATGTCAAGAAGTTCGTTCAGCTGGATTCCACTGCCAAGAACATCATCTCTGGTCATCTGACCAAAGGACAGTATGGCCGTGTGAGTGCTCTGCAAACAACCAAGCTAGTCTGGGACTGGCTCTCCAAGGTCAACGAAGGCGTCTGAACCTAGAGAGATCAAAGAATCAGTGTCCTTCGCAACCTCTTCAACCGCTTCAAGAGAAACGACAATGAGAATGTTCAGCTCATGTTTGATCGACTCACTGACATCACAAATGAACTTCAAGCCCTCGGCGCTACTGAGATCACCAAGCATGAAGTCGTCAAGACACTCCTGAGATCACTTGACAGCTCGTTTGACACCCTAGCCCTGATGATTCAAGAACGCTCTGACTTCAAGACACTCGATCCGTCTGACATACTTGAAAGGCTCAACACACATGAGTTTCAGCTTTCTGAGAAAAGAGACATCTACGGTCCCAACTATGGGCGAACTCGTGCTTTGAAGGCAAAAGCTGTTTCCTCATCTGAAGAAGAATCTGATTGCAGTTTTGATGATCCTGAAGACATTGGAAAGGAGCTTGTTATGCTTGTGAAGAAGTTCCAGAAATTCACCAAGAAGAAAGGCTTCATAAAGTCCTCATGATCCAGCTCAAGGAATGATGAAGCTTCTGTTGGGGAACGTAGTAATTTCAAAAAAATTCCTACGCACAAGCAAGATCATGGTGATGCATAGCAACGAGAGGGGAGAGTGTTGTCCACGTACCCTCGTAGACCGAAAGCGGAAGCGTTAGCACAACACGGTTGATGTAGTCGTACGTCTTCGCGATCCGACCGATCCAAGTACCGAACGCACGGCACCTCCGAGTTCAGCACACGTTCAGCTCGATGACGTCCCGCGAACTCCGATCCAGCAGAGCTTCACGGGAGAGTTCCGTCAGCACGACGGCGTGGTGATGGTGATGATGTTGCTACCGACGTAGGGCTTCACCTAAGCACCGCTACGATATGACCGAGGTGGAATATGGTGGAGGGGGCACCGCACACGGCTGGGAGAGGTCAACTGATCAACTTGTGTGTCTAGAGGTGCCCCCCTGCCCCTGTATATAAAGGAGCAAGGGGGGAGGCCGGCCGGCCCTCTATGGGCGCGCCAGGAGGAGGAGTCCTCCTCCTAGTAGGAGTAGGACTCCCCTTTCCTACTCCTACTAGGAGGAGGAAAGGAAGGAGGAGAAGGAGAAGGAAGGAGAATGAGGAAAAAGAGGAAAGGGGGGCTGGCCCCCTAGTCCAATTCGGTTTGGGCTAGGGGGGCGCGCGCCCTGCCTCCTCTCATCCACCACTTGGCCCATGAGGCCCATTACTTCTTCCTCGTATTCTCGTAACTCCCCGGTACCCCCGAAAATACCCGAATCACTCGGAACCTTTCCGGTGTATGAATATAGTCGTCCAATATATCGATCTTTACGTCTCGACCATTTCGAGACTCCTTGTCATGTCCCCTATCTCATCCGAGACTCCGAACTACCTTTGGTACATCAAATCACATAAACTCATAATACAATCTTCACCGAAACTTTAAGCGTGCGGACCCTACGGGTTCGAGAACTATGTAGACATGACCGGGACATGTCTCCAGTCAATAACCAATAGCGGAACCTGGGTGCTCATATTGGCTCCCACATATTCTACGAAGATCTTTATCGGTCAGAACGTATAACAACATACGTTGTTCCCTTTGTCATTGGTATGTTACTTGCCCGAGATTCGATCGTTGGTATCTCAATACCTAGTTCAATCTTGTTACCGGCAAGTCTCTTTACTTGTTCCGTAATACATCATCCCGCAACTAACTTATAAGTTGCAATGCTTGCAAGGCTTAAGTGATGTGCATTACCGAGAGGGCCCAGAGATACCTCTCCGACAATCGGAGTGACAAATCCTAATCTCGAAATACGCCAACCCAACAAGTACCTTCGGAGACACCTATAGAGCACCTTTACAATCACCCAGTTACGTTGTGACGTTTGGTAGCACACAAAATGTTCCTCCGGTAAATGGGAGCTGCATAATCTCATAGTCATAGGAACATGTATAAGTTATGAAGAAAGCAATAGCAACAAACTAGACG
The DNA here is from genome assembly GCA_034509565.1 of Triticum monococcum. Classification (NCBI taxonomy): domain Eukaryota; kingdom Viridiplantae; phylum Streptophyta; class Magnoliopsida; order Poales; family Poaceae; genus Triticum; species Triticum monococcum. The sequence goes on along the minus strand of CM067842.1, from coordinate 24,569,510 downwards.
ATCAAGTGCTAAGCTAATGGAATGGGTCAAGTCAATCACATCATTCTCCTAATGATGTGATCTCGTTAATCAAATGATAACTCATGTCTATGGCTAGTAAACATAACCATCTTCGATTAACGAGCTAGTCAAGTAGAGGCATACTAGTGACACTCTGTTTGTCTATGTATTCACACATGTATTATGTTTCCGGTTAATACAATTCTAGCATGAATAATAAACATTTATCATGATATAAGGAAATAAATAATAACTTTATTATTGCCTCTAGGGCATATTTCCTTCAGCTTCTGCTCATGACTACAAGAAGAGAACATGCCACAAGTGCAAGAAACCTGGTCACTACATCTCTGAGTGTCCGCAGTAGTGCCACCCCTAGTTGGTTTTGGAGAATTGACGACAAACCTAGTTGAGGGACTAATGTGTTTATGAGAATTGCAGGATAACATAGGTAGAAGTCCCTCAATGATTCGGTTTTACTACCAGAGATGACGCCTAAAAATGTACGAAGACATTGAAGCCAATGGTGGTATATGAAGATATTCACATTGAAGACTCTGACAGGAGAAGACACGATATGAAGCCTATGGAGCTCGAAGACTTAGATCTTTCGTAGTTCTTTCTCTTTTGTGTTGAGTCATAGGAACCACCGTACTGTTAAGTGGGGTCCAAGAGAACCAGTCAGAATGACTGAAGTGATGCAATTCAAAACCTATGTCTTCGAGTGAAGACTATGAGAGCAAATCTTGTCCAGAGTCGAACAAGTCAGCTTTGCTTGTAGCCCAAGTAAAGTTGCCGTGTGAGTTTGAAATCTGACCATTGGAACACGTGTCAGTTCCTTAGTGACCCAGGGTCATTTCGGACAAATCAGGTTGGGTTGCCAAGTGGCTATATATAGTCCACCCCCTACAACCATAAACGGTTGGCTGCTCAGATTTTAGTGTACGGCTTTTGTCGTTTGAGAGCAACCCACCTCGAAGCCTTTGAGAGAAAATTCCTAGCGAGGAGAAAAGCCCTAACCACCCAGAGCCAGAGAGAATTGGGCATCACTTAAGTCTTCTTGTTTAAGTGATCTGAAGACTTATTACACTTGAGGACTGTGCATCCTCCAGCCGGTTAGGCGTCGCGTTCTGAGCATCCAAGAGACATTATGGATTGCCGGTGAACGAAGTCTGTGAAGGTTTGGGAGTCTACCTTGAAGACTTGCCAGAGTGATTGGGCGAGGTCTGTGTGACCTTAGCTCAAGGAGAATACGGTGAGGACTGGGTGTCCTGAGCTGCGTGTTCAGGACTGGGTGTCCGGGACTGTGTGTCCTTTGGTTTAAATAGCTAGCCGCTCCAACCAGACGTACAGTTGTCACAGCAACTAGAACTGGTCCAACAAATCATTGTCTTCAACGAGTCACTGGTTTCATGTTCACTTCCTTTTACTTACTGTTACTCATTGTGAAGTCATTGCATGCTTGCTATATCTTCTGTCTTCACAACGTGATTGTATGATTTGTTTGGCTTCATAACTTTTTCCTACCTGGTCCTTATTACACTGCAGCTACTTGAAATTGTGCTTTCACTCTATTGAATACTTGATCGTGGCTTACCTAGTGTAATCTAACTTCCGCTGCATAGTGATAGGCTTATCTCTACTGTTTGTCTTCATAACTTCCACGTTTTGAAGACTTTCATAAAAATCGCCTATTCACCCCCCCCCCCCCCCTCTAGTCGATATAACACACTTTCAATTGGTATCAAAGCAAGGTGCTCCCTTGTTCTGTGTGATTCGGTTTAACCACCTGGAGTTTTAGCTATGTCGACTGCAGGGATAATCAAAGTCTCCGCTGCGTGCCCCGTCTTTGATGGAACTGAATATCCCTACTGGAAGAATAAGATGTGCATGCATCTTGAAGCCATTGACATCGACCTATGGTATGTCATCGAGAACGGCGTTCCCAAGGCTGGAGAAGGTGTCACTGCTGCTGATGTCAAGAAGTTTGTTCAACTGGACTCTACTGCCAAGAATATCATCTGTGGTCATATGACCAAAGGACAGTATGGCCGTGTGAGTGCCTTGAAGACATCCAAGCTGGTCTGGGACTGGCTCTCCAAGGTCAATGAAGGCATCTCAACCCAGAGAGATCAGAGAATCAGTGTTCTTCGCAACCTCTTCAACTGCTTCAAGCGAAATGACAATGAGAATGTCCAGCACACATTTGACCGGCTCACTGACATCACAAATGAGCTTCAAGCCCTCGGAGCTACTGAGATCACCAAACATGAAATCGTCAAGACGCTGCTGAGATCACTTGATAGTTCATTTGACATCCTAGCCCTGATGATTCAAGAACGTCCTGATTTCAAGACACTCGATCCGTCTGACATACTTGAGAGGCTCAACACACATGAGTTTCAGCTTTCTGAGAAAAAAGATATCTACGGTCCAAACTATGGGCGAACTCGAGCCTTGAAGGCAAAAGCTGTTTCCTCATCTGAAGAAGAATCTGACAGCAGTTCTGATGATCCTAAAGACATTGGAAGGGAACTTGCAATGCTAGTGAAGAAGTTCTAGAAATTCACCAAGAAGAAAGGTTTCAGAAAGTCTTCACGATCAAGCTCAAGGAATGATGAAGCTTCTGCTCATGACTATAAGAAGAAAACATGCCACAAGTGCAAGAAAACTGGACACTTCATCTCTGAGTGTCCACAGTGGGACAATGAGAACAGAAAGAAGAAGAAGAGCAAGGAATATGACTCTGACGACAAGAAGAAGAAGAAATACTCAAAGTCTTCTTCCAAGTCTTCCTCAAAGTCTTCATCACACAAGAAGAGCTCATCTGGCAAGGCACGTGCGTTTGTTGGCAAGGAAATGGATTCAGAGGAGGAATCCGCTTCTGAGGAGGCAGAGGTGGAGTCTGAGGAGGAGTCTGATTCTGGCATTGCAAGTCTGGCTACAGCATATGTCGCCAAGTCCATCTTCAACACTGAAGACAATGACTTCATCACCGACACCGATGCAAATGACAAGGACGAATCCACTCCTACCTACTGCTTCATGGCACGCGGTGCCAAGGTAAACACACGCACTACTCACTATCAAACATCTAGTGACGATGACTCTGATTGTGATTCAAGACCCAGCTACAAAACACTTGCTAAAATTGCAACTGAACAACAAAAGGCCATGGAACATATTCAAAAACTATTAGACAGAAGCGATGATCTGTTGGGTGCTGAAATGACTCGATCTGAATCCTTAATTGAAGACATAAAAAATCTTCACGTTAAGTATTAGGAACTTGAAGATCATCATGATACTCTCTCAACAACTCATGAAAAGCTTTCCTATGATTATCTTCAAAGGAAGCAAGATCTTGAGAAATTGAGAGCGGCTCATGAAGACCTTCAAAAGGAAAACGAGTCACTTCGTGCCGAATAGATCAGTTCCGCTCAGGAAGGATTTGAACCACCATGCCTTAAATGCATTGAGCATGATAATGCTACTTCTATTGCTGAATGTTCCACTGCTACTGTTGTTGCAATATCTTCAACTGTTGAAGTGGTAACTAACCCCTCTGCTGAGGATACCACTGCTATTGCTGATGAGAATGCTAGGTTGAAGACATTGCTTGAAATAGGTATGTACAAAAGTCTCAAAGGACATGAGACATTATGTGATGTCCTCAAGAAGCAGATTCTGAACCAAAACCCTAGGAAAGAGGGTGTTGGGTTCGTAAGGAAAATAAATGCAGATTGCTCTTACTGGAAACCTGAGCAGTACCCCAAAACCACATGGGTTGCTGCAAAGGAATCCTCAGCAGATCCATCCAATCTATCTGGCTTCACTTGTGCTAACCCAATTATCATTGATGAATCCTTTGATGCAAACTATAAACTGTTTAAAAATCAGAATGGTGAAGTATTTGCCAGGTACATTGGTACTAACTGCGGGAATGGACCGCCTATGAAGAAGATATGGGTTCCAAAAACGTGTCTGGAGAATCTTCCTGTGAATGTCTTCATGACACCTCACATGAAGAAGACAAACTTCAGACCAAAGGCTTCATACGGTCCAAAGGCTTCATACAGACAGAGGACTCACCTGAGTCGCACTAACGCAAATGTTTTGCAGGGAAACCATACTCAGGCATATGAATATGAGAGCGGTTCATCAAACCGCCATGTTCATATGACCAAGAATTATTCTGCCTATTCTTATGAGTACTATTGTCCACCTGCTAGACTGTTTGCTAGGGCTCGAAAGCCAAAATTCTCAGATGCTGCACTCAGACTCATTGCTTCTAAGCCACCCTTGAAGATGTGGGTGGTTAAGAAAGCTTAACTCTCTTTTGCAGGGAAAGGTCTCCAACAGAAAACCAAAATCTTCTGACGCTATTGCTGGGGACCTTAAAAATCTTGTTGGGCGCAAGATCAAATGCCCGAATGGAATCACTATGTATTTCGTTCCTGAATCGCATGCTACTCTCCCACTGGTTCGTCAAATGTTTTTGCTTCACAATTCTCTTCGTGAAGCCTATCCCCCTAACTGCACTGTAGGGTACGACACCAGCGTCTTTAGAGTCTTCAGAATGGATTATTGACAGTGGGTGTACAAATCACATGACTAGCAAAAGAAGCCTTTTCATGGACTCAACCCTACGTCCATCCGACAAGAGGCACATCACATTCGCTGACACTGGTAAAAGTAAGGTATTGGGTCTAGGTAGAGTTGCAATCTCAAAGGATCAACACATGGATAAAGTCATGCTTGTTGAATCCCTTGGCTTCAACTTAATGTCTGTCTCAATGCTTTGCGATTTGAACATGATCGTAGTATTTGGAAAATATCGTTGCCTGGTACTAATGGAATCTGACAAGTCTTTAGTGTTTGAAGGGTATCGGAAAGATGATTTGTATGTGGTAGATTTCTCAGCAGGGCCACAGCTTGCAGTATGTCTTCTGGCAAAGGCTTCAGAATGCTGGCTTTGGCATCGAAGGCTTGGGCATGCTGGCATGAGGAACCTCCACACCCTTGCAAAGAAAAAGCATGTCATAGGCATCGAGGGCGTCAAGTTCAAGAAAGATCACTTATGTGGTGCCTGTGAAGTAGGGAAGTGTTGGGGAACGTAGTAATTTCAAAAAAATTCCTACGCACACGCAAGATCATGGTGATGCATAGCAACGAGAGGGGAGAGTATGATCTACGTACCCTTGTAGATCGTTCGCGGAAACGTTATATCAACGCGGTTGATGTAGTCGTACGTCTTCACGTCCGACCGATCCAAGTACCGAAAGCACGGCACCTCCGAGTTCTGCACACGTTCGACTCGGTGACGTCCTCGCCTTCTCGATCCAGCAAGAGGGGCGAAGTAGTAGATAAGTTCCGGCAGCACGACGACGTGGTGACGGTGTTGGTGAAGAACAATCTCCGTAGGGCTTCGCCTAAGCACTACGAAAACTATGACAGAGGATAAACTAGAGGAGACAGGGTTGTCGGCACACGGCTTGGTGTTTCTTGATGTGTCCTTTGTGCTAGCCCTGCCCCTCTATTTATATGTTCAGCCCTGGGGTCGAAACTTGGAGTAAAAGCTTCCACAAAGTCCGTTTGACCCGAAAGGCAAGAGTCCTTCTCGGACTCCAGGGCCAGACGCCAGGGTTCCCGGCGTCTGGACCCAGACGCCAGGGACCCTGGCATCTGGCCCCTGGACTCCGCAAAACTTCCTTTTGCGCTTTCCAAAAACCTTGTGGGCTTTCCCCTTTGGCCCAAATAAAGTGTTCTCGTACCCAAACATTTCGGGAAACATCCGGAACCCCTTCCGGTGATTTCCGGAACCCTTCCGGTGACCAAACACTATTATCACATATATCAAACTTTATCTTCAGACCATTCCGGAGTTCCTCGTCATGTCCATGATCTCATCCCGGACTCCGAACAACATTCGGTCACCAACATACATAACTCACATAGTACTATATCGTCAACGAACGTTAAGCATGCGGACCCTACGGGTTCGAGAACTATGTAGACATGATCGAGACACCTATCTGGTCAATAACCAATAGCGGGACCTGGATGCCCATATTGGCTCCTACATATTCTACGAAGATCTTTGTCGGTCAGACCGCATAACAACATACGTTGTTCCCTTTGTCATCGGTATGTTACTTGCCCGAGATTTGATCGCGGTATCCAATACCTAGTTCAATCTCGTTACCGGCAAGTCTCTTTACTCGTTCCGTAATACATCATCTTGCAACTAACTCATTAGTTGCAATGCTTGCAAGGCTTATGTGATGTGCATTACCGAGAGGGCCCAAAGATACCTCTCTGACAATCGGAGTGACAAATCCTAATATCGAAATACGCCAACCCAACATCTACCTTTGGAGACACCTGTAGTGCTCCTTTATAATCACCCAGTTACGTTGTGACGTTTGGTAGCACCCGAAGTGTTCCTCCGGCAAATGGGAGTTGCATAATCTCATAGTCATAGGAACATGTATAAGTCATGAAGAAAGCAATAGCAACATACTAAACGATCGGGTGCTAAGCTAATGGAATGGGTCATGTCAATCAAATCATTCAACTAATGATGTGATCCCGTTAATCAAATAACAACTCTTTGTCCATGGTTAGGAAACATAACCATCTTTGATTAACGACCTAGTCAAGTAGAGGCATACTAGTGACACTCTGTTTGTCTATGTATTCACACATGTATTATGTTTCTGGTTAATACAATTCTAGCATGAATAATAAACATTTATCATGAAATAAGGAAATAAATAATAACTTTATTATTGCCTCTAGGGCATATTTCCTTCAGTCTCCCACTTGCACTAGAGTCAATAATCTAGTTCACATCGCTATGTGATTAACACCAATAGTTCACATCTTTATGTGATTGGTTCACATCTCCATGTGACTAACACCCAAAGGGTTTACTAGATTCAATAATCTAGTTCACATCGCTATGTGATTAACACCCAAAGAGTGATCATGTTTTGCTTGTGAGAGAAATTTAGTCAACGGGCCTGCCATATTCAGATCCGTATGTATTTTGAAAAATTCTATGTCTACAATGCTCTGCACGGAGCTACTCTAGCTAATTGCTCCCACTTTCAATATGTATCCAGATTGAGACTTAGAATCATCTGGATCAGTGTCAAAAACTTGCATCGACGTAACCCTTTACGACGAACCTTTTTGTCACGTCCATAATCGAGAAACATATCCTTATTTCACTAAGGATAATTCTGACCGATGTCCAGTGATCTACTCCTAGATCACTATTGTACTCCCTTGCCAAATCAGTGCAAGGTATACAATAGATCTGGTACACAGCATGACATACTTTATAGAACCTATGGCCAAGGCATAGGAAATGACTTTCATTCTCTTTCTATCTTCTGTCGTGGTCGGGCTTTGAGTCTTACTCAACTTCACACCTTGTAATACAGGCAAGAACTCTTTCTTTGACTGTTCCATTTTGAACTATTTCAAAATCTTGTCAAGGTATGTACTCATTGAAAAAACTTATCAAGCATCTTGATCTATCTCTATAGATCTTGATGCTCAATATGTAAGTAGCTTCACCGAGGTTTTGTTTGAAAAAAAATCCTTTCAAACACTCCTTTATGCTTTGCAGAATAATTCTACATTATTTCCGATCAACAATATGTCATACACATATACTTATCAGAAATGTTGTAGTGCTCCCACTCACTTTTTTTTTGTAAATACAGGCTTCACCGCAAGTCTGTATAAAACTATATGCTTTGATCAACTCATCAAATCGTATATTCCATCTCCGAGATGCTTGCACCAGTCCATAGATGGATTGCTGGAGCTTGCACATTTTGTTAGCACCTTTCGGATTGACAAAACCTTCTAGTTGCATCGTATACAACTCTTCTTTAATAAATCCATTAAGGAATTCAGTTTTGTTTATCCATTTGCCAGATTTCATAAAATGCGGTAATTGCTAACATGATTCGGACAGACTTAAGCATAGATACGAGTGAGAATCTCTCATCGTAGTCAACACCTTGAACTTGTCGAAAACCTTTTGCGACAATTCTAGCTTTGTAGATAGTAACACTACTATTAGCGTCCGTCTTCCTCTTGAAGATCCATTTATTCTCAATTGCTTGCCGATCATCGGGCAAGTCAACCAAAGGCCAAACTTTGTTCTCATACATGGATCATATCTCAGATTTCATGGCCTTAAACCATTTCACGGAATCTGGGCTCATCATCGCTTCCTCATAGTTCGCAAGTTCGTCATGGTCTAGTAACATGACTTCCAGAACAGGATTCCCGTACCTCTCTGGTGCGGATCTTACTCTGGTTTACCTACGAGATTCGGTAGTAACTTGATCTGAAGTTACATGATCATCATCATTAGCTTCCTTACTAATTGGTGTAGTAGTCACAAGAACAGATTTCTGTGATGAACGACTATCTAATAAGGGAGAAGGTACAATTACCTTATCAAGTTTTCTACTTTCCTCCCACTCACTTCTTTCGAGAGAAACTCCTTCTCTAGAAATTTTCCGAATTTAGCAACAAAAGTCTTGCCTTCGGATCTGTGATAAAAGGTGTATCCAATAGTTTCCTTTGGATATCCTATGAAGACACATTTCTCTGATTTGGGTTTGAGCTTATCAGGTTGAAACTTTTTCACATAAGCATTGCAATCTGAAACTTTAAGAAACGACATCTTAGGTTTCCTGCCAAACCATAGTTCATACGGCGTCGTCTCAACGGATTTAGATGGTGCCCTATTTAACGTGAATGTAGCTGTCTCTAATGCATAACCCCAAAACGATAGTGGTAGATCGATAAGAGACATCATAGATCGCACCGTATCTAATAAAGTACGGTTATGACGTTCGGACACACCATTACATTGTGGTGTTCCAGGTGGCGTGAGTAGTGAAACTATTTCACATTGTTTTTAACTGAAGGCCAAACTCGTAACTCAAATACTCTTCTCTACGATCAGATCCTAGAAACTTTATTTTCTTGTTACGATGATTTTTCACTTCACTCTGAAATTCTTTGAACTTTTCAAATGTTTCAGACTTATGTTTCATCAAGTAGATATACTCATATCTGCTCAAATCATCTGTGAAGATCAGAAAATAATGATACCTGTCGCGAGCCTCAATATTCATCGGACCACATACATCAGTGTGTATGAATTCCAACAAATCTGTTGTTCACTCCATTGTTTCGAAGAACAGAGTCTTAGTCATCTTGCCCATGAGGCATGGTTCGCAAGCATCAAGTGATTCCAAAAGCCCATCAGCATGGAGTTTCTTCATGCGCTTTACACCAATATGACCTAAACGGCAGTGCTACAAATAAGTCGCACTATCATTATTAACTTTGCATCTTTTGGTTTCAATATTATGATTATGTGTATCACTACGATCGAGATCCAACGAACTATTTTCATTGGGTGTGTAACCATATAAGGTTTTATTCATGTAAACAGAACAACAATTTATTCTCTTACTTAAATGAATAACCATATTACAATAAACATGATCAAATCATATTCATGCTCAACGCAAACACCAAATAACACTTATTTATGTTCAACACTAATCCCGAAATTATAGGGAGTGTGCGATGATGATCATATCAATCTTGGAACCACTTCCAACACACATCGTCACTTCACCCTTAACTAGTCTCTGTTTATTCTGCAACTCCCGTTTCGAGTTACTAATCTTAGCAATTGAACTGGTATCAAATACTGAGGGTTTGCTATAAACACTAGTAAAGTACACATCAATAACATGTATATCAAATATACTTATGTTCACTTTGCCATCCTTCTTATCCGCCAATCACTTGGGGTAGTTCCGCTTCCAGTGACCAGTCCCTTTGCAGTAGAAGCTCTTAGTCTCAGTCTTAGGACCAGACTTGGGCTTCTTCACTTGAGCAGGAACTTGCTTGCTGTTCTTCTTGAAGTTCCCCTTCTTCCCTCTGCCCTTTTCTTGAAACCAGTGATCTTGTCAACCATCAACACTTGATGTTTTTCCTGATTTCTACCTTCGTTGATTTCAGCATCACGAAGAGCTTGGGAGTTGTTTCCGTTATCCCTTGCATATTATAGTTCATCACGAAGTTCTACTAACTTGGTGATGGTGACTAGAGAATTCTGTTAATCACTATCTTATCTGGAAGATTAACTCCCACTTGATTCAAGCGATTGTAGTACCCAAACAATCTGAGCACATGCTCACTAGTTGAGCGATTCTCCTCCATCTTTTAGCTATAGAACTTGTTGGAGACTTCATACCTCTCAACACGGGTATTTGCTTCAAATATTAACTTCAACTCTTGGAACATCTCATATGGTCCATGACGTTCAAAACGTCTTTGAAGTCCCGATTCTAAGCCGTTAAGCATGGTGCACTTAAACTATCAAGTAGTCATCATATTGAGCTAGCCAAACGTTCATAACGTCTGCATCTGCTCCTGCAATAGGTCTGTCACCTAGCGGTGCATCAAGGACATAATTCTTCTGTGCAGCAATGAGGATAAACATCAGATCACGGATCCAATCCGCATCATTGCTACTAACATCTTTCAACACAATTTTCTCTAGGAACATATCAAAATAAATATGTGAAAGCAACAACGCGAGCTATTGATCTACAACATAGATATGCTAATACTACCAGGACTAAGTTCATGATAAATTAAAGTTCAATTAATCATATTACTTAAGAACTCCCACTTAGAAAGACATCCCTCTAATCTTCTAAGTGATCACGTGATCCAAATCAACTAAACCATAACCGATCATCACGTGAAATGGATTAGTTTTCAATGGTGAACATCATTATGTTGATCATATCTACTATATGATTCACGCTCGACCTTTCGGTCTCCGTGTTCTGAGGCCATATCTGCATATGCTAGGCTCGTCAAGTTTAACCTGAGTATTCTGCGTGTGCAAAAACTGGCTTGCACCCATTGTAGATGGACGTAGAGCTTATCACACCCGATCATCACGTGGTGTCTGGGCACGACGAACTTTGGCAACGGTGCATACTCAGGGAGAACACTTCTTGATAATTTAGTGAGAGATCATCTTATAATGCTACCGTCAATCAAAGAAAAATAAGATGCATAAAAAGATAAACATCACATGCAATCAATATAAGTGATATGATATGGCCATCATCATCTTGTGCTTGTGATCTCCATCTCCGAAGCACCGTCATGATCACCATCGTCACCGGCGCGACACCTTGATCTCCATCGTAGCATCGTTGTCGTCTCGCCAATCTTATGCTTCCATGACTATCGCTACCGCTTAGTGATAAAGTAAAGCATTACATCGCGATTGCATTGCATACAATAAAGCGACAACCATATGGCTCCTGCCAGTTGCCGATAACTCGGTTACAAAACATGATCATCTCATACAATAAAATTCCTACGCACACGCAAGATCATGGTGATGCATAGCAACAAGAGGGGAGAGTATGATCTACGTATCCTTGTAGATCGTTCGCGGAAACGTTATATCAACGCGGTTGATGTAGTCGTACGTCTTCACGTCCGACCGATCCAAGTACCGAAAGCACGGCACCTCCGAGTTCTGCACACGTTCGGCTCGGTGACGTCCTCGCCTTCTCGATCTAGCAAGAGGGGCGAAGTAGTAGATGAGTTCCGGCAACACGACGGCGTGGTGACGGTGTTGGTGAAGAAAAATCTCCGCAGGGCTTCGCCTAAGAACTACGAAAACTATGACAGAGGATAAACTAGAGGAGACAGGGTTGCTGGCACACGGCTTGGTGTTTCTTGATGTGTCCTTTGTGCTAGTCCTGCCCCTCTATTTATATGTTGAGCCCTGGCGTCGAAACTTGGAGTAAAAGCCTCCACAAAGTCGGTTTGACCCGAAAGGCAAGAGTCCTTCTCGGACTCCAGGGCCAGACGCCAGGGTTCCCGCGTCTGGACCCAGACGCCAGGGACCCTGGCGTCTGGCCCCTGGACTCCGCAAAACTTCCTTTTGCGCTTTCCAAAAACCTTGTGGGCTTTACCCTTTGGCCCAAATAAAGTGTTCTCATACCCAAACATTTCGGGAAACATCCGGAACCCCTTCCGGTGATTTCCGGAACCCTTTCGGTGACCAAACACTATTATCACATATATCAAACTTTATCTCCGGACCATTCCGGAGTTCCTCGTCATGTCCGTGATCTCATCCCGGACTCCGAACAACATTCGGTCACCAACATACATAACTCACATAGTACTATATCGTCAACGAACATTAAGCGTGCGGACCCTACGGGTTCGAGAACTATGTAGACATGACCGAGACACCTCTCTGGTCAATAACCAATAGCGGGACCTGGATGCCCATATTGGCTCCTACATATTCTACGAAGATCTTTATCGGTCAGACCGCATAACAACATACGTTGTTCCCTTTGTCATCGATATGTTACTTGCCCGAGATTTGATCGTCGGTATCCAATACCTAGTTCAATCTCGTTACTGGCAAGTCTCTTTACTCGTTCCGTAATACATCATCTCGCAACTAACTCATTAGTTGCAATGCTTGCAAGGCTTATGTGATGTGCATTACCGAGAGGGGCCAGAGATACCTCTCTGACAATCGGAGTGACAAATCCTAATCTCAAAATACGCCAACCCAACATCTACCTTTGGAGACACCTGTAGTGCTCCTTTATAATCACGCAGTTACGTTGTGACGTTTGGTAGCACCCAAAGTGTTCCTCCGGCAAACGGGAGTTGCATAATCTCATAGTCATAGGAACATGTATAAGTCATGAAGAAAGCAATAGCAACATACTAAACGATCGGGTGCTAAGCTAATGGAATGGGTCATGTCAATCAGATCATTCAACTAATGATGTGATCCCATTAATCAAAATAACAACTCTTTGTCCATGGTTAGGAAACATAACCATCTTTGATTAACGACCTAGTCAAGTAGAGGCATACTAGTGACACTCTGTTTGTCTATGTATTCACACATGTATTATGTTTCCAGTTAATACAATTCTAGCATGAATAATAAACATTTCTCATGAAATAAGGAAATAAATAATAACTTTATTATTGCCTCTAGGGCATATTTCCTTCAGTCTCCCACTTGCACTAGAGTCAATAATCTAGTTCACATCGATATGTGATTAACACCAATAGTTCACATCTTTATGTGATTGGTTCACATCTCCATGTGACTAACACCCAAAGGGTTTACTAGATTCAATAATCTAGTTCACATCGCTATGTGATTAACACCCAAAGAGTGATCATGTTTTGCGTGTGAGAGAAATTTAGTCAATGGGCCTGCCATATTCAGATCCGTATGTATTTTGCAAAATTCTATGTCTACAATGCTCTGCACGGAGCTACTCTAGCTAATTGCTCCCACTTTCAATATGTATCCAGATTGAGACTTAGAATCATCTGGATCAGTGTCAAAAACTTGCATCGACGTAACCCTTTACGACGAACCTTTTTGTCACGTCCATAATCGAGAAACATATCCTTATTTCACTAAGGATAATTCTGACCGCTGTCCAGTGATCTACTCCTAGATCACTATTGTACTCCCTTGCCAAATCAGTGCAGGGTATACAATAGATCTGGTACACAGCATGACATACTTTATAGAACCTATGGCCAAGGCATAGGAAATGACTTTCATTCTCTTTCTATCTTCTGCCGTGGTCCGGCTTTGAGTCTTACTCAACTTCACACCTTGTAATACAGGCAAGAACTCTTTCTTTGACTATTCCATTTTGAACTATTTCAAAATCTTGTCAATGTATGTACTCATTGAAAAAACTTATCAAGCGTCTTGATCTATCTCTATAGATCTTGATGCTCAATATGTAAGTAGCTTCACCGAGGTTTTCTTTGAAAAAATCCTTTCAAACACTCCTTTATGCTTTGCAGAATAATTCTACATTATTTCCGATCAACAATATGTCATACACATATACTTATCAGAAATGTTGTAGTGCTCCCACTCACTCTTTTTTGTAAATACAGGCTTCACCGCAAGTCTGTATAAAACTATATGCTTTGATCAACTCATCAAAGCGTATATTCCAACTCCGAGATGCTTGCACCAGTCCATAGATGGATCGCTGGAGCTTGCACATTTTGTTAGCACCTTTCGGATTGACAAAACCTTCTAGTTGCATCGTATACAACTCTTCTTTAATAAATCCATTAAGGAATTCAGTTTTGTTTATCCATTTGCCAGATTTCATAAAATGCGGTAATTGCTAACATGATTCGGACAGACTTAAGCATAGATACGAGTGAGAATCTCTCATCGTAGTCAACACCTTGAACTTGTCGAAAACCTTTTGCGACAATTCTAGCTTTGTAGATAGTAACACTACTATCAGCGTCCGTCTTCCTCTTGAAGATCCATTTATTCTCAATTGCATGCCGATCATCGGGCAAGTCAACCGAAGGCCAAACTTTGTTCTCATACATGGATCATATCTCAGATTTCATGGCCTCAAACCATTTCGCGGAATCTGGGCTCATCATCGCTTCCTCATAGTTCGCAAGTTCGTCATGGTCTAGTAACATGACTTCCAGAACAGGATTCCCGTACCACTCTGGTGCGGATCTTACTCTGGTTTACCTACGAGATTCGGTAGTAACTTGATCTGAAGTTACATGATCATCATCATTAGCTTCCTTACTAATTGGTGTAGTAGTCACAAGAACAGATTTCTGTGATGAACGACTATCCAACAAGGGAGAAGGTACAATTACCTTATCAAGTTTTCTACTTTCCTCCCACTCACTTCTTTCGAGAGAAACTCCTTCTCTAGAAATTTTCCGAATTTAGCAACAAAAGTCTTGCCTTCAGATCTGTGATAGAAGGTGTATCCAATAGTTTCCTTTGGATATCCTATGAAGACACATTTCTCTGATCTGGGTTTGAGCTTATCAGGTTGAAACTTTTTCACATAAGCATTGCAATCTGAAACTTTAAGAAACGACATCTTAGGTTTCCTGCCAAACCATAGTTCATACGGTGTCGTCTCAACGGATTTAGATGGTGCCCTATTTAACATGAATGCAGCTGTCTCTAATGCATTACCCCAAAACGATAGTGGTAGATCGGTAAGAGACATCATAGATCGCACCATATCTAATAAAGTAAGGTTATGACGTTCGGACACACCATTACATTGTGGTGTTCCAGGTGGCGTGAGTAGTGAAACTATTTCACATTGTTTTTAACTGAAGGCCAAACTCGTAACTCAAATACTCTTCTCTACGATCAGATCATAGAAACTTTATTTTCTTGTTACGATGATTTTTCACTTCACTATGAAATTCTTTGAACTTTTCAAATGTTTCAGACTTATGTTTCATCAAGTAGATATACTCATATCTGCTCAAATCATCTGTGAAGATTAGAAAATAATGATACCTGTCGCGAGCCTCAATATTCATCGGACCACATACATCAGTGTGTATGATTTCCAACAAATCTGTTGCTCGCTCCATTGTTTTGAAGAACAGAGTCTTAGTCATCTTGCCCATGAGGCATGGTTCGCAAGCATCAACTGATTCATAATCAAGTGATTCCAAAAGCCCATCAGCATGGAGTTTCTTCATGCGCTTTACACCAATATGACCTAAACGGCAGTGCTACAAATAAGTTGCACTATCATTATTAACTTTGCATCTTTTGGTTTCAATATTATGATTATGTGTATCACTACGATCGAGATCCAACAAACTATTTTCATTGGGTGTGTAACCATATAAGGTTTTATTTATGTAAACAGAACAACAATTTATTCTCTTACTTAAATGAATAACCATATTACAATAAACATGATCAAATCATATTCATGCTCAACGCAAACACCAAATAACACTTATTTAGGTTCAACACTAATCCCAAAATTATAGGGAGTGTGCGATGATGATCATATCAATCTTGGAACCACTTCCAACACACATCGTCACTTCACCCTTAACTAGTCTCTGTTTATTCTGCAACTCCCGTTTCGAGTTACTAATCTTAGCAATTGAACTAGTATCAAATACTGAGGGTTTGCTATAAACACTAGTAAAGTACACATCAATAACATGTATATCAAATATACTTATGTTCACTTTGCCATCCTTCTTATCCGCCAATCACTTGGGGTAGTTCCGCTTCCAGTGACTAGTCCCTTTGCAGTAGAAGCTCTTAGTCTCAGGCTTAGGACCAGACTTGGGCTTCTTCACTTGAGCAGGAACTTGCTTGCTGTTCTTCTTGAAGTTCCCCTTATTCCCTCTGCCCTTTTCTTGAAACCAGTGATCTTGTCAACCATCAACACTTGATGTTTTTCTTGATTTCTACCTTCGTTGATTTCAGCATCACGAAGAGCTTGGGAGTTGTTTCCGTTATCCCTTGCCTATTATAGTTCATCACGAAGTTCTACTAACTTGGTGATGGTGACTAGAGAATTCTGTCAATCACTATCTTATCTGGAAGATTAACTCCCACTTGATTCAAGCGATTGTAGTACCCAAACAATCTGAGCACATGCTCACTAGTTGAGCGATTCTCCTCCATCTTTTAGCTATAGAACTTGTTGGAGACTTCATATCTCTCAACACAGGTATTTGCTTGAAATATTAACTTCAACTCTTGGAACATCTCATATGGTCCATGACGTTCAAAACGTCGTTGAAGTCCCGATTCTAAGCCGTTAAGCATGGTGCACTTAAACTATCAAGTAGTCATCATATTGAGCTAGCCAAACATTCATAACGTCTGCATCTGCTCCTGCAATAGGTCTGTCACCTAGCGGTGCATCAAGGACATAATTCTTCTGTGCAGCAATGAGGATAAACCTCAGATCACGGATCCAATCCGCATCATTGCTACTAACATCTTTCAACACAATTTTCTCTAGGAACATATCAAAATAAATATATGAAAGCAACAACGCGAGCTATTGATCTACAACATAGATATGCTAATACTACCAGGACTAAGTTCATGATAAATTAAAGTTCAATTAATCATATTACTTAAGAACTCCCACTTAGAAAGACATCCCTCTAATCTTCTAAGTGATCACGTGATCCAAATCAACTAAACCATAACCGATCATCACGTGAAATGGATTAGTTTTCAATGGTGAACATCATTATGTTGATCATATCTACTATATGATTCCCGCTCGACCTTTCGGTCTCCGTGTTCTGAGGCCATATCTGCATATGCTAGGCTCGTCAAGTTTAACCTGAGTATTCTGCGTGTGCAAAAACTGGCTTGCACCCATTGTAGATGGACGTAGAGCTTATCACACCCGATCATCACGTGGTGTCTGGGCACGACAACTTTGGCAACGGTGCATACTCAGGGAGAACACTTCTTGATAATTTAGTGAGAGATCATCTTATAATGCTACCGCCAATCAAAGCAAAATAAGATGCATAAAAAGATAAACATCACATGCAATCAATATAAGTGATATGATATGGCCATCATCATCTTGTGCTTGTGATCTCCATCTCCGAAGCACCGTCATGATCACCATCGTCACCGGCGCGACACCTTGATCTCCATCGTAGCATCGTTGTCGTCTCGCCAATCTTATGCTTCCATGACTATCGCTACCGCTTAGTGATAAAGTAAAGCATTACATCGCGATTGCATTGCATACAATAAAGCGACAACCATATGGCTCCTGCCAGTTGCCGATAACTCGGTTACAAAACATGATCATCTCATACAATAAAATTTAGCATCATGTCTTGACCATATCACATCACAACATGCCCTGCAAAAACAAGTTAGACGTCCTCTACTTTGTTGTTGCAAGTTTTACGTGGCTGCTACGGGCTTAAGCAAGAACCAATCTCACCTACGCATCAAAACCACAACGATAGTTTGTCAATTTGACTCCGTTTTAACCTTTGCAAGGACCGGGCGTAGCCACACTCGGTTCAACTAAAGTTGGAGAGACAGTCGCCCGCAAGCCACCTATGTGCAAAGCACGTCGGGGGAACCGGTCTCGCGTAAGCATACGCGTAATGTTGGTCCGGGTCGTCTCGTCCAACAATACCACCGAACCAAAGTATGACATGCTGGTAGGCAGTATGACTTATATCGCTCACAACTCGCTTTTGTTCTACTCGTGCAAATAACATCAAACCATAAAACCTAGGCTCGGATGCCACTGTTGGGGAACGTAGTAATTTCAAAAAAATTCCTACGCACACGCAAGATCATGGTGATGCATAGCAACGAGAGGGGAGAGTATGATCTACGTATCCCTGTAGATCGTTCGCGGAAACGTTATATCAACGCGGTTGATGTAGTCGTACGTCTTCACGTCCGACCGATCCAAGTACCGAAAGCACGGCACCTCCGAGTTCTGCACACGTTCGGCTCGGTGACGTCCTTGCCTTCTCGATCCAGCAAGAGGGGCGAAGTAGTAGATGAGTTCCGGCAGCACGAAGGCGTGGTGACGGTGTTGGTGAAGAAAAATCTCCGCAGGGCTTCGCCTAAGAACTACGAAAACTATGACAGAGGATAAACTAGAGGAGACAGGGTTGCCGGCACACGGCTTGGTGTTTCTTGATGTGTCCTTTGTGCTAGCCCTGCCCCTCTATTTATATGTTGAGCCCTGGGGTCGAAACTTGGAGTAAAAGCCTCCACAAAGTCGGTTTGACCCGAAAGGCAAGAGTCCTTCTCGGACTCCAGGGCCAGACGCCAGGGTTCCCGGCATCTGGACATAGACGCCAGGGACCCTGGCGTCTGGCCCCTGGACTCCGCAAAACTTCCTTTTGCGCTTTCCAAAAACCTTGTGGGCTTTACCCTTTGGCCCAAATAAAGTGTTCTTGTACCCAAACATTTCAGGAAACATCCGGAACCCCTTCCGGTGATTTCCGGAACCCTTTCGGTGACCAAACACTATTATCACATATATCAAACTTTATCTCCGGACCATTCCGGAGTTCCTCGTCATGTCCGTGATCTCATCCCGGACTCCGAACAACATTCGGTCACCAACATACATAACTCACATAGTACTATATCATCAACGAACGTTAAGCGTGCGGACCCTACGGGTTCGAGAACTATGTAGACATGACCGAGACACCTCTCTGGTCAATAACCAATAGCGGGACCTGGATGCCCATATTGGCTCCTACATATTGTACGAAGATCTTTATCGGTCAGACCGCATAACAACATACGTTGTTCCCTTTGTCATCGGTATGTTACTTGCCCGAGATTTGATCGTCGGTATCCAATACCTAGTTCAATCTCGTTACCGGCAAGTCTCTTTACTCGTTCCGTAATACATCATCTCGCAACTAACTCATTAGTTGCAATGCTTGCAAGGCTTATGTGATGTGCATTACCGAGAGGGGCCAGAGATACCTCTCTGACAATCGGAGTGACAAATCCTAATCTCGAAATACGCCAACCCAACATCTACCTTTGGAGACACCTATAGTTCTCCTTTATAATCACCCAGTTACGTTGTGACGTTTGGTAGCACCCAAAGTGTTCCTCCGGCAAACGGGAGTTGCATAATCTCATAGTCATAGGAACATGTATAAGTCATGAAGAAAGCAATAGCAACATACTAAACGATCGGGTGCTAAGCTAATGGAATGGGTCATGTCAATCAGATCATTCAACTAATGATGTGATCCCGTTAATCAAATAACAACTCTTTGTCCATGGTTAGGAAACATAACCATCTTTGATTAACGAGCTAGTCAAGTAGAGGCATACTAGTGACACTCTGTTTGTCTATGTATTCACACATGTATTATGTTTCCGGTTAATACAATTCTAGCATGAATAATAAACATTTATCATGAAATAAGGAAATAAATAATAACTTTATTATTGCCTCTAGGGCATATTTCCTTCAGGAAGATGACAAGGGCAAAACATCCCTCGAAGACAATCATGACCACTACTCGACCCTTCGAACTGCTTCACATGGATCTTTTTGGTCCCACTCACTACTCAACTTTTTCGACTACTGCTTGCCTCTATGGCTTTGTCATTGTTGATGATTATTCCAGATATACTTGGGTGCACATAATCCTTTACAAGACTGAAGTGACAATGGCACTGAATTCAAGAACACTGGCCTTGATACATATCTTGATACCTTGGGCATCACACATGAATTCTCAGCTTCGTACACGCCATAGCATAATGGCGTCGTCGAACGCAAGAACAGAACACTCATTGAGATGGCCAGAACGATGCTAGATGAATACAAGACTCCAAGAAAATTCTGGCCTGAAGCCATTGACACTGCATGCCATACAATCAACCGCGTTTATCTTCACAAGCTTCTGAACAAGACATCTTATGAACTCCTAACTGGCAAGAAGCCAAATGTCAGTTACTTCAGAGTATTTGGCACAAGGTGCTGGAGCAAGGACCCACACCACACCTCAAAGTTTGCACCAAAAGCACATGAGGGTTTTATGCTTGGATATGGAAAGGATTCACACTCCTACAAAGTCTTCAATCTCTTTCATTACAAAGTGGTTGAAACAGTGGATGTGCGGTTCGATGAGACCAATGGTTCACAAAGAGAGCAACTGCCAAATGTGCTAGATGAAGTTCCAGCTAGTGAATCCATCAAGCTAATGGGAACTGGAGAGATTATACCTTCTGAAGCTCATCCTGAAGAAGAACTTATCATCTCAGCACCTGATCCACATGAAGACAATGCTCAGCCTGAAGACATTCCTCCCAACGACAACACAGATAAGCAAGAGCAAAGTCTTCGCCCTGTACATCCTCGTGTTGCCAATGAAGTGCAGATTGACAGAATAATTGACAGCATCAATGCACCTGGTCCACTCACTCGTTCAAGGGCAACTCAACTGGCAAATTTCTGTGGGCACTTCGCATTCATCTCAATTTCAGAACCCAAGAAAGTTGAAGAAGCCTTTATGGAACCTGAATGGATTCAAGCAATGCAAGAAGAGCTTCAACAGTTTGAGCTGAACAATGTATGGGAACTAGTAAAGCGTCCTGATCCACGGAAGCACAATATAATAGGAACCAAATGGATATACCGCAACAAGCAAGATGAGCATGGTCAAGTTGTCAGAAACAAAGCTCGCCTCGTTGCTCAAGGATATACTCAAGTGGAAGGCATTGACTTCGATGAAACATTTGCTCATGTGGCTAGACTTGAAGCCATACGTATACTGCTGGCCTATGCAAATCATCATAACATACTTCTGTATCAAATGGATGTGAAGAGTGCCTTTCTCAATGGCAATATTGAAGAAGAAGTGTATGTTGCACAACCACCAGGGTTTGAAGATCCAAAACATCCTGACATGGTATACAAGCTCAATAAGGCACTGTATGGCCTCAAACAAGCCCCTCGGGCCTGGTATGACACACTCAAATACTTCCTGAAGAGCAAAGGCTTCATACCTGGTTTTCTAGATCCCACTCTCTTCATGAAGACATATGATGGTGAACTGTTTGTGTGCCAAATATATGTGGATGACATTATCTTCGGCTGCACCAATCAGAAGTACAGTGAGGAGTTTGGATATATGATGCAAGAGCAATATCAGATGTCCATGATGGGGGAGCTGAAGTTCTTCCTCGGTCTTCAAATACGACAACAACGCAATGGCATCTTCATATCTCAAGAGAAGTATCTCAAAGAGTGCCTGAAGAAGTTTGGTATGCAAGACTGCAAAGGCTTCACAACACCAATGCCAGCCAAACATCATCTGGGTCCCGACGACAATGGTAAAGAGTTCGATCAAAAGGTATACCGCTCCATGATTGGTTCTTTGCTTTATTTATGTGCATCTAGGCCAGATATTATGCTTAGTGTTTGCATGTGTGCTCGATTTCAAGCAGCACCAAAGGAGTCGCATCACTTAGCTGTGAAGCGAATTCTTCGATATTTGGCTCACACCCCAACTCTAGGATTATGGTATCCAAAGGGCTCAGAGTTTGATCTGGTTGGATTCTCGGATGCTGATTATGCTGGTGACAAGGTTGATCGAAAGTCTACATCAGGAACATGTCACTTTCTGGGACGATCACTTGTATGTTGGTCTTCAAAGAAGCAGAACTGTGTATCCCTCTCCACTGCTGAATCTGAATACATTGCTGCTGGATCTTGCTGCGCTCAGCTTCTGTGGATGAAGCAAACTCTCAAGGACTATGGCGTTCATCTGAAGCAAGTGCCACTTTACTGCGACAATGAAAGCGCCATCAAGATCGCCAACAACCCAGTTCAGCACTCGAAGACAAAGCACATTGAAATTCGTCATCACTTTCTCAGAGATCATGTTGCAAAAGAAGATATTGATATCATACACGTCAACACTGAAGAGCAATTGGCAGATATCTTCACCAAGCCCTTGGATGAGAAGAGATTTTGCAAGTTACGGTGTGAGCTAAATATCTTGGAATCCTCAAATGTCATGTGATCAGGCACACATCCTAACACTTATGCATATTGATGACTTAGATGTGCAACACACGAAGTAACGTATATCTTCAATCAATGAAGGCATACATTCTAAGTGTGAATACATTAATATGGAATTTGACTTTGGAGCGCCACGATAATTGTGCGCCGTGTCTGGGTCTAATACTTCCTATACGGTGGGTAACGCCACCACCAAACGTTCTATTTTGAAGTGTTTCACTCATGGCGTTACCTTGCAATGTCTTCACATTTGGTTTGGATTCAATCTCAACATGTCTTCATGATTATCTTCATTACGTTGATTATATAGATATATACTAGTGTTCTGTCCTCTACAGCATTCACTTATAGCTATGTCTTCTTGTTTGAATCTTTTGAACTAAGTGAATGTGATCGGACCCTAACCTCTCTATGCTTTCTATCTCAAATTCTATCTCTCCAAGTCATATGCATTCTATTGAAACTGTCGAACGTCTTCTCTGCGTCCTTGTCAGCAGAAGACACAGAGACAACCTTTAAAACCGTTTTCAATGCTCATTCATCCACAAGAAATCCGGAGAAGTAGGAACGACCACCCGACAATCCAGGCATGCGTGGGATGTGGAACTGCCCCCAGAATACCGCATGATGGCCACATGCTACTCAGATGCGAATCGCCAGGGGCACCTGTGTAATAGCGCAGTGCCACCCCCTATAACTATAAATACATAGTCACCGCGGTCATTATCTCCTTCTTCCTCCCTCGCACGAACCCTAGCGCCACTGCTAGCTCTCGACGATGCCGGCGACGAAGCGCTTCGCTGCCGCAACCTCTCCGATACCGTCTTCACGCCGATCGCGGACATCGTCCTCTCCGCCGTCGTCGTAGGTGTCTTCCATCGCCAAGTTAGGGCACGGAAGATTGAACTACTCGGCCTCATCTCCCACTCCGTCTAGTAGTTCCAAGTGTGGTAAATAAAACTTCTTTTTACAGCCCCTTTTGATCCTATGGTTCTGTCACTTTCTACCATAAGAAGTTTCTATTCACACAAGTTAGATCTCTCTCAATCTGCATCTCATAACATGCCTAGTATATTCACTTGTGCTTCATGAAGTAGTTAGATTCCTCACTTGTACTGATCTGTGGGTTCGTACAAATCCGGAACCAACTTCTTATCTATGAGTGAATGTCTTCGCACGATGAGGTCAATGTTGTCTAAACTGATTTATCTTCAAAATCTTCTGAGAATGCATATGACCTCTTCCCCTTCCCTCGCACCTTAATGCTATCACAGGTACATGTCCGTGGGAGAATCCCTTGGTTCTCATAGTCTGCATTCATTTGCAGAGTTCTTACAGCATCACATAAATTCTCCTGAAGCCAGTTCCTGTTGGTCTAGCAAGAGAAAACCTTTGAAGCCTTTGAACGTCTTGAAGCCTTTCAAGTTAAAGTTTATGGCTTCAGAAACAGCAGCAAGGAAGGGGGCAGACAGTGTCGTGGGGGCACATCCAAAGATCTGCCTGATGAACTGGCAGAGATGTATAAAACAGATCCTGAAGAGAATTATGGTCAGCGCAAGACCCGAATCTAATGGATTCGACGCTATTGGGCAGAACAATGGTTCCAATACCGCTTCGTCACCCAAGAGTATGCTGAGAAAAGTGCCATCAAAAGACCGTGGGGAGACATCCTATACAAGAATCTTGTACCCAGGTCCAGAGATGAAGCTATTGCCCAAAGCTTCTATCCATGCATGGTCCGAGGACCACAGCCTGCTGATGCACATCCGTCGTCACTACTTTGGTGTCGTGACGATAATCTATTCAAGAGAAACTTCCAGTTTGCCCAAAACTCAGCGAAGCAGAACAAGAAGAAGCTGGGGTTAGACTTCAACCCTGGTCCCTCAGCACCAAGGGCAGATGGCACACGACATGCAGAACCCAATGTCATCGGTCCGTATGCCAACCTTGAGGGCCTCATCACCCGCATCTTAGTCCAAGGGACTGCCGTGAATGACCCTCCAGCTGACTCTGAGTCTGATGAAGCGCCTGCTGAACCTAAGCCAAAGCAGTCGAAGAAGCCAAACGCTTCAAGGCTGGCCCCTTCACCCAAAATCTCAAAGGCGAAGCCATTGGCAACTGCACCTCCTGAAGACAGTGTGCAGTCTGAAGACTTATCACGCGTCTCCAAGCCCCAGAAGGCCAAGATGCCTCAGCCACACACCGGCAAAGAGCTCATAGCTGCTGCCATTCTGCGTAGTGAAACCATTGATCTGTCAAGTGATGAAGATCTTGGAGATGACGCTCTTGAGCAACTCATTAAGAGCAAAGAAGAAGCTGAAATATTCAACAATCTGCCTCTCTTTGATGTCGCCATCATCCACAACTTCATTGACGAGTGGTTTGCTACACCAAACATCAGCTTTGAAGATCTGCAGCTACCTATTGGCCTCAGCGTCGCCTTCCAAGGCGCTATTGCTTCCGAACTTGCTATTGCCCAACGCATTGTTGAACTGAAGCAGAAAATTGACTTTGAAAAGGCTCAGTTCAAGAAGCATATGGCAAGGCTCAGCGTGCAAGAAGTAAAGAGCTTCAAGATCATGATGCACGAGCTAAAGGAAAACTTTTTGAAGAAGCGTGCAGAAGCTCAGGGTTCGCGTGAGCGGATGAAGACTCTTGCTGACAGATGTGTGCAAGCCTACAATGAGGCTGAGAAGCGAAAGGCACTTGGGCGTCCTGGCATCGACCCCAAGATGGCCGCAAAGAAAAAGAAGTCTGTTACAGCTGAACCAGAGGCACCAAGGCAAGAAGCAGTTCCGATTGTCTTCCCAACTGCAACGACTGGCTCGAAGCCAAAGAGCCTGTCAATCGCTTCAGAGCTCAAGAAGACGAGGACTGCTGAGGCTGAAGCACGGAAAAGGAAACACTCTGAAGCCTCTCCTTCTGCCCCCACCAAGAAAAAGCGAAAGATCAAGAAAGCTCGGGCTGCTCCCACAGAGCCCTTAATGGTTGAACCCCTTTCTGTAGTCTATCCTGACGCAGAACGACAACTGACAGTTCATGAGCCTGCTCCCACAGAGGCTCCTGAAGCTGAAGACATTCCAGCAGCCGACCCCATCGCTGTTGAAGACATTGGTCATCATGACAATGTACAAGATGATGCAGCCCTTCCTCAGTATGAAAACAGCGAACTCATCAGCATTGGTCGTCCTCTGATGCCAATTGCACAGGATGCGTCATGGGCGGATCGCCCACAAGTGGAAGAAGAATCTGAGGTCCAACCCACTCCAACTCCACA
Source organism: Triticum monococcum (assembly GCA_034509565.1). Classification (NCBI taxonomy): domain Eukaryota; kingdom Viridiplantae; phylum Streptophyta; class Magnoliopsida; order Poales; family Poaceae; genus Triticum; species Triticum monococcum. The sequence continues at coordinate 24,543,743 of CM067842.1, read as the reverse complement.
AGCATCGTCTGCATTCCGCAGGCTTCGCAAAGGTCCACGGCCTCAAGACTCTGCTGACGACATTCCGGCTGCATCAGCCGAAGAAGATGAAGAAGCACCACAAGATCCCATACCCCCACTCCACCAAGAAGCCGTTCTCCAGGAGAACGTGCCTGAGTCTGACCCTCCAGCTAGTCAAGTGGAGGATGAAAACCTTGAGGCTGCCACACCCAACATTGAAGCCAATGTGGAGCCCTCCCCACCAAAAGCTTCAGATGACAGTGAAGCCACTGTTCCTGAGTCTGCTGCCGGTCCCCAATTTGATTACCATGTTGAGCACAGGCCTTAGGTACAGAAGCCGATCCCAAGACTGCCAAGGTTCCCAAGTCCTGCATCAGCACCTGGCTCCTTCAACGTCAATGGCTTCAAGGCAGACAATACCTTCTTCAACAGCTCCAAGAACCCCTATTCAAGGGAAAGGATTTCATCAGATAGGTTCTGGAGCTATCCTCAGCGCAGCTACTACTCATGCATCTTGTACAACCAAGGTCGCATCTTCCCACACAAGCGCCTTGATGTTGAAGCTGTTGCTGGTCTGCCCTGTCTAGAGGAAGCGTTGGATTGCTTCAAACAAGTGGGTCTGCTGCAGTTTGTGACTGATGAAGAGCACTGGAATGAAGAGCTTCTACTACAATTCTATGCCACCCTCCACATCAAAGGATACAACAGAGATCCTAAGACTTGGGTCCTGGAGTGGATGACCAGAAATGTTCATCACGAAGCCAATGCATTTGATATCATTGAGCTCACCGGCCTGCCCACTCCTGGCGAATTCTTTGAGGAAGGCTTTCAGCTACACACTGAAGCTATTGAGAGCATATTTCAGAGGCCTGAACCCAATATGAGTCAGATGCTCTCCATGATGAAGCCATTGCCCCACGATGCTCCTTATCCAACAGAGTTCTTCGTTGAAGACCTTGAGTACCTGCCCAGAACCATCTATCACATCATCCGGCGGACTCTCTGGCCTATCAAAGGGCACTCTCCAAATGCCAAGATCGAGGGTGCAATGAAGACTCTGATATTTTGTATCCTTCATGGCAAATGCTTCAATGCACAAGACTTCTTCATACGCCAACTAGCTGCATCAGGCTCAGACCTGTTTGGTTTAAAGTTCTATGCTCCTTGGGTAATGAGGCTGATCAAGCTTCGCTCTGCAATCTCATATCAGCCCTCAGCCCGCAACCATCGGATCTTCTTGCCAGATGTGGATACCTCTGCTGAAGCCATCTACCCCGAACCTGCCAAGCAACCTCTGTGTCTTCAGAATGCAGAACACCAGAGCTTTACTCAAAACGTTGAAGGTGTTGAAGCCATCTCCAGGGTGTATCTGTTGGCTGGCACTACACGTGCCCCACGCCCTGCCTCTACTGAAGCCACTGACAGCACAACTGCTCCAAGACCCAAGAAGCGCGCTCGTGCTCTTACTGACAGAGAGCTTCTTGTGGCCCTTCATCAAAAGCAGGATAGGCATCATGACTGGTTGAAGAGACAGATGAAAAGCCTCTTGGTGGACGTAAATCGCATTCGAAATCTTGCCACCAAGAATGCATTCGTTGCACATGAAACCTGTCGCCGCACCTGGAAGGGACTCACACTGATGTGCTCTGAAGCTGATCTTCAGGAGGATGGCTTCAAAGAGCGATTCAAATTTGACTCCACGCCTCCTCGAAGGGTTGTGCTGCGCGGAACTCCATCCCTTGAGGATTCTGAGTTCTCTTCATCTGCTGCCACAGTGACTGCCCAAATCATCGACGAAGAAGACGACGCTACATCACCACCACCTCCTTCAGCGCGCGTCGACTCGGCACCAAGCTCTTCAGCACCGCCAAACACCTCCAACGACCCTGCTGCTCATGAGAACGCGTAGAAAACTCTATGTCTTCAAACCTTTTTGGTCCTCACTGACAAAAGGGGGAGAAGCATATGAAGTTGATATTCTTCAAGCGGGTCAATATGGGCGGGTGCCTTTATTTTGCTATATTTTTCTTCGTGCTTACAACTCCCGTTTTGCTACATTTGCTTCTTTGAGTTGTAACACTTAAACTCGATGGTCGTCTGCTACTTGTTTGCCACTTTGTTTTGCGAAGATAAATTCCGCATGTGCGATGATAAATTCCGCACTTAGATCATTCTGCAGACGTCCATTTTTCATTATGCATGTCATTATCTTCATATACTTTTACATGCATAGTGGATTGTCATCGTAAGTTGAAGTGGATCTCCACAAGTACAACCTGCCATGTGCATTTGCATTCCAAAAGCAAATTACTTATATGCACATCTTTAGGGGGAGCCCTTGCAGCTTATGAAGACAATTCCTTTACAATTTCACAAATTATATTCCCCGTTGAAAACTTCAACTAGTTTGTCATCAATCACCAAAAAGGGGGAGATTGTAAGTGCATCTAGTGCCACCCCTAGTTGGTTTTGGAGAATTGACGACAAACCTAGTTGAGGGACTAATGTGTTTGTGAGAATTGCAGGATAACACAGGTAGAAGTCCCTCAATGACTCGCTTTTACTACCAGACATGACCCCTAAAAATGTACGAAGAAATTGAAGCCAATGGTGGTATATGAAGATATTCACATTGAAGACTATGACAGGAGACGACACGACATGAAGCCTATGGAGCTCGAAGACTTAGATCTTTCGTAGTTCTTTCTCTTTTGTGTTGAGTCATAGGAACCACCGTACTGTTAAGTGGGGTCCAAGAGAACCAGTCAGAATGACTGAAGTGATGCAATTCAAAACCTATGTCTTCGAGTGAAGACTATGAGAGCAAATCTTGTCCAGAGTCGGACAAGTCAGCTTTGCTTGTAGCCCAAGTAAAGTTGCCGTGTGAGTTTGAAATCTGACCATTGGAACACGTGTCAGTTCCTTAGTGACACAGGGTCATTTCGGACAAATCAGGTCGGGTTGCCAAGTGGCTATATATAGTCCACCCCCTACAACCATAAACGGCTGGCTGCTCAGATTTCAGTGTACGGCTTTTGTCGTTTGAGAGCAACCCACCTCGAAGCCTTTGAGAGAAAATTCCTAGCGAGGAGAAAAGCTCTAACCACCCAGAGCCAGAGAGAATTGGGCATCACTTAAGTCTTCTTGTCTGAGTGATCTGAAGACTTATTACACTTGAGGACTGTGCATCCTCCAGCCGGTTAGGCGTCGCGTTCTGAGCATCCAAGAGACAATGTGGATTCCCGGTGAACGAAGTCTGTGAAGGTTTGGGAGTCTACCTTGAAGACTTACCAGAGTGATTGGGCGAGGTCTGTGTGACCTTAGCTCAAGGAGAATACGGTGAGGACTGGGTGTCCTGAGCTGCGTGTTCAGGACTGGGTGTCCGGGACTGTGTGTCCTTTGGTTTAAATACCTAGCCGCTCCAACCAGACATACAGTTGTCACAGCAACTGGAACTGGTCCAACAAATCATTGTCTTCAACGAGTCACTGGTTTCATCTTCACTTCCTTTTACTTACTGTTACTCATTGTGAAGTCATTGCATGCTTGCTATATCTTCTGTCTTCACAACGTGACTGTATGATTTGTTTGGCTTCATAACTTCTTCCTACCTGATCCTTATTACACTGCAGCCACTTGTCATTGTGCTTTCACTCTATTGAATACTTAACCGTGGCTTACCTAGTGTAATCTAACTTTCGCTGCATAGTGATAGGCTTATCTCTACTGTTTGTCTTCATGACTTCCATGTTTTGAAGACTTTCATAAAAATCGCCTATTCAGCCCCCCCCCCCCTCTAGTCGATATAACACACTTTCAGACGACAAGAAGAAGAAGAAATACTCAAAGTCTTTTTCCAAGTCTTCATCAAAGTCTTCATCACACAAGAAGAGCTCATCTGGCAAGGCTTGTGCGTTTGTTGGCAAGGAAATGGATTCAGAGGAGGAGTCTGCTTCTAAGGAGGCGGAGGTGGAGTCTGAGGAGGAGTCTAATTCTGGCGTTGCAAGTCTGGCTACAGCCTATGTTGCCAAGTCCATCTTCAACATTGAAGACAATGACTTCATCACCGACGCCGATGCTAATGACAAGGACAACTCCGCTCCCACCTACTGCTTCATGGCACGCGGTGCCAAGGTAAACTCACGCACTACTCACTATCAAACATCCAGTGAAGATGACTCTGATTGTGGTTCCAAACCCAGCTATAAAACACTTGCTAAAATTGCAACTGAACAACAGAAAGCTATGGAACATATTCAAAAACTATTAGACAAATGTGATGACCTGTTAGACGCTGAAATGACTCGATCTCAGTCCTTAATTGAAGACATAAAAAATCTTCATGTTAAGTATGAGGAACTTGAAAGTCGTCATGAAACGCTCTCAACAACTCATGAAAAGCTTTCCTATGATTATCTTCAAAGGAAGCAAGATCTTGAGAAATTGAGAGCGGCTTATGAAGATCTTCAAAAGGAAAACGAGTCACTTCGCGCCAAACAGATCAGTTCCGCTCAGGAAGGATTTGAACCACCATGTCTTAAATGCATTGAGCGTGACAACGGTACTTCTATTGCTGGATGTTCTACTGTTGCTACTGTTGCAATATCTTCAACTGTTGATGTGGTAACTAACCCCTCTACTGAGGATGCCACTGCTATTGCTGATGAAAATGCTAGGTTGAAGACATTGCTTGAAACAGGGATGTACAAAAGTCTCAAAGGGCATCAGACACTATGTGATGTCCTCAAAAAGGCAGATCCTGAACCGAAACCCTAGGAAAGAGGGTGTTGGGTTCGAAAGGAAAATGAATGCTGATTGCTCTTACTGGAAACCTGAGCAGTACCCCAAAACCATATGGGTTGCTGCAAAGGAACCTTCAGCGGATCCATCCACCCTATCTGGCTTCACTTATGCTAATCCCATTATTATTGATGAATCCTTTGATGCAAACTATAAACTATTTAAGAATCAAAATGGTGAAGTGTTTGCCAGGTATATTGGTACTAACTGCAGGAATGGGCCACCTATGAAGAAAGTCTGGGTGCCGAAAAAGTGTCTGGAAAATCTTCCTGTGTATGTCGTCATGACACCACAAGTGAACAAGACAAACCCCAGACCACGGGGTTCATATGGTCCAAAGGCTTCATACAGATAGAGGACTCACCTGAGTCGCACTAACGCAAATGTTTTGCAGGGAAACCATACTCAGGCCTATGAATAAGAGCGCGTTTCATCAAACCGCCATGTTCATAAGACCAAGAACTACTCTGCTTATTCTTATGAGTACTATTGTCCACCTGCAAGACTATTTGCTAGGGCTCCAAAGCCAAAGTTCTCAGATGCTGCACTTAGACACATTTCTTCGAAGCCACCCTTGAAGATGTGGGTGGCTAAGAAAGCTTAACTTTTTTTGCAGGGAAGGGTCTCCAACCGAAAATCAAATGCATCTGAAGCTATTGCTGGGGACCTTAAACATCTTGTAGAGCACAAGATCAAATGCCCAAATGGTCTTATTATGTATTTTGTTCCTGAGTCGCTTGCTACTTGCCCTATCAGTCCTAACCTTGATCTAAGCTTTCCTAATCCACTTGCTCGTCAAATGTTTATGCTTCACAATTCTCTTCGTGAAGCCTATCCCCCTAACTGCACTGTAGGGTATGACACCAGCTGCTTCAGAATGGATTATTGATAGTGGATGTACTAATCACATGACTGGCAAGCGAAGTCTTCTCATGGACTCAACCTTACGCCCATCTGACAAGAGTCACATCACATTTGCTGATACTGGTAAAAGCAAGGTATTGGGTCTAGGTAGAGTTGCAATCTCAAGGGATCGGCACATGGATAAAGTGATGCTTGTTGAATCCCTTGGTTTCAACTTAATGTCTGTCTCAATGCTTTGTGATTTAAACATGATTGTGATGTTTGGAAAATATCGTTGCTTGTTCTAATGGAATCTGACAAGTCTCTAGTCTTTGAAGGGTATCGGAAAGATGATTTGTACATGGTAGATTTCTCAGCAGGACCACGGCTTGCCGTATGTCTTCTTGCAAAAGCTTCAGAATGCTGGCTCTGGCATCAGAGGCTAGGGCATGCTGGCATGAGGAATTTGCACACTCTTGCAAGGAAGAAGCATATCATAGGCATCGAGGGCGTCAAGTTCAAGAAGGATCACTTATGTGGTGCCTGCGAAGCTGGAAAGATGACGAGGGCAAAGCATCCCTCGAAGACAATCATGACAACGACTCAACCCTTCGAACTGCTACACATGGACCTCTTCGGTCCCACTCACTACTCAACTCTTACTACTACTTCTTGTCTCTATGGCTTCGTCATTGTTGATGGTTATTCAAGATATACATGGGTGCATATAATCCTCTACAAGACTGAATTGCAGGATGTCTTCAGACGCTTCGCCAATCGAGCCATGAACAACTATGACGTCAAGATCAAGCACATCAGAAGTGACAATGGCACTGAATTCAAGAACACCGGCATCGACACTTACCTTGATACTTTGGGCATCACTCATGAGTTCTCAGCTTCGTACACGCCGCAGCAGAATGGCATCGTGGAACGCAAGAACAGAACACTCATTGAGATGGCCCGGACGATGCTCGATGAATACAAGACTCCAAGAAAGTTCTGGCCTGAAGCCATTGATACTACATGCCATATCATCACCCGTGTTTATCTTCACAAGCTTCTGAACAAAACATCCTATGAGCTACTCATTGGTAAGAAGCCAAATGTCAGTTACTTCAGAGTATTTGGTGCCAGGTGCTGGATCAAGGATCCACATCACACTTCAAAATTTGCACCGAAAGCACATGAAGGTTTTATGCTTGGATACGGAAAGGATTCGCACTCCTACACAGTCTTCAACCTCTTTCACTATAAAGTGGTTGAAACTGTGGATGTGCGGTTCGATGAGACTAATGGCTCGCAAAGAGAGCACCTGTGTAACACCCCGGATATAACTTTCCCAATTTGTACTCCAACTCTTGCCGTTTCCGGCGTTAAGTTATATTTATTTCTCGGGTTCGGGTCTTTGTCCCCGTGTGTTGTTTTTGTTGTCATGCATCTCATATCATGTCATCATGTGCATTGCATTCGCATACGTGTTCATCTCATGCATCCGAGCATTTCCCCGTTGTCCGTTTTGCATTCCGGCACTTCGTTCTCCTCCGGTGGCCAATTCTAGCTTTCTTTCGTGTGTGGGGATTAAACATTTCCGGATTGGACCGAGACTTGCCAAGCGGCCTTGGTTCACTACCGGTAGACCGCCTGTCAAGTTTCGTATCTTTTGGACTTCGTTTGATACTCCAACGGTTAACCGAGGGACCGAAAAGGCCTGTGTGTGTTGCATCCCAACACCCCTCCAATTTGGCCCAAAACCCACCAAACTCTGCTCCATCATCTAGAGCGTTTGATCACAATCGCGTGGCCGAAAACCGCACCTCATTTGGACTCTCCTAGCTCCACTTATGCCTATAAATACACCCCCTTCATTTTCGGATCTCTCTACCTCTCGAAACCCTAAAAAAATCCCTTCTGCCGCCGCCGGACGTGTCCGGGCGAGCCGGACAACGTCCGATCCGCCGCCGCCAGCCAACTGTCACCTCCCGCGCCGGCCCGCGAGGGCCCGAGGCCGGCCCTCCCCACCGACCGCTTGGGCCAAAGGAGCCGCGCCGCCGCCTCCTTCGTCTTCCTCCACCCTTGCCGCCCATCGCCATCGCGCCGCCGCCCGGCCCGGCCGCCGTCCGCACCACCTCACCGGCGCGCGTCCGCGCCGCCTCGACCTCGGCCGGCCGCCCCGCGCGCCATCGCCGCCTGCCACCGCCTCCACCACGCCGGCCAAGCCCCGGCCACCCCGGCCTCTCCTCCCCATGGCGACCCCTCCTACTCCAGCCGCCGCCGTCCTCGACGCCGGCCAACCTCGGGATTCGTGCCGGTGAACAGTGATCTCAGATCCAGATCTAGATCGGGTTGACTTTTCTCCCCCGAACCCTAATTTTTGAGCAAACTTTGACCTGCCATATCTCCGCATCCGTAACTCCGTTTTGGACATATAGTATATCAAAATGTTCGTCTCGACGAGTACATCATTTCATTCCATTGCATCATTTTCATTTGAGTTCATCTTGATGCCCGAAATGCTATTAGAAGGAGGCTTCGTGAGTTAATTGTCAGATCTGCTAGTTCATCTTAGACTTTTGTCATTTTTGCCATGATTGTTGTGTGCATGATATGCCCATGAGTTCTACATATGTTTTGTTAAGGGTTTTGTCATCTTTCCAGAGGTGCAACCCATGCATTTTTGTGATGTGTGTGGTGCCTAGTGCAAGCTTGCAAAGTGAGGCACCCGGTAAATCTGTTTTCAGGGACTTAGTAATTTCACTAAGTCCTGGGATTGTTTAGTTCATGATGCCATATGTTCATGCTGTTTCCTAGTGATCCGTGCCTCTTTTGAGGATGATCAGTAAAGGAGTTTTGTTAATCTTGTTGTGCTCTATCCATCCATGTCTTTGTTTGCAATTATGGAGCACCCTAGCTTGAGTCAATCGAGCTCTACTTTTGCTTCGTTGTGAATCTGGGCAGATCGTCAACTTGTTTGCGATTTTGCCGATGCTATTGTAGTTGATCCGTGCATGCTATGCCATTGTTCTTGCCATTCCTAGCTAGAATTTTGTGCCTTCTTAATGTATGTATGCTTGCCTTGCCATGACTTGCACCGTAGTGAGTGCATCGAGCTTGTTTACATGCCTTCGTGAGTTAAATTTCAGCATGTCTCAGTTTTCACTAAGTCTGAAAACTGATTGTGTTTTAGCTATGTTCGTGTGCTTGTTAGTATATTTTGTGATCCCTTTTGGCCCCAGGTCACTTAGGGTCTTTTGTTAAGCTTGTTGAGTAGCTCCATGCCATGATCTTCTTTGTCATAATCAGGTCCTGTAGCATGTTGTTTTGTTGCTCCGAAGAGGGCTTCATGATCTGAAATTTCAGACAAGTGTTAATTTCACGAAGTCTGAAATCTGTTTTGCATTTGCGTTTTTGCCATGCTTGTTGGAACCTCTTAATGGATGAATTGACCGTAGCTCAGTGCTAGTATTTTGTTAAGCATCTTGAATGCTTCCCTGCCATGTATTTTGTTGCCATGTTTGAGTGCTGTAGCATGTTCATTTCATTGCATTTAGAGGCCTACTTGCTGTAAATCGCAGTCCGGTGTCATTCTTAAATCGCTTGCCATTTCCAAACCGTAACCCCGATTCTGGTGATCTTTATATTGTTTTCAAGCAATTTCATCCCATCTTTCCAGTGGCACACTTGGTTTTCCAAGTTGAGGCCAGGTTCATGCATTTCCTATCATATCTTGCATTTTGCATCCCGCGTCGCATCCCGCATTGCATACCATCTTTGCATCTTATTGTTTGAGTTTGCACGTGGTTGATTGTATCCTTGTTGTTTGTTTGTCTTGTTTGGGTAGAGCCGGGAGACGAGTTCGCTAACGAGGAGCCCGTTGAGTTTGCTTTTGAGGATCCCGTCAACTCTGACAGCTTTGCAGGCAAGATGATCATACCCTCGAAATCACTACTATCTTTTCTATGCTAGTTTGCTCGCTCTTTTTCTATGCCAATGCTACGATGCCTACCTTTTGCTTGTCAGCCTCCCAAATTGCCATGTCAAACCTCTAACCCACTATGTCCTAGCAAACCGTTGATTGGCTATGTTACCGCTTTGCTCAGCCCCTCTTATAGCGTTGCTAGTTGCAGGTGAAGATTGGAGGCGTTCCTTGTTGGAACATTTATTTACTTGTTGGGATATCATTATATTGCCATGTTATCTTAATGCATCTATATACTTGGTAAAGGGTGGAAGACTAGGCCTCTCGCCTAGTATTTTGTTCCACTCTTGCCGCCCTAGTTTCTGTCATATCGGTGTTATGTTCCCGGATTTTTGCATTCCTTACACGGTTGGGCTATAATGGGAACCCCTTGATAGTTCGCCTTGATTAAAGCTTTTCCAGCCATGCCCAACCTTGGTTTTACCATTTTCCACCTAGCCTCTTTTCCCCTTGGGTTTCCGGAGCCCGAGGGTCATCTTATTTAAACCCCCCCGGGCCAGTGCTCCTCTGAGTGTTGGTCCAAACTATCAGTCACCGGTGGCTACCAGCGGCAACTCTGAGCTGGCCTACCAGAAGTTTGGACAATCTGAGTGTGCCCTGAGAAAGAGATATGTGTAGCTCCTATCGGGATTTGTTGGCACATTCGGGCGGTGTTGCTGGTCTAGTTTTAACCTGTCGAAATGTCTTGTTGTACCGGGATACCGAGTCTGATCGGAATGTCTCGGGTGGAGGTCTATTCCTTCGTTGACCGTGAGAGCTTGTCATGGGCTAAGTTGGGATTCCCCTGCAGGGATTGAACTTTCGAAAGCCGTGCCCGTGGTTATGGGCAGATGGGAATTTGTTAATGTCCGGTTGTAGATAACTTAAACATAAACTTAATTAAAATGAATCAACCATGTGTGTTACCGTGATGGCCCCTTCTCGGCGGAGTCCAGGAAGAGGACACGGTGTTGGAGTAATGCTTGCGCAGGTTGTTCCTCTAGATTCTCGCTCGCGCTTTGCCTCCTCTTCTCGCTCTCTTGTGCGTATAAGATAGCCACCATATATGCTAGTCGCTTGCTGCAGCTCCACATATATTTGCCTTACCCCTTCCTATAAGCTTAAATAGTCTTGATAGCGAGGGTGCGAGATTGCTGAGTCCCTGTGGCTCACAGATACTATAACTCCAGATGCAGGTCCAGGTGATTCCGCTCCAGGTGACGCATACGAGCTCAAGTGGGAGTTCGACAAGGACTCTCAACGTTACTATGTCTCTTTTCCTGATGATCAGTAGTGGTGCCCAGTTGGGGGTTTGATCGGGACCGTGTCGCATGTTGGGTTTTCTTCTATTTTGGCGCCGTAGTCGGGCCATGAGTGTTTGGATGATGTATGTTATTTATGTACTTTGATGTGACGTGGCGAGTGTAAGCCAACTATGTATCTCCCCTTTTATTCTATATTACATGGGATGTTGTGATGATTGCCTAACTTGCGACATTGCTTTCAATGCGGTTATGTCTCTAAGTCGTGCCTCGACACGTGGGAGCTATAGCCGCATCGAGGGTGTTACAACCTGCCAAGTATGCTAGATGAAGTTCCATCCAGTTAATCCATCAAGCTTATGGGAACTGGAGAAATCATACCGTTTGAAGCACAGCCCGAAGAGGAACTCATCATCTCTGCACCTGATCAACCTGAAGACAATGCTCAGCCTGAAGACAATCCTTCTAACGATGACAATGATCAGCAAGAGCAAAATCTTCGTCCTGTTCATCCTCGTGCTGCAAATGAAGTACAGATTGAGAAAATAATTCATAGCATCAATGCACCTGGTCCACTCACTCGTTCAAGGGCAACACAACTAGCAAATTTCTGTGGGCACTTCGCATTCATCTCAATATCTGAACCCAAGAAAGTTGATGAAGCCTTCATGGAACCTGAATGGATTCAAGCTATGCAAGAAGAGCTTCAACAATTTGAGCTGAATAATGTATGGGAACTGGTCAAGTGTCCTGATCCTCATAAGCACGATATCATAGGCACTAAATGGATATATCGCAACAAGCAAGATGAGCATGGTCAAGTTGTCAGAAACAAGGCTCGTCTCGTTGCTCAAGGATACACTCAAGTTGAAGGAATTGACTTCGATGAAATATTTGCTCCTGTGGCTAGGCTTGAAGCTATACGCATACTGCTGGCCTATGCAAATCATCATAACATTCTTCTGTATCAAATGGATGTAAAGAGTGCCTTTCTCAATGGCAAGATTGAAGAAGTGTATGTTGCACAACCGCCTGGCTTTGAAGATCCAAAACATCCTGACATGGTTTATAAGCTCAACAAGGCACTGTATGGCCTCAAACAAGCCCCTCGTGCTTGGTATGACACACTCAAGGACTTCCTGAAGAGCAAAGGCTTCAAACCTGGTTCCCTGGATCCCATGCTCTTCACGAAGACATATGATGGTGAACTGTTTGTGTGCCAAATATATGTGGATGACATTATCTTCGGTTGCACTAATCAGAAATGCAGTGACGAGTTTGGATACATGGTGCAAGAGCAATATCAGATGTCCATGATGGGGGAGTTGAAGTTCTTCCTTGGTCTTCAAATACGACAGCAACGCAATGGCATCTTCATATCTCAAGAGAAATACCTCAAGGATTGCCTGAAGAAGTTTGGAATGCAAGATTGCAAAGGTTACACGACGCCAATGCCTACCAAGAATCATCTAGATTCTGACGCCAATGGTAAAGAGTTCGATCAAAAGGTATACCGCTCCATGATTCGTTCTTTGATTTATTTATGTGCATCTAGGCCAGATATCATACTTAGTGTTTGCATGTGTGCCCGATTCCAAGCGGCACCAAAGGAATCGCATCACTTAGCTGTGAAGCGAATTCTTCGATATTTGGCTCACACCCCAACACTAGGATTATGGTATCCAAAGGGCTCAGAGTTTGATCTAGTTGGATTCTCGGATGCTGATTATGCTAGTGACAAGGTGGATCGCAAGTCTACATCAGGCACATGTCACTTTCTGGGACGATCACTTGTATGTTGGTCTTCAAAGAAGCAGAACTGTGTATCTCTCTCCACTGCTGAATCTGAATACATTGCTGCTGGATCTTGCTGCGCTCAGCTTATATGGATGAAGCAAACACTCAAAGACTATGGCATTCATCTAAAGCAAGTGCCACTCTACTGCGACAATGAAAGCGCCATCAAGATCACCAACAACCCAGTTCAACACTCGAAGACAAAGCACATTCAGATCCGTCATCACTTTCTCAGAGATCATGTCATGAAGGAAGATATTGATATCATTCACGTCAGCACTGAAGAGCAACTGGAAGATATCTTCACAAAGCCCTTAGACGAGAAAAGGTTTTGCAAGTTGCGGTGTGAGCTAAATATCTTGGAATCCTCAAATGTCCTATGATCATGCACACATCCTAACACTGATGCATGTTGATGACTTAGATGTGCAAACACACGAAGTAACGTATATCTTCAATTAATGAAGACTTACACTCTAGGTGTGAATACATTAACGTGGAATTTGACTTCGTAGCGCCACGATAATGTGCACCGTGTCTGGGTCTAATATTTCCTATACGGTGGGTAACGCCACCACCAAACTTTTGTTTGGAATACTTTCTGTTGGCGTTACATTTGCAAAGTCTTCGCATTTTATTTGTCTTCAATGTTAACATGGCCTCATGTTTATCTTAAATGTACTGATTTGGTTTCTGTCCTCTACAGCATTCACTTATAGCCATGTCTTCTACTTGAATCTTTTGAACTAAGTGAATGTGATCGGACCCTGACCTTTCTATGCTCCCGTCTTAAGTCTATCTATCCAAATCATATGAATTCTATTGAAACTGTCAAAACGTCTTCTCTGAGTCCTTGTCAGCAGAAGACACAGAGACAAACATTAATCTGTTTTCAATGCTCAATCCTTTTTACCTGAAACCCGGAGAAGTGGGAACGACCACCCGACAATCCAGGCGTGCGTGGGAACATGGAACAACCTCCAATGTGTTGCATGATTGACACGTGTCCTTCAGATGTGAACCGCCAGGGCACCTGTGTAATAACATTGTGCCGTCCCTATCCCTATAAATACATGCCTCACCCCAGTCATTATCTCTTCTTCCACTCTCACACAAACCCTAGCGCCACCACTAGCCCTCGACGACGCCGGCGACAAAGCGCTTAGCTGCCGCGACCTCACCGACGCCATCCTCACACCGGCCGCGGACATCGTCTTCTCCGCCGTCGCCGTAGGTGTCCTCCGTCGCCAAGTTAGGGCACGAAAGATCGAACTGCTCGGCCTCCTCTCCCACTCCGTCTAGCAGTTCCTCGTGTGGTAAATAAAACCTCTTTTTACAGTCTTTTTGATCCGATAGATTCATCCTTTTCAACCACAAGTGGTTTCTGTTCCTACAAGTTGGATCTATCTCATTCTGCATCTCATACCATGCCTAGTATGTTCACTTATGCTTCACAAAGTAGTTAGATTCCTCACTTGTACTTATTCGTGGATTAGTACAAATCTGGAACCAACTCTCTACATATGAGTGAATGTCTTCGCACTATGAAGTCAGTGTCTTCTTAACTGATTTATCTTCAAAATCTTCTGAGAATGCATATGACCTCTTCCCCTTCCCTCGCATCTCTAATGCTGTCACAAGTACATGTCCGTGGGAGAATCCCTTGGTTCTCATAGTCTGCATTCATTTGCAGAGTTCTTACAGCGTCACATAAATTCTCCTGAAGCCAATTCCTGTCTGACCAGTAGACGGAAGACTTCAACAGTGTTGAAGCCTTTCAGTCTAAACTTCATGAAAACTCAAAATCAGTCAGGAAGGGCGGCAGACAATGCCGTGGAAACACTGCTAAGGACCTGCCACCGGATCTCTATGAGTTATACAAGTCAGATCTATAAGAAACCTATGGAGAACGCAAGAACCGAATCCAATGGATTCGAAGACATTGGGCAGAGGAATGGTTCAAGTACAGATTCGTCACCAAGGAGTATGCTGAGAAGAATGCCTTAAAGGCCCCCTGGGGAGATATAATATACAAAGGTCTTTAGCCCAAGTCGAAGTCCGAAGCTATTGCTCAAGGCTTCTACCCCTGCATGATTCGTGGACCTCAGCCTGCTAATGCCGACCCATCCTCTCTGTTATGGTGTCGTGAAGATAATCTATTCAAGCGCAACTATCAGGCTGCAAAGAACTCGGCCAAGGAAAACAAAAGTCTTTGGGATTAGACTTCAACCCAGGCCCCTCTGCACCACGAGCTGATGGCACACACGAAGCTGAACCAATCTTATTGGGCCCTTCTACAACTTAGAAGGTCTCATAACTCACATTCAGGTTCAAGGGGCAGCCGTGGACCACTCTGCAGATGACTCTGATTCTGATGAAGCGCTTGCACCTCCGAAGCCTGTGAAGCAACAGAAACCAAAGGCTTCAAAGCCCCCCTCTGCACCAAAGGTCTCACGGGCGAAGCCTCTGGCCACTGCACCTCCTGAAGCCAGTGAGCAGTCTGAAGATCTCTCACGCATCTCCAAGTCTTCCAAGTTGAAAAAACTCATGCAACCCACTAGTCAAGCACTGACCCCTGCTGCTGTTTTGAGAAACGAGAATGACGCCATTGATCTGTCCAGCGATGACGATCTTGGCGATGATGCTCTTGAGCGGTTGATAAAGAGCAAGCAAGAGGCGGAAATCTTCAATGATCTTCCCCTCTTTGATGTGGAAATCTTATACAAGTTTATTGATGAGTGGTTTGACAGCCCAGATGTCAGTTTTGATGATCTTCAGCTTCCAATTGGCCTCAGCATCTCCTTCCACGGAGCCATTGCTCCTGAGCTGGCTCTTGCTCGGAAAATTGTTGAGCTGAAGCATAAGATCGATTATGAAAAGGCTCAGTTCAAGAAGTACATGGCCAAGCTCAATGTTGAAGACATTCAAAACTTCAAGGTCATGATGCATGAGCTCAAGGAGGCATTCCACAAGAAACGAGAAGAAGCAAAAGGTTCTCGTGAGCGCATGAAGAATCTTGCTGCCAAATGTGTTCAAGGCTACAATGAAGCTGAAAAGCGCAAGGCCTTGGGGCGACCAGGCATCGACCCCAGAATGGCTGCCAAGATGAAGAAGATGCCAGCTGTGGCAGAACCAGAAGCATCAAGGCAGGAAGAACCTCGCATTGTCTTCCCAGCCAGTATGACAGGCTTGAAGCCTAAGGTCCCCACAGTGGCTTCAGAATTCAAGAAAACTAGAGTAGCTGAAGCCGAAGCCAGAAAGCGCAAGACCAAAGCCACCACTAATGATGCTCCCCAACTAAGAAAAGAAAAACAAAGAAGAGAGACCGGGCTGCTTCCACAGAGCCCCTTGTTGTCGAGCCAATTTCTATTGCTGGTCCTGTGTCTGAACAACATGAACGTCGTCTGGTAGTTCATGAGCCTGCTTTCACAGAGGCTCCTGAATCTAAAGAGAATCCAGCTGTTGACCCCACCACAGCTGAAGACATTGGTCCTCACGACAATGTTGAAGATGATGAAGTCCTTCCTTAGATCGAGCACAATTTGGTATCATCGCCTGTTCTCACGAACAGCGAACTCATCAGGATTGGTCGTCCATTGACGCTAATTGCTCAGGATGACTCATGGGCTGATCACCCTCAAGAATCCCCTCATGCTGAAGAAACACCAGTCACTCCCCCACCACAGGTCACCACTCCGGTGATTGCCAGTGAAGACTTTGAGTCCCAACCAACTCCATCTCCACAGGCGTCGCCAGCATTTCGCAGGCTTCGCAAAGGACCAAGGCCACAGGTCACATTGTCAAGTGTTCCAG
Source organism: Triticum monococcum (assembly GCA_034509565.1). Taxonomy (NCBI): domain Eukaryota; kingdom Viridiplantae; phylum Streptophyta; class Magnoliopsida; order Poales; family Poaceae; genus Triticum; species Triticum monococcum. The sequence goes on along the minus strand of CM067842.1, from coordinate 24,527,270 downwards.
AAGGAGAAGAGCGCCAATCCGTTTCACGCGAAGTCTTTCCTGAAGCCTCTCCTACTGTGAACATTCCTGAATCTGAAGCCAAAATGGCTGAAGATATTCCGGCTGCATCAGCCGATGACCATGAAGAAGAACCAAGAGAAGAAGAACGTTTTGGTACACCCCCCGTCCAACCCTGAAGTTGTTCTCGAGGAGAACGTGCCCGACCCTCCAGCTCCTGAAGTGGAGGTTACCAATACTGAGGTGGCCAACAACATCAACACTGAAGCCAATAACATTGTCATGGCTGAAGCTAATGTGGCGCCTGAAGCTAATGTGGTGCCAGAAGTGAATGCACCTGAAGCCAATGCAGCACCCGAAGAAAATTCGCTGCCTGAAGCCAATGCCTCTGCTCCTGTACCTCCTCCAAGGCCACACACCATCGAGCAAGCATATGATCATGGACAGCTTGTTACTGTCCGCTGGCCAATCCTGGTTCCTCCGCCTGCTCCCGGACCTCAGTTTGCCTATCATGTGGAGCACATGCCTCAGGTCCAGAAGCCAAAGCCAAGGCTACCACGGTTTCCAGGTACTGCAACTTCACCATTATCATTTAATCTGAATGGATTCAAGGCACACAACACATTCTTCAACAGTGCCAAGAACCCCTGCACAAGGCCAAGAATCTCTTCAGACCGATTCTGGAGTTATCAGCAGCGAAGCTATTATTCATGCATCTTGTACAATCAGGGACGCATCTTCCCTCACATGCATCTTGATTGTGAAGCCATTGCTGGACTGCCATGCCTTGAAGAAGCCCTTGACTGCTTCCGTGATGCGGGTCTGCTTAATTTTGTGACTGACAAGGAACACTGGAATGAAGAACTTCTGCTTCAATTCTATGCTACCCTCCACATTCGTGGATACAACAAGGATCCGAAGATTTGGATCCTTGAGTGGATGACAGGAGATGTTCATCATGAAGCTAAAGCTCAAGACATCATTGAGCTCACAGCCCTGCCCACTCCTGGTGAATACTATGAACCAGGTTGTCAACAACACCAGAATGCTTTGGAGAGCATTTTTCAGAAGCCAGAACCCAACATGAGCCAAATGCTAAGCATGATGAAGCCTCTGCCACATGACGCTGAATACCCAACGGAATTCTTTGTGAAAGACCTAGAGTATCTGCCCCGTACCATTTACCATATCATCAGGAAAACTCTATGGCCTGTCAAAGGACATTCATCTGCAGCGAAGCTTGAAGGAGCAATGAAGACTTTGGTTTTCTATATCTTCAATGGCATCAGCTTCAATGCTCAAGACTTCTTCATCAGGCAGTTGGCTGCATCTGGCTCTGACATTTTTGGTCTGAAGTTCTATGATCCATGGGTAATGCGTCTTATCAAGCTTCACTCTGCCTTCAACTATCAGCCGTCTGTGCGCAGTCATCTTGTATTCTTGCCAAAGGTTGATCTGTCTGTTGAAACTATTTACCCAGAGCGTGCTAAGGATCCGAATTATCTTCACAATGTTGATCGTCAAAGCTTCACCCAGCCCATTGAAGGAATTCCGGCAGTCTCTCGTGTTTATCCCTTGGCTGGTAACACACGTGCCCCTCGCGCCCAAACTGACGCCACTAGAATCACCATTGCCCAAAGGCCTCGGAAGAGATCTCGTGTTCTCAATGACCGAGAGTTTCTCGTCGCACTACATCAGAAACAGGATAAGCATCATGACTGGCTTAAGCGTCAGATGCAAAGCCTCTTGCTGGACGTCAATCGCATTCGCAATCCTGCCACCAAGAATGCCTTTGTTACACATGAAACATGTCGGAGATCTTGGAAGAGTCTGACACTTCTGTGCTCTAAAGATGATTTAAGAGCGGATGGCATCACTGAGAGATATAAGTTTGATTAAACGCCTCCAAGGAATGCAGTTCTGCGACGGACTCCATCTCTTGAAGACTTTGAATACTCCTCTTCAGCGGCTACTGTAAATGCCAGAGTCATCGAGGATGAAGATGATGTGACTTCTCCAACGTCTGCATCGCCACATATCGACACTGCGCCGAGTTCTTCTGCACGCCAAACGCCAACGACGACCCTGGTGCTTCACCTACTCCCTCTGGGAACGAGTAGAAGCTCTATGTCTTCAAACCTTTTTGGTCCTTACTGACAAAAGGGGGAGAAGCATATGAGTTGATACTCTTCAAGCGGGTCCATATGGGCGATTGCTTTATATTTTTGCCTAGTGTCTACAACTCTCTCTTTTTGATACATTTGGTTCTTTGAGTTATAACACTTAAACTCGATGGTCGTCTGCTACTTATTTGCTATTCTGTGATGCGATGATAAATTCCGCATGTGCGATGATAACTTCCGCACTTAGTTCATTTTGCAGACATCCATTTTTCATTATGCATGTCATTATCTTCGATATATCCTTTCATGCATGATGAATTGTCTTCATAAGTAAAAGAGGAGCTTCGCAAGTACAACCTGCCATGTGCATTTGCATTCAAAAGCAAAATACTTATATGCACATCTTCAGGGGGAGCCTTTCTGCTACTTACGAAGACAATACTTAAATCCTTTACAATTTCACATATTTCTATTCCCGTTGAAAATTTCAACCAGTTTGTCATCAATCACCAAAAAGGGGGAGATTGTAAGTGCATCTAGTGCCACCCCTAGTTGGTTTTGGAGTATTGACGACAAACCTGGTTGAGGGACTAATATGTTTGTGAGAATTGCAGGATAACACATGTAGAAGTCCCTCATTGATTCGGTTTTCCTACCAGAGATGACCCCTAAAAATGTATGAAGACATTGAAGTCAAAGGTGGTATGTGAAGACATTCACATTGAAGACTATGACAAGAGAAGACATCGCGTGAAGACTATGGAGCGCGAATACTTAGTTGTTTCGTCGTTCTTTTTCGTCTTTATTGAGTCATAGGAACGACCGTACTGTTAAGTGGGGTCCAAGTAAACCAGTCAGAATGACTGAAGTGATGCTTAACCAAAATTTTATATCTTTGAGCGAAGATAATGAGAGCAAATCTTATCCAGAGCTGGATAAGTTAGCTTTGCTTGTAGCTCAAGTAAAGTTGCCGTGTGTGTTTGAAATCTGACCGTTGGAACACATGTCAGTTCCTTAGTGACCCAGGGTCATTTCAGACAAATCAGGTCGGGTTGCCTAGTGGCTATAAATAGCCCACCCCCTACACCATAAATTGGTTGGCTGCTCAGAGTTAGTACACGGCTTTTTGTCGTTTGAGAGCAACCCACCTCGAAGCCTTTGAGAGAGAAATCCTTGCGAGGACAAAGCCCTAAACACCCAGAGCCAAAGAGTGTTGGGCATCACTTAAGTCTTCTTGTCTATGTGATTTGAAGACTTATTACACTTGAGGACTGTGAATCCTCCAGCCGGTTAGGCGTCGCGTTCTGAGCATCCAAGAGTCATTGTGGATCGCCGGTGAACGAAGTCTGTGAAGGTTTGGAAGTCTACCTTGAAGACTTATACCAGAGTAATTGGGAGAGGATTGGGTGTCCTTAGCTCAAGGGGAATAAGGTGAAGACGCGGTCTTCTGAGTTGAATCTCAGCCTCCCTAACCAGACGTACAGTTGTCACAGCAACTGGAACTGGTCCAACAAATCATTGTCTTCAACGAGCCATTGGTTCTATCCTTCCCATCTCTTTATTTGCAGATTGGTCCTTGTGAAGTCATTGCCTGTTTGCATTATCTATTTGTCTCCACTGTGTGACTGCTTGTTCTGATTGGCTTCATACTATCTTCCATCCTGATCTATACTGCCTAGCTGCTATTAGTCTTTGTGCTTTCATTTCATTGAATACTTGACTATGGCTTGCTTAGTGTAGTCTACCTTCCGCTGCATGGTAATAGGTTTATTTCTATCGTTTGTCTTCAAAACTTCCATGTTTTGAAGACTTTCATAAAAATCGCCTATTCACCCCCCCCCCTCTAGTCGATCACTAGCACTTTCATGGACCGACTTCTGCCTGCATCTATGATATTAAGTTCATGACGTGCAGAGCAACGCTTTAAGCAAGATGACATAGTGTAGATAGAATAAAACCAACCAATATGATTAAACCTCGTCGTTTTACCCTTAGTGACAACAATACAAATATGTGCCTTGCTACCCCTTCTGCCACTAGGTGAGAACACCGCAAGATTGAACCCACTATAAAGCACCTCTCCCACTAAAGATAAATCAATCTAATTGGCCAACCAAACAGATAGATCAGAGAGAAATACAAAGCTATAACAATCATGCATCATAAAGTTCAGAAAAGACTCAATTACTTTCAAAAAAATATTCATATCATAAACCCACAATTCATCGGATCCCAACAAACTCACCGCAAAAGAAGATTACATCAAATCGATCTCCAAAGAGAACATTGTATTGAAGATCAAAGAGAGAGAAGAAGTCATCTAGCTGATCACTATGGACCTGTAGGTCTATGGTTAAATAATCAATCATCATTAGAAGGGCAGCAAGGTTGATGTAGAAGCCATCCATGATCGATTCCCCCTCCGGCAGAGTACCGAAGAAGGCCTCCAGATGGGATCGCTCGCGGAACCGAGACTCGCAGCGGCGGCGGAAAAATTGTTTTGGGTGGCTCTCTGAGGGGTTTGGAATACTTCGGAATTTATAGCGGTGGAATTAGGTCAGACGGAGCCATGAGGGGCCCACAAGGCATCAGGGTGCGCTCTGTTGCCTTGTCGTCTCCTCGTAGGTCTTCTGGTCCTCCCCCAAAACTTCTAGTGTCTCTTATGTCCCAAAAAATCGTCAAAAAATTTGTAGCATTTGGACTCCGTTTGGTATAGATTTTTTGTAAAACCAAAAACAAGTAGAAAACAACAACTGACAATAGGCACTGAGTTATTAAGTTAGTCCCCCAAAAATGATATAAAATTGCATATAAAATATCTAAGATTGATAATATAATAACATTAGACAATCAAAAATTATAGATACGTTAGAAAATATCAGTTGGCCCTCCGCATCGCACTGCAGCGCTCGCGGGTGGACACGGGCGGCAGCTCTGACTATGCTCTGTCCCATATTGCCAGTCACGCAGCGCTCATGCCGGAGCATGCCCTTCTCGCACCGCGCAGTTCACCCGCTCCGCACCGCTGACCCATTGTTCACTCGCCCACACTGTCGTCCTAACCCTCCGGTCGCTGCTTCGCAAGGGCAGCGGTGGGTTTTAGTGCCCGTTCGTCCGGCACTGCAGACACGCATGCCTGAATCCGAGGCGCGCGCCGCCCGCCACGGGTGGTAGCGGGCTAAGTAGAGGACGGCGGATCGGGATGCAGTCGCACAGTCCTCCCAACGCCACCATGGGCTGGTTGTGATGATCGATGACGAGGAGTGCCTCCTCGCGTGGCTACATCTCCGCTCACTTACGATGACGGAGATGTACGCCCGCCGACCCCGTAGGAAAATACCAAGGCACACTACTAGGGAAAAGCCTAGCAGTAGTGTGGGTCTAAGGGCTATCAGTAGCGCGGGGCACCGCGCTACTGCTAACGTTTATCAGTAGCGCGTTTTTACCCGCGCTACTGCTATATTGATGTTTGCTTGAACTACGTTGGTATTTTCCCAAAGAGAAAGGGATGATGCAGCACAGCAACGATAGGTATTATCCTCAGTGATGAGACCAAGGTTATCGAACCAGTAGGAGAACCACGCAACACCACGTAAACACACTACAAAAAAATATACTTCCGTGATGATACGTGTTTGTCATAGTAGGTCACGTTTTCTTTCATGCATGTACATCCATGACGATTTTATGACAGAATCAAGATAGTCATACCTGTGTTGTCGTAGAAGTGTTCCATGACATTACCAAAATTATCATCACGGAAGTGTCCACTTCCATGACGACAAATCGCACGTCATAGAAGCGCTTTCATCAAGGGTGACCGACACGTGGCATCCACCATAACAGGTCGGCGTTAAGCTATCGGGTTCTTGTTTGGATCCGATAATCCGTTAATAGCCCAGACCAATGGGGATTTTCCATGTGTGAAATTCTCATTGGCCGGAGGAAACATGTGTTGGCTCACCGTTGGGACAGATGCCATCCACTTATTGGATAGAAGGCGCCTATCATAGGTCGACATGTGGCACGGCCCAACAGTGGCCCATTCCGGTGAAAAAGGCCGGCCCAGTAAAAATTAGCAGGCCGGCCCATATAAGGCCTACTTGTGTCAGGTCCATTTAAGCCCACGACCCATACGAGATGTGCCAATTGCAGTCCATCGTCAGTTCGAGCCTGTTAACAGCCCGCTATATATTTGGCCTCAATATCGGCCCGATATGGTTTCGGCCTGTTAACAACTCATTCAAGGGATGGGCCAATTTTCAGGATGTACATCTTTCGGCCTTTTAGCGACCCATTTAAGTGTTGGGCCAATTTTCGGCCCGATGTGTTTTTCAGCCTGTTGACGGCCCATAAATGAGTTGAGCCATTTGCAGTCGGACCTGAGTTTTGGCCTTTTAACGGCCCATGTTCTTCATGGTCCAATACCAGCCCGGTTTCTCTTTCGACCTGCTAAAGGCCTACAACACAGTTGGGCCATTTACAGTACGACCTGACTTTCGGCCTCTTAGCGGTCCATGCTCTTCATGGTCGAGTACGAGTTTGTTGTCTCTTTCGGCCTGCTGAAGGCCCACAGTACAATTAGGCCATATGTAGCCCGACCTTAGTATCGGCCTGTTAATGGCTCGTGAAATCAAATGGGCACACATGTTGCCCGCTTAGATGTCGGCTTGTTAATGACCCGAAAGGTAAAGGGCCAACCATTAACTTTTGGCTTGGTAACGGCCCATTAACTTAATGGGCCCACTGAAATTCGTACATGTCTTTAGGCCCAATTAGATAATTTGAGCTCATTACGACGAGCAATTATGCACAGGTGCAAAACCAATCAAGCTAAGGTACGACATACAGGGAAAAATGTTGCACATCCAGCATATATTACAGGAAATTACATCCACTAGGCAATCAAAGATTGATGCCAGTGCAAATAAATGAACAGAACCTAACGATCTACAATGTCAATATCTGCAACCTCAGCGCGGATGACGCCCATAAGCATGTGGGCAAGTTCTTGCTGATTTGCTACACTGTCTCTGAAAACATTAATCAGTTGTTGTTGCGCACGAATATGCACCTATGATTCCTCCACCATTTCCATCATTGCTTCAGCCATTAATAGATTCACAAACATATATTTTTTCTGTTGCATTTGAGACAGAGGAAACTGAACATATTCAGATGGCGATTTTGGCAGGCTTGTATTATTGATAGTGAAGAGTGTCTCGACCACTGCATCATAACATAAATTAAGAGGGAAACCGAACAGATTAATCAAGAGTTATTGCCATATTATCTGGCCTAGATTTATTAGAAAGAAACAATGGGGTTGCCTTGCTGTTAGCATTTCCCCCTTAATAGATCTAGAGTTAACTTTTGCTGGAAATAATATATGCCACGGAAATTTGAAAGTTGAACCGCAGACAAATTTTGTAGGATTCTCTAGCTACCAAAGACAATGCAGCACTGCTACTTTTTCTGATGCTTCCTAAGCCCATAGTATTCTTCGATAGCATATCACAGGAGCTCCATGTTCTTCTTGTAGGAATAACAAACATTGGGTATTGTGCTAGCACTTTTGAAAAAAGTAGGGTATATATATTGATATGTCGAGTACATTGTAGGGCACAGGTTTAATTAGAAGTGTAATGCACTTGACACCCTGACTCATGGGAGACGACAAATAGGCCAGGCTGATGTAACTTGAATACACATGGTCATTATGGTATTGGAGTGTTGGGCATGTTCGCACTGGTGTAGCTATTTGCTTGAAGGGTGCTCAAATGTGCAAAACAGCATAAAAGTCAGCAGTTAACAACTCCACCATTAACAAATCAGCATAAAAGACAGCAGTACACATGAGTAGGGTGATATGTAGACCAAGTGAACAAGGTTGAGAAGCCATAACTCAAAAACATTAAAGCCCATCTATGTCAAACAAACTGATGAGTGGAAAAATTCATAATTCAACAAAAAACTTCAAAACTTAGTTGCCGGATGAACAGAAACGAAATTTGATATCCCATAAATCCCCCCTTCCATCGTCGCAATTGAATGAATTTCACGAGGATTTTACATGAACTACAAATCCGGCACAAATTGGCAGGATACACATTCAGAACATGGTCTAAATCAAGGGATTTTACAAAATTACAAATCTTCTCAATTCATGTATTTAATATGGTCACCATTCACTAATGATATTTCATCAAGGCCTTCGGTCTGCCCAAGTTCTCTAAACTGCCCCCACACTGCATATAAGGGTGTTTTAGTGGGAGAAGTTTCAAGAAGATACAAGGGCAATAAATCCAATGCTCTCGTAGCACAATAGGTTATGTATGTAAATTGTAATAACATGAATTTCCTTTACACTGCATACCATCAAAGCACACAATTGACTTGGTGGGGTTAGGAAGCACCAGGAAACTTAGCAGTGCAATTTGAATTCATGTTGTTTAGCCCATATATAGCTTCAAACAAGACGCGGGTCATTGGGTGGGACAAATAGTGTTTTCTGTTCATTGATGCATGTCTTGAAAGCGAAGTTGATACAAGGAGTTACTAAAAGACTATTTAGTCATTGTGTATAATAACTTATACAAATTTAACGGGTGAGGTACTCAAACATAACAAATGTGTGGCTAAATAAAACAGAAAGCAAGCAAAAACCTCACGTGGAGGTACAAAGATGACCTCGAATGAATAGGACCTTAGATCAAATGACACAAAGGTTCCGAAGCTCCAAATCGAAATCATTAAAGCTAGGGAAGGTCAAACCTACTCTCAGTCGATCATCCATCTGTCTAGAGCAAAAGTTGAAGTGGGAAAAATTCAAAAAATCGTCCCAAAGCTTCAAATGTTAGTTGCGGGGCAAAATTTAATACCAACCAATTCACTTTTCCCATTGACAAAGTTATATGCTTTGGTTGAAACACAGAAGTTCTACAAGAATGTTCCATGAAAAAACATGATTTCACACACAATATTTGAACAACCATATTTTCAGAATAAATGACAATATCAGATAAAATTTGATCTATACTTGCTGCTCTAATTTTGGCAGATAAAAGAAATACATATTGGGGGAAATATCAGATAAAATCCACTCTATATGCTCAATTCGTGATATTAAAATTCAAAAGAAAAGCAGATTGCGAGTGTCCAGTCAAATTTTGATTACAAAAGCTTCACTTTTGCAGGAGACTGAAACAGATTAAGGACAGATCACAGATGCTGAAGCTTTCAGCTCCTAGACATGGCAAAAAAAAAAGAGCAAAACAAATGAAGCATACGCTCTTAGTTGCACATGTTCTCTCTTCTAGGTACTACCTCTGTTTCTAAATATAAAACGTTTTGGCAGTTTAAATTGAACTGCCAAAATGTCTTATATTTAGAGAACAGAGGGTGTATTGTGGATATATGCTTCCCTCTCAATCCCTAATATTTAGGCTTTAAAATGGGTTTTTATCATTTATGCCATCGGTTGTGTCCCACTACTCAGTTTTGCCACTAGGAATTTCAACTCCTCAAAAATGCCATTGCTTCGTTAGACACATACTCAAAAATGCCACTGGACACCATTATTGTGATCTCAAATCTCTTTTGCCATGTTATAATGACATAAATACCTATGAACCAACATGCCAGCTCTCCCTCTATCTCGCTACAATAAAGTGTGGGGCCCACTTGTTCCCAACAACGTTCTTATTTTGTTGTAAAATTATTCGCTTGGTTACTCCTGACAAGTGGGGCCACATTTATCATTGTGAGATAGATAAAACTGACATGTGGGTCTAGCCTTATTTTTGTCATATAACATGGTCAACGGATTTGACGTGAAAATAACAATGTCTAATGGCATTTTTGAGCAAACATCTAAAGGAACGATGGCATTTTTTAGATATCTAATGGCATTTTTGAGCAAGCATCTCACGAATCGATGGCATTTTTTAGTAGTTGTAATTTCTAATGGCAAAACTGAGTAGTGGGGCACAACTAGTGGCACAAATGATAATCTAGGTAGTGCACAAAATAAAATAAAAGGCAGGGAATGTGCATGAAGTGTACATAATTTTTCGTGTTGTGGAAGTTGTGTGCTGCAAGTATTTATCCAACTATTAACCCATTGTAGGGAGTGTGTGAAAGTTGCCTATTTCAAGAATAGATTGGATCTATCTGGTTGCACTTTAAAATCATTAGTATTTTTTCGGTAAACAAAAAAATGGGTGGACAATATCGAAGCTTTTTATTAATACTCAAGTATATGGTATATATATTTACATATCCCATGATCATCCAATGATTTGATTCCGTGCTCAAACTGTATGCTTCTTGGTCATCAAAATTACCCTGCAATAGCCCGTGCTCCTAACATTTTACTCAGTTGAACAGGATGAACAAGAGAAAATGACAAGATTCACTTTGGGGGAAGGGAGGAACCTTGTATGCTATTGACTCGGAATTATCCTGATAAGCTCAATGTCAAACAGGAGAGTTTTGTCTATTAATCCTTGATTCCTTAGAACAAAATCTAGAGCTCTTTGTCCCTGTAAGAAAAATATTGTACTTTTGTTATCTAATCATCAAAATTATAGAAAAACTTCGAAATTCAGGGCAATATATTACCGAAAATGTTGTCGGTTTGGGGCCTAACTTGTTCAAGTCATTATCTGGGTATCCAATATCCGGTGGTACTATTATCCTGGAGGGTGTGGGCATCAGTAATACGGTTAAAAGTTGTGTTAATACATTTAGAAATTGTGTTTACGGAAATGTGGGACTGACCTTCTAACTCCACCGGGACGCATGCCTGTCATAGCCTCCTCAAAGGCTGGTATTACCTAATTGATGTTATTAAGAATGCTACTTGTCAGCAAGTAACAAATAGTAGCTTCAGAATACACAATGGAACGAAACCTCTCTAAATGTAATTAAGTGTAAGCGAACTATCACCCAAGTTCTAGAGAAGCTGTTGTTTTGATCGTAGACAAATTTAATTCCAAAATAGTGACTGACAATATATTTTAAAGTGTTCAGATTTGATACATACAAAATATCCCAATATATAATTTTGTGATATTTACAAATATACTATTATAGAAATTATTTGTCAAAGTTGTATTTTGGAGATCATGCCGACCTCCAAAATGGTACTAATAGAAAACCAGGGGTGTATTTGAGTAGTACTTAGTGTGTAATTAGTAAATCACCTGTCCTGATCCAACCTTAAACTTGAAGAATTCTTTATCACCACCCTACATGGAAATATAAAACAGGGGAATTGATCGAACTGAAGGAATAACTCAGTTTATACTTCAACAAATATATATGCCAAGGAAGCTGAGAATCTTCTTTTTTTTGTTCATCTTCAGGCAGCATTTGTACCTCGAAAGAACCACCCTTGGTCTTGTTTCGAGCTTCAAAAATGCGACCGTAGTATCCAATTGTGTACCCATCCCAATCAATCTGATGTGCATTCACAAACCCAAGTCAACATCGTGGTTGCACACCTCAACAAATAAAGCTGAAGAACATACATGCAAAATGAGCTAGAATCCAATGTGAATGTGATGCTTGCTACTCACCACTACTGTCTCTCCCTTCTTTGGGGATGGGCCCTCTCCAACTCGCAAGTCCTGTAATTCCTCATGAGAATTGTGAACCTAACAAATCTGCACTTTTGAGTATTATGCAGGAACCATCGAATGTCAGTGTAAGCACCTTGTATTGGAGGCCTGATTCTGTTTCAGTGTAATCTGGATAACTCATTTTCGTCTTTCCATAATCCTTCCCACGAAGCGCTGGCACTATAATTGCAATATCAAAGAGTTAGGCTTGATTGCACATTTTACTTATGAACTCAAACTTTTAAACAGAAGCTCATTTAGCAGCAGTTAGCTATATATGTCAGCCCCCAGTACCTTCTTAAGTTGAAAGATTTTTCTGTAGTACCAAGAGACAAACCAACAAAATAATGTCTAGTAAATATGTGAAAAACAAGGTATGACAGATCACGGCCTTAAGGTAAAATTATTTTTAGTCTAACAACTAGTGTCTCTTCTACAATGTCAATGTAACAGATTTCAGTAAAACTATATGTCAGCTCAGCATTGATGATACCTGATATCTATGAGGTTTACAAATACAGTCTTAATAGGTTGAAACTTCAAAGGATGTGTTATAGTAGAGAAAAACCTGCCTATTTTCAGATGGGAGGATATTGATTGAAAACTCACTGTCAGTAAATTCAGCTTTTGCTGCTCCCTTCTCCAGACTGTACTGAAGGGAGCCAATGGTGAGACTAATTGCAGGAATCAATAGTAGTCTCCTTCTTTCTACCAAACCACCTGTAAAAAAAGTAGTAAAAGAACAAAACCAAGGTCAGTACCATTGGAAATATTATCAAATCAGTAGAATTAATAAGAAAACTAAATTAAGTTTCCAAAACATGTTTAGGAGGTATGAAGTGATACCCAATGGAAACAATCTTGCAGTACACTATCCACTAAAATATGCATGGCCGTCTGGAAATGAATGTATAGTCCTGGGAAGAAAATAATTGCAGCCAAAACTAACATCTTTCCATGGTAAAAGAATATAATAAGCCAAGCAAACATCTTTGGTGTTGTCCTAGCACCCCACTCCGATCCTGTTGTCAGTACACATATCTCGGCCACTTTTCGTTTCACTACTGTAATGCAAATGCTGTTTGGGGGGCATGCAGCCATTTAGTTATTTCCCTCGGTCATAACATATTCAAGGAATCATGATACTTGTATGGTATCAATAAGTTCTTGGGGTAACAGTGTCTAGCCAGACTTGCAGCAATTACTTTTGACTGGGCTGGATTACCAGTGTTGGGCCATTTGGGGATGCGTAACACGCGCATTTTATGATGCAAAACTGCTACAGAACCTGTGTCTGAAATTACCCCACGGTCGTTGAAGACCACGAGAATTGTCTTATCAAAAGGCGTGTCTGCTCTTCGGCAGCTAGAGATCAAGCTTCAAGTACAAGATCAGAAGCCCCAAATGATGCTGCCTAAAGAGGCCTATAATGGCAATTTCGAGTTTCAGATGACATATACATATATTGGTTCCACACAATTTGGATGGTCATTTGCTATTCAGTTCTGGATTGTTTTATTCTGAGTTTTCCATCCATAGAAATGTAGCAGGTAACCTGATTTCAAAATACAGTAAGTACTATCTACCAGTTACAGTTCTGCATTTTCAACACTCAGACAAACTACATTCAGCTTCTAAATCCTACTAGCTGTATAAACAATCGCATCTTACAGAAACTTCACAGTCCTTGACAGGGGGCGCACTCCAATGCGCTTCAGTTCGACCTCTAACTTCTATAGACAGCAGTGCTAGCAAAGCATCTCAAGTATGATCGACATGAACAATCTGAAACTATGCACCCCTCAAACAATCTGCAATTTTCCGCGCAGAATAAGAGCAACAATCCATCGAAGCAAGCTAGAGCCGCTTACCGTGGCAAGAAGAGATGACCCGAGTACGACGGCGGCGGCCAGGAGAGGAGAACTCGAAGGTGGAGTGAGCAGGTCTTGTCCGATGAACAGCCCGCTTCGAGCCGGACGGGGGAGCGGCTAGGCGGGGGAGGAGCGGCGCCTGCCGGCGAGGCGCCGGGAGGCCGGGACGGCACGCCGGGGATGACATGGGGACCGACGCCGAGAGCCACAGGTTCGGGGTGGGATAAGAGAGGTTGCAGCTAGAAGAAACTCCGCAGTTTTGCACCGCGCACGTCCGCCCCTGTGCCGTGGACCTTAGTCATGGTGATACCTCTAAAACAAAAAACAATTCGTTGGTTATCTTATTTTTCCTTTCATTTTCATTTCCATTATTTTTCTTCTTTCTAAATGTGTGATTCATAAAATTTGAAACTGTCCAAATTCCCGAACTTTTCAAAATCGGTGAACATTTTTCCTTTTTTTTGTTCGAATTTTGTTAACTTTTTTTTGGTTCGAATTTTGTTAACATTTTTCCAATAACTGAACGTTTTATAGAAAATTTTGAATTTAAGATTTTTTTTAATGCTGAATGGTCAATGGATTTTTTGAACTTTTCTCAAAAGTTCCTGGTTGTTCGAATTAGTTACTTTTTAGTGCACGAATTACAATTTCATGAACTTTTCAAATCCATGAACTTTTTCGAAGGCCCTATCTTTTTTCAAATCCAAAGATTTTTTAATGCATGAAGCATTCTCAAATTTACACTATTTTTTCATATGTGTGAACTTTTTTCAAATTCATGAAAATTTCAAAATCCATGAAGATTTTCAAATGCATGAACTTTTCTTAAATAAAGAATTTTTTTCAGTTCCACAAATATTTTCTGAATGCATGATAGTTTTTAAAGCAATGAACTTTTTCAAATACGCAAAAAATTTCAAATCCCCCAAATATCTTTGGAACACATGAACTTTTTCAATTTGATGAGATTTTTTAAAATTTTCAAACATTTTTCATGTTCATGAAATTTTGAATTCATTAACATTTTTTCATTTTTGCTATTTTAAAAAAACTAAACTTTTTAAAATCCTGTCAACTTTTCAAAAAATTGGTCATCAACCGAGCATGCAAGCCGGTGTGTGTTGAATGGCTGAACGACGCACGGGCACACTTTAAATGGGTCAGCCCAACAGACGATAGCATGAGCGCTGGCTAGCGATCTAGCGCTTAAGGTTTGGAATAGGAGCTCTCTTGATGTTTAAGGCACCGAATAGGAAGTCCCATTGGGGAGACCTCTTATTCGCCGTTTCAGGAGAGCAACTAGTTGACGAACACTTCTTCGGAAGCCTCCCAAGATCACTTGGGGGTGGAGTGAGAGCGCGCCACTTAGTGTGCTTTCAGCCGCCACCACGTGTCGTTCTTTGGGAGCTCCCTCCGGATTTCTTTTATTACTTTTCCGCATGTGTTTTCGGCTTTTTAGACCATTTTATTTGGTTTTCCACTTGTCTTTCTTACATTTTGGATTAAAAAATCTCATTTTTTAAATTTTTGCATGGAAAAATGTGTCCTTCTGTGAGAGGCACAATTTTGCTTCTGTTAGAGGCACGGTTTTGCTTCAGCAAGAGGCATGGCTATAACTCTCGAAAAAGTAAAAAAAAATTCTTTCGTGAGAGCCATGGTTTTGCTTCCGCGAGAGGCATGGCCATGCCTCTCGGTAACGGAAAAAAGGTTTTTCTTCATTTTTTTTCCTTTTGTAGGAGGCCGTGGCTCTCGTAACGAAAAAACGCCTTTTATTTTTTTTCCTTCCATGAGACGCACGATCATGCCTCTTGGAAACAGAAAAAAAATCGTTTTCTATTCTTTTTCTTCCACGAGAGGCACGGTTTTTTCATGAAAAAAGTTTGTCAAAACAATCAACATGAGATTTTGACCCATGGTTTAGAAGATAAAACGATTTGGATAAACGGATTTACGGAAAAAGGGAAAATTATTAGGTTGCGACAAATGACGTACATACAGCGCGTCACTTGTCACAACCTGAAGAGGTGGAAATGATCTTTGAAAAAAGTACTCCTCTATTAGCAATTTCACCATTTCAGGTGCCAAAAAGGGGAACCAGCGCTAGGTAGGCTAGTCCGTGGGCTGCTACCCAATTCCATCTCCGCCCTCTAGCTCATTCGCCAGCTTTGTTTTTTTCCGTTCGCTATTACTTACTAGCAAAAGAGCCCGTGCGTTGCAACAGGAAAAGAAAATAACGCACGGCCCTAACCCAATAACCATGACTAAGACCCCAATAGATATTGCCGAGGCGTCTCTCTCGGCATTAGATGAGAATCTGCTTTATTTTCATGCAATATTTTGCTGAGGCGTACATGCAAGGTTATCGACGGTTTCTTCTGTCTCCAATTTGGCTTTGATGGGGTGTTCATTGTAATCCGGGTCGGTGTCGATACTAAAGAAAGATGGATCATGCGCTATTCATTAAGGTTGCACCCTAAATAGCATTTTTAAAATGTTTAACAGGTAAAATAACATCAGATTCATATTCTACATATTTTTCTAATCAAATTTAATATATAACATGTTAAAATTGGAGTTAGGGTTTAAAAGATGTAGTTTGATAAAGTATTATTTGTTCTAGATGGAATGCGGGTTAATTATAGAAAAAAGGCAAAAACGATACGTTTTCTGGGAGTGCGGGTTATTTATCAGAAAAAGGAGGTTTTCTATAAAACAGTAAAAAAGGGTTCGTTTTCTCACTTAACTGATATAGCAAGTTAATTACCTGAAAACAAAGGGGGTCTTTTGTAAAAAAATGCTGCTGGTGAACGGGCAGAAGCAATGCATATTTTATTAATATAATAAACATGCACGTGCGATTCAACGAGAGAAAAAAAATCATAATTTCGAATGGCAATGATCACATCTTACTACATCATCGATATACACTATCACTCTCATTTTTGTGAAAACATGAACAATTTTTAAAAATCATGAACATTTTCTTAAACTCATGAGCATATTTGAAATTGTGAACTTTTTAAAATTCACAAACATTTTGTAAAATCAAGAACGTTTTCTGAATTCATGAACATATTATATGCAAACATTTTGTTTAATCTGCGAACATTTCTAGAATCGGCTAACATTTTTTTGGGATTTGATAAAATAATTTTCTAAATTAGTGAACATTTTTGAATCTGCGTATATTTTGTGAATCAAAAACCATATATTTGAATTTATGAACAGTTTTATTTTATGCTATTTTCTAATACATGAATATTTTTTGAATTGACGAAATTTTGTGAAATTTTAAAACATTTTTAAATACATGAACTTTTTTAGAAAAACTCATTAATGTATGTTTATTTTCCGGACATTTATTAGAAAATTTGCTAATATTTTGAAAAATCACAAACAATTTCTAAAGCCGCAAACATTTATGATTTATTAAATATTATTTTAAAATTCATGGTTTCAAATTTTGGAAACCTTTTTAAATTCACAAATTATTTCAAGTAGACAAAAAGCAATGACGGAAAATAAAAATAAAAAATAAAAAATTGATCACCATAGATAGGTCGGCCCAGGCAAGGTGTGTCTTTTTCTGTGCGCTGGGCGTAGTATTAGATATTCTGAAATGGGCCGGCCCAATCCGAATTTTTCTGTGTGCAACGTTTTTTATAACTTATAGGTGGCATTGGTGGGTAATTTTTTCCAACTTCGGGGGCAATTTTAATGACATACGGGCAGAAGCACTCCGTGCTTTATTATTAGGGGAGACTGCACTAACAATATGTTTTGAAAAAGAAAAACCCTCAAATCTCTAATTCTTTCTTCCGATTTTCCTTGAAAATCACGTCAACACCCCTTATCGGTTTACCAAATGAAATTTTTATTTTCTTTAGGAAGTCAAATAAGTGCTTACTGCCGTCCACAAAGAAAATAAGAGCATTTAGATCACTAAAATAGTGATCTAAACGCTCTTATATTTCTTTACAAAGGGAGTATCAAATAATATATTATTTGTTTACATAATCAAATTAATATGTGCAGATAAATCACACTCTGACATACTATTTACATCACGTTGCAATGCACGGCCAGGTATCTACTACTACCTCTGTAACTAAACATGCGACGTTTTTTGCAGTTCAATTCAAATCTTTTTTTCCAAAAACTCAAACGTGGAGCTAACCGTGGCCGTGTCGAGTCCTTGTGCCCCTGCCTTCAAGGAAACGCCAATGTAGTGTAAACACGTCACAGTCACAGCCATCCTCCCCGTCATAGAGAACTGGCCACACAGCTGAGCAGTCCATTGTCGCTAATCTGCTGCTGGTCAAATTTTCTAGTGGTATACCGAAGAACAGCCAGACATCAGCCATCTGTTTCTGTTCCTCATAAAGCGCTCGACCGGTGACCAGCTGTGCCATGCCATGCCAAGTCAAGTCAAGTCAACGGGAACTCATGGATGCAGTGAGATGCGTAATCGATAAAACCCGTAATTTTCCGACATACGAAATCAGAGCCAGAATTGTGCAAACTTTTCTCCAGGATTCAGAGTTCAGGTAAACTTTTCTGCAGGATTCAGAGTTCTTCCGTGTCAAGGGCCAAATAAATTTCAGTGTTTCCTTAATTCCTCTCAACAAATATTTCTGGAACCAGATTGGCACTTTTCATTCAATTAAAATGCACACTAATGGCAATTCGGGAAAGGCAAAACAATTATTCTAGAAAGCTCAGAGCAGTAGCAACCTAGCAGTTTCTGTAAATCTGAACAAATTTCTCGCTGACCAGAAGATTATCATGCCCATATCCAGGCTGCAGTTTAATAGGGCATACCTATTTTTCTGAACCAAGATCTAACAGGCCAGCAGGGGTAGAGGATGGAAATGGTAGTCAGGAATACCTTTTTTATTTTCTCCTTTGTCTTGCTTAAAGTGTACTAACAGTCAGCAGGGGACACAAACAGAGGATGAACTATATATCTCCAGAAGCTTGTAACAGCAATTGACCGATTCCATCCCAGCCTTATGGATTGTTCCACAAAAAATCCAAGTTTCCCTAAAAAAATGAATCTGCGTTTCCCTCAAAAAAGTGAAATCTCACTAACCACAAATTACTAAAAACTAAATGCTTTCTTCAGAAATTCAGGCTAGAAAAGGGGAATTGAGTGGTCTACCTTGTTCCGCTTACCGTAGCCGTGTACCGTGTTGACAGTTACTCCAACAATAATTTCCATTATTCCGGTAGGCCAATGGGTCCAATCCTTGTGCCCCTGCCTTCACGGAAACACCAATTACAGCTTAGAAAAGGACTCGATGCCAAAAGATCCAGCACGTCACAGTCAGATGCATCCTCCCCATCAAAGAAAAGGAATCGATGCCAGTGGTCACAGCCGAGCAGTTCAATGCCACCACTGACCTGTTGGTGGTAGACATTAGCCTACTGTCCCTGTCCTCATTACAGTGTTTGGCCCGTGACCAGCTGTCACATGCCAAGTCAAGTCAATGGAAACTCCTGAATACCATGAGAAAAATCATAATTGACAAGTAGGAGACGATGGCCAGAATTGCTGAAGCTTTTATCAGGATTTAGAGTTCAGACTGACGGAAGACGCCTTCTGTATCAAGGGACAAATAAATTGCAGTGTTTTCTCAGTTCCTCTGCAGAAATGTTTTTGGAACCAGACTGGCACTTTTCATTTGAAACGTATGTTGATGGTAATTTGGTAAAGACGAAACAATCATTCTAGAAAGCTCAGAACAGTCAGCAGCGAGACCTTTCTGCGCATGACTATGAAATGTCACTAATATGGAGAGGAATTGACCAATTCAACCCCAGCCTCATGGACTGCTCCACACAAAATCCAATTTATGGACACCATTTCCATGTCCCACACTGTTCCACGAAGAAGACGCGTGATGACTGACCACTGTTAAGTGCCATTCTCCAAGGGGCATAAGCTTGCTCTCATCAGTAGAGACACCAACCAAAGCAAAAGCAATGGCACCTCGCCTCCCATGGCGCTTCCTCCAGTTCTTGCTACTGCTGCTGCTGGGGGTTTCATCTGCTGCTCAAGCACAGGTGAACATCACCCTGGGCTCCTCCTTGACGCCCCAGGGGCCAAACAGCTCATGGCTCTCGCCCTCCGGCGACTTCGCGTTCGGTTTCCGGCCAGTGGAAGGTAACACCTCCTCGTACCTCCTTGCCATCTGGTTCGACAAGATCCCTGAAAAGACTGTCGCTTGGTACGCCAAGAGCAGTCAAGACACACTGGTGCAAGTGCCATCCAGCTCTGTGCTCCAACTCACAACTGATGGGTTGCTCTCGCTTCGCAACCCATCTAACGATGAGGTCTGGAGTCCCCGGGTCACTGGTGCGGCCTACGCCAGCATGCTCGACACAGGCGACTTCAGGCTTGTCGGTGCAGATGGCAAACCAAAGTGGAAGACCTTTGATTTCCCGGCTGATACCATCCTGCCCACACAAGTGCTTCCTGTGGGTCAGCAGGATAAGGTACTTAGAAGCCGTCTCATTCCCACGGATTACGCCAATGGCCGGTTTCTCCTAGCTGTGCAATCTGATGGTAATCTCGTGTTCTATCCAGTTGCCGAGCCTACCACAAAACGGTACGATGCATACTGGGCATCTGGTACAGATGGGAATGGCTCAAAGTTGGTGTTCAATGAAACTGGCAGGATATACTTCACAACCACAAATGGGACACAGATCAATATCACTTCAGCAGGGGTGAACTCAATGGGTGATTACTTCAATCGTGCCACGCTTGACCAAGACGGTGTATTTCGGCAATATGTCTACCCAAAGAGCAGACAGGCCGCAAGATTATGGGGCTTGCAATGGGCAGCGGTGAGCTCAGTTCCCCAGAACATCTGCCAGGTGATAATGGCAAACAATGCCGGCAGTGGGGCATGTGGCTTCAACAGTTACTGCAGCTTTGATGGCACCCAGGATCAGACAACAATATGCCAATGCCCAGACCATTACAAGTTCTTTGACGAGGAGAGAAAATACAAAGGGTGCAGGCCAGACTTTGAACCACAAAGCTGTGACCTGAATGAGGAAGCAGCGGAAGCCCAGTTTGAGATGACTCAGATTGATAATGTTGACTGGCCTCTAGCCGACTATGAGGAGTACAGCCCCATAGATCTGACTGAATGCCGGAGACTGTGTATAATTGATTGCTTCTGTGCCACAGCCGTCTTCCATGCAAGCACAAATACCTGCTGGAAGAAAAAGCTCCCTTTATCAAATGGGAAAATGGCGGAAAGCGTAGACAGGATGGTTCTTATCAAGGTGCGTAGGAGCAACAATACACAGTCGCAGCTCAGCAGTGGCTCTAGCAAATGGAAAAAGGAGAAGAAGTATTGGATTCTTGGGAGTTCATTGTTTTTTGGGAGTTCTGTATTGCTAAACCTTCTACTTATCTCTATTCTGTTCTTTGGCACTTATTGCGGTATCTCCATCACCTCCAAGAAGAAACTCCAGTCACCACAATCGTCAGGTAGTTCTATATTGCCCCCAAAGATTTTTACTTACAATGAACTGGAGAAGGCAACCAGTGGTTTCCATGAGGTGCTTGGCAGCGGTGCCTCTGGTACCGTGTACAAAGGACAGCTGCAAGATGAGCATGCGACCAGCATCGCCGTCAAGAAAATTGGAAAGCTCCAGCAAGAGACTGAGAAGGAGTTCATGGTGGAAGTGCAAACCATCGGGCAGACATTTCACAAGAACTTGGTCAGGCTGCTTGGTTTCTGCAATGAGGGAACTGACAGACTGCTTGTATATGAGTTCATGACCAATGGCTCGCTGAACGAGTTCCTCTTTGGTGATGCTCGGCCACATTGGAGTCTCCGTGTGCAAGTTGCACTTGGAGTGGCACGAGGGCTGCTCTACTTGCACGAGGAGTGCAGCACACAGATTATCCACTGCGACATAAAACCACAGAACATCCTTCTCGACGACAACTTTATGGCGAAGATTGCAGACTTTGGCCTGGCGAAGCTTCTTCGAGCCAACCAGACACAGACAAACACCGGCATCCGGGGTACTCGAGGTTACGTTGCCCCAGAGTGGTTCAAGAACATAGGGATCACCTCCAAAGTCGATGTTTACAGCTTTGGTGTGATCCTGCTTGAGCTTGTGTGCTGCAGGAGGAATGTGGAGGTAGAGATCGACGATGAAGAGCAGGCGATACTAACTTACTGGGCAAACGACTGTTACAGGTCTGGGAGGATCGACTTGCTGGTGGAAGGCGACGATGAGGCGAACTTCAACATAAAAAAGGCAGAGCGATTCGTGGCTGTCGCCCTTTGGTGCCTCCAGGAGGAGCCGACTATGCGGCCAACCATGCTTAAAGTGACACAGATGCTTGATGGAGCAGTGCAGATCCCCACGCCTCCGGATCCCTCTTCCTTCATCAGTTCACTTCCGTAGTTACCTGCTTGTTAACAAATATGTAAGTTGTAGCATGAAGCAAGATTATGCAATACGCAGATAATCTGATACTGTTTTCTATTGAAGCTTCAGAAATAATGGCAAATATAGTATTTCAGAATTAATGCACTTATGTTTAGCTGAACAAATAGCATCACTGATGCATCTGTATCTTTTCTTTTTTTGTAAAACATCTGTATCTTCTTTTCGTAATGCATCTGTATATCTATTTATATGCTTACTTATATCTCTGACCTGTTTTTGTCATACATTCTATACAATACCTCGTAAACAGAAAGAAATCATTCTCTACACTAGAAGAGGGGTATAGGTGAATACATAATACATATGGTTAGTAACTAATAGAAGTTTTATATATCTACATGGTCTGGGCGACTGGCATCAAACAATCATTCAATGTGATGCTGATATGTAAACACTGAATCAAGAAAAATTTCGATTAGACTTTGAAGAATAATGCCTACCTTGTATTTCAGGCAATTACGTCTAGCTGCCACAAATAGCGCCATAATACTTCTGTATCTTCTTTGTTTCTTCAGAAAATGCATCAGTGTCTGTATTGATATGCCTAATTCTATCTTTGCTGAATCCATTTTAGTCAAACGTTCCCAACAATTTAATACTCAGGCGTGAATATGTATGGGCTGGTGTCGAACATCCCACAAGACCTTGCTAATATACAAGCGATGAATCAAGAAAAATGTTATTACCAGCATATTTTGAGTACTTTCAGAACAACATTGTATATTCTCCAAAAGAGAAACATGTCAAAATAAATACTCTTCACTGTAAAAATTCAGAGAGTGCTAATATTTCTTATGAAGGCTAATTCAGAAACTAATTAGCCACATTGGTCCATTACCTATGGTAAAAGAAACAAACAACTTCTTTCCGACTGATTGCCAGCAACCAGCAGCATGGTACTTCCACTCACTGACTGAATTTCGCCAAAATTAGTGGGGCAAAAATCCCCCCAATGCCCAAATCGAGGGGCTCTGCACTCCCCGTCGCCAGTTCCCCACGAGCGGGATTCAAGAGCCAGAAGCGGCAGCAGCCACGAGCGGGATTCTCCTATGCAGGTTGCACATCCACAAAGCATTTGACAAAAGATCGAAATGAGATAAAACAGATCGCGAGATCTTGGAACTCAGAAGGAGAGCGATAGGATTGGGGGCGTACGGATGGGGAGAGAGACGGAGGACAGTCCGGCGCCCTGCCCGCGCGTCCGTGCATCCACCGGAAGCGGAGCGGACGAGAAGCCGCGGCGACCGGAGAGACATTTTATTCGCGGGGATAATGTTTCTTCTCTCTCCCATTTTTTTTTGGGGGCTAAGCAAACCTAGAGTAAATATTAACCCCTTCTTTAGTTAATACTAGCAAATATGTCCGTGCGTTTGTAAGGGAAGAAAAACAATCAGATTATACAAATGCGATAGAGATAAAAAAAAAGTCTGAATCAACTGCCAGGATAAGATAAGGATTTTCAATATGTCATTTCACAAATTATGTTTGAGTGATGTCATGATGAGAAAGGATTTTTAAAAAGTCATTTCAAAAACTGAAAATGTGATGACAATGGCCCCTTGCCTGAGTTAGACTGATGCATGATGTGTCCCGCTTTGACCTAGTGTAGTGGTGTTTTTCATAACCAGTAAAACCGTGGTACCGGAATTGTTCTGTATGAAGGTAAAACAGACATTTAGTCATTTTCATATAGTTTACAAAAACTAACTCATAGAAAGCTCTGTCAATTTTTTTTGGGGCTCGACGTTGTACAATACACGGAAACTTTTTCTTACGTGACATGTGAGGGACTAAATAAAATCATAAAGCGACATTTACGGATCCCCTAATAAAACCACTGCCTAAGCGATGGTTCGTTTTATTCGTTAGTACGAATCGGTTTTAAATTTTGTGAACATTTTCTAAAATTGCATGGCCATTTTTTCGAATTCCCGAATATATTTTGAATACACAATCATATTTAAACAATTAGAAACATTGCTTTTTTATGATATGCGAACTTTTTTTGAAAATCATGAACATTTTATGATTTTCTGAATGTTTTATGAATTTACAAACATTTTATGATTTATCTATATATTTTCCCAACACTCGCAAGTTTAAAAAAAATGGAAATCCCGTATTAATTTAAAGAAGGAAAAATAGAAACAAAAATGACAAAGAAAAAGCAAAAAATCAGAGGGCTTCACGACAGGCATATGGGCCGGCCCATTACCGCGTGCAGAGATAAGAGAAAAGGGGAGAAAAACGGATGCACGACAGGGATCAAACCCTGGTCTTCCGTGTTGAAGTCCGAGGCCTTAGCCATTGCGCTGTTTTCATGACAAATGTTATGTTATATGAGTGTATCATCTTATATAAGAACCATACGCTGCGGCGACCCTGGCATAAAATCGAACTGTTTTTCTTTACTTAGGGGTGGCATAGTGGGTAATTTATAGGCAACTCCCGGGGCAATTTTTGTGGCTTACCACCAGAAGCAATAGGTGCTTAATTATTATTAGGGAAAGATTGTAGGAATTCTAGAGAATACGAACTTTGTAGAAAAAATTTCTTTGCAGCCCTTTAGTTTTTTGGAATGGAATCCTGTTTGTATAGGATAAGAATCAATCCTTCATGTTTCAGAGAAAAAGATATTAACATAGACACATTGAAAAAAAATCCTATCATATGCATCAAATGACATCTCATTCTTTATAAGAATTAAGATGCATGTCATCTTACTTTCTATAATTTTTCCATTCGTATCCTATGAACCAAAGAAGGCTTAAAAGTTCGATCTAAAATGAACAGTGTATGAAATATATATCTATATTTATGGAACATGGGTCTAGGGCAAACCAACTTGTGGTTGGATCATCAGGAGAATAGTGATGTGACAGCCCATCGGGTTTCAAGTCCTAGACTTTGTCATTGTTGCTCGCATTTTTCTGCACTTATTCTAGCCTTTTCGACGACGTTTGTTGAACGGACGGAGAGTTCTGTCGATTGTGAGTTGTCTGTGGTGACTTCGTCAATCCTAAGATACTATGCTGATTCACTCGGTCGGAGGTGCTTATAAAGGTAGTGCGTGTGTGGATCATAGGGGTCTTTTTTTTAAATCTAGCCAAACTTCATTAAACTTCAGAGATAAAATACATTTACAGGGGTGAGTGTATGCTGATCTATGTGCGCGACTTCAATTGTACTGTGTAAAAAAGCATGGGTCTAAGTGCACCCAAATTTCAAAATAAGCACGGGTCTTTGCAGTAAAAAAAAGTATGAAACTTTGTCGGAATAAGCATCGTCAAGTCATCATTCACGTGTAGAGTTTCATAACAAAATGACTTTCTTGATGTTGTAGTTATAATTTTTTTTTTCTTGTTGTTAACTATAGCACAGAAGTCATTTTGTCATGAAACTTTATTCATGGATGATGCACTAGACAATGCTTGTTTCGGCAGTGTTTTACATTTTTATTTATTTATTTTACTACTAGCAAAAGGGTGTGTGTGTTGCAATGGAAAAAACATTATAATCGTCAATGGTTATGACCATATTTTGCTGCATCATCAAGATACACTATCACCATTTTCTCATTGTGTGTGCCAGCCAAGGTGGGAGATTCTCAAACGTATTTTCCCAACCGCTGCTACCGTGTGGACCGGCCTAGTTTGGGGATTCCCCTGTCTAAAATGTTATTTTCTAGTCGCTACTGTGTGGGGGTTTCTTATTTCACCGTGTAGCGACCTAGCGTGTACCACTCATACCTCCGATCATGTTTTGGGCCGACCCATTTTCAGATTTCTTTCTCACCGGTTTGGGAAGAGCATCTCCCTTAACTGGTTTTTTCATTTTTTTTCTTCCATTTTTTCTTTTCTTATTCGTCTTTGTTTTCAGTTTTTTTCCTTTTAGTTTCCTCCTTTTCCCTTCCTTTTATTTTTTTTAATATCTTATCAAATTTTTGAATATTTCCATCATATCTTGAATAAGTTTCAAAAAATATGACATTTTTAAACTCTTGAACATATAAAGCATGCACATTTTTAAAAATTTGCGAACATTTTTGAAAATCATCAACATTTTTTGAATTCATCAACATTTTAAACTATTTGCAAATATTTTTATAAAACTGTGAAAATGTTTTTTGAAGCGGTGACCATTGTTAGAGTCGACGAACATTTTTTTGGAAATTGGTGGAACAATTTGTGAAATTCATGAACATTTTTTTGATTTAACGTACATTTTTTGAAATGCATAATCATGTTTTGAATCAGCGAATATTTTTTGAATCAATATACTGTTTTTTAATTTAGGAATAATTGTCAATGTTTTAGGACATTTTTAAAATTCATGAACATATTTTCAATTAGCAAACTTTTTGTTCAATTTCGTTAACATTTTTTCATACCCAATTTTTTTTCAACATCATGAATATTTTTTGATTTCTTAAACATTTTATTTCAAAATCACGAAGATTTTTTTTAAATCACGAGCATTTTTTGGATCCACAATCCTTGTATGATTTATTGAACATTTTATTTGAAAATTCTGATTTTTTTTCAAAAAAAAAATTGGAACTTTTTTGAAGTGCCCCGATTTATTCAAAGTGGAGAAAAACGGAAAATAAAAATAAAAAACTAAAAAAAGTACAGGTCAGCCTCACATGGGGAGGTCCAAACAGGCGCGCCGTGTCTTCTCTCAGCACGTAGAGTGCCATATACTGCATGCATGGGCTGACCCAATCACTAATCCCTTTATTAACAGGTCTAGATTTTAGGAAATGTTTGCAGCCGGCCGCGCGCCGCGTTGGATACAACCCATTCCTGTGGCAGTGGAAGCACCCCGCATGGGTCAAACCTTGTGTCTTCACACGAGTCGCCATGCTGATAGCTGCTGCCTACCCCCGCACTGGGCCACTGATCGGGTGCGCGAGCCTGATTCCTCTCCAGCTGCCGTGCACCGAGTCGTCGTGCTCATGGCCCCCGTCCACCCCCCGCTAGGCCACTGATTTGCTACAACGAGAGCCATGGGTGTCTGAACCAGCCGCACCATCATGCAACCGCGGCCCTCGCATGCTTGAAGCCGGCTGCGGCGATGCTGCATCCTAGGCCGCCGCACAGACCGACGCTCGCGACGGCTGCGTGCAGGGGCTGCAATGGCAGGAGGTTGGTGTCGCTGGACCGGTGATTTTTCGGACTTGCTGGAACCGGCGATCTAGATTGCTGAAACGAGCTATCTAGATTGCTGCAACCAGCGACCATGACAACTTTTTTTGCTGGAACCGGCTGCTTTTTTCACTGGAATCGGCTGAGAGTTTTTGCTATAACGGAGATTCAGGGGAACCGACGGCGAGCTGCGATGTTTTTTGCTGCAACTACTGGGGCCGTGTTTTGGAAACTGAGACTCGACATGCTGGGGATTTGCAGGTCCCTTTGTGCAGCAACCCCCGGGCAGCGGCGATCGTTGGCTCGCGACCGACGACCAATGCTGGAACCACCACATACATTGTTGCAATCATTGACAAAAAAGCATCAAGCCTAGATCAAAAAAGTTGGAACCATCAACAGGGGAAGCTTCAACCAGCACTGTCAAATTGAAAAAGTTGCAACATTATGAAAAAAGCTTCAACCTTAGATGGAAAAAACTTCAATCGGAAGATGTACAAAGTTTCAACCGGGCACTGCTTGATGAAAAAAGTTGCAAACATTCACAAAATAAGCTTTGATCGTAGTTGAAAAAAGCTTCAACCGATAGGGGGAAAGCTTTAACCCGTGGAAAAAGCTTCAACTAGCATGGAGAAAAGCTTCTACCGGTGTGAGAAAAAGCATCAACCATAGGCGCCGACGATGCAAGCAGTGACCTTGAGAGATGTGGCCGGGCGGCACGATGGTGTTGACAGTCCACGATGCGCGTGCTAAGACGATGACGGATAGGTGTGCAGTGACAGAGGCGTTAGGCGTGCTTCTAGACAGCAGCATTTGCTGCAATGGCCACAACATCCTGTGGACTGACGGAATGGGTGTTGTGACGGCGACCACCGGCGACAAGGGCGACGGCCGGCGGCGATGTGGACGGCCGGTGAGCTGGCTGACGTCTGGGGGATCATGATGTTGCTCGGGATGAACATGCGCCATGCCTTTTTTTACTAGCGAAGCAGTTGGGGAAGAAGGTATCATGCAGCTATTATAGAGTGAATCGTATGTGCGCGGCACCGATGCCTATCACTCACCATAGATTTTCTAAAATTTTCTTTGCCTAATCTGATGTGCCAATACCCAGGTAGCTGAAATCTGCGCCGCTATATCTATACCTATTATATGTCTATGCCTATCTACTAATGAGGCCCGGCCCTGAGGGGGCCGAGTGGGGCGGCCGCCCCGGGCCCCCAAGTCTCAAGGGCTCATGTGCAGGGTAAGCTCGGCCTAGTAGTAGCTGCGAGCAGGCATGGGCCATGCTCCTGGGTGTTTTTACTCCAGGGACCTTAGTGATTTAAGGGATGGTGTTTTTTGCATGAGTAATTCTTAATTGTTCATCCATAAAATTGATGACAGATTTGTGTAATTCGACTGAATTCGAATTGTTTAATTTGGGGCTATAAATTGTATGACATTTTTTGTGTTCACCCATTGCAACACATGGACACTTTTTGTAGTAAAAAATTATGTTCAAGAGATTTTATTTTTCGAGGACATCCGACAGAAATTACAGCACAGGATTTGTTTTAATTGATCTTAGGGCACTACTAAGCATTGTTTTTGGAACAGTGATGATTGATAATCTGGCCCAATTTCATTGCAATGAAGGAGAGGACGCTCGTGGTATCAGTATTGTAGACCTCTAAAAATAGTTTCGTTGTAGCTGTGTATACCCAAAGCCGACTAGAGCGGGTTGTTCGTGGAGGAAGGCGAATCCCTTTTGCTTGCTTTGCTCACACCGTCAACGAAAAGTTACATAAACTAAGGTATTGTGAACTCAAAGTCTGTTTCCTCCAAAATCTCACTTATAATAGCGAAGCGAGTGAAAGTGAGTGATTTCATGATAGTGGTGGAGTCGTTGAGGTGATATATCAGAGGAAGAGATATATGTAGAGATGCAGGCCATGTTATAGAGCTCTTTATTTTGTCATGCAACCGGTGCTGTTTGAATCAACTCTTACACTATATGTGTGTGAGCATTAAAAGTTTGTGACACCAGTGAGTTGGCTTGGCAAGTCATCATTTTAATGTGATGAGTTATGATGGTTAATTAGACTATAATCTTTCAATGACCATGGCGACCCAACACACTTTGGCACGTTTAACATTTTTAAACCATCTACTCCCTCCGTCCGGAAATACTTGTCGGAGAAATGCATAAAAATGAATGCATCTAGAACTAAAATACATCTAGATACATCTATTCCTCCGACAAGCATTTCGGGACGGAGGAAGTATAATCGAGCAACTAGCAAGAGCTCTGTCTTTTCATTAAGAAGAATAAGAAATGACCACTTAATAAAAACCGGTCAAAAACCAGATGGTCGTGCAAATGCTAGTGCGTGAGCGGGGTCTCCTCGCATGCGCAGCCCGGCGCGGGTTCAGGGCGCAAAGAGACAGGAGGGCGTGCGGTGGCGAGTCGGGCATCAATGTTAGTCGCTAGGAATTGGGACCCATCAGACGGCGTCAAATGAACCGCTAGCAGAAGTTTATTTGAACTAATCAATGTATACGTGCAATGCATGTTAATTTGAAAGTACATTAAGTGCATGCGGATATTAAGTAGGATATTATTTGCGTGTTCTTATGTGATTAGCACTATATTTGGCTTGAAATTAATTGCACGATAAACGTGTTGAGCGCTCGAGACATTGAAGCAGTCTAGGTCGTTGGATTGACATGATTTGATGGCCGAGATTAATTGGATCTGCCCCCTTTGGGTCTTTTTATATTAGTATAGATATAGATATAGATTAACACACACGTCTGACATGTATCGATTAACTCTAATTAAAATTAAGAGTAATTAAGATTATGTAAAATTTGAAGGATAATTATACCCTTGGACAAAGTCATTTTTTACCTTTGGTCTAAATCTGGACCAATTCGTTCCAGCCGTTAGTTATGTGCTAGGCTTTAGATTGTGGTATGATGCATGGTAAAATCTCTCAAATATGTTATGCTACTCCATCCGGGTGGGGATATAAGTCTGGCAGGAGAACTTAGGTTGTCAATTTAACAAGCGAAACATATACAATGCGCAACAAAGAAAATAAGAAACTTCATTTGATGATGAATCAAAAATACTTATGACAAACAACACATTTTCACTAATTAATTCAAAGACCTAAAACCCCTGCACGGATCATATTCCCATTCGAAGGGAGTAAGTTCTTACCAACATTGCATTCTCCTGAAAATAAGAAAATGACGGGGGCGCAACGCGGACAATGGCACAAGTGCCAGTGGCCTCGGATGCTATGCCTACGAGGTCACCGTCCACTGCAATGCATAGTTTGTTTAATTTAGTTTAGGTTTGTTTTGAACTTGTTAAATTTGGCCAAGTTTGCATGTAATATATTGAACTTTCTAAATTTCATCTGAATTTCGCGTGGGCATTTGATGACTCCGATTGGATCACATCCGCCTAGCCGGATGTCCAAGGATAATCCTCCCATTAATTTCCACCAAATACCAAACAAGGGTTTGGAAGTAACTCCATTTCTCATGCCTAACCCCCTGATAAACTCCGGCCTCTAAACTCCCATCCCCTTTCTCCATTGTAGGCAACACGTTGTAAGTGGATACAGGCTAAGTGAGGAAGAAAAACCAGTGGCTACGATCCAAGTCAATCAGTCTCGGCTTGTCAGCGTCCTCTGCTTTTCCCTCTCGTCCAGTTATGCTAATACTGTCCTGCTGTGTGTAAGACGATAGTCCAGGGAGACAACGACGGCCATGCACACTAGTCTCTTCATCTTTCCGCCACTTGTAAAGCCAATGATCTTTCCTTCCTTACATTAGTCCGTGGATGGGGAAATTGTTTTGCTCGTTTTTCTCATACCGTAAAGCAAAAGTTATAAAAAGGAGGCATCGTGAACTCGAATTCAGTTTCCTCCAAAATCTCACGTGTGATAGCTAAACTAGTGATGGCGTTTGATATCACGAAATCAATGGAGCCGTGAAGGTTATATCTTGGAGGAGGATATATATGGAGAGCTTTCTCCTTTTCATGCAACTAGTTCTCTTTGAATCAACTCTCACTCTATATGTGTGAGCCCATGAAAAGCCTGTTGCCTCGTTGATTCACCATTTTTCACATGACGAGTTTTCGTTTCGGAAAAAACATGACGAGTTTTGGTGGTTAGACTGCGTAGTCTTGTGCAGAACATGAACATGGTACCATCTCTGAACCATCAATAGTGCGTGGTATGATCCGATGTGATTCCAATTTTCATTCTCTCCTGCTTCCTTCTTTGAATAGTTAGTTCATAATATGCACGTCAGATTTGTCATGCTTAAGAATCTGACGCTAGATTTTTAAAGATTACATTTGATATGATTAGTTGTGATTTGTATTTTGACTTCTATGTTAGCAATGCATATTGAATGCAATACGTTCATGTTAACCAAACCACAAACTACAACAACCCCAAACAATATGCACACGGAAGACGCAGGTACTTCAACAAGTCTTGGCGTGTCAGCATCGTTCGCGTCTCCCTCTGTGCGCAAGAATTTATGAAGGCGTAGACGATAGTCAAGGGACACAGCGACAGCCATGCATACTAGTCTCTTCATTTTTCCACCACATGTAAAGCCTTGGTCATCGAATGCTAGAGGCGGCCAGGCGGGACAACGGAGCTCGCACATGAGGAGGCTTCCAGCTCCTTTACCTAAAAAGGCTTTCGTCCCGTTTTATATATAAAGCATGATCCACAGCAACATGGTACAAACGCACGCCACCAAAACACACGCACACACTCAAGGCCGGATACAAAGATGTTGAACGCAGCAACACCTCCCTTAGCACTACAACAGCCACCGGGGTCTCCGCCGTGAACATGCCACTGCGATGAGATGAAGCCACATATGACGAACTGTGAGCTCCAAAGCGGCGCCTTCAGAAAGGAAACGACACCGGAGCGCCGCCACCGCCCGACCCGAGGGTCAGAGTTTCCCCTAGAGCAACACGACAGGCAATGAGAGCCGCAACGACGCCTTCAGGAAGGGAGCGAGATTCGCCGCCGCCGGTCCATCCGAAGAAAGAGCGGGTTTTCACCCCGGCCAACACCCATTGCCACCGAACGCCACACCCCGGTAATGTAGCGACCGGACCTCAAACAGTCTGATCTCTGTGCTCCGGTGACATCCCTGGATCAGTAATGCTGACACCACACACTACTCGGAGGATTTATAGCAGAGTAGCAATCACACACTTATTACATCGGATGTCTCAAAAGAGAACTCATTACAATAAATATGGCTTAAGGCCATCTAATAACGATAACAACGGAAGGATTGGAAGATAAGTGAGTCCATCAACTCCAACGGCATCACTGAGTATAGAACCACGACCTAAAACTCCTTAATCGTCGTCTGAAAAGTCTGCAACATTAACGTTGCAGCCCGAAAACGGGTCAGCACATGGAATATGCTGGCAAGGTAACACATAGAGAGTAATGAAATGCAACAGCTATACTATATGCATATTTGGCTGGTGTAAAGCTCTATGGTTACAGTTTTTGCGTAAAGCCAATTTTTCCCTACTTCAAAGGAATAACTTTATTTACTATTATGGTGGTTGTTAAACATTGAGAATGGTTGACAGCATCCTCAATCCCAATTAAAAATCATCATTAAACAAACCCATCAAAATTAATGTTAGAGTAACATGTTGAGATTCACATGATAATCCAAGTACCAGATACTCAAGATGTCCATAGCCGGGGACACGGCTAACCATGATTAGTTTATTACACTCTGCAGAGGTTTGCGCACTTTTCCCCACAAGACTCGATCGCCTCCGTTGGATTTCTCGCACTACATGGTGTTTGAGAAACGGATGACCGAGACATAGCCTTTCAGAAGCGCTAGCACCTTACGATCGGGTAGACCGTACCACCTAGATCCCCTACATCTGCTAGTCTACCACTGTAAGAGTTCGCACAACTTAATCAACTATGTCATAGCCCATAATGGCTTGTGGCTGCACACGGAAGTTTCTAGTATGAATAATCTCATGATCCCTTTGAGCCTGGGTGGCGGTCCAAAAGAAAATAGACAAGTCCTGATAGAAACCAGGTGCCTCAATCCACCCAGATGTGTATTTAAGTTGCCACCTTAAATAAACCATTAAAATTTATCAAACTCACATCCGTCATGGATATCACTCACCCAATCCACGTCTACTAGCATAGCATGGCATAGTAAGCAAACGTAGAAGCAACTCCCAAAGGTTTCATAATAAACAGGTAATAGGTACTATCTCATCTACTTCACATCCCACAATTTAATTAGATCCTAATCATGCAATGTGTGAAGATTGATCTAATGCAATAAAACTGGGTTGTAGAAAAGGTATGATCAAAGTGTTACTTGCCTTGCTGATGATCCGCGAAACCTAGAGATTCGAAGTAACAGGCGGCGCACTCCGGGTATTCTATCGCAGACAAACAAACAAGCATACAATAAGTACTCATCTAATGCACAAGTAAAACTCAAATAGAAGATCTAACCAGAAAGTTCAACTTAAGAACCCTGGTTTGCAAAAAGAATCCAATCGAACAAAGCAAAAGAAATCAAACGGCGAAAGAAAACAACTTCGTTCTAGCAATCTGGATGTAGGTCAAATTTTACTGTAGCAAAAACTTGTTTAAGTTGATTATTCGGAAAGAGGGTTTCGAGACGAAACTCCAGGCGCTTGAATCGGCTGATTACGATAAACGAGCGAAAAGTTATACTAAAACGAAAATCGGATCAGAAATCGCGATCAAAAAATAACCGCGGAAAATCTGACCAAAAAGACAAGCGACGAACAGAAAAGAAAAAGAAAAAGAAAAAAAAACATTTTTTCCTTTCTTTTTTTTTCTGCACGGAAATCGAGACGCGTCGGTGAACCTCGAAAGGCACGCTGCTCCGGCGAGACGGCGGCGGCTGGCAGCGGCTGGTGGCGGCGGGCTCGGGTGGGCTGGGTTGCTCTGGGGGGCTCGGGCGCTCGGTATATAAAGGCTGCCTCGGGCGGTGTCCCGCTCGGGTACGGCCCGGAGTCGGTTTCCGTTTTTTTAAAATAATTCCACTCGGAAGAAAAATAAAAAGAAATACTAAACGGACTCCAAAAATCGCGAAATAAATTTTGCCGGGTTCCTAAAATCAAGCCCGATAAAGTGAACATTTATTTGGGCCCAAACTACAACTTTGAAAAACGCGCATTTTTCCTAAATTCAAATAAAAATACCAAAAAAACTCCGAAATAAATCTTATTTAATTTTTTTATTAAATCCTAAATATTTCTATATTTTGGGAAAGTCATTTTATTCCCTCTCTCTTATTTTTGTAATAGAAATAATTGATGATAAAATAAATAAAATCAAATGATCTTGTTTACATAATTTGAGAAAACTCAAATACGTAAATAACGAAATCCCCAACTCCCTCCGTGGGTCCTTGAGTTGCTTAGGATTTTCTAGGATCAAAATCAAAAGCAAATAAAATATGATATGCATGATGATCTAATGTATAACATTCCAAATTGAAAATTTGGGATGTTACAAACCTATCCCCCTTAAGATGAATCTCGCCCTCGAGATTCGGGTTGGCTAGAAAATAGGTGAGGGTGGTCTTTGAGCAAATCTTCCTCTCGCTCTCAGGTGGCTTCATCCTCCGTGTGGTGGCTCCACTGAACTTTGCAAAACTTGATAACCTTACTGCGAGTAACTCGGCTGGCAAACTCGAAAATCTTGACTGGTTTCTCCTCGTAGGTCAAATCATTATCCAACTGAATTGCTTCCAATGGCACTATATCTCTCAAAGGTATGTCAGCCATCTCCGCGTGACACTTCTTCAACTGAGAAACGTGGAACACATCATGAACTCCTGACAATCCTTCTGGCAATTCCAACTTGTAGGCCACTTCTCCCATACGCTCCAAAACTCGATATGGTCCTACAAATCGTGGCGCTAAATTCCCTTTAACTCCAAAGCGCTTAATCCCTCGAAGCGGGGATACTCGAAGATACGCTCTATCTCCGACTTTGTAAACTGTCTTCTTGCGTTTAGAATCTGCGTAGCTCTTCTGCTTGGACTGGGCTACCTTGAGCCTATCGCGAATCAACTTCACCTTCTGTTCAGACTCTTTAACCAGATCTGGTCCAAACAACTGGCGGTCTCCAACTTCGTCCCATGACAACGGTGTCCTGCACCTCCTTCCGTATAAAGCTTCGAAAGGGGCCATCTTCAAACTGGTCTGATAGCTATTATTGTAAGAGAACTCTGCATATGGCAAATTATCGTCCCAACTAGATCCATAATCTAGCGCACAAGCTCTCAACATATCCTCCACAATCTGATTAACTCTCTCGGTCTGTCCATCTGTCTGCGGATGAAAAGCTGTACTAAATTCTAGCCTAGTACCCAAAGTCTCATGCAACTGCTTCCAGAACTTTGAGGTAAACTGGGTTCCTCTATCTGATACGATACTCCTCGGAAATCCATGCAAACATACAATCCTGGTCATGTATATCTTTGCCAACTTAGCACTGGTGTAAGTGGTCTTTACTGGGATGAAATGAGCTACTTTCGTCAATCGATCGACTACAACCCAAATCGAGTCTTAGCCTGGACGAGTCCTTGGTAATCCCGTGATAAAATCCATGCCTATCTTCTCCCACTTCCATTCGGGTATCGGCAATGGTTGCAACAATCCTGCTGGCTTCTGATGCTCTGCCTTTACTCTCTGACATACGTCACAAACTGCTACATACTCCGCAATATCCTTCTTCATTCCGGTCCACCAGAAAATATCCTTCAAATCCAAATACATCTTGGTATTCCCTGGGTGAATCGAATACGGTGAATCATGAGCCTCTCGCAAAATCAACTTTCTGATCTCCGGGTCATTGGGCACATAAACACGGTCTTCAAAACATAGGGTATCGTGCTCATCCTCACGAAATCCTTTAGCTTTTACTTTGCTCAGTTTCTCCTTTATAGAAGTAATCTCCTTGTCAGATTTCTGAGCTTCTCTGATTTTATCCATCAATGTTGACTGAATCTCCAATGCTGCCACATAGCCTCTCGGAACTATCTCCAAACATAGCTCACGAAGGTTTTCTGCTAACTCCTTGGGTATTCCTCCCGTCATTAACGTATTGACATGGCTCTTACGACTTAATGCGTCAGCTACTACATTAGCTTTTCCGGGATGGTAATGCAATCTCATATCATAATCTTTGATGAGCTCCAACCATATCGTTTGTCTGAGATTCAACTCCTTCTGCGTGAAAATGTACTTCTAACTCTTGTCTGAAGGAAATATGTCCTAGAGGCAATAATAAAGTTATTATTTATTTCCTTATATCATGATAAATGTTTATTATTCATGCTAGAATTGTATTAACCTGAAACATAATACATGTGTGAATACATAGACAAACTTAGTGTCACTAGTATGCCTCTACTTGACTAGCTCGTTAATCAAAGATGGTTATGTTTCCTAACCATGAACAAGGTGTTGTTATTTGATTAACGAGGTCACATCATTGGTTGAATGATCTGATTGACATGACCCATTCCATTAGCTTAGCACCCGATCGTTTAGTATGTTGCTATTGCTTTCTTCATGACTTATACATGTTCCTATGACTATGAGATTATGCAACTCCCGTTTCCTGGAGGAACACTTTGTGTGCTACCAAACGTCACAACGTAACTGGGTGATTATAAAGGAGCTCTACAGGTGTCTCCAAAGGTAGATGTTGGGTTGGCGTATTTCGAGATTAGGATTTGTCACTCCGATTGTCGGAGAGGTATCTCTGGGCCCTCTCGGTAATGCACATCACTTAAGCCTTGCAAGCATTGCAACTAATGAGTTAGTTGCGGGATGATGTATTACAGAACGAGTAAAGAGACTTGCCGGTAATGAGATTGAACTAGGTATTGAATACCGACGATTGAATCTCGGGCAAGTAACATACCGATGACAAAGGGAACAACGTATGTTGTTATGCGGTCTGACCGATAAAGATCTTCGTAGAATATGTAGGAACCAATATGGGCGTCCAGGTCCCGCTATTGGTTATTGACCGGAGATGTGTCTCAGTCATGTCTACATTGTTCTCGAACCGTAGGGTCCGGACGCTTAACGTTACGATGACAGTTATTATGAGTTTATGCATTTTGATGTACCGAAGGTTGTTCGGAGTCCCGGATGTGATCACGGACATGACGAGGAGTCTCGAAATGGCCGAGACATAAAAATTGATATATTGGAAGCCTATGTTTGGACATCGGAAGTGTTCCGGGTGAAATCGGGATTTTACCGGAGTACCGGGAGGTTACCGGAACCCCCCGGGAATCATATGGGCCATAGTGGGCCTTAGTGGAAAGGAGAAGGGGGCAGCCCAAGGTGGCCGCGCGCCTCCCCCCTCCCCTAGTCCTATTAGGACTAGGAGAGGTGGCCGTCCCCCTCTCTCTCTTTCCCCCTTGATGAATCCTATTCCAACTAGGATTTGGGAGGGGAGTCCTACTCCCGGTAGGAGTAGGACTCCTCCTGGCGCGCCCCAAGGCTGGCCGCACCTCTCCCCCCTTGCTCCTTTATATACAGGGGCAGGGGGCACCTCTAGACACACAAGTTGATCATTGTGATCGTTCCTTAGCCGTGTGCGGTGCCCCCTGCCACCATATTCCACCTCGATCATATCGTTGTAGTGCTTAGGCGAAGCCCTGCGTCGGTAGAACATCAAGATCGTCACCACGCCGTCGTGCTGATGGAACTCCTCCCCAAAGCTTTGTTGGATCGGAGCCCGGGGATCGTCATCGAGCTGTATGTGTGCTAAGAACTCGGAGGTGCCGGAGTAACGGTGCTTGGATCGGTCGGATCGGGAAGAAGACGCACGACTACTTCCTCTATGTTGTGTCAACGCTTCCATTGCGATCTACAAGGGTACGTAGATCAGACTCTCCCCCTCGTTGCTATGCATCACCATGATCTTGTGTGTGCGTAGGAATATTTTTGAAATTACTACGTTCCCCAACAGTGGTATCAGAGCCAGGTTTTATGGTTTGATGTTATTTGCACGAGTAGAACACAAGTGAGTTGTGGGCGATATAAGTCATACTACGTACCAGCATGTCATACTTTGGTTCAGCGGTATTGTTGAACGAGACGACCCGTACCAACATTGCGCGTACGCTTACGCGAGACCGGTTCCCTCGATGTGCTTTGCACATAGATGGCTTGAGGACGACTGTCTCTCCAACTTTAGTTGAACCGAGTGTGGCTACGCCCGGTCCTTGAGAAGGTTAAAACGGAGTCTATTTGACAAACTATCGTTGTGGTTTTGATGCGTAGGTGAGATTGGTTCTTGCTTAAAGCCCGTAGCAGCCACGTAAAACTTGCAACAACAAAGTAGATGGCGTCTAACTTGTTTTTGCAGGGTATGTTGTGATGTGATATGGTCAAGGCATGATGCTAAATTTTATTGTATGAGATGATCATGTTTTGTAACCGAGTTATCGGCAACTGGCCTGAGCCATATGGTTGTCGCTTTATTGTATGCAATGCAATCACGATGTAATGCTTTACTTTATTACTAAGCGGTAGTGATAGTCGTGGAAGCATAAGATTGGCGAGACTACAATGATGCTACGATGGAGATCAAGGTGTCGCGCCGGTGACGATGGTGATCATGACGGTGCCTCGGAGATGGAGATCACAAGCACAAGATGATGATGGCCATATCATATCACTTATATTGATTGCATGTGATGTTTATCTTTTTATGCATCTTATCTTGCTTTGATTGACGGTAGCATTATAAGATGATCTCTCACTAAATTATCAAGAAGTGTTCTCCCTGAGTATGCACCGTTGCCAAAGTTCGTCGTGCCCAGACACCACGTGATGATCGGGTGTGATAAGCTCTACGTCCATCTACAACGGCTGCAAGCCAGTTTTGCACACGCAGAATACTCAGGTTAAACTTGACGAGCCTAGCATATGCAGATATGGCCTCGGAACACAAAGACCGAAAGGTCGAGCGTGAATCATATAGTAGATATGATCAACATACCGATGTTCACCATTGAAAACTACTCCATCTCACGTGATGATCGGTTATGGTTTAGTTGATTTGGATCACGTAATCACTTAGAGGATTAGAGGGATGTCTATCTAAGTGGGAGTTCTTAAGTAATTTGATTAATTGAACTTAAACTTATCATGAACTTAGTACCTGATAGTATCTTGCTTGTTTATGTTGATTGTAGATAGATGGCTCGTGCTGTTGTTCCGTTGAATTTTAATGCGTTCCTTGAGAAAGCAAAGTTGAAAGATGATGGTAGCAATTACACGGACTGGGTCCGTAACTTGAGGATTATCCTCATTGCTGCACAGAAGAATTACGTCCTGGAAGCATCGCTGGGTGCCAGGCCTGCTGCTGGAGCAACACCAGATGTTATGAACGTCTGGCAGAGCAAAGCTGATGACTACTCGATAGTTCAGTGTGCCATGCTTTACGGCTTAGAATCGGGACTTCAACGACGTTTTGAACGTCATGGAGCATATGAGATGTTCCAGGAGTTGAAGTTAATATTTCAAGCAAATGCCCGGATTGAGAGATATGAAGTCTCCAATAAGTTCTATAGCTGCAAGATGGAGGAGAACAGTTCTGTCAGTGAGCATATACTCAAAATGTCTGGGTATAACAATCACTTGATTCAGATGGGAGTTAATCTTCCAGATGATTGCGTCATTGACAGAATTCTCCAATCACTACCACCAAGCTACAAGAGCTTCGTGATGAACTATAATATGCAAGGGATCAACAAGACTATTCCCGAGCTCTTCGCAATGCTGAAAGCTGCGGAGGTAGAAATAAAAAAGGAGCATCAAGTGTTGATGGTTAACAAGACCACTAGTTTCAAGAAAAAGGGCAAAGGGAAGAAGAAGGGGAACTTCAAGAAGAACGGCAAGCAAGTTGCTGCTCAGGAGAAGAAACCCAAGTCTGGACCTAAGCCTGAAACTGAGTGCTTCTACTGCAAGCAGACTGGTCACTGGAAGCGGAACTGCCCCAAGTATTTGGCGGATAAGAAGGATGGCAAGGTGAACAAAGGTATATGTGATATACATGTTATTGATGTGTACCTTACTAGAGCTCGCAATAGCACCTGGGTATTTGATACTGGTTCTGTTGCTAATATTTGCAACTCGAAACAGGGACTACGGGTTAAGCGAACACTGGCGAAGGACGAGGTGACGATGCGCGTGGGAAACGGTTCCAAAGTCGATGTGATCGCGGTCGGCACGCTACCTCTACATCTACCTTCGGGATTAATATTAGACCTAAATAATTGTTATTTGGTGCCAGCGTTAAGCATGAACATTATATCTGGATCTTGTTTGATGCGAGACGGTTATTCATTTAAATCAGAGAATAATGGTTGTTCTATTTATATGAGTAATATCTTTTATGGTCATGCACCTTTGAAGAGTGGTCTATTTTTGATGAATCTCGATAGTAGTAACACACATATTCATAATGTTGAAGCCAAAAGATGCAGAGTTGATAATGATAGTGCAACTTATTTGTGGCACTGCCGTTTAGGTCATATCGGTGTAAAGCGCATGAGGAAACTCCATACTGATGGGCTTTTGGAACCTCTTGATTATGAATCACTTGGTACTTGCGAACCGTGCCTCATGGGCAAGATGACTAAAACACCGTTCTCCGGTACTATGGAGAGAGCAATAGATTTGTTGGAAATCATACATACCGATGTATGTGGTCCAATGAATATTGAGGCTCGTGTCGGATATCGTTATTTTCTCACTTTCACAGATGATTTAAGCAGATATGGGTATATCTACTTAATGAAACATAAGTCTGAAACATTTGAAAAAGTTCAAAGAATTTCAGAGTGAAGTTGAAAATCATCGTAACAAGAAAATAAAGTTTCTACGATCTGATCGTGGAGGAGAATATTTGAGTTACGAGTTTGGTGTACATTTGAAAAATTGTGGAATAGTTTCGCAACTCACGCCACCCGGAACACCACAGCGTAATGGTGTGTCCGAACGTCGTAATCGTACTTTACTAGATATGGTGCGATCTATGATGTCTCTTACTGATTTATCGCTATCGTTTTGGGGATACGCTCTAGAGACGGCCGCATTCATGTTAAATAGGGCACCATCAAAATCCGTTGAGACGACGCCTTATGAACTGTGGTTTGGCAAGAAACCAAAGTTGTCGTTTCTTAAAGTTTGGGGCTGCGACGCTTATGTGAAAAAGCTTCAACCTGATAAGCTCGAACCCAAATCGGAGAAATGTGTCTTCATAGTATACCCAAAGGAGACTGTTGGGTACACCTTCTATCACAGATCCGAAGGCAAGACATTCGTTGCTAAGAATGGATCCTTTCTAGAGAAGGAGTTTCTCTCGAAAGAAGTGAGTGGGGGGAAAGTAGAACTTGACGAGGTAACTGTACCTGCTCCCTTGTTGGAAAGTAGTACATCACAGCAAACTGTTTCTGCGACACCTACACCAATAAGTGAGGAAGTTAATGATCATGATCATGAAACTTCAGAACAAGATGCTACTGAACCTCGTAGATCAACTAGAGTGAGATCCGCACCAGAGTGGTATGGTAATCCAGTTCTGGAAATCATGCTACTAGATCATGATGAACCTACGAACTATGAAGAAGCGATGGTGATCCCAGATTCCGCAAAGTGGCTAGAAGCCATGAAATCTGAGATGGGATCCATGTATGAGAACAAAGTATGGACTTTGGTTGACTTGCCCGATGATCGGCAAGCAATTGAGAATAAATGGATCTTCAAGAAAAAGACTGACATTGACGGTAATATTACTGTCTATAAAGCTCGACTTGTCGCAAAAGGTTTTAGACAAGTTCAAGCAGTTGACTACGATGAGACCTTCTCACCCGTAGCGATGCTTAAGTCTGTTAGTATCATGTATGCAATGCTGTGTACCAGACCTGATGTGTGCCTTGCTATAAGTTTAGCAGGGAGGTACCAAAGTAATCTAGGAGTGGATCACTAGACAGCGGTCAAGAATATCCTGAAATACCTGAAAAGGACTAAGCATATGTTTCTCGTATATGGAGGTGACAAAGAGCTCACCGTAAGAGGTTACATTGATGCAAGCTTTGACACTGATCCGGACGATTCTAAATCGCAAACCGGATACGTGTTTACATTAAACGGTGGAGCTGTCAGTTGGTGCAGTTCTAAACAAAGCGTCGTAGCGGGATCTACATGTGAAGCGGAATACATAGCTGCTTCGGAAGCAGTGAATGAAGGAGTCTGGATGAAGGAGTTCATATCCGATCTAGGTGTCATACCTAGTGCATCGGGTCCAATGAAAAATCTTTTGTGACAATACTGGTGCAATTGCCTTGGCAAAGGAATCCAGATTTCACAAGAGGACCAAGCACATCAAGAGACACTTCAATTCCATCCGGGATCTAGTCCAGGTGGGAGACATAGAGATTTGCAATATACATACGGATCTGAATATTGCAGACCCGTTGACTAAGCCTCTTCCACGAGCAAAACATGATCAGCACCAAGGCTCCATGGGTGTTAGAATCATTACTGTGTAATCTAGATTATTGATTCTAGTGCAAGTGGGAGACTGAAGGAAATATGCCCTAGAGGCAATAATAAAGTTATTATTTATTTCCTTATATCATGATAAATGTTTATTATTCATGCTAGAATTGTATTAACCTGAAACATAATACATGTGTGAATACATAGACAAACTTAGTGTCACTAGTATGCCTCTACTTGACTAGCTCGTTAATCAAAGATGGTTATGTTTCCTAACCATGAACAAGGTGTTGTTATTTGATTAACGAGGTCACATCATTGGTTGAATGATCTGTTTGACATGACCCATTCCATTAGCTTAGCACCCTATCGTTTAGTATGTTGCTATTGCTTTCTTCATGACTTATACATGTTCCTATGACTATGAGATTATGCAACTCCCATTTCCCGGAGGAACACTTTGTGTGCTACCAAACGTCACAACGTAACTGGGTGATTATAAAGGAGCTCTACAGGTGTCTCCAAAGGTAGATGTTGGGTTGGCGTATTTCGAGATTAGGATTTGTCACTCCGATTGTCGGAGAGGTATCTCTGGGCCCTCTCGGTAATGCACATCACTTAAGCCTTGCAAGCATTGCAACTAATGAGTTAGTTGCGGGATGATGTATTCCAGAATGAGTAAAGAGACTTGCCGGTAACGATATTGAACTAGGTATTGAATACCGACGATCGAATCTCGGGCAAGTAACATACCGATGACAAAGGGAACAACGTATGTTGTTATGCGGTCTGACCGATAAAGATCTTTGTAGAATATGTAGGAACCAATATGGGCATCCAGGTCCCGCTATTGGTTATTGACCGGAGATGTGTCTCAGTCATGTCTACATTGTTCTCGAACCGTAGGGTCCGCACGCTTAACGTTACGATGACAGTTATTATGAGTTTATGCATTTTGATATACCGAAGGTTGTTCGGAGTCCCGGATGTGATCACGGACATGACGAGGAGTCTCGAAATGGTTGAGACATAAAGATTGATATATTGGAAGCCTATGTTTGGACATCGGAAGTGTTCCGGTTGAAATCGGGATTTTACCGGAGTACCGGGAGGTTACCGGAACCCCCCGGGAATCATATGGGCCATAGTGGGCCTTAGTGGAAAGGAGAAGG
The DNA here is from genome assembly GCA_034509565.1 of Triticum monococcum. NCBI lineage: Eukaryota > Viridiplantae > Streptophyta > Magnoliopsida > Poales > Poaceae > Triticum > Triticum monococcum. Next base: position 24,483,249 of record CM067842.1, on the reverse strand, counting down.
GGGCAGCCCAAGGTGGCCGGCCCCCCTCTCTCTCTTTCCCCCTTGATGAATCCTATTCCAACTAGGATTTGGGAGGGGAGTCCTACTCCCGGTAGGAGTAGGACTCCTCCTGGCGCGTCCCAAGGCTGGCCGCACCTCTCCCCCCTTGCTCCTTTATATACAGGGGCAGGGGGCACCTCTAGACACACAAGTTGATCATTGTGATCGTTCCTTAGCCGTGTGCGGTGCCCCCTGCCACCATATTCCACCTCGATCATATCGTTGTAGTGCTTAGGCAAAGCCCTGCGTCGGTAGAACATCAAGATTGTCACCACGCCGTCGTGCTGACGGAACTCCTCCCCAAAGCTTTGCTGGATCGGAGCCCGGGGATCGTCATCGAGCTGTACGTGTGCTAAGAACTCGGAGGTGCCGGAGTAACGGTGCTTGGATCGGTCGGATCGGGAAGAAGACGTACGACTACTTCCTCTACGTTGTGTCAACGCTTCCGTTGCAATCTACAAGGGTACGTAGATCAGACTCTCCCCCTCGTTGCTATGCATCACCATGATCTTGTGTGTGCGTAGGAATTTTTTTGAAATTACTACCTTCCCCAACATTGTGATCCGTGTACACCCCACAATGATTTCCCATGAGAAAATGTCTCCATGTCTTCAATGCATGCACTACGGCCGCTAACTCCAAATCATGTGTGGCATAATTCAATTCGTGAGGCTTCAGTTGTCGTGAAGCATACGAAACAACTCTCCCTTCCTGCATAAGCACTGCTCCAAGTCCTCGACATGAAGCGTCGCAATACACCTCATAATCCTTGGTCTGATCTGGCAAAATCAATACTGGTGAGGTAACCAAACGTTTCTTCAATTCCTAGAAAGTAGCCTCACACTCCTCAGTCCATTTGAACTTAGTATCCTTCTTCAACAACTCCATCATAGGCTTCGCAATCTTTGAAAAGTTCTCAATAAATCTTCGGTAGTATCCTGCGAGTCCAAGAAAACTCCGGATCTCTCCAACTGTTGTTGGTGTTTCCCACTTGGTCACGGTATCAACTTTAGTGGGATCTACTGCTATACCTTCTCCAGATATAACATGTCCGAGGAATCCTACTTCCTTCAACCAAAACTCACATTTGCTGAACTTGGCATATAATTGATGTTCTCTGAGCTTTCCAAGTACCAAACGCAAATGCTCCTTATGTTCCTCTTCATTCTTTGAATAAACCAAGATATCATCGATGAACACTACGACGAACTTATCCAAAAACTTCATAAACACTTTGTTCATCATGTTCATAAAATAGGCAGGCGCGTTAGTCAGTCCAAATGACATAACGGTATACTCATACAGCCCATACCTGGTGGTAAAAGCTGTCTTCGGAATATCCTGTTCTCGAATCTTCAACTGATGGTACCCCGATCGCAAATCGATCTTGGAAAACACTTTAGCTCCTTGAAATCGATCAAACAGATCATTGATCATTGGTAGTGGGTACTTGTTTTTGATTGTTACTTCATTCAATCCTTGATAGTCAACAACCATTCTTAACGATCCATCCTTCTTCTCCACTAGAAGTAATGGTGATCCCCAAGGCGAAGAACTTGGGCGAATATATCCCTTATCCAGTAACTCCTTAATCTGCTTCTTAATTCCCACCAAATCCTTTGCTGGCATCCTATATGGTCTCTTCGATATTGGCCCAGTGCCTAGCAATAGCTCAATCAAAAACTCAATATCTCTATCCGATGGCATGCCTGGCAACTCTTCTGGAAATATATCAGGAAAATCCTTTACCACTGGTACTTCCTCCTGCACAACTCCTGTTAGGAAATTTACTTGTGTCCTTTTTGGCACATGCCGGGATACATACTTGATCCTTCTCCCTTCTGGTGTGGTAAGCAAAATTGACTTACTAGCACACTCAATATTCCCTTCATACTTTGATAACCAATCCATGCCTAATATCACATCCAATCCTTGAGATTCCAATACTATTAGGTCTGAGGGAAAAACATAGTTACCAATCCTTAATGGTAACCGATCACACCATAGACTAGCCACATACTCTGCTCCCGGCGAGGTTACTAACATGGGTGACCTAAGGGCTTGGGTTGGTAGGTTATACTTATCCACAAATCTCCTTGATATGTATGAATGCGATGCACCAGTATCAAAAAGAACGAGTGCAGTAAATGACTTAACCAAAAACTTACCTATTACTGCATCGGGCTGAGCTTCAACCTCCTCCACACTAACGTGGTTCACCTGTACCCTGTTGAAAGGGTTCGGCTTCCTTCCAGAGCTTCCATTACCATTTTGGCCTTCAGGACATTCATTTGCATAATGTCCTGGCTTCGAACACTTATAGCAAGTGACCTGGCTCAAGTCCTTCTTGGCTGGGGTTGATGGGGTGCTGCGGTTCTGTCCATTGCTTCCCCCATTCCCATTACCATTCTTGGTGCCATTGTGATTGTGCGAGCTACCTACTCCATGGGTATGCTAAAAATGTCCTCCCGGTCTAGGGGTAAAATGTGGCTTCTGCTGAGCTCCTGAATTATACTTTCCTTGTCCATACTTCCTCTTGCGGTTCTCAATTTGCTGCTGCTTCCTTTCAATCATAAGAGCACAATCTACCAACTCCTGGTAGTTGTTGAAGGTGGCTACCATCAACTGCATACTCAATTCATCATTCAGTCCTTTCAGGAATTTCTCCTGCTTAGCTGCATCCGTAGCAACGTCATCTGGGGCATAACGTGCTAGCTTACTAAACTCCTCCACATACTGGCCAACTGTCCGTCCTCCTTGGCGCAAGTTACGAAACTCACGCTTCTTCATGGCCATTGCTCCTGATGAAACATGGGCAGTACGAAAAGCCTGCTGAAACTGGTCCCATGTGATAGTGTCAACTGGGAAGGTGGCTGTGAAATTCTCCCACCATGATGCTGCGGGTCCTTCTAACTGATGTGCGGCAAACTTCACCTTCTCCACATCTGTGCATCCTGCTGTGGTCAACTCCCTAGCTATCTTGCGGAGCCAATCATCTGCTACTATCGGCTCGGTGCTACTGGAAAACACCGGCGGATTCAGCCTAAGAAAACGGGCTAAGTGGTCAACAAGTGGTGGTGGTGGTGGTGGGTTGTTGTTGTTGTTGTTCCCCTGGTTCTGATTCTGAACTAGCAACTGCATCAAGGTGTTCTGCTGCTGGATCAACTGGGTGAGCTCCGGCGGAAAGGCAAATCCGGGGTCACGTCTCGGAGGCATCTGAGGGTTTAGAAAAGATGAGATATAAGAATAGAGGCGGTCTAAAGAGAAAACACTACCCATATGCACATGAGGCAAAAGCACACAATTCACTTCATTCAATCAAACAAAGGCATACAATCGATCTAGCTATCGCAAAGGTGCTCAGACTACTAAATTTACATGGTGGAGTACTACTACTGGTGAGATGGTCTACTAGAAATATTCTACGGTTGTAGACTCCATGATATCGGCTCCAGCTTCATCAACATAGGTGTCATCGCTACTATCTGCTTCAGAGTCGGTGCCGTCGATGATGATGTAGTCTTCTGGGCTAATCTCCTTGGGTTCTTCATCTTCATCTACTGGTGTCGGGTCTCCCATAAATATTCCAATCTTCTTGATCAGGTCGTCATTCTTCTCCACCAATATTTCAATTTCTTCTTCATAACCTTCACGTGTAGCCTTGAGTTCTTCCTCCAGTTCCTTGATTCTAGTCTCAGCCTTCTTCAGATCTAACATGTCGGCGCACATCTGATTCTCCTGTCGTCGAATGTGCTGGTTTAACTCCTCGATAAAAGCTGCAATGGATCTATCCTTCCTGGTGCTGATCATCTCCCATTGTTCATCTCGGCGTCCGCAAATCTGGTAGATAGTATCCTTGAGATCCTTGCGGTAGACTTCTCCAATGCGTCCCATGGTGATGTGAGCTGCCATACTCTTTCCTAGACTCCAAGTTGGTGCATCAAAAGAAAACTCTATGGGCTCAGTGACTGGCATGAACGTCCTTCCCGGAACTTGAACTTGAATCATCCAGCGCTCTTCTTCGGGTAAAGTGGCGTTTTAGGTTCCCGTGAAGCTTGGTACTCCTATGTTCAGGTATATAGTGACTTCCTTCAAGTGGCGTCCAAAGGGTGTATCTTCATCTGGTTGTGTGAACTTGTTCCTCGCATCCGCCATCCTAAAGTGTAGAAAAGATGAGAAGTCAGAAGAGAAAGAGAGTGAATAGTGATCTAGGTCTTTTAGCTTAGTGGTCGTGTCCTACAGTCAGCGTGTGCTCTGATACCATCTCTGTAGCGACCAGACCTCAAACAGTCTGATCTCTGTGCTCTGGTGTCATCCCTGGATCAGTAATGCTGACACCACACGGTACTCGGAGGATTTATAGCAGAGTAGCAATCACACACTTATTACATCGGATGTCTCAAAAGAGAACTCATTACAATAAATATGGCTTAAGGCCATCTAATAACGATAACAACGGAAGGCTTGGAAGATAAGTGAGTCCATCAACTCCAACGGCATCACTGAGTATAGAACCATGACCTAAAACTCCTTAATCGTCACCTGAAAAGTCTGCAACATTAACGTTGCAGCCCGAAAACGGGTCAGCACATGGAATATGCTGGCAAGGTAACACATAGAGAGTAATGAAATGCAACAGCTATACTATATGCATATTTGGCTGGTGTAAAGCTCTATGGTTACAGTTTTTGCGTAAAGCCAATTTTTCCCTACTTGAAAGGAATAAGTTTATTTACTATTATGGTGGCTCTTAAACATTGAGAATGGTTGACAGCATCCTCAATCCCAATTAAAAATCATCATTAAACAAACCCATCAAAATTAATGTTAGAGTAACATGTTGAGATTCACATGATAATCCAAGTACCAGATACTCAAGATGTCCATAACCGGGGACACGGCTAACCATGATTAGTTTATTACACTCTGCAGAGGTTTGTGCACTTTTCCCCACAAGACTCGATCGCCTCCGTTGGATTTCTCGCACTACATGGTGTTTGAGAAACGGATGACCGAGACATAGCCTTTCAGAAGCGCTAGCACCTTACGATCGGGTAGACCGTACCACCTACATCCCCTACATCTGCTAGTCTACCACTGTAAGAGTTCGCACAACTTAATCAACTATGCCAGAGCCCATAATGGCTTGTGGCTGCACACGGAAGTTTCTAGTATGAATAATCTCATGATCCCTTTGAGCCTGGGTGGCGGTCCAAAAGAAAACAGGCAAGTCCTGATAGAAACCAGGTGCCTCAATCCACCCAGATATGTATTTAAATTGCCATCTTAAATAAACCATTAAAATTTATCAAACTCACATCTTTCATGGATATCACTCACCCAATCCACGTCTACTAGCATAGCATGGCATAGTAAGCAAACGTAGAAGCAACTCCCAAAGGTTTCATAATAAACAGGTAATAGGTACTACCACATCTACTTCCAATCCCACAATTTAATTAGATCCTAATCATGCAATGTGTGAAGATTGATCTAATGCAATAAAACTGGGTTGTAGAAAATGTATGATCAAAGTGTTACTTGCCTTGCTGATGATCCGCGAAATCTAGAGATTCGAAGTAACAGGCGGCGCACTCCGGGTATTCTATCGCAGACAAACAAACAAGCATACAATAAGTACTCATCTAATACACAGGTAAAACTCAAATAGAAGATCTAACCAGAAAGTTCAACTTAAGAACCCTGGTTTGCAAAAAGAATCCAATCGAACAAAGCAAAAGAAATCAAACGGCGAAAGAAAACAACTTCGTTCTAGCAATCTGGATCTAGGTCAAATTTTACTGTAGTAAAAACTTGTTTAAGTTGATTATTCGGAAAGAGGGTTTCGAGACGAAACTCTAGGCGCTTGAATCGCCTGATTCCGATAAACGAGCGAAAAGTTATACTAAAACGAAAATCGGATCAGAAATCGCGATCAGAAAATAACCGCGGAAAATCCGACGAAAAAGACAAGCGACGAACAGAAAAGAAAAAGAAAAAAACATTTTTTTCCTCTCTTTTTTTCTGCACGGAAATCAAGACACGTCGGCGAACCTCGAAAGGCGCGCTGCTCCGGCGAGACGGCGACGGCTGGCGGCGGCGGTTGGTGGCGGCGGGCTCGGGTGGGCTGGGGTGCTCTGGGGGCTCGGGCGCTCGGTATATAAAGGCTGCCCCGGGCGGTTTTCCGCTCGGGTACGGCCCGGAGTCGGTTTCCGTTTTTTTAAATAATTCCGCTCGGAAGAAAAATAAAAAGAAATACTAAACGGACTCCAAAAATCGCGAAATAAATTTTGTCGGGTTCCTAAAATCAAGCCCGATAAAGTGAACATTTATTTGGGCCCAAACTACAACTTTGAAAAACGCGCATTTTTCCTAAATTCAAATAAAAATACCAAAAAAAACTCCGAAATAAATCTTATTTGATTTTTTTATTAAATCCTCAATATTTCTATATTTTGGGAAAGTAATTTTATTCCCTCTCTAATATTTTTGTAATAGAAATAATTGATGATAAAATAAATAAAATCAAATAATCCTGTTTACATAATTTGAGAAAACTCAAATACGTAAATAACGAAATCCCCAGCTCTCTCCGTGGGTCCTTGAGTTGCTTAGGATTTTCTAGGATCAAAATCAAAAGCAAATAAAATATGATATGCATGATGATCTAATGTATAACATTCAAATTGAAAATTTGGGATGTTACAGGTAACCACACCGCCCCCACGGCCATAGTCACCGGGCAGCACCGAGCCACGGGCTCTGCCCATGAGCACCGTGCAACCACCACCAGGGCTGCCGCCCCGGCATCCAAGGCCTAAACACCACCTCACCCGAGACCCACCGCTACCCAAAGAGACTGAGCGGCCCCTAGTATCTGGCCACCATCGTCTTGTCCTGCTGCACCATGCGCTAGATGAGCTCGGTCCTGTCGCCAGGCGCGAGACGAGCTCGGTCCTGGAGCCGTGCGCGAGACGGACTCGGTCCTGCAGCCAGGCGCGAGAAGAGAACGGTCCTGCAGCCCGGGCGCGAGACGAGCGATGGACCAAAGCTGGGGACGAGCCAACTCTCTGACGAAGATTGCGCCCGGGCACCGAGAAGAGGGGTCGAAGGCCTGCACAAGCCGCTCACCAACGGGCCGACGCCGAAGAGGTCCAGCCGCCGCTGTGAGACGAACCCGACCACCGCCAAGGGCCACCACCACGCCGTGGCAGCCCCATCCACGTCGAGCACAGCCCGCGGCACCTGCCATCGCCGGATCGGCCGGGGGCCGGTAGGCCCGCCACCACCAGGGAGCGCCGTGGCAGGGGGCGGTCACCGGAGCCGGCCACCACCTGCAGCGAGCCGGAGCCTCGCCACCGCAGAGGCCCAGGCCACCCGCGCCGCTGCTTCGTCAGATCTGAGCCGCGCCCAAAGCTGCCGCCGACGGGAGCAGAGAACGCCCCAGCCCGCACCAGCCACTCCACGCTGCCGCCTGCAGGCCACCGCCGCCGCGCCGCTGCACCCTGAGCTCGCGCCGCGCCGCCGCCCAGCCCATATGGCCCGCGCCATCCAGCGCCGTGCGGGGGGAGGAAGAGGTCCCGCCGCCGCCCAAGCTGGCCGGGCTTTGCCCGCCAGCACACGGGGGCGGCTGCGAGGGGAGGGAGGAACAAGGAGAAGGGCCGAGTTCGCGCGTTAGGGTTTCCCCCCGGCGGCGCTCACGGGAGCGGCCAGGGAGGGAAGGGGCGCTCTCTCACCTTTCGTCTAGGATTCTTGTGTGACGCAGGGAAGGCAGGCCATGTCTCCCTCCCTGCTCCTCAAGTTCCTCTGCGGCTACTCCTCATCGCAGGTAGGATTCTTCCTGTACACGAGGTCACGATGTTCACCTATCCGATCTAGTCACACTGACTTAACCACGATGTCAAAATATGTACTCCTTCGGCCACGATGTCAAAATAAGAGCGTTTAGATTAGTACTTTAGTGACCTAAATGCCCTTACATTTTGTTCGGAGAGTACTAGAAGATAAAGTAGATGAATACATACGTACGATTTAAGTCAAAGATAACTTTTTTATAGCTAAGTCAAAGATAACTTGGTTTTGGGATACCAATACGTACAACAATTAATCTTTTTTAACCGCGTACATCGATTAATGATATGATTAATTTTGAACATGACCATCATACCCTTGTAAGCGAACATGTATGTTTTAATTTCCACCATTGATTCAATTAAGGAGGGTCTCGAAGTAGAAGTGTCTTTTCTTGATGTATGAGCTAGATTATGCCGAGAGCATTGACGGGATCGTTTTGTCGTTTGAAGGTGAGGTGGCTGTCGCTGTCAAAACCGGTGGATCTCGAGTAGGGGGTCCCGAACTGTGCGTCTAAGGCAGATGGTAACAGGAGGCAGGGGACACGATGTTTTACCCAGGTTCAGGCCCTCTTGATGGAGGTAAAACCCTACGTCCTGCTCGATTTATTCTTGATGATATGGGTATTACAAGAGTTGATCTACCACGAGATCAGAGAGGCTAAACCCTAGAAGCTAGCCTATGGTATGATTGTATGTTGTCCTACGGACTAAAACACTCCGGTTTATATAGACACCAAAGGGGGCTAGGGTTACACAAGGTCGGTTACAAAGGAGGAGATATCCATATCCGTACTGCCTAGCTTGCCTTCCACGCCAAGTAGAGTCCCATCCGGACACGGGACGAAGTCTTCAATCTTGTATCTTCATAGTCCAACAGTCTGGCCAAAGGATATAGTCCGGCTGTCCGGAGACCCCCTAATCTAGGACTCCCTCAGTAGCCCCTGAACCAGGCTTCAATGACGATGAGTCCGGCGCGCAGTATTGTCTTCGGCATTGCAAGGCGGGTTCCTCCTCCGGATACACCACAGAAGAGTTCGAATAAAAGGATAGTGTCCGACCCTGCAAAATAAGTTCCACATACCACCATAGAGAGAATAATGTTTCCATAAATCTAATCTGCTGACATGTTTTGGCAACATGACATCATGCCATGGCTCGGCGATTATTCGAACCATTTTTCTTTAACCAGCCCCGCACATAACGCGAGGCGGTTTCTCGACACGTCTTGTCAAAGCAGAGATCGTGTCCCTCTTATTACGGGATTCTCATCAATACGGGCGTGGGTAACCCAACCGCGCCATCAATTACGGCGCTTGGGGGATAAGCGAGTTTTACCAGGCTAGTGGGGGTGCATAGTTTCGTCCGCCCTTATAAAGGGATCAGGTTTTACCTTTTTCTACCCACACCTTCTTTCTCCTTGCTCATCCATTCTCGCGCACTCGAGCCCCAACGCCCAAGTCCAGATCCTTCTCCTCAACCTTCTCCAAACATGTCCGGAGAGGGAGGCAAGTGGATGGCTTCCTCTGTCACGGAGGGACACATCAAAAAGTTGCGCAGAGCCGGATACTTATCCGCGAATATCGCGCATCGGCTGCCCGCTACGGGGTAGATTGTCCCCACCCCGGAACCTCACGAGAGGGTAGTCTTCCTCCACCACTTCCTCCGCGGACTGGGGTTTCCCCTCCATCCATTCGTCTGTGGTCTTATGTTCTACTACGGGCTGGACTTTCATGATCTGGCCCCGAACTTTATCCTCAACATTTCGGTGTTCATCGTCGTGTGTGAGGCTTTCCTCTGCATCCGGCCCCACTTCGGCCTGTGGCTGAAGACCTTCAATATCAAGCCGACGGTGGTGGGAGGCCAACAAGCGGAATGCGGCGGATCCATGGTGGACAAGATGCCCAATGTTACATGGCTTGAGGGCTCCTTTGTGGAGACCATAAAGGGGTGGCAATCGGCCTAGTTCTACATCACTGATCCGCGCGATGCCAATTGGGCGGCGACCCTCGAGTTTCGATCCGGAATCCCCACGTGGTTCGCCTCCTGAAAAGAGAAGGGTCTGTCTTGGGGTGCATCGGCGGAGCTGGACGAACTCCAGAAATGTATCCGGAATATGGCAAGCAAGAAGCTTAAGCTCGTCAACATAGTCCAAGTCATGCTCTTCCGCCGGATCCTCCCGTGCCAACAACGGGATTTCAATTTATGGGAGTTCAACCTGGCCCGGCACCAGACTCTCAGCGAGCTCTTCGACACGATGCGCAAGGACGTCTGGAGGGTGCTGTTCAAGGGCGCCGAGGTCCTTCCCTCTCTCACAGAGGACCGCGGGCTAAGCGCGAAGCACCCTGCAAATCCGGTAAGTTCTATACATCTGGTAGGATATTTACTTCCTACTGCTTAACCACACGTGTAGGGTCTGAGCTCTCATGCATTTGACAGGACTGGGTGGAGGCATCGGAGCAGATCAATTGTCCGGCCCCTCTGCCCGAAGACACTGCGGATGCTCTCCTGATGGAGATGCTGACTCCGGCTTCTTACAAGGTGCCGGAGAAGACCAAGAAGGCCAAGGGAACCCGAAAGAGTTCCCGGCGCCAGGTGGTATCGGACTCATCGTCCGACGACTCCTCGGCGCACTACTCCCACGAAGACGAGGAGGAAGATGAAGACGCTCCCCCTCCAGTCGGGGGAGACAAGAAAAGGAAGGCCGCCCCAACTGGGGGCCGAAGGGTCCAAGAAGGGAAGGACTCTCCTTCCGGACAGTTCCACCACCGCCGCTGAAGGCGAAGACGAGTGGCTGCTCAGGGCCAAGCCCCTGGCGAAGTCGTAAGTATTCGGATACTAGAGTAACTCATAGCATTCCTTTGTCGCACTGCTTCTCCTAACACCGAATTATGATTACGTGGACTGCCCCAAGCCCGTATCGACGTATCCTCGTCGGACGGCTCCCTGGACTTGTCGGATACGGATAGTGATCCACTTCCGACCGCCACCTCCCCTTGCCCAATGGACAACGCCGAGGTACTGTCTCAAGAGGCACTGGGTCGAGGGGAGACAGTCCCGGACGCGCCTCAAGGCGACCTTCCGGACTCCGGGAGCAGAGGGAGCAAGGCTCCCGAGGGCTCTGAGTTCGGCCCTCAGCCGAACATCGCGCCGGAACCTCTAGTGGTTCCGGACTCGGGCAGGCGGCCTCCTTCCAAAAGGGGCAAGATGCCTGTGCCGGTGACCTCTGTCCATCTAGAGGCATTGGACAATCTGCCGGGAGTGCTTCGCAGCGCTTCCATCAACGAAGAGCACCGCACTATTATGAGTGCGGTGATCCAGAAGGTTCAGTCCGCCAAGAGCGGACTGACTGAAGCCTGTGCCAGCCTTCTAACAGGCTTTGAGGTAAATATTTGAAATATAGGAAAAATATTACCGCATACACAGTAGCCCCTGATGCTCTGTTTGGTGTTCAAAAAGAAAAGCCGAATAGAGGATCAACTAATATCTGCAGGAGTCTAATATAAGTATGTCTATATGCGTATGTAGGCTTCGCTGCTGACCTCTGCCGCACTGACTGCGGAGGTCGCCGTACTGAAGCAGGACCTCGAAGGGTCCAAGAAAGAGCTCGGCCTTACCAAGAGGCAGCTCGAAGAGAACAAAGGTAAGTAATACCTAGTCTATAGATGTATATATAAAAAGAAAATGCGATTGCAAAATGATAGGATCATCATGAATGTGCCAGGGCTCATGACCGAGGTGGCGACCCTGAAGCAAGCGCTGTCCGAGGCCGAAAACAAAGCGGCCAAGGAGCGCACCGAGCGGGAAAGGCAAGAGGCTCGGGTGGGCGAGGTGCAGCAAGAGCTCCAAGCTCTCGTGACAAAGCACGAGGCATTGGAGCTTGACTCGAAGACACGAGAGTCTGAGCTTGCCGCGGCCCTTGAGAGCGCGAAGGATGCCAAGGCTGAAGCCCAAAAGGCCCTCCAGGAGATTGACGCGATGAGGAAGATAGCGGCGGGTAAGGCATTCTATATGCAAAGCAAGCATGTGAAAGTAAATTACTTATTACTTACCCGAGTCCGGAGCTCTCCAGGAGCATTCGCAGATTTGCCCCGCAGCGTGTCGGATGCCGCAATGTTTTACCAGGCCGAGGAGGGAAGCTCAATGGAGAAGTTGTTCTGATCTCAGTATACTAGGACCGAACACACGATGCCTATGAGCGACCAGCTGAAGCAACTGGTCGAGCTACACAAGGCGGCCGAACAGGCCATGAAGGGCTTTATAGTCCGGATGTGGCCTGACGAGGCCCTTCCCAACAGCTACTTCGGCCTGGTGAAGTGGCTTGTGGATCCCTACCCACGGCTCGAAGTCATCAAGCGGTCCGTTTGCATCGAAGGTGCACGCCGGGCTTTCGCCCATGCGAAGGTGCACTGGGCCAAGATGGACGTTGTGAAGCTGGTGAAGGAGGGGCCACCGCAGGGCAAGGAGCATCGCAACCCCGAGATGTATTATGAAGGTGTCCTGAAGGGTGCCCGTCTTGTAGCGGACGAGTGTGCAAAAGATGTAATATTTGAGTAAACTTGCTCGTGTGATCCTGTATTATGAAAACTTGTTTCATATGCGCTATGCAACGCTTGTTTGAATTTAAAATATTACCTTCTGTTCGGCTGTTTATCAAATCTGAGAGATGGCTAGTCGTCGGCTTCTGCCCCCATGCCACGAGTGCTGGGGTGTTCGGGATAAATCTGAGCACTCTTGTTCCCATTTTTGGGTCCTTTGAGGGAGGTGCTCAGCACAACGAACAAGGCAATCGGACTATAGTGTGTTATCACTCTCACTTAGCCATAGAATTCTATAATTTTAAATTTCGGTGAAGCCCCTAGTATTCGGAAGGCCGAATTCGGGGTGCTATACACGCCTTAAGCCGGACAGAGCCGACTCCTCGCTCTAAGCGGCATAAGTATTTAGGGACTCGAAAACCTCTCGAACAGCGACCAGTCTCTCGCCTTATCATGACAGTCAGTTTTAGCTTTCTCTACTCAGGTGCTTAGCCCAGCAGAACCAGGGCACAATCGTAGTAGTTCTTCCAGTGCTACCTTAGTCGATATAGCGGAACATAAGGCACCAAAACATGGGAGCCGGTCAAACCCAACTATTGACCCAAGACATGATTCGGAGCTGATGCATATAATGCTATAAGTTCGGGGTGCCGCACTGTCGAAAGTGTTCGGACTTCTCACGCCGTATTATGGGGTATGCTTAAGCCCCTAGCGTATTGGCCGTACCAAGGTGTATGGGTGCTAGATGTCATGAATGAACATATATACATATAAAAAGGAAGAATGCAATAATAGTCTTAATGCTATGCATTGTTTATTCAAAAAGGTGCGTTAAAGCAGAATGATACAAGTAGTGCCATAAACAAAAAGTAGGACTATTTGACATGTCCCCTCCAAGGGCAAGCTGAGGAATAGTATTAAAGCAAGTATTTCACTCGTTATCGTAATCCACCTGGGAGTTCCCTGGTGTGACGTAGCTTTCTGCCTCCTTGGTTGCTGCATCATGTGTTCGACAATCATGCTGCCGGACAGGGCTTCCAGAGATTAAAGTCTTGAAAGAGAAAAATAACAAAGTGGGAAGCCCCTAGTGCGGTTTAAGCCGCGTCTTGGAGCGTGCCGCAGTCGTGCCCCCCTCCCCACCTATGCCCATGGTATTTTTAATGCGTAATTATGTACGCATGGCATGGATTTCGCCGTTTGGCTGGGGCCGGGGTGGGGGGCGCTGTCGGTGTCAAAACCGGCGGATCTCGGGTAGGGGGTCCCGAACTATGCGTCTAGGCCGGATGGTAACAGGAGGCAAGGAACATGATGTTTTACCCAGGTTCGGGCCCTCTTGATGGAGGTAAAACCCTACATCCTGCTTGATTAATATTGATGATATGGGTAGTACAAGAGTAGATCTACCACGAGACCAAGGAGTCTAAACCCTAGAAGCTAGCCTATGGTAGTATGATTGTTGTATGATGAAGTTGTCTATCCTATCGACTAGCCTGGCCCTGGTTTATATAATGCACCAAAGGCCTAGGTTAACAAGAGTCCTAGCCGAATACGCCGGTGGGGAGGAGTCCTTGTCTTGATCGCCAAGTCTTGTGGAATCTTCCTTGTATGCGGCAGTTGTCCGAACTGGCCCATGAGTATACGGCCACGGGGGTCCTCGGCCCAATCTAATAGATCGGGAGATGACGTGTGGAGTACCCCCTAGTCCAGGACACCGTCAGTAGCCCCCTGAACCGGTCTTCAAGTTAGGGACGCTCCTCGATTCTTCCGAACTGTTCTTCATCTTCGGTCGTTGGTCTTGAAAACTGGTTCAACAAATCTTCTTTATCTTCGATCTTGAGGATTGCCGAAATGCATTTGACGAGTTTATATGTCGGGTATCCAAGGAGCCCCTTTAAGTTTCTGGCCTTTATTAAGGCCTTGTTATTTTTATGCCACACCTCGGGTTTTTAAGTTGTTCCCGGGAGGTAGTGTCCTCTTGCGTCCGAGCTCCAACGCCGGACTCCATTCAAGGTATCTTTTGCAGCCGAGCACCAATGCCGGACTGCTTCCGAGCTCCAACGCCGGACTGTGTCCAAGCTCCAACGCCGGACTGTGTCCAAGCTCCAACGCCGGACTATACCCAAGATGTCATAGATCATCTTGGTACAAAAAAGTTGAAGGAGTTTAGCCGAGCTTAATGCCGGAAATGCCCTCTATGGAGCTAGCCACTAGAGCCCGAGCTTTATGCCGGACTGCTTTCGAGGTGGTGCGCCACCCCGACTGTGGGCCGATTTTTTGTCAATATTTTTTATTGGTGCAATTTATTCTCTGCCGAGATATACAGCCAGTAGCCCTCAAGGTGTGTATCGGTCTAAAACCCGAGATGCACTTGAAGGATGACGTAAGACCGCTGATCCCAGTAGCCGCTGAGACTCAGGTTGATTTGCAAAATCGGCCTTAGGATCAAGTCCTAGCTCGGCAGAATACTTCGGGACACAAAAAGCGGCGTGCTCAGTCCTCGAGACTCAGGTTGGGTGCGGCCGACCAACCTGAGGATCAAAATCTCCTCGGAAACTATATTGCACATAAAATTTTCTACATTGGACAGGCAATGCAGTAGCCCCCGAGACATTGGTCGGGTGGCAACACCAGATCAGGGGATCGATGTGCCCCTTTAATATTTGTAAATAATAAGCCCGAAGCCCAGTAGCCCCCGAGCCTTAATGCGGGCACGGGTGGCCGAATTAAGGATTGATATCCGTAGTAAAATCACAAATTATGTGTAATGACTCTATGTATCCAAGTACTTTACGTCATTAATGCTGAGATCCGCATTGTACAAAACTTTGTTAACCGACCATCGGCTTCCACCTCCCCGGCCAGTAGCCGAGGAGTGTTTGTCCTACTTTATAAAACCTTTATGAGGGCAAAGATTTACAACAAACAAGGCAATCTGGTCATACGGCTTTATAAACAAAGGTACGCAGAGAGTTATATTACTGTTTAACAGAAGAAATGTCTTCCAAAGAAAATAGTCTCGCTATCGGTTCCTTTCTTTGGGTTGTCATGCTATGCATGATCATTAAGCCTCAGCTCTAATGTAAGAGCAAAATATCGAGGATTTAGTTTGGGAGGCCAGTTAATAGCCCCCGATAGTGTTTGGCGATAGTCGGGGTCAAGCCGTAAACACTTCGGCCAATGTTATGAACGGCCCGTCATTTAACATAGTCATCGGATCGCTGACCAGTTTACGCTTATTGTGACAGTCCGTTTTCGGCTTTCTGCACTGAGGTGCTTAACCATGTGAGCTGGAAGCACAATCGCAGTGGTTCTCCCTTTGCACGCCTAGCCGAACAAAACGGAACGTAGGAAGCAAGTGCAGGAGCCGGGCAACCCAACTATTGACCGAAGACACAATTCGAAACAGATGCATATATAGCAATATCTGAGAATGTTTTTGCCGAATCCCTAAAGGTGTCCGGCGTTGCACTGCGAGACTAATGCTGGAAAAGCACAAATAGTTTAAAAGTGCCAAAAACCTTGGAAAACCAAGAAACGTCAGTAAAAACATGACGTCCGAGCAAGATCAAGTGTTCGGTGCCAATCCGAAAATTGGTCTTAGAAAAAAGAAGTGCTTCTGTCTGCTTTAACATGATACATCCTATCTCAAGACTTCAAGCGGGTCAGCCTACGGCTTCAACCTCCTATCCCGAGGGCGGAGTACTTCTCATTAGGCCAGTTTAGCAAACTAAACTCTAGCGACTTTGAGAGAGAAATTAGGCTCCCCGGCTAGTGACCGCACACTCGCGTCAAAAAAAGGAGTGATAAATAGTAATAATAATAATAATAATAATAATAATAATAAAACTTTGCAACGACTAAGAAGAAGAACACTTATCATAAAACGGCTCATATAAATTTAAGAGCCCCAAGTGACTTGGATAAAAGAATGATTCCATGTACCGAAGTACTTATATCATATCTATGTTCAACCGAACATTTAAACGCGTCTTAACCGACTGTCGGCTTCTCCCTCTTCGGTCAAGGACCGAAAAGTGTTATGTACTCCATCTGTCGAGAATATCGATGGTGTTTCCAATAACCAGGCAATCAGGCCATAAGGCTGTAACAGACAAAGCGCGCTCAGAGAACTTATGCTATATTACTGCAAAGTGTAAGAAGCATCTTCGAAGAAAATAGTACCCCCACCGATACCTTTCTTCGGTGCTCATTGTTATTATGAGACTTGTGCAATAGATTTTTTGTACTCATGAGTTCCGTTGTGTGCCGACCATTATTGAAAACTATAAGAGCGCTAGCTTTCGGCTTCACCCAGTCTGAGATCCAGCTCGGTTGACCCGATCGTGACAATCGCAGAGGTGCTCCCTTTACTCCCTAGCCGAACAATCGGGAACGTAGGGGTAAACACATGAGCGAGACAACCCAGCTTGCAAATCGCTTAAGTCAATATGATGCATATTGTGGCGTAATAATACACGAATAAGGAACGAAGCCATACAAGTATAATCATATGCAACAGGAAAAGCTTCATAAAGGAAGCCCCCAAGTAAACGGGGTATTTGAATTTATGCGTCACAAACAAAGTTTGGACAACGAAATTTTTTACAAGCAACTTTTTTCCAAAAAAGTATAATGCTTGGTCGAACCGAGCACAAGTTAGAAATTAAAGCTTTGAGCATGAAAGCGACTTAGCTGGTTAATGTGTTCGGTATTAATGACGCGGTCCGAGCTTAATGCGGGGCAAGCTTCCATCCCCCAAGTTGGTCCCGAGGTGGCGGAGCGGAGAGCTCGACACGCCGAAGTGGTGACATAGCACGGTCAATGCAGACCAGCAGAGTGACGCCGAAGTCCCAGGATCATTTTCCTGTGCACAAAAAATAGTGCAAACCGGAGATAATAGTAATAATGATAATTTTAAAAAAATGTTGCATAATAAATAATTTATGCAAAGTGAGGAATAGAAGAAATATGGCCTGGCGCCGAAGTCAATGTCGATGCAGGGCATCGGCGTGATGTAGTAAAGGCGTGGCAAAGCCTGAATTCACAGGTCGGTCCGAGCTCCGGATGCGGCGTTCGCCGGACTATGTACGGAAATTGATCGAACCACCACGCGACCGTCGTTAATGCGGTCACTATTTGATAGACCTGTGTACATATTATGGACAAACCAGAGTAATAATTCCTTGGGAAAAATGAACCAAAATAAGCAAAAAATACTGGGATTAATAGCACCTGGTTTATTTGTTGTAGCAATCCGAAGGAAGATGATTCCCAAAATTGGGACTCGCTCCGCTCACCCATTGCCTGATGGGCGGTAAAACGACGGCATGACAATGCTGGTAAAGTTTGACTCGCCGAGGCAAAGCCCTCGGCCTAGCTAACGTGATGTAGCTGGTCGGCTAGTGACGCGGAAGTGTCCGGAGTAGGTTGATGAAGAGATGGCGAAGCCCCCGGTCCAGCCGAGATGACGAAGTAGGTCGGCGTGATGGACACCAGCTTGAAGAAGCGATAGTGCGGCCCTGTTGATGCAGGTCGTGACGTGGTCGATGCCGGCTTGATGAAGCGACCGTGCGGCGATGCCGGTATGCCCGCTCCGTGTAATCCGTGGGGCGGCTATGTTGATGATGATTATCCTTCGCGATGCCGGACTCTTGTTCGGCTTGCCGAGATGATGATCCGAAAAAGTTGAGCTCGGCTAGACAAAGTGACGTCGTGTCTAGCGCAGGTCGGCAGCCGTGGAGTAATATTGCTAGACTGGTTTGACACCAGCATGATGTTGAAGATCATGTTCAAAAGATCTTAAAGTTAGTGGGATGTGTTCGGGAACAAAACACAATACTCTATACAAAACTTCTTTCAAAAGGGATGTCCGAAATCCCGTTCATAAAAAAGATGAACTCGGGTCGGATTCGTTTTCGCGCAGAAAACAGATCCAAAAAGTAATTCACTAATCGGAAGGTTTCTGGAGTTTGGACGATCGGATCGAGCTGAAATTTTGAGAGGTGGTAGATATAGGAATTCCGCAGCCGATCAACGGTTGGATATTCCAAAGGACGTCCGAGCTAAAAGCTGGACACCACGCCCTATACTCATCCAAATTCCCATCCAGATTTGACAGGGCTCCGGTATATCGTGGATTGCCAGAGATTCCTCCATCGGAACTCGACGAAATTTTCCAGGGTTGTTATAGACCCAATTCCGCCCAATTGCACCAAAGCGATCGTCAAAGCGACACTCGAGGAGGTGGTGGCGGCAGATACGAGTTCGCTGTCCAAAAAACAGCACGGTCGCTTGAGGGCAATGTTGACGTTGAGCCCCCGAGCTCCATAGATAATTCCTCCGTGATCTTGATTGAGATTGGAGTTGATGTTTGATGAAGGCCCTCGTCCGATCATGGTGATCCGAACACGGGGCACAATTCTTGGTCGAACCAAGATGACCAGTCGAACTGGTGACGAAGACGCCGAAGTCGCAGTTGATTTGCAGGGGAGCCATCGATCTTTTTGTCGATCACACAGCGGAACACTCAATGAAAGCACCAATGTCGATGTAAAAACCGGCGGATCTCGGGTAGGGGGTCCCGAACTGTGCGTCTAGGCCGGATGGTAACAGAAGGCAAGGAACATGATGTTTTACCTAGGTTCGGGCCCTCTTGATGGAGGTAAAACCCTACGTCCTGCTTGATTAATATTGATGATATGGGTAGTACAAGAGTAGATCTACCACGAGATCAAGGAGGCTAAACCCTAGAAGCTAGCCTATAGTAGTATGATTGTTGTATGATGAAGTTGTCTATCCTATCGACTAGCCTGGCCCTGGTTTATATAATGCACCAAAGGCCTAGGTTAACAAGAGTCCTAGCCGAATACGCCGGTGGGGAGGAGTCCTTGTCTTGATCGCCAAGTCTTGTGGAATCTTCCTTGTATGCGGCAGTTGTCCGAACTGGCCCATGAGTATACGGCCACGGGGGTCCTCGACCCAATCTAATATATCGGGAGACGACGTGTGGAGTACCCCCTAGTCCAGGACACCGTCAGGCGCATTGCTATGCGAGCTCGGGACATGCCAGGCGGTCCAGTTGCCGATTAACTCCGGGCGCGCTTGAAATTGTCCGGGTCCTTAATCGCCGAACTAGTGGATTGCCTTAAGAGGCTGCTTTGTGCTTCTGCTGCGAGGGCCGCAGTGTGCTCCTCTGTGTGGAGAGAGCGCTATGTGTTTCTATTGACTGTGATGACCCCCCCGAGGTCCTGGCATCTTGAGCTTGAGATACGCATAATGCGGTACCACATTGAATCTTGCGAATGCGGTTCGCCCGAGCAGTGCATGGTAGCCATTGTGGAACAGGACTATGTCGAAGATTAACTCTTCGCTTCGGAAGTTATCCGGGGATCCGAAGACCACTTCCAGTGTGACTGAGCCTGTGCAATGGGCCTCTACTCCTAGTATGACGCCTTTAAAGGTCATTTTTGTGGGTTTGATCCTTGAGGGGTCTATACCCATTTTACGCACTGTGTCCTGATAAAGCAGGTTCAGGCTACTGCTGCTATCCATAAGGACTCGAGTGAGGTGAACTCCGTCAATGATTGGGTCTAGGACCAATGTGGCGAATCCGCCATGACGGATACTAGTGGGGTGGTCCCTGCGATCGAAGGTGATCGGACAGGAGGACCATGGGTTGAACTTTGGGGCGACTGGCTCCAATGCATATACGTCCCTGAGCGCACGCTTCCGCTCCCTCTTGGGGATGTGGGTTGCGTATATCATGTTCATCGTCCGCACTTGTGGGGGGAACCTCTTCTGTCATCCGGTGTTCGGCTGCCGGGGCTCCTCCTCGTCATTGCTATGTGACCCCTTATCTTCGTTTTCGACATTTAACTTCCTGGCCTGCTTGAACACCCAACAATCCCTGTTGGTGTGGTTGGCTGGCTTGTCGGGGGTGCCGTGTATTTGACACGAGCGATCGAGTATACGGTCCAAACTGGACGGGCCCGGGGTGCTTCTTTCGAATGGCTTTTTCCGCTGACCGGGTTTAGAGCCTTTGAATCCGGCATTGACTGCCGTATCCTCGATATTGTCGCAGTTAATGCGGTGCTTATGCTTGTTGCGACGTGACCTGCCATTGCCATCCTTGGTATCCGAAGTACCATGGTTCTTTGATATGTTATTGCTCGAGCCAGCCAGCTGTCTTCTCCCGCACAAAAGCGGGTCATGAGTGTCGTGACGTCTGCCATAAATTTCGGCTTTTCCTGGCCAAGGTGCCGGGCGAGCCATTCGTCGTGGATGTTGTGCTTAAAAGCTACTAGGGCCTCTGCATCCGGACAGTCGACGATTTGATTTTTCTTTGTTAGGAACCATGTCCAGAATTGCCTGGCCGATTCCTCTAGCTGCTGAATTATGTGGCTCAAGTCATCGACATCTGGTGGTCAAACATAAGTGCCCTGAAAGTTGTCGAGGAATGCGGCTTCCAGATCTTCCCAACAGCCAATGGACTCTGCTGGCAAGCTGTTGAGCCAATGCCGAGATGGTCCTTTGAGTTTGAGTGGGAGGTATTTGATTGCGTGTAGATCATCACCGCGGGCCATGTGGATATGCAGGAGGAAATCCTCGATCCATACCGCAGAATCTGTTGTGTCGTCGTATGATTCTATATCTACGTGTTTGAAACCCTCTGGGATTTGATGATTCATTACTTCGTCTATGAAGCATAGGGGGTGTGCGGCGCCTCTGTACTGGGCTATGTCGCGACGCAACTCGAATGAGTCTTGCCCGCTGTGTTCGGCCCGGCCGGACTTACTTTTACCGTATTCAGCGTGACGATTATCGTCTCGCATAGTGGCGCGCCCTCGTGATCCGTAGATCGATCTTGCATGTTTTGCTTTGTCCTCCAATACGTCCCGCAGGTCTGGCGTATTTCCCCATGCCTTTTTATTTGAATGACGTTGGGGTGCGGGCTGAGCTTTTGGCTGGAATGTTTCTCTGTCACGGCCACGAGGTGGCCGGTCAGCCGCGTCATACGTCGGGGATGTAGTTTTCGGTGCTTCCTCCTCTAGTCGGGGTACCAACCTGCACTTTGGGTAACTCTTGGAGGGGCGTTCGAGTTTATATTCCTCGGCCGCCAGGACTTCAGTCCATCTGTCAGCAAGCACATCTTGATCAGCTTGAAGCTGCTGCTGCTTTTTCTTAAGCCTATTTGCCGTGGCTATAAGCCGGCGCTTGAAGCGCTCTTGTTCGAGGGGATCCTCTGGCATGACGAATTCGTCATCGTCGAGGTTTGCCTCGTCTTCGGAGGGAGGCATGTAATTATCATCCTCCGCCTCTCCATCTGCCGCTCTCTCAGGAGGGCTGGCTTCTCTATCCTCCTGCCTTAAATCTTGCTGGAGGGGATTGTTGCCGTCTTCGGCACTGTCCGGAGTGCTATTATCCCCTGTGCTGGTATCACCACTTTTGCCTTGGCAGGACTTAGAGCGGCGCCGTTGACGCCGGCGCTTGGGTTGCTTCTTGGAGGGGTCATCCTCCGTTGTCTCGTCGCCATTGCCTTCTTTGGGTGTGTCCATCATATATATATCATATGATGAGGTGGCTGCCCAGTGCCCTGTGGGCAGTGGTTCCTCTTCGTCTCCCGCATCATCGTCCATACCGTCGATGTCTTCGGAGTTGAAGTCGAGCATGTCGGTTAAGTCGTCGAGAGTGGCTACTAAGTGGGTGGTGGGTGGGCTGCGAATTTCTTCGTCATCCGCATCCCAATCCTGCCGGGCATGGTTCGGCCTGGATCCTCCTGATAAGGAGAAAGACCTTAATGAGCTCAGTATGTCGCCAAAGAGCGAGTGCTGAAAAATATCCACGGAGGTAAACTCCATGATCGGCGCCCAATTGGATTCGATAGGAACGGGCGCAGGCGGTTCGGAGTCCGTGGCCGGAGAAGGATCCGGCAGTTTTACAACACGACTCTCGTGAAGGGTAAGATCGATATTCGGCTCGATCGCCGCTGAGGATATGGCCTCCATGAAAGGGTCTAACCACCCGTCCATGGATGGCGCAACTGGCTCCGAATTGAGGCTCGGAGCGGCTACCGGTGTGATCTCCTGAATACGGTCCGATGGTAGAGCTAAATCGTACTCATCATGACCGCGTGACGCACAAGGCAGGGGCTCGAATCCGTTGAAGATCAAGTCTCCACGGATATCGGCCGTGTAGTTTAAGCTTCCAAACCTGACCTGGTGGCCAGGGGCGTAACTTTCGATCTGCTCGAGATAGCCAAGCGAGTTGGCCCGCAGTGCGAAGCTGCCGAACACAAAGATCTGTCCGGGGAGAAAAGTCTCACCCTGGACTGCATCGCTATCGATGATAGTAGGAGCCATCAAGCCTAACGACGATGACACAGAGAAACTCTCAATAAAAGAACCAATGTCGGTGTCAAAACCGGCGGATCGCGAGTAGGGGGTCCCAAACTATGCGTCTAAGGCGGATGGTAACAGGAGGCAGGGGACATGATGTTTTACCCAGGTTCGGGCCCTCTTGATGGAGGTAAAACCCTACGTCCTGCTCGATTTATTCTTGATGATATGGGTATTATAAGAGTTGATCTACCACGAGATCGGAGAGGCTAAAATCTAGAAGCTAGCCTATGGTATGATTGTATGTTGTCCTATGGACTAAAACCCTCCGGTTTATATAGACACCGGAGGGGGCTAGAGTTACACAAGGTCGGTTACAAAGGAGGAGATATCCATATCCGTACTGCCTAGCTTGCCTTCCACGCCAAGTAGAATTCCATCCGGACACGGGACGAAATCTTCAATCTTGTATCTTCATAGTCCAACAGTCCGGCCAAAGAATATAGTCCGGCTGTCCGGAGACCCTCTAATACATGACTCCCTCAGTGGCGTTGTTAGCCGCAGAGAGCGATGGCGGTGATGACAAAGAGGTGATGGTGGAGCTCAAGCGGTTCCTGGTTGCCAACAAAAAGATCAACCGTGGCGACTACAAAGCGTCGTAGGAGTCGGACCAGTCGCCGTGCCTATGTAGAGGTGTCGGTTGCAATGGGGGCGGTCGCGTCGCCTCGCTGAACCTGACAAGCTCGACCATATCCGGTCCAGTGGCCTGGTGCACCTCAACATCTCCCACAACCTCATCACCACGTCGCTGAATTCGTCTGGACTGACCAACCTTCGGGTGCTCGACGTGTCGGCTAATAGGCTCGAGGGCGGCATCGCCGTCAATTTCCCATCGATATGAGCAAACCTTACCTTGCTCCACCTGTCCACCAACAACATCATAGACAACATCACCAACATGTTAGAGAGTTGCGCCAGGCTGGAGTACGTCGACCTCAGCTCGAACAACTTCAACGGCGAGCTCTTGCCCAATGTCGCAAGATTTAGGAAATTCAACATCGCCGAGAACAACCTCACCAGGAGCGTGTTTCCTGATGGCTGCAAGCTCAAGTCCTTAGACCTCTCTGCGAACATGTTAATCGGGAACTTCCCGGATTCCATGGCAACATGCAAGAATTTGACGTACCTATCCCTGTGGGGGAATAATTTTGCTGGGATGGTACCCGCCAGAATTGGGAAGATCGCGTCCCTAGAGGCGTTGGTTCTTGGGAAGAACGGGTTCGACCGGCAGATACCGCAGGAGCTGACGAACTGCGTGAGCCTTCAGTTCTTGGACATCAGTAGAAATACATTTGGTGATGACGTGCAGGAGATTTTTGGAAACTTTATGAGCTTGAAGTATCTTGTGCTTCACCACAACTACACCCGCGACATCGTGGCCTCCGGCATGCTCCGGCTACCACTGCTTGCTAGGCTCGACCTCAGCTTCAATGAGTTCACTAGCGATCTCCCACAAAAGGTGGCCTACATGAAGAGCCTCAAATACCTGATGCTCACCGATAACAACTTCTCTGGCAGGATACCTTCGGAGTACGGCCAGCTAGCCGAGCTCCAGGCGCTGGACCTATCTAATAACAACCTCTCAGGAGGAATCCCTATGAGCATCGGGGATCTCATGTCACTCCTTTGGCTCATACTAGCAGGGAACCAACTCTCCGGTGAGATACCGCCTGAGATTGGCTACTGCACCAGCTTGCTCTGGCTGAACCTACAAGACAACCGGTTAACCAGCCTGAGATGGCAGAGATAGGGAGGACTCCAGGTCCAACCTTCGCCAAGAACCGAAATGATACAAGCGTTTTCATTGGATCCAACAAGTGTCAGGCCATGAGACGGTGGATCCCGGCGAGCTATCGCCCGTTCAGCTTCGGCAACTCTGTCTTGACTGACCCCAAAACTAAAAATAACTTTGTCATGACTGGGCGAAACTATCGTAACATATGGGGCCACATCCTCAAGGGCTACCTAATCGTCCCAATGTGCACCAACTCATTGTCGGTCGGGTCGCTCCCCGGGTATGTGCAATTGTCAAGGAACATGCTTTCTGGTGAGATACCGTCGGAGATTGGTACAATGTGGAACATCGGTTTGCTCTTCCTCGATGGTAACCATTTCATGGGGCGATTGCCACGGGATATTGGCCGGCTTCCACTCGTAGAGCTGAACGTCTCGGGGAACAACATCTCGGGGCCTATCCCGTCCAAGATTGGCGAGTATCTGTGTCTGGAGAGGATGGATTTGTCCTTCAACAACCTCTCTGATGAGCTCCCAACAAGCCTGTTCAAGCTCACGGAGTTGGTTATTTTCAATGTTTCATACAACCCGCTCCTCTCTGGTAATATCTCCACCACCGGCCAATTCAGCACATTCGGCGAGCAGTCCTTCCTCGGCGACCCGGTCATCTCATTGGATCAGATTGGACCTGCCAGAATGCAACAACCAGGAGAGGAAGCTCCCTATGTTACCATTGTTGAGAGGAGCAGCGTACCGATAACAATCCTAGTGCCGTACTTCTTCTTCCTTGTAGTTGGCTTCTTTTATGGAACTATTAGAGGTGGGCGAAAGAACTGTTGACTATGGGGGCTGAGTGGAAGATTAAGCCTATGTGTAAATAAGAATGTCAATTTGAAGGGGGGTCAACTCTATAAACTAGCAAGGTGAAGAAAAAACAAAGAACTTGATGCAAAAGAAAGAAAATAAAGTTTTCACAAGAACCACTAGTGCAGAACCGGGCAATAGCACCGGTTCGTAAGGCCCTTTAGTGCCGGTTCAGTAACCGGCACTAAAGTTTGGGCACTAAAGCCTGCAAAAGAAAGAAAATAAAATTTTCACAAGAACCACTAGTGCAGAACCGGGCAATAGCACCGGTTCGTAAGGCCCTTTAGTGCCGGTTCGGTAACCGGCACTAAAGTTTGGGCACTCAAGCCCCCCCCCCTTTTAGTACCGGTTCAGCACAAACCGGTGCTAAAGGGCAACCACGTGGCACGAGACACGCCGTGGTCTGGAGGACCTTTAGTCCCGGTTGGTAAGGATTATTTTTTATTTTTATTTTTGAAATAAAGTAAAAATAGCCCGCCTACTAGGCCGGTACGGCCTGCGTATGACTAGAAACCCAATCTCTAGTTGGGCCAGGATGCAGGCCCGTACGGCCCAGTAGGCCCCACAGGGCAGAAGACTTGCAATAGGCCCACAAAGGCCTGCTTAGAGAGGAGCTCGATACGGTAGCCGCGGCGGGGCTTATAAACCGGTGCGAACTGTGAGGTGGGACTAAACATTATGCACTGCGGGTGGCAACGCACCATCTTTAGTACCGGTTGGTGGCTCCAACCGGTACTAAAGGGGGGGGGGGGGGGGGGGTCTTTAGTACCGATGGGAGCCATCAACCCGTACTAAAGGTCACCACCTTTAGTACCGGTTCGTGCCTCCAACCAGTACTAAAGACCCCCCCCTCCCCTTAATACCGGTTGGAGCCACCAACCCGTACTAAAGGCCACAACCTCTTTAGTACCGGTTCGTGGGCCGTTGGAACGGGTACTAATGATCACATTAGTGCCGATTCAATATAAACCAGGACTAATAAGTTTCACATTAGACCATTTTTCTACTAGTGAACACCAATGTATCCCAAGCTTTGAAACATCCGTGTGATCCAATGTCTTTATTGGAGGTGGTTAAATAAGATGCCTCGAAGTCACTTAGACCTCACCTTGATCTCCTCAAGGCAAAGTTAATCAAGGACTCACCCAGTCACTTGTGCTAGATATCGATGTAATCTCCGATCTTTCGCAAAACTTCCCTCAGACAAATCAACGGCGTGGATGCATGCTCCCAATCGACGACCCATAGCCATTGAGAAGATGTGGTAGGCCTACGGCCAAAGAGGGTAGCCCGACTCAAATAAATCTGATAGCCATAAACACGAATAATAATTGAAAAGTATGAATAATTTTCCAAAAATACAAAAATAATAATTACTTCAAATTAAATCCCTTCACAATTTTTTTAATAAAAATACTGGGCAGAGGGGCAGACCAGGAATTGAGTGGTCAGTGTCCCCCTTAACGTAGCCTTTTTTTTTGCAGGAAGTACCACAGCCATGTTGACAGTTACTCCAAAGCCCCAACTATTTCCATTATTTCGGTTGACCAATGGGTCGAGTCCCAACTATTTCCATTATTTCAGTGCCCCTGCCTTCACGGAAATACCAATGGCGCGTAAACATGTCACCGTCAGATGCATCCTCTCCATCATAGAAAAAGACTCGACGCCTCCATTGTCGCCGATCTGCTACTGGTCTAATTTTCTAGTGGTAGCCTGTCGCTTACCACAACATTTGCATGCCCGTATCCAGGCTGCAGTTTCCTAGCTATTTTTCTCGACCAAGATTTAACATGGGAATACCTTTTTTCTGCTTTTTCTTGCTTCAAGTTTAACAGTCAGCAGGGAAACCTTTCTGTGCATGAAAGAAAAATTGATCGATTCAATCCCAGCCTCATGGACTGTTTTACAAAATCCCAGCCTCAAAATAAATGAAATCCGAGTTTCCATACCTGTTGCTGGTCAGTTTTCTAGTGATATATAGGACATGTAGGCATTAAACCTACTGTCCCTGTCCTCATTACAGTGTTTGGCCGGTGACCAGCTGTGACATGCCAGGTCAAGTCAAGTCAATGGAAACTCAGTTCCTCGAAACAAATATTTCTGGAACCAGACCGGCACTTTCCATTTAAAACGTATGTTGATGGTAATTTGGTAAAGGCAAAACAATCATTTTTGAAAGCTCGGGAAACCTTTCTGTGCCAATTCCGTAATTTGGTAATTTGGTAAAGACAAAACAGTTAATTTGGTACTCCCTCCATGCCACAATGTAAGACGTTTTTGCAAACTAACATAGCTTGCAAAAACCTCTTATATTGTGAGATGAAGGGAGTAGTAATTTGGTAAAGACAAGGACAAAACAGTTAATATGGTAAAAACAAAATCTTTCTATGCACGACAACACAAAATCACTAATACGGTGAAGAATTGACCCATTCAATCCCAGCCTCATAAACTGTTCCACACAAAATCCAATTCATGGACATAATTTTCCACCATGCCATACTAACGCAAACTGTTCCACGAAGAAGACGCGTGATGACTGACTTAAGTGCCATTCCTCCCATGGTTCTTGCTCCAGTTCTCATCAGTAGAGGCACCAAACAAAGCAAAAGCAATGGCACCTCACCTCCCATGGCTCTTTCTCCAGTTCTTGCTACTGCTGCTGGGGGTATCATCTGCTGCTCAAGCACAAGTGAACATCACCTTGGGCTCCTCCTTGAAGCCCCAGGGGCCAAACAGCTCATGGCTCTCGACCTCCTTGAAGCACGAGTGAAATATAACTTTAAAAAATAATAGAAAAACATGATGCAAAATTAACGTATCACGAGTCAAGATTTGCTAGCTGCAACGCGACCATGTTGGCGAGGAAAACAGCGGGAAATGCTTGACGAGTTTTGGGAGAGAGCGTGCGGCCGAAGCAATCTCAATCAATTGGATTCAAAACGTGCATGATTTGCAAGCTAGCATTTCTAACCATATAGGGATTGCTATACTAAGCCCTTCCAATCTAATTTATCAAAAAGGCGCCCCACTTTATTATATATATAAAGCAAACCACCGCAATAACAGAAAAGTACAACAGAGTCGTACAAGCAGCACAGCAACACAGAATCTAATTCACAAGACAGTTCATGTGTTATATGTTCATGAAAGCTTGGTCAATGCTTCTCTAAACTTCTCCCTTCTATTTCGTCGGTCATGGCTACTCCTGCCGTGCCAACGCCGGCCGCACTTCAGCTCGACCACCAGGCCGCTGCCATCACGTCGCCGTATATGGTCATCCTATACCACATCTAGCCATGGACACCATCTTCCACCCTCAATATCATCTTGTGGTGCTTGTCCTTTGGTGCAAAACTCGATTTCAGTGGATCGGTCCACCATGATGGCTTGGTATTGCAAAATCCTAAAAGTTGTTTCGTTGTGTCAGTCTATATCGGTATATCCAAAAACGAGTACGGTGGGTTGTGGTCAGCGGATGGGGAAATTGCTTTGCATGTATTCCTCATGCCATGAATGAAAATTTACGAAAATGTTAACGCTCACACGTGTGGGCGTTAGCCAACTCGTCCACACGCCCTCATCA
Organism: Triticum monococcum; assembly: GCA_034509565.1. NCBI lineage: Eukaryota > Viridiplantae > Streptophyta > Magnoliopsida > Poales > Poaceae > Triticum > Triticum monococcum. Next base: position 24,454,241 of record CM067842.1, on the reverse strand, counting down.
TCGTCCAATAACTTCTGTACGAATCTTGGCATGAATTAGCTGATTTTGTATGCCACGTAGGACAACTCGCGTGTGTGGTGTGTGAGAAAGGTCGCCCATACATCCGTTTTACCACATGGAGGGGCCGGTGTGTGGGTGTTTAGCAGTTCGCCCACGCACCAGTTTTTCAGTCACGCACAAGGGCTGGTGTGTGGGCGTTTGCCATCTCGCCCACACACCCGCCTCCTCTCCCACACCCAAACTGCCAGTTGCCATGCGTTTTGCAGTCTACATGGCAACTGTCCTAGTATGATTGCAAGCAGATGGCAACTCTCTCTTTTTTTTACTCGAACATGTCAGTTGCCATATGTTTTGCATGGTACATGGCAAACTGCCCTAGTGTGCACGTAAGAAGATGGCAACTCTTTCTTTTTAAATGGCAACTGCCCTAGTGTGCTTGTGAGCACATGGCAACTCTCTCTTTTACCCGAACATGTTTTTTGCCATGCCTTTTTTTGTAGCGCTACATGGCAACTGCCTACTGTTAGTAGGTGGCAACTCCTAAAGTTTTGAAATCATGGCAACTACAGTAGACCAGACCACACATGGCAACAACTGTAGTTGTCCAAAAAATTTGCAATCTGGAATTTTGACCTGAGATGGCAACTGCAGTTGAGCAAACATGGCAACTGTAGTTGTCCGACATGACAACCGTAGTTCAGCGACATGGCAACTGCACTTAAACGAACATGGACGAGGGTCCGGCCCATGGCAACTGCGGGGCGCGCGGTAAAGTGTCACGTGGGGCGTGCAGGACCACGAGGTACGAGGCCTGACGTACCGGGCGTGTGGGCGTTATCTATTTCGCCCACACGCACGCATGTAAGAGGGACCGGGAGGGAAAAAAAGAGGTGTATGGACGCTAATTGTTTTGCCCACACACAGACGTGTGGGTTGGTCCTCTTAGGCACCACCGAAAACGTGTGGGCAGATTCCTTAACGCCCATACATGTGGCAGTTATCGGATTCCAAAATTTATGCAAACAAGGCATGGTGAACTCGAATTCAGTTTCCTCCAAAATCTCACATGTGATAGCTAAACTAGTGATGGCGTTTGATGTCACAAAATGAATGGAGCCATGAAGGTTATATCTTGGAGGAGGATATATATATATATAGAGAGCCTTCTCCTTTTCATGCAACTAGTTTTCTTTGAATCAACTCTCACTCTATATGTGTGAGTCCATGAAAAGCTAGTTGCCTTGTTGATTCATCATTTTCGCATGACGAGTTTTCGTTTAAGAAAAAAACATGACGAGTTTTGGTGGTTAGACTGCGTAGTCTTGTGCAGAACCTGAACACGGTACCATCTCTGAACCATCAATAGTGTGTGGCATGATCCGATGTGATGCCAATTTTCATTATCTCCTGCTTCCTTCTTTGAATAGCTTAGTTCATAATGTGTATTGCCATGCTTAAAAATCTGATGTTGGATTTTTAGAGATTACATGGGATATGATTAGTTGTGATTTGTATCTTGACTTGTATGTTAGCGGTGCATATAGTGTGATACGTTCACGATAACCAAACCACAAAATACAGCAACCCCAAACAATACTCACACGGAATACACAAGCATTACAACAAGTCTTGGCGTGTCAGCCAAGTCTGTGTTTCCCTCTCATCCGGTTAGGCTATTACTATTCCGCTTTGTGTGATAATTGAAAGGTGTAGCCGAGAGTCAAGGAACACAGCGACGGGCGGCCATGCACACTAGTCCGTTCATCTTTGCACCACATGTACAGCCTTTGATCTTTCCTTGCTTGCTTCACCTCTCATCGAGTACAACTTCTCTGGCAGGATACCTCTAGGGTACGACCGGCTCGCCGAGCTCCAGGCGCTGGACCTCTCTAATAACACACTCTCGGGAGGAATCCCCGCGAGCATCAGGAATCTCACGTCACTCCTCTGGTTAATGCTCGCAGGGAACCAGCTCTCCGGTGAGATACCGCCTGAAATCGGCAACTGCACCAGCTTGCTCTGGCTGAACCTGGCCGACAACCGGTTGATTGGCAATATCCCTCCGGAAATGACAGAGATAGGGAGGAATCCCGGTCCAACCTTCTGGAAGAACCGGAATGGATTCGAGCGTGCTCGCCAGCTCCGGCGAGTGCCAGGCCATGAAACGGTGGATCCCAGCAAGCTATCCTCCATTCAGCTTCATCTACCCGTCATGACTCGTGAGAGCTGTCACAGCATATGGGACCGCATCCTCAAGGGCAACGGTATCGTCCCAATTCGGGCTTGGTCACCGGCGGGGTCGAACAGAGTTCCAGCTGGGTACGTGGTTGGCGAGATTCTGTCTCTGGAGAGGATGGATTTGTCATTCAACAACCTCTCCGACGAGCTCCCGGCAAGCCTGTTCAAGCTCACGCAGTTGGTTATGTTCAATGTGTCATATAACCCGCTCCTCTCTGGCAATGTCTCCACCACCGGCCAGTTCGGCACCTTCGACGAACAGTCCTTCCTCGGCGACCCACTCATATCACTGCGTCAGGGTGGAGCTGCCGGCAAGCAACCACCACGACCGGAAGCTGCTGATGCTACCGTTGTTGAGAGGAGCAGTATACCAATAGCAATCCTAGTGTCGTACTTCTTCCTTGTAGTTGGCTTCATTGCCGGCACTCTTAGAGGTGGGCGAAAGATCCGTTGACTATGGGGGCTCAGCAGGAGATTGCAAAAATTAAGACACTTTTTACGGTACATCATACTAGCCAAGATAGTGGGTAGTACTCCTTAGTTGATCCAATGGTCAGTCATGATCGATAAAATTTTCACTCAAGGGCATACTAGTAATTCTCAATCAGAGGCAGATTTATTCTTTCTTAGTTTAATCATAATCATAGTAATCTAATTAATTAAGTTAATCCCATCTGACGCGACACTGTTCCTCCGCTGCTTGCGACGCCACGCCGCCACAAAATCTCCATGCGGCTCGCCGGCGCAAGGACCTCCACTATACCCACTCCCTTGCAGCCAATGCGTGCACACAGAACAACACGGCTTCATGTGGCGCCCGATGCACTAGCCGATTTGATTTTCATTTGATGAGTAGCAACGGCAACACGGCTGGGCGATGGCGAGCATGGGTGTGCGACGGCCGTCTGAAGTGGTGAGCGGGGTGGTGCTGCGAGGCGATTGACAAGTTCGATTACTCCCACGGTGCACTCCCAAGCCTCATTGCGAGGAGGCACGTGCGGGTGCATATGCGGCCCACGTCATAGCTGCTCCCTCGGGCTGCCAGAGCTGCCCCGCTAGAGGGGCACGACGACGGCGACAGACCTGGTTCAGGCGCATGGTGCGGAACCCCTGATCGCAGGCCAAGAGCGTCGGGCAGCTTGTCAGCCCGAAAGTGTCCGGCGTCGACTCACCGAGGAGCAGAAGGTGAATGGAAGACTTACCAACTCCCCATCTTCGATCCCGCCCTCGTGGAGCTCTGCTCAATTCCACCGGCCTTGTAATCACAAGGTGAGTTGATGCAATAAAGAAAATCACAGGGCCATATGTGCTTGTGGCCATCAACAAGCATCTCGCGTGCACACTTGTGTTACGAGAGCAAGGAGTAATCTGATTGTTGCATATGTTCGTGACGTGATTGTCTATCCGGCCGGCGGAGCTTTTCTACATCGTTGTGTCCAGTCTACGTGAGGAAAATTCCACCTTGGGGCCTGAACCGAGGCCGTCAGCTTTGCTTCGTCGGCGGCCGTGGCTTGTCGCCGAAAAGTACAGGGCAGCTTGCCGGCGTGGACTGTGCAAGAGATGATGGGAGGAAAGGTTGGCTATGGCGAGGAAGAAACCTCACCGCGTGATTGATAAATATTGAAGTACCCAAAATGCCCTTAACCAGGAAATATACTACCTAAAACCTGATGTAGTATCGACTCGTCTGGGCCCTCCAACCCATAGAAATGAACGGCTCAAATTGACTTAATGCACTGTAAAAGGTCTCAAAATTAAACCTTTGCGCAAACTAGAATGTTAATTGGAAGGGTGAACCAACTCTACAAACTAGCAAGGTGAAGCACAAAGCAAAGAACTTGATGCAACATAAATAAATAAAGTTTTGAGAAGGAGAACAGCGATGTATCCCAAGCTTTAAAACATTTGTGTGATCCAATGTCTTTATTGCAGATGCTTAAATAAGAAGCCTCGAAATCACTTAGACCTCACCTTGATCTCCTCAAGGTAAAGTTTATGAACTCATCTAGTCACTTTTGCTTGATGTCGATGTGATCTCCTCATGGTAAAGTTCATTTAGAACTCATCTAGTCACTTGTGCTCGATGTCGATGTGATCTCTGATCTTCCGCAAATTTCCTTGAGACAAATCCACAGCTTGGATGCTCTCACCCATAGCCATCCAGAAGATGCGGTGGGCCTACAGCTAGAGAGGCTAGCCACAAAATCAAATGAAATCTGGGTAACCATAAATGTGAATAATTTCTCAAAATATACAAGTAATTTAATAACTTAAAATTAAATCCTTCTCCAAAAAATTCAAAAAAATACTGGCCAGAGAGGCGCGAACCTTGGGATACCCAGTTTCTCTTTCCGTAGCCATGTTCAAAAATACTGGCTAGAGAGGTGCATATAATTTCTAAATTGAGTGGTCGATCAGTGTCCCCCTTACCGTAGCCATGTTTCGATTTTTTGTGGCAAGTACCCTAGCCATTTTGACAGTTACTCCAACTATTTCTAATATTCCAATCAACCAATGAGTCGAGTCCTTGTGCCCCTGCCTTCACGGAAACACCAATGGAGTGTAAGCACCGGCTGTGACATGCCAAGTCAAGTCAAGTCAAGTCAATGGAAACTCTTGAATGCCATGAGATGCGTAGGTGATAAAAAATTCTAATTCACAAGTAGGAAACGAATATCCAGAATTGGTTAAACTTTAGAGTTCAGACTTCTGTATTAAGGGACAAATAGATTTCAGTATTTTATCAGTTCACAAATTCAGATTAGCACTTTTCATTTAAACTATATCTTAACATTAATTTGGTAAAGACAAAACAATTATTCTAGAAAGTCAGAACACTAGCAGTATATTCCGAAAAACATAACACTAGCCTAGCAGCAGCGGCAACCTCAATTCGGTTCACCAATTCAATCACAACCTCATACACTGTTCCACACAAAATCCAATTCATGGACATTATTTTCCACGTGCCGTACTGACGCCAACTGTTCCACGAAGAAGCCGCGTAATGACTGAGCACCGTTAAGTGCCATTCTGAAGGGGCATAAGCTTGCTCCAGTTCTCATCAGTAGAGGCACCAAACAAAGCAAAAGCAATGGCACCTCACCTCCCATGGCTCTTGCTCCAGTCCTTGCTACTGCTGCTGGGGGTATCATCTGCTGCACAAGCACAAGTGAACATCACCTTGGGCTCCTCCTTGAAGCCCCAGGGGCCAAACAGCTCATGGCTCTCCCCCTCCGGCGACTTCGCGTTCGGTTTCCGGCCACTGGAAGGTAACCCCTCCTCATACCTCCTCGCCGTCTGGTTCAACAAGATCCCTGAGAAGACAGTTGCTTGGTACGCCAAGAGCAGCTCCGACGGTCAAGAGTCACCGGTGCAAGTGCCATCCAGCTCCGTGCTGCACCTCACCACTGACGGGTTGCTCTCGCTTCGCAACCCATCCGGCGATGAAGTCTGGAGTCCTCGGGCCCCTGGTGCGGCCTACGCCAGCATGCTCGACACAGGCGACTTCAGGCTTGTCGGTGCAGATGGCAAACCAAAGTGGAAGACCTTTGATTTCCCGGCTGATACCATCCTGCCCACACAAGTGCTTCCTGTGGGTCAGCAGGATAAGGTACTTAGAAGCCGTCTCATCCCCAAAGATTACGCCAATGGCCGGTTTCTCCTAGCTGTGCAAACTGATGGTAATCTTGTGCTGTATTCAATGGCCGAGCATTCCACACTTGAGTACGGTCCATACTGGGCAACTATGACAGTTGGGAACGGCTCACGGTTGGTGTTCAATGAAACAGGCAGGATATACTTCACCTTGAAAAATGTGACACAGATCAATGTCACTTCAGCAGGGGGCAACTCAATGGGTGATTTCTTCAATCGTGCCACACTTGATCCGGATGGCGTATTTCGGCAGTATGTGTACCCAAAGAGCAGAAAGGCCAGAAGTCTATGGAGCTTGCAATGGAAAGCGGTGAGCTCAATTCCTGAGGACATCTGCGAAACAGTAATGGTAAATGCAGGCAGTGGTGCATGTGGCTTCAACAGCTACTGCACCTTTGATGGCACCAAGAATCAGACAAGCTGCCTATGCCCTGAACATTACAAGTTCTTCGATGAGGAGAGGGAGTACAAAGGGTGCAGGCCTGACTTTGTGCCACAAAGTTGTGACCTTGATGAGATAGCAGCAATGGCGCAGTTTGAGATGACTACGATCGATCGTGTTGATTGGCCTAACTGTGACTATGAGAAATACCGCCCCATAGACGAGACAGAGTGCCGGAGGCTGTGTGTGATTGATTGCTTCTGTGCCGCAGCGGTCTTTGATCCAAACACAAAAACCTGCTGGAAGAAAAAGCTCCCTTTATCAAATGGAAATATGGCACAAACTGTCCAGAGGACGGTTCTGATCAAGGTGCCTAGGAGCAACAATTCAGAGTCCCAGCTCAGCAGTGGCTCTAGCAAATGGAAGAAGGACAAGAAGTATTGGATTCTTGGGAGTTCCTTGTTTTTTGGGAGTTCGGTATTGCTAAACCTTCTCCTTATCTCTATTCTGCTCTTTGGCACTTACTGGGGTATTTCCATCACCTCAAAAAAGAAACTCCGGTCACCGCAATCGTCAGGTAGTTCTATATTGCCCCCAAAACTTTTCACTTACAGTGAACTGGAGAAGGCAACCAGTGGTTTCCATGAGGTGCTAGGCAGCGGTGCCTCTGGTACTGTGTACAAAGGAAAGCTGCAAGATGAGCATGCGACCAACATTGCAGTCAAGAAAATTGAAAAACTCCAGCAAGAGACTGAGAAGGAATTCATGGTGGAAGTGCAAACCATCGGGCAGACGTTTCACAAGAACTTGGTCAGGCTGCTTGGCATGTGCAACGAGGGAACTCACCGACTGCTAGTTTATGAGTTCATGACCAAGGGCTCGCTCAATGAATTCCTCTTCGGTGATGCTCGGCCAGATTGGAACCTCCGTGTGCAAGTCGCACTTGGAGTGGCACGAGGGCTGCTCTACTTGCATGAAGAGTGCAGCACATGGATTATCCACTGCGACATAAAACCACAGAACATCCTTCTCGATGACAGCTTCATGGCAAAGATAGCAGACTTTGGCCTGGCAAAGCTTCTTCGAGCCAATCAGACACAAACAAACACCGGCATCCGGGGCACTCGAGGTTACGTTGCCCCAGAGTGGTTCAAGAACATAGCGATCACTTCCAAAGTCGATGTTTACAGCTTTGGTGTGATCCTGCTGGAGCTTGTGTGCTGCAGGAGGAATGTGGAGGTAGAGATCGCCGATGAAGATCAGGCGATACTAACTTACTGGGCAAACGACTGTTACAGGTGTGGGAGGATCAACTTGCTGGTGGAGGGTGACGATGAAGCAATCTTCAACATAAAAAAGGCAGAGCGCTTCGTGGCTGTAGCACTTTGGTGCCTTCAGGAGGAGCCAACAATGCGGCCAACCATGCTTAAAGTGACACAAATGCTTGATGGAGCAGTCCAAATCCCCATACCTCCGGATCCCTCTTCCTTCATCAGTTCACTTCCGTAGTCCGTGCTTGTTAACAGATAAGTTGTGGCATGAAGTAAGATTATGCAATACATGGATAATCTGAAACTGTTTTCCATTGAAGCTTCACAGTTAATGGTAAATATAGTATTTCAGGCACTTATGTTTAGCTGAACAAATAGCATCACTGATGCATCTGTATCTTTTTTCTTTTTATGTGAAACATCTGTATCTTTTTTTCGTAAGCAGCCGTATATCTATTTATATGCCTATTTATATCTTTGAATCCGAGTTTTTTCAAACATTCTCTACAATGCCTCGTAAACAAAAAGAAAACATTCTCTAGACTAGAAAAAGGGTAGAGGTGACTACATAATACATATGATTAGTAACTAATAGAAGTTTCCTACAGCTACATGGTCCGGGCCACTGGCATCAAACAATCCTTTATAAAATGGTGTTGATACCTAAGCAGTGAATCAAGAAAATTTTCGATTATAGTTTGAAGGAAAATGGCTGCCTTGTATTTCAGGCACTTGCGTCTAGCTGCAATAAATAGCACCATAATACGTATGTACTTCTTCTTCTTCTTCTTCTTCTTCTTCAGAAAATGCATATGTATCTGTATTCATATGACTAATTATATCTTTGATGAATCCATTTTAGTCAGACATTCACAGCAACTGAATAGTCAGATGTGAATAGGCATGGGCTGGTGTCGAACATCCCACAAAACCTTGCTAATATGCAACCGCTGAATCAATAAAAATGTTCATACCAGCATATTTCGACAACTTTCAGAACAACATCGTATTCTCCAGAATAAAACATATGAAAATTATTAGTCTGCACTGTCAAAATTCAGAGGGTAATACTCTCTGAATTATTTGGGAATACCTATAGCAATGCGGACAGTAATTAGCTATAGATAATTACTGGTATTACTGGACAGTGTTAGTGGGGAATTAGTGAGAATACTCTTCACTGTCAATCAGTGGGAGTATTTTTTTAAAGATATTGTTTTTTCTCAATCAATTAGCTAAAGTACAAATAAAGTCTTAGCCGTCCGATCCAAAATGAAAGTAATCTACTGAATAAAAAAAAATCTAAAGTGCCTGATTCAGTAATATACATGTTTTTTTTTTGAGGAAAGGCCTTCATGACTAGCTTTCAATAATATACATGTTTATTTTACAATTCCGTTGGGCTCCACCAGAAACAGGGAATGTGATACGGCTCAAGAGGTTCGTTGTCGCAGTGCGTGATCAAAGGTGAACAAGGTGGGTTGTGAGCAGATAATTAAGAGACCGTCTCTCTTGCTTTTCTCGTATTGTGAACGAAAGGTTATGTAAACAGTAGCATGGTCAAGGGGAGTTCAGTTTCCTCCAAAATCTCAGGTCCGATAGCTAAATCGGTGATGATAATTAATATCATGAAATCGATGGAATCGTGAAGGTGGTATCTTAAAGGAAGAGATATATGGAAAGAGTTACATCATGTTATAGAGTTTTTTTTTTCTTTTTCATGCAACTAGTTCTTCTCGAATCAACTCTCACTCTGTATATTTTTTTTAAAAAAGGAAGATGACCCCCTGCCTCTGCATCTGGGAGATGCATACGGTCACTTTATTGATTATTATCGAGGACCTTACAAAGTATTACAAACAATATATCTGAATCCACCATTTTGGCAACATATGACGCTACTCCTATCTATATGATGAAGAGATGCTAGCTGGTCAGACGCACTCGTGTGTCGTCACTGCCATCTTCTACAAGTCCGTCTTCAGATCATATTGAGGCTTCTACCTTGTCTGGCCACTCTGCCATCGACGTCACCATGACGCCAGACAGCTACCTCCTCCTGCACGAGTCCATCTCCGCGCATCGGACGCTAAGCCTCCACAGCGCCATGCCGCCGATCTCCACCGCCATCAATGTGTGAGATGGAGTGCCGCTCCACCATACCCCTAGCCATCACTTGCTTCAAAACGATGCCCCCAGGAGGGAAAGCGATAAAACGCCATCATCATCCGATCCGGAAGACCCAGATCTAGGGTTTCCCCGGAGCATCCCGAGCCTGATGACGCAGACTGCAACGACGATGCCTCGACAAGGGAACGACATCAAAAACGCCGTCATCGTCCGCCATGACCGTAGTCGGCGCGATTTTCATCGGCAGTTGCTCCACCAAACGTGCGCCACCGATGTCGCTGGTCCCTTCAACCGGAGTAAACTCCAAAACGATGCCCTAAAGAGGGACTACGACGCAAAATCGCCGTCATCGCTCGATCCCAAGGAGATCTAGGGTTTCCCCCGAAGATGCCCGCGCTGTCAAGGATCAGACAATGATAGAATCCCGGCGGATCTGCCCAGCTGCCGATGAGTTGCACCCGCCACCGTGCCGGCAACAGACCAGCGATCAAGGCCCATGCTTGGGCATAGATCCGGCCGCGCCGCCGCGAACCGATCCGGTCACGACGCCGCCGTCCCTGGCGACCGAGACGCACCAGATCGTGAGGCCTCCTGCCATGGGGGCGCGAAGTCGCCGAGGCGCCACCACCACCCGCCGTGGCGTCTGGCCCGCTGCCACGCTCCGGCCCGAGGGCGCCGGCCCGCGCCAGCCCCACACGAGCGAGAGGGCCTGAGTCCCCGCCGCCGCGGGCGACGACCAAGCTTCGCCTGGCCGCGCCCTTGGGCGGCGGCGAGGGAGGAGGAGGAGTGGGGGAGGGCCGGCCGACGGGATCTGGGGGGCCTCCCGGCCGCCCACGCGGGGGGCGACTCGGGAGAGGAGAGGATCGTGTATTCGGTTTGGTAAGAACAACTCTCTCTGGACCATCAATAGTGTGGTGGCATGGTTCCGATGTCATACCAATCTTCATTTCTCCAGGTTTCTTACTTCTTTGAATAGATTCGCTTCGTAAGATGCAAGTAATGTTATTTTGTGTGACATAAATAATTCTAATTTGGTGATAAAATTAATGATCAATAGAAATCCTGCAAAAAAAAAATTGGAGTACCTCTGACACAGGCTGAGCTACAAAATGTACACATCATTCAATGGGAACTCTACCACTCCTTCATTAATTTACAGGCCTAAACTCTTCCTTGTTAGGCCAATGCAATTTTCAAAGGATTGCACTAAAGTTTATGACATTCTGCACGAAAATGGTTAGTTTGACGAAATAGGGTTTCCCCCCGCTTTCTATTACAAATCAAACATCACTGAAACAAATCAGATAGGTGCTGGGGTGGAAGCAGCACATGCACGCCCAAAAAAACGAAAGAGAAAAAGAAAAAAAACAAATGCCGACACCGACGGATCCACAAAAACGAAGAAGCTTCGCGACCATCGCGTCCACCGGGGATCCTCCACTAGGCTCCTATACTCTGGAGCGCCGGTACCAATCAACACCTCCAAGAAGGTACGCGACGATGACGCTGCTGCTGCCAAGGGTTTCCCCCCGTACGCAACAAGGAGAGAGGAAGGGTACCCCCGACGCCCTCTAGGAAGGTTCGGCGGCACCCTCAGGAACCACCGCGTCGCAGTCGGCTCGGCCGATAGGGATTTCTCCCGATCCCAACCTTCATCTCGGGCGCTCCAGAGCACGCCACCAAACAAACCACCACTATGCACCAAAACGGTCTTGAAGCTTCCGCGCCATATCACCACAGCACCGCGAAAGGGGCCTGCTGAACAAAGAAGAGGAGCCGGGACTCGGGATAGCAGCATCGTTGACACGCGGGAGGGCCCAACCTCCACCGTCAACGACGGTAACCGACCGGATGCGGCAGCAGGAGCATACCGGTCCCGTGGGACCACAGGTTCCGGCTGGATCCTTAGATGCATGTAAAGTTCCCGTCATCACGCTGCAGAAGGCACGCCGTCGGCGCCACCACCTCGAGTCCGAGCCGCTCCTCCTCAGCACCACGCGGAGGACGTCGAAGCCACGCCAATGGCCAACCTGTTGGGGAACGTAGTAATTTCAAAAAAATTCCTACGCACACGCAAGATCATGGTGATGCATATGTTGGGGAACGTAGTAATTTCAAAAAATTTCCTACGCACACGCAAGATCATGGTGATGCACAGCAACGAGAGGGAGAGTCTGATCTACGTACCCTTGTAGATCGTAACGGAAGCGTTGACACAACGTAGAGGAAGTAGTCGTACGTCTTCTTCCCGATCCGACCGATCCAAGCACCGTTACTCCGGCACCTCCGAGTTCTTAGCACACGTACAGCTCGATGACGATCCCCGGGCTCCGATCTAGCAAAGCTTCGGGGAGGAGTTCCGTCAGCACGACGGCGTGGTGACAATCTTGATGTTCTACCGACGCAGGGCTTCGCCTAAGCACTACAACGATATGATCGAGGTGGAATATGGTGGCAGGGGGCACCGCACACGGCTAAGGAACGATCACAATGATCAACTTGTGTGTCATGGGGTGCCCCCTGCCTCCGTATATAAAGGAGCAAGGGGGAGGGGTCGGCCGGCCTAGGAGGAGGCGCGCCAAGGGGAGTCCTACTCCCACCGGGAGTAGGACTCCCTCCTTCCTTGTTGGAGTAGGAGAAGGGGAAAGAGGGGGAGATGAATAAGGAAAAGGGGGCTGCGCCCCTTGTGCAATTCGGACCAGAGGGGGGGCGCAGGCCTCCTTCCTTTTGGACTCTTTCCTCTATTCCCGTATGGCCCAATAAGGCCCATATACTCCCCGGCGAATTCCCGTAACTCTCCGGTACTCCGAAAAATATCCGAATCACTCGGAACCTTTCCAAAGTTCGAATATAGTCGTCCAATATATCGATCTTTACGTCTCGACCATTTCGAGACTCCTCGTCATGTCCCCGATCTCATCCGGGACTCCGAACTCCTTCGGTACATCAAAACTCATAAACTCATAATATAACTGTCATCGAAACCTTAAGCGTGCGGACCCTACGGTTCGAGAACAATGTAGACATGACCGAGACACGTCTCCGGTCAATAACCAATAGCGGGACCTGGATGCCCATATTAGCTCCTACATATTCTACGAAGATCTTTATCGGTCAGACCGCATAACAACATACGTTGTTCCCTTTGTCATCGGTATGTTACTTGCCCGAGATTCGATCGTCGGTATCCAATACCTAGTTCAATCTCGTTACTGGCAAGTCTCTTTACTCGTTCCGTAATACATCATCCCACAACTAACTCATTAGTTGCAATGCTTGCAAGGCTTAAGTGATGTGCATTACCGAGAGGGCCCAGAGATACCTCTCCGACAATCGGAGTGACAAATCCTAATCTCGAAATACGCCAACCCAACATCTACCTTTGGAGACACCTGTAGTACTCCTTTATGATCACCCAGTTACGTTGTGACGTTTGGTAGTACCCAAAGTGTTGCTCCGGTAAACGGGAGTTGCATAATCTCATAGTCATAGGAACATGTATAAGTCATGAAGAAAGCAATAGCAACATACTAAACGATCGGGTGCTAAGCTAATGGAATGGGTCATGTCAATCAGATCATTCATCTAATGATGTGATCCCGTTAATCAAATAACAACTCTTTGTCCATGGTTAGGAAACATAACCATCTTTGATTAACGAGCTAGCCAAGTAGAGGCATACTAGTGACACTCTGTTTGTCTATGTATTCACACATGTATTATGTTTTCGGTTAATACAATTCTAGCATGAATAATAAACATTTATCATGATATAAGGAAATAAATAATAACTTTATTATTGCCTCTAGGGCATATTTCCTTCAGTCTCCCACTTGCACTAGAGTCAATAATCTAGTTCACATCGCCATGTGATTTAACAGCAATAGTTCACATCACCATGTGATTAACACCCATAGTTCACATCGTCATGTGACCAACACTTAAAGGGTTTACTAGAGTCAGTAATCTAGTTCACATATCTATGTGATTAACACCCAAAGAGTACTAAGGTGTGATCATGTTTTGCTTGTGAGATAATTTTAGTCAACGGGTCTGTCACATTCAGATCCGTAAGTATTTTGCAAGTTCTATGTCTACAATGCTCTACACGGAGCTACTCTAGCTAATTGCTCCCACTTTCAATATGTATCCAGATTGAGACTTTAGATTCATCTGGATCAGTGTCAAAAACTTGCATCGACGTAACCCTTTACGACGAACCTTTTTGTCACGTCCATAATCGAGAAACATATCCTTATTTCACTAAGGATAATTCTGACCGCTGTCCAGTGATCTACTCCTAGATCACTATTGTACTCCCTTGCCAAATCAGTGCAGGGTATACAATAGATCTGGTATACAGCATGACATACTTTATAGAACCTATGGCCAAGGCATAGGGAATGACTTTCATTCTCTTTCTATCTTCTGCCGTGGTCGGGCTTTGAGTCTTACTCAACTTCACACCTTATAATACAGGCAAGAACTCTTTCTTTGACTGCTCCATTTTGAACTACTTCAAAATCTTGTCAAGGTATGTACTCATTGAAAAAACTTATCAAGCGTCTTGATCTATCTCTATAGATCTTGAAGCTCAATATGTAAGCAGCTTCACCGAAGTCTTTCTTTGAAAAGCTCCTTTCAAACACTCCTTTATGCTTTACAAAATAATTCTACATTATTTCCGATCAACAATATGTCATTCACATATACTTATCAGAAATGTTGTAGTGCTCCCACTCACTTTCTTGTAAATACAGGCTTCACCGCAAGTCTGTATAAAACTATATGCTTTCATCAACTCATCAAAGCGTATATTCCAACTCCGAGATGCTTGCACCAGTCCACAGATGGATCGCTGAAGCTTGCACATTTTGTTAGCACCTTTCGGATTGACAAAACCTTTTGTTGCATCATATACAACTCTTCTTTAATAAATCCATTAAGGAATGCAGTTTTGTTTATCTATTTGTCAGATTTCATAAAATGCGGCAATTACTAACATGATTCGGACAGACTCAAGCATAGATACGAGTGAGAAGCTCTCATCGTAGTCAACACCTTGAACTTGTCGAAAACCTTTTGCGACAATTCTAGCTTTGTAGATAGTAACACTACTATCAGCGTCCGTCTTCCTCTTGAAGATCCATTTATTCTCAATTGCTTGCCGATCATCGGGCAAGTCAACCAAAGTCCAAACTTTGTTCTCATACATGGATCATATCTCAGACTTCATGGCCTCAAACCATTTCGCGGAATCTGGGCTCATCATCGCTTCCTCATAGTTCGTAGGTTCGTCATGGTCAAGTAACATGACCTCCAGAACAGGATTACCGTACCACTCTGGTGCGGATCTCACTCTGGTTTACCTACAAGATTCGGTAGTAACTTGATCTGAAGTTACATGATCATCATCATTAGCTTCCTCACTAATTGGTGTAGTAGTCACAAGAACAGATTTTTGTGATGAACTACTTTCCAATAAGGTAGAAGGTACAATTACCTTATCAAGTTTTCTACTTTCCTCCCACTCACTTCTTTCAAGAGAAACTCCTTCTCTAGAAAGGATCCATTATAAGCAACGAATGTCTTGCCTTAGGATCTGTGATAGAAGGTGTACCCAACAGTCTCCTTTGGGTATCCTATGAAGACATATTTCTCCGATTTGGATTTGAGCTTATCAGGATGAAACTTTTTCTCATAAGCATCGCAACCCCAAACTTCAAGAAACGACAACTTTGGTTTCTTGCCAAACCATAGTTCATAAGGCGTCGTCTCAACGGATATAGATGGTTCCCCTTTTTAACATGAATGAAGCTGTCTCTAATGCATGACCCCAAAAACGATAGTGGTAAATCGGTAAGAAACATCATAGATTGCACTATATCCAATAAAGTACGGTTATGACGTTCGGACACACCATTATGCTGTGGTGTTCCAGGTGGCGTGAGTAGTGAAACTATTTCACATTGTTTTAACTGAAGACCAAACTCGTAACTCAAATATTTGTCTCCGCGATCAGATCGTAAAAACTTTATTTTCTTGTCACGATGATTTTCCACTTCACTCTGAAATTCTTTGAACTTTTCAAATGTTTCAGACTTATGTTTCATCAAGTAGATATACCCATATCTGCTCAAATCATCTGTGAAGTTTAGAAAATAACGATACTTGCCGTGAGCCTAAACACTCATCGGACCGCATACATCAGTATGTATTATTTCCAATAAGTCATTTGCTCGCTCCGGAGAACGGAGTCTTAGTCATCTTGTGTTGGGGAACGTAGTAATTTCGAAAAATTTCCTACGCACACGCAAGATCATGGTGATGCATAGCAACGAGAGGGGAGAGTGTTGTCTACGTACCAACGCAGACCGACTACGGAAGCGATCACACAACGTAGAGGAAGTAGTCGTACGTCTTCTTCCCGATCCGACCGATCCAAGCACCGTTACTCCGGCACCTCCGAGTTCTTAGCACACGTTCAGCTCGATGACGTTCCTCGGGCTCCGATCCAGCAAAGCGTCGAGGAAGAGTTCTGTCAGCACGACGGCGTGATGACGATCTTGATGTACTACCGACGCAGGGCTTCGCCTAAGCACTGTAACGGTATGATCGAGGTGGAATTTGGTGGCAAGGGGCACCGCACACGACTAAGGAACGATCTCAAGGATCAACTTGTGTGTCTTGGGATGCCCCCTGCCCCCGTATATAAAGGTTGGAGGAGGGGGAGCCGGCCGGCTAGGGAGAGGGAGGCGCAGAGGGAGTCCTACTCCCACCGGGAGTAGGACTCCCCCTTCCAATCCTAATCCTATTAGGACTCCCGGGGGGGAAAGGAGAGAGAGGGGGGCCGACCCCTTCTCCTAGTCCTACTAGGACTTGGGGAAGGGGGGGCGCGCGGCTAGGCTGTGGGCTGCCCCTTCTCTCTTTTCCACTAAGGCCCAATAGGCCCATTAGTCTCCCGGGGGGTTCCGGTAACCCTCCCGGTATTCCGGTAAAATCCCGATTTCACCCGGAACACTTCCTATGTCCAAACATAGGCTTCCAATATATCAATCTTTACGTCTCGACCATTTCGAGACTCCTCGTCATGTCCGTGATCTCATCCGGGACTCCGAACAACCTTCGGTACATCAAAATGCATAAACTCATAATAACTGTCATCGTAACGTTAAGCGTGCGGACCCTACGGTTCGAGAACAATGTAGACATGACCGAGACACGTCTCCGGTCAATAACCAATAGCGGGACCTGGATGCCCATATTGGCTCCTACGTATTCTACGAAGATCTTTATCGGTCAGACCGCATAACAACATACGTTGTTCCCTTTGTCATCGGTATGTTACTTGCCCGAGATTCGATCGTCGGTATCCAATACCTAGTTCAATCTCGTTACCGGCAAGTCTCTTTACTCGTTCCGTAATACATCATCTCACAACTAACATATTAGTTGCAGTGCTTGCAAGGCTTATGTGATGTGCATTACCGAGAGGGCCCAGAGATACCTCTCCGACAATCGGAGTGACAAACCCTAATCTTGAAATACGCCAACCCAACATCTACCATTGGAGACACCTGTAGTACTCCTTTATAATCACCCAGTTACGTTGTGACGTTTGGTAGTACCCAAAGTGTTCCTCCGGTAAACGGGAGTTGCATAATCTCATAGTTATAGGAACATGTATAAGTCATGAAGAAAGCAATAGCAACATACTAAACGATCGGGTGCTAAGCTAATGGAATGGGTCATGTCAATCAGATCATTCTACTAATGATGTGACCTCGTTAATCAAATAACAACTCTTTGTTCATGGTTAGGAAACATAACCATCTTTGATTAACGAGCTAGTCAAGTAGAGGCATACTAGTGACACTCTGTTGGTCTATGTATTCACACATGTATTATGTTTCCGGTTAATAAAATTCTAGCATGAATAATAAACATTTATCGTGATATAAGGAAATAAATAATAACTTTATTATTGCCTCTAGGGCATATTTCCTTCAGTCTCCCACTTGCACTAGAGTCAATAATCTAGATTACACAGTAATGATTCTAACACCCATGGAGCCTTGGTGCTGATCATGTTTTGCTCGTGGAAGAGGCTTAGTCAACGGGTCTGCAACATTCAGATCCGTATGTATCTTGCAAATCTCTATGTCTCCCACCTGGACTAAATCCCGGATGGAGTTGAAGCGTCTCTTGATGTGTTTGGTTCTTTTGTGAAATCTGGATTCCTTTGCCAAGGCAATTGCACCAGTATTGTCACAGAAGATTTTCATTGGACCCGATGCACTAGGTATGACACCTAGATCGGATATGAACTCCTTCATCCAGACTCCTTCGTTTGCTGCTTCCGAAGCAGCTATGTACTCCGCTTCACATGTAGATCCCGCTACGACGCTTTGTTTAGAACTGCACCAACTGACAGCTCCACCGTTTAAAGTAAACACGTATCCGGTTTGCGATTTAGAATCGTCCGGATCAGTGTCAAAGCTTGCATCAACGTAACCTCTTACGGTGAGCTCTTTGTCACCTCCATATACGAGAAACATATCCTTAGTCCTTTTCAGGTATTTCAGGATATTCTTGACCGCTGTCCAATGATCCATTCCTGGATTACTTTGGTACCTCCCTGCTAAACTTATAGCAAGGCACACATCAGGTCTGGTACACAGCATTGCATACATGATAGAGCCTATGGCTGAAGCATAGGGAACATCTTTCATTTTCTCTCTATCTTCTGCAGTGGTCGGGCATTGAGTCTGACTCAACTTCACACCTTGTAACACAGGCAAGAACCCTTTCTTTGCTTGATCCATTTTGAACTTCTTCAAAATCTTGTCAAGGTATGTGCTATGTGAAAGTCCAATTAAGCGTTTTGATCTATCTCTATAGATCTTTATGCCTAATATGTAAGCAGCTTCCCCGAGGTCTTTCATCGAAAAACTTTTATTCAAGTATCCCTTTATGCTATCCAGAAATTCTATATCATTTCCAATCAGCAATATGTCATCCACATATAATATCAGAAATGCTACAGAGCTCCCACTCACTTTCTTGTAAATACAGGCTTCTCCAAAAGTCTGTATAAAGCCAAATGCTTTGATCACACTATCAAAGCGTTTATTCCAACTCCGAGATGCTTGCACCAGTCCATAAATGGATCGCTGGAGTTTGCATACTTTGTTAGCTCCTTTTGGATCAACAAAACCTTCTGGTTGTATCATATACAACTCTTCTTCCAGAAATCCATTCAGGAATGCAGTTTTGACATCCATATGCCATATTTCATAATCATAAAATGCGGCAATTGCTAACATAATTCTGACGGACTTAAGCATCGCTACGGGTGAGAAGGTCTCATCGTAGTCAACCCCTTGAACTTGTCGAAAACCTTTCGCGACAAGTCGAGCTTTATAGACAGTAACATTACCGTCAGCATCAGTCTTTTTCTTGAAGATCCATTTATTCTCAATTGCTTGCCGATCATCGGGCAAGTCAACCAAAGTCCATACTTTGTTTTCATACATGGATCCCATCTCAGATTTCATGGCCTCAAGCCACTTTGCGGAATCTGGGCTCACCATCGCTTCTTCATAGTTCGTAGGTTCATCATGATCTAGTAGCATGACTTTCAGAACTGGATTACCGTACCACTCCGGTGCGGATCTCACTCTGGTTGATCTACGTGGTTCAGTAGTATCTTGTCCTGAAGTTTCATGATCATCATCATTAGCTTCCTCACTGATTGGTATAGGTGTCGCAGAAACAGTTTTCTGTGATGTACTATTTTCCAATAAGGGAGCAGGTACAGTTACCTCGTCAAGTTCTACTTTCCTCCCACTCACTTCTTTCGAGAGAAACTCCTTCTCCAGAAAGTTTCCGAATTTAGCAACAAAAGTCTTGCCTTCGGATCTGTGATAGAAGGTGTATCCAATAGTTTCCTTTGGATATCCTATGAAGACACATTTCTCCGATTTGGGTTCGAGCTTATCAGGTTGAAGCTTTTTCACATAAGCATCGCAGCCCCAAACTTTAAGAAACGACAACTTTGGTTTATTGCCAAACCATAGTTCATAAGGTGTCGTCTCAACGGATTTTGATGGTGCCCTATTTAACGTGAATGCGGCCGTCTCTAAAGCATAACCCCAAAACGATAGCGGTAAATCAGTAAGAGACATCATAGATCGCACCATATCTAGTAAAGTACGATTACGACGTTCGGACACACCATTACGCTGTGGTGTTCCGGGTGGCGTGAGTTGCGAAACTATTCCACAATTTTTCAAATGTACACCAAACTCGTAACTCAAATATTCTCCTCCACGATCAGATCGTAGAAACTTTATTTTCTTGTTACGATGATTTTCAACCTCACTCTGAAATTCTTTGAACTTTTCAAATGTTTCAGACTTATATTTCATTAAGTAGATATACCCATATCTGCTTAAATCATCCGTGAAGGTGAGAAAATAACGATATCCGCCGCGAGCCTCAATATTCATCGGACCACATACATCGGTATGTATGATTTCCAATAAATCTGTTGCTCTCTCCATAGTACCGGAGAACGGTGTTTTAGTCATCTTGCCTATGAGGCACGGTTCGCAAGTACCAAGTGATTCATAATCAAGTGGTTCCAAAAGCCCATCAGTATGGAGTTTCTTCATGCGCTTTATACCGATATGACCCAAACGGCAGTGCCACAAATAAGTTGCACTATCATTATTAACTTTGCATCTTTTGGCTTCTACATTATGAATATGTTTATCACTATCATCGAGATTCAACAAGAATAGACCACTCTTCAAAGGTGCATGACCATAAAAGATATTATTCATATAAATAGAACAACCATTATTCTCTGATTTAAATGAATAACCGTCTCGCATCAAACAAGATCCAGATATAATGTTCATGCTCAACGCTGGCACCAAATAACAATTATTTAGGTCTAATATTAATCCCGAAGGTAGATGTAGAGGTAGCGTGCCGACCGCGATCACATCGACTTTGGAACCGTTTCCCACGCGCATCGTCACCTCGTCCTTTGCTAGCGTCCGCTTATTCCGTAGTCCCTGTTTCGAGTTGCAAATATTAGCAACAGAACCAGTATCAAATACCCAGGTGCTACTGCGAGCTCTAGTAAGGTACACATCAATAACATGTATATCACATATACCTTTGCTCACTTTGCCATCCTTCTTATCCGCCAAATACTTGGGGCAGTTCCGCTTCCAGTGACCAGTCTGCTTGCAGTAGAAGCACTCAGTTTCAGGCTTAGGTCCAGACTTGGGTTTCTTCTCCTGAGCAGCAACTTGCTTGCTGTTCTTCTTGAAGTTTCCCTTCTTCTTTCCTTTTCCCTTTTTCTTGAAACTAGTGGTTTTGTTAACCATCAACACTTGATGCTCCTTCTTGATTTCTACCTCCGCAGCTTTCAGCATTGCGAAGAGCTCGGGAATAGTCTTGTTCATCCCTTGCATATTGTAGTTCATCACGAAGCTCTTGTAGCTTGGTGGCAGTGATTGGAGAATTCTGTCAATGACGCAGTCATCTGGAAGATTAACTCCCATCTGAATCAAGTGATTATTATACCCAGACATTTTGAGTATATGCTCACTGACAGAACTGTTCTCCTCCATCTTGCAGCTATAGAACTTATTGGAGACTTCATATCTCTCAATTCGGGCATTTGCTTGAAATATTAACTTCAAATCCTGGAACATCTCATATGCACCATGACGTTCAAAACGTCGTTGAAGTCCCGATTCTAAGCCGTAAAGCATGGCACACTGAACTATCGAGTAGTCATCAGCTTTGCTCTGCCAGACGTTCATAACATCTGGCGTTGCTCCAGCAGCAGGCCTGTCACCCAGCGGTGCTTCTAGGACGTAATTCTTCTGTGCAGCAATGAGGATAATCCTCAGGTTACGGACCCAGTCCGTGTAATTGCTACCATCATCTTTCAACTTTGCTTTCTCAAGGAACGCATTAAAATTCAACGGAACAATAGCACGAGCCATCTATCTACAATCAACATAAACAAGCAAGATACTATCAGGTACTAAGTTCGTGATAAGTTTAAATTCAGTTAATCAAATTACTTAGGAACTCCCACTTAGATAGACATCCCTCTAATCCTCTAAGTGATCACGTGATCCAAATCAACTAAACCATAACCGATCATCACGTGAGATGGAGTAGTTTTCAATGGTGAACATCGTTATGTTGATCATATCTACTATATGATTCACGCTCGACCTTTCGGTCTCCGTGTTCCGAGGCCATATCTGTATATGCTTGGCTCGTCAAGTATAACCCGAGTATTCTGCGTGTGCAACTGTTTTGCACCCGTTGTATTTGGACGTAGAGCTTATCACACCCGATCATCACGTGGTGTCTGGGCACGACGAACTTTGGCAACGGTGCATACTCGGGGAGAACACTTCTTGATAATTTAGTGAGAGATCATCTTATAATGCTACCGTCAATCAAAGCAAGATAAGATGCATAAAAAGGATAAACATCACATGCAATCAATATAAGTGATATGATATGGCCATCATCATCTTGTGCTTGTGATCTCCATCTCCGAAGCACCGTCATGATCACCATCGTCACCGGCGCGACACCTTGATCTCCATCGTGGCATCGTTGTCGTCTCGCCAATCTTATGCTTCCACGATTATCACTACCGTTTAGTAATAAAGTAAAGCATTACATCGCGATTGCATTGCATACAATAAAGCGACAACCATATGGCTCCTGCCAGTTGCCGATAACTCGGTTACAAAACATGATCATCTCATACAATAAAATCAGCATCATGCCTTGACCATATCACATCACAACATACCCTGCAAAAACAAGTTAGACGTCCTCTACTTTGTTGTTGCAAATTTTACGTGGCTGCTACGGGCTTAAGTAAGAACTCATCTCACCTACGCATCAAAACCACAACGATAGTTCGTCAAATAGACTCCGTTTTAACCTTCTCAAGGACCGGGCGTAGTCACACTTGGTTCAACTAAAGTTGGAGAGACAGTCTTCCGCAAGCCATCTGTGTGCAAAGCACGTCGAGGGAACCGGTCTCGCGTAAGAGTACGCATAAGGTTGGTCCGGATCGTCTCACCCAACAATACCGCCGAACCAAAGTATGACATGCTGGTAGGCAGTATGACTTGTATCGCCCACAACTCACTTGTGTTCTACTCGTGCAAATAACATCAAACCATAAAACCTAGGCTCTGATGCCACTGTTGGGGAACGTAGTAATTTCGAAAATTTTCCTACGCACACGCAAGATCATGGTGATGCATAGCAACGAGAGGGGAGAGTGTTTTCTATGTACCAACACAGACCGACTGCGGAAGCGTTCACACAACGTAGAGGAAGTAGTCGTACGTCTTCTTCCCGATCCGACCGATCCAAGCACCGTTACTCCGGCACCTCCGAGTTCTTAGCACACGTTCAGCTCGATGACGTTCCTCGGGCTCCGATCCAGCAAAGCGTCGAGGAAGAGTTCCGTCAGCACGACGGCGTGATGACGATCTTGATGTACTACCAACGCAGGGCTTCGCCTAAGCACTGTAACGGTATGATCGAGGTGGAATTTGGTGGCAAGGGGCACCACACACGGCTAAGGAACGATCTCAAGGATCAACTTGTGTGTCTTGGGGTGCCCCCTGCCCCCGTATATAAAGGTTGGAGGAGGGGGAGCCGGCCGGCTAGGGAGAGGGAGGCGCAGAGGGAGTCCTACTCCCACCGGGAGTAGGACTCCCCCTTCCAATCCTAATCCTATTAGGACTCCCGGGGGGGGAAAGGAGAGAGATGGGGGCCGGCCCCTTCTCCTAGTCCTACTAGGACTTGGGGAAGGGGGGGCGCGCGGCTAGGCTGTGGGCTGCCCCTTCTCTCTTTTCCACTAAGGCCCAATAGGCCCATTAGTCTCCCGGGGGGTTCCGGTAACCCTCCCGGTATTCCGGTAAAATCCCGATTTCACCCGGAACACTTCCTATGTCCAAACATAGGCTTCCAATATATTAATCTTTACGTCTCGACCATTTCGAGACTCCTCGTCATGTCCGTGATCTCATCCGGGACTCCGAACAACCTTCGGTACATCAAAATGCATAAACTCATAATAACTGTCATCGTAACGTTAAGCGTGCGGACCCTACGGTTCGAGAACAATGTAGACATGACCGAGACACGTCTCCGGTCAATAACCAATAGCGGGACCTGGATGCCCATATTGGCTCCTACATATTCTACGAATATCTTTATCGGTCAGACCGCATAACAACATACGTTGTTCCCTTTGTCATCGGTATGTTACTTGCCCGAGATTCGATCGTCGGTATCCAATACCTAGTTCAATCTCGTTACCGGCAAGTCTCTTTACTCGTTCTGTAATACATCATCTCACAACTAACATATTAGTTGCAGTGCTTCCAAGGCTTATGTGATGTGCATTACCGAGAGGGCCCAGAGATACCTCTCCGACAATCGGAGTGACAAACCCTAATCTTGAAATACGCCAACCCAACATCTACCATTGGAGACACCTGTAGTACTCCTTTATAATCACCCAGTTACGTTGTGACGTTTGGTAGTACCCAAAGTGTTCCTCCGGTAAACGGGAGTTGCATAATCTCATAGTTATAGGAACATGTATAAGTCATGAAGAAAGCAATAGCAACATACTAAACGATCGGGTGCTAAGCTAATGGAATGGGTCATGTCAATCAGATCATTCTACTAATGATGTGACCTCGTTAATCAAATAACAACTCTTTGTTCATGGTTAGGAAACATAACCATCTTTGATTAACGAGCTAGTCAAGTAGAGGCATACTAGTGACACTCTGTTGGTCTATGTATTCACACATGTATTATGTTTCCGGTTAATACAATTCTAGCATGAATAATAAACATTTATCATGATATAAGGAAATAAATAATAACTTTATTATTGCCTCTAGGGCATATTTCCTTCATCTTGCCCATAAGGCATGGTTCGCAAGCATCAAGTGATTCCAAAATCCCATCAGCATGGAGTTTCTTCATGTGCTTTACACCGATATGACCTAAACGGCAGTGCCACAAATAAGTTGCACTATCATTATTAACTTTGCATCTTTTGATTTCAATATTATGAATATGTGTATCACTAAGATCGAGATCCAATGAACTATTTTCATTGGGTGTGTAACCATATAAGGTTTTATTCATGTAAATAGAACAACAATTTATTCTTTTACTTAAATGAATAACCGTATTACAATAAACATGATCAAATCATATTCATGCTCAACGCAAACACCAAATAACACTTATTTAGGTTCAACACTAATCCCGAAAGTATAGGGAGTGTGCGATGATGATCATATCAATCTTGGAACCACTTCCAACACACATCGTCACTTCACCCTTAACTAGTCTCTGTTCATTCTGCAACTTCCGTTTCGAGTTACTACTCTTAGCAACTGAACTAGCATCAAATACTGAGGGGTTGCTATAAACACTAGTAAAGTACACATCAATAACATGTATATCAAATATACTTATGTTCACTTTGCCATCCTTCTTATCCGCCAATCACTTGGGGTAGTTCCGCTTCCAGTGACCAGTCCCTTTGCAGTAGAAGCACTTAGTCTCAGGCTTAGGACCAGACTTGGGCTTCTTCACTTGAGCAGCAACTTGCTTGCTGTTCTTCTTGAAGTTCCCCTTTTTCCCTTTGCCCTTTTCTTGAAACTAGTGATCTTGTCAACCATCAACACTTGATGCTCTTTCTTGATTTCTACCTTCATTGATTTCATCATCATGAAAAGCTCGGGATTCGTTTTCGTCATCCCTTGCATACTATTGTTCATCACGAAGTTCTACTAACTTGGTGATGGTGACTAGAGAATTCTGTCAATCACTATCTTATCTGGAAGATTAACTCCCACTTGATTCAAGCGATTGTAGTACTCAGACAATCTGGGCACATGCTCACTAGTTGAGCGATTCTCCTCCATCTTTTAGCTATAGAACTTGTTGGAGACTTCATATCTCTCGACTCGGGTATTTGCTTGAAATATTAACTTCAACTCCTGGAACATCTCATATGGTCCATGACGTTCAAAACGTCTTTGAAGTCCCGATTCTAAGCCATTAAGCATGGTGCACTAAACTATCAAGTAGTCATCATATTGAGCTAGCCAAACGTTCATAACGTCTGCATCTGCTCCTGCAATAGGTCTGTCACCTAGCGGTGCATCAAGGACATAATTTTTCTGTGCAGCAATGAGGATAAACCTCAGATCACGGATCCAATCCACATCATTGCTACTAACATCTTTCAATACAATTTTCTCTAGGAACATATCAAAATAAACACAGGGAAGTAACAACGCGAGCTATTGATCTACAACATAATTTCCAAAATACTACCAGGACTAAGTTCATGATAAATTTAAGTTCAATTTAATCATATTACTTAAGAACTCCCACTTAGATAGACATCCCTCTAATCCTCTAAGTGATCACGTGATCCAAATCAACTAAACCATAACCGATCATCACATGAGATGGAGTAGTTTTCAATGGTGAACATCATTATGTTGATCATATCTACTATATGATTCACGCTCGACCTTTCGGTCTCCGTGTTCCGAGGCCATATCTGCATATGCTAGGCTCGTCAAGTATAACCCGAGTATTCTGCGTGTGCAAAACTGGCTTGCACCCGTTGTAGATGGACGTAGAGCTTATCACACCCGATCATCACGTGGTGTCTGGGCACGACGAACTTTGGCAATGGTGCATACTCAGGGAGAACACTTCTTGATAATTTAGTGAGAGATCATCTTATAATGCTACCGTCAATCAAAGCAAGATAAGATGCATAAAAAGATAAACATCACATGCAATCAATATAAGTGATATGATATGGCCATCATCATCTTGTGCTTGTGATCTCCATCTCCGAAGCACCGTCATGATCACCATCGTCACCGGCGCGACACCTTGATCTCCATCGTAGCATCGTTGTCGTCTCGCCAATCTTATGCTTCCACGACTATCGCTACCGCTTAGTGATAAAGTAAAGCACTACATCGCGATTGCATTGCATACAATAAAGCGACAACCATATGGCTCCTGCCAATTGCCGATAACTCGGTTACAAAACATGATCATCTCATAAAATAAAATTTAGCATCATGTCTTGACCATATCACATCACAACATGCCCTGCAAAAACAAGTTAGACGTCCTCTACTTTATTGTTGCATATTTTACGTGGCTGCTACGGGCTTAAGCAAGAACCAATCTCACCTACGCATCAAAACCACAACGATAGTTTGTCAAATAGACTCCGTTTTAACCTTCTCAAGGACCAGGCGTAGCCACACTTGGTTCAACTAATGTTGGAGAGACAGTCGCCCGCAAGCCATCTTTGAGCAAAGCACGTCGAGGGAACCGGTCTCGCGTAAGCGTACGCGTAAGGTTGGTCCGGGTCGTCTCGTCCAACAATACCACCGAACCAAAGTATGACATGCTGGTAGGCAGTATGACTTGTATCGCCCACAACTCACTTGTGTTCTACTCGTGCAAATAACATCAAACCATAAAACCTAGGCTTGGATGCCACTGTTGGGGAACGTAGTAATTTCAAAAAAATTCCTACGCACACGCAAGATCATGGTGATGCACAGCAACGAGAGGGAGAGTCTGATCTACGTACCCTTGTAGATCGTAACGGAAGCGTTGACACAACGTATAGGAAGTAGTCGTACGTCTTCTTCCCGATCCGACCGATCCAAGCACCGTTACTCCGGCACCTCCGAGTTCTTAGCACACGTACAGCTCGATGACGATCCCCGGGCTCCGATCCAGCAAAGCTTCGGGGAGGAGTTCCGTCAGCATGACGGCGTGGTGACGATCTTGATGTTCTACTGACGCAGGGCTTCGCCTAAGCACTACAACGATATGATCGAGGTGGAATATGGTGGCAGGGGGCACCGCACATGGCTAAGGAACGATCACAATGATCAACTTGTGTGTCATGGGGTGCCCCCTGCCTCCGTATATAAAGGAGCAAGGGGGAGGGGGCGGCCGGCCTAGGAGGAGGCGCGCCAAGGGGAGTCCTACTCCTACCGGGAGTAGGACTCCCTCCTTCCTTGTTGGAGTAGGAGAAGGGGAAAGAGGGGGAGATGAATAAGGAAAAGGGGGCTGCGCCCCTTGTCCAATTCGGACCAGAGGGGGGGCGCAGGCCTCCTTCCTTTTGGACTCTTTCCTCTATTCCCGTATGGCCCAATAAGGCCCATATACTCCCCGGCGAATTCCCGTAACTCTCCGGTACTCCGAAAAATACCCGAATCACTCGGAACCTTTCCGAAGTCCGAATATAGTCGTCCAATATATCGATCTTTACGTCTCGACCATTTCGAGACTCCTCGTCATGTCCCCGATCTCATCCGGGACTCCGAACTCCTTCGATACATCAAAACTCATAAACTCATAATATAACTGTCATCGAAACCTTAAGCGTGCGGACCCTACGGTTCGAGAACAATGTAGACATGACCGAGACACGTCTCCGGTCAATAACCAATAGCGGGACCTGGATGCCCATATTGGCTCCTACATATTCTACGAAGATCTTTATCGGTCAGACCGCATAACAACATACGTTGTTCCCTTTGTCATCGGTATGTTACTTGCCCGAGATTCGATCGTCGGTATCCAATACCTAGTTCAATCTCGTTACTGGCGAGTCTCTTTACTCGTTCCGTAATACATCATCCCACAACTAACTCATTAGTTGCAATGCTTGCAAGGCTTAAGTGATGTGCATTACCGAGAGGGCCCAGAGATACCTCTCCGACAATCGGAGTGACAAATCCTAATCTCGAAATACGCCAACCCAACATCTACCTTTGGAGACACCTATAGTACTCCTTTATGATCACCTAGTTACATTGTGACGTTTGGTAGTACCCAAAGTGTTCCTCCGGTAAACGGGAGTTGCATAATCGCATAGTCATAGGAACATGTATAAGTCATGAGGAAAGCAATAGCAACATACTAAACGATCGGGTGCTAAGCTAATGGAATGGGTCATGTCAATCAGATCATTCATCTAAGGAGGTGATCCAGTTAATCAAATAACAACTCTTTGTCCATGGTTAGGAAACATAACCATCTTTGATTAACGAGCTAGCCAAGTAGAGGCATACTAGTGACACTCTGTTTGTCTATGTATTCACACATGTATTATGTTTCCGGTTAATACAATTCTAGCATGAATAATAAACATTTATCATGATATAAGGAAATAAATAATAACTTTATTATTGCCTCTAGGGCATATTTCCTTCAGCATAGCAACAAGAGGGGAGAGTGTTGTCTACGTACCCTCGTAGACCGAAGCGGAAACGTTGACACAACGTAGAGGAAGTAGTCGTACGTCTTCCCGACCCGACCGATCCAAGCACCGTTACTCCGGCACCTCCGAGTTCTTAGCACACGTACAGCTCGATGACGCTCCCCGGGCTCCGATCCAGCAAAGCTTCGGGGATGAGTTCTATCAGCAAAACGGCGTGGTGACGATCTTGATGTTCTACCGTCGCAGGGCTTCGCCTAAGCACTACAACAATATGACCGAGGTGGAATATGGTGTAGGGGGGCACCGCACACGGCTAAGGAACGATCACGATGATCAACTTGTGTGTTCTAGGGTGCCCCCTGCCCCCATATATAAAGGAAGGAGGGGGAGGTGCGGCCGGCCCCAAGGGGTGCGCCTGGAGGAGTCCTACTCCCACTGGGAGTAGGACTCCCCCCTCTTTTGCCTTGTTGGAGAAGGAAAGGGGGAAGGAGAAGAGGAAAGGGGGCGCCGCCCCCCCCTTCCTTGTCCTATTCGGACTAGGGGGGAGGGGGCGCGCGGCCTGCCCTGGCCGGCCCCTCTCTTCTCCCTTATGGCCCATGAAGGCCCATTAACCCCCGAGGGGGGGGAGGGGTTCCGGTAACCCCTCGGTACTCCTGTAAAATGCCGATTTCACCCGGAACGATTCTGATGTCCACATATAGGCTTCCAATATATCGATCTTTATGTCTCGACAATTTCGAGACTCCTCGTCATGTCCGTGATCACATCCGGGACTCCAAACTACCTTCGGTACATCAAAATGTATAAACTCATAATAACCGTCATCGTAACTTTAAGCGTGCGGACCCTACGGTTCGAGAACAATGTAGACATGACCGAGACACGTCTCCGGTCAATAACCAATAACGGGACCTGGATGCCCATATTGGCTCCTACATATTCTACGAAGATCTTTATCGGTCAGACCGCATAACAACATACGTTGTTCCCTTTCTCATCGGTATGTTACTTGCCCGAGATTTGATCGTCGGTATCCAATACCTAGTTCAATCTCATTACCGGCAAGTCTCTTTACTCGTTCAATAATACATCATCCCGCAACTAATTCATTAGTTGCAATGCTTGCAAGGCTTAAGTGATGTGCATTACCGAGAGGGCCCAGAGATACCTCTCCGACGATCGGAGTGACAAATCCTAATCTCGAAATATGTCAACCCAACATGCACCTTTGGAGACACCTGTAGAGCACCTTTATAATCACCCAGTTACGTTGTGACGTTTGGTAGCACACAAAGTGTTCCTCCGGCACACGGGAGTTACATAATCTCATAGTCATAGGAACATGTATAAGTCATGAAGAAAGCAATAGCAACATACTAAACGATCGGGTGCTAAGCTAGTGGAATGGGTCATGTCAATCAGATCATTCAACTAATGATGTGATCCCGTTAATCAAATAACAACTCTTTGTCCATGGTTAGGAAACATAACCATCTTTGATTAACGAGCTAGTCAAGTAGAGGCATACTAGTGACACTCTGTTTGTCTATGTATTCACACATGTATCATGTTTCCGGTTAATACAATTCTAGCATGAATAATAAACATTTATCATGATATAAGGAAATAAATAATATCTTTATTATTGCCTCTAGGGCATATTTCCTTCAGTCTCAAACTTGCACTAGAGTCAATAATCTAGATTACACAGTAATGATTCTAACACCCATGGAGCCTTGGTGCTGGTCATGTTTTGCTCATGGAAGAGGCTTAGTCAACGGGTATGCCACATTCAGATCCGTATGTATCTTGCAAATTTCTATGTCTCCCACCTGGACTAGATCCCGGATGGAATTGAAGCGTCTCTTGATGTGCTTGGTTCTTTTGTGAAATCTGGACTCCTTTGCCAAGGCAATTGCACCAGTATTGTCACAAAAGATTTTCATTGGACCCGATACACTAGGTATGACACCTAGATCGGATATGAACTCCTTCATCCAGACTCCTTCGTTTGCTGCTTCTGAAGCAGCTATGTACTCCGCTTCACATGTAGATCCCGCCACGACGCTTTGTTTAGAACTGCACCAATTGACAGCTCCACCGTTTAATATAAACACGTATCCGGTTTGCGATTTAGAATCGTCCGGATCAGTGTCAAAGCTTGCATCAACATAACCGTTTACAATGATCTCTTTGTAACCTCCATATATGAGAAACATATCCTTAGTCCTTTTTAGGTATTTCAGGATGTTCTTGACTGCTGTCCAGTGATCCACTCCTGGATTACTTTGGTACCTCCCTGCTAAACTTATAGCAAGGCACACATCAGGTCTGGTACACAGCATTGCATACATGATAGAGCCTATGGCTGAAGCATAGGGAACATCTTTCATTTTCTCTCTATCTTCTGCAGTGGTCGGGCATTGAGTCTGACTCAACTTCACACCTTGTAAAACAGGCAAGAACCCTTTCTTTGCTTGATCCATTTTGAACTTCTTCAAAATCTTGTCAAGGTATGTGCTTTGTGAAAGTCCAATCAAGCGTCTTGATCTATCTCTATAGATCTTTATTCCTAATATGTAAGCAGCTTCACCGAGGTCTTTCATTGAAAAACTCTTATTCAAGTATCCCTTTATGCTATCCAGAAATTCTATATCATTTCCAATCAGTAATATGTCATCCACATATAATATCAGAAATGCTACAGAGCTCCCACTCACTTTCTTGTAAATATAGGCTTCTCCGAAAGTCTGTATAAAACCAAATGCTTTGATCACACTATCAAAGCGTTTATTCCAACTCCGAGAGGCTTGCACCAGTCCATAAATGGATCGCTGGAGCTTGCACACTTTGTTAGCACCCTTTGGATCTACAAAACCTTCCGGTTGCATCATATACAACTCTTCTTCCAGAAATCCATTCAGGAATGCAGTTTTGACATCCATCTGCCAAATTTCATAATCATAAAATGCGGTAATTGCTAACATGATTCGGACAGACTTAAGCATCGCTACGGGTGAGAAGGTCTCATCGTAGTCAACCCCTTGAACTTGTCGAAAACCTTTTGCGACAAGTCGAGCTTTGTAGATAGTAATATTACCGTCAGCGTCAGTCTTTTTCTTGAAGATCCGTTTATTCTCAATTGCTTGCCGATCATCAGGCAAGTCAACCAAAGTCCATACTTTGTTTTCATACATGGATCCCATCTCAGATTTCATGGCTTCAAGCCATTTCGCGGAATTTGGGCTCACCATCGCTTCTTCATAGTTCGTAGGTTCATCATGATCTAGTAGCATGATTTCCAGAACAGGATTACCATACCACTCTCGTGTGGATCTTACTCTGGTTGACCTACGAGGCTCAGTATTAACTTGATCTGAAATTTCATGATCATCATCATTAAATTCCTCACCAATTGGTGTAGGTGTCGCAGAAACCGTTTTCTGTGATGAACTACTTTCCAATAAGGGAGCAGGTACAGTTACCTCATCAAGTTCTACTTTCCTCCCACTCACTTCTTTCGAGAGACACTCCTTCTCTAGAAAGGATCCATTCTTAGCAACGAATGTCTTGACTTCGGATCTGTGATAGAAGGTGTACCCAATAGTCTCCTTTGGGTATCCTATGAAGACACACTTCTCCGATTTGGGTTTGAGCTTATCAGGTTGAAGCTTTTTCACATAAGCATCGCAGCCCCAAACTTTAAGAAACGACAACTTTGGTTTCTTGCCAAACCATAGTTCATAAGGCGTCGTCTCAACGGATTTTGATGGTGCCCTATTTAACGTGAATGCGGCCGTCTCTAAAGCATAACCCCAAAACGATAGCGATAAATCAGTAAGAGACATCATAGATCGCACCATATCTAGTAAAGTACGATTACGACGTTCGGACACACCATTACGCTGTGGTGTTCTGGGTGGCGTGAGTTGCGAAACTATTCCGCATTGTTTCAAATGTACACCAAACTTGTAACTCAAATATTCTCCTCCACGATCAGATCGTAGAAACTTTATTTTCTTGTTACGATGATTTTCAACTTCACTCTGAAATTCTTTGAACTTTTCAAATGTTTCAGACTTATGTTTCATTAAGTAGATATATCCATATCTGCTTAAGTCATCTGTGAAGGTGAGAAAATAACGATATCCGCCACGAGCCTCAATATTCATCGGACCACATACATCTGTATGTATGATTTCCAACAAATCTGTTGCTCTCTCCATAGTACCGGAGAATGGTGTTTTAGTCATCTTGCCCATGAGGCACGGTTCGCAAGTACCAAGTGATTCATAATCAAGTGATTCCAAAAGTCCATCAGTATGGAGTTTCTTCATGCACTTTACACCGATATGACCTAAACGGCAGTGCCACAAATAAGTTGCACTATCATTATCAACTCTGCATCTTTTGGTTTCAACATTATGAATATGTGTATCATTACTATCGAGATTCATCAGAAATAGACCACTCTTCTAGGGTGCATGACCATAAAAGATATTACTCATATAAATAGAACAACCATTATTCTCTGATTTAAATGAATAACCGTCTCGTATCAAACAAGATCCAGATATAATGTTCATGCTCAACGCAGGCACCAAATAACAATTATTTAGGTCTAATACTAATCCCGACGGTAGATGTAGAGGTAGTATGCCGACCGCGATCACATCGACTTTGGAACCGTTTCCCACGTGCATCGTCACCTCGTCCTTTGCCAGTGTTTGCTTAATCCGTAGTCCCTGTTTCGAGTTGCAAATATTAGCAACAGAACCAGTATCAAATACCCAGGTGCTACTGCGAGCTCTAGTAAGGTACACATCAATAACATGTATATCACATATACCTTTGTTCACCTTGCCATCCTTCTTATCCGCCAAATACTTGGGGCAGTTCCGCTTCCAGTGACCAGTCTGCTTGAAGTAGAAGCACTCAGTTTCAGGCTTAGGTCCAGAGTTGGGTTTCTTCTCTTGAGCAGCAACTTGCTTGCTGTTCTTCTTGAAGTTCCCCTTCTTCTTCCCTTTGCCCTTTTTCTTGAAACTAGTGGTCTTGTTGACCATCAACACTTGATGCTCCTTTTTGATTTCTACCTCCGCAGCTTTCAACATTGCGAAGAGCTCAGGAATAGTCTTATTCATCCCTTGCATATTATAGTTCATTACGAAGCTCTTGTAGCTTGGTGGCAATGATTGGAGAATTCTGTCAATGACGCAATCATCTGGAAGATTGACTCCCATCTGAATCAAGTGATTATTATACCCGGACATTCTGAGTATATGCTCACTGACAGAACTGTTCTCCTCCATCTTGCAGCTATAGAACTTATTGAAGACTTCATATCTCTCAATCCGGGCATTTGCTTGAAATATTAACTTCAACTCCTGGAACATCTCATATGCTCCATGACGTTCAAAACGTCGTTGAAGTCCCGATTCTAAGCCGTAAAGCATGGCACACGGAACTATGGAGTAGTCATCAGCTTTGCTCTGCCAGACGTTCATAACATATGGTGTTGCTCCAGCAGCAGGCATGGCACCCAGCGGTGCTTTCAGGACGTAATTCTTCTGTGCAGCAATGAGGATAATCCTCAAGTTACGGACCCAGTCCGTGTAATTGCTACCATCATCTTTCAACTTTGCTTTCTCAAGGAACGCATTAAAATTCAACAGAACAACAGCACGGGCCATCTATCTACAATCAAACATACATAAGAAAGATACTATCAGGTACTAAGTTCATGATAAATTCAAGTTCAATTAATCATATTACTTAAGAACTCCCACTTAGATAGACATCTCTCTAATCCTTTAAGTGATCACGTGATCCAAATCAACTAAACCATAACCGATCATCACGTGAAATGGATTAGTTTTCAATGGTGAACATCATTATGTTGATCATATCTACTATATGATTCACGCTCGACCTTTCGGTCTCCGTGTTCCGAGGCCATATCTGCATATGCTAGGCTCGTCAAGTTTAACCTGAGTATTCTGCGTGTGCAAAACTGGCTTGCACCCGTTGTAGATGGACGTAGAGCTTATCACACCCGATCATCACGTGGTGTCTGGGCACGACGAACTTTGGCAACGGTGCATACTCAGGGAGAACACTTCTTGATAATTTAGTGAGAGATCATCTTATAATGCTACCGTCAATCAAAGCAAGATAAGATGCATAAAGGATAAACATCACATGCAATCAATATAAGTGATATGATATGGCCATCATCATCTTGTGCTTGTGATCTCCATCTCCGAAGCACCGTCATGATCACCATCATCACCGGTGCGACACCTTGATCTCCATCGTAGCATCGTTGTCGTCTCGCCAATCTTATGCTTCTACGACTATCGCTACCGCTTAGTGATAAAGTAAAGCATTACAGGGCGATTGCATTGCATACAATAAAGCGACAACCATATGGCTCCTGCCAGTTGCTGATAACTCAGTTACAAAACATGATCATCTCATACAATAAAATTTAGCATCATGTCTTGACCATATCACATCACAACATGCCCTACAAAAACAAGTTAGACGTCCTCTACTTTGTTTGTTGCAAGTTTTACGTGGCTGCTACGGGTTTAAGCAAGAACCAACCTTACCTACGCATCAAAACCACAACGATAGTTTGTCAAGTTGATGCCGTTTTAACCTTCGCAAGGACCGGGCGTAGCCACACTCGGTTCAACTAAAGTTGGAGAAACTGTCACCCGCAAGCCACCTATGTGCAAAGCACGTCAGGAGAACCGGTCTCGCGTAAGCGTACGCGTACTGTCGGTCCGGGCCGCTTCATCCAACAATACCGCCGAACCAAAGTATGACATGCTGGTAGGCAGTATGACTTATATCGCCCACAACTCACTTGTATTCTACTCGTGCATATAACATCAAACCATAAAACCTGGCTCTGATACCACTGTTGGGGAACGTAGTAATTTCAAAAAATTTCCTATGCACACACAAGATCATGGTGATGGATAGCAACGAGAGGGGAGAGTGTCGTCTACGTACCCTCATAGACCGAAGCGGAAACGTTGACACAACGTAGAGGAAGTAGTCGTACGTCTTCCCGATCCGACCGATCCAAGCACCGTTACTCCGGCACCTCCGAGTTCTTAGCACACGTACAGCTCGATGACGCTCCCCGGGCTCCGATCCAACAAAGCTTCGGGGATGAGTTCTGTCAGCACAACGGCGTGGTGACGATCTTGATGTTCTACCGTCGCAGGGCTTCGCCTAAGCACTACAACAATATGACCGAGGTGGAATATGGTGTAGGGGGGCACCGCACACGGCTAAGGAACGATCACGATGATCAACTTGTGTGTTCTAGGGTGCCCCCTGCCCCCGTATATAAAGGAGGGAGGGGGAGGTGCGGCCGGCCCCAAGGGGTGCGCCTGGAGGAGTCCTAAGTCCTACTCCCACTGGGAGTAGGACTCCCCCCTCTTTTGCCTTGTTGGAGAAGGAAAGGGGGAAGGAGAAGAGGAAAGGGGGGCGCCGCCCCCCCTTCCTTGTCCTATTCGGACTAGGGGGGAGGGGCGCGCGGCCTGCCCTGGCCGGCCCCTCTCTTCTCCCTTATGGCCCATGAAGGCCCATTAACCCCCGAGGGGGGGGAGGGGTTCCGGTAACCCCTCGGTACTCCTGTAAAATGCCGATTTCACCCGGAACGATTCTGATGTCCACATATAGGCTTCCAATATATCGATCTTTATGTCTCGACAATTTCGAGACTCCTCGTCATGTCCGTGATCACATCCGGGACTCCAAACTACCTTCGGTACATCAAAATGTATAAACTCATAATAACCGTCATCGTAACTTTAAGCGTGCGGACCCTACGGTTCGAGAACAATGTAGACATGACCGAGACACGTCTCCGGTCAATAACCAATAACGGGACCTGGATGCCCATATTGGCTCCTACATATTCTACGAAGATCTTTATCGGTCAGACCGCATAACAACATACGTTGTTCCCTTTCTCATCGGTATGTTACTTGCCCGAGATTTGATCGTCGGTATCCAATACCTAGTTCAATCTCATTACCGGCAAGTCTCTTTACTCGTTCAATAATACATCATCCCGCAACTAATTCATTAGTTGCAATGCTTGCAAGGCTTAAGTGATGTGCATTACCGAGAGGGCCCAGAGATACCTCTCCGACGATCGGAGTGACAAATCCTAATCTCGAAATATGTCAACCCAACATGCACCTTTGGAGACACCTGTAGAGCACCTTTATAATCACCCAGTTACGTTGTGACGTTTGGTAGCACACAAAGTGTTCCTCCGGCACACGGGAGTTACATAATCTCATAGTCATAGGAACATGTATAAGTCATGAAGAAAGCAATAGCAACATACTAAACGATCGGGTGCTAAGCTAGTGGAATGGGTCATGTCAATCAGATCATTCAACTAATGATGTGATCCCGTTAATCAAATAACAACTCTTTGTCCATGGTTAGGAAACATAACCATCTTTGATTAACGAGCTAGTCAAGTAGAGGCATACTAGTGACACTCTGTTTGTCTATGTATTCACACATGTATCATGTTTCCGGTTAATACAATTCTAGCATGAATAATAAACATTTATCATGATATAAGGAAATAAATAATATCTTTATTATTGCCTCTAGGGCATATTTCCTTCACAGCCCGCTAGAACCCAGATGGGGCCGGGAGGGCCCAGATCTGGGCCGGGGGCGCGCTGCAGGCCACCGCATGTCACCACGCCGCCCCGCCACCAAGGGCAGCACCGCCACCTCACCCATCGCTGGCGACCACTGCTGGGTCGCCGAGCAGCACCGCCGCCGTCACCTGCCCCAGGAAGGGGACGTGCATGCGGGGACAGAAGGTCCCGCCACCGCCGGCACCACCCGGGTCAACGCCGGGGGCACCCGTCGATGGCGGCGGGGGAGATCCAGCGGAGGTGAGGCCCGAGAGGAAGGGGAGGGTGCGCGCCGCCCCAGCCACCTACCGGGGTGGCGGCGCAGGGGCGGGATCAGGAGGAGGAGGGGGAGAGGGGGCGGGATGGGCCGGGGCACGCACACCGACGCGGTCGGCGGCGGCGAAAACCCTAGTGGGAGGGTGCGGGAGGTTTGAACCGTGAAGAAACTAAACCAATGTTATTCCTCCTCCGACAGAGATTTTGCAATCACACAACTGCGAAACGGATCCAATGGTCAATTTTGACAAAGACCATAATCGAGATACTCATCAATTGGCACTAATTTTTGGTTATAAAACTAATCATATTTCCAAGGCAACTAATCAGTTAGTGAAAAACTATCTTGTAATCCAAAAGGCAACAAATGTTTTGAAAGAAATATTCGATTGGAAAATAGACTGAGCTACAAAATTGAGACATGAACATTAAGCTTGCAACCTCATATTCAGACGCACTACAAGCATGCAAAACAAAATGCGTCACACGATCATCACCGCATTGCATCACTAAAAAAGAAAAATGCAATTTTCTACCTTCCGCGTTACGTCAGACACGTGGAAAGCACTATCCTTGTCAGTGATTGCGATGGACGTAGGTGGCGATGAAGGAGGTGAGGACTAACCGAAGATGGAGAAGACATGGGAGTCACCGTATGTGGAGAAGGCATCAGCATGGATGTCTTCTTCATCCTCTTTGATGATGCCTCGTCGAGAGCCTCTAGCCGTGTAGCACTGGCAGGACGACGGGGTTGCATAGGTGGTCAGTGGTTCCATTCCCACCGTTATTAGGGCCTTCGGTGGCTGCGATGGAGGCTGGAAGAGGAGGCGTCACGGGCAGGAGAGAGGAGTGGAAATATTGTCTATCAAGTGTTGGCGGTTTCTCAAAATTGCGAGCGAGGGGGCGATTTTTTGGAATAACTCCTGAGTTTTTTGACGAGTTAACCAATTGGTAGTCCGGCCAGGCGCTGCTTAACTCATCTAGTCACTTGTGCTAGATGTTGATGTGATCTCCAATCTTTTGCAAACCTTTTTGACAAAAGATCCACAGCCTTGATGCTCTCACCCATAGCCATCCAGAAGATGTGGTGGGCTTACAGTCAGACAGGCTGGCCCAAACTAAAATGAAATCTGGGTAACTGTAAATACGAATAAGTGAAAAATATGAACAATTTCTCAAAAAATATGAGTAATTGTAATTACTTAAATTAAATTCCTTCTTCATTTTTTTTAAAAAAGAACAGGAATTGAGTGGTCAGTGTCCCCCCTTACCGTAGCCATGCCTTTTTTTCTTTGCGGGAGTACCGTAGCCATATTGACAGCTACCCCAACTATTTCCATTATTTCTGTTGACCAATGAGTCGAGTCCTTCTGGCCCTGCCTTCACGGAAACATGCACCAATCTCTACTTCTCTACTACTATTAAACAAGCAAACATATTCATCACTAAGTACACCCAGCCTAACGTACACACAACAACGCGAAGCAATTACAGCCGCATGATCAGAGCCACTTAGTTTAATCTAACCATTAAAATTATACCAACCCCCAGCCAGAATTGCGTTTAGCAATTTGCCCAAGCGGACAAAAACTCTGCCGACCAAACGTTCCGCGCTACACCCCGTTATCTCTACTACTATTAAACAAGCAAACATATTCATCACTAAGTACACCCAGCCTAACGTACACACAACAACGCGAAGCAATTACAGCCGCATGATCAGAGCCACTTAGTTTAATCTAACCATTAAAATTATACCAACCCCTAGCCAGAATTGCGTTTAGCAATTTGCCCAAGCGGACGAAAACTCTGCCGAACCAAACGTTCCGCGCTCCACCCCGATACATCGCTCCGTTAATCCAAGGAAGGAAAAAAAACACAAGCCGATGTCAAACAGATGGGTATTTGCAGGCGGGTGATGCGGGCAACGCGGGGCGGCGGCGGCAGCAGCTCGATGCAGGGAGGCGTGGGTTCCGGCAGGGCTGGCATGGATCTGGCGGATGGCAGCCGGATCGGATCGATGGCGTGCGGCTCCGGCGAGTCGGAAGGGCGGCGCCGGCGGCTGAGCTCCTCCATGGACTGCTGCAGTTCCAGGGAGAGAGAGAGAGAGAGAGCTTCGAAGGCTCGCCTTTTCGATCCGGGGCCCCATCTTCCAGCCCTCTCCAGCACCGACGCCGTTGTCGTTCCCCTTCTTCTTAGACCCCCCGGACGTCCTGCCGCTGCGGTCTCCACCTTTGAGGTATGCATGGGCAGCTAGGTTGTCTGATTGTTTCTTCACAGCATCAATTCTCCTTGCTAATTCAATCGAGCAATCCCACTAGGGTGGGGATGGGACCTTCGCAATTTCTGTGGTCAGATTCGCTCTGGCTGTAGTGTCCACGGCACGATCATACATGCTGTTGTGTTCCTGGATTCCGTCTTGGGGATGATTTGTGTATGATTTGCTATCTTCATCTTGCGTTGTTAATTTCTGTCGCTTTTACAAAGAATGATGCGTCATAGCTTGGTGCCTTTTAGGAATTTCAGTATTTGTTTAGAAGATACTGTATAAAGTATTGATTTCTTCGCGGCTAGCAACTCCAGTGGTGTGTTAAATATCTGCTCATCATTTGATACGTAGATTCTAACCCCTGCATTTCGTAGGGTTTGAAAGGAAGAAGAGAAGTTGAACCATGGGAAAGAGGAAGGTGTCCGCTAAGCCACCCACTAGGAAGCGGATGGACAAGCTCGATATTGCCTTTTCCTGCCCATTCTGCAATCATGGGAGCAGCGGATGGACAAGGTTGATATGGCATTTTCCTGCACATTCTGCAATCATGGGAGCAGCGTTGAATGCCTGATGTTAGTACCATCTTCACATATTTTTCCTGTTAGTTCGTTAATGCTGGATGGCTATCTATCCATTCAACATTGTGTCTGCCCTTCTTTTTTCTTCAGTGATAAATTTTGTACCAGGCATCTCATTTGGTTTTGTTCCTTCTAAACCTAATGATAGCAACTCTGGGAATGGGGTATATCGTATGCATAAATTTTGTACAGCCATGCCCATTTCATATACTATTGGGGGTTTAATCACTGTAATCAACTATTATAATAGAGCATAGCTGAGGTAGTAAATGATGCAGGGTTATATGCAGACTCGGTTGCCATTAAATGATGTCTGTACGACAGGAGGCTCCGACGAGTTGGATGGACGGCGGCGGCGGCTGAGCTTCTCCATGGCCTGCTGCAGTTCCAGGGAGAGAGAGCTTTGAAGGTGAGGAGGAGATATAGAAGAACAGAAGGAATGGAGAGTTGGAAGGGCAGGGGCGTGGCGGCCTTGACTGTGAACCTCCGGTTGTGACGGTCTCCGGCGAGAGGCGGTGGATGGCGTCGACGCGAGCCTAGGGGGCGGCGGCGGTGGCTTGGAGCTGCGGGAGCTCGGGCGTATGGTGTGTTTGGATCGCAGGCCAAAGGTTGTGCATATTGGGTACGTTTTGCATCGCTATCAAACCTGTCCATACAAAATGTTGCCATGATTTATCCTGATGTTGGCTAGATCTGAAGTATTACCTATCAAATCAACAATTCTTTCTGTTTTGAGGCCACATGCATGTTGATTCTGTCAACACACTGGGATCCCTGTAGATAGAACCATAAGAAGAGGACTGGTCCTCTGATCATTGTAGGCCTTCAACGCCCATTTAGGAATTAGGACACACACATATATTATTTGGATCTCTGGCCAATGATTTGAGGAGCTAGCACTAGGTGGTCTATCGTGGCGTACTTCTCCGTCGACGGAGACCCTCCGCTTCCGGTGAGTACAAGGGCCCTCTACTCTGTCGTATTTTTCTACTCCAGGCACATCAATCGTGGGGTCAATGTGTTGCTTGTTTTGTTTGGTTGTTTTCTCCGTGAGGTACTGGTTGGGATTCAGAGGAGGTGCGGTGGGGGGCTTTTTCTCCTGTAGGTGAAAACACTCTGATCCCTTTTTATTGGACCAGGCAATGTCAGATTCTGCTCTTGCAATCGAGTTTTTGCCACCCTTCATTTCCTATAGCCGGATCACGGGATCAGTGTGGTTCTAAACTTTGTATACACTTTTGAATTTGTGAGCAAAACGAGATGGTGGTTCGATTACCTCCCAGCCTGTACACCCGCACACACTTAACAGCTCGATGAGGTGGACGGTGGCGAATTCAGTGGGAGTGTCCTTTCCCTTGTACAGATGTGATAATTTGTTATTTGCTGGTTACAGAGGCAGTACATTCTTGATTATTCGAGCCTACGTTAACTGGTCCAGGTTAAACCTAGGAAATGCAATTTTCTTTTTGGTTCGGTGTGACAATTCAGTTGTATTATTGGTATCCTGCACATTCATTCTGAATTATTAAGTGTCGTTTTTGGGTGCATGTCTTCAGTATAACAATAAACTGATTTTGGGTGCTGTGATAAACACTGATTGCTACTTGCTCATGGCGACTATGTGCACGAAGATGATCCTGGTGGAGGAGATCCCGACGACTGACGTGAAGTCGGGATGGAAGGAGGGCATGAAGGACACCTTCCCAAAAGGAATGATCTTATTTTTCCGGTGTATAATTATGTATTTTAAATAGTTGTTGGGTGTACTTTTTATATTATCACTATAATCTTTGAAGTTATATTTCTATATATTTCACTTTTCACATGAGCTGAGGCACAATTTATTTGAAAATAAATTGTAAATTGATATTTTTGGATAGATTGAATGAGGTTTCATGTGTCTGAATTGCACTTTAGGTCAAATAAGTTTGCTAGGTGCAGAGGAGCTATGAGAAAAGTTGTTCAAAAGCCGCATGAACTTTTTTCGTTCAGTGATGGAGATCGATCATGTATTAGAATGTGTCAAGTTCTGCAAGGTTTGTGTTCTCCTATTGATAGCTTCTATGATTTCTGACTTTTTTTTCTTCATTCTTCGTCCATTTGCTTTGTAGCAGTATTTTCCCTTTAACTCCTCCTTGTTCTTCAGAGTTAACGCAGTAGATGGTATGGACACAGCAAAAAGGAAATAACAATACTTCCAATACTAAAAGAGTTAGAGTTGCTGTAGACGTCGACCTTGGTCAGGTCGGTGTCGGTCGAGCAGGATAAACCTCCTGGCAAGCCAGTGGCGTCAGCAAGGCGGACGACTACAGTGGTTTGGAGGTGTGATCTATCAGGTATCTGACTCTGTTTGTGGTCAACTTTTTTGGTTCATCAATTCAAAACAAGCGTGAAGAGGTGAAGATACTGGCGTGAAGGAACCATGAGATGAGAACATGCTGAGAACAGTTCTGTTGATGAACAATTGACCACAGTAATTATATACTAATGCAGCTGCTGCAAGCTTTCTTTTTAATTTAATATCTTTCATTGTGACAACCTCTAAGATTTTCAGCCATCTCTTTATACGTACTATAGAGAACTAATTTCTGAGTTATTGGTGTTGTCCCTTTTACTTTTCTACTCATACATTGTTGCTAATTTGGAGTAAGTATAGTAAATCTACTGACTTGAAGGTCTTTATTATGTAGTCCAGTTTCTTCATGCTTCTACTGACTTTCGTGTTGTCCATGTTTCTCTTCTATTTCCTTCAATGAGAAGTTAAGTTGTTG
Source organism: Triticum monococcum (assembly GCA_034509565.1). Taxonomy (NCBI): domain Eukaryota; kingdom Viridiplantae; phylum Streptophyta; class Magnoliopsida; order Poales; family Poaceae; genus Triticum; species Triticum monococcum. Next base: position 24,410,607 of record CM067842.1, on the reverse strand, counting down.
GTTTGGACGATATTCTGATGCTGGTTAGTTAGAGTAGGATATTCTGATGTTGGTTGATCGTTTCCAGGCTAAGGTTCACTGGAAAATATATATTGGAACTACCAGCTATGATGCTAGACGATGATAATGGTTTACTCCGTTTGATGCGAGATGACCCAATCAGGGTGCTTGATCTACAAGGTTAAGATGCTAGATGATTAAAAAGATTCTTTTGAACATAGAAGTACACCAGAGATTCTCTCCTCACAATTTGCAGATATTATTGTTTGTACTTTTCTTGTTCATGATAATTAGCCCTGATTTACGAGTTTTGTATTTAATTTTGTGATATTTTCCCCAGTCACCACAAGTTTGGTCTGGCAAATTGACTTTGCTTGTTTGTTGTTCAATCATCTCCTTAACTCATGCAGATTACAGATACATTTTATTTCATCTTCACACCGATTGCCAAGTCCTGATACGTATTCTTGTCATGTTTGGGCCAAACTGAATGCAAATGTTGAGGTTGATGATACTACAGTGGCTCGATCATTGTCCCTTTGTAGTTATATGAGCATGTTTTTGAAAGAGAAAAAGAATCATGCGAAGCCTAAACATGACATGGTTACGGAGGTGTATTGGCCAGCCATGAGTTCGTGGCTGCAATGCGGTGTTTCCTTGCTGCTAGGGGCGCCCGTGGTCACAGATAAACCGAACTAAGAGTGACACACTATATGTCTATACCAAGTACTTTCTCAGCTGAATCATAAAATGTGTCTTGTAGAGACGTGCGTGCACGTGCAAGGCTACTAGTGGAGTGTAAACACGTCATAATCAGATGCCTTGTAACAGCTGTGTTGTGATCCTGATGAAGCAAAGATTATGGCAGGCACTTGAGTATATAATATAGCTGTCTATTATAATCTGAAGAACAATGGCTACATTGTATTTCAAGCACTTACGTCTAGCTGCAACAAATAGGATCACTAATACTTCTGTATCTTTTTTCTTTCTTCAGATAGTGCACCGGTATACGTCTTCATATTCCTATTTATATCCATGATGAATCCATTTTAGTCCAACATTCCCTACGATAGCTCACAAAGAAAAGAGCATTGTACACTAGAAAAGAGGAAGATATGGGTACATTCTGGTAATAACTAACATCACTTTCCTAGACTAGCATGGTTTGGCTACTTGGCGTCGAACATCCACAAAACCTTTGCTATTATCAGTGGCGGAGCCAGGATTCGAGTATAGGGGGGGCCGAGTACATATATTGATCTAATCTTGTTGACAATTACTCGTCGCTGCTACTAAATTTGTCGATCGTTTGGGGGGGGGGGGGGGGGGGGGGGGCAGGCCCCTGCTCGTCCCCCCTGGCTATTATGCAAGCGATGAATCAAAGAAAAATGTATGTAACAGCATATTTTGACTACTTTATGAACAACTTTGTATTCTCCAAAAAGATAAAGATAAGAAAAGAAGTACTCTGGACTGTCAAAATTCAGAGTAACTTGGCTACATTGGATGGAATGCTGTCTTGCATCAAGGGTGAAACCCAACATTACCACAGTATTACATTATAGTCAAGCACAATACAGTAAAACAAAACAATACTGTAACATTATTTTAGACTATTAGCAGCCAATTAAGTACTTCCAATAAAAAATATACTGTAAAACTTCCAGTAATCATAAACCAATACTGAATCATACAAAAAAAAAACAGGGGGAAATCCCTCCACGGGCCAAATTGACGGGCTCCCGGCTTCACCTCTGATTCTCCCATACGTGTGGTGCATTCACATATCATTTAACAAGTGGTGCAAAAAATCGAAATTAAAATAAAAAAACAATCGCGAGATCTCGGACTCTCAAGGGAAGCGGCAGGATTGGGGTCGTACGGACGGGGAGGAGAGACGTACCCACGGAGGGCAGACCGGGGACGCGCCGCCACCGGAAATGGAGCGGCCGAGAAACGGCGGCGACTGGAAATTGTATTCGCAGGAGAAAATGTTCATTCCACGGATCCTACTGGAGTATTAGCCGTCCGGTCCAAAATGAGAAGGTCTACCAAATAGAAAAATAGCATGTAGTCCAAGAGGACTTTGCACCGATCAGGTGTACATAAAATATGAACAGGCTGAAAGCACAGAACAATATTCCCAAAGAAACTTCATCACAACAGTACTGATACAAGGACACTCAAGTACTCAACGGAAGTAGGGAATGTAATACGATCTCATCGTAAACACTAGGCTCAAAATGGAATTCTTCGTCGTGTCTATCTTTGTATTTCAAATTCCTGAAAGTTCTTTCATTGTAGCAGTGAATAACCAAAGAAGGCTAAGGTGGGTTGTGGTCAGCTGACAGGGAAATTTTGTGCATGTTTTCCTCGCATGGTGAACCAGAAGTTATCCAAATGAAAGCATGGTGAACTGGAATTCAGTATCCACCAAAATCTTATGTGCGATAGCTAAACTAGTGATGGTGATTGATATCATGAAATCGATGGAGTCGTGAAGGTGATATCTTGAAGGAAGGGATAATATACATATAAAGTGCTTTCTGCTTTTCATGCAACTAGTTCTATTTGAATCTACTCTCATTATGTATGTGTGAGCCAATGAAAAGCTTGTGATACCGGTAAGTTGCCTTGTCGATTCACCATTTTTGCATGAAGAGTTTTGATTGTTAGACTGCGTAGTCTTTTGTGGAAACTGAACATGGTACCATCTCTGAAGCACCGACAGTGTGCGGTATGATCCGATGTGATACCAATCTTCATTCTCTCCTGCTTCCTTTTGAATGGCTTAGTTCATAATATGCACGCCAGATTTGCCATGCTATTAAAAATCTGATGTCAGATTTTTAGGGATTACATCGGATATGATTAGTTGTGATTTATATCTTGACTTGTATGTTTGCGATGCATATAGAGTGTGATACGTTAACGATAACCAAACCACAAAATACAACAACCCCAAACAATATGGGCCTGGAATACACAAGTATTTGAACAAGTCTTGGCATGTCAGCGTCGTCGACCGCGTCTCCCTCTGCGTACGAATTTATGAAGGCGTAAACGATAGTCAAGGGAGACAGCGACGGCCATGCATACTAGTCTCTTCATCTTTCCACCACATGTAAAGCCTTTGATCTTTATTTACTTATTAGTTCACTTCCCGTGGTCTTCGAATGCCAAGAGCAGAGCAAGAGAAGCTGAGGAGGCAGCTAGCCGAACCACAAGTAAAGCCTTTGATCTTTCATATAGGATTGTTTCATGATTCAGGGAAGGCAGGCCATGTCTCCCTCCCTGCTCCTCGCGTTCCTCTGCGGCCTAATCTTCATCGCAGGTACAGTAGTAGGATTTTGTTGCTACTTTGCTCTGTTCTGTTGGGTGAGGCCTGCTTCGGTATACACCTCTAAAAATTTAAAAGGGTAGTTTTGTATTTTGCTATTAGTTTTGTCTTTTGATCGTATGACACTTCGATGCATTTTTGGTCTGAACACTAAATGAACTGTGGAACGAAAACGCAAAGATAAAATAAAACTTGACTCCTTTTCATCTTAGATCAATCAAATAACCTCACCTTCCGTTACGGTAAAAAATGAAGAATAGCCGCAACTGCCGCTGGGTGGGCTTAGCTAATTTGCTTGATGGATCAATGGAACGGCGACTAGAGTACCAAAGGCATCATCTAAATGGCATTTAATTAATAGGAAAATCTCATGTTGTGACTCGTCTCCATTGTTGCTGTCAAGATGTTCCCGTTGGAGAGCAATCTACAGTTTCTGCACACCTAATGAAATTTGAAGACCTCGTTCGGTGTTGTTTCGCATGGAGGTGAATAATCTCATCTGCAAGGGAGGACCGAGGTCATCGCCATCGCGGCAAGCCGGCAACCGTCTGCAGCAGGGTCGGCTAGTTTTTTTTCCCGTATGATCCTTTGTTGCACGAGCGACACGAGGTCGTGATGTTCACCTATCCGAACTAGTTACACGATTTAACCGTGATGTCAAAATATGTTGTACTAGAAGATAAAACAGATGAATACATACCTACGATTTAAATGGAAGACAACTTGGATCTGGGATACCAATATGCACAACGATTAATGATACTATGATTAATTTTAAACTTGACCATCATACCCTTGTAATCTAACAGGTATATTCTATCTCCACCATTGATTCGATTATAAGAAGGGTGTACCAAAGCAGAAGCGTCTTTTCTTGGTGTATATGTATGAGATGGATTATGCCGGGAGTTTTGATGAGATCGATTTTGTCGTTTGAAGGTGAGGCTGCGCTGATAGCCACAGAGAGCGGCGGCGGTGACGACAAGGAGGTGCTGCTGGAGCTCAAGCGGTTCCTGATTGCCAACAACAAGGAGGTCAACCGCGGCGGCTACGAGGCGTGGCAGGAGTCTGACCCATCGCCGTGCCTATGGAGAGGTGTCGGTTGCAACAGTGGCGGCCGCGTCACCTCGTTGAACCTGACATGCTCGACCATGTCCGGTCCAGCATTCGGGAACTTCTCACGGCTCTCAGCGCTCACGTCGCTCGACCTCTCTGACAACTCCATCATCGGCGCTCTCCCAGTGAGTGACCTCAACCAATGTCACAGCCTTGTGCACCTCAACATCTCCCACAACCTCATCACCGGGTCGCTGAATGTGTTTGGACTGACCAAGCTTCGGGTGCTCGACGTGTCGGCTAACAGGCTCGAGGGCGGCATCGCCTTCAATTTCCCGGCGATATGCGCTAACCTTACCTTGCTGCACTTGTCCACCAACAACATCACAGGTAACATCACCAACATGTTAGAGGGTTGCGCCAGGCTGGAGTATGTCGACCTCAGCTCGAACAACTTCGACGGCGAGCTCTTGCCCGACGTCGCAAGATTCAGGAAATTCAGCATCGCTGAGAACAACATCACCGGGAGCGTTCCATGGAGCACATTTCCTGATGGATGCAAGCTCCAGTCCTTAGACCTCTCTGCCAACCAGCTGGCGGGGAGCTTCCCGGATTCCATTGCGAAATGCACGAATCTGACGTACTTGTCGCTGTGGGGGAATAATTTCGCTGGAATGGTACCTGCCGGAATTGGGAAGCTCGCGTCCCTCGAGGCGTTGGTTCTTGGGAAGAACAGGTTCGACCGGCAGATACCGCATGAGCTAACAAACTGCGTGCGCCTTCAGTTCTTGGACATCAGTAGAAATATGTTTGGTGGCAACGTGCAGGAGATTTTTGGCAACTTTATGAGCTTGAAGTATCTTGTGCTTCACCACAACAACTACACTGGCGGCATCGTGGCCTCCGGCGTGCTCCGGCTACCACTGCTTGCTAGGCTCGACCTTAGCTTCAATGAGTTCACCAGCGATCTCCCACAAGAGGTGGCCAACATGAAGAGCCTCAAATACCTGACGCTCGCTGATAACAACTTCTCTGGTAGGATACCTCCGGAATACGGCCGGCTAGTGGAGCTCCAGGCGCTGGACCTGTCTAATAACACCCTCTCAGGAGGAATCCCCGCTAGCATCGGGAATCTCACGTCACTCCTTTGGTTGATACTAGCGGGGAACCAACTCTCTGGTGAGATACCGCCTGAGATCGGCTACTGCACCAGCTTGCTCTGGCTGAACCTGGCGGACAACCAGTTGACCGGCAATATACCGCCTGAGATGGCAGAGATGGGGAGGAATCTGGGTCCAACCTTCGCCAAGAACCGGAATGATACAAGCGTGTTCATTGGCTCCAATGAGTGTCAAGCCATGAGACGGTGGATCCCGGCGAGCTATCGTCCATTCAGCTTCGTCAACTCCGTCTTGACTGATCCCAGAACTAAGAAGAACTCGGTCATGACCGGGGGAAACTGCCGCAACATATGGGACCGCATCCTCAAGGGCTACATTATCGTCCCAATGTGCACCAACTCGTTGTCGGTCGGGTCGCTCCCTGGGTACGTGCAGCTGTCAAGGAACATGCTTTCTGGTGAGATACCGCCGCGGATTGGTACAATGCGGAACATTGGTTTGCTCTTCCTCGATGGTAACTGTTTCACGGGGCAATTGCCGCGGGATATCGGCCGGCTTCCACTCGTAGAGCTGAACATCTCAAGGAACAACATGTCGGGGCCGATCCCGTCCGAGATTGGCGAGTATCTGTGTCTGGAGAGGATGGATTTGTCCTTCAACAACCTCTCTGACGAGCTCCCGACGAGCTTGTTCAAGCTCACGGAGTTGGTTATGTTTAATGTTTCATACAACCCGCTCCTCTCTGGTAATATCTCCACCACCGGCCAATTTGGCACATTCGACGAGCAGTCCTTCCTCGGCGATCCGCTCATCTCATTGGATCAGGGTGGACCTGCTGGAAAGAAACAACCAGGAGAGGAAGCTCCCTATGTTACCGCTGTTGAGAGGAGCAGCGTGCCAACATCAATCCTAGTGTCGTACTTCTTCTTCCTTGTAGTTGGCTTCATTTATGGCACTGTTAGTGGTTGGTGAAATAACGGTTGACTATGGGGGCTCCGTAAGAGATTGAGCGTATGTGTAAACACGAATGTCAATTTAAGGGGGAATCAACTCTACAAACTAGCAAGGTGAAGCAAAAAAGCAAAGAACTTGATGCAAAAGAAAGAAAATAAAGTTTTCATGAGAACACTGGTGTATCCCAAGCTTTGACACATTTGTGTGATCCAATATCTTTATTGGAGGTGCTTAAATAAGATGCCTCGAAATCACCTAGACTTCACCTTGATCTCCTCAAGGTAAAGTTTGTCAAGAACTCATCCAGTCTCTTGTGCTAGATGTCGATGTGATCTTCGATCATCCGCAAACTTCCTTGAGACAAATCCACAGCTTGGATGCTCTCACCCATAGAAATCCAGAAAATATGGTGGGCCTACAGCTAGAGAAGCTGGCCCCAAACTCAAAATGAAATATGGGAAACCATAAATAGGAATAATTTCTCAAAAAGTAAGCAATTTTAATTACTCTACTTAAAATCTCCAATAAAATTAAAAAATATCAGGAATTGAGTGGTCAGTGTCCTTACCGTAGCCATGTTTTTCTTTTGGCAGGAAGTACCGTAGCCATGCTGACAGTTACTCGAACTATTTGCATTATTTCCATACCAATGGGCCGAGGCCTTGTGCCTCTGCCTTCACAGAAACGCCAATGGAGTGTAAACACATCACGGACAGATGCATCCTCCTCACCATAGAAAAGGACTTGACGCGTCCATTCTCGCCGATATGCTATCCACTAGAAAAGGAGCAGACGTGAATACACATGGCCAAGAACTAATATTTTTGTACTAATAGAACAACATTGGTTCAGTACTTTCAGAACAACATTGGGATGTGACTTTTGACGACTTTCGCCCGTCTGGGCCGTGTTGTTGCGTGACTATGCCTCGCTGTAAAATGAGACAGAGGGCAAGCCTCGCATTTTCTATTCGAGATGGGCCGGCCCAGCTGCGCGGGAGGCTACAGTCTCATTTTTCTTTTGCTTTTTTGCTTTTTCTGTTTTTACTTCTGTTCATACTTTAAAATATTCAAAATATATATTTCAGAAAAATCTATAAAAACATTTCAAAAATATCGACCGAACATTTAAAAATAAATAGATGTGTATAGAGAAAATGTTTATCAAATATACAAAAACTGTATAAAGAATTGACCATTTGTTTGACAAATGTTAATCAAGCATTAGAAAAATGTTAAATGTGTATAGAAAAATGTTGACCATGTATTAAAGAAATGATGATTTTTCTTGATCATGTATATAAAATTAGTTAATCAAGCATTTAAAAAATGCTGAACAAGTATTTGAGAAATATTAGATGTCTACAGAAAACATATTGACTATATATTAAAAAATGACGATATTTTTTACCATGTATATAAAAATGTTAATTAAGCATTTGAAAAAATGAGAAACAAGTATTTTAAAAAAATTAATCAAGCATTTGAATTTCTTTTAATGTTTACAGAAAAAATGTTGACCATGTATTAAAAAATGATGAAATTTTTTGGTCATGTATACGAATATTTTAGTCAAGGATTTAATTTTTTTATAATAAGTATTTAAAAAAACTGTTAAAGTTGTGTGTGAAAAATGTAAATCAAGAAAGTCTTAATATTGTATTTAAACAATGCAACATGTGTATTAAGAAATGTTCTTGACATATATGAAAATGTAGAGCGAAAACAAAAAGAAACAAAAGAACAAAAAAAAGATGTAAACCAAAAAATAAACAAAAAAGGCAATAAAAAATGAAAATAAAACCAAAGAAGCAAATTTGAATAGTATGGAAAACATTGAAAACTGATAAAAATAAAGGAAAATGAAACATTGAAACCCTAGAAAATTAAACCGAATAAAAACAAAATAAAAAATAAAAAATAGAGAAGAAACAAAAAAACTAGTGAAAACCGAGAGGAAAGATAGAGAAAATTAAAAGGAAAAAATAAAAACCGGAGAAACTTGTGAGAAAACAAGAAAAACAAAAAAAAATCTAGCAAAACCAGCGAAGGAAGCTCACCTAGGGAAGGAACTCGATGGAAAACAAACCCTGAAAGAGCAAACGAAGCGTAGCGAGCTATTGTGAACGAAAAAAAGCAAAACTGGGCCGGTCCGATAACTTCCTTGCAGAGAAAGATGTTCAGCGAGACTAAACGGGAGTCTTGCTTAAAGCGAGAAATAGTCGCCGCGTAGTATTTTCAGACCCAGATATGAGGAATACAACTTTAGGACACTTGGTGGCTCTGGTTTGCATTAAAAACTCGGTTGCTCTGGTGCCCGAACCTTATTTGGTCTCTTTTGCGTTATGAGTCAGTAATAGTTCATTTTGTAAACCGGTGCACGTCCATGTTTGTCCTTGGGCTCAGACCATTTAGCTCTTTCATTTCCTTTTCACAATATAGGCTAGTGCAATCGATCGGTGCATGTAGTTTTTGATCAACCACCGGCTTCTTCAAAGTTTTTTCGCTTTTTCTTGCTTTTTTTTAATTTTTATTTTATCTTTTTGTTTTGTATTTATCTTTTTTCTTATACAAAATTTCATGAACTTTTTTATTTTTGGATTTTTAATCACGATTTTTTCCAAATTCATGAGCCTTTTCTAAATTCATTAACTTTTTTTAAATTTTCATGAACCTTTTCCTGAAAATTGTGAACAATTTAAAATTCATGAACTTTTCCAATTTCATGAGATTTTCCAATTTCACAATTTTCCCATAATCTGATGAAATGTTTTCTAAATTTTTTTAACAATTTTAAAATTCATGAACTTACTCAAATTTGCACAGTTTTTTTTTCAAATTCATGAACTTTTTGCAAACTTACGTATTTTTGCAAATTTGATGAACTTTTTCCCCTATAAGTGGTGATCAAATTTCAAATCTATGAATTCTTTTCAAATCTGTACATTTTTTAAAAAATGTGATTTTTTAAATTTTAAAAAGTTTTTGGAAATTGTGAAGTTATTTTAAATTCATGAAGTTTTTCAAATTTGTGTTTTTGAAATTTTATTATTTTTTAATGATATATTTTTTGAAAGTGAACTAGCAACAGTCGACATGTCCAACCAGAAAAAACGAGCGATCGGGAAACTTCGTGTTGGGCGGGCCATGAGAGCATGTGCGGGAGTGCCAGTCCTGTTAGCTGGTGCAAATGTGTTCATGTATTCATGTTAAGAAACGATGAATTTTGGCCTAATGGTCGCACCTGGTCGACTGATAAATTCCTTTGATTGCTAGCTTCATCTCGATGTTTTGTATGACTTTTGTGTCGCACATTTTCCGTTGCTATGGTTGTAAACGAGTAGATATACATTTTCCTACTGAGTGTACAAACGTGTCACACTTGCGCGCAAATCGCCTGAAAAACGATTCATGCCCAACCGATTTTGTGATTGTTGGATGAGCATCGGAAGGCTGGCACACCTTCTTCTACCTCGAATGCCCACGTGAGCTAAGTTCACCACTTGGATAAGAGGTGAGGTTTATCATCCGTGCGCACGTAACCAAACATCAGCACGTTGCATCTGGGAAGTAAATGCTTGTTACCAAACAAGCATGCGTGGAGAACAAACAAGTTGCAGACCCAACTTAGTCAGGCTTCCCAAAAACACAAAAAGCGTGTAGGGCACCAAACACCTACCTTTTGTTCGTCGGGCAGGGCTGTTTGTTTTTCTCTCCATTTGATTTTCAGGAAGTTAATCTTTGTATTTCACAATTTGCGCTTCTTTTATAAATGTAACTGATTTTTGCCACAAACTTGCCTGGAATTTGACCATCTTCTAGAGAAATAAACTGACAAGAAAAGACAGAGTTACCCTCCTCAATTTTTCTTTCCAAATCTGCGTCACTTTTGCTGCGTGGCGGCGTCTAGAAGAGGTGAACGCAATCTTCTGTGCTCCAGTTGATCCCCACGATGTTAGGGCATGACTGCTTGTCGTGTGATGAGACAATGAGGGTCATGTGAGGACCGGAGGGCATGCGTTTTGTAAGATTTCCCGCAAGAGGAATGACAAACCATGCGTTTCTTCGATTTTTTCTTCCAGTCCGCCATTATAACTACTCCCTCCTTTCATCTATATAGGGCTTAATGCGTTTTTCGAGGCTAACTTTGACCAAATGTTAGAGCAATAATATATGACGTGCAACTTATACAAAGCACATCATCAAATTCGTATGTGAAAGAAGCTTTCAATGATATAATTTTCACATTATGCATGTCATGTAGTATTAATTTTATCAATAGTCAAAGGCGGTCTTGAAAAACGCATTAGGCCCTATATAGATGGAAGGAGGGAGTATCCAAAATCGATGCAAATTATCCTCCATTGCTGAGTGTCTTATAAAAATTAGAGAAAAGTATACTTTTCGTCCCTAAACTTTTGGCGAAGTCTAGATTTAGTCCCTCAACTTCGAAACCGGACAACTAGCACCCTCAATTCTTGAAACCGGACAAATTTCGTCCCTCAATCCAACCAAAGCTGTTTTTGTGCTGACTCAGCACGGTTTTGATTGGTTCTAATACATGTGGCAATCTATTTCTCCCCTTTGATTTATCTCTAATGTCGGCATTCTATCAAGCACTTGGCGTGCAAGGTCTGAAGCGAGTCGATGCGTCCATGGCCACGTTTACCAGTGACTCCATCACCACCGCACCAAGATTCATCGCCAGAGGACTTCATGGGGAAGACCGCGGAGCGGGTGCATTCAAGGAGCGAGGTTGTCCGGCTACAGGGATCGAGCAGCGGCGGCCGGCGGCAGTCAAACTCGTCCTCGCGGCCCTCGTACTGGAGCCAGAGGACGAGGAGACGCAGCGGTGCAGGGCGCAGACGACGAAGCGCGTTGAAACCCGCATCATGCTCGCCGCAAAGCACGGAGGCCGAGCATGACGGCACGCGTGCTCACTGCACAAGTTCATCTGACTACGCGCGCTCGTGGAGCGGGGGACGGTGCCTCACGGCCATGGGTGTAGGCTCGGGGCGACGTAGGGCATCAACAGCACCGTCATTGGCAGCGACAAAAGCACACGGTGAGCATGAGGACGGCCAGGAGGACCTATGCGCGGAGGCCGGGCAAGGGTGCGTGGCGATAGCTAGTTGGTGGTGGCCTTTGTATCCGGTGGCCTAGCGCACGACCCGGACCTGTACACACACGCATGCAGATATGCAACATGCCCACGGTATGCACGAATGATCATGCTAACACGTCAGACAAGCACAGCTCGAACATTTCCTCCAGCTGCACATCATTCGTGTCTTCCAGCACAGGCGCACCTATAATGGCGGAGCCAGGAACTGAATATAAAGGGAGCCAAAACATGTCATATAATGTTAAAAAGGGCCAAATCACCTAAACCTGGCTAATTTTGTCCAACAAATAAAGGATTAAGAGTACATATAGGTGTATTTGTGAGAGCATAGGGGGGGGGGGGGGGGGGGGGGGGCAAGGCCCCTGCCAGCACCCCCTGCCTCACTGCGCACCTGAACCCGGACATGAGCGCTGCAAAGCTTCGGCATCCCTGACGCAGAGTACCGACGTGCAGAGACACGACGGCCAAGGGGATGACACGGCTAAACACTGCACTATCGCCAGATTGCCGCAGTGAGCACTCTGTCAATGAGGACAGCAGCAACTGAGAGGACGTCGAGCTGCGCTGCTCCCCCGACGAGCCCGGCGATCAGTCCACTTCACAGGATGACCCGTCGACTTCATTGTCAATGAGGACTTGGACGCAAAGGACTTGAACGCAGGACTTGAACACCCGTGCACCAAGTCGACCGAGAGCGGCAAGTCCGACGCAGCACCAGCATGCCTGAACGCACGCCGTGCGAGTTTATGCTTGTGGTGGTGATGAACGTGGTGCGACGGAGGCAGGTCGTTGGCAGTGGCAGACATTGCACGCCAAATGTTTGTCAAAATGTCCATACCATAGTAGGTGGAAGGAAAGAGTTACCTTGCCACGTGGGCACTACAACTGGTCAAAACCGGAGTAAGTCAGTGTCAAAATCCAGTCGGCTGGGTTGAGGGACGAAACTTATCCGGTTTCAAGAATTGAGGGTGCAAATTGTCTGGTTTTAGAGTTGAGGAACCAAATCTAGACTTCGCTAAGAGTTAAGAAACGAAAAGTATACTTTTCTCTAAAAATTATACTCACAAATATTATGATTTGGCAAGTATCATTTTGTTCCAAAGTGTTATCGCCAGTACACTTGGCAAATGGCTCATTTGCCGAGTCCCCGTTGAAATACACTTGGCCTTGGCATATACTAATATTTTACCTCATAGTAGTAATCTCTTGATAGTGACGTAGTCGTAAAATATCTCATAAATTTCACACAAATTCACTTGCAAATAAGAAAAATGGAAAACTTATATTAGGAAAAAACCAAGCACTTTATCATAATTATGTTGGTAACTGCAAATGACCTTTTTCGCCCATCAGAACTATTATTAGTAGTTACAATAAAGTCAAATGCGATTGATTTGCACAGCCTGACCACTAGCTAGTTCAAGGGAAGTGGCGGTATGCTCTGCTCGTGCCGGAAGTAGTCGGTGCGGTCAACCTTGCGCTTGATCTTGGCGAGCCTCCTAAAGTTTGCTGGGCCGAAATACCTCTCGCCCCACACCCTGGCAGTTTGGTAGCATGTGACCCCGCCGGCCACCTTGTTCAGGCCCATGTCAAGGTCTCGGTAGTTGACGTACGCGCCCCTCGGGCTCTTGCTCACGTACGGTGTCATCAAGTCATACAGGCCCCCGATCCAGTTAGGCGTAGGCCTAACGTCGCCGCCGGCCTGTTTGCCGTTCCATAGCTCCACGTACTGGATGTTGTAGAGCACACCGCTCCGGTGCGGGAACGGGATCTTGTCGGCAGCGATCCTGCCCATTGCTCCGCCGTGCGGCTCGAGGATGAGCTGCCCCGACCCGCCGCCGTTGGGCCAGAGGAAGATCTTCTTCCAGGTCTCCTTGGTGAGGGCTTTCTTGACGTAGTCCGACTTGTTCTTGACGAAGGGGCCCAGGGTCGTGGACCGGTTGAGGAGGAGCGCCTCCAGCGGCTTGCTGTTGATGGCGTCGCCGAAGTATATGTACGCCGTGTACTGCAGCCAGCTCATCTCCTTGCAGTCGGCGCTCGTCACCCCGAGCTCCGGGAACCGGCTGCGCATCGTCGCCACCACCGTGCTGCAGTTGCCGAGGTACAGGGACTGGAAGTTGGCCTGGCTCTTCTGGATGACGACCCGTACGCTGAGGTCGTCGGGGAGTGCCGGTGCGAGCGTTTGCCATTTGGTCACCGCGTCGACGGCGCCCTGCTCCATGGTCTTGGCGATTTTGAGGAAGGTCACCTTCGGTGGGACCGGCACGAGCCTTAGCTTCCACGCCAGCACGATGCCGAAGTTCCCGCCGCCGCCGCCGCGGATGGCCCAGAAGAGGTCGTCCCCCATGGCCTTCTTGTTCGCCAGCAGGTTCCCGTTGGCGTCGACCATACTAGCGTCGAGGACGTTGTCCGCCGAGAGTCCATACTTGCGCATCATGAGGCCTATGCCGCCGCCGCTGATGATGCCCCCCACGCCCACGGTCGGGCACACGCTAGCCGGGAAGCCCAGCCCTGGCGCGGCCGTGGCGACGCGGTAGTAGAGCTCTCCGGTGGTCGCCCCGGTCTCGACCCACGCGGTGGCCTCGTGCGGGTTGACGCGGACGGCGTGGAGCTTGGCGAGGTCGATCACGGCGAACGCCTCGCCGTTGGGGGTGGTCGACCGGTACGAGAGGCCCTCGTTGTCGTGCCCGCCGCTGCGCACGCGGACGCGCACGCTGTGGCGGCGCCCGCAGCGCACGGCCGCCTGGACGTGCGACGCGTTTGTGGGCGTCACGATGCACAGCGGAGGATTCGCCGTCGCCGGCGCCACCAACCTGGCGTTCCTGATGGACGACACCAGGAGCGGCGTGAAGGACGGCGAGCTCGGCGTGAGCACGAGCTGGCTGGGGATGCTCGTCGAGAGGCACCGGAGGAAGTCGTTGTGGTTGTGGGAGGAGGACGCCAGGGAAGGGACGGGCACGTAAAAGCCCAAGAAGCAAACCGTGAGCAGGAGCGCTATGCTTGCCATTTCGGTGGATCTGCCTACGCTGACACTCACACGCTGCTTCTGTGCTACTAATTCACCTCGTTATATAGCATGGATGTCTCTCCCCATATCGAGTAGGAAATAAATGTGGCCCAAAGATAAGGACTCTCCAATTTAATTACTACCTCGTTCAATAAAAAGATAAATATTAATTGGTCAAAGATAAATACTTATCAACATGGCTCTAACTATGGTAGAAAGTTAAAGGGGGCAGTGTTAGAAAAGGAAGGCTTTTAATGAGTTTAAATTATCTCTTTGGATTCATTCAATTACTTTTGGGCTGCCTGGCATCCATTCCCAGCCCATATGTGGGCGGTATGGGGTTGCCCGGACGCGTCTGTCACGTCGGGCTATCGGCCAGGGCCCATTTCAAATCTTTTGAGAACATCCCCGACCTGGCCTGACCTGTCCCCTTTCTCTCCTCATTTTGCCTGATCCACACAACTGCCACCGTAGCTCCACCGTCATCCCCAACCCATAGCACCGTCACCGAAGGGCCCAATCAACAACGCCGCCGACTGTGCCATCACCGGACAAGGTTGCCGCCATCAGACGTTGCCCAGATACGTGCAACTTCTTTGGACATACTCCTTACGCTTTATGTGTTTGATGAAATGTCTGAATAGTATTTTATTCTTTGTTCATTCGTAGGCAAACGATGGATTCGTCGTCGGATGATAAGTATGGAAACAAGGAACTTGATGAGTTCATATGCAGATAGTTCATCAATTAGTTGAATTCGGACGGCAAAGATGCTGAAATATGATGACGAGCATCCAGGAAGAATTGGCGAAGCAATAAGAGCATGTGTTGAACATCAAAGGTTCGATAAAGAGTAGGAGAGTTATCCCCCGAGATAGTATTGCTGGCGCAAAGCTTCTCCATAAGTACTACTTCAAATCGGACCCGATGTACCATGAAGGTTTTTCGACGTCACTTCCGGATGAGCATAGATTTTTTCTTGCGCATAGTGAATGCCGTGGAGGAGGCTAATGACTACTTCAAGCAAACCAAGAATTTTTCAGGCAAGTTTCCTTCTCTCCCTTGCAGAAATGCACGACTGCTCTTAGGGCTGCTCTCAGGATGCTTGCTTATTTAAGGCTGCAGATGGCATTGATGCTGAAATTTGAAGAGAAGAGACCACATGCCTGAATACCAGGTTGCAATTTGCTTGCACCATGTTGAAGGTGTTTGGAGTGAAGTACTTGAGAGAACCAACTATCTAGGACACAGAAAGGGTAATGGTAATTGGAGCAACCAGAGGTTTTCTAGGTATGTTTCATTCAGTTGATTGCATGCGTTGGCATTGGAAGAACTGCCCCAAGGTTTGCGTAGGCAGTACTAAGGTCACACCAAAGAGGCCACCATCATGTTTGAAGCAGTGGCATCAAAGCAATTATGGAATTGGCATGCTTTCTTTGTCACAACTGGTTCTAATAATGACATGAATATGCTCCAAGGATATTATTTGCTCAAGAGACTTTGTGATGGGGATGCTCTGCATGCAACTACACCATCAATGGGCATAACTATAAATTGGGTACTACCTTGCCGATGATATCTATTCTTGATGGGCGATGCTTGTGCAGACTAAATCTTATATCCATCCTAGAAAGCAATGTCTCTTTGCACAAATGCAAGAAGGTGCTTGGAAGGATATGGAGAGGGCATTCAGAGCGCTCCATGGTCATTGGGGTATTGTTCATGGATATGCAATTATGTGAGAACCCGAGAAACTTTGGCAGCTCATGACATGTTCTGTAATCTTGCACAACATGATTATGCAGAATGAGGATGAAGGGGCAGCGCACACGCATGATTCTGAGAAGACCAGAATTCAGGTCTTCCTCCAAGAACATGAGGCGGAGCATGTTGTCTTCTTTCTTGTGATGCATCGACGACAATAAGACCAACAACTGCACATGCAACTTCTGAATGGTCTCCTGGATGTTATGTGATCCACTCTGGAAATCAATGATCTATGTATTTTATGTTCAGTATACAATGAAAACAAATTATATGTTTAAACTATGTATTTTTTTATTTACGGATAATATATATTCATGTGCATTATTTATTGTTTATGTCTAATGATCAATATGCATGTCTTTAGATGGATTTGAGCTTTCAAAGCTGGTGATTCTAGTTACAAACGAGGACATTGAAGGGGCGGACCAGCGCTGTCCGCGGATTCGATCTACAGATGAATAGGGACCCGAATTTGCCCGTCCATTTGTATATAGATGCCCTAAAACAATTCGACATATGCGGCTATCTGGTGGTATTCCTCCACGGGAGTCACTTTCAGGCCAGGTGGTTTTTTACTTGTTGAAAAGTCCAGCTCGTCAAAGTCCCCCTTGCGTGGGTAACTTATGCATATTTGATTGAATACATATTTTCAGAAATTTCAAGCCCAACTTTTGAAATTTAAAGCTTCCATAATTTCCAAAGTTTCAAAAAAATTGAATCTCTTACAAATTTCAATGTTCGTACGAGAGATAAGGAAAATATAGATAACATAGATTGGCCTCTTTCACAGGAGAGAGAAACATGAGAGAGAGAGAGAGAGAGAGAGAGAGAGTCACATGGTAAACCCAATATTTTTGAGCAGCAATAGCGTATCCTAGCAGGCTGACCTCATTGGATGGTACGCCCTAAATATATCTATAACTTTTGAAAATATAAAATCATCTCAATTTTGTACTCCCTTCAGTCCTAAATATAGGTCTTTTTAGATATTTGAATATAGACTATATATGGATGTATATAGATATATTTTAGGTGTAGATTCACTCATTTTGCTCCGTATGTAATCAATATTGAAAACTCTAAAAAGACTTATATTTAGAAACGGATGGAGTATAGTTTTTCTGCAATACTTAATATTTATTTAACTAACGTACTAATTATCGCTAGAATTGTAGAAATGCATGTTTAATGTCATTTCGTTCTGTAACCATCGCAAACTCTAAAAATTCTGAGAAGAGGATCATAACTGTCGTGGGGTGATAAATAATCCCATTTCAGGTCTCACTAGTCTTCTGTGGCTTGTCAAAAAAGTCAAAATCAATCGACAGGGTCCAAGGTGATCAAAAAGCGTCCAACTGAATCAACAAATGTAAAAATAGTCAACAAAAGTCCAAGAAATGGTTAACAAGTCAACTGAGAAGCAAAATGAAAGGCCAAAGTCAACACAAAAAGAAAGGGAGCAACTAATCAAAGAGTACTCGTTTGGAAGCCCATTTGAGGTGGGCTGAGCCGCCACCACATGTCGTGCTCTTGGCGTTCCCTCTATTTTTTGTTTTTATTTTTATTTTTTCGCACATGTTTTCAGCTTATTAGATGGGGTTTTGCTGGGTTTTTTTTTTGACTTTTCAAATTCTCACCTGTCTTTCTTACCTTCTGGGCAAAAACAATTTTGAAAATAAAATTGCATGAAAAACATGTCTTCGTTTTTTTCACATGGAAACATGAAAAAAGTGTGTTTTCCTTTTTTTTTCCTTTCGTGAGAGGCACATATTTACTTCTGCGAGAGGTATGGCCGTGCCTCTCAGAAATGAAAAAACTTGTTTTCTTTTTTTCCCTTCCACGGAGGCACGGATTTGCTTCCACGAGAGGCATGTATTTGCTTCCACGGGCCATGCATGCCTCTCGGAAACGGAAAAAATATGTTTTCTTTTTTTTTTCCTTTCATGAGAGGCACGGCCGTGCTTCTCGGAAATGAAAAAAAACACGTTTTCTCATTTCCCTTCTGCGAGAGGCACTTGTTTGCTTCCGTTAGAGCCATGGGTTTGCTCCCGGTTCGACTTTTTCGTCCGGTTTCTTTGCGAAAAAAGTTCATCAAAACCTATCAACATGGTGTCTAGTTTTGAAGTTGTCGACGTGAAGAGTCCAACGGTGAAAATGGTTTAAGATTTGAACGCACTGATAAAATATTTTGAATAAAAAGATTTACGAAAAAAGAAAAACTCTCAGGTTGCGACAAGTGGCGTGAGGAGGTGGGAGTGATCTTTGCAAAGAGTATTTCTTAATTAGTGATTTGACGAAAAGAAGGGGCAAAGAAACCCAAGTGCACGTGAGGCCCAAAGACTCAAAGCCCGGTTCATGCATGGATGAAGGAGGGTGGTGCTCCATAAACTAAGGACATCTCATGTTCGATTAGTCTTCATGGATTCCTGAACCTAGGAGTATCATACTACCTCTGCTGTTTAACAACCCCTAGCCTTGGTCATCTTACATTAAGCACAATATAACCGCACCTAACTCCTGCCCTTACAATGATTTGTGTTTTTGGCCATCCGTTTTCGCAATCTGGGGGTTCCTGGTTCGTCTCTAAGGTGATTTGTTCTGCAATCTATTTAAACTGGTCTAGCTGTCCTGTGGGTTGTTGCTGCAGCGGCCGAAACAGAGGCCTCTATTAAGCCGGGCATGTTCTGCTCGTCCAAATAAACACCCCGACCCATTTGGACAACACCTGATCGCTAATCCTCTCAAAAAACAAAAGGTCTTCCCCAACCTCTCCTCACCTCTCACGACTTGGGCAAGCTGTAGGTGCGCTGCCACCGCCGCCTTGCACCGCCACCCTCCTAGTTATAGCTGCACCGCCGCCGCCGCCGTTCATGAAGACGACAGATGAAGGACGTGGTCGCCTATGCGGAATACAAAAGAAGTGGACAACCGGGTACGCCGTAGCATAGGTTTAGCTTTCAACAGTCTTTTTTAATAAAATTGATCGAAATGTAATGAACTTCATCCGATTTATATGAAAATCCCCATGTTCGAATAAACTTTTGTGTGATTAGTTTAAAGTTGGTTCAAAATGTATGCGTGCAATGTTGGATGGCCGTTTTTCACATCCGTGTCCGTGGACTAGTTTTCAGGTAAACAGATACGAGAGCAAATTTGCCTATCCGCGTTGGAGATGCCCTTTGACAAGGCTTGCACACGTGTGTGTGTGTGTGGTAGTATAGCAGATAGCTGGCCGGTGGTAAATGCATGCATGCATGCCCGAATTCGCTACGTGTTAGTTTTATGGCAGTGAGTCCGAGCAAGCTAGGATCCTTGGTCGACCTCATTTCGTAAACATGTCCTTGATCACAATTGATCGGATATTCGGATTCAAGCGCGTGGCTTGCAAGCTAGCCACATTTTAACCGATTGCCATGCTGAGTCCTTTCTCGACCTTCTTGTTTCGTAAACATCTCCATATATACAGAGTTGATTAATGCATGAGAATCTCGATCTGTAAACCTCTCCTCCTGATCGCCTCTCTACCTCTCTCCCTCCCAATCACCTCTCCTAGCTTCCTAGTCGCCGGCCGGCCATGGCGACTCTTGCCGTGCCAAGGCCGGTGCCCCTTAAGCTCGGCCATCATGCCGCCACCAGGTCGCCGTATCTGCCGATGCCCCGGCCACATCCGGCCGCCGGCAACACGTTCCGCCGGCCAAAACGCATCGTGGCGCTTGTGCGCTGGAGCCGCCCTCCGTTGGGTTGGTGCAAGCTGAACTTTGACGGCTCGGTGAAGCATGACGGGTCCGGGCGTGCCAGCATCGGAGGGGTGATCCGGAACAGCAGTGGCCACGCCATAGTGGCGTACGCGGAGAGGACGAAGCATGCGGGTGTCGGCGTGGTGGAAGCTCGGGCGCTGATGCGCGGGCTTGAGCTTGCGCTCGGGATGGGGTGCAGCTCGCTGGTGGTGGAGGGAGACGACCTGACCTTGGTGAGGCTGCTGCGCCGCGAGTCCCGGCACACGCGTATCCCGTCGGCGATGCACGACGAGATCGTGCGACTCCTAGGATGCTTCCGGGTTTGTCACGTGCAGCATGTGTATCGTGAGGGGAATCAGGTGGCGGACACCCTCTGCCACGAGGCTTACCGGTGCCCTGACGTCTGGACGATGGACCGCCCGCTGCCGCTCGCCGTTTGGGATAAGGTGGAATGTGACCGTCGTGGCGTTGTGTACGAGCGACTTCGACCGGCGTGATCTGGACCACCGGTGGAGACAGTCGAGGCACGTCGGAGACCATGGTGACTCAAGAACCGGGAGGAATCATGTCGACATGGCAAGAACTGCAAAAGAGTCCAACAAGACAATTTGGATCTACGTCTTGTTTACAGCTTTGGGGGGATTCTGCTGGAGCTAGTGTATTGCATGCAAGAGGGTTGTGGAGCCAAATCGACATCGCCAATGAAGAACTGGCAAACCAGGAGGATCCGAAGATGCAGCCAACGATTCTTGAAGTGACACAGATGCTTGACGGAACAGTCCAAAATCCCCACGTCTCGGGATATCCCTTTGTCCATTGGTTTACTCCAGTAGTGCCCTGCTTGTCCAACAACTAAGTTGTGGTATGAAGGAGATTATGTAATGCAGACGTATTATATTATAGCTGTCTATTATGGTTTGAAATGCTAAGATTGTATTTCAGACATAACAAGTAGCTTCCCAAACTTATGTATCTTCTCTTCAGAAAAATCAAGATGTATATGTATTCATATCATATGCCTATATATATTTTTGTCTCCATTTTAGTCAAACATACTCTAGATTAACCGCAAGAAAAGAGCAGTTTATATATCCCCTATAAAGACGCATATGTAACATTGTATTTTGACTACTTGGAGAGCAACATCTATCTATCTATCTATGTATCTATCTATCTATCTATCTATCTATTACATACTAAACACACACTACGTATAATCAAGAAACATGCTAGAAATTCTAAAAGAAAAAGAAAAACACCGTAGCCACAAGCTGGCGGACCGTGTATTTTTCATGGTATAAATAGATTGTACTCGTTCTATCTCATTACTGCAACTAGGTTAGATCTTCTTATAATATTACAATGCAAGTAGCTATAAGCCTCGCAGGTTGAACTTTGGCTCCCCTTCTTGCGCTCCGCAGCCCTAGCGCTCCGTGCCGGTAGCCACTCTGGCTCCCGCGGCCACCCGCTGATCCGCGCTATGGCCCCGAGGGTCCTGCTTTCTGGCTCATCCTTGTCGGAGCACCCTTCCCATGTTCCGCCCCCGCCGCGTCCGCAGGTCCGGTCAATCATCATCCTGCGGGTGGTGGGCATGGCCTTCGGTCCACTGACAGGGCGACATGGCTGGGCCATCCCGCAGCCCAGCTCCGGTGGAGGCGGTGTGGCAGACCAAGAGAAACCGCCGTCAGAGAGCTCCCCAAGCCCGCGCTCATCCCTCCCAGCAACCGCAAGCTCTCTCCGCCGTTGATTGGACTTTGGAGTGCATATTTCGTTGACTCAACATCTATTTTAGCGAACTAGCTTGGCACCATTTCAACTACTATAGTCCGGATAAAATTATAGTAAACTTTTCCTGCAGAACAAACTATAGTAAATAATAAGGTTAAAAGGTCATCATTTTGTAGATTAGAGATGGAGCTTTTGCTATGCTAATTACTTCCTGAAATGCATTTATTTTGATTTTTACTTAATTTGTCTTCTTCAAGGGTTAAGGCGATCGGCGAAATATGCGCTACTGATGGCGAGGGCCCTGGAATGGCGGTAGAGCTACTCACCGGGGCCTCTGACATAGGCAACCACATCACCACATCGCCCATCGCCGAATACGACCGACAAGATAATTTGTCCAAGTGGTTTGGCACGCATGCCGGAGACCACCCCATGGAAGGTCATCCTAGTCGGATTAAGCTTTCACTGGAGAATTTCCATTTTGTTGTGCATTGTACTTGCATACAGAATGTTCAATCCATTTCCTCCTCCATTAGCACATTCCGCAGTCTGACTCCATTAACGAGTGGGTCAACCAGAAGAGCCTGGCTTCCAGGATAAGGCACATGTGCCGGATGATCCGACCGGTCGAAGGTAATGGGTGTCTACTACTCTCCATAGAGCTGCTGGGCTTTCTTGAAGAGAAATAGCAAAGTAGTATAGTAGCAATAGTATTTCTCTCAGTTAAGAACCAAGATTTATCGAACCAGACGGAAACAACACACAAATAACATAAACAATATCTGCACACACGCAAAGCAAAAGATTGCACACAACAAAGGCAAAGGAGTTTTCAATCCTCTTGTCCTCGCCAATTGCAAGGATTTAATCTAGTAGTGATTGGTAAACAAATAAAATAAAATAAAGTAGATAAAAAAGCGAGCAATTGTAGGATTTTTAGTAAGAATGGAAAATGGACCCGGGGGCCATAGGTTCAGTAGGGCATCTTTCTCATGAGCATAACATCGGTGGGTAAATGAATTACTGGTGGGCAATTGTCAGAATTGCGCATAGGTATTGTTATGATTCTTCATGGCATGGTTCATATATAGGCATTACGTCCGTGACAATTGGACCATTAATCCAACTGCATCAACTACTATTACTCCACCCAATACTGCTATCCAGCATGCATTTCAAAGTATTAACTTCATACAAACAGAGTAACGAATTAAGCAAGATGACATATTATAGAAAAAGTAAGATCAAGAAATATGTTTGAACCCCGTCATTTTATCCTTAGTAGCAACAACACAATATGTGCCTTACAACTCCTCCTGTCACAGAGGAAGGACACTACGATGCATAACTCCCTCTGAAGATCTACTCATCCAATTGACCAAAGAAGACTTATAGACCGAAAAGCATACATAGCTATAAAATCACACATAGATTAAATCTTAAAAGAATTAAATAGTTTCAATAAAAAATATGATCGTAAACCCACAAATCATCGGATCTCAACAAACATACCGTGAGAATTATATCGAATAGATCTCAGACTAGATCATTGCATTTGAAGAGAGAGAGAGAGAGAGAGAGAGAGAGAGAGAGAGAGAGAGAGAGAGAGAGAGAGAGAGGAAGCTATCTACCTACTGCTATGGAACCATGCCGGAGACTGATGACTGAAAAGAGTTGTGGATGCTAGCAATCCTGATTCCCCTCATTCGGAGCTGAGCGCCATCGACGCCAACACATCCCTTCAGTAGATCAGTGAATCATATAGGGGTCAATCAGCATCAATGGAAAAACTGGGAAGTTCAGAGAGAAATCAAGGTACATGTGTGGTTGTGTGTTGCCTACGTACAATCTTATATAATTTAGTTTACGCTAATTGTGCATACTGATAAATTTCTACAACAAGATGCAAAATAATTGTTGTGTGAACATGTGCTAGATCTTTTTGTAATACTTTTGTACTACTAATAATTTATCAAATGCTTAGAACCGAGTTCTGGTTTGGATGCCCCTGATGCTCTGATTAGCCTTCTGGCTACCGATCGTAATCCTATCAGTAACTAAGTAAAGCTCTCTTTCTCACCGCAAAAAAATGCTTTTAAGCAGTGCATGAACATTAACATTGCTGCTATTTGTTTGGCATGTAAGGACTGAAGTCTGTTGTTGTAGTTTGGCTTGGTGAGAAGGGAGGCGTACATGGCTGAGGCGATGACGTTGTCGCATTCGTCTCGCTGTATATTACCTTCCTCGAGTAGTAGGGAAGCACTATAAATACTATCACCATTTATTAATTTTGGATATTTCAGACATAGTATTCAGTTCAGAGTGGCGAACAAGGTTGGCGACGATGCAGTATCCAAGGTTAGATCCTCCCCTACCTTCAAACCTCCCTCTCTTGCTATACGATATGTAGATGGACTAAGTTTGATATGTGAAATGGTCAGCAAAAGATAGTACTAGTTTGGCCTCGGATTCACTTCTTTAATACAAAGGTGCATGTGTTATCTTGGAATTGCGTTTTCAGGAAAAGGGCCGGTGGCCGACATTTGGGGAAGTCGGGCCGACTAAGCCCCGTGGTTGTCCAAGGAGGGAGATTGCTTCCAAACTCCCATTTTCGATAACAAGGTCGCTCTTTATTGTAGTCAATCCTTACGAGAGGCGGGTATGGACCAGGTGCAAAGAGTAGTTTAGAGGGGGGGGGGGGGGGGTACAACTCAATGAGGAATGAGGTTTGCTTTTAAAGTTTTAAACATTTCATTATGTTGTGACACAGGTGTGTCACCGTGTTGAAATAGACATCCTGGACTTATGCGGGTTGTGAGCCATGCTTATTAAGTTATGGGCATGTGATTTTTTTTCCCGTTGCAACGCACAGGCATATTTGCTAGTGTTTAATCGAACCAGTAGTAACTTCAAGCTAACAAGATAGACAACACCTACACACAAATAAAATAAAATGCCTGCACCCAACGCGACAAGAGGGTTGTAAGACCCCTTTTCTTGCTAGTTACAAGATTAAAAGAAAATAGATAGATAGGTATATAGCAAAACCGAAAATAATAAAGGCAAAAAGAAAAACATTTTTTGTACAATAAAATATTGATGGTAAATGGACCCAGGGGCTCGCTTGATGTATCTCTCTCGAAAGAAGGCAAATGACATGGTAACAAATTACAGTTGGGCAATTGACTAGAATAGCAATCGTTATGACTATGACCACTCATGGCATAATCTCATACAGGCATTACCACTACTAGGGAAAACCTTATACACAGAATCTTAGCAGCATCGTGGTTTAAAAACAAACGCTACTACTAAATAGCAGTAGCGAGCTCCAGGAAACCGCACTACTAACATCCAGATAGCAGTAGTGCTCTAGGTGAAACAAATGCTACTACTATAATTGCCACGGCGTTGCCTCCAGGCTAGATATAGTAGTAGCGCCCTTCTTCTGGACGCGCTACTGCTAAAGTACTCGGTAGCAGCGTTTTTCTTCAAAACTCGCTGCTGCTAAGTATCACCGTATCTAATTAAGTTTAGTCCCATACTGCTAAGTGAACAAGGTGTTTACCACCTTAAATATGTTACTTCTCAAACTATCTCGAGCACTTGGTCTTCATTGAACTATATGTGTAGGATTTGTGGCTGCAATATGAATCTTCGACTATGCCTATACAGGTACGGTGAAGATTCATGTTGACTATTTAGATTCTACACAAAAAGATCAATGATGACCAATGTATATTTTTGATGTTTTTACATGCTTAGACTTATAGCGTTTCTCCAGGACAAAGCGCTACTGATATTGGGATAAACAAAAGAAATAATTGCTTCCTTTAGTAGTAGCATTTTTTTCTAAAACGTGCTATAGCTAAATTAGCTATAGCGCATTTCCTTAAGAGCGCTACTGCTAGTTCGACCTAACCACCCGCGGGCTCAAAATTTTGCTAAGTCCTTCTTTCCCCCCTGTTCCCCTACTCCTCTGTCGCCGCCCGAGCCCGAGCCTGCCCTCATCGCCGCCGCCCGAGGCCGCCCTCAACATTGCCGCCGCCGCCCGCTCCCGCTCTCGACCTCACCATCGCCGCCCTCGACCTCACCGCCGCCGCCCGAGCACGCCCAGGACCGCCGCCTCCCGATCCCGAGCCCGCCCTCGCCACCCCTACCTCCGTCGCCGGCACCTCCCCGCCACCGTCTCTCCCCTCTCTGTAAGCCCCCACCCCTCCCCCACCCACACTCTCTCTGCTTAGTTAGTAGATGTTTTTTAGTAGTAGTAGTAGATGTTAATTTAGGGTTCATAGATAATGATTTTTAGTAGTAGTAGATGTTAATTAGTAGTAGTGATGGTACTAGTTAACTAGGGCAGTATGGTTAATAGTAGATGTTTTTTACTATTGTATAATGTAGTTTTTTTTAACTGTTTTTAGTAAGTGTTTAAAATAATTAGTAAGTAAATTAATAAACTAGTTGAACTAGTTTAGTTTTAGTTGAACTAGTTTAGTAAGTAAATTAATAAACTAGTTGAACTAGTTGAATTAATATAACTAATGCATTTTTAGTAAGAAAATTAATATAACTAGTTGAACTATTTGAATTAATAGAACTAGTTGAACATGTCACATTTGTTGTTATTTTTTAGTTTAAGAAATTATTCCCGCATCTATGTCGTTTGCTAGGGTTTTATTTATAGGGTTTTTGTTTTTGCAGAAATCAAGGAGCCCCTCCATCATCCCCGCCGTCGTCCCCGTCACCAACCCCCTCCGACCTTGAGGTGAGACCAGCCAAATCTCCATGTCAATATGAGTCCTATAAGATATGATGTAGATAAAAACATGTATATCTTGTGTTGCTCAAATAGGATATGTGGTTGCCCAAGTGGCCGGTCATGTTCAGGTTACACCTCTGAGTGGCCTATGTTTTGCCGGAGTGTTGATTAATTTCCGTTCCGGCAAATTTCAGTCGCTCGATATGTCCTATTTTAGCAGAAGGTCATGCCGGAATTTTCTGTGAATTTTGACATGACTTGTGCTAGAACATGTAGGAAATATCGAGTGGCCTGGATTT
Source organism: Triticum monococcum (assembly GCA_034509565.1). Lineage (NCBI taxonomy): Eukaryota > Viridiplantae > Streptophyta > Magnoliopsida > Poales > Poaceae > Triticum > Triticum monococcum. The sequence continues at coordinate 24,383,712 of CM067842.1, read as the reverse complement.
TCTAGAAGAATATTTAAGCGACATTTCAGGTTGACATTAATTCTGCCGAGGCTCCATCACCGAAGGTCAAAAAATCAGTGAGGGAGTGTATCCACCATATATGAGAGAGGACGAAGAATCCCGACTGTTTTCGTGGGGGTCGTTTCTTCTTCTTTTCCTTGTGCTAGACCTTAGTTATGCACTAGGGAAATAAGGAGTAACGACCATCACCGACGGTCGCAAATGTCAGAGAGGAATCAGTGAGGGAGAGTCTCCACCATATAGACTCGGCAGACCGATAGTCAAACCGTGATGAATACTAATGATCTAATTTAATTTTTATAGTACATATGTTTAATTGTACAAGTTTAATATTTGAATTATGAACATAGGAAATGTCGTACTCGGACGACGAAAGTCTCTCGGGGGAGTGCGACTGGTGCCACGACGACCGGGGTTTCTGCGACAGGCCTCACCTGGACGAAGGTCGGCGCTTCAGCATTAAGCTCGAGGAGGCCTTCGATTGTGATACGGTGAGCTACGACGCGAAGTGTTTTTTTCGTAATTAAGCTCGACTTCTACTACTTCAACATGCAATTTTCGTCTTTTACAATTCGACTACCTTATCCCATGCCATGCAAGACGCTATGTCTTGGAGAGGATGGGTTTTGAAGATCATGAGAGGAATGAACACAAAGAAAATTAACCTAAGGACCCATCATGGTATGTATTTTGAGGTAAATCTATATAATTCTGAGAGTGTATCCCATTTTGGTTGCCCGGGTTGGGAAGCACTTTGCAAGATGTATGATTTTCAAGAGGGTATGTTTGTCACCATGGATCTTGGTGATCCTGACATCGACCAAGACAATTTGGACATTTGGGTCCTTGTTGATACGCTTCTACCGCTATGTGAGTTTGTCAAACATAGTTATTAACTAATTTATATTGTTCATTTCAAAATAGTTGACAGCTTATTTCCATTGGCAACTTATTTTCATTGTTCAAACAATATGCGGAACATGGTAGATAGAACCTACTACACCGATGGATCTGAGTTAACTTATCAGGATAAAAATTATCTGGTCGCATATTGTCCTGATTTTGAGAATTACAATATCTATAATAAAACTCCTCCACATTATGGTCAATACGTGTCACTAGTGCATGTGTTGAACTACGGTAACATCCATGGAGATGCCATGGTAAGATTTTTTACTATTACGACATCCATGCATATTTTGCATAAATTCTTTTAAAACTTAAATACATTGCTAACTACGAAGTTATTACTATGTTTTCAACATGAAATCCCGGATGATTGTGTGCCTCATCTGATGTATCAGAAATGTCGTCTTAATGTTTTGAACATACAGCCAGGTCGTCCTACGAGTCTCACCTATCGATATTGGATTTCTAAAAGAGGTGGAGACATGGAAATCACATAATGGAAAAAATGTATGGACAGTCGTAAGGAGGTACTTGGAAGCAACATTGTGCGAAAGGCAAGGATTGGAGACATGATAGTCTCCATTCTCCATAATGGAGAGTCAGGGGCTGTCTTGTTTTATGCTATTTTACCTAAGAGAATATAGTAGGTCCTAAGAGAATGTAGTAGGCCCTATGAGGTACAATATTTATTATGTGGTACAATGTGTTAGAGTTGATGATGAGGAGTAGTTGTGATTATGACTAGTGACCGACTTGCTATGTGTTGTCTCATTGATGAAAACGATGATCATGAGGAGGTCTTATATGACAATGATGTATTATGATGATAAGTTCTTAATGATATGATGATGATGATGACGATGATATTTATTATATCATTGGGTGAAAGAACCGCGGATTAGTTTCAAGTGGATGTCCATCCACTTGAAACTAGCCCATGGTTCTTTCACCCAGTGATGTAATAACTCATTATGATGTAAAAACAATCTCTAAATTGCTGCTGTATGAAAACTTGTATAAAAGTGAATGAATAAAACATGAAATAAAATATGAAATAATAGTAGTAGCGCGTGCTGGGAGAAGCGCTACTAGTAATTACCAGTAGCGTTGTTTGGAGAAAACACTACTACTAAGTCGATATAGCAGTAGCGTGGGTTAACCCATGCTACTGCTAACCTTTAGTTGTAGCGACGTACCAGTAGCGCTCCATCCCGCGCTACTGATAGGCCTAAAACCCGCGCTGCTGCTAGGCTTTTCCCTAGTAGTGTACATCCATGACATGTAGACCGTTAATCCAACTGCATCTACTACTATTACTCCACCCCAAGACCTCTATCCAACATGCATCTCAAAATATTAAGTTTACTACAAATAGAGCAACACAATAAGAAAGATGACATAATGTAGATAGGAAGAAATCTAGCAATGAGATCTGAAACCATCATTTTATCCTTAGTGGCAACATTATAAATATGTATCTTGCCCTCATTCTATCACTAGGATATAGGGCATCGCAAGATTGAACCCACTACTATGCACCACTCCCTTTGAAGATCTACCAATCAATCTTGGCCAGAGAACACAAATAGATCTTAAAGCATATATAGCTACTTAATTATACAGCAAAGTCACTTCAAAAGATTCAATGTGATAAACTGAACAATCTGATCATATACCCACAATTCATCATGTCTCAACAAACACACGGCAAAATTATACCAGATTGATCCCAATCACACAAAGGAAGAAAGGGAACATGCTTGCAGAAAAGCCTAGCTATAGCGTGGAAAAATTGGCCTTGCTGACATTTTGTTCCAACACCCAAATATGGCGCCAGTGACAAAATTTACTGCTAGCATTGGAGCCCACATCAACACTAATTTAGATATTGTTGGCGTGCCACGTGGCCCACACCAGCAGTAAATGTATGTTACCACTGACGTGCCTTGTTGGCCCAACACCAGCAAATTGAATTTTCGCTTATAGAAAAATTATATGCAGCTATGTAAACCATGAACTAATTTAAGATATACTGCGTCAACTAGTTCAACTCCAGAAACTAGATTGGCACTCATCAACTTAACTTTTTCAACTTCACAAAATTTAGTAGTTCAAAAACTAAACTAGCTAGTTCAACTTTACATTTACCAACCAAACAACATCATCCATCGCTAGCCTAGGTGGACGATCACATTTGGTGATCAAGGATTAACTTCATCTGTTGAAGCTTTGTCTCTATTGTTCTCTCCCTCTTTTGAAATGAGCTTTCTCCATATTGAGCTCACTCCTCTCGGCCCTCAGCAGTTTTCTCTCATTCTTCAGCTTATCCCTTTCCTCGATCAAATGATCCCTATGGTCCCTCAGCCTAAGTATCTTGCTGAGGTGATCAGCCTTCTTGTGGATTAGCTAATCCCTCTCCACCATTAGCAAAGCATTCACCTCCTTTAGGGCCTTGATGGTATTTTCATGAGACTTTGTGAGCTAGTGGTTGAGCATGTTCACATTATATTAAAGGAAATATTCCCTAGAGGCAATAATAAACCTGTTATTTATATTTCCATATACCATGATAAATGTTTATTATTCATGCTAGAATTGTATTAACCGGAAACTTGATACATGTGTGGATACATAGACAAAACACAGTGTCCCTAGCAAGCCTCTATTAGACTAGCTCGTTAATCAAAGATGGTTAAGTTTCCTAACCATAGACATGTGTTATCATTTGATGAACGTGATCACATCATTAGGAGAATGATGTGATGGACAAGACCCATCTGTTAGCTTAGCATATTGACCGTTCAGTTTTATTGCTATAGCTTTCTTCATGTCATATAAATATTCCTTTGACTATGAGATTATGCAACTCCCGGATACCAGATGAATACCTTGTGTGCTATCAAACGTCACAATGTAACTGGGTGATTATAAAGATGCTCTACAAGTATCCCCGAAGGTGTTTGTTTAGTTGGCATAGATCGAGATAAGGATTTGTCACTCCGAGTATCGGAGAGGTATCTCTGGGCGCTCTCGGTAATGCACATCATAATAAGCCTTGCAAGCAATGTGACTAATGTGTTAGTTAAGGGATGATGTATTACGGAACGAGTAAAGAGACTTGCCGGTAACGAGATTGAACTAGGTATGTAGATACCGACAATTGAATCTCAGGCAAGTAACATACCAATGACAAAGGGAATAACGTAGGTTGTCATTACGGTACAACCGATAAAGATCTTCATAGAATATGTAGTAACCAATATGAGCATTGACGTTCCGCTATTGGTTATTAACCGGAGAGGTGTCTCGCTCATGTCTACATAGTTCTTGAACCTGTAGCATCTGCACGCTTAACGTTCGATGAGGATTTTGTATTATATGAGTTAGGTGATTTGGTAACCGAATATTGTTCGGAGTCCCGGATGAGATCACAGACATGACGAGGAGTCTCGAAATGGTTAAGAGGTAAAGATTGATATAGGACGATGATATTCGGACACCGGAAGTGTTCTGGGTGTACCGCCTACATACCGGGTTCCAGGCATCCCCCTACAACTACATGGGCCTAATGGGCCAAGAGGGGGACAGAACAGACCTTAAGGGGCTGGTATGCCCCATGTAGGCCAAAATAGGAGGGGAAGGAAAGAGGAGAAGAGAGAAAGGAAGGGGAGGGATTCAGCCTCCCCTTCCTTCCCTCCTCCCTCCTCCTTCCTTCCCCTTTGGAAGTTATGGTAAGGGGGGGGGGGGGGCGAATTTCACTAGGGCCCCAAGTAGGATTCCTCCTACTTGGGTGTCCCATGGTTGCTCCCTCTCCCTCCCACCTATATATATGAGGGGGAGGCGCCTACAACACACAACAACATCTGTTAGCCGTCTGCGGCGCCTCCCTGCACAGATTACACCTCTGGTCATATCTTCATAGTGCTTAGGCGAAGCCCTGGATGGATCACTTCACCATCACCGTCACCATGCCGTCGTGCTGATGGAACTCTCCCTCGACACTTTGCTAGATCAAGAATTCGAGGGATGTCATCGAGCTAAACGTATGCAGAACTCGGAGGTATTGTATGTTCGGTGCTTGATCGGTCGGAATGAGAAGAAGTTCGACTACATCAACCGCGTTGTCAAACGCTTCCGCTTTCGGCCTTCATGGGTACGTAGACATACTCTCCCCCTCTAGTTGCTATGCATCTCCTAGATAGATCTTGTGTGAGCATAGGAATTTTTTTGAAATTGCATGCTACGTTTCCCAACGGTGGCATCCGAGCGGGGGGCGTACATGATACGCACGAGTAGAACACAAAGAGTTGTGGGCGGTGATCGTCATACTGCTTACCACCAATGTATTATTTTGATTCGGCGGTATTGTTGGATGAAGCGGCCTGGACCAACCTTACATGACCATGTTCGTGAGACCGGTTCAACCGACAGACATGCAACTAGTTTTGCATAAAGGTGGATGGCGGGTGTTTATTTGTCCAACTTTAGTTGAATCTAATTTGACTGCGTCCAATCCTTGTTGAAGGTTAAAACAATAAACTTGATAGATCACCGTTGTGGTTTTGATGCGTAGGTAAGAATAGTTCTTGCTAGAAGACCGTCGCAGCCAGATAAAACTTGCACCAACAAAGTAGAGACCGTCTAACTTGTTTTTGTAGGGCAAGTTATGATGTGATATGGTCAAGACATGATGTGATATACATTATTGTATGAGATGATCATGTTTTGTAAAAGTTATTGGCAATTGGCAGGAGCCTTATAGTTGTCGCTTTATTGTATGAAATGCAAACACCATGTAATTGCTTTACTTTATCACCATGCGTTAGCGCTAGTTGTACAAGCATTAGTTGGCGAGACGACCACGACGCTACGATGGAGATCAAGGTGTCAAGTCGGTGGCGATGGAGATCATGACGGTGCTTTGGAGATGGAGATCAAAGGCACAAGATGATGATGGCCATATCATGTCACATATTTTGATTGCATGTGATGTTTATCTTTTATGCATCTTATTTTGCTTAGTACGGCGGTAGCATTATAAGATGATCCCTTACTAAAATTTCAAGGTATAAGTGTTCTCCCTGAGTATGCACCATTGCAACAGTTCGTCGTGCTGAGACACCACGTGATGATGGGTGTGATAAGCTCTACATTCACATACAACGGGTGCAATACAATTTTGCACATGCGGAATCCTTGGGTTAAACTTGATGAGCCTAGCATGTACAGACATGGCCTCAGAACACCGGAGACTAAAAGGTCCAACGTGAATCATATTGTAGATATGATCAACATAGAGATGCTCACCATCGAAGACTACTCCATCTCACGTGATGATCAGGCATGGTTTAGTTGATTTGGATCACGTAATCATTTAGATGACTCGAGGGATGTCTATCTAAGTGGCAGTTCTTAAGTCATATGATTAATTGAACTTAATTTATCATAAACATAGTCCTGATAGTTTTTGCATATCTATGTTGTAGATCAATGGCCCGTGCTACCGTTCCATTGAATTTTAATGTGTTCCTAGAGGAAGCTAAATTGAAAGATGATGGTAGCAACTACACAGACTGGGCCCGTAACTTGAGGATTATCCTGATTGCTGCACAAAATAATTATGTCCTTGATGCACCACTTGGTGAAAGGCCTACTGCAGGAGCAGATGCTGATGTTATGAACGTCTAGCAAGCTCGATCTGATGACTACTCAATAGTTCAGTGTGCCATGCTTTACGGCTTAGAATCGAGACTTCAAAGACATTTTGAACGTCATGGACCATATGAGATGTTCCAGGAGTTGAAGTTAATATTTCAAGCAAATGGCAGAGTGGAGAGATATGAAGTCTCCAACAAGTTCTATAGCTGCAAGATGGAGGAGAACAGTTCTATTAGTGAACACATACTCAGAATGTCTGGGTATCATAACCACTTGACTCAGGTGGGAGTTAATCTTCCAGATGATAGTGTTACTGACAGAGTTCTCCAATCACTGCCACCAAGCTACAAAGGTTTCGTGATGAACTATAGTATGCAAGGGATGGATAAGATAATTCCTGAGCTCTTTGCTCTGCTCAAAGCTGCGGAGGTAGAAATCAAGAAGGAGCATCAAGCGTTGATGGTCAACAATACCACTAGTTTCAAGAAAAAGGGCAAAGAAAAGAAGGGGAACTTCAATAAGAATGGCAAGCAAGTTGCCACTCCCAGGAACAAGCCCAAGTCTGGACCTAAGCCTGAAACCGAGTGCTTCTACTGCAAAGGGACTGGTCACTGGAAGCGGAACCGCCCCAAGTATTTGGTGGATAAGGAGGATTGATGTGTACCTTACTAATGCTCGTAGTAGTGCCATGGTATTTGATACCGGTTCGGTTGCTCATATTTGTAACTCGAAACAGGGGCTATGGATTAAACAAATGTTGGCTAAGGACGAGGTGACGATGCATGTCGGGAATGGTTCCAAGGTCGATGTGATTGTCGTTGGCACGCTACCTCTAGATCTACCATCGGCATTAATTTTAGACCTGAATAATTGTTATTTGGTGCCAGCGTTGATCATGAACATTATATCTGGATCTTCTTTAATGCGAGACGGTTATTCATTTAAATCAGAGAATAATAGTTGTTCTATTTATATGAGTAATATCTTTTATGGTCATGCATCCTTGAAGAGTGGTCTATTTTTGTTGAATCTCGATCATGGTGAAACACGTATTCATAATATTGATACAAAATATGCAAAGTTGATGATGATAGTGCAACATATTTGTGGCACTGCCGTTTAGGTCATATTGGTGTAAAGCGCATGAAGAAACTCCATGCAGATGGACTTTTGGAATCACTTGATTATGAATCATTTGATGCTTGCGAACCATGCCTCATGGGCAAGATGACTAAAACTCCTTTCTCCAGAACAATGGAGCGAGCCGCTGACTTATTAGAAATAATACACACCGATGTATGCGGTCCGATGAGTGTTGAGGCTCGCGGCGGGTATCGTTATTTTCTGACCTTCACAGATCATTTGATGAAGGAAATATGCCCTAGACGCAATAATAAAGTTGTTATTTATATTTCCTTATACCATGATAAATGTTTATTATTCATGCTAGAATTGTATTAACCGAATACTTAGTAATTGTGTGAATACATAGGCTAAACAGAATATCCCTAGTATGCCTCGACTTGACTAGTTCGTTAATCAAAGATGGTTAAGTTTCCTGACCATAGACATGTGTTTTCATTTGATGAACGAGATCACATCATTAGGAGAATGATGTGCTGGACAAGAACCATCTGTTTCCTTAGCATGTTGATCGTTCAGTTTTATTGCTATTGCTTTCTTCATGACTTATACATATTTCTTTGACTATGAGATTATGCAACTCCCAAATATCGGAGGAACACCTTGTGTGCTATCAAATGTCACAACATAACTAGGTGATTATAAATATGCTCTACAGGTGTCTCCGAAGGTGTTTGTTGGGTTGGCATAGATCGAGATTAGGATTTGTCACTCCGAGTATCGGAGAGGTATCTCTGGGCCCTCTTGGTAATGCACATCACTATAATCCTTGCAAGCAATGTAACTAATGAGTTATTTGAGGGATGATGTATTACGGACCGAGTAAAGAGACTTGCCGGTAACAAGGTTGAACTAGGTATGATGATAGCGACGATCGAATCTCGGGCAAGTAACATACCGATGACAAAGGGAATGGTGTATGTTGTTATGCATTTTGACTGATAAAGATCTTCATAGAATATGTAGGAACCAATATGAGCATCCAGGTTCCGCTATTGGTTATTGACCGGAGATGTGTCTCGGTCATGTCTACATAGTTCCCGAACCCGTAGGGTCCGCACGCTTAACGTTCGATGACGATTTGTATTATGAGTTATGTGTTTTGGTGACCGAAGTTTGTTCGGAGTCCCGGATGAGATCACAGACATGACGAGGAGTCTCGAAATGGTCGAGAGGTAAAGATTGATATATTGGAAGGTAGTATTCGGAGAACAGAAGTGTTCCGGAGTGTATCAGGTACATACCCGAGTACCGGTGTCATAGCCCTAGCTTAAGTAGTCTTGACTGTCGTTGCATAATCTCCATGCATCATGTTTACTTTCCCTCAGAAACTTGAAATGGGGATGACAGAACCCCCAACACCCCCTTAATCCAACTAGGGTTTACCAAAAGTCTTTTTCAATGAACCTGAAATGCCCTTATAAAACGTTCATCTTCTTTGCCTTGGTCTAGAACCTCTGAAACAAAATGGTTCACATTTTTCTAGGACAACATTGGGTCACTGAATTAAATCATAAGTTATTTGCATTTGGGCATTTAAATGCTATAAATTATTTTAAATGTCCAAATAATCATAAACGAAAATGTTTACTGTTGGAAATATTCCATACAGTGGGCATGAGAAGTTTCATGATTTTTGAGTTAGTTTTAGTATTTTAATTAAAGCCACAAAGTTACAGAAGAAAAAGAAAAACGTAACATAAAAAGGAGGGACTCACCTGGGCCAACTTACCTGTGCAGCCCAGCAATGCAGCTGGCCGGCCCAGCCAACTGGCCCAGCCCACCAGCGCCACCGTCCCCAAGCACCTGCCAGGAGGACGCGCGCACGTGATGACCCACAAGTATAGGGGATCTATCGTAGTCCTTTCGATAAGTAAGAGTGTCGAACCCAACGAGGAGCAGAAGGAAATGATAAGCGGTTTTCAGCAAGGTAATCTCTGCAAGTACTGAAATAAGTGGTAACAGATAGTTTTTAATAGGATAAATTGTAACAAGCAACAAGTAACAAAAGTAAATAAAGTGCAGCAAGGTGGCCCAATCCTTTTGTAGCAAAGGACAAGCCGGAACAAACTCTTAAAAAGCGCTCCCGAGGACACATGGGAATATCGTCAAGCTAGTTTTCATCACGTTCATATGATTCACGTTCGATACTTTGATAATTTGATATGTGGGTGGACTGGTGCTTGGGTGCTGTTCTTACTTGAACAAGCATCCCACTTATGATTAACCTCTATTGCAAGCATCCACAACAACAACAAAAGTATTAAGGTAAACCTAACCATAGCATGAAACATATGGATCCAAATCAGCCCTTACGAAGCAACGCATAAACTAGGGTTTAAGCTTCTGTCACTCTAGCAACCGATCATCTACTTGTTACTTCCCAATGCCTTCCTCTAGGCCCAAATAATGGTGAAGTGTTATGTAGTCGACGTTCACATAACACCACTAGAGGCTAGACAACATACATCTTATCAAAATATCAAACGAATACCAAATTCACATGACTACTCATAGCAAGACTTCTCTCCCTTGTCCTCAGGAACGAACGTAATTACTCACAAGGCATATTCATGTTCATAATCAGAGGGGTAATAATATGCATATAGGATCTGAACATATGATCTTCCACCAATTAAACCAACTAGCATCAACTACAAGGAGTAGTCAACACTACTAGCAACCTACTAGCACCAATCCCGGACTTTGAGACAAAGAATTGGATACAAGAGATGAACTAGGGTTTGTAGATGAGATGGTGCTGGTGAAGATGTTGATAGAAATTGCCCTCTCCCGATGATAGGAGCGTTGGTGATGACGATGGTGATGATTTCCCCCTCTGGGAGGGAAGTTTCCCCGGCAGAACAGCTCTGCCGGAGCTCTAGATTGGATCCGCCAAGGTTCTGCCTCATGGCGGCGGAGTCTCATCCCGAAAAGTTCCTCTTTATTTTTTTTCTCATCGAAAGACCTCATATAGGAGAAGATGGGCACCGGAGAGCCACCAGGGGGCCCACGAGGTAGGGGGGCACGCCCTAGGGGGGGGGGGGGGGGCGCCCCCACCCTCGTGAGAAGGGTGTGGCCCCCTTGGCCTTCATCTTTGGCATGGATTTTTCTTTATTTCTTTTAAGACGTTCCGTGGAGTTTCATGACTTTTGGAGTTGCGCAGAATAGGTCTCTAATATTTGCTCATTTTCCAGACCAGAATTCCAGCTGCCGGCATTCTCCCTCTTTATGTAAACCTTGTAAAATAAGAGAGAATAGCCATAAGTATTGTGACATAAAGTGAAAATGGACGTATCAACTCCCCCAAGCTTAGACCTCGCTTGTCCTCAAGCGAAAAGCCGATAACAATAAATATGTCCTCATGTTTAGAGGTAGAGGCGTCGATAAAAAATAAAATACGGACATGAAGGCATCATGATTATTCTCATAACAGCAACATATAGAGATTTTTTCATATTATTACTTATGTTCAAGTGATGATCTATCCACAATGCAAAAGTATAAATCATAAACCTTATTGGGCTCCGACAAACTATAATCTCAGTCATTGAAGCAATTGCAATTTATCATAACATCGGAAAGAGTCTATGTCAGAGCTAAAAAGCAAGTCCACATACATCCCCTACTTCCAATTATATATATATATATCATGTTCTTTCCAACATGCTGAGCTTGCCAAAGGATAAAATGAAAAAGCAAAGGTGAAGATCACCATGACTCTTGCATAAGGTAGAAGATAATAATAAAGGATAGGCCCTTCGCAGAGGGAAGCAGAGGTTGCCATGCGCTTTTATGGTTGGATATATAAAATCTCAATGTGAAAGAACGTCACTTTATATTGCCCCTTGTGATATGAACCTTTATTATGCAGTCCGTCGCTTTTATTACTTTCACATCACAAGATCGTATAAAGATTATTTCTCCCACACCAATAAATCACACATATTTAGAGAAATTTTTATTGCTTTGCACCGATGACAACTTACTTGAAGGATCTTACTCAATCCATAGGTAGATATGGTGGACTCTCATGGCAAGACTGGTTTAAGGGTATTTGGAAGCACAAGTAGTATTTCTACTTGGTGCTGAGAATTTGGCTAGCATGAGGGGGAAAGGCAAGCTCAACAAGTTAGAGGATCCATGACAACATACCTTATCTCAGATATAAGAAAGACATAACTCATTACGTTGTCTTCCTTGTCCAACATCAACTCTTTAGCATGTCATATTTTAATGAGTGCTCCCAATCATAAAAGATGTCAATGATAATATATCTATATGTGAAAACCTCTCTTTCCTTATTACTTCCTATTAATTGCAACAATGACCAAAGCTATGTATGCCAACTCCCAACAACTTTTAATCATCATACTCTCTCTATGTGAAGTCATTACTCTCAATAAGATCAATATGAACTTTTTATCTCTTTTTTTTCTTTTCCCTTTTCTTTTATTCACCCAAGATCATGGCAAAATAATTAAGCCCTTGACTCAACACTAATCTTTATTATATAGCTCACGGACTTGATTAAATAGAGAGATCATAAAGCAAAACTCAAAACTAGATCATGCCATAAACTCTATTCTACTAGATCAAGATACTACTAATAGGATCGAACTAAGAAAAACGGTAAAGATAGGAGTTGTGATTGTGATACGATATCGGGGCACCTCTCCCAAGCTTGGCAGTTGCCAAGGGGAGTGCCCATACCCATGTAATTATATCTCCTTGGTTGGTGAAGAAGGTGGAGGTGACGGATAATCACACATCGAGCGTAAGAGGTCCTCCAGCTTGCGAATAATGCCCTTGAGTGCGACAATATGCTCCTTCAACAATTTTTTTCTTGTGTGAGGTACTTGTTTTGAACACGAGCCAACTCAATCATCTTGGAAGCTTTGATCTCAATTGGGGTAAGAAGGTTATGATCAATTTGAAGGGTGTCTTCTACTGCTAGAGCTTGATCCTCCGTGGCCTTCTTGATCCTTTCATCCTTGTTGACCTTCGTGGGTTCTTCCCTCTTCAGATCTATCTTCATTAGCCAAGCATCGTTGTCACCATTGTTGGAGGAGGGAGACAACATGATGCCTAGCCTGGAAAACCCTGACAGAAAACAGCTCGAAATGAAGACAGAGGAGGTTTGCGTGATACGGGAGTCAAAACCTCTGGGAGAATATATAATGAATTTTTACCGACCAAAATACGTAACGTGCAAGAAAACGGAGTCCAGAAAGCACACGAGGTGCTCACGAGGTAGGGGGCATGCCCAGGGCGCCCACCACCCTCATGGGGCCCTCGTGTCCTTCCCGGACTGCTACTTATTTTTCTATTTTTCTAAATATTCCAAAACGGAGAAATATAGCCTTAAAAATTGTTTTGGAGCCGGTTTACTTACCGTACCACATACCTATTCCTTTTCAGAGTCTGAAACGTTCCGGAAAGTGTCCCTTATGTATTCCTCTGGGGTTACGGTTTCAATAATATTGGTTTCAACATTTATGGGATTACGTGAGATATAATGTTTAATTCTTTGACCGTTTACCACCTTCGGATTTGTGCCCTCGAAGTTGTTGATTTTTATGGCACCGGAACGATAGACCTCTTCGATAACATAGGGGCCTTCCCATTTAGAGAGAAGTTTTCCTGCAAAAAATCTTAAACGAGAGTTGTATAGCAATACATAATCACCTACATTAAACTCACGCTTTTGTATACTTTTGTCATGCCATCTTTTAACTTTTTCTTTAAACAACTTGGCATTTTCATAAGCTTGGGTTCTCCATTCATCAAGTGAGCTAATATCAAATAACCTCTTCTCACCGGCAAGTTTAAAATCATAGTTGAGCTCTTTAATAGCCCAATATGCCTTATGTTCTAGTTCGAGAGGTAAGTGACATGCTTTTCCATAAACCATTTTATATGGAGACATACCGATAGGATTTTTGTATGCAGTTCTATAAGCCCATAATGCATCATCAAGTTTCTTAGACCAATTCTTTATAGACCTATTAATAGTCTTTTGCAAAATAAATTTGAGCTCTCTATTGCTCAACTCTACTTGACCACTAGACTGAGGTTGATAAGGAGATGCAATTCTATGATTAACAACATATTTAGCAAGCATTTTACGGAAAGCACCATGAATAAAGTGTGAACCACCATCAGTCATTAAATATCTAGGGACTCCAAACCTTGGGAAAATAACTTCTTTAAGCATTTTAATAGAAGTGTTATGATCAACACTACTAGTTAGAATAGCTTCTACCCACTTAGTAACGTAATCAACAACAACTAGAATATGTGTGTATCCATTAGAGGCAGGAAAAGGTCCCATATAATCAAAGCCCCAAACATCAAATGGTTCAATAACAAGTGAACAACTCATAGGCATTTCTTGACGTCTACTAATATTACCAATTCTTTGACATTCATCACAAGACAAGACAAACTTACGGGCGTCCTTGAAGAGAGTAGGCCAATAAAAACCAGATTGCAATACCTTATGTACAGTTCTATCTCCAACGTGGTGTCCTCCATAAGACTCGGAATGACACTTGCGTAGGATCTATTCCTATTCATTCTCAGGTACACAACGTCTAATAACACCATCTACTCCTTCCTTATAAAGATGTGGGTCATCCCAAAAGTAATGTCTCAAATCATAGAAGAACTTCTTCTTTTGTTGGTATGTGAAGCTAGGTGGTATAAACTTAGCAACAATATAATTAGCATAATCAGCATACCATGGAGTACTACGAGAAGTACTTATAACATTTAATTGTTCATTAGGAAAGTTATCATTAATAGGTAGTGGGTCATCAAGAATATTTTCTAACCTAGACAGGTTGTCTGCAACGGGGTTCTCAGCTCCCTTTCTATCAACAATATGCAAATCAAATTCTTGTAGCAAGAGAACCCATCTAATAAGTGTAGGTTTAACATCTTTCTTTTCCATAAGATATTAAATAGCAGCATGATCAGTTTGAATAGTTACTTTAGAATCAACAATATAAGATCTGAACTTTTACAAGCAAATACAACTGCTAATAGTTCTTTTTCAGTAGTAGCATAATTTCTTTGAGCATTGTCTAGAGTCTTGCTAGCATAATGAATAACATTTAATTTCTTATCAACTCTTTGCCCTAGAACATCACCTACAGCATAATCACTAGCATCACACATAATTTCAAAGGGTAGGTTCCAATCAGGTGGCTGAACAACAGGTGCAGAGACTAATGCTTTCTTAAGTATTTCAAATGCTTCTACACAATCATCATCAACGACAAATGGTATATCTTTTTGCAATAAATTAGTCAGAGGCCGAGAAATTTTTGAGAAGTCCTTAATGAACCTCCTATAAAATCCAGCATGATCAAGGAAACTTATTATACCTTTGATGTCCTTGGGACATGGCATATTTTCAATAGCATCAACCTTGGCTTTATCAACTTCAATACCTCTTTTAGAAACTTTGTGCCCCAAAACAATACCTTCATTAACCATAAAGTGGCACTTTTCCCAATTCAAGACAAGATTAGTTTCTTCACATCTCTGCAAAACTCGATCAAGATTGCTCAAGCAATCATCAAAAGAGGAACCATAGAGGGAAAAGTCGTCCATGAAAACCTCACAAATCTTTTCACAAAAGTCAGAGAATATAGCCATCATGCATCTTTGAAAGGTAGCAGGTGCATTACATAAACCAAAAGGCATACGTCTATAAGTAAAAGTACCAAAAGGGCATGTAAAAGTAGTCTTTGATTGATCTCTAGCCAACACATGTATTTGAGAGAAACCAGAATAACCATCTAGAAAGCAATAGTGTGTATGTTTGCATAATCTTTCTAGCATTTGATCAATAAAAGGTAAGGGGTAATGATCTTTCTTAGTAGCTTTATTTAATTTGCGGAAATCAATTACCATCCTATAACCTGTGATAATTCTTTGTGGAATCAATTCATCTTTATCATTAGGAACAACAGTAATACCTCCCTTCATAGGGACACAATGGACAGGACTTGCCCACTCACTATCAGCAACGGGATAGATTATACCTGCCTCCAGAAGCTTTAGTATTTCTTTTCTTACCACTCCTTTCATTTTAGGATTCAGACGTCATTGAGGATCACGAACTGGTTTGGCCACTACTAGGAAAAGGCCTATTAGTGGCGCACTAGTTTTGCCTACTAATGGCGCACTACTGGTGCGCCACTAGTACCACGCCATTAGTATTTTTTACTAATGGCGCACCACTGCTGCGCCATTAGTATCTGGTATACTAATGGCGCACTACTGGTGCGCCATTAGTATAGGCCACGGTGCGCCATTAGTATAGGCCACGGTGCGCCATTAGTATTTTTGAATTTTGAAGGTGGGAAAATAGTAGTGGCGCACCGTGCGCCATTGCTATTTTTGAATTTTGAATTTGGATCTAGATCGTGATTTGCTCGTTTTTTGGCTCGTTTTTTGGCATGATATTATTTCAAATTTTGTTCCTGTTTTTGGATCTTGTACGTTCTTTTGCCGTGTTCTTTTGCTGGAGAGGAGTTCGCCGGAGAGGAGGAGGAGGTCACCGGAGATGCGCTCGCCTACATCGCCGGAGAGGCGGAGGAGGTCGCCGGAGAGGAGTTCACCGGAGCATCGGAGAGGAGGAAGGAGAAACCATGAGGGGATGGGAGGAGAGGAGGGAGGAGGAGCTCACCGAAGAGGAGGGAGGAGAAACCGTGAGGGGAGGGGAGGGAAGGAGAGGAGGGAGGAGGAGGTCGCCGGAGAGGAGGAGGAGGTCGCCAGAGAGGAGGAGGGTAGTATGGTGGAGGAGAGAAGGGAAGATGGAGTGGAGGAGAGGAGGAGATGGAGTGGAGGAGAGGTGGAGTGGAGGAGAAGAATGAAGAGGTGAGGAGGAGAGGACCACGCCCAGCCATATATACGGCATAGTAATGGCGCAGTGCGGGCAGGTGCGCCATTACTAACTTTTTTTTATTTTTTTTGATTTATTTTGTATTTTAAGGCAGGAAGATACTAATGGCGCACCATGGGCAGGTGCGCCATTAGTAACTTTTTTTGACTTATTTTGAATTTTGAAGGCGGGAAGATAGTAATGGCGCACCATGGGCAGGTGCGCCATTAGTAAGTTTGAATTTTTTTGCCTCTCCAAATCTTAAAATCCCCGTATCTTTTTTTCTGTTAGGTTTTTGAGGATTTTGAAAATGTTTAACGGGGTTCCCCCCGTTAAATTCGGATCTAACTTTTCGAGTAGATGATTTTTCATATAAAAAACTTTTTCATTCGAGTTCGTACGCAAATGTTATGCCCATTTTACAAATTCTCGAGAGATTTCGCAAATCAAGTCGAAATTCATATTTGTAAATTTTCACAACAACTAGACCACATATCACATGGGAAGCTTATTTTCTTTTATTTTTTTTGACATTTCCATCAATTTTTTTAAACTGAAAAGGCGGTCCAGGGGGGGTGCATTTGGTGGAAGTGGTGGCCAAGTTACTAATGGCGCACCGTGGGATGGTGCGCCATTACTAGTTCAACTAGTAATGGCGTACCACTCCCATGGTGCGCCACTAGTAATGGCGCACCGTGGATGTGGTGCGTCATTAGTATTTAGTAATGGCACACCACATGTATAGTGCGCCATTAGTGTCCATATTGGCTATAGCTGTTTTTGTAGTAGTGGGCATCTGCTTCAAAATTTCTTTTATGTTGACATAGAGTGGGACTAATGCCCTTAAGATCATCAAGAGTATATCCAATAGCAGCATGGTGCTTCTTCAGAGTTTTCAATAATCTTTCTTCTTCATGCTCTGAAAGGTTAGCACTAATAATAACAGGATATATCTTCTTTTCATCAAGATAAGCATATTTAAGATTATCAGGCAACGGTTTGAGCTCAAACACGGGATCACCCTTGGGTGGAGGAGGATCCCCTAAAGTTTCAACAAGCAAGTTGTCATGCAGAATAGGTTCCTGTTTAAAGAATACTTCATTCATTTCATTTATGAACATATCATTTTCATGGTCTAGCAAATAGTGTGCTAAAGGATCACTAGGAGGTATGGCAATAGAAGCAAGACCAATAATTTCATCCTTACTAGGTAATTCTTCCTCACGATGTTGTTTATTAAATTTAGAGAAATTAAACTCATGAACCATATCATCCAAACCAACAGTAACAATATTCTTAGTGCAGTCTATGGTAGCATTGACAGTATTTAAGAAGGGTCTACCAAATATAATTGGACAAAAGCTATCTTGTGGGGAACCAAGAACAAGAAAATCAGCAGGATATTTAGTTTTCCCACACAAGACTTCATCATCTCTAACAATTCCCATTGCTGAAATAGTATCTCTATTGGCAAGTTTAATCGTGACATCAATATCTTCTAATTCAGCAGGTGCAATTTCATTCTTAATTTCTTCATATAAAGTATGCGGTATAACACTAGCATTAGCACCCATGTCACATAAGCCATGATAACAATGATCTCCTATTTTAACAGAAATAACAGGCACGCCTACCACAGGTCTATGTTTATCCTTATCACAAGGTTTAGCAATTCTAGCAGTTTCACCTTCGAACTGAATAACATGCCCATCAATATTATCAGACAAGAGATCTTTAACAATAGCAATATTAGGTTCTACTTTAACTTGCTCAGGAGGTGTATAAGTTCTAATATTGCTTTTACGAACAACAGTTGAAGCTTTAGCATGATCCTTTATTCTAACAGGGAAAGGAGGTTTCTCAATGTAAGAAGTAGGAACAATAGGATCATTATAAGTGACAGTCTTTTCTTCAACTTTAATAGGTGCAGCTACTTTTACTTCTATGGGAGGATGATATTTAATCCACTTCTCCTTAGGGAGATCAACATAAGTAGCAAAAGATTCACAGAGAGAAGCTACTATCTCAGAGTCAACTCCATATTTAGTGCTAAACTTACGGAAAATATCGGTATCCATAAAAGATTTAACACAATAAAACTTAAGTGTCATACCTGACTCCTTACCTTCCTCAAGGTCCCAATCTTCAGAGTTGCGTTTAATTCTATCCAATAAATTCCATCTGAATTCAATAGTGTTCATCATAAAAGAGCCAGCACAAGAAGTATCGAGCATGGTGCGATTGTTTTCAGAAAGCCGAGCATAAAAACTTTGCATAATTATTTCTCTCGAGAGCTCATGATTGGGGCATGAATATAACATTTATTTAAGCCTCCCCCAAGCTTGAGCGATGCTTTCTCCTTCGCGAGGCCAGAAATTATATATATAATTGCGATCAGGATGAACAAGATGCATAGGATAATACTTTTGATGAAATTCCAGCTTCAATCTTTTATAGTCCCACAATCTCATATCATCACATAGCCTATACCATATCAATGCGTCTCCCTTAAAAGATAAAGGGAAGACCTTCTTCTTAGCAACATCATCGGGTATACCTGCAAGCTTAAATAATCCACAAACTTCATCCACATATATTAAGTGCTCATCAGGATGCTTTGTTCCATATCCTGTAAAAGGGTTATCTAGCAGTTTTTCTATCATACCCGAAGGATACTCATAAGGAATTTAATTTTCAATAGATTCAGTAGGTTGAGGAGCAACTCTTTGCTCTAGAGGATGGGGTGAAGATAACCTGAACAAGCCCCTCAGAGAATTACTTTCCATAGTAACAAGTGACAGTAAATTTCAGCACACTATATAAATTATTCCTTACCAAATTCCACCTACCAAAGGCGCTACACTCCCCGGCAACAGCGCCAGAAAAGAGTCTTGATGACCCACAAGTATAGGGTATCTATCGTAGTCCTTTCGATAAGTAAGAGTGTCGAACCCAACGAGGAGCAGAAGGAAATGATAAGCAGTTTTCAGCAAGGTATTCTCTGCAAGTACTGAAGTAAGTGGTAACAGATAGTTTTGTAATAGGATAAATTTAACGAGCAACAAGTAACAAAAGTAAATAAAGTGCAGCAAGGTGGCCCAATCCTTTTGTAGCGAAGGACAAGCTGGAACAAACTCTTATAATAGGAAAAGCGCTCCCGAGGACACATGGGAATATCGTCAAGCTAGTTTTCATCACGTTCATATGATTCGCGTTCGATACTTTGATAATTTGATATGTGGGTGGACCGGTGCTTGGGTGCTGTTCTTACTTGAACAAGCATCCCACTTATGATTAACCTCTATTGCAAGAATCCGCAACTACAATAAAAGTATTAAGGTAAACCTAATGATAGCATGAAACATATGGATCCAAATCAGCCCCTTACGAAGCAACGCATAAACTAGGGTTTAAGCTTCTGTCACTCTAGCAACCCATCATCTACTTATTACATCCCAATGCCTTCCTCTAGGCCCAAATAATGGTGAAGTGTTATGTAGTCGATGTTCACATAACACCGCTAGAGGCTAGACAACATACATCTTATCAAAATATCAAACAAATACCAAATTCACATGACTACTCATAGCAAGACCTCTCCCTTGTCCTCAGGAACGAACGTAATTACTCACAAAGCATATTCATGTTCATAATCAGAGGGGTAATAATATGCATATAGGATCTGAACATATGATCTTCCACCAATTAAACCAACTAGCATCAACTACAAGGAGTAAACAACACTCACTACTAGGGAAAAGCCTAGCAGCAGCATGGGTTTTCGGCCTTTTAGTAGCGCGGGGGCCGGCGCTACTAATAAGGCACTACAGCTAACGTATAGCAGTAGCGCTGGTCCACCCGCACTACTGCTACACAGGTGTTGCAGCAGCGCGCTTAAAGGAACCTCGCTGCTGCTAATAGCTATTGCGCGCTCCCCCTGTGCGCGCTACTGCTACAACCGCGCTGCTGCTAACTTTTCTCCGCTCGCTACTGCTAATTTTAGTAGTTTTTTGTTTTTTTCGGCATATTTGTTTTGTATTTGAACAGGCTTTATAGAAGAATCGTTAGCACATACAAATGTCATCATGATACACATACAAATGCCTGCGAGACCACAAATGTAATCATAGCATATACATACAAATAGTCTCGTCATAATCATCATCCAACACAAAGTTGTATCTTGTCATCATCTCGAAATAGCGATACATGCAAGTCTCGAATACTTGCAACTACAACATCATCCATCTAAACAAAGGTATACGTGAGAAGAGCTATCACTATGAGTGAGAGCGGAACTATGCAGTACATGACATGGCGGTTACGAGTCCTCTCTCGCGCTATCGTGAACCTCAAGTAACTAGCTTCTCCTTCTTGTCTGCTTTTGTAGCCTTTATGGATGGCTTCCGAGAACCCATTCACTTGCACCTGACACTCATGCCACTCGTTGTACACCCCTGGAACCTTCCCTTTGTCCACGACATAGCAGTTCCATCTTGCCATCAAGAAACTAGGTACCTGTTAGAGATGCATGTGTTGGGGAACGTAGTAATTTCAAAAAAATTCCTACGCACACGCAAGATCATGGTGATGCATAGCAACTAGAGGGGAGAGTGTGATCTACGTACCCTTGTAGACCGACAGTGGAAGCATTAGCACAACGCGGTTGATGTAGTCGTACGTCTTCACGGCCCGACTGATCAAGCACCGAAACTACGGCACCTCCGAGTTCTAGCACACGTTAAGCTCGATGACGATCCCCGGACTCTGATCCAGCAAAGTGTCGGGGAAGAGTTCCGTCAGCACGACGGCATGGTGACGATCTTGATGTTCTACCGTCGCAGGGCTTCGCCTAAGCACCGCGACAATATTATAGATGATTATGGTGGAAGGGGGCACCGCACACGGCTAAGAATATGATCACATGGATCAACTTGTGTGTCTAGGGGTGGCCCCTGCCCCCGTATATAAAGGAGCAAGGGGAGGTGCGGCCGGCCAGGAGGAGGGCGCGCCAGGAGGAGTCCTACTCCCACCGGGAGTAGGATTCCCCCTTTTCCTAGTTGGAATAGGATTCGGGAGGGGGAAAGAGGAGAGAGAGAAGGAAGGGGGGGGGGCGCCGCCCCCCTCTCCTTGTCCTATTCGGACTAGGGGGGGAGGGGCGTGCGACCCAGCCCTGGCCACCTCTCCTCTCTTTCCACTAAAGCCCACTAAGGCCCATATACCTCCCGGGGGGTTCCGGTAACCTCCCGGTACTCCGGTAAAATCCCGATTTTACCCGGAACACTTCTGATATCCAAATATAGGCTTCCAATATATCAATCTTTATGTCTCGACCATTTTGAGACTCCTCGTCATGTCCGTGATCGCATCCGGGACTCCGAACTAACTTCGGTACATCAAAACTCATAAACTCATAATATAACTTTCATCGAAACCTTAAGCGTGCGGACCCTACGGGTTCGAGAACAATGTAGACATGACCGAGACACTTCTCCGGTCAATAACCAATAGCGGAACCTGGATGCTCATATTGGCTCCTACATATTCTACGAAGATCTTTATCGATCAGACCGCATAACAACATACGTTGTTCCCTTTGTCATTGGTATGTTACTTGCCCGAGATTCGATCGTCGGTATCTCAATACCTAGTTCAATCTCGTTACCGGCAAGTCTCTTTACTCGTTTTGTAATACATCATCTTGCAACTAACTCATTAGTTGTAATGCTTGCAAGGCTTTTGTGATGTGCATTACCGAGAGGGCCTAGAGATACCTCTCCGACAATCGGAGTGACAAATCCTAATCTCGAAATACGCCAACCCAACATTCACCTTTGGAGACACCTGTATAGCTCCTTTATAATCACCCAGTTACGTTGTGATGTTTGGTAGCACACAAAGTGTTCCTCCGGTAAACAGGAGTTGCATAATCTCATAGTCATAGGAACATGTATAAGTCATGAAGAAAGCAATAGCAACATACTAAACGATCGGGTGCTAAGCTAATGGAATGGGTCATGTCAATCACATCATTCTCCTAATGATGTGATCCCATTAATCAAATGACAACACATGTCCATGGTTAGGAAACATAACCATCTTCGATTAATGAGCTAGTCAAGTAGAGGCATACTAGTGACGTTTGGTTTGTCTATGTATTCACACAAGTATTATGTTTTCGAATAATACAATTCTAGCATGAATAATAAACATTTATCATGATATAAGGAAATAAAATAATAACATTATTATTGCCTCTAGGGCATATTTCCTTCAGCATGTTCATGAAGAGGATGTACAATCATATATATGCAACAAAATATACTAGAGAACACCGAAAAAGAAAGGGTTAGCAACTAGATGCAACATACAATACACAAATTAATTAACTAGAGGTACGCAGGTCATCGTACGCAAACTAACAAAGTAGCATTACGCAAGTTCGGCAGGGATCGTGGACATCACAAAGTTGCATCACTACAAATAGTATACAAGTTCAACCGACACATATCATCATCATCGGCATAAAAAATCACTAGAAGTTCCATCCTTCCATATCATCGAGGACGGACCCTAGCTTCTTGAACGGCGTGAGGTCTAGACGTTGCATGCCTATGCGAGTTCGGACGTCAGCTCGCGATATAGGGCCGTGGTGGAACATCCCCTTCTCATTGACGACTTCTTTCATGATGATCGTCGCAATGTCGCTTTGGATGCGAAAGAAGTCATCTCTAAGTTTATAATCCGCTTCTCCATGAGATTCTAGCCACTTGTGGATATGATCATCATTTCTGCTTCTCATGCGAAGCTTTTGGTGAGCCGTGTTGAACTGAATCATGAGATGGAGGATGTACAATCCATCCTTCTTGCTTGGTTTTGGGAATTGGATGCAGGAGAAGTTAGTTTTATGCACGAAACCCATCTTCTTGTTCCTTTGTTTCCTGATCTGCATGTGGCCACCTCTAAAGCTGAAGCCTTGGAGAGCATCATCTAGAATATTCATTATGTGGGTGTAGTCTTTTTTCTCGTAGTCTCTGGAAGGGTCAAAATACACGGCATGGGAGACTTGCGGATAAAGAATGATAAGGACGTCGTGCCCGTTGCTGCGGGGAAAAGACACCTCAAATTATTCCCCATAGAGAGAGAAGGAATGATTGAAATGTATGAAAGGGTTGTTCGAAACTGGCTTACTTTGGATGATAAGGCACGAGGACAATTTCCCGGTCCTTATTCTGTACCATGAAGTTTTGGAGGTAGTCCCTAGCAGTTTCACGCTCAAAGTCGCCGAGACTCAAGAAAGACTCGTGCATGTAGTACGGATCCACCACACAGATTTGCAAGACTTCTTCACTGTTCATGACAGAGCTCATATGTAGTGCAAAAAAGCGGACGATAGTAAAATCGAGCCGCCTTGTCAGAAACATCTCAAAGATATGGTCAAACTGCAGGAAGAACAACTCCGCGGGCCGTGTCTCGACGTAGCACTTCCCCTCAGGCACACGAGCCGCGTATGTCGGATATCCTGGATCCTTTGAGGCTAGTAGGCTTTTCTCAGTCGACATCACATGGTCGTGCAGTCTCCTGAGATCCCCTGATAGTTCCTCCAGCGGTTTCGGCGGTAGCATCGGCTCGCCCGTGAGATGGAACATGGCCGCACCTTTCACGGGTACACGCTCTTTAGAATGCATCGTTTGGCTGCTATGTGCTCTGGCTTGTTTGGAGGCAGCTATCTTCCCTGATCTCTTTCTCTCCTTTTTCTTGGGCACACCTTCTAGACCCTTCCTTAACCCCTGCCCCAATGTTCCCGGGCTAAGTACTATACGACCCTCGCGCTGGGATAGTTGAGCCTGTGTTGAGGCGGCATCTTCAGGCGTGTCCTGTGAGGATTTCATGAAGAGAGACTTTTTGCAATCCCTGCTACGACCTTCCTGCCCGGGCATATCATCCATATCCTCATTAGCAAGCAGATAGCCCGATTTGTCATATGGTTGACTCATCAATTCTATGTCACAGTCATACGCGTTTGTATTGAGGAAATCCATAGGGCCGACCTCCGTCTCATCATCCATTCTCTGTTCTACAGGACAAATTACATCAGCCAGCACTATTGCACCCCCTTCATCATGTCGTCCGCCGCTCTCACCCGGCACTACAGGAGCTGGAAATTGCGTAGGCGGGGTGGTGGTCTCCGCACATGCTTGTTGATGTGTGGTTATTGGTGTGCTCTCGGCCGGCTCCAGACAAATAAGATTCTTCGGCCATAGCAGCACCCAACCCTTGCAGCTTCCAATCCGCGGCGGGGTCTCGTCGTCCGCTCCCACATGTTGTACTGGAGGAGGCAAATCCTTGTGCCCCGATTTCACACTGGACAAGCTAACCCTGAAGTGCCCAGCAGGGATCGGCTGGTTGTGGAACGCGGGTTGCAAGGGGTCCATTATCATCCCCTTTCCCACGTCCACCTTCTGGCCTTTGATCAAGTAGAGTATGGTGCACAGATTTTCTTTCGCCTGCAAACACATATGTCTGTGGCGTAAAACATCCGAAAGGCAACAAAAATGGAATATTATATATATATATGGTGGTGCGACATGTAATTACCGTGATGGCGTCGAGCTCAGCCAAAGACGAAGGCCCACCGAGCACGCCAGAGACTGAGGACGGGCTGCTATGTGCGGGAGCGCCTGCGAGAGGAGGCCCGGTTGCGTGGGCAAGTGATGGTGCGATGATGTTGTTGTTCATGGAGTTGCTCCCGTTGAAACTGGGCAACGGGAAATCATGTACCGTCTTGTCTGGATTTTCCTTCGCCCAGTTGATGATAAATGGAACCAAGTTAGTAGCGAAATCATTTCTACAGGCAGTTACAGCTGCATTGACTGCTTGCTGTAACAACTCATATTTGTCCTCGACTGCTTTTTTCGTGTCCTTAGCTGCTTTTTTCTCGACCGCAAGGTTCACCTTCGCGTCGATGTCCGCCTGACTAAACTTATTTTTCTACTTCTTGGCCTCCGGGCCCTCGTTGTAAAACACCTTCCACGTGGCGCCATCTCCAGCGCCGTGCACACGACCATATTGCGGCCGCTGGCCCAAAGGGAGTCCCTTAAGTTCGTTCAAGGCCCGGTTGAGAGGGGTGTCCCACTTGGGCCTCATCGGAGAAGTAGGGTTTTCGGCTGCAAGCTGGTGTTGCTTCTCCAGTAGTCTAATCAATTTCCTCGTGATCTTGTCCGTGTAAGAAACCTTTTTCTCCTTGTCCCACTTGTAGCGGGCCCTGATGAAGTCATGCTCCAAGGGGTTGGTGAACTTAGCGAAGGGGTCAGGGAGACCCGCGGCTTCACGTTCCGCGTCCTCCTTACCCCATATGGTCCTTTTACCGAGGTAGCCACGGCTTCCGAGGCGATGCTTCCCTGTGTTCCTTTGCTGAAGGCTCTTGAATTTCGCAGCCTTAGCCTTGGCGTCCTCGGTAGCGCAAGTGTCCTTGAACTTTTCAAACTCCTCTTCCGTAAGTGTCGGATTTTCCTCCAGAATCTTGGACAGGGGTTCCTTAGCCTCAATAGCTCGTTTCACCCTCGATTTCCAGGAGGCCAAATCATTGCTGAACATGCCCATGGCGTGATTGTTAATCTTTTTCATCTTCGGATCATCCCATGGTTGTTCTATGTTATCATCCCGATCGGGGAACTTGAATCTCTTGTGCAACTTCGTTAGGAGCAACTGCGTCGAATGTTCTTTACTCCTTAAGTCATCGTCATTGATGCTCGCGCATTCCCGTAGGATGCATCCTACTTGGTTCCCATAGCACTTGCGAGGTTCTTCTGGCTCTAAGGGCTCAAACTTGCCAGGTGCCATCTTTGTGATCACAAGTCATCCAATCCCTAGTTTGTTAGGTTTTCGTATCCTCTGCTTCTTATGCCTCTTTTCGGTACCGGCATCGGCGCCGGTATCTTCCCCGATGGTACCTTCCCCACCAGTCTCGGCGCCGCCATTGGTGCCGGCGCCGTCGGTGTCGGTGTCGGCGTCAGTACCATCATTGAGGCGGACCTGCAAACCTTGCTTAGCAGTCAAAAAGTCGAGGTAGTCTTGTTCACCCTCATAATCCATCTCGTCTGCATCTTGGTCAGAAGGCCCAGTTTCTTCGTTGTTCGACATGTTTCCTATGATTAAGTGTCCTCATTTATTAATAAAAGTACGAACAAATGAGAAATGAGATAATAAAGAAATCTATGTGCCAGCACTCGATATGCCAACTATGTAGCACAAATCATGCATTTATTCACGGGAAATTTCGGCATGACCTTTGCTAAAAAATGGACATATCGAGCGCCTGAAATTCACCGGAACAGAAATGAATCAACATTCCGGCGTAACATAGGCAACTCGGATCATTTACCAAAACATGACATGTCCAAAACATGACATATCCACAAATCACATGTCCAGTTCAAATTTGCATATAAATTCAGCAAATTTTGAAACATATCTAAATTCATAAATAAATAGATAACCTAATTAACATAACTAAAACCTAAGTAAATTAACCCTAGCTAGCAGAGAGAGGGGGGGGGGGTGGTTTACAGAGGGTGCAAGGCAAGAAGGCAGGACCGACGACGGCCGAGGTTGGGAGGGGAGGAAGCAGAGGAGGCAGGCGAGGGCCGACGGGTCGGGGGTGAGCGTCGGCGCCGGGGGCGAGCGCACCTGGGTCGGGAGCGGCGGGGTCGGGGGCGGGCGCGGCGGTGCGACGGGGCCGGGGAAGAGAGAGTGGGGATTTGGGGGAAAAGAGGCGGGATGAAGTAGGGAGAGGGAGAATTTTGGGTTAAGTGGACGTAACAGTAGCGCGTTTACACGAAACGCGCTACTACTATTACGAGCAGCTATAGCGATTTTCTGCAGAAAACGCTACTGCTACCTTGACTAGCTGTAGCTCGTTTTCACTAAAGCGCTACTGCTATAACAAGTTTCCCTTTTTTCTTTTCCTCAACATAATAGGAACATATATATTACATCATTGGACCCTTGCATAATAATGGCTAAGTGTGTATACAAAATAGGAACATATATATATTACATCATTGGACCCATGCATAATAATGTCTAATTAAGTGTGTATACAAAATAGGAACATATATTTCCATTTTGCAAAAGCATGAAATATTAATCACACCTCTATCTCGAGATCGAGCACACGGTGGAGATGATGATGTAGGGAGGTCAAAAGTGCACAAAGCTCTTCTTGACAACGAAAGATCTAGTTAGGGGGCAAATAGGTCACTTAACTAAATGCTACATCTACCTAGCTAGCTAATTTGGGAGGAGACAAGTTCAACTAGTGGAGGGGGGGAGGAAAAAGAGAAAGGAGGTGAATTAATGGAGGTGGTGTAGTTATAGCTAGGAGTACTGAAGAGAGAGAAAGGTAGGTAGAAAAGGGAGAGTAATGGGGGGAGAAGTATTGAGGAAGAAGAAGAGTGAGAGAGGGAGGATGTGGGAGGTAGGGGAAAGGGTGGAGAGGAGATGGGGAGGGGAGGTGGAAAAGGTGGTGGGTGCTGCGTCTTAGCAGTAGCGCGGGAGAGAAAGCGCGCTGCTGCTAAGAGCGTGGCAACAACGCGATTTCCTGTCACGCGCTACTGCTAATCAGGCCAACCCTGTGCACAATTTCAAAATTAGCAGCAGCGAGGTGATAAAAAAGCGCGCTGCTACTATGGCATTAGCAGCAGCGCGCTCCCTGGCGCCGCGCTACTGGTAAACTTATGTCGTTGTGTACTGTCGATGGATTTTTGTAGCAGCGCGGTTTAAGAGTCACGCGCTACTGCTAAGTTTGCACTAGTAGCGAGCTTTCCGTAGCCGCGCTTCTACTACTTAGCAGCAGCGCCTGTTTTTATGCCGCGCTGCTGCTAAGATTCTGTGTATAAGGTTTTCCCTAGTAATGACTACTAGCAACCTACTAGCACCAAGCCCAGACTTTGAGACAAGAATTGGATACAAGAGATGAAGTAGGGTTTGGAGAAGAGATGGTGCTGGTGAAGATATTGATGGAGATTGCCCTCTCCCGATGAGAGGAGCATTGGTGATGACGATGGTGATGATTTCCCCCTCCGGGAGGGAACTTTCCCCGGCAGAACAGCTCTGCCGGAGCTCTTGATTGGATCTGCCAAGGTTCCGCCTCGTGGCGGCGGAGTCTCGTCCCGAAAAGTTCCTCTTTATTTTTTTCTCATCGAAAGACCTTATATAGGAGAAGATGGGCATCGGAGAGCCACCAGGGGGCCCACGAGGTAGGGGGCGCGCCCTAGGGGGGCGCCCCCCACCCTCGTGAGAAGGGTGTGGGCCCCCTGGCCTTCATCTTTGGCGTGGGTTTTTCTTTATTTCTTTTAAGACGTTCCGTGGAGTTTCAGGACTTTTGGAGTTGCGTAGAATAGGTCTATAATATTTGCTCCTTTTCCAGACCAGAATTCCAGTTGTCGGAATTCTCCCTCTTTATGTAAACCTTGTAAAATAAGAGAGAATAGCCATAAGTATTGTGACAGAAAGTGAAATAATAGTCCATAATGCGATAAATATCGATATAAAAGCATGATCCAAAATGGACGTATCAGCGCGTGGCGCCGCGCGCGGGCACGCGCCCCGGCCACCTCCTGCTTGCCGCTCCCCCTCGACGCCCTGGGCGCCTCTGGAAGACGCCGCGCGCCAGCCCTGTACCCCCTCACTCTCCTCCCGTGCCTTCCCTCTCCTCTCCTCTCTCTCCCGCCCGGACCCGAACGCGTCAGAGAGCGCCACCGTGCACCTGCGCGGCCACAGCCACTCCCTCACTCCCTCTCCGTCCCAGGCGTCTCCGCCTTGCCGTCTTCGTCCTCTCCACTAAGTCACGCGGCGCTAGAAGCTCTGCCGCGCCGCCATCACCGCCGTTTCCCTCATCGGCCACCGAAGATCGTCGTCGTCGATTCGTCGCCCGAGCGCCTCCCCGAGCCCACGGATCTGCTCTTCGACCTCCCAGTGAGCTCCTTCACCTCTCCCCTTATCCCCGTGGCCTGTAGCTCGCCGTAGCATCCCTCTCCTCTGTGCACGTGAGCTTCATGCCGCCGGCGAAGTCGTCACCGTGGCTAGAGCAAGCTCAGCTTGCCCCTGAGCACGTCATCGCGCTCGTGCTCCTCCCAGGAGCCGATCTAGCCCACCCGTTCGTCCCACCATGCATCACAATGCCGATTCCAAGCACTCCCGAACTCCGGCCGCCGCGCAAGTCACTGCCGCCGTCGACTTAGGCCACCGGAGCCGCTGCTGCGTGCACCAATCGACGCAGACGAGCCTCCCCATCGCGTAGATGCCCTCTGCCGTCCATTTGGTCGCCAGAGGAGGAATCCCGAGCCCATCCGCCGTCTCTGGCCTTGCTGGCGACGAGCCACGGGTCAACTCCGGCGAGTTTGACCCGGATTGACCCAGTTTGACCCCCCCTCCAAGTAACTGAGATGTGGGCCCGCCCTTGTTAATTATTAGTTAGGTTTAGTTTAGTGCTAATTAACCTAGATTAGTACTTAACCTAACACTAACTAACTCTGTTAGTTAGTTGTGTCACTGACCAGTGGGCCCGACTGGTCAGGTTTGACCTGGACAGCGCCTGTTGACCTGCTGAGGTCAGCATGATGCAATGCTGATGCAGTTAACATTTTCTGATTAAAAATAATTCAGAAATTCCAAAAAATGCCCAAAACTTCTAAAATTCATAGAAATTCAACCATAACTCCAAATGAAACAAATTATATATGAAAAATGATCAGAAAAATCCAATCAATGCATCTGCACTGATTTCATGCATGTTAAAGCAACTTAAACCTGATGTTTATATCAAAACATGATAATGCACTTTATAAAGTCATAGTTTGAGCTTGAACTTGAACCTTGGGTTCAAAATAACTCAAACCCATCTGGTTGTAGTTGCATTAGGCCAACACACTCATATTTCCATGTCCTGATCATGCATCATATTATGCATTGCATTGATTGTGTTTCCTTCTGTGTTGCCAGTATTTGTCCCCTCTCAATAGACGTGTTCCGATGATGAGTTTGATGACACCGATGAAGAGCTATACTATCTTCAGTAGTGCCAGGCAAGCAAAACCCCCTTGTTCATTTCAATACAAAACCACTCTCTCGCTCCTGCTCTCTTTTACTACATTAGGACAACAACGATTCAACTGTTACATGCTGTGGTAGTTGAACCCCTTTTCCTCTGCATGACCTGTCATTGCCACAGTAAATAGATGAAACCCACTAGGATGAGTAGGAGTTGTTTGAGCCCTGATGTGCCTACTCATTCATTCTTGTTTATCATGCCTGCTACTTCTTAGAGTTTAGTCGGGTCTGATTCATCGGGAATGAATTGGAGGTGTGTGAACATGTCCTACTGTTGAGAGCTAAGGGTGTGAACACGATTTGGTAAAGGTATCGATGAGAGGCCATGTAGGAGTACATGGTGGGTTGTTTCATTGAAGCCGTCCTTAGAAACTGAGTTCTGTGTTTGTGATCCATGAACAACTACTACCTCGCATTGGGCCCGAAACCAATGGACCCTCTCGACTTATTAACTTCCCTTGCCCTCTATCAAGGAGTTGCAACTAGTTTCTTGTGTTTGTAGGATATGTGTTGGAGGCCGTGTGTAGCGCTGACCCTAGGGGTGGGCTATGATGCGGTAGATACACTGTGGCCGGGTATGCCGGGCGCCCGTTTGGTGTCGCGGAACCCTGTACACATCGTTTGGGGCTGTGAGCGAAACCCTGACCAGATCTCCTCGCGGATGGAACCTGAATAGGCGATAAACCTGGACTAGAGACTTGTGTGGTTAGTCAGGTCATGGCCGACTCCCTCGCCTGGCTTTCGCTTGAAGGTTGCCGAGATACACGACGTGTACATGGTGGTAAGTGGCGAGTGCGTCTGTGAAGAAGTACACCCCTATAGGGTTATAAATGATCTATTCAAATAGTCGCGTCCGCGGTAAAGGACCTCTGGGTTGCCTGTACAGTTCATAGACAAGCGAAAGTGGATACCCTAAAATGCGCAAGATAAGTGTGAGTGCTATGGATGGCGTTCTCGTAGGGAGATGGGAGCGGATCCATAGTGGTGTATTGAATGGTGAATATGTGGACTCGTGTGCGCCACCTCAAAAGAGTTACTTGCAGTAGTAGTTCAGGTTAGCCACTGAGTCAAAGCTGGCTTGCTACAGTTAAACCCCACCATCCCTTTGTTGATAATGATGCATATGTAGTTAGTTCTGATGTAAGTCTTGCTGGGTACATTTGTACTCACGTTTGCTTAATTTATGTTTTGTAGAGAGACTTCAGTGTCACTAGTAGTTCCGCGTGGACTTCGACGTTTAGCTTGATACCTCAGCTACGATCTTGTGCCCTCGGCAGGATCTGGTAGATAGTCAGGCTTCTCAGCCTTTTCCATTTGTAGATGCCTGTACTCAGACATGTTAAGCTTCCGCATGTGCTTTGACTTGTATGCTCTGAATGTTGGGTCATGAGACCCATGTTTGTAATATCTCGCTCCTCGGAGCCTAATGAATAAATAGTTTGAGTCATAGAGTTTTGTTGTGATGCCATGTTGTATTTGCACATATCGAGCATCTTGTGTGTATGTTATTGAAATGGTTGGTATGTTTGGGATCCGACAACCTAGTTGTTTATCCCTGGTAGCCTCTCTTACCGGGAAATGTCTCCTACTGCTTCCACTGAGCCATGGTAGCTTGCTACTGCTTCGGAACACTTAGGCTGGCCGGCATGTGTCCTTCTTCGTTCCTGTTAGGGCATAAAAACCGACCAACCGAAAACTAAACCGAAACCGAAACCGAATTAACCGAATTTTCGGTTTTTTACTGTGTACAAGAAAATTCGGTTAGCTAGGCTACTAACCGAACTAAATTCGGTCGGTTCGGTATATTTCTCGGTTAACCGAGATGGCTGAATCCCAGCGACCCAGCCCACTCCACTCGTCACCCCTGGGCCCTGGCCTAGTACAAGCCCACCCCACCCACCAGCCCCGTAGCCCACCAAGCCAACCAGCACCCCACGTCCCCATGTGTCCCCACCCCGACTAGAAAACCTAAGTCTATTAAGTATTAACTCCCTACCCCTGCGGCCCTGCTGCCCTACCTACTCAGCCGCCGGCCACCGCCACTAGCCTGCTACTCATCTGAGCCGCTCGAGTGGCTGGGACGTCGCCGGTGCCACCGCCCACCACATCTTCTCCCCCGCCCGGCCACCCCCAACGCCGTGGAGTCCACCGCATCTCGGCATCTGCATGATGGAAGGAAGGAGAGGAGCAGGGTCAGGGAGACAAGGATCGGTCATCGCGGCGTCGCCCATCCGTCGTTTCACCTCTCCAATTCCAACTCAGCGCCGACCGCCGGTCCACCTCGATAGCATCTCAGGGGCGTCTTCTCCAATTCGTCACCACGTCTTCCACGGGAGAAACTGAACGTTCAGTCAATGTAATATGCCTAGTGTCCCATCCTATGTCTCCAATTTCTGTTTCATTCTTTGTGAGTAGATGCCTAGATGGTAAACTTGTATGCACTTGTTGTTTAATTCTTCCAATCTTGTGAGCAGATGCCTAATTTTTCCTACATCTAATACTCCAGTGTCTTTTAGTCTGTAAGATTCATGTGACTATGCGAGGTTCTGAATTGTAGTGTCTCCTTGTAATATTCAGCATGGAAATGAACTTGTATAAATATTGTGTACTAGTAGAGTAGTAGTCTCTTACTGCTGCAATATTGTGTACTAGTAGTCTCTTACTGCTGTAGTTTTTGCAAGGAAGACATTGTTTTACCATTAGTATTCCTCTTGGCTTAGTGTGGGAACGAACTCATATAAATTGTTGCTGAACCTGCTATTTGTGAACTGGAAATTCTCAACCATCTACTAGTACTCAGTGCACTCACACTGTACATACTGATTTTAGTAGATGCATTTTGGTAACTTGTATTTTGGACATCTTGTTTAATTCTTCTTGCAAGTAATTAGTATAGACGATTGATCACAAGAATTCTAATTATGTTATTGTTTTCAGATGGTTGAACCTGGTGGGCTTGGTGATGACATGACTGAAGAGGAGATGCGAGTTTATGAGGAAGAAGAAAGAAAGATTGAGGAGTGGGAAAAGAAAAAGAAGGAGATGGATGAACGACCTGCAAGAAGGCAGATGAAAAAAAGATCACCAATGTGGGATCACTTTGCTGAGGTACTAGTTGATGGTCTTCTCAAGTTTGGAAAGTGCAAGTATTGCAATCGTGATATCAAGGCCGTTCCAGGGGTTAACGGTACATCTGCCTTAAAAAGTCATTTTACTACTTGCAAGTTTAATCCTCATAGTGATAAGAATAAGAATCAAGGTACTTTGCAAATAATCCAAGGGGAAAGTCCTACAGTGCATAAATTTGATCCTGAAGCACTAAGGAGAGCTATTGCTAAGATGATTATAGTAGATGAGCTTCCCTTTGCATTTACTGAAAAAACTGGTTTTAGAGAAGTGATGTCAATTGCATGTCCACGTTTCAACATACCTTCTAGAAGAACATGCACTCGGGATGTTGTCAAGCTTTATTTTGAAGAGAGAGCAAAGCTAAAACTTTTTTTCAAAAAATCATGTCAAAGAGTGTGTCTCACTACTGATGGTTGGACTTCTCAAACACAAGATTGTTATATGACAGTCACGGCACATTTTATTGACCCTGAATGGAATTTGCACAAGAAGATCATTAGTTTTTTCTTAGTAAAAGGTCATAAGGGAGATGATATTGGAAAGGCCTTAGAGCAATGCTTGATGGAGTGGGGAATAAACAAAGTTATGACAATAACTATTGATAATGCTAGCGCGAATGATGGTGGTGTAGGTTACATACGGAAGAAAATGATCAAAACTGGAAATAGCATAGCTGAAGGTAAATATTTGCATATGAGATGTGCTGCCCATATTATAAATCTGATTGTCACTGACGGTCTAAAAGAGTTGGATGAATCAGTTAAGCGTGTGCGAGCTGCGGTTAGATATATAAGACATGGGCCATCTAGAATTACAAGATTTAAAGAGCTTGCTGCATTAGAAAAGTTGGACAGCGAGGCATTCTTGTGTTTGGATGTATGCACTAGATGGAATTCCACATACCTAATGTTAAAAACTGCAATCAACTTTGAGAAAGTGTTTGCGAGGTATGAGGAAGAAGA
The DNA here is from genome assembly GCA_034509565.1 of Triticum monococcum. NCBI lineage: Eukaryota > Viridiplantae > Streptophyta > Magnoliopsida > Poales > Poaceae > Triticum > Triticum monococcum. Next base: position 24,348,882 of record CM067842.1, on the reverse strand, counting down.
TCCACTCTATACATTGGATTTAACGAGTGCGAAAGCTCCTGGTATTCCTGTTGATAGTGATTGGGAGAATGCCAGGAAAATGGCTGAATTTCTTGGACATTTTTATGAGCTAACTCTTAGTGTTTCCGCCACACTCCATGTGATCGTGAATCAATTTGTCATGGATATTGCTGAAGTTAATGTTGTGTTGGAAGAGTGGGATGATAGTGATGATATTTTGCGCCAAATAATGGCCAAGAAAATGCAAGAAAAGTATGATAAGTATTGGGGATGTTGGCATGAGGAGGTGGAGAAGGAGAATGAAAAGGGGAAGGGGAGAGGGAAAGGAAAGAAGAGGGAAGAGGAGAATGTGAACATGTTTGTATTTGCTGCAGCTGTTCTTGATCCTAGATTCAAGCTATCAAATTTCACAAAACTAGCAATTGAAGAAATGTATGGTGAGTTAAATGGAGGCAAAGCTTGGGAAGCGGCAAAAACATTTGTGCATGCTTTGTTTGAAGAGTACAAAGCTAAGTATGCACCAAGTGATGCAAGTAAGCATGTGGGTGCTCCACAATCTGAACCAACTCAAAAAAGGGAAGGAAGGAAATTGGTGTCTCGGATAAATAAAAAGTTGAGAATTGGTGATGGTGGTGAAACTAGCATGAGAAAATATGAATTGGAGAAATACTTGCATGAAGAGAATGAAGTAAATAGGGATGATTTTGACACTCTAAAATGGTGGAAGAACAATGCTGCTAGATTCCCAATATTGGCAAGAATGGCCCATGATGTGTTAGCTGTTCCTGTATCAACGGTTGCATCCGAGTCGGCATTTAGCACAAGTGGACGCATCCTAAATGAGTTTAGAACCTCACTTACGCCATTCATGGTCCAAGCTCTTGTTTGTACCCAAGATTGGCTAAGGGGTGCTATTACTATCGACATTGAAGAAGATGGAGGAATTGTTAATCTTGGAAAAAGGTAACATATTGTGATTGTTTTCCATATATTTTTCTTTATTTCTGACTTCCTATACTTATAATATGTTTTTATCATTCTTTTCCAGAATTAATTGAAGAGTTTGGTAGTACAAATTCATCCGTGTCGAAGGCAAGCACTAGCAAGTCTGTTTGCAAGCCCTCTAGGGTTGGGTCATCTTGCCTGCCTCCATCCTCTAGTTAAATGTTGGTGAGTGAGTTGCAAGAGATGCTCTCAGGTTTACATGTTTCACTTTGTAGAAATCCTCTTCATCATGCACATGCTTCACTACATCTCTGTTCATTTTACAAGAAGGATGCTCCTGTTCATGTTCTTATAGCTTTGTACTCATTTTGTATTATAAATACATAGCCTGTTCATGTTGATATTTATATGTGTTAGAAGTTAAAGTACTCATGTTCATGTTTACATATGTTACAAGGAAGATGCTCCTATACATGTTGTTTTCCTGGCTGTTCATTTCTAATTATAACTTGTAATTTTTCCTACTATGGCTACAGCCTACAGAGACCTACATGTTGCTTGGTGGCTTGCTGGGTAGGAGTGGGAGTCCTACTGTTGGCCTGTTGAGTGAGAGTCTTGCTGGCTGCTCCTGAAGACTCCAAGTTGGAACTGGAGCACATCTGCAGTGCACTTTTTGGTGGCACTTCAAAATTTGCCTGTTTGCCTATGTTTTAAAGTGTAATAAGTAGACTTTGATTTTGGTTGGTTGTGTGCTGCACTTCATTCTCGTGGAGAACTTATCAGTTTGTCGGTTTGTCCTGTCTTGGAATTTTAGTAGACACACTTATGAGATATGCTATCATGCACTTACTACTTTGTCCTACTGTTATGCTATTATGCATGAACAAGTCCTATTGTTATGCTATTTTGCTGATTCCTTTCTTGCACTTATGAGATATGCTGGAACTTCGTTGGTTGTGTTGATATGCTGCCAATTTTTTTTGCAATATGCATGCTATCAAAAAATGTTCTGAAACTGAAACTGGAATTTCTGAATATGGTATAGAATTCGGTTAACACCGAAAACCGAACCGAATTTTTGGTTAACCGAAAATTCGGTTAGTACAATTTTAGTACCAAATTCGGTTACCATATCTGCAAACCGAATTGATGAAAAAACCGAACAACAGAAACCGAAATTTCGGTTTCTACCGAACGCCCAGGCCTAGTTCCTGTGTCTGTCCCTTCGGGGAAATGTCATGCGGTGTCTACCGGAGTCCTGTTAGCCTACTACAGCCCAGATTCTCTAGAGTCTTGTTAGCCCAGCTGCTACAGCCCGGATTCACTTGCTAATGAACGACACGTTCGTTGCTGGGTCATGTATGCCTGTCCCTGTAAGTTAGTGCGAATTTGGGTTTACGACTATTCATGTCGGCCCGTGTTCTCTATCACAGGGATGCTAGTGACACTATCATATACGTGAGCCAAAAGGCGCGAACGGTCCCGGGTCAGGTAAGGTGGCATCCGTGGGAATACCGTGCGTGAGGCCGCAAAGCGATATGATGTGTTACATGCTAGATCGGTGGGACTTAGGATCGGGGTCCTGAAAACCGGAGGGGTTACTGGAACCCCCCGGGGAAAGATATGGGCCATATGGGCTATAGAAGGGAGGCTAACCAGCCCACAAGGGCTGGTGCGCCCCCCACAAGGGAGGAGGCCGAATTGGATTAGGGAAGGGTGCGCCACCCCTCTTTCCTTTTCCTACTCCCTCTCCTTTCCCCCTTTCCCCCACCATGAGAACGAAAAGAGGGGGGGGGGGGCGAATCCTACTAGGACTAGGAGTCCTAGTAGGACTCCCCCCTTATGGCGCGCCCCCTAGGGCTGGCCTCCTCCCTCTCCCTGCTTTATATACGTGGGCAGGGCACCCCTTGGAGACACAACAAAGAATGTCTTAGCCATGTGCGGTGGCCCCCTCCACAGTTCAACACCTCGGTCATATTGTCGTAGTGCTTAGGTGAAGCCCTATGCCGATAACTTCATCATCACCGTCGCCACGCCATCGTGCTGACGGAACTCTCACTCGTCCAGACCAGGATCAAGAGCTCGATGGATGTCATCATGCTGAACGTGTGCTGAACACGGAGTTGCCGTACGTTTAGCACTTGGATCGGTTGGATCGTGAAGACGTTCGACTAGATCAACCGCGTTACTAAACGCTTCCTCTTTTGGTCTACAAGGGTATGTGGACACACTCTCCCCTCTTGTTGCTATGCATCTCCTAGTTAGATCTTGCATGATCGTAAGAAATTTTTGAATTACTACTTTCCCCAACAGTGGCATCCAAGCCAGGTCTATGCGTAGATGTTATATGCATGAGTAGAACACAAAGATTTATGGGCGATAATAGTCAAACTGCTTACCATCAACGTCTTACTTTGGTTCGGCCGTATTGTTGGATGAAGCGGCCCGGACTGACATTACATGACCGCGTTCATGAGATTGGTTCTACCGACGTGCTTCGCACACAGGTGGCTAGCGGGTGTCTATTTCTCCAACTTTACTTGAATCAAGTTTGACTACGATCGGTCCTTGTTGAAGGTTAAAACAACACACTTGACGAAAAATCGTTGTGGTTTTGATGCGTAGGTAAGAACGGTTCTTGCTAGAAGCCCGTAGCAGCCACATAAAACATGCAACAACAAAGTAGAGGATGTCTAACTTGTTTTTGCGGGCCATGTTGTGATGTGATATGGTCAAGAAGTGATGAGATATAAGCTGTTGTATGAGATGATCATGTTTTGTAAAAGTTATCGGCAACTGGCAGGAGCATTATGGTTGTCGCTTTGTTGTATAAAATGCAATCGCCATGTAATTGCTTTACCTTATCACTAAGCGGTAGTTGGCAAGACGACAACGACGCTACGATGGAGATCAAGGTGTCAAGCCAGTGAAGATGGAGATCATGACGGTGCTTTGGAGATGGAGATCAAAGGCACAAGATGATGATGGTCATATAATGTCACATATTTCAATTGCATGTGATGTTTATCCTTTATGCATCTTATTTTGCTTAGTACGGCGGTAGCATTATAAGATGACACCTCACTAAATTTTAAGGTATAAGTGTTCTCCCTGAGTATGCACTGTTGCTGGTGTTCGTCGTGTCGAGACAACACGTGATGATCGAGTGTGATAAGCTCTACGTTCACATCCAACGGGTGCAAGCCAGTTTCGCACATGCAGAATACTCGGGTTAAACTTGACGAGCCTAGCATATGCAAATATGGACTCAGAACACTGAGACCGAAAGGTCAAACGTGAATCATATAGTAGATATGATCAACATAGTGATGTTCACCATTGAACACTACTCCATCTCACGTGATGATCGGACATGGTTTAGTTGATATGGATCACGTGATAATTTAGATGACTAGAGGGATGTCTATCTAAGTGGGAGTTGTTAGGTAATATGATTAATTGAACTTTAATTTATCATGAACTTAATCCTGATAGTATTTGCATATCTATGTTGTAGATCAATAGCTTGCGATGTAGCTCCCCATTTATTTTTTGATATGTTCCTAGAGAAAAATAAGTTGAAAGATGATAGTAGCAATGATGCGGACTAGGTCTGTGATCTGAGGACAATCCTTGTTGCTGCACAGAAGAATTATGTCCTTGATGCACCGCTAGGTGACGGACCTATTGCAGGACGTTATGAATGTTTGGCAAGTTCGGTATGATGACTACTTGATAGTTTACTGCACCATGCTTTGCGGCTTAGAACCGGGACATCAAAAATGTTTTGAAAGACACAAAGAATATAAGATGTTCCAAGAGCTGAAATTGGTATTTCAGACTCATGCCCGAGTCGAGAGGTATGAGACCTCTGACAAGTATTTTGCCTACAAGATGGAGGAGAATAGCTCAACTAGTGAGCATGTGTTCAGAATGTCTGAGTACTGCTATCACTTGAATCAAGTGGGAGTTAATCTTCCAGATAAGATAGTGATTGACAGAGTTCTCTAGTCACTATCACCAAGTTATTAGAACTTTGTGATGAACTATAATATGCAAGGGATGACGAAAACGATTCCCGAGCTCTTCGTGATGCTGGAATCAGCGAATTTAGAAATCAAGAAAAGCATCAAATGTTGATAGTGACTAGAGAAAGTTGCCACTCCCATGAAGAAGCCCAAAGCTAGACCCAAGCCTGAAACTGAGTGCTTCTACTGCAAAGAAAATGGTCACTGGAAGCGGAACTTCCCCAAATACTTGGCGGATAAGAAGGATGGCAAAGTGAACGAAAGTATATATGATATACATGTTATTGATGTGTACTTTACTATTGTTCATAGTAACCCCTGGGTATTTGATACCGTTCAGTTGCTATGATTAGCAACTCGAAACAGGAGTTACAAAATGAACAAAGACTAGTTGAGGGCGAGGTGATGATGTGTGTTGGAAATGATTCCAAGGTTGGTAAGATCACCATCGCATACTCCCTCCACCTTCGGGATTAGTATTGGAACTAAATAAATGTTATTTGGTGTTTGCGTTGAGCATAAATATGATTGGATCATGTTTATTATGATACGGTTATTCATTTAAGTCAGAGAATAATTGTTGTTCTGTTTACATGAATATAACCTTCTATGGTCTTACATCCAATGTAAATGGTTTACTGAATCTCGATCACAATGATACACATAATATTGATGCCAAAATATGCAACATTAATAATGATAGTGCAACTTATTTGTGGCACTGCCGTTTAGGTCATATTGGTGTAAAGCGCATGAAGAAACTCCATGCTTATGGGCTTTTGGAATCACTTGATTATGAATCACTTGATGCTTGCGAACCATGCCTCATCGACAAGATGACTAAGACTCCGTTCTCCGGAACAATGGAGCGAGCAACCTACTTGTTGGAAATAATACATACTGATGTTTGCGGTCCGATGAGTGTTGAGGCTCACGGTGTGTATCGTTATTTTATGACCTTCAAAGATGATTTGAGTAGATATGGGTATATCGACTTGATGAAACATAAGTCTGAAACATTTGAAATGTTCAAAGAATTTTAGAGTGAAGTGGAAAATCATCGTAACAAGAAAATAAACTTTCTATGATCTGATCATGGAGGTGAATATTTGAGTTATGAGTTTGGTCTTCATTTGAAACAATGTGGAATAGTTTCGCAACTCATGCCACCTGGAACACCACAGAGTAATGGTGTGTCCGAACGTCGTAACCGTACTTTATTAGATATTATGCGATCTATGATGTCTCTTCCCAATTTACCACTATCGTTTTGGGGTTATGCATTAGAGACAACTGCATTCACGCTAAATAGGGCACCATCTAAATCCGTTGAGACGACACTGTATGAACTATGGTTTGGCAAGAAACCTAAGATGTCGTTTCTTAATGTTTGAGGTTGCGATGCTTATGTGAAAAAGCTTCAGCCTGATAAGCTCGAAGCCAAATTGGAGAAGTGCATCTTCATAGGATACCCAAAAGAAACTGTTGGGTACACCCCTTTCTAGAGAAGAAGTTTCTCTCGAAAGAAGTGAGTGGGAGGAAAGTAGAACTTGATGAGGTAGTTGTAACTTCTCCCGGATTGGAAAGTAGTTCATCACAGAAATCAGTTCCAGTGATTCCTACACCAATTAGTGAGGAAGCTAATGATGATGATTATGAAACTTCAGATCGAGTTACTATCGAACCTCGTAGGTCAACCAGAGTATAGTCTGCACCAGAGTGGTACGGTAATCCATTCTGAAAGTCCTGTTACTAGACCATGACGAACTTACGAACTATGAGGAAGTGATGATGAGCCCAGATTCCGCGAAATGGCTTGAGGCCATGAAATATGAGATGGGATCCATGTATGAGAACAAAGTATGGTTTTTGATTGACTTGCCCGATGATCGGCGAGCCATTGAGATTAAATGGATCTTCAAGAGGAAGACGGACACTGATAGTATTTTTACTATCTACAAAGCTCGAATTGTCACAAAAGGTTTTCGACAAGTTCAAGGTGTTGACTATGGTGAGAGTTTCTCACTCGTATCTATGTTTAAAGTCTGTCTGAATCATGTTAGCAATTGCCGCATTTTATGAAATTTGGGAAATGGATGTCAAAACAACATTCCTTAATGGATTTCTTAAAAAAGAGTTGTATATGATGCAGCCAGAAGGTTTTGTCAATCCGAAAGGTGATAACAAAGTGTGTAAGCTCCAGCGATCCATTTATGGACTGGTGCAAGCATCTCAGAGTTGGAATGTACGCTTTGATAGTGTGATCAAAGCATATGGTTTTATACAGACTTTTGGAGAAGCCTGTATTTAGAAGAAACTGAGTGGGAGCTCTATAGCATTTATGATATTATATGTGGATGACATATTGTTGATTGGAAATAATACAGAATTTCTGGATAGCATAAAAGGATACTTGAATAAGAAATTTTCAATGAAATACCTTAGTGAAGCTACTTACATATTGGGCATTAAGATCTATAAATATAGATCAAGACGCTTGATAAGACTTATGATGAGTACATACCTTGATAAGATTTTGAAGGAGTGCAAAATGGATCAGTCAAAGAAGGAGTTCTTGCCTAAGTGGTAAGGTGTGAAGTTGAGTAAAGACTCAAAACTCGACCACGGCAGAAAATAGAAAGAGAATGAAAGGTCATTCTCTATGCCTTAGTCATAGGTTCTATAATGTATACTATGTTGTGTACCAGACCTATTGTGTACCTCACCATGAGTTTGGCTAGAGGGTACAATAGTGATCCAGGAGTGGATCACTGGACATCAGTCAAAATTATCCTTAGTGGAATAAGAACATGTTTCTCGGTTATGGAGGTGACAAAAAGTTCGTCATAAAGGGCTACGTTGATGCAAGCTTTGACATTGATCTGGATGACTCTAAGTCTCAATCTGGATACATATTGAAAGTGGAAGCAATTAGCTAGAGTAGCTCCGTGCAGAGCATTGTAGACATAGAAAATTTGCAAAATACATACGACTCTGAATGTGGCAGACCCATTGACTAAACTTCTCTCACAAAGCAAAACATGATCACTCTTTGGGTGTTAATCACATAGCCATGTGAACTAGATTATTAACACGAGTAAAACCATTGGGTATTATTAGTCAGATGGAGATGTGAACTAATCACAAACATGTGAAATATTGGTGTTAAATAACATGACAATGCGAACTAGATTATTGACTCTAGTGCAAGTGGGACACTGAAGGAAATATGCCGCAGAGGCAATAATAAACTTGTTATTTATATTTCCTTATATCATGATAAATTTTTATTACTCATGGTAGAATTGTATTAACCGGAAACTTAGTACATGTGTGAATACATAGACAAAACCGAATGTCCCTAGTATGCCTCTACTTGACTAGCTCGTTAACCAAAGATGGTTAAGTTTCCTGACCATAGACATGTGTTGTTATTTGATGAACGGGATCACATCATTAGGAGAATGATGTGCTATACAAGACCCATCTGTTAGCTTACCATGTTGATCGTTCAATTTTATTGCTATTGCTTTCTTCATGACTTATACATATTCCGTTGACTATGAGATTATGCAACTCCCGAATACCGAAGGAACACCTCGTGTGCTATAAAACGTCACAACATAACTTGGTGATTATAAAGATGCTCTACAGGTGTCTCCCAAGGTGTTTGTTGGGTTGGCATAGATCGAGATTAGGATTTGTCACTCCGATTATCGGAGAGGTATCTATGGGCCCTCTCGGTAATGCACATCACTATAAGCCTTGCAAGCAATGTGACTAATGAGTTAGTTGCGGGATGATGTATTACAAAATGAGTAAAGAGACTTGCTGGTAACAAGATTGAACTAGGTATGATGATACCGACGATCGAATCTCAGGCAAGTAACATACCGATGACAAAGGGAATGATGTATGTTGTTATGAGGTATGATCGATAAAGATCTTTGTAGAATATGTAGGAACGAATATGAGCATCCAGGTTCCGCTATTGGTTATTGACCAGAGATGTGTCCCGGTCATGTCTACATAGTTCTTGAACCCATAGGGTCGGCACGTTTAATGTTCGATGACGATTTGAATGATGAGTTATGTGTTTTGGTGACTGAAGTTTGTTTGGAGTACCGGATGAGATCACGGACATGATGAGGAGTCTCGAAATGGTCGAGAGGTAAAGATTGATATATTGGAAGGTAGTATTCGGACACTAGAAGGGTTCCGGAGTGTATCGGGTACATACCGGAGTACCAGAGGGGTTACCGGAAAGATATGGGCCATATGGGCCATAGGAGGCAGTCTAACCAGCCCACAAGGGCTGGTGCGACCCCACAAGGGAGGAGGCCGAACTGGATGAGGGAAGGGGGCGCCACCCCCCTTTTCTTCTCCTACTCCCTCTCCTTTCCCCCTTTCCACCTCCATGAGAAGGAAAAGAACGGGGGGCGAATCCTACTAGGACTAGGAGTCCTAGTAGGACTCCCCCCTTATGGCGCGCCCCCTAGGGCCGGCCTCCTCCCTCTCCCTCCTTTATATACGTGGGTAGGGCACCCCTTGGAGACACAACAGACAATCTCTTAGCCGTGTGCGGTGCCCCCTCCACAGTTCAACACCTCGGTCATATCGTCGTAGTGCTTAGGTGAAGCCCTACGCCGGTAACTTCATCATCACCGTCGCCACGCCATCGTGCTGACGGAACTCTCCCTCATCCTCAACTGGATCAAGTGCTCGAGGGACGTCATCGTGCTGAACGTGTGCTGAACACGGAGGTGCTGTACGTTCGGGTCTTGGATAGGTTGGATCATGAAGACGTTCAACTACATCAACCGCGTACCTAAACGCTTCCGCTTTCGGTCTACGAGGGTGCGTAGACACACTCTCCCCTCTCGTTGCTATGCATCTCCTACTTAGATCTTGCGTGATCGTAGGAATTTTTTTGAATTACTATGTTCCCCAACATTTGAGCAGATATGGGTATATCTATTTAATGAACCACAAGTCTGAAACATTTGAAAAGTTCAAAGAATTTCAGAGTGAAGTGGATAATCATCATAACAAGAAAATAAAGTTTCTATGATCTGATCGCGGAGGCGAATATTTGAGTTGTGAGTTTGGCCTTCATTTAAAACAATGTGGAATAGTTTCACAACTCATGCCACCTGGAACACCACAACGTAATGGTGTGTCCGAACGTCGTAACCGTACTTTATTAGATATGGTGCGATCTATGATGTCTCTTACCGATTTACCACTATCGTTTTGGGGTATGCATTAGAGATAGCTGCAATCACGTTAAATAGGGCATCGTCTAAATCCGTTGAGATGACACCGTATGAACTGTGGTTTGGCAAGAAACCTAAGTTGTTGTTTATTAAAGTTTGGGGTTGCGATGCTTATGTGAAAAAGCTTTAGCCCGATAAGCTCGAACCCACATCGGAGAAGTGGATCTTCATAGCATACCCAAAAGAAACTGTTGGGTACACCTTCTAACACATATCCGAAGGCAAGATCTTTGTTGCTAACAATGAATCCTTTCTAGAGAAGGAGTTTCTCTCGAAAGAAGTGAGTGGGAGGAAAGTAGAACTTGATGAGGTAAGTATACCTTCTCTCGAATTCGGAAGTATCTCATCACAGAAACCATTCCCGTGATGCCTACACCAACTAGAGAGGAAGCTAATGATAATGGTCATAGAACTTCATATCAAGTTACTGCCGAACCTCGTAGGTCAACCAGAGCACGGTCCGCACCAGAGTGGTACGGTAATCCTGTTCTGGAAGTCATGTTACTAGACCATAATGAACCTACTAACTATGAAGAAGCGATGATGAGCCCAGATTCCACAAAATGGCTTGAGGCTATGAAATATGAGATAGGATCCATGTATGAGAACGAAGTGTGGACTTTGGTTGACTTGTCCGATGATCGGCAAGCCATAGAGAATAAATGGATCTTCAAGAAGAAGACTGACGCTGATGGTAATGTTACTATCTACAAAGCTCGACTTGTCGCGCAAGGTTTTCGACAAGTTCAAGGAGTTGACTACGATGAGACTTTCTCACCCGTAGCGATGCTTAAGTATGTCCGGATCATGTTAGCAATTGCCGCATTTTATGATTATGAAATCTGGCAAATGGACGTCAAAACTGCATTCCTTAATGGATTTCTTATAGAAGAGTTGTATATGATGCTACCAGAAGGTTTTGTCAATCCTAAAGGCGCTAACAAAGTGTGCAAGGTCCAGCGATCCATTTATGGACTAGTGCAAGCATCTCGGAGTTGGAATATACGCTTCGATGAGGTGATCAAAGCATATGGTTTTATACAAACTTTTGGAGAAGCCTGTATTTACAAGATAGTGAGTGGGAGCTTTGTAGCATTTCTAATATTATATGTGGATGACATATTGTTGATTGGAAATGATATAGAATTTCTGGATAGCATAAAAAGATACTTGAATAAGAGTTTTTCAATGAAAGACCTCGGTGAAGCTGCTTATATATTGGGCATCAAGATCTATAGAGGTAGATCAAGACGCTTAATTGGACTTTCACAAAGCACATATCTTGATAAAGTTTTGAAGAAGTTCAAAATGGATCAGTCGAAGAAAGGGTTCTTGCATGTATTACAAGGTGTGAAGTTGAGTCAGACTCAATGCCCGATCACTTAAGAAGATAGAGAGAAAATGAAATTCATTCCCTATGCATCAACCATAGGTTCTATCATGTATGCTATGTTGTGTACCAGACCTAATGTGTGCCTTGCTATAAGTCTAGCAGGGAGGTACCAAAGTAATCCAGGAGGGGATCACTGGACAACGGTCAAGAACATCCCGAAGTGCCTGAAAAGCACTAGGGATATGTTTCTCGTTTATGGGGGTGACAAGGAGCTCGTCATAAATGTTTATGTCGATGCTAGCTTTGACACTGATCCAGATGACTCTAAGTCACAAACCGGATACGTATTTATATTAAATGGTGGAGCTATGAGTTGGTGCAGTTCCAAGCAAAGCATCGTGGCAGGATCTATGTGTGAAGCGAAGTACATAGCTGCTTCGGAAGCAGCGAATGAAGGAGTCTGGATGAAGGAGTTCATATCCGATCGAGGTGTCATACCTAGTGCATCAGGTCCAATGAAAATCTTTTGTGACAATACTGAAGCAATTGCCTCGGCGAAGGAATCTAGATTTCACAAAAAACCAAACACATCAAGAGACGCTTCAACTCCATCCGTGATAAGTCAAGAAGGGAGACTCAGAGATTTACAAAGTACATACATATCTGAATGTGGTAGATCCATTGACTAAGCCGCTTCCACGAGAAAAACATGATCAGCACCAAAACTCCATGGGTGTTAAAATCATTACAATGTAATCTAGATTACTGACTCTAGTGCAAGTGGGAGACTGAAGGAAATATGCCCTAGAGGCAATAATAAAGTTGTTATCTATATTTCCTTATATCATGATAAATGTTTATTATTCATGCTAGAATTTTATTAACCGAAAACTTGATACATCTGTGGATACATAGACAAAACATAGTGTCCCTAGTAAGCCTCTACTAGACTAGCTTAGCATAGACACTCTGTCAAAGATGGTTAAGGTTCCTAACCATAGACATGTGTTTTCATTTCATGAACGGGATCGCATCATTAGGAGAATGATGTGATGGACAAGACCCATCCATTAGGTTAACAAATTGAACGTTCAGTTTTATTGCTATAGTTTTCTTCATGTCATATACATATTCCTTTGACTATGAGATTATGCAACTCCCGGATACCGCAGGAATACCGTGTGTGTTATCAAACGTCACAACATAACTGGGTGATTATATATGTGCTCTACAAGTATCTCCGAAGGTGTTTGTTGGGTTGGCATAGATCGAGATTATGATTTGTCACTCCGAGTATCGGAGAGGTATCTCTGGGCCCTCACGGTAATGCACATCATAATAAGCCTTGCAAGCAATGTGACTAATGAGTTAGTTGCGGGATGATGTATTACAGAACGAGTAAAGAGACTTGCCGGTAACGACATTGAACTAGGTATGTAGGTATCGACGATCGAATCTCGGGCAAGTAACATACCGATTGCAAAGGGAATAACTTATGTTGTCATTACAGTACGACCGATAAAGATCTTCATTGAATATGTAGGAACCAATATGAGCATCCAGGTTCCGCCGTTGGTTATTGACCGGAGAGGTGTCTCGGTCATGTCTACATAGTTCTCGAACCTGTAGGGTCCGCACGCTTAACGTGCGATGACGATTTTCTATTATATGAATTATGTGATATGGTGACCGAATGTTATTCGGAGTCCCATATGAGATCAAGTATATGACGAGGAGTCTCGAAATGGTCGAGAGGTAAAGATTGATATATAAGATGATGGTATTCGGACACCGAAAGTGTTCCGAGGGTACATATCGGGTCATCGGAAGGGGTTTCGGGCATCCCCCCGGCAACTACATGGGCCTAATGGGCCAAGGGGGGGACATACCAGCCCCTAAGTGGCTGGTGCGCCCCATGTAGGCCAAAAAGGAGGGGAAGGAAAGAGGAGAAGAGAGAAAGGAAGGGGAGGGATTCTGCCTCCCTCTTCCTTCCCTCCTCCCTCCTCCTTCCTTCCCCTCCGGAAGTTATGGTAAGGGGGAGTGGGCGAATTGCACTAGGGCCCCAAGTAGGATTCCTCCTACTTGGGCGCCCCTTTGGCTTCTCCCTCTCCCTCCCACCTTATATATGTGGGGGGCTCCTAGAACACATAACAACATCTCTTAGCCGTGTGCGGCGCCTCCCTCCATCGATTACACCTCTGGTCATATCTTAGCCGTGTGCAAAGTGCTTAGGTGAAGCCCTGCGCGGCTCACTTCACCATCGTCATCACCATGCCATCGTGCTGACTAACTCTCCCTCGACACGTTCGGTGCTTGATCAGTCGGAACGAGAAGAAGTTCGACTACATCAACCGCGTTGTCAAACGCTTCCGCTTTCGGTCTTCGAGGGTACGTAGACACACTCTCCCCCTCTCGTTGTTATGCATCTCATAGATAGATCTTGCGCGAGCTTAGGAATTTTTTGAAATTGCATGCTACGTTTCTCAACATATATATATACCTCCTCCTGGATAGGTGTCGGATCAGGTATGTATCACTACCAGGTCAAATGTTTGAAATCGTTAGATATGCATGTGTGTTTGCAATCATCAAGAATTGTTAGATATATGCATGTGTTTGCAATGATCATGCATGGATGTGTTTGGAACCATACCTGGTTGGTGCTCCCTTCGCCTCCGTCGACATACGCCGTGAAGTTGCATGAAGACCAGTAGTGGCTGTTGTAGGAACTCATCGGCGCTAACTACAAAATATAACAAGTCGGCCATGACAACTACAGCTAGGACGAAATGAACTATGACAACATATATATGACAACTGAACAATGAAGTTTAGTACCTATTCATGTGATTATACCATGTCATTTGACAATTCAACTATACTAGCAAATATGCCCGTGCGTTGCAACCGGAAAAAAATCACATGCCCATAACTTAATAAGCATGGCTCACGACCCGCACAGGTCCAGGATCTCTATTTCAACATGGTGACACACCTGTGTCACAACATAATGGAATGTTTAAAACTTTAAAAGCAAACCTTATTGAGTTGTAACCCCCCCCCCCCCCCCCCCCCCCCTAAACTACTCTTTGCACCTGGTCCGTACCCGCCTCTCGTAAGGATTGACTACAATAAAGAGCAAGATTGTTTATCGAAAAGGGGGTTTTGGAAGCAATGTCCCTCCTTGGAAAACCACCGGGCTTAGTCGGCCCGACTTTCCCAAATGTCGGCCACCGACCCTTTTCCTGAAAACCCAATTCCAAGATAACACATGCACCTTTGTATTAAAGAAGTGATTCCGAGGCCAAAATAGTACTATCTTCTGCTGGCCATTTCACATATCAAATTTAGTCCATCTACATATCGTATAGTAAGAGAGGGAGGTTTGAAGGAAGGGAAGGATCTAACCTTCGATACTGCATCGTTGCCAACCTCGTTCGCCACTCTGAACTGAATACTATGTCTGAAATATCCAAAACTAATAATTGGTCATTGTATTTATAGTGCTTCCCTACTATTCGAGGATGGTAATATACGGCGAGACGAATGCCACAACGTCATCACCTCAGCCATGTACGCCTCCCTTCTCACCAAGCCTAACTATAACAACAGACTTCAGTCCTTACTGCTTAAAAGCATTTTTTTGCGGTGAAAAGGGAGCTTTATTTAGTTACTGATAGGATTACGATCGGTAGCCAGAAGGCTAATCAGAGCATCAGGGGCATCCAAACCAGAACTCGGTTCTAGGAATTTGATAAATTATTCGTTGTACAAAATTATTACAAAAAGGTCTAGCACATGTTCACCAAAGTTTAAAATAGCGCGCTAAGCCTCTTAGCGGCGGACCTCTTCTAAACGCTATAGCGTGCTATAGCGGTGCTATTTAAAATGTTTGCTCATGTGTTTGGATAAAAGACCCTTAGCGCATGACCTCTTTTAAACGCTATAGCGTGCTATAGCGGAGCTATAGCGGGCTATTTAAAACTATGATGTTCACACAATTATTTTGCATCTTGTTGTAGAAATTTATCAATATGCACAATTGGCGTAAACTAAATTATATAAGATTGTACGTAGGCAACACACAACCACACACGTACCTTGATTTCTCTCTGAACTTCCCAGGCTTTTCCATTGATGCTGATTGACCCCTATATGATTCACTGATCTACTGAAGGGATGTGTTGGCGTCGGTGGCGGTCAACTCCCAATGAGGGGAAGCAGGATTGCTAGCATCCACAACTCTTTTCAGTCATCAGTCTCCGGCATGCTTGGTTTCCCGCCCCCCACAATGGTTTCTAGCGTTCCATTGTGCGCCACTGCCAAAACCTAGTTGTAGTACTCAAAAGATGCAAAGAAGACTCACATATGTTTCGCTGCTTCTTTATTTTTCAGAGACCAATGAACGTCTTGTTATTAGTACCACCGATTATATGCCACTCTATGGATTAGTCTATGTGATCATATGTCTTGATTTATGTGCCGCTGGATTCTCTCGCCACACCACCGAATCAATCAAGACAATAAGCGCCACACCACCGAATCAAGCAAGACAATAAGATACCGATTGTCTGCCACACCACCGATCTGCTTTCATCGCTCGCCCGCACCAACTTCCAACGATCCCAGTTGAAGGAGCACAACGGTTGGTTTTCTTCAGACTTTAAGCGGACAACATTGGTTACCGGCCACATCGCTCAAATTTTGGACGACGTTGCAGGTGAGCCTCGGGGGCTGGTCGTCATGCAGCTAGAGCGCGAGGCGCGTAAAAGCCTGCTTGTCGGACTTGTGGGACTTATCTTGATGACTTGCAGCTTGCCGGCGATGAGCAGGTCGCGCGTGCCTTTGGGCTAGGTGTCGAGGACCGCCTATATGAAGAAGTCTGGCCACAATATACGCACCTAGATGAAGTGCCCCGCAGGATCAGCCTCGGCGGGCGTCTCCTTGCACAGCGGCTCCTCCGCCTCACTACAGGAAAATTCTGTTTTCCCGTGGGTTAGGCTATAAGCTGAGAGCTATATTTCGGATACTCGGCTTATATGCATCTAAGCCGTGTCTAGGCAAAAAAGCATCCGGCAAATGCGAAGGACTCGGCTTATAGCCATCTATAGGCCGAGTGTATAAAAAAAGCCCTCGGCTTATAGTGAGCACACGGTATCTACAGGAAAAAGCACTTGGCTTCTAGCTGGCACTCAGCAAAGACATCTGCCACGTGTCTAGAACGGAGGTAGCTGACGGCGCCGTCATGGAGCATCCTATAAGCCGTGTGCCGCGGGATAGCACTCGGCTTATACAGTATGTAAGCCGTGTGCCCTGAGATAACACTCGGCTTATACAGTACCGTGTGCCCTGAGATAGCACTCGGCTTATATGTTGGCAACCCATGAATTAATGGAAAATTGGTTTAAAATGATTTTCATTGCATTTATCTTTACTATTTATTGTTATTTCTTTCTCACCCTATTTCTCCGGACTAGTTTTATGGGTCTTATTTTTGAAACTCCCAATTTAACGCCACTTTATGATCACATGCAAAAGGAACTAGTGTACTCTTCCGACCCCCTAGGTTACCCATATTATGATCACATGCAAAAGTCACTACTGAAAATTCACTCTACACCCAGTGCTTGGCTCTTCGCTGGGAGCCAAAACACGGCCGGACACTCGACAACCCGAAGTAAGTAGGTGGCTATGCCCGCCTCACTCTCGTCTGCACAAGGCCTACGCATGTCGCAAAGAGATCACATAGGATTTCTCATGCCGCTTCTGGGCATGATTTTATCTGTCACCTTGCAGATCTGCAATTTCTGACGCAGAAACCGTAGCAGTGCAATAAATGTCTCAAATATTGCAGGCAGGTCCAAAAAATGTGGGGGCCTGGCACGTGTCATTCGAAGGCCTCCTTTGAGAGCATAAGAAGTTTCTAGGCCAACAGAGCAACATGACCCGCACTGCCTTCAGAAACCCGACACGTTCCCTCTCGGTACACAGAGACTACCTCGGAGCTGGCGGTAGTTCACAAGTGACCTCAGGTGAGGCGTATTCAAAACGTGTCGAAACTTCTACCACACCCTAAAGGGGTCATGTGATGACACCATGCCAGCTCCCGAGGATTTCCGGCATCGTATGATTTTTCGACGCTTTAAACGGTTGGATCAGGCATGTCGCGGACATAATTTTGCCCCGGTGTAAGGGCGTACCCCCTCCCTCGTCCGCACAAGGCATACGCATATCGATCACCTTCTGAGAGATTGCATTGAGGAATGCACATAGCTTCATAATGGCTAATCGGACGTTTTCCGGTAGAAGCCCCCTCAATGCAACCAGAAGCAGTTGCGTCATAATCACGTGGTAGTCATGAGACTTTAGGTTCTGAAACTTTTTCTCTGGCATATTTATTATTCCCTTTATATTCGACGAGAAGCCAGTCGTGACCTTCATACTGAGCAGGCATTTAAAGAAGATTTCTTTCTCTTCTTTCGTAAAAGCGTAGCTGGCAGGACCTTTATACTGCTTCGGAGGCATGCCGTCTTTTTCGTGCAAACGCTGCAGGTCCTCCCATGCCTCAGGTGTATCTTTTGTCTTCCCATACACGCCCAAGAAGCCTAGCAGGTTCACGCAAAGGTTCTTCGTCACGTGCATCACGTTGATTGAAGAGCGAACCTCTAGGTCTTTCCAGTAGGGTAGGTCCCAAAATATAGATTTCTTCTTCCACATGGGTG
The DNA here is from genome assembly GCA_034509565.1 of Triticum monococcum. Lineage (NCBI taxonomy): Eukaryota > Viridiplantae > Streptophyta > Magnoliopsida > Poales > Poaceae > Triticum > Triticum monococcum. Next base: position 24,330,578 of record CM067842.1, on the reverse strand, counting down.
CGTGTCCCTCAGCGTCATTTGGAACAGCTAGTCCGCCGGGACCCTTTCCAAAGATTACGTGTAAATCATTGACCATAGCAAGTACGTGATCACCGGTACGCATGGCGGGCTTCTTCCGGTGATCTGCCTCGCCTTTCAAATGCTTGCCTTTCTTTCGACATTGATGGTTGGTCGGAAGAAATCGACGATGGCCCAGGTACACATTCTTCCTTCATTTGTCTAGGTATATACTTTCAGTGTCATCTAAACAGTGCGTGCATGCATGGTATCCTTCATTTGTCTGTCCTGAAAGGTTACTGAGAGGGGGCCAATCGTTGATGCTCACGAACAGCAACGCCTTTAGGTTAAATTCCTCCTGTCTGTGCTCATCCCACGTACGTACACCTTTCCATTTCACAGCTGTAAAAGTTCTTCAACTAATGGCCTTAGGTACACATAAATGTCGTTGCCGGGTTGCTTAGGGCCTTGGATGAGAACTGGCATCATAATGAACTTCCGCTTCATGCACATCCAAGCAGGAATGTCATACATACATAGAGTCACGGGCCAGGTGCTGTGATTGCTGCTCTGCTCCTCGAAAGGATTAATGCCATCCGCGCTTAAAGCAAACCATACATTCCTTGGGTCCTTTGCAAACTCATCCCAGTACTTTCTCTCGATTTTTCTCCACTGCGACCCGTCAGCGGGTGCTCTCAACTTCCCATCTTTCTTTCGGTTCTCACTGTGCCATCGCATCAACTTGGCATGCTCTTCGTTTCTTAACAAACGTTTCAACCGTGGTATTATAGGAGCATACCACATCACCTTCGCAGGAACCCTCTTTCTGTGGGGCTCGCCATCAACATCACCAGGGTCATCTCGTCTGATCTTATACCGCAATGCACCGCATACCGGGCATGCGTTCAGTTCCTTGTATGCACCGCGGTAGAGGATGCAGTCATTAGGGCATGCATGTATCTTCTCCACCTCCAATCCTAGAGGGCATACGACCTTCTTTGCTGCGTATGTACTGTCGGGCAATTCCTTATCCTTTGGAAGCCTCTTCTTCAATATTTTCAGTAGCTTCTCAAATCCTTTGTCAGCTACAGCATTCTCTGCCTTCCACTGCAGCAATTCTAGTACGGTACCGAGCTTTGTGTTGCCATCTTCGCAATTGGGGTACAACCCTTTTTTGTGATCCTCTAACATGCGATCAAACTTCAGCTTCTCCTTTTGACTTTCGCATTGCGTCCTTGCATCGACAATGACCCGGCGGAGATCATCATCATCGGGCATCGTCTGGTTCCTCTTGATCTTCAACAGCTTCACCCGTTGCAACATCATTGGGCACATCGTCTGGTTCCTCTTGATCTTCACCAGCTCCCCCCGTTGCAGCATCACCGTATTCAGGGGGCACATAGTTGTCATCGTACTCTTCTTCTTCGCCGTCTTCCATCATAACCCCTATTTCTCTGTGCCTCGTCCAAACATTATAGTGTGGCATGAAACCCTTGTAAAGCAAGTGGGAGTGAAGGATTTTTCGGTTAGAGTAAGGCCTCGTATTCCCACATTCAGTGCATGGACAACACATAAAACCATTCTGCTTGTTTGCCTCAGCCGCATCGAGAAACTCATGCACGCCCTTAATGTACTCGGAGGTGTGTCTGTCACCGTACATCCATTGCCGGTTCATCTGCGTGCATTATATATAATTAAGTGTCCAAATTAATAGAAGTTCATCATCACATTAAAACCAAACTGCATACATAGTTCTCATCTAACAGCATATAGCTCTCCAGAGCATCTAATTAATTAAACCATACATTGAAACTATGTAAAACATTTCAATGTGAAAACAAATGCGATCATAATCGCAACCAAGATAACAATTGATCCAACGGCATAATGATACCAAGCCTCGGTATGAATGGCATATTTTCTAATCTTTCTAATCTTCAAGCGCATTAAATCCATCTTGATCTTGTGATGATCGATGATATCCGCAACATGCAACTCCAATATCATCTTCTCCTCCTCAATTTTTTATTATTTTTTCCTTCAACAAATTGTTTTCTTCTTCAACTAAATTTAACCTCTCGACAATAGGGTCGGTTGGCATTTCCGATTCACATACATCCTACATAAATAAAATCTATGTCACGTTGGTCGGCATAATTTTCATAAACAATAAATGAACCAATAGTTATAAAGATAATATATATATATACCACATCCGAATCATAGACAGGATGAGGGCCGACAGGGGCGGATACCAAAACCATCGCACTATATAAGATGCAATAATAAAAGTAACCCCCCTCTCACGGCCATCTCTCCGCCGGCAGGTAACCCCCCTGCCCCCGTCTCTCTCTCTCTCTGACTGACCTATTTCTCTATTGACCAGGGCCGGCTCCTCCGGCGGCAAGGTGCTCCGGCGTGAAGGTGCTCAGAGGTGCCCCTGCTGATCTCCTCCTCATGCAACAACAAGAAGCAACCAGGTCTTGGTTCCGGTCCCTCCCCCAATTGCATCTTCAGGAACACATGCATGTTCTGTTACACGCTTGTTCAGTTTCATACCTACATATTACTTGGACAGCTAGGATTTCTAGATGCTATATACAATCTAATTATGTGGGCGTACTTCTGCATAGGGAACTCAAGAACCTCTTCTAAAGTTTTTGGGAAGTGGATTTGTCGTTTAGGAGTATCACACGATTTATTCAGTTTACTTCTTTCTGTTCCATACAACCAAAAAAATATGCCTTTATTTACTTCTTTCTATTCTTTCAATTTATTCTCATCCAGTATTCCAATTTGACTGTGCATCTTACAAGCACAAACTATACTTTGTTCTGATGGAATTTCTTTGATGGTGTTGTTGCAGATGTGCAGTGTATATGCATCAACAAGGAGGCGCCTGAACAATATTTATTCAAAGCAAGACGCAAAATAAAGAAATGATGCTCAAGTTAACCTCTTGCTAGGATTTAATAATATTGTTTCTTCTTGCTAAACTTTATTTTCGTTCTTTTGTTAGGTTGATGTACTAAATAATTAAAACAAATGTGAGTTGATTGTTGTACAGTTTTTGCATCTGTTGTATGGAGCTGGGACTTGCTTAGTAAGAGTTGTTATGCAATTATAAGATCTGATTCTGTAACACCAATAAACTTCCTAGAAATTTGTGTCTGCTCACTGAATCTATGATACTAAATTGTATGCTGTTGTATTTCATATACTCCCTCCGTTCCAAAATAGATGACCCAACTTTGCACTAAAGTTAGTACAAAGTTGGGTCATCTATTTTGGAACGGAGGGAGTATATGTTATACATACACGTGCAGACTTTACTAGACACATATCATGAGTAGATAAGTTCAGTCTCCATTTGTTTCTTTAAGAAGATGTGCAGTATGCTGTTGTATCTCAGTTCTCATATACTGTAATATATATTAACAGAAAGAATCATGTTGTATGCTTCAGATTTATACTGAAAGTGTGTCCCTATTTTGATGCAATTCTTCTTTTTTACATACTAGGAAACGTTCTGTAGCAAAAAACACGCTCACTGAGCATGTCGTTATGGATTACGTAATGAAGCGTAGAAAATGAAGAGGATAATCAAGTCGAGAGCCACTGGCGATGATGTGTAGTTGCTGGATGAGCTTCTCATCCACGCCTTGGCTGCAAACCGTGTGTGCAGGTGCAGGTAATGACTTCATAGATTTCTATTTTATACAGGGTGCATACTGGACTAGAGGTTTGATTATTAGGATGATTTCTTATCACTACTTTACTCTTTTTAGCTTCATTCATGGATGATGAGCTCATATAATTTTGGACAACATGGATCATATGATTAGTTTCAGGGGGCTAAGGTAAGAAAGGATTACTAATGCGTGATGTCCCACGCAAGCACCTTGCTGAATTTCAGGTTTTTTATTTGTTGCATCAATGGTATCTTTCCAACAGAACATTTACTACAATGCTTCTATTCATATATATTTATGTGCTCAAATTTATTGCCACCATCATTTTGTATGCAGCACTTGAACAACATATATCTACTTTTTGTGTTCGGGAGCCTTCCTATATACTATTTTCAACTAACGTCCATTCCACTTAAGGGATATTTGAGGGGATATGTGTAACAAAATGTTACTATTACAAGAAATAAACTCCCATTTCAGTTAAGTGAGATTCTGAGGGATGTGTGTAACCATGTGCTTATATTGCGAGAAAATGATTCTCAGTATTTGATCATCATATGGATGCACTTCTATATGATGTCTTGCATTTTGTGCCCCCAATATTCCCGTTAGAAACTATGGTCATTGAGTGAAAATAAAATATTAATTTTTATGGCTCTCAGTTAATGATCATCAAGACAATCATTTTACTAGCTACCTGAATTCAATTTTATAAATAATGTAATATGTGGCTGAAATCCATATAATGCAAATCCGTTATTCTTTCATATGATATTCAACAACAGCTCTCTTCGAGTTGGGGAATCCTACAAATTGCAAAATAAATTGAATCTTTCCGTTTGTTCACTTCCAATTTATTTGTTATACCATCGCTTGGTTTCTTGAATAATGTATGATTCTTTATTGACCAACTGTTTTTCTTTACATTAACAAGCGATGAAGAGGATAATCAAATAGAATACCGACAACAAGGACATACAGTGGCTGTGTGTGCTTCTCATCCACTCCCCCGCTGTATCCCATGTCTAGGGTGCAGGTATGCACTTCATGCACACAGTCTATTTTATTTATACATGCATGTCCATGTGCTCGATCACATTTTAATTATTAGGATGACTTTTTCAAACTAATTTACTCTCTTTAAATCTAGGATGTATGTGGTGATCAACATAATTTGGGAGACATGGGATCATATGATTTCTTGAACCGGACTAAGCTAAGAGAGGATTACTGATGCTTATATGTAATACTTTAGAATTGAACTGCCAATGCCCATTTAGGATAATGAATTTAATGCCCATTCCAAGGGTCTTTTCCCGGGATAATGTGCAACCAAGTGCTATTACAAAAAGAAAGTTAGTATTTCATACATATAAGTCTCTCAGTATATTAACTATGTTGTACATTTTACATTTATATAAATGGCGGGCATTTTTAACCCTTATATTCCTATTAGGAAATATATGATGCAGAGGTTCTCACCTAAATAATTATGGATTTAGCTAAGCTATAAATATGATAATGTTTGGCTCACATCTGGTGGTAGGACTTCCTCATAGAAGGATAAGTAGAGATATGTATTATTTGCATACGCTGGTAGAAAAAGGGCCTATAGTCCCGGTTCGTAAGGGCCTTTAGTCCCGGTTCCTGAACCGGGACTAAAGTGTCGGTACTAATGCCCCGATCCTTTAGTCCCGGTTCAATCCAGAACCGGGACTGATGGGCCTCCACGTGGGCAGTGCGCAGAGCCCAGGCCGGAGACCCTTTGGTCCCGGTTGGTGGCACCAACCGGGACCAATAGGCATCCACGCGTCAGCATTTCTGTGGCTGGGGTTTTTGTTTTTTTTTTGAAGGGGGGGGGGGGGGTTGGGGGTTTTGGGGGGTTAATTTAGGTGTTTCATATATTGTGTTAGCTAGCTATAATTAATAGAGAGAAGTGTCCTCTCTTATATCCGTGCTTGGTCGACGCTACGTACTATACATACGTATAGAGAGGACTAGACACGCTGGCTAGCTAGTAAGCAAACGAAGGAAACAGAAGATTGTCATGAACATATATGCATACAGAGAGAAGTGATATCGACCACCTCTCCTTCTCCGAGAGATTGGTCGAACAACAAGTTCTCGTATATCTATCTGACACTACCGGCTACATATATACAATAATTATCTCTAACAAATATAATCATACGGACTCAGGGTCAACATAGAATTCTCCGTCTTCAGGGATCACGTGGTCAAGAAAGAATGCCGCCAATTCCTCTTGAATTGCTCACATGCGAGCTGGTGCTAGGAGTTCATCCCACTTCCGAAACATCTAATTTAAAGAAGGGGGTCAATACATATATATATGAATGAATGAAACTCAACACAAATGATGGTAATAAAATAAAATTGTGAATGTTGTTATTTATGTACTTCATATTGTTCGTCAGTGTAGCCCCGCTCACAGGTCGTGTGGCGGATGGACTCGCAAACATAGTATCCACAGAAATCATTCCCTTGTTCCTGCCACAACCACTTTACAAGAAATAGAGGTTAATCAAACTGATAAGCAAGAATGCCAAATGGTATTGATGAAACTAGCGATTGAATGACTAGTAGATGCGCTTAAAATGCTACTATAGCTAGTACTTACTTTCAGGTGTCTAAATTGCAGCTCCTTCGGCAGTCCCGGAGCTTTTCTGGTGAATTTTCTCCAAACCCTGCCGGACAAAGAAAACAATTACTTGATATATCAGGAAATGAACAAAGTTGCTGATATGGTGGATAATGATCGATTTAACTTACTTCTCGAGTATTTGAGTCATGTCTGCATAGTCCTTGGGATCTTTTCGTCTTGAGTCTAAGACGGTTACTAGTCCCTGCTCAAGCTTAATATGTAGGAGAATATAGTGGAAACTGCACACGCATGCATAACTCATCAATTACATTACTATAACCTTGACTAATATATAAGGGAAACCGAATACACACAAGACAGTAAAACTCACTTGAAGTTGTAAGGAAAGAGTATTATATCTTTGTTTTGATTTATTATCAACGATTGTAGCATGCTGGCCTCGGTTTCTGCGACATGAAATTTAACCTGAGTTGCATCTATGATATATGTGTGAATGAACCCAATATCACCGACTTGTCTTTTCTTCAATTCGACGATCTTCAATCTGCATAATATAGTGAGGATGATTATAAATACATGCAATGAAAGAGCTAAGCTATATAGAGAAACTTAATGACAGAAGTAGTACTACTTACAGATAGTAGCAGACGACCGTTGTTTTATCGAGGGCCAATTGATTGAAAAACTGATAGAACTCCTCAAATGGAATAGACAACAGATCAATTCCAACGAGGTCATGCTCCTTTTTAACTTTCACATACAAAGTACTCATCCCCCTAGAGCCTCTGCAGATTTTCAAGTACCAATCATGCAATCTTCGCATCATCGTTGATAGAGATCTTTCATCTTTGACGAGAGGCTTCCCGTACTCATATCTTGGTATCTGCATGTCCATGGGTTCATAATGTACTTCGTCGGGCAGGTAATCTGCAAGATTGCTATAACCAGGCACCATCCTCGGATCATTAGCGACGTTGTGGCTAGGCACCTTGAGCGGGGGGCATGATTGCTTCGCTTGTTTGCCGAGCTGGGCAATTTGTTTCCCAGCTCGTCGTTCTTTCAGCCTTTGATCACTGACAGTACTTCCCGACCGCTCCGCTTCGGCAAATTCCTTTCCAATAATGCGGTCATAGTTTCCTTTCGGCGGATCAGACTTCGGTGGTTTTGTCAGGGCAGCCAGAGTGCGCTTCACTTTCACCCGATCTACCTTCTCCTCCGGAGGTGGATGTTTCTTTGCTTTCACCCCTTCAAAGAATTTCCTCACTTCTTCTCGCGTGATCTCGGTGTTATCCTCCTGGGTCCTCTCGTATGGTAACTTCTCTGGAGTCTTCAGAGAAGGACCGAATCTATATGTCCTCCCGCCTCTGGTTGTACTGCTAGACGCCGACCGAGCAGACGGAGCGGTTGTCTTCTTTATTTGCTTAAGAGGCAGAGGAGAAGGACTACGACGCGCCGGAGCAACTGGAGCGGCGGCAGGTTTCTTCCGCCCTTGCTGACGAGGCGGAGACGGAGGAGGCTGGCTACTCGGGCGCGTCGCCGCAGGCGGAGAAGGAGGCGGAGTGCCGCCACGCACCGGAGAAGGAGCTGGCCGAGGGCCCTGATCGTCACTCGCCGGAGGAGGAGGCGGTGGAGTAGGCGGAGTGCCCTGACTCGCCGGAGGAGGAAGGAAGAGGCGGAGGCGTCCAGTTTGGAAGGTTGATGAGCTCCTTCCGCCATAGGCATGGAGTCTTTAGAGCAGACCCCAGCCGAGTCTCCCCTTCACTGGTAGGGTGGTCAAGCTGGAGGTCCTCAAATCCCTCCGTTATCTCATCCACCATCACCCTAGCATATCCTTTTGGAATCGGCCGGCAGTGAAAAGTTGCGCCGGGTTCAGTAGGATAAACAGAGCCAACAGCCGCCTTGACCTTCAAATTCATCCATTGCGTCATAAGGTGGCAATTTTGAGACTTCGTTATAGCATCCACGGGATAGCTGGCAGGAGCCGTCAAGGCATGCTCCGGCTGAAGCAGCTCGGTGGAAGCCATGCTGCTTCTGCGCTGAGATGGCGGGGTAGCTTCGGGGGAGGCTTCGGCAGTACGTTTGCTGCGATTTGCTTCTCGTTCCTCTATCACGTCTACCCTTGCTTGCAGCGCCTGCATTTGCGTCTGCTGCACTTTTTTCCTCCTCTCATGGGATTTGTAACCGCCTGCGTCCGGGATCCCAACCTTCCACGGAACGGAGCCTGGCGTGCCTCGTGTCCGTCCAGGGTGCTCAGGATTCCCGAGGGCCATTGTGAGCTCGTCGTTCTCTCTGTCTAGAAAGAACGTCCCTTCCTGCACTGCTTCGATATACTGCTTGAGCTTACTGAATGGTATGTCCATTTGATCGTTTGTCCAAATGCACTTCCCTGTTACAGGGTCCAAGGTTCCGCCAGCCCCGAAGAACCAAGTCCGGCAACGGTCTGGCCAGTTAATTGTCTCTGGTTCGATCCCTTTATGAACCAGATCATTCTCAATCTTGGACCACTTAGGCCAGGCTACGAGGTAGCCACCTGACCCCGTGCGATGGTGAAGCTTCTTCTTCGCAGCATTTTGCTTGTTTGTCGCCGACATCTTCTGACTCTTTTCCGATGTCTTGTGGGCCACAAATGCTGGCCAGTGATCTCTGACCTTCTCATATCTGCCCTTGAATTCTGGTGTCTCATTATTTTCGACAAACTTATTCAGCTCTTTCTTCCACCTCCTGAATAGTTCTGCCATCCTCTTCAGAGCAAAAGACTTGATTAATTTCTCTTTAACTGGGTTCTCTGGATTATCCTCAGGCGGTAGGGTGAAATTTGACTTCAGCTCAGTCCAAAGATCATTTTTCTGCATATCATTGACATAAGACACCTCAGGGTCTTCTGTAGCCGGCTTAAACCATTGCTGGATGCTTATCGTGATCTTGTCCCTAACCAGAACCCCGCACTGAGCATCAAATGCGCTCTTTTTCTGGAGGGGTTCAATAGGTTGGCCGTCGGGCGCGATTGCTATGATCTCAAACTTTTCATCCGAGCTCAACTTTTTCTTCGGGCCTCGTCTCTTTACCGAAGTTGTGCTCGATCCGGAGGGCTAGAAAAAAGAACAAAGACTTAATTAATATGTGTACATACCAAAACAATGAATGCATCAATCAGCTAGTCAGCATAGGCTTAACTAATATATATACCTGGCCGGACTCGGTTCGGTCACCGGAGCCGTCATCACGGTCTCCTTCTTGCACCGGCATTGGGTCACCGGAGCCGTCCTCATGTTCTTCTTCTTGCACCGGCATTAGGTCACCGTAGCCAGCTTGTTCACCCTCTCCTTCCAGACCATCGGTTTCATTGAGAAACAACGAGATGGCATCACTTCCTTCTGCGATTATTTCCCTCAACAATGCTTCTTTTGTTGCTTCGTCTAGGGCGGTGTCCATAGTTTCTACAAATATTTACAACATGGCAATTATTATTCAAACATGACAGATGGATATATTAGTGCCAAATGTAGAACTAGCTACCTAATCATAGTAAGCTATCGGGAGGGGGTATATATCGACAACGACGACACTACATCTATGTCCCTCGACGACCCTCGTTCCCGATAAAAAAAGAGGAAGAAGAAGAAAAAAAGAGGAGAAGAAAGAATAGAGGAGAAGAACCCTCGAACCCTCGACACCTAGACGACCATCTTCTTCCTCTCATGTTCAAGAGGATCGCCGAGGGGTCGGGAGGTTGCCTAGTGTCAAAGGATTCAACAAAACCATGTCTTCATCATTAGGCGAAAGTAACATGTGCATGATGGTACGAAGCTCTTCAAAGTTGTTCTGGAACGGAGTCCCAGGTAGGATAATTCGCTTTTTGGTACAAAGTTCAGAAAGAGCCTTCCGAATATCGCTATTTGGAAGGCCTTTGCTGAATTCGTACCAAAAGGCGCATTATTCTATCCAGGACTCCATTCCAGAACAACTTTGCAGAACTTCGTACCAACATGCCCTGGTTACTTCCGGCTAATGATGAAGGCATGGATTTCTTCAATACTTTGACACTAGGAAACCTCTCTCGACCCCTCGACGATCCTCGACCCCTCGAACCCTCGACGACCCTGAAACCCTCGACCCCTAGATGACCCTCTTCTTCCTCTCATGTTCGAGAGGATCGCCGAGGGGTCGGGAGATTGCCTAGTGTCAAAGGATTCAACAAAACCATGTCTTCATCATTAGGCGAAAGTAACATGTGCATGATGGTACGAAGCTCTTCAAAGTTGTTCTGGAATGGAGTCCCAGATAGGATAATTCGCTCTTTGGTACAATGTTCAGAAAAAGCCTTCCGAATATCGCTATTTGGAAGGCCTTTGCTGAATTCGTACCAAAAGGCGGATTATTCTATCCGGGACTCCATTCCAGAACAACTTTGCAGAACTTCGTACCAACATGCCCTGGTTACTTCCGGCTAATGATGAAGGCATGGATTTCTTCAATACTTTGACACTAGGAAACCTCTCTCGACCCCTCGGCGATCCTCGACCCCTCGAACCCTCGACGACCCTGGAACCCTCGACCCCTAGACGACCCTGCTGGAACCCTCGACCCTCGACCCTATAGAACCCTCGAACCCTCGACCCTGAAACCCTCGACCCTTGACCCCTTAATGACCCTCGACCCTCTACCCTAGTTCCCGACCCTCGAAGAAAAAAAATAAAAAAAAAAGAGGAGAAGAAGAAAGGAATAGTGGAGAAGAAGAGAAAATAGAATATATTCTATTTTCCCTTCTTCTCCACTATTCCTTTCTTCTTCTCCTCTTCTTTTTCTTCTTTTTTCTTCTTCTTATTTATTTCTCCTCTTCTTTTCGGTAGAGGAAACCCTAAATAGCAAGTATCGTGGGTGTGAGATACATGTGGCCGTCGGTGTCGGACACTACATCCACGTCCCACAAGTGACGTGGGCGTCGAAGCCCGCGCCACTTGTGGGATGTGGATGTAGTGTCTGACACCGACGGTACATGTATCTCACACCGACGATACTTTCGATTTAGGGTTTCTCCTCTACCGCTCGGCGACCCTCGACGACCCTCGTTCCCGATAAAATAAAGAGGAAGAAGAAGAAGAAAAAAGAAGAGAAGAAAGAATAGAGGAGAAGACTTCCTCTTCTTCCTCTCCTCTTCTTCTCCCTCTTCTTCCCCTTCTTCCTCGCCTCTCTCATGAATGTCCGACGTTCTCGACCCCCCCCCATGTGTCGAAGAAAAAAAAGAAGAAAAATAGGAGAAGAAAGGAATAGAGGAGAAAAGAGAAAATAGAAAATATATTCTATTTTTCTCTTCTTCTCCTCTATTCCTATCTTCTTCTCCTCTTCTTTTTCTTCTTTTTTCTTCTTCTTATTTATTTCTCCTCGCTTTCCTCTCCCCTCTCGGCGACCCTAGACCCCCTCTCGACCCTCGACCCCTAGGCGGCCGTCGCCCCTCTCTTTTTTTTCTTCCTCTTCTTTTTTATCCTCTTCTTCAAGCAGGCACTCGGTTTATATTTAAATCGTGCGGCTCATTAGGAGAAAGTAACATGTGCATGATGGTACGAAGCTCTTCAAAGTTGTTCTGGAATGGAGTCCCAGATAGGATAATTCGCTCTTTGGTACAAAGTTCAGAAAAAGCCTTCCGAATATCGCTATTTGGAAGGCCTTTGCTGAATTCGTACCAAAAGGCGGATTATTCTATCCGGGACTCCATTCCAGAACAACTTTGCAGAACTTCGTACCAACATGCCCTGGTTACTTCCGGCTAATGATGAAGGCATGTATTTCTTCAATACTTTGACACTAGGAAACCTCTCTCGACCCCTCGGCGATCCTCGACCCCTCGAACCCTCGACGACCCTGGAACCCTCGACCCCTAGACGACCCTGCTGGAACCCTCGACCCTCGACCCTATAGAACCCTCGAACCCTCGACCCTGAAACACTCGACCCTTGACCCCTTAATGACCCTCGACCCTCTACCCTAGTTCCCGACCCTCGAAGAAAAAAAATAAAAAAAAAGAGGAGAAGATTCTATTTTCTCTTCTTCTCCACTATTCCTTTCTTCTTCTCCTCTTTTTTTTTCTTTTTTCTTCTTCTTATTTATTTCTCCTCTTCTTTTCGGTAGAGGAAACCCTAAATAGCAAGTATCGTGGGTGTGAGATACATGTGGCCGTCGGTGTCGGACACTACATCCACGTCCCACAAGTGACGTGGGCGTCGAAGCCCGCGCCACTTGTGGGATGTGGATGTAGTGTCCGACACCGACGGTACATGTATCTCACACCGACGATACTTTCTATTTAGGGTTTCTCCTCTACCGCTCGGCGACCCTCGACGACCCTCGTTCCCGATAAAATAAAGAGGAAGAAGAAGAAAAAAAAAGAGAAGAAAGAATAGAGGAGAAGACTTCCTCTTCTTCCTCTCCTCTTCTTCTCCCTCTTCTTCCCCTTCTTCCTCGCCTCTCTCATGAATGTCCGACGTTCTCGACCCCCCCCCATGTGTCGAAGAAAAAAAAAGAAGAAAAATAGGAGAAGAAAGGAATAGAGGAGAAAAGAGAAAATAGAATATATATTCTATTTTTCTCTTCTTCTCCTCTATTCCTTTCTTCTTCTCCTCTTCTTTTTCTTCTTTTTTCTTCTTCTTATTTATTTCTCCTCGCCTTCCTCTCCGCTCTCGACCCTCGACCCCTAGGCGGCCGTCGACCCCTCTCTTTTTTTTTTCTTCCTCTTCTTTTTTATCCTCTTCTTCCTCTACCGCTCGGCGACCCTCGACGACCCTCGTTCCCGATAAAAAAAGGGGAAGAAGAAGAAAAAAAGAGGAGAAGAAAGAATAGAGGAGATCTTCTCCTCTATTCTTTCTTCTCCTCTTTTTTCTTTTCTTATTCCTCTTCTTTTTTTATCCTCTTCCTCCTCTCATGTTCGACGACCCTCGACCCCTCGGCGACCCTAGACCCCCTCTTCTTCTCCCTCTTCTTCCCCTTCTTCCCCGCCTCTCTCATGAATGTCCGACGTCCCCCCTCCCCCCCTCATCATCATCTATCATCCCCCTCTCATGTTCGACGATCCTCGACCCCTTGGCCGCCCTCTCGACACACCCACGACCTAAAATGACCTAAAATGAAAATAACCTAAAATTCACTAAAGTTATCGATGACCCTCTCGACACACCCACGAATAAGAAAATATATCATCTTCTTCATCTCCTCTTCTTTGCATATTCACATAGCCATATACACATACATATAGAATAACTTTACTATAAAAATAAAAAAAATTCTATTTATTTTTTATTTATACTTACAACTAAATACTTATAGTTTTTTAGTGATTTCTTTTTGATTTTAGGTCACAAAAATTACAAACTTTCTGTTAGTGCCATTAGTTTTAAAATTTTGAATAGTTTAAATTTGAATTTTTAAAAATTTGTGTGAATCACTAGTTTATGAATAACTTTACTATGAAAATAGAATTTTTTTCTATTTATTTTTTATTTATACTTACAACTAAATACTTATAGTTTTTTAGTGATTTCTTTTTGATTTTAGTTCACAAAAATTATAAACTTTCTGTTAGTGCCATTAGTTTTAAAATTTTGAATAGTTTAAATTTGAATTTTATAAAATTTGTGTGAATCACTAGTTTATGAATAACTTTACTATAAAAATAGATTTTTTTTCTTCTTTGCTATTTATTTTTTATTTATACTTACAATTAAATACTTATAGTTTGATTTTAGGTCACAAAAATTATATTCTTTTTGCTATTGAAGTATATTATAGTTTTATTTTAGTTGATCATAACATAATATTTTAATAGATTGTTTTTATTTTCATAAAAGTTTTGTAGTTCATTCTGTTTGCTATTAATTCATTCTTTGAGCTAAATGACTCTGAAATTGGAAAGCATTTCAAAATGAACTCTGAAAAGGTTGAAAGTTGGCATGGTATCATCATTTCACCCACATAGCATGTTCCAAAAAGTAGAGAGGGTTACGACAAAAACTTGATGCACTCCGTGTACAAAATGGACAATCACTTTCGAAGTATCAAACTTTCGAACCATAAGACATGAAAGCATTTCAAATGTACTCTGAAAAAGTTGAAAGTTGGGATGGTATCATAATTTCACCCACATAGCTTGTCCATGTACAAAACGGACAATGGTAGCATGTTCGTCTGTTACAAATTTGGCATGGTATCATCATAATAGTTGCGGGAGAAAGTCTTCACTGTTTCTTCGCTTGTGTCATTTTCTTATTGCGCCGTAACCATGGATAATCTTCATTGTTTATCAGGATGCTTTGGTCAGCCTTGACATTGAAGGGAGGAATTTCATGAAACTTTTCATAATCTTCAGACATGTCTGTCTTGCCGTCCACTCCCAGGATGTCGCTTTTTCCTGAAAGAACTATGCGGCACTTTGGCTCATCGTATGATGTATTCGCTTCCTTATCTTTTCTTTTTCTCGGTTTGGTAGACATGTCCTTCACATAGATAACCTGTGCCACATCATTGGCTAGGACGAACGGTTCGTCAGTATACCCAAGATTTTTCGGATCCACTGTTGTCATTCCGTACTGTGGGTCTACCTGTACCCCGCCACCTAACAGATTGACCCATTTGCACTTAAACAAAGGGACCTTAAAATCAGGTCCGTAGTCAAGTTCCCATATGTCCACTATGTAACCATAATATGTGTCCTTTCCGCTCTCGGTTGCTGCATCAAAGCAGACACCGCTGTTTTGGTTGGTGCTCTTTTGATCTTGGGCGATCGTGTAAAATGTATTCCCATTTAACTCGTATCCTTTGTAAGTCAATACAGTCAAAGATGGTCCCCTGGACAACAATTACAACTCATCACAAGCAGTGTTGTCACCTCTGAGACGTGTTTCCAACCAACTGCTGAAAGTCCTGATGTGTTCACATGTAATCCAGTCGTCGCATTGCTCCGGGTGTTTGGAGCGCAGACTGTTCTTGTGTTCAACGACATACGGGGTCACCAAGGTAGATTTCTGTAGAACTGTGTAGTGTGCTTGAGACCAAGAATATCCGTCCCTGCATATTATTGAGTCTCTTCCAAGAGTGCCTTTTCCAGTCAGTCTCCCCTCATACCGCGATTTAGGGAGACCTATCTTGTTAAGGCCAGGAATGAAGTCAACACAAAACCCGATAACATCCTCTGTTTGATGGCCCATGGAGATGCTTCCTTCTGGCCTAGCGCGATTACGGACATATTTCTTTAGGACTCCCATGAACCTCTCAAAGGGGAATATATTGTGTAGAAATACAGGCCCCAGGATGACAATCTCATCAACTAGATGAACTAGGACGTGCGTCATGATATTGAAGAAGGATGGTGGGAACACCAGCTCGAAACTAACAAGACATTGCGCCACATCACTCCTTAGCCTTGGTACGATTTCTGGATCGATCACCTTCTGAGAGATTGCATTGAGGAATGCATATAGCTTCACAATGGCTAATCAGACGTTTTCCGGTAGAAGCCCCCTCAATGCAACCGGAAGCAGTTGCGTCATAATCACGTGGCAGTCATGAGACTTTAGGTTCTGAAACTTTTTCTCTGATATATTTATTATTCCCTTTATATTCGACGTGAAGCCAGTCGTGACCTTCATACTGAGAAGGCATTCAAAGAAGATTTCTTTCTCTTCTTTCGTAAGAGCGTAGCTGGCAGGACCTTTATACTGCTTCGGAGGCATTCCGTCTTTTTCGTGCAAACGTTGCAGGTCCTCCCGTGCCTCAGGTGTATCTTTTGTCTTCCCATACACGCCCAAGAAGCCTAGCAGGTTAACGCAAAGGTTCTTCGTCGCGTGCATCACGTCGATTGAGGAGCGGACCTCTAGGTCTTTCCAGTAGGGTAGGTCCCAAAATATAGATTTCTTCTTCCACATGGGTGCATGTCCCTCAGCGTCATTTGGAACAGCTAGTCCACCGGGACCCTTTCCAAAGATTACGTGGTGTAAATCATTGACCATAGCAAGCACGTGATCACCGGTGCGCATGGCGGGCTTCTGCCGGTGATCTGCCTCGCCTTTGAAATGCTTGCCTTTGTTTCGACATTGATGGTTGGTCGGAAGAAATCGACGATGGCCCAGGTACACATTATTCCTGCATTTGTCCGGGTATATACTTTCAGTGTCATCTAAACAGTGCGTGCATGCGTGGTATCCTTTGTTTGTCTGTCACGAACAGCAACGCCTTAAGGTTAAATTCCTCCTGTCTGTGCTCATCCCACGTACGTACACCGTTTCCATTCCACAGCTGTAAAAGATCTTCAACTAATGGCCTTAGGTACACATCAATTTCATTGCCGGGTTGCTTAGGGCCTTGGATGAGAACTGGCATCATAATGAACTTCCGCTTCATGCACATCCAAGGAGGAATGTCATACATACATAGAGTCATGGGCCAGGTGCTGTGATTGCTGCTCTGCTCCTCGAAAGGATTAATGCCATCCGCGCTTAAAGCAAACCATACATTCCTTGGGTCCTTTGCAAACTCATCCCAGTACTTTCTCTCGATTTTTCTCCACTGCGACCCGTCAGCGGGTGCTCTCAACTTCCCATCTTTCTTTCGGTTCTCACTGTGCCATCACATCAACTTGGCATGCTCTTCATTTCTTAACAAACGTTTCAACCGTGGTATTATAGGAGCATACCACATCACCTTCGCAGGAACCCTCTTCCTGAGGGGCTCGCCGTCAACATCACTAGGGTCATCTCGTCTGATCTTATACCGCAATGCACCGCATACCGGACATGCGTTCAGATCCTTGTATGCACCGCGGTAGAGGATGCAGTCATTAGGGCATGCATGTATCTTCTCCACCTCCAATCCTAGAGGGCATACGACCTTCTTTGTTGCGTATGTACTGTCAGGCAATTCGTTATCCTTTGGAAGCTTCTTCTTCAATATTTTCAGTAGCTTCTCAAATCCTTTGTCAGCCACAGCATTCTCTGCGTTCCACTGCAGCAATTCCAGTACGGTAGCGAGCTTTGTGTTGCCATCTTTGCAATTGGGGTATAACCCTTTTTTGTGATCCTCTAACATGCGATCGAACTTCAGCTTCTCCTTTTGACTAATGCATTGCGTCCGTGCATCGACAATGACCCGGCGGAGATCATCATCATCGAGCACATCGTCTGGTTCCTCTTGATCTTCAGCAGCTTCACCCGTGGCAGCATCATTGGGCACATCATCTGGTTCCTCTTGATCTTCACCAGCTCCCCCCATTGCAGCATCACCGTATTCAGGGGGCACATAGTTTTCATCGTACTCTTCTTCTTCGCCGTCTTCCATCATAACCCCTATTTCTCCGTGCCTCGTCCAAACATTATAGTTTGGCATGAAACCCTTGTAAAGCAGGTGGGAGTGAAGGATTTTTCGGTTAGAGTAAGACCTCGGATTCCCACATTCAGTGCATGGACAACACATAAAACCATTCTGCTTGTTTGCCTCAGCCGCATCGAGAAACTCATGCACGCCCTTAATGTACTCGCGGGTGTGTCTGTCACCATACATCCATTGCCGGTTCATCTGCGTGCATTATATATAATTAAATGTCCAAATTAATAGAAGTTCATCATCACATTAAAACCAAAGTGCATACATAGTTCTCATCTAATAACATATAGCTCTCCAGAGCATCTAATTAATTAAACCATACATTGAAACTATGTAAAACATTTCAATGCGAAAACAAATGCGATCATAATCGCAACCAAGGTAACAATTGATCCAACGACACAATGATACCAAGCCTCGGTATGAATGGCATATTTTCTAATCTTTCTAATCTTTAAGCATATTGCATCCATCTTGATCTTGTGATCATCGATGACATCCGCCACATGCAACTCCAATATCATCTTATCCTCCTCAATTTTTTTATTTTTTCCTTCAAAAAATTGTTTTCTTCTTCAACTAAATTTAACGTCTCGACAATAGGGTCGGTTGGAATTTCCGATTCACATACATCCTAGATAAGTAAAATCTATGTCACGTTGTTCGGCATAATTTTCATAAACAATAAATGAACCAATAGTTATAAAGATAATATACATACCAAATCCGAATCATAGACAGGACAAGGGCCGACGGGGGCGGATACCAAAACCATCGCACTATATAAGATGCAATAATAAATGTAAGAAAATGATACAAGTATCTATCTAAACATACAAGTAAGAAAATTTTTCCTTTCAGAAAGAAGATAAGAACAAGAGGCTCACCACGGTGGTGTCGGTGATGAGATCGGCGCGGGTGATCGACGGCGGTGAAGACGGGGTCGGGGCGTGACAGACCGCTAAATCTAGACAAATCTCGAGGAAAATGGAGCTTGGAGGTCGAGCTTCGTGAGGAGAAAGCTTAAGTAGTGTGGCTCGGGCATTCCATCGAACACCTCATGTGCATAGGAGGTGAGCTAGAGCACCACAAACCCCTCGGCCAGAAAAACAGAGCACTGGGGTGCTCTCCTCTTATGCGAGGGGGTATATATAGGCACCTCATTGGTCCCGGTTGGTGGCATGAGCCGGGACTAAAGTGGAGCCTTTGGTCCCGGTTCAATCCTCCAACCGGGACCAATGGTGATGGGCCAGGAGCGAGGGCCATTGGTCCCGGTTCGTCCCACCAACCGGGACCAAAAGGTCCAGACGAACCGGGACCAATGGCCCACGTGGCCCGGCCGGCCCCTGGGCTCATGAACCGTGACCAATGGGCTGAGCCGGCCTGGACCATAGCCTTGTTTTCTACTAGTGCGTGTCTATCATTTGAACCCATTTTGAGCTATTTGGTTAAACATAAGCACTTGTAATACAATTCCAAGACAGGCAAAAGATAACTATGAATCTCAGACATGGAAATATTAATCAACTATTTAATTTCCAACTAATTGAAACAATATTAAGTGCGCTACAATCAAGTTTCATAACACAATTCTCTATTTCTCACATAAAAATGAAACAATACAAAGAGCCGCCAACGATTTATACTCTTTTAGGAAAAATTACTAACCCGTGCAATCGCACGGGTTGTTAACTAGTCATGCTTAAAGATCATGAATCTTATCATCTTACCTTCTCGTGCTTGAAGTGTTCTCAGTCAGGACAAGCAAGCCCAATTACTCCCACTGGTGCTTTGACGTCCTTGCAACAATGATCACTCGAGGTAGTTGTCTATGTTTGTGCATTGTTGATCCTTGCGTCTTGTCTTTGTGCTTCTCAACTTACAACTTGTGCATTGTTGATAGTAGAGCCCACAAGTGTTGATGCTTATATTGTTCATACTTCTTAGCTTCAATTTGAACCTTATATGTTGATGCTTGTTGAGTCTTGTGCCTTATCGATCATTTGAAACTTAACTTTGAAAACTCATGCGTTTGGTAATGGACTTATAGGTTTGCATCATGGATGCCGTTGATGGTGGGCATACATGCTACGGTGGAGCTCATTGCATGTTTGAGGTTCATGCTCGGTGTGAACTTGGAACTCATGCTTTTGTTTGTGAACCTTGTTGGATATGCACGCATGTTCTTGTGAACCTTGTTGGATATGTACCTGTGTGGACTTTGGACTCATGGTCAATTTTGTTATGGTTGACAAGTTGTAATATATTGTTGTTGTGAACCTTCCTTGGGTATATATTACTTGCTGGATCTATATTTGTTGGACATGTTGCTTGCTGGATATATAAGCCATGTTGCCGCTGCTCGCTGAAGCATGCTGAAAAAAAGCAATCTGGCCTATAAACCGAGTGTCCCTGGGACATGGCACCCGGCTTATAGGCATATTATGCCACGGGAGCTGTATAAGCTGAGTACTTCAGCTTCCAGGCACACGGCTTATAGGCATATTTGTAACATCAGCTGGACTATAAGCCGAGTACAGCAGTAGTCGGCACTCGCTTTACATGTTTATATATAAACCGTGTCGCACAAGCAGGCACTCGGTTTATATTTAAACCGTGCGGCTCATTTTGGCCTTGGTTTATAGATAAAACGTGTAGCGCTTGTAGGCACTCAGTTTATATATAAACCGTGTGGCTCCAGTAGACACTCGGTTTATACATACGGTGACACGTGGCCGTTATCTTCCGGCTGCCGTCATGTTACTTTAGTAAGCCGAGAGCCTCCTATAAACACACGGCTTATACATAAACTGAAAGTTTTTGCACTGGCACTCGGCTTATACCTTATAAGCCGATGGAGTGTAAACCGTGTCATATAAGCCGGGTGTTTTACTCGGCTTATATATAAATCATGTTTATATCAATATAAGCCGAGTGTATTGGGTACACGGCTTTAAAGTTTTTTCCTGTAGTGCCTCCACGGGATCCACACAGGATTAGGGTGCGATGATGGTCAATAGAATGACCTGAGGCCTAGGCGAGCGATGGAGGAATCGGTCCGCGCATTGATCAAAAATCGATCGTACGAACCATTAACTTTTGAGGGTAATTTTGTAAAAAAAACTTCGATGATGGTGAGCGGGCAAAAGCAATAGGTGATTTATTATTATTAAAATTAAAATTAAAAAAATTAAATTAAATTAGGGAAAGATATGCCAACAATATATGACATATGACAACACTCTGAAACAATAAGGCCAGTTCTTTTAGGCGGCTTTAAAATTAAGCTGCCTCTTCCCAACTTAAAAAATAAGCCCTTCCCTAAATTTGTTGAGACTTCTAAATTGGTTGCCACATAACTAGCTCAGAAGCAAAAATTAATAAGGGAAATGGCTTATGGAAAAAGCCGGGGAGGAGGCGGCTTCTTTTTTTAGCCACCAAAAGAACTAGCCCCTAAATAGTAAGTAACAAATGCGACTCCAACTTATAACCTAAACTGTTGTGTTGTACTCACAAAATTTTAGCTTATAACCAACACTACTGTTTCATTTAGTATATTCATGTACACTCTAGAATCGGTCAACTTGGTTGTTATTTTATCCATTTATTTTCAGGGAAAGACGCAAACAATGTACGATCCAAAACTCAGTTATAAATTTGGAAATTGTCAAACCATGAACCGTATATGATCATCCCTCCAACAACATTGATCAAAGAATAGTAACAAATGTTTGTACTCTGCCTTAACCTAACCAAAAGAATATTTAACTAAGCACCATGGGTTGTTTGAAACCACAATTCAAAATGTGGAAAGGTTGAAGTGTATATGCGCTCATCCCTCCAACAATATCTAACATTTTTGATATCACAAATATTGGTTCACATCCCATCCTATTAACTAGATGCACAAGATAAACTTTTAATTATGAACACGGAAATATAATCATACAATATTATTGCCTTTAAGGCATATTTCCAATACCCACTACTATATGGTCATCTAAAATGGCTAACAGATAGATCAACAAAATGAAGATCAATATATATCTGCAACATTCATACAATCATGATAGGCTAAGCCATAAAATAAATATTCATCACATATAAAAAGGTTTACCATAAGGGAATCACATAAAGATGGTCACAATCACATAGGGAAACTCAGTTCACAGTTGCTACTAAGTACTCATAGTCGAAGGGATGGACTACTTACACATCATGAGAGATTACCGGATGGCGTTGTTGATAAAGATGATGATGAATTCCCAACCCGATCGGCGAATTCCTGTTGGGCTTTGCCTCAAGGAAAAAGATCAGTAAATTGTACAATGATCAAGGAGTATTTTTTTAAAAACATCAATGATCAAGGTGTATATATATGCCAGACACCGAAGACTCAAGGTCCTTGAGGGGGCCACACGGTGTAGGGGCAAGCCCCACCATGGGTGCGCATAGCCAGCTGGCTCAAATTTTGTAGGTGTCCTTCCTCATGGATGTCGTGATCTCTGATTTTAGTTTTTGTGTTTTTAGAGTTCAGGAAGGTTCCTAAAAAACCAATATAAAACATGCAATTGTGTCCTTCTTGCGATAATTAGTAGGTTAGTTCAACAAATATTAAATTATTTCAAAATATAATATAAGAAATTGGCAGTGAAAATTCAAAAATTATAGACACCCGTTGTACGTATCGGCATGGGTTTTCCACTAATCAGGGCGCACTGCTGCTGCTGCTCCAAAACAATGTGGCCCACCATTTGGATTTGTCATCCCTCTCTCCTTCATGTTTATCTGTCTTGTGAAACGGACACATCTTGGTCATGTGTGCTAGTCTTCTGTCATGTGAATTTCAAAACATTTGAAAGGTTGAAACTTTTAAAATTTATGTTTTCTAAAACTTTGAAACTTCTAAAATTTAAGATTTTCCAAAACTTAAAGAATTCCAAGAGTTTGATCATTCATTATGGATGTTTAAAATTTTTATAAAAGTTTGAAATTTCAAAGTTTCAAATCATGAAGTTAAAATTGATATTTTCAAAAGTATTCGACATATTATCTGAAGGCAAAATAAACCTATACTAAAAGCGATCGATGGGGAGGAATCTGGTGTGCATTGAAAAATGCAGTACCGGGTCATTCTTTGAATAATTCTAAAAGCCGGACAGGGCCGGTGTTCCGGCTGGAGCAAAACAGAACTGGATCCTTTTCTAAGTTTTTATGGTGCATAGGTCTTCTGGTAAAAGAAAATCAAGGAAATGTTTAGAAAATGGTAAAATAAGGATTGAACCCTAACCTTAAGCAAAGCAAGGACGCTGACAGCCTATAGCTTCTAGTTTTTCTTGCCGCCCCACCTCCTTCTGAAAAAGACCTAGCCGCTGCCACCACCTCCGCCTCCTCCATAGATCGGTTCCTACTCCTTCGATCGGCCTTGCCATTGTCGGGAGGGGTGGGGAACCCGATCTATGAGTGGAGTTCTTAATAATAGTTGTGTTTTCATTAGATTGATTTAGGATTTTGGTAGTACTCTTCTTCGTTGGAGATGACATCGTCTACAATAAATAATCTTTGCCCCTTCGTTCAACGATGAGATCTTTTTCCCGACGTCAATGGTGGTGTTTGAAGATTAAATTTGTCTAGGTATGGTCCTTCAGATCTTGCTTCGACAAATCGGTTTTGAATTTTTTTCTCATGGTCGCCGCAAGGAGGATTGTCCTCTCAATATCTGTCCCGACCGCTACGTCCTTGACAATGGTGATTCGTACTCTCGGCTCTGATGACCCACAAGTATAGGGGATCTATCGTAGTCCTTTCGATAATTAAGAGTGTCGAACCCAACGAGCAGCAGAAGGAAATGATAAGCGGTTTTCAGCAAGGTATTCTCTGCAAGTATTGAAATAAGTGGTAACAGATAGTTTTTTGATAAGATAAATTGTAACGAGCAACAAGTAACAAAAGTAAATAAAGTGCAGCAAGGTGGCCCAATCCTTTTTGTAGCAAAGGACAAGCCGGAACAAACTCTTATATAAGGTAAAGCGCTCCCGAGGACACATGGGAATATCATCAAGCTAGTTTTCATCACGTTCATATGATTCTCGTTCGATACTTTGATAATTTGATATGTGGGTGGACCGGTGCTTGTGTGCTGTTCTTACTTGAACAAGCATCCCACTTATGATTAACCTCTATTGCAAGCATCCGCAACTACAACAAAAGTATTAAGGTAACCCTAACCATAGAATGAAACATGTGGATCCAAATCGGCCCCTTACGAAGCAACGCATAAACTAGGGTTTAAGCTTCTGTAACTCTAGCAACCCATCATCTACTTATTACTTCCCAATGCCTTCCTCTAGGCCCAAATAATGGTGAAGTGTTATGTAGTCGATGTTCACATAACACCACTAGAGGCTAGACAACATACATCTTATCAAAATATCAAACGAATACCAAATTCACATGACTACTAATAGCAAGACTTCTCCCTTGTCCTCAGGAACAAACGTAATTACTCACAAAGCATATTCATGAGAGGGGTAATAATATGCATATAGGATCTGAACATATGATCTTCCACCAAATAAATAAACTAGCATCAACTACAAGGAGTAATCAACACTACTAGCAACCTACTAGCACCAATCCCGAACTTTGAGACAAGAATTGGATACAAGAGATGAACTAGGGTTTGGAGATGAGATGGTGCTGGTGAAGATGTTGATGGAGATTGCCCTCTCCCGATGAGAGGAGCGTTGGTGATGATGATGGTGATGATTTTCCCCTCCCGGAGGAAGTTTCCCCAGCAGAACAGCTCTGCCGGAGCTCTAGATTGGTTCCGCCAAGGTTCCGCCTCGTGGCGGCGGAGTCTCGTCCGGAAAAGTTTTCTCTTGATTTTTTCCTCATCGAAAGACTTCATATAGAAGAAGATGGACGTCGGAGAGCCACCAGGGGGCCCACGAGGTAGGGGGCGCGCCCTAGGGGGGGGCGCCCCCCACCCTCGTGAGCAGGGTGTGGGCCCCCTGGCCTTCATCTTTGGCGAGGATTTTTATTTATTTATTTTAAGATGTTCCGTGGAGTTTCCGGACTTTTCCAGCCCAGAATTCCAACTGTCGGCATTCTCCCTCCTTATGTAAACCTTGTAAAATAAGAGAGAATAGCCATAAGTATTGTGACATAAAGTGAAATAACAGTTCATGATGCAATAAATATCGATATAAAAGCATGATGCAAAATGGACGTATCAACTCCTCCAAGCTTAGACCTCGCTTGTCCTCAAGCGAAAAGCCGATAACAATAAATATGTCCTCATGTTTAGAGGTAGAGGCGTCGATAAAAAATAAAATACGGACATGAAGGCATCATGATTATTCTCATAATAGAAACATATAGAGATTTTTTCATATTATTACTTATGTTCAAGTGATGATCTATCCACAATGCAAAAGTATAAATCATAAACCTTATTGGGCTCCGACAAACTATAATCTCAGTCATTGAAGCAATTGCAATTTATCATAACACCGGAAAGAGTCTATGTCAGAGCTAAAAAGCAAGTCCACATACATCCCCTACTTCCAATTATATATATATATATATATATATATATATATATATATATCATGTTCTTTCCAACATGCTGAGCTTGCCAAAGGATAAAATGAAAAGGGAAAGGTGAAGATCACCGTGACTCTTGCATAAGATAGAAGATAATAATAAAAGATAGGCCCTTCGCAGAGGGAAGCAGAGGTTGCCATGCGCTTTTATGGTTGGATGCATAAAATCTCAATGCAAAAGAACGTCACTTTATATTGCCCCTTGTGATATGAACCTTTATTATGCAGTCCGTCGCTTTTATTACTTCCACATCACAAGATCGTATAAAGCTTATTTCTCCCACACCAATCAATCATACATATTTAGAGCAATTTTTATTGCCTTGCACCGGTGACAACTTACATGAAGGATCTTACTCAATCCATACGTAGATATGGTGGACTCTCATGGCAATACTGGTTTAGGGATTTTGGAAGCACAAGTAGTATTTCTACTTGGTGCTGAGAATTTGGCTAGCATGAGGGGGAAAGGCAAGCTCAACAAGTTAAAGGATCCATGACAACTTACTTTATCTCAGATATAAGAAAGACATAACTCATTACGTTGTCTTCCTTGTCCAACATCAACTCTTTCGCATGTCAAATTTTAATGAGTGCTCCCAATCATAAAAGATGTCAATGATAATATATCTATATGTGAAAACCTCTCTTTCCTTATTACTTCCTATTAATTGCAACAATGACCAAAGCTATGACTGCCAACTCCCAACAACTTTTAATCATCATACTCTTTCTATGTGAAGTCATTACTCTCAATAAGATCAATATGAACTTTTTGTTTCTTTTTATTCTTTTCTCTTTTCTTTTATTCACCCAAGATCATGGAAAAATAATCAAGCCCTTGACTCAACACTAATCTTTATTATATATAGCTCACGGACTCGATTACAAAGAGAGATCATAAAGCAAAACTCAAAACTAGATCATGCCATAAACTTTGTTCTACTAGATAAAGATACTTCTAATAGGATCGAACTAAGAAAAACGATAAAGATAGGAGTTGTGATGGTGATACGATACCGGGGCACCTCCCCCAAGCATGGCAGTTGCCAAGGGGAGTGCCCATACCCATGTGATTATATCTCCTTTGTCGGTGAAGAAGGTGGTGGTGATGTTGGCTTAGTTGATGGCTTAGGCTTCTCCCTTAATTTGCGCTTGAGGACGGCATTTTGATCCCTCAGATCGTTAATCTCCCACTCCAGGGTTAATATCTTTTTGCATAGGTCCTGCTTATTTTCCTGCAAGAGACGAAAAGGGATAAACTCGAACTTGGGTTTCTTTACCCTATCAGGGATACTTGACTTTTTGAACTCCAGGTGCATGTCCCCAGGTTGAGATAATGGTGTTTCATCTTCATCTGAGCTCGTCTCCTCCTTCCCCTTGGGTTCATAGTCCTCTTCTTCCTCCGTGGTCCATCCGTCGTGTTCCACATCTCCATAGACCTTTGGATTTGCTAAGTAATCATCCACATAGCTTTCTCCTTCTGAATCCTGGGAAGACATGTTGATTTAATGTGCAATGGGACAGCTCGAAACAAAAACAGAGGATATTTGCGTGATACCGCAGTCAAAACCTTCGGGAGGTTATATAATGAATTTTTACCGAGCAAAATATGTATCGTGTAAGAAAACGGAGTCCGGAAGGCACACGAGGTGCTGACGAGGTAGGGGGCGCGTCCAGGGGGTAGGGCGTGCCCACCACCCTCGTGGGGCCCTCGTGTCCTTCCCAGACTGCTACTTATTTTTCTATTTTTCTAAATATTCCAAAACGGAGAGATATTGCCTTAAAAATTGTTTTGGAGTCGGTTTACTTACCGTACCACATACCTATTCCTTTTCGGAGTCTGAAACATTCCGGAAAGTGTCCCTTATGTATTCCTCCGGGGTTACGGTTTCAATAATATTGGTTTCAACATTTATGGGATTACCTGAGATATAATGTTTGATTCTTTGACCGTTTACCGCCTTCGGATTTGTGTCTTCAAAGTTGTTGATCTTTATGGCACCGGAACTATAGACCTCTTCGATAACATAGGGGCCTTCCCATTTAGAGAGAAGTTTTCCTGCAAAAAATCTTAAATGAGAGTTGTATAGCAATACATAATTACCTACATTAAACTCACACTTTTGTATCCTTTTGTCATGCCATCTTTTAACTTTTTCTTTAAACAACTTGGCATTTTCATAAGCTTGGGTTCTTCATTCATCAAGTGAGCTAATATCAAATAACCTCTTCTCACTGGCAAGTTGAAAATTATAGTTGAGCTCTTTAATAGCCCAATATGCCTTACGTTCTAGTTCGAGAGGTAAGTGACATGCTTTTCCATAAACCATTTTATACGGAGACATACCCATAGGATTTTTGTATGCGGTTCTATAAGCCCATAAATGCATCATCAAGTTTCTTAGACCAATTCTTTCTAGACCTATTAACAGTATTTTGCAAAATTAATTTGAGCTCTCTATTGCTCAACTCTACTTGACCACTAGACTGAGGGTGATAAGGAGATGCAATTCTATGATCAACATCATACTTAGCAAGCATTTTATGGAAAGCACCATGAATAAAGTGTGAACCACCATCGGTCACTAAATATCTAGGGACTCCAAACTTCGGGAAAATACGTTCCTTAAGAATTTTAATAGAAGTGTTATGATCAGCACTACTAGTTGTAATAGCTTCTACCCACATAGTAACGTAATCAATAGCAACTAAAATATGTGAGTATCCATTAGAGGCAGGAAAAGGTCCCATATAATCAAAGCCCCAAACATCAAACGGCTCAATAACAAGAGAATAATTCATAGGCATTTCTTGACGTCTACTA
The DNA here is from genome assembly GCA_034509565.1 of Triticum monococcum. Classification (NCBI taxonomy): domain Eukaryota; kingdom Viridiplantae; phylum Streptophyta; class Magnoliopsida; order Poales; family Poaceae; genus Triticum; species Triticum monococcum. Next base: position 24,302,468 of record CM067842.1, on the reverse strand, counting down.
ATATTACCAATTCTTTGACATTCATCACAAGACAAGACAAACTTACGGGCATCCTTGAAGAGAGTAGGCCAATAAAAACTAGATTGCAATACCTTATGTGCAGTTCTATCTCCAGCGTGGTGTCCTCCATAAGCCTCGAAATGACACTTGCGTAGGATCTGTTCCTGTTCATGCTCAGGTACACAACGTCTAATAACACCATCTACTCCTTTATAAAGATGTGGGTCATCCCAAAAGTAATGTCTTTATAAAGATGTTGGTATGTGAAGCTAGGTGGTATAAATTTAACAACAATATAATTAGCATAATCAGCATACCATGGAGTACTACGAGAAGTACTTATAACATTTAATTGTTCATTAGGAAAGCTATCATTAATAGGTAGTGGGTCATCAAGAACATTCTCTAACCTAGACAAGTTGTCTGCAACGGGGTTCTCAGCTCCCTTTCTATCAACAATATGCGAATCAAATTCTTGTAGCAAGAGAACCCATCTAATATGTCTAGGTTTAGCATCTTTCTTTTCCATAAGGTATTTAATAGCAGCATGATGAGTTTGAATAGTTACTTTAGAATCAACAATACAAGGTCTGAACTTATCACAAGCAAATACAACTGCTAAAAGCTCTTTTTCAGTAGTAGCATAATTTATTTGAGCATTGTCTAGAGTTTTACTAGCATAATGAATACCATTTAATTTCTTATCAACTCTTTGCCCTAGAACAGCACCTACAGCATAATCACTAGCATCACACATAATTTCAAAGGGTAGGTTCCAATCAGGTGGCTGAACAACAGGTGCAGAGACTAATGATTTTTAAGTATTTCAAATGCTTCTATACAATCATCATCAAAGACAAATGGTATATCTTTTTGTAATAAATTAGTCAGAGGCCGAGAAATTTTTAAGAAGTCCTTAATGAACCTCCTATAAAATCCAGCGTGACCAAGGAAACTTCTTATACCATTGATGTCCTTGGGACATGGCATCTTTTCAATAGCATCAACCTTGGCTTTATCAACTTCAATACCTCTTTCATAAACTTTGTGTCCCAAGATGATACCTTCATTAACCATAAAGTGGCACTTTTCCCAATTCAAGACAAGATTAGTTTCTTCACATCTCTGCAAAACTCGATCAAGATTGCTCAAGCAATCATCAAAAGAGGAACCATAGACGGAAAAGTCGTCCATGGAAACCTCACAAATCTTTTCACAGAAGTCAGAGAATATAGCAATCATGCATCTTTGAAAGGTAGCAGGTGCATTACATAAACCAAAAGGCATAAGTCTATAAGCAAAAGTACCAAAAGGGCATGTAAAAGTAGTCTTTGATTGATCTCTAGCCGACACAGGTATTTGAGAGAAACTAGAATAACCATCTAGAAAGCAGTAATGTGTATGTTTGCATAATCTTTCTAGCATTTGATCAATAAAAGGTAAGGGGTAATGATCTTTCTTAGTAGCTTTATTTAATTTGCGGAAATCAATTACCATCCTATAACCTGTGATAATTCTTTGTGGAATCAATTCATCTTTATCATTAGGAACAACAGTAATACCTCCCTTCTTAGGGACACAATGGACAGGACTTACCCACTCACTATCAGCAACCGGATAGATTATACCTGCCTCCAGAAGCTTTAGTATTTCTTTTCTTACCACTTCTTTCATTTTACGATTCAAATGTCGTTGAGGATCACGAACTGGTTTGGCATCTGCTTCCAAATGTATTTTATGTTGACATAGAGTGGGACTAATGCCCTTAAGATCATCAAGAGTATATCCAATAGCTGCATTATGCTTCTTCAGAGTTTTCAACAATCTTTCTTCTTCATGCTTTGAAAGGTCAGCACTAATAATAACAGGATATATCTTCTTTTCATCAAGATAAACATATTTAAGATTATAAGGCAAAAGTTTAAGCTCAAACACGGGATCACCCTTGGGTGGAGGAGGATCCCCTAAGATTTCAACAGGCAAATTGTGATGCAGAATAGGTTCCTATTTAAATAATACTTCATCTATTTCCCTTCTTTCATTCATGAACATATCATTTTCATGGTCTAGCAAATAGTGTTCTAAAGGATCACTAGGAGGTACGGCAATAGAAGCAAGACCAATAATTTCATCCTTACTAGGTAATTCTTCCTCACGATGTTGTTTACTAAATTTAGAGAAATTAAACTCATGAACCATATCATCCAAGCCAATAGTAACAACATTCTTGTTGCAATCTATCCTAGCATTAACAGTGTTCAAGAAGGGTCTACCAAATATAATGGGACAAAAGCTATCTTGCAGAGAAGTAAGAACAAGAAAATCAGCAGGATATTTAGTTTTCCCACACAAGACTTCAACATCTCTAATAATCCCAATTGGTGAAATAGTATCTCTATTGGCAAGTTTAATTGTGACATCAATACCTTATAACTCAGCAGGTGCAATTTCATTCTTAATTTCTTCGTATAAAGTATCCAGTATAACACTAGCACTCGCACCCATATCACATAAGCCATGATAACAATGATCTCCTATTTTAACAGAAATAACAGGCACGCCTACCACAGGTCTATGTTTATCTTTAGTACAAGGTTTAGCAATTCTAGCAGTTTCACCTTCGAATTGAATAACATGCCCATCAATATTATCAGACAAGAGATCTTTAACAATAGCAATATTAGGTTCTACTTTAACTTGCTCAGGAGGTGTATAAGTTCTAATATTGCTTTTACGAAGAACAGTTGAAGCTTTAGCATGATCCTTTATTCTAACAGGGAAAGGAGGTTTCTCAATGTAAGAAGTAGGAACAATAGGATCATTATAAGTGACAGTCTTTTCTTCAACTTTAATAGGTGCAGCTACTTTTACTTCTATGGGAGGATGATATTTAAACCACTTCTCCTTAGGGAGATCAACATATATAAGTAGCAAAAGATTCACAGAGAGAAGCTACTATCTCAGAGTCAAGTCCATATTTAGTGCTAAACTCACGGAAAATATCGGTATCCATAAAAGATTTAACACAATCAAACTTAGGTGTCATACCTGACTCCTTACCTTCGTCAAGGTCCCAATCTTCAGAGTTGCGTTTAATTCTATCCAATAAATTCCATCTGAATCCAATAGTCTTCATCATAAAAGAGCCAGCACAAGAAGTATCGAGCATGGTTTGATTATTATGAGAAAGCCGAGCATAAAAACTTTGCATAATTATTTCTCTCGAGAGCTCATGATTGGGGCATGAATATAACATTGATTTAAGCCTCCCCCAAGCTTGAGCGATGCTTTCTCCTTCGCGAGGCCAGAAATTATATATATAATTGCAATCACGATGAACAAGATGCATAGGATAATACTTTTGATGAAATTCCAGCTTCAATCTTTTATAGTCCCACGATCTCATATCATCACATAGCCTATACCATATCAATGCGTCTCCCTTCAAAGATAAAGGGAAGACCTTCTTCTTAGCAACACCATCGGGTATACCTGCAAGCTTAAATAATCCACAAACTTCATCCACATATATTAAGTGCTCATGAGGATGCTTTGTTCCATCTCTTGTAAAAGGGTTATCTAGCAGTTTTTCTATCATACCAAAAGGATACTCATAAGGAATTTCATTTTCAATAGATTCAGTAGGTTGAGGAGCAACTCTTTGCTCTACTAGACGGGGTGAAGATACCCCGAACAAGCCCCTCAGAGAATTACTTTCCATAGTAACAAGTGACAGTAAATTTCAGCACACTATATAAATTTTTCCGTACGAAATTCCACCTACCAAAGGCGCTACACTCCCCGGCAACGGTGCCAGAAAAGAGTCTTGATGACCCACTAGTACAGGGGATCTATCATAGAACTTTCGATAAGTAAGAGTGTCGAACCCAACAAGGAGCAGAAGGAAATGATAAGCGGTTTTCAGCAAGGTATTCTCTGCAAGTACTGAAACAAGTGGTAACAAATAGTTTTGTGATAAGATAAATTGTAACGAGCAACAACAAAAGTAAATAAAGTGCAGCAAGGTGGCCCAATCCTTTTTCTAGCATAGGACAAGCCGGAACAAACTCTTATATAAGTAAAAGCGCTCCCGAGGACACATGGTGTCGGTGTCAAAACCGGCGGATCTCGTGTAGGGGGTCCTGAACTGTGCGTCTAGGCCGGATGGTAATAGGAGGCAGGGGACACAATGTTTTACCCAGGTTCGGGCCCTCTTGATGGAGGTAAAACCCTACGTCCTGCTTGATTAATATTGATGATATGGGTAGTACAAGAGTAGATCTACCACGAGATCATAGAGGCTAAACCCTAGAAGCTAGCCTATGGTATGATTGTCTGTTGTCCTACGGACTAAAACCCTCCGGTTTATATAGACACTGGAGAGGGTTAGGGTTACACAAGGTCGGTTACAAAGGAGGAGATATCCATATCCATATTGCCTAGCTTGCCTTCCACGCCAAGTAGAGTCCTATCTGGACACGAGACGAAGTCTTCAATCTTGTATCTTCATAGTCCAACAGTCCGGCCAAAGGATATAATCCGGCTGTCCGGAGACCCCCTAATCTAGGACTCCCTCAGTAGCCCCTGAACCAGGCTTCAATGACGATTAGTCCGGCGTGCAGTATTGTCTTCGGCATTGCAAGGCGGGTTCCTCCTCCGAATACATCACAGAAGAATTTGAATACGAGGATAGTGTCCGACCCTGCAACATAAGTTCCACATACTTCCATAGAGAGAATCATATTTTCACAAATCTAATTTGCTGACTTGTTTTGACAATATGACGTTATGTCATGGCCCGGTGATTATTCAAATCGTTTCCTTTAACTAGCCCCGCACATAACGCGAGGCAGTCTTTCGACACGTCTTGTCAAAGCAGAGATCGTGTCCCCTTATTACGGGATTCTCATCAATACAGGCGTGGGTAACCCAACCGCGCCATTGATTACGGCGCTTGGGGGATGAGCGAGTTTTACCAGGCAAGTGGGGACGCTTAGTTTCGTCCGCCCATATAAAGGGATAAGGGTTCACCTTTCTATCCACGCCTTCTTCCTCCTTTGCTCATCCGTTTTCGCACACTCGAGCTCTAGCGCTCAAGTCCGCACTTCCAACCTCCACCTTCTCCAACCATGTCCGGAGTGGGAGGCAGGTGGATGGTCTCCTCCGTCACGGATGGAGACATCAAGAAGCTGAGGAGAGCCGGATACCTGTCCAACGACATCGCGCACCGTCTCCCAGATGAGGGGCAGCTCATCCCCACCCCCAGGCCCCATGAGAGGGTAGTGTTCCTCACCCATTTCCTCCGCGGACTGGGATTCCCTCTCCACCCATTCGTCCGGGGGCTCATGTTCTATTACGGCATGGATTTCCACGATCTGGCCCCGAACTTCATCCTCAACATCTCGGCGTTTATCGTTGTGTGCGAGGCCTTCCTCCGCATCAAGCCCCAATTCGGCTTATGGTTGAAGACCTTCAATGTCAAGCTGAAGGTTGTGGGTGGGCGCCAGGCGGAGTGTGGTGGGCAAGATGCCCAATGTAACATGACTCAAGGGCTCCTTTATGGAAACCATAAAGGGGTGGCAATCGGGGTGGTTCTACATCACCGAGCCGCGCGACCCTGCATCGGCAGCAGCCCCCGAGTTCTGATCTGGCATCCCCACGCAGCTCACCTCCTAGAAAGAGAAGGGCCTGTCCTGGGGTAGTTCGGGAGAGCTGACTGGACTCCAAACATGTATTCAAAACATGCTGAACAAGAAGCTCAAACTCGTCAACATGGTCCAGGTCATGCTCCACCGCCGGATCCTCCCGTGCCAACAACGGGAGTATAACTTGTGGGAGTTCGACCCGGTGCAGCACCGAACTCTGAACAGGCTCTTCGACACAGCTCACGAAGATGCCTGGAGGGTGCTGTTCAAAAGCGCCGAGGTCCCCCCTCCAATTACCGAGCATCGTGGATTCAACGCGAAGCACCAAGCCAGTGTGGCAAGCTGCTTTACCATTCGCAGGATACTTATTTTTTATAGATTGACTCCATGTGGGATCTAAACTCCCGTACCTTTGACAGGACTGGCAGGAGACGGCCGGACAGATCGACTGTCCGGCTCCTTTGCCCGAAGGCCCAGCAGACGCTCTTCTGGCGAAGATGCTGACTCCGGCTCCTTATACGGTGCCGGAGAAGACCAAGAAGGCCAAGGGAACCCGAAAGAGTTCCCGACGCCAGGCGTCGTCGGACTCACCGTCCGATGACTCTGCGGTGCACTCCTACCCTGAATACGAGGAAGAGGAAGAGGATGCTCCCCCTCTGGCTGGGGGAGATAAGAAAAGGAAGGCCGCCCCAACTGTGCGGGCCGAAGGGTCCAAGAAGGGAAGGACTTTCCTTCCGGACAGCTCCACCGCCGCCGACGAAGGCGGAGACGAGTGGTTGCCCAGGGCCAAGCCCCTGGGGAGATCGTAAGTATTCGGATACCAGAGTAACTCATAGCATTCCTTTGTCGCACTGCTTTCTCTAACGCCGAACATAATTATGCAGGCCACCACAAGCCAGTATCGATGTATCATCGGACGGCTCCCTGGGCTCGTCGGACATGGATAGCGATCCAGTCCCGACCTCCACCTCCCCTCATCCTGCTGACGACGCCGAGGTGTTGTCTCAAGAGGCACCGTTTCGTGAGGAGACAGTCCTAGAGGCGCCTCAAGGCGACCTTCCGGACTCCGGGAGCCGAGGGGACGGGGCCCCTGAGAGCTCCGAGTTCGGGCCTCAGCCGAACACCGCGTCGGAACCTCCAGTGGTTCCGGGCTCGGGCAGGGGGCCTCCATCTAAGAGGGGCAAGACGCCTATGCTGGTGACCTCTGTCCATCCACAGGCGCCGGACAATCTGCTGGAAGCGCTTCGCAGCGCTTCTATCGACGAGGAGCACCGCACTATAATGAGTGCGGTGATCCAGAAGGTTTAGTCCGCCAAGAGCGGATTGACTAAAGCCTGTGCCAGCCTTCTAACAGGCTTTGAGGTAAGTGTTTTAAAATGTAGTAGAAATATTACCGCATAGACAGTAGCCCCTGATGCTTTGTTCGGTGTTCACAAAGAAAAGCCAAACAGAGGATCAAATAATATCGCAGGAGTCTAATCTAAGTATGTCAATATGCATATGCAGGCTTCGCTGCTGGCTTCCGCCGCACTGACTGCGGAGGTCGCCGTACTGAAGCAGGACCTCGAGGGGTCCAGGAAAGAGCTCGGCCTTGTCAAGAGGCAGCTCGAGGAGAACAAGGGTAACTAATACCCTGTCTATAGATACGTATGTATAAAAGAAGACGCAATTGCAAAATGACAGGATCATCGTATATTCGCCAGGGGCCACGACCGAGGTGGCGACCCTGAAGCAAGCGCTAACCAAGGCCGAAGATAACGCGGCCAAGGAGCGCACCGAGCGAGAGAAGCACGAGGCTTGAGTGGGCGAGGTGCAGAACCAGCTCCAGGCTCTCGTGGCGAAGCACGAGGCATTGGAGCTTGACTCAAAGACGCGGGAGTCTGAGCTTGCCGCGACCCTCGAGAGTGCAAAAAGTGCCAAGGCCGAAGCCCAAAGGGCCCTCCAGGAGATCGATGCAATGAAGAAGATAGCGGCGGGTAAGGCTTTCTATATGCAAAGCAAGCATGTAAAAGTAAATTACCAATTACTTACCCGAATCCGGAGCTCTCCAGGAGCATTCGTAGGTTTGCCCCGCAGCATGTCCGATGCCGCACAATTTTACCAGGCCGAGGATGGAAGCTCAACGGAGAAGCTGTTCTGGTCTCAGTATGCTGAGGCCGAACACCCGGTGCCAATGAGCGACCAGCTGAAGCAGATGGTCGAGCTACATAAGGCGGTTGATCAGGCCATGAAGGGCTTTATAGTCCGGCTGTGGCCTGGCGACGCCCTTCCGAACAGCTTCTTCGGCCTGGTGAGGTGGCTTGTGGATGCATGTCCGCGGCTGGAGGTCGTCAAGCGATCTGTCTGCACTGAGGGTGCATGCTGGGGTTTCGCCCGTGTGAAATTGCAGTGGGTCAAGCTAGACGCCGTGAAGCTGATCAAGGAGGGGCCGCCGGAGGGCAAGGAGCACCGCCACCCCGAGATGTACTACGAGGGTGTTCTGCCGGGTGCCCGTCTCATAGCGGACGAGTGTTCAAAAGATGTAATATTTGAGTGAGACTTGCTCGTTTTATCCTGTATTTATGAAAACTTGTTTCATATGCGCTATGCAACGCTTGTTTGAATTTAAAATATTACCTTCTGTTTGGCCGTTCATCAATCTGAGAGATGGCTAGTCATCGGCTTCTGCCCCCATGCCACGAGTGCCGGGGTGTTCTGGATAAACCTGAGCACTCTTGTTCCCATATTTGGGTCCTTCGAGGGACATGCTCAGCACAACGAACAAGGCAACCGGACTAATAATGATTTATCACTCTCACTTGGCCATAGAATTAAATAATTTTAAATTTAGGCGAAGCCCCTGTTATTCGGAAGGCCGAATTCGGGGCGCGATACACGCCTTTAAGCCGGACAGGGCCGGCCCCTCGCCCTAAGCGGCATAAGTCTTTAGGGACTCGAAAACCTCACCGAACAGCGACCAGTCTCTCGCCTTATCATGACAGTCAGTTTTAGCTTTCTCTACTGAGATGCTAAGCCCGGCAGAACCGGGGCACAATCGCAGTAGTTCTCCTAGCGCTACCTTAGCTGATGGAGCGGAACGTAAGGTACCAAAACATAGGAGCCGGGCAAACCCAACATTTGACCAAAGACATGATTTGGAGCTGATGCATATAATGCTATAAGTTCGGGGTGCCACACTTGTGAAAGTGTTCGGACTTTTCACACCATGTTGTGGGGTACGTAAGCCCCTGGTGTATTTGCCGTACCAAAGTGTACGGTTGCAAGGCGTCGTTAATGAACACACACATATATAACAAGAATGCAATAATAGTCGTGATGTTATGCATTGTTTATTCAAAAAGGTGCGTTAAAGCAGAATGATACAGATAGTGCGATAAACAAAGAGTGGGACTATGTCCCTTCCAAGGGCAAGCTGAGGAATAGTATTAAATTAAATAGTTCGCTCCGTATTGTAATCCACCTGGGAATTCCGTGGTGTGACGTAGCTTCCTACATCCTTGGTTGTTGCATCATGTGTTCGGCAATAGTGCTACCGGACAGGGTTTTCAGAGATTAAGATCCTGAAAGAAGAGAAACATAAACAAACGGGAAGCCCCTAGTGTGGTTTAAGCCGCGTCTTGGGGCGTGTCGCAGTGTGCCCCCCTACCCACCTGTGCCCATGGTATTTTTAATGCGTAATTATGTACGCGTGGCATGAGCTTCGCCGTTTGGCTGGGACTGGGGTGGCCGCCGTATTGCTACACGATCTCAGATCGCGCCAGGCGGTCTATTTGTCGATTGCTCCGAGCGCGCTTGAAGGTGTCCGGGCTTTCAAGCGCCAAACTGGTCGATTGCCTTGAGAGGCTGCTTTGCACTTCGGTTGCGAGGGCCTCGGTGTACTCCTCTGTTCGGAGAGAGCGATATGTGTTTCCATTGACTGTAATAACTCCGCGAGGTCCTGGCGTCTTGAGCTTGAGGTATGCATAATGCGGTACCGCATTGAATCTAGCAAATGCGGTTCGAATGAGCAGCGCGTGATAACCACTGCGGAACGGGACTATATCGAAGATTAACTCTTCGCTTCGGAAGTTATCCGGGGATCCGAAGACCACTTCCAGTGTAATTGAGCCTGTGCAATGGGCCTCTACACCTGGAATGACGCCTTTGAAGGTCGTTTTTGTGGGTTTGATCCTTGAGGGGTCTATACCCATTTTGCGCATTGTGTCCTAATAAAGCAGGTTCAGGCTGCTGCCGCCATCCATAAGGACTCGAGTGAGGTGAAATCCGTCAATGATTGGGTCTAGGACCAGTGCGGCGAATCCGCCATGACGGATACTAGTGGGATGGTCCCTGCAATCGAAGGTGGTCGGACAAGAGGACCAAGGGTTGATATTTGGGGCGACTGGCTCCAACGCATATATGTCCCTGAGCGCACGCTTCCGCTCCCACTTGGGGATGTGGGTTGCGTATATCATGTTCACCGTCCGCACTTGCGGGGGAAACCTCTTCTGTCCTCCGATGTGCGGCTGCCAGGGCTCCTCCTCGTCATCGCTATGCGGCCCCTTGTCCTTGTTTTCGGCAATTAACTTGCCGGCATGCTTGAACACCCAACAATCCCTGTTGGTGTGATTGGCTGGCTTGTCTGGGGTGCCGTGTATTTGACATGAGCGATCGAGTATACGGTCCAAGCTGGACGGACCCGCTGTACTTTGTTTTAATGTCTTTTTCCGCTGATCGGGTTTAGAGCCTTTGAATCCGGCATTGACTACCGTATCCTCGGTATTTTCGCTGTTAATGCGGCGCTTATGTTTGTTGCGACGTGACCTGCTATTGCCGTCCTTGGTATCGGAGGTACCATGGTTCTTTGATATGTTATTACTACGAGCCAGCCAGCTGTCTTCTTCCGCACAAAAGCGGGTCATGAGCGTCGTGAGAGCTGCCATAGAATTCGGGTTTTCCTGACCAAGGTGCCGGGCTAGCCACTCGTCTCGGATGTTGTATTTGAAAGCTGCTAAGGCCTCTGCATCCGGACAATCGATGGTTTGATTTTTCTTTGCAAGGAACCGAGTCCAGAATTGTCTGGCCGACTCTTCTGCCTGCTGAATTATGTGGCTCAAGTCATCGGCGTCTGGTGGTCGCACATAAGTGCTCTAAAAGTTGTCGAGGAATGCGGCTTCCAGATCTTCCCAACAGCTAATGGAGTCCGCTGGCAAGCTGTTAAGCCAATGCCGTGCTGGTCCTTTGAGCTTTAGTGGAAGGTATTTGATGGCGTGTAAGTCATCACCGCGGGCCATGTGGATGTGGAAGAGGAAATCCTCGATCCATACTGCGGGATCTGTTGTGCCGTCGTATGATTCAATATTTACAGGTTTGAAACCTTCTGGGAATTGATGATCCATTACTTCGTCTGTGAAGCATAAGGGGTGTGCGGCGCCTCTGTATTGCGCTATATCGCGACACAGCTCGAATGGGTCTTGCCCGCTGTGTTCGGCCCGGCTGGATTTGCTTTTACTGTATCCGGTGTGACGTTTATCGTCTCCCAAAGTTGTGCGCCCTCGTGATCCATAGATTGATCTTGCATGCTTTGCTTTATCCTCCAATATGTTTCACAGGTCTGGCGTTTCTCCCCATGCCTTTTTATTTGAATGGCGTCAGGGTGGAGGCTGAGTTTTTGGCTGGAATGCCTCTCTATCGCGGCCACGAGGTGGCCGATCAGCCATATCATACGCTTCTTCCTCCAGTCGGGGTAGTATCCTGCACTTTGGGTAATTCTTGGAGGGGCGCTCGAGTTTATATTCCTCGGCCGCGAGGACTTCAGTCCATCTGTCAGCTAGCAGATCTTGATCAGCTTGAAGCTGCTGCTTCTTTTTCTTCAGGCTATTTGCCGTGGCCATAAGCCGGCGCTTGAAGGGCTCTTGTTAGACGGGATCCTCTGGTACGGCGAATTCATCATCGCCGAGGCTTGCCTCGTCTTCGGAGGGGGGCACGTAATTGTCATCCTCCTCCTCTCCGTCTGCCGCTCACTCAGGAGGGCTGGCTCCTCCATCCTCCTGCTCTAAATCTTGCTGGAGGGGATTGTTGTTGTGTTCGGCACTATCCGGAGTGTTATTATCTCCTCTGCCGGTATCACTACTTTTGCTTTGGCGGGACTTAGAGCAGCTCGCTGACGTCGGCGCTTGGGTTGCTTTTTGGAGGGGTCATCCTCCATTATCTCGTCGCCATTGCCTTCTTTGGGTGTATCCGCCATGTATATGTCATATGACAAGGTGGCTTTCCAGTGCCCTATAGGCGCTGGTTCATGTTCGTCTCCTACATCGTCGTCCATACCGTCGACAGTGGCTACGAAGTGGGTGGTGGGTGGGCGTCGAATTTCTTCGTCTTCCGCATCCCAATCATGTTGGCCATAGTCCGGCCATGGCTCTCCTAACAAAGAGAGAGACTTTAGTGAATTCAGAATGTCGTTGAAGGGCGAGTGCTGAAAGATATCCGCGGCGGTGAATTTCATGATCGGCGCCCAATCGGATTCGATTGGCAGGGGTGCGGACGGTTCGGAGTCCGGAAAAGAGTCCAGCACCTTGGAGTCACGGGCTTCGCAGAGGATTAGGCTGGTGTTCAGCTCAATCGCCGTTGAGATTGCAACCCCTGAGGCGGTGTCTAGCCACCCGTCCTCGATTGGCGCAGTTGGCTCCGAGCTAACGGTCGGAGCTGATGGGGGCGCGGCCTCTGGGGTATTGTTCGGCGACAGAGCTAGGTCATACCCATCGTGACAGTGCAGCGCGTCCGGCTGTGGCTCGAATCCGTCGAAGATCAAGTCTCCGCAGATGTCGGCCGTGTAGTTCAAACTTCCAAATCTGACCTGATGGCTAGGGGCGTAGCTTTCAATCTGCTCTAGATGGTCAAGCGAATTAGCCCGCAGTGCAAAGCCGCCGAACACGAAGATCTGTCCGGGGAGAAAGGTCTCACCCTGGACCGCATTGTTGTTGATGATCGGAGGTGCCATCAGGCCTAAAGGTGACGACAGAGAGGAACTCTCAATGAAAGCACCAATGTCGGTGTCAAAACCTACGGATCTCGGGTAGGGGGTCCCAAACTGTGCGTCTTGGCCGGATGGTAAGAGGAGGCAGGGGACACAATGTTTTACCCAGGTTCAGGCCCTCACTAGTAGAAAACAGGGCTATGGACCAGGCCGGCTTAGCCCATTAGTCCCGGTTCAGTCTAGAGCCGGGACTAATGTGAGCATTGGTCCCGGTTCGTGCGGCTAAGGCATTAGTCCCGGTTCACTCGGGCCCTTTAGTCCCGGTTTAAGCCACGAACCGGGACTAAAGGGTGCGATGACCTTTAGTCCCGGTTCGTGCCTCAAACCGGGACTAAAGATTAGACCTTTAGTCCCGGTTTGAGCCACGAACCGGAACTAATGGGGTTGAGACCTTTAGTCCCGGTTCGTGCCACGAACCGGTACTAAATGTCCCATATTCAAACTCTACCCCCCCCCCCCCCCCCCCGTGGATCGCCTTTTCAGTTTTAAAACAAATAAAAGAAAATAATGGAAATGTCAAGAAAATAAAAGAAAATAAGTTTCTCATGTGATATGTGGTCTAGTTGTTGGGAAAATTTGCAAATGTGAATTTTGACTTTATTTGCAAAATATCTCTGAAATTTGTAAAAATGGGCATAACTTTTGCATACTAACTCGGATGAAAAAGTTTTTTATATGAAAAATCAACTACTCAAAAAGTTACATCCAAATTTATGAACAGTGTCAAAAAAAAGAAAATAATACTTCATCTATTTCCCTTCTTTCATTCATGAACATATCATTTTCATGGTCTAGCAAATAGTGTTCTCAAGGATCACTAGGAGGTACGGCAATAGAAGGAATACCAATAATTTCATCCTTACTAGGTAATTCTTCCACACGATGTTGTTTACTAAATTTAGAGAAATTAAACTCATGAACCATATCATCCAAGCCAATAGTAACAACATTCTTGTTGCAATCTATCCTAGCATTAACAGTGTTCAAGAAGGGTCTACCAAATATAATGGGACAAAAGCTATCTTGCAGAGAAGTAAGAACAAGAAAATCAGCAGGATATTTAGTTTTCCCACACAAGACTTCAACATCTCTAATAATCCCAATTGGTGAAATAGTATCTCTATTGGCAAGTTTAATTGTGACATCAATACCTTATAACTCAGCAGGTGCAATTTCATTCTTATTTTCTTCGTATAAAGTATCTGGTATAACACTAGCACTCGCACCCATATCACATAAGCCATGATAACAATGATCTCCTATTTTAACAGAAATAACAGGCACGCCTACCACAGGTCTATGTTTATCTTTAGTACAAGGTTTAGCAATTCTAGCAGTTTCACCTTCGAATTGAATAACATGCCCATCAATATTATCAGACAAGAGATCTTTAACAATAGCAATATTAGGTTCTACTTTAACTTGCTCAGGAGGTGTATAAGTTCTAATATTGCTTTTACGAAGAACAGTTGAAGCTTTAGCATGATCCTTTATTCTAACAGGGAAAGGAGGTTTCTCAATGTAAGAAGTAGGAACAATAGGATCATTATAAGTGACAGTCTTTTCTTCAACTTTAATAGGTGCATCTACTTTTACTTCTATGGGAGGATGATATTTAAACCACTTCTCCTTAGGGAGATCAACATATATAAGTAGCAAAAGATTCACAGAGAGAAGCTACTATCTCAGAGTCAAGTCCATATTTAGTGCTAAACTTACGGAAAATATCGGTATCGATAAAAGATTTAACACAATCAAACTTAGGTGTCATACCTAACTGCTTACCTTCGTCAAGGTCCCAATCTTCAGAGTTGCGTTTAATTCTATCCAATAAATTCCATCTGAATCCAATAGTCTTCATCATAAAAGAGCCAGCACAAGAAGTATCGAGCATGGTTTGATTATTATGAGAAAGCCGAGCATAAAAACTTTGCATAATTATTTCTCTCGAGAGCTCATGATTGGGGCATGAATATAACATTGATTTAAGCCTCCCCCAAGCTTGAGCGATGCTTTCTCCTTCGCGAGGCCAGAAATTATATATATAATTGCAATCACGATGAACAAGATGCATAGGATAATACTTTTGATGAAATTCCAGCTTCAATCTTTTATAGTCCCACGATCTCATATCATCACATAGCCTATACCATATCAATGCGTCTCCCTTCAAAGATAAAGGGAAGACCTTCTTCTTAGCAACATCATCGGGTATACCTGCAAGCTTAAATAATCCACAAACTTCATCCACATATATTAAGTGCTCATTAGGATGCTTTGTTCCATCTCTTGTAAAAGGGTTATCTAGCAGTTTTTCTATCATACCAAAAGGATACTCATAAGGAATTTCATTTTCAATAGATTCAGTAGGTTGAGGAGCAACTCTTTGCTCTACTAGACGGGGTGAAGATACCCCGAACAAGCCCCTCAGAGAATTACTTTCCATAGTAACAAGTGACAGTAAATTTCAGCACACTATATAAATTTTTCCTTACGAAATTCCACCTACCAAAGGCGCTACACTCCCCGGCAATGGCGCCAGAAAAGAGTCTTGATGACCCACTAGTATAGGGGATCTATCGTAGAACTTTCGATAAGTAAGAGTGTCGAACCCAACGAGGAGCAGAAGGAAATGATAAGCGGTTTTCAGCAAGGTATTCTCTGCAAGTACTGAAACAAGTGGTAACAGATAGTTTTGTGATAAGATAAATTGTAACGAGCAACAACAAAAGTAAATAAAGTGCAGCAAGGTGGCCCAATCCTTTTTGTAGAATAGGACAAGCCGGAACAAACTCTTATATAAGTAAAAGCGCTCCCGAGGACACATGGTGTCGGTGTCAAAACCGGCGGATCTCGTGTAGGGGGTCCTGAACTGTGCGTCTAGGCCGGATGGAAATAGGAGGCAGGGGACACAATGTTTTACCCAGGTTCGGGCCCTCTTGATGGAGGTAAAACCCTACGTCCTGCTTGCTTAATATTGATGATATGGGTAGTACAAGAGTAGATCTACCACGAGATCATAGAGGCTAATCCCTAGAAGCTAGCCTATGGTATGATTGTCTGTTGTCCTACGGACTAAAACCCTCCGGTTTATATAGACACTGGAGAGGGTTAGGGTTACACAAGGTCGGTTACAAAGGAGGAGATATCCATATCCATATTGCCTAGCTTGCCTTCCACGCCAAGTAGAGTCCTATCTGGACACGAGACGAAGTCTTCAATCTTGTATCTTCATAGTCCAACAGTCCGGCCAAAGGATATAATCCGGCTGTCCGGAGACCCCCTAATCTAGGACTCCCTCAGTAGCCCCTGAACCAGGCTTCAATGACGATTAGTCCGGCGTGCAGTATTGTCTTCGGCATTGCAAGGCGGGTTCCTCCTCCGAATACATCACAGAAGAATTTGAATACGAGGATAGTGTCCGACCCTGCAACATAAGTTCCACATACTTCCATAGAGAGAATCATATTTTCGCAAATCTAATTTGCTGACTTGTTTTGACAATATGACGTTATGTCATGGCCCGGTGATTATTCAAACCGTTTCCTTTAACTAGCCCCGCACATAACGCGAGGCAGTCTTTCGACATGTCTTGTCAAAGCAGAGATCGTGTCCCCTTATTACGGGATTCTCATCAATACAGGCGTGGGTAACCCAACCGCGCCATTGATTACGGCGCTTGGGGGATGAGCGAGTTTTACCAGGCAAGTGGGGACGCTTAGTTTCGTCCGCCCATATAAAGGGATAAGGGTTCACCTTTCTATCCACGCCTTCTTCCTCCTTTGCTCATCCGTTTTCGCACACTCGAGCTCTAGCGCCCAAGTCCGCACTTCCAACCTCCACCTTCTCCAACCATGTCCGGAGTGGGAGGCAGGTGGATGGTCTCCTCCGTCCCGGATGGAGACATCAAGAAGCTGAGGAGAGCCGGATACCTGTCCAACGACATCGCGCACCGTCTCCCAGATGAGGGGCAGCTCATCCCCACCCCCAGGCCCCATGAGAGGGTAGTGTTCCTCACCCATTTCCTCCGCGGACTGGGATTCCCTCTCCACCCATTCGTCCGGGGGCTCATGTTCTATTACGGCATGGATTTCCACGATCTGGCCCCGAACTTCATCCTCAACATCTCGGCGTTTATCGTTGTGTGCGAGGCCTTCCTCCGCATCAAGCCCCACTTCGGCTTATGGTTGAAGACCTTCAATGTCAAGCTAAAGGTTGTGGGCGGGCGCCAGGCGGAGTGCGGAGGCGCCATGGTGGGCAAGATGCCCAATGTAACATGACTCAAGGGATCCTTTGTGGAAACCATAAAGGGGTGGCAATCGGGGTGGTTCTACATCACCGAGCCGCGCGACCCTGCATCGGCAGCAGCCCCCGAGTTCCGATCTGGCATCCCCACGCAGCTCACCTCCTGGAAAGAGAAGGGCCTGTCGTGGGGTAGTTCGGGAGAGCTGACCGGACTCCAAACATGTATTCAAAACATGCTGAACAAGAAGCTCAAACTCGTCAACATGGTCCAGGTCATGCTCCACCGCCGGATCCTCCCGTGCCAACAACGGGAGTATAACTTGTGGGAGTTCGACCCGGCGCAGCACCGAACTCTGAACAGGCTCTTCGACACAACTCACGAAGATGCCTGGAGGGTGCTGTTCAAAAGCGCCGAGGTCCCCCCTCCAATTACCGAGCATCGCGGATTCAACGCGAAGCACCAAGCCAGTGTGGTAAGCTGCTTTACCTTTCGCAGGATACTTATTTTTTATAGATTGACTCCATGTGGGATCTAAACTCCCGTACCTTTGACAGGACTGGCAGGAGACGGCCGGATAGATCGACTGTCCGGCTCATTTGCCCGAAGGCCCAGCAGACGCTCTTCTGGCGAAGATGCAGACTCCGACTCCTTATACAGTGCCGAAGAAGACCAAGAAGGCCAAGGGAACCCGAAAGAGTTCCCGACGCCAGGCGTCGTCGGACTCACCGTCCGATGACTCTGCGGTGCACTCCTGCCCTGAAGACGAGAAAGAGGAAGAGGATGCTCCCCCTCTGGCTGGGGGAGATAAGAAAAGGAAGGCCGCCCCAACTGTGCGGGCCGAAGGGTCCATGAAGGGAAGGACTTTCCTTCCGGACAGCTCCACCGCCGCCGACGAAGGCGGAGACGAGTGGTTGCCCAGGGCCAAGCCCCTGGGGAGATTGTAAGTATTCGGATACCAGAGTAACTCATAGCATTCCTTTGTCGCACTGCTTTCTCTAACGCCAAACATAATTATGCAGGCCACCACAAGCCAGTATCGATGTATCATCGGACGGCTCCCTGGGCTCGTCGTACATGGATAGCGATCCAGTCCCGACCTCCACCTCCCCTCATCCTGCTGACGACGCCGAGGTGCTGTCTCAAGAGGCACCGTTTCGTGAGGAGACAGTCCTGGAGGCGCCTCAAGGCGACCTTCCGGACTCCGGGAGCCGAGGGGACGGGGCCCCTGAGAGCTCCGATTCGGGCCTCAGCCGAACACCGCGTCGGAACCTCCAGTGGTTCCGGGCTCGGGCAGGGGGCCTCCATCTAAGAGGGGCAAGACGCCTGTGCTGGTGACCTCTGTCCATCCAGAGGCGCCGGACAATCTGCTGGAAGTGCTTCGCAGCGCTTCTATCGACGAGGAGCACCGCACTATAATGAGTGCGGTGATCCAGAAGGTTCAGTCCGCCAAGAGCGGATTGACTAAAGCCTGTGCCAGCCTTCTAACAGGCTTTGAGGTAAGTGTTTTAAAATGTAGTAGAAATATTACCGCATAGACAGTAGCCCCTGATGCTTTGTTCGGTGTTCACAAAGAAAAGCCAAACAGAGGATCAAATAATATCGCAGGAGTCTAATATAAGTATGTCAATATGCATATGGAGGCTTCGCTGCTGGCTTCCGCCGCACTGACTGCGGAGGTCGCCGTACTGAAGCAGGACCTCGAAGGGTCCAGGAAAGAGCTCAGCCTTGTCAAGAGGCAGCTCGAGGAGAACAAGGGTAACTAATACACTGTCTATAGATACGTATGTATAAAAGAAGACGCGATTGCAAAATGACAGGATCATCGTATATTCGCCAGGGGCCACGACCGAGGTGGTGACCCTGAAGCAAGCGCTAACCAAGGCCGAAGATAACGCGGCCAAGGAGCGCACCGAGCGAGAGAAGCACGAGGCTCGAGTGGGCGAGGTGCAGCAACAGCTCCAGGCTCTCGTGGCGAAGCACGAGGCATTGGAGCTTGACTCAAAGACGCGGGAGTCTGAGCTTGCCGCGACCCTCGAGAGCGCAAAAAGTGCCAAGGCCGAAGCCCAAAGGGCCCTCCAAGAGATCGATGCAATGAAGAAGATAGCGGCGGGTAAGGCTTTCTATATGCAAAGCAAGCATGTAAAAGTAAATTACCGATTACTTACCCGAACCCGGAGCTCTCCAGGAGCATTCGTAGGTTTGCCCCGCAGCCTGTCCGATGCCGCACAATTTTACCAGGCCGAGGATGGAAGCTCAACGGAGAAGCTGTTCTGGTCTCAGTATGCTGAGGCCGAACACCCGGCGCCAATGAGAGACCAGCTGAAGCAGATGGTCGAGCTACATAAGGTGGTTGATCAGGCCATGAAGGGCTTTATAGTCCGGCTGTGGCCTGGCGACGCCCTTCCGAACAGCTTCTTCGGCCTGGTGAGGTGGCTTGTGGATGCATGTCCGCGGCTGGAGGTCGTCAAGCGATCTGTCTGCACTGAGGGTGCATGCTGGGGTTTCGCCCGTGTGAAATTGCAGTGGGTCAAGCTAGACGTCGTGAAGCTGATCAAGGAGGGGCCGTCGGAGGGCAAGGAGCACCGCCACCCCGAGATGTACAACGAGGGTGTTCTGCCGGGTGCCCGTCTCATAGCGGACGAGTGTTCAAAAGATGTAATATTTGAGTGAGACTTGCTCGTTTTATCCTGTATTTATGAAAACTTGTTTCATATGCGCTATGCAACGCTTGTTTGAATTTCAAATATTACCTTCTGTTTGGCCGTTTATCAATCTGAGAGACGGCTAGTCCTCGGCTTCTGCCCCCATGCCACGAGTGCCGGGGTGTTCTGGATAAACCTGAGCACTCTTTTTCCCATATTTGGGTCCTTCGAGGGACGTGCTCAGCACAACGAACAAGGCAACCGGACTAATAATGATTTATCACTCTCACTTGGCCATAGAATTAAATCATTTTAAATTTCGGCGAAGCCCCTGGTATTCGGAAGGCCGAATTCGGGGCGCGATACACGCCTTTAAGCCGGACAGGGCCGGCCCCTCGCCCTAAGCGGCATAAGTCTTTAGGGACTCGAAAACCTCACCGAACAACGACCAGTCTCTCGCCTTATCATGACAGTCAGTTTTAGCTTTCTCTACTGAGGTGCTAAGCCCGGCAGAACCGGGGCACAATCGCAGTAGTTCTCCTAGCGCTACCTTAGCCGATGGAGCGGAACGTAAGGTACCAAAACATAGGAGCCGAGCAAACCCAACATTTGACCAAAGACATGATTTGGAGCTGATGCATATAATGCTATAAGTTCGGGGTGCCACACTTGTGAAAGTGTTCGGACTTTTCACACCATGTTGTGGGGTACGTAAGCCCCTGGTGTATTTACCGTACCAAAGTGTACGGTTGCAAGGCGTCGTTAATGAACACACACATATATAACAAGAATGCAATAATAGTCGTGATGTTATGCATTGTTTATTCAAAAAGGTGCGTTAAAGCAGAATGATACAGATAGTGCGATAAACAAAGAGTGGGACTATGTCCCTTCCAAGGGCAAGCTGAGGAATAGTATTAAATTAAATATTTCGCTCCGTATTGTAATCCACCTGGGAATTCCGTGGTGTGACGTAGCTTTCTACATCCTTGGTTGTTGCATCATGTGTTCGGCAATAGTGCTACCGGACAGGGTTTTCAGAGATTAAGATCCTGAAAGAAGAGAAACATAAACAAACGGGAAGCCCCTAGTGTGGTTTAAGCCGCGTCTTGGGGCGTGTCGCAGTGTGCCCCCCTACCCACCTGTGCCCATGGTATTTTTAATGCGTAATTATGTACGCGTGGCATGAGCTTCGCCGTTTGGCTGGGACTGGGGTGGCCGCCGTATTGCTACACGATCTCAGATCGCGCCAGGCGGTCTATTTGTCGATTGCTCCGAGCGCGCTTGAAGGTGTCCGGGCTTTCAAGCGCCGAACTGGTCGATTGCCTTGAGAGGCTGCTTTGCGCTTCAGTTGCGAGGGCCGCGGTGTACTCCTCTGTTCGAAGAGAGCGATCTGTGTTTCCATTGACTGTAATAACTCCGCGAGGTCCTGGCGTCTTGAGCTTGAGGTATGCATAATGCGGTACCGCATTGAATCTAGCAAATGCGGTTCGAATGAGCAGCGCGTGATAACCACTGCGGAACGGGACTATATCGAAGATTAACTCTTCGCTTCGGAAGTTATCCGGGGATCCGAAGACCACTTCCAGTGTAATTGAGCCTGTGCAATGGGCCTCTACACCTGGAATGACGCCTTTGAAGGTCATTTTTGTGGGTTTGATCCTTGAGGGGTCTATACCCATTTTGCGCATTGTGTCCTAATAAAGCAGGTTCAGGCTGCTGCCGCCATCCATAAGGACTCGAGTGAGGTGAAATCCGTCAATGATTGGGTCTAGGACCAGTGCGGCGAATCCGCCATGACGGATACTAGTGGGATGGTCCCTGCGATCGAAGGTGGTCGGATAGGAGGACCAAGGGTTGAACTTTGGGGCGACTGGCTCCAACGCATATATGTCCCTGAGCGCACGCTTCCGCTCCCACTTGGGGATGTGGGTTGCGTATATCATGTTCACCGTCCGCACTTGCGGGGGAAACCTCTTCTGTCCTCCGCTGTGCGGCTGCCGGGGCTCCTCCTCGTCATCGCTATGCGGCCCCTTGTCCTTGTTTTCGGCAATTAACTTGCCGGCCAGCTTGAACACCCAACAATCCCTGTTGGTGTGATTGGCTGGCTTGTCTGGGGTGCCGTGTATTTGACACGAGCGATCGAGTATACGGTCCAAGCTGGACGGACCCGCTGTACTTTGTTTTAATGTCTTTTTCCGCTGATCGGGTTTAGAGCCTTTGAATCCGGCATTGACTACCGTATCCTCGGTATTTTCGCTGTTAATGCGGCGCTTATGTTTGTTGCGACGTGACCTGCTATTGCCGTCCTTGGTATCGGAGGTACCATGGTTCTTTGATATGTTATTACTACGAGCCAGCCAGCTGTCTTCTTCCGCATAAAAGCGGGTCATGAGCGTCGTGAGAGCTGCCATAGAATTCGGGTTTTCCTGACCAAGGTGCCGGGCTAGCCACTCGTCTCGGATGTTGTGTTTGAAAGCTGCTAAGGCCTCTGCATCCGGACAATCGATGGTTTGATTTTTCTTTGCAAGGAACCGAGTCCAGAATTGTCTGGCCGACTCTTCTGGCTGCTGAATTATGTGGCTCAAGTCATCGGCGTCTGGTGGTCGCACATAAGTGCTCTAAAAGTTGTCGAGGAATGCGGCTTCCAGATCTTCCCAACAGCTAATGGAGTCCGCTGGCAAGCTTTTAAGCCAATGCCGTGCTGGTCCTTTGAGCTTTAGTGGAAGGTATTTGATGGCGTGTAAGTCATCACCGCGGGCCATGTGGATGTGGAGGAGGAAATCCTCGATCCATACTGCGGGATCTGTTGTGCCGTCGTATGATTCAATATTTACAGGTTTGAAACCTTCTGGGAATTGATGATCCATTACTTCGTCTGTGAAGCATAAGGGGTGTGCGGCGCCTCTGTATTGCGCTATATCGCGACGCAGCTCGAATGGGTCTTGCCCGCTGTGTTCGGCCCGGCTGGATTTGCTTTTACTGTATCTGGTGTGACGTTTATTGTCTCCCAAAGTTGTGCTCCCTCGTGATCCGTAGATTGATCTTGCATGCTTTGCTTTGTCCTCCAATATGTTTCACAGGTCTGGCATATCTCCCCATGCCTTTTTATTTGAATGGTGTCAGGGTGGAGGCTGAGTTTTTGGCTGGAATGCCTCTCTATCGCGGCCACGAGGTGGCCGATCAACCATATCATACGCTTCTTCCTCCAGTCAGGGTAGTATCTTGCACTTTGGGTAATTCTTGGAGGGGCGCTCGAGTTTATATTCCTCGGCCGCAAGGACTTCAGTCCATCTGTCAGCTAGCAGATCTTGATCAGCTTGAAGCTGCTGCTGCTTTTTCTTCAGGCTATTTGCCGTGGCCATAAGCCGGCGCTTGAAGCGCTCTTGTTAGACGGGATCCTCTGGTACGGCGAATTCATCATCGCCGAGGCTTGCCTCGTCTTCGGAGGGGGGCATGTAATTGTCATCCTCCTCCTCTCCGTCTGCCGCTCACTCAGGAGGGCTGGCTCCTCCATCCTCCTGCTCTAAATCTTGCTGGAGGGGATTGCTGTTGTGTTCGGCACTATCCGGAGTGTTATTATCTCCTGTGCCGGTATCACTACTTTTGCTTTGGCGGGACTTAGAGCGGCTCGCTGATGTCGGCGCTTGGGTTGCTTTTTGGAGGGGTCATCCTCCGTTATCTCGTCGCCATTGCCTTCTTTGGGTGTATCCGCCATGTATATGTCATATGACAAGGTGGCTTTCCAGTGCCCTATAGGCGCTGGTTCATGTTCGTCTCCTACATCGTCGTCCATACCGTCGACAGTGGCTACGAAGTGGGTGGTGGGTGGGCGTCGAATTTCTTCGTCTTCCGCATCCCAATCATGTTGGCCATAGTCCGGCGAGGGCTCTCCTAACAAAGAGAGAGACTTTAGTGAATTCAGAATGTCGTCGAAGGGCGAGTGCTGAAAGATATCCGCGGCGGTGAATTTCATGATCGGCGCCCAATCGGATTCGATTGGCAGGGGTGCGGACGGTTCGGAGTCCGGAAAAGAGTCCAGCACCTTGGAGTCACGGGCTTCGCAGAGGATTAGGCTGGTGTTCAGCTCAATCGCCGTTGAGATTGCAACCCCCGAGGCGGTGTCTAGCCACCCGTCCTCGATTGGCGCAGTTGGCTCCGAGCTAACGGTCGGAGCTGATGCGGGCGCGGCCTCTGGGGTATTGTTCGGCGACAGAGCTAGGTCATACCCATCGTGACAGTGCAGCGCGTCCGGCTGTGGCTCGAATCCGTCGAAGATCAAGTCTCCGTGAATGTCAGTCGTGTAGTTCAAACTTCCAAATCTGACCTGATGGCCAGGGGCGTAGCTTTCAATCTGCTCTAGATGGTCAAGCGAATTAGCCCGCAGTGCAAAGCCGCCGAACACGAAGATCTGTCCGGGGAGAAAGGTCTCACCCTGGACCGCATTGTTGTTGATGATCGGAGGAGCCATCAGGCCTAAAGGTGACGACACAGAGGAACTCTCAATGAAAGCACCAATGTCGGTGTCAAAACCTGCGGATCTCGGGTAGGGGGTCCCAAACTGTGCGTCTTGGCCGGATGGTAAGAGGAGGCAGGGGACACAATGTTTTACCCAGGTTCAGGCCCTCACTAGTAGAAAACAGGGCTATGGTCCAGGCCCGCTTAGCCCATTAGTCCCGGTTCAGTCTAGAACCGGGACTAATGTGAGCATTGGTCCCGGTTCGTGCGGCTAAGGCATTAGTCCCGGTTCACTCGGGCCCTTTAGTCCCGGTTTAAGCCACGAACCGGGACTAAAGGGTGCGATGACCTTTAGTCCCGGTTCGTGCCTCAAACCGGGACTAAAGATTAGACCTTTAGTCCCGGTTTGAGGCACGAACCGGAACTAATGGGGTTGAGACCTTTAGTCCCGGTTCGTGCCACGAACCGGTACTAAAGGTCCCATTTTCAAACTCTACCCCCCCCCCCCCCCCCCCCGTGGATCGCCTTTTTCAGTTTTAAAAAAATAACAGAAAATAATGGAAATGTCAAAAAAATAAAAGAAAATAAGTTTCTCATGTGATATGTGGTCTAGTTGTTGGGAAAATTTGCAAATGTGAATTTTGACTTTATTTGCAAAATCTCTCTGAAATTTGTAAAAATGGGCATAACTTTTGCATACTAACTCGGATGAAAAAGTTTTTTATATGAAAAATCATCTACTCGAAAAGTTACATCCAAATTTAACGGGGCGAACCCCGTTAAACATTTTCAAAATCCTCAAAAACCTAATAGAAAAAAAGTTACGGGGCTTTTAAGATCTAGAGTGGAAAAAATTGAAAAATATTTAAACAGTGGGCAAACTGTGGTCAAACAATGGTCAAACTAATTATTCTAGAATATTAGTGTTACTAAATAATTATTTTAGTTATTTCAATTTTGGTCAAATCTGGTCAAACTGTGGTCAAACTATGGTCAAACTAAATATTCAAGAAATATTAGTGTTACTAAATAATTATTGTTTTTTAAAACAATAGTTTCAAACTCAAACAGTGAAATGTGTCACTTCATGCTCAAGCAAAATTCCTGAAGGTTAATAGGATTGACATCTTACTATTGTTAGGAAAACAACAAGTGCATACTTGGAGCGAGGGAGAATAGAACCCGGAAGTTAAGCGTGCTTGGGCTGGAGTAGTGAGAGGGATGGGTGACCGGTCGGGAAGTTAGATGATTTGGAATGATGAGGGGTGATTAAAGGATAAATTGAGAAGTGATGAGGGGTGGTGATTACAGACTAGAGGTTAAAATAATTCAGAAATTTGAAAATAAAAAAAATCCAAAAAAAATTTCAAATTTTTTTTTCAAAAAAAATCATAAAATTTCCTTTAGTCCCGGTTGGTGTTACCAACCGGGACTAAAGGTGGAGCTCCACGTGGCCGCGCCCTTTAGTCCCGGTTCTGGATTGAACCGGGACTAAAGGGGGGAGGTATTAGTACCGACACTTTAGTCCCGGTTCAGGAACCGGGACTAAAGGCCCTTACGAACCGGGACTGTAGGCCCTTTTTCTACCAGTGCCTCTTGATGGAGGTAAAACCCTACGTCCTAGTTGATTAATATTGATGATATGGGTAGTACAAGAGTAGATCTACCACGAGATCAGAGAGGCTAAACCCTAGAAGCTAGCCTATGGTATGATTGTCTGTTGTCCTATGGACTAAAACCCTCCGATCCGGTTTATATAGACATCGGAGAGGGTTAGGGTTACACAAGGTCGGTTACAAAGGAGGAGATATCCATATCCGTATTGCCTAGCTTGCCTTCCACGCCAAGTAGAGTTCTATCCGGACACGAGACGAAGTCTTCAATCTTGTATCTTCATAGTCCAACAGTCCGACCAAAGGATATAATCCGGCTGTCCGGAGACTCCCTAATCCAGGACTCCCTCACATGGGAATATGGTCAAGCTAGTTTTCATCACGTTCATATGATTCGCGTTCGATACTTTGATAATTTGATATGTGGGTGGACCGATGCTTGGGTGCTGTTCTTACTTGAACAAGCTTCCCACTTATGATTAACCTCTATTGCAAGCATCCGCAACTACAACAAAAGTATTAAGGTAAACCTAACCATAGCATGAAACATGTGGATCCAAATCAGCCCCTTACGAAGCAACGCATAAACTAGGGTTTAAGCTTCTGTCACTCTAGCAACCCATCATTTACTTATTACTTCCCAATGCCTTCCTCTAGGCCCAAATAATGGTGAAGTGTTATGTAGTCGACGTTCACATAACACCACTAGAGGCTAGACAACATACATCTTATCAAAATATCAAACGAATACCAAATTCACATGACTACTAATAGCAAGACTTCTCCCTTGTCCTCAGGAACAAATGTAATTACTCACAAAGCATATTCATGTTCATAATCTGAGGGGTAATAATATGCATATAGGATCTGAACATATGATCTTCCACCAAATAAACCAACTAGCATCAACTACAAGGAGTAATCAACACTACTAGCAACCTACTAGCACCAATCCCGAACTTTGAGACAAGAATTGGATACAAGAGATGAACTACGGTTTGGAGATGAGATGGTGCTGGTGAAGATGTTGATGGAGATTCCCTCTCCCGATGAGAGGAGCGTTGGTGATGACGAAGGTGATGATTTCCCCCTCCTAGAGGGAAGTTTCCCCGGCAGAACAGCTCTGCCGGAGCTCTAGATTGGTTCTGCCAAGGTTCCGCCTTGTGGCGGCGGTGTCTCGTCCCGAAAATTTTTCTCTTGATTTTTTCCTAATCGAAAGACTTCATATAGTAGAAGATGGAAGTCGGAGAGCCACCAGGGGGCCCACGAGGTAGGGGGGCACACCCTAGGGGGGGGGCCCACCCTCGTGAGCGGGGTGTGGGCCCCCTGGCCTTCATCTTTCGCGAGGATTTTTCTTTATTTATTTTAAGATGTTCCGTGGAGTTTCAGGACTTTTGGAGTTGCGCAGAATAGGTCTCTAATATTTGCTCCTTTTCCAGCCCAGAATTCCAGTTGCCGGCATTCTCCTTTTCCAGCCCAAAATAAGAGATAATAGCCATAAGTATTGTGACATAAAGTGAAATAATAGTCCATAATGCAATAAATATCGATATAAAAGCATGATGCAACATGGATGTATCAGGCTCCCAGCGACGTCGACCTGGTTGTTCGGTTTTTTGTCCCTGGAAGACTGGTGTTGGTACTCTTGCCGATGTTGGTTGATTACTTTAATGGCAGTGTGCGTGCATCGCAACCTGGCCAGTGTGGCTCAAATTAAAACAATGGGAGAACCCTCCTTGGTATTTATAGGTCGGTGGTTTGATACTTTCGTTATGTTCCTACGGCCGACTTCAGAAAAGTATAAGATTGTGTCATGGAAGAAGGAAGAGTTTCCAGATCTCGAAGATTTGCTCGTTTCTTTTTAACTTTATTTTGTTGTCACTATAGTCAGCTCATGTATCTCTACCATGTACAATTTGCTAGATAATATATCATGGTATTGATTGTAAAAAAAGGACACTAACAGCCTAATAATAACCTTTTTTAACACTAATAATAACCTATTGGGCTAGGATCACTTTGTGATTTATTAAAAAAACTCATCGATTGTGATTTATTAATTGATTTGATGTAAAAATATTGCGTATATACATTTGATCTGATGTAAAAAAAATTAGGTCAAATCTTCTTGTTTTCGTCGCCAATGAACCGATGAGCCGGCAGTCCGACCGGTGAAAACAGGAACCAACGGCCTCGCGGTTCGGTTGTCGGTTCGGTTTTTATGTGGCAATTGGAAGCAATTTATTGAGTACAAGAGATGATTAAAGTCATTAAAAGCCTTCCTTCCTAGCAGGGCCTGCTTCACAGTTAGAGCCATGTCAACAAATTTATCTTGGACCAATTAATAATTCGCTTTTATTTCGAGTTATAACTTATAAGGAGGTAATTAAATTGGAGGTGTATCTTTGGGGCACAATCAATTTCTACTTGATTTGGGGAGAAACTAATGACCTGCCAATAAGGATGACACATGGCTATATAACCCGGTGAAATAGAACCGAAGCACAATGTCAGTGTAGGAAGCATGGCGCTCGTTCTCACAGTTTGCTTCTTGGGCTTCTTCGTGCCCGCCCTGGCGTCGCCCTCCAACGACAACGACTTCCTCCGGTGCCTCTCGACGAACATCCCCAGCCAGCTCGTGCAGACGCCGAGCTCGCCATCGTTCAAGCAGCTCCTGGTGTCGACCATCAGGAACGCCAGGTTCGTGGCGCCGGCCACGGCGAGGCCGCCGCTCTGCATCGTGACGCCCACCAACGCGTCGCATGTCCAGGCCGCCGTGCGCTGCGGGCGCCGCCACAGCGTGCGCGTCCGCGTGCGCAGCGGCGGGCACGATTGTGAGGGCCTCTCGTACAGATCGGGCAGTCCCAACAGCGAGGGGTTCGCGGTGATCGACCTCGCCAAGCTCCACGCCGTCCGCGTCAACCCACAAGAGGCCACAGCCTGGGTCGACTCCGGGGCGGGGATCGGGGAGCTCTACTACCATGTCGCCACGGCGGCGCCTGGGCTGGGCTTCCCGGCTGGCGTGTGCCCGACCGTGGGCGTGGGGGGCATCTTCAGCGGCGGCGGCATAGGCCTGATGATGCGCAAGCATGGTCTCTCCGCCGACAACGTGTTGGACGCCACCATGGTCGATGCCGAAGGGAACCTCCTGGCGGACAAGAAGGCCATGGGGGACGACCTCTTCTGGGCCATCCGCGGCGGCGGCGGCGGTAATTTCGGCATCGTGCTGTCGTGGAAGGTGAGGCTGGTGCCGGTTCCACCGACGGTGACCTTCTTCAGAGTCACCAAGACCATGGACCAGGGCGCAGTCGACGCTGTGACCAAATGGCAAACGGTCGCGCCGGTGCTCCCCGACGACCTTAGCGTACGTGTCGTCGTGCAAAACCGTCAGGCCAACTTCCAGGCCTTGTACCTCGGCAACAGCAGCGCGGCGGTGGCGACGATGGGGAGCCGGTTCCCAGAGCTCGGGGTGACACGTGCCAACTGCAAGGAGATGAGCTGGCTGCAGTACACGGCATACATATACTTCCGCGACGACATCTACAACAAGCCGCTGGACGAGCTCCTCCTCAACCGGTCCATGACCTTAGGCCCCTTCTTCAAGAACAAGTCGGACTACGTCAAGAAACCCCTGAGCAAGGAGACATTGGAGAAGATGTTCCTCTGGCCCGAGGGTGCCGCGACGGGGCAGCTCGTCCTTGAGCCGCACGGCGGAAGAATGGGCCGCATCGCGGCCGATAACACCCCTTTCCCGTACCGGAGCAGCGTGCTCTACAACATCCAGTACGTCGAGTTCTGGAACGGCGAAGGGACCGGAGGCAAGGTTACGCCCGACTGGGTGGGGAGCCTCTATGACTTCATGGCGCCGTTTGTGAGTAAGGACCCGAGGGGTGCGTACGTGAATTACCGGGACCTTGACATCGGCGCGAACAAGGTGGTTGACGGCGTGACGAGCTATGAAAGTGCCAAGGTGTGGGGCGAGAGTTATTTCGGCCCGGAAAACTTTAAGAGACTCGCAAAGATCAAGCGCAAGGTGGACGCCGGCGACTACTTCCAGAGCGAGCAGAGCGTTCCACCACTTCCCTTGAACCAGTAGTGTAACCTCGCAAAACAAAACAATTGTGTTTGACAAAATTGTACTCCCTTCATCTGAAAATATTTGCTGATGAAATGAATGTATCTAGATGTATTTTAGTTCTAAATAGATATATCTATTTTTATATATTTCTCTGACAAGTATTTTCAGTTAGAGGGAGTAAGTGCTAATAATTGTGTTGAGCTAAAAAGCTTATAGCATGTATCAATATAATGTCGCAAAAATAAGTCCCTAACTAATGATTTCGGCACGATTTTGGCGCTACAGTTATAACGTAGCCTGATGTAATTCAAAACCAACGATATTTCTTTTAGATAATAGGCAGCATCATTCACATATTTGAGATCTGTTCAGTACAAACTATAGTCCTGATAACTTCAGGAGATACATCGAACCAGCAGGACCCTGCATCATGAGCTGCCGCATTACCACATCGACAAAGAATAGGCCAACAGGGGGTTGAGAGCGAGAGTAGTGAACTTCTCTCGAGAGTGGATTTTTGGAACCCGGGTGTATTGGAGGACCTTATTTTAAATACTTTGGAAATCATATTTAATATTTCAAAAAATTCTGAAAAAAATTGTACGTGATCATATGGATGTATATTACACATGTGTAAAGTTTGGTGATGCAATAAGTAAATAGGCGACCTATATAAAAATGACAAAATGGTGATTTCCAAATAGTGAATAATGCATGCACTGTTCATCTTTCCAAAACCACGATTTTGTCATTTTTGTGTAACTCACAAGGTTACTTATTTCAGCATCAAAATTTGCACATGTGTAATATACATTCATATAAACATGTTGATTTGTTTTCAGAATTTTTTAAAACTTCAAAAAAGCTTTTTGGCACAGTTCAAAAAATAGGGCTCCAATGCACCTGGGTTCCAAAGTGACTTTTTGACTTCTTTCTTACTATTAAACACGCGAATATATTCATCGCTAAGTGCACCTAGCCTAGCCTACACATAACAGCATGGATCAATACCAGCCTTATGATTAGGATCTCTTAATTCAATCTAATCGTTAAGATAATGTTAATCCTCAACCCAAACTGCTTTTAGCAATTTTGACGGGCCGACGAAACTCTGCCAGAGAAGTACCTATCCCACGACCTCACAAGGAGTAGTATAATACTAGGAAACAAACATCTCCTCGCATCAAAGGATGGCGCGTCGATGTGACACCTCTGGTTTGACCATATATTAATCAAGCACGCAAACGTGTATGATCAAGATCAGAGACTCATGGAAAGATATCACAACACAACTTTAAAAATAAAATAAGTCATACAAAACATTATAATACAAGCCAGTGGCCTCGAGGGCTCGAATACAAGTGCTCGATCACACACGAGTCAGCGGAAGCAACAATATCTGAGTACAGATATAAGTTAAACAAGCTGCCATAAGATGGCTAGCACAAACTGGGATACAGATCGAAAGAGGCGCAGGCCTCCTGCCTGGGATCCTCCTAAACTATTCCTGGTCGTTGACGGCGGCCTGCACGTAGTAGTAGGCACCCTCGGTGTAGTAGGAGTCGTCGAAGGTGGCGTCTAACTCCTGGGATCCAGCAATTGGTTGCGACAACCGAGAAGAAATGAAAGGAGGAAAGGGGGGAGCAAAGCAACCGTGAGTACTCATCCAAAGTACTCGCAAACAAGGATCTACACTACTTATGCATTGGTGTCAATCAAAGGGATAGTATAGGTAGACTGAACTGCAGAATACCAGAATAAGAGGGGGATAGCTAGTCCTATCAAAGACTACGCTTCTGGCAGCCTCCATCTTGAAGCAGTAGAAGAGAGTAGATGGTAAGGTAACCAAGTATCATTGCATATCATAATCCTACCCGGTGATCCTCGCCTCGTCGCCCTGTTAGAGAGTGATCACCAGGTTGTATCTGGCACTTGAAAGGGTGTGTTTTATTAAGTATCCGGTTCTAGTTGTCATAAGGTCAAGGTACAACTCCGGGTCGTCCTTTTAGCACCACATTTCCCAACACGCTCGATCCCCATTGGTCGGACACACTTTCCTGGGTCATGCCCGGCCTTGGAAGATCAACACGTCGCAGCCCCACCTAGGCACAACAGAGAGGTCAGCACGCCGGTCTAAATCCTATGCCCGCAGGGGTCTGGGCCCATCGCCCATTGCACACCTACACGTTGCGTACACGACCGGAAGCAGACCTAGCCCCCTTAATACAATCGCAGACTTATGCTACCTCTTGAGCATTATGTTGGTTTTCCCTTGAAGAGGAAAGGGTGATGCAGCAAAGTAGCATAAATATTTCCCTCGGTTTTTGAGAACCAAAGGTATCAATCCAGTAGGAGATCGCGCTCAAGTCCCATGCACCTACACAAACAAATAAGAACCTCACAACCAATGCGATAAAGGGGTTGTCAAGCCTTTCACGGTCACTTACGAGAGTGAGATCTGATAGATATGATAAGATAATATTTTTGGTATTTTTATGATAAAGAGAAATAAAGATGCAAAGTAAAATAAACGGCAAAGAAAATAACTAAGTGTTGGAAGATTAATATGATAAAAGATAGACCCGGGGGCCATAGGTTTCACTTGGCTTGTCTCAAGAGCATAAGTATTACGGTTGGTAAACGAATTACTGTCGAGCAATTGATAGAAAAGGGAATATTTATTAGAATATCTAGGTATGATCATGTATATAGGCATCACGTCCGAGACAAGTAGACCGAAACGATTCTGCATCTACTACTATTACTCCACACATTGACCGCAATCCAGCATGCATCTAGAGTATTAAGTTCATGAGAACAGAGTAATGATTTAAGGAAGATGTCATGATGTAGAGGGATAAACTCATGCAATATGATATAAACCCCATCTTTTTTTCCTCGATGCCAACAATACAATACGTGTCGGTTCCCTTTCTGTCACTGGGATCGAGCACCGCAAGATTGAACCTAAAGCTAAGCAATTTTCCCATTGCAAGAAGGATCAATCTAGTAGGCCAAACCAACCTGATAATTTGAAGAGACTTGCAAAGATAAACCAATCATACATAAAAGAATTCAGAGGAGAATCAAATATTGTTCATAGATAAACTGGATCATAAACCCACAATTCATCGGATCTCGACAAACACACCGCAAAAGAAGATTACATCGAATAGATCTCCAAGAAGATCGAGGAGAACTTTGTATTGAGATCCAAAGAGAGAGAAGAAGCCATCTAGCTAATAACTATGGACCCGTAGGTCTGAAGTAAATACTCACACATCACCGGAGAGGCCATGGAGTTGATGTAGAGGCCCTCCGTGATCAATGCCCCCTCCGGCGGAGCTCCGGAAAAGGCCCCAAGATGGGATCTCTCGGGTACAGAAGGTTGCGGCGGTGGAATTAGGTTTTCGTGGTGCTCCTGGATGTTTGGGGGGTATGTGGATATATATATATATATATATATATATATATATATATATATATATATATATATATATATATATATATATATATGAGGAAGAAGTACGTTGCTTGAGCAACGGAGGGCCCACGAGGGTGGAGGGCGCGCCCAGGAGGGTAGGCGCGCCCCCTGCCTCGTGCCTTCCTCCCTTGTTTTGTTGACGCCGACTCCAAGTCTCCTAGTGTAACGCCCTCGATGCGGCTATGTCTCCCACGTGTCGAGGCACGACTTAGAGACATAGGCGCATTGAAAGCAGTGTCGCAAGTCGAGAATCATTACACAACCCATGTACATATATAATATAAAGGGGAATAATAACATAGTTGGCTTACACTCGCCACGTCACATCAAAGTACATAAATAACATCCATCATACAATCACTCATGGCCCGACTACGGCGCCAAAATAGAAAAGACCCCCAACAAGCGACTAGGCCCTGAATCTAACCCCGAATAGGCATCCCTACTGATCATCAGGAAACGACACATAGTAACGCTGAGAGTCCTCATCGTACTCCCACTTCAGCTCAAGCGCGCCATCCGGAGAGGTATCATCGGTCCCTGCATCTGGTGTAATAGTAATCTGTGGGCCACAAAGGACTCAGCAATCTCGCACCCTCGCGATCAAGACTGTTTAAGCTTTATAGGTAGGAAAGGGGTAATGTAAAGTGGAGCTGCAGCAAGCGACTAGCATATATGGTGGCTAACTTATTCGCAAAGGAGAGCGAGAAGAGGAGGCAAAGCATGAGCGGAAACTATATAGAGCAGCCTACGCAAACATAACTCCAATGCCGCGTCCACTTCCCGGACTCCGCCGAGAAGAGGCCATCACGGCAACACACGCAGTTGATTCATTTTAATTATTTAAGGTTCAAGTTATCTACAACCGGACATTAACAAATTCCCATCTGCCCATAACCGCGGGCACGGCTTTCGAAAGATCAATCCCTGCAGGGGGTCCCAACTTAGCCCATAACAAGCTCTCACGGTCAACAAAGGAATAGACCTCCACCCAGGACCCACCGATCAGACTCGGTATCCCGGTACAACAAGATGATTCGACAGGTCAAAGCTAGTCCAGCAACACCGCCCGAATGTGCCGACATATCTCTTTCTCAGGGCATGCTCCGATAGGTCAAGCTACGAGTAAAACCAACCCTCGAGTTTCCCCGAGGTGGTCCCGCAGGCTGCGTGGTTCGGACCAACACTCAGAGGAGCACTGGCCCGTGGGGGGCTAAAATAAAGATGACCCTCGGACTCCGGAAACCCAAGGGAAAAAAGAGGGTTAGGTGGCGAATGGTAAAACCAATGTTGGGCATTGCTGGAAAAGCTTTAATCAAGGCGAACTATCAAGGGGTTCCCATTATAGCCCAACCGCGTATGGGACGCAACAATCCGGGAACATAACACCGATATGACGGAAACTAGGGCGGCAAGAGTGGAACAAAACACTAGGCGAGAGGCCGAGCCTTCCACCCTTTACCAAGTATATAGATGAATAAAGATAACATAGCAATATATTGATATCCCAACAAGTAAAATAAATGTTCCAATAAGGAACGGCTCCAATCTTCACCTGCAACTAACAACGCTATAAAAAGGGCTGAGCAGAGCGGTAACATAGCCAATCAATGGTTTGCTAGGATGAAGGTGGGTTAGAGGCTCAATCATGGCAATTGGGAGGCTGACAAGCAAGTGGTAGGCATCGTAGCATTGGCAAAGCAAAAGAGCGAGCAAACTAGCATAGCAAAGATAGTAGTGATTTCGAGGGTATGATCATCTTGCCTTCACAGTTGTCAGAGTTGACTGGATCCTCAAAAGCAAACTCAACGGGCTCCTCGTTAGCGAACTCATCTCCCGGCTCTACCCAATAACACAAACAAGCAATAAGGACACAATCAACCACGTGCAAGGGCAACCAATAATATGCAAAGATGATATGCTATGCGGGATGCGATGCGGGATGCAAAATGCAAGACGTGACAGGAAATGAATGAACCTGGCCTCAACTTGGAAAACCAAGTGTGCCACTGGATAGAGGGGAAGAAATCCCCTGAAAACGATATAAAGATCATGGCAATCGGAGCTACGGTTTGGAAATGGCAAGCGTTTTACTAAACGAACCGATCTGCGATTTATAGCAAGTAGGCTCCTAAATGCAACAATATGAACATGCTACAGTCACCAAACATGAAAACAAATTGCATGGAAGTGATGTACTCAAGAAGCTTAACAAATCACCAGGACTGAGGCATCGGCAAATTCATCCATTAAGGGCTTCAAACAAGCATGGCAAAACTGAATAAGCAAAACAGATTTCGGACTTAGCGAAATTAACGCTAGTCTGAAATTTCAGACCACGATTCTCTCTTCGGAGCAGCAAAACAAGATGAAGCAAAACCTGAACATGGCAAGTAAGAGCATGGCATGGAGCTACTCAACAAGCTTAACAAAACACCCAAAATGACCTGGGGCCAAAAGGGTTCACAAAATACTCTACCGAGCACACGAACATCGATGAAACACAATCAGTTTTCAGACTTAGTGAAAACTGGGATATGCTGAAATATAACTCACGGAGGCATGTAAACGAGCTCGATGCTCTCACTACGGTGCAAGTCATGGCAAGGCAAGCATATATCCATTAAGAAGGCACACAATGCTAGCTAGACATGGCAAGAACAATGGCATAGCATGCATGGATCACTAGCAATAGCTCCGGCAAAATCGCAAAAGAGTTCACGATCTGCCCAAAACAACAACTATGCAAAAGTTGGGCTCGATTGAGTCAACCTAGGGTGCTCCAACATAACAAGTAAAGACATGGACGGATTAAGCACAACAAACATAACAAACCACTCTTACTGATCATCCTCAAAAGAGGCACGGATCACTAGGAAACAAGCTGGACATATAGCATCGTGAACTAAAACATCCCAGACTTAGTGATTTTCATCAAGTCCCTGAAATCAGTAAACTCAGGTACCCTACTTTGCAAGCTTGCACAAGACAACACACACATCCTAAAAATGCATGGGAGGCACCTCTGGAAAGAAGACAACATGCTTAACAATTCATCCCAAAGGGGCACAGGCATATCATGCACACAATAATCATGGCAAAAATGACAAAAGTCAATGCAGGGCTAATGGATCTGCAATTTAACTCATGATGCCTCCTTCCAACAGCATTTTGGGCACCAAGATGACCTCAAATGCAAATGATGCAATGGAATGAAATGATGTACTCGTCGAGACGAAGATTTTGACATATCATATTGCCAAATCGGAGCTACGGATGCAAAGATATGGCAGGTCAAAGTAGGCATGAAAAATTACGGAATTAGGGTTAGAGGGGGTCAACCGGATCCAGATCTACACTGTAGCAATCCCGCGCGAACACTGTTCACCGATCCGGCGGGGCGGCGGTTGCCGGCGACGGCGAGCTCGGACGGCGGCGCGGGGAGGCGGGCCGGCGTGGGGGAAGGTCGGCGATGGCGAGCGGCGGCGCGGGGAGGGTCGGCAAGCCCCGGGCGGGGCCGGGCGAGGCCGGCGACGAGGGGCTCCGGGACGCGGCGAACTCCGGCGAGGCGCGCGCGGTGGCGCGGGCTAACTCCGGCCGCCGGAGTGGAAGGAGGCGGCGGCGAGGCTCTCGGGTGGCGGCGCGGGCGAGGTCGGGCCGCGGGGGCCGGCTTCGGGCTCCCCGGCCCGCGGCGGCGGCGGCGGGCGCGAGCCACTGGTGGCGTTCCACATGGCGGCGGCGGGCGGACCGGACGTGTCCGTCGGTGGCGGACGTGTCTGGCGGCGGCGGATCTGGAATTTAGGGTTTGGACGGGGGAGAGATCCGGATTTCGGGGAAGGGGTCTATTTATAGACCTAGAGGGAGCTAGGAGAGTCCAAATGAGGTGCGGTTTTCACCCACACGATCGTGATCGAACGACCGAGACGATGGAGCAGAGTTTGGTGGGTTTTGGGCCAAATTGGAGA
Source organism: Triticum monococcum (assembly GCA_034509565.1). Taxonomy (NCBI): domain Eukaryota; kingdom Viridiplantae; phylum Streptophyta; class Magnoliopsida; order Poales; family Poaceae; genus Triticum; species Triticum monococcum. Next base: position 24,265,322 of record CM067842.1, on the reverse strand, counting down.
GGTGCTGGGCTGCACCCATACGAGGCCTTTTCGGTCCCTCGGTTAACCGTTGGAGTATCAAACGAAGTCCAAATGACCCGAAACTTGGCAGGCGGTCTACCGGTAGTAAACCAAGGCCGCATGGCAAGTCTCGGTCCAATCCGGAATGTTTAATCCCCACACACGAAAGAAAGCTAGAAATGGCCACCGGAGGAGAACGAAGCGCCGGAATGCAAACGGACAATGGGGAAAATGCTCGAATGCATGATATGAACATGTATGCAAATGCAATGCATGTGATGACATGATATGAGATGCACGAAAACAAAAACAACACACGGAGACAAAGACCCGAACCCGAGATTTAAATATAACTTAATGCCGGAAACGGCAAGAGTTGGAGTACAAATAGGGAAAGTTACATATGGGGCGTTACAACACTCCACCACTACGAAAAGATCTTGTCCCGAGATCTAGGACTGAAAGAACTCCGGGTACTCAGAACGGAGGTGATCCTCGCGTTCCCAGGTAGCTTCACGGTCGGAATGGTGTGACCACTTGATTTTGAGAAATTTGATTGACTTGTTGCGAGTTTTGCGTTCAGTCTCTTCAAGGATTGCAACTGGGTGCTCACAGTAGGAGAGATCTTCTTGGAGCTCAATGTCCTCGAAGTTGACTGTGCGTTCAGGCGTCTTGAAGCACTTTCGGAGTTGGGAGACATGGAACACATCATGAACATTGGCAAAGTTTGTAGGAAGCTCGAGTTGATAGGCGAGGTCGCCTCACTTGCTGACGATCTTGAAAGGCCCGACGTATCTGGGGGCAAGCTTCCCTTTGATACCGAAGCGACGAGTCCCTTTCATAGGAGAGACGCGGAGGTAGACATGATCTCCGATCTCGAAAGCCAAATCACGGTGCTTACTATCATAGTAGCTCTTCTGGCGGGATTGGGATGCTTTGAGGTTATCACGAATGACCTTGCACATTTCTTCTACCTCTGTGATTAGGTCATTACCCAGCAGCTGACGTTCACCGGTTTCAGACCAGTTGAGAGGTGTACGGCACTTCCTACCATACAAAATTTCAAATGGGGCCTTGCCGGAACTTGCTTGGAAACTGTTGTTGTACGAGAATTCAGCATAAGGAAGACAATCCTCCCACTTCATGCCGAAGGAGATAACACAAGCCCTGAGCATATCTTCAAGAATCTGGTTGACACGCTCGACTTGACCGCTTGTTTGAGGATGGAAAGCATGAAGGAAATATGCCCTAGAGGCAATAATAAAGTTATTATTTATTTCCTTATATCATGATAAATGTTTATTATTCATGCTAGAATTGTATTAACCGGAAACATAATACATGTGTGAATACATAGACCAACAGAGTGTCACTAGTATGCCTCTACTTGACTAGCTCGTTAATCAAAGATGGTTATGTTTCCTAACCATGAACAAAGGGTTGTTATTTGATTAACGAGGTCACATCATTAGTTGAATGATCTGATTGACATGACCCATTCCATTAGCTTAGCACCCGATCGTTTAGTATGTTGCTATTGCTTTCTTCATGACTTATACATGTTCCTATAACTATGAGATTATGCAACTCCCGTTTACCGGAGGAACACTTTGGGTACTACCAAACGTCACAACGTAACTGGGTGATTATAAAGGAGTACTACAGGTGTCTCCAATGGTGGATGTTGGGTTGGCGTATTTCGAGATTAGGGTTTGTCACTCCGATTGTCGGAGAGGTATCTCTGGGCCCTCTCGGTAATACACATCACATAAGCCTTGCAAGCATAATAACTAAGATGTTAGTTATGAGATGATGTATTACGGAACGAGTAAAGAGACTTGCCAGTAACGAGATTGAACTAGGTATTGGATACCGACGATCGAATCTCGGGCAAGTAACATACCGATGACAAAGGGAACAACGTATGTTGTTATGCGGTCTGACCGATAAAGATCTTCGTAGAATATGTAGGAACCAATATGGGCATCCAGGTCCCGCTATTGGTTATTGACCGGAGACATGTCTCGGTCATGTCTACATTGTTCTCGAACCGTAGGGTCCGCACGCTTAACGTTACGATGACAGTTATTATGAGTTTATGCATTTTGATGTACCGAAGGTTGTTCGGAGTCCCAGATGAGATCACGGACATGACGAGGAGTCTCGAAATGGTCGAGACGTAAAGATTGATATATTGGAAGCCTATGTTTGGACATCGGAAGTGTTCCGGATGAAATCGGGATTTTACCGGAATACCGGGAGGGTTACCGGAACCCCCCGGGAGGCAAATGGGCCTATTGGGCCTTAGTGGAAAAGTGAAAAGGGGCTGCCCACAAGGGCTGCGCGCCTCCCCCCCTTCCCTAGTCCTATTAGGACTAGGAGAAGGGGCCGGGCCCCTCTCTTCTCTCTTCTCTCTTCTCTTTGGAGAGTCCTATTAGGAATAGGATTGGGGGGGAGTCCTACTCCCGGTAGGAGTAGGACTCCTCCTGCGCCTCTCTCTCCCTAGCCGGCCGAACCCCTCCCCCTGCTCCTTTATATACGGGGGCAGGGGGCACCCCATAGACACACAAGTTGATCATTGTTGATCGTTCCTTAGCCGTGTGCGGTGCCCCCTGCCACCAAATTCCACCTCGGTCATATCGTTGTAGAGCTCAAGCGAAGCCCTGCGTCGGTAGTACATCAAGATCGTCATCACGCCGTCGTGCTGACGGAACTCTTCCTCGATGCTTTGCTGGATCGGAGCCCGAGGATCGTCATCGAGCTGAACGTGTGCTAAGAACTCGGAGGTGCCGGAGTAACGGTGCTTGGATCGGTCGGATCGGGAAGAAGACGTACGACTACTTCCTCTACGTTGTGAGATCGCTTCCGCAGTCGGTCTGCGTTGGTACGTAGACAATACTCTCCCCCTCGTTGCTATGCATCACCATGATCTTGCGTGTGCGTAGGAATTTTTTCGAAATTACTACATTCCCCATCAGTGGCATCCGAGCCTAGGTTTTTATGGTTTGATGTTATTTGCATGAGTAGAACACAAGTGAGTTGTGGGCGATACAAGTCATACTGCCTACCAGCATGTCATACTTTGGTTCGGCGGTATTGTTGGACGAGACGATCCGGACCAACCTTACGCGTACTCTTACGCGAGACCGGTTCCCTCGACGTGCTATGCACACAGATGGCTTGCGGAAGACTGTCTCTCCAACTTTAGTTGAACCAAGTGTGGCTACGCCCGGTCCTTGAGAAGGTTAAAACGGAGTCTATTTGACAAACTATCGTTGTGGTTTTGATGCGTAGGTGAGATGTGTTCTTACTTAAGCCCGTAGCAGCCACGTAAAACTTGCAACAACAAAGTAGAGGACGTCTAACTTGTTTTTGCAGGGCATGTTGTGATGTGATATGGTCAAGGCATGATGCTAAATTTTATTGTATGAGATGATCATGTTTTGTAACCGAGTTATCGGCAACTGGCAGGAGCCATATGGTTGTCGCTTTATTGTATGCAATGCAATCGCGATGTAATGCTTTACTCTATTACTAAGCGGTAGTGATAGTCGTGGAAGCATAAGATTGGCGAGACGACAATGATGCTACGATGGAGATCAAGGTGTCGTGCCGGTGACGATGGTGATCATGACGGTGCTTCGGAGATGGAGATCACAAGCACAAGATGATGATGGCCATATCATATCACTTATATTGATTGCATGTGATGTTTATCCTTTTATGCATCTTATCTTGCTTTGATTGACGGTAGCATTATAAGATGATCTCTCACTAAATTATCAAGAAGTGTTCTCCCTGAGTATGCACCGTTGCCAAAGTTCGTCGTGCCCAGACACCACGTGATAATCGGGTGTGATAAGCTCTACGTCCATCTACAACGGGTGCAAGCCAGTTTTGCACACGCAGAATACTCAGGTTAAACTTGACGAGCCTAGCATATGCAGATATGGCCTCGGAACACAGAGACCGAAAGGTCGAGCGTGAATCATATAGTAGATATGATCAACATGACGATGTTCACCATTGAAAACTACTCCATCTCACGTGATGATCGGTTATGGTTTAGTTGATTTGGATCACGTGATCACTTAGAAGATTAGAGGGATGTCTATCTAAGTGGGAGTTCCTAAGTAATTTGATTAACTGAACTTAAACTTATCATGAACTTAGTACCTGATAGTATCTTGCTTGTTTATGTTGATTGTAGATAGATGGCTCGTGTTGTTGTTCCGTTGAATTTTAATGCGTTCCTTGAGAAAGCAAAGTTGAAAGATGATGGTAGCAATTACACGGACTGGGTCCGTAACCTGAGGATTATCCTCATTGCTGCACAGAAGAATTACGTCCTGGAAGCACCGCTGGGTGCCAGGCCTGCTGCTGGAGCAACACCAGATGTTATGAACGTCTGGCAGAGCAAAGCTGATGACTACTCGATAGTTCAGTGTGCCATGCTTTACGGCTTAGAATCGGGACTTCAACGACGTTTTGAACGTCATGGAGCATATGAGATGTTCCAGGAGTTGAAGTTAATATTTCATGCAAATGCCCGAATTGAGAGATATGAAGTCTCCAATAAGTTCTATAGCTGCAAGATGGAGGAGAACAGTTCTGTCAGTGAGCATATACTCAAAATGTCTGGGTATAATAATCACTTGATTCAGATGGGAGTTAATCTTCCAGATGATTGCGTCATTGACAGAATTCTCCAATCACTGCCACCAAGCTACAAGAGCTTCGTGATGAACTATAATATGCAAGGGATGAACAAGACTATTCCCGAGCTCTTCGCAATGCTGAAAGCTGCGGAGGTAGAAATCAAGAAGGAGCATCAAGTGTTGATGGTTAACAAAACCACTAGTTTCAAGAAAAAGGGCAAAGGGAAGAAGAAGGGGAACTTCAAGAAGAACAGCAAGCAAGTTGCTGCTCAGGAGAAGAAACCCAAGTCTGGACCTAAGCCTGAAACTGAGTGCTTCTACTGCAAGCAGACTGGTCACTGGAAGCGGAACTGCCCCAAGTATTTGGCGGATAAGAAGGATGGCAAAGAGAACAAAGGTATATGCGATATACATGTTATTCATGTGTACCTTACTAGAGCTTGCAGTAGCACCTGGGTATTTGATACTGGTTCTGTTGCTAATATTTGCAACTCGAAACAGGGACTACGGAATAAGCGGACGCTAGCAAAGGACGAGGTGACGATGCGCATGGGAAACGGTTCCAAAGTCGATGTGATCGCGGTCGGCACGCTACCTCTACATCTACCTTCGGGATTAATATTAGACCTGAATAATTGTTATTTGGTGCCAGCGTTGAGCATGAACATTATATCTGGATCTTGTTTAATGCGAGACGGTTATTCATTTAAATCAGAGAATAATGGTTGTTCTATTTATATGATTAATATCTTTTATGGTCATGCACCTTTGAAGAGTGGTCTATTCTTGTTGAATCTCGATAGTAGTGATACACATATTCATAATGTAGAAGCCAAAAGATGCAGAGTTGATAATGATAGTGCAACTTATTTGTGGCACTGCCGTTTAGGTCATATCGGTGCAAAGCGCATGAAGAAACTCCATACTGATGGGCTTTTGGAACCACTTGATTATGAATCACTTGGTACTTGCGAACCGTGCCTCATAGGCAAGATGACTAAAACACCGTTCTCCGGTAGTATGGAGAGAGCAACAGATTTATTGGAAATCATACATACCGATGTATGTGGTCCGATGAATATTGAAGCTCGTGGCGGATATCGTTATTTTCTCACCTTCACAGATGATTTAAGCAGATATGGGTATATCTACTTAATGAAACATAAGTCTGAAACATTTGAAAAGTTCAAGGAATTTCAGAGTGAAGTTGAAAATCATCGTAACAAGAAAATAAAGTTTCTACGATCTGATCGTGGAGGAGAATATTTGAGTTACGAGTTTGGTGTACATTTGAAAATTGTGGAATAGTTTCGCAACTCACGCCACCCGGAACACCACAGCGTAATGGTGTGTCCGAACGTCGTGATCGTACTTTACTGGATATGGTGCGATCTATGATGTCTCTTACTGATTTACCGCTATCGTTTTGGGGTTATGCTTTAGAGACGGCCGCATTCACGTTAAATAGGGCACCATCAAAATCCGTTGAGACGACACCTTATGAACTATGGTTTGGCAAGAAACCAAAGTTGTCGTTTCTTAAAGTTTGGGGCTGCGATGCTTATGTGAAAAAGCTTCAACCTGATAAGCTCGAACCCAAAGTGGAGAAATGTGTCTTCATAGGATACCCAAAGGAAACTGTTGGGTATACCTTCTATCACAGATCCGAAGGCAAGACATTTGTTGCTAAGAATGGATCATTTCTAGAGAAGGAGTTTCTCTCGAAAGAAGTGAGTGGGAGGAAAGTAGAACTTGACGAGGTAACTGTACCTGCTCCCTTATTGGAAAATAGTACATCACAGAAAACTGTTTCTGCGACACCTATACCAATTAGTGAGGAAGCTAATGATGATGATCATGAAACTTCAGGGCAAGATACTACTGAACCACGTAGATCAACCAGAGTGAGATCCGCACCAGAGTGGTACGGTAATCCAGTTCTGGAAGTCATGCTGCTAGATCATGATGAACCTACGAACTATGAAGAAGCGATGGTGAGCCCAGATTCCGCAAAGTGGCTTGAGGCCATGAAATCTGAGATGGGATCCATGTATGAGAACAAAGTATGGACTTTGGTTGACTTGCCCGATGATCGGCAAGCAATTGAGAATAAATGGATCTTCAAGAAAAAGACTGACGCTGACGGTAATATTACTGTCTATAAAGCTCGACTTGTCGCAAAAGGTTTTCGACAAGTTCAAGGGGTTGACTACGATGAGACCTTATCACCCGTAGCGATGCTTAAATCCGTCAGAATCACATTAGCAATTGCCGCATTTTATGATTATGAAATATGGCAGATGGATGTCAAAACTGCATTCCTGAATGGATTTCTGGAAGAAGAGTTGTATATGATGCAACCAGAAGGTTTTGTCGATCCAAAGGGAGCTAACAAAGTATGCAAACTCCAGCGATCCATTTATGGACTGGTGCAAGCATCTCGGAGTTGGAATAAACGCTTTGATAGTGTGATCAAAGCATTTGGCTTTATACAGAGTTTTGGAGAAGCCTGTATTTACAAGAAAGTGAGTGGGAGCTCTGTAGCATTTCTGATATTATATGTGGATGACATATTGCTGATTGGAAATGATATAGAATTTCTCGATAGCATAAAGGGATACTCGAATAAAAGTTTTTCGATGAAAGACTTCGGGGAAGCTGCTTACATATTAGGCATAAAGATCTATAGAGATAGATCAAGACGCTTAATTGGACTTTCACAAAGCACATACCTTGACAGGATTTTGAAGAAGTTCAAAATGGATCAAGCAGAGAAAGGGTTCTTGCCTGTGTTACAAGGTGTGAAGTTGAGTCAGACTCAATGCCCGACCACTGCAGAAGATAGAGAGAAAATGAAAGATGTTCCCTATGCTTCAGTCATAGGCTCTATCATGTATGCAATGCTGTGTACCAGACCTGATGTGTGCCTTGCAATAAGTTTAGCAGGGAGGTACCAAAGTAATCCAGGAGTGGATCACTGGACAGCAGTCAAGAACATCCTGAAATACCTGAAAAGGACTAAGGATATGTTTCTCATATATGGAGGTGACAAAGAGCTCACCGTAAGAGGTTACGTTGATGCAAGCTTTGACACTGATCCGGACGATTCTAAATCGCAAACCGGATATGTGTTTACTTTAAACGGTGGAGCTGTCAGTTGGTGCAGTTCTAAACAAAGCGTCGTAGCGGGATCTACATGTGAAGCGGAGTACATAGCTGCTTCGGAAGCAGCGAACGAAGGAGTCTGGATGAAGGAGTTCATATCCGATCTAGGTGTCATACCTAGTGCATCGGGTCCAATGAAAATCTTTTGTGACAATACTGGTGCAATTGCTTTGGCAAAGGAATCCAGATTTCACAAAAGGACCAAACACATCAAGAGACGCTTCAACTCTATCCGGGATTTAGTCCAGGTGGGAGACATAGAGATTTGCAAGATACATACGGATCTGAATGTTGCAGACCCGTTGACTAAGCCTCTTCCACGAGCAAAACATGATCAGCACCAAGGCTCCATGGGTGTTAGAATTATTACTGTGTAATCTAGATTATTGACTCTAGTGCAAGTGGGAGACTGAAGGAAATATGCCCTAGAGGCAATAATAAAGTTATTATTTATTTCCTTATACCATGATAAATGTTTATTATTCATGCTAGAACTGTATTAACCGGAAACATAATACATGTGTGGATACATAGACCAACAGAGTGTCACTAGTATGCCTCTACTTGACTAGCTCGTTAATCAAAGATGGTTATGTTTCCTAACCATGAACAAAGGGTTGTTATTTGATTAACGAGGTCACATCATTAGTTGAATGATCTGATTGACATGACCCATTCCATTAGCTTAGCACCCGATCGTTTAGTATGTTGCTATTGCTTTCTTCATGACTTATACATGTTCCTATAACTATGAGATTATGCAACTCCCGTTTACCGGAGGAACACTTTGGGTACTACCAAACGTGGGTGGGAGGGAGGATCCACTGCCACCTTTGCTCTTCTGCTGATACGGCTTGTTCTGCACCCGATCTTGAAGCTTGAGACGAAGTCTTGTTCTGAAAGCCTGGGTTGGGTGGGTGGGAGGAACCACTGCCACCTTTGCTCTTCTGCTGATACGGCTGACGGAACGGAGGAGGAGGAAGCCAATACTTCTGTTGCTTGGCCACTTGAGTAGAGGAAGAAGGCGTAGTGTCTCTGACTCGCTTCCTGGAAGCATCACACCTTAGCTGAGCAGCCTCTTGCTTCAGTGCCATGTTGTAGAACTCATCGTATCTCAGCGGCTCGAAGAGGACAAGAGCGAGCTGAATTTCTTCACGAAGACCACCCCTGAACTGATAGATCATGCTCTTCTCATCAGGAACATCCTGCTTGGCAAAACGGGCGAGCTTTTGGAACAACTTGTTGTAGTCATAGACAGACGAAGAGCCTTGCTTCAGATTGCGGAATTCCTCACGTTTGCTTTCAGTCACACTTTGAGGAATGTGATGAGCTCGGAAATCACGACGGAAATCATCCCAAGTGATCAAACGTCCACCTCTGGAATCCCGGTACTGCTGAAACCACTCTGCGGCCTGATCTTTGAGCTGGAAAGACGCGAACTTGACGAAATCTTCAGGTCTGACGTTGCTACATTCAAAATGCTTGCCCAGATCGACTAACCAATCATCAGCATCGGTAGCCTCAACGTAGTTGCTGAACGTCTTTGGACCATTTGCGAGGAACTGGTTCAGAGTTGCAAAATGGTTCTGGTTGTTGCCTTGATTCCCTTGACTGCTTTGATTCCGCTCTTGGATGATTTGCATGATCAGCTGTGTATTTGCATTAGTAGCAGCCATCACAGCTTGCCATGCTTCCGGAGGAGGCGGAGGTGGCGGCGGATCTTGATTGGTGCTCTTAGCGGGAGCCATCCTGAAGAGGTTGACCACCGTTAGCACACAAATAGAGAAATAATGAAGGTGAATCCAACGGCATGAAAGTTGCAACATAAAGTCTTCACATCCGAACAAAATGAACGAATGCAGTTCTCTTGAAGTGGTCACATATTCCTAAATTGCGAAGCCACAGAGAATTAGGTAGAAGAGGTACATCAATGAGGGATGGAATCAACATATGACGTCGAAGCAGAACGAATACCACAACTCGAAATAAAACCAAGGGTTGGCTTGCGAAATAAGCCGGAACAAACACATGATAGAGATTTCGTCCGAAGTTTTCGTGGTAGGACCTACACGGGCTCGACCGTACAGCACCATCATGTACAAGGCAGTGCACATGACATACGAAGCGTCCCCGAGTCAGCATAGCCAAGGACTCTTTAAGACACAACGAGGCCACTGTAAAATCGACCGTGAATAGGCAAACCACTAGACGTCGAACCCCAATTTCATATCACACATTTGTTGGAAAGATATCCTAAGACTACTTGAATTCCCACCTATGAAACTCCCGAAACTTTCCGGTTATGCAATCAGGTGTTGGGGATACAGGGGAAGCATAATATCTCACCCAAGCTATTAAATCCTACATCCAGCTGCATCCATCCTTCAGCACATAACCAAGAAACCTTCGGAAACCATCTAACTCAACCTTCGAAAAGCATCCGTTATACGAGTTATGGCGATACTCCCGAACTCCCGCCCCAGTACTGGGTGGCGTCGAGGTTATCTCACCAACGAACTGCATAAAGGAGATTTTCGATGTCGCGCACATATCTCAAGTATGCTAGAATTGCAACGATAGAATTATGATGACAACACCTCAGAGCTCAACTCCCCGGGACACTTCCACTAAACCAATGACAGGAGGCACCAAGACAGTATTCTCATCATAAGCCATCGGAACAAAACCAAGATACTCGCGTGATCCTAAAAAAAAATTAGTGAAATTTGAGAAGAGAAGAGTCAAAACTCTACGTCAGGATGCCTTACCAGAGCGATGAGGAGACTGGGAAGTAAAAAGAATTCCTAAGCTCTCCGATATATAATTCCTAAGGACTCAAAACATTTTTCTAGACACAACTCGGCTGCTAAAAACGATCAAGCAATGGGGCTCCTAAGGTCGGGGAAGGCTCTGATTACCAACTTGTAACGCCCTCGATGCGGCTATGTCTCCCACGTGTTGAGGCACGACTTAGAGACATAGGCGCATTGAAAGCAGTGTCGCAAGTCGGGAATCATTACACAACCCATGTACATATATAATATAAAGGGGAATAATAACATAGTTGGCTTACACTCGCCACGTCACATCAAAGTACATAAATAACATCCATCATACAATCACTCATGGCCCGACTACGGCGCCAAAATAGAAAAGACCCCCAACAAGCGACTAGGCCCTGAATCTAACCCCGAATAGGCTTCCCTACTGATCATCAGGAAACGACACATAGTAACGCTGAGAGTCCTCATCGTACTCCCACTTCAGCTCGAGCGCGCCATCCAGAGAGGTATCATCGGTCCCTGCATCTGGTGTAATAGTAATCTGTGAGCCACAAAGGACTCAGTGTCACACCCTAGCTAGATTATGCATTAGAGTGTGCATCATGTTTACATTCATCAGAAATTGAAATGGGGAAAGCAGAACCCCCAGCACCCCCCCCCCCCCTGAAATCAACTAGGGTTTACTAAAAATCAATTCAATGAACCTGAAATGCCCTTCAAAAATGTTCACCCTCTTTGCCTTGGGTTAGAACCCTTGGGAAAAATGGTGCATATAATTTTAGGTCAACAAAAGGGGCATTGATTTAATTCATAAATATTTGAATTTGGGCACTTAAATACTATTAAATAACTCAAATGCTCAAATAATGTTGGAACTATTTTTGGGCCACTGAAATATTTCAGAAAGTGTCCATAAATATTTTCAGGATTTTATAAAATGATTTAGTATTTAAACTAAATCAAAACAGAATAACAAAAATAGAAAAACAGAATAAAATTAGAAAAGAGAGAGAGAGTAGGCCAGTGGGCCACTTACCTGGTCCTACCAGGCCCAGCGCCAGGCCACCAGCGGCCCAGCCCACCAGGCCGTTGCCAGTCGTCCCCTAGCTCCTGCCAGGAGGACGAGGGGCGTGTGCCCGCGGTGCGCCAGCACGCGCACGGCCACCGACGGCCACCTCCTGCTTCGGCCGCCTCCCCGACATCGTTTTGGACGCCACGCAACCCCCCTGGCCCTCTCATTCCCCCTCCCCCGTGCTCATCCCCTCCTCTGCTCTCTCTCCCGCGCAACCGCTATGAGCCCGAGAGCGCCGACGAGAACTACCACGGCCACCGCCTCCCCCTCGCTTCCCTGACCAGCTTAGAGGCTCCGCCTCGACCCTGTCTTCCTCCTCACCGAACCATGCCCCGCCGGAAGCCCTGCATCGTCGAATTCAAGCTCTTCTTCAAGCTTCGGCACCGACGATCGCCGCCGTCGATTCGCTTGCTCCAGTGCCTCCCCGAGCTTGCCGAGGCCACCGCTGCACCCGCTGTGAGCTCCTGTGTCGTTTCCCCCTCTCCCCTGGCTCGTTTTCTTCCTCTAACACCGATGCCCGTCGGAACCGAGAGCTCTTCGCCGTCGGCCATGCCGCCACCGTGACCACAGCCGTGCAAGCTCGCAACCGAGCGCGCCATCGTGCTCAGCACGTTCCCAGGAGTCGACCGCGACCACCCGCGACTCCTGCCGTTCCCTACAACGCCGATCCGCTCAACTCCCGAACTCCGGCCGCCGCGCAAGTTGCCGCCGCCGTCGTTTTAGGCCACTAGGGCTGCTGCCGTGTGCACAGATGGATGCGGGCGAGTCCCAGCTCCGCGTAGATGCCTTCCGCTGGCCTTTTGGTCGCCGGAGGAGGATTTCCGAGCCCCTCCGCCATCTCTGGCCTTGCCGGCGACGAGCCGGGGTCAACTCCAGCGTGTTTTGACCCCGGGTCGGCTGGGTTGACTCCCCCTGACTCACTGATGTGTGGGCCCAGGCGCCTGCCTAATTACTGTTAGTTAATTAGAGTTAATAAAAATTAGCTAAATAGTGAGCCACTGACATGCGGCCCCGCCCGGCTAACCAAGTTAGTTAGGGTTAACTAACTTAGTTAGTTGATTGTGTCATTGACCAGTGGACCCCACTGGTCAGGTTTGACCTGGGGGTGCCAGTTGACCTGCTGACATCAGGGTGATGTCATGCTGACGCAATAATTCCTTTTCTGCATTTAATTTTATATAGAAAATTCCAGAAAATTGCCTAAACTTCAAAAATTCATAGAAATTCAACCATAACTCCAAATGAGACAAATTATATATAAAAAATTATCAGAAAAATTCAAGGAATCCATCTGTACCATTTTCATGCATGTTTGAACAATGTGTGTCCTCTGTTTTGGACAAAACAAATAAAGGGCATTTAAATAATCATATATGGGGTTGGAATTTGAATCTTGTACTCAAACCAACTTCATTTAAATCATAGCTAGTTGCATTAGCTCAAGACACATCCATATTGCCATGTCATAGCATGCATCATATTGTTGCATATCGTCATGTGTTGATTGTGCTCGGTTGTGTTATTTGTGGTAGGTTCTGCCTCCGAGGATATTCACGAGTATCCAACTGAAGGGCAGTATCCCGTTACCACTCCATCAGGCAAGCAACCATTGATCATTCCGATACAACCCATGTTCTCGCTCCTGCTCTTGTTTACTGCATTAAGACAACACGATTCAAACTGTTGTGTGCTACGGTAGTTGAACCCTTATCCTCTGCATGACCTGTCATTGCCACAGTAACTAGATGAAACCCACTAGCATGTGTAGGAGTTGATTGAGCCATGTTTTGTGATTCCTACCTTGCTATGCCTGCTATGCTTAGAGTTGTGTCAGGTCTGGTTCATCTGGGTGATGGGCTAGAGTGAAATGCTCGTGTCAGTAATATGTGGGATGTGTTGAACATGTTTTGGTAAAGGTATCGATGAGAGGCCATGTAGGAGTACATGGTGGGTTGTTTCATTGAGGCCGTCCATAAGAACTGAGATCTGTATGTGTGATTTAAGATACAGTTACTACCGTACATTGGGCCCGAAACAAATGGACCCTCTCGGCTTCTTAGCCACCCTAGTACTCTGTCCAGGAGTTGCAAATAGTTAATGGTGTTTGTAGGATATGTGTTGGCGGCCGTGCGTAGCGCTGACCCTAGGGGTGGGCTATGTTGCGGTAGATACACCGTGGCACGGTGTACCGAGTCACCCGTTTGGTGTCTCGGGAACCCTGTTCACATCGTTCGGGGCCGTATGTGGAAACCTCGGCCGGACTCCCTGCGGATGGAACCTGGATAGGCGATAACCTGGACTAGGGGCATAGGTGTTTAGGTAGGCCGTGGCCGACACCCTCGCTGGGCTTCCGCTTGAAGGTTGCCGAGTACATGTCGTGTAGACGGCGGTAAGCGGTGAAAGCGTGTATGATGAAGTACACCCCTGCAGGGTATAAAACTATTCGAATAGCCGCGTCCGCGGTAAAGGACTACTTGGTTGCCTATACAGTTCATAGACAAGTTAATGGGTACTACTAAAAGACTCAAGATAAGTGTGAGTACCGAGGATGGCCCCCTCGCAGGATACGAGGGAGGATCCACGGTGGAGTATTGTGATGGTGAGTAGTGGACTCGTGTGCGAAAACTATTTTGCTAAAAGATTCCGTAGGATAGCTTAGCCAAGAGTCAAAGCTGGCTTGCTGCATAAACCCCACCACCTTCTTGAGAATGAGCATGTATAGTAGGTTCTGATGTAAGACTTGCTGAGTACCCTTGTACTCATGTTTGCTTATTTATTGTTTTCAGACGACAACACTGCCCCCTCCGATGGGTTTTACATAGACCTTGACGTCGACGAGTGACTAGCCACCCAGGTGGTGATCCAGGCCGTGGAGGGCCCTATGTAGATAGACAGGCTTCGAGAAGCCTTCTTTCTTTCTAGAGTCTGTACTCAGACTAGTTGCTTCCGCATGTGCTTGTATGACTGTATGACTTGAGTGTCGGGTCATGTGACCCCTACCTGTATGGATATGTTATGTATGGCTCCCTGGAGCCTTTAAATAAAGTACCTGAGTTGTAGAGTTTTGTTGTGATGCCATGTTGTATGTACTCATATCGAGCATATTGTATGTATGATTGAAATGCTTGGTATGAGTGGGATCCGACAATCTAGTTGTTTGTCCTTCGCAGCCTTTCTTATGGGGAAATGTAGTCTAGTGCTCCTCGAGCCATAGTAGTCCGCTACAGCCCGGTTCACCGGAGTCCTGCTAGCCCAGCACTACTGTTCAGGACACTTGACTGGCCGGCATGTGTTTCACTTCGTCCCTATGTCTGTCCCTTCGGGGAAATGTCACGCGGTGATGTCCGGAGTCCTGTCTAGCCTGCTACAGCCCGGGATCCCCCGGAGTCCTGTTAGCCCAGTGCTACAGCCCGGAATCACTCGTTGATGACCGACATGTTCGTTGTGATTCATGTATGCCTGTCTCCATAGGTCTGTGCCGCTTTGGGTTCACGACTAGCCATGTCAGCCCGGGTTCTCGGTCATATGGATGCTAGCGACATTGTCATATACGCGAGCCAAAAGGCGCAAACGGTCCCGGGCCATGGTAAGGCGACACCCGTAGGATACCGTGCGTGAGGCCGCAAAGTGATATGAGGTGTTACCGGCTAGATCGATGTGGCTTAGAACCAGGGTCCTGACAGCGTTGGCATCAGAGCCGGACTGCCTGTAGGTTCGTTCAGCCAAACTGGTCGATGTCGAGTCTAGAAATGCTTTAGTTATATGTAAGGGAATTGATTGTGGGAGGGAACGTAAGGTTCTTTTACTCCTTTACCCTATGCTTCTGATCTGAGTCATTCTCTTCTCATTCAACGTGGGTTAAGGACTAGGCTCTCTTCTTCTATCAGGTTCACGTGTTACTAATCTGTAGTAGTTTATAGGATTATTGCTACGAGTTCCAGTCCAGTTTCCACTATTTCAGTACGTTGCTATTTGAATCAGAACCTTGAGCGGTATTATGAACTGTTGTGGATGTCTCAAATCTTTTTCTGAGCATTTACAGCCGTTATGCTGCCCAATTTTTCCCTAGGAATTCTGATGTCTTTGCCTTGTGGTCGTGCTTTCAGATGGCCAACCAGTCTCAAAATCAAGTGGTTCGCCTGACCAGGTGCCTCGACGTGCCCGGTCATACTGCTATATTGGTCCGGGTCATGATCGAGACAGGATACCGTTGGTATCCCGAATACACTGTTGAAGAGCAGTTCCGCGACTTTAATCAAAGCCAGTATTTATGCACCGTCAGGATATTTCCTTCCTATCCTGGATCTACCGAGCCCCTTCACTCTTCCTATGGACTCGGAGTTACCATTGAGATGGCTGTGCAGGATGCTGCCTATTCCATGATGACCATCTTGCGAGTCCGGACTGGCCTGCTTCGGAACACTGACTTCCGTTACATGCCAGCTTCACTTCCGGGAGCGCAGGGGTATCTTCAGGCTATCTATGCTGACTCCACTCAGGAGGACTCATTAACTCGTACCACCGCTGAGATGCTCGAAGATAAGGATCGAGAGAATCGGGCCTTGAGGCTGGAGCTCTTTAATACCCGTGCTGATCATTGGGCCACATTGACTCGGTTTGCACCCGCGGTGCAAGCTGGATGTATGGATACCAGGGATCTGTATCCTGTGAGAGCAGCTCTGCCAGACATGGTGGATTGGCGTGATGTGGGAGGCATCACCCCACCCCTTGGTCCCCGCAGGCCACCGTTTGTTGGTCCAAGACCTCATCCTAGCCCCTATGGTCCACAGGCTCCTCAGGACCGTCTGTTCCCGGATGATCACGTTGAACTTCCAGGCTATGGAGGTGACTTCTATGAGGACTACTACGGAGCTATCTGAGTTAGTAGTAGTACCACTAGTATTGTAGTAGTTGTATCTCCACTGTCCTGTGTGACTTGTGGAATACGACTTGGTGTGTAATCGATTCCGGAGTTGTAGACAAATAATGTATAGGGACTCGGAATGCCTCCGATGCGATGTAACGTCTACCTTCATAGTTGTACTGTAGCATGGGCTTGTACTAAACTATGTATGACGAGTATGACCGTTGGTGTATATATGGCAGTTTTATATTACCATGGCATACGAATGAGCATCTCTGCATTCCGCGTTATCCTTTACATTCTGCATTTCCTTGTTAAGTTGAGCCATCCTTGTCTAAACCGTTGTCTTGTTTTCCTCCTAGGATGGTCAACACCCGCGGCAACCCTGCTGCCCCGGAGCAGGGGGAAGCCAATGCAGCTAGAGGTGAAAATTTGCCCCACCCGCCTTCCCTGGCCGAAGTGATGCTGGAGGCGGAAAGGAACAAGCGTGAGACCAACCGCCTGTTGGAGCGGATTGAGCAGAACACTGCACGCCACCCACGAAATGACTTGGTGTCAATCAATGACTTTATCAAGCTGTACCCACCAAAGTTTAACCATTCCGTCGAGCCCCTCGACGCGGATGATTGGCTTCGCAGCATCACCCACAAGCTACGTTCTGCCAACGTAGCTGAAGCCGACAAAGTTACCTATGCTGCTTATCATCTCGAGGGCCCCGCTAGCCATTGGTGGGAAAACTAAGAAGCTATGCGCCCGGTCGGCCAAATCACTACCTGGGCTGAGTTCAGCGAGGCTTTCCATGAGCATCACATTCCGGAAGGTCTTATGGATCGCAAGAGGGAGGAGTTCTGCAACTTCACCCAAGGAAGGCTGACTGTGGATGCATATAGCCGAGAATTTGGGAACCTGGCACGCTATGCTCCTGAAGAGGTTTCTACTGACGCCAAGAAGCAGGCAAGGTTCCGCAAGGGACTTAGCCCTAAGCTTCACCGCGATCTCCGTCTGCACGAGTGCACATCCTTTCAGAAGCTGGTCAATAAAGCTATCAGTGCTGAGACAGGCCAGACTGATTATGACGCTTCACGCAAGCACTCTCGTGATTTTGGGTCTTCATCCGGCTCTGGTGCTCAGAAGCGCCGGGTGTGGATTCCAAGCACACCACTGCCACCCAGATTCACCCCGAGGCCATCCTTTGAGGCGCCTCGTCCCAACCAGCAATTTGCACCGCCCAAGCCCTATGGTGGCCCCGCTGCTAATGTTGCTCCACGCCCCACTGTGGTAACATGCTTCAAGTGTGGAGAACCGGGTCACTATAGTCGAGAGTGTCCCCAGAACAACCCCAATCAAGCTGGAAAGTCCGTTGGCCGTGGTAAGCCCGCGGGAAAGACTTTCTACGCCAAGCCGGCCACTACTGCACGTGGCCATGTCAACTATGTCTCAGCCGAAGAGGCTCATGAGGATCCCAACGTCGTCCTTGGTACGCTCCTTGTTAACTGCCATCCGGCATCTGTTCTTTTCGATACTGGAGCATCTCATTCATTCATATCCGAGAATTATGCTCGGTTGCATAACACGACATTCTGTGACATGCCCACTTCCATGGTAATTCAAACTCCGGGTTCCAAATGGCAAACTTCTAGGGTAAGCCATGGGAACGAAATTCTTGTCGATAGGCTTGTTTTCCTTGCATCTTTAATAGCTCTCAAGTCCTCCGACATAAACATCATCTTGGGTATGGACTGGATGTCGGCTCATTATGCCAAGATCGATTGTGCCACTAGAACCGTTCAACTTACTCATCCCTCGGGCAAGACAGTTAATGTCTTAACTCGAGTGGCCAAGCGCCAACTTTACTCTCTCAATGCCAACCCTCTTCCAGACCTTGAGGACGTTCCGGTAGTCCGAGACTTCCCGGATGTGTTTCCGGAAGAACTGCCAGGTGTTCCACCTAACCGGGATGTCGAGTTTGTGATAGACCTTGTTCCAGGAACCGTTCCAATTGCTAGAAGACCCTACAAGATGGCACCCTTAGAACTAGCCGAGCTTAAGAACCAACTCGATGAGTCCTTGAACAAAGGGTTCATCCGTCCTAGCTCCTCTCCTTGGGCTTGCCCCGTCCTCTTCGTCAAGAAGAAGGATGGAACGGATCGAATGGTTGTGGATTACCGACCTGTCAATCTGGTCACCATCAAGAACAAATACCCGCTTCCCAGGATCAACGACCTGTATGATCAGCTCGCTGGATCCTCAGTCTTCTCCAAGATGGATTTGAGGCTGGGCTACCATCAAATCAAAATCAGAAACGGGGACATTCCCAAAACGGCCTTTGTTACTCGTTATGGCCAATACGAGTACACCGTCATGTCCTTCGGTTTAACCAATGCCCCGGCCACTTTCTCCCAGTTAATGAACTCGGTTTTCATGGAGTACTTGGACAAATTCGTCGTAGTATACCTCGATGACATACTCATCTACTCCAAGAATGAAGAGGAACATGCCGAACATCTAAGGCTGGTATTGATGAAACTTCGAGAGCATCGCCTTTATGCCAAATTCTCCAAGTGTGAATTTTGGTTGTCAGAAGTGACCTATCTAGGCCATGTAATCTCTGGTAAGGGTATTGCTGTCAATCCCGAGCGAGTTCAAGCCGTCCTTGATTGGACCCCACCTGAAACGGTCAAGCAAGTTCGGAGTTTCCTTGGCCTAGCGAGCTATTGCCGCCGCTTCGTCGAGAATTTCTCCAAGGTTGCTAAACCTCTAACTGAACTCCTCAAGAAAGATAAAAAGTTCGAGTGGACTCCACAGTGCGAGTTCAGTTTTCAGGAACTGAAAAGACGCCTGACATCTGCTCCCGTACTGGTACCACCAGATTTCTCCAAGGACTTTATTATCTATTGTGACGCCTCGCGACAAGGACTAGGTTGCATACTCATGCAAGATCGTCAGGTAATTGCCTATGCTTCACGGCAATTACACCTACATGAGGAAAATTATCCCACACCTGATCTAGAGCTTGCAGCTGTAGTCCATGCACTCAAAACCTGGCGACATTACCTCCTCGGTAATCGTTGCGAGATCTTCACCGATCACCAAAGCTTGAAATATATCTTCACCCAACCAGATTTGAATCTCAGGCAAAGACGTTGGGTCGAGTTGATCTCGGATTACGACTTAGTAATAACTTACACCCCTGGCAAGGCCAATGTCATGGCGGATGCACTAAGTCGTAAGTCCTACTGTAACAACCTGATGTTACAACAAAGTCAACCACTTCTCCATGAGGAATTTCGCAAGCTTAATCTTCACATTGTTCCTCAAGGATTCCTATCCACCCTGGTAGCGGAACCTACCCTTACGGATCAGGTCATCAAGGCACAGAAGATAGATCCGGGAATTTCCCATATCAAGAGAAACGTTAAGAAAGGAGTCGTGAATTGTTTCTCCATTGATGATCTAGGTGTTGTATACTTTGGGAATCGCCTAGTGGTTCCGAAGGCGCGAAACCTGAGGCGACTGATCCTTAAGGAAGCTCATGAATCCCCTCTCACCATTCATCCCGGTAGTACCAAAATGTATCAAGACCTACGCCAGAGGTTTTGGTGGACTAGGATGAAGAGACAAATCGCTCAATAGATTGCTAATTGCGACGTTTGTCGTCGTGTTAAAGCAGAGCATCAACGGCCTGCTGGCACCCTTCAACCTTTGGCTATTCCTGAATGGAAATGGGACAAAATCAGTATGCATTTCATCACTGGGTTTCCCAGGACCAAGAGAGGGAATAATGCCATCTTCGTCGTAATCGACCGTCTTTCCAAAGTAGCCCATTTTCTACCTGTTCGTGAGAGTATCACCGCTAGCCAGCTAGCTGACCTATACATCTCCCGAATAGTGTCTCTTCATGGTGTCCCATTGGAAATTAACTCAGACCGTGGAAGTCTCTTCACCTCTCGATTTTGGGAAAGTTTCCAAAATGCTATGGGAACTCATCTCTCCTTTAGCACCGCCTTCCATCCTCAATCAAGTGGTCAAGTAGAGCGAGTAAATCAAATTCTGGAAGATATGCTCCGAGCTTCTGTTATCTCGTTCGGAATGAGTTGGGAGAAATGCCTTCCATTCGCGGAGTTTGCTTATAACAATAGCTATCAAGCTAGTTTGGGCAAGGCTCCCTTCGAAGTTCTCTATGGACGAAAATGTCGAACGCCTCTTAACTGGTCAGAAACCGGGGAAAGACAACTCTTTGGCCCGGATATGATTCAGGAAGCAGAAGAGCAGGTTCGCGTTATTCGTGAGAAATTGAAAACAGCCCAATCTCGCCAAAAGAGTCAATACAATCGTAAGCATAAGCCTATGACATTTGAAATTGACGAGAAAGCTTACCTTCGGGTTACCCCGTTAAAGGGAACCCATCGCTTCGGTATCAAAGGCAAATTGGCTCCGCGTTACATTGGACCCTTTCGCATTCTTGCCAAACGAGGAGAAGTTGCCTACCAATTGGAACTACCTCCGCATCTTTCCAGAGTTCTGATGTCTTCCACGTTTCGCAACTCAGGCGTTGCTTCGTGGATCCTATCCGTGGAGTGGACCACGAAACGCTTGATTTACAAGATAACCTTTCTTATCGGGAATACCCCGTTCGTATCCTTGATCAAGCCGAGCGTACCACTCGACGTCATAATATCAAGTTTCTCAAGGTTCAATGGTCACACCATTCCGAGGAAGAAGCCACTTGGGAAAGGGAGGACCGTCTTCGACTCGAGTACCCCGCCTTCTTCCCAGATGATCCTAAATCTCGGGACGAGATTCTATTGAGTGGGGGTGAGTTGTCACACCCTAGCTAGATTATGCATTAGAGTGTGCATCATGTTTACATTCATCAGAAATTGAAATGGGGAAAGCAGAACCCCCAGCACCCCCCCCCCCCCCCTGAAATCAACTAGGGTTTACTAAAAATCAATTCAATGAACCTGAAATGCCCTTCAAAAATGTTCACCCTCTTTGCCTTGGGTTAGAACCCTTGGGAAAAATGGTGCATATAATTTTAGGTCAACAAAAGGGGCATTGATTTAATTCATAAATATTTGAATTTGGGCATTTAAATACTATTAAATAATTCAAATGCTCAAATAATGTTGGAACTATTTTTGGGCCACTGAAATATTTCAGAAAGTGTCCATAAATATTTTCAGGATTTTATAAAATGATTTAGTATTTAAACTAAATCAAAACAGAATAACAAAAATAGAAAAACAGAATAAAATTAGAAAAGAGAGAGAGTAGGCCAGTGGGCCACTTACCTGGTCCTACCTGGCCCAGCGCCAGGCCACCAGCGGCCCAGCCCACCAGGCCGTTGCCAGTCGTCCCCTAGCTCCTGCCAGGAGGACGAGGGGCGTGTGCCCGCGGTGCGCCAGCACGCGCACGGCCACCGACGGCCACCTCCTGCTTCGGCCGCCTCCCCGACGTCGTTTTGGACGCCACGCACCCCCCCTGGCCCTCTCATTCCCCCTCCCCCGTGCTCATCCCCTCCTCTGCTCTCTCTCCCGCGCAACCGCCATGAGCCCGAGAGCACCGACGAGGACCACCACGGCCACCGCCTCCCCCTCGCTTCCCTGACCAGCTTAGAGGCTCCGCCTCGACCCCGTCTTCCTCCTCACCGAACCACGCCCCGCCGGAAGCCCTGCATCGTCGAATTCAAGCTCTTCTTCAAGCTTCGGCACCGACGATCGCCGCCGTCGATTTGCTTGCTCCAGTGCCTCTCCGAGCTTGCCGAGGCCACCGCTGCACCCGCTGTGAGCTCCTGTGTCGTTTCCCCCTCTCCCCTGGCTCGTTTTCTTCCTCTAACACCGATGCCCGTCGGAACCGAGAGCTCTTCGCCGCCGGCCATGCCGCCACCGTGACCACAGCCGTGCAAGCTCGCAACCGAGCGCGCCATCGTGCTCAGCACGTTCCCAGGAGTCGACCGCGACCACCCGCGACTCCTGCCGTTCCCTACAACGCTGATCCGCTCAACTCCCGAACTCCGGCCGCCGCGCAAGTTGCCGCCGCCGTCGTTTTAGGCCACTAGGGCTGCTGCCGTGTGCACAGATGGATGCGGGCGAGTCCCAGCTCCGCGTAGATGCCCTCCGCTGGCCTTTTGGTCGCCGGAGGAGGATTTCCGAGCCCCTCCGCCGTCTCTGGCCTTGCCGGCGACGAGCCGGGGTCAACTCCGGCGTGTTTTGACCCCGGGTCGGCTGGGTTGACTCCCCCCTGACTCACTGACGTGTGGGCCCAGGCGCCTGCCTAATTACTGTTAGTTAATTAGAGTTAATAAAAATTAGCTAAATAGTGAGCCACTGACATGCGGGCCCCGCCCGGCTAACCAAGTTAGTTAGGGTTAACTAACTTAGTTAGTTGATTGTGTCACTGACCAGTGAACCCCACTGGTCAGGTTTGACCTGGGGGCGCCAGTTGACCTGCTGACATTAGGGTGAAGTCATGCTGACGCAATAATTCCTTTTCTGGATTTAATTTTATATAGAAAATTCCAGAAAATTGCCTAAACTTCAAAAATTCATAGAAATTCAACCATAACTCCAAATGAGACAAATTATATATAAAAAATTATCAGAAAAATTCAAGGAATCCATCTGTACCATTTTCATGCATGTTTGAACAATGCTTGTCCTCTGTTTTGGACAAAACAAATAAAGGGCATTTAAATAATCATATATGGGGTTGGAATTTGAATCTTGTACTCAAACCAACTTCATTTAAATCATAGCTAGTTGCATTAGCTCAAGACACATCCATATTGCCATGTCATAGCATGCATCATATTGTTGCATATCATCATGTGTTGATTGTGCTCGGTTGTGTTATTTGTGGTAGGTTCTGCCTCCGAGGATATTCACGAGTATCCAACTGAAGGGCAGTATCCCGTTACCACTCCATCAGGCAAGCAACCATTGATCATTCCGATACAACCCATGTTCTCGCTCCTGCTCTTGTTTACTGCATTAAGACAACACGATTCAAACTGTTGTGTGCTATGGTAGTTGAACCCTTATCCTCTGCATGACCTGTCATTGCCACAGTAACTAGATGAAACCCACTAGCATGTGTAGGAGTTGATTGAGCCATGTTTTGTGATTCCTACCTTGCTATGCCTGCTATGCTTAGAGTTGTGTCAGGTCTGGTTCATCTGGGTGATGGGCTAGAGTGAAATGCTCGTGTCAGTAATATGTGGGATGTGTTGAACATGTTTTGGTAAAGGTATCGATGAGAGGCCATGTAGGAGTACATGGTGGGTTGTTTCATTGAGGCCGTCCATAAGAACTGAGATCTGTATGTGTGATTTAAGATACAGTTACTACCGTACATTGGGCCCGAAACAAATGGACCCTCTCGGCTTCTTAGCCACCCTAGTACTCTGTCCAGGAGTTGCAAATAGTTAATGGTGTTTGTAGGATATGTGTTGGCGGCCGTGCGTAGCGCTGACCCTAGGGGTGGGCTATGTTGCGGTAGATACACCGTGGCACGGTGTACCGAGTCACCCGTTTGGTGTCTCGGGAACCCTGTTCACATCGTTCGGGGCCGTATGTGGAAACCTCGGCCGGACTCCCTGCGGATGGAACCTGGATAGGCGATAACCTGGACTAGGGGCTTAGGTGTTTAGGTAGGCCGTGGCCGACACCCTCGCTGGGCTTCCGCTTGAAGGTTGCCGAGTACATGTCATGTAGACGGCGGTAAGCGGTGAAAGCGTGTATGACGAAGTACACCCCTGCAGGGTATAAAACTATTCGAATAGCCGCGTCCGCGGTAAAGGACTACTTGGTTGCCTATACAGTTCATAGACAAGTTAATGGATACTACTAAAAGACTCAAGATAAGTGTGAGTACCGAGGATGGCCCCCTCGCAGGATACGAGGGAGGATCCACGGTGGAGTATTGTGATGGTGAGTAGTGGACTCGTGTGCGAAAACTATTTTGCTAAAAGATTCCGTAGGATAGCTTAGCCAAGAGTCAAAGCTGGCTTGCTGCATAAACCCCACCACCTTCTTGAGAATGAGCATGTATAGTAGGTTCTGATGTAAGACTTGCTGAGTACCCTTGTACTCATGTTTGCTTATTTATTGTTTTCAGACGACAACACTGCCCCCTCCGATGGGTTTTACGTAGACCTTGACGTCGATGAGTGACTAGCCACCCAGGTGGTGATCCAGGCCGTGGAGGGCCCTATGTAGATAGACAGGCTTCGAGAAGCCTTCTTTCTTTCTAGAGTCTGTACTCAGACTAGTTGCTTCCGCATGTGCTTGTATGACTGTATGACTTGAGTGTCGGGTCATGTGACCCCTACCTGTATGGATATGTTATGTATGGCTCCCTGGAGCCTTTAAATAAAGTACCTGAGTTGTAGAGTTTTGTTGTGATGCCATGTTGTATGTACTCATATCGAGCATATTGTATGTATGATTGAAATGCTTGGTATGAGTGGGATCCGACAATCTAGTTGTTTGTCCTTCGCAGCCTTTCTTATGGGGAAATGTAGTCTAGTGCTCCTCGAGCCATAGTAGTCCGCTACAGCCCGGTTCACCGGAGTCCTGCTAGCCCAGCACTACTGTTCAGGACACTTGACTGGCCGGCATGTGTTTCACTTCGTCCCTATGTCTGTCCCTTCGGGGAAATGTCACGGGTGATCTCCGGAGTCCTGTCTAGCCTGCTACAGCCCGGGATCTCCCGGAGTCCTGTTAGCCCAGTGCTACAGCCCGGAATCACTCGTTGATGACCGACATGTTCGTTGTGATTCATGTATGCCTGTCTCCATAGGTCTGTGCCGCTTTGGGTTCACGACTAGCCATGTCGGCCCGTGTTCTCGGTCATATGGATGCTAGCGACATTGTCATATACGCGAGCCAAAAGGCGCAAACGGTCCCGGGCCATGGTAAGGCGACACCCGTAGGATACCGTGCGTGAGGCCGCAAAGTGATATGAGGTGTTACCGGCTAGATCGATGTGGCTTAGAATCGGGGTCCTGACACTCAGCAATCTCGCACCCTCGCGATCAAGACTATTTAAGCTTTATAGGTAGGAAAGGGGTAATGTAAAGTGGAGCTGCAGCAAGCGACTAGCATATATGGTGGCTAACTTATTCGCAAAGGAGAGCGAGAAGAGGAGGCAAAGCACGAGCGGAAACTATATAGAGCAGCCTACGCAAACATAACTCCAATGCCGTGTCCACTTCCCGGACTCCGCCGAGAAGAGGCCATCACGGCAACACACGCAGTTGATTCATTTTAATTATTTAAGGTTCAACTTATCTACAACCGGACATTAACAAATTCCCATCTGCCCATAACCGCGGGCACGTCTTCCGAAAGATCAATCCCTGCAGGGGGGGTCCCAACTTAGCCCATAACAAGCTCTCACGGTCAACGAAGGAATATACCTCCACCCAGGACCCACTGATCAGACTCGGTATCCCGGTACAACAAGATGATTCGACAGGTCAAAACTAGTCCAGCAACACCGCCCGAATGTGCCGACAAATCCCGATAGGAGCTGCACATATCTCTTTCTCAGGGCACGCTCGGATAGGTCAAGCTACGAGTAAAACCAACCCTCGAGTTTCCTCGAGGTGGCCCCGCAGGCTGCCTGGTTCGGACCAACACTCAGAGGAGCACTGGCCCGTGGGGGGCTAAAATAAAGATGACCCTCGGGCTCCGGAAACCCAAGGGAAAAAAGGGGGTTAGGTGGCAAATGGTAAAACCAATGTTGGGCATTGCTGGAAAAGCTTTAATCAAGGCGAACTATCAAGGGGTTCCCATTATAGCCCAACCGTGTAAGGGACGCAACAATCCGGGAACATAACACCGATATGACGGAAACTAGGGCGGCAAGAGTGGAACAAAACACTAGGCGAGAGGCCGAGCCTTCCACCCTTTACCAAGTATATAGATGAATAAAGATAACATAGCAATATATTGATATCCCAACAAGTAAAATAAATGTTCCAATAAGGAACGGCTCCAATCTTCACCTGCAACTAACAACGCTATAAGAAGGGCTGAGCAGAGGGGTAACATAGCCAATCAATGGTTTGCTAGGACGAAGGTGGGTTAGAGGCTCAATCATGGCAATTGGGAGGCTGACAAGCAAGTGGTAGGCATCGTAGCATTGGCAAAGCAAAAGAGCGAGCAAACTAGCATAGCAAAGATAGTAGTGATTTCGAGGGTATGATCATCTTGCCTGCACAGTTGTCAGAGTTGACTGGATCCTCAAAAGCAAACTCAACGGGCTCCTCGTTAGCGAACTCGTCTCCCGGCTCTACCCAACAACACAAACAAGCAACATGGACACAATCAACCACGTGCAAGGGCAACCAATAATATGCAAAGATGATATGCTATGCGGGATGCGATGCGGGATGCAAAATGTAAGACGTGACAGGAAATGCATGAACCTGGCCTCAACTTGGAAAACCAAGTGTGCCACTGGATAGAGGGGAAGAAATCCCCTGAAAACGATATAAAGATCATGGCAATCGGAGCTACGGTTTGGAAATGGCAAGCGTTTTACTAAACGAACCGATCTGCGATTTACAGCAAGTAGGCTCCTAAATGCAACAAACTGAACATGCTACAGCCACCAAACATGAAAACAAATTGCATGGCAGCGATGTACTCAAGATGCTTAACAAATCACCAGGACTGAGGCATAGGAAAATTCATCCATTAAGGGCTTCAAACAAGCATGGCAAAACTGAATAAGCAAAACAGATTTCAGACTTTGCGAAATTAACGCTAGTCTGAAATTTCAGACCACGATGCTCTCTTCGGAGCAGCAGAACAACATGAAGCAAAACCTGAACATGGCAAGTAAGAGCATGGCATGGAGCTACTCAACAAGCTTAACAAAACACCCAAAATGACCTGGGGCCAAAAGGGTTCACAAAATACTCTACCGAGCACACGAACATCGATGAAACACAATCAGTTTTCAGACAGTGAAAACTGGGATATGCTGAAATATAACTCACGGAGGCATGTAAACAAGCTTGATGCTCTCGCTACGGTGCAAGTCATGCCAAGGCAAGCATATATCCATTAAGAAGGCACAAAATGCTAGCTATACATGGCAAGAACAATGGCATAGCATGCATGGATCACTAGCAATAGCTCCGGCAAAATCGCAAGAGAGTTCACGATCTGCCCAAAACAACAACTATGCAAAAGTTGGGCTCGATTGAGTGAACCTAGGGTGCTCCAAAATAACAAGTAAAGACATGGATGGATTAAGCACAACAAACATAACAAATCACTCTTACTGATCATCCTCAAAAGATGTACGGATCACTAGGAAACAAGCTGGACATATAGCATTGTGAACTAAAACATCCCAGACTTTGCAAGCTTGCACAAGACAACACACACATCCTAAAAATGCATGGGATGCACCTCTAGAAAGAAGACAACATGCTTAACAATTCATGCCAAAGGGGCACAGGCATATCATGCACACAATAATCATGGCAAAAATGACAAAAGTCAATGGAGGGCTAACGGATCTGCAATTTAACTCATGATGCCTCCTTCCAACAGCATTTTGGGCACCAAGATGACCTCAAATGCAAATGATGCAATGGAAAGAAATGATGTACTCGTCGAGACGAAGATTTTAACATATCATATGCCCAAATCGGAGCTACGGATGCAAAGATATGGCAGGTCAAAGTAGGCATAAAAAATTACGGAATTTGGGTTAGAGGTGGAGAGGGGGTCAACCGGATCCAGATCTACACTGTAGCAATCCCGCACGAACACTGTTCACCGATCCGGCGGGGCGGCGGTTGCCGGCGACGGCGAGCTCGGACGGCGGCGCGGGGAGGCGGGCCGGCGTGGGGGAAGGTCGGCGACGGCGAGCGGCGGCGCGGAGAGGGTCGGCGAGCCCCGGGCGGGGCCGGGCGAGGCCGGCGACGAGGGGCTCCGGGACGCGGCGAACTCCGGCGAGGCGCGCGCGGTGGCGCGGGCTAACTCCGGCCGCCGGAGTGGAAGGAGGCGACGGCGAGGCTCTCGGGTGGCGGCGCGGGCGAGGTCGGGCCGCGGGGGCCGGCTTCGGGGTCCCCGGCCCGTGGCAGCGGCGGTGGGCGCGAGCCACTGGTGGCGTGCCACGTGGCGGCGGCGGGCGGACCGGACGTGTCCGTCGGTGGCGGACGTGTCCGGCGGCGGCGGATCTGGAATTTAGGGTTTGGACGGGGGAGAGATCCGGATTTCGGGGAAGGGGTCTATTTATAGACCTAGAGGGAGCTAGGAGAGTCCAAATGAGGTGCGGTTTTCGCCCACACGATCGTGATCGAACGACCGAGACGATGGAGCAGAGTTTGGTGGGTTTTGGGCCAAATTGGAGGGGTGTTGGGCTGCACACACACGAGGCCTTTTCGGTCCCTCGGTTAACCGTTGGAGTATCAAACGAAGTCCAAATGACCCGAAACTTGACAGGCGGTCTACCGGTAGTAAACCAAGGCCGCATGGCAAGTCTCGGTCCAATCCAGAAATGTTTAATCCCCACACACGAAAGAAAGCTAGAAATGGCCACCGGAGGAGAACGAAGCACCGGAATGCAAAATGGACAACAAGGAAAATGCTCGAATGCATGAGATGAACATGTATGCAAATGCAATGCACATGATGACATGATATGAGATGCACGAAAACAAAAACAACACACGGAGACAAAGACCCGAACCCGAGAATTAAATATAACTTAATGCCGGAAACGGCAAGAGTTGGAGTACAAATAGGGAAAGTTACATATGGGGCGTTACACCTAGATCACGTTTGTTGAGAAAATAATGTTCCCGAAGGTTTCATTCCGTTTGGACTCCGTTTGATATTCCTTTTGTTTGAAACCCTAAAATAGGCAAAAACAGCAATTTGGGCTCGGCCTCCGGTTAGTAGGTTAGTCCCAAAAATGATATAAAAGTGTAAAATAAAGCCCATTGCCATCCAAAATAGATAATATAATAGCATGGAGCAAACCAAAATTATAGATACGTTGGAGACGTATCAGCTTACGGTCCAATCCGGCGCACGCCCTCAATCGCTGACGTCAAGAAGGCTTCGGCTGATACCACGACGTCGAGTGCCCATAACTGTTCCCGCGTAGTTGGTTAGTGCGTATAGGCCATTGGCCAGGCTCAGATCAAATACCAAGATCTCGTTAAGCGTGTTGTTTTGAAGTAACCACAGACGCCGACTAGGGCAAGGCCCACCTCTCTCCTAGGTGGTGTCAACCTACCCTGTCGCTCTGTCACAAAGTAACAGTCGGGGGCCTTCGAGAACCCAGGCCCACCTCTACCGGGATGCAGCCACCTGTCCTTTCAGCCCCCACATCGGAACCACTTGCGGGTACTCTATGAGCCGACGTGACTTTAGTCACCACAAAGTATCATGTATAAAAGTGTTGTGTGTATATACCTGTTATCACCTCCCAAAGTGACCATGTCCCGATAATATAGCATAGAAGACGGACAACAATGTAGGTCCACTGATGGAATACTAGCATTCCATACTAAGCATTTAGGATTGCACGTAAAGGTAACAACAATAGCAACAATGACAGGCTATGCAGCAGAATAGGATTAACCAGAAGCAGTAACATGATACACTACTCTAATGCAAGCAGTAAAGAGAAGGAATAGGTGATACCAGGTTTGATCATGGGGCGCTTGCCTGGTTGCTCTGGCAAGGAGGGGTCGTCAACAACGTAGTCGAACGGCGCACCAGCAGTGGCGTCAGTCTCGTAGTCTACCGGAGAGAAGAGGGAGAAGAAACAATGAATACAATGCAAATAGATGCATATCAATGCATGACAAGATAAGTAATGGTGCCAGGTGTGGCCTAACGCAGTAGGAGGTGATACGGGCGAAGGGGGGAAACAACCGGAAAAGAATCCCCGGTGTTTCGCGTTTTCGAACAAATGAACCGCATGAGGAAAGTTGTGGGTTC
Organism: Triticum monococcum; assembly: GCA_034509565.1. NCBI lineage: Eukaryota > Viridiplantae > Streptophyta > Magnoliopsida > Poales > Poaceae > Triticum > Triticum monococcum. The sequence goes on along the minus strand of CM067842.1, from coordinate 24,234,801 downwards.
TCTATGCTAGGGATGTGTGGCAGATGATTAGAGTGTGTAACCGGATTCGTCTCGTCGTTTTGAGTTACTTTCATGTACAAAGTATTTTCATCCGACTTACGGATTATTTTATATAAATTTTTAAAGATTTTATCAATTCTTGGAAATAACTGATATAATTTAACTTGAAAATGTTTATTGCGTCAGTATGATGTCAGTGGTCAACTGTGACCCTTGACCGGTCAAACTGGCATGAGGGTCCCGTCTAACATTGACTGATTAACCTAATTAACATATTAATGAGTTTAATTAGGTTAACTATAAGTTTAGTTAGTTTAGTTAAACATAATTAATTAACTAAATATATTTTTAATCTCCTTTTTCTTAACTCTCTTGGGGTGGGCCCACATGTCATAGGCTCGAGGGGGCTAACGGGCACGCAGGTACGGGGCGGAGCGGAGCGGGGAGACCGATCGGGCACCCGCCCAGAAGGGGACGAGGCCACGACCGGTGGCGGCCTCGGGGCGGGTGGCCGCCAGCGGCTGTGGCCAGGGGGGAATGGGCTGCAAGGGAGCAGCGAGGGGGGCAGCACGCGGACGAGGCGATGGTGGTGGCCGAGAACGGTGAGCAGAGAGTGTTGGAAATATGCCCTAGAGGCAATAATAAATTGGTTATTATTATATTTCATTGTTCATGATAATCGTTTATTATCCATGCTAGAATTGTATTGATAGGAAACTCAGATACATGTGTGGATACATAGACAACACCATGTCCCTAGTAAGCCTCTAGTTGACTAGCTCGTTGATCAATAGATGGTTACGGTTTCCTGACCATGGACATTGGATGTCGTTGATAATGAGATCACATCATTAGGAGAATGATGTGATGGACAAGACCCAATCCTAAGCCTAGCACAAAGATCGTGTAGTTCGTATGCTAAAGCTTTTCTAATGTCAAGTATCATTTCCTTAGACCATGAGATTGTGCAACTCCCGGATACCGTAGGAGTGCTTTGGGTGTGCCAAACGTCACAACGTAACTGGGTGGCTATAAAGGTACACTACAGGTATCTCCGAAAGTGTCTGTTGGGTTGGCACGAATCGAGACTGGGATTTGTCACTCCGTGTAAACGGAGAGGTATCTCTGGGCCCACTCGGTAGGACATCATCATAATGTGCACAATGTGATCAAGGAGTTGATCACGGGATGATGTGTTACGGAACGAGTAAAGAGACTTGCCGGTAACGAGATTGAACAAGGTATCGGGATACCGATGATCGAATCTCGGGCAAGTATCATACCGCTAGACAAAGGGAATTGTATACGGGATTGATTAAGTCCTTGACATCGTAGTTCATCCGATGAGATCATCGTGGAGCATGTGGGAGCCAACATGGGTATCCAGATCCCGCTGTTGGTTATTGACCGGAGAGTTGTCTCGGCCATGTCTGCATGACTCCCGAACCCGTAGGGTCTACACACTTAAGGTTCGATGACCCTAGGGTTATAGGGAAAGTACGTATGCGGTTACCGAATGTTGTTTGGAGTCCCAGATGAGATCCCGGACGTGACGAGGAGTTCCGGAATGGTCAGGAGGTAAAGATTGATATATAGGAACTATGGTTTTGGCCACCGGAAGTGTTCCGGGCATCACCAGTAGTGTACCGGGACCACCGAAAGGGGTCCGGGGGTCCACCAGGTGGGGCCACCAGCCCCGGAGGCATACATGGGCCAATAGTGGGAAGGGACCAGCCCCTAGGTGGGCTGGGGCACCTCCCCACCAAGGCGCATGCGCCTGGAGAGAAGAGGGGGCAAACCCTAAGGGCAGATGGGCCCTAAGGCCCATGCCTGGTGCGCCTCCCTCTCCCCCCACTTGGCCGCCACCCCAGATGGGGATTGGGGCTGCCGCCACCCCTAGGGTGGAAACCCTAGGTGGGGGCGCAGCCCTCCCTCTCCCCCTATATATAGTGGAGGCAAAGGGGCATCCCAGACATGAGGTTCCTCCCCTGTTGGCGCAGCCCTACCCTTCTCCCTCCTCGTCTCTCGTAGTGCTTGGTGAAGCCCTGCTGGAGTCCCGCGCTCCTCCACCACCACCACGCCGTCGTGCTGCTGCTGGACGGAGTCTTCCCCAACCTCTCCTTCTCCCCTTGCTGGATCAAGGCGTAGGAGACGTCACCGGGCTGTATGTGTGTTGAACGCGGGGGCGCCGTCTGTTCGGCACTAGGATCATCGGTGATTTGGATCACGACGAGTACGACTCCATCAACCCCGTTCACTTGAACACTTCCGCTTAGCGATCTACAAGGGTATGTAGATGCACTCTTCTTACCTCGTTGCTAGACTTCTCCATAGATTGATCTTGCTGATGCGTAGAAAATTTTGAATTTCTGCTATGTTCCCCAACAGAGAGGTGCGAGGCGAGAGAGCTCGAGCGGGGAGCGGCCGTGGGTGGGTGCAGCGGGGGCGATGCGGGGCATGGAGCTGAGGCGACATCAACAGTGAGTGCCGTGGATGGCAGCGGGCGGACGGGCATGGGCCGGGGCGATGGGTGGGCGCAGGCGGAGCGCAGCGGCAGCGCTGCAAGTAGGCGGCCAGGGGAAAGCAGTGACGAGCGGGCTGGCGGCGGCAGATGCAGTCATGCGGGGCACGGCCGGGAGCGGCAAGCAACTAGCTGCAGCGAGTAGGAGCGATGGAGCAGCGAAACAACATCAGGCGCAGGCGGGGCCTCGGCGGGGAGAACGCACACGCGGCCGGCTGTGGGGGCGCGCCTTGGTGCGGCCAAGTCGAGGGCGGGGCGGCCAGGCGCAGTGGCTACGGGTAGTGGCAGTAGCAAGCGAGCGCGACGGGGGAGCAGCGACAGGTGACGCCACGCGCGCGGGAGCGAACGGAGAGGTTCGGGCGCGTCAATGGTAGCATCCTACAGCGACAGGAAGAAAGAAAAGGGAGAAGGGGGAATGGATGGCGGCTCACATCGGTGTCGGGGAGAAGCACGAGGAAGCCGGGGAGGTCGCGGTGTGGCAGATCGACGATGAGGTCGCGGTGCGGCAGATCGACGATGACGTCGCGGTGGCCGGGGCGAAGAAGAACGAAGATGGGAGACGAGGTCGACCAAGGCGGCCCTCCTAGCGCGGTCCTGGCGTCGCGAAGGTCATTCGCCACGGTGACGACGGCGGCGCAGCCGTGGCATTGCTTGGGTGAGCTCGTGGCGACATATCTAGGAGGAGGCGAGGAGAACGGCGAGAGGGAGTGGACGCGGGTGAACCCTAGGACGCCGAAGACGGCCTTATTCTCGCCGAGGAGGCACGGATGGCCGGCGCGTGGCGATCCTCACCATGGATGGGCGCTCTGCGTCCACGACGCCTGGATGAACAGGAAGTTGAAGAAGGTTATACTGGTGGGCTGGGCCGGTTCCTGTAGTGAGGAGGCCAAAGTGCACAGCAGATTATGTATTATGTTTTTCACTTCTTTTTGTTTATTGTTTTTCTTATTTATCTATTGTTTTGTGTTTAGTTTAGGTACTAAATGATTTTAGTTAAGGTGAAACTCCTCATATAATTACCTCCTGATATTTTGGGTTTGTCCAAAAAGTTTGGGGGTTATTTGGAAATGTTTGAAATTAAGTTCATATTTTAATGGGCATAATAAGGGATGCTTGTTCACTTTAATTATTTCTCGGGGAAATTTAAAAATCCATTTAATGTTAGCTCCTACATGGTAAATACTTAGGGAATATTTGCAACCCATCGAACATTTTTATTTGACAGTTTGAAGAAATAAGAATTTAACTTATTACTTGAAATTTGAATGACTTTAATTTATTAAAGGGGCAATTTGGCTAAGCCAAACCTGATGACATGGTACTGAAGGAAATATGCCCTAGAGGCAATAATAAAGTTATTATTTATTTCCTTATATCATGATAAATGTTTATTATTCATGCTAGAATTGTATTAACCGGAAACATAATACATGTATGAATACATAGACAAACAGAGTGTCACTAGTATGCCTCTACTTGACTAGCTCGTTAATCAAAGATGGTTATGTTTCCTAACCATGAACAAAGAGTTGTTATTTGATTAACGAGGTCACATCATTAGTTGAATGATCTGATTGACATGACCCATTTCATTAGCTTAGCACCCGATCGTTTAGTATGTTGCTATTGCTTTCTTCATCACTTATACATGTTCCTATGACTATGAGATTATGCAACTCCCGTTTGCCGGAGGAACACTTTGGGTACTACCAAACGTCACAACGTAACTGGGTGATTATAAAGGAGTACTACAGGTGTCTCCAATGGTAGATGTTGGGTTGGCGTATTTCGAGATTAGGGTTTGTCACTCCGATTGTCGGAGAGGTATCTCTGGGCCCTCTCGGTAATACACATCACATAAGCCTTGCAAGCATTATAACTAAGATGTTAGTTGTGAGATGATGTATTACGGAATGAGTAAAGAGACTTGCCAGTAACGAGATTGAACTAGGTATTGGATACCGACGATCGAATCTCGGGCAAGTAACATACCGATGACAAAGGGAACAACGTATGTTGTTATGCGGTCTGACCGATAAAGATCTTCGTAGAATATGTAGGAGAAAATATGGACATCCAGGTCCCGCTATTGGTTATTGACCGGAGACGTGTCTCGGTCATGTCTACATTGTTCTCGAACCGTAGGGTTTGCACGCTTAATGTTACGATGACAGTTATTATGAGTTTATGCATTTTGATGTACCGAAGGTTGTTCGGAGTCCCGGATGTGATCACGGACATGACGAGGAGTCTCGAAATGGTCGAGATATAAAGATTGATATATTGGAAGCCTATGTTTGGACATCGGAAGTGTTCCGGGTGAAATCGGGAATTTTACCGGAGTACCGGGAGGTTATCGGAACCCCCCCGAGAACCAAATGGGCCTTATTGGGCCTTAGTGGAAAGGTGAAAGGGGCAGCCCAAGGTGGGCTGCGCGCCACCCCCCTCCCCTAGTCCTATTAGGACTAGGAGAGGTGGCCGGCCACCTCTCTCCCTCTCTTTCCACTTGGGAGTCCTATTAGGAATAGGATTTGGGGGGGAGTCCAACTCCCGGTAGGAGTAGGACTCCTCCTGCGCCTCCCTAGCTTGGCCGGCCAGCCCCCCCCCCCTCTCAACCTTTATATACGGGGGCAGGGGGCACCTCTAGACACACAAGTTGATCCTTGAGATTGTTCCTTAGCCGTGTGCGGTGCCCCCTTCCACCAAATTCCACCTCGATCATACCGTTGTAGTGCTTAGGCGAAGCCCTGCGTCGGTAGTACATCAAGATCGTCACCACGCCGTCGTGCTGACGGAACTCTTCCTCGACGCTTTGCTGGATCGGAGCCCGAGGATCGTCATCGAGCTGAACGTGTGCTAAGAACTCGGAGGTGCCGGAGTAACGGTGCTTGGATCGGTCGGATCGGGAAGAAGACGTACGACTACTTCCTCGCCGGTGACGATGGTGATCATGACGGTGCTTCGGAGATGGAGATCACAAGGACAAGATGATGATGGCCATATCATATCACTTATATTGATTGCATGTGATGTTTATCTTTTATGCATCTTATCTTGCTTTGATTGACGGTAGCATTATAAGATGATCTCTCACTAAATTATCAAGAAGTGTTCTCCCTGAGTATGCACCGTTGCCAAAGTTTGTCGTGCCCAGACACCACGTGATGATCGGGTGTGATAAGCTCTACGTCCATCTACAACGGGTGCAAGCCAGTTTTGCACACGCAGAATACTCAGGTTAAACTGGACGAGCCTAGCATATGCAGATATGGCCTCGGAACACAGACACCGAAAGGTCGAGCGTGAATCATATAGTAGATATGATCAACATAATGATGTTCACCATTGAAAACTACTCCATCTCACGTGATGATCGGTTGTGGTTTATTTGATTTGGATCACGTGATCACTTAGAGGATTAGAGGGATGTTTATCTAAGTGGGAGTTCTTAAGTAATTTGATTAACTAAACTTAAATTTATCATGAACTTAGTCCTGGTAGTATTTTGCAAATTATGTTGTAGATCAATAGCTCGCGTTGTTGCTTCCCTGTGTTTATTTTTGATATGTTCCTAGAGAAAATTGTGTTGAAAGATGTTAGTAGCAATGATGCGGATTGGAACCGTGATCTGAGGTTTATCCTCATTGCTGCACAGAAAAATTATGTCCTTGATGCACCGCTAGGTGACAGACCTATTGCAGGACCAGATGCAGACGTTATGAACGTTTGGCTAGCTCAATATGATGACTACTTGATAGTTTAGTGCACCATGCTTAACGGCTTAGAGTCGGGACTTCAAAGACGTTTTGAATGTCATGGACCATATGAGATGTTCCAGGAGTTGAAGTTAATATTTCAAGCAAATACCCGAGTTGAGAGATATGAAGTCTCCAACAAGTTCTATAGCTAAAAGATGGAGGAGAATCGCTCAACTAGTGAGCATGTGCTCAGATTGTCTGGGTACTACAATCGCTTGAATCAAGTGGGAGTTAATCTTCCAGATAAGATAGTGATTGACAGAATTCTCTAGTCACCATCACCAAGTTAGTAGAACTTCGTGATGAACTATAGTATGCAAGGGATGACGAAAACAAATCCCGAGCTTTTCATGATGATGAAATCGATGAAGGTAGAAATCAAGAAAGAGCATCAAGTGTTGATGGTTGACAAGATAGAAAGAGAATGAAAGTCATTCCCTATGCCTCAGCCACAGGTTCTATAAAGTATGCCATGCTGTGTACTGGATCTATTGTATACCCTACACTGATTTGGCAAGGGAGTACAATAGTGATCTAGGAGTAGATCACTAGACAGCGGTCAGAATTATCCTTAGTGAAATAAGGAAATGTTTCTCGATTATGGATGTGACAAAAGGCTCGTCGTAAAGGGTTACGCCGATGCAAGTTTTGACACTAATCTAGATGACTCTAAGTCTCGGTCTAGATACATATTGATAGTGGGAGCAATTAGCTAGAGTAGCTCCATGCAGAGCATTGTTGACATAGAAATTTGCAAAATACATGTGGATCTGAATGTGGCAGACCCGTTGACTAAGATTCTCTCACAAGCAAAACATGATCACACCTTAGTACTCTTTGGGTGTTAATCACATAGCGATGTGAACTAGATTACTGGATCTAGTAAACCCTTTGGGTATTGGTCACATGGCGATGTGAAATATGGGTGATAATCACATGATGATGTGAACTATCGATGTTAATCACATGGTGATGTGATCTAGATTATTGACTCTAGTGCAAGTGGGAGACTGAAGGAAATATGCCCTAGAGGCAATAATAAAGTTATTATTTATTTCCTTATATCATGAGAAATGTTTATTATTCATGCTAGAATTATATTAACCGGAAACATAATACATGTGTGAATACATAGACAAACAGAGTGTCACTAGTATGCCTCTACTTTACTAGCTCGTTAATCAAAGATGGTTATGTTTCCTAACCATGGACAAAAGAGTTGTTATTTGATTAACGAGGTCACATCATTAGTTGAATGATCTGATTGACATGACCCATTCCATTAGCTTAGCATCCGATCATTTAGTATGTTGCTATTGCTTTCTTCATGACTTATACATGTTCCTATGACTATGAGATTACGCAACTCCCGTTTGCCGGAGGAACACTTTGGGTACTACCAAACGTCACAACGTAACTGAGTGATTATAAAGGAGTACTACAGGTGTCTCCAATGGTAGATGTCTGGTTGGCGTATTTCGAGATTAGGGTTTGTCACTCCGATTGTCGGAGAGGTATCTCTGGGCCCTCTCGGTAATACACATCACATAAGCCTTGCAAGCATTATAACTAAGATGTTAGTTGTGAGATGATGTATTACGGAACGAGTAAAGAGACTTGCCAGTAACGAGATTGAACTAGGTATTGGATACCGATGATCGAATCTCGGGCAAGTAACATACCGATGACAAAGGGAACAACGTATGTTGTTATGCAGTCTGACCGATAAAGATCTTCGTAGAATATGTAGGAGCCAATATGGACATCCAGGTCCCGCTATTGGTTATTGACCGGAGACGTGTCTCGGTCATGTCTACATTGTTCTCGAACCGTAGGGTCCGCACGCTTAACGTTACGATGACAGTTATTATGAGTTTATGCATTTTGATGTATCGAAGGTTGTTCGGAGTCCCGGATGTGATCACGGACATGACGAGGAGTCTCGAAATGGTCGAGACATAAAGATTGATATATTGGAAGCCTATGTTTGGACATCGGAAGTGTTCCGGGTGAAATCGGGAATTTTACCGGAGTACCGGAAGGTTACCGGAACCCCCCGGGAACCAAATGGGCCTTATTGGGCCTTAGTGGAAAGGTGAAAGGGGCAGCCCAAGATGGGCTGCGCGCCACCCCCCTCCCCTAGTCCTATTAGGACTAGGAGAGTTGGCCGGCCACCTCTCTCCCTCTCTTTCCACTTGGGAGTCCTATTAGGAATAGGATTGGGGGGAGGGGGGGTGTCCTACTCCCGATAGGAGTAGGACTCCTCCTGCGCCTCCCTAGCTTGGCCGGCCAGCCCTCCCCCTCTCAACCTTTATATACGGGGGCAGGGGGCACCTCTAGACACACAAGTTGATCATTGAGATCGTTCCTTAGCCGTGTGCGGTGCCCCCTTCCACCAAATTCCACCTCGATCATACCGTTGTAGTGCTTAGGCGAAGCCCTACGTCGGTAGTACATCAAGATCGTCACCACGCCGTCGTGCTGACGGAACTCTTCCTCGACGCTTTGCTGGATCGGAGCCCGAGGATCATCATTGAGCTGAACGTGTGCTAAGAACTCGGAGGTGCCGGAGTAACGGTGCTTGGATCGGTCGGATCGGGAAGAAGACGTACGACTACTTCCTCTACGTTGTGTCAATGCTTCCGTTGTGATCTACAAGGGTACGTAGATCAGACTCTCCCCCTCGTTGCTATGCATCACCATGATCTTGCGTGTGCGTAGGAAATTTTTTGAAATTACTACGTTACCCAACACTTTCTTCCTTCTCTCATGTTCATGTTCTTTGGCTAGTTTACTGAGTAGCGCCATCCATTACACCGTGGTCCTTGTTTTATTTCCCTTCAGAATAATGTTTGCATCTAAATTTTCTTGTTGGGTTCCAAAAGCAAGTGGCATGCACTGCTTTTAGTCAGGTGAGGGCCTCCGCTGCTACTAACCTCCCCAAGTTCCATGTCACCTGCTTGTGTGTGCCTGTCAATGAAGGAAAAATAGACATGGGCAAGGTTATATCTACAGGCAAAAGTTCAGAAAGAAGATGGAGCGCGGTTCAACTTCTTCTTGCATTTTTAATTCTTAGTACAAAAAAGACATCTCAGAAAGAAGAAGAAATCGCAAGCTAATCGTCTTGTTTGATGTTCAAGTGTTCGGTTATTGTGTGCCTTTTTTGCTCTTCGTTCTGCTCAAAGGCTTGTGTCATCAAAATCCTACACTCTGCCGCTCAGCAGGTCATGGCCTCCTTTGGATGAAGGTCACGGCCTCCTCTAGATGCAGGTCGTGGTGTCCATGTCGTCATTGCTCCAGCGTATCACGCTTCCATACATGGTGGTGTTTTGGACTTGAGTAATACGGAACGAGGTATTGTGTGCAGTGGCTAAGAGCTGCCGACCATCGTGTGCGCCTCAAAACAAACTTCCTGTAGCATGTGTATGAGTTTACCCACAGTGATTTTTGTCAACATGTTCTTGGGGATGCAGACCTAAAGAATCAACTTGCTCGTTGGTCGAAACTAATATTAATCACATTAGATTGTAGTTGTTACGTGTGGCATTGTTGCTTCTTTGGATTTGTTGTGGCAAGGAAGAAAAAGAAGATGGGGAAAGGACGTGTGGTGGTGAGTGGATAGTGAGTGGATAGGAAATGTGTGAAGAAGAAAAAACATAGCATTTCAATTGGCCATTTATTTTTATCCATTTGGGTAAAAAATATTGTCCCCCATATGTTAGTTAAGGTTATAATAAATGAATTTATTTATTTTAGTTTTTTGAATTTATTAATTTTAGTTTCCAACGTATAGTACAAATAGTTTTTCTTGCAAAGAGTTCAATAATTCCAGAGCAATTAGAAAGAAGGTCAAACACACTTACGTCGGAAGGCCATGTTTACTACAAAAGTTTCAAAGAGTAAACATATTTTCAACGTCCAGCTTAATTAAAAATCTGAGTTTTTTTAGGAAAGATGATTGTGCTCTTTTCCGTGTTTGCTCATATGACTAGTTTGAAAATTTGAAAATAACCGAGCAGGTCAAAAAACCTAGAAGTTCAAATTTGCAAACCTAGAATATTATTTGCTTATTTAAAACCACTTTTTTCTAAGAAGTTCAGAGTAAAAAATAGAGAAGGTCGAAGGTTAAAAAAACTTAGATGCTTTCTCATTACTAAAAAATAAAATGAAGAACTTCAAATTAAAAAAGGAAAAATAAATTTAAATTTACAAGAATTTTCTCATTTTTTCAAAAACTTCAATTTTCACATTTTTTAAAATACACAAAGAAAGTTCTAATAAAGTAAGAGTGGTTCAATGTCTATAAAAAGCTTAGACTTTTTTTACATTATTAAAAAGTAAAAACCAACAAGTTCAAAATTTCTAAAACAAAGAAGTTCAAAACACTCGATTTTCCTCGTTACTAAAGAATAAAACTAAGATGTTCAAATGAAAATAACAGAGAAGTTCAAAGTTTATAAAAAAACCTCAGATTCTCATTCTAAAAGAATAAAACTAATAAGTTTAAATTAAAATAAGGGAACAACAAAAAAATTAAAAATATTTTGCCCTTTTTAAAAAAATTGGATTTTCCCCGACACTAAGTATTAAACCAAGAAGTTTGATTTTAAAAAACAGAGTAATTCAATCTACATTAAAAACTCAGTTTTTCTCGTTACTAAAGAATAAAACGAGGAAGTCCATATTAAAAAGATGGAGAAGTTCGATGATTATCGAAAACTCATATTTTCCTCGTTATTAAAGAATGGAAACCAGAAATTCAAAAATTAAAAAACAAGAAGTTCAACTTTTAAAAAATAGAGCGCTTCTAAATTTCATAAAAAAAGATTAAGAAATAAAACCAGGAAGTCCATATTAAAAAGATGAAGAAGTTCGATGATTATAGAAAACTCAGATTTTCATCGTTAAAGATTGGAAACAAGAAGTTCAAAAATAAAAAAACAAGAAGTTCAACTTTTAAAAATAGAGCGCTTCAAAATTTTATTAAAAAAGGATTAATAAATTCAGATAAATATTTATAAAAAAAACTCAAATAATTTCACGTAACCGAGAGAATTTCGATTGATAACTGCCAGAAGTTCACGTACTACACGGTGTGCATTCTGTATTAAAAAAAGAATAAAAAAGCAAAGACTAAAAGCTTTGTTATTATAAGTGCAACTCCTCGGTTAAAGAAAGTTAAAAAAAATTATTGTGAGGGGGGTTTGTACAAAAGGACTATCATTTGTGTAACACTAACGAATGGATGAGAAAATTACAAACGAAAATACGTCACAGAAGTTCAACGTGAAAACAGCATAAAGTTCAACTACTACACTGAATGAATTTCAGATGAAAAACTTTTAAAACCATCGCAAGTATGAAAAAACGATCAACACGGGAAAGTTATGTGCTTACAACAGCTTTCCACTGGTATATCACTTGCTCAATTCCGGTGAGTGGATGAAGAGTTACGAGCAGTGGATGGAGACCTACGAGCAAAAAAATCACGTGAAAAACAGAGTGAAGTTCAGGAACACGCGCCGAGAAGTTCACGTTCTTCACGCGGTGCATTTTCAAAGAATCTGTTTCGCGATAAAGGCAGAACGAATGATCTCTCCATTTCGTAATTACTTGAAAACGGCTAGGAATCAGAGAAAACCATCAACATGAAAAAGTTTCGAATTTTCCGTAGCTTTTCAGCGTTATATTATTTGCCCCATTCCGATAAAGTTTGTGTAAATTACGACAAAAATACATTTTTAGCCACTTTCAAAACAGACATAAAACGTAATTAATTAGGAGAAACAATATATACAAACAAGTTTCGCATTTCTTCAAGCTTTCCAACGCCATATCATTTGCTACATTTGGACGTACGGTTAAAAAATTAGCTTAAAAATACGAACTCGGTGGAAGTTGTACCGTTTTCTAAATTACTTTTAAAATGTTCAAAATTAGAAAAAACTTTTCACATGAAAAAGTAGTGCATTTTCATAAGCTTTCCAACGCCATATTATTTGCCTTAATTGGATTAGCCGTTTAGAAATGGCATCGAAAAAACGAACTCGGCTGTTCGGTTTGCGAAATTCTACGATTTTCCCAATTACTCTTTAACCGTAGAGAATTAGAGAAAACTTTCAACATATGAAAGGAGCGGTTTTGCAGCAGCTTTCCAACGCCATATTATTTGCCTTATTTCGATAAATAATTTAAAAATGCGATCGAAAATACGATTCACGTTTTTTATATGAAGAAAAAACGGTTTTCAAAACTGCTCTGAAACCGCTTACATTTTCCCAGAAATTTAACTTGGATCATAATACTGATGTCCATAGTTTTCCAATGGTAAATCGCAAGCCCCATTTGGACACATTTTAGCTGAAGTTCAACCTAGTACTCGGGAAGGTCAGGCGCCTTACTCGGGAAGTTCATGTTGTGATCAGAATATTATTCTGATTCCGTGATCAGAATAGTGTTTATATATAGGTCATAAGAAAACAAATATATAGGTCATAAGATCAGAAAAAATGCATTTTTTGTATTTTTTACACTGTGTTTTTATGTTTGTAATTTTACCTAACATCAAATATTTTTTACGGCGACTATATTATTTCTTACGATCTATTTTTACGTATAAAATAAGACAAAATTTACGAAACATAAAATTATGATGCATTGCTATTAAAATAGAGGAGGATGAAGAATAACTATTCCTCACCCGGGGGTGACGAATAGCGCGACGATATATATATATATATATATATATATATATATATATATATATATATATATATATATATATTATATATATATATATATATATATATATATATATATATTACATGTAAGGTAAGATTACGTTCTTTAAACTTAGTCTTGCTCCTGAACACTAGAGGACAAAGTCACGAAGGCACCAAGGGGCGTGAGGTAAAATTGTTTGCATGTGAAGTAAAATTAGGGGCAAGAGAATCCATCCCAAGCGCTGAAAATGCCCAGAAGGACAGGAGAGATTGCACCACAAAATTACTGCATGTTTTTTTTTGGATAAGGGTGCGCGCCCCCGTGTTTAGATGAGGACAAAAAAGAGAAAATCAGCATTAGTAAGCAATCTTGAATTTCCAATATGACAAGGCCGCGTTCCTAAATTGTAGCTATTTTTTAATATGAAATCTATATTGTGCCATTCACTATGACTAGTAGTCCAGAAGATATTGGAACGTTATTATCTCCAAAAACATTGTTCTGAAATTATTTCGTGTATATTATACCTGTTTGCATGTGGGGACCATTTATTAATTCCTGGAATCATTTTTTATTTCTTCAGTACATCTTGAATTTGAACTCTCAATTTGAACTTCATGACAATTATGAGCTTAAATGACAATTTTTTGCATGTTCGACGATGTAAGATTATGAGCTTCAAAGCTTGACATGATAATTTACATCCATGACATAATTTGTACTGAACTTTTTTTTGAAAGGAACATAATAAATTCCAATAAGTTATGAAGGGGACGCAAGACGACAGTCTATATTAGAACATGCGTAGTAACAAAAAATAAACCATAGCAAAGAAGCTGCAAGTCAACAAAGATTTATACTTATGGGCAGATAACTAAACTTCTTTACTAAATATAACCATATTGGGCGTATAAAATAGACAGATTCTACTGCATATTTATCAAGAGGGGTCGATACTGGAGAGCAACATCGTCGAAGACCTGGTTGCTGACCATGTTGCAGGGAGGAGATGCAAAGCACATCAAATAAGCAAGCCAACAATGAAGGAAACCTGACACTGAGGACCACCAACGATGTTGCCTATTGCGAATCGACGACCGCCCACCACAGTGGAAAAAATGGAGTCCTAAGAAAATGCAGTTACAGAGTGTTAAATACAAGAATAGAACAACAAGTAAGCATATACTGTAAAATGCAGATAACCATTTTTGACAAAAGGTTGATCCCTACTTTAACAAAAGCGATAGTTTGCTGGGTACCAGCTCTTACAGGAACTCCTAAACAGAACATAACAAATGCAACCCATGGTAAAAAAAAACTCCTCATTTGGCAAAACATTGTTAATAACCATCAAATAGAAAAATAGTTACAGAAGGATGGGAGCCTAAGAAAAAAAAAGGAAATGGAGCATCATGACTCGCAGTGATTGCAATGATCTTTGGTATGGTTCTGAGGTTGATATGGATCCCTATACAGCCAATGGCTGGGAAATTAATATGTATACAATTATGTTTGTTTCAAAAATGTGCCAAAACAGATGATAAAGAGGTAAGCTCCAGTAGAAATAACTCGATAAATGATTCCTGTTTTAGTAGTAAATAGTTGATGTATGCATTCTAGTCAGGTAGCAACAAATGCCTTGCTTGACCAGAAGAAAAAAGATCCATTCTATGATGGATAAGAAATTATGCCTTGGCCACATGCAGAAAGTAAGCCAAGTTTTTCTTTTTATTTTACATGAAACGTTGCATATCTAGTCATTGGTTAGTAATATAGCTAAGCACATTACATGCCAACATTGTATTGCAGCAAAAGCAACTTCAGAATATCAACCTCTAATAGACAAATGCTTATAAGCAATGAAATGAATAGCGCGCTATTTCGGCGTTTTAGCGTCGCTATAGCATATTTGGGAGGCTCACGTTACGTTTGAGCACATTTGCTCGCTACGACGCTAAACATGCTATAGCGTGCTATTTTGGCGTTTTAGCGAAAAAACGTTATACGTTTTAGCGTGGAATGGACCAAAACAGGGTCATCTAGGCTGTTGGACAGACAGCAGGCTCAACAGCCCATTGGGGAATCGGCCCAAAACTTTCTCTTGACCTAACCTAGCCATTGGGCATCAGACCACAACACCACGCACTGGCAATCCCCTCCCAAGTTTCACATCGATAGCTTGTAGCGGCGGCGGCGGCTGCGGTGACCCCAACTCGAAGCTGCCGCGTCCATGTCAGCCACACCGTCGGCGCCGGCGACTCAGCCAGGTGAGAGCTCTCTCTCTCTCTCTCTCTCTCTCTCCCTCCCTCTCTCTCTCTCTCTCTCTCTCTCTCTCTCTCTCTCTCTTCCGTAGAACCAACTCGCCGGGATGTGAGAAGAGCACCACCGTCCGCACACCCATTGCGCGCGCACGGGTGTCGCCGCCGCCGCCGCCGCGGCCTTGCGTGCACAGGGTCTCCTCGGGCGGCGGTAGGGCTAGAGTCCGCCGGCGTCGTGACGGGGCTGGATCTGGAGATGGGTTCTCTCGTTGTGGGACTAGGCCTCGGGTGTAGGCCGTTCTGCTAGGCGGCGGCCGATGTGTAGATGCCTAGATGGACAGATCTCTCTTCTCTGTAGTGTAGTCTGAATGTGTAGTTCTGTACTTCTGTAGTCATGTGCAGTTTTGTTCATGCTGATTTTAGTTACTACTCCTTGACTCACACTATACTACAGATGGGATTATGAACACTATACTGCAGTTTTGTTCTTGCTGTTAGTGTAGAAGAGTTTTGTACTTCATACTGTTTCTTACTGACTGAGTGCTGAATTACTTATGTTTCTTGTTGTGTTCATTGTCTGATTGTAGGCCTCGGCGTGTCAAGCACATCATCAACAGCCCATGGACAAGCTGCCATTGCGAATGCGAAATCAAAAGACCCAGGATGGAAATATTGCATTTGCCCGGATGAAAACAAGAAGAATTCACTTAGGTGCATCTATTGTAATAATCTGTACACCAATGGTATTACTCGGATCAAGTTCCACCTTGGAAACATTCCGAATTCCGGTGTTCTACCTTGCACAAAAGTGCCTGCTGATGTAAGGGATGAAATTGTTGAGTATTTGACAAGGAAGGGTGAGAAAAAGGCAATGAAGGTTACAGAGCAGAAGAGAAGGAGATGTGAAGTGGACTTGAGCCACTCAGAGGGGGAAGGTGCTAGTGACTCAGATGGCACAAACAATTCTGTTCTTGTGCTGAAGTCAGCGCGTGGCACAACGTCTAAATCCTCAAGTGGCCCTATGGAAAAGTTCTGCAAATTGACACCCAAAGAGGCTATTGCTGCAAGGAAGGAAAAAGCTGCTGATAATATCCAATTAAAGCTGACAACTGGGAGAAGAGAACAAAAAAGGATTCGTGCTTGTGAGTACATCTGCCAATTCTTCTATGAAGCATGCATTCCCTTCAATGCAGTCACACTTCCAAGCTTTGACCTTATGCTTGAGTCAATTGGACAATACGGCGAAGACCTAGATGGTCCTAGTCCTTATGAAATGGGTGGGCCATACTTGAAGAAGAGGAAGAAGAGAGTGAAGGATTCCTTCAAGGCACACAAGGAACATTGGGAGCTCACTGGATGTACAATCATGACAGATGCATGGACAGACATAAGAGGAAGAGGGGTAATGAACTTGGTGGTTCATAGTGCTTATGGTGTAGTTTTTCTTGATTCTGTGGATTGTTCAGCTGCTAAAAAAAATGGTAAGTACATCTTTGATCTTGTAGATCGTTGCATAGAAGAGATTGGGGAGAAACATGTAGTTCAAGTAGTGACTGATAATGCAAGTGTGAATCAAGCAGCATCTAAGTTGTTGAACGCAAAGCGCCCCAAGGTATTTTGGAATGGTTGTGCTGCCCACTGTATAGATCTGATGCTAGAGGACATTGGGAAGCTGCCATCAGTTGACTCCACCATTACAAAAGCTAGAGCTGTGACGGTTTTCCTTTATGCACACACAAGGGTTTTGAACCTAATGAGGGAATTCCTTAGTAAAGATTTGGTTAGGTCTGGTATTACAAGGTTCGCTACAGCATACTTGAACTTGAAAAGCATGTTGGACAACAAGAAACAACTCCAGAAACTATTTAGATCAGATGAGCTTGATGAAATGGGATATTTAAAAAAGGTTAAAGGAAATGAAGCTAGCAAAACTGTGCGCTCTGAAACTTTTTGGAGAGGAGTAGACATTGCTGTCAAGTTCTTTGAGCCATTGGCTAATTTGCTCCGGAGGATGGACAGCGATGTACCGGCTATGGGATTCATATACGGCGCCTTTTTGGATGCAAAGCAAGAGATCAAAACTAAGTTTGAAAATGAACAAGGATCTTGTTTTCAGGAAGTGTTGGATATTGTGGATAAAAGATGGGACAGCAAGTTGAAGGGGCCACTACATAGGGCTGGATACTTCTTAAATCCATACTACTACTATGAAAACAAGAAGCAAATTGAGTTAGATGGATCATTTGAAGCTGGGCTTATAACTTGCATGGAAAAAATGGTTGAAGATGTTGTCCTTCAAGACAAAATCAATGATGAGCTTGTGGCATATCGAAAGGAACAGGGGACATTTGGAAGAGAAATTGCCAAAAGGCAGCGGAGAAACAAAAGCTTTGATCCAGGTGCATATTCACATTTTTATCAATTCTCAAATCTGATCTTACAATGGTTTATTTACTATGGTTTTATACTTTTGAATGAAGCTCAATGGTGGTCCAGTCATGGGTCAGATTCACCAAATCTCAGAGTATTGGCGATGCGGATTTTGAGTTTGACATGCAGCTCCTCCGCTTGTGAGAGGAATTTTAGTGTTTTTCAGCAGGTAAGAAAGAAGTACAATTTATCCTGTTCTCAACTTCTCATATTAGTGCCCTTGAAAAATATTTGCCTATGTTATGTCAGCAAACTTGATTTGTTCTCAACTTCATAGAAGTGTCCTGTTGTCCGTGTTGTAAATGTACGCAATCCTGGTGTTCGTGTTGCTTGATATGAATTGATGGTTGGTTTGTGCTGTACAGTGTATAACTTTCCTTGATGTAGAATATATTTCCTTGCTTCCTTACTGTGATAACATATTTGTTTCCTTGCAAACTTGCCATGTTGTTTACTTGGTTGCTGTTACCTATAGATTCACACAAAGAAACGCAACAGGCTGCTTCATAATAAAATGAGAGACCTTGTTTTTATCAAGTTCAACTCCAAACTCAAACAAAAGAGAAAGATGAAAAACAGGGACCCGATTGTGGACCACACATTTGTAGATGTTGTAGAAGATGAAGATAATGAGTGGATCACAGGTATTGTGCCTCATGAACCTGATGAAGTTGTAGAAGTTGCAGCATCAACATCACAAGGAGCAGTTGGTGCATCAAAAAGAAAGAGAGCGTCCCAATCTCGCCCTCGGAAGAAGAAAAAACTGCTCCCTGTTTTTCGTGAAGATGAGTTGGAGTCAGCTAGTTCTTCTTCTGAATCGGAAGATGATGCCATGCATTCACCATCTGGTTCATCAAATGAGAGTGATTCTGAATAATTTCCAAGTTGTCGCTGTATTGTATTGTTTACTTGTTGGCTTGTTGCCTTGTTGGCTAGTTCATCTTTAAACTGATATGTTGTACTATTGTCGTCCTATGGCAGTTGTTGTTGCCCTTCTAGTTTTTTGGACAAGTAATTTCGCATGTGTCACTATGGACTGCTGTATTGTTATGTTCTCCATCTAGTTCATCATAAAACTACTATGTTGTATTGTTATTGTTGTTCATCTTAATTAGTTATGCATGTATGGCTCCTGAAAAAAAATATTAGATGTTGAAATCCTTATTTTTTGGGATATATTTGGCTTTTTTTTAAAAACGCTATTTTGAATATAGCACGCTATAGCATGCTATAACTTGTATAGCATTTGGAGAAGGGCCACGCTATTTTAAATAGCACGCTATTCAAAACATTGCTTATAAGTAGACCCTCCCAAACAAGCTGAATGTATTTCAGAAGGAAATAAAAAAGGCTGAATGGAGGAAAATTCTATCAGAAATTAGGGCCTAATAGTTATGAGATAACAGCACGGGTAGTAAGCCCATAATATGCATCAGCTAGAAGATTTACCTTTGACAACAGAGATCTGATACAGAGCTTGCATATACTAGGTCTGGAGCAACACAAATTAAAACTGGACCACATAATCTCAAATGAGAAAAGTAATACAATCTAAACTAATGGATTCAGGCTTGAGCTCGCCTTAGGCCACAACAGGCTACAACACGAACACAAAAAACAATGGTTAAACCATTGTTTTCTAAAAACAGAAATTAGAGCAAATCAGCACGAATCAAAGTGGACTGAAATATAGAAGTAAGTAATACTAATTACCCTATATGTTTTATCAACTGCAATATAAGAAGGCAAGTTATATCTGGTGGCAATTCATCTTTGAAAGCCAATTCAAATGGGAAAATCCATTATAATTCAACCTGATTCTGCACCTACAGACCCGAGATACTTCTCATCTCAGTACTAGCTGTAAGTTTGCTTCATCTTCTTTGAGCTAAACTTGTGCACCCAAATTTGAGTACTAGCTGTAAGTTCACTTCAAGCTAATATATATCCCGAAATCAGTGTATGAACCCAATTATCTTACAGCCCATGTTTTATTGCCTAATTCTGTTCGGTACGACCCAGAGACATGAAACCTGCATAGATCTAATAATGATTACACTAATTACCTCTTGTTTGTTAATTGAATAACTAACATTTGATGGACCACGATAGACAAAAGATGCGGCATATGGGCATGCTAAACTGAGGAGTAATTAGACACAAGCCGCTGAACCTAAGGAGTCACTAGACACAAAAGCGTTGGTAGCTCTATTTATGTAAGATAGAAGATTAGTAGGAGGACTGGAAGTGGCCATGCATAGGTCAGATCTGGAGAGAAGCTCTTCCTGATTTGTCCCCAACATCTATTTTTCTACAGTACCAAGCAGGCCAGATCACCACGGCAATGCAAATTTTTGTTCAGTCTTCGCTGATATGCACATTATCAAATCTGGCGAAGCCGTACTCAAACTTGTGCACCCAAATTGAAACGTGTACAGGCCAAAACCTAGCACCATGGCAGCCGCCGCAGCCGGCAAGTGGTGACCAGGATTATGCCTAAGTTCCTTGATTTAGAATTCTGGATTGAGAGGGGATGGGAGGAGAAATACCGGGGAATAAATCCTGGCAATGAACCAGAGTGTGGAGAGCTCACCGTGACGCCGCCATATCCTGCTATATGGAGCACTGCCGCCGTAGCCCGCGAGATGGAGCAGTGCCGTCGTGGCCGTTGTTGAGCATGAAGCGGTTGCAGTCGATTTAGCCCCCGCGTTGCCCGGCACTGAGGAACCCAAAGAACTCACCACACCGCCGATGCCACCTAGTACCACTGAGCACCGCGCCGCTGAGTCTGCAGCGCCAACAGCAACGACGGCGCCGCCCAAGACCAAGTCAACCCGCTGAGCACCATGCCGCCGTTCGCCGTCGGAACCGTCCGTAGCTTTTTTTCCTTTTCTTTTTTAATAAAGAGCGGAAAAGGACGGGGAGGTGGCTGGGTTCGAGACATCAATGCATAAAAGGTAAAATTACCTCAACCCGATGTAATTTTACAGCAGGGGACGGTAGGCTTTTTACAGTCTTAAAACCGTGGCGACTTTGTTGGACACTGACGTAAGATCTGGCTCAGCCAACCGACCAGGGTGAAGAATTAGTATTTCTCACACCGGGCTACTAATAGACTTTCTATATATTTGCCACGGTTGATGTCTCGAATGAGTTAAAGCAACTCCAATGCCACAACTCAAACGGACACGCATTTTGTTCGTTTGGGTCGGCAGAGCGGACGGTTGTGTCCGTTTCTGTGTTTGGCTCGGCGTTTGACCCCAACGATGGCCAGATGCATTTTTTGACGCCAACTTAGAAAAAATTTACGTACGTGTTCAGCCAAATTTAACATAATTAAACATAAATAGCCAGTCAACCGTGGGCCAAAGTCCACTCAAACATTTGTAAAACTTAATTACAATAAATAAACTCATGCTGCGCGGGCGTGGCCCTAGGCGGCGGCGTCCTACTACCTGGGGCTGGTGAGGTCGATGAACGCCGCAGTGGCCTAGCACAGGGGAATGCAGCCCGACACGCCGCCTCCTTCACCGTTGGCCCCACCGGCTACTTGTGGTGTGCAGCGAGCGCGCTCCTCCTACCCCCTCTTCTGGCGCTCCTTCTCCCCCTCCCCCCCTACCCAACGGGCACGACACTACTCATGCTCGGCCTCCATCTGACGCTTGGCATTGGCGTGCTTGTTCGCCAGGTGGATCTACTACCAGTGCTTGAGGTAGGCCGCCTCTTGCACCGGGCTCGCACCCTGTGCGATGGCAGGCGCACTCAGCCACTCGTGGAGGTAGCCGGTCAAGTCGTAATGCTTTGTCTTGACCTTCGTGGGCAGTGTATCGGCCTTGGGCTCGAGGAGGTCCGGCGGTTGCCCGGGGGGAGGGGGGGGATGGGGTGTGACGCAGTCCTTGGTACCAGAGAGGGAGACGGCCTCCTTCACGTCGTCTCAGCGTGCGTCCTCCTCGCATCGGCTTTCCTCGAGCAAGGCCTAGTAGGCGGACTCGTCCTCCTCCTTCTCCTCTGGCTTGACCTCTAGGGGCAGTGGGGGGGGGGGGTTGCCTGGGTTGAGTTGCACGACACAGCAGCGCTCCTCCTCATGCTCCAACATGAACCAAACCTCCCAGTTGGGGGAGTCCGGCGTGTACACACGGATACAACGTTATTCCTGCGTAAGGAGCTCACAGCGTCTGCGCACGTTCCGCACATTTGCATTTAGCAAAGGACGATGGCCGGTGCTTCCACCCACTGCCAAGCAGGCCGTAAGGTAGGTGGACGCGTTTAGTACGACTGTAGGCAGTGGTTGGGCAGCCGACAGGTAGAGATCGAGTGGACGCGCGGTGCGTCTATCTCGTGTCCGCGCCGACGTAAACTGGGCACACATTTGGGCCTAAAATGCGTCCAGACGGACACTGAGTGGATGCAATTTGGATTTGAGTCAGCATGTTAGGCCGTTTGTTTGGTCTGTTTCGATGCAAACAGACATGCGCAGACCATTTGGGTAGCCGCGTTGGAGTTGCTCTTATGGTTTATCTCTTCATCTCGGCAAGATCAGAGGCCGAACATCATGAATACAATCTGGCAGGTACCGGACGCAAGTTTTACATAACTTCCGCACAACCCTCCTTCGCTAGCCGAGTCCTCCCTTTACCTCCTTAACTATATTGTCTTTGTGTTCATACAATCCATGCTCGTGTTAGTTCTAGATTGACTCATTGTGCTACTTTCCAAAATATTGTGATAAATCACAAAAGAGATACCTTCAAGCTCATACAATCCATGACCAGTCATGTTGCTTCTTCTTTATTTGACCGCTTCGAGAGCGTCAAATTCTCGAAGAACTTGGGGAACACCATCCACAATGACGAACTACCCATACCAGACTCACGTTTCGACGGTCTCTGACCCTAATGTCGGCCTCCCCTTAGCATCTACTCCGTACCTTTCATTCAACTCCATCACTAGACTCATGTTCTTCTTCACCTGCTCGTCCTTGACGAGCTTCTCAAGTCCTACCCCCCAGGTAGGTGGACGCGTTTAGTACGACTGCGGGCAGTGGTTGGGCAGCCGACAGGTGGAGATCCAGTGGACGCGCGGTGCATCTATCTCGTGTCCGCGCCGACGTAAACCGGGCGCAAATTTGGGCCTAAAATGCGTCCAGACGGACACTAAGTGGACGCAATTTGGATTTGGGTCAGCACGTTAGGCTGTTTGTTTGGTCTGTTTCGATGCAAACAGACATGCGCGGACCATTTGGGTAGCCGCGTTGGAGTTGCTTTTATGGTTTATCTCTTCATCTCGGCAAGATCAGAGGCCGAACATCATGAATACAATCCGGCAGGTGCCTGACGCAAGTTTTACATAACTTATTCGCACAACCCTCCTTCGCTAGCCGAGTCCTCCCTTTACCTCATTAATAATATTGTCTTTGTGTTCATACAATCCATGCTCATGTTAGTTCTAGATTGACTCATTGTGCTACTTTCTAATATATTGTGATAAATCACAAAAGAGATACCTTCAAGCTCATACAATCCATGACCAGTCATGTTGCTTCTTCTTTATTTGACCGCTTCGAGAGCTTCAACTTCTCGATTTACTTGGGGAACGGCATCCACACAATGACGCACTACCCATACCAGACCCGCGTTTCTACGGTCTCTGACCCTAATGTCGGCCTCCCCTTAGCATCTACTCCGTACGTTTCATTCAACTCCATCACTAGACTCATGTTCTTGTTCACCTGCTCGCCCTTGACGAGCTTCTCAAGCCCTACCCCCCCCCCCCCCCCCCCCGCCCCATTAGCATTCCAACCTTCATATATCAACCACCACAACTATAATTCAATATTTTTTTTATAAATTTTAATTTTTTAATTCCATGGTAAATGATACAGTGTACAGCACACCGGTCTAGTACGCACGCAGGTGCAATCTTCCATATATGTAATAATTCTAAACTATGGCTTTAGTATATATATTCACCATCGGATAGACATTAATTTAGCACCTCTCATGGTATATCAAATGCCAGCAGAAAAAGTTCCAAATTTCAGCTACCAAAATCAATAAAGTCAGTTAGACATTTAAAATGCCGATCTTTAATTGATATGATGAATTCGGTAGCTTAGAATCAAAATAATCAACTGGATCCTTCCTTAACAATAAGACTGGTAGATAATTTTAGTGGAAAAGCTGTATATATTTGCACATACAGGTACAGTCAGCGCAGGCCTACAGACCTAGAGAAGGGAATGGTACATGCGTTTTAAATGACCCTAGGATTTCTAGTGTATACAGTGGGGAATAGATCACACAACTTGTTCTTTTTTTCAAAGTACACTACGGTAGCCAAAAAATCCACCATCATGACATGTACTACAAGCTGAAAGTGCGCATGTGAAATGTAGCTGCGCCATCAGAAACTTGCAAATATTATTAGAAATGACCCATCTCTCTATATAAAACTTGATCACGAAGAACTTCCTGAATGTTGATTATGCCATATCTTGTCTAAAGTTTTGATACATCAACCATGTGAGAAGATTATCACATAATTTAGTATGCCCAATAGGTAATAACATTAAGTATGCAACTTAAAAATTGCACAAGATGCATCTGTTGGGGAACGTAGTAATTTCAAAAAATTTCCTACGCACACGCAAAATCATGGTGATGCATAGCAACGAGGGGGAGAGTCTGATCTACGTACCCTTGTAGATCGCAACGGAAGCGTTGACACGTAGAGGAAGTAGTCGTACGTCTTCTTCCCGATCCGACCGGTCCAAGCACCGTTACTCCGGCACCTCCGAGTTCTTAGCACACGTTCAGCTCGATGACGATCCCCGGGCTCCGATCCAGCAAAGCTTCAGGGAGGAGTTCCGTCAGCACGACGGCGTGGTGACGATCTTGATGTACTACCGACGCAGGGCTTCGCCTAAGCACTACAACGATATGATCGAGGTGGAATTTGGTGGCAGGGGGCACCGCACACGGCTAAGGAACGATCTCAATGATCAACTTGTGTGTCTAGAGGTGCCCCCTGCCCCCGTATATAAAGGTTGCCAGGGGGAGGGCTGGCCGGCCAAGCCTATGGAGGCGCAGGAGGAGTCCTACTCCTACCGGGAGTAGGACTCCCCCCCCCCCAATCATATTCCTAATAGGACTCCCAAGGTGAAAAAGAGGGAGAGAGGTGGCCGACCACCTCTCCTAGTCCTAATAGGACTAGGGGAGAGGGGGAGGCGCGCAGCCCACTATGGGCAGCCCCTTTCACCTTTCCACTAAAGCCCAATAAGGCCCATATGGCTCCCGGGGGGTTCCGGTAACCTCCCGGTGATCCGGTAAAATCCCGATTTCACTCGGAACACTTCCGATGTCCAAACATAGGCTTCCAATATATCAATCTTTATGTCTCGACCATTTCGAGACTCCTCGTCATGTCCGTGATCACATCCGGGACTCCGAACAACCTTCGGTACATCAAAATGCATAAACTCATAATAACTGTCATCGTAACGTTAAGCGTGCGGACCCTACGGTTCGAGAACAATGTAGACATGACCGAGACACGTCTCCGATCAATAACCAATAGCGGGACCTGGATGCCCATATTGGCTCCTACATATTCTACGAAGATCTTTATCGGTCAGACCGCATAACAACATACGTTGTTCCCTTTGTCATCGATATGTTACTTGCTCGAGATTCGATCGTCGGTATCCAATACCTAGTTCAATCTCGTTACCGGCAAGTCTCTTTACTCGTTCTGTAATACATCATCCCGCAACTAACTCATTAGTTGCAATGCTTGCAAGGCTTGTGTAATGTGTATTACCGAGAGGGCCCAGAGATACCTCTCCGACAATCGGAGTGACAAATCCTAATCTCGAAATATGCCAACCCAACATCTACCATTGGAGACACCTGTAGTACTCCTTTATAATCACCCAGTTACGTTGTGACGTTTGGTAGCACCCAAAGTGTTCCTCCGGCAAACGGGAGTTGCATAATCTCATAGTCATAGGAACATGTATAAGTCATGAAGAAAGTAATAGCAACATACTAAACGATCGGGTGCTAAGCTAATGAAATGGGTCATGTCAATCAGATCATTCAACTAATGATGTGACCTTGTTAATCAAATAACAACACATTGTTCATGGTTAGGAAACTTAACCATCTTTGATTAATGAGCTAGTCAAGTAGAGGCATACTAGTGACACTCTGTTTGTCTATGTATTCACACATGTATTGTGTTTCCGGTTAATACAATTCTAGCATGAATAATAAACATTTATCATG
This sequence comes from Triticum monococcum, assembly GCA_034509565.1. Lineage (NCBI taxonomy): Eukaryota > Viridiplantae > Streptophyta > Magnoliopsida > Poales > Poaceae > Triticum > Triticum monococcum. Next base: position 24,208,826 of record CM067842.1, on the reverse strand, counting down.
ATATAAGGAAATAAATAATAACTTTATTATTGCCTCTAGGGCATATTTCCTTCAGCATCTTCACAAATGACTATCTTTTCAAGCTAATGATGGAGCTTAGTGAAAAGAAAATGTAAAAATCGTATCTGTTCACTTGAGAGTTGGGAAGCTTCTCAACAAGTTTTTAGTGAAATACCATACCACAAATTTTTGTTTTTTGGTTTTGGAGTCCTCTGTGCACGAACTTTTAGGTGCCTTTACCAATATATGCATCGGATTGCTTTTGTGCCTCTGAATCATGAATTTTCCCTATATCTTATTGAGTGCACTGTAATCATCAGAATTAGGTAATGAATAGCTATTATTATTATGTTACCAAAACATCAGATTAAAGTCAATAAAAATATGTTACATTGAACTTTGTTACATGACACTTTTAGAATGTATGTATGAGCTTTGACATTAAACTACACGCCGTGAGGTTATTTGGTAGACATTATTATATGTAAGAGTACAATATAGTACCTGGATGAGCAAGCTAGTATGCAGTCCTGTTGTCTTTCCTGTTATTAGCGGTCACGATGTTATAATGCTCCTTCCCATCTTCAAGTCTAACCATCATGCTTTCTCTCATCTTCCAGTCCAACTGAACCCCCTTTCTGAAATCTGAAACTACATGTTTTCTGATCAAATGAATGAGATTATAGTCACCACTTTAGAAAGATTTCAGCAAAGTCCTATTTGGCCATCCCATTTATGAGTTGCAACAAAATATATATTTTATTGCATGAAAAATATTTATGATCTAACAATTGACAATACTTGTAAATCTGGTTCACTATAACTATGAGAGCGATGAGGTTCTCAAGCCTGCATAGAGTCACCCAATACGGTAAAATCATTGTGGACGAAGGATACCCACCTAACCTTCACATTAATGTATGAAAGGAAAGTATCAAAACACTTGATGCAAAATTAAGATAAACTACAAAAAAGGGTGTCTCTTACTTCCACAACCAAAGCAGACCATGTAGCCATCCAAGACAACAATTCTTCTAAGGAGATGATCTCGCTTGCTGCCGGCAGACGGTCTGCACATGATAGTAATCAAAATTTGTATGCACTTGAAGATAATTAATGTCTATGATCATGCTTTCTGCCACAATACTCAATACTTGTTTACTGAGTATGCTCCAATCATCTTGACCAATGTCAATCCAGCTTCAAAATTCCTTTTCCAAAAGGTTACCACCACGTAGAGATCCTAGTTTATGAATCATTATTTAGAACAACATAATTCCTCTTGAACCCAGCAATTGTTGGCTTCATATTAATTAATTTGAAGGTGGAAACAGTTTACATCAAAATCCTGATCGGTTGCGAGTGTGCAGTATAGAGTTGTCGGTCAATTGTGGGTAAGAAAGGAATTAAATTCAATATGGGATAATACCCTCAATAACCTCCGGCGCTTATGCAAGAAGATTTCAGTTTCAGCTTCGTGTGCCACTGCCATCACACCTAGTATTTTTAATTGTCATGAAATCAAAGATTTCAGAGTGTTCTCATCGGTGAAGAACTGCAAGAACTTGACATGGAGCATGATGATCTCTGGCAGAACCTGCGAGGCACCGTCGTGCACCACGTCGTCATCTCATCTCATTTTTGGCTTCTAGGAGATGCTCGGAGACCAGGGGAGCCTCATGTAGAGCTTTGTCTATTCTGAGTTATGTTCATCTACAGCCGAGGCGTCCCTAGTGTTGCCATCCTTTTTCTTGGTCTCCACCGCAAAACCCTCTCTCCCAGTGCAAGTGGTCTGTAAATATATTCACAATACTCTCAAAATTGTCAAACAGTAATTTACATATTACTACTGATGCCTGCAAAAAAAGTTACAATAAAAAAATGCATGAGGTTTATCTTTTTTCATATAGAACATATATATTCTAGTCGAATATCAATGCCTTGATGTAACACTCGAAAAGTGGAGATATCTCTTTCATCCAATCAACTCTTATAATTTAATAAACCTTCTCAATGAAACCTGTAGGTTAAACTTACTGTAAATTTCACTTCTATATCCCCCCCACAAATGCAATTTATAATCATCAAGAACACCCAATATTTATTCTTTAATTTGTAGTTTTATGAGTGCAACTGCCTTGAAATGCAACATATCAACACATTTATTACAGTGTGTGATGTGCCTTGTTAGTTTGCCATTCCATGATCCATTGCCATCAATGCAGCTGGCATAATGCCCTCAAAATCGTTTCTGGATGATCCATTAACCTAGAGAGAGAACACCAATTCCAATAACAAATAAGCAAAACATAAAGTTGTAATGTAAAGATCTTGGTTGTACAATAAAAAAAAGAGTGGCTATTGTACCTAATTAGAAGCAGCAGAACATATCATGGCAATGCCGCTAAACAAAGTCGAGACAATTCTGTTTCTTTGTACCTCCACTCTAGCACCCCGATAATACATTTGTGCCTCTTTGTACCTCCAGCATCAAGGTCATTCTTCTCTGTCTCAAACTTCCAGAGCAACAAAACCAATGAGTCAAAGCTTCGATAGATAGCATGCGTTGTCGTTATACGTCAGAGCACGAAGTACAGTAAAAAATCATTTGCACACGTGATAAATTATGACATATTTTGGTGAGGAAACGACCTAAAAAGTTGCTGCTACAGACTGAGTTAAGTGGACAGAACAGAAATATCAAATCTATACCAAAATAAACTTTATAGCCACAAAATAAATCCATTGCAAGCAGCTGCTATAGACCTTGCAGTGCAGCAGCCGCAATAAAAGACCTACATGGAGCACCTTCAGTGAGGGATTGTGATTCAAGGTAGTAGCTCTTCGGGATTTCAACATGAAGGTTTGAGTGCGCAGCGGGAGTGGAGGAGAGCTCCGGTGACGGGTGAGATCGTAGGAAGCCGCGCCCATGCGAGCGAGCTCGGGGGAGGGGAGGCCCGCAGGCATGGAGGAGGGCTCCCGGCATGACCTATCCACCTTGAGCACAACAGCAATCAAGCACGCCCAACTGCCAATAATGCTACACTCACGGGCCTGTGACGGGCGTTTTACGGATTGGTTAATGCTAATTGGCCTCTTCCCCCCTGATTTTCAGGGGGGTGGGCCCCTATCTCTCCCTAATCCCAGTTAAAAGACGCCACCTGTGCTGGTCCGTGAAGTAAGTAAAAATTAGCCCGTGTGTCCACCTATCTCTCCCCAACTGCTGCCCCTGCCGACGCGGAGCCAGTCCAGGAAACGGAACACAACACACCATTGCGGCTTGTGTAGACCTGGCTAAACCATGCTGCCAATGGGGAGGAGCGGCTATGGCGGCTCGATGGCAAGGCCGCGATGCGCGTCGTCCAGCAGGTCGGTGGCAACGCGTGGCCGGTTCTCCCGCTCCCTTCTTTCTAGGTATAGCCCTTCCATGAATTGTGTTGTATGGGAGTGCACACAGGCTGTCAAAGATCCCCACGAGGCTTCGGCGGCGGAGGACTGGGAGATTGGGTGAGCGGATGAAACCCTATATGTGTCGGGAGGAAGATAGCGGGGCGTAGGGAGCTGGGAGAACCAGGAGGACACAGCAAATTAAAAAAAACGTTGTATCGATCTGGAAAGAAAAAAATCGGGACGAGGGATACGGGGCGAACGTGGCTACGAACAAAACGAACGACGTCGATGTGCCAGTATGGATATTTCCTTCACGTCCACAGACTCGGAGTAGACATTTTTCCTTCATGTAGAAAAAACATGATTTTGCCAGTATGGAAAGATTAATTAATGTGATCGAGCGATTTATTTTAAGATTAAATAATTTAGATTTGATCTTTAAAGATTGATCGTGATTGATTTTTTAAAACGTAATTTTCTCAGTATGGAAAAATTAATTAATGTGATTGAGCGATTTTTGATAAGATTAATTAATTTAGATTGGATCTTTAAAGAGCATTCCAAAAATAAGTTGCGCTGGTATGAAAAGTTCTGATCCGTTCAGATTTTTTTCATTGTGTGAGAGGTGACACAAAGATAAACTTGTGTGGTGGTGGGAGGGGGACGAAAGAAACCGGCGAAAGTGGTAGGATGAAAAAGAAAACCGTGGACACAGTCCTACCAGCTGCTCCATTAGAAATAGAGATATTCAAGGGGAGTTGGTCCCATGTTAAAAAAATCACAGTGCTCAACAAAAAGAGGGGGGGTGGGGGGGGGGGGGGAGTTGGTCCCATCTCGTCCCCTCCTCCCTCATTTTTTTTCCTCCCGATGATCCCCTCGCTCTTTGGTTTTCTATTGATTTTTGGTACTCTCAATCGACGCCACACAAAATTGAAACTAACATAAACATAGAGTATATTGAAATAATATAAACCAAATCCATACTTTCCGAAAATCACTTCCTGAATTAACTCAATCAAATAAAATCAAATCTTCCCAAAATCACATCTAAACCAAAACTTTATTTCCTTCACCTACGAATACTAAATTAAATCAAATCGTACCAAACCTCAACTAACTCAAAAATTTCATTGCATTCACTACCCATACTCGAATCATAATTAAATCCTATCAAAATCTTGAATATGGTGTGTGTAATGCACATGTCAGATCTAATAGTTTTGATCCACAGAAATATGTATGCACCCGTTGCAACAAACGTGCCATTAGTTAGTTAGCTTAAGTATTTCAGTTTTCGTCGTCAATGAACCAATGAGCCGTCTGTCCGACCTGTGAGAATATGAACTAACAGCCTTGCCGGATTGGTAGTCAGTTTTTTTAACTACTCCCTCCGTTACTAACTATAATTATTTTTAAAATTTCACTATAAACTACTCCCTTCGTCCGGTAAAGAGCGAACGTTTGGCTTTAAAATTTGTCCACAAAAGAGTGTACTTCTATCTTCCCAATGCACTTTAAAGTAGAAAAAAATACTTCTCTCTCATCACACGGTAATCAAGACCAATAAGAAGCTACACATTGTCTTCTTAATTTCTACATGCACTTAGCTCATTGGGAGTTGGTTAATTAAAGAGGGGAGAGATGATGACTTGCACTTTTCCAATGCATTTTTTACTTCACTCTATAATTTGTCCTAAAATCTCTAGATGTTCACTCTTCACCGGACGGAGGGAGTATATAGGGAGCAAAATGAGTGAATGTACACTTTAAAATATGTGTATATAAGGGAGTATCGCTTTATTTCTCATAAAATGGAAGAAATTTATTGAGTACCAAAGAGATAATTAAATCTATTGAATCTTTCATTATATACTTGATTCGGAGATCTTAATCTTTGGGGCACAATCAATTCCTAGTTGATTTGGGGAGAGATATCCTAACAACCCTTCAACATAAGGCTGACCCATGGCAATATAAAGGAGGTGAAATAGAGTAGAACAGAAGCACCATGTCAGTGTAGGAAAAAAGGTAGATCCATCGAAATGGCAAGCATGGCGCTCGTTCTCACAGTTTGCTTCTTGGGCTTCTTCGTGCCCGCCCCTTCCGTGGCGTCGCCCTCCAACAACAACGACTTCCTCCGGTGCCTCTCAAGGAACATCCCCAGCCAGCTCGTGCTGACGCCAAGCTCGCCGTCGTTCACGCCGCTCCTGGTGTCGTCCATCAGGAACACCAGGTTGGTGGCGCCGGCTACGGCGAGTCCTCCACTGTGCATCGTGACGCCCACAAACACGTCGCATGTCCAGACCGCCGTGCGCTGCGGGCGACGACACAGCGTCCGTGTCCGCGTGCGCAGCGGCGGGCACGACAACGAGGGCCTCTCGTACCGATCGACCACCCCGAACGGCGAGGCGTTCGCGGTGATCGACCTCGCCAAGCTCCATGCCGTCCACGTCAACCCGCACGAAGCCACGGCGTGGGTCGAGACCGGGGCGACGGTCGGAGAGCTCTACTACCGCATCGCCACGGCCGCGCCAGGGCTGGGCTTCCCGGCCAGCGTGTGCCCGACCGTGGGCGTGGGGGGCATCATCAGCGGCGGCGGCATAGGCCTCATGATGCGCAAGTATGGACTCTCGGCGGACAACGTCCTCGACGCTAGTATGGTCGACGCCAACGGGAACCTGCTGGCGAACAAGAAGGCCATGGGGGACGACCTCTTCTGGGCCATCCGCGGCGGCGGCGGCGGGAACTTCGGCATCGTGCTGTCGTGGAAGCTCAGGCTCGTGCCAGTCCCACCGAAGGTGACCTTCTTCAAAGTCGCCAAGACCATGGAACAGGGCGCGGTCGACACGGTGACCAAATGGCAAACGCTCGCGCCGGCGCTCCCCGACGATCTCAGCGTACGTGTTGTCATCGAAAAGAGCCAGGCCAACTTCCAGTCCCTGTACCTCGGTAACTGCAGCACGACAGTGGCGACGATGCGCAGCCGGTTCCCGGAGCTCGGGGTGACGAGCGCCGACTGCAAGGAGATGAGCTGGCTGCAGTACACGGCGTACATATACTTCGGCGACGCCATCAACAGCAAGCCGCTGGAGGCGCTCCTCCTCAACCGGTCCACGACCCTGGGCCCCTTCGTCAAGAACAAGTCCGACTACGTCAAGAAAGCCCTCACCAAGGAGACCTGGAAGAAGATCTTCCTCTGGCCCAACGGCGCAGCGTCGGGGCAGCTCATCCTCGAGCCGCACGGTGGAATAATGGACCGCATCGGCGCCGCCAAGATCCCGTTCCCCCACCGAAGCAGCGTGCTCTACAACATCCAGTACGTGGAGCTATGGAACGGGAAAGAGGTCGGGGGCAACGTTACGCCTAACTGGATCGGAAGCCTGTACAACTTCATGACGCCGTACGTGAGCAAGAACCCGAGGGGCGCATACGTGAACTACAGGGACCTCGACATCGGCGCAAACAAGGTGGTCGACGGCGTGATAAGCTATGATAGTGCCAAGGTGTGGGGCGAGAGCTATTTCGGCCCGGAGAACTTTAGGAGACTCGCCGAGATCAAGCGCAAGGTGGACGCCAGCGACTACTTCCAGAGCGAGCAGAGCGTGCCGCCACTTCCCTTCAACGAGTAGCTAGTGTAGCTGTGCAAAGCAAAACAATCGTGTTTGACCAAATTGTAACTGCTAATAGTTCTGATGGGCTAAAAAGGTTATAACATGTGTCAACATAAAGTCCGTAACTAATGATTTCTGCACAATTTTGGTGCTACAGATATAACGTAGCGGCATAGAATTCAAAACCAACAAGTTTTTTTTTTCAGATCATCGGCAGCATCATTCACACTTTTGATTGCGAGATAATGTGCAGCATCGTTCACACATTTGAGATCTGTTGAGTAGAAACTATAGTCCTGATAACATCAGGAGATACATTGAGCTTGAACCAACATGATCATGCATCATGTTTGGCTTTGCTAAAACATGAGCTGCCGCGTTACAAAATCGACAAATGGTGGGGGGTTGACAGCGATAATAGTGAACTTACTGCCGTAAGTGCTCTCATGAGTGGGCCGGTCCATAATAGGCGTTGTATAGACGTGCCGGCTCGGCTGGGGTCGGGCTAGGAAAGGAAGGTGGGCTAAAGGGAGAAGAATGCCCTACCGGTAGGCGTGAAAAGCACCAGACTGCAGCGGGACAACCGATACATACACGACAAAATAACCGTGCACCCCTATTTCTCGCTTTAAGCGAGCACAGGGGAAGCCTTGCATCAGGAGGAGACCCGACGGGCCCGCCCAGCCACGCGGAAGGCTATGGCCTATTTTTTTTCTGTTTTATGTTCTTGTTTTTCTAGCTTTTTTGTATTTTTCTTTATACTTTAAAATATTCTACCTACATACAAGAAACACTCTTCAAAAACACATTTGAAAAATGTTGAATAATTATTAGAAAATATTGAACAAGAATTTAAAAAACAATTGAACAAGTATTTTAAAAATGTTGAATAATTATTGAAATGTCGAACAAGTATTTGATAATTGTTGAATGAGTATTTAAAAAAATGTTGAACACGTATTTTAAAATGTTGAATAAGTATCAAAAATGTTGAACAAGTACACACAAATATTGAATAAGTTTAGAAAATTGTTGAATGGGTATTTGAAACATTTAGAACATGTTTCAAAAAATGTCAAGTAAGTATTAAAATGTTCAACAAGTATTTAAAAAATGTTGAATAAGCGTTTGGACAATGTTGACTTGTCTACAAAAATGTTGATCACTTATTAAAAAAATGTTTTTGACATATAAGAAAATGTAGAGTGACAACAAAAACAAACATAATAAAAAAACAAAACAAAAAACAAAAAAAGAAGAAAAACTAACCCAACAAGAAATGGAGAAGAAACAGTGAAAACCGCGACTCATTTGGACTTAAGTTGCCTAATTCTACTGCGATGTCACCAACCAAAGGCTGGTCTAATGTTGAGATGTCGGCTTGCTCCAAAGCTGGAGACCAGTGTTCGTTTCCTTGGCATGCTCCAATTTATCTTTTACTTTTTTTTTCCTTTTACTATGCATGTTCATGAATGTGCCAGCCTGATTAGTGTAAGGCCTTAAGCGAGTGATCCTTTCAGCTCGCTAAAGGCAAATAAAATAAAATCTGTTCAAAATCACACCTAAATCAAAACTTTATTTACTTCACCCGCAAATACCAAATCAAATAAAATGTAACAAAACCTCAATTAAATCAAAATTTTCCTTACATTTCCTACCCATACTCGAATCAAATTAAATCCCGTCAAAATATTGAATATGGTGGGTGTAATGCAAATGTCAGATAGGATTAGTATTGAACCGCAAAATATGTATGTGATTGTTGAAACACACATTGCAACTAGCTACTTCCTCTGTTCCTACATATAAGTCCTTTAAGAGATTCCAATGCGGACTAAATAGAAGCAAAATAGGTGAATCTACAGTTTAAAATATGTCTATATACATTTGTATGTAGTCCTTTATTGAAATATCTAAAAACACTTACATTCCAGTTTTCTTCGTCAATGAACCGATGAAGCCGACTGTCCGACCTGTGAAGACATGAACCAACAACCTTGCTGGATCGGTTGTAATTTTTTTAACTATCATTTTATGTCTCATAAAATTGAAGAAATGTATTGAGTACCAAACCGATAATTAAAGTTATTAAAACCTTTCATTCTAACGCGTCCTCTACCAGTAGTACTATAGTTCTAGCCTTATGTCAACAATTTAACAATTCAACGTATTTCCTGTTAGGGAGGTATTTAAATTGGTGGTCATAATATTTGGGGCACAATCAATGTATACTACTCCCTCCGTTCCGAATTACTCATCGCAGAAATGGATGTATCTAGGACTAAAATACATCTAGATACATCCATACTTGCGACAAGTAATTTGAAACTGAGGGAGTAGATTTGGGAGACATTTCCTTGCATGTAATGAAGCATCAAATGTCTACTTCAAGATAAGAGTGACACGTGCCTATATAGCAACGTAAAATAGAACAGAAGCACGGCAGATCCATCGAAATGGCAAGCATGGCGCTTGTTCTCACAGTTTTCTTAGGGCATGTACAATGGTGCTATCTTAGCAGTGCCACCTAGGATAAATGATAAGGTGGAGAAGAGAAAACTCATAAAAAAGGATTGTCTTTTCTTATTTAAGAGAAGACAAGAGGTGATCTCTTAGCACAATATGTCTCACCATATTTTAAGGAATAGCTAGTTATTAAAGATAAGGCTAAGACATGACCCATTGTAGACATCTTTTTTTGTCCTCTCTAAATAACATGCAAGACTTAAGAAAAGACTATCTTATCAACCATTGTACATGCCCTTATTGACCTGAAGAAAATATGCCCTAGAGGTAATAATAAAGTTATTATTTATTTCCTTATTTCATGATAAATGTTTATTATTCATGCTAGAATTGTATTAACCGGAAACATAATACATGTGTGAATACATAGACAAACATAGTGTCACTACTATGCCTCTACTTGACTAGCTCGTTAATTAAAGATGGTTAAGTTTCCTAACCATAGACTAGCTCGTTAATTATAAAGGTGCTCTACAGGTGTCTCCGAAGGTACTTGTTGGGTTGGCGTATTTCGAGATTAGGAGTTGTCACTCCGATTGTCGGAGAGGTATATCTAGGCCCACTCGGTAATACACATCACTTAAGCCTTGCAAGCATTGCAACTAATGAGTTAGTTGCGGGATGATGTATTACAGAACGAGTAAAGAGACTTGCCGGTAACTTGATTGAACTAAGTATTGAGATACCGACGATCGAATCTCGGGCAAATAACATACCGATGACAAAGGGAACAACGTATATTGTTATGCGGTTTGACCGATAAAGATCTTCATAGAATATGTAGGAGCCAATATAAGCATCCAGGTTCCGCTATTGGTTATTGACCAGAGACTTGTCTCGGTCATGTCTACATAGTTCTTGAACCCGTAGGGTGCGCACGGTTAAAGTTCGATGACGGTTTTATTATGAGTTTATGTGTTTTGATGTACCGAAGGTAGTTCGGAGTCCCGGATGTGATCACGGACATGACGAGGAGTCTCGAAATGGTCGAGAAGTAAAGATCGATATATTGGACGACTATATTTGGATACTGGAATGGTTCTGGGTGAGATCGGGATAATACCGTAGCACCGGAAGGTTATCGGACCCCCCCCCCCCGGAGGTATATGGGCCTTAATGGGCTTTAGTGGAAAGGAGGGGAAAGGAGCAAGGGAGGGGGCGCCCCCCCCCAAGCCCAATCCGAATTGGGAGGGGGGCCGGGCCCCCCTTTCCTTCCTCCCTCCTTCCTCTTCCTTCCCTCTCCCTCTCCAAATAGGAAAAGGAGGAGTCCTAGGACTCCCCCCTTGGGCGCGCCTCCTTCCCTTGGCCGGCCCTCTCCTCCCCCTTTATATACGAAGGATAGGGGCACCCCATAGACACAACAATTGATCTCTTAGATCTTTTAGCTGTGTGCGATGCCCCTCTCCACCATAGTCCACCTCGATAATATCGTAGTGATGCTTAGGCGAAGCCCTGCGACGGTAGAACATCAACATCGTCACCACGTCATCGTGCTGACGGAACTCTGCCTCAAAGCTCGGCTGGATCGGAGTTCGATGGACGTCATCGAGTTAAACGTGTGCAGAACTCGGAGGTGCCGTGCGTTCGGTACTTGATCGGTCGGATCGTGAAGACGTACGACTACATCAACCGCGTTGTGCTAACGCTTCCGCTTTCGGTCTACGAGGGTACGTGGACACACTCTCCCCTCTCGTTGCTATGCATCACCATGATCTTGAGTGTGCGTAGGAAATTTTTTGAAATTACTACGTTCCCCAACAGTGGCATCCGAGACTGGTTTTATGCGTTGATGTTATATGCACGAGTAGAACACAAGTGAGTTGTGGGCGATACAAGTCATACTGCTTACCAGCATGTCATACTTTGGTTCGGCGGTATTGTTGGATGAAGCGGCCCGGACCAACATTACCCGTACGCTTACGCGAGACTGGTTCTACCGACGTGCTTCGCACACAGGTGGCTGGCGGGTGTCAGTTTCTCCAACTTTAGTTGAACCGAGTGTGGCTACGCCCGGTCCTTGATAAGGTTAAAACAACATTAACTTGACGAACTATCATTGTGGTTTTCATGCGTAGGTAAGAACGGTTCTTGCTCAGCCCGTAGCAGCCACGTAAAACTTGCAACAACAAAGTAGAGGACGTCTAACTTGTTTTTGTAGGGCATGTTGTGATGTGATATGGTCAATACATGATGCCATATTTTATTGTATGAGATGATCATGTTTTGTAACCGAGTTATCGGCAACTGGCAGGAGCCGTATGGTTGTCGCTTTATTGTATGCAATGCAATCGCCCTGTAATTGCTTTACTTTATCTCTAAGCGGTAGCGATAGTCGTAGAAGCAATAGTTGGCGAGACGACAACGATGCTACGTTGGAGATCAAGGTGTCGCGCCGGTAACAATGGTGATCATGACGGTGCTTCGGAGATGGAGATCACAAGCGCAAGATGATGATGGCCATATCATATCACTTATATTGATTGCATGTGATGTTTATCTTTTATGCATCTTATTTTGCTTCGATTGATGGTAGCATTATAAGATGATCTCTCACTAAATTTCAAGATAAAAGTGTTCTCCATGAGTATGCACCGTTGCCAAAGTTCGTCATGCCCAGACACCACGTGATGATCGGGTATGATAAGCTCTACGTCCATCTACAACGGGTGCAAGCCAGTTTTGCACACGCAGAATACTCAGGTTAAACTTGACGAGCCTAGAATATGCAGATATGGCCTCGGAACACTGAGACCGAAAGGTCGAGCGTGAATCATATAGTAGATATGATCAACATAGTGATGTTCACCATTGAAAACTACTCCATTTGACGTGATGGTCGGTTATGGTTTAGTTGATTTGGATCACGTGATCAGTTAGATGATTAGAGGGATGTCTATCTAAGTGGGAGTTCTTAAGTAATATGATTAATTGAACTTAAATTTATCATGAACTTAGTACCTGATAGTATTTTGCATGTCTATGTTTGTTGTAGATAGATGGCTAGTGTTGTTGTTCCGTTGAATTTTAATGCGTTCCTTGAGAAAGAAAAGTTGAAAGATGATGGTAGCAATTACATGGACTGGGTCCGTAACTTGAGGATTATCCTCATTGCTGCACAGAAGAATTACGCCCTGGAAGCACAGCTAGGTGCCAAACCTGCTGCAGGGGCAACACCAGATGTTATGAACGTCTGGCAGAGCAAAGCTGATGACTACTCGATAGTTCAGTGTGCCATGCTTTACGGCTTAGAACCGGGGCTTCTACGACGTTTTGAACGTCATGGAGCATATGAGATGTTCCAGGAGTTGAAGTTAATATTTCAAGGAAATGCCCGGATTGAGAGATATGAAGTCTCCAATAAGTTCTACAGCTACAAGATGAAGGAGAATAGTTCTGTCAGTGAGCATTGCTACGTCTTGAGCTTGTGTTGGTTTTCCCCGAAGAGGAAGGGATGATGCAGCAGAGTAGCGTAAGTATTTCCCTCAGTTTTTGAGAACCAAGGTATCAATCTAGTAGGAGGCCACGCTCAAGTCCCTCGTACCTGCACAAAGCGATAGCTACTCGCAACTAACGCGATTAGGGGTTGTCAATCCCTTCACGGTCACTTACGAGAGTGAGATATGATAGATATAATATTTTTGGTATTTTTGGTATAAAGATGCAAAGTAAAAAGTAAAAGCAAAGTAAAAAGCAAAGCAAGATTAAAGTGATGGAGATTGATATGATGAGAATAGACCCGGGGGCCATAGGTTTCACTAGTGGCTTCTCTCAAGAGCATAAGTATTCTACGGTGGGTGAACAAGTTACTGTTGAGCAATTGACAGAATTGAGCATAGTTATGACAATATCTAGGCATGATCATGTATATAGGCATCACGTCCGTGACAAGTAGACCGAAACGATTCTGCATCTACTACTATTACTCCACTCATCGACCGCTATCCAGCATGCATCTAGAGTATTAAGTTAAAAACAGAGTAACGCCTTAAGCAAGATGACATGATGTAGAGAGATAAATTCATGCAATATGAAATAAACCCCATCTTGTTATCCTCGATGGAAACGATGCAATACGTGCCTTGCTGCCCCTTCTGTCACTGGGAAAGGACACCGCAAGATCGAACCTAAAGCTAAGCACTTCTCCCATGGCAAGAACTACCAATCTAGTTGGCCAAACCAAACGGATAATTCGAAGAGACTAGCAAAAATAATCAATCATGCATAAAAGAATTCGGAGAAGATTCAAATATTATTCATAGATAGACTTGATAATAAACCCATAATTCACCGGTCTCAACAAACACACCGCAAAAAGAAGATTACATCGAATAGATCTCCACAAGAGAGGGGGAGAACTTTGTATTGAGATCCAAAAAGAGAGAAGAAGCCATCTAGCTACTAACTATGGACCCGAAGGTCTGAGGTAAACTACTCACACTCCATCGAAGAGGCTATGATGATGTAGAAGCCCTCCGTGATGACGGCCCTCTTCCGGCGGAGCTCCGGAACAGGCCCTAAGATGGGATCTCGTGGATACAGAAAGTTGCGGCGGTGGAATTAAGTTTTTGGCTCCTGCTCTGATCATTTGGGAGTACGTATGTATATATAGGAGGAAGGAGTATGTCGGTGGAGCACCGAGGGGCCCACAAGGCAGGGGCACGCCCTAGGGGGGCGCCCCCCACCCTCGTGACCTCCTCTTTGACTCCTTGGAGTAGGGTCCAAGTCTCGTGGATCACGTTCGGTGAGAAAATCATGTTCCCGAAGGTTTTATTCTGTTTGGACTCCATTTGATATTCTGTTTCTCCGAAACACTGAAATAGGCAAAAAAACAGCAATTCTGGGTTGGGCCTCCGGTTAATAGGTTAGTCCCAAAAATAATATAAAAGTGGAAAATAAAGCCCAATATAGTCCAAAACAGTAGATAATATAGCATGGAGCAATCAAAAATTATAGATACGTTGGAGACGTATCAGGCATCCCCAAGCTTAATTCCTGCCCGTCCTCGAGTAGGTAAATGATAAAAAGAATTTTTTATGCGGAGTGCTACTTGGCATAATTTTAATGCAAATCTTCTTAATTGTGATATGAATATTCAGATTCGAAAGATTCAAGACAAAAGTTTATATTGATATAAAAATAATAATACTTCAAGCATACTAACAAAGCAATTATGTCTCCTCCAAATAACATGGCCAAAGAAAGTTATCCCTACAAAATCATATAGTCTGGCTATGCTCTATCTTCACCACACAAAATATTTAAATCATGCACAACCCCGATGACAAACCAAGCAATTGTTTCATACTCTAACTTTTCCAAAACTTTTTCAATCTTCACACAATACATGAGTGTGAGCCATGGATATAGCACTATTGGTGGAATATAATGGTGGTTATGGGGAAGACAAAAAGGAGAAGATAGTCTCACATCAACTAGGTGTATCAACGGGCTATGGAGATGCCCATCAATAGATATCAATATGAGTGAGTAGGGATTGCCATGCAACGGATGCACTAGAGCTATAAATGTATGAAAGCTCACAAAAGAAACTAGTGGGTGTGCATCCAACTTGCTTGCTCACGAAGACCTAGGGCAATTTGAGGAAGCCCATCATTGGAATATACAAGCCAAGTTCTATAATGTAAAATTCCCACTAGTATATGAAAGTGATAACATGAGAGACTCTCTACTATGAAGATCATGGTGCTACTTTGAAGGACAAGTGTGGTAAAAGGATAGTAGCATTGCCCCTTTTTATTTATTTTCTCCCCTTTTTTTGGGCCTTCTTTTTTTTCTTTGGCCTTTCTCTTTTTTGGGACAATGCTCTATTAAATGATGATCATCACACTTTTATTTATTTACAACTCAATGATTACAACTCGATTCTAAAACAAAGTATGACTCTATACGGATGCCTCCGGCGGTGTACCGGGATATGCAATGAATCAAGAGTGACAAGTATGAAGAAATTATGAACTGTGGCTTTGCCACAAATACTATGTCAACTACATGATCATGCTAAGCAATATGACAATGATGAATGTGTCATGATGAACTAGATGGTGGAAAGTTGCATGGCAATATATCTCGGAATGGCTATGGAAATGCCATAATAGGTAGGTATGGTGGCTGTTTTGAGGAAGGTATATGGTAGGTGTATGATACCGGCGAAAAGTGTGCGGTATTAGAGAGGCTAGAAAAGGTGGAAGGGTGAGAGTGCGTATAATCCATGGACTCAACATTAGTCATAAAGAACTCATATACTTATTGCAAAAATCTAGAAGTTACCAAAGCAAAGTATTATGCGCATGCTCCTAGGGGGATAGATTGGTAGGAAAAGACCATCGCTCGTCCCCGACCGCCACTCATAAGACAATCAATAAATAAATCATGCTCCGACTTCATCGCATAACGGTTCACCATACGTGCATGCTACGAGAATCACAAACTTTAACACAAGTATTCTTTAAATTCACAACTACTCAACTAGCATGACTTTAATATTATCACCTCCATATCTCAAAACAATTATCAAGCTTCAATCTTTTCTTAGTATTCAACACACTCAGAAGAAAGTTTCACAAATCTTGAATACCAAGCATATTATTATTAAGCAAATTACCATGCTATTAAGAGACTCTCAAAATAATTTAAGTTAAGCATGAGAGATCATTAGTTTCTTCAAAACAAATCCACCACCGTGCTCTAAAATATCTAAGTGAAGCACATAGAGCAAAATTATAACACTCAAAAGATATAAGTGAAGCACATAGAGCAAAACTACTTAGCTGAAAAGATATAAGTGAAGCACATAGAGTATTCTATCGAATTTTAGTTCATGTATGGCTCTCTCAAAAGGTGTGTAGAACAAGGATGATTGTGGCATACTAAGACACAAATACACAAATAATACAAGACGTTCCAAGAAAAACACATATCATGTTGGTGAATAAAAATATAGCTCCAAGTACATTACCGATGGAAGTGGACGAAAGAGGGGATGCCTTCCGGGGCATCCCCAAGCTTTGACTTCTTGGTGTCCTTGGATTATCTTGGGGGTGCCATGGGCATCCCCAAGCTTAGGCTATTTCCACTCCTTGTTCCATAATCCATCAAAAGAATTCACCCAAAACATGAAAACTTCACAACACAAAACTCAAAATAGAAAACTCGTGAGCTCCGTTAGCGAAAGAAAACAAAAGACCACTTCAAGATACTGTAATGAACTCATTCTTTATTTATCTTGGTGTTAAACCTACTGTATTACAACTTCTCTATGGATTATAAACAATTTTACTAACCATAGATTCATCAAAATAAGCAAACAACACATGAAAAACAGAATCTGTCAAAAACAGAACAGTCTGTAGTAATCTGTAGCTAGCACAAGATCTGGAACCACAAAAATTCTAAAATAAATTTCTGGACGTGAGTAATTTATCTATTAATCATCTGCAAAAAAATTAACTAAATATCACTCTTCAAATAAAAATTACAGCAGTTATCGTGAGCGCTAAAGTTTCTGTTTTTTACAGCAAGTTCAACAAGACTTTCCCCAAGTATTCCCAACGGTTCTACTTGGCACAAAGACTAATTAAACACAAAAAACACAACCAAAACAGATGCTAAATAATTTATTTAATACTAATCAGGATCAAAAAGCAAGGAATAAAAATAAACTTGGGTTGCCTCCCAACGAGCGCTATCGTTTAACGCCCCTAGCTAGGCATAAAAGCGAGGATAGATCTAGGTATTGCCATCTTTGGTAGGCAATCCATAAGTGGCTCTCATGATAGTTTCATATGGTAATTTTATTTTCTTTCTTGGAAAGTGTTCCAAGCCCTTTTTTAATGGAAATTCAAATCTAATATTACCTTCCTTCATATCAATAATCGCACCAACCGTTCTAAGGAAAGGTCTACCAAGAATAATAGGGCAAGAAGGATTGCAATCTATATCAAGAACAATGAAATCTACGGGCACATAATTCCTATTTGCAACAATAAGAACATCATTAATCCTTCCCATAGGTTTCTTAATAGTGGAATCTGCAAGATGCAAGTTTAGAGAGCAATCATCAAAATTGCGGAAATCTAGCAAATCACACAAAGTTTTGGGAATAGTGGAGACACTAGCACCCAAATCACACAAAGCATAAAACTCATGATCTTTAATTTTAATTTTAATAGTTGGTTCCCACTCATAATAGAGTTTTCTAGGGATAGAAACTTTCAACTCAAGTTTTTCTTCATAAGATTGCATCAAGGCATCAACAATATGTTCGGTGAAGGCTTTATTTTGACTATAAGCATGTGGAGAATTTAGCACGGATTGCAACAAGGAAATACAATCAATTAAAGAGCAACTTTCATAATTAAATTCCTTGAGATCCAATATAGTGGGTTTAGCAACATCTAGATTTTTATTTCTTTCAATCCCACTTTCATCAATTTCATCATTAAGATCTAAATACTCCAAATTTTTAGAACGCCTTCTAGGTAAAGGAAGATCATATTCAGTTTCATAAAGATTCATATTGCAAAAACAAATATTTAATAGGGGACACATCAATAACTTTTAGATCTTCATCTTGATTTTCATAGGTATTGGAAGAACACGCTTTAATAAAGGCATCTTTGGAAGCACGTATCCTAGCGGTTCTTTCCTTGCACTCATCAATGGAAATTCTCATGGCTTTGAGAGACTCATTGATATCATGCTTAGGAGGAATAGATCTAAGCTTTAAAGAATCAATCTCAAGAGAAATTCTATCAATGTTCCTAGCCAAATCATCAACTTTAAGCAATTTCTCTTCAAGCAAAGCATTAAAATTCTTTTGTGAATTCATAAACTCTTTAACACTATTCTAAAATTCAGAGGGCATCTTATTATAATTTCCATAAGAGTTGTTGTAGGAATTGACATAATTATTAGAAGGATTACTAGGATATGGCCTAGGATTAAAATTCCCTCTATAAGCGTTGTTACCAAAATTATTCCTACCAACAAAATTCACATCCATAGATTCATTGTTATTGTCAATCAAAGTACACAAAGGCATATCATTAGGATCAGAAGAAACACTCTTAGTAGCAAATAATTTCATAAGTTCATCCATCTTTCCACTCAAAACACTGATTTCTTCTATCGCATGCACTTTTTTATTAGAAGATCTTTCAGTATGCCATTGAGAATAATTAACCATAATATTATCTAGGAGTTTAGTAGCATCTCCTAAAGTGATTTCCATAAAAGTGCCTCCCGCAGCCGAATCTAAAAGATTTCTAGAAGCAAAATTCAATCCGACATAAAAATTTTGTACGATCATCCACAAATTCAAACCATGAGGAGGGCAATTACGTATCATTAATTTCATTCTCTCCCAAGCTTGTGCAACATGCTCATGATCAAGTTGCTTAAAATTCATAATATCGTTTCTAAGAGAGATGATCTTAGCGGGAGGGAAATATTTAGAGATAAAAGCATCTTTGCACTTGTTCCAAGAATCAATACTATTCTTAGGCAAAGATGAAAACCAAGCTTTAGCACGATCTCTAAGGGAAAAAGGAAATAGCTTCAATTTAACGACATCATTATCGACATCTCTTTTCTTTTGCATATCACATAAATCAACGAAGCTATTCAGATGAGTAGCGGCATCTTCACTAGGAAGGTCGTCGAATTGATCTTTCATAACAAGATTCAACAAAGCAGCATTGATTTCACAAGATTTGGTATTAGCAAGAGGAGCAATCAGAGTGCTAAGGAAATCATTATTATTGGTATTGGTGAAGTCACACAATTTGGTAGTATCTTGAGCCATCGCGACAAACAAGCAAACTAGCACACAAGCAAACAAGAGCAAACGGGCAAAAGAGGCAAATAGAGAGGGAGGATAGAGAGAGAGAGAGAGGGCGAATAAAACGGCAAGGGTGAATTGGGGGGAGAGGAAAACGAGAGGCAAATGGCAAATAATGTAATGCGAGAGATAGGGATTGTGATGGGTACTTGGTATGTTGACTTTTTGCGTAGACTCCCCGGCAACGGCGCCAGAAATCCTTCTTGCTACGTCTTGAGCTTGCGTTGGTTTTCCCCGAAGAGGAAGGGATGATGCAGCAGAGTAGCGTAAGTATTTCCCTTAGTTTTTGAGAACCAAGTTATCAATCCGGTAGGAGGCCACGCTCAAGTCCCTCGTACCTGCAAAAAGCGATTGCTACTCGCAACCAACGCGATTAGGGGTTGTCCATCCCTTCACAGTCACTTACGAGAGTGAGAAATATTTTGGGTATTTTAGGTATAAAGATGCAAAGTAAAAAGTAAAAGCAAAGTAAAAAGCAAACCAAGATTAAAGTGATGGAGATTGATATGATGAGAATAGACCCGGGGGCCATAGGTTTCACTAGTGGCTTCTCTCAAGAGCATAAGTATTCTACGATGGGTGAACAAATTACCGTTGAGCAATTGACAGAATTGAGCATAGTTATGAGAATATCCAGGCATGATCATGTATATAGGCATCATGTCCGTGACAAGTAGACCGAAACGATTCTGCATCTACTACTATTACTCCACTCATTGACCGCTATCCAGCATGCATCTAGAGTATTAAGTTAAAAACAGAGTAATGCCTTAAGCAAGATGACATGATGTAGAGAGATAAATTCATGCAATATTAAATAAACCCCATCTTGTTATCCTCGATGGCAACGATGCAATACGTGCCTTGCTGCCCCTTCTGTCACTGGGAAAGGACACCGCAAGATCGAACCCAAAGCTAAGCACTTCTCCCATGGCAAGAACTACCAATCTAGTTGGCCAAACCAAACGGATAATTCGAAGTGACTTGCAAAGATAACCAATCATACATAAAAGAAT
The DNA here is from genome assembly GCA_034509565.1 of Triticum monococcum. Classification (NCBI taxonomy): domain Eukaryota; kingdom Viridiplantae; phylum Streptophyta; class Magnoliopsida; order Poales; family Poaceae; genus Triticum; species Triticum monococcum. Next base: position 24,188,424 of record CM067842.1, on the reverse strand, counting down.
TCAGAGAAGATTCAAATATTATTCATAGATAGACTTGATCATAAACCCATAATTCATCGGTCTTAACAAACACACTGCAAAAAGAAGATTACATCGAATAGATCTCCACAAGAGAGGGGGGAGAACTTTATATTGAGATACAAAAAGAGAGAAGATGCCATCTAGCTACTAACTATGGACCCGAAGGTCTGAGGTAAACTACTCACACTTCATCGGAGAGGCTATGATGATGTAGAAGCCCTCCGTGATGACGGCCCTCTTCCGGCGGAGCTCCGGAACAGGCCCCAAGATGGGATCTCGTGGATACAGAAAGTTGCGGCGGTGTAATTAGGTTTTTGGCTCCTGTTCTGATCGTTTGGGGGTACGTATGTATATATAGGAGGAAGGAGTACGTCGGTGGAGCACCGAGGGGCCCACGAGGCGGGGGACGCACCCTAGGGGGGGCGCCCCCACCCACGTGAACTCCTCTTTGACTCCTTGGAGTAGGGTCCAAGTCTCCTGGATCACGTTCGGTGAGAAAATCACGTTCCCGAAGGTTTTATTCCGTTTGGACTCCGTTTGATATTCTGTTTCTCCGAAACACTGAAACAGGCAAAAAACAGCAATTCTGGGTTGGGCCTCCGGTTAATAGGTTAGTCCCAAAAATAATATAAAAGTGGAAAATAAAGCCCAATATAGTCCAAAACAGTAGATAATATAGCATGGAGCAATCAAAAATTATAGATACGTTGGAGACGTATCAAGCATATACTTAGAATGTCTGGGTATAACAATCACTTGATTCAATTGGGAGTTAATCTTCCGGATGATAGCGTCATTGATAGAATTCTTCAATCACTGCCACCAAGCTATAATCTTCCGGATTCAATTGTGAACCCACTATATTCCGGAGCTCTTATAGCTTGGTGGCAGTGATTGAAGAATTCTATCAATGACGCTATCATCCGGAAGATTAACTCCCAATTGAATCAAGTGATTGTTATACCCAGACATTCTAAGTATATGCTTGATACGTCTCCAACCTATCTATAATTTTTGATTGCTCCATGCTATATTATCTTCTGTTTTGGATGTTTATGGGCTTTATTATACACTTTTATATCATTTTTGGGACTAACCTATTAACCCAGAGCCCAGTGCCAGTTTCTGTTTTTACCTTCTTTTAGAATATCGCAGAAAAGGAAAACCAAACGGAGTCCAATTGACGTGAAACTTCACGGAACTTATTTTTGGATCAGAAGAAGACCGGGAGACTTGGAGTCCATGTAAGGGAAGCTTCGAGGAGGCCACGAGGGATGGGGGCGCGCCCTCCACCCTCGTGGGCCCCTCATGCCCCCCTGACGTACTTCTTCCGCCTATATATCTCCATATACCCTAAAAACATCCGAGAGCACAATAGATCGGGAGTTCCGTCGCCAGAAGCCTCCGTAGCCACCGAAAGCCAATCTAGACCCGTTCCGGCACCCTGCCGGAGGGGGCACTCCCTCTCCGGTGGCCATCTTCATCATCCCGGTGCTGTCCATGACGAGGAGGGAGTAGTTCTCCCTCGGGGCTGAGGGTATGTACCAGTAGCTATGTGTTTGATCTCTCTCTCTCTCTCTCTCGTGTTCTTGAGGTGTTACGATCTTGACGTATCGCGAGCTTTTCTATTATATTTGGATCCTATGATGTTTCTTCCCCCCTCTACTCTCTTGTAATGGATTGAGTTTCCCCTTTGAAGTTATCTTATCGGATTGAGTCTTTAAAGATTTGAGAACACTTGGTGTATGTCTTGCCGTGCGTATCTGTGGTGACAATGGGATATCACGTGATTCACTTGATGTATGTTTTGGTGATCAACTTGCGGGTTCCGCCCATGAACCTATGCATAGGGGTTGGCACACGTTTTCGTCATGATTCTCCAGTAGGAACTTTGGGGCATTCTTTGAGGTTCTATGTGTTGGTTGAATAGATGAATCTGAGATTGTGTGATGCATATCGTATAATCATACCCACGAATACTTGAGGTGACATTAGAGTATCTAGGTGACATTAGGGTTTTGGTTGATTTGTGTCTTAAGGTGTTATTCTAGTACGAACTCTAGGGCTGTTTGTGACACTTATAGGAATAGCCCAACGAATTGATTGGAAAGAATAACTTTGAGGTGGTTTTGTACCCTACCATAATTTCTTCGTTTGTTCTCTACTATTAGTGACTTTGGAGTGACTCTTTGTTGCATGTTGAAGGATAGTTATGTGATCCAATTATGTTATTATTGTTGAGAGAACTTGCATAGTGAAAGTATGAACCCTAGGCCTTGTTTCCTAGCATTGCAATACCGTTTACGCTCACTTTTATCATTAGTTACCTTGCTATTTTTATAATTTCAGATTACAAAAACCTTTATCTACCATCCATATACCAATTGTATCATCATCTCTTCGCCGAACTAGTGCACCTATACAATTTACCATTGTATTGGGTGTGTTGGGGACACAAGAGACTCTTTGTTATTTGGTTGCAGGGTTGCTTGAGAGAGACCATCTTCATCCTACGCTTCCTACGGATTGATAAACCTTAGGTCATCCACTTGAGGGAAATTTGCTACTGTCTTACAAACCTCTGCACTTGGAGGCCCAACAACGTCTACAAGAAGAAGGTTGTGTAGTAGACATCAAGCTCTTTTCTGGCGCCGTTGCCGGGGAGGTTAGCGCTTGAAGGTATATCTTTAGATCTTGCAATCGAGTATTTTTGTTTCTTGTTTTATCACTAGTTTAGTTTATAAAATAAAATTATGAAAAAATGGAATTCAGTTTGTCTCATATGCTTCACCTTTTTAATATCTTTCGTGAGTATGATGGAAAGGATAATTGTGCCCAAGTGCTAGAAGAAGAAATCTATAAAATGTTTGGCACTAAATATTTGAATGATGAGCATGATTGCACTGTTGTTAGTATGAATTCCTTGAATATCCATGATGCTAATGATATGCAAAGCCACAAGCTTGGGGATGCTATGTTTGATGAAGATGATATTTTTTGTCCCCCAAGCTTTGATGAGCAAATTTACTATGATGAAAGCATGCCTCCTATCTATGATGATTATTGTGATGACACGTATGCTTTAAATAATAATGATAACAATGAAACTTGTCGTCTTGAGTTCAATTTTCAATCCCATGATAGTTACTTTGTTGAGTTTGCTCCCACTACTATTCATGAGAAGAAATTTGCTTATGTGGAGAGTAATAAAAATTCTAGGCATTTAGATCTTGAAAATAATGCTTTGTGTGATAGTTATATTGTTGAATTAATTCATGATGCTACTGAAAAATTATTATGAGGGAGGAACATATGCTTGTAGGAATTGCAATAATATCAAGTTTCCTCTCTATGTGCTTAAAGTTTTGAAGTTATGCTTGTTTTACCTTCCTACGCAAGTTGATTATTGTTCCCACAAGTTGTTTGATCACAAAATCCCTATGCATAGGAAGTGGGTTAGACTTAAATGTGTTAGTCATATTCTTCAGATGCTCTCTTTATGTTTCAATTCTTATTCTTTATGTGAGCATCGTTGAAATCATCATGCCTAGCTAGGGGCGTTAAACGATAGCGCTTGTTGGGAGGCAACCCAACTTTATTTTTGTTCCTTGCTTTTTGCTCCTGTTTAGTAATAAATAATTTATCTAGCCTCTGTTATGGTTGTGTTTTTTATGTTTAATTAGTGTTTGTGCCAAGTAGAACCTTTGCGAAGACTTGGGGGAAGTCTTTATGATCATGCTGTAAAAAACAGAAACTTTAGTGCTCACGAGAACTGCTGCCATTTTTATTTGGAGAGTGATATTTAGTTAATTCTTTTTGCAGATGATTAATAGACAAATTAATCAGGTACACCAATTTATTTGAGAATATTATGAGTTCCAGAAGTATACGTTTGATACAGATTACTACAGACTGTTCTGTTTTTGACAGATTCTGTTTTTCATGTGTTGTTTGCTTATTTTGATGAATCTATGAGTAGTATCGGAGGGTATGAACCATAGAGAAGTTGGAATACAGTAGATATTACACCAATATGAATTTAGAATGAGTTCATTACAGTACCTTATGATGGTAATTTTATTTCTTATACTAACGGAGCTTACGAGTTTTCTGTTCAGTTTTGTGTTGTGAAGTTTCAAGTTTTGGGTAAAGATTCGATGGACTATGGAATAAGGAGTGGCAAGAGCCTAAGCTTGGGTATGCCCAAGGCACCCCAAGGTAATATTCAAGTACAACCAAGAGCCTAAGCTTGGGGATGCCCCGGAAGGCATCCCCTCTTTCGTCTACTTCTATCGGTAACTTTACTTGGAGCTATATTTTTATTTACCACATGATATGTGTTTTGCTTGGAGCGTCAATTTTTTTGTTATGATTTGATTGCTATTATTTAGAAAATTTTTTTGCATCTTTTATTTCAATAAAAGTGGCATTGATAGCCTTTACTATGCCTATTTTACAAGTCTTCATGTTGTTGTTTGAAAACAGAAAGTTTACCGCTGTTGCAATAATTCGCTAGAAAAGTCAGAATGTGATAAATGTTGAAACCTTTTGCATATTAACCTCTGATAAATTTACTACAGTGGGAATTTTATTTCATAATTTTTGGAGCTAGGGAAGTATGGATGTTGCTGCATTCTTTACAGACTGTCCTGTTTAAGAAGATTGTTGTTATGTTTGCATTGTTTGCATATGTTTGCTTCTTTAATGATTCTATTTGAGGATAGGACTATTAAATATGCAGAGGCATTTAGTATGCAATGTTGAATAATAATTTTAGTGATTTTCTACAGTAGAGTGTGATAAGGTTTTGGCAATGGTTTATACTAACTTATCTCACGAGTCCTTGTTGAGCTTTGTGTGGATGAAGCTTTTGAGATTTAGGGAGACCGTGATATGAGAGGAATTAAGGAGACACAAAAGCTCAAGCTTGGAGATTCCCAAGGCATCCCAAGATAATATTTCAAGAAGTCTCAAGCATCTAAGCTTGGGGATGCCCCGGTTGGCATCCCACCTTTCTTCTTCAACAACTATCGGTTAGTTTCGGTTGATCCTAAGTTTTTGCTTCTTCACATGATGTTTTCCATTCTTAGAATGTCATTTTCTTTTGCTTTGCTTGCTGTTTGAATAAAATACCAAGATCTGAAATTATCAAATGTTAGAGAGTCTTCATATAGTTTCATAATTATTCGACTATTGATCTTCACTTATATCTTTCGGAGTAGTTTGTCATTTGCTCTAGTGCTTCACTTATATCTTTTTAGAGCACGATGGTGGTATTATAGAAATAGATGAACTCTCATGCTTCACTTATATCATTTTGAGAGTTTTAAATAGCATGGTAATTTTCTTAAATAATCCTAATATGCTAGGCATCCAAGAATAGTAAAAACTTTCTTATGAGTGTCTTGAATACTAAGAGAAGTTTGATGCTTCATGATTGTTTTGGTAATAATATCAAAGTCGTGCTAGCTGAGTAGTTGTGAATTTCAGAAATGCTTGTGTTGAAGTTTGCAAGTCCCGTAGCATGCACGTATGGTAAACGTTATGTAACAAATTTGAAACATGAGGTGTTATTTGATTGTCTTCCTTGTGAGTGGCGGTCGGGGACGAGCGATGGTCTTTTCCTACCAATCTATCCCCCTAGGAGCATGCGCGTAGTACCGAGGTTTTTGATGACTTGTATATTTTTGCAATAAGTATGTGAGTTCTTTATGACTAATGTTGAGTCCATGGATTATACGCACTCTCACCCTTCCATCCTTGCTAGCCTCTTCGGTACCGTGCATTGCCTTTTCTCACATTGAGAGTTGGCGCAAACTTCGCTGGTGCATCCAAACCCCGTGATATGATACACTCTTTCACATGTAAACCTCCTTATATCTTCCTCAAAACAGCCACCATACCTACCTATTATGGCATTTCCATAGCCATTCCGAGATACATTGCCATGCAACTTTCCATCATTCCGTTCATCATGACACATTCATCATTGTCATATTGCTTAGCATGATCATGTAGTTGACATAGTATTTGTGGCAAAGCCACCATTCATAATTCTTTCATACATGTCACTCTTGATTCATTGCATATCCCGGTACACCGCCGGAGGCATTCATATAGAGTCATCTTTGTTCTAGTATCGAGTTGTAACCATTGAGTTGTAAATAAATAGAAGTGTGATGATCATCATTTTCTAGAGCATTGTCCCAAGTGAGGAATATAAAAAAAGAGGAAAGGCCCCAAAAAAATAGAAATGCCATAAAAAAGAAAAGGCCCCAAAAAAATATATAAAATGAGAGAAGAAGAGAGAAGGGACAATGCTACTATCCTTTGCCACACTTGTGCTTCAAAGTAGCACCATAATCTTCATGATAGAGATTCTCTTGTTTTGTCACTTTCATATACTAGTGGGAAATTTCATTATAGAACTTGGCTTGTATATTCCAACAATGGGCCTCCTCAAGTGCCCTAGGTCTTCATGAGCAAGCAAGTTGGATGCACACCCGCTTAGTTTCTTTTGTTGAGCTTTCATACATTTATAGCTCTAGTGCATCAGTTGCATGGCAATCCCTACTCCTTGCATTAACATCAATCAGTGGGCATCTCCATAGCCCATTGATTAGCCTCGTTGATGTGAGACTTTCTCCTTTTTTGTCTTCTCCACATAACCCCCATCATCATATTCTATTCCACCCATAGTGCTATGTCCATGGCTCGCGCTCATATATTGTGTGAAAGTTTATAGGTTTGAGATTACTAAAGTATGAAACAATTGCTTGGCTTGTCATCGGGGTTGTGCATGATGAGAGCATTCTTGTGTGACGAAAATCGAGCATGGCTAAACTATATGATTTTGTAGGGATGAACTTTCTTTGGCCATGTTATTTTGAGAAGACATAATTGCTTTGTTAGTATGCTTAAAGTATTATTATTTTTATGTCAATATGAACTTTTATCTTGAATCTTTTGGATCTGAATATTCATGCCACAATTAAAAAGAATTACATTGAAATCATGCCAAGTAGCACTCCGCATCAAAAATTCTATTTTTATCATTTACCTACTCGAGGACGAGCAGGAATTAAGCTTGGGGATGCTTGATACGTCTCCAACGTATCTATAATTTTTGATTGCTCCATGCAATATTATCTTCTGTTTTGGATGTTTATGGGCTTTATTATACACTTTTATATCATTTTTGGGACTAACCTATTAACCCAGAGCGCAGTGCAAGTTTCTGTTTTTGCCTCGTTTTAGAATATCGCAGAAAAGGAAAACCAAACAGAGTCCAATTGACCTGAAACTTCACGGAACTTATTTTTGGATCAGAAGAAGCCCGGGAGACTTGGAGTCCACGTAAGGGAAGCTTCGAGGAGGCCACAAGGTAGGGGGCGCGCCCACCCCCCTGGGCGCGCCCTCCACCCTTATGGGTCCCTCGTGCCCCCCCTGGCGTACTTCTTCCACCTATATATCTCCATATACCCTAAAAACATCCGAGAACACAATAGATTGGGAGTTCCACCACCAGAAGCCACCATAGCCACCGAAAGCCAATATAGACCCATTCCGGCACCCTGCCAGAGGGGGCAATCCCTCTCTGGTGGCCATCTTCATCATCCCGGTGCTCTCCATGACGAGGAGGGAGTAGTTCTCCCTCGGGGCTGAGGGTATGTACCAGTAGCTATGTGTTTGATCTCTCTCTCTCTCTCTCTCTCTCTCTCTCTCTCTCTCGTGTTCTTGAGGTGTTACGATCTTGATGTATCACAAGCTTTGCTATTATATTTGGATCCTATGATGTTTCTTCCCCCCTCTACTCTCTTGTAATGGATTGAGTTTCCCCTTTGAAGTTATCTTATCGGATTGAGTCTTTAAAGATTAGAGAACACTTGATGTATGTCTTGCCATGCATATTTGTGGTGACAATGGGATATCACGTGATTCACTTGATGTATGTTTTGGTGATCAACTTGCGGGTTCCGCCCATGAACCTATGCATAGGGGTTGGCACACGTTTTCGTCGTGATTCTCCTGTAGGAACTTTGGGGCATTCTTTGAGGTTCTATGTGTTGGTTGAATAGATGAATCTGAGATTGTGTGATGCATATCGTATAATCATACCCACGGATACTTGAGGTGAGATTGGAGTATCTAGGTGACATTAGGGTTTTGGTTGATTTGTGCCTTAAGGTGTTATTCTAGTACAAACTCTAGGGTTGTTTGTGACACTTATAGGAATAGCCCAACGGATTGGTTGGAAAGAATAAATTTGAGGTGGTTTAATACCCTATCATAATCTCTTCGTTTGTTCTCCGCTATTAGTGACTTTGGAGTGACTCTTTGTTGCATGTTGAGGGATAGTTATGTGATCCAATTATGTTATTATTGTTGAGAGAACTTGCAATAGTGAAAGTATGAACCCTAGGCCTTGTTTCCTAGAATTGCAATACCGTTTACGCTCACTTTTATCATTAGTTACCTTTCTGTTTTTATAATTTCAGATTACAAAAACCTTTATCTACCATCCATATACCACTTGTATCACCATCTCTTCGCCGAACTAGTGCACCTATACAATTTACCATTGTATTGGGTGTGTTGGGGACACAAGAGACTCTTTGTTATTTGGTTGCAGGGTTGCTTGAGAGAGACCATCTTCATCCTACGCCTCCTACGGATTGATAAACCTTAGGTCATCCACTTGAGGGAAATTTGCTACTGCCCTACAAACCTCTCCACTTGGAGGCCCAACAACGTCTACAAGAAGAAGGTTGTGTAGTAGACATCAGGTTATATTATGAGTTTATGTGTTTTGATGAACCGAAGGTAGTTCGGAGTCCCGGATGTGATCACGGACATGACGAGGAGTCTCGAAATGGTCGAGACGTAAATATCGATATATTGGACGACTATATTTGGATGCCCGAATGGTTCCGGGTGAGATCGGGATAATACCGGAGCACCAGAAGCCTATCGGACCCCCTCCCCCGGGAGGTATATGGGCCTTAATGGGCTTTAGTGGAAAGGAGGGGAAAGGAGCAAGGGAGGGGCGCCCCCCCCCCCACCCCAAGCTCAATCAGAATTGGGAGGGGGGCCGGCCCCCCTTTCCTTCCTCCCTCCTTCCTCTTCCTTCCCTCTCCCTCTCCAAATAGGAAAAGGAGGAGTCCTACTCCCGGTGGGAGTAGGACTCCCCCCTTGGGCGTGCCTCCTCCCCTTGGCCGGCCCTCTCCTCCCCCCTTTATATACGGTGGAGAGTGGCACCCCATAGACACAACAATTGACCTCTTGGATCTTTTAGCTGTGTGCGGTGCCCCTCTCCACCATAGTCCACCTCGATAATATCGTAGTTGTGCTTAGGCGAAGCCCTGCGACGGTAGAACATCAACATCGTCACCACACCGTCGTGCTGATGGAACACTCCCTCAAAGCTCGGCTGGATCGGAGTTCGAGGGACGTCATCGAGTTGAACGTGTGCAGAACTCGGAGGTGTCGTGTGTTCGTGTTGGGGAACGTAGCAGAAATTCAAAATTTTCCTACGTGTCACCAAGATCTATCTATGGAGAAACCAGCAACGAGGGGAAGGAGAGTGCATCTACATACCCTTGTAGATCGCTAAGCGGAAGCGTTCAAGAGAACGGGGTTGATGGAGTCGTACTCGTCGTGATCCAAATCACCGATGATCCTAGTGCCGAACGGACGGCACCTCCGCGTTCAACACACGTACAGCCCGGTGACGTCTCCCATGCCTTGATCCAGCAAGGAGAGAGGGAAAGGTTGAGGAAGATTCCATCCAGCAGCAGCACAACGGCGTGGTGGTGGTGGAGGAGCGTGGTGATCCAGCAGGGCTTCGCCAAGCACCGCGAGATATGAGGAGAAAGAGAGACACTACTAGGAAAAGGGCTATAGATGGAATTGACACTAATGGCGCACCAGACATGTGGTGCGCCATTACTATATACTAATGGCGCAATATGTGTTGGTACGCCATTAGTGTCCAAATACTAATGGCGCACCACATCCACGGTGCGCCATTAGTAAATTTTTTTTTTCAAAACTACTAATGGCGCACCGTGGGAGTGGTGCGCCATTACTAGTTGAACTAGTAATGGCGCACCACATCCACGGTGCGCCAGTAGTAAAAATTTTTTTTTTGAAATTTTTTATTTTTTTTCAAAACTATTAATGGCGCACCGTGGCATGGTGCGCCATTACTAGTTGAACTAGTAATGGCGCACCATGCCACGGTGCGCCATTAGTACCTTGGCCACCACTTCCACCGAATGCACCCCCCTGGATCGCCTTTTCAGTTTTAAAAAAATAAAAGAAAATGATGAAATTGTCAAAAAAATAAAAGAAAATAAGTTTCCCATGTGATATGTGGTCTAGTTGTTGGGAAAATTTGCAAATATGAATTTCGACTTCATTTGCAAAATCTCTCGAGAATTTGTAAAATGGGCATAACTTTTGCATATTAACTCGGATGAAAAAGTTTTTTATATGAAAAATCATCTACTCGAAAAGTTACATCCAAATTTAACCGGGGGAACCCCGTTAATCATTTTCAAAATCCTCAAAAACCTAACAGAATAAAAGATACGGGGCTTTTAAGATCTGGAGGTAAAAAAATTTAAAAAAAATTCAAATTTACTAATGGCGCACCGGCCCATGGTGCGCCATTAGTATCTTCCCGCCTTCAAAATTCAAAATAAGTCAACAAAATAAAAAAAAGTTACTAAGGGCGCACCTGCCCACTGTGCGCCATTAGTATCTTCCCGCCTTAAAAATTCAAAATAAGTCAAAAAAATAAAAAAAGAGTTACTAATGGCGCACCTGCCCACGGTGCGCCATTACTATCTTCCCGCCTTCAAAATTCAAAATAAAAAAAATTAAAAAAAATAGTAATGGCGCACCGTGGCCAGGTGCGTCATTACTATGTCGTATACATGGCTGGGCGCACCTCCTCCACTCCACCTCTCCTCCATTCCATCTCCTCCTCTCCTCTCCTCCACTCCATCTCCTCCTCTCCTCCACTCCATCTCCTCCTCTCCGGCGACCTCCTTCTCCTCTCCGGCGACCTCCTCCTCCTCCTCTCCGGCGACCTCCTCCTCTCCGGCGACCTCCTCCTCTCCGGGAACCTCCTCCTCCCTCCTTTCCTCCCCTCCCCTCACGGTTTCTCCTCCCTCCTCTCCGGTGAGCTCCTCCTCCCTCCTCTCCTCCCATTCCCTCATGGTTTCTCCTTCCTCCTCTCCGATGCTTCGGTGAACTCCTCTCCGGCGACCTCCTCCTCCTCTCCGGCGACCTCCTCCTCCTCTCCGGCGACCTCCTCCTCCTCTCCGGCGATGTAGGCGAGCGCCTCTCCGGTGACCTCCTTCTCCTCCTCTCCGGCGAACTCCTCTCCGGCAAAAGAACACGGCAAAAGAACGTACAAGATCCAAAAACAGGAACAAAATTTGAAATAATATCGTGCCAAAAAACGAGCAAAAAAATAGCAAAAAATGGGCAAAAAAATCACGATCCAGATCCAAATTCAAAATTCAAAAATACTAATGGCGCACGGTGGGGGTTAGACGGTGCGCCATTACTATTTTCCCGCCTTCAAAATTCAAAAATACTAATGGCGCACCGTGGCCTATACTAATGGCGCACGTGTGGCCTATACTAATTGCGCACCGTGGCCTATACTAATGGCGCACCAGTGGTGCGCCATTAGTAAAAATTACTAATGGCGTGCTAGTAATGGTGCACCACTGATGCGCCATTAGTAGGCAAAACTGGTGCGCCATTAGTAGGCCTTTTCCTAGTAGTGAGAGGTAGGGCTGCGCCAAGATAGAGAGATCAAATCGCGTATTGGGCAGCCCCTAGGCCTCAAGTATATATAGGGGAAGGGGAGGGGCTGCGCCCCCTTTAGGGTTCCCACCCCAAGGGGTGCGGCAGTCCCAGATCCCATCTGAGGGAGGCGGCCAAGGGGGGAGGAGAGGGAGGCGCAGGGAGCATGGGCCTTAGGGCCCATCTGCCATTAGGGTTTGCCCCCCCCCACCTCCCTTTAGGCGCCTTGGGCCCTTGTGGGGGGGCGCACCAGCCCACCTGGGGCTGGTCCCCTCCCACACTTGGCCCATGCAGCACTCCGGGGTTGGTGGCCCCACTTGGTGGACCCCCGGGACCCTCCCGGTGGTCCCGGTACGTTACCGATAAAACCCGAAACTTTTCCGGTGACCAAAACAGGACTTCCCATATATAAATCTTTACCTCCGGACCATTCCGGATCTCCTCGTGATGTCCGCGATCTCATTCGGGACTCCGAACAGCATTCGGTAACCACATAAAAACTTCCTTTATAACCCTAGCGTCATCGAACCTTGAGTGTGTAGACCCTACGGGTTCGGGAACCATGCAGACATGACCGAGACGCTCTCCGGTCAATAACCAACAGCGGGATCTGGATACCCATGTTGGCTCCCACATGCTCCACGATGATCTCATCAGATGAACCACGATGTCAAGGACTTAATCAATCCCGTATACAATTCCCTTTGTCTATCGGTACGATACTTGCCCGAGATTCGATCGTTGGTATCCCGATACCTTGTTCAATCTCGTTACCGGCAAGTCTCTTTACTCGTTCCGTAACACATCATCCCGTGATCAACTCCTTGATCACATTGTGCACATTATGATGATGTCCTACCGAGTGGGCCTAGAGATACCTCTTCGTCACACGGAGTGACAAATCCCAGTCTCGATTCGTGCCAACCCAACAGACACTTTCGGAGATACCCGTAGTGCACCTTTATAGCCACCTAGTTACGTTGTGATGTTTGGCACACCCAAAGTATTCCTATGGTATCCGGGAGTTGCACAATCTCATGGTCTAAGGAAATGATACTTGACATTAGAAAAGCTTTAGCGAACGAACTACACGATCTTTGTGCTAGGCTTAGGATTGGGTCTTGTCCATCACATCATTCTCCTAATGATGTGATCCCGTTATCAATGACATCCAATGTCCATGGTCAGGAAACCGTAACCATCTATTTTGATTAACGAGATAGTCAACTAGAGGCTTACTGGGGACATGGTGTTGTCTATGTATCCACACATGTATCTGAGTTTCCTATCAATACAATTCTAGCATGGATAATAAACGATTATCATGAACAAGGAAATATAATAATAACCAAATTATTATTGCCTCTAGGGCATATTTCCAACAGTCTCCCACTTGCACTAGAGTCAATAATCCAGTTCACAGCGCTATGTGACTAACACTCAAGGTCACATCCCCATGTGACTAACACCCAAAGAGTTCTGGGTTTGATCATGTTATGCTTGTGAGAGAGGTTATAGTCAATGGGTCTGAACCTTTCAGATCCGTGTGTGCTTTACAAATCTCTATGTCATCTCCTAGATGCAGCTACCACGTTCTATTTGGAGCTATTCCAAACAATTTTTCTACTATACGAATCCAGTTTACTACTCGAAATAATCTAGATTAGTGTCAAAGTTTGCATCGGCGTAACCCTTTACGACGAACTCTTTTACCACCTCCATAATCGAGAAAATTCCTTAGTCCACAAGTTACTAAGGATAACTTTGACCGCTGTCCCGTGATCCATTCTTGGATCACTCTTGTACCCCTTGACTGACTCATGGCAAGGCACATTTCAGGTGCGGTACACAACATAGCATACTGTAGAGCCTATGTCTTAAGCATAGGGGACGACCTTCGTCCTTTCTCTCTATTCTGCCGTGGTCGAGCTTTAAGTCTTAACTTCATACCTTACAACTCAGGCAAGAACTCCTTCTTTGACTGATCCATCTTGAACACCTTCAAGATCATGTCAAGGTATGTGCTCATTTGAAAGTACCATTAAGCATTTTGATCTATCCTTATAGATCTTGATGCTCAATGTTCAAGTAGCTTAATCCAGGCTTTCCATTGAAAAACACTTTCCAAATAACCCTATATGCTTTCCAGAAATTCTACATCATTTCCGATCAACAATATGTTAACAACATATATTCATCAGAAAGTCTATAGCGCTCCCACTCACTTCTTTGGAAATACAAGTTTCTCATAAACTTTGTATAAACCCAAAATCTTTGATCATCATCAAAGCATACATTCCAACTCTGAGATGCTCACTCCAGTCCTTAGAAGGATAGCTGGAGCTTTGCATACTTATTAGCATCTTTCAGGATTGACACAACCTTCCGGTTGTATCACATACAACCTTTCCTCAAGAAAATCGTTGAGGAAACAATGTTTTGACATCCTATCTGCAAGATTTCATAAATAATGCAGTAATCGCTAATATAATTCCAACAGACTCTTAGCATCGCTACGAGTGAGAAAGTCTCATCGTAGTCAACTCCTTGAACTTGTCAGAAAACATCTTAACAACAAGTCGAGCTTTCTTAATGGTGATACTTACCATCATTGTCCGTCTTCCTCTTAAAATCCACATATACCTAACAGCCTTAGGACCATCAAGTAGTTCTTCCAAAGTCTACACTTTGTTTTTATATATGAATCCTCTCTCGGATTTTTATGGCCTCGAGCCATTCGTCGGAATCCGGACCCACCATCGCTTCTCCATAGCTCGTAGGTTCATTGTTGTCTAGCAACATGACTTCCAAGACAGGATTACGTACCATTCTGAAGTAGTACGCATCCTACTAGGTTTGGGAGTGACTTGATCCGATGTCTCATGATCAATATCATAAGCTTTCACTTCAATTGGTGTAGGTGCCACAGGAACAACTCTTTGTGCCCTGCTATACACTAGTTGTAGTGACGGTTCAATAACCTCATCAAGTCTCCACCATCCTCCCACTCAATTCTCGAGACAAACCTTTCCTCGAGAAAGGACTCGATTCTAGAAACAATCCCTTATTGCTTTCGGATATGAGACAGGAGGCATGCCCAACTATTTTGGGTGTCCTATGAAGATGCATTTATCCGCTTTGGGTTCGAGCTTATCAGCCTAAAACTTTTTCACATAAGCGTCGCAGCCCCAAACTTTTAAGAAATGACAGCTTAGGTTTCTCTAAACCATAGTTCATATGGTGTCATCTCATCGGAATTACGTGGTGCCCTATTTAAAGTGAATGTGGTTGTCTCTAATGCCTAACCCATAAACTATTGTGGTAATTCGATAAGAGACATCATGGTATGCATCATATCCAATAGGGTGCAGTTATGATGTTCGAACACACCATCACACTATGGTGTTCCAGTCTGTATCGGTTGTGAAACAATTTCCACAATGTCTTAATTCTATGCCAAACTCGTAATTCAGATATTCATCTCTATGATCATATCATAGATATTTTATCCTCTTGTCACGACGATCTTTCAACTTCACCCTGAAATTACTTGAACCTTTCAATAATTCAGACTCATGATTCATCAAGTAAATATACTCAACATCTACTCAAATCATCTGTGAAGTAAGAACATAACGATATCCACTACACGCCTCAGCACTCATTGGACTGCACACATCAAAATGTATTACTTCCAACAAGTTGCTTTCTAGTTCCATTTTACTGAAAACGAGGCTTTCAGTCATCTTGCCCATGTGGTATGATTTGCATGTCTCAAGTGATTCAAAATCAAGTGAGTCCAAACGGTCCATTTGCATGAAGTTTCTTCATGCATATATACCAATAGACATGGTTCGCATGTCTCAAACCTTTCAAAAATGAGCGAGCCCAAAGATCCATCAATATGGAGCTTCTTCATGCGTTTTATACCGATATAACTTACGTGGCAGTGCCACAAGTAGGTGGTACTATCATTACTATCTTTTGGCACGAACATGTGTATCACTACAATCGAGATTCAATGAACCATTCATTTTAGGTGTAAGACCATTGAAGGTATTATTCAAATAAACAGAGTAACCATTATTCTCCTTAAATGAATAACCGTATTGCGATAGACGTAATCCAATCATGTCTATGCTCAACGCAAACACCAAATAACGATTATTTAGGTTTTAATACCAATCTCGATGGTAGAAGGAGCGTACGATATTTGATCAACCTTGGAAATACTTCCAACACATATCGTCATCTCACCTTTTAGCTAGTCTCCGCTTATTCCGTAGCCTTTTGTTTCGAGTTACTAACACTTAGCAACCGAACCGGTATCTAATACCCTGGTGCTACTAGGAGTACTAGTAAAGTACACAATGTATATCCAATATACTTCTATCGACCTTGCCAGCCTTCTAATCTACCAAGTATCTAGGGTAATTCTGCTCCAGTGGTTGTTCCCCTTATTACAGAAGCACTTAGTCCCGGGTTTGGGTTCAACCTTGGGTTTCTTCACTAGAACAGCAACTGATTTGTTGTTCCATGAAGTATCCCTTTCTTGCCCTTGCCCTTCTTGAAACTAGTGGTTTTACTAACCATCAACGATTGATGCTCCCTTTTGATTTCTACTTTTGTGGTGTCAAACATCGCGGATATCTCAAGGATCATCATATATGTGCCCGATATATTATAGTTCATCACGAAGCTCTAGCAGCTTGGTGGTAATGACTTCGGAGAAACATCACTATTTCATCTGAAAGATCAACTCCCACTCGATTCAAATGATTGTTGTACTCAGATAATCTGAGCACAAGCTCAACAATTGAGCTTTCCTCCCTTAGTTTGCAGGCTAAGAAAATCGTCGGAGGTCTTATACCCCTTGACGAGGGCACGAGCCTGAAATCCCAATTTCAGCCCTCGAAACATCTCATATGTTTCGCGACATTTCAAAAAATGCTTCGGTGCCTCAACTCTAAACCGTTTAACTGAACTATCAGGTAGTTATCAAAATGTGTAGATGTTTGCAACATCCACAGACAATGTTCGAGGTTCAGCACACTGAGCGGTGCATTAAGGACATAAGCCTTCTATGAAGCAATGAGGACAATCCTTAATTTACGGACCTAGTCCGCATAATTGCTACTATCAACTTTTAACTAAATTTTCTCTAGGAACATAACTAAACAGTAGAACTGAAGCGCGAGCTACGACATAATTTGCGAAGACCTTTTGACTATGTTCAGGATAATTAAGTTCATCTTATGAACTCCCACTCAGATAGACATCCCTCTAGTCATCTAAGAGATTACATGATCCGAGTCAACTAGGCCGTGTCCGATCATCACATGAGACGGTCTAGTCAACATCGGTGAACATCTTCATGTTGATCGTATCTTCTATACGACTCATGCTCGACCTTTCGGTCTCTTCTGTTCCGAGGCCATGTCTGTACATGCTAGGCTCGTCAATTTAACCTAAGTGTTTCGCATGTGTTCCGAGGCCATGTCTGTACATGCTAGGCTCGTCAACACCCGTTGTATTCGAACGTAAGAATCTATCACACCCGATCATCACGTGGTGCTTCGAAACGACGAACTTTCGCAACGGTGCACAGTTATGGGGAACACTTTCTTGAAATTTTAATGAGGGATCATCTTATTTACTACCGTCGTTCTAAGAAAATAAGATGTATAAACATGATAAACATCACATGCAATCAAATAGTGACATGATATGGCCAATATCATATTGCTCCTTTTGATCTCCATCTTCGGGGCTCCATGATCATCATCGTCACCGGCATGACACCATGATCTCCATCATCATAATCTCCATCATCGTGTCTTCATGAAGTTGTCTCACCAACTATTACTTCTCCTACTACAGCTAACGGTTAGCAATAAAGTAAAGTAATTACATGATGTTTATGTTGACACGCAGGTCATAAATAAATTAAGACAACTCCTATGGCTCCTGCCGGTTGTCATACTCATCGACATGCAAGTCGTGATTCCTATTACAAGAACATGATCAATCTCATACATCACATATCATTCATCACATTCTTCTTGGCCATATCACATCACATAGCATACCCTGCAAAAACAAGTTAGACGTCCTCTAATTGTTGTTTGCATGTTTTACGTGGCTGCTATGGGTTTCTAGCAAGAACGTTTCTTACCTACGCAAAGACCACAACGTGATATGCCAATTGCTATTTACCCTTCATAAGGACCCTTTTCATCGAATCCGATCCGACTAAAGTGGGAGAGACAGACATCCGCCAGCCACCTTATGCAACTAGTGCATGTTAGTCGGTGGAACCGGTCTCACGTAAGCGTACGTGTAAGGTTGGTCCGGGCCGCTTCATCCCACAATGCCGCCGAATCAAGATTGGACTAGTAACGGTAAGCATATTGAACAAAATCAATGCCCACAACTACTTTGTGTTCTACTCGTGCATAGAATCTACGCAATAGACCTAGCTCATGATGCCACTGTTGGGGAACGTAGCAGAAATTCAAAATTTTCCTACGTGTCACCAAGATCTATCTATGGAGAAACCAACAACGAGGGGAAGGAGAGTGCATCTACATACCCTTATAGATCGCTAAGCGAAAACGTTCAAGAGAACGGGGTTGATGGAGTCGTACTCGTCGTGATCCAAATCACCGATGATCCTAGTGCCGAAGGGACGGCACCTCCGCGTTCAACACACATACAGCCCGGTGACGTCTCCCATGCCTTGATCCAGCAAGGAGAGAGGGAGAGGTTGAGGAAGATTCCATCCAGCAGCAGCACAACGGCGTGGTGGTGGTGGAGGAGCGTGGTGATCCGGCAGGGCTTCGCCAAGCACCGCGAGATATGAGGAGAAAGAGAGAGGTAGGGCTGCGCCAAGATAGAGAGATCAAATCGTGTCTTGGGCAGCCCCTAGGCCTCAAGTATATATAGGGGAAGGGGAGGGGCTGCGCCCCCTTTAGGCTTCCCACCCCAAGGGGTGCAGCAGCCCTAGATCCCATCTGAGGGAGGCGGCCAAGGGGGGAGGAGAGGGAGGCGCAGGGAGCATGGGCCTTAGGGCCCATCTGCCCTTAGGGTTTGCCCCCCACCGCCCTTTAGGCGCCTTGGGCCCTTGTGGGGGGGGGGGCGCACCAGCCCAACTGGGGCTGGTCCCCTCCCACACTTGGCCCATGCAGCACTCCGGGGTTGGTGGACCCACTTGGTGGACCCCTGGGACCCTCCCGGTGGTCCCGGTACGTTACCGATAAAACCCGAAACTTTTCCGGTGACCAAAACAGGACTTCCCATATATAAATCTTTACCTCCGGACCATTCCGGATCTCCTCGTGACGTCCGCGATCTCATTCGGGACTCCGAACAGCATTCGGTAACCACATAAAAACTTCCTTTATAACCCTAGCGTCATCGAACCTTGAGTGTGTAGACCCTACGGGTTCGGGAACCATGCAGACATGACCGAGACGCTCTCCGGTCAATAACCAACAGCGGGATCTGGATACCCATGTTGGCTCCCACATGCTCCACGATGATCTCATCAGATGAACCACGATGTCAAGGACTTAATCAATCCCGTATACAATTCCCTTTGTCTATCGGTACGATACTTGCCCGAGATTCGATCGTTGGTATCCCGATACCTTGTTCAATCTCGTTACCGGCAAGTCTCTTTACTCGTTCCGTAACACATCATCCCGTGATCAACTCCTTGATCACATTGTGCACATTATGATGATGTCCTACCGAGTGGGCCTAGAGATACCTCTTCGTCACACGGAGTGACAAATCCCAGTCTCGATTCGTGCCAACCCAACAGACACTTTCGGAGATACCCGTAGTGCACCTTTATAGCCACCTAGTTACGTTGTGATGTTTGGCACACCCAAAGTATTCCTATGGTATCCGGGAGTTGCACAATCTCATGGTCTAAGGAAATGATACTTGACATTAGAAAAGCTTTAGCGAACGAACTACACGATCTTTGTGCTAGGCTTAGGATTGGGTCTTGTCCATCACATCATTCTCCTAATGATGTGATCCCGTTATCAATGACATCCAATGTCCATGGTCAGGAAACCGTAACCATCTATTGATTAACGAGCTAGCCGACTAGAGGCTTACTAGGGACATGGTGTTGTCTATGTATCCACACATGTATCTGAGTTTCCTATCAATACAATTCTAGCATGGATAATAAACGATTATCATGAACAAGGAAATATAATAATAACCAATTTATTATTGCCTCTAGGGCATATTTCCAATAGTTCGGTACTTGATCGGTCGGGTCGTGAAGACTTACGACTACATCAACCGTGTTGTGCTAACACTGCCGCTTTCGGTCTACGAGGGTACGTGGACACACTCTCCCCTCTCGTTGCTATGCATCATCATGATCTTGCGTGTGCGCAGGAAATTTTTTGAAATTACTACGTTCCCCAACATGTCCTTCTTCGTGCCTGCCCAGGCGTCGCCCTCCAACCACAATGACTTTCTCCGGTGCCTCTCGACGAACATCCCCAGCCAGCTCGTGCAGACGCCGAGCTCGCCGTTGTTCAAGTAGCTCCTTGTATCGTCCATCAGGAACGCCAGATTCGTGGCGCCAGCCACGGCAAGGCCGCCGCTCTGCATCGTGATGCCCACCAATGCGTCGCATGTCCATGCCGTCGTGCGCTGCGGGCGCCGCCACAGCGTGAGGCAAGCTTGTCTTTCTTTCGCCAATGAAGTTCATATAAGTGTATAGAAAGCCTTCTTTTCACAACCATGCACAAACCAAAGTGCTGCTGAAACGTGAAATCCATGCACCAACAAGTTCCAGTTCATAAGCAATGAAAAAGTAGAGTATATGGGAGAGCGGCGGGCACAATTGTGAGTGCCTCTCGTACAGATCGGGCAGCCCCAACAGCGAGGGGTTTGAGGTGACCGACCTCGCCAAGCTCCACGCCGTGCGCGTCAACCCACAAGAGGCCACAGCCTGGGTCAACTCCGGGGCGGGGATCAGGGAGCTCTACTACCATGTCGCCACAGCGGCGCCTGGGCTGGGCTTCCCGGCTGGCGTGTGCCCGACCGTGGGCCTGGGGGGCATCTTCAGCGGCGGCGGCATAGGCCTGATGATGCGCAAGCATGGTCTCTCCGCCGACAATGTGTTGGACGCCACCATGGTCGATGCTGAAGGGAACCTCCTGGCGGACAAGAAGGCCATGGGGGACGACCTCTTCTGGGCCATCCGCGGTGGCGGCGGTAATTTCGGCATCGTGCTATCGTGGAAGGTGAGGCTGGTGCATGTTCCACCGACGGTGACCTTCTTCAGAGTCACCAAGACCATGGACCAGGGCGCAGTTGACGCCGTGACCAAATGGCAAACGGTCGCGCCGGTTCTCCCCGACGACCTTAGCGTATGTGTTGTCGTGCAAAACCGTCAGGCCAACTTCCAGGCCCTGTACCTCGGCAACAGCAGCGCGGCGGTGGCGATGATGGGGAGCCGGTTCCCGGAGCTCGGGGTGACACGTGCCAACTGAAGGAAATATGCCCTAGAGGCAATAATAAAGTTATTATTTGTTTACTTATTTCATGATAAGTGTTTATTATTCATGCTAGAATTTTATTAACCGGAAACATAATACATGTGTGAATACATAGACAAACATAGTGTCACTAGTATGCCTCTACTTGACTAGCTCATTGATCAAAGATGGCTAAGTTTCCTAACCATAGACATGAGTTGTTATTTGATCAATGAGATCACATCATTAGGAGAACGATGTGATTGACTTGACCCATTCCCCTAGCTTAGCACTTGATCATTTGTTTACTGCTATTGCTTTCTTCATGACTTATACATGTTCTTATGACTATGAGATTATGCAACTCCCGAATACCGGAAGAACACTTTGTGTGCTATCAAACGTCACAACATAACTGGGTGATTATAAAGGTGCTCTACATGTGTCTCCGATGGTACTTATTGAGTTAGCATAGATCAAGATTAGGATTTGTCATTCCGATTGTCGGAGAGGTATCTCTGGGCCCTCTCGGTAATACACATCACTATAAGCCTTGCAAGCATGATAACTAATGAGTTAGTTACGGGATCATGTATTACGGAACGAGTAAAGAGACTCGCGAGTAACGAGATTGAACTAGGTATTGGGATACGGACGATCAAATCTTGGGCAAGTAACATACCGATGACAAAGAGAACAACGTATAGTGTTATGCAGTTTGACCGATAAAGATCTTCGTAGAATATGTAGGAACCAATATGAGCATCCAGGTTCCGCTATTGGTTATTGACCGGAGACGCGTCTCGGTCATGTCTACACAGTTCTCGAACCCGTAGGGTCCGCACGCTTAAAGTTCTGTGACTATCGGTTTTATGAGTTTATTTGTTTTGATGTACCGAAGGTAGTTCAGAGTCCCAGATGTGATCACAGACATGACGAGGAGTCTCGAAATGGTCGAGACATTAAGATTTATATATTGGAAGCATATATTCGGATATCGGAAGTGTTCCGGATGAAATCGGCATTTTACCAGAGTACCGGGGGTTATCGAAACACCCCCCCCCCCCCCCCGCGCGGGGGGGGGGGGGGGGGGTTAATGAGCCTAGATGGGCCTTCGTGAAAGAGAAGAGGGGCTGGGAGGGCAGGCCACGCGCCCCCTCTCCCTCTAGTCCGAATTGGACAAGGAGGGGGGGGGGCCTTTCCTTCATCTCTCCCTCCTCCTTCCCCATTCTCCTACTCCAACTAGGAAAGGAGGGAGTCCTACTCCCGGTGGGCAGGGGGCAGGGGCACCTCTAGACACACAAGTTGATCATTGAGATCTCTCCAGCCGTGTGCGGTACCCCCCTCCACCATAATCCACCTCGTCCATACTATACCGGTGTTTAGGCGAAGCCCTGCTGCGGTAGCTACATCAACATCGTCACCATGCCATCATGCTGACGAAACTCTTCCCCGAGCTCTACTGGATCGTGAGGTCGCGGGACGTCACTGAGCTGAACGTGTGCTGAACGCGGAGGTGCCGTACATTCGGTACTGAGGATCGGTCGATCGTGAAGACGTACGACTACATCAACCGCGTTGTCATAACGCTTCCGCTTAACGGTCTACGAGGGTACATGGATGACACTCTCCCCTCTCGTTGCTATACATCACCGTGATTCTGCGTGTGCGTAGGAATTTTTTTGAACTTACGTGGGGATGAGAGCGAGAGTAGTGAACTTACGTGGAAAATTCGTGGAAATAATGGGCCAACTCTTTTTTCTTCAGAACATGATTAACTTGCATGGAAAAAAAATCCGTGGGCACCGGATGCAAACTGCCGCTCGTGCATACCCGAGGGGATCTGCCGACAGCTGTCCTCCTGATGCATCCAACAGCGCGCTCCAGGTGCTTCTCTCCTCGCCTCCCGAGTCCCGATCGACACGTTCCTGGCTCATTCGCTCGTCTCACGCCGACGATCTCATCTGCCACGGCTCATAGTTCCTCGGCTCAACTATGTGAATGGATCCCATTTGCACATCACCAGAGCGATCCCATCGGCGTCGGGCCTTGCGGCCATGGAACGTCAGCCATTCCTGAACGCCGGGTCGGCTAGCAGACTGACGGCAGCGGCACTAGCGTCTCCGACATGTCCTTGGGAAGGATGCAGACCACGCGGAGCTGGCGAACATGTTGGGCGCGTCATGGTTTGTGCCGCAAAGTTGGAGGACTCCGCGCAAGCTGGGCATCCCTGTGTCCCCATGCCAGGCGACGAGCTGGCCGCCATGACCGCACACGCCCACGCCATCGGCGCCTGGCGCCAGGGCGTAGGCTTGTATGAATTTTTTAAGGGTTGATGCACGGTTGTATGTATGTGACAATTTGAACCACCAATACGATGATGAGTACGGCAATATGGGATACGACAATTTCTAAGAACAGCAATACGGTGAGTATATTTAAATAATTAATGAAATACTGCCCTATTGGTTGCCTCATTGCGTCCATGCCTCTTTTCAAGTCCTGAATTATCGTCAACCTCCTCAACTCCTCATGGTGTATGCAAAATAGAAAATACATCATAGGATACTAGAATTTGTCACTTTTGTATTTCCCTCTCTAGCAATACCACCAAGTGAAGATTGGCTTGCTTCCATTTCCTCATAGGTGAAATATCGTATTTCCCTTATAGCGGTGGACAGTAGGAGCAAAGCACCAACACCATCAAACAATGTAGTACTATAAACCTTGCTACTAGGGCTGCAAGAAAAGTTCAAGGTTCGTGAGCCACTCGAGATCGACTCAAAAAGAAATGAGCTGAGTATGAACATTTTATGTAGCTCCATAGAGAAACGAGCTAATCCTGAGCCAACACTGACTCGCTCGATTTTAGCTCGATAGCTTGATGTCATATAACTGTATTAAAAAATCTTGATATACAATAAAAGAAAATAGGATAATTTATTGCGGTATATTTTGTGTGCGGTTCTTTTCAAATTTACCAAGTAGTAAACATGAAAGCCTAATTAAGCACGGAGAAAATTTAGCCTCAACATGATACGTGGTCAGTCGTGTATTAAATATCCTATTATTCTCGGCCAAAGTTTGAGAGCACAGACACCTTCATTTTTCTATCTTTCTAGTTCATACACGATCCCTAGTTATCAAGTGCTAGTCTTCAGTTGAGAAAGAATAAGGAAAATTTTGTGGTGGTTTCCTATGTTATGTTGTGTCCTATCATGTTTGAAAAATTGCCCTAGATTATTAATAAAATTATCTTATTTAGCTTGAAACTAGCTCGGGATCGATACAAGCTGAGCACAAGCCAATTTCTACGGCTCGATCTTGAGCTTCACTCAGTTTGAGCTCGCTTGAATTTTAGTATAATCTGAACTGAGCCTAGTCCAACTCGCCCGAACTCAACTCGTTTACAACCCTGGTTGCTACTCTACCTGCTATTGTGGTTCTGGTTGATCTTCGTCGAGCTTGTCATCTGGTTCGCTCGTTGTGTCTCGGTGTAAAGATTTTCGTCCTTTTCATCTGCCTTTTAAATATCTAGCCATTAGTTTTAGCTCACGCCATGGGTTTCAGTTTAAACGGATGATGTCTGGGCCATTCTTCCTTGCGGGACCCGGGCACGATTGAGAAACAAAACAATTATTGTGTACGAGTAATTAGAGGTCGTTATTATTGAAAGATAATCTATACTGATTTCCTTAATCCACGGGAGTACTAGCGTACACCCAGGTCATACGCCGCCGAACAGACGCTAGAAGCGAGAGAAATGATCGCCCGCTGCGTGGCGATTGATACTCATCTCCTGTGCGTGCATGGCGCCACTGCCTAGAGTCTGAGCAGGACTGAATCGGACGAATGCTGGACTGCCGAAGATAACCACGTCGTTGCCGCTCATGCGACCACACCGACTCTCCGAAGTACGAGATCGCGTACAAGATACAGAGAAGATAAAGTATGTCCCTGATCTTCTTTTATACATGTGGTTTATGCCCTATGAGATTTTACCATGATGATTGATCAAATTTATAATGCTCATCCATATTGCCTCTTCACTGTTGCAACTGGCCACAGATAATTGAATTATTAGATAATGTTTATGCATATAGATACCATTGGGGTTATTAATTTTAAGTTCGACCACATGCTAATAGTAGCCATGGATGATAAAAATAATATTAATCTATAAGGCGAGAGGGATGTATGTGATCATGGGCATTTAAATTATCTGTAAATCTTGACAATGTACCGGTTTTTGTTATAGATGATGACAATCCAAGAAATTTGGATAATCTTATTAACGGGACATACTCGTTTGTAAAGAAATATAAGATCGTTTAGCTTACTATATTAATGATCTAAAAGATTTTATATTAGTCTGAGTATTAGTAAAGAAGAGACTTGTACGTGTAGATACACCTATTAAGAAAAATACTCCCTCCGTAAACTAATATAAGAGCGTTTAGAATACTAAAATAGTGATCTAAACACTTTTATATTAGTTTACAGACGGAGTATATAGAAAACACATTTCGAAATGTGAAAAAAATACGGACAATGTTCTTTAACAGGCACGCGGTCAGAGATCACTTTCCTCTCCCACTGCTTGGGAGCTCACCACGGTTTCACGTTCTATTTCACTACCCACTGGGGGTTCTTTTCACCTTTCCCTCACGGTACTACTTCGTCATCAGTCACCCAGGAGTATTTAGCCTTGCAAGGTGGTCCTTGCTGATTCACACGGGGCGGCAGAAGACGAAAAAGGGTGGGCTCCTCGCGTTTTATTGTAAAAAAAGAGCTTTTCATTCTCTTATAGAAGCCCGCGCCCACGCGGGTAAAGCCCAGCGAAGCTGCAGGGAGCACTGAGCAATGGGGGGATGAGGGCGACTCCGCCCACGGGTTGGACCACACCACATGCAAAAGTCCTTCCACGGCAAGAGAAGGGTGACCGGAAAAAGAAAAGGGAGCTAGTCGTTGAAGGGAAGACAAGGCTCGTTCCGTGCGACTCCACAGAAGAGTACGCGCGCAAGAAAAGACAGCCAGCTTAAAAACGCTAGCTAGCTACTTTTGCAACCTTATTTAGTTTGGTTGCCTACGCTTTCTCCCTCGTCAACCAAAATTGGGTAGGATGTATTATAAAAGAAAGCCTTGCCTCACTCGCAAGTGAGGACCTCACCCCTCCTTCCTCATTTATTGAGAATGGAAAAAGACAATGTTCATTGCTTCCTCAAAACAAGAGTTCCACGGGGCGGCTGCTCCTGAACGAGCTGCTCATGCTCAAACTGATCAACATAAAGTGGAAAGTGTAGTAGTCAGCCGGAACCCATTCAATAGGTCGCACAAAAAGCAAGAAGAACTTGCAGTTATTAATTGCAACGAGGCGGAACCCCTCCCTGCTGCATCTTCAGGGGAATACCGGAGGAGGACAACGGTGACATGGCCAAGACGGAGGCTTTGTTCCACCATGAAGGACGGGAGTGGCCAAGGAACCGCGACGGGCTGGAAGCAGAACGGAACACATCGGTGGCGGCGCAACATGTTTCGCCGGCAAGAGAGAGGGGAGAGATCCACGATGCGAATTAAAGGAGAGGTCGGGGAGGGAACCAGGCGGTGTGAGGCGAACGAGAGGGGGCTACAGGCCCATTAGGCCCACTTTAACCTTTGACGCCCAAAAAAGTGACCAGAGCAGCGGCCCAAAACGATTAGCGATCCTGATTAGCGAACGGAGTGAGAGTACGCGCGATTCAGAGCTAATCTGACGGTCAGAATGGTCAAAAGTGACAATTGGACGGCCGAGAACGCTGATGACCTGAGAGGGCTGGAAAAATGCTCAATTATAATGTTTCTAAATATGTTAAGCACTTTGAGATCTGGGAGGTCAAAGCAAAGCTACTGATGCTCTCTGGCACTCAATCGCTAAGCCAAGAACTTTACATGCAGGCTTGGAGCTTAGTGAATATCACGTGTGCATCCAGACATTCTATGTTCGCACACAAAAAATCGAAAAGAAAGAACATTTTTTTTGGCATGTATAAATTTTTTTTAAAATGTCTTGTGAATACCTATAATCAAGCATAAAAAATTGTCTTTTTTACACAAGCCACAAAAAATGTCCCTTTCCACCGGAACTTTGTGCATGAACATATAATGTCCGGATGTACACGGAAGATTTTTCTCGAATTTTTTTAACATTTTAAAATGTGTATTTAGACAATGGGTGCATTTACACCTATGAGCCAAATTCAGTTTTCGGTAAGACAAAAACTACTCCTACTATATTTCCCTAAGGGCCTTGGGATTTAGTTTCGCCCCGGGCCTCCGAAATATCAGGACCAGCCCTAGGCCGTGGGCTCAGCGAGCGTAGGGTTCGAATGGTGAAACCTAACGACCAAACGTTCCCGTCTTTGAGTCACTAATCGCCTCTCGAGACCCATGTCACCTCCTTCTCTCCACCACGACTAAGCCGCCTTCTCCTCTCCTCCCCTCCACTTTTCTCCCCTACTCTGCCTCCCAGCACATTGTCGACGCCACCTATTTCTTCCTCTCCCGCATTCGTCCTGGCGTGACGACGACTTGCAGGCAAAGGGCGATGGCGGTGATGCTCAATTCGATGCAGCACCATGGACCAATGCATGCTGGAGAGAGATAAGGAAGAAGAGGAGGTAGAAAGAGAGGGGAGAGGATATGGAGGTGCCTTGGCTGATGGGAGTGTGTCGTCCGCCGGCGTCGGCTCGGCGCCGGGAAGGTTGTGCGAGAGCTGCCGGTTGGCGGCGGCTCGATCTGCTCCAGGATCGGGAGCTGCGAGGAGGCTGGGGCTCAGGCGCAATGGATGGGAGGCTGCCCTCCGTCTCTTCCTCACTCCACAAGCGGAGGATGTGAATCACGTGGTGTGGCAGACGGCGGTGTGGTGCGGCG
The DNA here is from genome assembly GCA_034509565.1 of Triticum monococcum. NCBI lineage: Eukaryota > Viridiplantae > Streptophyta > Magnoliopsida > Poales > Poaceae > Triticum > Triticum monococcum. The sequence goes on along the minus strand of CM067842.1, from coordinate 24,160,159 downwards.
GACTGTGGCCTCAGCGGCTGGGCGACGACACTTGCACGGGGTGCTCTACCCAACATGAACTGTCAAGTTGCTGTAATTGGTGGTGAGTGTGTCTCCATCTGCTAATACATTGGTCATACCTTGGTATATATTCTTCGCACTATATCCACGGGGTCAAACAAACATTGTGTTTTCAGTTTTGATAGTTTCATTAGTTCTGATATACTGAATCTGCAATGTATTGTATCATGGGTGCTGTTTTTAATGGTTCTCTTGCAGGTGATGGAAGGTTAGCTGCTCAGTATATAGATTGGATAATTATTTACTTACTCACACACCATAATTATTTACTTACTCGCACACCATAGTGCTTATTTTAGAATATAAAATAATATTGGAATAAAGAAGTACCTAAGAGGAGCCACAATGAGGCCACAAGCCCTGGTTGCGCTCCCCACCATGCTATTTCTTGAGCTTGCGTTAGTTTTTTCCTTGAAATGGAAAGGATGATGTAGCAAAGTAGAGATAAGTTTTTCTCTCAGTTAAGAACCAAGTTATCAATCCAGTAGAAGGAACACAAGTCACCAATAGTTGCACCTATAGAAACAAACAAATACTTGCACCCAACGCGATAAAGGGGTTGTCAATCTATTCACGGTTACTTGCAAGGATGAGATCTGATGGAGATTGGTATAAAAGATAAATAAAAGTGAAAAATAAAATAAAGGTAAATAAATTACAACAAGGTATTTTTGTGTGTTCGGTTTTATAAATATGAAAACAATATGATAGAAATAGATCCGGGGGCCATAGTTTACACTTCAAAGAACGCATACGGTGGGTAAACAAATTGGACGAGACTTGCCTGCTCCCACGGCGTGCGCCCATCCGTGCTCCCGCATACGTGGCATGGTTTGATTGGAACAAAATAAGGCCCGGCCCCACCCCCTTAAAATCAGGGGGGAGATGATTAGATTAGAAAGAAAAAAGAGAAAAAGACAGCCGTAGGATGGACTGGGAGCACGGATGGGAGCATGGGAAGGGAGCAGGCAAGCCGGATCCAAACAAATTACTGTTGAGCAATTGATAGAAAACCGAATAATTATGACGATATCCAAAGCAATAATCATGAATATAGGCATCACGTCCATGACAATTATGGACTCCTGCCTGCATCTATTACTATTACTCCACACATCGACCGCTAGCCAGCATGCATCTAGTGTATTAAGTTAATAAGAACGGAGTAATGCCTTAAGCAAGATGACATGAGGTAGAGGGATAGACCCAATCAATGTGAATAAATCCCACCGTTTTATCCTTAATGGCAATAATACAAATATGTGCCTTGCTACCCCTTCTATCACTGGGTGTGGACACCGCAAGACTGAACCCATTACAAAGCACCTCTCCCATTGCAAGAAAAATCAATCTAGTTGACCGAACCAAATCAATAGATCGGAGAGAAATACAAGGCTATTTTAATCGTGCATAAAAGATTTCAGAGAAGACTCGAATAAAATTCATAGATAATCTGATCATAAACCCACAATTCATCGGATCCCAACAAACGCACCACAAAAGAAGATTACATCGAATATATCTCTGAGAACATTAAGGAGAACATTGTATTGAAGATCAAACAGAGAGAAGAAGTCATCTAGCTACTAGTTATGACCGTAGGCGTGTGATAAACTACTCACACATCATCGGAAGGGCAGCAAGGTTGATTTAGAAGGCCTCTAGATGGGATCTCACGAGGACAGAAACTTGCGGCGGCGGAAAAGTATTTTTGGTGTGCCCTCTGGTCTACGGGGAATATTTGGATACTTATGGAGTAAGATTAGGGTTGGAAGTGTCACGGGGGCCCACAAGCTAATAGGGCGCCTCGCCTAGGGCACGCCTGGTGAGCTTGTGGCTCACCGGTGGCTCTTCTGACTTCCTCCCAAACCTTCCTAGGTGTCTTGTGGTCAAAGAAAAATCGTCAAAAAGTTTCATTTCGTTTGGACTCCGTTTGGTATTTATTTTTTATAAAAGACAAAAACAAGGAAAAAAGTAGCAACTGCCACTAGGCACTAGGTTAATAGGTTAGTCTTAAAAAATGATATAAATTATCATAATAATGCCTATAAACATCCAAGATGGATAATATAAAGCATGGAACAATGAAAAAAATATAGATACGTTGAAGACGTATTAAGCATCCCCAAGCTTAATTCATGCTCGTCCTCGAGTAGGTAATCATAAAAACAGAATTTTTGATGTGGAATGCTACCTAACATGTTTATCATGTAATCTTTCTTTATGTGACATGAATATTCAGATTCATATGATTCAAAAAAAGTTTAATATTGACATAAAAACAATAATACTTCAAGCATACTAAAAAGTAAACATGACTTTTCAAAATACCATGGCTCTAGATTGGATCTCGTGGCTCTAGAACTTGCGGTGGCTGAAACATTTTTTCGTCAACTCCTCTAGGATTTCTGGAGTCTTGTGGTATTTATAGTCAGAGGCCGGTAGAAAGGTTCACCATGGGCCCCACTACCCACTAGGGCGCACCTGGGGCCTTTGACGCCCTAGTGCCTCGTGGGCCCCATGGGCCTCCCCTTGTGCGCTTCCTTGACTCTTTGGGTGTCTTCTGGGCAGAAAAAATCTTCAAAAAAATTCGTGGCATTTGGACTACGTTTGATATTGATTTTTATGAGGTAAAAAACAAGTAAAAAATAGCAACTGGCATGAGCACTATGTCAATAGGTTAGCCCCCAAAAATGATATAAAGTTGCTGGAAAATGATTATAAAACATTCAAGAATGATAATATAATAGCATGAAACAATAAAAAATTATAAATACGGTTGGAGACGTATGCCTCCTGGTGCTTCTATATATTATGAGGGACCATTGGTCTTACGAAACATTGAGTAATTTATGAATGAATGTCCATGTAAATAAATAAGCACATAATACAAAATCATATAAAATTAATGGATGAGAACAACTTACATGATCATGTTGGCTTTCATGAGAACTATCACTTAAATTTAAATTAAGTCTTACATATTTGACAGAGGCTGTAGAATTAGCATAGGCTATACCCTTCTTGCGAGTCTCAGAAAATAGTTTATCCATACTTGGTGCCTTGTTTTCCTTTCCTCCTTGTTCCAACAGAGGCAAGCAACTATTAAAGACACGTCACACTAGGCTTATATTATTGGAAATTAAAACTACAAGAAAAGTCATACAATGTATGAGGCTCAAATTATATGTCTAAACTGTTTACAGCTAGATTGATGAAGTATTTTGAGGTTGGCTCTGTTTTGGGTACTTCTCGCGCTTTTTCTGTAGTTATAAAGGATTAAATTGTCAAGCATGCAAATGGTTGAAAATTCAGAAAGAACATGAGAATTTACCGCTCAGTCTGTCAAAGGTGCTCGTAGGAGTAGGATGTGCATGTGTGCGTTCATAGAGTGAGTGTATGCGTGTATGTATGAGCGCTTGCGTCTGTACTGTGTTAAAAAACATGATAATTTACCCCAAAAAAACCTTGCTGAAGAAATGCTCCGTGCTAAGCCATTTCGAAATATCCTTTGGGACAGGTTTAGTTACCTTTTTCATAGTCTCCAGCAGTCATCTTGTGTTGCACAAAATTTCGGTGCAAGTCTCCTCACCAGTTGATCCAAAGCTTTTTAACATGGGCTAATATCTCATTTTTGTACATGTCAATTGCAACGTTCTCGTCAATATTTTTGAACTTGTCCTAAATGGGTGTTCATAAAATAGAATATCATAAGCACGACAATACATAAATTCAGATTATAATGTTGGAGCCTTTAATACTTCTAACGACGGATTATATTAAAACGTGCATTTGTATTCATCAAAATGCAAACATCTGGAAAAAAAATTAGGTTGACAAGACATACATATGAACAACGCAAGAAGCTCTTGCGTCCTTCTATAACTTTCTGGAAAGTTTATATCATACAACAAAAATAAAATATTCTAAAATGCTACTACAAATTTGGTTCGTTGTTCCAGAAAACTACCATGTCACATCGATGACTATGTTGGTTAACCTTAAACGTTATTATGACAGCTGTGATTTTATATGGCATAAATGGAAGTATTTTATCGTGTATCAAAGAGATTATTAAATTCATTAACAGCCTTCCTTTCTAACACATTCTACTACTAAGTTAGAGCCGTGTCAACAAATTTATCTTTGACCAATAAATAAATAATTCACTTTTATTTCCAGTTAAGGAGGTAATTAAATTGGGACATCTAATCTTTGTGGCACAATCAATTCCTACTTGTTTTGGGGAGAGACTTCCATTCATGTAATGAGCTGGCCCTTCAAGGATAAGGATGACACACACATGGGTATATAACGAGACTAGAACAAAGCAGCGTGTCTATGTACGAACAGTAGCAGATCCAACGAAAAATGGCAAATATCTTGCACTGAGCGAGCCAGGGTCCTGCGTACGCTTGTTTGGCCAGCATGGTCAGGTTGAACAATTTTATATCACGGAGGCCTAAACCCCATTGGTACTTTGGCATTGTCATTTTATCCTAAGAGACCCATGCAACCTTTCTTTCACTATTCTTACTTCCCCAGAAAATTTTCCATATTATGTTTATCCATTTTTGAAAAAACAGCTTATATATTCTTGTTTTTGTCGCCAATGAATGGATTAATTAGTTGGTAGTCCGACGTATGAGAGCCTGGAACAACAGCCTCACCGGCTCAATTGTCGGTTCAGTTTTTCAAACTATGATTTCATATGGCATAAATGGAAGTATTTTATTGAGTATAAGAGAGATAATTACAGTCATTAAAAGCCTTCCTTTCTAACACATCCTACTGCTGAGCCATGTCAACAAATTTATGTTTGACCAATAAATAAATAATTCACTTTTATTTCAAGTTAATTTGGTAATTAAATGGAGACGTTCTCATCTTTGGGACACAATCAATTTCTACTTGATTTGGGGAGAGACTTGCATGCATGTAACGAACCTGCCCTTCAAGATAAGGACGACACATGCCTATATAACGAGGTGAAATAGAAACGGAAACAACGCGAAGAGCGGCAGATCCATCGAAATGGCAAGCATTTCTCTCGTTCTCACAATTTGCGTCCTGGGTTTCTACGTGCCCGCCTCCTCCCTGGCGTCGCCCTCCCATGGCAATGACTTCCTCCACTGCCTCTCGACGGACGTTCCAGGCCAGCTCGTGCAGACGCCGAGCTCGCCGTCGTTCAAGCAGCTCCTGCTGTCGTCCATCAGGAACGCCAGGTTCGTGGCGCCGGCCACAGCCAGCCCCCCGATCTCCATCGTGACTCCAACCAACGCATCGCATGTCCAGGCCGCCGTGCGCTGCGGGCGCCGCCACGGCGTGCGCGTCCGCGTGCGCAGCGGCGGGCACGACTGCGAGGGCCTCTCGTACCGGTCGGGCAGCCCCGGCAGCGAGGCATTCGCGGTGATCGACCTCGGCAAGCTCCACGCCGTCCGCGTCAACCCACAAGAGGCCACCGCGTGGGTCGACGCCGGGGCGGGGATCGGGGAGCTCTACTACCACGTTGCCACGGCTGCTCCTGGGCTGGGCTTCCCGGCTGGCGTGTGCCCGACCATCGGTGTGGGGGGCCACTTGAGCGGCGGCGGCATGGGCCTCATGATGCGCAAGTACGGTCTCTCCGCCGACAACGTGCTCGACGCCACCATGGTCGATGCCCAAGGGAACCTCCTCGCGGACAAGAAGGTCATGGGGGACGACCTCTTCTGGGCCATCCGCGGCGGCGGCGGCGGGAACTTCGGCATCGTGCTGTCATGGAAGGTGAGGCTCGTGCCGGTCCCGCCGACAGTGACCTTCGTGAAAGTCGCCAGGACCATGGAACAAGGCGCGGTCGACGCGGTGACTAAATGGCAAACGCTCGCGCCGGCGCTCCCCGACGACCTCAGCGTACGTGTCGTCGTGCAAAACCGTGAGGCCAACTTCCAGGCCCTGTACCTCGGCAACAGCAGCGCGGTGGTGGCGACGATGGGGAGCCGGTTCCCAGAGCTCGGGGTGACGATTGCCGACTGCAAGGAGATGAGCTGGCTGCAGTACACGGCGTACATATTCTTCGGCGATGCCATCAACAGCAAGCCACTGGAGGCGCTCCTCCTCAACCGGTCCATGCCCCTGGGCCGCTTCGTCAAGAACAAGTCCGACTACGTCAAGAAAGCCCTCGCCAAGGAGACGTGGGAGAAGATCTTTCTCTGGCCCAATGGTACCGCCACGGGGCAGCTCGTCCTGGAGCCGCACGGCGGAATAATGGGCCGCATTACCGCCGACGACATCCCGTTCCCGCACCGGAGCGGCATCCTCTACAACATCCAGTACGTGGAGTTCTGGAACGGCACAGTGCCCGGAGGCGACGTTCCGCCGAAATGGGTGGGGAGCCTGTACGACTTCATGGCACCGTTCGTGAGCAAGAACCCGAGGGGCGCGTACGTGAACTACCGGGACCTTGACCTTGGCACGAACAAGGTGGTCGACGGCGTGACGAGCTATGAAAGTGCCAAGGTGTGGGGCGAGAGCTATTTCGGCCCGAAAAACTTTAGGAGACTCGCCGAGATCAAGCGCAGGGTGGATGCTGGTGACTACTTCCAGAGCGAGCAGAGCATGCCACCACTTCCCCTGAAACACTAGTGTAGCTGCCCAAAACAAAACAAATCATGTTTGACCAAATTGTAAGTGCTAATAATTCTGATTTGTGAAAAAGGTTATAACATATGTCAACATATTTGCCATCCCTAAGTCCCTAACTAATGATTTCCGCATGATTTTGGTGCTACAGATTAACGCAACCCGAAGGAATTCAAAATAAGCGAGATATGGGGACGAAGGAGGAGGGGATGACAGCGAGAATTGCGAATTTACATAGTATTTTTGTAGTACAAGATGAACTTATATACATGTAAAACCAGTTACATGCGATGAGTGCTCTGGCTAGTGGGCCGGCCCGCAATAGGCGTCGTATAGACGTGCCCGCTTGGCTGGGCTTGGACTAGAAAAAGAAGATGGGCTAGAAAGAGAAGATGGGCTAGAGGGCGCAATATAGCACAAGGGGGGAAGAAAAGGACCACAACACAGCGCGACAAACCGGGCTACATGCTACCTGTAAGTGCATCTAGTGCCACCCCTAGTTGGTTTTGGAGTATTGACGACAAACCTAGTTGAGGGACTAATGTGTTTGTGAGAATTGCAGGATAACACAGGTAGAAGTCCCTGATTGATTCGATTTTACTACCAGAGATGACCCCTAAAAAATGTACGAAGACATTGAAGTCAATGGTGGTATATGAAGATATTCACATTGAAGACTATGACATGAGAAGACACCACGTTAAGCCTATGGAACTCGAAGACTTAGATTTTTCGTAGTTCTCTTTCATTTGTGTTGAGTCATAGGAACCACCGTACTGTTAAGTGGGGTCCAAGAGAACCATTCAGAACGACTGAAGTGATGCCTAATTCAAAACCTATATCTTCGAGCGAAGACTATGAGAGCAAATCTTGTCCAGAGTCGGACAAGTCAGCTTTACTTGTAGCCCAAGTAAAGTTGCCGTGTGAGTTTGAAATCTGACCGTTGGTACACGTGTCAGTTCCTTAGTGACCCAGGGTCATTTCGGACAAATCAGGTCGGGTTGCCCAGTGGCTATAAATAGTCCACCCCCTACAACCATAAACGGTTGGCTGCTCAGATTTCAGTGCACGGCTTTTGTTGTTTGAGAGCAACCCACCTCGAAGCCTTTGAGAAAAAATTTCCTAGCGAGGAGAAAAGCCCTAACCACCCAGAGCCAGAGAAAATTGGGCATCACTTAAGTCTTTTTGTCTGAGTGATCTGAAGACTTATTACACTTGAGGACTGTGCATCCTCCAGACGGTTAGGTGTCGCGTTCTGAGCATCCAAGAGACATTGTGGATTGTCGGTGAACGAAGTCTGTGAAGGTTTGGGAGTCTACCTTGAAGACTTACTAGAGTGATTGGGCGAGGTCTGTGTGACCTTAGCTCAAGGGGAATACGGTGAGGACTGGGTGTCCTAAGCTGCGTGTTCAGGACTGGGTGTCCGGGACTATGTGTCCTTTGGTTTAAATACCTAGCCGCCCTAACCAGACGTATAGTTGTCACAGCAACTGGAACTGGTCCAACAAATCATTGTCTTCAACGAGTCACTGGTTTGATCTTCACTTCCCTTTACTTACTGTTACTCTTTGTGAAGCCATTGCATGCTTGCTCTATCTTTTGTCTTCACAACGTAACTGTATGATTTGATTGGCTTCATAACTTCTTCCTACCTGATCCTTATTACACTGCAGCTACTTGTCATTGTGCTTTCACTCTATTGAATAATTGACCATGGCTTGCCTAGTGTAATCTAACTTCCGCTGCATAGTGATAGGCATATCCTACTATTCGTCTTCATAACCTTCATATTTTGAAGACTTTCATAAAAATCGCCTATTCACCCCCCCTCTAGTCGATATAACACACTTTCAATTGGTATCAGAGCAGGGTGCTCCCTTGTTCTGTGTGATTCAGTTTAACCACCTGGAGTTTTAGCTATGTCGACTGCAGGGATAATCAAAGTCTCCGCTGCGTGCCCCGTCTTTGATGGAACTGAATATCCCTCCTGGAAGAATAAGATGCGCATGCATCTTGAAGCCATTGACTTCGACCTATGGTATGTCGTCGAGAACGGCGTCCCAAGGCTGGAGAAGGTGTCACTGTTGCTGATGTCAAGAAGTTCACTCAACTGGACTCTACTGCCAAGAATATCATCTGTGGTCATCTGACCAAAGGATAGTATGGCCGTTTGAGTGCCTTGAAGACATCCAAGCTGGTCTGGGACTGGCTCTCCAAGGTCAATGAAGGCATCTCAACTCAGAGAGATCAAAGAATCAGTGTTCTTCGCAACCTCTTCAACGGCTTCAAGCGAAATGACAATGAGAATGTCCATCACACATTTGACCGGCTCACTCACATCACAAATGAGCTTCAAGCCCTCGGCGCCACTGAGATCACCAAACATGAAATCGTCAAGACGCTGCTGAGATCACTTGATAGTTCGTTTGACATCCTAGCCCTGATGATTCAAGAACATCCAGACTTCAAGACACTCGATCCGTCTGACATACTTGAGAGGCTCAACACACATGAGTTTTAGCTTTTTGAGAAAAGAGATATCTACGGTCCAAAATATGGGCGAACTCGTGCCTTGAAGGCAAAAGCTGTGTCCTCATCTGAAGAAGAATCTGACAGCAGTTCTGATGATTCTGAAGACATTGGAAGGGAACTTGCAATGCTAGTGAAGAAGTTCCAGAAATTCACCAAGAAGAAAGGCTTCAGAAAGTCTTCACGATCAAGCTCAAGGAACGATGAAGCTTCTGCCCATGACTACAAGAAGAAAACATGTCACAAGTGCAAGAAAACTGGACACTTCATCTCTGAGTGTCCACAGTGGGACAATGAGAACAGAAAGAAGAAGAAGAGCAAGGAATATGACTCTGACGACAAGAAGAAGAAGAAATACTCAAAGTCTTCTTCCAAGTCTTCCTCAAAGTCTTCATCACACAAGAAGAGCTCAACTGGCAAGGCTCGTGCGTTTCTTGGCAAGGAAATGGATTCAGAGGAGGAGTCCGCTTCTGAGGAGGCAGAGGTGGAGTCTGAGGAGGAATCTGATTCTGGCATTGCGAGTCTGGCTACAGCTTACGTCGCCAAGTCCATCTTCAACACTGAAGACAATGACTTCATCACCAACACTGATGCAAATGACAAGGACGACTCCACTCCTACCTACTGCTTCATGGCACCTGGTGCCAAGGTAAACACAGGCACTACTCACTATCAAACATCCAGTGACGATAATTCTGATTGTGATTCAAAACCCAGCTACAAAACACTTGCTAAAATTGCTACTGAACAACAGAAAGCCATGGAACATATTCAAAAACTGTTAGACAGAAGCGATGATCTGTTGGGTGCTGAAATGACTCGATCTGAATCCTTAATTGAAGACATAAAAAATCTTCACGTTAAGTATCAGGAACTTGAAGATCGTCATGATACTCTCTCAACAACTCATGAAAAGCTCTCCTATGACTATCATCAAAGGAAGCAAGATCTTGAGAAATTGAGAGCGGCTCATGAAGATCTTCAAAAGGAAAACGAGTCACTTCACATCGAACAGATCAGTTCCGCTCAGGAAGAATTTGAACCACCATGCCTTAAACGCATTGAGCGTGATAATGCTACTTCTATTGCTGAATGTTCCACTGCTACTGCTGTTGCAATATCTTCAACTGTTGAAGTGGTAACTAACCCTCTGCTGAGGATACCACTGCTATTGCTGATGAGAATGCTAGGTTGAAGACATTGCTTGAAACAGGGATGTACAAAAGTCTCAAAGGACATCAGACATTATGTGATGTCCTCAAGAAGCAGATTCTGAACCGAAACCCTAGGAAAGAGGGTGTTGGGTTTGTGAGGAAAATAAATGCAGATGACTCCTACTGGAAACCTGAGCAGTACCCCAAAACCACATGGGTTGCTGCAAAGGAATCCTCAGCAGATCCATCCAATCTGTCTGGCTTCACCTGTGCTAACCCAATTATCATTGATGAATCCTTTGATGCAAACTATAAGCTGTTTAAAAATCAGAATGGTGAAGTGTTTGCCAGGTACATTGTACTAACTGCAGGAATGGACCGCCTATGAAGAAGATCTGGGTTCCAAAAACGTGTCTGGAGAATCTTCCTGAGAATGTCCTCATGACACCTCACATGAAGAAGACAAACCTCAGACCAAAGGCTTCATATGGTCCAAAGGCTTCATACAGACAGAGGACCCACCTGAGTCGCACTAACGCAAATGTTTTGCAGGGAAACCATACTCAGGCATATGAATATGAGAGCGGTTCTTCAAACCGTCATCTTCATATGACCAAGAACTATTCAGCCTATTCTTATGAGTACTATTGCTCGCCTGCTAGACTGTTTGCTAGGGCTCCAAAGCCAAAATTCTCAGATGCTGCACTTAGACTTATTGCTTCTAAGCCACCCTTGAAGATGTAGGTGGTTAAGAAAACTTAACTCTCTTTTGCAGGGAAAGGTCTCCAGCAGAAAACCAAAATCTTCTGACACTATTGCCGGGGACCTTAAAAATCTTGTGGGGCGCAAGATCAAATGCCCGAATGGCATCACTATGTGTTTTGTTCCTGCATCGCATGCTACTCTCCCTATTAGTCCTAACCTAGATCTAAGTTTTCATAACCCACTGGTTCGTCAAATGTTTTTGCTTCACAATTCTCTCCGTGAAGCCTATCCCCCTAACTGCACTGTAGGGTACGACACCAGCGTCTTCAGAATAGATTATTGACAGTGGGTGTACAAATCACATGACTGGCAAAAGAAGCCTTCTTATGGACTCAACCTTACGTCCATCTGACAAGAGCCACATCACATTTGCTCACACTGGTAAAAGTAAGGTATTGGGTCTAGGTAGAGTTGCAATCTCAAAGGATCAACACATGGACAAAGTCATGCTTGTTGAATCCCTTGGCTTCAACTTAATGTCTGTCTCAATGCTTTGCGATTTGAACATGGTCGTAATATTTGGAAAATATCGTTGCCTGGTACTAATGGAATCTGACAAGTCTCTAGTGTTTGAAGGGTATCGGAAAGATGATCTGTATGTGGTAGATTTCTCAGCAGGGCCACAGCTTGCAGTATGCCTTCTGGCAAAGGCTTCAGAATGCTAGCTTTGGCATCGGAGGCTTGGGCATGCTGGCATGAGGAACCTCCACACCCTTGCAAAGAAGAAGCATGTCATTGTTGGGGAACGTAGTAATTTCAAAAAAATTCCTACGCACACGCAAGATCATGGTGATGCATAGCAACAAGAGGGGAGAGTGTTGTCTACGTACCAACGCAGACCGACTGCGGAAGCGATCACACAACGTAGAGGAAGTAGTCGTACGTCTTCCCGATCCGACCGATCCAAGCACCGTTACTCCGGCACCTCCGAGTTCTTAGCACACGTTCAGCTCGATGACGATCCTCGGGCTCCGATCCAGCAAAGCATCGAGGAAGAGTTTCGTCAGCACGACGGCGTGGTAACGATCTTGATGTACTACCGACGCAGGGCTTCGCCTAAGCACTACAACGGTATGATTGAGGTGGAATTTGGTGGCAGGGGCACCGCACACGGCTAAGGAACGATCTCAAGGATCAACTTGTGTGTCATGGGGTGCCCCCTGCCCCCGTATATAAAGGATGAGAGGGGAAGAGCTGGCCGGCCAAGCTAGGAGGCGCAGGAGGAGTCCTACTCCTACCGGGAGTAGGACTCCCCCCCCCCCCAATCCTATTCCTAATAGGACTCTCAAGTGGAAAGAGAGGGAGAGAGGTGGCCGGCCCCTTCTCCTAGTCCTAATAGGACTAGGGGGGAGGGGGAGGCGCACAGCCCTTGTGGGCTGCCCTTTCACCTTTCCACTAAGGCCCATGTTGGCCCATTTGGCTCCCAGGGGGTTCCGGTAACCCTCCCGGTAATCCGGTAAAATCCCGATTTCACACGGAACACTTTCGATGTCCAAACATAGGCTTCAAATATATCAATCTCTACGTCTCGACCATTTCGAGACTCCTCGTCATGTCCGTGATCACATCCGGGACTCCGAACAACCTTCGGTACATCAAAACTCATAAACTCATAATATAACTGTCATCGAATACTTAAGCGTGCGGACCCTACGGTTCGAGAACAATGTAGACATGACCGAGACACGTCTCCGGTCAATAACCAATAGCGGGACCTGGATGCCCATATTGGCTCCTACATATTCTACGAAGATCTTTATCGGTCAGACCGCATAACAACATACGTTGTTCCCTTTGTCATCGGTATGTTACTTGCCCGAGATTTGATCGTCGGTATCCAATACCTAGTTCAATCTCGTTACCGGCAAGTCTCTTTACTCGTTCCGTAATACAACATCCCACAACTAACTCATTAGTTGCAATGCTTGCAAGGCTTAAGTGATGTGCATTACCGAGAGGGCCCAGAGATACCTCTCCAACAATCGGAGTGACAAATCCTAATCTCGAAATACGCCAACCCAACATCTACCTTTGGAGACACCTGTAGTACTCCTTTATGATCACCCAGTTACGTTGTGACGCTTGGTAGTACCCAAAGTGTTCCTCCGGTAAACGGGAGTTGCATAATCTCATAGTCATAGGAACATGTATAGGTCATGAAGAAAGCAATAGCAACATACTAAATGATCGGGTGCTAAGCTAATGGAATGGGTCATGTCAATCAGATCATTCAACTAATGATGTGACCTCGTTAATCAAATAACAACTCTTTTGTCCATGGTTAGGAAACATAACCATCTTTGATTAACGAGCTAGTCAAGTAGAGGCATACTAGTGACACTTTGTTTGTCTATGTATTCACACATGTATTATGTTTCCGGTTAATACAATTCTAGCATGAATAATAAACATTTATCATGATATAAGGAAATAAATAATAACTTTATTATTGCCTCTAGGGCATATTTCCTTCAGTCTCCCACTTGCACTAGAGTCAATAATCTAGTTCACATCGCCATGTGATTTAACAGCAATAGTTCACATCACCATGTGATTAACACCCATAGTTCACATCGTCATGTGACCAACACTCAAAGGGTTTACTAGAGTCAGTAATCTAGTTCACATCTCTATGTCATTAACACCCAAAGAGCACTAAGGTGTGATCATGTTTTGCTTGTGAGATAATTTTAGTCAACGGGTCTGTCACATTCAGATCCGTAAGTATTTTGCAAGTTCTATGTCTACAATGCTCTACACGGAGCTACTCTAGCTAATTGCTCCCACTTTCAATATGTATCCAGATTGAGACTTAGAATCATCTGGATCAGTGTCAAAAACTTGCATCGACGTAACCCTTTACGACGAACCTTTTTGTCACGTCCATAATCGAGAAACATATCCTTATTTCACTAAGGATAATTCTGACCGCTGTCCAGTGATCTACTCCTAGATCACTATTGGACTCCCTTGCCAAATCAGTGCAGGGTATACAATAGATCTGGTATACAGCATGACATACTTTATAGAACCTATGGCCAAGGCATAGGGAATGACTTTCATTCTCTTTCTATCTTCTGCCGTGGTCGGGCTTTGAGTCTTACTCAACTTCACACCTTATAATACAGGCAAGAACTCTTTCTTTGACTGCTCCATTTTGAACTACTTCAAAATCTTGTCAAGGTATGTACTCATTGAAAAAACTTATCAAGCGTCTTGATCTATCTCTATAGATCTTGAAGCTTAATATGTAAGCAGCTTCACCGAAGTCTTTCTTTGAAAAAACTCCTTTCAAACACTCCTTTATGCTTTACAGAATAATTCTACATTATTTCCGATCAACAATATGTCATTCACATATACTTATCAGAAATGTTGTAGTGCTCCCACTCACTTTCTTGTAAATACAGGCTTCACCACAAGTCTGTATAAAACTATATGCTTTGATCAACTCATCAAAGCGTATATTCCAACTCCGAGATGCTTGCACCAGTCCACAGATGGATCGTTGGAGCTTGCACATTTTTGTTAGCACCTTTCGGATTGACAAAACCTTCTATTGCATCATATACAACTCTTCTTTAATAAATCCACTAAGGAATGCGGTTGTGTTTATCCATTTGCCAGATTTCATAAAATGCGGCAATTACTAACATGATTCGGACAGAATCAAGCATAGATACGAGTGAGAAGCTCTCATCGTAGTCAACACCTTGAACTTGTCGAAAACCTTTTGCGACAATTCTAGCTTTGTAGATAGTAACACTACTATCAGCGTCCGTCTTCCTCTTGAAAATCCATTTATTTTCAATTGCTTGCCGATCATCGGGCAAGTCAACCAAAGTCCAAACTTTGTTCTCATACATGGATCATATCTCAGATTTCATGGCCTCAAACCATTTCGCGGAATCTGGGCTCATCATCGCTTCCTCATAGTTCGCAAGTTCGTCATGGTCTAGTAACATGACTTCCAGAATAGGATTACCGTACCACTCTGATGCGGATCTCACTCTAGTTTACCTACGAGATTCGGTATTAACTTGATCCGAAGTTTCATGATCATCATCATTAGCTTCCTCACTAATTGGTGTAGGTGTCACAGAAACCGGTTTCTGGGATGTACTACTTTCCAATAAGGGAGGATGTATAGTTACCTCATCAAGTTCTACTTTCCTCCCACTCACTTCTTTCGAGAGAAACTCCTTCTCCAGAAAGTTTCCGAATTTAGCAACAAAAGTCTTGCCTTCGGATCTGTGATAGAAGGTGTACCCAACTGTTTCCTTTGGGTATCCTATGAAGACATATTTCTCCTATTTGAGTTTGAGCTTATCGAGATGAAACTTTTTCACATAAGCATCGCAACTCCAAACTTTAAGAAACGACAGCTTAGGTTTCTTGCCAAACCATAGTTCACACGGTGTCGTCTCAACGGATTTAGATGGTGCCCTATTTAATGTGAATGCAGTTGTCTCTAATGCATAACCCCAAAACAATAGTGGTAGATCGGTAAGAGACATCATAGATCGTACCATATCTAGTAAGTACGATTACGACGTTCGGACACACCATTACGCTGTGGTGTTCCGGGTGGCGTGAGTTGCGAAACTATTCCACAATTTTTCAAATGTACACCAAACTCGTAACTCAAATATTCTCCTCCACGATCAGATCGTAGAAACTTTATTTTCTTGTTACGATGATTTTCAACTTCACTCTGAAATTCTTTGAACTTTTCAAATGTTTCAGACTTGTGTTTCATTAAGTAGATATCCCCATATCTGCTCAAATCATCTGTGAAGGTCAGAAAATAATGATACCTGCTGCAAGCCTTAATATTCATCGGACCACATACATCAGTATGTATGATTTCCAACAAATCTGTTGCTTGCTTCATTGTTCCGGAGAACGGCGTTTTAGTCATCTTGCCCAAAAGGCATGGTTCGCAAGCATCAAGTGATTCATAATCAAGTGATTCCGAAAGCCCATCAGCATGGAGTTTCTTCATGCGCTTTATACCAATATGACCTAAACGGCAGTGCCACAAATAAGTTGCACTATCATTATTAACTTTGCATCTTTTGGTTTCAATATTATGAATATGTGTATCACTACGATCGAGATCCAACGAACTTGTTTCATTGGGTGTATGACCATCGAAGGTTTTATTCATGTAAACAGAACAACAATTATTCTCTGACTTTAATGAATAACCATATTGCAATAAACATGATCAAATCATATTCATGCTCAACGCAAAAACCAAATAACACTTATTTAAGTTCAACACTAATCCCGAAACTATAGGGGATTGTGCGATGATGATCATATCAATCTTGGAACTACTTCCAACACACATCGTCACTTCACCCTTAACTAGTCTCTGTTTATTTTGCAACTCCTGTTTCGAGTTACTACTTTTAGCAAATGAACCAATATCAAATACTGAGGGGTTTCTATAAACACTAGTAAAGCACACATCAATAACATGTATATCAAATATACTTTTGTCCACTTTGCCATCCTTCTTATCCGCCAAATACTTGGGGCAGTTCCGCTTCCAGTGACCAGTCCCTTTGCAGTAGAAGCACTTAGTCTCAGGCTTAGGACTAGACTTGGGCTTCTTCACTTGAGCAGCAACTTGCTTGCCGTTCTTCTTGAAGTTCCCCTTCTTCCCCTTTGCCCTTTTCTTCAAACTAGTGGTCTTGTCAACCATCAACACTTGATGTTTTTCTTGATTTCTACCTTCATCGATTTCAGCATCACGAAGAGCTTGGGAATCGTTTCCGTTATCCCTTGCATATCATAGTTCATCACGAAGTTCTACTAACATGGTGATGGTGACTAGAGAATTCTGTCAATCACTATCTTATCTGGAAGATTAACTCCCACTTGATTCAAGCGATTCTAGTACCCAGACAATCTGAGCGCATGCTCACTAGTTGAGCGATTCTCCTCCATCTTTTAGCTATAGAACTTGTTGGAGACTTCATATCTCTCAACTCGGGTATTTGCTTGAAATATTAACTTCAACTCCTAGAACATCTCATATGGTCCATGACGTTCAAAACGTCTTTGAAGTCCCTATTCTAAGCCATTAAGCATGGTGCAATAAACTATCAAGTAGTCATCGTATTGAGCTAGCCAAACGTTCATAACGTCTGCATCTGCTCCTGCAATAGGTCTGTCACCTAGCGGTGCATCAAGGACATAATTTTTCTGTGCAGCAATGAGGATAAACCTCAGATCACGGATCCAATCCGCATCATTGCTACTAACATCTTTCAACACAATTTTCTCTAGGAACATATCAAAATAAACACAGGGAAGCAACAATGCGAGCTATTGATCTACAACATGATTTGCAAAATACTACCAGGACTAAGTTCATGATAAATTTAAGTTCAATTTAATCATATTACTTAAGAACTCCCACTTAGATAGACATCCCTCTAATCCTCTAAGTGATCACGTGATCCAAATCAACTAAACCATAACCGATCATCATGTGAGATGGAGTAGTTTTCAATGGTGAACATCGTTAAGTTGATCATATCTACTATATGATTCACGCTCGACCTTTCGGTCTCTGTGTTCCGAGGCCATATCTGCATATGCTAGGCTCGTCAAGTTTAACCTGAGTATTCTGCGTGTGCATAACTGGCTTGCACCCGTTGTAGATGGACGTAGAGATTATCACACCCGATCATCACGTGGTGTCTGGGCATGACGAATTTTGGCAACGGTGCATACTCAGGGAGAACACTTCTTGATAATTTAGTGAGAGATCATCTTATAATGCTACCGTCAATCAAAGCAAGATAAGATGCATAAAAGATAAACATCACATGCAATCAATATAAGTGATATGATATGGCCATCATCATCTTGTGCTTGTGATCTCCATCTCCGAAGCACCGTCATGATCACCATCGTCACCGGCGCGACACCTTGATCTCCGTCGTAGCATCGTTGTCGTCTCGCCAATCTTATGCTTCCACGACTATCACTACCGCTTAGCAATAAAGTAAAGCATTACATCGCGATTGCATTGCATACAATAAAGCGACAACCATATGGCTCCTGCCAGTTGCCGATAACTTGGTTACAAAACATGATCATCTCATACAATAAGATCAGCATCATGCCTTGACCATATCACATCACAACATGCCCTGCAAAAACAAGTTAGACGTCCTCTACTTTGTTGTTGCAAGTTTTACGTGGCTGCTATGGGCTTAAGCAAGAACTCATCTCACCTACGCATCAAAACCACAACGATAGTTTGTCAAATAGACTCCGTTTTAACCTTCTCAAGGACCGGGCGTAGCCACACTCGGTTCAACTAAAGTTGGAGAGACAATCGCCCGCAAGCCATCTATGTTCAAAGCACGTCGAGGGAACCGGTCTCGCGTAAGCGTACGCATAAGGTTGGTCCGGGTCGTCTCGTCCAACAATACCGCCGAACCAAAGTATGACATGCTGGTAGGCAGTATGACTTGTATCGCCCACAACTCACTTGTGTTCTACTCGTGCAAATAACATCAAACCATAAAACCTAGGCTCGGATGCCACTGTTGGGGAACGTAGTAATTTCAAAAAATTTCCTATGCACACGCAAGATCATGGTGATGCATAGCAACGAGAGGGGAGAGTGTTGTCTACGTACCAACGCAGACCGACTGCGGAAGCGATCACACAACATAGAGGAAGTAGTCGTACGTCTTCCCGATCCGACCGATCCAAGCACCGTTACTCCGGCACCTCCGAGTTCTTAGCACACGTTCAGCTCGATGACGATCCTCGGGCTCCGATCCAGCAAAGCGTCGAGGAAGAGTTCCGTCAGCACGACGGCATGGTAACGATCTTGATGTACTACCGACGCAGGGCTTCGCCTAAGCACTACAACGGTATGATCGAGGTGAAATTTGGTGGCAGGGGGCACCGCACACGGCTAAGGAACGATCTCAAGGATCAACTTGTGTGTCATGGGGTGCCCCCTGCCCCCGTATATAAAGGATGAGAGGGGAAGAGCTGGCCGGCCAAGCTAGGAGGCGCAGGAGGAGTCCTACTCCTACCGGGAGTAGGACTCCCCCCCCCCAATCCTATTCCTAATAGGACTCTCAAGTGGAAAGAGAGGGAGAGAGGTGGCCGACCCCTTCTCCTAGTCCTAATAGGACTAGGGGGGAGGGGGAGGCGCACAGCCCTTGTGGGCTGCCCTTTCACCTTTCCACTAAGGCCCATGTTGGCCCATTTGGCTCCCGGGGGGTTCCGGTAACCCTCCTGGGTGTCCAAACATAGGCTTCCAATATATCAATCTTTATGTCTCGACAATTTCGAGACTCCTTGTCATGTCCGTGATCACATCCGGGACTCCGAACAACCTTCGGTACATCAAAACTCATAAACTCATAATATAACTGTCATCGAATCCTTAAGCGTGCGGACCCTACGGTTCGAGAACAATGTAGACATGACCGAGACACGTCTCCGGTCAATAACCAATAGCGGGACCTGGATGCCCATATTGGCTCCTACATATTCTACGAAGATCTTTATCGGTCAGACCGCATAACAACATACGTTGTTCCCTTTGTCATCGGTATGTCACTTGCCCGAGATTTGATCGTCGGTATCCAATACCTAGTTCAATCTCGTTACCGGCAAGTCTCTTTACTCGTTCCGTAATACAACATCCCACAACTAACTCATTAGTTGCAACGCTTGCAAGGCTTAAGTGATGTGCATTACCGAGAGGGCCCAGAGATACCTCTCCGACAATCGGAGTGACAAATCCTAATCTCGAAATACGCCAACCCAACATCTACCGTTGGAGACACCTGTAGTACTCCTTTATGATCACCCAGTTACGTTGTGACGTTTGGTAGTACCCAAAGTGTTCCTCCGGTAAACGGGAGTTGCATAATCTCATAGTCATAGGAACATGTATAAGTCATGAAGAAAGCAATAGCAACATACTAAATGATCGGGTGCTAAGCTAATGGAATGGGTCATGTCAATCAGATCATTCAACTAATGATGTGACCTCGTTAATCAAATAACAACTATTTTGTCCATGGTTAGGAAACATAACCATCTTTGATTAACGAGCTAGTCAAGTAGAGGCATACTAGTGACACTTTGTTTGTCTATGTATTCACACATGTATTATGTTTCCGGTTAATACAATTCTAGCATGAATAATAAACATTTATCATGATATAAGGAAATAAATAATAACTTTATTATTGCCTCTAGGGCATATTTCCTTCAGTCATAGGCATCGAAGGCGTCAAGTTCAAGAAAGATCACTTATGCGGTGCCTGTGAAGCAGGGAAGATGACGAGGGCAAAACATCCCTCGATGACAATCATGACCACTACTCGACCCTTCGAACTGCTTCACATGGATCTTTTTGGTCCCACTCACTACTCAACCTTTTCCACTACTGCTTGCCTCTATGGCTTTGTCATTGTTGATGATTACTCTAGATATACTTGGGTGCACATAATCCTTTGTAAGACTGAAGTTCAGGATGTCTTCAGACGCTTCGCCAATCGAGCTATGAACAATTATGGCGCCAAGATAAAGCACATCAGAAGTGACAATGGCACTGAATTCAAGAACACTGGCCTTGACACATATCTTGATACCTTGGGCATCACACATGAATTCTCAGCTCCGTACACGCCAGAGCAGAATGGCGTCGTCGAACGCAAGAACAGAACACTCATTGAGATGGCCAGAACGATGCTAGATGAGTACAAGACTCCAAGAAAATTCTGGCCTGAAGCCATTGACACTGCATGCCATACAATCAACCGTGTTTATCTTCACAAGCTTCTGAACAAGACATCTTATGAACTCCTAACTGGCAAGAAGCCAAATGTCAGTTACTTCAGAGTATTTGGCGCAAGATGCTGGATCAAGGACCCACACCACACCTCAAAATTTGCACCAAAAGCACATGAGGGTTTTATGCTTGGATATGGAAAGGATTCGCACTCCTATAAAGTCTTCAATCTCTTTCACTACAAAGTGGTTGAAACAGTGGATGTGCGGTTCGATGAGACCAATGGTTCACAAAGAGAGCAACTGCCAGATGTGCTAGATGAAGTTCCAGCTAGTGAATCAATCAAGCTAATGGGAACTGGAGAAATTATACCTTCTGAAGCTCATCCTGAAGAACTTATCATCTCAGCACCTGATCCATATGAAGACAATGCTCAGCCTGAAGACATTCCTCCCAACGACAACATAGATCAGCAAGAGCAAAGTCTTCGACCTATACATCCTCGTGTTGCCAATGAAGTGCAGATTGACAGAATAATTGACAGCATCAATGCACCTGGTCCACTGACTCATTCAAGGGCAAGTCAACTGGCAAATTTCTGCGGGCACTTCGCATTCGTTTCAATCACAGAACCCAAGAAAGTTGAAGAAGCTTTCATGGAACCTGAATGGATTCAAGCTATGCAAGAAGAGCTTCAACAGTTTGAGCTGAACAATGTATGGGAACTGGTTAAGCGTCCTGATCCACGGAAGCACAATATAATAGGCACCAAATGGATATACCGCAACAAGCAAGATGAGCATGGTCAAGTTGTCAGAAACAAAGCTCGTCTCGTTGCTCAAGGATATACTCAAGTGGAAGGCATTGACTTCGATGAAACATTTGCTCCTGTGGCCAGACTTGAAGCCATCCGTATACTGCTGCCCTATGCAAATCATCATAACATACTTTTATATCAAATGGATGTGAAGAGTGCCTTTCTCAATGGCAAGATTGAAGAAGAAGTGTATGTTGCACAACCACCTGGGTTTGAGGATCCAAAACATCTTGACATGGTTTACAAGCTCAATAAGGCACTGTATGGCCTCAAACAAGCCCCTCGGGCCTGGTATGACACACTCAAATACTTCCTGAAGAGCAAAGGCTTCATACCTAGCTCCCTAGATCCCACTCTCTTCACGAAGACATATGATGGTGAACTGTTTGTGTGCCAAATATATGTGGATGACATTATCTTCGGCTGCACAAATCAGAAGTACAGTGAGGAGTTTGGATATATGATGCAAGAGCAATATCAGATGTCTATGATGGGGGAGATGAAGTTCTTCCTCGGTCTTCAGATACAGCAACAACGCAATGGCATCTTCATATCTCAAGAGAAGTATCTCAAAGATTGCCTGAAGAAGTTCGGTATGCAAGACTGCAAAGGCTTCACAACACCAATGCCAGCCAAACATCATCTGGGTCCAGACGACAATGGTAAAGAGTTCGATCAAAAGGTATACATGATTGGTTCTTTGCTTTATTTATGTGCATCTAGGCCAGATATTATGCTTGGTGTTTGCATGTGTGCTCGATTTCAAGCGGCACCAAAGGAGTCGCATCACTTAGCAGTGAAGCGAGTTCTTCGATATTTGGCTCACACGACAACTCTAGGGTTATGGTATCCAAAGGGCTCGGAGTTTGATCTGGTTGGACTCTCGGATGGTGATTATGCTGGTGACAAGGTGGATCGCAAGTCTACATCAGGCACACATCCTAACACTTATGCATATTGATGACTTAGATGTGCAACACACGAAGTAACGGATATCTTCAATCAATGAAGACATACATTCTAAGTGTGAATGCATCAATGTGGAATTTGACTTCGGAGCGCCACGATAATTGTGCGCCGTGTCTGGGTATAATACTTCCTATACGGTGGGTAACGCCACCACCAAACGTTCTATTTTGAAGTGTTTCACTCATGGCGTTACCTTGCAATGTCTTCACATTTGGTTTGGCTTACATCTCAACATGTCTTCATGATTATCCTCACTACGTGGATTATATATATATATATATATATATTAGTGTTCTGTCCTCTACATTATTCACTTATAGCTATGTCTTCTTGTTTGAATCTTTTGGACTAAGTGAATGTGATCGGACCCTAATCTCTCTATGCTGTCTATCTCAAATTCTATCTCTCCAAGTCATATGCATTCTATGGAAACTGTCGAATGTCTTCTCTGCGTCCTTGTCAGCAGAAGACACAGAGACAAACTTTAAAACCGTTTCTTATGCTCATTCATCCACAAGAAATCCGGAGAAGTAGGAACGACCACCCGACAATCCAGGCGTGCGTGGGATGTGGAACTGCCCCCGAGATTCCGCATAATGGCCACGTGTTGTTTAGAGGCGAATCGCCAGGGGCACCTGTGTAATAGCACAGTGCCGCCCCTGTAACTATAAATACACCCTCACTGCGGTCATTATCTCCTTCTTCCTCCCTCGCACGAACCCTAGCGCCACCGCTAGCTCTCGACGACGCCGGTGACGAAGCGCTTCACTGCCGCAACCTCTCCGATGCCATCTTCATGCCGATCGCAGACATCGTCCTCTCCGCCGTCGCTGTAGGTGTCTTCCGTCGCCAAGTTAGGGCACGGTGGATCGAACTGCTCGGCCTCATCTCCCACTCCGTCTAGCAGTTCCAAGTGTGGTAAATAAAACCTCTTTTTACAGCCTCTTTTAATCCTATGTTTCTGTCTCTTTCTGCCATAAGAAGTTTCTATTCACACAAGTTAGATCTCTCTCAATCTGCATCTCATAACAGGCCTAGAATATTCACTTATGCCTCATAAAGTAGTTAGATTCCTCACTTGTACTGATCTGTGGGTTCGTACAAATCTGGAACCAACTTCTTATCTATGAGTGAATGTCTTCGCACGATGAGGTCAATGTCTTCTAAACTGATTTATCTTCAAAATATTCTGAGAATGCATATGACCTCTTCCCCTTCCCTCGCACCTTAATGCTGTCACAGGTACATGTCCGTGGGAGAATCCCTTGGTTCTCATAGTCTGCATTCATTTGCAGAATTCTTACGGCATCATATAAATTCTCCCGAAGCCAGTTCCTGTTTGACCAGCAAGAGAAAGCCTTTGAAGCCTTTGAACATATTTAAGCCATTCAGTTTAAAGTTCATGGCTGCAGAAAAATCAGCAAGGAAGGGTGGCAGAAAGCGTCGAGGAGAAACATCAAGAGATCTGCCCGATGACCTCTTAGAGTTGTACAAGACAGATCCTGAAGAGGATTACAATCAGCGCAAGACACGAATCCAATGGATTCGACGCTATTGGGCGGAGCAATGGTTCCAATACCGCTTCGTCACTAAGGAGTACGCTGAGAAAAATGCCATCAGGAGACCATGGGGAGATGTACTATACAAAAATCTCGTGCGCAGGTCCAGAGATGAAGCCATTGCTCAAGGCTTCTACCCATGCACGGTTCATGGGCCACAGCTAGCTGAAGCACATCCGTCGTCACTACTCTGGTGCCGTGACGACAATATGTTCAAGTGCAACTTCCAGTTTGCTCAGAACTCAGCGAAGCAAAACAAGAAGAAATTGGGCTTAGACTTCAACCCTGGTCCCTCCGCACCAAGGGCAGATGGCACATGCGAGGCAGACCAGAATATCATCGGACCAAACGTCAACCTTGAGGGCCTCATCACCCGCATCTTAGTCCAAGGGACTGCAGTGAATGAGCCACCAGCTGACTCTGAATCAGAAGAAGCGCCTGCTGCACCGAAGCCAAAGCAATCGAAGAAGCCCAAAGCTTCAAAGCTGGCCTCTCCACCGAAAATCTCAAGGGCGAAGCCATTGGCAACTGCACCTCCTGAAGCTAGTGTGCAGTCTGAAGACTTATCACAAGTCTCCAAGCCCCAGAAGGCCAAGATGCCTCAGCCACACTGCGGCCAAGAGCTCACAGCTGCTGCCATTCTGCGCAACGACGCCATTGATCTGTCAAGCGATGAAGACCTTGCAGATGACGCTCTTGAGCAACTCATCAAGAGCAAAGAGGAGGCAGAAATCTTCAATAATCTGCCTCTCTTTGATGTCGCCATCATCCACGACTTCATTGACGAGTGGTTTGCTATACCAAACGTCAGCTTTGACGATCTGCAGCTGCCCATTGGCCTCAGTGTTGCCTTCCAAGGAGCCATTGCTTCAGAACTGGCCATCACCCAGCGCGTTGTTGAGCTGAAGCAGAAAATTGACTATGAAAAGGCTCAGTTCAAGAAGCATATGGCCAAGCTCAGCGTGCAGGAAGTGAAGAACTTCAAAATCATGCTGCACGAGCTAAAGGAAAACTTCCTGAAGAAACACGCCGAAGCTCAAGGTTCGCGTGAGCGGATGAAGACTCTGGCCGACAGATGTGTGCAAGCCTATAACGAGGCTGAGAAGCGCAAGGCACTTGGGCGTCCTCGCATCGACCCCAGGATGGCTGCGAAGAAGAAGAAGAAGCCTGCTATAGCTGAACCAGATGCACCAAGGCAAGAAGCAGTTCCAATTGTCTTCCCAACTGCACTGACTGGCTCGAAGCCAAAGAGTCGGTCAACCGCTTCAGAGCTCAAGAAGACAAGAGCTGTAGAGGCTGAAGCCAGGAAGAGGAAACACTCTGAAGCCTCTCCTACTGCCCCCTCCAAGAAGAAGAGGAAGACCCAGAAAGATCGGGCTGCTCCCACAGAGCCCTTGATAGTTGAACCCATCTCTATGGTCTATCCTGACGCAGAACGCCAACTCACAGTTCATGAGCCTGCTTCCACAGAGGCTCCTGAAGCTCAAGACATTCTAGCAGCCGACCCCATCGCTACTGAAGACATTGGTCATCAGGACAATGTACAAGATGATGCAGCTCTTCCTCAGCTTGAAACAAGCGAACTCATTAGCATTGGTCGTCCTCTGACGCCAATTGCTAAAGATGCGTCATGGGCGGATCGCCCACAAGTGGAAGAAGAATCTGAGGTCTAGCCCACTCCAATTCCACAGGCGTCGTCTGCATTTCGCAGGCTTCGCAAAGGTCCAAGGCCTCAGGACTCTGCTGACGACATTCCGGCTGCATCAGCCGAAGAAGATGAAGAAGCACCACAAGATCCAACTCTCCCGCTCCACCAAGACGTCGTTCTCCAGGAGAACGTGCCTGAGTCTGACCCTCCAGCTAGTCAAGTGGAGGCTGAAAATGTTGAGGCTGCCACAACCAACACTGAAGCCAATGTGGAGCCCTCCCCACCAAAAGCTTCAGCAGACAGCGAGGCTACTGATCCTGACACGTCTGTTCCTGAGTCTGCTGCAGGTCCTCAATTTGATTACCATGTTGAGCACAGGCCTCATGTACAGACGCCAATCCCAAGACTGCCAAGGTTCCCATGTCATGCATCAGCACCTGGCTCCTTTAACATCACTAGCTTCAAGGCAGACAATACGTTCTTCAACAGCTCCAAGAACCCCTATTCAAGGGAACGGATTGCATCAGACAGGTTCTGGAGCTATCCTCAGCACAGCTCCTATTCATGCATCCT
Source organism: Triticum monococcum (assembly GCA_034509565.1). Classification (NCBI taxonomy): domain Eukaryota; kingdom Viridiplantae; phylum Streptophyta; class Magnoliopsida; order Poales; family Poaceae; genus Triticum; species Triticum monococcum. The sequence continues at coordinate 24,133,677 of CM067842.1, read as the reverse complement.
ATACAACCAAGGTCGCATCTTCCCGCACAAGCGCCTTGATGTTGAAGCTGTTGCTGGTCTGCCCTGTTTAGAGGAAGCTTTAGATTGCTTCAAGCAAGTGGGTCTACTGCAGTTTGTAACTGATGAAGAGCACTAGAATGAAGAGCTTCTGTTACAATTCTATGCCACCCTCCACATCAAAGGATACAACAGAGATCCGAAGACTTGGGTCCTGGAGTGGATGACCCGTAATGTTCATCACGAAGCCAATGCATTTGATATCATTGAGCTCACTGGCATGCCCACTCCTGGCGCACTCTTTGAAGAAGGCTGTCAACTGCATGCTGAAGCTACTGAGAGCATCTTTCAGCGACCAGAACCTGATATGAGTCAAATGCTCTCCATGATGAAGCCATTGCCTCAAGATGCTCCTTATCCCTCAGAGTTCTTCGTTGAAGACCTTGAGTACCTGCCCAGAACCATCTATCACATCATCAGGCGGACTCTCTGGCCTATCAAAGGGCACTCTCCAAATGCCAAGATCAAGGGTGCAATGAAGACTCTGATATTTTATATCCTTCATGGAAAATGCTTCAACGCACAGGATTTCTTCATACGCCAACTTGCGGCATCAGGCTCAGATTTATTCGGTTTGAAGTTCTATGCTCCTTGGGTGATGAGGCTGATCAAACTTCACTCTGCGATCTCATATCAGCCCTCTGCCCGCAACCATCGGATCTTCTTGCCAGATGTGGATACCTCTGATGAAGCCATATACCCGGAGCCTGCCAAGCAACCTTTGAGTCTTCAGAATGCAGAACACCAGAGCTTCACTCAGAACGTTGACGGTGTTGAAGCCATCTCCAGGGTGTATCCGTTGGCTGGCACTACACGTGCACCACGCCCTGCATCAACTGAAGCCACTGACAGCACACCTGCTCAAAGACCCAAGAAGCGGGCTCGTGCTCTCAATGACCGACAGCTTCTTGTGGCCCTTCATCAAAAGCAAGATAGGCATCACGACTGGTTGAAGAGACAGATGAAAAGCCTCTTGGTGGATGTCAATCGCATCAGAAATCTTGCCACCAAGAATGCATTCGTTGCACATGAAACCTGCCGCCGCACCTGGAAAGGACTCACCATGATGTGTTCTGAAGCTGATCTTCAAGAGGATGGCTTCAAAGAACGATTCAAGTTTGACTCCACACCTCCCAGACGGGCTGTGCTATGTGGCACTCCATCACTTGAAGACTCAGAGTTCTCTTCATCTGCTGCCACAGTGACTGCAAGGATTATCGAGAAAGAAGACGATGCTACATCACCACCACCTCCTTCAGAACGTGTCGACACTACACCAAGCTCTTCAGCACCACCAAACAACTCCAACGACCCTGCTGCGCATGGGAACGCGTAGAAAACTCTATGTCTTCAAACCTTTTTGGTCATCACTGACAAAAGGGGGAGAAGCATATGATGTTGATAGTCTTCAAGCGGGTCAACATGTGCGGGTGCCTTATATTTTGCTACATTTTGTTTCGTGCTTACAACTCTTGTTTTGCTACATTTGGTTCTTTGAGTTGTAACACTTAAACTCGATGGTCGTCTGCTACTTGTTTGCCACTATGTTTGCGAAGATAAATTCCGCATGTGCGATGATAAATTCCGCACTTAGATCATTTCGCAGACGTCCATTTTTCATTATGCATGTCATTCTCTTCATATACTTTTACATGCATAGTGGATTGTCATCATAAGTTGAAGTGGATCTCCACAAGTACGACCTGCCATGTGCATTTGCGTTCCAGAAGCAAATCACTTATATGCACATCTTCAGGGGGGAGCCCTTGCAGCTTATGAAGACAATTCCTTTACAATTTCACAAATTATATTTCCCGTTGAAAACTTCAACTAGTTTATCATCAATCACCAAAAGGGGGGAGATTGTAAGTGCATCTAGTGCCACCCCTAGTTGGTTTTGGAGTATTGACGACAAACCTAGTTGAGGGACTAATGTGTTTGTGAGAATTGCAGGATAACACAGGTAGAAGTCCCTCATTGATTTGGTTTTACTACCAGAGATGACCCCTAAAAAATGTACGAAGACATTGAAGTCAATGGTGGTATATGAAGATATTCACATTGAAGACTACGACATGAGAAGACACCACGTGAAGCCTATGGAACTCGAAGACTTAGATCTTTCGTAGTTCTCTTTCATTTGTGTTGAGTCACAGGAACCACCGTACTGTTAAGTGGGGTCCAAGAGAACCATTCAGAACGACTGAAGTGATGCCTAATTCAAAACCTATATCTTCGAGCGAAGACTATGAGAGCAAATCTTGTCCAGAGTCGAACAAGTCAGCTTTACTTGTAGCCCAAGTAAAGTTGCCGTGTGAGTTTGAAATCTGACCGTTGGTACACGTGTCAGTTCCTTAGTGACCCAGGGTCATTTCGGACAAATCAGGTCGGGTTGCCCAGTGGCTATAAATAGTCCACCCCCTACAACCATAAACGGTTGGCTGCTCAGATTTCAGTGCACGGCTTTTGTCGTTTGAGAGCAACCCACCTCGAAGCCTTTGAGAGAAAATTTCCTAGCAAGGAGAAAAGCCCTAACCACCCAGAGCCAGAGAGAATTGGGCATCACTTAAGTCTTCTTGTCTGAGTGATCTGAAGACTTATTACACTTGAGGACTGTGCATCCTCCAGATGGTTAGGCGTCGCGTTCTGAGCATCCAAGAGACATTGTGGATTGCCGGTGAATGAAGTCTGTGAAGTTTTGGGAGTCTACCTTGAAGACTTACTAGAGTGATTGGGCGAGGTCTGTGTGACCTTAGCTCAAGGGGAATACGGTGAGGACTGGGTGTCCTGAGCTGCGTGTTCAAGACTGGGTGTCCGGGACTGTGTGTCCTTTGGTTTAAATACCTAGCCGCCCTAACCAGACGTACAGTTGTCACAACAACTGGAACTGGTCCAACAAATCATTGTCTTCAACGAGTCACTGATTTCATCTTCACTTCCCTTTACTTACTGTTACTCTTTGTGAAGCCATTGCATGCTTGCTCTATCTTTTGTCTTCACAACGTAACTGTATGATTTGATTGGCTTCATAACTTCTTCCTACCTGATCCTTATTACACTGCAGCTACTTGTCATTGTGCTTTCACTCTATTGAATAATTGACCATGGCTTGCCTAGTGTAATCTAACTTCCGCTGCATAGTGATAGGCATATCTCTACTGTTCGTCTTCATAACCTTCACGTTTTGAAGACTTTCATAAAAATCGCCTATTCACCCCCCCCCTCTAGTCAATATAACGCACTTTCACTACCCCTCCAAAAAAATCAGCCGCCCTACCCGGGAAATAGGAGCACTCTTGCCACATTATGCGGCAAACTCTCGATGCTTCGCATATGTGAGCAGCCGAGAGAACCGGGATGGGAGGAAGATCAATCTGGGGGGAGGAAGAAAATAAATAAGAAAATTTTGAAATAAATAATAGAAAATAACAAAGCATAAACGGAAAAGGAAGCAAAATGTACAAGTGAGAAGAGCTAAAAATGTAAAACAATGTTTGTCGAGTGCAATGAAAACACACTTGGCAAAGAAAAAGGAGAAGGAAATTTAAAAATAAAAAAACAAATATTTGCCGGGTGAGAAAAATAAAAGAGTTCAGCAAATACTTCTTTGCCGATGTAAAAAAAACTCAACAATGATATCCTTGCGCAGCTAAAAAAACTATGCAACTGCCAACTGACCTCTTTGCCTAGTTCCCCATACAATGCACGCAACAAACACTTGGAACTGGTCCAAAATCCCAGATTCGAGTTGTGATACTCCATTCCTACTAATTCCATCATTGATGGGATAGCCCAAAGCTTTGACTCAGAAATATAAAAACCACATGCGAAAAAGTAGCAAACTGAAATAACTGGCATTTTTCATTGATCATAGCAGGGAGAAATATGGAGAAGTACAAAATGTGATGGCGATCCGAGGATCAAGGATAAAAAGAAAAAGGGCCCAAAAAAACCCTAGGCAGTAAAAAGCAGGGCTACTCCCTCACAGTTATATCCCCAAAAGGGGGCTCAATGCAGGTCACTCCTACTTGTCTCCAAACATCTAGCTCTGCCCGTATGTCAGCTACAATTCTTGTTTCTGAAGCCGTTTCCCCTCTGAAGTTGCAGCCATTCCTTTGCTGCCAAATCTTCCATAAGATGAGCATGGTGAGTGTTTTCATGGCCTTCCCGAAGATCGGTGGTGTCTCTTCGATCATGGCCAAGATGATGTCACTTGATTTTGTGTTTGGGTGCTGGTTATGCTTGCTGAACGCTTGGCATCCAACCCAGGTGGCTGCCCTTGTCCAGACAGCCTGAGCCACTTTGCACTGCCAAAAGAGATGGATAGAAGATTCCAAGTTTCGAATGCAGCATTGGCAGAAATAGTGGTTGGGCCAGCCGCGTCTCTGTAAGCGATCATTGCACCATAATCGGTTTTGGAGGAGCCAGACGAACACTTTTATGCGGCTCGGTGCCCAGGCTGTCCAGACGATTTTTTTGTATGGTGATTTGGTGTGCCCTTAGAACTGCATCTTGTAAGCTGAGGCCGTGTTATTGGTGCCATTTTCAGAAAAACGCCATGTGATGTTGTCTTTGCGGTCCTCGGTCAGTGTGATGTCTATTGATGCAAGCCATCTGCTGAGGGCCACAAATTCATCGAGCAAGTTGTCCGTGCTTCCATGAGCTAGATCTGTAATCCATGTCTCCTGGGAGAGAGCAGCTCTGACTGTTTTGTTTTTGCCCCTCGAGTGCTTGAACAGCAGTGCGAAAGAATATCTCAATGGCACTGGTCCAGTCCATTGACAGTTCCAGAAAGAGGCCAAAGCTCCATTACCAAGTCTCACCGAGGTGGCGGTACTAAAGAGTTGCCTTTCCTCATCTTCGCACGGCAGCTCAGTTCCTATCCATGGGCGATCTCGGTGTCTCCAGGAGTTCCAGAGCCAGCGGAGTTTCAACGCCGAACTGAATTTTTGCAGATCGTGTATCCCAAGTCCTCCATGATCAGTTGGGGAGCAGACCGCTGACCAATTTACCTTGCATTTTCCACCTGTTAGTTCCTTCTCCTGGGCCCAAAGAAAACGTCTCCTCGTTTTGTCCACCACCTTGAAGAATTTTTTGGGCACTTTGAGGACGGCGATCGCGAAAGTGGGCAGAGCACTAAGAACACATCGTACAAGCACTCGTCTGCCAGCAATGGACATGAGCCGTCCCTTCCATCCTGCCAATCTTGCCTTGATTCGGTCCAATATGAACTGAAGGTGTACCAGTCATAGCCATGATAGCGTGACTGGCAATCCAAGGTAGCGTAGGGGAAAAACAGCAACAGAGCCACCAAAGCTTTGCAGGATCTCCTCCAGGTTGAGGTCTTCACATCTGATTGGGGTTGCTGTCGATTTTCGGGGGTTGATCCTGAGCCCCGAGACACAACCAAAATCTTCCAGGATGTGCATGAGAGTTTCAATCTCCGTCTTGTCTGGGTTGGCGAAGAGCACAGCATCATCTGCATATAAGCTGACACGTAACTTCACATCTCTTCCAGGGAGCGGCGACAGCAAGTTTTCCTCGGCTGCCTTCTCAACGAGTCGGTGCAGCACATCTATTGCTATGATGAAGAGCAGGGGCGACAGGGGGTCGCCTTGCCGGAGGCCCCGACGGTGTTTGATGGCAGGTCCTTGCCGGCCGTTGAGTATGAAGGAGGAAGATGACGTCGACAGCAGCCAGGTGATCCAGTCTCTCCATCTGGCACTGAAGCCAAGTGCCTGCAGGAGGTCGAGGAGGTATTCCCAGGAGACGTTGTCGAATGCACGTCCAATATCCAACTTCAGCAGCAGAGCCGGTGTTATCTTTCTGTGCAGTGATCTAACCGTGTTTTGGACGTAGAGGAAACTGTTATGGATGCCTTTTGAGCTGAGGAAAGCAGATTGCGCTGGTGAGATAATGTCCTGCACAACAGCCGCCAATCTGATGGACAGGACCTATCAGCTTTGCCATGGAGTGTATCAGACTGATTGGTCTGAAATCTGAGATCTTGTCAGCACCATCCTTTTTTGGGATTAGGGCAACTAGGGCGGTGTTTAACTGCGTGATATTTCCGCCGGCAAGTCTGTGGAATGGTCAAAAACTTGCATGATATCGCCTTTTATCGTGTTCCAACACGACCTGAAGAAAACTCCAATGAAACCATCCGGCCCCGGTGCCTTTTCTGCTGGCGACTCCTGGATTGCAGCCCACACCTCTTGGGGGTAAATGGATTGTCTAGGCCTCTGTTTTGCACCGATGGGAGGTGAAGCTGGTCCCAATCAACTGCCCGCGATCGGGGGGCTTTTGTGCCAAGAACAGAGCTGAAATGCTCAGTGATCACCTGTTCTTTTAATGCATGAGTTGTGGCAATGGCTGTGTCTGTGTGCAGACAATGGATGAAAAAATTTCTTCGCCTGGAGCACATTTTTTCATGAAAGAACTTTGTGCTTGCATCACCTACTCTGAGCTAGTTCACTCTGGATGCCTGCCTCCGTCTTGCTCTCTCAATTACTACCAGGCCCAGGAGCCGTTGCTTCAGCAACTTTCTCAGGTTAAACTCAGCAGGTGTCAGGGTTCTCTTTTCTTGCATCACATCCAAGCGGAGAATGATCTATGTGGAGATGTGGAATTGCATCTTGGCGTCGCTGAAGAGGGACTTGCTCCAAATCTTGAGCTCTTTTGCTGTCCGATCCATCTTGATCTTCAGTCTGACGAACACACAGGGGTGGTTAACTGGCCTGTTCTAGGCCCTGTCCACAGTTTCAGTATAGTGGGGGAATTTTGGCCAGAAAGCTTCGAATCTGAAACACACATGTCGTGGTGGTGCAGCCATGTCTGCCAGCAGCAGTGGACAGTGATCAGAGCAAGCCGTTGATGCAGCCATCAGCGCATAGGAGGGGAACATGAGCTCCCAGCTTGTGTTGCAAAAGAACTTGTCAATGCTGACTAGAGTTGGTCGCTCCCTCTCGTTACTCCATGTAAAACGCCTGTTTTTGCACTTAATTTCCCTCAGTCCTGCGGCATCTATTGCTGCCCTGAATTTTCCAAGCACTCTTCGATTAATGTTGAGGTTATTCTTGTCTCTCGACTCATAGATCATATGGAAATCACCATTTATCAGCCATGGCTCGCCAAGCGGTGGTGCATAGGCAGTGACTTCGGCAAGGAAAGCATCGTGGCCTGTCCCCTCTGCAGGGCCGTAGACGGAGGTCAGCCAGAAGCTAGTACCTGTCTGCAGGAGTTCTAGCTTAGCCGTGATCGCGAACTCTCCTATAGCATGAGAGGATATCGTGGCAACATCTGGGTTCCAGAAGATCTCCACTCCTCCTCTTGTGCCAATAGCCGGCAGGACAATGCACCCCGAAAGGCTTGCGCCGCCGATATCCCTAACTAGTTGCGGGGTCCAGATGTGGATCTTGGTCTCCTGGAGGCAGAGGATTGCCGTTCGGAGTGAAGAAACTACTTCGTTTACCGCAGATCGCTTCGCTGACGAGTTTAGTCCGCGAACATTCCAACAAATAATTGGTTGGTTGTCATTCATGGGGACACTGATGATTTATCCGATGACTATCATTACTAAAGGGCACAGAGCCAAGCAATACACCATCCACCTAGCATGGGAGCAGCGGTGACCACCAACAGGCCCCAGAAAACACCGTTGCCAAACTATCCTCATCACTAAAACTGAAAGAAGAACTACTGAACCTAACTCAAGCCAGCTTAAGGCCGACCGCCATCTAAGACTACAACAAAGACTAATACAATAGCAGGGTCATCCTATCATCACTAAACCATAGCCTCATCGGCAGCTCCTTCTGGCCCAGTGAGGCCGGCCGCCACCAGAAGGGCGTCTTTGTTCAGGCGCGTGAGCCTTGCGATGGCGCTGATATCCGCTTCAGTGAGGGGCTCGTCGAATCGCTTGACCAGGGCGTTGACAGCTTTCTTTGTCATCTTGTCTCCAGGCCCGAGCATGCCCAGCTCCTTGATGATCTGCAGCACAGCCCGGTTTGCCATCGGCCCTAGGTGAGAGTTCTTGGCCTGGTGTGCGCTCTGGCGTGTTGGCACGGAGGTTGCTCTTGATCGGGGAGGCGCAGACGGGCGGGGTGGAGGTGTTGGAAATATGCCCTAGAGGCAATAATAAAAGGATTATTATTATATTTCCTTGTTCATGATGATTGTCTTTTATTCATGCTATAATTGTGTTATCCGGAAATCGTAATACATGTGTGAATACATAGACACCAACATGTCCCTAGTAAGCCTCTGGTTGACTAGCTCGTTGATCAACAGATAGTCATGGTTTCCTGACTATGGACATTGGATGTCATTGATAAGAAGATCACATCATTAGGAGAATGATGTGATGGACAAGACCCAATCCTAAACATAGCACAAGATCATATAGTTCGTTTGCTAGAGTTTTTCCAATGTCAAGTATCTTTTCCTTAGACCATGAGATCGTGTAACTCCCGGATACCGTAGGAGTGCTTTCGGTGTACCAAACGTCACAACGTAACTGGGTGACTATAAAGGTACATTACAGGTGTCTCCGAAAGTGTCTGTTGGGTTGGCGCGAATCGAGACTGGGATTTGTCACTCCGTATGACGGAGAGGTATCTCTGGGCCCACTCGGTAATGCATCATCATAATGAGCTCAAAGTGACCAAGTGTCTGGTCACGGGATCATGCATTACGGTACGAGTAAAGTGACTTGCCGGTAACGAGATTGAACGAGGTATTGGGATACCGACGATCAAATCTCGGGCAAGTAACGTACCGATTGACAAAGGGAATTGTATACGAGGTTGCTTGAATCCTCGACATCGTGGTTCATCTGATGAGATCATCGAGGAGCATGTGGGATCCAACATGGGTATCCAGATCCCGCTGTTGGTTATTGACCGGAGAGCCATCTCGGTCATGTCTACATGTCTCCCGAACCTGTAGGGTCTACACACTTAAGGTTCCGTGACTCTAGTGTTGTAGAGATATGAATATGCAGTGACCTGAAAGTTGTTCGGAGTCCCGGATGAGATCCCGGACGTCACGAGGAGTTCTGGAATGGTCCGGAGGTGAAGAATTATATATAGGAAATGCAGTTTCGGCCATCGGGAGAGTTTCGGGGGTCACCGGTATTGTACCGGGACCACCGGAAAGGTCCCGGGGGTCCACCGGGTGGGGCCACCCATCCCGGAGGGCCCCATGGGCTGAAGTGGGAAGGAGAACCAGCCCATAGTGGGCTGGTGCGCCCCCCTTGGCCCACCCCCTGCGCCTAGGGTTGGAAACCCTAGGGTGGGGGGGCGCCCCACTTGCCTTGGGGGGTACTCCACCCCCCTGGCTGCCGCCCCCCTTGGGAGATTCAATCTCCAAGGGCCCACCCCCAGGGGGCCTATATAAAGGGGGGGAGGGAGGGGCAGCCGCACCCTGAAGCCTTGGTGCCTCCCTCTCCCCTGCTACACCTCTCCCTCTTGGAGTAGAACGGCGAAGCCCTGCTGCGGTGACTCCTGCATCCACCACCACGCCGTCGTGTTGCTGGATCTTCATCAACCTCTCCTTCCCTGCTTGCTGGATCAAGAAGGAGGAGACGTCACGTTGACCGTACGTGTGTTGAATGCAGAGGTGCCGTCCGTTCGGCGCTAGGATCTCTGGTGATTTGGATCACGTCGAGTACGACTCCCTCATCCCCGTTCTCTTGAACGCTTCCGCTCGCGATCTACAAAGGTATGTAGATGCAATCCGATCACTCGTTGCTAGATGAACTCATAGATGGATCTTGGTGAAACCGTAGGAAATTTTTTGTTTTCTGCAACGTTCTCCAACAGTGGCATCATGAGCTAGGTCTATGCGTAGTTCTCTTTACACGAGTAGAACACAATTTGTTGTGGGCGTAGATGTTGTCAACTTTCTTGCCGCTACTAGTCTTATTTTGCTTCAGCGGTATTGTGGGATGAAGCGGCCCGGACCAACCTTACACGTACGCTTACGTGAGACCGGTTCCACCGACTAACATGCACTAGTTGCATAAGGTGGCTGGCGGGTGTCTGTCTCTCCCATTTTAGTTGGAGCGGATTCGACGAAAAGGGTCCTTATGAAGGCTAAATAGAAGTTGGCAAATCACGTTGTGGCTTTAACGTAGGTAAGAAAACGTTCTTGCTAGACCCCTCTTGCAGCCACGTAAAACTTGCAACAACAATTAGAGGACGTGTAACTTGTTTTTGCAGCAAGTGTTCTGATTTGTGATATGGCCAAAGTTGTGATGAATGATGAATGATATATATGTGATGTATGAGATCATGTTCTTGTAATAGGAATCACGACTTGCATGTCGATGAGTATGACAACCGGCAGGAGCCATAGGAGTTGTCTTTATTTTTTTGTATGACCTGCGTATCATTGGGAAACGCCATGTAAATTACTTTACTTTATTGCTAAACGTGTTAGCCATAGTAGTAGAAGTAATAGTTGGCGAGAAACTTCATGGAGACACGATGATGGAGATCATGGTTTCATGCCGGTGACAAGATGATCATGGAGCCCCAAGATGGAGATCAAAGGAGCTATGTGATATTGGCCATATCATGTCACTATTATTATTTGATTGCATGTGATGTTTATCATGTTTTTACATCTTGTTTACTTAGTACGACGGTAGTAAATAAGATGATCCCTCATAATAATTTCAAGAAAGTGTTCCCCCTAACTGTGCACCGTTGCGACAGTTCGTTGTTTCGAAGCACCACGTGATGATCAGGTGTGATAGATTCCAACATTCACATACAACGGGTGTAAGACAGATTTACACATGCAAACACTTAGGTTGACTTGACGAGCCTAGCATGTACAGACATGGCCTCGGAACACAGAAGACCGAAAGGTCGAGCATGAGTCGTATAGAAGATACGATCAACATGAAGATGTTCACCGACGTTGACTAGTCCGTCTCACATGATGATTCGACACGGCCTAGTTAACTCGGATCATGTTATACTTAGATGACTTGAGGGATGTCTATCTGAGTGGGAGTTCATTGAATAATTTGATTAGATGAACTTAATTATCACGAACTTAGTCTAAAACCTTTACAACATGTCTTGTAGATCAAATGGCCAACGTTGTCCTCAACTTCAACGTGTTCCTAGAGAAAACCAAGCTGAAAGACGATGGCAGCAACTATACGGACTGGGTCCGGAACCTGAGGATCATCCTCATAGCTGCCAAGAAAGATTATGTCCTACAAGCACCGCTAGGTGAAGCACCTATTCTTCCTGCAGAACAAGACGTTATGAACGCTTGGCAGACACGTTCCGATGATTACTCCCTCTTTCAGTGCGGCATGCTTTACAGCTTAGAACCGGGGCTCCAAAAGCGTTTTGAGAGACACGGAGCATATGAGATGTTCGAAGAGCTGAAAATGGTTTTCAAGCTCATGCCCGGGTGGAGAGATGTGAAGTCTCCGACAAGTTCTTCAGCTGTAAGATGATACTCACTATGTCTATTTAATGAAACACAAGTCTGAGACCTTTGAAAAGTTCAAGGAATTTCAGAGTGAGGTTGAGAATCAACGTGACAGGAAAATCAAGTTCTTGCGATCAGATCATGGGGAGAATACTTGAGTCACGAATTTGGCACACACTTAAGAAATGTGGAATAGTTTCACAACTCACGCTGCCTGGAACACCTCAGCGTAATGGTGTGTCCGAACGTCGTAATCGCACTCTATTAGATATGGTGCGATCTATGATGTCTCTTACCGATTTACCGCTATCATTTTGGGGCTATGCTTTAGGGACTGCCGCATTCACTTTAAATAGGGCTCCGTCGAAATCCGTTGAGACAACGCCGTATGAATTATGGTTTGGGAAGAAACCTAAGCTGTCATTTCTAAAAGTTTGGGGATGCGATGCTTATGTCAAGAAACTTCAACCTGAAAAGCTTGAACCCAAGTCAGAAAAATGCGTCTTCATAGGATACCCTAAAGAAACTATTGGGTATACCTTCTACCTCAGATCTGAAGGCAAGATCTTTGTTGCCAAGAATGGATCCTTTCTAGAGAAAGAGTTTCTCTCGAAAGAAGTAAGTGGGGGGAAAGTAGAACTTGATGAAGTATTACCTCTTGAACCGGAAAGTGGCGCAACTCAAGAAAATGTTCCTGAGGTGCCTGCACCGACTAGAGAGGAAGTTAACGATGATGATCATGAAACTTCAGATCAAGTTGCTACTGAACTTCATAGGTCCACAAGGACACGTTCCGCACCAGAGTGGTACGGCAACCCTGTCTTGGAAATCATGTTGTTAGACAATGGTGAACCTTCGAACTATGAAGAAGCGATGGCGCGCCCGGATTCCGACAAATGGCTGGAAGCCATGAAATCCGAGATAGGATCCATGTATGAAAACGAAGTATGGACTTTGACTAACTTGCCCAATGATCGGTGAGCCATAGAAAATAAATGGATCTTTAAGAAGAAGACAGACGCGGATGGTAATGTGACCATCTATAAAGCTAGGCTTGTCGCTAAGGGTTATCGACAAGTTCAAGGGGTTGACTACGGTGAGACTTTCTCACCCGTAGCGAAGCTGAAGTCCGTCCGAATCATGTTAGCAATTGACGCATTCTATGATTATGAGATATGGCAAATGGACGTCAAAACGGCATTCCTTAATGGTTTCCTTAAGGAAGAAATGTATATGATGCAGCCGGAAGGTTTTGTCGATCTTAAGAATGCTGACCAGGTGTGCAAGCTCCAACGCTCGATTTATGGGCTGGTGCAAGCATCTCGGAGTTGGAACATTCGCTTTGATGAGATGATCAAAGCGTTTGGGTTTATGCAAACTTATGGAGTAGCCTGCGTTTACAAGAAAGTGAGTGGGAGCTCTGTAGCATTTCTCATATTATATGTAGATGACATACTTTTGATGGGAAATGATATAGAACTCTTGGACAGCATTAAGGCCTACTTGAATAAGAGTTTTTCAATGAAGGACCTTGGAGAAGCTGCTTATATATTAGGCATCAAGATCTATAGAGATAGATCAAGACGCCTCATAGGTCTTTCACAAAGCACATACCTTGATAAGATATTGAAGAAGTTCAATATGGATCAGTCTAAGAAGGGGTTCTTGCCTGTGTTGCAAGGTGTGAAATTGAGCTCAGCTCAATGTCCGACCACGGCAGAAGATATAGAAGAGATGAGTGTCATCCCCTATGCCTCAGCCATAGGGTCTATTATGTATGCCATGCTGTGTACCAGACCTGATGTAAACCTTGCCGTAAGTTTGGTAGGAAGGTACGAAAGTAATCCCGGCAAGGAACATTGGACAGCGGTCAATAATATCCTGAAGTACCTGAAAAGGACTAAGGACATGTTTCTCGTTCATGGAGGTGACGAAGAGCTCGTCGTAAAGGGTTACGTCGATGCTAGCTTCGACATAGATCTGGATGACTCTAAGTCACAAACCAGATACGTGTATGTTTTGAATGGTGGGGCAGTAAGCTGGTGCAGTTGCAAGCAGAGCGTCGTGGCGGGATCTACATGTGAAGCGGAATACATGGAAGCCTTGGAGGCAGCGCATGAAGCAATTTGGGTGAAGGAGTTCATCACCGACCTAGGAGTCATACCCAATGCGTCGGGGCCGATCAAACTCTTCTGTGACAACACTGGAGCTATTGCACTTGCCAAGGAGCCTAGGTTTCACAAGAAGACCAGGCACATCAAGCGTCACTTCAACTCCATTTGTGAAAATGTTCAAGATGGAGACATAGATATTTGTAAAGTACATACGGATCTGAATGTCGCAGATCCGTTAACTAAACCTCTCCCTACGGCAAAACATGATCAACACCAAAACTCTATGGGTGTTCAATTCATCACAATGTAACTAGATTATTGACTCTAGTGCAAGTGGGAGACTGTTGGAAATATGCCCTAGAGGCAATAATAAAAGGATTATTATTATATTTCCTTGTTCATGATGATTGTCTTTTATTCATGCTATAATTGTGTTATCCGGAAATCGTAATACATGTGTGAATACATAGACACCAACATGGCCCTAGTAAGCCTCTAGTTGACTAGCTCGTTGATCAACAGATTGTCATGGTTTCTTGACTATGGACACTAGATGTCATTGATAACGAGATCACATCATTAGGAGAATGATGTGATGGACAAGACCCAATCCTAAACATAGCACAAGATCGTATAGTTCGTTTGCTAGAGTTTTTCCAATGTCAAGTATCTTCTCCTTAGACCATGAGATCATGTAACTCCCGGATACCGTAGGAGTGCTTTGGGTGTACCAAACGTCACAACGTAACTGGGTGACTATAAAGGTACATTATAGGTGTCTCTGAAAGTGTATGTTGGGTTGGCGCGAATCGAGACTGGGATTTGTCACTCCGTATGATGGAGAGGTATATCTGGGCCCACTCGGTAATGCATCATCATAATGAGCTCAAAGTGACCAAGTGTCTGGTCACGGGATCATGCATTACGGTACGAGTAAAGTGACTTGCCGGTAACGAGATTGAACGAGGTATTGGGATACCGACGATCGAATCTCGGGCAAGTAACGTACCGATTGACAAAGGGAATTGTATACGAGGTTGCTTGAATCCTCGACATCGTGGTTCATCTGATGAGATCATCGATGAGCATGTGGGAGCCAACATGGGTATCCAGATCCTGCTGTTGGTTATTGACCGGAGAGCCATCTCCGTCATGTCTACATGTCTCCCGAACCCGTAGGGTCTACACACTTAAGGTTCGGTGACGCTAGGGTTGTAGAGATATGAATATGCAGTAACCCGAAAGTTGTTCGGAGTCTCGGATGAGACCCCGGATGTCACGAGGAGTTCCGGAATGGTCCGGAGGTGAAGAATTATATATAGGAAGTGCAGTTTCGGCCATTGGGAGAGTTTTGGGGGTCACCGGTATTGTACCGGGACCACCGGAAGGGTCCCGGGGGTCCACTGGGTGGGGCCACCCATCCCCGAGGGCCCCATGGGCTGAAGTGGAAAGGGGAACCAGCCCATAGTGGGCTGGTGCGCCCCGTTGGCCCACCCCCTGCGCCTAGGGTTGGAAACCCTAGGGTGGGGGCCCCCACTTGCCTTGGGGGTACTCCACCCCCTGGCCGTCACCCCCCTTGGGAGATTCAATCTCCAAGGGCCAGCGCCCCCCCAGGGGGGGCCTTTATAAAGGGGGGAGGGAGGGGTAGCCGCACCCTGAAGCCTTGGCGCCTCCCTCTCCCCTGCTACACCTCTCCCTCTTGAAGTAGAACGGCGAAGCCCTGCTGCGGTGACTCCTGCATCCACCACCACGCCGTCGTGCTGCTGGATCTTCATCAACCTCTCCTTCCCCGCTTGCTGGATCAAGAAGGAGGAGACGTCACGCTGACCGTACGTGTGTTGAACGCGGAGGTGCCGTCCGTTCGGCGCTAGGATATCCGGTGATTTGGATCACGTCGAGTACGACTCCCTCATCCCCGTTCTCTTGAATGCTTCACCTCGCGATCTACAAAGGTATGTAGATGCAATCCGATCACTCATTGCTAGATGAACTCATAGATGGATCTTGGTGGAACCGTAAGAAAATTTTTGTTTTCTACAACGTTCTCCAACAGGAGGCGCGGCTGCAACCAACGGCGGCTGGACGTCCTTGAAGAGGCGGCAGCGGGGGGGGGGGGGGGGCAGAGCAGCGCCGGCGTCTTGTATCTCCAGGGCGCGCACCTGCTACGTTACTCCTCAAAGCTGGACCTCCACTGTGTGGGCAGGCTGCGGAATATGGCAGTTGAACTGGCCCGGGCTGTAAGATGGGCCAGCCAGGGTTGGCCCAAACACATCAGCCGGCCCCATTTCCTTGGGCTGCCCCTTTTCTTGCATCTTCGAGAACTGGAGGGGGGTGGAGACTAGCTCGTCCACCGTGGCCTCTAGCTCAGCCGCCATGTAGTCAACGCGGTCGCGCGACTTGGTTGGGCGCTTGGCGTTGGCGAAGAAAGCGTCCACGGGGTCGTCGCCGGTCACGGCGTGCACCCTGGGGCCTTGCAGGTCGACGGAAGGGGCAGGAACGGCTTCCTTGCTGGGGTGGGGGTTTCTGCGTCTGCTACCATCTCTCCCGTGCCGCCTTCCAGGTGGCGAGCGGCTGTGCTGCCTGCCTTCTACTACTGAGCTTGCTACTTCGGGCATGGACGGTGAATGGACGGAGGTCCGATCTCGTAAAGGCCCGCGCCCATCCCCTGCCAAGACGGTCGCTGGCGTGTGTCACTACTAGAAAAAGGGCTATAGATGGGATTGACAGTAATGGCACACCTGACAAGGGGTGCGCCATTATTTTATACTAATGGCGCACCACCATCTGGTACGCCATTAGAGTTGAAACTACTAATGGCGCACCTGGCCTAGGGTGCGCCATTAGTATCAGATTTTTTTTTGGAACTAGTGCGCCTGTCCAAACATACTAATGGCGCATCCGGACAAAGTGCGCCATTACTAGTTGTAACTAGTAATGGCGCACCTGTCGGAAAGTGCGCCACTAATGTTGTTTTTTTATTATATTTTTTCCCTTTTTTGCAAAACTACTAATGGCGCACTGTCGCACCGTGTGCCATTACTAGTTCAAACTAGTAATGGCGCACTGGGGGACAGTGCGCCATTAGTATTTTTTTTTGGCAAAACTAATAATGGCGCACCACCAGAAGGTGCGCCATTAGTAACCTAGATTACTAATGGCGCATTTTGAGTTGGTGCGCCATTAGTAAGTGGGCAGCAACAAGATATTTTGGGGAGCCTCTCCTACCCACACTCACTTTCTCCCCACTTCATTCTCTCCACCTCCTCCTTGTCTCGGGTGCCTCCTCTTTTTCACCTCATTTCCACCATAGATTCATTCAATTTAAGTGGTTAAATTATCTTGTTTTGATAGGTAAGTAATGGGGGAAGCTATATTTATGTATTTCTCCCTACAACAATGTGCACATATGCACTTTTTATGGCCTAGCTAGATCTATGTATGTTCGTGGTGTTGCATATGTTTGTGGTGTTGCATATGTGTTTGTGTTTGGAGGTGTACCGGTATTTGAAATGCGATAGTTGCCAATATTTTGCCGGAATGTTGATTCATTTCCGTTTCGGCGAGAATTTTGGCATTAAGCATTCTTTTTGGTCCTATTTTTAGGGGAAGTCATGCCAAATGTTTTCTTGGTTCTAAAATATCGTTTTGCTCTACCCCGCAGGCGACCATGGTCCGCATGATGACCGAAGGCATCGTGAATAGGTTTTTGAGGTCCGCGAAGGCCGAGATGCTTCAAAAGAACGAGACGGAGATAAGATGTCCGTGTCGAAGATGCAAGCTGAAGAGCCTTATTGCGGACCCGGAATCCGGGCAGGTGCAGGACCACCTGCTCTTGCGTGGTTTCATGGATGGCTATCGGTGGCAAGGTGATGAAGATGACTACGAAGTCGTTCATGGGGGCCGGGCAAGAAATGAGGAAGGGCAGCAAGACAACCACCGCGGCTCGGGCGGGCGAGAAGACGAAGAATCCCCAGGAGATGATCACGACGGTGATGCTGTACACAGTCATCATGTAGAAGATGCAGGACATGATGATGAGGAAGATGCCGGAGCAGACGACGCTGGACCATCGATGGGCTGGGTGCAGGACCCTCATATTCAAGAGCTGCTTCTCAAGCAGACGGATAACGCAAGAGCTGCCGCCCGAGAGAAAGCCAAGATGGATCAACTTGAGTTAGATGCGGTCACTCCATTGTATGAAGGATGCAGGCCCGAGGATACCCGCCTGAAAGTAACGCTCATGGCTCTGGAGATGAAGGTAAAACACAAAATGACCGACGCATGCTTCGACGAGAACATGTCATTCTGGCACGAACGTCTTCCCAAGGGGAACAAGTGCCCGACCAGTTTGGAGGAGGCGAAGAAAATCGTGTGTCCTCTGGATTTACCGCACGTGAAATACCATGTGTGCATGAACAATTGCATCATTTATCGGGACGAGCACGCGGAGTCTACCCTATGTCCGGTGTGCAGCCTCACTCGATACAAGAAGAGGAAGAAAGCTCCTCGAAAAGTGGTGTGGTACTTTCCGATCACTCCTCGTCTGCAGCGGTATTTTGCGGACCCTAAGGTGGCAAAGCTCCTGCGTTGGCACGTGGATAGGGAGGAGAAGAAGCGAGAAGATGACGCAAATGATCCGGAGATAGATAAAAAAGACAAGATGCTGAGTCACCCTAAGGATGCGAGCCAGTGGCAAGCGTTGAACTTCGAAGACCCAGAATTTGGGAACGATCCAAGGAACATCGTGCTGGGCGCGAGCACCGATGGAGTCAATCCGTTTGGCAGCCAGAGAAGCACACATAGCTCCTGGCCTGTGTTTGTGTGGATGTACAACCTTCCCCACTGGTTGTGCATGAAGAGGAAGAACATTCACATGAGTATGCTAATTGAAGGACCGAAACAACCAGGGAACGACATCAATCTGTATCTGGGGCTGCTAAAAGAGGAGCTTGACACGCTGTGGAAAACTCCAGCCAATACGTGGGATGCCGCAGAGAAAGAATATTTCCCTATGAGAGCCGCGCTGGTCACGACGGTGCACGACTATCTCGGTTACGGATATGTCGCGGGGCAGGTGGTCCACGGATTTTTTGGATGCGCCAGGTGCATGGATGACACAACGTATCGCCAGCTAGATAGAGATCCCGGGTCTTCGAAAACCGTGTTCATGGGACATCGAAGGTGGCTTCGCGACGATGACCCGTGGAGAAAACGCAAGGATCTGTTCGATGGTGAAACCGAACCCCGAGGACGCCCGCGTACGAGGAGCGGCGAGGAAATAGGCGAGCTGTTGAAAAATTGGAAAGACTGCCCACTACCGGGAAAGAAGCAAAAGGCGTCAGAGCCGGGAAAAAAGCAAAAGGCGCTAGAGCCGCTGCTGAAGGTATGGAAAACGAGGTCTGTTTTCTGGGACTTGCCGTACTGGAAGATCCACCGTGTGCCTCACAGCCTTGATGTCATGCATATCACGAAGAACGTGTGCGAGAGTCTACTTGGTACCCTGCTCAACATGCCAGAGAGGACCAAAGATGGGCCGAAAGCAAGGGCAGACTTGAAATCAATGGGCATCAGGCAGGAGCTTCACACTATATATGATGATCATGATGATGATGATGATGATGAGGCGAAGCAGGACACGGAAAGTCGTCGCAAAGGCAAGAAGGCCAAGAAGACCGGAAATGACTACCCTCCCGCGTGCTTCACT
The DNA here is from genome assembly GCA_034509565.1 of Triticum monococcum. Classification (NCBI taxonomy): domain Eukaryota; kingdom Viridiplantae; phylum Streptophyta; class Magnoliopsida; order Poales; family Poaceae; genus Triticum; species Triticum monococcum. The sequence continues at coordinate 24,114,348 of CM067842.1, read as the reverse complement.
CTAAGTCAGGAGGAGATCGAGCAGTTTTTCACCTGCCTCGTAGGAGTAAAACTTCCTTACGGTTACGCGGGGAAGATAAGCAGATACCTAGACCCAGCAAAGCAGAAATTCAGCGGGATGAAGTCTCACAACTGTCACGTGCTGATGACACAGATACTTCCAGTTGCAATCCGTGGGATCATGGACGCGCACGTCCGTGAAACCCTATTTGGCCTATGCAATTTTTTCGACATCATCTCTCGGAAGTCTGTTGGCGTGAGGCAACTCAGAAGGCTACAGGAAGAGATCGTGGTGATACTATGCGAGCTTGAGATGTACTTCCCGCTCGCATTCTTCGACGTTATGGTGCATCTGCTGGTCCATATTGTGGACGATATCATCCAACTCGGGCCGACGTTCCTGCACAGCATGATGCCGTTCGAAAGGATGAATGGTGTCATCAAAGGATACGTTCGCAACATGTCACGTCCAGAGGGAAGCATAGCCAGGGGCTTTCTGACCGAAGAGTGCATCTCCTACTGCACGAATTATCTAGGCATCGAGAAACCCGTTGGTCTGCCCGTGAACAGGCACCTCGGCAGGCTCGCTGGATGGGGTCACCGTGAGGGTCGTCGCGAAATGCATGTCGACTTCGAGGGTCGACTCGCCGACTTTGAAAGAGCAAACCTAGTCGCGCTACAACACATAGACGTAGTTGATCCTTGGGTAGTACAGCACAAAACCTTTATTAAGAAGACGTACAATGACCGAGACCAACAGAGGACGGACGGAGGTATACTCAAAGAGCACAACTCATGTTTCACGCGTTGGTTCAAGCAGAAGCTTCTGTCGTACCCTTTACATGAGGATTCTTCCGCGGAAGAACAACTCATATTCGCCTTGTCACAGGGCGCCGAGCACAACCTGATGACCTATGAGGCGTACGATATCAACGGCTACACATTCTACACCGAGGCCAAGGACATGAAGAGCGATGGTTATCAGAACTCCGGGGTAACGAAGGAATCCTACACCGGTAACGACAAGGACAGATACTACGGAAGGATCGAGGAGATCTGGGAGCTGAGCTATGCTGGAGAGAAGGTCCCGATGTTCCGTGTCAGATGGGCCAAGAGCGTCCTAAAAGCAGACCAGGAACTTTGTCAGGGCCCGGTACAAGAAGGACCCGAAAACAAAGGAGCTTACCACGAATCCGAAGACCAGGGAGCTTGAGCTTGTTCTGGTAAGGAATACACCCCCGCGTAATTAGCTTCATATGGTTGCATTCTAATTAATGAAGCCAAATTTCTAAATGGTTCACATTTCTTCCGCAGGCGACTGAAAGCAGTAGCGCTGGGTCGACTAAGAGAACCCTTGGGACACCACTCTAAATAGGGCGTTGAATGTAATGAAGAACAAGGATAAGCTCAGTAAGCCGACGTCAGCTGGTCGTGTGGCCGGCAAAGGCTTGTCGACAAAATGGTCGTCATACTATAACACTGGTGGGCGAAAGGAGAAAAAGACCAGCTCAGAAAGCCAGGCGCGCGAGGTTCAAGAACTCAGGGCACAGGTGGCGCGGATTCCGGAGATGGTCCAAGAGCAAGTGGAACAACAAGTCGGAAGGACGATCACCGCCATTGTGCCTACCTTGATCCAGGGGATTAGTGCGTGGATTGCGGGCGGCCAACAGGGGCCGCCCCCGATTCCTAGCTTCACGTCCAGCAACTCGCAGAACGCGATGGCGGGGCCATTGGTGTCTCCGACGGAGGCGGCATTGGTGTCTCCGACGTCGGCATGGGAGCTTAATGCACCCGGGTGTACGCCGGCCGGCACCTCTGCAACAAGCGGCCCCTCCGTCAACTGCACGCCCGCCGTTGGCGGTGCCTCGACATTAGCCGAGCTCGACACCATCATCACGGTAACTAATTAAGCCTCTCTCGGCCAAGGACTTCATCTCCTTGCCTTTGACTAGGCATCCCTGACGCCCTACATGTTTTCGCAGGGCGCCGCCGACGTTCCGTGCACTCTCCTGCACTTCGTGAACAACGAGTTGGTCGATGTCGCCAAGGGCAAAATCGTTCAACCGGGCAACCCCTTGTTCCACGGTACCCAGATGCCACCCAACTTGTTTAGGGTTCAACTGGTTCGGGTGCTGCCTGGCTGCGACGAGTTGTTACCTCCGATTCGACCCGTCGGGGCCGACAATGATGACGTGATGACCCTCAGCGCCTGCCTGAGCTGGCCCCTGCTTTGGCCGAAGAGCCAGATTCATTTGGGGGCGGGGGACACCACCCCAAAGACAACACCGCCAGTCGTGCCCGCGCCAAGTCGGCCCCATGGCAAGACCGCCGCAACGGTGCCGGACATCCCTATGCTACTGGATCCAAACATGCATATGGCACAGGATCAGAATGACGACGACGACGACGATACATTTGCCAACGTCGATCAGTACTTTGCCGATCATGGGTACGGTGGCGACTTCATGGGGCCTCCTTCTCAAGAACCCAACCCAACAAAAGACGTGCGTGATCTAGCTGGTACCGCGGAGAAGCCAAGTTGCAACAGGCGTCGTCTAGCGTTCAGCTCTCAGGAGACGCCTCCAGCTGCCGACTTCACCGAGCCTCAGATAGGCGAGGAGCGAAATATTATCAGCCCCAACACACTCCAGAAGGCGGTCCGTGAGCAGAACTCGGTCCCATTATAGGAGAAGAAGAAGGCACGCAAAAGAAAGACTAACAAGGGTGCGGGCCAGCCGGCACCGAGTACGATCCGTGCTCAGGACGGGCCACCTGCACCTGAGGATATCTCGAGGAGGGTGCATGTGGCGGGTAGGCCGATGCTACCGAGAAATATGCTCGATCCTGCAACCGGTGCTATGCGGAGTCTGCATGACAGTGTTCTTTCTTTGGAGAAGCGGCGTCTCGGAGAGAAGGATGTGGCATACCTGGTTTTCGCGGCCAAGGTGCCAGAGGGCAAGGGCTTTGTGGATAACTCCATCGGGGGTATGATCGTCCTGCGGTTTGATGACATCCACGCTATGTTGAACCTTCATCCGCTGCACTACACCTTCGTTCGGCTATTTTTGCTGAGTATGGAGATGCGGATCATTCGCGACAAGACCCCGGACATCGTGATAGTCGACCCCTTCTACATGCGTGCCAAGATCTTGGGCAGCACTGGGGACCGGCAAGTCGCGAGTTCTTACCTCGAAGGCGTCATTCTGGCAAACCAAGATAAGGATAACTTCCTCGTGCCTTACTTTCCCGAGTAAGTCCTCCCCTCAACCGCCCCGTAACATATGAATTCTTAAATTTCGATCGTTTTTCTTTTAACATTCCGTGTTTTCTGCAGTGACACACGTTGCACGCTCATCCTCCTAAGCCCCAAATATTCCATGGCCACATATTTCGACCCGGACCGTCAGTCGAACGTAGACTACACAAATGTCAAGAAGGTTCTTGATGATGTTCTCCCCGGCTACGTCAAATCTGGAGGCACCTTCACCAGGCCTATTCGTAAGTACGGCAAGCACGTCTTCTCCCACAATACGACGTTCTGCTGCGTCAAGTAGCCAACTGGCGGTCAGAAGGGTGCCTACTACGCCATCCATCACATGCGGGCGATCGTACGGGAACATCATCAACTTCTGCTACCGAGTAGACTCAAAGATTGGGCCACGAGCGTGTCGGCAATCCAGGACGCGGACATCAGACAAGAATTCTTTCGCATCCAGTCGGAGTTTGCGGAAATCATCCATCAAGATGTCCTTCGTACCTCGGGGCAGTTCTACCTCAGAAATCAACCGTCCAACAGTGACATCGACACAATCCTACAAATGTAGGCTGACAACGCCCGTTGTTTCATGACTCCCACGATAGACAGCGGATTCATCCACGCTCCGGTCCCTTGAGTCGAGTTGAAAACAGTGATGCTGTGTCTAGTTCTGAAACATCGATTGGCTCATATGTTGTAATTAAACTTTAATGAAATTGTAGTATGTCTCTTTGGTTTCGAGAGTCATTCAACTTAGATGTAATCGATGCTATTAATGTTTTGCTTTTCTCTTTCGATCGTTCTGTTGCATACTTATATGTTGCTTATGTATTGTCTGGGAATTGGTACTAACGTTTCGTTTGGCTACTGCATAGCGATGACGTGGTATGTCGTGTACAAGGGTAAGGTTCCCGGAGTCTACAACGACTGGGAGGAGTGTCGGAGACAGGTTCACCGATTCAGCGGTAACAGTTACAAAGGGTACACCACTAGGGCCGAGGCCGAATCTAGATACGCCCGCTATCTAGCGGGAGAGGGGAGGGAGCGTTGGAGGAACCGGATGAAGACGAGTTTCATCGTGATGATGCTCATCGTGATGACCGCAGCTCTCTTCTATGTGATGGTAGTTTAGATGATCGATATCGACTTGTAATGTGAAGACAAACTCACGGTCTCGAGACTTGTAATATAATGTTCTATCTTTGTTCGGTCTTTTCAATTCGGAGACTAATATGATGAATTGTATTCAGAGACTAATCTTCTATTTTATTCGATGAATCTGTTGTTGATGTGTGCTGTCTATATTTTGTCCAATTATACATTTTGTAACCTGTGCAAAAATAGAAAATTAAAAAACAAAAAAACCCTAATATTCATACTAATGGCGCATCACATCATAGTGCGCCATTAGTGTGCCAAAGGATACTAATGGCGCATCATTAAACAGTGCGCCATTAGTATGCCGAAGTTACTAGTGGCACATACTGCTGTTGTGCGCCATTAGTATGCCAAAGCACCTGGGTATACATGGCCCCCTGGGAGGCATACTAATGGCGCACCGTGGACTATACTAATGGCGCACCGCGTGGTGCGCCATTAGTATACCAGATACTAATGGCGCACCAGTGGTGCGCCATTAGTAAAATATACTAATGGCGTGCTACTAATGGCGCACCACTAATGCGCCATTAATGGCCAAATTAGGTACGCCATTAGTAGGCCTTTTCCTAGTAGTGTGTGCTCAGCTGTACTCTTTGGACCGGCGGCCTCTCCATAGATCCAACCTGGGGCGAGAGGCCTTCTTAAGCCGTTTCAAGGGCCGCCATTTTCGATGCCTCAGCAAGCACCACCGCCGTAGAGATTGTAGGGATCCAGTCCATTGCATCATCTGTGAGCTTCCAGGCCATTTTGGTAGACAGTGCCCTCAAAATCCCAAGAATGGAGGCCCCGGTGAAAAAGCTTCAAATCGGCTTGGCCCGGTGCCTCCCCGGGCTCCGGTGAGGCTACGTCTTCGTTTCCCTTCCACGGCGCCAACCACCTCGTCCTCTAGCATGGCGCCTCAGCTCAGCCTCGTCGACCCGGCGTGCAGGCCCTGCGTCAGCCACTCGGTGGCTGTCTCCTCCCCGGCTGCAGACCAGGCCGCCTTCTTCCTCCGCCACCATATCGTGACGCTGCGGGCGGTGGGCGGGGTGAACAACGCGTCCCCCATGGCGATTGGGAGGGCCCTGGAGGAGCGTCTGAAGATCCAGCAGCACCACCTGCGCGTCACCTCGCATCACCCTGAAGACTATTTCGTCATCTTCACCCAGCTGGCTTACCACGACAATGCCGTCCGGCTGGGCTCGGTGCGCGTCGAGGGCGCCGACTTCCTCGTCGAGCCATGGATGGAGAACAACCACGCCACCTCCGGCACCTTCAACCTCCACGTACGCTGTGTCATCGAGGATGTGCCCATGCAGTACTGGTCCTTAGAAGGAGATGAGGAGATCTTTGGCAAGATGGTGCGCGTGGACCGCCTCGACAGTCGCACGCTGGAGCGAGGCCACACGAAGACATTCGCCTGCTGGGTGTGAGTGTGGGAAATGGCGCACATCCCCACCAAGCACACCTTCTGGCGGCTCCCGTGTGGTGTAGTGCGTGTCGAGGAGATGATCGGCTTCTCGCCGCCGGACCGCAGAGTCGCACCACCACCAGGAGCTATGCAGCACCAGATGCTGATCCATGTTGACCAGGTGGAGGATTGGACACGGTGCTCCCTCGCTCCTCGCACTACGGCCAAAGTGGTCTACTATCCTCCGACGCCGACACCGAGGACAGGCAGTTGCCGCCGGAGTATCCGGGCACCTGGACCATGAAGGTCGAAGACGGGCAGCATCCGGAACGCCACCGCCCACAGCAACAGCCACTAGTGATGAGCTCGGGCTGCAGGGGCATGCCGCGGGCCGAGCCACGCCGCGACCAAGACGGAGACGGGTCGGACAGGCGATCCTGGAGGGACACGCTGCTAGGACGTGGGCGCAACTCTCGCCATGCCCCAGCCAAGGACTCGCGAAAGAGCAAGGCCCCAAAAGGCAGGCAGCGCAGCCGCTCGCCGCCTGGAAGGTGGCATAGGAGAGATGGTAGCAGACGCAGAAACCCCTACCCCAGCAAGGAAGCCGTTCCTTCCCCTACCGTCGACCTGCAAGGCCCCAGGGTGCATGCCGCGACCGGCGACGACCCCGTGGACGCTTTCCTCGCCAGCGCCAAGCGCCCAACAAAGTCGTGCGACCGCGTTGACTACATGGCGGCTGAGCTGGAGGCTGAAGGAAATATGCCCTAGAGGCAATAATAAAGTTGTTATTTATTTCCTAATATCATGATAAATGTTTATTATTCATGCTAGAATTGTATTAACCGGAAACATAATACATGTGTGAATACATAGACAAACTTAGTGTCACTAGTATGCCTCTACTTGACTAGCTCGTTAATCAAAGATGGTTATGTTTCCTAACCATGAACAAAGTGTTTTTATTTGATTAACGAGGTCACATCATTAGCTGAATGATCTAATTGACATGACCCATTCCATTAGCTTAGCACACGATCGTTTAGTATGTTGCTATTGCTTTCTTCATGACTTATACATGTTCCTATGACTATGAGATTATTCAACTCCCGTTTACCGGAGGAACACTTTGTGTGCTACCAAACGTCACAACGTAACTGGGTGATTATAAAGGAGCTCTACAGGTGTCTCCAAAGGTAGATGTTGGGTTGGCGTATTTCGAGATTAGGATTTGTCACTCCGATTGTCGGAGAGGTATCTCTGGGCCCTCTCGGTAATGCACATTACATAAGCCTTGCAAGCATTGCAACTAATGAGTTAGTTGCGGGATGATGTATTACAGAACGAGTAAAGAGACTTGCCGGTAACGAGATTGAACTAGGTATTGGATACCGACGATCGAATCTCGGGCAAGTAACATACCGATTACAAAGGGAACAACGTATGTTGTTATGCGGTCTGACCGATAAAGATCTTCGTAGAATATGTAGGAGCCAATATGGGCATCCAGGTCCCGCTATTGGTTACTGACCGGAGATTTGTCTCAGTCATGTCGACATTGTTCTCGAACCGTAGGGTCCGCACGCTTAACGTTACAATGACAGTTATTATGAGTTTATGCATTTTGATGTACCGAAGTTAGTTCGGAGTCCCGGATGTGATAATGGACATGACGAGGAGTCTCGAAATGGTCGAGACATAAAGATTGATATATTGGATGACTATATTCGGACACCGGAAGGGTTCCGGAGAAGTATCGGATAAAACAGGAGCACCGGGGGGTTACCGAAACCCCCCGGGGTGTTAATGGGCCTCATGGGCCTAATGTGGAGAAGAGGAAGGGGCTGTCAGGGCAGGCCGCGCGCCCCCTCTCCCCCTAGTCCGAATTGGACAAGGAGGGAGGGGCGGCGCCCCCCCCCCCTTTCCTATTCTCCCTCCACCTCTCCTAGTTGGACAAGGTTTGGGGGGGGAGTCCTACTCCCGGTAGGAGTAGGACTCCTCCTCCGCGCCACCATAGGGCCGGCCGCAACCCCCCTTGGATCCTTTATATACGGGGGCAGGGGGCACCTCTAGACACAAGTTGATCCACGTGATCGTTCCTTAGCCGTGTGCGGTGCCCCCTGCCACCATATTCCACCTCGATCATATCGTTGTAGTGCTTAGGCGAAGCCCTGCGTCGGTAGAACATCATCATCGTCACCATGCCGTTGTGCTGGCGGAACTCATCCCCGAAGCTTTGCTGGATCGGAGCCCGGGGAGCGTCATCGAGTTGTACGTGTGCTAAGAACTCGGAGGTGCTGGAGTAACGGTGCTTGGATCGGTCGGATCGGGAAGACGTACGACTACTTCCTCTATGTTGCTTCAACGCTTCCGTTGCAGTCTACGAAGGGTACGTAGACAACACTCTCCCCTCTCGTTGCTATGCATCACCATGATCTTGCGTGTATGTAGGAAATTTTTTGAAATTACTGCGTTCCCCAACAGTGGCATCGAGCCTAGGTTTTATGGTTTGATGTTATATGCACGAGTAGAACACAAGTGAGTTGCGGGCGATATAAGTCATACTGCCTACCAGCATGTCATACTTTGGTTCGGCGGTATTGTTGGATGAAGCGGCCCGGACCGACATTACGCGTACGCTTACGCGAGACCGGTTCTCCCGACGTGCTTTGCACAAAGGTGGCTTGCGGGTGACTGTTTCTCCAACTTTAGTTGAACCAAGTGTGGCTACGCCCGGTCCTTGCGAAGGTTAAAACGGAGTCAAATTGACAAACTATCGTTGTGGTTTTGATGCGTAGGTGAGATCGGTTCTTACTTAAGCCCGTAGCAGCCACGTAAGACTTGCAACAACAAAGTAGAGGACCTCTAACTTGTTTTTGAAGGGCATGTTGTGATGTGATATGGCCAAGACATGATGCTAAATTTTATTGTATGAGATGATCATGTTTTGTAACCGAGTTATCGGCAACTGGCAGGAGCCATATGGTTGTCGCTTTATTGTATGCATTGCAATCGCGATGTAATGCTTTACTTTATCACTAAGCGGTAGCGATAGTCGTGGAAGCATAAGATTGGCGAGACGACAACGATGCTGCGATGGAGATCAAGGTGTCGCGCCGGTGATGATGGTGATCATGACGGTGCTTCGGAGATGGAGATCACAAGCACAAGATGATGATGGCCATATCATATCACTTATATTGATTGCATGTGATGTTTATCTTTTATGCATCTTATCTTGCTTTGATTGACGGTAGCATTATAAGATGATCTCTCACTAAATTATCAAGAAGTGTTCTCCCTGAGTATGCACCACTGCGAAAGTTCTTCGTGCTGAGACACCACGTGATGATCGGGTGTGATAGGCTCTACGTTCAAATACAACGGGTACAAAACAGTTGCACACCCGGAATACTTAGGTTATACTTGACGAGCCAAGCATAAACAGATATGGCCTCGGAACACGGAGACCGAAAGGTCGAGCGTGAATCATATAGTAGATATGATCAACATAGTGATGTTCACCAAAGAAACTACTCCATCTCACGTGATGATCGGACATGGTTTAGTTGATTTGGATCACGTGATCACTTAGAGGATTAGAGGGATGTCTATCTAAGTGGGAGTTCTTAAGTAATTTGATTAATTGAACTTAAACTTATCATGAACTTAGTACCTGATAGTATCTTGCTTGTTTATGTTTGATTGTAGATAGATGGCTCGTGTTGTTGTTCCGTTGAATTTTAATGCGTTCCTTGAGAAAGCAAAGTTGAAAGATGATGGTAGCAATTACACGGACTGGGTCCGTAACTTGAGGATTATCCTCATTGCTGCACAGAAGAATTACGTCCTGGAAGCACCGCTGGGTGCCAGGCCTGCTGCTGGAGCAACACCAGATGTTATGAACGTCTGGCAGAGCAAAGCTGATGACTACTCGATAGTTCAGTGTGCCATGCTTTACGGCTTAGAATTGGGACTTCAATGATGCTTTGAACATCATGGAGCATATGAGATGTTCCAGGAGTTGAAGTTAATATTTCAAGCAAATGCCCGGATTGAGAGATATGAAGTCTCCAATAAGTTCTATAGCTACAAGATGGAGGAGAACAGTTCTGTCAGTGAGCATATACTCAAAATGTCTGGGTATAATAATCACTTGATTCAGATGGGAGTCAATCTTCCAGATGATTGCGTCATTGACAGAATTCTCCAATCACTGCCACCAAGCTACAAGAGCTCCGTGATGAACTATAATATGCAAGGGATGAATAAGACTATTCCCGAGCTCTTCGCAATGCTGAAAGCTGCGGAGGTAGAAATCAAGAAGGAGCATCAAGTGTTGATGGTCAACAAGACCACTAGTTTCAAGAAAAAGGGCAAAGGAAAGAAGAAGGGGAACTTCAAAAAGAACAGCAAGCAAGTTGCTACTCAAGAGAAGAAACCCAAACCTGGACCTAAGCCTGAAACTGAGTGCTTCTACTGCAAGCAGACTGGCCACTGGAAGCGGAACTGCCCCAAGTATTTGGCGGATAAGAAGGATGGCAAGGTGAACAAAGGTATCTGTGATATACATGTTATTGATGTGTATGAAGGAAATATGCCCTAGAGGCAATAATAAAGTTATTATTTATTTCCTTATATCATGATAAATGTTTATTATTCATGCTAGAATTGTATTAACCGGAAACATAATACATGTGTGAATACATAGACAAACAGAGTGTCACTAGTATGCCTCTACTTGACTAGCTCGTTAATCAAAGATGGTTATGTTTCCTAACCATGAACAAAGAGTTGTTATTCGATTAACGAGGTCACATCATTAGTTGAATGATCTGATTGACATGACCCATTCTATTAGCTTAGCACCCGATCGTTTAGTATGTTGCTATTGCTTTTCTTCATGACCTATACATGTTCCTATGACTATGAGATTATGCAGCTCCCGTTTATCGGAGGAACACTTTGGGTACTACCAAACGTCACAACGTAACTGGGTGATTATAAAGGAGTACTACAGGTGTCTCCAATGGTAGATGTTGGGTTGGCGTATTTCGAGATTAGGGTTTGTCACTCCGATTGTCGGAGAGGTATCTCTGGGCCCTCTCGGTAATGCACATCACTTAAGCCTTGCAAGCATTGCAACTAATGAGTTAGTTGTGGGATGATGTATTACAGAACGAGTAAAGAGACTTGCCAGTAACGAGATTGAACTAGGTATTGGATACCGACGATCGAATCTCGGACAAGTAACATACCGAAGACAAAGGGAACAACGTATGTTGTTATGCGGTCTGACCGATAAAGATCTTCGTAGAATATGTAGGAGCCAATATGGGCATCCAGGTCCCGCTATTGGTTATTGACCGGCGACGTGTCTCGGTCATGTCTACATTGTTCTCGAACCGTAGGGTCCGCATGCTTAACGTTACGATGACAGTTATTATGAGTTTATGCATTTTGATGTACCGAAGGTTGTTCGGAGTCCCGGATGAGATCACGGACATGACGAGGAGTCTCGAAATGGTCGAGACGTAAAGATTGATATATTGGAAGCCTATGTTTGGACATAGGAAGTGTTCCAGGTGAAATCGGGATTTTACCGGAATACCGGGAGGGTTACCGGAACCCCCCGGGAGACTAATGGGCCTATTGGGCCTTAGTGGAAAAGAGAAAAGGGGCAGCCCACAGCCTGGCCGCGCGCCCCCCCTTCCCCAAGTCCTAGTAGGACTAGGAGAAGGGGCCGGTCCCCCTCTCTCTCCTTTCCCCCTTGAGAGTCCTAGTTGGAATAGGATTGGAGGGGGGAGTCCTACTCCTACCGGGAGTAGGACTCCCCCTGCGCCTCCCTCTCTCTGGCCGGCCAGCCCCCCTCCCTCCAACCTTTATATACGGGGGCAGGGGACAACCCAAGACACACAAGTTGATCCTTGAGATCGTTCCTTAGCCGTGTGCGGTGCCCCCTGCCACCATATTCCACCTCGATCATACCGTTGTAGTGCTTAGGCGAAGCCCTGCGTCGGTAGTACATCAAGATCGTCACCACGCCGTCGTGCTAACGGAACTCTTCCTCGACGCTTTGCTGGATCGGAGCCCGAGGATCGTCATCGAGCTGTATGTGTGCTAAGAACTCGGAGGTGCCGGAGTAACGGTGCTTGGATCGGTCGGATCGGGAAGAAGACGTACGACTACTTCCTCCATGTTGTGTGGTCGCTTCCGCAGTCGGTCTGCGTTGGTACGTAGACAACACTCTCCCCTCTCGTTGCTGTGCATCACCATGATCTTGCGTGTGCGTAGGAAATTTTTTCGAAATTACTACGTTCCCCAACAGTGGCATCCGAGCCTAGGTTTTATGGTTTGATGTTATTTGCACGAGTAGAACACAAGTGAGTTGTGGGCGATACAAGTCATACTGCCTACCAGCATGTCATACTTTGGTTCGGCGGTATTGTTGGGTGAGACGATCTGGACCAACCTTACGCGTACTCTTACGCGAGACCGGTTCCCTCGACGTGCTTTGCACATAGATGGCTTGCGGAAGACTGTCTCTCCAACTTTAGTTGAACCAAGTGTGACTACGCCCGGTCCTTGAGAAGGTTAAAACGGAGTCTATTTGACGAACTATCGTTGTGGTTTTGATGCGTAGGTGAGATGAGTTCTTACTTAAGCCCGTAGCAGCCACGTAAAACTTGCAACAACAAAGTAGAGGACGTCTAACTTGTTTTTGCAGGGTATGTTGTGATGTGATATGGTCAAGGCATGATGCTGATTTTATTGTATGAGATGATCATGTTTTGTAACCGAGTTATCGGCAACTGGCAGGAGCCATATGGTTGTCGCTTTATTGTATGCAATGCAATCGCGATGTAATGCTTTACTTTATTGCTAAGCGGTAGTGATAGTCGTGGAAGCATAAGATTGGCGAGACGACAACGATGCTACGATGGAGATCAAGGTGTCGCGCCGGTGACGATGGTGATCATGACGGTGCTTCGGAGATGGAGATCACAAGCACAAGATGATGATGGCCATATCATATCACTTATATTGATTGCATGTGATGTTTATCCTTTTATGCATCTTATCTTGCTTTGATTGATGGTAGCATTATAAGATGATCTCTCACTAAATTATCAAGAAGTGTTCTCCCTGAGTATGCACCGTTGCCAAAGTTCGTCGTGCCCAGACACCACGTGATGATCGGGTGTGATAAGCTCTACGTCCAAATACAACGGGTGCAAAACAGTTGCACACGCAGAATACTCAGGTTATACTTGACGAGCCAAGCATATACAGATATGGCCTCGGAACACGGAGACCGAAAGGTCGAGCGTGAATCATATAGTAGATATGATCAACATAACGATGTTCACCATTGAAAACTACTCCATCTCACGTGATGATCGGTTATGGTTTAGTTGATTTGGATCACGTGATCACTTAGAGGATTAGAGGGATATCTATCTAAGTGGGAGTTCTTAAGTAATATGATTAATTGAACTTAAATTTATCATGAACTTAGTCCTGGTAGTATTTTGCAAATTATGTTGTAGATCAATAGCTCGCGTTGTTGCTTCCCTGTGTTTATTTTGATATGTTCCTAGAGAAAATTGTGTTGAAAGATGTTAGTAGCAATGATGCGGATTGGATCCGTGATCTGAGGTTATCCTCATTGCTGCACAGAAGAATTATGTCCTTGATGCACCGCTAGGTGACAGACCTATTGCAGGAGCAGATGCAGACGTTATGAACGTTTGGCTAGCTCAATATGATGACTACTTGATAGTTTAGTGCACCATGCTTAATGGCTTAGAATCGGGACTTCAAAGACGTTTTGAACGTCATGGACCATATGAGATGTTCTAGGAGTTGAAGTTAATATTTCAAGAAAATACCCGAGTTGAGAGATATGAAGTCTCCAACAAGTTCTATAGCTAAAAGATGGAGGAGAATCGCTCAACTAGTGAGCATGTGCTCAGATTGTCTGGGTACTACAATCGCTTGAATCAAGTGGGAGTTAATCTTCCAGATAAGATAGTGATTGACAGAATTCTCTAGTCACCATCACCAAGTTAGTAGAACTTCGTGATGAACTATAATATGCAAGGGATAACGGAAACAACTCCCAAGCTCTTCGTGATGCTGAAATCAACGAAGGTAGAAATCAAGAAAAACATCAAGTGTTGATGGTTGACAAGATCACTAGTTTCAAGAAAAGGGCAAAGGGAAGAAGGGGAACTTCAAAAGAAAGGCAAGCAAGTTGCTGCTCAAGTGAAGAAGCCCAAGTCTGATCCTAAGCCTGAGACTAAGTGCTTCTACTGCAAAGGGACTGGTCACTGGAAGCGGAACTACCCCAAGTGATTGGCGGATAAGAAGGATGGCAGAGTGAACATAAGTATATTTGATATACATGTTATTGATGTGTACTTTACTAGTGTTTATAGCAAACCCTCAGTATTGGATACTAGTTCAGTTGCTAAGATTAGTAACTCGAAACGGGAGTTGCAGAATAAACAGAGACTAGTTAAGGGTGAAGTGACGATGTGTGTTGGAAGTAGTTCCAAGATTGATATGATCATCATCGCACACTCCCCTATACTTTCGGGATTAGTGTTGAAACTAAATAAGTGTTATTTGGTGTTTGTGTTGAGCATGAATATGATTTGATCATGTTTATTGCAATACGGTTATTCATTAAAGTAAGAGAATAAATTGTTGTTCTGGTTACATGAATAAAACCTTATATGGTTACACACCCAATGAAAATAGTTCATTGGATCTCGATCTTAGTGATACACATATTCATAATATTAAAACCAAAAAGATGCGAAGTTAATAATGATAGTGCAACTTATTTGTGGCACTGCCGTTTAGGTCATATTGGTGTAAAGCGCATGAAGAAACTCCATGCTGATGGACTTTTGGAATCACTTGATTATGAATCAGTTGATGCTTGCGAACCATGCCTCATGGGCAAGATGACTAAGACTGTTCTTCGGAACAATGGAGCGAGCAAAAGATTTGTTGGAAATCATACATACTGATGTATGTGGTCCGATGAATATTGAGGCTCATGACAAGTATCATTATTTTCTGATCTTCATAGATGATTTGAGCAGATATGAGTATATCTACTTAATGAAACATAAGACTGAAACATTTGAAAAGTTCAAAGAATTTCAGAGTGAAGTGAAAAACATCGTGACAAGAAAATAAAGTTTCTACGATCTGATCGCGGAGACAAATATTTGAGTTACGAGTTTGGTCTTCAGTTAAAACAATGTGAAATAGTTTCACTACTCACGCCACCTGGAACACCACATCATAATGGTGTGTCCGAACGTCATAACCGTGCTTTATTGGATATAGTGCAATCTATGATGTCTCTTACCGATTTACCACTATTGTTTTTGGGGTCATGCATTAGAGACAGCTGCATTCACGTTAAAAAGGGGCACCATCTATATCCGTCGAGACGACGCCTTATGAACTATGGTTTGGCAAGAAACCAAAGTTGTCGTTTCTTAAAGTTTGGGGTTGCGATGCTTATATGAAAAAGTTTCATCCTGATAAGCTCAAAACTCAAATCGGAGAAGTGCGTCTTCATAGGATATCCAAAGGAAACTGTTGGATACACCTTCTATCACAGATCCGAAGGCAAGACTTTTGTTGCTAAATTCGGAAACTTTCTGGAGAAGGAGTTTCTCTCGAAAGAAATGAGTGGGAGGAAAGTAGAACTTGACGAGGTAACTGTACCTACTCCCTTATTGGAAAATAGTACATCACAGAAAACTGTTTCTGCGACACCTATACCAATTAGTGAGGAAGCTAATGATGATGATCATGAAGCTTCAGGACAAGATACTACTGAACCACGTAGATCAACCAGAGTGAGATCCGCACCAGAGTGGTATGGTAATCCAGTTCTGGAAGTCATGCTACTAGATCATGATGAACCTACGAACTATGAAGAAGCGATGGTGAGCCCAGATTCCGCAAAGTGGCTTGAAGCCATGAAATCTGAGATATGATCCATGTATGAGAACAAAGTATGGACTTTAGTTGACTTGCCCGATGATCGGCAAGCTATAGAAAATTAATGGATCTTCAAGAGGAAGACGGACGCTGATAGTAGTGTTACTATCTACAAAGCTAGAATTGTCGCAAAAGGTTTTCGACAAGTTCAAAGTGTTGACTACGATGAGATTTTCTCACTCGTATCTATGCTTAAGTCTGTCCGAATCATGTTAGCAATTGCCGCATTTTATGAAATCTGGCAAACGGATAAACAAAACTGCATTCCTTAATGGATTTATTAAAGAAAAGTTGTATATGATGCAACCAGAAGGTTTTGTCAATCCAAAAGGTGCTAACAAAATGTGCAAGCACCAGTGATCCATCTGTGGACTGGTGCAAGCATCTCGGAGTTGGAATATACGCTTTGATGAGTTGATCAAAGCATATAGTTTTATACAGACTTGCGGTGAAGCCTGTATTTACGAGAAAGTGAGTGGGAGCACTACAGCATTTCTGATAAGTATATGTGAATGACATATTGTTGATCGGAAATAATGTAGAATTATTCTGTAAAGCATAAAAGGAGTGTTTGAAAGGAGTTTTTCAAAGAAAGACTTCGGTAAAGCTGCTTACATATTGAGCTTCAAGATCTATAGAGATAGATCAAGACGCTTGATAAGTTTTTCAATAAGTACATACCTTGACAAGATTTTGAAGTAGTTCAAAATGGAACAGTCAAAGAAAAAGTTTCTTGCCTGTGTTACAAGGTGTGAAGTTGAGTAAAGACTCAAAGCCCGACCACGGCAGAAGATAGAAAGAGAATGAAAGTCATTCCCTATGCCTCATTCATAGGTTCTATAAAGTATGCCATGCTGTGTACCGGATCTATTGTATACCCTGCACTGATTTGGCAAGGGAGTACAATAGTGATCTAGGAGTAGATCACTGGACAGCGGTCAGAATTATCCTTAGTGAAATAAGGAAATGTTTCTCGATTATGGACGTGACAAAAAGGTTCGTCGTAAAGGGTTACGTCGATGCAAGTTTTTGACACTAATCCAGATGATTCTAAATCTGGATACATATTGAAAGTGGGAGCAATTAGCTAGAGTAGCTCGGTGTAGAGCATTGTATACATAGAACTTGCAAAATACTTACGGATCTGAATGTGACAGACCCGTTGACTAAAATTATCTCACAAGCAAAACATGATCACACCTTAGTACTCTTTGGGTGTTAATCACATAGATATGTGAACTAGATTACTGACTCTAGTAATCCCTTTGAGTGTTGGTCACATGACGATGTGAACTATGGGTGTTAATCACATGGTGATGTGAACCAATGCTGCTAAATCACATGGCGATGTGAACTAGATTATTGACTCTAGTGCAAGTGGGAGACTGAAGGAAATATGCCCTAGAGGCAATAATAAAGTTATTATTTATTTCCTTATATCATGATAAATGTTTATTATTCATGCTAGAATTGTATTAACCGGAAACATAATACATGTGTGAATACATAGACAAACAGAGTGTCACTAGTATGCCTCTACTTGACTAGCTCGTTAATCAAAGATGGTTATGTTTCCTAACCATGAACAAAGAGTTGTTATTTGATTAACGAGGTCACATCATTAGTTGAATGATCTGATTGACATGACCCATTCTATTAGCTTAGCACCCGATCGTTTAGTATGTTGCTATTGCTTTTCTTCATGACCTATACATGTTCCTATGACTATGAGATTATGCAGCTCCCGTTTATCGGAGGAACACTTTGGGTACTACCAAACGTCACAACGTAACTGGGTGATTATAAAGGAATACTACAGGTGTCTCCAATGGTAGATGTTGGGTTGGCGTATTTCGAGATTAGGGTTTGTCACTCCGATTGTCGGAGAGGTATCTCTGGGCCCTCTCGGTAATGCACATCACTTAAGCCTTGCAAGCATTGCAACTAATGAGTTAGTTGTGGGATGATGTATTACAGAACGAGTAAAGAGACTTGCCAGTAACGAGATTGAACTAGGTATTGGATACCGACGATCGAATCTCGGACAAGTAACATACCGAAGACAAAGGGAACAACATATGTTGTTATGCGGTCTGACCGATAAAGATCTTCGTAGAATATGTAGGAGCCAATATGGGCATCCAGGTCCCGCTACTGGTTATTGACTGGAGACGTGTCTCGGTCATGTCTACATTGTTCTCGAACCGTAGGGTCCGCACGCTTAACGTTACGATGACAGTTATTATGAGTTTATGCATTTTGATGTACCGAAGGTTGTTCGGAGTCCCGGATGAGATCATGGACATGACGAGGAGTCTCGAAATGGTCGAGACGTAAATATTGATATATTGGAAGCCTATGTTTGGACATAGGAAGTGTTCCGGGTGAAATCGGGATTTTACCGGAATACCGGGAGGGTTACTGGAACCCCCCGGGAGACTAATGGGCCTATTGGGCCTTAGTGGAAAAGAGAAAAGGGGCAGCCCACAGCCTGGCCGCGCGCCCCCCCTTCCCCAAGTCCTAGTAGGACTAGGAGAAGGGGCCGGCCCCCCTCTCTCTCCTTTCCCCCTTGAGAGTCCTAGTTGGAATAGGATTGGAGGGGGGAGTCCTACTCCCGGTAGGAGTAGGACTCCCCCTGCGCCTCCCTCTCTCTGGCCGACCAGCCCCCCTCCCTCCAACCTTTATATACGGGGGCAGGGGACACCCCAAGACACACAAGTTGATCCTTGAGATCGTTCCTTAGCCGTGTGCGGTGCCCCCTGCCACCATATTCCACCTCGATCATACCGTTGTAGTGCTTAGGCGAAGCCCTACGTCGGTAGTACATCAAGATCGTCACCACGCCGTCGTGCTGACGGAACTCTTCCTCGACGCTTTGCTGGATCGGAGCCCGAGGATCGTCATCGAGCTGTATGTGTGCTAAGAACTCGGAGGTGCCGGAGTAACGGTGCTTGGATCGGTCGGATCGGGAAGAAGACATACGACTACTTCCTCCACGTTGTGTGATCGCTTCCGCACTCGGTCTGCGTTGGTACGTAGACAACACTCTCCCCTCTCATTGCTGTGCATCACCATGATCTTGCGTGTGCGTAGGAAAAATTTTCGAAATTACTACGTTCCCCAACAGTGTACCTTACTAATGCTCGCAGTAGCACCTGGGTATTTGATACTGGTTCTGTTGCTAATATTTGCAACTCGAAACACGGACTACGGATTAAGCAAAGATTGGCTAAGGACGAGGTGACAATGCGTGTGGGAAATGGTTCCAAAGTCGATGTGATCGCAGTCGGCACGCTACCTCTACATCTACCTTCGGGATTAGTATTAGACCTAAATAATTGTTATTTGGTGCCAGCGTTAAGCATGAACATTATATCTGGATCTTGTTTGATGCGAGACGGTTATTCATTTAAATCAGAGAATAATGGTTGTTCTATTTATATGAGTAATATCTTTTATGGTCATGCACCCTTAAAGAGTGGTCTATTCTTATTAAATCTCGATAGTAGTGACACACATATTCATAGTGTTGAAGCCAAAAGATGCAGAGTTGATAATGATAGTGCAACTTATTTGTGGCACTGCCGTTTGGGTCATATCGGTATAAAGCGCATGAAGAAACTCCATACTGATGGGCTTTTGGAACCACTTGATTATGAATCACTTGGTACTTGCGAACCGTGCCTTATGGGTAAGATGACAAAAACACCGTTCTCCGGTACTATGGAGAGAGCAACAGATTTATTGGAAATCATACATACATATGTATGTGGTCCGATGAATGTTGAGGCTCGTGGCGGATATCGTTATTTTCTCACCTTCATAGATGACTTGAGCAGATATGGGTATATCTACTTAATGAAACATAAGTCTGAAACGTTTGAAAAGTTCAAAGAATTTCAGAGTGAAGTTGAAAATCATCGTAACAAGAAAATAAAATTCCTACGATCTGATCATGGAGGAGAATATTTGAGTTACGAGTTTGGTGTACATTTGAAACAATGTGGAATAGTTTCGCAACTCACGCCACCCGGAACACCACAGCGTAGTGGTATGTCCGAATGTCGTAATCGTACTTTACTAGATATGGTGCGATCTGTGATGTCTCTTACTGATTTACCGCGATCGTTTTGGGGGTATGCTCTAGAGACGGCCGCATTCACGTTAAATAGGGCACCATCAAAATCCGTTGAGACGACGCCTTATGAACTGTGGTTTGCCAAGAAACCAAAGTTGTCGTTTCTGAAAATTTGGGGTTGCGATGCTTATGTGAAAAAGCTTCAACCTGATAAGCTCGAACCCAAATCGGAGAAATGTGTCTTCATAGGATATCCAAAGGAAACTATTGGATACACCTTCTATCACAGATCCGAAGGCAAGACTTTTGTTGCTAAATTCGGAAACTTTCTGGAGAAGGAGTTTCTCTCGAAAGAAGTGAGTGGGAGGAAAGTAGAACTTGAGGAGGTAACTGTACCTGCTCCCTTATTGGAAAGTAGTACATCACAGAAACCTGTTTCTATGACACCTACACCAATTAGTGAGGAAGTTAATGATAATGATCATGAAACTTCAAAATAAGATACTACTGAACCTTGTAGATCAACCAGAGTAAGATCCGCACCAGAGTGGTACAGTAATCCTGTTCTGGAAGTCATGCTACTAGATCATGTTGAACCTACGAACTATCAAGAAGCGATGGTGAGCCCAGATTCCGCAAAATGGCTTGAAGCATGAAATCTGAGATGGGATCCACGTATGAGAACAAAGTATGGACTTTGGTTGACTTGCCCAATGATCGGCAAGCAATTGAGAATAAATGGATCTTCAAGAAGAAGACTGACGCTGACGGTAATATTACTGTCAACAAAGCTCGACTTGTCGCAAAAGGTTTTCGGCAAGTTCAAGGGATTGACTACGATGAGACCTTCTCACCCGTAGCGATGCTTAAGTCTGTCCGAATCATGTTAGCAATTGCCGCATTTTATGATTATGAAATTTGGCAAATGGATGTCAAAACTGCATTCCTGAATGGATTTCTGCAAGAAGAGTTGTATATGATGCAGACGGACGGTTTTGTCGATCCAAAGGGAGCTAACAAAGTGTGCAAGCTCCAGCGATCTATTTATGGACTGGTGCAAGCCTCTCGGAGTTGGAATAAACGTTTTGATAGTGTGATCAAAGCATTTGGTTTTATACAGACTTTCGGAGAAGCCTGTATTTACAAGAAAGTGAGTGGGAGCTCTGTAGCATTTCTGATATTATATGTGGATGACATATTACTGATCGGAAATGATATAGAATTTCTGGATAGCATAAAGGGATACTTGAATAAGAGTTTTTCAATGAAAGACCTCGGTGAAGCTGCTTACATATTAGGTATAAAGATCTATGGAGATAGATCAAGACGCTTAATTGGACTTTCACAAAGCACATACCTTGACAAGATTTTGAAAAAGTTCAAAATGGATCAGGCGAGGAAAGGGTTCTTGCCTGTGTTACAAGGTGTGAAGTTGAGTCAGACTCAATGTCCGACCACTGCAGAAGATAGAGAGAAAATGAAAGATGTTCCCTATGCTTCAGCCATAGGCTCTATCATGTATGCAATGTTGTGTACCAGACCTGATGGGTGCCTTGCTATAAGCTTAGCAGGGAGGTACCAAAGTAATCCAGGAGTGGATCACTGGACAGCGGTCAAGAACATCCTGAAATACCTGAAAAGGACTAAGGATATGTTTCTCGTATATGGAGGTGACAAAGAGCTCACCGTAAAAGGTTACGTTGATGCAAGCTTTGACACTGATCCGGACGATTCTAAATCGCAAACCGGATACGTGTTTACATTAAACGGTGGAGCTGTCAGTTGGTGCAGTTCTAAAGAAACGTTGTGGCGGGATATACATGTGAAGCGGAGTACATAGCTGCTTCAGAAGCAGCGAACGAAGGAGTCTGGATGAAGGAGTTCATATCCGATCTAGGTGTCATACCTAGTGCATCGGGTCCAATGAAAATCTTTTGTGACAATACTGGTGCAATTGCCTTGGCAAAGGAATCCAGATTTCACAAGAGAACCAAGCACATCAAGAGACGCTTCAATTCCATCCGGGATCTAGTCCAGGTGGGAGACATAGAGATTTGCAACATACATACGGATCTGAATATAGCAGACCCGTTGACTAAGGCTCTTCCATGAGCAAAACATGATCAGCACCAAAGCTCCATGGGTGTTAGAATCATTACTGTGTAATCTAGATTATTGACTCTAGTGCAAGTGGGAGACTGAAGGAAATATGCCCTAGAGGCAATAATAATGTTATTATTTTATTTCCTTATATCATGATAAATGTTTATTATAAATGCTAGAATTGTATTATCCGAAAACATAATACTTGTGTGAATACATAGACAAACCAAACGTCACTAGTATGCCTCTACTTGACTAGCTCGTTAATCAAAGATGGTTATGTTTCCTAACCATAGACATGTGTTGTCATTTGATTAATGGGATCACATCATTAGGAGAATGATGTGATTGACATGACCCATTCCATTAGCTTAGCACCCGATCGTTTAGTATGTTGCTATTGCTTTCTTCATGACTTATACATGTTCCTATGACTATGAGATTATGCAACTCCTGTTTACCGGAGGAACACTTTGTGTGCTACCAAATGTCACAACATAACTGGGTGATTACAAAGGAGCTCTACAGGTGTCTCCAAAGGTGAATGTTGGGTTGGCGTATTTCGAGATTAGGATTTGTCACTCCGATTGTCGGAGAGGTATCTCTGGGCCCTCTCGGTAATGCACATCACATAAGCCTTGCAAGCATTACAAGTAATGAGTTAATTGCAAGATGATGTATTACGAAACGAGTAAAGAGACTTGCCGGTAACGAGATTGAACTAGGTATTGAGATACCGACGATCGAATCTCGGGCAAGTAACATACCAATGACAAAGGGAACAACGTATGTTGTTATGCGGTCTGACCGATAAAGATCTTCGTAGAATATGTAGGAGACAATATGAGCATCCAGGTTCCGCTATTGGTTATTGACCGAAGAAGTGTCTCGGTCATGTCTACATTGTTCTCGAACCCGTAGGGTCCGCACGCTTAAGGTTTCGATGACAGTTATATTATGAGTTTATACGTTTTGATGTACCGAAGGTTGTTCGGAGTCCCGGATGTGATCACGGACATGACGAGGAGTCTCGAAATGGTCGAGACATAAAGATTAATATATTGGAAGCCTATGTTTGGATATCGGAAGTGTAGTACATCATAGAAAACTGTTTCTGCGACACCGACACCAATAAGTGAGGAAGTTAATGATGATGATCATGAAACTTCAGAACAAGATACTATTGAACCTCGTAGATCAACCAGAATGAGATCCGCGCCAGAGTGGTACGGTAATCCAGTTCTGGAAGTCATGCTACTAGATCATGATGAACCTATGAACTATGAAGAAGCGATGGTGAGCCCAGATTCCGCAAAATGGCTTGAAGCCATGAAATCTGAGATGGGATCCATGTATGAGAACAAAGTATGGACTTTGGTTGACTTGCCCGATGATCGGCAAGCAATTGAGAATAAATGGATCTTCAAGAAGAAGACTGACGCTGACGGTAATATTACTGTCTACAAAGCTCGTCTTGTCGCAAAAGGTTTTTGACAAGTTCAAGGGGTTGACTACGATGAGACCTTCTCACCCGTAGCGATGCTTAAGTCTGTCAGAATCATGTTAGCAATTGCCGCATTTTATGATTATGAAATTTGGAAGATGGATGTCAAAACTACATTCCTGAATGGATTTCTGGAAGAAGAGTTGTATATGATGCAACCGGAAGGTTTTGTCGATCCAAAGGGAGCTAACAAAGTGTGCAAGCTCCAGCGATCTATTTATGGACTGGTGCAAGCCTCTCGGAGTTGGAATAAACGTTTTGATAGTGTGATCAAAGCATTTGGTTTTATACAGACTTTCGAAGAAGCCTGTATTTACAAGAAAGTGAATGGGAGCTCTGTAGCATTTCTGATATTATATGTGGATGACATATTACTGATCGGAAATGATATAGAATTTCTGGATAGCATAAAGGGATACTTGAATAAGAGTTTTTCAATGAAAGACCTCGGTGAAGCTGCTTACATATTAGGTATAAAGATCTATAGAGATAGATCAAGACGCTTAATTGGACTTTCACAAAGCACATACCTTAACAAGATTTTGAAAAAGTTCAAAATGGATCAAGCGAAGAAAGGGTTCTTGCCTGTGTTACAAGGTGTGAAGTTGAGTCAGACTCAATGTCCGACCACTGCAGAAGATAGAGAGAAAATGAAAGATGTTCCCTATGCTTCAGCCATAGGCTCTATCATGTATGCAATGTTGTGTACCAGACCTGATGTGTGCCTTGCTATAAGCTTAGCAGGAAGGTACCAAAGTAATCCAGGAGTGGATCACTGGACAGCGGTCAAGAACATCCTGAAATACCTGAAAAGGACTAGGGATATGTTTCTCGTATATGGAGGTGACAAAGAGCTCACCGTAAAAGGTTATGTTGATGCAAGCTTTGACACTGATCCGGACGATTCAAAATCAAAAACCGGATACGTGTTTACATTAAACGGTGGAGCTGTCAGTTGGTGCAGTTCTAAACAAAGCGTTGTGGCGGGATATACATGTGAAGCGGAGTACATAGCTGCTTCGGAAGCAGCAAACGAAGGAGTCTGGATGAAGGAGTTCATATCCGATCTAGGTGTCATACCTAGTGCATCGGGTCCAATGAAAATCTTTTGTGACAATACTGGTGCAATTGCCTTGGCAAAGGAATCCAGATTTCACAAGAGAACCAAGCACATCAAGAGATGCTTCAATTCCATCCGAGATCTAGTCCAGGTGGGAGACATAGAGATTTGCAAGATACATACGGATCTGAATGTTGCAGACCCGTTGACTAAGCCTCTTCCACGAGCAAAACATGATCAGCACCAAGGCTCCATGGGTGTTAGAATCATTACTGTGTAATCTAGATTATTGACTCTAGTGCAAGTGGGAGACTGAAGTAAATATGCTCTAGAGGCAATAATAAAGTTATTATTTATTTCCTTATATCATGATAAATGTTTATTATTCATGCTAGAATTGTATTAACCGGAAACATAATACATGTGTGAATACATAGACAAACTTAGTGTCACTAGTATGCCTCTACTTGACTAGCTCGTTAATCAAAGATGGTTATGTTTCCTAACCATGAACAAAGTGTTGTTATTTGATTAACGAGGTCACATCATTAGTTGAATGATCTGATTGACATGACCCATTCCATTAGCTTAGCACATGATCGTTTAGTATGTTGCTATTGCTTTCTTCATGACTTATACATGTTCCCATGACTATGAGATTATGCAACTCCCGTTTACCGGAGGAACACTTTGTGTGCTACCAAACGTCACAACATAACTGGGTGATTATAAAGGAGCTCTACAGGTGTCTCCAAAGGTAGATGTTGGGTTGGCGTATTTCGAGATTAGGATTTGTCACTCCGATTGTCGGAGAGGTATCTCTGGGCCCCCTCGGTAATGCACATTACATAAGCCTTGCAAGCATTGCAACTAATGAGTTAGTTGCGGGATGATGTATTACAGAATGAGTAAAGAGACTTGCCGGTAACGAGATTGAACTAGGTATTGGATACCGACGATCGAATCTCGGGCAAGTAACATACCGATGACAAAGGGAACAACGTATGTTATTATGCGGTCTGACCGATAAAGATCTTCGTAGAATATGTAGGAGCCAATATGGGCATCCAGGTCCCGCTATTGGTTATTGACCGAAGAAGTGTCTCGGTCATGTCTACATTGTTGTCGAACCGTAGGGTCCGCACGCTTAACGCTACAATGACAGTTATTATGAGTTTATGCATTTTGATGTACCGAAGTTAGTTCGGAGTCCTGGATGTGATCACGAACATGACGAGGAGTCTTGGAATGGTCGAGACATAAAGATTGATATATTGGATGACTATATTCGGACACCGGAAGGGTTCCGGAGAAGTATCGGATAAAACAGGAGCACCGGGGGGTTACCGGAACCCCCCGGGGGGTTAATGGGCCTCATGGGCCTAATGTGGAGAAGAGGAAGGGGCTGCCAGGGCAGGCCGCGCGCCCCCTCTCCCCCTAGTCCGAATTGGACAAGGAGGGAGGGGCGGCGCCCCCCCTTTCCTATTCTCCCTCCACCTCTCCTAGTTGGACAAGGTTTGGGGGGGAGTCCTACTCCCGGTTAGAGTAGGACTCCTCCTGCGCGCCACCATAGGGCCGGCCGCAACCCCCCCTTGGATCCTTTATATACGGGGGCAGGGGGCACCTCTAGACACAAGTTGATCCACGTGATCGTTCCTGAGCCGTGTGCGGTGCCCCCTGCCACCATATTCCACCTCGATCATATTGTTGTAGTGCTTAGGCGAAGCCCTGCGTCGGTACAACATCATCATCGTCACCACGCCGTTGTGCTGACGGAACTCATCCCCGAAGCTTTGCTGGATCGGAGCCCGGGGAGCGTCATCGAGCTGTACGTGTGCTAAGAACTCGAAGGTGCCGGAGTAACGGTGCTTGGATCGGTCGGATCGGGAAGACGTACGACTACTTCCTCTACGTTGCGTCAACGCTTCCGTTGCAGTCTATGAAGGGTACGTAGACAACACTCTCCCCTCTCGTTGCTATGCATCACCATGATCTTGCGTGTACATAGGAAATTTTTTAAAATTACTGCGTTCCCAACAGAGGCCATGGTGGACGAGCTAGTCTCCAGCCCCCTCCAGTTCTCGAAGATGCAAGAAAAGGTGCAGCCCAAGGAAACAGGGCCGGTTGATGTGTTTGGGCCAACCCTGGCTGGCCCATCTTACAGCCAGGGCCAGTTCAACTGCCATACTCCGCAGCCTGCCCACACAGTGGAGGTCCAGGTTGGACAGGTGCGCGCCCTAGAGACACAAGACGCCGGCGTCCAGGTTGGAGCAGTGACGCAGCAGGTGCGCGCCCTAGAGACACAAGACGCCGCCGCTGCTCCCCCCGTCGTTGGTTGACAGCCGCGCCTCCACCCCGCCTGTCTGCGCCTTCCCGATCAAGAGCAACCTCCGTGCCAACACGCCAGAGCCCACGCCAGGCCAAGAACTAGATACAGATGTATATACACATTTTAGAATATAGATTCATTCATTTTGCTCCATATGTAGTCTATAACAAAATCTCTAAAAAGACTTATATTTAGAAACAGAGGAAGTATATTATTAATTCAATGATGAAAGTTTCACACAATCAAATCACTGAAATATATTGCAATCAATTCCCACAGCAATGCGCTGGTATACCATCCGAGTTATTAGCAAGTCAAAATATGCTCAAACACGAGCGATTTGCACAATTTGACAACCAGTTTTCAAATATATTGCTTGGCCAGTTACATTAGCTTCCTAGTTAAGCTCATTCCCTGATCAAGAGAAGTGGCGGCACGCTCTGCTCGTTCCGGAAGTAGTCGGTGGCATCCACCTTATGCTTGATCTTGGCGAGTCTCTTAAAGTTTGCTAGACCGAAATACCTCTCACCCCACACCTTGGCAGTCTCATAGCTCGTCACACCACCGACCACCTTGTTCACGCCAATGTCGAGGTCCCGATAGTTGACATACGCACCCCTCGGGCTCTTGCTAACCAGCGGGGCCATGAAGTCGTACAGGCCGCTGAGCCATTTCGGCATGTCGTGCCCCCCTGTGCCGTTCCAGAACTCGACGTACTGGATGTTGTAGAGCACGCCGCTCCGGTACGGGAACGGCGTGTAGTCGTCGGCGATGCGGCTCATCATTCCGCCGTGCGGCTCCAGGATGAGCTGCCCCACCGCCCCGCCGTCGGGCCAGAGGAAGATCTTCTCCCATGCATCCCTGGTGAGGGCCTTCTTGACGTAGTCGGACTTGTTCTTGACATAGGGGCCTATGGTCATGGACCGGTTGAGGAGGAGCGCCTCCAGCGGCTTGTTGGTGCTGGCTTTGCCGAAGTATAGGTACGCCTTGTGCTGCAGCCAGCTCATCTCCAGGCAGTCACCACGCTTCAGGCCGAGCTCCGGGAACCGGCTGCGCATCGTCGCCACCACGGCGCTGCAGTTGCCGAGGTACAGGGACTGGAAGGTCGCCTGACGCTTCTGGACGATGACACGTACGCTGAGGTCTTCGGGGAGCGCCGGCGCGATCGTTTGCCATTTGGTGACCGCGTTGACCGCGCCCTGGTCCAAGGTCTTGGTGACGTTGAAGAAGGCCACCTTCGATGGGACCGGCACGAGCTTCAGCTTCCATGACAGCACGATGCCGAAGTTCCCACCGCCGCCGCCGCGGATGGCCCAGAAGAGGTCGTCCCCCATGGCCTTCTTGTCCGGCAGGAGGTTCCCTTCGGCGTCGACCATGGTAGCGTCGAGGACGTTGTCCGCGGAGATGCCGTTCTTGCGCATCATCAGACCCATGCCTCCGCCGCTGATGAGGCCCCCCACGCCGACGGTCGGGCACACGCCAGCCGGGAAGCCCAGCCCGGGCGCCGCCGTGGCGACGCGGTAGTAGAGCTCCCCGAGCGTCGTCCCAGAGTCGACCCACGCGGTGGCCGCGCGCGCGTCCACCCGTACGGCGTTGAGCTTGGAAAGGTCGATCACCGCGAACGCCTCGCCGTTGGGGGTGGCCGATCGGTACGAGAGGCCCTCGTTGTCATGCCCGCCGCTGCGCACGCGGACGCGCACACGGTGGCTGCGCCCGCAGCGCACCACGGCCTGGACGTGCGACGCCTGGGTGGGCGTCACGATGCACAGCGGGGGGCTCGCCGTCGCCGGCGCCACCAACCTGGCGTTCCTGATGGACGACACCAGGAGCGGCTTGAAGGAGCGCGAGCTCGGCGTGAGCACGAGCTGGCTGGGGATCTTCGTCGAGAGGCAGGAGAGGAAGTCGGTGTGGTTGGATTTGGAGGACCACGCGAGGGATGGGGAGAAACCCAAGAAGCAAATTGTGAGCGCCAGTGCTACGCGCGCCATTTTCCTTCTGCCGCGTGCTCTCGTACCCGCTGCTGATGTTCTTGTGCAAATTCACCTTGTTTTATAGGCCATGCGGCATTAAAGCATGCATGCCCAAACCTTTTTACCCCTATATGGCCATCCTTATCTTCAAGGGCCAGTTACATGCATACATGGAATCTGGCCGCCTTTCATGGCCAATATTTGATTAGTCACTCCCCAAATCAAGTAGGAACTGAATGCAAATGTAATCTACTCTATAATCTATACCTTCCTATATTAATTCGGCACTCCCTAGAAAATCTCACGTTAATTAAAAATTACGAGTCGTTGATTTGATGGGACCGAATTATAATGGCTCGGATTATTCCCCCTTAAGCGGTTAAAATCTGAAAAATAGAAGCCCGTTCATCCGGAGGGACCAATTTATAATGGCTCGGATTATTGCAGTAAAAATAATATCAATAAAAGAATGTTAACACAAAAAAATTATTCCCACGCAAGAAATAGTCAATCACGTCACTAAAAGAAAAGTTCCTCACAAAATAGTCTTCCACGCTCAGAATTATAGTCAATCTCGACATTAAGAACAAAAGATCCTGATAAATTTTTATCCCGTGAATAGATTTTTTTCATATTATAATAGAAAAAAACCAAGATGCATATGTCTACACGGAGGAGGGGATCCACGCTGAGCGATATATAGTCAATCACGTTATTACAACAAAAAGAATCTCACAAAATTTTCTCCATTCCATTTATTCCACAAATAGTTGTTTCCTATTATTTGGAATAAATCTGGAACCTCCACTAGTAGAAAACGGATCATTAGTACCAGTTTGTAAGGTCCTTTAGTGCCGGTTATGTAATCGGCACTAAAATTTCGGCACTAAAGGCTCCCCCCCCCCCCTTTAGTACCAGTTCGGCACGAACCGGCGCTAAAGTGCCACCACGTGGCGTGAGCTCGCGCCCTGGTACGGGGGACCTTTAGTACCGGTTGGTGTTACCAACCGGTACTAAAGGGTTTTTTTTGAAAATTTTGGAAAAAAAAATTGATTTTTTTTTTATTTTTCATTTTTCTGAATTATTTGATAATTTAGTCTCTAATCACCTCTCTTAACTGCTCAAGTGTGGATCACTCATTCCAAATCATCTAACTTCCCGACCGGTCACCCATCCCTCTCACTACTCCAGCCCGAGCACGTTTAACTTTCAGGTTCTATTCTCCTTCGTTTCCGAGTCTGCACTTGTTGTTTTCCTGACAATAGTAAGATGTCAATCCTATTAACCCTCAGGAGTTTAGCTTGAGCATGAAATCACACATTTCACCGTTTGAGTTTGAAACTATTATTCTAAAAAAACAATAATTATTTAGTAACACTAATATTTCTTGAATAAGTTTGACCATAGTTTGACCATAGTTTTACCACAATTTGACCATAGTTTGACCAGATTTGACCAAAATTCAAAAAATTGAAATAATTATTTAGTAACACTAATATTCTAGAATAACTAGTTTGACCATTGTTTGACCACAGTTTGCCCACAGTTTGAATATTTTTCAATTTTTTCCACTCTAGATCTTAAAAGCCCCTTAACTTTTTTTCTATTAGGTTTTTGAAGATTTTGCAAATGTTTAACGGGGTTCCCCCAGTTAAATTTGGATGTAACTTTTCGAGTAGATGATTTTTCATATAAAAAACTTTTTCATCCGAGTTAGTATGCAAAAGTTATGCCCATTTTTACAAATTTCAGAGAGATTTTGCAAATAAAGTTAAAATTCACATTTGCAAATTTTCCCAACAACTAGACCACATATCACATGGGAAACTTATTTTCTTTTATATTTTTTTTTTGACATTTCCATCATTTTCGTTTATTTTTTTAAAACTGAAAAGGCGATCCAGCGGGAGGGGGGGGGAGGGGTAGAGTTTGAAAATTGCCCTATAGTGCCGGTTTGTGTCTCCAACCGGTACTATAGGTCAGACCCCGTTAGTACCGGTTCATGGCAGTACCGGTTCGTGCCATGAACCGGTACTAAAGGTGATCGTAGGGCCCCGGCCTGACGCCAGCCTGCCACCACCCCTTTAGTACCGGTTCGTGCCACGAACCGGTACTAAAGGTTCAACACGAACCGGCATTAATGCAAATCCGTTCGAACCGGCACTAATAGTACCATTAGTACCGGCTCAAATACAAACCGGCACTAATGTGCTTCACGTTTGACCTTTTTTTTCTACTAGTGCTCATGTCTATACGGAGGAGGAGATCCGCACTGCAGAATTATCCAAGACCATGGCCGCAAGAGACAGTTTGGCTAGACAAATTTGACAAGAGGCACACCGCCGAGACATCTGATGCGACCACATCGAAGGCGTTCTTGCTCGGATTGTTCCAGTAAAAATAATAATCAATAAAAGAATGTTGACGCGAGAAAATTATTCCCATGCCAGAAATACTCAATAACGTCATTAAAGGAATAGTTCGTCACAAAATTTTCTTCCCCCGCCAAAAATAAAGCCATTCACGTTATTAAAAGAAAAGAGCCACTTTCCCTATTAAAAAAAAGAAACGATCCTTACAAAATTGTCTCCCATGCTCAGAATTATAGTGAATCACGTCATTAGCAACAAAAGATCCTCATAAATATTTATTCCGTGAATAGATTTTTTCCTATTATAACTGAAAGAAACCAAGAGGCACATGTCTACATGGAGGAGGGGATCCACGCTCAGCGATATATAGTCAATCACATAATTAAGACGAAAAGATTCTCACAAAATTTTCTCCCATTCCATTTATTCCGCAAATAGTTGTTTCCTATTATTTGAAAAAAATTCTGGAAACATACGTCTATACGGAGGAGGAGATTAAAATGAAATGTGCATGCACTTTTTATATACATGCACATTTTAGGTAATTGTTAAAATAATAAAATGTGCATGCACTTTTTATAGACATGCAACGAAAATAAAATTGATCATTTAAGATTTGCAGGAAAAATCAAATTGGGTGAATATGTCTCAATATCCATTAATATACAAGTTAGTAGTTTGCCATGACTTGCACAAATGGATTTTTTGAAGTATTTTTTGTTTTGTTCATATAATTGTCCCTTATAACAAAGTCTGGTGGTTTGTATATATATTCTAGCGTAACCTCAAAAGACTAGCATTACTATTTAATCATCAACCGGTGCGCTTGCATGGACTACATATTTTACATATTTACACCAATATTAAATGTTTAAATGTATAATTTGGGCACATTATATTGATGCTCACAAAATTTTGCTCATCGTGTTTGTTCAGAAGCTATAGTGTACTGGCAATAAGATTGTGATCATATATGATAATATACCTTCTATGCGGCAACATTAGAACGTCGACTTCCATATTAGTGATTAATATAGAAGGTTATGTTTGTTCATTAGCACTGAGCTAGTAAGAGCTAAAATTTGAAGTATGTGAGCCGACAACAATATGCAAATTATTAACATTACTTGGTACCTATGGATTGTATGCAAAATGGCTAACATAAGGTGCTTTATGTAATTTATAGATTCTTATCCCATGGTGCTACTTTGGCATTGTTTTTGATATACTAATATACGTTTATTAATTCTTATTATAATATATCTCATATGCTATTCATTTTATATAATTCAGTTTCTACAAACAATAATACATATATACTAGCATGTGCGAATGCACGGGTCAACGACTAGTTATCAACTAATTAATCAAGGACGCAATTTTGGTCAAAGATTGTTTTTCAGATATAAGTATACGAAAATGATAAATCCCGGACGTTCGAATTGTAAACATGGCAATAAGAATGTTTTTCATGGCAACTTTAGTTCATGCGAGGTGGCAAACATGACACTTTTCTGACACAAAAACGAATTGGGACAAAGTTGCCATGTTCTAGCAACTAAAGTTGTCACCTCGCGTCAACAAAAGTTGACATGAAAAAGCATTCGGGTGACATGCTTAAAATCCGAACGTTTGAGATTTATGGTGGTCCTAACAACAGTAGTAAGTCATAGGGAATGTGCTCAAAAGGAAGGTTTTAAATAATCTTACTTTTTTCCGGGGAAAGGCTAAACGCCTTATGTTAAATAAAACCGTCCTTTTTTGCGAGAAAATAAAATCATCCCTTACAAGGACTTTGTTATATATATAAGAATAAGGAAATACAATCAAGTCTTACCAAAAATATGCATCCACCGGCGGTGCGCCACGAGCAAAGCACATTACCCGCATCTCGGCCTTCGTCATACTGAAGCAACCTTGTAGAAATCCATGAGCTCGTACAAGCAGGGGTAGGGGAGTCATCGATATCCAAGGGAAAAATGGTGTCCCGTGATGTCTCTCCAGCATGGAGGCAACGCGGCCACCCTCCACCCAGAAGCATTGGTGCCATCATGGATTTAGATTGAGCACAACCTGGCATGTTTTTGACTATTGCGCCCTACCTGCTCCATCGGGCCAAACCTAAACTAGGCTTGCTCCATTACATTTTTTGTTTCTCCTGGGAAACATGTTGGGCCTTGTTGGACGATGGTTTCTGACATCAAATAAATTGTGCTTCCTCCAAGTGGACCTGGTGCAATCCCTTGGCCACACCTGTCCTCCATGGTTTCAATTTTTTGAGAACATGGTTTCATTAGATGGTGTGAGAGTGTTGTATCTAAACTTCCAAAGAGGCATGCGATTTGTATGATTCACGTTCTCCATGAGGTGTGGAGGCCGATGAGGAGGAGGTTGCGAGAGAAGGGTGTCACACCGCCGTGCCTCGTGCTGCCCTTGCACAAGTCGTCTGCTGAAATATGGAAGAGTGTCGAATCTATGTGTACGTTTCACACTGTTGTTGGTTTTGTAATTGGCGGAGGTTAGATGTTTGTTGGACACGTCTATTCCAAGCGTTATATATAGGCACCATGGAGTAGCCACATAAACTAGGAATAAGCTTGTAGGCTAGACACATGACAGTTAAGGATTGTTTGGGCGCCTGTAGCATTGGTGATCAGATTGGTCATGGCGGATTGTCAGAGACATTTTCTGGTTACCTCATTGGCTTGCCGCCGTTGTACTATGTAGTCATACTTCGGGAACATAGCCGGTTTGATGAAGAATGTTGACAAATCTTGGTGTCAACTGTGAATGTGTTCCTCGTGGATCGATTATGTCTGTCTTAGATTTCTTAACTAGTGGTATCATGGCGGGTTCGAGAGCATATTAAGTTGATCAACAGGTGATGAGCAGAGAGATGTTGGATAAAATTCAATTCAATCCATGCTGACTCAAGCGATCGGGACTCGAGATGATCTCAAGAGATTAAGTCGATGAAAATCTAGCAAAGATCCATGGGATTTGGAAGTCTCCCAGTGAAATCGGAAGCAACGCGTGTAGTGGTTCGTGACAGATCAGAGCTCTCAGCGAGATCAGAAACAACGCGTGCGGCGGTTCAAAGTACATGACAATCTCGGTGAGACCGGACTCGGTTTGTAGCATGCATACTAGTAACATTTCACATGCAAGCTGGGTTGGTAGTAGGGCATCGTTAGAGCTTTATGCCGCTTACTACGGCGTAGAAGAAGGGATACAGACTAGGTTTTTTTTTCCAATTTCACTAGACAATTGGTTTTCCCGTAAGCACTAAAAAAAATCTGGTTTTCATGTAGGTGCGTCCATCTATCTGTACTAAACCGACAGTGTACGTGTGGTATTTTTTTTCTTTTTTGATTTCTGATTTTCTTTGTTTCTTCCTTGATTTTCATGTATTTTCTTTTGGTTTCCACTGTTTTGTATCTTTTTTTTATTTTTCCTTCTGGTTTCTTTGTTTGTTTTCAGGGTTTTTTTGGTTTTTATTATTTTCCTTTACCTTTTTTGTATTTTTCATACACAATATACATTCTTTGGATACACCAGGACCATTTTTTTTGTACAAGTTTAACATTTTTAATACATTATTAACATTTTTAGCAATATATATTTGATGTCTACTTTTTTCATACATGTTGATACATTTTTTTATACATCTTAAACTATTTTTATCTATGTTTAAAATTTTTAAATACATTATTATCATTTTCTGATATATTTTTTTCGATATTTTTTCATATGTGATAAACAATTTCCAAATAGAAGTTGAAACTTTTTTGGTATAATGAGAAACATTTTTTATAGTGGAGAAACATTTTTTTAATGTCACAGGAATTTTGTTTGATACACATGAACCTTTTCTAAATGTAACATACCTTTTTATGGATTGTACAATTTTGTTTTGAAGTACACGAATTTTATAACAAAAATTAAATACCATGCGCATAATTTTGAAATCCATGAACATTTTTTTTGATGTCACAATATTTTTTTAAATGGTGCAAACATTTTCTACAAGTTGAGCGAACATTTTTTTACTCTGTATTTAACCTTTTTGAAAACCGCGTGATTAAATTTAAAAAATAATGAAATTTATTTGTCATACTATATCCTTGGAGATGCCCTAAGAAAACGTGGCAGAAGTGACTTGTTCTTTCTTTTGTGACTGCTAACTCCTTGGCAGAAGTGAGTTAATTGGCTGTAGGGGTTATCGGCGAGGGAGTAGGGTGTGAGACGGGGAAGAAAGGCGGAAAATGGACACAAGCCCGTGTTGCGCAGAAACCAGGCAGGACCAATCCAATTTGTGCAGAACGATGTCTCATCTAGTTATCATATGTTGTTTGTTTGTTAATCATTGAGAAGAAATTGACACATCTAACAGAGTTAACATTTGGATAGGAGAAGCACCGAATGCAAATCGGATCTGCAGAACTTCAGGGATAGGATACCCCTAAACGATGACCAACATATCCGGTCAGTCACAGGAATTTATCAAAAGTAGCTCAAGGTTGCAGTAGTTCTACAATGACCATAAACACATTCCATGAGATGTTATCCTTCATTGCACTTCATACGTACTCTGGTCACACAGAATCACTACACCTTTCAAAAGAACCAATGATAAATACTAGCGCAGCTAAGCGTGAACTGTTTCTTCAGTTTTCTGGTAAACTACTGATTTCATGATCTTGAACAAACATGAATGGTTCCATCATTAAGAAACGATGCTCTGTTCCAAGAATGAACAAAAAGAAGCCTCAGGACGGCTCAAGAACAGTAATACGCCTACAGAGGGCTTTCCAATGATTAAAATATGGTTGTTGGTTGCTCCCTCATATTCTTTGCTGAACCATCGGCAATGTGACACCATGCCATTGCAACCTCCGACGAACCCGTGCTTTAATCGGAGGGTCATCGGTAGGAGTGCCTGACATCTCTTGGTGAATTCCAGATTTTACCGGGTTGCTATGGTTTAGCGGGTCAAGACATGTCACTAATCCATATCATCTCTCAGACTCCATGGATTAAGTTCAAGACCAGAAAACGCACTATAAACTGCTTTGCTGCCTCACTGCAGATTGGTTTTCTGGTCTTATATAATCCGACTCAAGCTGTGAACAAGGCGAGTTATTTCCATTGAAGCATGTGCTTTGATTTGGTTTTCTCCAAAATCTCACATGAGCCAAACGAAAGTGAAGGTGAAGGAGTCCTAGCATACAGAAATAATGGTAATGATATCCCTGAAGAAGCATACATATACAAGGAGCTGCTGCATGCATGATAGCCAGAGTACATCATTTTAACATGTTGTGATCATTCATTTCACCTTGAGTCAAATCATGCCGGAATCTTTAATGGTCTGGAGATCAAAAGCACGGGATACATGTGATGATATAGTGCGTCTAAACTGCTTTCGCATAGGGATCACCATTGTGCTGGCCGTCGCAATTAGCATGTGAAGATTTAGCGTGCCCAAATCTTACTTGAGCGACTCCCACGTCCCTACCTGCGGTCTCAAAACATGATCAAGCAAAAATGGAGAGATGGGGTAGGGCCGTAGGGGCAGCACGTAGGATGATACTTAAAATAGTTCCTGTGTGTTATCTTTGTTTTAAGTATTTTTCTAAAAGGAGAATCACGAAGCCATATATTATCTCTATTCTTATTAAAAAAAAGGAAATTGGTGATGGTGGTGTGCCTGCCATCCTGCAATATAGACCGTCCGATCTATATCTGATGGATAGGAAGGAAAGTATGACAATTTTGCAAAAAGATAACCGCACCTCTCCACATTTGCAGATAAGGTCTTTCCTCGTTCATCCTTATTTCCCACAAGATAAATACTCATATAAATGCATCTCGATGTTCCATGCAACGCACGGGCAAAATCTAGCAACCGAACAACATTGACTCGGAAAAAAAAACAAGGCCGCATGCCTCGTGACATTAACCCACTAGACAACCACTAACCCTATGATAAAACAAAATAAAACAAACAAAAATTACACAATTCCTAGGCTAAGCTACCCTGCAACACTTGCCGACTGCAGACATGACTTTATGTCTCCGCATGAGAAAATATGCATGGTTATTTAGCCTCCATTGAATGATTCAATTATTTCATGCTTTTGGGAGCTGCAAAAAATGCACAAACTCTGCGCCGACTTGTTCTTGCATGGGTAGCCGAAAGAACATCCCATTAATGGTCCTGTTGGTATCCCTTTAATCGTGTGCATAGGTAAATATCCAACACGAGTTGTTGCCTTTTCCTTCTCCAAAATCTCACCATCAGTAAATCAGAGTGAATGTGAAGCATGTCATATTGAACACCGGATGTCATATTGAAAACTGACACGTCTCCGTCGTATCTATAATTTTTGATTGTTTCATGCAAATATTATACAACTTTCACATATTTTTGACAACATTTATATGATTTATTGGACTAACCTATTGATCCAATGCCCTTTGCCAGTTCCTACTTGTTGCATGTTTTTTGTTTCACAGAATAATCTATATCAAACGAAGTCCAAACGCGATAAAAATTTACTGAGAATTATTTTGCAATATTTGTGATTATTGGGAGGTGGAATCAGTGCAAATGGAGGCCCATAGCTACCACAAGACACCAGGGCACGCCCTAGGGCCGAAGCGCGTGATGGTGGGTTGTGCCCTTGATAACCCACAATTATAGGGGATCAATTGGTAGCATTTCTCGATAAGTAAAAGTGTCAAACCCAACGAGGAGCTAAAGGTAGAACAAATATCCCCTTAAGTTCTATCGACCACCAATATAAATCTATGCACACTTAATGTTCGCTTTACCTAAAATAAGTATGAAACTAGAAGTACTTTGTATGTGTGATATGTTGCAAGATAATAAAGAACACGTAAATAAAAGTTAAGGGCTATTTAGATAAGGAAACAATTAAGTTAGTTTTGCGCGAGGAGGTGGAGCGCCGCTACCAGGACGAGGAGCTCGAAGACCTCCCGCTCAAGCAGGCGGTCGCGGCCAACCTCACCGCGAAGGACAAGGACGACGAGTGGCGGCGCATCCGCGAGGAGCAGGGGCAGAAGTTCATCGATCTCGTGAGCTCCGACGAGGAGGACTAAGCTCCTCCACCGCATCGTCCTCGGCCGCGAGCTCGTCCATTTTGGTACATTGACCTCGGCCTCGCCGCCGCGAGATCCCTCACCCCCTCTAGTAGTAGTAGTAGAATGCAGTATGTATGATCATGTAGTATGTGATGAACTATGAATGATCACCGTGGTTGCAATTTCTTCCGTGAAAGTTTTTTTTAAAATTATACAGTTTCATATACGGGGTCTATTCTGCAGCGCACGATTTCGCCCCGCAAAACATATCTTCGTCAATATGTAAACCCCTTATGTGGGTCGGGATTATACGGGGTCTGCTAGAGATGCTCTTAGGTGCCAATTAGAAGAGTAAAACCGAAATTTAACGCCTCTATAGACTTTTAGGAGGTGGGTTATGGACTTATAGTTGCTCTGCCAATTATCTGAAGGAGCACAACT
Source organism: Triticum monococcum (assembly GCA_034509565.1). Taxonomy (NCBI): domain Eukaryota; kingdom Viridiplantae; phylum Streptophyta; class Magnoliopsida; order Poales; family Poaceae; genus Triticum; species Triticum monococcum. The sequence goes on along the minus strand of CM067842.1, from coordinate 24,075,549 downwards.
GCATAAGCTTGGCATCACTCGTCCGCAAAAGAAAAACAACGGCATCTTAACTCCTTTAGCTGAGTTGTTTCTATACTGTAAGCCGGAAAGAGTAGGACAGAATGCAACACGCTTTGTATTGATTCAGTTGGTACAATATATACAGAGTATGTGGCAGTCCAGTCTACAGTCTAACCACCTGGAACTATTCTAGCGGAAGGATAAGTGAGGCGCTAGAGTATAGGGTTGGACGTGGGCGACGTGCATGCAGTGCATGGACGTGTACTATCTGTCAACATATATTACTGTATTTTTTTAGTCAATGTTTGTACTACTACTAGCCAGGCTAAAAAAAACAATGTTTGTCGAGTGAGAAAAACAAAGAATTCAGCAAAGACTTCTTTGCCCAGTGTAAAAAGATACTCACCAAAGATATCTTTGCCCAGCCAAAAAAAATCTCTGCAAATGACCTCTTTGCTTAGTTCCCCGTACAATGCACACAACGAACACTTAGAACTGGTCGAGATCCCAGATTCGAGTTGTGATACTCAAGTCCTAGTAATTCCATCATTGATGGGATAACCCAAAGCTTCGACTCAGAAATATAAAAACGACAGGCGAAGAAGTAGCCAACTGAATAACTGATCATTCTATGTCCACAAATGTTAATAACGTTTTTAACTCATCCGAGTTATTAGGAGTCACAGTATGATTCGAGTTATAACGTTTTTAAGCTCATTCCCTGATCAAGAGAAGTGGCGGCGCGCTGTGCTCGTTCTGGAAGTAGTCGGTGGCATCCACCTTGCGCTTGATCTTGGTGAGTCTCTTAAAGTTTGCCAGACCGAAATACCTCTCACCCCACACCTTGGCAGTCTCATAGCTCATCACGCCACCGACCACCTTGTTCACGCCAATGTCGAGGTCCCGATAGTTGACATACGCGCCCCTCGGACTCTTGCTAACCAACGGGGCCATGAAGTCGTACAGGCCGCTGAGCCATTTCGGCGCGTCAGGCCGAGCTCCTGGAACCGGCTGCGCATCGTGGCCACCACCGCGCTGCAGTTGCCGAGGTACAGAGACTGGAAGGTCGCCTGACGCTTTTGGACGACAACACGCAGTGGCGGAGCCAGGAATATTTTTTAGGTGTGGCAGAGTTTGTGAGGGGAAAAAACAATGTAGTAACATATAACTATGTGACTTTCCTGCTTGCTGCCTTTCTTGACGGTGGTTGCTGCCATGCCCACCATGCTGACTAAAGATCGCGTGGTTGCTCTGTAATCGCTGCCTTTATTGCATGCCTTAGGGGTTAGCCGACTAGGGGTCGGTCGGTCGGTCGGCAGTAGGGACAAATATCACAACAAGACATACATTGTCATGAGTTTGGAGGAGTAGCAGTTGCTCCTAGTTGTATATTATAATACCTCAAGACGATTTGAGTCCAATTAGATCTAGTTTCTTCACCGGAGAGACGGAAAGCGGTGAGGCTCTGGGTTTCGCGGAGTTGGCACTGCTCATCACACAGCTAGAGACAAGCTTGAGCGGCGGCTGCAAGGTGATTCCTGATCAACCGTGTTTGAACGAAACAGCTCCTGTATCTCCAATCAACTAGTACATTTTTTTAGCATGTCCAATCAACTGGAGTACATGTGAATTGATTTGCAATTGACTGCCAATGGTGTCCTCGTTTAGAACATGGGCTTGTGGGTCATGGGCTTATGTGATGCAAGTCACCTATTGCTTAATTCTCTCCTTCAGCGGCAGTTAGGCCTCTAATGAGGCAGAAACACGTAGGTAACACACAACTACCTGGCGAAATACATTCGAGGCCATGAGTTTCCTGCCCCCTGCGAGTATTCATCCTCCAAATTGACGAAACTGACCAAAAATCCATTGACTCAGCTCAAAGCTTCATACATACAGTATATATATGCAATACTTTTGCCAAATTTTAGGTATGGCAGCTGCCAAACCTCGCCATATAGCTGGATCCGCCCCTGACAACACGTAAGCTTAGGTCGTCGGGGAGCGCCGGCGCGATCGTTTGCCATTTGTCACCACGTCCACCGCGCCCTGTTCCATGGTCTTGGTGACATTGAAGGAGGCCACCTTCGGTGGGACCGGCACGAGTCTCAACTTCCACGACAGCACAATGCGGAAGTTCCCGCCATCGCCGCCGCGGATGGCCCAGAAGAGGTCGTCCCCATGGCCTTCTTGTCCGCCAAGAGATTGCCCTCTGCGTCGACCATGGTGGCGTTGAGGACGTTGTCGGCGGAGAGGCCGTGCTTGTGCATCATCAGGCCCATGCCACCGCCGCTGATGAGGCCCCCAGGCCCACGGTTGGACACACGCCAGCCGGGAAGCCCAGCCCGGGCGCTGCCGTGGCGACGCGGTAGTAGAGCTCCCCGAGCATTGCCCCGGAGTCAACCCATGCTGTTGAACTTGGCGAGGTCGATCACCACGAAAGCCTCGCCGTTGGGGGTGGCTGATCGGTACGAGAGGTCATGTGGCGGCGCCCGTAGCACACTACGGCCTGGACGTGCGACGCCTTGGCGGGCGTCATGATGCAGAGCGGGGGGCTCATCGTCGCCAGCGCCACCAGCCGCGCATTCCTGATGGACGACACTAGCAGCAGCTTGAACGATGGTGAGCTAAGCGTCAGCAGGAGCTGGCTGGGGATTTTCCTTGAGAGGCACCAGAGAAAGGGGTTGTTTGGTTTCCAGTCACATTTTGCCACGCCTAACCTTAGGCAAGTTTGACCAAGTTAGGTAGGTGTTTGGTTTAGCCACACCTAAGGTAAGAATTTTTCTTATGAGCAGTGAACCCCACATGCCATAGACACAAAAAATGTGACAAGATTTTTTTAGGCAAGCCAAAGTGTGGCTAACATTTTGAACAACTCAACTAAGACAAGTGTGGCAAATATCGCAAAAATCATGTGGCAATATATGGCAAAAATAGTCACAATCCAAACAACCCCGAAGTCGCTGTGGTTGGATTTGGAAGGCCATGCGAGGGATGTGGAGAATCCCAAGAAGCAAATTGTGAGAGCCAGCGCTACGCGTGCCATTTTGATCTGCCACGTTCTCTGGTACGTACAGTAACGTAGTGCAGATGTTCTGCTGCAACTTTTTACCTCGTTTTATAGACATTCGGCATTAAATCATGTCTAAACCTTTCTAGATGGTCGGGCGTTATCTTGAAGGGCCAGTTACTTGCATACATGGAATCTGGATGCCTTTCTTGGCCGGTGTTTGATTAGTCTTTCCGCAAATAAAGTAGGAAATGAATGCTGCATCTGGATCTAATTTGGGATTTTTCTTGAAAAGTTTCAGGAAGAAATTGGAATGCATACAGGGTTATTTGGCTGCAAATATAAAACCTCAAATTTAATTACCAACTAAATAATCGAGGCCGTAATTTGACCAAAGACAGATTTTTAGACATAACTCTAACTACAGTAGTTAGTTATTGGGAATCTGCTAAAAAGGAAGGGTTTTAATACTCTTACTTTTTTCCTGGGAAAGGCTAAATGCCTTATGTTAAATAAAAGGACCATGATAAATTCCAAACGTTCGGATTTTAAGAATGTCATTCCGAATGTTTTTTCATTGCAACTTTAGTTGACGCGAGGTGGCAACTTTATCCAAGTTCCTTTTTTTGCCAGTAAATTGTCATGTGTTGCCAACCTCGCATGAACTAAAATTGTTATGAAAAACGTTTGGATTGCCATGCTTAAAATCCGAATGTTCTGGATTTATCATTTATGAAATAAAATCATCTTTTCTTATGCGAGGAAATAAAATCATCCCTTGCAAGGACTTTGTTAAAAGAATGAGGAAATACAATCAAGTCCTAGCAAAAATATGCATATACTGGTGGCACGCAACGAGCAAAGCTTTGTTACCGCCTCTCGGCCTTTGTCACACCAGAGCTACCTTGTTGAAATCCACGAGCTCGTAAAAGCAAGGGTTAGGGAGTTGTCGATAGCCAATGGTACAATGGTGTCCTGTGATGTCTTTACAGCATGGAGGCAACACGGCAACCCTCCACCCGGAAGCATTGGTGTCGTCACGGATCTAGATTGAGCACAACTTGCCATGTTTTTGACTGACTATGACGCCCTACCTGCCCCGTCGGGCCAAACCAAAACTAGGCTTGCTCCAGTACGTTTTTGTTTCTCTTGAAAAACATGGTGAGCCTTGTTTGACGATGGTTGCTATCTGGCATAAAAATAAAATTGGCGCTTCCTCCAAGTGGACCTGGTCCCTTGGCCATACATGTCCTTCATGGTTTTATTAGAAGGTGTCATAGTGTCGTATCAAAACTTCCGAAGAGGCATGCGGTATGTATGATTGCCTGTTCGCCATGAGTTGTGGAGGCCGAGCAGCAGGAGGTTGCAAGGGAAGGGATTCACACTGCCCGTGCCTCGTGCTGCCCCTACACAGGTCGTCTTTTGAAATATGGAAGTGTCGAATCTTTGTGTATGTATCACATTATTGCCGGTTTTGTAATTCACGGAAGGTTAGATGTTTGTCGGACACGTGTAATCCGAGTGTTATATATAGGCACTATGGAATAGCCAAAATAAACTAGGAATAAGTTTGTAGGCTAGACACACGACATTTAGGGATGGTCTGGGCGTCTGTTGCATGGGTGATCAAATCCGCCATGGCGGGTGGTCAGGGACGCTGTCTGATTACCTCGATGGCTTGTCGTCGTTGTACTATGTAGTCATACTTCGGGGACGTAGCATTGTGGGATGAAGCACGTTGACAAATCTTGGTGTCAACGTCATTGTGTGATTGTGTGTTCCTCGGTAGATCGATTACACATGTCTCGGATTGTTTTAACGAGTGGTATCATGGCAGGTTTGAGAGACATATTAAGTCGATGAATATCAGTAAAGATCAATAGGATTTGGCAGTGGCGGAGCCAGGATTTTTTACATGGGTATGCGAAGCTATTTTTTTTGTATCATATTATTATATATGACAGGAAAGTTCATGATGACCATGATGAACTATAATTTGTCTTTCGAGAAATAATCTCGAATAGTCTAGTGGCATTTTGAAATTAATGAGAAAAATATAGTTTAACACTATAGTCTACAATTCCAATATCACTAGTAGAAAACGGATCATTAGTACCGATTTGTAAGGGCCTTTAGTGCCGGTTATGGAACCGGCACTAAAATTTCGGCACTAAAGCCCCCCCCACCCCTTTAGTACCGGAGTGCCACCACGTGGCGTGAGCTCGCGCTAAGGGTTTTTTTATTTTTATTTTTTTTTTGAAAATTTTGCAAAAAAAAATTTTAATTTTTTTTATTTTTTATTTTTCTAAATTATTTGATGATTTAATCTCTAATCACCTCTCTTAATTGCTCAAGTGTGGATCACTCATTCCAAATCATCTAACTTCACAACCGGTCACCCATCCCTCTCACTACTTCAACCCGAACACGCTTAACTTTCAGGTTCTATTCTCCTTCGTTTCCGAGTATGCACTTGTTGTTTTCCTGACAATAGTAAGATGTCAATCCTATTAACCCTCAGGAGTTTTGCTTGAGCATGAAGTCACACATTTCACCGTTTGAGTTTGAAACTATTATTCTAAAAAAACAGTAATTATTTAGTAACGCTAATATTTCTTGAATAAGTTTGACCATAGTTTGACCACAGTTTGACCAAAATTCAAAAAATTGAAATAATTATTTAGTAACACTAATATTCTTGAATAATTATGTAGTAACACTAATATTTCTTGAATAAGTAGTTTGACCATAGTTTGACCACAGTTTGACCATAGTTTGACCAGATTTGACCAAAATTGAAATAACTAAAATAATTATTTAGTAACACTAATATTCTAGAATAACTAGTTTGACCATTGTTTGACCACAGTTTGCCCACAGTTTGAATATTTTTCAATTTTTTCCACTCTAGATCTTAAAAGCCCCGTAACTTTTTTTCTATTGGGTTTTTGAGGATTTTGCAAATGTTTCCCCCTGTTAAATTTGGATGTAACTTTTCGAGTAGATGATTTTTCATATAAAAAACTTTTTCATCCGAGTTAGTATGCAAAAGTTATGCCCATTTTTACAAATTTCAGAGAGATTTTGTAAATAAAGTCAAAATTCACATTTGCAAATTTTCCCAACAACTAGACCACATATCACATGGGAAACTTATTTTCTTTTATTTTTTTGACATCTCCATCATTTTCGTTTATTTTTTTAAAACTAAAAAGGCGATCCACGGGGCGGGGGGGGGGGGGGGGGGTAGAGTTTGAAAATTGCCCTATAGTGCCGGTTTGTGTCTCCAACCGGTACTATAGGTCAGACCCCTTTAGTACCGGTTCATGGCACGAACCGGTACTAAAGGTTACCTTTAGTACCGGTTCGTGCCACGAACCGGTACTAAAGGTGATCGTGGGGCCTCGGCCTGACGCCAGCCTGCCACCACCCCTTTAGTACCGGTTCGTGCCACGAACCAGTACTAAAGGTTCAACACGAACCGGCATTAATGCAAATCCGTTCGAACCGGCACTAATGGTACCATTAGTACCGGCTCAAATACAAACCGGCACTAATGTGCTTCATGTTTGATCCTTTTTCTACTAGTGTATCACTGCCAACTGCCAAGTCAATTTAGCTCCTCTCTCAAGTGTTAACTGAACAAATGCAAATTAGTGCTTAAATCCAATTGAATGCAACAGACTATACAATGAATTAGCTAATAAAATTATTCTGAAAGAAAATCAATCAATATATTAAAGATCATTCTATGTTCTCAAAAATAACAAATCCAGATGAAATGCTCACATAATTACGGTATTGCGTTGTTGATGTGGAGTGTGCTGCATGCGCCATGCTTGTTGAGGACAAGGCGAGATATTAGGATATAGCAGGAGGGCAAGAGGCAGGGCTGGTATATTGATTTGATAGCAGCCCAAGACGGGTAAGAATGAAGCGGGAGGGTACGGGGTGGCTGTGCATTTCGTTTTTTTCTGAGTTCTACACGTGAAAAGACTGCTATCATGTATATACATGTATGTATGGACATATATACTAATTCCCTTTTGCCAAAATTGTTGGGTATGCATTGCATACCCTTGAATAAGTTTAGCTCCGCTCCTGGGATTTGGAAGTCTCTGATCAGTGAGATCGGAAGCAACGCGTGCAGTGGTTCATGACAAATCAGAGCTCTCCGCGAGATCAGAAACAATGCGTGTCGCGGTTCAAGGTAGATGAGCTCTCGCTGAGACTGGACTCAGTTTGTAGCATGCATAAAAGCAACAAGTTCACGTGTGTGCTGGCTAGGGAGTAGGGCATCGTGTGAGCTATTTGCCGCTTACTGCAGCGTGGAAGAAGGGCTCGCCTACACGGGCTGCTAGTAGGCCTGCGGCTTAAGATTCTTTTTTCCTATTTTCACTAGACAACTGGTTTTCCTGTACGTGTGTCCATCTGTCTGTATTAAACCGGCGGTGTACGTGTGTTATTTTCCTGTTTCTTTTTTATTTTTTGGTTTTCAATGATTTTCTTTGTTTCTTTCTCAAGTTGCATGTATTTGCTTTTGGTTTTCACTGTTTTGCATCTCTTATTTCATTTTTTTTCTTCTGGTTTCTTGTTTCTTCGTTGGTTTTCACCGGTTTTCTTTGGTGTTATTTTTTTATTTTTCTTATTTCTTATTTTTCAATGCATGCCTAATTTTTCATACACATTGTATGATCTTTGGATACATCAGGACCATTTTTTATACATGTTTAACATTTTTCAAATACGTTATTAATTTTTTTTTCAATATACGTTTTGATGTCAACTTTTTTCATATATGTTGTACATTTTTTTATATATCTTAAACAATTTTTTATCCATGTTTAAAATTTTTAGACGCAATATTAATATTCTTCCCAAATATATTTTTTCTAATTTTTTTGACATATTTGATAAACATTTTTAAAATAGATGTTGAAACATTTTTTTTTACAATAAGAAACATTTTTTATACTGGATAAACATTTCAAAAATTTCACAAGCATTTTCTTTGATACAGATGAAATTTTTCTTAAAGTTACATATATTTTTATGAATGGTCAAATTTTGTTTGAATTACATGAATTTTATATTTGTTTTGGAAAATATCATCAACATTAGTTTGAAATCCATGAGCATTTTTTTCGTGCCACAAATTCTTTTTGAATGGTGCCAACATTTTCTACAAGTTGACCGAACGTTTTCTACTCTGGATTTTACTTTTTTTAAAACCATGTGATGAACACTTTTAAATTTTTAATTAAATATGTTTTCATTATATATATATATATATATAATTATAATTATATAATTTTTCAACATATAAAAAGAGAAAAAATGTATGTGCGTCGTCAGCGTGACATGGCAAGATGGTTAGTGGGCAAGTCCACTACCCGATTTCCTGCAGCGAAGCGGTATACTATCTCGGACGAAACGAGAGATAGACAAGCCCGAAGTGAAAATGGTGACAACATGACAGGCAGACCAGGACATTGTTGATTAGCCATGTCGTCAACAATAGATGGATAGGAGTCCACCATGGCGAATCTGAGAAAGAGGTATGAAGTTAGTATGTCAAAAGCTTGAAGAATACATGCTAGTATATTATGTGGTGTTCAGTTACATAGCAAATTCTGGACTACAAATGCAGAAGGAAACGGAGTGCTACATCTATGAGGCATATAATATTATCCGAGGAAAAAAAGTGAGACAACTACGAATTTGACTTGAGGTGACTAAAGGAGAAGCAAAATTCTTTCAAATTCAGACATGTAGTCAACAGGAACAAGGATGATGAGTTCATCAACTCATAAGCTCCATTTGTTTGGGCTTCCAAAAGCAGCTTTGGATGACAAAAAACCTAAGGCCCACACAAACAACTATTTTGTATCTTGTGATCCAACATAGAGGTGCACGCTGCCCATCAGGCAGCTCCTAGTCAGGGCCTTTGGCGCCAACTAGGGGTTCAGGCGCCCATGCTGCCGAGCTATTGGGCCGGCCCAAAACAGGGGCTCCACTAAAAGGAATAAAAGGAAAAAAAAATGGCGCGCGCGAGAAGAATCCCAGCGACCTCTTGTTCCACAGTACAACTCACTAACCACTCGGCCACTTAGGCAGATTTGATAGCTTACATCCTTTTCCTTCTTTTATTGTTTCTTCTTTTCTTTTTTATTCTTTCCTTTTTCAATTTTTTCATTTTTCGTTTTCTACTTCTTCTTTTATTTCTTCTTTATATGATGATTTTTTTTCAAATTCATGAATTCTTTTCAAATCGATGAACTTTATTCATTTTTTGATTTTTTTTCAAATTTGATGAAATTTGAAAAAGTTCATCAGGTTTGAAAAAAGTTCATTGGATTTAATAAAAAGTTAATCACATTTGAAAAAAAATTATCGATTTGAAAAAAGTTTATCAAACTTGAAAAAGCTCATCGAATTTGATAAAAAAATTCATCGAAATTGGAAAAAAGCTCATCTAATTTGAAAAAAAGCTCATCTAATTTGAAAAAAAGTTCATCAAATTTGAAAAAGCTTCATCAAATTAGAAAAACGTTCATTGATTTAAGAAAATCATAAATTTGAAAAAAATTCATCTCTTTTATACATATAACGCAAGTATAGAAAATCATCAATTTAGAAAAAATTGAATTTTAAACACGTGCATTTAAAAAGAACAAAAGAAAAAAGAAAACTCAAATAAAAACTGCCTAGGCAATGACCACAAACTAGGGAAAATCCCGATTTGTGAGGGTTGAGATCCTCTGCAGTACTGTACCGTGATGTAGTGTGGATGACACATGGGACCGGGTCCACACGACAGTGACCGTACTGCACGCTGCGTTACAGCAGAGGATCCTAACCCGGTTTGGGAAGCTTCCCAAGACTCGGGGATTCCTGCGGCTGTAGAGACCAAAGAAAAAAAAAGTTATATATCACTAGCAGTTTGATGGCGTAGTGGTTACTGTGTTGTAGATGAAGGCTTTGACCGCGAGTTCGACTCTGGTTGTGCGCACCTTTTTTACAAAATAGACATATTTAGTAAAACGAAATTTGTAACTTTCAAACGTTCGGAATTTAGGAACAGATGAACAATCTGATTCCCGTCCGATGCGGATCGAACGATCCACAGAAGCCGAAATAAAATTTCTTGAGTGATAAAAAAATCATGCATTGAGTGGGATTTGATCCCTGATTGTTTGGTAACTTAACTGATCCAACAACAAACTCACGCTGTTTATCTTTTTTATTTAGATAAAGAAATTTTTTGCACTTGCGTTTGTGTGTCGATTTTTTTTTTGTATGGAAACCTATAGACATAAAAATCCTCATGAATAGTTCTGATCGAGAAAAAGACACACATATGGGTTTTTGAAGGCAAGCAAGTGTTGGCCCAACAACCAATTTTTCTCTGCTATGTTTTTGTCTTTGTAGTTGACTCTTTAATCTCTATTTTATTAGTACAAAAACTTATTTTGACGGAGGTAATACAGTGTCTGCGCAAAATTCTTCAATGATGACAAGGATAATGTCTCCACAAAGTTACATACAACTATGATGGCAACATCACACGAGGGATTTTTTTGGGTTGAAACATACCCCGGTAACTTATGTGCAAATGACATGGTAATTTGTGCACTTCATGGTAACTTTGACATGGGTGAAAATTTTATTAAATATCTCCATGATAATTTACGTGTAAATAGCATGGTAATTTTCGCATGGCAAACCTGATAACTTAGATGTAAACACCGCGGTAACTATGACCCAAAGGAAAAAAAGTTATTAAAAATGTACCCCGGTTACTTTTGTGTAAATAGTATGGTGATAACGCATCACAGACATGATAACTTAGATGTAAACATCGCGGTAACTATGACCCAAAGGAAAAAACTTATTAAAAATGTACCCCGGTTACTTTTGTGTAAATAGTATGGTGATAACGCATCACAGACATGATAACTTAGATACCAATACCGTGATAACTGATAACTTTTGCATAAATATCATGATAATATATGCACTGCATACATGATAACTTAGGTGAACGCGTAACAAATCCCACCGGGATAAAAAGTTTGTTGAAAAATATACTCTGATAATTTGTGTGTAAATAGCATGATAATATACATACAACAAAGCTGATAACTTACTCAATTCAGAAGTGGTAACTTTTTTACCAGGAACAAACGCTGTTGAAAAACACCTCCCAATAACTCATGTGTAAACAACATGACAATACACACATTATTACAAACATCGCGGTAATATTTTGACTGAGGGGATGAAAGCTGTTGAAAAACATACCTGATAACTTTTGTGCAACATGATAATATGCACATAACAAAGATGATAACTCACTACAAACACCATAGTCACTTTTGACCCCGGGGTAAAAGTATGTTGAAAAAATATACCCCAGTAAGTTCTATGTAAATGGCATGGTAACTTATGTATAACAGACATGATAACTTATGTAGCCCGGATGTGGTAATTTTTTGACCTAAAAAAAGTCATCGGAACATATCAACATGGGATCTAGTTTCGAAGATCTCGTCGAGACGGATTTTTATGTGAAGACGGTTTTTTAATCCGAGCGACAATTTGTGCTACGGAACATTTTAAAATTTTGAGTTCAATGGAACTTTCGCTGACATCAGCATTTTCATCCTATATGCATGCATGCACCAAGCAATTAGAGAAAAAAAATCGTTGAATGTATTCATATTTTTTATTGGGAGAGAGAAGCAATAAGCATGCATGCAAATCACACTCATTCGGATCTATTGTTAGAATGAGAACGTTTGGTGGTTATCTAAGTCCTTAGTAAAAATTCTACATGCCCAGCAAGGGAGCACTACAGGAGCCGTCAGCAAAATGCCCTATAACTGACGCATGCAACGTCAAATAGGGTTTGCCCGCCCGTCATGCCTGAGAAAAGGAGGAGGATCTGCTCGCCATTCGTCACTCTGCCTGAGCAAATATCGAGAATGTGCAAATCTAGTGATACTCGTGATCAGGCTGCCTAGCAGAAGGCGACTACAAGGGTGATACAATTAGTCGAAGCACTGCATGGAAAGAAGTTACAATCGCTGCTCCGACACCACCTGTGCCAGTCGCCGCCTCCGAGGATGCCTAGTCCGATGAGTCTGAGGAGAAGGTATCTTTCAGAGTTCCGAGCATGGTGGTACAATTTGTTTAGTTTAGAACAATTACTATATATGTGTATGTCAGATGTGAAAATTTTGCATTTATAGGGGAAAATGGAGGGGTTTGGGGGTTACCGGTACCTGCAGGGTTGTTTGGGGACATCCCACCAACAAATGGGTCGTCCATTTGGAACATATCGTTGGAGATGCCCTATGGAGACATGGCAGAAGTGACTTTTTCTTTCTTTTATGACTTCTAACTCCGTGGCAGAATTGAGTTAACTGGCTGTAGGGGTTGTCGGCAAGGGAGTAGGGGTGTGAGACGGGGGAGAAAGGCGGAAAATGGCCACAACCCGTGTCGCGCGGAAACCAGGCGGGACTGATCCAATTTGTGAAGAGCGATGTATCATCAATTAGTTATCATAAGTTGTTTGTTTGATAATCATAGAGAAGAAACTGACACATCTAACAGAGTTGATGGTTTGGATAGGAATCCAATATGCAGAACTTCAGGGAGGGGATACCTCTAAACGATGACCAACCTATCCAGTCAGTTATAGGAATTTACTCAAAAGTAGCTCAAGGTTGCAGTAATTCTACGATGACCGTAACCACATATCATGAGATGTTATCCTTCATTCCACTTCATAGTTCATACTCTTGTCACACAGAACCATTGCACCTTTCAAAAGAACCAATGCTAGATAAATACTAGCCCAACTAAGAGCCACATTAACTGTTTCTTCATTTTTCTGGTAAACTACTGATTTGATTATCTTGAACAAACAGGCATGCTTCCAGCATTAAGAAACGATGTTCTGTTCTGAGGATGAACAACAAGAAGCCTTTGGGCGGCTCAAGAATAGTAATACTCCTGCAGACGGCTTGGCGATGACTAAAATGTGAATGTCGGTTGCTCCCTCACATCCTTTGCTGCACCATCAGCAATGTAACGCCACAGCATCGAACCTTCAACGAGCCCATGCTTCAAACTGAGGGTCGTCGACAGGAGTTCCTGACATCTCTCGGCGAATTCTGGATTTTACTGAGTTTCTATGGTTTGGCGGGTCAAGACATGTCTCTAATCCAGATCACCTCTCTGACTCCACGGATTAAATCCAACACCAGAAAACGCACTATAAACCGCTTTGCGGCCTCACTTCAGATTGGTTTTCTGATCTTATCTAGTCCGGCACAAGCTGTGAACAAGGTGAGTTATTTACATTGAAGCATGAGCTAGGATTTGGTTTTCTCCAAAATCTCACATGAGGCAAACGAAAGTGAAGGTGAGGGAGTTCTATCATACAAGAATAATGCGAATGATGTCCCTGAAGAATCATATACATATATAAAGACCTGCTGGCATATAAAGAGGTGCTGCATGCTAGCGAGAGTACATCATTTGAACATGTTGTGATCATTCATTTCACCTTGAGTCACCAAAAGCACGGGATGCATGTGAAAGAAAATAGTGCGTCTAAATTGCTTTCGCATCACAATCCCCGTTGTGCTGGCCGTCGCAATTCGCATGTGAAGATATAGTGCGTCTAAATCTTCTTGAGCGACTACCACGTGTGTAGCTGCGGCCTCAAACAATGATCAAGTAAAAATCGAGAGATGAGGTAGGGGCAACAGGTGGGATGGTATTTAAACTAGTTATCAAGTTCCCAACTCTTCTATGTGTTATCTTTGTGTTATTTTTTTTCCTCCTTTTTTAAACTAGGAGGATAAACCCCGGCCTATGCATTAGCGATGCACATAGTCATATACTCCATCCGTCTTAAAATAAGTGTCCTGACTTTGTACTAGAGTTAGTATAAAATTGTACAAAGATTGATATATTTATTTTGGGATGGAGGGAGTATTATATTATTCAAATTCAGCAGCTGAATAACATCGGCCCGGAAAAAATACCCAAGGCAGCAATGCCTCGCGACAGTAACTTCATCAAATAGCCACTAACCTTATGACAAAAAGATATAAATCTCTACCCCTATAGTGTACCAGTTTTAAATTTGGATTTACCCCCTCGGCTAAGTCTTTCCCGCCAAAGGGAGATGAAATCAAATCCAGCCGTCGATTTCTTCCTTTGTATCAACATCCACCCTCCATCACACACAAATATACCAAATCTGATGGTCCATGTTTGCTGGATTCGCCCACCTCTTCCCACCTGTGTGGAGTTTTCTCGGATGTTCGTGATGCTCCTCACGTGACTCCATCTGTTTGGAAAAATCAAAGCCACCTCGCGCGCGAAACCCATCCTGGGAAACAACACGAGCCAGCGCGCCAAACATCAGCTTCTCCATCCCCCTCCACACCCCACCGCCACCTCCACCTGCTGTCTACATCGATTTTGTTCCATCTTCTTGGAGTACTTTTGAGTGCTTGCAACCCGTTGGATCTAGGTTGGGAGGAGCGGAAGTGCCGTAACCTACAGGCGAGTCTGCTGTATACTATTTATCTTTTGCCCTTGATTCTGATTTTCCGATTTTCTTGAGCGGAAGTGCAAGTTGATGTTTCTTGCAAAGAACTATCTATTCTCTCCATGTTGCGAAATGATGTCATTTTCTGTCCATTGTGGAGGATATGCATTTTTGTGCACACAAGGTGTTTGTGTATTTGCCCAAACTGTTATGAAGAGATAGAGACGTGTGGAAGGCAAAGGATTAATGTGCGGTTGTGAAGCTGCATACCATAATCGGATGTATGAGTGGAATGGTCATAGTCATACTTTTGTATTCTTGTTAGCTGGTTCTTGATTCCTTATATAATGTTTTGATATGTTCAGAAGTTATACTCATTTGATAAATTTACATATGATCCCCACAAGTGATAAAAAGTATTTATCAAAAAACTACCACAATTCATCAATTCGTGCCTATAAACTACCACTTTACAAATTTGGGCCGAAAACTACCATTTTTCAACTAATCTTTGACTGAAAACTACCATGTCTGGAAAGTCCTCGATTCGGCCAGTTTAAACCTGTTTATGACAGGTTGGGCCCACTCATAAGCGCTGACGTGGCAGAGTAGTCAACTCCGCTAGATTGACTGTTATATTGACTGTTATGACATGTGGGACCAATATGTAAGCTCTATCTTCTTCCATGGAACTCCCTATCTACGGTCGGTCCGCGTCTACACCTCAGTGCCATTCTTTCTCTCTGCGGAGGCTTTGAGCGACGGAAGGAGCGAGCTAGCAGCAGGACCACGTTCGGGACGCAGGTGGCGGTGGTGAGGGAGATGGGGACGGGGTGGCGGAGGGCGTTTTGAACGTCGGAGCGCCGGGATGGGCAGCGGGGGTAGCAACCTGTCGAGCCTGGCGCCCATGACCCTGCTGCAGCCGGCGTCGGCGCTCGTGTCTACCAGGAAGCGGATGGCGCTGCTGCAGATCATCTCGGCGCCGTCCTCGCCCAGACCCAGCTCCAAATTCGCGCTCTTCCTTCGATTTGGCCGGAGGTGGAGAAGGAGGTCGTTGAGCGATGGGATGGCTACAGAGGGGGGAGGAGGTCAGCCCCGTGCGCGTCGCCGGGGGCCGCGGAGGCGTGGGCCAGGGATGGCCACCACGCACGGGGAGCTCCTTCCATGGCTGGGGTGGTTGGACGCCATCCGCGCTCACCACAGACGAGGCATGGTCACCATCCACCAGCTCGTGTGCAGCCGGTGCTGCTCGCAGCTGCGACTGCTTGCGCCCGTCCGCGCTCTAGCGGCCGCTGCAGCCATGGCAGTCCGGTGCTCTTTCTCTCCTCCCGTGACAAGCCATGGCAGCTCGTGCTCCAGGACGAAGACAACCTGCTCGAGGAAATGCCCCAAAGAAAACTGTCTTTAGGGAGAAAAGGTTGATGATGACATGTGGGTCACACACGTCATAACGCAGAACTCACGGACCAATCTAACGGTGTTTGATTATTGTGCCATGTCAGCGCTTACATGCGGGCCATCCTTGTCAGAAAGGCGTTTAAAAGAGATGAATCAAACACTTTTGAGACATGGTAGTTTTTAGTCAAAAATTAGTCGAAAAGTGGTAGCTTTCGGCACAAATTTATAAAGTGGTAGTTTGTAGACACGGTTGGACGAATTGTGGTAGGTTTTTGTTAAATACTCGGTGATAAATGAAATGTTATATGGAATAATAATGTCGTAACTGTTATCTTTTTCTTTTGTGGGGTATATTCTCTTTAGTTATTGATGATATTAGAGACTAAAAAACTGCAGCTCCATAATTTCATCAGAGCTGAACTGAACTACAGTTTAGTCAGTACATGTCCCATGACTTTATATGTCTACACGAGAGTATATATTGTCAGTCAAAGCATTAAATTTGCGAAATTCATGCTCTTAGATTTAATTTATCTAATAACCTAATGTGTTGTTCAAACTTGTCCTGCAGATTTGAGCTGGCAACTTCGAACGATCGACATCGCCGGCCCGCATGACTCTGTGTCGGCATTCTGTTGCAAATACCAGCCCATTTGCTTCTCCTTCATCAGTCCCAGGTACATAAGTTTTCCCGTAACATAGAGGTACACAATCTGTAATCATGTGGTTTCCTGTTCTGAGCAGACAATATAAATACCTTTGTGGTCTCCTCAGATGTATAAAAAAAGAAGAGTATAAACAGGGTTAATCCCATGAAGGATGCAAACAATTATGTATGCTCATCATATGAATGCAGATAACTATAGATAACGATGCATACAGTTGGAAGCACGGACTCCTTTTAAAAATATTACGAATGTCCCGGTGGTTAATTCAACGACGGCATCAGAAGCGAAACAAGGTTCTACATCTTTGGACTCAAATCATGTTCCTGAAGATTGATTAAGATTTATATTTATTTTGTATATGACATATCTTTTGGTTACTAATTTTTCAGCACTAGATAATTATTTTGTTGAACAAAGAGATGTATCAAAAATCCTGTACATCGTAAGCGTTTTTGTGATCGGAATAGATACTTGCAAATGACTCCAGTTCAAAGAGAAACTTATTTACAGAGGAATCGCGAGTACAAACGGGCTAAGAGAGAAAACCATGCAAATAGTAGTACTGGCAGAGAAATATGAGTTGAAGTGACCACATACACAAGCTTTTGTCCATGCTTTGCTTTACCTTTTCTTTGACAAAGTCGAATATGTTTTCCTTAACCTTGCCATGAACAGAACCTTCCTATCTCGCATATATTATTTATAATATTTTGTTTGAAACTATGATTATGTTGATGCCCTGTAATTCATTTAGATATTAGACTTTCCAGCGAGTAGTTCATTTGATACTTATAATATGTATCCCGGCATGTTTTCTACAGGAAGTTTCCAGAGCTGCACTATTTTCGTCTGTGGATTCAAGCGCCATCATTCTGGCAATCTCCAGGAATAGGAGGGATCTCTCCTCCTTGTCTTTCCTGTTCTACAAAGTAAACAAGAAACTTGCTTCTCTACGTAGTTTCAAGATTTCTGTCAAGGGTATATGTATGGTGTAATCCTGTAGTCCATAGTTTAGCTATGCAAGTGTCATTCATTTCTGGTTAGATGACATCTCTAATGACACGAAGCAGCTTGTCTTGGAATATATTGTAATATGTTTTAACAGTATGTTGCAATAAAGCTTTATCTTTTTCATGTAAAAGAAAATGTCAGCTGTGTGCTCTTATGATGTGCGTGGTAATGCCAAGCTGGTCAAACGGTGTGTGAGAGTGAAATGCAAACTGGCCAAACTGTTTTATGTCATGTTCCACTGAATATATGCACCATACATCGCGCACAGAATCACTGCTATAGCTTTTCATAGTATTTAACCATTAGACATTAATCAAAAAAATGGTCTCATTTTCATTGCACACAAGACAACTTCAATATTACAAGTTTGACAAAATACTAGCATTTCATTCATATGCTTCGGACCAGCCCCACAACCACACTTTGCAAAGAATTACCATTTTCATTACATATCTTCAGTACTTCTTCGCATGGCAACACACGCACACACAAAATTGGTCTACAAGGATTACTTTTTTCCTGTTCCCCCTATATGCTTTGCCATCTTCGAGACCCTTGGTCCATCATCAGGCGCACGGGTCCACCCGATCTCCACGCATAAGGCGCTTGGGAAGGAGCCAGAGGTACACTCCTCTAGAATGTTGTGCTCGGCATCAGTGTCACGGGCTCGGGATGGCCGGAAAGCGAGTTGGAGTGTGGCGCAGTAGTGAGAGAGGCGAACCCTGCAATTTGACAAACTGAAATTTCAGAATGTTGGCTTAATTTCAGAAAATACCTGGCTTCACACAGAGGGTCGAGACCGGCTGCTGGTACCGCATGGCTCTTGGTCGTCGTCGAAGTTCTCAGGAGAGAGTGCAGGCATCTACAATTGCCGACCGACGGGCGAGCAGCGGCTTCTAGCTAAGAGCCTAAGAGGTAGATACCGACGACAGGATAGGTTTCAGACATAGCAGCACAACCTGAGAAGTAGGACGCTGTAGTGGAGGGTGGGTGGCGCAGGTTAGCCGATGATGGGAGGGCGATGAGTATTACTGATTCCTGTGGCCGCATTTAAGTGCGGAGGACTTTGGGCATCGATCTGAGAGAGAAAGAGAGAAGACAATGAGAGCTAGAGGAAAGGGGATCGGGTGAGGAGCGGCGGGGAAGAACAGGGGAGTAGCCTTTTTTTTTTTGAGCAACAGGGAGTAGCCGAGTAGATGCGGTGCGTGTGTTGCAGGCTAGGCCTGTTGGGCTAGGCCAATGGGTTCATGGGTGTGTGTACACGGACAATTTTCTTTTTGCTGGCAGTGTACACGGACAATTAATAAAGGAAACGTGAACCTTACTTATCTGTATACGTTTTGTCGTTTCTAAAAAAATTGTGTATATGTTTTGTCTCAAAAAAATTGTGCATGTTTTTTCTATTTGTTTCTAAAAGAAAAAGAAAGGTCCCCTAAAAAAAGGCAACAACATATATACGTGTGCATATGTTGTTTCCTTTGAATTTTACCAACTATAAAATGAAATGCACAATAGTGTAAAATGTGAGCAAATTCAAGCTCATTGGTTCTGTTAATTTTTATTTCTTATATCTATCACTATGACTTAATTTGATCGTAAAAAATGAAAAAAAAATCAATGTTTTGGACGAAGAAGCCACCACTTTAGTATTACTACATCTTTTATTTGTACAAATGTATACATGAAGGCGTGCATTGCACGTACACTTTTACTAGTGAAACAAAAAGCACACAACTTCTAAGCTGAACCTTCAAGAAGGAATCTCCACACGTGCGTCGTTGATAACAAGTCCAACCCAAGGTAGATCTCCATATTTTCATTCCCAAAGCCAAGTTTTCATCCACCACCTCAAGCAAGGGTATGACATAGATGCGCGTCGACATAACCTGGTCGGAGATTTAGTGTTTCCATTGGAGTGTGCATGCTCGTCATTGAAGTCGCCTCTATCATCAACACTAGTCTGACTACGGACACCTCGCTAGCTGGATACCTTAGGAGGAGAAACTAGAAGACAAACACATCTCATATAGCCTCGCCTCTAGTCCCTTTGGCACCAGCTTCGATCCAGCCGCAACAGGCAAAACATGACACCTCTACCAGATTCACCATGCAACATCTACCGATAGTAGCACGACTTGAAGTCTCCGTATAAGAAAATATGCATGAAAACATAGCCTCCGTCGAATGATTCAATTGCTTCATGCTTTAGAGAACTGCAAAAAATACACAAACTCTTCACCGACTTGTTCTTGCATGGGAAGCCGGAAGAACATCCACTTAAGAGTCCTAACTGGATTTCACCGTGACGCGCTCCGCACGCGCATCATGGGAGACTGTAGATCGGCCGCCGGCGACTCGCCCTATAGAACGCTTCCTCTCCCTCGCCGCCGTCGGAGTGCGTACGCCAGACGAGCCCATGCAGTGTGGGCCGCGGCGGGGTCTCTCCCTCCTTCCCCTGGTCGCCGTGGCGGCGATGCGGGTCGGTTGTGCGGCCGCAAGGGGCGTGGTGCCCGGCTGGATTCCCGGTGGTGGGGACGGCTTGATTCGGCGTCGTCTTGGCTAGGAGGCGGTGGCGCGTCGCGACAGCACTAGTGCAGGGGTTTCGGTTGGGATCGTCTCGGTCTCGATTTGCATCTCGATTGGGGGCGTTGCGGTCGCCAAGGACGGCGGCGGCATCACCGGATCGGCAGCCGCGTGACCAGATTGGCGGCGGCCGGCCGGATATGGGCCCAGGCGTGGGCTTGGTCTCCGGGTCGCGGTCGACATAGTGGTGGGAGCGATACGTCGGCGGCTGGGCGGATCTGCGGGATTCCATCCTTGTCTAGTCCTTGTCAGCGTGGGCAATTCCGGAAGAAACCCTAGACCTCTTTGGGATCAAGCGATGACGGTGCTTTTGCGTCATAGTCCCTCTTCAGGGCATCGTTTTGGAGTTTGCTTCGGTTGAAGGGAGAAGCGATGCTGGCAGGGCATGCCCGGTGGTGCAACTACTGATGAAAATCGCTCCGACGTGTCCGGTGCTAGAACTGGCCTTTTCTTTTGCTAAAACAAGCAAAGTTTTTGCTGCTACAGAATGGTGTTTCATTGCGATAGTCAGTGGTGACGACAGTATTTCGGCTAGAACCGGTGATGTTTGCTGAATTTTGTATTTTTGCTTGAACATGGTGTTGTGAGCCAACAATGCATCGAGCCAAAGTTGGACGACGCCGGCGATGCTACAAACTTCATCGACGGATGCTACAACCTTCATTTGCAGGAGCGACAAGCAGCGATGGTGAGATGGAAAGTTGTGACCATAGAGTCGATTTGCTGGGACAGAGGGACGGCGGTGGTGGAGGAGCTACAACGACGGATGATGGTAGAGATGGGACGTTGTGCCCCCGTGCTGCAACCACGGGTCGATCAGGAGCTGCAATGGCAACCTCAGGCATGACGGCGACCTCGCACACGACGATAGTGTCCTCACGCATGACAACGACAAGTTATTGTGGCGCCGACACGAGCAAACCGACGGCAAGCATGGATCCCGGGGCGGCCGATGAGCGCATTATTGCGCGGCCGTGCGGGAGGCCGGCGAACGCGGGTGAGGAGGAGCGGTTCCGCTGGGCTCTATCCTCTTTCCATTTTTTGCTTTTCTCTTTAGATGAAAGAATGAATGTACGGTTTAAAAGGTGTATCGTGTGGTAGCGCAGCGACTGGCCTAAATTTGAACCGACGCGCAGGCGCCTATCACTCGCCTTGCAAAAAAGTATTCCCTCTGTTCCGAATTACTCGTCGCAGAAATGAATGTATCTAGATGTATTTTAGTTCTAGATATATCTATTTCTGCGGCAAGTAATTTGGAACAGAAGGAGTATCATACTGTTGCTGATCCTGCGTGTACGCCCATGCTGGATGATACTAGCGCGTTCCTCACGCGGGGACAAAAATTAGCAAAACACCAACTACTACTTGGTTCATCGACACGGATGCATTGATGAATGGAGTGCGAACAGGGTGCCAAGCAATGAATGGAGTGCCAACCAATCCAACCAAAAGGTATGGTAGCAACGATGGGCACGCACGCAGCTTGCTTCGCGTGCTCTGATTTGGTCCGGGCAGGATTGGTTGGCCTTATTTGAAAATGCTCAGATCCGCGAATACGGTCCAAAGAAGAAACATGCTGGACACGCATGCTTACGCTACGGGCCATTAACGTTATTTTGCAGATCCGGGACGCCGCGATTTTGCTCCCCGGCTCCTCTTCTGCCGCGCATAAACAGTAAAATAAAATAAAAAAATAGCAAAATAATTTATTTTTTAAATTCATTTTTTTTGCAAGCAAGGTACTTGAATGTGTGATGACTGTGCCAAATTTGGTGGTTTTTAAATATTTTGAGTAGCTCTCAGCAAATAAAAAAAATTGGACCTATGAGAAAGTTAAAAAAACACATTGTTCGCAGCTTAGTTTGTAAAAAAAATTGCCACGAGATCCTCCAATGTTGAAACACTATCAAAGTTCGCATGCACTCAAGCATCTTACATGCAAGACAAATCAAAACTTTTTAAATATTTAATATTTCTGCTACTCTTTTTCATATTTTACTGTTCACTCGGAGCAGACGAGCCAGGCTCAGATAGCAATTACATGCGGATGGGTGCTATTCCTTCTATTGACAGCTAACTCATCTTAGTCGGTGCTGGGTAGAAAACCAAGGGAACCACCTCATAATACTTCTCCATTCAGGTTCAGTGTGCATTATTGAATTCATGCTTCAGTTAATTCATCCAAAAATCCGAGCTGATGTAGAGAAGCAATCAATATAATTCAACAACCCCCTCACATCTATGCTATTCTTGTCCTTGGACGTGGGATCAATGTAGGGTGCATAATCTTTTTAAAATATTGCGTTGATAGGGTCTTGAACTTGAGACCTCTCCAATACCATATTGAATTCGGGCTCCAGCCAGTTGATTCAAAAGTCTGAACTGAAGGAGAGAGGCGGACAATATATTTCGACATGTGTTACTGCCAAACACCCTGCAAAACCCATTAGCGCCATCTTACTCCCTCCATTTGGGTTTATTGTGCCCCCAAGGTCATCGGGCACCGCGATCAAACAAATAGGTGCATGCACAAGAAAGATTTAGCGGATAAAACCCGAATGAAGGGGGGTAAAAAATATCCGCATCTCCGTAGCTGGAACCGCTCCATAGTCGTGTTCCACCGTGCATATTCCTTGTCGGGGAGGAGGATGAGCCACGTACAAAGGATGCATCGCGTGCTCTCATCTGCTTGTATCAGAATTGGTCGTGTCAATTGTTAAATCTGGAGATTAGGCAAGGTTAATGCCAAACAAAAATTAGATTCACCATCACTGGTATTATGCCTCGTGATCAAGCCGGTCCTGAGAATCCGGGAGCCTTTAGCGGAACTAAAATTTGAGACCCCTTAATGCAACTATTAAAAACATAATCAATATATGTAATATGTATTGTTAAAAACATAATCAATAGAGCACATATGAAATCAATATGCATATCAAATTATTTGTACATATTACCTCAAATGTTTCTTCCAACATTCCTTGGCGGCAGCTATAGCTAGCTATAACCTTTTTAGCTGCTGCAAAGCCCGGCTGCTATTTGCCATAGCCGGAGATTTAAATCACTGTTGATCAGCGAGCTGCGGATTAGCATAGTCGCCCCTTCATATCAGATTTAAATCTCCTGGTACCTGGGGCAAGAAGGCTAAGAGGGAACGCGTGGACGAACACCGCAGCCAGATACTAGGTCATCTGCTTCTCCGTATTCGCCGACAGTTTGGTTTCTTCATCGTGGTCTTATTTTTGGTAAGCCTGGTCCACAGTAGCATACTGCCCCTTCTGATCTAGCAGTATTCACTTGTAAATGCTATATTAATATAAACCAGCAGCACAGTGCATACCCTGGGCATGAATGAGCTGAACCATTTCTTGTGAAATTTACCCTACAAGATCTTACAAAGTTCCGGCGTTCCAAATGAAGCAGCGGTGATGTCAGCAAAGTTGGCCCTTCTAATTTACTATTATAAGACGTTTCTAGAGAAAATAACAGTGTCGAATACATCATATATTAAGTTACAAAGGGAGTACTAGCTAGCAGTATCCACTTAACTGCGGTTAAGTGAACCAAACTTTGCTCCTTTGTGTGTGGACGTCCTGAACTCATGGGCATATGAACCCGCTTTCTAAAAATGCATCTTAAACGTGTTTTAAAATGTCAAAAAGGGCTTAGCCCCGGCTCCATTGCATTAACATTGAAACCCAGCAGCCAAATTGATACTTGCATGAAAGTAAAATTGACTGGAGGTAGTGTTCCTATTATTAGTTTCTCTCTGCCTTGGTACTGATCAGTGATAAGACATGGAGAAACCAAATTGATACTTGCATGAAAATAAAATTCTCTGCCGCTGCTGACTATTACTCGACTTGTGTGGATTGACTAGATAGATAGTTGTTGCACGTGGTAGGCCATGAGCATCTACAGGAACATACGGCTAGAGAGATCGATCGTCTCACACTTGTCGCCTGCAAACCCCATTATCAGCTCCATCTCACTCCCCCCATTCAGGTTTATTATGCCCCAAGATCAGACACCACGACAAAACCAGTAGGTTTGTGGAGAAGAAATATTTACAGGATAAACCCGATGGAGAGGGTAAAAAAAAGGTCAGCATCTCCACAGCTGGAACCACTCCATCATCGCGGTCCGCTGTGGATATTCCTTGTTGGAGAGGAGGATGGGCCACGTAGGCAGTGTGCATCAAACCTTCCTAAGGGGCGTCGGGTATATCCCTTCCCCACCATCCCTCGCGTACCGGGGGAAACCCTAGAACTTGTTCGGGCAACAACGGCGTCTTCGTCGCACTCCTTCTTGAAGGTGTTGCTTGGTGCACGGCGCTTCGAGATGATGGGAGTGTGGTGGTACTTTGTCGGAGGGTGCATCGGTTGCTGGTCTTTCTTTCTTCGTTGATCTGCCGGTGTCGGCATTTATTTCTCTTTCATTTTCTTGTATTTTCTTTTGGGCTTATCTGTGCTGCGGCCCCAACGAGCTGGATGTATTGGAAATTTGCTTTATAATATAAAATGAGGGAACCCTTTATCGGACGTAGGCAGCATGCATCGCCTGCTCAGATGTGATAGTAGTAGGACTGGCCGTGTCAATTATTAAACCTACCGTGTCTCCAGTCAAGAAAACTTGACGTTCTGGACAGCATGGTAACACTAATTGCAGCACAATATAACTGGAGGTAGCAATACAATACGTGGTGTGGGCTTTTAGGACATGGGTCTAGTCGCACCCGATTACGCAAAAAAGAAAAGTAAAAGTAAATCAAGAAAATGTGGAACTTTTTTGCAACAAACATAGTCTAGCATAATACCCATGTTCAAGTCTTGGGATAAAATGTCGTATTGTGAGCGAAAAACAGATATGCAGCTAAAAAACCATAAATAGTAGTGTTTATATAGCAGTATATTGATTATGTTGCGTTTTCCTCGGAATACGGCATAAATCATTTTGTCCTAAAACTCTTAACGTGAGTATTGCTACACCATATATGTTGTTAAAAAGTTCCAATTTTTTGACAATTTTTATTTTTTTCCTTTCAATTCGGGTGCACCTAGCTAGACCGAGGTTCCGCGAGCATTTTCGTAGATTATGCTCCTATTATTGGTTTCTGTCTGCCTTGGTACGTGCTGATTAGTGATACATTGAGAAGTCAAACTGATACTTGCGTAAAAATAAATTTTGCTGCTGCTGACTATTACACGTGTGTGGATCGACTAGATTAATAGTTCTCCATGTGGTAGCCCATGAACTACGGCTAGAGAGATCGTGGCGCACTTGAGCCAAGGCCTCCCTCAAGCAGGCACGACTATATATTTCCGGCTGGAGCAGCATCTACACTCACTCCTACACTTGCCTTGTATTGTTAATGCGTGTGGTTGCAGCGAGCGTAGAATAGTTGAGATCGTCGATGCCTTCCACCGAATCGGCCGCCGGCGAGGCATGGGACCGCCGGCGTGAGCTGCAGGCCTTCGACGACACCAAGACGGGCGTCAAGGGCCTCGTCGACGCCGGGGTCACGGTCCTCCCGCCCATCTTCCGCCACTCGCCGGAGTCCCTCGAGGGCATCACGTCCTCAAACCATGACGCCGCGGCCATCCCGACCGTCGACCTATCGGCCGCACGGCGCGAGGACACGGTCGCCCTGGTGCGGCGCGCGGCCGGGACGGTGGGCTTCTTCCAGGTGGTCAACCACGGCGTGCCGGCCGAGCTCATGGCCGGCATGCTGGAGGGGGTGCGCCGGTTCAACGAGGGACCCGCCGAGGCGAAGCAGGCCATCTACAGCAGGGACCAAGCTCGCAAGGTGCGTTTTGCCTCCAACTTCGACCTCTTCTCGTCGGCGGCGGCCAACTGGCGCGACACCCTCTTCTTCCACCTCGCCCCGGATCCGGCACCTTCCCAAGACCTGCCCGAGGCAGTCAGGTACGTAGTACTCCATATATGAACACAAATATACACATACTGGACTGCAGCACACATGCATGATCCATCTGCGAGGATTTGTAGTTCATAACATATTCCACTTTTTGAAACCAAAAAATAATAATAGGGACGTGGTCACGGAGTACGGCAAGGCGGTGACTAAGGTGGCGCTGTCCGTGCTGGAGCTACTGTCGGAGTCCCTCGGCCTGAGCAGCGACCACCTGCGCGACATGGGCTGCGCCGAGAACCTCAACGCGGTGTGCCAATACTATCCGCCCTGCCCGGAGCCGCACCTCACCTGGGGCACCAAGAGGCACACCGACCCGGGGTTCCTCACCGTTCTCCTGCAGGACGGCATGGGCGGCCTGCAGGTGCTCGTTGATCGCAAGACCTGGGTGGACGTCCCTCCCGTGCCCGGCGCTTTCATCATCAACATCGGCGACCTTCTTCAGGCATGCATATAATCCACCCTCCGTCTCCATCCAACCATTTCGCTCGCTCTAAGTCGTACTAACACATATGTAACTCCGATGAAGTGCAGCTTGTCAGCAATGACCAGTTCAGGAGCGTGGAGCACCGGGTCCTGGCCAACAAGAGCAAAGACACTGCCAGGGTCTCCGTGGCGTCCTTCTTCAACACCGACATGGAGAGATCCACGAGGCTGTATGGCCCCATCACCGATGGGCACAACCCCCCGATCTACAGGAGCGTCACGGCTCGGGACTTCATCGCGACGTTTAACCGCATCGGCCTCGATGGTCGCTCGCTCGACCACTACCGGTTGGACCAGGATACTCCCACGCCTGCTGTGGAGGCGTGTGAATGAAGCGGGCATTTCCGTTTCTTTAAAATTTATTTATTTGCAAGTTTAAATTTAAGCATTTTCGAATAAGGGAACCTACTCTATTCCTCCAACCAAATAAGTGCCATAAGCCCATAACCGTTGACAAAACTCTCTCATACTCAACCAAAGTATGAGCAGCACCGCAAAAGTGAGAGGCTGTTGGAAAGATGCTCTAGAGGCAATAATAAAGTTGTTAAGTAGTATTATTCTATTTTCCACATTCTTGATTAAGTTTGTGTTCATCCTATATATGTGCATAAGTTCTTGCATATGTGATTCTAGAGAAAAACCTGTATGCATGTATGAAATGGCAGGCACCATAAGGATCCCTAGTCAGGCCTCTAAATTAGCTCATGTTTGTTGATGATCAAGTTCACCAAATAATTAACACCAGAATACCGGATGAAAATTTCTGGTCACCAAACGTTACTGGGTAATCATAAAGGTGATTTTTAGGTTTATTACCAAAAATTATGTCCTGGTGCTAGATAAGTCAAGACTGAGATTTACCCCTCGGCAATGGAGGGGCAAACTCTGGGCCCTCTCAATGGACTCTACGCGTTCTTTAGAACAACCTCAAGATTGTGATGTCAATTGATGGAGCAAATCTAACACTATTGCGGGAAAAATACACAGGAGCTCCTGGGTGCTCCAACCCACCCACCCCCTACGAATATTAATTTAAAATAATATTAGCAAATGACAAAAAAACTGAAATTTGGTGATATCAAACCCGGGCGCCCAATCTACTCCCGTGTGAAATTTCGTTAAAAAATACCAGAAAATGTATCTGTGGCGAAGAAAACACAGTCCAACTTAAGATCCATCCAAACAGTTTTTCTCTATACATAGAAGTTTTTTGTCTTTTTACTGAGAATACGTTTCCTGCTATTTTTTCACAAAATTTCACACGGGAGTAAATTGGGCACCCAAGTTTGATGACCCAAAATTTCAGGGTTTACATATAGAGGGGTGGAGCACCCGAGTGCTCCAAATCCTCTTCCCACCATTGTGCGAGTGTACATATATTGAATAGTATGCTTTACACTATTGTTTTCTCACATGCACTTAGGTATATGATGGGAGATACTGTACATGAATGAAACATACAAAGGTCAAACCGTTTTTATCACTCTGCAGAAGTTCAGTACATTTACATGTACATGTCCACACACTTCTTTGGCTACTGGGTGTTTGATTTATTGGAATGTGGGCGATGGTCGCCCTAATGTCATGCTATTTGCTGGTCTTGTGGCATTTGTGTTATCCTGTTGGTTGGGCTATCCAACGCTAATTTTGTTGCGTTCATGTGTGTCGCCGGGGAGAAAATTGCACAACAAAGCATTGCCTACTCCCACGTTAACTAGATTTCTCCATCCTCCCTTACATAGGAGAGTCATATAAGTACTGTGTCGAATCCGAGTGGTATGGAATTAGGGATGAGATTTTCCTCTCCATCAAATGCATAATAATCGTTGGTACCAAAAATGAGAATCGCCACAAGATAGAGATTGTCAGACCTCAAATACAAGGACTGTGTACTCAAATTCTCCTTGAGGTCGATCCGTTCTGACTTTATTGGGAATTGCACGACCATGTATAGAAAGCAGTATCCAGAAGGCTCCCCGAGAACTGGGATCCAATTAGCTATATAATATACGGCAGCCTTATTGACCCGTTCGTCCAACCAATCAATTATGGCATCATTGTTCTGGTTTCCGAGGTTGAAGTCTTCATAATACCCTGGGACGGACCAATGTTGTCTGCAGAGGGAAATAATTTAGAAAACAAATTGAGTTGCTGATTGAATAATAAATCGATGTTTAGTGGCATACCCATCAGAAGAGGGGATCATCGCAAACAGTAGTACAACAGCAATAAAAGCCATGCCAAACTGCAATTCAGAGAAATCATCATCGTTTTTTGCTTTTCTCCAAAATCTCACAGCCACTAAATCAAAGACAAGGTGAAGGATATCATACTGGACCTATCAAGATGATGGTACCCTGAAGCTAGGTAGATATATAGACTTGCAGGTTGCCAGATTGCATTTTCCCTACATTTCATCACACGTTTCTCCAAAACGGTACTGTGCTGACATGAAAAGCATGTGATAGATCATGCATTGCTAGCATGGGTGAGTTGCCATCTGATGTGGTTTCATGCTGCAGCTTACATGTACTTATGGCCTTTGAAAACTTGTTCTAGGGGAACCATACCAACTCGTAGCCATTACATGCAGTACAAGAATCTAGTGAAGTGTCAATATTCACACCTTATTTAATAAATGCAGCAACTGGTTTTTGCACGCCAGTTACATATGGATGGGTGCAAGTCATGCAAACTGAATTGCTAACAGCCACAGCTTACTCGTGGTAAACAACACCGCCATGCATGAACATTACATGATAGTTCTCATATCAATCCTTTTGTATCTATCCTACGATAGAAAAGATATAATGATATATCACACTTCAACAGCTCACCATGTGCAATTTTTCTTGGCAGAATCCGTACTACGCACTAAGCATTATTTGAAATACAATAACTGGAGTAGGAATGTTATACAAATGCATAAACGGTTGGACAAAAACCACCGAGCAAGCCATTAAAAACGTAAACAGTTTCCGCTTTCATCTTACCCGCACCTTTCAGAAGAAACTATGCTCCATAAATTGCTATAGTAGCTGCGAGTGACATGAATGATTTCTTCACTTCTACCATAAACTACTTTTTGATTTATTTCCATGCCAGAATCTCTAACAAACAAGCATGGTCTAGCATTAACAAACAGGAACGAGAACGGCACATATGTTGGTTTTTGATCCCTAGATCAAATCACCCTAGGCGTATGTGCAAGCTAGCCTCAGCCAAGCAACCAAGCAGGCAGCTGGATTGATGGGCAGTAGCCGCACACACGTACAAGTTTACGGCGAACGGAAAAACTGATCGATGGATTTTGTTGATAGCCACAGGGCGTGTCGCTCCTGGCTTTCTCTTTTAGCTTTTCGTTGTCTTGGTGATTTACAGCGTGGGTTACATAGGTATATAAAGAAGCTAACCTGCCCCTATACAAAACCTATTCGTTGAATACTTGGAGTACTACTCGGACCGGTACATGGACATGTACTCGGACGTCGTGTTTATTCCTACATTTACCCCTCTAAACATGACGTCCTCGGCGCGACCTGAATCTCAAATGCGACGACTACTACTCATAGGCTTCATCGTTGGCATTGCCTTTGTCATTCCTCGCAGCTTTTCAGGGACCGCCCTTATTGTCATCAATTCATCCATAGCTTGATGCCAACGCTCCTTTTTGGTCACGTCTTCAACTTTCACCTGTTCTCCGGTACTTGATAGACTCTCTTGTAGATGCATGTGGGGATATCCGTGAGGGGATAGATTGTTGGCTTTTACAGGGCTAGCTAGTATTCAGCAGGACGTACTTGATGTACGCTTGTGAATCGATCTCGGCGGAACTCACATACTTGGCGATAGAAAAAAAACCGGAACGAAACTGATTTTGGTGGTGCGTAAGACTTGCACCTTTTCGTTATGTTTCTCTAGTATATAAAAGATACATGACCGACTTGTCACGTCCAACTCGTAGCCTAGACTGGTTACCAACACGACGCGACCCGGATTCGTACAAGCACGTCCGGTTTACCTTACGTAAGATCTTTCCTAAACATAATCTATCTAGGACACTTGACCTATTACGACTACAACTAGATTAATGACTACATTCACCTCCTTAATCTGGTTGCCTTATCTCCATTGCTTGCACTCCAACTTTCTTCCTCGTCTCGATGAACTTCTGTCGACCGAGGGAATTCGTGAGAATGTCGGCAAGCTGGTCCTTCGTGTTCACGTGCTGAACTTCGATCATCCCTTCCTCAATGCACTCCCGGATATGGTGGAACCAGGTATCTATGTGCTTGCTCCTCTCGTGATGAACCGGATTCTTGCACAATGAGATTGCAGCTTGGTTGTCAATCTTCAATGACACCTTCTGCACCTCCTGCTTTGCAAGATCAGCTAGGAGTCTTCTCAGCCACACTGCTTGACAAGCCGCCGTGCTTGCCGCTATGTATTCTGTCTCGCATAAAGACAGCGCAACCACCCGTTGCTTCTGAGAATTCCAGCTGATAGGACTTGGGCCAAGGTAGAATATCATACCCGTTGTGCTTTTCCGGTCATCCACATCACCTGCCATGTCGCTATCTGAGTACCCACGAAGGATCAAACCTTCATTTCCCTTTATGTACGTGCAGCCAAGATTAATAGTGCCTTTCAGATAGCACAAGATTTGCTTGACCGCGCTCATGTGTTCGGTTGTCGGATTCTCCATGAAACGACTAACGATCCCGACTAAATAAGCCAAGTCAGGTCGGGTATGCACCAAATATCTTAGGCTGCCCACAACGCTTCGATACATTGTGGTGTCCACCGGCGGATTTGAGCTACGCTTGCTCAACTTGTGGCGTTGGTCCATTGGAGCTTGTGTCTTATAGCAATCTGTCATGCCACACTTGTCCAATAACTTGACCGCATAAGCCGATTGACATAGGGAAATCTCCCCAGAGCTTTGCTTCACTTCGATGCCCAAGTAATAGCCGAGTAATCCCAGATCGCTCATGCTAAACTTCTTCTTCATCTGCGCCTTGAAATGTTAAATTTCTTGCGCGCTATCTCCGCTGATAATTAGATCGTCGACATAAACTCCAACTAGCAGGTTTGATCCTTTGGAGTTCTTTGTATAGACCGCGTGCTCGAGGGGCATCTCTTGAACCCGAGCGAGACCAAGCTTCGGTCTAACTTTGCGTTCCAAGCTCTTGACGCTTGCTTCAGCCCGTAAAGTGCCTTCTTGAGCTTGTAAACTTTCCCTTCTTCGCCTTTCTTCTCGTAGTCGGGGGTTGTTCCACGTACACTTCTTCTTTGAGGTCGCCATTGAGGAAAGCGGATTTCACATCCGTATGATGAACCTTCCAATCCTCTTATGCTGCCAAAGCTAGGAGCACTCTCACCGTCTCGATCCGAGCAACCGGTGCAAACACCTCCTCATAGTCAACTCCTTGACGTTGCACGTAGCCATTTGCAGCGAGTCTTGCCTTGTACTTCACAATGGCACCATTCGTGTCCTTTTTTCAACTTGTAAACCCACTTCAAACCTATGGCCTTTTGGTTAGGAGGTCGGGTTACCAAAGTCCACGTGCCATTGCTCTCGATCGCCTTCATCTCCTCATCCATGGCGTGCATCCAACTTGAACTTTTGCTCGCCTCTACGAAGTTCGCCGGCTCCTCAACTCCGAGTAAACACAAATCGGAGTACTCGAGTGTAACTGGCTTTGCGTACTTGTGGACTTTCTTGAGCGTCTTGTAACGACGAGGCCTGGAAGAATCCATTGTGGCTTGGGAAGGAGGCGACACAAATTATGTCGGCGTCGATGCACTTGAGGAAGACCGTTGAGTATTGGGCATGGTAGATTCCGGATCGTTGGCATCCTCATCGTCGACGTAGTCGTCGTGACCGTGACCATCATCTTGATTGTCATCGTCACTATGCGCCTCGTTGTCGAGATCTCCGCCCGTGTCGTGCGCGTCGTTGTCGCTATCACCTTGCGACCAATGAGCGTCGTTGTCAGTGTTGGTACAATGGTAATCACTGCCATTATGGTCACCTTGGTTGGGTGTCTTTCCAACCACCTGGACGTCTTCCCTTGCATCATCATCAGCTGGAAATTCAACTGTGAATATGTTACCATTTGGAGCATCATCGGCTACTGCGCTCCAATTCCACGCTTGGTTTTCTTCAAACACAACGTCGTGTGAAATTCGTAGATGCTTGGTTCGTTGATCATAGAAGCGGTATGTCTTGGTGCCGGAACTCCTCTCGTATCCGATGAACACTCATCTTGGTGCTACGATCGGCAAGCTTAGAGAGATGCGGCTCCGCCGTCTTCACATGGGCCAGGCACCCGAACGTCCGTAGATGAGACACATTCGGCTTCCATACGTAAATTGCTTCATACGGAGTCTTGTCGATCACTGCCTTCGTTGGAGCCCGGTTGAGAAGATAGACCGCTGTCGAGACAGCTTCTCCCCAAAAGGTCCCTGGCAAGTTCTTGCTCTTGAGTAAACTTCTCGCCATGTCAAAGACGGTTCGATTGCGCCTTTCAACAACCCCGTTCTGCTGTGGTGTATAAGGTGCCATGAGGAACCTCTTTATGCCAATCTTCTCGCAGTAGTCATTGAACTCGTTCGACGTAAACTCTCCGCCGTGATCTGTCCGTAGAGCGCGAACCTTCAGCTTGTGTTCCATCTCCGTTGCAGCCTTCAGCTTCTTAAACGCTTCAAACACCTCATCTTTAGATCGTAGGAGAACGACCCACATATATCTCGAGTAGTCATCTACCACTAGGAAGAAATACTCTTTCCTCCGTGAGTTGCTGGGGCGATAGGGCCACATATATCACCATGGAGCAGCTTGAGTGCATCACTTGCACGACAGGTAGACTGAGCAGGGAACGGCCTGCGGTGCTATTTTCAAACCAAGCACCCATCACATGCTCGATCAACATGGTCGATAAATGGCATCCCAGATTCCATCTCCATCTTCGACATCTTCTTCAAGGCGTAGAAGTTAACGTGTCCAAATCTAGCATGCCATAACCACGAATCATCATCACTCTTGGCGATCCAACACTCCGGTTGAGATTGATCAAGGTTGAGAATATAGAGCCTGTTCCGTGTGCGATTAACATGGGCTAGCACGTTCCGGAGGTTGTCGAAGATCGTCATCACTCCGTTCTCAATATCCACCTTGCATCCATTCTCGTCAAGAGATGATGTTGTTGCGAAGCCTTGGGATGTAGTATACTCCGGTGAGTATGCGATGTTCTCTTGTGAGACCCTCGAAGAGGACAGAACCTTGCCCGCAAATCTCCACATTTAAACCATCACCGAACTTGGCCGAGCCTTGAACATCATATTCCAGCTCGAGGAACTTCTCCTTGTACCCCGTCATGTGGTTACTGGCACCCGTGTCTAGATACCATGACACGTTCTGGTTCCCGGATAACTTCGGTGTTACCTTTTTCTCATTAGATAGCACCTTCCGATTTGGTTTCACAACCACTATTTGGACGAGATCACAAACTTCGGCTATCAGAAGACCTGGACGTTCGTCTTCCTACTTCGACAAATTTGCCTTGATCTCCCGCTTGTTAGGCTCCGGACAATCCTTCGCAAAGTGACCCATCTCGTTGCAGTTATAGCACTTGACCTCGGACATATGCAAGTTTCGTGGCTTCCGCTCTTTAGATTGGTCCGCCTTACCACGACTTTGTGGCTTGCCTTTTCCTTTGCCTTTCCGGTTTGTCCGCCGCACTTCGCGTTGCTTGAGCCTTCACCACCGTCACGCCTTCCTTTGCCACTTGGGGCCTCCCAATCTGCGCGCGAGTACATGAGTTGGTCCCCACCTCCTCCTTTGCCTTTCCGACAGCCATGAGCATTCTCTTCCCATGTCCTCAAGCGTCCGATCGCCTCCGTTATGGTCATGTCATCCATGTCGTAAAGCTGCTCGAGCGTGCTGATCATGTGTATGAGAACAAAGTGTGGACTTTGGTGGACTTGCCCGATGATCAGCAAGCCATTGAGAATAAATGGATCTTCAATAGGAAGACGGATGCTGATGGTAGTGTTACTATCTACAAAGCTCGACTTGCCGCAAAAGGTTTTCGACAAGTTTAAGGAGTTGACTTTGATGAGACTTTCTCACCCGTAGCGATGCTTGAGTCTGTCCGAATCATGTTAGCAATTGTCGCATTTTACGAAATCTGGCAAATGGATGTTAAAACTACATTCCTTAATGGATTTCTGAAAGATAGTAGTATATGATGCAACCAGAAGGTTTTGTCGATCCTAAAGGTGCTAACAAAGTGTGCAAGCTCCAGCGATCCATGTATGGACTGGTGCAAGCATCTCGGAGTTGGAATATATGCTTTGATAACGTGATCAAAGCATATGGTTTTATACAAACTTACGGTGAAGCCTGTATTTACAAGAAAGTGAGTGGGAGCACTACAACATTTCTGATAAGTATATATGAATGACATGTTGTTGATCGGAAAAGATGTAGAATTTTTCTGGAGAGCATATAGGATTGTTTAAAAGGAGTTTTTGAATAAAAGACCCCGGTGAAGCTGCTTACATATTGGGCATCAAGATTTATAGAGATAGCTCAAAACACTTGATAAGACTTTCGATTAGTACATATCTTGATAAGATTTCGAAGTAGTTCAAAATGAACCAGTCAAAGAAGGAGTTCCTGCCTGATTTGTAAGGTGTGAGGTTGAGTAAGACTCAAAACCCGACAACGGCAGAATATATAGAGAGAATGAAAGTCATTCCCTATGCCTCAGTCATAGGTTCTATAAAGTATGCCATGTTGTGTACCATACCTGTTGTGTGCCTTGCCATGAGTTTTGCAAGGGGCTACATTAGTGATCCAGGAGTAGATCCCTGGACAACGGTCAAAATTATCCTTAGATACCTAAAGAGGACTAAGGAAATGTTTCTCGATTATGGAGTGATATAAAGAATTACGTTGATACAAGCTTTGACACCAATCCGGATAACTCTTAGTCTCAATCTGGATACATATTGAAAGTGTGAGCAATTAGCTAGAGGAGCTCCATGCAGAGCATTGTAGACATAGAAATTTGCAAAATACATATGAATCTGAATGTGGTAGACCCGTTGACTAAACTTCTCTCACAAGCAAAACATGATCACACCTTAGAACTCTTTGGGTGTTAATCACATAGAGATGTGAACTAGATTATTGACTCTAATAAACCATCTGGGTGTTGTTCACATGGTGATGTGAACTATGGGTGTTAATCACATAAAAATGTGAACTATTGGTGTTAAATCACATGGCAGTGTGAACTAGATTATTGACTCTAGTGCAAGTGGGAGACTGAAGGAAATATGCCCTAGAGGCAATAATAAAGTTGTTATTTTATATTTCCTTATATCATGATTAATGTTTATTATTCATGCTAGAATTGTATTAATCGAAAACTCGATACATGTGTGGATACATAGACAAAACACCGTGTCCCTAGTAAGCCTCTACTAGACTAGCTCGTTAATCAAAGATGGTTAAGTTTCCTAACCATAGACATGTGTTGTCATTTGATGAACGGGGTCAGATCATTAGGAGAATGATTTGATCGACAAGACCCATCAATTAGCTTAGCATATTGATCGTTCAGTTTTATTGCTATTTCTTTCTTCATGTCTAATACATATTCCTCCGACTATGAGATTATGCAACTCCCGGATACCGGAGGAATGCCTTGTGTGCTATCAAACGTCACAACATAACCGGGTGATTATAAAGATGCTCTACAGGTATATCCGGAGGTGTTTGTTGGGTTGGCATAGATCAAGATTAGGATTTGTCACTCCAAGTATCGGAGAGGTATCTCTGGGCCCTCTCGGTAACACACATCATAAGAAGCCTTGCAAGCAATGTGACTAATGAGTTAGTTGCGGGATGATGCTTTACGGAATGAGTAAAGAGACTTGCCAGTAACGAGATTGAACTAGGTATGAAGATACCGACGATCGAATCTCGGGAAAGTAACATACCGATGACAAAGGGAATAACATATATTGTCATTATGGTACGATCGATAAAGATCTTCATAGAATATGTAGGAACCAATATGAGCATCCATGTTCCGCTGTTGGTTATTGACCAAAGAGGTGTCTCGTTCATGTCTACATAGTTCTCGAACCCGTAGGGTCCACATGCTTAACGTTCGATGATGATATTGTATTATATGAGTTATGTGATTTGGTGAACGAATGTTGTTCGGAGTCCCAGATGAGATCACAGACATGACGAGGAGTTTCGAAATGGTCGAGAGGTAAATATTGATATATAGGACGATAGTATTCGGACACTGGAAGTGTTCCGGATGGTACTAGGTACGTATCGGGTCACCGAAAGGGGTTCCGGGCACCCCCGACAAAAGATATGGGCCTTATGGGCCAAGAGGGGAAATGCACCAGCCACAAAGGGGCTGGTGCGCCCCCCACCATATGGGCTGGCCAACTTGGAGAAGGAAAGGGTAAGGAGGAAAGGAAAAAGGGAATAGGATTCCCCCTTCCCTCTCTTCCCTACCTACTCCGAATAAGAAAAGGAAAGGGGGGAGGCCGAATTGGGAGGACCCAAGTAGGATTCCTCCTACTTGGGGCGCCCCATTGGCTGCCTCTACTCCACTCCAACATATATATATATATATATATATATATATATATATATATATATATATATATATATATGTCTCTGTGTGTGTGTGTGTGGGGCGGGGCACCGCTAGAACAGACACCAACAATTGTTAGCGATGTGCGGCGCCCCCCTCCACAGTTTATGTCTCCGGTCATATCTTCGCAGTGCTTAGGCGAAGCGCTGCGCGGATCACTTCACCATCACTATCACCATGCCGTCGTGCTGACGAAACTCATCTACTCCCTCGAAACTTTGCTGGATCAAGAGTTCGAGGGACGTCATCGAGCTGAACGTGTGTAGAACTCGGAGGTGTCATACGTTCGGTGCTTGATCGGTCGGAACGAGAAGAAGTTCGACTACATTAACCGCATTGTCAAACGCTTCGGCTTTCGGTCTACGAGGGTATGTGGACACACTCTCCCCCTCTCCTTGTTGGAAATATGCCCTAGAGGCAATAATAAATTGGTTATTATTATATTTCCTTGTTCATGATAATCATTTATGATCCATGCTGGAATTGTATTGATAGGAAACTCAGATACATGTGTGGATACATAGACAACACCATGTCCCTAGTAAGCCTCTAGTTGACTAGCTCGTTGATCAATAGATGGTTACGGTTTCCTGACCATGGACATTGGATGTCGTTGATAACGGGATCACATCATTAGGAGAATGATGTGATGGACAAGACCCAATCCTAAGCATAGCACTAGATCGTGTAGTTCGTATGCTAAAGCTTTTCTAATGTCAAGTATCATTTCCTTAGACCATGAGATTGTGCAACTCCCGGATACCGTAGGAATACTTTGGGTGTGCCAAACGTCACAACGTAACTGGGTGGCTATAAAGGTACACTACAGGTATCTCCGAAAGTGTCTGTTGGGTTGGCACGAATCGAGACTGGGATTTGTCACTCCGTGTGACGGAGAGGTATCTCTGGGCCCACTCGGTAGTACATCATAATAATGTGCACAATGTGATCAAGGAGTTGATCATGGGATGATGTGTTACGGAACGAGTAAAGAGACTTGCCGGTAACGAGATTGAACAAGGTATCGGGATACCGACGATCGAATCTCGGGCAAGTATCGTACCGATAGACAAAGGGAATTGTATACGGGATTGATTAAGTCCTTGACATCGTGGTTCATCCGATGAGATCATCATGGAACATGTGGGAGCCAACATGGGTATCCAGATCCCGCTGTTGGTTATTGACCGGAGAACGTCTCGGTCATGTCTGCATGTCTCCCGAACCCGTAGGGTCTACACACTTAAGGTTCGATGACGCTAGGGTTATAAAGGAAGTTTGTATGTGGTTACCGAATGTTGTTCGGAGTCCCGGATGAGATCCCGGACATCACGAGGAGTTCCGGAATAGTCCGGAGGTAAAGATTTATATATGGGAAGTCCTGTTTTGGTCACCGGAAAAGTTTCGGTTTTTATCGGTAACGTACCGGGACCACCGGGAGGGTCCTGGGGGTCCACCAAGTGGGACCACCAGCCCCGAAGGGCCACATGGGCTGTGGGGAGTACTCCTTGGCCTACATGGGCCAAGGGCACCAGCCCCAAGAGGCCCATGCGCCTAGGGAAACCCTAAAGGAAGAGTCCTACTGGTGGAAGGCACCCCCCTAGGTGCCTTGGGGGGGGGGAGGGAAACCTCCCTTGGCCGCCGCCCCTAGGAGATTGGATCTCCTAGGCCGGCGCCCCCCCCTCCCTTGGCCCTCCTATATATAGTGGGGGAAGGAGGGCTCTTGAGATATGCCTTGGGTTGCCTCCTTCTCCCTCTCCAACATCTCCTCCTCTCCCGTGGTGCTTGGCGAAGCCCTGCAGGATTGCCATGCTCCTCCACCACCACCACGCCGTTGTGCTGCTGCTGGATGGAGTCTTCCTCCACCTCTCCCTCTCTCCTTGCTGGATCAAGGCGTGGGAGACATCATCGGGCTGTACGTGTGTTGAACGCGGAGGTGCCGTCCGTTCGGCACTAGGATCATCGGTGATTTGGATCACGACGAGTACGACTCCATCAACCCCGTTCTCTTGAACGCTTCCGCTTAGCGATCTACAAGGGTATGTATATGCACTCTCCTTCCCCTCGTTGCTAGTCTCTCCATAGATAGATCTTGGTGACACGTAGGAAAATTTTGAATTTCTGCTACGTTCCCCAACAGTGGCATCATGAGCTAGGTCTATTGCGTAGATTCTATGCACGAGTAGAACACAAAGTAGTTGTGGGCATTGATTTTGTTCAATATGCTTGCCGTTACTAGTCTTATCTTGATTCGGCGGCACCGTGGGATGAAGCGGCCCGGACCGACCTTACACGTAATCTTACGTGAGACAGGTTCCACTGACTGACATGCACTAGTTGCATAAGGTGGCTAGCGGGTGTCTGTCTCTCCCACTTTAGTTGGATCAGATTTGATGAAAAGGGTCCTTATGAAGGGTAAATAGCAATTGGCATATCACGTTGTGGTCTTTGCGTAGGTAAGAAACGTTCTTGGTAGAAACCCATAGCAGCCACGTAAAACATGCAAACAACAATTAGAGGACGTCTAACTTGTTTTTGCAGGGTATGCTATGTGATGTGATATGGCCAAAGGATGTGATGAATGATATATGTGATGTATGAGATTGATCATGTTCTTGTAATAGGAATCACGACTTGCATGTCGATGAATATGACAACCGGCAGGAGCCATAGGAGTTGTCTTTATTTATTTATGACCTGCGTGTCAACATAAACGTCATGTAATTACTTTACTTTATTGCTAAAGCGTTAGCCATAGTAGTAGAAGTAATAGATGACATGACAACTTCAAGAAGACACGATGATGGAGATCATGGTGTCATGCCGGTGACGATGATGATCATGGAGCCCCGAAGATGGAGATCAAAAGGAGCAATATGATATTGGCCATATCATGTCACTATTTGATTGCATGTGATGTTTATCATGGTTTTGCATCTTGTTTACTTAGAACAACGGTAGTAAATAAGATGATCCCTCATAAACAATTTCAAGAATGTGTTCTCCCCTAACTGTGCACCGTTGCTAAAGTTCGTCGTTTCGAAGCACCACGTGATGATCGGGTGTGATAGATCCTTACGTTCACATACAACGGGTGTAAGACAGTTTTACACATGCAAAACACTTAGGGTTAACTTGACAAGCCTAGCATGTACAGACATGGCCTCGGAACACAAGAGACTGAAAGGTCGAGCATGAATTGTATGGTAGATACGATCAACATGAAGATGTTCACCGATGATGACTAGTCCGTCTCACGTGATGATCGGACACGACCTAGTTGACTCGGATCATGTAATCACTTAGATAACTAGAGGGATGTCTATCTGAGTGGGAGTTCATAAGATGAACTTAATTATCCTGAACATAGTCAAAAGGATTTTGCAAATTATGTCATAGCTCGCGCTTCAGTTCTACTGTTTAGATACGTTCCTAGAGAAAATTTAGTTGAAAGTTGATAATAGCAATTATGCGGACTAGGTCCGTAAACTGAGGATTGTCCTCATTGCTTCATAGAAGGCTTATGTCCTTAATGCACCGCTCAGTGTGCTGAACCTCAAACGTTGTCTGTGGATGTTGCGAACGTCTGACATACACGTTTTGATGACTACGTGATAGTTCAGTTAAACGGTTTAGAGTTGAGGCACCACAGACGGTTTCGAAACGTCGCGGAACATATGAGATGTTTCGAGGGCTGAAATTGGGATTTCAGGCTCGTGCCCACGTCAAGAGGTATAAGACCTCCGACGATTTTCTTAGCCTGCGGAGTAAGGGAGAAAAGCTCAATTGTTGAGCTTGTGCTCAGATTGTCTGAATACAACAATCATTTGAATCGAGTGGGAGTTGATCTTCCAGATGAGATAGTGATGTTTCTCCGAAGTCACTACCACCAAGCTGCTAGAGCTTCGTGATGAACTATAATATATCAGGGACATATATGATGATCCTTGAGATATTCGCGATGTTTGACACCACAAAAGTAGTTTCAAGAAGGAGCATCAATTGTTGATGGTTGGTGAAACCACTAGTTTCAAGAAGGGCAAGGGCAAGAAGGGATACTTCATGAAACAGCAATTCAGCTGCTGCTCTAGTGAAGAAACCCAAGGTTGAACCCAAACCTGAGACTAAGTGCTTCTGTAATAAGGGGAACAGCCACTGGAGCAGAATTACCCTAGATACTTGGTAGATTAGAAGGCTGGCAAGGTCGATAGAAGTATATTGGATATACATTGTGTTGATGTGTACTTTACTACTACTCCTAGTAGCACCAGGGTATTAGATACCGGTTCGGTTGCTAAGTGTTAGTAACTCGAAATAAAAGCTACGGAATAAACGGAGACTAGCTAAAGGTGAGCTAATGATATGTGTTGGAAGTGTTTCCAATGTTGATGTGATCAAGCATCGCACGCTCCCTCTACCATCGAGATTGGTGTTAAACCTAAATAATTGTTATTTGGTGTTTGCATTGAGCATAGACATGATTGGATTATGTCTATCGCGATACGGTTATTCATTGAAGGAGAATAATGGTTACTCTGTTTATTTGAATAATACCTTCAATGGTCTTACATCTAAAATGAATGGTTTATTGAATCTCGATCGTAGTGATACACATGTTCATGCCAAAAGATAGTAATGATAGTACCACCTACTTGTGGCACTGCCACGTAAGTCATATCGGTATAAAACGCATGAGGAAGCTCCATGTTGATGGATCTTTGGACTCACTCATTTTTGAAAAGTTTGAGACCTGCGAACCATGTCTATTGGTGTATATGCATGAAGAAACTCCATGCAAATGGACCGTTTTGTACTCACTTGATTTTGAATCACTTGAGACATGCAAATCACACCACATGGGCAAGATGATTGAAAGCCTCGTTTTCAGTAAAATGGAACTAGAAAGCAATTTGTTGGAAGTAATACATTTTGATGTGTGCAGTCCAATAAGTGCTGAGGCATGTAGTGGATATCGTTGTGTTCTTACTTCACAGATGATTTGAGTAGATGTTGAGTATATTTACTTGATGAATCACGAGTCTGAATTATTGAAAGGTTCAAGTAATTTCAGGGTGAAGTTGAAAGATCGTCGTGACAAGAGGATAAAATATCTATGATATGATCATAGAGATGAATATCTGAATTACGAGTTTGGCACAGAATTAAGACATTGTGGAAATTGTTTCACAACTGATACAGCCTGGA
This sequence comes from Triticum monococcum, assembly GCA_034509565.1. NCBI lineage: Eukaryota > Viridiplantae > Streptophyta > Magnoliopsida > Poales > Poaceae > Triticum > Triticum monococcum. Next base: position 24,032,990 of record CM067842.1, on the reverse strand, counting down.
ACACCATAGGGTGATGGTGTGTCCGAACATCAGAACTGCACCCTATTGGATATGATGCATACCATGATGTCTCTTATCGAATTACCACAATAGTTTATGGGTTAGGCATTAGACACAACCACATTCACTTTAAATAGGGCACCACGTAATTCCGATGAGATGACATCGTATGAACTATGGTTTAGAGAAACCTAAGCTGTCATTTCTTAAAAGTTTGGGGCTGCGACGCTTATGTGAAAAAGTTTCAGGATGATAAGCTCAAACCCAAAGCGGATAAATGCATCTTCATAGGACACCCAAAACAGTTGGGTATACCTCCTATCTCAGATCCGAAAGCAATAAGGGATTGTTTCTAGAATCGGGTCCTTTCTCGAGGAAAAGTTTCTCTCGAAAGAATTGAGTGGGAGGATGGTGGAGACTTGATGAGGTTATTGAACCGTCTCTTCAACTAGTGTGTGGCATGGCACAGGGAGTTGTTCCTGTGGCACCTACACCAATTGAAGTGGAAGCTTATGATAGTGATCATGAAACTTCAGATCAAGTCACTACCAAACCTCGTGGGATGACAAGGATGCGTACTACTTCAGAGTGGTACGTAATCCTGTCTTGGAAGTCATGTTGCTTGACAACAATGAACCTACGAGCTATGGAGAAACGATGGTGGGCCTGTCTTCCAGAATGGCTCGAGGCCATATAATCCGAGAGAGGATCCATATATGAAAACAAAGTGTAGACTTTGGAAGAACTACTTGATGGTCGTAAGGCTGTTTGGTACATATGGATTTTAAAAGGAAGACGGACAATGATGGTAAGTATCACCATTAAGAAAGCTCAACTTGTCGTTAAGATGTTTTCCGACAAGTGCAAGGAGTTGACTACGATGAGACTTTCTCACTCGTAGCGATGCTAAGAGTCTGTTGGAATTATATTAGCGATTACTGCACTATTTATGAAATCTTGCAGATAGGATGTCAAAACATTGTTTCCTCGACGATTTTCTTGAGGAAAGGTTGTATGTGATACAACCGGAAGGTTTTGTCAATCCTGAAAGATGCTAATAAGTATGCAAAGCTCCAGCAATCCTTCTAAGGACTGGAGTAAGCATCTTAGAGTCGGAATATACACTTTGATGGAGTAATCAAAGTTTATGGGTTTATACAAAGTTTGTTAGAAACTTGTATTTCCAAAGAAGTGAGTGGGAGCACTATAGAATTTCTGATGAGTATATGTTGTTGACATATCGTTGATCGGAAATGATGTAGAATTTCTGGAAAGCATGCAGAGTTATTTGAAAAGTATTTTTCAATGGAAAGCCTGGATTAAGCTACTTGAATATTGAGCATGAAGATCTATAAGGATAGATCAAAACGCTTAATGGTACTTTCAAATGAGCACATACCTTGACATGATCTTGAAGGTGTTCAAGATGGATCAGTCAGAGAAGGAGTTCTTGCCTGAGTTGTAAGGTATGAAGTTAAGACTTAAAGCTCGACCATGGCAGAACAGAGAGAAAGGACGAAGGTCATCCCCTATGCTTAGACATAGGCTCCATAGTATGCTATGCTGTGTACCACACATGATGTGTGCTTTGCCACATGTCTGGCTAGAGGGTACAAAGGTGATCTAGGAGTAGATCACCAGATAGCGGTCAAAATTATCCTTAGAGGAATAAGGATATGTTTCTCGGTTATGGAGGTGATAATGAGTTCGACGTAAAGAGTTACGTCGATGCAAGCTTAACACCTATCCGGATAGCTCTGAGTAGAGATACCAGATACGTATAATGGAGCAACAATTTGGAATAGCTCCAAGTAGAACAATTATTTGAAATGGCTCCAAATGTAGCGTAGTAGTTGCATCTACAAGATGACATAGAAATTTGCGAAGTACATACGGATCTGAATGTTGCAGACCCGTTGACTAAAACCTCTCTCACAAGCAACATGATCAAACCTAGAACTCATTGAGTGTTAATCACATAGTGATGTGAACTAGACTATTGACTCTAGTAAACTCTTTGGTGTTAGTCACATGGCGATGTGACCTGTGAGTGTTAATCACATGGAGATGTGAACTAGATTATTGACTCTAGTGCAAGTGGGAGACTGTTGGAAATATGCCCTAGAGGCAATAATAAATTGGTTATTATTATATTTCCTTGTTCATGATAATCGTTTATTATCCATGCTGGAATTGTATTGATAGGAAACTCAGATACATGTGTGGATACATAGACAACACCATGTCCCTAGTAAGCCTCTAGTTGACTAGCTCGTTGATCAATAGATGGTTACGGTTTCCTGACCATGGACATTGGATGTCGTTGATAACGGGATCACATCATTAGGAGAATGATGTGATGGACAAGACCCAATCCTAAGCATAGCACTAGATCGTGTAGTTCGTATGCTAAAGCTTTTCTAATGTCAAGTATCATTTCCTTAGACCATGAGATTGTGCAACTCCCGGATACCGTAGGAATACTTTGGGTGTGCCAAACGTCACAACGTAACTGGGTGGCTATAAAGGTACACTACAGGTATCTCCAAAAGTGTCTGTTGGGTTGGCACGAATCGAGACTGGGATTTGTCACTCCGTGTGACGGAGAGGTATCTTTGGGCCCACTCGGTAGGACATCATCATAATGTGCACAATGTGATCAAGGAGTTGATCACGGGATGATGTGTTACGGAACGAGTAAAGAGACTTGCCGGTAACGAGATTGAACAAGGTATCGGGATACCGACGATCGAATCTCGGGCAAGTATCGTACCGATAGACAAAGGGAATTGTATACGGGATTGATTAAGTCCTTGACATCGTGGTTCATCCGATGAGATCATCATGGAACATGTGGGAGCCAACATGGGTATCCAGATCCCGCTGTTGGTTATTGACCGGAGAACGTCTCGGTCATGTCTGCATGTCTCCCGAGCCCGTAGGGTCTACACACTTAAGGTTCGATGACGCTAGGGTTATAAAGGAAGTTTGTATGTGGTTACCGAATGTTGTTCGGAGTCCCGGATGAGATCCCGGACGTCACAAGGAGTTCCGGAATGGTCCGGAGGTAAAGATTTATATATGGGAAGTCCTGTTTTGGTCACCGGAAAAATTTCGGGTTTTATCGGTAACGTACCGGGACCACCGGGAGGGTCCCGGGGGTCCACCAAGTGGGACCACCAGCCCCGAAGGGCCACATGGGCTGTGGGGAGTCCTCCTTAGCCTACATGGGCCAAGGGCACCAGCCCCAAGAGGCCCATGCGCCTAGGGAAACCCTAAAGGAAGAGTCCTACTGGTGGAAGGCACCCCCTAGGTGCCTTGGGGGGGAGGGAAACCTCCCTTGGCCGCCGCCCCTAGGAGATTGGATCTCCTAGGCCGGCGCCCCCTCCCTTGGCCCTCCTATATATAGTGGGGGAAGGAGGGCTCTTGAGATATGCCTTGGGTTGCCTCCTTCTCCCTCTCCAACATCTCCTCCTCTCCCGTGGTGCTTGGCGAAGCGCTGCAGGATTGCCATGCTCCTCCACCACCACCACGCCGTTGTGCTGCTGCTGGATGGAGTCTTCCTCAACCTCTCCTTCTCTCCTTGCTAGATCAAGGCGTGGGAGACATCATCGGGCTGTACGTGTGTTGAACGCGGAGGTGCCGTCCGTTCGGCACTAGGATCATCGGTGATTTGGATCACAACGAGTACGACTCGATCAACCCGTTCTCTTGAACGCTTCCGCTTAGCGATCTACAAGGGTATGTAGATGCACTCTCCTTCCCCTCGTTGCTAGTCTCTCCATAGATAGATCTTGGTGACACGTAAGAAAATTTTGAATTTCTGCTACGTTCCCCAACACTCCTTGCTATGCATCTCCTAGATAGATCTTGCGTGAGCGTAGGAAATTTTTGAATTGCATGCTACGTTCCCCAACAGTCCCCTGTCCCGTCTAACCCTGTAACAGTTGGCCGTCGGATCTAGGCCTTTCACTTTAACCGGACAGGGTTTTACCGATGGACCATTTCACCTGGTTGTGATAGACCAGCCTATTGGTACACCTTCGAACATGGTCTGCACCCAACCCAACACAAGATTCCCTCCTTGTCTGCCCGACATGGCCGTTTCCCCACTTCGTGCGATGGCGGCAGCGACGTCCGTGGGGGGGGGGGGGGGGTCACACTACGGAGCTACATGTCGGGTGCTTGCACCTGCAACCAAATTTCCAGACGTGTAAGAGTGCCCAGTGCAAGACCTGGCGGCATAGCTACCACCCCAAGTCCCCCGTCCCGTCTAACCCTGTCACAGTTGACCGGTGCATCTAAGCATTTGACTTTCACCGGACGGGGTTTGACCGATGTTCCTTTTCACCTGGTTGTGATAGGCCAGCCCATAGGTACACCCCAACACGGTCCGGGCCCCACACACTGCAAGATTCCCTCTGTGTCTACCCGACTTGGCCGTTTCCCCACTCCGTGAGACTGCGGCAGCAACGTCCGTGAGGGGGGTTACACACCGGAGCCACGTGCCGCGTGCTTGCACCTTCCACCATACTTTCAGGCGTGTAAGAGGACCCAGCGCAAGACCTGGCGGCATAGCTACCCCTGTTGGGGAACGTTGCAGAAAACAAAAATTTTCCTACGGTTTCACCAAGATCCATCTATGAGTTCATCTAGCAACGAGTGATCGGATGCATCTACATACCTTTGTAGATCGCGAGCGGAAGCGTTCAAAGAACGGGGATGAGGTAGTCGTACACGACGTGATCCGAATCACCGATGACCAAGCGCCGAACGGACGGCACCTCCGCGTTCAACACACGTACGGTTAGCGTAACGTCTCCTTCTTCTTGATCCAGCAAGAGGGAAGAAGAGGTTGAGGAAGATGGCTCCAGCAACAGCACGACGGTGTGGTGATGGTGGAGCTGCAGTACTCCGTCAGGGCTTCGCCAAGCACTATGGAGGAGAAGGAGATGTTGGAGAGGGAGAGGGAGGCAACCAAAAGCGTGAGAGAAAAGCCCTCCCTCCCCCACTATATATAGGAGGGCCAAGGTGGGGGGGGGGGGGCGCCGGCCCTTGGAGATCCAATCTCCTAGGGGGGTGGCGGCCAAGGGGAGGTTTCCCTCCCCCCCAAGGCACCTAGGGGTGCCTTCCACAAGTGGGACTCTTCCCCTTTGGGAAACCCTAGGCGCATGGGCCCTTGGGGCTGGTGCCCTTGGCCCATGTAGGCCAAGGTGCACCCCTACAGCCCATGTGGCCCCCACGGGGCAGGTGGCCCCACCCCGTGGACCCCCGGGACCCCTCCGGTGGTCCCGGTACAATACCGATAACCCCGAAACTTGTCCCGATGGCCAAAATAGCACTTCCTATATATAATTTTTTACCTCCGGACCATTCCGGAACTCGTCGTGACGTCTGGGATCTCATCCGGGACTCTGAACAACATTCGGGTTACTGCATATACATATCCCTACAACCCTAGTGTCACCGAACCTTAAGTGTGTAGACCCTACGGGTTCGGGAGACAAGCAGACATGACCGAGACAACTCTCCGGTCAATAACCAACAGCGGGATCTGGATACCCATGTTGGCTCCCACATGCTCCACGATGATCTCATCGGATGAACCATGATGTCAAGGATTCAATCAGTCCCGTATGCAATTCCCTTTGTCAATCGGTATGTTACTTGCCCGAGACTCGATCGTCGGTATCCCAATACCTCGTTCAGTCTCATTACCGGCAAGTCACTTTACTCGTACCGTAATGCATGATCCCGTGACCAGACACTTGGTCACTCTGAGCTCATAATGATGATGCATTACTGAGTGGGCCCAGTGATACCTCTCCATTTATACGTAGTGACAAATCCCAGTCTTGATCCGTGTGAACCCAACAAACACTTTCGGAGATACCTGTAGTGCACCTTTATAGTCACCTAGTTACGTTGTGACGTTCGGTACACCCAAAGCACTCCTACGGTATCCGGGAGTTACACGATCTCATGGTCAAAGGAAAAGATACTTGACATTGGAAAAACTCTAGCAAACGAACTATACGATCTTTAAGCTATGTTTAGGATTGGGTCTTGTCCATCACATCATTCTCCTAATGATGTGACCTCGTTATCAATGCCATCCAATGTCCATAGTCAGGAAACCATGACTATCTATCGATCAACGAGCTAGTCATCTAGAGGCTTACTAGGGACATGTTGGTGTCTGTTATTCACACATGTATTACGATTTTCGGATAACACAATTATAGCATGAATAAAGACAATTATCATGAACAAGGAAATATAATAATAATGCTTTTATTATTGCCTCTAGGGCATATTTCCAACAGTCTCCCACTTGCACTAGAGTCAATAATCTAGTTACATTGTGATGAATCGAACACCCATGGAATTCTGGTGTTGATCATGTTTTGCCCTAGGGAGAGGTTTAGTCAATGGATCTGCTACATTCAGGTCCGTATGTACCTTACAAATATCTATGTCTCCATCTTGAACATTTTCACGAATGGAGCTGAAGCGACGCTTGATGTGCCTTGTCTTCTTGTGAAACCTGGGCTCCTTAGCAAGTGCAATAGCTCCAGTGTTGTCACTGAAGAGTTTGATTGGCCCCGACGCATTGGGTATGACTCCTAGGTTGGTGATGAACTCCTTCACCCATATTGCTTCATGTGCTGCCTCCGAGGCTGCCATGTACTCCGCTTCACATGTAGATCCCGCCACGACGCTCTGCTTGCAACTGCACCAGCTTACTGCCCCACCATTCAAAATATACACGTATCCGGTCTGTGACTTAGAGTCATCCAGATTTGTGTCGAAGCTAGCATCGACGTAACCCTTTACGACGAGCTCTTCGTCACCTCCATAAACGAGAAACATTTCCTTAGTCCTTTTCAGGTACTTCAGGATATTCTTGACTGCTGTCTAGTGTTCCCTTCCGGGATTACTTTGGTACCTTCCTACCAAACTTACGGCAAGGTTTACATCAGGTCTGGTACACAGCATGGCATACATAATAGATCCTATGGCTGAAGCATAGGGGATGACACTCATCTCTTCTTTATCTTTTGCCGTGGTCGGGCATTGAGCCGAGCTCAATCTCACACCTTGCAAAACAAGCAAGAACCCTTTCTTGGACTGATCCATTTTGAAATTCTTCAGAATCTTATCAATGTATGTGCTTTGTGATAGACCTATGAGGCGTCTCGATCTATCCCTATAGATCTTGATGCCTAATATATAAGCAGCTTCTCCAAGGTCCTTCATTGAAAAACTCTTATTCAAGTAGGCCTTAATGCTTTCCAAGAGTTCTATATCATTTCCCATCAAAAGTATGTCATCTACATATAATATGAGAAATGCCATAGAGCTCCCACTCACTTTCTTGTAAACGCAGGCTTCTCCATAAGTCTGCGTAAACCCAAACGCTTTGATCATTTCATCAAAGCGAATGTTCCAACTCCGAGATGCTTGCACCAGCCCATAAATCGAGCGTTGGAGCTTGCACACCTTGTCAGCATTCTTAGGATCGACAAAACCCTCCGGCTGCATCATATACAATTCTTCCTTAAGGAAACCATTAAGGAATGCCATTTTGACGTCCATTTGCCATATCTCATAATCGTAGAATGCGGCAATTGCTAACATGATTCGGACGGACTTTAGCTTCGCTACCGGTGAGAAAGTCTCATCGTAGTCAACCCCTTGAACTTGTCGATAACCCTTAGCGACAAGACGAGCTTTATAGATGGTCACATTACCATCCGCGTCTCTCTTCTTCTTAAAGATCCATTTATTTTCTATGGCTCGCCGTTCAACGGGCAAGTCAGTCAAAGTCCATACTTCGTTTTCATACATGGATCCTATCTCGGATTTCATGGCTTCTAGCCATTTGTCGGAATCCTGGCCCGCCATCGCTTCTTCATAGTTCGAAGGTTCACCGTTGTCTAACAACATGATTTCCAAGACAGGGTTGCCGTACCACTCTGGTGCGGAACGTGTCCTTGTGGACCTTCGAAGTTCAGTAGCAACTTGATCAGAAGTTTCATGATCATCATCATTAACTTCCTCTCTAGTCGGTGTAGGCACCTTAGGAACATTTTCTTGAGTTGCGCCATTTTCCGGTTCAAGAGCATCAAGTTCTACTTTCCTCCCCCTTACTTCCTTCGAGAGAAACTCCTTCTCTAGAAAGCATCCATTCCTGGCAACAAAGATCTTGCCTTCGGATCTGAGGTAGAAGGTATACCCAACAGTTTCTTTAGGGTATCCTATGAAGACGCATTTTTCCGACTTGGGTTCCAGCTTTTCAGGTTGAAGTTTCTTGACATAAGCATCGCATCCCCAAACTTTTAGAAACGACAACTTAGGTTTCTTCCCAAACCATAATTCAAACGGTGTCGTCTCAACGGATTTCGACGAAGCCCTATTTAAAGTGAATGCGGCAGTCTCGAAAGCATAGCCCCAAAAAGATAACGGTAAATCGGTAAGAGACATCATAGATCGTACCATATCCAATAGAGTGCGATTACGACGTTCGGACACACCATTACGCTGAGGTGTTCCAGGCGGCGTGAGTTGTGAAACTATTCCACATTTTCTTAAGTGTGTGCCAAATTCGTGACTCAAGTATTCTCCTCCACGATCTGATCGTAGAAACTTGATTTTCCTGTCACGTTGATTCTCAACCTCACTCTGAAATTCCTTGAACTTTTCAAAGGTTTCAGACTTGTATTTCATTAAGTAGATATACCCATATCTACTCAAGTCATCAGTGAGGGTGAGAACATAACGATAGCCACCGCGAGCCTCAACACTCATTGGACCGCACACATCAGTATGTATGATTTCCAATAAGTTGGTTGCTCGCTCCATTGTTACTGAGAACGGAGTCTTGGTCATTTTACCCATGAGGAATGGTTCGCACGTGTCAAATGATTCATAATCAAGAGACTCTAAAAGTCCATCTGCATGGAGCTTCTTCATGCGTTTGACACCTATGTGACCAAGGCGGCAGTGCCACAAGTATGTGGGACTATCATTATCAACCTTACATCTTTTGGTACTCACACTATGAATATGTGTAGCATTACGCTCGAGATTCATTAAGAATAAACCATTGACTATCGGAGCATGACCATAAAACATATCACTCATATAAATAGAACAACCATTATTCTCGGATTTAAATGAGTAGCCATCTCGTATTAAACGAGATCCTGATACAATGTTCATGCTCAAACTTGGCACTAAATAACAATTATTGAGGTTTATAACTAATCCCGTAGGTAAATGTAGAGGTAGCGTGCCGACGGCGATCACATCGACCTTGGAACCATTCCCGACGCGCATCGTCACCTCGTCCTTCGCCAGTCTCCGTTTATTCCGCAGCTCCTGCTGTGAGTTACAAATATGAGCAACGGCACCGGTATCAAATACCCAGGAGTTACTACGAGTACTGGTAAGGTACACATCAATTACATGTATATCAAATATACCTTTGGTTTTGCCGGCCTTCTTGTCCGCTAAGTATTTGGGGCAGTTCCGCTTCCAGTGACCGCTTCCCTTGCAATAAAAGCACTCAGTCTCGGGCTTGGGTCCATTCTTTGGCTTCTTCCCGGCAGCTTGCTTGCCAGGTGCGGCAACTCCCTTGCCGTCCTTCTTGAAGTTCTTTTTACCCTTGCCCTTCTTGAACTTAGTGGTTTTATTGACCATCAACACTTGATGTTCCTTCTTGACTTCTACCTCCGCTGATTTCAGCATTGCAAATACCTCAGGAATGGTCTTTTCCATTCCCTGCATATTGAAATTCATCACAAAGCTCTTGTAGCTTGGTGGAAGCGACTTGAGGATTCTGTCAATGACCGCATCATCCGGGAGATTAACTCCCAGCTGAGTCAAGCGGTTATGTAACCCAGACATAGTGAGTATGTGCTCACTGACAGAACTATTTTCCTCCATCTTACAGCTAAAGAATTTGTCGGAGACTTCATATCTCTCGACCCGAGCATGAGCTTGGAAAACCATTTTCAGCTCTTCGAACATCTCATATGCTCCATGTCTCTCAAGACGCTTTTGGAGCCCCGGCTCTAAGCTGTAAAGCATGCTGCACTGAACGAGGGAGTAGTCATCAACATGTGTCTGCCAAGCGTTCATAACGTCTTGGTTCTGTGGGACGGGAGCTTCACCTAGCGGTGCTTGTAGAACATAATCTTTCTTGGCAGCTATGAGGATGATACTCAGATTCCGGACCCAGTCCGTGTAGTTGCTGCCATCGTCTTTCAGCTTGGTTTTCTCTAGGAACGCGTTGAAGTTGAGGACTACTATGGCCATTTGATCTATAAGACATATTTGCAAAGGATTTAGACTAAGTTCATGATAATTAAGTTCATCTAATCAAATTATTAATGAACTCCCACTTAGATTAAACATCCCTCTAGTCATCTAAGTGTTACACGATCCGAGTCGACTAGGCCGTGTCCGATCATCACGTGAGACGGACTAGCCATCGTCGGTGAACATCTTCATGTTGATCGTATCTTCCATACGACTCGTGTTCGACCTTTCGGTCTCTGTGTTCCGAGGCCATGTCTATACACATGCTAGGCTCGTCAAGTCAACTCTAAGTGTTTTTGCATGTGTAAAACTGTCTTACACCCGTTGTATATGAACGTAAGGATCTATCACACCCGATCATCACGTGGTGCTTCGAAACGACGAACTTTAGCAACGGTGCACAGTTAGGGGAGAACACTTCTTGTAAGGGATCATCTTATTTACTACCGTCATTCTAAGTAAACAAGATGCAAAAACATGATAAACATCACATGCAATCAAGCAATAAACATGACATGATATGGCCAATATCACATAGCTCCTTTGATCTCCATCTTGGGGCTCCATGATCATCTTGTCACTGGCTTGACACCATGATCTCCATCATCATGATCTCCATCATCGTGTCTCCATGAAGTTGCTCGCCAACTATTACTTCTACTACTAAGGCTAACACGTTTAGCAATAAAGTAAAGTAATTGACATGGCGTTTCTCAATGACACGCAGGTCATAAAATAAAGACAACCCCTATGGCTCCTGCCGGTTGTCATACTCATCGACATGCAAGTCGTGATTCCTATTACAATAGCATGAACATCTCATACATCACATATATATCATTCATCACAACTTTGGCCATATCATATCACAAAGCACTTGCTGCAAAAACAAGTTAGACGTCCTCTAATTGTTGCTGCAAGTTTTACGTGGCTGAATTAGGGTTCTAGCAAGAACGTTTTCTTACCTACGTGAAAGCCATAACGTGATTTGTCAACTTCTATTTACCCTTCATAAGGACCCTGTTCATCGAATCTGCTCCAACTAAAGTAGGAGAGACAGACACCCGCCAGCCACCTTATGCAACTAGTGCATGTTAGTCGGTGGAACCGGTCTCACGTAAGCATACGTGTAAGGTTGGTCCGGGCCGCTTCATCCCACAATACCGTTGAAGCAAGATAAGACTAGTAGCGGCAAGAAAGTTGATAACATCTACGCCCACAACCAATTGTGTTCTACTCGTGCAAGAAGAACTACGCATAGACCTAGCTCAGATACCACTGTTGGGGAACGTTGCAGAAAACAAAAATTTTCCTACGGTTTCACCAAGATCCATCTATGAGTTCATCTAGAAATGAGTGATCGGATGCATCTACATACCTTTGTAGATCACGAGCGGAAGCGTTCAAAGAACGGGGATGAGGTAGTCGTACACGACGTGATCCGAATGACCGATGACCAAGCGCCGAACGGACGGCACCTCCGTGTTCAACACACGTACGGTTAGCGTAACGTCTCCTTCTTCTTGATCCAGCAAGAGGGAAGAAGAGGTTGAGGAAGATGGCTCCAGCAACAGCACGACGGCGTGGTGATGGTGGAGCCACAGTACTCCGTCAGGGCTTCGCCAAGCACTATGGAGGAGGAGGAGATGTTGGAGAGGGAGAGGGAGGCAACCAAAAGCGTGAGAGAAAAGCCCTCCCTCCCCCACTATATATAGGAGGGCCAGGGGGGGGGGCGCCGGCCCTAGGAGATCCAATCTCCTAGGGGGGGCGGCGGCCAAGGGGAGGTTTCCCTCCCCCCAAGGCACCTAGGGGTGCCTTCCACAAGTGGGACTCTTCCCCTTTGGGAAACCCTAGGCGCATGGGCCCTTGGGGCTGGTGCCCTTGGCCCATGTAGGCCAAGGTGCGCCCCCTACAGCCCATGTGGCCCCCACGGGGCAGGTGGCCCCACCCTGTGGACCCCCGGGACCCCTCCGGTGGTCCCGGTACAATACTGATAACCCCGAAACTTATCCCGATGGCCAAAATAGCACTTCCTATATATAATTCTTTACCTCCGGACCATTCCGGAACTCCTCGTGATGTCCGGGATCTCACCCGGGACTCCGAACAACATTCGGGTTACTGCATATACATATCCCTACAACCCTAGCGTCACCGAACCTTAAGTGTGTAGACCCTACGGGTTCGGGAGACAAGCAGACATGACCGAGACGACTCTCCGGTCAATAACCAACAGCGGGATCTGGATACCCATGTTGGCTCCCACATGCTCCACGATGATCTCATCGGATGAACCATGATGTCGAGGATTCAATCAACCCCGTATGCAATTCCCTTTGTCAATCGGTGTGTTACTTGCCCGAGACTCGATCGTCCGTATCCCAATACCTCGTTTAGTCTCGTTACCAGCAAGTCACTTTACTCGTACCGTAATGCATGATCCCGTGACCAGACACTTGGTCACTCTGAGCTCATAATGATGATGTTACTAAGTGGGCCCAGTGATACCTCTCCGTTTATACGGAGTGACAAATCCCAGTCTTGATCTGTGTCAACCCAACAAACAGTTTCGGAGATACCTGTAGTGCACCTTTATAGTCACCCAGTTACGTTGTGACATTTGGTACACCAAAAGCACTCCTACGGTATCCGGGAGTTACACGATCTCATGGTCAAAGGAAAATATACTTGACATTGGAAAAACTCTAGCAAACGAACTATACGATCTTTAAGCTATGTTTAGGATTGGGTCTTGTCCATCACATCATTCTCCTAATGATGTGACCTCATTATCAATGACATCCAATGTCCATAGTCAGGAAACCATGACTATCTGTCGATCAACGAGCTAGTCATCTAGAGGCTTACTAGGGACATGTTGGTGTCTGTTATTCACACATGTATTACGATTTCCGGATAACACAATTATAGCATGAATAAAGACAATGATCATGAACAAGGAAATATAATAATAATGCTTTTATTATTGCCTCTAGGGCATATTTCCAACAACCCCCAACTCCCCCGCCCCGTCTAACCCTGGCACAGTTGACCAACGGATCTAGGCCTTTGACTTTTGCTGGACAAGGTTTGACCAATTGACCTTTTCACCTGGTTGTGATAGGCCAGCCCATAGGTACACCACCGAACACGGTCCAGGCCCAACCCGCCACAAGATTCCCTCCTTGTCGGCCCGACGTGGCCATTTCCCCCCTCCGTACGACGGCGGCAACGACGTCCGTGAGGGGGGTCGCACTATAAAACTTTGTCAAAATAGATGTAATTATCAATTGTTTGTGATTTTAATAAAGTATAGGGACCTATACGCAAAAGAACATGAGGTCACATTACAAACATACTACAAAACAAATACAAACTACATATTCATAGTCTACAAAAAATTCTACACCATATCGATATATAATTTATGTATATTTTTATTTAGATAAGGCACATTTAAGTTAATCAAATTTTAATTTAGAAAAAAAATTAAAAATACAATTTTTTTATTACAAAAAACAGATAATACAAAGCTGTGCCGACGGCCTGCTATGCCCCCGCATCGATGAGGTGTGCCAACCCACATGGCTCGGTTCGATGACGCGGCACGTGCCGCGGATCGATGACGTAGGTCAAGCGTATGCCGACGGCCTCCTTTAGGGCATTATGTCCATTCCCTACAGCCGCACTTTGGTGCAGCATCCGTCGCGGCGCATTAGGCTCGCCGCGCTGCAGCAGGCCCATGGAGAAGGCCACCGACTGCAGGCAACACCATTCCTCTGCCTCCAGGCCACCTCCTGCTGCTGTCGCAGCGCTTGTTTTCTCTCTGCAAGCTCCTTGGGGGAGAGGACAGTTATGTAGGAGAAAGTCACGGGGGCTGTTGCAATGGTGTAGAATGCTCGCAGGTTATAGGCGGAGGAGGCATGGGGCGGCACAACCGTAGAGGAGAGAGGACAGATATAGATAGGATTTGGTGGAGCGATTTGTTTTTTTAGAGAAGGAGGCTAAACCCCCGGCCTCTGCATCAATAGATGCATGCAGCCATCTTTATTAATTATTCTACAAAGGTCTCACAAAAACATACATCAATCCACCCGAAGCCACGACTCACACCTACAAACTCAATAATGTGGAGTGCTCTCATTCCCCATATCTAAAACCGGTGTCGTCGTCGAGCCATCCACATAATGTATCGGGACCAACAACTGGTGCAGCCTACCTAAAGCGCATACCGCATGCATTTTTTTTCGAAAAGGAGGAATACCCCCAGCCTCTGCATCTGGACGATGCATACGGCCACTTTATTGATTAATAACACAAGACCTTACAAAGTCGTACAACACTAATACCAAAGCCACCATCTTCACAACCTCTGTCGCTACTCCTATCTAACTGATGAAGGGGCGCTGATGGTCTAGGCCTAATACCAAACAGACCTCGCAGCCAAACCTAACATCCGAGACCGGAGGTCCCAACCAGGACTCCTTCCGGGTATGGGCACCTACCAGTCCGGCGTGCTCTTCAACCAGGCCCCCTGCCAGGTATGAGGCCGCCGCAGCCACGTACCATCAATCCATCTTCAGAGCTGTACTGTTGCATGAACCGTGCCAGGCCTCTCTGCCATCGACGCCACCACACGATGCCAGACAGCGCCACCATCCCGCGCTCGTCCATCATCACACGCCCACCGGCGATACCCCTACTGCTCCATGCCGCCGAGACTCGCCGTTGTGGACGTGCCAGATGCCACGCCGCTCCTCCGACGCGAACACCAAAAACAGGAAACGCCCTAAAGATACAAGGGGCACTCTGCACAACATGAGAGCCGCCGCGAGTAGCTGCAGAAATCCAGCCGGCGGCCAAAGCCCCCACCTTCATGAGCCCACACCCGAGTCCTAGCTCCCCAGGCAACGCCTCCAAGGAGGGGATGACGCCCATGGCGCCACCGCTGCCCAATCCATAACGGATTTTGGGTTTTCACCCAGGAGAGGAGCGGAGGTGACAAGAATAAGGACAACGACACCGCCTTCAGGAATGATGTGTTGCCCGAAGCCGACGCCGCTGTCGAGCGGAACCAGCCGGCGTAGGGTTTCCCCTGGTCCCCATCTGCACCACCATCCCCAGAAGCACCGGAACCAGCAGCATCCACCGGCACCAAGCGCACAGGGGAAGGAGTGGGAACGAGGGAGTAGCAGGCCTCCAGATCTGGCGAGGACGAAGGCCCCCGAACTGCCGCCGCCAAGCGCCGACTCCCCACCACCCGAGCGGTCGAGGACGCCGGGCAGAGTCCCCGCGCACACCGTCTAGAGCGCGAACGGCGGCGCCGAACTAGCAGGGGCCGCCGCCCCGTGGATGCAGATCTCCGCGAAGGGACGATGAAGGCCTCGCCGCCACCTTCCTCGGCAGCCGCGCGATGCATCGGCGGCTCCTCTAGTGGCGACGAGGAGGAGAGGAAGGGGGAGGGGGACCGCCGGCGGCGGCTAGGGTTAGCCGCCCGTGTCGCCCCTGTTGGACCGACGCGGGGGCGGGGGACAACCTCGTGGATGCATACATTCTACACACCGCCGTCTTCATCGTACCACTGACCCATCTCCAGGAGAGAGACCCGTATCATCCTTGCCAGACCAGACGTCCGTCGACGCCAGCACGGCACCGAACATCACCACCACCCTGCACTCGTCTGTCCAGACGCAAAGACTCTGGAAGTTCGGTCGTGCGTAGCACCTACCAACCAGGCATGACTCAGAGTAGCACCTGTCAGCCAAGCATGACTTGACAGCTCCACCGAAGCTCCGTCCAAGACGAAGCCGCTCCACCTCCTGCCTCTATGTTCCAGCGTTGCTCCACAAAAGATGCTCCCAAGAGAGAAACGACACCGTAGTACCACCATTGTCCGATCTGGAAGACCAAATCCTAGCTTTCTCCCAAAGCAGCATGAGTGGGTCGACAACAGTTACACAATGATGTCTTCATCAAGGTAACGGCGCAAAACGCCACCATCGTCCGCTAACGGCTCGGTTTTCACCGACAACCATGTCTTCCCGACTTGCAGCCGGAGCTAGATGACGGATCTTGAGATCTGACCATCCAGCGTCAAGCTGACCACCTCCAACAGAGGAGATGGCCACCACCGCCAGCTGCACCGGCCAGATCATATCTGACCCAAGGCGCCGCCGACCAGACCACCATGGCCTCCACGCCTTTGCCGCCGATCCGACGCCCGATGGCGCGCCGACCGCAGCCGCCGCCCTTCCCGGTACAGGCCCGCGCCGCGCCTGCATCTGCCGCTGCCCGAGACAGGGCCGACCACCGCGCCGCCGCAGCGCAAAGTGGACTGGCGGCCGAGCTCGCAAATGGAGAACAAGAGTTGGGTTTTTTTAGAATAAAAATTGTTGAGGGGGGACGTTAGGGCATTTGATCGATGGGGGAACGAGGTAACCAAACGAAACAAAACGACCTACGTACTCCACTTTAATAGTAGAAAGACAATTGTATATTACTCCCTCCGTCGAATAGTGTCAAAAACACTCTTATATTATGAGATCGAGGGAGTAGAGCACGAACAACACTTCACGGCGTGCGGTAACACGCGTGTTGGGCTTCCGGAGTCGTTGGGACCACTGGGTCGGTCTTGGGCTTTGCAGTGTCCTTGGGTGACGCCGGCTGGGTCGGTGTTGGTCCGTGACAGTTTTGCGCTCAGGGATGTCCTTATTTGTTTTTCGTACGACTGTACCACGACTGTTACGTGGGAGAGTCCTAGCTGCGTGATCCTTTTTCCTTCGTCTGGAAAAAGGACGCGGGAGAGGAAAAAATTGACACGGCCGGCCGTTGGATGGGAGCACGGCCGGAGAAGGAGTTGGATGAGGACTGCACTCAAATCAAACCGTTTAACCTACCCTTAACCATATCCACATCGGATATAACTTGGGGAAGGCGACGGGGAACCCCCTACTATATAAGCTCGGCCACCCACGCCCCAAACAAATCACAACCAACCTTCCTCAAGTCGTTTGCTCCCCCGAGCAATCGAGTTGTGTTTCCGGCAAGCGATCGATCTAGCTGAGCATCATGGTTTCCGCCGAAGTGGCCCGCAACATCGTCGGCATCATAGGCAATGTCATCTCCTTCGGCCTCTTCCTCTCCCCTGTGTAAGCCCACTCCTCCTCCTCTCGTCTACTCTGTATGTATACATATATGACAGGTGGCTGCTAGGGCATGAATTTGAGGCTCGTTTTCTACTTGTACGTACGTACGCAGGCCGACGTTCTGGCGGATCTACAAGGCCAAGGACGTGGAGGAGTTCAAACCGGACCCCTACTTGGCGACGCTCATGAACTGCCTGCTCTGGTTCTTTTACGGGCTCCCCATCGTCCACCCCAACAGCACCCTCGTCCTCACCATCAACGGCATCGGCCTCGTCATTGAGGGCGCCTACATCATCATCTTCATCATCTACGCAGCCAAGAACACAAGGGTACGTACGTGCAACCCTCCTAATGCCTCCTCATCTCCCACTGTCTCTTTTCGGCTTTAGTTTCTGTACAGAAGATCCTCCAGCCCCTAACCCAAGCCATGTGCATGTGCTCTGCTGTGTGTGCAGTGGAAGATGCTCGGCGTGCTCGCCCTCGAGGCAGCGTTCATGGCTGTCGTGGTGGCCGGCGTGCTCCTCGGTGCCCACACCCATGAGAAGCGCTCCATGATCGTAGGCATCCTCTGCGTCATCTTCGGCTCCATCATGTACGCCTCCCCGCTCACCATCATGGTACGTACACCACCCCAACTTAAGGGTCGTCGACCCGTGATCTTTGATAACCGCTTTAACTTGTTAGTTCTGGTGGCTAATTAATTAATCTGCGTTGTGCACGTGTGGTGTGGTAATTATGCGCTTTCAAGAAAAAAAATACCTGCCTATAATTATTTTTAAAGTTCTAGTAGATGCTTTTGACAGACCTTAATTTGTTAAGTAGTACACCTTGTTTGTTGTTGATTCTGCTTGAAAATCTATGTCCATCTAAAAGGTGCACCCACCTTTCACTTTTTAACTTTCGTGCCAAAACCCTGTTATAAAAAGTCCGAATTGAGTTGTTCATCTCTCACGCACCCAAGTTCTTCCAGAATATGCTACATCATATTTTTTAATCAAAATTTCCTACGGTTTATTTCTACCTCAAAGGTAAACTTCCTTTACAGGTGAATTACTAGCTCAGGCTAATTGTTAATTACGGATGCTTCTGCCAATTTACGAGTGTACTAATACAAATATAACTCAAAAATTTAAGATGAAAGTAGTAATATTGTACTGCCTATTTGCAGGGTAAAGTGATCAGGACCAAGAGTGTGGAGTACATGCCATTCTTCCTGTCACTGGTGAACTTCCTCAATGGCTTCTGCTGGATGGGCTATGCGCTCATCAAGTTTGACATCTACATCACGGTATGTACATACACATACACATTGGAAATAAGAAGTCGCAAACCCAGCCAGACATACAATCAAGAACTCCTCAGCGCGGATTGATCTAACTGTTATGTCCTCTTTAAATTCCGTGCAGATCCCCAATGCCCTCGGTACAATCTTCGGCCTCATCCAGCTGATCCTGTACTTTTACTACTACAGATTGACCCCCAAGAAAGGCAAAAACGTGGAACTGCCCACTGTCCTCACCAAAAACGCCATTACCAGCGGAAACGTCTCCGTCACCATCGAAAAATAAACTTGGCTTCGTTTTTTAGCCCTAGTGATGTTGAGTAGTTAATACCGGATGATACTACAACAAGTTGATGTTAATTAGTACTACTTTTTGTTAGCTAGTAGAGTCTGAGACCGCCTCTAGTTTCGTGAACCATTGTCGTCTGTCCGAGACTAATAGTGTTATTTCAAGTGTATATAAATACCAATCCAGCTGAGTTATCCCAGATGTATTATGACACCATGTATGCTTTCCTGTTTTCAATCTGCTCTTACTTGATGGTACCATTGATTTTTTAATTACAGCGTGTGATGGCTTTGTTAAATTAAATTATTCAATATCCATGATGTGTTTGTATTATGTTTCGGGCAAGGCTCTTTCGTTTTCTGTACAAAAACACCCAAAGGGCATCTTATTGGTGATGCAACTTGAACACGGTGTAGGAGAAAAGGAGTCAGACTTAACCTAATTACCGGTTTGGTTGGATGGCTTCTGCTCTTTTCCCGTGACGCTGCCTTGTTACCACATGGACAGGCAACGAGCAGCTCTGCAGCTTGGTCAAGTATGACGTTTTGAGTCGTGCCTGCTAGAGATATTTTTCTGAATCTTGTAACATGTTAATTGTTTGTCATATATATTTCAAAGTGGTGTGTTTGATCGCATGGTGTCTACTGTATATAAAGACACACTTCTTTGTCAAGAAAAATAGGTTGAGTATAGGAAAAGCTCCGCTCAAATTAGATAGCCCACCAACTTGTGGCTCTAACTAGTAAGACTCCAGCCCTTTCCCACAAATTTCTATTAAGGGAAATAAAAATAACATCCAACTTGAAGCAGCATCCAGACTAGCAGCCCAGGCTAGCTAAACACATCAACTTTAGACTACATACTGTGTTTTAATATCCAAGAGCAAGGTTTTTTTATCAATTTATTTTCTTTGTATTTGAATGATCTCGATCTAGCGATAAATACTATATGAATCTAGTTAGATTCTATTTGATCAATGATCACTTATTGTAATTTGTTAGGTTTTCTTCCTGGATCATCATTATGTCTACTAGAATTAGGAAACATGATTCTGGTGCTGCAAAACAAAGACTGGATCTTGAGGCTCGAACTCAAACGAGTGCCCTCGATAGATATTTAGTGAGCCTGCCAACTTGATTCTGAAAATCAAACTGCAGATGTTAATGTTGATGATGGTGGTGATGATAATACGATGGGGGTTGTGGAACATGATGCAGAAATTGATGTCTTGGAGATATAATATAGTACGAAGATATGATTGAAGATTATATTCCAAGAAATACTAGACGGATGGCACTTTTTGGTAGAACATGAAGTTCGTTCATTGCTTTCCTATCACATTACAATTTTAGCATAATATCTGATATATGGTTAAATAAGGTACAAATAAAACAGACTGTTAATTATATAATAAACTGACAGTGTGCTTTACGCATATTAATTCTTATGTTATGTGAATTGTTCGAAATTTTGGGGCACATTTTAGTTTCTGCCCGAAGCCCCAAATTTCTGGAGATGGCCCTGCTAAACAGCCGCTGAATGCAGCCGAAGACCGATATCCTTAAGTGAGTAAGTTTCTGGCCCCGCACAGCTCCAAACACTTCATTTGCCACCTGTTCAAAGAGCCTTACTCCCCACTGCAGCAGATTTGTGTTTACCTCATTTCTCTACAAAGGAAACGAATAGTGAATCCAATATCCAATTAGTTTGATCACAACAACACATCATCCAGCAGTTTTTCTGTGTGTGCCTGAAACACCATCATTTCGCGTGTCCCAGATAATCCGCGGAACTGCAGCAACCACAACCAGCACTAATTTTCCGGTCACTCCAGCAAACTTATTTATCCAGGATTCCAGCAGTTATTAAATATCCATGGAAAGAAGAATAAAAGTGCATTTTGGCACAGTCAATATAAAGCGCATGAGGGGAGGAGAGGAACAGATGATCAATTGCATGAGGCCAAGGAGGTTGCCAATTGCACATGGGTTGGTAATCCTGGCGCCAAAGTAGTCGAGCACTGCGTCCTATACAAATGGACACTAAGATTCATGTCTCCTACTGTCCTCCAGGTGTGGACTTTGACGCCCATGGACCGAACTAATGGGTCTATGATGGGATTATACAGGGCCAAGAAAATACATTAGCATGGTAGATTAGCAATTCTCTACAGAGGTACATGAACATGGATGGTTTGCTTACCAGAAACAATGATGTTTATGATGGTTGCTGGGTTTATGTCACGCGCAGAGTAACTCGATGGGGATGATATTATGCTGGCTCCTGTAGTGACATCCATCTTTGTTAATGCAGGTGAATCCTCGCTCTCGCCCATTGCTCCACCCACCCCTCCGGTAGTGCTGCACCACATGATGACCCGTGCTCGCGCTGGTGTGGTTTGTCCTGGCAAGTGCTATTCGTCTGAAGAGTACGTGTGTACCGCATCGACTTCATCACCATCGTCGATTCCCTTTTGAGCCCGCGCTGCTTTTCGCGACCCTCACTAGCACACCACGACGCAAAAGGATTTTGACGCATTGGAGCACAACCTGACATCCGCACGTGGAAACTTGTGTCGCACAACCTCCCCATGCCAACGTCATCAGTGGGAAATGGGTGTTCCACCACAAGACCCGCCCTGACGGTTCCGTTGAGCACTACAAAGTGCACAGGGTAGTCTATGCCTTTTGGCAGCGCGCCGGAGTTGACTTCGACACCTTTGCCCCGGTTGTTAAATCGGGTACGATTCGCGATGTTTTACTGCTTGCGGTGTCTCACACATGTCCCGTGCATCATTTGGATGTTTCCAACGCATTCCTTGATGGTCATCTCATCGAGCAGGTGTTTTGTCAGCAGCCTACCGGATTCATCAGAGCCACTTATCCGGATCATGTGTGTGCATTTTTGATCCATCTACGGGCTCAAGCAGGCACCACGTGCGTTGTGCTGGCGCATCGCCGCCTTCCTCTAATGGCTCGTGTTTCGATCAACCTGCTCTGACGCATCATTGTTCGTCTACCATCAGGGCGCTGCTACCGCCACGTCCGGCTTTACGTCAATGACATCATCCTGACGGCGTCCTCCAGTGAGCTCCTTCATCATCTCACTGCTCGTCTCCGATATGAGTTCAGCCTCAAGGATCTGGGGCCTCTTCACTACTTCCTCGGCATCGAGGTGGTACGACGCGCTGACGGGTTCTTTCTTCATCAGCAGCAATATGCTCATAAGCTTCTCGAGCACACGGGCATGCTTAACTACAAGCCTGTTGCCATGCCTGTCGAAGGCCAATATCTCTGCACTTGACGGATCGTCTGCACCGAATGCAGCGTTTTATCACTCCATCGTCGATGCATTGTAGTACTTGACGCTCACATGTTTGGACCTATAGTATTCCATGCAGTAGGTGTGTCCTCACATGCATGCTCTGCGTGACTCCCATTGGATCCTGGTGAAGCGGATTCTTCATTATATGCACGGCACCATATCACAAAATACCAAAAGCATGGTGTTTATATAAGAAGGCTAGTGCAAGTAAGATAGCAGTCTTGATAAGTACACAAAATAAGAACCAATGGCAGAGCTCATCATGGCGACTGATACTGCTGGAAGCATATGATTGCCAATTCCATCCACTCAGGTATCGCTTGGTCGAGAATCTCATCGGCGTCCATGACGGCAACAACTATTGCTAGTCCAGAGAAGGGGCTGCAAGGATTAGATGGATCATACTTAGTAGCAAAAGTGGGAAAGAATCAAAGGTGAAAAGTTTAGCTTGAGGCACCAACCTTTGAATATTTTCAACTAAGAGCGCTCTCGCACAAAAGGTATCTCCTTTGGGCCCGCCGCTGACTGCTTGACCCTGGGTGGCCTGAAGTGCACTTATCCTATCCAAAAAAAAATCATTGGGCCTTATTTTGTGGTAGGCATCGTATTTTGTTTTCAAATAGGTCGGGCCTGAGCGAGGTCTCCTTAAGGAAATGGGCTTTTTTTATGGAACGTACCTATTTTCCTTTACAGTGAATATATTTGAAGGAATAGTGTGACTTTTCCAAAGGAAAAATAGAACTGAAACACGCCTGGTACAGACACTAAACATAGGTATGAAGCCTAACAATGGGATCATGGTTCAAAAAGAAGATTCGTCACGTACGGTGGTCGATGTAGGTTCATATCTTAACATGGTTTGTGGGATCACAAGGTGAAACAAATGTATTTACCATTTGCCATTACTCACACTTATTCTGGCATCCTCTTTCAGTGGCACCAACCGCAACAGGCGGAAGGGTCATTTAACAGATAAAAGAGAATATTAAGTACGACAACAACTTAATGCCAAGAACACAAAATTTTCCGACTTACGCACCAGCCCAGGACCACTATGGAGACTACATACAAGGTCTGGTGAACTGAGAGTTCCACCCTTCGTCCGGTTTGTATGTAACCGACGAGCAATCATAGTGCCCAAACTAAAAGTACTGTCAGCATATAAAGCATGGCGCAAAATAGCAAGGCCAGGTGAACTGAGAGTTCCACTCTATCCATGACCAGTAAGACATCTCCTGGAAAATAATGCATAGTAATGTAACACGGGAAAATGTAAACTAGCCACTCTTATTTACGATACTCCTCTCTCTTCCCCACAGTAGTTTCAGAAATAAAATCAATCCATGTCTCCAGGACGTGGCTCACTGAAGCTTCCCTCAGAAGGTATTTGACAAACATCGCAAAGATCATACAATGTCATCTCCTTAGGCTCATCATACAAATGGAACTCTACCGTGGGTGGTGTTTTCTTAGGATAAAAATGAAAGGTTTGCACAAAGGTATTAGTGAATAGGAGGTATTGGTCGCACTTATCTAGGAGGAAGGGGATGATGCCAGCATTGTTCGCCAAATAATAGAAATCTTCATAAATTCCCGCCTCCTTCAAGAATGCGTCACTTGGCCACTCACTCGTCCGAAGCTCTGCCGCACGCGGAAGATTGTACTTGGTCTTCTTCTTCGGAGTTTCCTCCGAATCACGGCTTGATGAGCCCCTTAACCACCTCCTCATTGCTTTTTTTCTCTGAAAATTTCTGAAATTTTTAGTGATTCAAAATAAAAGTGCACAAAACTCAACAAAATAGGTAGCAACTACACCCACAAGTGTCTAGAGGCCATATCATGCAAAAAGAATACTTTGGACCATATAAATTTGACATGCAAGCTCAAGAACATGGTCACCACAACAGCAAATATTTCCAGTATATGAAGCACTAGAACAAAACTAATTGGAGCATTGCAGGAGTCGCATACCGAAGAACAATCCCCCAAAACAGTTTCGAAAATGGAGCTCCGAGCAAGGAGATAAAAATGGCAGCAAGATGAGAAAGAACACATGTTTGAGAAATGGTGTGATTTTTTCTGGAGGAAGACAAAGTGGATGGGTGTCTGAAATAAGTGAGGGGGCCTACATGGGCCCCACAAGCCACCTAGGCACGTCCAGGGGTGGGCGCGCCTGTGGGCTTGTGGCTCACAGGTGCACCCCCTGGGTGTGTTCAGTGCCAAAAAAATTCAAATATTCTAGAAAAAATCATATAAAAATTTCTGGACATTTGGAGAACTTTTATTTCCTGGTCATTTTTTTGTTGCACGAATAATTCAAAAAACTGTAAAATAATAATATTTCTACTTTATTAATTCCAAACAACAGAAAGTAAAAGGTGGGTACAGAAGGTTGTTTTTACTAAATTCATCCATCTCGTGCTAGTCAAAAGTAATTCATTAATAAGGTTGATCAAGTATTATTAACAAACTTCTTCCGAGATCAAGTCTTCTGGCAAAACACAACAACATGGTACAGAAACAACCACTTTGTTGGTGCTAGCGGAAACATAAGTCTGATATTATATTGAGATAAGAGGCCAAGCGGCACACACGGTGTGGCTGAACAGTATGTACATTATTTAATGAACATTAAGGGGCCTCGATCGCATGAACTACATGGCAGCGGAATGACGATGAAGTGGAACACAATAGCACAGGGACACCGACGTGGACACGATCTATACGCGGGAAGATCTCCAATCCGATACGACTTGCCTGAAAGCTGGCATGAAACGCCAGGTCAGTACATTGAATGTACTTGCAAGCTCACAACAAATATAAGCACAATGACAAACAATATCATGACAATTCATCAGGTTAATGCAATGCAAGAATACAACTGATGCGGTGAAACCAATATGTGCACCGAGTGCCTCCGACTCGCTTACCAGATGGGTTACCTCGTAACCGAATAGAGATCATACCCGGATCACAACCGGAACAAATCAATTACGAGCATCACATGATCCCACAAATCATCATAAAACCAGTGCCAACATTAAATACTTAGTGTGCAGGATTTATTATAAATGTTGATCCATGATGTGACTTACTCCCGAGTTGTGTCCATTACCGCGGACGCGGCTATCGATAGATTAACTACACTCTGCAGAGGTAGCGCACTTTACCCACACCACAGAACACATGGCCTCGCACTCCCATTCGGGTGGACCAACGGCGTTCCGACGGAACCCTTCCCTTGCCATGACACTCTCCCGGCTACTCCGACCAACTCCCTCTCAGGGCTAAGTCATGGGTGGTCCCGTGCCTACGAAAGGCATCAACAGCCACTGTCGTGGCAAAATGGTCCAAAACGGGGACAAGGTACCATAAAAACAAATGGGCACACAAGGTTATGTCTGCTTACCGGGCAAGGGTACCGCACGCCCATAATCTTCTCTCGTTGGAGGCACCGGCAAGAGGCACAACAAAGGACCGAATCAAGACCCCCCCATAAGGTAAATCTGGTCATACTAAGAAAACCCGATTCAATGGCACCATTGTTGGGAAACGTAGTTATTTCAAAAAAATTCCTACGCACACGCAAGTTCATGGTGATGCATAGCAACGAGCGGGAGAGTTTAGTCCACGTACCCTCGTAGACCGTAAGCGGAAGCGTCAAGTGACGCGGTTGATGTAGTCAAACGTCTTCGCGATCCAACCGATCAATTACCGAAAGCACGACACCTCCGCGATCAGCACACGTTGAGTTCGGTGACATCCCATGAACTGTAGATCCAGCTTATGTCGAGGAAGAGTTTCGTCGGCACGACAGCGCGGCAACGGGGATGATGAAGTTACCGGCGCAGGGCTTCGCCTAAGCACTACGACAATATGACCGAGGTGGAATATGGTGGAGGGGGGCACCGCACACGGCTAAACAATGTCAACTTGTGTGTCTATGGGGTGCCCCCTGGCCACGTATATAAAGGATGGAGGGAGGAGGAGGCCGGCTCTCATAGGGCGCGCCCAAGTGTGGAGTCCTACTAGGACTCCCTAGTCCTAGTAGGATTCCACCTCCCACATGGAATAGGAAAAGGGGAAGGGAGAAGGAGAAGGATGGAAGGGGCGCCCCCTTTCCCTAGTCCAATTCAGACCAGTCCATGGGGAAGGGGCGTGGCCACCCTTGAGGCCTTTCTCTCCTTTCCCGTATGGCCCATTAAGGCCCAATACGAATTCCCGTAACTCTCTGGTACTCCGAAAAATACCCGAATCACTCGGAACCTTTCCGATGTCCGAATATAGCCTTCCAATATATCGATCTTTACGTCTCGACCATTTCGAAACTCCTCGTCATGTCCATGATCTCATCCAGGACTCCGAACTAGCTTCGGTCATCAAATCACATAACACTTTAATACAAATCGTCATCAAACGTTAAGCATGCGGACACTACGGGTTTGAGAACTATGTAGACATGACCGAGACACATGTCGAGTCAATAACCAATAGCGGAACCTGGATGCTCATATTGACTCCCACATATTCTACGAAGATCTTTGTCGGTCAAACCCCATAACAATATACGTTGTTCCCTTTGTCATCCGTATGTTACTTGCCCGGGATTTGATCGTCGGTATCTCAATACCTAGTTCAATCTCGTTACCGGCAAGTCTCTTTACTCGTTCTGCAATACATCATCCCGCAACTAACTCATTAGTTACATCGCTTGCAAGGCTTATAGTGATGTGCATTACCGAGAGGGCCCAGAGATACCTCTCTGACAATCAGAGTGACAAATCATAATCTCGATCTATGCCAACTCAACAAGTACCATCGGAGACACCTGTAGAGCACCTTTATGATCACCCAGTTACGTTGTGATGTTTGGTAATACACAAAGTGTTCCTTTGGTATTCGGGAGTTGCATAATCTCATAGTCACAAGAACATGTATAAGTTATGAAGAAAGCAATAGCAACAAACTAAACGATCATAGTGCTAAGCTAACGGATGGGTCATGTCAATCACATCATTCTCTAATGATGTGATCTCGTTCATCAAATGACAACTCATGTCAATGGCTAGGAAACTTAACCATCTTTGATCGATGAGCTAGTCAAGTAGAGGCATACTAGTGACACTCTGTTTGTCTATGTATTCACACATGTACTAACTTTCCGGTTAATACAATTCTAGCATGAATAATAAACATTTATCATGAAATAAGGAAATAAATAATAACTTTATTATTGCCTATAGGGCATATTTCCTTCAGTCTCCCACTTGCACTAGAGTCAATAATCTAGTTCACATCGCCATGTGATTTAATACCAATAGTTCACGTCACCATGTGATTAACACCCATAGTTCACATCGTCATGTGACCAATACCCAAAGGGTTTACTAGATTCAATAATCTAGTTCACATTGCTATGTGATTAACACCCATAGAGTACTAAGGTGTGATCATGTTTTGCTTGTGAGAGAAGTTTAGTCAACGGGTCTGCCACATTCAGAGACGTATGTATTTTGCAAATATTCTATGTCTACAATGCTCTACGCGGAGCTACTCTAGCTAAATGCTCCCACTTTCAATGTGTATCCAGATCAAGACTCAGAGTCATCCAGATCGGTTTCAAAGCTTGCATCGACGTAACTCTTTACGAAGAACTCTTTATCACCTCCATAACCGAGAAATATTTCCTTAGTCCTCTAAGGATAATTTTTACCAATGTCCAGTGATCTACTCCTAGATCACTATTGTACTCCCTTGCCAAACTCAGGGCAGGGTATACAATAGTTCTGGTATGTAGCATGGAATACTTTATAGAACCTATGGCTAAGGCATAGGGAATGACTTTCATTCTCTCTCTATCTTCTGCCGTGGTCGGGTTTTGACTCTTTACTAAACTTCACACCTTGCAATACAAGAAAGAACTCCTTTTTTGACTATTCCCTTTTGAACTACTTCAAAATCTTGTCAAGGTATATAGTCATTGAAAAAACTTATCAAGCGGCTTGATCTATCTCTATAGATCTTGATGCTTAATATGTAAGCAGCTTCACCGATGTCTTTATTTTTAAAAACTCTTTTTAAATACTCCTTTATGCTTTTCAGAAAATTCTACATTATTTCCGATCACTAATATGTCATTCACATATACTTATCAGAAAGGTTGTAGTGCTCCCACTCACTTTTTGTAAATACAGGCTTCACCGCAAGTCTGTATAAATCTATATGCTTTGATCAACTCATCAAAGTGTATATTCCAACTCCGAGATGCTTGCACCAGTCCATAGATGGATCACTGGAGCTTGCACACTTTGTTAGCAGCTTTAGGATTGACAAAACCTTCTAGTTGTATCATATACAACCCTTCTTTTAAGAAATCCATTAAGGAATGCTGTTTTGACATCCATTTGCCAGATTTCATCAAATGTGACAATTGCTAACATGATTCGGACAGGCTTAAGCATCGCTATGAGTGAGAAAATATCATCGTAGTCAACACCTTGAACTTGTCGAAAACCTTTTGTGACAATTCAAGCTTTGTAGATAGTAACACTACTATCAGCGTCCGTCTTCCTCTTGAAGATCCATTTATTCTCGATGGCTTGCTGATCATCGAGCAAGTCAACCAAAGTCCATACTTTGTTCTCATACATGGATCCCATCTCAGATTTCATGGCCTCAAGCCATTTTGCGGAATTTGGGCTCGTCATCGCTTCCTCATAGTTCGTAGGTTCATCAAGGTCTATTAACATGACTTCTAGAACAGGATTACCGTACCACTTTTGTTGCGGATCGTACTCTGGTTGACCTACGAGGTTCGGTAGTAACATGATCTGAAGTTTCGTGATCATCATCATTAACTTCCTCACTAATTGGTGTAGGAATCATTGGAACTGATTTTTTGTGATGAACTACTTTCCAATTCATGAGAAGGTACAATTACCTCATCAAGTTATACTTTCCTCCCACTCACTTCTTTCGAGAGAAACTCCTTCTCTAGAAAGGATCCAGTTTTAGCAACAAATATCTTGCCTTCAGATCTGTGATAGAAGGTGTAACCAACAGTCTCCTTTGGGTATCCTATGAAGACGCACTTCTCCGATTTGGGTTTGAGTTTATCAAGCTGAAACTTTTTCACATAAGCATCGCAACCCCAAACTTTAAGAAACGATAGCTTAGGTTTCTTGCCAAACCACAGTTAATACGGTGTCATGTCAATGGATTTAGATGGTCCCGTATTTAACGTGAATGCAACTATCTCTAATGCATAACCCCAAAACGATAGTGATAAATCGGTAAGAGACATCATAGATCGCATCATATCTAATAAAGTGTGGTTTACGACGTTCGGACACACCATTACACTGTGGTGTTCCAGGTGGCGTGAGTTGCGAAACTATTTCACATTGTTTTAAATGAAGACCAAAGTGATAACTCAAACATTCACCTCCATGATCAGATCGTAGAAACTTTATTTTATTGTTGCGATGATTTTCCTCTTCACTCTGAAATTCTTTGAACTTTTCAAATGTTTCAGACTTATGTTTCATCAAGTAGATATACCCATATCTGCTCAAATCATCTATGAAGGTCAAAAAATAATGATACCCGCCGCGAGCCTCAACACTCATCAGACAGCAAACATCAGTATGAATTATTTCCAATAAGTCAGTTGCTCGCTCCATTGTTCCGGAGAACGGAGTCTTAGTCATCTTGCCCATGAGGCATGGTTCGCAAGCATCAAGTGATTCATAATAAAGTGATTCCAAAAGCCCATCATCATGGAGTTTCTTCATGCGCTTTATACCAATATGACCTAAACGGCAATGTTACAAATAAGTTGCACTATCATTATTAACTCTGCATCTTTCAGCTTCAATATTATGAATATGTGTATCACTACGATCGAGATTCAATAAACCATTTATATTGAGTGTATGACCGTAGAAGGTTTTATTCATGTAAATAGAATAACAATTATTCTTTGACTTGAATGAATAACCGTATTGCAATAAACATGATCCAATCATATTCATGCTCAACACAAACACCAAATTTATTTTAGGTTCAACACTAATCCCGAAGGTAAAGGGAGTGTGCGATGGTGATCTTATCAACCTTCGAAACACACATCATCACCTCGCCCTTAACTAGTCTCTATTTATTTTGCAACTCCTATTTCGAGTTACTACTCTTAGCAACTGAACTAGTATCAAATACCGAGCGAATGCTATAAACACTAGTAAAGCACACATCAATAACATGTATATCAAATATACCTTTGTTCACTTCGCCATCCTTCTTATCCGCCAAATACTTGGGGTAGTTCCGCCTCCAGTGACCAGTCCCTTTGCAGTAGAAGCACTTAGTCTCAGGCTTAGGTCTAGACTTGGGTTCTTCACTTGAGCAACAACTTGCTTGCCGTTCTTCTTGAAGTTCCCCTTCTTCCCTTTGACCTTTTTATTGAAACTATTGGTCTTGTCAACTACCAACACTTGATGTTTTTCTTGATTTCTACCTTTGCCGTTTTTAGCATCGCGAAGAGCTTGGGAATTGTTTTCGTCATCCCTTGCATATTATAGTTCATCACGAAGTTCTAGTAGCTTGGTGATAGTGACTAGAGAACTTTGTCAATTACTATCTTATCTGGAAGATTAACTCCCACTTGATTCAAGCAATTGTAGTACCCAGACAATCTGAGCACATGCTCACTGGTTGAGCTATTCTCATCCATCTTGTAGGCAAAGTACTATCAGAGGTCTCATACCTCTCGACACGGGCATGAGTATGAAATACCAATTTCAACTCTTGGAACATCTTATATGCTCTGTGAAGTTCAAAACTTTTTTGAAGTCCCGGTCCTAAGCAGTAAAGCATGGTGCACTAAACTATCAAGTAATCATCATACCGAGCTTTTGTCAAAACATTCATAACGTCTGCATCTGGTCCTGCAATAGTTCTTTCACCTAGCGGTGCATCAAGGACATAATAATTCTGTGCAACAATGAGGATAATCCTCAGATCATGGATCTAGTCCGCATCTTTGCTACTAACATCCTTCAACTTATTTTTCTCTAGGAACATATAAAAAATAAATGGGGAGCTACATCACGAGCTATTGATCTACAACATAGATATGCTAATACTACCAGGACTAAGTTCATGATAAATTAAAGTTCAATTAATCATATAACTTAAGAGCTCCCACTTATATAGACATCCCTTGAGTCATCTAAATTATTACGTGATCCAAATCAACTAAACCATGTCCGATCATCATGTGAGATGGAGTAGTTTTAAATTGTGAACATCTATATGTTGATCATATCTTCTATATGATTCACGCTCGACCTTTCGGTCTCCAGTGTTCCGAGGCCATATCTGCATATGCTAGGCTCGTCAAGTTTAACCCAAGTATTCTGCGTGTGCAAAACTGGTTTGCACCCGTTGTATGTGAACGTAGAGCTTATCACACCCGATCATCACGTGGTGTCTCAGCACGAAGAACTATGGCAACGGTGCATACTCAGGGAGAACACTTATACCTTGAAATTTTAATAAGGGATCATCTTATAAAGCTACCGCCGAACTAACAAAAATAAGATGTATAAAAGATAAACATCACATGCAATCAAAATATGTGACATGATATGGCCATCATCATCTTCTGCTTTTGATCTCCATCTTCAAACTGTCATGATCTCCATTGTTACCGGCATGACACCATGATCTCCATCATCTTGATCTTTTATCAACGTGTCATCACATGGTCGTTTCACCAGCTATTGCTTTTGCAACTATTGCTATCGCATAGCAATAAAGTAAAGCAATTACATGGCACTTGCATCTTATGCAATAAACAGACAACCATAAGGCTTCTGTCAGTTGCCGATAACTTTAACAAAAGATGATCATCTCATACAAAAATTTATATCACATCACATCTTGACCAAATCACATCACAACATGCCCTGCACAAACAAGTTAGACGTCCTCTACTTTGTTGTTGCAAGTTTTACGTGGCTGCTACGGGCTGAGCAAGAACTGTTCTTACCTGCGCATCAAAACCACAACGATTTTTCGTTAAGTATTTGTTGTTTTAACCTTCAACAAGGACTGGGTGTAGCCACAATCGATTCAACTAAAGTTCGAGAAACTGACACCCGGCAGCCACTTATGTGCGAAGCACGTCGATAGAACCAGTCTCGCGTAAGCGTACGCGTAATGTCGGTCCGGGCCGCTTCATCCAACAATACCGCCGAATCAAAGTATGACATGTTGGTAAGCAGTATGACTATTATCGCCCACAACTCATTTGTGTTCTACTCGTGCATATAACATCTACGCATAAACCTGGCTCTGACGCCACTGTTGGGAAATGTAGTAATTTCAAAAAAAATACTACGCACACGCAAGATCATGGTGATGCATAGCAATGAGCGGGAGAGTGTAGTCCACATACCCTCGTAGACCGTAAGCGGAAGCGTCAAGTGATGCGGTTGATGTAGTCGAACGTCTTCGCGATCCAACCGATCAAGTACCGAAAGCACGGCACCTCCGCGATAAGCACACGTTCAGCTCGGTGACGTCCCACGAATTCTAGATCCAGCTGAGGTCGAGGGAGAGTTTCGTCGCCACTACGGCGTGGCGACGGTGATGATGAAGTTACCAGCGCAGGGCTTCGCCTAAGCACTACGATGATATGACCGAGGTTGAATACGATGGAGGGGGCACCGCACATGGCTAAACAATGTCAACTTGTGTGTCTATGGGGTGCCCCCTGGCCACGTATATAAAGGATGGAGGGAGGACGAGGCCGGCCCTCATAGGGCGTGCCCAAGTGTGGAGTCCTACTAGGACTCCCTGGTCCTAGTAGGATTCCACCTCCCGAATGGAATAGGAAAAGGGGAAGGGAGAAGGAGAAGGATGGAAGGGTGCGCCCCCTTTCTCTAGTCCAATTCGGACCAGTCCATGGGGAAGGGGCACGGCCACCCTTGAGGCCTTTCTCTCCTTTCCCGTATGGCCCATTAAGGCCCAATACGAATTCTCGTAACTCTCTGGTACTCCGAAAAATACCCGAATCACTCGGAACCTTTCCGATGTCCGAAGATAGCTTTCCAATATATTGATCTTTATGTCTCTACCATTTTGAGACTCCTCGTCATGTCAATGATCTCATTCGGGACTCCGAACTATCTTCAGTCATCAAATCACATAACTCTTTAATACAAATCGTCATCAAACGTTAAGCGCGCGGACCCTACGGGTTCGAGAACTATGTAGACATTATCGAGACACATCTCGATTCAATAACCAATAGAGGAACCTGGATGCTCATATTGGCTCCCACATATTCTACGAAGATTTGTATCGGTCAAACCGCATAACAACATACGTTGTTCCCTTTGTCATCGGTATGTTACTTGCCCAGGATTCGATCGTCGGTATCTCAATATCTTGTTCAATCTTGTTACTGGCAAGTCTCTTTACTCGTTCTGTAATACATCATCCAGCAACTAACTCATTAGTCACATTGCTTGCAAGGCTTATAGTGATGTGCATTACCGAGAGGGCCCAGAGATACCTCTCTGACACTCGGAGTGACAAATCCTAATCTCGATCTATGCCAACTCAACCAGTACCATCGGAGACACCTATAGGGCACCTTTATGATCACCCAGTTACATTGTGATGTTTGGTAACACACAAAGTGTTCCTCCTGTATTCGGGAGTTGCATAATCTCATAGTCATAGGAACATGTATAAGTTATGAAGAAAGAAATAGCAGCAACCTAAACGATCATAGTGCTAAGCTAACGGATGGGTCATGTCAATCACATCATTTTGTAATGACGTGATCCCGTTCATCAAATGACAACTCATGTCAATGGCTAGGAAACTTAACCATCTTTGATTAATGAGCTAGTCTAGTAGAGGCATACTAGTGACACTCTGTTTGTCTATGTATTCACATATGTACTAAGTTTCCGGTTAATACAATTCTAGCATGAATAATAAACATTTAACATGAAATAAGAAATAAATAATAACTTTATTATTGCCCCTAGGTCATATTTCCTTCAACCTTGACTTGATTAACGTTATATTCAAGTTGGATTATTATCAGGTTTAACTTGAAAATAAAATAGACTCCAAGTCATACGATGCCATGATCATGCAACTATTCGATATGCAAAGCATGTATCTCACAAAAATGGATCAACCTTATCAAAATGACTTTCTTGCACTACTCATCATTAAACCTTATTGATTGTACTACACTGGTTATTATCATGCATCATTTTGGTTAACTTATCATTTATATGAAAATCCAATTATCAAAAATAAACTACCATTACTAATCAAAGCACTTTCATTAAGCTAAAACTTTACTCTACTTGACCAAACTAGTTCATGCATTCAACCAGTAACTTAAACAAGCATTTCAAGCATGACAAAGTAACTAGCATTAATCCATATTTATTTAACAAATTTAAATGCATGAAAAATAGCTCATATTTAAGTAGGAAAATCATAGATATTGAAGTGACACCATCCAAATGTTGGTGTGGCTTGCCTTAGTGCCGAGGATGTTCACACTCCTCCTGGATAGCTTCAAGACAAGTCTCTCCCTCTGAAAATATTTAAAAACCACAAAACAAAATATCAAGAAACATTCTGAAAATCACCAGAAATTCTAGGCAGCAAGGAAAAATGCACACTTTGGTGTGCCGCTAGAGCTTTCTGAAACAAACACAATGCAAAAAAGAATCAACTCATTTGGACTTATGGGCTAAAATTTATCACTGGTCAAATTTTGGGTCAAATATTTGAATTAATTTGAATAAAACAGAAGACGTCGATGGTGTAAAGCCAGAAGACGCCTCCACTCGTACCGCTTCAGGTGCGAGTGGAGAGGCTGACAACTAGCCCCACCAGTCAGGAGAGGGAGGGGGAGGGGGAAAACTGAGCACGGCGGTGCTCCGCCGGAGCTCACGCCGGCGAGGAGAGGATCTTGGGAGAAACTAGAGGGATAGAAGTGAAGAGGGGATCACGGCGTACCTACATGTACCCGTGGCCCATCGAGGGATGACCGTTGCTACTCGGAATCAAGCTCGCAAGTGGCGGCGGCGGTCGGGACTTGCCGGAGAGGAAGAAGGTGACGGCGAAGGGCGGTTCCAGGGGCTCCACTCTTCCACGCAACACTAGTGGATCTCCAAAGATGCGGCTGAGGGGTCGCTTGAGCTCGAGGAGCTCTGGGGCAGGGTGGATGGGTTGCGGGGATCACCGGCGAGCTCTGGTCGGTGGCGGAGGCCAGAGGCCTGCCCGGCCGGGCTGCGGCTGTGCTACGTGTTCGTGGAGGTTGAGTCATGCGGTGTGAGGCTTCGAAGTGGAGGGAGGGGCTCCATTTATAGCCGCAGGGGAAAGGGGGTACGTGGCACCGCCGGAGCTCTCTGGAAGACAGCGAGCGACGACGAAGGGCGCCAGCGAGGAGGAAAAGGGCTCAGCGATCACGTGGGGAGCTGTCCACACTCGCGGACGTGCCCGTGCTCGCTACGGCGTCTCCCGCGTCTGCGAGCGCCAAGGATAGGTCAAGGGTGATGAGATGAAGCTGGTGGCGCGACGCGGCAGTCGTCGGCGAGCTTTGGCTCGAGCACGCCCCGAACAGAAGTACTGGCGCGATGCAGAGCTCGTTGAACGCATGCCAGAGCCCGTGTCCACACGCAGTCGCCATGCTGGCATGGTCAAAACGACTCCCATGCTAGGCCAAACCTTGTCTGGGCCATTGTTCATGCAATGTTTAGTCTAGGGAGGGTGAGAACTCACTGCCGGGCCGACCAGATGTGACTCAAGCTTGCTGGCAAGTTTCTGGACAGAAACTTGGTCGCCATGTTTGGAGGGCTTCTAGAAGGCCATTAGGGCTGATCTCCTGGGGTTAAGGTTTACTTAGGAGGGTAAAGAGGCTCAAGAAAAACCAGCTCTGAAGGATCAAGGAAAAATACACTTGATGTACAAAGTGCATTTTTGCGCCAGAAGATAAATGATTTTTTTGTAGCAAAAATATTACAAAAAGTCATGCAACATTTTTGTTCAGGGAGGTGGCCCAGGGTTCAAAGAATATTCAGGAATTATCTCAATATTTTTGGAGCAATAAAAATGAGGGTTGCTTTTACGAAAAATATTCATTAGGCCATATTGGGGTTTTTCAGAGAAATGAGGTTGAATCAGAGGTAGATAGCTCACTTGGGTGGAAGTCAAGGGCAAGCCCAAGGGATAAGTCCAGTTGAATTGATTCCAAAAACTCCAATCCAAAGCAAAGGCAAGTCTAGTCCGGAAAAAGAGAGAAGGCAAAATCCAGGCTGTCACAAATAACAAAGTCCATTAAGATAGTAACATTTGCAAGTACGATAGGTACATATTCAAAAATGCCGATGGGTATGGAAGCTGATTTATCAGCCATTTGCAAAGAGATTTCAGTTGGTGTCAACTTATTCAAATCAAGTCTATCATATAAAGAGAAAGGCATAATACTAATACCGGCTCCTAGATCACATAGAGCTGTTCTAACATAGTTTCTTTTAATGGAGCATGGTATAGTTGGTATTCTTGCATCTTATAGTTTCTTGGGTATTCCACCCTTAAATGTATAATTTGCAAGCATGTTCGAAATTTCATCTTCCATTATCTTTCTTTTATTAGTAACAATATCTTTGATATACTTAGCATAAGGAGACATTTTAAGAATATTAGCCAAACGCAAACGTAACAAGACAGGTCTAAGCATTTGAACAAAGCGCTCAAATTCCTCATCATCTTTATTTTTTGAAGCTTTATGATGAAAGGGCATAGGTTTTTGAACCCATGGTTCTCTTTCTTTACCATGTTTCCTAGCAATGAAGTCTATTTTATCATATGTTTTATTTTTAGGTTGTGAGTTATCATGATCAATAGCTGGTTCTATCTCCACATCATTATCATTGCTAGTTTGAGCGTCAACATGAACATCATCATTATCATTATTACTAGGTTCATGCTCATCACCAGATTGTGTTTCAGCATCAGAAATAGAAATATCATTTGGATCTAATGTGTGTCTACAATATGTTCACTAGAAGAATGCAAAGTCCTATCATCATTATTTTTCTTTTTATTACAAGGAGGACTAGGTGCATCAGTATTAATTCTTTGAGAGTTTTTCTCAATTCTTTTTTACCACCTCTAGTCATGACTCTAAAAATATGATCATTCTTTTTTTTCATCTCATTAAGCAAATCATTTTGTTCCTTGAGACCTTGGTCTACCTGGGTTTTTACCATGGAAGCATGTTTACTAACCACCTTAAGATCATTAACAATTCTAAACATATAGTCACTCAAGTGTTCAAGCATATAGGCATTACGTTTCAATTGTCTACTAACATATGCATTGAAATTTTCTTGTTTAACAATAAAGTTATCAAATTCATCCAAGTATTGACTAGTAGATTTAGTATAAGGAATATCACCTTCACCAAATATATAGAGAGAATTTACCTCTACTACCTGTGTCGGGTTTTAAGACCATGTATTTCTTCAATAGGTGGTAAATTCTTAAAATCTTCAGCTTTAATACCTTTTCTTTCATAGATTTCTTTGCCTCTTGCATATCTTCAAGACTGAGAAATAGAATAACCCTCTTCTTAGGAATTGTGTTCAGGAAGAGTCCAATCATTGTCATTACACAATATATTATTCAATAGTTCTTCAGCTTGTTCAATAGTTCGTTCCCTAAAAACACAACCAGCACAACCATCTAGGTGCTCCCTAGAAGCATTGGTTAGTTCATTATAAAAGTAATGAAGTATGTCATTTTTGTTGAGAGGATGATCAGGCAAAGAATTAACTAATTGGAGAAGCCCCCCCCCCCAGGCTTGTGGGAGACTCTCTACTTCAATTTTCACAAAGTTAATTATTTCCTTTAAAGCATCTTGTTTCTTATGAGTAGGAAAATATTTTTCAGAGAAGTAATATATCATGTCCTGAGGACTACGCACACAACCAGGAGTAAGAGAATTAAACCATATCTTCACATCATGCTACTTCTTTTTCCCTTCAAGAGGAAAGGGTGATGCAGCAAATTAGATAAGTATTTCCCTCAGTTAAAAACCAAGGTATCAATCTAGTAGGAGATGCAAGCAGGTCTCCAATCTATGCACCTGCACAAACAATCGAACACTTGCACCCAATGCGATAAAGGGGTTGTCAATCCCTTCACTATCACTTGCAAAGGTGAGGTGCAGGACAGGATTCAATGATTGGATGCTCAATTTCGGTTGTATCGATTTCACCTCTTCCATCACTGCGAACATGGATACCTTGGTCTGATGAAGAATAGGCGCTATATTTCTGCTCTGAACCAGCAAATCAATTCAGTATGAAATTGTCCAAGGCAAAACATGACTGTATCAAATTGTCCAGTGCAAATCATGACAAATGCTAAGCGGAAGAGACGTGTTATACCGAAAATAAAAGGTGGGGTATATGTTTACTAGCTGCTTGATATTTGTGCAGACAGAGATGTCTGCCCGTTGCTATTTGGCAAACAAAGTGACCGCAATTTTGGTTCAACTTCTCAATAAAATAGTATAGTCATCGCATGCAATTCCATTTGAAAATAGACACAAAAAGATTGGACAGTCACTTCATGGACTGCAGAAAAGTA
Source organism: Triticum monococcum (assembly GCA_034509565.1). Classification (NCBI taxonomy): domain Eukaryota; kingdom Viridiplantae; phylum Streptophyta; class Magnoliopsida; order Poales; family Poaceae; genus Triticum; species Triticum monococcum. The sequence continues at coordinate 23,993,926 of CM067842.1, read as the reverse complement.
GTATTGTACTATTTATTGGCCAACACTAGGTTCTTCATTGCTTTGGTCTGATTATACAATGGGAGTCATTCTGCCTAAGTTAAAGTTTGTATTCCGAAAATAGTCTCGCCGTGTGATCGAGAGAAGACCAAATCATATTGAAGTGGATGTTCCTCCATCATGTGTGGTTCATTCTCATGGTTCCAGCTGTTGGTGAAACCACTTACGTTTGCAAGAAGAATTGTAGACTTCGCAAACAAATTTGTCTTTCAATATGTACTGAATGTTGGCCAAGAGAAGCATCCATGTTAGTAGGAAGAACATATGTTTTTTCTAGATCTTTGCTTTTGGAGCTACATATTTGTATATGATCCATGAATCATTGAGATGCATTAACATGTTGATCTTATGTACAGGAATCGTCATAGTTGGTTTTGAATTTGGGCTACTAATGTGAACATATTACAATGGCAGGCCTGTGAGTGTGGTGCGAACATTTCGAACGGATCGGCTCTTACTGCAGTGCACAACAGGATCCTTATTTCTGTGTTCTCGGTGTTTACAAGTTACTAACAGTTCCTTATTTCTGTTCACTTAGTGTTTACAAGTTACTGATCGATCACTAGCCAGCCTACTAATGCACTCCTGGCAGTTTTTGCGACGCAAGATCCGACGTGGCAGTTTTTTGAATAAAAATGCCTACCTCTCAGGAAACTGACAAGATGCTCTGAAGAAAATGACATGCGAATCTGAAGAAACTGCCAGCAAAAACGTTCGCTGGGAGAATCAGCTAATGTGAATGTACACGTACACCATCCGACCTACTTGATCCTATAGGTACACTATCCGACCTACTCGATCCTACATGGATAAATAGCGGATCACGCACGTACTACCTCCTTTCCGGTTTGCACGACTCAATTCAAATAATGACCTACTCGATCCTACACGAATAAATAGCAGATCACACACGTACTACCTCCTTTCCGGTTTGCAGGGCTTAATTCAAAAATCTCACCAAACTGCTTATGCATTGAATTCCGTTGACCGGGATGACCGATGCGTTTCACGCGACACGCTGCTTTGCCTACCTTCCGCCGGACGTGGATCCTCTGACTTTGTAATCCCTGCCATACCCAGCCATTGAGTCACTGACAGGTGGGCCCCATGCTTTGTGGGACCCATGTGTCAGTGACTCAAAGGTAGGCTAGGCCACGGCAGGGGAACCTCGTCCCATTCCTCCTATAAGTACTGTTTCCCAGCCTTCTTCGGTGGCACCATCACCCAACTCGCCCTATCCTCATAAGCACCCACCGGCCCAACGTCGCTCGCCACTTATCCTCGCTCTCGCCACGTCTGCCATGCCCTCGCCCGTCCACGATACGCGACGCCGGAGGCGGTCACCGCCCGAACTAGTGTTAGGTTTTTCACTGGAAGGCAGACGGAGGGAGGAGGCATTCTATCGGTCTTTAAATGGCAATGCGGAGTATGAGGAGTTGCTGGAGCGCGACCGCCTGGCGGAGGAGTAGCGTATCGCCGATTTGTGCCGCCAGCAGGACATGGAGCAGCAGCGCACCGACGCTCTAAGTCACGAGCAAAGCTCCCGCTACTGGGCAGACTACATGGAGGCCGGCGCCCAGCAAATAGCCCTGGAGGCTGTCAGGCACGCATGCGTTCGCGACGCCAAATTTTACTACCAGCTCATCACGTAGGTTTCCCGCTTAGAAGCCGATGCTTCGGTGGACAACGCTGGCATGGAAAGGGCCAACGCGCGCGAGCAACGCGCCCTATCGCACCTCTGGCAAGTCCGAGGCGAGGTGGAGGACGCCGGTGCCGGCGTTTACGTGTACCGCAGATTGCGGCCGGCATCGTCTAGTTAGCTAAGAGTAAGTTAGTACTTGTACACTACTAGAGTATTAGTGGGAGTAGATAGTTAACTTGGCTATGATGGTTGTCAACGTGGAAGTTTAGTACTCTATATCTGGATCATACCTGTTACTTTGCTCTGAATGTTGAACTTTCCGTTTGAACGTATGGAATGGGCTATTATTTTTTTAAATGGGTTCAATTTTCCGCCATTGTTTTAGAGGCTGACTTGTGAGCGTACCAGGTTGACGTGTACACAATCAAGAGCTGATTGTACATGGAGAGGATGACAGCAGGGACCCACTGTCGGTGTCAAAACCGGCGGATCTCGGGTAGGGGGTCCCGAACTGTGCGTCTAGGCGGATGGTAACAGGAGACAAGGGACACGAAGTTTTACCCAGGTTCGGGCCCTCTTGATGGAGGTAAAACCCTACATCCTGGTTGATTAATATTGATGATATGGGTAGTACAATAGTAGATCTACCAGGAGATCAAGGAGGCTAAACCCTAGAAGCTAGCCTATGGTATGATTGTTGTATGTTCTATGTTGTCCTATGGACTAAAACCCTCCGGTTTATATAGACACCGGAGAGGGTTAGGGTTACACAAAGTCGGTTACAATGGTAGGAGATCTAAATATCCGCATCGCCAAGCTTGCCTTCCACGCCAAGAAAAGTCCCTTTCGGACACGGGACGAAGTCTTCAATCTTGTATCTTCATAGTCCAGGAGTCCGGCTGAAGGTATAGTCCAGTCATCCGAACACCCCCTAATCCAGGACTCCCTCAGTAGCCCCTGAACCAGGCTTCAATGACGACGAGTCTGGCGCGCAGATTGTCTTCGGCGTTGCAAGGCGGGTTCCTCCTCCAAGTACTTCGTAAAAGATTGTAAACACTAAGGATAGTGTCCGGCTCTGCAAAATATGTTTCCACATATTGCCATAGAGAGAATAATATTAACACATATCTAATCTGCTGGCGTATTCCGCAGCCTGCCATCACACTACGGCCAAGCCTTTATTCGAATCGTTTTTACTTCCCCACCTCAACGCGTTTTGCGAAGTGGTTTCATTGGCACGTCTTGTCAAAGCAGAGATCATGCCCCTTATTTATGGGATTCTCATCAGTACGGACGTGGGTAACCCAATCGTGCTCGTTAACATGTTTTCTCGATTAAAGGTGAGTCCCGAACGGTTACGGGGAGGGCTCTTGGTATTCAACCTCTTATAAAGAGACCAAGGCCTTACTCCTTTCTTTCAATTTCAAACAAATTCGCCCGTCGCCTCAAGTTCCAACACCCTAGGCTCCAGATTTCGGGCGCCTCGGACTTTCAACAATGTCCGGTTCCGACCTTCAAGGCCGATGGATGCCCCCCTCCGTCACGGAGGAGGACATGCTGAAGTTGAGAGAGGCCAAGTTCTTGACTGGCGAAATTTCGCATAGGCTGCCCGCTCAAGGGCAGGCTATTCCCAGTCCCCAGCCTGGTGAGAGCGTGGTGTTTGTGTCTCACTTCCTTCCGGGGTTAGGCTTCCCAATGGATCCCTTTGTGAGGGGGTTGATGTTCTATTATGGGCTGGAATTTCACGACCTAGCTCCGGAGTCCATCCTCCATATTTCCTCATTCATCGTCGTGTGTGAAGCATTCCTCCGTGTCACTCCTCACTTCGGATTATGGCTCAAGACCTTTAAAGTAGAGCCGAAGATGATCGAGGGACGGCACGCAGAGTGCGGAGGCGCTGTTATAAGCAAGAATGCTGATGCTCCATGGCCCGAGGGCTCTTTTCAAGAGGAGCTTGGCTTATGGCAACGAGGGTGGTTCTATATCACCGCTCCCAGGGGCACCAAGTGGGTGGTGCCGCCTGCCTTTCGCTCGGGTCCCCCACATCAGCTAGGGTCGTGGGCCAATAAAGGCCTAGACTGGGGGCCATCTAAGGACGTGCCCTTGTTGCAGGGCCGCATCAGGGATCTCTTAGAAAGAGACCTTAGCTTGGTCAAAGTGACGCAAGTCATGCTGATCTGCCGAACATTGCCCGGCAAATGTCGCTCCCTTCATCTGTGGGAGTTTAATCCGGAGGGACCACGAGCTCTCCAGCATTTTATGGGCCCAACGCCCGCGGAGATGTATAAACTGTTCTTCGGATCACAAGCAAATGTGTCCGGATTTGACCAAGGACGCAGGTCTGAGCTACAATCGCCCGGATTCTCAAGTAAGTTGCCTTGTGCCTGGACTCTCTATCCATATATTTGTTATAAACTTGCCCCTAAAAGAGCTGTCCCTTTAATCAGGAGTGGATAGCGAAAGCAAAGCTGATCAGGTGTCCGGCTCCCCTCCCCGAGACCAGGCCGGATTCTGTGCTAGTCAGGATGTTGAAGATTGTGGCTTTGGAGGAAAGCGAGGGAGGGTGCAAGGAACCTATGGCCTCCTCGAAGGAGGATGTTCAGAAGGAAAGAACTGACAATTCCTCTCCTCAGGGGAGGAAAAGGACCGCCTCTGAAGACCCGGAGACAATGGCCTCAAAGCGGGGGGGAAAATCCTCGTCAGAGGGTCCTACGCCGGGGAGTACCTCGGCCGAACTATGCCCTCAAGGGGATCAGCCCTCCAGCGAGCCGTAAGTAGAGAAAGACTTTCTTTTTGAGAGAAGAGGGGAAATCCTTGCTTTATATCTGAGAAGATAAACCGAAATTTTACCTTGTAGCTCGGACCTCAACCCTTCTCAGCAGAGCTTGTCTTCGGGGGACCTTCTTCCGGAGATGATGGAGAGCGGACCGCCTCCCCCTGCCGTACCGCCTAGCGAGGCGGGCGACCCTGAGGTGTCGTCGCGGAGGGTTTCTCCGAATCCGGCAGGGGCGAAAGATAGCCATATGGCCCCCTGAGGTTCTCCGCGTCCGGCCTTCGACAGAAGCCATAGGATGAGTCCGGCACCGTCCGGTGCTCGGTCGGAGGAGCTGAAGAATCTGCTAGGGCGAGCTTCTATCTCAGAGGAGCACCATGCATTGATGGGCACGGTGATTGAAAGGGTTTCATCTGCGGAGAGCGGATTGCACGAGGCCGTCAGAGGTTTACTGACAGGTTTTGAGGTACGTGAGATAGTGTACACTTTTTGACAGTTGCGCATAAATATGATGCGCCCTGTGTAGATAGTAGCCCCTGAGACTCTGTGCGTTGTCAAAAGTGACGGCGCACAGAGGATCATAATCCCAGGTCTAAAATGTCGCCTTTGTATATAGGCGGTGAATTGTCCGGAATCCAGCCGGACTGATGAATTTGCAGAGGCAAAGCGGCAACTTGACGTGGCAGATGCCGACATCGCGCTCGTCAACAAGCGGCTTGATGAGGCACAAGGTATGTAGTTCCTCAGGCAGCACCTGGTAAGAGGAGCTTTATGCCAGTATCTTACAACGTGTGTGCTTGACGTAGATGGTGCGGCCGCCGTGGAGAGTCTTCGGGCGGAACTTGCCGGAGCCAAGGAACAAGCCAGAAAAAGTGATGTGGCTGCCGAGAAGGCCCTTGAAGAGCTGAAGGCCGAACAGGCTGCTCACTGCCAAAGCAAGAAAGAGATGGCCGAAATGGCTGTGAAGCTAAAAAGCGCTACTGACCGTTGCAAGCTTCTTGAAAAAGAAGACCGGGCGAAGCCGACGGACCTGGAGAAGGCCGTTGCCGATGCCAAGGATGCTCGCTCTGCGATGAGAGCTGCAAAAGAGGAGCTGCGTCAGGCCGGAGAAATCACGGCTGGAAAGCCCTATATGCTGCGGAGGAAGTTTTGTGATCCTAAGCATGCTCCGTTGGACCGTCTGTGGAGTACGGCGGACACATATCGGGATTTGGCGGCAAGTGCTGCTGATGCGACTGAACACTTTCGAGATCAGAAAGATTGTGAGGTGGAGAAACTCTTCTGGTCACAGTTCCACAATCCAGAGCGTCCACTATCAGTGGCTGATCGTCTGGCTGAATGGGCCGAGCTGAATAGGTTGTCCGGACTCGCCATGAAGTGCGTCATGAGTCATTTGTGGCCGGAGAGATCGGAGCCGAAGAGTTATTTCAGCTTGGTGCAGCAATTCCTTGGTGCGGTGCCACGTATCAATGCAATGAAGAGGTCAGCATGTATAGAGGGTGCGCAGATGGCTCTTGCCCGTGTGAAGACATACTGGGCGGAAATGGAGACCACCGCTGTTGCATCCCAAGATTCGGACGGAAGCCGAGTACCTGCCGAGCACTATTTTCAGGAAGTTATGCAAGGCGCTCGTGTAATAGAGACGCAGTGCTCGAAGGATGCTATCTTTGAATAGCATATGCGATTGTAAAACGATATTCTGATAAATTGTAGGAACTTTTCATACTTGTGCCTGCAAGTGTTTTAACACCTCCTGTGTGGCCGTTTATATAAAATATGAAAGATGGCAGTCGTCGGCTTCAGCCCCCACGCACATAATGCCGGGGTGTTCGCAGAAGGCGCTTTTTCACACTTAATCCAACGTCTTGGTCCTACAAAGGAGGTGATAGCGCAACGAACTAGGCAATCAGACTATAGTGCTTTATCACTTTCACTTAGCCATAGGAGCTTGACAGTGAGGCTACTTAGATAGCCCCTGGTGGCGACTGCACTCGCCCGAATTCGGGGCGCGTATGTGCCTGGCCGGGAAACGGCCCTTCGTTAAAGTGGAGGAATCCTATAGATTCCGGTAGGTCATCGAGTGGCTGACCAGTCTCACGCTATATCATGACAGTCAGTTTTCGGCTTTCTCTACTGAGGTGCTCGCCTGGCCGAACCGGGGCACAATCGCAGTAGTTCTCCTGGTGCTACCTTAGCCGATAGAGCGGAACATAAGGCAGCCGAACACAGGAGCCGGGCAACCCAACATTTGACCAAAGGCATGATTCGGAGCCGATGCATATAAGGCCAAAACTCGCGATGCCGAACACTCCCTAAGGCATTCGGTCTTTATGAGTGCGGGCGAAACAACGCCCTTTGTTAAAAGCCCCTAGTGTCCAGGTACGCGCAAAAATTCTGACATGGCCACATGCCAAGATGCCAGCCTCCTCCTTGGTTATACCAGAGAAAACCAGGGGATGTATATCAACAAGAGACAGTAAAAAAGGTTTACGCATGGTCTTAATATGAAAAGAATCCTTGGAACGGGTCCCTACTGCACGTCTGCGCCTGTGTCTCCGTTGTGCCGTATCCTGGACGGGCACATCACGATGTTCATCTATAAAAGAGAGGAACTTAGTTGAAAAGAAGTCGTGCTGAACAGAAGTTATATAAAATAAACAAAGTAAATACTGAAATGGGTAAAATTGAGCTTGATTGTCTCTTAGTTTACCGGTGCGGAGCCCCTAGAACAGGGGTGTACGGCTATTAAGCCATTATCAATGATAGTTTTACGCCGGACTCGTCTAACCGTGTCCGTGGTCTTAATGACCTGTTTAGACGTCCTGGCTGGTGACGCCGTTTTATTATGGGGCTGTTAAGGCGGCCGCACAATCTTCCGCGCGTGGGGGGGGGGGGGCACTCAATGCTTCCCCTGTAATGAAATGATGCCTCATGGACCGGGCATCTTAAGCGTAAGAGACGCGTAATGCGGTATTGCGTTAAAGCGGGCGAAAGCTTCCCGTCCCAGCAGTGCTTGATAGCGACTTGAGAATGGGACAATGTGGAAAGTTAGCTTTTCGCGACGGAGGTTATCGGAGAAGCCGAATATAACTTCAAGCGGGAGAAAACCCATGCAATGGGTGTCTGGACCTGGCATTACCCCTTGAAAGGAGGTTTTGCTGTGGCGAACTCTTGTTGGGTCTATCCCCATGTGGCGGATTGTGTCCTGATATATCAGGTTTAGACCGCTGCCACCGTCCATCAAGACATTTGTAAACTGGAGTCCGCCAACTATTGGGTTGAGTACCAAGGTGGTCCAGCCTGCGTTCCTGGTACTTCTAGAGTAATCCAGATGGTCGAAAATGATTGGTTTTGACAACCAGTGGCGAGACTCCTTTGGGATAGACCGTGTGGCGCGTACCTTTATGGGCGCCGCGTGTTTTGTTATGTGAAGTAAGTTTACTGTTTTTACTTCTTGTGGAAAATTCTTTTGTTTCCTGGTGCCCTGCTTTTGGGGTTCTTCATCGTCTTCGCTTGGTGTGTCGAGCCACTTGTGTTCGGCGTTGAGTCTACCGGATTGTTTGAAGACCCAACAATCTCTGTGGGTATGGTTAGCAGGCTTCCCGGGAGTACTGTGTATTTGACATATCCTGTCCAGGATTTTGTTTAGATTGGATAGGTCGTCCCTATTATCCTGGAGGGGCGGCTTTTTCTGATTCTGCCGCGAGCTTTTAAATCCGGCATTGACTGTCGTGCTCTTCGGACTGTTTTCCTTAGTCCAGTGACGGTCCTTGTTGCGTCGCGGTTTTCCATTTCCATCCCTAGTTTCGGATGTACTTGGGTCGCTGGTGCTACGTCTTGCCAACCAACTGTCCTCTCCTGCGCAAAAGTGGGTCATGAGGTGAAGGAAATATGCCCTAGAGGCAATAATAAAGTTATTATTTATTTCCTTATATCATGATAAATGTTTATTATTCATGCTAGAATTGTATTAACCGGAAACATAATACATGTGTGAATACATAGACAAACAGAGTGTCACTAGTATGCCTCTACTTGACTAGCTCGTTAATCAAAGATGGTTATGTTTCCTAACCATGAACAAAGAGTTGTTATTTGATTAACAAGGTCACATCATTAGTTGAATGATCTGATTGACATGACCCATTCCATTAGCTTAGCACCCGATCGTTTAGTATGTTGCTATTGCTTTCTTGAAGACTTATACATGTTCCTAAAACTATGAGATTATGCAACTCCCGTTTACCGGAGGAACACTTTGAGATCTTCGTAGAATATGTAGGAGCCAATATGGGCATCCAGGTCCCGCTATTGGTTATTGACCGGAGACGTGTCTCGGTCATGTCTACATTGTTCTCGAACCATAGGGTCCGCACGCTTAACGTTACGATGACAGTTATTATGTGTTTATGCATGTACCGAAGGTAGTTCGGAGTCCCGGATGTGATCACGGACATGACGAGGAGTCTCGAAATGGTCGAGACATAAAGATTGATATATTGGAAACCTATGTTTGGACATCGGAAGTGTTCCGGGTGAAATCGGGATTTTACCGGATTACCGGGAGGGTTACCGGAACCCCCCGGGAGCCAAATGGGCCAACATGGGCCTTAGTGGAAAGGTGAGAGGGCAGCCCACATAGGGCTGCGCCTCCCCCCCTCTCCCTAGTCCTATTAGGAATAGGAGAAGGTGGTCGGCCACCCCCTCTCTCCTTCCCGCTTGAGGAAACCTAGTTGGACTAGGATTGGAGGGGGGAGTCCTACTCCCGGTAGGAGTAGGACTCCTCCTGCACCTCCCTCCTTTGGCCGACCAGCCTCCCCCCTTCATCCTTTATATACGGGGGCAGGGGACACCCCAAGACACACAAGTTGATCCTTGAGATCGTTCCTTAGCCGTGTGCGGTGCCCCCTGCCACCAAATTCCACCTCGATCATACCGTTGTAGTGCTTAGGCGAAGCCCTGCGTCGGTAGTACATCAAGATCGTCACCACGCCGTCGTGCTGACGGAACTCCTCCCCGAAGCTTTGCTGGATCGAAGCCCGGGGATCGTCATCGAGCTGTACGTGTGCTAAGAACTCAGAGGTGCCGGAGTAACGGTGCTTGGATCGGTCGGATTGGGAAGAAGACGTACGACTACTTCCTCTACGTTGTGTGATCACTTCCGCAGTCGGTCTGCGTTGGTACGTAGACAACACTCTCCCCTCTCGTTGCTATGCATCACCATGATCTTGCGTGTGCATAGGAAAATTTTCGAAATTACTACGTTCCCCAACAGTGGTATCAGAGCCTGGGTTTTATGGTTTGCTGTTATTTGCACGAGTAGAACACAAGTGAGTTGTGGGCGATACAAGTCATACTGCCTACCAGCATGTCATACTTTGGTTCGGCGGTATTGTTGGACGAGACGATCCGGACCAACCTTACGCGTACTCTTATGCGAGACCGGTTCCCTCGACATGCTTTGCACATAGATGGCTTGCGGAAGACTGTCTCTCCAACTTTAGTTGAACCAAGTGTGGCTACGCCCGGTCCTTGAGAAGGTTAAAACGGAGTTTATTTGACGAACTATCGTTGTGGTTTTGATGCGTAGGTGAGATGAGTTCTTACTTAAGCCCGTAGCAGCCACGTAAAACTTGCAACAACAAAGTAGAGGACGTCTAACTTGTTTTTGCAGGGCATGTTGTGATGTGATATGGTCAAGGCATGATGCTGATTTTATTGTATGAGATGATCATGTTTTGTAACCAAGTTATCGGCAACTGGCAGGAGCCATATGGTTGTCGCTTTATTGTATGCAATGCAATCGCGATGTAATGCTTTACTTTATTACTAAGCGGTAGTGATAGTCGTGGAAGCATAAGATTGGCGAGACGACAACGATGCTACTATGGAGATCAAGGTGTCGCGCCGGTGACGATGGTGATCATGACGGTGCTTCGGAGATGGAGATCACAAGCACAAGATGATGATGGCCATATCATATCACTTATGTTGATTGCATGTGATGTTTATCTTTTTATGCATCTTATCTTGCTTTGATTGACGGTAGCATTATAAGATGATCTCTCACTAAATTATCAAGAAGTGTTCTCCCTGAGTATGCACCGTTGCCAAAGTTCATCGTGCCCAGACACCACGTGATGATCAGGTGTGATAAGCTCTACGTCCAAATACAACGGGTGCAAAACAGTTGCACACGCGGAATACTCAGGTTAAACTTGACGAGCCTAGCATATGCAGATATGGCCTCGGAACACAGAGACCGAAAGGTCGAGCGTGAATCATATAGTAGATATGATCAACATAACGATGTTCACCATTGAAAACTACTCCATCTCACGTGATGATCGGTTATGGTTTAGTTGATTTGGATCACGTGATCACTTAGAGGATTAGAGGGATGTCTATCTAAGTGGTAGTTCTTAAGTAATATGATTAAATTGAACTTAAATTTATCATGAACTTAGTCCTGGTAGTATTTTGCAAATCATGTTGTAGATTAATAGCTCGCGTTGTTGCTTCCCTGTGTTTATTTTGATATGTTCCTAGAGAAAATTGTGTTGAAAGATGTTAGTAGCAATGATGCGGATTGGATCCGTGATCTGAGGTTTATCCTCATTGCTGCACAGAAGAATTATGTCCTTGATGCACCGCTAGGTGACAGACCTATTGCAGGAGCAGATGCAGACATTATGAACGTTTGGCTAGCTCAATATGATGACTACTTGATAGTTTAGTGCACCATGCTTAATGGCTTAGAATCGGGACTTCAAAGACGTTTTGAACGTCATGGACCATATGAGATGTTCCAGGAGTTGAAGTTAATATTTCAAGCAAATACCCGAGTTGAGAGATATGAAGTCTCCAACAAGTTCTATAGCTAAAAGATGGAGGAGAATCGCTCAACTAGTGAGCATGTGCTCAGATTGTCTGGGTACTACAATCGCTTGAATCAAGTGGGAGTTAATCTTCCAGATAAGATAGTGATTAACAGAATTCTATATTCACCATCACCAAGTTAGCAGAACTTCGTGATGAACTATAATATGCAAGGGATAATAGAAACAACTCCCAAGCTCTTCGTGATGCTGAAATCAACGAAGGTAGAAATCAAGAAAAACATCAAGTGTTGATGGTTGACAAGACCACTAGTTTCAAGAAAAGGGCAGAGGGAAGAAGGGGAACTTCAAGAAGAACGGCAAGCAAGTTGCTGCTCAAGTGAAGAAGCCCAAGTCTGATCCTAAGCCTGAGAATAAGTGCTTCTACTGCAAAGGGACTGGTCACTGGAAGCGGAACTACCCCAAGTGATTGGCGGATAAGAAGGATGGCAAAGTGAACATAAGTATATTTGATGTACATGTTATTGATGTGTATTTTACTAGTGTTTATAGCAACCCCTTAGTATTTGATGCTAGTTCAGTTGCTAAGAGTAGTAACTCGAAACGGGAGTTGCAGAATGAACAGAGACTAGTTAAGGGTGAAGTGACGATGTGTGTTGGAAGTGGTTCCAAGATTGATATGATCATCATCGCACACTCCCTATAATTTCAGGATTAGTGTTGAACCTAAATAAGTGTTATTTGGTGTTTCCGTTGAGCATGAATATGATTTGATCATGTTTATTATAATACGGTTATTCATTTAAGTAAAAGAATAAATTGTTGTTCTGTTTACATGAATAAAACCTTATATGGTTACACACCCAAAGAAAATAGTTCATTGGATCTCGATCTTAATAATACACATATTCATAATATTGAAACCAAAAGATGCAAAGTTAATAATGATAGTGCAACTTATTTGTGGCACTGCCGTTTAGGTTATATTGGTGTAAAGCACATGAAGAAACTCCATGCTGATGGGATTTTGGAATCACTTGATTATGAATCACTTGATGCTTGCAAACCATGCCTTATGGGCAAGATGACTAAACGCCGTTCTCCGGAACAATGAAGCAAGCAACAGATTTGTTGAAAATCATACATACTGATGTATGTGGTCCGATGAATATTAAGGCTTGCAGCAGGTATCATTATTTTCTGACCTTCACAGATGATTTGAGCAGATATGGGGATATCTACTTGATGAAACATAAGTCTGAAACATTTGAACAGTTCAAAGAATTTCAGAGTGAAGTGGAAAAACCATCGTGACAAGAAAATAAAAGTTTCTACGATATGATCGCAGAGGTAAAATGTTTGAGTTACGAGTTTGGTCTTCAGTTAAAACAATGTGAAATAGTTTCACTACTCACGCCACCTGGAACACCACAACATAATGGTGTGTCCGAACGTCATAACCGTACTTTATTGGATATAGTGCAATCTATGATGTTTCTTACCGATTTACCACTATCGTTTTGGGGGTCATGCATTAGAGACAGCTGCATTCACGTTAAAAAGGGGCACCATCTATATCCGTCGAGACGACGCCTTATGAACTATGGTTTGGCAAGAAACCAAAGTTGTCGTTTCTTGAAGTTTGGGGTTGCGATGCTTATGAGAAAAAGTTTCATCCTGATAAGCTCAAACCCAAATCGGAGAAATATTTCTTCATAGGATACCCAAAGGAGACTGTTGGGTACACCTTCTATCACAGATCCTAAGGCAAGACATTCGTTGCTTATAATGGATCCTTTCTAGAGAAGGAGTTTCTCTTGAAAGAAGTGAGTGGGAGGAAAGTAGAAAACTTGATAAGGTAATTGTACCTTCTACCTTATTGGAAAGTAGTTCATCACAAAAATCTGTTCTTCTGACTACTACACCAATTAGTGAGGAAGCTAATGATGATGATCATGTAACTTCAGATCAAGTTACTACCGAATCTCGTAGGTAAACCAGAGTGAGATCCGCACCAAAGTGGTACGGTAATCCTTTTTCTGGAAGTGATGCTACTAGATCATGATGAACCTACGAACTATGAGGAAGCGATGATGAGCCCAGATTCCGCGAAATGGTTTGAGGCCATGAAATCTGAGATATGATCCATGTATAAGAACAAAGTATGGACTTTGATGGATTTGCCCAATGATCGGCAAACCATAGAAAATAAATGGATCTTCAAGAGGAAGACGGACGCTGATAGTAGTGTTACTATCTACAAAGCTAGAATTGTTGAAAAAGGTTTTCGACAAGTTCAAGGTGTTGACTACGATGAGTTTTTCTCACTCGTATCTATGCTTAAGTCTGTCCGAATCATGTTAGCAATTGCCGCATTTTATGAAATCTGGCAAATGGATAAACAAAACTGCATTCCTTAATAGATTTATTAAAGAAGAGTTGTATGTGATGCAACTAGAAGGTTTTGTCAATCCGAAAGGTGCTAACAAAATATGCAAACTCCAGCGATCCATTTATGGACTGGTGCAAGCATCTCGGAGTTGGAATAAACGCTTTGATAGTGTGATCAAAGCATTTGGCTTTGTACAGACTTTTGGAGAAGCCTGTATTTACGAGAAAGTGAGTGGGAGCACTACAGCATTTCTGATAAGTATATGACATATTGTTGATCGGAAATAATGTAGAATTATTCTGTAAAGCATAAAAGGAGTGTTTGAAAGGAGTTTTTCAAAGAAATACTTCGGTAAAGCTGCTTACATATTGAGCTTCAAGATCTATAGAGATAGATCAAGACGCTTGATAAGTTTTTCAATAAGTACATACCTTGACAAGATTTTGAAGTAGTTCAAAATGGAACAGTCAAAGAAAAAGTTTCTTGCCTGTGTTACAAGGTGTGAAGTTGAGTAAAGACTCAAAGCCCGACCACGGCAGAAGATAGAAAGAGAATGAAAGTCATTCCCTATGCCTTGGCCATAGGTTCTATAAAGTATGTCATGCTGTATACCAGATCTATTGTATACCCACTGATTTGGCAAGGGAGTGCAATAGTGATCTAGGAGTAGATCACTAGACAGCGGTCAGAATTATCCTTAGTGAAATAAGGATATGTTTCTCGATTATGGACGTGATAAAAAGGTTCGTCGTAAAGGGTTACGCCGATGCAAGTTTTGACACTAATCTAGATGACTCTAAGTCTCGGTCTAGATACATATTGAAAGTGGGAGCAATTAGCTAGAGTAGCTCCATGCAGAGCATTGTTAACATAGAAATTTGCAAAATACATGTGGATCTGAATGTGGCAGACCCGTTGACTAAGATTCTCTCACAAGCAAAACATGATCACACCTTAGTACTCTTTGGGTGTTAATCACATAGCGATGTGAACTAGATTACTGAATCTAGTAAACCCTTTGGGTGTTGGTCACATGGCGATGTGAACTATGGGTGTTAATCACATGATGATGTGAACTATCGATGTTAATCACATGGTGATGTGATCTAGATTATTGACTCTAGTGCAAGTGGGAGACTGAAGGAAATATGCCCTAGAGGCAATAATAAAGTTATTATTTATTTCCTTATATCATGATAAATGTTTATTATTCATGCTAGAATTGTATTAACCGGAAACATAATACATGTGTGAATACATAGACAAACAGAGTGTCACTAGTATGCCTCTAGTTGACTAGCTCGTTAATCAAAGATGGTTATGTTTCCTAACCATGAACAAAGAGTTGTTATTTGATTAACGAGGTCACATCATTAGTTGAATGATCTGATTGACATGACCCATTCCATTAGCTTAGCACCCGATCGTTTAGTATGTTGCAATGCTTTCTTCATGACTTATACATGTTCCTATAACTATGAGATTATGCAACTCCCGTTTACCGGAGGAACACTTTGGGTACTACCAAACGTCACAACGTAACTGGGTGATTATAAAGGAGTACTACAGGTGTCTCCAATGGTGGATGTTGGGTTGGCGTATTTTGAGATTAGGGTTTGTCACTCCGATTGTCGGAGAGGTATCTCTGGGCCCTCTCGGTAATGCACATCACTTAAGCCTTGCAAGCATTGCAACTAATGAGTTAGTTGCGGGATGATGTATTACGGAACGAGTAAAGAGACTTGCCAGTAACGAGATTGAACTAGGTATTGGATACCGACGATCGAATCTCGGGCAAGTAACATACCGATGACAAAGGGAACAACGTATGTTGTTATGCGGTCTGACCGATAAAGATCTTCGTAGAATATGTAGGAGCCAATATGGGCATCCAGGTCCCGCTATTGGTTATTGACCGGAGACGTGTCTCGGTCATGTCTACATTGTTCTCGAACCGTAGGGTCCGCACGCTTAACGTTACGATGACAGTTATTATGAGTTTATGCATGTACCGAAGGTTGTTCGGAGTCCCGGATGTGATCACGGACATGACGCGGAGTCTCGAAATGGTCGAGACATAAAGATTGATATATTGGAAGCCTATGTTTGGACACCGGAAGTGTTCCGGGTGAAATCGGGATTTTACCGGATTACCGGGAGGGTTACCCGGAACCCCCAGGGAGCCAAATGGGCCAACATGGGCCTTAGTGGAAAGGTGAGAGGGCAGCCCAGATAGGGCTGCACCTCCCCCCCTCTCCCTAGTTCTATTAGGACTAGGAGAAGGTGGCCAGCCACCCCCTCTCACTTTCCCACTTGAGGAAACCTAGTTGGAATAGGATTGGAGGGGGGAGTCCTACTCCCGGTAGGAGTAGGACTCCTCCTGCGCCTCCCTCCTTTGGCCGGCCAGCCTCCCCCCTTCATCCTTTATATACGGGGGCAGGGGACACCCCAAGACACACAAGTTGATCCTTGAGATCGTTCCTTAGCCGTGTGCGGTGCCCCCTGCCACCAAATTCCACCTCGATCATACCGTTGTAGTGCTTAGGCGAAGCCCTGCATCGGTAGTACATCAAGATCGTCACCACGCCGTCGTGCTGATGGAACTCCTCCCCGAAGCTTTGCTGGATCGGAGCCCGGGGATCGTCATCGAGCTGTACGTGTGCTAAGAACTCGGAGGTGCCGGAGTAACGGTGCTTGGATCGGTCGGATCGGGAAGAAGACGTACGACTACTTCCTCTACGTTGTGTGATCGCTTCCGCAGTCGGTCTGCGTTGGTACGTAGACAACACTCTCCCCTCTCGTTGCTATGCATCACCATGATCTTGCGTGTGCGTAGGAAAATTTTCGAAATTACTACGTTCCCCAACATGAGGCTTGTTAGTGCGGCCATTGTTCTTGGCTTTTCTTGGCCGAGGTGTCTGGCGAGCCATTCGTCTCGGACATTATGCCTAAAGGCTGCTAAGGCTAGTAAGAAATCTGTTCCAGAACTGCCGAGCTGACTCTCCGGGTTGTTGAGTTATGTGAATGAGATCGTCCGCATCCGGAGGGAGGACATAGGTCCCTTGAAAATTTGCTCGGAAAGCGTCCTCGAGCTCTTCCCAACTTCCTATGGTGTTTTCAGGAAGGCTTTTAAGCCAATGCCGGGTTGGCCCTTTAAGCTTGAGGGGTAAATATTTTATGGCGTGGAGATCATCTCCTCTAGCCATATGTATGTGGAGGATATAATCCTCGATCCAGACTCCAGGGTCTGTTATTCCGTCGTATGCCTCTATGTTTACGGGTTTGAATCACGCTGGAAATTCGTAATCCAGGACCTCATCGGTGAAACATAGGGGGTGTGCGACACCCCTGTATTTGGGTGTGCCGTGATGTTCGGATACTGGTGTTGTTGCATTACTTGCGAGAGCTTGCTTTCTTGGCCCATAAATAGATCTGGCTGGGCCATCTTTCTGATGCGAATCCTTGAGTGGGTCGCGTGCCGGCTTGAGTGCGGCGCCACTTGCCGCCTTATGCTAGCAATGGGGTCGTCTATCTGACTGGATGGCTTTCTTATTTTTTGAATGCGAGTGCTCTAAGAACTCTTTGTCGAATTCGGGCAGTAGCTTTCGCTTCGGATAGCTTTTAGTGTGGCGACTGCCACCGTATTTGTCTACGGTATTGATTACTTTACTCCATCTAATTCTGAGTGCATCTTCCGCAGTTTTTAGCATCCGCTTCTGCTTTTTCAGGCTGCGTGCAGTTGCAACGAGCCTTTTGTGGAGGTTCTTCTGCTCCGTGGGCTTATCCGGAGTAAGGTCGTCCGGAATGCCGTTTTCGTCGGGGACGGGTTGTTCGGTTTCTTTATCCGAGTTGCCCTGTTCGGACGGTTGCTCTGAGGCATGCTCGTCTTCTGCCGGCTCATCCTGCTCTATGGCTGGGTTTGTATCGAGGCGGGGCTTGGAGCGGCGTTTACGCCACCGCTTTGATTGTTTTTTGAGAGATCGATCCCTCGTTGCCTCCCCGGGTTCCTTGTTCTAGCTTCCTTTAGGTGTATCCACCATGCACACATCATGAGATGGGGTGGCTGTCCAATGCCCTATAGGTGTTGGTTCACATGCATCTCCTGCATCGTCGTCCATACCGTCGATGTCTTTGGAGTCAAAATTGAGCACGTCGTTTAAATTATCGACGGTGGCTACCAAATGGGTGGTGGGTGGGTTTTGAATTTCCTCATCGTCCGTATCCCGACCTTGCTGACCGTAGTCCGGCCAGGGCTCTCCTGATAAAGAGAGAGACTTTAGTGACTTCAGGATATTGCCAAAGGGCGAGTGCTGAAAGATGTCCGCAACGGTGAACTCCATGATAGGCGCCCAATCGGGTTCGATCGGTAGGGGCGCGGCCGGAGGGCTCGGAGTTCGAAGAGGAGTCCGGCCACTCAGAGTCACGGGCCTTGCAGAGTGCGGGGCTGGTGTTCGGCTCGATCGCCTCGGAGATCGCAGCCCCCGAGGCAGTGTCCAACCACTCATCATCGATCGGCGCAGTAGGCTCTGAATTAATGGTCGAAAGCAGTGCGTGTGCGGCGTCCAGGGCACTGTCCGGCGGCAGAGTTAGATCATGCCCATCGAGACAGTGCGGCGTGCTCGGCTGCGGCTCGAATCCGTCGAAGATCAAGTCCCTGCGGATGTCAGCCATGTAGTTTAAACTTCCAAATCTGACCTGATGGCCAGGGGTGTAGCTTTCGATCTGCTCAAGGTGGCCAAGCGAATTGGCCCGCAGTGTGAAGCCGCCGAAGAGGAAGATCTGTCCGGGGAGAAAAGTCTCACCCTGGACTGCATCGTTGTTGATGATCGAAGGAGCCATCGGGCCTAAAAGGGACGACACAGAGGAACTCTCAATGAAAGCACCAATGTCGGTGTCAAAACCGGCGGATCTCGGGTAGGGGGTCCCGAACTGTGCGTCTAGGTGGATGGTAACAGGAGACAAGGGACACGAAGTTTTACCCAGGTTCGGGCCCTCTTGATGGAGGTAAAACCCTACGTCCTGCTTGATTAATATTGATGATATGGGTAGTACAAGAGTAGATCTACCATGAGATCAAGGAGGCTAAACCCTAGAAGCTAGCCTATGGTATGATTGTTGTATGTTCTATGTTGTCCTACGGACTATAACCCTCCGGTTTATATAGACACCGGAGAGGGTTAGGGTTACACAAAGTCGGTTACAATGGTAGGAGATCTAAATATCCGCATCACCAAGCTTGCCTTCCACGCCAAGGAAAGTCCCTTCCGGACACGGGACAAAGTCTTCAATCTTGTATCTTCATAGTCCAGGAGTCCGGCTGAAGGTATAGTCCGGCCATCCGAACACCCCCTAATCCAGGACTCCCTCACCCACCAAGATCATGGCAGTACGCAAGCAAGTGCCTCCTTATTTCAAGCCAATAAAAAATGGCTCCTCCTAATGGATTTCTGACATCTAGGTCTCATGCCACTGTCAACATAGTCAATAAACGAGATAATTGCACAACGAGTGGTTGAGACCAAGGACCCAGCAGCTCGCCCAGTTATTTTTGTTTTGGGTTAATTTTATAAATGCCACTCCAAATATGGTGATTCCGAGAAATGCCACTACAATTTCAAAACTTTGAAAAATGACATTTCATGCCATTTCCAGTGGCATTTTTCGAAGTCTGGAGTGGCGTTTTTCAAAGTTTCAAATTGCAGTGGCGTTTTTCAAAGTTTGCAAAAAATGCAGTGGCATTTTCCAATGTTTGGAAATTGCAGTGGCATTTTCCAATGTTTGGAAATTGCAGTGGCATTTTTATGAATCGCCATAATTGGAGTGGCATTTATCTAATTTGTTTTTGAGACGAAAGCAGGGTGTCAACTGGGTTGTGCAGGGCACTCTGGCCTGTCCAGACAGCCTTTCCTTTTATGTTTACCACACCAACCCAGTAGTTTTTTTTCTTTCTGTAAATGGCTAGCCCAGAATTTTTTATTTGTCAAGTAAGTCACTTTGTCAGGCCTGTTGGGCTGCAAATCTTTCAAGGCGATGAGAGCTTCATTCGGCTGGCCGACAAAATGGCTTATCAGTAATGAGAAATGGGCTGTACAATTTTAAAACACATCAAACCTCCAATTAGTTTCAATTTTTTTTTACATTTCGAGATTTTAAATTGCATTGATTTTTGTGCGTGGACAATTTGTTGGATTTTATATTGATATACATTTATTTTTAAAATCAGTTTAAATTTGACTCGAAATATCGGGATTAAAAACAGTTCGGACCTCACCGAAATATGCAAAACTTCGTATAATTTTTTAACCGTGGCCACAATATGGGCTGTAATGCAAACAAAAAGAATATGGGCTCCAAAAATAACCTAAAGAATTAGCAAATGGACTGTAAATTATTAGAAATAATGGCAGATGGGCTGTATGTTGTTTTCCACATATTTGAGGCTGTCCTAAATAAGGTTGACGCACAATCTCTGCTCGTCCTGCTCCAGCCGCTCAAACAACCACTAGTAGAAAAGGGTCAAACGTGAAGCACATTAGTGCCGGTTTGAATTAGAGCCGGCACTAATGTATACATTAGTGCCGGTTCCAACGGCTAGCCGGGCCGCTCTCATTAGTACCAGTTCGTGGCGAACCTTTAGCACCGGTTCGTGCCACGAACCGGTACTAATGAGAGTGGTGGCAGGATGTTGTCAGACTGGGGCCCATCCAGCCCCTTTAGTACCGGTTCTCGGCACGAACCGGTACTAAAGGTCGTCCTACATAAACACTTCGTCCACCTGAGCTCGCTCTGTTCTTCCCCTTTCCCCTCTCCTCTCTGTTCTTCCCCTCTTCCTCTCGAGCTCATCACACATTTTGCCCAAAATTTGTGAAGATTTGAAGGCCCCCATCCATTCAAATGATCACAGAGGTTACAAACTTTGTCCTTTCATCTCTCATTGCTAGATTAGGTCTTGCAATGCTTTATATAGTGATTAATTTGTGAGTTTAGTAATTTGGGAGGAAATATATATATATGTGCTAGTATTTGATTTATATGCAATTTGAGGTCAAAAATAACACTTAGTTTGCATATGTAGGTGTGGTTTACTTAGTGCCTTCTAAATCTCCGTCATAACCACCGTCGATCGTCCGCACCGTCCCATCGCCGGCACCACCTTGTGGTGAGCCTCTTGTTCATGAAATTTTATATAAAAATTGATGTTTGTGTGATTTGGATATATAGTTACTCGTATAATTATCTTACCCGTACGTTATTTGTTATACATATAGTGCCATGGTTTTGATATCCGTCCCCGTCGGCCCTCGTCCTTGTTATGATTCGGATGTGGTATATATATTCTCTTTTAAAACTAGTTGCATTTCGTGTTTATGACAAATTATGCCCATCAAGTTGACATAGAAATTTTTTCTAGGAGGTATGTGAACCAGAAATTCCAACCGACCCTATTGTCGAGAGGTTAAATTTAGTTGAAAGAGAAAATGAGTAATTGAAAGAAAAATTGAAAAGAATTGAGGGGGAGAAGATGGAATTGGAGTTGCATGTTGCCGATGTCGTCGATGATCACAAGATCAAGATGGAGAAAATGCGCTTGGAGATTAGAAAGATTATAAAATATGCCATCGATAGTGAGGCTTGGTATCATTATGATGTTGGATCAATTGTTACCTTAGTTGCGATCTTGATCGCATTTGTTGTTGCATTTAAATGCTTTAGCTAGAGAGTTATTTGTTTGTTGCATTTAAGTGATGTACGAACTTTATGTATGAACTTGTATTAATTTGGTCTATTTGGTGTTGTGTAATGAAGATGTGCCAGCAATGGATGTACGATGACCGATGCTCTCCCCAGTTCGTTGAGGGCGTACATACTTTTCTGCTTGCGGCTGAGGCAAACAAGCAGGCGGATGGTTTTATGCCTTGTCCATGTGCTGGCTGTAAGAATGGTCACAATTACTCTACGTCAAGAACCATTCACGTCCACCTGTTTTAGTCCGGTTTCATGCCCCACTATAATGTTTGGACCAAGCACGGAGAAAGAGGGGTTATGATGGAAGACAATGAAGAAGAAGAGGACGACGACAGCTATCCTGGCCATGGGTTCCCTGAATACGATGATACAACAATGGGGGAAGAAGCTGAGCCGGTAATGCGGGAAGAAGCTGAGCCGGCAATGCGGGAAGAAGCTGAAGAAGAGGCATCAGATGAGCCCGTTGATGATCTAGGTCGGGCCATTGCTGATGCAAAGAGAAACTGCGCAAGTGATTTGGAGAAGAAGAAGTTGCAGCGCATGTTAGAGGATCACAAAAAATTGTTGTACCCGAATTGCGTAGGTGACAAGAAAAAGCTGGGCACCACACTGGAATTGCTGCAATGGAAGGCAGAGTATGGTGTATCTGACAAGGGATTTGGAAATTTGCTGGTAATGATAAAGGATATGCTTCCAAAGGACAACGAATTGCCCGAGAGTACGTACAAAGCAAAGAAGGTTGTCTGCCCTCTAGGGTTAGAGGTGCAGAAGATACATGGATGCCCTAATGATTGCATCCTCTACCGCGGTGAGTACGAGGATTTGAACGCTTGCCCGGTATGTGGTGCATTGCGCTATAAGATCAGCCGCGATGACCCTGGTGATGTCGAGGGCGAGCGCCCCAGGAAGAAGATTCCTGCCAAGGTGATGTGGTATGCTCCTATAATACCACAGTTGAAACGTTTGTTCCAAAACAAAGAGCATGCCAAGGCGATGCAATGGCACAAAGAAGACCGTAAGAAAGACGGAAAGTTGAGAGTACCCGCTGACGGGTCGCAGTGGAGAAAAATCGAAAGAAAGTACGGGAAGGAGTTTGCAGATGACGCCAGGAGCGTATGGTTTGGTCTAAGCGTAGATGGCATTAATCCTTTTGGGGAGCAGAGCAGCAACCATAGCACCTGGCCTGTGACTCTATGTTTGTATAACCTTCCTCCTTGGTTGTGCATGAAGCGGAAGTTCATTATGATGCCAGTGCTCATCCAAGGCCCTAAGCAACCCGACAACGACATTGATGTGTACCTAAGGCCATTAGTTGAAGAACTCTTACAATTGTGGAATGGAACAGGAGTACGTGCGTGGGATGAGCACATGGGGGAAGAATTTGACATGAAGGCGTTGCTGTTCGTGACCATCAATGATTGGCCTGCTCTCAGTAACCTTTCAGGACAGACAAACAAGGGATACCGCGCGTGCACGCACTGTTTGGACGATACCGACAGTATATATTTGGCTAATTGTAAGAAGAATGTGTACCTGGGACATCGTCGATTTCTTCCGAGCAGGCATCCCGTAAGAAAGAAAGGCAAGCATTTCAAAGGTGAGGCGTTTCACCGGACGAAGCCTCGCCATAGTATTGGTGCTGATGTACATGATATGGTCAAGGATTTGAAGGTGGTCTTTGGAAAGGGTCCTGGTGGACAACCTATTCCGAATGACGCTGACGGACGCGCACCCATGTGGAAGAAGAAATCTATATTTTGGGACCTGCCCTATTGGAAAGACCTAGAGGTCCGCTCCGCAAATGACGTGATGCACATGATGAAGAATCTTTGTGTGACCTTGCTTGGCTTCTTGGGCGTGTATGGGAAGACAAAAGATACACCTGAGGCACGGGAGGACCAGCAACGTATGCACGGAAAAGACAACATACATCAGGGTCATGCAAGCTACGCTCTTACCAAAGAAGAGAAGGAAATCTTCTTTGAATGCCTTCTCAGTATTAAGGTACCGTCTGGCTTCTCGTCGAATATAAAGGGAATAATAAACATGGCAGAGAAAAAGTTCCAGAACCTAAAGTCTCATGACTGCCACGTGAATATGACGCAACTGCTTCCGGTTGCATTGAGGGGGCTTCTACCGAAAAACGTTCGATTAGCCATTGTGAAGCTATGTGCATTTCTCAATGCAATCTCTCAGAAGGTAATATATCCAGAAATCATACCAAGGTTAGAGAATGATTTGGTGCAATGTCTTGTCAGTTTCGAGTTGGTGTTCCCACCATCCTTCTTCAACATCATGACGCACGTCCTAGTTCACCTATGCGAAGAGATTAACGTTTTGGGTCCTGTATTTCTACACAATATGTTCCCCTTTGAGAGGTTCATGGGAGTCTTAAAGAAATATGTTCGTAACCGTGCTAGGCCAGAAGGAAGCATCTCCAAGGGCCGTAAAAATGAGGAGGTCATTGATTTTTGTATTGACTTTATTCCTGACCTTAAGCCGATTGGTGTTCCTGAATCACGGCATAAGGGCAGACTGGATGGAAAACACACGCTAGGAGGGGAACAAATAATATGTATGGACGGACATTCTCTCACTGAAGCACACTACACAGTTCTACAGAATTCTGCCTTGGTGGCTCCGTGTATGGATGAACACGAGAATTTGCTATGCTCCAAACACCCGGAGCGGTCTGATGACTGGATTACACGTGAACAAACCAGGAGTTTCGCCAGCTGGTTGCAGACACGTACCATGCATGACACCTCTATTGAAGATGACCTGTACTTGCTGTCCTAGTTACCATCTTCGAATATAATGACTTTCAAAGGGTACGAGATAAATGGTAATACATTTTACACGATCGCCCAAGATAAGAAGAGCACCAACCAAAACAGTGGTGTCCGCTTTGATGCAGAAACCAAGATGGGAAAGGAAACATATTATGGTTATATACAGGACATATGGGAACTTGACTATCGACGTGGTTTGAAGGTCCCTTTGTTTCGGTGCAAATGGGTCAATATGACACGAGGCGGGGTAACGAAAGACCCGCAGTACGGAATGACAACAGTGGATCTGAACAATCTTGCGTATGCAGACGAACCATTCGTCCTAGCCAATGATGTGGCACAGGTTTTCTATGTGAAGGACATGTCTACCAAGACAAGAAAAAGAAAATATAAGGAAGCGAATGTATCGTACGATGAGCCAAAGCGGCACATAGTTCTTTCTGGGAAGAGAAACATCGTGGGAGTGGATGACAAAACAGACAAGTCAGAAGATTATGAAAAGTTCGATGAAATTGCTCCATTCACAGTGAATATTGACCCGAGCATCTGGTTAAATGATGAAGATTGTCCATGGTTACGGCGCAAAGGGACACACGTGAAGAAAAAGTTTCACATCCAAAGATCTGGGATGTGATCGGCTTCACTATCATCACTTTCTTCTGTGTTTCACACCCAGAAGGGAATCTCTGTAATAGTTAGGGTAGTTATGTGCTTTGGCATTTGAAACGCGAAGAAATTTTATGTGCAAACAAATTACTTCATGCCTTTACTGATTTTTAAAGTTAAGTTATTCACAAACTAGTGACTCACACTAACTTTAAATAATTCAAAATTTAAACTATTCAAATTTGAAAACTACGGGCACTAACAGAAAGTTTGGAATTTTTTGTACCTAAAGCAAAAATATTCACAAAGAAACTCTAAATACACAAAAAACAACTCAAAAATAAATAAAGCAAAAAAAAATTTAAAAAGCCCGCCTACTAGGCCAGAGCGGCCTGCATTCGACTAGAAACCCAACCTGTTGTTGGGCCAGGATGCAGGCCCGCAATGGCCCAGTAGGCCCACAGGGCAGCACAGAACATGTAAGCCCAGTAGGCCTACTTTGGAGAGGAGCTCGAGAGAGCTACCGCACGGGGGTTTATAAACCAGGGGGGCCTTTAGTACCGGTTGGAGCCACCAACCGGTACTAAAGGGGTGCGGTTCCCGCCGCTTGGCCTGGCCAAAACAGGCCTTTAGTACCGGTTGGTGGCTCCAACCGGTACTAAAGGTGCCTTCTATATATACAACACTTACGAAAATTTCATTCTCCCTCTGTTTCTTCCTCTGTTTCCCCATTGAAGCACCGCCCGCGCGCCCCGATCGATCGACGCCGTCGCCGTCGCCGCCCCCGTCCCCGTCGCCGCCCAGGGCCTATCCCCGTCGCGCCGTCCCCGCGTCGCCGCCCCCGCGTCACGCCCCGGCCCGTCACCGCCCCCGGCCGTTGCCTCGCCGTTGCCGTCGCCCCGCTGTGAGCTCTCCCCCTTTAACCCCTCTCCCTCGCCCCCAGCGGCCACCATGGGCGCCGCCCCTCCCCGAGCCCATACACACACACACAAGCACGATGAACACACACACACACACACGTACACGTGTATGAATTAATGCATGTATATATTAGTATATACGTATTTTGTGTGTTTAATTAGTTTAGATTTTTTAGATTATTATTTTTTCACTAGTATATATGTATGAATGCATGTTAGATGGATATAATTAGTGTTTAATTAGTATGGAAATTTTTTATATAATGTTGTTTTTCAGTTTTTTAATGGATGTATAGAAGTTGTGTTTTCTGGTTTTAGTGTTAGATGCTTAATTAGTATGAAATAGCATATAGAATTTTGACATATGCAATGATAGCATAATTAGTGTTATATAGAAATCTTAGAAATTTTAGTTATCAAAATCCATTAAAAAAATGTTACTTTTTGCGGGCATATAGCTAGTATTTGTTCTCGACGATGCCCGGCCCACATCCTCGCCGTCGAACCGTCCGCGACGACGTCCGGCTGACCCATGTCCGGGACTGGGCTCTGCCGGGCTGGCACTGGGAGGTGCTGCCTGGAGGGGCGCGCCGCTTGATGAGGAACCCGGCCCCGGGTCCCGTCGTCGACCCTGATCTCGGGTGGTGGCGTTCGCGTGGGCCAGTTTCGGTGCGGAGGGAGCCAGCCCCGCCGGAGGTGGTACGTCGCCATGTCAGGGAGGAGGACGAGCACGTCCATCGCTACATGGTTGCGTTAGAGGGCGGCAGATTCTCCAATACCTGGCAGTTTCTTCAGGGATCTCACTTCAGCTATGATCCTGTGAGGGTTCCTTCTCTTTGGGTGTCCACCGCACGCGCCGCAGGAACCGCGAGTGTCCTAGATTCTTCTGTAGTATTCGATCTTTAATTAGCTACCTAGCCAGTGATGTACTATTCAATATTATATATTATTCGAGACGATGTGTTCGAGATTATATCTATTATTCGAGACGATGTATTCGAGATTGTATCTATTATTCGAGACGATGTAATTTGAATACTAAATTGTTTTACATTTCTTTTGGATTAGTTAAATAAAAGCTATGGCGGACAATATCGATAGAGAGGGAGAACAGACCATGTTCGATATGATACGCGGGCCATATGATGATCAGAATGAAGAAGATTATGATGGCTCCGAATTTCTAAACAACACCGGAGAGGGTGATATGATATTCGATCGCGACGACCGAATTGATGAAGTCATGAACTACGATTATGACGATGACGAAGAACATGTTGATCCTGAAACAACAAAGACCGGCGAGGTATATATATTTATATAAGCAGGCATCTGGTGATCATCACATGTTTTAAATGAGTTGAAGGTATATTAACGAATCGATCTTTCTTCTTTCAGCCATCCGGATCGAGCAAATCTTCAGGCAACAGGACGAAACGAGGCCCGAACAAAAAGTTGAAGGAGGGCGTAAAGTACAATATCGAGGCAATCAGACCTAATGGCGAACCATTAGCGCCTAAGAAGATTGCGGACAAGTTTGTTCGTCAGTGCGGAGTTCTTGTGAAGGACCAACTCCCGATCTCCCTTCAAGAATGGAGAGAGCCAGCAAAGCCACGTCCAGATGTTACTTTTGTCGACGACAGACAAAAAAAACTGCTTTGGGATACTCTCATGGAACATTTCACCCTACCAGATCATTTTACAGATGCAGATGTGGAGAAAGTCAAGGACGCCACTCTTAGGAAGATGGCGGTTGCATTCAACAACCACAAGAATCGTGTATGGGACAAGTACATCAAGGATGGAAGGAAGACTCCAGTATTCGAGGGAACACTAGAGAATCAAAGTGCTCATTGGGACGATTTCGTGAAATTCAAGGATTCAGAATTAGCTAAGGAACGGTCGAGAATAACCAAGAAGAATTCCGAAAAAAGGATAAGTTCCATAAGCTGGGGCCAGGTGGCTACGCGGTGGCAATGCCTAAGTGGGATAAGTCTGAGAAAGAGATGGAGGATGCAGGTGTCACTCCAGTTACTAAGAGCTGGCCCCCCAGGTGCAGGACTTGGTTCTATGCGCATGGGGGGATCGAGTTGGACCCGAAGACAGGCAAAGTTTCGACGAAGGCATGTCTGAACGGAGCCGACGATAATATACTTGCTGCAATAGAAGAGGCTCGAACGGGGGTGTTCCAGCCCAACAGAAAGAACGACGAGCTTACGCGTGCCCTGGGAAATCCTGAACACCCGGGAAGAACACGAGGCAAGGGCACTATTCCGTGGTATGAGGGGTTTTCGGACTAGAACGCCGACTACAGAACCCGTGCGAGAAGGAAGATTGCGGAGGAGAAGCAGAGGAAGATGGAGGAGGAGAAGAGGAAGCTGGACTATGAACGCCTTCAAGGCCTAGAATCAGCGCACGCGGACTTGGCAGTCAAATTCCAGCGGCAGCAGGAGCAAATCGACTCACTTAGCCAGCAAAGGGGGTCTCAGCAGCTGCAGCAGCTAGCGGATGATCAAGCATTGGATACCACTGCCCCATCCATGCCGAGAAGCAGCGTGGGTTCCGCCCCGTTTGACGCAATGCTTGATAGATACCCTGTGGATGACATCACGGAGAACACTAACTGCTAGCTACACTTCAAAATTAAAAACATATCCCTGAAGGTGGCAGACGGCGTTGCTTATACAGATTCCCCCGATGCAACCTTCCATTGCAACGCGATTCCAGCAGGCTATGCTCTCGTCGTGGTTAATGAGGTGGTGGACCAATATTCGGGGCTAGAGCTTGACATTCCTGGAGGTGACGAGGAGCACACACTCAGAGAGGCCAAACATCGTATCATCCTATGGAGAAAGGATTGCATCATCTTTCGAAGGCCACCGACACCGCGTCACCCGAATCCTCATCGAAGTCCGCCACCGATTCAGCAGACTCCCGCTCCTCCAAGTCCACCAACGCGTGAGGCCACTCCTCCTCCTCCAAGTCCGGCAAAGTGTCAGGCCACTCCTCCTCCAAGTCCGACACAGCGTCAGACGTCCACTCCTCCTCCAAGTCCGGCACAACCTCAGGCCACTCCTGCTCCAAGTCCGGCTCAGCTTCAGGCCACTCCTCCTCGTCCAACTCAGCCCCGTCAGCCGTCTCCGCCGCCTCAGCAATCGCAGAAGAGACACCCCGCAGCTATGGTGCGTAGCGGTACGAGTCGAGGTCATAGTACGGGAAGTACAGGCGGAGGCAAATGATATAAATATGGTCCAAACCTCACTACTCCTCTTCCTGAGAGGGCTTACGACAGGACCGAGGAGCAAACCAATGCCATAGTGCGGGCAGAAGTCGACGTCCATTTTGGACCGAAACCGCCACCGCCGCCAAGGGAGAAAGTGCCTGTGGAAAAGATTGACCACTTCTTTCGTATGGCTCAACCACCAGCTCCTAAGCCTGTTGACACAGACTATGAGGGCCACATCAAGAAGTTAAATCGACAACGTCTACAGAAGGAGGCGAGATCGAGCTCGAGCAAACAACAAGCAGCTGTCAAAAAATGCAGGAAAACCGTTGCCCAGCTGGGAGAACAGGCGGCGCAATCGATCCCCCCGCTTGTTGTGCCAACAACACGTGACAGTACGCGCGCCCAATATTATTGTGGGCAAACAGTTTACGTTCCCGAGGTGGGCGATGTTGTAATAACAGTTTACTCTCAACATCACTGTTGGACAACTCCTCGAGATTGAGGACATGCATGTGCTTAGACAGGAGGAAATAAAATAGAAATATGCCCGGGGCCAACCTTTGGTCAAGCCAGAAGAGGTCAAGAAGCTCCCAACGAGAATGTATGAATTGCATCAATGGTACATGGACATTACCAAGAGATCCGATCGAGAGTCCCTCATTGTCGTGGCATTTCTCACGGGGGGCTTGCGAGTTGACAGATGCCACAAGGGCTTAGTGTGTGGGTAAGACTGCTGCTGATAGGACCGGGAGCGGGTATGCGAGTAGCACGCGCTAGTTTACCCAGGTTCGGGGCTCTCCGGAGAGATAACACCCCTACTCCTGCATGTCTGAGTATATCTAATATATCTGGTACAGAGTCGCTCCTAGAGCTGTATCTGAGATCAGTGCCATAGGCATCTGGCTTTGTATATGCCTATATGAGGCACACTAGTGGCCGGCCATGCTCATGGCCGTGAGCATGTGTGCTCATGCGGATGGATGGATGGATGGATAGCTAGCTTGCTTGCTAGCTTGTGTGTGCGTGAGATTCCCTCCCTGGATGGATGGATGTGTGCCCCTTTATATAGGAGAGGGTAGCTTAGGATGTAAGCTTTGTAGTGGGCATGGGTAAGGCATGGTGCATGTCATGCTTGTCCCCTGGGTCACTTCATAAATAGTGCTAGGGGACAAGTGACACTATACATGATGTCGTCACGGTACGGTTGTCTTGTCCGTGGTATGGCCGTCTCGTCGGTGTCTTGTTGGTGTCGGGTTGGGCTGCAGTCGGCAGCGGGCTGGTTGGCATAGTCGGCAGCCGGCCGGTTGGCGTAGTCGGCAGCCGGCCGGGTAGAGCAGTCGGACGGGGATCCGGCAGGAGCAGCCGGGCAGTCGGACTGAGCGGCTTTGCTAGCCTCGATGTCTTGAAATATCGTCTTGCCATCCTCGGGGTACCCATGGTCGATTACTCCGACAATAGCCCCCAAGCCTCCGGGCAACTTGGCAAAGTTGGGCGGAGGTTTTTTGGCGAGTGTTTATGGAAATTGTTAAGAAAAAAAGACAAAGTTAGTCTATGCGGATATATCAAATGCTTGCTTTTAGCATTGCAAGTTTTATGCGGAGGGTGCCGACTCGGTTTTGTCCGAGCTCCCTTAATCTTTTTCGTGTTCCCTCCGCTTTTTGTCTTGTGCTCTTGCTTGCTGAACAGCTGCTCTGCGGTCTGTGGCTAAGAGTGGGCCGCGAAGTGGAGTGTATAGTACTCAGAGTCTAGGAGTAGATTCAACCGAGTAGATACTTGTAAAGGAAAACGGCGGGTCGCCCGAACCGTTTTTCTTCCCGGACGTTTTTCGCGTGGGTGGCCTCCAGCGTTCACTCTTGCTAGTCGGACAGCCGCTCTGCGGTCTGTGACTAAGAGTGGGCCTTTGGTACCGCGCACGCTAATAAGCCGTCTGCGGGAAAAAATGTCTCAGGCCAAGCGGCCAGCCCTTGGGCCAACTCTGGCTGGCACCGGGGCGAACAGTGGTGCAACTGTAATAAAATGCGGAGATAGTTCCCCGAGCATCGCTTGGGGTTATCCGTGCTTGTGTGGTGCAAAAATATGCGGGTGAGGAGCTCACATTGATTTTCGTGTAGTCGCGGTCGTCGAAGACAGCCGGCATGACTAGGCGCTCGCGAAGCGCGTCGGCGCACCCGTTGGGTGAAGCCTTCGAGCCTCCGGGTGCTCGAAGGGGGGTCCCGGCCGGTCAGGCTCGACCGGCCAGGCGGCCAGGCGTCTTGCAGCACCCTTTTTCTTCTTTTCTCTTCTGCCGGTTGCTGGCAGCCGGGCAAAACTCTTCTTATTTGCAATCTTCCATGGGGGCGCACCAGCGCACCCACTGGGTGTAGCCCCCGAGATTCGGGCCGACTGCTGAGCAGTCGGGCCGGATCTCCCGGCAACTACTTTGTTTTCTTCTTCTTCGCGGGGGCGCGTCAGCGCACCCGCTGGTTGTAGCCCCCGAGATTTGGGCCGACTGCTGAGCAGTCGGGCCGGATCTCCGGGCGGCTACTTTGTCTTCTTCTTCTTCGCGGGGGCGCGACAGCGCAACCGCTGGGTGTAGCCCCTGAGATTCGGGCCGACTGCTGAGCAGTTGGGCCAGGCCGAATCTCGCGGCGACTACTTTGTCTTCTTCTTCGCGGGGGCGCGTCATCGCACCCGCTGAGTGTAGCCCCCGAGATTCGGGCCGACTGCTGAGCAGTCGGGCCGGATCTTCCGGCAACTAGTTTGTCCTCTTCTCTTTTTCTTGTCAGCCGGCTGTGTGCAGCCGGACTGGCTCGTCGGTCGGCCAGGCATCGAAGCGGGCAGACGAACCAGCCGGCCGAGCGGTAACGTGGGCTATTGGCCAGAGCAGTCGGCTGGATTGCAGTCTGCAAAGTCGGATCCACCTTCTCTCTCTTCTTTCTCTTTTTTTTAGTCAGCCGGCTGGGCACCCGGCCACTTCTTTTCTCTTTGCTTCAGCTGACGCACTGTGCTGAACCAGCCGGCCTCTCTCTTTTCTCTCTATTTTTCTGTCTATCCGACTCCACGCGAGCAGTCGGATGCACAAATTTCTTTCTTTTTCTTTTTTCTTCAGCCGGCCCTTGACTTTTCTTTTGGACGGGATGGGGAGCCGGATCCCTCTTCTTTTCTTTCTGCCTGGGGCAGCCGGCGTGGAGGTCGAGCCGGGTCGGACTGCAAGCGACCGCGGCTGAGGCGACCAGACGGGGGAGCCGTCGTGGCGAAGCCGGCTAATGGCGACCGAAGCCGGCACGCGGGCGCGCAGCCAGGCGGGAGCGGCGTGAGGCAGCAGAGCTACGGGCGATGCGGGGCGACGCAGGTGGGCGGCCAGAGCAGCCGGAGCGCCCAGGCACAGGACTCGGCGTCCGGGTGCGCGGCACGATGCAGGCGCGGCGCGGTAGTCGGCCAAGGGCGACGCGGACGGAGGAGTCCAGGTTGCGGGAAGCCGGAGCCGGTGCAGAGGACCCGGCGGGGAGGAGCCGGCGCGGAGAGGCCGGAAGCGGAGCCAAGCGGCGCCGGCGATGGGAGTCCGAGCTTGGGGCTCGGGTGGATGGAGCGAGGCGGCGACTTGGGCGACGAGGCGGCCCCGGTGCTGGTGGAGGGGCGTCCGGGTCGCAGCAGAAGCCGGCCGGCCGGGAAGCGGGCAGAAGCCGGCCGCCGGCTGGAACGGCAAGCCGGCGGGCGCGGTGGCCGGACCCGGTGCGGGAGGCCAGCAGCCGGCGGGCGCGGAGGCCGGACCCGGCACGGGAGGCCAGCAGCCGGCGGGGTGCACGAGCTGCTGGGCATGACGCGGGTGGGAACCGGCGTGGAGCGGAGGCGAGCTCGCGGCGACCAGGCGGACGGACGCGGAGCCAGAGCCAGCGAGTGTTGACCACGCGAGGAAGGCGGCAGCGGCGACCCAGTTGGCTGGCGCGAAGACACAGGGATGTGCGCGGGCGCGTGGACACGGGGTCGTTCGCCGGCGCTGTCGCAGGTAGTAGGGGCAGCGGTAGCGGAGGAAGCAGCGGCCGCGGCGGGCGCAGGTAGCAGCAGCGCTCGAGCAGCATCCACGGTGCAGCAAGGCAAAGGCGCTCGGGAGTGATGAGAGGAGGAAGAGCAGGGCGCCGGCCGGTGCTGGAGGAGAGTAGTGCGGCGGCACAGGTGGCCGAGCCATGGGCGGAGGCGAGGCCCTTACACACGCGGGCGGGCCAGCCCGGAAGCATACTAGAGCAGCTGCGCGCACACGCGGGCGAAGCAGAGCAGAGGCGAGCGAGCGTATGGTAGCATCCGACTTGCATCCGGCCAATGCGTAGAATGTATATGGCCATTGTCTGGCTTGTGTCTGAGTGTTATCTGATGCATGTATGGCTAATGGTTTGACCATTGTTTACTAGCATCTAGCTAGCTAGCATAGATGATATATGGAGAAGCGAACGCGTGCCTCGGCCTGAGCAAGGCACAACGTGGAGGGGAGCAGACGCGAGCGACGCGGCACGGCGCGCGCACGGACGTGGCCGACGAAGCGAGGCACCGCGCGCGGGGCGCGTGCGTGGACGGATGGCCGGCGTCGCAATGGTGGTGATGACGAAGGCGGCGAGGCCGACGACGAGGACGCCCCACCCCTCGCGGCCATTTCGGGGGCGTCTCGATGTCGAGCCCCAGACCGCTATCGGAGAGATGGCGCGACGCCGCAGTGGTGAAGACGAAGAGGCCGACGGCGAGGACGCGCCACCCCTCGCGGCCGCTCTGGGGGCGGGTCGATGTCGAGCCCCCGAACGCTACCAGAGAGACGGCGCGACGCCGCGGCGGAGGCGATGAAGAAAAAAGGGTCCCGCCCGGACAGCGAAACCAGCAGCAGCGTGGTAGCGTAGTAGTAGTAGTACCGCCCCACGGTGGGCGCCAACTATCGTGGTATTTCTCACGGGGGGCTTGCGAGTCGACAGATGCCACAAGGGCTTAGTGTGTGGGTAAGACTGCTGCTGATAGGACCGGGAGCAGGTATGCGAGTAGCACGCGCTAGTTTACCCAGGTTCGGGGCTCTCCGGAGAGATAACACCCCTACTCCTACATGTCTGAGTATATCTGATATATCTAGTACAGAGTCGCTCCTAGAGCTGTATCTGAGATCAGTGCCATAGGCATCTGGCTTTGTATATGCCTATATAAGGCATGCTAGTGGCCAGCCATGCTCATGGCCGTGAGCATGTGTGCGCATGCGGATGGATGGATGGATGTGTGTGTGCGTGAGAGTCCCTCCCTGGATGGATGTGTGCCCCTTTATATAGGAGAGGGTAGCTTAGGATGTAAGCTTTGTAGTGGGCATGGGTAAGGCATGGTGCATGTCATGCTTGTCCCCTGGGTCACTTCATAAATAGTGCCAGGGGACAAGTGACACTGTACATGATGTCGTCATGGTACAGTTGTCTTGTCCGCGGTATGGCCGTCTCATCGGTGTCTTGTCGGTGTCGGGTTGGGCTGCAGTCGGCAGCCGGCTGGTTGGCGTAGTCGGCAGCCGGCCGGGTAGAGCAGTCGGACGGGGATCCGGCAAGAGCAGTCGGGCAGTCGGACTGAGGGGCTTTGCTAGCCCCGATGTCTTGAAATATCGTCTTGCCGTCCTCGGGGTACCCGTGGTCGATTACTCCAACACTCATGGTGCAAGTCAAGAAGGATCATTACTACCATCAGAAACCTGTGACCGTTGAGTATTCTGAACTGTTTCAGTTATACAATCAAGACACACTCGACAAATCTATCGTCAGTTGCTATTGTCTGTAAGTGATTTCTTTCTGTAATTTAAGTCTCAAGCTAGCTATAGTGATCCTTTTGATCAATCATTACCTATAATTATCCTCACTATATTCTTTTCTGTGGTATTATGCAGGATAAAGATGTATGAAATGAGAAAAGGTGGACGCTCTGGCATTGGGTTCATTGACCCAAACACCGTTAATGAATACACATGGAAAATAAATCCACATCATGAAAAGCAGGTAGAGGACAGCATGCTAGAGTTCTTGAAGTGCCTCAAATACAATGAAGATATACTACTACCTTACAACTTCCAGTGAGTCACACTGTCTTGTACTATAAATTTTGTGTTTTTGCCTACTAGCTAGCTACATGTTTTTGCTTACATATGCCCGCTTAATTAAGACATGCAAACGTGTGTGCATGCAGATTTCACTGGATCTTGTGTATCATTAAAGTTGACGCCGGAACAGTTGAAATACTGGACTCACTACTCAAAGCAAATAGTGACTATAACATCTTGTTTGGGATAGTCAACAGGTAATTTCAATCATTATTAACTATATATCACGACCTATTTAGTTCGTCATTTCATGATATGAACTATTTAATAACCCCTTTATTCATTTTCTTTGTCGGCGGGCAGGGCTTGGGCAAGGTTCATCAGCGTCACTCTAGGCGAATGGAAACGATAGCTGAAATGGTTTCGACCCAAGGTAAGTAATTAAGTAGTACTAGCTAGCTAGCTAGCTGCCATCTCTTTAATTATCATGCTTGATTAATTATTATCTGATCAAATTAAATTCCATTCTCGTAAAGGCCCTGAAGCAGGCACAGGGGACTGATCTGTGTGCATTCTGTGTTTGTGAGAACATTCGCATGATGGCGTCCGAAAGGAGCAGATCTCAAAGACAGGAATGGGTACGCTTGTCAGAACACTATTCACAATTTTTACACCATTATCGATATCTAGTCACACAACTAATACACATGCATATTGATCTCCTTCTGAACAGTTCACAGAGGTGCGGGACAAGCTCCTAGAAACGGAGCGCGTAGAAGCACTTCAAGAGGAAATAGCGGGATTTTTGCTTGACCAGGTCATAAATCCGAAGGGAGAATACTATTACCCGCTACCGCCCCCATCGACCAGGTCATGAACCACTTCCAATTCATCATCGTGCTCCGAAGGCACCAATTAGGCTAATGCCACTGGCTCCGAAGGCAACATGCATATGTAGGAGAAATTGTATATAGCTATACATGTGTGTATGTGTGAATTATTATGGTGGTTTGTGAGACATTGATGATATATATATGATTGTTTCTACTAGAAATTCTATATATATGCATAACGTGTACAATGTGTAGTATCGTAAAATACCAGCAAATGAAAAAGAATTAAAATGGAAAACACAAAATTAAATGAAAAAGAAATCATAAAACCAAAAACCCCCAAACCTTTAAGTACCGGTTGGTGTTACCAAACGGTACTAAAGGGCTCCCGGCCCCCGGAGCTGGCTCGTGCCATGTGGTTGCCCTTTAGCACCGGTTCGTGCTGAACCGGTACTAAAGGGGGGGGGGGCTTTAGTGCCCACACTTTAGTGCCGGTTATGGAACCGGCACTAAAGGGCCTTACGAACCGGTGCTATTGCCCGGTTCTGCACTAGTGAACGGCCGTCGTGCTTCTTCAATCTCTGCTCGTCCTCCTCCAGCCGCTCAAACAAGCACCGACGGGACTGCCTGCTCCCTCCTCCCGCCGTCGGCTATGTTGCCGCGCAGGCCTCACCGCCCCACCGTACTCCCATCGCTGGCCTACCCATCACTCTACTCACCCACACATGCTGTTATTCTCCGGCGACGGCAGACGAACCAGTAAACCCTTGTACATGTACTCCCCTCCGCGTGGGAAACAACTGCCGAGTCTTCCCTCGCTCCGTGTCGTTCCCTTCCTAGGCCTCGCCGTCGTCCACCGCCCTGGTGCTCTCGGCGCGGTGTGTTCAACATGGTCAACGACCGACATGTATCTGAAGTGGATTGTACGTGGAGAGGCTTGCTACCTCTTGAGCTTGTGTTGGATTTCCCCGAAGAGGAAAGGATGATGCAGCAGAGTAGCGTAAGTATTTCCCTCAGTTTTTGAGAACCAAGGTATCAATCCAGTAGGAGACCACGCGCAAGTCCCTCGTAACTACACAACACAAAGAGCTCCTCACAACCTATGCGATTAGGGGTTGTCAATCCCTTCACGGTCACTTACGAGAGTGAGATCTGATAGATAATATTTTTGGTATAGATATGCAAAGTAAAAGTAAAAGGCAAAGTAAAAAAAGCAAAGTAAAATAAAAGTGATGGAGATTGATATGATGAGAATAGACCTGGGGGCCATAGGTTTCACTAGTGGCTTCTCTCGAGAGCATAAGTATTCTACGGTGGGTGAACAAATTATTGTTGAGCAATTGACAGAATTGAGCATAGTTATGAGAATATCTAGGCATGATCATGTATATAGGCATCACGTCCGTGACAAGTAGATCGAAACGATTCTGCATCTACTACTATTACTCCACTCATCGACCGCTATCCAGCATGCATCTAGAGTATTAAATTAAAAACAGAGTAACGCTTTAAGAAAGATGACATGATGTAGAGATATAAATTCATGCAATATGAAATAAACCCCATCTTGTTATCCTCGATGGCAACGATACAATATGTGCCTTGCTGCCCCTTCTGTCATTGGGAAAGGACACCGCAAGATCGAACCCAAAGCTAAGCACTTCTCCCATGGCAAGAACTACCAATCTAGTCGGCCAAACCAAACGGATAATTCGAAGAGACTTGCAAAGATAACCAATCATACATAAAAGAATTCAGAGAAGATTCAAATATTATTCATAGATAGACTTGATCATAAACCCACAATTCATCGGTCTCAACAAACACACCGCAAAAAGAAGAAGATTACATCGAATAGATCTCCACAAGAGAGGGGGAGAACATTGTATTGAGATCCAAAAAGAGAGAAGAAGCCATCTAGCTACTAACTATGGGCCCGAAGGTCTGAGTTAAACTACTCACACTTCATCGGAGAGGCTATGATGATGTAGAAGCCCTCCGTGATGACGGCCCTCTCCGGCGGAGCTCCGGAACAGGCCCCAAGATGGGATCTCGTGGATACAGAATGTTGCGGCGGTGGAATTAGGTTTTTGGCTCCTGTTCTGTTCGTTTGGGGGTACGTGGATATATATAGGAGGAAGAAGTACGTCGGTGGAGCGTCGAGGGGCCCACGAGGCAGGGGGCGTGCCCTAGAGGGGGGGCGTGCCCCCTACCCTCGTAACCGCCTCCGGCGTTCCTTGGCGTAGGGTCCAAGTCTCCTGTGTCATATTCGGGAAGAAAATCACGTTCCAAAAAGGATTTTTCTGTTTGGACTCCGTTTGATATTACGTTTCTTCGAAACACTCAAATAGGCAAAAAACAACAATTCTGGGTTGGGCCTTCGGTTAATAGGTTAGTCCCAAAAATAATATAAAACTGGAAAATAAAGCCCAATATAGTCCAAAACAGTAGATAATATAGCATGGAGCAACCAAAAATTATAGATACGTTGGAGACGTATCAAGGCTGAGAGCTGGGTCCACGGCCGCACTCAAGGAAATGCCTCCTTATTACACGCATAATAATGATCCTCCACCTGACATCTGGGACCAACCGAAAGGGCCTCTGTATTTCGTGAAAAAAAGTTCCCGCCACTGACAGCTCGAATCCGCCAGCTATATCTTCGCACGCAAGGAAGTGCCTCCTTATTACGCACAAAAAAAGGAATACTCCCCCTGCTAGCTGGGACCTAGCATAGTGGGAGGCTGACTTGTGGGCCTACTAAGTTTACGGGGAAGGAGGACTTTGTCAACTTATTCAATATGAATGATTTTAGCTCCAGTGACCGTACGATGTCCATCCAACGACCGTAGTGCTTCTTTAACCTCTTGTCTTCTTGCTCCAGCCGCCCAAAGCAGCGCCTGTCTGCCGCCTGCTCCTGCCTCCCGTGACCAACTGTACTGCCACGGAGGCCTCACCGCCCCCTACTACTTCCACTGTTGGCCAGAACATCCCTCCACTCACCCACACCCCCTGTTATTCTGCAGTGACGGCAGCCTCACACCGCTGCTGAACCAATGAACCCTCGTACTCCTTTCCGCGTGGGCATCCACTGCCGCGTTTTCCCCGGCTCCGCTTCGTCCCCTTCCTAGGCATCGTCGTCGTCCACCGCCTTGGTGCATTCGGCGCGGCATGGTCAATATGGTCAACGACGGACTTCCATCGGAAGAGTACTGTACATGGAGAGGCTGACAGCTGGGTCCACGGCCGCAGCAAGGAAGTGTGTCCTTATTACATGGAAAATGATGATTCCTCCACCTGACACCAGGGACCCACTGGACGGGCCACCGTATTTCGCAAAAAAAATGTTTCGCAAAAAAAATCTTCGCATGCAATGAAGTGCGTCCACATTACGGGAAAAAAACGGTTCGCCCCTGACTGTTGTGACCCACCAGCTACATCTTAACACGCAAGAAAGTGCCTGATAGTCGGGACCCACCTGGTCGAAGCGTACGTAGCGTTGTCATTCTAGTTGTGAACGTGTACATACATACTGGACAACGTAGAGGCGTGCACCTGTCGTAGTAGAGGCGTGCACGTAGAATGTACACGTACGTACAACGGCCATGGTGCAAGAAAGTAAATACGGCCACGTACGCACATACGGGCGGGGTCTCGAAAGCCAACTCGCGCATACGTACGGCCAGGGCTTGTGTACATGGCTGGGTTGGAACGGAGAAACTGCGTCGTCGTCGTGTTCATGGGGAGGCAACGGAATGCGTCGTGTTCATCGAGATGCAACGGAATGCGTGTTGTTCATCGGGAGCCAACCAGTGGCTTGGATGGAACAGCCGATGGAAACGAGGCCTGGCGTACCGTAGAACGGACGAAACGGCATTGTGTTCGACCGGCCACGGTCGAAACGGGATTCTGTTCATCGGGAGGGGACTGGCGTATAGCAAAACAGAGGTAACGAACTTCTGTTGGACCTCCTACGGTCGAAACGGGGTCCTGTTGATCGGGAGGGGTGTGGCGTACCGCAAAACGGAGGAAACGGACTTGTTTTGGAGCACTACGGTCGAAACAGGGGTCCTGTTTATCGGGAGGGGTGTGGCGTACCGCAAAACGGGACTCCAAGGGATATTGTTCATCTCCATCGTCGACCTCCTCCAGCCTCCACGGGCTACTGTTCATCCACCGTGGACCTCCTCTAGCCTGCACCTCTGATACGTCTCCAACGTATCTATAATTTTTGATGTATCGCGAGCTTTGCTATTATAGTTGGATCTTATGTTTCTTCTCCCCTCTACTCTCTTGTAATGGATTGAGTTTTCCCCTTGAAGTAATCTTATCGGATTGAGTCTTTAATGACTTGAGAACACTTGATGTATGTCTTGTCGTGCGTGTCTGTGGTGACAATGGGATATCGCGTGATTCACTTGATGTATGTCTTGGTTATCAACTTGCGGGTTCCACCCATGAACCTATGCATAGGGGTTGGCACATGTTTTCATCTTGATTCTCCGGTAGAAACTTTGGGGCACTCTTTGAG
Organism: Triticum monococcum; assembly: GCA_034509565.1. Lineage (NCBI taxonomy): Eukaryota > Viridiplantae > Streptophyta > Magnoliopsida > Poales > Poaceae > Triticum > Triticum monococcum. The sequence goes on along the minus strand of CM067842.1, from coordinate 23,953,565 downwards.
GTTCTTTGTGTTGGTTGAGTAGATGAAACTGAGATTGTGTGATGCATATTGTGTAATCATACCCACGGATACTTGAGGTGACATTGGAGTATCTAGGTGACATTAGGGTCTTGCTTGATTTGTGTCTTAAGGTGTTATTGTAGTATGAACTCTAGGGCTGTTTGTGACACTTATAGGAATAGCCCAACGGATTGATTGGAAAGAATAACTTTGAGGTGGTTTCGTACCCTACCATAATCTCTTCGTTTGTTCTCCGCTATTAGTGACTTTGGGGTGACTTTTTGTTGCATGTTGAGAGATAGTTATATGATCCAATTATGTTATTATTGTTGAGAGAACTTGCACTAGTGAAAGTATGAACCCTAGGCCTTGTTTCCTATCATTGCAATACCATTTACGCTCACTTTTACCACTTGTTACCTTGCTGTTTTTATATTTTCAGATTACAAAAACCTATATCTACCATCCATATTGCACTTGTATCACCATCTCTTCACCGAACTAGTGCACCTATACAATTTACCATTGTATTGGGTGTGTTGGGGACACAAGAGACTCTTTGTTACTTGGTTGCAGGGTTGCTTGAGAGAGACCATCTTCATCCTACGCCTCCCATGGATTGATAAACCTTAGGTCATCCACTTGAGGGAAATTTGCTACTATCCTACAAACGTCTGCACTTGGAGGCCCAACAACGTCTACAAGAAGAAGGTTGTGTAGTAGACATCAAGCTCTTTTCTGGCGCCGTTGCCGGGGAGGCTAGGTAAGCGGCACTCACACCCCGTCAACTAAGCTCTTTTCTGGTGCCGTTGCCGGGGAGGTGAGTGCTTGAAGGTATATCTTTAGATCTTGCAATCGAATCTTTTTGTTTCTTGTTTTAGCACTAGTTTAGTTTATAAAAGAAAACTAAAAAAATGGAATTGAGTTTACCTCATACGCTTCATCTTTTTAATATCTTTCGTGAGTATGATAGGAAGGAAAATTGTGCCAAAGTGTTAGAAGAAGAATGCATTAAAATGTTTGGCACTAAATCTTTATAAGATGAGCATGATTGCAATGTTGTTAGTATGAATTCCTTGAATATCCTTGATGCTAATGATATGCAAAGCCACAAGCTTAGGGAAGCTATGTTTGATGAAGATGCTATTTTTTGTCCCCCAAGCTTTGATGAGCAAATTTACTATGATGAAAGCCGGCCTCCTATCTACGATGATTATTGTGATGACACTTATGCTTTAGAGGATAATGATAACCATGAAACGTGTCATCTTGATCTTAATTTTCAATCGTATGATAGTTATTATGTTGAGTTTGCTCCCACTACTATTCATGAGAATAAATTTGCTTATGTGGGGAGTAATAAAATTTCTATGCTTGTGCATCATGAAAAGAATGCTTTATGTGATGGTTATATTGTTGAATTCATTCATTATGCTACTGAAAATTATTATTAGGGAGGAATATATTCTTGTAGGAATTGCAATAATATCAAGTTTCCTCTCTATGTGCTTAAAGTATTGAAGTTATGCTTGTTTTGCCTTCCTATGCTAGTTGATTATTGTTCCCATAAGTTGTTTGCTCACAAAATCCCTATGCATAGGAAGTGGGTTAGACTTAAATGTGCAAGTCATATTCTTCATGATGCTCTCTTTATGTTTCAATTCTTATCTTTTGTGTGAGCATCATTGAAATCGTCATGCCTAGCTAGAGGCGTTAAACGTTAGCGCTTGTTGGGAGGCAACCCAATTTTATTTTTGTTTCTTGCTTTTTGGTTCTGTTTAGGAATAAATAATCCATCTAGCTTCTATTTAGATGTGCTTTTATGTTTTAATTAGTGTTTGTGCAAAGTAGAACCTTTGGGAAGACTTGGGTGAAGTCTTTATGATCATGCTGTAAAAAACAGAAACATTGGCGCTCATGAGATTAGCTAGACAAATTCCTCAGGTCCACCAATTTATTTTAGAATTTTTGGAGTTCCATAAGTTTGCGTTAGTTACAGATTACTACAGACTGTTCTGTTTTTGACAGATTCTGTTTTTCGTGTGTTGTTTTCTTATTTTGATGACTCTATGGCTAGTAAAATAGTTTATAAACCATAGAGAAGTTGGAATACAGTAAGTTTAACACCAATATAAATAAAGAATGAGTTCATTACAGTACCATGAAGTGGTGTTTTGTTTTCTTTCACTAACGGAGCTCATGAGTTTTCTGTTAAGTTTTGTGTTGTGAAGTTTTCATGTTTTGGGTAAAGATTTGATGGACTATGGAATAAGGAGTGGTAAGAGCCTAAGCTTGGAGTTGCCCAAGGCACCCCAAGGTAATATTCAAGGATAACCAAGAGACTAAGCTTGGGGATGCCCCGGAAGGCATCCCCTCTTTCGTCTTCGTTCATCGGTAACTTTAATTGGAGCTATATTTTTATTCACCACATGATATGTGTTTTGCTTGGAGCGTCATTTTATTTTCTTTAGTTTTGCTTGCTGTTTGAATAAAATACCAAGATATGAAATTCTTAAATGGGATAGTCTTCACATAGTTGCATAATTATTTAACTGCTCATTCATCTTCACTTATATCTTTCGGAGTAGTTTGTTGTTTGCTCTAGTGCTTCACTTATATCCTTTTAGAGCACGCTGGTGGATTTGTTTTATAGAAACTATTGGTATCTCATGCTTCACTTAGATTATATTGAGAGTCTTAAATTGCATGGTAATTGTCTTAAATAATCCTAATATGCTAGGTATTCAAGATTAGTAAAAACATTCTTATGAGTGTCTTGAATGCTAAGAAATGTTTGATGCTTGATAATTGTTTTGAGATATGAAGATGGTGATATTAGAGTCATGCTAGTTGAGTAGTTGTGAATTTGAGAAATACTTGTGTTAAAGTTTGTGATTCCCGTAGCATGCACGTATGGTGAACCGTTATGTGTTGAAGTCGGAGCATTATCTATTTATTGATTGACTTCCTTATGAGTGGCGGTCGGGGACGAGCGATGGTCTTTTCCTACCAATCTATCCCCCTAGGAGCATGCACGTAATACTTTGCTTTGATAACTTGTAGATTTTTGCAATAAGTATATGAGTTCTTCATGGCTAATGTTGAGTCCATGGATTATACACACTTTTCTTCCTTCCACCATTGCTAGCCTCTCCAATACCGCGCACCTTTCGCTGGTATCATACACCCACCATATACCTTCCTCAAAACAGCCACCATACCTACCTATCATGGCATTTCCATAGCCATTCCGAGATATATTGCCATGCAACTTTCCACCGTTCCGTTTATTATGACACGCTCCATCATTGTCATATTTCTTTGCATGATCATGTAGTTGACATCGTATTTGTGGCAAAGCCACCATTCATAATTCTTCCATCCATGTCACTCTTGATCCATTGCATATCCCGGTACACCGCCGGAGGCATTCATATAGAGTCATATCTTGTTCTAAGTACTGAGTTGTAAGTCAATAAAAGTGTGATGATCATCATTATTAGAGCATTGTCCCAGTGAGGAAAGGATGATGGAGACTATGATTCCCCCACATGTCGAGATGAGGATCCAGACTAAAAAAAGAGGCCATAAAAAAAAGAAGGCCCAAACAAAAAATAAAAAAATAAAAAAATGAGAGAAAAAGAGAGAAGGGACAATGCTACTATCCTTTTACCACACTTGTGCTTCAAAGTAGCACCATGATCTTCATGATAGAGAGTCTCCTATGTTGTGAGCTTCATATACTAGTGGGAATTTTACATTATAGAACTTGGCTTGTATATTCCAATGATGGGCTTCCTGAAAATGTCCTAGGTCTTTGTGAGCAAGCGAGTTGGATGCACACCCACTTAGTTTCTTTTGTTGAGCTTCCATACACTTATAGCTCTAGTGTATCCGTTGCATGGCAATCCCTACTTACTCACATTGATATCTATTGATGGTCATCTCCATAGCCCGTTTATACGCCTAGTTGATGTGAGACTATCTTCTCCTTTTTGTCTTCTCCACAACCATCATTCTATTCCACCTATAGTGCTATGTCCATGGCTCACGGTCATGTATTGCGTGAAGATTGAAAAAGTTTGAGAACATCAAAAGTATGAAACAATTGCTTGGCTTGTCATCGGGGTTGTGCATGATTTAAATATTTTGTGTGATGAAGATAGAGCATATCCAGACTATATGATTTTGTAGGGATAGCTTGCTTTGGCCATGTTATTTTGAGAAGAGATGATTGCTTTGTTAGTATGCTTGAAGTATTATTATTTTTATGTTAATATAAACTTTTGTCTTGAATCTTTCGGATCTGAATATTCATACCACAATTAAGAAGAATTACATTGAAATTATGCCAAGTAGCACTCCGCATCAAAAATTTTGTTTTTATCATTTACCTACTCGAGGACGAGCAGGAATTAAGCTTGGGGATGCCTGATACGTCTCCAACGTATCTATAATTTTTGATTGCTCTATGCTACATTATCTACTATTTTGGACAATATTTGGCTTTATTATCCACTTTTATATTATTTTTGGGACTAACCTATTAACCGGAGGCCCAGCCCAGAATTACTGTTTTTTGCCTATTTCAGTGTTTCGAAGAACAGGAATATCAAACGGAGTCCAATTGACCTGAAACTCCAGGGAACCTATTTTTTGACCAGAAGAAGCCCACGGAGTACCGGAGTTGCACCAGGGGAGTCCCGGGCTGCCCACGAGGGTGGGGGGCGCGCCCACCCTCCTAGGGCGCCCCCCTGCCTCGTGGACAGCCCGGAGGTCCACCGACGTACTTCTTCCTCCTATATATACCCATATACCCTAAAAACTTTGGAGAACAGAATAGATCGGGATTTCCGCCGCCGCAAGCCAATGTAGCCACCAAAACCCAATCGGGACCCTGTTCCGGCACCCTGCCGGAGGGGGGAACCCTCACCGGTGGCCATCTTCATCATCCCGGCTCCATGACGAGGTGGGAGTAGTTCACCCTCGGGCTGAGGGTATGTACCAGTAGCTATGTGTTTGATCTCTCTATCTCGTGTTCCTAATTTGGCACGATCTTGGATCTTATGTTTCATCTCCCCCTCTACTCTTTTGTAATGGATTGAGTTTTCCCTTTGAAGTAATCTTATCGGATTGAGTCTTTAATGACTTGAGAACACTTGATGTATGTCTTGCCGTGCGTATCTATGGTGACAATGGGATATCACATGATTCACTTGATGTATGTCTTGGTGATCAACTTGCGGGCTCCGCCCATGAACCTATGCATAGGGGTTGGCACACGTTTTCGTCTTGATTCTCCGGTAGAAACTTTGGGGCACTCTATGAGGTTCTATGTGTTGGTTGGATAGATGAAACTGAGATTGTGTGATGCATATCGTGTAATCATACCCACGGATATTTGAGGTGACATTGGAGTATCTAGGTGACATTAGGGTCTTGCTTGATTTGTATCTTAAGGTGTTATTGTAGTACGAACTCTAGGGCTGTTTGTGACACTTATAGGAATAGCCCAACGGATTGATCGGAAAGAATAACTTTGAGGTGGCTTCGTACCCTACCATAATCTCTTCGTTTGTTCTCCACTATTAGTGACTTTGGGGTGACTTTTTGTTGCATGTTGAGAGATAGTTATATGATCCAATTATGTTATTATTGTTGAGAGAACTTCCACTAGTGAAAGTATGAACCCTAGGCCTTGTTTCCTATCATTGCAATACCGTAACGCTCACTTTCACCCCTTTTTACATTGCTGTTCTTATATTTTCAGACTACAAAAACCTATATCTACCATCCATATTGCACTTGTATCACCATCTCTTCACCGAACTAGTGCACCTATACAATTTAGCATTGTATTGGGTGTGCTGGGGACACAAGAGACTCTTTGTTACTTGGTTGCAGGGTTGATTGAGAGAGACCATCTTCATGCTACGCCTCCCACAGATTGATAAACCTTAGGTCATCCACTTGAGGGAAATTTGCTACTATTCTACAAACCTCTGCACTTGGAGGCCCAAAAACATCTACAAGAAGAAGGTTTTTTAGTATACATCAACCTCCGACTGTTCATCCACGGGCTCCTGTCCATCCAGCCTCCACCACTCCTCCACCGGCTACTGTTCAACAAGCCCTCTCCACGGGGTCCTGTTCAACCACCCCTCCACGGGCTACTGTTCATCCATCCCTCCACCGGCTACTTTTCAACAAGCCCTCCACGGGGTCGTCCTATTCATCTAGCCCTCCACGGGGTCCTGTTCATCCACCCCCAACCGGCTCGACCGGGGTGCTGTTCATCCAGAGTCAACACCATGGGGTCCTGTTCATCCACCCCCATCGGGAACTATTCATCCAAACACCCCAACAACGCTCATTGTTCATCAAGGGAATGAGGCAGCAGGGTTCGATCGGCTTAAGTTAGCAGCAGTAGCGAAGGAATCACTCGGGTTCAGTTAACAGCAAGGGTTCGATCGCTCGGGTTTATCAACGTAGCTAGTGCAATCACTTGGGTTCAGTTAGAGCCCAACGCCTCGCTCGTGTTCAGTTAGAGCCCAACGCCTCGCACACATACGCGTACGTGTGCGAGAGAAATGTGTATCGCTTGGCCCCCGACCACCCACCGTAACCGGGAACTCCCCGAAATTTTCCTCGCCCTCGCTTCTACCACGGTTTTTTCGGTCATCGACGGCCCAAAGAATGTCTTGCAGCTGCGTCTCCGGCCCATCCATGATGAAACGCCCATTTTCTGTCATGATTTTTTATCATAGAAATAGGAGCCCACCACATCTATGATAATACCGGGTTTTGTCACAATTATCGTCATAGAAGTGTCATAAGCATGACAGAAAAAAATTCATTCATCCCAATATGTCATGGATCTGTCTTTTTTGTAGTGTTGCCGTGTCTGGCCGGATGGCCCTCCGCAAATAGTGCCTTTGCAGAGTATGGCATGTTTGCCGAGCAATACTGTCGGCATTGTCGTGTGTTTGCCGACTTATTCCCTTTGCCGAGTGCGACTCTCGGCATTCTTTACTTTGCTGAGTGCCCGTGTTTTGGCCGTCCGGCATATACGAAAATTCCAGTAGTGGGTACACCTTGTTCCACTACTAGGGAAAACCTTATACACAGAACTTTAGCAGTAGCGAGGGTCAAAAAAGCACGCTGGTGCTAAGTAGCAGTAGCGCGTCTGCGCAAACTGCGCTGCAGATAAAGTCCTAGCAGTAGCGCGTCTTCTTCTAAACACGCTACTACTAAAATTCTCACGGCTTAGCCGATAGGCTACACATAGTAGTAGCGACCTATAACGAACCGCACTACCGCTACTTTCTTTGTAGCAACGCGTTTTAGTCTAAACTCGCTACTAATAGAGGATATAAAATTAAATGGAAAGCAAATAGAAAGGTAATTGAAAATGAAAGAAATAGAATAAGGTGCAAGGAAAAACATAAAATGTGAAGAAGACTAAATGAAAAACGGGAAAAAATAGAATGGTGTACCAGTAGCGTGTATTCCAGAACGCGTTGTAGCTAACGTAGCAGTAGCGCCCTTTCTGGAACACGCTACTGGTACTTCTGACTTAACCACGGGGTTCGTCCTTCCCCACGGCCACTTCATCCCCCAAATCCAACTCCACTCTCGCCGCCGCCGTCGCCCCTCGGCCACCGCACGCTCTCCGCACACCCTCTACGCCGCCCCCGACCCCAGATTCAACGCCGCCCCGCCCCCGACCTCAACGCCGCCCCGGGCGCCACCCCCGACCCCGACCTCAACGCCGCCCCGGACGCCGCCCCCGCCACCCCGACCTCAACGACGCCCCGGAGCCCCGACCAGGACCTCGACGCCGCCTGCCCCTCCCTCGTCGCAGGCACCCGAGGTGAGCACGCCTGCTCCTCCCTCTCCCCTACCTCTGCCTAGGGTTTCTACCTCCATCAACTTAGATGGTAATTAGGGCAGTAGTTCCTAGGTACTAATTAGTTAGTAAGAACTAGGTACTAATTAGGTACTAGAATATTTTTATATATAGTAAGTTTATTTTTAGTAAGAACTAGTTGAATTAATAGAACTAGTTAGTAAGAACTAGTTGAATTAATAGAACTAGTTAGTAAGAACTTGTTGCTATTTTTTTAGTTAAAGCAATTTTCCCGCATCGACGTGGACGATGCCTATCCCGCATCCTCGTCGTCGAGTCGGCGGAGGACGACACCTGCTTGACCAGATGGGCCATGTCCGGGACTGGGCTCCGCCGGGGTGGTACTGGGAGGCGCTACCTACCGGGGGCGCAGGTTGGTGAGGAGCCAGCCTGTCGTTGACCCGAACCTTCTTTGGTGGCGGTCGCGTGGGCCAGTGACGGTCCAGAGGCTCGAGGACTCCGCGGAGGTGGTGCGTCACCGTGTCAGTGAGAAGGACGCGCACGTCCGTCGCTACTTGTTTGCGTTGGAGCATAGGTTCTCCAATACCTGGCAGGTTCTCCAGGGATCTCACTGGAGCTATGATCCCGTGATGGTTCCTTCTCTGTGGGTGTCCACCACCCGCGCCGATACCCGTCGTGTGCTAGGGTTTTAGTTGTACTAGGGATGTTATATGTATGACACTATTCAGGATGTATTAGTGATAATATTTGATGATGTACGGATGCATGAGATGATTTACTTTTGCTTATTGAATGCATGCTAATTTGAGTCTGATAAGATATTTTGAAATGTATATCTTGTGTTGCTCAATATCCAAGTGGACAGTCATGTTTGCACGTTACACCTCCGAGTGGCCTATGTTTTGCCGGAGTGTTGATTCATTTCCATTCCGGCAAATTTCAGGCGCTCGATATGTCCTATTTTAGCAAAGGTCATGCCGGATTTTTCCGTAAATTTTGGCATGACTTTTGCCAGAATATGTAGGAAATATCGAGTGCCCCGGATTTGTGTGTTGAGTATCCTGGTAGTTGTCCTCTATCGATTTTCAATTAATGTTTTAACTATGAACATAAGAAATCTCTGACGACAAAAAGGATTTCGGTAATTGCAAATACTGCGAAGACGAGCGCGGCCTGTGCGACGGAATCTTCCTAGATGATGATAGGCGCTTCAGCATCAAGCTGGACGAGAACTTCGAAGTGGATACAGTAAGTCACAACGACAAGTCTTTTTTCGTAATTAAACATGACATCTGCTTCATTTGCTTCAACTTATATTTTTTTTACTATTCTACTAGCGTATCCCCTGCCATGCAAGAGTTTTTGTATTGGATAAGATAGGTTTCAGTCATACTATGGAGGTAAAGAAAGTTTACTTGAAGACCGAGCATGGTTATATTTTCCACGCAAAATTATACAATTCAGACGACTACACCTATTTTGGATGCAAAACATGGCGAGCACTATGCAAGACTTATGCATTTGAGCCTGATATGGTTATCACCTTTGATATTCGTCCGGAAGATGATATTGAAGGTAATACCGACATCTGGGTCGATGTGCAGACGCCTCCAATTACACCATTATGTAAGTTTCTCAACCATATTTATGTCTTCGATATTGTTTATTCAAAAATAGTTGACAACTAATTTGTATTGTCAGCTTATTTCGGTGCAAGCAAACATGTCCAGCGCTTGGTAGACAGGACCTACTACTGTCCCGGGGCTGAACAAAACTGTGAGGAGCTAAGTCATTATGTTTCATGGCTTGAGGATCTTGATACTGTCAAGACAAATTTTCTTCCTGGACTTAGAAATGTTAGTACTGAAAATGTGCGACCAATAGTGTTCGTAATGAACTACGGTCACATCTATTTAGGAAGGATGGTAAGATTTTTACTATTTGTCCTCAGCGCATCTTTTCCATACATTATTTGTGAAGCTAAACTTCATTGCTAAGTATGTGACCATACGATGTTCTTCAACAGGGACTCTCGATGAATGTTGTGCCTTATGGGATCGAGACTAAAGGTACCATGAGTATTATTAGCTTACGTCCAAGATATCCTACATGTTACTTTAGTGCATTCAAGATCAGCGATGAATGCTTAATAGTGCAAGACTGGACCAGATATGTGATGTGGGAGCACAGACAAGTACTAGGGGGCAGCAAACAGATGTGCTACCCAAAATTAGGAGACAGGTTCATCTGCATGCTCCAACTTGATCAAGGAGGAGAGCTACACATGTTTTATGTTGTTTTACCTAAGAGAGAGCAGTAGGAGTGATTAGCTAGAAATGAGTTTGAGGATGATGATGTGCTACACTATTACTATGATGATAAAATAGCTAGTGTTGGTGGTAATGACTGATGATTATTATTAGCTAGTGTTAGTGGTGATTAAATATATATTGTTGGTGGTAATGATTATGATGATGATTAAATAGCTTGTGCTGGCGGATTAGATTCAAGTGGAGGCAACATGTGGTGCACACAGAAAGTACTACTAGTCCAAACTAGATCAAGTTTGGATTAGTAGTATACTTTTGACATGCACCACATATTGCCTCCACTTGAACCTAATCCACCTTCATTTGACACACTGTTATGGACATAATGATGTAAACCTCATAACTGGTATTGTACCAATATTTGTACGATGGCGCATAAATAAACTAAAAATAAAAAAATAAAAAAACAATACTAGTAGCGATGGAAAGAAAACACGCTGCCAGTAGTTACATTAGCAGTAGCGTGGGAGTGAACAAGCGCTGCAGCTATTTGTCCTAGCAGTAGCGCGTGCGGCACGCGTTACTACTAAGCAATAGCTGTAGCGCCTTATTAGTAGCGCGCCTACCCGCGCTACTAGTGAGCACAAAACCAGCGCTACTGCTAGGGTTTTCCCGAGTAGTGTTCCCTCAAAAATAAGAAGTAGTACACCTTGTTCGTTGTTGATTCTTCTTGAAAATCTATGTCCATCTAAAAGATGCACCCACCTTTCATGTTTGAACGTTCACACGAAAACCCTGTTCAAAGAAAACGTCCGAATTCTGTTGTTCACCTGTCATACACACAAGTTCTTGTACAAGATGCTAGATCATATATGTTCAATCACAAAAGCCTACGGTTTATTTCTACCCCAAATGTAAACTTCCTTTATAGGGTGAATTACTAGCTCAGGCTGCTTGTTAATTACGGACGCTTGAACCAACTAATGTGTCTACAAATATGACTCAAAATATTAAGATGAAAGTAGTAATATTGTACTGCTTGCTTGCAGGACAAAGTGATTAGGACCAACAGTGTGAACTTCCTCAACGGCTGCTGCTGGACAGGCTATGCGCTCATCAAGTTTGACATCTACATAACAGTATGTACATAAACATACACATCAGAATAAGAAGTCGCAAACCCAGCCAGAAATACAATCAAGAATTCCTTATTGTGGATCTTTCTAACAGTTATGTCCTCTTTAAATTCTTTGCAGATCCCCAATGGCCTCGGTACAATCTTCAGCCTCATCCAGCTGATCCTCTAGTTTTACTACTACAGATCGTCCCCCAAGCAGGGCGAGAACGTCGAACTGCCCACCGTCCTCACCAAAAACGCCATTACCAGCGGCAACATGTCCGTCGCCATCGAGAAATAAGTTGGCTTCATTTTTAGTCTGTAATGGACTTTGAATTCATATTGCTTGTATTATAATTGCTATGAGATAAAAGCAAATGGAAGCATCGGTCCGGATTTGGTCTCCTCCAAAATCTCACAATAGTTAAATTTGGAGAAGTGGAAGGATATTATACCAAAATTACCAAGTGGTGAAGAAGTGATATCTCAGAGGAAACATATAGAGAGAGAGAGCTGTACATATCACATCACAGTGGCACAGAGCTCACTCATTTTTCATGCATATATCTCCTTGTCATGCATATATCTCCTCATTTTTTTATGCGTACATCTCCTTGTCATGCATATATATCTGATCTGCATGAGTCTCCCATCCCGTATGGCCAGCCGTCGTGGACTGTGCAGGTCAAAAGCATATGACACATGCATGCTTGAGGTGCCCTATTGATATACACAGGTAGATCGTTTTTCCATCTAACAAAGTTCTGGTGCTCACACTGTGCAGTGAAGCTTCTAGAGCACGGACGGTTAGTTATTTTTTCATGTGCTTTTCATTCTCCTATTTTGTTTAGTTGCATCTTGTTGTGCACGTACGATCAAAAATTACATTCGTACAAGCCCCAAGAATTGTTTTACCCAATTAGAGTGAGCTACCAATGTAGAAAGGGATTGTCTTAAAAATGATTATTTTTTTCTTAAAAATGACTGTTGACAGAGATGAGGGTTAAAATAAGATGGGCCCTTTTTAATGCAGCAAACTGGTGCAAAATGATCTCAGCTTGTGAGACAACGCGACGTCAAAAGCCTGTTGAGACCTTGAGTATGCACACGGCCACATGGGGTCTCGGGCCTGTCTAGGTAAATCTTTTCAACACCATAGGGGTCTCTGGCAGGGCTGCCCTTTGTCGCCGATCATGTTCATCCTTGCCATGGAACCCTTCCAATGCAACTTGCATAGAGCCACCGATGAAGGGATTCTATCTCAGTTTGAGCAGCGCTTTGCCAGAATCGTGTATGCAGATAATGCTCACGGCGAAGGATAGGCTAAAGAAAGACAACAAATCTCCAGTGCAGGATTTTGTCATCTCTTTGCCGAGAGTGTCTCTCGGCAAAGATGCCACAGCCAACAGCTGGCGCATGCCACATTGTCGGGAGTGGCTCTCTGCAAAAACGCCACAGCCAACTGCCAGCGTGCCACTTTACCGAGAGCCACTCTCGGCAAAGATCCGTCCCCAGACAACTATTTACTGCTTTTCACTGATCCCTACTGCAATAATTTATATACAATACATAAACAAGCATTTCAAGTCTGAATGTCTAACTACATACTCACATAACCATTACATAAAATAGTTCACACAAACTTCTTTTGAGATCACAAAGTAGCCCTTTACTAAAAATGCCTACTGACTAAACAATAAAGTGGTCAATGCATTTCTACATGCGACCATAACATAAAAGCAACACCACAATCATCACAAACCGAAGAAGAATTATCAAGTTCTTTCATCCACTAAACCCGATAAGCCGTTTCTGGCTAGCACATCCATTCAATCCATCCATTGAACCCACTAATTAAGATTTTCTTTTCTTCTTAAACACATACTGATTGTAATGAGTGGTGGGAGCTGCCTTCATAGAAAATCACTTGTTCATTGCATTCAGACCATGAATCGTAGCTGGACATCTACCTCTATACACTACATACCACTTCATCTACAAAGATAGAGAAAAAGAGACAGAGAAATAATGCAAGGTTAATAATAGCACATCATACATAATCCACGTAAGCGTTCATCACTCATACAATCAAAAGCATCGCAAGTGGCAATCTAAGAAGTCCATATCAGCACCTGCATGAATACATTAGTAAATCAACGCCAAACTATCTAGGTGGACTACTCAGAGGGGTAGTCCATGAAACCGGTGATCGTGGAGTGAGAGGACGTCGGGGCATCCCCCACGGTGGAGGACCAAGCGTCGTCGGGAATGTACGTCGGTGGACTCAGTGGCATCGAGTCATCACACTCCTTACATGGTGGGGCCTTCTTCTCCTTGGTTGGGGGATTCTTCTTGGCCAGATCCTGAAAATACTTTATTAGGATCAGCTGTGGGTGCTTCTCAATGAACGCCTCCAAGCGGTCCTCGGCGAGCTTCTCCTTGACCGTGGAGTCGACCCTAATGGAAGATGCGTCGTCGGAGGAAGCCATATCCACTAAATCGATCGGTGCTAACACCTTTCATCACACAATGACAAATAGCATAAGAATCAAACATCAGAGATTACTTCTAAGCAAATTAATCATGGTGGACACTATCTCACGGATATTTTGAATTTTGGTGATGGTCAAGCTGGGCGAGTCCATCGTGCGTGAAAAATGTATATCACAGGATGAACTCGCACAGATCGACCGCCATCGGCAAAAGACGATTTTCTTTCTCCAAGAACAACTCTCATCTCTCTCACGTATATATGGTGGAACTCTCTCTGGTGGTGGTTGATGGTGTCCTGGACTAGGGGGTACTCGCCACGTCGTCTTGCGATCTCTTGGATTGGGCCGAGGAGCCCCATGGCCGTTTATTCATGGGCCAGTTGGACAGCCCATGTCGCATACTAGGATTCCACAAGACTTGGCGCCCAAGACAAGGACTCCTCTAAACCCTAAGCCTACGGTGCATATATAAACCAAGGCCAGGCTAGTCAATAGACAATTTGATATTCATTACTACCATCTCGTGGTAGATACATGTACTCTGTACTACACCTATATGAAAACAATCAAAAGCAGCATGTAGGGTATTATCTCTTCGAGAGAGCCCGAAGCTAGGTAAAACCCCGTGTCCATGTTACCATCCCTCCAAGACGCCTAGCTTAGCACCCCTACTACGAGATATGCCGGATATAGAACCGACAGTGGTATATATGGTGGTCACTATCTCACGGATATTTCGACTTTTGGTGATGGTCAAGCTTGGCAAGTCCATCGTGTGTGACAAATGTATATCACAAGAAGAACTCGCCCAGATTGACCGCCATCGGCAAAAGACGGTTTTCTTTCTGCAAGAACAACTCTCATATCTCTCATGTATATATGGTGGAACTCTCTCTAGTGGTGGTATATATAAAGGACACTATCTCACGGATATTTTCGACTTTCGGTGATGGTCAAGCTAGGCGAGTCCATCTTGCGTGAAAAATGTATATCACAAGAAGAACTCGCCCACATTGACCGGCATCGTCAAATGTCAATTTTTTTCCTCCATATAGCATCCATACAAACAACAAGAATTATTAGATGCATCAACAGTTAATTATCTATACAACAAAATTAACAATTATCTACATTCATCCATACTACTTTGCATCCATCTATGCATTCATGCATACATACATACATGCATCTATATATTGATACATAACAAAAACTACAAAAAAAAGTTCATGCATTAATACATACATATTTACATTCATACACTCATGCATCCATGCATCAATCCTTGCATCCATGTAAAAATCCATGCATCCATCAATCCTTGCATCCATACAAAAATTCATGCATCCATACATACCCTCATGCATAAATACAAGATGAAGCTCACTGAGATGGGGAGGTGGTGCTGGCGGGGTTGGGGGGTCGCTGGCGCGGTTGGGGAGGGGGCGCCTGCGGGCTGAGGGGCGATGGTGCGGTCGGTGGGCACCGGTGGGGCGGGCGTCGGTGGTGTCGGGGGGTGCCAGTGCGGAGGACGACGGCCGGGGGCGACAGTACGCTGCGCCGGTGGGGTGTGGTGGGGGCGCGGTGAGAAAGAGAGAGAAGAGACCGTGGGGGGGGGGGGGTTAAGTGTTCGCTGACCTTTAGCGAGCATCTGTCGGTGCGACTCTCAGTAAAGGTACGAGACCTAGATCTTGGTATTACACCTTTTCCGAGAGAAACACTCGGCAAAGGATAAAGCACACTCGGAAATGGCAAACATACCGAGAGTGGCACTCAGAAATGACACTCCTCCCTCATCCAATAAGCCGTAGGCATGCCACCAGGACATCACAAATGATTGCCCATGCCGCTACCCGGAATGATTTCATGTGCCACCTTGCTGATCTGCAATTCCAGGCGATGAAACCTTAGCAGAGCAATAAAATTCTCGAATATCGTGCGCGTCCCCGAAAAATGCGAGGCAGTGACACGTGCCATGTGGTTGCCCCCTCTTAGAGCATGAGAAGTTTCGAGGCGAACGGAGCAACAGGACCAGCACTTCCTGCACAAACCTGACATGTTCCATCTGGATACGCAGATGCTAGCTCGGAGACGGTGCGGTTTACAAGCGGTCTCAGGGGAGGCTTACTCGAAACGCGTCCAAACTTTTACCACACCCTACAGAGGCCCTGTGATGACACCGTGCCAGATCCCGACCAATCCTACCATCGTATGATTTTCTGAGGATATCAACGATTGCATCAGGAATGACATCGAGGTACTTTTGGTAATCGGGTGGCAGGGCATGCCCTTCCCTCGTCTGTGCAAGGCATAGGCATGCCACAAGGACACTATAAATGATTCCCGATGCCGCTACCCGGAATGATTTCATGTGCCACCTTGCTGATCTGCAATTCCTGGCGATGAAACCCTAGCAGAGCAATAAATTTCTCAAATATTGCCCACATCCCCGAAAAATGCAAGGTCGTGGCACGTGCCATGCGGTTGCCCCCTCTTAGAAAACGAGAAGTTTCGAGGCCAACGGAGCAACGGGACCAGCACTTCCTGCACAAACCGAACACGTTCCCTCTCGATACCTAAATACTAGCTCGAAGACGGTGAAAAATGCGAGGCCGTGGAACATGCCATGCGGTTGCCTCCTCTTAGAGCACGCGAAGTTTAGAGGCCAACGGAGCAACAGGACCAGCACTTCCTACACAAACCGGACACGTTCCCTCTCGATACCCAGATACTAGCTCGGAGACGGTGCATTTTACAAGCGGCCTCAGGGGAGGCTTACTCGAAACGCGTCCAAACTTTTACCACACCCTACAGAGGCCCTGTGATGACACCGTGCCAGATCCCGAGCAATCCAACCATCGACATCACAAATAGTCCATGTCCTTAACAAGGGTGTAATGAATACTGAAGCTTACTGCATCTGGACTATCCCACTATCCGTAAAAATACATCAGTCATCCATACTCTCTCCAGTTGAAGAATACACACGATTAATATAGTCTTTATTACAGATGATAAATCATATTCATCCTTGCATATCCTCCAACTAGAGTGCAAGGAAGACCCACGCTTGTAAAAATCTAATCGATGAAGGTATTTAAGCAGGTGCAGGAGTTGCTCGGGGGCGAGGTGGGACTAACTTTGATGGTGGCCTTATCTTTACCGAGAGCCATGCTACCTCTTGAGCACTGCGTTGGATTTCCCCGAAGAGGAGAGGATGATGTAGCAAAGTAGCGTAAGTATTCCCCTCAGTTTTATAGAACCAAGGTATCAATGCAGTAGGAGGCCACGCGCGAGTCCCTCGTACCTACACAAAACAATAGCTCAACGCAACCAACGCGGTTAGGGTTGTCAATCCCTTCACGGTCACTTACGAGAGTGAGATCTGATAGAGATGATAGATAATATTTTTGGTATTTTTGATATAAAGATGCAAGGTAAAATAAACACTACTAGGGAAAAGCCTATACAAATAATCTTACCAGTAGCGCTGTACAAAATCAGGCGCTACTGCTACTTAGTAGCAGCGCGCGTAAATAAACCGCGCTACTGCTATGACTTTAGCAGTAGCGCGTACTAGCAAAAAGTGCTACTGCTATGTTTGAACTGGGCGCACATGGCTAGCCCAACCTAGCAGTAGCACGTATACTCGCCCAGCGCTACTGCTAATCTCCTTAGCTGTAGCGCGCTTACGTTTAAGGCGCTGCTGCTAACGGAAATAAAATAAAGTGAAAAACAAGTAGAAAAGTAAATGAAAATGAGAGAAATAGAAAAAGGAGAAAGGGAAAAAATAAAATGTAAATAAAAATAAAAGAAAAAAGGTAAAAAAAAGGAGAAAGGAATAGGTTTCAGGAAACGCGCTATAGCTAACTTAGCTATAGCGCGTTTCCAGAAACGCGCTACCGTTATGTTTCACTTAAACAGCGGTTTCCCCTCACCCCGCCCCCCGGCCACCAATTCTTCCCCAAATCCCTCACCCTCGCCACCGTCCCCCCACTTCGCCGCCGTCTCCTCACCGCCGCCGCCCGAGGCCGCCCTCGGCCTCACCGCCGCCGCCCGAGGCCGCCCTTAGCCTCACCGCCGCCGCCCGAGGCCGCCCTCCACGTC
Source organism: Triticum monococcum (assembly GCA_034509565.1). Lineage (NCBI taxonomy): Eukaryota > Viridiplantae > Streptophyta > Magnoliopsida > Poales > Poaceae > Triticum > Triticum monococcum. The sequence continues at coordinate 23,935,709 of CM067842.1, read as the reverse complement.
ATCATCGGCACCCTCCACCTCACCGCTGCCCGAGCCCGGCCAGGACCGCCGTTGCCCGTGCCCGAGCCCACCCTCTCCGCCCCTGCCTCCATCACCGAGCACCTCCCACTACTAGGAAAAGGTCTATAGATAGGATTGACACTAATGGCGCACCAGAGAAGTAGTGCGCCACTACTATATACTAATGGCGCACCAGTTGGTGATACGCCATTAGTGTGGAAGACACTAATGGCGCACCAGTTGGTGATACGCCATTAGTGTGGAAGACACTAATGGCGCACCAGACAAAAGGTGTGCCACAAGTGATAATTTTTTTTTCATTTTTACATACATACTAATGGCGCATCCGGTCGAAGTGCGCCATTACTAGTTCTAACTAGTAATGGCGCACCAGACAAGGAGTGCGCCAGTACTTAATTTTTTTTATTCTTTTTTTTGCAAAACAACTAATGTCGCACCGTGTCACAGTGCGCCATTACTAGTTTAAACTAGTAACGGCGCACTTACTACGCGGTGCGCCATTAGTATATATATATATTTTTCACTACTACACGACTATCTCGGTTACGGTTATCTCGCGGGGCAGGTAGTCCACGGATTTTCTGGATGCGTAAGGTGCATGGATGACACAACGTATCGCCAGCTAGATAGAGATCCCGGGTCTTCGAAAACCGTGTTCATGGGACATCGACGTCCCCCTCGCCGCCGACGATCAACCGCACCTTCCCCTCTCCACCGCCGCAGACGATCAACCGCACCCTCCCCCGCTCCATCGACCGCCGCTGCCGACCCCCGGCCCGTACCCTCCCCCACTCCACCGTCGCTGATGACCCACCGCACCCTCCACTCCACCTTTTTCATATTCATAAATATTTTCAAATAACAAATTCGAACATATTTTTTTTTTGAAAAATTATTACTGTTTTTATAAAAAAATACTACTGTTATGATTTAAACAAGTTTGAACATATTTAAACACAAATAAATATCAAACAGCATTTTAAATGCACTACTACACGACTATCTCGGTTACGGTTATCTCGCGGGGCAGGTAGTCCACTGATTTTCTGGATGCATAAGGTGCATGGATGACACAACGTATCGCCAGCTAGATAGAGATCCCGGGTATTCGAAAACTGTGTTCATGGGACATCGACGTCCCCCTCGCCGCCGACGATAAACCGCACCCTCTCCGCTCCACCACCGCCGACGATCAACCGCACCCTCCCCCGCTCCACCGGCCGCCGCCGTCGACCCCCGGCCCGCACCCTCCCCCACTCCACCGTCGCCGCTGACCCACCGCACCCTCCACTCCACCTTTTTCATATTCATAAATATTTTCAAATAACTAATTTGAACATATTTTTTAAAAAAAATATTACTGTTTTTATAAAAAAATATTACTGTTATGATTTAAACAAGTTTGAACATATTTAAACACAAATAAATATCAAACAGCATTTTAAATGCATAAAAATAAAAATTGGGGAGCTTGGGAATTGAACCCAGGACCTCCAGTGTGTGTGCTGCGTGCTGACCAGTCAGGCTAGTGGGCGGGTTCTAATGTAGATTGGGTTAGGTGGAATATAACCTGAGGGCTCGAACTGTAATAAAAAACATTCTAATGGCGCACCGCAGCTGGGTGCGCCATTAGTAAGCTTCCCCCCCCCCCCAACTCCACCTATTCCCCTCCCTCCCTTCCTCCCCACTCGACCTAATTTGCCCCCTCCGCCCCAACCGTATGCCGCCGTCATGCCTGCACGCCCCCTCCGTCCCCTCCGTCCCCTGCCGCCGCCGCCCCGACACCCGCCCCCGCGCCCCCACGCCCCCCACCACTGCAGCTCCCCCGCGATGCCGCCCCCACGCCCCCGCGCCCCCCACCACTGCAGCTCCCCCGCGCCGCCGCCCCCACGCCCCCGCGCCTCGAGCCGGAGGAGGAGGACCAGGAGGAGGACGAGGAGGAGGAGGAGACGACGACCACCACGACACAGCCAGGCTGCTCAAGGCCTTCAGCCGCACCGTCGAGCCGCGCAACTTCGGCATCGGCCTCATCGCCGGCTTCCTCCTCGTCACCATATTACTGCTAGGTCTCGGTAACGAACCCGAATCGCCTCTGTTCTGGGTCTCTTCTTCCAATCTCTCCTTTCTTGATCTCACATCTCCCCCCTCCCCTGATTGATTCAGACAGGACTGCCTCGCTCCCCACGGTGGCGAGGCGAGACCGACCGGCGACGAGCGGCCAGGTAACGCTCCATCCCTTCCCCTTCCCCCTGCTCCAATCACCTCGTTCGAGCTCTTCAATCCGTATTGCATAGGCTGTGGGACTTGTGCGGATTCGGTAGCCATGTTGAAGAAATTAGCTGCTTTGGTGGTTACACATGTCTAGTTTTCAGTGTATAGCAGTAATCTTGGGCAAATGTTGGGAGTAGGTTGGTATTCTAGTTTGCCAGCAGTACACAGTCGTTGTTGCTCGTGGATCTTCTTTGAGTCTGGCATCATATTTTGAAGTAAATGACTATCTTGATGTCGTGTCCTGATTACTGTTACAGAAAAATTCACACGGAAAGGTTGTGTCATGCATCAGTTTAGTTTCAGCATCATCAGTTGTGTCAGTTTAATCAGTTTAGTTTTGAAGCACTTAATATAGCTACAATACATCAGTTTTTGTGTAGTTTGAAGTTATGACCAAAATGAGAGTTGATATGAACTTGTTAGTGCTGGGTGCTCTATATATTAGTGATGATTTCCTCGTCGTGACATTATGGTTTGTTCAGCTATTGCCAAATGCAGATGCCCTGTTATGTACCTTCTTCTGGATGAACTGCTATGTTTTTCAGTTTCTAGTCTATCTGCAAATTCGCCCGAGAAGATTGTCAGTTTTGACTATGCTTTGGACGTAGCGTAGCAGGTTTGTCCTTGAGTGAAGCAAATCACTTGAGACTTGTCTGGTTCATTTTCATAGGGTAATTCGGTTATCTTCTTCTAGTAGTTGTAGAGTTCTGCATACTTAGAGGACCCCGTAACTCTTGGCTCCATGTGTTGTGTGGTGCTGGCATGGATCTGGTCGGTGTTCAGTTTCAGAATCCAATGCCATCACATGGTCAGGAGCTCAAGTTAACTTCGAGTTCAATTACAAAATTCGTGATGTCTGAGTCAACGATTTGCTTCCCTCGACGCTGTGAGTTATTAGTTCTCATGCCCCAATGAATTCTCTTCACTATGCTCTAGGCAGTCAACTGTGGTAGATGCTAGAGTATTGTAACTGCATTTCACATGCCAAAGTAACGAAGCTGATTTCTTTCCAGCATGTAGCCTATTAGGACAATATGGCAAAAAGGAAATGGACAGGGAACCCTGTGTGCCAATTCTGTCCCCCGATATTTTGACTATATTCCTAAATTTATTCGTAGTAGTAGCCGTAATGTTCAAATTGTTGGGCTTGCGGCTATATGGAAGCTTCATAGTTGAGCTTGTTTCAATAAAAAGCTTGTGAGGTCCCCTGTTGAATTCATATCTTTTAGGTTCACCCAAATTGCCATTAAGAGAAACCAGAGCTCGCTACAAAGTCTCGAATACTAATCTTGATAACTATGTGCTTTCTTTTCTATATTTTCTGACAGGTGGCACATATGTTTCTGATGCCATAGTTGTTGGTTTTTTCTGGAAGGTGATGATGTCATGTCTCTACCGTAGATTGAAATAAATGGAAGTTTAAAAATATGAGAGAAGTTGCCTTGACTAATTACATGTTTATGTAAAAAAGAATAGCAGGGATATTTTACAACTCCTGTGTGTGTAGTTGCTTGTTTTTACTATAGTTGTGGCTGCTTTCTTCTTGTATCATAAAAATATCTCTTCTGCTGCTTATCAGAGATGGCGAGAAGCAGCCACCGCCGCTCTGCGACACCACAGTACGAGTTGGATGCTTCCGAGTTCTTCACTATCATACTTGGGACTTCAGTATCATCCATGACGCAGGTATATAAAACGAGAGATCTCCCCTTCACCCATCTCATTATGATATCTGTTGTTTGCTACATCACTCATTGTCCCAAACTGCAGAGGCTGTCTGGCAGTTTTATGAACATGCTGATGGGTGAAGATCCGCCAAATAATGTGAAGCTGCGACAGGCCGGCAGCGGGTTTCGCAGGCTGTGGGATGTGGAGTTGGTGATCAAGGAGGGCCACATGTACTTGTCTCGTGGGTGAGAGAAGTTCTACCGTGCCTACGACCTGCGGCTGGGGTACATCCTTCTCTTCAGGTACGACGACGACGCCACCATGCTCATCGTGAAGGTGTTCAACGCGACTATGTGTCGCATGCGCTACGCTGAAGATTATGATGCCGGTACGTTCTGCCTCTTCTTATTCTTCTATATTTGCCTTTGTCTCACATCGATTGTTAACGGTCATTGTTGCATTTGGACAGGTAATGAGAGAAGCAGTAGCGACAATGGCTACAACCAAAGCAGCGGCGACTATGGCTGTAGCGAAAGCAGCAGTGATTCTGGTTGTAGCGAAAGCAGCAGCGATTCTGGCAGCAGCATAGACAACAAGAAGGATGATCTAGAATGGAGTGCGGGAGAAGAGGAGCAGAGTGGGGATGAGGAGCTGCAGGATGACGATGGGCATCAGGCTGAGGATGACCTAGCGCTGGTGGTGGCTGACCAAGGGCAAGAGATGGTGGTGGCTGACCATGGGCAAGAGATTGAGGTGGCTGAGAATGACCTAGCGATGGTCGTGCCTGAAGGTGGCCTCGTGATGGTGGTGGTGCCTGACAATGACCACGCACCGGTGGTGGCGCCGGCGATCCCACAGCTGGGCGACATGACCACGCCAATTGAGGTTGAAGACTACATCCCACTGCCTCCACCGCCTCGCCGCTCTTGACGCATCAGGCTGAGGAAGGACAAGGAGAAGAACAATGCATGAGAACTGAACTTTGTCAGGTATGTCAGATCTCCAAAATGATATATATATATATATATATATATAGGGTGGGTCTATTCTCATAACACCCCTTAAGACCTTATTCTCCTAACACCAGTGCTTATTCTGATAACACCCGAGTACTCCCCCGTAGTCGTGAAGTAAACTGCAGCAAAAAGCCCGCCCCCCTTGGCTCATACCCATACCCACACCCACCTCCTGCACGAAACCCACTTGCCCCTCCCCCGATCCAAACCACCACCTACCCTCCACCTTCTATAGCGTCGCCGCTGGAGCACAACGACAGGTTGCCGCCGCACGGCCCAGCCTAGTCCACCTTCCACCGGCGCCGCAGCCGGATCTCCACCCCAGGCCACCGCCGCGCCGCCCTGTCCTCCGTCCATCTTCTGCCGCGGCGCCCCCAATCCCTCGTCGCTCCGTCCGCCCTCTACCTATGCCGACGCCTTGGCCCGGCCACCTTCTGCCTACACCGCCGCCCGCCAACTCCCGCATCCGTCCACGAGATCCGGCCGCCCGCACCCATTCTCTCTGCCTACCAGTCTCCCATGCCACACACCACGGCCCACGGCGACGCCAGATCCATGCGCCGCGCTCCCACGGTGATGCCGCCACAGCCAGCCGCCAGTGAGACCAACAACGTCTTCCCACGCCTCTCCCTTCTTCCTCTACCCCTCCTCTCTTGCTCTTTCCTCAACCCCCGTAGCGGATCACGGCCCTCCAGTGAGCGGATCCGCACCACCAGCATGCGTGCCGCAGCCAGGCGGCAGGCGAGCTGCCTCCTCCCGGCGTGGCCAAGCTCCATGGTCGGGGCCCCTATTTTGTGCAGGTTCGTCAGTCCACCCTTGTCTCTCCTGCCTCCTCCCCCTGGCAAAGCTTGCAGCGTGGCTCCCGTGCAGTTCGGCAGGCGTTTCAATGTGTTTCAATTCTTCAACTACCTCTCTCTTGCAGGTCATATCATTGGTGATCTTTCTCGGGCTACAAAACGAAAGGGCTCCTCAGCAGTTCGGTAACGCTCGTCGTGCAGCTCCACGGCGACAATTTTGCAGTGCTGCTGCAATCCTCGGGCTATGCTCTGTAGTCCGCCCGCATGGGGCGCGCGAGAAAAAAATAGGAGGGGGTAATTGTAGTTCACCTGATCCAGTGCGTGCCGTGGTGCGCCCCTTGCGGCTCAGTAGCCTCTCTGCAGATTTTGTGTTTTCTGAAGAGAAAATGAAGTGCAAATGAAGTCCGCTATGATTTGCTATTGAGGTTCATTTTACTCATTTTAGCAGGAAAAGATGAAGTGACGCAGTTCTATTGGATGCCCCATAACTTAATTTTGTTGTTGTTGAAAACTACACTTCATTAGTTCATTGTAAAACTGCAGCCGTGCAGTCCACAACCGCGGCTGTGCAGCTCAAACAAGCCCGCAATGAAGTCTCGTGCTTGTGTCTAAAGTTGTAGCCTGGGAACGATCGAGAAGTGTAGGTGCATGACTTTACATAATTGTCCAGCTCGCTGGAACCTGTTTCGAAGTTCTAAAAACAAGTGCAACCCCTTAGTGGTTCACCTTGTAGAAAAAGAGAAAGAAATCCCCACGCGAGGTTCACTTCATTATTGAAATGCAATTTTGTTTTGTTTGTGGGGCAATTGAAAAAATTAGTTCACTCCAATTTCTGTAGCAGCTCATTACCTCTATGTATGAAGTGCATTTTGTTTCGTGTGTCTCAAAAATCAGTTGATTGCGTTCAACACATGCAGTGCATTTGGTCCTCGGATGTGGTTCACTTTTGATAGTGATGTTGTTCACTTGCGTCCAACATGAAAGTGTGATTTTTTAAAACAAAACAACAAGATAGCAATGAGGTTCACTTTGACATATGTCGTGGTTCATTTGACTCGTCTCTGCGGTCCACTTTCCTTCGGAAAAAAAGTTGGAAAAAAGTAAACAAAACTCCTCTGAGAAAAATCTACGTCCAACAAAATAAATCATGAGGTTCGATTGACTGCCTGATGCAGTGCGTTTTTCAGTTTGAAGCAGTGCGCTTTTCTGTCCGATGCAGTGCAGGCGTCGATTTTGTTGTCGCGAAAAACAGAGTTTCCGCGTTTTTGTAATTTCAAAACTGCTCTTAAACCATAATGAATTAGAGGGAGTGTTCTATATGAAAAAGTAGCGTCTCGACGATATCTTTCCAACGGTGTATCAGTTGGATCATTTCGACCAACGTTTTGTAAAAATTTCACGAAAAAACGGCCGCTGCCCTTCGTAGTCAGACGCCCGATTTTCAAATTTAACTAAAAACCGTAAGGAATCTAAAAAACATTTCAACATATGAAAGTTGCGCCTCGTTCGTAGCTTTCCAACGGTATATTACACGCCTTGTTTCGACAAACGGTTAGAAAATGGAGTGAAAACAGTACCGAAAATTTGAAAAAATTCGAAAAACACAATTCCACGATTTAGTAAATTCAAAACTGCTCTTAAACCGTAGCGAATTAGAAAAAATAATACATATGAAAAAGATGTGCGCCGACGATATCTTTCCAACAGTGTATCATATGTTTCATTCCGACGAGCGGTTTAGAAAAAAAGCAAAAAAAACGCTCGCTGCCATTCGTTGTGAGCCGCACGATTTTCGAAACTGCTCTTAAACTATGATGAATTTTGAAAAGTGTTCAACATGGCGAAATTGCGTCTACTCCATAGTTTTTCAACGGTATATTACACGCATAATTCCGATAAACGGTTAAAAAACTAGAGCAAAAAAGGTACCGAAAAAACCACACGTACAGTTTTTTCAAACATGAAGTTCGCTGGTCTCTGTGGTAAAGTGCGCATAGCTTTCCAATGCAGTTCGGAAGTGTTATGAGAATATTATTCTCATAATATTATGATAATAGACCGGCTATATATATACTCACTACTGGAATCTAGCACTTTGCCATCTGCCATGGCAGATGGCAAAGGCATGGTCAGCGGATGGCAAAGGCTTTGCCATCAGCCATCAGATGGCAAACAGTTTGTCTGAAACCCTATCGGCAAAGGCTTCTTTGCCATCAGCCAGCAGATGGCAAAGCCTATTAACAGGGTTAGCCCCGTTAGAAGGCTAACGGCATACTTTGCCGTCTGCCAGCAGAGGGCAAAGGCTGCAGGCTCTTTGCCGTCTGCCAGCAGATGGCAAAGGCTGCATGCTTTGCCGGCCGTCTGCCAGCAGATGGCAAAGAGCCCAAATAGGCCAGCCCAAATTTTATATGTAGATGACACGTGGCCTCTTTGCCATCTGCCAGCTGATGGCAAAGCTCTTTGCCATCTGTCAGCAGCTGGCAAAGTGACTATATTGCCCCATTTAATTTTGTTTTTTCTTATATCAGTTCATTTTCACAGAAAATCAAACACAAATATATTTATATGACCAATATAGCATATTCAATACATATTACCAATAGTCATGAACACATATATATCCAACACATGTTAACAATAGTAGCAAGTTTCATCCGTACATATACATAGTTTCATCAATATTACACAGTTTCATCCATAGGTAGCAAGTTTCACAAGATCAAAACAAAAACTAAATACAAGCACTCCATCAACCCAAGCTTCCGTGATCTTAAGCAAATCTGTAAAATGGGAAAGAAGAAAGTTAGAAGAAGAAGACTAGAAGAAGAAGATTATTATGATGCGGAAATATGGATGGATTGTCAAAACTTGCATGTTGGCATAGTTCATGAACCATGTACATCATGACAAATACAATATCATCCAATGCTCGACTATGAACAAAATTAAACAATTACACCTCACAAAGGCGGAGCATAGAACCAACAAGCAAGTAGGAGGGGTATAAGAGGACGTGAGGAGCTCACCGGAGGGGGTTCTAGCCTAGGCTGAGCTTCATCACCATGGATGCGGCTAGGGGAATCAGACGAGTCTACCATCATAGGAGCAGCAGCACCACCACCGCCAAATCTGGAATGGCCGGAGCGAATCGCCATCATATGGGTCACCACCACCGAATGATCTTGCAAGGTGTAAAGTCTCCACATTTCAGCATAAACTAGTGGTGTCAAGAAACAAGCAGTAGCAGGCAGAAGGTAAATTCTAGTAACTGATGATTAGTAGACAAAAAACAGGAAATAGATCGCACCAGTAGCAAAGTCCACTGCCGCAAGTCCTAAACATTTCATTCAGATCATATATGAAACTCACTAGTTTCTCCATTCTGAAAGCTCCTTCAAGTCTGCGAGTGCAAAGAGCAAGGTGGGGATCAGTAAATATCAAGGATGTTGTTGTTCTGGGTTAAGCTAAGTAAAAAAATCAAAGGCATAACAGATTCAAGTCAACAAAAATTAACATGTGTACATCTTGCGTAGACTATCATCATAATTAAGATAGAAGACATATAAGCCACTACGTTCATCCACATAGATTAAATTACCTCAACCGTTAATTTTAGATATAGACGGCCGAGATTTAAAGATTTAACGTTACATACAAATATTGTGAAGGTGCAATGTTTTTACACACAAAAATTCCTTCACGTGTCAACTAAAAAAAGGTTTACCACGTACATATGTCCGTAATGGAAAAGGGCAACCACAGTCAACGTATATGAAAAGGACACTTGCACGCAAAACAACACATGCCCAATTTTGATTTGAATTCTAATAGGAGAAAAAAAACCAAAGCCAGTGCTACACAGCGGCAAACCTGCCACCTAAACCAATGTCACGTCCATGTCCATAGCTAAAGAAAAGTACAAAAAGAAAGAGGAAAGCAGTCCGATCTGCATATGAAATCCCTAACAAGAAGTAATGCATTTGATTTAAATTTTTTTTTGCGGTGGGCATTTGATTTAAATTATTATATCTTTTAGGAATATCAAGCTTTACTCCTTTTTTTTAATTTTGTGAGAATATCACACTTTATAGAACTCCAAATGGGGCCTGAATTTTACGGCAAATGTAACTTGATAGAAATAATTAAAGGTGGAAGCGCAATGTAAGACCCAGCTATTTTCACATGTATATACATTAGTTCTAGGAGGAAGGTGAGGTACATCTTTCATGTCTAGGAGATCATCCTCGACGTCGCCGCTAAAAGCAGGGATATGAAGCCAAGCAACATCATTTCTACAGGAAAAACAGAGCAAAGCATTATTAGCCCTGTTACACAGCAATCGAAGAAGAGAAATGAGAACAGAGGACAAACAAACAAGAAACAGAGATGGGCAGGTACCTTCTTTCATCTTCTCCATGGCCTTGTGGAGCGGGTTCCGGTGAGTCTTCTTCAGCCACTGAAGAAGCACAAGAACGCCATGAATTAGTCCATCAAGTGATAATGAGAAAAATTAAAATCGGGTGATTTATGTTTGGAATTCAGTGTGCATATAGATATAGTACAGTAGTAGGAATTCAGTGATAATGAACAAATTTAAAATTTCCATTCAATCTCAGCATCAAAGGTCGTACTAGAAAATTAAAACTGAAATTTCATTCAGTAACAAGGTTGTACTGCTAGAAAAGCTTATGAACAGTGGAATCATGCAGAGATGGTGCGTGCGCAACTTTTTGCTCACTTATGTTTGGAATTGAGTGTGCACACAGTACAGTACTAGGAAAAGAAATACTGATAGGGATTTTGTGCCCTTTTCTAGAAGAAGTAAGTAAAGGACGAAACTCCGTAGCAGAGAAAAAATGAGCCGTTTGAGTTGTTAGTCGGAGCACTTGAGACCAACTGTTTGGTGTTTGGAGAAAAAGGGTAGAACAGGACAGGAAAAAATTGCAGAGAGACTGACGTTGCTGAGGCGGTGGATGGAGCGCTCGACGATGAGCGAGGCGGCGACGAGGAGCGTGAGCACGGTGGCGACGGACCAGGTGGGCGTGAGCGCCAGCGACCGCATCTCCCCCATCCCGCCCGCCGCGCTGGAGCCCTCGCCGCCCCCGGCCATCTTCTTGCCCCCGCTTTATCCCGCCCCTCACGAGCGAAGCCACCAGCAGTCGAGGGAGAGACGGACGGCCGGACGGGCGCCTCCTATTCCTCTGCAAGAAGCGCGGCGCACCGCCGCATTGCAGCAGCAGCTCAGAAGTCAAGGAGGCCCGGCCTGGGGCACAACGGCTAGGCGGCGCACTGCGTCGGGAGTGGGGAGCAGCGGGAGGTGGTGCGGCTGGTGGGAGAGCGGCACGGCGTCGGCGACCGAGACGACGGCCGGGGAGGCGGCCGACGAGGAGCCCGTTGACGGCCGCCGCCGGGTGCTTGAGCGCGTGCAGCGCGAGCTTCACGTACGCCGCCTGCGGCGGCGAACGTGGCGGCGGCGAGCGTCCGCCGAGCTGGAGAGGATGGATGGATGGCGGCGGCGAGCGTGCGCGAGCGTGGCGGCGGCGAGATTGCATCTGGGGGCGGCGACGATATCGATGGAGTGGGATGGGATAGGGTTTGGGTGGTTGGGCTGCTCGAAGGATGGGGGTTCTTTTCTTTCTTTCTTTTTTTTAGATAAATGGGATGGATGGATGGATGGATGGATGGATGCCATGTCATCAATCCATGACACAAACATTTCAACCAATGAGAACAAAAATAACCCTACAGTTTTTTTTACCTGGAAAAAAATAACCCATCTCTTTGCCATCTGCCAGCAGACGGCAAAGATTCTGGCAGATGGCAAAGAGGTAGGGCTGGTACGCCGTTACACTCTTAACGGCCACAGGATTTGCAAACCTTTTTGCCATCTGCTGGCAGATGGCAAAGATTATTTGCCATCCACTAGCAGATGGCAAAGAATTGGCTGGTGGCAACCATGTTCTTTGCCGTCTGTCGGTTCTTTGCCATCTGTTTTTTATAAGCAGATGGCAAAGACGTTCTTTGTCATCAGCTGGCAGATGGCAAAGAGCTGGCTGATGGCAAATTCTCTGTTTTCAGTAGTGACTTAGTTACCTATGTTATCTCTAATATGCTTAGTTTCCTATAGGATAGCTTCATTTTACCTAAGTTGGCTCTAATATGCTAACTTAGAGCTTATATGCTTAGTTTCCTATAGGTTAGCTCCAAAATAACTTATGTTAGCACAAAATGATCAAGTTTACATAATAAGCTTATAGTCTTTTTCTTATTCTTCTTCTTTTCCAAAATGACATAGGTTAGCTTCATTTTACCTAAGTTGGCTCTAATATACTAACTTAGAGCTTGTATGCTTAGTTTCCTATAGGTTAGCTCCAAAATAACTTATGTTAGCAAAAAATGATCAAGTTTACATAATAAGCTTATAGTCTTCTTCTTATTTCTTTTCCAAAATTCTTCTTCTTCTTCTTCCAGTGTTCTTCTTCTTCTAGTATTCTTCTAGTCTTCTTCTTTTTCTTCTTCTAACTTCTTGTTTATCATTTTGCAGATTTGATTTAATTCACGGAAGCTTGCATGGATGGAGTGCTTCTTTTCCATTTTTTTATTTTGTATCAATGTGAAACTTTTGTGAATTGATGGATAACGGTGTTGGATGAACAATGTGAAACTTTTGTAATATGTAACGATGGAACTATGTGTTGGCTATGTATGTATATATGATGGAACTTGTGTGTTGGCTATCTATGTATATATGATGGAACTTGTGTGTTGGCTATGATTGTTATATGGATGCTTGTTGAATATATATGTGTTGGATATCTCATAGGTGAAATAGTGACCTTAGATTAAGAAAAAAATTAAAAAAATTGTTACTAATGGCGCACTACCATGTGGTGCGCCATTAGTATAGCAGACACTAGTGGCGCACCGTGGGTAAAACTAATGGCGCACTGCCTGGTGCGCCATTAGCATACCAGATACTAATGGCGCACCAATGGTGCGCTATTAGTAAAAAATTCTAGTGGCGTGATACTAATGGCACACCGGTGTTGCGCCATTAGTAGGCAAAACCGGTGCGCCATTAGTAGGCCTTTTCCTAGTAGTGTCCCCGCCACCGTCTCTCCCCTCTCTGTAAGTCCCCCCCTCCCCCCCCCCCCACTCATCTCTCTCTGTATTTTAGAGAAAAAATTAGATGTTAATTAGATGTTTGTCAGTTAGGGCACTAGAGTTTTGCTAGGTTAATTAGGTTGGTAGTGCTGCTAGTAGTAGTGGTACAGTAGGTTAATTAGGTGATGTTAAATGAATAACCTAAATGAATGAAATTAGTAGTTAATTGAATTTTTTTTCCTTTCATCATTATAGAGCACTAAAGTTAACTGAATTTTGTTCTATTAGTAGTTAAATGAATTTTCTTCTACACTTTGTTTTTGAATTAGCTTGCGAAATTTGGACATGTGGTTGCTCGTGTATATTTTGACACTGTTTCCAGGGAATGATGCTTAGTGGCCTATGTTTTGCCGGAATGTTGATTCATTTCTTTTCCGGCAAATTTCAGGTTCTCGATTTGTCCACTTTTTAGCAAAGCTCATGCCGAAATTTTCCATGAATTTCGGCATGACTTGTGCTACAAACTAGGACATATCGAGTGCCCGTGATTTGCCGCACCAGGAAGGAGTCAACATTCCTGCAAAACAATAGGCCTTTTTATGTCATTATTCATTTTATTAGGTCTAGAATTAATTGACTAGATTTAATCGTAGGAAACATGGCTAGCAACGATGAAGGACAGGGTACTGGTGATTGCGACGACGCCTACCAGGCGGCAAACGAATTTTTTAGCCTTACCGACGATCAACCGATGTTATTCTTTTCCCACCGGTGGCATCGGGGACTGAGACCGACACGCAGATCGGTGCTGAGACTGAGACCGGCGCTCAGACTCAGACCGGCATCGAGACCGGCGCTGAGACTGAGACCGGCGCTGCCTCGGGGAGCGGAGCCGATGTAGAGCCGAAAGCAAAGAGGCAACGGGTTCCTAACAAACTCAGGACTACTAGAGTGGTGGTCACGGAGGTGGACGACGGTAATTTTGAGCCAACGGTGCCCGAGGAAGCGCGTCGATGCTACGGCAATCAAATAGGCTGCATCGTACGGACAACTGTCACCATCAACGATGAGAAATTACAGAAGATAGAATATATGAGGAGCTCCCTCCTAAAGAAGTTTCACCAGATATTCTTGTTCCCGGTCTGGAATGAGAAGGATTATAAAGATCCAGATGAGGACCCGGCAATGAAGAAGATAAACAAACACGCCATGACCAAGTTTAGCGACACGTTGGCCGCCTGGAAAAATCGAGTGAAAGCAAGGATCATCGACAAGAAGGAACCCTACTCCGAGATTGTAAAGGATAATCCGACAATCACGGAAGAGCAGTTTCAAATATTCAAGGAGGCTTGCGAGGCCGAAGGTGCCAAAAAAAAGTCTAAGTACATGAAGGGGCTTCAAGAGAGGAACTTTGGGAGCCACCACCTCGGAAGCCGTGGTTACGACGGAAAGAGGTCCAAATGGGCCAAGGAGGACGCGGAAGCCGCGAGTCTGGGCATCCCAGACCCCTTGGAGGAGTTCACCGTCCCGCAGGAGCGTGACGTCCTCAGGGCCCGGCACCGTTGGGACCCAGTGAAAAAGGTTTACGAGACAACACCGGTCATTACGGAATTCATGAGACTGCTGGTAATTTTAGTTTCTGATCAATTCGACTGCACACGTTAGTCATATTTGTAAACGATCATTGTGCCTTTTGTAGAGAGAGCAGCACAGGATTGCGGCCGAAAGTGACTCGCCGTCTGAGGCATTGGCGAGGCTCAAGTGGGACACTCCATTCAACCGGACGTTGAACATATTGAAACAACAACCGGTGGATACTCGACCGTCGTATGGACGCGTGCACGGTGTCGGAGACGGCGCCACGTGGAAGAAGTACTACTGTGAGACCACGGAGGAGAGAAAGGAAAGACGTAGGTTAAATGGAGAAAACATCAACAAGAGGGTTGAGATTGTGGTTGAGAAGAAATCAACTAAGACAGTCGCAACAGCGGTAGCTGCCGCAAAACAGGTGGCTGTAGATATTTCTACTACCTTGGTTCCGGCCGTTTTCAATTGGACCAGGAAAATCCAGAAAAAGATGCAGCGGACTTTCCCCTTGCTGACTTCTTGGCGGGGAGCAGCTCGACTAGCGTTGCACCAGCACCTGCAGCTGCACCTGCTCCCGCACCGGCTGCCGCACCGGCTCCCGCACCGGATGTGCTAGGCGGTGCTTCGTCTTTGGCTGAGCTCGACGCCCTCACGGTATCTGTCACACCGGCCCCCTTCAATATTAATGTATAATCTCCCGTTTTCGTTGCCTTTTGGATGTCTCACGTCGCAGACTTTTCTTTGCACGCCGACGAAACCCCGTGCACCATATTGTACACCATCAGCGACTAGAAGGTGGACGCGGGGAAGGCGACGATAATGGAGCCGAAGGAACTATTGTTCCACAGCCGGCCGATCCCCCCGAACGTCTTCAAGGTTTCCGTGGCCAGTGTCATACCGGGCCACGAGAATTTGCCTCCTCCAGTACTATTGGGGGATGACGACGAGACACCGCGGCGGCTTGGTGATTGTTGCAATGTTGGGTGGGTCCTGTTGTGGCCAAAGAGTCTGCTTCGTCTGGAGGCGGCCGGGAGCACAGCCACGAGCAGCCAGCCTCAGCAAGGTATGAACATCAACACCCCACCTACCCAATTAGCGTCGGGTGTCGGGTTGGGTGATAGCGGACGGGGTAAGGAGGAGGCTCCATTAGTCGCTGATGACGTCGCCATAGATGAGGATGAGGACGACGATGGTGCTGCTGAACAGTATGTCTATACTGGCGCCTCCTCAGGGTTGGAGCGTCATGAGTCAGTGCCTGAATTGCCGTCTCAACATATTATGGACGACCTTCCGGTAGTAAAGAAGTTTAGAAAGAGAGCGAGGAAAGGCAAAAAAGCTGTTTATATGATCCAGCCGCCTCAGCAGCCTCGGCTTCAGGACCGTATAGATATCCCCGATGCGGATAAATGGCATATCCCCGGTCAACCAATCCTACCTGCAACAGCGCTACGGGCCAGATTCGGCGATCTAAAGAAACTTCATGACGATGTGTTGCGGGTAGAGAATGACCTCATCGCCTCGAAAGATCTAGGATACCCACTCTACGTGGTTAACGTTCCATGGCAAATGTCGTACACCGACAGCTTCCCCGTGGATAAGTTCTTCCTCCGATTCGATTACATATTCGACATGTTTCACGTGAAGAAGCTGGATTTTACGTTTGTCCACCTTTATGCCTTGCACATGAACTACATCATCGGGGTTGAGCAGATATCTCATATCTGTGTCGCTGACCCGTACTACATGCACGATGGCTTCTTGGGAGTCTGCGCAAATCACCGTGAATACGCGAGGGATTACATCATCAGTTTCATGCTCGCCAATAAGGACAAGGGGCGATTCTCGTGCCTTATCATCCCGTGTAAGTCATCCGCGCTGCTATCCTTCCTTCGATTTCAATCATTCATTTGCACGGTGGAGGCTAATTAATTTGAGGACTTATTTTGCGCAGCGGCGGGCGCGCCGTCCTCATCATCCTCTACCCCCGGTTCTCCCATGCTCTTTACTTGGACTCGTCGAAGAACATTCGCAAAAAGGATTACACCCACATTAAGGATGTTCTCGACACTGCTATGTATGACTACCAATCACTGGGTGGAGAGGTCAGGGACAAGAAGATGAGGGGCGGCAGGGTCGCCTTCGGCCATAAGACCGACTTCTGCTGCATCCAGCAACCGAACGATTCTCTTAATGATGGATTCTATGTCCTACACCACATGCTGGAGTACAAACGGGATCACCAGAACCTTGGCATGGCACCTTCTTCCGGCGATGCCCATATTTTGCAATGGGCAAAGGACATAGGAGATATCGAGGATCATCGACTTCGAGCTGAGTTCTATAACATCCAGTGTGAACTTGCCCAAATCATCATGAAGGAGGTCGTCGGAAAAACAGGGATGTTCTACCGGAGAAGGACAAATGTCGCGGGAAGACGTCCGAACATGGATAGCCTCTCAGCGTCTCGACGTGAAGCCTTTCACTAGGCTCGGGGACTATCTCCCTGACTTGGATGGATGGAATGACATGTTGGAGTGATTGTCGATATATGACAATGTGTCCGTTTAGTCCATACTTTCTGTATGACAAAACTTTGAGCTATGCACGGTGAAACTTTATTTGTGATGTAATTAAACCGTCCTCCTCCTCGACTAGTGAAAATCACTCTAGTTAGGGCATTTTGGGGTACGATGAACTTTGTTATTTATGCTTATGATATGTTGTTTCTATTTTTGCCAAGTCTGTCTCTTTTTGTTGCTCAACTATATATGTTGCATATCATCGACTCATGTGATGATGCAGGTGCATAGATCATAGATGGCGAAGAAGTGCTACGCCAGGAGTATATATACGACAAGTGGCCGAAGTGTCAGGCCCAGGTGTACCGGTTTCCGGTTTCCAAGCGACAGGCAGTAGTTAGTTTAGAGGTTCACGCTAATGCGAGAGAGGGATACGAACTCATGTTCTCAAAGTGATAGCTCTTCTCGCGTATATCATTGTTTAGATGGATGACAATGTATTTGCATATCATTCAAGACTTGTATCGCTATTTTTGAGATGATGACGAGAGACCACTTTGTGTTGGATGATGATTATGATGATGACATGATTTGATGAGACTAATTGTATGTATATGCTATGATTACATTTGTATGTGTATGATATGCTAAAGATTATTGTATAAAGCCTATTCAAATACAAAACAAATACCAAACAAATATGAAGGAAAAAAAACTAATAAATAAACTAGTAGTAGCGAGGGGGGAAATTTAGCAGTAGCGCCGCATTATCAGTAGCGCGTCCCAGCAAACAGCGCTGCAGATAATATCAGTAGCGCCCTTTCCCAAAGAGCGCTACAGCTATTCATGTATAGCAGTAGTGTGGGACAACCGGCGCTGCTGCTATACGTTAGCTGTAGCGCCTTATTAGTAGCGCCGGTGCCCGCGCTACTGAGAGGCCCAAAACCCTCACTGCTGCTAGGCTTTTCCCTAGTAGTGAAAAGGCAAAGTAAAAAGCAAAGCAATAATAAAGTGATGGAAGATTGATATGATGAGAATAGACCCGGGGGCCATATGTTTCACTAGTGGCTTCTCTCAAGAGCATAAGTATTTCTACGGTGGGTGAACAAATTACTGTTGAGCAATTGACCGAATTGAGCATAGTTATGAGAATATCTAGGTATGATCATGTATATAGGCATCACGTCCGAGACAAGTAGACCTACTCCTGCCTGCATCTACTACTATTACTCCACTCATCGACCGCTATCCAGCATGCATCTAGAGTATTAAGTTAATGAAAACAGAGTAACGCCTTAAGCAAGATGACATGATGTAGAGGAATAAATTCATGCAATATGGTAAATACCCCATCTTGTTATCCTCGATGGCAACAATACAATACGTGCCTTGCTGCCCCTTCTGTTACCGGGTAAGGACACCGCAAGATTGAACCCAAAGCTAAGCACTTCTCCCATTGCAAGAAAAACCAATATAGTAGGCCAAACCAAACTGATAATTCGAAGAGACTTGCAAAGATAACCAATCATACGTAAAAGAATTCACAGAAGATTCAAATATTGTTCATAGATAATCTTGATCATAAACCCACAATTCATCGGTCTCAACAAACACACCGCAAAAAGAAGATTACCTCGATTAGATCTCCACGAAAGAGGGGGAGAACATTGTATTGAGATCCAAAAAGAGAGAAGAAGCCATCTAGCTAGTAACTATGGACCCGAAGGTCTGAGGTAAACTCCTCACACTTCATTGGAGGGGCTATGGTGATGATGTAGAAGCCCTCCGTGATCGATTCCCCGTCCGGCGGAGCTCCGGAACAGGCCCCAAGATGGGATCTCGTGGGTACAGAAGGTTGCGGCGGTGGAATTAGGTTTTTGGCTCTGTATCTGATCGTTTGGGGGTACGTAGGTATATATAGGAGGAAGGAGTACGTCGGTGGAGCTTCGAGGGGCCCACGAGGCAGGGGGGCACGCCCTCCACCCTCGTGAACGCCTCGTGGCTTTCTTGACGGAGGGTCCAAGTCTCCTGGATCATATCTGATGAGAAAATCACATTCCCGAAGGTTTCATTCCATTTGGACTCCGTTTGATATTCCGTTTCTTCGAAACACTGAAATAGGCAAAAAAAATAGCAATTCTGGGCTGGGCCTCCGGTTAATAGGTTAGTCACAAAAGTAATATAAAGTGGAAAATTAAGCCCAATATAGTCCAAAACAGTAGATACTATAGCATGGATCAATAAAAAATTATAGATACGTTGGAGACATATCAGGCATCCCAAGCTTAATTCCTGCTCGTCCTCGAGTAGGTAAATGATAAAAGAAAGAATTTTTGATGCGGAGTGCTACTTGGCATAATTTCAATGCAAATCTTCTCAATTGTGGTATGAATATTCATATCTGAAAGATTCAAGACAAAATTTCATATTGACATAAAAATAATAATACTTCAAGCATACTAACAAAGCAATTATGTCTTCTCAAAATAACATGGCCAAAGAAAGTTATCCCTACAAAATCATATAGTCTGGCTATGCTCTATGTTCACCACACAAAGTATTTAAGTCTTGCACAACCCCGATGACAAGCCAAGCAATTATTTCATACTATTGACATTTTCAAAGCATTTTCGATCTTCACGCAATACATGAGCGTGAGCCATGGATATAGCACTATATGTGGAATAGAATGGTGGTTTTGGAGAAGACAAAAAGAGGGGAAGATAGTCTCACATCAACTAGGCGTATCAATGGGCTATGAAGATGCCCATCAATAGATATCAATGTGAGTGAGTAGGGATTGCCATGCAACGGATGCACTAGAGCTATAAGTATATGAAAGCTCAACAAAAGAAACTAAGTGGGTGTGCATCCAACTCGCTTGCTCACGAAGACCTAGAGCAATTTGAGGAAGCCCATCATTGGAATATACAGGCCAAGTTCTATAATGAAAAATTCCCACTAGTATATGAAAGTGACAAAATGAGAGACTCTCTGTCATGAAGATCACGGTGCTACTTTGAAGCACAAGTGTGGTAAAAGGATAGTAACATTGTCCCTTCTCTCTTTTTCTCTCATCTTTTTATTATTTGGGCCTTTTCTCTTTTTTTATGGCCTCTTTTTTCCCTTTTTTTTCTTTTTCGTCCGGAGTCTCATCCCGACATGTGGGGGAATCATAGTCTCCATCATCCTTTCCTCACTTTGGACAATGCTCTAAAACTGATGATCATCACACTTTTATTTTTTTCTTACAACTCAATACTTAGAACAAAATATGACTCTATGTGAATGCCTCTGGCGGTGTACCGGGATATGCAATGAATCAAGAGTGACATGTATGAAAGAATTATGAATGGTGGCTTTGCCACAAATAAGATGTCAACTACATGATCATGCCAGCAATATCACAATGATGGAGCGTGTCATAATAAACGGAACGGTGGAAAGTTGCATGGCAATATATCTCGGAATGGCTATGGAAATGCCATGATAGGTAGGTATGGTGGCTGTTTTGAGGAAGGTATATGGTGGGTGTATGATACCAGCGAAAAGTGCGCGGTATTAGAGAGGCTAGCAATGGTGGAAGGATGGGAAAAAATGCATATAATCCATGGACTCAACATTAGTCATAAAGAACTCATATACTTATTGCAAAAATCTAGAAGTTATCAAAGCAAAGTATTACGGGCATGCTCCTAGGGGGATAGATTGGTAGGAAAAGACCATCGCTCGTCCCCGACCGCCACTCATAAGGAAGACAATAAATAAATAAATCATGCTCCGACTTCATCACATAACGGTTCACCATACGTGCATGCTACGGGAATCACAAACTTTAACACAAGTATTTCTCAAATTCACAACTACTCAACTAGCATGACTCTAATATCACCATCTTCATATCTCAAAACAATTATCAAGCATCAAACTTTTCTTAGTATTCAACGCACTCAAAAGAAAGTTTTACAAATCTTGAATACCAAGCATATTATTATTATTAAGCAAATTACCATGCTATTTAAGACTCTCAAAATAATCTAAGTGAAGCATGAGAGATCAATAGTTTCTTTAAAACAAATCCACCACCGTGCTCTAAAAGATATAAGTGAAGCACTAGAGCAAAACTACATAGCTCAGAAGGTATAAGTGAAGCACATAGAGTATTCTAACAAATTCCAATTTATGTATGGCTCTCTCAAAAGGTGTGTACAGCAAGGATGATTGTGGTAAACTAAAAAGCAAATACTCAAATCATTCAAGACGCTCCAAGCAAAACACATATCATGTGGTGAATAAAAAAATAGCTCCAGGTAAAATTACCGATGGAAGTAGACGAAAGAGGGGATGCCTTCCGGGGCATCCCCAAGCTTTGACTTTTTGGTGTCCTTTGAATATCTTGGGGGTGCCATGGGCATCCCAAAGCTTAGGCTCTTGCCACTCCTTGTTCCATAATCCATCAAAAGATTTCACCCAAAACTTGAAAACTTCACAACACAAAACTCAACAGAATTCTCGTGAGCTCCGTTAGCGAAAGAAAACAAAAGACCACTTCAAGGTACTGTAGTGAACTCATTCTTTATTTATATTGGTGTTAAACCTACTGTATTCCAACTTCTCTATGGGTTATAAACTATTTTACTAGCCATAGATTCATCAAAATAAGCAAACAACACACAAAAAAACAGAATCTGTCAAAAACAGAACAGTCTATAGTAATCTGTAACTAACGCAAACTTCTGGAACTCCACAAAATCAGCCAAAATAGTAAGACCTAGGCAATTTGTTTATTGATCAGCAGTAATTGGAATCAGTATTTTATCACGTTCTGGTGATTTTTAACAATTGTTCTCGTGAACAGAAAGTTTCTGGAAATTACAGCAAGATCAAATAACTATCATCCAAGAAGATCCTATAGGTTTAACTTGGCACAAACACAAATTAAAAGATAAAACCACATCTAAACAGAAGGTAGATGGATTATTTATTCCTAAACAGAAGCAAAAACAAAAAACACTAAAAATAAAATTGGGTTGCCTCCCAACAAGCGCTATTGTTTAACGCCCCTAGCTAGGCATAAAAGCAAAGATAGATCTAGGTATTGCCATCTTTGGTAGGAAATCCATAAGTGTCTCTCACGATAGATTCATATGGTAATTTTATTTTCTTCCTAGGGAAGTGTTCCATGCCTTTCTTTAATGGAAATTGGAATCTAATATTCCCTTCCTTCATATCAATAATCGCACCAATCGTTCTAAGAAAAGGTCTACCAAGAATAATAGGACAAGAAGGATTGCAATCTATATCAAGAACGATAAAATCTACGGGCATATAATTCCTATTTGAAACAATAAGAACATCATTAATTCTCCCCATAGGTTTCTTAATAGTGGAATCCGCAAGGTGCAAGTTTAGAGAGCAATCATCAAAATCACGGAAATCTAGCAAATCACACAAAGTTTTGGGAATAGTGGAAATACTAGCACCCAAATCACATAAAGCATAAAATTCATGATCCTTAATCTTAATTTCAATAGTTGGTTCCATAGAGTTTTCTAGGGATAGAAACTTCCAACTCAAGTTTTTCTTCATAAGATTGCATCAAGGCATCAACGATATGTTTACTAAACGCTTTATTTTGACTATAAGCATGAGGAGAATTTAGCACGGATTGCAACAAGGAAATACAATCAATTAAAGAGCAACTTTCATAATTAAATTCCATGAAATCCAATATATTGGGTTTAGCAACATCTAGGGTTTTGTTCTTTTCAATCCCACTTTTATCAATTTCATCATCAAGATCTAAATACTCCGAATTTTTCGAACGCCGTCTAGGTAAGGGTGGATCATATTTCAGTTTCATCAAGATTCATATTGCAAAACAAAGATTTAATAGGGGACACATCAATAACTTTTAGATCTTCATTTTGATTTTCATAGGAATTGGAAGAACACGCTTTAATAAAGGCATCTTTCGTAGCACACATCCTAGCGGTTCTTTCCTTGCACTCATCAATGGAAATTCTCATGGCTTTGAGGGACTCATTGATATCATGCTTAGGAGGAATAGATCTAAGCTTTAAAGAATCAACATCAAAAGAAATTCTATCAACGTTCCTAGCCAATTCATCAACATTAAGTAATTTCTCTTCAAGCAAAGCATTAAAATTCTTTTGTGAATTCATAAACTCTTTAACACTATTCTCAAATTCAGAGGGCATCTTATTAAAGTTTCCATTAGAGTTGTTGTAGGAATTTCCATAATTATTAGAAGGATTACTAGGGTAAGGCCTAGGATTAAAATTCCCTCTATACGCGTTGTTACCAAAATTATTCCTACCAACAAAATTCACATCCATAGATTCATTATTATTCTCAATCAAAGTAGACAACGGCATATCATTAGGATCAGAAGAAACACTCTTATTAGCAAATAATTTCATAAGTTCATCCATCTTTCCACTCAAAACATTGATTTCTTCTATCGCATGCACTTTTTTATTAGTAGATCCACTACTAGGGAAAACCTTATACACAGAATCTTAGCAGTAGCGCGGTCTAAAAATAGGCGCTACTGCTAATTAGCAGTAGTGAGCCTCAGAAAAGAGCGCTACTAATGACTGAGTAGCAGTAGCGCTCTAGGTGAAAAGAGCGCTACTACTATAATTGCCACGGTGTTGCCTCCAGGCTAGATATAGTAGTAGCGCCCTTCCAGTGGACGCGCTACTACTAAAGAACTTAGTAGCAGCGGTTTTCCTCAAAACTCGCTACTGCTAAGTATCACCGCAACTAATTAAGTTTAGTCCCATACTGCTAAGCGAACAAGGTGTTTACCACCTTAAATATGTTGCTTCTCAACCTATCTCGAGCACTTGGTCTTCATCGAACTATATGTGTATGATTTGTGGTTGCAATATGAATCCTCGCCTGTACCTATACAGGTAAAGTGAGGATTCATGTTGACTATTTAGATTATACACAAAAAGATCAATGATGACCAATGTATATTTTTGATGTTTTTACTAAACAAAAGAAATAACTGCTTCCATTAGCAGTAGCGGTTTTCTCTAAAACGCGCTATAGAAAAGTTAGCTATAGCGCGTTTTCCATGCGAGCGCTACTGCAAGTTCGAGTTAACCACCCCCGAATCAAAATTTCGCTAAGTCCTCCTCCCCCCCCGGCCTGTTCCCCACTCCTGTCGCCCGAGCCCGAGCACGCTTGCCCTCGCCGCCGCCGCCCACCCTCAACCTCACCGCCGCCGCTCTCGACCAGATTGTCGCCGCCCTCGACCTCACCGCCGCCGCCCTCGACCGAGCCTGCCACCCAGGACCACCGCCTCCCGATCCCGAGCCCACCCTCGCCGCCCCTCAGTCGCCGAGCACCTCCCCGCCACCGTCTCTCCCTCTGTAAGCCCCCCACCCCTCCCCCACCCCTCTCTCTTTGCTTAATAATTAGTAGATGATTTTAGTAGTAGTAGATGTTAATTTAGGGTTCATAGATAATGATTTTTAGAAGTAGTGGATATTAATTACTAGTAGTGATGGTAAACTAGTTGTATAATTAGCAGTAGTAGATGTTAATTAGTAGTAGATGTAGTAGTTAGATGTTAATTAGTAGTAGTAGATGTGCTAGTTTCTTTCTATTTATAGTAAGTTTATATTTAGTAAGAACGAGTTGAATTAATAGAACTAGTTTAGTTTTAGTTGAACTAGTTAAGTTTTAGTTGAACTATTATAGTAAGTAAATTAATAACTAGTTGAACTACTTCATTTTTAGAAAGAACTAGTTTTTTTATTTTTATACTAAGTTTATATTTAGTAAGAACTAGTTGAATTAATAGAACTAGTTTAGTTTTAGTAGAACTAGTTAAGTTGTAGTTGAACTAGTATAGTAAGGAAATTAATAACTAGTTGAACTACTTCATTTTTAGAAAGAACTAGTTTTTTCTTTTTATACTAAGTTTATATTTAGTAAGAACTAGTTGAATTAATAGAACTAGTTTAGTTTTAGTTGAACTAGTTAAGTTTTAGTTGAACTAGTATAGTAAGTAAATTAATAACTAGTTGAACTACTTCATTTTTAGAAAGAACTAGTTTTTTTATTTTTATACTAAGTTTATATTTAGTAAGAACTAGTTGAATGAATAGAACTAGTTGAACATGCCATATTTGTTGTTATTTTTGAGTTTAAGCAATTATTTCATGTTTTGGTTACACCTCCGAGTGGCCTATGTTTTGCCGGAGTGTTGATTAATTTCCGTTCCGGCAAATTTCAGGCACTCGATATGTCCTTTTTTAGCAAAGGTCATGCCGGATTTTTCCGTGAATTCTGGCATGACTTGTGCTAGAATATGTACAAGTTTAATCTTTGAATTATGAACGTAGGAAATGACGTACTCGGACGACGACAATCTCCCGAGGGAGTGCAGCTGGTGCCACGATGATCGAGGTATGTGCGACAGGTTCGTTGAGCTTGATGAAGATCGGCGCTTCAGCATTAAGCTCGAGGAGACCTTTGATGTTGAAATGGTACGCAACAACGACAAGTGTTTTTTCGTAATTAAGCATGACTTCAACTATTTCAACGTCTAATTTTCATCTTTTACAATTCGAGTAGCTTATCCCATGCCATGCAAGACGCTATGTCTTGGAGAGGATGGGTTTTGAAGACCATGAAAATTATGAAACAAAGAAAATACACCTAAGGACCCATCATGATATCGATTTTGAAGTAAATCTGTACAATTCTCAGAGCGTAACCCATTTTGGTCGCCAAAATTGGGAAGCACTTTGCAAAATGTATGGTTTTTATGAGGGTATGATTTTCACCATGGATCTTGGTAATCCTGACATCGAGCAAGACAATATGAACATTTGGGTCCTTGTTGATACGCTTCCGATTCTACCGCAATGTGAGTTTCTCAAACATAGTTATTAACTAATTTATATTGTTTATTTCAAAATAGTTGACAGCTTATTTCCATTGACAGCTTATTTTGAATCTTCAAAGAATGTGCAGAAGATGGTAGACAAAACCCACTACACTGATGGCTCCAAATTAACTTATAAGGAGAAAAGTCATCTGATTGCTTATTGTACTTTTCTTGAGAATTACAATACCTATTATCGAACTCCTCCAAATTATGGTGAATACGTGCCACTAGTGCACGTGTTGAACCGCAGTAACTTCAATGGAGATACCCTGGTAAGATTTTTTACTATTACGACATCCGTGCATCTTTTGCATACTCTAGTACATCATTGCTAACTACGAAGTTATTACTATGTTTTTCAACAGAAAATCCCGATGGATTGTGTGCCTCATCTGATGTATCAGAATGGTCGCCTTGCAGTTATGAACCTACATCCAGGTCATTCTAAGGAGCTCACCTGTGCATATCGGATTTCTAAAAGCGGTGAACACATGCTAATAAGAGAATGGAAAAAATGTTTGGACATTCGCAAGGAGGTTCTTGGAAGTAACATTAAGCGAAAGGCAAGAATTGGAGACAGGATAATGTCCATTCTCCATAATGGAGAGTCAGGGGCTATCTTGTTTTTTGCTATGTTACCTTAGAGAATATAGTAGGTCCTAAGAGAATGTAGTAGGTCCTATGAGGTACAATATGTTTATTATGTGATACAATGTGTTAGAGTTGAAGATGTGAGGAGTACTTGTGATTACGACCAGTGACCAATGATATGATGATGATGATGATGATAAGTTGTTAATGATATGATGATGATGATGATATTTATTCTATCATTGGGTGAAAGAACCGCGGATTAGCTTCAAGTGGATGTCCATCCACTTGAAACTAGTCCACATGGTTCTTTCACCCCGTGATGTAATAACTCATTATGATGTAAAAACAATTTCTAAATTCCTGTTGTATGAAAACTTGTGTAAAGGTGTACGAATACAACATGAAATAAAAAAGAAATAAAATACGAAATAATAGTAGCAGCGCGGGCAGGGAGAAGCGCTACTACTAATTACCAGTAGCGGTCCTCCTGGAAGTCGCTACTACTAAGTCGATTTAGCAGTAGCGTGGGTGGAGGCACGCTACTGCTATTCGTTAGCTATAGCGCCTTATCAGTAGTGCATTACCCCGCGCTACTGATAGGTCTAAAACCCATGCTGCTGCTAGGGTTTTCCCTCGTAGTGATCTTTCAGTGTGCCATTGAGAATAATTAACCATAATATTATCTAGGAGTTTAGTAGCATCTCCTAAAGTGATTTCCATAAAAGTGCCTCCTGCAGCCTAATCTAAAAGATTTCTAGAAGCAAAATTCAATCCGGCATAAATTTTTTGTATAATCATCCACAAATTCAAACCATGAGTAGGGCAATTACGTATCATTAATTTCATTCTCTCCCAAGCTTGTGCAACATGTTCATGCTCAAGTTGCTTAAAATTCATAATATCGTTTCTAAGAGAGATGATCTTAGCGGGAGGAAAATACTTAGAGATAAAAGCATCTTTGCACTTGTTCCAAGAATCAATACTATTTTTAGGCAAAGACGAAAACCAAGCTTTAGCACGATCTCTAAGCGAAAAAGGAAATAGCTTCAATTTAACAATATCATTATCAACATCTTTCTTCTTTTGCATATCACATAAATCAACGAAGCTATTTAGATGAGTAGCGGCATCTTCACTAGGAAGGCCGGCGAATTGATCTTTCATAACAAGATTCAACGAAGCAGTATTGATTTCACAAGATTCAGTATTGGCAAGAGGATCAATCGGAGTGCTAAGGAAATCATTATTGTTGGTATTGGTATGGTCGCACAATTTGGTATTATCTTGAGCCATCGTGACAAACAAGCAATCCAACACACGAGCAAACAAGAAGCAAGCGAAAAAAGGTAAACGGAAAAGAGAGGGCAAATAAAACGGCAAGGGTGAAGTGGGGGAGAGGAAAACGAGAGGCAAATGGCAAATAATGTAGAGCGAGAGATAGGGATTGTGATCGGTACTTGGTATGTTGACTTTTGCGTAGACTCTCCGGCAACGGCGCCAGAAATTCTTCTTTCTACCTCTTGAGCACTGCGTTGGATTTCCCCGAAGAGGAGAGGATGATGCAGCAAAGTAGCGTAAGTATTTCCCTCAGTTTTTGAGAACCAAGGTATCAATCCAGTAGGAGGCCACACGTGAGTCCCTCGTACCTACACAAAACAATAGCTCAACGCAACCAACGCGATTAGGGGTTGTCAATCCCTTCACGGTCACTTGCGAGAGTGAGATCTGATAGAGATGATAGATCATATTTTTGGTATTTTTGATATATAGATGCAAGGTAAAATAAAAGGCAAAGTAAAAAATCAAAGCAATAATAAAGTGATGGAAGGTTGATATGATGAGAATAGACCCGGGGGCCATAGGTTTCACTAGTGGCTTCTCTCAAGAGCATAAGTATTTCTACGGTGGGTGACAAATTACTATTGAGAAATTGACAGAATTGAGCATAGTTATGAGAATATCTAGGTATGATCATGTATATAGGCATCACGTCCGAGACAATTAGACCGACTCCTGCCTGCATCTACTACTATTACTCCACTCATCGACCGGTATCCAGCATGCATCTAGAGTATTAAGTTAATGAAAACAGAGTAACGCCTTAAGCAAGATGACATGATGTAGAGGAATAAATTCATGCAATATGATAAATACCCCATCTTGTTATCCACGATGGCAACAATACAATACGTTCCTTGCTGCCCCTTCTGTCACTGGGTAAGGACACCGCAAGATTGAACCCAAAGCTAAGCACTTCTCCAATTGCAAGAAAAACTAATCTAGTAGGCCAAACCAAACTGATAATTCGAAGAGACTTGCAAAGATAACCAATCATACATAAAAGAATTCAGAGAAGATTCAAATATTGTTCATAGATAATCTTGATCATAAACCCACAATTCATCGGTCTCAACAAACACACCGCAAAAAGAAGATTACATCGAATAGATCTCCACGAGAGAGGGGGAGAACATTGTATTGAGATCCAAAAAGAGAGAAGAAGCCATCTAGCTACTAACTATGGACCCGAAGGTGTGAGGTAAACTACTCGCGCTTCATCGGAGGGGCTATGGTGATGATGTAGAAGCCCTACGTGATCGATTCCCCTTCCGGCGGAGCTCCGGAACAGGCCCCAAGATGGGATCTCGTGGGTACAGAAGGTTGCGGCGGTGGAATTAGGTTTTTGGCTCCATATCTGATCGTTTGGGTGTACGTAGGTATATATAGGAGGAAGGAGTACGTCGGTGGAGCTTCGAGGGGCCCACAAGGCAGGGGGCGCGCCCTAGGGGGGGGGGGCGCCCTCCACCCTCGTGAACGCCTCGTGGCTTTATTGACGGAGGGTCCAAGTCTCCTGGATCATATCTGATGAGAAAATCGCGTTCCCGAAGGTTTCATTCCGTTTGGACTCCGTTTGATATTCCGTTTCTTCGGAACACTGAAATAGGCAAAAAACAGCAATTCTGGGCTGGGCCTCCGGTTAATAGGTTAGTCCCAAAAGTAATATAAAAGTGGAAAATAAAGCCCAATATAGTCCAAAACAGTAGATAATATAGCATGGAGCAATCAAAAATTATAGACACGCTGGAGACGTATCAAGCCACTCTCCGCAACTGCTCGTTTACCGAGAGCGAATCTCAGGTAACAGCCACTAGAAGATTCGTAGTGACTGTATGGACTCTTAGTAATGAGAGAAGACTAAAGCTTAATGCGGTTGGACTATTGAACTATTTAAACAGGTTATTTTGCTAGTCGGCAGGCGAGGTGGGACTAAATCTTTGCCGAGAGCCACTCTCGGCAAAGAGTTGCAACCGTAACCGTGCCGTTAGTCGCCGCCGAATGTGCCACGTGGCAAAACTTTGTTGTGTGTGGCTGGATGGCCCTCGGCAAATAGTGCCTTTGCCGAATATAGCATGTTTGCCGAGCACTACTGTCAGCATTGTCGTTTGTTTGCCGACTTACTCCGTTTGCCGAGAGTGACTCTCCGCGTTCTTTACTTTGCCGAGTGCCCGTGTTTTGTCTCTCGGCGAAGACGCCGACACCCGGCGTATACGAAAATTCCAGTAGTGACAATGAACTTTTCACAGTTGAATCGTGAATACTATGTTCTTAAGGGAGCAACAATTTCTTTAGCCGCACAAGAGTACTCTACCAATTTATTGTTCTTGTCATTAGTTTACACTAGCAAAAATGCCCGTGCGTTGCAATGGGTACAAAAAAATGCTTAGAAACCTGAAAAACAATTCACCACTTAAACAACTTTGCAAGTAGCAAAACAATATTTAACATAATCAAAAGTACCAAGGACCATATTCTTGAAACAAAGAGAGAAAATCTGGTGATGCTTAAAGAAAGAAAGAAATTCCCTTAATTGCGTGAGGTTAGAAGCAAAATTGTGTGCCTTGTGTTCTTGTTTCAGCTGACATCAGAACAGGAAGCAAAAACAATAGAAATTAAAAGACTTCGTAATCAAAAGAGATGTAAAGTGTCCAGTAAAAATATCAAATAGTGAGACCAAGACTAATTGGGTACCAGTCACACCTTAAGCTAAATGTTTGCTAATCTGAATATTTCTATCTCTACACAACAATGATATAAACTGATATATAAAACTGTCTTTCTGGCTCCATCTCAGTGATATGAAAAGATACACGTGATAGTCTATTTCTTGGGGCTTGATGCTGGTGTAAAGATTAGCATTTTTGTTTGACGTGCTTCCTGGTCAAGGTCGGACTGGGAGAAGGTCGGGCACACACACACTTTCTTGTTTTTGCTGAGAATGTGCATGCACTTTTATATGAAAATAAGCTCAATAAACAACTATTAGAAAAAGTTTGAAAATGGATTACACCACACGCTAGAGGTAAAGAATGACACAGAGCAACACATATCAACAGCACCGACAGGAAAGTAGGTCTAGGCTGTGCGCAAAGCTGGTCCTCTAGTGCAAATCCACTCTCTAGTGAAGTCATAGATGTTTCTACATAGGCCTTTACTGAATTGATGAAGCCTGTTCGGAATTCCTATGGACATTACTACGGCTCCAATGTTTCAGTATCGAGTTAAGTAGTTAACAGTATAGCAATGATAAATCATAAAATTCACAGCAAGCTGAACATAAGTCGCTTCTAAAATCACATGCTAAGAAGGATATCCGGTCCCTTCTGGCCATTTCATAGGATTTTTAATTTGTGAGCACTCTACAAAAAAATAGAAACGGGAATTTCAGTCAAAGATACATTATAGACAAAATGTAGTTGCTCCTTTTGGGCAGGGGCTGCATGAAGATGATGCTTAATGTCCTAAAATTGATCAAATAACAGCCATGCGCCGGATACGCAGACATGTGTAGGGCTTTGCTTTGGATTTTGCCATCTGGTCCTGTAAGTATAAATTTGTTCGGCCCAATATGTCACGGATGTGTCTTTTTTTTTCGTAGTGTTGCCGTGTGTGGCCAGATGGCCCTCGGCAAATAGTGCCTTTGCCGAGTATGGCATGTTTGCCGAGCAATACTGTCAGCATTGTCGTGTGTTTGCCGACTTATTCCCTTTGCCGAGTGCGACTCTCAACATTCTTTACTTTGCCGAGTGCCCGTGTTTTGGCCGTCCGGCATATATGAAAATTCCAGTAGTGGGTACACCTTGTTCCCTCAAAAATAAGAAGTAGTACACCTTGTTCATTGTTGATTCTGCATGAAAATCTATGTCCATCTAAAATATGCACCCACCTTTCATGTTTGAACGTTCACACGAAAACCCTGTTCAAAGAAAACGTCCGAATTCTGTTGTTCACCTCTCATATACCGAAGTTCTTGTACAAGATGCTACATCATATATGTTTAATCACAAAAGCCTACGGTTTATTTCTACCTCAAAGGTAAACTTCCTGTACAGGGTGAATTACTAGCTCAGGCTGCTTGTTAATTACGGACGCTTTAACCAACTAACGAGTCTACAAACATGACTCAAAATATTAAGATGAAAGTAGTAATATTGTATTGCTTGCTTGCAGGGCAAAGTGATTAGGACCAACAGTGTGGAGTACATGCCATTCTTCCTGTCGCTGGTGAACTTCCTCAACGGCTGCTGCTGGACAGGCTATGCGCTCATCAAGTTTGACAGCTACATAACAGTATGTACATACACATACACATACACATCAGAATAAGAAGTCGCAAACCCAGCCATAAATACAATCAAGAATTCCTTAGCGTGGATCTTTCTGACAGTTATGTCCTCTTTAAATTCTTTGCAGATCCCAAATGGCCTCAGTACAATCTTCAGCCTCATCCAGCTGATCCTCTAATTTTACTACTACACATCGACCCCCAAGAAGGGCAAGTACGTCGAACTGCCCACCGTCCTCACCAAAAACGCCATTACCAGCGGCAACATGTCCGTCGCCATCGAGAAATAAGTTGGCTTCGTTTTTAGTCTGTAATGGACTATGAATTCATATTGCTTGTATTCTAACTGCTATGAGATAAAAGCAAATGGAAGCATTGGTCCGGATTTGGTCTCCTCCAAAATCTCACAATAGTTAAATTTGGAGAAGGCGAAGGATATTATACCAAAATTACCAAGTGGTGAAGAAGTGATATCTCGGAGGAAATATATATAGAGAGAGAGCTGTACATATCACATCACAGTGGCACAGAGCTCACTCATTTTTCATGCATATATCTCCTCATTTTTTTATGCGTACATCTCCTTGTCATGCATATCTATCTGATCTGCATGAGTCTCCCATCCCGTATGGCCAGCCGTTGTGGACTGTGCAGGTCAAAAGCATATGACACATGCATGCTTGAGGTGCCCTATTGGTAGATCGTTTTTCCATCTAACAAAGTTCCGGTGATCACACTGTGTAGTGAAGCTTCTAAAGCATGGACGGTTAGCTGCATGTGCTTTTCATTCACCTACTTTGCTTAGTTGCATCTTGTTATCCACGTACGATCAAAAATTACATTCGTACAGGCCCCAAGAATTGTTTTACCCAATTAGAGTTAGCCATCAATGTAGTAAGGGATTGTCTAAAAAATGATTGTTTTTTCTTAAGAATGTTGTTGAAAGAGACGAGGGTTAAAAATAAGCTGGGCGCTTCTTAATGGATCCAAGTTGAAAGATGGTGCAAAATACTCTCGGCTTGTGAGACAACGCGACGTCAAACCTCGAGTCCAGGATCCAAGGCACCATCCTTCAGGTACTCATCTCCTCAAGGATCGATGGCTTCCCAAAGTACACTGGCCTCAAGCTCCCACTCCATCATGGTCGACCACACAGTGAACTTTTCACCGTTAAATCGTGGATACTACGTTCTCACGGGAGCAACAATTTCTTTAGCCGCACCGGAGTACTCTGCCAATTTCTTGTTCTTGTCTTTAGTTTACATATATGTTCATGTATTTGTCCATATGGGACTACAATTAGGCTCCGACTAGGCAAGTATATGTTCTCGTCCTGAATCCCCAATTCCCTCTTAAATACGGACTCTCATATTCCTACCCGCAAGTAACATCGTGAGAAACAAGTGATAGCCGGGCAGCGAAATAGAGAACTAAATTAAGATGGATGCCACACAAAAGTTACATCATATCTCAGTGTGATAGCACATGGTTACCACTTACCAGTATGAAAACCTGAAACCTCATAACAAGGATGCCTACCTACTAAATGGAAGAAGCAAACCAAGCACAACGTACATACGTTGCGATTTGCTATCAGCAAAGACTAAGTATGGATCCAATCCAACAGGGACGTAGCTAAACAGGTGATGAACGTGTCTGTCATATCATGTGCTGCGTGGCGGGCGGCACGATGGAGCCGTCGCTGCGGCCCTGCTGCTTCTGTAGCTCCACGTTGGCGTGCCATCCGATGTCCATGACGAAGCCCCGGTTGCGGAGCTCGCGGTACTCCTGGCAGATGGCGCAATACTCGAGCCAGCAGAAGTGGACGCAGCAGTCCGGACAGGGCGTGTCCTGGAGCCCGTACTGGGCGCGCATCTTGGTGCGGTATACGCAGGAGTAGATCCACTGGCACTGCCACCCCGTCAGCAGCCCCACCGCAAAGTAGAGCGCCGCGCCGGTGCCGCTCGACATCGCCCCCTTGTCCAGGATCTCCGCTATCCGCCCCACCGCGACGCACGGGCAGCACCACACCATCAAGCAGACGCCCTGATCCTCGGCGCAGTCGAACAGTCCCGTGGACCAGGGGGTGGTCCCGGCCTCCGCGGTGGCTGGTGGCATGCTCGTACCGGCCGGCGGGCAAGCCGAATGAACCCGCTCCGTTCCTCCTATAGCAATCCGGCCACCGGTGGACGAGGGGCAAGCGGGTGGCCTCAGCTAGCAGGAGGGCCAAGGCTCCTGTATATGATTGTACCCACGATTTATTAGCACTAAAAAAAATTAGGCAGCACTATTATTAGCTGGACTCGCAAAAATAAGTAGCACGTGATTTCCATGTTCCATCTCCCGATAAAAATAGTACGTACTATATATAAGGAAAAGAAAATACTCTGAAATGTGCCCCCTATATGGGCTATGACAATAAAATAGGACAATTCCATGACCGACTTCATTTTCTTATGGTGAATTGGAGCGGCGCCACATTCGGGATGATGAGTAGTACTGTACGTCTGATGTGTGGACATGGCAGTGAGTCGTTATTTCATGCCTTCATACAGTGTGGTCGTGCGGTGTTATTTTCGAATGCTGCCAAGGAATTCTTTCAAGTCAAGTTGCCTAAACTTCATCCAGCCACTTGGACTAGGGATTTGCTATAGCAGGCTATGCCAAATAGCGGCAGATCCCTCGCACTTTGGCCTCGCTACAGCGGGGTCTGCCTCGTCTCCTGTGGCCTTAGGGCCATTGATGCGCGGTGGATCCTACCCTTTGTCGTTGAGAGGGTTCATGCTTCATTTAGGTGTTTTTTGGGTCAGTTTGGTGTTTGTATCCTGCTCAGGAAGACAAGACGGCATCTAACAACTAACTATCAGGAATGCCAATGAAATTAATTGCCTCATTACACGGAGGTGATGTCAACACACTACTTTGGGCAAATCCTTATGCCCACGCCCTAACAACCCTTCACGTGTTGGAGCACTGCTGCCTTCTTTTCTTCTCTGCCCTAATTCTCTATCAGAGTTTCCGGTGGTTGCCTCCGCCTGCCAGGAAATGAACATGCAACCAAATGATTCAAAAGAAATGTGTATTACAATATATATGCCCGACCAACATCTGAAGAATCCCGACAACAAGATATGTATCTGAGGCAAACACAATGCCACTTGTAGTTCAACAGGAAACAAAAAACCCCTCTTAATTAAGATATAAGCTACAAATAGGAGTGTTCCCATGAGAACTACAAAGGGATCCCCAACAATGCCTCTGTTAAATTTTCCTTGAAATCGCCCTACCCCTTTGTTGTTGTTCATTTCTTTATTTGTCTTGGATACCATGGGAGAGATCCAGACGCGGAGTACCAGAGAGAAAAAGACATCAAATGCTTATAAGAGCTCAAGGAAGGACGAATGGGGACATCATCCAAGTATGTCTTCTCCAAGGTAGAGGATCTCAACCTTGAGGAGCTAGGAGCATTTCCAATTTCTCCCGCGAGTACAGACAAAAATTTCACATCGGTTTTGATATGAGCATAGCGGCACATGTGGCCCACCACCATGATATCCATTATGGCATTATCACTATCTCAATAAATATACTTCCCATCCCAAATCAATATAGATCGTGTCCACTTTGATTGTGCCAACGACAGTCAGGAGCTCGTCTGTGAGTAGGGTCAACGATGAGGCGAAGATGGAAAGGATTGTGTTGCTCAAAAGTAGACGTGGCCCATTTAGGGACCACTTAGTAGTAGTGCAGGTCTTACACCCCTGCGCTACTGCCACCCCTGCGCTACGACTACACCTTACCTGTAGCGCATTGTTTGCACCCGCGCTACTACTAAGTAGCAGTAGCGTGGGTCAAATAAGGGGCGCCACTACTAAGTAGTTACCTATAGGGTTTTCCCTAATAGTGGATCTTCTTGATGATCTGGATGTTCATTGGAAGAAAGGCTTGTTAAAACTTCACAATATTCATTGTTGTGGTGGAAGACTTAATAAATTCACCTTACCCTTGAGCGAGGGTCACTCTCTAAGAAAGTTGTTGGGTCTGAGTGCCCCTTCTCTAGACAGCCAATTATTATTGGGTCTATCCCTCGATTTGTTTGATAATGCCTTGTGTCAAAGTATCCCATCCGTCCAACATGGCCCTCTGAATTTGTGTAGGATTATTAGCCAAACTAGTTGAAAGGGAAATTTTCCTTGCCAAATATTCTGCCAGCTTAATGTTTGTGTAGATTGAATATCCAAACTAATTTTCAAGAACAGAACATTTGGCATATAATGCATAATTTCTATTTGATCTTCTGAATCTTCTTATGTACACTACCTGTATTAAGTCATAATTACCTTATGTATTCCGTAACATATAACATGAGCGATAGGGGTAAATGGCACATGAATGGGTCTATATCAATTATAATTAACCGCCAGGTCAATATATTTGTATCCCCCGCTTTATGTTATAAAGCAAACATCATCACATACATTCGGACAAACCGATACAACACACACCACCACCGCACACAACACACACCCAAGACATGATACAAAGGTGTCGGGCACCGTCCCCCAATGCCACCGCCTACCAAGCTAACCAAAGATGACGAAGGATAACCACTTGGAGAGGACGGAGAACTCCATGAAGAAATGAGGAGGGGTGAGACGGACATGACTGAGCAGTGACTCCAAGACAGTGCCTCCTAGAAGGGGACGCCCATGGATATCCACCACCATCCGATCCGTATGTCAATTTTTCACGCGGAGTCACATGCGAGGGGACGAGAGCACCGCCACGGCGCCTTCATGAAGGATACGACGTCCATGGCCGCCACTGCTGTCGACCAGTACAAGAAGTGGGCAAGTGATGAACTCCAGTGCTCGCACCGCTCCGACATATCCTAGCTCTACCAACCAGCCGCAACCAAGCCCCCCACAAGGCCATGGTTGCCCGCCCACACCCGAGACATAGGTTCCGCCCACGAATGCCACGCTTCCCGTCACCTGGGCCGCCGCCCAACATCCAGGCACCCCCAAGATCATCCAAAAGGATCAGCTTTGGACCAAGGGAACACCCTAGACCGAAAAACCGCAGAATGGGTCCCGCCTTGAAGATCGCCGATGCTACAGCCGCCCGCACGCGTCCAGGGAAAGGCGGAGGTGGGGGAGCAGACGCATCCAGACCGGCATACCCCTGTGTTGGTGACGAGGGCCCGAGCACGTCGGTGCCTCCCATCCCTCCAGCCCAATCTCTCCCCCCCAGACACACCCCCGTGTCGCCCCGCCTCGGCGTCTAGTTTAGAGCCACGCAAGGCCACCGACACAGCCCCATCCACCGCACAAGGAGGGCCCGTCAGGACCGCCACCAACCCCCGAGGAAGCTTACCGGGGAGTCCAACCGTGCAGCCCGCCCACCTGCCACCGCCGCCGCGCCTCCGCCCCCACCAGCCATGGCCACGGCAGAGGCGGACGCCCACAGCTCATGTCGCTCCCGGCCCGCACCACGGCCCAGATTTGGCCGCACGCCGACAGGGCCAGCACCGCTGGAGCCCACCGCGCCCCACAACGCCTCAGCCCTTCACGCCCCCCCTACGGCCCTACCCCGCTCTGCTGTCGCCGCCGCGCTGCCAGTCGATCTTGGAACCCGCATCCATTGGCCCGGGCGGGGGAAGGAGGAACACCCCGCCGCCGCCCGCGCTAGCAGGGCTTAGCCCACCAGCACGTCGGGGCGGCGGCGAGGGGAGGGAGGCGTGAGGAGGAGGGCCCCGGGCGTCCCCCCCCCCCCCCCCCCCCCCCGGTGCTCTCAGGAGCGTCACGGGAGGGGAGGGAGCACTATGTATATTTTTATACATACAAGTAGGGTACACATACTATGTTATATCTTATTTCGTACACCCCATCCAGTAGGCACTATTAATTCTTTTTTTACGGGTAGTAGGCTCTATTAACTCAATGTATCAACACAGTACGATGTACAGATTTATGTTGCACGTACTCCCTCCATTCTATAATTCTTGTCGTGGTTCTAGTCAAACTTAAACACAAGAAATATGAAACGAGGGACTACTAATCTAATATGATACCCCGCACGCTGTTGGGGAATTACTTGTGCAGGGAACATAATTTTGGTATATATCACTACTTTTTTCCCAAGTGTTAGTTTATGTTGGATTCATTGCATCGCATGCGTATTTTGCTAGTGCGACCTGGTTTTGCAATAGTTTGTGACCAATGGTGTGCACATTTTACACAAGTTCATAGACCACGGTTGCTTTTTACTCTTAAAATTACCGGATTAGAATAATATATTAAACGGGCAACTTTTATGAATGCTGACGCAAGAATGCATGTGGTGGCGGATATGCCAAAACATTTTTTTTCTCTGCCTGTGGACACCGTCAAAATGTCACTCACGACTTGACGAGGCACAAGAGAAGATAAACCCAAGGGGAGTCCGTTTCCACTTCCGGCCGGGCTCCGACCTTATCTTCCTCTCGGATCGGATGTCTGTAAGTACAGTCCGACCTCAACTCAAAGTCTCGAACTCCCGGAAAAACATGCCTGTCAAGATACCAATATATACAGCTGCGTACGTGCCAAAATCAACATCAGAAATTCCGATCTACTCAAACCTAAACGGCAGGCAGCAGGAGCTTTTGTGAGCAAATAACCGACTGCCCGCGCGAGAAGAAGTAAACACCGCAAGGTGCAATGGACGCCGTCGCCGAGGATGCCGTGGCATCTAGTACCAATATTCATCAGATTCAGGAGGGTGACCTCGTGAGGGTCGGGCCGAAAGGCGACCATGGCATGGTGGCCCATCTCCCGGGGCTACACTACACCGGCCAACCTCTTCTCCCAGCTGCCACCTTCAGGATTTTCCGTGTCGACGGCACAATGGAGACCGCAGAGGCACGCGACATCACCATCATAGACAGGGGCTACTTCCGCAGTGGCCAGTTCGTCGTGTCGGCGTCAGACATTCATCATGGTCGGATCGGGGTCGTCACGGAGTCCAACACCACGCTCGACCTCGTGAAGAAGCCCGTCGGCCACGCGGGGGAGGCGCCGGACATGGAGATGATGACCGGGGTGCCGCCGGGATGCCTGCGGCGCGTCCGAGAGCTCTGCCTCGGCGACTTTGTCGTGTCCGGGCCGTGGCTCGGACGGGTTGTCAAGGTGCCCCTCGAGCTCGACGTGGTGTTCGACGACGGCGCCCTCTGCAGGGTCATCGGCGGCACGCCGTTAACCAAGCTATGCCCAGTCGTGGCCACAAACAAACGCATTTTTCACGACCGGATGAAATCGAGCTTCTACCCGGGCCTGCGTGTCACCTCGCCGGCGGACGGCTTCAAGTACTGTCGGTGGCTTCGTGGATACTGGAAGCCCAGCCGGAAAGTGGGCACCATCGCCAAGGTTCAGATCATGGGAGCTCTCGTCCACTGGATCGCCTCTGCGCACCACGGCGCCGACCAGCGGCTCGTCCAGGCGTCCGCTCCTCCGGCCTACCAGGATCCTGCCGATTTGACCTTCTTCTGCTCCGCCTACGATTGCTACTGGGGCGTCGGGGATCGCTGCTTCCTTCGAGAGACACAAGAACAAGGACCCAAGGAGGAGAACACGATGCACCACCGGAAGCAGCCGACCCGGAAGCTCCTCCACCTGGATGGGCGTAGGCGGACGCGGCAGAGGCAGCCGGCGGAGGTCGAGCAACCCATGAGCGTCGCCAGGACCCGCACCATCGTCGACGTGCTCTGGCAGGACGGCACGAGGCAGAGTGGGGTGCCGTCCGCTTGTCTTCTCCCCTACCAGATGACGAGCGAGCACGAGTTCTTCCCGGGCTTCTACGTTGTACACGGCGCGGCGCCCGGCGCTGCTGCCGCAGTTGATGCTGTAGCCGTGGTAGACGATGCTACTGAACAGGCGGCTGAGAAGACGCGCGTCGGCGTTGTCCGATGCGTGAATTCCGATGACCAAACAGTAGGCGTGTCGTGGTTGACACTTGACAGAGGCCGAGAGGCGTCGAGCTCCGACGAGATCGACACCGTGAGCGCCTACGACTTGGCATTGCAACCAGGTCCCCATGCTTTCTACGGACATATCGTCGTACGCCGGCCGCCGTCAGGGTGTCCTCCTGACGATGCCGCTGCTACCGATCTTTCATGGGTCGGCCGTGTTGTTGACCTTGTTGACGGCCGTGTCCAAGTCAAGTGGGCCGACAGCACCGTGTCGATGGTATGCACCGCTAATAATTCCAGCTTCTATTACTACATTATGCACCTGCAGTCTTCTCTGCTGATGTTCAATAACCTGTTGGTCAATTGTGTTTCAGGTGTTGCCCCATGAGATTAGTATCGTCCCTGAGCAGTACTACTGGGAACTAGAGGCTGAAATGGGCGGCGACCGCAACGACTGGGTGGAGGCTAACAGCATCGACGATGAGCGTGAAGACGAGGATTCAGCAAATAGCACGGTATCTACCTATACATCTATCTATCTGGCATTACTATGCACCTATATAGGTTTGTAGCAAGCTGCAGGCAATTCTCCTGGTCACCTAATACTTCTACTATTAAGGATGGTTGAAGTGCATTAGCCAAAAAAAAAACGAATGAACTGAACTATATGCAATTTCTTACTAAGTTATTAGTATGGTTTAGCAATCAATTGCTGCGGCTTTCTGAACAAGCTTATGATGTTGATTGCAGTACAATGAACCACAAAGCCCACCTGATGCTAGCAATGTCGAGGGCGACCATGATTCGGTGGATGAGGAGGATGACCATTCGGTGGTTGAAGATGACGCTGCAGCAACAAAAGCAAACCAGAAGGGTGCTATCGTCCAGTCTATGTCCCAATTGGCTGGCCAAGTGTTGGCTCAAACCCTGAGGTATTTTCGTAACAGGCTGTCGTCGAAGTCACTAAGCTCAGAATTAGCTCAAGGGACGACAAACGAGGGAGCTCATGCGCCTTTAACAGATGGTCATCATAGTACAAGCAATCGTGATGCAATTCATGCCACAGCCACTGCACTGACCAGCAACGACATATGTGTCAATGATGATGACTGTGCCGAGAAGGGCAAAAATATTGGGCACCCAACCGGTGATGAAGATCAGTCTCGTTTCCCACGTTTTGATGTTACACATAGTCCTCTTGATCACCATTACATTGACAACATGGGGCAGGTAGGTTAACCACCCAAAATTACTTTTTTTTTCTGTTTTCAGATTTTTACTTGAATTTGCAAAGATCACCTCAATTCAACAAGAGAACATAAAAAATTACTGTTCTTTTTCAGGGCGCTTGTGGTGGAAAAAGGTGGGTCAAGGCAGTACAAAAGGAATGGAAAATACCGGAGAACAACAACTTGCCAGACACCATATATGTTCGTGCATTCGAGGACCGCATGGATCTGCTTAGGGCCGTGATAATTGGCGCGAGCGGGACACCCTACCACGACGGGCTCTTCTTCTTCGACCTGCACCTGCCGCCATCCTATCCTGATGTGCCTCCGATGGCGTACTACCACTCATTCGGTCTCCGCCTCAACCCCAACCTCTACAATTCTGGCACAGTGTGCCTCAGCCTTCTCAACACCTTTGATGGTGAGGCATCTGAGGTGTGGTCACCAGGGACATCAAGTCTCCTGCAGGTCGTCGTCTCTATCCAGGGAATTATACTCAACGACCAACCATACTACAATGAGGCAGGTTATCACACCCTAGTTGGCAAGCCGGAGGGATGCCGCAACGCACTACCATACAATGAAAATGCTTACTTGCTCACCCTTCAGACGATGCTCCATCTGATGCGCCGACCGCCAAGTGGATTTGAGGGATTTGTCAAGGATCACTTCTGCCGCCGGGGGAGGTTCATTCTCAGAGCATGTGAGGCATACCTGAGAGGGTGCGTAGTTGGCACGCTCAATGGCGATGCATGCGCCACCAAGGGAAGCAAGGAGGATAGATCATGCTCGGCTGGGTTAAGACTGGCGCTTTCCAACATGTTGCCAAAGCTTGTAGCAGCACTAGCAGATATTGGCGCTGAGGGGTGTGAGCGTGACCAGTTCCACGAGCTGACAGACCTGCTTATCGCCGGCGATGCAGTGCCGAGTGCTAACTAGATCATTAAGTGCAGTACAGTTCTTCTGTTGTGTATGTGTAGTGTATGAACTTCTGTAGTACAGTGTGTGTATACTTTTTGCATTATCATTGTAATTTTATCTAACTAATGATAATTGCTTCTTCATTATTGATAATTATTTTATATCTTTCGTAAATAGTTAAAGTACTGACTCTTCATTTTTAAATTAATTCAATTTTTGAAACCAAACTTATGTTTTGCTTTATTTTTGAGAATAAGCAATGCCATGTGGATCGTGAATATTAGAAGGCATGGAGCCATAGCCACTACCAGAATCTGAACAAATCCATTACATATATCAATTATGTACCTACAACGCATCATTCGTATCCCTGGGCAAGCACCCCTCGGCATATATTTTTATAGAAGGGCGAGAAACACAGTTGAATATTCGCACCTGTGAGGGGTCGAACCTGGCTGGCCTGGAACCCAAGACAGGGTCCCTACCATTGAGCTAGCGCTCAGTTCTCATACTGGTCACGGTAGAAGGTAAGATCACCTTGGAAGGAGATGGTATGACCGTCATCACCATGCCCAGGATCAGTTGCGACCTGAAGTCTCAACTTGATTACATGGACTGGCTCGAATTATAAAAAATGTTCAAGAATTCAAAAGAATATTCATGAATATTAGATAATGGCATATATGCATTACATCCTTGTACCTATAGACCGTTATGACTCCGCATCTATGACTAATACTCCACCAGACACGGCTATACAAATTTCATCTCTAAGTATTAAGTAAAAACAATTATCACAATAAGCAAAGTGGCATAATGTATAGTTTATCACCGAGACAACTACACAACTATCTTTTCATCCTGAGTAGCAATAACACAATACAACAATTTTTCTGTTTTTGTCACTTAGATAGTTACTTGCAAGGATAAACCTAACTGACACTAGTAAATGTGTATGTGCAATGCACGTTGATATTATAGAGAAAATTAGTTGCATGTTGATATTACACAGAAAATTAATTGCACATCCTCTATTCTTAAATAATTGCAACCCAAGACCTATTTTTCTCTTCATACAACTATGCCACATCATCAAATCATCCATGTGGTCATAAGTTACAATTTGTGCACTCATCTATTCATGCAACCATGCCGCCTCAGCAACCATGCATGTTAATTTGCTCTACTTATTTTTGTGCCGGCAAAGACGGTGATGTTACACATTTTTGTAGCATGACCTACATATATTTGTATGTTGCACGCTTGGAGCAAATATATGTAGATCATGTTACACATTTTTGGTTGAAAATGACACCATGTTTGACTTCAATCCAATATATTCTTATTTTTATACAACATTTTTCACATGCTTTATATACTTTATTGTTTTCAAAACACATCCCGAGAACATTTTTGGCAATAATTTTATTTTTTTAGCATCTATTTATGCATATGTTTTACCAAGGTTCCCGTAGCAACACGTGAGCCGTCATCCAGTTAATATTAGGTAAGATGTAAATTACACGTTAATTACGGTATAATCTATTATTGATATGTTATTGATAGCACGCTAAACACGTTGAGCGCTCGCCATTGAAGCAACATAGGTTGTTGGATTGACATTGTTTGATGGTTGAGATTTAGTGGATCTGCCCCTTTGGGTCTTTTTATATTGGTATAGATATAGATAGAGATAGATATGCATATGGATACACAACTCCCTCTTTAAATTTATGCATCTAAACATAGTCAATGAAAAAAACTAATAAATTGAAGGGCAAATA
Organism: Triticum monococcum; assembly: GCA_034509565.1. Classification (NCBI taxonomy): domain Eukaryota; kingdom Viridiplantae; phylum Streptophyta; class Magnoliopsida; order Poales; family Poaceae; genus Triticum; species Triticum monococcum. The sequence continues at coordinate 23,891,695 of CM067842.1, read as the reverse complement.
TGTCTACAAATCATGCTGCAAATAACACATATGATCATAAAGTGATAATTCAACATATTGTAACAAATACATCATTAATTACATCATATGGACCACAATCATGTTAAGCGGCTCATGTGGTCATTATATTGTCAAACAAAGGAGATAGGATGCCATCTAAATATTTTCATGGACTCATAGTCTGAGGACAACTTATACATGGACATGGTGGCAGCAAGGTCGCTGAAGATAACTACCAAAAAAATCTCTCGATATTGGATCGTCACGGAATAGGACATGGCAGCGGCGTAAAAATACTTGATAATTTATTTCAGGATTTCGAGAGAACATACAAGTAGTAGGCCTAGAGGTGGCAGATGCATGGGTGCCCTATGGCCTTGACACGGCCCCACCTCGCGGCCAGCACCTAGGTCATGTGGGCCCATCATGTGGGGTCCCTACGACTCTTCTGTAGCTCCCTCCAGTGCTCATGGATCTGTCTTAAAAATTGTGATTTTTTTTTCCAATTTTTTGGTCCTCGAAGGTAATTTTCTGAGAAGTACAAAAACATGCAAAAGAAAAGCAATTGGCACTAGCATTGGGTTATTATGTTAGCCCAAAAAATAATATAAAATTAAAGATACATTTAAGATGTATTAATATGTCTCTATACATTTTGAAAAAAGCTCCATAAATATATACATTTTGAAAATAAACTATTATTTGTTTAAAAAACATTTAATTGTTTTTCCCTAGATATATTAACTATCTAGCTTGCCGAAATCATGCCTAGGAAAATTGGAACCAGAGCTGTTTTTTTTGGCCGAGAGAAACACCAGACCAAGTTGTTGTGACGTGTGGGACCTCCTAGCCAACATATGGGCCCGTTAACAATAGCCAAACCGTTCCCGTTTTCTTGTAGGGCCCAACACTTAGTCCCTTGCCATCGAATTCCGCCAAACCACCATGGCGGAAACCAGAGGCCACCGGACCGATGATGGTCGCTGACTTCAGGTGCGTGAACGGCGGGAGTCAAGGGAGGCACCTGGCTAGGTCGACTGCGAGCACCTTAGTGGCTGGCGCAAGAGCCTCGTGGATGCAGTGCGCCGTGGCGGTGCCCTACCAGTTCTTCGAAATCGTCGGTAATTTGAGTTCAAACCCGTTTCAACTTTAGAAATTTTGCCAACATCCTATTTTACATGGAGTCGAAACTACAATTTTGGTTGGTACCAACTCTAGTAAAATCCTAGCCAGAACTATGCGACGATGATAATGGTAAACAGCTAATTAAAGACAACAAGGAAATGGTAAACAAGTAGAATTCTGCTGTTGGATAGTTGGTTGGTCAACCTTGAGCAAAGGCGGTGTAGCCAATGCCGCTTTTGTCCTATTTTGCCCAGCTTCAAATTTAGAGCTCCGGTAAACATTCTTTCTTATTTTAAGCTCAGTTTTGTCACCTTCGTATATGGGTCAGGATTCGCACAATTACAATGGTGTGAGATGATGTTGGCTATCAGTTTCATCTGATAGAGCATACAGTTTCATTAGAGATCTCAAGTACATTTATTTGAATGGTATACAATCACACCTTAAAACATTTTTTCCATGGCCACTTGAACACAGTTTCACAACTTCCAAAACAAACAAAAAACAATACAACAGAGTTACATTATAATAGTTTTGAAACAATCTTAGATTGACACTCCTGTCAAAATAAAAATAAAAAACTTAGATTGGCACCCCTCTTCGCTTCCTCCCTGGAAAGGCACTACCTTCATGTGCGCCCTGAGCACGACTTGTAACAAAATGAGGAAATGATTTATGAGGAGGTATCCTTGACTCCCATGCAATTATAATGAAGTCTTGTTTCGGCGTAACACTAGGATCTCTTATCAGTTCACCAAGTGACAGACTTGGCAATTTCTTCTTGATTGAAACATTAGATGTACAAGGTATCATGCTAAGCGGATGCAAAGCAAAATCCGTTATGTCCACCGGATGGTCATCTTCTAAAAGCATGCTTGGCTGCACACCAAATGTGGAGACATTTCTTTTAATGTATCTTAGCCCCTTGTCCAATATGCAACGCCAATACTGAACACTGAGGTTCATTTTCAACACATCCGCGAGTATATTTATTGCGATAAGTGTATCTGGCACATTGTGCAACAACTTGCCAAATTCATCTGCTAGTTTTACTAGTTGTGGATGTTCTATGGGGTCTACACTCCCGAATGCCAGTGTCTTGAAAAGGTACTTCAACTCATGGCTAGACAGACCACTTAGAAAAATGGGTTTCACTGATCCGAATCGAGCTAATGTTTGAAGCCTACTTAAGATGATGATCTTGCTTCCTCTGCGCATTCTAATGGCAAATAAGTAAAACATGTTCCAATCATCTTGGCCAATATCAGAAGCAAACTCAATAACTACCAATATCATTCCTTCCATGGTCATTCCATCGTCAGGTATTCTCAAAAGGTTGTCTCCATTCAAGTGCAAAATAGAGGAGAAGCGTGAGCGAACCCTTTCATCACCACACGCATGAGCAACCAAAGTTTTCTTCCCAATTGCTGCACCACCTATGATCGGAAGAACTGCGGGTGCATCATCACCAGGAGAGTCGCTGTGCTGTAACAAGAAGCTCAAGAGCTTTTGCTTCTCAGCGTGTCGGCCGAACATGAAATTGTCTGTGTAAAGATAAACATCATATGGCCTACGGGACATGCGGTCGCATCCACCGAGAAGAACAATAAATTCTGACATATTAGCAATAGCAATTTCTAAGCTTTCCAAGGCACCATGTGACTCAAGGCGCGTGGCCTTATCATTTGTAGTTCGAGAACGCTTGGCTAAATATAAGCTGCTGCCAGATGAGTCGTTGATGCTAACCTCGTCGAAGCCTGCACTGTCTGGGAGGGCATGGTACCTCAAGTTGTCCAGCACATGGTGTCCTCGGTACATGGTCTCTGAGAGTGTCTTGAGCTGCATCATCATCCCGGAGTTGGTTATGTATCTCGTGTCCGCCTCCTCAACAATGGTGCAAACTCTCATCAGGAGATGCTGCAACCGCTCCATCACCTTCTCCTCGGAGTGTGCCCGACTCGAATGGTACTTGTTCAGCAGCAAGGAGATGAAGCGGCTCACAAGTTCACCTGCAACTGCAGACATGGCAACCTCCATGGCCAGAATTAATTAGGTAATCCGCTGGTCGGTCTTTTGACAAATTTATAGGCTGGCCTCTGCCAAGTCTTGCAGAGAGACTCTTGGCGAAATATAAAAGTCTCCATGGATGACTTTTACTACGTCGAGTGGGTTGGTGACACAAGGATACTTTTCATTTTCTCCTTTGTGCTGGCCTCTGCCAACTCTTGCAAAGAGACTCTTGGCGAAATATAAAAGTCTCCATGGATGACTTCGACTGCGACGAGTGGGTGGGTGACACAAGGATACTTGTCATTTTCTCCTTTGTACTAGTTCAGTGTTAGGCTTGAGCTGATGTTGAACTCCACTATGGTAATGGAGAAGATTTTTTATCTGATGCGACTTGGATGGTCGACAAACTTGGTTTTGTTTCCTATTTGAAACAACAGTATCTATGGACCAATTAAGTGGCCTCTGCTGAACAAGTCTCTCAGAGGCTTTTCACAAAATGGAAAAGTCTCCAGGGATTTCTAAGCAGTTGATGGCGACAAGATGGTGGGTGACACAAGGATACTTGTCTAAATGTCCTAACATTTTACAAGGACAAGCCAACTATTCAAGCAGCATGACAATATTGACTAGTATTTCCAATATCCACAGTAAGTAGGTTCATTAATTATTGTTCCATCACAGAATGAACGTATGTTTAGTTATCTTTGCATGTGTCTTGCGTTGGGCTCCTCCAACATTTTACATGGCACTCTACTCTGGCAAAGTTTGACCGTGCATGGATAGTGTTTTGCACTTTTCCAGATGGACTTGTCGAAATGTCCAAACATGTGACTAGGAAAAGCCACATGGAAAAACTGACTTGTATTTCTAATATTTGCAGTTGGGAAGTTTGATTACTGTTCCATTCAAAAAATGCACATATGTTTAATTACCTTTGCATTTGTCTTACCTTGGACTCCTTTCAAATCTTACACGACACCCAACATATGTACACTCTAGTCTAGCAAATTTGAGCATGGAGCTTGTTTTGTGCTTTTCCAGATGAAGTTGAGTGGCCAAGCAGGGCGCGACTCATTTGGAAGAAATGATATGCTCGTCTTTTTTTTATCTTGGTCAGTGACGATGAGAACCACAGCTCCATACTTTAGTAATCTCTCAGGGCACATGTAAGCTGTTTGTTTAGTGGTTCCTTTGGTTTCTTGAGAACCCGATCAGTTTCTCTGATGGCTTATTTTGTGCTAATTCAGTCTTTAATCCAAAACTGGTGCATCTTATGCATTCCTCAAGATTTCAGGCTTGAACTGATGTTGATCTCCACAATGGTAAAAGTGTTGCTTGATCTGATGTTGATCTCCAAGCGACGGCACTTCCATACCCGGCAGCTCAGCAGTGGGTGCGCAAAGCTCGGATTCTCACGACCGCCTTGTACAATCAACTTTTATCATTATTGGCCGTCCTTGCTAGCAAAAGCGCGCTCCTTTATGGAAAGCAAGCCCGGCTAATTTCTTATATTTTTTTCCTTTATTTAATCTGATATGAGGGTAGCTCTGTTGCAATCACTATGGTGCTTACCTTGGGTGTATCTGTCCTATCTCAAGGTAATGTTGAATTGTAACTCAGTTTTAAATTTCTAACCTGTTTTTGGCCATGGTAGATCACCGTAGCATTGTTAATTTATTTTGTGGTTACCCTCATGGAAGTTTGATCCTTGTGCACAAGTAAATCTGTTAGAACTCGCACTGAAGCTGTCCTTCCTTAGATTGAGAAAACAGAGGGTAGCTAGCATTACGTGGTGTATTCTCTCATAGAAAGACGTACTTGATCTTGCAAACAGAAAATTACACCATATTCACTCTGTTTGGTTCTTGAGAACCTAATCCTCAATTGTGCTCAAGCGAGTCTGTCTGCATGTTGCTTATTTTGTGCTAGTTCAATCTTTAATTGGAAACTGTTGTTGATCTCCACAATGGGGTAAAAATGGAAAGGCAAAATACCGTGATACAACTTAGACGATCAACAAGTTTGTTTTGTCTCCTATTTGTATCAAGAGTCTCTGGACAAATAAAGTGGTCTTAGCCAAACATCTCTTAGGGAAAGCAAGCCGCTTTATATATGAAGCAAACCACTAGAGCAACAAAGATCCAACAAACAGGTCCACGCCCACTGCTGGGAAAGGCTTATAGGTGAAACCCAATGATTGGCGGGCAGGACGGGGCACCCGCCACAACTATTTTTAAAAACAATCATTGGCGGGTACAAAAAACTGCCCGCCACAACTAATAGACTAACTGTGGCAGACAAAATGTGTGCCCGCCACAGGTGTATTCACCCGGGCGAGACTTGTCTGTGTAACTCAGCAGTGACGGGCTCTACCAGGCGCCCGCCACAGGAAGATGACTGAGCAGTTGCGGGCTCTGTCTTGCAACCGCACTAGGTATCCTTGCCACATGTCCCCCCTTTTGTCAGATCATATCTGTGGCAGTTGCTCGTTGCCGCCCGTCACAGCACGAACGCAGTTTATCAACCCACTTGCACCCCCGTCACCCCCTCACTTCTCCCCCATGGATCTCGTTCTGGGTGCCGTCGTCGCATTTGCCTCGCCGTCCTCTTCGTCCACCCCGCTGTCCTCTTGGCCATCCCCGTCGGCCCAGCCGTCCCCGTCGGCCTCGCGCGTCACTGTCGCCATGGGATCTTGTATGATCTCAGTGTCTCCGCCGTCACCCACACTAACGGCCGCGGCCGCCATCAACTCCAACGGCCGTGGCCCCGTCCCACATTGATAGGGGAGCTAGGGTTAGTATTAGGAGTACGTGGGTTAGGGCTTACGGCTAGGGTTTGTAAATTGTAGATTGTAGTTACATTCTTTGTTCGTAGATTATAGGAACAATATTCTTATTCGTATTCGTAGATGGTAGGCCGTAGATTATAGGAACTTTCTTATTCATATTCGTAGATCGTAGTCCGTAGATTATAGGGACTTCCTTACTCATATTTGTAGACCGTAGACCGTAGATTATAGGAATTATATTTACAGGGATTCATAATAAGAGCTAATGTTATGGAGAAACGTTGATTTATTTCCGTTTCGCCAAATTTCTAGCACTTAATATATCCATTTTATAGGATAGTTCATGCCCAAATTTTAACATAGTGTTGTTGATATTATTAGTTACATTCTTTGTTCGTAGATTATAGGAACAATCTTTATAGAGATTCATAATAAGAGTAGTTTACCATAAACATACAGGTACATAGCTAGTAGCTAGATGTCTTCTTCATTCTCTAGACTCCTTTTATATTATTTGCGGTACCCAGGTCAAAATTTATAATATTTGTGGTAGCCAGGTCCAAATTGGTTATTGTTGCATTGAAAATGTATATTTAACCATCTTTGTATATGTCTTCCCTGGACTCCTTTTATATTTCACATGTGAAGGAAAAAATGTCGTCCTTCTACTGTAGCAAAGTTTCACCACGGAAATGGTATGCGGACTTTATCTTGGCCAGTGACGAGAATCCGAACTCCATACTTGAGTCATAATCAATTTAGACTAGTTAATTACTTACTCGAGGATTGTTGCACCTTGTGCATTCTTCGGAGTTCAGGCTTGATCTGATGCCGGCGACGACTCCCATGCCCAACCGGTTTGTAGTCAATTTTATCGGTATTGTTTGTGCTTCTTAGCAGAGGCGAGCTCCTTCCTTGAAAGACAAGACAAGCAGAAACTTGAGTAGTGTGGGTGGGTACACCCGGGAGTAGACAAACCACTCTCTAAATAAAGAAGGAAGTAAGGGGATTGTGGTGTGCTAATTTCATCATGTAATAGTGTTCTGGAAAGACAGATCAGGCAGAGAGTAAAGAAAAGAAAATATGTAATAAGAGGGCTGACCGCCAATTTTCTGGAACAGCTCTCGTCTGGTGGAATCAGTATGCCATACCATCAAGGAAGTCAAGTTTCCCTCAAGTTCCTCTCAAATTGAATCACGGAAGTTTTGAATTCTTGTGCATGGGCGAAACAGTATCGCTCCTGCAAAATAATATCATCTGCACCTTTGTGCCAGAGGCGTGTGGGCGAAACAGTATCGGTCCCGCTCTGTTCCCCATGGCTTAAATCCACTGGAATTCAGGTGTGTTTGTTCAAAAATCCAGTTTCTGAGCAATATTTGTTTCATCTATATTTCAGTTTCAACCATCAGCAGGAGAAAAACAGTGCACAAATATGATACGCACATGATCGATATTCGAAGAAAAACGAGTCAATTAGCCACTGGCCATCATTATTCATTCCCATAATCTTTTGGAATGACGGGAAAGTGGTGTGGTAGATGGAGGGATGGAGGCAGTGTAAGGGACTAAGGGTTTACCTTTCAGTGGACTAGTGAGCTCAACTAACATACCTTGGAAAATTTTCATAAGAAATCACAGATCATTGCAATGAGAATTGCACGAATGTATAGTACAGTTTGGTCACTTTATCACTTTGTGCTTCTACATTCTTCGTAAGAAACCACAGTTTTCCACCAGAAAAGAACACAATTTGAGTAACAACAAATGGTGTTGGGCTGAAGACAGCAGCAAATGATTGACTCATTGTGGAAGAAACCAAATTCATCAGAAATGCTCATCAAATTAGTCAGCAACAGCTCGAATAAGAGGATTTTCCATCTTTGCTTTGCTGCCCGAATTTCACAGAGAAATAAGCTCCAATACCGACGGGTTCTGAATCTGCTATAAAATTTAGCTTTCATAGGATGTGATAATGACAGCATATATCAGAGCAACATGATAAATTTCTTATTCATTTGAGTCGGACAGTTTCCCCCACAAAAATAAAGCTTACTAGTAGACTGCCCGTGCGTTGCCACGTGCATTTTAAAAAATTTACTGGCTGCATATATAAGCATAAGGCATGTCAAATTTCACATGTATAAAAAAGTAGCCAATAATATACAAGAAATAATTGAAATCCATTTCACTTGCAATGGGTTTTCAAAATAAAAATGAAATCCAACGATGTATACTTTCATATCTGATGCACAAAATAAAGGAAGTAGCACAAACACATAACTCTGTAGTGTGCAATGCATTACAAATGATAGATATCACCCTTTCTTGTGGAGAAAACCCAGGTCATATATTAAAGAACACCAGTGGTATAAGCACCCTAGAGAAAACACAAATCACAATCGGGTCCTTGGGGCTTCGACCCACCACAAACTCAGATACACCAAACTCAGATGCGGGCTCAAGGCGCGCTCCCGCTCCAACATGGAGCCGACGTGACCTTGTAGAGTGCAGACGGATTCTTAACGACCAGGAAGTCGTTAACCTCTGTCCAGTAGGACCATCACACCGTAGGTGCAACATGACAAAGAAGCACCGAGGATGAGGCATGGGGAGATCAGGCGCCACTCTACATTTTGCCGGCATGATCTTGTAGAGTGCAGACAGGTTCTTTGCGGCCAGGAAGTCGTCAACCTCGGTCCAATAGGACCAGCACACCGGAGATGCAACATGATGAAGAACCACCAAGGACGAGACATGGGGAGATCTGGCGCCGCTCCAACTCCTGAACATGACTCCTAGGCTCCCTGATGAGGGATGAAGCACGCCCAGCCGCCATGGGGACGAAGCCAGGAGACGAAATCTCCACGGCATGGCAACCTTCTCCATCGCGATGGACATACCCAGAAACACCAAAGCTCAACAGGTCCAGCGGATCCCGAGACACCAATCTGCACGCACCCCGTCGAGGCCCAGAGAACAACACCAACTTTATTCGAATCAGCAGCACATCTGCCTCCTGAGCGCTGCCGGCTAGAAACCAACCCACACACCCTATATACACACCGAAGCAGAGAACAGGGGCTCCCCCACCCTCTCGCTGCTGGAGCGATAGACAGAGGGGAAGGGAACCCAGAGTCTCACCTATGAGCAAATCCCAAACATAAATATCTGACTGTTATATCAAAACCTTTGCTAACCAAAAGTGAACACGAGAAGTTGCTGACACTTGCCAATCATGTATAAACATCGAAAATGAGTAGAGTTAACAACAAATCCCATGTTGGGGAAGACAAGCTGTCCTCAGGTAATAGTAACTATTTAGATTTATACCGTGGCGTTGAAACGGAACAACGAAAATTCCCGGTCTTTTAGGCAAGTAACAGTAACTATATAGACCGAGGGAAAAGTATAGTGGTGAAATACATACAACATATACCACTGTAATGTTGGCTATGAAGTGAGTGAAAAAACAAAACTGAAAATCAAGCTCTGTTACTTCAGATATTTAATACAAACAAAGGTGAAATCTAACAGTATAAAACTTCAACAAGAGTAATGGGATACTGTAAGGCATGTTTAGATTAACCTGCTTACCTGCATATGAATTTACATATTCCATAGAAACGAAAGAATTAGTTACTTGTTGAATATCTTCTGCTCAAATTTTTCGCCATTAAGAACATGTTTAGATTACTTCGACGGGAGTAATGAGATGCTGTAAGGTATGTTTAGATTAATCTTGCTTGATATACTGGATAGCCATGGTGCAGTTGTGCAATTTCTTTTAATGTGTATGTGATGGAGCAATCACTTTCTGAAATAAAACAGGATGTCATTGTAATGGCACTAAGTATCTAGGTAATGTTGGGCAAATAAATGCATGCCAAAATAATCGACACATCAGTGTACATAGAATTATGCCATCATGGAGACCTTCAAATAAATTTACTATAGTGAAACCAAATATTAATAGAAAGATTAATTAAATAAATTACGAAATATTAAAAGGAAATTTATAACAAAACGAAAATGTCAAAGTTCAGCACTATGTTGCATAGTTATTGTTCTTTGGAGATCACAGTAACGCTGGCTATCACCATACTTGTTGATAATTCAATTTTTAGCCCATGGATGATAGATGCATCAGAAGTTCACCTTCTCAATGCATGGCCTCAGCGAAAGACTCCACAATTCAGAAAGACACGACCAGTTGCTGGCTAGATTTCCCGTGGGCTTGGTCACAAATCAATGGAGGGGACACACACACATACAACAGCTACTCTCGACCCCTACATCGCTACCTCGTCCCAGCGCCTCCATCGGCACCACCCCTAGCGGCGTTGACACCAGCCTGCCAACTTAGGCTGCTAGGCTTCACTCCAAATGGCACCGCTCCACATCGACAACACCTCGGACAACCGCCACACGGTGTCACACCACAGATGTCGCTCCAGCTTCCACATCCATGTTCTAGTCCCCAGTCCATGCCCGCTCATGCTCTGTTGCCGCTGTCGCACTCGTGCTCCGGAGCCACCGCCGCCACCTAACTACTCTCTCCCTCTCTCGATCTACTGAGGCCATGGGTTGAAAGTCTACGACGTCTCTCGATCTCGATCTCGATTTACCGAGCCCATGGACTCAAAGTCTAACAACGTGTTTGGATCGAGGCCAAAGCAAACCAGGAGCTCTTGAACTACAAAATGCAGAAACTTACAAGATTCACAAGAAATGGCTTACTCTTTGCAAAATCGCAGTTCTTACTTGGAGTAATAGTGAACCGTGATTGAGATGAAAAAGCAAATGACTGGAAAATAAAGTATCCTTCCTAAGAGCAACAGGGACATTTCCGGTCTTGGATAACTCCAATTTGCCCATCCTCGTGCAACAAACGCCCCAGCCACCCATCCCCATGTTCACTCCTCACTACCCTCCTCTTCTCTGCTCAAAGTAATAACTTTGCATTGGTACAATTTAGAGTTTGTGTGTGTGTGTGTGGGGGGGGGGGGGGGGGGATAGGCATTACTCAACGTAATTCTTTAGGGAACTCCAAAGAGACGAAAATCAAAGCTAAAGTTGTCACGTAATAAGAGATAAAAGCAGAAGGGAAGCCCGAACAAATAAGGACTCGCAATAACAAGCCCCAAACAGGCCAACATCGCAAATATTCAGCAATAATAAAGCAAGCAATCAAAAAAAATTGCACCATCCTGTACCATCAACAAAATAATCTCCCTTTTAGACTGGAATAAAAAAGGGGGGGGGGGGGGGGGAATAGGCATTACTCAACGTAATTCTTTAGGGAACTCCAAAGAGACGAAAATCAAAGCTAAAGTTGTCACGTAATAAGAGATAAAGCAGAAGGGAAGCCGGAACAAATAAGGACTCGCAATAACAAGCCCCAAACAGGCCAACATCGCAAATATTCAGCAATAATAAAGCAAGCAATCAAAAAAAATTGCACCATCATGTACCATCAACAAAATAATCTCCCTTTTAGACTGGAATAAAAAAGGGGCAGCCCCAGTGCATGTAGCTCCCGCTTGCGCAGGGTCTGGGGAAGGGTCCGACCACTTTGGGTCTATTGTACGCAGCCTTTTCCTACATTTCTGTAAGAGGCTGTTTTCAGGACTTGAACCACTGCGCCAAGGCTCCCCTTCTCCCTTTTAGACTGGAATACCTAATTGAAAATGTAATCGCCAAGACCAAGCTGCAATGATTTTTCTTGTGAAGTTGTCTACAACCTTTTTAATCACAGAAACCTAATGGACCACTCATCATTGATTTTATAAGAGAAAAATGTACTTCCGGAAGTTGCACACTATCGCGCAGAGTAATCTGAAATCAGTAGATTAGCTCTGCTTGATCTCTGTAGGAAATATACCATAATATATTTGCTATAATTATATTACGACATCTATAAGTTGTTCACCAGTATAATTAAAATCAAAATTAACATCAAGGCATTGAATAATCAATAATAGTCCTTTGTCCTTGTATGATTGTAATCTCAATGTAAAAATAACAATGTAGCAGATTCAATTAAGCCACTCCTTACCTCGCCATGAAGTAGTCATGTTTTCTTTTCCTCTTTGAAGTGCCAGAGTTGCAGCCTCGATTCTACCGCATTGGCCGTCATTGAACTGAATGGTCAGTGAGCAAGTAAAGAAACCCTAGATGCACTGCCTTAGTAAAAAGAACTGTAAGTAATCATCTAGAAAGGAACGGTAGGTCAACAGCTAAATCATCTAAATAAAGGACTGACATAACATGAAAGCTCTAGTCAGGTTAACAAAATCACAACCTTTTCTGTAGAATTGGTAGCAATTATGAGCTAAGAACTTTCATTGTTTGAACCATTACCTCTTCCTCCCGCCCGAGCACATTACCTCATAACCTCGTCCACCTTATCATTTTTGCATGATATTTGACAAGCACACAAAGGACTCAGACATTTATATGTCTATTTTTTTTAAATACTTGACATTTGGAAAGTAAGTATTCCAGCTGGGTGCATCTATGAACCTTGCTAGTTTTCTTCACAAACCCCTGCCCTACCAAAATTACATTACCACTGAATCTGGTAAGAAGAAAACAAGTTTAGTAAATTTAATGCAGTGTGCATCAACATAATAACTCATTAATGTATATAGCTCTATGATCTCCAACAAGGAATGTGGGCATTCAATTGTCAAGGTTGCATTTCTTTCAGTTCTTTCGAGAGACCAACAGGAACATTGCCCTTCAATGGGGAACAAAATAGAGTACGTTCTACAGCTATTCACAAGCCCATTTAGTTGTAGTAGCGACCCAATGGGGAACTTTTCTATTATTAGACACTTGCTCACGCAGTTAATAGTCAAAAAGAAATGATGAAACAAATGCATTGGTGAATTACCTGAAGCATACTCCACATAAATGTATTTTTCTACAGAGCAATATATATTGCAATGCACAATGTCGTCATCTACAGAGCAATATAGATTCCTTGTCACCTCCATAACGACTTCAACACAGCAAAATTGATACTCCCTCCAATCTGTATTACTTGTTGCTGAAATGGATGTATCTTAGATGTATGTCAATTATAGATGCATCTATTTCAACCACAAGTAATTTGGATTGGAGGGAGTATTCTACTTATTTGATCTGCATGAAAGCATCCAAATTCAGAATTCCAATCTCCTACGATGTTAACTGTAACATACAATTTGGCCAAAACTACATGCACTACCCGAAACTACAAAATGCCCTGTCATTACCTTTATTGCATGCTTGACTGCATAATGAAACATGGGGCCAAATGGTAGCTCTAATCGTGGCAGTCCTTGTCAGTTGTCGTTCTAACACCGTTAGAAATATTTTTCGCTGAAGAGTTTCATTAAAACTCAGCTAGATGCCTTTCGCAAAATAGTAGTATTTTATATGAAGAGAATCATATAGAATCCACACTCACGAAGATTTCAGTAACGGAAGCATAAATATGAGTACTGTCAGCGGAAGTCACATTCAGTACTTTGATGGAGAATATCAGTGTCATCTTTAGAAGAATTTGGCCACATGTCTAATTTAATTACACGAACGCCTATTTGCAGTGCCTTGATGATGAGAACATCACTATAGTCACTGATTAGCTGATTGCCAGTAAAATATGATTACTGTCCGGTGTAATGAAATAGCGGGACAATGATGCATTGATGTCATGGTGGACCTGGGAACATGAGATTTACATCAAAATTCAGAATAAAGCTTGTAACAGAACATAGTTGCTACGAAAATAAATAAACAAATAGAGCAAATGACGGCCAGCAGAATATTAAAATAAAGTTACCCATCAAGTTTGGTACAAATTCAATTATTGAGGATAATGTCTGCAAATTCCATTTAGAGGACCTCGACCTGTGAATCATATGTTTCATCCAGTTATGGAGAAGAAAGGCACATACTACAAAACTCATTTATGAAGCTAAACACTTGCTATATGCCAAGATCAGAAGATCGACACTTACTATATCAGGCTCTTCATTGTCATCTCGTCCATGATAATCTGAACAATCAAGCTTCAGAAGCTCATAAGTATCTCCAAAAGATCGGTCAATCCTGTTGCAGGGCAAATTCAACAGTTAATTGCGTTATGGTTTCAATACAATAGAAAGATGCATAAGAGGCATCGTTATGTTGTACATAAATGAAGTATTACATGTTAGCAGTATAAGATGATGACGCTGTTTGTCCCAGATAGTTCCAATTGCTTTGATAGTTCCCATCTCTACCCATGTTTCTATGCATTTTGGATCAGCATCTACAATGTACTACCTGCAAACAGCATCTACAACCACGTTTCCATGTTTCCTACGATCCCATAAGGCGGTTGCTCAATGTAAAGCAAACATAATTTTCATGTCAAAAATAATAAGGGCAGATACTGTTTAATACAGATTGTGCGCATTCAAACTTCTAATCCTATAAGTGACTATAGACAAAGATTTGAGGTAAAATGTAATGCAACTGATTTGGTTTAGTGTTTGAGAAAGAGAGTGTGATGATGATTGTACCAAATCCAAAACAAAACGCAACTCAACTGTGAAACATTGAGTATATGTAGTGTAGCGAAAGAGGACTCAGTTTTGTCTTTCATCTCAAGCCCAACACTCACATCTTTTGCTGCATAATCTACCCATCACAGTGTAAGAGAACTGCCATGGTTTGCACTTGTCAGAAAGATCGTGGACAGATAATCCAACATTGGCGATGAATTGAACAGGCTGCAAGAGAGGTAAGTGTGGGCTGTAAGGGCAACCCGAACATGGTCACCCATTCAGGGTCTATTTAGTACCCATACAACACGACTATCTTGATCATCATCATCACCCCTCATTTTTCTACCCAAAAAAGGTTGCCTCTACAGACCATGATACCCATTACACGCATGCCAACATGGAGCGATCAGTCTCAAGAGCATCTCATACCTGGCATCAGCGGACCAAACCCGCTTAGACCAGGGCATCAGACAACACCGTACAGTTCCCGCCGAAGCCACAACTGAATCCAAGGCAATACAACGACGGTGGCTGGCAGTGCTGTAGCGGTATGGAACTGATGCAACATGCAGCCAAGCTACCAAAAAAAATCCATCGACGGCGATTCAGTTCCCACGCCAGCCCGACCAATCTCTCAACCAGAACGCGTGATGTGCCCCACCGCTCGGTCCTGAGTCCGCACCATCGTGGACGCCTCAAGCACCGGCAGGATCCCCAAGGGATTACAAACCGAGGCGCAATCTGGAGCAGCGAGGGGAACTGGCCTCGAGGAGCAGCGACCCGGCGCGCCCATCGGTGGGGAGCCTGGCCAGCGCCGGCGGCGGCGACGTGGAGGCGGCGTCTCCACTCAGTCGTCGGTGGCGGCGGACCAGCAGGATCCCCAAGGGACCACAAACCGAGGCGCGACCTGGAGCAGCGAGGGGAACTGGCCTCGAGGAGCGGCGACCTGGCGGGCCCATCAGTGGGGAGCCTGGCCAGCGCCGGCGGCGGCGATGTGGAGGCGGCGGTTCCACTCAGTCCTCGGCGGCGGCGGCGGCTCCTCTCGGGCTGGACCGCTGGAGGCTGAGATGAAACAGATCGAGATTGAGGAAGCCATGTTGGCTGTTCGTTTTACGTGCGGGGTGAGATACAAAAGAAAAACCAGACGAAACAAATCTATGAAGATTAATCTACGAAAAAAAACCGAACGAAAGTGGTGGGACGAAAATTGACCGGCGGAGACTATCAACTACTTCATTAAAAGTAGAGATAGTTACAATCACCTTCTACATTCTTGGTAAGAAACCACAGTTTTTGAGGTCTAACCGTCTAAGCTGGACAGCTGACTGTGCTGTATCTCCCGCTACTGCATATTCGAAGAATACAACTTCAGTTCTGGCAAGTTCTAGAAGGACCGGGTCGCAGGGATGATATATACGGCATACTGCTCTTTCTCCTGTCAAAGACAATGATGCCAAACATGACGAGCAAAAAGTAGTCAAAACTTGATTAATTAAGAGGTGCAATTGTTTCCTTTTTGCTGCCCTGTCATAGGGTCCTGTCTCTGTCTGTAATAATGCTCAGCTGCCAAATTCTTTTCTGTGTTGCTCCCTGGAGAAAATAGGGTGGCAAACTTAAAACTTTGCCAAAATAAAAGGTTTAGGCTGGAGTCTTGCGTAGAATCACAGTTTTTGTGTGAAAAGGTATATGTTTTTATTTTGCGAAGTGTGTGAAAACCAAAAAGTATATGTTTATGTTGTTCTATACCTAAAAACTGATGTACTATTTTGGTTACTATATTAACCTCTCACTGTTATTTATTACTGAAAACCATTTTTTTAATAAAAGCATCACCATCACAGTTTCATTTCTGTTTCTTTCCAGAGTTTCCTTGTTCTTTCGTTGCTATATTAACATCTCACTGTATTTTGCTTCAACTGACCGTCAGTTGTCAAAACTTTTCTTCAAACAGAAAAGGTAGTCAAAAAAGTAGATTAAGTGGCGCATTTGTTTCTACTTTGCTGCCGTGTGTCATAGCGTCCTGCCTGCCATGCTCAGCTGCCAAATTATTCTCTGTTCCTCCCTGGAAAAAAGCCACCAACCAGTTAAAAAGGGCTTCCTAAAAAGTTTAGATCTATATTCTGGAATATTGTGTAGAATAGGCGTATTTTTTTAGATTCCTTTGTGCGGAAATATTTTTTTATATGTGTCTTATACCAAAAAAAATATGGTGCACTTTTAGTTGCTACATTAACCTCTCATCATTATCTGTGCAAACAAATACGTATCTTTTTAATAAAAAAATTAGTGTGCACACAACATGCATTTGAAATATAAATTATGCACAGAAATTTTCCAAAATTTCCGGTCGCATGCAGTTGACAGAATTCCTTTTCCGTACTTTTTGCAGGAATGCTGAACTTGACCGGCAGAGTAAAAGTGTCTGACAAAAATTGTTGAGGAGATGGAGACTTCTCCACTATCATGTTTACCACTAAAGTTTTTCGTCGTGTTCGTGCTTTTCATATCTGTTCCTCCGGTGGCGTGCTCTG
The DNA here is from genome assembly GCA_034509565.1 of Triticum monococcum. Taxonomy (NCBI): domain Eukaryota; kingdom Viridiplantae; phylum Streptophyta; class Magnoliopsida; order Poales; family Poaceae; genus Triticum; species Triticum monococcum. Next base: position 23,874,704 of record CM067842.1, on the reverse strand, counting down.
GTGCAGCAAATGGCAGCAGCACTCTGACAGAAGGCCAAGAGCTCAGCGGCGCCGACAGGCTTGTCTCAAACAATGGCAAGTTCGCGCTAGGCTTCTTCACATCAGGCAGCAGTAAGTCCTCCTCAGACAACACTACCTTGCCAAACTGGTATCTAGGCATATGGTTCAACAAGATCCCAAAGTTCACACATGTATGGATTGCAAACAGAGAGAAACCAATCACTGGCCCAAACTTTAGATTGTCCAAGCTCAGAATCTCAAGGGATGGCAATCTTGTCATCCTAAACCATGCCACTAGATCCATAATCTGGTCCAGTCAAATAATAGTAGTCAATGGTAGAAGAACAGGTAACAAAAAAACTTACGTCATGGCGGCACTCTCGGACAATGGAAACCTTGTCATACGAGACGCCTCGAACACATCCGTCGTGCAGTGGCAGAGCTTTGATCACCCAACTGATGTTTTCCTCCCGGGTGCAAAGGTCGGCCGAAACAAGGTCACCGGACAGAAGTACAGTTTGGTTTCGAAGAAGAACCAGATAAACCCAGCTCCAGGCCTATACTGCGTGGAGCTAGACCCCACTGGTGGTCGGCAGTACTTTGGTCTGCTTTGTAATTCATCCATAGTGTACTTTTCCACTGGCGAATGGAACGGGCGGTACTTCAACTTGGTGCCAGAGTCTTCAAGCACTAACTTTTTCCATATCCAATTCATCGAGAATGATGAAGAGGAGTACTTCACTTACACCCCTTCGGATCCAACATTGATCACAATCTGCCTCCTTGATGTCTCTGGTCTTATCGAGCAGCTTCTTTGGGTTGAAAGCTTGCAAGATTGGGAAACCATATATATCCAACCCAAGGCCTCATGTGATGTTTTTGCCGCTTGCGGGCCTTTCGCAGTTTGCAATGACAACGCACTTTTGTTGTGTCACTGCATGAACGGCTTCTCCGTGAAGTCACCAGAAGACTGGGAGCTGGACGATAGAAGAGGCGGATGTATGAGAAATACTCCACTTGAACATTGCAGCAGCAACAAAAATAACCTTACAGGGTTAACCGATCAGTTCTTTCCCATACCCAGTGTTAGATTGCCATATCATGCACATAGCAGTATGGAAACAATTGAGAGTGCACAAGAGTGTATGCAGGTTTGTCTAAGAAACTGCTCATGCACTGCCTACTCCTATGGCAAGAGTGGTTGTTCTATCTGGCATGGTCAACTTATTAACGTAAAGCAGTATAATAATGGCACTGTCAATAGTGACGGAGAGATTCTTTTCCTTCGTCTTGCTGCTGCAGAGGTGCAAAGTTGGGGAAACAACACAAAGGGAAGAAGAAGAAGAATGATCATCGGCCTCATTGTTGGTGCTTTCGGCTTGTTGGTGATGCTATTGATTATTTGGATGGGAAAAACCAAGTGGTGTGGTCATCCACTTAACAACACTGAAGATGGCTATGGAGTTATAGCATTTAAGTATGTTGATTTGCAGCATGCAACTAAAAATTTCTCAGAGAAGCTAGGTGGAGGTGGTTTCGGCTCTGTATTTAAGGGGATTCTCCGTGACTCGACTGCCATCGCGGTGAAGATGCTTGATGGTGCGCGTCAAGGAGAGAAACAGTTCAGGGCTGAGGTGAGTACAATTGGAATGATCCAGCATGTCAACTTAGTCAAACTGATTGGTTTTTGTTGTGAAGGTGATCGAAGGATGCTTGTTTATGAACACATGGCAAATCGTTCTCTTGATGCCCATATATTCCAAGGTAACGGTACAATGCTGGATTGGAGTACAAGGTACCGAATTGCCATCGGTGTTGCTAAAGGATTGTCCTACTTGCATGAGAGTTGTCATGATTGCATAATACATTGTGATATGAAGCCAGAAAACATACTTCTCGATGCATCCCTTGTTCCCAAAATTGCAGATTTTGGGATGGCAAAACTTATGGGAAGGAACTTTAGTCGAGTTCTGACAACAATGAGAGGAACCGTAGGATACCTTGCACCTGAATGGATTAGTGGAGTGGCAATCACGGAAAAGGTTGATGTTTACAGCTATGGAATGGTACTGCTAGAAATCATGTCTGGAAGGAGGAACTCATCCCCTCAAGAATGTACAAGCAATAGTGATCATGATGTTTATTTTCCTGTGCAAGTTGCGCGTACACTTCTTGAGGGAGATGTTGGGAGTTTGGTCGACCAACAGTTATATGGTGACATCAACATGGAGGAGGTTGAAAGAGCTTTTAAAGTTGCATGTTGGTGCATTCAAGATCATGACTTTGAGCGTCCGACAATGGGCGATGTGGTTCAGGTTCTTGAGGGCCTAGTAGAGCTTGACATGCCCCCAGTGCCAAGATTACTTCAAGCTATATGTGGAAGCTCTTATTCAGCTTGAATATAATACATGGAGGGAAAAGTTCAAATTTCAGCAAGGTTGTGATAACTGATCTGAAAACTTACCTTTCATGCACACTTTTCCGTAGTCATTTTTACTATTTTTTGAGAGGATAGTCATTGTTACTATCAAATACATGTCTTGTCTGTCTTATTGTACAAACTAGCTGGGCATCTGTGTGGCTAAGTTTGTAATGTATCGTCACTTGTATGACTTTGCATGCCAAATGTTTGTTTCTCACATAAATAGCAGTTGACTTTATTGGTAGTACAGTACAAATTTTGTAGCCAAAATACATCTCCGTATTACGTTCTAAACCTTGAATTAAAGTGATGAATATTAGAAGTTAGATGGCTGCTACAACTTCTAACTTCATATACCCAGGATTGGTGTTCTTCTTTGCACCTTTATTTCCTTAAGTATTTGCTGTTTCCATCCTTGCCCACCAGATGGCTTGTTTTTCTGCCCCTGATTTATGTTTCACAAATAAGGCTTTCAGAATATCCAATCAAATTGATCCATCCAAGTATCCGAGAACTTGGCCAAATCAACGCTCGCATAGGGTAGAACCAGAAACTTTAGACCATAGTTAGTCTATACAAAACTCACCAAAAACTTTGAGTAATGTGACATCAAGTAGGTAAAATCAGGAGCTAAACAGTAAAAGATTCACCCAGGTATAATACCGTTACGCAAAAGGCTAGCACTTGGGTGTGAAGAACCAAGAACGCACACGATGGTGTTTAGCGGTTACCAAGGACCCTAACTATGCAACATAAAATATGGTCAAACTTTGCAGGTTCTTGCAAGTTTTCATGCCAAAATATCATGTAGAGAAAGGTGTACAAACGAGTTTCAGATTTCAGTGCTAAAAGTGCTCAAAACTTCATGCACTGAAATCTTTTTCGTGTGTAGAGCTCCTCGAATGGTTTTTTGGCATGAAAACTTGCAAGCACCTACAAAGTTTGATCTTCTTTGATGTTGCAAAGTTTCAGATTTTTTTTTCTATTTTTTCTATTTTTACTGTTCATAGAGGGTGCCTAGGCACCTGGGAGCTGAAAATCCACTCAGTTGTACTAGTCATGGATGCTTTGTGGAGTCTACGCTCCTGGATGCTAGTGTCTTGAAAAAGTACCTCGACTCCTCATAAGACAGAACACTTAGGAAAATAGGCTGCAAAGATCCAAACCGGCCTAATGTTTTAAGTTTACTTATAATGATGATCTTGCTTCCTCTGCTGATTCTTATTGGAAACGAGTGAAACTTTTTCCAGTCATCATCACTTACATCAGAAGGAAACTCAATAACTACCAATGTCATCCCAAACATGGTCCTTCTATGGTCATGTATCTTCAATAGGCTGTCTCCATTCAAGTTTAAAATAGAGGAGCAGCATGAACGAACAGTTCCATAACCTGGTAGCCACCACACAACCAAAAATATTGATGATAAACAGTTCCATTTTTCCAGGAAAAGTTCAGTCAACTGGTTTCACAATGTTTCTCTTCAGCAAGTTATGTTATACTCATTGGCTTATTGTACGGCCTAGAAGTTTAAAATAGGTTGTCTCCATTCAAGTTTAAAATAGAGGAGCAGCATGAACGAACAGTTCCATAACCTGGTAGCCACCACACAACCAAAAAATATTGATGATAAACAGTTCCATTTTTCGAGGAAAAGTTCAGTCAACTGGTTTCACAATGTTTCTCTTCAACAAGTTATGTTATACTCATTGGCTTATTATACGGCCTAGAAGTCCTGTTTCTGGGACAAAAACAGATCAGATAAAAGGGCAAAAATCTTAGCGCCATACCTCTGAAACTGATAATAACAGCATATAAATATGAGTTCTGCAAGTCCCTTCAGTGCTCTGCCTGCAAGATGAGAGCATCACCATTGCAAATTAAGTTCACAGAGCTAACAATTTGCTTAGGAAAAAAACAAATAACAGTTTTTGGTGAAACAATCTGCGCACCAGGCCAATCATAAGAGGTTCTTCTGAAAGTTTTTGGTGAAGCAACTGAAAACTGAAAAACAGAGGATGACAAATCTTATGACAGGACAGATGAACAGAGCCCATTACAATGCCCTGCTACCAAAGAAAGCTACTCCCTCTGTAAAGAAATATAAGAGTGTTTAGATCACTAAAGATCCTCCTGATCTTGCTAGGAATCCGGTTGGCCAGTGTCATGTTCCAGGCCAGCAAAGATCTTCCAGGCGAAGTATGGAGACCTGTTACCTTGCCTTGTTTTGTTTTCAACCTGTTGCTGCTGCAGCAGTGGACATACACAGTCTGATGCCACCTCCAGCCATCTCTCTCTCGCCGTCGACCACCTTCTTTCCCTCGCCGCCCTTGTTCTTGCCCTCTCTCCTTTCTTCACAGATGGCCTCCCGGCGACGGAGAGGCGGCCAACGGCTTCGGCCACCGCCATCTGCATGAGTGGGAGGCACGGCTTCTTTATGAGTCCAACTACCCGGCACCGCCCGACATGCGCGTGCTGGGCTCTTGGAGGCTCAGCGCCGGAGGCATCCCCATGCCCCCGTCACGCTGCGACGCTGAATGCCGCGGCGAGATCGCGTGAATCCGGGCAACGCTGCCGGACACTGACAACCACACTCTATGGACGGCGTACTTCTAGCGCCGCCATGCCGACCAGCTCGCGTCCATGAACGGCGCCACAACTCCAACGGCCGCCGTCAGTGGTGGGGCATCCCCGGGCGCACGCTCCACGCCATCCTAGAGCACATTGAGGGCGGCAACTTGCCGCCGTTGGAGTACCCGGCGTCGTCTTTCTCGAGCCGAAGCGGCAACTCTGGGCTGACGAGGCGCGTGGCGGGGGCGTCCTCCTCTTCCTCTGGCTCCCACTCCTCCGGCACAACGAGCCGCTCGCCGCCATCAAGGCCGAGCCCCAGGAGACGCCGGGGCGCCGGCGCAGCCGCGGCGGCATCCTCATCATCGGCTGCCGCCAACCTTCACCTCCTCCCCGCGGCCATCTTCGCCTGGTCAGGCCGAAGAAGGAGCCGGCGACCCCGCCCGTGGTCGTCAAGCAGGAGCACGTCGAGATGGCCGCCGACCTCGAAACCGGCCTGAAATGGGCGCGAGACGGCTACGTGCGGGTCGAGATGAAGCGCCAGCGCGAGGTCATCGTCCTTGATGACAGCGACGAGGAGGCGCCGATGCCGACCAACCCCGTCCGCAGCGGCGACCCAGGACAAGGATGCAGCAAGGACGGCGGCGTGCAGGACAACGGTGACGATGGCGACGACTGCGGCAACTACAACGCCTTCTACAAGCTTCTCGCCATGTAGTAGGCTCGGGGCGGCGGCGGCGTAGCTTTTTAAGTTTTTTATTATGTCTTTAAATTTGTACAAATATGAATGAAAACCGCTTGAATTTCGTCCAAATTCGTGTCATTTTTTTCGAAATTTAGCCAAATTTGCATTTGAAAAAACAGCGTCTTGGCCCAACTTGGGGCATTGGTTGGGAATCCGAGCGCCCCCACGGCGAAAATAGCACCGGTTAGCCCTTAGGAGGCGCTATTTCAGTCCCTGGAGGCACAGAACGGCTGGAGATGCTCTTAGATTGAGAAAACAGAGGATAGGAGGAGGCTAGGATTCTGTACTATATTCTGTTACAATAGATGTAGACAGAAAATGATTCAATTTATCTAATAGCCAGAAGTCCTTATATTTCACTCCTTTTGGTTCACTAGTACTCCTTATCTAATATTCCAAAACTTTTATAGTGGTTCTAAAAGGCTCCCTTTTATAGGGAATCTGCTAGAGTTTCTTCAATTTATCTACTTAAAATGCTTACCATTAAGTTGACCAGTGACCTCAACTTATATAGAGTTTCATTTGCATTGGACTTCATAATTTATTTTGAGCACAAATCGTTGAAATTAGAACCTGCACAAATGTATACTATTTGGAGTGCTCGTAGCTAGGCATGTAGATGGACCTTTTGTGCTTCTATATTCTTCATACCAAACTACAGGTTTAGTGAGAACAAATGGTTATTGGACTGAAGACAGTAGCAGATGATCAGACTCATTATCGAAGAAAACAAATTCAGCGGAAAAACTCGTCAGTGGCGACTACCTGTCTAGGCTTGGGAATTTCCCAACGACGAGTGATGACATCCGCCACCTGTGTCGTCGCCGGACGCTGGTGGCATTCAGAGGAGTAGTGGTCGGTGTAGCATGGAGGCCCATATTTTGGTCTGCTCAAACAGGCTCTTTTTGTCAGTGTTGTAACAGGCTTTGGACTGAATCTAACAACAGCCCACATGAGACGCTTTTTTCCTTGTTCTTTTTTCTGCCTCAGTTTCATAGTTTTTTTGTTTTTCTATTGAGGAAGTTTCAGAGAAATTTACCTGCAGTACTGTCAGGTCGACCTTGATCCACTGGTTCAAAATTTAGCTTGCATAGAATATGATAATGACAAACCATACAAGAGCAACATCACACACTGCATATTATTCAAGTCGAACAGTGTCCTTCAGAAAAACAAAGCTAACATTAGTAACAATCTTCCAGCTTCAAACACGTTCAACTGTACTGTAAACGTTCGTATCGTGTGTATACTAGAAATTTACCTGCATCTCGTATCTTGATTTGAGTATCTTCTGTACACGTTCGAGCACCAAAGCTTTCACATCTTGTGAAAGCATATGTCATTTGGAGTGCTGGTATTCATTCCAAATATCTTCCAACCCAATTGCATTTGCCAATCTGCCACATGCACTGATCTTCCGATTGCACTCGCGCAGCAAGCTGTACTGCTCTGCTCAACAGTGCCTGACAACCTTCTGTAGCTGCTTCGACTCACCGGAGACACGACGAAACAAGGGAGCCGGCGCCATCTCCCACTGCACAAAACAACATGGTGAAGCCAGCTGGACTTCTGGAAAGCGTGCGCCCAGGTTGACCCAAGTGCCCTCAACATCCAACAGCAGGGTGTAGGTGACAATCACGTCCGGCATGCTCTGCCATCTTTGCTGTAGAACCCAAAGAGCACGGTTGCAGCGGCAATGGCGAGCGGCGAGGCGACACGGATGCCGTAACCAAGACCGTCTAGATGACGGCCGCCTTGGTGTAGAGGATGTCATGATAGCCACCACACAACCAAAAAGGTTGATGATAAACACTTACACTTTTCCAAGAAAAGTCCAGTCAACTTGTTTCACAACGTTTCTCTTGAGCAAGTTATGTTATACTCATTGGTTTGTTATGGCCTAGAATTCCTGTTGCTGGGACAAAAACAGACCAAATAAAAGGGCTGAAATATTACTATATTACAGCAACTCTAGTAGACCCCGCAAAACGCCCCGGCCCGCAAAATAACCGCCAAATTACGGGTCGGGGCCAGAAAATCTGCACGAGCAGACCCCGCATCCCGCCCGGCTCGCAAATTTTTTTGCGGGGCACGGCAAATCTTCTCCCCCAACCTCTATCTTTATGGGCTGGGAGGCCGACCCGAGCTCAACCCCTATCCCGCGCGAGATTTGGCGGGAGGGACATTTCCGCGCAGCCCTTCCCGCTCCCCGCACCCTCCGCCACCATAATTATGGTCACAGATCTTCGCTGCAGCAGAACCCTGTGCAAACATACAGCACATATTTGTTCACTGAATCATTGCACATGAGCATGATCTACAAACAACAATAGAGAGAACCAAATCATATTTGTTAACTGCCTGATCACAGCACAGCTACGAGATGTTCTCTCTGATTTTCAATTTTATTTTCAATGCAGGATTGGTGTAGATATGTCAATCTATTGACTGTCACTGGACAAATCATAAGCTTTCTACTCTGGACTTCACCTCTCCGGCTGCTGTTCTGTTCTTACGGTGCCTTCGGAACGCGCTTTGTTTTTAGGTCGCGAGGTGATGGAGCATGACACAGTCTGGGGCAGGATGGTGAAGTCACTCTGCAAACCATCTTGGATCCTCCTGCTCATTTCCTTGACCTGAACCTGAAGCCCCATGCTGCAGCTCCTCTACCCATCGCTGCCAGCCTACCAGTACAGGAACTCAACCACTAGATCAACTGATATGCACATGCTAGTATGCTACACTGCCCACAGCTTAGACATTCGGTACAGCATCCGTCTTCAGCTTGTTCAATTTTGATCACACAATCATCATTGCAGCAAAATCCTGTAAAACCATATACTACAATTTGTTCACTGAAACATTGCTCCAAGCTAAGCAAGCATGTAGCCACAAACAGGGTCACTAAGAACTGAGGCTGGGTGCTGAAATTTTAAGAGATATGCTTAAAAAATACTTACGGAAAATTAAGGTATTTCTGGAGCATAGTGAAAGATGTACCCCATTGAGTAGAACAGTGACCGACGATGCTCAACCAACATGCTGATGCACTGGCCATAGTGAAGGCTTTCAGAGCTGCATCTGTTTTGGACCACATATATAATTCTGATCACATATCAGTACAAAAAAGATGTATGCTACAATCTGGTTGGAAAATTGGTCCTAGCTACCATGCTAAATGAGCACTCTGCTCCAGTGTTCTTCAGAAGAAACCACAAACTGAGTATGTGTGAAGAAAGGGTGATGAACTGAACATCATCCATATGTTTACAGCAGAGAACCAGAGATGCAGGTGCCAAAAAAAAGCTCTACATTATCCGTGGATCGGTACACATGAACTACTAAAATGAACTATACATGGTTCTGCTCCTGATGTTAATCGGCGGAGTTGTTTTATCAGAAGCCATACGATGGTTGTGAACTCACCACCGCTGCTAAGCCTCCTGGCATGCGACTCCCTACTGCACCGGTTGGCTGCGTAAGCTAGGAGGTCGGTCAACAGGTCTAGCAGCAAACGCACCTTATCATCTACTATCTCCCTCTTCCGTATTATATCAGAAATTCTGCGCCCATACTTGAGTCGAGTAGTTTCAGGGCCAGAGGGTGTATTGTCCTTCCGCAGCTCCAGTGTGTGTTCAGCGAGCTTCTTCTCCAGCCCCTAAATTTTCAAGCCTCAGTGATCGCAGGACAGCCATGGGATGTTCTCTGAATTTAGTTTTTTCAATATATGCAGGATTAGTGACTTGGTATATAGACATTCAATCTATTCACCATCACTGGACAGACCATAAGCTTTCTAGTCTCAACATCACCTCTTCGGCTGCTGTTCGGTTCTTACGCTGCCTTCTGAATGCTCTTTGTTTTCAGGGTGTCGAGGTGGTCAGGCATGGAAACAACCTGGAGCAGGATGGTGAAGATACTTGCCCAAGCAGTGAAGCCTCTTCGCAGACCATCTTCGACCATCCTTGACAGGTGCAACCTGATTGCAGAGCGATAACCAGGCGAACTCCTGCACACTGCCTGGACCAGAACCTCCTCTCCCCATCGCTGTCAGTAGGGGAACGCCACCCGAACCCGCCACTCCACGCCACCAACTGGGCATGACAACTTCCTCAGAATTTTGGTCACAGATCATCGTTGCACCAAAACCATGTACATTTACAGCACAATTTGTTCACTGCATCATTACCGGACCAGCAAGCAAGAACCCTGTACAACCATACATCGTTGTGTGCTGCGACATATTCATCTAAGAATCCGCAAACTGAGCAAGAACAAAGCAGGGTGCTGAACTGAATAAAGATATGTGTACAAAATACAGAAAGTAGAGATACAAGACCCTGCCCCTTTCTTGCGCCTTCTTTTACTTGGTGGAGGTGTTCTATACAAAGCCAGAGGACAGTCAGCAGCTCACCGCCGGTGCTGAGTTTCCTGGCATGGGCCTCCCTGCTGCACCGGTTGGCTGCATAGGTCAAGAAGTCCATCCACAGCTTTAGCAGCGTCTCAACCGGATTTTCCTTCCTCTTCAGTAGTGTCCTAGCAATGACACCAGCATACGTCAGCCGAGGATTTTCAAAGTTGGTGGGTTCCAGCTCCCTCAGTATGTCACTGGCAATCTTCTTCTCAAGCTTAGAAGGTTTCCAGCCACGGTGATGGTGTGGTCGGAACAAGTTCCTGAGCACAGTGCAGACGCTGTTGCCAGGAGAACTGGCCATGTGTTTCCTGCATATCTTGTCCAGATTTTTGCAGGTTTGCTCGTACAGCCAGTTTTGGGGAAGGCCTGGTAGCATGTTGGGGAGTTCACGAGGAGGAACATCATGTAGTTGGACAGTATGCTGACTACCTCCACATAGCCGTCAGGCGCATGACGTCCCCTTCGATCTTCTTCAGCAAGGATCAAGTCAGTGGCAATGTGCCAGCTGATGACACTCTCATGGAAGTCAACTCCATGATAATCCTCCAAGTCCTTCAACAGACCAGGGTAGGTGTCATTATTCAGTGCCCGTTCACCCCATTTATGCCTGAGCATGCCCATTGTGTTGATTTGACCGGGTAAGACCATGGACTCCACCCGCTGTGCATACTTCTTGACCTTCTCTGGAACATCAATTGTCCACGAGTAGCGATGCTTGTCCCACAACTCGAGTATCAGCATGTTGCACAGATGGCACTCAAGAAGCCAAGCGCCCAGCTCGACCCTAGTGCGCCAAGGAGCGATTTCATCTCCAGGACCAAGGCAACACCCAACAAGGTGTAGGTGATATAAACATCGACTTGCCTGTAACCACCTGTGCCGCTCAACCAGAACAACACAAGTGAGGCAAGGATGGCGAGCGGCGAGATGACACGGATGCAGTAGCCAGCCAAACTGTGGATCACACTTGCCTTGGTGTACAGGATGTCATACATGAGGGAGAGCTCCATCTCCATCACCCTCCACATGAGCTCACGGTCTTTGATAAGGCCCTGGATTGCTTCCCTTTCCCCAGAATCCCCCTCACTCGGGCTATCCGAATCATCCACCTCGATAACCGAATCAACTATGCCACGCATGCAAATATGAAAAAGGGAATGAGCACGCTGCAGGACGAACTCATCCTCCAAGTCGGTGTACCAGTCTCGATGCTGAATGTAAAAATGTGTGTGCTTGTCACGTGCCAGTGCCTTAAGAAATCTCCGGATGCTACCGGAGGTTGCGAACCAGAGCGCAACTATCCTCTCAGCATACTTTGCAACACCAACACCAAATATCAAGAAGGCAGCCAGCGTAAGCAAGATCCCGCTGCCGATGACGTGCTTGCAGAGCACATATACGGCTCCTGCAACCTGCACCACAAGGGTCAGAAAGTGGCGATTCCAGAGCTTGCTATCTTCAAGGGCATAGGCGGTGATGTTGTCCGGGCCGCCGAGGTGCAGCAGGAGGAATGGTGCCCAGAAGGCAACGAGCTGGTGGTCTTGCGGTGTGCTGCTGCTGTAGAGGAGCTGGCCGGTCGCGTATGTCGCGGTTGTGTCCGCCAGCTGGTACGCCACCCTAAGGAAAGCCCTCAGCACAACTGAGCTATTACGCCGGCGTATGTTGGCGAAGAGATGGAGAATCAACTGGAAGACGAGGCTGGAGACAACCCCAATCTGGCTTGCCCAGTTAATCCAGATGTCCAGAACCCCTTGAGCCATTGCTGAGAGCTTGATCGATCCTGGAATGCAACAAGTATACACGGATAAAATCAGTAACGACAATTAAACAAGGTAAAAGCGCGGCCTAATTGCACAATATTGAGCTAGGAGATCGCAAGGTGGAGGCATGATACCTCCCAAATCTGACCTGCACTGAACTGCAGAGTATGACACTGCTACTTAAGTGTAACTGCAGAGCAACTGATCGAGTAGTAGTAGTACACTGCCAAGTCAACATACATGTGATTCTGATTTTCATATTGCAGGAGCTAGCTAACAAAGGACCGCCACCCAGCTGTCTGTGGAAATTGTAGGATGGCTAGAATATTGTGTTGTATTGATATGACCCTCATATGGGGTATATATAGGAGTACAAGAGGGGTAGAGACTTGAAGTACAAGACAAGTTATATGTGGTTTAAACTAATTCTATCTCTATTTCCTTATCTCTAACTTAAACCCAATTATATTGCTAACATTCCCCCTCAGTCGTAGCGGGAGTGAAGCGGACGAGTACGACTGAATTTGAAGTCTTGCTTTCGTCGTCTTCTCCGCTGCGCCGTCATCAACTGCGTCTCTGATGGGTCGGCAGTTAGGGCGGTGACTGCGTCCCCTTCTGGTGCCTTCCTGCCTTCTCCTCTATTCCCTCCCGCAGTCACAACGGGAGTATCGTGGACGCAAGTGACGAGACGGACGCTGTTGACTGGAGTTGTTGCCGATGAGTTGCTGTAGACGTAGCCATTAATGTCGAGGTAGCCGATCATGGTGATGTAGCCGTGGTCGAGGTAGTCGTGGTTGATGGTGTGGTCGTCGTGGATGATGAAGCCGCAAAGCCTGAGGCGCAAAAAAATGCGCTATGACGGAGCTGCAGACGTGGACGATGCACCTTGCGGATGTTAGAGGGTGCCGTCGGCGATGAGTCCACCAATTTTGCCAAGACTGGAGAAAGCCTATTGCGCGAGCACACATCGGTTTTGCCAGAACCGTGTGGCCGTGTAGGGTCGTCACTGTAGTGACACCGTGTCGATGCAGTCGTGCCGTCGTGGATGACGTGGAAGATGCCGTCGTCGTGACGCGGTCATTGTCGTCGGGAGCACCTCAGATTGGAGTAGTCCCTCGTTCCGATTGGACCGGGACGATGCTCAAATCGGTGTGCTTGCCTGAGGACGCCGCGTACGCGGTCTGGCGCACGCAGTTTGCCAGCAGCGATGGATGCCGGTGTAGCTCATGTGGAGGTGCATCCAATGCATGCGGGTTGACGAAGTAGAGGCCGGCATCCGGGATGGCTGTTTGTCGATGCAGATCGGATCGAGTCCATGTGACTCGTCGGGTGTCGAACTGTTGATGCGCTCGTACGCCCGTGGCGTTGATGTAGATCGCGTCGGGAGGTGTCGGGCTGATGCGCTCGTTCGACGAAGTTGATGTCGCTCGGAGTCAAGCGGGCCGTCGCTGGTCGCGGACCCTCCTGACCTGCGCGTAGCTTGTCGAGCTTGATGTTGAACCGGCCATTGAGGGAGTACTGCCCGCCGCATGCACGCGCCGCCTACGCGTGGATTCGGGTCAGATTGGATCTGAAGGATCCGAGAAAGACGCCCTGGAGTCCAGTCTCCTATTTGCCGGCTTGTTCGGCCGGCCGGCGCTGTCCTTCCTGATTGCACCTGATTTTCACCAAGATTCAAGGATGGTCGTGATTTATTTGTAGCTAAAAAGAAATTGATCTAAGGGATCCGATTTAAAAATCGATCTAATCTAAAGAATCGATCTAATGATGATGAACTCGAAAATTGGATCTAAAACTACGAGACCGATCAAATCTTTGACTGATCGGGTGCCGCGCCCCCGAGGAGAGAAGATTAATCTCCCCGGGGGCGGCGCGCTGCAGAAGTGGTAGAGGAATCTAGGATCGGCGTCGTGAGACTAACCGCTCTGATACCATGTGGAAAATTGAAGGATGGATAATATTTGTTGTTGTTTGTTGTATGACCCTCATATGGGGTATATATAGGAGTATAAGAGGGGTAGAGACTTGAAGTACAAGACAAGTTACATGTGGTTTAAACTAATTCTATCTCTATCTCCTTATCTCTAACTTAAACCCAATTATATTGCTAACACTGTCCACTTGCAAAGTAGCCAAAGACAAGAAATTAAGAACACTTATAATGGCGAGGAATCAAATTTGAAGGTACCCGCTGGATGCATCCATCAGACCAACTCATCGTTTGTAAGCTTGTCATACAAAATTAGGAAGGGGAAGGCGAATTAGGTGGATAAATACCAGTCATGTGCCTACTTGCAAATTCACATGAGAGTTTTTTATTGTTGAGACCATGCAGCGTACAAGTTGCATTCAACAAACAACAATATTGTACTCCCATAAGCATGTTATGGCAACCAAGAGAGGTAGTCAACAGCCTGGCTGGGCCAGAAATGGCAGGGAGGCAACGAGGGTGAATCCCCATCTGTGAGCTGGAGCAGGAGCGTGGCTGCAGTTGGAAATTAGGGGTTGATTCCAGGCGACAGGCGCTGAACACTGGGTCCCGTGAAGAAGATCGGTAGAAACTAATGGGTTTACCGCAATGTTTTTACTACTAATATAAAAAATATGCTCCTTATACAGGCCAAAATAAGTGTCATCGATAGAATTAATAATATGAATTCAAATACAAATGCAGTGAAATACTGAAATGTGAAAAACGGCTATACCTGTAACAGCAGCACTTAATACTAGCTGTACTGAAGTCCAAACATGAAGTAGCAGCAGAGAGAGATGGCAGCGAATAGAACAATGCCTGTCTGGTACTCAAATGCCAGAATTGCAAATTGGAATAATATGCACCCTTTGTTCTTTATTACAAAAAAAGAGCGACGCGCATGGAAGCCTCCAACCATGCCTAATTAAAAGTAATGTCACAGTGGCTTAATTAAGTAAGTCATGAACAACTCACTCACTTTTGCTACATATGTAAAACCATCATAAACTATTTCTCAATGAACAACCTTGTCCTCCTCCAGGTTTTTTTTAAACTAGTTCCTGTTCGACATTTCTGTTCCCAACAGAGGGGCCCAACCAACAATACCATATGCACAAAAATATAATTATTCACTCTGGGGCGGCATGGTTTGGATACAATTAGTAATCATGATTGTCATGAGCATTTGTTATTATTGAGACCATGCAATGCAAGGACCAACCGAACAATATTATATCTGAGTAATCTTTGAGGTTCTATCCAATCAGCTAATGATTTAATGCTACTAGATCATACAATGCAGAGGAGGCAGATGGCACTACAAAGTGAAGTGTAGCAGGTATGCCAAGTGCAGAGCTTTCTTGTGCTTTTTTCTTGAAAGAATAACAAAAAAAAAAGGTCCTACATGTGCATGCCTGCTCGGATGGATGCCTTGAAAAGTGATTGACAAGTTGCTAGGCTGAAAATACCGATGTGCTGGGCTAAATTTGCAGATTAGACCACATTTGCATTTCCAGGTTTCAATTTGATTAAGGAAAGTGCTAGATACGCAGCAAGATCCCGGGTCAGCGCCTTCCCAAAATGAGTACCTTTTTTTTTTATAAAAATACATAAACTGAAACCAGTTCAGTTCAAATACCGAAATCATGATTGTCATGAGCCTTTGCTATTACTGAGACCATGAAAGGACCAACCAACAATATTATTTGTGTGTAATATTGAAGGTTCTATCCAATGAACCGATGGTTTATTTCTAGATCATGCGACACCAGCTTTATGAGGAGATGGATGGCACAACAGACTGGAATAGCAGGTGTTCTTTTTTGCGAAAATGCATAGACTGAAACAAGTTCAGATTGAAATACTGAAATCATGCCTCTCATGAGCGTTTGCTATTATTGAGACCATGCAAGGACCGTCCAACAATATTGTCTGTATGCAATCTATAAGGTTCTATCCATTATCCAATCAACTAACGCTTTAATTCTACGTCACACAACGCCTGCTTTATGAGGAGGTGGATGGCTCAGGCACTACAGCCTACAGTAGCAGGTGTGCCAAGTGCGGAGCCTTTTTGTTAGGATCCGAACCTGAAACCTGAAGAATCAACAGTTAACTCTGAAGAATGGAAGGCACAGCTCCTTTGGTAATAGCGCCGAGTACAACTTACTTCCTCCGTCCCATAATGTAAGACGTCTTACATTATGGGACGGAGGGAGTACTAATTTGTGCCTCTGGGCAATCTCACTGTGATCAGGGATCATGCATCCGACTCCGATGGCTACCAGCTTCCTAGACTATCACCATCAACCTTGCTCTGTAATCGAATCTATCTCTGCAAAATCACTCCCAAAGTTATCTATTTTCTCTGTGTATTGTCTGAATCCTACAGCTAGGTCTGAAATTCAGTTGCGAAAATAGATAGAGAAACTGAAACCAGCACAGATTCCAATACCGAATAGGGAGAACTCACAGTCACGAGAGCGCCCACCGCGGCGGGAGCACCAGCCTTCGCGCCTCCCCTCCCTCCACGCGCTGCACTGCGGCGCGCGATGACGACCGCCGTCGGCGACCAGCCGACCACAGGCTCCGCGAGGCACACGCCCGCAGCAGCGGCCAGCGGGAGGAGGGCCCGGGGGATGGTCCGTGGCCGCTGCCATGGGTAGGTGAGGTCTCCCCCGCAGCCTCAGGCAAGAGCAGTAGAGCGCCTCGTGGTTGGAGGAAGGAACACTTCTTCCCGAGAACGAACGGACGAGATTGGGGATCTGTTATTACTGCTCAGAGCAGGCACTGAATGCTGGGTCCCACATAAATACTCCCTCTGTAAAGAAATAAAGAAATCTAAATGCTCGGTCCCACAGAGGATATATCACAGATAAACCTACCAAACCCGAACCAAGAATGGCAAGAATTCCAACACCACCTAAGCCAAAATCAGGACACCGCGAGCAAACAAGATAGCGCCTTCAAGAAGGAAGTCGACGTCGAGACGTCGTCGCCATCCGGTCCGGAGGAACCAGAACTAGGGTTTCCCCTGAGCTCGAAGAGGGGCGCAATTGAGGGCCTTGACAGCGCCTCCAAGAAGGAAAACGACATCGGTAGATGCCGTCGCTGCCAGCATCGGCAAGCCGAGCAAGGATTTTTCCTTGGCCTGAGGCTGAACAATCCCATAGCCGCCGTATCTGGAGTCGGAGATGAGGAAGCCCACGCTGGTCGGAGCCACCATGTCGGAAGGAGGGTTGGCGGGGCTGCACCTGTTGTCGGATGGTGACACCGCTTCCCGACCCACAAGCGTTGGATCTGGCAAAAACGGGGGCTTTGAGTCATACAGAGTAGGGCAGGCGGCGAAGCAAACCACAAGCGGATGGGGCGACGGCAATGAGCAACGTCGGCAAGCAGGGACTGGAGGGACACAAATCCATGCTACCGTGGCCATAGCCGTCGGGACATCGGTGAGCCAGACGAGCTGGAAGGGACGCAGCTGGCTGGTCGCCGAGGCCGAAGCTGCCCGGCAAGGGACGCCGTCAGCCATGGACACCGGAGAGACGCGGGTCCAAGGTCGCCGGGCCAGAGCAGCGCCAACAAGTATCCGCCTTGTGGAGCCCCGGAAATGCCACTACCACCGTAGCCTCGCCGCCATCGTGTGAGCCTTCACCGCGGCTCGAGAGGAGGAAGGGCCGCCAGAGACAAGGGGGTCCGCCAACGCACAAAAGGCAAGCTACAAACACCCCCGCGACTGGCCACAGGCCCACCCAAATCATGCCCAAGTAGCACCAGGAGGACTGGGCCACGCAAGGGAATGGGAGACCGCAGGGGAGGGAAAGGCGCACAAGGCCATGGCCTAGCACACCGCACCCATCGCTGGACTAGCAGGAATGCAACAGCTTCGAGGGTGCGCCCGCGACACGCGCAAGGAACTTGGGGCATGGGGGGAAGGGGGCGGTGTTGGGGAAGTGTGGGAGGGACGAATCCACCCCCGCTGCGGCCATCCCAAGGCGCGGCGCGGCCTAGCTGGCCGGCCCTCCGGCGATGGCGCGACAGAAGCGGGCGCCTCCCGGCGGTGGCGATAGATGGATCTCGAGAGCGGCGCGGTGAAGCGGACGCAAGTGGGGGAGACGGATCCGCCCCGCCGCCACCATCCCGGGGTGCGGCACGGATTTGCCGGTCGGCCCTCCGGCGGCGGCGCAGCGGTGGTGGACCGGGGGGGGGGGGGGGGGGTGGTGGCTACCCGCCGGCGGCGGATGGGGTTTCCCCTGTGCCATGAGAGGAGGTTACGCGGGGGCTGCCTAAGTTTTTATTTTCAAAAAAATTGTTCTTAGTTCGTTGTCCACCAAGATGCTTAAGCTTGCATCCATGAACCTCTTGTACAAGTTGATTTAAGAACTGACTAATACAGGAGTAGTTTTACCATAACTAACACAGCAACCCGTACTAAGTAAATACCTTCAGTAAGAAGCAGAATCATAGCACGATCTGTTGATGCTAGGAGGCTTGCATTCATGCCAGAAAAAAAAGTGTTTGGATCAACTGAAATGTAAGTACTGAATTTTCGGAAACTGACTGAAGCACAACGGCGTGCACAGCGTGGTCGGCTTGGTAATAAAAGTGGCTGTATGCATCGCTCTGATGCAGAGGCCGGGGATATTTCCTTTTTGAAGAAAAAAAAGGCGTGATCAGCCACTCCATCCGAGGATCTGACCGGCGCGCTGGCCGGGGAGTACCATCCGTCCGCCTGGTCTTCCTAGAAACTCTTATTGATCAGATTTGTAGTTTGGCAGGAATAAATATGTATTGCTGTATGTATGCAATTGAAAATCATGAAATGTATTCGAACTGTGTTTTGGCTTTCGGTTTGCATTTATTTTCGCTCCTGAACGAGATGGCCGAAATTCGGTCATTTTAAAAATTACGGTAAAATCTCGGATGAAATTACAAAACCAAATTTTATATTTTAAACGAAATTTAACAAAAACTGGCCGAAATTCGGCCGAAATTTTTGAAAACAAGAAGAACAAAAGTATGGCAGCCAAACAACAATGAGGAGTATGGCAGAGCAAAGCTTTGGGGATTAAAAACTGTGAAAAAGATTGAAACAAGGACAGGGAGAGGTGCTTCAGAGTTGAGGAGGGAGTTGCCGATGGATTCAGCCGCATTGCATGACGAGCAGCATGCAGCCCGCAGCCGGCAGAGGTCGGCAGCAAGAGCTGGGCTGTCGGGAAGGGGCGAACGGGACAGGAGCACATGCTCGTGCGGGGTGGCAGGCGGCGACGAGCGGAGGAGCCATGTCTGGGCGTAGCGCCGCCGCCGCACACACAGGTCGACCACGGGGTCGTGGTTTGTTTAGGGTTAGGGCGTTTGGTTCGATCCTTTTATATTGGGCAAAGCGTGGGGAGGATCCATAAGTTGGACTGGGCCAAAAAGATTTCAAACTGGGCCGAAATTTTTGGCCGGTACAGGCATTTACCGGGCCCAGGCGAGATGGACGGAATTCGGCCGAAAATTGATTATTTCGGCCGAAAATCAAAACACATTTCGAAGCATGTATGTATGCTAGTCATAATTATGAAATACATATGCAAATGGCATGTCCTATTCTTGCCTGTGTGCAGCCTGCAACATGGAAAGTTCTGAATTTGCACACAACATATATGCAGTTTTGTATGCATCAGGCAAATAAGAGAATCCGAGTGCATGTCCTGTTCGTGCCTATGTGCAACCTGTATCATGTCAGGTTCTGAATTTTACACACAAGTGACAGGTGTGTGCACCCTGACATCCATATATATATATATATGGTCAGGATGCATAGTTTTGCAATGGACATAATGCAAGTGACAGTTGTGTACACCCCGCCACTAAAAATAGCCATCCCGCGTCTGGAGCCAAGAGAATCAAGCCCAGTCATCAATTTTCACACCAAGTGAGCAAAACACAAACATTGAATTACGGGTCTGATAAAAAGCAATAAAGCAGTTGATTCAGGCCCTCCACTAAACACCCTGCCACTAAAAATAACACCAGGTTTTTTCAGAGCCATCTTCCCAACTCTACGATGGAAGACCCGACAACAGGCCCGACTGACTCCCGGATGCTCGATATCCGGGCATTGTAGTAGGCTGGCTACTTGGGCTCTCGCAGTGTCATGTGAGATTCAAAAAGCTTGCATTCCTCTTCCCGCTTAAAATTTCAAGAAGTAAGACGCCGAAACTGTAGATGACCGAATTGGTCAAGAAAAGACCCTTGGAGGCATACTCCATAAGAATTCCTTCAGGCTCCTTGATTACTACATTCATGCAAAAGGAAGGCGGGCTTGAATGTGGACCCGGTGGCAATCAAAGTGCATCGTGTGTTTCCAAACTCTTGGTTCCTCCAATGTCTCAGATAATTAAATCCCCTATGCACAAATACTGTATGCACATGAACTAGGTCTAATGATGGACTGGATTCTTAAATGTCGCTCATATATATATATATGCATATCCATCTACTAGTCTCCACTTTCCCTCACACAAATTGCCAACGCCAACCACCAAGCATGCATCTTGTATGCATGTCTAGAGTATGGGGCACCATGGTTTTCATTTGCTCGTGACATATCTACTCATACCCAGAGAAAATTGTTTCTCGGCATCTCTTTTTAATGAACTTCTCTTTCATTCATCATATAGATTAAGGGTGTGTCTAACTAACAGTCGACTGATTTTCATTTTACCATAAGTCAAATTTGTGTCCAATAATTTTGCATCACTAATTAGTTTGCAGTCTAATTTGACTGGACTGACCACCCAGAAGACACAAAACCGGCTAATTACAAACAAAATACACATGACCGTACTAATAGGTTTGATCCTCCACAATGCAGTACAGTCAATAAAAAGCAATAGGCCCTCGTATACTGTTTTCAGATCCCATAGTGCAGTACAACCACTTGAAAGATTCATTTCTCAACAACAGAAAACTATTGAAAGTTGCAAAAGAAAAAAATGGTGACCTGACTCAGGGACTGCTTAAGGTTTTACATTGCACATGCGCCACCTTTGAGCATTGACATTCGTAGAGCACATGAAAACTACATACACCCTTCATACAAAAGACTGAGAATGTGACTTCAATGTCCATTGCTACCTCGAGGTTGCTCCTGAGAACAAAAGATTTCAACCCCCCTTGATGTAGATGCGCCCGTCCAGTGTGGTCTTGTACTCGGTCCTTGTGTAATGACGATCTTTTGTGCCCTACAACTAAACGGGAGTAAACCTTGATCTACATATAAATTATTAAAAATAGTCCCGTGAAACGATGTTTTGGCATTGTTTTCAGGGTATTGAAATCTGTTCAATGAAACAGATTAGGCGGACAGGTTCAATCTTAAGCAGTTTTAAGAAACATGACATGTTTCTCACTGGTCAGTACACACAACATAAAAGAAATAGAGGCAGTGCCTGGCTGATACCATCCACCCAAAGGAACCTCCAAAACTTAAGGTTATTATTTACAGCTGGAACAACCACACAGAACCACAGTATAATTTGTTCTATTTCCCCATTCTAAGAACAGAGAAAAGAAAAAGGAAAAAAAAAAGATATTTCAGTAAGGAGAACAGGCACAAGTCACAACATATATCTAGTCTACCTGCATCACTTCAAGGGAACCACGAACCATGCATGAGCTTTCTAATAATCTATTTAGAGAAAAATAAATAAAGGACTAAACAATTAATCAGCCGGTTCTCTTCTGAAAGTGTTTGTTCATGCGATGTGGCCTCCGTATCTGACAGCGAACGGAGTAGTTGTATTGAAGAGGAAGACGGGACGTTAATATATGGACGTTGAATTTCCCTCTAGGCATAACACTTCCAATGAGAAGATCATGCATGCTCATCATCCTGAGAGCTTCGGGTTCAGTTTGAGCAGAACATGTCTGGTGACCAGCAAACATCCCAATACATTCGGCAGTTTTCTTCACTCTCCAGAAATATTCTGTCTCCAGCATTGGCCAAGGATAAGTGAAATGCTCCCCATACACTGAGTTGTTTGCCTGCTTCGAATTCCTCAGGGCCGCAAAGGCCATGCTCCAGAAATGAAGGTTCATATTTGCTTTTAGTAGTTCACCCATTCATCAGCCAAGCCATGTCCATGGCTATTGATGTGAGCTTTGGGTGGTCCTCCGCTCTTGTGCTCCCAAAAACATGCACCTTGAAGAAGTACCAGTATGCTTCTTGAGAAAGGAACTGTAACCTGGGGGGTTTGGTGGTTCCAAAGCTTTTGGTCTTGTCGGAGCGGCTCACAATTATCATCTTACTCGTGATGCAGGTTTTCACAGCTGAATACAACCTCTACCATATACACTAGTAGAAAAAGGGGCTATGGTCCAGGCCGCCTCAGCCCATTAGTCCCGGTTCAGTCTAGAACCGGGACTAATGTGAGCAGTGGTCCCGATTCGTGCGGTTAAGGCATTAGTCCCGGTTCATCTAGACCTTTTGGTCCCGGTTGGTGGGATGAACCGGGACCAATGGGCCTCGCTCCTGGCCCACAACTATTGGTCCCGGTTCGTGCCACAAACCGGGACTAAAGATTAGACCTTTAGTCCCGGTTTGAGGCACGAACCGGGACTAATGGGGATGAGACCTTTAGTCCCGGTTCGTGCCACGAACCGGTACTAAAGGTCCCATTTTCAAACTATACCCCCCCCCCCCCCCCCCCGAAAATGTCAAAAAAATAAAAGAAAATAAGTTTCACATGTGATATGTGGTCTAGTTGTTGGGAAAATTTACAAATATGAATTTCGACTTTATTTACAAAATCTCTCTGGAATTTGTAAAATGCGCATAACTTTTGCATACGAACTCGGATGAAAAAGTTTTTTATATGAAAAATCATCTACTCGAAAAGTTACATCCGATGGAGACAGCCTACGGCCTGTTTGCAAATTTCTAGAATCCTCAGTTTTTTTAAATTTCAGTTTTTTAAAATACTTATTCAAGAAGTATTAGTGTTACTAAATAATTATTCAAGAATATTAGTGTTATTAAATAATTATTTCACCTTTTTTGAATTTTGGTCAAATCTGGTCAAACTATGGTCAAACAATGGTCAAACTACTTATTCAAAAATATTAGTGTTACTAAAAAATTATTGTTTTTTAGAACAATAGTTTTAAACTCAAACAGTGAAATATGTGACTTCATGCTCAAGCTAAATTTCTGAGGATTAATAGGATTGACATCTTACTATTGTCAGGAAAACAACAAGTGCAGACTTGGAAACGAGGGAGAATAGAACCCGGAAGTTAAGCGTGCTCAGGCTGGAGTAGTGAGAGGATGGGTGACCGTTCGGGAAGTGAGATGATTTGGAATGATGAGGGGTGATTAGAGATTAAGTTGAGCAGTGATGAGGGGTGATTAGAGATTAGAGGTTAAAATAATTCAGAAATTTGAAAATAAAAAAAATTTCAAAAAATAAAAAAAATTCAAAAAGAAATTTCAAAAAAAAAATCAGGAAATTTCCTTTAGTACCGGTTGGTATTACCAATCGGGACTAAAGGTGGACCGGCCACGTGGAGGGCCTTTAGTCCCGCTTCTGGATTGAACCGGGACTAAAGGGTCAGGGCATTAGTACCGACACTTTAGTCCCGGTTCCAGAACCGGGACTAAAGGCCCTTACGAACCGGGACTAAAGGCCCTTTTTCTACCAGTGATAGGCGCCTCCATATCCAGAAGCAGCTCAATGATGATCAGTGTCCTTCCACGTCCACCGCCCATCCCACGGTTTTGATGGTCGATTCTACCTCCATCTCGTAGGGTCTCTAGACTTGCATCTTAATATTGTATCCAACGAAAAACAAAATTTCATGGAAGTGGTTTCATCAGTCACACCCATGCTCAATCAGGGGGCTCTATGCCTCGTCTTAGTCCAATGACATGTTGACGATTTCTCCGTCTGACGCGTCGTTGGCGTCGGTCTCGGCGTCCCCAAGGATGAGCTTGTCGATGTTGTCGTCGTCGAGCACTATGTCGTTGTAACGCTCGAAGTAGTTGTGGCACCAGAGCTCGAGTTGGGTCTCTACCTCCGATTCCTCGATGACCCGCCGCGGCTCCTCCTCTCGAGCAACCCGCCACTCCTCCGACTGACATGGAAGACTTATTTCCTGCCGCCGATGGTGTCATCGTCTCATCACCATAGCTACCCACTTAGACTTACTCCAACTAAAGCAAGGACAACCCTAGACTATAGAGACAACCCAGACTGAGTTCCCCACACGTTGCCGGTAGATGTGAGGAGAATCATCGGCGGCGGAGCCCTTAGGAGAAAACCCTAGCACTTTTTAATCTTAGGTGGAGGCGATGATTGGGAGATGTATGAAGTATGTAAATGACAAGTAGTATTCCGTTTAATCATTGCTTGGCTCCTACCGATCACCCTCCAAAAGCTCATTAACTTATAAGGCCATCTTAATACTCTACTAGCTAGTATTCATTATGCATAAGACGGAGCTTTTGCTACCGGGCGGCAGTATACGACAATGTTGTGGCCGCTATATATAGTACCCACTTGCAAAAGCAAATGCTAGGGTACTGCAGGTGCAAAACGAAATCACTGGGATGGTGCGGTGCATATGGCCGCCGCCGACTTGAAGGCTCCAGATTAAGTAAACCCTTTCGTGACCATGTGGTTTCCTCAACTGATATATACGATCTGGTTCTAAACTACTTCTTTTGACTGAGTGTCAAAAACGTTTTTATATTATGAGCAGAGGGAGTAATTTCAAATAGTTTGGGTTGCTTACTTTTCAGTTTTCACGTCACTCTCCCGCTCAGCATGTGCGTCATTCCCTGGTCAACACGCGTGCAATTTAAATACGACCATACGTTAGGTGCTCATACGGTACACCACCTCTTTGGCGGACTACATACTTTGCTTCGTGGATGCATGAACGAATAATTGTACATACAAACTTTTGAGTACGTGTTCATTCCGCGTACTGTATGTCTCTCTCCCGGTCAGTGCATGCATGCACTTTCAAACATCCAATTAACTACTGTAGTTCCAATCTGCATGCTTGCATTAGTGATTGCATGCAACTATTAAAAAAATATGCTCTATTATATGCTCTTTTGATCTTTTCAATTGGATCACCAGGGAGGGAGCAACAACCCCGGACGACCTGCTAGTCAAACATGCCGTACCTCTCCTCGTGCTCTGTCGTGGGTCTCGTACTGCTCTTTCTTTTCTTTTAAACGACGGACCAGCAGTCCTCCGCCCATAGCCGCTGGCACGAACATACCGTGGCGCATACTTAACTTCGTCACTATATAAGGTGGGCACGCGCAGATCCGCATATGCATTCTTGGAAAACAAGATGAAGAGCAGCAGCATGATGGTCGTCAATGGCGGCTCCGAGATGGACGCGTTACTCACCCGGCAGCAGGAGCTTCTGGCGCAGCTCCGAGCGCTCATCCTGCCTGCGCTTCGCGACGCCGACGGCAGGTCGGTCGACCTCGCCGTCAGCCTCTTCGACGACGTGATCGACTGCATCGCCGGCGTCATGTCCAGGCTTCACGGGATCAGTACACAAGCAGACGGTCATGGACCGGCGTCGGCCTTCGACCACACAGACGTTGATGTAATTTCGCCCAACACCGGCGAGGGACAAGAGGAGAAGCCTATGATCAGCAACATTGGTCAGAAGAGAAGGTTTGAACTTTTCGAATAAAATTCAAATTGGACCCTTCCTCGATATATTTGCATTCCAGGTATATATCTCGCCAATCAATTGCCACTTATGTATATATGTATGCATCATGTAGGAGAAACAACGACAGGCGATCAAGATCACTTGTAACAGCTGTTCCACATTATGATGGCCATCACTGGAGAAAATATGGGCAGAAAAACATTAACGGGAGGGAAAATGCTAGGTATCTATACTACTACCACTAAGCAATTCATTCAATCATATCGTCACATTACTACTACAAAACCCTATATTCTAGATCCATTATTTGAGATGGTTCTCGTAAATCATCACATGTGAGACTTGTCTGAGATGGTTTTTTGTTATGTAAAATACATCAGAGGAAATCGCCAAAGAACAATAAGTTAACCACAATCCTAGTCTCATCCCCCGGTCTCTCCACTCACCTGAGGTCTCCTGCCACTACATGTCTTCTCCCCTCCAATCCACATTCCTCTCCCCTGCCCTCTCTCACGTCACCCTCGCCACATATGGTCTATCTCCCCCCATGGCCCATGTCCCTCTATTTCGTTCCGTCATGGAATGTATTTTGATCCATGGAGAGCGGATGACAACGAGCAGGATGAAGGGTAAGAATAGGCTTGGGTCAGGGATGTGGACTAGGAACGTCATGCCCATGTCACACTCTTCGTGTTGCATGACTCCCCTCTTGATGACCTGGTCAATTGTTTGGGTGCGATTTTTTCCGGCCATTTCAGATAGGTGACTATCGATAATTAAAGCGGTATTCGTATTTACAAGTTATTAAGCAACCAATTTCTCATTATAATTCATAACAAACTTGTAATTAAGCAGGAGCTACTACAGATGCGCCTACACAGAACGCAATTGCTCAGCAACCAAGACAATTCAGCAACAGGATCAAAACGGCTCTCTTAGTTGTGAAGAGGAAGCTGCAAAGTACAATGTTGTCTACTACGGTCATCACACTTGCAGCAATCACAGCACTATAAATGGTGCGATGAATGACCCAGGTATGGACCTGAGTCAAAATGAGAAAATGGCGGGATCAGTAAAAGAATTTCAAAAGTTCGACCAAGGAGATCTGGATGTGCCAGCTCTAATAGAAGTGCTTGACAACGCTGAGCTGGATTGGAACATCATTTGCTAGAGTACATTTTTGGTGGTGAATTTGGACAAGTTTATAATCATGCCTAGTTTACAAATGGCTCAGAGATGCGTGGAAGTCCTTTTTACGTTTAAATTTATGTCTGGTTAGGCATGTAGAAGCATATAATTTGTGTTGATATATATTGTAACAAAATATATTAATAAATTATACGGGCAATTTGTAAATATAAGTACGACACATGTTTCGACAGTAAGTTCCATGTGGATCATTCAGTAGTGATTTTACAAGCTTCTCACTCGCCATAGAAACAAAGGCCACAAAAAAAAAGAATGTGGATGGGTACAACGGTGTGATGTTTGTCCAATCTTCGCGGTGGTTGCCATCTGTGTGGATGTGATGTCATGTGCGGTGCTGGGGCTCCATGGGGGTGTTATCTCTTTTTTCACGAAACCTAGCTGTGTTTTTTCGATTTTATTTCAGTATGAAATATGGGGCTATTCGATGTAAAAGTAAATCCGGGGCTAGTAGTTTCTAACGTTTAAAGAAACAATGCTTACTTGAATGTCCATTTTGTTCTTCTTTTGGGCACTTTTACAATGGGGAACTACTAAGGAGCAGAAGCCCATGTTCCTTCTGTTATGGGCATTTATTCCTTTTTATTGTTTTAGTCTTCAGTTTTCATAAATTACCGTATGTAATGTCATATAATTTTATAGAGTCCAAACAAAATGTAACAGGTATTGTGGCACAAGGAGATGAACTTATGGACCTAACTGAAACTACCATATTCATTTCATGATTCATAGTTTAACTTGGTGCAGATTCTGTACTAACATCATGCAATGGCTTTTGCTATCTATCTTTGAATTAAATGTGTATTTGTCTACACAAATAAACATTTTCTAATTTACTTTTTCTTTGTATTTTCGTAGTACATAATAATAAATTGGTATGCACATTTAGCTTAAACTCAAAGTTAAGACTTTGATTCAGATTATTACAGACCTTCTGTAATTTTTACGTGATTGTATGTTTTTCTTAATATTGCACTTGCAGTTTTTGATACATTAAAATCGCATATATTTTGTTGTGTGCAGCTGACCATATCTAAAATGTCCTTGCCAATTCTTAATCACATGAGAAATAGTTAAGCCCTAGTCATATATGTAATCGTCCGATCTAGAACATCAAGATCTGTGCAGTAGTTAATTTTACTCATTGTTTCTTGTCTACGTAAGAGGGTCAGCAGGTTTGTGCTTTGTTGGTCCAGGAGTTGTTGTTGTATATTATTTGTTTCCCATATATTTTTAATCCAACGGGGGAGTAGACTTTGTATGTTTGTTGTTCAAGTTTGGGATGGAAATGTATTTCGGGCTATAGCGCCTCCCGTACGGGCCTCTTTTCTGAGTGATTCTCTCTAACATAATGTCCGGAGTTATTTTCATCTGTTTTAGTATGTTTTATTTTTATTTTTATTTCCTTTCTACCAACAAGAGGGAATACCGACTATGTTTCCGTAAAGTTCTAGTGGTTGGAAGATCTTGAGTAAGTAGTTTCGATTTTGAGATTAGATGTGTTTATCTGTGTGTGTGGCCAATGAACTTCATCTTTCATGCGTGTGTATATGCACAATACGTTGTGGTATTGTTCATTATCTATAATTCTTAATTAAGATTACTAGATATATCGTAAAATATGTTTGCTTAGTGTATTTTGTTGATATGAAGATGCTAATTATTTCCCCCTAGAACTTGCTCAAACTCAGAAAACTTTAACTTATAATAGAACTTATAGTAATTTAGAACGAATGAAGTAATTCATATTGATTTGTTGAATTCTTATGTTTTCTTCTCTCTGGCCATTCATATGTTTTTTTATCCATCAGTTTGGTGTTACCGAAAATAAGTAGTAATCGGGGCTTCCAAGCCCTACATTTTTTTATTGTACATAGTTTTAGTTATCAATTTTTTTATTTTGCATACGACCTACTTCTCAATTGACCTAAAGAATTTTTGATCTCATGTTGACACTCATGCAGATTTTGTCTTTTATTTACGGGGGCTTCTGGGCCAGGACGCAAAGTTCACTAAAAAAATTCCTAGTTTTTTGTAGTTGGTCATTAATTTATTTTAATCTTGAGTTAAGTAAAAACTATGGTTTTTTATGAAACATGATTCCTCTCTCTTCCATGGTGTAGGATTTTAGAAACAAGTATTTTGAATCTAAATTATGCACTGCCAAGTAATTTATTTTTTATTTTTAGGGGCCACAATGTCTTTACAGAGGAGTTGCATATTTTGAAGACCATAGTTGCCGAAATATTGTGAGTGCAACTGGATAACATATTTTTTTATTATCTTTAATTTGATCTTTGTTTATTAATATTTCATAATGTGTTGCTCATGGCCGCAGGTGCATTTCATTTTGTTTTCCCAAAATATCAAACCCATTTCAACATTGGTAGGGGGCGAACAACTAGGAGAGGGAGGTTTCTCGCAAAAAAAAAACTAGGAAAGGGAGGTAGTTCCTTTTTTTTGCTTTTCACTTAGAATATACACCGCGAGTCGCACATGGGCCGGCCTCGTGCAATAAATGGGTGCGATGATAGTTGAATTTTTTTTCTCTCTCCGGAATATCGATCATCCCTAGTTGCACATCCATCGTCTGCGGGCAAATAAGAGTGGGGTGATAGTTGTATTTTTAAATACAACCCACTGCTCCCAATCTGCTTATTGGGTGCCACAAAGGTTGGGGTATAGTTGCATTTTGTTTTTTCTTATAAAAATTCATGCCAGTCGCATGTCCGTGGTAGATGTGTTAGTGCACCGCTTGAGGACTGGTGTACAAAATTTGTATAAACTCGATATATGACAATACACTAGTTATACATTACTCAACATAGATCTTATACATATAGATAGTTTATATAAGAAAGAAGAACATACACCCCATGCTAAAAATAACTAAGAAGAAGAACACAACATACATTTCTTTGACCCAAAGCAGGTGGTGGTGGATGGGGGTCTCGGTATTTCTTCCCTTTAATATTATTATTGCACTTATACCCAACCGTAGTTCTGGATGCATGTAGAGTTGTACCATCATGCTTCATGCACTAGATGAAGTTGTGAGAAACACAAGTCCCAAAGTTAAGCCATATCCCTAGTTGTGGTGCTGCTCTAGCTGATAATATGGAGAATCTCTTGTTGGTCTTGTTCTGCCTGACTGCATGGCCCAAAGTTAACCCATATCTAGTCTTGGATGCTCTTTTGCCCTGCCAAACGTGTAAGCAACTAGTACGTGTCATACCTTTCATGGCCATCCCATAACCAAACACGTCCATGTACGGCCTAGCAGGCACGCCTAGAATAGGCAAGCATGAGTCCATCTTCTTACCACCGCATGCATGCAGCTCGTGCAGCTCCGGCAGCAGAGCGGCCGGCAATGGCAAGGCCGTGCGCTGGTTGATGAACTGCACTATGCTCTCCATGAGAACCTTGCTGGTCGCCCGCAGCAGGCTGTATAGGTGGAAGCCATGGTCTTCCCCCTCCGACTCCACCAATGTCACGGCATTTTCATCATCTGCCCACGCGCAGCAGTCGCGCATGTTAGCCGCCAGCCGGCGCCCGCGGTCACGCAAGGTGTCCTTCTCGGCGACGGCGACCAGCATACGCCGGCATGTCAGCGAGGCGATCTCCTCGTCGAGAGGGTTGACCCGAGGATCATTCTTGTCGAGACGGCCCGCCGTAACGAACGGCCAGAGTCTGTCTATGAGCTCCGGCGTAAACATGGCGACGCCGTCCCACTCTAGCTCGGAGCTGGACAGCCGCTGGACGCCCCAAACGTATGGGTGCACGATGACAAGCCCCTCGACGTCGATGTGATCGCCGCCGCTAGCAGCACGCACCGCCGTGTTGTAGACGATGTTGCCGCCAGCGCTGTCGCCGGCGAGGAACGTGCGCCCGAGGTCGGCGTAGTCGGAAAGCCAGGGATCAGAAAGGGACGCCACCCACTGAAGCGCCGCCCATGCATCGTCGTAGGCCGCAGGCACGGGATGCTCCGGCGCGAGACGGTACTCCACGGACACGACGAGCGCCCCGGCGCGCGCGGCCAGGGACCTGGCGTAGTTGTGGTACGTGCGGCAGAACGCGCTCTCCGTGCAGAAGGATCCCCCGTGGACGTACATGATGACGGGGAGCCTGTCGCCGGTTGCGGCGGCAGCTGCGGGAAGAAACAGGCGCGCGGACACGCCGGTGCTCTCGTCGACGATCACGTCCTTGGTCGCCACGCCACGGTTGGCAGCAGCGTCCTCCGACGCTTCCACGTATGAGCTGCTCAGGAAGCGCTCGACACGGCCGCCCTTGTATTCGCGGATGAATGGATACAGGTCGACGGTGATGTCCTCCTCGCCGGCGGCATCCTTCTTGGTAGCTGGAGAACTCTTGTTTGCATGCATCGTGTTTAATTGAGGAAGTGTAAATCTAGTGCTAACCGAGTATGAAGCTCTTGTGTTCTCTGCGGTGTGGTGGCTGGGACTGAAGCTGCTCATTGGTTTTTATAGCTTTTTTTTAGAAAAAAGAGGATGATCTCCAGCCTCTGCATGCAGTCATTTTATTAATGGGTCTGTCTAGTACACATCTAGATGTGATATAATTATATCACATCTAACCTGATAAGCACTATGTCTGTGGTCTATTTTTTTTGTCCCAGCTTTTTTTTTATTTCTTGTTGCTGTGTAGTTATTTTTAGAAGGTTAGATGTGACATCATTAAAAAACATTTAGATGTGAATTAGACAAACTGTTTATTAATTATTCTTGAGAACCTTACAAAGTAAAACAACAATATGCCTGAATCTGCCATCTTGATAACATCTGCCGCTACTCCTATTCAAATGATGAAGGGATGCAAGCTGAGCCACATACCAAGACCTCTCACCTAAGCCTAATATCAAAAGTCGGAGGCCCCGACCGAGCCATTTGCCAGGTCCGAGGCTCAAACCGGTCCGACGCACTCACATGTGTCGCCGCCGCCGTCTTCCGCTGGTCCATCTTCAGAGCAGATTAAGGTGACAACCTTGGCAAGTCCTCCGCCATCGACGCCAAACGACGACCTCCACCTATGCGAGCCTTGGCAGGTCCTCCGCCATTGACGCCACCACGACGCCAGCCGACGACCTCCACCTACACGAGTCCATCTCCAAGAACGGACGTAAATCCATGCTAGGATAGGGCCGCACCACCACCGTCGCCCACCACCCACAAGCGCCACCCAACCCCAAGGTTCTCAAAGTGGTGCCTTTAAGAAGGGAACGGTGCCGTGAGCGCCGCCGCCGGCCAACAAAGTTAGGGTTTTCGCCCGGGAGACCTATGAGGAGGTGAAGTGAGGAGATCAGTCCATACTGACGCCTCTAAGGAGGGGAACGGCGCCCTCAGGCGTCGCCGTCGGCACAGCCGGTCATGGCCGGCCAGGGATTTCGCCCGAACTAGATCTTCACCAGTAGCAGCGCCTCCTGTACAAAACCGGCGACCAAGAGGAAGTGTGGTCCGATCAGGATGGCCCGCGCGCCAAACAGGGGAGGAGGGGAGGCATCAGATCGCGCGCATCGGCCGCCGCCGACCGCCAACGACCACCGGATCCCGCCGCCCGCGCGGCCGGAACACCAGATCCACCGCCCACACGCCTCCTAACTGGTCGTGCCTTGCCAATGAAGCCGCTGCTCCAGATCCGGGGGTTCCCCATGCAGAAGTCGGGCAACCGATCGAGGCCGCGCCGCCACCATCCTTGGCGCCCCGGGCTTGCCCGGTGGCTGCCTCAGGCGGCGGCGAGAAGGTGGGACGAGGTGGGGAGGGGGCCGCGGCGGCGCAGCTAGGTTCCACCGCCGGCGCCGGGGGAGGGACGTGGGGTCGCGGGAGGAGGGGTCGCGATGAGTGAATTCTGGTTTTTATAGCTGAACGACTGAATGAACTCAAGTCGATCATTTTTTTAATGTAGGAATAGAACGCCTATAATACTAACTGAATATTAATTAATAGATCCATTAGAAATATGCACGCATATTATATTTATCCGGTGAGTAGAACTTTCTTCATATACTTAGTCAACGATTTATATTAATAGATTCATGTCATTGCCTCATGTATACACTTAGAGCTACTGACTGATTTCATTATACTAACTCGATCATGTATAAACTTCGAAATATATATTTGGAAGAGGTGTGACGATGGCATTGCCACGACGCTGTCCCGGAGGTCGCGGCTGCCGTGGTACAGAAGCATGCATGTGCGGCGGAGCAGCGCCTCCACCTCCGGCGGCACGTTCTTCATCACCCTGGCCGCGCGGCGACCACTGGACCGGCGCGGACGTCGAACGAGTTGCCGCTCAGGAGCGCTAAACTCCGCTCAGACAAGCCGATTTGTTCATAGACGGCGCCAGCACAAGCGGCACCACCTCTGGCCCTGCAGCAGGTGGTGGCCACGCCAATATCTTGTGCGCGCAACGGAGTCCCCGGCATCGGTGCGGGAGAGATGTTGTGCGAGCCCCGCGGTTCGACCAGGTCATGTTGGGTCTACTCCGTGTGCACCAGGTCATGTTCGGTTGGATACAGTAAAAGAATAGAGAAAAAGACCCGCACATGTGATAGGTATAGTCAGCAGCAAAATTGGGAAGAACACCGAATGGGGTAAAATGTGGTATAAGTCTGCTTGAATGGGGTATAAATTGAGAATTTTTGCTAAATGGGGTCATATCTTCTACAAACCTGAAACTTGAGGATAAAAAATGGAATCAACTCTAATTATTATTGTCAGGCATGAAATTAATTTTTTTAGAGAAAATGCATATGCCTGACTTTATAAATAAAGCCATCAGGTAGCGTCACGTCACAACCATCCAAACAACACAGAAGCAGAGCGAAGTTTAAGAAGTACGAATACATGGCAACCAGCCAATCATGGCACGCAGGCCAACCTAGAGTCCAAAAGAACAGGAGATTAAGCCATCCTCCTAGATCGCCGCAGCAGGGAAGAAGTTGTAGATCTCATCTTAGATAACATGTCGTCGAACGCCTCTAGGTCCACCTCCTTAGTCAATAATCTCCACTGCTGCAAAAAGACAATGGCTCTAAATAAGCAATTCACAGGGTTAGCCGGAAAGATGTGTTTGATAGTGAACTTGTTCCTAGTAGTCCACAACGACCAACAGATCGCTGCCCAACCAACCCAGAATAATCTCTTAGTCCGACCGGATAAAGTATTAACACAGCGCCGCAGGTCCTCGAAGGAAGATGGATTCCAGTTAACATGAAGCCAATGTCTAATGCAACTCCAAAGGAATTTGGCCAACGAGCAATGAAAAAATATGTGCTCGGTGTTTTCAAGAGCCCCACATAAAGCGGAACTATCAGAGCCTGGACCGTTCCTCTTCTTAATTTGATCAGCCGCAGGGAGTTTACGACGAAAAGCTTGCCACATGAAAATTTTGATCTTAGGGGGAATACGGGCCAACCAAATATTCTTGAATTTCACTGTATGGACACCTGAGATAAGTTTGGCGTACGCAGACTTAACTGAGAAACAACCAGAAGAAGAGTGAGGCCAGACAACCGAGTCGTCTTCCTCCGAGAGCAAGGGGAAGCAGGCAGTAAGACGCTGCCAATCATCCAACTCCGCAGGAGAAAGGGATCGCCGGAAGTCAAGATCCCAGTTGTGAACCGAGAGCTCAAAGATAGAGATCTCCGGAGCAGAGCAATACGAGAACAGGGTCGGGAAGGCCACCACAAGAGTGGTATCCCCCACCCACCAGTCTAACCAAAAGCGAGTGGACTTACCATTCCTAACTATAAACTTAACGAGGGACCGGAAGATCGGGCGAACTTTAACAAGCTGACGCCAAAATTGAAAGCCACCCGAGGAAGAAACGAACATGGGGCTGGAGGAGGGGAAATATTTAGCTTTGAGAAAAGATAGCCAGAGGGGGCGCTCCTCGAGGGACATTATTTTCCACCACCATTTTATCGTGAGGCACTTGTTCATGACCACCGTGTTAATGATGCCTAAGCCCCCCATGTTCCTAGGCCTACAGATGAGATCCCACTTAACCATCCTATATTTGCATTTATTGTCAGAGGAATTCCAGTAAAAAGCACCCCTATGCTTGTCAAAGCCAGCGTGAATCCCTCCGGACAGGAGATAAAAGCCCATTAGAAACATCGGAAGGTAGGAGAGGCAAGCGTTAGTAAGGGCAACCTTGCCCGCCTGGGAATTATATCGGCCTCTCCACGGCAAAACCCTGTTCCCTACTTTTGTCACTGTCGGGGCAAAGTCTTTTGCCAATAGCTTGAGAGGGGAGATTGGGAAGCCCAGATATTTGAAAGGGAAAGAACCAAGAGAGCAATTCAGAAGATGCGCCACTCTCTGAGCCTCAGAGTCAGTTACCCCAGTTACAATAACTTCGCTCTTCGAAAAGTTGATTTTAAGACCCGATAGCGCTTCAAAGCATAGAAGAAGGAATTTCAGATGCGTGAGACTAGCCTCATTAAGTTCAACCATAATAATGATGTCGTCCGCGTATTGAAGATGAGTGATACCATTGGGAATCAAGTGAGAACTAACAGGCGTAATGTGACCAGCAAAAGCTGCTCGAGAAAGGATATGAGTGAGAGCATCCGCGACACAATTAAAGAGAAGGGGGGAAGCCGGGTCACCTTGTCTAAGGCCCCTACCATTAGCAAAGAAATTACTAATCTGCCCATTCACCGCCACAGCCATGTGGCCATCCGAGACCAACTGCATAAGACGGTGAACCACCGCACCTTCGAAGCCTTTAGCAAGAAGGACTTGGTGAAAAAAATTCCATCTCACCGAGTCGTAAACCTTCTCGAAGTCAAGTTTGAGTACCACTGCCTTAGTGCCCTTGGTTCGCATGTCATGGACAATCTCATGCAAGCATAGAACACCATCCAGAATAAATCTACCCTTTATAAACGCAGATTGAAAAGGGCTAATGACGCGATGGGCGATTGGGGATAGCCTGGTAGTCAGACCCTTAGCCGAGATCTTCGCAAAATTATTAATTAAGGCAATGGGCCTAAACTAGGAAATCGGGTCAGCCCCTTTGACCTTAGGAATGAGAGTGAGCACCGCGTAATTCAATCTTGAGATGTCAACAGTTCCTAGCCAAAAACCTTGTATTATTGCTTGAATGAGGCCCTTTAACTGAGGCCAGAACTGCCTAAAGAAAGGGATGGAGAAGCCATCAGGCCCAGAGGCCGCGTTATTGGTTTAGTAATTCCCACCTCTGTCTTGGTTTACTAGTTTCCCTCGTAATCTAAGTTATATTTTGACCATGATTTTAACTAGAAATATATGTATGATACACGTAGCAAAAATAATATCACTGAAAATTACATTTAAATATGAATTCAACAATATAATTTTTGGTTGCATGCACTAACATTTCGCTAGTCAAATTTATGGTTAAAGTTTGCCCCATAATATGATGGGGGCTAGTAAATCAGGACGTAGATAGTATTTCCATTTGAGTTTCTCAATAATAATCTGAAAAACAAAAGATTCGACCACTAGAAAAAACAGCGAGTCTAGAATAATGCACACATATCATGTCCCTTAGCAGGTTTTGCACAAATAAATTACAAATAAAAGTGGGCATTTGTGCTGCCTGTTTTGTGAGCGGCATGTGTGCTGAAGAATATCCTTCGTGCAGAGTTTCATATCGGTGACAAACTAGGATTAGCTAGTCAAGAATAATTAAGAAAATGATATGGTTGATTCTTTAAAAATGAAGGGTAGTTCAAACAAAATAGGATTGTCAAGTACTCAAGTTGATATCAAAATAGTAGTTTGCCAAAACGTGATACTGTACGGTGATGATTTGTTTGTGTAGTACATATACAGTGTTCCAAGGACTAGCTGTTAATGTTGGTCCAATACTCCTACGTGCTTTGTAGACGATTACTTTCCGTCAAGAGCTATCACACAGTTGTCTATCTGGCTGAGTACTTTCCGGCCACACCTGGACTGCACGTACGTGGACGAAAACTAACTCGGTAGCTGATCAATTCTTCAGGGAGACGGTAAATTTGACAAATTTGACCTATGAACGAAATCAATTCACAGAATGAACTGCCCGTGAAACTATTTCACACGCCTGACCCTTTTGTGTAGCGCCCGCCACGACGGCGTCACACTACACTGTGCAACGCCTCATAGATAGGCGCTACACGGCCAGCGTCATACCCGAAAATTACTAAAACAGTGTGCAGCGCCTGAGAGTTAGGCGCCACACTATACAGTGCAACGCCTAGCTCCCGGGCGTTGCACTAGTGCAGCGCCTAGCTCCCTGGCGTTGCACTAGTGCAGCGTCTGAGAGCTAGGCGCCACGGGTCAGCTGCGTGAAATAGTTTGATGGACAGTTCATTCTGTGATTTGATTTCGTTTATAGGTCAGATTTGTCAAATTTAACCAGGGAGACACACACGTACAAGTCTAACAACCAAGCACACAGGCAGGACAGAGGCTAGCTAGCTACCTATGCACGTATAGCTAGCACAACTTGGCGACAACACAAGATATTTGATGGCCACAGTATGTATGAACAACTACTTAAGAATGAATAAACTCAGTTGATGACAGGTCCATTTTGCATCATGTTTTTTACTGTTATTTATAATGTTTTTAATCATTATAGCACTTTGTGATGCAATTCTAATGTATTTTCTTTCTTAATTTGCAAGATTGACATGAAAAGGGAGATTGCTGGCAGCTAGAATTCTGGACCTAAAAAAGATACATCAGAGATGCCTATTCTGCACAACTCCAAATGACCATGAAGGCACATCAACGCCACAAAGGCTCATCCTATTCTCCCCTTGAGGCAACACCACAAAGCATTTCCTTGTGACAAACTAGGTTTAGTTAGTCAAGAATAATTAAGAAAAATGGTATGGTTGATTCTTTAAACGTGAAGGATAGTTATTGACAAAGAAAACAAGATTGTCAAGTACTCAAGTTGCTGTCAAAATAATAGCTTGCC
Source organism: Triticum monococcum (assembly GCA_034509565.1). Lineage (NCBI taxonomy): Eukaryota > Viridiplantae > Streptophyta > Magnoliopsida > Poales > Poaceae > Triticum > Triticum monococcum. The sequence goes on along the minus strand of CM067842.1, from coordinate 23,836,946 downwards.
AAAACATCGTAAGGGACAGTGATGACCTGTTTATGGAGTACGTATACAGTGTCCCATAGACTAACTATGGTTGTTGGCCCAATCCTCGTACGTGTTCGTAGAGGATTACTTTTCGCCAAGAGATATCACACAATCGTCGATGTGGCCGAGTACTTTGAGGGAGACACACACGTACAAGTGTAACAACCAAGCACAGGCACTCAGGCAGGTGGATGCTTTTGATGGAGGCTAGCTAGCTATGCACATACAGCAAACCACCAGCCGCCGGATATCGACCGGAGCTAGCACAACTCGGCGACAACACAAGATATTTGATGGACACAGGCACGTGTCGTGCCTGTTGATTTCTTTCCATTGATCTGATCTTGTTACACAGGGGTTGCATAGGTATATACATTAACAAACTAGCCTAATCGTGAATAGTGATAGTACATGGTGACTCATCCTGGTTTATTCCAACATTGGTGACGTACTACGTACTAGTGAATAGTGATAGTACATCATTACAGCTAGTCTTTGGGACACTGTATATGTTTGTTGCCGTGAAGTCGAAGCTGCAGTGTGGACCCCATCAGCGTACGATGACGAGCGACAGATGGTCTGTTCAGTGACCTTCCATGACACCAGCCTTGCCTAGTTCTTCATTGTATCTTCACCAGAGTCGGAGCTGCGTTGTCCTGTTGTGGGTGGATGGTGTTCCACCATGTAAGTGTGGTGTTGTCCTGCAACCATTGGGGTTGTTGTTTTTCTTTTCCTTTGATCTTCGGATCCTCCTCATATTGTTTTTCCCGCTGCTTTCTGCTAAATCTAATTGAAGCCAGCAATTTGCCGGATCTTTCAAACAGGTCATCACTATAGTACGTCACCACAGCTAGTCTCCGCAACACTGTATATGCAGTCCACAAACAGGTCACCTTACGATGTACAAAAAGATCATCATATGCGCCCGGTAAGTCATGGCTTAAATGTGCTAGAAGTTTGTAGGTGTGGTGTTGTACTACTATACTAGCGTGAGCAAGGTCATCATATGCGACTGAATGGCTAACTCGTCGTCCTAATTAAGTGAGCAGTTGTATTTCACGTTGGTGAAGATTCCTGCTCTGACTTTTGTATCTTTTTTTTACCTCTACATCAATATCAAAAAGACTTTGTCGTTCAATGAATTGTGGTATTTATCACCTTAGGTGTTATGGTCATCTGAACAGTAATTGTGGTCCTCCAATACACCTTAAAATTATAGTTATCTTTTCTTTTTCTTTTTTGCCGTCAGGTGTTTGTCAGCTTCTCTTGGAAAAAAATTTCAAACGTTTGGATGCCTACTAGTTAATAGTTAAATTATTGGCATTGCATAATTAGTTCAAATAATTCTCTAAATGCCTTTGCAAATATTGGTTATGAGTACCTAAGAATTTCCAGATGAATGCTTCGGTAACTAGAAAAGGACGCTTTGAACCATGAAAGCATATTATCGTTAGAGACACCAGACATTCCTCTTCCTTGATTGAACCTTTAGGTTAATGAAAAAAACTAATCAATTAAATAACTACTCATGTGAATACAAGAAGATTTGTGGATCCGGTCATTGCGGACTATCCAATTGCATCAAAATAATACTTGCTTGTCAAGATGGTGTAAGGTGAAGTAACGACGATAGTTGTGGTGATGTACTAGTGAAAATACCGGCTATCATATTAGATTAGCTGACTACGGGTTGTTGTGAAACTATAATGATAAGGTGTACATCACCTCTGCAAAAGATTCTTTGTGTAGACATTCATATCCGTTTTTGCGTCTCTGAATACCAGCACACTGTTCTGTGATTCAATGAAAAGTACCCCACAAATGTTAGAAAATTGACTGTTTAATATTAACGGCGCCAATTGACTTCCGTAGTAATCTATAGTAGTAAAAAAGGAAATTGATAAGGTCAAGTCATCAATTGCCTCTTCAAGGAGCGAAAAGATTGTTTTGCTAAAAAAAAGTGCAAGTTCGGTTAGATGAAACGTTTGAGGATTGTAGCACTAGTAAGCATGTATTCAAAACCAACTTCCTACCACCAAGCTGTTTGCTAAAAAGTGCATGTTCTGTTGGATGAAACTCTTCAGATAATACTACATTTTTATAAGGAGTTTCACCAAGAAAAACACACTGGGATGGAATGTGGCATATACTACGGCTCATCTGTGGCCTACAGGATGTACCATCTAAGTATCCATTTTTGTCAGTCAGTGTGGCAAGTAAAGCCACTAGAGATGTGCCTCGATGAAATATCTATGTAGATTTGATAGCATTTGTAGCGGTTCTTCTAAATTGACCGCTGGGGATGCGGCATATTTCGAACCACGGTGGGTTGTTTTTGGAACCACCTGAGGTGCAACATCGTTATCTCATACAATCCTTGTATGGGGCACCAGAAAGATAATGTCATGTCTCAAACAGTTTTCATGTTGAACAACTAGTTTTATTACCTTTACATTTGGCGGTCTGATGGCAGAACCATCGGAGATGACATTTCAATCCATTATATTCTCTACCCCTCCCATCTATGCCATTTGTCTGTGATGTATTAAGCTTGTCATGTGCTTGTCTAGCCCATCTTCCACTATCGTCTGCACATCATATGCATATGTACCTTGTCATGCATTCACTTTTACTGGATACATATGTGTTAGGTCTTAGTTTGCGACACGTGCCATCGCCATAAAATCTTTTATTTTGCTAAATTCACTGTTATTGTTTAATATCTACAATATTGTGATTTATTATGTTATGTTTCCAAGTTGATGACCATTATGCTTCCCTTGGTGTTAATTTCTTAATGGTTACAATGTTTTGTTTAATTCTGTTCTATCCAATTATGTTATTTGGCTAGATGCTTGATCATGATTTTTATTTATCAGTTTTTCTAAAGCACATCTAGATGTGCCATAAGTACTACACATTTAACTCATATGCCATTGATCTTGCGTGCAGATTCATGTGGGTGTTTTGTTTTTTTCTTTTTCTTTTTATGTTTCATTGAGTGTCTTAGATAGACTAGGTGACTCCGGTAGCATCTCCACTTCTGGAGTGTGTTTTCATCCTTATAAATACATGTCAGCTTGTTGTTCAATCATTCTCATCGGCTAGAACCAAAAATCTCTATCGAATCAGTTTTCTCCCTCTCCCCCGCCGCCTCATTGAGCGCTCTCTCCTTAATTAGGTATTGCCTAGTCTGTTCTTGCTCGGTTGCTTGCATATTTCTGTTTTCTTTCTCAAATAAGCCTAGTTAACTTGTAACTAATTTTCCTACCTATATACTCCACCCTCGGTGAAGCTCATACTGTCATACATACTCTACATTGTCCCAAACAATTCTATTTCTAGGATCTGAGACCATGGGCAGCAGCAACAGCCTGCCGTCGGTGCCCGAGATCCGGCGCTCACAGCGTGCGGATGGGCCTGCAGCCATTCTCGCCATCGGCACGGCGAACCCGCCCAACTGCATGTCCCAGGAGGGGTTCCCGGACTACTACTTCCGAGTCACCAAGAACCAACACCTCACTGACCTCAAAAACCAACTCAAGTCTTTCTGTAAGCATAAAGGAAAGCATCCATGCAAATATAGTACTAGTACATACTCCCTCCGTTCCTAAATACTTGTCTTTCTAGTCATTTCAACAAGTGACTACATACAGAGCAAAATGAGTGAATCTACACTCTAAAATATGTCTACATACATCCGTATGTAGTAGTCATTTGAAATGTCTAGAAAGACAAGTATTTAGGAACGGAGGGAGTATTATTTACATACCTAAAGATGATGTAGTCCAAATTTGTTTTGCATGATGATCAGGCGAGATGACAACAACGTTGAAGCGCTACTTCCACCACACGGAGGAGCTTCTGGACGCCCACCCCGAATTCTTCTGCCGCGACAAGCCGTCCCTAGACTCCCGGCTATCCATCGCCGCTGCTGCCGCACCGGAGCTGGCAGCATCAGCTGCAGCCAAGGCCATGGCCGACTGGGGCCGTCCGGCCACCGACATCACCCACCTCATCGTCAGCTCCAACTCCGGCACGCACGCCCCGGGAGTCGACCTCCGTCTGGCCTCTCTCCTCGGCCTCCGCGCATCCGTATGCCGGACAATGCTCAACGTCAACGGCTGCTCCGCCGGTGCCGCCTCCCTCCGCCTCGCCAAGGACCTGGCCGAGAACAACCGCGGCGCGCGCGTCCTGGTGGCATGTGTCGAGCTCACCGTCGTCGCGTTCCGCGGCCCAGAGGAGGCATACCCACACAAGCTCATCAGCCAGGCAGCCTTCGGAGATGGCGCGGGCGCGGTCATCGTCGGTGCTGACACCGTGCACCCTGTGGAGCACGCGCTCTTCGAGATGGTGTCAGTCTCGCAGACCACGATACCAGGAACCGACGGCGTGCTCAACATGCAGCTCACGGAAGCCGGCCTCGACGGCCACATGTTCACCAGGGAGCTCATTCCTCTAGCAGCACGGCACATCGAACAGTGTCTCACGGATGCTTTCCAGCCGCTTGGAATCATGAGCGATGGCACCAAATGGAACGATATGTTCTTTGTTGTGCACCCTGGTCTCCGTGGAATAATGGACCACATCGACAGGGCTCTCCGGCTGGATCCCGGGAAGCTGGCGGCGAGCCATGCTGTGCTGAGAGAGTATGGGAACATGCTCGGCGCCACGTTGATCTTCGTGCTCGACGAGCAACGGCGGCGGATGGAGAGACGGGCGAGTGGGGTTTGTGATGATGGGATTTGGACCGGGGTTCACGGTCGAGACCATGGTGCTCCATGCGGTGGCTAGCAACCTGCACAACAAAAATTGACCATCCTCGACCGATTCATAAGCTACTTCTGTGATAGTATATAATTTGAAACTAAAATAAACAAGTTTCATTACAAAGCGTTCAAATTGTACAACTTCCTCTCTATGACATCACAATAAAAAAGTTCAAACATGGCCTAGCGGAATACTCGTGAAAAGTTTCGCGGATCAGAATGACTCTCGTGGTATCCTTGGCAAAAAAAAAAATACAAGTCCAAAAAATGTGAATAATAACTTTTATATAGTATCGACTTTTTCCCGTCCAGAATACCACAGTAGTCATTCCTTCGCAAAACTTTTCACACAAATATTACGCGCTAAGTCATGTTTCTTACAAAGTTTCAGATTTTTTTTACTCCTTTTGATATCATTATATATCTGTATATTTTATTTGTTTGTAATATAAAACTAGATGCAAATAGTCATATTATTATACAAATATTTACATGCTTAAGTTCCTAGCCAACATATTATATGTGCCTCAATGTTGTCATATTTTTGTTTCAAAACTTACAAGCGTGTTTTTCTCAAAATTTTAGAAAGTTGGTACAGCGGAGCTCAGGAACATTCTACTATTTTGCTTATGGCGTCTCGAAAACGGACTCTCAAAACGCCCGCAAACCATCCAGACGGCGTGATCCCAATGTGTTTAGTCATCCAACACAGGCCTGTATCGGTCCGCCGACCGGTCTGGACGCACTTTTTGCTGCAAAGTCGAAACAAACTTGGGTGGCTCTGCGGGAGTCCGGACAGCAGACACATAGGACTCTGACATCACCGGCCCACCCAAAACCCCTCCCGGACCCCTCGCATCCATCCTTCCATCTTTCTCTGCATCCGGTTTCTCTCTTGTCTCCGTTGCCGCTCCACCTCCCCGGCCGCCCTGTAACACCCTTGTCGAGACTCGACGACTCGATCTCCTCCATGTCGCTTCTCCTTCGTCGTCATTCCATACCTCTTCTATCTGGATCACGATATCTATCCTCGGTGAGCTACTATCTGATTGGCGTATCGATTCTTCATGGGCTACCTCTATCGAGACCATTGACTCAATTGGTCAGAAAAACTCTCACTTTGCCCAAAAATAATAAGCGGCTAGAAATGATGTTGAGAGGGCATCTGGAGTTTTGCATGCACGTTTTGCAGTTGTTTGTGGACATGCTAAACAACGTGATTTGGAGACCTTGGTGACATGCTGTGTGAACATGCACAACATGATCTTCGAGGATGAGGGTGAGGATGTTGTCATAGGTCTTGAATTTGAGAACATGGGTGATCCTGTCGAACTTCCAGGCCAGAATCCGGCCAAATCTATAATACCTAAATAGTTTATTCCCATTAACTCTAATTTTCTTGACATGCAGTCCAGCACGTCACCAAATGTGACACGTCATCATCCACTACAACTATTTTGTAGCACATGCATACCCCGAATTTAATTGTTCCATCTTCAATGGTCTAGGGTACATGCATACTCTTTGCTCACACACAATTGCTTCCGAAATAATAGCATTTGATTTATGTCATTTCATTCGTAGAAATTTTATCCAAAAAAAATTAAAATCAATGCACGAAGAAATCACCTAGTTTGATGAGTTTGTTCAAATGCATCGACAAATCCGGCATCGAGCAACTCATGAACAACTGAAGGAAGACCTGATTGAGCGTTTGTAGGCGGTTAAAGGGGGTAACATTGTTGGAATGCAATATTTAAATTAGAACTACTGATGCATTTAAACATTTTTATCTACGTGCGAATGTATGCCGACTTTAAAAAAAATAGAGGCGGATGTATGCGGCTAGCTTTGGATGGTCAGCTCTCACATTAGCGTCCTCAGATGTTTTTTTTACTCCTTTTGATATCACCTTAGATCTGTATATTTTATTTCCTTGTAATATAAAACTAGATGCAAATAGTCCTATTATTTTACAAATATTTACATGATTAATTTCCTAGCCAACATATTATATGTGCCTCAATGTTGTCATATTTTTGTTTCAAAACTTACAAGCGTGTTTTTCTCAAAATTTTAGAAAGTTGGTACAGCGGAGCTCAGGAACATTCTACTATTTTGCTTATGGCGTCTCGAAAACGAACTCTCAAAACGCCCGCAAACCATCCAGACGGCGCGATCCCGACGTGTTTAGCCATCCAACACAGGCCTGTATCGGTCCGCCGACCGGTCCGGGTGCACTTTTTGCAGCAAAGTCGAAACAAACTTCGGTGACTTTGCGGGAGTCCGGACAGCAGACACATAGGACTCTGACATCACCGGCCCACCCAAAACCCCTCCCGGACCCCTCGCATCAATCCTTCCATCTTTCTCTGCATCCGGTTTCTCTCTTGTCTCCGTTGCCGCTCCACCTCCCCGACCGCCCTATAACACCCTTGTCGAGACTCGACGACTCCATCTCCTCCATGTCGCTTCTCCTTCGTCGTCATTCCATACCTCTCCTATCTGGTTGACGATATCTATCCTCGGTGAGCTACTATCTGATTGGCGTATCTATTCTTCATGGGCTACCTCTATCGAGTCACTCAATTGGTCAGAAAAACTCTCACTTTGCCCAAAAATAATAAGCGGCTAGAAATGATGTTGAGAGGGCATCTGGAGTTTTGCATGCACGTTTTGCAGTTGTTTGTGGACATGCTAAACAACGTGATTCGGAGACCTTGGTGACATGCTGTGTGAACATGCACAACATGATCTTCGAGGATGAGGGTGAGGATGTTGTCATAGGTCTTGAATTTGAAAACATGGGTGATCCTGTCGAACCTCCAGGCCAGAATCCGGCCAAATCTATAATACCTAAATGGTTTATTCCCATTAACTCTAATTTTTGAAGGAAATATGCCCTAGAGGCAATAATAAAGTTATTATTTATTTCCTTACATCATGATAAATGTTTATTGTTCATGCTAGAATTGTATTAACCGGAAACATAATACATGTGTGAATACATAGACCAACAAAGTGTCACTAGTATGCCTCTACTTGACTAGTTCGTTAATCAAAGATGGTTACGTTTCCTAACCATGAACAAGGGGTTGTTATTTGATTAACGAGGTCACATCATTAGTAGAATGATCTGATTGACATGACCCATTCCATTAGCTTAGCACCCGATCGTTTAGTATGTTGCTATTGCTTTCTTCATGACTTATACATGTTCCTATAACTATGAGATTATGCAACTCCCGTTTACCGGAGGAACACTTTGGGTACTACCAAACGTCACAACGTAACTGGGTGATTATAAAGGAGTACTACAGGTGTCTCCAATGGTAGATGTTGGGTTGGCGTATTTCGAGATTAGGGTTTGTCACTCCGATTGTCGGAGAGGTATCTCTGGGCCCTCTCGGTAATGCACATCACATAAGCCTTGCAAGCACTGCAACTAATAAGTTAGTTGTGAGATGATGTATTACGGAACGAGTAAAGAGACTTGCCGGTAACGAGATTGAACTAGGTATTGGATACCGACGATCGAATCTCGGGCAAGTAACATACCGATGACAAAGGGAACAACGTATGTTGTTATGCGGTCTGACCGATAAAGATCTTCGTAGAATATGTAGGAGCCAATATGGGCATCCAAGTCCCGCTATTGGTTATTGACCGGGGACGTGTCTCGGTCATGTCTACATTGTTCTCGAACCGTAGGGTCCGCACGCTTAACGTTACGATGACAGTTATTATGAGTTTATGCATTTTGATGTACCGAAGGTTGTTCGGAGTCCCGGATGAGATCACGGACATGACGAGGAGTCTCGAAATGGTCGAGACGTAAAGATTGATATATTGGAAGCCTATGTTTGGGCACCGGAAGCGTTCCGGGTTAAATCGGGATTTTACCGGATTACCGGGAGGGTTACCGGAACCCCCCGGGAGGTAAATGGGCCTATTGGGCCTTAGTGGAAAAGAGAGAAGAGGCAGCCCACACCTGGCCGGCGCCCCCCCCTTTCCCAAGTCCTAGTAGGACTAGGAAAGGTGGGCCGGCCCCCTCTTTCTCCTTCCCCCGAAGAAACCTAGTTGGAATAGGATTGGAGGGGAGGAGTCCTACTCCCGGTGGGAGTAGGACTCCCCCCTGCGCCTCCCTCCTAGCCGGCCGAACCCCCTGCCCCTGGCCTTTATATACGGGGGCAGGGGGCACCACAACACACACAAGTTAATCGTTCCTTAGCCGTGTGCGGTGCCCCCTGCCACCAAATTCCACCTCGATCATACCGTTACAGTGCTTAGGCGAAGCCCTGCGTCGGTAGTACATCAAGATCATCACCACGCCGTCGTGCTGACGGAACTCTTCCTCGACGCTTTGCTGGATCGGAGCCCGAGGAACGTCATCGAGCTGAACGTGTGCTAAGAACTCGGAGGTGCCGGAGTAACGGTGCTTGGATCGGTTGGATCGGGAGGAAGACGTACGACTACTTCCTCTACATTGTGTGATCGCTTCCGCAGTCGGTCTGCGTTGGTACGTAGACAACACTCTCCCCTCTCGTTGCTGTGCATCACCATGATCTTGCGTGTGCGTAGGAATTTTTTTGAAATTACTGCGTTCCCCAACAGTGGCATCCGAGCCTAGGTTTTATGGTTTGATGTTATTTGCACGAGTAGAACACAAGTGAGTTGTGGGCGATACAAGTCATACTGCCTACCAGCATGTCATACTTTGGTTCGGCGGTATTGTTGGTTGAGACGATCCGGACCAACCTTACGCGTACTCTTACGCGAGACCGGTTCCCTCGACGTGCTATGCACACAGATGGCTTGCGGAAGACTGTCTCTCCAACTTTAGTTGAACCAAGTGTGACTACGCCCGGTCCTTGAGAAGGTTAAAACGGAGTCTATTTGACGAACTATCGTTGTGGTTTTGATGCGTAGGTGAGATGAGTTCTTACTTAAGCCCGTAGCAGCCACGTAAAACTTGCAACAACAAAGTAGAGGACGTCTAACTTGTTTTTGCAGGGTATGTTGTGATGTGATATGGTCAAAGCATGATACTGATTTTATTGTATGAGATGATCATGTTTTGTAACTAAGTTATCGGCAACTGGCAGGAGCCATATGGTTGTCGCTTTATTGTATGCAATGCAATCGCGATGTAATGCTTTACTAGATTACTAAACGGTAGTAATAGTCGTGGAAGCATAAGATTGGCGAGACGACAACGATGCTACGATGAAGATCAAGGTGTCGCGCCGGTGACGATGGTGATCATGACGGTGCTTCGGAGATGGAGATCACAAGCACAAGATGATGATGGCCATATCATATCACTTATATTGATTGCATGTGATGTTTATCCTTTTATGCATCTTATCTTGCTTTGATTGACGGTAGCATTATAAGATGATCTCTCACTAAATTATCAAGAAGTGTTCTCCCTGAGTATGCACCGTTGCCAAAGTTCGTCGTGCCCAGACACCACGTGATGATCGGGTGTGATAAGCTCTACGTCCATCTACAACGGGTGCAAGCCAGTTTTGCACACGCAGAATACTCAGGTTATACTTGACGAGCCTAGCATATGCAGATATGGCCTCGGAACACAGAGACCGAAAGGTCGAGCGTGAATCATATAGTAGATATGATCAACATGACGATGTTCACCATTGAAAACTACTCCATCTCACGTGATGATCGGTTATGGTTTAGTTGATTTGGATCACGTGATCACTTAGAGGATTAGAGGGATGTCTATCTAAGTGGGAGTTCCTAAGATAATTTGATTAACTAAACTTAAACTTATCATGAACTTAGTACCTGATAGTATCTTGCTTGTTTATGTTGCTTGTAGATAGATGGCTCGTGCTATTGTTCCGTTGAATTTTAATGCGTTCCTTGAGAAAGCAAAGTTGAAAGATGATGGTAGCAATTACACGGACTGGGTCCGTAACCTGAGGATTATCCTCATTGCTGCACAGAAGAATTACGTCCTGGAAGCACCGCTGGGTGAAAGGCCTGCTGCTGGAGCAACGCCAGATGTTATGAACGTCTGGCAGAGCAAAGCTGATGACTACTTGATAGTTCAGTGTGCCATGCTTTACGGCTTAGAATCGGGACTTCAACGACGTTTTGAACGTCATGGAGCATATGAGATGTTCCAGGAGTTGAAGTTAATATTTCAAGCAAATGCCCGAATTGAGAGATATGAAGTCTCCAATAAGTTCTATAGCTGTAAGATGGAGGAGAACAGTTCTGTCAGTGAGCATATACTCAAGATGTCTGGGTATAATAATCACTTGATTCAGATGGGAGTTAATCTTCCAGATGACTGCGTCATTGACAGAATTCTCCAATCACTACCACCAAGCTACAAGAGCTTCGTGATGAACTATAATATGCAAGGGATGAACAAGACTATTCCCGAGCTCTTCGCAATGCTGAAAGCTGCGGAGGTAGAAATCAAGAAGGAGCATCAAGTGTTGATGGTTAACAAAACCACTAGTTTCAAGAAAAAGGGCAAAGGGAAGAAGAAGGGAAACTTCAAGAAGAACAGCAAGCAAGTTGCTGCTCAGGAGAAGAAACCCAAGTCTGGACCTAAGCCTGAAACTGAGTGCTTCTACTGCAAGCAGACTGGTCACTGGAAGCGGAACTGCCCAAAGTATTTGGCGGATAAGAAGGATGGCAAAGTGAGCAAAGGTATATGTGATATACATGTTATTGATGTGTACCTTACTAGAGCTCGCAGTAGCACCTGGGTATTTGATACTAGTTCTGTTGCTAATATTTGCAACTCGAAACAGGGACTACGGAATAAGCGGACACTAGCAAAGGACGAGGTGACGATGCGCGTGGGAAACGGTTCCAAAGTCGATGTGATCGCGGTCGGCACGCTACCTCTACATCTGCCTTCGGGATTAATATTAGACCTAAATAATTGTTATTTGGTGCCAGCGTTGAGCATGAACATTATATCTGGATCTTGTTTAATGCGAGACGGTTATTCATTTAAATCAGAGAATAATGGTTGTTCTATTTATATGAATAATATCTTTTATGGTCATGCACCCTTGAAGAGTGGTCTATTCTTGTTGAATCTTGAAGATAGTAATACACATATTCATAATGTAGAAGCCAAAAGATGCAAAGTTAATAATGATAGTGCAACTTATTTGTGACATTGCCGTTTAGGTCATATCGGTGTAAAGCGCATGAAGAAACTCCATACTGATGGGCTTTTGGAATCACTTGATTATGAATCACTTGGTACTTGCGAACCGTGCCTCATAGGCAAGATGACTAAAACACCGTTCTCCGGTACTATGGAGAGAGCAACAGATTTGTTGGAAATCATACATACCGATGTATGTGGTCCGATGAATATTGAGGCTCGTGGCGGATATCGTTATTTTCTCACCTTCACAGATGATTTAAGCAGATATGGGTATATCTACTTAATGAAACATAAGTCTGAAACATTTGAAAAGTTCAAGGAATTTCAGAGTGAAGTTGAAAATCATCGTAACAAGAAAATAAAATTTCTACGATCTGATCGTGGAGGAGAATATTTGAGTTACGAGTTTGGTATACATTTGAAAAATTGTGGAATAGTTTCGCAACTCACACCACCCGGAACACCACAGCGTAATGGTGTGTCCGAACGTCGTAATCGTACTTTACTAGATATGGTGCGATCTATGATGTCTCTTACTGATTTACCGCTATCGTTTTGGGGTTATGCTTTAGAGACGGCCGCATTCACGTTAAATAGGGCACCATCAAAATCCGTTGAGACGACGCCTCATGAACTATGGTTTGGCAAGAAACCAAAGTTGTCGTTTCTTAAAGTTTGGGGCTGCGATGCTTATGTGAAAAAGCTTCAACCTGATAAGCTCGAACCCAAAGCGGAGAAATGTGTCTTCATAGGATACCCAAAGGAAACTGTTGGGTATACCTTCTATCACAGATCCGAAGGCAAGACATTCGTTGCTAAGAATGGATCATTTCTAGAGAAGGAGTTTCTCTCGAAAGAAGTGAGTGGGAGGAAAGTAGAACTTGACGAGGTAACTGTACCTACTCCCTTATTGGAAAATAGTACATCACAGAAAACTGTTTCTGCGACACCTATGCCAATCAGTGAGGAAGCTAATGATGATGATCACGAAGCTTCAGATCAAGATACTACTGAACCACGTAGATCAACCAGGGTGAGATCCGCACCAGAGTGGTACGGTAATCCAGTTCTGGAAGTCATGATGCTAGATCATGATGAACCTACGAACTATGAAGAAGCAATGGTGAGCCCAGATTCCGCAAAGTGGCTTGAGGCCATGAAATCTGAGATGGGATCCATGTATGAGAACAAAGTATGGACTTTGGTTGACTTGCCCGATGATCGGCAAGCAATTGAGAATAAATGGATCTTCAAGAAAAAGACTGACGCTGACGGTAATATTACTGTCTATAAAGCTCGACTTGTCGCGAAAGGTTTTCGGCAAGTTCAAGGGGTTGACTACGATGAGACCTTCTCACCCGTAGCGATGCTTAAGTCCGTCAGAATTATGTTAGCAATTGCCGCATTTTATGATTATGAAATATGGCAAATGGATGTCAAAACTGCATTCCTGAATGGATTTCTGGAAGAAGAGTTGTACATGGTACAACCAGAAGGTTTTGTCGATCCAAAAGGAGCTAACAAAGTATGCAAACTCCAGCGATCCATTTATGGACTGGTGCAAGCATCTCGGAGTTGGAATAAACGCTTTGATAGTGTGATCAAAGCATTTGGCTTTATACAGACTTTTGGAGAAGCCTGTATTTACAAGAAAGTGAGTGGGAGATCTGTAGCATTTCTGATATTATATGTGGATGACATATTGCTAATTGGAAATGATATAGAATTTCTGGATAGCATAAAGGGATACTTGAATAAAAGTTTTTCGATGAAAGACCTCGGGGAAGCTGCATACATATTAGGCATAAAGATCTATAGAGATAGATCAAAACGCTTAATTGGACTTTCACAATGCACATACCTTGACAAAATTTTGAAGAAGTTCAAGATGGATCAAGCAAAGAAAGGGTTCTTGCCTGTGCTACAAGGTGTGAAGTTGAGTAAGACTCAATGCCCGACCACTGCAGAAGATAGAGAGAAAATGAAAGATGTTCCCTATGCTTCAGCCATAGGCTCTATCATGTATGCAATGCTGTGTACCAGACCTGATGTGTACCTTGCTATAAGTTTAGCAGGGAGGTACCAAAGTAATCCTGGAATGGATCACTGGACAGCGGTCAAGAACATCCTGAAATACCTGAAAAGGACTAAGGATATGTTTCTCGTATATGGAGGTGACAAAGAGCTCACCGTAAGAGGTTACGTTGATGCAAGCTTTGACACTGATCCGGACGATTCTAAATCGCAGACCGGATACGTGTTTACTTTAAACGGTGGAGCTGTCAGTTAGTGCAGTTCTAAACAAAGCGTCGTAGCGGGATCTACATGTGAAGCGGAGTACATAGCTGCTTCGGAAGCAGCAAACGAAGGAGTCTGGATGAAGGAGTTCATATCCGATCTAGGTGTCATACCTAGTGCATCGGGTCCAATGAAAATCTTCTGTGACAATACTGGTGCAATTGCCTTGGCAAAGGAATCCAGATTTCACAAAAAAAAAACCAAACACATCAAGAGACGCTTCAACTCCATCCGGGATTTAGTCCAGGTGGGAGACATAGAGATTTGCAAGATACATACGGATCTGAATGTTGCAGACCCGTTGACTAAGCCTCTCCCACGAGCAAAACATGATCAGCACCAAGGCTCCATGGGTGTTAGAATCATTACAGTGTAATCTAGATTATTGACTCTAGTGCAAGTGGGAGACTGAAGGAAATATGCCCTAGAGGCAATAATAAAGTTATTATTTATTTCCTTACATCATGATAAATGTTTATTGTTCATGCTAGAATTGTATTAACCGGAAACATAATACATGTGTGAATACATAGACTAACAAAGTGTCACTAGTATGCCTCTACTTGACTAGTTCGTTAATCAAAGATGGTTACGTTTCCTAACCATGAACAAGGGGTTGTTATTTGATTAACGAGGTCACATCATTAGTAGAATGATCTGATTGACATGACCCATTCCATTAGCTTAGCACCCGATCGTTTAGTATGTTGCTATTGCTTTCTTCATGACTTATACATGTTCCTATAACTATGAGATTATGCAACTCCCGTTTACCGGAGGAACACTTTGGGTACTACCAAACGTCACAACGTAACTGGGTGATTATAAAGGAGTACTACAGGTGTCTCCAATGGTAGATGTTGGGTTGGCGTATTTCGAGATTAGGGTTTGTCACTCCGATTGTCGGAGAGGTATCTCTGGGCCCTCTCGGTAATGCACATCACATAAGCCTTGCAAGCACTGCAACTAATAAGTTAGTTGTGAGATGATGTATTACGGAACGAGTAAAGAGACTTGCCGGTAACGAGATTGAACTAGGTATTGGATACCGACGATCGAATCTCGGGCAAGTAACATACCGATGACAAAGGGAACAACGTATGTTGTTATGCGGTCTGACCGATAAAGATCTTCGTAGAATATGTAGGAGCCAATATGGGCATCCAGGTCCCGCTATTGGTTATTGACCGGGGACGTGTCTCGGTCATGTCTACATTGTTCTCGAACCGTAGGGTCCGCACGCTTAACGTTACGATGACAGTTATTATGAGTTTATGCATTTTGATGTACCGAAGGTTGTTCGGAGTCCCGGATGAGATCACGGACATGACGAGGAGTCTCGAAATGGTCGAGACGTAAAGATTGATATATTGGAAGCCTATGTTTGGGCACCGGAAGCGTTCCGAGTTAAATCGGGATTTTACCGGATTACCGGGAGGGTTACCGGAACCCCCCGGGAGGTAAATGGGCCTATTGGGCCTTAGTGGAAAAGAGAGAAGAGGCAGCCCACACCTGGCCGGCGCCCCCCCTTTCCCAAGTCCTAGTAGGACTAGGAAAGGTGGGCCGGCCCCCTCTTTCTCCTTCCCCCCAAGAAACCTAGTTGGAATAGGATTGGAGGGGAGGAGTCCTACTCCCGGTGGGAGTAGGACTCCCCCCTGCGCCTCCCTCCTAGCCGGCCGAACCCCCTGCCCCTGGCCTTTATACACGGGG
Source organism: Triticum monococcum (assembly GCA_034509565.1). Lineage (NCBI taxonomy): Eukaryota > Viridiplantae > Streptophyta > Magnoliopsida > Poales > Poaceae > Triticum > Triticum monococcum. The sequence continues at coordinate 23,820,983 of CM067842.1, read as the reverse complement.
GCAGGGGCACCACAACACACACAAGTTAATCGTTCCTTAGCCGTGTGCGGTGCCCCCTGCCACCAAATTCCACCTCGATCATACCGTTACAGTGCTTAGGCGAAGCCCTGCGTCGGTAGTACATCAAGATCATCACCACGCCGTCGTGCTGACGGAACTCTTCCTCGACGCTTTGCTGGATCGGAGCCCGAGGAACGTCATCGAGCTGAACGTGTGCTAAGAACTCGGAGGTGCCGGAGTAACGGTGCTTGGATCGGTTGGATCGGGAGGAAGACGTACGACTACTTCCTCTACGTTGTGTGATCGCTTCCGCAGTCGGTCTGCATTGGTACGTAGACAACACTCTCCCCTCTCGTTGCTGTGCATCACCATGATCTTGCGTGTGCGTAGGAAATTTTTTGAAATTACTGCGTTCCCCAACAATTTTCTCAACATGCAGTCCAGCGCGTCACCAAATGTGACATGTCATCATCCACTACAACTATTTTGTAGCACATGCATACCCCGAATTTAATTGTTCCATCTTCAATGGTCTAGGGTACATGCGTACTCTTTTGCTCACACACAATTGCTTCCGAAATAATAGCATTTGATTTATGTCATTTCATTCGTACAAATTTTATCCAAAAAAAATTAAAATCAACGCACAAAGAAATCACCTAGTTTGATGAGTTTGTTCAAATGCATCGACAAATCCGGCATCGAGCAACTCATGAACAACTGAAGGAAGACCTGATTGAGCGTTTGTAGGCGGTTAAAGGGGGTAACATTGTTGGAATGCAATATTTAAATTAGAACTACTGCTGCATTTAAACATTTTTATCTACGTGCGAATGTATGCCGACTTTAAAAAAATAGAGGCGGATGTATGCGGCTAGCTTTGGATGGTCAGCTCTCGCATTAGCGTCCTCAGAATTTTTTTACTCCTTTTGATATCATCTTAGATATGTATATTTTATTTGTTTGTAATATAAAACTAGGTGCAAATAGTCATATTATTTTACAACTATTTACATGCTTAAGTTCCTAGACAACACATATATGTGCCTCAATGTTGTCATATGGCACCTACTTTTATTTGTTTGAGAACATCTGTGATCCGATCAAACTTGCAGCCAGAATCTGGCCACACATATAATACCTAAATAGTTGATACCCATTAACTCTAATTCTCTCAACATGCATATCCAAAATTTAATTGTTCCATCTCCAATGGTCTAGCGTACATGCATACTCTTTGTTCAAACACAATTGCTTCTAAAATAATAGCATTTGATTTATGTCATTTCATTAGTACAAATTTTATCCAATATTATCATCAAAATCAACGTGCGGGAAAATCACCTAGTTTGATGAGTTTGTCCAAATGCATCAACAAATTTGGTATCGTGCAACTCACGAGCAACTTAAGGAAGATCTGATTAAGTATCTGCAGGTGGTTAAAGGAGATAACATTGTTGGTGTGTAATATTTAAATTAGAACTACCGTTGCATCTGAACACTTTTTAGCTAAATTGGAATTAGATATGCGGCTATTTTGAGCGTGCGGATGTATCAGATTTTGAAAAAAAATAGCGGCGAATGTATGCAGGTAGCTTTTGATTGTCGGCTCTCACATCAGTGTTTGCAGACTAATACCCCTGTCCGTGAACCCTACTCATGTCGTATCCACACAAACGAACACTCAATATCCAACCACAATAAAACATGTACACACGTATTCAATATTATATTATTTTAATGAGTTCCATCTTGACGGATGTATCATCACGAACCAGTGTATCACTCACTACGATAGGTATCATGCACAGTTGGGCCAACCAGGTAGCTTACCGCAGCTCTTCGCCGAATTTTCCTGCGTACTTCCGCTACCGGAATTTTGCCCTGTTTCTTCATGGTTTGTATTTATTTATTTATTATTTTAGCCTTTTTAATTTCAATTAAAAATATTCGCAGATAAGTAAAAACTCCGGTGAATTTTAGAAAAGTTCATGGATTTGAGAAAATGTTTGTGAATTCTAGAAAATGATTCTAGATAATAAAAATGATCGTGAATTCAAAAATGATTGTGAGTGTTAACAAATATTTTTTAATTTTAAAAATGCTCGCATATTCAAAATGTGTCCTCCATTCAAAAAATCTTTGCGAATTTTAAGAAACAAATGTTGCTTCAAAACAATTCATGAAATGTGAACGAATCACAAATTCAAAAAATGTTCATAACTTAAAAAATAATGGTTTGTGAATTCGTAAAATGTTCATGAATTTTTGAAAAATTATACATGAATTTAAAGGTATTGGAAAATTTGAAAAATGTTCATGACACTACTCATGTCCTATCCACACAATTGAACTCAGTTTCCAACCATAATAAAAACGTGCACACATGTATCCAATACTGTATATCTTAATGAGCTGCAGCTTGACGAATGTATCATCACCGACCAGTGTACCGCTCAATGCGAGAGGTATGCAGAGTGCACAGCTGGGCCAGCCAGGTAGCCATCGCAGCTCTTCACCGGATTTTCCGGACGTGCTTCCGCTGCCGGTCTAACCTAGATTTTATCCAGTTTCTTCACAGTTTGTATTTATTTATTTTTTATTTTACCTTTTTATTTGGTCCGTTTAATTTCAGATAAAAATATTTGCAGATAAGTAAATAAGCTGGGGAATCTTAAAAAGTTCATGGATTTGAGAAAATGTTCATGAATTCGGGAAAATAATTCTAAATAAAAAATGATCATGAATGCAAAAAAGGCGAGTTTTCACAAATATTCGTGAATTTGAAAAATGCTTGCACATTTTAAATGGGTTCTCTATTCAAAAAATCTTTGCGAATTTTAATAAAAAATATGAATTCAAAAACATTGCATGAAATTTAAACAAATCACAAATTCAAAAACATATGCCTGGATATAAAAAATGTTTGTGAACTCATAAAATGTTCATGGATTTTAAAAATATACATGAATTTAAAGATATTGCCGAATTTAAAAATGTTCATGAATTCAAAAAGTGTTCATGTGAACCCTCCCCTGACCATGTGATTTCCTCAAGTGGTAGTATATTGTACTCCATTTCCTTGGCCTGGTCAAGGTCCATGGTTTGGGCCTATATACAATCTGGTTCTGATTTAATTTCAAATAGTTGGATTGCTTACTTTTCAAAAACTCATTCACAATAAGACCATCATACTTGACAATTCATTATGCATGAGACCAAGCTTTTGCTACCGGCAACAGTAAATGACAATGTTGTACCAGGTTGGATAATGCATGCTAGCTAGGGTACTGCACGTGGAAAAGAAACTTGCCAAGATGGTGTGGTTCAGATGGCCGCCACCAGCTTAAAGCACATCAGATTAATTAACTAAACCCTCCCATGACCATGTGGTTTCCTCAACTAGTATTATATATATCCACTAGATTCTGGTTTTGCTGTTGCCCCCAGCACGCAATATTTCTGGTTTTGTTTTCTCGAACCTTGCTGTTTCATGTGGACATTCGTTTTTTGGTGTGGCTGTATTATGGTTTGGCTTTATCTATAAAAAGCAGGACAAGAAGCCTTTTTGGTAATATATTTATTCGCTGGATTGATAGTTTCGGCCTATATATCATCTAGTTCTCAACTAATTGAAGTATATTTTTTTCGGAGCAACTTTTAAATTTTCATGTGCTCCCTCGGATCCGAAATAAGTGTCGCGGCTTCAGTTTAAATTAGTATTTACTATATCTCTTTCATTCGAGTTACCCCAGTCAGCGTGCATGTGTTCAGTTTGAAACACCCAAATGCCCTACTCACTTTTTGTAGCGTATATTTCATATGTTACAAGTCATATAGGCGACAAAAATTGACCAAACATATGAACCCGATCGACGTCCTCATACAGTAAAAAAGCATCTCACTGATCGATCAGTATCCCAGCCGGCTGGTAGACGAACCGCGTATATCTTTGCTACTTCCTGTGTGCCGCTTATATGTCACTCTCCCGGTCAGCATATATGTCATTCGATGGCCAGCATATATATGTATGCAGTTTCCTGTATCCAAATTAATTAATTAGTGGCACAGTTGTTGGTTACCCCTCTGATGGATGCATGCACCATGCATGAATGATTGCATGCATGCAGATTGGAGGTGATCTTTTGGCTCTTTTATTATTTCCTCTTCCATCAGTCGAGCAAGCAACAACCCCGGACGGCCATTCAAACTTCTGGTACCTCTCCTCGTGCTCTCTCAGACGTCTCACACTGCATGCTCTTTCTTTTCTTTTAGATCAGACGGGCCATGGGCACGTACATACCGTGGTACAGAGCCCCTGTACGTAAAGGCACCATATTTAACTAGCAAGTGCGTCCGTGTATGCATGACCTCTAGTACTACATAAGGAGGGCACCAGCAGATTCCCATATAGTTTCTTGCATAACAAGATGAAGAACAGCACCACAATGGTTGTCAATGGCAGCTCCGAGATGGACGCATTGTTCTTACTCAGGCAGCAGCAGGAGCTTCTCACGCAACTCCGCGTGCTCATCCTGCCAGCGCTTCGCGACGACGACGGTAGGTCGGCCAACCTTGCCATTGGTCTCTTCGACGACGTGATTGACTGCATCACCGGCGTCATGTCTAGGCTTCAGGGGTTCAGTTCCCAAGCAGGCGGTGATCGACCGCCGACGGCCTTCAACCTCGCAGGCGTTGACGTAATTTCGCCCAACGCCGGCGAAGGACAAGAGGAGAAGCCTATGATCAGCAATGTTAGTCAGAAGAGAAGGTTCGAATTCTTCCAATACAAATCTTGATTACTATTTTTTCGAAATGATTAATATGTTCTTGTCTTCATTCAAATTGGATCATCCTTAGTAGCACGTAGTTGTTACCTTTCCTCAATATATGTTTGCATTTCAGCTATCTCACCAATTAGTTGCCACTTATATATGTATGTATGCATCGTGCAGGAGAAACAACGACAAGCGATCAAGATCTCTTATAACAGTTGTTCCACATTATGATGGCCATCATTGGAGAAAATATGGGCAGAAGAACATCAACGGGAGGGAACATGCCAGGTATCTATATTACCACTAAGCAATTCATTCAAGCATATCCTCACATTAATACTGCAAAAACCTACTCCCTCAGTTTCTAAATATAAGACATTTTAGAGCTTCCAATATGGACTACATACGGATATATATAGGCACATTTTAGAGTGTAAATTCACTCATTTTAATTCATATAGTCCGTAATGGAATCTCTAAAAGGGCTTATATTTAGGAACAGAGGGATTACATTATAGTCCCTTTATTCGAGATCGTTCTCGGAAATCATCACATGTGAGACCTCTCCAGATGGTTCTCTGTTATGAAAAATACATATGAGGCAATCACCAAAAGGACACTCCCTCCGTCTGCAAATAAATGTACATCTAGTTTTTGTTCTAAGTCAAAGTTTTAAAAGTATGACTAACTTTATGGAAAAGAGTGATAGCATGTATGACGTTAAATTGATATATTATGAAAGTAAATTTCAAAACGAATCTAGCCATACTAATTTAGTGCCATAAATGCTGCTACCTTTCCCTATAAAGTTGATCAAAGTTTTGAAACTTTGACTTAGGACAAAACCTAGATGTACACTTATTCGTGGATGGAGGGAGTGTGTGCATGTGTGTGTGTGTGTGTGTGTGGGCGCGCGCGCGCCTATTGATGACCAAACATAATCTTATGTGGCATGACCCCCTATTGATGACCTGGTCCAAAATATTTGGATGCATCTTTTCCTGGCTGTTTTGAATCCGTGACTATTGATAATCATAGTGGTAGTTCTATTTACAGGTTATTAAGCAATCAATTTCTCATTATAATGCATAACTAAGCAAACTTGTTATTAAGCAGGAGCTACTATAGATGCGCCTACACAGAACAGAATTGCCCAGCAACCAAGACTATTCAGCAACAGGATCATAACGTAACTATTAATTGTGAAGAGGAAACTGCAAAGTACATTGTTGTGTACTACGGTCATCACACTTGCTGTGATGGCAACACGAGAAATGGCGCGAAGAATGACCCTGGCATGGACCTAATTCAAAATGGCAAAATGGCGGGAACAGTAACAGAATTTCAAAAGTTCGACCCAGGAGACGTGGACATGCCAGCTCTAATAGAGGTGCTTGACAATCCTGAGCTGAACTGGGACATCATTTGATAGAGTACTTTTTTTTGTTAAATTTGGATAAGTTGATAATCATGCCTAGTTTACAAATGTCTCGGAAATGAGCAGATGTCCTCTTTTACGTTTAAATGTATGTGCAGCTAGACATGCAGAAGCACATAATTTTTTGATATAAAATGATAAATTGTAACAGGATCTATCAATAAAGCATATGGGCAATTAGGAAAAGAGTCAATTACACCACCCGTGCTTAAACTTGGCAAGAAAAGTCACTTTAGTGTCAAAACTTGCGGCATACATTGAATTGGTGCCACAACTTTGCTAGGGCGTGCAAATACGGTGCAAAACTCGTTTGAATATGCATGCGACGCCGACGAGCTGTGACAACATGGCGTGGAGCCCATTGTCAGTGACCTCCCGTGTAGAGTAGGTGTGTGGGGTGTTATTTTTGCAAAAACAACCATGGAATTTTATTTCTTTGCACGAGAAAGCCCCTGACAGTTGCGATACCCAGCTGCAGCACAAATTTTATATTGGAATGAAAAAATAACATAAATTAAGACGTAGACACGAACTGGCCATTTGGACCATCCACTCGCTCGGTTAGCCACCCAATCCCTACAGCATTTGACGGCTTGGTGGATACACATATCTTATATCTTTTGCTTAAACAACATAAATTAATAATTTTACCAATTCAGAAAAAATATTGCCGTGCAGTTCGAACCTTCGACTTGGGGCAAAATTTAAGACGAGCCGGTCACTGCATCGACATTCATTTGGTCTCTACTGCGATTCCTTTTTGTCACATGAGCTAAAACATGCTGTGTTTTTTTCATTTTTAGATTTTTTGAAAAATATGTAAATCCTAAATGTAAATAATATACTTATACATAAAATAAATTACACAAAAAGATGCTCATCTAGTTTGAAAAAATGCCCGCCTATTATTTTTGAAGAATCCATAAAATTAAATTATGAATTATACAAATGTTTGTATAATTTTAAAAAGTGTTTGCATATTAAATAGAAATATTAAATTAATTTTATGATATATATGTAAATAAATTTACTTACAAGTTCAAACATTCACAAGTTTGTAAATAAAATATACAGTAGTATATAAAAGATTTCATGCTTGAATTGTTTTAATGTTGCTTTACAAGTTTTATGTGTTTTGATAAAGTTTGTGTGTGTTAAAAAATAAATTAAATAAATACAAATATATGTATGTGACAAATATATGAGCCAAATGTGTCACCTGCAGATCCTCAAAGGAATATGCATGTACAATTATATATATATATATATATATATATATATTGTTTATAACTAGGATTCACATTTTTTACAATTTAAAAATGAAAAGAAAATCCAAACACATGTTGAATAGGCCGCACCAACTGCAGTCCATTTTTCGCCCATGACCGCGGTCGGTTGTAGAAATACAATGTAACAACCGTATGCAAAGAAAAAAATGCCTGCCTTTGTTGGGGTGGCATGCCCGTCAGATTGTGTCCTGCGGGTCCCGTGTTCTAACCCTCGTGTCTACATATTTTTGTTGGAATTAAAATTCTTAATTTATGTTGTTAAAAGCAACAATATAATGACAGAGTATATCCTTGTAAGACATGAAGTGTATTCTTGTGTGTTGGTTAGTTGCGTGGTTCGGTTAGCGAGTGGTGCCTGTTAGATTCCTCGACCATGCAATATTTTCATTCCTGACATAATCTGTGCTCTTTTGCTGACAATGGCTCCTGCACCTATCATGTTTTTATGCAAAATAAATAAATTCAAGGGTGTTTTTGCAAAAAAAACACGCCACACGGCTGGTCTACACTGCCCGGTCACTGAGAATGGGCCCCCACGCCACACTGTCACGCTTCATCAAGTGTATACAAACGAGTTTTGCACTGTATTTGCACGACCAGCCAAGTTGTAGCACCAGTTCAATGTATGCCACAAGTTTTGGTACTGAAGTGATTTTCCTCGTCAAGTTTAAGCACTAGTGGTGTAATTAACTCTTAGGAAAATATAGTAATGACACATGTTTCGACAGTAAGTTCCATGTGGATCGTTCAGCCGTGATTTTCCATGCTTCTCGCTGGACATGATGTTGCTCTAGACTTTACAAACAAGTGCCACACAAACAACAGTGCAAAGGGGGGCAATTGTATGACGTTGGTCTAATCTTCCCGGAGGTTGCGATCTGTGTGGATGTGCCATATTGTGCGACACTGGGCCATGTGGCGGTGTCCTCCCCTGGTGGTTTTCCCTTTTTTTCATCTTGCACAAGCAAATTTTTCTCGAAACCCAGGTGTGTTTTTTCAGTTTCTTTTCAGTACGAAATCAGGGGCTAGTTAATGTTAAAAAAATCAGGGGCTAGTTACCCCTAACGTTTAAAGAAGCAATATTTGCTGGATTTTTGCTCCCCCTCCTTTTGCATGCTTTTCAGCCACAATGAGTTGTTAGCCCCCCCCCCCCCTCCCCAGGCTGCCACCTTCGACAATCAAATATGAATGAGTAAATTCTAAATGTTTCAGGAAGGCTATCTTCCTTCTGTTGCAGGCTTTTATTTCCTTTTCTTGTATTTTCTTGGACCTCAATTTCCGTACATTACCTTGCGTAATGTAATATGCCTTGTAGAGTCCAAAAAATGTAATAGGTATACTGTAGCGCAAGGAGATCAACTTATGAATCTAACTCAGACTACCATATTCGTTTGACGATTCATAGTTTAGCTTGGTGCAGATTCACTACTAACATCAGGCAATTTCTTTTGTTAGAATTAAATGTGTATTTGTCTTCATACACAAAATCTAATTTAATTTCTCTTTGTATTTACATAGGATGTAGTAAAAACTAGGTATGTACATTTAGCTTAAACTTAAACTTAATACTTCGATTCTAATTATTATAGACCTTATGCAATTTTTTCGTGATTCTCTTTTCTTCTTCTTAATATATTGCACTTGCGCTTTTTGGTAGCATAACTTTCCTTTTGTTGCGCACCCTTTCACCGTCACACACATGTTCAACCAGGGTGCTCTATGCCTCGCTGTCGTCCAATGAGATGTTGACGAGTTCTCCATCCGGCGCCTCGTCGGCGTCGGCCTCCGCATCCCCTAGGCTGAGATTGTTGGTGTTGTCGTTGCGGAGTACTGTGTAGTTACAATGCTCGAAGTAGTGGTGGTGCCAGAGCTTGCGTTGGTACTCCTCCGCCACTCAATGACCCGCCAACCGGCCACTCATGCGCCTGGCATGCATGACTTATTTCTTGTCGCCGATAGTGTCATCGTGTGACCATCATAGCCGCACACTTAGACTTAATCCAACTAATAAAGCTAGCTAGGGAAACCAAGACTATAGAGACAACCCAACCCGATGTTTCCCACGCGTTGCTGGTAGATGCGAGGGGGATCAACGGCCTTTAGGAGAAAACCCTAGCACCTTTTGTATTCTTATCTGGAGGTGGTGACTGGGAGATGTATGTAGTATGTAATTGACAAGTAATATTATGTTTAATCATTACTCTGCTCCCACCGATCACCTTCAAAAGCTCATTTATAAGGCCATCTTACTCTTGACAAGCAATATTATGTTTAATCATTGCTTGGCCCCTACCGATCACCTCCAAAAGCTCAGTTATAAGGTTTTCTTACTCTACTATTCATTATGCATAAGGCTGGTCGTAATGAGGGTATCATACTAGGTACTAGGCAATTTAGATGAGGTAACATAAAATTAAATGAAGAAAGAGAGGGTTGAGTATCATATCATAATATTGTATCATAATAAATGATATCCTATTATGCGTCATGCATGACAATAAATAAGGTCATATATATTACTAATATATGCATTACAGAGGTAGTATCATACACAAATATTATATACTAAGTTATGATAATACCCACTAGAGGCAGCCTAAGAGGAAGCTCTGACTTCTGTATCTTTTTTTATCTCTACATCAATACCAAAAAGACCTCACAGGTAAATGAATCGTGGTACTTGCCTAATTAGGCAACTTTCTAAATATTGAAGGACTGACAACGCAGCTGCATAGTATATTCTTCTTAATATCAACAAAGAAATTGGAAACTGTCAACTGGATGTATCGTGGACGTGTGTTTCAATCAACTTTTCAAGCGCCTTCTTACAAAGACGAACTGTCTTTTTTCTAAAAAAAACACTCCTCTTTCGTTGGAAACAAAATTTGAGATTTGTAACGCTAGTGTTGAAGAATTCAAAACCAACTTTCTTTTGCAAAGGGTTTGGTGAAACTGTTTAGATAGATCACATCCTAAATATTTACACCAAGGCAACTATTTGGTATGCGTTAATTGAATTTTAGTTGCTCAGGATGATGTCGTATCTTTGGTCATGTTGTTGAAAAAGAGAGAAGCACGAAATGGCTCTATAAACATCACTCCAGTTGTGATATATCCTCGTAGTATGCTTGACATAGAATAATTTTGTGTCAGTACCATCATTACTATTTATTGAACATGAGTTGATGGCAGTGATGGTTCTTCCACACGCTTACACCTATTTCCCACCCTAAAAACTCTTGAGCAAAAAATGAAAAAACTATTTAACACAACGAAACAAAGTGCATCCGCTAATCCACAACAAACTAATCTAACCACTACCCTATAAAGTCTCTGACGATAATAGATCATAATATTAGTTTGTATGGCTATCGAGCTTCGAGTCAGTGGTGAACTAGTGATGACTTACTGTGATCCGCGTATATTCTTTATCTATGAAGCACGGATAATTTCCTATTTAATTCTGACATATCACCTTAGATGTTAGGGTCATCTGAAAGGTAACTGAGATCCTCCAATACACTTTAAAATTACAGTTATGTCTTATTTTTTGTTGTCAGGTGATTGTCAACTTCTCTTGGGAAAAAGAATTCAAACATTTCGCTGTGTAATATGGATGCCTACTAAGTAATAGTTACATTACATTGTTGGCATTGCATAATTAGTTCAAATAATTCTCTAAATACCTTTGCAAAATATTTGTTATGAATACCTATGAATTTCTAGATGAATTCCCGGGTAACTACAAAAGGATGCGTTGAACCATGAATGTGTATTGTCATTAGAGACACTGGATGTTTCTCTCCCTTGATCGAACCTTTAGGTTAATGCAAAAACTAATCAATTAAATAACTACTTATGTGAATACAAGAAGATTTGTGGATCCAATCATTGTGGACTATTCAATCACATCAAAATAATAATCTATTGTCAAGATGGTGTAAGGTGAAGTAATGACAATAGTTGTGGTGATGTACTAGTGTAAATACCAGCACCTCCGGGATGGTCAACATATTAGACTAGCTGACTACGGGTTGTTGTGAAACTATAATGATAATAAGGTGTACCTCATCTCTGGTAAAGATTCTTTGTGTAGATTTTCATATCCCCTTTTAATATCAGCACACAGTTATGTGATTCAATGGAAAGTACTCCCCAAATGTTAGAAAACTGAGCTCCATTGTAATCTATAGTAGTAAGAAAGGAAATTGATAAGGTCAAGTCATCAATGGTCATTTCCCTGCTCCAGTCTGTTTCCATCTATGGTCATCTCTTCCCTGCTCGGTTCCCGTCCTTATAAATACATGCCACCTTGTTGTTCAATCATTCTCATCGGCTAGAACAAGCAATTTCTATCGAATCAGTTTTCTCCATCTTCCCCCTTAATTAGGTATTACCACGTCTGTTCTTGCTCGGTTGCCTGCATGTTTCTTTTATCTTTATCAAATAAGCCTACTCGTCAGCCAGGCAGTCTTCGGCGATGGCGCGGGCGCGGTCATCGTCGGCGCTGATGTTGTGCACCCCGTCGAGCGCGTGCTCTTCGAGATGGTATCGGCCTCGCAGACCACGATACCAGTAACCGATGGCGTGCTCAACATGCAGCTCACGGAAGCCGGCCTGGACGGCCACATCTTCACCAGGGAGCTCATTCCTCTAGCGGCACGGCACATCGAACAGTGTCTCACGGATGCTTTCCAGCCGCTTGGAATCATGAGCGATGGCACCAAATGGAACGATATGTTCTTTGTTGTGCACCCTGGTCTCCGTGGAATAATGGACCACATCGACAGGGCTCTCCGGCTGGATCCCGGGAAGCTGGCGGCGAGCCATGCTGTGCTGAGAGAGTATGGGAACATGCTCGGCGCCACGTTGATCTTCGTGCTCGACGAGCAACGGCGGCGGATGGAGGAGGACGGAGAGACGGGCGAGTGGGGTGTGATGATGGGATTTGGACCGGGGTTCACGGTCGAGACTATGGTGCTCCATGCGGTGGCCAGCAACCTGCACAACAAAAATTGACCATCCTCGACCGATTCATAAGCTACTTCTGTGATATATAATTTGAAACTAAAATAAACAAGTTCCATCACAAGCGCTCAAATTGTACAACTTCCTCTCTATGGCATCACAATAAAAAAGTTCAAACATGGCCTAGCGGAATACTCGTGAAAAGTTTTGCGGATCAGAATGACTCTCGTGGTATCCTCGGCAAAAAAAATACAAGTCCAAATAATGTGAATAATAACTTTTATATAGTATCGACTTTTTCCCGTCCAGAATACCATAGTAGTCATTCCTTCGCAACACTTTTCACACAAATATTACGCGCTAAGTCATGTTTCTTACAAAGTTTCAGATTTTTTTAGTCCTTTTGATATCATTATATATCTGTATATTTTATTTGTTTGTAATATAAAACTAGATGCAAATTGTCATATTATTTTACAAATATTTACATGCTTAAGTTCCTAGCCAACATATTATATGTGCCTCAATGTTGTCATATTTTTGTTTCAAAACTTACAAGAATGTTTTTCTCAAAATTTTAGAAAGTTGGTACAGCGGAGCTCAGGAACATTCTACTATTTTGCTTATGGCGTCTCGAAAACGGACTCTCAAAACGCCCACAAACCATCAAGACGGCTTGATCCCAATGTGTTTTGTCATCCAACACAGCCCTGTATCGGTCCGCCGACCGGTCTGGACGCACTTTTTGCCACAAAGTCAAAACAAACTTGGGTGGCTTTGCGGGAGTCCGGACAGCAGACACATAGGACTCTGACATCACCGGCCCACCCAAAACCCCTCCCGGACCCCTCGCGTCCATCCTTCCATCTTTCTCTGCATCTGGTTTCTCTCTTGTCTCCGTTGCCGCTCCACCTCCCCGGCCGCCCTGTAAAACCCTTGTCGAGACTCGGCGACTCCATCTCCTCCAAGTCGCTTCTCCTTCGTCGTCATTCCATACCTCTCCTAGCTGGTTGACGATATCTATCCTCGGTGAGCTACTATTTGATTGGCGTATCTATCCTTCATGGGCTACCTCTATTGAGACCATTGACTCAATTGGTCAGAAAAACTCTCACTTTGCCCAAAAATAATAAGAGGTTGAAATGTTGTTGAGAGGGCATCTGGAGTTTTGCATGCACGTTTTGCAGTTGTTTGTGGACATGCTAAACAACGTGATTCGGAGACCTTGATGACATGTTGTGTGAACATGCACAACATGATCTTCGAGGATGAGGGTGAGGATGTTGTCATAGGTCTTGAATTTGAGAACATGGGTGATCCTGTCGAACTTCCAGGCCAGAATCCGGCCAAATCTGTAATACCTAAATAGTTCATTCCCATTAACTCTAATTTTCTCAACATGCAGTCTAGCACGTCACCAAATGTGACACGTCATCATCCACTACAACTATTTTGTAGCATATGCATACCCCGAATTCAATTGTTCCATCTTCAATTGTCTAGGGTACATGCATACTCTTTGCTCACACACAATTGCTTCCGAAATAATAGCATTTGCTTAATGTCATTTCATTCGTAGAAATTTTATCCAAAAAAAATTAAAATCAATGCACGAAGAAATCACCTAGTTTGATGAGTTTGTTCAAATGCATCGACAAATCCACCATCGAGCAACTCATGAACAACATAAGGAACACCTAATTGAGCGTTTGTAGGCGGTTAAAGGGGGTAACATTGTTGGAATGCAATATTTAAATTAGAACTACTGCTGCATTTAAACATTTTTATCTACATGCGAATGTATGCCGACTTGAAAAAAATAGAGGCAGATGTATGCGGTTAGCTTTGGATGGTCAGCTCTCGCATTAGCGTCTTCAGAATTTTTTTACTCCTTTTGATATCATCTTAGATCTGTATATTTTATTTGTTTGTAATATAAAACTAGGTGCAAATAGTCATATTATTTTACAACTATTTACATGCTTAAGTTCCTAGACAACACATATATGTGCCTCAATGTTGTCATATGGCACCTACTTTTATTTGTTTGAGAACATGTGTGATCCGATCAAACTTGCAGCCAGAATCTGGCCACATATATAATACCTAAATAGTTGATACCCATTAACTCTAATTCTCTCAACATGCAGATCCAAAATTTAATTGTTCCATCTCCAATGGTCTAGCGTACATGCATACTCTTTTTCACACACAATTGCTTCTAAAATAATAGCATTTGATTTATGTCATTTCATTAGTACAAATTTTATCCAATATTATCATCAAAATCAACGCGCGGGAAAATCACCTAGTTTAATGAGTTTGTCCAAATGCATCAACAAATTTGGTATCATGCAACTCACGAGCAACTTAAGGAAGGTCTGATTGAGTATTTGTAGGTCGTTAAAGGAGATAACATTGTTGGTGCGTAATATTTAAATTAGAACTACCGTTGCATCTGAACACTTTTTAGCTAAATTGGAATTAGATATGCGGCTATTTTGAGCGTGCGGATGTATCAGATTTTGAAAAAAATAGCAGCGAATGTATGCAGGTAGCTTTTGATTGTCGGCTCTCACATTAGTGTTTTCAGACTAATACCCCTGTCCGTGAACACTACTCATGTCCTATCCACACAAACGAACACTCAATATCCAACCGCAATAAAACATGTACACACGTATTCAATATTGTATTATTTTAATGGGTTCCAGCTTGACGGATATATCATCACGAACCAGTGTATCACTCACTACGATAGGTATCATGCATAGTTGGGCCAACCAGGTAGCTTACCGCAGTTCTTCGCCGAATTTTCCTGCGTACTTCCGCTGCCGGAATTTTGCCCTGTTTCTTCATGGTTTGTATTTATTTATTTATTATTTTATCCTGCTTAATTTTAATTAAAAATATTCGCAGATAAATTAAAACTCTGGTGAATTTTAGAAAAGTTCATGGATTTGAGAAAATGTTTGTGAATTCTAGAAAATGATTTTAGATAACAAATATGATCATGAATTCAAAAATGATTGTGAGTTTTAACAAATATTTGTGAATTTTCAAAATGCTCGCATATTCAAAATGAGTTCTCCATTCAAAAAATCTTTGCGAATTTTAAGAAACAAATGTTGCTTCGAAACAATTCACGAAATGTAAATGAATAACAAATTCAAAAAATATTCATGACTTAAAAAATAATGGTTTGTGAATTCGTAAAATGTTCATGAATTTTTGAAAAATTATACATGAATTTAAAGGTATTGGAAAATTTGAAAAATGTTCATGACACTACTCATGTCCTATCCACACAATTGAACTCAGTTTCCAACCGTAATAAAAACGTGCACACATGTATTCAATACTATATATCTTAATGAGCTGCAGCTTGACGAATGTATCATCACCGACCATTGTACCGCTCAATGCGAGAGGTATGCAGAGTGCACAGCTGGGCCAGCCAGGTAGCCTATCGCAGCTCTTCACCGGATTTTCCGGACGTGCTTCCGCTGCCGGTCTAACCTAGATTTTATCCAGTTTCTTCACAGTTTGTATTTTTTTATTTTACCTTTTTATTTTGTCCGTTTAATTTCAGTTAAAAATATTTACAGATAAGTAAATAAGCTGGGGAATCTTAAAAAGTTCATGGATTTGAGAAAATATTCATGAATTCGGGAAAATGATTCTAAATAAAAAATGATCATGAATGCCAAAAAGGCGAGTTTTCACAAATATTCGTGAATTTGAAAAATGCTTGCACATTTTAAATGGGTTCTCTATTCAAAAAATCTTTGCGAATTTTAATAAAAAATATGACGTCAAAAACATTGCATGAAATTTAAACAAATCACAAATTCAGAAACATATGCCTGGATATAAAAAAATGTTTGTAAACTCATAAAATGTTCATGGATTTTAAAAATATACATGAATTTAAAGATATTGGCGAATTTAAAAATGTTCATGAATTCAAAAAGTGTTCATGTGAACCCTCCCCTGACCATGTGATTTCCTCAAGTGGTAGTATATTGTACTCCATTTCCTTGGCCTGGTCAAGGTCCATGGTTTGGGCCTATATACAATCTGGTTCTGATTTAATTTCAAATAGTTGGATTGCTTACTTTTCAAAAACTCATTCACAATAAGACCATCATACTTGACAATTCATTATGCATGAGACCAAGCTTTTGCTACCGGCAACAGTAAACGACAATGTTGTGGCAGCTATAGTATTGTACCAGGTTGGATAATGCATGCTAGCTAGGGTACTGCACGTGGAAAAGAAACTTGCCAAGATGGTGTGGTTCAGATGGCCGCCACCAGCTTAAAGCACATCAGATTAATTAACTAAACCCTCCCATGACCATGTGGTTTCCTCAACTAGTATTATATATATCCACTAGATTCTGGTTTTGCTGTTGCCCCCAGCATGCAATATTTCTGGTTTTGTTTTCTCGAACCTTGCTGTTTCATGTGGACATTCGTTTTTTGGTGTGGCTGTATTATGGTTTGGCTTTATCTATAAAAAGCAGGACAAGAAGCCTTTTTGGTAATATATTTATTCGCTGGATTGATAGTTTCGGCCTATATATGATCTAGTTCTCAACTAATTGAAGTATATTTTTCCGGAGCAACTTTTAAATTTTCATGTGCTCCCTCGGATCCGAAATAAGTGTCGCGGCTTCAGTTTAAATTAGTATTTACTATATCTCTTTCATTCGAGTTACCCCAGTCAGCGTGCATGCGTGCAGTTTGAAACACCCAAATGCCCTACTCACTTTTTGTAGCGTATATTTCATATTTTACTAGTCATATAGGCGACAAAAATTGACCAAACATATGAACCCGATCGACGTCCTCATACAGTAAAAAATCATCTCACTGATCGATCAGTATCCCAGCCGGCTGGTAGACGAACCGCGTATATCTTTGCTACTTCCTGTGTGCCGCTTATATGTCACTCTCCCGGTCAGCATATATGTCATTCGATGGCCAGCATATATATGTATGCAGTTTCCTGTATCCAAATTAATTAATTAGTGGCACAGTTGTTGGTTACCCCTCTGATGGATGCATGCACCATGCATGAATGATTGCATGCATGCAGATTGGAGGTGATCTTTTGGCTCTTTTATTATTTCCTCTTCCATCAGTCGAGCAAGCAACAACCCCGGACGGCCATTCAAACTTCTGGTACCTCTCCTCGTGCTCTCTCAGATGTCTCACACTGCATGCTCTTTCTTTTCTTTTAGATCAGACGGGCCATGGGCACGTACATACCGTGGTACAGAGCCCCTGTACGTAAAGGCACCATATTTAACTAGCAAGTGCGTCCGTGTATGCATGACCTCTAGTACTACATAAGGAGGGCACCAGCAGATTCCCATATAGTTTCTTGCATAACAAGATGAAGAGCAGCACCACAATGGTTGTCAATGGCAGCTCCGAGATGGACGCATTGTTCTTACTCAGGCAGCAGCAGGAGCTTCTCACGCAACTCCGCGTGCTCATCCTGCCAGCGCTTCGCGACGACGACGGTAGGTCGGCCAACCTTGCCATTGGTCTCTTCGATGACGTGATTGACTGCATCACCGGCGTCATGTCTAGGCTTCAGGGGTTCAGTTCCCAAGCAGGTGGTGATCGACCGCCGACGGCCTTCAACCTCGCAGGCGTTGACGTAATTTCGCCCAACGCCGGCGAAGGACAAGAGGAGAAGCCTATGATCAGCAATGTTAGTCAGAAGAGAAGGTTCGAATTCTTCCAATACAAATCTTGATTACTATTTTTTTTGATATGATTAATATGTTCTTGTCTTCATTCAAATTGGATCATCCTTAGTAGCACGTAGTTGTTACCTTTCCTCGATATATGTTTGCATTTCAGCTATCTCACCAATTAGTTGCCACTTATATATGTATGTATGCATCGTGCAGGAGAAACAACGACAAGCGATCAAGATCTCTTATAACAGTTGTTCCACATTATGATGGCCATCATTGGAGAAAATATGGGCAGAAGAACATAAACGGGAGGGAACATGCCAGGTATCTATATTACCACTAAGCAATTCATTCAAGCATATCCTCACATTAATACTGCAAAAACCTACTCCCTCAGTTTCTAAATATAAGACATTTTAGAGCTTCCAATATGGACTACATACGGATATATATAGGCACATTTTAGAGTGTAAATTCACTCATTTTAATTCATATAGTCCGTAATGGAATCTCTAAAAGGGCTTATATTTAGGAACAGAGGGATTACATTATAGTCCCTTTATTCGAGATCGTTCTCGGAAATCATCACATGTGAGACCTCTCCAGATGGTTCTCTGTTATGAAAAATACATATGAGGCAATCACCAAAAGGACACTCCCTCTGTCTGCAAATAAATGTACATCTAGTTTTTGTTCTAAGTCAAAGTTTTAAAAGTATGACTAACTTTATGGAAAAGAGTGATAGCATGTATGACGTTAAATTGATATATTATGAAAGTAAATTTCAAAACGAATCTAGCCATACTAATTTAGTGCCATAAATGCTGCTACCTTTCCCTATAAAGTTGGTCAAAGTTTTGAAACTTTGACTTAGGACAAAACCTAGATGTACACTTATTCGTGGATGGAGGGAGTGTGTGTGCGTGTGTGTGTGTGTGGGCGCGCGCGCGCCTATTGATGACCAAACATAATCTTATGTGGCATGACCCCCTATTGATGACCTGGTCCAAAATATTTGGATGCATCTTTTCCTGGCTGTTTTGAATCCGTGACTATTGATAATCATAGTGGTAGTTCTATTTACAGGTTATTAAGCAATCAATTTCTCATTATAATGCATAACTAAGCAAACTTGTTATTAAGCAGGAGCTACTATAGATGCGCCTACACAGAACAGAATTGCCCAGCAACCAAGACTATTCAGCAACAGGATCATAACGTAACTATTAATTGTGAAGAGGAAACTGCAAAGTACATTGTTGTGTACTACGGTCATCACACTTGCGGTGATGGCAACACGAGAAATGGCGCGAAGAATGACCCTGGCATGGACCTAATTCAAAATGGCAAAATGGCGGGAACAGTAACAGAATTTCAAAAGTTCGACCCAGGAGACGTGGACATGCCAGCTCTAATAGAGGTGCTTGACAATCCTGAGCTGAACTGGGACATCATTTGATAGAGTACTTTTTTTTGTTAAATTTGGATAAGTTGATAATCATGCCTAGTTTACAAATGTCTCGGAAATGAGCAGATGTCCTCTTTTACGTTTAAATGTATGTGCAGCTAGACATGCAGAAGCACATAATTTTTTGATATAAAATGATAAATTGTAACAGGATCTATCAATAAAGCATATGGGCAATTAGGAAAAGAGTCAATTACACTACTCATGTCCTATCCACACAATTGAACTCAGTTTCCAACCATAATAAAAACGTGCACACATGTATTCAATACTGTATATCTTAATGAGCTGCAGCTTGACGAATGTATCATCACCGACCAGTGTACCGCTCAATGCGAGAGGTATGCAGAGTGCACAGCTGGGCCAGCCAGGTAGCCATCGCAGCTCTTCACCGGATTTTCCGGACGTGCTTCCGCTGCCGGTCTAACCTAGATTTTATCCAGTTTCTTCACAGTTTGTATTTATTTATTTTTTATTTTACCTTTTTATTTGGTCCGTGTAATTTCAATTAAAAATATTTGCAGATAAGTAAATAAGCTGGGGAATCTTAAAAAGTTCATGGATTTGAGAAAATGTTCATGAATTCGGGAAAATAATTCTAAATAAAAAATGATCATGAATGCAAAAAAGGCGAGTTTTCACAAATATTCGTGAATTTGAAAAATGCTTGCACATTTTAAATGGGTTCTCTATTCAAAAAATCTTTGCGAATTTTAATAAAAAAATATGAATTCAAAAACATTGCATGAAATTTAAACAAATCACAAATTCAAAAACATATGCCTGGATATAAAAAATGTTTGTGAACTCATAAAATGTTCATGGATTTTAAAAATATACATGAATTTAAAGATATTGGAAAATTTGAAAAATGTTCATGAATTCAAAAAGTGTTCATGTGAACCCTCCCCTGACCATGTGATTTCCTAAGTGGTAGTATATTGTACTCCATTTCCTTGGCCTGGTCAAGGTCCATGGTTTGGGCCTATATACAATCTGGTTCTGATTTAATTTCAAATAGTTGGATTGCTTACTTTTCAAAAACTCATTCACAATAAGACCATCATACTTGACAATTCATTATGCATGAGACCAAGCTTTTGCTACCGGCAACAGTAAACGACAATGTTGTGGCAGCTATAGTATTGTACCAGGTTGGATAATGCATGCTAGCTAGGATACTGCGCGTGGAAAAGAAACTTGCCAAGATGGTGTGGTTCAGATGGCCGCCACCAGCTTAAAGCACATCAGATTAATTAACTAAACCCTCCCATGACCATGTGGTTTCCTCAACTAGTATTATATATATCCACTAGATTCTGGTTTTGCTATTGCCCCCAGCATGCAATATTTCTGGTTTTGTTTTCTCGAACCTTGCTGTTTCATGTGGACATTCGTTTTTTGGTGTGGCTGTATTATGGTTTGGCTTTATCTATAAAACCAAGACAAGAAGCCTTTTTGGTAATATATTTATTCGCTGGATTGATAGTTTCGGCCTATATATGATCTAGTTCTCAACTAATTGAAGTATATTTTTCCGGAGCAACTTTTAAATTTTCATGTGCTCCCTCGGATCCGAAATAAGTGTCGTGGCTTCAGTTTAAATTAGTATTTACTATATCTCTTTCATTCGAGTTACCCCAGTCAGCGTGCATGTGTGCAGTTTGAAACACCCAAATGCCCTACTCACTTTTTGTAGCGTATATTTCATATTTTACTAGTCATATAGGCGACAAAAATTGACCAAACATATGAACCCGATCGACGTCCTCATACAGTAAAAAATCATCTCACTGATCGATCAGTATCCCAGCCGGCTGGTAGACGAACCGCGTATATCTTTGCTACTTCCTGTGTGCCGCTTATATGTCACTCTCCCGGTCAGCATATATGTCATTCGATGGCCAGCATATATATGTATGCAGTTTCCTGTATCCAAATTAATTAATTAGTGGCACAGTTGTTGGTTACCCCTCTGATGGATGCATGCACCATGCATGAATGATTGCATGCATGCAGATTGGAGGTGATCTTTTGGCTCTTTTATTATTTCCTCTTCCATCAGTCGAGCAAGCAACAACCCCGGACGGCCATTCAAACTTCTGGTACCTCTCCTCGTGCTCTCTTAGACGTCTCACACTGCATGCTCTTTCTTTTCTTTTAGATCAGACGGATCATAGGCACGTACATACCGTGGTACAGAGCCCCTGTACGTAAAGGCACCATATTTAACTAGCAAGTGCGTCCGTGTATGCATGACTCCTAGTACTACATAAGGAGGGCACCCGCAGATTCCCATATACTTTCTTGGATAACAAGATGAAGAGTAGCCGCACAATGGTCGTCAATGGCGGCTCCGAGATGGACGCATTGTTCTTACTCAGGCGGCAGCAGGAGCTTCTAACACAACTCCGCGCGCTCATCCTGCCGGCGCTTCGCGACGCCGACGGTAGGTCGGCCGACCTTGCCATTGGTCTCTTCGACGACGTGATTGACTGCATCACGGGCGTCGTGTCTAGGCTTCAGGGGTTCAGTACCCAAGCAGACGGTTGTCGACCGCCGACGGCCTTCGACCTCGCAGGCGTTGACATAATTACGCCCAACGCCGGCGAAGGACAAGAGGTGAAGCCTATGATCAGCAATGTTGGTCAGAAGAGAAGGTTCAAATTCTTCCAATACAAATCTTGATTACTTTTTTTGCGAATTGATTAGTATGTTTTTGTCTTCATTCAAATTGGATCATCCTTAGTAGCACGTTGTTGTTACCTTTTCCTCGATATATGTTTGCATTTCAGCTATCTCACCAATTAGTTGCCACTTATATATGTATGTATGCATCGTGCAGGAGAAACAACGACAAGCGATCAAGATCTCTTATAACAGTTGTTCCACATTATGATGGCCATCATTGGAGAAAATATGGGCAGAAGAACATCAACGGGAGGGAACATGCCAGGTATCTATATTACCACTAAGCAATTCATTCAAGCATATCCTCACATTAATACTGCAAAAACCTACTCCCTCAGTTTCTAAATATAAGACATTTTAGAGCTTCCAATATGGACTACATACGGATATATATAGGCGCATTTTAGAGTGTAAATTCACTCATTTTGATTCATATAGTCTGTAATGAAATCTCTATAAGGGCTTATACTTAGGAACCGAGGGAGTACATTCTAATCCCTTTATTCGAGATCGTTCTCGGAAATCATCACATGTGAGACCTCTCAAGATGGTTCTCTGTTATGAAAAATACATATGAGGCAATCACCAAAAGGACACTCCCTCCATCTGCAAATAAATGTACATCTAGTTTTTGTTCTAAATCAAAGTTTTAAAAGTATGACTAACTTTATAGAAAAGAGTGGCAGCATGTATGACGTTAAATTGATATATTATGAAAGTAAATTTCAAAATGAATCTAGCCATACTAATATAGTGCCATAAATGCTGTTACTTTTCCCTATAAAGTTGGTCAAAGTTTTGAAACTTTGACTTAGGACAGAACCTAGATGTACACTTATTCGTGGATGGAGGGAGTGTGTGTGTGTGTGTGGGGGGGGGGGGGTGGGTGGGTGGGCGCACGCGAGCCTATTGATGACCAAACATTATCTTATGTGGCATGACCCCCTATTGATGACCTGGTCCAAAACATTCGAATGCATTTTTTTTCTGTCTGTTTTGAATCCGTGACTAATGATAATCATAGTGGTAGTTCTATTTACAGGTTATTCAGCAATCAATTTCTCATTATAATGCATAACTAAGCAAACTTGTCATTAAGCAGGAGCTACTATAGATGCGCCTACACTGAACAGAATTGCCCAGCAACCAAGACAATTCAGCAACAGGATCATAACGTAACTACTAATTGTGAAGAGGAAACTGCAAAGTACATTGTTGTGTACTACGTTCATCACACTTGCTGCGACGGCAACACTAGAAATGGCGCGAAGAATGACCCTGGCATGGACCTAATTCAAAATGGCAAAATGGCGGGAGCAGTAACAGAATTACAAAAGTTCGACCCAGGAGACGTGGACATGCCAGCTCTAATAGAGGTGCTTGACAATCCTGAGCTGAACTGGGACATCATTTGATAGAGTACTTTTTTTATTGAATTTGGATAAGTTGATAATCATGCCTAGTTTACAAATGTCTCGGAAATGAGCAGATGTCCTCTTTTACGTTTAAATGTATGTGCAGCTAGACATGCAGAAGCACATAATTTGTTGATATAAAATGATAAATTGTAACAGAATCTATCAATAAAGTATATGGGCAATTAGGAAAATATAGTAATGACACATATTTCGACAGTAAGTTCCACTTGGATCGTTCAACCGTGATTTTCCATGCTTCTCGCTGGACATGATGTTGCTCTATACTTTCCAAACAAGTGCCACACAAACAACAGTGCAAAGGGGGGCAATTGTATGACGTTGGTCTAATCTTCCCGGAGGTTGCGATCTGTGTGGATGTGCCATATTGTGCGAGACTGGGCCATGTGGCGGTGTCCTCTCCTGGTGGTTTTCCCTTTTTGTCATCTTGCACAAGCAAATTTTTCTCGAAACCCAGGTGTGTTTTTTCAGTTTCATTTCAGTATGAAATCAGGGGCTAGTTAATGTTAAAAAAAATCAGGGGCTAGTTACCCCTAACGTTTAAAGAAGCAATATTTGCTGGATTTTCGCTCCCCCCTCCTTTTGCACGCTTTTCAGCCACAATGAGTTGTTAGTCACACCCCCCCCCCTCCCCAGGCCGCCTTCGACAATTGGATATGAATGAGTAGATTCTAAATGTTTCAGGAAGGCTATCTTCCTTCTGTTGCAGGCTTTTATTTCTTTTTCTTGTATTTTCTTGGACCTCAATTTCCGTACATTACCTTGCATAATGTAATATGCCTTGTAGAGTCCAAAAAATGTAATAGGTATACTGTTGCGCAAGGAGATCAACTTATGAATCTAACTCAGACTACCATATTCGTTTGACGATTCATAGTTTAGCTTGGTGCAGATTCACTACTAACATCAGGCAATTTCTTTTGTTAGAATTAAATGTGTATTTATCTTCATACACAAAATCTAATTTAATTTCTCTTTGTATTTACATAGGATGTAGTAAAAACTAGGTATGTACATTTAGCTTAAACTTTAAACTTAATACTTCGATTCTAATTATTATAGACCTTATACGATTTTCTTCTTCTTAATATATTGCACTTGCGCTTTTTGGTAGCATAAGTTTCCTTTTGTTGCGCATCCTTTCACCGTCACACAAATGTTCAACCAGGGTGCTCTATGCCTCACCGTCGTCCAATGAGATGTTGACGAGTTCTCCATCCGGCGCCTCGTCGGCGTCGGCCTCCGCATCCCCTAGGCTGAGATTGTTGGTGTTGTCGTTGCCGAGTACCGTGTAGTTACAATGCTCGAAGTAGTGGTGGTGCCAGAGCTTGCGTTGGTACTCCTCCGCCACTCAATGACCCGCCAACCGGCCACTCATGCGCCTGACATGCACGACTTTTTTCTTGTCGCCGATAGTGTCATCGTGTGACCATCATAGCCGCACACTTAGACTTACTCCAACTAAAGCTAGCTAGGGAAACCAAGACTATAGAGACAACCCAACCCGATGTTCCCCACGCGTTGCTGGTAGATGCGAGGGGAATCAACGGCCTTTAGGAGAAAACCCTAGCACCTTTTGTTTTCCTATCTGGAGGCGGTGAGTGGGAGATGTATGTAGTATGTAATTGACAAGTAATATTATGTTTAATCATTACTTTGCCCCCACTGATCACCTCCAAAAGCTCATTTATAAGGCCAGCTTACTCTTGACAAGTAATATTATGTTTAATCATTGCTTGGCCCCTACTGATCACCCCCAAAAGCTCATTTATAAGGCTATCTTACTCTACTATTCATTATGCATAAGGCTGGTCGTAATGAGGGTATCATACTAGGTACTAGGCAATTTCGATGAGGTAACATAAAATTAAATGAAGAAAGAGAGGCTTAAGTATCATATCATAATATTGTATCATAATAAATGATATCCTATTATGCGTCATGCATTACAATAAATAAGGTCATGTATATTACTAATATATGTATTACAGAGGTAGTATCATACACAAATATCATATATTAAGTTATGATAATACCCACTAGAGGCAGCCTAAGAGGAAGCTTTGATACCGGGTGGCAGTATACGACAATGTTGTGGCAGCTATATATAGTACCCACTTGCATAAACAAATGCTAGCTATAGCTAGGGTACTACACGTGGAAAATGAAATTGCTAGGCCGCCACCTGCTTAAAAGCCCCCAGATTAAGTAAACCCTCCGGAGACCATGTGGTTTCCCCAACTGGTATATTGTATTCCTCTTTGGACTTGTCAAGGTTCATAGTATTCGGCCTATATACGATTTGGTTTTGAACTATTTTCAAATAGTTTGGATTGCTTACTTTTCAGTTTTCACGTCGCTCTCCCGCTCGACATGTACGTCAGTCCCTGCTCAACACGCATGCAATTTGAATATGACCGTACGTTAGGTGTACACCTATGCTACGTAAAACACCTGGTTGGTGGATTACATACATTGCTTCGTGCATGCATGAACGAATAATTGCACAAGAGTACGTGTTCATTCCGTGTATATGTCACTCTCCCGGTCATTGCATGCAAGCACTTTCAAACAGACAATTAAATAGTAGCTTCAATCTGCATGCATGAATTAATGATTGCATGCAGATTAATTGGAGGTGGTCTTTGACTCTTTTGATCTTTCCTTTTGGATCACAGGGGAGCAACAACCCCGGACGACCGGGGAGTCAAACATGTTCGTGCATTGCTCTTTCTTATAGACGAACCTGCGGTCCTCCGCCCATAGCCATTGGCACGTACATACCGTGGCACATATTTAACTAGCAAGTGCGTCTGTGCATGGCCCATACTACATAAGGAGGGCACGCGCAGATCCGCATATGCATTCTTGGGTAACAAGATGAAGAGCAGCACCGCGATTGTTGTCAATGGCAGCTCCGAGATGGACGCGTTGCTCAGCCGGCAGCAAGAGCTTCTGGTGCAGCTCCGTGCGCTGATCCTGCCCGCGCTTCGCTACATGGACGGCAGGTCGGCCGACCTCGCGATCGGCCTCTTCAACAATGTGATCAACTACATCGCTGGCGTCATGTCCAGGCTCCAGGGGATTAGTACCCAAGCAGACCGTCGTAGATCGGCGACGGCACCCTTCGACCTCGCCAACGTTTACGTAATTTCGCCCAACCCTGGCGAGGGACAAGAGGAGAAGCCTATGATCAGCAACATTGGTCAGAAGAGAAGGTTTGCACTTATCGAATAAAATTCAAATTGGACCTATATCTGGCCAGTTAATTGCCACTTATGTATGTATGTATGTATGTATGTATGTATGTATGTATGTATGCATGCATGCATGCATGCATCGTGTAGGAGAAACAACGACAGGCAATCAAGATCACTTGTAACAGTTGTTCCACATTATGATGGCCATCATTGGAGAAAATATGGGCAGAAAAACATAAACGGCAGGAAACATGCTAGGTGTCTATACTACTATATCACTAAGCAATTCATTCAATCATATCCTCACATTACTACTACCAAAACCTACATTCCCCTTATTAGAGATGGTTCTCGTAAATCATCACATGTGATACTACAGATGCACTTACACAGGACCGAATTGCTCACCTACCAAACTTGTAATTAAGCAGGAGCTACTACAGATGCGCCTACACAGAACGGAATTGCGCAGCAACCAAGACAATTCAGCAACAGTATCAAGACACATCTCTTAACTATGAAGAGGAAGATGCAAAGTACAATGTTGTGTACTTAGGTCATCACACTTGCAGCGATGACAACACTACAAATGGCGCGAAGAATGACCCTCATATGGACCTAATTCGAAATGAGAAAATGGTGAGATCAGTAACATAATTTCACAAGTTTGACCAAGGAGATGTGGACGTGTCGGCTCTAATAGAGGTGCTTGACAACCCTGAGCTTAATTGGAATATCATTTACTAGAGTACATTTTTGGTGGTGAATTTGGATAACTTGATAATCATGCCTGGTTTACAAACGTCTTGGAGATGGGCGGAAGACCTTTTTACATTTATTTGTATGTGTGGTTAGACATGCAGAAGCCCATATTTTGTGTTGATATAAATTGTAACAAAATCTATCAATAAAGTTTATGGGCAATTTGTAAAGAAATAGTATGGCACATGTTTCGACAGTAAGTTCCATGTGGATCGTTCAGTAGTGATTTTAGTTACAAGCTTCTCACTCGCCATGATGTTGCTCTAGACCTTAGAAACAAGGGCCACAGAAAAAACAATGTGGATGCGTACAACTGTATGATGTTGGTCTAATCTTCCCAGAGGTTGTGATCTGTGTGGATGTGCTATGATGTGCGATGCTGGGCCCTGTGGGGGTGTTATCTCCTGATGGCTTTCCCTTTTTTGTCGTCCATGATTTTTTTTTTCTCGAATCCTAGGTGTGTTTATCAATTTCATTTCAGTATGAAATATGGGGCTATTTCATGTTAAAAAAAATCAAAGGCTAGTAGCTCCTAACATTTAAAGAAACAATGCTTACCTGGTTTCCGTTTTTCCTCTTTTGGGGACTTTTCAGCCGCAATTTTGTTAATCATGTTACCCCTCCCCCCCCCCCCCCCCCCCCAAGCACGACAATCGGGAACTACTAACGAATAGATTTTAAATGTTTCAAGAAGCACATCTTCCTTCTACTATGGGCTTTTATTCCTTTTTTTTGTACTTCAATTTTCGTACATTACCGTATGTAATGTAATACATTTCTCAGAGTCCATACAAAGTGTAACAGGTATTGTGGCATGAGGAGATCAACTTATGGACCTAACTCAAACTACCATATTCATTTCATGATTCAGTACTAACATATTGTGCAATCGCTTTTGCTATCTAGCTTTGAATTAAATGTGTATTTTTACATAGTATACAAAAAATTGGTATGTACATTTACCTTAAACTGAAACTTAAGATTCATATTATTATAGATATTGTGTGAATTTTTTTCGTGGTTGTATATTTTTCTTAGTATTGCACTTGCACCTTTTGTTACACTAAAATCGCATATATTTTGTTGTGAGGAGCTGACAAGATCTAAAATGGCTTTGCCCATTCTTAATCACCTGAGAAATAGTTAAATCCTAGTCATATATGTAATCGCTCGATCTAGAACATCAAGATCCGTGTAGGAGTCAATCTTACTCATTGTTTCTTCTCTATGTTTTTTTTGATCTCTTGTCTATGTAAGAGGGTCAGCAGGTTTCTTTGTTGGCCCAGGAGTTGTTGTTGATTATTATTTGTCTCCCATATATTTTTGGTCCAACAAGGGAGTGGGCTTTGTATGTTTGTTGGTCAAGTCTGGATTGGAAATGTATTTCTAGCTATAGTGCCTCTTCTACGGGCCTCTTTTTCGAGTGGTTCTAATGTTATGTCCTGAGTTCTTTTCGTATGTTTTAGCATTTCTCCTTTTTAATTTTATTTCCTTTCTAGCAACAAGAGGCAAGACAAATGACCATGTTTACCAAAAGTGACAGTGCTTGGAAGATCCTGATTAAGAAGATTTGATTTTGAGATTAGATGTGTTTATCTGGCTGTGTGGCAATGATCTTCATCCTTCATTCCTACGTATGTGCAGAATACATTGTTGTATTGTTCATATCTTTAACTCTTAATCAACATTACTAGATCTATCATAAAATATGTTTGCACAATGTATTTTGTTGATATGAAGATGCTGATTATCCCCCCTAGAACTTGGTCAAACTCAGAAAACTTTGACTATAATAAAACTTATAATAATTTATAATGAGTGGGGTAATATATGCTTATTGATTTGTTGGATTTTTAGGTTTTGTTCTCAGTGGTCATTCATATGTTTTCCTATTCATCAGTGTGGTTCTGTTGAAAAATAAGTAGTAATCGGGTCCAATCCCTGCATTTTTTTATTGTACGTAGTTTTAGTTATCAAATTTGTTATTTTGCATACGACCTATTCCTCAATTTTCCTTTAGAAGTGTTGATCTCATGCTTATATTGATGCAAGTTTTGTTTATTATTTACAGGGGCTTATGTGCCAGGACACAACAGTTCACTAAAATTTTTCCTAGTTTTTTCTGTAATTGTTCATTTTTTAATTTTAATCTCGACTTAAGTAAAACTTATGTTTTTGTTATGAAACATGATTCCTCTCTCCTCGTTGGTGTAAATTTAAATTATGCACTGCCAATGTAATTTTGTTTTTTAAGGGCCACAATATCTCTACAGAGGAGTTCCATATTTTGAAGACCATAGTTGCAGAAATATTGTGAGTGCAACTGGATAACATTTTTTTTGTCTTCAATTTTATCTTTGTTTATTAACGTTTTCATGACGTGCTGCTCATGGCTGCTGCTGCATTTTATTTTGTTTTTCAAAAATATCAAACCCATTTGGATTTTTCGCTTAGAATATACACCGCGAGTTGCACATCGGCCGGCTGCGTGCAACAAATGGGTGCGATGATAATTGCATTTTTCCCCCAAAATATCATCCCCAGTTGCACATCCACTGACTGTGTGCAAATAAGTGTGGGCGGTAGATGATATTGGACTAGTGAAGGAAATGAAGAAGGCCGAGCCTGCGCTAAGATGGCCGCCACCACAGGCTGGACAGGTGGCCTTGTCAGTTGATTGGGGCATTTTTAGCAGCGGATGGGACAGCGGCGGCTGGTATGATTCTAGGAAGGCCTGATGGAAGTGTTATATTTGCTGCGTATAGGTTTTTATTCAACTACAATGATGCTTTGGAGGCTGAAATTCATGCGTTAATGCAAGGCATGGCACTAGCATTACAACATACGAAAGGACCAATGATTGTACAATCGGATTCGTCTGAGGCACTTGCTACTTTGTTCGGAGAGGGATTGGAACGATCAACTTATGGCCATCTTGTCTCTGAGATCAAGCACCTCATGACTTTGAGAGTTTTTATTCCCATGAAAAATAAACGGGAACAGAATAGGGTAGCTGAACGACTGGTTTCATATAGTCGCACTGAGAGTTGCACTGCAGTATGGCTTCAATTAGGACCGCCATGTATTGAGGAGCGTCTGCCTCTCGATTGTAACCCCGTGACTATGGAATAAATTACTTTTACCCCGCAAAAAAAACAGATGCCAATCCACTTATTGCATGCCACAAAGGTTGGGGGATAGCTGCATTTTGTTTTTTCCTTAAAAATGCATGCCAGTTGCATGTCCATGGTAGGTGTATGAGTGCACAGGTTGAGGACTAGTGTACAAAATTTGTATAAACTCGATATATGACAATGCACTAATTGTAGATTACACATACATCGATCTTGTACATACATACTTTCTAAGAAAGAAGAACATACACCCTGCAAAAAGAAAAACACAACATACATTTCCTTGACCCAAAGCAGGTGGTCTGGTGGATAGGGCTCTCAGTATAACTTTTTATGTACCTTCCCTTTAAAAACAATTATTGCACTTATACTGGAGCATGCACAACCGTAATCCTGGATGCATGTATGTAAGGCTGTAGACCATCATGCTTCATGCACTAGATGAAGTTGTGAGAAACACAAGTGCCCGAAGCCATTGTTGCAGATAACAAGAACCTCGTGTTGATCTTGATATGCCTGATGATAGCATGACCCAAAGATAACCCATTTGGATGCTCTTGACCCCTGCCCAATGTGTAAGCAACTAGTAGTCGTGCAGCATGAGTCACAGGCGTAAGCAACTAGTACTAGTCTTTGATGCTCTTGTCCCTTTCCCAATGACACCGCCTTCTCATCGTCGGCCCACGGGCAACAGTCGTGCATGCCAGCCGACAGCCGCTGCCTGCGGTCACGCAAGGTGTCCTTCTCGGCAACGACGACCAGCACATGCCAACATGTCAGTGACGCGATCTCTTCGTCGAGAGAGTTGACCCAGAAATCGTCCTTGCCGACACGGCCCGCCATAACGAACAGCGATGAGCTCGGGCGTGAACATGGCAAGCCAGGCATGGTGATTGATTGACAGACTAGACAGTTTATGTGCAAGATTGCTAAAAGTAAGATATTATAGACGAAGCATTTTGCAGGATACTATTTTTTTCTGGTAATGTGCCACCTATATGGAAATAAATTGAGCACGGGTTGGAGCTGTTGCAAAAAGGAGTGATGTGGAGAATTGGCAATGGCAGAAGCATTAAGTTATGGAGAGACCCTTGGATACCATGAGGAGGATCCCATCAGCCACTTGGGGATCATGGTAATTGCAGGTCGTGTGCATGTGTTCCTTCTTCCGGATGACTCATGGAATGAACCAAGACTGAAAGAATATATGATCCGGTCAGATGTTCAAGAAATTGTAAAAATAAAGGGTCTCGCAGGTTAGATGAGGACTTTCTTGCATGACACTTCGAAGAAGATGGAAGGTTCTCAGTAAAGAGTGCGTACCACCTTGATGTTACAGAATATTGTTACAGAAAAATTGCAGAGGGGCCAAAAAAAATGTTACGAGATTGTTCAAGAAAAATAGAGGTTTAGCGTATGTTATGGAAAATTGATGCGCCGCACTAGATGAAGATTTGTGCTTGGAAATTGTAACAGGAAGGATCACCAACACAAAGGTTAAAAAATATTCTGGCCTCGAGCGCATTATGAGGCAGGGAAAGATTTGCTGCATGCTTCACGGTGCTTTCGAGATCGGCCTTCAAGCTCCTTTCCAGCTCTGCTGTCCTAGCCTTGAAGTGTTCGTCTGCGGCCTTGAGTTTCTCGGACCTGGACACTGATCTCACCAGGTTGAGAAGTATTAGGTCCAGTCCCTAATCAACGTGAAGCGGGCTGTTTGGAAGGTAGCTTTCATGATCCTATTTGCTGGCACAACCGTCACTTTCGGTATGATCAACCTGGTCACGTCACATTCTAGGACCCAACACATCAAAGATGCTGACTCTCTGATCCGATAAAGAACCATAGAACTAGAGAACATGTTTAAGGAGAACCTGCGGGGAGCCGTATAGAAGGAGGTAGCCACTGCACCAGCGAAAGAGGCGCTCAAGCAAAGCAATGCGGATGTCCAGCCACGCCGCGGTGGCGGGCCAAATACTTAGATGCCACAGAGTAGCTAAGTTAGGAGTTAGTGTTGCATTGGTTGAGATGGTCAAGATTTCAGAAGCTTTCAAGAGTCCATTGGCCCATCTTTATGGAATTAAAGTTAACCGTTCTATATTTATAATAAACTATTTTACTTCCTCATAAATCTTGTTGTTATATCAATACATCTTTTCATACATTTCGGTGTATTATATTTTTGTATGACAAGAAGAAAACTTAACAATTAAATAACATTTATGTATAAACACACATTTTTTT
The DNA here is from genome assembly GCA_034509565.1 of Triticum monococcum. Lineage (NCBI taxonomy): Eukaryota > Viridiplantae > Streptophyta > Magnoliopsida > Poales > Poaceae > Triticum > Triticum monococcum. The sequence goes on along the minus strand of CM067842.1, from coordinate 23,787,861 downwards.
ATCGTAATTATTTTTTTCCTAAACTCAACTTCTATTGTGTGGCGAAAATATGATTTTTGTTTCCGATTTTGTTATGGATATTTACAAGAATTTGTATCAATGGATTTACCCTATCTAAGCAAGCAAAAGTATTACATTATTTCAATTTTCAAAATCAATTTATGTCCTTAAGTTATGCATAATTTGTATGTGTTTTCCCACAATGTCTTACAAATATAAAGAAGCACAAGTATGGAGTGTATAAATCTAGCCACTAACTTGACAGATATTTCGGAAGTCGAGAGTATACCTCTATCTCTCGGAATTGTAATTCTTCCCAATGAGTAATACATGTCTTTTACGTGATTTTTTTTAAGTTTAACTCAATACACAATTATTGAGTGTGTGACCTGTCAAGTCTCCTGAGTGCATGCTCTTTGGCAGTGGTGCCTTTTTTATAAGCCTTTTTTTATAAGGCTAATACATGTTTTCATATATCTTTATTTTTAAAGGAGAAGTGTTTCTCCCTCCAAAACACCAACCGAAGTATTCCCCTCATGCCAACACTACGGCAAAATAGTCTAGTAGTGGTCGGTGTGGCTGTCACTAGTGCACATGACCCCTTGTAGGACAGAACCGGAACAACGCTGCTGGTAACTGGTCAGCAGCATGAACAAAAAAAGGCACGCTGCTAACAAAAACTAACTAGCAGCATGCGGGCTAATAGGCACGTAACTGATTGATGATGAGCCGGTCATCTGCCTCCTCGACGACAACATGAGCCTGCAGTAGCAGCCGTTGCAGGCTGTGAAGCCTCTCCTGCTCGGTTGGCGCCGCCATCTGCTTCAGGTATCTGTTAACCAGGGAAGATGCGGATCTACTGGCAAGCTCACCCATAACAGCAGTGAAAATTACCTCCGTGTGTGCGTGTTTGAGAACCCCCTGGCCTTTGTTCTTGTTGAGGAATACGGGACTGTAATGGATCAATTGCAAAAGCTAGGTGAAGCCATGTATAACTGAAACTTCTAAGAGGACTCACCCAATAATACTGTGACTGTCAATCGTACTTCTCTATTGAAGTCGTGTTATTATTTTCCTTGATCAAAGACTTGAATATGAGACTGTATAAAGTGATTTATCGAAAGAGACATAAGTGGACAAGTTTGTCTCGTGTCTTGTCTAGTGGCGAGTGGCGTGAAATCAATACTTATCGAAAGAGACATAAGCGGACATCACATATCCTTTCCCTTTTGGCAGAAACTTTCAACTATGAAAGTGACCCTGCAACACGCTTTGCAAACCAGCCAACCAAGACGCTTAAGCTTGCATCCATGAACCTCTTGTACAAATTGATGTAAGTGACTAATACAGGAGCAGTTTTACCATAATTAACACAGCAACCCGTACTAATTAAATACTTTCAGGAAGAAGCATAATCATAGCAAGTTCTGTTGATGCTAGGAGGTCGTTGTGTCGTTTGAACGCGCGATAGTTGCTTGCACCGGGAAGCGGCGCGAACGGCGCTCTCTCCGTCTCTCGGCCGGCGCGTTGCTTCAATGCCGGCGACGTGCTTCGGAGCCAGAGAAGGCAGAAGGCGCCCGCGACTACAGGGCACCAGCGGCGTGCGTCTGTGCAGCCGGAGTATCCATGAGCACGCAACCGACGATGTGTGGTGCATGAAAACTGATCGTATATGCAGTTATGCACAGAAGACACGAAGGCTGATCGTACATGTAAACAAGCAGCCCACACGGGATACATCATCCGAAAAGAGCAGCCGTATGTGGAACTTGAGCAGCCAACGACGCAGCGGAGACGCATGAGAAATCGATCTCACCTACGTTGGGCACGTCAGCGCTTGAGTGATCCTGGGCGTAGGCGACCGGAGACGACGGCCAGCAGAATCGTGCGAGCAGCCGCATGAGTAGCGGCGGCCACATGGTGCGCGCCAGCGATCCGGCGCAAGAGTACGCAAGCTGCCGTCTCATGACCCACGAAGATGTCGATGGAGTCAACGCCAATAATGAAGTAGAGGTGCGTTGTAGACGACGAACCACCGCGGGCGACGCAAATCGATCATGGATCGAAAAGCAAAAAAAAAAAAAGAGAGAGAAGTGCATATTACACCCCCTCAATTTTAGCCCTAGTCTAATGTACAACCCCAACTCTAACACCATCTAGTTTATACCCCCCAACTTTCAAAATCAGGCGGAATTCAACCCTCCCCTCCCCGTTGACCGGTTTTGACCGGTTGACTGGGTAAACAGTAAATTCAAAAGAACTAAAAAAATGTAAAAAATAATAATTTCGTTTTTTCACCAGCTGAACAGTAAAATTTTAAAAATTTCTAAATAAGATAAAATTTAAAAACAATTTGGATTTTTTAAAATGTTGATTTTTTGTCTGGGTGAACAGTAAATTTTAAGAAAAAAATAAGAAAACAAAAATTTCTGAATTATATTTGCATGAAATAGTTAACAGTTCGTGTACTGTTCGGGGGCTGATATATTTTTTTTGTTGAGAGACCAATGAAATGTCCAAACAAGCTGAAAATTGTCACATACATCACGCGCTGAAAAATCGTCCATGCAAAAATAATTCGGTTTTTTTGAAAAATTTTTTTTTTTGGAATTTACTATTCACCCGGTAAAAAATCGAAACTGCTTGTTGAATTTTATTTCCAACTTTTTTTTGAATTTACTGTTCACCCATTGGAAAACCCAAAATATTTTTTGATTTTTTTTGTTAATGTTCACCCAGTCAACATGTCAAAACCGGTCAACTGGGAGGGGAGGGTTGAATTTCGCCTGGTTTTAAGAGTTAGGGGGTGTAATGTAGATGGTATTGGAGTTGAGAGGTGTATATTAGGCTAGGCCTAGAGTTGAGGGGTGTAATATGCACTTCTCTAAAAAGAACACCGATCAAGACGATCGGCAAGAGAGAGAAAACCCCTGATCAAGGGATCGGGAAAAAGACTCTAAGGGCAGCCGGTCAACACGACCAGCGGACGAGCCCTAGGTACAGGCGGTGCGGCCCCCGGCAGCGGTCATGAAGGCCGACCGCCCCGGGGGCGGAAGCGACGGACGGCGGCTAGGGTTTGAATCGGTTAGGCTGATACCATGTTAGAAAGGGGAGGGATTTTGTGAAATCCATGTTGTATTGCTTGAGCCGCATGGGCATATATCAGCGTTTTGGGTACCGAGCGAAATTTCGCGATCTCGCACGGTTACCGCGTTTACCGTCGCCCCTCGAGAAACACTCATACCGAGCAGAATATCTCCAATATTTTGAAAATTTTGAATTCAAACACTCACTATCCAGTTAAATAGACAGCATCTCTTTTATTAAAATTGAACTGGTAGTGGCCTAGTCGCAAAGTCATCCTTTCCTTAGCAGCTAGTTGCTGGTTCGAGTCTGGCCTCACGCACTTTTATTCTTTCTTTTTAAAAAAAAAGCAAAAGTTTAAAAATGCTGCAATGACCAGAGGTCAAACTCGCAGCATCCACTAACCACCACGCCAGGAAATGGTTCGAGATACTTATGAGTAAAATACGTAACTATATAGACGTCAAGAATATTTGATTTCAAATTCCGCCCGAGTTTTTTCCGAATTTCACGGTTACTGTGGTGACCGTCGAGAAGAAAGGTCCGCTTGGGATCCAAAACCTTGGCATATATATATATGAATACATAATCTACTTGAAGTACAAAACAAACAAGAATACTTCCTAATCTATCATATGTTTTCAAACTAATCAATATACTCAACATCCATGTCCTGTGGTATGAATGGCCCTTTATCCTCATCTGTACCACACCTTCCAAGGCAGTGCCATCCCAACCATAACCGCAGACCAGGGTCCGGCGGCAAGTCAAACCTAGCAATCAAAACATGAGTTTTCCACAGGGACGATACTCTGCGCCGGCGCACCGGCGGAACGATTCGGTCGGTCCACCTAGGACCGTAGGATTCCTAGCGATGCAATGATTGCTAGCCATCGGATATACCTCCCCCGCTTTGTCCTTCTTCTTCAGCGAGCGCCGCACATCAATGACAGGAGGCTGTGACGCTATCGACCCCCCGCCATAATCAACCGCGAGGCGACCTAGTCCGAAGCACCGCCGCACGCCGGGCTCACCGACGTTCGCCGCTGCTCGCCGCCCTCATGCAATCTCCTCCTCCCGCTCGGAAAAAATTGATCCATAGAGGCACGAATCCTCGCCGGTTCCAGCATGAAAAATCCTCATGCGCGCCACCAGATGCACCTCCCGCCTCGTTGATGATTGCAGCTCCGTCGTCATCCCCTGCTTGCAGCTCAGCTCCACCGTCGTCCCCTGCCTGCAGCTCCAACGCCGTCCCCTGCTTACAGCTTATATCCGCAGTCGATAGACCCATGGAGACGACGAAGTAACTCGCAAAAAATCACTATATATGGTTCCAGCAACGAAATTTGCCGCTTGTAGCATTTCAAGTCACTGGTTGAAGCTCATTTTGCAATGGTCCAAGTATTCAGGCCACCTGGTTCCAGCATATTTCCCCGCAGGTTCCACACCGCCGTCAAGGTCGTGGTACCATTGTGTCCGGTGTCTACCACCATCTTAGCAAACTCTGTTAGTAGCAAATGGCATCTCTGGTAGTAGCAAAACTCCGATACGGTTACAGCAATAGAAATCCATCGCCGCCGTCGAGCAACGCCGCCATGGATGGAAGTAGCAAAATTTGATTTCGGTTCCATCAAAATCAAACATGGTTGTAGCAAAAAATAATCGATCGGAAAAAACAGGGATGTAGTATCTCGTGAGAATGAATGTAGCAATCGTCAACACCCGTGGTAACAAAAAACTGACAGAAGGTTGCATCAAGAAACACGGTCCTGGTTCTCGCATGTCATGGAGATGGAATGTAGCAAAAATTCAACAAACACAGGCAGTAACCAAAAAATCAAAACGGTTGTAGCAAAATCGTTCACCGGTTCCAGCAGAAAACACTGTGGGAGGAGATTTTGGGCGGGGCTCGGTGGAAGCAAAAACATGAGCCGGTTCCAGCAAAATCAAAACAAGGTTGTAGCAAAAACTCGCTGTTGACGTGGTCAGTTGCAGCTCGGCCATGGCGGCTAGCGTATCCGGCTTCTCCGGCCATGGAGAGTGGCGCACCCGGCAGCCAGCAACCCATGGCGATGAGCGCGCCCAGATGCGCACTCCTCCCTGCTCGGGTGGCTGTGTTCGCGACCGAGAGGCGAGGAGGCATGGGGTAGCTCGACGGCTAGAGATGGAGGAGAAAATGGCCAGCAGGAGCAAAGGGCTTCACGAGACGGAGGAGAAAATGGCCGGTTCCCTCAAAGAAACTGCACTGAATGTTACTCAGGAGTCAGGACAACGCCACTTCAAAGTCTGAACCGTAATGTTCATTCAGTTTCAGAGAGGCGCCATACGCGCATGGGATTACCGGTTTGTCCACTCCAGCACGGATGAGATCACTGAGATCACCGTAGCTGGTTTGCTGACCACGTAGTCCTCCTCGACCTCATCCACTGGATTCGCCGGAACGGCTGGGGCTGAGTCTCGGAGCTCGATGCATCCATCGATAATCTTAGATCGATCGATCGAGAAAATGGATAATTGTTTTAGAAGAAAAGGAGAATCGCAGTCTGAATACTGTAGCAGGGGAATTCTTCTCCAAAGCTTTGGTGGGAGAGAGAAGAGACAAAGAGATTAAGAAAGCTTGAGAAGCTTTGAGGAAGAAGAGAGATGGAAACGAGAGGATTCAAGGAAGGAAGCACAAGGAATCAGGGGGGAGGAAAACGGCATCTCGCCGGTCTTGGCAAGTCGCCACGCAAAACGCTGGTTCGTTTAGTACCACATCGGCTAGCGAGATTAAGCAGGACCAGCTTATAAGCCCCACGCTGCTACCCGGTAAATTGGAATGATATGAAAAATAGCATTGCAGCTGCTTGCATCAGCATGACACTGCCAACACTTTTTTTTACATAAAAGTCATCATAGTACTACTATATTTATTGAAAGGTCCTCATAATTTCGTTTCCATCTTTCCAGCTATCAAATTTTGGGTTGTAGGTTAACTGTCAATTTTTACTCTTGAACCATGGCATTTCTTGTGGCCATGTATACACATGAAATACTCCCTCCGTTTCGTTTTACTTCGCGTATTAGATTTGTCTGAAGTCAAACTTTGCAAAGTAAGACCAAATTTATATTAGAAAATATCAACATCTACAATAGCTTATAATTATAATACAGTATGAAATTATATTTTATGGTGGATCTAATGATGTTTTTTTTGTGGGGTGTGGATCTAATGATGTTATTGTATTGTGAATGTTAATAATCTTTTGTATAAACTTGGTCAAAATTTGAAGAGTTTGACTTTAGACAAATCAAATATGCATAGTAAGAAGAAACGGGGGGAGTAGATACATAATCTTTTTTTTTGCGGCATGGGATGGAAGTGATGATGCAGGATGCAAAATAGGCTATGTGTTTATAGATGAGTTAGTATATTAAAATCAGTTAATATTACTAAGTGTATACATGAGGCAATGACATGAATCTATTAATATAAATCGTTGACTAAGTATACGAAGAAAGTTCTACTAACCAGATAAATATAATATGAGTGCATATTCCTAATGGATCTATTAATATTTAGTTAGTGTTCATATTTTTTTCTATTCGTACATTAAAAAAATGATCGACTTGAGTTTATTCTGGGTGATTACACTTGTTTTCCCCTCACGAGTTCTACTGATTTTACAGAAAGATCCTCATAGTTCACATTTCCATATTTTCAGATCCAAAATTTTAGGATTTCACACACCATCTTTTCAGCTCCTCACGTATACTACATTTTTGGGGAAAAGGAAAAAAGAGGATATTTCAGTAAGGAGAACAGCCACCACTCACAATATATATCTACTCTACTTGCATCACTTCAAGAGAAGCACGAACCATGCATGAGCTTTCACATAATCTATTTAGAGAAGAATAAATAAAGACAAGACAATTAATCAGGAAGTTCTCTTCTCAAAGTATTTGTTCACGCGATGTGGCCTCCTTATCTCACAGCGAACAGAGTAGTTGTAGTAAGGAGGAAGACGAGATGTCCACAGATGGGCGCTGAATTTCCCTCTAGGCCTAACACTTCCATTGAGAAGATCTTGCATGCTAATCATCTTGAGAACTTCGGATCCAGTTTCAACAGAACATGTCTGGTGGCCAGCAAACATCACAACACATTCAGAAGTTTTCTTCACTCTCCTGAAATATCCTGTCTCCAGCATTGGCCATGGATAAATGAAATGCTCCCCATACACTGAGGTGTTTGTCTGCTTCGAATTCCTCAGGGCCGCAAAGGCCATGGTCCAGAAATGAAGGTTAATATTTTCTTTTAGTAGTTCACTGAAGATGTTTGCACCCATGAAGCACCCATTCATCAGCCTAGCCATGTCCATGGCTATTGATGTGAGCTTTGGGTGGTCCTCCGCTCTCGTGCTCCCAAAAGCACGAACCTTGAAGAAGTACCAATATGCTTCCTGAGTAAGGCGCTGTAACCTGAGGGGTTTTGTGGTTCCAAAGCTTGTAATCTTGTCGGAATGGCTCACAATTATCATCTTACTTCCACTCATGATGCAGGTTTTCGCAGTTGAATACGACCTCTTCCATACAGGCTCCTCGATATCCAGAAGCAGCTCAATGATGATCAATGTCCTTCCACCGCCCATCCCACGGTTTTGATGCTTGATTCTACCTCCATCTCTTAGGGTCTCTACACTTGCATCTTCAAGATTGTCTCCATTGAAAAACAAAATCTGAGAGAAGTGGTTGTGCACCATTTCATTGTCACACACATGCTCGATCAGGGTGCTCTTTCCAACATTTCCGGGACCGACAATCGGCAGGACAGGCAGATAATTAGTGGCACTGGGAGTAGTCTCTTCTTGCGATAGGAAGTTCATCACAACTTCCGCCTCCATTTGGCATCCGAACATGCACTTGTCCAGCTGCAGATACATGTTATACGGCTGGCCGTGCAAACGCGGGCAACTGTTTAGAAACATGATGAACTCGCTCACATCTTCCATGGCGTCCCTTATGCTGCCAAGAACTTGCTCCAGCAGCTCAGCTTTTGCTGCACCTTCACTGCTGCCACTGCAGAAACATACACGCTTGGCAGGGTTGAAGTTAGATGGGGCAAAGGAGTAAATGACTTCATGATCTTTTGTCCTGCCGTCTCCATGGTCTCGGCAACTGAAGATATCGAAGGTGTAATACCCCCTCTACATCGAAAATTGACATCTGAGCACGGATGCAACGGAGCACTTTATTTTGAAGTTAAGAAAAACAGATTTTTTTACGGCTAATTTTTCAAGTTTTTGTGTGCATGAACATATAGCAATGTTGTATATCGGGCCAAAATTTCAGCAGTATACATGCTTACATGTAAAAGCTACAGCAAAGACAAAATATATGAAAATTAGGGGCTTGTTTTTTTGTTGTTTTCAGGCCGAATTTTTATCTTTTTTTGTGCAGCACGTAATACAACATATTATTGAACAAAATTTCACAGGTATTAAGACCACATGCATGCGTATTAATGTAAAAAAATCAAAAAAATTCAAATCTTTTAAGCACCTTTTTGGAGAAGTTCAGAATAAAGTGTTCCGTTGCCCCGATGTTCTGAAAAACCGTTTTACCTGTGCATCTCCTTTCTCAGTATGCTGAGTTGATGCAGCATGGCCTGGTTGGTGATGAGCCGGCCATCTGCCTCCTTGACGACGACACGAACCCGCAGCAGCAGCCGTTGTAGGCTGCGCAGCCTCTCCTCCTCAGTTGGTGCCGGCATCTGCTTTAGGTACCTGTCCATGAGGAAAGATATGGATCTACTTGCAAGCTCACCCATAGCAGCAGAAAAGATTGAGCTCCTTTACAGTACCCCTAAATGAACATGAGCCCTTCATTTCTTTTGATCCAACGATGGATGACTGTTGGTACTCCAACGTGTGTATGAAAGAGTGCCAACTAAAAAAAGCAGGGAGTACCTCGTGCTTGGGGTAAAAAGGTAAACTGATTCCAAGTAGAATAGCTATTCAACTCCATCGCAAGAACCCTAATTCTACTCCCTAAAAAAACCCAATTCTTTAATATTAATAGGATAGCCGCCGCCGGCCACTATGATCTGCCCGCTTACAAGAGACAGACGGCCATAGGGCCACGGACTTGCTGGAATAGCATCTGCTGGGAATGGTCGCCAAACAGGGCTGGGCGCCACCGCCGCCACACCGTGAGCGCATTTGCTTCCTCGCCAAAACTCGACCGCACTGAAGCAGGATGACTAGGGCGAGGCGGAATCATCAGGCTGGCCGGAGATCTATCACGTCGGCACTGCAGTTGTACAAATGTTCAGTTGATCTGACCGACTGGATTCATTATGGATTATGGAAGGATGGGTAGCGGCTGCTTTGATTACACTATTGGGCTGCTGACGAACTTCTTGCGAGCCTGATGTCGCGCGCGTGTATTCCACAACAATACTTATATTTAGTGTTTCAATTTCTTTTGTTCATGTTACAAAATTTGTGTGGTTTTCGAGAACTTGTAGCCAAATTCTGTTTGATCTATAACTTCCAGCGCAAAGAAAACATATCCATCCACTCGCTCTTGATCTGTGCATGTGAAAAAGAGCAGATGTCAGGTAGCAATGGCGTTGTCATCATGGAGACGTATATAATTGCTATAGTAATGGCGGCTGCGTTGGTCATAGGACGGATATCTGATTAGAAATCAGAAACCGACCTAATTAAGAGGAGAAAAGACTAAACTACCCTTCTAAGTGGAGGGTCAGATTTAAGTGGTACTCCATGTCTACTTGAGGGAGTACCAAGGTACCGTAAAAAAGCTCAAAAGATTACCTCCATGCATATGTGTTTGAGTACCCCCTGCCTTACTGTTTCTTGAGGGATGTGGTACCATAACAAATCAATTGGAAGTGCTGAGTGAAGCACACGTATATATAGAGGCCATGGTCCAGAAACTTGTGAAAGAACTCTCCCAAGGACACTGTGAGGCTTTGTCTTGCTTCTCCTTTGATGTCGTGCTATTCTTTGATGATCAACCAATTGAATGTGAAATTGACTAATATATTTAGTGCCTTGTGTCAAACTAATAAGACTTTTCTGCGCGGCTACTCAACCTGCTTTTGATAAGCATGAAAGTGACCCTGCAGTACCTTTGCAAATCCAGAGTGATTATTGATCTTAGTTATGGGCGTGGCCTTCTTGATAGTCATCTTGAACCAGAAAATATTCAGAATGTTGTTCCGTTAGATTCTCCAGTGCTCCAACGTTTGGCGTTGGAAAGAACTGCTCTCAGTACTCCACCAACAACACGGCCACACCAACTTGAAAACCATGTGCACAAATTTCTCCTGGAAACATTTCTAACCTAATTTGCACGAATCAAAAATATATTTATTAACTTACTTGGTGATCGAATTATAACACACACAAGCATGTGCGCGTGCACACACACACACACACACACACACACACACACACACACACACACACACACACACACACACACACACACAAAACAAGATTTTATTGGGTCACAAACACATTAGCAGTAGAATTTTAGAGTTGTATTGGTTGCTCCAACTGAGAAACATCAACCACTCCAAAATGTAGTCATGTTACCATTTTAATTAATTTCGACGGCACAAGTTAGTTCACACAAAATGTTGATTAATCGCACCAACTTGTCAATTGTCCATGTAATCCAAGCACAACTGGACCACTCGACTATAGATTTCCATGTCGGGCTCTATTGGGAGTAAATCACCTCTATGTACTTAACTAGAGATAACTTGGCACGACGCAACTGGCAAGGTAGCAAGACATGTGTCTTGTGTCAACATGATGAGTGCATCAAACACTTATTTTTTGAGTGTAACTTTGCTTGTGCAGTCTGGGCCATAGTTCAAGTAGCTTCAAATCTATATCCACCCGTAGTTCACGTAACATGTTCGGCAATTGGTTGTGGGGTATCGATAAACAATTTTCTGCACATCTACTCGTGGGGGCGGCTGCCGTATGTTGGGCAATGCGGCTTACCAGAAATGATGTAGTTTTTAACAATAAATGTGTTTCATCTCTTGTGCAGGTTATTCATATGTGTACACGATGCCTCCGTACGTGGTCTATCCTGCAAAGGCCGGAGGACAGTGACCTTTTTATGATGGCGTCTACGCGGCTAGAGTATACAGCCAGGGAGGTTTTCTCCCAACATGAATGGTGGTGTAATCTTCGAATAGTATTTGCCCCACCCTAAGCTGGACTGATTTACTTTTGCTATAAAACAATATTTTATTAGACTTGTTGGACTTGTTGGCTGTGTGCGTCGCGCTATGCAGAGGCTGGGCATTCTTTCAATGCAGTTGTATCACCTGGATATATCAATTGGATGAAATGTTCTTCGTCGAAAAAACGTACTAACAATGTTAACATGTCACTCAGTTACTTGTTTATTACTAGTTGGCAGTTCTTGCTTGCTTATTAGGAGTACCATATAATAGTTTGCTCCATGGACCAATAAGTTGCTTTTTCTTGTCAGTAAGTAGAAATACTATGTAATATTTAGTGGATTTGTGGATCCCTACACTGCTCCAAGTAAGGTGAGACGAAACAAGACGATAAAATCCATTATGCATACTATTATTTCACTGTCATTCCTCAGTTTACAACCATGGATTTATATATTCTTCGTTTGAAAGAGCCCAAAATAGTACATCGCCATAAGTAGATAAATGCATTCATCCTTCACTAGTAGAACATCGGGCTTTGGAGACAATTTGATACATGGGTCTTCAGCAGCTCCTTGTTCCGCCTCAAAGTTTGTCTTGCTAATAGTCGACATAGCGGAGGTGGTTTCCAGTGCTTCTACCCGCATGCGGTTCTTTCGGAACAACCACTTGCAATGCTTTCAGGGTCCGAGGCAGTTTTCTCCATACAACCGCCTCCATTACCTTTTTCAGGCTTGACATTATTTTTGTTTTTTGCCTTCATTTAATAAAAAGATGGAGCCGGGGGAACCCCTTTCGTTCAATATTTTTTTGTTTGATTACCAACTCTCCAAATGAAATTCAAAAAAACATTCAAAGACAATTATCAGGCATGCATACATCATATATTTGCACAACCACTTTGCCTCTCATAACACACAACCATATAGTTGAAAATTCAAAGCCAATATGTACATTTAGAAACTTCACAGGCAACATATAAACATACTTGTAAAACCTAGGAAACTTGCCAGAGAACTCACCCAGGGACACTGAGGCTTCGTCTTGCTTCTCTATTGAAGCCGTCCTACTCTTTTTTCTTTAGTGATCAAACAGTTGAATGTGAAATTGGATAATCTCTTTTCTAAGAAAAAGGGTTCCCCGCTTTGTATTACAAAGCAACCACCGATACATGCAACGATAGGTGCTGGCACTAGTAAAAAAAGGGTCAAACGTGAAGCACATTAGTGCCGGTTTGAATTAGAGCCGGCACTAATGTGTACATTAGTGCCGGTTCGTGACGGCGATCAATAGTACCGGTTCGTGGCGAACCTTTAGTACCGGTTCATGCCACGAACCGGTACTAAAGAGGCTGTGTCAACCTGCGGTCAGGCTATGGCCCCATCATCACCATTTAGTGCCGGTTCGTACCACGAACCGGTACTAATGAGGTTATGGCAAGCTGTTTGTAGTCCCACCTCGCCAAGAGAGAGGCAGTATGAGCGGTTTATAAGCCGTGAGTGCACAGACAATGACGAAGAGTTGCAATGCTCATCTATATGTTGATTAGCTTCAAGCCTTGCGGAATAGCATAGATTGCACTGAGCTATGTGCAGTGCAGTCTACACTATTCCGAATGGCTTGAAGCAAATTAACCAGCATTGCATCTCTTTTTTATTTTTAATAACTTATTTAAACTCCGGACTTCTTTTGTGTTCAGTATGCAGCATTCAAAGCGACGTCATCAATTTCCAACATGTTCTGACATCATTTTTTGTTTTTCGGTCATTTACCTAATTGTTTAGAGAGCTAAATGACCGTGAAATTGAAAATCACTACAAAATGAATCCTGAAAATGTTGAAACTTGGCATGGTATCATCATATCACCCGCATAGCATGCGCGAAAGAGTAGAGAGGGTCACGGCACAAACTGGACGCACTTCGTGTACAAACTGGAAAACTCTTTCGGAGTAGCAGGGTTTCGGACGAGAAATCATCTGTTACATGGCCACTTCAATGTTTTTTAAACTTATTTGAACTCCGGACTTCTATTGTGTTCAGTATGCAGCATTTAAAGCGACGTCATCAATTTCCAACATGTTTTGACATCATTTGTTGTTTTTCGGTCATTTACCTAATTGTTTAGAGAGCTAAATGACCATAAAATTGAAAATCATTACAAAATGAATCCTGAAAATGTTGAAACTTGGCATGGTATCATCATATCACCCGCATAGCATGCGCGAAAGAGTAGAGAGGGTCACGGCAAAAACTGGATGCACTTCGTGTACAAACTGGACAAACTCTTTCGGAGTATCAGGGTTTCGGACGAGAACTCATCTGTTACATGGCCACTTCAATGTTTTTTAAACTTATTTGAACTCCGGACTTCTTTTGTGTTCAGTATGCAGCATTTAAAGCGACGTCATCAATTTCCAATATGTTCTGACATCATTTGTTGTTTTTCGGTCATTTACCTAATTGTTTAGAGAGCTAAATGACTGTGAAATTGAAAAAACTATATAAAAAATTTGTTGGCGCGCTGCCCAGTGGGCCTGCCAGACCTAGGGTGTGCAAATGCAGGCCCAGAAGGGCCAGCAGGCTCACAGGGCAGCGCGCCCTAATTAATTAGGCCCAGAAGCCTGCTATATAGAGGAGTTCGAAGAGGTAGCCGCGGCTGGGTTTATAAACCAGTGCGGCTGCCCTTCGCCGGGCGAGGTGGGACTAAACTTTGGGGTGGCAGTGCAAGGCCTTTAGTACCGGTTGGTGCCTCCAACCGGTACTAAAGACCACCCTTTAGTACCGGTTGGAGCCACCAACCGGTACTAAAGGCCTGCTCTTCCCGCCTCTTTGCCTGGCCAAAGTAGGCCTTTAGTACCGGTTGGTGGCTCCAACCGGTACTAAAGGCTCACCCTATATATACAGCACTTATGAAATTTCAGTTACATCTCCCCACTTCTTTCGTCAACCTCTCGCGCGCCGCTCCCGTTGTCGCCGCCCGCCGCCCCGAACGCCGCGCGCCGCCGTCCGTCGTCGTCCCGCGCCGCGGTCCCGTCGTCGTCCCGCGCCGCCGTCCGTACGTATCTCGCTCTCTCCTCGCGCGTACCCGGCCGCCGCGCCGCGCGCCGTCCGCCCCGAACGCCGCACGCCACCGTCCGTCTCTGCCGCCGCCCCGAACGCCGGCGCCCCACCCCGTACGCCGGCGCCCCCGCTCGTACGTACGAGGCGGCGGCGTACGGGGCCGCACACACACACACACATATACCACACACACATACACACACACATACACACATACGTACACACATATACGTATACACACACATACACACACACATTTTTTTAACTTATTTTCTGTTTTTTAGAAAAGTTAATTAGATGATCGAATGTTAGATTAATGTCGAATGTTAGATGAATTAGCTAGCTAGATAGAAAAATTGTCGAACTAGAGATTAGAACTAGTTAAATAATTAATATAACTAGTTTATTTTTAGTAAGAAAATTTAGGTATATGAGATTTGAACTAGTTCAATAATTAATATAACTAGTTTTTTTAGTAAGAAAATTTAGGTATATGAGATTAGAACTAGTTGAATAATTAATATAACTAGTTTATTTTTAGTAAGAAAATTTAAGTATATGAGATTTGAACTAGTTCAATAATTAATATAACTAGTTTATTTTTAGTAAGAAAATTTAGGTATATGAGATTTTAACTAGTTGAATAATTAATATAACTAGTTTATTTTTAGTAAGAAAATTTAGGTATCTGAGATTTGATGATCTAATTAAAATATTATTTGTTAATGAGTTTTTCTGTTTATTTAATTTTTTATATATTTTGAGTTTATATAAATGTTAGATTAATGTGGAATGTTAGATGAATTAGATAGAAAAGTTAAATATATAGTAATGTCAATTGAATATATAGTTAGATATATTAATGTCGAATGTTAGATGAATATATATTTGGCTAGATATAGGTGTTTAATGTTTCATCTATATGAACATAGGAAATGTCATCTGACGACGAAAAAGATTTCATTATGTGCGAACACTGTGAAGACCAGCACGGCCTGTGCGACCAAAATTTCCTTGTTGATGGTAGGCGCTTCAGCATCAAGATGGATGAGACATTCGAAGTTGATACAGTAAGTCACTTTGTCAATTATTATTTGAATGCAAAACTTATGCTTCATTTGCTTCAACTTATAATTTTAAATTTTCACTATTCTACTAGCGCATCCCCTGCCATGCAAGAATTTTTGTCTTGGATAAGATAGGTTTTAGTGCTATAGATGATATGGAGGTAAAGAGAGTTTACTTGAAGACGGAGCATGGGTATACTTTCAACGTCAAATTATATAATGGAGACACATACACCCATTTTGAATGCAAAACTTGGCAAGCACTATGCAAGGCTTATGCATTTGAGCCTGATATGGTTATCACCTTTGATATTCGTCCGGAAGATGATATTGAAGGTAATATAGACATCTGGGTCGATGTGCAAACGCCTCCAATTCTACCATTTGGTGAGTTTTTCTCAACCATGCATGCATATGTTTATGTCTTTGATACAGTTTATTCAAAAATAGTTGACAACTAATTTGTATTGTCAGCTTATTTCGGTTCAAGTAAATATGTCCGGCGCTTGGTAGACAGGACCTACTACTGCCCCGGGGCTCAACTAAACTGCGAGGAGATAAGTCATTATGTTTCATGGCTTGAGGATCTTAATACTGTCAAGACAATTTTTTTCCTAAACTTAGAAATGTTAGTACTCAAAACGTGCGACCAATAGTGATCGTATTGAACTACGGTCACATCTATAATCGAAAGATGGTAAGATTTTAAATATTTGTCCTTAATTAGTGCATCTTTTGCATACATTATTTTTGAAGCTAAAATTTCATTGCTTAGTATATTAATTACTATACGATGTTCTTCAACAGGGACTTCCGATGACAGTTGTGCCTCAGTGGATCGAGACAAAAGGTCGCATGTCAATGGTTAGCTTACGACCATTATTTCCTACATTGCACATGAGTGCATTCAGGATTTCTGAAAGCGAAGAATGCTTAATAGTGAAAGATTGGAGCAAAATTGTTAATGATCGCTGAGAAGTACTAGGGGGCAGCAAGGAGAAGCGCAACCCAAGATTAGGAGACAGAATCATCTGCATGCTCCAGTATGATGAATCAGGAGAGCTATACATGTTCTATGCTATTCTACCTGAGAGGGAGCAGCAGGATCAGTAGGTACTAGTTCATGCTCTTAAATAGTACTTGTCTCATGTACCCGTGTCCTGAACTTCGATGTTGGTGATGATTATGTTGAACTTGATGATATCTTTGCTTCTGTTACAAAGTGAATGTTTCCTCTTTAAGCTAGCCAGCGTTGATGATGATTAGATAGCTAGTGGTAATGACTATGATGATTAAATAGTGGTAATTAGACGACTATGATGATTTTTAGCTAGCTAGAATTTATTTATTTATTAATATGCGATGATGATGATGATGATGACGACTACAACTCATTATAACGTAAAACAATCCTAAATTAAATTGATAACACAAATTTAATTGAAAAATACAAAATAAAACAAAAACCCACAACCATTTGGTACCGGTTGGTGTTACCAACCGGTACTAAAGGGCTCCCGGCCCCCGGAGCTGGCTCGTGCCACGTGGTTCCCCTTTAGCACCGGTTCGTCCTGAACCGGTACTAAAGTGGGGGCCTTTAGTGCCGAAACTTTAGTGCCGGTTCCTAAACCGGCACTAAAGGGCCTTACGAACCGGTGCTATTGCCCGGTTCTGCACTAGTGTGGGGCCGCAGCACAAACAATGCCCAAAGAAAAACAAAGAAGAAAGAAAGAGAAACAAATGCCAACAACGGCAGATCAACGAAACGAAGGTGACCGGTGACCGCTGCACCCTCCGGATAAGTACCACCATGATCCCAGCACTCTGAAGCGCCGCGTACCAAGCAACACCTTCAAGAAGGAGGCGACAACAACGCCACTGTTGCCCGGACTAGTCCTAGGGTTTCCCCCGGTACGCGGGCAGTAGTGGGGGGAGGGGTGTACCCGACGCCCTTCAAGAAGGTCCGGCGGCACCCACGGGCGTCTCCGCATCGGGGCCGGACAAGCCGCCAGAGATTTCTCCCAACCCAAACCCCCACCACCACCCCGCATGAATCATAGTGCACCGCCCATCACGCCGCCCACCAACATGTGCCACCACGGTCACTGAATCAACTTCACCGCCTGCCAGAGGTCACCGACACGACACCTGGAGGACGGGAGAAGAGATAGTGGCCTCGGAGGCATCCGCAACATCGCCGACGTGCGGGGACAACCACCACCGCCACCGCGGAGCCGACCGGACCCACGAACAAGGGGCTTACCAGGCGTCAAGGCCCAGCCGAACACAAAAGGGTCCGGACAGCCCCTGTCGTCATGCTGCAGCTCGCTAGCTGACGAAGCAGCCACCGCCCGCACACCACCGCCTCTTCGCCACCAACCAGGTGTTGGGGAACGCAGTAATTTCAAAAATTTTCCTACGCACACGCAAGATCATGGTGATGCACAGCAACGAGAGGGGAGAGTGTTGTCTACGTACCAACGCAGACCGACTGCGGAAGCGATCACACAACGTAGAGGAAGTAGTCGTACGTCTTCCTCCCGATCCAACCGATCCAAGCACCGTTACTCCGGCACCTCCGAGTTCTTAGCACACGTTCAGCTCGATGACGTTCCTCGGGCTCCGATCCAGCAAAGCGTCGAGGAAGAGTTCCGTCAGCACGACGGCGTGGTGACGATCTTGATGTACTACCGACGCAGGGCTTCGCCTAAGCACTGTAACGGTATGATCGAGGTGGAATTTGGTGGCAGGGGGCACCGCACACGGCTAAGGAACGATCTCAAGGATCAATTGTGTGTCTATGGGGTGACCCCTGCCCCCGTATATAAAGGAGCAAGGGAGGAGGGGCTGGCCGGCCAAGGTGGGGGCGCAGGAGAGTCCTACTCCCACCGGGAGTAGGACTCCCCCTCCAATCCTAGTCCAATTAGGATTCCCGGGAGGGGGAAAGAGGAGGAGGTGGCCGCCCCCCCCCCCTTTCCTACTCCTAGTAGGACTAGGGGAGGGGGGAGGGCGCGCAGCCCATCTAGGGCAGCCCCTTCTCCTTTCCACTAAGGCCCATTATGGCCCATCTAGCTCCCGGGGGGTTCCGGTAACCCTCCCGGTATTCCGGTAAAATCCCGATTTCACCCGGAACACTTCCGATGTCCAAACATAGGCTTCCAATATATCAATCTTTACGTCTCAACCATTTCGAGACTCCTCGTCATGTCCGTGATCACATACGGGACTCCGAACAACCTTCGGTACATCAAAATGCATAAACTCATAATAACTGTCATCGTAACGTTAAGCGTGCGGACCCTATGGTTCGAGAACAATGTAGACATGACCGAGACACGTTTCCGGTCAATAACCAATAGCGGGACCTGGATGCCCATATTGGCTCCTACATATTCTACGAAGATCTTTATCGGTCAGACCGCATAACATCATACGTTGTTCCCTTTGTCATCGGTATGTTACTTGCCCGAGATTCGATCGTCGGTATCCAATACCTAGTTCAATCTCGTCACCGGCAAGTCTCTTTACTCGTTTCGTAATACATCATCTCACAACTAACTTATTAGTTGCAGTGCTTGCAAGGCTTATGTGATGTGCATTACCGAGAGGGCCCAGAGATACCTCTCCGACAATCGGAGTGACAAACCCTAATCTCGAAATACGCCAACCCAACATCTACCATTGGAGACACCTGTAGTACTCCTTTATAATCACCCAGTTACGTTGTGACGTTTGGTAGTACCCAAAGTGTTCCTCCGGTAAACGGGAGTTGCATAATCTCATAGTTATAGGAACATGTATAAGTCATGAAGAAAGCAATAGCAACATACTAAACGATCGGGTGCTAAGCTAATGGAATGGGTCATGTCAATCAGATCATTCTACTAATGATGTGACCTCGTTAATCAAATAACAACCCCTTGTTCATGGTTAGGAAACGTAACCATCTTTGATTAACGAGCTAGTCAAGTAGAGGCATACTAGTGACACTTTGTTGGTCTATGTATTCACACATGTATTATGTTTCCGGTTAATACAATTCTAGCATGAATAATAAACATTTATCATGATGTAAGGAAATAAATAATAACTTTATTATTGCCTCTAGGGCATATTTCCTTCAGTCTCCCACTTGCACTAGAGTCAATAATCTAGATTACACTGTAATGATTCTAACACCCATGGAGCCTTGGTGCTGATCATGTTTTGCTCGTGGAAGAGGCTTAGTCAACGGGTCTGCAACATTCAGATCCGTATGTATCTTGCAAATCTCTATGTCTCCCACCTGGACTAAATCCCGGATGGAGTTGAAGCGTCTCTTGATGTGTTTGGTTCTTTTGTGAAATCTGGATTCCTTTGCCAAGGCAATTGCACCAGTATTGTCACAGAAGATTTTCATTGGACCCGATGCACTAGGTATGACACCTAGATCGGATATGAACTCCTTCATCCAGACTCCTTCGTTTGCTGCTTCCGAAGCAGCTATGTACTCCGCTTCACATGTAGATCCCGCTACGACGCTTTGTTTAGAACTGCACCAACTGACAGCTCCACCGTTTAAAGTAAACACGTATCCGGTTTGCGATTTAGAATCGTCCGGATCAGTGTCAAAGCTTGCATCAACGTAACCTCTTACGGTGAGCTCTTTGTCACCTCCATATACGAGAAACATATCCATAGTCCTTTTCAGGTATTTCAGGATGTTCTTGACCGCTGTCCAGTGATCCATTCCAGGATTACTTTGGTACCTCCCTGCTAAACT
The DNA here is from genome assembly GCA_034509565.1 of Triticum monococcum. Classification (NCBI taxonomy): domain Eukaryota; kingdom Viridiplantae; phylum Streptophyta; class Magnoliopsida; order Poales; family Poaceae; genus Triticum; species Triticum monococcum. The sequence goes on along the minus strand of CM067842.1, from coordinate 23,767,675 downwards.
TATAGCAAGGCACACATCAGGTCTGGTACACAGCATTGCATACATGATAGAGCCTATGGCTGAAGCATAGGGAACATCTTTCATTTTCTCTCTATCTTCTGCAGTGGTCGGGCATTGAGTCTTACTCAACTTCACACCTTGTAGCACAGGCAAGAACCCTTTCTTTGCTTGATCCATCTTGAACTTCTTCAAAATTTTGTCAAGGTATGTGCATTGTGAAAGTCCAATTAAGCGTTTTGATCTATCTCTATAGATCTTTATGCCTAATATGTATGCAGCTTCCCCGAGGTCTTTCATCGAAAAACTTTTATTCAAGTATCCCTTTATGCCATCCAGAAATTCTATATCATTTCCAATTAGCAATATGTCATCCACATATAATATCAGAAATGCTACAGAGCTCCCACTCACTTTCTTGTAAATACAGGCTTCTCCAAAAGTCTGTATAAAGCCAAATGCTTTGATCACACTATCAAAGCGTTTATTCCAACTCCGAGATGCTTGCACCAGTCCATAAATGGATCGCTGGAGTTTGCATACTTTGTTAGCTCCTTTTGGATCGACAAAACCTTCTGGTTGTACCATATACAACTCTTCTTCCAGAAATCCATTCAGGAATGCAGTTTTGACATCCATTTGCCATATTTCATAATCATAAAATGCGGCAATTGCTAACATAATTCTGACGGACTTAAGCATCGCTACGGGTGAGAAGGTCTCATCGTAGTCAACCCCTTGAACTTGCCGAAAACCTTTCGCGACAAGTCGAGCTTTATAGACAGTAATATTACCGTCAGCGTTAGTCTTTTTCTTGAAGATCCATTTATTCTCAATTGCTTGCCGATCATCGGGCAAGTCAACCAAAGTCCATACTTTGTTCTCATACATGGATCCCATCTCAGATTTCATGGCCTCAAGCCACTTTGCGGAATCTGGGCTCACCATCGCTTCTTCATAGTTCGTAGGTTCATCATGATCTAGCATCATGACTTCCAGAACTGGATTACCGTACCACTCTGGTGCGGATCTCACTCTGGTTGATCTACGTGGTTCAGTAGTATCTTGATCTGAAGCTTCGTGATCATCATCATTAGCTTCCTCACTGATTGGCATAGGTGTCGCAGAAACAGTTTTCTGAGATGTACTATTTTCCAATAAGGGAGCAGGTACAGTTACCTCGTCAAGTTCTACTTTCCTCCCACTCACTTCTTTCGAGAGAAACTCCTTCTCTAGAAATGATCCATTCTTAGCAACGAATATCTTGCCTTCGGATCTGTGATAGAAGGTATACCCAACAGTTTCCTTTGGGTATCCTATGAAGACACATTTCTCCGCTTTGGGTTCGAGCTTATCAGGTTGAAGCTTTTTCACATAAGCATCGCAGCCCCAAACTTTAAGAAACGACAACTTTGGTTTCTTGCCAAACCATAGTTCATGAGGCGTCGTCTCAACGGATTTTGATGGTGCCCTGTTTAACGTGAATGCGGCCGTCTCTAAAGCATAACCCCAAAACGATAGCGGTAAATCAGTAAGAGACATCATAGATCGCACCATATCTAGTAAAGTACGATTACGACGTTCGGATACACCATTACGCTGTGGTGTTCCGGGTGGTGTGAGTTGCGAAACTATTCCACAATTTTTCAAATGTATACCAAACTCGTAACTCAAATATTCTCCTCCACGATCAGATCGTAGAAATTTTATTTTCTTGTTACGATGATTTTCAACTTCACTCTGAAATTCCTTGAACTTTTCAAATGTTTCAGACTTATGTTTCATTAAGTAGATATACCCATATCTGCTTAAATCATCTGTGAAGGTGAGAAAATAACGATATCCGCCACGAGCCTCAATATTCATCGGACCACATACATCGGTATGTATGATTTCCAACAAATCTGTTGCTCTCTCCATAGTACCGGAGAACGGTGTTTTAGTCATCTTGCCTATGAGGCACGGTTCGCAAGTACCAAGTGATTCATAATCAAGTGATTCCAAAAGCCCATCAGTATGGAGTTTCTTCATGCGCTTTACACCGATATGACCTAAACGGCAGTGCCACAAATAAGTTGCACTATCATTATTAACTTTGCATCTTTTGGCTTCTACATTATGAATATGTGTATTACTATCTTCGAGATTCAACAAGAATAGACCACTCTTCAAGGGTGCATGACCATAAAAGATATTATTCATATAAATAGAACAACCATTATTCTCTGATTTAAATGAATAACCGTCTCGCATTAAACAAGATCCAGATATAATGTTCATGCTCAACGCTGGCACCAAATAACAATTATTTAGGTCTAATATTAATCCCGAAGGCAGATGTAGAGGTAGCGTGCCGACCGCGATCACATCGACTTTGGAACCGTTTCCCACGCGCATCGTCACCTCGTCCTTTGCTAGTGTCCGCTTATTCCGTAGTCCCTGTTTCGAGTTGCAAATATTAGCAACAGAACCAGTATCAAATACCCAGGTGCTACTGCGAGCTCTAGTGAGGTACACATCAATAACATGTATATCACATATACCTTTGCTCACTTTGCCATCCTTCTTATCCGCCAAATACTTTGGACAGTTCCGCTTCCAGTGACCAGTCTGCTTGCAGTAGAAGCACTCAGTTTCAGGCTTAGGTCCAGACTTGGGTTTCTTCTCCTGAGCAGCAACTTGTTTGCTGTTCTTCTTGAAGTTTCCCTTCTTCTTCCCTTTGCCCTTTTTCTTGAAACTAGTGGTTTTGTTAACCATCAACACTTGATGCTCCTTCTTGATTTCTACCTCCGCAGCTTTCAGCATTGCGAAGAGCTCGGGAATAGTCTTGTTCATCCCTTGCATATTATAGTTCATCACGAAGCTCTTGTAGCTTGGTGGCAGTGATTGGAGAATTCTGTCAATGACGCAGTCATCTGGAAGATTAACTCCCATCTGAATCAAGTGATTATTATACCCAGACATCTTGAGTATATGCTCACTGACAGAACTGTTCTCCTCCATCTTACAGCTATAGAACTTATTGGAGACTTCATATCTCTCAATTCGGGCATTTGCTTGAAATATTAACTTCAACTCCTGGAACATCTCATATGCTCCATGACGTTCAAAACATCGTTGAAGTCCCGATTCTAAGCCGTAAAGCATGGCACACTGAACTATCGAGTAGTCATCAGCTTTGCTCTGCCAGACGTTCATAACATCTGGCGTTGCTCCAGCAGCAGGCCTGTCATCCAGCGGTGCTTCCAGGACGTAATTCTTCTGTGCAGCAATGAGGATAATCCTCAGGTTACGGACCCAGTCCGTGTAATTGCTACCATCATCTTTCAACTTTGCTTTCTCAAGGAACGCATTAAAATTCAACGGAACAATAGCACGAGCCATCTATCTACAAGCAACATAAACAAGCAAGATACTATCAGGTACTAAGTTCATGATAAGTTTAAGTTCAGTTTAATCAAATTACTTAGGAACTCCCACTTAGATAGACATCCCTCTAATCTTCTAAGTGATCACGTGATCCAAATCAACTAAACCATAACCGATCATCACGTGAGATGGAGTAGTTTTCAATGGTGAACATCGTCATGTTGATCATATCTACTATATGATTCACGCTCGACCTTTCGGTCTCTGTGTTCCGAGGCCATATCTGCATATGCTAGGCTCGTCAAGTATAACCTGAGTATTCTGCGTGTGCAAAACTGGCTTGCACCCGTTGTAGATGGACGTAGAGCTTATCACACCCGATCATCACGTGGTGTCTGGGCACGACGAACTTTGGCAACGGTGCATACTCAGGGAGAACACTTCTTGATAATTTAGTGAGAGATCATCTTATAATGCTACCGTCAATCAAAGCAAGATAAGATGTATAAAAGGATAAACATCACATGCAATCAATATAAGTGATATGATATGGCCATCATCATCTTGTGCTTGTGATCTCCATCTCCGAAGCACCGTCATGATCACCATCGTCACCGGCGCGACACCTTGATCTTCATCGTAGCATCGTTGTCGTCTCGCCAATCTTATGCTTCCACGACTATTACTACCGTTTAGTAATCTAGTAAAGCATTACATCGCGATTGCATTGCATACAATAAAGCGACAACCATATGGCTCCTGCCAGTTGCCGATAACTTAGTTACAAAACATGATCATCTCATACAATAAAATCAGTATCATGCTTTGGCCATATCACATCACAACATACCCTGCAAAAACAAGTTAGACGTCCTCTACTTTGTTGTTGCAAGTTTTACATGGCTGCTACGGGCTTTAGTAAGAACTCATCTCACCTACGCATCAAAACCACAACGATAGTTCGTCAAATAGACTCCGTTTTAACCTTCTCAAGGACCGGGCGTAGTCACACTTGGTTCAACTAAAGTTGGAGAGACAGTCTTCCGCAAGCCATCTGTGTGCATAGCACGTCGAGGGAACCGGTCTCGCGTAAGAGTACGCGTAAGGTTGGTCCGGATCGTCTCAACCAACAATACCGCCGAACCAAAGTATGACATGCTGGTAGGCAGTATGACTTGTATCGCCCACAACTCACTTGTGTTCTACTCGTGCATATAACATCAAACCATAAAACCTAGGCTCGGATGCCACTGTTGGGGAACGCAGTAATTTCAAAAATTTTCCTACGCACACGCAAGATCATGGTGATGCACAGCAACGAGAGGGGAGAGTGTTGTCTACGTACCAACGCAGACCGACTGCGGAAGCGATCACACAACGTAGAGGAAGTAGTCGTACGTCTTCCTCCCGATCCAACCGATCCAAGCACCGTTACTCCGGCACCTCCGAGTTCTTAGCACACGTTCAGCTCGATGACGTTCCTCGGGCTCCGATCCAGCAAAGCGTCGAGGAAGAGTTCCGTCAGCACGACGGCGTGGTGACGATCTTGATGTACTACCGACGCAGGGCTTCGCCTAAGCACTATAACGGTATGATCGAGGTGGAATTTGGTGGCAGGGGGCACCGCACACGGCTAAGGAACGATCTCAAGGATCAATTGTGTGTCTATGGGGTGCCCCCTGCCCCCGTATATAAAGGAGCAAGGGAGGAGGGGCTGGCCGGCCAAGGTGGGGGCGCAGGAGAGTCCTACTCCCACCGGGAGTAGGACTCCCCCTCCAATCCTAGTCCAATTAGGATTCCCGGGAGGGGGAAAGAGGAGGAGGTGGCCGCCCCCCCCCCCCCTTTCCTACTCCTAGTAGGACTAGGGGAGGGGGGAGGGCGCGCAGCCCATCTAGGGCAGCCCCTTCTCCTTTCCACTAAGGCCCATTATGGCCCATCTAGCTCCCGGGGGGTTCCGGTAACCCTCCCGGTATTCCGGTAAAATCCCGATTTCACCCGGAACACTTCCGATGTCCAAACATAGGCTTCCAATATATCAATCTTTACGTCTCGACCATTTCGAGACTCCTCGTCATGTCCGTGATCACATCCGGGACTCCGAACAACCTTCGGTACATCAAAATGCATAAACTCATAATAATTGTCATCGTAACGTTAAGCGTGCGGACCCTACGGTTCGAGAACAATGTAGACATGACCGAGACACGTTTCCGGTCAATAACCAATAGCGGGACCTGGATGCCCATATTGGCTCCTACATATTCTACGAAGATCTTTATCGGTCAGACCGCATAACATCATACGTTGTTCCCTTTGTCATCGGTATGTTACTTGCCCGAGATTCGATCGTCGGTATCCAATACCTAGTTCAATCTCGTCACCGGCAAGTCTCTTTACTCGTTTCGTAATACATCATCTCACAACTAACTTATTAGTTGCAGTGCTTGCAAGGCTTATGTGATGTGCATTACCGAGAGGGCCCAGAGATACCTCTCCGACAATCGGAGTGACAAACCCTAATCTCGAAATACGCCAACCCAACATCTACCATTGGAGACACCTGTAGTACTCCTTTATAATCACCCAGTTACGTTGTGACGTTTGGTAGTACCCAAAGTGTTCCTCCGGTAAACGGGAGTTGCATAATCTCATAGTTATAGGAACATGTATAAGTCATGAAGAAAGCAATAGCAACATACTAAACGATCGGGTGCTAAGCTAATGGAATGGGTCATGTCAATCAGATCATTCTACTAATGATGTGACCTCGTTAATCAAATAACAACCCCTTGTTCATGGTTAGGAAACGTAACCATCTTTGATTAACGAGCTAGTCAAGTAGAGGCATACTAGTGACACTTTGTTGGTCTATGTATTCACACATGTATTATGTTTCCGGTTAATACAATTCTAGCATGAATAATAAACATTTATCATGATGTAAGGAAATAAATAATAACTTTATTATTGCCTCTAGGGCATATTTCCTTCACCAGGGAGCAGCATCGCCACACCGAGTCGCTAGCCCTCCCTAGCGCAGATGAAGCCCGAAAGGGCCTAGATCTGGGCCGTGTGGCTGCCGCCGGCCACCAGCACCGCCACGCCGCCCTGCGGCCAACGGCCGCGCCGCCGCACCAAGGACCACAAAGCTCGCCGGACTCCCGCCGCCGAGCCACACCGCAGCCGACCGAGCTGCACCGCCGCCATCAGGAGCTCCCCCTCCCCCCCTTGAGCAAGCGGGGAAGGGACGGCCCGCCGCCGCCAGCGCCACACGGGCAAGGCCCGGCGGACCCAGCTGGCGGCGGGGGAGGGGGGGGGGGCGGATCCCTAGTCGTGGGAGCCGCTCGCTCTCCTTCGACCGAATTTTCCTCTCGGTCCTTTTCATAATCTCTTTTCAAGCTGGATAGAAATTTGGAAGCGGTCTCTAGCAACTTTCCCTGGTCTACACGGAGCATAAAAAACGAAGAATTGGTGTCATACTAATAAGACTTTTCTGCGGCTGCTACTCAGCGTGCTTTTAATAAGCATGAAAGTGACCCTAAAATACCTTTGCAAACCCAGAGTGATTAATAAGCTTAGTTATGGGCATGACATCCTTGATAGACATCATGAACCACAAAAAATTAATAATTTTATTTTGTTAGATTCGCCCGTGCTCCAACATTGGCCGTTGAACAAAACTGCTCTCAGCCATCCACCAACAACACTTACTTGCATCCATTAACCTCTTGTGCAAAAACTAACACAGCTGATGCATCCGATGAAGAGATGGTTGCCTTTATGCCCGAAGAGGTGTACCACATTGATTGAATAGCGCTTTGCCACAGATGGAGAAAAGCAATGACAGTCCCAGCGCTTACAGCTGCTGAAGAACTAAGACGAGGCTAGGGATGCGGCTGGAGTTGGCCGCGAACACGTGGAGCCCTGATGCATTGTTTGGAACCAACGACGGCAACAATATGTTGTAACAGTTCTCAATGTATGTGACAATGCTCTCCTGTGTCCCGTGTTTGGGACGTGGCTTCCCCCAGTTTTCATTTCCCCTACAATGTCTTTAGCTAGCCATAGCCAGATGTAAAGGTAGCTACAACTTCTTTGATGATTTGTTTCATTTCAGTGAAAATTCTAAGTTGCTGACATTTCAGTGAAATGAAACATGGCAGATCAAAGAAAATGGAGCATGACAGTTTCAGAGAGCCTGTTGATCTAAACACAAAGACTTACTAAATACTAGTACTTTCAAGTTTCAATGAGAAGCAGATCATAGAAAATTCCAGTACCATTGCTTATCCCAGATAAAGGGTATGGTCAACGAGTGTAAACACTAGTAGGGAAACCCCCCCTCCCCTCCCGAGGCGCTCCCGTGGGCGCCCCTGGGAGGGAACCCTAGCGCCGCCGCCCCTGTCCCTCCGCCCCCCCCCCCCCTCCCTCGCCGTCGCCGGTGGCGTCGCCGGCCAAAGGCCGCGTGGCGTAGGCGGCGGCAGGGCGGCTCTCTCCCTCGCGCGGGTGGCGGACGTCGCGGGGCGGCCTCCCCTGCTCGGTGGCGTCAGGTGCCGGCTTGCCTCTGCTCCGGCTTCCCTCCTCCGCCTCGCTCCCTGGTGATCGGCCGGCGTCGCCTCCTCTGCTCCTCCCCCCTCCTCGTGGGGCTCTGGAGGCCCGGGGGTGTGCTGGCGGCGGATCTGGAGCCCCCTGCCCAGATCCAGCGGGTGCTGGCGGTTGGTGGCTGCTGGGGCGACTGGCGGCCCCTTCTAAGGTGGTGGTGGTGCAGCCGGGGTTCTTCCTCTCCGGCGGGGTGGCTGGGCACCGGCTGGACCTGGCAGGGCGTGGAGACGCGGGGGTGTGTGCGTGCGGCCGGTCTCTTGCTGGATCCGGCCGGATCTGGCGTTGGGGGCCTGCCGGCGGCGCGTAGTAACGGTGGTGCATGCCCGGCGGCTCCGGCGCTTGGAGCTCGCCAGGCGACGCGGGTAGGGTAGCGGCCGGGCGTGGGGAGGTCGGACGGTGGTACTCTCCCGATGTCGTGGAGGCTTTACGATGGTTGACGGATCTGCCCGCGGCGGCGGCCGGCTTCTCTGGCATCGGCTCGTCTGTGTTCGGGCCGTCTCTGCCCTCTGGCATCAGCTCGTCTGTGAAAACCTGCTCTATCTTCGGACGGACCGGCGACGACGGAGATCGTTCCCTTCTTGAAGGCGTCGTCGCGGCTCTCATTGCCCATCACGCGACTGCAGGGGAAACTTTGATCCTTGGATCGGGCGGTCGGGCGCTCCGGTGTCCTACCCTTCCTGAAGGCGCCGCCTTGGAGCACATGGTCCGTCATATGTAGCTTCATCTCTTCGTAGTGGTAGTGCTAGGGGTGGTGTTGCTGCGCTCAGCGCCTATGGATCCTGTCTTGGGTGTGTGCGTGTGTTGCGGTGGCGTGTGTTTGTACTGGTGCTTGTTGTGATCGGTGCTTTATATATAAAGCGGGGCGAAAGCCTTTTTCGGTTAAATTCAAATAGTAATGGATTTTCAAAAACTTACTGAAGCACTGAGCGTACACGGCATCGTCATCCCTCTTCCGGACGCATGGTCTTCTCGGGGGAAGAAACCCTAGCCGCCACAGCTACCTCCCTTCTTCCTTCCTCGTTGCGCCGTCGTCGGAGGGCGCCTCCGGCGAAGCTGGGGCCTGCCTTAGGAAGGCGGCGGCGGGGCACTTTTCTGTTGGTGCGGCTTGGGTTCGTGCGCATGGCTGCACGCTGAAGGAGCAGGGCTTGGGCTAGCGTGCTCAATGGAGATGTAGGGCACGGGCTGGGGCGCGAAGTGGTGCCAGATCGATCTGGTTTGCGTTGTTGCGTGCGGCGAGCGGGTGCATGCAGCCACGGCAAGGTGCGGCTCGTGCGCGCGATCCACGACGGCTGGGCTGGGTGCACCGAGTGATGCAGCTGGGTTGCGCGTGCAGATGGGCACGGGCCGGGATGCCCGACGGCTTCCATGGAAGGCAGCAACCAGCTCCGGCTGCTGGATCTAGAAGGTTCTCCGCCTAGATATTCCACTCTCTGCTGGGAAGTGGACCGCGGCGATGAGGTGTTGGACTTTCTTGGACGAGGGCCAGCCGGCGACGCTATGGTCCATGGCTTGACGGCGGATCTGGGGTTCCCGACCCAGATATGTTCCCCTCCGGCGGCGGTCCTAGGGTTCTTCTTGCGTCAAGACGGTGTTCTGCTCGATGACCGGCCCTCATTGATCTAGTCGATAATGAGTTCCGGAAGGCTCTACCGGAGATTTCTATTGGGTGCTTGACGCCTATAAATTGCTGGGTCGGATGGGATTCGGTCATGTCCACCCCTATTTCAGCCATGTGGCTTCAGGAGGGCATGACGCAAAGCCTCGTTGTCCGTTGACATTATGGGACATGTCGGTATTTTGATTTCCATGGTGAAGTCAGTGGCGGCGAACGTCGTGGTGGCTGAGGTCTGAGGCCTAGTAATGGCGAATCAAGTCTTGGTGGTGATGAGGACTTTGCTTGGTGATTCGTGACTCGTAGCAGTGGCATTGGCAAGTGGGAGCGGCAGTACAGGCGAAGTACAAATTCTTAGCTTTCAGGATGAAAACCCAAGGTCTGGCCTTAATTGGTTATGCCGAGCAGTGACCTTGTTGAAGGCATTGTTTTGAGAGCGCAGATCTTCTTCAGGACGAAAACCTAAGGTCTAGGATCAGGTGATGACGATGCTTGTGTACTGTTTCCTTCTTGGTGACGTCGCTTTTCGAGAATTTAGACTTCGGGTGTTGTCTAGGTGCTGGTTCGTGTTGCAGCTACAAGGAAATGATCACTGTAGTGGGGTCTTTCTTTTTTCTTCTTCTTTTCACCTTTTGGCTGTGTGCATCCATACTGTCTCTACGATATTGCGTTATTGCAGAGGCTAGTTGTAATTGGTATCTCCATGGTATTAATATATTCCCATCGAAAAGGTACTCGAAGCCGACCTAGTCCCTTTCCATTCCTAAGTTACATGTCCCCGGCAACCACACGACTGCACGATTGTGCTTACTCATATTGTTCCCATGATAAGTACACAATGTGCACAAAAACATAAGTGGGATACAAATGTTCGATAAAGATGTTCTTTGTTACAAACCGTGCCTAAAACACGACAACGTCTCAAAGTTGCCGGGGAAATATGGAAATATCTAGCCTAGGTATGTCAAGCCCATAAGCCCATAGAAGATTTGCCTGCTCCTCGAAGTTGATGCAGTCGGACATTCATCATCCAGGTCTAGCCACATAATAAGACGTAGCAGTACATTGAATATACTTGCAAGGTGTTCATGGTGGTTTGGGATACACAGGCATGCTGCGGCGGTTCATCCTATGGTCAACTATCCTATGTTGACAAGTAATAGTATGTTCAAACATCGCTTGGCTCCTACTGATCACCATTCAAAAACTCATTCACAATAAGACCTGACCATCATACATTCATACCTGACTATTCATTATGCATAAGACCAAGCTTTGCTACCGGCAACAGTACACGACAATGTTGTGGCAGCTATAGTATTGTACCAGCTTGGATAATTCATGCTAGGTAGGGTACTGCACGTGGAAAAGAAACTTGCCAAGATGGTGTGGCGCAGATGGCCGCCACCAGCTTAAAGCACCTCAGATTAGTTAAGTAAACCCTCCCATGACCATATGATTTCCTCAACTAGTATTATATATATCCACTAGATTCTGGTTTTGCTGTTGCCCCCAGCACACAATATTTCTGGTTTTGTTTTCTCGAACCTTGCTGTTTCATGTGGACATTCGTTTTTTGGTGTGGCTGTATTATGGTTTGGCTTTATCTACAAAAAGCGGGACAAGAAGCCTTTTTGGTAATATATTCGCTGGATTGATAGTTTCGGCCTATATATGATCTAGTTCTCAGCTAATTGAAGTATATTTTTTTTGAGCAACTTTTAAATTTTCATGTGCTCCCTCAGATCCGAAATAAGTGTCGCGGTTTCAGTTTAAATTAGTATTTACTATATCCGTTTCATTGGAGTTACCCCAGTCAGCATGCATGCGTGCAGTTTGAAACACCCAAATGCCCTACTCACTTTTTGTAGCGTATATTTCATATTTTACTAGTCATATAGGCGAGAAAATTTGACCAAACATACGAGGAGGTCTGATAACCCCAATCGACGTCCTCATACAGTAAAAAATCATATCATCGATCGATCAGTATCCCAGCCGGCCGGTAGACAAACCGCGTATATCTTTGCTGCTTCCTGCGTGCCGCGTATACGTCACTCTCCCGGTCAGCATCTATGTCATTCGATGGTCAGCATATGTATGCAGTTTTCAGTATCCTAATTAATTAGTGGCATAGTTGTTGTTACTCTCCTGATCATGGATGCATGCACCTTGCATGTATGATTGCATGCATGCAGATTGGAGGTGATCTTTTGACTCTTCTATTCTTTCCTCTTCCATCAGTCGAGCAAGCAACAACCCCGGACGGACGGCCAGTCAAACGCCTGGTACCTCTCCTCGTGCTCTCTCAGACGTCTCACACTAGATGCTCTTTCTTTTCTTTTAGATTAGACGGACCATGGGTGTGCACGTACATACCGTGGTACAGAGCCCGTGTACGTAAAGGCAACATATTTAACTAGCAAGTGCGTCCGTGCATGCATGACCCCTACTACATAAGGAGGGCACCAGCAGATTCCCATATAGTTTCTTGCATAACAAGATGAAGAGCAGCAACACAATGGTTGTCAATGGCGGCTCCGAGATGGACGTGTTGTTCTTACTCAGGAGGCAGCAGGAGCTTCTGACGCAACTCCGCGCGCTCATCCTGCCGCCACTTCGCAACGCTGACGGCAGATCGGCCGACCTCGCCATCTGCCTCTTGGAAGACATAATCGACTGCATCAACGGGGCCGTGTCTAGGATCCAGGGGATCGATACCCAAGCAGGCGGTCATGGATCGGCGGCGGCTCCCTTCGACCTCGCCAAAGTTGACGTAATTTTTCCCAACGCCGGCGAGGGACATGACGAGAAGCCTGTGATCAGCAACACTGGTCAGAAGAGAAGGTTAGAATTTTTCCAATAAAAATCCTGATTAATGCATTCTTGTCTTAATTCAGATTTGATCATCCTTATTAGTACGTAGTTGTTACCTTTTCCTTGATAGTAGTATATATTTGCATTTCAGGTAATCTCACCAATTAATTGCCACTTATATATGTATGTATGGACCGTGTAGGAGAAACAGCGACAAACGATCAAGATCACTTGTAACGGTTGTTCCACATTATGATGGCTATCATTGGAGAAAATATGGGCAGAAGAGCATTAACGGGAGGGAACATGCTAGGTATTTGTACTACTACGACTAAGCAATGCATGCAATCATATCTTCACATTACTTCTATATAAAAACCTACATTCTGGTCCCCTTGTACGAGATGGTTCTCGTAAATCGTCACATTTGAATCTTGTCCGAGATGGTACTCTGTTATGCAAAATACATCCGAGGCCATCACCAAAGATATATTTGTGTGTAGAACGTCTAGTACTTCCCAATGGAACAATAAGTTAACCATAGCCCTAGTCTTATCCTCCGGTCTCTCCACTCACCAGAGATCTCCTGCCACCACATGTGTCTTCCCCTCCATTCCACATTTCTCTCCCCTTCCGCATACGTTCCACATTCCCCTACATGTGTCTCCACTCACCCTTGCCGCATATGTTCCATCTCCCCCCATGTCCCTCTATTTTTGCTGCTTCACCAAATTTCTTTTGATCCATGGAGAGCGGATGGCACGGAAGAGGATGAAGGCTAAGACTAGGCTTGGTCTGGGGTAGCGGACTAGGACCGTCTTGCCCATGTCACATTCTTCGTGTTTCATGACACCCCCCCCCCCCCTCTTGATGACCTGTTCATCGTTTGGGTGTGTATTTTCCCAGACATTTCAGTAACTATCGGTAATTAAAGTGGTAGTTGTATGTACAAGTTATTAAGCAACCCATTTCTCAGTATAATTCATAAACAACTTGTAATTAAGCAGGAGCTACTACAGGTGCGCCTACACAGAACGGAATTGCTCAGCAACCAAGACAATTCAGCAACAGGATCAAAACGGAGCTGTTAATTGTGAAGAAGAAACTACAAAGTACAATGTTGTGTACTATGGTCATCACACTTGTAGAGACGACAACACTAGAAACGGTGCGATGAATGATCCTGGTATGGACCTATTTCAAAATGACAAAATGCTGGTATCGGTAACAGAATTTCAAAAGCTCGACGAAGGAGACGTGGATGTGCCGGCTCTAATAGAGGTTCTTGACAACCCTGAGCTGAATTGGAACATCATTTGCTAGAGTTCATTTTTGTTGGTGAATTTGGATAAGTTGGTAATCATGCCTAGTTTACAAATGTCTCGGAGATGGGCAGTAGTCCTTTTTACGTTTAAATGTACGTGCGGCTAGCATGTGATTTGTGTTGATTTAAATTGTAGGAGAATCTATCAATAAAGTTTAAGGGCAATCTTTGTGGATCTGTCATCATGTGCGATGTTGGGCCCGTGTGGATGTCCTCTCCTGGTGGCTTTCCCTTTTTGGGCTTTCACAAACGTCTTTTCTCGAAAGCCATGTGTGTTTTGTGGGAGCAGATTTGTGGCATGCAGGTCTCAGGACACCGAGTTCCCAGCACGTGCTTTAGTATTTTTTTTCTTTTACGGCGCTACATGTTTTTAGTCGAGTATACTGATCTATACATGTGCAACAAAGGATGAAAATATGCAAAATTACAACTATATTTGTAATTTGAGTGAAAACCAAAAAGGAGATACATATGTATTTATTTTAATCAATTTACTAAGCATTCAGCTCAAGGGTGCATGTCTTATCTTACTTTCATGGTAGTAAAACCATGGAAGTTTCAGACTAACCCCAGAAATACAAAATCTCCACATTTGAATGAGAATATATTAATTATAAAAAAAATCACGTACAACTGATTGTTTATTTTATTTAGTTTATTAAACAGCTTGTCCACATGATCAAATTCCAACACATTGGTTATTATTTAAGGAACCAAGGAATTACCACGCAAATGTATCATTATGTACAAATATATGACTCGAACTATTTGCCCAGCTCCGGGGAGGAGGGGAGGTTACCGTGGCGCGCCTTCAGCTCACTTGAGTGCTTTTAGTCATCGCTAGGTGGTCCACAGACCTGGTTGTAATTTTTGTTACCTCTGGTGTTCTTTATACTGGCATGATTGATTATGAATAGATCAAAAGTTTCTCTCGCAAAAATAAAATAAAATTAATGAAACACTAAGATATACAAGAAATGTAGTAATGTAAAACAAAAATAACCTGACTATCATTGTCTCAGATCATTCTTTATCCTAACTAATATATCTTGGTAAGTATCATAACCAATACATTATCACCACTGTAACTAAAGATCTTCAATGTTTTCTCTATACGACTAAAAAAGACATTCTAGAAATCTATGGTACAACAAAAAAAAGATGATTGAAATCAGTTATATACTAAAAGCATAATATGACACAAATTAGAGATGCACTACAAATTGCAAAAAGGAAACTACTTTGGTCATTGATATGTTGGACCATCCTGACACTTCTCAAAATAGCCAAGGAGTGATTAGTCTCCAAGATGAGCAGTACATAAATGGGTGTTACTTACTATAACTGAAGGATCGAGGTGGCGCTGGCAATTCATTGAATTGCTAATTTTTTTAATTTTTATAAAAGATGTATCCAGTTTTATATGCAAGCAAGAAAATCAATGTAAGTCTATATTATTTTGCTTAGGATAGAAACATAAATGAATTACTGTATGTAGCAATGTACAAAATGACATATAGGCATAGAGCCGCAGTGCTACGCTAGCAAGCATATGACAAGTGATCTAGCAGGCATGCAAATTCAATGGTTAGTTTAGTTAGTGTACTTATTGCTGAACATCATGCCGTATAAATAGGTTACCAAGAAAAGAAATCAACATCACTAGAATTTTCATAAAACCAAATTCAATTTTTGTGGTTATTTCTAAAAAAAATGCTTCACATCTTTTATTTTTTAGCAGCATAATTGAATATTCATATACAAAATAAAATGTAAACATTTCACATTTAGGAATGTATCCACGTATAAAACATTATGTATTTTCAATGACGAGGATAAACAGGAGGAGTAAGAAAATCTGCATACAATAAAAATACTATCATTGAACCTAAGACACCATGTTAGTTGTACAAGAAACATAATGAAGCAGAGCTTAATTTAGCACCTCAAGAAGTCAAAGATACAACTTGATGACAATATGCCTGCTTAGTGTAATTAGTTCTCCATGTCGAAGCTCAGTCTCTGCATCTCCTGTTCCGTACCGGCAACATTAATCATAAGAGCACTGACCTCCTGGATGTCATCGTCCGCCAACAGCAGTGGCATCGTCGAGTTGTTGTGGAACTTCTTGCCCTGCTCCAGGTACTTGTCCATGTGCGGTCGTGTGACCTCGATTTGTCTGCCACCCCTTGCCGCGAAACGCTCCTGGTCGAGTGAAGACTCCAACGACAACGTGTAGGGACGGCCATGCTTCTTGTAGGTTTCTTCGGTTTGCAAGAGTCAGATGATCTCGAGGAACTCCACCCAGAGCAACGGGTTGTTCAGCTCCAGCGTGTCATCCCAGAGCGTCGTGGGCGTCAGCAACGGAGATTGACCCATGCCGCTGTTAGGCGTCCCAGTGTACAACACTTCTGTAGTACGTACAAAAATGAAATGTGAGCATTTCAGACACAGACAGGGCAAGGGATTGTGAAAAAAACTCAAAAGAAAGGAAACTATAACCTTCAGCATAATGGCGCATAGTTTCAGGAATACGCTGCCGACGAATATCTGGGTTTGCTTCCGCCTTTACTGATTCAACTGAGCAACTGGTACGTGACTGTAACGGTGCTTCTTGGTCACCTCTTTTAGGATTGGCTCCATAATTTCCAATGTCTACCCTAGATGTCTGATCACTCTTCCCAAAAGAACCAGAAGTAGTATGTGCATCTTCAAAATTGTTGTGTACAGAATCCGGAGTTTCAGCACTTCCACCATGGGATGGTACTGGTGGTAGAGATTCAGCTTATGTCCAAGGTATGGCATGAGACTAGAAAGTGGGTGAAAAGGAGCATCATCTGGAGCCTGAGCTAGACGCACAGGTAGCTCCAAACCAAAATATCCATCTTCATACCATGTGAGTATATCAGTACCCATAAATTGGCCCTGCACACCTCCTTGGAGATCCAGATAGTAATAGGTCAACTCCTCTGGGTAACTATCCTGGCCACCAGCTTTTGTTTCAGTGTAACTAGTCTGGCTAGTAGGATAGTCAACATTTGCATTCAACTGAGCATTTGATTCTTCAGGTAGCTTAGTGCTAAGATCGGTATGATCAGCACTTGACTTGACACATTAAATTTTGGGTCTTCCCTGATGCCAGAAATTCCATGTGGACTACTGGGAGCATTTTCCTCAGCAGGCTTCTTTGGTGGACCTGTAATACCACCTTCATTATTGTAAAACGCATCATTCTCTGATATTAGAGCAGTAGATCCTTCATGACTTAACCCGCAAAAAGCTTCAGTGCTTTTATCCTTGTTGGCATCGATACAACAAGCTGGATGGAAATATATATACTCAACTCAAAAGTAAAACAAGAATCATATCACAGAAAATAATATCTGCATCCCCTGATGTGCATACCTTCAAACTCTTTGTTTCTCTCCTTCTGGAGTGCAGTTGTATTCGTCGTCGCTTCGCTGCTGACGGGAAGTAGTGATAAACAACCACTTTAAAGTGTAAATAAAGTTGGAAGGAGATGCATGGCCTCTTCATTGTTATCAGGGGTGACAAAGGCCTCAACAGAAGTAGAGAGTTTTATGGGAGGGACTTCTCCGGACATCTTCGATTGACTGCATACAATCTTTTGTTGCCTATATATGTCGAGCATCCTGGGCGGCAGTGTATCAACTCAAGGCAATTTGTTGTCATAAAATGTGGCTTGTCCTTCACCCATCTTATGTTGAGCAAATAACCTGGGGATTTTGGTATCCATTTTGACAAAACCTAGGGTCTAACTCATAATGTTCGTACCAACGATAGTCCTTGTTGCCTCTATTTTTCTCATTGTTTTGCTACTTTGCTTTATCTTCATTTGATCATCTGTAGCAATACAGTGTACACAAGATATTATACGTAACACTGCTCGTGAACATGTGCTAATTGATTCTTGTTATTTTTTTTCCATAGGAGGCAAGTTGACTTCAACAGAACCTGGTGATAGATTTGAGGGCAATGAGCCTATAGCGCAGGTTGAAATTGTTAAGGTTTGATGTCTCTCTTAATCATTTTGAGTTTTACTCTGACAATGAACTTTGCTGATGTCAAGAAAGGATTCGATATCTTTATTTTGGAATGTGGAGACCAAATGGTATCCGCAGCATCAGTCAGGTGGGTTACTTCCTTGTGTGTGTGTGCCATGTTCTGTGACTGTTTTGCCCTCTGTATGAACTGAATATACAAGTCATAGATAGCAGAGATGCATGTCTTAGCTTTAGGTCCTTCACGGACTTTGTCTCATTTCTTGTCTCAATCACAAGTTTGTTGATCTACATGGTAAGTATGTATGCTCCAACTGTGGAGTGGAAGCTGCGTACCCTCTCTAATTTTCCAATATTGGAAACCAGCAGTTATTCAAGTTGCTGGCGTGTAGGCTACCGATAATTGAATAATTAAAATTTGGCAAAAGCAAGTTATGTTCTTTCAAAAAATATAACAAGTTATGTTGAATCGTCTAGTACTACTGCCATCACGCTTACTAGATTACTGTGAGCACTGAGCAGTTTTTATGAAGGTATCCATATTTATCCTCATGGCCATGGCGATATTTTCTAGTTAAAGAACTGGAAAGTTACATTTTAGTAAGAAAACATCAGTTACAATTGCTTGCATACCCCCATGAACTCTTTGCTTGCATATGTCCTATGCTATATACGTTGTCTACATATGTCCTGCTGTCTTATATAGTACTACATATTACGTACTTGTGTCGAGTTTGGGTGGGCCCTAGGCTAGGCACTAAATTGTGTTGGCGCCGCCTAGATGCGCAGCGCCGCTTCTTCTTCCTTGTGCTACCTCGCACAACTCTCTTCTCTCATGGTTTCTCTCAAGAACACAAGAACCCGCACACACGCACACGACCAAGAAAGATGACTAGTGGCTTTGCCCAGAACACTTCCTTGGTCACACGTGAGACTACATTGTTTTTCTGCCCTCACGGCCTCAACTCCGTCGATCAGTACAAGGGGTTTTATACCCATTCTAGCACAAGTGCACGCACACCACTAGCATCGACCCATTAACCAACTAGACGCTAACTGCATGCAACTAATTCCTACATGCACATCCAGCCCTCATCCACTCAACGGATCACAACTAACTAGATGCATCACGTCCGCCGGTCGTCCGGTTCTCCACAACGGCACAGCCACACATTTGCTAACGCACGCGCTAAGTCAAGATTATGGCTAACAAATTGATCACGGGTCTGCATAGTAGCAATGTGGGAGGGCACTCAGGCATTCACGCCATTACCTATCAAGACTTATTTGGTTACCGGGGATCCTACCGGGGTCCCTTCACTTTCCCTGGTGAGACCACCACACAGGGGATGAGACTTGCCTGCTCCCCCAGCGTGCGCCCATCCGTGCTCCCGCATACGTGGCATGATTTGATTGGAACAAAATAAGGCCCGGCCCCACCCCCTTAAAATCAGGGGGGAGATGATTAGATTAGAAAGAAAAAAAAGAAAAAGACAGCCGTAGGATGGAGTGGGAGCACGGATGGGAGCATGGGGAGGGAGCAAGCAAGCCGGATCCACACACGGGGAACTTGTCCCGATTTTCCTGCCATCAATTTTGGGGACATAAAATAGGGGATGTTCCTGTTCCAATCCTCCCGAAATCCCCGGGTTGCTCTCCCACGCCTCTAGGCGCCAGACAAATTCTCATTCTCCCCGTGACGACGCGATCTCTCTTCGGACGTCCCTGCAGCTCCCTACTGTAGGGTAACGCGACAGAAAACAAAAAAATTCCGACCTACACACCAGCCCAGGACCACTATGGAGACTGCATACATGGTTTGATCTTTTTCGTTACCGACTCGTAGCGCAGCGGGAAGTAGAGTCGATGACGATCGGCGGTGCAGATCCCCGCGGCTAGGATTTACAACCTCCCAACCGCGAGGATGAATACCCTCATCTGCTCCTCAGAAAGCCCTCCGGGAGGCGGTTGAACAGCCCCCCCCCCCCCCGGACGGTGTCGCGGACAGCCCTTCGGGAGGACCTTCGAAACTCGAACGGTCACTCGGACAGCCCTTTGGGAGGACGTTCGAAACTTGGACGGTCACACGGACAGCCCTTCGGGAGGCACTCACAAACTAAGACCGAAACTACGATCTCTCTACAGAGTTGCACACATACGGTGTCATCTATCCGGCAGGGCTTCGCCGTCCAGAACTAGTTCCTGCCGGAACCAAGACAGCCTTACGGCTCTACGAAACTCTTTTCGTGGGAGGGAGAGAAGAAGCCAGATAATGCATGGCAAGTGTATGAGAGCAAGGGATGAGAGTGGAGGGCTGCCCCTCCACCTCTATTTATAGGAAATCCCAAGGGGTAGGGTGGTTTTACAAGAAAACCCAAAACCCACATGAAATGGAGTCCTTTCCAAGGACCTAAAGAGTGAAAACAAGGGACAAGTGGGGCCCCATGGATGAGCTGCACCCATGAACGTCCCACCCCTTGTGGGGCCCCCCAAAAGGAGGTTCCCAACCTTCCATGTCATCCCTAGATCTTTTGGGCAAATCCCCAAAAGGTGGCTTTCCATAAAATATTTCAAAAAGCACTTTCACTATACACGACGACATTTTTCAGCGTCCGTTCGAACTGAAAATATTTATGTGGGCTTAGAACATTTCCAGTACCCACCATAATAATTTTCAACGCGTTCTGGAATAATTCCAGTTTAGTGATTTTTATCTGCGAAAAGCATCTGAACCGGTTCCTGCAACTCCGGAACATTTCTGGTTTTTATTTCTGAAAATTCCAAAAAGTTTCTAGAATGATTCTGGCACCTTCCAAGAATTATTAGGCATGTGCCGAAACCATTTTGACTTAATGGCATACCCCGAAACAACTTTCTCGATTTCACCGAAACTCATCCAGTGACCTCTCTCTGCGGAACTTTTTCGGTGTCCGAAACTTTTCCATGTCTGAAACCTTTTCGATGATTTTCTCTCAGACTCCCTGTCTAGTATTCAGCAGATAGATGACCCTTAAGCGTGTGACCCTATAGGTTCGGTAAAGTATAGACATGACCCGGAACCCCTTCCGATCAATGATCAGCATCGGAGCCGTGGACACCCATATTGACCCCTATACCCACACGAATAAATATTCGAGTGAACCTCCAGTTGCAGTGAGCTATTCCTGTTGCTTCGCGATATGTCACAAAAACCTGAGGTGAGGTTTATTGCATCCCCATGGACGAACAATTTGTCCACCATGCAAGTTACCTCGTTACCGGTTTTGTTATCTTTTCTCGTTTCCGTGTTTCGGCATCCCAGTGATCAAATCACATTGTGTCTGGCCAGACGATGATGGATACCATTATACCGAGAGGGCCCGAGAATATCTCTCCATCGTCGGAGGAGCAAATCCCAATCTTGAGCTATCAAGTTACTTGACACACTTTTCCATGAACCCATAAGCCGCCGTAATAGCCACCCATTTACGGATGACGTTTAATAAACCCCAAAGTTCATGAAGCAAGCATGAAGAAACTCGATACTCTCATGGTCTAAGGAATTATGCAAACGTTAACCATCTCTGTGTTATTTACCATTAACTTGTGACGAATGAATCTCTTAGCATAACATCAATCCGGGTCGATTCAACACAAATGTTCTCTTAACATTGTGCCCTCAAGGTTGCCGGCATAGACATGCCCATGATCAGGAAAACAGAACCATCATGCAATACTTGAGCTAGTCTTAGAGGCCAGACTAGGAATACATTTTACCGTTTATTATTCCACACGTGCATATGAGTCTTCCTCCGAGCCTCGTGGTTATTGCAAACTCGAGAACCATAGCAGTTATAGCATGGAACATAAACATAATTATGAACCGGAAGATAATCAATAACATTTACTATTGCCTCTAGGGCATATCTCCTACACCTACTACTAGGACCCGATCTCTTCCAAGCCCCTCCGCTGACGGTCGGACTTCCATTCCTCGCTTTCAAACTGTCACATGGATAAGGGGAATCATCCCTGTGGTGGGAGGGGGGTCCCTGAAAATTTGCCCTTGGGGTTTGTTACCCAGGTTTTCTGCGCCCTTAAACCAAATGAGGCCTCAGTGCAGCAAGCACTCCTTGAGTGGGCCTGACTGAAACAAGATATACATGACTTTGTCCACCAATGTGACACCTGCCAGCGTGCTAAGCACGAGGATCACTCTACTCTGGCGGTACATGTTCCTCCTGGTTCACCGCAGGACATCATCGTGGACTTTGTGGAGGGGCTACCGCCGTCAGTCTCACGCAGCTACTACATCCTGGTCATGGTAGATCGATACACGAATCATGCATTCTTCGGTTCATGGATGCTCGAGAAGTGGGCACAATGGCTGCCATTCTTCTTTGGGTTGATCTCCTAGTGAAGTGAATGTTGCATGGCACTGCCGTAGACTTCCAGACTGATGTAGCCAATGCCCAGTAGCATTTAGGGGTCAAGTTGTTGATTTGTGTTACGTTAGGGGCTTATCTGAACTTGTTTCCTATTTTTTCCAAATAGGCCCTTGTGTGCGTAGTTTCTTGGAAATAAAGAAAGAAAGAAAAGGGCCAATTCTAGGCACAACCCGCATGGCTCGGCCCAGTAGACAGCCCCGATCCCGCCGTCCCCGTGCATATCCTTCGGTCCATGCTCCGAACTCAGATCGTGGCAGATCTTAGTTAGATTAGATTGGGGTTTGTTCACCATGGCCGCCACCCTTCCGTGCTACGTTACCGTCCTCTCGCGCTGCGCCGCCGCCACCATCCCCTGCCACCTTGCCACCGCCGCCGCCCGTTCCCCTCTCGCTGTCACGTTCCTCTGTCGTCGCCGCCACCACACCAACGCGTCCTCACATATCGACCAGTGCATCCCCGAGATCGAGAAGTGTGTTGGTCCGCTCGAGGCGGGCGCTGCCAAGGTGATCTCCCACCTTGAGGGCTTGCATCCACTCCTTCGCCAGGTCAAGGAGCGACTCAGCACGGTCGAGGTAGGCACGGGCAAGGAAACCGCCCGCCTCGAGGTCGACTCCCGCAAGCAAACCGCATGTATCTTCGTGGAGATCGAGCATATCAAGGACACCAACTCTCTAATCCGATTAAGAACTGAGAACTAGCAGATCAAGGACGATGACTCTCTGATCTGATCGAGAATCGCAAAACTAGAGAAGATATTAAAGGAAAAAACCTTCAAGGAGTCTTACAACAGGAGGTGACTATTGCACTGGTGAAAGAGGTGCTCAAGCGAAACAATGCATCTGAATAACCACCCCGCGGTGGCGGGACAGGAGGCGGCCCAAACACTTAGATGCCACAAAGTAGGTAAGTTAGGGTTGCATTGGTTGAGGTGGTCAAAATTTCAGAAGCTTTAAAGAGTCCATTACCTCATTTTAATGGAAATTAAATTAACCGTTCTATATCAATACATGTTTTCATACATTTTTACTTACTCATAAATCTTGTTGTTATATCAATACATGTTTTCATACATTTTGGGGTACTATATTTTTGTATAACAAGAAAATAAAGTAAAATTTAAAAGACTTTTATGAATCAACCCATATTTTTTCCATAATTAATATTTTTCTGCTAAACTCAACTTCTATTGGATGGCGAAAATATGATTTGTGTTTCCGATTTGGTTATGGATATTTACAAGAATTTGTATCAATGGATTTACCCTATGTAAGAAAGTAGAAGTATCACATTATTTTTAAAATTAATTTATGGCCTTAAGTTATGCATGCTTTGTATGTATTTTCCCACAACATCCCAGAAATATAAAGAAGCACAAGTATAGAGTGTATAAATCTAGCCACTAACTTGACAGATATTTTGAAAGTCGAGAGGATACTTCTATCTCTCAGAATTGTAATTCTTCCCATGGAGTAATACATTGATTCTGAAAAAATTCATCAAATTCTGAAAAAGTTCATGAATTACAAAAGAAATCATTGTTTGGAAAAAATTCATCAAATTTTGACAAAAGTTCATCTAATTTGGAAAAAAGTTCAACAATTTTAAAAATAGTTCACTGGCTTAAAAAACTATTCATGAATTTGAAAAAAAAGTTCACCAATTTTTAGGTAAGTACATCAGATTTCACCGAATTTGAAGAAACATTCATAAAATTCGGTGAACTTTTTTTCGTCGAACTAGAAAAAGGTTCACAAAATAAAAAAAGAAAATCATCCGATTTTGAAAGAAAAGTTCACAAACTTGAAAAAAGTTCACCGATTTTGAAAATAGTTCATGAATCTGGAAAAAATTTGTGGATTTCGGAAAATAAGTTCATCGGTATTGAAGAAAAAAATGTCTTCGATTAAAAACAAAAAACTATATAGAAGCTCTCGCAGCATAAAGAAAAAAATAGAAGAAGATAATGAAATATATGTGCACAAGTGGGTTGGTGTCCTACTTGTAGTGCGGTGCTCACTAAACCGAGGGATCCCGAGTTCGAATCCCCGCGTGCTTCAGATTTGAATGGAAAAAAATGCAAGACGGGCCGGCATAGCGTGCCACGCGGGTGTGCGCCCGTTTGTGAAAATCGAAGAAACGGGCGCAATGGGCCGTGTTTAGGATTTGCTCTCTGGGGCGATCTTGAAGGCGTAGTGGAATTGCTGTAGCGAGTTCTTATCCAGTTGATGGACTAGCAAGTGTCTGATGCCTATGAAGGAGCCCGCTAGGTGATGACTGGCATGAGATCCCACTATCCCACGATGGCGCTCGGTCCCCTTGTCTGGGAGACCCCGGCGAGCGCGAGATAAAGAACTTCGAGGAGGTCGCTGGAGAGGCTGAGTACGCCGCTGGCGCCTGCGAACTGCAAAAAACCTTAGCGCGGTTTATGGAAGCTGTAAATGACTCTTGAGAGGGAGCCTGATATAGTGTATGTGTTTTTGCTTTTGTGAATGCATTTGTTTTAATATTTTTGTATGGAGCGCCGTCCAGTTTTGCCTTGAGAATGACCTCCGATCAACCATGTGGTGAGCTCTGGTTTTGTGATGTAGGGAGCCCCTATTTGAGTCTGGCTTGCGCATGTGGACCTGTGGTCAGTGTTGGACTATATGGACTAGGGTTTGATTCTTAGCAGTTTAGGATTTTGTGGTCGCAAACGCAAATGAAAGAGATGTGGTGGTTGTTAGCCTGTTTTGACACCCAAAGTCGTGCAGGTGTTGTGTACGCTGAAGTAGCCCCCAGGCAAGATTGATTGGTCGGTGGATACAACTTCTATGGTGACTCGGGGAGGTATGAATAACGATGTAGCCCCGAGCCCGGCCAATAGAAGGATCTCTATGGCTCTCCTCTGAACCTTACGACGGAGAGGTCAGTACAGGGATGCCCCTCTGAACCTTGCGACGGAGAGGTCAGTATAGGGATGTGCTTGTTATAGCAATCATTTATTTTCCTTAGTCATGTTTTGAAATGTTGGGAGATTAAATTCATGGTCTGTTCACACACGGTGGAGGCACCATGGTAGAGTCATCAAGTGGCATCTGGATAAAGTGAGACACTACAGTGTATATATATTGTCTAATTAACCAAGCAACTCTTTTCTTAATGAATGTCGTTTCAAAAAGACAAGAAAAATGTATGAATCGTCCAAAAGGAGGAGACCTGAATAGAAATGAGCGTGGTGCATCCTCAGATAGCTGAATGAAAAATTATGAGGACCTTTCAACAAAAATAGTAGTATACGTGAGGAGCTGAAAAGATGGGCATTAAATCTTAAACTTTTGGATCTGAAAATATGGAAATGAGAACTATGAGGATCTTTCTGTAAAATCAGTAGAACTCGTTAAGGGTAAAAAAGTGTAATCACCCAGAATAAACTCAAGTTGATCATTTTTTTAATGTAGGAAAAGAAAAAAAATGTGAACACTAACTAAACTAGATGATACCACGCGCGTTGCTGCGGAAGTATAAGTAACCTTTTGATCCGGATATAGGTGCAATTTATCAAACATGAATAGATGAGCATGATTCAGATAAAAATACATCTTTTCAATCAAGATAATTTTCGGTTACTCCCTACAAAATAAAAAAGTTAATCATGTGATATATGAAAGCAAACTCAAAAAATAGTCTCTTTGGAAAGAGCAACAATTCGTAATGTGCGACGAAATAATATGATTAATTAAATTAGCAGGAAGGGATCACTATAGGTACGGGTGGTTGTTTAGTGAATATGCTTGAGCAAGTTTGTAATTTCGATGATCACTTTTGGCCTTGTCTACAAAAGATAGCCGAAGAGAACAGAAGAGTTGTTTACGTAAAAAAGGAAGAGATGTTAGTCTTCTGAACTCTGAAGTCAATCATGAAACAACACAAATTGGCGAACTTAATTAAGAAAATAGCAAACTACGTGCAAATTAGATAACACTGTTTGATATATAAATCATGCGGAAGCACATTTCAGGTTTAGAGAGTCGTAGCATTAAAACTATATATATATATATACACACACACACACACACACACACACACACACACACACACACACACACACACACACACACATAGGGTCGCGCTATTCGTCACCCTAGGTGAGGAATAGTTATTCTTCACCCCTCTCTCTTTTTACCATCAATGCACCGTAATTTTACGTTCCGTAAGTTTTGTCTTATTTCCAACGCAAAAAGGGACCGTAAGAAAATATATAATCACCGTAAAAAATATTTTATGTTATGTAAAATTACAAACGTAAAAACATAGTCTAAAATACACATAAACTGCAAATTTTCTTGTCTTACAACCTATATTTTTTTTCTTATGTCAAATTTTATGTAATGAATCAATAGAAATGTAACTATTTGAATTCGAAACATAATTTAATTATGAAATAATCGTAACATTACCTCGGGTGAAGAATAGCTTATTCTGCACCCTGAATGATGAATAGTAACACTATATATATATATATATATATATATATATATATATATATATATATATATATATATATATATGCAATCTAGGTTTGATCAAAGGCTAAAAAATTGGCATACGATAAAGTTGGAGTGGAGTACACTGTATATTGAGCAAAAAGGTAAATATGTCGCCTTGGTCACAAATAACAATTCAAATGAATGAATAATCAGAATGCTTCGATTTCCATCATAATGTATCAATAAGCCACATGCATGAGGGAGCTACAGAGCCTACAACACAAAATAATGTGAAGGTCAGAACAACATACATCTTCATCTTCCAGCATATATAACTTAACAGTATAAAATAAATTAAAATTGTTTTTACCTTTGTAAAATAGAAAAAGGTTGCAAAAATCCAGTATATTTGAGAACAGAGAATCCTGAAAATGCACATATGCAGTTTCAACATCGTAATATGTCAGAGTTGCACTGGCTCCATCTACTTGGCATCCACTTTCGATGCTCATCAAGAGAGTTCAGATAATACTATGACTGTGTACTTGGTATACCGCCTTTTGTGGGTCAAATACCAGGAAACATATATAATATCTAATTCCCATGAACTCAGTCGAGAGATCGTAAATATTTGATTGCTAGCTGCACCACCTAATGGGCCTGCACAAAGATTATTCAGTTTGAGGTAAAACAAAAGAGTTTTCAGTTTCAGTTGCAGGCACATATTCGAAGAATAAGAAAGATCCGTGATATAAGATTAGTAAAAGATCTAAGATAATACGGTGGAAGTAAAACAAAAATTACATTATGTTGGAGATCAGCGGGCGTTCGTGTACAGATTACCTGATGGGCCGGACGTCCATATGGGGCCCTAGCTGTTCGAGACAAATCCATGTTTGTGGATAGATCACCTGATGAAGATACATACGGATACGGGTGACCTGACACGAGGCGCCCGAATATGGAGGATGTGATCATAACTGCCGAGGCTGGGGGTAGGAGGAGGACTGCTAGGGCCGGTGAAGATGGACAGAGTGTATACGCTTCACCATGAATCAACAGCGACTCTGTGAGAGACGGCCATGGTTCGTATGTGTGCCCATTAGGACCCCGCAGAGAATGGAAACCTCTACAGCGATGAATGGCATGCCAATTGGCAGACTTGTGACTGGAGTAGATTGGGACGGTAGTGGGGATGTAGAAGGACGTAGTGGCCACTATTGTCCTTTTTAAGGGGAAGTGGCACAGTGGAGAAAGGAATTGGAAGGGAACGGAGGAGGAGAGAGACAGTCGCACAATAGGGCCACTAAATCTGAGGCCCGGTAAAAAATAGGAGTAATTATTGTTCGTAGTGATGTGGGTTGGGACTTGAGAGCTCTCAATCAAGGGAGAGAGATGGCGTATTTACGCTGGCCAGTTTGTGGTTGGTCCAGACTGTGAGCCAATAACAAAATATATGACAGTCATTAGAGTTGCGGATGTGGAAGGGATGCTGATGTGGATAGCTTGCATGCAAAGAGAAATAAGGTAGTGGGGAGGAACTATTTAGGTATTATTATAGATATTAATAGATCCATTAAGAATATGCACTCATATTCTATTTATCTGGTTAGTAGAACTTTCTTCATATACTTAGTAAAATTTGACCAAGTTTATACAAAAGATTATTAACATTCACAATACAATAACATCATTAGATCCACCATAAAATATAATTTCATATTATAATTATAAGGTATTGTAGGTGTGTATATTTTTGTAATATAAATTTGGTCTAACTTTGCAAAGTTTGACTTCAGACAAATCTAATAGTCGAAGTAAAAACAAATGGATGGAGTATTTCATGTGTATACATGGCCACAAGAAATGCCATGGTTCAAGAGTAAAAATTGGCAATTAACCTACAACCCAAAAATTGGTAATCGTAAGGATGAAATGAAATTATGAGGACCTTTCAATGAACGTAGTAGTATACGTGAGGGGCCGAAAAGATGACGCGTGAAATCCCAAAACTTCTTCCCAGCTCGCTTCCTCTAAGCTTAGCTTCTCAGGCTTTCTAATCTCTTTGTCTCTTCTCTCTCCCACCAAAGCTTTGGAGAAGAAGTGGTTACTTTCCCCTGCTACAGCACTCAGATTGCGATTCTCCTTGTCTGCTAAAGCAATCCTCCATTTTCTGGATCGATCTAAGGAGGCGATTCCACACACGAGGCTTATTACAAGCAGAAGGCCGATGAGCCCACGACTCTTCCTCTCCACCACAGCAACTTGCAGCGTTGGCCCGTACATACATGGCCCAAGTTCGACAACCGCTATTTATGTGGCAGAACTGGCCCAGCTCACTGCCGCACGAGGGAGCAAGCTGCGCAAACATGTTTTTTTTCAAAGCGACCGAGCATACTGCCGTCAACATGTTTTTTTTTTCAAAAATAGAGAATATTTTTCGAAAGCACACGCATTTTTTCCAAATTTTCCAATATTTGCCAAAATTTGAAGAAAAACACAAACATTGGAAAAAAATTCAAACATGAGAAGTGTTTTCAAAACTGTGAAGATTTTTGGACATGCGGAAATTTCTAAAAAATTGCATAAATATGAATATTTTTCGAATTTGGAAACACGACATTTTCTAAAATTTATTAACATATTTTTCATCCGGAGTTTTTTCAAATTCACAAGCATTTTTCTGAAAATATAAAAAAATCAAATTTGTGAACATTTTTTGGAATTTGTGAGTTTTTTAAAGGAAGAAACAAAGGGAATTTTTTAGAAAGACAAACAAAAAACTAGAATAAACCAGTAAAGAAAAAAAATCCTGATTCAGGAACTTCTCTTCCCAAAACCGGGATTATGTTGAATGTATAATAGATGGAAATGTAATGGGTCGACCCATATCACGGTCGCTCGTCGATCTCCTGTGTGAAGATGCGACAATTTGCCGTAGAGCACGTCAAATAGGTAATTCCAGAAATAACATCTTGGGGCTGTTTGGTTGAAGCCCGTGCCCCGACCAAATTTGGCGAGGGAATTGGCTAGCCCATTTTTGCCCTCAAGTACTTTCATTTAGTAAATATAATTTGGAATGAAGCAAATACACGGGCCTTTTGACACAAAAGCACTCCTCCTACGACCAGGGGCGGAGCCAGAAATTTAGTGAAGCATGGGCAAGTTTGAGCCTAACTTTATAATCTGGAATTGAAATCTAGTGGTTGAACCAGGTTTTTAATTGATACCGGCTATTCCAGGTGGGTCAATAGCTCCCGTGCGACACATTTCATGTGAATTGAAAGGAGTGCGACGTAGTTGCCAGAAATAGCTCGTGTGCGCCATCTATCATGGCAATAATAGCCCCAATATGACAAGGTGGTTAAAACACGGGTCCGGTCGTCAACGGGACTGGGGTTAAGGTAAAAACAGGGGGTCAAACTAATCAGTGTGTCCGGTGGTGGGTCCCACTTGGTAGTGCATCGATTCCCAGCCTGACTGAAGACGTGTTTCTCCCCTGCTTCTGGTTGCTGCTCTCTTCTTCGTTCTCATCGGTGGCAGCGGCGGCGGAGCTTTCGTCCATGGCCGCTGCTGCGCATGTGGTAAGTGTATTCGGCACCATTCCCCTCCGTCTTGAGTTAGATCTGACCAAGTGAGCCTCTGTTTGCCCCTATTTTCCACGGGATCCAGATTGTGGAGGTGGGTGGGACTGGGGAGCGGCGGCGGGGCGACGTTGGGCTGAAAGAGATGGAGCCACGAGAGACAACGTCGACCAGGTAATCACCCTGTCCAACCTATTCAACTCTGCAATGTGCGCCTCATCTGCTTTCGCTGCCTCACAGTGCCCGCCATTAAATGAACAGGGACAATGTTGCTTGGACCTTCGAATTCAGTGTTGAATTCTTACCATCTAAAGCAAAGCTAGTTGATGGTAGCGTGCGAGACATGGAGAGAGATACAATTGTGAAATGGGAGGTTGAATTTGAAGAGATTGATCCACAGGAAATACGGAGCATGGAAGAAAGGGCCGTGAGGAATGTTGTGGAGAAAATTGGGGAAAGCATTTTTTGGGGTCCAGAGCAAGAGGTAGCATTGTTACTGTTTGATAATTGGAAGGGTGAGTATGTCAGAATTGAGAACGGTGAAGAGATGGTTGATGAAATCGATCGGCAAGACGACTGGGCAAGCAAACAAACTACCTTTCATGCAGAGCTCATTGATCTGAAATCAGATTCTAAGGTTGGATATGTGCCCTCAAAGTTGGTTTCGCGGATGGTAGATGATGATTGGGCTTCACAGAGACAGATAACGCCCATTTGTACGGGTGAAGTGACAGTAATAGAGGGGCCTGCTCAAGATGCAGAAGAGGGTTGTGATGGTGTTGCAAGGGTGTTGGGGAACGTAGCAGAATTTTAAAATTTTCTACGCATCACCAAGATCAATCTATGGAGTCATCTAGCAACGAGGGAGAGGGGAGTGCATCTACATACCCTTATAGATCGCGAGCGGAAGCGTTCAAGAGAACAGGGTTGATGGAGTCGTACTCGTCGTGATCCAAATCACTGATGACCTAGCGCCGAATGGACGGCACCTCCGCGTTCAACACACGTACGGTTGGGAAGATGTCTCCTCCAACTTGATCCAGCAAGGGGGAAGGAGAGGTTGATGGAGATCCAGCAGCACGACGGCGTGGTGGTGGAAGCAACGGTGATCTCGGCAGGGCTTCGCCAAGCTCAGGGAGAGGGAGAAGTGTCACGGGAGGGAGAGGGAGGCGCCAGGGGCTAGGGTGCGGCTGCCCTCCCTCCCCCCCCCCCACTATATATAGGACCCCTAGGGGGCGGCGGCCCTAGGAGATGCAATCTCCAAGGGGGGCGGCGGCCAAGGGGGTTGGAGTGCCCCCCAAGCCAAGTGGGGCGCCCCCCACCCCTAGGGTTTCCAACCCTAGGCGCAGGGCGAGGCCCATGGGGGGCGCACCAGCCCACTAGGGGCTGGTTCCCCTCCGACTTAAGCCCATGGGGCCCTCCGGGATAGGTGGCCCCACCCGGTAGAACCCCGGGACCCTTTCGATGGTCCCGGTACAATACCGATTACCCCCAAAACTTTCCCAATGGCCGAAACTTGACTTCCTATATATAAATCTTCACCTCTGGACCATTCCGGAACTCCTCGTGACGTCCGGGATCTTATCCGGGACTCTGAACAACTTTCGGGTTACCGTATACTAATATCTCAACAACCCTAGCGTCACCGAACCTTAAGTGTGTAGACCCTACGGGTTCGGGAGACACGCAGACATGACCGAGATGACTCTCCGGTCAATAACCAATAGCGGGATCTGGATACCCATGTTGGCTCCCACATGCTCCTCGATGATCTCATCGGATGAACCACGATGTCGAGGATTCAATCAATCCCGTATACAATTCCCTTTGTCAATCGGTACGTTACTCGCCCGAGACTCGATCGTCGGTATCCCAATACCTCGTTCAATCTCGTTACCGGCAAGTCACTTTACTCGTACCGTAATGCATGATCCCGTGATCAACCACTTGGTCACATTGAGCTCATTATGATGATGCATTACCGAGTGGGCCCAGAGATACCTCTCCATCATACAGAGTGACAAATCCCAGTCT
Organism: Triticum monococcum; assembly: GCA_034509565.1. Taxonomy (NCBI): domain Eukaryota; kingdom Viridiplantae; phylum Streptophyta; class Magnoliopsida; order Poales; family Poaceae; genus Triticum; species Triticum monococcum. The sequence continues at coordinate 23,735,421 of CM067842.1, read as the reverse complement.
CGATTCGTGCCAACCCAACAGACACTTTCGGAGATACCCGTAGTGCACCTTTATGTTGGGGAACGCAGTAATTTCGAAAAATTTCCTACGCACACGCAAGATCATGGTGATGCATAGCAACGAGAGGAGAGAGTGTTGTCTACGTACCAACGCAGACCGACTGCGGAAGCGATCACACAACGTAGAGGAAGTAGTCGTACGTCTTCTTCCCGATCCGACCGATCCAAGCACCGTTACTCCGGCACCTCCGAGTTCTTAGCACATGTTCAGCTCGATGACGTTCCTTGGGCTCCGATCCAGCAAAGCGTCGAGGAAGAGTTCTGTCAGCACGACGGCGTGGTGACGATCTTGATGTACTACCGACGCAGGGCTTCGCCTAAGCACTGTAACGGTACGATCGAGGTGGAATTTGGTGGCAGGGGCCACCGCACACGGCTAAGGAACGATCTCAAGGATCAACTTGTGTGTCTTGGGGTGTCCCCTGCCCCCGTATATAAAGGTTGGAGGAAGGGGGGCCGGCCGGCCAGGGAGAGGGAGGCGCAGGGGAGTCCTACTCCCTCCAATCCTATTCCAATTAGGACTCTCGGGGGGAAAGGAGAAAGAGGGGGGGGGGCGGCCCCTTCTCCTAGTCCTACTAGGACTTGGGGAAAGGGGGGGCGCCGGCCAGCTATGGGCTGCCCCTTTTCTCTTTTTCCACTAAGGCCCAATAGGCCCATTAGTCTCCCGGGGGGTTCCGGTAACCCTCCCGGTATTCCGGTAAAATCCCGATTTCACCCGGAACTCTTCCTATGTCCAAACATAGGCTTCCAATATATCAATCTTTACGTCTCGACCATTTCGAGACTCCTCATCATGTCCGTGATCTCATCCGGGACTCCAAACAACCTTCGGTACATCAAAATGCATAAACTCATAATAACTGTCATCGTAACGTTAAGCGTGCGGACCCTACGGTTCGAGAACAATGTAGACATGACCGAGACACGTCTCTGGTCAATAACCAATAGCGGGACCTGGATGCCCATATTGGCTCCTACATATTCTACGAAGATCTTTATCGGTCAGACCGCATAACAACATACGTTGTTCCCTTTGTCATCGGTATGTTACTTGCCCGAGATTCGATCGTCGGTATCCAATACCTAGTTCAATCTCGTTACCGGCAAGTCTCTTTACTCGTTCCGTAATACATCATCTCACAACTAACATATTAGTTGTAGTGCTTGCAAGGCTTATGTGATGTGCATTACCGAGAGGGCCCAGAGATACCTCTCCGACAATCGGAGTGACAAACCCTAATCTCGAAATACGCCAACCCAACATCTACCATTGGAGACACCTGTAGTACTCCTTTATAATCACCCAGTTACGTTGTGACGTTTGGTAGTACCCAAAGTGTTCCTCCGGTAAACGGGAGTTGCATAATCTCATAGTTATAGGAACATGTATAAGTCATGAAGAAAGCAATAGCAACATACTAAACGATCGGGTGCTAAGCTAATGGAATGGGTCATGTCAATCAGATCATTCAACTAATGATGTGACCTCGTTAATCAAATAACAACTCTTTGTTCATGGTTAGGAAACATAACCATCTTTGATTAACGAGCTAGTCAAGTAGAGGCATACTAGTGACACTCTGTTGGTCTATGTATTCACACATGTATTATGTTTCCGGTTAATACAATTCTAGCATGAATAATAAACATTTATCATGATATAAGGAAATAAATAATAACTTTATTATTGCCTCTAGGGCATATTTCCTTCACTTTATAGTCACCCAGTTACATTGTGATGTTTGGCATACCCAAAGCACTCCTACGGTATCCGGGAGTTGCACAATCTCATGGTCTAAGGAAATGATACTTGACATTTGGAAAAGCTCTAGCAAATGAACTACACGATCTTTAAGCTATGCTTAGGATTGGGTCTTGTCCATCACATCATTCTCCTAATGATGTGATCCCGTTATCAATGACATCCAATGTCCATAGTCAGGAAACCATGACTATCTTTTGATCAACGAGCTAGTCAACTAGAGGCTCACTAGGGACGTGTTGTGGTCTATGTATTCACACATGTATTACGATTTTCGGATAACACAATTATAGCATGAACAATAGACAATTATCATGAACAAGGAAATATAATAATAACCATTTTATTATTGCCTCTAGGGCATATTTCCAACAAAGGGTTGTTTGTGTTGATTGGAATTCGGTACAATTAGAAGACACTACTGATTTGGTCATTGCACCGATGGCTGACACTGAGATGGCCAATTTTTTTGGCATTCCAGCAGATCTAGTAGATGATCAAGATGAGGAAGAGAGGGGTGAATCAAGCTTTCCTAATGATGCTAACATAGATGCTTGTGAAGATGTGGATGGACACCTGATGAAAGATGCTTCAGATGATGCACATGATGATGAGCTTGTAAGTGTGTATGACAAAGATAATCCTGTTATTGAAGTAGGCAAGTTGTTCCCAAGCATGAAGGAGTTTAGGATGTGTTTCATGACTTATGCAGTCAAACATGAGTTTGATGCCAAGAATATGTGGACTGATAAAAAGAAATTTTATGCAAGGTGCAGAGGTTTTGATGGAAGCGTCATGCCTTGCAAGTGGTACATATCTGCTAGAATTCAACCTGATGGAAGTACCATCAGGGTTATTCAAATCCCAAATCCACATACTTGTATTACAAGTTCACAGAGAGTATCAACCATGACATCACAACTTTGGATTGTAGAAAAGATCACTCCAATTTCAGCCAAGAAACCGAACACTACAACAAAGAAACTTAAAGTGGACTTGGAAAAGCAGTACCCCATTAAGGTGAAGTATGGCAAAGTGTGGAAAGCAAAACATAGGGAATGAAAGAATTATATGGTGATTGGGCAAATACTTTTAGGATGCTTTATAACTTCAAAGCAAAGGTGGAGAAGAGGTCACCTGGCAGTGTTGTGGAGATAGATGCTGAGTTAACAGAGGATGGTAGAGTTCTTTTCTCCAAGTTCTTTATGGCTTTAAAGCCTTGTATAGATGGCTTCAAAGCAGGGTGCCGTCCATATTTGAGCATAGACTCAGCTTTTTGGACTGGCAAATGGAATGGTCAATTGACAGCATGCAATGCTTTGGATTGACACAACTGGATGATCCCTGTTGCTATTAGTTTGTTTCAGACAGAGACGAAGGTTTCATGGACATGGTTCATGATGTAGTTGAAAAGATGCATAGGGCCCGTGTCACCTTTGGCAGTACACATAGATGAATTTAAAGGGCTAGAAAAATGCAGTGAAGAAAGTGTTTCCTAATTGTGAGCGGAGGGAGTGCTTCGGCCATATGTGGATGAATTTGATAAAAAAAATTAAGAGGAGAAGAATTTGGGAGAATATGGCCAGCAGCAAGATCTTACACCAAACAGACACATTCATATCATCTTCATAAGATAAAAGCAGTATGCAGTGAGTTTGGTCCATGGGTGGACACCTATATCATTCTCTATTGTGGTATGGGTCAGGATTTATCACTGCCATCAAGTGTGATCATATCAACAATAACTTGGCAGAAAGTTTTAATAACAAGATAAATCAGTTAAAGAACTTTCCTGTGCATGACATGGTTGACCAAATCAGGATCATGACCATACACATGTGGGAATTAAGAAGAAGGATTGGTGATTGTCTGCAAGGGGATAAACTTCCTGCAGTGGTACAACAAGTGATGAACAGGAGCAGAAATCTTACACATTTGTCTGTTGAAAAATCTTCATTGTGGGGTGCTGAAGTTAGAGATACCAAGACCGGGCGGAGGCATGTTGTTAACACTAAGTTGCATGACTGCACTTGCCTCGAGTGGCAACACACTGGGAAACCATGTGACCATTCCATACTTTTCTTGGCCTCCCAACCCAAGATAAACATGCACCCATATTTGCATGAATATTACTCAGTGGCAAGATTCAAGGCTGCATATGCAACTCCAATTCCAGCACTTACAGATCAATCTCAGTGGCCTGAAGTGAAAATTGAATTTTCCACGGGTCCTCCCCTCACAAAAAGAAAGGCTGGCAGGCCAAAAGAGAGTAGATTCAATGCATGGTTTGAGAAAGGTGGGAGTAGTAAAAAGGAGAAGGGGAAGAAGGATGCAAAGCCAAAAAGGTCCCAAAAAGGTAACAAAAATAGATGCAAGCTATGCCAGGAACTTGGGCACCGAAAAAGATCTCCAAAATGTCGTTACATCCTGAAAGGCCAAAGTATGTTTATGTTTGTTTTTTTATTTTGATGTTGTTTTAAATACTAGGCAAATTACAAGCTTTGTTTTCCAGGAGGAAGCTTGGAAGTCAACCCCTTGTTGTTGAAGATTTCTGGGCAATCAAAAAGGCAAGAATCGATGGCTGTAGAAAAAAGAGAAGTTTTGGTGAAAGTGTGCACACTGAACTAGACTTCGATGTTATGGTGCTAGATGAACCTGAGTTGGATGATGTTGTGGTGCAAGATGAGCCAAACTTGGATGGTTTTGTGGTGCAAAATGAGCCAAACTTTGATGATGTTGGGGTGCACAATGAGCAAGATTTGGATGTGGTGCAAAATGAGCAAGGTTTGGATGTGGGGCAAAATGAGCAAAATGAGCAGAATGTGGTACAAACTAGAACTGAAGTTGATGCGGCTGATGTGCAAACTGAACCTATATTGGACATTGTTTTACAATTTGAAGCTGTTGTAGTTGATGTTGTGCAAACTAAGCCTCATTTAGATGTTGTGGTGCCAAGTAAAGCTGTCCTAGATGGTCCGGTCAAGAAAACCAGGAGCTTGAGTGAACTAGACATTGTACCTGTCGTAGGATCAACAAATGCCAATAAAAAGAAGAAGAAATCGAGTGGTAAGAAGAAGTAGAAGTGAAATATTGTTCTTTTCTGAATAAAAAAACTTGCCTAAATTTGCGTAAAAACTTTCCTGAATTTGTGTAATGCTATTTTTACTTTGATGGGTATTTGTGTAACTCTATTCAAATTCTGGCCGAATTTCAAATTTGAGCCAAAATTCAAATTTGAAGCCGTTTAGTTTGGGTATTGATGTTACAATGATTTCTTAAATATTATGCATGTTAGGTGATCAATCCGATGACTTTTTGTTGAGTGAAACACCAGTCATGAAAAATGTGCTCCAAATGAGCTCCAAAGGTAGGATAAACACACCATTTGCAAGCAAGTTTTTTTCCGACCTTCTCTAAATGAGCCAAAAATCAAAACATGAATTCCAACGTGCAAATATAGGGTCCATGCCCAATATTGGATCGTTTGGATAAACTATGACATGCTTACCCCTAAACCCTAACCTGAATCCCACACAGCCTCGTTCATGATAGCTACGTTTTATGAAGGGTTTTTCATGAATATACCCATTGACCAGGTTTCTTATTTTTCTAGCAACCTAGTAACATAAAACGATGATGGGTGCAAGTTTCATATTTTTCTGATTTTTTTTAAAAATTAGTTATGGTCAACCTTAGCCTTCATAACCCCTTCAAAACCCCTCGTAACCGCTTCAAAACCCCTCAAAATCTAGCCAAAACCCCGCATCCTTCTGGCCCGTTGGATATCTGCGAATGAACGGTGTGGATCAGGCGCTAGGGCATCATCAGCGATCCGAGTGAGGCGCTCTGATTGGCCATATTCGACAACGCTGGATCACTCCCCCAACCATTTCTGATCGTTGGATCGCTGCGCGTCGAACAGTGTGGATCAGCCTGCAGTGGCACGTCAGCGATTCGCGTGAAGCTAGTTCGGCGCTATGATTGGCTGGATTTGAAAACTCCAGTTTTTTTGAGCTTTGTCTGTTCTACGCTCGAGGGTGGGCTGCTGCCATGCATGTGCGCTGTTGGGCTGCGGTAAAGAAACCCACCCATTGGACCTTTGTACCGAACATTACCACGCCTCCCTTTAGTCGGCCTAGCCAGCAGGCTACATTGCCATGCATGCGAGCGACCAGCCTATGATGCATGCATGCCCGAGCGACACATGCAGAGAAGACCGAGCAGGCGTGAACCCACAGCCGCGTGCACTGAAACATCACAGCCAGCCTTGGGTTTCCCACGCGTGTATACACACTCCCGATGCCACCCAACGCCGCCCGCGCATTACTTCCACCCGGTGTGAAACCAGTCAAAGAACATGTCGCACTGGGGCTATTTAAGGCACCTATAATCTTCCTCCTCCTCTCACACCCTCATCCATCTCCCATCCTCTCCCTCTTGCATATGTCCTTCTCACCACAAACAACGCCAACAAGGCCGCCACAACCATGCAGTACACCGGGCCATCCTATCGCTTTCCCTCCACCGTGCCGGAGAGGCTCTACCCCGCCGGGGTGTACGTCGAGAACATACTTCGTGTGTGGGCGATGTCAAGATGGAGGGGCGCAAGGGAACGGCTACCGCCACCTCCACCGACGCCGGCCTCGTCAAGAACCAACTTCTTCCTTGGGGCCGGCTACCGCCACCTCCCTCGACGCTGGCGACGGCGCCCGAACGGGACCCATAAGGGGGCCCATCGGTGGCAGCCTGAGACCAAGGGCCGGTATCTTTCTAACAATACAGCGCAGCGCCATCAGGTTCAGCAAGTTTATTAGAGCTGCCGGCGGCGGCGGCGGCGGAATCTATCTAGGGCTTCGCCGTCTGCTTCTTCTTGCGTCGTTTCCTTCCACAGGCAGTACGAGGCTTATTACAAGCACAAGGCCGATGAGCCCACGGGCTAATTACAAGCTTCTTTCGGCCGGTCCGAGTCCGTCTCCACCGCAACTTGTAGCGTTGGCCATACATACATACATACATACATACATGGCCCAATTTCTTCTGCTAATGCATGTCGCGCTTGGCAAGGCCGTCGAGACACTGTGGTGGTGGGACGACCCTGACCTCCGGGACCTCCTAACCTTTTTTTTTTTTGAGTCTGAACACACTTTATTATTACTCAATAATGTTCATGAGGCCGGGAGCTCCTAACCGAGAGCGCCGGTTCGTCTTAATGGCGCCCGAAGGCGATGTTATTAGGCCGGCCGAGCAAAACTTTAATAAAGTGCATCTATTTGTGGATCGAACTCACGTCGTCACACCACCTGACCTAATAATATGCTAGTGACCAATTGAAGGGCGAATTAATTAAGAACGTTTATAGCTGCACAATTTATTGCACATGTATCGAGTATTGTATAGCTTTTATTTTTTAATTATTTGAAAACCTTTCGAAAAAAGTTCATGAATTACAAAAAAAATCAGTGATTCTGAACAAAGTTCATGGAATTTGAAAAAAACATCAAATTTGAAAAAAGTTCATCAAATTTGGAAAAAGTCACCAATTTTGAAAATAGTTCATTGGTTTCAAAAAAAGTTCATGAATTTGAAAAAAAATTCACTAATATTTAGATAAGTACATCAAATTTTAAAGAGGTTTACTGAATTTGAAGAAACATTCATAAAATTTGGTGAACTTTTTTTGTCGAATTACAAAAAAGGTTCATAAAATTGAAAAAAATTCAATCAATTTTGTAAGAAAAGTTCAGAAACTTGAAAAAAGTTCACCAAATTTGAAAATAGTTCATGAATCTGGAAGAAGTCATGGATTTTGGAAAATAAGTTCATCGGTTTTGAAGAAAAAAAGGTCCTCGATTAAAAATAAAAAATTATATATGCTCTAAAGCTCTTGCGACCTAGTGAAAAAATAAAAGAAGATAATGAGTTTGAATCCCCGTGTGCACACCCTTTTTTGCTTCAGATTTGAATGGGAAAAAAATGCAAGACGGGCCGACCCAGCATGCCGCACGGGTGTGCACCCGTTTGTGAAAATCGAAGAAACAGGCGCAACGGGCCGCGTTTAGGATGTGCCCCCTGACCTCTGGGGCGATCTTGAAGGCGCGGTGGAATTGTTGTAGCGAGCTCCTCTCCACTTGCTGGACTAGCAAGTGTCTGATGCTTATGAAGGAGCTTGCTAGATGCTGGCTAGCATGAGATCCCGCTATTCCACGATGGCGCTCGGTCCCCTCGTCCGGGAGACCCTGGGGAGCGCGAGATAAAGAGCAACTTCGAGGAGGTCACTGGAGAGGCTGAGTATGCCGCTAGCGCCTGCGAACTGCAAAAAATCTCAAGGCGGTTTTGTGGAAGATGTAAATGACTCTTGAGAGGGAGCCTAATATAGTGTATGTGTTTTTGCTTTTGTGAATGCATTTTTTTATTTTTATTTTGTTTAGTATGGAGCGTCGTCCACTTGAGGGGAGGCGGTTTATTTTTAAAGGTGCCAAAAATTGAAAAAAGGTGCCAGAGACGCTTCATCCTGATGCATGCAGCTAGAGGGACGGTTTGTGCGAGAAGCTAGAGAGGAGGCGGTTTATTTAAAGTTCAGCCCCTCACGTGAAATTCAAAAATTTTGAATCTGAAAATAAGTACTAATTTAGAAGAATAATAAATAAGAGAGACGGTTTGTGCGAGAAGGGGAGGCGGTTTATTTTTAAAGGTGCCAAAAATTGAAAAAAGGTGCTACTGTAGCTTCATCCTGATGCATGCAACCAACATGCTAATTTTTCCATTATCCAATCACCGGGTGTCTCCGAAGGGACAACTCCCACAGCCGCGCGGGGCTTATAAGCTGGTCCCGCTCAACCTCGCTAGCCAATGTGGGACTAAAGGAACCAGCGTTTTGCGTGGCGACTGCCGATGCAGCTTCGATCCCCTGGGCGGAGCCCATTGGGCCGACCCTGATGCACAGAAATACGGGTGCAAGACTAGTGCATCAGGTTGGCCCAAGACTAGTGCATCAGGGTCTGTGTTTCCAGGCAGACGCGCGCCTCCAGACTGGGCCGAAGCAGGCCAATCGGACAAAGCAGTTTGATCGATCGATTGATTAGTCATTCCCCTGTTTGTGCGTGCGTGGCCCTTCCATACGCCTCGCGCAGACAAGTCAAAGGCGGCGGCCTGGCGGCGATAGGGACGCCGGAGGCCGCAGCACCGACCATCATTCGCACGCCTGAATCCCGGCATGATGATGGTGCACGCCGCAATTTCGAATCTGGCCGGTCTGGCTCTCGGCAATTCGGCAATCTGTTCAATCTTCCGTTTCATCCTTAGATTGCAAAGGACGCCCATTCTGGTACTGTCCTTGACTTGCTTTTTCTGTATTACAAATTGCAACAATAATTATAATTTGTAGTCAATAGGTTAAATCTCTATGTTTTGGCAAAATGCAGGCAATTTCTAGGGTTACAACTTCTAATTAGAATATACTTTATACAAGTTTCCATACAGTCGACAAGTAAAAATGTGCTAAAGATAATTCTCAAACAGTTTGCCTAATCCACATCTAGATGTTTTATAAGGATGTCACATCTAATAAGCTCTCACAAATACACAACAGCAAGAAACAAAAACAAAAGCAAGGAAAAAAATAGACCACTAACATAGTGGACATCAGGTTAGATGTGACATAACTATGTCATATCTAGATGTGTTCTACACAGACCCATTCTCAAATTTGGGTCATTTAAATACTTTGATGCGACATTTTATAATGTTCTACTTGAATGTTTATTCTGTTTCTTATCTCGTTTCCTGGTATATTTTGGAATTTGGGAATGCAAGACACCCTTTTCAAATAATTTTATCTCTTGATTTTATCATTATAGTAAACATTTGAGTGCCTAATTTTTTTATATATCATCTTCTATTATGTCCAAAAATCTACATTAGAAGCTGCGAAACACACCTTTATTCAATACGTCATCGCTTGGAAATTTTGCACTATGTTGAAGTGGTGCATCGGGTACCATTGGCTCCAGCTCCGCCCCTGTTTATGTGCTACAATATGCGCATGAAAAGAATTCGGTGGTGCGCTAGACAAGACCGGTCCACAATCAGTTGAAACTTAATGTGCAAAAGGCTTTCCGCTACTCTTCATAATAGGGCGGATGTGGGTTTCTCGTCCAAGAATTAGAAGGCGCGGTTAGAGGTTCCTAAGAAGTGCATCTAGTGCACTTCGAGCTGAACCTGGTCTTCAGATCTGTACGAGGACGCAATTTAGAGCATTTCCAACTTAGTTAGCTAAGAATTAAAGAGCACAACTCTTTTTTCAATATGTGTTCATTTCCTTCTACAGAAATGATGAAGCTCAAGAGTCGTAGTAACAAACACAAAGAACAAAAGACAAATATGGCTTGAAACTAGCGATGAAAATTGGTGACCCGAAGAGTACCCTCTAAACCTCTTTAGTTCAATCAAATAAACAAGTATTCAAAATCACATTATTTTTTAAAAATTAGTTAATTTGTTTGAACAAAAGAGGGTTTGAGAATGTTAGGGTCACCAATTTGCACCTCCAAGCTGGCCAAAATATGAATATTTACATTTTCCCCTTCTTCGAAGAAAGGAAACTAGAGCTAAAATACAAAGGCATTGGTTTTGCAAAAGAAAAGTTAATCCCATCAAGAAGCAGCTCCAACACGAACATATTAAACGTCACAATTCACCATCTAACAACTCCATAACATGTAAAACTATATATCCACTTGTAAATGGCCGAGAAGATAACTGCCACAAAAACCTACTATTCAACTAGTTACTCGATTTCCTGACAACTCTCCAGATTGGCAGATTCTATGCAAGACAGGAAAGAAAACACCTTGTTCTGCTCTACCAAAGGTATGTTATTACATGCACGTTGTACCAAAGGCAAAACCTCCACAATCAATCCATGTTCCACCAGAATTGACGGCAATGCTTACATAGAGTTAGCGTCAACGTTAGTGCACTTCGCTGCCTATTGACATCGGCAGGATTTCGACACCATGCAAATCCCCCGATCGGGTGATGGCGTCATCCCCCCTCTTGAAGGCGTCATTTTTGGAGATGGTTTTGTTTGGTGGGGTTGTTGGTTGTGGGAGGTTTCTATTGCAATTGTCGCTTTCTTGTCTCTCAGCACCAGCCCGACGAGGATTAATATTACTATTTTTTCCTACACCTAGGCATAACTTTGGTCTTGTATGATTTTACTCTTTGCAGGTGTGATAATTTGTGCACGTGTGTGTGTTGGTGTTGGATCTATGTATCTTAATAATGCAGAGACTGGGTGTGTACTCATTCACTAGTAGAAAAACGACTTTTAGTACCTGTTCGTAAGGACCTTTAGTACCGGTTCTAGAACCGGCACTAAAGAGTGGGGACTAAAGGTCCCCCCCCCCCCCTTTAGTCCCGGTTCAACACGAACCGGGACCAAAGGCCCACCACGTGGCACGAGGCGCGTCGTGGTCTGGGGGACCTTTAGTCCCGGTTGGTAAGGATTTTCCTTTTATTTTTTTGAAATAAAGCAAAAACAGCCCGCCTACTGGGCCGGCACGGCCTGCATACGACTAGAAACCCAATCTCTAGTTGGGCCAGGATGCAGACCCGTATGGCCCAGTAGGCCCCACAGGGCAGAAGACTTGCAATAGGCCCACAAAGGCCTGCTTAGAGAGGAGCTCGACATGGTAGCCGCGGCGGGGCTTATAAACCGGTGTGAGCTCCTCTCAACTAGCGAGGTGGGACTAAATATTGTGCACTGCGGGTGGCAGCGCACCACCTTCAGTATCGGTTGGTGGCTCCAACCGGTACTAAAGGGGGGGTCTTTAGTACCGGTTGGAGCCACCAACCCGTACTAAAGGCCATCACCTTTAGTACCGGTTGGAGACCCCCCCCCCCTTTAGTACCAGTTGGAGCCACCAACCCGTACTAAAGGTTCGCCACGAACCGGTAGTAATGAGCGCCGCCCGCCTGGCCGTTGGAACCGGCACTAATGGTCACATTACTGCCAGTTCAATTACAAACCGGCACTAATGAGATTCACATTAGACCCTTTTTCTACTAGTGATTGTATTTTTATCCCCATAGATTTATCAAAATAAGCACGCAATGCAATGAAAACAGAATCTGTAAAAAACAGAACAGTCTGTACTAATCTGTACTTTAACCATACTTCTGTAACTCCAAAAAATCTAAACAATTAGGAAATCGTAGGCAATTCGTATATCAATCGGGTGTAAACATTTCAGAATTTTTTTCGCTTCAGTGATTTTTGAAAATTCTTCTACTGGACGCAAAAGTTTCTGTTTTCCAACAAGATCAAATCAACTATCACCCAACATCATACTAAAATCTTTACTTGGCACAAACACTAATTAAAACATAAAAACACAATCATTACAGCAGCATAATTGTGTAAACACACAAGAACAGAAAAAAAGAGAAAAATATATTTTATTCGTTGGGCTGCCTCCCAACAAATGCTATTGTTTTATGCCCCTAGGTAGGCATAATACATAGATTCAAGTATTGTCTTCTTTGATTTCCAACTCCTCAATAACACAACCATAATTCCTCGGAGATCTAGCGTGCATACTTTCAATAATCACGCTCCTAGGAATAAAATTGAAGCATTCACTCTTGCAAGTAGGATTTTTTATTACTTCAACAAAGTTGGGGTGAATACTAATCATTTTAAGATCTTCATTGTTACTACTAGAGGTGGTACCCTTGTTCTTAGGAACATGTGTAGGCTTGCAATTTTGTGTAGGAGTTTTTTCAATATTTTTAATGGAAGAAAGAGTTAAGGTCAAGTTACTAATTTTATTTCCAATCTATCAATCCGAGAAGGGCTCTCCTCTACCCTTTTGTTAACTACGGATCTTTTCTCTTTTAGTATTTGAAGAGTATCCCCTATCTTTGACCCAATTCGGTTAGAAAGATTATGGATCCTTTTGTCCACATTTTCAATATGTTCTTCGGTGAGCATTTTCTTTTCAATAGCATCTAGCCTTTGCATAACATGCTCAAGGGTTAAAATCTTTTCATTGATAATGATAGGTGGCGATCCCACTAAATTTCCCATAGCATTAAAAGAATCCATAGAGGGACGCATCAAGAAATTCCCTCTGGTAACAGTGTCAAGAACAAATCTATACCAGGTAGTAATTCCGACATAAAAAATTCGAAGAAGAATGGTAGTCGATTGCTTACGAGTAGATCTATTATGAGCGTTGCAAATTCTATACCAAGCATCTCTTAAATTTTCTCACCCCCTTTGTTTGAAATCGAGAAATTTATTCTTAAGGGTGCACATGGCAAGGGAGGAACTATCCATAATGATAAGGTGGGGAAGCAAACAAGAGATCAAACAAGAAACGAAAAATATTTTTGTGTTTTTGCAAATTCTTTTTAGAAGTGGGGGAGATGAAAATGAGAGGCAAATGACAAATAAAAGAATTGCAAAGAGATGAGATTTGTGATTGGTTACTTGATAGATGTTGATGATGTCCCCCGGCACCGGCGCCAGAAGTTCTTCCTAATTGCTCGTGTCTGCATTGGTATTTCCCCGAAGAGGAGAGGATTATGCAGCACAACAAAGATAAGTATTTACCTCAGTTATGAAACCAAAGTTATCAATCCAGTAGGAGAACCAAGCAACTCTATGTAAACACCACTTGCACACAAACAACAAATACTTACAAACCAACGTGTAAGAGGGGTTGTCAATCCCTCCTCGGTATTGAGATAGATTAAATTGTATGAGATTTGATAAATAGATCTAGCAAAAACATAAAATAAAATAAAGAAAGAAAAAGTGCAGCAAGGTATTTTTGGATTTAATATGATAAGACATAGACCCAGGGGACGTATTTTTCACTAGAGGCTTCTCTCAAGAAAATAGCATACGGTGGGTAAACAAATTACTGTTGGGCAATTGATAGAAAAGCGAATAATCATGACCAAGGCAATGATCATGTATATAGGCATCACGTCCAAGATTAGTAGACCGACTCGTGCCTGCATCTAGTACTATTACTCCACACATCGACCGCTATCTAGCATGATTCTAGTGTATTAAGTTCATGGAAAAACGAAGTAATGCAATAAGAATGATGACATGATGTAGACAAGATCCATTCATGTAGGAATATCCCTGTCTTTTTATCCTTAATAGTAATGATACATGTGTGTCATGTCTCTTTCTTTCACTGAGATTGAGCACCGCAAGATTGAACCCATCACAAAGCACCTCTTTTGGTGGCAAGAAAAATCAATCTAGTTGGCCAAACCAACAAAAAATTCGGAGAAGAAATATGAGGCTATAACAATCATGCATATAAGTGTTCAGCAAAGACTCAAATAATATTCATGGATAGAACTGATCATAAACCCACAATTCATCGGATCCCAACAAACACGCCGCAAAAAGGAGTTACATCAAATGATCTCCAAGAACATCGAGGAGAATATTGTATTGAAGATCAAAAAGAGAGAAGAAGCCATCTAGCTACTAGCTATGAACCCGCAGGTCTGTGGTAAACTACTCACGCATCATCGAAGGGGTGACAAGGATGATGAAGAACCCCTCTGTGACCATTGCCCCTCCGGCAGAGTGCCAGAAAGGCCTCTAGATTGGATCTCGTGGTTCTAGAATTTGTGGTGGCTGAAACTGTATTTCCTTGACTCCCCTAGGGTTTTGGGGATTTTAGAATATTTATAGATGTGGAGGTCGGTGGAGAAGCTTCCTATGGGCTCCACTACCCACCAGGGCGCGCTTGGGCCCCCTGGCGTGCCCTGGTGCCTAGTGAGCCCCACTAGCCTCCTGCCGTGTGCTCCTTTGGCTCCCTGGTGTCTTCTGGCAGAAAAAAAATCTGTAAAAAGTTTCATTGCATTTGGACATCATTTGGTATTCATATTCTGTAAAGTAAAAAGAAGCAAAAAATAGCAACTGGAAAGAGCACTATGTCAATAGATTAGTCCCAAAAATACTATAAAGTTGCTATTAAATGAATATAAAACATCCAATATTGATAATATAACAGCATGAAACAATAAAAAATTATAGATACGTTGGAGATGTATCAGCATCCCCAAGCTTAATTCCTGCTCGTCCTCGAGTAGGTAAATGATATAAACAGAATTTTTGATGTGCAATGATGCCTAACATGTTCATCACATATTCTTTTCTTTTGTAGCATGGACATTTGGACTTTAGATGATTCAAAGCAATAGTCTATAATTGACAAGAGGACATCAATACTCAAGTATATCAACAAGCAACCATGTCTTTCAAAATATCAACACTAAAGCTATCCCTAGCTCATTATGCTCAATCATTGATCCATTTATGAAACACACTCAAATATTAGCTATGCCCAATGCACAAGTATGATAATAGTGTTCTCTAGTTAGTGTCACCAATGAAGTAGTAGCGGTACTCATGGGATAAGCTCAAGTTCAATGTACATGGAAGTTTGACGCATGGACAGATTCAATGTGGTGGAGAATATTCACTAAGGTGCAGTTTGTTGGAATTGTGTCGAATATAGTGTATAAGATAGGTTACCGTTGGATTCTAAGTTGTATTGTGTTTAGACAGAATATGAAGTCGTGTCCTAATAGGACACTTGTATCTTAGACCTCCTATATAATAAGTGGTAGACAGACGATGTAATCTATGCCAACATAATTAATAGGACATGCACGTAGGGTAGCCGGCGAGGTGTGCCGGTGCCCGGCCAGGACGATATCATGGGGAGGAGTGTCCATAGTCATATCCCCCGGGATGTAGCCAGATTCGATGAACCTTGTTAACAAATCTGAATGTCGTGTCTCGTATGATAGGATGGTCATTGATGATCGATGGTGATTTCTTGTTATTTAATCAGGTCGGATATAGATCTTGTATGCATAAACAATTAATGCTCCACCGATGACCCTCTCTGAGATGAAGATCTTTTTTAACATACTCTGATGAATATCAACATCTTGCGAGTTGTTATATATACTAGTATAATGGCCCGTGCGTTGCAACGGGAAAAATAAGAGCAAAAAAACTATGTATTGATCTGCTATCAAAACGATTGTTGAATGCATGCCGATTTAGACCATCATCGTCCTCTTTCTCGTTACAACCTTTTCAAATGCATAATAATCAGTAATGTCAATTATAAATACAATTAATAAAAATGCACAAATGCCTGTGCATTGCAACGGGAGTAAAAATACCTCAGCAACCTGTTTTAGTCACTAAAAATTACATGATCATGTTAATCATGTTCAGAGTCTAAATGAACATGCTGTAGTCCAGTCTAGTTCAAATTGTTAAATCTGACATTTCTTTGAAATAATAAAAAGTATTGTTAACTTCCCATCACAACAACTGCAACAACAACAAATAAATAATAAGCTTCGGCAACAAAAAATTGCAACAAAAATAGCTAGCAATTTCTATCCATCTCTCTGACTGTACCTTTCCTCTGTACAATAATGACATCATCACACAAATAATGGCAGCATCAGTACAAAGCAAAACCAACCAAATTGCTCCAAATCTCAATTCCAATCTATGTATATCCATGTACAGTTTTCCATAAGTAGAGCACATAGAGGAGCATGTATAATCCGGTCCAACACCAATCAGTTGCAAATAAGAAGTAATTCCAGAATGAGGAAACTGACTTTGATTTCCTGATATAATCTACTGACAAAGCCACATGTTAGCATGAAATCTTGAGAAGATTATTTCAGAAAAGTACCAACTCAATGGCACTTATTTTGCGGTGGAGGGACTAGGATTTAAGCAAGGTACACATTAGGATCTAATGAAACTTTCCTTTATTCATCAATTCACAAAATAGAGATAATGTCGAGATGGTTGGTGACAGAGGTTTATGTGTCTATCTAGTTCTGAAACAATCATTTCAGAACTTCAGAAACCGGAGATGATGTTGAGATTGTTGGTGATGGATCTTCATCACCATCTATCAGTTTATCTGAATTGGAAACACATGATTCAGAATGTATTTTTTAAAGGCCGATTATCAAAATCCTCAATAGTGGTTCATTCATCGTTATGATTTATTTTCTGCAACACAATAAAAAATAGACATTAAACATCTCATCAGATTGTTCAAACAATAATTCAGAAATGAAAGCATAAAGATTTACCCATCTAGCTTAACATAACTATTTGATACGTTCAGTTTCTATTCCTGTCGAATCTGAATGTAAATGCCACAATAGTTACCAACTTCATGATGTATGTATGAGGACCACAGAAACTTTCTAGAGTTTGCAGACTAATACTCCAATTCTGGAGTTTGCATACTAATGCTCCAAAGTAAAGGTACATCATACATTTTTATGGAGCATTGATGGAATTTTCCAGAAACAACAGCTCATTAATATTTGGAAAAGAGGTTTGAGGTTAACCAGATCTTCAGGGAAGTTAATTCTCAATCATGTGTCAGGCGTATAACAGATTACTTCCTCGGGGTCTCTAGAACTATCTTTAACAGTACGAATAGCTAAGAGAGGCGGTTTTTGATGGTCATGACAACAGCCAACCAAATGGATAAACAACTTTGAGATGACGAAATTACAGGAAATTAGCAGTATGATTCTATCTACATCAATCTACCAGAAGGCACATGTTACAATAAGCAACTGATGGATATTACCAAATCCTATCAAAACTCATGCTCTTTTCAAATTTTAATTTCAAAAAGATTATGAAACATAACAAACATGTCGCTTTTATCTTGGCATGTGATCCTGGTGGTGCAGAATTTACAACAGCGTACCTCAGGTGAAGCGTGGGTGGTCGGCGTCCCAGCGAAGTTGGTAGAATGGCAAGATTGGATCCTTCCAGTGAGATAATTTCGAGCACCGGAATTTGCAATTCAGACATGGCTTCCATAGAGGGGCTCTATGCTTTTTTATGTTGCAAAGGAGGGTGATTCATGTGGAGTTCATATCCAGCACGGCTTGATGGAAGTAAGTTTGCAAAACTTGGTACAAATATTGCTAGGATAAAAACTCTCAACTCGTCACTGACAACAACTTAGACAGCATTGTTCTCCTTTCTTCCTTATAAAATAAACCTACAATGGTACTACAATTAGTTATCCAGAAAAAAATCCTAGTACCATGCCGGCCTGCATGCATGCACGATTGACTAAAATGTGGCGACAGTTAAATAAACCTTAGATAGTACCACAAGTAAGAAAGAGCACAGCAGCAGCAAAGGCAAGAAAAAGCAGCAGCATATTGTTAACTAACTCCAGAGAGTTGTGAGAGGGCAGCCAAAGAAATCGAGCATCCGATTAAGATGGTTGTACCCCAAGTCCTCTCATAGTTACGTCTAGCCGAGTATTGCATAACAGTTCATGATCTACCATTGATTAAAGTGCAATATGTGAAACAAAACCCATGGTATCTCACCTCCAAGCTCCCTGCACTTTCCCTTCTCCTGTCGGTCGTACATGTAATCAAGGAAGCGCTGCTGCTGCTCACCAGTTTCACCTCAACCTCCCATGTCCCTTCTATCTAGACAATAAATTGCAGAAATTCACCTCTCACTCTGCTTGCAAAGTTCAGCGAGCAGAGAGTTTCTTTGGGCTAATTTGAACAAACATCAATGTTTTGGAGTCTCCACCTGAAGTGTCTTGTACATTTACTCTGACCAATCAATTGGACAATGAGCAATTGTGCGAAGAAACTGATTACATTAGCCTAGAGACATGATGCCGGTGTCATTATTTTACTTGCCTGCATTTATTAGTAGTCAAATATAACGTCATTACCTTTGTGACCTGCATGACTGCATACTGAAACATGGGCTTCGAATAGTAGCTATCATAGTGGCTGTCCTTGTCAGTAGTCAACACAAATCTTCTTTTCTGAAGACGATCCCATCATACAAACCTGAAGATTTTTATTAGAACTCAGCCAGATGTCCTTCGAATAGTATAAATAGTATTATATATAAAGAGAAGCAGAACTGACAATAAAAATGATTTACTAATACTATGTTGAGCTGCTTGCAATTCAGCATGTACAGAAGGCAAAAGCATAGAGATAAAATCTACCAATACATATGTTTTGAAACAGAGTTACTAATAAGATGAGATTGATCATAAGATTTCCAACAAAAGCAATTCATTGGTCAAACTTACAAAGATTTCAGTAAACGTTTTTCATGGGAACTATTAAATAGCGTGTGAATAAATCAGAAAAAACAAAGCAGAAACATGTTGTTTCATAGTTTTATCTTGCCTACTTGATGTATTGGTCTCCATCACACCAAGTAACTTGGTTTCCTTGGAGTTCAGGTGAGGACACCTCCGTTAGAAGGAAGACAAAGACAGCCACAACAATTGAACAGAGAAAGCTATGTTGCAATATATCTGGTAGCCAAGCGAGTCCTTCAGGATCATAGATTGATCAAGGAGTTCGTCCATCCCGACCGCCAACATGTTGGTCACGATATCGGCTACGCATCGCACTGCAGTGGCAGGGAGGGGCCGTCCAGGAAAGCAGCAGCGTGAGCGGAGCCTCTCCAGCGGGAGTCACGGTGATAGCAGAGGCATGCTAGAGGGATGGGGGAATCGGTGCAACGGCAACCAGGCGGTTCAGAAGCAGCGCAGGATGAGCTCCTGGGCGTGGTTTCCGATTATTGGATCGGCGGGGCGTGCGGTGGCGGTGCGAGCTAGGGCAATAGAGCAAGAGCGAGTTGGGGGTGTGTCAGGGGAGACGGGTAGGAAAGATAAGGAGAGCAGCAGTTCGGCCGTCCGGGAGAGAGGATGAGCTCCGGCGGCCGGAGACCGCCGGCCGGAGATGGAGTGGGTGGCGGCGCTAGGTAGAGCAGGAGCCAGGAGGAGGAATCAGGGTCTGTTGGCGCTTCTGGTTGAGGAACAGAGGAAATAGACAGATGCGTGCGTTCGCTTTTTTTCTGATTGTTTTTTTAACGAATCGTTTTTTAACTCATGGATGGCACGGTGGGTAATTTTTAGGGAAGTTTTATGGAGAAAAGCGATGGCCATTTAGGTAAAGAAACGCACCGGTGAAGAAATAGATAGATAGTACCACCGGTATTAAGAAAAATATCGAAATCAAGAAAAAACGGACATGAAGAAACGTATTATGACATAAGAAGAGAGTGCATTGTGGCGGTGAACTCATGGAGTGCAAAAGGGCCCGTGCGTTGCAATGGGGCGGCGTTCAAATCAATCCATCGAGAACATAAATATCATTTGGTCAAAAAAAGAAAGAACATAAATGGCTGGGAGCACTTAAGAAATAGTCGTGCTAATATTACACATTTAGTAATTGACTACACACAAGCTTAGAGTCCACAATTTATTCTAAATGCCTTAGTTTAATTTAGCGATTGAAACATCTATTATCCAATATGTAAATACAAACAATGATTATATTGCAAGGAATTATTGTGTATTACTGGTAAAATCCAGTAGCTTACTCAATCAAATGTTTGCCACTACTTTCCATCAGTTTTCATTAATCAAATAGTATAGCGTACAAACCCGGCATCAAAAAATAATTCAAATTGCAAGCAAATCTGCTTCACTCTCTCAGTCTTATAGAGACTTCCGAGTAATAGAATAGAACAAACTTGGACAAGAAAGAAGGATTTACTTAGTTAATTTGATTTAGCAGCTTCTATAGAGAAGACAATATGGGAAAACAGGAAGAACTTGAAGAAAAAATTAATTAAGATGAAAGTAACAGCAGAAAAGAATTCGTAGCCTCAAGCAAATCTATGTCGCTCACTCAGTCCCAACTCCTCCGTAAAGACTTACGATGAACATAATAGAACAAACTCATGTGTTTTGCCATGGAACAATGGCTAGTTTCTAGAATTAGTATTGTTTTCCCTTCCCTTTCCTTATCCCCCGCTCTCCACTAATAATAAAGTGAAACTTCTTATAAAGCCAAATTGCATAGTCTCGCTTTTGAAAGGAAAAAAAAACACTACAACATGAAGTGATGTTTGACACACAACCTGGCAAACAAATAAATATTAATTTGGTCAAAACTAAGGTCAAATTCTGCCTGACTCCGTAATATTATTCTTCATACACAATTATCTTTTACTCTAATGTGTTAATACACAACACTTAAGAAATGACTTACACAACAACAGAACCATTAATAGTGATAGCAGGAGACCTTCATTCAGTATTAAATATATGTGCACAATGATCATGTCACAAACATGCAGAAGATTGCTTGAGAAACTACATGTTGTAGATATTCCCACCACTTTTTTGGATTTGCAAAGATTCATCTATATTTAAACAGTTTAAAAATTCAAATTAACACTTCTGAAATAAAAATTCATTTTCATAAGATCTAGAAATCCAAGATTTACACAAAGAGAAGTAACATAATTTGATATATAGGTGAAGAAATTTTACTGGAACTATCACATTGCATCAGATGATTATACTGTGAGCAAAGTATGTATATATACTACTTACTACTGCTTGAACTTTGCGGCCATTGAGAAATATAAGCAGAGTTAAGTGCAGTTACCACTAGTAGAAAAAGGGCCATTTGTCCCGGTTCATAAGGGCCTTTAGTCCCGGTTCTGGAACCGGGACTAAAGGGTCGTTACTAAAGCCTCCCCCCTTAGTCTCGGTTCTTACACGAACCGAGACTATTAGTCCCGGTTGGTAACACCAACCGGGACTAAAGGTATTTTTAAGAAAAAAAATTGATTTTTTTTTTAAAAATGAATTTTTTTATTTTTAAATTTCTGAATTATTTTCCAATTTAATCTCTAATCACCCCTCACACCGCTCAATTTAACCTCTAATCTCTAATCACCCCTCATCATTCCAAGTCATCTAACTTTTCGGCCGGTCACCCATCCTCTCACTACTCCAGCCTGAGCAAGCTTAACTTTCGGGTTCTATTCCCCCTCGTTTCCAAGTCTGCACTTCTTGTTTTCCTGACAATAGTAAGATGTCAATCCTATTAACCCTCAGGAGTTTAGCTTGAGCATTAAGTCACACGTTTCACTGTTTGAGTTTGAAACTATTATTCTAAAAAACAATAATTATTTAGTAACACTAATATTTCTTAAATAAATAGTTTGACCATAGTTTGACCACAGTTTGACCACACTTTGACCAGATTTGACCAAAATTCAAAAAATTGAAATAATTATTTAGTAACACTAATATTCTTGAATAATTATGTAGTAACACTAATATTTCTTGAATAAGTAGTTTGACCACAGTTTGACCAAATTTGACCACAGTTTGACCAGATTTAACCAAAATTCTAAAAAACTGAAATAATTATTTAGTAACACTAATATTCTTGAATAATTATTTAGTAACACTAATACTTCTTGAATAAGTAGTTTGACCATATTTTGACCAAATTTAATGAAAATTTAAAAAAAACTGAAATTTGAGCATAACTTTTTTTCCTTTTAGAATTTGAGGATTCTAAAAATTTGCAAACAGGCCGTAGTTGATGTGGATTTTCGTGCTGAACGTTTTGATATATTATACGTTTTTTCTGACATCGTATGCAAAAGTTATAGCCGTTTTACATTCTCCCTACACTTTTTGCAAAACATGTCCAAATTTAAGTTTTTAAATTTTTCTAACTAGTAGATGTAGTAACATAACTACATCTCGAAGGATTTTAACTTTTGAAGTTTTTATCATTTTCTTTTGCTTTTTACAAAACTGAAAAGGCGATACACGGAGGGAGGGGGGAGAATTTGAAAATTGCACCATTAGTACCGGTTGGTGCCACGAACCGGTACTAATGCCTCAACCCCATTTGTCCCGGTTGGTGGCTCGAACCGGGACTAAAGGTCTAACCTTTAGTACCGGTTCATGCCACGAACCGGTACTAATGGGCATCGCACCCTTTAGTCCCGGTTCGTGGCACCAACCGGGACTAAAGGTTGAACCGGGACTAATGCCCGTATTGTGCCCTAGCCGCTCGAACCGGGACTAATGCTCACATTAGTCCCGGTTCGTAATGCAACCGGGATTAATGCTCTTTTCTGGCCGAACCAAAGCCCTGTTTCCTACTAGTGTACATGTAACATGCCCGTGCGTTGCAACGGTAGAAAAACATATAATGAATATTCAAACGGAGAAACAATATATCTAAATCTCATACTTAAACATGGAAATATGACGTAACTTACAAAGCTTATTTTTTACGATTATCCCAAAATTAGTACCTGAATAACACATTGAATAAGGGCAACAGGTCATAGAGAAGTCAAATGAAAAACAAACTGAATTTGCTGGCCTTAATACACTGCATGGAGCTCCTTAAGAATCAGAGGGCCCCAATGTCTCATTTCCTGGATCTCATGCAAGGCTGCAACAATCAATAGAGGATTTTGCTTCTCTTATAGTATTGTAGTAGTCACGATAGCAGCGAAGACCACTGTGACACTAATATTATTATATCAGCCAAGATTTTAAGATTAGACAAAAAAGGTACCTTCGGTTATTGAAGGCACAAATTATTAGTTTTGGGAATCCTTGGATTGAGAATTATATTTGTGGCCCATTGATCATGTGGATGGAACAAGATGGACATGACACACACTGAAGTAATTCTCAGGTAAATTTTGGGTAAAAAATAACTCTTAATCTTCATATAAATTAGATAGAAAGAAATATCATGAAGAAGTATGCAGAATTGCAGACATATGTTCTCACTTAGCAAAATAAGCAATGCAATTCGAAGTCAACATTGGTGTCCGCCCATATTGTAGTATACAGATAAAGTAATTCGTCTCATGTTCTAGTATTGAGAATAAAGTAATCTTCAGAACTGATGTACCACCCTTATCCCACGAACTGCATTTGACAAGATAATTAGTAAAAGAACCAAGCAGATTCTTTCTGGTGAAATAAAATATATTTGCATGCTTAGACGTGTATTGAACCCTGCATGTTTAATTCAATCGTGCATCATGTTTTCTGCTAACCCTGCTACATCCCTTGTCAAAGTTTCGACTTTATTAAATCGTCAGGAAAGTAGTTTAAACTCTGAAAGAGGACAGGAAGTACCACTGTTTCCACCAAAACATTAATATACGTTAGGCATAATTTCGCATAAAAGAGTGAGAAAAATGGTTTCTTGTTCACTATAAAATATGAGCCTGAAAACCATTAGAGTACCAGGTTTGTGGTTTTTGACATTCAACTCCCCTTAAACATTCTGGTGCTTCTGTTCTGCTAACTATACATGCTTTGTTTCTGTATCAGTACTGTTACATCTGTACCATGTGACATGCTTTCACTGTTCTGATGTTTCTCATATCCTCAAGTTTATTAGTAAATTTTATTTGTACTAATAAACCCAGCAGTCATAAAAAAACTGAAAGATTGAAAGACACGTATAAAGATGATCTTATAAAACTTGTTCAAAGTTTTTCTCATGGCATCATTTTCTCTTAACTCAGTAAAATACATTTCCAGTTGTACACATACGGTGCCAGTAGTGCGAATACTTTAAGACGGAATGATAAAATCACAAGTGCTGCAACATTTAATCCTACAAAAACAATTCAAGACATGTTTGTACTGAATATGTTAGATGTCAATACCAAGAGTATACCAATTTATCAAGAAGGGTAGTGAATTGTGAGCAGAACACGCTAGAAAGACAAAGCCTTTAAGATGTCCCTTTGAACATGAGATGCGGATCGTTTGTATTTACTGAATAGGTTCTGCTCCTGCCATTTACATAACAAATGATTCAAGTTCCCCAGTTGCATGTAATTTTTTTAAGTAAAGATGTCAGATGTTAAGTTACTCACAGGGAATACAAATCTGCATCTCAAGCTCAAAGGTGCGGCCGGCACACAAGATTTCGTTCACTCATAGTCACACAATTTTTACAGAATTCATACAAACAATTGGTCGAATGGCACGCTCATTGAACGAGGCATTATCAAACACAATCATAAGCACAGAAGAAACTCACCTACATCTATCCCTGTGAACCAGCAAAGACATCCAAAATCCCACAACAATTCCACCATATTGCCCAATGCCATGCAGCAGCCATAAAATCCCAGTCACACATATGCAGATCCGCAATTGTAATTAGCGTTCATGATCCAGGGTCAGTGGAGAAACATCCCTGTCACATACTTCCTGAGTAGTCATTAGAGTAAATCAGTAAATCTCTTTGAATTAATTGCATACATACCTGGCCTTCGTCTCTGATTGATGCGCAGGATGCACCTTGGCTGTGTCCCGGACCACCACCTCCTCGCTCTTCACCTCTGGTCCACACTCCACGGACGGCCTAAACGCCAAGGAGTTCGCGCTGCTCCGCTCCATCGTGGCCGCGCGCGCGCCCAGCAGGCTGCTTGTGTTCGGCCTCTTGCCGCAGCTCCTCGCGCTTGCCGCGGTCAACTCCGGGCAGGGCGCTTCCACCGCCTCCATCACTGACAGCGCCGAGGACGCGTGGGGCGTGCTTGTTGGGCGTGGCCCCAGCAGCTCGGCGGCAGTCCATGTTTCAAGGTACCCCGACCCGGCCGAGGAGGCGGCGGCGGTGCTGCGGCGCGCGAGGTCGAGCCCGGTGTGCCGGCACCCGACGGGGACGGTGCACAAGTTGGGCTGCCGGCTGGTGCTGACCTCCTTGCCGCGGGAGGTGCTCGACGCAAGGTGGGACGTGGTCGTCGTCGACGGGACGAGCGGGGCAGGTCCCGGGGAGCCGGGGAGGATGGGCGCCACATACACCATGGCCGCGGGCGTGACGAGGGGTGAAGCGGTGGACATGACGGTGCACGAGATGAACCGGACGACGGGAAGATCTGACGCCACCGCCAATCTTCTCCACCCAGCGGCGCCATGGCTGCCGACCGACGAGCGCCTCATTGCGGCTGCTGGCCGACGAGGACAGGGGAGCTCAGGTGCTGGGATGGAGACGCACCTAAGGGGGGCCGGGGACGCCGGAGGCGGAGGAGAGGCCGAGAGGGCCAGAGGCGGAGGGGAGAGCCAGACGGCCGACGAGTTCGCCGAAGAGAGCCCCACCGGAGCCGTCCCCCCTTCGACCTTCTCTGCTCGGCGGCGCAGCTCACGCGCGTATCCATGATGGCGTCCACGATGTTCGATCGGCGTGGTTCAGTGGTCTCTCAGATCTCGCTACTTATAGGTGTGTCGCTCCTATCCCGATGGCTACGGAGGTGACAGAGTCTCCGAAACGTTTTAAGGAAATTTTAGCGAGAAGTTTGGGCACGTAAAACATATAGTACCACCTCGTGTATATGTGTTTAATTCAAAGTGAAAGCGTAAACTTACGGGAAAAAGTGTATTATAACGGTGAACCCGACAAAGTCAATCCGTGCCCGTGCATTGCAACGGGAGAAACAAATCTTGCATGCATTAGTTTGTGTTTCTACTTGAATGTCACATGTTTTGATTGAAAATTATGTGCAGATTAGAAAGAGCAATCCGCTATACTACCAACTTCCACTTTGCACATTTTTTCAACCTGTATAATGCAATGTAGTCATGTGTCATGAAGGAGTAGCTTCAAAATCAGAAATATCTTTTCTTAGAATCAAAATCTGAAATAGCTAGCACGGACCCAAAATCATCTAATCGCTAGCCTGCTCTGCTCTGCTCGTTGTGACTTCATTTGTACACTTCTTGTGCCTTTTGTTCTTGCACATGTCCCGTCGCAAGTGCTCACTCAACAGAAGAGATGTGAGAGATACAGTAGTATCCACAAGAGAATGGATTCACCAACCGATAGTTACTCATCACAGTAAGCTGTAGCTTTCCATCTTTAACCGGAGCACCAAAGTGTACGCGAGCAAGCTTTGGTTTGTAACCCATAGAAGACAAAAATTCGAAGCTACAAAAGAGAAATTTATTCTGTATGGGCATCATCCTTTTGCACATACTGTCAGAATGTCGTTTAAAGAAATAGCTAGCGCAGACCTGAAAGAGATAAATACATTTTTCTGAGTAGTACAATACATAGTCCTGGATACCACTTCTTTCTCAATTAGCATGATTGCCTGGCAAGATCACAAAGTTGTGTTGCTGAAATTTCAGGACAACATTGAAAAGAGGGGATTCGAGAAGAGAACTGCCAAATAAAGAGCTGAAGAAGCCTATCTCATCACCATATGCCACCTGTTGTTTATCTTGGTGGATGAAACAAACTAATATCCTGAACAAATTTACCTTCGGCCATGGTGAAGATTATATTTGATAACCTAGTACCATGAGACAATATCATTTTGAAATAGATCAGTAATTGGTATGAACTATAAAACAGACGTTGAGTTCCTCTGATCACCTGGAATAGGCCATGTTGATCATCATGATGGGGGCATCGGTCAAGATGCAGGCGGTGTTGCTGCAAGTACAATCTTTTCCATCTCAGGATTCAATAAGCTCACCTGGAGTAAGTAAGAATTCAAGTTGAATAAGAGCTGAGATGAAATTATTGACCTAAACAACAACTGGTATGAGCAAAACGTAGCTGTATTTGTATTTATCGTGCACAACTAATTGAGAAAAAAGAGGAGTAACAACCGTGTAAGTATGTTAGTAAAATTGA
Organism: Triticum monococcum; assembly: GCA_034509565.1. Lineage (NCBI taxonomy): Eukaryota > Viridiplantae > Streptophyta > Magnoliopsida > Poales > Poaceae > Triticum > Triticum monococcum. Next base: position 23,707,995 of record CM067842.1, on the reverse strand, counting down.
CAGTAATATATGCTTAGAAGCATTCATACACAAGTTGAGTAACTGAATGGACCAATCTATTGGAGTAACTCGAATTGCTAATGAGATGGTAAAGTATGCCAGATCATTCTGGTGGCATGTTGAGCCCATTACAGTGCTTGTGTAGTCATACAAAACAGTGTGATGCAATATATGTATGGAAAGGGTGTCACATAAGAACATGCAGGATCAGATGACTTAACATTAACCTTTGAATTTATATCTAAAACATCAACCAAAGTTATCTTGGAGATTCTTAATTTCCCTTGTAATTTGCTTAATAAACGTGTTTCGAGTAATATTATGAACGCTATCAAACTTATTATTGTGAAAACAACAACAATCCAGAAGACAATGCCTATTGTTTCTCAAAGGCATATCGTCAAACTAACTATTAGATAAACACCAAACCATGCTAGATCTGTTCAATGAAACGAGCTATTAGTGTTCTGTAAAAAATGTGATTATAGCAGAGAAAGTGGGCACTAATATTTATCGTCTACTACAGACTGAATCAAAATTCCAGCACCATAAACTGCTCCTTTGGGTGCTGCCATACAACCCTAGCATTCTCTTAAAGCAAGTATTTAGCCTCATTAGAAACATCATGAATTATATTTGCGATCAAGCGAATTGATTATTCAACAGGCTGGAAGAAGTAGAGGCCGGGCAGTCAGCCGGTGACCATGGTGTAGCAATAGCGATGGCGTCCCATGGAGGAAGCTCGAGGCAGCACTGTGGACAAGCTTGGGGCAGCGATGAGATGATCTGCCATGCGAGCAACCTCCAGTCGGTCCACGAGCTGAGCATTCTCGTACAGTAAGAGTTTCACCAGAAAATTAAAATGTATTTCGATCCCTCATACGCATAACATCAAACAGGTTGTGGGCAAAAGCTCATGGAAAGGGCGCCTAATTTGGAACAACATGTATGAATAGTTAGTGAAAATAAAGAATTAAGAGAGTACTTTGGCCGTTGCAAATCCATGTAAGGGAGATGGTCGCTGCTTCTAGCTGCTCCTTGTCGATTCTAATCACACTTCCTGCCTCACAACACCTGCACATATAGCACAACAAAGACCAAAGATAAGATGACAGAGAACAGAGAGCAGCACAAGAACAGGAGGAGATGCATTTTTTAGCCACGGCCGCCCAGAGAGCCGTTAGATCGTGCCCTTATACCTCCAGGGAGATCACCAGGCGAGGGCGTATCCAATGCTTGTTGGTGCTTTTCTGCAGTGGAAGATTGGATCGATCAGTGGTTGAACCAAAATCAGGCGGCGATGGCATTGGTCGCCGTCGACAGCCTGCCAGCAACTGGCTATGGGACCAATGGGATCTGGGGTCCGCGAGGGGAGAAGACCGGCCTTGACGAAGCGGCGGCAGCGGATTTGAGGAGGGCGTCGAGCAGGTCGAGCGTGAGCTCATGCCAAAGATATGCATGGCCTAATCTCTGAATCCTCTCTCTAGCAAGCAGTCCACTTCATCCAAAACAAACACAGAAACATCTGTAATTAAGGTCAGTGGCGGCGCCACGGTAGGGGCGAGCATGGTCAGCCGCCCCGGGTAGCCGAAAATACGTATACAAAAAAATACGGTTCATTCTTTCAGTACATGGGCCAATATGTGGGGATTTGCACGGGAGGCACAAAAGCCCAGTCAACGGCCTAAAACCAGTTAGCACAGCCACACGACACCCAATCCTTCGACCTTGTTGTACTCGTACAGGCACACCAGAAAATCCCCAATCGAGCGGAGCAGCAGCCAGAGTAACCTAGCCGTCACCGGCTCGCCGCCACAAAGCTCCGCCTCGTCGGTCGTCACCACAAAGCTCCACCTCGCCGGGCCGCCGCCTCCTCGCCGAAGAGCTCTGTTTCGCTGGGCCACCGGCTGCGGGCACTTATGGGCGAACGGAAAGAAGCAACGGTGCCGAGCGTGGCCTGTGTGGGAAGAGGCAGCGGCGGAAGTGGATCGAGATCGAGCTTATGCAAACGCGCATCTGTTGTTTGCAAAATCAGCAAGCGCAGCCAGCAGGTAAATAGTCCAATCCATTCTTTGTTACTCAATCTCAAGCTCCTGTTCCTTCAATTTCTAGCCAATTTTTGAACAGGGTCAGTACTTGACATGGTGATTTTGTAATGTAGGGAATCTTTAAGAAGATGAAGCCAATTGCTGCTTATTTTGGAACTCCACCATCTAATGAATTTCAAGCTCCTGTTCCTGTTCCTGTTCCTGAACCTGATGCAAACATTTTATCCACTGAAGCCTCAGATGCAAACATTGTAGAAGATCTAGTTCCTGAACCTGAAGTGTATAATGAGGGCTCTCATGATAACACTTTGCAAACTTCTATTCTAGGATTTAGTCCAGCTCACATTGAACCTGATCCTGGACTTTCTTGAGTTGTTGGATTGGTATGCTATAAGATGCAAAGCTGTAGCTGATGTACTCAATGACAATGCTCCTGGGAATCATCAAATGACTTGTCGTGATATCCGTATACTTCCAACTTATGGTAAATACTTTTGTTATCCATTTCAAACTATTTGCTTACTTGTTCCAATACATGTATTGATATCAGCTTGTTCACCTGTTGTAGCCTTGTAGGTATCTTTGAGTCATGGAGTTGGACATTTTGGGCCATGGAATGAATTATTCAAGCAGCGGGAGTCCAAGTTAGTAGTTATGTGTGACGTTTATGTTATATTTTTTGATTTTACGTGGTTACAACCTAGTTCTCGAGAATCTTGAAATGTTCTGAATCATTGGTCATGTAAATTTTCGAGTGCATCTAGCTTCATATTTGAATTTTATGAGATTTGGTTCAGCGGACTTGCATTCGTCGATCAAATTTTTTATACCTTCAATGTTTCGCCCTGGCTAAGTTCAACTCCTGGATCCGCCACTGATTAAGGTCGACATTGTATCCAGAGGCCGGAGCTTCCCTGCCGCTGGTTCCCCGTCTTCCGCGACCAACACCACCACAGCAGCCAGGCCGCCGAGCTGCGCTACACCCAGGTGCATCAGCACAGCAGCCCGCTGTCGGCCGCGGCGTTCGGATCGACCAGGGGCGGCGGCGCGGTCGACCATGACCTGCGGCGACGGGTAATTCGACCAAAATGGTGGTCCTGGACTCGGGGGAAAGGAAGGGAGGCGCTGGGGAGCTGGAATCTTGAGAGAGGAAGGCGCACCCGTGGTGGTCGTCGGTGGCGGCGTGCTGGAGGCTGGAGTTCGAGATGGGATCGGGGAGGCAGGGTGATTTTTTACCTCATCCATATACCGGTTCGGTTGACTTATATACGGACGGCAGGTTGAATACCCTATAAATCACAGGGGCTATTTTGCAAAAACTCCGTGACGGTGAACCTGGAGACTCAATCCGTGCTTTATTATTACTAGTAAAAACATGCCCGTGCGTTGCACCGGGAGAGAAAAAATCTCACACTTTTACTAAAAGAACAGAGTGCTCAATGTGAGATAATTAGGCTGTTCAGTTGTGGTATAAAGATAAAAGAACTTTTGAGAATTCTCACGTGGAAACATTCGTCCTCATGCCTTACAAAAAATAAATGTTCCCATCTCTGCCTTCTTACAATCGATGCTCGCTTCCTCACATAATTGTAAACTTGTCTTAATTCAACATTCAAGGTCCATTCATATGAAGTTTACTGCTAGTCTGCTATAAGGACATACTCAACAGATTTAATCACAATTCTTTTCCATGCCTTAAAATATAAGGGGTGAGAACCTTGTTTGCAAATGATCCTTTGTTGCCACAAGTTATCAACTAAACACTGATTCAGATATTTTCATAAAGAGGGAACTCAGCTAAGTCATACATCAAACAATCATATTTCTATACGGCAGTACATCAGTCACAATTCTAAATCGAAGCAGATAACATAATAACCGGGTGATGCGAGGCTTGGCATAGAGGAGTTCATATGCGCCGAGGCCACCAAGCCCAACCTTACTTCTGCTCCTCCCTTTCTTCCTCTACTATTTTTTTCCGAACGACCTCTTATCACCAGCTCAACATTTAACCAAACAGGGTAAATGCGGAAAGGTACATTCTACAAACCATGTTAATGAGATAGACATGGATCGATTGATCAAATAGTGAGAAATCTAAATCTGAACTAACCAAAAAAATGCAAACAATCTTCAGACTATGTAAATATACCCACACGTCTGCTCCAAAGAATTGGTTATGGAAAGAAAAGGGAGTACAGTGGAGTTGGGTTGATGCCTAATGGGCGACCAATCTCTCCTGCTCCAATATTCATGCATGTCTGCTTTGGGTACGCCAACATGCCCCGTCTTACCACCTCAACGCAGGCCATGCTCACCTCAACGCGCCTCCGGCACGCCTCCGGTGATATAAGCGGCATTAGAGTGAGGCTGTCAGAGGTAGAGAGGGACGACTCATTGGATCGAGGCAGGACCGCAGGACGGGTGAGGCATTGAAATCCAAGGTTAATTTCAGAGTGCTTCCTTACGAAGCACTCTGCTTATGAAGTCTAATAAGTTTGCCAACATTTTTGAAGCCTCCATGCTCATGGCACCAGATTTGTAAATGGGCTAACATCCTCTGCCAAGGTCTTTTTTGTTGTCTGCAAAAATGTATTCTGCCAAATGATGCAAAGATAGTACAGTGCAAAATTCGGTTGTTGTTTCCTTTGGAGATGGGAAAATAAGTGGTGGGCTTGTTATCCCCATGGTAAGATGATGGGTTTTTGGTGAAAAAAATAAGCTATTTCCATTTGCTTATAGACTGTGTTTTGAAGGGAAGAGAAGTATGTCAAACATTCCAATAGTTCTCTACTCATCTTGCCGTGGAACAGGGAAAGCATTTTTACTGAAGAAATAAGACATGAACAAATTTGAGTATTCGAAAATTATTATAAGAAGATCTACAACATGCATGTCCATACGTAGCCTATCTGCATTCATTTTTTCTCACTGCACACTATCAGTGCAAAGAAACCTGGCAGAGCCACAATTAGTCACTATAGGAAGCAACTTGCCTACCAATGGCTCTTGACATTAACATGCCATGGCAGTAACTCCCGTATGCAAATATATGCAATGCAACACTGCAATGCTACAACATCAGCTTCCAGTATGTTCTCTAGAATTACCATTTTTTCAGGAAAAAAAACCCAAAACAGAGGCATGTATCGTGATTAGCTGAAACATAATGCAAAATACATAAAAAAATAGAGAAAGTAGTTGGTTTAATCTCTACTCCTAATGGAGCAGTTGGTAGGATTGCGTCCACGGTTTATTTTCGTCTGGTTATATTTCGTCTGGTTTATTTTCGTCCGGTTTATTTTCGTCTCATATCCCACCACCATATCTCCTCACATTGATTTTTTTACCCTCACAATAAAAACTTTCCTAACTTTTCCAAAGTTTCCTAACTAGACACGTTATAAACGGGCAGGTACCGATAGCATGTTATCAATTAATAAAATTTTGTTTTATGACAATCAATTCCAAATCCTAATCTCTACTTCTAATGGACGAATTGGTTGAATAGTCCCCCCCACTTTCAACCGGTTTATTTTCAACCGGTTTTTTCCATCAAATTACCCCCACCCCCACGCCCACCCACCGAAACGCGCCCAGCGAACCGGGGAGAGATCCGTTGATTTGGCTAAGGTAGGAAAGAATCTATTATTTGTTTGCTAAAGCAAATTGCATTAATGGAAGAGATCCGTTGATTTGGCTAAGGTAGGAAAGAATCTATTATTTGTTTCCTAAAGAAAAATTGCATTAATGAGAGAGATCCGTTGATTTGGCTAAGGTAGGAAAGAATCTATTATTTGTTTCCTAAAGCAAATTGCATTAATGGGAGAGATCCGTTGATTTGGCTAAGGTAGGAAAGAATATATTATTTGTTTGCTAAAGCAAATTGCATTAATGAAAGAGATCCGTTGATTTGGCTAAGGTGGGAAAGAATCTATTATTTGTTTCCTAAAGAAAATTGCATTAATGAGAGAGATCCGTTGATTTGGCTAAGGTAGGAAAGAATCTATTATTTGTTTCCTAAAGCAAATTGCATTAATGGGAGAGATCCGTTGATTTGGCTAAGGTAGGAAAGAATCTATTATTTGTTTGCTAAAGCAAATTGCATTAATGAAAGAGATCCGTTGATTTGGCTAAGGTAGGAAAGAATCTATTATTTGTTTCCTAAAGAAATTGCATTAATGAGAGAGATTTGTTGATTTGGCTAAGGTAGGCGGTTTTTGCGGTTCGTGGCGGCTCAGTGTGAGGTGGGGCGAGGTACAAAAAAATATCATGGAAGGTGGGACGGAAAAAAACCTGGGAGGTGGGAGTTGTCCCTGGTTAACCTACGAAATTTCATAGATTTTTTAGGACGAAAAAAAACCAGTGGAGGTGGGACGAAAATTGACCGGCGGAGACTACCAACTGCTCCATCTCTACTCCTAATGAAGCAGTTGGTAGCCTGGTACTCCGGTTTTATTTTCGTCCGGTTTTATTTCATCCCACCTCCCACTACATGTAAGTGCATTGTGACTAAGGAAGGATCAATAGAGAGGTAGAGAGTTTGGTGATGATCATATTAAGTTTAACCAACATTTCACAATTCACATTAGCAAAGATTAAACAAAATCATATGACAGCCCTATCAATTCCTGCTTAACACTTGGAACAAAAAGCATCAAGATAGAACTCAGGAATCAGTAAGTCAGTAAGTTTACCATTGATCATATTCGAAACATATCATACGCATCTTACATATTACAATGAAAGTCTGCATTATGCAGATCATCTTACATATTACAATGATATATATTTGTTAGTCCGTGGCAACGCACGGACACTTAGCTAGTGCCTCTAGTTATATAGTTTCAGTTTTGCTTCTCTGCTATGTTCAGGAAGTAAACATGGGTTCAGGAGATAGACTCATATGTTCAGAATAGATCCAACTAGGAAAGGCTTGTTACACTTCAAATATATGTCGAAAAGCACACATAATCCCTTGACTTCGAGGCTTTATATGCATGAGGACTGACAATTTTTTTTGTAAGTCCTATAGCTTGTATGTCTAGTTTATATATCTATGATTTCTTATATGAATGAAATACTTTTTTCAAATTTCATCTTTTGGCAGTCTGGTTGCAGCCAACAATTGGGAAAAGAGGCACTTCGGAGGGAGCTGAGCTCATCAACTCTAAGCTCAATGTCATCAGGAAGGAGGTGCAAAACTGCCACTGCATGCCTTCAAGGTCATTTTCTTTCTCTACTGTAGACCACTCTTTTCTAAATTATATATATATATATGTGTGTGTGTGTGTGTGTGTGTGTGTGTGTGTGTGTGTGTGTGTGTGTGTCTGCTACTCCAAAGATAGTTGTTAAATCCGATCTGATGTTTCTGTAATATGTGGATGACTGAACCATGTCAAGATTTGGCCTCCTGTACGCTATCTTCTATTTCTAACCATAGAACACTGAGGTACCTTTGGAAAGCTATCGACAGCCTCTAAAACTTTCACCACATAAAACTGCAAGGCAGAGAATATATTTTTCATCAAAATCTACAGTGGTAATATATTTTCAGAAATATAAACACATGTACTTGCCAACCTATATTAAGATTTAAGAAGCTGACTGTTAGAGATTCACTTTATGCTTGCAAAGAGCCTTCCTAATAACCTATATATTGGTGGGCATATTTTTAGAATAACCGAATCCTTTTCTTCATTTGGTTATAACAAATCTCTAAACAGATATTGATCGAAGGGAAAAAGAAGAAATACCCCCAAGTCCTCAGCACTACTCACGGCAGTCACAAGGTCGCAGCTATCCATGCATCAAAGGAGAGGGCAGGTGCACCAGGAGATGCTTGCGTCCGACAACGGACCATCCTCTGTTCATCTGTGCGTGGAGGGCAGCGAGCAAGGCAGCTTCAAGCGGCGGCGCACGGGATCAGTGGCACACCGGGTGGCCTGGCAGCGGCTCTTAATGCTCAGATCCGCGGCCGAATTCCCGCAAACTGCTATGCTTGATCTCGCCAGCATGCGCATGAAGGGAGAGGGGCCAGGGGTAGACTTGAGGTAGAGGCGTCGGGGTCGGCTTCACCTTGGGCGTCTAGAGGAAGGGGGTGAAGTCTAAATCTATGGGGGCCAGGGACCGCATCCATTGGATGGGAGCGATGTCGATCCAGTCGTGGAAGGAGACGGAGGTGGTTAGGTTAGTGCGGTGGGACGACCAGTGGGCGGCGGCGGCGGCGAGTAGGTTGAGGTGTGGCGGTGGCTTGGGGGATTGGCTCTGGCCTAGGCACACGCGAGGGTCGAGGAGAGGAGGCCGATGTGTTTTTTTTTTCAGCGAACCGTTTTTTCCTCTTGCGTGGGAGTTTAATGAGGGACTGCGGGTTTAATTATCAGAAAACACAAGGACTTCTTTGCAAAATGTGTGCGACGGTGAACCCAACAGACTCAATCCGTGCGTTGCAATGGGACGATTAAATAGTGCCTATTGTAGCCTGTCCTGAAAACTTAAGCATGTGTGGTATTGCTCTGTACATAACATTAAGTGTCTTGTTTCATGCTTGTCTTGAATAAAGAGATAAATGCAATCATTTTTATAGCTGGGTAATATACAGGAAGTGAAGACGATCTTAACAATGAAACGGGAGAGCTTCTGAAGTACAAGATTGCATCATCCCTTCTTGAAAAAAATTTCACTTAACCCGACAAACTAACAGGGGCACTACTTATGCCACCTAACATCCAAAATTACCGAACCAAAAAGATGCACTATGCATTTTGGATCAATTCATTTCCTAATGATTTAAAATATACCAAATGTACTTAAAAGAACATGTTTTCGAAGTTGTAGTATATAAGTAACATGTCATTACCATGTTGATAATTTATTGAAGAACGTAAGATCTGAAACAGTATTTAGTTCAAGGTAGAACATATTAGCTATATTATCAGCCCGAAAAGAAAAGGGGACAATTAATATCACAACGAAAGGCACAAGATCTAGCCTGTACTTTCTTGTTCCATGGAGTGATTTATTGAGCACACGTCCTTAATAGAAGATATGTTCCCCACATATGAAAAAGTTAAGATTGAGCTTGTTCCATTTAACTTCAAGCGCCAATGGCATCCTTTAAAGGAGACAGATTTGTCGACATCAGACACACCGGAGATACTAAGAATTTCACTGTAAGGGAACATTAGATAAAAATAATGAAGTTAATGAAGAAAAGATTGTGATAGAATTAGTCATGGATTTACCAGGAGGAAAATCAACGGATTTACCAGGAGGAAAATCAATCGGTCAACAACATTAACTCCATTCATCTTGAGTAAACAAAACAAAACAAAACAAAACAAACAATCTTCAGACTGATAATGATACAACGCTAGCAATCATTTAAGCCTATAGGATAATTTGGGAAGAGCTAATGAGACGTTGCAGTATGCTACTGGTATTTTGTCAATCCTTAGCTCATAGCAATGCATGCATCAAACAACCTGCACATGGACATGTCGGAAAAGATCATTAGGAGAATGCCGCTAAACATAGCAGCATCTACAAAGGATAGACCGAAAAGCCATGGATTTTCATGCAAGTCAGCACATTGACCATCATGTCTGTTTGGTTAAGAGATGCACATAATATAGCATTGGACATTAAATAAATCTGAACAAAGTGAATAAAAAAATACAACAAAAGTAGGTCGGTTGGGTAATAATTAACCTGCAAATATCACATTGAGAAATGTAATTGAGAAATGTAATTGAGAAATATCATATGCAATAAAAAAACAGGAAATATGTACTGTCATTGATTTATGGTAAACTAACTTTTTGTACATTAGACTGAGGACCAGTCACTAGTAGAAAAAGGGGCTATGGTCCAGGCCACCTCAGCCCATTAGTCCCGGTTCAGTCTTGAACCGGGACCAATGTGGGCATTGGTCCCGGTTCGTGAGCCCAGGGGGCCGGCCGGGCCACGTGGGCCATTGGTCCCGGTTCGTCTGGACCTTTTGGTCCCGGTTGGTGGGACGAACCGGGACCAAAGGGCCTCCCTCCTGGCCCACCACCATTGGTCCCGGTTGGTGGCATGAACCGGGACCAAAGGCTCCCCTTTAGTCCCGGTTCATGCCACGAACCGGGACCAATGAATTGCCTATATATACCCCCTCGCGCAAGAGCAGAGCACAGTGCTCTGTTTTTTCTGGCCGAGGGGGAGAGGCCTTTGTGGTGCTCTAGCTCACCTCCTATGCACATGAGGTGTTCGATGGAATGCCCGAGCCACACTACTTAAGCTTTCTCCTCTCGAAGCTCGACCTCCAAGCTCCATTTTCCTCGAGATTTGTCTAGATTTAGCGGTCCGTCACGCCCCGTCCCCGTCTTCACCGCCGTCGATCACCCGCGCGGATCTCATCACCGACACCACCGTGGTGAGCCTCTTATTCTTATCTTCTTTCTGAAAGGAAAAATATTCTTACTTGTATGTTTAGATAGATACTTGTATCATTTTCTTACATTTATTATTGCATCTTATATAGTGCGATGGTTTTGGTATCCGCCCCCGCCGGCCCTCGTCCTGTCTATGATTCGGATTTGGTATGTATATTATCTTTATAACTATTGGTTCATTTATTGTTTATGAAAATTATGCCGACCAACGTGACATAGATTTTATTTATCTAGGATGTATGTGAATCGGAAATGCCAACCGACCTTGTCGAGAGGTTAAATTTAGTTGAAGAAGAAAACAATTTGTTGAAGGGAAAAATAAAAAAAATTGAGGAGGAGAAGATGATATTGGAGTTGCATGTTGCGGATGTCGTCGATGATCACAAGATCAAGATGGATGCAATGCGCTTGAAGATTAGAAAGATTAGAAAATATGCCATTCATACCGAGGCTTGGTATCATTATGCCGTTGGATCAATTGTTACCTTGGTTGCGATTATGATCGCATTTGTTTTCGCATTGAAATGTTTTACATAGTTTCAATGTATGGTTTAATTAATTAGATGCTCTGGAGAGCTATATGTTGTTAGATGAGAACTATGTATGTACTTTGGTTTTAATGTGATGATGAACTTCTATTAATTTGGACACTTAATTATATATAATGCACGCAGATGAACCGGCAATGGATGTACGGTGACAGACACACCCGCGAGTACATTAAGGGCGTGCATGAGTTTCTCGATGCGGCTGAGGCAAACAAGCAGAATGGTTTTATGTGTTGTCCATGCACTGAATGTGGGAATACGAGGTCTTACTCTAACCGGAAAATCCTTCACTCCCACCTGCTTTACAAGGGTTTCATGCCACACTATAATGTTTGGACGAGGCACGGAGAAATAGGGGTTATGATGGAAGACGGCGAAGAAGAAGAGTACGATGACAACTATGTGCCCCCTGAATACGGTGATGCTGCAACGGGGGGAGCTGGTGAAGATCAAGAGGAACCAGACGATGTGCCCAATGATGCTGCCACGGGTGAAGCTGCTGAAGATCAAGAGGAAAATTTCAGGGTCTTATAGCTCAAAAAAATCAATAAATCCATGAAAAATAACAAATGAAGTCAGAAAGGGTTGAAAATTGATGATGTGTCTTTGAATGGTGCATTTTGAACACAGAAAAAATATGGAGTTCAAATAAGTTCAAGAAAATGAAATCCCTTTGTAACAAATGATCTTTCGTCCGAAACCCTGATACTTCGAAAGAGATTGTCCGTTTTGTACACGAAGTGCATCCAGTTTTTGCCGTAACCATCTCAACTTTGTTGCACATGCTATGTGGGTGAAATGATAATACCATGCCAACTTTCAACCTTTTCGGAGTCCATTTAAAATGCTTTTTAATTTCAGGGTCTTGTAGCTCAAAAAAATCAATAAATCCATGAAAAATAACAAATGAAGTCAGAAAGGGTTGAAAATTGATGATGTGTCTTTGAATGGTGCATATTGAACACAGAAAAAATATGAAGTTCAAGAAAATGAAATCCCTTTGTAACAGATGATCTTTCGTCCGAAACCCTGATACTTCGAAAGAGATTGTCCGTTTTGTACACGAAGTGCATCCAGTTTTTGCCGTAACCATCTCAACTTTGTTGCACATGCTATGTGGGTGAAATGATGATACCATGCCAACTTTCAACCTTTTCGGAGTTCATTTGAAATGCTTTTCAATTTCAGGGTCTTATAGCTCAAAAAAATCAATAAATGCATGAAAAATAACAAATGAAGTCAGAAAGGGTTGAAAATTGATGATGTGTCTTTGAATGGTGCATTTTGAACACAGAAAAAATATGGAGTTCAAATAAGTTCAAGAAAATGAAATCCCTTTGTAACAGATGATCTAACTTCATAGTAAAAAAAATATGGTGCATTTTAAAACTATAAGTATTTAGTACAAATAAAAAAATTAAATTATAAGTAAAATAAAACTATAAGTATCACTAAAAAACTGTAAGTAATTAAACTAAAATAAAACTATAATATTCTTCAAATTTTTAAAAATTCAAATTTAAACTATTTAAAATTTAAAACTAATGGCACTAACAGAAAGTTTATAATTTTTGTGACCTAAAAGCAAAAAGAAATCACTAAAAAACTGTAAGTATTTAGTTTTAAGTAGAAATAAAAAATAAATAGAAAAAAATTCTAATTTTGTAGTAAAGTTATTCATAAACTAGTGATTCACACAAATTTTTAAAAATTCAAATTTAAACTATTTAAAATTTAAAACTAATGGCACTAATAGAAAGTTTATAATTTTTGTGACCTAAAAGCAAAAAATAAAAAACCAAAAAAAATGTAGAAATAAAAAAGAAAAAACAAAAAAAATGCCACCTACTGGACCTCCACGGCCTGAATACGACTAGAAACCCTACATGGGCCAGGATTCGGGCCCGTAGAAGGCCCAATAGGCCCACAGGCAAAGCAGTGTCAAATTAGGCCCATAGGCCTTCAGTTTGGAGGAGTTCAGGAGGGAGGAGGCAGCAGACCTTATAAACTGGTCTCGGGCGCTCTCAACTAGCGATGTGGGACTAAACTTTTGGACCCGGGGCGCACAAGGGCATTGGTCCCGGTTGGTGGCACCAACCGGGACCAAAGGCCGCCGCTTCCCGCCCTTTGGGCTGCCGAAAATTGGCCTTTGGTCCCGGTTCGTGGCACCAACCGGGACCAAAGAGGGGCATTAGTCCCGGTTGGTTGCATGAACCGGGACCATTGCTCTGGCTATATAAGCCAACCCTTGCGAAATTTTCGCCAACTGCTCCATTCCCCATCGCCGACGCCGCCAGGCTGCTCGTCCTCCTCGTCGCCGTCGCCGTCGCCGAGCCCTGCCCCTCATCGTCGCCTCCGCCATCGCCGAGCCCTGCCCCGACGCCGTCAGGCTGCTCCACTTCGCCGTCCTCGCCGCCGCCGTCGAGCCCTACCCCGACGCCTTCCCGGCCCGCTCCCACTGTGAGCCGCCGTGCCGTTCCCCTCCTCTCCTCCTCTCCCCCCGCCGCGCCCGGCCACCACCGCCAGCCGCGCCCCGACGCCGTTGCCCGCCGTGCTCTTGCCGCGCCCCGACGCCGCTGCCCGCCGTGCTCTACCCGTACGTGCTCCGCTTGCCGCGCCGCCGCTGGTTCGCCGCCGCCGCCCGTCGTGTTCTGCCTCGACGCCGCCGCCTGGCCGCGCTCCGCTTGCCGCGCCGCCGCCCGCCTCTGTTAATTTTTTTGAGATATATGTATGCATGTGTGTAGTGTATATATATGTGTATGTATGTGTATGTGTGTGCAGTGTATATGTGTGTGCATGCAGATATGTATATGTATGTGTATGTATGTGTATGTATGCATGTGTGTAGTGTATATGTGTATGTATGTATATGTGTGTACCAGATAACTTCGACAAGCTAGGTCGGGAACTAGCTAGGGTAGAGGGTCGAGGGTCGCCAAGTGTTCGAGGGGGCGAGGGTCGGGAAGAAGAGGAGAAAAAAAGAAGAGGAAAAAGGAGAAGAAGAGGAGAGGAAGAAAAGGAAGAGGAGAATAAGAAAGGAATAGAGGAGAAGAAGAAAAAATAGAAAAAATTCTATTTTTCTTCTTCTCCTCTATTCCTTTCTTCTTCTCTTTTTTTTCTTCTTTTTTTTCTTCGATCTTCTCCCCTTCCCGATAGGAAAGTTTTATATAGAAAGTTACAATTTTAGAAAAGTTTTATATATGCAAAAGTTACAATTTTAGAAAAAGAAGGATAGGAAAGAAGAAAATAAGAAGAGGAAAGAAAGAAGAAGAGGAGAGGAAAAGAAGAGGAGAAATAAATAAGAAGAAGAAAAAAGAAGAAAAGGAAGAGGAGAAGAAGAAAGGAATAGTGGAGAAGAAGAGAAAATAGAATATATTCTATTTTCTCTTTTCTCCACTATTCCTTTCTTCTTCTCCTCTTTTTTTCTTCTTTTTTTTCTTCGACACGTGGGGGGGGGGGTCGAGAACGCCGGACATTCATGAGAGAGGCGAGGAAGAAGGGGAAGAAGAGGGAGAAGTAGAGGAGAGGAAGAAGAGGAAGTCTTCTCCTCTATTCTTTCTTCTCTTCTTTTTTCTTCTTCTTCTTCCTCTTTATTTTATCGGGAACGAGGGTCGTCGAGAGGGCCGCCGAGTGGTAGAGGAGAAACCCTAAATAGAAAGTATCGTCGGTGTGAGATACATGTACCGTTGGTGTCGGACACTAAATCCACATCCCACAAGTGGCGCGGGTTTCGACGCCCACGTCACTTGTGGGACGTGGATGTAGTGTCCGACACCGAAGGCCACATGTATCTCACACCCACGATACTTGCTAGCTATTTAGGGTTTCCTCTACCGAAAAGAAGAGGAGAAATAAATAAGAAGAAGAAAACAGAAGAAAAAGAAGAGGAGAAGAAGAAAGGAATAGTTTTCTCTTCTTCTCCACTATTCCTTTCTTCTTCTCCTCTTTTGTTTTCCTAGTGTCAAAGTATTGAAGAAATCCATGCCTTCATCATTAGCCGGAAGTAACCAGGGCATGCTGGTACGAAGTTCTGCAAAGTTGTTCTGGAATGGAGTCCCGGATAGAATAATCCGCCTTTTGGTACGAATTCAGCAAAGGCCTTCCAAATAGCGATATTCGGAAGGCTCTTGCTGAACTTTGTACCAAAAGGCGAATTATCCTATCTGGGACTCCGTTCCAGAACAACTTTGAAGAGCTTCCTATCATCATGCACATGTTACTTTCGCCTAATGATGAAGACATGGTTTTGTTGAATCCTTTGACACTAGGCAACCTCCCGACCCCAAGGCGATCCTCTCGAACATGAGAGGAAGAAGAGGATAAAAAAAGAAGAGGAAGAAGAAGAAAAAAAGAGGAGAAGAAAGAATAGAGGAGGAAGAAAAAAGAGGAGAAGAAAGAATAGAGGAGTTCTTCTCCTCTATTCTTTCTTCTCCTCTTTTTTTCTTCTTCTTCCTCTTTTTTTATCGGGAACGAGGGTCATCGAGGGACATATATAGATGTAGTGTCGTCGTTGTCGATATATACCCCCTCCCGATAGCTTACTATGATTAGGTAGCTAGTTCTACGTTTGGCACTAATATATCCATCTGTCATGTTTGAATAATAATTGCCATGTTGTAAATATTTGTAGAAACTATGGACACCGCCCTAGACGAAGCAAGAAAAGAAGCGTTGTTGAGGGAGATAATCGCAGAAGGAAGTGATGCCGTCTCGTACTATCTCAACGATATCATCGATGGTCCGGAAGGAGAGGGTGAACAAGCTGGCTACGGTGACCTAATGCCGGTGCAAGAAGAAGAACATGAGGACGGCGTCGGTGACCCAATGCCGGTGCAAGAAGGAGAAAGTGATGACGGCTCCGGTGACCGAACCGAGTCCGGCCAGGTATATATATTAGTTAAGCCTATGCTGACTAGCTGATTGATGCATTCATTGTTTTGGTATGTACACATATTAATTAAGTCTTTGTTCTTTTTTCTAGCCCTCCGGATCGAGCACAACTTCGGTAAAGAGACGAGGCCCGAAGAAAAAGTTGAGCTCGGATGAAAAGCTTGAGATCACAGCAATCGCGCCCGACGGCCAACCTATTGAACCCCTCCGGACAAAGAGGGCATTTGTTGCTCAGTGCGGGGTTCTGGTTAGGGACAAGATACCGATAAGCATCCAGCAATGGTTTAAGCCGGCTAAAGAAGACCCTGAGGTGTCTTATGTCAATGATATGCAGAAAAATGATCTTTGGACTGAGCTGAAGTCAAATTTCACCCTACCGCCAGAGGATAATCCAGAGAACCCAATTAAAGAGAAATTAATCAAGTCTTTTGCTCTGAAGAGGATGGCAGATCTATTCAGGAGGTGGAAGAAAGAGCTCAATAGGTTTGTCGATAAAAAAGAGACACCAGAATTTAAGGGCAGATATGAGAAGATCAGAGATCACTGGCCCGCATTTGTGGCCTACAAGACATCGGAAAAGAGTAAGAAGATGTCGGCGACAAACAAGCAGAATGCCGCGAAGAAGAAGCTTCACCATCGCACGGGGTCAGGTGGCTACCTCGTAGCCCGGCCTAAGTGGTCCAAGGTTGAGAATGATCTGCTTCATAAAGAGATCAGACCAGAGACATATAACTGGCCAGACCGTTGCCGGACTTGGTTCTTCGGGGCTGGCGGAACCTTGGACCCTGAAACAGGGGGATGCATTTGGACGAACGAACAAATGGACATACCAGTCGGTAGGCTTAAGCACTATATCGACGCAGCGCAGGAAGGGACGTTCTTTCCAGACAGAGAGCACGACGAGCTCACAATGGCCCTCGGGAATCCTGAGCACCCTGGACGGACACGAGGCACGCCAGGCTCCGTTCCATGGAATGTTGGGTTTCCGGACGCAGGCGGTTACAAATCCCATGAGAGGAGGAAAAAAGTGCAGCAGACCGAACTGCAGGCGCTGCACGCAAGGGTACAAGCGATAGAGGAACGAGAAGCAAATCGCAGCAAACGTACTGCCGAAGCCTCCCCCGAAGCTACCCCGCCATCTCAGCGCAGAAGCAGCGTGGCTTCCACCGAGCAGCTTCAGCTGCAGCATGCCTTGACGGCTCCTGCCAGCTATCCTGTGGATGCTATAACGGAGTCTCAAAATTGCCACCTTATGACGCAATGGATGAATTTGAAGGTCAAGGCGGCTGTTGGCTCTGTTTATCCTACTGAACCCGGCGCAACTTTTCACTGCATGCTGATTCCAGAAGGATATCACTTCTCTCTGTATGCATATATGTTCATGACGATCTTCTGTTTCCTTCGTTTGCTTTACTAGCTAGCCAGCGTGTCTAGTCCTCTCTATACGTATGTATAGTACGTAGCGTCGACCAAGCACGGACATAAGAGAGGACACTTCTCTATATTAATTATAGCTAGCTAACACAATATATGAAACACCTAAATTAACCCCCCAAAACCCCCAACCCCCCCCCCCCCCCTCCTTTCAAAAAAAAACAAAAACCCTAGCCACAGAAATGCTGACGCGTGGATGCCTATTGGTCCCGGTTGGTGCCACCAACCGGGACCAAAGAGTCTCCTGACTGGGCTCTGCACACTGCCCACATGGAGGGGCTTTAGTCCCGGTTCTGGATTGAACCGGGACTAAAGGTGGGAGGTATTAGTACCGACACTTTAGTCCCGGTTCAGGAACCGGGACTAAAGGCCCTTACGAACCGGGACTATAGGCATTTTTTCTACCAGTGAGTGACCCCCTGTATAGAAGAGAGCATAGAGCTAGAAATGTGATGCGACACTCTTTATATGATTATACCACAAACCATCTACGAATCGGTCAACACATCATTCCAATATAATATAGATGTAGTGCCATGGAGCCCATCTGCTGGCAGAAGCATGCAAGCTTGCGGATACAAACATACATGAATGGGTCAGAGAGTGATTTGTAATTTCAATGAAAACATGAATGACATTGTTTTGATTTTGAATCTCTACTGAGATGAAAGTGAAAACACGGTAGGAACAAAGCATCACAAACATGTAATTGCATTGCCTGCCACCCTGTAAAAGCTGCAAGAAGCGTAGCTGCATGAATGTTGAAGCAATCTTGTAGGGATATCACGTACACCCTGATCTGCAGCTCCTCTTCTCCCGTGGTTTTGAGAATTCTTAAGGTTAATTAAAACTTGTCTTATTGAGCTAGACTTGAGGGCCTCCGTAGTTAGTTATTCCCTACAACTCCAATCTTTTCGCTCCACAGCTGAACCTTTCATTTTTTTTATGTGGGTAGCTAAACCTTACATATCTCTATGTAAACTCACCCATTTGTGCTGTTGTGCATTACAATAACTGAATTGCCTTGATAAAAAAACTGAAGCACCAGTGGTCTAGTTGTGATAGTAGAATGCATTGTGGTCAAAGATTATGTAATGAAATGGAAAAATATTCATTAATGACAGACCATGAAGGGATAACATAATGTGAGCAGAAATTGTGCTCTGTTAACCTCAGTGACTGAGAATTAACATATATTTTAGTTAGGGTCAATGAGCATTAGCTGCCCCACTACCGTGTCTCACGATGTTTCGGACAGCCATGGTCTGCATTCATCGCTCAAATTAGAAGAAATGTCATTGTAAAAGACTCTCCATCCACACCGCTGAATGTTGTAACATCATGGTCTGTGCTGGTGGCTAGCCATGGTGACGGAGATGCGAGACCATATGGGCTTACTGTTGATTGGCGAGAGCATTCACCTTCGGGCACCGACAGCCTGGGCAAATCCCGCCAATGTCGATGACAAAGGCTATGACCGTAATAGCGAAGAATCCCTTCTTGCCCTGCGTGCGGCATCGAATGTGAGGACGGGGATGTCCATCTCGACGGTGCGGTGCCAGATGGGGGGAGTGTTGGTTGATCAGGCGGCAACTGGCGTCAGTGGCGAAATGTGGAGTTCGCAGCAATCACGCTATGCGCTGGCTGCGCACCGCCACGACATGACATGATCCTTTCCTTGCGTTGCTTGAATCTTGGTAGTACAAAGAATTGATTGGTAAGTTCAGAAAGTGAAAAAGATTATAATTGATGATGCATATATTAAAATTGGGATACCTTAATTAAAATTGTAGCAAATACATCTGTACCATAGAAGTAAAATTAAAATGCTTAGATCTAAAATTAAATCGGCCAGACTTCCACATTTGTTCTGCATTTGTTTAAATTAAGACACACTCAAAATGTATATGTTTCAGTTAATGTGAGAGATACTAAAAATTAGCCACGACAGAATGCAAGAAAAAAGATCATCACGAAAGATGCATAGTACTGAAAGGTGAAAGCCATGGCATATGCGATTTCATAACGAATAAAGAAACCAATAGTAGTACACACCAAGATTAAATCAGTACACTTCTATAAGCTGTTGGCAATGGAGTAGCATCGACTCAGGCAAAATTCATGGGCAGACAAGTTGTTCGCATTGTTTTAGCCGGTGGAGAAATTGATAGCAGAACTGCATCACCTACAATTTCAGAATTGCCTCACTTATAACATCAATACACTGCCTGTACAACAGAAATATGCTCGACTCAGCTAGCTCTAACACAGAGAGGTGTTGTGTCAGGTTTAACCAAACTCTGAATTGCAAGAATAATTTGGTGAAATATGCTTCTTTGCTGGTTTGAGCAATGGCAACATCATCAATCAATTTAGAAAAGATAACAACAATAGACCATCGATTGGGTGGAACATGGATCAACCACACATGATAAAAAAAACCCGGCTCCAGGTGACCTGATTAGGATGGATCATATACCATACCATCAAAAAATAAATTCAGAAAATAATACCGACATAATGAATCCTCCTCTTTCTCTCTTTTCTACCAGGAAAAACTGAAGCCTCGCCATGGCTTGGAGCTCTCCCTGCCAGCCATGGAGACCCGCATCTACCTGCAAGGAATTTGCACCGCCGCGCCAGATCCATCCGTCACGCCCGTCCGCCGTCGCCCAGCTCTGGCGAGCTCCTACCTAGGTCGCCGGATCCCTAGCTCCGGCCTTCCTCGTCGTCACCGGCGAGGCGCCCAACCGCTCGAGCCGCCGCGTTGATCCGATCCAGAAGGTGGCAGGGTGGGTGGTGGCGGCGCGCGGTGAGGGGCGTGGAGATTGGGAGGCAGGGCGTGCGGTGGGAGGGGGTGATTTTCTTTCCTTTCTCTCGGGTGTACCGGTTCGTATTAGACTGCGGGTTCAATGACAAAAACCACAGGGATCTTGGTGTAAAAGGGCACGACGGTGAACCCGACATACGCGATCAATGAACAATTTTTTAGTACCACCTCGCGTACATGTTTTAAATTCAAAATGAAAACGTAAACTTATGAGAAGAAGCGTATTGTGACGGTGAACCCACGGAGTCAATCCGTGCTTTATTATTAGGGAGAGATTATTATTATTATTATTATTATTATTATTATTATTATTATTATTATTATTATTATTATTATTATTATTATTACTAGCACAAATGCCCGTGCGTTGCAACGGGAAAAAAATCTATTCTTATAAACCATGGCTGGTCGGGTCGAGGCGAGTTCATGACATGGAGCTTAGGACATGGGTGCGATTTAGAGTAAATTGATCTGCTGACAACATTTTCTTTTCGTAAAACTTTTGATCTATTCATAACATCATGGCAACATAAAGAACATCAAAAATAATAAAATGTAGTAAGTAATAACAATTACGTCGAGCATTTCGATGGAAAATAAAATTGTTGCAAATTTAGTTCTAATATTAATGCCCATGACAACGTCTGGGAAAGAAATCTAGTTCCTATGAACAAAGATAGAACTTGGGGTACGATTCGAGTAAATTGATACGATTGACAATATTCTTTTATGGAAAAAGTTCTGTTTTATTCATAGCATCATTGTGATAATGATAATATAAAGCACATTAAAAGTAATTAAATTTAATGAGTATTCAAAACTACATCATATCTTTCAATGAAAAAATAAAATTAACACAAATTTAGTAAGAAATATTAATGCCGACGGCAACGTCCTCCTCTACCATGCATTATAAACCATTGTGCAACATCCTCTCCAATCATTGTGCAATATCTTCCTTTCATTATTTTGATGTTACTTGTGCGCCCAATCCCAATGGATGGTACTTTCTTTCTACCTTGCATGTATGTGAAGCCCCATAATTACCCCACAATTCTGGGAATTATTTCTTACCCAATCGATGATGCATCTTTTTTTTAGATGCATGGCAAGCCCCCATGGTTGGGATGGTCAAGACTCGAGACTGCACTTGGTAATTTTACACAAATATGGCAATGGAAAAGAAAGATAAGGGTACCTGTCCACGTAATTGAAGCTTGGTAGTGGTCATGGCGGACGAGATGATTAGATTAGAAAAGAAAAAGGAAAAAGAACAGCCGTAGAATGAAGTGGGAGCATGGATGGGAGCGTGAAGAGGGAGCAGGCAAGCCGGATCCGGTCAGGGCATGCTGGTTCAATTAGCTTGGAGCAATCCCATGTCAAGGTCACAACAACGATGATTTGAATGCATGCATGGCTGTAAAGCTACATCGACAGCACTCAGTCCTTCAGCCTCCGCCGCTTTTTTTATCTGATGAATTTTTCTGCTCTACTCCTGCTGCTATTGCATCACACAACAGAAATTGATCGAAAGACGAAATCTGCGTCCACTGCGACCACAAAGCTGGGCACGAATCCTTTTGTGACTATGATTGAGACTGTTCTCGACGAGTTCGTTTTAACTGCGTCACCTGCATAAGAGAATTCGGCAAGGATGGTCCTTGTCGTCGGCAGCGGCGAGGCCGCAGACGGAGGAGTTGAGCCGGAGAAGCTGCAAGACGCTCTTGTAGAATGCTGGCTCAAGTATGCGGCTCGACGACTGCTTTCGGTGACGACGCCGAGTACAAACGCCATGCTTTTGAGCGATTCTCTTTGGAGAGATACACGTACAAGGCCAATGCTAGCTAGCCAACGCTAGCGCCTTGATTAGAACGTATAAGTTGAGCGGATCGATTTCGCCTGCTACGGACGCACACACACGACGAGATGCTAGTTGACGGCAACAGGCTTGCCGGTGGCGCGCGGTGATCAGTACGTGCGCCAACGCTGAGGACGTGGAGGCGGAGCAGCACTGATTTCTTCCAGCGGAGGTAGCCGTCCTCTCCGTCCAGAGCAAAGGCAACGGCGGCGACGACATTGATCCCTTCACATCGGACGTGTTGTGATTCTTCCCATGATCTCATGATTTGAGCAACGACTTTGATTCCGATCTAGCATCGAGGTGAGAAGCGGCCGCGGCGGCAGCTTCGTGCGTTTGGAGGAGGAAGGGATTGCGTGCGTGATGTCTTTGTTTGCTGGTAATATGTAACCTGATGGAGGCCCTACGCTTTCGAGGAGTCATACCCGTGCTCTCTCCTTCGAGGCCCAATACAATCCTGGTGGCCCAATCGATCGAATCGTTATCTTTCTGTGACACTTATTATTATTATTAGAACCACCTCATGTATTAATACCACCTCACGTATATGTTTTAAATTCAAACTCAAAGCGTAAATTCATAGTAAGAAAGCGTATTGTGACGGTGAACCCACGGAGTTAATCCATGCTTTATTATTATTATTATTATTATTATTATTATTATTATTATTATTATTATTATTATTATTATTATTATTATTATTATTATTATTATATATTATATTATTATTATTATATTATTATTATTATTATATAATATAATATAATATATATTATATTATATATATAATAAAATATATATATATATATATATATATATATATATATATATATTAGGGATAGGGATAGACTAGTAAAAAGGCCCGTGCGTTGCAACGGGTATAAAATAAATAAATGGTTAGAAACCTAAACAATAGTATACCACTGAAACAAAGCATTGCAAGTACAAAAACAATAACGCCTCTTCATCGCTTCCCAACTCATCTTTCTCTCTAGCCGCCGCCGCAAGACGTCCAACTTTTCTGGCACTATCTTCCGGTGGCTCCCCTCCGGCGGCGACCTCTTGGTCGTCGGTGGTGAGGGAGGTCGCCGGATCCCACGCGTGCAGATCGTTTTAGCTGTAGGTTTAGGTCCCAATTAGCTTAGGTTTTTAGATCGTTCGATGTCTTGGCTTTGGCGACGGCGATGCTGAATAAAGAAGTTCCGGATTCTTCTTTGTCGAGGCGATCGTCTCTTTGGTCGGTGATGAATTGGGGAATCGGTCTGTTCAAGCAGGGAAGTCGTGGCACGCATCTAAGAAAAGAATATTCAAAGTACAAAACAATATTCAAAGTACTTAGTGTTTTTGAAAAAAAATCCATTCTCAAATAGAAAATATTTTCTGTACTGCAACTATAATTTACCACACGCATCTTCAGCCTCTTTTCTCCTCTCTGAACTCTCCGTTCTTGGTTCTCCAATAAGGTAAAGCTCGCAAAGCTCCTGCCGCTGATGATGTGTTTCTCCTAAGCTCATTGAGATGATTTCATTTTTTTCATTTATTAAGCCTACTGCTACCTCAATGATAACCCCAGACCTAGGGAGGGGAAGGAGCCCATGCTTAGTTTTTAAGACCCGCAACTTTAAACATTTCTATATGGGTGGGCTCAAGTAATCTTGCTAACACTTGCAGCAACACCTACAGTTATGAACTCATACTCGGAGTCAGAGGTTTATATCTTCCTGTTATTTGTTACAAGATCAAACCATAAATAAAAAATATATACAAACTCTAGATAATCACTTCAGCAAACCAATTAAGTTCACTTCTTAGAGTTAAACCTGACTTTGTGATCTCTAACTCACTGGTTACTTTGTAAGGTTAAAATAATATACATATGACTATTATATCAGTAGTCTGCTACAACAAAAGAATCGACATAGCAATCCTCATTGCTGCAATCATGGTCACACACCACTTCCATGAAAAAGACATGCCATGGTTCTTTGGTAGATGCCACCATACTGGTTTCATCTTTCAGAATCCACTAAATAGAACACAAATTGAACAAACAATAATAATTCGCATCCAATCCGTCCTTAAGTAAGATAAGAGTGCTTGTTGATTTACCTCCGAACAAGAAGGCAACAGGCAATCAAGGATGTCCACCTTCTTCAGCCACCATATGGTCCCATGTTTTCAGTCTCTCCAAAGTCTTGTGAGAACGACCACCAAAAGAAGAGTTCCTTCAGCAAAAAGGAGAACATGGCGATAGAAGAGATGGTTGGGAAATTGCGCCGGTGAGGAGCGCCAAGGCATGAACCTACGGCGGCAGTGCTCTCCAGTATCTGCTACAAAGTACTTCCTCCAAGTGTAGACTGAGCCATGAAATTAAATCGAGGTGCAGCAATCTTGACACTTGTTCCTCAACCAACAACTAAAATTGAATCATCCTACACTCATACATATGGAAAGATCAATCAGTATGCAAGAATGTACTCCCTCTGTTCCAAAATAGATGACCCAACTTTGTATTAACTTTATACTAAAGTTAATATAAAGTTGAGTCATCTATTTTGGAACAGAGGGAGTATGTATTACTAACACAGATATCAAGGATCAGATCTGATCGCCCTCTTAATTCCTCCTTTTTCTTTTTTGCAACACTTTCTTTCTCCAATAAAAGGATACGGATTTGTTCTAGAAAAAATAAAAGGATACTGATAGCTCTTTCCCATTGAAACCAACCGATCAACACCTTCCCTTTTTTTTAGTTGATCCAAACTATAACAGAATCGTGGGGCTGAATGAAAAGAAATCAGCACCCTAGTATTTTTCTCTTCTTTCCAAAAAAGACACAGTTCTCTTCCTTACAAACAACATTTTTTTTTCTTCTGACCTGTACGCTGACTTTCTTTCTCTATAAGATGAAGAAGAATATGGTGGGCAAAACGGCGGATATCCTGCAAATCTATCTCACCTTAATTTGTACGTCCCCAACTCCCCATCCTCGTCCCCCGCTTCCCTTGGCGTTGACGTAGATAATCAGTCATTGATTTCACATGAATCAAATTGCATATGTACGTGACTTGTAATTGCGGTGAATGGATTAAGGACTCTTAAGAGCTTTGGAGAAAGTCTTCCTCGCACTGCCGATGCCGCCCCACCGGCTCCCCTGCACTCGGGCACATAGCAGGGGCTGCAGCCCGAGCCGACCACAGTGCCCCCAAACCCCCGTTACCTCCCCCTGCCCCTGGACATGCCACGCGGGTAGCCTCCCGAGCCTGCAGTCGGCCAACCACCGTCATAGGGGTCAGGCGTCGCCGCATCCGCCTGTGCCTCGCCGGCTCCTTGTTCGGCACCGTCGGGAGGGAGGGGGAGAGAGAGAGAGAGAGAGATGCAGACAAAAAGTGAAAAATAAAAATAAAAATGACCCACTAACAGGTGTGGCCCATTTATTAGATAGTATTGCATTCCAGGTCCACCCAAACAAGATAAGTTCAAGGCTAGAGATAGAAATTGAGAACAAGAATATAACCATTCATGTATCGTCGGAAACACAAGGTTGCAAGATCTTAAATTCTAGGCTAAAGCTAGAGGTTAAGAACAAGAAAACGACCATTCACATGCACAACAGAAGTTCATGCAGATAAATACATTCACAAACAGAGAAGTATATTGGGGTAGATATATTTGAAATTTGCTACAACACACCATGAGAAACAATAAAAATAGAGGAAGATTTATTGTGTAGCTGCTGGAGATGCTAACAAGGGGAATAAATACATGTGTAGGTATTGGCATGTAGTCTCGGATATGCATCATGCATGTTGCCTACTTGCAAACGCGATGAACGAGCCGTACGTAGTGATAATGATATATCTGTATGTATGCTTGTGAGGTCGATGCCAGGAATGTTCATGAGTGATTCAACATCAATTAATTCTACTAGAACAAAATTTATGACGGTGGTACCATTGCCAGCCCTACCCTTGGACCGAACGTCAAGTTCACGGGGCCGAGCTGGACGCAATGAGCAGAACCTGAAGACGAAACTCCCTCCTCACCCTGTAATTCTGAACCTACCTTCTGATGTAACTAGTGTAGTGTTGTTGCTCTAGCCGTGGAAGTAGCCCGAGACATGTGCTGTGAAGTACCACGATATGACAGCAGCCGCAAGCATGGGAGCAGTCGTCACGTCATCGGGGTGTTCGTCTTCTTGGACAACAGCACCGTCCAGCAGCACGCACGGCCGCTGGTCGCGTTCGTCGAGCCGCTCAAGGCCAACGCCGCATCCCTCTGCTCAGGGTCTGTTTGCATTTTGGTGCCAATATATGACAGACTAACAACAGTCTTTGACTCCATTTATATACAAGCCCACAGCAGCACAGCAGATATATTCAACAAAGGAAGGGCTCGCCCCTTAGCAGTAAACTTCCCGTCCATAAATTAGGTGTGCAGCAGGTGCTTAGCATAGCAATTAAGTAGGTCTACTGAGGTTACACAGAGCCAAAACAGCGTAATAGTCTCGCAAATTCACAAGTATGAGGGCTTAAAGCATCCTTAAATTGCTAAAAGACCGAGGCTGATACCGGCCCCTACGACATGATGTTAAGGATCCCCACGACTATCACCGGGATGGAAATCAAGGTGAGGACATTGCATACAAGCTCAATCCTGTCCAGGTTCTTCTTAAGCCTTGCCCGTTCCTCATCACCGCACCTGCATAGGAATTAACAATTTGGTATGTTAAGTACCGGAAAGGATGTGTGCATGTAAAGAAAGATTGTTACACAACTGCTACTTTCAAGGGTTGACAAGTTGGGAGATTCAAAGTCGGGTTCCTAGGCTGGTGCTGGTGGGCTACAGACTAGTTGTGGAGGCAACATGTTAACTACTCCCTTCGTCCGGAAAAATTTGTCCGTCAAATGGATGTATCTAGCACCAAGTTAGACAAGTTTTTTCGGATGGAGGAAGTACCTGGCAGTCTGACTGAGGCTGACAGGCCGGCTCCACAGCCGCAAGCCAACACACCTGTAACATACTGGTCCTCCACACCACTCCCTCTCCCTCTCCTCTTTGATACTTTTACCACGTTTGAACTCAATGTAGATGGTTGGTACATGTTGGTACATGTTGAACTAATAATATTTAACTAGTATGTTGATACATGTTATTTATTAGAGATATACATGACTACGATTTTGCACCAAAGTAATTAGAAAATCTCTCCCGAAAAAACACAAGATCATTACACCAATAACTGTAACTTTTTGTTCAAGAGTAAAAATTGGCAGTTAACCTACCACCCTAAATTTGCAGCTACAAGGATCTGATAAGATGAAAATGAAAATATGAGGACATTTCAATTAAAATAGTAGTATACGCGAGGGGCTGAAAAGATGAGGCGTGAAATCCTAAAATTTTGGATCTGAAAATATGGAAAGGAGAAATATGAGGACATTTTTGTAAAACCTTGCTTATCCAACTTTAAAATGGCACCTCTCTGTTAAACCAAAGCACAACTAATAATATTAAACTAGTATGTCGATACATGCTATTTATTAGAGATATACATGACTACTATTTTGCACCGATGAAATTAGAAAATCTCTCCCAAAAAACACAAGATCATCACACCAGTCACTATAACCTTTTGTTCAAGAGTAAAAATTGGTAGTTAACCTACCATCCTAAATTTGGTAGCTGTAAGGATCTGAAAAGACGGAAATGAGAATATGAGGACCTTTCAATAAAAATAGTAGTATATGTGAGGGGCTGAAAAGATGAGGCGTGAAATCCTAAAATTTTGGACCTGGAAATATGGAAATGAGATATATGAGGACCTTTTTGTAAAATCTTGCTTATCGAACTTTAAAATGGCACCTCTCTGTCAAACCAAAGCACAACTAATAATATTAAACTAGTATGTTGATACATGCTATTTAGTAGAGATATACATGACTACTATTTTGCACCGAGGAAATTAGAAATTCTCTCCCAAAAAACACAAGATCATCACACCAGTAACTATAACTTTTTGTTCAAGAGTAAAAATTGACAGTTAACCTACCACCCTAAATTTGGTTGCTGTAAGGATTTGAAAAGCAGGGCCGAGCCGGCAAAATCGGAGGCCCATGTGCGAAACTCTAAAATAGGCCTTATCATCTGGCCATCTCTAGGTCTAGGATCAATGTTAACATTATTACCACCTGCGTAATCTTGATCAAGTGACCGGTTACAGGAGGACACTTGTGTTTTTTTATAGCAAACTTCTTCATATCTCCTTTCGAGTTAAATCCTTTATCTTTTTTGTTTTTTCACACATTTTTGGTAACCAGATTCATGTTTTCTAAATAAAGATGACTTGAATCTTGCAGTACTACATGCATAATAAATGAAAAAAAAATTAACTACAAGATTTTAGCATAACTAAAAAGCGGGCAGAAATCGAAACTCAGAGTCAAGGGCTCAAGGAATCACCGGTTCTTGATGCGGCGACGCTTAAAAATTCAGAGATCGGGTGATGGCCTAAACTTTCCTTGTCTTGAGTTGAATCAGGCCGTTCCCGCCGGCTGCAGTTTGGCCGTTCCTGCCTTCCTTCCTGGTCTTGCCCTTATGTTCCTGACTCCTGAAAAGAATCTTTCAGCATTGGAACGGAGCTGCTCGACAAGAGCCCAGAGATTCATGGGCATGGAAGGAGAACTGGAGGAGCCCTAACCTGCCGCGTCCATGGCCGCCAGCGCCATAAGAAAAGACGAAGGGACGCCTAGTTGCTTCGCTCTTCACGCATGCGAGAGCTGCCGGACGCGAGGCAATATCGGCCCAGATCCAAATTTAAATGGCCCGTCTATGGAGAGAAGTAGTACTGCTGTATAAAATTTGGGGCCCCTGAAAACGGAGGGCCCTGTGCGCCTGCACAGGCTGCACCCCCATGGGCTCAGGCCTGCTGAAAAGATGGAAATGAAAATATGAGGATCTTTCAATAAAAACAGTAGTACACGTGAGGGGCAAAAAAAAAAAAAAGGTGCCACAGACGCTTCATCCTGATGCATGCAACCAACATGCTATTTTTTTCATTATCCAAACACTTCGTTGCCGCTCCCCTCGCCGCAGCTCAAAGACGTTGCGCCGGTCCCCTCCACGACGCCGAGCCGCTGCGCCTCCTCTCCCTCCCCCGCGCCGGCGCCCTCTCCCTCCCTCGCCGCCTCGCGCGCGTCGCCGGTGCTCCCTTCCTCTCGTCCTGTCGCTCCACATCGTCCCGAAAATGGGATTTCTCCGATCTGCAGCGGCGGCCGGGACTGCTGCTGCCGGTCGTCAGGCGAGGAGCTCGTCTCCTTCAGCCGTGGCTACATGGCCGGCCGCCTTCGTCGCGCTCAGCATCCACATCCAGCACCACCACCTCAAGGCAAGCTGCGGCTACATGGAACTGGAGGACCGGCGCGCTCTGAGAATCCACCGCCAAGCACACCAACACCAAGGGTTTGCTCCTCCTCGGCCCTGTTATCTTGCTGTTGCTGCCATAACATTGATTGCCTCTCTGAATTGTTCTCTGATAAATACTCACACTGAATTCAATCTAAATGGAGTGAACATTTGTGACAAACACATGTTTGGATAATGCAGTGCTATGCTGATGACAAAGAAATGTTCTGTGCTAAAGTTTATGAATAAGAAATGTTTTGTGCTAAGTTTTATACTGATGACAAAGAAATGCAGTGCTAAAGAAACATTTGCGATAAATGCTAGTGCTATATTTTCTGTCTGTGCCTTCCAACCCTAATCTAAAAAGAGGCCCTCCTCAACATCTTCGGCGACTCACCGACGACGGCGGCGGCTTCTGCGGAAGTCGACCCCAACGACGACGGCTCCTCCTCCTCCAGGTCCTCCTCGTGCCCAAGTGCTTTGCAAGTCTGAATTTTTACAGTCAAGTCTGAAATTTTGGTCTTTACTGTCAAGTCTGAAGTTAGTGGTAAGTGGTAACTACTGAAGTTTGTGGGCGCAGTTGCTTGGCGTTCACACAAGAAGCTGGTGTTTCTGTTAGATCTTTGAATGTCTGGTTTTCTAGTTACAGTAAGTTAGTGTTCATGTCTGTCATTGGTCACACTAAGTTAGTGGTTAACTGGACACTGGTTCAAGTCTGAAATGGGCCTTGCTCCCCTGGGCTATGGCATGTTGCATAATTAGTTGTTTAAGTGTATGGATTAGTAATCACAGATGTTTAAGGGTGGACACTGGACAAAGTTGCATAGAAATTTACTACAGTAATGTGATGAACATTATTAGAAGATGCTTCAGTGACTCAGTACCGATCTATTCTGAGAGATCAAAAGGAAGAGATGGCTATTCCTTACAAAACATGACACAACAATTTCATTTTTTGTTGGTAATTCGAGGAACATCTTCAAGCCCACTGTTCTTATTCGTATTCTGCAATCTTATTTACTCCTTGCATCTCTACCGAAACTGTTCCTTTCTCATCTCTAGAATGGAAGTTTGGGACTGGTCTTCTAGTGCCAGGTTTTGAACACTGACTTTATTTATTCTGAACACTGAGCATCAGAGTAGATTAATTACAGGAGTTATACTGCATGATTCTAGCATGGTTTTGCATCAGAATGGCTTTGCATTAGAGCATCATAATGATTTTGCATCAGAATAATTACAAGAGTTACACCGCATGATTTTGCATCAGAGCATCAGAATGATTTTGCATCATTCTGAAATTTCAATTTGAATCAGAGCATCAGACTAAGTGTTCAGAATTTTCCAGCAAACTTTACTCGATTTGAATTTGAATTTCACATTCAATTTCAGTACAGATCTCTGCATCGTCTGTTTGCACACTTAGCTATTGCCAATACTTAAGCTACGGTCTCTGCATTTATCTGTTTGTACACAGAATCAAATTAGATACAGTCTTTGCATTTGTCTGTTTGTACACCGAATCAAATTACTCTTGGCTGTAGCTGAGCTACCATCGAATTTCTCTTACTCCATCGAATTACTCTTGGCTGTAGCTCTCAGACAAAATTAAGAGAATCAGGATCAAGTAATGCTCTAACAGTTTGCATTAGGCTGTGGTTCTCCTGGGTGTACACTGATTATTCCTGGTCCACTCGATGCAGTGCTCAAATGATCTGAGTTTAATGAGCACTAATTGAACTCCGGTCGCCTTCTCTCCGCCGGCTCGTCTGGCTGGAGTGGAGGGGAGAGGGGCTCGGCTTCCTCCTCCCCTGTATATCCACCTCATTTTTAGGCTTGTGTGCGTCCTTAATGGCAGCTTTGGGGTGTCTTTGGTCGGCTCGGAGGATCCGACGAGATCCCGTTTCCGTTCCTGTGGCTGCCGTCTCCTTGGATCCCCTCGGCGTCGGCTTCATTGTGGACGGGTTTGGCTATCCCTTTTCCAATAACCTCCATAGTTGTTTTCCTCCTGGTTTGGTCCTATCGATTTGGGTATGGAGCCAGGCTAGATCTGCTTCTTCTAGGTTCTTTCTTCCGCTCCAATCCTGGAATTTGGCAGCCAACAAACAGTGAGCCTTCTCATAACCCCATCAGCAGAGGCAAAGCAAGGCTCTCAATTAACTGAAGGTATATCATGGTACAGTATACTTCTCTTTTGCCTGCAATGTAATAAGTACATGCATGGTTAATTTCTGACTTCTGGGTGCTTTAATTTTCAGCTTTGTTCAATTGATCACTCGAAGTGTAAGAACCAATTCGGTGGGAGTGCTGCTACTATGGTTGAACTGTCCTGATGTCTTCAGTGGATTTGCTTATGAGGACCATGTTATTAATTCACAGTAACGGACTGTTTTGACTGCCAAGAAGACCAGGGAGGAGGCAGCCTTGAGCGAGTCTGGGCAGAGGTCGAGGCCGCGGCCGGGGCTTGAACAACAAAGAATGACAGATTATCATTGATGAGGAAACAAAAAACTATCAAGCGGCTTATCAACCACCTCCACTGTTCTATTATTATGGCGGCCCGAGCCAGTGAGATTGACAAGCCTAGACCAAAAGACTAAGCTTGAGGGAGTACGCATCCCTCTTTCTTTAATCATCCTTTCTGTACCATAATGACCTTATTCCTTCGTGAACTTGTGTTTCTTGCAAATATTGGTGAACCAAAATCATTTTCAACTATAGTTTATAATGAATGTATGTTTGGGCTGAATAATAAGGTACCTTGTTGTGATTGACGATATATGGACCATTTTCGCATGTGGTGCAATACAATGCAAATTGCTAGACAACAACAATAGTAGCAGAATCATTGTGACTACTAGGATAAGACCATGGCCAAAGCATGAACCCTAGCTAATGCTTGGGGAAATAAAATCTATCAAGTCAAGCCTCTCAACTTGCAAGAATCCAAGACACTACTTGTTAATAGTCTTTGGCCCCAATAATTTTTGTCCCAAAGATCTGGAAACGGCAATGGATGACATACCAAAAAGAAAGTGCAGTGTTGCCATTGGCAACTGTTAGCATTGCCAGCCTTTTGGCAAGCTACGAAACGGCAGCTGGTAGCTTGGGATGTGGACGAGAATCTGTTCCTTCTCAGGTTCTTGAATCTGAATCATACAGATATCACACTAGTACCTAGCCAGATAGGTGATGCCGGCCTCTACAACATAACAAGGATCCTAAATAAACCACTAAAAATCTGAGGCTGATGCCGGACTCTACAGCATATGAAGGATCCCCACAACTATCACAGGGATGGAAATCAAGGTGAGGACATTGCATCTGCGCTCGACCCTGTCCAGCTTCTTCTTGAGCCTTGCCAGTTTCTTATCATCGCGCCTGCACAGGAATTCACAATTTGGTGTGTTAAGTACTGGAATGGATGTCTGCAAGTGGAGAAAGATTTTTACACAGCTGCTACTTGCAAGGGTTGACAAGTTGGGAGATTCAAAGTCAGGTTGGCAGGTTAGGGCATCTCCAGCCGTTGGCCCCCAGGAGGGGCAAAAAATCGCCCCCTGGGGGCGCACCGGCGCTAAACCGCGCACAGGCGGCGTGATGCCCTCCAGTCACGGCGCCCACAGTTAGTCAAAAAAAATCAAAAACGGCGCAAACATGACTCAAATTTAACGCAAACAACGGCGAGTTCGTTCAAACTTAAACATATTTTACAAAAAAAGAAAAAAACTACCGCGGGCTACCCCCGCCGTCTCCCTCGCCGCCCGGCCACGCGGTTCTAATGCCGAGGAGACTGTAGAACCGCGTGTAGTCACCGTCGTCGTCGTCGCCGTCGTCGTCGTCGCCGCCGCCGCCGCCGCCTACGCCTACGCCTCCGCCGTCCCTGCTGCATCCCTTCCCCGGTTGGCGCGGCGGTTGGACGGTCCGGGGGCGTCGTCGTCGTCGTCGCTGTCGAGGACCACGACGCCGTGCTCGTCCTCGCGCCCACGCTTGCGGGCGGCGATCTCCTCCAGGGCCCGGCGCTGCCGGACCATCTCGTCGCGGAGGTAGTCGTCCCGCGCCCACCGCAGGGCGTCCTCGTCGGAGAAGCCGCTCCGGGCTATCTCCTCGTACTCCGCAGGGAGGACGGGCTCCGGCTTGGGCTCGACAAGGACGAAGCGGCCGGTGGGTGGGGAGGCGTTGGCGCTGATGCGGACGCCGGAGCTGCAGGTGCACGCGCTGACCGGCGTGCCCTGGGGCTCCGGCTTGACGAGGCGGAGGCAGGGCGAGCCGCCAGACGAGGAGGAGGACCCCCCGGTCTCCATGCGCCTCGGGGTCTAGGAGCTTCCCCGGCGGCGTGAGAAAGACGGGGGAGCGGGGTACTCGAGGCGCGGCGTGTTGCCGCCCTCGATGTACTCGAGGACGGCCTCCAACGTGCGCCCGGGCACGCCCCACCACCGACGCTGGCCAGCGGCGTTGAGCCTGCCGGAGGGCTCTACGCCGTTGGTGGCCTCGAGCTGCTGGGCCTGGCGGCGGCAGAAATAAGGGTCCCAGAGCGGGCTGTCGAGGACGTACCGTGGCCCCTTCCTCGCCGCCCGCGGCAGGTTTGAGCGGATGCGCGCGATCTCCGCACGCCGCGCCGCGCCGGTGGGTACCGGGGGCACCGGCACGCCGCCGGCGCTGATC
Organism: Triticum monococcum; assembly: GCA_034509565.1. Classification (NCBI taxonomy): domain Eukaryota; kingdom Viridiplantae; phylum Streptophyta; class Magnoliopsida; order Poales; family Poaceae; genus Triticum; species Triticum monococcum. The sequence continues at coordinate 23,673,886 of CM067842.1, read as the reverse complement.
CTCCACGCCCCGGGCACCCGCATGTCCGGCGGGACCGGGTACTCAGCCTCGTAAAGGAGGCGAGCCTCGTCCTCGTGAAGATGGCGGCGACCGAATCCGTTCGCCGCCGCGCCGTCGCCTGGGAAGCGCTCGGCCATGGGTGATGAACTGGAGACGGCGAGAGAGAGGAAAGGGGGAACGACGGCGGCGAGAGAGCGTGAGATCACCGAGCTCGCTGGGGCGCGTCTTATATAGACCGAGGCGCCGCCCGTACGCGTGCCTGTCGTGTGTACGCATGGCGGGCGAGGGAGGGCGAGGGACGCGCGTCATCCGGCCTTCACTGCGCCGCCCGTGAGGCATCAATGGCGCAGGCTGACCGGCGCGGCAGCGCGGCAGCTTTGGCATTGATTTGCCGCGGGAAACGAGGCGATGAAGACGACGAAGGGCCGAGAAGAGAGCCGTGTCGCTGACGCGGCGGGCCCACGGCTTTTTCGCGGCAAAAAAGTTCGCCCGGCGCCCCCGGGCGCCCCCCAACGCGCTGGGTTCGGCCTGGGTCCGCCGGCGCTGTTTTCGGCCCAGGCCGGCGAAAATCGGGCTCCTGGGGGCGCGACTGGGCCGATTTTTCGGCGCCGGCGCAAAAAAACGCCTGGGGAGGCCTTCCTGGGGGCGCGGCTGGAGATGCCCTTAGGAGGCTGGTGGTGGGCGACCGACTAGTTGGGGAGGCAACATGTTAACTACCTGGCAGTCTGACTGAGGGCTGACAGGCCGGCTCCACAGCCGCAAGCCAACACACCTATAACGTACTGGTCCTCCACACCACTCCCTCTCCCTCTCCTCTTTGGTACTTTTACCACGTTGAAACACAATGTCGATGGTTGGCGTTTTGTACACGGAGGCGACAATCCTCGCCCCCCGCGTCCCTCTCGGAGGCGACATGGAGGAACCCTAGCCACCCCCCGCCGCCGGCCCTCCTCCATCCTCCCCTTCCCCTTGCCGCCGTCGAGAGCCACCGCTGGGCAAAGCCAGGCAGTGCTGGCGGCGGCGGGGCATCTCCCCTGGGGCGGCTTCCTTTCTTCCTCGCAGCGACTCAGTCGCTCCTGGTGGGCTTGGTGGCGCGGCGCTTCGAAGCTTCGGCGACGGCTCGCTTTGCGGCGGGGTGGAGGGCCTATCCCCGTCTGGTGGTGCCACCTTGACAGCAGCTGCGGCCTAGGGCTCTTGACCCCAGATTGGATCTGGGGGGTGCTCGGGCAGGCCGTGGCTGCCTGTCAGACGTGGTGGCGGCGAGTCTCGTGGCCTCTAGGCATTGTGGAGGTACCGGCGGCTGCGTGTGCTCAGCCTGGTGATGGCGGCGGCTGTGCACTGGAGTTGGATTCCTTCGAACAGATCTGGGTGAAAACTTGCTTTCGGCTACTGCCAAGGCCGGCGGTGGCGGCGCTATCTGCGTCGTTCCCTTCTTGAAGGCATCGCCGTGGAGACGTTCAAGGCCACTCTCTGCTACCTTCGGGGGAAACCCTAGATCGGATGATCGGATGACGGCAGTGCTCTGGTGTCGTTCCCCCTTTGGGGAAGTCATTCTTGGAGGTACACACGTGATCGAGGGACCAGAGGACGGATTCTTTGGTGGAGCGGTGCGTCATCTCACTCATTTATGGTGGCGGATCTCGGCGGCATGGCGCTGTGGTGACTCGGCATCCGATGCGCGGAGATGGACTCGCGCAGGAGGAGGAGGTTGTCTTGCGTCATGGTGGCGTCGATGGCAGAGAGGCCTGGCAAGGTCGGTGCGTCAGTTCTGCTCTGAGGATGGATCGATTGAAGATGGAGGTGACGGCCCTCGCAGCGTGCGGTGCTCACTGGGAGTGTAATGGACCGATGTGTGACCCAATCCAGGTAGTGGCTTAGATGGGGCATCCGACTTTAAATGTTCGCCTTTGGTGCGATGTCTGTTTGGTATTAGGCCCGGACATTCGGCACACCTTCATCAAGGGGATAGGAGTAGCAACAGCTTTGTCAAGATGGTGGCTTCACTCTTATTGATGTATCACTGTGTATGGTCTTTGGGTATAATTAATAAAATGGCTGGATGCATCTTCCAGATGCAGAGGCCGGAGGTACATCCTCCTTTTCTAAAAAAAAAGATGATTGGCGTTCTTCATTTTTTAGCGGATTTTCCAAGGATGGATAGTTTTTTCTCATTGTTTTTTATATAGCTAACCACTCGTGCTAAGTGGTAACCTGTCTGTTGCCACTCGATGCATCAAAAATTCTGTTTTTAAAATATACTTTGTAAACTTGGCATATGAACTTTGGTAAAGAAAATAAGATCTTCCTTTTCAATGTATCTTTCCCAAAATCTTTGGTATGCATTTTCCTGGTCAAAAGGTTTGTTTGAGAAAACTTCTAAATACGAAAATACATAGCTGGACACGAGCACATCTGATCTCGGATGAACAGTAAAATCAAATACAATAGCAAAAAAAATGAAAAATGAAATTTTTATACATCGAAGGTTAACAAGTTTTATGTGGCCGTGCAAAGTTTCATGGCAATGTAACATAGGAGGAGCTCGGGACAGACAAAAAAAAATCAGTGCTCCAAGATAAAAATAAAAATTCATAGAAATTTAGGTGGGGTGGAGAAGCTCAGTGGGGTGGAGAAGCTGAGAGACCTGAAGGTGATGTTGGAGCCTATATGGCTATATCTGCTGTACATGGCTTTGGGTTTGGCTTGACGTCAGACAGTTAGCAATTTAGGTGGGTCTGGCTGCTAAGGGACTTGGGCTCAAGTGATACTACTGTACACATACACGACATTCCACAGTACAATCGATTGACCGATCTCATTGCAGGCATATATATGACTATCTCAGGTAAATTCATAGACTAATTGCTTAATTGTCAGTGCGAGCAATGGCATTTGATACCTCTCAAGTTCAAAAAGCGCATCCATCTGCTTGCGGCAAGTCCTCATGTGCTCCTCGTACTCTGCCTTCATGCGTTTTATCTCCTCCCGGTCTTTGGTCCACATTTCATCGGTGTAATCTGTCTGCCCCACCTAAAACTCAAGGCAGTGGCATGTATCCATTACAAATACTAGATCAATTGTAGGTTAGACAAAGAAATGATACACGGTACAAAATTAACTAGCAGAGAGTAAAACATGTAAATAGAGAGTGCTACCGCCACGCACCTTTCCCTCCATAACCCCACACGACTTAGTTGTTCCGGAATCAGTTCCAGTGACCTCATTCCCAGTTGGCTTTGCACCGAGGAACAAAAGCGCACAAAAGAATTACACATGCACATACTGAAGGATCTCCACCAAATTTTATATACAGTGAAAATGAGATGGTTACCTGAAAGTTCTTGCAAAACCACCCCATCTGGAGCACACATTCGCAGCATATGTTGACTGGAAGTTGGCAGCCAGCTCAATATGAACAATCAATAGTTAGAAAGCCGCACGGCACAATGTAATAACATAGACGATATTCAGCCCTACAAAGGATGATATGTATCTAATTGCTACAAATGGTGGAAGGGAAAGCCAGACTTTATGTTTGGATACAGTCAAACCTTTTAGGAGATGACCTTTTGCACATTCACGATACAACAGAGCAAATGATTTTAAATCCTCTTATTATCTGACTGGTTTTTATCTACCAAATAGGTGTGCAGCAAGGCCAGCTTTTGTCCTCCTATCCAATAAGACTAGAATAATATCCCCAACACATGTCAGTCCCAAATACTAAGGTGCTTATAGCCCCATAGTATCTGAAATTGAGGTAACATAAAACGCTGGCCCGAGGGCGACAAAGCGGAGGAAGGAGGCAGAATGGCAACATTGCCCGTACGGAACCGAGTCGGGGGAGCCCTCCAATGCAAGCGACGAAGGCGCTGGCAGAGGTTCTCGAACGGCAACAACGCAACTGCTCCGGCCGCCGCACGCCAGGTTCGACTACCTCTCCCACAACTCCTCATCACAATTACCAGCAGGAGCAAGTATGAAATCACTCTCACTCCAGAAATTCAGAGTATGTCGGATCCCATCCCACTCTCCATTGAGAGAGACCCACCACGACATCCTGCCCTGAATCAACTCCCAGCCATTCATCCAATCCTAGCTAGGGAGCATAGCATTATACTCAATCCCACGAGAGAGCCATGGGCTACAACCGAGTCAAAATCGCTGCTCCAATTTCCAATCGTGGAACCTCAATTGAACGACAAGCCTTAAAAAAGAGGGAGCTTTTTACTGAAGTTAAGATACCGCCGCTACACCTGCATAATCCAACGGCCAGCCGCCCCTGCCTGGATCCGACCAAATCTGCGCGGGATCACGGCACGAATCGGGCACCAAAATCCCCCGCATTGCCGGAGACGATCGCTCAAGAAAACAAAAGGGCAGCAGTACGGCCGGCACACTGGGGAGGGGAGGAGAGGGGAGAGGGGGCGGAGCTTACGGTCCCGAGAGGCGAGGCGAGCTCCCGGCGGCGCGCGGCGCGGAGGAGCAGCGAGGCCTCCATGGCCACCGGAGCGAGGCGAGGGCCGTCTAGGGCTTTGGGGATCCGCGGCGCCAACTCACTCTCTCTCTCTCTATCGTTGTGGAAGTGGAAGCGTGGATGGAGAGGACAGAAGCGACGCTCCCGGAGCAAGGAATGCTCTAGAACGGGCCGGGCCGGGCCGCGTGGGTGGCCCGAGGCCCACTCTCGCTATTCTTGTCTTGCTATACTAGACGAAAGTTTTGTTCTCTCTCAAAAAAAAAGGAGAAGGTTTTATTGTAAATTTTGTTTTGCCCTCAAGAAACAAAATTGATGGGACAAAGTTTTTGTTCATCTGATAAATAGTTCGGCATGCCATCGGGATATGTTTCACGTGTATTAACGAAATTTCAACGTGTTTTTCAAAATTGTTCATCATCCATTTAGACATCGACGGCGTGTATTGCAAGAAATGTTCAAACTGCTTTTTAGAAAAATGTACATACGTCTGGAAAAAATGATCGGTGTGTTCCCGAAAGACTGTCAATGTGTTCTTGGAAATTATGCTTACGTTTCTGCAAGCACGCCCGACAATTTCAATACATTTATAGAGTTCATTATTATTATTGCACCATAAATTTTAATAGATGGCAAAACGTGTTAATAATAACTGCGTGTTTTTAAAAATTATAATGAAGTTATACAATAATTGTGAGTTAATGAAACCCAGCTACCCTTCTTCATGACTCATCTAACATAGTCCAAGGCCATCTGGCAAATTACTGATCATCGCCCCCACCCCACCCATCGCTGGCGATGCCTACATCTGGCTCTTCCTTCGCCGCCAACCAGTCCCACCCACTGATTCCTTGTGGAGACAGGGTTCTCAACTTAGTCACTAGAGCGGACAGAGGTCTAAGACCGGATCTACAAGTGCGTGAACAAAGAGGTAAGATCTCTAAATCTTCAAGGTTTACCGCACACCTTAATTTGAATACACGCGCATCTAAACCTTGCAACTTGTGTTGTGCGGCTTCTTCAGCGGTCGCAACGTCATCGAACCCGCCAGCAGGATGAAGGGCAACACCTTGAAGTTGCACAAAAATATCCATCTCAACAGCGCCGTGCTCCTTTGGACATACCGCTGACGATGGTGAATAGATCCAACAGCCCAAAGTCAGCAGATACATATTCCCTGCCATCAAGTATATAGCATAAAACTACCACAAATGCGGCATGTGTTTCCGAAAACTACCACTTTTCAGGCGCGTAAAAAAAACCTACCACTTTTAGGGTATTTTTTCTAAATACCTACCACCTTTAGTTAGTAACCGGTTTGGGCAATTTAAACGCGTTGATGACAGGGGTTGGCCCACCCTTTAGGGCTGATGTACCTACCTGCAGTTTTGTCACACATCGTATCCTGGCCGAATTAAAACAAAAATGATACAATAGAAAAGTTGCTATTCACATGTTTCCTACCTGCCATTTGTCTTTCTGCCCAGATTTTGACATAATGCATTTTGTCGTGAAACTTTACACACATATGTAACGCTAGACCATGTTTGCTCCAAATAAAGATTTAGAAATACTTGATTTTTCTAATATCTTTAAAAAAATTGCTAAACCGGTGCATGTAGACCCATGTGCCAAAAATTAATACTATTCAAAAACACCGTAACATCTCTAGTACGTTATAGAGAAGGATGAAAACAGTGCACAACCTGTTGGTTCCCACTCCAAAAACATGACCTAAGCTGCACGTTCAATATTATATTCCTTTATGTGAACTCTTTTTTATTCGTTCTTGACATCCTGATGTCAAATGGGATATGTCAGCATGCTAGATGAGTGGTTCTTGGCAGATGAATGGCCAATATTTGTAGAGGTTCTTACTAAATGAGTGGTTCCTGCTAGCATTACACTAATTGTGCCGCGTGCATCGATTGATGCAGAGGCCGGGGGTTCAACCTCCTTTTTATAAAAAAAACCAATCGCCTTTTTGACACGCTTTCTTTTAGTGGTTCTTAATCACTTTCATATATATGTTGTTGGCACATGCCCGACCTTGACGACATAGGCGCTGAGTACTTTTGAGCGATGCGCACATACAAGCTAGTTGCTGCTGATTACTTTCCAGACAGTCGAGCATATACAGTGAGATGCACGTACACAACTATTATATGGCACAACTGTTGATGGCAACAGAGATGTGCCGCTCCTTTGTTTATTTCCTTTTGAATCTGGAATTGTTTACAAAGTAGGGGGACCTGGGACTCTATAGCAGCTCACTAGCCTACTACAAGTCCTAGTCGGAACTGTTCCGTGTATACGATCCATAGACGGCCCACATATCGTGGTTAATTCAAACATATGTACAGGCTCCCATGTTCCCATCAATAAGCAATACAACTATAGCACCAACTACCATCATATGGTTACTTAATATCGATTCTCCGTGAAACATGTATAAGTACCTTATGCCTTCTCCCTTTTGGTGCTTCATATCAGAGTCAAAATACATGCTTCTAACTACATGATGTAAATGCCAACGAAGTAGCACTATGCTTGCCATACGAAGTTTTTGGGCAATGCAAAATGTTGGAATGAGCATGTGGGGTATTGGGAATTTGATATCCTAGACGTCGGAGATATGCAGTCATGCTTCCAACATGAAGGTGTACCTTTACGGAATCGGTTCAAGCGCAACCTTCTAGCCACTTTGGATGGTCTTTTGGAGACATACTTGAATGAAGTGTGACCAATGTGCTACTATATGCGCATGAAAAGAATTCGGTGGTGCGCTGGATGAGACCGGTCCACGACCAGTTGAAACTTAATGTGCAGAAGGCTTTCCGCTACTCTTCATACTAGGGCAGATGTGGGTTTCTCGTCGAAGAATTAGAAGGCACGGTTAGATGTCCCTAAGCAGTGCATCTAGTAAGCATCAAGCTGAAGCTGGTCTTCAGATCTATATGAGGGCGCAATTTAAAGCATTTCTTAGTTATCTGATAATTAAAGAGCACAACTATTTTTCAATACTTGTTCATTTGCTTCTACTGAAATGATGAAGCTCAAGAGTGCAAAGTAACAAACACAAAGAACAAAGACAAATATGGCTTGAAACTAGCGATGAAATTGGTGACCCAAAGAGTACCATCTAAACCTCTTTAGTTCAATCAAATAAACAAGTATTCAAAATCACATCATTTTTAGAAAACCAGTTAATTTGATTGAACAAAAGAGGGTTTGAGAATGTTAGGGTCACAAATTTGCGCCTCCAAGCTAGCCAAAATATGAATATTTACATTTCCCCTTCTTGGCACAAAGGAAACTAGAGCTAAAATACAAATACATTGATTTTGCAAAAGAAAAATTAATCCCATCAAGAAGCAGCTCCAACACAAACAAATTAAACGTCACAATTCACCAGCTAACAACTCCATAAAATGTACAGCTATATATCCACTTGCAAACTTGTAAATGGCCGAGAAGATATACTGCTGCAAAAACCTAATACTCAACTAGTTACTTGGAACTTTCCTGACAACTCTCTAGATTGGCAGATTCTATGCGAGACAGGAAAGAGAATACCTTGTTCTGCTCTACCAAAGGTATGCCATTACATGCACGTCGTACCAAAGGCAAAACCTCCACAATCCATCCATGTTCCACAAGAATTGGCGGCAATGCTTACGAAGAGTTAGCGCCAACGTTAGTGCACTTCGTTGCCTGTTGACATCGGCAGGACTTCGACACCATCCAAATCCCCGGATCGGGTGATGGCGTCATCCTCCCTCTCGGGGGCATCATTTTTGGAGATGTTTTGTTTTGTGGGTTCGTTGGTTGTGGGAGGTCTTTATTGCAACCGCCGTTTCCTTGTCTCCCGACACCACCCCGATGAGGATTAATATTACTCTTTTTTGTTTGTTTTTATTTCCCTACGCCTGGGAATAACTTTAGTCTTGTATGACTTCACTCTTTGTAGGTGTGGTAATGTGTGCACGTGTATGTGTGTTGGTGTTGGATCTATGTATCTTAATAATGTAGAGACTGGGTGTGTACTCATTGTATTTTTATCCCCATGATGCTTCATTATGAGTTAGTAAAGAATGGCTTTATCATGAAAAACTATATCAGTTGATCATCTATATATGCCAACATTTCCAAAATGCAACATTTCATTACAAGTTTACTCAAGGTGCCTCTACTTTTCTCGGTTATTGTTTTGATTTATGTAACATGATTGGTGCATCTATCACAAAAAAGTAAGAAAACATCACTGGTGCATCACTAGAAATTTAGTATAAGTTAGTTGGGTCGACTATTGGATGTAGAATCTCACTATCAAGATTCAAATCCTCACGACTAGAATTTGTGATTTCTCCCACATGTTACAGAGAAGGATGAAAACAGTGCACAACCGGTTGGTTCCCACTCCAAAACCGCGACATGTGACGTGCCTTAAACATTATATTCCATGATGCAAACTATTTTTCATGTGTTCTCGTAATTAACTCCTTGATGTCAACGGCTATGACGTAGCATGCTAGATGAATGGTTTTTGACAGATGATAAGAGATGAATGGCCAATCTTGGTATTGGCCTTGCTAGATGAGTGCTTCCTGGTAGCATTGCTAATTGTGTCACAACTCTAGTAATGATAATAGACTAAGGCTTTTTAACATGCTTTATTTTCGTGGTTCTTACTCACTTTCATGTGTTCGGTTCATGTTTCCATGTTCTCATCAATAATCAATACAACTATAGCACCAACTAGCACCATATGGTTACTTAATATTGATTCTCCATGAAACATCTATAAACACTTGACGCCTTCTCCTTTCTTACTTCATATCACAATCAAAATATAGTTGTCTAAAATGCGATGAAGTAGCATTTTGCTCGCCATATGAACTTTTTGGGCAATGTAAAACGTTTCATATTTGTGTACGTGTGCTTTCAGATTTTTGTTTGTGTTGGAATGAGCATGTGAGGTATTGGGAAATCAATCTCCGGCCAGACCGAGCATAACTGGGGCTACCTACTATATGCACAAAATTGTCTCAAAAAATAATATATGCACAAAAGGAGAATCCGGTGGTACACTCAGGGGCGGAGCCCGGATTTGAACATAGGGGGGGGGGGGGACAGAAGAAGATATTGAAACACAAATGAGACATAGCACAAATATTTCAATTCTTAAATATTGTAGCTATACCGAACAAGTAACATAACAATTTTCAATAAATAGCGTATGTAGATTTCTACTAGTCCGAAGCATAGCTACGCCCCACCCCCCACGCGGGCAATCGAACAAATCAATAATCTCATTAATGTTAAATTTTCCAACTATTTCCTTCCCAATGTATAGAACCATGCAATCAATAACGGTCACCCATTTTTTTTTAACACACACGTGTCTTGATAAGTTTAATTACTGAAAATGATTCGTAGTTGCAATTGATACCCGGAGAATGATGAACAATCGCAATTACCTATCAACCATTGGGTACACACAAGCTTTACCTGTTATGTTCAGTAGGTCGCTATATGGCATCATATCTCCCAAGCTGGATTTTCATCTTGAACCGTAGAGTTAGAGTTTGCATCAATTGGCTTGAATATTACTTGTCAGTGGTGTCTTCCTCGTCATGACCTAACATTAGTACAAACAAAATATGTAATCTGTAGCTCTTTTTTTTGCGAAAATATGTAATCTGTAGCTGATCTAACAAGTGACAAAATATACTAACTACTAACAACTTATGAATTTGTTTGTTTAATCAAAATGACGCCACAATATTATGCATATATACATAATAATACCTCTGCTTCTGGTTCACAGGACGAAGTTAGTGAAATTGGGTGCGGCGGTGCCGGCGTGCTGCCCATCTGACCGTGGTCCATACACTCTGTATACTCGCCGAATTGTACTTGATTGATGTGCGACAAGCCACGGCGACGGCCCGACGACTAGCGGCCGGCGACGATGTTCCAGTGCTCCATCGAGATCAAACCCTAGCCTCCTAGCACGTCGCACGTAGCGTCAGCGCAGAAACCGTGGAGTTTAGGAAGTTGCCACAAGCCCACAATGTGTGATTATGCGTGCGTGTGCATTGATCGATTATACGTGACTTTTTTTAGGTCTAGTCGACAGTGCGGATGCATACGTACGTGCAACCTTGGCCCTTTGTTGACTTGTTGCAAATTGTTTTGGGCTTGGCACTAAGAGCTTAGCCCATATGCTCTACTAATGGCTGGTAATTAAGCCTAATATTAGTACTAGCCCCCGCTAGAACTTCTTGGGGGTGGCCGATCCATAGGGGGGGGGGGGGGGGGGGGGGTCTCACCAGACGAGACCGATCCACTGTCACTTGAAACTCTTCATACTAGGGTAGATGTGGGTTTCCTGTTTTAGGCCTCCTTTGGTTCATATGGTAGGAATATCATAGGAATAGGGAAATCATAGGAAGTGAGATAACATGCATCTCACTTCCTATAGGGAAAAAGATGTCACTTGATTCATAGGATAGGATTTTTTTTCCATTGAGTCTAGGCTAATGTTTTTTCCTTTAAAATGTGAAGAATTGATTCCTATCCTATATAAGAATAGGAATCTATTCCTACAAACCAAACATCTCCATAGGAATATTTCCTACAAAATTCCTATCCTCTAGAAATCCTACAAGATTCCTCCAAACCAAAGGAGGCCTGAGAGTCCCCTAAGCAATGCATGACGCAAACTTGGAGCTGAAGCGGAAGCTAACAATGTAGGGCATTTCTAATTAACTTAGTTTGCTAATAATTAAAATGCACGGGTCAACTTTTTTCAATACTCTCCGCTTCCTTCTACTGAAACGGTGAAGCTCAAAAGATTACAAAGCGACAAACACAAGGAATTGAAGACAAATATGGCTTCAAACTAGTGATGCAAAATTGGTAACCCATAGATTACCATCTAAACACTCTTTAGTTCAATCAAATAAACTAGTTTTTCACAATCGCATCATTTTTAGAAACCCAGCTCATTTGTTTGAACAAAAAAGGATTTTAGAATGTTGGGTAGCCAAATTGCGCCTCTACTTGGAAAGTGATGATAGATTACCTATCATTAGTAGTAGCCTAGTGCCACCAAGGTGGTCCAGATATTAATATTTGCATTTTTTTACCGTTCTTGGCACAAAGAAAACTAGAGCTAAAATACAAAGGCATTGCTTTTGCAAAGAAAAGTTAATACCATCAAAGAAGCATCTCCAACACGAATAAATTAACGTCACAATTCACCATCGAACAACTCCATAACATGTACAACTATATATCCACTTGTAAACTTGCACATGGCCGAGAAGATATACAACTGCAAATACGTAATACTCAACTAGTTACTCGGATGCTTCCCGACAACTCTCCAGATTCTATACAAGATGGGAAATAGAACACCTTGTTCCTCTCTACCAATGTATGCCATTACATGCACGTTGTACCAAAGGAAAAACCTCCCCAATCCATCGATGTTCCACTAGAATTGACAGCAATGCTTATGAAGAGTTAGGGTCGACATTAGTGCACTTTGTTGCATGTTGACATCGGCAGGACTTCGACACCATCCAGATGCTCGGATCAGATGATGGCGTCATCATCCCTCTCGAGGACATCGTTTCTTGAGATGATTATGTTTGGTGGGGTTTGTATTGCAGCCGCGGCTTCCTTGTCTCTCGGCACCTGTCCGGCCAGGATCAATATTACTCTTTTTCTATTTGTTTTTATTTTCCTACGCCTGAGCATAACGTTGGTCTTGTATGACTTTACTCTTTGTGTGTGTGTGTGTGTTGGTGTTGGATATATGTATCTTAATAATGCAGAGGCTGGGTGTGTACTCATTGTGTGTATCACCTTGATGCTTAATTGTTAGTTAATAAATAAAGGCTTTTATCATGGAAAAGTCTATCAGTTGATCATCTATATATGCCAAGGTTTTCAAAATGTAACATTTCATTTCAAGGTTATTCAAATTACCTCTACTTTTCTCGGTTATTGCTTTGATTTATGTAACATGATCGGTGCATCTGTCACAAAAAAGGAAGGAAACATCACCGGAGCATCACTAGAAATTTAGCGTAAGTTAGTTGGGTCGATAATTGGATGTAGAATCTCACCGTCAAGATTCAAATCCTCATGACTAGCAGTGCACAACCGGCTAGTTCCCACTTCAAATCACGACATGAGCTGCGCCTTAAACATTATATTCGATGATATGGACTATTTTGCATTCGTTCTCGTAATTAACTCCCTGATGTCAACGGCTATGTTTTAGCATGCTAGATGGGTGGTTCTTGGCAGATGAGAAGAGATGAATGGCCAATCTTTGTATAGGCCTTGCTAGATGAGTGGCTCCAGTAGCATTACACTAATTGTATCACAACATTAGTAATTATAATATACTGAGGCTTTTTAGCATGCTTTATTTTTGTGGTTCTTACTCACTTTCATGTATACATGTTCCCATGTTCTATTCAATAAGCAATACAACTATAGCACCAACTACCACCATATGTACCCAAAAAAACTACCACCATTTGGTTACTTAATATAGATTCTTCGTGATACATCTATAAATACTTGATGCCTTCTCCCTTCTTGCTTCATATCACAATCAAAATATATACGTCTAAAACGCCGACGAAGTAGCATTGTGCTCACCATATGAAGTTTTTGGGCATTGTAAAAAAAATCATGGTTGTTTCCAGATTTTTTTATTTGTGTTGGAATGAACATGTGAGGTATTGGGAACTCGATATCTGGTAAGACCGAGCAGATTAGTTGAAACTAAATGTGGACAGGGCTTTCCACTACTCTTCATACTCAGACGAGGGTTTCTCATTCGAGAGGCACATGAGTAGTGAACCTAGAGAACTTGGAGATGGAACAGAAGCTCGCCATGTATGGCATTTCCAGCTTAGTTTGATTGGAATTAAAGATCACACATGGGCTCTTTTTCAATACTTGTTTACCTCATGCTCCTTAAACAATGAAGCTCATAAGAGTACACAGCAACAAATAGAAGGAAGCCATTGCTTGAAACTATTGATGCAAGAACACCCTCTAATCCTCTTTATTAGCTCAATCGAAGCACCAACAAAAACAAATTAAACATGACATATTACCAATTTGTTAACGCAAGGGAGTAGTTTACTTGTTTGAACAAAAGAGTGTTTGTTCGAACAAAAGAGGGTAACCAATTTGCGCTTCTACTTGCAACATGATGATAGATTACCCATCATTAGACAAGACCTCCGAGTAGCCTAGGTACCAAGGTGGCCCAAACATGATTATTTACATTCTCCCCTTATTGGCACAAAGGTAAACTAGAGCAAGAATGCTAGACATTAGTTTTGCAAAGAAAGTTAACCCATCAAGCAGTAGTTCCACATAAACAAATTAAACGTCACAATTCACCAAGCTAACAACTCCATAAAATGTATAGCTATATATCCACCTGTAAACTTTTACATGGCCGAAAAGATATAAAGCGGCAAACCCTAATACTCAACTAGTTACTCGGAAGTTTCCCGAAGGCTCTCCAGATTCTACACAAGATAGGAAAGAGAACACCTTGCTCCTCTCTACCAAGGCATGACATTACATGCACGCTGTACCAACGGAAAAACCTCCACAGTCCATCCATGTTCCACCAGAAGTGATGGCAATGCTTAAGAAGAACCAACGTCAACGTCAGTGCACTTCGCCGCATGTTGACATCTGCAGGGCTTCGACGCCATCCGCACCCAGTTCTCTGAGATCAAGCGGAAAATGTTAGGAAACTGAAAAGAAATCTACATCATGTGATGCATCAGTCTGACCATCTGCTTACCTCCTGAGATTATTAACTTCTCAACCCGTGCAGCTATATGCTTCACATATGTGCAGTTCTTCCATTCATTCAAGTGGACCTTGATGGTGATCGGATCATGTCAAGGTATTTTTCATCACATGTCTGAAGGACTTTCTGTACGACGTAGTTGCCAAACTGATTCTTCATCGGTGTCTGCATAACAAATGGGTAAAGTCAGAATGAAGTGCACTCAAATCACTAAAGAATTGGTGCGCATCATGAAAAAGTTTGCACAAATAATAGAACATAGTAACAAATTAGAACCGAGGTTTGTCTGATACCCAATGACCTAGAAATCAAGCACATACTAAACCAACAAGGCTTTTGTAGACACTATCAACTCATGTATTGCCTAGTCACACAAAAAGAACCAGACACATGTTGGGGCTTCAAGAAATGACCCCACCAATTAGAAAGTTAGCGGTGAATATACTCAGATATTTGTAGCAGTGAAGATACTCTGCAGCCTATGAGTAATAGGTCGGGTGAACCCTGTATTTTAGGTTTGTATGGAGAATATGTTTGCATATGACCAAAATAATGTAAATGTACATCTGATCCTGGGAACACATGCAGACATGTTGTGGGCGATTGATTTTGCACGGGTCAGTGTTGATGATTACTAACCAAATTTGGCAAACTGAAAGTATCATCTCCCATGTACCGTGTTGTTCAGAGGGGGTTGCTGCGAATCTGTTGACTACAAGGTAGTTTTGGTATTCATGCAAGGGACAAGTGCTTAATGCCACGTATCACTATGTATCGCCAAAGGATATGGTTTTCAAGATCAGAATGGTTTGATTAGAAAATAGGCAATGATGCACAATATCTTAGTTAAGTAGGACAAACCTGAAATGTTTGACCACAATAAAAAAATCCCTCATAAGGACATCACGTTCTTCAGGAGTTCCATAGGCCAAACAATTTTCAATGACATTAGATGCATATTTCTACTGGCTCAAGATCACCACTTGCCCTTTCAGTTTCTGAATAATGGACGACCGCTCCTCTGGCTTCCCATATTGCAAGAATGCTAAAGAAACTTAAAAGTTCACCGATTTTAGGTGCTTCTTCAAGTTTTGTGAGGGTTTTTGTCTTGCTCGGGAAGACTAAACGGCGTGGCTTTTTGAAGATGGAATAAGGTTCTCCCCGCCAAGCCTCCGTTCCTGTGGTGCATCTAGCATCACCGAAGGGCGTGCGGAGGTGTCTCTCCGGCGGATCTCGCGAGATTTGTTCGGTGGTTGTCTTTGGTGGATCTTCTCGGATCCGGTCTTTGTTCATGTGTCTTCTGGTTGGATCCTTCTGGTCTAATCTTCTCTTCATTCGCGTCGGTTGTTATTCTGGTGCGTTGGCTAGTTCCCACTCCAAAACCGCGACATGAGATGCGCCTTAAACATTATATTCCATGATGCAAATAGTTTTTCTTTTTTTCTTGTAATTAACTCCCCGATGTCAACGGTTATGTTTTAGCATGCTAGACGAGTGGTTCTTAGCAGGTGAGAAGAGATGAATGACCAATCTTTGTATAGGCCTTGCTAGATAAGTGCTTCCATGTGCATTGCACTAATTGAGTCAGATATCTAGTGAATATAATATACTAAGGCTTTTTCACATGCTTAATTTTCATGGTTCTTACTCGTTTTCATGTATTTTGTACAAGTTCCCATGTTCTCATCAATAATCAATACAGCTATAGCGCCAACAACCACCATATGGTTACTTAATATTGATTCTCTGCGAAACATCTATAAATACTTGATGTCTTCTCCCTTCTTGCTTCATATCACAATCAAAATATACACGTCAGATGAAGTAGAACTGTGCTCACCATATGAATTTTTGGGCATTGTAATTTTTTCCGTATTTCATATTTGTGTATGTGTGTTTCCAGATATTTATTTGTGTTGGAATGAGCATGCGAGGTATTGGGAATTCGATATACGGCAAGACAGAGCATAACTGTGGACCAACTACTCTATGCACAAAAAGAGAATTTTGTGGTATACTAGACAAGACCGATCCACGGTCACTTGAAACTCTTCATACTAGGGCGGATATTGGTTCCCCGTTGGAGAGGCCCATATGTAGTGCATCACGCAAACTTGGAGCTCAAGCGGAAGCAAGCAATGTAGGGCTTTTCCAAGTTAGTTTGCTAATAATTTAAATGCACAGTTCAAATTTTTTCAATACTTTCCGCTTCCTTCTACTGAAACGATGAAGCTCACAAGAGTACAAAGCAACAAACATAAGGAACCCAAGAAAAATATGGCTTCAAACTAGTGATGCAAATTGGTAGCCCATAGAGTTTCCTCTAAACCATGTTTAGTTCAATCAAATAAACTAGTTTTTCACAATCGGGTCACTTTTAGAAAACCAGCTCATTTGTTTGAACAAAAGTGGGGTTGAGAATATTAGGGTCGCCAAATTGTGCCTCTACTTGGAACATGGTGATACATTACCTATCATTAGTAGTATCCTAGTGCCACCAAGGTGGCCCAAATATTAATATTTGCATCCCCCCCCCCTTGTTGGCACAAAGGAAACTAGAGCTAAAAGACATATACATTGGTTTTGTAGAGAAAATTTAATCCCATCAAGAAGCATCTCCAACGCAAACAAATTAACATCACAATTCACCTGTGAACAACTCCATAACATGTACAACTATATATCCGCTTGTAAACTTGTACATGGCTCAGAAAATATGCAACCGCAAAAACCTAATACTCAACTAGTTACTCAGAAGTTTCCCGACAACTCTCTAGATTCTATACAAGATAGGACAAGAGAACACCTTGTTCCTCTCTACCAAGGTATGCCATAACATGCATGTTGTACTTATGGCAGTTCTTACGAAGAGTTAGCATCGATGTTAGCGTTGCTTGTTGACATCGGCAGGACTTCGACACCATCCAAATCCCCGGATTGGATGATGGCGTCATCCTCCCTCTCGAGGGCATCGTTTTTGGAGATGGCTATGTTGTGTGGGTTTGTGGGTTGTGGGAGGTTTGTATTGCAGCTGCCACTTCCTTGTCTTTCGGCACATGCCTGGCGAGGATCAATACTACTCTTTTTCTATTTGTTTTTATTTTCCAACGCATGGGCACAAGTTGTTCTTGTTTGACTTTGCAGGTGTGATAATTTGTGTGTGTGTGTATTGGTGTTGGATCTATGTATCTAAATAATGCAAAGGCTGGGTGTGTACTCATTGTGTTTGTATCCCATTGATGCTTCATTATGAGTTAATAAAGAACTGCTTTTATCATGAAAAAGTCTATCACTTGATCATCTATATATGCCAACGTTTCCAAAATGCAACATTTCATTTCAAATTTATTCAAATTACCTCTACTTTTCTCGGTTATTGTTTTGATTTATGTAACATAACCAGTGCAACTGGTACCAAAAAGGAAGAAAACATCATGTGTGCATAAATAGAAATTTAGAGTAAGTTAGTTGGTTGATAATTCGTTGTAGAATCTCACCATCAAGATTCAAATCCTAACGACTAGAATTTTATAAGTTCTCTTACATGTTGAACGGAAGGATGAAAACCGTGCACAACCGGCTGGTTTCCACTCCAAAACCACGACATGAGCCACGCCTTCAATATTATATCCCATGATGCCAACTATTTTTCATGTGTTCTTGTAATTAACTCCCGGATGTCAACGGCTATGTTTTAGCATGCTGGGTGAGTGGTTCTTGGAAGATGAGAAGAGACGAATGGCCAACCTTTGTATAGGTCCTTGCTAGATGAGTGGTTCCCGGTAGCATTACACTAGTGTCACAACTCTAGTAATGATAATATACTAAGGCTTTTTAACATGCTTTATTTTTGTGGTTCTTACTCACTTTCATGTATATGTACATGTTCCCATCAATAAGCAATACAAGTACATCACCAACTACCACCATATGGTTACCTAATGCCGATTCTTCGCGAAACATCTACAAATACTTGATGCATTCTCACTTCTTGTTGCGTATCAAATCAAAATATAGACATCTAAAATGCCGACGAAGTAGCACTATGCTCGCCAAATGAAGCTTTTGGGCAATGTAAAATGTTTCCATATTTGTGTACGTGTGTTTCTAGATATTTATTTGTGTTGAATGAGCATGTGAGGTATTGGGAATTCGATATTCGTCCGGACCGAGCATTGTTGGGGAACGTAGCAGAAATTCAAAATTTTCCTATGTGTCACCAAGATCTATCTATGGAGTGACTAGCAACGAGGGGAAGGAGAGTGCATCGACATACCCTTGTAGATCACTAAGCAGAAGCGTTCAAGTGAACGGGGTTGATGGAGTCGTACTCGTCGTGATCCAAATCACCGAAGATCCTAGTGTCGAACGGATGGCACCTCCGCGTTCAACACACGTACAACCCGATGACGTCTCCCATGCCTTGATCCAGCAAGGAGAGAGGTAGAGGTTGAGAAAGACTCCATCCAGCAGCAGCACAACGGCGTGGTGGTGGTGGAGGAGCGTGGCTATCTTGCAGGGCTTCGCCAAGCATCGCAGAAGAGGAGGAAGAGAGGGATGCAGGGCTGCACCAACGAGAGATTGAATCGCGTGTTGTGGGCAGCCCTATGCCTCAATATATATAGGGGAAGGGGAGGGGCTGCGCCCCCTCTAGGGTTCCCACCCCTAGGGGGGGCGGCAGCCCTAGATGGGGAACAAGGGTGGCGGCCAAGAGGGGAGGGGAGAGGGAGGCGCACCAATATGGGCCTATATCCCCTTAGGGTTTGCCCCCTTTCCACCTCTTAGGCGCCATGGGCCCTTGTGGGAGGCGCACCATCCCACTAAGGGGCTGGTCCGTCACCACTCTTAGCCCATGCAAGCCTCCGGGGTTGGTGGCCCCACTTGGTGGACCCCCGGGACCCTCCCGATGGTCCCGGTACGTTACCGGTAAACCCCGAAACTTTTCCGGTGACCAAAACAGGACTTCCCATATATAAATCTTTACCTCCGGACCATTCCGGAACTCCTCATGACGTCCAGGATCTCATCCGGGACTCCGAACAACATTCGGTAACCACATACAAACTTCCTTTATAACCCTAGCGTCATCGAACCTTAAGTGTGTAGACCCTACGGGTTCGGGAGACATGCAGACATGACCGAGACGTTCTCCGGTCAATAACCAACAGCGGGATATGGATACCCATGTTGGCTCCCACATGTTCCACGATGATCTCATCGGATGAACCACGATGTCAAGGACTTAATCAATCCCGTATACAATTCCCTTTGTCTATCGGTACGATACTTGCCCGAGATTCGATCGTCGGTATCACGATACCTTGTTCAATCTCGTTACCGGCAAGTCTCTTTACTCGTTCCGTAACACATCATCCCGTGATCAACTCCTTGATCACATTGTGCACATTATGATGATGTCCTACCGAGTGGGCCCAGAGATACCTCTCCGCTTACACGGAGTGACAAATCCCAGTCTCGATTCGTGCCAACCCAACAGACACTTTCGGAGATACCTGTAGTGTACCTTTATAGCCACCCAGTTACGTTGTGACGTTTGGCACACCCAAAGCACTCCTACGGTATCCGGGAGTTGCACAATCTCATGGTCTAAGGAAATGATACTTGACATTAGCAAAGCTTTAGCATACGAACTACACAAACTTTTGTGCTAGGCTTAGGATTGGGTCTTGTCCATCACATCATTCTCCTAATGATGTGATCCCGTTATCAATGACATCCAATGTTCATGGTCAGGAAATCGTAACCATCTATTGATCAACGAGCTAGTCAACTAGAGGCTTACTAGGGACATGGTGTTGTCTATGTATCCACACATGTATCTGAGTTTCCTATCAATACAATTCTAGCATGGATAATAAACGATTATCATGAACAAGGAAATATAATAATAATCAATTTATTATTGCCTCTAGGGCATATTTCCAACAGTCTCCCACTTGCACTAGAGTCAATAATCTAGTTCACATCGCCATGTGATTAACACTCACAGATCACATCGCCATGTGACTAACACCCAAGAGTTTACTAGAGTCAGTAGTCTAGTTCACATCACTATGTGATTAACACTCAATTAGTTCTAGGTTTGATCATGTTGCTTATGAGAGAGGTTGTAGTCAACGGGTCTGAACCTTTCAGATCCGTGTGTGCTTTGCTGTAAGTGCATCTAGTGCCACCCCTAGTTGGTTTTGGAGTATTGACGACAAACCTAGTTGAGGGACTAATGTGTTTGTGAGAATTGCAGGATAACACAGGTAGAAGTCCCTCATTGATTCGGTTTAGCTACCAGAGATGACCCCCAAAAATGTATGAAGACATTGAAGACAATGGTGGTTCATGAAGACATTCGTGTCGAAGACAATGACATATGAAGACTCCCCATGAAGCTTTTGGAACTCGAAGACTTAGATCCTTCGTAGCTTTACTTTATTCATGTTGTGTTATAGGAACCACCGTACTGTTAAGTGGGGTCCAAGAAAACCAGTCAGGATGACTGAAGTGATGCCTAATTCAAATCCTATGTCTTCGAGTGAAGACAATGAGAGAAAATCTTGTCCAGAGTCAGACAAGTCAGCTTTACTTGCAGCCCAAGTAAAGTTGCCGTGAGAGTTCAAAATCCGACCGTTAGTACACGTGTCAGTTCCTTAGTGACCCAGGGTCATTTCGGACAAATCAGGTCAGGATTGCCAAGTGGCTATAAATAGCCCACCCCCACAACCATAAACGGTTGGCTGCTCAGATTTCAGTGCATGGCTTTTGTCGTTTGAGAGCAACCCACCTCGAAGCCTTTGAGAGAAAATCCTTAGTGAGGAGAAAAGCCCTAACCACCCAGAGCCAGAGTAATTGGGCATCACTTAAGTCTTCTTGTCTGAGTGATCTGAAGACTTATTACACTTGAGGACTGTGCATCCTCCAGACGGTTAGGCGTCGCGTTCTGAGCATCCAAGAGAAATTGTGGATTGCCGGTGAACGAAGTCTGTGAAGGTTTGGGAGTCTACCTTGAAGACTTACCAGAGTGATTGGGCGGGGTCTGTGTGACCTTAGCTCAAGGAGAAAACGGTGAGGACTGGGTGTCCTGAGCTGCGTGTTCAGGACTGGGTGTCCGGGACTGTGTGTCCTTTGGTTTAAATACCTAGCCGCTCCAACCAGACGTACAGTTGTCACAGCAACTGGAACTGGTCCAACATATCATTGTCTTCAACGTGTCACTGGTTTCATCTTCACCTCCCTTTACTTACCAGTACACATTGTGAAGCTATTGCATGCCTGCTTAATCTTCTGTCTTCACAACCTGACTGTATGATCTGTTTGGCTTCATAACTTCTTCCAACCTGATCCTCATTACACTGAAGCTATTTGTCTCTGTGCTTTCATTGTACTGTATATTTGACTATGGCTTGCGTTGTGTAATCTACCTTCCGCTGCATAGTGATAGGCTTCAAGTCTGTTTGTCTTCATAACTTCCACATTTTGAAGACTTTCTTAAAAATCGCCTATTCACCCCCCCCCCCCTCTAGTCGATATAACGCACTTTCAATTGGTATCAGAGCAAGGTGCTCCCTTGTTCTGTGTGATTCGGTTTAACCACCTAGAGTTTTAGCTATGTCGACTGCAGGGATAATTAAAGTCTCCGCTGCGTGCCCCGTCTTCGATGGAACTGAATATCCCTACTGGAAGAATAAGATGCGCATGCATCTTGAAGCCATTGACGTCGACCTATGGTATGTCGTCGAAAACGGCGTTCCCAAGGCTGGAGAAGGTGTCACTGCTGCTGATGTCAAGAAGTTCACTCAACTGGACTCCACTGCCAAGAATATTATCTGTGGTCATCTGACCAAGGGACAGTACGGCCGTGTGAGTGCCTGGAAGACATCCAAGCTGGTCTGGGACTGGCTCTCCAAGGTCAATGAAGGCATCTCAACCCAGAGAGATCAGAGAATCAGTGTTCTTCGAAATCTCTTCAACCGCTTCAAGCGAAATGACAATGAGAATGTCCAGCACACATTTGACCGGCTCACTGACATCACAAATGAGCTTCAAGCCCTTGGCGCCACTGAGATCACCAAACATGAAATCGTCAAGACGCTGCTAAGATCACTTGATAGTTCATTTGACATTCTAGCCCTGATGATTCAAGAACGTCCAGACTTCAAGACACTCGATCCGTCTGACATACTTGAGAGGCTCAACACACATGAGTTTCAGCTTTCTGAGAAAAGAGATATCTACGGTCCAAACTATGGGCGAACTCGTGCCTTGAAGGCAAAAGCTGTGTCATCATCTGAAGAGGAATCTGACAGCAGTTCTGATGATCCTGAAGACATTGGAAGGGAACTTGCAATGCTAGTGAAGAAGTTCCAGAAATTCACCAAGAAGAAAGGCTTCAGAAAGTCTTCACGATCAAGCTCAAGGAATGATGAAGCTTCTGCGCATGACTACAAGAGGAAAACTTGTCACAAATGCAAGAAAACTGGACACTTCATCTCCGAATGCCCATAGTGGGACAATGAGAACAGAAAGAAGAAGAAGAGCAAGGAATATGACACTGACGATAAGAAGACGAAGAAATACTCAAAGTCTTCGTCCAAGTCTTCCTCAAAGTCTTCATCACACAAGAAGAGTTCATCTGGCAAGGCTCGTGCGTTTGTTGGCAAGGAAATGGATTCAGAGGAGGAGTCCGCTTCTGAGGAGGCAGAGGTGGAGTCTGAGGAGGAGTCTGATTCAGGCATTGCAAGTTTGGCTACAGCCTATGTCGCCAAGTCCATCTTCAACACTGAAGACAATGACTCTATCACCATCACCGATGCAAATGACAAGGACGACTCTACTCCCACCTACTGCTTCATGGCACGTGGTGCCAAGGTAAACACACGCACCACTCACTATCAAACATCTAGTGACGATGACTCTGGTTGTGATTCAAAACCCAGTTACAAAACACTTGCTAAAATTGCAACTGAACAACAAAAGGCCATGGAACATATTCAAAAACTGTTAGACAGAAGCGATGATCTATTGGGTGCTGAAATGACTCGTTCTGAATCCTTAATTGAAGACATAAAAAATCTTCACGTTAAGTATCAGGAACTCGAAGATCGTCTTGAGACTCTCTCAACTACTCATGAAAAGCTTTCCTATTATTATCTTCAGAAGAAGCAAGATCTTGAGAAGTTGAGAGCGGATCATGAAGATCTTCAAAAGGAAAACGAGTCACTTCGAGCCGAACAGATCAGTTCTGCTCAGGAAGGATTTGAACCACCATGCCTTGAATGCATTGAGCGTGATAATGCTACTTCTGTCGCTAAATGTTCCACTGCTACTGCTGTTGCAATATCTTCAACTGTTGAAGTGGTAACTAACCCCTCTGCTGAGGATACCACTGCTATTGCTGATGAAAATGCTAGGTTGAAGACATTGCTTGAAACAGGAATGTACAAAAGTCTCAAAGGACATCAGACACTATGTGATGTCCTCAAGAAGCAAATTCTGAACCGAAACCCTAGCAAAGAGGGTGTTGGGTTCGTGAGGAAAATTAATGCAGATGGCTCTTACTGGAAACCTGAGCAGTACCCCAAAAACACATGGGTTGCTGCAAAGGAATCCTCATTAGATCCATCCAATCTATCTGGCTTCACTTGTGCTAATCCAATTATCATTGATGAATCCTTTGATGCAAGCTATAAACTGTCTAGGAATTAGAATGGTGAAGTATTTGCCAGGTACATTGGTACTAACTGCAGGAATGGACCGCCTATGAAGAAGATCTGGGTTCCAAAAACGTGTCTTGAGAATCTTCCTGTGAATGTCCTCATGACACCTCACATGAAGAAGACAAACCTCAGACCAAAGGCTTCATATGGTCCAAAGGGTTCATACAGGCAGAGGGCTCATCTAAGTTGCACTAACACAAATGCTTTGCAGGGAAACCATGCTCAGGCTTATGAGAGAGGCTCTTCAAACCGTCATTCTCATATGACCAAAAATTATTCTGCCTATTCTTATAAGTATTATTGCCCACCTGCTAGACTGTTTGCTAGGGCTTCAAAGCCAAAATTCTCAGATGCTGCACTTAGACTTATTGCTTCTAAGCCACCCTTGAAGATGTGGGTGGTTAAGAAAGCTTAACTCTCTTTTGCAGGGAAAGGTCTCCAGCTCAAAACCAAAATCTTCTGATGCTATTGCTGGAGACCTTAAAAAAACTCGTGGGGCGCACGATCAAATGCCCGAATGGCATCACTATGTATCTCATATCTGAATCGCATGCTACTCTCCCTGCTTGTCCTAACCTGGATCTCAGTTTTCATAACCCACTGGTTCGTCAAATGTTTTTGCTTCACAACACTCTTGGTGAAGCCTATCCCCCTAACTGCACTGTAGGGTACGACACCAGTAACTTCGGAGTCTTCAGTATGGATTATTGACAGCGGGTGTACAAATCACATGACTGGCAAGAAAAGTCTCTTTATGGACTCAACCTTACGTCCATCTGACAAGAGCCACATCACATTCGCTGACACTGGTAAAAGTAAGGTACTGGGTCTAGGTAGAGTTGCAATCTCAAGGGATCAACACATGGATAAAGTCATGTTTGTTGAATCCCTTGGCTTCAACTTAATGTCTGTCTCAATGCTTTACGATTTAAACATGATTGTAATCTTTGGAAAATATCGCTGTCTGGTACTAATGGAATCTGACAAGTCTCTAGTGTTTGAAGGGTATCGAAAAGATGATTTGTACGTGGTAGATTTCTCAGCAGGACCACAGCTTGCAGTTTGTCTTCTCGCAAAGGCTTCAGAATGCTGGCTTTGGCATCGAAGACTTGGGCATGCTGGTATGAGGAACCTCCACACCCTTGCTAAGAAGAAGCATGTCATAGGCATCGAGGGCGTCAAGTTCAAGAAAGATCACTTATGCGGTGCCTGTGAAGCTGGGAAGATGACAAGGGCAAAACATCCTTCGAAGACAATCATGACCACTACTCAACCCTTCGAACTGCTTCACATGGATCTCTTCGGCCCTACCCACTACTCAACTTTCTCCACTACTGCTTGCCTCTATGGCTTCGTCATTGTTGATGATTACTCTAGATATACTTGGGTGCACATAATCCTTTACAAGACTGAAGTGCAGGATGTCTTCAGACGCTTTGCAAATCGGGCAATGAACAATTATGGCGCCAAGATAAAGCACATCAGAAGTGACAATGGCACAGAATTCAAGAACACCGGCCTTGACACATATCTTGATACATTGGGCATCACTCATGAATTCTCAGCTCCATACACGCCACAACAGAATGGCATCGTCGAACGCAAGAACAGAACACTCATTGAGATGGCCAGAACAATGTTAGATGAGTACAAGACACCAAGAAAATTCTGGACTGAAGCCATTGACACTGCATGCCATACTATCAACCGTGTGTATCTTCACAAGCTGCTGAACAAGACATCTTATGAACTTCTGACTGGCAAGAAGCCAAATGTGAGTTACTTCAGAGTATTTGGATCGAGATGCTGGATCAAGGACCCTCACCACACAGCAAAATTTGCTCCAAAAGCACATGAGGGCTTCATGCTTGGATATGGAAAGGATTCGCACTCCTACAGAGTCTTCAATCTCTTCCACTACAAAGTGGTTGAAACAGTGGATGTGCGGTTTGATGAGACCAATGGGTCACAAAGAGAGCAACTACCAGATGTACTAGACGAAGTTCCAGCCAGTGAATCAATCAAGCTAATGGGAACTGGAGAAATTATACCTTCTGAAGCTCGTCCTGAAGAAGAACTTATCATCTCAGCACCTGATCCACATGAAGACAATGCTCAGCCTGAAGACATTCCTCCCCATGACAACGTAAATCAGCAAGAGCAAAGTCTTCGACCCCTACATCCTCGTGTTGCCAATGAAGTGCAAATTGACAGAATAATTGATAGCATCAATGCACCTGGTCCACTGACTCGTTCAAGGGCAACTCAACTGGCAAACTTCTGTGGGCACTTCGCATTTGTCTCAATTTCAGAACCCAAGAAAGTTGACGAAGCCTTTATGGAACCTGAATGGATTCAAGCTATGCAAGAAGAGCTTCAACAATTTGAGCTGAATAATGTATGGGAGTTGGTTAAGCGTCCTGATCCACGGAAGCATAACATAATAGGCACCAAATGGATATACCGCAACAAGCAAGATGAGCATGGCCAAGTCGTCAGAAACAAGGCTCGTCTCATTGCTCAAGGATATACTCAAGTGGAAGGCATCGACTTCGACGAAACATTTGCTCCTGTGGCCAGACTTGAAGCCATCCGTATATTGCTGGCCTATGCAAATCATCACAACATAATCCTGTATCAAATGGATGTAAAAAGTGCCTTCCTCAATGGCAAAATTGAAGAGGAAGTGTATGTTGTGCAACCACCTGGGTTTGAAGATCCAAAACATCCTGACATGGTGTACAAGCTCAAAAAGGCACTATATGGCCTCAAACAAGCCCCTCGGGCCTGGTATGATACACTCAAATACTTCCTGAAAAGCAAAGGCTTCATACCTGGTTCCCTGGATCCCACTCTCTTCACAAAGACATATGATGGTGAACTGTTTGTGTGCCAAATATACGTGGATGACATTATCTTCGGCTGCACCAATCAGAAGTACAGTGAGGAGTTCGGATATATGATGCAAGAGCAATATCAGATGTCTATGATGGGGGAGCTGAAATTCTTCCTCGGTCTTCAGATAAGGCAACAACGCAATGGCATCTTCATATCTCAAGAGAAATATCTCAAAGACTGCCTGAAGAAGTTCGGTATGCAAGATTGCAAAGGCTTCACAACACCAATGCCAGCCAAACATCATCTGGGTCCTGACGACAATGGTAAAGAGTTCGATCAAAAGGTATACCGCTCCATGATTGGTTCTCTGCTTTATTTATGTGCATCTAGGCCAGATATTATGCTTAGTGTTTGCATGTGTGCTCGGTTTCAAGCGGCACCAAAGGAGTCGCATCACTTAGCAGTGAAGCGAATTCTTCGATATTTGGCTCACACACCAACTCTAGGGTTATGGTATCCAAAGGGCTCAGAGTTTGATCTGGTTGGATTTTCGGACGCTGATTACGCTGGTGACAAGGTTGATCGGAAGTCCACATCAGGCACATGTCATTTCCTGGGCCGTTCTCTTGTCTGTTGGTCTTCAAAGAAGCAGAACTGTGTATCTCTCTCCACTGCTGAATCTGAATACATTGCTGCTGGATCCTGCTGCGCTCAGCTTCTATGGATGAAGCAAACCCTCAAGGATTATGGCATTCATCTGAAGCAAGTGCCACTTTACTGCGACAACGAAAGTGCCATCAAGATCGCCAACAACCCAGTTCAGCACTCGAAGACAAAGCACATTGAAATTCGTCATCATTTTCTCAGAGATCATGTTACAAAGGAAGACATTGATATCATACACGTCAACACTGAAGAGCAATTGGCAGATATCTTCACCAACCCTTGGATGAGAAGAGATTTTGCAAGTTACGGTGTGAGCTAAATATCTTGGAATCCTCAAATGTCCTATGATCAGGCACACATCCTAACACTTATGCATGATGATGACTTAGATGTGCAACACACAAAGTAACGTATATCTTCAATCAATGAAGACATACATTCTAAGTGTGAATACATTAACGTGGAATTTGACCTCGGAGCGCCACGATAATTGTGCGCCGTGTCTGGGTTCAATACTTCCTATACGGTGGGTAGCGCCACCACCAAAATTTTTCTGCGTGAAGTGTTTTACTCATGTCGTTACATTTGCTATGTCTTCACATTTGGTTTGGCTTCAATCTCAACATGTCTTCATGATTATCTTCACTATGTTGATTATATATGCACTGGTGTTCTGTCCTCAACAGCATTCACTTATAGCTATGTCTTCTTGGCTGAATCTTTTGAACTAAGTGAATGTGATCGGACCCTAACCTCTCCATGCTTCCTACCTCAAACTCTATCTCTCCAAGTCATATGCACTCTATTGAAACTGTCGAATGTCTTCACTGCATCCTTGTCAGAAGAAGACACAGAGACAAACTTTAAAACGGCTTTTAATGTCTATCCATCAACTAGAATTCCGGAGAAGTAGGAACCTCTCCCGACAAACCAGGCGTGCGTGGGGTGAAACTGCCCCCACAATTCCGCATGCTGGCCACGTACTGATCAGATGCGAATCGCCAGGGGCACCTGAGTAATAGCGCAGTGCCGCCCATATCCCTATAAGTACTCGTTTCACTGCGGTCATTATCTCTTCTTCCTCCCTCGCACAAACCCTAGCACCACCGCTAACTCGCAACGACGCCGGCGACGAAGTGCTTCACTACTGCGACCTCTCCGACGTCGTTCTCACACCGACCGCGGCCACCAGTCTCTCCGCCGTCGTCCTAAGTGTCTTCCGTCGCCAAGTTCGGGCACGGAGGATCGAACTGCTCGGCCTCACCTCTCTTCTCGTCTAGCAGTTCCAAGTCTGGTAAATAACAAGCTTTTTACAGCCTCTTTTGATCCTATTGATCCATCACTTTCTGTCGCAAGAGGTTTCTATTCCTTCAAGTTTCATCCCTCTTGTCTGAATCTCATAACTTGCCTAGCATATTCACTTGTTCTTCATGAAGTAGTTAGATTCCTCACTTGTACTAATCTATGGGTTCGTACAAATCTGGAACCAACTTCTTTTCTATAAAGTGAATGTCTTCGTATGATGAGGTCAATGTCTTCTACACTGATTTATCTTCAAAATCTTCTGAGAATGCATATGACCTCTTCCCCTTCCCTCGCACCTTAATGCTGTCACAGGTACATGTCCGTGGGAGAATCTTTTGGTTCTCATAGTCTGCATTCATTTGCAGAATTCCTACAGCGTCACATCAATTCACCCGAAGCAAGTTCCTGTTGGTCAAGCAAAAGGAAGCCTTTGAAGCCTTTGAAACCTTTGAAGCCTTTGAAACTTTTGAAGCCTTCCAAGTTAAGCTTCATGGCATCCGAGAAACCATCAAGGAAGGGAGGCAGGCAGAGAAGGGGTGACACATCAAAGGATCTACCTGCAGATTTGGCAGAAACGTACCAAACAGATCCTGAAGAAACCTATGCTCAGCGCAAGACACGAATCCAATGGATTCGCAGGTACTGGGCAGAGCACTGGTTCCTATACCGCTTCGTCACCAAAGAATATGCAGAGAAGTGCGCCATCAAGCGGCCATGGGGAGATGCCTTGTACAAGAATCTTGTACCCCGAACCAGAGACGAAGCCATAGCTCAAGGTTTCTTTCCATGCATGGTCAGGGGACAACAGCCAGCTGATGCACATCCATCGTCCCTTCTCTGGTGTCGCGATGACACTCTGTTCAAGCGCAACTTCCAATTTGCCCAGAACTCTGCAAAGCAAAACAAGAAGGAGTTTGGATTGGACTTCAACCCTGGTCCCTCCAGACCAAGGGCAGATGGCACACGCGACGCTAATCCCAATGTCATCGGGCCATTCGCCAATCTCGACGGCCTCATCACTCACATTATAGTCCAAGGGACTGCCGTGAACGACCCTCCAGCAGACACTGAGTCTGATGATGCTCCTGCTGCCCCAGAGCCAAAGCAGATGAAGAAAAAGTCAAAAGCTTCCAAGCCAGTCGCCTCCCCCAAGATCTCCAAAGCGAAGCCATTGGCCACTGCACCTCCTGAAGCCAGTGTGCAGTCTGAAGGCTTATCAAGAGTCTCCAAGCCTCAAGATGCAAAGAAACCACAGCCACACACCAGCAAAGAGCTAACTGTCGCTGCCGTTCTTCACTGCGAAGCCATTGATCTGTCCAGTGACGAAGATCTTGGTGATGATGCTCTTGAGTAGCTCATCAAGAGCAAGGAGGAGGCTGAAATCTTCAACAATCTGCCTCTGTTCGATGCAAAAATCATCCACAGCTTCATAGATGAGTGGTTTGACACGCCCAACATCAGCTTTGATGATCTGCAGCTGCCCATTGGCCTCAGCGTGGCCTTCCAAGGAGCTATCGCTTCAGAACTCGCTATTGCCCAGCGCATCGTGGAACTGAAGCAAAAGATAGATTTTGAGAAGGCTCAGTTTAAGCAGAACATGGCCACGCTCAGCGTCCAAGAGATCAAAGACTTCAAGGTCATGCTGCATGAGCTGAAGGAAAACTTCATGCAGAAACGTGCCGAGGCTCAGGGATCACGCGAGCGCATGAAGCACTTGGCTGATCTCTGCATACAGGCCTACAACGAGGCCGAGAAGCGAAAGGCGCTTGGGCGTCCCGGCATCGACCCCAGGATGGCCGCCAAGAAAAAGAAGACGCCCACCGTGGCTGAAGAAGAGGCCCCACGCCAAGAAGCTATTCCAACTGTCTTCCCCACCGCCAAGCCTAGCTCGAAGCCAAAGCGCTCACCCGCTTCAGAGCTTAAGAAGACAAGGATAGCCGAAGCCAAAGCAAGGAAGAGGAAACACTCTGAAGCCTCTCCTTCAGACCCCACCACCAAGAAGCGCAAGTCCAAGAAGTCTCGGGCTGCTCCCACAGAGCCCTTGATAGTTGAACCCCTGTCTGTTCGCCGTCCTGATGAAGATCGTCAGCTGACCGTCCATGAGCCTGCTCTCACCGAGGCTCAGCGTGACGAAGACATTCCAGCAGCCGACCCCACCGCTGCTGAAGACATTGGTCTCGAAGACAATGTACAAGATGATGCAGTCCTTCCTCAGCTCGAATCGAGTGAATTGCTCAGCATTGGTCGTCCCTTGACGCCAATCACACAAGATGCATCGTGGGCAGATCGCCCACAGGAGGAAGAGAATGAGCCCCAGACCACTGCAACTCCACCAGCATCGCCTGCATTCCGTAGGCTTCGCAGAGGACCAAGGGCTCAAGCTGCTGACGACATTCCGGCTGCATCAGCCGAAGACAATGAGAAAGCACCACAGGAACCCCAAGCTCCAACTCCACCACCCCAACAAGAGGCCGTTCTCCAGGAGAACGTGCCTGAGTCTGTTCCTCTCACTGCACGTGTTGAGGATGAAAACTTAGAGGCTGCCACACACAATGCTGAAGACAATGTGGAGCCCTCTCCGACAATAGCTTCAGAACATACTGAAACTGCTGACCCTGAACCTTCTGCACCAGAGTCTGCTGCCGGTCCGCAATTCAACTATCACATTGCGCACAGGCCTCAGGTTCAGAAGCCAATTCCACGACTGCCAAGGTTCCCAGGTCCTGCATCAGCTCCTGGTTCCTTCAACATCAACAGCTTCAGGGCAGATAACACGTTCTTCAACAGCTTCGCGAACCCTTATTCAAGGGCACAGATTGCATCAGACAGGTTCTGGAGCCATCAACAGCGCAGCTACTATTCATGCATTCTATACAACCAAGGCCGCATCTTTCCCCACCAGCGCCTTGAGGTTGAAGCTGTTGCTGGTCTGCCTGGTTTGGAAGAAGCCATTGATTGCTTCAAGCAAGTCGGTCTACTGCCGTTCATCACTGACGAAGAGCACTGGAACGAAGAGCTTATGCTTCAATTCTATGCCACTCTGCATATAAAAGGCTACAACCGAGATCCGAAGACATGGGTCCTGGAGTGGATGACAGGAGATGTCCATCATGAAGCCAAAGCTTTCGACATCCTTGAGCTTACTGGCCTTCTCACTCCTGGCGAATTCTTTGAAGAAGGATGCCAACTCCATGCTGAAGCAACTGAGAGCATATTTCAGCGTCCAGAACCAAATATGAGTCAGATGCTCTCCATGATGAAGCCATTGGCACATGATGCACCTTATCCAACTGAGTTCTTCGTTGAAGACTTAGAGTACCTGCCCAGAACCATATATCATATCATAAGGCGGACTCTCTGGCCCATTAAGGGACACTCTCGGTATGCCAAGCTTGAAGGTGCCATGAAGACTCTTATCTTCTGTATTATGCATGGCAAATGCTTCAACGCACAGGATCTCTTCATCCGTCAACTTGCAGCGTCAGCCACAGAATTGTTTGGATTGAAGATCTATGCTCCCCGGGTGATGAGGCTGATTAAGCTTCACTCTGCAATCTCCTATCAGCCCTCAGCCTACAACCACAGGATCTTCTTACCAGATGTGGACACCTCAGCCGAAGCCATTTATCCTGAGCCTGCCAAACAGCCACTAAGTCTTTAGAATGCAGAACACCAGAGCTTCACTCAAAATGTTGAAGGTGTTCAAGCCATTTCCAGAGTCTATCCAATGGCTGGCACCACACGTGCCCCTGCATCCACTGAAGCCACTGACAGCGAAGCTGCACAGAGACCCAAGAAACGTGCCCGTACGCTCATTGATCGTGAACTTCTTGTGGCTCTCCACCAAAAACAAGATAGGCATCATGACTGGCTCAAGCGGCAGATGAAAAGCATCATGAAAGACGTCAATCGCATCCGCAATCTGGCAACCAAGAATGCATTCGTCGCACACGAAACCTGTCGCCGCACTTGGAAAGGCCTCACCATGATGTGCCCAGAAGCTGATCTTCACGAGGATGGCTTCAAAGAGCATTTCAAGTTTGATACCACACCTCCCAGAAGAGCTGTGATGCGAAGCACACCATCTCTTGAAGATTCGGATTTTTCTTCTTCTGCTGCCACAGTATCTGCCAAGATCATTGAAGAAGAAGACGACGCTACATCACCACAAATGTCTTCACCGCGCGTCGTCACTGCCCCAAGCTCGCCTGCACCACCAAACGTCTCCACCGACCCTGCTGCGCCTGGGAACGCATAGAAAACTCTATGTCTTCAAACCTTTTTGGTCATCACTGACAAAAGGGGGAGAAGCATATGATGTTTATAGTCTTCAAGCGGGTCAATAATATGGGCGGGTGCTTTATATTTTGCATTTTGCTTCGTGTTTACAACTCTCGTTTTGCTACTTTTGGTTCTTTGAGTTGTAACACTTAAACTTGATGGTCGTCTGCTACTATGTTTGCCACTGTGTTCTTGCGAAGATAAATTCCGCATGTACGACGATAATTTCCGCACTCTTATCATTTCGCAGACGTCCATTTTTCATTATGCATATCATTATCTTCATATATCTTTACGTGCATGATGGATTGTCATCATAAGTTGAAGCGGATTCCCACAAATACAACCTGCTGTGTGCATTTGCATTCCAGAAGCAAATCACTTAACATGCACATCTTCAGGGGGAGCCATTGCTGCTTATGAAGACAATTCCTTTACAATTTCACAAATTATATTCCCCGTTGAAAACTTCAACTAGTTTGTCATCAATCACCAAAAAGGGGGAGATTGTAAGTGCATCTAGTGCCACCCCTAGTTGGTTTTGGAGTATTGACGACAAACCTAGTTGAGGGACTAATGTGTTTGTGAAAATTGCAGGATAACACAGGTAGAAGTCCCTCATTGATTCGGTTTAGCTACCAGAGATGACCCCCAAAAATGTATGAAGACATTGAAGACAATGGTGGTTCATGAAGACATTCGTGTCGAAGACAATGACATATGAAGACTCCCCATGAAGCTTTTGGAACTCGAAGACTTAGATCCTTCGTAGCTTTACTTTATTCATGTTGTGTTATAGGAACCACCGTACTGTTAAGTGGGGTCCAAGAAAACCAGTCAGGATGACTGAAGTGATGCCTAATTCAAATCCTATGTCTTCGAGTGAAGACAATGAGAGAAAATCTTATCCAGAGTCAGACAAGTCAGCTTTACTTGCAACCCAAGTAAAGTTGCCGTGAGAGTTCAAAATCCGACCGTTAGTACACGTGTCAGTTCCTTAGTGACCCAGGGTCATTTCGGACAAATCAGGTCAGGGTTGCCAAGTGGCTATAAATAGCCCACCCCCACAACCATAAACGGTTGGCTGCTCAGATTTCAGTGCACGGCTTTTGTCGTTTGAGAGCAACCCACCTCGAAGCCTTTGAGAGAAAATCCTTAGTGAGGAGAAAAGCCCTAACCACCCAGAGCCAGAGTAATTGGGCATCACTTAAGTCTTCTTGTCTGAGTGATCTGAAGACTTATTACACTTGAGGACTGTGCATCCTCCAGACGGTTAGGCGTCGCGTTCTGAGCATCCAAGAGAAATTGTGGATTGCCGATGAACGAAGTCTGTGAAGGTTTGGGAGTCTACCTTGAAGACTTACCAGAGTGATTGGGCGGGGTCTGTGTGACCTTAGCTCAAGGAGAAAACGGTGAGGACTGGGTGTCCTGAGCTGCGTGTTCAGGACTGGGTGTCCGGGACTGTGTGTCCTTTGGTTTAAATACCTAGCCGCTCCAACCAGACGTACAGTTGTCACAGCAACTGGAACTGGTCCAACATATCATTGTCTTCAACGTGTCACTGGTTTCATCTTCACCTCCCTTTACTTACCAGTACACATTGTGAAGCTATTGCATGCCTGCTTAATCTTCTGTCTTCACAACCTGACTGTATGATCTGTTTGGCTTCATAACTTCTTCCAACCTGATCCTCATTACACTGAAGCTATTTGTCTCTGTGCTTTCATTGTACTGTATATTTGACTATGGCTTGCGTTGTGTAATCTACCTTCCGCTGCATACTGATAGGCTTCAAGTCTGTTTGTCTTCATAACTTCCACGTTTTGAAGACTTTCTTAAAAATCGCCTATTCACCCCCCCCCCCCCTCTAGTCGATATAACGCACTTTCATTTACAAATCTCTATGTCATCTCCTAGATGTAGCTACCACGTTCCTTTTGGAGCTATTCCAAATAACTGTTCTACTTGGAGCTATTCTAAATTGTTGCTCCATTATACGTATCCGGTATCTCTACTCAGAGCTATCCGGATAGGTGTTAAGCTTGCATCGACGTAACCCTTTACGACGAACTCTTTTACCACCTCCATAATCGAGAAAAAAATCCTTAGTCCACTAGTTACTAAGGATAACTTTGACCGCTGTCCTGTGATCCATTCTTGGATCACTCTTGTACCCCTTAACTGACTCATGGCAAGGCACACTTCAGGTGCGGTACACAGCATAGCATACTGTAGGGCCTATGTCTTAAGCATAAGGGACGACTTTCGTCCTTTCTCTCTATTCTGCCGTGGTCGAGCTTTAAGTCTTAACTTCATACCTTACAACTCAGGCAAGAACTCCTTCTTTGACTGATCCATTTTGAACACCTTCAAGATCATGTCAAGGTATGTGCTCATTTGAAAGTTCCATTAAGCATTTTGATCTATCCTTATAGATCTTGATGCTCAATGTTCAAGTAGCTTAATCCAGGCTTTCCATTGAAAAACACTTTCCAAATAATCCTATATGCTTTCCAGAAATTCTACGTCACTTCTGATCAACAATATGTCAACAACATATACTTATCAGAAATTCTATAGTGCTCCCACTCACTTCTTTGGAAATACAAGTTTCTCATAAACTTTGTATACACCAAAATCTTTGATCATCTCATCAAAGCATACATTCCAACTCCGAGATGCTTACTCCAGTCCTTAGAAGGATTGCTGGAGCTTTGCATACTTATTAGCATATTTCAGGATTGACAAAACCTTCTGGTTGTATCACATACAACCTTTCCTCATAAATCGTCGAGGAAACAATGTTTTGACATCCTATCTGCAAGATTTCATAAATAATGCAGTAATCGCTAACATAATTCCAACAGACTCTTAGCATCGCTACGAGTGAGAAAGTCTCATCATAGTCAACTCCTTGAACTTGTCGGAAAACATCTTAACGAC
Source organism: Triticum monococcum (assembly GCA_034509565.1). NCBI lineage: Eukaryota > Viridiplantae > Streptophyta > Magnoliopsida > Poales > Poaceae > Triticum > Triticum monococcum. The sequence goes on along the minus strand of CM067842.1, from coordinate 23,637,786 downwards.
AAGTCGAGCTTTCTTAATGGTGACATTTACCACCATTGTCCGTCTTCCTTTTAAAATCCATCTGTACTCAACAGCCTCACGACCATCAAGTAGTTCTTCCAAAGTCTACACTTTGTTTTCATACATGGATCCTCTCTCGGATTTTATGGCCTCGAGCCATTTATTGGAATCCGGGCCCACCATCGCTTCTCCATAGCTTGTAGGTTCATTGTTGTCTAGCAACATGACTTCCAAGACAGGATTACGTACCACTCTGAAGTAGTACGCATCCTTGTCGTCCCACGAGGTTTGGTAGTGACTTGATCTGAAGTTTCATGATCACTATCATAAGCTTCCACTTCAATTGGTGTAGGTGCCACAGGAACAACTTCCTGTGCCCTGCCACACACTAGTTGAAGAGACGGTTCAATAACCTCATCAAGTCTCCACCATCCTCCCACTCATTTCTTTCGAGAGAAACTTATCCTCGAGAAAGGACCCGATTCTAGAAACAATCCCTTATTGCTTTCGGATCTGAGACAGGAGGTATACCCAACTGTTTTGGGTGTCCTATGAAGATGCATTTATCCGCTTTGGGTTCGAGCTTATCAGCCTGAAACTTTTTCACATAAGCGTCACAGCCCCAAACTTTTAAGAAATGACAGCTTAGGTTTCTCTAAACCATAGTTCATACGGTGTCATCTCATCGGAATTACGTGGTGCCCTATTTAAAGTGAATGCGGTTGTCTCTAATGCCTAACCCATAAACTATCATGGTAATTCGATAAGAAACATCATGGTATGCATCATATCCAATAGGGTGCAGTTATGATGTTCGGACACACCATCACACTATGGTGTTCCAGGCTGTATTAGTTGTGAAACAATTTCCACAATGTCTTAATTCTGTGCCAAACTCGTAATTCAGATATTCATCTCTATAATCATATCATAGATCTTTTATCCTCTTGTCACGACGATCTTTCAACTTCACACTGAAATTACTTGAACCTTTCAATAATTCAGACTCGTGATTCATCAAGTAAATATACTCAACATCTACTCAAATCATCTGTGAAGTAAGAACATAACAATATCCACTACATGCCTCAGCACCTATTGGACTGCACACATCAAAATGTATTACTTCCAACAAGTTGCTTTCTAGTTCCATTTTACTGAAAACGAGGCTTTCAGTCATCTTGCCCATGTGGTATGATTTGCATGTCTCAACTGATTCAAAATCAAGTGAGTCCAAACGGTCCATTTGCATGAAGTTTCTTCATGCATATACACCAATAGACATGGTTCGCATGTCTCAAACTTTTCAAAAACGAGTGAGCCCAAAGATCCATCAACATGGAGCTTCCTCATGCGTTTTATACCGATATGACTTACGTGGCAGTGCCACAAGTAGGTGGTACTATCATTACTATCTTTTGGCATGAACATGTGTATCACTACGATCGAGATTCAATAAACCATTCATTTTAGGTGTAAGACCATTGAAGGCATTATTCAAATAAACAGAGTAACCATTATTCTCCTTAAATGAATAACCGTATTGCGATGGACATAATCCAATCATGTCTATGCTCAACGCAAACACCAATCTCGATGGTAGAGGGAGCGTGCGATGCTTGATCATATCAACATTGGAAACACTTCCAACACATATCGTCAGCTCACCTTTAGCTAGTCTCCGTTTATTCCGTAGCTTTTATTTCGAGTTACTAACACTTAGCAACCGAACTGGTATCTAATACCCTGGTGCTACTAGGAGTACTAGTAAAGTACACATCAACACAATGTATATTCAATATACTTTTATCGACCTTGCCAGCCTTCTAATCTACCAAGTATCTAGGGTAATTTCGCTCCAGTGGTTGTTCCCCTTATTACAGAAGCACTTAGTCTCGGGTTTGGGTTCAACCTTGGGTTTCTTCACCGGAGCAGCAGCTGAATTGCCGTTTCATGAAGTATCCCTTCTTGCCCTTGCCCTTCTTGAAACTAGTGGTTTCACTAACCATCAACAATTGATGCTCCTTCTTGATCTCTACTTTTGCGGTGTCAAACATCGCGAATATATCAAGGATCATCATATATGTCCCTGATATATCATAGTTCATCACGAAGCTCTAGCAGCTTGGTGGTAATGACTTCGGAGAAACATCACTATCTCATATGGAAGATCAACTCCCACTCGATTCAAGTGATTGTTGTACTCAGACAATCTGAGCACAAGCTCAACAATTGAGCTTTTCTCCCTTAGTTTGCAGGTTAAGAAAATCGTCGGAGGTCTTATACCTCTTGACGTGGGCACAAGCCTGAAATCCCAATTTCAGCCCTCGAAACATCTCATATGTTTCGCGATGTTTCAAAAAAACGTCTTCGGTGCCTCAACTCTAAACCGTTAACTGAACTATCACGTAGTTATCAAAATGTGTATGTCAGATGTTCGCAACATCCACAGACGACGTTCGAGGTTCAGCACACTGAGCGGTGCATTAAGGACATAAGCCTTCTATGAAGCAATGAGGACAATCCTCAGTTTACGGACCTAGTCTGCATAATTGCTACTATCAACTTTCAACTAATTTTTCTCTAGGAACATATCTAAACAGTAGAACTGAAGCGCGAGCTACGACATAATTTGCAAAATCCTTTTGACTATGTTCAGGATAATTAAGTTCATCTTATGAACTCCCACTCAGATAGACATCCCTCCAGTCATCTAAGTGATTACATGATCCGAGTCAACTAGGCCGTGTCCGATCATCACGTGAGACGGACTAGTCAACATCGGTGAACATCTTCATGTTGATCGTATCTTCTATACGACTCATGCTCGACCTTTCGGTCTTCTGTGTTCCGAGGCCATGTCTGTACATGCTAGGCTCGTCAAGTCAACCTAAGTGTTTGCATGTGTAAATCTGTCTTACACCCGTTGTATGTGAACGTCTGAATCAAGCACCCGATCATCACGTGGTGTATTGAAACAATGAACTGTCGCAACGGTGCACAGTTAGGGGGAACACCTTCTTGAAATTTTAATGAGGGATCATCTTATTTACTACCATCGTTCTAAGTAAACAAGATGTATAAACATGATAAAGATCACATGCAATCAAATAGTGACATGATATGGCCAATATCACTTTGCTCCTTTTGATCTCCATCTTCGGGGCTCCATGATCATCATTGTCACCGGCATGACACCATGATCTCCATCATCATGATCTCCATCATCGTGTCTTCTTGAAGTTGTCTCGTCAACTATTACTTCTACTACTACAGCTAACGGTTAGCAATAAAGTAAAGTAATTACATGACGTTTATGTTGACACGCAGGTCATAAATAAATTAAGACAACTCCTATGGCTCCTGCCGGTTGTCATACTCATCGACATGCAAGTCGTGATTCCTATTACAAGAACATGAACAATCTCATACATCACATATATCATTCATCACATCCTTTGGCCATATCACATCACATAGCATACCCTGCAAAAACAAGTTAGACGTCCTCTAATTATTGTTTGCATGTTTTACGTGGTTGCTATGGGTTTCTAGCAAGAACGTTTCTTACCTACGCAAAAACCACAACGTGATATGCCAATTGATATTTACCCTTCATAAGGACCCTGTTCATCGAATCCGATCCGACTAAAGTGGGAGAGACAGACACCCGCCAGCCACCTTATGCAACTAGTGCATGTTTGTCGGTGGAACCGGTCTCACGTAAGAGTACGTGTAAGGTTGGTCCGGGCCGCTTCATCCCACGATGCCGCCGAATGAAGATTGGACTAGTAACGGCAAGATAATTGAAAATATCGACGCCCACAACTACTTTGTGTTCTACTCGTGCATAGTAACTACGCAATAGACCTAGCTCATGATGCCACTGTTGGGGAACGTAGCAGAAATTCAAAATTTTCCTACGTGTCACCAAGATCTATCTATGGAGTGACTAGCAACGAGGGGAAGGAGAGTGCATCTACATACCCTTGTAGATCGCTAAGCGGAAGCGTTCAAGTGAACGGGGTTGATGGAGTCGTACTCGTCGTGATCCAAATCACCGAAGATCCTAGTGTCGAACGGACGGCACCTCCGCGTTCAACACACGTACAGCCCGGTGACGTCTCCCATGCCTTGATCCAGCAAGGAGAGAGGGAGAGGTTGAAGAAGACTCCATCCAACAGCAGCACAACGGTGTGGTGGTGGTGGAGGAGCGTGGCTATCTTGCAGGGCTTCGCCAAGCACCGCAGAAGAGGAGGAAGAGAGGGATGCAGGGCTGCACCAACGAGAGATTGAATCGCGTGTTGTGGGCAGCCCTATGCCTCAATATATATAGGGGAAGGGGAGGGGCTGCGCCCCCTCTAGGGTTCCCACCCCTAGGGGGCGGCAGCCCTAGATGGGGAACAAGGGTGGCGGCCAAGAGGGGAGGGGAGAGGGAGGCGCACCAATATGGGCCCTAAGGCCCATATCCCCTTAGGGTTTGCCCCCTTTCCACCTCTTAGGCGCCATGGGCCCTTGTGGGAGGCGCACCAGCCCACTAAGGGGCTGGTCCCTCACCACTCTTAGCCCATGCAAGCCTCCGGGGTTGGTGGTCCCGGTACGTTACCGATAAACCCCGAAACTTTTCCGGTGACCAAAACAGGACTTCCCATATATAAATCTTTACCTCCGGACCATTCCGGAACTCCTCGTGACGTCCGGGATCTCATCCGGGACTCCGAACAACATTCGGTAACCACATACAAACTTCCTTTATAACCCTAGCGTCATCGAACCTTAAGTGTGTAGACCCTACGGGTTCGGGAGACATGCAGACATGACCGAGACGTTCTCCGGTCAATAACCAACAGCGAGATCTGGATACCCATGTTGGCTCACACATGTTCCACGATGATCTCATCGGATGAACCACGATGTCAAGGACTTAATCAATCCCGTATACAATTCCCTTTGTCTATCGGTACGATACTTGCCCGAGATTCGATCGTCGGTATCGCGATACCTTGTTCAATCTCGTTACCAGCAAGTCTCTTTACTCGTTCCGTAACACATCATCCCGTGATCAACTCCTTGATCACATTGTGCACATTATGATGATGTCCTACCGAGTGGGCCCAGAGATACCTCTCCGCTTACACGGAGTGACAAATCCCAGTCTCGATTCGTGCCAACCCAACAGACACTTTCGGAGATACCTGTAGTGTACCTTTATAGCCACCCAGTTACGTTGTGACGTTTGGCACACCCAAAGCACTCCTACGGTATCCGGGAGTTGCACAATCTCATGGTCTAAGGAAATGATACTTGACATTAGCAAAGCTTTAGCATACGAACTACACGAACTTTTGTGATAGGCTTAGGATTGGGTCTTGTCCATCACATCATTCTCCTAATGATGTGATCCCGTTATCAATGACATCCAATGTCCATGGTCAGGAAATCGTAACCATCTATTGATCAACGAGCTAGTCAACTAGAGGCTTACTAGGGACATGGTGTTGTCTATGTATCCACACATGTATCTGAGTTTCCTATCAATACAATTCTAGCATGGATAATAAACGATTATCATGGACAAGGAAATATAATAATAATTAATTTATTATTGCCTCTAGGGCATATTTCCAACAAGCATAACTGTGGACCACCTACTACATGAACAAAAAGGGAATTTGGTGGTAAACTAGACGAGACCGATCCACGGTCACTTGAAACTCTTAATAGTAGGGCAGATGTTGGTTTCCCGTTTGAGAGGCCCCTAAGCAGTGCGAGGAGAGATGATGTGGCTCGCTGTGAGAGCAGAGAAATAGCAATTAAGGATTGCTAGTGGGGGTTGTCTATATAACATACTATATACGTAGTAGATATGTTGTTGGACAGGCCCGACCTTGACCATGCAGTTGCCGCGTACTTTCAGTGATGCACACGTACAAACTAGCTACGACCAATTACTTTCCGGCTAATCGAGCGTAACACGGGGGGAAGACATACACAACTAGCACCTTGATTGGTTCAACATTGGCCGCGAACCGGCTTCAGCTAGCGAATCCTGTCTCGGTGAGAACACGCACTATAGACACAACATAGAAACTTATGCAACTGAAAACATCTCTAATAGATGATGTAGATACCCCGCAAAAAAATAGATGATGTAGATGTATAAATGACTGTTTTTTACATCACGAAAGCCCCAAAGCAGTGTACCAACAAATGATGTGGATGTAAAAACATTATTTCAAGTTTGCTCAAGATGTAAATACTACATCACTTGGTGATGCAAATTTGCATCACCTGTGGCCGCCTGAGCAAAAACGTCCAGCGCTGCACGAACGACCAACTGCCAAGCAGAAACATCCTGCGCCGCAACCGCTCCTTCACCCACCGCCGGCGATTTTTAACACAGGTAATCTGCCACCGCCGCTCCTTCATCCACCCTGACCCAGCACGACCCCATTGCCTAGCCCCACCGCCAACGGAACCGCCGGAGGCCTCGCCGACGTGCCGATTTAGATCCCCCGTCGAGCGTCGTTTTTTCGGCCAATTCGGCTGTTGGGCGGAGCACGGGCACCCATGATGGCTCCCATAGCTCGTGGTTGCTGTATGGAGTAGTACTATTGGTTGCTGAATCCAGCAGGGGTTGTCGCGCGACCACCGCGACCGAGCCGAGCGGCCATTGCTTTGGTCGGCGTCACCGCCGTTGCGTCATCGGCATTAGCCTCAGCCACCAACCGCAAGTCGTCAAGGAGATGTAGAAGACCTAGTTGCCCAGCCACACCGGCCGGCGCGACCACCATGAACGTTCCCACCAGTAGTTGGCCGGTTTCTTTCTCCTCGCACATAACATGTTCTACAAAAATCCCCCAAGAGAAAATTATAGTTAAACTTGTCGGTTTTTTATCGTTCACATAGATGTAATTTGATGGAGATTTCCATATTGTAGATGAGCTCATGCGACTCCTCTATTTGGGACGATTCCTCATGGGATGAGGAATTCAACTTGGTCGAGGAAGAGGTCATTCCTTTGGTCGTAGCGATGCATAAGAATAAGAAGCCAAAGCACGGCGGTTTCGTGTGTTGGCCCTGAGTACATACAGAGAGAATGGGTAGAGGGGGACGGACGATTGATGCTCAACTATTTTGATACTCCACCAGTTTTCCAGAGAGGTACTTTCATCATCGTTTCAGGATGTTCAAGGATTTTTTTTGTTCACATTTGCAATTTTGTAAAGCAACATGACCGAGCCTTCGAGCAGGGAAGGGATTACGCCGGTTTCTTGGACATAGCACTGAGCAGAAGGTCACTGTTGCATTGTACATGATGGCCTATGATGTTCCAACATATTACATTGATGACAATTTGTCTGGCATAGAGCACTTCTATTTTTTATGTCAAACAATTTGCAAAGAGTGTGGTAGACATGTTGGGTCTAGAGTACTTGAGGGCACCCAATGCTCAGGAATGTGTTCGGATGAGTAGAAGGGGTTCCAATCAGACGCTTCATGGAGGTGTACCATGACATCAGAGAGGCTGATATGTGCAATGATCTTCAAAAGGATGTCATGGAGGAGTGGTGGAAATGGCATGGGGAACAAGCCTCCTAGTTTCATCTCTATGTTTGTTATATTGTGCAAGAACTATGTTGTATTTGTGTTCCATTTCATGATGTGGATTTGATGAAATATGTAATAATTTGATGTTGTGGATGGATGAAATTGTTGCTAAGTTTGTTTATGGATTAGTTTGGGATGTTTTTGGTTTGAATATGTCCGGCTGATGGTCGTTGTAGTGCGGATGTTGGATTTTTTTTCAAAATTGTGATGATTTTTATAGCAAATTCGGTATATATACGTCCTCACACAAAAAATCAAAACTAGCACCCCGTCGGCCTCCAGTTGGCCGAAGAGGGGCTCTTCAGCCTGCGGTTGACCGAAGTGGGCTCTTCAGCCTCCCGTTGGCTGAAGAGTACCCCAACTGGACCGAAGAGTACTCTTTGGTCTACCATAGGCCGAAGAGTGCTCTTTGGTCATCCGTAGGCCGAAGAGTACTCTTTGGGGCCCAAGGGCTAGCATAGGCAGAAGAGCACAGCCATGCAGCTTCGGCCTCCTGTTAATGCGAAAAGTTGGGGCCCGAGGACTCTTCGGCCTACGGTTGACCAAAGAGTGCTCTTCGGTCTACGGTAGACCAAAGAGTCCATTTCAGCCCAGTTGGGGCACTCTTCGGCCAACGGGAGGCTGAAGAGCCCACTTCGGTCAACCGCAGGACGAAGAGCCCCTCTTCGGCCAACTGAAGGCCAACGGGGTGCTACTTTTGATTTTGGTGCGTGAGGACGTGTAGATTCCGAATTTACTATAAAAATCATCACAGTTTTGAAAAAAAATCCGGATGTTGGTTGTTGTTGCACTTATGTTGTGCGGCTGGCCTATTTTTACATCATATGTTGGAGCAGCTGCCATGCACGTGCGCTATTTTACATCATTTGTTGGAGTTAGACCTTTTTGGTGATGTAAAAACACTTTTCGTTGATGTATTTTACTCACACCGCGATTTTTTGATGTAAAATACATCATCTATTGGAGATACTATGAGACAAATGATCGATGGCAGGGCCATGTTGATCCCGTGTTTGTATTCTTTAAATCTGAGTTGTTGACGACGTAGGGATACACTAGCAAAAGAGCCCATGCATTTGCAACGGACGAGAAAAAAATACCACATGCCCCTAACCCAATAATCATGACTCAAGACCCCAATAGGTCCATGTGCAGTCCATCTATGTTGCCGCTTTCCTCCTTCCCACCCTTGTCGGCAGTGGCCTCAGTGCTCGCACAATCACAACATATTTCAATGCGGCCAATCTCTTTCTCTCTCTCTCTCTCTCTCTCTCTCTCTCTCTCTCTTCGCATAAGATGAGAAATTTGCTTTCTTTTCCCTTGTGAGGTTTTGTTGTTGCCTATCATCCTTCCCACCCTCACCGGCGGTGGCCTCCGTGATCACACAATTGCAACACATTTGAATGTGGTCAATCCTAAGGTGTCTCTCTCTCCGCATAAGATGATAAATCTGTTTTGTTTTCCCCTTCAAGGTTCTACCAAGGCGTGCATGCGTGGTTATAGATGGTTTCTTTCTTCTCCAATGTGGTTTTGCTGAGGTGTTGATTTCCAATCCGGATCTACACTGGTACGAAACAAAGACGGACTGATGTTGCAGGTTTTACCGCCGTCTTTTAAGTCGGAGGCCGGTGCTACTACTGCGGGTTATGTCGAAATCACACTTGCTGCTTGATGACGTGGTGAAAATTAGAGTTGGAAGTCACCGTAGGGATCTATGGTGAACACAAGTGTTCTTAAGAAGATGGTGTGAACGGGGTTGGGCGGCGGATCAATGTCGAGTTGTCATGTCCCATACACGAAGGTGGGGACCGAAAGTGAAGCTCTGACCAGGCACGATGGAAGATTGATCTGAAGTCGGTCTTCGGTCGATGCAACCCCTGACTGGTGCACCAACTGAGAGTGCAAAATCTCGTCAGTGCCCTCGATAGGGAGGAGAGCATAGCCGGAAGTATCAGAGGGGAGTTTGCACAAGGGTTTACCCAGGTTCGGACCCTCATGGTTGAAGTAATATCCTACTCATGTTTTGTATTACATTGATGTTGGGAACACCTCGTGCAAGGGGGTTACCAGATTGTAGTTGATGGATATGCTACCGAGGTCTAAGTAATGGAACAGATGCCAGAATTAGGATTTACAAAGATCCTAACCGACCTCGTAACGAGGGTCGTTTGGCTTGCACGCCAAGATGATGCTTCATCTGCAGGCCGGGCCCCTGGACCAATTGCTAGGATAAGGTTGTAGCTAGACCACCCGAGACCTTAGCCTGGCCCAACAGCGGGCTTCCTAACCGATGGGCCACCTCGGGTATACTGTACCGTCACCCCACGACTAGAATTTTGTAATTTCTCCTATATTTAGAGAAGGATGAAAACAATGCACAACCGGTTGATTCCCACTCTAAAAACATGACCTAAGCCGCACCCTCAACATTATAGTCCTTTATGTGAACTCTTTTTCATTTGTTCTTAACTTCTTGATGTCAATGGCGATACGTCAGCATGCTAGATGAGTGGTTCTTGGCAGATGAATTGCCAATCTTTGTAGAGGTCCGTACTAAATGAGTGGTTCCTGCTAGCATTACACTAATTGTGCCATGCAACTATAGTAATGATAATACTAACCCAACCGCCTTTTTGACATGCTTTCTTTTTGTGGTTCTTAGCCGCCGAGTACATTTTGACGATGCACACGTACAAGCTAGCTACGGCGGACTACTACAATAAAATCGAGCTCACATGCATCCTTCACTACAATAAAATCCGAAAATATATTTTAAAAATTCCAAAAAATCTGAATTTTTCTCCAACAAACATTGGTGAGTTTTTCACATGCGTGCAAAATTTCAGAATAAAATGACATTCATGCAAGTCTTGGCAAAAAAAAATTGATGCTTCAAAAACATTTTTTTGAAGCGTGATTTAGACCTCCACAATGTCATTCCATCACGAAAATTGGCACACATGTGAAACACATATCAATGTTTGTTGCCAAAAAAATGATTTTTGGATTGTTTTATTTTTAAAAAAAAATTATTGTAGCAAAAGGTGCATATGAGCTCAAGCGTATATGCTATGTCCTATAATATAGCAGCTCATTCCTCACTAGCCTACTACAAGTCCTGGTCGTTAACTGTTCCGTATATGATCCGTACACTTGCCGCAAAAAATGTATATGATCCGTACACATGCCCATTTCGTTGTTAATTCTAACATTGGTGCACGATGCCATGTTCCCATCAATAAGTAATACAACTATAGCACCAACTACCACCGTTATTTAATATCGATTATGCATGAATTATCTATAAGGACATCTCCAGCGCTGACCTGCAATTTCTCCTGCATGCGTCCGCGGACAGGGATGCGGAAGCCGGCCATGCAACGCTATCCGCGTATATTTTGAACCGCATCCCAACAGATCAAACTAAATTCATGCAAACCCGGTGGAATTCATCAAAATTTGGATAGAAAATAGCGCTAATCATTCATACATAGCATGCAAATAGTCTAGTACAACAGTAGTTTAAATTTAACGTGATTAACCATATGTTCAACAGGTTTTTTATGAATGGATCATGTCGTCCCACATACTGCCCCTTCAGCTTCATTCAACAATGTACGTACATAAATGGTCGTCACTCTATCATGTGATACATCATGGCAGTGCGTACGGGCTACACATGAATTATTCAATCAACAAGTTGACCAAGAAGAAGCAAAACTTATGATGTCCTCCGCTGCCACGCGCAACGGCCACCTTGCCTCCATCCAAGCAATCACGTCACAAAACTTGGCGATGGTAGTCTGGATTGCATATCATCTATATGATAACGACTTCACATTGCGTTGTTGGATGTTGTGCATATCGTAGGGCGCAGTGTTCGTACGTGAAAGAATCATGCACGTGCTGCCAAAAGAGCCCTCTTCTGCTCCTGCCTACGAAATCCGCGGATACGGCCAACCACGCATTGCACAACAACTCGTCCTCCATGATCGAGTACCCCGCCATCCTTCTTACTCTAAAAAAATGACATGGCATTCGAAAATAAGCTAAAATGCATTTGCAAGCACGTCGTCGACATGGGGGGCAGAGTGTACCTGGTACAGACGGGTCCTGGGTGGACGACACTGTAGTAAAAGGCGAGCGGGCGCGTCAATGCTATTTGCGGAGGTCCGGCAATGCCTGTGTGGCGACTGGAGAGGTACAACGGCGACGACCGGAAGGGGGGATTTAGTGGGCCAAGGGTGTCAGAGTCTGTCCGGAATCCCACAAGCCCCCCCCCCCCCCCAACTTTGCTTCTTGGGAGAAAAAGGGCATCCGGACCGGTCGACGGACCGATACAGGACCGCGTTGGATGGCAAAATACGTCTCCAGACGTATGCGGGCGGTTTGAGTGTCAACATTGGAGATGCCTTAAGTACCTTATATGCCTTCTCCCTTCTCGTGCTTCATATTAATCACAGTAAAAATATAGGCCTCTAATTATGAAGGAAATGCCGACGAAGTAGCACTGTGCTTGCCATACGAGGCAATGCACAATGTTCCAATATTTGTGCACATGTGTTTTCAAATTTTTATTTTTGTTGGAATGAGAGTGTGAGGTATTGGGAATTCGATAGCAAGCCGGATGAAATTTATCCGTGGGCTGCATTTAGCAAACTTCAAGCTGAAGCGGACACTGGTCTTCAGATCTGTATGCAGGTAGCAGCAATGTGGTCCATTTCCGGCTTAGTTTGCTGAGAATTTGAAGAGCATGGCTCTTTTTCAATACTTATGTTTCCTTGTACTGAAACGATGAAGCATAAAGCAGCAAACACAAAGAACCCAAGACAAATATGGCTATGCAAATTGGTAACCCATAGACTACCCTCCTCTTTAGTTCAATAAACTAATTTTTCAGAATCCACATCACTTTTAGAAACCCGGTTCATTGTGTTGGAATGAGCATGTGAGGTATTGGGAATTTGATATCCAGCTGGATGGAGCTTTGTTGTGGTTTTAGGGAAACTTCCAGATTCTACACGAGACAGGAAACAGAACACCTTGCTCCTCTCAACCAAGGTACGTATGACATTACACATTACACGCATGCAGTACCGAAGTAAGAAACCTCCACAACCGATCCTTGCTCCACCAGAATCAATGGAAATGCTCAAGAAGAATTAGCATCGATGTCACTGCACTTTGCCGCCTCTTTACATCGGCAAGACTGCTATGCCATCCGCACCCGGTTCTCTTAGATCAAGCGGAAAATGTTAAGAATCTAGAAAGAAATCCACATCTGCAATACATAAGTTTGACCGTCTGCTTACCTCCTGTATATTAACTTCTCAGCCTGTGCAACAATATGCTTTCTGTAGGATCAATGTTACACTTTTTCTATTTTCTTTATTTTTGCATCGCTTGGGCATAGCTTGGTCTTCTATGACTTTGCTTTTTGCCGATGTGATCCTCAGTGTGTTTGCATGCGCGCGCACGTGCCTCTTAGTCATGCAAACGTCGGATGTGTACTCATTGTGTTTATATCCCCTTAATGTTTCATTATGAGTTAATAAAGAATATCTTTTATTGGAAAAAAGTCTCAGTTTGTGATATACGACGTTTTTGTTCCAACTTTTCCAAAGCTCAACATTCCATTTCTAGTTTATTCAAAGTACCTCTATTTTTCTTGTTCATTGTTCTGATATATGTAACATGAGCGATGCATCCATAAAAAACCATGTGCATCACTAGGAATTTAGCATAAGTTAGTTGAGTCGATAATTGGATGTAGAATCTCACCATCAAGATTCAAATTCTCATGACTAGAATTTTGTAATTTCTACTACATGTTATAGAGAATGATGAAAACAGTGCACAACCGGCCGGTTCCCACTTCAAAACCACGACATGAGCCGCTCCTTCAACATTATATTTCCTTGATGTGAACCCTTTTTCATTTGTCCTCGTAACTAACTCCCTGATGTCAATGGCGATGTTTCAGCATGCTAGATGAGTGGTTCTTGGCAGATGACAAGGAATGAATGGCCAATCTTTGTATAGGTCCTTGCTAGATGAGTGGTTCCTGGCAGATGACAAAGAATGAATGGCCAATCATTGTATAGGTCCTTGCTAGATGAGTGGTTCCCGGTAGCATTACACTTGTGTCACAACTCTAGTAATGATAATATAATAAGGCCTTTTAACATGGAATGTAACCTTCTGCTCGCGAGCTCAAATGAGCTCGCAATGAACAGTAACCTCGAAAAACATTTCGAAAATTTCAAAAAATTTGAAATTTTTTGTGACAAACACCAACAAATGTTTGAAGAGCTTGCAAAATTTCATCATGAAATCATATTTGTGGAAGTCGTGGCAAAAAAAAAGTTAACTTTTGAAAGTAGCAATTTTAGAGTATCAATTTTCTTTTGCCACGCCTCCCAGGAATGTGATTCCATGACGACTCTTTGCAAGCACTCTAGTTTGTCACCAAAAAAAATCAGGTTTTTGAAAGAAAAAAATTACTGTTCACCCGAGCTTATTTGAGCTCGAGCTGAGAAAGTCCGCGTCCTTTTAACATGCCTTATTTTTGTGGTTCTTACTCACTTTCACGTACATGTACACGTTCCCATGTTCCCATCAATAAGCAATACATAGCACCAACTACCACCATATGGTTACTTAATAGAGACTCCCCGCAAAACATGTATAAATACTTGATGCCTTCTCCCTTGCTTCATATCACAGTCAAAATATAGACATCTAAAAAGCTGAGGAAGTAGCACTGTGCTCGCCATTTTAAGTTTTGGGGCAATGCGAAATGTTTCCATCCTTGTGTACGTGTTTTCGGATTTATTTATTTTTGCGTTAAAATGAGCATGTGAGGTATTGGGAATTCAGTATCCAGCTGGACAAAGCTTCGTTGTGAATCGCCTACTATATGCACAACAAGATAGTTTGATGGTGCGATGGACGATACCGGTGCATGATGGGTTGAAACTGAATGTGGACAGGGCCTTCACTTCAAACTATGGCAGATGTGGGTTTCTCGGTTAAGACCCCTGAGCAGTGCATCTAGCTAACTTGGAGCTGAAGCAGAAACTAGCAATGTTGGCCCTTTTCAATACTTGTTGAAACAATGAAGCTTACAAGAGTTAAAAAGCTAAACACAAGCAAATGCACATTGGTAACCAATAGAGTGCCATCTAACCATCTTTTAGTTCAACCAATTCAAAATCACATCAATTTTAGAAAACCAGTTCATTTGCTTGAACAAAAGAGGGTTTGTTTGAGAATGTTAGGCGCACCATTAGACAAGAACTCCAAGCTACTGGTAGCCTTAGGTACCACAAGGTAAACTAGAACTATAATACAAAGACATTGGTTTTGCAAAGAAAGTTAACCCCATCAAGTAGCAGCAACAACGGAAACAAATTAAACAGTCACAATTCACCAAGCTAACAACTCCATAACATGTACAGCTATATATCCACCTGTAAACTTTTACATGGCCGAAAAGATATACAGCGGCAAACCCTAATACTCAACTAGTTACTCGGAAGTTTCCCGAAGACTCTCCAGATTCTATACAAGACAGGAAAGGGAACACCTTGCTCCTCTTTACCAAGGCATGACATTACATGCACGCTGTACCAACAGAAAAACCTCCACAGCCCATCCATGTCACCACCAGAAGTGATGGCAAATGCTTTAAGAAGAATCAGCGTCGGCGTCAGCGCACTTCGCCGCCTGTTGACATCGGCAGGGCTTCGACGCCAGGCGCACCCGGTTCTCTGAGATCAAGCGGAAAATATTAGGAATCTGAAAAGAAATCCACATCTTGCGATACATCAGTTTGACCATCTGCTTACCTCCTGTGATAATTAACTTCTCAACCCGTGCAACAATATGCTTCCCATATGTGTAGTTCTTCAGCTCGTTCAAGTGCACCTTGATGCTTGACAGGATCATCTCAAGGTGTTTGTCATCACAGGTCTGAAGGACTTTCTGTACGACGTAGTTGCCAAACTGATCCTTCATCAGTGTCTGCATAACAAATGGGCAAAGTCAGAATGAAGTGCACTCAAATCACTAAAGAATTGGTGTGCATCATGAAAAAAATTGCACGGCTAATAATAGAACACAGTAACAAGTTAGAACCAAGGTTTGTCTGATATCCAAGACCCAGAAGGCACACACTAAACCTGCAAGGGTTTTGCAGACACTATCAACTCATGTATTGTCTAGCCATACAAAAAGAACAACACATTTTAGGGCTTAGAGAAATGACCGCACCAATCGAAAAGTTGGCAGCTAAGATACTCAGATATTTGTAGCAGTGAAGATACTCTGTGGTCTATCAGTAATAGGCTAGGTTTGTATGGAAAATATGTTGCATATAACAACAAAAAAAGTACATATGATCTTAGGAACACATGCTGTGGGTGATTGGTTTTGCACGGGCAGTGTTGATGACTAATAACCAAATCTGGCAAACTGAACTCAGTATCACCTCACAAACAGTGTGCCGTTCAGAGGGGGTTCCTGTAAACCAGTTGACTACCAGGCAGTTTGGGTACTCATGCAAGGGAGACGTGCTAAGTGCCACGTATCCCTGTGTATTTCCAAAGGAAATGTAGTTTTCAAGATCAGAATAGTTTGATTAGAAAACATGCAGTGATGCACAGTGGGACAAACCTGAAATGTTTGACCACAAGAAAATATCTCCCTTATAAGGACATCACGCTCTTCAGGAGTTCCGTAGGTCAAACACTTTTCAATGACATTAGATGCATATTTCTGCTGGCTCAAGATAACCACTTGCCCTGTGAGCTTCTTAATAATGGACGACCGCTCCTCTGGCTTCCCATGTTGCAAGACATGCTGAAGAGTAAAGGTCCATCAATAAGTAATAAAATGGACTGAACAAATACAAATGTATCAAATGACATGGGAACTTTTACATGCTTCAATTCTCAAATGGTTTATTACTGAACAGATAACATGGCCAGACAATTAGATAAGGACTGCATATTGCTAACATAACTTGCTTTGGAGCACCAGCATTGGAAAATTAGAATGACTATTAAAACCCCTTTAAAGGTAAACTATGTTTATTTTTAATTGATACTTCAAAATCCTCATGGACAGATATTATCAAATTAGATAATATGGTATATACAGAAGTATTAAGTTTGATATTACTAGATTCATCATGGACTATTACTTCTGCAATGCATAACTACGTTTATGCGAGACAACATATTCTATATGGTCAAAGTGCAGTCATGTCCCAAAAGACTTGCATTTTCAGTCAGAAGTCCATCGTTAGATTTGTCATAGTTAAAAAGGCACACCTAGGCTCTAGGCCACAGTAAAACGCCTTGCGCTTAATGTGCGCAGAATTGCGCTCAGGCGTTTGCTTTGTCAGAAAAGCACAACGCGGTGGCAAAACATAAAATTAAAGCCTAGCTCTTTTTTAGCTTCTGAGATTTATATAATAAAATGCACGCATGTAATGTACAAGACTTTATTTAAAATAGACTAACATTTTAATATTCAAAAACATGCAGAAACTAGGTTGTTAACTGATCAAGTCATGTTCAAGTCTTGCTAAAAAAATGTGTATTATTTATCCAAGTATTCCTAAAACGAGCTGGTCTTTTAATTGAAAAGGAAATCCCTGCAGATAAGTGCAAAATTATTTGTTATTGGATCAAATAGATTTTACACACTTCAATATGAAAGAGACCTGCAACTGGCAGCTAGTACGGAAATGTATCCTATTGTCAGTTCACATGATAAATGCAACACAACCTTTCTAGTTAGGATGTCACTCAGAAGTCAGAATTCAATAGAAACAAATTATTTGTCAGCAAAATATGCAGATTATTTGGCTGGACCAGTGGCTTAGGGCTGTACAATGTATATCATACAAGTCAACATAGAAATACAAAACTATTCCAGTATATACAATACATATACAGAGTGTACTGACATACCTGAACAACGTAGTTCCCATATTTATCTTCAGTCAAAGAAAAAGCATGCTGCACAATTTCATTCATCACAGCACTTTGAGTCGCCGGTTTACGGCAATGCTCCAAAACTCTCTGCAAATACATATTACAATCTTCTTTGTTCAAAAGGGATTTATCTAACACTTTAGAAAGAAAAAAATGTGCAATTTTTGTACCTGAATAACTCTACAGCCATATTGGTGAGTGCAAAGCTTACAAATTTGTGATAGTATAGGCTCTATAACAAATGGAATGCGATCTTCAGGAACACACTCAATGCACTTCTGGATTACATGGTTGCCATTCTGATCACCGATACAATCCAGAACAGAATCCATGAGCTCATAAACTATAGCAATCTTTGTGTCCATATCAACTACCTCAATAACCTGTCAATACAGAATATTAGAATTTTATAATTTAAAGCATGCTAGAGATATTATAAAACTCCATTGCAAATGTGTCATGTCAATCAAAACCCCAATGGATAGAACTACCATTCAATGCAACAACTCTTAGAAGTGAAGAACAGGTGCTCCAAAATGAGTAGAAAGGGAGCGTGCTGACATCTATACAAACAAATAATGATTTACTACTCAATGTTACAGGGTAAGATAAACACCAGTCAATAAATTTACTACATCAAAAGGAGTAAAACTCGA
The DNA here is from genome assembly GCA_034509565.1 of Triticum monococcum. Lineage (NCBI taxonomy): Eukaryota > Viridiplantae > Streptophyta > Magnoliopsida > Poales > Poaceae > Triticum > Triticum monococcum. Next base: position 23,619,515 of record CM067842.1, on the reverse strand, counting down.
CAATGCAGCACTATCTCTGAACCTAACCTTTGTTTAGTATGGGTATGACAAATCAATGAGTTGGTCATCACAATGTTAAATGCCATTGGAAGACAAGAAATCAGGTCATCACATAACAACAAATGGATGGCCTCGAGAACATGTTAAATGCCATTGGAAGACAAGAAATCAGGTCATCACATAACAACAAATGGATGGCCTCGAGAACATGTTAAATGCCATTGGAAGACAAGAAATCAGGTCATCACATAACAACAAATGGATGGCCTCGTGAATAACCAAGACATACTTGAATGGCTGTCAAGTTACTACTAGCAGGCTCAAAAGTCAAGTAAACTGAAGATTGACCTTTTGGAGGTCTAAGTATGGCTGTGCTGTCAAGTTACTACTAGCAGCAACATGGAAGTACCAGAATTTGGTGGATTATCTCATGTACAAACAGCTGGAGCATCCGAAACAAGGTCAGGGCACAAACTAAATCAAAAGATAAATGCATTTTTGTGAAATATGCAGTACCACATAATTTTGTCACAAAAAATGGCTAAATAACTCACAAACTGTTTTCTAACTACCCATTCCTACACTGAATTTTGATTACTCAAAAATCATAAAAATTCTTTAATACTGATTTTTTATGGTTGCATTTTTAGTTAGGACATTTACAGAAAAGCAGAAGGAACAAATTTTGCATGACACTCTTAACAGAAACAAATCATTAACATTAAACTGACCTTTTGAACAACTCTACAACCATACATCTGACCGCTTAGAGCCTTAATGTGGCCATTGAGTTTATCTGCTAACTGTTTCAGCTGGCTCTCCGTAGCAAACTCAAAGAACTGTGAACAGTGTATCACAAACATCAGTATAGCCCAAAAAACAAATAATCATCAAATTACCAGGACATGTTGATGTACCTTCTGGATCACATAATTACCAAACACATCAGTTGTTAGAGCAATAACATTGGCCAGTATCTCTGGAAAGATCTTTTCCCTATCCTCAGCAGATGCTTCTTCTAGTTTCTGTTGAATAAACCGACTGCCATGTTGATCCACACTGCATTAAGATGAAAATGAGATGACTTCTATAGAAATATATTGAACTAAAAAGCCGACTGCAGAATAAAAGAATAATATACCTGACATTCATGACATGGCCAACTGCATCAAGTAGCTCCAGGGTCTCATCACTGTTTCTATCAATAGAATCTATGCAGTGTTCTACAGCATTATCTTGATTGCTCTGTAGGCCCATATTCCTACCAGCTGGCCTTCTATTAACAGAGAAGAGCCGTGATTGCTGGTCACCATGACATGGGATGCTCCCCAAATTAGGATGAAACTGAGACCCTAATCTCTGCGCCCTTGAAGAGGGGAAACAAGGCTCATCATGATAGAGCCTGTTACCACTATAAGAGAGACCAGATTTTGGTACATAACTACTTTCATTCTGCAGACACTGCCGGGCAAACTGATCCTCAAGGTATGCCCTACGATTCCTAACCAAATCCAAGTCTGTAATGGTGTTGTTTCTACTGCTCAAGGGGTTTATCATATTTGTTGTAGCTGCATCACGGAGATAATTGGCCTCCCCATGCAAATTGCCTGACTGCATCAAAGTTAGCCTTTCAGCAAAAGACAGTTGATCAACATTATCCATGTGATGGTGATTCATCCTTGGGACATTGGGGGCATCAATTGAACCGTTCTGCCTACGTAAACAATTTCGACGTGTCGGGCGAAAATCCATGTGCTTGGACCTAGGTGAGTGAAAAGCATTACCAGCTGAAGGAAGCCGGCTATCATCAGCCATATTAGAGTTGAAATATCTGCGATGCATAAGCATTTCATCCAGCAGCTCTTTCTCATGACTTCTTTCATCAAATGATGCCCTATTAGACAGCCTCAATCCAGAGAAAGTATCTGAAAGATCAGAATCTGAGAGATAAGTAGAATCAAAGTCCCTTCTGCCAAAAGTGTTGATCTTTCCCATGTCTGGCATGAAGTGATTCTGATGGCCATAAAATTCAGCATCATGTTCTGCCAATGTTGAACCCATATCAAATGTGGAGTGGTTTGGTGTTGCGCCAACACCACGAACTATGCTTGCTCTAAATGGCTGCCCATCAAACCCTCTGGTACCATTAAGCTGGGGGCCTCCGACACCTTTAGATAGTAATGCAGAGTTACCATAATGGTCCTGAAACAAAGAACACAAAACTTTATTAAATGATGTACCAATTATGAACATGAACAGCAAAACTACATACATCTGAAATTGGTGTCTTTATATGAGATTCATTTAGTAAATCAGGATAGATGCAAGCTTTTGCTGATGATATTTGCACACACCAGTTACACAATCACATAAGAACAAATACCAAAAGTTAAACCACCAAAAAAGGAAGTTATGAGGACGCAAGCACAATGAGCTCACAACATATTCCATGACAGAGTACCACAAGTCCATAGCCTAAACTTGTGTAGCTGCATTGGTTAGCATGGGCGATTTAGTACAAAACAAGGGCCAATTCAAATATAGATGTAACAGGGAAGAAGTGATAGGTAGAGTTGTGCCTTTGATTTGCAGAGCATGAACCAACTGCAAACCCTACCATATTTCTCTTTTCTTCACCCAAACCAGCTACCTTCCTCTCAATCCCTCTCCTTTTCCAGAGAGAAAAGAGAAATAAATTATCAAAAACGTAAATGAAAAAGGGCGACATATTTGTACACTTAATAACTGACCAAAAATCCAAAACCTTGCTTGCCACATATAAGCTTGATGATATTTACCACTCAATACAGCACATAGAACGCACTAAGCCATACTGAAACAAAGCAATCAACGCAGGCAGCAGGTTATTAATACCTATGCTAAACACCTCATGCTATATTAGGATAATAAAGCCAAATGGCCTTACCACATTGAAACGAAAAATAATCATCAGACTGAACAAGAGAAACAGGGCATCTACCAAAAGCAGATGCCACGTTTCCCCATGATCCAACTCATCGCGGTGAACAGACACATAAATCGCAACTCAAGCGATTGCCAAGCAGATAACTAACAATGGTTACAACTACAAGCTAGGCAAAATTTTGACAAAAGATGTTCCAGCTGAATGCTTGCAGTACTCGAATATACTTGTTAAAAACGAGTCGCATCCACTAAATCTGTAATAGGTTCCAATGTGATGACATTGAGCAGAAACAAGACTGCACAACCAAGAAGACTATGGACAATCAATCAAATCAATTAAAAAAACCATAGACCACATATGGATCGAAAAGATGACGATGCTTCCAGCCAGTCATCACCACCAAACACTTCACCAACAGGAACCAAAACACTGGTCCTTGCCTACATCTGAAACATTAGAACCGATACAGGACAGAAACAATAGAAAGAATCAGGCTTTCGCCAACTTTATCACACAGAGACCTGAACCATCCAATTTCAACCCCCCTAGGCGCACAAAGCAGGGCATAATGTCCTCAGTCGGAAACAATCTATGCCGTAACCCTCGCTCGGCAGCATCTGCTCAATTAGACTACCAATCTATAGCAACCTTCAAAAAGATAACAAATTTACAGCCAGCCACCCTCGCGCGAGCAAGAAAGGAACTAGCGGCGCACAGATCGAAACGAAATCCGACGGGAACCCCCTGCTAGAGCACACGGATAGATGTTAGATCCAATCTACAGCACGCACGGCACGGGCACAGCACGACGCCATTAACCAGCAACGGAAAAGCACGGAACAGGACAGGATTGAAGCATACAGGACCAATCAAGAAACAGCGCCGCCGGCCTTCTTTTTACCTGGTCGATTACCCCGCGGCGCCTGCTGACCTCGTCGAGCCTCGCGCCGAGCCCGCCGGCGCCGGAGAAGAACGAATCCCCGCCGCCGGCGCCGCCCATCCCGCCTCCTCCTCCGCCGCCAAGAACCCCCTCCGCCCCCAGCAGCGCGCCGTCCATGGTCGGCGGGGCGCTGCCGCTGCGCAGCGGGTCCCAGCCCCACCCCGCGTCCTCCTCCCCGCCGTGCCCGAACGCGCGTCCGGCGCCGCCGAACGCGCCGCCGCCCATCCCGCCGTCGCCGAACGGGCCTCCCCCCATCCCGCCACCGTCCCCGAACGGCGCCATCCCGGAAAGCCCGCCCCGCGTGCGACCGACAGACGCGCACCGAAATGGCCTTGCGGTGGCGGCGGCGGCGGCGGCGTCGCTAGGGTTAGGGGTTTAAGCGGGGGCGCGGGACGGGGGAGGGAACGGAAAATTTTGGGGAGCGGCGGTGGGGTGGGGGTGGGGTGGCAGGGCAGGGAATGGGGCCCTGGCCCTGGGGTGGCGTATATATAGGCGCGGGCGGGCGCAGGTCAAAGGGGCTGCGCGGATGGATAGCGACGGCGAGCCGGGGACGGGGACGGGGACGGGACAAAACGGCGCGGCCGTTACTGGCGCGTGCTGGGCCGGTGGGCGCGGGTCGCCGGAGCCGCGCCGGGGCCGCGGGCGCCGGCCCCGGCTGTCAGTGGACGAGTAGACTAGAGATGGATGCGGTCGTCACGCAAGGATATGGAGTGTTCAGTTTTCTTTTTTAATATATAAAATAAAATAACACGGTGCGTACGCAAGCGCATTTCAATGCGCAATGCCGGAAATTCTGAAATAAATTCAGAATAAATGTGAGTATCAAAAATTGGATCCTCATGGGATGAGGATATCACTGTCCACCTAACCATCAAACCATGTGGAAAGGGAATGGGGAGATCGGGTTCGTGCGGGCGGGGGGCGGGCTTCGAAGCTGCCATGCACGCGTTTGTGTTTTCCGAAAACATGCTCGGTGAGATATTGTTCGTCCCGGTAAGAAATCAGTCAACAAATGCCTTTGAATGAGATGGATATCAATCAAGTCAGACAGATGCCTTTTAAGGAGATCCATGTCGCTCGTCTTTCTTAATAATAACAAAGAAAACGATGTGTTGTATTCGTGCTCTTTGATGTTGAGGTCGGGTAACGAAGAATGCCGTTTTGTTTTAAATATGGCGGCGTCCTCACGTTAGGGCTTTGTTGACGGTGGTGTTCCGTTAGCGTCTGGTCCAGTCCAGACGTCCGTTTGTCTCCCCTCACGTATTCCTTGGAGCCACCGATTTCACGTGCATGTGCCATGCTGCGTATACGTCACTTGTGCGCCAGACGTTACGTTGCGTATGCATGTCCCATGCACGTATACGTCTCACGCGCATCGCGCCGCCTTGGAGTGTCTGGTGTGTGTCTCCAAGCGCGTAAGGAGGCGGTTACACCTAAAAAGGCATGCCTTCTTAATTACCGATGCGTGTATTGGGAATCAGATGACGACAACTACAAATTTGGTAGTTTGTCAGGTTCTTCTGATCAAGCGACTATGGATTGGTAACCGATATTAGTGGGTATATCTAGGAATTAGGGGGCAAGAACATCGTGTCATGCAAATATTGGTTATGGTGCCTACCATAATGTTGGGTCAAGCCAGTGCTAGGATCTAGGAGGGTTCATGGGGCTCTGATGGTGATCACTGAAGTTGTCATTCGTTCACTTGTGTGTTTCAAAAACCTGGATAGAAATCAGTCAACAAATACCTTTCAAGGAGATCCATGTCTTTCATCTTTCTTAACAAAGAAAATATTATATTGTGTTTCTCTTGTTTGATGTTGAGGTCAGGGTTATCTTCACCGGAGGCTCGCAGGAATTCATTTGTATTAAATATGTCGGTGCCCTCATCTTAGGCTTGTCGGCGATGGTGTTCCGTTAGCGGTGTTCCGTTAGCTGCTGGTCCAGTCTAGGCGTCCGTTTATCTTCCCTCACTTACTCCTTGGAGCGACGGATTTCACATGTGCATGCAGCGTATACGTCACTCACGCATCAAACGTTACACTGTGTCTGCATGTCCCATGCACGTATACATCGCGCGCATAAATGGGGACGGTTACGCCTAAAAAGGGACCCTTCTTTAATTATTGATGGATGCCTCGGGAATCTGATGACCACAAATGCAAAATCAATACTTTTGTCCAGTTCTTCCTCCCGAACGGTTATGGATTGGTAACTGGCGGTAGTTGGGTTACCTATCATAGCTTTTGCAGGAGAACAAAATTAGGGGACAAGAACATTGTGTGATGCGAATATTGGTCATGGTGCATACCGTGATGGTTGACTTGGATGGAACTGATGCTATGATCTAGGAGGGTTCCTGTGATGGCTGATTGGATTGGGCTCCGATGGTGACCACTGAAGTTGCCATTTGTTCCCTTGTGTGTTTCAAAGACCTAGATAGAAATTAGTCAACAAGTACCTTTCAAGGGGATTCATGTCTTTCCTATTTCTTAACAGAGAAAATGGTATGTTGTATTTGTGTTGTTTAATGTCAAGGTGACGGTTATCTTCGACAGAGGCTCGCGGGAATCCATTTTGTTAAATATGTCGGTGCCCTCACGTTAGGCTTGTCGGCGGTGATGTTCCGTTAGCTTCTGGCCCAATCTAGACGTTCGTTTATTTCCCCTCGCGTATTCCTTGGAGCGAAGGATTTCACGTGCATGATCCATGCACCGTATACATCACTCACGCACCGAATGTTACATTGCATCTGCAAGTCCCATGCACGTATATGTCCCGCACGTAAGTGGGGACAGTTAGGCCTAAAAAGGGACGCCTTCTTTTATTATTGATGCACACCTAGGAAATCAGATGACGACGACTACAAAATGAGTACTTTTGTCAGGTTCTTCCTCCCAAACGGTTATGGATTGGTAACTGGCGGTGGCTGGGTTACCTATCATAGCTTCCGCATGAGAACAAAATTAGGGCACAAGAATGTTGTGTGGTACGAATATTGGTTATGGTGCATACCATAATGGTTGAGTTAGATGGAGACAGTGTTAAGATCTAGGAGGGTTTGTGTGATGGTGGGTGGCATGGCATGGGTTGCCAGTACAAAAAACGTTGGCCATCATCACAAATCATATGGCGGCGGCGGCGGTGTACTGGGGAGTGTGTGTGTGTGTCACAAATGCGCTATTTCAGAAATGGAAAGGATGGGGTTTGCTTTTGTTTCCAAAGACCTGGCTGGTGAGACCTTCTTGGCCTTGGATAAAAAAAACACAACAATTACCTTCCAAGAGAAGATCCCAAAGATCGCAATTGAGTGTATCTTGTCACTAGCGTAGAAATGCTTATCAGCAATCTACGTCAGTGATGCACCTTCAAAGAGATGCGTCAGTGGTATTTGCCCAAAATACCGGTGACGTGCCAGAACGAGCACACACCATCAATAATAGATTGCTAGTGGCGCGGCGAGAAGTACAGACGCCACCAATTCATTGACCCAGTAGCCTAACCCTCGTGTAATTTATCAGTGACACAATACCTTAAGACACAGTACTAATGTGAGAGCTACTAGTGGTGTGTGCGTGGGTCGTGTGGCCCTGGGTTCCGATGGTAATCGTTGAAGCTGTCATTCGTTCGTTTATGTATTCAAAGCCCTGGTTGGTGTGGTGAGATCTTCTTGGCCTTGGGTATAGAAACTACTACTCATCAAGTACCTTTCAAAGGAGAAGATCTATGTCATTCATCTTTCTTAACAAAATGGTCGGTTGTATCAATGTTGTTTGGTCTCGAGGTCGGGGCTATCTTCGCCAGATGCTCTCATGGTGTGATCCATGTCATCGCGGGAATGTTGTTTGTTTTATATCGGTGCCCTAACACATTAGGGGTTGTCGAAGGTTGTGTTCCGTTAGCTTAGACGTTTGTTTGTCTCCGCTGGCATACTCCATGGAGTGATGGATTTCATGTGCATGCACCATGCATCATATACGTCACTCACACATCGAACGTTACATTACTTCTGCATGTCCCATGCATGTATACGCCTCACGCGCATCATGACCTCTCAGGGGCCCTAGCATGTGTCTTCAAGCGCGTAAAGGGAGCAGTTACACCTAAAAAGACATGCCTTCTTTAATTATTGATGCACACCTAGGGAATCGGATGACGGCGCTACGAACTTAGTAGCTTTTTTGGGTTCTTCCGCTCGAGAAGTTATGGACTGGTAAGCAATATTAGTGGGCTTATCTATCATAGCTTTGAGAGGAGAACAAAATTAGGGGACAAGAACTCCGTGGCATGTGAATATTGGTTATGGTGCCTACCATAATGGTTCACTCGGGGTGGAGTTGGTGCTAGGATCTAGGAGAGTTCATATGTTTGTGGGCGGCATGTTGGCATGGCATAGCTTGTTAGTACAAGACGTTGGCCTTTGTCATAGAGGGTAAGGTGTTGATGGTGCACTAGGGGTTGTCACAAGTGCATTGTTTTGGAAATGAAAAGGGGAAGGGTGAGGTTTGCTTGTGTTTTCAAAGGCTTGATGGGTGAGATCTTATTGGCCTTTGATAAAACTTTTTATGCATAATAAGAAGAAACACACATGTATATTGCATCGTTTAATACAACAAGTTACCTAGTACCTTCCTGAAAAAAACATGCAAGCTAGAAAAACGGATATGTAGTAAATCTGGTAGGCATGATCACAATTGCGTATGTCAACCTCACAATCACTGAATGTTGCATTGAAGGCCACAAATTAAAGAGACGGGAAAATGAGGATCACAATTGAAGATGCAAACCTCATCATTACTAACAAAAAATGATGCACTAAGAGGAAGGAGGTGAAGTCACTTTCGGGGTACTCCGGCCAGGAGAGCAACCTCAAACTGATTGTCCTTTCATGGTACATCCTATCTATCATGACATGTTTTTGTCAAAGTCTTGCAAAAAGAGCACTAGAAACAAGTAAACATTCATCTTTTAGTACATACAAATCACCGTGCTTCACAAGGATTTACTGATAATTTTGGATGATCTTAGAAAGGGAGGAGTATGTGCCAACACCCGCACAACAGAGACCGACGACAATGATGAACGCACATAGTACTATCTGCAAAGAAACAATGCATTTTTTATTTATTAAATGGTGTCTTCAGATATTTGAGCTTTGAGTCCATTCTGCTAATATGCCTGATCAAGAACACAATTATATAATTTTGTGAAACTTTTGAATTTGTAGAGAATGGAGGCTAATGTGTTCCTGGTGAGAGATTCAGTGCTTATTTTAGTGAATAAAATATATAAAATACTGTGATACAAAAGAAATGCTTAATTGACCAAAGTTGAAAATTTATGAACCAACTATGCATTATAAATGTATTTCAATCCTCAATTCTCCCATACACGTACCACTTCTCCTTTTCATCAGAAATCATGTTTAATAATGTTATGGTCTAATAATATATTTAAGAGGACTTCTGATAAGTGTTCAAACTAAGGAACAAATTTTTACCTGATCCCAAGTCACTGTACTCCTTAGGATGGCCAAAAAGCATGCACAAGGTAGAATATACGCCTAAAAAGTGTCATGTGTTAGCCACAATAATCAACAAACAAATGGCACTGCCGCAGTTAGCTATGTCAAGACCAACAACAAACAAACGACACTAAAATTCAGAAGAAGAACTTACCACAAACATGGTGAGAAGAGACCCAACTAGGGACATCACTAGTCCTATAAAGGCACGGCAAAATCGATTACATCAGAATATTAGGAAAATCAGCAAGATTTAAGTCAAAAATCAATTTTTACTCAAATGATAACTAGTGATGAAAATATTTACCAAAGAATGGAACAGATAGAGCAACACCAAGGGAAGACAACACTAGTGCTGATCTGAGCATAATTATGTTCCCGTACGTCTGTCTATTGGGAGGCAGCAGCTCTTCCAAACTCAGGGCAAGGGGAGTCATGGTAAGTGCATATTTGGTTATTGGATTTGTCACCTGAAAGATACTGTCAGCATGATGTGCCTTTTGTCTCACAAAAAGGAACCCTGTGTATTTAATATGTTCTGTAAATCATGCTAGAGGAGAAAGAAACCTCACATTACACTGAAGCAAAGAGCCATTTCATAACAGAACAAGATTGTACACTATCAAGAAATGAACCATATGAACTTATAATTTATTAATGTAGTAGTCAAGAAAATATACCGTAGTCCAGACTGCAATCTTGGAAGACATAAGGTTTGGGGGCATATTCAGTGTGAACTGAGACTCCGTGGTTTCGCCAAACATTATGTACCCCATGACCGCGGCACCCGCAAACAGAACAGTAGATAGTGCAATGCTGAGAATAAACAGAACCCCTCCTGAGATCATGGATTGCCCAAAAAGGTTGTGTTATAGATACAGTGGTTTTGGTGTGGTTACCATGTGAAAAGAACGGCATTGAACTGGTTGCTTTTCTTCAGAGAAGAGTAGATGTTAGGGAACACCCCATGCCCTGAGTAGCAGTACCCATACAAGCCAATGGCAATGGGGATCCCAGGGAGGTTCAGTGCCGTCCCTTCGCTCTTGTTGACACCGACATGATCAACAAGTCCTGCCCAAAAGAGGCAGGCGACGATGACGATCGACGCGACGACTCCTCCAGCTACAGAATTCAGAATCAGTAGATGATATCACATATTTGGTCAGATGATGAAACACATGAGCTGCAGGTGAATGAATTGATACCTGAAATGAAGCTCAGACAACTGAGGTCACGAAGCCAAGTTGTCGGCATGACAACAAGCGTCGTAAGGATTGCGAATAACACATGGGCATCCAGGCTGAGGCCCCATATAGTCAGGTGTGCATTGGGGAACAACTTTGATAGATTGTCACTCTCCAGTATCAGATACTCAATGCAACAGGCCTGCAGGGAAAAATTAGGAGCCATTGATATGCTTATAAACAATGATAATGTATAAGAAAAAAACATGCCTTTTGAACAGAGCATCTAGTAATGTACTCTGTCAGACTGTTAGACTCACTTCACTGTATTATGCTCACCATAAAAACAGAGCATCTAGTAACGTACTCTGTCAAAGTAATAATATTTCTAAACAAGCAAGTCAATGTTTCATGAGAAGTACTTACATACAGTTCCAGGTACAATATTATCTGCAGGTGGCAAAAACAAAGGAGTCAAGAGTTAGCACAAGACCATCCTCTACTGTACTCTGTTATACTGAAATCAAAATAAAAGTGAGCTGGTCATCAGATTTTGGCAGAAGTTATACCGAGATGACAATGCGACCAGGCGTGCCGAATGCGGCGTGGCCGATGTCCGGGTAGGTCTCGAGGCCTTCCTTGCTGTCGAGGCAGCGCCGGAGTAGCACGCCGGTGTACCACGCCAGCATGGCGAGCACGGCCAGTATCACCAGCCCAAGCCAGCCACCCTGCCTGACGGCATAAGGTGTTGACAGGATCCCCACGCCACACAGGACATTCACTCCTGTAAGTGACAGACAATGATTTGAGATTCAGTAGTTCTAAACTGGTCAACAGCAAGCTTTGGTGTCCAGATCATGTAGTTGATGAAAAGAGTACTTTAACTTTTGACTTCGAATTTGAAACAATTTCAGTTGAAATATTCATAATAAACCGATTGTTTTTGCAAATAGAAATTCGAATGTTCAGACTACTTACAAAGTGAAACTTTAAACTTGAAAACAGCTTTAAATCAGTTAATACTAGACATGCAAAATGTTCACTGTCTGAGGAAGTTCAGAGAAGAGTGGTTTTGGTTCCAACTTACATGGGAAATTGGGAATCCAGTTTTAGTTGCTAAGCAAAGGCAGTGCCTTACTAAATTAACAGTCGCTGTCTTACCCTGCTAATGGAAAGAAGCAGGTTCCCAAACAAATGGCAGACAAAGACCTGTTGTAAATAATGGTGCTGACACTGACAGTTCGATATCCACATGACCAGATAGTAAATTGCATGATTGATTAGGACAAGGTTCCTCTTTCTCCTGACAGATCTCAATCAACATGCCAGGGCTGCAATCATGGTCTAGTTAATCATTTTATTGATCATGACCATGTTCCCATCTCACATGACACTGCTGTCCTGGCCCATCAGCCATGTGGTGCACGTCTACATCACAGGGAATTGACCAGAATCTGATGGGCTAAACGGCAATTCTAGGTGTTATATTAACACTACAGCTGTGGAAACTCGTTCTTGGACAGAATCTGAACATTGCACCTGGGTGTCAGCATGTGGGGGTGTGCGTCCAGGTTCAGCAAGTATGGCATCTTTTTGTCATGGCACGCATGTTATCCAATGTGAGCATCCTAGGTTGCAGATGGGATCCCTTAAGTTGACATTCCATGTTAACAACTGAACATGATCATGTACGATCATATTTTCTTTTTGATGTTTTTTCATTGGTGAGACAGTGACAATTTTTGATTTATTTTTATTACTGGCTCTCCCAAACTAAATTCCAAGCAATCGACGTGTATATATATAAATTTGTATTTTTCTTGCGAGTATATATATATTTTCTCACATTGGCGAAAAAGGACGATCTCAGACTTTGGTTTTTATCCAACTGAAACTGGCTAGTTACACATCATCAAAAACCACGTAGAACCTTAGTTTCATTCATTTGCAACCTACATTCTCTCCACAACTCTGAATCTCAGAGTGTGCAATTTGGCTGACTCTGTTTTTTTTTAGGAAAGACTGACTCTGTTTTTCTTTACACACATGTACATAAAGCGATGCAGCATCATTTCAATTTGAAGAACTGCTAATTTCCTTCTACTTGATGAATTTCGAGAGCAACCTGCCTTCTGTTCGTGAGTTTTCTTTTTTGCGTAAGTAAAAGAACAGACGTAGTACTACTTACCATTCATGACGCCCTGGGTGTAGGAGCACTGACGGTAGGGCCCCACCTCATGGCCACCCCCACCACCAAGCGGCTTCTGGTCCTCAGGGATCTTGAACAGGGACGACGCCTTCCTGGACGGTGGCAGGTACTGATGAGAGCTCTTCCGGGCATCGACGACGTGATCGTCGCCGTTGTCGGCAGCAGGGAAGGCGGTGGGCAGGAGCGGCTTGACGGTCTCCGGCGGCGGCTTCCCGCGGAAGGAGGTGGCGAGGAAGGAGCTGGAGAGCCTGCTGAGCGTGGGCGTGCCCAGGAACCCGCTCAGGCTCGGCGACTGCACGCTGCTGTATATGTCCATCGACTGCCTGCAACGCCAAACCGAAGGAGATCTCAACTTTTGTTACTGAAAGACAGAAGAACACCTCCATTGTTTCGGTTGGATTCGTGGATATTGTGCAGTGAGATCGAGAATTAAGTACTCCCTCCGATCCATATTCGTTATCACTGATTTTGCTTATGAGAAGCTGATGGATCGACTTGATACATCATTTTTAAAAACACGGTACAAACGCAGACACTCACATATATGCACATAGAGATAAATCGATCAATTAGTTTCCAGATTCTCATATAAAAGAAACAAAAAAAGAAGAAGAAGAAGAAGCTATCATCTGAATTCCCACGCCGGCAGGCCAATCCAGCACGGACCCACGAGTACAGAGACATCTGGTGAACGAACAAAAGTGTAGCCATGAGAAACCAGCGGTAGTGGGGCCCACATGTCAATGAGGCCCCTACACGACACACGCCATCCGCAGGTTCGTCTGCTCGTGGGCCCTCCCCAAGAAACTACGGTGCATAGAATTTTTTTTTTAGAATCCTAAGGCCAACAATTCATACATCATGTTATTTTGATGTGTCAAATTCATATGTTTGTCACAATAGCTTAATAATAAGTACGTATGCTCAGCGAATCAACCTGTGGTTGAATTGGTTAGGTGGACAGTGGTATCCCCAACCCATCAGGGTTCAAATCCTGGTGCTCGCATTATTCCTGAATTTATTTCAGGATTTCCGGCGATGCGCTTTCAGTGGGAGGAGACGTTCCCGTCGACGACGAGGCGCCTATGGTGACTTCGTAAATCTCAAGATGATGCGCCGGCTCAGTCTTTCAGAGGTGCTCATAGGGGTAGGGTGTGCGTGTGTGCGTTCATAGGCGCCTCGTCTAAAAATTAAGTACGTAAAAACTGCTTAACAGAAAATGTCACCATGATACTGGTTGGTGAGATATTGTACGTATTTTTGCTGGCAGGAATGTTTGAGATGCATGCAAAAATAGCACTACCGATAGACAAGGAAATGCTGTTAGCAGGATAAAGAGGAAGAAGCCCTGCATGATGCAGCTGGCTGTGGCCACCGCTGCGTACGTACGCACCTGTAGCTCTGCGGCCACTGGTGGCTGGCGTAGGAGCCGGGGTGGCCACCGCCGGCGGCCTCGACCACCCGCGGGCTCCCGCACGACGACGACCCGTCCGACTCCTCCTCCTCCTCCTCGCTGCCGCCCAGCCGGTGCTCCTCGTCGTCGCTCTCCATGACGAAGCTCTGGTCGGACACCGAGTTCCTCATCGCTGCCCTCAAGTTTGCTTGACGGCAATGGCCGATGGGCCGAGCAATACAAAGAGGGAACGAGAGAGCCGAGAGGAAGAGGGAGATAGTAAAGTGTGAGGAGAAGAATGAAGGAGGGAGAGGGGGGCGTGGGTGTTTATACACGACGGCAATGTGGCTGCTCTGCTCTTGGGGGATTCCGCGGTGGCGACACCGATTAAACGAAAAGCTCTACTACTAAGAGCATCTTCAACAGTCGCGGAACGCGCCGCACGCTAAAAATTATTTTGCCGCGTGTCCATCGTTTGGTTTGACGTGGTGGGCAGCGCTGGCTCCAGCAGCCGTGCTAAAATGCAGCGCGTGCGCGCAGCTTCAACAGCGCGTGCGACTCTCGCACAAACAACATATGCATTTCAAAATAGAAGTAAAAAGATCAAACACAAATAAAATAAATCAAAATAAATAATTCAATTTTGTTATTACAACTCAAACAAACAGTTTATCGTTCAATACAACAAATAGTTCAACAATACAATATCAAACGCACAAATAGTTCAACAACACGACGCAGGAGGAAGCGGAGAGGAAGCCGCCGCAACGCGGGGATAGGCCGGGAAAGCGCCGGAACGGTCGCCGGATGGCACGAGCGGCGGCGGCGCCGCGGCTGGAGAGGGGGGGAGGGTGAGTTGCGAGCGAGCTCGCGAGAGTACAACGCGCGGGAGCGGGCGCAGCAAATAAGCGGCGCACGGTGCAGTTTCGGCCCATGCGCTGAACAAGATATGCCGCGCGTGCGGTTTTTGCGCGCCCGCTGAAGCCACTATACCGATTGTGCGCGCGCTAAAATAGACAATTTTGTGGCGCGACGCTAGTTTGACGCGGCTGTGGGAAATGCTCTAACCAAGCGCTAACTAACATGGATCGGAGGAAGTAATATATAGGAGTATTTAGATCGGAAGGAGTAGTATATATTTTCGGCACGTTCCTCGCTGCTCGCTCACACTGAACGGCCGCTGGACGGGGGTTTTTTGTGGGCAGCTGGCTTCGGGCGGGAAATTGGACAGGCACGGGAGGGGTTTTTGGTGGGTTAGGGTAGCAGACGTGACAGCGGTTTAGACATCGGTAAAGTCTCTTAATTTATCTTCGGTTTACGGAAAAAACCATGTCCAGACCGGTCTATAGATAGATACAGACAGAGACGGAGAACGAAAAAAAATTAAGGTATAACAAAGTCTTAAGCAAAGATATTTTTTTATGCAAATCAGAAGCGTCAATACACATTACAGACGAATAATAACCAAATACCATAGTTTAAAAAGCGCTAGACCTTAATTATGTGTTTTGCCATCGTCTTATTGGTCAAAGCGCATGCTTATGCATAATTATGCACTAAACGTTTTGCTATCGTGTGGAGCTTAGGCGCACTTAAGCGCTCGCTTAAGTGTGCCTTTTTAACTATCACTAGTAGAAAAAAGGACTTTTGTCCCGGTTGGTAAGGCCCCTTTAGTCCCAGTTTTCAAACCGGGACTAAAGGGTCGGTACGGGTCGGTACTAATGCCTCTCCCCTTTAGTCCCGGTTCTTACACGACCCAGGACTAAAGGGCGCGGCCACGTGGAGCTCCTCTAGTGTGTAATCACCACCCCTCATCACTGCTCAATTTATCCTCTAATCACCCCTCATCATTCCAAATCATCTAACTTCCCGAATGGTCACCCATCCTCCCACTCCATCAGCCTGAGCACACTTAACTTCCGAGTTCTATTCTCTCTCGTTTCTAAGTCTGCACTTGTTGTTTTCCTGACAATAGTAAGATGTCAATCCTATTAACCTTCATGAATTTTGCTTAAGCATGAAGTGACACATTTCACTGTTTGAGTTTGAAACTATTGTTTTAAAAAACAATAATTATTTAGTAACACTAATATTTCTTGAATAATTAGTTTGACCACACTTTGACCACAGTTTGACTAGATTTGACCAAAATTCAAAATAACTGAAATAATTATTTAGTAACACTAATATTCTAGAATAATTAGTTTGACCATTGTTTGACGACAGTTTGACCACTGTTTGACCAGATTTGACTAGTAATTTTTTCGATTTTTTCCACTCTAGATTTTAAAAGCTCCGTAACTTTATTTCTGTTAGGTTTTTGAGGATTTTGAAAATGTTTAAAAGGGTTCCCCCATTAAATACGGATGTAACTTTTCGAATAGATGATTTTCCATATAAAAAACTTTTTAATCCGAGTTTGTATGCAAAAGTTATGCCCATTTTATAAATTCCAGATAGATTTTGCAAATAAAGTCGAAATTCATATTTGTAAATTTTCCCAACAAGTAGACCACATATCACATGAGAAACTTATTTTATTTTATTTTTTGACATTTTCATCATTTTCTTTTGTTTTTTCTAAAACTGAAAAGGCGGTCGAGGGGGGGGGGGGGGGGGACTTTGAAAATGGGACCTCCTTTAGTACCGGTTCGTGCCATGAACCGGTACTAATGCCTCAAAACCCATTAGTACCGGTTGGTGGCACGAAATGGGCATCGCACGAACCGGGACTAAAGGGCCCAAGTGAATCGGGACTAATGCCTTAGCCGCACGAACCGGGATAAATGCTCACGTTAATCCCGGTTCTTGACTGAACCGGGACTAATGTAAAAACTGCCCCGTGACCAAAGCCCTATTTTCTACTAGTGTATGCTAAAGACAATTAAAATGTAGACATGTTTCAATTGGTTGTGCTATATCTCAGGTGCGTGAAGTTTTGCTGGGTTGGCCGTTTGTCGATCGGTTGAGGAAACTTTTCTTCATGTCAGTCATTTTTTTTGGGTATTGAAAAACTACCTAAAACATATACTTGTATATAGATAAATGTAATGAAGCTTTCAACGGCCAGCCGCCGCCGTCGCACTAGCAGCTTGGCTTTGTTTTGTGCCTCTCGTGCGGCGTTTATGTGCGTCTTTGCTCCGTGCCTGCCGCGCTCAATGGAAACTGACCATCTGGCCCAACAAAGTCGGCCCATCAGGCTAGCGGCCAGCCTCTTTCTTTTTTAGCGTTTTCTGCCAGCTGTCAAACGAACGAGAGACAGCCGAGCCGATTGACACATAGGTATAGATTATTTTTGCTCAAAAATTAAGGTAAGGCGGCCCATTGGAGTCATCCGCCACTGGATATACAGACCCGCGTTGAATGGCAAAATATATTCGGACGGTTACATGTGGTTTGAGAGAGAGATGCCCTTATCTGGATCAGATTGAATTGTGGAGATGTTCATTTTCTGTCGAGAGTTTGATTAGCCGTGTATCAAAGGAAAGGACGCCGGCCGGCCAGGAATCAAGTGGCCTTTGCGGCTACGATGGGGTTCTCTTTTGATTCTGCAGGCAGGTTCCAAACGAGAGAGAGGTCCTAGTATGTATGCACCTACGGTGACTGTTCGGTCGTCGTGCGCCAGGCATTGCAATGGTGGATCAGTGGTCACTAGAGACGGATGGACGGACGTAATATTATTTTTTTTCGAAACGGAGGCAAAGATTGCCTCATCTACTCCTTTCGTTCGGAATTACTTGTCACAGAAATAGATGTATCTAGATGTATTTTAGTTTTAAATACATCCATATCTGAGACAAGTAATTCCGAACGGAGGAAGTATTAATTAAGCAGAAGAGAATTGCTCAGTTAATTACGAAAAACCGGGCAAAAACCGGAACAACAAGGGCCAAGCCCACTCCCATAGACTAAAACACACTAGGCAAAGCCCACCCTAATGGACGACAAGTCGACCTGCGGCCAGACGGACGTAATATATGAACCACGGGGTAGGGGAAAGGTCGGATCTTGAGCCTTCTTCGTTCAGGTATCCATCTAGCTATATCCAGGTTCTCTTGGCCACAAAAAAAAGAAGAATTTGCATCCGGATAATTAGGATGGTGATGCCATAGGTCGATCGGCCGATAGTGCATATACTTACAGCCATGTTCAATGGATCCAAGCATATTTGCTGCCTCAGACGGCTAGCTGCCTAGCTAATACTGTATTAAATCAACGATGAGTAATATGAACGGAGGGAGTATAATCATATACTAGTATCGATCTCTGCAGCTTATGCCCAACTTATGTGCATCTGCTGGAGCATCGTCTGGCAAACTTAACCCATCCATGCAGACAAACTCCAATACCACTACCGGCCGGCAGCTCACCTAGGGCCAGTTTTTTTGGATGATTCTCCAAAAATCGCCTTCCTCCCTAGCTTCTCTCAGAATTGTTACTATATATATTTTTTACAATCCTATCTAATTAAGGTCTAATTAGCTGAGATTGTAAAAAAAAATACTCATAAAATAAGCTAGGGAGGAGGACGATTATGGGAGAATCGCCTAAAAAAGAACTAGCCCCTAGCTAGATATGTTCCATGCATGAGTCAGCTCAGCTAGCAACGCACCTGAGAGACCGAGAAGCATCTGCACTGCAGATCTGCAGCCGGCCGGGACGAAACTGCCTGTCCACATGGCTTCACGTGATACGGCGCTAATTGTATAACACCATCACATGCATGCCTCGTTGTCCCATTTTTTTTTGTGTGTGTGCGCATTTTTTTAGGACTTGATTAACACACCAGCACTAACCCCACATGCCTCTGTCGTGCCCCTTGATTAGGCATGCACGCATGGATGTAAAACAGTGGGCACGATCCAACCATATACGCATGCATGCATTGCATACCGCCTAGCTGCTTCTCCCCACACCCTCGTATGGTTCCCACTGTTTTGTTTTTCAGTCCATGTTGAGGTAGTAGCTAGGGTCGTGGATGGAGTACTAGACCAATATAATGTCACATTTTATAGCGATGCTAATTTGTTTATTGGTAAAACTTGCATTTGTTGAGCTTAATGTTGCGTTTTCAAGTAATGCTGGAAGGATTTTTCTATTCGCTTTGAGAGTGAGAAATTATTAGCCGTGGAAGTTGGATAGACATTGTGGTTAGAAGGAAATAGGGGAAAATTTTATACATTATTGGCTTGGCTTACCTTTTCCTCCGAATTATTTTGGACCGACAAAATCACTTGAATCGTCAATATTTTTTGCCTAACCGACGAAGCAAGGAGGGAGATTTGCCTTTGCAGTATAAGAAACTTGAGTTACCCGGTTAACTAGAGAAAAACTGAATGAAAGCCCACAGACAGATGACTAACTAGCATAAGGAGCATGATCTACCCGCGGCCGAGGCGACATGGTTAGGTGCTCGCCACCCAAAAACCCCATATCGATATTGCACACGACCTCCTCGTCATCACTCATCGGCGACGATCAGGGGGAGGTGCTGCGCTTTGAAGGGACAAAGATGGTGACCTGCAGCGGTGGTTGGAAGTGTCGGGGCTCTATGGCAAGGAGGTTAGGGAAAAATGGATAGGAAAAACCAAGCGTGGGAGATGGGGAAGAAGATGTGGGAGGGCTTGATGAAATGAAAGCGGAACAAGGAATGTTACTTCTTTTTTAGATAGGAGAGATACCTAAAATAATTCACATGTATTTTTAATTTTGATTCTCATGTTATCAACCAATTCCCGCAACATCGTGGGCAGTATCCTCTAGTTTCAACAAGAGTCCATGCTGCCCGATATGTTACCAGATATCTTTAGGAGCTAGGATTTCAAACTCCCTGACACCTCCCATGCTCAACGTAAATTGTATAAAAGGACTACTTTTCTAAACACACAAAAAAAATCTAGAATATATTGCATTGCCAAAAAATTTCATATGTTGAGCTTATCACACAGCTACTTCGTAGGCATTTCCATCACTATTGGACGTCTATGTTATGTTACAGCTACAATATGAAGAACGAGAAGGAGAAGACACATATGGTATTTATAGATGTCACAAACACACCGAGTAATAATATAAGGTGGTAGATGGTGTTGTAAATGTATTGCTTATTGATAGGAACATGTGAACATACATGTACATAAAAGCGAGTAAGAACCGTCACTTTCTGTCTATTTTATGTCTCCCTTGTACTATCTCTTTACCAAAAATGTCTTATATTTGGTACAGATATTTCTGTAGGTTAAACTACTCTAAAAATGTCTTATATTTGGTAAGGAAGCAGTATACAAAGCCACTAGCCCACTGCGTATAAATGCACTGTTCAAGTTCAATAGATAGACTATCGCTATTCATCGAACCATCTCCCGCATCTTTATCTATAGCAAAGTAACTAAACAATAACTGATGATAATTGCAATTCTGAAGTTGATAGGCACACATAAATGTGTGGTTATGCTTGTATAAGAAAACTGAGTCATCCAGTTAACAAGAGAAAAACTGAATTAAAGGCCACACGACAACAGAGCATTATCTGTCGCGGCTGACGCAAGTTCACGATTATGCTAATTCTCTCCTCCCTAATCCTCTTACATGGTATTGGCCGCAAGTTTATAGATCTAGCTTTATCATCATTTTCGCGCCACGTAGCCCATACGTCAACCTTCATGATCTCTATCGGGGGCTAAGCATCCTCTAGCTACGATTCATCCGCCGGTCGCGTTGATCGGCTATCCAAAGTCGTTTTTTCCCGATCCATTGATCCGGTTTTTGTCTCTCGTCGGTCGTTTTTGATCGGTGTCTTTTTTGTTTTGTTTTACAATCTAAAATCGGTTTGCATCGCCCGCCCCTCGGCGACCCTCGCGCTCCACTGCTTCGACTTCGGCATCGACTGCACCGGCCTCTTCTTTGACTAGGCGACCTCGCGCGACAGGCGCTGGCCAGAACGGCCGTCATCCGCACATTATTCTGCGCCGACTGTCGTCACCTAATCTGATCGGGACTCCTCCATCAACCGCCTCCATCCACTTCATGCAAGGCTGCTCCTGTTGCTTCTGCATATATGTTCGCGTGCTCGCAAGGCTGCTCCTGTTGCTTCGCTCGCCCGAGGTTTGTGGTCATCTGCTGTCGTCCAGGCGCCCCGACTTGCTGAGACGATTGGATTAATCATCTGACCACCCGCATCCACTTCATCCATGCTGCCACGATCGACTTGATCTGTCGGTTACGTGCGCCTCCGCAGGTCCCTGTACAGATTATCCCCGAGTTTGCGCATCTTTTCATCGATTGAGTAACGGGCTGTCTTTACAATCACCGCTCCAAGGACTTTCCCGCCGTTGCACCGAAGCGCGCTGCTGCGGCATCACCCCTTCGGGCCGTAGCATCGCGACATTGCG
Source organism: Triticum monococcum (assembly GCA_034509565.1). Lineage (NCBI taxonomy): Eukaryota > Viridiplantae > Streptophyta > Magnoliopsida > Poales > Poaceae > Triticum > Triticum monococcum. The sequence continues at coordinate 23,597,948 of CM067842.1, read as the reverse complement.
GTTCATGCCACCGTCCTGAGATCTTTCCCGTCGTTGCACCGACACGCGCTACCCCTGCATCGCCCCTTTGGGCCGTAGTGCCATGGCACATAGTCCACTCCGCCATCCCCGCGCGTTGATGTCTACGTGCTACGGTATTCACTGTGCCGTCTCCTGGGCACGAAACCCATCGTCCATGCATGGTCTTCGTCACACTGTTCGGTTCTTCCTCATTGACAAACATTTCGTACCAGTATCATTGGGACCTGCTCATATCTGAGTTGATCGTTGGAAGGAAATCATTACTACAGAACATCCTATGCAGGGTTCAGGTGTTGAGCTTGTGCCAAAGAAAACCAACGTGCTCGCGCTACCCCCAGGGGGGGCGGCTCGGGCGAACCCTAGCCGCCGCCGCCCCCAACCCAATCCACCCCGACCCACCCTCCCTCGCCGCTGCCGGAGGAAGCCGGCGAGCAAAGCTCGTCCAGCAGATGGCGGTGGCAGGCTCGCCTTTCATCCTGGGGCCGGACTCGGGCTGCGCGCGACGACGAACCTAGGCGTCATGCGTGTAAGTGGAGATAGGAAGCTGGAGCGGCGGCTCCAGGGCTTTTCGGCAGGGCTGCGCCTCCATGGCTGCCGGGGCAGCGTGGTGGTCAGCCATGGCGCGCGGTGGCGGTGGATCTGGGCGCCCCCTGCCCAAATTCGTCCTGCTGTGGGTGGTGGCGGCCCATGGTGTCACCGGCGCTTGGCTGCGCGTCCGGGATGGCTCTCCACTCTGGCGAGTGGAGGTGATCATCGGCGCGGCGGGCACGTCGAATCTGGGTGTGGCCAGATATGTGGCCGACGTTGTCGGGGTTGGCTTGTTCGACTGCCGGTGCGCGCGGGCGGTGGGTTCTAGCGCCAGATCTGGCCGCAGTCATCCGGCCCTGATCGGTGGGCTTCTCTCCTGCGGGTTCTTGACGGTGCCGGCGTGGTTGCCGAGACCCTGGTCGCGGGTGAAGCTGGTGGAGGAGATCCAGATTGGGGGAAACCCCTTGGTTCGCCCCGGTCGGCCGCGCCGACGACGACGCTCAATGGCGCCGCTTTTCTTCTTGGAGACGTCGGTCTATGTCTGCTCCTTCATTTCCCGCTCTTTGCCTCTCGGGTGAAAACCCTAACTTCGGTGGGCGGCGACGATGTCCTTGATGATGTGACCTTCCTGAAGGCGTCGCCTTGAGGGCTGAGTGGTGGTGGGCATTGTGTGGGTCCTTGATGGTTGCTGGTGATGGGCACTGCTTCGGGGGAAACCCTAGGATCTGGTTCTCCAGATCGGACGATGACGGTATTGCAGTGCAGTTTCTCTCCTTGGAGCATCGTTTGTGGACCAGAGCTAGAAGACACAGGCAGGAGGTAGAGCGGCTCCGTCTTGCACGGAGCTTCGGTGGAGCTGTCAAGTCATGCTTGGCCGACAGGTGCTACGCTGAGTCATGCCTGGTTGGCAGGTGTTACGCACGATAGATCTTCCAGAGTCTCCACGTCTGGACGGACGAGCGCAGGGCGGTGGCGCCATTGGGCGCCATGGTGGCGTCGATGGATGTCCAGACTGGTAAGGATGATGCGGATCTATTTCCTGAAGATGGGTCAGTGGTCCGATGAAGATGGCGGCTTCTAAAACGTGTGCATGTAGTGTGCGCTTTAGGTCTCTTGCACCGGATGTTAGTCCCAATACGTTACGTGGATGGATCGGCGACGACACTGATTGTAGATATAGGGAGTGAGAGCACTCCTCATTATCGATTTTGTAGGTGTGAGTGGTAGCTTCGGGTGATTTGATGTATATTCTTGTCAAACCTTTGTGGAATAATTAATAAAGATGTTTGCATGCATCGATTGATGCAGAGGCCGGGGTTCAACCTCCTTTAGAAAAAACTAAGAGTTCTTCTAATTACTTTTTTTCATCGTTGGTTGGACAACAATAATTAAATAATATTATAGTAAGTACTAGCAGTTTATCTCAAGCTGCAACAATCACCTGGCCTCCCTTGGGTTAAGTGGTTCCTTGCTCAGCATCCGTACCACTGTCAAATAGTCCCTTACGATGTTCCTTTCTTTGGAAAACAGCAATCGCAGAACTTTGCGCTGTTCAGGAAATTGCCTTTGCTCTCACTTATAATGGCTCCAACATCTTCTTCTGCTCCGGCACCTGTGTCGCTACTAACTGCCTCATAGAACCTTTTTTCTAACCTATTCTCCCACTCCATCAATAAAAACATTTCAATCTTGATTGTCATGCAAGACGGGCTACTCTCTAACCTTGGAATCGTTTACTAATGTGGCTGCTGTACAACTAGTAAAGCAGCTTTCTTCATTGCAGGACTTTCGCCTAGAGGACCAACCAGACAAAAGATTCACCACCCAAGGTTTGCCCTTCTCCTTCAAGATGGCACAACATGACATATGCTCAGCTCATGTCCACGTACGACATAGATCCCAACACGACGCATATTGGGATCCACAAGGCCCTAAACAAAGTGTTTTTTTTTCTGCATTCCTGTTATTCATAGAAAGGTTCATTACAACATTTTACGCAAATGTATTGTGATGATCCTTCGGAAGATGCACTCTACCTTTTCCTCCATGCCCTGATGCTTGCCAGATTTGGGCGAGGCTCGGTTCCACACAAGTTCGGACACCCTACTCCAGGATTGGGACATCCGCACACTGGATGGGTTCGACCAATCCGTCCGGCCCAATGTGCTCCTCACCATCTTCTTGAAAACTCAGGCCTGGAGGAACCCGATGGTTTTCCGCGACTAGTCACTCCCCAGCCTCACTACCATCGGAAACATTCTTTATGATGCTCGTTGTGGACTCACCTGTTTAAAGAACCTAGTCAAAAGGCAAACACTATGCCATGGCGTCAGTACCTCTCCTCGTGCATCGGTGCCTCGTTGTAAATCTTGGAACCTGAACCCATGGTTCACCCTTGAGTAATATATACATGTGGGGATGTGTTTAATAACATAATAGTGTTCCACATCACGACTGAGTCATTCCCATGAATGTGTCCTTTTGCTGCGTCTGTAACCCTGTATACTTGGATCTCACTATTGAAGATGAACGGGGCGCTTGCTAAACACTGCAATGAGGAGGAGAATATTCGACCTCCATTCTTTGTGATGCAAGATGAATATTAGGACTGGCTGGTACAAGAAAATGACGGAGAAATCATGCTTCTTCATTTTTCCTTTGAACAAAGCTCTCCGCATGCAATTGGTTCTTCTTTACAGTAAAAGCTCGGAATGTCTGTTCTTTTTTCTCTTTCCTTCTTTTCCCTCACAAAAAAGAGAGAAAAGAAACTCTGAAATTTTGGGTCTTTTTTACTTTAGTCGTCGCCGCAGTGTCCCGTTCCCCACAGTCGCCCTCCTTAGCCTTCATTCTCCGCCGCTCCGCTCGAGCTGACGCGGCAGGCCGTTGTCTGAGCCTCTCCTCTGCCTCCAGCTTTATTCATCCTCCACCCCAACAATACACTATGCTAGGCTAGATCTCGTCTCCACCATGCATCCTTGGCGCGCCAGTCCTTCTTCTTGAAAGGCTACGCATGCACTTGAAGGCAGACTCCGCACCCCGCCACCACAGGATCATGGTGTTCGACATGGTGGCGGAGTCATTCCGGCACATGCGCCCACCACCGGTGAACCCTGGGCATGTTATGCGCTTGTTTGACATGGGTGGCAAGCTTGCAGTGCCCACCGACAAGGATCAAGCTGATGGGAGGAACTCCAACTTGTTTATTTAGGTTGATCGTGCCTACGGTAACTCAAGGTCAATAACCATCGGAGATTGGTTTAGAGAATGTATCCAATAATCAATGCCACCATGGCCATAACGAAATACATGCAACATTGCCTGGTTTTCAATGTTCCTTGATTTACAATTCTATTTGCGGTAGATTTGTTCTTGATTGCTCGAGTGACGTGGCACAAGAGATGAAACACAACATGGATACTTCTGAATTCGGACTCAAAGATCCTCTGTTGTAGTTGGTAAGATGAAAACAATTTTTAAGCATGTTGATTTTACTGTTGACTTGCACGCGACACTTAGATTTTACTGTTGACTTGCACGCGACACTTAGTTCCATAAACCGAGCAATGTTTATGCTTTTGGTTCCATGGTTATCGTCCCTCCTCTTTAGTTACTTATACTTTCTAGGTAAAGGAATGACTTTTTTCATCATTTTACTATCAAATCTTTGAGTTTCTTCCTCAGTTGGTGTAGCATGTGGTTTGTAATGTGTAGTTGGTACAACATGTTTTTGTTGGGCATTGTATCTTTGCCTATTTTTAAAGGTTCCATAAGCATATATCATAGTAGTATGGTTTTTCACTAGTGTCATTCAATCATTAATTGACTTTGCAGTATCTCGGTAGATGGTGAACGATGAGGTGGATCACACACACCATATCCTTATAAGTATCATCATTCTGAAACAAGACCAGAAGGCAAATAACCAATATTGGCGGCAAGCACAGAAGAAACCTTTCTTTTCATGAGAAGTAATATGTAACTCTAGGACTGAGAGATATTGGGAAATTAGCAGTGAAGCAAATATCCTTGATAATGTTTGTAACAATAATTTCTTGGCACCCAAACATGTGTATGGTTCCTAGGCGATGGAGTGGTACTTCCTCATCAAAAAAGGAGCTGCAAATTTATTTCATCCTGTCCTAACCTAGCTACGCATCCAGTAGTTCAAACTTAGCTCTGAGTGGAAGAGGTCAACAATGGCCATCTTCTGCTGGCAAGTGGGTTGGAGACTAGGCAATACTAGCAGGTTCTTTATCGTCCTCACGTTTGGTTCCTTTAAACCAAAGGAAGGCTTGTGTCTTTGATCCACAAGTTTGCTGGGGTCAGAGCAGGAGGCAATGGAGGGACGAGCATCTTCAAACTTCAGGACCATCAGCATGACGTTTGGGCGTTGTAGTACCGGATCAAGCTGCCACGAGTCAATTGCAGAAAACTACCACATTTGCGGCTAGGTTTACGGAAAACCATCAAGTCGGTAATCCGTTGCAAAAAACACCGTGATTTCACTAAACTCTGCAGAAAGCACTGATCGGGTGATTTGGCCCGTTTGATCACTTTCTGACAAGTGGGGCCAACTTGTAAGGAGCTTAACTGGCAATAAATTAGCACACACACCCCTGGATATTTACAAAAAAGCAACTAGATCCCCGGTGTGCACAACCGCGGCGCACTGGCCCTGCCATCCGGTATGCACGGTGATGCCCTCGTCGGCGTCGGAGATGTCTATTGCGTCACTCTCCTCCTCTCCTCCCATGGACGCCTGTGTTATGGGGCGACAGCATTCGTCGGGAAGGAAACGGAAGGGATGAAGGGTTGCAGGGGCGGGCTCCCGGCGGCGGGGTGGGCTCAGGGACGAGCTCCCTGCGGCGGCCGCCATTCCTGTTGGTTCTCGTCGGAGAGACCATGCCGGTGGACCTCCAAGATCCATCCATGGCGGACGCCTCGACGTTCCACATCGCCTACCTGGCCGCCACCGTCGACGTGCTCTCCGCGGGCAGCCTCCTTCGGTCCGTAGCCGTCCGCACCGGCGAGGTCCGCCTCACCGCACGACACCTCTTCGCCGAAGCCGCCGGAGCATCGGAGGCGAGCTCCAGCCCCGCGGGCTGGATATGCGGTCCGTCGCCGCCGCAAAAGTTGCTGGCCCAGATGGGAAGGGATTGGATTGCGCACGGCGGCGCAAGGCGTCCACGCCATGGACGGAGGGCGGTGGGCGGGCTTCCGTCGGCGGCGGGAGCCGGCGGGGGCGGCATGGTCGGCTGCGAGGGTGCCCGACGGTTGCCTCCTCCCGATTGGATCGGGAGTAGGGGATCGGGAGGAGGGGTTGATTGCTTGCTATTTTAAGATCTAGGGGCGTCTATGTAATATTTTTGCTAAGACACCTCCTCACAATCTGGCCCCACTTGTCAGAAAGCGATCAAACGGGTGAAATCACCCGATCAGTGCTTTTTGCAAGGAGTTTAGTGAAATCACGGTGTTTTTTGCAACGGATTATCAACTTGGTGGTTTTCCGCAAACCTAACTGCAAATATGGTAGTTTTCTGCAATTGACTCAGCTGCCACTGATGGGTACCAGGCGTTTCAAAGATCAGGGGGATTGGTGCGCGAAGGTTGTTTCCGAGGAGGGAGACGTTCTTGTCAGCTGTTACGGCCAGTTGTTGCACCGTGACCAAAGAGGAAATGAGATGAAATTTGGTAGCCAACTTCCAGTTTGATGATACCCTGAAAAATCTTCCAGTTTGATGAGGACCTGCAGGTGGTTTTTCCTCACAGCCTTAACGAGAGTTTTATTGAGCATACATTTTTCCGAGAAGACGAACAAGCGATTCCTGTCGACTCTTCTAGAGATCTCATTCTGTGCACCTGAGTAAGTTGTTCTTGGGTTCTCCTTATTCAATCAGAGAACCTGTTCCACAACTGAGCGATTTGTCAGCACCATAGCTCAGTTTTTCACAGAGTTATTCAAACAAAACGACCATATAGCTCAGGTTTTTTTTGAAACGAAGGCTCAAGAAGAGCCCGACTTTGAATTAACAAAGCTATCAACCGGCCAGGATTACAAACTCGGAACTAGCACAAGAAAGAAAAGAAAACGACAAGATACAAAGGTGCTGGAAAGCAGCTCACAAGCCTCCTACACACCAAGCTAAAAAGATCATCAGGGAGAAGCACCGCTCGGCGATGAAGAGGTCCTCAACGCGATCAGAACACCGTGGAAGAAGTAGAATGCCCGCACTGGATCAACACATCCAGTGACGAAGCAGGACACACTATCACCTAATCGCCATCAGCCCCGACCCAACACCTCCGCCCAGCTCCAGTGTCAAACACTAGTAGAAAAAGGGTCAAACGTGAAGCACATTAGTGCCGGTTTGTATTTGAGCCGGCACTAATGTGCACATTAGTGCCGGTTCGTGGCGGCGATCAATAGTACCGGTTCGTGGCGGCGATCAATAGTACCGGTTCGTGGCATGAACCGGTACGAAAGAGGCTGTGTCATCCTGCGGTCAGGCTATGGCCCCACTATCACCATTTAGTGCCGGTTCGTACCACGAACCGGTACTAATGAGCGGTGCCGGTTACGGCAAGCTGTTTTTAGTCCCACCTCGCCAAGAGAGAGGCAGTATGAGCGGTTTATAAGCCGTGAGTGCACAGACAATGACGAAGAGTTGCAATGCTCACCTACATGTTGATTTGCTTCAAGCCTTGCGGAATAACATAGATTGCACTGAGCTATGTGCAGTGGCTTAGTGCAATCTACACTATTCCGAATGGCTTGAAGCAAATTAACCAGCATTGCACCTCTTTTTTATTTTTAATAACTTATTTAAACTCCGGACTTCTTTTGTGTTCAGTATGCAACATTTAAAGCTTGTTATGCCTCAAGGTTGTTGTGGTTTGGAAATTATGGATTTGACAACCATGAATCATAGCTTTTTGTGTAAGTGACTTGGGAAACTCAAGTTTGGCAAACTCTATTGACTAGTAGAAAAACGGTCAAATGTGAAGCACATTATAGTGCCGGTTTGAATTTGAGCCGGCACGAATGTGACCATTAGTGCCGATTCCAACGGCTAGGCGGGCTGCTACCATTAGTACCGGTTCGTTGCCAATCTTTAGCACCGGTTCGTGGCACGAACTGATACTAATGTGCATCCCACCAATCAGGAAGAATCACACGGATCGTGTGTTTCTTTCTAGCTCTTGCGAGTCGTTGGATCAAGGGTGTGTTTCTTCCTAGCTCATGTGAGTCGTTGGATCGAAACTACCACAATCACTTTGTGAGCCAGACGACCCTATATATAGCCCATCTCTCGCCTTCCCTGCATAAGTCTTTCAGTTCATCGACTACATACATCTACCAGTTCATCGACTGCATACATCTACCAGTTCATCGACTGAATACAAATCATTCGGATTCGTCATCATACGCCCAACCGTGCATTTGATATGCATATATATGTATCACGAGCCACGGTAGGGCTGTATGATGGCGATACCGATTGGTTTGTTCTAGATCCGACATAAAAGGTTTGATACAACTTCTTTTTTGTGACATAAGATCTAACATTGTTGCTTCTAGTAGTTCTCTTGATTCCACTAATGATTCTCTTAGCCAAGTTACACTTGAGCAAGAAAATAGCTTATTGAAGGGAAGAATCAAGGTGTTGGTTTTGAACGAAAGTTCAATGCCAATGGAGTTGAGTGGGAAGAAGATCAATACCCCAAGACAAAGTTTGTTCCTCAATAAGAGAAGTATCCTACTTACTTCAAGGGGACACAAGTTCAAGATGATCTTCTACATGTTGATTAGCTTCAAGCCTTGCGGAATAGCATAGATTGCACTGAGCTATGTGCAGTGCAGTCTACACTATTCCGAATGGCTTGAAGCAAATTAACCAGCATTGCACCTCTGTTACATGGCCACTTCAATGTTTTTGTGTTCAGTATGCAGCATTTAAAACAACGTCATCAATATCCAACATGTTCTGACATCATTTGTTGTTTTTCGGTCATTTACCTAATTGTTTAGAGAGCTAAATGACCGTGAAATTGAAAATCACTACAAAATGAATCCTGAAAATGTTAAAACTTGGCATGGTATCATCATATCACCCGTATAGCATGCGCGAAAGAGTAGAGAGGGTCACGGCAAAAACTGGACGCACTTCGTGTACAAACTGGACCTACTCTTTTCGAGTATCAGGGTTTCGAACGAGAACTCATCTGTTACATGGCCACCTCAATGTTTTTTAAACTTATTTGAACTCCGGACTTCTTTTATGTTCCGTATGCAGCATTTAAAGCGACGTCATCAATTTTCAACATGTTCTGACATCATTTGTTGTTTTTCGGTCATTTACCTAATTGTTTAGAGAGCTAAATGACCGTGAAATTGAAAATCACTACAAAATGAATCCTGAAAATGTTGAAACTTGGCATGGTATCATCGTATCACCCGCATAGCATGCGCGAAAGAGTAGAGGGTCACAGCAAAAACTGGACGCACTTCGTGTACAAACTGAACAAACTCTTTCCGAGTATCAGGGTTTCGGACTATGCAAAAATAAGTAATGCAGAAAATAAAAGAACTATACAAAAAAATTACTAAAAAATAAATAGAAAAAAATAAATAATGCAGAAAAAAACTATAGAAAAAACTACTCAAAAATAAATAAATAAAAATAAGTAATGCAGAAAAGAAAAAACTATATAGCAAATTTGTTGGCGCACTGCTCTGTGGGTCTACCAGACCTAGGGTGTGCAAATGCAGGCCCAGAAGGGCCAGCAGACTCACAGGGCAGCGCACCCTAATTAATTAGGCCTAGAAGCCTGCTATATAGAGGAGTTCGAAGAGGTAGCCGCGGCTTGGTTTATAAACCAGTGCGGCTGCCCTTCGCCGGGCGAGGTGGGACTAAATTTTGGGGTGGCAGCGCAAACTCTAAATACAGCAAAAAACAACTAAAAATAAATAAAACAAAATAAATAAAGTAGAAAAGAAAAAACTAAATGAAAAAAGCCCCACCTACTGGGCCACAGCGGCCTGCATACGACTAGAAACCCAACCTGTTGTTGGGCCAAGATGCAGGCCCGCAAGCCCAATAGGCCCCACAGGGCAGAGTAGCAGAGGTAGGCCCAGAAGGCCTGCTTTAGAGAGGAGCTCGAGACAGCAGCGGCGGCGGGGCTTATAAGCAGGTGCGAGTGCCCCTCGGCTAGCGAGGTGGGACTAAACTTTTGTGCACCGCGGGTGGCAGCGCACCCCCTTTAGTACCGGTTCGTGGCTCCAACCGGTACTAAGGGGGGGGGGTCCACGAACCGGTACTAAAGGGGTCGTTTCCCGCCGCTTGGCCTGGGGAAAATAGGCCTTTGTACCGGTTGGAGCCACGAACCGGTACTAAAGGCCAATCCTATATATACATCACTTACAAAAATTTCAGTTTCAACTCGCCACTTCGTCTCCAACCTCCGCCGCGCGCCGCTCGATCCCGTCGTCGCCGTCCGTCGTCATCGTTGCTGTCCCCGCCGCCGCCCGTCGTCGTCGTCGTCTCGCGCGCTGCCGCCCCGAACGCCGCCGCCGTCCGTCATCATCGCCGCGGCCGTACGTCTCTCTCGCTCCCGCACACACATACACACACATACACACACACCGGCGGCGCCCCCGCCCCGTACGCCGGCGCCCCCGCTCGTACGTACGGGGCGGCGGCATATGGGGCCGCACACACACACATATACCACACATGCACACACACACACATACACATATACATACACACATATATGTATATATACACACACATGCATACACACACACATTTTTTTTTACTTATTTCTGTTTTTTAGAAAAGTTAATTAGATGATCGAATGTTAGATTAATGTCGAATGTTAGATGAATTAGCTAGCTAGATAGAAAAATTGTCGAACTAGAGATTAGAACTAGTTGAATAATTAATATAACTAGTTTATTTTTAATAAGGAAATTTAGGTATATGAGATTAGAACTAGTTGAATAATTAATATAACTAGTTTATTTTTAATAAGGAAATTTAGGTATATGAGATTAGAAGTAGTTGAATAATTAATATAACTAGTTTATTTTTAGTAAGAAAATTTAGGTATATGAGATTAGAACTAGTTGAATAATTAATATAACTAGTTTATTTTTAGTAAGAAAATTTAGGTATATGAGATTAGAACTAGTTGAATAATTAATATAACTAGTTTATTCTTAGTAAGAAAATTTAGGTATATGAGATTAGAACTAGTTGAATAATTAATATAACTAGTTTATTTTTAGTAAGAAAATTTAGGTATATGAGATTAGAACTAGTTGAATAATTAATATAACTAGTTTATTTTTAGTAAGAAAATTTAGGTATATGAGATTAGAACTAGTTGAATAATTAATATAACTAGTTTATTCTTAGTAAGAAAATTTAGGTATATGAGATTAGAACTAGTTGAATAATTAATATAACTAGTTTATTTTTAGTAAGAAAATTTAGGTATATGAGATTAGAACTAGTTGAATAATTAATATAACTAGTTTATTTTTAGTAAGAAAATTTAGGTATATAATTATTATTTGTTAATGAATTAGATAGAAAAATTAAATATATAGTAATGTCAATTGAATATATAGTTAGATATATTAATGTCAAATGTTAGATGAATATATATTTGGCTAGATATAGGTGTTTAATGTTTCACCTATATGAACATAGGAAATGTCATCTGACGACGAAAAAGATTTTATTATGTGCGAACACTGTGAAGACTAGCGCGGCCTGTGCGACCAAAATTTCCTTGTTGATGATAGGCGCTTCAGCATCAAGCTGGATGAGACATTCGAAGTTGATACAGTAAGTCACTTTGTCAATTATTATTTGAATGCAAAACTTATGCTTCATTTGCTTCAACTTATAATTTTAAATTTTCACTATTCTACTAGCGCATCCCCTGCCATGCAAGAGTTTTTGTCTTGAATAAGATAGGTTTCAGTGCTATTGATGATATGGAGGTAAAGAGAGTTTACTTGAAGACGCAGCATGGGTATACTTTCAACGTCAAATTATATAATGGAGACACATATACCCATTTTGAATGCAAAACTTGGCAAGCACTATGCAAGGCTTATGCATTTGAGCCTGATATGGTTATCACCTTTGATATTCGTCCGGAAGATGATATTGAAGGTAATATAGACATCTGGGTCGATGTGCAAACGCCTCCAGTTCTACCATTTGGTGAGTTTTTCTCAACCATGCATGCATATGTTTATGTTTTTCGTACAGTTTATTCAAAAATAGTTGACAACTATTTTGTATTGTCAGCTTATTTCGGTTCAAGCAAACATGTCTGGCGCTTGGTAGACAGGACCTACTACTGCCCCGGGGCTCAACTAAACTGCGAGACGATAAGTCATTATGTTTCATGGCTTGAGGATTTTAATACTGTCAAGACAAATTTTTTCCCTACACTTAGAAATGTTAGTACTCAAAACGTGCGACCAATGGTGATCGTATTGAACTACGGTCACATCTATAATCAAAAGATGGTAAGATTTTAAATATTTGTCCTTAATTAGTGCATCTTTTGCATACATTATTTTTGAAGCTAAACTTTCATTGCTTAGTATATTAATTACTATACGATGTTGTTCAACAGGGACTTCCGATGACAGTTGTGCCTCAGTGGATCGAGACAAAAGGTCGCATGTCAATGATTAGCTTACGACCAAGATTTCCTACATTGCACATGAGTGCATTCAGGATTTCTAAAAGCGAAGAATGCTTAATAGTGAAAGATTGGAGCAAAATTGTTAACGATCGCAGAGAAGTACTAGGGGGCAGTAAGGAGAAGCGCAACCCAAGATTAGGAGACAGATTCATCTACATGCTCCAGTATGATGAATCAGGAGAGCTATACATGTTCTATGCTATTCTACCTGAGAGGGAGCAGCAGGATCAATAGCTACTCTTCATGCTCTTAATTAGTACTTGTCTCATGGATCCATGTCCTGAACTTCGATGTTGGTGATGATTATGTTGAACTTGATGATATCTCTTTGCTTTTGTTACAAAGTGAATGTTTCCTCTTTAAGCTAGCCAACGTTGATGATGAATTACATAGCTAGCGGTAATGACTATGATGATTAAATAGTGGTAATTAGACGACCACGATGATTTTTAGCTAGCTAGAGTTTATTTATTTATTAATATGCGATGATGATGATGATGATGACGACTACAACTCATTATAACGTAAAACAATCCTAAATTAAATTGATAACACAAATTTAATTGAAAAATACAAAATGAAACAAAAACCCACAACCATTTAGTACCGGTTGGTGTTACCAACCGGTACTAAAGGGCTCCCGGCCCCCGGAGCTGGCTCGTGCCACGTGGCTCCCCTTTAGCACCGGTTCGTGCTGAACCGGTACTAAAGGGGGGGGGGGCTTTAGTGCCGAAATAATAGTGCCGGTTCCTAAACCGGCACTAAAGGCCCTTACGAACCGGTGCTATTGCCCGGTTTTCTACTAGTGAAAGAAGGCACCTGCCTCCTCGCCTGGCTCAAAAGGCGCTGCACCGTTGACAAGAGAGCAGTTCACCCTAGAACCTGGGAGATAGTCACCGGTAGGCTGCATCTGAAAAGAAACCAAGCTCGCCCAACAAGTCACGAACAGATCACCAGGAGCAGGGCACTGCCAAATCCCACAGATTGGTCACGAAAAAGGAAGAGTTGCCGCAACGGACGAAGACGAGCAACAACTAGAACTCACAAGAAGACATTGAGAACCGAAGTGCGGGTGCCGGAAAGCTCTCAAGGTGCGCTGAGAGGGGCCGCCATAGGAGGGGAACCCGATCCCCTCTCGCCCAGGAGTAAGCACGGATCAGGCATGGCACCCCGCAGCAGACCGAAGAGCTCCCGAAATAGTCACTTAGGAAGTCATCGTCGTCGTGGGAGGTCAGCTACCACCGCCGCTGCACACGAAACATATCTCCGAGAAACTCCACGCCCTCCTAGATCCCAAAAACGGTGCCTTCAGGAAGGGCGCGACGCCAAGGGCGGCGCCGCCGCCCAACAACGTTGAGGATTTCTCCCGGGAGGCAAGGAGGGGGAAGGGCAGAGGAACATACCCAGGCGGCGCCTCCAAGGAGGGGAGCGGCGCCCTAGGGCGTCGCCGCCGTCGAGACCAGCAAGGCCGGCCTGAGATTTATCCCGGTCTTCACGTCCCCGCCAACCACTCCCCAACGACACGAGAACCGGCGCCCACGAGGAAGCAAACCAGATCCGGCCGTGGCATGGCTCATCCAGAGACAAAGGATGCAGGGGCGGCCAGATCTGGTGCCGCAAACAGCCAAGGTTGCCGGCCCGCCCTGGCTCACGTCCTCCAGTTCGCCCGCCGTCCCCATGGCCGAGGTCGCCAGTCCACGCCCGCGCCACCGCCTACCGATGGCCGGTAACGCCACTCCGACCAGAGCCGCCGCCCCGGAGCACGCAGCCCCCTGCAGCAGATGCAGAGCAGCGAAGGCCCCGCCGCCACCTTCCTTGGCCGCGCCCCGGGCTTGCCCGACGGCAGCCTCAGGCGGCGGCGAGGGGGGATGGGAGGGAGGGGGGCGGCGGCGGGGCTAGGGTTTGGAGCCCCCGAGTCGCCCTGGAGGGGGCGACGCGAGGGGAGGGGAGGCAGATATAGCTCAGTTTTGCACATTAAGAATTTCAAAACTTGTTAGTTACTTTGTCCACATGCTTCCTGAGGTTGGAAGATGACTTTGGCTATGTTGAATTGTGGAGGAATCCATGATCTGTTATTGTAGGGACCATCTTTTTGTTTTTTCCCCTTCATTCTTAGGTTCTACCACCATCACATAATGACGTCCATTGTTAAGTTAATCAATAAGTATATTGGTATTCCTCGGTGTTTGGTTTGTCGCTGCCTTTGTGGTGCCTCTGCCACCAAGGCATCATCATGTTGCTTGGGTCCAGCACATCCTGGGATACCTCCTTTGTGATGGGTTTCTCCGTTAAGCGAAGATGGTTCGATTAGAGGCACTTCTCCGTTAAGCAGAAATATATCCTATTATTTTTGCGCAGTAAGAGTTTCAAAACTAGGATCGACTATGTTACTGTTTAGTGCAGACACTATATTCTGAAATCAGCACGCTCACTGACAACTCTGATGAATTAACTCAGTTAATCCTTGTTCCTGTGAGGCTCCTGTTCAGTTGATGCCTCATGCTCTTTCAGATATTTATTGATATTTGCAGTGTTACATAAATTTCCTTCTGCTGCATGCTTATGGAGCTTACTTGAAGCCTCATTATGTTATGAGCGTTATCTGTTTAACCTACTGACTCTGGATCTCTCTGCTGTTCTTTCAGGCAGTAGTAGTTTACTGGAGTTATTGCAGATGTTAGGACTTAGGAGGAGTACTGCGCTACAGTGGTAAGATTAATCTTTATGTTTTTCACCCGTTGTGTCATGTATGTGTAAGGTCTAGGCGCTGCCGTGCAAGTTTGTTACTGAATCTAGTACTACTACTACCTCCATACCAAAATATAAAACGTTTTGGTAGGTCATTTTGTCCTACCAAAACGTCTTATATCTTGATATGGAGGGAGTAGTTATTAGACAATGTGGCGCTCTGAACTGTAGCAAAAGATATTGCTTATGTCTAGCTTAGTACAAGCTGTCCATCGGAGACCATGCTGGTACTCTTAGTAAACATAAAAATGGATGAGTTGATTATGATGAGTCAAGGGATCATGGGACGTTGCAGCTGATGGCGAAGTCGACCCTCATGCAGGAGAGATTGTGGAGAAAGCACAATCCTGTATGGAGATGAAATGTCTATGTTCCCCTCCCCCCTAGAAACATACTAGGTTGGATTTTTTGGGTACTCCCACGCCATCTTGAGGACTAATCCGGGTACCGTTATCAATTATCATATATAACTTGTATGTGTACAAGTACGATTTTTGATGTCTAAAAACATTAGCAGAAGAGCAGCCACATCGTTGAAAGAAAAAAGAGTGAATTCCACTTTTTACTCCTTAGTTATGCATTTTTGACACTAATTACCCTGTCGAATGAAAAATCGTCAATATTACCCCTTTTAAAAGCTTTGAAACCTTGTTTTTTTATGCGTGTCTATTGGGCAAGGTGTAAGGTGTTGACCAGAGTTTAAAAATATCAAGACGAGGAGGAGGATTTGAACATATGGGTAAGAGAAATCTGAACATGAATATCGATTATGCCCTCAGATCTTTACGCATTTTACCGTGCCACGTCGGCGTAACATGCCGGTACTATCTAACAGAAACAAGCAAAGTGCTAAACTGGGGTAAAACTGTGTTCAAAATCTTCTAAATGAAATATTTGGTAGAAGTTGCACTAAATAGGGTAATATGTGTCACAAATGCAGAACTACAGAGTAAAAAGTGGAATTCACTCAAGAAAAAAACTTGAAACTTTCAGTTTACATATCGCCACATATATGTAACTTCTAATGGATTTTAGAAACAAAATAATCACCCCGTCTGTTGCAGCAAATAGTTAGATAGCTCCAAAACATTCTGATGATTCAAGCTTTAGGTTTAAATTCTGTGCTGGAAGCTCACTTTGCCATAACAATATAGAACATAGGTATGTTGGGCAAATTATTAGCGGGAGTAACCACTGTTTTAAGATAACACTGACTTTGGCAGTGCTACAGGAGGCGCGCGTACTGCTGGCTAAAGGACTAGTTGTGGTAAGATTCTCATAGAATGGTTGAGACATAACTTTGTGAAGCTGCGCAAAGAGATTGAGAACACCATGGCACACTTCAACTCTAGGAGCAACGAGAGTAGCACGCATCTTCTTCCTAACACCTCCCATCCTCACGACAACAATTAGAGTTGCACCCATTACTGCACAGACTAGTCATAGATCTATGCACACACAATTATCCATACCACTGCTTCACACTTCTGGCGTTCATATAAAAGGATGCAAAGAAGTGAGAAAAGGAGTACACATTGTAAATATCACGTTCTGAGGAAATTAGTGGGTGGTATAAATTAAGGATCTGTTTGTCAGACAAGTAGTGCGTGGTGTAAATTAAGGTGATAGTAGGTGAAATATGAGAGTAATAATTGTATACATATGTACAGTCAGTACTATATGTAACATGTCATGATACTAAGAAATGATAAGCAACAAGGGTAAAAAAAGAGAATGCAAAAAGGTAACTCATGGCTGTTGCAAAGCTAGTGACGACTCATTGGTAAGTCTTATGGTTCTCCATTCTTGAATCGAGCAGGTTGTGTGGTATGCTCTCGCACCCTTCTTTTTTCGGAGGATGAACCATAAAACTATTGTGTCCACCTTGGAATTTACTTTCTGAGTGCTTAAGATGGGCATGATCTGATTATGCCTATGCTTGTTCGGCAGGAAATGGCACACAGTTGCATTGAGTTGTTCTTAGGGATGATCAAATATCTCATTGCGCAAGCAAGGTGATATGATTATGTTGTTAATCATACATGGCTGCTCCAAGTCCCGGGCTTCCGCAATAAGACAGTATAATACAAGCTCTTGGTTTTAGGGAAGGACTAAAAATACAAGCTCTTGTTTTAGACAGTATAATACAAGCTCTTGTAGGTTTCAGTATAGTACAATGATTGTTGTTTTACATATAAAGCAGGGCGAAACCCTTTTTCAGTATGCTGAAATCAGCATGTTCACTGACAACTCTGATGGATTAACTTCATGTGAGGCTCCTGTTCAGTTGATGCCTTAGGCTTTTTCAGATATTTATTGTTGTTAGCAGCGTAACCTACTGAATCTGGAAGTCTCTCCTGGTCTTACAGGCAGTGCCGATGTTAGGAGCAGCACTGCGCCACAATGGGAACATTAATGACTTTGGCTCACTGAAAAAAATAAAGCACTATAACGTATTTAGGCCCTGTTCGGCAGCTCTCCGCTCCGCAGCTCCCGGCCGGAGCGGAGCGGCCTGCAGTGTATTTTTGTGGAGCTGTCAAAGGGGCGCTTCGTCGGCTCCCGTATTTTACGAAACTGGAGAGCTGCCGAACGGGGCCTTAAAATTGTCTTTCTAAATAAATCAGTGTATAACGTCTCGCTAATAGCATGCTATAGCGTAATATAGCATGCTAATAGCATATTCTGAGGCCAGCGCTATTTTGCTGTAGCGCGTGATTTTTTTTCTTTGTCGGGCTGTATATTTTTTCCATGGAAAAAGATCCACTTTCCACGGTCCATAAGAAGAGAAGTCCAAGCGCGCGGCACCCAAACAAACGGGCCTGGCCTTCCATCCAACAGGCAGGGGATCGATTCTTACCGCTCTCAAACGCATACCGTGCCCTAGGGTACGGGCGAAGCACGGCGGCGACATCGCCTACGTCCTCCTCCTTCCCCATCTCCATCGCCGCTCTACGGTGCACACTTCTCCGGCGGGCCTCCCTACAGCCTTCTTTTCCTGCATACGTGCCTTCACCGGCAACTCCAGCATGGCGGCGGGTTCGCCGGAGCAGTTGCCACGAGGCGTGAAGGTATTGGAGACCGTAGAGCTGACGGAGCGAGAGAAGAAGATCTTCCAACGGCTTCTCGATGTCGTCCGTCACTTCAAGCTCGGCACTGAGCTTCGCGTCGCCGGTGGCTGGGTTCGGGACAAGGTGATTGATCTTTTTATTCTCTTTTTGTGGTTTATTAGGCAATATGAGTTCTTCCTTTCTTCTTTGCTCGCGGCAGACAGACAGAGCGGGGAAGCTTCTATAACTTTGTTCAAGTTTTTGCTTTGATGAGGGCATCTCCGAAGGAGACCCTCAAAGCTGTTGTATATGTCTGAATTGTGGTATTCGGATTATTTTTGTCCACTTTTGTTTTTTAGTGGGATCCCTTTCGGTCTAAACGGGAAGCACTTGGGGAGCTATGCAGGAGTCTGAACATCCACTTGACTAACAAAAAGCAACCACTGGTCTTTCTCTTTTTCTCTCTTTCCCCTCTCTCCTCCAAACCGTACACCACACACACATATCCAACCCAGAGTTTTGATTTTTTTTTTTTGCATTTTTCTTGCCCCAGGCTAAGATGGCTGAATTTTGGTCATTGCAAAAATTTCTTCCAAATCTCGGACGAAATTGCAGAACTGAAATTTGATTTTTTGAACAAAATTTGACTGGGCCAAAATTATTTGCCCGAAAGAGATTTTTTTCACCCTAGGGCGAGATGGCTGAAATCCAAAAAAATTTGGCCGGAAATCAAAACTCCGATCCAACCAAAAGCAACCACATGCATGGTCTCCCTCTCATCTCTCTCCCTCCAACCGGACAATTGAGGTTAATTTGTGAATAAGCATTGGATGACTCTCTCTCGCATCATGTCCGCGGACCACGTCCGGACGTGAAAAAGGACATTTGCGGTGTTCGGTTTGGGGCTAGCATTGCAGATGCCCTGATTACCCTTTTATAATGTTTGGGTAACAGATTGTTGAATTCGCATAAAATCAGTCCTTTTGTACTGAGGTTTACGAACGGTGATGTGTTCTATATGTAAATCTTCTATCAAGGGGGCCAAGTGCTCTTAAAAAGTGTTTTTAACAGAAAATCATCACTAATTTTGCACTCTTCATTAAAAAATGAAACAAATCCACAATGTTTGGGAGGTCCAGGCCCCTAGCTGGTCCCCCTCTCTCCGCCACTGATTCTGCCTGTTTGACACTAATCAGCATCGTCTGCTTGCAATTTCTATATGAAATAATTGTTGGCTAGTTTTGTGACTTCATTGTTACCTTAACAGCTATTAGGGAAAGAACCTGTTGACATTGACATTGCTCTTGATAATATGACGGGCAAGGATTTTTGCGAGTACATAAATAAGTACGCAAAGGTGGGACAGGAGGAGGAGGAAGGAATCCATATTATACCACGGTGTGCAATTCTCTTTATGCTAATCCTCATGAGTAACTTATTACTGTTATGCCACATTACACATGCTTGGTCAAAAAGGAATAGTCCCCATCAAATACCATAGCTATATGTTTATTAATTAACTTGAGTGATAACGTTTATTAGTTTTTGTTTGCAGCAACCCTGATCAATCAAAGCACTTGGAAACTGCTAAGACGAAAATTTTCCTAAAAGTTATTGATTTTGTTAACTTGAGGTCTGAAAAATATGTTGGGAGCAGCCGTATCCCTACCATGGTGTGTACTTATCTAGTGTCCCTTTACATACTCGTTTTATTGAGCTCGGTGTACACAATACATATACGAGTAATTTTTTTATCATTGTGAGATACTTTACAACCTGCTTATGGCCGTATCATGTTTTCAACTTGCAGAAGTTTGGCACAGCGGAAGAAGATGCATACCGTAGGGACCTAACAATGAATAGGTAACACAATGATATTCCATTTATAGACGTGCTTGTGTTTTGTCTGGAGCTTTTCTTTGATCACTACAATGTTGATACGAGTTTAAAATCAAAACTACAACACAAGTTATTCTTTAGAATCACTGAATTTATCTTTTTCAAAATAAATTTGACAGTTTATTCTTCAACATCAACAATAACTCTGTGGAAGATTTTACTCTAAGAGGTAAGTTTGCAGTACTTATATGGCACGGCATAATAAATTCTTATGAGTGAAATGTAAGTGTCGTCCTTAACCTGTCGACGTCATGAGTGAAATGTAAGTGTCGTCCTCTAAATTCTCAGAAAGTATCATCCATGTCCATGAACTTTGAAAGTGTGCTTTCGAATCTTCAACTTATGTTCACTACTAGTCCAAACCAGGCCGGTCGTCATCTTGGTGCCTTGTGGCATTTTGACTCACCTACACTCTTTTAAGGTGAGCCCAGCCAATTTAACATATCTATTCTCTCGTAAAACTGGACATGTGTTGTGAAACTCACCTTCCTTCTTTTCTTGCTCATCTGACACGCATGGCCATGGCCATTATTCCCCTCTACCTAACAAACCACACATGTGATGTCGGCTTACAATGTGACATAGGTACCAAGATGCTAACTTGGATGGTTAAGACCTGCTGTAAGCAACTTAACAAGTTTGAGGACCCAGAACCACATTTTCAAACTCCGTGGACATGGATGATACTCTCTCAGAAGTTAGAGGACTTCCTATATGCATTTTATTCTAAATTGATGGGGCTGTCTTACAATACACATGCTGATATGTCATTGTGAAGGTATTGATGACCTCAAAAAGGGCCTTATTGCCACTCATTTACCTGCCAAAGCTACCTTCTTGGATGACCCACTTAGAGTTCTTCGAGCAATTCGATTTGGTAAGTTTAAACATCTCCTAGTTGATCTTGACATTTCTATATGCCAATTTTCATATTACAGAACTATTCATGAAAGTTACTTCCAATGATGTGTAGATAACGGATACATGTAACCAGTGTAATTTTAGTTCAGAACTTAAGAAATTACTTATGCTCCATATATAGATAAATGTGGCTCCAACTATTTGATCAAATAATTCAGATCACGATGTTATGTAAATGTGACATTCCAATATTTCGTATTTTGGGACGTTGCCCCTTCTAATGAACGTGTAGTTCTCTAATAATTTTTTTTGATTTGACATTCTCCAATAAAAAAAATCATGTGTAGTTCTTTCTTCTGCTCCCCTCTATGGCTCTATAACTTGTTAGGAAAATCACCATCGTGGTTGACCTTCTAGACATATAAAATTAAAACTAGTTGATGGTATTGCTTGTAGTTCTTCTCGGGCAATGCTAGATTCGATAGCCCTCTCCCACAGCTTCATAATTCCCAAACGGGTATAGGGGCTGCAACTGTAAGAATGTAATAGCACATCTAACCAATCCCCTAAAAACCTACATCTCCCTATTTTACTACTCTAAGTGCACCTAACCAAACCCTCAAACCGTTAGAGGAGGATAATTTGAAGGAGTTATTAAGTTTACTCCAACTCACAACTCTCCTATTTTTACTCCTCCGTGACACCGCTCCTTAAAAAAAATTCCCTTCCCTTCCTCCTGTCTGCCGCTGCCGGAATCCACGCAGCAGACTGTCGGCCGCCCTGCTGACTGCAAAATGGAAACCACCAACGCTCTGCAACTCCGGGGAACCTCGCCAGTGCCGGAATCTCGCCGGCGGCGAGGAACTTCATAAAATCATGCTTGTGCGGCTGTACGGCGCCGGCTGTGTGTGCTCGACTCCGTGGCGTCCTACAATGGCTGCCATGTACTGGAGCTCGGGTGGCGTCCAGCAACGCATGCACTGCCACCGGCCAAGGCCTTCTAGCCTGTTGTGCACGCACAGGAATACCACACACCACACACGCACAGGCACACTCACCTGGTAGGACGCTGTCGTGTTCGATGGCGAGCATCACCAAACCTTTAGCTAGGTAGCATGGGCGCAAACGCGTTGGACCTCACCGTGGTGGGTAAGACCGTGGCGAGGCGGCGGAATCAGGGCTGGGCGACATGTCGTTCCTGTGTGCGGTCGAGGTGCTGCTTCGTCTGGGCTCGTCGGAAGGAAGAAGAAGATGAACAGAGACTTCCATGTGGGGTCAGTTTGTTTGAGGAGTTAAATTTGATGGTTCTGTTAGACTTAGATCCGGCCACCGTTAGAGGAGTAAAAGTTTAAGTAGTTACAGATACTCATACTCTATCATTTGCTCCTCTAAATTATAAGGTGTCGGTTAGACATGCTCCAACACTTAATTGAAACATCCTATTTCTTTGTGTAAGCTCATCTTTATCTTTTGCAGCTGCTAGATTCAACTTTACATTATCCGATGAGTTGAAGGAAGCTGCTTCGGATGAAAAGGTGAAATTGGAACTTGGTTGCAAGATTAGCAGAGAACGTATTGGCAATGAGGTTTGATGTCTACACTACGTATCATCTGACAGCTTTTTGATTATTTGTTTCCTGCTTTTGTGAATAATAAAGCTCTAGATGAACTCAGAAAACAACCCTAGTGATAAATCTCTTGCATGTATATTGTGCAGATTAATCTTATGATGTCAGGCAAACACCCAGCTGAAGCAATGTCTCACGTCCGTGATTTGGGCCTATTTTACGTTGTATTTTCTTTCCCTGAAACATCTGACCCGCGAGGTTTTGACAACTATGATCGGTGTGTCCTTGTCCTGACATCTAGTTATTTTGTGTTTTAGATCCAGGCAACTGTCTGTACAGTTTTATTTACTATACTTATAGGGATTGGAATAGTAGAAGATACCTATGTGCATTTATCTTTTTATTTACATTAGCACCCATGGTTATCCTGTACTGGTGCAGATGTTGCGTTTCACACATTGAAGCAGCTTGGAACCTTGCAATTTCTGTGCATGACGGCCTTTCTCATCCCATGCTGTCGGTCTGTTTTCTTTTTACTCAGATAATATCTTCTTACCTCTGTTTAAAATGCGTGAGAGCTTAACGACCCTACACTTTCGGTGTGGGAGTGCGAGTGGAAACAGAAGCAATTGGTCAATGGCAACACCATAATGGGAGTCAGGAGGTTGACTGATTGGAGAATGGGTATGCCCTGCCCTCTTGTAAGTAATCGCATCAATTGTATCTTAAAAATGTTGACACAGCTAGTATTCCTTTTCACAGAAAGAACGCGTGTTCAAGTGGCGGCTTGCGCATCCGGAAGGAACCATGGATGATTGCATCGATTGGTTGAAGCGGTCCCAATCGAAACTCCAGAAGGTAGAATCCAGCATATGAGGGTGACATTTCGAGAATATAGTGTATTAGATCCATGGTTTGCGTGATGTTAGCATGATCCTGGGAGCCGCCTACCAGAACATTGTCTATCCGTGATGTTGGGCTATGCATTTGCATTATGTAGAGAATCGCAGAATAGAACCTGAAGTACATCGAATGCTATGGTTTTATTACCTGCTTTGCATTATGATGTGTTATTGATCATTATGTATGAAACAGGACCAGGTTTAGATTAAAAGATGCATATTTTTTGTAAGTAAATCTCATGATTTATAATGGACCTCGAGCAATATGTATGTGCCTTGAAGTGTTTATGGATCTGCAGGTGATCATCATTCCGCGAAGAAAGATGGTGGGGACGGGCAGTCGTCGGCAATGCACTGGTGATCATTCATGATTATGTATGTGCAGATACCATGAGCATCGAAAAGAAATAAGAAAAACTATGAGGCAGTTTTCGTGTGCATGTGTTCACGTGATTTTGATGTGAACGATGCGTGGGCGAAAAGGTTCACTTGCCCAACTCATGGTGCCTCTATCAGAATTCTCACTCAAGATCATGAAACAAAATGACAGATGGTACATGAGGAAAGTTAGAAAGAAGGCACTTGTTGGAGAAACAAAAGAACGTCATGGTGACCTGCTCTGTTTAAAAATCATGCACTTCTTCCAACTTATTCTAACTTTTGAGCTGAAGCTATGCTGCCACGAGCAAGAGCTCAGTCCTTTTGGGTGGCAGATCGTCATGACCACAGGATATGTACCAAAACAGAAGGGTGAGAAAGAATGTTCAGACAAAACAATAATTCAAACAATTAGCAGACTCAACAATATATATTGCCACCACTCTAACATGGATAGATCATGAGGTTTCCACAATGGCTGCTTGCGGATTTTATAATAGCAGTCGTGGCTTCAATTCATTGCTGTCACCTCAAGCAGAAAACTCTAAGTAGAAAGATAAATTATGTTGATCAGGTGAGTGTCAGGCACATTTTTCAAAGGAAAAATATACACCATGCTATCCGATTTTGTACTCTACAGCACACTTACCATGTTGTCCTATTTAAGCTAATACGTCATTGAGTTTCGGGTTTTCCTCAAACCGACGGGGCATTCAGAAACTCTCTACTTAATCTAGCATGCTACAACAAACAAACTTAACAACTCAATTAAAAAAACCAAACTACAGACATCAACAAAGCAACCAGACAGTAATTGAGATCGGTAAAATTGGCCATAGACCAGAATGAAACAAGTGCAACATTTCTATAGAATAGACTATCACTAGTTCACGACATTTATCATGTGTAGATAGCTCATTGCAAAGATGCTACCGTTACCAGTCGAAATGCCCACTTAAACCTACTCCCTCCGGTCCTTTTTAGTCTGCATATAAGATTTGACTGAAGTCAAGCCTCGTGACCAACTTTATAGAAAAAAGTACCAACATTCATAATCTGAAATCAATATCAATAGATGTGTCATGACTTAAAGTTTCATATTGTATAACTTTAGCATGACAGACGTTGATATTTTTTCATATAAATACGGTCAAACTTTGTGAAGTTTGACTTTAGAGAATTCTAATATGCAGAGTAAAAAGGACCGGAGGGAGTACTAGATAGCATAGCATAAGTACTGCAAAGGCAGAGCAAACCTGGACCAGGATTTCAGGATATTACATAAGTGCGTTCTATGGATATGGCCAGATGAAATAATGGATCTCATCGTCATCTTCTGCTTCTGGTATCACATAATCATCTTGCATCTCCAAGAACGGAAGTGGAATGATATTCTCCTGGAAGCGATAAGGTGTGATGTGCACACGGCTTTCCTCACACTCACTGCATTTCACGTGTCCCAGAAACTTGCCATCAATATCACAGTGCACAAGATGCCCAGCATCAAGCTCAATGAGCAGCTCATGCTTGCCGAGCACAGCAATCTTGCGTAAACATCTCACCCTTAGATCAAGCGGTAGGGACGCCTTCAGCGCCGACAGGTCAATCCGGTACTTGAAGGCCCAGACCTCAGCCTCATAGTCCTGCATCATGTGTATATCTACAACAATGCCATTGTAACTGGTGCACATGGCGAGCACACTGTCAATCTCCAACAACAATGTCCAAAAGCTCATCCCGGTGGGACGGCTCATCCACCTAAATGTCTCGTCAGCAGTGTCAAACACTAGAATTTTGCTGACGTCAGAGTGGTACCGTTCTAGTCCCCAATGCAGGCTGCTGCGGTGGAGAACAGATACATTAGACGAACAGGTCAGTCCATCCAGTAGGTCTTGTCCCATAGGTGGATGTCCATCCAGTAGGCCTTGTTCCATAGGTGGCTGTCCTATGGGCCTAGGCTCATCGGATCCCACTGTGAGGACGTAGAAATCAATCGTGGAAGCGAAACCATTCTCATTCCTTGTCCAGATTGAGTAGAGCAGATGGTATTCTCTGGACGGGCAATGCTGGTACAATCCTGCTATGCGAATGCTTTTAACTGAAGCACGACATCTTGGTCCAGGAAGCAGCAACAGGGGAGCACGTTGGCGGGTCGTTGGATTGCAGATATCGAAGCGTCTGCCATTATCTTTGTAAGAGATGATGAGGAGGCCATCACAGGCAGCCTGGATAGCAAGGCTGTCTACATCCTGTGTGTGGTCAGCATACCAGAGGATGGGCCGGCAGAGCTTGCAGCCGGTAGCCCCAGCATGGTCGCCGCAGAAGACGCAGAGATGGCCGTCACAGAATCTGTTGTCACGGTTGAGACAATCGATGAGAAGGAGCGAGGGCTGGCGACGGTGGTGAGCGAGAAGGAAGTCCTGGGCGGAGGTGGCATGGCACCACAACTTGCACACAGCACGGCAGCGAAGGATGTCCTCCGCCGGCAACCTGATGAGTATCTCCCCAACAATGATGGACTCTGGCAAGTCGTCGAGGACGGTCACACCGCTACTGTCTAGCTTCCACATGGTGATTGATTGCCGCTGCTCCATCTGATGATCAACGAAAAAGATGCAAAAAGTTAGTATGTATTATATTATCAGTAGAATAATAGGACGCAGGCCACCTCACGAACATTTAAACACCTAAATGCAAAAATTCCACCAAAGTACGATCGTGTTCCCTTTGAGACACACATTTTGGCTATTATCTTTTTCAACAATTTAGATGACACACCAATACTCATGTCACAGTAAAAGTAAATTGAATAACATTGTTTTGACAGCAGGGCCAAATATAGCTGTAGAGAAAACAATGTCAATTATAACTATAAGACGCAGGAGAACGATAGAGAATGTTTTGTCACAAACGTTAGAAGCAACAATTACACATATTTGTGAGTATGGCGAGCACAAGTGAGAGGATATTCAGCGATTTCCACTCCATTCACAAATTACACGTTCATTCAGATAGGAAAGCCATATAGGAAACTACATTTAGATGATAAGATGTGAAATCATGAATGTATGACGTAGAGGGATGTGAAATCCTTCTGCCTTTCGTTCTCCCACACATCCAGATCTATCTTTACCACCAACTTTACACAAATAGTTAGAGCTGGACCAAAGTACAATCCAGTTTTTTTTTCTCTGAAGATGCAGATTTCAGCTATATAAATGTTGATACAGCAGTGAATCAAATGATTTTCCATCAGAACTATGTGCATCGCGTAGCGCCAATAACATCAATCAGTACAGATAGCAGCATCTCAGCCACTGTATAATCAATCAGCAAGCACAAATAGCAGCAGCAGCAGCAGCAAGCAAGCAAGCACTCTCTGAATCACAGACTGCACTAATCAGATCAGCACCCCTCCAGCAGCGGCGCCATCATGCCCACGGCAACGACGAACACATGCCCACCCCGCTCCGCTCTCTCCCCAGCGCAGGAGCTACTCCCTTGGAGCGCCTCCCCGTGTTCATTCCCCCTGTATCTACCGCCCGGCGGCGCCATCTCCCCCTCCCTCAGGTTCCTCTGCTTTGCTCGATCTGAGAGAAAATCAAGGGAGGGACGGACCTGTGATGCGGAGGCCGCGGCGCGATGGCGTGAAGGAGCTTCCCGGAGGCAGCCGTCGGCGTGGTCCGTCGACTGGGGAACGGATCTCGCCGCCGCCCGGAGAAAGTGGGGAGAGAGAGTGTTTCTCCGGAGAGCGTTTTTTTTATTGCAGTTTCTCTCGCCCATTTCATCTACGGCGACGCTTAGCCGTTTGCCGGTTCCCATCGGTCACCTGCTGCGCCGTCCGATATCCCCGCCCCTCACCAGCTAACCGACGTCCCCGCCCCTCGTCGCCTCATTCCCGACAGCCATATGGCCCCTCGAGCTCTCGAGTGGCCATGACAGCTCCGCCATGGATGTGGGCTCAAGGTCGCCATCGATGCCCGACGGGCCATGGAGTCGTGGAAGCGGTCGCGGCTGGGGGTGGCTACTTGTGCGGGTGATATGGAAAGAAGACGCCTATGAAAAAAAAAGAGAAAGAAAAATAAAAACTCCAAAAAGAGGGTCCTATTGAAAAAGAAATTATCCAAAATAGAAAGAAGTTTTTTTTTCAAATTCAATTGTTTATTTATCTCTTATTCCAAATTTCCCTGAAAATCAAATTTCATTTTTTCATTCAATGGGGTTAGGTGATCTAGTTCTTAATATTATTACTTTACTCAATTGACAAATTGCACAGAAAATCTCTTGATTCGGAATTAGGGACTCATGTATCTTCTGATGAATCCACTTTCTTTTACACTTTTGTATCTTACTCTATCTTGTTTTTTAGTATTTTCTAAAATAATTGATGAATTATGAATTTTCCATAACTTAGGTAAATGCTTTACCAATGTATGTAGTGTAGTTAAACATAAATGAAATTTAACTCTTTTATGCTTACTTTAACTAGTTATTTCGCACCGGCGAATAGAATATTCGTTTTTACGGTAGAAATTGGTGGTATCTATTCTACCGCGGCTTGTGTGGTACCGTAAAACAGTTTTAAAGTCCCCCTTTATAGTGGTTTATGGTACCACGATATTAGGGATTTGGTAGAGATGCTCTAATATTTGGGTTCTGTGAACTCTTTTGCTAAATTCTATCTCCATGCCTCATGTGACGGCATGGTCATCGTGGACAACTATATCTGCAACACGCCCACGTAGTAGTGGGCGCCCCTCGTCCGAACACAAAGCTTTGTCATTGTCTACAACTAAATTTGATTGGCCCTAACCGTTCGGGGTGTACCATCTCCTTTATTGGAGAACCTCAAGACTGTCGTATGATGTATACTGCATAGTTGGCTATTGTGTCCTCACTGTGGGCTCCAAAAACCTAAGGCATAACATATATTTGCTAGCATCAGTGGACAGGGAAGATTATGGTTACTGGCGGATGCTAGAAGGAGATGATGATGGAATGCATTATTCCATATGACCACAGAATGCACTGCTTGTTTTAACTAATCCGAGGGAAATTCTAGTTTGATGTGCCTCGAAGTATCTATTCTATATGAGAACGCCTAAGAGTGATTGGTGTTTGATTGTTCTTACTTCGAGTGATTATATTGGGTGTTAGTGCCTTGTTGGTTGAGGTTTTTTATATGAACCAGATGCTTTCGCTCGAGATTTGAGTATATGTCATAAGCTTCATTGGAAGCAATGGATGATCACTTCTATAGAATTATTGCACCTTTTACCATTTGCTTTTGGTCCATTTGCCTTGGGGCTAACTCATGATGTAGATGCTACTTTTCCTTTGCAAGAATTACAAAGTGCTTGTGTGCAACCTAAAAAACTAATTGCACATTGGTATATGTTTGTGGTCCAAGGGTGAACTTGCGATTCTGCGTAGCTATTACCAGCAAAGGTCTAATACGAAATCTCATGTCTGATTAATATAGTTTACATCACCCAAATAAGCACAGAAAGAAAAGTTGGGCTGCCATGCAAACAAATTTTGATCATAGTGATGGACGGGCCACCCCGATGGTCGGGAATTATTGCTACTCGGCGATTTAGGACTGGTTGCTACAAGTGTTGGTGGAAGACATTCCTAGTTGACCCACGGCTAATACGTGGTGACCTCCCAAAACTCAGGAGGCCAACACGATGTTCGCGACTCTTGGTTCTGTACGGAGCTCTCGCAGGATTGACAATGTCCTCCACATGTTGTGCACCATGGAAACTTCGGTGGAGCAAAACTTGACGAACCATGGTTAAACACTCATCAATGGAGATGCTTGACATTCGGGGCTAATTAGACTCTTGACAGTGGGGGACCAATTAGACTGACTGACAAACCGACACATGTCGATGGTGATGGCTTCATCTTTGCCCATCGAGATGGCTTTGTTCGTGAGTGGAGAGGCTCCGTCAATAGATGAAAAAAAGGGCATCTAGTTTCCACACAACCGGCGGGGCACTCCAGGCCCTTCAGTAGAAGGTCCACTAGGTGACCTCCGGTCTACCTCTCATGTCAATGGAAGACGATCAACAGAAGGTCTTGTCTAGTAATCACACTTATCTGTATAAAAACTTCCATACGGTTCACTTGTTTTATTTAAAATCAACATCGACATTATAATTAGTTTTTTCTTATTTTTAGAATTAGGATATGGTAATAACAACTCTATTTTTAATGCAAATATGTTAAATTTTGAAAATAGGACGCTACATGGGACGCTAGATAGAATGAGCTAGATGGTACCCTGCATATTGCTGCGTAATTGGTTACAATATTTTTCAATGAAATTTGGATGTATGAAACATCAACTATTATATAGTTGTAAAATATTTATTTAATTTAAGTAGTATATATATACCTAATAATAAAGGGGTTATTGCTTCTTGCGGCACGTCAAGAAAATTGCTCCCAAAGTTGTAAAATATTACCCACCAATGCCACCTATACGTGATAAAAAAACGTTTCACATCCCCTGCCTGGACTGGCCCATGCAATAGGGACCTTCTAACTGCGCTCTGCGCGCTGGCAGAAGACACAAAGCACCCGTTTGGGCCGGCCCATGTCCGGGCAGCCTGTTTTTTATTTTCTATTTTAATTTTTTCTACTTTAAATAATATTAGACTTAAAAAAGTTCCAAATGTTAAACAAAATGAGAATTTGGAAATAAAATGTGTAATAAATTAAAAATGTATGTGTATTCAATAAATGTTTGTGATTTTATAAAAAAGTATTTGCATATTCAAAGAATGTTCAAAATTTTGCAAACAAATGTTCATGATTTTTTAAAATGTCCGTGTATTAAGAATGTTAATGAAATTGGATAAAATTTTGCCAATTAAAACAATGTTCATGAATAGAAAAATATAGTAAAAAATCAAAAACTGTCCGTGACTTACAAAATAGTTTATTCATTCATAAAATGTCCGCTGATTCAAAAAATGATCATGCGCTTAAAAATGTTCATTAAATCAAAAAAATGTTCATGAATTTCAAAAATTGTTCCACCAATTTCCATAACAAGGTTCGCCCATTCTAGAAATGTTCGCCGATTCAAGATTTTTTTTAAAAAATGGTCACAATTTTTTTAAATGTTTGTAAATAGTTAAAAAAAATTCATGAATTAAAAAATATTCTTGATTTTATAAAATGTTTGAAAATTTATAAAAGTGTTCATGAATTCGAAAAATATTCACGATTTCAAATAAGTTCATGAGTTTAAAAAATGTTCATGATTTTGCAAAATTGGGAGTGATAGTGTATCTCGGTGACGCAGCAAAATATGATCATGGCCGTTATGTTTTTTTGCTCCCATTGTAACACACGGGCCCTTTTGCCACAACACTACTAAGGAAAAGCTTATAGGTAGACGCTTGCTAGTAGCGTGGGTTTATACCCCTCGCTATTGCTTTATAGGCCTCGCTACTACTAAGTTGTTAGTAGTACTGCAGGTTTATACCGCTCGCTACTACTAAGTGGTCTCTACCGTGCTCCCCCCCCCCCCCCCCCCCCCCGCCCCAGATAGGCCATAGTAGTAGCGAGGGTTTATACCCCTCGCTACTACTAATTACAAGGTAGGTGAAGTCCTCATATCCTCGGCCAAATCCCTCCTCTCTCCTTCACTCTCCCCCCTCTCTCCATAGGCTCTCCCATGGTGCTCCTGGCCAAACACACCTCCTCCTCCATGGCACCGAACGAGGCTGCCTCTTCGCGTCGCTCGTGTCTAGGATCTCGCCCATCTCCCCCCTCGCCGCCTTGCCACCTCGACGGAGCACCTCACCACCGGCGACCAGCCCCGATGCACCCTCCATCTCCTTCCTCTCTCCCTTATTTCTCTTTTTCCCTCTCCCTCTCCCTCCGGTTTTACTCACCTCCCATGCATATGCCTGCGCAGGTCGCCGACATGGCCAACCAAGAGCTCTCTGCCTTGTCCCCAAAGAGGATCCTCACACCGTCGTCTTGCTCTACCCGGGATCCGGTCCCTCTTCAACAACCGTCGCCCGATCTGGTCTGCCGCTGCCCGTCCACACCTCCGGCGACCCCTGTCGTCGTTGGATCGAACCATTGACACCATTGACAGCACAAACGGGATCAAGATTTTTTTTTTGGTTTTTGAAATTAATAATAGTAGCGCGGGTCACAGACACGCGCTACAGATACTTAGTAGTAGCGCGAGATGCATCACGCTACTACTACCAGTTAGCTGTAGCGCCGTAGTAGTAGCGCAAGCACCCGTGCTACTAATAGCTATTTAACCCACGCTACTACTAGGCTTTTTCCAAGTAGTGTTCTACTGTTAGTATAATGTTGAGTTAGGGTGTCAGCATGTCTTAATTAGTGATCAAGTTAAGTTTAGAAGAGTTACCATTTGTGACTCTATGGTCTAGTAGTACGGTTAGCATACTAATAGCTTTTGGGAGCACTAGTTGTATGCAAATAGGCTTAGGCTAATAGTGATCAGTGTAGCCAGTTACTAGGAAAGGTTGTTTGGCAGCTTGTTCGTGTTGCATCAGGAGTTAGTGTGTGTGTTGTGCTAGGATTAGTTTGAGTCAGTTCGATAGCTTGTTTTGGTCGTGTGTGTGTGTGTGTGTGTGTGTGTGTGTGTGTACACGAGCAAGGGTGTGTCAATTGTAATCGAGGGCATTTGAAAAGAAAACAAAAATAACGATACATGCCCTTGGCTATAAGATTTTTGTGCATGTGTGTACGTCGTTTTTTATGTTATCGAAACTAAGAGCAGAATCCCAACAGTACAATAGAATGGAAACTGTCTAGCGTCTATCATGAATGATTACATGTTATGGTGACATGTCGACTAAAATAACACACTCCTCCCGTTCCATAATATAAAGTGTCAAAAACGCCTTTATATTATGAGATGGAGGGACTATTTATCATGTCAAGCGAAATAGTTTATGCCAGGTATACACTGTCGTCTGAAGTATTCTTTGCCCCGTGTCAAATGCTGGAGCTCCTTCCATGGTTGGCATGTGGACGTGCTAGCGAAAAAGGCAAAAGCGATGTCATGCATTGCCTTAACTGGTTGGAGAGGAACCAAAACAATCTATATCAGTACATTACATTACAATCTCACGTACCAACGATGCCTTCTGATCTTTGCGTCCATTTGAGTGAACAACTAATTTATGCCACGAATATTCTGCTCCAAATCAAGAAACATCTGTGCATGTGTGTGGCTTTTGGAAGCTCACCTAACATGAGTCGCTGGTGTATGCTTTACATACTCTCATGACTGCCCAATAGCACAAAATGAATAATTGCTTTTCGGGTATGTTACGTACTTGTGTACGAGATATCGACTGCAAATTTGGTATGCTATGTTGGAGGAGCTACCCACCGGCGAATCAATCTATAAACAAGACTGGTCACTTGGAGTACAAGAGATATTATGATGTAAGCTAGATTAAGTTACTAAACTCAAACTTTCTACCAGCATGCCCCCACAGTTCCATGTATATATGCATATGCATGCACCTCTATAAATAGTGCACAAGTCAAGCTCTTAACACACAACAAGAGCTGCATCACAGCTAGTCCATCTTTCGCCGCTTACATCAGTAATCAGTAGCGTTGTCAACAATGCAAGGCCTCGCAGCAACTTCCAAGCTGTCACTGGCCGTTGTGGTCGCGGTGTTTCTGCTGGGCTCGTCGGCGGCCGCCGCCCACGGCCTGAGGAGGGTCGTCTCCAGCAGCTCCGACGAGCCGTGCAACGAGATGACGCTCTACTACCACGACATCCTCTACAACGGCGTCAACAACACGAAGAACGCGACGTCAGCAGCGGCCACCAAGCCCACGGCGCTGAGCACGACCCACTGGAAGAACGGCACCTACTTCGGCACTCTCGTGGTGTTCGACGACCCGATGACGGTGGGGAAGGCGCTACCTATGGCGGGGGAGGAGCCCGCGGCGCGCGCCCAGGGGTTCTACTTCTACGACAAGCAGGAGTCTTACACCTCCTGGTTTGGCTTCTCCATCGTCTTCAACTCCACGGCGCACAAGGGCACCCTCAACCTTGTCGGCGCGGACCTCATGGACGACAAGACCCGGGACCTCTCCGTCGTCGGCGGCACCGGCGACTTCTTCATGGCGCGTGGCATCGCCACGCTCCGGCTCGATGCCTCCGAGGGAACCGTCTACTTCCGTCTGCAGATGGACATCAAGCTCTACGAGTGCTACGTCTGACGATTTATATTAGCTAGGGCGACACATCCATTTGCTGTGCTGGTGTGTGTCAATAAGGGTGCTGCTGCTCTTGTCTATGCTTTTCGATTTATCTTGGTGCGTGTGCGAGGGCAGGTTTGTGTGTCATTGTCGCATACGTTGTTGATAAGTATGCGAAATGCACTGCATTTTTATTCGTCTTTACTGTTTCACATACGCTGATAAGTATGTGAAATGCACTGTATTTTTATTCGTCTTTATTGCTTACTTTTTAAGTGTTAGTTCAGGGGAATTATCTCTTCTATATTATCCAAAAGAAGATTTCTAAGTATTGGTAGTATTTCAATCGACAGTCCCATCCTATTCTGTTTCCGGAATGCGTGGAAAAAACCTACAAAGGCCATCATACAGTTGACGAAATACAATTAATTTGAAGATCTTGTTAGTAAATTAACTAGCACAACCGCCTGCCCAGTTGCCCGGGAAACATAATGATTGTAATTATTTTTCTAAATAATTTTGAGAAATTGCATCGATATTTTAGATAACGTGTGGTTGTTAATTGCTCCCTAAAAATTACATTTATTGATCATCCACCTCTTTCTAGATTGCCCGTTGGCAAAACTACTATGCCGCACGATGCATATAGCCTTCAACGTTACTCCTTCATCTTGCATCAACACGTTATTTGGGACGTGGCTAAATGGAGTGATTGGTGTTCGATCGTTCTTACTTAGAGTGATGGTATTGGGTGTTAGTGCCTTGTTGGTTGAGTTTTTTTAATATGAACCCCATATTTTCGCTCGGGATTTGAGTATATGTCATATGCTACGCTGGAAGCAATGGATGATCACTTCGATAGAATTATTGCTACTCAGCGATTTAGGACCGGTTGCTACAAGTGGTGGTGAAAGACATTCCTAGTTGACCCACGGCTAATATGCGGTGACCTTCCGAAACTAAGGAGGCCAATAATTGATGTTCCTCTCTTGGTTCTGTACGGAGCTCTAGCAGGATTGACAATGTCCTCCACATGTTGTGCACCGTGGTGACTTCGGTGGAGCAAAACCTGACGAGCCATGGTTAAGCGCTCGTCAATGGAGAAGCTTGACAAGGGGGGGGGGGGGGGGGGATTACACGGGGGGCCAATTAGACTGACTGACTACACAGCGCCCATTGATGGTGATGGCTTCATCTTTGACGGACGAGATGGCTTTGTTCGTGAGTGGAGTGGATCCGTCAATATATGTAAAAAGGGCCTCTAGTTTCCGCACAACCGGCAGGTCACTCCAGGCCCTTCAACAGAAGGTCCATGAGGTGGCCTCCGGTCTACCTCTCATGTTAGTGGAAGACGATCAACGGAAGGTCTTATCTAGTAATGAGACTTATCTGTATACAAATTTCCACGCAATTCACTTGTTTTGTTTAAAATCAACATCAAATTTATAATTAGATTTTTGGAATAACAGTTCTATTTTGAATGCAAATATGTTAGATTTAGAAAATAGGACGCTACATGCAGCGCTAGGTAGAATGAACTAGATGGTACCCTGCATATTGCTGCGGAATTGGTTGCAATATTTTTCAATGAAATTTGGATGTATAAAACATTAACATTTTAATTTATAATACAAAAATTAAAACAAAAAACCAATTATTGTGTAGTTGTAAAATATTTATTTAATTTAAGTAGTATATGTTAGTATAATGTTGAGTTAGAATGTCATCATGTCTTAATTAGTCATTAAGTTAAGTTTAGAAGAGTTACCATATGTGACTCTATGGTCTAGTAGCACTGTTAGCATACTTAGTAGCTTTCGGGAGTTGTATGCGAATAGGCATAGGCTAATAGGGATGTAGCCAGTGATTAGGAAAGGTTGTTTGGCAACTTGTCATTAGGAGTTAGTGTCCATGTTATGGTAGGATTAGTTTGAGTCAGTTTGATAGCTTGTTTCGGTCGCGCCGTGTGTCTGTGTGTGTGTATGAGCACGAGTGCGTCAATAGTAACCGAGGGCGTTGAAAAGAAAACAGAAGTAACGATACGGATACGGGTCCTTGGCAATAAGATTTTTGTGTGTGTGTGTGTTTGTTGTTTTTGATGTTATCAAAACCGAGAGCGAAATCCCAACAGTATAATAGTAGAATGGAAACGGTCTAGCGTCTGCCATGCATGTTACATGTTAAGGTGACATGTCTACTAAAATAACATATTTATCATGTCGAGCGAAATAGTTTATGCGAGGTATATAGATGATCTGTCGTCTGAAGTGTTCTTTGCCACCTTGTCAAAGGCACGAGCTCCGGCCATGGCTGGCATGTGGACGTGCTAGCGAAAAAGGCAAAAGCGATGTCATGCATTGCCTTAACTGGTTGGAGAGGAACGAAAACAATCTACTCCGTATATCAGTATGCCTTCTAATCTTTGAGGGAATATTCTGCTCCAAATTAAGAAACATCAGTGCATGTGTGTGGCTTTTGGAAGCCCACCTAACATGAGTAGCTGGTGTACGATTACATACTCAAGACTGCCCAATAGCACAAAACCAATAATTGCTTTTGCTTTTTTTGGTATGCTACGTTGGAGGAGCTACCCAACCGGCGAATCAATTTGTAAACAAGACTGGTCACTTGGAGTACAAGGGAGATTATCATGTAAGCTAAATTAAGTTACTAAACTCATACTTTCTACCTGCATGCCCCACAGTTCAATGCATGCACATCTATAAATAGCATGCACAAGTCAAGCTCTTAACACGCAACAACAAGAGCTGCATCCTCACTTAGCAGTGCTCTACTACATCACAGCTAGTCGATAGATCCTTCGCAGCTTAGGCTCAGTAATCAGTAGCGTTGTCAACAATGCAAGGCCTCGCAGCAACTTCCAAGCTGTCACTGGCCGTTGTGGTCGCGGTGTTTCTGCTGGGCTCGTCGGCGGCCGCCGCCCACGGCCTGAGGAGGGTCGTCTCCAGCAGCTCCGACGAGCCGTGCAACGAGATGACGCTCTACTACCACGACATCCTCTACAACGGCGTCAACAACACGAAGAACGCGACGTCGGCGGCGGCCACCAAGCCCACGGCGCTGAGCACGACCCACTGGAAGAACGGCACCTACTTCGGCACGCTCGTGGTGTTCGACGACCCCATGACGGTGGGGAAGGCGCTACCTATGGCGGGGGAGGAGCCCGCGGCGCGCGCCCAGGGGTTCTACTTCTACGACAAGCAGGAGTCTTACACCTCCTGGTTTGGCTTCTCCATCGTCTTCAACTCCACGGCGCACAAGGGCACCCTCAACCTTGTCGGCGCGGACCTCATGGACGACAAGACCCGGGACCTCTCCGTCGTCGGCGGCACCGGCGACTTCTTCATGGCGCGTGGCATCGCCACGCTCCGGCTCGATGCCTCCGAGGGAACCGTCTACTTCCGTCTGCAGATGGACATCAAGCTCTACGAGTGCTACGTCTGACGATTTATATTAGCTAGGGCGACACATCCATTTGCTGTGCTGGTGTGTGTCAATAAGGGTGCTGCTGCTCTTGTCTATGCTTTTCGATTTATCTTGGTGCGTGTGCGAGGGCAGGTTTGTGTGTCATTGTCGCATACGTTGTTGATAAGTATGCGAAATGCACTGCATTTTTATTCGTCTTTACTGTTTCACATACGCTGATAAGTATGTGAAATGCACTGTATTTTTATTCGTCTTTATTGCTTACTTTTTAAGTGTTAGTTCAGGGGAATTATCTCTTCTATATTATCCAAAAGAAGATTTCTAAGTAGTGGTAGTATTTCAATCGACAGTCCCATCCTATTCTGTTTCCGGAATGCGTGGAAAAAACCTACAAAGGCCATCATACAGTTGACGAAATACAATTAATTTGAAGATCTTGTTAGTAAATTAACTAGCACAACCGCCTGCCCAGTTGCCCGGGAAACATAATGATTGTAATTATTTTTCTAAATAATTTTGAGAAATTGCATCGATATTTTAGATAACGTGTGGTTGTTAATTGCTCCCTAAAAATTACATTTATTGATCATCCACCTCTTTCTAGATTGCCCGTTGGCAAAACTACTATGCCGCACGATGCATATAGCCTTCAACGTTACTCCTTCATCTTGCATCAACACGTTATTTGGGACGTGGCTAAATGGAGTGATTGGTGTTCGATCGTTCTTACTTAGAGTGATGGTATTGGGTGTTAGTGCCTTGTTGGTTGAGTTTTTTTAATATGAACCCCATATTTTCGCTCGGGATTTGAGTATATGTCATATGCTACGCTGGAAGCAATGGATGATCACTTCGATAGAATTATTGCTACTCAGCGATTTAGGACCGGTTGCTACAAGTGGTGGTGAAAGACATTCCTAGTTGACCCACGGCTAATATGCGGTGACCTTCCGAAACTAAGGAGGCCAATAATTGATGTTCCTCTCTTGGTTCTGTACGGAGCTCTAGCAGGATTGACAATGTCCTCCACATGTTGTGCACCGTGGTGACTTCGGTGGAGCAAAACCTGACGAGCCATGGTTAAGCGCTCGTCAATGGAGAAGCTTGACAAGGGGGGGGGGGATTACACGGGGGGCCAATTAGACTGACTGACTACACAGCGCCCATTGATGGTGATGGCTTCATCTTTGACGGACGAGATGGCTTTGTTCGTGAGTGGAGTGGATCCGTCAATATATGTAAAAAGGGCCTCTAGTTTCCGCACAACCGGCAGGTCACTCCAGGCCCTTCAACAGAAGGTCCATGAGGTGGCCTCCGGTCTACCTCTCATGTTAGTGGAAGACGATCAACGGAAGGTCTTATCTAGTAATGAGACTTATCTGTATACACATTTCCACGCAATTCACTTGTTTTGTTTAAAATCAACATCAAATTTATAATTAGATTTTTGGAATAACAGTTCTATTTTGAATGCAAATATGTTAGATTTAGAAAATAGGACGCTACATGCAGCGCTAGGTAGAATGAACTAGATGGTACCCTGCATATTGCTGCGGAATTGGTTGCAATATTTTTCAATGAAATTTGGATGTATAAAACATTAACATTTTAATTTATAATACAAAAATTAAAACAAAAAACCAATTATTGTGTAGTTGTAAAATATTTATTTAATTTAAGTAGTATATGTTAGTATAATGTTGAGTTAGAATGTCATCATGTCTTAATTAGTCATTAAGTTAAGTTTAGAAGAGTTACCATATGTGACTCTATGGTCTAGTAGCACTGTTAGCATACTTAGTAGCTTTCGGGAGTTGTATGCGAATAGGCATAGGCTAATAGGGATGTAGCCAGTGATTAGGAAAGGTTGTTTGGCAACTTGTCATTAGGAGTTAGTGTCCATGTTATGGTAGGATTAGTTTGAGTCAGTTTGATAGCTTGTTTCGGTCGCGCCGTGTGTCTGTGTGTGTGTATGAGCACGAGTGCGTCAATAGTAACCGAGGGCGTTGAAAAGAAAACAGAAGTAACGATACGGATACGGGTCCTTGGCTATAAGATTTTTGTGTGTGTGTGTGTTTGTTGTTTTTGATGTTATCAAAACCGAGAGCGAAATCCCAACAGTATAATAGTAGAATGGAAACGGTCTAGCGTCTGCCATGCATGTTACATGTTAAGGTGACATGTCTACTAAAATAACATATTTATCATGTTGAGCGAAATAGTTTATGCGAGGTATATAGATGATCTGTCGTCTGAAGTGTTCTTTGCCACCTTGTCAAAGGCACGAGCTCCGGCCATGGCTGGCATGTGGACGTGCTAGCGAAAAAGGCAAAAGCGATGTCATGCATTGCCTTAACTGGTTGGAGAGGAACGAAAACAATCTACTCCGTATATCAGTATGCCTTCTAATCTTTGAGGGAATATTCTGCTCCAAATTAAGAAACATCAGTGCATGTGTGTGGCTTTTGGAAGCCCACCTAACATGAGTAGCTGGTGTACGATTACATACTCAAGACTGCCCAATAGCACAAAACCAATAATTGCTTTTGCTTTTTTTGGTATGCTACGTTGGAGGAGCTACCCAACCGGCGAATCAATTTGTAAACAAGACTGGTCACTTGGAGTACAAGGGAGATTATCATGTAAGCTAAATTAAGTTACTAAACTCATACTTTCTACCTGCATGCCCCACAGTTCAATGCATGCACATCTATAAATAGCATGCACAAGTCAAGCTCTTAACACGCAACAACAAGAGCTGCATCCTCACTTAGCAGTGCTCTACTACATCACAGCTAGTCGATAGATCCTTCGCAGCTTAGGCTCAGTAATCAGTAGCGTTGTCAACAATGCAAGGCCTCGCAGCAACTTCCAAGCTGTCACTGGCCGTTGTGGTCGCGGTGTTTCTGCTGGGCTCGTCGGCGGCCGCCGCCCACGGCCTGAGGAGGGTCGTCTCCAGCAGCTCCGACGAGCCGTGCAACGAGATGACGCTCTACTACCACGACATCCTCTACAACGGCGTCAACAACACGAAGAACGCGACGTCGGCGGCGGCCACCAAGCCCACGGCGCTGAGCACGACCCACTGGAAGAACGGCACCTACTTCGGCACGCTCGTGGTGTTCGACGACCCCATGACGGTGGGGAAGGCGCTACCTATGGCGGGGGAGGAGCCGGCGGCGCGCGCCCAGGGGTTCTACTTCTACGACAAGCAGGAGTCTTACACCTCCTGGTTTGGCTTCTCCATCGTCTTCAACTCCACGGCGCACAAGGGCACCCTCAACCTTGTCGGCGCGGACCTCATGGACGACAAGACCCGGGACCTCTCCGTCGTCGGCGGCACCGGCGACTTCTTCATGGCGCGTGGCATCGCCACGCTCCGGCTCGATGCCTCCGAGGGAACCGTCTACTTCCGTCTGCAGATGGACATCAAGCTCTACGAGTGCTACGTCTGACGATTTATATTAGCTAGGGCGACACATCCATTTGCTGTGCTGGTGTGTGTCAATAAGGGTGCTGCTGCTCTTGTCTATGCTTTTCGATTTATCTTGGTGCGTGTGCGAGGGCAGGTTTGTGTGTCATTGTCGCATACGTTGTTGATAAGTATGCGAAATGCACTGCATTTTTATTCGTCTTTACTGTTTCACATACGCTGATAAGTATGTGAAATGCACTGTATTTTTATTCGTCTTTATTGCTTACTTTTTAAGTGTTAGTTCAGGGGAATTATCTCTTCTATATTATCCAAAAGAAGATTTCTAAGTATTGGTAGTATTTCAATCGACAGTCCCATCCTATTCTGTTTCCGGAATGCGTGGAAAAAACCTACAAAGGCCATCATACAGTTGACGAAATACAATTAATTTGAAGATCTTGTTAGTAAATTAACTAGCACAACCGCCTGCCCAGTTGCCCGGGAAACATAATGATTGTAATTATTTTTCTAAATAATTTTGAGAAATTGCATCGATATTTTAGATAACGTGTGGTTGTTAATTGCTCCCTAAAAATTACATTTATTGATCATCCACCTCTTTCTAGATTGCCCGTTGGCAAAACTACTATGCCGCACGATGCATATAGCCTTCAACGTTACTCCTTCATCTTGCATCAACACGTTATTTGGGACGTGGCTAAATGGAGTGATTGGTGTTCGATCGTTCTTACTTAGAGTGATGGTATTGGGTGTTAGTGCCTTGTTGGTTGAGTTTTTTTAATATGAACCCCATATTTTCGCTCGGGATTTGAGTATATGTCATATGCTACGCTGGAAGCAATGGATGATCACTTCGATAGAATTATTGCTACTCAGCGATTTAGGACCGGTTGCTACAAGTGGTGGTGAAAGACATTCCTAGTTGACCCACGGCTAATATGCGGTGACCTTCCGAAACTAAGGAGGCCAATAATTGATGTTCCTCTCTTGGTTCTGTACGGAGCTCTAGCAGGATTGACAATGTCCTCCACATGTTGTGCACCGTGGTGACTTCGGTGGAGCAAAACCTGACGAGCCATGGTTAAGCGCTCGTCAATGGAGAAGCTT
This sequence comes from Triticum monococcum, assembly GCA_034509565.1. Lineage (NCBI taxonomy): Eukaryota > Viridiplantae > Streptophyta > Magnoliopsida > Poales > Poaceae > Triticum > Triticum monococcum. Next base: position 23,556,046 of record CM067842.1, on the reverse strand, counting down.
GACAAGGGGGGGGGGGGGGATTACACGGGGGGCCAATTAGACTGACTGACTACACAGCGCCCATTGATGGTGATGGCTTCATCTTTGACGGACGAGATGGCTTTGTTCGTGAGTGGAGTGGATCCGTCAATATATGTAAAAAGGGCCTCTAGTTTCCGCACAACCGGCAGGTCACTCCAGGCCCTTCAACAGAAGGTCCATGAGGTGGCCTCCGGTCTACCTCTCATGTTAGTGGAAGACGATCAACGGAAGGTCTTATCTAGTAATGAGACTTATCTGTATACAAATTTCCACGCAATTCACTTGTTTTGTTTAAAATCAACATCAAATTTATAATTAGATTTTTGGAATAACAGTTCTATTTTGAATGCAAATATGTTAGATTTAGAAAATAGGACGCTACATGCAGCGCTAGGTAGAATGAACTAGATGGTACCCTGCATATTGCTGCGGAATTGGTTGCAATATTTTTCAATGAAATTTGGATGTATAAAACATTAACATTTTAATTTATAATACAAAAATTAAAACAAAAAACCAATTATTGTGTAGTTGTAAAATATTTATTTAATTTAAGTAGTATATGTTAGTATAATGTTGAGTTAGAATGTCATCATGTCTTAATTAGTCATTAAGTTAAGTTTAGAAGAGTTACCATATGTGACTCTATGGTCTAGTAGCACTGTTAGCACACTTAGTAGCTTTCGGGAGTTGTATGCGAATAGGCATAGGCTAATAGGGATGTAGCCAGTGATTAGGAAAGGTTGTTTGGCAACTTGTCATTAGGAGTTAGTGTCCATGTTATGGTAGGATTAGTTTGAGTCAGTTTGATAGCTTGTTTCGGTCGCGCCGTGTGTCTGTGTGTGTGTATGAGCACGAGTGCGTCAATAGTAACCGAGGGCGTTGAAAAGAAAACAGAAGTAACGATACGGATACGGGTCCTTGGCTATAAGATTTTTGTGTGTGTGTGTGTTTGTTGTTTTTGATGTTATCAAAACCGAGAGCGAAATCCCAACAGTATAATAGTAGAATGGAAACGGTCTAGCGTCTGCCATGCATGTTACATGTTAAGGTGACATGTCTACTAAAATAACATATTTATCATGTCGAGCGAAATAGTTTATGCGAGGTATATAGATGATCTGTCGTCTGAAGTGTTCTTTGCCACCTTGTCAAAGGCACGAGCTCCGGCCATGGCTGGCATGTGGACGTGCTAGCGAAAAAGGCAAAAGCGATGTCATGCATTGCCTTAACTGGTTGGAGAGGAACGAAAACAATCTACTCCGTATATCAGTATGCCTTCTAATCTTTGAGGGAATATTCTGCTCCAAATTAAGAAACATCAGTGCATGTGTGTGGCTTTTGGAAGCCCACCTAACATGAGTAGCTGGTGTACGATTACATACTTAAGACTGCCCAATAGCACAAAACCAATAATTGCTTTTGCTTTTTTTGGTATGCTACGTTGGAGGAGCTACCCAACCGGCGAATCAATTTGTAAACAAGACTGGTCACTTGGAGTACAAGGGAGATTATCATGTAAGCTAAATTAAGTTACTAAACTCATACTTTCTACCTGCATGCCCCACAGTTCAATGCATGCACATCTATAAATAGCATGCACAAGTCAAGCTCTTAACACGCAACAACAAGAGCTGCATCCTCACTTAGCAGTGCTCTACTACATCACAGCTAGTCGATAGATCCTTCGCAGCTTAGGCTCAGTAATCAGTAGCGTTGTCAACAATGCAAGGCCTCGCAGCAACTTCCAAGCTGTCACTGGCCGTTGTGGTCGCGGTGTTTCTGCTGGGCTCGTCGGCGGCCGCCGCCCACGGCCTGAGGAGGGTCGTCTCCAGCAGCTCCGACGAGCCGTGCAACAAGATGACGCTCTACTACCACGACATCCTCTACAACGGCGTCAACAACACGAAGAACGCGACGTCGGCGGCGGCCACCAAGCCCACGGCGCTGAGCACGACCCACTGGAAGAACGGCACCTACTTCGGCACGCTCGTGGTGTTCGACGACCCCATGACGGTGGGGAAGGCGCTACCTATGGCGGGGGAGGAGCCCGCGGCGCGCGCCCAGGGGTTCTACTTCTACGACAAGCAGGAGTCTTACACCTCCTGGTTTGGCTTCTCCATCGTCTTCAACTCCACGGCGCACAAGGGCACCCTCAACCTTGTCGGCGCGGACCTCATGGACGACAAGACCCGGGACCTCTCCGTCGTCGGCGGCACCGGCGACTTCTTCATGGCGCGTGGCATCGCCACGCTCCGGCTCGATGCCTCCGAGGGAACCGTCTACTTCCGTCTGCAGATGGACATCAAGCTCTACGAGTGCTACGTCTGACGATTTATATTAGCTAGGGCGACACATCCATTTGCTGTGCTGGTGTGTGTCAATAAGGGTGCTGCTGCTCTTGTCTATGCTTTTCGATTTATCTTGGTGCGTGTGCGAGGGCAGGTTTGTGTGTCATTGTCGCATACGTTGTTGATAAGTATGCGAAATGCACTGCATTTTTATTCGTCTTTACTGTTTCACATACGCTGATAAGTATGTGAAATGCACTGTATTTTTATTCGTCTTTATTGCTTACTTTTTAAGTGTTAGTTCAGGGGAATTATCTCTTCTATATTATCCAAAAGAAGATTTCTAAGTATTGGTAGTATTTCAATCGACAGTCCCATCCTATTCTGTTTCCGGAATGCGTGGAAAAAACCTACAAAGGCCATCATACAGTTGACGAAATACAATTAATTTGAAGATCTTGTTAGTAAATTAACTAGCACAACCGCCTGCCCAGTTGCCCGGGAAACATAATGATTGTAATTATTTTTCTAAATAATTTTGAGAAATTGCATCGATATTTTAGATAACGTGTGGTTGTTAATTGCTCCCTAAAAATTACATTTATTGATCATCCACCTCTTTCTAGATTGCCCGTTGGCAAAACTACTATGCCGCACGATGCATATAGCCTTCAACGTTACTCCTTCATCTTGCATCAACACGTTATTTGGGACGTGGCTAAATGGAGTGATTGGTGTTCGATCGTTCTTACTTAGAGTGATGGTATTGGGTGTTAGTGCCTTGTTGGTTGAGTTTTTTTAATATGAACCCCATATTTTCGCTCGGGATTTGAGTATATGTCATATGCTACGCTGGAAGCAATGGATGATCACTTCGATAGAATTATTGCTACTCAGCGATTTAGGACCGGTTGCTACAAGTGGTGGTGAAAGACATTCCTAGTTGACCCACGGCTAATATGCGGTGACCTTCCGAAACTAAGGAGGCCAATAATTGATGTTCCTCTCTTGGTTCTGTACGGAGCTCTAGCAGGATTGACAATGTCCTCCACATGTTGTGCACCGTGGTGACTTCGGTGGAGCAAAACCTGACGAGCCATGGTTAAGCGCTCGTCAATGGAGAAGCTTGACAAGGGGGGGGGGGGATTACACGGGGGGCCAATTAGACTGACTGACTACACAGCGCCCATTGATGGTGATGGCTTCATCTTTGACGGACGAGATGGCTTTGTTCGTGAGTGGAGTGGATCCGTCAATATATGTAAAAAGGGCCTCTAGTTTCCGCACAACCGGCAGGTCACTCCAGGCCCTTCAACAGAAGGTCCATGAGGTGGCCTCCGGTCTACCTCTCATGTTAGTGGAAGACGATCAACGGAAGGTCTTATCTAGTAATGAGACTTATCTGTATACAAATTTCCACGCAATTCACTTGTTTTGTTTAAAATCAACATCAAATTTATAATTAGATTTTTGGAATAACAGTTCTATTTTGAATGCAAATATGTTAGATTTAGAAAATAGGACGCTACATGCAGCGCTAGGTAGAATGAACTAGATGGTACCCTGCATATTGCTGCGGAATTGGTTGCAATATTTTTCAATGAAATTTGGATGTATAAAACATTAACATTTTAATTTATAATACAAAAATTAAAACAAAAAACCAATTATTGTGTAGTTGTAAAATATTTATTTAATTTAAGTAGTATATGTTAGTATAATGTTGAGTTAGAATGTCATCATGTCTTAATTAGTCATTAAGTTAAGTTTAGAAGAGTTACCATATGTGACTCTATGGTCTAGTAGCACTGTTAGCATACTTAGTAGCTTTCGGGAGTTGTATGCGAATAGGCATAGGCTAATAGGGATGTAGCCAGTGATTAGGAAAGGTTGTTTGGCAACTTGTCATTAGGAGTTAGTGTCCATGTTATGGTAGGATTAGTTTGAGTCAGTTTGATAGCTTGTTTCGGTCGCGCCGTGTGTCTGTGTGTGTGTATGAGCACGAGTGCGTCAATAGTAACCGAGGGCGTTGAAAAGAAAACAGAAGTAACGATACGGATACGGGTCCTTGGCTATAAGATTTTTGTGTGTGTGTGTGTTTGTTGTTTTTGATGTTATCAAAACCGAGAGCGAAATCCCAACAGTATAATAGTAGAATGGAAACGGTCTAGCGTCTGCCATGCATGTTACATGTTAAGGTGACATGTCTACTAAAATAACATATTTATCATGTCGAGCGAAATAGTTTATGCGAGGTATATAGATGATCTGTCGTCTGAAGTGTTCTTTGCCACCTTGTCAAAGGCACGAGCTCCGGCCATGGCTGGCATGTGGACGTGCTAGCGAAAAAGGCAAAAGCGATGTCATGCATTGCCTTAACTGGTTGGAGAGGAACGAAAACAATCTACTCCGTATATCAGTATGCCTTCTAATCTTTGAGGGAATATTCTGCTCCAAATTAAGAAACATCAGTGCATGTGTGTGGCTTTTGGAAGCCCACCTAACATGAGTAGCTGGTGTACGATTACATACTCAAGACTGCCCAATAGCACAAAACCAATAATTGCTTTTGCTTTTTTTGGTATGCTACGTTGGAGGAGCTACCCAACCGGCGAATCAATTTGTAAACAAGACTGGTCACTTGGAGTACAAGGGAGATTATCATGTAAGCTAAATTAAGTTACTAAACTCATACTTTCTACCTGCATGCCCCACAGTTCAATGCATGCACATCTATAAATAGCATGCACAAGTCAAGCTCTTAACACGCAACAACAAGAGCTGCATCCTCACTTAGCAGTGCTCTACTACATCACAGCTAGTCGATAGATCCTTCGCAGCTTAGGCTCAGTAATCAGTAGCGTTGTCAACAATGCAAGGCCTCGCAGCAACTTCCAAGCTGTCACTGGCCGTTGTGGTCGCGGTGTTTCTGCTGGGCTCGTCGGCGGCCGCCGCCCACGGCCTGAGGAGGGTCGTCTCCAGCAGCTCCGACGAGCCGTGCAACGAGATGACGCTCTACTACCACGACATCCTCTACAACGGCGTCAACAACACGAAGAACGCGACGTCGGCGGCGGCCACCAAGCCCACGGCGCTGAGCACGACCCACTGGAAGAACGGCACCTACTTCGGCACGCTCGTGGTGTTCGACGACCCCATGACGGTGGGGAAGGCGCTACCTATGGCGGGGGAGGAGCCGGCGGCGCGCGCCCAGGGGTTCTACTTCTACGACAAGCAGGAGTCTTACACCTCCTGGTTTGGCTTCTCCATCGTCTTCAACTCCACGGCGCACAAGGGCACCCTCAACCTTGTCGGCGCGGACCTCATGGACGACAAGACCCGGGACCTCTCCGTCGTCGGCGGCACCGGCGACTTCTTCATGGCGCGTGGCATCGCCACGCTCCGGCTCGATGCCTCCGAGGGAACCGTCTACTTCCGTCTGCAGATGGACATCAAGCTCTACGAGTGCTACGTCTGACGATTTATATTAGCTAGGGCGACACATCCATTTGCTGTGCTGGTGTGTGTCAATAAGGGTGCTGCTGCTCTTGTCTATGCTTTTCGATTTATCTTGGTGCGTGTGCGAGGGCAGGTTTGTGTGTCATTGTCGCATACGTTGTTGATAAGTATGCGAAATGCACTGCATTTTTATTCGTCTTTACTGTTTCACATACGCTGATAAGTATGTGAAATGCACTGTATTTTTATTCGTCTTTATTGCTTACTTTTTAAGTGTTAGTTCAGGGGAATTATCTCTTCTATATTATCCAAAAGAAGATTTCTAAGTAGTGGTAGTATTTCAATCGACAGTCCCATCCTATTCTGTTTCCGGAATGCGTGGAAAAAACCTACAAAGGCCATCATACAGTTGACGAAATACAATTAATTTGAAGATCTTGTTAGTAAATTAACTAGCACAACCGCCTGCCCAGTTGCCCGGGAAACATAATGATTGTAATTATTTTTCTAAATAATTTTGAGAAATTGCATCGATATTTTAGATAACGTGTGGTTGTTAATTGCTCCCTAAAAATTACATTTATTGATCATCCACCTCTTTCTAGATTGCCCGTTGGCAAAACTACTATGCCGCACGATGCATATAGCCTTCAACGTTACTCCTTCATCTTGCATCAACACGTTATTTGGGACGTGGCTAAATGGAGTGATTGGTGTTCGATCGTTCTTACTTAGAGTGATGGTATTGGGTGTTAGTGCCTTGTTGGTTGAGTTTTTTTAATATGAACCCCATATTTTCGCTCGGGATTTGAGTATATGTCATATGCTACGCTGGAAGCAATGGATGATCACTTCGATAGAATTATTGCTACTCAGCGATTTAGGACCGGTTGCTACAAGTGGTGGTGAAAGACATTCCTAGTTGACCCACGGCTAATATGCGGTGACCTTCCGAAACTAAGGAGGCCAATAATTGATGTTCCTCTCTTGGTTCTGTACGGAGCTCTAGCAGGATTGACAATGTCCTCCACATGTTGTGCACCGTGGTGACTTCGGTGGAGCAAAACCTGACGAGCCATGGTTAAGCGCTCGTCAATGGAGAAGCTTGACAAGGGGGGGGGGATTACACGGGGGGCCAATTAGACTGACTGACTACACAGCGCCCATTGATGGTGATGGCTTCATCTTTGACGGACGAGATGGCTTTGTTCGTGAGTGGAGTGGATCCGTCAATATATGTAAAAAGGGCCTCTAGTTTCCGCACAACCGGCAGGTCACTCCAGGCCCTTCAACAGAAGGTCCATGAGGTGGCCTCCGGTCTACCTCTCATGTTAGTGGAAGACGATCAACGGAAGGTCTTATCTAGTAATGAGACTTATCTGTATACAAATTTCCACGCAATTCACTTGTTTTGTTTAAAATCAACATCAAATTTATAATTAGATTTTTGGAATAACAGTTCTATTTTGAATGCAAATATGTTAGATTTAGAAAATAGGACGCTACATGCAGCGCTAGGTAGAATGAACTAGATGGTACCCTGCATATTGCTGCGGAATTGGTTGCAATATTTTTCAATGAAATTTGGATGTATAAAACATTAACATTTTAATTTATAATACAAAAATTAAAACAAAAAACCAATTATTGTGTAGTTGTAAAATATTTATTTAATTTAAGTAGTATATGTTAGTATAATGTTGAGTTAGAATGTCATCATGTCTTAATTAGTCATTAAGTTAAGTTTAGAAGAGTTACCATATGTGACTCTATGGTCTAGTAGCACTGTTAGCATACTTAGTAGCTTTCGGGAGTTGTATGCGAATAGGCATAGGCTAATAGGGATGTAGCCAGTGATTAGGAAAGGTTGTTTGGCAACTTGTCATTAGGAGTTAGTGTCCATGTTATGGTAGGATTAGTTTGAGTCAGTTTGATAGCTTGTTTCGGTCGCGCCGTGTGTCTGTGTGTGTGTATGAGCACGAGTGCGTCAATAGTAACCGAGGGCGTTGAAAAGAAAACAGAAGTAACGATACGGATACGGGTCCTTGGCTATAAGATTTTTGTGTGTGTGTGTGTTTGTTGTTTTTGATGTTATCAAAACCGAGAGCGAAATCCCAACAGTATAATAGTAGAATGGAAACGGTCTAGCGTCTGCCATGCATGTTACATGTTAAGGTGACATGTCTACTAAAATAACATATTTATCATGTCGAGCGAAATAATTTATGCGAGGTATATAGATGATCTGTCGTCTGAAGTGTTCTTTGCCACCTTGTCAAAGGCACGAGCTCCGGCCATGGCTGGCATGTGGACGTGCTAGCGAAAAAGGCAAAAGCGATGTCATGCATTGCCTTAACTGGTTGGAGAGGAACGAAAACAATCTACTCCGTATATCAGTATGCCTTCTAATCTTTGAGGGAATATTCTGCTCCAAATTAAGAAACATCAGTGCATGTGTGTGGCTTTTGGAAGCCCACCTAACATGAGTAGCTGGTGTACGATTACATACTCAAGACTGCCCAATAGCACAAAACCAATAATTGCTTTTGCTTTTTTTGGTATGCTACGTTGGAGGAGCTACCCAACCGGCGAATCAATTTGTAAACAAGACTGGTCACTTGGAGTACAAGGGAGATTATCATGTAAGCTAAATTAAGTTACTAAACTCATACTTTCTACCTGCATGCCCCACAGTTCAATGCATGCACATCTATAAATAGCATGCACAAGTCAAGCTCTTAACACGCAACAACAAGAGCTGCATCCTCACTTAGCAGTGCTCTACTACATCACAGCTAGTCGATAGATCCTTCGCAGCTTAGGCTCAGTAATCAGTAGCGTTGTCAACAATGCAAGGCCTCGCAGCAACTTCCAAGCTGTCACTGGCCGTTGTGGTCGCGGTGTTTCTGCTGGGCTCGTCGGCGGCCGCCGCCCACAGCCTGAGGAGGGTCGTCTCCAGCAGCTCCGACGAGCCGTGCAACGAGATGACGCTCTACTACCACGACATCCTCTACAACGGCGTCAACAACATGAAGAACGCGACGTCGGCGGCGGCCACCAAGCCCACGGCGCTGAGCACGACCCACTGGAAGAACGGCACCTACTTCGGCACGCTCGTGGTGTTCGACGACCCCATGACGGTGGGGAAGGCGCTACCCGTGGAGGGGGAGGAGCCGGCGGCGCGCGCCCAGGGCTTCTACTTCTACGACAAGCAGGAGTCTTACACCTCCTGGTTTGGCTTCTCCATCGTTTTCAACTCCACGGCGCACAAGGGCACCATCAACCTCGTCGGCGCAGACCTCATGGACGACAAGACCCGGGACCTGTCCGTTGTCGGTGGCACTGGCGACTTCTTCATGGCGCGCGGCATCGCCACGCTCCGCCTCGATGCCTCCGAGGGAACCGTCTATTTCCGTCTGCAGATGGACATCAAACTCTACGAGTGCTACGTCTGACGATTTATATTAAGGTGACACATCCATTATGGTGTCTGTCAATAAGGATGCTGCTGTTTTCTATGCTCTTCGATTTGTCTTGGTGTGTGAGGGCAGGTTTGTGTGTTATTGTCGCATACGTTGACAAGTATGCGAAATGCACTGCATTTTTATTCGTCTTTACTGTTTTTTTGTAAGTGCTAGTTCAGGGGAGGTAGCTCTTCTATATATATTATCTAAAAGAAGATTTCTCAGTGCCGTTGGTATTTCCTATTTTTTAACACAGTATGGACGCAAACGCTCATACAAACACGTATAAACTCACCCCTTTGAGCACCTTCGAGAGACTGTGCCAGCATATCATCCTGAGATTTACGAAGTCACCGTAGGAGCCTCGTCATCGACTGAAACGTCTCCTTCCACTGAAAGATCGCCGAAAATCCTGAAATAAATCCAAGAATACTGCGAGCACCAGAACTTGAAACCTGGTGGGCTGGGGATACCACTGTCTCTCTAACCATCCAACCACAAGTTGGTTTGCTCCTATTTTGTTTCTGGAATGCGAGGAAAAGCCCTCCAAAGGCCATCTAACTGTTGAGGAAATACAATAAACGAAAGTACTGCAAACACGATAGGTGTGATGAACGACGTCAGGACGATTGTTTTGCCTTGGACTTGGATGGTGGGATATGTCATATCATGTGCATTTCATCTGGACAGTGTCGTGCATGTTGCACTCATCTACAATAAAATTGATGATCTTGTTAGTAAATAAACTAGCACAGCCACCGGCCCAATTGCGCGGGCAACGTATTTAATGATTGTAATATTTTTTCTAAATAATTTTGAGAAATTGCATCGATATTAGATACAATGTTTGGTTGTCAATTCTTCTAAAAAATGATACATATATTGATCATCAACATGACAGGCAGGCCGCACGCGTGATCAGGTGCTGCACCCGCAACGCAGGATCCGGCTGGCGGAGCGAACCAGACACGACGCAAGCCCCCACGTGCAAGCTGACATATGGGCACTAGGTACGCCCTGCCTGTCGCAACTAGACCAGCCTGGCATGAGGCGAGGACGCCGACAGGCGCGTTCGGGCATGCTTTCGCATGTGGGGAAACGTGCTACAAGGCGCTCACGGGCATGCCCGCCGCTGCCCAATGACAGTGACAATGGATGTGCCCCCATACCACCCAATCAGGTCACACAGACACGTGCCATCCATGCAGATCGGATGGCATGTAGAGCCCTCGAGAAACCACCATGTCACGCTAGCCGAAACAAACGGCGCGGAGGCTTTTTCTTTGCCCTCGAAGCGCCTATGGGGAGGCGGGTACGCTAGGATCCTTTAAAGGAGTAATATGTGAAACAGTGTTCTTGAAAGTTCAATGGAAAAATGTTTTTTTAACACAAATTCGTTCGATCTAAGTGATTATTGCTTTGGGTCGGGGTGCATGGAAACTTTTTTACTCTCTCCAAGTAGGCACTTTTGACCGATTTGATGTCACTCATCCTCAGTTGGCCTATATGTTGATCCGTAAATTATTCAAGAGAAATGATTCCCTTCAACCCGCTGATTTCTTGGATCTCATCCGTCGCCTTTGCTCGCACAACATGTGTCCCACATGACATGGAGCTGACTCTTGGTGATTTTTTGGCCACTTCCGCAACATCATCAATGTTGCAGAAGTTTCTTTCATAATATTAGCTATATTGCAAAAAGATGAAGAAGAAAAGAGAAATTATGCAACAAAGCCTGCTACTACAAAAAAAATCCACAATAAAAACTGACTTGCAAAAAAAATTGCAAAAAGATGAAGACAATTTTTTTCTGCAACAAAGTCTCTGTTGCAAAAAAGAAACTGCAACAAAACCTTAGTTGAAAAAAAATGCAACAAGACTTTGTTGCAGAAATTTTCTGCAACAATACTTATGTTGCAACGATGGAGGGCGCTGATGCACCAGATCAGATGGCCCACAAGTCGGCTGATCTTTTGATCAGCCGGCGGACACGTAGCAATCCCAATGATTGGGATCATCCGACAGTAGCGATGTGTTCATCCGTCGCCTCCGTGGATGTTGGATCTGATTTTAATCAACGCATTATTACCTAGACCAGGTTTCGAAACCGAGCCGCTGTTGCAATTTCCCCCACCTGAACAACTGGTGTGTTCCGGGATCTGGATCTAGATCCCACAAGAGCAGTGGCCACTCGTGCACCTCCCGAGCTCCCCGTCAAGGCGACGCCTCCTCGTGCTGCTTCGACCGCTGCCCCCAATGCCTCCTTGTGTCGCTTCGACCACCGCCACCGACGCTCAGTGCTAGCATAGGCACCGCCGCTGCCTCCCTCCTCCACCATGAACGTCGGCCATTGCAGTGCGCACGAACTCAAGCTGCATCCGCCGTCCTGGGGAAGAATTGGCGTCCGAGTCTACCGCGAGGGGCTGCGTCCATTGTTTCCCTGCCGTCCTGAGGGAGTTGGCCTTTCTTTTGGCTGGCGTGGTCGTTGTGTGCTGCTCGCTACATCGAACTTCTCCAACAAGGTCTCTGTTGCAAAACAACAAAGTAACAAGACATTTGTTGCGAAAAAAGGCAGCTCGGTGCATGTAGCTCCCACTTGCGCATGGTCCGGGGGGGTCCGACCACTTTGGGTCTATAGCACACAGCCTTTCCTACATTTCTGTAAGTGGCTGTTTTCAGGACTTGAACCCGTGACCTATGGTAACAAGACCTCTGTTGCAAAACAAATTCAATTGCAACAAGACCTCTGTTGCAAAAAACACTAGAACAAGACATCTATCGCAAAAAATAATCTGCAACTTGACCTATATTGCAAAAATTTCCACAACATAACACATGTTGCGGAAATTTTCTGCAACACGTGTGTGGTAGATGGCCCTGTTAGATGGTGACCCTCGACAGCTCAATCCGTCAGATGCAACAGCTCACGATCCACCGGCCGACGCGTAGCAGTGCGCATCTAGTATTGGTTTAACGTGAAACAAAATCACGTTGTAGGAACTTACATCTCTTCCCCTCTTCCACTTCTCTGTTCTAAATTCCAGTACAACTCTCAATCCTTTGTTGGAAAGGAACGCTTGTTTACCTGCCACGCTATCAAAAAAAGAAAAAAAAAGTGTCTTGACGTTTTCTAAAAGTAAATAACATAGGATAAGTTACAGCGATGAAAAGAAAAGAAACCTAATTAATACTTCCCATAACGTTTTCGCTGCTAAAACTAGGACTCGCCTCCATCCATTGAATCTTGTTCATATAAAGCTACTTGTGCTGTTCCTCTCGGCCTCACTAAACCGAGGAACCACACCAAAACCCAATGCTCGTCGGAGTGCCTCCTTCACTGAGGTGAGAAGCTTCATGCATGACCGCGACGTCTGGTATGTTTTCTCTATCTCGTCGATCCAACTATTCATTTCCCTAATATCACCCTCTCTCCCTTTCCTTACCCCAGTTCTTTCCAGATACAATGGAAAATAGTCATGGCACTAGCGGGATGCTACCATAGTTATCTATCTATGCCATCTTCCTCCTCCATATATGTACCATGGTAAATTATCTCGCCTATAAATGTCCTTTTCCCACCTTTTTACTTGTTGCCTAACAAGTTCATTAACAACGGTGGTGCAGCATAGGTTTTTCAATCCGCCGCTTTGGGAAACACTTCTCAAGTTTTCATATCTTGGTTGGGCCAAATGGGCTAAATTTTACTTATTGTTCATTCATATCTGACCAAAGTTTGAAGAGATTTCAAACTTTTTTAGCTTTACTGAATCAGTTCAGAATACATGTGCCCCTGTAATATTTTCATCAAAGTATAAATATTTTGGTATGTAGTGTAATTTACACAAAAAACATTCTATTCAAAAGAAGAACCCCATTTAGCTACCAAATATTTACTAACCTTTACCGCTTTTTAGTCACAACACTAACAATCAAACACCTTGCAGAACATCTGTAGCATGACCGTCCTCGACGACTTGCCCGAGTCGATCATCATCCAAGAGATACTCGTTAGGTTGCCGGTAGAGGACATCCTCCGGTGTCGTGCTGTCTGCAAGTCGTGGCGTCATGCCACCACCACCAAGGACTTCCTCCTGGCGCACCACCACCACCAGCCGTCACTCCCAGTCATTCACCTTATCAAGAGTGATGGCCATGTCTTTGACCACCATCTCTCTGTATTTTGTCACACTAGTCCTGGTGCCGCAAGTCGCAAGCTCAATCATCGGACCGTACTCCGGTATCCCAACACCCGGCCCCACGAAGACAACCTGGTGATCCATGCAATATGTGATGGCCTCCTTATAATCTCCTTCCATGACCGGGAGGGACATTTTGAAGTTTGCAATCCAAGTACTCGCCAACGTGCTCCTCTACCGCTGCTACATGAACAAGACCTACTAGGTAGAAGGGTTCGCATTGCCGGATTATACCAACATCGTCCATCTGGAGGATACCAGGTGCTTTACTCAATCTGGACAAGGAACGAGGATCTTTTCACTTTCACGGTTGAGTTCTACATCATTGCAGTGGGAGCCAATGAACCGAGGCTTATCAAACAACCGCCATTGCAACAAGTAGTAATGGGTGGACTCACATGTTCTCACAATACAACAGTCCTCTACCACGACAACCTTCATTGGTTATTACGACGGCAATATATTAGCAATGGACCTAGCAACATAATGATATTCAACACCGAGGATGACACATTTCGGTGGTTGTCCCATCCTCCCCGACAGTACCCCTGGATGTCACTGTTGGAGTTGGACGGAGCACTTTCTATTTGCAGTAGTCATGATGGCATCATTATAGATATCTATGTTATGCATGACTACGAAGATGAGGTATGGGCCCTCATTTACAGTATTAACATGATGGCATTGGAGGGATTGCCGCCGCTCAATTTAAGGGCGAGAACTGTATTGAAGATTGTTACACTTAATGAGTGTGAGATGGTGATCGAGTTTCCAGGATGTGTTCTGCATTGTGACATTGGTGGTAAGTTTCTTGGAAAGATGGAGTGGAATGAAGACGAAGACAACCATATGCATATTACTCCATTTCGCTTTCAGGAGAACATTTGTCAACTTCCTTTCTTTGCAACGCAAGATTATGGTGCCTGGGCGATGCTACAAGGAGATGATGAGAGGAATTATTCCATATGGCCATAGACACTGCTTCTTTTCTTTATCATGAGCTGAAGTTCTACTTTGAAGTGCCTCGAAGTGTTTGGTGTCTAGTTGTTCTTATTTAGAGTAATGCCGCTGGGGACCGGGTGTGCCTAGTTTGTCTGAGCTTTTTATGTGAACTCGATATTTTGGTTCGAGAATTCAATGCATCAGCCATATATGCTATAGTATGTTGCAAACTATGAATAACTTCTACAGAATTATTGCACATTTCATCATTTGCTTTCATCCTAGTATATTTTGCCTTTGCAAGAAGTACATAGTACTTGCATGCAACCTAAAATTTCCATTGCGCTCTGGAGTACATGTTCATTTCCATGGTTGAACTAGCACCGGTGAAGAGCTAATGCAAAGACTTATGTATCTGGTTAAATTAGTTTGCATCACCCAAAAATATAAGGACCGAATTCAACCGGCATGCAAAGAAATGTATTACCTCCGTTGTGAATTATAAGATGTTTTGGATATCTCAATATGGACTACATACAGACTAAAATGAGTGAACAAACACAATAAAACGTGTCTATATATCCAATTTAGAAAAAAGTTAGAACATCTTATAATTTGAAACGGAGGGAGTAGATCCGTTCAGAGATTCACATGAGCTGATTTCGAAACGAAACATAATATACGAACTGAAATGCAAGAGATATGAACTACAATAGAGTAATGGATCCATCCAAACTGCCATTCGGACAGTAAATTTGTTGATACACTTCCTTGCGGGGGTGGTAGAACTTAAGGATAGAACAACGAAAATTGTAGCAACAAACCTAAAGAGTTGTAGAGACAAACAGAAATTGCCCCCAAAAACAGAACACAAATTTTATCTGCTACTCAGCACAGCTAAAGTTATCTTCACACATCAGGAATGACATAGGCAAATTAGTAACAGGTTTGAATATTTTAATGAAAAGATGATATAGTTGTGTTTGGAACAAATTAGCCGACGTTCTCCCAGAAAAAAGAAACGTGCGTACTCCATGTGGAAAAAATCGGAATGTATCCACAACAAACAGTAATGGTGGGTTTGCAGTTCCAATGAACACAAATGAGTGTCATGTTGGAATTATGTGTCCTGCAACTATATTCAAATTGCTTGGAATTGTTAATATTCAGAATACCTCATTATGGAATTGTACGTGTATTTATACACGGAATTGATTTACATGTTTAGCATGAAATTGTTACTTGCTGGAATGTACTTAAGTAATATATGCTTAAGGAAGCTGGTCGATTATCAGTGGAATACAATATACTATTTATATTGGAAGGACTACCCGGGTACACTGATGATTGGAAGGAGCTAGATCATATAGTTGGATTACCGCCCTAATGTTGGTCTACATAATTAGATGAATTTACACTCTATTATGGCCCGTTACTCACAAGCGCGTGCTCCGGGGACATAACGGGTAGAATCCGTTAACAGACAAAAATGATCGTAGTTGATAATTTGATCTGGACTCTATCCCGAAAACTAGTGGAAAAGACTAGGAATCTTATATCTGTATAAGAGGTGCACTCTTTGGAAAGACAGTATAAGAAGGCTCTACCCCTAGCCTCAGATATTTGAATTGTGAGCGGCACCACGGATAAGCGCAAAGGAATAGGGGTAGACCACAAACTCTAAATTTCTAACAGGTCACACTGGGGATATGACTCAACAAGTATGATACAGGCCAGAGGGAAAAAATGAACAAAAAAGAAACATCGTAGAACTCCACGTGCAATATCTTGGGACTAACTCCCTCATATGTTCGATGATATTACAAGGTACTTGTATATGTTTCGTCTAACAAAGTGTCCAACTAAATTATTTTTGTTAGCCACCAGAGAAATAAAATCAGAGCACACCCACCACTGTTTATGACATTCGAATCAAGACGAATCAGGGTAACACTAGGGATATGACTCGGTGAGTACGATGTATAAAGATCAAAGGAAACAATTAAACAAAAGAACTGAATCCAGCTTGTGCTCTGAAAGAAAATTATCACTATTACATAACACCATGAGGAACTACAATACCAGATGTACCCAGTTTAAGAGCATGCCATACTATTTTAGCATCATAAAAAATAAATTTATGTTTGTCATGTCCTGTCACTTATATGAATCAATTGATAAGGTGCACCTGAAAACTTCAAACCACTAGTTAATGTCTACGTGTAATGCACGTTAATTTGAAAGTATATTAAGTGCATGCGGATATTATGTATGATATTATTTGCGTGTTATTATGTGATTAGCGCTATATTTGCTATGAAATTAACTGCACGCTAAACGTGTTGAGCGCTCGACATTGAAGCAGACTAGGTCGTTCGATTGACATGATTTGATGGCCGAGATTAATTGGATCTGCTCCCTTGGGTCTTTTTTTTTATTAATATAGATTGTAGGAATACATCCAATGCTAAAAATTTCAAGTACTCAGCCAAGATTAGGAGCAAACTTATTGTCCTATGGAGCTCACCATACTCAGCGAACAGCAACAATCCATTAAGCAGTACACATTGGAGCTGGACGAGCTCCTGTTGAGAGAGGAACTAATGCTGGAAATATGAGCAAATTACTACAAGATTTAACCTGAAGAAAGAGAAAATAAATCATGACAGCAATAGTAGAGATTAAACTAATCATGCGAACTAGCATAGTAGATGAACAGATCACATCTAGGGCACATACTAGAAGCATGAATTCTACCAGGATCTCGAACAAGAAGGATAGAATCACATACAGAGCAGCGGGAGCAGCACCGCCGGCGTTGACGTTGTCGCCCATGTTGTCAAGGATGAGGTTGCCGAGGTCGGGGAAGAAGTCGTCGTTGACGAAGTCGTTGCTGTCAGCAGTCGCGCGAGTGCACTCCCCAAAAACCTGATCGCCCCTCACCCTTACAGGATCACGAGAGGCGGGGTTTCGGAGGCCTACTATGCCTTCTCGCGGTGCACGCTGAAAGGAGGGATGGAGAAGACTTGCTTGGCGGTGCAATTATCTGGAACAATGGTGCGAAACCATACGATACAGCGGCAGCTAGGGTAGACGTCTGCCTGACTATATAATGCGGGCCGGGTAGGTTGTGAGAGTAAACCCCAAGTCCGAGTCGCGATCCAAAAGAATCAGAAACGGTTCAGAACAAGGTTGTCAGAATCGCGATTCTATTATACGATTCTACGACTTTACGATCCAAACTAACCCATATGATTCTACGATTTTAGTTCTTAGAATCTACGTTTCTACGATCTTGATAGTGAAGATTCTACGATTTGCGATCCTACCATCGAAGCCCCGATCCGATTCAAAATCGCGATTCTGACAACCTTGTTCAGAATGCGTCCGTCAATTATTAATTAATGACTCATTAATTTTTCCTGAGTAGCAAAAATATAGACAACTTGCATAGTTCTGTCCTCGGCTCGACTCAATCCCGCAACCCGGCGCGGCGCGACGAGGAGGAACGCACGTGTAGGTCTCCTCTTCTCATGCTCACAAGTGGTAGAAGAGCTCACCTTATAAAGAGGTGCAACTCTCACTCAACTTACATGGTGAGACTAAACTTTAGTCTCACTCACTCCATTCACATGTGTACATGAATGGGCCAAGAGAATTTCAGAATTTTAGTTGGGATTTGGGTCGAAGGCCTACTAGCAAAATTTCAACAACTAGTGTGGAGACAAAGGTTGAGAGCCACTTATTTGAGAGAGGGAGACTGGAATACAATCCATTAAACTTGATCAAACTGGAATTGCAGTTCCTGGTGTAGTGGAGAAAGAGATAATTTTCTTCTTAAAACATGATCTGTCATTTTTTCCCCTCTCCTGATCCTTATTGTACTGGCTGAGTCATATCTCCAATATTGCCTGATCCATGTTGATAGGAACACATACACATTGGGTGCAGTCTGTTGTGGCCTTGTGGATGCATATCAATTTTTTAGGAACTACCTTCCCAAGACCCAGGTTACGACGGGCCATGACTCAAACCTTTACTCACCATGTATCAAATATTGCCTAACATTTGTACACATGCAAATGCAGTTCATTTGAAATTTTGTCAAATCTTGAATTTGTTCTCAGTCTCCATGAATTACATAGGTGTTTTTTTTACAGAGGTGTGTTAATTAAGAGGTCACACTTTTGTAGATGCATGAGATAGCTTGCATGCACCTTTCCTACCTAATTACATACAAAACGTGGTCAGTAATGTCTTCAATCTTCATTTCCAGCTTGCCCTGCATCCGTCCATCCATGCATTTTTTATAGTTGCTACCGACCTTCGAGGTTCGTGATGGTCATTTCATTGCTGGATGTGTCCTCCACGTTGAGAAGGTCCGCCCGAGTTCTCGCCGGCATACAAACCACTGGCCGAAGTGGCTGCCCTGGCATCTGTTGGTGCGACAACATGGGGATTACGGCGGCCATTTGCGGTCGTTGGCTCGGGCTCTCCTGAACGCACAGTAGCCCTATCTGGATGCATATCGTGACATGCTCTAGCTCCGCTGGGGAGCAGCCGCCGCGCACGGCTGGGTCAAGGAGCTCAAGGCTCCTGTTTCCTTCAAACAGATTCCATGCCTGCAAAAATTTATTCTGTTTTGTCAAGGTCATCATGGAATTCGATGTGGCTCCATCAGAATGTGTTTCTTGGTTCAAGCGAACGGGGTTGATATTTGGGCCATGTAGGCACGGAATTTCAAAAAATTATGAATTTTATGAAACCACGCAAATCTCATTTTGATTATTTTTCTTTCTGTTGCAGGAAAGGTAATTGATTGCTTACATGAGCTATGAGGTTGAAACTTCGTTGGTTCCTCCTGCCACTGACGATCTCCAGCAACAGCACACCGAAGCTGTACACGTCCTGCATGAATGATACAATGCCGTCCATGGCGTACTCCGGTGACATGTAACCACTGCCATGACACGACGCCATACAAAAAAACGTCAGAAGATCTGGCTATCGAAATAAAAAGTCGAGGCAAATTATAGTACTTGACCATTGGTGTGTTATGCAAAGTTGCAAATCTTACTATGTCCCAACAATCCTTTCCGTGACGGTGGAGTCCTGACTGTTGTCGCCGCTGCTGCTGAACAGCTTCGCGACTCCGAAATCTGATATCTTGGCGACCATATCCTTATTAAGGAGAACGTTGGCCGCCTTGAGATCTCGATGGATCATCGTGTGCCTCGAGTCCTGGTGAAGGTAGAGAAGCCCTCTGGCAACCCCGAGGATAATGTCCATCCTGGTCTTCCAGGTCAAAGTGGCGCGCCTCCTCGGATCTGTTGGTGAATTCGCAGAGTTGAGTGCGGCAATTTCTCGAGAAGAAATGGCAACAGTTTTTGCTACAGTGAGTGAAACGTCATACTTACCGAAAATAAAGGTGTCCAAGCTCTTGTTGCTCATGTACTCGTAGATGAGTATCCTGTCGGAGCAGTGGATGCAGCAGCCGAGCAAGCGTACGAGGTTGCGGTGTTGCAGCTTGGCGATCAGGTCCACCTCATTCTTGAACTCTTTCAGGCCTTGCACTCTGTTCTCCGCCGACAGCTTCTTCACTGCAACTTCCTGGCCGTCTGGCATTTGACCCTGAGAAATTCAGTTCAGTTAGTCAGACCCTAATTTTCCATACAAGTACTACAAGACCAGTCGACCACAGTTCTGATTGACATGGTACACGGGTTGTACTATTGCGATGTGCAAAGCATTACTGTATCACCTTGTACACAATGCCGAAGCCACCACGCCCGATCTCGTTCTCGGGACGGAACCCGTCAGTGGCAGCTCTAATGGTTTCGAGGTGGTACGTTGGACATTCGCCCCTCATGGTGTCATCAAGCATGGCGACTGGAAATATGGACAAGGAAGCCACATGACATGAGCAATAGGTAGTCTCAGATTATCTTCCTGAAACACATACACGAAGGACCCTCTCTCTGACCTTCCTTGCTCCGCCGCCGGATCTTTCTCCAGATCAGGAAGCCAAGTGACAGCAGAAGCAATGCGAACCCTGTTATCACTGCAGCGATGACGGTGAGAAACTTCTTGCTCTTGGCTGTCTCTGAATTAAGATGCAGGTGCAGTGTCAGCATCGTCCAAAAATTGTGGGATTTACATATGTAGCTAGTAACCCACTATTACTAGGTGCGTCATAATGTGTGATCTTGACATGTTTGTCTTGGTAGGCGATTGACAAGGACACACTGATTGAAAATACTCCGTTCTTCCAAAATAAGTGACCCAACTTTGTACTAATTTTCCCTTCGTTCTAAAATAAGTGACCAACTTTGTACTAACTGTCACTTATTTTGTCCCTAAAAAAAACTGTCACTTATTTTGAGACTGGGGGAGTAAAATTCTGTGCATGGACAGAAAGTCTGACTTCGGACAGGGTGTCAAGCTTGGTGAATGAACTATTATGTCTAGTGGGTGGTTGAAGTCAAGCTTGCTGAGGTGGAATAAGAGGACAGGTTTGTTTTATGCGTGCAAGTGGGTGATTTGAATAAGAGAGAAATGCATATGCATAAGAATTTTTTAGATGTGCATTCTTATGTTTATTTCTCCAATTCCACTATTGCAATTGATTGGCAGGGAGAAGAGGCAAAGTCAAACAATGAGCATCGAAGAGTAGGAGTATTTTAGAACGTGCGTTGATTTGACACTGTAATCTAGACAGAGAAAATCACGGGTAGTTTGAGTTTGTGACACTGACTCAATTGGAGGCGACTATTGCAAAAGACAAAAAATGTTTTGAATTCAGTTAAATCAGTCACAACCGTTTGATCAACATCAGACGGCTGAGAGCCTTTCTTCTTTCCAAACCCCCTCGGTCGTTGACCAAACCGCCGGCCACCGCAATCTATGGCCGGGAGTGGCGGAGCTAAGACAAGAATTTCTCGAAGGGCCAAAGCAAAAATCTAATAACTGCATAATTATTTATTTTCAGAATTTTGCCTAAGGCCACGGGGAGGGGAGGGGGGCATGACCCTTACAGACTTGTACTAAGCTCCGCCATTGATGGCCGTTGGTGCTACTGCCCGGACCTCGCTGCCCGTGAACCATACCGCCAACCATACCCAAATTTGTAAAATGTCCAAAATATTTAGGCGCCCAGCAAATACGCGAACATGGATTTACTTGGGACAAATCTTACTTTGGTCAAGCTGTTAGGTTCTATGGCGCGAGGAAATTCAATTCCCATCGAGCATCATTCGAACTTAACTCTCGAACTGAAAAGCATCGACCCATGCAAACTAGTACTACCTCGGTTTCAAAATAAATGTCTCAATTTTGTACTAATTTTAATATAAAGTTGTACAAAACTTGAGACACTTATTTTAGAATCGAGGGAGTAGCTTTTTCTAAAGTACTAGCAAAAATGCACGTGTGTTGCAACGGGAGAAAAAAACAGCTCCCCTGGTCCAAAGGTTCAAGACCACATCATGCTCCATCACTCACATACTCTCTATCTGTGCCTACCTATCTATCTATCTATCTATCTATCGCCTTCAGACATTTCACGAAGCATCGGCCGTGTTATCGACATGAAATAAAAAGTGCATGCATTAAGTAGATTGGAAATGATATCTTGAAAAGCAAGCGCATGGCTAACAGCATATGTGAGAATTGCTAAATGCCCCAAAAATTTGTTTAAACAAAATTGTCATGCAAGCTGTACATCTAAATAAACGGGACTTAATATACATATACTAATCTAGGGGATAAAATGAAGTTAAGGTATCCTTTCAGTATTGTTTCCAAGCAAAATGCCTTCATAGCTTTACACCAGATTGGTTGAGCTACCTCAAGAAGTCTAAAAAAATTGCCACGATCAGAAGACTAACAGTGATAATCTGAACCAGCGAGCTAAGTTTGCATGCCAGATCGCTCATCCTGTTGAAGGCAAATTAAGGAGTACAATAGATAGATACGTAAGATGCATCACTATTATGTGGGTAAGTAAGTTAAATGAATACATGTTAGAATTGCAAGATGATGATGTTGTTCATACCAAATAGTATCACATCGCTACTCATGTCTATGAGTTATGGATCATACAGGAAGATACAATATCTTGGTAGTTCGAGCAATGCATAAAGGTAAGTTCATGTACTCCCCCTCAAGTCAAGTTGGTCATACAGGAGTATGATTCTTTCTTGGTCAGGTAGTTCGTGCAATGCATAAAGGTAAGTTCCAGTACTCCCCATCAAGTCAAGTTGGTCATACAGGAGTATGGTTCTTTCTTGGTGATTGTATATCCACCCAAGCTTGTTCATGCAATATCTTGGATCATACAGGAGTATGATTCTTTCTTGGTGATTGTATCCCCATCAAGTCAAGTTGGTCCTCGCTGCAGCTAGCTGCACCAAGTGTTGCTCTATTACAGGTACACATACAGTAGAAGGATTTAGATTCTTGACTTTATTGTCTAAAACCAAGAAGGAATAATAAACACAATATTTGATCAAAGTTGTTGCAACTTCTCTAGCAAAAACCTTGGATAAATCAGTATTCATGCACCTTGCCAATTAGAACAAATAGAGATGCAAATTATCCCAGAGAGTTAGGAGTAAACCCACACATGGTGCACTCATACATAAGAGAAGACCCAAGCAGAGCGATCAAGCCATGCAATTCAAGTTATTAAAATACTAATTAGTTACTGTATCTTGACGGTCAGTCTTACGTAAAAACATTTAAATGATATGGGGTAATTTGCAAGGAGTATATACATACTATTTTTTCAAATGGGATATACAACTACTCTCAGAGTATATACCTATGATACTGGCAATAATGATCAGTGTATACTCATTGTCAGAAATGTATATGGTGTGTTTTCTTTTGAAATGATAGTATGCTACTTTTCACAAAGGGGTATAGAAGAGAGGGCTATCTTCCATATGATACTTCAATATCAATCAACAGTATATGTTTCTTTCTGTCTTGTCGTATGTATAATTGACTGATGAGGAGAAAGTATACACCAAAAAAATAAGTACTGAACTGAGGGAAACCTGTGCGGAGAAGCATGCATGCATCCGGTGAGAAGAAGTAAAAGTGATAAAAAGTTGTATAATCCTGAACAAAAGTAGTATATATACATATTATGAAGAAGTAAGACGAATGGATTTGAAATACTCGTGACAATTAAATTGATAGACGCGAACATGTATATAGTTGTATATTTAGCTTTTGTTTCTGTCACAACAGCTGTTATTTCTAGATAAAAAATTAGCTACCTTTATAAACTTTGATTGCTACTTCCAAAATAGTCAATTAATGCCATCACCATGATAGTAGTTTATCTTTTCTCATATTTTCCTGTCATACAGCATCTGTTCCTAGATAAAAAAAATTAGCTAGCTTTATCTCCTTTGATCGCTACTTGTAATTATTGTCTTTCCTGAAGATCATCTTGTAATGAGTACATGTGGTATTTCAGGCATTGACTTGTTCAGAGCTTAAAGAGCATATACTAATGAACATACAAAATTGATAAGTAGTCTTTGATGTGAGATGCAAATTGATGACACTGTAGTATATACCTCAGGTCGGACAAAGTTCCGACGAACGAAAGTATGAGTGGATGGATTATCGGCGAAAGTCGTCGGTGTACAGCTAAGCGATGTCGGAAACTTGAGGCACAATGATAAGGCAAAAAACTGCATATTATCCCAGACAGTAAGAACGCACAAAATTATTCAACCTTGCATTAGAATCCAAAGGGTTTAGTGATGTGTTGGAACTCCCTCCCTCCCTCCCTCCCTCCCTCCCTCTCTCTCTCGCTCTCTCTCTCTCTCTCTCTCTCTCTCTCTCTCTCTCTCTCTTATAGCAGCGGCCAGCAGCAGCTCAATCTAAGTCTTGTATCTAAATTGCAGCAATCAAAGCCTCTCTCTGCTCAACTGATTTTAGTCAACTCAATGACTAAACCATGCTTTCATCCACTACCCTCAATCAGATGAAATATCAGGTAATGCAGAGCACAAAATCTCTAAGCTCTGGGCTTCAGATCGACTCAATAACATGGAGAATGAGTGATTTCTGCAGCTGGAGAACATGGCAAATGAGGACCAAATCGTGGGGAAGTAGGAAAAGATGGAAGATGAATTGATTACCTGGTGGTCAAGTCCTCATTTGTACTCGCCGGAGTGGATGCACCACCCGTGGCCTGGTTGCTGTCACCCGACCGGCCGGTGGCGTTGCCGCCTTCCTCTGGACGAACAACTCCAGCAGGATGAAGAAGGAAATACGACGAGTCTCAATACTTAAGGACTCCGCGCCATCGCGCCGGATCCGCCCCTCCCCTGCGCCCGTCCTCCGTCGCCACGCTCCGGCGAGCTCCTGCCTAGGTCACCACACCGCCCCTCCTTTCTCCATTCTCTCTAGTCTCCATCACCTCCTTGTTTCCTTTCCTCCCAGAGTCGCAGATTCCATGGATCCGCCCGGGAAGCCGTGCTCCGGCCTTGTCTTCACCGGCGACCTACGCCTCGCCGCCCGCCTCCGGATCCCCTCCCTAGCCCCTGCCGCGCACGGATCCGGCCGCCGCCGCCGCCGCCGTTCGGCATCGAGCAGGCGCACCGCCCCCAGCCGTGCGAGCCACCGCGTTGACCCGATTAGTAAACCAAGCATGACTACGGGTTGAATAGACCAAACTACACGGTTGTTTTTGTAAAATCGAATCGTTTTCCCAGACCGCTTAAACAGGGACTGCGGGTTGAATAGTAAGAAATAGAGGGGCTTTTAGCGAAAATGCTAATAACGTACGGGCAGAAGCACTAATTGCTTTATTATTATTAGGACATATGTCCGTGCGTTGCAACGAGAAACATTGACGTGCATTTGCAAGCACAACACCCCATACTTCCTTACGTAGAAAACCATTATTTGAAGGCAATTTACGTCATACAATTTCTTATGATGCACCTATGCTGCTCTTCCACGGCAATACACTCTTGCTTTAACATAAACATTCATAAAACCGTTTATGTGATAAAGCAAGAAAAAAACTCTTGGTGTAGTGCGTAGCAAAATTTCAAGAATAGCATGCCCAATGGAAGAGAAAAATGTTCAATTTGTATGTAAAATTGTTAAATTTATGTTAAAAAATGTTCAATGTATATTCTTCTAAAAATACAACGTATATCAAAAATAAATAAACGTTTGGAATTGCAAAATTTTGTTCGAATTTTTGATATTTATTCACGATTTTAAAAACGTATTCATATTCAAATATTTTAAGGAAAATCGCCCACACTTGTTTCCAAGAATTGTTGAAAATATTTAAGAAAAATAAATAGACCTGTCGCTAAACTACTTTAACTGGGGCGCTGCAATTTGAGCATAATAAACAGCTAGCTCATGTGGTTGGCGTCCTTGCTACCTAGCGTGAGGTCATGAGATCGAACCCATCATGTGTGGTTTTGTTTTTTGTGCTATTTTTACATTCTCGTTTCCTGGTTATGGGCCGACCCGATTACTTACGCGAGGTTTCAGCCAAAACTCGACTGGGCCGGCCCGATTACGTATGCAAGGTTTCAATCAAAGCTCGATTGTTAGAGCTCTCGGGGAATAGTACCACCTTGGATTTTGATTTTGTCTACACAAATTATAAAAGCGTATTATAATGTGAGAAGAAAGCGTATTGTGACGGTGAACTCGACGAAAGCAATGCATGCTTTATTAATACTAGCAAAAAGGCCCGTCCATTGCAACGGGAGAAAAAAAGACTTAACACCGTAAGTAAGCATGACTCGAGGCCCCTTAGCAGACTTGCACGTACTAAATATGCAATACTTGGCAGGGAGGTAATGTTGACAATTCCCTACTAACGCTGATAGTAAACTATAATATATGAATCCTAGAGGTCAGGGAAATGAGCAGTTATTTCCCCCCTGTTTATGTGCTCTGACCGTGGTACTGCCGTTGTTGAAGGCATACATGTGGGCCCCGCTGTCGACAACCGCTACGGTATAAGCTCTGGCCATGATGCAGACCCTGCCACTGTCGAAGCTCTCCACTGCTGACGGATCAATTCTGACACAAAGTGCGTGAAGTGAACAACACGAGAAATGAAATAGCTTCCCAAACTCACCAGAGTTCTCAGAGATATCTTCTTTTCCTTTTCAAGATCAAATTCAAAGAAGCCTTCATAGGCTGGTGTGTATAGTCCAGGTCTCAATGAAGAACTGTGCAAAGAAAAGAAAATAATTCTCTTTACTCTTCAGACATTTTTAGATATAAATAAAGCATTAAGGAAAAAACCATAAGCATTAACCTTCTTAGATCAGAGCACATGAGTATCATGTAGTTCTGCTCTGACTTGTAACCCAGAAGTGAACAGCAGTGTGCTCCTCCATGTTGTCAGAGGTTAGGACAATAAGTCCTAATGGCCGTATGCCGCCATGAACTGATGCACCCGCTTCCCGGCAGTGCTTCTCCACGTCCAAAAGTCAAGAAGGATCGAAAGGAACGGCGATATCGATTGATGTCAGTTCAAAATCTATCTCGACATCAACCTGTTTCAAGAGAACGACGTGTCGGATTATTAGCATGCTCTGAAAAATATACAAAACACCTAAGCATGCCAGTCCTTTTGTTACCAAATATGTAAAATTTTATATAATTACTAACTTCAGAAGACCCTACATCTTTTGCTGGCCTGAAACTTTTTGAGGTAAATTTTTTGTTTGAATGACCAAGGCAAGCCTGTTTGTGTAAAGGAAAGTACCTGAAAACTGTCAGCTCCCTTAATCTCAAATAGACCTCCCTTCTTCAGCTTACAAGAGCAGACAACTAAATAACCCATTTACATAATCTAAAAAACTTTAAGCTAGCAGTCCTGTGATCACAAGTCTATTATACGCACATAGATGTGGACCAAATTTCATCGGCTAGAAGCAATATATCATGTAAATGCAGAATAAAGTGATCGAAGGTCAGAGAACCATGATATCCATCTGCCAGGAGATTGAGAGCATACAGGCTGATGAACACATCGACATTTGGTTAATTAGCCTCACTCCTTTTCAGTTTTGACGACAAAATAAGAGGAAGAAAGGTCCCAGTCTGAATATATGAAACTTACAGTCTCCCCGTCGGTATCATCCAGCATCATTGGTGCAAGGTCCGAGAGCCGAACCTCCTTGGCCTCCACCTGAGTTGGATTGGACGCCTTTGCCACCTGCACGCGCATACACAAAGAGACATGAAAACCAGACCAAATCACTTTTTTATTTATTGCATGGATGGCAGGGCAATTCTGAATATGAAGTGACTCCAGACACTTAATTCTATTGAACCATCAAAAGAGATGCCACACTTTAGTTTCTACAAAAGGCCCCTAGTCAACATATTAACATCATGGGCAATGTTTCTGAATGGCTGAAACGTTACAGTTTGGCAAAGAATTCTGAATTATAGCTGCCTGAAACCGACATGTTTCAGTGAACATCTCAAACTTGCTGGACTTGATGCCTAAGATCGTTTATAAATTCAGGTTCAAAACTATCGCATCTTAAGAGCGTTTTCTGTAGTTTTTCACTGTGCAATTATTTAGTATATTGTCAACTGAAAATAGGTACATGAAACAGACATGTTTCTGTTTTCAACACGAATTGGTTCATTCAGATGCCCTGCCCAATATCAGTGAGTAACTAAAAAGAAAAAAAAACAAGCTCCTACATTCAGCAATATAAAGCTAGCATAGTTATGGCCTGCAGCCCATTGATGTTAGCCTGGCTAAATTACAGATTTATTTGAGTAATAAAAAGAAGAGCACAAAAAGGAATAACAAATTCACTTAAATTTGTTAGTCAAGTCAAAACCTGCCGGAACCTGAATTTTTTTTCAGTTACAAATATATTTAGGTGCATAAGAGTTACTAAAACTGTGAATTGTATAGGGTAATCTGTCTTACGAATCACCCGGGGAAAAAAGTCTTAAGATTACTTGCCAACACAAGAAATAACCCTTGTGGCTATGTCCTAGTACATCATAATTCAGATCACAAGAAAAGATGGACCAGGCCGTTCCCCTCAGAAACTCTAAACTGACTTGCATATAGCAATCACAGAGACTACTAAATCAGTCTACAAACTTGAGCTTACAAAAATTTGCTGGTGTACTAACCATCCTCCATCAGTTTTCTCATGCTTTATAAATTAAGTACTGTCAATTAAGTAGTGTCCCTTATTTCAGTCTGGCTACAGAACAGAATCGGAGACAAGAGACAGGGGACAAACAGGGGATTTCATCCAGTGAATATGAAGGCGATACATTACCTCTGGTGTAGCCGAGGCATGCGAAATTGGACGGTAGGACAGATGGTCTTGTTCCTCCGGCGAACTCGGCACTTCCTCCTCCGGCGAACTCGACGGCGACATTGCACGTTGCGTCAAAAAAAGCAATTTGGACGGGCTTTGATGGAGCTTATGGTCCAAGGACGCAATCTGATGGAGATTTTGGCCGAGGACCGCTCCTTCTTATAGCAAACAACTCAAATCCGGGTCGGGCACTCCATTGCTTGGTGTTCGAGAAGGACACGGCCTCCTATTGTCCATCCAAATCACGACACGGGAATAGCTCGTCCGAGATTGATAAGGATACGGAGGAGGCCGGAGAGGATTGGCGGCGGCGGACAGGTCACAGCGAAGCGCGCCCGCGGCCGGCGTACCCACCAGAAAATGTTTCCCGTTCTGTCCTCCATCAAGCGCAGCAAGGATGGCCGTTCGGCGACAAGGGCACCGGCCATGAACCTCTCCTGCTCCACCACCCATGAACCTCTCCTGCTCCGCTGGCACCTCCCCTGAACCTCTCCTGCTCCGCCCGCCGCGCGGCGCCTGAACATCTTCTCCGTTTCGAACCAGCTTGCTCTTCTCGTCCTCGCGCACCTGCTTGAATCCTGACGAGGAATGAGACGGACGGTGAGCGGCAAGCAGGCCACGAGAGAGGGGGCGGCGAGGAAGAGGGGTGTACTGAAGCTGGTGGCGGCTGCCGGCAGGAGGTGGCCGTGGTGGCGGCGGAGGCTGGAGGACGCGAGCCTCGTCGCGGCCGCTCGCAGGGCCATGCCCTTCCTTCCCTGGCAGAGCGAGACGGGGGGAGAATGGGAGCACGGGAGCGTCCCCCTCCCTGGCGCTCCTTCTTCTCCTCCGCGGCTCACCGCCGCTGTGGGGCCTCCTGCCGGCGCCCCGACACGGGAGCGACTCTGCCACGCAGAGCGCTCACCTCCTTTATCTTGTGCGCCGAGGCCGTGCTCCCGTGCTTCTCTTTTTTCAGTCAACTGCTCGCTCGTGCGTCGAAGGATTGCTTGCTCGTCTAAATCCGTGCTTTATTATTAGATATATATAGATAAAGATAAAGATAAAGATTAGTAAAAATACCTGTATGTTGCAACGGAAGAAAAATCACGTACCGATAATTTAAGTCGCAAGACTGTGCAACAGGGGTCCATCTCCAACACCAGCACCACGACCAACATGATGCTAAGTGTGATGAAGACAAAACGAAGCATGCCGTTGATTGGCGGCGGCTGGTCGACACAGCCATCTGTGAAGATGTAAGGTCACAGCAGGCACCACATCAAACGTGTACACATCCTCATGACACGATGGCTCAACACCCGCTTGACTGCTGCTATCGCCACCATCGGTAATCCACACTGCATCCTCTTGCTAGCAGGGTACAAGATGATGGCGGGAACGGTAGGTATTATAAAATATTTACATGTGTTGCAATAGAGAAAAAGATTTTTTTGAAATAATTTTTCATTATTACAATAGATTGACTTAAAAAACAATGCAACCATGGATAAATTTTTCTCCTAATGCGTTCTTCTCCTGACATGCATTCATAATACTCCCTTCGTCCCAAAATTTTTGTCTTAAATTTGCGTAGATACAGATGTATCTAATACTAAAACGTGACTTGATACATTCGTATTTAGAAAAATCTAAAACAAAAATTTTGGGACGAAGGAGGTAGTACTATATCATGTATGCCACGTGGTGGTTCCACTTTTTACTCCACAGTCTTTTTTAACCATACTTCATGTAGGCTTTGTGATTAATCCAGAAAGTCACTTCGGAGCACGGGCACGTTATGACCATTTTTTAGAAAACAGATTTTTATTCAAAAAGTCAAAAAAAAGTAGTATATTTGTGTGAGTTTTCATCACAACCTGTGTTTGTAAAAGACAAATACACGCAAAAAAATTGTTTTACTTCAGCGGAGGAGGACCGAGCATGGACGGGGGCTCCTGCCATCCAGGAGGTGCACGCGCTCCTTCTGCTAATGTCTCCCTAGCTCCAGACACCGCCAGCACCTCCGTCTGGCGCCACCGTTATACAAAGAGAGGGGGAAAAGGGAACGCCAGGAAAACGCCGGAAGCCGGGCCACCTCATACGCGGGAACGGCAGCACCAAGGAGCACAAGCTCACTGGTAGAAAAAGGGCCTATAGTCCCGGTTCAGGAACCGGGACTAAAGTGTCGGTACTAATACCTGCCACCTTTAGTCCCGGTTCAATCCAGAACCGGGACTAAAGCCCCTCCACGTGGGCAGTGTGCAGAGCCCAGTCAGGAGACTCTTTGGTCCCGGTTGGTGGCACCAACCGGGACCAATAGGCATCCACGCGTCAGCATTTCTGTGGCTAGGGTTTTTGTTTTTTTTTGAAAGGGGGGGGGGGGGGGTTGGGGGTTTTGGGGGGTTAATTTAGGTGTTTCATATATTGTGTTAGCTAGCTATAATTAATATAGAGATCATCCTCTCTTATGTCCGTGCTTGGTCGACGCTACGTACTATACATACGTATAGAGAGGACTAGACACGCTGGCTAGCTAGTAAAGCAAACGAAGGAAACAGAAGATCGTCATGAACATATATGCATACAGAGAGAAGTGATATCGACCACCTCTCCTTCTCCGAGAGATTGGTCGAACAACAAGTTCTCGTATATCTATCTGACAGTACCGGCTACATATATACAGTAATTATCTCTTACAAATATAATCATACGGGCTCAGGTTTAACATAGAATTCTCCGTCTTCAGGGATCACGTGGTCAAGAAAGAATGCCGCCAATTCCTCTTGAATTGCTCGCATGCGAGCTGGTGCTAGGAGTTCATCCCGCTTCCGAAACATCTAATTTGAAGAAGGGTGCCACCAACCGTGACCAATGCCCCCCTTTAGTCCCGGTTGGTGCCACCAACCGGGACCAATGCCCTTGTGCGCCCCGGGTCCAAAATTTTAGTCCCACATCGCTAGTTGAGAGGGCTCTGGAGTGGTTTATAAGGTGTGCTGCGCCCACCCTCCTGAGCTCCTCTCAACTGCAGGCTTTCGGGCCTAACTTGACACTGCTTTGCCTGTGGGCCTATTGGGCCTTCTGCGGGCCTGAATCCTGGCCCATGTAGGGTTTCTAGTCGTATTCAGGCCGTGGAGGTCCAGTAGGTGGCATTTTTTTGTTTTTTCTTTTTTATTTCTACATTTTTTTGGTTTTTTATTTTTTGCTTTTAGGTCACAAAAATTATAAACTTACTATTAGTGCCATTAGTTTTAAATTTTAAATAGTTTAAATTTGAATTTTTAAAAATTTGTGTGAATCACTAGTTTATGAATAACTTTACTACAAAATTAGAATTTTTTTCTATTTATTTTTTATTTCTACTTAAAACTAAATACTTACAGTTTTTTAGTGATTTCTTTTTGCTTTTAGGTCATAAAAATTATAAACTTTCTGTTAGTGCCATTAGTTTTAAATTTTAAATAGTTTAAATTTGAATTTTTAAAAATTTGAAGAATATTATAGTTTTATT
This sequence comes from Triticum monococcum, assembly GCA_034509565.1. Classification (NCBI taxonomy): domain Eukaryota; kingdom Viridiplantae; phylum Streptophyta; class Magnoliopsida; order Poales; family Poaceae; genus Triticum; species Triticum monococcum. Next base: position 23,523,823 of record CM067842.1, on the reverse strand, counting down.
TTAGTTTAATTACTTACAGTTTTTTAGTGATACTTATAGTTTTATTTTACTTATAATTTAATTTTTTTATTTGTACTAAATACTTATAGTTTTAAAATGCACCATATTTTTTTTACTATGAAGTTAGATCATCTGTTACAAAGGGATTTCATTTTCTTGAACTTATTTGAACTCCATATTTTTTCTGTGTTCAAAATGCACCATTCAAAGACACATCATCAATTTTCAACCCTTTCTGACTTCATTTGTTATTTTTCATGCATTTATTGATTTTTTGAGCTATAAGACCCTGAAATTGAAAAGCATTTCAAATGAACTCCGAAAAGGTTGAAAGTTGGCATGGTATCATCATTTCACCCACATAGCATGTGCAACAAAGTTGAGATGGTTACGGCAAAAACTGGATGCACTTCGTGTACAAAACGGACAATCTCTTTCGAAGTATCAGGGTTTCGGACGAAAGATCATCTGTTACAAAGGGATTTCATTTTCTTGAACTTATTTGAACTTCATATTTTTTCTGTGTTCAAAATGCACCATTCAAAGACACATCATCAATTTTCAACCCTTTCTGACTTCATTTGTTATTTTTCATGCATTTATTGATTTTTTTGAGCTACAAGACCCTGAAATTAAAAAGCATTTCAAATGAACTCCGAAAAGGTTGAAAGTTGGCATGGTATCATCATTTCACCCACATAGCATGTGCAACAAAGTTGAGATGGTTACGGCAAAAACTGGATGCACTTCGTGTACAAAACGGACAATCTCTTTCGAAGTATCAGGGTTTCGGACGAAAGATCATCTGTTACAAAGGGATTTCATTTTCTTGAACTTATTTGAACTTCATATTTTTCCTGTGTTCAAAATGCACCATTCAAAGACACATCATCAATTTTCAACCCTTTCTGACTTCATTTGTTATTTTTCATGGATTTATTGATTTTTTTGAGCTACAAGACCCTGAAATTAAAAAGCATTTCAAATGGACTCCGAAAAGGTTGAAAGTTGGCATGGTATTATCATTTCACCCACATAGCATGTGCAACAAAGTTGAGATGGTTACGGCAAAAACTGGATGCACTTCGTGTACAAAACGGACAATCTCTTTCGAAGTATCAGGGTTTCGGACGAAAGATCATTTGTTACAAAGGGATTTCATTTTCTTGAACTTATTTGAACTCCATATTTTTTCTGTGTTCAAAATGCACCATTCAAAGACACATCATCAATTTTCAACCCTTTCTGACTTCATTTGTTATTTTTCATGGATTTATTGATTTTTTTGAGCTATAAGACCCTGAAATTGAAAAGCATTTCAAATGAACTCCGAAAAGGTTGAAAGTTGGCATGGTATCATCATTTCACCCACATAGCATGTGCAACAAAGTTGAGATGGTTACGGAAAAAACTAGATGCACTTCGTGTACAAAACGAACAATCTCTTTCGAAGTATCAGAGTTTCGGACGAAAGATCATCTGTTACAAAGTTGGCATGGTATCATCATAATAGTTGCGGGAGAAAGTCTTCACTTTTTCTTCGCTTGTGTCATTTGCTTATTGCGCCGTAACCATGGATAATCTTCATTGTTTATCAGGATGCTTGGGTCAGCCTTGACATTGAAGGGAGGAATTTCATGAAACTTTTCATAATCTTCAGATATGTCTGTCTTGCCGTCCACTCCCAGGATGTCCCTTTTTCCTGAAAGAACTATGTGGCGCTTTGGCTCATCGTATGATGTATTCGCTTCCTTATCTTTTCTTTTTCTCGGTTTGGTAGACATGTCCTTCACATAGATAACCTGTGCCACATCATTGGCTAGGACGAACGGTTCGTCAGTGTACCCAAGATTTTTCAGATCCACTGTTGTCATTCCGTACTGTGGGTCTACCTGTACGCCGCCGCCAAACAGAATGACCCATTTGCACTTAAACAAAGGGACCTTAAAATCAGGTCCGTAGTCAAGTTCCCATATGTCCACTATGTAACCATAATATGTGTCCTTTCCGCTCTCGGTTGCTGCATCAAAGCGGACACCGCTGTTTTGGTTGGTGCTCTTTTGATCTTGGGCGATCGTGTAAAATGTATTCCCATTTATCTCGTATCCTTTGTAAGTCAATACAGTCAAAGATGGTCCCCTGGACAACAAGTACAACTCATCACAAACAGTGTTGTCACCTCTGAGACGTGTTTCCAACCAACTGCTGAAAGTCCTGATGTGTTCACATGTAATCCAGTCGTCGCATTGCTCCGGGTGTTTGGAGCGCAGACTGTTCTTGTGTTCATCGACATACGGGGTCACCAAGGTAGAGTTCTGTAGAACTGTGTAGTGTGCTTGAGACCAAGAATATCCGTCCCTGCATATTATTGAGTCTCTTCCAAGAGTGCCTTTTCCAGTCAGTCTCCCCTCATACCGTGATTTAGGGAGACCTATCTTGTTAAGGCCAGGAATGAAGTCAACACAAAACCCGATAACATCCTCTGTTTGATGGCCCATGGAGATGCTTCCTTCTGGCCTAGCGCGGTTACGGACATATTTCTTTAGGACTCCCATGAACCACTCAAAGGGGAACATATTGTGTAGAAATACGGGCCCTAGGATGACAATCTCGTCGACTAGATGAACTAGGACGTGCGTCATGATATTGAAGAAGGATGGTGGGAACACCAGCTCGAAACTGACAAGACATTGCGCCACATCACTCCTTAGCCTTGGTACCATTTCTGGATCGATCACCTTCTGAGAGATTGCATTGAGGAATGCACATAGCTTCACAATGGCTAATCGGACGTTTTCCGGTAAAAGCCCCCTCAATGCAACCGGAAGCAGTTGCGTCATAATCACGTGGCAGTCATGAGACTTTAGGTTCTGAAACTTTTTCTCTGGCATATTTATTATTCCCTTTATATTCGATGAGAAGCCAGTCGTGACCTTCATACTAAGCAGGCATTCAAAGAAGATTTCTTTCTCTTCTTTTGTAAGAGCGTAGCTGACAGGACCTTTATACTGCTTCGGAGGCATGTCGTCTTTTTCGTGCAAACGTTGCAGGTCCTCCCGTGCCTCCGGCGTATCTTTTGTCTTCCCATACACGCCCAAGAAGCCTAGCAGGTTCACGCAAAGGTTCTTCGTCACGTGCATCACGTCGATTGAGGAGCGGACCTCTAGGTCTTTCCAGTAGGGTAGGTCCCAAAATATAGATTTCTTCTTCCACATGGGTGCGTGTCCCTCAGCGTCATTCGGAACAGCTAGTCCACCGGGACCCTTTCCAAAGATGACGTAGGGTAAATCATTGACCATAGCAAGCACGTGATCACCGGTGCGCATGGCAGGTTTCTTCCGGTGATCTGCCTCGCCTTTGAAATGCTTGCCTTTCTTTCGACATTGATGGTTGGTCGGAAGAAATCGACGATGGCCCAGGTACACATTCTTCCTGCATTTGTCCAGGTATATACTTTCAGTGTCATCTAAACAGTGCGTGCATGCGTGGTATCCTTTGTTTGTCTGTCCTGAAAGGTTACTGAGAGCGGGCCAATAGTTGATGGTCACGAACAGCAACGCCTTAAGGTTAAATTCCTCCTGTCTGTGCTCATCCCACGTATGTACACCGTCTCCATTCCACAGCTGTAAAAGTTCTTCAACTAATGGCCTTAGGTACACATCAATTTCGTTGCCGGGTTGCTTAGGGCCTTGGATGAGAACTGGCATCATAATGAACTTCCGCTTCATGCACATCCAAGGAGGAAGGTTATACATACATAGAGTCATGGGCCAGGTGCTGTGATTACTGCTCTGCTCCCCGAAAGGATTAATGCCATCCGCGCTTAAAGCAAACCATACATTCCTTGGGTCCTTTGCAAACTCATCCCAGTACTTTCTCTCGATTTTTCTCCACTGCGACCCGTCAGCGAGTGCTCTCAACTTCCCATCTTTCTTTCGGTTCTCACTGTGCCATCGCATCAACTTGGCATGCTCTTCGTTTCTGAACAGACGTTTCAACCATGGTATTATAGGAGCATACCACATCACCTTTGCAGGGACCCTCTTCCTGAGGGGCTCGCCGTCAACATCACCGGGGTCATCTCGTCTGATCTTATACCGCAGCGCATCGCATACCGGGCATGCGTTCAGATCCTTGTATGCACCGCGGTAGAGGATGCAGTCATTAGGGCATGCATGTATCTTCTCCACCTCCAATCCTAGAGGGCATACGACCTTCTTTGCTGCGTATGTACTGTCGGGCAATTCGTTATCCTTTGGAAGCTTCTTCTTCAATATTTTCAGTAGCTTCTCAAATCCTTTGTCAGCCACAGCATTCTCTGCCTTCCACTGCAGCAATTCCAGTACGGTACCGAGCTTTGTGTTGCCATCTTCGCAATTGGGGTATAACCCTTTTTTGTGATCCTCTAACATGCGATCGAACTTCAGCTTCTCCTTTTGACTAATGCATTGCGTCCTTGCATCGACAATGACCCGGCGGAGATCATCATCATCGGGCACATCGTCTGGTTCCTCTTGATCTTCAGCAGCTTCACCCGTGGCAGCATCATTGGGCACATCGTCTGGTTCCTCTTGATCTTCACCAGCTCCCCCCGTTGTAGCATCACCGTATTCAGGGGGCACATAGTTGTCATCGTACTCTTCTTCTTCGCCGTCTTCCATCATAACCCCTATTTCTCCGTGCCTCGTCCAAACATTATAGTGTGGCATGAAACCCTTGTAAAACAGGTGGGAGTGAAGGATTTTCCGGTTAGAGTAAGACCTCGTATTCGCACATTCAGTGCATGGACAACACATAAAACCATTCTGCTTGTTTGCCTCAGCCGCATCGAGAAACTCATGCACGCCCTTAATGTACTCGCGGGTGTGTCTGTCACCGTACATCCATTGCCGGTTCATCTGCGTGCATTATATATAATTAAGTGTCCAAATTAATAGAAGTTCATCATCACATTAAAACCAAAGTACATACATAGTTCTCATCTAACAACATATAGCTCTCCAGAGCATCTAATTAATTAAACCATACATTGAAACTATGTAAAACATTTCAATGCGAAAACAAATGCGATCATAATCGCAACCAAGGTAACAATTGATCCAACGGCATAATGATACCAAGCCTCGGTATGAATGGCATATTTTCTAATCTTTCTAATCTTCAAGCGCATTGCATCCATCTTGATCTTGTGATCATCGACGACATCCGCAACATGCAACTCCAATATCATCTTCTCCTCCTCAATTTTTTTTATTTTTTCCTTCAACAAATTGTTTTCTTCTTCAACTAAATTTAACCTCTCGACAAGGTCGGTTGGCATTTCCGATTCACATACATCCTAGATAAATAAAATCTATGTCACGTTGGTCGGCATAATTTTCATAAACAATAAATGAACCAATAGTTATAAAGATAATATACATACCAAATCCGAATCATAGACAGGACGAGGGCCGGCGGGGGCGGATACCAAAGCCATCGCACTATATAAGATGCAATAATAAATGTAAGAAAATGATACAAGTATCTATCTAAACATACAAGTAAGAATTTTTTTCCTTTCAGAAAGAAGATAAGAATAAGAGGCTCACCACGGTGGTGTCGGTGATGAGATCCGCGCGGGTGATCGACGGCGGTGAAGACGGGGACGGGGCGTGACGGACCGCTAAATCTAGACAAATCTCGAGGAAAATGAAGTTTGGAGGTCGAGCTTCGAGAGGAGAAAGCTTAAGTAGTGTGGCTCGGGCATTCCATCGAATACCTCATGTGCATAGGAGGTGAGCTAGAGCACCACAAAGGCCTCTCCCCCTCGGCCAGAAAAAACAGAGCACTGTGCTCTGCTCTTGCGCGAGGGGGTATATATAGGCAATTCATTGGTCCCGGTTCGTGGCATGAACCGGGACTAAAGGGGAGCCTTTGGTCCCGGTTCATGCCACCAACCGGGACCAATGGTGGTGGGCCAGGAGCGAGGCCCATTGGTCCCGGTTCGTCCCACCAACCGGGACCAAAAGGTCCAGACGAACCGGGACCAATGGCCCACGTGGCCCGGCCGGCCCCCTGGGCTCACGAACCGGGACCAATGCCCACATTGGTCCCGGTTCAAGACTGAACCGGGACTAATGGGCTGAGGTGGCCTGAACCATAGCCCCTTTTTCTACTAGTGGCTAGAGATATGGAGGAGAAGAGGGGTCGATGCTAGCTCGATTGGGCGGCGGATCAAGGTCCTCCAGTGGGCGCCGTCGTCTTTGCACGGACCAGCGATGCCGCGCCTGGCTTCCGTCGTCCTCGTTCTACTGATAACCACCACCAAGCTCAGTGGCGGCCATTGCCGCTCCTTGCGTCTGGTGTTTGCTGCATAACTGGAGACACGTCGCGATCGATCTACTTGTAGATGCAACAATGCGTGGCGTGGACAGAGACCAAGTTGGAAAAGAAACGTTTTTTCCTTGTATATAATCCTGGACGGAAACAATCCGTCGTGGCTCAGCCCACCGGGGATGCCATCGTCGCCAGGATGAGGATGCATCTACGCCTCGCTCGTTCGGGACGTATCAAATTTTATTAGTGCCATCTCGCTTATACGTTTTAAATTCAAACTGAAAGCGTAAATTTATAGAAAGAAAACGTATTGTAACGGTGAACCCACGGAGTCAATCCGTGCTTTATTATTAAGGATAGATTAGGGGAGACTAGAAGAACACCCGTGCGTTGCAACGGGGCCACATTAACTCTAAGAGTTCAATATTACGACATTGGCGACCTTTTTAACCATCAAATCCTCACACACACAGACACACACTCTCCCTCCCTCTTCCTCACTCTCTATCCCCCTCTCCCTCTCTCTCTAACACACACACACACATCCATCTTATTGGGTACGGGACCATAATCCATCTATTTCACACATACACGCTAGTGCATAACAATATAGATTATGTGTATTATATTTGTCACCAGAACTGAGGAAATTAATTTCATGTAAATCAACCAGCCACAGCTCCAAGAATACGCGGACGAGGTGGCTCGGGTCGGCGTCGGCGCCGTCCAGCGCGGGCCACGGGCCGGCTTCCAAGTGCACGTGCAATGCACGTCTTCACAAATATTATAACGAGATGTGAGAAATCACATGTATAGAAAAGACATTCTGATAGCAATCCAAATACCATACTCAATTGAATACCTAATCTGAACAATACTCTTATTTCTATGCGCCAGAAAAAATGGAATAATAAAGCTAAGTATGCCTACATACGCTCAGATTATATATAAGAATCTTGAGTGAACAATTTCAACAAAGCACTAAGCAGCGATAAATTTAAATAAAAAATCCATTAACTATGCCGGCAGCAGGCTTGTTACAACATAGAGAGATAGGAAAATGTCACCTCCAGTAATGTAGCGCAAAGGAGTGGAACGAAGCATGAATGAGCGGTTGTCTGTTCTTCTCCATGTACATGGATCAGCAGTAGAGGCCAAGTATATAAGTACTTGACTGAACTCCACTCTTCGTGTACGGAGAGCCATGTCACCTTCTCACCGCTGCAGCATGGGAGGACGGTTGGTTCACGTGACCCTCCAGATGGGGGATCCATGGTGGCTGACCGTCGAGCTCGAGGCAGAGAAGTTGAGGGCAGCAGTGGCGAGATCCATGCCGGCCTACCGGGCGAAGAGGAGGTCGTCGGGGAGGGACACATCGGCAAGATCCGGTCACCACGCGACCTGAAGAGCAACAGTGATCTCCACAAGCTGTAGGCCGACGGCATGCTCCATCCCCTGCGATGGGGTGACCATGGCGGTGGCCACAGCTCCTCATTCTCGCCTCGATCTCGGCGACACACCCTGAGTGTAGGAGGCAGCAACGACCTCGACAAAATCATGGCCTCCATCCCGGAACGCATGAAGGACCTTGGCCCCGTCGCTACTCCTCCCGCCGTAGCCGCACGCCGCAGCGGACTGTGGGTAGGAGGGCAGGCGGCGCCGCCTCGGCTGACGGCAGGGAGCAGCGTTGATTTCGGGTAGGTGGAATCGCGAGGACGGCCGCGGCCACGGGGATGCACCCCGATCATGCTGCCAGGCCAATCCTTCTCCTCCTATCCCCTATCCCCGAAGATTGCGCCGCCGCCCCGGTCGTGTTGTTTCCATATGCCATTTTTTCCTGTACCTAAACAAACGCGGACGAGCGGATGGCAGAGTTTTGGTCCGCCCTCTAAAATTGCTAAACGCACTTTTGGTGAAGATTATTGTTAATAAATGAATTCAATCATGTCGCTCTAAATAAATGGATTCAATTATGTGACTCTAATTACTTCGGATTGTTAGATGCACACTAAGCGGGGTGCAGTTAGGAAAGAAAATGTTTTCTAATTAAAGTGATTGAGTGATTTAAGGTAAGGTTAATTAATTTAGATTTGATTTTTAGTGATTGTTAGTAAAGTATGATGCGTCTTTAAAATCTTTTATTTGTTTCCTTAAAACCTATTATTTGTTTTCTAAAGAAATTTGCAATAATGGAAGGTATCGGTTGATTTGGATAAGTTAGTAAATTTAGATCCGTGATTGCGTGCACGTTTAGAAAGTGCTAATTTGCAAGGAAAGAGCTGAGGGGTAAATAAATCGGCGAATAAGAAACCAACATCGAAAAAAATCTATGATGATTAACCTACGAAAAAAACCGAACGAAAAAAAATCTGAAAACGAGACTACCAACTACTCTATTAAAAATAGATTGCAAGCCTGACGAAGAGATCCTGCCCGCCGTCGACGAACCGCTGTATGCACCCGCTCCCGCCACCGCCACCACGGATGTCTGATGCGGCATACGCAGTGCAGGAGCAATTGGCCAGGCACCACCGGCCGCACTCCTCAAGCGAGGCGCCGGCGTCCACTGTACTGCCGTGCGTCTCCGGCAGCTTCACACCCACTGGCGGAGCTTCGGCAAGGCCGAGTTGGCCATGGCCCGCCCAGGTCTGGAGTAAAAAACAAAAAATTATACGAAGCTCCAGCCCATGGCAATGGACAGCCATACAGATACAGAGAAACAACATGCATCACGACATTAGCCTCGAACTGTCGCTTTTGTTTCTCAAAGAAAACACACAGCTGAGTGGAGGTGCTCGGGAGCAGCAGCCGGTAATGGACACATACACATAATATGATTCAGAATAAAAATTTGTACTCTTTGGCCCGCCCAACCATTTGATCGAAGCTCCGCCACTGTTCACACCGCGAAGGACATATAATCCGGCCTCCCCGCCGCCCTCGCACTGCAGCAGCGTGCCGCGTGCGCACCCGCCGGACGCGTTCCTCATGCGCCACTCCGCCGGCGAGCTGGGCTGGAACCCCCGGACGCAGCCGCACACCACGGCGTCCACCACGTTGCAGACGCCGAAGGCCGTAGCGGTCGCACTGGTCGCGCGGCCCCGACGAGAAGACGTTCCACGTGCCCGCCCCTTGGACCCAGACCATGCGCTGCACCACGCCGGTCTCGTTCAGGACGACGCGGGACGCCGGCGAGCCGGCGCGGTCGCGGTACACGTAGGAGACCTCGTCGTCGGTGTGGGTGAACCGGAACTCGAACATGTCCTCGAAGGTCGTCATCTCCGGGATGCCGCTGAACCGCGCCCCGTTCCAGGGTCCCGTACGGTATGTCTTGCGCCCCTTGCTCCAGACGTGCAGCTCCGGCGAGCCGCTGCTGGTGTCCATCACGTACCGGAAGTCGCCGGGCGACGGGTCGTCGGCTACGCGCCACGACGAGAGGGCCCACAGCGCGCCGGTCCTCAGGTCCTTCCCGCACCGCATCTCCGCCACCAACGAGTTGGTCGGGTGCTCGAAGCTCTGCCACACCACGGCGCCGGCCGCGTCCGCCAGCACCAGGTTGCCGTTGTCGCGGAGCTGCGCTACGGTCGCGGACGAGGAGTTGGACGACCAGACGGTCTCGTTGTCCCTCGCGGCGTCGAGGAGCACGAGGTCTTGTCGGCCGCTGAGCGCGAGTGTGCCGGAGGACGAGGCGTTGAGCGGGCGGTCGCGGTTGGTGACCCAGATGATGGCGGCCGGGGAGACGGTGAACCATATGCCGAGGTACCACTTGGTGCCGTGGCGAGGGGGAAGAGGCCGAGCTGGAAGACGTCTTCCGGCGAGACCAGCCTCTGGTCGCCGCCGATGGCACTCCGCCGCGTCAACGTGCTGTCGGCGGCGACGGCCGAGGCTGTGAGGAGGAGCACGGACAGAAATGCGAGGAAGAGTCGGCGGTGGCTCTGGCTCATGATATCTCGGCGGACTGAACTGAATAGGGAAGTACGGAAGACCGCAGATTCACTGGGGGTCAGGGAATGTAGCTGTGGAGTGTGCGGATTTCTTCACAAGTTCGGTAGGAGTAGTATGATTCTGTTGGTAACTACTACTGTGGTATAAAAATAGAAATAATTGCCAAGTTTTGACAAATTAGACCAGTAGTCTAATTCGTTGGCACTTGCCAAGTTATTTCGTTGTGTGCAGACGCAGCAATCAAGAATTCCTGGTCAGAATTCTTGCCCAAACACTGAAGCATGCACGGTGACAGGTGACTTGACCATTGCACACTACCACTTTTTTTTGGCGGGGATTGTACACTACGACTTGGGGAAATCATTAGTAATTTCTACTCTCTTCCTTCCCAAATATGAGTTTTTTTTAAAGATTTCAATATGGACTATATACAGATGTATGTACTCGTATTTTGGAGTGTAGATTCACTCATTTTATCATGTATGTATTCCATATTAAAATGTCTAAGAACCCTTGTATTTAGGAACGGAGGAACTATATTTTGCCAGATGCTAGTGATTGCAACTTGTGAGTCTTAGATTTCCATGCTTACGAATTGTTTTTTTAGGCATTTCGCCTGGCGTAAAAGGTAAGGTCATATCATGCTTAATAGCATATATATCTAGGTCCAGTGATTGCTACTGTGAGTTTATGGCAAAGCTACATGAAAAGGAGGCAAGGACATGCATGTGTACCATGACCTCTATGGTTATGGTCTTATGGATGTTCGGATACCACAAGGCTAGCTTCAACCCGTAAAAACTGGCTTATATGCAACTTCTTTACCTATGTTTTTCACGTTGTAATGTCAGGTATCGCGCTAGTTCGAGACGTAAATAAAGATGGATGGACTTGATTTAACTAGAGCCAGAGGCAGAGCTCTCGATTTCGCTAACCTCATTTTTTTATTAACAACATTGATTTAATTTTGATCTACTTCCAAGGTAAATAAATAATTATTAATTTTCCTAATCTGCCTGCCGTACAATTTAGAACTCTCATGATACAATTTACATATATTTTTAATGGAAAGGTTATAAAATCTCAAACAATATGCTAATGAAGGAGTAAATTGCTGTATTTGAAAAGTAGAAGGCTATGGTATCCCAATTTCCATTCTATGACTGAAATGACATATAGCAACTATGATATTTTTAGCTATGCCTAGTTGCGAGCGAGATTTGCCTTTGTAAGTACGTTCATTTTGTTACCGAGCTAAACAAAAGTGTTCATACGAAGTTTATTTTCATAGAGTCGAGCTAAATTACGAATTTTGTTACTTGGGAAGGATACTTATTTGATCTTTTCAATGTCTAAACCCTTGATACGCTGGAAAATGTACCTATTCATTTTTGAAGTGTAATTAATATTTTTTTTATAAATTTCATAATTTTTTAAAACTAGCATTGAAAACTGGTAGAATTTTGTATCAATTAGTGACGTGTGACTGTTTAAGACTTCCAAAAAGATAAAAAAAACAAAAATCCAGTCATTAACCTAGGGAAGGATCAAGAAACAAAGAGAGTGGCCAGCCAAAAGGGCGCCACAAGAAAACACCACAAGTGCTATATCTCGCATTAAGCGAGATGGAAGGACCACTCACGTCGACCTTTATAGTATCAAGTCAGCCCACTAGCGCATATCTTCAGAAAAATAGAGAAAAAAATGTCTGCACACGAGGGATCAATCTTGGGATCTCCCCATTGCTTCGGGACACTATTTGCCACCGTGACAACATCACATTCATGTACAATGCGTAAGGACGCGAACTACTACAAGTAAAACAGCCGGTTTTTACACATTTTCCTTTTTTTCTTCTTCTGCTTTACTTGGTTTTCAATCCTTATTTATTTTTTATTCCCTGATTTTTCTTTTTCTTTCATTATTTTTGCCTCTGTTCCTTCGGTTTTAATTTTCATTTTATTTTTTCCATTGTTTATTTTTTGGTTTTCATTTTTTTGGTTTTATTTGTTTCTTTTGGTTTTCATTCTACATTTTTTTCATGTCAATAACATTTTTCTAATAGACGTTTCATACAAATTTGAATTTGTTTTTCAAATGCTTGATTATCATTTTGCAAATACAAAATTAATTTTTTTAATAGATACTCAGCATTTTTCTATGCACATTCAACATTTTTCAAAGGCCTGATTAACATTTTATAAACGAAATGTCAATATTTTTTGTGGACATGGTCAACATTTTTTCTAAAAAATTTATAAAAATTCAAATGATTGCTTAATATTTTTCCAATAATTGTTCAATCTTATTCAAATGCTTGATTAACATTTTAAAATAAAAGATTAACATTTTCTAACATATGTTCAACTTTTTTCTATGCACATTTAATATTTATCAACTGCTTGATTAACATTTTTCTAACCGATGTAGAACATATTCATTGAATTTTATTTATATTTGCATTATAATATACATTTTGTTGTTAAAAAATAGAGTAAATTGCAATCGGACTCCCGCCCCCTGCTCCTTGTCGACCCCATAGGCTAGTTTCTACATGTGGCATTTATTTTCAGCTTCTCTAGGGTTATTTTGTTTTCTTGGGTGGAATGGGGATGTATTCTTTTTGTATACAATGGGGATATAAAGGAAGGGTAAAATCAACGATCATTTTTAGTTTATAATGCTCATCCCCGCCTAGGAAGGAGCCGGACGGAAGACCGTGTCAAGAAGAAGAAGCAGGGCAAGGCAGGACCTACTCGTCGGCCTCCCCGAAGACATCCTGTAGGAGATGCTCACCCACCTCCCAACAAAGTCCGTGCTCCGCTGTCACGCCATCTGCAAGTCTTGGAGCATCCTTGCGTTCGATCCTGCATTCCTCCTAGACCACCTAATCAGCTCCTTCTGGGCCGCCGAGGTCTTTGAAACCGTGCACCTCCGGGAAACTGACCTCCAGCCACTCCTCGGGTTCCTAGAACTCGATGTTGTTGCCTCCTGCGACGGCCTCTGTCGTGGGCCACAACATCTGCAACCCAGCCGCTCCGCAGTATGCGCTCCTCAACCCGAACCTGAAGCCAGGTATTGATAATGTCCTCGTTGTGGGAGCAAACTATTCATGGCACGTTGTGATAGGCGCGATGGGACTAGCCATCTTTGGGGCGTCGGTCCTTCTCAATGGAAGCTTGCACATACACTAGAAGAAACGGTCAGGTCTCCGCTACCACAAGATACCGGTGTTCGACACCCACGCAGAGTTGTTCCGACACATGAACGTGACATGTTATTATTGAATCTGTGCTCCAACCAATTCATTCAAAAGTCTGAACTGATTGAGAGAAATGGGTAATATATTTCGACACTCACCCTCACATCTAGGATTATTTAGTGCTTAGACATGGGATCGATGTATGCTGCAGATTTTCTTAATATTGCGTTATCAAGATCTTGAACTCAGAACCTCTTGGCTTGGATACCATATTGAATTCATGCTCTGGCCAATTCATCCAAAGTCTAAACTGATGGAGAGAGGTGGGCAATATATTTCAATAGTGATGCAATTGCTTAGCGTGCTTGGTATGCTTGTTGTGTGCACCATCAAGGCTGGTATGACTGGGATGAGCACTTTCATACCGCATGATCGTGAGCATGATGTATGGGCTTTCCTGTGCCGGGTCAAGCTACCGGTGATGGATATTACATGTTTCCAGGAGCATGGTGATTAGTTGGCAAAGGTTGTCTCCGAGGAGGGAGACGTGCTTGTCACTTGCAATGACCAGCTGTCGTATTATGACAAAAGGGGCAATTTTATAGGCAATTCAAGTTTGATGATGACATTCCGGTGGCAATTCCCCATACTACCAAAGAGTGTTATTCAACATTCGTTTTCCAAAAGATGAAGAAACGATCCCCACCAACTTTTCATGAGATCTTATTTTGTGACATGTGAATGTAAGTAATGTTATTTTGGTCACTTACTCCTAAATTCTATTTTCTTGATATTTTTACTAGATATGATACAGTAAGTTATACCTTCATATGCATATTCTTCTGATTTAGACCTATTTGTAGCATAGTAGTTTTGCTGGAATAGGACTAGGGTTGTCCTTAGCAGACTAAAACTCGTTAGCTCACAGATAGTGGTTTGTCGGTGGTTATCTTCCAGAAACTTATAAACCTCCTGAAAATGTGTAATGAAAAAATGTATTTCCAAAAGAGAACCACACAAGGAGAAAGCCCAGATATGACCACTATGTTTTCTACCATGCTTAAAATTCAGCTCCAGGTATAACAAGCTTGTAGTTGCTATATTTCTGGTTGTTTCTATGCTTTAGTATTGTTATTACAATATTATGGCTTTGTTTTGCGCATTAGGTTCCACCACCTATGTATAAGGAAACTCCCTAGTCTTTGTATTGCCCTTCTCCCGTGGTGCGGCTGCCATCAAGGTGTCATTGTGCTTCTTGGGTCCTGCCATCTTGGACTACACTCGCACTTGGGTAAAAGCCAAAATCACTAATTAAGGAGTACTCGTTGCAAAGAACACTGCACTTTCTCAGGTCGCGACAACCCGGGAGTTTTCCCTTTTTTCGTAGATCTGTTTATTCAAAACGTTTTATCTCTTAAATCGTGCGTCCAAATCTCGAACCGTTTTCACTATTGGATTTCTCGCGTCGAGATCTTCAAAACTAGATACCATGTTGATAGGTTTTGACGAACTTTTTTTTGACGAAAAAAACCGGGCGAAAAAACCGAACCGGGAGGAGGTTTTTTTCCCTTTCCGAAAGAGGCACGCCCGTGCCTCTCGCGAAATCACAACCGTGCCTCTCGTGGAAGCAAAATCGTGGCTCTCGTGGAAGGAAAAAAACGGAAAACACGTTTTTTTCCGTTTCCGAGAGGCACGGCCGTGACTCTCGCGAAGCACAACCGTGCCTCTCGGGAAAGCAAAACCGTGTCTCTCGTGAAAGAAAAAAAACTGAAAACGCGTATTTTTTCCCTTTCCGAGAAGCATGGCGATGACTTTCGCGTAAGCACAACCGTGCCTCTCGCAGAAGCAAAACCATGACTCTCACGAAAGAAAAAAAAATGAAAATGCGTCTTGTTTTTCCCTTTCCTAGAGGCACAGCCGTGACTCTCGCGAAAGCACAACCGTGCCTCTCGCGGAAGCAAAACCGTGACTCATGAAAAAAAAACAGAAAACGCATTTTTTTCGTTTCTGAAAGGCACGGCCGTGACTCTCGCTAAAGCACAACCGTGCCTCTCGCAGAAGAAAAACCGTGACTTTCGCGAAAGAAAAAAAAGAAAACGCATTTTTTCGCGCAAAATTTTTTTTTTGTCGAAATTTTTTTTGGTCGAAAAGCTAAGAAAGACCGGAGGAAAACCAAAATGTCGAAAAAACCCGAAAAATAAACTGTTTAAAAAGCCGAAAACGCGTGCGGAAAAATAAAAAAAATCCTAAGGAAGCGTCCCGAGCGCGACACGTGGCGAATGGCTGAGAGCGCGCCAAATGGCGCTGATCGTTGCGAGGCTCCCGAAGGAGCGCTTGTTAACTAGTTGCTCCTGGTAAAAGCCACCAGTCTTACATGTGGGCAGGGCGGGGCCCATAGATGTGCAAAGTGTGCGGCCCGCACAGGGCCCATAATTTTTAGCCGCCCCAAAATTTGTATGTAGGCCTAGTATTTTTAGCCGCGCCAAGTGGCCATGTTTTTTTTCTTTCGTGAGAGTCACGGTTTTGCTTCTGCGAGAGGCACGGTTGTGCTTACGCGAAAGTCACAGCTGTGCCTCTCGGAAAGGGGAAAAAAATACGCGTTTTCTGTTTTTTTTTCTTTCGCGAGAGTCACAGTTTTGCTTTCGCAAGAGGCACGGTTGTGCTTCGCGAGAGTCACGGCCGTGCCTCTCGGAAACGGAAAAAAACGCGTTTTCTGTTTTTTTTCCTTCCACGAGTCACGGTTTTGCTTCCACGAGAGGCACGGTTGTGATTTTGCGAGAGGCACGGGCGTGCCTCTTTCGGAAAGGAAAAAAAAAACCATGCTCCCGGTTCGGTTTTTTCGTCCGTTTCTTTTCGTGAAAAAAAAGTTCGTCAAAACCTATCAATATGGATCTAGTTTTGAAGATCTCGACGCGAGAAATTCAATAATGAAAACGGTTTGAGATTTGGACGCACGGTTTAAAAGATAAAACATTTTGAATAAACGGATCTAAGAAAAAAGGGAAAACTTTCAGGTTTCAACAAGTGGCGCGCTGCATATGCGCCACTTGTCGTGACCTGGGAAAGTGGAGTGTTCTTTGCAACGAGTACTCCTTAATTAGTGATTTCGTTTTAAAACTGTTTGTAGCTGGCGATGGGGCGCTGGCACTCCGTTGGTGCTTGATCCATGTTCCTAAAAAAAATGTGTTCCTCATCACAAAAAAGCTTCTCGATGCCTCGATCGAGATGGTAACGGAATCCTCCGTCTGAAAAAAGGCATCGTAGACTATCAATCGCAAACCCTTAATGGCAGTTGCGGCGCCCTAGCTACAGGAAACGGGATCGTCTCCTTTACGGCTTCGCCTCATGCCCTCAGCCCTCATCATATCGATCGTCAAGCCGCAAACAATTCACGTCGCTGCAGCTGTTGTCTTCCTCTCCTAAGTTTTAAACTCGTCGCCGTCGGATCGATCCTCGCCTTGTCAGATCGATCGGCGACCGAATCCCAGTGCTTCACGGCTTCCATCCTTCGGGTGCTTCACTACTTCAAAATAGTTAGCCTGCCGCTAGCGGCTCCTACTGCTAATTAACTTCGGCTTGATGATCGATCGGCTTCTACTCCTAATTCCTAATTTCTTAAATCCTAATTAACTTTTTAAAGGGATTGTTAGAGATCGGTTCTTGCCTCGTTGGTTAAAGAACACAATGTAGCAGTACAACCGAACAAGACACGAGCCTAGGTGAGTTAGACAAATGGTTTGTCTAATTGCCAAACATTGATGCATAATGTCCAAGTTAATATTTGTTGTCGTACCACTTTAATTTGTTTATTCATTTTTTGTATCTTGTGTTTCAAAAATACATATTTGATCATCATGGGGAAACATAGGTTTGGTTCCCGCAAGAGAAAAGTAAGGGAACATAATTTAAATAATAAATCTTATAAAGGTGGTATGGACAAGCTTGTTAGAAAAGAAGGAGGCAAAAGCAGTGTCATCCGGTAAGACATTATCTCATATACATTATAATTGCTTGTTAGTTTATTTGAGTAAGATAGGGCCTCATTTTTTAATCTCGCACAAGGCCCCGGATTTTGCTGGCCAGCCCTGGCAAGCACCTTGTGCTTCTTGCAAAGGCAAAACAGCACATGCCGCGTCGGTCACTCGGTCAACCTCGTGGCAGCAATAAACTAGCTAGATGAAAGAAAATTGTAAAAAGTGCAATAATTTTATAAAAGAAATTATCCATTGTTTGCAACTCAGTGTATGGCCGGTACACTTAAATCTCGAGGCAAAACATCCAGTTACTATAAAAAAACTCGACCAACCAAGAATGACAGATATTGCTCACTCCTCATGTTCATAAAGCATAGATGCTCCGAGGCTCATCAAACTAGAACCTCACCTCCTCATAATGCAAGAAGCAATGCATCTTATGGCCATATGGAATAATACTTCTCATCATCTCCTTTTTCTAGCATGCAGCAGGCACCATAATCTTCTATCATTCCAAAGAAAGGAAGTTGACAAATGTTCTCCTGAAAACGAAAGGGAGTAATACGCATGCGGTTGTCTTCGCCTTCATTACACTCCATCTTTCCAAGAAACTTACCACCAATGTCACAGTGTAGAACACACCCGGGAAACTCGATCAACATCTCATGGTCATTCAGTGTAGAAATCCTGCATAGAGTTCTCGTCCTTAAACTCAGCAGTGGTGACGCCTCCAATGCCATCAGGTCAATACAGTACATTAAGGCCCACACCGCGGCTTCGTAGTCATGCATACCGTAGATTTCTAAAATGATGCCATCATAACTGTTGCACATAGAAAACACTCCATCCAATTCCAACAATGACATCCAAGGGTACTGCCCGGGAGGATGAAAATTCCATCGGAATGTCTCTACCATGGTGTCGAACACCATTATGTAGTTGGAACTGTAGCTACTATTGTCATGTCTTAATACCCAATGAAGGTTGCCATGGTAGAGGACTGGTGCATTGTAAGAAACTGTGAGTTTATCCATCATCTCTTGTTGCAATGGTGGTTGTTCAATTTCAATGGGCCTCAGTTCATTGGCCCCCACTGTGATGATGTAGAAAAGATCATCATTCATTGTCCAGATTGAGAAAAGCACATGGTATTCTCTGGATGGCTGATGCTGATAGAAGCCGGCAATACGAGTCCTTCTAATCCGCAGATCGTGTTCACGAAGTAGGAGTACAGGAGCACATTGTCGGGTAACTGGATTGCAGACTTCGAAAAGACCCTCGTTAAGTAAGGAGATAACGAAGAGGCCATCACAGGAAGCATGGATCACCAGGTTGTTCTTATACCGAGAATACCAGAGGATGGTCCGGCGGTACAACTCGGGATTGGCACCATTGGGACTAGTGTCACAAAATACAAAGAGATGGCAGTCAAACCATTCCCCATCACGCTTGATAAGCTCCATGACTGGGAGCGATGGCTGGTTGTGGTGGTGAGATAGAAGGAAGTCGTGGGTTGACGTGTCATGACGCCATGACTTTTGGACAACGCGACATCGGAGGACGTCCTCTGCCGGCAGCCTGACGAGTATCTCTTTAGTGATGATTGACTCGGGCAAGTCATCGAGGACGGTTTTCCCATCGACGTTTTGCATGATTGTTGATTGTTGGTGTTCCGTCTGTAAATAGGTGAAGGTTAGTACTAATGTGATAGCTAAGCGCATGTTCTCCTTTTGAATATAATATTAGTACTAATTTAAGTATGATACATACCAAAATATTTATATTTTATTCGGTCAATGTTTTTTAAAATGGTGAAAATGTTGTAGGGGCATTTGATTTCAATCCGGATTAAGAGGCAATTGAAACAACTCTCAAATTTCAACCCTTGGTCAGATTTGAGTCAACGATAATGCAGAAATCTATGTGAACCAGCCAAACTGAAAACAAAAACAATGAAATTTAGGTAATGTATGCCGGAGCGGCAGATTGAGACAACCCATGGTGGACTGCGACGTTACATGAACTTTTTAAGCAGGGAAACATGGTGGGGAAAGGACACATAGAGACGAGATAAGTACCATGGTGCATACGGAGGAGGAAGATGTGGTAGACAGACGATTATTACGGCATCATCCCGACGGCGACACGGCTATCTCCGGTTGTATCTGGGTATGAACGGGGAAGGGAAAGAGGAGGGGCGGAGGATATTAGTGCAGAGAAAAGCTAGATGGAGGAGAAAACTTCAAAGAAAACATATATCGGTATGGTCATAAAGCTGCTCACCTCGGTGAAGAAGGCACTCCGGCGAGTAAGCTGGCTTGGCTTGATTTGGTTCCTCTGATGAGAGAGGAGAGAGGAGCAACACGAATGACGTCGTATATAAGAACGTGATCGGGTGAATGGAGGCTGGTGCTAGCTGTACCGCTGAAACTTTATATAGGAAACAATTAATTAGGTTCCTTAAATTTGATGGTCATTACTTATCATGTGCCGGTGCTGATTCATTTTATTCTATTCGTTTTAGAAAACGTGGCACACCCACATAATCCCATTATGACAGGCATTTCTCCTATTGAGTGAAGTCTGAAAAAAACCCTGAGAGTGTACGCCGCGACGCAAATGAACCCTGACCTCTTAATCCCGGAAGTCTGTACCCTGAACAGTTTAATCCCGGTCCTTTTTAAACCTTGATGGCGTTTCAGGAGGGGATTTGCTGATGTGGCAAATGGGGAGGCTGGGTTCGCTGACTAATCTAAGATGGACGGGCCCATGCCACCACTTTTGTCGCTGGCCCGCCCGCAAGCAGTCGCTTATTTCAGATCGGGCAGGAGGGGATCGAAATTAGGGTTCCTAAGGCGGACAGCGGCTGGCGATTGCAGTAGGCGGAGAGCGGCCGGCGATTGCCGGCGCCGGAGTCAATGGCGTCCTTGTCGAGTGCATCTTCCTCCTCCCGCGGCGGAGGCCATCGCAGGCGAGTGGGGAGCATGGCGCCGAAGAGGTCGCCGGTGCCGTATCGGGAGGATCCAATGGCTTACAAGCCGCCGAAGCATTGCAGCCACTGTGGGAATAAGGCGCCGTGGTGGATTTCTTGGAGTTCAGCTAACCCTGGAAGGCGATACTATTCGTGTGTGGTATGTTGGATTTGTATTTGCGTGTTTTCCTCTCCTTTGTTGCATTTTTTCTTGTTCTGAACATTTGTCCACGAATTGAACAGAATGGCGGCCCAGGTTGTGGATTCGTGGACTGGCATGACGCAGCAACAACCCCATTTTTGCGTCAATTGTTGGGAGATCTTCGGGACAAAGTTTGGGATTTGGAGAGTGCTGTTGCTAATGTTTCTGCTGGAGGAGAGGTTGTTGCTTCGAGAGATGAGCTGGAGATGAAGAATGCTAAAATCTCAGTGATTGGGGCAAACTGTGAGAGGAAGGATGTGGTTCTGATGTATAAGCATATCATGTATGCCTTTGTAATCTTTCTGTCAGGTTTAGTTGCAGGGCTCATGTTGGCCTAGTGGTTGCAACATGTAAAGAGATTGTAATGAATTTGAGTTATATTTGAATGAAACTCAATTTGGAAATTATCTCACTGTATGTTGTATTTGTTGACAACACCAACATGGTTTTTTACAGGAACAATGTGCATTTGTCATAGTTTGGCATCAACATCAGGCAATATAACAGAAAATTGCAGAGACAATTCACAGGGCAATATAACTAGAATTTTGCCATTGTTCTGACAGGAAAATGATCTGGGCATAATAGCTAATAATTGCAACTTTTAGAGATAGTATAACTGGGCATTAAAGCAACAACTTGGTCACATTCATCAGTGCATACACTCATTTGGCACATCCAAAATAAGAGTTCAGTGCACACACTCATTTCACACATCCAAAATAAGAACAAGTTCAGTGCATAGACTCATGTGACATATCCAACAGTACCTAATGAACAAAAGAACTTAGTAGTTCCCACTTGCTGTGAAGTAAGGCATATATCCCCCCTCGGCTCTTCCTCTCTTCTGGCCAGCTATTGTGCTGCCTTGTGGTACATCACTTCCAGTTGGAGCTGATCTTTTGGTAACTCTAGGAGGTTTGAACCTTGATGTTGAACCTTGAGTGCTGGAAGCAGCAGCAACATTGGAGGCAGGTATAGCTGATGCTCTTGGCTGGTTCTTTCTTGCAGGAACTTGAGACCTGGAAGCATGTGTGCTTGGAGGAACTTGAGAGCTTGATGCACCTGCAGCCCTGTTCTTAATAGCTTCTGTCTCTACTTGCTGCAATCAAAATAAAGCAACAATGATCAATTATGTAGTAAAAAACATGTCAAACAGACCAATTGGTTTGAACAACAGTACTGCATACCTCTTTGGCCCTCAGTTTCTTCCCTCTCTTAGCAAGATCTTCTTTAGGTTTTGTGTTTCTGTCTGGATTTTGTTTACATGAACCTTTGTTGTGTCCCTTCTGCCCACAACAACCACAAGTGATTTGAATTCCATGTTTGCTCATTTTCTTTCCCTTGGGTGCTTCCCCCTCTTCTCTCCTCCTATCATTATTTTTTTCCTTTCTCCTGGCATGGCAACATAGCCCGGTGCAATTGGCCTTGGCTTCTCAGAAACTGGCCAGTTTTCTTCACCTTCAACAGGTTGCAAACAATGCTCATATATCTTATTGAAAGTCTCAATGGAGTAGCACTTGCCAATAAAATCCTCAACTTTTCTTCCACACTTGTAGATAGCACAGATAGCATGACAGCAAGGGAGATCAGACAACTGAAAATATCCACATGAGCATATCCTTTTCTCAAGGTTTACTGTGTATCTTCTACTTCTGCCTCTCAAATGCTTCACCTCAAAGCCATCCTTGCCATTCCAGAGCACCTCACAATACCGAGTCATCTTAATGCTGGTCTTTAATTTCTTGAAAATGTTAGGGCATATAGTGCCATTCCACTTAGCACCTTTGCTTCTCTGATCCTGAATTCTGGCAAATATTTTCTTCCTTATCTTTTCTTGCTGTGAAATGATGGGGAAGAACCTTGCATCTATAATGGCATTGTTGAAAGACTCACAAAGGTTATTTTCAACTGACTCACAACTTGATCCAGGTGGAAAAAATGCCCTAGCCCAATGTTTTGGCTCTGTCCTCATTATGTCCTTTGCACCATCATGAGTCTTTTGAGCTAGCTTGGCCTTATTGGAGTTGAAATCCTCCCTGTTTGATGACTTGGCAATTGCCCAGAACCTCTTCTGCAATTCATGATCCCTGTACTTCTTTCTCCAGTTGGCATATATGTGCCTAGCACACATCCTATGCTATGCCTTAGGCAAATAATCCCTCATGCTATTTATTAAGCCCTACAAGACAGACACACATGTCAGTAGTATATAAAAATAGGCACATGTGTGCTACAATATAATAAATGGGCACATGTTAGGTAGCATGTGTCGACAAGGTTAGGTGGAATGTGTCGACAAGGTTAGGTAGGCTATGTGTCGACAAGGTTAGGTAGAATGTGTCGACAAGGTTAGGTAGGCTATGTGTCGACACACATCCTACCTAACCTTATGGACACACATCCTACCTAACCTTGTCGACACACATCATTTAGTGAACACCCATCCATCCAAAGAAGCATACAATAAATTTACCTTCTGTTGGTCAGAAATGAACACCCATCCAGCTCCTTGATCATTGATATCCAAGTCTTTAATGAGTAGTCCAATGAACCACTTCCAGGTATCATTTGTTTCCTTCTCCACAACTGCCCAAGCCACTGGATACATCTGATTATTAGCATCCCTAGCAATTGCAGCAAGAAGTTCACCTTGACATGCTCCTTTGAAGAAGCATCCATCTAGGCCAATCACCTTCCTGCACCCAGCTTTGAAACCTTGCTTTAGTGCATTGAAGCAAACATAGAACTGCTGAAATACATTGTTCACCATATCTGTGGGATCCAAGCATACAGCTACTGTACTTCCAGGGTTGCTCCTAAGTAGCTCCAACTGGTAGTCAAACACTTTAGTGTACTCACTTTTCATACCACACAGTAACTTGTCAAGAACAATTTTTTTTGCTGCCTTGCACTTTGAAGTAGAGACATCAGCAAACATGTCTTTAAGAACAGTGGCTTTTATGCTCTCTATCTTCCACATTGGATTGGCAAGTATGAAATGCTCATATCTCTGTGCTATCACTTTTGCAGAGACAAGTCTGTTTTCTCTGTTTTGAGCACACTGATGTTCATCCTCATATGTGATGATTTGGAACCTTGAGCACCTAGTGGTCTTTGCAGCATAAATAAGCCAGGGACATCCAGGCCATCCACATTTAGCTCTGACCCTGCACTCCTCAGACTTTAAGAAAGAAATGCTCCTCTTTGTTGCTAGCCCATACCTCTTCACAACTTTCACAAACTGATTCTTGCTTCTAAAGACCATACCCAAACTGAAATGAGGAATATCAGAATCAGGGTCAAACCTAGGGTATTTGCTCTTCCTCCTCACTATATTCCCATCATCTTCTTCATCATATGAGTAATCTTCATCAGAAGAAGAAAACTACATGTCTCCAACCATCTCCTCAACATTTGCTACAAAGTCAATTGGTACAGCCATGGATGATTCTGCTTCAAGCCATTTCTTTGAATCTTTCATTTTTTTTCCTGAATTTCCTAGCATGCTTTCTCATTTCCGCAACTTCAGATTCTTCTCCACTATCATCAGTGTGGGGCACATATTCAGCATCATCAGAATCTGAATCTGAATCTTCTTGCTGCTCTGTTGGCTGCTCTGCTGCTTGCTGTGCTGCCTGCTCTGCTGGCTGCTCTGCTACATGCTCTGCATTGATTTGTGAAGGATTCAGAAGCTGAGAACTTTGAGAAGGCTGAGAAAAATGACCATTTGTATTGTTTCTCTTTATTGGGCCACTGATTACTGCAGTCATGACAACATGCACATCCTCCTCTGTTGTCATAACAAGAGGGACATCCTCTTCTGCAGTCATAACAAAACAGGTCTCATCTTCACTTGCATTGTCAATCAGACCCTCAATTTCATTCTCAAAATCACTGCCACTTTCTTCTTCCACCTCTTCATCTTGCTCCCCATTGTATTCAACATATATGTCAGCTACACCACCATCTGTTGTATGCTCTGACATCCTCATGCAACCAGCATCATCATACAAAAAAGCAACCCATTCACTAATTCTGTCCCTGGCATAAGAAAATAAAACTTCATGCTCTCTTTAACTTGTACATGATCTGCAAGAAAGCCTTTCACTTTAGGCAAAGAGAGCTTGTCCCTCTCAATCTCTGACATGGCCTCATCTCCACCAACATAATCAAGGTTAGGACCAATCCTCACAAACTTCCCCCTATATGAAACCTCACATTCAACAGACCGGCCGGGTCCATGATTCCAACAAAGAAACCCTACATTGCAGCAAACAAACCAGAAATTTTTAGAGTTTTTTCTGATCAAAACACTAAACCTTGTAAATCACCACGAAATCAACAGATTTGAGGCCCCCCAAAACCCCAACTTTCACTTGTAAAAACCCTAACCCTAACCAAACGAAGAGGACACAAAAAATAGTACTGGACAGACGAGAAGGCCATGGCACACCTTTTCTTTGCTGCAGATTACGTTGCCGTTGAACGTCGCAATCAGACCATGGTCGTCCAGGCCGCCATGGACAGGGGAGGGGAGCTCATGCGTCGCGGGAGGAGAAGGGACAGGAAGAGGCGAAGTGGAGACTGCCCAAACCGAGTCGGTGCGGCTGCACCAAATGGAGAGGCTGCATGGGACCCACTAACAGTAGCCGCGTTGGAGGCGCATCCCACCAAACCCAGCGTTCCCCGGTGCCACGTAGGCATTCCCCGTTTGGATACGCCATCAAGGTTTAAAAAGGACCGGGATTAAACTGTTCAGGGTACAGACTTCCGGGATTGAGAGGTCAGGGTTCGTTTGTGTCGCGGCATACACTCTCAGGGTTTTTTTCAGACTTCACTCTCTCCTATTTGATGGGTGTCAGGTAAGCAAGCGCGAACAAGATTTTTCTTAATCCACTACCAGAATTTAGGCAGTTGTCGACGGCCATATCTATGCCGATGGCCCCCGTCGGCATATATGGGCATACCCTGACGGCCCAACTAAAGCCGTCGGCGTAGAAAGGCCGTCGACGTATAACCATCTATGCCGACGGGGGCCGTCGGCATAGATAAGCCGTCGGTGTTTCTTCGAATATACCGACGGGGGCCGTCGGCATATCACGTGGGCCCGTCTACCCGGGCGGCGACGGCAGTTTGACGGCGTCAGGCTACGCCGACGGGCTAACGGTGGCCGTCGGCATAGCTACGCCGACAGCCTAGCCGTCGGCATAGCTACGCCGACGTCATCGATCCGCTGCGCCGCCACGTCATCGATCCGCGTCGTTCGCCGGTCCCGTGGGGTGGCATTTCTATGCCGACGGCTAGGCCGTCGGCATAGGCCTGGCCCATGGTTTTTGCCACGTCATTGATCCCCGCCCTACGCCACGTCATCGATCCAGGGCTCTACCGTTCTGTGGCCGTAGCTATGCCGACGGCTAGGCCGTAGGCATAGATTTCTAATAATATTTTATATTTTTTGTATTTTCTCTTATTATTATTTTTATTTTTTTCCAATACTAATTTCATTAACTTAAATGTACAGAAAACATATATCGATTGCCCCCCACACGGGCCTTCTTCCGTCGTGTCACGGAGAGGTTAGACGGGACGGGCCGGGTACCTGTGGGGGGTAGCAATGCCGCCAGGTGTTGCGGTGGGCCCTCCTACGGTTGTGGAAACGTGGTGGCAGGTGCAGGCACACGGCTCCGGGGTGTGCCCCCTCCCCCCTCACGGGCGTCGATGCCGCCGTGCCCCGGGGGGGGGGGGGGTGAAACGGCCACGTCGGGCCGACGCAGAGGGAATCTTGGGGTGGGTTGTGCCGGGACTGTGTTGGGGGGTGTACCTATGGCTGGGCTATGACAACAAGGTGAAAAGGTCCACCGGTCAAACTACGTCCAGCGAAAGTCAAAGGGATAGACCCGGCGGTCGTCTGTGTCAGGCTTAGACGGGACGGGGTACCTGGGGGGTAGCAATGCCGCCAGGTGTTGCGGTGGCCCTCCTACGGTTATATAAGCCCGTCCGGCGAAAGTCAAAGGGCTAGATCTACTGGTCAACTGGGATTCGGGATGGCCTTCGGGGTGTAGCTATGCCACCGAAACATCGCATGGGTCGCGATGCATGTGTGAAAGTGTTCTGGCATGCGTAGACACCCGTCTTAGGGCTCCGTGGTGTGGCCCCCTCCACGGAAGGCAGAGCAGCCGTCAATTAGAGGGGGGGGGGATGGTGCGGGTGCGGTGGAACCGGAGGGAATCTAGTGTTGGGTTGGGTCCAGATCGTGTTCGGGGATGTTGCTATGGGCTGACCTATCGCAACCAGGTGGAAGAGTCCACCGGCCAAAGCCCGTCTGACGAAAGTCAAAGGGCTAGATCTACTGGTCAACTGAGATTCGGGGTGGCCTTCGGGGTCTAGCTATGCCACCGAAACATCGCACGGGTCCCGATGCATGTGTGAAAGTGTTCTGGCATGTGTAGACGCGCGTCTTGGGGCTCCGTGGTGTGCCCCCCCCTCCACGGAAGGCAGAGTAGCCGTCACTTAGAGGGGGGATGGTGCGAGTGCGGTGGAACCAGAGGGAATCTAGTGTTGGGTTGCGTCCAGACCGTGTTCGGGGATGTTCCTACGGGCTGACTTATCGTAACCAGGTGGAAGAGTCCACCGGTCAAAGCCCGTCCGGCGGAAGTCAAAGGGCTAGATCTACTAGTCAACTCGGATTCGGGGTGGCCTTCGGGGTGTAGCTATGCCACCGAAACATCGCACGGGTCCCGATGCATGTGTGAAAGTGTTCTGGCATGCGTAGACACCCGTCTTGGGGCTCCGTGGTGTGGCCCGCTCCACGGAAGGCAGAGCAGCCGTCACTTAGAGGGGGGGATGGTGCGGGTGCGGTGGAACCGGAGGGAATCTAGTGTTGGGTTGGGTCCAGACCGTGTTCGGGGATGTTGCTATGGGCTGACCTATCGCAACCAGGTGGAAGAGTCCACCGGTCAAAGCCCGTCCAGCGAAAGTCAAAGGGCTAGATCTACTGGTCAACGGGGATTCGGGGTGGCCTTCGGGGTGTTGCTATGCCACCGAAACATCGCACGGGTCCCGATGCATGTGTGAAAGTGTTCTGGCATGCGTAGACGCCCGTCTTGGGCCTCCATGGTGTGGCCCCCCTCCACGGAAGGTAGAGCAGCCGTCACTTAGAGGGGGGATGCACGACAGAGTAGAGAGGGCCACAGCAAAAACTGGACGCACTTCGTGTACAAACTGGACAAACTCTTTCCCAGTATCCGGGTTTCGGAGTCCGGAGTGGGTATTAATGTGCATCCCACCAATCAGGAAGAATCCTACGGATCGTGTGTTTCTTTCTAGCTCTTGCGAGTCGTTGGATCAAGGGTGTGTTTCTTCCTAGCTCATGTGAGTCGTTGGATCGAAACTACCACAATCACTTTGTGAGCCAGACGACCCTATATATAGCCCACCTCTTGCCTTCCCCGCATAAGTCTTTCAGTTCATCGACTACATACATCTACCAGTTCATCGACTGCATACATCTACCAGTTCATCGACTGAATACAAATCATTCGGATTCGCCATCATACGTCCAACCGTGCATTTGATATGCATATATATGCATCACGAGCCACGGTTGGGCTGTATGATGGCGATACCGATTGGTTTGTTCTAGATCCGACATAAAAGGTTTGATACAACTTCTTTTTTGTGACATAAGAGCTATCTCTCCTCCTACCTATTTTGGTTACACAACTACCTATTTGTGCCTTGTCCGAAGTATCGCACCGGGCCCTCATACATGCGGGGTGGTGTGGTGGCATGTCTGAAGAGGCGGGACGCGTCTCCGGGGCGTGGCCCCCCTCACGGACGGCGATGACACGGTAGTAGACGTTCTGCGGTAACGATGCGGCGTCAATATTACTAAATACTCAGAGCGCGATAAAATCATGATTTTTTTTGCACGACGTGGGCACATGTGCTATAGGAACGATGGTATTTTTTCATAATTTTTGGTGATGGAGAAGTATCCGAAAAATTCCCTCTACGCGGATTGCCCTTCGCGCGTCTACGGCTGTGGCCGACGGCCTCCGGGGGCTAGCATGCCGCCAAATCTTGCGCCGGCGGCCTCTCACAAGTCTGGAAGTGTTGTCGCGGTTGCAAACGCCCGGCACGCGTGTCCGGGGTGTGCCCCCCTCACGGACGGCGCTGCCGCCGGCACCTGGAGGGGGGAAACGGACGCGTGGGGTCTACACGGAGGGGATCTTGCTGTGGGTCTGTCCCGGATGTTGCTCCAAAGTGTTCCTATGGGCTGACCTAACACAACCGGGTGGGGAGGTCCACTGGTCAAAGCCCGTCCGTGCAAAGTCAAAGGGGTAGATCCCGTGGTCAAACGCTACAGGGTTAGGCGGGACGGGGGCACTGGGGGTAGCAATGCCACCGGAGCGTCGCACCCGGCCCTCATACATGTGGGGTGGTGTGGTGGCATGTCCGAAGAGGCGGGACGCGTCTCCGGGGCGTGGCCCCCCTCACAGACGGCGATGACACGGTAGTAGACGTTCTGCGGTAACGATGCAGCGTCAATATTACTAAATACTCGGAGCGCGATAAAGTCATGATTTTTTTTTGCACGACGTGGGCACATGTGCTATAGGAACGATGGTATTTTTTCATAATTTTTGGTGATGGAGAAGTATCCGAAAAATTCCCTCTACGCGGATTGCCCTTCGCGCGTCTACGACTGTGGCCGGCGGCCTCCGGGGGCTAGCATGCCGCCAAATCTTGCGCCGGCGGCCTCTCACAAGTCTGGAAGTGTTGTCGCGGTTGCAAACGCCTGGCACGCGTGTCCGGGGTGTGCCCCCCTCACGGACGGCGCTGCCGCCGGCACCTGGAGGGGGGAAACGGACGCGTGGGGTCTACACGGAGGGGATCTTGCTGTGGGTCTGTCCCGGATGTTGCTCCAAAGTGTTCCTATGGGCTGACCTAACACAACCGGGTGGGGAGGTCCACTGGTCAAAGCCCGTCCGTGCAAAGTCAAATGGGTAGATCCCGTGGTCAAACGCTACAGGGTTAGGCGGGACGGGGGCACTGGGGGGGGGGGGTACCAATGCCACCGGAGCGTCGCACCGGGCCCTCATACATGCGGGGTGGTGTGGTGGCATGTCCGAAGAGGCGGGACGCGTCTCCGGGGCGTGGCCCCCCCCTCACGGATGGTGATGACACGGTAGTAGACGTTCTGCGGTAACGATGCGGCGTCAATATTACTAAATACTCGGAGCACGATAAAATCATGATTTTGTTTGCACGACGTGGGAACATGTGCTATAGGAACAATGGTATTTTTTCATAATTTTTGGTGATGGAGAAGTATCCGAAAAATTCCCTCTACGCGGATTGCCCTTCGCGCGTCTACGGCTGTGGCCGGCGGCCTCCGGGGGCTAGCATGCCGCCAAATCTTGCGCCGGCGGCCTCTCACAAGTCTGGAAGTGTTGTCGCGGTTGCAAATGCCCGGCACGCGTGTCCGGGGTGTGCCCCCCTCACGGACGGCGCTGCCGCCGGCACCTGGAGGGGGGAAACGGACGCGTGGGGTCTACACGGAGGGGATCTTGCTGTGGGTCTGCCCCGTATGTTGCTCCAAAGTGTTCCTATGGGCTGACCTAACACAACCGGGTGGGGAGGTCCACTGGTCAAAGCCCGTCCGTGCAAAGTCAAAGGGGTAGATCCCGTGGTCAAACGCTACAGGGTTAGGCGGGACGGGGGCACTGGGGGGGGGGGGGGGGGGGGTAGCAATGCCACCGGAGCGTCGCACCGGGCCCTCATACATGCGGGGTGGTGTGGTGGCATGTCCGAAGAGGCGGGACGTGTCTCCGGGGCGTGCCCGCCCCCTCATGGACGGCGATGGCATCGTTACCGCAGAACGTCTAATACCGAGCACTGAAAAGTTCACAGCAACTGTCCATTTCCTTCATGTAAGTCTAATGAATACCGGAGCTTATAATGTATGGATTAGTGAAATTTAAACAGGTCAAATTGCTTTTCCCTCGGCGAGGTGGGACTATTTTTTTTTAAAAAGCAGTTGCCATCTATGCCTACGGCATAGCCGTCGGCATAGGCCTCCTGTCTATGCCGATGGCCTTGCCGTCGGCATAGAAACGCACATGTCCACGGATCGATGACGTGGCAAAGTGGCGGGCCTATGCCGACGGCCAGGCCGTCGGCATAGGGACGGCCTTATCCCCTTGCGGTTCGCCACTGCACCACCCATTCCATCTCCCTCTTCCTCCCCGACCCACACCCGCGCCGCCGCCCACCCGCGCCGCCGCCCACCACCTCCGCCGCCCGCGCCTCCCCGCCCCGACCCCGCGCCGCGCCGCCCCGACCCGACCCCGCGCCGCCCCGCCCCGAGCTCGCCGCCGCCTCGCCCCGAGTCCGCGGCGCCCCTCCCCGACCCCGCGCCGGTCGGCGGCACCGACCCCGCGCCGCGCCACCCCGACTCCGGCCGCCCCGACCCCACGCCTCCCCGCCCCAACTCCGGCCGCCTCACCCCGACCCCGTGCCTCCCCGCCCCCACTCCGTCCGCCCCGCCCCGACCCCGCGGCTCCCTGCCCCGACCTTGCGCCGGCCGCCCCGCCCCTACCCCGCGCCTCCCCGCCCCAACTCCGGCCGGTCCTCTCGAAGGTGAATTTTTTTGAAGTTTTTAGTGTTTTTAGTAATTTTGTAGCTAGTTAGATATAGATAGTTAGATAGGTATTTAGATAGTTAGATATAGATAGTTAGATAGGTATTTAGATAGTTAGATACATAGTTAGATAGATAGTTAGATAGGTAGATAGTTAGATAGATAGTTAGATAGGTAGATAGTTAGATAGATAGTGAGATAGATAGATAGTTAGATAGATAGTTAGATAGGTAGATAGTTAGATAGATAGTTAGATAGGTAGATAGTTAGATAGATAGTGAGATAGGTAGTAAAAAAATTGGTTAGATGAGATGCTATATGTTGCATACCTTGAAAAAAATTGGTGAGGATGATGAATATGTGATGGCGATGATGAATATGTGATGACGATGATGAATATGTGATGACGATGATGAATATAGGTAGTAAAAAAATTTGGTTAGACGAATAGGTGATAATGATGATGATGAATATGTGATGACGATGATGAATATATTGTTAATGTTGTTAGTTTTTTTGCCTACATGATGCAAAAATAAATGAATGCATGTTTAAATGTTTTAAATATGCTCTATGAGTTGTGATGTTCTAATTTTTTGTCGCTATGGAATTTGCAGGCTTTGTGGTTTAGCATTTCATTGGAGTGACCGTTGTCCGGCGCGTTGGTCCCCCTGAGCATCCCTCTACCGTTCGACTACTTCCTCTACAGCCGAGGGTGAGCTACAAGTCCATCTCCTCCAATTTTTCATATCACTAGATTTCATTCTCAAGTCAAGTGGCGTAACCTAGGCGTCTCCCGTCCGAAAGGGTTGCATCGATAAAAATATGCATTCAATTGCATATTTATCACCGCAGCTCTTTCGGATTGTCCAGCGTTTTCCATGGACAGCCCGAGGATGTGTAGATTGGGTATGTTCTCCATGTTCTACCCTGTTCTGAGACAGGATTTCGGCGGCGCCTCCCCATTGTTCTCCGGAGCACATTCTCGCGGCTATTTGCCGAGACGTGTATCTGGAGAACAGCGGGGAGGTGCTGCTGAAATTTTGTCTCGGAACGGGGTAGAATGGAGAACATACTCAATCTACACATCCTCGGGTGGGATTAGGACCCATCTTTACCTATTAGAGATGTAGGTGGATTAAACGCGGTAGAAACTGAAAATTTGATGTGATTAATTTAAGTGAATCCTTAATTATGTTGTGTGGCTTGCAAAAAAGCAGAGGATGGCAGATAATCAGTGGATGTACAGTGGTTTTATCCGTCGGAATCGAGTAACATCAGAGTGGATCGCGAAAACCGATGTGTATTTGAAGGAGATATTCCGTCGTCCAATGAGAATTATCCCACCAAGCCCCTGTGCGGGATGTGCCAGACGTCACCGTAGAAATCATACGGACATGAGTGAGCACCTTCGCACACACGGATATATGCCAAACTTTGACATGCCGCCGATAAACATAGCCGAGCAGGACCATGGTAGAGAGGAGGTGATGCGACAACGCATTGATGGATATGAGGACGACGGGGTCAGGGACATGCTAGATGATGTCATTGTTGCAGAAACGGCAAATGCGACACCTTCAGAGAATGAACCGGAGGAGCCGGAGGCAACCGCAAAGGCCTTCTTGGAGGTCTTGGCCTCGTCGAAGAAACCTCTTTATGCGGGTGCGAAATTATCTCAGCTGGATGCCATCTCGCAACTGATTGCAGTGAAGGCCGAGTACGGCTGTAGCCAAAAATGCTTCGAAGCATTCCTGGGAGTATGGGCTAACAGCCTCCCCGAGGGTCATGAACTGCCGAAAAGCATGTACGATACAAAGAAAATCATGAAGGCACTCTCTATGGATTATGAGAAAATAGATGTTTGCCTGAAGAATTGCCTTTTGTTTAGGCACGAGTATGCGGATGACAAGTACTATAGGAAGTGCGGTTCGTCTCGGTACATTGAGGTGGTCGGTGAGGATGGTGAGAAAAAGCAGCTAACCATCCTCGTTAAGGTTCTTCGGTATCTTGATTTTATAAAAAGACTGCAGCGCCTTTTCATCACGAAGGAGTCTGCCAAAATGATGAAGTGGCACAAGGAAGGTATAAGGTACAATCCCAAAAAAATCGTACATCCATCGGGAGGGGAAGCATGGAAGTCATTCGATGAAGAATATCCCGAGGAAGCAGCCGAGGCTGGGAATGTAAGAATAGGCATATCAGGTGATGGGTTGAATCCATATGGTATGTCGTCCAATCCATACAGCTGCTGGCCTGTATTATCTGCCTTACCCATGCCAGAAAGTGTATCTAAAGGGTTGGGAAGTTGTGTTCAAGGTGTCGCCACATGGTAAGCTACCAGACCCGAATGAAGACGATTACTACAACATTAACCCCATGACATATGAGGGAGTGTTCTATCAAGAGCAACCTGATGATGATGATGATGATGATGATGATGATGATGATGATGATGTGGTTAGAAACGATGACGCTAGACCATTGGGTGATGATGATGTGGACCCAAACATCGACGATGCACGGAATGATGGTGAGACCATTGTCAATGAAAATGACATACTTATGCTAGAAAAGTTAAACGAAGACGCTGACAACGAGGAAGAGCCTCCACCTCCATCGGACAACGAAGATGATATGATTGATAGTGATGATGAGACGGACCGAGAAAGAGGTTACAACAGTGATGATTCATATGGGTTATAGCAGATGTACGTTTCAAGTATTTTTTTTCTATAGTTTAGGAATATGCCTTTTTATGCATTTTTATTAATGTGTTTATTATCATGCCTTTTCCTTCATTTCATTAATTTACTAATTGCTTTTTCTCTTTTCAATGCAGGTTCGTGGAACATGGGCAAGGGGAAGGCCGACGACGTGGGTTTCCTACGCAAGGTTGTCGGCCTGCCTAGTCGGAGTGGTCGAGCACGTAATCCTCCCCCTCGGCTACTTGACGATGACTCCTCACAGGGAGGTCGAGGGAGAGGTGCCCCTAGAGGAGGAGGGGGCGGGGGGAGAGCCTCTAGAGGACGAGGTGCTGGGGGGAGAGCCACTACAAGGGGTCGCGGCCAGAAACAGCGCACCCTCACCGACTTAGGGGTGTTGTCTTCGAGGCCCTCCTCTAGTGAGGTACCCTCCTCTAGTGAGGTACACTCTAGGGAGGAGGAGGAGGACGAGGAGGTGGAGGAGAAGGCAGGCGAGGAGGAGAGGAGGAGGAGGTTGGGGAGGGGGAGGCAGGCTAGGAGGAGGGTGGTGGCGGGGATGATGGTGGTGACGGGAAGGGGGTTGACACGAAGGGGTGGCTGCGTGGCAACGCAAAGCTACCAAAGCAGGTTCCTGCTACTTAGGAGCAGAAGTGGCTCATTGAGCCCACGGGAAAAGAGTAAGTGGTTCATTATGTTGCTTGTCACATGCTTATTCTGGTTGTTATTTATTTTTCTTGTCACATGCTAATAGTTCATTCTTTTGCAGCAACTAGATATATTCTAAAGGGGTCCGTATTCCCAACGGCCTCATCACCGTCTTGCTGAAGTTATATTGGCCGGGGTTGTACTGTCCTGATCCAGTCAGGCAGCCGGACCGTCGGGTTTTGGCCACGAGCTGGGACCACTGGGAAGCGGCCCGCC
This sequence comes from Triticum monococcum, assembly GCA_034509565.1. Taxonomy (NCBI): domain Eukaryota; kingdom Viridiplantae; phylum Streptophyta; class Magnoliopsida; order Poales; family Poaceae; genus Triticum; species Triticum monococcum. The sequence continues at coordinate 23,488,937 of CM067842.1, read as the reverse complement.
ACGCGGACCATGAGACCCATGCCAAGGCCGTGATCACTACTTTCTGGGTGAGTTCTCTTCAGAAGCACAAGTCCATTCTAGTTTCATGAATGATTTAACTCATGGCTTCTCCCATTCTTGTTTCATGCATGATTGTAGAAATTCTATCGAGTTCTTCTGGAGCACAGGGCTAGAGCGGACCAGATCGTGCTGCGCCAATGCAAGAAGAAGGCCCGCCAGATGCAGTACGAGGTGCGCTATGTGGCCATCTCCACATACTACCACGACTATCTTGGTGTGAAGATGACCAAGGAAGAAGCGCGGAGGATGGGCATTACCTTGGAGAGGCCCGAGTTCTTGGCGGTAAGTATAAAAGATTTTTCATTATGCTTTCATTACCTTGTGGTACATTATGCTTTATGCTTTATGCTTCCATAACACCAATTTGGACACACCTACATGCCATTATGCTTTTATTATGTAGGTGTGTCCAAATTGGTGTTATGGAAAAGACGAGTCCTGGGCGGCATTGGTGGATCTTTGGTGTGATGAGGCTGGAGCCTGGGCGGCTATGAGAACCAAAAATAAGGCTAACCGAGGGACGGAGGGAGTACATGCTCAGGGAAACCGAAACCACTATCTCCACAAGGCAGTTAATGTATGACTAACCCCATTAAACATTCTTCTTCTTCTATTTACCATCACTTTCTTATGTATGACTAACCTCTGTTTGGTGGTGCAGGAGGAGAAACTGAAGCGGCCGCTCTCACACATGCAGGCGTGGGAGATCGCCCATACGCGGAAGGACCCCAAGCCTGGCGAGCCCAAGTACTATGGCAAGAAGACCGCGGGGAGGAAGAAGGCCTACTACGAAGCGTATCTGGAGTTACATCCTGACACACCTGACCCCATTGCGGCGCCTCTGGACGACATGGCGGTGGTGAGGATGGGGCCCAAGGAGCACGGTCGGGATGCGGTTCTCGATGCTGTGATCACTCCTAGTATCTCCTACACACAGCTTCGTCGGATCGACCCGAGCCTGAGCCAGCACACGAGCCAGGCAGTGACTAGTACACAGTCCCTCTTTCAGGAGCAACAATCTGTAAGTATTTTCCCTCTTATCTTCATTTCTCACTTCATTTTCCGCATTTAGTAGTTTTATGAGTTCCATTATGTCATACCATAGGCCTACATGGAGTGCACACGCCAGGAGACCATGGCATGGCATCAGAGGCTTTATGAACACCAAGTGCAGAGGGATAGTCAGATGCAGCAGGCTTTTCTGGATATGGCAGCCGACAGGTGTCCTCAGTTCCCTACAGCACAATGCCCTCCAGCACAACCAGTGCTGATGAGCTTTGAGGAGTTTGTGGCACAGAATGCTGGCCCCTCGCCAGTTAGTTCATCCCCAATCTATTCACCCAAAGCATGTCATGCCTTTCAACACAGTCATAGATCCCGTGCATATGTCTTTTCAACATGCAGGGAATAGGTGGATCTACCGTTGGCGGTGGCCTTCGCAGCACTCCGGAGACACGGAGCCCGACCACTCCGATCCACGGAGGCGGAGGAGGAGGCGGTCTTGGCGGTAGCGCTGCCGCTAGCAGTGACGACCTGGGCTTTGGCGGTCTTGGCGGTGACGACCTCCGTGGTGCTCGACGTCCTGGCGCTTAAGCCTTTGGGTCACATTGTGGCGGTCTTGGTGGTGATGATACTTATATGCTTGTGATGTTTCTTATTGTTGTTTGTGAGATTCTTATGCTTGGTGGTGATGATACTTATATGTTTATGCTTTGCGATGCTTCTTATGATGTGTGATGATGAATTTGTTGTGTGATGCTGCTGGGTCAGCTGTTATGTGATGCATATATTTGTTGTGTGCTGTATATATTCAAATGAATTGAGCTGAAACAAAACAGAAAAAAGAAAAAAAAAACAGATAGAAACTATGCCGACGGCAAGGCCGTCGGCATAGAGCTGCCATGAGCTCCCAGTGGCTGCTGAAGGAAATATGCCCTAGAGGCAATAATAAAGTTATTATTTATTTCCTTATATCATGATAAATGTTTATTATTCATGCTAGAATTGTATTAACCGGAAACATAATACATGTGTGAATACATAGACAAACAGAGTGTCACTAGTATGCCTCTACTTCACTAGCTCGTTAATCAAAGATGGTTATGTTTCCTAACCATGGACAAAAGAGTTGTTATTTGATTAACGAGGTCACATCATTAGTTGAATGATCTGATTGACATGACCCATTCCATTAGCTTAGCACCCGATCGTTTAGTATGTTGCTGTTGCTATTCTTCATGACTTATACATGTTCCTATGACTATGAGATTATGCAACTCCCGTTTACCGGAGGAACACTTTGGGTGCTACCAAACGTCACAACGTAACTGGGTGATTATAAAGGAGTACTACAGGTGTCTCCAAAGGTAGATGTTGGGTTGGCATATTTCGAGAATAGGATTTGTCACTCCGATTGTCGGAGAGGTATCTCTGGGCCCTCTCGGTAATGCTCATCACATAAGCCTTGCAAGCACTGCAACTAATATGTTAGTTGTGAGATGATGTATTACGGAACGAGTAAAGAGACTTGCCGGTAACGAGATTGAACTAGGTATTGGATACCGACGATCGAATCTCGGGCAAGTAACATACCGATGACAAAGGGAACAACGTATGTTGTTATGCGGTTTGACCGATAAAGATCTTCGTAGAATATATAGGAGCCAATATGGGCATCCAGGTCCCGCTATTGGTTATTGACCGGAGACGTGTCTCGGTCATGTCTACATTGTTCTCGAACCGTAGGGTCCGCACGCTTAAGGTTTCGATGACAGTTATATTATGAGTTTATGAGTTTTGATGTACCGAAGGAGTTCGGAGTCCCGGATGAGATCGGGGACATGACGAGGAGTCTCGAAATGGTCGAGACGTAAAGATCGATATATTGGACGACTATATTCGGACTTCGGAAAGGTTCCGAGTGATTCGGGTATTTTTCGGAGTACCGGAGAGATACGGGAATTCGCCGGGGAGTATATGGGCCTTATTGGGCCATACGGGAATAGAGGAGAGAGGCCAAAAGGAAGGAGGCCTGCGCCCCCCCTCTGGTCCGAATTGGACAAGGGGCGCAGCCCCCTTTTCCTTATTCCTCTCCCCCTCTTTCCCCTTCTCCTACTCCAACAAGGAAGGAGGGAGTCCTACTCCCGGTGGGAGTAGGACTCCCCTTGGCGCGCCTCCTCCTAGGCCGGCCGGCCCCTCCCCCTTGCTCCTTTATATACGGAGGCAGGGGGCACCCCATGACACACAAGTTGATCCTTGAGATCGTTCCTTAGCCGTGTGCGGTGCCCCCTGCCACCATATTCCACCTCGATCATATCGTTGCAGTGCTTAGGCGAAGCCCTGCGTCGGTAGAACATCAAGATCGTCACCACGCCATCATGCTGACGGAACTCCTCCCCGAAGCTTTGCTGGATCGGAGCCCGGGGATCGTCATCGAGCTGTATGTGTGCTAAGAACTCGGAGGTGCCGGAGTAACGGTGCTTGGATCGGTCGGACCGGGAAGAAGACGTACGACTACTTCCTTTACGTTGTGTCAACGCTTCCATTGCGATCTACAAGGGTACGTAGATCATACTCTCCCCCTCGTTGCTATGCATCACCATGATCTTGCGTGTGCGTAGGAAATTTTTGAAATTACTACGTTCCCCAACAGTGGCATCCGAGCCTAGGTTTTATGGTTTGATGTTATATGCATGAGTAGAACACAAGTGAGTTGTGGGCGATATAAGTCATACTGCCTACCAGCATGTCATACTTTGGTTCGGCGGTATTGTTGGATGAAGCGGCCCAGACCGACATTACGCGTACGCTTACGCGAGACCGGTTTCCCCGACGTGCTTTGCACATAGGTGACTTGCGGGTGACTGTTTCTCCAACTTTAGTTGAACCGAGTGTGGCTACGCCCGGTCCTTGCGAAGGTTAAAACGAAGTCTATTTGACAAACTATCGTTGTGGTTTTGATGCGTAGGTGAGATGAGTTCTTGCTTAAGCCCGTAGCAGCCACGTAAAATTTGCAACAACAAAGTAGAGGACGTCTAACTTGTTTTTGCAGGGCATGTTGTGATGTGATATGGTCAAAACGTGATGAGTTATAAGTTGTTGTATAAGATGATCATGTTTTGTTGAAGTTATCGGCAACTGGCAAAAGCCTTATGGTTGTCTATCTATTGCATAAGATGCAAAGCGCCCAATAATTGCTTTACTTTATCGCTATGCGATAGCAATAGTTGCAAGAGCAAGTGTTGGCGAGACGACCACGTGACGACACATTGATATAGATCAAGATGATGGAGATCATGGTGTCATGGCGGTGACGATATAGATCATGACAGTACTTCGAAGATGGAGATCACAAGCACAAGATGATGATGGCCATATCATATCACTTATATTGATTGCATGTGATGTTTATCTTTTATGCATCTTATCTTGCTTTGATTGACGGTAGCATTATAAGATGATCTCTCACTAATTATCAAGAAGTGTTCTCCCTGAGTATGCACCGTTGCGAAAGTTCTTCGTGCTGAGACACCACGTGATGATCGGGTGTGATAGGTTCTACGTTCAAATACAACGGGTGCAAAACAGTTGCACACGCGGAATACTCAGGTTATACTTGACGAGCCAAGCATATACAGATATGGCCTCGGAACACGGAGACCGAAAGGTCGAGCATGAATCATATAGTAGATATGATCAACATAGTGATGTTCACCAATGAAACTACTCCATCTCACGTGATGATCGGACATGGTTTAGTTGATTTGGATCACGTGATCACTTAGAGGATTAGAGGGATGTCTATCTAAGTGGGAGTTCTTAAGTAATATGATCAAATTGAACTTAAATTTATCACGAACTTAGTCCTTGTAGTATTTTGCAAATTATGTTGTAGATCAATAGCTCGCGTTGTTGCTTCCCTGTGTTTATTTTGATATGTTCCTAGAGAAAATTGTGTTGAAAGATGTTAGTAGCAATGATACGGATTGGATCCGTGATCTGAGGTTTATCCTCATTGCTGCACAGAAGAATTATGTCCTTGATGCACCGCTAGGTGACAGACCTATTGCAGGAGCAAATGCAGACGTTATGAACGTTTGGCTAGCTCAATATGATGACTACTTGATAGTTTAGTGCACCATGCTTAATGGCTTAGAATCGGGACTTCAAAGACGTTTTGAACGTCATGGAGCATATGAGATGTTCCAGGAGTTGAAGTTAATATTTCAAGCAAATACCCGAGTTGAGAGATATGAAGTCTCCAACAAGTTCTATAGCTAAAAGATGGAGGAGAATCGCTCAACTGGTGAGCATGTGCTCAGATTGTCTGGGTACTACAATCGCTTGAATCAAGTGGGAGTTAATCTTCCAGATAAGATAGTGATTGACAGAATTCTCTAGTCACCATCACCAAGTTAGTAGAACTTCGTGATGAACTATAGTATGCAAGGGATGACGAAAACGAATCCCGAGCTTTTCATGATGATGAAATCAATGAAGGTAGAAATCAAGAAAGAACATCAAGTGTTGATGGTTGACAAGATCACTAGTTTCAAGAAAAGGGCAAAGGGAAAAAGGGGAACTTCAAGAAGAACAGCAAGCAAGTTGCTGCTCAAGTGAAGAAGCCCAAGTCTGGTCCTAAGCCTGAGACTAAGTGCTTCTACTGCAAAGGGACTGGTCACTGGAAGCGGAACTACCCCAAGTGATTGGCGGATAAGAAGGATGGCAAAGTGAACATAAGTATATTTGATATACATGTTATTAATGTGTACTTTAATAGTGTTTATAGCAACCCCTCAGTATTTGATACTAGTTCAGTTGCTAAGATTAGTAACTCGAAACGGGAGTTGCAGAATGAACAGAGACTAGTTAAGGGTGAAGTGACGATGTGTGTTGGAAATGGTTCCAAGATTGATATGATCATCATCGCACACTCCCTATACTTTCGGGATTAGTGTTGAACCTGAATAAGTGTTATTTGGTGTTTGCGTTGAGCATGAATATGATTTGATCATGTTTATTGTAATACGGTTATTCATTTAAGAGAATAAATTGTTGTTCTGTTTATATGAATAAAACCTTATATGGTTACACACCCAATGAAAATAGTTCATTGGATCTCGATCGTAGTGATACACATAATCATAATATTGAAACCAAAAGATGCAAAGTTAATAATGATAGTGCAACTTATTTGTAGCACTGCCATTTAGGTCATATTGGTGTAAAGCGCATGAAGAAACTCCATGCTGATGGGCTTTTGGAATCACTTGATTATGAATCAGTTGATGCTTGCGAACCATGCCTCATGGGCAAGATGACTATGACTCTGTTCTTCGGAACAATGGAGCGAGCAACAGATTTGTTGGAAATCATACATACTGATGTATGTGGTCCGATAAATATTGAGGCTCGCGACATGTATCATTATTTTCTGATCTTCACAGATGATTTGAGCAGATATGAGTATATCTACTTGATGAAACATAAGTCTGAAACATTTGAAAAGTTCAAAGAATTTCAGAGTGAAGTGAAAAATCATCGTAACAAGAAAATAAAGTTTCTATGATCTGATCGTAGAGAAGAGTATTTGAGTTACGAGTTTGGCCTTCAGTTAAAAACAATGTGAAATAGTTTCACTACTCACGCCACAAGGAACACCATAGTGTAATGGTGTGTCCGAACGTCATAACCGTACTTTATTAGATATAGTGCGATCTATGATGTCTCTTACCGATCTACCACTATCGTTTTGGGGTTATGCATTAGAGACAGCTGCATTCACGTTAAAAAGAGGCACCATCTAAGTCCGTTGAGACGACAGAATCTGAACTGTGGTTTAGCAAGAAACCAAAGTAGTCGTTTCTTAAAGTTTGGGGTTGTGATGCTTATGTGAAAAAGTTTCATCCTGATAAGCTCAAAACCAAATCGGAGAAATATGTCTTCATAGGATACCCAAAAGGAGACTGTTGGGTACACCTTCTATCACAGATCCTAAGGCAAGACATTCGTTGCTTATAATGGATACTTTCTAGAGAAGGAGTTTCTCTCGAAAGAAGTGAGTGGGAGGAAAGTAGAACTTGATAAGGTAATTGTACCTTCTCCTTTATTGGAAAGTAGTTCATCACAGAAATCTGTTCTTGTGACTCCTACACCAATTAGTGAGGAAGCTAATGATAATGATCATGAAACTTCGGATCAAGTTATTACCGAATCTCGTAGGTAAACCAGAGTGAAATCCGCACCAGAGTGGTACGGTAATCCTGTTCTGGAGGTCATGTTACTTGACCATGACGAACCTACGAACTATGAGGAAGCGATGATGAGCCCAAATTCCGCGAAATGGTTTGAGGCCATGAAATCTGAGATATGATCCATGTATGAGAACAAAGTATGGACTTTGATGGATTTGCCCAATGATCGGCAAGCCATAGAAAATAAATGGATCTTCAAGAGGAAGACGGACGTTGATAGTAGTGTTACTATCTACAAAGCTAGAATTGTCGCAAAAGGTTTTCGACAAGTTCAAAGTGTTGACTATGATGAGAGTTTCTCACCCGTATCTATGCTTAAGTCTGTCCGAATCATGTTAGCAATTGCCGCATTTTATGAAATCTGGCAAATGGATAAACAAAACTGCATTCCTTAATGGATTTCTTAAAGAAGAGTTGTATATGATGCAACCAGTAGGTTTTGTCAATCCTAAAGGTGCTAACAAAATATGCAAGCTCCAGCGATTCATCTATGGACTGGTGCAAGCATCTCAGAGTTGGAATACACGCTTTGATAAGTTGATCAAAGCATATAGTTTTATACAGACTTGCGGTGAAGCCTGTATTTACAAGAAAGTGAGTGGGAGCACTACAACATTTCTGATAAAGTATATGTGAATGACATATTGTTGATCGAAAACAATGTAGAATTATTCTGTAAAGCATAAAGGAGTGTTTGAAAGGAGTTTGTCAAAGAAAGACTTCGGTGAAGCTGCTTACATATTGAGCTTCAAGATCTATAGAGATAGATCAAGACGCTTGATAAGTTTTTTCAATGAGTACATACCTTGACAAGATTTTGAAGTAGTTCAAAATGGAGCAGTCAAAGAAAGAGTTCTTGCCTGTATTACAAGGTGTGAAGTTGAGTAAGACTCAAAACCCGACCACGGCAGAAGATAGAAAGAGAATGAAAGTCATTCCCTATGCCTTGGCCATAGGTTCTATAAAGTATGTCATCTTCTATACCAGATCTATTGTATACCCTGCATTGATTTGGCAAGGGAGTACAATAGTGATCTAGGAGTAGATCACTGGACAGTGTTCAGAATTATCCTTAGTGAAATAAGGATATGTTTCTCGATTATGGATGTGACAAAAAAGGTTCGTCGTAAAGGGTTACGTCGATGCAAGCTTTTGACACTGATCCAGATGAATCTAAAGTCTCAATCTGGATACATATTGAAAGTGGGAGCAATTAGCTAGAGTAGCTCCGTGTAGAGCATTGTAGACATAGAACTTGCAAAATACTTACGGATCTGAATGTGACAGACCCGTTGACTAAAATTATCTCACAAGCAAAACATGATCACACCTTAGTACTCTTTGGGTGTTAATCACATAGAGATGTGAACTAGATTACTAACTCTAGTAAACCCTTTGAGTGTTGGTCACATGACGATGTGAACTATGGGTGTTAATCACATGGTGATGTGAACTATTGCTGTTAAATCACATGGCGATGTGAACTAGATTATTGACTCTAGTGCAAGTGGGAGACTGAAGGAAATATGCCCTAGAGGCAATAATAAATTTATTATTTATTTCCTTATATCATGATAAATGTTTATTATTCATGCTAGAATTGTATTAACCGGAAACATAATACATGTGTGAATACATAGACAAACAGAGTGTCACTAGTATGCCTCTACTTCACTAGCTCGTTAATCAAAGATGGTTATGTTTCCTAACCATGGACAAAAGAGTTGTTATTTGATTAACGAGGTCACATCATTAGTTGAATGATCTGATTGACATGACCCATTCCATTACTTAGCACCCGATCGTTTAGTATGTTGCTGTTGCTATTCTTCATGACTTATACATGTTCCTATGACTATGAGATTATGCAACTCCCGTTTACCGGAGGAACACTTTGGGTGCTACCAAACGTCACAACGTAACTGGGTGATTCTAAATGAGTACTACAGGTGTCTCCAAAGGTAGATGTTGTGTTGGCGTATTTCGAGAATAGGATTTGTCACTCCGATTGTCGGAGAGGTATCTCTGGGCCCTCTCGGTAATGCTCATCACATAAGCCTTGCAAGCACTGCAACTAATATGTTAGTTGTGAGATGATGTATCACGGAACGAGTAAAGAGACTTGCCGGTAACGAGATTGAACTAGGTATTGGATACCGACGATCGAATCTCGGGCAAGTAACATACCGATGACAAAGGGAACAACGTATGTTGTTATGCGGTTTGACCGATAAAGATCTTCGTAGAATATATAGGAGCCAATATGGGCATCCAGGTCCCGCTATTGGTTATTGACCGGAGACGTGTCTCGGTCATGTCTACATTGTTCTCGAACCGTAGGGTCCGCACGCTTAAGGTTTCGATGACAGTTATATTATGAGTTTATGAGTTTTGATGTATCGAAGGAGTTCGGAGTCCCGGATGAGATAGGGGACATGACGAGGAGTCTCGAAATGGTCGAGACGTAAAGATCGATATATTGGACGACTATATTCGGACTTCGGAAAGGTTCCGAGTGATTCGGGTATTTTTCGGAGTACCAGAGAGTTACGGGAATTCGCCGGGGAGTATATGGGCCTTATTGGGCCATACGGGAATAGAGGAGAGAGGCCAAAAGGAAGGAGGCCTGCGCCCCCTCTGGTCCGAATTGGACAAGGGGCGCAGCCCCCTTTTCCTTATTCCTCTCCCCCTCTTTCCCCTTCTCCTACTCCAACAAGGAAGGAGGGAGTCCTACTCCCGGTGGGAGTAGGACTCCCCTTGGCGCGCCTCCTCCTAGGCCGGTCGGCCCCTCCCCCTTGCTCCTTTATATACGGAGGCAGGGGGCACCCCATGACACACAAGTTGATCCTTGAGATCGTTCCTTAGCCGTGTGCGGTGCCCCCTGCCACCATATTCCACCTCGATCATATCATTGCAGTGCTTAAGCGAAGCCCTGCGTCGGTAGAACATCAAGATCGTCACCACGCCGTCGTGCTGACGGAACTCCTCCCCGAAGCTTTGCTGGATCGGAGCCCGGGGATCGTCATCGAGCTGTACGTGTGCTAAGAACTCGGAGGTGCCGGAGTAACGGTGCTTGGATCGGTCGGACCGGGAAGAAGACGTACGACTACTTCCTCTACGTTGTGTCAACGCTTCCGTTGCGATCTACAAGGGTACGTAGATCAGACTCTCCCCCTCGTTGCTATGCATCACCATGATCTTGCGTGTGCGTAGGAATTTTTTTGAAATTACTACGTTCCCCAACAGCTGCCACGTGGCAGGTCTATGCCGACGGCTAAGTCGTCGGCATAGGCCTGCTCCAGGAGCTCCCAGTGGCTGCCACATGGCAGGTCTATGCCGACGGGCTGGTCGTAGGCATAGTTTCAACCTAAGCCGACAGCTAGGCCGTCGGCATAGACCCGCCCCAGGGGTGACGCCTGCTCGCCACGTGGCACGTCTATGCCGACGGCCTAGCCGTCGGCTTAGGTTGAAACTATGCCGACGGCTAAACCGTCGGCATAGACCTGCGACGTGGCGAGCAAGCGTTGGTCAGCACTTGACGGCGACCGCCGTTAGGCGATAACGTTGCTGACTGCCGGGGCCGTCGGCATAGATGTACGGACACCGTCGGGATAGGGCATATGCCGACGGCCTTTCTATGCCGACGACATTCCTGGCTACGCTGACGGATATGTTGCCGACGGCCCTATGCCGATGGGGGCCGTCGGCATAGGCCTGTCCCGACGGCCATTCAGGGCTATGCCGACGGCCCTGGCCGTCGGCATAGGGTGCGATTCCGGTAGTGATCCCAACAGAAGACACTAGTACACGTCGGGTCAAATAATATTCAAAGCACACGACTGCGCAAAAAATGTTTGCCAAATAACTGCCTACCACACTACATAGGGGCCCCAAAGTGTGAGATTCCGATGAGGAGGCAGGTCCAAGAGGCTACCGCCTGACTGAGGTGCAGGATGCAACTAGGGATGAAAACCGAGTGGAAACTTTCCGCTTTTGCAGCAAGAAAAAACGAAAATGCATAGAAAATATGGAAGCGGAAATGGAAATTTGAAAAACGAAAATGGAACCGAAAACAAAAATGAAAAGACATTTTCCGGTGGAACATACAAAAAAAATGGAACTTTCCATTTCTGTGAATACGATTTTTTTTGGGTATGTTAACAATTGATTAAGTCTGTTTGTTTGCTTTTGTTTGTCTATATGGTTCGAGGCATTTTTGTTTGCATTTTCAAGTTCCAGTCAACACCGATTTTGTTTTCGTGTCCGCAACATATTTGCTACGTGTCCGTTTTCGATAGTATTTGTTTCTATATTCTTTTTCAGGGTTTCTGTATTTGTTTTTGCTTCCGCAAAAATATATGAAAACAAATGTGGTAGCATCTAGTTCCGCCCGTTTTTGCTCCGTTCACATCCCTAGGTGCAACTAATGAATTTGACGATTATGTTTTTCTCAAAAAAGAAAATGAATGGTTATGCTCCCTGAAAAAAAATGAAAATGAGCAGGTCGTTGTGGACGCGTCGAAGTGCTGGCATTGTGAACGCGTGTGGCTGTGTGTCCGACCCCGAAGTCCATGCAACGGTGGGTTTTGCATGAGCATCGGGAGGAAGCCGAGGAACGGAACATGAAACGATGCGTCCTTTTGAGCTTCGCGCCATTAAGTGGCCGTCTCATCATCTCTCCCGGCCTCCCGCCTCCCCTTCCACACTAGTAGTATTTGAAGTCGATCAAGCATTCAAGCAGAGCACCACTGCAGCAGAGCGACCCATCTCTCTCACCATGCCGGACCGCCGCGGCGCCGCCGTCCTCGACGATCTGCCTGAGGTGATCGTAGTCGAAGAGATACTCGTGCGCCTGCCGTCAAAGGATGTGCTCCGCTGCCGCGCCGTACGCAAGTCGTGGCGCCACGCCACCTCCACCCGCGACTTCATGCTCGCGCACCACCGCCGCCAGCCCTCGCTCCCCATCATCGACCACATTCCGCTTGGCGATGAAGACGCTGACCCCCGCTGTCTTGTCACCTTCCACCGCGCCCGGGCCGATGGGAAGGTCTGCCCCGTCATCCGGTGCGCCAACCCCGGCACACATCACCTCACGCTGCACGCGGCCCTTGACGGCCTCCTCCTCGTCTCCAGCACATCCTTGGATCGCCACGGGCACCGCGAGATGCTCTTCTACGTGTGCAACCCAGCCACCCGCCATTGTGCTCGCCTGCCACAGCTTGAAGGATTCTGCTCGGGCGTCTACATTGCTGGTTTTTACCGGCACCATCCATCCGGAGAATACCGGGTGCTCTATTTGAGGATCAACGTCATGTACGAGGGTGACGTAGCATCTTACTACGTCTTCACAGTGGGATCTGCTGATGACGACGACTACCCCAGGTGCATCTGGAACCGGTGGCCGCCGGTGCCACCGGCTTCAATGGAATATGCATTACTTTACGAGCACCTACCATGTTTCTCCCGTAACCGTGATCCACCACCAGTTATGCAGCGTGGCAGCCTGCACTGGATACTGTCACGGCCGGATGAAGAACCTGCCGGCAACGTCACCGAGATTGAAGATATAATAGCTTTCGACATGACTGGCAAGACATTCCGCTGGATGCGCCGTCCTGCCCAGCCAGGCCCACGGCCGTTGCTGTTCGAGGTCAACGGCGCCATCGCCTTGTGCGGCACCGGTGATGGCACCAGCCGCACCGACATAGACGTTTGGGTGATGCAGGACTACGAGGCGGGGGTCTGGGCCTTGATGTACCGGATTCAAGTCTCAAGGCCAGTACACGCCTCACCTTCGCAACATGACTCAAGTGAAAGTCGTTATGTCTGCAGGATGGTTGTACTCAACGAACGTGAGCTACTCCTCAGGATTCCTCACTACCGGCTGGTGCACTGCCACATTGATGGCCAATTGTTGGAAGACGTGGCAGGCCGAAGATCGAGTCTGCGGCATGGAGATCACTCTGAACTGTCTGCAAGAGAGCATTTTGCCATTTCCGTTCTTTGAGAAGCAAGAAGAAGATGGTGTGCACCCGTTCATCTTTGAGTAAGACTCTTTGGTTTGCTCTGCATGTTCTTGGTACTGACCATTTCGGATGTTTGAAGTAGAACTTTTCATATATCTCACCAGTATCGTTTCAGATGTTCTCACTGTCGCTAGTAGTATGTTCTCAACTCTGCAGTCTGAAGAATTTATGTTAAGAACTGTTATTCTCCTTAATTTTCTTCTGTTTCCTTTCATGAAATGAAATTATATTTAAGAGTGATAGATATAGGTTTTTCCATATCCCACCATTTCATGAGGCTAGGAAGCCATCAACATCATTTTCATGAGTTCTGGGTGTATTTATATGTGAGTCCAGTGCGATTTACTACCGGGATGAAATGTGGAGGTATGATTAGAGTTGTCACATAGGAAACAGATTAATACAATAAGAGGGTGCTTGGATCCAGGGAACTTATTTTAGAAGGTGCTTGTATACGTTTTAGTCTCATGACTAAAAGTAGTGAGACTAAAACTTTCTAGCCTCATCCATGCTTGGATTCAAATACTAAAGAGACTAAAATCAAGTTAATGAGCATTTATTATCCTCCAAACCCTTCAATCCAGAACTCGCCTGTGTTAAAAGAGAGGAGTTAAATGAGGAGAGAGAGGACTAATCCACATTTTAGTAGAGGTACCCCTAATTAATATTAGTTTTAGCCCCTCTTTAGTCAGGGATGCTTGGAACTTTAGCCTCTTAAAGAGACTATTTTTAGTGAGACTAAAATAAGTCCCCTAGAAATTATGGGGATCATCGGAATCCCTACACAATTCCACCAGGCCATTTTGTGTTTAACAAGGATATATAGCGTGTAGTAATAAGAGAAAAAGGGGAATATGCATGGCTTTGTTTAGGAGGTATGAAGTAATCACCTCTTCCACCGCATCAGAGCCTCCACGCCATCTTTAGACATCTAGCGAGATATAAATTTGTTGTACTTGAAGTGCTAAACATTTGACCATTATTTTCAGCCACATATATTGACTTCAAATTTTCTTCTCCAAAACTTGGATGCACAAGCTGATGTAGGTGCTGAAGGGGTGTTTGGAGGCTTTTTTAGCGCAAGTGAAACTAGAGTTCTCACTATGTCGGTCATGGGCAACCAAGAGCATCCTCACAGCCTGATATTATCCTCCTTTGCAAAAACTCAGATAACCCAATTTTTATACAGAGCGAATTAGTGCAATGGAGTTCAAAACCATATCAAATTATTATAACAACATGATTCTCCCTCCATTTCTTTTTACTTAGTGTATTAAGTTTGTCTGATGTAGTAAAAAATATCAGTACAAATTGTATGATAAATGTCATGTGAAGAAAAGATTTAATAACATAATGAATCATAAAGAAAATAAAAAATGAACCATAATCAGGTTCAGAAAAAATGAACCATAAAGAAATAAGAAACATGATCTGGTGGCCACTGGGTGTGGTGTCCTCCCCGCGCGGCAGTTGACATAACAAGTGGTAAGTCTCACAGAGGAGGAAATTAGGCAACGGAGACGAAATCGAGGCCTGGCCTGACAGTAACTCGCAGAGACGGTGCACAGGGGCCTGTATCTAATTTCTTTGCAATCGCTAGTGGCAGAACCCCAATTCGTGATAATCTAGTGGCTGGCATGGAATATCGGAAAGTGGATTGTGGCGCCGACCGGAGTACCAAATTATTTGTTTTATTCATTCTCTAAAAGATCTTATCAAGTATTTGTAGATATTTCAGAAACTATGGACAAGTAAGCGTATAAATATACCCGAATGCGTTGTGGACATAAATTATTTTGTGGAGTAGTGTGATACTCTTAATTTGCTTAGATTAAAATTAGTTTATCGTAACAAAATCTTACCTTAAATAACTAAAACTAATATATTAATAAATCAAAAATATATATTTATTTTTTAACAAGAAATTATAGTTGTAATGATTCATACTAGAAGTACATGATAAATGTATGTGTTAATATAAAAGAGCATTCTTTTCAGTTCTGCTATTATCTTTGAAAACAATATTTACGTTACTGAAAGGTGTGTCTATAAAGAATAACATTCATTTAGTCCAAAATCAATTAGGAGGACTAGTCACCAACCCGTGCATTCGCACGCCCAGTTATTTAGTATTACATTGTAATCTATATAACATAAATCTATGTGTTGTGTACATTTACACTGGGACGTGTCATCTAATTTCTTTCAAATAAGTCATATAGTATTTTCAACATGGGGATTCATAGGCGAATGTATGTATTCCACAAAGTAGTTAGTTGGATAACTTCATATTAGATCTTTATACGATTTTATCCTTCATATCTTTGAGGAAGTTTGATATCACTTTCATGTCATTTCAAAAGCATGCAGAGCAGTCTAATATATATTGCTTACTTTCTTAGGTCTACTCTGGTATATGTATATGGTTGGGATTTTTATATGTGTACTATCTTAAAGTATTATCCTTTTTACATATTATAGTCATCTTTTCAAAACATTAAATTAGATGAACTATGGAATTCGAAGTTAATATGTTTTCATTATCAATAGAAACTATTTTTCCTGTAAACAAACTCATTAGAATTAAAACAATAAGAAGAATATTTTTAGATATTTGATATCCTTGAAACTCCGTGTTGAATGTTGCGAGTTAAAAAACCAGGCAATGATAGAACCAATAAGTTGAGATTAAACAAATCGACAACTTGATAGGATTCGAATTTGAAGAAAGCCACAACATGAAAAGAGCTTTGGTTCAATAGCAGTGAACCTTACATGTAACGGATTTCTATTACATGCACATGAATCACATGGAATATGCATAAACTGAAAAGTTGGGTCGTACATAATGGCCTTAGGTGACAAATTTACTTCCATCTCCGCATGTACCACATGGAAAAATATTTTGCGATTATTGAAGAAACAAACCATGCATGATCGCTTAGTTAATACGGAAACCTTAAGAGCACCCAGTCATTTCAATCATGAATTTTATAGCTGATGTGGACATAGCTATCATAGAAACATCTACAAATATTACACGGAAAATTATTAACCAGGTACTTTCGTTCCTTTGCACTTATAATTTAACTAACGAGAATATGATGTTACACTCATGTGTCAATTTTCTTGTACTCAGGAGAGAAAGTGATAAAGAGTTAGAAGATGAAAATCATTCTGTATTGAATCTACAAGCAGCTGTGCTAATTGCATGCATGGGCTCAATCGAACCATCCATCATGCATGCTATGTCTACAGCTAACAAGTGCAAGAGAAGCAAAGAAGGATTAGATTTCATGGACCAGAATATGCCACGTGTCCCTGGACTTTTTTTGGCTGCTTCGGAAGTACAGGCCGGCCCATTGCATCAATTGAATTCGGCCTTACCTGAAGGAGTCCACATTGGACACGACAACGCACAGTACCGACCGTCAACGACGGCGCCGTATACAATAAATAGTTAGCATTTGTTAGGGTTTAGACTCGGGTTTTGTTTAGAGAAGTTTAGCTATATTGCTACTTTTATTTGTCTTCGCTCGTAGCGGCTAGTGCGACCGTCAAGACATCCTATCGGAACCCCATCTTGTGAGATCAATCCCATCTAGCATATTCGCAATTTTGAGATTGCTTGGCTATTATTTTCTTGCATGTTCTTCGATTTGCTTGCAGGAAAAATCCTTCGTGGATAGGTCGATCGCGCCGTTGGCTCGGTTGATAACGACGTGGAGTTGGTTCAGCGATTGCCATGGATATCAGTCGTGTACGGTTCTCCCTGTACGGTTGGTAGCCGGATCGTGAGGGTAAGTCCCACCCAAAATCGTAGTTATCCTCTCTCATCGAAAGATCGGGTCCCCAGTTCACATCAAGTGGTATCAGTTTTCAGGTTCATCGGTGAGAGATTTACAGTTTTCTTAGATTAGATTGATTTTAGTCCTACAACCCACAAAAAGCCAAAAAAATTAGATTAGTTCATCCGCTGCACCTATCTTTTTAGCCTTTAGCAATTTTTGCATCTAGTATTTGCGTAGTTGAATTTTTGGTGGCATTCATCTAATACTAGTGCTGGTTTAGATTCGTTTGAGAAAAAATTGTCTACTAGATCGAACTTTTGTTTGAACACAAGAAAACTTTATTGATGATCAGGTGCATTTTACAGAAAGAAGCATGAAGGGACTCATGCTAGAACCAGAAACTATGTCCTTTCCGGGACATTGACCTTGATCTGCTTGTGTACATAAGCAACGAAGAGCTGGACCTTGACTGAATCCGCAAAGCTAATCGAGCTTGATGATCAGCTTTTACATTGTTGCTTCTGTTGATGTGAGTGATCTTGTTACGACTAAAAGAGGGAGAGGCTTGGATCTTTGCAAGGAGAGGTCTGTTCTCCCAACATCCTGGAGTAGCAAATACCGTTGATGACCTTGCCGCCGAAACTAACACCGAGCAGTCGGTGCAAAAGTGAGGGTTCTGAACCTGCAGAAGATCTGCTAACTTAGTAGCTAGTAGCAGCCCATAAGTCTCAGCCTGGAGGGGTGATGAAACTGGAGGCGAAAGCGCACAGACGTGTAGTCGTTGGAGGTGCCGATTGTCTTGCATGGTGATGATTACTCCTAAGCCAGCATGGCCCAGCTCTGAATCTGTGCGTCTCTCCCAGGCTGCGTCGCAAAAGATGACATTCCCTGTAAGGTTATTACAGTCATGTGTATGCGTGGTTGTTGAAGAATCCTGCAACTGCTCCTGAGCTTTATCGCTTTCTTGTTGCTGAGCGAAGTTCTTATCTTCTAAATTGGTTGCTTCAATTATTGCATTTGATGAAGCATACACCTGGGAAGGCTTGCATAATTTGCTGCAAAATAGACAGTCGTTCCGAGCTTTCCAAAGACACCATAGAAAAGTATAGAGAGTAGTCAAGTTTATTTTTGGATGTTGAGATGTAATCAAAGCACGAATCATATCAGGAATAGAATGATAATTTTCAGCCAGAGATTCCGTTTTAATAAACCAGGGATAGCAAAACCATGCAGCTTTAGAAAAAGGACAGAGAAACAACATATGCATTTCATCTTCTAATAGTCCACATCTAGAGCAGTTTTCATTGATATGTTTGGAGTACCTACCTGCCCTCTTACCTGTAGGAAGTGCTTTCCTAAGAAGCCTCCAAGCAAATGTCTGAACTCTTGGTGCCATTTGCTTATCCTCCCACACCTGATTAAGAAGGGAAATGACCTGCATAGGGACAATTTTGGGCCTTTGCCTTGGTGGAAGCTGAAGATTGTTGAAGCAGTGCTTGTAAGCACTTTTGGAAGAGAATTCACCTGCAGGAGTTAGTTTCCAAACCAACATATCCTTACCATTTGCCTTAATAATAGGAGTTTGTAGAATGGTATTAGCCAATTCAGGAGTGAAAAGAGAATTAATCAAGTTTGCATTCCAGTTCTTTTGACCCGGTATCCGAAGATCTTTAACTTGTGCAGGGTAAGAAAAAGATTGTTGCTGAATGATAAGATGACCATAAATAGTTTCCCATCCGGAAAACCAAGGCGAGCTCCAAATAGAACTAGCACCATCAACAATTTGGCAGATTGTGGCTGAGATTAGAAGAGGCTTTACCTTTAGAATTGCAGACCAAAAGGCGGATTTAGGTTTGTTCGGCCGGGCTCTCCAAATGAATGTATCATGATGATACTTTGCCTTGAGAATCAATGCTAGCTGACTTTGCGGCTCTTTTGCCAATCTCCATGCCGTCGAGAGAACAAGTCCTTGGTTGATTGCCTGCAAATTTCTAACACCAAGACCACCAATTTTCTTCTCAATACATACATCAGCCCATGCCCTAAGGCACAAGCTTCTAGTAGTCTGATCATCTTGAATACCTGTCCACCAAAAGTTCCTAATGATTGTTGTTAGTTTAGCCAGGAACTTTTTTGAAAAAAGTATGTTGGACATGTAATATACAGGAATGGAAGAGAAAACGGATTTTATGAGAGTTAATCTTGCAGCATGAGAGAGTCTGTTGGCTTTATATGTGCTAAGTTTGGACTTGAAATTATCGTAAACAAAGTTATAAGCAGCTGATCTATCTTTAGAAGGTAAAACAAGTGGATGGCCTAAATGGACGAAAGAACTGTCGATGTCTGGAGCTGGAAAGATTCTCTTAATATCTTGTTTAACCTGCATCGTAACATTATTGCTGAATAAGATACCAGATTTACTCCAGTTTGGAGTTTGCCCTGAATCACAACAAAAATGGTCTAAAAGCTGTAAAATAGTATTAGCTTCCTGCACATTAGCTTTGCCACAAACAATCAGGTCATCTGCAAACATCAAAGAGTGAATAGGAGGGCAATTTGGTCCAAGCGAAATACCTGTCAGGTGTTTAGCTTGCAAGGCATCCTGTAACATAAGAGATAACTCATTTACTTCAAGGACAAAAAGATACGGTGACAAAGGACATCCCTGTCTAATGCCTCTGGAACTATTTAATTTTGCAAAAGATTGACCATTAATGATCACTGAAAACGTTGGGGATGAAATGCATGCATGAACAAGTTTTATGAAATGGCCATGGAGACCTTTACGAGCAAGAGCCGAGACAATGAAGTGCCACTCAATTCTATCAAAAGCTTTGGCAAGGTCAATTTTCAGTATAAAATCAAGGCTCTTCCAAGAAGCAAGAGAGAATGAGTGGGCAATTTCTTGGGCGACAATAATATTATTGCTTATGCGCCTACCTTCAATGAAAGCTTGCTGAGAGGGGTGAATGTAATCAGGCAAATGCCCTTTCAACCTATTGGCTAAAGATTTAGCAATGATTTTGTAAACAACATTACACAAACTTATGGGCCGAAAGTCAGAAGGCAGATGCGAAGCAAGTTTCTTCGGAATGAGGGCAATTTGAGTATCATTGAGATGAGGCGGAACAATACCCGTGGTGTAGAAATTTCTTACCAAATTGGTCAAATCATCTCCTATCCAACTCCAAGCTGAAAGGTAGAAACCCATATTGAATCCATCAGGTCCAGGAGAGGCATTCTTCTTCATGCCTTTGAGAATTTCCCACATCTCATGTTTATCAGGGATCGAGTAGGTGAAGTCGTTTGTATCTTGCGGCAAAGTAGTATCCAAACTGGGCCTGTCATTATTAGTAGAAGATGAGCGAAAAATAGTTCTAAAATAATTAACAAACTCCTTGGCAATATCATCTGGATCAAAAAATTATTACCATGAGTGTCCTTAATAGAAACTATGCGATTTCGACACTTACGCTTTTGAACAGCATTATGAAAGAAGGATGTGTTCCTGTCACCTTTGGTCGCCCAGTGTTTTTTTGCACGTTGCCTATAAAATTCAATGAGCTTGGTCAAATTACCTTCATATTTGGCAACTAGGCTTGCCTGAAGAGAATAGTCTTGGAGATGCACCGGCTTCATTTGAATCTCATTGATCTGATCCTGAATACAATCAAGTTGATGCTGTAAAGGTTTTTTCTTTTTGCACCACCTTTTCAAAGTCCCTGCAAGGTTATTGGTTCTGACATGGAATGGTCTATTAACCGAGGAGTCCCAAGCATTTTTAGCAATGCCCTGGTAATCTTCCTCAAAAGTCCACCAATTTTCAAATTTAAAGTGTAGTTTAGGCCTACGAAACTGAGAATCAGTGGATATCAGAATAGGTGCATGATCACTCAGCGAATGAATGATTGGTAAATTAAAAACATTAGTATTAGGAAACATAACACACCAATCTGCATTGGCAAGACAACGATCAAGCCTTTCAAAGATAGGTCTAGAGGAGAACCGCATATTTGTCCAAGTATAAGCCGGTCCACTAAACCCCAGATCAAACAGACCACATTGCTTGACATAGTTATTGACAGCACGCATACGGTTCTTATTCACATTGAGAGAAGTAGTTTCCGTATCACACATGATATCATTCAGATCACCGAAACAAACAATTGGCTTCCCTATGTTATCATTAACAAAATTTAGAATATGATCCCAAATTAGGTTAGTGTGGCGATGATGGGGATCTCCATAAACACAAGCCAGAACAAATTCCACATTGGTAATTTTATTGACAACAAGGGCTAAAATCATATAGTGATTAGAGAACTTGACAGAGACACAAACTTCATCAGACCAAAGTATCCAAAGACCACCAGAACGACCAACAGATGGAACTACGAAGCTATCGTTATTATTAAATCGAGAGTTAAGATGAGAAGAACTGTACCTTGATGTTCTAATTTCAGATACGAAAGTTACCTGAGCACAGGTGGAATTCATCAATTTTGCGAGGTACTCCATCTTAGTAGAGCTGCTGAGGTCCTTGCCCATGCCACGGCAGTTCCAGCCAATGAGCTTCATGGCAATCACAACTCCAATTCAGCTTCTCCACAGACACAAATTTCAGAAAGTGTTGCTCCTATTCGAAGCAGCCGTGCTCTCTGTCCAATTCAGAAACTGGTTCCTTTAGCTGTCCTAGCCAAGCGAGAAGGATGAGGCCAAGGCGCTCCAGCAGCACTTGGCCGATAGTCTGACGGATCTGAGGGATGGGGAGGATTTCCTATTCGACGCGGGAATCCGGCGGCACCACAAGAAATCCTGTTGAGACAGTAGGAGTCTCGGACGGTGGTGGCGGAGGCGCGATGCCACAACGGTGGAAGGGCGCAGGCAGAGAGGCTGGTGAGCAAGAATCGATCAAGGAATCCGCTGATATAGATGAGACGGAGAGAGATCGGTTGATGGGTTGGATACAAAGGATCTAGCCTCACTAGTTGGAGCAGGGGAATTGATGAGATCTAGAAGGAACAAGATAAAAGGATAAGGAAGATTAGAGAAGGGAATTGTTGAGATCTGAAAGGAACAAGAGAAAAGGATATGGCAGATTAGAGAAGCAGTTGGGGATCAGAAAAGGAAGAAGGAGAATCAAGAGGAGAAATCAGGAGGAGGAAGGACGGCATGACGCCAATCTCCAGCATATCGCCAACCTGCTAATATTTCAGGGGCCCCCTCTCAGGAACGCAGTTGGGCTTGCTAGATCGAACTTGTTTTTGTCCATCGTATCTTCTGCCGCTAGCTCGTCCGTACTCTGAAACAAGAAAAAGAGATTGCATCAGTTTGTTTATAGTTTTGTCGATTTGTGCGTGCAATCCGAGGGCCCATCAGTCAAAGTCCGTCCTGTCCGCCGCTCGCCTGCCACCACCGCCTGTCCGCCTCACACGCATACACGTTTGTTTTTGTGCTGGCCGCACGCGTCCTGCACCTGCTCTCCCCTGTACGCAGCCTTGCATCCACGTTTCTCTGCCATAGTGCGCTGCTACATCACCGTTTGGAGTTATCTGGCGTTCTATTACTCTATGATCTTGTAGTAGCACTTGATTCTGTAGCATCCTGTATCTTGTGGTAGCACTTGATTCTGTAGCATCTTTTATATTCTGTCCCGAATATTTGTTGGTAACGGCCTGGTAAAATAAAAAGGAAAGAAAAAAAAGAGACAAAAAAAAGAGAAAAGAAAAAGAAAAAAGAAGTTAACAAAATCAGGCCGGCTAACATCTCTTTTGAACTGTTCTGTTCTAATTGCTACTCAGGATATTATTTTTGCTGCTACTTGATCGCCACTCCATCAATCATCTATTTTTGAGTTTTGATATACATTGCATTTATACCTCACTTATATCGAGCTTTTAGAGCTAATCATATTTTGGTCGGTTTTCACATTCATTTGATTCAGTATCTGGGCTTAGATTGTTTTCTCTCTTACTAGTCGACTACCAGCACTTGTTAGGAGTTTGAGCAATTATTCAACTTGCATTGCTTTTTGCTAAATTGTGCCACTAATATTGTGAGTTGAGAAGCCTTTGCCAAGCTACACTTTTTCCTACCAATAAGTACAGGTCCCTGCTTTACTGATTCCTGTTTATCGCTCCATTCAATCTCCATTGGTAGTTTGAAGCCAACACCAACGCGCCGATCACCACCTGTTGCATTGGTAAGAACAAGTAAGAATTTGATACTAAGCTTGAGTGTGAGCGAATTTTCTCCACCACGTCCTACTAGTTGGTAGGGATTATACATTGTGTTTTTTCTCTCTTTTTCGCTAACAATGGCCCAGGAACAACCCACACTTGAGGGCCTCACCGCGGATGTGAAAGTCACCAGCGAGCATCTCGCCCAACTTAAGGATGCTCAGATTGCGGCCGAAGAGAGGCTCAAGGCCATAGAGGATGCACAGGGTGTTGCGAACACACAGCTAAAGGACATCTTGTCACGTCTTGATGAGTTGCGCACTGCAGCCCCCATCAACAACAACGCGGATCCTCGCAACTCCATGGGTGGCGCCGCTACTTCACGAGCTCGGCGTGTGCCCATGGGGCATCCACAACACCCAGCTACTACCACTGATGCCGCCACCATAAACCAACACCAACAAATTCCTCCCCGCGTCGAGCAACATGGGGACAACTATGAGGATTATTCTGGTGACACAGAAGACGACCAAATGGTCAACCACCATAATGATCGTGCTCATCGACAACTACGTTTCAACCGCCAAGGTATGGCACGAGGTCCACACAGGTATGTTGTTTGAGATTATGACCACCCTAGTGCTAAAATTAAATTTACTATGCCTGCTTTCAATGGTAAATATAATCCAGATGTCTATCTTGATTGGGAACTTTCTGTTGAACAAAAATTTGCATGTCATGATATTCGTGGAAACCAACGAGTTAGGGCAGCCACTAGTGAATTTACAAACTTTGCTTCCATGTGGTGGAGTGAATATTGTCGTATTAATGCAAATAATATACCTACTACTTGGGATGCTTTAAAACGAGCTATGCGACAACATTATGTTCCTTCATATTATGCTCGTGATAAGCTAAATGAATTGCAATGTTTAAAACAAGGTAGCAGTTCTCTAGAGGATTATTATCAAGAATTGCAAACTAGCTTAGTGCAATGTGGATTAGTTGAAACCGAAGAGGCTATGATGGCTAGATTTTTAGGTGGTTTGAATCGTGATATTCAGGATATATTGGACTATAAGGAGTACAATTCTATTACTCGTTTGTTTCATTTTTCTTGTAAAGCTGAAAGGGAAGTACAAGGACGAAACAACAAGGGACGAGGTAACTTTTCTACAGGTCGTCGCTCATCATGGACACCCTCTCCTACTGTTCCATCCACTACTGAGTCTACACCACCTATCTTGAACAATGGTGCACACCCATCAAGTTCAAAATCAGCTCCACAATCTTCTGAGGCTTCGAAAGCAATGTCTATAGCACCCACCACTTCATCTGGATGCACAAGGGACATGAAGTGTCATATATGCAAAGGTGGCGGGCACTTGATGAAGGATTGCCCAAATAAACGAACATTTATTGTGCGGGAAGATGGTGAGTACTCCTCTGCTAGTGATTTGGATGAAGATACTCGTGCTATGCTTGCCACTAATAATGCAGGTGATGACACGGAGGAGATACATATTAATGCTGATATGGCAGATAAATACCCAAGCCTTGTAACCATGCGAGTACTTAGTGCCCAGATGGGGGATGTCGAGATGCCTCAACGCCATAATTTATTTCAAATTAAGTTTGTTGTCAAAGGGCATTCCGTTCGTGTAATCATTGATGGTGGAAGCTGTAATAATTTGGCGAGTATAGAGATGGTAGATAAGCTTTGCCTGTTGGGGAACGTAGTAATTTCAAAAAATTTCCTACGCACACGCAAGATCATGGTGATGCATAGCAACGAGGGGGAGAGTCTGATCTACGTACCCTTGTAGATCGCAACGGAAGCGTTGATACAACGTAGAGGAAGTAGTCGTACGTCTTCTTCCCGAGCCGACCGATCCAAGCACCGTTACTCCGGCACCTCCGAGTTCTTAGCACACGTTCAACTCGATGACGATCCCCGGGCTCCGATCCAGCAAAGCTTCGGGGAGGAGTTCCGTCAGCACGACGGCGTGGTGATGATCTTGATGTACTACCGACGTAGGGCTTCGCCTAAGCACTACAACGGTATGATCGAGGTGGAATTTGGTGGCAGGGGGCACCGCACACGGCTAAGGAACGATCTCAAGGATCAACTTGTGTGTTTAGAGGTGCCCCCTGCCCCCGTATATAAAGGTTTCAAGGTGAGGGGCTGGCCGGCCAAGGTGGGAGGCGCAGGAGGAGTCCTACTCCTACCGGGAGTAGGACTCCCCCCTCCTATCCTAGTCCAACTAGGTTTCCTCAAGTGGGAAAGAGAGAGGGGGTGGCCGGCCACCTTCCCTAGTCCTAATAGGACTAGGGGAAGGGGGGGAGGTGCGCAGCCCATGGGGCAGCCCTTTCACCTTTCCACTAAGGCCCATGTTGGCCCATTTGGCTCCCGGGGGGTTCCGGTAACCCTCCCGGTAATCCGGTAAAATCCCGATTTCACCCGGAACACTTCCGATGTCCAAACATAGGCTTCCAATATATCAATCTTTATGTCTCGACCATTTCGAGACTCCTCGTCATGTCCGTGATCACATCCGGGACTCCGAACAACCTTCGGTACATCAAAATGCATAAACTCATAATAACTGTCATCGTAACGTTAAGCGTGCGGACCCTACGGTTCGAGAACAATGTAGACATGACCGAGACACGTCTCCGGTCAATAACCAATAGCGGGACATGGATGCCCATATTGGCTCCTACATATTCTACGAAGATCTTTATCGGTCAGACCGCATAACAACATACGTTGTTCCCTTTGTCATCGGTATGTTACTTGCCCGAGATTCGATCATCGGTATCCAATACCTAGTTCAATCTCGTTACTGGCAAGTCTCTTTACTCGTTCCGTAATACATCATCTCACAACTAACATCTTAGTTATAATGCTTGCAAGGCTTATGTAATGTGTATTACCGAGAGGGCCCAGAGATACCTCTCCGACACTCGGAGTGACAAACCCTAATCTCGAAATACGCCAACCCAACATCTACCATTGGAGACACCTGTAGTACTCCTTTATAATCACCCAGTTACGTTGTGACGTTTGGTAGTACCCAAAGTGTTTCTCCGGTAAACGGGAGTTGCATAATCTCATAGTTATAGGAACATGTATAAGTCATGAAGAAAGCAATAGCAACATACTAAACGATCGGGTGCTAAGCTAATGGAATGGGTCATGTCAATCAGATCATTCAACTAATGATGTGACCTCGTTAATCAAATAACAACTCTTTGTTCATGGTTAGGAAACATAACCATCTTTGATGAACGAGCTAGTCAAGCAGAGGCATACTAGTGACACTCTGTTTGTCTATGTATTCACACATGTATTATGTTTCCGGTTAATACAATTCTAGCATGAATAATAAACATTTATCATGATATAAGGAAATAAATAATAACTTTATTATTGCCTCTAGGGCATATTTCCTTCAGTCTCCCACTTGCACTAGAGTCAATAATCTAGATTACACAGTAATGATTCTAACACCCATGGAGCCTTGGTGCTAATCATGTTTTATTCGTGGAAGAGGCTTAGTCAATGGGTCTGCAACATTTAGATCCGTATGTATCTTCCAAATCTCTATGTCTCCCACCTGGACTAGATCCCGGATGGAGTTGAAGCGTCTCTTGATGTGTTTGGTCCTTTTGTGAAATCTGGATTCCTTTGCCAAAGCAATTGCACCAGTATTGTCACAAAAGATTTTCATTGGACCCGATGCACTAGGTATGACACCTAGATAGGATATGAACTCCTTCATCCAGACTCCTTCGTTCGCTGCTTCCGAAGCAGCTATGTACTCCGCTTCACATGTAGATCCCGCTACGACGCTTTGTTTAGAACTGCACCAACTGACAGCTCCACCGTTTAAAGTAAACACGTATCCGGTTTGCGATTTAGAATCGTCCGGATCAGTGTCAAAGCTTGCATCAATGTAACCTCTTACGGTGAGCTCTTTGTCACCTCCATATACGAGAAACATATCCTTAGTCCTTTTCAGGTATTTCAGGATGTTCTTGACCGCTGTCCAGTGATCCACTCCTGGATTACTTTGGTACCTCCCTGCTAAACTTATAGCAAGGCACACATCAGGTCTGGTACACAGCATTGCATACATGATAGAGCCTATGGCTGAAGCATAGGGAACATCTTTCATTTTCTCTCTATCTTCTGCAGTGGTCGGGCATTGAGTCTGACTCAACTTCACACCTTGTAACACAGGCAAGAACCCTTTCTTTGCTTGATCCATTTTGAACTTCTTCAAAATCTTGTCAAGGTATGTGCTTTGTGAAAGTCCAATTAAGCGTCTTGATCTATCTCTATAGATCTTTATGCCTAATATGTAAGCAGCTTCCCCGAGGTCTTTCATCGAAAAACTTTTATTCAAGTATCCCTTTATGCTATCCAGAAATTCTATATCATTTCCAATCAGCAATATGTCATCCACATATAATATCAGAAATGCTACAGAGCTCCCACTCACTTTCTTGTAAATACAGGCTTCTCCAAAAGTTTGTATAAAGCCAAATGCTTTGATCACACTATCAAAGTGTTTATTCCAACTCCGAGATGCTTGCACCAGCCCATAAATGGATCGCTGGAGTTTGCATACTTTGTTAGCTCCCTTTGGATCGAAAAAAACCTTCTGGTTGCATCATATACAACTCTTCTTCCAGAAATCCATTCAGGAATGCAGTTTTGACATCCATCTACCAAATTTCATAATCATAAAATGCGGCAATTGCTAACATGATTTTGACAGACTTAAGCATCGCTACGGGTGAGAATGTCTCATCGTAGTCAACCCCTTGAACTTGTCGAAAACCTTTTGCAACAAGTCGAGCTTTATAGACAGTAACATTACCGTCAGCGTCAGTCTTTTTCTTGAAGATCCATTTATTCTCAATTGCTTGCCGATCATCGGGCAAGTCAACCAAAGTCCATACTTTGTTCTCATACATGGATCCCATCTCAGATTACATGGCCTCAAGCCACTTTGCGGAATCTGGGCTCACCATCGCTTCTTCATAGTTCGTAGGTTCATCATGATCTAGTAGCATGACTTCCAGAACTGGATTACCGTACCACTCTGGCGCGGATCTTGCTCTGGTTGATCTACGAGGTTCAGTAGTATCTTGTTCTGAAGTTTCATGATCATTATCATCAACTTCCTCACTTATTGGTGTAGGTGTCGCAGAAACAGTTTTCTGTGATGTACTACTTTCTAATAAGGGAGCGGGTACAGTTACCTCGTCAAGTTCTACTTTCCTCCCACTCATTTCTTTCGAGAGAAACTCCTTCTCAAGAAAGTTTCCGAATTTAGCAACAAAAGTCTTGCCTTCGGATCTGTGATAGAAGGTGTATCCAATAGTTTCCTTTGGATATCCTATGAAGACACATTTCTCCGATTTGGGTTCGAGCTTATCAGGTTGAAGCTTTTTCACATAAGCATCGCAACCCCAAACTTTAAGAAACGACAACTTTGGTTTCTTGCCAAACCACAGTTCATAAGGCGTCATCTCAACGGATTTTGATGATGCCCTATTTAACGTGAATGCGGCCGTCTCTAAAGCGTATCCCCAAAACGATAGCAGTAAATCAGTAAGAGACATCATAGATCGTACCATATCTAGTAAAGTACGATTACGACGTTCGGACACACCATTACGCTGTGGTGTTCCGGGTGGCGTGAGTTGTGAAACTATTCCACAATTTTTCAAATGTATACCAAACTCGTAACTCAAATATTCTCCTCCACGATCAGATCGTAGAAACTTTATTTTCTTGTTACGATGATTTTCAACTTCACTCTGAAATTCCTTGAACTTTTCAAATGTTTCAGACTTGTGTTTCATCAAGTAGATATACCCATATATGCTTAAATCATCTGTGAAGGTGAGAAAATAACGATATCCGCAAGGTTGTCAGAATCGCGATTCTGTTGTACGATTCTACGACTTTACGATCCAAACTAACCCCTCCGATTCTACGAGTTTAGTCTCTAGAATCTACGTTTCTACGATCCTGATAGTGAAGATTCTATGATTTGCGATCCTACCATCGGAGCTCCGATCCGATTCAGAATCACGATTCTGACAACCTTGGATATCCGCCACGAGCCTCAATATTTATCGGACCACATACATCGGTATGTATGATTTCCAATAAATCGGTTGCTCTCTCCATAGTACCGGAGAACGGTGTTTTAGTCATCTTGCCCATGAGGTACGGTTCGCAAGTACCAAGTGATTCATAATCAAGTGGTTCCAAAAGTCCATCAGTATGGAGTTTCTTCATGCGCTTTATACCGATATGACCTAAACGGCAGTGCCACAAATAAGTTGCACTATCATTATCAATTCTGCATCTTTTGGCCTCTACATTATGAATATGTGTATCACTACTATCGAGATTTAACAAGAATAGACCACTCTTCAAGGGTGCATGACCATAAAAGATATTACTCATATAAATAGAACAACCATTATTCTCCGATTTAAATAAATAACCGTCTCGCATTAAACAAGATCCAGATATAATGTTCATGCTCAACGCTGGCACCAAATAATAATTATTTAGGTCTAATATTAATCTTGAAGGTAGATGTAGAGGTAGCGTGCCGACCGCGATCACATCGACTTTGGAACCGTTTCCCACGCGCATCGTCACCTCGTCCTTAGCTAATCTTCGCTTATTCCGTAGTCCCTGTTTCGAGTTGCAAATATTAGCAACAGAACCAGTATCAAATACCCAGGTGCTACTACGTGCATTAGTAAGGTACACATCAATAACATGTATATCACATATACCTTTGTTCACCTTGCCATCCTTCTTATCCGCCAAATACTTGGGGCAGTTCCGCTTCCAGTGACCAGTCTGCTTGCAGTAGAAGCACTCAGTTTCAGGCTTAGGTCCAGACTTGGGTTTCTTCTCCTGAGCAGCAACTTGCTTGCCGTTCTTCTTGAAGTTCCCCTTCTTCTTCCCTTTGCCCTTTTTCTTGAAACTAGTGGTTTTGTTAACCATCAACACTTGATGCTCCTTCTTGATTTCTACCTCCGCAGCTTTCAGCATTGCAAAGAGCTCGGGAATAGTCTTGTTCATCCCTTGCATATTATAGTTCATCACGAAGCTCTTGTAGCTTGGTGGCAGTGATTGGAGAATTCTGTCATTGACGCAATCATCTGGAAGATTAACTCCCATCTGAATCAAGTGATTGTTATACCCAGACATTTTGAGTATATGCTCACTGACAGAACTGTTCTCCTCCATCTTGCAGCTATAGAACTTATTGGAGACTTCATATCTCTCAATCCGGGCATTTGCTTGAAATATTAACTTCAACTCCTGGAACATCTCATATGCTCCATGACATTCAAAACGTCGTTGAAGTCCCGATTCTAAGCCGTAAAGCATGGCACACTGAACTATCGAGTAGTCATCAGCTTTGCTCTGCCAGACGTTCATAACATCTGGTGTTACTCCAGCAGCAGGCCTGGCACCCAGCGGTGCTTCCAGGACGTAATTCTTCTGTGCAGCAATGAGGATAATCCTCAAGTTACGGACCCAGTCCGTGTAATTGCTACCATCATCTTTCAACTTTGCTTTCTGAAGGAACGCATTAAAACTCAACGGAACAGCAGCACGAGCCATCTATCTACAATCAACATAAACAAGCAAGATACTATCAGGTACTAAGTTCATGATAAATTTAAGTTCAATTAATCATATTAGTTAAGAACTCCCACTTAGATAGACATCCCTCTAATCCTCTAAGTGATCACGTGATCCAAATCAACTAAACCATGTCCGATCATCACGTGAGATGGAGTAGTTTCATCGGTGAACATCATTATGTTGATCATATCTACTATATGATTCACGCTCGACCTTTCGGTCTCCGTGTTCCGAGGCCATATCTGTATATGCTTGGCTCGTCAAGTATAACCTGAGTATTCCGCGTGTGCAACTGTTTTGCACCCGTTGTATTTGAACGTAGAGCCTATCACACTCGATCATCACGTGGTGTCTCAGCACGAAGAACTTTCGCAACGGTGCATACTCCGGGAGAACACTTCTTGATAATTTAGTGAGAGATCATCTTATAATGCTACCGTCAATCAAAGCAAGATAAGATGCATAAAAGATAAACATCACATGCAATCAATATAAGTGATATGATATGGCCATCATCATCTTGTGCTTGTGATCTCCATCTCCGAAGCACCGTCATGATCACCATCGTCACCGGCGCGACACCTTGATCTCCATCGTAGCATCATTGTCGTCTCGCCAATCTTATGCTTCCACGACTATCACTACCGTTTAGCAATAAAGTAAAGCATTACATCGCGATTGCATTGCATACAATAAAGCGACAACCATATGGCTCCTGCCAGTTGCCGATAACTTGGTTACAAAACATGATCATCTCATACAATAAAATCAGCATCATGCCTTGACCATATCACAT
Source organism: Triticum monococcum (assembly GCA_034509565.1). NCBI lineage: Eukaryota > Viridiplantae > Streptophyta > Magnoliopsida > Poales > Poaceae > Triticum > Triticum monococcum. The sequence goes on along the minus strand of CM067842.1, from coordinate 23,457,133 downwards.
CACAACATGCCCTGCAAAACAAGTTAGACGTCCTCTACTTTGTTGTTGCAAGTTTTACGTGGCTGCTACGGGCTTAAGCAAGAAATCATCTCACCTACGCATCAAAACCACAACGATAGTTTGTCAAATAGACTCCGTTTTAACCTTCTCAAGGACCGGGCGTAGCCATACTCGGTTCAACTAAAGTTGGAGAGACAGTCGCCCGCAAGCCATCTATGTGCAAAGCACGTCGAGGGAACCGGTCTCGCGTAAGCGTACGCGTAAGGTTGGTCCGGGTCGTCTCATCCAACAATACCGTCGAACCAAAGTATGACATGCTGGTAGGCAGTATGACTTGTATCGCCCACAACTCACTTGTGTTCTACTCGTGCAAATAACATCTAACCATAAAACCTAGGCTCGGATGCCACTGTTGGGGAACGTAGTAATTTCAAAAAATTTCCTACGCACACGCAAGATCATGGTGATGCATAGCAACGAGGGGGAGAGTCTGATCTACGTACCCTTGTAGATCGCAACAGAAGCGTTGACACAACGTAGAGGAAGTAGTCGTACGTCTTCTTCCCGAGCCGACCGATCCAAGCACCGTTACTCCGGCACCTCCGAGTTCTTAGCACACGTTCAGCTCGATGACGATCCCTGGGCTCCGATCCAGCAAAGCTTCGGGGAGGAGTTCCGTCAGCACGACGGCGTGGTGACGATCTTGATGTACTACCGACGCAGGGCTTCGCCTAAGCACTACAACGGTATGATCGAGGTGGAATTTGGTGGCAGGGGGCACCACACACGGCTAAGGAACGATCTCAAGGATCAACTTGTGTGTTTAGAGGTGCCCCCTGCCCCCGTATATAAAGGTTTCAAGGGGAGGGGCTGGCCGGCCAAGGTGGGAGGCGCAGGAGGAGTCCTACTCCTACCGGGAGTAGGACTCCCCCCTCCAATCCTAGTCCAACTAGGTTTCCTCAAGTGGGAAAGAGAAAGGGGGTGGCCGGCCACCTTCCCTAGTCCTAATAGGACTAGGGGAAGGGGGGAGGCGCGCAGCCCATGGGGCAGCCCTTTCACCTTTCCACTAAGGCCCATGTTGGCCCATTTAGCTCCCGGGGGGTTCTGGTAACCCTCCCGGTAATCCGGTAAAATCCCGATTTCACCCGGAACACTTCCGATGTCCAAACATAGGCTTCCAATATATCAATCTTTATGTCTCGACCATTTCGAGACTCCTCGTCATGTCCGTGATCACATCCGGGACTCCGAACAACCTTCGGTACATCAAAATGCATAAACTCATAATAACTGTCATCGTAACGTTAAGCGTGCGGACCCTACGCTTCGAGAACAATGTAGACATGACCGAGACACGTCTCCGGTCAATAACCAATAGCGGGACCTGGATGCCCATATTGGCTCCTACATATTCTATGAAGATCTTTATCGGTCAGACCGCATAACAACATACGTTGTTCCCTTTGTCATCGGTATGTTACTTGCCCGAGATTCGATCGTCGGTATCCAATACCTAGTTCAATCTCGTTACTGGCAAGTCTCTTTACTCGTTCCGTAATACATCATCTCACAACTAACATCTTAGTTATAATGCTTGCAAGGCTTATGTAATGTGTATTACCGAGAGGGCCCAGAGATACCTCTCCGACACTCGGAGTGACAAACCCTAATCTCGAAATATGCCAACCCAACATCTACCATTGGAGACACCTGTAGTACTCCTTTATAATCACCCAGTTACGTTGTGACGTTTGGTAGTACCCAAAGTGTTCCTTCGGTAAACGGGAGTTGCATAATCTCATAGTTATAGGAACATGTATAAGTCATGAAGAAAGCAATAGCAACATACTAAACGATCGGGTGCTAAGCTAATGGAATGGGTCATGTCAATCAGATCATTCAACTAATGATGTGACCTCGTTAATCAAATAACAACTCTTTGTTCATGGTTAGGAAACATAACCATCTTTGATTAACGAGCTAGTCAAGTAGAGGCATACTAGTGACACTCTGTTTGTCTATGTATTCACACATGTATTATGTTTCCGGTTAATACAATTCTAGCATGAATAATAAACATTTATCATGATATAAGGAAATAAATAATAACTTTATTATTGCCTCTAGGGCATATTTCCTTCATTGCCTCACCACTACAAGACACCCATATCCATACTACATCCAATGGTTCAACGACTGTGGTAAGTTGAAGGTAAGCGTCGTGTGAGAGTCCATTTTTCACTTAGTTCGTACCATGATTTTGTTGACTGTGATGTTGTTCCTATGCAAGCTTGTTCTTTATTGTTAGGCCGACCTTGGCAATATGATAATATGGTTACCCATCATGGTAGAACAAATTCGTACACTCTTGTGTTTAAAGGAAAAACCATTAACTTGCTTCCTATGACCCCCGATGAAATAATAAATGATGGAAAAGCTAAATCAACAGACCGTACTATGCATAGTATGCTTGCTATACATTCGGGAAATTTTTCGCTGAGTGTCTCAACTTCTGATTTGCACATACCTTGTGACCATATAGTTCATTTATGTCCCTATAATTCATATATAGAATATGTGTGGGATAAAATTTATCATGATATTCATAATGGTGTTATTAAGAAATCATCACACCTTCCTGCGCTAACGCTTTTGGACCGGCCTATATGCGTTGCATCTATTTTTGCTTTGCTCTATGATGTGTTCCAGATAAATAAAAGCCGAGGACGGCTTTGTTTTCAAGGAAGGGAGGATGATGTGGACATAGCTATCATAGAAACGTCTACAAATATTACACGGAAAATTATTAACCAGGTACTTTCGTTCCTTTGCACTTATAATTTAACTAATGAGAATATGATGTTACACTCATGTGTCAATTTTCCTGTACTCAGGAGAGAAAGTGATAAAGAGTTAGAAGATGAAAATCATTCTGTGTTGAATCTACAAGCAGCTGTGCTAATTGCATGCATGGGCTCAACCGAACCATCCATCATGCATGCTACGTCTACAGCTAACAAGTGCAAGAGAAGCAAAGAAGGATTAGATTTCATGGACCAGAATATGCCACGTGTCCCTGGTGGAGTTCACATCAGCTCTGATACCACTTGATGTGAACTGGGGACCCGATCTTTCGATGAGAGAGGATAACTACGATTTTGGGTGGGACTTGACCCTCATGATCCGGCTACCAATCGTACAGGGAGAACCGTACACGACTGATATCCACGGCAATCGCTGAACCAACTCCACGGCGTTATCAACCGAGCCAACGACGCGATCGACCTATCCACGAAGGATTTTTCCTGCAAGCAAATCGAAGAACATGCAAGAAAATAATAGCCAAACAATCTCAAAATTGCGAATATGCTAGATGGGATTGATCTCACAAGATGGGGTTCCGATAGGATGTCTTGACGGTCGCACAAGCCACTACGAGCGAAGACAAATAAAAGTAGCAATATAGCTAAACTTCTCTAAACAAAACCCGAGTCTAAACCCTAACAAATGCAAACTATTTATTGTATACGGCGCCGTCATTGACGGTCGGTACTGTGTGTTGTCGTGTCCAATGTGGACTCCTTCAGGTAAGGCCGAATCCAATTGATGCAATGGGCCGGCCTGTACTCCCGAAGCAGCCAAAAAAAGTCCAGGGACACGTGGCATATTCTGGTCCATGAAATCTAATCCTTCTTTGCTTCCATTGCACTTGTTAGCTGTAGACGTAGCATGCATGATGGATGGTTCGGTTGAGCCCATGCATGCAATTAGCACAGCTGCTTGTAGATTCAATACAGAATGATTTTCATCTTCTAACTCTTTATCACTTTCTCTCCTGAGTATAAGAAAATTGACACATGAGTGTAACATCATATTCTCATTAGTTAAATTATAAGTGCAAAGGAACGAAAGTACCTGGTTAATAATTTTCCGTGTAATATTTGTAGACGTTTCTATGATAGCAGTCCGTAATTTAAATGCAAATAAAAATCTTGAATATTGGGTGATCATTGATTTTCTACAACCATTGATAGTTGCAGGCATACATTGTGAAAAATAATTCCAATCCGAGAAACTGTTCTATAGACAATTCTTTATTTTATAGTCAAAGCAGGCTTTCTAAAGCACAAAATCATAATTTTCATATCCAATATTAAGTACGAACATGGACCATATCAAGCTTGATCCTTGTCCACGGGTAGCCAGAGTAAAAGCTTTGTCCGACCCATTGCACATATATGCTGACTTGTATTATAGAGGGGTCTGAAATTAATGACGCACTGGAAAGAGCCAATATAAGAAAAAAAATATGTGCGACTTGAACAGCCTCAGCATGGCCGACCCCTCTCTGGTGACCATTACAATGGGTGTTTTGCTCACACAATACATCATACACATAGTGAGCAGGTCCAGGGATAGATGAAGGAGAGTGATAGTTAGAATTGCCCAAAGGACAGGGGCATACTGCAAAGACGTACATTGTTGTGCTGGGAGGTCTAACCTTGCTGGAGGTTTAATCCGTCCACGTCGGAGCCGTGGATGGGGAAGTTCATCCATCGCACGAGAGACTTCTGGTACTTGGAGAATCTCAACACCCGAATCAATCATGGAGTTTTTTTTCCTTTGGAGGGAGAGAGGAAGCAGACCCGGTTTCTAAGGATGAGGCATATAAGGCGTTAATAGAAAGGACTTCCAGATGCTACATGCTTAACATCACGACATGAATATTTGTGGATGGAATTAATCTTATCATATTAGTAAAGAAACAAAATCATGTCCACTGGGAGCACCACTGATATGATCATCCAAATATATTGAGATATGAAAAAGGAAGATCTAGCCACTTCAAGCTTGATGACACCCAGAGACGGATCTGTTTCTAGTACACACAGATGAGGGCCCGAGTACCTACAAAATCTGCAGCCATGTAGCGGATCCTTCCTTCTGCCTCGCCATGCGCCTTTGGCCAATGGCAATCAATCTTCAGTTCATTATCAATGGAGCTCGCAAGTTTAGGACCACATCGAGAGGAGCCGCTGAAACCCATGTGCAATACCGATGGAGCTGAGGAGATTTTTTTCTATGAGAGTTTGAGAGAGATACGTGAGGGATTCTTTTTTTAGATGGAGATATGTGAGATATTAAGAGAGTTGGACTGGGGAAGAGAGAAACGTACCTGAGAGTTTTCTGTCATTGGAGAGAGATGCATGAGAGATTGGGAGAGAAATTGTACTCGTATTCTTTTTCTTGTTGGAGGGATACTTGAGAGGTCCTCAAAAACTAAAAGATTGACAGAGATTCTACGCAAAACAAATATGGACGCGTTAGCTGGCAATCGAGTGCCCCATATGGATTCCTGGCAACCTGCCCTATTAGGAAAGTTTTGGTTCCCCATGCAAAAGTGGAAAGTGATAGCCGCTATCACGCCCCGTGCGTTTCATCCGGGTTCTACTGCTCCACCCGTGGTTCCATTACTCTAACTCCTTCCTGCAATAGCATGCGGCAAACAAGTTAGAAATGTGTCACGTGCATTTAATTTCATGACAAAACAAATTCAAAAAGCTGCAACTTTTAAACCGAGCGTCAAAATTAATTTTCATTTTCACCATTAGGTTTCTCGTAGCAATATCTTCAAAACAAGATCTCATATGGGTATGTTTCGGTGAACTTTTTTTCAAGCAACTTTGCAGCCATACGAGGCAACTTCGGTGCCACAGAAAGCAACTTTGCAGTAGATTGCCTATCGCGATTACATATTTATCCCATTTCTTCTAAGTTGGCTGCGGGTTCTATAGGAAGCAAATCAAGTGCTATATGGGGCAACTTTGATGCTACATGAAAAAACTTGGAAGTAGATTCCCTATCACGATTACATATCTACCCCAAAGTGCTCCTAAATTGGCTGCCACAACTAGAAGAATCAACTTTTGGGCTATATGGTGCAACTTTTCTATCGCCTAATATCACATATGCTTCCCTCTAAAAGTTGGAGACCATGACTGCCAAGTTGCCTAACGTCATTTCTCAAGTTGCATAATATCATCTCTAAAGTTGCCTAACATGACTAGGAAGTATCATAACATTATCCTAACTTGCCTAGAAGTACTTTCTAGTACTATAAACAACTTAGCTTTAGAGGTAGACAAAACTTAGAAACATTGTTGGGCAAGTTTCATAGTATGGTAGGCAACTAATTAGTGATGGCACACAACTAAGCGTCATTGGTAGGCAACTAGTTAGCAATGTCAAGCAACTTATCGGTCATAAAATAGGCGACTAAAAATTGCAATGGGAGACTACTAAGGATCGACACTAGGTACTTTGTACTATTGTAGACAAAGGTAGACAAATTCATTAGCACACACTATGTAATGAACTTGCTTATGTGTACCATTAAAGTTGCGTCCCTTAGCAAGAAAGTTGCTTCCAAAGTTTCGTAAAGTTGCCACACCCAGGCAGATTCGCCTCTTCGCCCAAACAACAAAAATGGTGTGAAGTTGCCAATCCCCTAGCAAGTTACCACTTGTGGTAGACAACTAATGGTTTTTCATTTAGAGAACTTTGCTCCTATCCACCTAGACAACAAAACTGGTGTGAAGTTTGCTGCCCCCAAACAATAGGTCTTTTTGTCCTAGATAACTAGTGGGTTTTTTAGCGAAAGATTTTTATTTAGGCAACTTTGCCTTTGACCGTGACATCAGACTAGAGGCGATGGGGTGGAAGCCAAGGAGCAAGGAGTTGCTGACACTAGTAGAAAAAGGGTCAAACGTGAAGCACATTAGTGCCGGTTTGTATTTGAGCCGGCACTAATGTATACATTAGTGCCGGTTCCAACGGCTAGCCGGGCCGCTTTCATTAGTACCGGTTCGTGGCGAACCTTTAGCACCGGTTCGTGCCACCAACCGGTACTAATGAGAGTGGTGGCAGGATGTTGTCAGACTGGAGCCCCTCCAGCCCCTTTAGTACCGGTTCTTGGCATAAACCGGTACTAAAGGTCGTCCTACATAAACCCTTCATCCACCCGAGCTCGCTCTGTTCTTCCCCTTTCCCCTCTCCTCTCTGCTCTTCCCCTCTTCCTCTCGAGCTCATCACACATTTTGCCCAAAATTTGTCAAGATTTGAAGGCCCCCATCCATTCAAATGATCACAAAGGTTAGCAACTTTGTCCTTTCATCTCTCATTGCTAGATTAGCTCTTGCAATGCTTTATATAGTGATTAATTTGTGAGTTTAGTAATTTGGGAGGATATATATATATATATATATGTGTGTGTGTGTGTGTGTGTGTGTGCTAGCATTTGATTTATATGCAATTTGAGGTCAAAAATAACACTTAGTTTGCATATGTAGGTGTGGTTTACTTAGTGCCTTCTAAATCTCCGTCGTAACCACCGTCGATCGCCCGCACCGTCCCGTCGCCGGCACCACCTTGTGGTGAGCCTCTTGTTCATGAAATTTTATATAAAAATTGATGTTTATGTGATTTGGATATATATTTACTCGTATAATTATCTTACCCGTACGTTGTTTGTTATACATATAGTGCCACGGTTTTGATATCCGTCCCCGTCGGCCCTCGTCCTTGTTATGATTCGGATGTGGTATATATATTCTCTTTTAAAACTAGCTGCATTTCGAGTTTATGACAAATTATGCCCATCAAGTTGACATAGATATTTGTATGTAGGAGGTAGTTGAACCGGAAATTCCAACCGACCCTATTGTCGAGAGGTTAAATTTAGTTGAAAGAGAAAACGAGGATTTGAAGGAAAAATTGAAAAGAATTGAGGGGAGAAGATGGAATTGGAGTTGCATGTTGCCGATGTCGTCGATGATCACAAGATCAAGATGGAGAAAATGCGCTTGAAGATTAGAAAGATTAGAAAATATGCCATCGATAGTGAGGCTTGGTATCATTATGCTGTTGGATCCATTGTTACCTTAGTTGCGATCTTGATCGTATTTGTTGTTGCATTTAAATACTTTAGCTAGAGAGTTATTTGTTTGTTGCATTTAAGTGTTGTATGAACTTTATGTATGAACTTGTATTAATTTGGTCTATTCGGTGTTGTGTAATGAAGATGAGCCGGCAATGGATGTACGATGACCGATGCTCTCCCCAGTTCGTTGAGGGCGTGCATACTTTTCTACTTGCGGCTGAGGCAAACAAGCGGGCGGATGGTTTTATGCCTTGTCCATGTGCTCGCTGTAAGAATGGTCACAATTACTCTACGTCAAGAACCATTCACGTCCACCTGTTTTAGTCCGGTTTCATGCCCCATTATAATGTTTGGACCAAGCACGGAGAAAGAGGGGTTATGATGGAAGACAATGAAGAAGAAGAGGACGACGACAACTATCCTGGCCATGGGTTCCCTGAATACGATGATACAACAATGGGGGAAGAAGCTGAGCCGGTAATGCGGGAAGAAGCTGAGCCGGCAATGCGGGAAGAAGCTGAAGAAGAGGCATCAGATGAGCCCGTTGATGATCTAGGTCGGGCCATTGCCAATGCAGAGAGAAACTGCGCAAGTGATTTGGAGAAGAAGAAGTTGCATGGCATATTAGAGGATCACAAAAAATTGTTGTACCCGAATTGCGTAGGTGACAAGAAAAAGCTGGGCACCACACTGGAATTGCTGCAATGGAAGGCAGAGAATGGTGTATCTGACAAGGGATTTGGAAAGTTGCTGGTAATGATAAAGGATATGCTTCCAAAGGACAATGAATTGCCCGAGAGTACGTACGAAGCAAAGAAGGCTGTCTGCCCTCTAGGGTTAGAGGTGTAGAAGATACATGCATGCCCTAATGATTGCATCCTCTACCGTGGTGAGTACGAGGATTTGAACGCTTGCCCGGTATGTGGTGCATTGCGCTATAAGATCAGCCGCGATGACCCTGGTGATGTCGAGGGCCGGCGCCCCAGGAAGAAGATTCCTGCCAAGGTGATGTGGTATGCTCCTATAATACCACGGTTGAAACGTTTGTTCCAAAACAAAGAGCATGCCAAGGCGATGCGATGGCACAGAGAAGACCGTAAGAAAGACGGAAAGTTGAGAGTACCCGCTGACGGGTCGCAGTGGAGAAAAATCGAAAGAAAGTACGGGAAGGAGTTTGCAGATGACGCAAGGAGCGTATGGTTTGGTCTAAGCGCAGATGGCATTAATCCTTTTGGGGAGCAGAGCAGCAACCATAGCACCTGGCCTGTGACTCTATGTTTGTATAACCTTCCTCCTTGGTTGTGCATGAAGCGGAAGTTCATTATGATGCCAGTGCTCATCCAAGGCCCTAAGCAACCCGGCAACGACATTGATGTGTACCTAAGGCCATTAGTTGAAGAACTCTTGCAACTGTGGAATGGAACATGTGTACGTGCATGGGATGAGCACATGGGGGAAGAATTTGACCTAAAGGCGTTGCTGTTCGTGACCATCAATGATTGGCCTGCTCTCAGTAACCTTTCAGGACAGACAAACAAGGGATACCGTGCATGCACGCACTGTTTGGACGATACCGACAGTATATATTTGGCTAATAAGAATGTGTACCTGGGACATCGTCGATTTCTTCCGAGAAGGCACCCCGTAAGAAAGAAAGGCAAGCATTTCAAAGGTGAGGCGGATCACCGGACGAAGCCTCGCCACCGTACTGGTGCTGATGTACATGATATGGTCAAGGATTTGAAGGTGGTATTTGGAAAGGGTCCTGGTGGACAACCTGTTCCGAATGACGCTGACGGACGCGCACCCATGTGGAAGAAGAAATCTATGCAGGTCCGCTCCACAATCGACGTGATGCACGTGACGAAGAATCTTTATGTGACCCTGCTTGGCTTCTTGGGCGTGTATGGGAAGACAAAAGATACACCTGAGGCACGGGAGGACCAGCAACGTATGCACGGAAAAGACGGCATACATCAGGGTCATGCAAGCTACACTCTTACCAAAGAAGAGAAGGAAATCTTCTTTGAATGCCTGCTCAGTATTAAGGTACCGTCTGGCTTCTCGTCGAATATAAAGGGAATAATAAACATGGCAGAGAAAAAGTTCCAGAACCTAAAGTCTCATGACTGCCACGTGATTATGACGCAACTGCTTCCGGTTGCATTGAGGGGGCTTCTACCGGAAAATGTTCGATTAGCCATTGTGAAGCTATGTGCATTTCTCAATGCAATCTCTCAGAAGGTAATCGATCTAGAAATCATACCAAGGTTACAGAATGATTTGGTGCAATGTCTTGTCAGTTTCGAGTTGGTGTTCCCACCATCCTTCTTCAACATCATGACGCACATCCTAGTTCACCTATGCGAAGAGATTAACATTTTGGGCCCTGTATTTCTATACAATATGTTCCCCTTTGAGAGGTTCACGGAAGTCTTAAAGAAATATGTTCATAACCGTGCTAGGCCAGAAGGAAGCATCTCCAAGGGCCGTCAAAATGAGGAGGTCATTGAGTTTTGTATTGACTTTATTCCTGACCTTAAGCCGATTGTTGTTCCTGAATCGCGGCATAAGGGCAGACTAGATGGAAAAGGCACGCTAGGAGGGGAACAAATAATATGTATGGACGGGCATTCTCTCACTGAAGCACACTACACAGTTCTACAGAATTCCGCCTTGGTGGCTCCGTATATGGATGAACACAAGAATTTGCTACGCTCCAAACACCCGGAGCGGTCTGATGACTGGATTACACGTGAACAAATCAGGAGTTTCGCCAGCTGGTTGCAAGCACGTACCATGCATGACACCTCTATTGAAGATGACCTGTACTTGCTGTCCCAGTTACCATCTTCGAATATAATGACTTTCAAAGGGTACGAGATAAATGGTAATACATTTTACACGATCGCCCAAGATAAGAAGAGCACCAACCAAAACAGTGGTGTCCGCTTTGATGCAGAAACCAAGACGAGAAAGGAAACATATTATGGTTATATACAGGACATATGGGAACTTGACTATCGACGTGGTTTGAAGGTCCCTTTGTTTCGGTGCAAATGGGTCAATATGACACGAGGCGGGGTAACGGAAGACCCGCAGTATGGAATGACAACAGTGGATCTCAACAATCTTGCGTATGCAGACGAACCATTCGTCCCAGCCAATGATGTGGCACAGGTTTTCTATGTGAAGGACATGTCTACCAAGCCAAGAAAAAGAAAAGATAAGGAAGTGAATGCATCGTACGATGAGCCAAAGCGGCACATAGTTCTTTCTGGGAAGAGAAACATCGTGGGAGTGGATGACAAGACAGACAAGTCAGAAGATTATGAAAAGTTTGATGAAATTGCTCCATTCACAATGAATATTGATCCGAGCATCCTGTTAAATGATGAAGATTTTCCATGGCTACGACGCAAAGGGACACACGCGAAGAAAAAGTTTCACACCCAAAGATCTGGGATGTGATCGGCTTAACTATCATCACTTTCTTCTGTGTTTCACACCCAGGACGAATCTCTGTAATAGTTAGGGTAGCTAGTTATGTGTTTTGGCATTTGAAACGCGAAGAAATTTTATGTGCAAGCAAATTCTTTCATGCATTTACTGATTTTTTCAGCTAAATGACCCTGAAATTGAAAAGCATTTCAAATGAACTCAGAAAAGGATGAAAGTTGGCATGGTATCATAATTTCACCCACATAGCATGTGCAAAAAAGTAGAGAGGGTTACCGCAAAAACTGGATGCACTTCGTGTATAAAATGGACAATCTGTTTCGAAGTATCAGGGTTTCGGACAAAAACTCATCCGTTACAAAGGCATTTCATTTTTTAAATAACCTAAGCATTACCAAATTGAATATAATGATAAAACACACTAATATTAAACATAAGAAAAAAAGAATCACTGAAAAATCTATTTTCAAAGTTAAGTTATTCACAAAAATAAATAAAGCAAAAAATAAGAAAAAAAGCCCACCTACTGGGCCACAGCGGCCTGCATACGACTAGAAACCCAAATTCAAGTTGGGCCAGGATGCAGGCCCGCTAGCCCAGTAGGCCCAACAGGGCATCGCAGAAGAGGTAGGCCCAGAAGGCATGCTGAAGAGAGGAGCTCGAGACAGCAGCGACGGCGGGGCTTATAAGCAGGTGCGAGTGCCCCTCGACTAGCGAGGTGGGACTAAACTTTTGTGCCCCTCGCCTGGCAGCGCACACCCTTTAGTACCAGTTGGTGGTTCCACCCGGTACTAAAGGGGGGCCTTTAGTACCGGTTGGAGCCACCAATCGGTACTAAAGGGGATGCGGTTCCCGCCACTTGGCCTGGCCAAAACAGGCCTTTAGTACCGGTTGGTGGCTCCAACCGGTACTAAAGGTGCCTTCTATATATACAACACTTACGAAAATTTCATTCTCCCTCTGTTTCTTCCTCTATTTCCCCATTGAAGCACCGCCCGCGCGCCCCGATCGATCGACGCCGTCGCCGTCGCCGCCCCGTCCCCGTCGCCGCCCCCATCCCCGTCACCGTCCCCGTCCCCGTCGCCGCCCCGGGCCCGTCCCCGTCGCGCCGTCCCCGCATCACGCCCTGGCCCGTCGCCGCCCCTGGCCGTAGCCGTCACCCCGCTGTGAGCTCTCCCCCTCTAACCCCTCTCCCTCGCCCCCGGCGGCCACCATGGGCGCCGCCCCTCCCCGAGCCCATACACACACACAAGCATGATGAACACACACACACACATATGTATGAATTAATGCATGTATATATTAGTATATACATATTTTGTATATTTAATTAGTTTAGATTTTTTAGATTATTATTTTTTCACTAGTATATATGTATGAATGCATGTTAGATGGATATAATTAGTGTTTAATTAGTATGGATTTTTTTTTGTATAATGTTGTTTTTCAGTTTTTTAATGGATGTATAAAAGTTGTGTTTTCTGTTTTTAGTGTTAGATGCTTAATTAGTATGAAATAGCATATAGAATTTTGACATATGCAATGATAGCATAATTAGTGTTATATAGAAATGTTAGAAATTTTAGTTATCAAAATCCAATCATTAAAAAAATGTTACTTTTTGCGGGCATATAGCTAGTATTTGTTGTCGACGATGCCCGGCCCGCATCCTCGCTGTCGACACGTCCGCGACGACGTCCAACTGGCCCATGTCCGGGACTGGGCTCCGCCGGGCTGGCACTGGGAGGTGCTGCCTGGAGGGGCGCACCGCTTGATGAGGAACCCGGCCCCGGGTCCCGTCGTCGACCCTAATCTCGTTTGGTGGCGTTCGCGTGGGCCAGTTTCGGTGCGGAGGGAGCCGGCCCCGCCGGAGGTGGTACGTCGTCGTGTCAGGGAGGAGGACGAGCACGTCATCGCTACATTGTTGCGTTAGAGGGCGGCAGGTTCTCCAATACCTGGCAGTTTCTTCAGGGATCTCACTTCAGCTATGATCTTGTGAGGGTTCCTTCTCTTTGGGTGTCCACCGCCTAGCCAGTGATGTACTATTCAATATTATATATTATTCGAGACGATGTATTCGAGATTAAATCTATTATTCGAGACGATGTATTCGAGATTATATCTATTATTCGAGACGATGTATTCGAGATTATATCTATTATTCGTGACGATGTATTCGAGATTATATCTATTATTCGAGATTATACTAAATTGTTTTATATTTCTTTTGGCATAGTTAAATAAAAGCTATGGCGGACAATACCGACAGAGAGAGAGAGAACAGACCATGTTCGATATCATACGCGGGCCAGATGATGATCAGAATGAAGAAGATTTTGACGGCTCTGAATTTCTAAACAACACCGGAGAGGGTGATATGATATTCGATCGCGATGACCGAGAAGATGAAGTCATGAACTACGACGAAGAACATGTTGATCCTGAAACAACAAACACCGGCGAGGTATATATATTTATATAAGCAGGAATCTGGTGATCATCGCATGTTTTAAATGAGTTGAAGATATATTAACGAATCGATCTTTCTTCTTTCAGCCATCCGGATCGAGCAAATCTTCAGGCAAAAGGACGAAACGAGGCCCGAACAAAAAGTTGAAGGAGGGCGTAAAGTACAATATCGAGGCATTCAAACCTAATGGCGAACCATTAGCGCCTAAGAAGATTGCGGACAAGTTCGTTCGTCAGTGCGGAGTTCTTGTGAAGGACCAACTCCCGATCTCCCTTCAAGAATGGAGAAAGCCAGCAAAGCCACGTCCAAATGTTACTTTTGTTGACGAGAATAAAAAAACTGCTTTGGGATACTCTCATGGAACATTTCACCCTACCAGATCATTTCACAGAAGAAGATGTGCAGAAAGTCAAGGACGCTGCTTTTAGGAAGATGGCGGTTGCATTCAAGAACCACAAGAGAACGACGTGGGAGAAGTACGTCAAGGGAGGAAGGAAGACTCCAGTATTCGAGGGGATACTAGAGAATCAAAGTGCTCATTGGGACGATTTCGTGAAATTCAAGGATTCAGAATTAGCTAAGGAACGGTCGAGAATAAACAAGAAGAATGCCGAAAAAAGGATAAGTTCCATAAGCTGGGGCCAGGTGGCTACGCGGTGGCAATGCCTAAGTGGGATAATTCTGAGAAAGAGATGGAGGATGCAAGTGTCACTCCGGTTACTAAGAGCTGGCCCCCCAGGTGCAGGACTTGGTTCTATGCGCATGGGGGGGGGAGTTGGACCCGAAGACAGGCAATGTTTCGACGAAGGCATGTCTGAACGGAGCCGACGATGCGCTACTTGTTGCAATAGAAGAGGCTCGATCGGGGGTGTTCCAGCCCAACAGAGAGAACGACGAGCTTACGCGTGCCCTGGAAAATCCTGAACACCCGGGAAGAACACGAGGCAAGGGCGCTATTCCGTGGTATGAGGGGTTTTCGGACTGGAATGCCGACTACAGAACCCGTGCGAGAAAGAAGATCGCGGAGGAGAAGAAGAGGAAGATGGAGGAGGAGCAGAGGAAGCGGGACTATGAACGCCTTCAAGGCCTAGAAGCAAGTCAAGCGGAATTGGCAGTTAAATTCCAGCGGCAGCAAGAGCAGATCGACTCACTTAGCCAGCAAAGGGGGTCTCAGCATCTGCAGCAGCTAGCGGATGATCCGGCATTGGATAGCACCGCCCCATCCATGCCGAGAAGCAGCATGGGTTCCGCCCCGGGCGACGCAGTGCTGGATAGATACCCCGTGGATGACATCACGGAGAACACTAACTGCGAGCTACACTTCAAAATGAAGAACATATCCATGAAGGTGGCGGACGCCATTGCTTTTTCAAATTCCCCCGAGGCAACCTTCCATTGCAACCCGATTCCAGCGGGCTATGCTCGTGTCTTGGTTGATGAGGTGGTGGACCCATATTCGGAGCTACAACTTGACATTCCTGGAGGTGACGACGAGCACACATTGGGAGAGGCCATACATCATGTCATCCTATGGAGAAAGGATTGAATCATCTTTCGAAGGCCACCGACACCGCGTCACCCGACTCCTCGTCGAAGTCCGCCACCGAGTCAGCAGACTCCCGCTCCAAGTCCACCAACGCGTGAGGCCACTCCTCATCCTCCAAGTCCGGCAAAGTGTCAGGCCACTCCTCCTCCAAGTCCGACACAGCGTCAGATGTCCACTCCTCCTCCAAGTCCGGCACAACCTCAGGCCACTCCTCCTCCAAGTCCGACACAGCTTCAAGCCACTCCTCCCCGTCCAACTCAGCCCCGTCAGCCGTTACCGCCGCCTCAGCAATCGCAGAAGAGACACCCCGCAGCTATGGTGCGTACCGGTACGAGTCAAGGTCATAGTACAGGAAGTACAGGCGGAGGCAAGCGATATAAATATGGTCCAAACCTCACTACTCCTCTTCCTGTGAGGGCTTACGACAGGACCGAGGAGCAAACCAATGCCATAGTGCGGGCAGAAGTCGACGCCCATTTTGGACCGAAACCGCCACCGCCGCCAAGGGAGAAAGTGCCTGTGGAAGTAGTTGACCACTTCATTCGTATGGCTCAACCACCAGCTCCTAAGCCTATTGACACAGACTATGAGCGCCACATCAAGAAGTTACATCGACGACGTCTACAGAAGGAGGCGAGCTCGAGCTCGAGCAAACAACAAGCAGCTGTCAAAAAATGCGGGAAAACCGTTGCCCAGCTGGGAAAACAGGCGGCGCAATCGATCCCCCGCTTGTTGTGCCGCCAACAACACGTGACAGTACGCGCGCCCAATATTATTGTGGCCAAACAGTTTACGTTCCCGTGGTGGGCGATGTGGTAATAACCCAGGAGCATATAATGCAGGCTGAAGAACTCAAGATCACTGTTGGACAACTCCTCGAGATCGAGGACATGCCTGGGATTACAGAGGAGGAAATAATACGGAAATATGTCCGGGGCCAACCTTTGGTCGAGCCAGAAGATGTCAACAAGCTCCCAACGAGAATGTATGAATTGCATCAATGGTACATGGACATTACCAAGAGATCCGATCGAGAGTCCCTCATGGTGTATGTCAAGAAGGATGATTACTACCATGAGAAAGCTGTGGCCGTTGAGTATTCTGAACTGTTTCAGTTATACAATCAAGACGCACTCGACAAATCTATCGTCAGTTGCTATTGTCTGTAAGTGATTTCTTTCTGTAATTTAAGTCTCAAGCTAGCTGTAGTGATCCTTTTGATCAATCATTACCTGTAATTATCCTCACTATATTCTTTTCTGTGATATTATGCAGGATGAAGATGTATGAAATGAGAAAAGGTGGACGCTATGGCATTGGGTTCATTGACCCAAACACCGTTAATGAATACACATGGAAAATAAACAAGCATCATGAAAAAGAGGTAGAGGACAGCATGCTAGAGTTCTTGAAGCGCCTCAAATACAATGAAGATATACTACTTCCTTACAACTTCCAGTGAGTCACACTTTCTTGTACTACAAATTCTCTGTTTTTGCCTACTAGCTAGCTACATGTTTTTGCTTACATATGCCCGCTTAATTAAGACATGCAAACGTGTGTGCATGCAGATTTCACTGGATCTTGTGTATCATTAAAGTTGACGCCGGAACAGTTGAAATACTGGACTCGCTACTCAAAGCAAATAGTAACTATAACATCTTGTTTGGGATAGTCAACAGGTAATTTCAATCATTATTAACTATATATCTCAGCCTATTTAGTTCGTCATTTCATGATATGAACTATTTAATAACCCCTTTATTCATTTTCTTTGTCGGCAGGCAGGGCTTGGGCAAGGTTCATCAGCGTCACGGAAGGCGAATGGAAACCACAGCTGAAATGGTTTCGACCCAAGGTAAGTAATTAAGTAGTACTAGCTAGCTAGCTAGTTGCCATCTCTTTAATTATCATGCTTGATTAATTATTATCTGATCAAATTAAATTCCATTCTCCTAATAAAGGCCCTGAAGCAGGCGCAGGAGACTGATCTGTGTGCATTCTGCGTTTGCGAGAACATTGCATGACGGTGTCCGAAAGGAGCAGATCTCAAAGACATGAATGGGTACGCTTGTCAGAACACTATTAACAATTTTTACACCATTATCGATATCTAGTCACACAACTAATACACATGCATATTGATCTCCTTCTTAACAGCTCAAAGAGGTGCGGGACAAGCTCCTAGAAACGGAGCGCGTAGAAGCACTTCAAGAGGAAATAGCGGGATTTTTGCTCGACCAGGTCATAAATCTGAAGGGAGAATACTATTACCCGCTACCGCCCCCATCGACCAGGTCATGAACCACTTCCAATTGTCATCGTGCTCCGAAGGCACCAATTAGGCTAATGCCACTGGCTCCGAAGGCAACATGCATATGTAGGAGAAATTGTATATAGCTATACATGTGTGTATGTGTAAATTAATATGGTGGTTTGTGAGACATTGATGATATGTATATATGATTGGTTCTACTAGAAACGGATGCATAACGTGTACAATGTGTAGTACCGTAAAATACCAGCAAACAAAAAAGAATTAAAATGGAAAACACAAAATTAAATGAAAAAGAAATCATAAAACCAAAAACCCCCCCAAACATTTTAGTACCGGTTGGTGTTACCAACCGGTACTAAAGGGCTCCCGGCCCCCGGAGCTGGCTCGTGCCACGTGGTTGCCCTTTAGCACCGGTTCGTGCTGAACCGGTACTAAAGGGGGGGGGCTTTAGTGCCAAAACTTTAGTGTCGGTTCCTAAACCGGCACTAAAGGGCCTTACGAACCGGTGCTATTGCGCGATTCTGCACTAGTGTGAAGATGACAACGTAGACGGGTCTTCTACCAAACAATTAATGGTTGTTGATTATGTTACAACCAAAATGGTTTGCTTGTTTGGTGAACCAAAATGAAAAGCTATTTCAGTGTATCAAATTGATGAAAAAAAACTATAGAACTTTGGTGATTTAGTCAAGTAATGTTTATATGTAGTCAGCATATCCTATTGTAAATAGTAACTGGTTCCAATTATAAATCAATTTGCCTCTAAAATGTATATCTGGGCAACTCACGCCAGCCTCTCTAGCAACTAACTTGTATGGTTTGGGCAAGTTTTGGGCGAAATAAACCAAGTACTCTCGGGAGAGGATCTTTGGGCAACTCACGCCAGTATCTGTAGCAACTAACCATCATGCGTTGGGCAAATTTTGGTAACTTTTTGCTCAAATTGTCGATGATTCTAGCCCCCGCACCCCCACACCGCAAACCTCCCCCGCATTCAAAAATCATCAATTCGCCCAAAAAATCTAAGACCCCACACACCCCTCTTCAACATCCCTATCCCTACCTCTATCGCATATAATCGTAGATTTGGGTAAAAACACATGCTTAGGGGGTCAATTTCGAGAAACTTGCCAACGAATTTTGGCCCAATTCCTCGACCGTTGGCGACAACACTTTCCTGGCTCTAGATCCTCTCCGCTAGGTGATCACGGCGCACAGACAACACTGCCCCCTCGAATGTCGTCCTACTTCGCTTGGGCCAGGCAACTCGTATGCTAACTTATGGCAACTGTCGACACAAAAAAAACCTAAAACAAATCATACCGAGGAAATCTAGTTTCGGCAACTCAATTAGCATGGTCTAGACAACTCGTATGCTAACTTCTGGCAACTGTCCACACCAAAAAAACTCGGAACAAACCGTACTGAGGAAGTCTGGTTTTGACAACTCAACTAGTAGGGGGCAGGAACTCCTACTCAATCTCATGGAAACTCCAATAAAAAACTCCCCCAACCTCCTCTCTGGTTTACATGGGGCAGGCAACTCAATATCAATCTTGAAGCAACTTCACATCAATCTCGAAGGAACTCACAGATCTGGCAAAAACCTAACACAACCACTGATTAGCGTGGAGACTCGCCCCTCGCTCCTGAAATTACACACCACGGATCTAACAACTCCGACCCCCTAGGATCCCATCTCTAGTCTCTACGCGCATGATCCCCTCCTCCCTCCCGGCGCCCATGAAAAATCCCCACCCCTCCCTAGGATGCAACGAGCTAGAGGAACCTCGTCGGAGAAGAAACGGGAACGAAAAAAATGGCAGGAGGAACGAGTTCTGTACCTCGGGATTTCTGCAGCGAGTCCCCTCCTTGCTCGCCGGAAACGCAGCGTCGCCACGACCTTCACCTGCCCCCTTGAGATGGAGATAGAGCGCACCCCACTACGCTCCCGCGCCCACTCCATCGCATCATCTCGCGCCTCCGTCATAGAACCGCCGCCAGCACCCATGGCCTGTGAGCTTCGGCAATAAGCCGCCAATCCCCGCAATAGCCAACGCCAGCCTTCGTGCGAAGCAAAAATGGAGCGGGAGGAAAAAAACCATGTGTGCGCGGAGGGAGTGCTTCACTTACCTCGCGATTTTAACCAGCGAACAGCCTCCTCGCTTGCCAGAACTCGTAGTGTCGCTGGCGACCTTCACCCCGATCCTTCGCCCCTCTTGTGGTGCTCTGCCGCCGCGCGCGTGCTCCTCCAGCACCACGAGCACCACCGAACTCCAGCAGCCCACGCCCCTTCAATTTCCGCCATGGATTGGATTTGGCGTGGTGATGGACCTGGTGGATTTTTTTTGAAACGAGGCAAAAGACTTGCCATTTTCATTGATTAATAAAAAGAGAATTTCCCGGTTAATTAATGGAAGGGTTAATTATCCTTTTGCCCTCAGTGGGGTCCATGTGCTCAGTTTTGCCCTCAGATGCGAATTGTCCTCAGTTTTGCCCCTAGTCCGAGCACAGCAACTACGACGAGGCCAAACGGCCATATTTGAGTCCATTCCGTCCACCGGCGTTAGTGGTTGTGGGTCCGGAGCTTACACGTGGGACCGCGTGGACGTGGGTCCGGAGCTGACATGTAGGCCCGTGCAACTAAATCCCCAAATCATTGGCAACCCATCCGCCCGGTCGGCTGTCCTGCGCCGCCGCCGCCGCCACCTGCGCCGCCACCTGCGCCGCGGCCAGCACCTGCCCCGCCACCAGCTGCACGGCCTGCTCTGCCGCTGCCTCCCTGCGCCTATGCTCCACGGCTACCTGTGACGCCCACCACCTTCCTGCGACAGCACGGGTGGGGCGCCCGCCACCTGCTCGATCCGCGGCGCGGCCTCCTTCCGTGTGCCCGGCCGGAGCGCTCAAAGGTGGGGGGCTGCTGGAGCTATTTAAACTAGGAGGAAGAACCCTAGGGCGAAATGGTGAGCAGCGGCAACCCCGGAGTATTTGGCGAGGCAGGCATCGGGCCGGAGATCCGCCGCGTCCACGACTGGGTTCCCGAGGGGTAAGTCTCGCCTCTTGTTTAGATTGAGCTTAGTTGTGCATTTGAACACTCGATTCGAGTAGGTTTGCCCAATTAGTGTGCTGATTGCGTCTCTGTTTTTTGCCGGTTAGGATGGAGTTGCGGTTTGCTTTCATGCATGGTGCACATTAGAAGGGACCGGTACATGTTCGATGCAAAGGATAAGAAGGAATACCAAGGAGGTTTTGATTATCGGTTGCCAATGACTAGTAATTGGAGTTTCAGACAAGTTGGGGAGGTAATTTGTAGCCAATATCCTTGGGGTTTGCTTGATGAAGTGGTATACAGATACTATGATGGGGAAAAGAATTGGGTGACAGTTAGTAATGATGAAGAGCTAGCTACCATGTTTGTTAGGCATAAAGATTAAGATAATTTTCATGTGAGGCTGCAAGTTGATGTGCTTGAGCAGGCATTTGGACCTAGGATGGCGGGTGCAACATCTCGGGGAGAACCAAGTCGTCGTAATGGCATCTCTAGCCAGAACAGTTCAGTTGGTGCACGGCGACGTGGTGGCTCGACAAGTGTGGGCAACAGCAGTAGGGTCCCCCTTGAAGCGGAGCCTGATGGCTACAATTCTGGGGTTGATGGAGAGAAGCTATATTCTGATGTTATTCGGAATTTACGACGGACACCTCGGACTGAAAATCAAGATGAGGCTCACAATGCAGTCCGTGTGGATGATGACGCGATGGATGAGGACGAAGACCTTGCAGCTGTTGAATGGGACCCTTTGAATCCTCATATGGAAGAAGGTACAGTTTTTGCATCCATGAATGAGTGTAGAAATGCACTTGTGACATACTGCATCAAGGTAGAACGTACTTTCAAAGTTGACAAGAGTGATCAAGTACGTTACAGAGTGCACTGTCCGACAGAAGGTTGTCCATGGAGGCTGCTTGCATCTAAAATACGGAATAGCACTAATGTTCAGGTCAAAGTGAACCCTTTTAAGCACACATGCCAGGAATCAACCCTTAGGAAGGATACAATCAGTAGAGCGAAGTCAAGATGGGTGGCAGAAGAAGTCAAGAAGTGGGTGAAAGAAAACCAGCAAGTGGGTCCAAAGGAATTGCAGAAGAACATCAAAGATAAGTTCAAGATAGATTTACCATACATGAGGTTGTTCAATGGTAAACAACATGCTATGGATTCTATTTATGGTAACTGGCAGGAAAGTTTTCAATTGTTGTATTCATTCAAAGGTGAAGTGGAGAGGACAAGCCCAGGTGGTATTGTAGATATTGATCACCACACCGTGGAGTACACATTCAGGGGAGTGACAAAGACCAAGGAATGCTTTAGGAGGGTTTTTGTCTGCTTTGAGGCTTGTCGCCGGGGTTTTTTGGCAGGCTGCAGGCCTTATTTGGCTATTGATGCCACTTTTCTCAGAAGGAGGTTTAAAGGACAGTTAGTAGCAGCTTGTGCAGTTGATGCACATAGTTTTGTATTTCCAGTTGCCTATGGTGTGCTGGAGACAGAGTCTGAGGAGAGCTGGACTTGGTTTTTGCATAATCTCCGCCGGGCTATTGCACATCCCAATGGGTTGGTCATTCATACAGATGCCTGCAAAGGTTTAGAAGTGGCCGTGGATAATGTGTTCCCTGGAGTAGAGCATAGGGAATGCATGCGTCACCTTGCTGCAAATTTCATGAAGAAATTCGAAGGAAAGGTGTATACCGACAATTTATGGCCAGCATCTTTGACATGCAGTGTGAAGAAGCACAACTACCACTTGAGGCAGTTATACATGAATCCCAAAGTGAAAGAATACTTGGAAACACACCCCTCCAAGTTATGGGCCAGAAGCCAATACAGTGAAGTGAGCAAAGTTGACTATGTGCACAATAATCTAGCAGAGTCTTTCAACTCAACGATCCGGAAACTAAAGGGTCATTATATGGTGGATTTGCTTGACAGGATAAGGATAGAATACATGCAGAAATTTCATTATCGTGCAGGAATAGCCGAGGCAAAATTCATGGGCCACATTATCATCCCTGCCGTGATGAATGAACTGAAGCAGAAGACAACAGGCTTGGAAATGAACATGACTCTTTGCTCGGGTACCACAACAGAGATATCATATTTGGATAAAGAGAAGAGGGAATGGAGATATCCAATGGATTTAGAAGCTAGAACTTGCAGTTGTGGACAATGGCAGATAACTGGGTTGCCATGCATTCATGCCTTGTTTTTCATCACTTCTCTCCCAGGTCCAGCAGGGAACATACAGCAGTATGTGTATGATTACTACTCTGTTGCAAGGTTCAAAGCCACATATGCTTATGCCTTGCCTGCTATGGAGGGAAAACAACAATGGGACATGGTGGACCCTGGATTCAAGCTTTGCGCTCCAATTCTGAAGAGAGCAGCAGGTAGACCAAGGAAGAGTCGAATCAGACCTCGCAGCGAAGGAGCTGGACTTGGAGCGAGGAAGCGTAAGTGCACAAGGTGTGGTGGGTCTGGTCATTTTGGCAAGTATTGTGATAACACAGTAGATCCAGCGTTCGGAGAGAGTTTCGATGAAGGCTTCGATGAAAATGTTGGTCAGCAGCCGATTGCCTCAACAGATGATGAAAATGATGGTCAACAGCTGGTTGCATCAGATGAGGATTTTGACGAGGTTCCAAATGATGATGGTCAACAACCGCATGATTTTGACGATGATCCAAAATATCCTCCAAATAATGATTCAAGTGAGGCTCCAAATGGTGATCCAAGTGAGGCTCTAAATGGTGATCATGGTGATCCAAGTGAGGCTCCAAATGATGATCCAAGTGAGGCTCCAAATGGTGACCAACCTTCTGTTGTTGTGAGTTCTGCTAGGTATGTAAATCTTGCAAGGGTCAAATACTACTGTACATCTATCACTTGACATGATCTCATTACCGTTTATGTTTTGCACAGCTCTATGGTAGGTTTGAAGAAGACGCGCAACGTACCGACAACTAAGAGAAGAAGAGAACAAACAATGAGCACAAGGTGCACGAGGAGCAAAGTGATGGTAAGAAGCTCAAGGAACAGACAGAAGCCCCAACGCTATCTATGAATAATTATGAAACATTATGAATAAGGGATGATGTTGTATTATGAAACATTTATCACTTGACATGTTGTATTTCTGTTGGATGACGTTAGACCTATGTTAGAAGTATGTTTGACATGATGTTTGAATGAGCACATGGTTTTCCTTTTTTGATTTTTTTGAATTTTGTTTTGCTCATTTAAATTCTGGTCAAACCTAACTTTGACCAAGATTTAAACAAGTCTAAAATATCAAAATAAAAAACTAAGCCTGGATACTTCTTAGTCAATCCAAAATGAAGTTGTGGTGAGCTTTTTGAAATTTTCATGAAAAATGTGCTAAAAAGAGGGGTCCAAAGGTAGGGTAAACGGCCTCATTTCTAAGCAAAAAAAAATTTCGACCTTGTCTAAATCAACCAAATAACTTTCCTACACATATATTCTATATGTACAGACTATGTGAGCTGGTTTTTCCATTTTTTGATTTTTTTTAAAATTTGTTTTGCTCATTTGAATTCTGGTCAAACTTAACTTTGACCAAGATTTAAACAAGTGTAAAACATCAAAACGAAAAACTAAGCCTGGATCCTTCTTAGTCACTCCAAAATGAAGCTGTGGTTAGTTTTTTAAAATTTTCATGTTCATTTCCCCAAAACACTTCTCTTCACTTCATACAAGAGAGTTTGAGATACTCGAGATATCATACAATACACATGAACTTATCATTTAATTGTATGTAAAGCTTGTTTACCAACTTAAATCGTTAGTATATGACATAAGAAGACTATGTGCGTAGGTTTTTTATTTTTCTCATTTTTATTTAATTTATTATGCTCATTTGAAATCTGGTCAAACATAGCTTTGACTGCTCCAAACCCCTCCCAAACCCCGCTAACCCTAGCGCTGAACAAGGACCGTTCATCTAACCCTAGCGGTGATCAAGGGCCGTCGATCTAACCCTTATAGAAGGAATCTGCGGGGAGGGGGGGGGGGCGATCCGCGAGATGCAATCTGATTGGCTGGGAGACCCATTGTTTTTTTAACAAATACCGGGCGCGCTGGATGGACCGTTGGGCCATCTCGTGCTCTGGGCCTGAGACCGCAGTAAATAGCCCATCTCAGCCTTTCCAGGCCTTGAGTGCATGGAGGCGGCGACGTGGGTTTGCATGCACGGGAGGCGGCGACGTGCATGCATGCAAGCGAGGCGCGCTAGGTGAGCTAGGCTAGCGAGGCGAGCTAGGTGGTTCAGTGCAGTGGTTCAGGGCAGCGATTCACATGCACCGCCCGGTTAAAGAGCTATGCAGTGATTCAGATGCACTAGGTGAGCTACGCGTCCCATGCATCGTTTTGTGCAAAAATTTAAGTGTGCAAAACATAATGGATACACACACGCGTCTGGATTCACACACGCACCGTTCTCATCCTTTCTCTCTTCCTCTCCCACGCACAGGCCTATAAATGGGGTGCCTCTCTTCCTCTCCCACCCACAAGCCAGATCCGATCCTCTCCAACTTCAAACACCCAAGCGACCGAGCCCTCCCCAAGCGAGACCAAGTGAAGAGGCAGTTCAACGGGCCGACCTTCAACCGTCCGCCTGTCGTGCCGGAGCTGCGCTACCCACCGGGCGTGCTCGTGGAGAGGGAGCTCCGTGTGTGGGCTATTTCAAGGTGGAGGGGTTCCGTCGAACTCACCCGCGCCTTCCTCAGAGTCGGCTATGCCCACCTCCCACGGGGCTCGCCGAGGATGTTCACCCTCAACGAGGTTCGTGACAGCGGCGGCATCCTCCTACTGCTCACGGTCACCTTCACCAACCCGTTTGACGCGCGCGAGCTCCTCGGCCAAGTCTTTTGTTGCGGCTGCGAGGCCATCTTCTTCACCGTCTACAACATCTACACCAACTACGAACGCATCTTCCCTGCTCCAGGCCAGATGCACTCCCTTCCCTACGACGAGGAGGAGGAAGTGTGAAGATGAAGACGGTGTTCAAGGGGCGCGCGCTGAAGGAAATATGCCCTAGAGGCAATAATAAAGTTATTATTTATTTCCTTATATCATGATAAATGTTTATTATTCATGCTAGAATTGTATTAACCAGAAACATAATACATGTGTGAATACATAGACAAACAGAGTGTCACTAGTATGCCTCTACTTGACTAGCTCGTTAATCAAAGATGGTTATGTTTCCTAACCATGAACAAAAGAGTTGTTATTTGATTAACGAGGTCACATCATTAGTTGAATGATCTGATTGACATGACCCATTCCATTAGCTTAGCACCCGATCGTTTAGTATGTTGCTATTGCTTTCTTCATGACTTATACATGTTCCTATGACTATGAGATTATGCAACTCCCGTTTGCCGGAGGAACATTTTGGGTGCTACCAAACGTCACAACGTAAAAGGGTGATTATAAAGGAGTACTATAGGTGTTTCCAATGGTAGATGTTGGGTTGGCGTATTTCGAGAATAGGATTTGTCACTCCGATTGTCGGAGAGGTATCTCTGGGCCCTCTCGGTAATACACATCACATAAGCCTTGCAAGCATCATAACTAAAATGTTAGTTGTCAGATGATGTATTACAGAACGAGTAAAGAGACTTGCCGGTAACGAGATTGAACTAGGTATTGGATACCGACAATCGAATCTCGGGCAAGTAACATACCGATGACAAAGGGAACAACGTATGTTGTTATGCGGTCTGACCGATAAAGATCTTCGTAGAATATGTAGGAGCCAATATGGGCATCCAGGTCCCGCTATTGGTTATTGACCGGAGACGTGTCTCGGTCATGTCTACATTATTCTCGAACCGTAGGGTCCGCACGCTTAACGTTACGATGATAGTTGTTATGAGTTTATGCATTTTGATGTACCGAAGGTTGGTCAGAGTCCCGGATGTGATCACGGACATGACGAGGAGTCTCGAAATGGTCGAGACATAAAGATTGATATATTGGAAGCCTATGTTTGGACATCGGAAGTGTTCCGGGTGAAATCGGGAATTTTACCGGAGTACCGGGAGGTTACCGGAACCCCCCGGGAACCAAATGGGCCTTATTGGGCCTTAGTGGAAAGGTGAAAGGGGCAGCCCAAGGTGGGCTGCGCGCCACCCCCCTCCCCTAGTCCTATTAGGACTAGGAGAGGTGGCCGGCCACCTCTCCCCCTCTTTTTCCACTTGGGAGTCCTATTAGGAATAGGATTGGGGGGGGGGAGTCCTACTCCCGGTAGGAGTAGGACTCCTCCTGCGCCTCCCTAGCTTGGCCGGCCAGCCCTCCCCCTCTCAACCTTTATATACGGGGGCAGGGGGCACCTCTAGACACAGAAGTTGATCCTTGAGATCGTTCCTTAGCCGTGTGCGGTGCCCCCTGCCACCAAATTCCACCTCGATCATACCGTTGTAGTGCTTAGGCGAAGCCCTGCGTCGGTAGTACATCAAGATCGTCACCACGCCGTCGTGCTGACGGAACTCTTCCTCGACGCTTTGCTGGATCGGAGCCCGAGGATCATCATCGAGCTGAACGTGTGCTAAGAACTCGGAGGTGCCGGAGTAACGGTGCTTGGATCGGTCGGATCGGGAAGAAGACGTACGACTACTTCCTCTACGTTGTGTCAACGCTTCCGTTGCGATCTACAAGGGTACGTAGATCAGACTCCCCCCCTCGTTGCTATGCATCACCATGATCTTGCGTGTGCGTAGGATTTTTTTTGAAATTACTATGTTCCCCAACAGTGGCATCCGAGCCTAGGTTTTATGGTTTGATGTTATTTGCACGAGTAGAACACAAATGAGTTGTGGGCGATACAAGTCATACTGCCTACCAGCATGTCATACTTTGGTTCGGCGGTATTGTTGGACGAGACGACCTGGACCAACCTTACGTGTACGCTTACGCGAGACCGGTTCCCTCGAGGTGCTTTGCACATAGATGGCTTGCGGGCGACTGTCTCTCCAACTTTAGTTGAACCGAGTGTGGCTACGCCCGGTCCTTGAGAAGGTTAAAACGGAGTCTATTTGACAAACTATCGTTGTGGTTTTGATGCATAGGGTGAGATGAGTTCTTGCTTAAGCCCGTAGCAGCCACGTAAAACTTGCAACAACAAAGTAGAGGATGTCTAACTTGTTTTTGCAGGGCATGTTGTGATGTGATATGGTCAAGGCATGATGTTGATTTTATTGTATGAGATGATCATGTT
Organism: Triticum monococcum; assembly: GCA_034509565.1. NCBI lineage: Eukaryota > Viridiplantae > Streptophyta > Magnoliopsida > Poales > Poaceae > Triticum > Triticum monococcum. Next base: position 23,429,149 of record CM067842.1, on the reverse strand, counting down.
TTGTAACCAAGTTATCGGCAACTGGCAGGAGCCATATGGTTGTCGCTTTATTGTATGCAATGCAATCGCGATGTAATTCTTTACTTTATTGCTAAGCGGTAGTGATAGTCGTGGAAGCTTAAGATTGGCGAGACGACAACGATGCTACGATGGAGATCAAGGTGTCGCGCCGGTGATGATGGTGATCATGATGGTGCTTCGGAGATGGAGATCACAAGCACAAGATGATGATGGCCATATCATATCACTTATATTGATTGCATGTGATGTTTATCTTTTATGCATATTATCTTGCTTTGATTGACGGTAGCATTATAAGATGATCTCTCACTAAATTATCAAGAAGTGTTCTCCCTGAGTATGCACCGTTGCCAAAGTTCATCGTGCCCAGACACCACGTGATGATCGGGTGTGATAAGCTCTACGTCCATCTACAACGGGTGCAAGCCAGTTTTGCACACGCAGAATACTCAGGTTAAACTTGACGAGCCTAGCATATGCAGATATGGCCTCGGAACACAGAGACCGAAAGGTCGAGCGTGAATCATATAGTAGATATGATCAACATAACGATGTTCACCATTGAAAACTACTCCATCTCACATGATGATCGGTTATGGTTTAGTTGATTTGGATCACGTGATCACTTAGAGGATTAGAGGGATGTCTATCTAAGTGGGAGTTCTTAAGTAATTTGATTAACTGAACTTAAACTTATCATGAACTTAGTACCTGATAGTATCTTGCTTGTTTATGTTGATTGTAGATAGATGGCTCGTGCTGTTGTTCCATTGAATTTTAATGCGTTCCTTGAGAAAGCAAAGTTGAAAGATGATGGTAGCAATTACACGGACTGGGTCCATAACCTGACGATTATCCTCATTGCTGCACAGAAGAATTACGTCCTGGAAGCACCGCTGGTGCCAGGCCTGCTGCTGGAGCAACACCAGATGTTATGAACGTCTGGCAGAGCAAAGATGATGACTACTCGATAGTTCAGTGTGCCATGTTTTACGGCTTAGAATCTGGACTTCAACGATGTTTTGAACGTCATGGAGCATATGAGATGTTCCAGGAGTTGAAGTTAATATTTCAAGCAAATGCCCGAATTGAGAGATATGAAGTCTCCAATAAGTTCTATAGCTGCAAGATGGAGGAGAACAGTTCTGTCAGTGAGCATATACTGAAAATGTCTGGGTATAATAATCACTTGATTCAGATGGGAGTTAATCTTCCAGATGATTGAGTCATTGACAGAATTCACCAATCACTGCCACCAAGCTACAAGAGCTTCGTGATGAACTATAATATGCAAGGGATGAACAAGACTATTCCCGAGCTCTTCGCAATGCTGAAAGCTGCGGAGGTAGAAATCAAGAAGGAGCATCAAGTGTTGATGGTCAACAAGACCACTAGTTTCAAGAAAAAGGGCAAAGGGAAGAAGAAGGGGAACTTCAAGAAGAACAGCAAGCAAGTTGCTGCTCAGGAGAAGAAACCCAAGTCTGGACCTAAGCCTGAAACTGAGTGCTTCTACTGCAAGCAGACTGGTCACTGGAAGCAGAACTGCCCCAAGTATTTGGCGGATAAGAAGGATGGCAAGGTGAACAAAGGTATATGTGATATACATGTTATTGATGTGTACCTTACTAGAGCTCGCAGTAGCACCTGTGTATTTGATACTGGTTCTGTTGCTAATATTTGCAACTCGAAACAGGGACTACGGAATAAGCAGACACTAGCAAAGGACGAGGTGACGATGCGCGTGGGAAACGGTTCCAAAATCGATGTGATCGCGGTCGGCACGCTACCTCTACATCTACCTTCGGGATTAATATTAGACCTAAATAATTGTTATTTGGTGCCAGCGTGGAGCATGAACATTATATCTGGATCTTGTTTAATGCGAGACGGTTATTCATTTAAATCAGAGAATAATGGTTGTTCTATTTATATGAGTAATATCTTTTATGGTCATGCACCTTTGAAGAGTGGTCTATTCTTGTTAAATCTCGATAGTAGTGATACACATATTCATAATGTAGAAGCCAAAAGATGCAGAGTTGATAATGATAGTGCAACTTATTTGTGGCACTGCCGTTTAGGTCATATCGGTGTAAAGCGCATGAAGAAACTCCATACTGATGGGCTTTTGGAACCACTTGATTATGAATCACTTGGTACTTGCGAACCGTGCCTCATAGGCAAGATGACTAAAACACCGTTCTCCGGTACTATGGAGAGAGCAACAGATTTATTGGAAATCATACATACCGATGTATGTGGTCCGATGAATATTGAGGCTCGTGGCGGATATCGTTATTTTCTCACCTTCACAGATGATTTAAGCCGATATGGGTATATCTACTTAATGAAACACAAGTCTGAAACATTTGAAAAGTTCAAAGAATTTCAGAGTGAAGTTGAAAATCATCGTAACAAGAAAATAAAGTTTCTACGATCTGATCGTGGAGGAGAATATTTGAGTTACGAGTTTGGTGTACATTTGAAAAATTGTGGAATAGTTTCGCAACTCACGCCACCCGGAACACCACAGCGTAATGGTGTGTCCGAACGTCGTAATCGTACTTTACTAGATATGGTGCGATCTATGATGTCTCTTACTGATTTACCGCTATCGTTTTGGGGTTACACTTTAGAGACGTCCGCATTCACGTTAAATAGGGAACCATCAAAATCCGTTGAGACGACGCCTTATGAACTATGGTTTGGCAAGAAACCAAAGTTGTCGTTTCTTAAAGTTTGGGGCTGCGAGGCTTATGTGAAAAAGCTTCAACCTAATAAGCTCGAACCCAAAGCGGAGAAATGTGTCTTCATAAGATACCCAAAGGAGACTGTTGGGTACACCTTCTATCACAGATCCGAAGGCAAGACATTCGTTGCTAAGAATGAATCATTTCTAGAGAAGGAGTTTCTCTCGAAAGAAGTGAGTGGGAGGAAAGTAGAACTTGACGAGGTAACTGTACCTGCTCCCTTATTGGAGAATCGTACATCACAGAAAACTGTTTCTGCGACACCTATACCAATTAGTGAGGAAGCTAATGATGATGATCATGAAACTTCAGGACAAGATACTACTGAACCACGTAGATCAACCAGAGTGAGATCCGCACCAGAGTGGTACGGTAATCCAATTCTGGAAGTCATGCTACTCGATCATGATGAACCTACGAACTATGAAGAAGCGATGGTGAGCCCAGATTCCGCAAACTGGCTTGAAGCCATGAAATCTGAGATGGGATCCATGTATGAGAACAAAGTATGGACTTTGGTTGACCTGCCTGATGATCGGCAAGCAATTGAGAATAAATGGATCTTCAAGAAAAAGACTGACGCTGACGGTAATATTACTATCTATAAAGCTCGACTTGTCGCAAAAGGTTTTCGACAAGTTCAAGGGGTTGACTACGATGAGACCTTCTCACCCGTAGCGATGCTTAAGTCTGTCAGAATCATGTTAGCAATTGCCGCATTTCATGATTATGAAATTTGGCAGATGGATGTCAAAACTGCATTCCCGAATGGATTTCTGGAAGAAGAGTTGTATATTATGCAACCAGAAGGTTTTGTCAATCCAAAGGGAGCTAACAAAGTGTGCAAGCTCCAGCGATCCATTTATGGACTGGTGCAAGCATCTCGGAGTTGGAATAAATGCTTTGATAGTGTGATCAAAGCATTTGGCTTTATACAGACTTTTGGAGAAGCCTGTATTTACAAGAAAGTGAGTGGGAGCTCTGTAGCATTTCTGATATTATATGTGGATGACATATTGCTGATTGGAAATGATATAGAATTTCTGGATAGCATAAAGGGATACTTGAATAAAAGTTTTTCGATGAAAGACCTCGGGGAAGCTGCTTACATATTAGGCATAAAGATCTATAGAGATAGATCAAGACGGTTAATTGGACTTTCACAAAGCACATACCTTGACAAGATTTTGAAGAAGTTCAAGATGGATCAAGCAAAGAAAGGGTTCTTGCCTGTGTTACAAGGTGTGAAGTTGAGTCAGACTCAATGCCCGACCACTGCAAAAGATAGAGAGAAAATGAAAGATGTTCCCTATGCTTCAGCCATAGGCTCCATCATGTATGCAATGCTGTGTACCAGACCTGATGTGTGCCTTGCTATAAGTTTAGCAGGGAGGTACCAAAGTAATCCAGGAGTGGATCACTGGACAGCGGTCAAGAACATCCTGAAATACCTGAAAAGGACTAAGGATATGTTTCTCGTATATGGAGGTGACAAAGGGCTCACCGTAAGAGGTTACGTTGATGCAAGCTTTGACACTGATCCGGACGATTCTAAATCGCAAACCGGATACGTGTTTACTTTAAACGGTGGAGCTGTCAGTTGGTGCAGTTCTAAACAAAGCGTCGTAGCGGGATCTACATGTGAAGCGGAGTACATAGCTGCTTCGGAAGAAGCGAACGAAGGAGTCTGGATGAAGGAGTTCATATCCGATCTAGGTGTCATACCTAGTGCACCGGGTCCAATAAAAATCTTTTGTGACAATACTGGTGCAATTGCTTTGGCAAAGGAATCCAGATTTCACAAAAGGACCAAACACATCAAGAGACGCTTCAACTCCATCCGGGATCTAGTCCAGGTGGGAGACATAGAGATTTGCAAGATACATACGGATCTGAATGTTGCAGACCCGTTGACTAAGCCTCTTCCACGAGCAAAACATGATCAGCACCAAGGCTCCATGGGTGTTAGAATCATTACTGTGTAATCTAGATTATTGACTCTAGTGCAAGTGGAAGACTGAAGGAAATATGCCCTAGAGGCAATAATAAAGTTATTATTTATTTCCTTATATCATGATAAATGTTTATTATTCATGCTAGAATTGTATTAACCGGAAACATAATACATGTGTGAATACATAGACAAACAGAGTGTCACTAGTATGCCTCTACTTGACTAGCTCGTTAATCAAAGATGGTTATGTTTCCTAACCATGAACAAAAGAGTTGTTATTTGATTGACGAGGTCACATCATTAGTTGAATGATCTGATTGACATGACCCATTCCATTAGCTTAGCACCCGATCGTTTAGTATGTTGCTATTGCTTTCTTCATGACTTATACATGTTCCTATGACTATGAGATTATGCAACTCCCATTTGCCGGAGGAACACTTTGGGTGCTACCAAACTTCACAACGTAAAAGGGTGATTATAAAGGAGTACTACAGGTGTTTCCAATGGTAGATGTTGGGTTCGCGTATTTCGAGAATAGGATTTGTCACTCCGATTGTCGGAGAGGTATCTCTGGGCCCTCTCGGTAATACACATCACATAAGCCTTGCAAGCATCATAACCAAAATGTTAGTTGTCAGATGATGTATTACAGAACGAGTAAAGAGACTTGCCGGTAACGAGATTGAACTAGGTATTGGATACCGATGATCGAATCTCGGGCAAGTAAGATACCGATGACAAAGGGAACAACGTATGTTGTTATGCGGTCTGACCGATAAAGATCTTCGTAGAATATGTAGGAGCCAATATGGGCATCCAGGTCCCGCTATTGGTTATTGACCGGAGACGTGTCTCGGTCATGTCTACATTGTTCTCGAACCGTAGGGTCCGCACGCTTAACGTTACGATGACAGTTGTTATGAGTTTATGCATTTTGATGTACCGAAGGTTGTTCGGAGTCCCGGATGTGATCACGGACATGACGAGGAGTCTCGAAATGGTCGAGACATAAAGATTGATATATTGGAAGCCTATGCTTGGACATCGGAAGTGTTCCGGGTGAAATCGGGAATTTTACCGGAGTACCGGGACGTTACCGAAACCCCCCGGGAACCAAATGGGCCTTATTGGGCCTTAGTGGAAAGGTGAAAGGGGCAGCCCAAGGTGGGCTGCGCGCCACCCCCCTCCCCTAGTCCTACTAGTACTAGGAGAGGTGGCCGGCCACCTCTCTCCCTCTTTTTCCACTTGGGAGTCCTATTAGGAATAGGATTGGGGGGGGGGGAGTCCTACTCCCGGTAGGAGTAGGACTCCTCCTGCGCCTCCCTAGCTTGGCCGGCCAGCCCTCCCCCTCTCAACCTTTATATACGGGGGCAGGGGCACCTCTAGACACAGAAGTTGATCCTTGAGATCGTTCCTTAGCCGTGTGCGGTGCCCCCTGCCACCAAATTCCACCTCGATCATACCGTTGTAGTGCTTAGGCGAAGCCCTGCGTCGGTAGTACATCAAGATCGTCACCACGCCGTCGTGCTGACGGAACTCTTCCTCGACGCTTTGCTGGATCGGAGCCCGAGGATCGTCATCGAGCTGAACGTGTGCTAAGAACTCGGAGGTGCCGGAGTAACGGTGCTTGGATCGGTCGGATCGGGAAGAAGACGTACGACTACTTCCTCTATGTTGTGTCAACGCTTCCGTTGCGATCTACAAGGGTACGTAGATCAGACTCTCCCCCTCGTTGCTATGCATCACCATGATCTTGCGTGTGCGTAGGAAATTTTTTGAAATTACTACGTTCCCCAACACGCGCGGCCAAGGTGGAAGATGAAGATGTTCAAGCCCGGAGTCAAGCTCGTCATGTTTCGTTTTTTATTTTGTTGCTTTTCTATGTCGTGTCGTGTCGTGTCATGTTACCCTTCGTCATGTGTCTGTGAACTGTGAACTTATCTAAGTTATTGCAATGGTACGGTGTGTTCCATCTTATCTAAGTTATTAGGGTTTATTATGTGTGTTAAAAAATGTCCGTGCCCAAACATATCATATCTTCCCTAAACAAGTCATGAAGTTCGAGAACTTGTGGTTTTCATTAATGAAAATCGGAGGGGGTGAGAAGCCCTCTGTTTCATTCAAACAAAAAATCATGAACGAACATGCAAATTTATTCCCTTTAACCAAATGCCACTCTATCCCTAGACCAAGTGCCACTCTGACCAAAATCATGTGGTAGTGCAACATACATTTTCAACCTTCCAACCCTCCAAAATTTAAGTGCAAAACAATGGAAAAAGACTCTCACGCGTGTCCAAACATTCACGGTCTCACTATTTTTTTAAAAAGATTCAAAATCTCACTATGTATACCTTCCTTCCCTATCCATGTTAAAGTCTTGCCATCTGTCCTAGCGGTTACCAGCGCAGCCCTAAACACCACAAACCCACGTGGTCCTGGGTTCGAGTCCCCAGCCGCACCAATTTTTTGTGCATTTTCCACCCTTCATTTTTTAGACAAATTATGTTTTTCTCAATGTAATGCCCTTAAAAATTGTTCATTTATTTTGGCACCTGGCATAAACCTCTACCAGAGCTGAGGCACATTTTCCGTGACATTTTGGTCTTTGATTTAAATCACGGTGTATTTGAATTGGATTAATTAACAGCTCCAAAAAATTTCTAACCTTTATTGTTTGGCTCCGGAATAATTCAATTAGTTTCCACAAAAAGTTCCAGCATTATGATTTACTGCCTAAATTAAATCAGAATAGAAAATAGAAAAATACGCAAGAGAACCCCCGAATGGGCCTAATTGGATGCAGTTGGCCCATTAGTCTAGCCTGCACTAGGCTCTACACTCTGAATTTGGCCCAAGAGCAACCTTTTTTTGGACAGAAAGGGTTTCTGAATTCCTAATTTCTTCTCTTTTTTCCAACATATTTAAATGTTGGTCACTTCTTCTCTTTTTGTTTCAACATTTAAACAACCTTTAAACAACTACTTTAACCAACATTTAAACTAGGTGGATTTCTCAAACAATTTCAATATTACAAATTTCTCTATAATTCATACCTTTCCATACATTTTCAACATTACAACCAGTGCGATTACCATACCTACAAATGCCCAAAAGTATTTGCAAATGGGTATTGGTAGTGCTTGATCTTCAAGCTTCCTAACCTTCTTCTTCAACATCCTAAGCTCAATAGCTAGCTCTCTGTCAGTGCGTGCTTCGCCCTCCATCCCTTCTTTCGGAGCTCCTGGTGCGGCCACTGCCGTTCGTGGCAGCATGCGCAACCATTCTTCATGCTCTTCTTGCAGTTCATTCATCAGAGTCTTGGCCAGAGCACCGACCCAAAGAAAGAAGCATGTCACCTGCATGAACACCAAACAGATCAACCCATTGCTCAAAGATCCCACCACAAAAATGGTGCAATTGCCCCGATTCTTAACCCATTCTCGCTGCACACGTAGAACGGACGATTCTGGTTCCTCGATGTCTGAGAAACCCTCCAATCAACGCCCGCCCGGCACCGCGGACAGACAAAGACAGGCATGTCCACACGCGCCCGGCTCTGCATCCGCGAGGTGGCGCGGGAGCTTGAGGAAGACATGGAGCTCGGAGCCGAAGGGATCTCAACGCCGCTGTGCCCTCCACTGCCAGCTTCCCACCGCCGCGCCCTCCACAGCTAGCTTCCCACCGCCATGCTCTCTCTCTCTCTCTCTCTCTCTCTCTCTCTCTCGCCGTGGTCACTGCCGTGCTCTCTGTCGCCGTGGTCACCGCCGCTGTCGCCCGCTAATATAGCACACCCGCCAACGGCTCTCTGCTCAACGGCTCTCTGCTGGGTCCCACAAGCCACGCGTGCAACGGTCTGAATAAAATTGGCCGTTTCTGTCGCCTGGTCCCACCTGTAAGGGCCAAGTCAAAAGGTTGACCTGACGGAGACGGCAGAGTTCACGGAACGAGTCGGTGCGCACGGACTAGGGGCAAAACTGAGCACAATTCGCATCTGAGGGCAAAACTAAGCATATGGACACCACTGAGGGCAAAAGGATAATTAACCCTTAATGGAAAACCGGGCTAAAACCGATACAACACAACCCACATGACATGGGCACCACCGGCCTGTTGGGGAACGCAGTAATTTCAAAAAATTTCCTACGCACACGCAAGATCATGGTGATGCACAGCAACGAGAGGGGAGAGTGTTGTCTACGTACCAACACAGACCGACTGCGGAAGCGATCTCACAACGTAGAGGAAGTAGTCGTACGTCTTCTTCCCGATCCGACCGATCCAAGCACCGTTACTCCGGCACCTCCGAGATCTTAGCACACGTTCAGCTCGATGACGTTCCTCGGGCTCCGATCCAGCAAAGCGTCGAGGAAGAGTTCCGTCAGCACGACGGCGTGATGACGATCTTGATGTACTACCGACGCAGGGCTTCGCCTAAGCACTACAACGGTACGATCTAGGTGGAATTTGGTGGCAGGGGGCACCGCACACGGCTAAGGAACGATCTCAAGGATCAAGTTGTGTGTCTATGGGGTGCCACCTGCCTCCGTATATAAAGGTTGGAGGAGGGGGGCTGGCCGGCCAAGAGAGAGGAGGCGCAGGGGGAGTCCTACTCCCACCGGGAGTAGGACTCCTCCCCTCCAATCCTATTCCAACTAGGACTCTTGGGGGGGAAAGGAGAGAGAGGGGGCCGGCCCACCTTTCCTAGTCCTACTAGAACTTGGGGAAGGGGGGGCGCCGGCTAGGTTGTGGGCTGCCTCTCCTCTCTTTTCCACTAAGGCCCAATAGGCCCATTAGCCTCCCGGGGGGTTCCGGTAACCCTCCCGGTATTCCGGTAAAATCCCGATTTCACCCCGAACACTTCCTATGTCCAAACATAGGCTTCCAATATATCAATCTTTACGTCTCGACCATTTCGAGACTCCTCGTCATGTCCGTGATCTCATCGGGGACTCCGAACAACCTTCGGTACATCAAAATGCATAAACTCATAATAACTGTCATCGTAACGTTAAGCGTGCGGACCCTACGGTTCGAGAACAATGTAGACATGACCGAGACACGTCTCCGGTCAATAATCAATAGCGGGACCTGGATGCCCATATTGGCTCCTACATATTCTACGAAGATCTTTATCGGTCAGACCGCATAACAACATACGTTGTTCCCTTTGTCATCGGTATGTTACTTGCCCGAGATTCGATCGTCGGTATCCAATACCTAGTTCAATCTCGTTACCGGCAAGTCTCTTTACTCGTTCCGTAATACGTCATCTCACAACTAACTTATTAGTTGCAGTGCTTGCAAGGCTTATGTGATGTGCATTACCGAGAGGGCCTAGAGATACCTCTCCGACAATCGGAGTGACAAACCCTAATCTCGAAATACGCCAACCCAACATTTACCATTGGAGACACCTGTAGTACTCCTTTATAATCACCCAGTTACGTTGTGACGTTTGGTAGTACCCAAAGTGTTCCTCCGGTAAACGGGAGTTGCATAATCTCATAGTTATAGGAACATGTATAAGTCATGAAGAAAGCAATAGCAACATACTAAACGATCGGGTGCTAAGCTAATGGAATGGGTCATGTCAATCAGATCATTCTACTAATGATGTGACCTCGTTAATCAAATAACAACTCCTTGTTCATGGTTAGGAAACATAACCATCTTTGATTAACGAGCTAGTCAAGTAGAGGCATACTAGTGACACTCTGTTGGTCTATGTATTCACACATGTATTATGTTTCCGGTTAATACAATTCTAGCATGAATAATAAACATTTATCATGATGTGAGGAAATAAATAATAACTTTATTATTGCCTCTAGGGCATATTTCCTTCACGGCCAACCTGGCCACCGACATGGAACAGAATCCACGGCGGCACATGCCAACAGATGGCCACACTCGCAAGCAACCGACAGCTCCGACTTCGACGACGAGAAACAGAAGGGAAATAGACAGGACTTGCGCCGACCGTGCCCTCCGCAAACGACCGCCGAGTGTCTGTCATCGTCACCACCTGGACCCGCTCCATCGCAGCTCCGACTTCAAAGCAACCAAGCAACCATGGAAGAGCACCTCGGACACGCCGGGAAGAACCGACTACCGAAGACCATGCCGCGACCCAAGCTCCTCTCGACGCCATCACCGTTGCTAAACAGCAACCAGCGCCCCGCCTCAGCAAACCACGCGGCGAAGATGCCGCCATCGACGGCGAAGATGCCATCATCCACCAGTCTCTCAGTCGTAGCCGGCTCCGAGACGATGCCCCCAAGGAGGAGAAAGACGCTATGACGCCTCCATCGCCCGATCCAGCGGATATGAGGTTTCCCTCCGGAGCCAAAGCCATGGGTTGAAGGAGGAGCACCTCCACGACGACTCTTCCAAGAAAGATCGCGGCACCCGCAGGCGCCGCCATTGTCGGCTCCGGTGAAGACCGGAGCAAGGATTTCTCCCGGAGATGTGCCGACCACCTGCCACCACCGACCGCCGCCCACTAACCACCACCTCTGCCGAGACCGACCTCACTCTGGCCACGGGATCCCACAATCCACCGCGGCCAGACACGCACCACCCCCTGGCCGAAGCCGCCACCACCGAACCCGGGGGCGCCGCCCCGGCAACACCTTCAGCCACCATCTTGGACTAGCGCCATCCACGAGTCCCCACAGCCGAAACTCAGCCAGGAGACGAGCTGCAGCGACGACGCCCTCAACAGGGTCACGACGCCTGTGGATGCCGCATCGTCACCCCGAACGCAGTCAGGCATGGTTTTCACCAGCAGCCGCACCCCACGACCGAAGACCGACTGGACCAGCCAGCATACCACGGCCACTGCTTCGCCCGCGTGAACACCGCAGCCGCCGTCACCCACCACCGTCCCGGGGCCGCCGCCCCGAGATCCAGCCTCCACCGCCCGTCGAGTGGCGCCCGACTGAGCACCAAGCCCAGCCGAGCCAAGCACGCCCAGCCACGGCCAGCAACCACCCTCCCGCAGCATCACCGCCTGGAGCAGCGGAGCAGCGCCGCCCCCGCTCTCAAGAACGGGACCGAGGGGTCCCGCCGCCGCCGCGCTGCCAGGGCTTTGCCCGGCGACGCCTCCAGCGGCGGCGAGAGGAGAGGGAGGCGAGGGGGGCCAGCTCGAGCCCGCAGGGGCGCCCCGGTACGGCCTGGCGCGGCCGTATGGGAGCGGGACAGGAAGAAGGGGAGGCCTGACTCAAACTCCTCCGCGGGGAGAGGGCCGGTGAGGCCCCGACCTGGTGGATTTGGGCAACAACGATTTGCAGTGGATTTGGGTGGAGATAGCCTGTGCTGGATTGGGGGAATTCAGCGGTGCCTTTGGCTTCCAGAAGTGTGTAATGGGCAGCGAGAGACATGCGTAGTGGTGGGGCCTCCCGGCTGTAATGCGGTCAGACTTTTTTTTTTGAACGTTTAATGCCCGGCGACTCGCACGAGTGGTTCCCTCCCAATAAAAAAAATCTCCTGCAGGTGCGATCGTGCGTGCAGGGTTCGATCCAACGGCTGTCGCGGTGAGTGCTCGATCACGTCAACGAGCACGCGACCAATTTTTAGGATTTGGGAACAAATATTGGGAGAGATTTTTCTAGAGATATGTAAGAAAAGTAAATATGTTTTTGAGATAGAGATATGAAAGATTGAGAGAGTTTTTGGGTTGTGGGAGAGATATGTGATAGTTTTTTTTTCTTGTTTGAGAGATACGTGAGATATATGTGGGGATTGGATTACGTGCTAGTTTTTTAGGTATTTTTTCCCCAGGATTTTAAGGATTAATCCACATGTTTATAACTCGGTCCCATCTTATTTTTTTGCCCACGATTTAAAGGTTTAATCTACACCGTTATAACTCGGTCCCATCAGATTAACGGCTCCTAATTTCTGATTTAGATATTTTTTTGCCCAGGAGTTTAAGGATTAATCTACACCGTTATAACTCGGTCCCATCAGATTAACGGCTTCTAATTTCTTATTAACATGGTAATTTCTTGGGAGTCACAAATTAGTATAGGTAGGTATATAGGTATAGAAGTAAACAAGTTTAGTATAAATACAGGTTTGAGAATGATTGCACAGACAAATTTGCGGTCTATTTTTATTTGTGGCCTTGGCGAAGCTCCACCTCTTCCTCTCGATCGCCGGGGTAAGCCGCGGTACCTTTAGCTCAGCCAGGTACCCCGGTATCTCACCATGAAGATGGTTACCTAGCAAGTTCAACTTAGTGAGGCTTGTGTATCCTTTAAAAGTTTCTTCGATACAGCAAGCTCAGCAGGACAGAACAATTGCAGGCCTCAGTTGTCCATATAACAAGTTGTTGTCAAGCACCATTTCTTTCAGCATCTTGAAGTTATATAAAGAGGCAGGCAGGGGTCCAGTAAGCTGGTTAGCACTCAGTTCTAGGTACTGAAGATGCTGCATATTGCCCAAGGCATCTCGAAGCTCACCGGTAAACCCACATCCACTGAAGTTCAGAAGAACAAGTGACTCGAATGCCCTGATGCATGAGGGAAACGGGACGTAGAGTGGCACAGAGGACAATTCTATGGCCACAGCATTACGTCCCGAACAAGTTATACCTGACCAGCTGCATGGGGGAGTTTCTGAATCAAACCAGTTGCAAAGGAAGCCTTTTTCTTCAGCGATTGAGTGTCTCAGAGTGAACAAACTTTTTATATCACTTGATTCAGAGCTGGGCATGAAGAACACAAGAAGGATGAGAAGGCAGAAACTTTGAGATCCCATTGCTATTATGTTCTTTGGAATTGTGCAATGTTCATTCTGCATAAGAGATTAAACATGTCAGTAGCTTTCAAAAGAACAATTGGTAAAAATTCCCATTGCACACGATATGTCAAAAGTTCATCATGTTCACTATATAATTGGTAAAAAAAATGAGATATGCTATGTGCAGAACAAAAGGCAATTCAACTTTTCCTTAGCTTATGAGGAAAACAACAATTGAAGTAATAGTCAGGGTTTCATTTGTTTGAACCAGACTAGATGTTCAAGGCTTCAAGTAAAATGGCTTGTATGCTGACAACAGATTCGAGGATTGACTAATGGAGAAGTTCAAAACTTGTCTGTGCTTCCAACAGAGCATAAGGAAGAAGAACCAGTAATGACTATCAATCATCCCTACTGGGGTAGTTTCTTTTTGCTTATCTCTGTAATTCTCTGATTTCAGAACTTTGAAATAAATTGACCGAACTTATAGATACAAAGACTCTACCAAGTTTGTCAGTCAACATACATTGGGAATGAAAGATGGTATAGGAGCTGGATGTATGTCGCACACAACAGAAAAAGTAACTTTATGTTCATACCTTGTGAGTGACAGCCTTCTAAGTAGAATATAGATGACCAAGAACCGAAGCATACTCAGTAGTCAGTACTCAGTACATATCCCTGTAAAAAAGTTAATTCTGTGTCATTAGAGAACTTGGTAAAGTTTAATCATATTTGGATGTAAATGATCAATCAAAAGTTCTGCAGGCATACAGCTCAAGCAGGGACTTAAACTGACCTTCTCGATCATGACGCTCTTTCTTTGCTGCTGTTAAGTTACAACAGAGATAACACAGAAGAAACTCAACTCAATCAAAAGTAATATGCTCCCCTCAGAAATACACCCTGAACTACTGAAGAAAAAGAAGAAACAGCAGTCGGCTTCATGTAAGTATTTCAAAATTTCCAATCAAACAAATGTACTATCACAAATCTCAAGTCTCAGCTCAAGAAACAGGAAATGAAGAATGATTAACTATGACAGCAGAACAGACTAAATCAATAATCCTCCAAAAACTCCATACGAATTCATTAAAGTTAGCTTTATAGTTCCAGACTTAAGTGACTAGCCGATAACATGAGTCAGCGCCGCTAGAAATTGTTCTCAAGGTAGAGTAGGCAAAATTTGTTGACTTGTACTTGAAAAAGAAACACTAGTGCTGCAACTATGGTGTTGACCACTAAGAGCATCTCCAGCCGTTGGCCCCCAGGAGGCGCTAAAAATCGCCTCCTGGGGCGCCCACGTTTTTTTTTAAATTTAAATTCCGGCATAAACACGGCGAAAATTCAACCAAACTTCAGCGAGTTCGTACATATTTAAAATATTTTATAAAAAAGGAAAAAAAAACGCTACTAGGCTGATCCTCGCCGTCTCGCTCGCCGCTCCTCGCCGCCTGCTGCCCTTACAGTTCTACATGTCGAGAAGGTTGTAGAACCGCGTGTAGTCGCCGCCGCCGCCGCCGTCGTCGTCGTCGTCGCCTCTTCCGCGGCCGCCGTCCCTGCTGCAACCCTCCCCTGGTTGGCGCGGTGGGTTGGACGGTCCGGAGGCGTCCTCGTCGTCGTCGCTGTCGAGGATCACGACGCCGTGCTTGTCCTCGCGCCCACGTTTGCGGGCGGCTATCTTCTCCAGGGCCCGGCGCTACCGGACCATCTCGTCGTGGAGGTAGTCGTCCCGCGCCCAATTTAGGGCGTCCTCGTCGGAGAAGCCGCGCCGGGCTATCTCCTCGTACTCCGCGGGGAGGCCGGGCTCCGGCTTGGGCCTGACGAGGACGAGGTGGCCAGAGGCCGGGGTGGATTCGCCGATGCCGACGCCGGAGCTGCGGGTGAGCCGGCTAACCGGCGTGTCCTGGGGCTCCGGCTTGACGGGGCGGAGGTAGGGAGAGCCGGACGAGGAGGAGGACGTCCCGGGATCCATGCGCCTCGGCGTCCACGAGCTACGTCGGCGAGAGAAGGACGGGGGAGCGGGGTACTCCAGCCTTGGCGTGTTGCCTCCCTCGATGTACTCGAGGACGGCCTCCCGCGTGCGACCGGGCACGCCCCACCATCGTCGCCGCCCTTCAGAGTTGAGCCTTCCGGAGGGCACGACGCTGTTGGTGGCCTCGAGCTGCTCGGCGTGGCGGCGGCGGAAGTAGGGCTCCCAGAGCGGGCTGTCGGGGACGTACCGTGTTCCTTCCCTCGCCGCCCGCGTCAGGGAGGCGCGGATACGCGCGATCTCCGCATGCCGTGCAGCCCCGGTGGGCGGTGGTGGCACCAGGACCCCGCCGGCGCTGATTCTCCACGCCGCGGGCACCTGCATGTCCGGCGGGGCCGGGTACTCGGCCTCGAAAAGGAGCCGAGCTTCGTCCTCGTGAAGGTGGCGGCGGCCGAAGCCGTTCGCCGCCGCGCCGTCGCCTGTGAAGCGCTCGGCCATACTTTGAACTGGAGACGGCGAGAGGAAAGGAAGGAAAGGGGGAGAAATGACGCGTCGGCGGTGGAGACTCTGTGCGTGTCACCGGCGCGTTGGGGGGTCGGCTTATATAGGCGGAGGCGCCGCGCGTAAGCGTGGCCGCCGCGTGTACGCGTGGCGGGCGAGGGGACGCGCGTCGCCCAGTACTGCTGTCAAGCTTGGTCAATAAATAATCCAAATAGATGTGAATTACTAGGAGAATTTTATTAATCGCAGCAACCCGATTCTCAAATCTAATACCATTAAATTCGAAAACCCTAGCCATACAAATTGGACACTTCCTCCGTCTAGGTGAATAAGTTATCTTAGACTAGCCACAATGGGTAGTAACATAGACTAGTAACATGCACATGTTACTAGTCTATGTTACTACCTCTGTAGTGGGGAGTAACATATGTGTGGTAACATGCAACACTTCATTTATGAGGCTATCGACTCATTTTGCCTTCATATGTGTGATGTTACTCATACTACAAGTAATAAGCTATGTTACCACTTTTCTCCATTTCTTTATTTATTGCTTGCCATATCATCTATTTTATCTAGATATGTGTGATATTACTACCTATGTTATTTCCACTGTGGGTAGTCTTTGGTTGTGCACCATGATCAAGGAGGAGGGGAAAACGAGAGAACTTAATGTTTATTTGCTAATTAATAGCATTGCATGCAATGAATTAACCACTTCATGTCGTGTTTGGTAGTCTCAAGTCATTAAAAGCATATGCACACCAACATGTTTTATTGGTTGATATGTCAAAAAACAAGAAACAAGGTAGAAGTTAATGCACCGCGCCTAAGTATTTTGAGATTATTTGATTTTTGTAAGCTGACTTATATATCTAAGACGGAGGAAGTAGGTAAAATTAAGACGAATGCATGTACTTGAGCGAGAACGGTGTCCGTACCTAATTCATTTGATTATTTGGCGCTGGGCAATGGTAGGAAGAGCGGCTGGCGGCCGGCGGTTGGCGACTGCCTGCTGAGCGTGCGACGGCGGACGCCCGTACACCGCGTCGCTGTGAAGTCAAGCAGCCAAACAGGCCGCACACTCTAACAATCCAATCAATCCAAAGCCGCCTGATGGGCTATTATTACTAGATGAGTTGATAGATGGGCCGCTCCTGCCGGTGTCCATTAAAGAAATTTACCGGTGTCCAAGCCCAGTATCTCGGCTACATATAACGTACGAGGAATTTGCACTCGGTGTCCTGTGACGACTGTGAGGGCCTGATTGAGTTATGGAAAAGCCGCAAGAAGAATCGTTCTTCAGTTCTACCTGTTGTACTTGAAATCAAAGAGCTCAGTGCTTCTTTTTCCAACTTCCAGTTCAGCTTTGTAAGGCGTGAGTTTAATCTAGCAGCACATTTAACTGCCAAATATGCTTCTAGCTCCTTGTCGGAGTGTGCCAGGTTCCACCAGGTGCCGGCGTTTCTCAAAAATTGTATAGAGCATGAACTTGTTGCTGTTGATCAAGTAATATAAGCTATTGCTTCGCAAAAAAAAAAAAAAAAAAAAAAAAGAGAACCGAAGCGAGCAGAAGGGTACTCTCTTTCCTTCTACATAGACCTCTGTTGCCGGTAACCCTTTGTTCTTCCCCAACTCATTTGCTTTTCATATTCTCTCCAGATCATCTGTAGTAACACTAGGTTGCTACTTTACGCTTCAGGCAACAACAAACACGACAATCATGTGGTCAGCGCTGCTGTCTCATGAAACTAGTAAGTAGTAACATAAGTTGATGAACAAAACAGGTGAAGAACACAACACGACTGGCACAGAAGTACCTAAGCCTTCCACAAAATCAAGTTGATAAACACAACAGGTGAACATATAGATTATGCTTCCAAGTATAGCATAGAACTCCTACGAATAGGCAACAACTGAAATAGTCCACTCTTTCCTGAAAACATCAAACAGAGCCAGAGTGAGAGTCAGTAAGTTTAACACATCAATGAACTGAAGCTTAAAGTCATCTATTGTAGCCAGGTAAGCTTAAAGGAAGATACATGTACACTTGAAGGAAATTTCACTAAGCCAGCAGCACAACTGCAAAGTGCAAACAACAAATATAAAAATATCTGTGTATAACAACACTAATCAGGATGTGTTCAAATATCAACAAGATAGCTGAAACAAAAGATATATCAACTACACAGGAGCCTCAGAACGAAGACTAATGGAATTAATCCATTGAAATTTTCTACATGAAAATTTCAGCATGAAATCTGGACTGAAAAGCACCCTAGTTATAACAGTGGACTCTGGTATCTAAGTGTTCGCACAAGAACAGATCAGCAATAGTTCAGTGAGAGATTCAACTGCTATTTTACATTAAAAAGGTTATCTTCAAACATCTACAAATCACATACAAAAATTAAGTAATATAAGTTCTAAATGCGCAAAAGACAAGATATAGTTGTTTGGTTCTGAATAAAATCGAGACATATCTCTAAGACTCTAATCACAAACGAATGTGTGTCATTCATCAGAAGAAAAACAATTTGGTGCAAAGTCTGCAACAAAATATACATAATGTGTATCAGTTTTCCTGCTGACATGAATCAAGGTATACTGGGGATAGGGGGGATAACCGTTGTGTTTTCATAAGAATTCATTGTTTCCCTTTGCTACATGAAGAACTAAAATTTTAAATGCGTCAATTTTAACAACACAACGTCACAAACATACAATTTTAGTGCCATGCATGAGAAATAAATTTACCTCTTCATGTTATGTACACTTGTATGACTCAGGTAGAAATATTAATCTGTCTGGGCTATCAAGGAAAATCCCTATTTATTTGGTCACCCCCACGATGTGAGGCATATTTTCTGAAGTATATATTTGGCATGTGCATGCGTATGACTTGTGGCATGTTCCGGTTGATGTGATTCTCTGCTGCTTTTGCTTTGTGCTCTTTGTCATGTGCATGCGTATGACTTTGAGGTTGGTTCCGAATATCAGTATGTCATCAACATACAAGCACAGTATAACTCCTTCGCCCCCACCATGGCGATAGTATACACATTTGTCAGCTTTATTAACAACGAAGCCAACAGATGTCAGAGTTGCATTAAACTTATCATGCCATTGCTTAGGTGCTTGTTTCAGGCCATATAAAGATTTCAGCAACCTACACACCTTTCTTTCCTGACCATTTATCACAAAGCCATTTGGCTGTGTCATATAGATTTCCTCGTTCAGCTCTCCATTCAGAAAAGCTGTCTTAACATCCATCTGGTGGACGAGAAGACCATGCGAGGCCGCCAACGAGAGTAATACTCGAATGGTGCTCAGTCTGGCCACAGGTGAATAAGTATAAAAAAAATCTTCCTCATCTTTCTGGTCATAGCCCTTGGCCACAAGTCTAGCCTTGTACTTTTCAGTCGTACCATCAGGACTAAGCTTCTTTTCGAACACCCACTTACATCCCAATGGTTTGCAACCATAGGGACGCTCAGTGATCTCCCATGTCCCATTAGCCATGATGGAATCCATCTCGCTACGGACCGCTTCCTTCCAGTAGTCAGCTTCTGGAGGGGTATACGCTTCTGAAATAGAAGTGGGAGTATCATCCATGAGGTACACGAAGAAATCATCACCAAAGGTCTTTGCAGTCCTTTGTCTCTTGCCCCTACCAAGGGTTTCCTCGTCATCCTCCTCGGGATTTTCATCATGTGTTTGTTCATAATATTCCATAGGAATGGCAGGCTCAGGAGTCTCCTCAGATTCCTGTCTAGAAGTGCTTTGCATATCTCTCATAGGAAAAATATCCTCAAAGAATGTAGCATCCTCAGACTCCATAATTGTACCGACCTTCTCGTCAGGTACCTCAGATTTTACTACTAGAAATCTATAGCCAACGTTGTTCTTAGCGTAGCCCAAATTAACACAGTCCACAGTTTTTGGTCCAAGCTTCCACTTTTTGGGGATCGGCACATTGACTTTCGCCAAACAGCCCCAAGTTCGCAAGTATGAGAGTGTTGTCCTTCTCTTTGCCCATTTCTCACAGGCCGTCAATATAGCCTCCCCCCACCATGCCTTGGATAAGTCCGATGTATCTAACATGGCGTTAACCAAATCAGTTAGAGTATGGTTTTTCCGCTCGGCTACCCCGTTTGACTGGGTTGAATAGGGAGGCCTCCTCTCATGAATAATGCCATGTTCCGCACAAAAAGAATCAAACTCACTCAAGAAGTACTCTCTACCATGATCTAACCGGACTCGTTTAATTTTCTTTTCAAGTTGATTCTTAACTTCTGCTTTATAGATTTTAAAGTAGTGTAGACCCTCATCTTTAGTATTTACACTAGTAGAAAAAGGGCCATTTGTCCCGGTTCGTAAGGGCCTTCTGTCCCGGTATTGGAACCGGGACTAAAAGGTCGTTACTAATGCCCTTGGCCTTTAGTCCCGGTTCTTACACAAACCGGGACAGATGGGCCTCCACGTGGCCGCTGCGGCCAGCCCAGGCAGGGGGGCCTTTGGTCCCGGTTGGTGACACCAACCAGGACCAAAAGGCATCCACGCGTCAGCAACTGGCTGAAGCTGAGGTTTTTCTTTCTTTAAAAGGGGTTGGTTTAGGGGTTTTGGGGGTTAATTTAGGTTGTTATTAGCTAGCTAATAGAGAGAAGTGTCCTCTCTTATATCTCCGTGCTTGGTTTACCAACGCTACTGCGATGCCTAAACATGGCTTAGATTGAAGTGAAGGCAACATGTGGTGCATGTCGAAAGTAATACTAATCCTAACTTTGATCAAGTTTGGATTGAACTACTTTCGACATGCAGCACATGCATGTTGCCTTCACTTCAATCCAATCCATGTTCATTTCACCCGCTGATATATAATAACTCTTCATGCTCGCATCATGCATCATCATATATAATAACAAGTCCTACTAATCATCATCATAGAACTTCTACTCGTTATTAATAACAAGTCATACGATCATCATCCTCATAGTCATCGAACCAACCCTACTTAATTTTTCTTAGCACATGATCACCAGTATTAGATAGGACCTAAATACCCTCTTTAAGGTAAAATAGCATAAAACAATATAGACCCTGACTCTCCATTATGGAGAATGGAGATCATCCTGTCTCCAATTCATGCGCTTCGCTTCGTTTTGCTTCCAAGAACCTCCTTACGACTGTCCATACATTTTTTCCATTTTTTATTAGCATGTCTCCCCTTCTTTGAGAAATCCGGTATGGACAGTTGAGATTCGTAGGATGACCTTGATATATGTTCAAAACACGAAGGCTGCCATTCTGATACATCAAATGAGGCACACAATCCTCTGGGATTCTCTGTTGAAAACATATTAATAACTTCATAGTTAGCAATGATGTACTAGTTTTATAAGTATGCAAAAGATGCACGGATGTCGTAATAGTAAAAAATCTTACCAGGGTATCTTCATGGTAGTTACCGTAGTTCAACATGTGCACTAGTGGCACGTATTGACCATAATGTTGAGGAGTTTGATTCTAGATATTGTAATTCTCAATATTAGTACAAAATCCGACCAGATGATTTTTCTCCTGATAAGTTAATTCGGAGCCATCGGTGTAGTGGGTTTTGTCTACCATGTTCCGCACATTATTTGAACAATCAAAATAAGTTGTTAATGGAAATAAGCTGTCAACTATTTTGAAATAAACAATATAAATTAGCTAATAACTATGTTTGAGAAACTCACATAGCGGTAGAATTGGAGGCGTATCGACAAGGACCCAAATGTCCATATTATCTTGCTCGATTTCAGGATCACCAAGATCCATGGTGACAAGCATACCCTCATCAAAACCATACATCTTGCAAAGTGCTTCACATTTTTTGCAACCAAAATGGGTTACGCTCTCAGAATTGTACAACTTTACTTCAAAATCCACACCATGATGGGTCCTTAGGTGAATTTTCTTTATTTCGAAACTTTCATGGTCTTCAAAACCCATCCTCTCCAAGACATAGTGTCTTGCATGGCATGGGATAAGCTAGTCGAATTGCAAAAGATGAAAAGTGCACGTTGAACTATTTGATGTCGTGTTTAATTACGAAAAAATAACACTTGTCGTCGTTGCGTACCGTTTCAACATCGAAGGTCTCCTCCAGCTTAATGCTGAAGCGCCGATCTTCGTCCAGGTGAGGCATGTCGCACAGACCTCGGTCGTCGTGGCACCAATCGCACTCCCCCGGGAGACTTTCGTCGTCCGAGTATGACATTTCCTATGTTCATAATTCAAATATTAAACATCTACAATTAAATATATGTACTAAAAAACCTAAGTTAGATCATTACTATTCATCACGGGTTGACTATCGGTCTGTCGAGTCTTTTCTTGAAAACTCTCAGCTCACGTGGTGTATACATTTGACCGTTGGTGATGGTCGCTCCTCCTTTCATACCCGAGTGCATTACACCAAAATGTCTAGCACACGGGAATGAAGGAGAAGCGACCCCCACGACAACAGTCGGGATTCTTCGTCCTCTCATATATATATGGTGGAACTCTCCCTCACTGATTCCTCTCTGAAATTTGCGACCGTCGGTGATGGTAGCTCCTCCTTTCGTTCCCGAGTGCATTACACCAAATTTTGTAGCACACGGGAACGAAGGAGAAGCTACCCCCACGACAACAGTCAGGATTCTTCATCCTCTCATATATGGTGGAGACTCAACAGACTTAAAGTCAACCCGAAATATCGTTTAATTATCTTTCTAAAACCGGTTCGTGGCTGGTCTCACCTCGAGGTCGAGGGTCGGTGACGGGGATGATGGAGGGGGGCTCCTAGATTTCTGCGAAAACAAAAACCCTATAAGCTATCAACTAATCATATGCATACGCCTTGCATAGTGCTCTCCAATTTGAGCATTCAAAGTAGGAGTAGTTTTCCAATTTGAGCATTCAATAAGCAAAATAAAATCACAAAATAAAGTAGTATTCAAATTAGGATGCATTCAATTATAAGCAAAACTACATCATCTCCATGCGTCTGTACATTGTCAAATATTATCAATAATACACCTCGAATACATATAGTACAGCTAGAACCGTAGCGCCCGATGGGTATCGGTGCGGGCGGTGGACACCCAAAGAGAAGGAACCATCATAGGATCATAGCTTCACTGAGATCCCAGAACAACCTGCCAGGTATTGTCGAACCTGCCCTCCAACGCAACCATGTGGCGACGGATGTGCTCGTCCTCCTCGCCGACACAGTGACGTACCACCTCCGCTGTGTCCGGAAGCCTCGGCACCGTCACTGACCCACGCGACCGCCACCAAACAAGGATCGGGTCAATGACGGGCTGGCTCCTCATCAACCTACGCCCCACGAAAGGTAGCACCTCCCAAAACCAGCCCAGCGGAGCCCAGTCCCGGACATGGCCCCTCTGATCAAGCCGGCCTCCTCCGCCGAGTCGACAACGAGGATGCGAGATTGGCATCATCGACGTCGACGCAGGAATAATTGCTTTAACTAAAAAAATAAACTAGTTCTATTAATTTTCTTGCTAAAATAAACTACTTCTATAGTAAAATAAACTAGTTTTATTAAATCAACTAGTTCAACCAGTAAGCACTTACTATAAATAGAATAAAGTAGTACTTACTAAAAATAAACTAGTTTAACTAGTTCTATTATTTTTCTAACTAATTCTATTAAACACTTTCTCTTCTTATTCTATGAACAAAATTACAACAGAAAAAAAATCATAAAAAATCTATCAACAAAATAAAAATTATATGAACAAAATTACAAAAGAAAAAAATCATAAAAATTCTATGAAAAAATTGACATATTCTTTGCATATATATGAACACACAAACATTTCATTATTCAACAATAATATCACCAAAAAAATCTATGAACAGAAAAAACATTCTAACTTTTGCATATTCATTGAACAAATCACAACAACTCAACTAACTACACATCTAAATTAGGAAAATTCATATGAGCTCGTACTGCGCAAGGGGGCGGCGATCGACGAGGAGGCTGGGCACGGGGGTGACGGTGAGGGGCGCGGCAACGGCGACGGTGAGGGGCGCGGCGCCGGGCGACGAGGACGCAGGGGGCGGCGACGGCGATGGTGAGGGGCGCGGCGACGGGCGAAGAGGAGGCATGTAACGCCCTCGATGCGGCTATGTCTCCCACGTGTCGAGGCACGACTTAGAGACATAGGCGCATTGAAAGTAATGTCGCAAGTCGGGAATCATTACACAACCCATGTACATATATAATATAAAGGGTAATAATAATATAGTTGGCTTACACTCGCCACGTCACATCAAAGTACATAAATAACATCCATCATACAATCACTCATGGCCCAACTACGGCGCCAAAATAGAAAAGACTCCCAACAAGCGACTAGGTCCTGGATCTAATCCCGAATAGGCATCCCTACTGATCATCCGGAAACGACACATAGTAACGCTGAGAGTCCTCGTCGTACTCCCACTTCAGCTCGAGCGCGCCATCCGGAGAGGTATCATCGGTCCCTGCATCTGGTGTAATAGTAATCTGTGAGCCACAAAGGACTCAGCAATCTCGCACCCTCGCGATCAAGACTATTTAAGCTTAATAGGTAGGAAAGGGGTAATGTAAAGTGGAGCTGCAGCAAGCGACTAGCATATATGGTGGCTAACTTATTCGCAAGGGAGAGCGAGAAGAGAAGGCAAAGCACGAGCGGAAACTATATAGAGCAGCCTACACAAACATAACTCCAACGCCGTGTCCACTTCTCGGACTCCGCCGAGAAGAGGCCATCACGGCAACACACGCAGTTGATTCATTTTAATTATTTAAGGTTCAAGTTATCTACAACCGGACATTAACAAATTCCCATCTACCCATAACCACGGGCACGGCTTTCGAAAGATCAATCCCTGCAGGGGGGTCCCAACTTAGCCCACAACAAGCTCTCACGGTCAATGAAGGAATAGACCTCCACCCAGGACCCACCAATCAGACTCGGTATCCCGGTACAACAAGATGATTCGACAGGTCAAAACTAGTCCAGCAACACCGCCCGAATGTGCCGACAAATCCCGATAGGAGCTGCACATATCTCTTTCTCAGTGCACACTCAGATGAACACTACGTACAACTAAAACCAACCCTCGAGTTGCCCCGAGGTGGCGCTGCAAGTGGCTCGGTTCGGACCAACATTCAGAGGAGCACTGGCCCGTGGGGGGCTAAAATAAAGATGACCCTCGGGCTCCGGAAACCCAAGGGAAAGAAAAGGGTAGGTGGCAAATAGTAAAACCAATGTTGGGCATTGCTGGAAAAGCTTTAATCAAGGCGAACTATCAAGGGGTTCCCATTATAGCCCAACCGCGTAAGGGACGCAACAATCCGGGAACATAACGCCGATATGACGGAAACTAGGGCAGCAAGAGTGGAACAAAACACTAGGCGAGAGGCCGAGCCTTCCACCCTTTACCAAGTATATAGATGAGTAAAGATAACATAGCAATATAATGATATCCCAACAAGTAAATAAATGTTCCAACAAGGAACGGCTCCAATCTTCACCTGCAACTAGCAACGCTATAAGAAGGGGCTTGAGCAAAGCGGTAACATAGCCAATCAATGGTTTGCTAGGACAAAGGTGGGTTAGAGGCTCAATCATGGCAATTGGGAGGCTGACAAGCAAGTGGTAGGCATCGTAGCATTGGCAAAGCAAAAGAGCGAGCAAACTAGCATAGCAAAGATAGTAGTGATTTCAAGGGTGTGATCATCTTGCCTGCACAGATGTCAGAATTGACTGGATCCTCAAAAGCAAACTCAACGGGCTCCTCGTTAGCTAACTCGTCTCCCGGCTCTACCCAACAACACAAACAAGCAACAAGGACACAATCAACCACGTGCAAGGGCAACCAATAAGATGCAAAGATGATATGCTATGCGGGATGCGATGCGAGATGCAAAATGCAAGACGTAACAGGAAATGCATGAACCTGGCCTCAACTTGGAAAACCAAGTGTGCCACTGGATAGAGGGTAAGAAATCCCCTGAAAACAATATAAAGATCATGGCAATCGGAGCTACGGTTTAGAAATGGCAAGCGATTTACTAAATGAACCGATCTGCGATTTACAGCAAGTAGGCTCCTAAATGTAACAAAATGAACATGCTACAGCCACCAAACATGAAAACAAATTGCATGGTAGTGATGTACTCAATAAGCTTAACAAATCACCAGGACTGAGGCATAGGCAAATTCATCCATTAAGGGATTCAAACAAGCATGGCAAAACTGAATA
This sequence comes from Triticum monococcum, assembly GCA_034509565.1. Taxonomy (NCBI): domain Eukaryota; kingdom Viridiplantae; phylum Streptophyta; class Magnoliopsida; order Poales; family Poaceae; genus Triticum; species Triticum monococcum. Next base: position 23,402,889 of record CM067842.1, on the reverse strand, counting down.
AGCAAAACAGATTTCAGACTTAGCGAAATTAACGCTAGTCTGAAATTTCAGACCACGATGCTCTCTTCGGAGCAGCAAAACAACATGAAGCAAAACCTGAACATGGCAAGTGAGAGCATGGCATGGAGCTACTCAACAAGCTTAACAAAACACCCAAAATGACCTGGGGCCAAAAGGGTTCACAAAATACTCTACCAAGCACACGAACATCGATGAAACACAATCAGTTTTCAGACTTAGTGAAAACTGGGACATGCTGAAATATAACTCACGGACGCATGTAAACGAGCTCGGTGCACTCACTATGGTGCAAGTCATGGCAAGGCAAGCATATATCCATTAAGAAGGCACAAAATGCTATCTATAAATGGCAAGAACAATGGCATAGCATGCATGGATCACTAGCAATAGCTCCGGCAAAATCGCAAAAGAGTTTACGATCTGCCCAAATTAACAACTATGCAAAAGTTGAGCTCGAGTGAGTCAACCTAGGTTGCTCCAACATAACAAGTAAAGACATGGATGGATTAAGCACAACAAGCATAACAAATCACTCTTATTGATCATCCTCAAAAGAGGCACGGATCACTAGGAAACAAGCCGGACATATAGCATCGTGAACTAAAACATCCCAGACTTTGTGATTTTCACTAAGTCCCTGAAATCAGTAACTCAGGTAGCCCTCTTTGCAAGCTTGCACAAGACAACACACACATCCTAAAAATGCATGGGAGGCACCTCTAGAAATAAGACAATATGCTTAACAATTCATCCCAAAGGGGCACAGGCATATCATGCACGGATTAAACATGGCAAAAATGACAAAAGTGCATGATGAACTAACGGATCTGCAATTTAACTCATGATGCCTCCTTCCAACAGCATTTTGGGCACCAAGATGACCTCAAATGCAAATGATGGAATGGAATTAAATGATGTACTCGTCGAGACGAAGATTTTGATATATCATATGCCCAAATCGGAGCTACGAATGCGGAGATATGGCAGGTCAAAGGTAGCATGAAAAACTGAAAAACAGGGAGAAGGTCAACCCTAAAAAATTTTTAGATCTCAGATCTGATCCGAATCACTGTAGCACACTGTAGCTCGCCGCGCGCGGAATCCGAGGCGGCGGCGCAGTCCGCCGGAGACGACGAAGACGGCGGCGGCCGGGGTTGGGGGCGCCGGATCCGGTCGCTCCTCGACCGGATCTGGCCGGAGAGGGAGCTGGCGGCGGGGGCGGCGTGCTGCGCGACGGCGGCGGCGGTCGGCGACCCGCGACGCGGTGGCAGCGACGGACGGCGGCAGAGGCGGCGCGGCGGCCGGGCGGGCGAGGCGGCGGCGGAGGAGGGCGGCGGCCGGCTCGGTGCAGTGAGGCGGCGGCTTCGGGCCGCGGGGGCCCCTCCTGGGCCTCCCGGGCAGGGACGGCGGCGGCGGTGCCCACGTGGCAGGCGGCGGTTGGCCGAGGGGCGCGGCGGCGGACGCGTCCGGCTGGGGGCGGACGTGTCCGTCGGTGCGGGGAGGTTTTTTTTAGGAGGAGGACGGGGAGGAAGACGAGATCCGAAATGGGGGGTGTTTAAATAGGCATAAGTGGAGCTAGGAGAGTCCAAATGAGGTGTGGTTTTCGCCCACACGATCGTGATCGAACGACCGAGACGATGGAGCAGAGTTTGGTGGGTTTTGGGCCAAAATGGAGGGGTGTTGGGCGGCACACACACGAGGCCTTTTCGGTCCCTCGGTTAACCGTTGGAGTATCAAACGAAGTCCAAATGATCCGAAACTTGACAGGCGGTCTACCGGTAGTAAACCAAGGCCGCATGGCAAGTCTTGGTCCAATCCGGAAATGTTTAATCCCCACACATGAAAGAAAGCTAGAAATGGCCACCGGAGGAGAACGAAGCGCCGGAATGCAAAACGGACAACGGGGAAAAAGCTCGAATGCATGAGATGAACATGTATGCAAATGCAATGCACGTGATGACATGATATGAGATGCACGAAAACAAAAACAACACACGGAGACAAAGACCCGAACCCGAGAATTAAATATAACTTAATGCCGGAAACGGCAAGAGTTGGAGTACAATTCGGGAAGGTTACATATGGGGCGTTACAACACTCCACCACTACGAAAAGATCTCGTCCCGAGATCTAGGACTGAAAGAACTCCGGGTACTCAGAACGGAGGTGATCCTCGCGTTCCCAGGTAGCTTCACGGTCGGAATGGTGTGATCACTTGACTTTGAGAAACTTGATTGACTTGTTGCGAGTTTTGCGTTCAGTCTCTTCAAGGATTGCAACTGGGTGCTCACGGTAGGAGAGATCTTGGAGCTCAATGTCCTCGAAGTTGACGGTGCGCTCAGGCGTCTTGAAGCACTTACGGAGTTGCGAGACGTGGAACACATCATGAACATTGGCAAAGTTTGCAGGAAGCTCGAGTTGATAGGCGAGGTCGCCTCTCTTGCTGACGATCTTGAAAGGCCCAACGTATCTGGGGGCAAGCTTCCCTTTGATACCGAAGCGACGAGTCCCTTTCATAGGAGAGACGCGGAGGTAGACATGATCTCCTATCTCGAAAGCCAAATCACGGTGCTTACTATCATAGTAGCTCTTCTGGCGGGATTGGGCTGCTTTGAGGTTATCACGAATGACCTTGCACATCTCTTCTGCCTCTGTGATCAGGTCATTACCCAGCAGCTGACGTTCATCGGTTTCAGACCAGTTGAGAGGTGTACGGCACTTCCTACCATACAGAATTTCAAATGGGGCCTTGCCGGAACTTGCTTGGAAACTGTTGTTGTACGAGAATTCAGCATAAGGAAGACAATCCTCCCACTTCATGCCGAAGGAGATAACACAAGCCCTGAGCATATCTTCAAGAATCTGGTTGACATGATCGACTTGACCGCTTGTTTGAGGATGGAAAGCAGTGCTGAAGCGAATGCTGGTGCCCATGGCCTTCTGAAAAGAATCCCAAAACTTGGAGGTAAAGATGCTGCCACGGTCTGAAGATATCACTTGAGGAATACCGTGCAGAGAGACAATTCGAGAGGTGTAGAACTCCGCCAATTGAGCTGCAGTGATTGACTCTTTGATAGGCAGGAAATGAGCCACTTTGGTGAGCTTGTCGATGACAACGAATATAGCATCATTGCCACGCTTGGACTTAGGAAACCCAGTGACGAAGTCCATTTCAATGTGGTCAAACTTCCACTATGGAATGGCGAGAGGTTGGAGGAGACCAGCTGGCCTTGGGTGTTCTGCTTTCACTCTTCTGCAGACATCACATTCATTCATGAATTGAGCGATCTCGCGCTTCATTCGAGTCCACCAATAAGTTTGCTTCAGATCTTGATACATCTTCGTGCTACCAGGGTGGATGGAGAGGAGAGAGCTGTGAGCCTCATTCATGATCACTTTACGAAGTTCACCTTTGGGCACAACAATTCGATCCTGGAAGAAGAGAGTGTCCTTGTCATCAAGTCGGTAGCACTTGTACTTGGACTGACTCTTTGCAATACCAATCTTCACCTTTTTCACCATAACATCAAGAAGCTGGGCTTGGCGAATATGGTCTTCCAAGGTAGGAGAAACTTGAAGGTTGGCGAGGAAACCTTGAGGAACAACTTGCAGATTAAGTTTGCGGAAGGCTTCACAAAGCTCAGGTTGATAAGGCTTGAGAATCAGACTGTTGTAATATGCTTTTCTGCTCAAAGCGTCAGCAATCACATTAGCCTTGCCTGGAGTATACTCGATACTCGGATTGTACTCTTGAATCATTTCGACCCATCGAGTCTGCCTGAGGTTGAGATTAGGCTGAGTGAAGATGTACTTGAGACTCTTGTGATTAGCGAAAATGTCCACTTTCCTTCCCAAGAGAAGATGTCTCCAAGTCAACAATGCGTGCACAACTGCCGCCAACTCGAGATCATGAGTGGGGTAGTTCTTCTCGTTAGGCTTCAACTGGCGAGAGGTATAAGCAACAACTTTCTTCTCTTGCATCAGTACTGCACCTAGACCTTGGAGAGAGGCATCACAAAAGACCTCGTACGGCTTGGTTTCATCAGGCGGAGTTAGAACTGGAGCAGTGATCAATTTCTCTTTCAAAGCGTTGAAAGCGATATCACACTCCGGAGACCAAACGTACTTGACGTGCTTGTGAAGAAGATTTGAGAGAGGCTTCGCGATCTTGGAAAAGTTTTCAACGAATCTTCAGCAATAAATTGCAAGACCGAGGAAGCTACGGAGTTGCTTCACATTCTAAGGAGGTTCCCAATTAACAATTGCAGACACCTTCTCAGGATCCACGGAAATGCCCTTGGCAGAGATAATATGACCAAGATAAAGAACCTCATCGAGCCAAAATTCACACTTGGAGAAGTTGGCGTAGAATTGATGTTCCCTTAGCTTGTCAAGAACCAAACGCAAGTGTTTGGCATGATCTTCCTTGTTCTTCGAGAAAACCAGGATGCCGTCGAGATAGACCAAAACGAAGTCGTTGGTGTAGGGGTTGAAGATGAAGTTCATCATGCGAGAGAACGTCGGAGGAGCATTGGCGAGGCCAAAAGACATAACAGTGTATTCATATGACCCATAGCTTGTTCTGAACGCCGTCTTTGGAATATCTTGCTCACGAATGCGAATTTGATGATAACCCATACGGAGGTCAAGCTTGGAGAATACTTGGGCACCCTTGAGTTGTTCAAACAGCTCATTAATGTTGGGAAGTGGGTATTTGTTCTTGATGGTCTTCTTGTTCAATGGACGATAATCAACACAAAGTCGGTCCGTTCCATCCTTCTTCTTCACAAACAGAACACCACAACCCCATGGAGAAGTACTAGGCCGAATGAGACCCATCCTTTCTTGAACATCGAGTTGTTTCTTCAACTCCTTCAACTCTTCGGGGCCGAGCTTGTAGGGACGTTTGCACACAGGTTCCGTACCGGGCTCAAGTTCAATAACAAATTCAACCGGCCGGTTTGGAGGCATGCCTGGGAGTTCTTCAAGGAAGACATCTTGATACTCACAAACAACCGAAATCTGTGAAATAGCATCCAATTCACCCTTCTCATTGAGAGAAAACAACCGGATGGTATTATCTCGAGCGGCAAAAACAATGACATCTTCAGATGAATGAGTCAGTTGAATCTGCCTGGCTGCACAATCGAGGTGAGCCTTGTGTTTAGAGAGCCAGTCCATCCCAAGAATGAGGTCCAAGAACCACCGGAGAAGAGAGAAACTTGTAACCGCCCAATGTGATAGAAATATCCGGGGCACAATTGTTAGAAGTCATTTGCTTGCCTGGAGACACAATCTTCAACGGAACAGGAATCCTTTCGGTCACAATATCATGCTTGGCCACAAATGGAGTTGAAATAAAAGAAAGCGATGCACCAGTATCAAAAAGTACTTTAGCGGGAACATCGTTAACAGGAAGGTTACCCATAATCACATCTGGCGAGTCCTTTGCCTGAGCTGCATTCAGCAAGTTGACCTTGGCGGACTTGTGGTTATGCTTGACCACAGCTGTACTTGCCGATCTGACAGGAGGAGGAGGAGGAAGACGCCTCTGGTTGAAACACTTGTTGGCATAGTGACCCTTCTGTTGGCACTTGTTGCACGTGACCTCTGAGAGCGGACGGTGATACGGAGCACTTGATCTTGGAGCTTGAGACGAAGTCTTGTTCTGAAAGCCTGGGTTGGGTGGGTGGGATGAACCACTGCCACCTTTGCTCTTCTGCTGATACGGCTGACGGAACGGAGGAGGAGGAAGCCAATACTTCTGCTGCTTGGCCACTTGAGTAGAGGAAGAAGACGTAGTGTCTCTGACTCGCTTCCTGGAAGCATCACACCTTAGCTGAGCAGCCTCTTGCTTCAGTGCCATGTTGTAGAACTCATCGTATCTCAGCAGCTCGAAGAGGACAAGAGCGAGCTGAATTTCTTCACGGAGACCACCCCTGAACTGATAGATCATGCTCTTCTCATCAGGAACATCCTGCTTGGCAAAACGGGTGAGCTTCTGGAACAACTTGTTGTAGTCATAGACAGACAAAGAGCCTTGCTTCAGATTGCGGAATTTTTCACGTTTGCTTTCAGTCACACTTTGAGGAATGTGATGAGCTCGGAAATCACGACAGAAATCATCCCAAGTGATCAAACGTCCACCTTTGGAATCCCGGTACTGCTGAAACCACTCTGCGGCCTGATCCTTGAGCTGGAAAGATGCGAACTTGATGAAATCTTCAGGTCTGACGTTGCTACATTCAAAATGCTTGCCCAGATCGACTAACCAATCATCAGCATCGGTAGCCTCAACGCAGTTACTGAACGTCTTTGGACCATTTGCGAGGAACTGATTCAGAGTTGCAAATTGGTTCTGGTTGTTGCCTTGATTCGCTTGACTGCTTTGATTCCGCTCTTGGATGATTTGCATGATCAGTTGTGTATTTGCATTAGTAGCAGCCATCACAGCTTGCCATGCTTCCGGAGGAGGCGGAGGTGGCGGAGGATCTTGATTCTGGTTCTGACTGGTGCTCTTAGCGGGAGCCATCCTGAAGAGGTTGACCACCGTTAGCACACAAATAGAGAAATAATGAAGCTGAATCCAACGGAATGAAAATTGCAACATAAAGTCTTCACATCCGAACAAAATGAACGAATGCACTTCTCTTGAAGTGGTCACATATTCCTAAATTGCGAAGCCACGAAGAATCAGGTAGAAGAGGTACATCAACGAGGGATGGAATCAACATAAGACGTCGAAGAAGAACGAATACCACAACTCGAAATAAAACCAAGGGTTGGCTTGCGGAATAAGCCGGAACAAACACATGATAGAAATTTCGTCTGAAGTGTTCATGGTAGGACCTACACGGGCTCGACCGTACAGCACCATCATGTACAAGGCAGTGCACATGACATACGAAGCGTCCCCGAGTCAGCATAGCCAAGGACTCTTTAAGACACAACGAGGCCACTGTAAAATCGACCGTGAATAGGCGAACCACTAGACGTCGAACCCCAATTTCATACCATACATCTGCTGGAAAGATATCCTAAGGCTACTTGAATTCCCACCTATGAAACTCCCGAAACTTTCCGGTTATGCAATCAGGTGTTGGGGATACAGGGGAAGCATAATATCTCACCCAAGCTAGCAAATCCTACATCCAGCTGCATCCATCCTTCAACACATAACCAAGAAACCTTCGGAAACCATCTATCTCAACCTTCGAAAAGCATCCGTTATACAAGTTATGGCGATACTCCCGAACTCCCGCCCCAGTACTGGGTGGCGTCGAGGTTATCTCACCAACGAACTGCATAAAGGAGATTTTCGATGTCGCGCACATATCTCAAGTATACCAGAATTGCAATGATAGAATTATGATGACAACACCTCAGAGCTCAACTCCCCGGGACACTTCCACTAAACCCCTGACAGGAGGCACCAAGACAGTATTCTCATCATAAGCCATCGGAACAAAACTAAGATACTCGCGTGATCCTAAATTTTTTTTTGTGAAATTTGAGAAGAGAAGAGTCAAAACTCTACGTCAGGATGCCTTACCAGAGCGATGAGGAGACTGGGAAGTAAAAAGAATTCCTAAGCTCTCCGATATATAATCCCTAAGGACTCAAAACATTTTTCTAGACACAACTCGGCTGCTAAAGACGATCAAGCAATGGGGCTCCTAAGGTCGGGGAAGGCTCTGATACCAACTTGTAACGCCCTCTTTGCGGCTATGTCTCCCACGTGTCGAGGCACGACTTAGAGACATAGGCGCATTGAAAGCAATGTCGCAAGTCGGGAATCATTACACAACCCATGTACATATATAATATAAAGGGGAATAATAATATAGTTGGCTTACACTCGCCACGTCACATCAAAGTACATAAATAACATCCATCATACAATCACTCATGGCCCGACTACGGCGCCAAAATAGAAAAGACCCCCAACAAGCGACTAGGTCCTGGATCTAACCCCGAATAGGCATCCCTACTGATCATCCGGAAACGACACATAGTAACGCTGAGAGTCCTCGTCGTACTCCCACTTCAGCTCAAGCGCGCCATCCGGAGAGGTATCATCGGTCCCTGCATCTGGTGTAATAGTAATCTGTGAGCCACAAAGGACTCAGCAATCTCGCACCCTCGCGATCAAGACTATTTAAGCTTAATAGGTAGGAAAGGGGTAATGTAAAGTGGAGCTGCAGCAAGCGACTAGCATATATGGTGGCTAACTTATTCGCAAAGGAGAGCGAGAAGAGAAGGCAAAGCACAAGCGGAAACTATATAGAGCAGCCTACGCAAACATAACTCCAACGCCGTGTCCACTTCCCGGACTCCGCCGAGAAGAGGCCATCACGGCAACACACGCAGTTGATTCATTTTAATTATTTAAGGTTCAAGTTATCTACAACCGGACATTAACAAATTCCCATCTGCCCATAACCGCGGGCACGGCTTTCGAAAGATCAATCCCTACAGGGGGGTCCCAACTTAGCCCATAACAAGCTCTCATGGTCAACGAAGGAATAGACCTCAACCCAGGACCCACCGATCAGACTCGGTATCCCGGTACAACAAGATGATTCGACAGGTCAAAACTAGTCCAGCAACACCGCCCGAATGTGCCGACAAATCCCGATAGGAGCTGCACATATCTCTTTCTCAGGGCACACTAAGATGAACACTACGTACAACTAAAACCAACCCTCGAGTTGCCCCGAGGTGGTGCTGCAAGTGGCTCGGTTCGGACCAACACTCAGAGGAGCACTGGCCCGTGGGGGGCTAAAATAAAGATGACCCTCGGGCTCCGGAATCCCAAGGGAAAGAAAAGGGTAGGTGGCAAATGGTAAAACCAATGTTGGGCATTGCTGGAAAAGCTTTAATCAAGGCGAACTATCAAGGGGTTCCCATTATAGCCCAACCGCGTAAGGGACGCAACAATCCGGGAACATAACACCGATATGACGGAAACTAGGGCAGCAAGAGTGGAACAAAACACTAGGCGAGAGGCCGAGCCTTCCACCCTTTACCAAGTATATAGATGAGTAAAGATAACATAGCAATATAATGATATCCCAACAAGTAAATAAATGTTCCAACAAGGAACGGCTCCAATCTTCACCTGCAACTAGCAACGCTACAAGAAGGGGCTTGAGTAAAGCGGTAACATAGCCAATCAATGGTTTGCTAGGACAAAGGTGGGTTAGAGGCTCAATCATGGCAATTGGGAGGCTTACAAGCAAGTGGTAGGCATCGTAGCATTGGCAAAGCAAAAGAGCGAGCAAACTAGCATAGCAAAGATAGTAGTGATTTCAAGGGTGTGATCATCTTGCCTGCACAGTTGTCAGAATTGATTGGATCCTCAAAAGCAAACTCAACGGGCTCCTCATTAGCGAACTCGTCTCCCGGCTCTACCCAACAACACAAACAAGCAACAAGGATACAATCAACCACGTGCAAGGGCAACCAATAAGATGCAAAGATGATATGCTATGCGGGATGCGACGCGAGATGCAAAATGCAAGACGTAACAGGAAATGCATGAACCTGGCCTCAACTTGGAAAACCAAGTGTGCCACTGGATAGAGGGTAAGATATCCCCTGAAAACGATATAAAGATCATGGCAATCGGAGCTACGGTTTAGAAATGGCAAGCGATTTACTAAACGAACCGATCTGCGATTTACAGCAAGTAGGCTCCTAAATGCAACAAAATGAACATGCTCCAGCCACCAAACATGAAAACAAATTGCATGGCAGTGATGTACTCAAGAAGCTTAACAAATCACCAGTACTGAGGCATAGGAAAATTCATCCATTAAGGGCTTCAAACAAGCATGGCAAAACTGAATAAGCAAAACAGATTTCAGACTTAGCGAAATTAACGCTAGTCTGAAATTTCAGACCACGATGCTCTCTTCGGAGCAGCAAAACAACATGAAGCAAAACCTGAACATGGCAAGTGAGAGCATGGCATGGAGCTACTCAACAAGCTTAACAAAACACCCAAAATTACCTGGGGCCAAAAGGGTTCACAAAATACTCTACCGAGCACACGAACATCGATGAAACACAATCAGTTTTCAGACTTAGTGAAAACTGGGACATGCTGAAATATAACTCACGGAGGCATGTAAACGAGCTCGGTGCACTCACTACGGTGCAAGTCATGGCAAGGCAAGCATATATCCATTAAGAAGGCACAAAATGCTATCTATACATGGCAAGAACAATGGCATAGCATGCATGGATCACTAGCAATAGCTCCGGCAAAATCGCAAAAGAGTTTACGATCTGCCCAATTTAACAACTATGCAAAAGTTGAGCTCGAGTGAGTCAACCTAGGTTGCTCCAACATAACAAGTAAAGACATGGATTGATTAAGCACAACAAGCATAACAAATCACTCTTACTGATCATCCTCAAAAGAGGCACGGATCACTAGGAAACAAGCCGGACATATAGCATCGTGAACTAAAACATCCCAGACTTAGTGATTTTCACTAAGTCCCTGAAATCAGTAACTCAGGTAGCCCTCTTTGCAAGCTTGCACAAGACAACACACACATCCTAAAAATGCATGGGAGGCACCTCTGGAAATAAGACAATATGCTTAACAATTCATCCCAAAGGGGCACAGGCATATCATGCACGGATTAAACATGGCAAAAATGACAAAAGTGCATGATGAACTAACGGATCTGCAATTTAACTCATGATGCCTCCTTCCAACAGCATTTTGGGCACCAAGATGACCTCAAATGCAAATGATGGAATGGAATTAAATGATGTACTCGTCGAGACGAAGATTTTGATATATCATATGCCCAAATCGGAGCTACGAATGCGGAGATATGGCAGGTCAAAGGTAGCATGAAAAACTGAAAAACAGGGAGAAGGTCAACCCTAAAAAATTTTTAGATCTCAGATCTGATCCGAATCACTGTAGCACACTGTAGCTCGCCGCGCGCGGAATCCGAGGCGGCGGCGCAGTCCGCCGGAGACGACGAAGACGGCGGCGGCCGGGGTTGGGGGCGCCGGATCCGGTCGCTCCTCGACCGGATCTGGCCGGAGAGGGAGCTGGCGGCGGGGGCGGCGTGCTGCGCGACGGCGGCGGCGGTCGGCGACCCGCGACGCGGTGGCAGCGGCGGACGGCGGCAGAGGCGGCGCGGCGGCCGGGCGGGCGAGGCGGCGGCGGAGGAGGGCGGCGGCCGGCTCGGTGCAGTGAGGCGGCGGCTTCGGGCCGCGGGGGCCCCTCCTGGGCCTCCCGGGCAGGGACGGCGGCGGCGGTGCCCACGTGGCAGGCGGCGGTTGGCCGAGGGGCGCGGCGGCGGACGCGTCCGGCTGGGGGCGGACGTGTCCGTCGGTGCGGGGAGGTTTTTTTTAGGAGGAGGACGGGGAGGAAGACGAGATCCGAAATGGGGGGTGTTTAAATAGGCATAAGTGGAGCTAGGAGAGTCCAAATGAGGTGTGGTTTTCGCCCACACGATCGTGATCGAACGACCGAGACGATGGAGCAGAGTTTGGTGGGTTTTGGGCCAAAATGGAGGGGTGTTGGGCGGCACACACACGAGGCCTTTTCGGTCCCTCGGTTAACCGTTGGAGTATCAAACGAAGTCCAAATGATCCGAAACTTGACAGGCGGTCTACCGGTAGTAAACCAAGGCCGCATGGCAAGTCTTGGTCCAATCCGGAAATGTTTAATCCCCACACATGAAAGAAAGCTAGAAATGGCCACCGGAGGAGAACGAAGCGCCGGAATGCAAAACGGACAACGGGGAAAAAGCTCGAATGCATGAGATGAACATGTATGCAAATGCAATGCACGTGATGACATGATATGAGATGCACGAAAACAAAAACAACACACGGAGACAAAGACCCGAACCCGAGAATTAAATATAACTTAATGCCGGAAACGGCAAGAGTTGGAGTACAATTCGGGAAGGTTACATATGGGGCGTTACAACACTCCACCACTACGAAAAGATCTCGTCCCGAGATCTAGGACTGAAAGAACTCCGGGTACTTAGAACGGAGGTGATCCTCGCGTTCCCAGGTAGCTTCACGGTCGGAATGGTGTGATCACTTGACTTTGAGAAACTTGATTGACTTGTTGCGAGTTTTGCGTTCAGTCTCTTCAAGGATTGCAACTGGGTGCTCACGATAGGAGAGATCTTCTTGGAGCTCAATGTCCTCGAAGTTGACGGTGCGCTCAGGCGTCTTGAAGCACTTACGGAGTTGCGAGACGTGGAACACATCATGAACATTGGCAAAGTTTGCAGGAAGCTCGAGTTGATAGGCGAGGTCGCCTCTCTTGCTGACGATCTTGAAAGGCCCAACGTATCTGGGGGCAAGCTTCCCTTTGATACCGAAGCGACGAGTCCCTTTCATAGGAGAGACGCGGAGGTAGACATGATCTCCGATCTCGAAAGCCAAATCACGGTGCTTACTATCATAGTAGCTCTTCTGGCGGGATTGGGCTGCTTTGAGGTTATCACGAATGACCTTGCACATCTCTTCTGCCTCTGTGATCAGGTCATTACCCAGCAGCTGACGTTCATCGGTTTCAGACCAGTTGAGAGGTGTACGGCACTTCCTACCATACAGAATTTCAAATGGGGCCTTGCCGGAACTTGCTTGGAAACTGTTGTTGTACGAGAATTCAGCATAAGGAAGACAATCCTCCCACTTCATGCCGAAGGAGATAACACAATCCCTGAGCATATCTTCAAGAATCTGGTTGACACGCTCGACTTGACCGCTTGTTTGAGGATGGAAAGCAGTGCTGAAGCGAATGCTGGTGCCCATGGCCTTCTGAAAAGAATCCCAAAACTTGGAGGTAAAGATGCTGCCACGGTCTGAAGATATCACTTGAGGAATACCGTGCAGAGAGACAATTCGAGAGGTGTAGAGCTCCGCCAATTGAGCTGCAGTGATTGACTCTTTGATAGGCAGGAAATGAGCCACTTTGGTGAGCTTGTCGATGACAACGAATATAGCATCATTGCCACGCTTGGACTTAGGAAACCCAGTGACGAAGTCCATTTCAATGTGGTCAAACTTCCACTATGGAATGGCGAGAGGTTGGAGGAGACCAGCTGGCCTTTGGTGTTCTGCTTTCACTCTTCTGCAGACATCACATTCATTCACGAATTGAGCGATCTCGCGCTTCATTCGAGTCCACCAATAAGTTTGCTTCAGATCTTGATACATCTTCGTGCTACCAGGGTGGATGGAGAGGAGAGAGTTGTGAGCCTCATTCATGATCACTTTACGAAGTTCACCTTTGGGCACAACAATTCGATCCTGGAAGAAGAGAGTGTCCTTGTCATCAAGTCGGTAGCACTTGTACTTGGACTGACTCTTTGCAATACCAATCTTCACCTTTTTCACCATAGCATCAAGAAGCTGGGCTTGGCGAATATGGTCTTCCAAGGTAGGAGAAACTTGAAGGTTGGCGAGGAAACCTTGAGGAACAACTTGCAGATTAAGTTTGCGGAAGGCTTCACAAAGCTCAGGTTGATAAGGCTTGAGAATCAGACTGTTGCAATATGCTTTTCTGCTCAAAGCGTCAGCAATCACATTAGCCTTGCCTGGAGTATACTCGATACTTGGATTGTACTCTTGAATCATTTCGACCCATCGAGTCTGCCTGAGGTTGAGATTAGGCTGAGTGAAGATGTACTTGAGACTCTTGTGATTAGTGAAAATGTCCACTTTCCTTCCCAAGAGAAGATGTCTCCAAGTCAACAATGCGTGCACAACTGCCGCCAACTCGAGATCATGAGTGGGGTAGTTCTTCTTGTTAGGCTTCAACTGGCGAGAGGTATAAGCAACAACTTTCTTCTCTTGCATCAGTACTGCACCTAGACCTTGGAGAGAGGCATCACAAAAGACCTCGTACGGCTTGGTTTCATCAGGCGGAGTTAGAACTGGAGCAGTGATCAATTTCTCTTTCAAAGCATTGAAAGCGATATCACACTCCGGAGACCAAACGTACTTGACGTGCTTGTGAAGAAGATTTGAGAGAGGCTTCGCGATCTTGGAAAAGTTTTCAACGAATCTTCGGCAATAACTTGCAAGACCGAGGAAGCTACGGAGTTGCTTCACATTTAATTGGAGGTTCCCAATTAACAATTGCAGACACCTTCTCAGGATCCACGGAAATGCCCTTGGCAGAGATAATATGACCAAGATAAAGAACCTCATCGAGCCAAAATTCACACTTGGAGAACTTGGCGTAGAATTGATGTTCCCTTAGCTTGTCAAGAACCAAACGCAAGTGTTTGGCATGATCTTCCTTGTTCTTCGAGAAAACTAGGATGCCGTCGAGATAGACCAAAACGAAGTCGTTGGTGTAGGGGTTGAAGATGAAGTTCATCATGCGAGAGAACGTCGGAGGAGCATTGGCGAGGCCAAAATACATAACAGTGTATTCATATGACCCATAGCTTGTTCTGAACGCCGTCTTTGGAATATCTTGCTCACGAATGCGAATTTGATGATAACCCATACGGAGGTCAAGCTTGGAGAATACTTGGGCACCCTTGAGTTGTGCAAACAGCTCATTAATGTTGGGAAGTGGGTATTTGTTCTTGATGGTCTTCTTGTTCAATGGACGATAATCAACACAAAGTCGGTCCGTTCCATCCTTCTTCTTCACAAAAAGAACACCACAACCCCATGGAGAAGTACTAGGCCGAATGAGACCCATCCTTTCTTGAACATCAAGTTGTTTCTTCAACTCCTTCAACTCTTCGGGGCCGAGCTTGTAGGGACGTTTGCACACAGGTTCCGTACCGGGATCAAGTTCAATAACAAATTCAACCGGCCGGTTTGGAGGCATGCCTGGGAGTTCTTCAAGGAAGACATCTTGATACTCACAAACAACCGAAATCTGTGAAATAGCATCCAATTCACCCTTCTCATTGAGAGAAAACAACCGGATGGTATTATCCCGAGCGGCAAAAACAATGACATCTTCAGATGAATGAGTCAGTTGATTCTGCCTGGCTGCACAATCGAGGTGAGCCTTGTGTTTAGAGAGCCAGTCCATCCCAAGAATGAGGTCGATATCAGAATTACCAAGAACCACTGGAGAAGAGAGAAACTTGTAATCGCCCAATGTGATAGAAATATCCGGGACACAATTGTTAGAAGTCATTTGCTTGCCCGGAGACACAATCTTCAATGGAACAGGAATCCTTTCGGTCACAATATCATGCTTGGCCACAAATGGAGTTGAAATAAAAGAAAGCGATGCACCAGTATCAAAAAGTACTTTAGCGGGAACATCGTTAACAGGAAGGTTACCCATAATCACATCTGGCGAGTCCTTTGCCTGAGCTGCATTCAGCAAGTTGACCTTGGCGGACTTGGGGTTATGCTTGACCACAGCTGTACTTGCCGATCTGACAGGAGGAGGAGGAGGAAGACGCCTCTGGTTGAAACACTTGTTGGCATAGTGACCCTTCTGTTGGCACTTGTTGCACGTGACCTCTGAGAGCGGACGGTGATACGGAGCACTTGATCTTGGAGCTTGAGACGAAGTCTTGTTCTGAAAGCCTGGGTTGGGTGGGTGGGATGAACCACTGCCACCTTTGCTCTTCTGCTGATACGGCTGACGGAACGGAGGAGGAGGAAGCCAATACTTCTGCTGCTTGGCCACTTGAGTAGAGGAAGAAGACGTAGTGTCTCTGACTCGCTTCCTGGAAGCATCACACCTTAGCTAAGCAGCCTCTTGCTTCAGTGCCATGTTGTAGAACTCATCGTATCTCAGCAGCTCGAAGAGGACAAGAGCGAGCTGAATTTCTTCACGGAGACCACCCCTGAACTGATAGATCATGCTCTTCTCATCAGGAACATCCTGCTTGGCAAAACGGGCGAGCTTCTGGAACAACTTGTTGTAGTCATAGACAGACAAAGAGCCTTGCTTCAGATTGCGGAATTTTTCACGTTTGCTTTCAGTCACACTTTGAGGAATGTGATGAGCTCGGAAATCACGACAGAAATCATCCCAAGTGATCAAACGTCCACCTCTGGAATCCCGGTACTGCTGAAACCACTCTGCGGCCTGATCCTTGAGCTGGAAAGATGCGAACTTGATGAAATCTTCAGGTCTGACGTTGCTACATTCAAAATGCTTGCCCAGATCGACTAACCAATCATCAGCATCGGTAGCCTCAACGCAGTTACTGAACGTCTTTGGACCATTTGCGAGGAACTGATTCAGAGTTGCAAATTGGTTCTGGTTGTTGCCTTGATTCGCTTGACTGCTTTGATTCCGCTCTTGGATGATTTGCATGATCAGTTGTGTATTTGCATTAGTAGCAGCCATCACAGCTTGCCATGCTTCCGGAGGAGGCGGAGGTGGCGGAGGATCTTGATTCTGGTTCTGACTGGTGCTCTTAGCGGGAGCCATCCTGAAGAGGTTGACCACCGTTAGCACACAAATAGAGAAATAATGAAGCTGAATCCAACGGAATGAAAATTGCAACATAAAGTCTTCACATCCGAACAAAATGAACGAATGCACTTCTCTTGAAGTGGTCACATATTCCTAAATTGCGAAGCCACGAAGAATCAGGTAGAAGAGGTACATCAACGAGGGATGGAATCAACATAAGACGTCGAAGAAGAACGAATACCACAACTCGAAATAAAACCAAGGGTTGGCTTGCGGAATAAGCCGGAACAAACACATGATAGAAATTTCGTCTGAAGTGTTCATGGTAGGACCTACACGGGCTCGACCGTACAGCACCATCATGTACAAGGCAGTGCACATGACATACGAAGCGTCCCCGAGTCAGCATAGCCAAGGACTCTTTAAGACACAACGAGGCCACTGTAAAATCGACCGTGAATAGGCGAACCACTAGACGTCGAACCCCAATTTCATACCATACATCTGCTGGAAAGATATCCTAAGGCTACTTGAATTCCCACCTATGAAACTCCCGAAACTTTCCGGTTATGCAATCAGGTGTTGGGGATACAGGGGAAGCATAATATCTCACCCAAGCTAGCAAATCCTACATCCAGCTGCATCCATCCTTCAACACATAACCAAGAAACCTTCGGAAACCATCTATCTCAACCTTCGAAAAGCATCCGTTATACAAGTTATGGCGATACTCCCGAACTCCCGCCCCAGTACTGGGTGGCGTCGAGGTTATCTCACCAACGAACTGCATAAAGGAGATTTTCGATGTCGCGCACATATCTCAAGTATACCAGAATTGCAACGATAGAATTATGATGACAACACCTCAGAGCTCAACTCCCCGGGACACTTCCACTAAACCCCTGACAGGAGGCACCAAGACAGTATTCTCATCATAAGCCATCGGAACAAAACTAAGATACTCGCGTGATCCTAAATTTTTTTTTGTGAAATTTGAGAAGAGAAGAGTCAAAACTCTACGTCAGGATGCCTTACCAGGGCGATGAGGAGACTGGGAAGTAAAAAGAATTCCTAAGCTCTCCGATATATAATCCCTAAGGACTCAAAACATTTTTCTAGACACAACTCGGCTGCTAAAAACGATCAAGCAATGGGGCTCCTAAGGTCGGGGAAGGCTCTGATACCAACTTGTAACGCCCTCTTTGCGGCTATGTCTCCCATGTGTCGAGGCACGACTTAGAGACATAGGCGCATTGAAAGCAATGTCGCAAGTCGGGAATCATTACACAACCCATGTACATATATAATATAAAGGGGAATAATAATATAGTTGGCTTACACTCGCCATGTCACATCAAAGTACATAAATAACATCCATCATACAATCACTCATGGCCCGACTACGGCGCCAAAATAGAAAAGACCCCCAACAAGCGACTAGGTCCTGGATCTAACCCCGAATAGGCATCCCTACTAATCATCCGGAAACGACACATAGTAACGCTGAGAGTCCTCGTCGTACTCCCACTTCAGCTCGAGCGCGCCATCTGGAGAGGTATCATCGGTCCCTGCATCTGGTGTAATAGTAATCTGTGAGCCACAAAGGACTCAGCAATCTCGCACCCTCGCGATCAAGACTATTTAAGCTTAATAGGTAGGAAAGGGGTAATGTAAAGTGGAGCTGCAGCAAGCGACTAGCATATATGGTGGCTAACTTATTCGCAAAGGAGAGCGAGAAGAGAAGGCAAAGCACGAGCGGAAACTATATAGAGCAGCCTACGCAAACATAACTCCAACGCCGTGTCCACCTCCCGGACTCCGCCGAGAAGAGGCCATCACGGCAACACACGCAGTTGATTCATTTTAATTATTTAAGGTACAAGTTATCTACAACCGGACATTAACAAATTCCCATCTGCCCATAACCACGGGCACGGCTTTCGAAAGATCAATCCCTGCAGGGGGGGGTCCCAACTTAGCCCATAACAAGCTCTCACGGTCAACGAAGGAATAGACCTCAACCCAGGACCCACCGATCAGACTCGGTATCCCGGTACAACAAGATGATTCGACAGGTCAAAACTAGTCCAGCAACACCGCCCGAATGTGCCGACAAATCCCGATAGGAGCTGCACATATCTCTTTCTCAGGGCACACTCAGATGAACACTACGTATAACTAAAACCAACCCTCGAGTTGCCCCGAGGTGGCGCTGCAAGTGGCTCGGTTCGGACCAACACTCAGAGGAGCACTGGCCCGTGGTGGGCTAAAATAAAGATGTCCCTCGGGCTCCGGAAACCCAAGGGAAAGAAAAGGGTAGGTGGCAAATGGTAAAACCAATTTTGGGCATTGCTGGAAAAGCTTTAATCAAGGCGAACTATCAAGGGGTTCCCATTATAGCCCAACCGCGTAAGGGACGCAACAATCCGGGAACATAACACCGATATGACGGAAACTAGGGAAGCAAGAGTGGAACAAAACACTAGGCGAGAGGCCGAGCCTTCCACCCTTTACCAAGTATATAGATGAGTAAAGATAACATAGCAATATAATGATATCCCAACAAGTAAATAAATGTTCCAACAAGGAACGGCTCCAATCTTCACCTGCAACTAGCAACGCTATAAGAACGGGCTTGAGTAAAGCGGTAACATAGCCAATCAATGGTTTGCTAGGACAAAGGTGGGTTAGAGGCTCAATCATGGCAATTGGGAGGCTTACAAGCAAGTGGTAGGCATCGTAGCATTGGCAAAGCAAAAGAGCGAGCAAACTAGCATAGCAAAGATAGTAGTGATTTCAAGGGTGTGATCATCTTGCCTGCACAGTTGTCAGAATTGACTGGATCCTCAAAAGCAAACTCAACGGGCTCCTCATTAGCGAACTCGTCTCCCGGCTCTACCCAACAACACAAACAAGCAACAAGGACACAATCAACCACGTGCAAGGGCAACCAATAAGATGCAAAGATGATATGCTATGCGGGATGCGATGCGAGATGCAAAATGCAAGACGTAACTGTTGGGGAACGCAGTAATTTCAAAACTTTTCCTACGCACACGCAAGATCATGGTGATGCACAGCAACGAGAGGGGAGAGTGTTGTCTACGTACCAACGCAGACCAACTGCGGAAGCGATCACACAACGTAGAGGAAGTAGTCGTACGTCTTCTTCCCGATCCGACCGATCCAAGCACCGTTACTCCGGCAACTCCGAGTTCTTAGCACACGTTCAGCTCGATGACGTTCCTCGGGCTCCGATCCAGCAAAGCGTCGAGGAAGAGTTCCGTCAACACGACGGCGTGATGACGATCTTGATGTACTACCGACGCAGGGCTTCGCCTAAGCACTACAACGGTACGATCGAGGTGGAATTTGGTGGCAGGGGGCACCGCACACGGCTAAGGAGCGATCTCAAGGATCAAGTTGTGTGTCTATGGGGTGCCCCCTGCCCCCGTATATAAAGGACCAGGGGCAAGGGGGTCGGCCGGCTAGGAGGGAGGCGCAGGGAGGAGTCCCACTCCTACCGGGAGTAGGACTCCTTCCCCCAAATCCTATTCCTAATAGGACTCTTCGGGAGAAAGAGAAGAGAGGGGGGCCGGCCCCTTCTCCTAGTCCTAATAGGACTAGGGAAGGGGGGTTCGGCCGGCTAGCCTGTGGGCTGCCCCTTCTCTCTTTTCCACTAAGGCCCAATAGGCCCATTTGCCTCCCGGGGGGTTCCGGTAACCCTCCCGGTAATCCGGTAAAATCCCGATTTCACCCGGAACACTTCCGGTGCCCAAACATAGGCTTCCAATATATCAATCATTACGTCTCGACCATTTCGAGACTCCTCTTCATGTCCGTGATCTCATCCGGGACTCCGAACAACCTTCGGTACATCAAAATGCATAAACTCATAATAACTGTCATCGTAACGTTAAGCGTGCGGACCCTACGGTTCAAGAACAATGTAGACATGACCGAGACACGTCTCCGGTCAATAACCAATAGCGGGACCTGGATGCCCATATTGGCTCCTACATATTCTACGAAGATCTTTATCGGTCAGACCGCATAACAACATACGTTGTTCCCTTTGTCATCGGTATGTTACTTGCCCGAGATTCGATCGTCGGTATCCAATACCTAGTTCAATCTCGTTACCGGCAAGTCTCTTTACTCGTTCCGTAATACATCATCTCACAACTAACATATTAGTTGCAGTGCTTGCAAGGCTTATGTGATGTGCATTACCGAGAGGGCCCAGAGATACCTCTCCGACAATCGGAGTGACAAACCCTAATCTCGAAATACGCCAACCCAACATCTACCATTGGAGACACCTGTAGTACTCCTTTATAATCACCCAGTTACATTGTGACGTTTGGTAGTACCCAAAGTGTTCCTCCGGTAAACGGGAGTTGCATAATCTCATAGTTATAGGAACATGTATAAGTCATGAAGAAAGCAATAGCAACATACTAAACGATCGGGTGCTAAGCTAATGGAATGGGTCATGTCAATCAGATCATTCTACTAATGATGTGACCTCGTTAATCAAATAACAACTCCTTGTTCATGGTTAGGAAACATAACCATCTTTGATTAACGAGCTAGTCAAGTAGAGGCATACTAGTGACACTCTGTTGGTCTATGTATTCACACATGTATTATGTTTCCGGTTAATACAATTCTAGCATGAATAATAAACATTTATCATGATGTAAGGAAATAAATAATAACTTTATTATTGCCTCTAGGGCATATTTCCTTCAGTATCCCACTTGCACTAGAGTCAATAATCTAGATTACACAGTAATGATTCTAACACCCATGGAGCCTTGGTGCTGATCATGTTTTGCTCGTGGAAGAGGCTTAGTCAACGGGTCTGCAACATTCAGATCCGTATGTATCTTGCAAATCTCTATGTCTCCCACCTGGACTAAATCCCGGATGGAGTTGAAGAGTCTCTTGATGTGTTTGGTCCTCTTGTGAAATCTGGATTCCTTTGCCAAGGCAATTGCACCTGTATTGTCACAGAAGATTTTCATTGGACCCGATGCACTAGGTATGACACCTAGATCGGATATGAACTCCTTCATCCAGACTCCTTCATTTGCTGCTTCCGAAGCAGCTATGTACTCCGCTTCACATGTAGATCCCGCTACGACGCTTTGTTTAGAACTGCACCAACTGACAGCTCCACCATTTAAAGTAAACACGTATCCGGTTTGCGATTTAGAATCGTCCGGATCAGTGTCAAAGCTTGCATCAACGTAACCTCTTACGGTGAGCTCTTTGTCACCTCCATATACGAGAAACATATCCTTAGTCCTTTTCAGGTATTTCAGGATGTTCTTGACCGCTGTCCAGTGATCCATTCCAGGATTACTTTGGTACCTCCCTGCTAAACTTATAGCAAGGCACACATCAGGTCTGGTACACAGCATTGCATACATGATGGAGCCTATGGCTGAAGCATAGGGAACATCTTTCATTTTCTCTCTATCTTCTGCAGTGGTCGGGCATTGAGTCTTACTCAATTTCATACCTTGTAACACAGGCAAGAACCCTTTCTTTGCTTGATCCATTTTGAATTTCTTCAAAATCTTGTCTAGGTATGTGCTTTGTGAAAGTCCAATTAAGCGTCTTGATCTATCTCTATAGATCTTTATGCCTAATATGTAAGCAGCTTCCCCGAGGTCTTTCATCGAAAAACTTTTATTCAAGTATCCCTTTATGCTATCCAGAAATTCTATATCATTTCCAATTAGTAATATGTCATCCACATATAATATCAGAAATGCTACAGAGCTCCCACTCACTTTCTTTTAAATACAGGCTTCTCCAAAAGTCTGTATAAAGCCAAATGCTTTGATCACACTATCAAAGCGTTTATTCCAACTCCGAGATGCTTGCACCAGTCCATAAATGGATCGCTGGAGTTTGCATACTTTGTTAGCTCCTTTTGGATCGACAAAACCTTCTGGTTGTACCATATACAACTCCTCTTCCAGAAATCCATTCAGGAATGCAGTTTTGACATCCATCTGCCATATTTCATAATCATAAAATGCGGCAATTGCTAACATTATTCTGACGGACTTAAGCATCGCTACGGGTGAGAAAGTCTCATCGTAGTCAACCCCTTGAACTTGTCGAAAACCTTTTGCGACAAGTCGAGCTTTATAGACAGTAACATTACCGTCAGCGTCAGTCTTTTTCTTGAAGATCCATTTATTCTCAATTGCTTGCCGATCATCGGGCAAGTCAACCAAAGTCCATACTTTGTTCTCATACATGGATCCCATCTCAGATTTCATGGCCTCAAGCCACTTTGCGGAATCTGGGCTCACCATCGCTTCTTCATAGTTCGTAGGTTCATCATGATCTAGCATCATGACTTTCAGAACTGGATTACCGTACCACTCTGGTGCGGATCTCACTCTGGTTGATCTACGTGGTTCAGTAGTATCTTGATCTAAAGCTTCATGATCATCATCATTAGCTTCCTCACTGATTGGCATAGGTGTCGCAGAAACAGTTTTCTGTGATGTACTATTTTCCAATAAGGGAGCAGGTACAGTTACCTCGTCAAGTTCTACTTTCCTCCCACTCACTTCTTTCGAGAGAAACTCCTTCTCTAGAAATGATCCATTCTTAGCAACGAATGTCTTGCCTTCGGATCTGTGATAGAAGGTATACCCAACAGTTTCCTTTGGGTATCCTATGAAGACACATTTCTCCGCTTTGGGTTCGAGCTTATCAGGTTGAAGCTTTTTCACATAAGCATCGCAGCCCCAAACTTTAAGAAACGACAACTTTGGTTTCTTGCCAAACCATAGTTCATAAGGCGTCGTCTCAACGGATTTTGATGGTGCCCTATTTAACGTGAATGCGGCCGTCTCTAAAGCATAACCCCAAAACGATAGCGGTAAATCAGTAAGAGACATCATGGATCGCACCATATCTAGTAAAGTGCGATTACGACGTTCGGACACACCATTACGCTGTGGTGTTCCGGGTGGCGTGAGTTGCGAAATTATTCCACAATTTTTCAAATGTACACCAAACTCGTAACTCAAATATTCTCCTCCACGATCAGATCGTAGAAATTTTATTTTCTTGTTACGATGATTTTCAACTTCACTCTGAAATTCCTTTAACTTTTCAAATGTTTCAGACTTATGTTTCATTAAGTAGATATACCCATATCTGCTTAAATCATCTGTGAAGGTGAGAAAATAACGATATCCGCCGCGAGCCTCAATATTCATCGGACCACATACATCGGTATGTATGATTTCCAACAAATCTGTTGCTCTCTCCATAGTACCGGAGAACGGTGTTTTAGTCATCTTGCCTATGAGGCACGGTTCGCAAGTACCAAGTGATTCATAATCAAGTGATTCCAAAGCCCATCAGTATGGAGTTTCTTCATGCGCTTTACACCGATATGACCTAAACGGCAGTGCCACAAATAAGTTGCACTATCATTATTAACTTTGCATCTTTTGGCTTCTACATTATGAATATGTGTATCATTATCTTCGAGATTCAACAAGAATAGACCACTCTTCAAAGGTGCATGACCATAAAAGATATTATTCATATAAATAGAACAACCATTATTCTCTGATTTAAATGAATAACCGTCTCGCATTAAACAAGATCCAGATATAATGTTCATGCTCAACGCTGGCACCAAATAACAATTATTTAGGTCTAATATTAATCCCGAAGGTAGATGTAGAGGTAGCGTGCCGACCGCGATCACATCGACTTTGGAACCGTTTCCCACGCGCAGCATCACCTCGTCCTTTGCTAGTGTCCGCTTATTCCGTAGTCCCTGTTTCGAGTTGCAAATATTAGCAACAGAACCAGTATCAAATACCCAGGTGCTACTGCGAGCTCTAGTAAGGTACACATCAATAACATGTATATCACATATACCTTTGCTCACTTTGCCATCCTTCTTATCCGCCAAATACTTGGGGCAGTTCCGCTTCCAGTGTCCAGTCTGCTTGCAGTAGAAGCACTCAGTTTCAGGCTTAGGTCCAGATTTGGGTTTCTTCTCCTGAGCAGCAACTTGCTTGCTGTTCTTCTTGAAGTTTCCCTTCTTCTTCCCTTTGCCCTTTTTCTTGAAACTAGTGGTTTTGCTAACCATCAACACTTGATCCTCCTTCTTGATTTCTACCTCCGCAGCTTTTAGCATTGCGAAGAGCTCGGGAATAGTCTTGTTCATCCCTTGCATATTATAGTTCATCACGAAGCTCTTGTAGCTTGGTGGCAGTGATTGGAGAATTCTGTCAATGACGCAATCATCTGGAAGATTAACTCCCATCTGAATCAAGTGATTATTATAGCCAGACATTTTGAGTATATGCTCACTGACAGAACTGTTCTCCTCCATCTTAAAGCTATAGAACTTATTGGAGACTTCATATCTCTCAATTCGGGCATTTGCTTGAAATATTAACTTCAACTCCTGGAACATCTCATATGCTCCATGACGTTCAAAACGTCGTTGAAGTCCCGATTCTAAGCCGTAAAGCATGGCACACTGAACTATCGAGTAGTCATCAGCTTTGCTCTGCCAGACGTTCATAACATCTGGCGTTGCTCCAGCAGCAGGCCTGTCACCTAGCGGTGCTTCCAGGACGTAATTCTTCTGTGCAGCAATGAGGATAATCCTCAGGTTACGGACCCAGTCCGTGTAATTGCTACCATCATCTTTCAACTTTGCTTTCTCAAGGAACGCATTAAAATTCAACGGAACAATAGCACGAGCCATCTATCTACAAGCAACATAAACAAGCAAGATACTATCAGGTACTAAGTTCATGATAAGTTTAAGTTGAATTAATCAAATTACTTAGGAACTCCCACTTAGATAGACATCCCTCTAATCCTCTAAGTGATCATGTGATCCAAATCAACTAAACCATAACCGATCATCACGTGAGATGGAGTAATTTTCAATGGTGAACATCGTCATGTTGATCATATCTACTATATGATTCACGCTCGACCTTTCGGTCTCTGTGTTCCGAGGCCATATCTGCATATGCTAGGCTCGTCAAGTATAACCTGAGTATTCTGCGTGTGCAAAACTGGCTTGCACCCATTGTAGATGGACGTACAGCTTATCACACCCGATCATCACGTGGTGTCTGGGCACGACGAACTTTGGCAACGGTGCATACTCAGGGAGAACACTTCTTGATAATTTAGTGAGAGATCATCTTATAATGCTACCGTCAATCAAAGCAAGATAAGATGCATAAAAGGATAAACATCACATGCAATCAATATAAGTGATATGATATGGCCATCATCATCTTGTGCTTGTGATCTCCATCTCCGAAGCACCGTCATGATCACCATCGTCACCGGCATGCCACCTTGATCTCCATCGTAGCAACGTTGTCGTCTCGCCAATCTTATGCTTCCACGACTATTAGTACCGTTTAGTAATCTAGTAAAGCATTACATCGCGATTGCATTGCATACAATAAAGCGACAACCATATGGCTCCTGCCAGTTGCCGATAACTTAGTTACAAAACATGATCATCTCATACAATAAAATCAGCATCATGCCTTGACCATATCACATCACAACATACCCTGCAAAAACAAGTTAGACGTCCTCTACTTTGTTGTTGCAAGTTTTACGTGGCTGCTACGGGCTCAAGTAAGAACTCATCTCACCTACGCATCAAAACCACAACGATAGTTCGTCAAATAGACTCCGTTTTAACCTTCTCAAGGACCGGGCGTAGTCACACTTGGTTCAACTAAAGTTGGAGAGACAGTCTTCCGCAAGCCATCTATGTGCAAAGCACGTCGAGGGAACCGGTCTCGCGTAAGAGTACGCGTAAGGTTGGTCCAGATCGTCTCAACCAACAATACCGCCGAACCAAAGTATGACATGCTGGTAGGCAGTATGACTTGTATCGCCCACAACTCACTTGTGTTCTACTCGTGCATATAACATCAAACCATAAAACCTAGGCTCGGATGCCACTGTTGGGGAACGCAGTAATTTCAAAAAAATTCCTACGCACACGCAAGATCATGGTGATGCACAGCAACGAGAGGGGAGAGTGTTGTCTACGTACCAACGCAGACCGACTGCGGAAGCGATCACACAACGTAGAGGAAGTAGTCGTATGTCTTCTTCCCGATCCGACCGATCCAAGCACCGTTACTCCGGCACCTCCGAGTTCTTAGCACACGTTCAGCTCGATGACGTTCCTCGGGCTCCGATCCAGCAAAGCGTCGAGGAAGAGTTCCGTCAGCACGACGGCGTGATGACGATCTTGATGTACTACCGACGCAGGGCTTCGCCTAAGCACTACAACGGTACGATCGAGGTGGAATTTGGTGCCAGGGGGCACCGCACACGGCTAAGGAGCGATCTCAAGGATCAAGTTGTGTGTCTATGGGGTGCCCCCTGCCCCCGTATATAAAGGACCAGGGGCAATGGGGTCGGCCGGCTAGGAGGGAGGCACAGGTAGGAGTCCCACTCCTACCGGGAGTAGGACTCCTTCCCCCAAATCCTATTCCTAATAGGACTCTTCAGGAGAAAGAGAAGAGAGGGGGGCCGGCCCCTTCTCCTAGTCCTAATAGGACTAGGGAAGGGGGGTTCGGCCGGCTAGCCTGTGGGCTGCCCCTTCTCTCTTTTCCACTAAGGCCCAATAGGCCCATTTGCCTCCCGGGGGGTTCCGGTAACCCTCCCGGTAATCCGGTAAAATCCCGATTTCACCCGGAACACTTCCAGTGCCCAAACATAGGCTTCCAATATATCAATCTTTACGTCTCGACCATTTCGAGACTCCTCGTCATGTCCGTGATCTCATCCGGGACTCCGAACAACCTTCGGTACATCAAAATGCATAAACTCATAATAACTATCATCGTAACGTTAAGCGTGCGGACCCTACGGTTCGAGAACAATGTAGACATGACCGAGACACGTCTCCGGTCAATAACCAATAGCGGGACCTGGATGCCCATATTGGCTCCTACATATTCTACGAAGATCTTTATCGGTCAGACCGCATAACAACATACGTTGTTCCCTTTGTCATCGGTATGTTACTTGCCCGAGATTCGATCGTCGGTATCCAATACCTAGTTCAATCTCGTTACCGGCAAGTCTCTTTACTCGTTCCGTAATACATCATCTCACAACTAACATATTAGTTGCAGTGCTTGCAAGGCTTATGTGATGTGCATTACCGAGAGGGCCCAGAGATACCTCTCCGACAATCGGAGTGACAAACCCTAATCTCGAAATATGCCAACCCAACATCTACCATTGGAGACACCTGTAGTACTCCTTTATAATCACCCAGTTACGTTGTGACGTTTGGTAGTACCCAAAGTGTTCCTCCGGTAAACGGGAGTTGCATAATCTCATAGTTATAGGAACATGTATAAGTCATGAAGAAAGCAATAGCAACATACTAAACGATCGGGTGCTAAGCTAATGGAATGGGTCAGGTCAATCAGATCATTCTACTAATGATGTGACCTCGTTAATCAAATAACAACTCCTTGTTCATGGTTAGGAAACATAACCATCTTTGATTAACGAGCTAGTCAAGTAGAGGCATACTAGTGACACTCTGTTGGTCTATGTATTCACACATGTATTATGTTTCCGGTTAATACAATTCTAGCATGAATAATAAATATTTATCATGATGTAAGGAAATAAATAATAACTTTATTATTGCCTCTAGGGCATATTTCCTTCAGTAACAGGAAATGCATGAACCTGGCCTCAACTTGGAAAACCAAGTGTGCCACTGGATAGAGGGTAAGAAATCCCCTGAAAACGATATAAAGATCATGGCAATCGGAGCTACGGTTTATAAATGGCAAGCGATTTACTAAATGAACCGATCTGCGATTTACAGCAAGTAGGCTCCTAAATGCAACAAAATGAACATGCTACAGCCACCAAACATGAAAACAAATTGTATGGCAGTGATGTACTCAAGAAGCTTAACAAATCACCAAGACTGAGGCATAGGAAAATTCATCCATTAAGGGCTTCAAACAAGCATGGCAAAACTGAATAAGCAAAACAGATTTCAGACTTAGCGAAATTAACGCTAGTCTGAAATTTCAGACCACGATGCTCTCTTCGGAGCAGCAAAACAACATGAAGAAAAACATGAACATGGCAAGTGAGAGCATGGCATGGAGCTACTCAACAAGCTTAACAAAACACCCAAAATTACCTGGGGCCAAAAGGGTTCACAAAATACTCTACCGAGCACACGAACATCGATGAAACACAATCAGTTTTCAGACTTAGTGAAAACTGGGACATGCTGAAATATAACTCACGGAGGCATGTAAACGAGCTCGGTGCACTCACTACGGTGCAAGTCATGGCAAGGCAAGCATATATCCATTAAGAAGGCACCAAATGCTAGCTATTCATGGCAAGAACAATGGCATAGCATGCATGGATCACTAGCAATAGCTCCGGCAAAATCGCAAAAGAGTTCACGATCTGCCCAAATTAACAACTATGCAAAAGTTGAGCTCGATTGAGTCAACCTAGGTTGCTCCAACATAACAAGTAAAGACATGCATGGAGTAAGCACAACAAGCATAACAAATCACTCTTACTGATCATCCTAAAAAGAGGCACGGATCACTAGGAAACAAGCCAGACATATAGCATCGTGAACTAAAACATCCCAGACTTAGTGATTTTCACGAAGTCCCTGAAATCAGTAAACTCAGGTAGCCCTCTTTGCAAGCTTGCACAAGACAACACACACATCCTAAAAATGCATGGGAGGCACCTCTGGAAATAAGAAAACATGCTTAACAATTCATCCCAAAGGGGCACAGGCATATCATGCACGGATTAAACATGGCAAAAATGACAAAAGTGCATGATGAACTACGGATCTGCAATTTAACTCATGATGCCTCCTTCCAACAGCATTTTGGGCACCAAGATGACCTCAAATGCAAATGATGCAATGGAATGAAATGATGTACTCATCGAGGCGAAGATTTTGATATATCATATGCCCAAATCGGAGATACGAATGCGGAAATATGGCAGCCCAAAGGTAGCATGAAAAACTGAAAAACAGGGAGAAGGTCAACCCTATAAATTTTTAGATCTCAGATCTGATCCGAATCACTGTAGCACACTGTAGCTCGCCGGCGCATGGAATCCGAGGCAGTGGCGCAGTCCGCCGGAGACAACGAAGACGACAGCGGCCGGGGTTGGGGGCGCCGGATCCGGTCGCTCCTCGACCGGATCTGGCCGGAGAGGGAGCTGGCGGCGGGGGCGGCGCGCTGCGCGACGGCGGCGGCGGTCGGCGACCCGCGGCGCGGTGGCGGCGGCGGACGGCGACCTAGGCGATGCGGCGGCCGGGCGGGCGAGGCGGCGGCGGAGGAGGGCGGCGGCCGGCTCGGTGCGGTGAGGCGGCGGCTTCGGGCCGCGGGGGCCCCTCCTGGGCCTCCCGGGCCGGGACGGCGGCGGCGGCAGCGGTGCCCACGTGGCAGGCGGCGGTTGGCCGAGGGGCGCGGCGGCGGACGCGTCCGGCTGGGGGCGGACGTGTCCGTCGGTGCGGGGAGGTTTTTTTTAGGAGGACGGGGAGGAAGACGAGATCCAAAATGGGGGGTGTTTAAATAGGCATAAGTGGAGCTAGGAGAGTCCAAATGAGGTGCGGTTTTTGCCCACACGATCGTGATCGAACGACCGAGACGATGGAGCAGAGTTTGGTGGGTTTTGGGCCAAAATGGAGGGGTGTTGGGCTGCACACACACGAGGCCTTTTCGGTCCCTCGGTTAACCGTTGGAGTATCAAACGAAGTCCAAATGATCCGAAACTTGACAGGCGGTCTACCGGTAGTAAACCAAGGCCGCATGGCAAGTCTCGGTCCAATCCGGAAATGTTTAATCCCCACACACGAAAGAAAGCTAGAAATGGCCACCGGAGGAGAACGAAGCGCCGGAATGCAAAACGGACAACGGGGAAAAAGCTCGAATGCATGAGATGAACATGTATGCAAATGCAATGCGCGTGATGACATGATATGAGATGCACGAAAACAAAAACAACACACGGAGACAAAGACCCGAACCCGAGAATTAAATATAACTTAATGCCGGAAACGGCAAGAGTTGGAGTACAATTCGGGAAGGTTACATATGGGGCGTTACAAGGCAGGGGGCGCGGGGCGGCGATGGCGTCGTAGGCAGGGGCGACGACGGAGAGGCGCAGAAGGGCAGCCTGGCGGCGTCGTCGGGGCGGGGAAAGACGAAATGTATGAAAAATTTCACAAGTGATAGTTATATAGACGAATCATTGGTCCCGGTTCGTGACAGCAACCGGGACGAATGCGACCTTTAGTCCCGGTTGGTGCCACCAACCGGGACAAAAGGCCTCTTTTCAGCAGCCCAAAGGGCGGGAAGCGGCGGCCTTTTGGTCCTGGTTGGTGGCACCAAGCGGTACTAAAGGGGGGGCATTGGTACCGGTTAGTGCCACGATGGGTTTCTAGTCGTATTCAGGCCGTGGTGGCCCAGTAGGTGGCATTTTTTATTTTTTTGCTTGTTTTTTTGTTTTCTTTTTTGCTTTATTTATTTTATTTTGTTTCTACTTACAACAAAAAACTTATTTATTTTATTTTGTTTCTAATTACTTATTTATTTTACTTTATGATATTTCTTTTGCTATTAAAGTTTCTAACAAAAAAAGTTCTTTATGAAAATTCATTTTGCTTTTAATGATTTTGAAAAGAAAATACTTCAATGATTTTAGTTGCATCAATTTTATATAATATTAGTTTCAATAATACTAGAGGTTGCTTATAATTTTAGTTTCATAAATTTTATTTATGTTATTAAAGTTTATTTTATTTTGTTTCTACTTATATATTTTATTAAAGTTTATATTGTTTAAAACTTATTTGAGCTCCTGACTTTTTGTGTGTTCAAAATGCACCATTCAAAGCCACATCATCAATTTTCAACCCTTTCTGACTTCATTTGTTATTTTTCATGCATTTACTGATTATTTTGAGCTATAAGACCGTAAAATTTAAAAGAATTTCAAATGAACTCTAAAATGGTTGAAAGTTGGCATGGTATCATCATTTCATCCATATAGAATGTGCAAGAAAGTAGAGAGGGTTACGGCAAAAACTGGATGCACTTCGTGCACAAAACGGACAATCTTTTTCGAAGTATCAGGATTTCATATGGAAACTCATCTGTTACAAAGGGATTTCATTTTTTTAACTTATTTGAACTCTTGATTTTTTGTGTGTTCAAAATGCACCATTCAAAGCCACATCATCAATTTTCAACCCTTTCTGACTTCATTTGTTATTTTTCATGCATTTACTGATTATTTTGAGCTATAAGACCCTAAAATTGAAAAGCATTTCAAATGAACTCTGAAAACATTGAAAATTGGCATGGTATCATCATTTCATCCACATAGCATGTGCAAGAAAGTTGAGAGGGTTACGACAAAAACTGGATGCACTTTGTGTACAAAACGGACAATCACTTTCGAAGTATCAGGATTTCATACGGTAACTCGTATGTTACAAAGGGATTTCAAATGAACTACGAAAAGGTTGAAAGTTGGCATGGTATCATCATAATAGTTGTTGACAAAAAGTCTTCAATTTTTCTTCGCTTGTGTCCTTTCCTTATTGCGCCGTAACCATGGATAATCTTCATCATTTATCAGGATGCTTAGGTCAGCCTTGACTTTGAAAGGAGGAATTTCATGAAACTTTTCATAATCTTCGAACATGTCTGACTTGCCCTCCACTCTCATAATGTCCCTTTTTCCTGAAAAAACTATGTGGCGCTTTGGCTCATCGTATGATGTATTCGCTTCCTTATCTTTTCTTTTTCGCGGTTTAGTAGACATGTCCTTCACATAGATAACCTGTGCCACATCATTGGCTAGGACGAACGGTTCATCAGTGTACCCAAGATTGTTCAGATCCACTATTTTCATTCCGTACTATGGGTCTACCTGTACCCCGCCTCCTAACAGATTGACCCATTTGCACTTAAACAAAGGGACCTTAAAATCATGTCCGTAGTGAAGTTCCCATATGTCCACTATGTAACCATAATATGTGTCCTTTCCCCTCTCGGTTGCTGCATCAAAGCGGACACGCTGTTTTGGTTGGTGCTCTTTTGATCTTGGGCGATCATGTAAAATGTACTCCCATTTATCTCGTATCCTTTGTAAGTCAATACAGTCGAAGATGGTCCCCTGGACAACTAGTATAGCTCATCACAAACAGTGTTGTCACCTCTAAGACGTGTTTCCAACCAACTGCTGAAAGTCCTGATGTGTTGACATGTAATCCAGTCGTTGCACTGCTCCGGGTGTTTGGAGCGCAGACCGTTATTGTGTTGATCGACATACGGGGTCACCAAGGTAGAGTTCTGTAGAACTGTGTAGTGTGCTTGAGACCAAGAATATCCGTCCCTGCATATTATTGAGTCCCCTCCAAGCGTGCCTTTTCCAGTCAGTCTCCCCTCATATCGTGATTTAGGGAGACCTGTCTTCTTAAGGCCAGGAATGAAGTCAACACAAAACCCAATGACATCCTCTGTTTGATGGCCCATGGAGATGCTTCCTTCTGGCCTAGCGCGGTTACGGACATATTTCTTCTAGAGGAACTAGGATGTGCATCATGATATTGAAGAAGGATGGTGGGAACACCAGCTCGAAACTGACAAGACATTGCACCACAAAACTCCTTAACCTTGGTATGATTTCTGGATCGATCACCTTCTGAGAGATTGCATCGAGGAATGCACATAACTTCACAATGGCTAATCGGACGTTTTCTGGTAGAAGCCCCCTCAATGCAACCGGAAGCAGTTGCGTCATAATCACGTGGCAGTCATGAGACTTTAGGTTTTGGAACTTTTTCTCTAGCATATTTATTATTCCCTTTATATTCGACGAGAAGTGAGTCGGGACCTTCATACTAAGCAGGCATTCAAAGAAGATTTCATTCTCTTCTTTGGTAAGAGCGTAGCTGGCAGGACCTTCGTACTGCTTTGGAGGCATGCCGTCTTTTTCGTGCAAACGTTGCAGGTCCTCCCGTGCCTCAGCTATATCTTTTGTCTTCCCATACACGCCCAAGAAGCCTAGCAGATTCACGCAAAGGTTCTTCGTCACGTGCATCACGTCGATCGAAGAGCAGACCTCTAGGTCTTTCCAGTAGGGTAGGTCCCAAAATATAGATTTCTTCTTCCACATGGGTGCGCGTCCCTCAGCGTCATTCGGAACAGCTAGTCCGCCGGGACCCTTCCCAAAGATTACGTGTAAATCATTGACCATAGCAAGTACGTGATCACCGGTATGCATGGCGGGCTTCTTCTGGTGACCTGCCTCACCTTTGAAATGCTTGCCTTTCTTTCGGCATTGATGGTTGGTCGGAAGAAATTGACGATGGCCCAGGTACACATTCTTCCTGCATTTGTCAAGGTATATACTTTCGGTGTCAGCTAAACTGTGTGTGCATGCGTGGTATCCCTTGTTTGTCTGTCCTGAAAGGTTACTATGAGCGGGCCAATCGTTGATGGTTACAAACAGCAACGCGTGCAGGTTAAATTCCTCCTGTTTGTGCTCATCCCACGTACGTACACCGTTTCAATTCCACATCTATAAAAGTTCTTCAACTAATGGCCTTAGGTACACATCAATGTCGTTGCCGGGTTGCTTAGGGCCTTGGATGAGAACTGGCATCATAATGAACTTCCGCTTCATGCACATCCAAGGAGGAAGGTTATACATACATAGAGTCACGGGCCAGGTGCTGTGATTGCTGCTCTGCTCCCCGAAAGAATTGATGCCATCAGCGCTTAAACCAAATCATACGTTCCTTGGGTCATGTGCAAACTCATCCCAGTACTCTCTCTCGATTTTTCTCCACTGCGACCCGTCAGCGGGTGCTCTCAACTTCCCGTCTTTCTTACGGTCCTCACTGTGCCATCGCATCAACTTGGCATGCTCTTTGTTTCTGAACAGTCATTTCAACCGTGGTATTATAGGAGCATACCACATCACCTTCGCAGGAACCCTCTTCCTGCGGGGCTCACCGTCAACATCACCAGGGTCATCTCGTCTAATCTTATACCATAATGCACCACATACCGGGCATGCGTTCAAATCCTTGTCCGCACCACGGTAGAGGATGTAGTCATTAGGGCATGCATGTATCTTCTGCACCTCCAATCCTAGATGGCATACGACCTTTTTTGCTGCGTACATACTGTCGGGCAATTCGTTATCCTTTGGAAGCTTCTTCTTCAATATTTTCAGTAGCTTCTCAAATCCTTTGTGAGGCACAGCATTCTCTGCCTTCCACTGCAGCAATTCCAGTACGGTACCGAGCTTTGTGTTACCATCTTCGCAATTGGGGTACAACCCTTTTTGTGATCCTCTAACATGTGCTCGAACTTTAGCTTCTCCTTTTGACTTTCGCATTGCGTCCTTGCATCGACAGTGAACCGGCGGAGATCATCATCATCGGGCACATAGTCTGGTTCCTCTTGATCTTCAGCAGCATCAGCGGGCACATCGTCTGGTTCCTCTTGATCTTCACCAGCTCCCCCCGTTGCAGCATCACTGTATTCAGGGGGCACATAGTTGTCATCGTCCTCTTCTTCTTTGCCGTCTTCCATCATAACCCCTATTTCTCTGTGCCTCATCCAAACATTATAGTGTGGCGTGAAACCCCTATAAAGCAGGTGGGCGTGAAGTATTTTCCAGTCAGAGTAAGAAATCGTATTCCCACAATTAGGGCATGGACAACACATAAAACCATTCTACTTGTTTCCCACAGCCGCTTCGAGAAACTCATGCACGCCCTTAATGTACTCGGAGGTGTGTTTGTCACCGTACATCCATTGCCGGCTCATCTGCGTGCATTATATATAATTATGTGTGTCAAAAGTAAGAAAATCAGACAAGTATTTATCTAAAGTAAGAAAATCAAACAAGTATCTATCTAAAGTAAGAGAATCATAAAGAAGATAAGAACAAGAGGCTCACCACGGTGGTACCGGCGACGAGATCGGCGCGGGCGATCGACGACGTTGAAAACGAGGACGGGGCGTGATGGACCGCTAAACCTAGACAAATCTCAGGAAAAATGGAGCTCCGAGGTCGAGCTTCGAGAGGAGAAAGCTTAACTAGTGTTGCTCGGGCATTTCATCGAACACCTCATGTGCATAGGAGGTGAGCTAGAGCACCCAATGCCCTCCCCCTCGCCGGCCAGCAAAAAACAAAGCACTGTGGAGTGCTCTGCTGCGGCGATGGGGTATATATAGGCAACTTATTTGTCCCGGTTCGTGGCAGCAACTGGAACTAAACATCCCCCTTCTGTACCGGTTCTAGGCACAAACCGGTACCAATGGCTGTAGGCTAGGAGTGCGGCCCATTGGTCCCGGTTTGTCCCTAGAACCGGGACAAATAGATCCAGACGAACCGGGACCAATGCCCACGAGGCCCCGGCCGGCCCCCTGGGCTCACGAACCGGGTCTAATGCCCCCCATGGGTCCCGGTTCGTGAAGAACCGGGACTAATGGGCTGGCCAGGTCTGAACCAAAGCCCTGTTTTCTACTAGTGTTAATAGATACACAGAGCAATATCTAGTGGAATCATCTATCAATGTCATGAAGTATTTCTTTCCACCTTTAGTCAACACATAATTCATCTCACAAAGATCAGAATG
This sequence comes from Triticum monococcum, assembly GCA_034509565.1. Lineage (NCBI taxonomy): Eukaryota > Viridiplantae > Streptophyta > Magnoliopsida > Poales > Poaceae > Triticum > Triticum monococcum. The sequence goes on along the minus strand of CM067842.1, from coordinate 23,366,713 downwards.
TATGAGTTCTAATGGTGCCAAGTGTTGGAAATATGCCCTAGAGGCAATAATAAAAGCATTATTATTATATTTCCTTGTTCATGATAATTGTCTTTATTCATGCTATAATTGTGTTATCCGGAAATCGTAATACATGTGTGAATAACAGACACCAACATGTCCCTACTAAGCCTCTAGTTCACTAGCTCGTTGATCAACAGATAGTCATGGCTTCCTGACTATGGACATTGGATGTCATTGATAACGAGATCACATCATTAGGAGAATGATGTGATGGACAAGACCCAATCCTAAACATAGCATAAAGATTGTATAGTTCGTTTGCTAGAGTTTTTCCAATGTCAAGTATCTTTTCCTTAGACCATGAGATCGTGTAACTCCCGGATACCGTAGGAGTGCTTTGGGTATACCAAACGTCACAACGTAACTGGGTGACTATAAAGGTAGACTACGGGTATCTCCGAAAGTATCTGTTGGGTTCACACGGATCAAGACTGGGATTTGTCACTCCGTATGACGGAGAGGTATCACTGGGCCCACTCGGTAATGCATCATCATAATGAGCTCAAAGTGACCAAGTGTCTAGTCACGGGATCATGCATTACGGTACGAGTAAAGTGACTTGTCGGTAACGAGATTGAACAAGGTATTGGGATACCGACGATCGAATCTCGGGCAAGTAACATATCGATTGACAAAGGGAATTGCATACGGGGTTGATTGAATCCTCGACATCATGGTTCATCCGATGAGATCATCGTGGAGCATGTGGGAGCCAACATGGGTATCCAGATCCCGCTGTTGGTTATTGACCGGAGAGTCGTCTCGGTCATGTCTGCTTGTCTCCCGAACCCGTAGGGTCTACACACTTAAGGTTCAGTGACGCTAGGGTTGTGAAGATATGTATATGCAGTAACCCGAATGTTGTTTGGAGTCCCGGATGAGATCCCGGACGTCATGAGGAGTTCCGGAATGATCCGGAGGTAAAGAATTATATATAGGAAGTGCTGTTTCGGCCATCGGGACAAGTTTCGGGGTCACCGGTATTGTACCGGGACCACCGGAAGGGTCCCGGGGGTCCACCGGGTGGGGCCACTCATCCCGGAGGGCCCCATGGGCCAAAGTGGGGAGGGGAACCAGCCCATAGTGGGCTGGTGCGCCCCCCTAGGCCCACCGCATGCGCCTAGGGTTGAAACCCTAGGGGTGGGGGGGCGCCCCACCTTGGCTTGGGGGCCACTCCAGCCCTTGGCCGCCCCCCCCCCCCTTGGGAAATCCAATCTCCAAGGGGCCGGCGCCCCCCCCCTAGGGGACTATATAAAGGGAGGGGGAGGGGGCAGCCATACCCTGCATCCTTGGGGCCTTCTCTCTCCCCTATTACATCTCCCTCTCTAGTAGTATAGGCGAAGCCCTGCTACTGTGACGCCCTCCATCCACCACCACGTCGTTGTGCTGCTGGATCTTCATCAACTTCTCCTTCCCTCTTGCTGGATCAAGAAGAAGGAGACGTTACGCTGACCGTACGTGTGTTGAACGCGGAGGTGCCGTCCGTTCGGTGCTAGGATCTCCGGTGATTTGGATCACGTCGTGTTCGACTACATCATCCCCGTTCTTTGAATGCTTCCGCTCGTGATCTACAAAGGTATGTAGATGCATCCGATAACTCATTGCTAGATGAACTCATAGATGGATCTTGGTGAAACTGTAGGAAATTTTTTGTTTTCTGCAACGTTCCCCAACACCAAGTGTCTCTCCTCCGTGGTCTTGTATGGTTTGCGAGGTTGCTTAGCTTGCACACAGGAAAAGCACTTAGAACCTTTGGCTAAAGTGAAACTCGGCATTAAATCCAACTTAGCTAGCCGCATCATAACACCGAAACTAATGTCACAAAGACGTGAAAGCCAAACTTGAGATTCATTAACACTCGAATGAATATGGTTCACGACTTTATTATAAAAATCTGCGAGGGAAAGGCGGAAGATCCCTCCGCTCTCATAACCTTTTCTAACAAATAGTCCATATTTAGTAACAAGTAATTTATTAGACTCAAAGACCAACTTAAACCCTTCTCTACACAGAAGGGAGCCACTGACGCGCTTCTTCTTGATGGCGGGGACATGTTGCACGTTTTTCAGCTACACGATCCTTCTCGAAGTAAACTTCAGATCGACCGTGCCAACACCATGAACATAAGCACTCGCGCCATTGCCCATCAGTATGGACCTGTGGCATGTGACCTAGTAAGAAGTGAACAATGAAATGTCAGCACACACATGAACACCTGCACCTGTGTCCACCCACCAATCGGTGAGCTGAAACACTAAAAAAACAGTAAACAGATTACTGTACCCAGGTGCACCATTCTCATTGTTGCTCGCAATCATGTTGACAGACTTGGAGTCCTGTCCTGACTTCTTAAACTTGTTTGGGCACTTGTTGGCCCAATGCTCAACCGAACCACAAGTAAAGCAGCCCTCATCCTTCTTGTTCTTCTTGAAGGTCTTCTTACCCTTCTTTTTAAAGTCGGTATTGTGTTGGACACCGTTCTTTTCCTTGGGCTTGTGGGAGTTGAAGTTTCTCTGATTCACCATGTTGGCGACAGAAGTCCCTTCCGCCCCTTTTCTGTGCGAGTCCTTTGTCCTTGAATTCTTCTCAACACTCAGATGGCCAATGAGATCGTCCACGGCGAATTCACGCCTCTGATGTTTCATAGTGGTGGAAAAGTTCCTCCAAGGATTAGGGAGCTTAGCGATTATGCAGCCCGCGACAAACTTGACCGGTAACTCGCACTTTAAGAAGCTCAAGCTCCTTAACAATCCATATTATCTCATGAGCCTGCTCCAATACAGGACGGTTTTCAACCATCTTGTAATCATGGAACTGCTCTATAATATACATCTCGCTCCTGGCATCGGCGGCCCCGAACTTAGATTCGAGCGCCTCCCATAAGTCCTTGGCGCCATGCACATGTAAATATGCGTCGACCAGTTTATCTCTGATCACGCTAAGAACTGCTCCGAGAAACACAACGGTGGCCTCCTTGAACGCCTTCTCCTGTTCAGGAGCAATCGTTCCCGTGGAGACACCGGTGACCCAGAACACGTTCATAGCCATGAGCCATAAAGTGGTCTTAGTCTGCCAACGCTTAAAGTACGTACCGGTAAACTTATCCGGTTTTAGTGCAGCGGCAAAGCCACTAGCCGAAAAATTCCTACACATAATAGGTTTTTGGATTGCTAAGTAAATAGGCAATTTTTTGAATTATTTAATCCATAAATAAATCACTAGCTTGGCATTGACAGAATTAAGAACATGCTGATATTGAATCACGCAAGCACATGCTACGCTAATGGTAGATACATCTACATATAACGCTAGCATAGCTATAACAAAAAATAGTAGGAGCGGGATAAACGAGTTATACCCTCCAGTAGGCCATGCAGAGGCCGCGGCAGTGGTGGTAGCAGCGGCGTCCTCGGCAGCCTTCTTTTCTGCTTCAACTTTCTCAGCAGCAAGATGGTCGGCGTCGGACTGCGACATGGTGATGATGGAGATGATGCGGACATACAGGAAGTAGACGAACAGCGAGCAGTCGCGTAGTCGCTTCCCAAAAACCTATTCGCCTCTCTCCCGTACAGGAACCGGAGAGAGAGGGTTTCAGAGACCTGCTCTCCCGTCGCCCGTGTACGCAGCGGACGGGATGGAGTCACCGGCGGCAGCAGCAGCACGGAGGAAACGTATAACAGCATGGAACAATCAAAAATTATAGATACGTTGGAGACGTATCAGCATCCCCAAGCTTAACTCCTACTCGTCCTCGAGTAGGTATGTGATAAAAACAGAATTTTTGATGTGGAATGTTGCCTATCATGTCATATCATATTTTTTTCCTTTATAGCATGGACAATTGGACTTTTATGTGATTCAAAGCAATAGTCTAGTTTTGACATAATAATTTAGATACTCAAGCATGTCAACAAGCAACCATGTTTTTCAAAATATCAACGCTAAAATGAGTTATCCCTAGCCCGTCATGCTCAACCATTGATCCATTCATGAAACACACTCAAATATTAGCTACACCCAATACTTAAGTACGATCGTATTGCCTCTTAGTTGGTGATTTTTATGAGAGAAGATGGAGACTCAAATTCAAAATAAAAATTGCATAAAGTAAAAGAAAGGCCCTTCGCAGAGGGAAGTAGGGATTTGTAGAGGTGCCCGAGGTCAAAGCGAAAAAATTAGAGATAAAAACATTTTGAGGGGTGTATCCATCCCACCAACGAAAACGACTTAGAGTTCCCAACACTTTCCATGCTAGATATGCCATAGGCGGTCCCCAAATAGAAAATAAAGTTTATTCGTTTTTCCACCATACTTTCACTTTTCATGGCTAACCGTATCCACGGGTGCCTTCCATACCAACACTTTACAAGGAATTTATTATTTGACAACATAAAGTAAATTCATTTTTGTATTTCGGGACTGGGCATCCCTAAGACCTTTGCCTTACTCTCGTGCAATGACAAGTGAATAAACACTCATCGTGAGAATACCACATCTAGCATGGAAAATATTGGCCACCCCTCACCGCTCCACGAGCGAAACAAATACACAAAAGAGAAGTTTATTTTGAAAATTAGAGATGGCACATGCAAATTTGCTTAGAACGGCAAAAGAATACCGCATATAGGTAGATAGTGGACTCATATGGAAAAATTGGTTTAAAGAATTTTGGATGCGCAAGTAGAGATCATACTTGGTGCAATATGAAGGCTAGCAAAAGATTGAGAAGCGACCAACCAAGAAACGGATAATCTCATATGCAAGCATTAAGCATAAATAACACCGAATAATGCACCACAAGTAAGATATTATTTCATTGCATGACTATTGACTTTCATACTTCACAAACCTTAACACCAATATTCTTACTAAAGCATAATTACTCATCAACATAACTCACATATCACATCATCATATCTTAAAACTATTACTAAGTATCAAGTTTATTTTGTCCAATGATCTTCATGAATTTTTTTATTATATCCTTCTTGGGTATCTATCACTTTAGGACTAATTTCAATGTGTTTCTTCTCATAAGCTCAAACAAATATAAGTGAAGATCATGAGGATAATTCTTTTTGTTTCTGTCAAAATAATTAAAGTGAAGCAAGAGAGAATTTCTTTAAAATTTTACTAACTCTCAAATAATTCTAAGTTAAGAAAGAAAGCATTTCTTCAAAAATACTAAGCACACCGTCCTCAAAAAAGATATAAGTGAAGCACTAGAGCAAGTCCATGGCTCATAAAAAATTCAAGTGAAACATAGAGAGCAATTCTAACAAGTCATGACATAATTTTGGCTCTCTCAGATAAGTGTGTCCAGCAAGGATTGATGACTTAAAACACAAAATAAAACAAGCAAAGACTCATATTCTACAAGAGGCTCCAAGCAAAACACATATCATGTGACGAATAAAAATACAGCTTCGAGTAAAATACCGATAGTTGTTGGAAGAAAGCGGGGATGCCAATCGGGGGCATCCCCAAGCTTAGTTGGTTGCTCATTTTTGGATAATAGCTTGGGCTTCCGGGGCATCCCCAAGCTGAGGCTCTTCTATCCTTCCTTCATCCATCGTAAGATAACCCAAAACTTGAAAACTTCAATCACACAAAACTCAAGAAAACCTTCGTGAGATCCGTTAGTGTAAGAAAAATAAATCACTACTACAACTCTTGTATAAAACCAATTCTTATTTTGTTTTTGTATTATATCTACCATATTCCAACTTTTCTATGGCAAAAACTCATCAAAGAAAACCATAGAGCCATTGAAATAAGCACACAACACAAAGAAAACAGAATCTGTCAAAACAGAACAGTTTGTAGCAATATGATTTGTTCGAATACTTATGGAAGTCCAAAAATTCTACCACATTAGGACGACTAGGGTAATTTGTATATTAATCTTCTGCAAAAAGAATCAGGGCAAAAGCACTTTTTCGTGATTTATGAAAATTATTTTCATAAGGGAAAAGTTTCTGTCTTTTTCAGGAAGATCAAACAACTATCACCCAAGAAGATCCTAAAGGCTTTACTTTGCATGAACACTAATTGAAACACAAAAAACACAATCATACAGTAGCATAATTGTGCTAACACTCAAAAACAGAAAGCAAAAAGCAAAAGTCTATGGTTTTACGCCCTTAGCTAGGCATAAGATTTCAATGATGCTCACATGAGAGATAGTAATTAAAATACAAAGTGAGTATCATGTAACATGTGAAAAACACATTTAAGTCTAACATACTTCCTATGCATAGGCATTTTATAAGCAAACAAATTATCAAGACAAGAAATTTCTAGCATATGCAAGGAAGAAGAATAAAACATTGACAATCTGAACACAGCGAGAGGAAATTTAATAACATGAAAATTTCTACAACCATATTTTCCTCTCTCATAATAATTATATGTAGGATCATAATCAAATTCGATAATATAACTATCATATAAAAATTTTCTCTTTATGATCCGTATGCATGCAAAGTTGACACTCTTCCAAAATAGTGGGATTATCATCAAATAAAGTCATGACCTCTCCAAACCCACTTTAATAAAAAAATTCATAAGATTGAACACTCTCCAAGTATGTGGGATTATTTTTAGCTAAAGTTGACACTCTTCCAAACCCACTTTCAATATTATCGCAAACATATTCATCATGAGGCTTAAATAAAATTTCAAGATCATAAGAAACATTATCACCCCAATCATGATCATTGCAATAAGTAGCGGACATGACAAAACAAGCATCCCCAAGCTTGGGGTTTTGCATATTATTAGCACAATTGACATTAATAGAATTTATAGTAAAATTATTGCAATCATGCTTTTCATTCAAGGAGCTATCATGAATCTCTTCATAAATTTCTTCATCACAATTTTCAGATTCACGAATCTCAAGCAAAACTTCATAAAGATAATCTAGTGCACTCAGGTCACTAGCAACTGGTTCATCATGATTGGATCTTTTGAAAAGATTAGCAAGTGGATGAGGATCCATATCAATAGAGTTTTAGCAACTGAAGATGCAAGCATATAGAAGGCACATGGCAACACAAGAAAACAAAAGATCTGATGAGAAAACGGCGAACGAAAAAGAGGGCGAATAAAACAACAAATTTTTGTGAAGTGGGGGAGAGAAAAACGAGAGGCAAATGGCAAATAATATAAATTGCGAGGAGATGAGATTTCTGATTAGGAACCTGTTATATGTTGAAGATCCTCCCCAGCAACGGCGTCAGAAATTCCTTTTGATGTCGCTTGAAGCTACGTCGGTATTTCCCCAAAGAGGAAGGGATGATGCAGCACAGCGGCGCTAGGTATTTCCCTCATATATGAAACCAAGGTTATCAAACCAGTAGGAGAACCAAGCAACACAACGTAAACAGCCCCTGCACACAAATAACAACAACTCGCAACCCGACGTGTCAAAGGTGTTGTCAATCCCTTTCGGGTACGGCGCCTCAAACAGTGCATGGACGGGAGAAAATTGTAATAGATTGATAGATCGAACGACAAATAAAATGAATAGAAATAAAATGCAGCGAGGTATTTTTGTATTTTTGGTTTAGTACATCTAAAAATAAATGCAAGGAAAAAGTAGATCGCAAAGGCAAATATATGAGAAAAAAGACCCCGGGACCATAGGTTTCACTAGTGCCTTCTCTCGAGAAAAATAGTGAATGGTGGGTAAACAAATTACTGTTGGGCAATTGATAGAACTTCAAATAATTATGACAATATCTAGGCAATGATCATTATATAGGCATCACGTCCAAGATTAGTAGACCGACTCCTGCCTGCATCTACTACTATTACTCCAAACATCGACCGCTATCCAGCATGCATCTAGTGTATTAAGTTCATGGAAAGACGGAGTAATGCAATAAGAACGATGACATGATGTAGACAAGATCTATCTATGTAGAGATAGACCCCATCATTTTATCCTTAGTAGCAATGATACATACGTGTCGTTTCCCTTTCTGTCACTAGGATCAAGCACCGTAAGATCGAACCCAGAACAAAGCACCTCTTCCCATTGCAAGATAAATAGATCAATTTGGCCAAACAAAACTCAAATATCATAGAAGAAATACGAGGCTATAAGAGACCATGCATAAAAGAGATCAAAGAAACTCAAATACTTTCATGGATATAAAAAGATATAACTGATCATGAACTCGAAGTTCATCAGATCCCAACAAACACACTGCAAAAGAGTTACATCATATGGATCTCCAAGAGACCATTATATTGAGAATTCAGCGAGAGAGAGAAAGCCATCTAGCTACTAACTACGATCCCGAAGGTCTACAAAGAACTACTCACGCATCATCGGAGCGGCACCAATGGAGGTGGTGAACCCCATCTATCAGAGATGCTGTCTAGATTGGATTTGGTGGTTCTGGACTCTGCGGCGGCTGGATGAATATTTCGTCGACTCCCCTAGGGCTTTTGGAATATTGGGGTATTTATAGAGCAAAGAGGCGGTCCGGGGGGCACCCGTGGTGGGCACAACCCACCAGGGCGCGCCTGGGCCTCCTGGCGCGCCCTGGTGGGTTGTGCCTCCCTTGGGGCACCCCCGGGCGCAGCCAGGGCCCATTGTGTTCCTTCTGGCCCATAAAAATTCTCCGTGGAGTTTCGTGGCATTTGGACTTCGTCTGATATTGATTTTCTGTGATGTAAAAAACATGGAAAAAATAGCAACTGGCACTTGGCACTATGTCAATAGGTTAGTACCAAAAAATGATATAAAATGACTATAAAATGATTATAAAACATCCAAGATTTATAATATAACAACATGGAACAATAAAAAATTATAGATACGTTGGAGACGTATCACTCACCGCCGTTCGTGAGTAATCCCATCGTAGGCTTGCTGGAGGTGATGAGTTGCATGAGATTTACCATGTAATCGAGTTAGTTTTGTTAGAGTTTGATTCCTAGTATCAACTATGTTCTAAGATTGATGTTGCTATGACTTTGCTATGCTTAATGCTTGTCACTAGGGTCCGAGTGCCATGATTTCAGATCTAAACCTATTATTTTTTAGGAATATATTTGTGTTCTTGATCCTATCTTGCAAGTTATAGTCACCTACTACGTGTTATGATCCGGCAACCCCGGAGTGACAATAGTCGGGACACTTCCCGGTGATGACCGTAGTTTGAGGAGTACATGTATTCACTAAGTGCTAATGCTTTGGCCCGATTCTCTATTAAAAGGAGGCCTTAATACCCCTTAGTTTCCATTAGGACCCCGCTGCCACGGGAGGGTAGGACAAAAGATGTCATGCAAGTTCTTTTCCGTAAGCACGTATGACTATATTCGGAACACATGCCTACATAATATTGATGAATTGGAGCTAGTTCCGTGTCACCCTATGTTATAACTGTTGCATGATGAATGCCATCCCACATAATTATCCATCATTGATACATTGCCTACGAGCTCGTTTCATATTGATCTTTGCTAAGTTATTTTCCCCTTTTCCACTGTTACGATTACTACAAAACTGCTACTCTTACTTTTTCCATCGTTACCGTTACTTCCATATTATTTTGCTACTAAATTCTTTGCTGCAGATGTTAAGTCTTTCACGTGTGGTTGAATTGATAACTCAGTTGCTAATTCTTGAGAATATTCTTTGGCTCCTTTTGTGTTGAATCAATAAATTTGGGTTGAATACTCTACCCTTGAAAACTGTTGCGGTCCACTATACTTGTGGGTTATCACTCACCAAGCCGCCCCACGGTGAGCTGAGATCACCAACTGGTCTAGCAGACCCTTTGTGCGCACCGCATGCGCACGCTCCAGATCCGCCACCCTCATCTTCCATCATCCCAACTTCACGAGAGATCCATACATTGAACTTGCCAGGCCCAACAGTCGTCGATGCCATCATGATCCCAGATAGTGCCACCACCCTGCGCGTCCAACAAAACACGCCCATCGCTGAGACCTCATTGCGCCATGCCGTCGAGACTTGTCGTCCCCCACACGGTAGATGCCACACCGCACCACCTCCGGCACCAAGAACCATCAACGCTCGCCGCACAGACCCTCCATCTCAATGCCCAAGACATGGCCTCCAAGAATGTGACGACACCATGGCGGCACCGCCTCCCATTCACGAGGTGCTAGGGCTTTCACCCAGACACAGAGGACTGAGGGAGTAGGGGAGTTGACCTTGCCATCACCCCAAGGAGGGGAATGACGCCTGAAGCACCATCGACGATGTGGCTGCCGCCGTCGGACAAAGGTCTCCCTCAGACAAGGTATCACCCCAGCACCTGGACCAGCCATCAATACCTCTAAGCACGGACGCCGGAGATCTGGACAGCCAATGGGGGAGAACAATACAGTAGGATGGTCCGCTTTAGATCTGACAAGAGGTGCACGGGGAACCACCTAACGCCACAATCGCCATCCACCGGACCCCGCTACCCAAAGAGCCAAGGAAAACCGTCGACCGATCCGGCCAACGTCCACCCGCCGGCGGAAGGACGCCGCCCCCACCAATCAAGGCCTCCCATGAGTCGCCGCGCTGGTGTTGTAGTAACCACGAGATCTCCATGCAACCTTTTGGAGGAAAAAGCATCATGGTACTGTATAGTTGTTGTTATCAACATATTTCAAATTGTCAAGAGAGTTGCTGAAAACAAACTATATATGTTTGATCCATCCGACTAGATATCAGAACACAACAATTTTGGAAACCTACTATGTATTAGTATGGCTTTAAATTGTAAGCATGAGAAATGCCCCGCTTCTAAAAAACAATTCATAAGCATGAAAGTCTAAAACTCAATACAACGATCAGTTCAAATCAAGCCACACACTGAAACTGACAAATTGACAATTACTCTCTCCTTTCACTATTATAAGATTTCTTTGATACTTTAAGAAGGACTACATATGAATTTAAATGAGGCCAGTCCACCCCGCCTTCGATGGCCTTTGGGCCATGGAGGTGTGGAAAATCTCGGTCCTCCGCCGGTGGGAGGGTCCCAGATCTTGTTTTTGTTTGGTTCAGTGTCTTGGTTGGCGAGTTGTGTGGCGGTAGTGATGCCGCTCGGTAGGATAGTGTCCCCCACTTTCGATCCCGTTCCAATGGCGCGTGTAGCATCGCCGGACGGCGAGGAGGTGCGTCTTTGTTGGGTCTCACGGGATTCGGTTAGTGTTGGTCTTCGGTGGATCTATATGGATCTAGTTTTTCTTTGGCTTCGTTCGTGTGGTTATGGGTTTCATCTTTCTGATCTATGACTCACTTCATTGGCGATAGTTGCTACTTTGATGCGCTGGTTCTTCGGGTCTTAACACGCACTCTCTACTACAACAAGGTTTGTTCGGCTCAGATGAGGGAGGGGCGATGAAGGCGGCGCCGTCTTCGGCTCGCACCAGTGCTTCTACTCGTCGCTAGATGGTCAATGGACCTAGTTGTAATTTTTACTACTCTACTATTCTTAGTACTGCCATGATTGATTATGAATATATTAGAAATTTTTCCAAAAAAAGTAAAACATGTCTATGTATTTCTCTAAAGTGTAAAATACATAAGCGCGTCTATATACATCATATTTGAAAGAAAAAAAATGCTAGAACATCTTACAATAATGAACAGATGGAGTAGCACTTAGTAAAATACAGAAATTACTAATATTTTCCCAAGTCGTAGTGTACAATGGTCAAATCGCCTGTCACCGTCCCCCGCAAAAAAAAAAATTCGCCTGTCAGCGTGCATGCTTCAGTGTTTGGGCAAGAATTCTGACCAGGAATTCTTGATTGCTGCGTCTGCACACAACGAAATAACTTGGCAAGTGCCAACGAATTAGACTACTGGTCTAATTTGTCAAAACTTGGCAATTATTTCTATTTTTATACCACAGTAGTAGTTACCAACAGAATCATACTACTCCTACCGAACTTGTGAAGAAATCCGCACACTCCACAGCTACATTCCCTGACCCCCAGTGAATCTGCGGTCTTCCGTACTTCCCTATTCAGTTCAGTCCGCCGAGATATCATGAGCCAGAGCCACCGCCGACTCTTCCTCGCATTTCTGTCCGTGCTCCTCCTCACAGCCTCGGCCGTCGCCGCCGACAGCACGTTGACGCGGCGGAGTGCCATCGGCGGCGACCAGAGGCTGGTCTCGCCTGGAGAGAAATTTCAGCTCGGCCTCTTCCCCGTCGCCAACGTCACCAAGTGGTACCTCGGCATATGGTTCACCGTCTCCCCGGCCGCCGTCGTCTGGGTGGCCAACCGCGACCGCCCGCTCAACGCCTCGTCCTCCGGCACACTCGCGCTCAGCGGCCGAGGAGAGCTCGTGCTCCTCGACGCGGCCAGGAACAACGAGACCGTCTGGTCGTCCAACTCCTCGGCCGCGACGGTAGCGCAGCTCCGCGACAACGGCAACCTGGTGCTCACGGACGCGGCCGGCGCCGTGGTGTGGCAGAGCTTCGAGCACCCGACCAACACGTTCGTGGCGGAGATGCGGTCCGGGAAGGACCTGAAGACCGGCGCGCTGTGGGCCCTCTCATCGTGGCGCGGCGCCGACGACCCGTCGCCTGGCGACTTCCGGTACGTGATGGACACCAGCAGCGGCGCACCGGAGCTGCACGTCTGGAGCAAGGGGCGCAAGACGTACCGGACGGGGCCGTGGAACGGGATGCGGTTCAGCGGCATCCCGGAGATGACCGCCTTCGAGGACCTGTTCGAGTTCCAGTTCACCCACACCGCCGACGAGGTCTCCTACGTGTACCGCGACCGCGCCGGTTCGCCGGTGTCCCGCGTGGTCCTGAACGAGACCGGCGTGATGCAGCGCATGGTCTGGGACCAAGCGGCGGGGACGTGGAACGTCTTCTGGTCCGGGCCGCGCGACCAGTGCGACCGCTACGGCCTGTGCGGCGTGTTCGGCATCTGCAACGTGGTGGACGCCGTGGTGTGCGGCTGCGTCCGGGGATTCCGGCCCAGGTCGCCGGCGGAGTGGCGCATGCGGAACGCGTCCGGCGGATGCGCCCGCAGCACGCCGCTGCAGTGCGAGGGCGGCGGCGAGGACGGTTTCTACGCCCTGCGCGGCGTGAAGCTGCCAGAGACGCTCGGCAGCACGGTGGACGCCAGCGCCTCGCTCGAGGACTGCGGCAGGAGGTGCCTGGGCAACTGCTCGTGCACTGCGTACGCCGCGTCGGACATCCGTGGTGGTGGTGCCCGGAGCGGGTGCATCCAGTGGTTCGGCGAGCTGATGGACACGCGGTTCGTGGACGGCGGGCAGGATCTCTTCGTCAGGCTGGCAATGTCTGACCTAGGTAAATTCTCTAGGCAATGTTACTTCCTGTTACTTTGCATGGATCAATGCCATCAGTTCAAGAGTTACGTTCGAATGCCCGATAAGAATTGAATTTCCTTCCGCTCTAGAACCAAATAATTTGATGAAAGTAAGATTTGTTCCAAGTAAATTGTATCCGCATTTGCTATTGAATGTGCGCCTGAAATTTTTCACCACGTCAGCCGGATCGGGAGAGAAGAGGAAGCGCATCCCCGAAGCGGAGAAGGGGCACCGCAGCTAGGCCTCGGACGGGAACGATCCGGAGCTAGATGGAGGGAAGTCAAAAATTCGGGTCCGGGTTGGAGGGGGAGGGGAGGTAACCGGTGGTTGGCTTTTTTTAGAGTTTCGAGGAGGGTCAGGGGCGGCGAGACATGCACGATAGCGCCACTGATCGCAGATGGCTACGGTCGACGGTTCAGATGATGCTGAGGGGAGAGGGGGTGGGAATGTAGCCGGTGGATCCTTCATTGTTTGGAGGACAACCCGGGGCAGCGAGGCGTGCACGATAGCGCCGCCGGTCGCAGATGGGTAGGGCCGACGGTTCGGACAATGTTGAGGGGAGGGGGGGGGTGGGAATGTAGCCTCTGGATCCTTCAGTGTTTAGAGGACAGGCCGGGGCAGCGAGGCATGCGTCATAGTGCCACCGGGCGCAGATGGGTAGGGCCGACGGTTCGGACGAAGTTGAGGGGAGAGGGGGGGGGAGCTGGGAATGTAGCCGGTGTATCGTTCATGTTTAGCGGACAACCTGGGGTAGCAAGGCGTGTGCGGTAACGTCACCGGTCGCAGATAGGTAGGGCTAACGGTTCGGACGATGTTGAGGGGAGAGTGGGGAGGCGGGGGGGGGGGGGGGGGGGGAGCTAGGGATGTAGCCGATGGATCCTTCAATGTTTAGGGGACAGCCTGGGACAGCGAGGCGTGCGCGGTAAGGCCGCTGGTCGCACATGGATGGATGGGATGGGGCATGTGTGTGTTCGGAAGAGGAATAAAGGCTCTCAACCGTTCGATCAGGATCAAACAATGAGGATTGATTTGACTTGATCTAGAAAATATCAGGCGCATGTGCAATAGTCGCCCGCCGACGTGTCAGTGTCACAGTCTCATACGTACTAGTACCCATGGTTTTCCCCTGTCAAGATTGAATTGTATCGTAGTGTCAGATTGACGCACGTTCTAAAATACTACTCTTGGATGCTCTTGTTTGACTTTGCTTCTTCTCCCTGCCAATCAATTTAAATAAGGAGCAGATCAACCATTTGTCCCAGTTGCATCTATAAAACCCGTTCTCCTATTATACCTTCTTTAGCTTGACTTCAACCACCGATTATATTGACAAAAACAATTCATGTTGAATCTCCCGGTCCCTGCTGAGATCCGACTTTCTGTCCATGCACGGTCACAATGGTATTTTCAATCAACCAATGGTGTTTTTTGTCCTTGTCAATCGCCTACCATGACAAACATGTCAAGCTCACACACCTTACTAATACACTGGCTAAACGAATGATTACCAACTATAGTACCAACATGTCAACCAACTATTAGCAACTACTTCCTCCGTTCCATAATGTAAGACGTTTTTGCAAGCTATGTTAGTTTGCAAAAACGTCCTACATTATAGGACAGAGGGAGTAGTATATTCTTGAATCCCACATTTTTTTGTCGATGTTGACACTGCATCTTCATCTTAATTCAGAGACAGCCAAGAGCAAGAAGTTTCTCACCGTCATCGCAGCGGTGATAGCTGGGTTTGCATTGCTTCTCCTGTCACTTAGCTTCCTAATCTGGAGAAAGGTCCAGCGCCGCAGGAAGGAAGGTTAGTCAGAGGATCCTTGGTGCAATATGCCTTTCAGGAAGATGATCTTCTGATACTGCCATCTGATTGCTCATGCCATTTTGGCAGTCGCCATGTTTGATGACATCATGAGGGGCGAGTGTCCGACGTACCACCTCGAAACCATTAGGGCTGCCACCGACGGGTTCCTCCCCGAGAACGAGATTGGCCGCGGTGGCTTCGGCATTGTGTACAAGGTGATACAGTAGTGCTTTGCACATTGCAATAGTACAATTCATGTACCATGTCAACCAGAAGATCAGAACTGTGGTCGACTGGTTCTACAAGCAGCAGATGAATAGAAGTACTTGTCTTGTAGTACTTGTGTGGAAAATTAATGTCCGAGTAACTGGACTGAATTTCTCAGGGTCAAATGCCAGACGGCCAGGAAGTTGCAGTGAAGAGGCTGTCGGCGGAGAACAGAGTGCAAGGCCTGAAAGAGTTCAAGAACGAGGTGGACCTGATCGCCAAGCTGCAGCACCGCAACCTCGTACGCCTGCTTGGCTGCTGCATCCACTGCTCTGACAGGATACTCATCTACGAGTACATGAGCAACAAGAGCTTGGACACCTTTATTTTCGGTAAGTACGACATTTCACTCACTGCAACAATACAGTTACCCTTTCTGCTCGAGAAATTGCCGCACTCAGTTCTGCGAATTCACCAAGATCCGAGGAGGCGTGACACTTTGAGCTGGAAGACCATGATGGACATCATCCTCGGGGTTGCCAGAGGGCTTGTCTACCTTCACCAGGACTCGAGGCACACGATGATCCACCGAGATCTCAAGGCGGCCAACGTTCTCCTAAACGAGGAGATGGTCGCCAAGATATCGGATTTCGGAATAGCGAAGCTGTTCAGCAGCAGCGGTGACAACAGTCAGGACTCCACCGTCACCGAAAGGATTGTTGGGACATAGTAAGAACTGCAACTTTGCATAACACACCGATGTCAAGTACTATAATAATTTACCTCAACTTTTTATTTCTAGAGCCAGCTTTTCTGACGGTTTTTTGTACTATGGTGCACGATGGCAGTGGTTACATGTCACCTGAGTACGCCATGGACGGCATGGTATCATTCATGCAGGATGTGTACAGCTTCGGTGTGCTATTGCTGGAGATCGTCAGTGGCCGGAAGAACCAACGAAGTTTCAACCTCATAGCTCATGTAAGCAATCAATTACTCACTTTGTAAAGAAATATAAGAATGTTTAGATACTATTTTAGTGATCTAAACGTTCTTATATTTATGAACAGAGGGAGTACCTTTACTGCAACCAAAAGCAAAATAATAAAAATGAGATTTGTGTGGTTTTATAAATTTATTTCTAATTTGAAATTTCATGCATACATGGCCCAAAGTCTCAACCCCGTTTGCTAGAACCAGGAAACACATTTGGATGGAACCACATTGAATTCCATGATGACCTTCACAAAGCAGGATTAATTTTTGCAGGCATGGAATCTGTTTGAAGAAAACAGGAGCCTCGAGCTCCTTGACCCAGCCGTGCGTGGCGGCTGCTCCCCGGCGGAGCTAGAGCATGTTACGACGTGCATCCAGGTAGGGCTACTGTGCGTTCAGGAGAGCCCGAGCCAACGACCGCAAATGGCTGTTGTAATCCCCATGTTGTCACACCAACAGGCGCCAGGGCGGCCACTTCGGCCTGTGGTCTGTATGCCAGTGAGAACTCCGGCGGACCTTCTCAACGTGGAAGAGACATCCAGCAATGAATTGACCATCACAAACCTCGAAGGCCGGTAGCAACTAGCAAGAATGCATGCATGGATGGATGCAGCGCAATCTAGAACTGAAGATTGAAGACGTTACTGACAACTTCCTGTATGTAATTGGGTAGGACAGGTGCATGCAAGCCATTGCATGCATCTACAAAAGTGTGACCTCTTAATTAACACACCTATGTAAAAAAAGCACCTACGTAATTCATGGCGACTTAGAACAAATTCAAGATTTGAAAAAAATTCAAATGAACTGGATTTGCATGTGTACAAATGTTAGGCAATGATTTGATACATGGTGGGTCAAGGTTTGAGTCATGGCCCGTCGTAACCTGACTCTTAAGGAAGGTTGTTCCCAAAAAATTGATATGCATCCACAAGGCCACAACAGACTGCACCCAATGTGTATGAGTTCCTATCAACATGGATTAGCCAATATTGGAGATATGACTCAGCCAGTACAATGAGGATCAGGAGAGGAAAAAATCACGGATCGTGTTTTAAGAACAAATTTATCTCCTTCTCCACTATATCACGAACTGCAATATCAGCTGGATCAAGTTTAACAACATGTCATACTATTTTACACCATTGAAAATAAACTTATCTTATGATGTCCTGTCAACTGTATGAATCAACCCCAAGATGCATTTCAAAACTCTGAATCATTATATGGACGTACCCACTACTGAAAAAGTATCCAATTTTCAGGATTGTGTGCTAGCCTTTTTTTAAGCAAATCATGCTAGCTTAGTCCAATGCCCAGGGGACATATCAAGTATGATTAGTGGCCTTAACCCAAGTGCAAATACATGCAGCCCTTAGGCCCAATCAGGAGAGGAAACAAATGTTCCCGTTTCAATAATTGTAAAAAAATAATTTAAAAACGTTCTTCTTCAAATTTTGTTCTGCAGTTTAAAAAAATGTTCGTGTTCCAAATTTTGGTGTCGAGTTTCAAAGAAATGTTCCCATTTTGAAAAAAATATTCATGTTTTCGAATTTTGTCCCAGTAGTTCAAAAAATGTTCATGTTCTATTTTTGTGGAATTTCAAAAAATGTTCTCAATTTGAATATTATTTTAGAGTACAATAAAAACATGTTTAAAAAATTGGTCATAATTTAAAAAAGTATCTGTTTTTTGAAAATGTTTGATTTTCTTAAATTTGTTTACAAATTTGGAATGTATTCGTGTTCCATAAAAATTCATGTTTTTTTGAAAAAAATGTTTTGCCTACGATATTTCAAAAAAAAGAAAATCGTATCGGCACTGGTTTTGGTTCTTAATTACTTCGCGCTGCATTATATTCAACAATGTATGCTAGGTCAACTGGTAATAGCACCTTTTTGGCAACATGAGATCCTGGGTTTGATACGTACGAAGCCTCGGATATTTTTAAGGTGTAATGCTATTCACCAGCTTGGGCCATCCTAGTCGCGGCGCCCACCTGTGCGTCGGCGCGCTGCTGGACGCAACGAGCGTCCAATAGAAGCTCCCGCACAATGATGTCTTGATGGCACAGCATGGACAATACATAGACTGTGGAACTTCCTTACAAAAAGGATATTTTCTCTTTGTGGAAGATAAAAAAGGAAGACGGAAATCAGGGAGGGGTGTTTATCTACACATTTAGGGAGAAGAGAGAAATTAGGGGGATTTTAATTTGGAAAATGCTCTTTCAAGACCCTTTATTTTTCTTTAAATGCACGAATTTCGTCCTGTTTGTGGCGAACTCGGGAGAGGGGAGACACTATTTTAACACCGAGGGGGAGTGCTCGAGGTCCTCAGTTCATCATACAGGAAAAGAGCCTTTGTCTTCCTATCTCGTTTTCTTGTCTAGACCCGCTAGTTTGGTGAAAAGGGGAGAGATGGAGAGGAAAGGGGAGATAGAGGATGTAGGAAAGCGCTCCGGAAATGTGCAGGCGATTATGGGGAAGAATTCTCCTGTTCTGGCCTCCTCGCCTGAGGGCATGGGGAAGACGGCGCCGAGGGGGCCCCGTAGGGATGGCTCTCCTTTGATCATCGACATGGAGGCCGCACGGAGAGCAATCAGAGGATGCTTGGTGGTAGGGAGATTCCTCTCGCCTTTCCAAGTTAATCCTCGGATCCTCGTCGACGACCTTCGTGCATCATCAGCCTAGAGGTTGCAAGGTGAGGTCACCATTTAGGAGGTGGCCAGTGCCGATGGGAGGTTCATCCTCAGCCTCTCCAACGACATAGATAGACGTTTCATGTTGAAGGCCCAGCCATGGCACCACAAGCGCGACGGGATCATCTTCGCCGAGTTCGACGGCAAGGGTGACCCGACGGAGGTGGACCTTGGATCCATGGCTATATGGGCCCAGGTTCGTGACCTCCCGTATGAGCTTAAAACAGAGGATGTGGGTCTGTCTCTAGGGGACCAACTCGGTGAAGTGATTACCGTTTCACACCAAGATCACTTGATTGTTGAAAAGTACTTGCCTGTGCGTGTGAAAATCCCACTACATGAGCCAATAAAGAGTAGGGTAGAATTCACCTCTTTAGGTAGTAAAGAAAAGCTTCAGTTTGATGTTCGCTATGAAAAATTGCAATCATATTGTGAATGTTGTGTGCTGGTAGGACGTATGTCAGAGAGGTTTTGTAGGATCCCTAAGGAGAGTAGAGTAGCTAAATTTGAAAAAAAAAATCTCAGTGTAGAGGCTTACTGGAAAGGTCAAACATCTAATAGAAGAGCTTTGTTCACTGGTTATAGTAACAATAGCATGTCTAGGGCCACCGAAGGAATAGTGGTCAAAGTAACCAAAGTTGTAAATGATCTCACTGTGCAAGAAAAAGGGGCTGCGTCGTCCACGACAACGACTATCCTGACGACTGGAGGTCAAGTCCAGGGAGGGCTTTCGCTCGGCCAGGAGGGCCGGGGTCATATGCTCTCCTTGTCGGCTTCACTCGAAGCGGCTTCGGGTCAGGTGGTCCGGACTAGAGGGTTGCCCGTCCACGCTAGCCTTGGCCAGGAGGGCCAAGGTATAGAGGTAAGGGGGGCTTCCAACAAGGGAGTAGAGCAACTCGGCCAGGTGGGCTGACCCCCTGCTGCATCTGCGGCCTCCCTATGGGGGAGTGTCCCTGGTCAGGAGGACCGGGGGGCAGCTCCAAGCGTCCCTGTTCCCGCCGCTAGCCAAGGCCGGGAGGGCCAAGGGTGGGTGGCGATGGCTGCTCACCCCACTGCTGTTGTGCCTGGCCAGGAGGGCCAGGATGGGGTGCTGGTGGGGTTTGAAAACCCATCAATCAAGTATGTTGCTGCTTTGGCTGGGTTCCAACCGAGAGGTACTGGCAAGGAGGGTCAGGGGGTCATGCAGCTGGGTAATCCTGAACATTTGCTCTTTAAACCCGGCATGCTAGAGGCTCTCTCAGGAGACGTTGCTGCAAGACTGGCTATTCAAAATGCCACTGATAACCCAATTTTCACTTTCAATGCTTCAAAGAATTCCATGCAGGGCAAAATAAAAGGAAAGGGAAGGAAGGGAAAGAGGGGAGGAGGAACTGTGTTTTAACAGGGAGCACGCAAAAACATCATAGGTAAAAAAAGAAAGAGAAAATTCCTTATTTGACACTATTTTAAAATCTGCTTCCTTATTTGACACTCGAAAAGTTTTTCTTCCCTATTTGACACAAGTTCTAAATTTTATTCCCTATATGACATTTCCGTCCATTTTGAGCCTAAATGACACCTGAAAAGACTCTTTTGCCCCTCATGTGGTATGTGTGTGAGGGCCAATAGCGCACACACGCAGCATCAATGCGAGGGCAGGAGCACACACGCAGCAACACATACACATGCACCAACACACATGCACGCGCACGCACACACACACACGCAACAACACGCATGCGCGCGTGCACACACACACGCAACAACACGCATGCACGCGCGCGCACACACGCAGCAACACACACGCACGCAGCACACACACATACACACACAGCAGCAGCAGCACACACGCAGGCAGCACATAGGCACGCAAACAACACAAACACACGCGCGCACGCGCATGTACACACGCAGTAGCAAACACACGCAGCAGCACACATGCACACACACATGCAGCAGCAGCACACACACATACACACACAGCAGCAGCAGCACACACGCAGGCAGCACATAGGCACGCAACAACACAAACACACGCGCACGTGCGCACGTACACACGCAGTAGCAAACACACGCAGCAGCACACATGCACACACACATGCAGTAGCAGCACACATGTGCGCGTGCACCCACACACGCAATAGCACACACACACGCACACACACATACTGCATGAGGGGTAAAATCGTCTTTTTAGGTGTCATTTAGGCTTAAAATGGACGGAAGTGTCGTATAGGGAATAAAATTTAGGACTAGTGTCAAATAGGGAAGAAAAACTTTTTCAGTGTCAAATAAGGAACCAGATTTTAAGACAGTGTCAAATAAGGAATTTTCTCAAAAAGAAACCTATTTGAAGCCCCAACTGATGGTAGTGAGCAAGATTTCTCTTTTGAGAAAACCATGGATAGTTATCAGTGTATGTTGTACGGGGATATAAATGTATCTTCTAAGAGAGTGTGTATGGGTACAATGGAAACAATGAGAGATGGGAATGGGGTGATAACACACGTAGCTAAAGAGGTTGAGGAGAAAGAAGACGTTGTTGGGCAGCAGGGAAGCGAATCGGTTGGAGATGATGGCGCATCGGCGGCCTTCGAAGAGGAGGTACGCCGGGCCAAATAAAAATAATCGGTTGGAACTGTCATGGTATGCTCTCACCCACGGCAGTTCGCGAGCTCTTGGACCTACAGGAGCGTACCAAAGCAGAGTTAATTTTCTTTTCAGAGTCTCATTTAAATAAATGTAAAACCGATGAGCTTCGTCGTGTTTTTGTAGTTTTGATTCAATATATGGGCCTAGGAATAGGCATTGCCAGAGGGCTTCTCTACCTTCACCAGGACTCGAGGCACGCTATGATCCACCGAGATCTCAAGGCGGCCAATGTTCTCCTTAATCGGGAGATGGTCGCCAAGATATCGGATTTCGGAATCACAAAGCTGTTCAGCAGCATCGATGACAACCATGATTCGACCGCCACGGAAAGGATTGTTGGGACATAGTGAGAACTGCAACTTTGCATAACCGAACCAATGGTCAAGTACTATAATTTACATCAAATTTCTATTTCTATAGCTGGATTTTCTGACGCTTTTTGTATGGTGTCATGCGGTGACAGTGGTTACATGGCACCAGAGTACGCCATGGATGGCATGGTATCGTTTCATGCAGGATGTGTATAGCTTCGGTGTGTTGTTGCTGGAGATGGTCAGTAGGAGGAGGAACCAACGAAATTTCAACCTCATAGCCCATGTAATCAATCAATTACCTTTCATGCAACTAAAGAAATGAGATTTATGTGATTCTATAACACTTATTCTAATTTGAAAGTCCGTGCCTACACATCCAAGTCTCAAAATTGTTGACCTTGAAAAAATAAAATAAAATTTTGCAGGCATGGAAGCTATTTGAAGAAAACAAAAGCCTCAAGCTCCTTGACTCAACTATGCGCGATGACTGCAACCCGGCGGAGCTAGAGCAGGCGGCGACATGCATCCAGGTAGGGTTGTTGTGCGTCCAAGAGAGCCCGAGCCAACGGCCGCAAATGGCTGTTGTGATCCCCATGGTGTCACAGCAACGGGTGCCAGGGCGGCCATTTCGACCCGTGGTGTGCATGCCAGTGAGCACTCCTGCCGACCTTCTCGACGTACAGGAGGACACGTCTGGCAACTTCCAGATGATCATTACGGAACTTGAAGGCCGGTAGGTAGAATGCATGGATGGACGAATGCATGTAAAGCTGGAACCGAAGATTGAAGACATTATATTACTGATGACTTTCTAAATGTAATCGGGTAGCAGGTGCATGCAGTCAGTGGCATGGATCTACAAAAGTGTGAGCTCGTAATCTGTAAAATAGCACCTATTAATTCACCGTGATTGATACCAAATTTAAAATTCGATAAAATTTCAAATAAACTGCATTTGCATGTGTACAAATTTGATAATGGTGGATCATGGGTTAAGTCATGGCCCGGAATTTTGGTCTAAGCGACTCCTATTCCTAAGATCTGAACCACCGATGTCCTGCAAATTCCATTTTCCCTGTGTATATAGCAATAGTATTGGTCTGTGTATAATCGTGATAAAGGGTAGAATCATGTGTGAGTTACACATGGCATGTACCAAGTTGTAGATCAAGTTTGAAATTGGCTAACTTACAAAAACTAATCTAAGTTACAAACCTAGTTTAGGAGGTAATCAGATAAATTACAAAGAAATTTTTGTTGTGGACCATCTAAGTTTCAGATATTTCGTTGTCTATCTTCTCGAAACAACATGGACATAGGAGAGGTTGACACGGTTTATATCATCGACTAAAACTGAGATGGTTGGTAGCAAGGACACCACGCTGCCAGGGTGATCGGCAATCGTGCAAGTGTTTTGCATCGCGAAGACGTGCCTTTGGAAACCGTCATACCAAATGTGCCGATATTTAGGAACTTTCTAACAATTTTCTATTGGCATAGCTTTTTTAGCGAAAACAACTAAGGACAATCACCCACCTGAATTTCATTACTCAAAAGGTTGGAAACAGCGAATCAAACTATGGTTGGATGGTTAGCTAGACAGAGGTATCCGAAGCCCACCAGGGTTCAAGTCCTGATGCACGCATTTATTCTGGATTTATTTCAGGATTTTCAGCGACGTGCGTTCACTGGGAGAAGATGTTCCCGTCGACTACGAAGCGCATACAGTGACTTCATAAAATCTCAAAATGATATGTCGGCTCAGTATCTCGGAAGTTCTCGTAATGATAGGGTGTGGATGTGTCCGTTCATAGAGATAAATGTATGCGTGTATATACGAGCGCTTGCGTCCGTACTGTGTTAATAAAAAGATTGGAAACATTAGCAATTGCATATACATATGCAGTCGCGCGGCACATTGATGTGTGTGTGAGAGAGAGATAGAGAGAACAAGCTTGCAGCGTCCACGACGTCGATGGCTGGCGTAACTGTCCTCTTGGAGCAAGGAGGAGGAATGTAGGAAACGGTGGAGGAGACCGAAAGGTGATGTGGTCGGTGCATGGGCCCTGCCATCCGCGTGGCACCTGCACGTGATGGTCTAGCATGGATCTCTGTGCAATTCGGAGGGAGGCACTATAGAGCACTTTCTTTCGTGAAGCGATTCTTGCTACACTGATACATATCACTTTTTTCGTTCTAAAAAAATACAGATCCCTTCCCAAAATTTATTGACATCAAATCAATATTGTTCAAACTTTCAGCTTCGACGGCATCACATTCTTTTTATTGAAGGGACAGCCTCCTTGCTCTTTATTCATCTGGTGGCAACGTTACAGCATAGAGTACATGTGATAACACAAAGTTCAGGGCCTCATCGGCCCATTCATACATGATACTCCCTCCGTTTTTTTTAGTCTGCATATAAGGTTTAGTCAAAGTCAAGCTTTATAAAGTTTGACTAACTTTATATTAAAAAATATAAACATTGACAATCTGAAATCAATATTATCATATGCACCACAAAATGTATTTTCATACTATATAGTTTTAATATTGTAGATGTTCATAATTTTTTATATAAATTTGGTCAATCTTTATGTAGTTTGACTTTGACCAAATCTTATATGCGGAGTAAAAAAAAACGGAGGGAGTACCTTGCTCATAACTTGTCTAGCCAAGAAATGTGCTAACTTATTAGCTTCCCGCAGGCAGTGCTGAAAAGGAGATTGATGGAATTCCATGTGCTAGCCCAAAGCAATCCATTAATATCGGCGTGTAAGGCCATCTCCACCGCGCGACCCTATCCTGTCTGGGTGTGTCCGTTTGGGGTAAAACGGACATACCAGACGGCCCAGCGCGCGACCCCATCCTAAAAATACGTCTGTTTTGTGTCCGCTTCGCCCCATCCCAAGAGCAAAGTTGGGCTGGCTTTGGGTCAAAAACGGACATGAGCGGACGATTGTTGCGTCCTCCTCGTCCGGGCCGTGTCCTCTGCATGTGAGGCCTAACCCACTTGTC
Source organism: Triticum monococcum (assembly GCA_034509565.1). Lineage (NCBI taxonomy): Eukaryota > Viridiplantae > Streptophyta > Magnoliopsida > Poales > Poaceae > Triticum > Triticum monococcum. The sequence goes on along the minus strand of CM067842.1, from coordinate 23,341,637 downwards.
ATCCACTCTTTTATTATCTCCCATGGCCCACCATCCTCTCTCTTCACCTTTTCTCCTCTCTCTCCTGCTCCACACACCACCCATGTCGGTGCACGCCACCTCCGTGGCACGCAGGTGCTCCTCGGCGCAACCGGCGGCGTGGCGGGCGCGTGGTGCGGCGCGGCTGGCGCTGCTGCGGGCGCGGGCGAGGGTGGAGGGCGCGCGGGATGTGGTCGGGGCGCGGCCCGGCGGCGAGCGCGGCGGGCGGGAAGGGCGCGCGGGAGGGCGGGCCCGGCGTTGGCGTGGCCCGGCGGCGAGTGCGGCGCGGCAGGCAAGCGGCAAGCGGGCGCGGCCGCGGTGAGCAGGCGAGCACGAGCTGCTGCGGGGCGGGGCCGAGCTCGCGGCGGCCGGACGAGCGGCGGCGTAAGCGCGCGGGTGACGGCGGGTGCGCACGGGGCTGCGGCGAGGGCGAGGGACGACCGGAGGTGCGGACGCGCGAGCGGCGGGCGCGAGCGCACGCGCGGCCGGAGCTCGCGGTGGCCGCGGCGGCGGCTGCAGGCGGGCGACCAGAGCGAGGCGGGGACGGGCGAGCGTGGCGGGGCGAGGCGGGGCATGGCGGCGGCCGCGCACGACGGCAGTCTGCAGGCGGGGCGCGACCGGGGCGCGCGCAGCGGCCGGTGGGGGCGCGCGCTGGCAGCTGCGGGCGGCAAACAGCACGAGCGGGCGCAACAGGCTGCTGCAGGGTGCTAGCGCGGGGGCATGGCGAGCGCGTGGTGGAGAGCGGATGAGGCGCTAAAGTGAAGGCGGACATTTTGGGATCGGTCGCCACGATGGGCGCCTCGAATCCAAACCGGACACGCATGTCCGTTTTCGTTTCTATTGCCACCTCAAATGGACGAAATCTGGACAAAACGGACGTTCATTTAGAGTCGTGCGGTGGAGTTGGACTAGAGTTTCAGAGATCGTGCGGTGGAGTTGGCCTAAGGGCTCCAGATTTTGAACTCACTGTTGCATGCATCAAGCAGTTCTGGGCAAACAAATTCCACTGTTACTCTAGAGCATCCTCAATCAAAGAGCAACTTGAGACCATGTTTCACTGCTAGTGTTTCTGCAGTTTGTGCATTCATAATGTGATGGATGGGCTTAGCCACTCCGGCGATCGCTTTAGCCCACCAGTTTCACAGAACACAACAGCAACCGTGCCACTTCCGTCCTCAAAATAGGTGGCATCGGTGTGAGTTTATAATGCCCTGGCAAATGCTTTTCTCATCTTGCACTAGGTAAAACATCTTTCGGCATCTGAGTGTGGTTTATCATAATTGCCTGGATGGCAAACACGGTATTCCCAATGCTTTTAATATTTTCACCCTTGATGGTTTCCTGGTCTTCATACCAGATGTATGTAGCAGCTACATAGTTTTAAATAGCCGGCTATAGTCCGCTATAGTCTTTTCAGCGAAGTGCCGTTAAATGATCGCCTTCACAAATAGCCCGCTACAGCCTGCTTTAACCCGCTATAACTGATTTGAAGGCCTGCCGCTATTTTCCATTGCCCGCTATTTAAAACATTGAGCTGCTACCGCGACAGTTTCTTGGAGCCTGAGCTGTCCACGAACTTAGGATTTCTTTATCCCCAAATTCTAAAGAGTGCATGCGTGCTATCTGACTGAAACGAGCACACCCGCTACACGACAGGCAAGCAACCAACGATAAGGAAAAAAAAGTCTGTCGCTATCTATCCTCAGCACGATTGCAATTTCGTTGCCTCGATCCCCTTCCTCGCCAACGCGGATGCCCATGAGCTGGACGGAGTAGGCGATGCGGTCGAAGTATGGGAGTGGCAGGGCCGGCTGGTACATGGGCGTGTATTGAGCGGCGGAAGGTGGGCAGGTCGCTGTGGGAGTCCGAGGAGCAGCACGCCGGCGTCGTCGCGGCCGGAGATGCAGCACGAGAAGTGTGGGGTGCTGGCCCGCGAGACGAAGGAAAGGGCGCCCCTGTTCATGCCCAGCAGCCCGGCGCTCGGGACGCCGTCCGGGGACGAGTCGAACGCGGAAGCAATGCAGCGGAACGCCGCGCACAACGATGGAGACGTCAGTCGCGAGCGCGCTGTCAGAGGAGGACCCGTCCGCGTAGGAGAGCGACGGCGACGCCCCGTTGCAGGCCGGAGGCGACGGCAGGTCACGGGAGCGGTACTGTGCGGAGGCGTAGGGCACGGCGACGAAGGTGGCCGAGCTCCTCGGGCCGAAGGACATCATATCGTTCTTGGCGTAGAGAAGCAAGGACGGCTCGCTGCCGGTGTCGAGCACCATGGTGACGTTCTGCTGCGGCGTGCCGACGGCGAGCGAGACAGTGAGGCTGACGTTGTGGTGGAACCACATCTTGCTCGACTGCCATGGCAAAACTGCTCGCGTAATTAACAGGTTGATTCTCTGTGTCAGTCCTTGTCCGCTACATGGTCGTGGATAGGAATCTTGGAAGGGAGCCTACATGTAATGTAATTACCACAATTCTACATAGAAAGAAATGAGCAGGCTTTTGCAGATTTTAGGTCTCTTTTTTCTTCTAACAATCATCATGAACTAGACCTAGAACTAGAACTACTACGAGAGAATTAATAACATTGATTTTCATTGTGGTTGGGATTTTTTAGACAACTTCACGCAAGCTAATGTGTCTTTGTTTGTGATGTAAACAGGACAAAAGGAAATTTAGGGCCTGTTAACTAACGCTCCGGCTCTAAACACTATCAACTCTATGCCAGAGACAGGTCAAACGCGACGACTCCCGGAGTTGAACCCCTGGCTGCTAGGTCATGGCGTATTGTAATATTTGTGGAATTGAACTCCCGGAGTTGAAAAAATGTTGATCAAGAGCAACTTTAGAATGATGTTAGTCATTTGAGAGTCATGATATCCATATTAGAAAATCATTAGTTTAATAATAATCACAATAGGCAATTTAACAACAAATTTGCTTCCTGTACCACCAAAATTGCTCAATATAGCATCAAAGTTGCTCGAAAAAAATAGGTTGTCGAAGGCAACTTAACATGTAATGCTAGTCAAATTGACGGTCATGATAGCCAACTTATGGGAGCACCGAATTGATAGGTAGTCACTATATGCAACATTGCAACAAAGTTCTTCATGTATCACCAAAGTTGATAGATAGTCATGGCAGACAACTTATAGGAGATGCTAGACAACTTGTTAGTCATATTAGGCAACTAAAAGAACAGACTGATAGGCGGCCATGATACATAACCTAACCAAAAGATTCTTACCTTAATTCAAAAATTGCCTCTTCGTCCACCAAAGTTGTCTATCTGACAAGAAAAAAAGTTCATCAAAAAAAACTTCATAGGTGGTGCTAGGCAAGTTGACGTTCATGATAGCCAACTTATAAAAGCTTTGATTTGGTATGTACCCATCATAGGCACCCTAGCAATGAGGTGTGTTATGTAGCATCAAAGTTGATAGGTAGTCATGGTAGGCAACTTACAGCTGATGGTAGGCAGCTTGGTAGGCAACTTATAGGTGATGGTAGGCAACTTGGTATTCATCGTAGCCAACTCAAAAGAACATTTTGATGATAGGTGGCCATGATACACAACCTAAGCGGAAGTTTCTTACTTTAATACAAAAGTTGCGTCTCCATGGCACAAAAGTTGCTTGAATTTTTTTCGTCAAAAGAAATTTCATAGGAGACGCTAAGCAACTTGAGGTCATGATAGCCAACTTTATAAGAGCATTGAGTTCATAGGTCGACATGATAAGCAAGAAGGTGGGTCATGTAGCACCAACGTTGATAGGTAGCATGGTAGGCAACTTACAAGTGATGCTAGGCAATTTGGTAGTCATCGTAGCCAACTCAAAAGAACATTAGGATGATAGATGACCATGATACACAACCTAACCGGAAGTTGCCTACTGTAATACAAAAGTTGCCTCTCCATGGCACCAAAGTTGTTTAAGAGAAAAAAAAGATCGTCGACATCAACTTCATAGTTGACACTAGGCAACTTATATGTCATGCTTGGCAACTTGGTATTCATCGTAGCCAACACAAAAGAATATGTTGGTGATAGGTGACCATGATACACAACCTAAGCGAAACTTTCTTACTTTAATACAAAAGTTGCCTCTCCATGGAATGAAAGTTGCTTCAGAATTTTTTCGCCAAAAGCGATTTCATAGGTGACGCTAAGCAACTTGAGGTCATGATAGCCAACTTTATAAGAGCATTGAGTTCATAGGTAGTCATAATAAGCAACAAGGTGGGTCATGTAGCACCAACATTCATTTGTAGTCATGGTAGGCAACTTACAACTGATGCTAGGCAATTTGGTAGTAATCATAGCCAACTCAAAAGAACATTAGGATGATAGTTGACCATGATACACAACCTAACCAAAAGTTGCCTACTGTAATACAAAAGTTACCTCTCCGTGGCACCAAAGTTGCTTGAGAAAAAAATGAACATCGAAAGCAACTTCATAGTTGACACTAGGCAACTTATATGTCATGATAGGCAATTTGGTAGTCATTGTATCCAACTCAAAAGAACATCGGGATGATAGGTGATCATGGTACACAACCTAACAGAAAGTTGCCTACTTTATAAGTTGCCTCTCTATGGCAGCAAAGTTGCTTGAGAAACGAAGTTCATCAAAAGCAAGTTCGTGGGTGACACTAGGCAACTTTACAATTATGATAGCCAACTTTATAAGAGCACTGAGTCGATACGTAGTCATGATAGGTAACCTGGCAACAAGTGCTTCACATAGCAGCAAAGTTGATAGATAGTCATGGTAGACAATTTACATGTGATGCTAGGCAATTTTGTAGTCATCATAGCCAACTCGAAAGAACATCCAGATGACATGTGACCATGATATACGCTCTAACTGAAAGTTGCCTACAGTAGTACAACAGTTGCTTCTCCGTGGCACCAAAGTTGCCCGAAGAAAAAAAAATCGACGAAACATATCGATGTGGGATCTGGTTTTGAAGAGCTCGTCGTCAAGAATCTAACAGTGAAAACGGATCTTAATTTTGATACTCCGTTCAAAAGTTATGGCTTTTTTGAAAAATTGAACACATAAAATAATTGCACATGAGACAAGATCTTTTTTTAAAGTGGATTTTGCATCATAACATTAGGACAAAATCTTTTCTATTTTGGATGTGTGCTCTGAAATGCTAGGGAGCACACGTGTGCTCCCTAGTCGTGTCCTTCTTCATCAGACTCCTGAGTATCTTCTCTAACACCACAAGGCCCGATTGGTCAACACATAGGGCTTTGTTGATCTCCTCTTCAAGGCCAAGTTTCGACCAAACCTCCTTTGCACGCTTGCATGTAAAGATCAAATGGAGAATATCCTCTGGTCCTGACTTACAAATTGGGCACCAAGGGTTTACTTTGATGTGTCTGTTGCTCAAGATTCACATGCCTGGAACTGTGCCATGCAGTGCTCGCCATACATTTTTTAACTTTACTCCGCACTTGCAGCTTCCAAAGAGTCTCCCATACTGGATTGGTTCTTGAGGTGTCATCTGAATCATTTCTAGCTCTAGCCCCAAACTCATGTTCCCACTCAATGTAGTAGGTTGATCTGACTGAAGACATACGAGACTTCGTTGCATTCCAGGCTACAAAATCTTCCATGACCGAAGCTGATAGTGAAATTCTGAGAATTCTTTCGACATCAATAGGTAGAAAGATATTCCTCGAGAGATCTTCATCCCACCATTCTGTGTTAGGGTCAACGGCACCAGTCTTTTTTGAGCTGACGGCACCATAATCTTGAATAGAGCAGTCCATCCTGGGAAATAACCTTTGGTTCTTGGGTGTATATAAACTTCATATGAGAAAACTTAATGATTAAAATAAAAGTCAAAAAAGTGTAGAAGTTTTTTTAGAATAAACATGAATTTCTTTTGCACTAGTATACAATATTTTGTAAATAAAAACCTAGTATTGACTTCAGGGCAAACAAAAAGTATTTGCTATTGTAGGTCACTATTGACACTATTTTGGTCGAAAATTTTGTTTTCTTCCTAAAATAACTCACGGGGGTTTTTATTTTTGTGAATTTTTTTTCAAGTACAATGAAAGATCAAGTTTATTTTAAAAATATTTTGAGATTTTTTAAATTTTTATTTTTATTTAGTTACTACTGTAATTTTTTCCTACATGTATATATACACTCATAGACCAAAAATTCCCCTCCGGTCCATCCTTTCTTTCCCCTCGTGTTAAGAGTTTGATGGGTCCGGTGTGCTACCATGTGAGTTCCTGCCCTCTCCGCTCGCGAAATCACTAAGAGGAATAATTCCTTAAAAATCACTTTCACCGCCCCGGGTTGCGACAAGTAATGCGTTGCATGAAAGTTTTCCCATTATTCGTAGATCTGTAAAATGTTTTATTTCTTAAACCGTGAGTTCAAATCTTGAACAGTTTTCACCGTTGGATTACCCGTGTCGAGATTTTCAAAACTAAATCCCATGTTGATAGATTTTGACAATCTTTTTTTTCACAAAATAACCGGACGAAAAAACACACCGGGAGCACGTTTTTTCTTCCCTTTGTGAAAGCCGTTTCCGATAGGCACGGCCGCGCCTCTCGCGGAAGCAAAACCGTGCCTCTTGTGGATGAAAATCCAGGCCTCTCGCAAAAGCAAAACCCTGCCTCTCACGAAACGAGAAAAAAAGAAAACATTTTTTTCATTTTCGAGAGGCATGGCCGTGCCTCTCGCGGAAACAAAAAGAATAAAAACACTTATTTTTTTGTTTCCGAGAGGCACGAAACACGTGCCCCTCGCGCAAGCAAAACTGTGCCCCTCATGGAAGCAAAATCATGCCACTCGCGCAAGTAAAGGAAAAAAGAAAACATGTTTTTTTCGTTTTCGAGAGGCACGACCGTGCCTCTCGTGGAAGCAAAATCGTGCCACTCACGAAAGCAAGAAAAATGTGTTTTTCACGCAAAAAAAGGGATCCAAATTTTTTTGTCAAAAAGCTAATAAGAAAGACCGGTGGTAAACCAAAAAGCTAAATAACCAAAAAAAGCCATTTAAAAAGCCAAAAATGTGTGCGAAAAAAAAACAAAATCCTAAGGAAGCGTCCAAAGCGGCTGACTTGGCACGCTCTCCACCCACGCTAGTGATCCTTGAGGAGGCTCCCAAAGAGCGCCCCTCAATTAGTTGCTCTCTCTCTCTCCGCTCCTCAGAGCAATGCTCCATATTGGGCTTCCATTCCCAATTGGGCCTGCTATGCTCGCCGCCGCGCCGCTCCTCCTCCCCTCTGCGCTTGAGAGCTCATCGTCCACCACCGCGCCGCACCGCTGCTTAATCCCTCCTCCGCCAAAGCCACATACCTCACCGATGCTTCCTCGATGTAGGCGGTGCCTCGGCACCCAGCAAGAAGCAGGGTGGACGCCCCGCCGAGAAGAAAAAGAAGCAGGGTAAGGTCGGACCTGCTCGCTGGCTTGCCCGACAAGATCCTATAGGAGATCCTGGCCCGCCTCTCGGGCAAGTGCGTGCTCCGATGCCGTGCCGTCTGCCGGTCCTGGCGCCTTCCTCCTCGACTACCGCCGCCGCCAGCCGGCACTCCCAGTAATCAAGTCATGTGAACTGTCCACCAATAGGACCAACGTCCAACCCCGTGTCAATGTCGTCTGCCTCCGGTCCATGGATCTCGGCCCTCCTTTCCAGTTCCCACCTGGGTTTTGATTTTCGGCCGAGAAAATCAATTTTCGGCCGAAATTCGGCCATCTCGCTTGGGCCCGGTAAAAGGCTCTCTCGGCCGAATTTTTTGGCCCACTTTGAATACTTTTGGCCCAACCCAGCTTCTGGAGGATATCCATTACGCTCTGCCTCAGCCGAAACGAATGCCCAAACCCTAACCCATCTTATTTGCTCCTCCCGTGCTGTGCGGCGGCACCGCTGCCCGCAGGGCACAGCAGCAGACACGCGTCCCCCACCTATCGCCATCGGCCTCCCAGCTCACGTCTCCCGCTCCTGCATCGTTCGCGCCTCCGCCATCCTGCCGTTGATCTCTGCCGGTGGTGCTAAAGCTGTCGACAACTCCTCCCCAACTGTATGGCCTACAACCTCTCAGATTCGTTCGATGCTCGATGCAATTACCAAACTTTTTCCTTTCCCTTTGGTTCTTGAAGACTGCAGTATGGTACTCCACGGCAATCTGCATGTCTTTTTTCTGAAAGATGTTTGTGTGGAATGTCAGGTCTTGAACTAATGTGCGACTGTTATGTTGGATTGCTATTCTTTTTATGCTGAGTTTTAATCCCCGGTGCCAAACACTATATTTTCTATTCCTGAGAATTATGTTGGACTACTTCCGCTTGATTTCAATTTTTTGGTCAAATTCATTTAAATTTTTATCAAATTTTGTCCAAATTCAAATTTTGGTTTCATAATTTCGTCCGAGATTTTTCCGAAATTTTTGAAATTGCCGAATTTCGGCCATCTCGTTCTGGGCCGAGAAAAATCAAAAACCGAAATCCAAAACGCAGGTTCCCACTCGACTGCTCTTACCGCATCTCGGCCTCCTGTGACGGCTTTCTCGTCCTCGGCAACAACCACATCTGTAATCCGGTCACGCCTCACGTCCTCGGCAACAACCACATCTGTAATCCGGTCACGCCTCACGTCCTCACTGTGGGAACCAACAAATCGAGGCGTGTCGACATGGTGGCGGAGACGTTCCGGTATATGCGGCCACCGTATGTGCACTGCTTAACATGGGTGGCAAGCTTGCTGCTTCCACCAGCAAGGATAACATCACTGAGATAGCCATCTTTATGCTGCAGGAATATGAGAGCACGCTGTCTGGGCATTTCAGTACCGGATCAAACTGCCGGTGATGGAAATCAGGCGTTTCCAGAAGCAAGGTGATTGGTAGGCAAAGGTTGTCTCTGAGGACTGAGGAGGGAGACCTGCTTGTCCGCTGCCATGAGCATTTCTTCCTCCCTCCCCGTGAATCAACCCCGGTGTTTGTTCCACCGCATGCAAGTGTCCTCCTCGAAGAAAGTAGTATACGGATTAAAGCCGTATTTATAACTCCGCTAAACTCCTAGGCTTCCACCCATTCCGTTTTATCTCCCCGAGAAAGAAGAAACACACACGCACCGTCCCTCCCGATGTATATATCCTCCTCTTCACGCGCTCGGCGCTCTACCTCGCACAGTGATCAGGCTGGAGTAACTTAGGCAGTAATTTAACACATCCTAAGACAATTTTGCTTATGTGACACGTATTTAATGAAAAAAAATGTGCTTGTGGTAACATAGCATTTTTCGAAAAAAAATGAGTCTATGAACTAATAAATGAAGCCATCTATGACACTAGTACTATGTTACTTTGCATTATGAAGATAGTAACTTAGACTAATGTCATATATATGACACTAGTATAAATTACTCCTCACTATGACCAGCCTCACGCTGATGCTGCACCTGCGCGCTGGAGTCCAAAAGATCAGGTGTGTAGTTTTCGTTCTTGTTGCGCCGTGTTCTTGCTTAATGGCTCGCGTGTTGTTCTTTCAGGTGACCGGACTGATCGAGCACCCAGCCGGCGATCGGTCACCATGCCGGGCAGCAGGGGCGCTACCGTCCTCGACGACCTGCCGGAGTCCATCGTCGTGGAAGAGATACTCGTGCGGTTGCCGTGTGAGGATGTCCTCCGCTGCCGCGCCGTCCGCAAGTCGTGGCGCAGTGCCACCTCCACCAACGACTTCATGCTGGCGCACGGCGCACCACCTCCGCCAGCCCGCGCTCCCCCTCGTCAATATCTTCCAGGAGAATCTGCTGTGCAACTGCACCCAGTGCTACAACTCCATAAAGAACGGGGATGCCTACGACAGTTACGTCGCCTTTCGTCGTGCCGTGGCCGGCATGGCCGATCCCAAGCCTCGGCCCGTCCTCGGCACCAGCCCCACAACGAACTGCCCTATGCTCCACGCCACCTGTCATGGCTTCCTCCTCGTCTCCAACATCGACCCTGTCGGCGATAGAGCCTTCTACGTGTGCAACCCGGCCATTCGCCAGTGCGCTCCCCTGCGGCAGCTTGCAGACTGCTGTCTCAGCACCTTCATACTCGGCTTCTACCTGCATCATCCATCCGGAGAATACCGAATGCTGTACATGTCGGACGATGGACGTCGAGTGCTTTACTACATCCTCACGGTAGGATCTTCCCATGAGCCAAGATGCATCTACGAAGGAAATGCTCATAAGTCTGGTGCATTTTCGGTCATCGGATCCACATTCCCGATACGTTCTGTCGACCAGGCCTTGTGGCTGGGGTTGCCCCCTTCATGCAATGATCCACCGGTCCAACACCGTGGCAGCCTGCACTGGGAAACGGGACGGTCCAACAACTCTATCAACGCCGTATGCGACAACATACTTGTGTTTGATACGGTGGCAGAGACATTTCGGTGGATGCAGCGCCCTGCCGCACTACTGGGTCCTTTGGCGTGGCTGATGGAGATGGACGGCGCACTAGCCTTGTGCAACACCGTTGACGATTGGGTTGTCTTAGATATTGAGATCTTTTACAGTGCATCTAAATAATGTGAGCCGTTCACTTTCGGCCATTCAATGGTCTAGATCGATCAATACTGCCGGACAAAATCAGAAGTATTTTTTGTTCAAGGGGCAAAATTGAAAGACACACAAAACAAATACAAAACTCTACTTGCTGAAGCCCGTGTGTTTTCTTCTCCTGTTCATGACTGTACGTAGTGGATCGATCCTTGATGGACAGTATTTTAGGCCCGGAGGAAATCACCATGTACGAGGCCAGTACGAGTACGTGATCGGCTGATTGTTATCCGACGATCAAACCAGCGGCTGCAGCCGCTGCACAAAAGCAAGGCAGGCACCCCGATCTAATTTCGCCGGAACACGTCAGACGATCCCGTTGTCACAAGCGACACACGTCCCAGTGGTGATGCTAATTTCGCCGGAGTACATGCCTAGGCGGAAGGCTCGACGTAAGCAAGTTCTCTGACATGCCTATGAAGCTTTTGTCTTCTAAGATTCTAAGTTTCTTAGGAATGCTTCGTGGTGTGTTTCAGCTGAGCTTCGTTGCCTTTTTTTTTGTGAGAAAACTTCCAAATCTGCTCATCTTCAACCACGGCAATGCAACAAACATCAGAAATAATAAAAACAACATCCAGATCCGTAACCACCTAGCGACGACTACAAGCATTGAAGCGAGCCGAAGGCGCGCCGTCATCATTGTCCCTCTCTAGTCGGAGTCAGACAAAACTTGTTGTAGTAGACAGTCGGGAAGTGGTCGTGCTAAGGCCTCATAGGACCAGCGCAGCAGATGAAGAGTAGCGTAAATCGAAAGGATCCAACCTGAAAACACATGAACGTAGACGAACTATGACCAGATCCGAGCAAATACACCAAAAATAGATTCGCCAGAGGCACACCTCCACACGTCCACCAATGATGCTAGACATATCATTGAGACAGGGGCTAGGCAGGGAGAGCATTATTCCATCTTCAGAAAGCCGCCGTCGTCTCATCTCTCTGACTAGGACACAAAATCTAACAAAACGCGAAGAAACAACTGCAAACAAAGCGCTCCCACCAGCAAGGGCCAAGATCCACCGCGCCGTCATGGCTCTAAGACAACCGGAGACGAGTTGGACCCATGGCAGCACCGGCGGGAGGCAGGAAAACCCCAGCCCCTGGTTTACACTAGTGGATTTTTTCTTTCTATTTTGAGCTATGTTGGCTTTTAATCACATGGTTTCCTGCCAACAAAGTCCAAAATAAAAAAACACAAACATGATTAAAAGCCACGAAACTCATGTCGCCAACCAAAACTTCTGCCATATCCCCGAAACAAAAAACAACGAAACTATGGACAAATGCAAGGAAGCCAAAAAAACACAAGCGTGATTAAAAGCCAACAAAGCTCAGTTGAAACATACAACGAAGCAGAAAAGACAGGCTTAACTCATGACTGAAAAACAACGAAGCAGAAAAGACAGGCTTAACTCATGACTTGAAAACGGCGCGGCAAAGCGCTCGTCACCCACTAGTCACCCCATTGAGAAAACATTACCTTAGTAAGCAATCAACAAGATCCAAGATGCAAGGCTTTGTGTTGAAGAATCCATTCTTGTTAACTGTCGGGAATAAAAGAACATGGTTACTGTTGTACTTTGATAGACAGAAGGGTGAAGAAATACAACAGGATTGTCAGAGAACTTGCTTAGAGCAACTCCAACCGGTTGACCCAAACGGATTGTTAGTTTGTCCGCTTTTATCCGTTTGGATCGATCCGGTGAACACTCATATTTGCTTTCGTGTCTAAGCACACACTACTAGGAAAAGACCTACTAATGACGCACCTAATTTGGCCATTAATATAGTCCACGGTGCGCCATTAGTATAGTCCACGGTGCGCCATTAGTATGCCTCCCAGGGGCCATGTATACCCAGGTGCTTTGGCATACTAATGGCGCACGACAACAGGATGCGCCATTAGTAACTTCGGCATACTAATGGCGCACTGTGATGTGATGCGCCATTAGTATGAATATTAGGGTTTTTTTATTTTTTTTATTTTCTGTTTTTTGCACAGGTTACAGAATGTATAATTGAACAAAATATAGACAGCACACATGAACAACAGATTCATCGAATACAATAAAAGATTAGTCTCTGAATACAATTCATCATATTAGTCTCCGAATACAATTCATCATATTAGTCTCTGAATTGAAAAGACCGAACAAAGATAAAACATTACAAGTCTCAGGACCGCGAGTATCGAGTTTGTCGGAAGTAATACTAATCCTAACAAGTCCTACTAATCATCATCATACAACTTCTACTCGTTACTCATAACAAGTCATACGATCATCATCTTGATAGTCTTCGAACCAACCCTACTTAATTATTCATCAGCACATGATCATCAGTATTAGGCAGGACCTAAATACCCTATTTAAGCTAAAATAGCATAAAACAATATAGACCCTGACTCTCCATTATGGAGAATGGAGAACATCCTGTCTCCAATTCTTGCGCTTCGCTTCCTTTTGCTTCCAAGAAGCTCCTTACGACTGTCCATACATTTTTTCCATCCTTTGATTTTCATGTCTCCACTTCTTTTAGAAATCTGGTATGGACAGTTGAGATTCGTAGGATGACCTGGCTGTATGTTCAAAACATTAACACTACCTTTCAGATACATCATATGAGGCACACAATTCTCCGGGATTATCTGTTGAAAAACATAGTAATAACTTCAAAGTTAGCAATGATGTACTAGTTTTAGAAGTATGCAAAAGATGCACGGATGTCGTAATAGTAAAAATCTTACCAGGGTATCTCCATGGTAGTTACCGTAGTTGAACACATGCACTAGTGGCACGTATTTACCATAATGTTGAGGAATTTGTTTGTGGATAATGTAATTTTCAATGTCAGTACAAAATCCGACCAGATGATTTTTCTCCTTGTAAGTTGTTAATTCGGAGCCATCGGTGTAGTGGGTTTTGTCTACCATCTCCCGCACATTCTTTGAACAATAAAAATAAGCTGTCAATGGAAATAAGCTGTCAACTATTTTGAAATAAACAATATAAATTAGCTAATAACTATGTTTGAGAAACTCACATAGCGGTAGAACTGGAGGCGTATCAACAAGGAGCCAAATGTCCATATTGTCTTGGTTGATGTCAGGATTACCAAGATCCATGGTGATAAGCATACCCTCATCAAAACCATACATCTTGCAAAATGCTTCCCAATTTTTGCAACCAAAATGGGTTACGCTCTCAGAATTATATAGATTTACTTCAAAGTCCACATCGTGATGAGTCCTTAGGTGAATTTTCTTTGTTTCAGAAATTTCATGGTCTTCAAAATCCATCCTCTCCAAGACATAGCGTCTTGCATGGCATGGGATAAGCTATACTCGAATTGTAAAAGATGAAAATTACACATTGAAATAGTTGAAGTCATGCTTAATTATGAAAATAATACTTGTCGTCGTTGTGTACCGTTTCAACTTCGAAGGTCTCCTCGAGCTTAATGCTGAAGCGCCGATCATCGTCCAGGTGAGGCATGTCGCACAGACCTCGATCGTCGTGGCACCAGTCGCACTCCCCCGGGAGAATTTCGTCGTCCGATGACGACATATCCTACGTTCATAATTCAAAACTACATCATTTAGGGTTTGTCGACACTGAGGCATCCTAAAAGCTAAGCTTTTATCATTTAGGGTTTGTCGACGCCGAGGCACCCTAAAAGCCTAAGCTTTCATCATTTAGGTTCTTATCGACACCGAGGCACCCTAAAAGCCAAGGTTTTATCATTTAGGGTTTGTCGACGCCGAGGCACCCTAAAAGCCTAAGCTTTCATCATTTAGGTTCTTATCGACACCGAGGCACCCTAAAACCTATGGTAATGCAGCAAGAATAAAGGGGCAGTTGATCCTACTTAATTAAGTACTAAGATACCCCGTCCCATGCATTAGTCGCAAGTACCCCATATGTTCTATTTTTAGCAAAGTCATGCTAAAATTCATGGAAAATTTCAGCATGACCTTTGCTGAAAATAGGACACATGGAGTACCCGAATTTGCCGAAACGGAAGTTAATCAACATTCCGGCAAACTCAAGGGCCTCTCGGGGTACCTGCAAATTCATCACGACACAATGGTCGGAGACAAAACCCAGCAAACTAGCAAGATGATCATCATCTTTGCAAGTCATTACTTGTCAAACGCAGAAGTGCATAACACAAGCTCACCGACATAGACCAAGATGATCATCAATTTTGAATCAATAGACATACTTCTCAAAAGAGGCATTATCAAATTCTGGTGCCCTTGACTTACTAGTATTTATCTCTTATGACTGATGAATGTGCATTCAGTCCAGAAGCAAAGACTCTACAGTGAAATGAAAAAAACCTTGGAAATATATTTATGATAACTCTAAATGGATCAGAAGGTGCAGATGCACTTGTAAAAAAAGGTATGCATTTGCAGCAGCTTTGTTCTGATTATGACGCCATTCTGTTAAGAAGGCAAAATAACATTATCATCCCAATTCATGGTTGAAGTTGAAGACCCTAAGCTTTAAAATGCCAAGTCTCACTTACGCATGTTAACTTATTTACCAGTTCAGAACTATCACCAGAAAATAGTAAATCCACATTGACCACATAATATTATTTTGCAACCACTCAGTTTGTCCTTGACTGGGACACTTGAAGCACAAAACAACTAATGCAGAGCCTAACCACCTCTACAGTTTGTCCTTGACTGGGATTTTTTACTTAGAAAATACAAAACTTCTGTTATTGTTTTTATTTTTAACCAGAGCCTAACCACCTCTACAGTTTACAAACTAATTAAGATAATCACTAATCAGGCATGGAAAATTATTTTAGCCATGATCCCTGAGGATTAGAGCCTCCACAAGTCAGAGAAAATTAGTGTCGCCACTTATATTGTCAATGCTTGTTGTATGTTTGGCTTAAGGGTTTTCCTTTTCAAATTCTGACTCTGTTTCTAAACAAAGTAGGCTTCTATCCTGTCTAGAATGTAATGAAGATGTCTTGGATAAGCTGAGTGTTGTAATGAAGATGTCTTGGTGAGACTTGATATATGTCCAAAATTAGAAAAATCACAAGGTACTTTCTCTACCTAATAAACTCCATATGACCACACAAAACCCTGTTTAACACACCTGTAAAGAGGAACAACCCCCCTAAGGAGCTAGAAAGCTATATGAAACAAAATTATCAAGCATAGGCATACAAATTCAGTACTGCATGAAACAAAATAGGTACAACAAGTAGCTGCTAGAGTCATATGCTGAGAGTAGATGTCAGCTTAAGACATTCTGAAATAGTAAATAACTAAAGGGCACTTGATTATGCACTTAGTAACAAGGTATATTGCATGATTCATAATTTTATAGGAGACCAATAGTAGAAATTTGATTGGGAGTGCTCCATTTCACTAGCGCCCATTTCACTCACTTTTGCAAAGCATTAGGGCACCAAAGTGTCCATAGGCAGCACCAAGTAAACCAAATCCCCAAAAAATGTTTGCCCTCGATCAAGGCATGATCCATCCTTCCTAACCATCACCGTCAATCTAGCTACTAGCTCTAGGTGGCCCTAGGGTTTGCAGGGGAGGGGGTAGAGGAGAAGGGAGGAATCACCTGGGGGAGGGGATGGAGGAATGGAGGAAGACGTCGGGGGTGCGGGCACGGGCGGAGGGGCTTGGGCGGGAGGACGTCGAGTGTGCGGGCGCGGGCGGAGGGGGGGGCGGCGAGGGAGGCGTCGCTCGGCTCGGCGTCGCGTGGCCTGGCTGAGCTGAGGTAGAGGCGGAGGGGGGACGGTGAGGGAGGTAGAAGGGTGTGGCGGGGGAAACGAGCACGGTCGGGGTGAGACGAGGCAGGGGAGGGATTACTAATGGCGCACCATCTGGAGACCAGATGGTGCGCCATTAGTAGTTTTGCAAAAAAAAATACTAATGGCGCACTGTCCCACAGTGCGCCATTACTAGCTTAAACTAGTAATGGCGCACTGTGGGACAGTGCGCCATTAGTAGTTTTGCAAAAAAAGGAATAAAAAATACAATAAAAAAATAACATTAGTGGCGCACTTCACGACAGGTGCGCCATTACTAGTTACAACTAGTAATGGCGCACTGTGTCTGGATGCGCCATTAGTATGTTTGGACAGGCGCACTAGTTAAATTTTTTTTTTGATACTAATGGCGCACCCTGGGCCAGATGCGCCATTAGTAGTTTCAACGCTAATGGCGTATCAGAAGGTGGTGCGCCATTAGTATATACTAATGGCGCACCGCTTGTCTGGTGCGCCATTAGTGTCAATCCCATCTATAGCCCTTTTTCTAGTAGTGACAGATCGTGTCCCCTTATTACGGAATTCTCATCAATACGGTTTGGATAATCCAACCGTGCTGCTAGCACGACCCCTTGGGAATAGGCAACATTTAAGGCTCGTGGGGGACACTTGATATGCACTGCCTTTATAAGGAGATAAGGACCCATCTTTTTACCCCACGCCTTCTTCCTCCTCAGCCTATCCACCCTCGAGCTCCAGCGCCCGAGTTCAATTCTTTTTGTCCCCAGCAAACTCTCCAGCCATGTCCGGATCCGGCGCTCAGGGAAAGTGGATGGCCTCCTCCGTCACGGAGGAGAACATCAAGGAACTCCGGGAAGCGGGGTACTTGGCCGTGGAAAACGCCCACCGGCTTCCTGCCAAAAAGCAGATTATCCCCGCTCAGGAATCCAATGAGAGGGTAGTATTTATCCCCCACTTCCTCTGCGGACTAGGGTTTCCTCTCCACCCTTTTGTCCGCGGGCTCATGTTCTATTATGGGCTAGATTTTCATGATCTAGCCCCAAATTCCTTCCTCCACATCTCGGCGTTCATCGTCGTTTGTGGGGCGTTCCTCCGCACCCCCCTCCCACTTCGGATTATGGCTCAAGATCTTCAATGTGAAGCCGAAAGTGTTGGACGGTCAACATGCGGAGTGCAGCGGCACCATGGTGAGCAAGCTCCCCAACGTCACTTGGCCCCAGGGGCCCTTCATGGAGACTGTGAAGGGATGGCAATAGGAGTTGTTCTATGTCACTAAACCTCGCGATGCCACATGGGCCGCCACTCCTGAGTTCAAATCTGGGCCTCCAATGCGGCTCACATCGTGGGTTAAAAAGGGCCTGGACTGGGCATCGTCCAACGAGGTGATGACGCTACAGAAGCGCGTCAAGGGCGTGATAGAGAAGAGAACCAACCTCACCGATGTGATCTAGGTGATGCTTTTTCGCCGGATTCTCCCCTGCCAGCGCCGAACTCTCCATATGTGGGAATTCAATTCGGACGGCCCTTGGTCCCTGCAACACTTATTCGGCATGAAGCACGAAGAAATCTGGAAGCTACTCTTCAAGGCCTAGAAGTCGTGGCCGTGAATGACCGAAGACCTCGGCCTCGACTGCGCTCACCCGGCCACTCCAGTAAGTTTTTCAGATTTCCAAACATAAACTCTACTTGTAGATTCGAGGAGTATGCTAAGCCTTCCTTTTCTTCTTCGGCTCTGGATGAAGAAAGCGGAGCGGATCAAATGTCCGGCTCCGCTGCCCGAAGACCTAGCTATCCGTCTGCTAACGAAGATGCTGGTTCCAGCGCCGTACCGGACGCCGGAGAAGAAGGCCAAGAAGAAGGTCAAGGAGGCCATAAGTGGCCTCCGCCGTAAAGGTACTTCGAACATCGTGTCCGAAGACACCGAGGTTCTCTCCTCCCACGAGGGAGATGAAGATGAAGAGGAAGAGGAGGAGAGCAACTCTCCCCTCAAGGGAGAGAAGAAAAGGGCGGCGTCCGCGGACCTAGAAGCGGAGGCGCCCAAGAAGGGGAAGATTTCCTTTCGGATGATTCGGATTCGGACACCGAAGTCATCCCTAAGCGGCGCCTCAGGCCGAAGCCCCCGGCCGAATCGTAAGTATTTAAAGATACTGTACATACATTTGGCCTTTTTACAGGTCGTAGGATAACCTTTTATTTACGGATTTTCAATCCGACCCATGATCTCCCGCAACAATCGTCATCTTCGGGAAACTCGTTGGCGCCGGAGATAATGGAGAGCGAATCGCCTCCACAAGCCTCTCCGCCACGAGCCGCGGATGACACCGAGGTGTTGTTCCAAAGGACTTCTACGGGCCAGGGGAAGGTGCGGAAGGCCGCTGAAACAGCGCCAGAGGGTGATGCCTCGGTTGTCGAAACGTGGGGGATACTACCCCCATGGGAACTTATGATGGGGGCCTGGATCAGTCCGCCCCCCAGCCGAATACCACTCCGGAGACCCACATGGCTCTGGAGTCGAGCGAGCAGCCCCCTTCAATGGAAGGGGGAGTGTCGACTCCACCGGCGACCTCTATCAATCCGGAGGCGCTGAATATGTTGAGGGAAGCACTTCAATGTGCTTCTGTCGTGGAAGAGCACCGTACCCTGATGGGTGTGATAACCCACAAGTATAGGGGATCGCAACAGTTTTTGAGGATAGAGTATTCAACCCAAATTTATTGATTCGATACAAGGGGATCCAAAGAATATTCTCAAGTATTAGCAACTGAGTTGTCAATTCAACCACACCTGGAAACTTAACATCTGCAACAAGCTATTTAGTAGCAAAGTAATATGATAGTAGTGGTAACGGTAGCAAAAGTAATATTTTTGGTTTTATAGTGATTGTAACAGTAGCAACGGAAAAGTAAATAAGCGAAGAACAATTATGAAAAGCTCGTAGGCATTGGATCGGTGATGGAGAATTACGTCGGATGCGATCGATCATGCAATAGTTATAACGTACGGTGACACAGAACTAGCTCTAGTTCATCAATGTAATGTAGGCATGTATTCCGAATATATTCATACGTGCTTATGGAAAAGAACTTGCATGACATCGTTTGTCCCACCCTCCCGTGGCAGCGGGGTCCTATTGGAAACTAAGAGATATTAAAGACCTCCTTTTAATAGAGTACCGGACCAAAGCATTAACACATAGTGAATACATGAACTCCTCAAACTACGGTCATCACCGGTAATGGTCCCGATTATTGTCACTTCGGGGTTAACGGATCATAACACGTAATAGGTGACTATATAATTGCAAGATAGGATCAAGAACTCACACATATTCATGAAAACACAATAGGTTCAGATCTGAAATCATGGCACTCGGTCCCTAGTGACAAGCATTAAGCATAGCAAAGTCATAGCAACATCAATCTCAGAACATAGTGGATACTACGAATCAAACCCTAACAGAACTAACTCGATTACATGATAAATCTCATCCAACCCATCACCGTCTAGCAAGTCTACGATGGAATTACTCACGCACGACGGTGAGCATCATGAAATTGGTGATGGAGAAAGGTTGATGATGACGATGGCGACGGATTCCCCTCTCCGGAGCCCCGAACGGACTCCAGATCTGCCCTCCTGAAAGAGTTTAGGTCTTGGCGGCGGCTCCGTATCGTAAAACGCGATGAATCCTTCTCTTTGATTTTTTTCTCCCCAAACACGAATATAAGAAGATGGAGTTGAGGTCGGTGGAGCGTCAGGGGCCCACGAGGCAGGGGGGTAGGCGTGCCCCCCACCCTCGTGGACAGGGTGTGGTCCCCATGACATGGATTCTTCTTCTAGTATTTTTTATATATTCCAAAAATAATCTCCGTTGATTTTCAGGTCATTCCGAGAACTTTTATTTCTACACAAAAATAACACCATGGCAACTCTGCTGAAAACAGCGTCAGTCCGGGTTAGTTCCATTCAAATCATGCAAGTTAGAGTCCAAAACAAGGGCAAAAGTGTTTGGAAAAGTAGATACGACGGAGACGTATCAACTCCCCAAGCTTAAACCTTTGCTTGTCCTCAAGCAATTCAGTTGATAAACTGAAAGTAGTAAAGAAAAAATTTTACAAACTCTGTTTGCTCTTGTTGTTGTAAATATGTAAAGTCAGCATTCAGGTTTTCAGCAAAGATTATGAACTAACCATATTCACAATAACATTTAGGTCTCATGTTTACTCATATCAATGGCATAATCAGCTAGCGAGCAATAATAACAAATCTCGGATGACAATACTTTCTCAAAACAATCATGATATGATATAACAAGATGATATCTTGCTAGCCCTTTCTGAGACCGCAAAACATAAATGCAGAGCACCTTTAAAGATCAAGGACTAACTAGACATTGTAATTCATGGTAAAAGAGATCTAGTCACAGTCATACTCAATGTAAACTAACAATAATATATGCAAATGACAACGGTGCTCTCCAACTGGTGCTTACTAGTAAGAGGATGATGACTCAACATAAAAGTAAATGGATAGGACCTTCGCAGAGGGAAGCATGGATTTGTAGAGGTGCCAGAGCTCGATTTTGAAATAGATATGAATAATATTTTGAGCGGTATACTTTCATTGTCAACATAACAACTGAGAGATCTCGATATCTTCCATGCTACACACATTATAGGCGGTTCCCAAGCATAATGGTAAAGTTTATACTCCCCCACCACCAACAAGCATCAATCCATGGCTTGCCCAAAACAACAGGTGCCTCCAACTAACAACAAACCTGGGGGAGTTTTGTTTGCAATTATTTTGATTTGATTTGAGCATGGGACTGGGCATCCCAGTGACCAGCCATTTTCTCATGAATGAGGAGCGGAGTCCACTCCTCTTGAGAATAACCCGCCTAGCATGGAGGATACTGACAAACCTAGTTGATACATGAGCTATTCGAGCATACAAAATAGAATGTTTATTTAAAGGTTTAGAGTTTGTCACATACAAATTTACTTGGAATGACAGGTAGATACCGTATATAGGAAGGTATGGTGGACTCATATGGAATAACTTTGAGGTTTATGGAATTGGATGCACAAGCATTATTCCCGCTTAGTACAAGTGAAGGCTGGAAAGAGACTGGGAAGCGACCAGTTAGAGAACGACAACAGTCATGAACATGCATTAAAATTAATCAACACTGAATACAAGCATGAGTAGGATGTAATACACCATGAACATAAATATCGTAGAGGCTATGTTGATTTTGTTTCACCTACATGCGTGAACATGTGCCAAGTCAAGCCACTCGAATCGTTCAAAAAAGGATACCACCCTATCATACCACATCATAACCATTTTAATAATATATTGACACGCAAGGTAAACCATTATAAACTCCTAGCTAATTACGCATGACATAAGCAACTACAATTTCTAATTGTCATTGCAAATATGTTTATTTCATAATAGGCTCAATCAGGAACGATGAACTAATCATATTTACAAAAACAAGGGAGGTCGAGTTCATACCAGTTTTTCTCATCTCAATAAGTTCATCACATAATCATCATTATTGCCTTTCACTTGCACAACCGAACGGTGTGGAAAATAATAATAGTGCACGTGCATTGGACTAAGCTGAAATCTGCAAGCATTCAATGCAAGAGAGAAGACAAGGTAATATGGGCTCTTTGTTAGATCAAAAATAATGCATGCGAGAGCCACTCAACATTTTCATTAAGTACTTCTCCACTCGACCCCCAAAGAAAAGAAAAGAAATAAAACTATTTACACTGAAAAGCTCGCAACAAGCAAAAGAAGAACAAGAAATCTTTTCGACGACCTCTAAGACAACTCGTGTAGGTCATTTTTCCATTTGAGGTCGTCTTAGGGGCTTAATCGGCCAAACTGTACTCTGAATATAAGATCTTAGTACTTTGAGCATAGTTTCGGCCTTCGATATGAAATCGGACGACGATGACCCAAACTTTAAAGATGTTCATATCAATAATACGGAACTCTTTCATGTAGATCACTTCTCCATTTGAGGCCATGTTAAATAAGTTCGTGACCGTGCCTAAATCTGGTGTCAACACCATGGTGGCTAGGGTTGTCGGTGACGTGAGAGCAGAGGGGTGGCTAGCAAGTTATATGTGTGTTACGATGGGGGCATACATATTCTAGCGGCTCAACATCAATATTGTTGGACATATACGTTACATGTATCATATTCTAGATTTTGTTAAGATTTAATATGATTTGATTATGAGTATAGGAAGGCAAGGAGTCGATTTAGTTGAGGATTTGGTAAGATTTTATTTGATTTGGGTATGGGCACGGCAAGATTTTGATTTAGTTGATACTTTGGTAAATTTTAATATGATTTAATTGATTTAATGCAAGATGTGGTCTGTAGAAAGTATCAATTTTAGTTTAGATTATTCCAAGTTACTTTAATTACATAGATTCCTATTTCGTGTGGCATCGGTTCAGATTATCAAGGAGAAAAAAAATCAGAAACCAAAAGAGAAGGGCCGTCTGGGTTGAAAGAACCATGAAAAGAGATAAGACGAATCTACTAGGACTACCCGCAACATAGATAGTAACATCACACATATATAGATAAAATAGATGGTGTGGCAAATAATTAACGAAGAAACAAAGACATGTGGTAACATAGTTAATTACTCATAGTATGAGTAACGTCACACATACGAGCATGGTTAATAATATAGCCAGCTGCTGGCTATATACACATGTCATATCATCAAGAGTTGGCAATATTAATTACTCATACAATAGCATTGGCTATAAGCCCACAACTTTTTTCACTTTCTATCTATCTTTTTCTTTCCACTAAATGCTTTTACCTAGGAGCACGCATAGAGCCCCGCTCTTGCATTAGAACCACTCATTTACTTTTATCTTATCTCTCTTCTTCACATAGGCAAAAGTGCCGTGTAAGAGGGCTTATAGTCCATTATTATACTTGCTCTACTACCTTAATCCTGGTTTATAAAGCCCATTAGACAAAACTCAAGTATCAAGGAAAAACATTAATAACCAACGACACGTGCTTTCATGGAATAGGAGCAGCCAATCAAATGGCTGGCAGTTGTGCTTGCAGCCAGCTGCGTCCTTCGCTTTGCATGTGACCAATCCAGCACCGGCTAGCATTTACAGCATGCAACCAAGGTCCACTCTTCGGTTTTATGAGCAAGTACATTAGGGTGATATAAGCAGACTATAAGAAATAAACTAATATATTTTAGTTAGTAGCCATCTGCAACATTAGTATATATTTAAAACTTACTATTGTACATACCGATAAGAGGTTGACTAGAGATGATATAACAACCTTTTATAGCCGACCGTTGGTTGTATTATTAACCATGCTCTAACCACGTGCATCACCCGGCCAATCAAGCGCAAATACAACGGCCAGACCAAAAAAAGCAGCTGCATGCGGCCAGCGGCCTTGAAGCTTGATGGCTCAGGCGACTTGTATACCTCGACTGAGGTAGTATCAAGACAAGACGAGTCTATAACCTAATAAATAAAGTGTTACACGTCATTATATATATGTTATTCCCTAGTGTAGAGGTAGTAACATAGACTACTACTAACATATGCATATTACTATTCTAAGTTACTCCCCATTGTGGCTAGTCTACCTCCCTCACACTGGTAGAAAAAGGGCCTGTTGTCCCGGTTTGTAAGGGCCTTTTGTCCCGGTTCTGAAACTGGGACTAAATTAAGGGTCGGTACTAATGCCCTGTCCCTTTAGTCCCGGTTCAATACAGAACCAGGACAGATGGGCCTCCACGTGGCCTATGCGCAGAGCCCAAGCAGGAGACCCTTTGGTCCCGGTTGGTGGCACCAACCGGGACCAATAGACATCCACGCGTCAGCATTACTGTGGCTGGGGGTTTTGTTTTTTTTGAAGGGGGGGGGGGGTTGGGGGGTTAATTTAGGTGTTTCATATATTGTGTTAGCTAGCTATAATTAATAGAGAGAAGTGTCCTCTCTTATGTCCATGCTTGGTCGACGCTACGTACTATACATACGTATAGAGAGGACTAGACACGCTAGCTAGCTAGTAAGAAAACGAAGGAAACAGAAGATCGTCATGAACATATATGCATACAGAGAGACGTGATATCGACCACCTCTCCTTCTCTAAGAGATTGGTCGAACAACAAGTTCTCGTATATCTATCCGACACTACCGGCTACATATATACAATAATTATCTCTTATAAATATAATCATACGGACTCAGGGTCCACATAATATTCTCCGTCTTCAGGGATCACGTGGTCAAGAAAGAATGCCGCCAATTCCTCTTGAATTGCTCGCATGCGAGCTGGTGCTAGGAGTTCATCCCGCTTCCGAAACATCTAATTTAAAGAAGGGGCTCAATACATATATATATGAATGAATGAAACTCAACACAAATGATGGTAATAAAATAAAATTGTCAATGTTGTTATTTACGTACTTCATATTGTTCGTCAGTGTAGCCCCGCTCATAGGTCGTGTGGCGGATGGACTCGCAACATAGTATCCACAGAAATCATTCCCTTATTCCTGCCACAACCACTTTACAAGAAATAGAGGTCAATCAAACGGATAAGCAAGAATGCCAAATGGTATTGATGAAACTAGCGCTTGAATTACTAGTAGATGCGCGGAACATGCTACTATAGTACTTACTTTCGGATGTCTAAATTGCAGCTCCTTCGGCAGTCCCGGAGCTTTTCTGGTGAATTTTCTCCAAACCCTGCCGGACAAAGAAAACAATTACTTGATATATCAGGAAATGAACAAAGTTGCTGATATGGTGGATAATGATCGATTTAACTTACTTCTCGAGTATTTGAGTCATGTCTGCATAGTCCTGGGGATCTTTTCGTCTTGAGTCTAAGACGGTTACTAGTCCCTGCTCAAGCTTAATCTCTAGGAGAATATAGTGGAAACTGCACACGCATTCATAACTCATCAATTATATTACTATAACCTTGACTAATATATAACGGAAACCGAATATGCACAAGACAGTAACACTCACTTGAAGTTGTAAGGAAAGAGTATTATATCTTTGTTTTCATTTATTACCAACGATCGTAGCAAGTTGGCCTCGGTAGCTGCGGCATGAAATTTAACCTGAGTTGCATCTATGAGATATGTGTTAATGAACCCAATATCACCGACTTGTCTTTTCTTCAATTCGGCGATCTTCAATCTGCATAATATAGTGAGGATGATTATAAATACATGCAATGAAAGAGCTGAGCTATATAGAGAGACTTAATGACAGAAGTAGTACTACTTACAGACAGTAGCAGGCGACCGTTGTTTTATCGAGGGCCAATTGATTGAAAAACTGATAGAACTCCTCAAATGGAACAGGCAACAGTTCAATTCCAACGAGGTCATGCTCCTTTTTAACTTTCACATACAAAGTACTCCTCCCTCCAGAGTCTCTGCAGATTTTCAAGTACCAATCATGCAATCTTCGCATCATCGTTGATAGAGATCTTTCATCTTTGACGAGAGGCTTCCTGTACTCGTATCTTTGTATCTGCACCTCCATGGGTTCATAATGTACATCGTCGGGCAGGTAATCTGCAAGATTGCTATAACCGGGCACCATCCTCGGATCATTAGCGACGTTGTGGCTAGGCACCTTGAGCGGGGGGCATGATTGCTTCGCTTATTCGCCGAGCCGGACAATTTGTTTCCCAGCTCGTCGTTCTTTCAGCCTTTGATCACTGACAGTACTTCCCGACCACTCCGCTTCGGCAAATTCCTTTCCAATAATGCGCTCATAGTTTCCTTTCGGCGGAGACTTGGGTGGTTTTGTCAGGGCAGCCAGAGTGCGCTTCGCTTTCACCGGATCTACCTTCTCCTCCGGAAGTGGATGTCTCTTTGCTTTCAACACTTGAAACCAGTCATCCACTTTGGTTCGTGCGATCTCGGCGTTCTCCTCCGGGGTCCTCTCGTATGGTAACTTCTCTGGAGTCTTCAGAGAAGGACCGAATCTGTATGTCCTCCCGCCTCTGGCTGTACTGCTAGACGCCGGGCGAGCAGACGGAGTGGTTGTCTTCTTTACTTGCTTACGAGGCGGAGGAGAAGGACTACGACGCGCCGGAGCAGCCGGAGCGGCGGCAGGTCTCTTCCGCCCTTGTTGACGAGGCGGAGAAGGAGGAGGTTGGCTGCTCGGGCGCGTCGGCACAGGCGGAGAAGGAGGCAGAGTGCCGCCACGCGCTGGAGAAGGAGCCGGTCGAGTGCCCTGATTGTCACTCGCTGGAGGAGGAGGCGGTGGAGGAGGCGGAGTGCCCTGACTCGCCGGAGGAGGAGGCGGTGGAGGAGGCGGAGTGCCCTGACTTGCCGGAGGAGGAGGAGGAGGCGGAGGCGTCTAGTTCGGAAGGTTGATGAGCTTCTTACGCCATAGGCATGGAGTCTTCAAAGCAGACCCCAGCCTAGTCTCCCCTTCACCGGTAGGGTGGTCAAGCTGGAGGTCCTCAAATCCCTCCGTTATTTCATCCACCATCACCCTAGCATATCCTTCTGGAATCGGCCGGCAGTGAAAAGTTGCGCCAGGTTTAGTAGGATAAACAGAGCCAACGGCCGCCTCGACCTTCAAATTCATCCATTGCGTCATAAGGTGGCAATTTTGAGACTCCGTGATAGCATCCACGGGATAGCTGGCAGGAGCCGTCAAGGCATGCTCCGGCTGAAGCAGCTCGGTGGAAGCCACGCTGCTTCTCCGCTGAGATGGCGGGGTAGCTTCGGGGGAAGCTTCGGCAGTATGTTTGCTGTGATTTGCTTCTCGTTGCTCTATCGCTTGTACCCTTGCTTGCAGCGCCTGCATTTGGGTCTGCTGCACTTTTTTCCTCCTCTCATGGGATTTGTAGCCGCTAGCGTCCGGAAACCCAGCCTTCCACGGAATGGAGCCTGGCGTGCCTCGTGTCCGTCTAGGGTGCTCAGGATTCCGGAGGGCCATTGTGAGCTCATCGTTCTCTCTGTCTGGAAAGAACGCCCCTTGCTGCACTGCTTCGATATACTGCTGAAGCTTCCTGACTGGTATGTCTAGTTGATCGTTCGTCCAAATGCACTTCCCTGTTACAGGGTCCAAGGTTCCGCCAGCCCCGAAGAACCAAGTCCGGCAATGGTCTGGCCAGTTAATTGTCTCTGGTTTGATCTCTTTATCAATCAGATCATTCTCAGTCTTGGCCCACTTAGGCCGGGCTACGAGGTAGCCACCTGACCCCGTGCGATGGTGATGCTTCTTCTTCGCAGCATTTTGCTTGTTTGTCGCCGACATCTTCTTACTCTTTTCCAATGTCTTGTGGGCCACAAATGCGGGCCAGTGATCTCTGATCTTCTCATATCTGCCCTTGAATTTTGGTGTCTCATCATTTTTGAAAAACTTATTCAGCTCTTTCTTCCACCTCCTGAATAGTTCTGCCATCCTCTTAAGAGCAAAAGGCTTGATTAATTGCTCTTTAACTCGGTTCTCTAGATTATCCTCTGGCGGTAGGGTGAAATTTGACTTCAGCTCAGTCCAAAGATCATTTTTCTGCATATCATTGACATAAGACACCTCACGGTCTTCTGTAGCCGGCTTAAACCATTGCTGGATGCTGACCGGGATCTTGTCCCTAACCAGAACCCCGCACTGAGCAACAAATGCGTTCTTTGTTCGGATGGGTTCAATCGGTTGGCCGTCGGGTGCGATTGCTATGATCTCAAACCTTTCATCTGAGCTCAACTTTTTCTTCGGGCCTCGTCTCATTACCGAAGTTGTGCTCGATCCGGAGGGCTAGAAAAAAGAACAAAGACTTAATATACCAAAACAATGAATGCATCAATTAGCTAGTCAGCACAGGCTTAACTAATATATATACCTGGCCGGACTCGGTTCGGTCACCGGAGCCGTCATCACGGTCTCCTTCTTGCACCGGCATTGGGTCACCGGAGCCGTCCTCATGTTCTTCTTCTTGCACCGGCATTACGTCACCATAGCTAGCTTCTTCACCCTCTCCTTCCAGACCATCGGTGTCGTTGAGAAACAATGAGACGGCATCACTTCCTTATGTGATTATGTCCCTCAACAACGCTTCTTTTGCTTCGTCTCGGGCGGTGTCCATAGTTTCTACAAATATTTACAACATGGCAATTATTATTCAAACATGACAGATCGATATATTAGTGGCAAACGTAGAACTAGCTACCTAATCATAGTAAGGAATCATATATATTAATTAGTGGCCTCGACGCTGCTTCTCTAGGGTTTGGGGTGGCCTCGACAATGCTTCAAGGATCTTACTCCTCTATTCTTTCTTCTCCTCTTTTTTTCTTCTTCCTCCTCTTTTTTTTATCGGGAAAGAGGGTCGTCGAGGGTCACCGAGCGATAGAGGAAACCCTAAATAGCAAGTATCGTGGGTGTGAGATACATGTGGCCGTCGGTGTCAGACACTACATCCACGTCCCACAAGTGACGTGGGCGTCGAAGCCCGCGCCACTTGTGGGACGTGGATGTAGTGTCCGACACCGACGGCCACATGTATCTCACACCGACGATACTTTCTATTTAGGGTTTCCTCTACCGTTCGGCGACCCTGACCCTCGATGACCCCTTTTATTTTATCGAGAATGAGGGTCGTCGAGGGTCAGGGTTGCCGAACGGTAGAGGAAACCCTAAATAGAAAGTATCGTGGGTGTGAGATACATGTGGCCGTCGGTGTCGGACACTACAAAGTTCAGCAAGAACCTTCCAAATATCGTTATTTTGAAGGCCTTTGCTGAAATTCATACAAAAAGGCAAATTATCCTATCCGGGACACCATTCCAAAATAACTTTGGAGGACTTCGTCATGCCCTGGTTACTTCCGCTAATGATGAAGCCATGGATTTCTTCAATACTTTGACACTAGGAAACCTCTCTCGACCCCTCGGCGATCCTCGACCCCTCGTACCCTCGACGACCCTGGAACCCTTGACCCCTAGACGACCCTGGAACCCTCAACCCTCGATCCCTCGACCCTATAGAACCCTCGAAGAAAGGAATAGCTAGAGGAGAAGATCGAAGAAAAAAAAGAGGAGAAGAAATTCTCCACTATTCCCTTCTTCTAATCCTCTTCTAATCCTCTTCTTTTCCTTCTTTTTTCTTCTTCTTATTTATTTCTTCTCTTCTTTTCCTCTCCTCTTCTTCTTTCTTTCCTCTTCTTATTTTCTTCTTTCCTATCCTACTTTTTCTAAAATTGTAACTTTTGCATATATAAAACTTTTCTAAAATTGTAACTTTCTATATATGAAAAAAAAACTTTCTATGAATAAAAAAACATTTTTAACATATATATTTAGCAAATTCTAGCCACATACATCACATACACATATACATTATAGCCACATACACATATACATCACATATGAACAAAAAAATAAACTAATGAAAATAAAAAAACATATTACAACATATGAACAAAAACATATAGCCACATACATACACATACAATATATATATGAAAAAAAATTAAACTAATAAAGGCAGGGGCGCGGGAGTGTTGACGCCGGTGGGGCAGAGGGGCATGGTGGCAGCGGTGGCGTCGGCGGGGTAGGGCAGGGCAGGGGCGGGGGCGTCAGCCCGGTCCAATTCGATTTTCTACACGGGCCTAGCCCAACAATTCGGCCTTTTTAATGTATTTTTTTCCTTTGCTTTTATTAGCTACATGGGTTTGACCCAGTAATTTGGCCCATGTATTATTTTTTAGGCAAGCCCTTTTAATATATGTATTTTATGTTAATTTCGGTTAGCTACATGGGCGTAGCCTATAATTTGGCCTTTTTATTTTCTAGCGCACAACATTTTGCAGTCCATTTATTTTTTATTTCCAGTTTTTTTCCCAGCTCCAGTTTACAGATGGGTCCCAAATGTCAGATTTTTCACAGCTTATTAATAAGCAATATATCAAACAGACAGAAGAGAGAAAGCATATGAAAATCTTCAAATAACAGCTAAAATAATTTTATTACAATATGATATACAGAACAGAACACATGAAACTACATACACTCACACATCACAACAACCAGTTTCCATACACTCATTCACATCACATTAACCAGTTTAACCATCGAATCTTGCAAACCCAGGAACTTCAAACTTCACCCAGATCCACACAATCATAAATATTGGGATCTACAAATAATAGACCGCTCTACCTCCATGCTTGTAGATCAGATGGCCAGTGGTGGTCGACATCGCCAATGACCACGATGTTGATGCAAGTCTTGTCCCTTGCCCACGGCTGAAACCGCAAGATCAAAGTAAACAAGTGTTAGAAGACAAGAAACACAGAACTAAGGGTAGTTGTCAAGCTTAACATATCAAATAAACTTATAGATACAAACTCGACGGGTTAAATCAGATAATGAGAAATTCAAGCCAATCAAGCTGCAGGCACTAGTTAGATGCAATAAACTGTGCATAGAACGAAAAGATGGTATGGCCGGATACATATAACAGAACATTACATGAGTAGATCAATAGAGGAGGAAACCGTAAAACAAGCTGAAAGCATCACACATACAAATAATAGCAGCATACATTAATGTATAAAATAATAAAAATATCTATAACCAGGGCTATTTCTAGCCAACCTGTGTGCATGAATCATAATAGATCAAGCAGAAGACGTATAACCATCAGCAAACAACAAATATTAGTGAAAGGGGACAATTTCTAGTACTCGTCATTTTTGCAAAGTGAGCAAGAACGATGATATTTTCCTACACAAACTTTTTGATTTTTCCTTAGTCCTATAGTGATCTTCCCACTCCATTCTATCTACTCAACCCATTCACATGCAACGTGGATAATCAGGAAGCATCTACTCAAATAAGGAATTAGAATGCAACATGGATAACTATGCCCTATGAAACAGTTCACGTATCAAGAACCATCAAAGTAAATAAGGAACTGGTATAGAACACCAACTCAATCACCTTCACAACAATGAAATCATGGATAATTCTTCTATTTAATTGAAGTTCTCTAAGCTTCTTCCCCCATTGAAAGCAGTCTACAAAAAAATTGAGAACAAGGTCAGCGCCAAAATTCAAACCATATAATTTCTTGCTAATCTCATATACTGTTATTCAAAAGAAAGATGTATTTTGCTGTAAGATTTTAGCGCTAGTACACAAGACATAAAAAGGTACCAAAAATCTTTAGTGATCTGAAGCAGCAAACAAAATTTAAACACAGACAATGCATGCCATAGTAATAGCAGCACAAACAGAGAAATGCAAAAGGCACCTCATAGTAGTATGGTGATCTTCGTCACAAATTTTAAGCTCTGTTTCATGTAGATAATTTATTTGGTTTCAGTAAAGAACAACAACAACAGCATGCAGTATATATGAAGGGATTACAACAGGTTCCTACAGTACACTAGATAGGACAACATTTTAGACTACTAGTACCTAGAAATCATATGCAACTTTGTTTTTTCTCTAGCCCAGCCCCCTTCTTTCACAACACCAGATTGACCTCTTCACGAACCTGGAAAAATAAATGCACACACAAATCAGATTGTGGGAGACGAGAGGAGGAAGAGGAGGAGGAGGGATGTGTATGCAAGTATATAAGCATCAAGCATGAGATACTTTTCAAATTACTATGAAAATTCTTAGTTTCTTTGATTGAAGTAGGTGACTGGGGCTAGGTGTGCTCACTCCTAGGCAGTAAAAACACGGTATATACAAGCATTGCGTGCTTAGTTATCGGCGTTGCAGTAACCAGTAGCAGGCAGGCAGCGTTGCAGTAACCCAAGTAATATAATGTAACAGCAGAGTGAGGCAAATCAAGTTGGCTGTATGTGTGCTTGAGCTAGCTTAGAACATACAGTCCATGGTTGGGCTCCAAAACAAACGGAGCATGCTAGTGTCAACAGAATCAAGCCAGGAGAATAGAAACAGACCATACCATGATGAAGTTTAAAATAGAATAAGCGATGCATATACATTTTCTAGTGGAAAATCACCGAAACAGTTGATGAAAATCTGCATCCGAAGTTTTAACAATGCCATGTCTACAACAAAACAAGACTAGGACAATTGTTGTAATTCTAATACATCAATAAAACAAACCTAACTACATCGTTCAGCAGCTTTGAATTACAAAAAATCTACCATTTATGATTAATTCAACAAACAAAACTAAATGCCGTAGGCCTTTTGTGACAAGTTATGGTAGCACGTCGCCTGCCACTGTGATCTAACGAGGAACTGATATTACGTGAGGAGCGGAACTAATTTCCAGAAGGAACTAAATAGCTCAACTCAAGCACAATTCTGAAAACTATAGTGATGTTAAAAATCAAGAACAGAGTAGGAAATATCAGATCTATTCAAAGATAAGCAGTTCACCATGGCACTCAACTACAAACAAGTGAAAAAGAGAACCATCAATCACCTCCTTGCACAGCTTCTTGATGAGCGCCATCGGCTTCCCCTTCAGACCCCTCGAGAACCTAACCAATCCGAACACAAATCGAATCAACAAGCCGGATCAGACCAAAGACAACCGCAGCCAGCCACAGTTGCAGATCCGCAATGCAAAGGAGACACTGCTCGTTACCTTCTGCAGGCGCGAGCAGGGAAGAGCTCGAGCCTTGGTCCTGAAGTTGAAGGTCGTCTACTTTGCGGCAAGTTGCACATGAGGATGCCTCGGACGAGGGCGGCAGGGTCGGTTGAGGACCGCAGCGGCAGAGGCGACTGTGCCTGCAGCAGCGGAGGCCCCGCCTTCGTCTGACGGAGTCGAGGGCGGCAGATCTGTCGAGGTACACGGCGGCGGCGACTGCTGCATGGGGGGCTGTGGCTGGCGTGTAGCTTGGGTGGATCCTCCTCGAGGAGCTTGGCCTTGGCGCGGCGGATGTCGGTGTTGAGCACGTGCCGTCGATGGTGGGAGAGGCAGCCGCCCGAGCAAATCAATGAGAAGGGGTCAGAGGTCGCCAGTAAAACGACTCAGCTGTAGGAGGAGACGGACCTGATTTGGTCGGCGGGGACTGCTGCGTGTCCTCGCCATTGAGGATCTGGCTGCCGTCTCGCTCGCACGGCCTGGATCCGCCCGCCGCGTCGTGGTCGGAGTGGAGAAGATGGCGAGGTCGACGGCGGGGCCGAAGGGGCCGAAGACGGAGGCTGGCCGCGCCCGGCACGCCATGAGATGCTCTATGATCCGCGCTCGAGGAGAGAGGCGATGACGAGCAGGCGCGCGGGTGCGAACGGCGGGAGCAGGTGGTCATCCACAAAGGCGAGGAGGAGCGGCTTGAGGTGGGAGGGGAGGTCGCGGCGGATCGGCCGCCGTAGGTGGCGGCGGCGGTCCAATGGAGGGAGAGGGGAGAGGGGTTAGGGTTTGGGCTGCGGGTCGTGGGGGGAGGAGTGGTGTGCGGGGGAGATGGGGAGAGGGTGAGGAGTGGTGTGCGGTGGGTGAGTGGTGTGCGGTGGTGAGTGGTGGCATTCGGCCACTGATAGGTGGGCCCGCGAGGAATTAGGCCCACATGTCAGTGTCCTCAACGACATGTGGTGTAGGTGAGGGGAGCTGCTTTCGGGTGGGTGTGGGTGGGGAGAGGATGAGGGTGTGGGCCATTGGATCTGGGAGTATCCGACGGTCTGTAATGCTTGATCCGCATGACATGCCCATAGACCAATCAGAACGAAGTGCGGGCTTATGACCATCTAAAATTGTCGTAATTGATTAATAATAGGCGCTACCAACACAGCACCACATCGCCCGGCGAAACTCCATTGTAGCGTGAGCTCCAACGCAGCACCACGACGCCCGATGGTAAGTTTCCTTCTCTTTTTATCACAATGTTTGTTAAGTTTTCAAATAATTATTAGTGCTATTCCTTGAATAACGAAAAATCAATTTTCCATTTTTCAAGTACCCAAAATAAGTTTTTTTGTGAAGGAACTATAATATATTTGTTGCAAAATTGTATCAAATAAATTTTCTAAAATACTAGGACATATTTAATGCACAATTGACAAAATGGTTGGGTGTAAAAAATTTTGATCCACCTCTGGTGAAAAAGACAAATTCCCGCCGATTCAGTAGGAAGCGGGTCAAATTTGAACTGCAGCTGACTCGTAGTTTGCTATTTATGTTTTCCAAAAATCATTTCTAGGTACATATGTATCTATTTAATCAGAGAAACACAAAAAATTCCAAGATTCAACCACTAGCTAGGAACGGTCATGCCCGCCGTTTTGACCGCATTTTGAAACGGGCATAAACAATTCAAAAAAATCAAAAAATTGGGAAACCTTCGCATTGTGTCATTATATGTGACCAAGTTTCCAGGAAAAATAATAAACTTGTAATACGGCAATTATTTTAAAAAAGTGTTCTCAGAAATGAGCTATCATGCGTGAAGATTCATGGCTTTCAAGCCAAATGATCAATCTTATGACCACATTCATGACATAGTTTGTTCAAATGATCTAATACTGTGCACAAGGGTGCATATTGGAATGGCAAACAATGTTGCCTAAGGAAGTTTCCATTTTCTTTGGACGAAAAAACCATTTTCCATTTTTCGAGTGCCCAAAAGGAGGGTTTTTTGTGAAGGGCCTCCCAAATAATTGTTGCAAAATTGCACCAAATCAATTTTATAAAATATTAGGACATATTTAATGCACAATTGACCAAATGTTTGGCTGTCAAAAGTTTTGATCCACCTCTCGTGAAAAAGACAAATTCCTGCCGATTCAGTAGGAAGCGGGTCAAATTTGAACTATACCTACCTCGTAGTTTGCTCTTTATTTTTTCCAAAAATCATTTCTAGGTACATAAGTATATATTCAATCAGAGAAACACCAAAGAAATTCAAGATTCAACCACTAGCTAGGAACGGTCATTCCTGCCGTTTTGACCGCATTTTGAAACGGGCATAAAAAATTCAAAAAAAATCAAAAATTGGGAAACCTTTGCATTGTGTCATTATATGTGGCCAAGTTCCTAGGAAAAATAATAAACTTGTAACACGACAATTATTTTAAAAAAGTGTTCTCAGAAATGAGCTATCACGTGTGGAGATCAATGGCTTTGAAGCCAAATGATCAATCTTATGGCCACATCCATGGCATAGTTTGTTCAAATGATCTCATATTGTGCACAAGGGTGCATATTGGAATGGCAAACAATGTTGCCTAAGGAAGTTTTCATTTTCTTTGGACGAAAAAACAATTTTCCATTTTTCGAGTGCCCAAAAGGAGGTTTTTTTGTGAAGGAACTATCAAATAATTGTTGCAAAATTGGACCAAATCAATTTTATAAAATACTAGGCCATATTTAATGCACAATTGACAAAATGGTTGGGTGTAAAAAGTTTTGATCCACCTCTCGTGAAAAGACAAATTTCCGCCAATTCAGTTGGTAGCGGGTCAAATTTGAACTGCAGCTGCCTCATAGTTTGCTATTTATTTTTTCCAAAAATCATTTCTAGGTACATAAGTATCTTTTTCATCAGAGAAACACCAACAAAATTCCAAGATTCAACCACTAGCTAGGAACGATCATTCCCGCCGTTTTGACCGCATTTCGAAACGGGCATAAAAAATTCAAAAAAATTCAAAAAATTGGGAAACCTTTTTATTGTGTCATCATATGTGGCCAAGTTCCTAGGAAAAATAACAAACTTGTAATGTGGCAATTATTTTATAAAAGTGTTCTCAGAAACGAGCTATCATGTGTGGAGATCAATGGCTTTCAAGCCAAATGATCAATCTTATGGCCACATTCATGGCATAGTTTGTTCAAATGATCTCATATTGTGCACAAGAGTGCATATTGGAATGGCAAACAATGTTGCCTAAGGAAGTTTTCATTTTCGTTGGACGAAAAAACCATTTTCCATTTTTCGAGTGCCCAAAAGGAGGTTTTTTTGTGAAGGAACTACCAAATAATTGTTGCAAAATTGGACCAAATCATTTTTATAAAATACTAGGCCATGTTTAATGCACAATTGACAAAATAGTTGGGTGTAAAATTTTTTGATCCACCTCTCGTGAAAAAGACAAATTTCTGCCGATTCAGCTGGAAGCGGGTCAAATTTGAACTGCAGCTGCCTCATAGTTTGCTATTTATTTTTCCAAAAATCATTTCTAGTTACATAAAGACCTATTTAATCATAAATACATGGCTTGGTGGCGTTACGTCGAGGTTTGGGCGGTGGCCGAGGGCCCCGACTCTAGAGCGCGTAAACTCGCATGCCCGTCGCGTGGTCACCGCGTGACCGTAATGTTGCCATGTGTTCTGGGCGGCCTAGGCATGTATAGTGGGTTGGGAACTCCCCAGGTTGGTGCTAGGAAGAAAATTACAACATAAGATTCTCACGAGGAGACCGATCGATGCTCAAACATGAATTAACAGCCAAGTGTTTGATTAGCGCTAAGGGAAATGCACATGGCCAATGGGCGTGAGTTTTGGCTGAGGATGATCATCTACTAAGGAGAATGTCTTCACAAATTTTTAGCTCAAAAGGAGGATCCTAGGTGGTACTTGCTTTGTAAAGTACCACGCTAGACAAAAATATGAATGTTGAAGCTGGGCTCAAAATAATGAATGGAGTTAGCTGAAATTTTGTGGAGGAAGGTTATTTGGGCATAGAAAAGCATTGTAGAAAATTGATACCATTTGAACATGCCAAAGTAGTACTTCCTTCACAATGCTCTTCTATGGACAAAAACTTGGGAAAACTAGTGAGAGAGATTGAATGAATGAAATGAGCTCAAAATTGGTGTACGTAAGTTACTTAGGTATGGTCATGCGCTGGTAAATTTTCAGATCATTTGGGTAAGCCTAGCTAGTACTTACTTCACAAAGCTTCTCTCGAGGTAGAAACTTTGGAAATTTCCCGAGAAAGATTTACTAGGAAAATTGAGCTGAATATTATCATGTGGCAATGATTTGGGTATGGAAGAGTGCCCGAAAAGTTTGAGGGTAATAGGAGGGGTCTATATAACACTTGCTTTGCAACGTGCCAATTTGGCCATAAAATATAAATTGAACCTGGGCTCACATAGATGATTTGACTGAGCTGAAATTTGGAGGATGGTGATAATTTGGGCATATGAAGGAACTGTATAAATTTCATGTCATTTAGAGATATAAAAAAGGTACTTCCTTCACAATGCTTCTAGGTGGACAAAAACTTTGGAAATTTGCCGAGGAAGATTTGCTAGGCAAATGGAGCTGAGTTTTGTCATGCGGTAATGATTTGGATAGGAAAGAGTGCCCAAAAATTCCGAGGGCAATCAAGAATATATAAATAGCACTTCCTTCATAAAGTGTTGTTGTGAATAGAACAGGAAAATGAATATTGTTGAATTAGTTTTGAACTAGGCAAGGAAGGATTTTTACTTATTTGATGAAGATATGCCCCAAAGAATTTATGAGATTTTTTTGGGAATTTTGGGAATGATAGAAATATAGGTTGCTTCACAACCTAGGGCAAAAACTGCCACATGGACATGACACATAGGCAAAACTGATGAGATGGCGCCTAGTCATCACAACCCACCACAATCTACAAGGCTATGACCATCTATATTGGTCATTAAGAACTAGAAATAAGGCAGCGGACTAGCACTGTTTGCTTTGTGACCATTTCGTGTAAGGAAATTACGACCTTTCTGACCAAAATGGTCGCAATGGTTTAGGGTTTGGAGCCCCCTGAACAGCTTTTGACCAATTGGTCTAAAATGGTCATAAATTTATGACCAATTCTTCGAGGGTCACTGACAGAAGGTCATAAGTTGACATATTTCTTGTAGTGGGCGCGCGGCGCCAGCGCAGGGCAGGGGCGACGCATGGTAGCCGCGCAGGGCAGGGGCGGCGGCGCGGCGGCCACGCAGGACAGGGGCGCAGGGGGCGCGGGACGGGAGGGGCTGTGCTCACAGGGGGCGGCGGCGACGGCAAAGGCGATCAGCCTGACGGCGTCAGTGGCGGCAGCGACGGCGAAGGCGAGCAGCCTGATGGCGTCGGTGGCGATGGCGATGAGGAGGAGCAGGGGCGTCGGGCGGCGGCGGCGACGAGGAGGAGCAGGGGGCGTCGGGGGAGAAGTGGGTGATTTGGTCGAAAACTGCTAAGTGTTGTATATATAGCAAGAGCATTGGTCCCGGTTGGAGCCAAGAGCCGTGACCAATGCCCCTCTTTAGTCCCGGTTGGTGCCACCAACCGGGACCAAAGGCCAATTTTCAGCAGCCCAAAGGGCGGGAAGCGGCGGCCTTTGGTCCCGGTTGGTGGCACCAACCGGGACTAAAGAGGGGCATTGGTCACGGTTCGTACGAACCGTGACCAAAGGCCTTGTGCTGCCCCGCGCCCAAATGTTTATTCCCACCTCGCTAGTTGAGAGGGAGCCGCACCTGTTTATAAGGTGCGGTGCGCCTGCCCTCTCGAGCTCCTCTCTAAGGCAGGCTTTCGGGCCTAACCGTGCAATCTGTGCCTATGGGCCTACTGGGCCTCCCGCGGGCCTGAATCATGGCCCATGGTAGGGTTTCTAGTCGTGGGTGCCTAGTAGGTGGCACTTTTTTGTTTTTTTTGTTTCTACTTACAAAAAAATACTTATTGTTGCTATATTTAAATTTTTTTTCCAGTTTTTTTGTTTTGTTTTCTGCATTTTTTTGTTTTTTGCTTTATTTTTTAATTCTTTTTTGCTTTTAGTTTTATAAAAATTATAAACTTTCTGTTAGTGCCATTAGTTTTCAAATTTGAAAACTCTTTTTTTGTTTTTTTTGTTTTGTTTGTTGCTTTATTTATTTTATGTTGTTTCTACTTACAACAAAATACTTATTGTTGCTACTTTTATTTTTATTTCAGTTTTTTTGTTTTGTTTTCTATATTATTTATTTTCTTTTGTTTTTTGCTTTATTTTTTAATTCTTTTTTCTTTTAGGTCAGCCAAATTATAAACTTTCTGTTGCTTTATTTATTTTATTTTGTTTCTACTTACAACAAAATACTTATTGCTGCTATTTTTTCCAGTTTTTTTGTTTTTTTCTGCATTATTTATTTTCTTTTGTTTTTTGCTTTATTTTTTATTCTTTTTGCTTTTAGTTTTAGAAAAATTATAAACTTTCGGTTAGTGTCATTATAAACTTTTTGCTTTTAATTTGAAATCTTTGAAAATTGTTTGAATCACAAGTTTGTGATTAACTTACTAAAAAATGAGAATAGATGCGCTTATAGAGAAAATTCAACCTAAATTCCTAGTAAATTTCTATGAATTTCAGAGAAATTTACTATGAATTTAGGTTAAACTTTTCTCTATTAGGGCATCTATTTTCACTTTGAGAGGAGCTCAACAAGGAAGAGAGGGAAGGGCTTATAAACCGGTGTGAGCCCCCTTCGGTTGGCGAGGTGGGACTAAATTCTGCCCGCACCGAGGACCAACCCTTTAGTCCCGGTTTGTGGCACAAACTGGGACTAATGGTCATGGGCCAGGGGCAAGGAGCAAAATTATAAACTTTCTGTTAGTGCCATTAGTTTTAGAAAGTTGAAAGTTGAAAGTTGGCATGGGCCAGGGACTAATGGTCATGGTATTACGAGGGCCGAAC
Source organism: Triticum monococcum (assembly GCA_034509565.1). Classification (NCBI taxonomy): domain Eukaryota; kingdom Viridiplantae; phylum Streptophyta; class Magnoliopsida; order Poales; family Poaceae; genus Triticum; species Triticum monococcum. The sequence goes on along the minus strand of CM067842.1, from coordinate 23,301,640 downwards.
CATAAGACATGAAAGCATTTCAAATGAACTCTGAAAAAGTTGAAAGTTGGGATGGTATCATAATTTCACCCACATAGCATGTGCATGTACAAAACGGACAATGGTAGCATGTTCGTGTGTTACGAAGTTGGCATGGTATCATCATAATAGTTGCGGGAGAAAGTCTTCACTTTTTCTTCGCTTGTGTCATTTGCTTATTGCGCCGTAACCATGGATAATCTTCATTGTTTATCAGGATGCTTGGGTCAGCCTTGACATTGAAGGGAGGAATTTCATGAAACTTTTCATAATCTTCAGACATGTCTGTCTTGCCGTCCACTCCCAGGATGTCCCTTTTTCCTGAAAGAACTATGTGGCGCTTTGGCTCATCGTATGATGTATTCGCTTCCTTATCTTTACTTTTTCTCGATTTGGTAGACATGTCCTTCACATAGATAACCTGCGCCACATCATTGTCTAGGACGAACGGTTCGTCAGTGTACCCAAGATTTTTCAAATCCACTGTTGTCATTGCCTACTGTGGGTCTACCTGTACCCTGCCGCCTAACAGATTGACCCCTTTGCACTTAAACAAAGGGACCTTGAAATCAGGTCCGTAGTCAAGTTCCCATATGTCCACTATGTAACCATAATATGTGTCCTTTCCGCTCTCGGTTGGTGCATCAAAGCGGACACCGCTGTTTTGGTTGGTGCTCTTTTGATCTTGGGCGATCGTGTAAAATGTATTCCCATTTATCTCGTATCCTTTGTAACTCAATACAGTCAAAGATGGTCCCCTGGACAACAAGTACAACTCATCACAAACAGTGTTGTCACCTCTGAGACGTCTTTCCAACCAACTGCTGAAAGTCCTGATGTGTTCACATGTAATCCAGTCGTCGCACTGCTCCGGATGATTGGAGCGCAGACTGTTCTTGTGTTCATCGACATACGGGGTCACCAAGGTAGAGTTCTGTAGAACTGTGTAGTTTGCTTGAGACCAAGAATATCTGTCCCTACATATTATTGAGTCACTTCCAAGAGTTCCTTTTCCAGTCAGTCTCCCCTCATACCGCGATTTAGGGAGACCTAGCAATACGGGCCCCAGGATGACAATCTCGTCGACTAGATGAACTAGGACGTGCGTCATGATATTGAAGAAGGATGATGGGAACACCAGCTCGAAACTGACAAGACATTGCGCCACATCACTCCTTAGCCTTGGTACGATTTTTGGATCGATCACCTTCTGAGAGATTGCATTGAGGAATGCACATAGCTTCACAATGGCTAATCGGACGTTTTCCGGTAGAAGCCCCCTCAATGCAACCGGAAGCAGTTGCGTCATAATCACGTGGCAGTCGTGAGACTTTAGGTTCTGAAACTTTTTCTCTGGCATATTTATTATTCCCTTTATATTCGACGAGAAGCCAGTCGTGACCTTCATACTAAGCAGGCATTCAAAGAAGATTTCTTTCTCTTCTTTCGTAAGAGCGTAGCTGGCAGGACCTTTATACTACTTCGGAGGCATGCCGTCTTTTTCGTGCAAACGTTGCAGGTCCTCCCGTGCCTTAGGTGTATCTTTTGTCTTCCCATACACGCTCAAGAAGCCTAACAGGTTCACGTAAAGGTTCTTCATCACGTGCATCACGACGATTGAGGAGCGAACCTCTAGGTCTTTCCAGTAGGTGAAGGAAATATGCCCTAGAGGCAATAATAAAGTTATTATTTAATTCCTTACATCATGATGAATGTTTATTATTCATGCTAGAATTGTATTAACCGGAAACATAATACATGTGTGAATACATAGACAAACAGTGTGTCACTAGTATGCCTCTACTTGACTAGCTCGTTAATCAAAGATGGTTATGTTTCCTAACCATGAACAAAGAGTTGTTATTTGATTAACAAGATCACATCATTAGGTGAATGATCTGATTGACATGACCCATTCCATTATCTTAGGACCCGATCGTTTAGTATGTTGCTATTGCTTTCTTCATGACTTATACATGTTCCTATGACTATGAGATTATGCAACTCCCGTGTACTGGAGGAACACTTTGTGTGCTACCAAACGTCACAACGTAACTTGGTGATTATAAAGGTGCTCTACAGGTGTCTCCAAAGGTAGATGTTGGGTTGGCGTATTTCGAGAGGTATCTCTGGGCCCTCTCGGTAATACACATCACATAAGCCTTGCAAGAATTACAACTAATGAGTTAGTTGCGAGATGATGTATTACGGAACGAGTAAAGAGACTTGCCGGTAACGAGATTGAACTAGGTATTGGATACCGACGATCGAATCTCGGGCAAGTAACATACCGATGACAAAGGGAACAACGTATGTTGTTGTGCGGTCTGACCGATAAAGATCTTCGTAGAATATGTAGGAGCCAATATGGGCATCTAGGTCCCGCTATTGGTTATTGACTGGAGACGTGTCTCGGTCATGTCTACATTGTTCTCGAACCGTAGGGTCCGCACGCTTAACGTTACGATGACAGTTATTATGAGTTTATGCATTTTGATGTACCGAAGTTAGGTCGGAGTCCCGAATGTGATCACGGACATGAAGAGGAGTCTCGAAATGGTCGAGACATAAAGATTGATATATTGGATGACTATATTCGGACACCGGAAGCGTTCCGGGGAAGTTTCGGATAAAACTGGAGCACCGAGGGGTTGCCGGAACCCCCCGGGGGGTTAATGGGCCTCATGGGCCTAAAGTGGAGAAGAGGAAGGGGCTGCCAGGGCAGGCCGCGCGCCCCCTCTCCCCCTAGTCCGAATTGGACAAGGAGGGAGGGGCGGCGCCCCCCTCTTTCCTTCTCTTCTTCCACCTCTCCTAGTTGGACAAGGAATAGGGAGGGGAGTCCTACTCCCGGTAGGAGTAGGACCCCTCCTGCGCGCCTCCATAGGGCCGGCCACACCCCCCCTTGGATTCTTTATATACGGAGGCAAGGGGGCACCCTAGAACACACAATAGATCAACGTGATCGTTCCTTAGCCGTGTGCGGTGCCCCCTTCCACCATATTCCACCTCGGTCATATCGTTGTAGTGCTTAGGCGAAGCCCTACGTCGGTAGAACATCATCATCGTCACCACGCCGTTGTGCTGACGGAACTCATCCCCTAAGCTTTGCTAGATCGGAGCCCGGGGAGCGTCATCGAGCTGTACGTGTGCTAAGAACTCGGAGGTGCCGGAGTAACGGTGTTTGGATCGGTCGGATCGGGAAGACGTACGACTACTTCCTCTACGTTGCGTCAACGCTTCCGCTTCGATCTACGAGGGTACGTAGACAACACTCTCCCCTCTCGTTGCTATGCATCACCATGATCTTGCGTGTGCGTAGGAAATTTTTGGAAATTACTACGTTTTCCAACAGTGGCATCCGAGCCTAGGTTTTATGGTTTGATGTTATTTGCACGAGTAGAACACAAGTGAGTTGTGGGCGATATAAGTCATACTGCCTACCAGCATGTCATACTTTGGTTCGGCGGTATTGTTGGATGAAGCGGCCCGGACCGACATTACGCGTACGCTTATGCGAGACCGGTTGTCCTGACGTGCTTTGCACAAAGGTGGCTTGCGGGTGACTGTTTCTCCAACTTTAGTTGAACCGAGTGTGGCTACGCCCGGTCCTTGCGAAGGTTAAAACGGCATCAACTTGACAAACTATCGTTGTGGTTTTGATGCGTAGGTAAGATTGGTTCTTGCTTAAGTCCGTAGCAGCCACGTAAAACATGCAACAACAAAGTTGAGGACATCTAACTTGTTTTTGCAGGGCATGTTGTGATGTGATATGGTCAAGACATGATGCTAAATTTTATTGTATGAGATGGTCATGTTTTGTAATCAAGTTATCGGCAACTGGCAGGAGCCATATGGTTGTCGCTTTATTGTATGCAATGCAATTGCGCTGTAATGCTTTACTTTATCACTAAGCGGTAGCGATAGTCGTGGAAGCATAAGATTGGCGAGACGACAACGATGCTACGATGGAGATCAAGGTGTCGGGCCGGTGACGATGGTGATCATGACGGTGCTTCGGAGATGGAGATCACAAGCACAAGATGATGATGTCCATATCATATCACTTATATTGATTGCATGTGATGTTTATCTTTTATGCATCTTATCTTGCTTTGATTGACGGTAGCATTATAAGATGATCTCTCACTAAATTATCAAGAAGTGTTCTCCCTTAGTATGCACCGTTGCCAAAGTTCGTCGTGCCCAGACACCACGTGATGATCGGGTGTGATAAGCTCTACGTCCATCTACAACGGGTGCAAGCCAGTTTTGCACACGCAGAATACTCAGGTTAAACTTGACGAGCCTGGCATATGCAGATATGGCCTCGGAACACAGAGACCGAAAGGTCGAGCGTGAATCATATAGTAGATATGATCAACATAATGATGTTCACCATTGAAAACTAATCCATTTCATGTGATGATCGGTTATGGTTTAGTTGATTTGGATCACGTGATCACTTGGAAGATTAGAGGGATGTCTATCTAAGTGGGAGTTTTTTAAGTTATTTGATTAATTGAACTTCAATTTATCATGAACTTAGTACCTGATAGTATCTTGCTTATGTATGTTTGATTGTAGATAGATGGCCTGTGCTGTTGTTCCGTTGAATTTTAATGCGTTCCTAGAGAAAGCAAAGTTGAAAGATGATGGTAGCAATTACACGGACTGGGTCCGTAACTTGAGGATTTTCCTCATTGCTGCACAGAAGAATTACGTACTGGAAGCACCGCTGGGTGCCAGGCCTGCTGCTGGAGCAACACCAGATGTTATGAACGTCTGGTAGAGCAAAGCTGATGACTACTCGATAGTTCAGTGTGCCATGCTTTACGGCTTAGAATCGGGACTTCAACGACGTTTTGAACGTCATGGAGCATATGAGATGTTCCAGGAGTTGAAGTTAATATTTCAAGCAAATGCCCGGATTGAGAGATATGAAGTCTCTAATAAGTTCTATGGCTGCAAGATGGAGGAGAACAGTTCTGTCAGTGAGCATATACTCAAAATGTCTGGGTATAATAATCACTTGATTCAGATGGGAGTTAATCTTCCAGATGATTGTGTCATTGACAGAATTCTCCAATCACTGCCACCAAGCTACAAGAGCTTCGTGATGAACTATAATATGCAAGGGATGAATAAGACTATTCCCCAAGCTCTTCGCAATGCTGAAAGCTGCGGAGGTAGAAATCAAGAAGGAGCATCAAGTGTTGATGGTCAACAAGACCACTAGTTTCAAGAAAAAGGGCAAAGTGAAGAAGAAGGGGAACTTCAAGAAGAACGGCAAGCAAGTTGCTGCTCAGGAGAAGAAACCCAAGTCTGGACCTAAGCCTGAAACTGAGTGCTTCTACTGCAAGCAGACTGGTCACTGGAAGCGGAACTGCCCCAAGTATTTGGCGGATAAGAAGGATGGCAAGGTGAACAAAGGTATATGTGGTATACATGTTATTGATGTGTACCTTACTAGAGCTCGCAGTAGCACCTGGGTATTTGATACTGGTTCTGTTGCTAATATTTGCAACTCGAAACAGGGACTACGGATTAAGCGAACACTGGCGAAGGACGAGGTGACGATGCACGTGGGAAATGGTTCCAAAGTCGATGTGATCACGGTCGGTACGCTACCTCTACATCTACCTTCGGGATTAGTATTAGACCTAAATAATTGTTATTTGGTGCCAGCGTTAAGCATGAACATTATATCTGGATCTTGTTTGATGCGAGACGGTTATTCATTTAAATCAGAGAATAATGGTTGTTCTATTTATATGAGTAATATCTTTTATGGTCATGCACCCTTAAAGAGTGGTCTATTTCTGATGAATCTCGATAGTAGTGATACACATATTCATAACGTTGAAACCAAAAGATGCAGAGTTGATAATGATAGTGCAACTTATTTGTGGCACTGCCGTTTAGGTCATATCGGTGTAAAGCGCATGAAGAAACTCCATACCGATGGACTTTTGGAACCACTTGATTATGAATCACTTGGTACTTGCGAACCGTGCCTCATGGGCAAGATGACTAAAACCCCGTTCTCCGGTACTATGGAGAGAGCAACAGATTTGCTGGAAATCATACATACCGATGTATGTGGTCCGATGAATATTGAGGCTCGTGGCGGATATCGTTATTTTCTCACCTTCACAGATGATTTAAGCAGATATGGGTATATCTACTTAATGAAACACAAGTATGAAACATTTGAAAAGTTCAAAGAATTTCAGAGTGAAGTTGAAAATCATCGTAACAAGAAAATAAAGTTTCTACGATCTGATCATAGTGGAGAATATTTGAGTTACGAGTTTGGTGTACATTTGAAACAATGCGGAATAGTTTCGCAACTCACGCCACCCGGAACACCACAGCGTAATGGTGTGTCCGAATGTCGTAATCGTACTTTACTAGATATGGTGCGATCTATGATGTCTCTTACTGATTTACCGCTATCGTTTTGGGGTTATGCTTTAGAGACGGCCGCATTCACGTTAAATAGGACACCATCAAAATCCATTGAGATGACGCCTTATGAACTATGGTTTGGCAAGAAACCAAAGTTGTCGTTTCTTAAAGTTTGGGGCTACGATGCTTATGTGAAAAAACTTCAACCTGATAAGCTCGAACCCAAATCAGAGAAATGTGTCTTCATAGGTTACCCAAAGGAGACTGTTGGGTACACCTTCTATCACAGATCCGAAGGCAAGACATTCGTTGCCAAGAATGGATCCTTTCTAGAGAAGGAGTTTCTCTCGAAAGAAGTGAGTGGGAGGAAAGTAGAACTTGACGAGGTAACTGTACCTGCTCCCTTATTGGAAAGTAGTACATCACAGAAAACTGTTTCTGCGACATCTACACCAATAAGTGAGGAAGCTAATGATAATGATCATGAAACTTCAGGACAAGATACTACTGAACCTCGTAGATCAACCAGAGTGAGATCCGTGCCAGAGTGGTACGGTAATCCCGTTCTGGAAATCATGATGAACCTACAAACTATGAAGAAGCGATGGTGAGCCCAGATTCCGCAAAATGGCTTGAAGCCATGAAATCTGAGATGGGATCCATGTATGAGAACAAAGTATGGACTTTGGTTGACTTGCCCAATGATCGGCAAGCAATTGAGAATAAATGGATCTTCAAGAAGAAGACTGACGCTGACGGTAATGTTACTGTCTACAAAGCTGGACTTGTCGCAAAAGGTTTTCGACAAGTTCAAGGGGTTGACTACGATGAGACCTTCTCACCCGTAGCGATGCTTAAGTCTATCCAAATCATGTTAGCAATTGCCGCATTTTATGATTATGAAATTTGGTAGATGGATGTCAAAACTGCATTTCTGAATGGATTTCTGGAAGAAGAGTTGTATATGATGCAACCAGAAGGTTTTGTCGATACAAAGGGAGCTATCAAAGTGTGCAAGCTCCAGCGATCCATTTATGGACTAGTGCAAGCCTCTCGGAGTTGGAATAAACGCTTTGATAGTGTGATCAAAGCATTTGGTTTTATACAGACTTTCGGAGAAGCCTGTATTTACAAGAAAGTGAGTGGGAGCTTTGTAGCATTTCTGATATTATATGTAGATGACATATTACTGATTGGAAATGATATAGAGTTTCTGGATAGCATAAAGGGATACTTGAATAAGAGTTTTTCAATGAAAGACCTCGGTGAAGCTGCTTACATATTAGGCATAAAGATCTATAGAGATAGATCAAGACGCTTAATTGGACTTTCACAAAGCACATACCTTGACAAGATTTTGAAGAAGTTCAAAATGGATCAAGCAAAGAAAGGGTTCTTGCGTGTGTTACAAGGTGTGAAGTTGATTCAGACTCAATGCCCGACCACTGCAGACGATAGAGAGAAAATGAAAAATGTTCCCAATGCTTCAGCCATAGGCTCTATCATGTATGCAATGCTGTGTACTAGACTTGATGTGTGCCTTGCTATAAGTCTAGCAGGGGGGTACCAAAGTAATCCAGGAGTGGATCACTGGACAGCGGTCAAGAACATCCTGAAGTACCTGAAAAGGACTAAGGATATGTTTCTCGTGTATGGAGGTGAAAAAGAGCTCATCGTAAACAGTTACGTTGATGCAAGCTTTGACACTGATCCGGACGATTCTAAATCGCAAACCGGATACGTGTTTACATTAAACGGTGGAGCTGTCAGTTGGTGCAGTTCTAAACAAAGCGTTGTGGCGGAATCTACATGTGAAGCGGAGTACATAGCTGCTTCGGAAGCAGCAAACGAAGGAGTCTAGATGAAGGAGTTCATATCCGATCTAGGTGTCATACCTAGTACATCGGGTCCAATGAAAATCTTTTGTGACAATACTGGTACAATTGCCTTGGCAAAGGAATCCAGATTTCACAAGAGAACCAAGCACATCAAGAGACACTTCAATTCCATCCGGGATCTAGTCCAGGTGGGAGACATACAGATTTGCAAGATACATACGGATCTGAATGTTGCAGACCCGTTGAGTAAGCCTCTTCCACGAGCAAAACATGATCAGCACCAAGACTCCATGGGTGTTAGAATCATTACAGTGTAATCTAGATTATTGACTCTAGTGCAAGTGGGAGACTGAAGGAAATATGCCCTAGAGGCAATAATAAACTTATTATTTATTTCCTTACATCATGATAAATGTTTATTATTCATGCTAGAATTGTATTAACCGGAAACATAATACATGTGTGAATACATAGACAAACAGAGTGTCACTAGTATGCCTCTACTTGACTAGCTCGTTAATCAAAGATGGTTATGTTTCCTAACCATGAACAAAGAGTTGTTATTTGATTAGCGAGATCACATCATTAGGTGAATGATCTGATTGACATGACCCATTCCATTAGCTTAGCACCCGATCGTTTAGTATGTTGCTATTGCTTTCTTCATGACTTATACATGTTCCTATGACTATGAGATTATGCAACTCCCGTGTACCAGAGGAACACTTTGTGTGCTACCATACGTCACAACGTAACTGGGTGATTATAAAGGTGCTCTACAGGTGTCTCCAAAGGTAGATGTTGGGTTGGCGTATTTCGAGATTAGGATTTGTCACTCCGATTGTCGGAAAGGTATCTCTGGGCCCTCTCGGTAATACACATCACATAAGCCTTGCAAGCATTACAACTAATGAGTTAGTTGCGAGATGATGTATTATGGAACGAGTAAAGAGACTTGCCGGTAACGAGATTGAACTAGGTATTGGATACCGACGATAGAATCTCGGGCAAGTAACATACCGATGACAAAGGGAACAACGTATGTTGTTATGCGGTCTGACCGATAAAGATCTTCGTAGAATATGTAGGAGCCAATATGGGCATCCAGGTCCCGCTATTGGTTACTGACCGGACACGTGTCTCGGTCATGTCTACATTGTTCTCGAACCGTAGGGTCCGCACGCTTAACGTTACGATGACAGTTATTATGAGTTTATGCATTTTGATGTACCGAAGTTAGTTCGGAGTCCCGGATGTGATCACGGACATGACGAGGAGTCTCGAAATGGTCGAGACATAAAGATTGATATATTGGATGACTATATTCGGACACCGGAAGCGTTCCGGGGAAGTTTCGGATAAAACCGGAGCACCGGGGGGTTGCCGGAACCCCCCGGGGGGTTAATGGGCCCCATGGGCCTAAAGTGGAGAAGAGGAAGGGGCTGCCAGGGCAGGCCGCGCGCCCCCTCTCCCCCTAGTCCGAATTGGATAAGGAGGGAGGGGCGGCGCCCCCCTCTTTCCTTCTCTTCTTCCACCTCTCCTAGTTGGTAGGAGTAGGACTCCTCCTGCGCGCCTCCATAGGGCCGGCCGCACCCCCCCTTGGATCCTTTATATACGGAGGCAAGGGGGCACCCTAGAACACACAATTGATCAACGTGATCGTTCCTTAGCCGTGTGCGGTGCCCCCTTCCACCATATTCCACCTCGGTCATATCGTTGTAGTGCTTAGGCGAAGCCCTGCGTCGGTAGAACATCATCATCGTCACCACGCCGTTGTGCTGACGGAACTCATCCCCGAAGCTTTGCTGGATCGGAGCCCGGGGAGCGTCATCGAGCTGTACGTGTGCTAAGAACTCGGAGGTTCCGGAGTAACGGTGCTTGGATCGGTCGGATCGGGAAGACGTACGACTACTTCCTCTACGTTGCGTCAACGCTTCCGCTTCGATCTACGAGGGTACGTAGACAACACTCTCCCCTCTCGTTGCTATGCATCACCATGATCTTGCATGTGCGTAGGAAATTTTTTGAAATTACTACGTTCTCCAACAGTAGGGTAGGTCCCAAAATATAGATTTCTTCTTCCACATGGGTGCGTGTCCCTCAGTGTCATTCGGAATAGCTAGTCCACCGGGACCCTTTCCAAAGATTACGTAGTGTAAATCATTGACCATAGCAAGCACGTGATCACCGGTGCGCATGGCGGGCTTCTTCCGGTGATCTGCCTCGCCTTTGAAATGCTTGCCTTTCTTTCGACGTTGATGGTTGGTCGGAAGAAATCGACGATGGCCCAGGTACATATTCTTCCTGCATTTGTCCAGGTATATACTTTCAGTGTCATCTAAACAGTGCGTGCATGCATGGTATCCTTTGTTTGTCTGTCCTGAAAGGTTACTGAGAGCGGGCCAATCATTGATGGTCACGAACAGCAATGCCTTAAGGTTAAATTCCTCATGTCTATGCTCATCCCACGTACGTACACCATTTCCATTCCACAACTGTAAAAGTTCTTCAACTAATGGCCTTAGGTACACATCAATTTCATTGCCGGGTTGCTTAGGGCCTTGGATGAGAACTGGCATCATAATGAACTTCCGCTTCATGCACATCCAAGGAGGAAGGTTATACATACATAGAGTCACGGGGCAGGTGTTGTGATTGTTGCTCTGCTCCCCGAAAGGATTAATGCCATCCGCGCTTACAGCAAACCATACATTCCTTGGGTCCTTTGCAAACTCATCCCAGTACTTTCTCTCGATTTTTCTCCACTGCGACCCGTCAGCGGGTGCTCTCAACTTCTCATCTTTCTTTCGGTTCTCACTGTGCCATCGCATCAACTTGGCATGCTCTTCGTTTTTGAACAGACGTTTCAACCGTGGTATTATAGGAGCATACCACATCACCTTCGCAGGAACCCTCTTCCTGGGGGGCTTGCCGTCAACATCACCAGTGTCATCTCGTCTGACCTTATACCGCAATGCACCGCATACCGGGCATGCGTTCAGATCCTTGTATGCACCATGGTAGAGGATGCAGTCATTAGGGCATGCATGTATCTTCTCCACCTCCAATCCTAGAGGGCATATGACCTTCTTTGCTGCGTATGTACTGTCGGGCAATTCGTTATCCTTTGGAAGCTTCTTCTTCAATATTTTCAGTAGCTTCTCAAATCCTTTGTCAGCCACAGCATTCTCTGCCTTCCACTACAGCAATTCCAGTACGGTACCGAGCTTTGTGTTGCCATCTTTGCAATTGGGGTATAACCCTTTTTTGTGATCCTCTAACATGCGATCGAACTTCAGTTTCTTCTTTTGACTTTCACATTGCGTCCTTGCATCGACAATGACCTGGCGGAGATCATCATCATCGGGCACATCGTCTGGTTCCTCTTGATCTTCAGCAGCTTCACCCGTTGCAGCATCATTGGGCACATCGTCTGGTTCCTCTTGATCTTCACCAGCTCCCCCCATTGCAGCATCACCGTATTCAGGGGGCACATAGTTGTCATCGTACTCTTCTTCTTCGCCGTCTTCCATCATAACCCCTATTTCTCTGTGCCTCGTCCAAACATTATAGTGTGGCATGAAACCCTTGTAAAGAAGGTGGGAGTGAAGGATTTTCCGGTTAGAGTAAGACCTCGTATTCCCACATTCAGTGCATGGACAACACATAAAACCATTCTGCTTGTTTGCCTCAGCCGCATCGAGAAACTCATGCACGCCCTTAATGTACTCGCGGGTGTGTCTGTCACCGTACATCCATTGCCCGTTCATCTGTGTGCATTATATACAATTAAGTGTCCAAATTAATAGAAGTTCATCATCACATTAAAATCAAAGTGCATACATAGTTCTCATCTAACAACACATAGCTCTCCAGAGCATCTAATTAATTAAACCATACATTGAAACTATGTAAAACATTTCAATGCGAAAACAAATGCGATCATAATCGCAACCAAGGTAACAATTGATCCAACGGCATAATGATACCAAGCCTCGGTATGAATGGCATATTTTCTAATCTTTCTAATCTTCAAGCGCATTGCATCCATCTTGATCTTGTGATGATCAACGGCATCCGCAACATGCAACTCCAATATCATCTTCTCCTCCTCAATTTTTTTATTTTTTCCTTCAACAAATTGTTTTCTTCTTCAACTAAATTTAACCTCTCGACAATAGGGTCGGTTGGCATTTCCGATTCACATACATCCTACATAAATAAAATCTATGTCACGTTGGTCGGCATAATTTTCATAAACAATAAATGAACCAATAGTTATAAAGATAATATATATACCACATCCGAATCATAGACAGGACGAGGGCCGACGGGGGCGGATACCAAAACCATCGCACTATATAAGATGCAATAATAAAAGTAAGAAAATAATACAAGTATCTATGTAAACATACAAGTAAGAATATTTTTCCTTTCAGAAAGAAGATAAGAACAAAAGGCTCACCACGGTGGTGCCGGCGATAAGCTCGGCGCGGGTGATCGACGACAGTGAAGACGGGGACGGGGCGTGACGGACCGCTAAACCTATACAAATATTATGGAAAATGGAGCTTGGAGGTCGAGCTTGGAGAGGAGAAAGCTTAAGTAGTGTGGCTCGGGCATTCCATCGAACACCTTGTGTGCATAGGAGGTGAGCTAGAGCACCACCAAGCCCTCTCCCCCTCGGCCAGAGAAAAATAGAGCACTGGGGTGCTCTGCTCGCGAGCGAGGGATATATATAGGCACCTCATTGGTCCCGGTTGGTGACATGAGCTGGGACTAAAGGGGAGCCTTTGGTCCCGGTTCAAGCCACCAACCGGGACCAATGGTGGTGGGCCAGGAGCGAGGCCCATTGGTTCTGGTTCATCCCACCAACCGGAACTAAAAGGTCCAGATGAACCGGGACCAATGGTCCACGCGGCCCGGTCGGCCCCCTGGGCTCACGAACTGGGACCAATGCCCACATTGGTCCCAGTTTTGAACTGAACCGGGAATGATGGGCTGACCCGGCCTGGACCAAAGCCCTTTTTTCTACTAGTGTCACCCCCCTAATCTATATCTATATCTTTATACCAATATAAAAATACCTAAAATGTCAAATCAAATTAATCTCGGCCATCGACCCATGTCAATTCAATTACCTAAATTGCTCCAGTGACAAGCGATCAACATGTATACATGCAATTAATATCATATTAAATATCATTGTATGTACCAATCACATAATTAACATGCAGTTGATATCCTATCTAATACTATAAATTAACATGCAACTTACATGCAATTGATATTCTACCTAATATAATCACGGAATTAATTTTATCCCTAACATTAACATGCATTGCAAGTAGGCATTTACCAGTAGAGATATATAATATATATTTAAACTCAGCATGTTGTAGGTAGTGTAAAATAGTCAAATGAACCACGTGTTGAGTCAGCAAGAGTTCTCTGACCAAGTCTTCTTGATTGCTGCATCTGGAATAACTTGTAATGCGAACGGAACGTTCGCTGAATGCATTATTCTTCATTTCGATTCGTTCCATCTGTCAGAGCATTCTCAGAATTCCGTGGTAGTCTAGTAGGATAAGAGAGAGACTGAGACTTGGGAACAAATGCACTGACTCTCAGTGAAACCGTGGGAGATGATGAGCCACCGCCGACTCTTCCTCGCTATTGTCTCCGTGCTGCTTCTCACAGCGTCGGGCGTGGCCGCGAACAACACATTGACACGGCGGAGTCGCATCGGCGGCGACCAGAAGCTGGTCTCGCCGGGGGACATCTTCCAGCTCGGCCTCTTCCCCCTCGCCGACAACACCAAGTGGTTCCTCGGCATATGGTTCACCGTCTCCCCGGCCGCCGTTATCTGGGTCGCCAACCGCGACCGCCCGCTCAACGCCTCGTCCTCCGGCATAGTCACGCTTACCGTCGCAGGAGACCTCGTGCTCCTCGACGCCGCAAGCAACAACGAGACCGTCTGGTCGTCCAACTCCTCGTCCTCGGCCGCGGCGGTCGCGCTGCTGGACGACAGCGGCAACCTCGTGCTCACGGACGATGCCGGCGCCATGCTGTGGCAGAGCTTCGACCACCCGACCAACACGTACGTGTCCGAGATGCGCATCGGAAAGGACGTCGGGACCGGGGCCGAGTGGTCCCTCTCTTCGTGGCGCCACGCCGACGACCCCTCAGCCGGCGACTTCCGCTACGTAATGGACACGCGGGGCTCGCCGGAGCTGCACATCTGGAGGAAGGGACGCAAGACGTACCGGACGGGGCCGTGGAACGGGGTGCGATTCAGCGGCATACCGGAGATGGCCACCTACAAGGGCATGTTCGAGTTCCAGTTCACCGACACCGCCGACGAGGTCTCCTACATGTACCACGCGTGCGACGGCTCGCCACCGTCCCGCGTTGTCCTCCATCAGTCTGGTGTGATACACCGCATGGTTTGGGACAGCGCGGCGCTCAGGTGGAGCAGCTTCTGGTCGGGGCCGAGGGACGAGTGCGACCGGTACGGCGTGTGCGGCGCGTTCGGCGTCTGCAACGAGGTCGACGCCGTGGTGTGCAGCTGCTTCTGGGGCTTCCTGCCGAGGTCGCCAGTGGAGTGGGGCATGCGGAACGCGTCCGGCGGGTGCGCCCGCAGCACGCCGCTGCAGTGCGGGGGCGGCGCCGGCGACGAGGACGGGTTCCACGCCGTGCGCGGCGTGAAGCTGCCAGAGACGCACGGCAGCAGCGTGGACCCCGGCGGCTCGCTCGAGGAGTGCGGCCGGAGGTGCCTGGCCAACTGCTCCTGCACGGCGTACGCCGCGTCGGACATCCGTGGTGGTGGTGGCGGCGGGAGCGGGTGCATTCAGTGGTTCGGCGAGCTGGTGGACACGCGGTTCATCGACGGCGGGCAGGATCTCTTCGTCAGGCTGGCAAAGTCCGACCTAGGTAATTAGCCCTCTCCAATATTTTCTCAGTTTTGCTAAGTCTCAGTCGAATTAAGACTTCGTTACGTCTCAGTCGATGCTCTATGCCCTGTGTTTTGATTTTCGGTTTGAGCACTTTTTCGTCCTAGGCCGAGATGGCCGAACTTCGGCCATTTTCAAAAATTTCGTCTGAAATTTGATCAAATTTTGACTGCAATTTGACTTAAATTTGACCAAAATTTATCAAACTTGAGCAATTTTGGCTTAAATATACTTTTCGCGTTAGGCCGAGATGGCCGAAATTCAGCCGAAATCCACTTTTTATGGCCGAAAATCGAAACACAGTCTATGCCTTTGATCTTGCATGAAGACATGTACAAAACATTTTTTTCCAATTTTTTTCTTATATATTACTTGACTGAGACTTCGTTAAGTTAATATTTATCTCGGGATTTTTTATTCAAATTTGGTTGAATCATTTCGAGTAGTATAAATAGCCATTCTGAGAATTCCAAAAACAGGTTAGTCCAGTCCTTATCAATTGAAAACCAGAATAAAAAAAATACTTTAGCTCTCACTGCAATAAGGTGTATACTCGCTAGAGTTTCTTGAATATATGATCAAATGGGATTGACCCGATCATAGAGCATGCGTAGAAAAGACTACTTCTCCTTACCAAGCAGACTAATGTTTATACCGAAAAGACTCTTTGGCGTTCGCTTGCTCGATCAAGCGAATCGACCCAACCCGCAAGCACGTTTCAGACATACTTGTTTTATGAAAAACTCAACCATACAAAGTAGGACCCACCATGAGGCTAGTTAAAACGCTCCATCAAATCCACAACTAATCACTCCCCACACCCGGATTTTTAGGGGGCGCCTTAATTTCCTCTTAAGGCTGGTCATAGTGGGGAGTAACTTAGACTAGTAACATACATAAGTTACTAGTCTATGTTACTATCTCTATAGTGGGTAGTAACATATGTGTAGTGTCATGCATCACCTCATTTATTACTTTGTAGACTCATTTTGTATTGGGAACCGCTATGTGATGGTAACATATTATGTTACTCTATTTGCCTCTCTCTTCATTAATTACTTGACATATCATCTTTTTTGCTTATGTGGCATGTATGTTACTACCTATGTTACTCCCACTATGACCAGCCTAATCCCATCTAGTAATCAATCATCTCCCTGAATTTCGAGGGAGGGGGGCACACAAATTTTCTCTAATCCCAACTAATCACGCCAGCTAGTTCCTCATTCCCAGTTTCCTATTTGAACGGTCTGAAACCGATCACTCGAACAAGCGCGCACTTTAGTTATCCCATGTTTATACTTATCATAATCTCTTGAATTTTCCTTCCTAAAGAAGTGTCATGGTTCGGAAACCAGACTGAAAACAGCGGTGAATGATGTTCTTTCACTTCTGAGGGGAAAATTCCAACTTAAAGACTAAATTTGAGGGCCATCCAGGGCTGCTGGCGCAATCCAAGGGTATTTTTTGTATTTGCATGCTCGTCGCGAGAGTTTTGAGTACTTGTGGGCCAAATACAGACTTTGTATGATAAAGTTATAACGGTTTTAGTGAACACACATCTCCTCTTCCCCTTTACCAAGAGTTGTTTTTTTAGAACGAAGGCTCAGCTCGAGCCCGACTTTGAATTAGCAAAGTCATCAACTGGCCAGGATTACAACAACCAAAACTTACAAAATCAAAAGAAAGAAACAACTAAAAAAGGTACATAGTGCTACGCAAGCAGCTAACAAGATTCCTACCATCAACAAGCAAAGGAAGAATCTAAGGCACAAGTATAGCTTGAAGATGATGAAGCCCTCCACCAAGAGTTGATTTGCAATAGCTCAGTGCCTGGTAGTTGGAGTGCCAAATAAATGTTGATTTTCTCCACCAAACAATAACATCAAAAATATCATGAAAGCATATAAACATACTTAGTTATATATAGGATAACTAGCTAGCAGACCTGTATTAGCTGGACCCCATTCAAACCTACCTAAGAAATGATAATAAACGTACTTCTTTTTTCCCCGCAAAAGAAACATATTTCTTCTTTTGGGAAACACCTATTACAATAGATGCACACATGTACACACTCACACCGCCGAATGCACCTAAAACATTCTACGACTCACGTATCTCAGGAAATTAAGCCATGCAAAGAAAATAAATACAGGACTCCACAAAAGTTTCGAATATTTTGGACAATAGATAGGAATTGAACCAAATCAATTTGACCAAGTAAGATTATTTGTCCCAAATAGATTGGTTCGGTGTCACAGTACCCATCCCATGCTTCTCTGTCAAGACGTAGTGTCACATTAATTAACCTGCAGTACAGTGAATGTTCTAAAATACTACCAGTCTTCCACGATGCTGTTTGTTTGACTTTGCTCCTTCTCCCTGCCAATCAATTCCGAAATGGACACCAGCTTATTCAGTAAGAATTCAGTGTGACTATTCATGGATTTATCTCCCGTCTTTATCGGTGTCTAGCGTGTGGTTGCAGAAGTGCTCGCGTGTTGCCTCCTTAGTCGTGTACATCCTGATCGTCTCATAAGAAAGACCTGCAACTTTCAGGTCCACGACTCACCCGATATGCACATCCAAAGAAAATTATGCAACGTCTCTGAACTTGGTAAATAATAAACTATGTAAATAAATGTGCAAGGAAGCCTCTCTCTATGTTACTTTCGTGTTAGTTTTTGTTAGGACAAGTAATTAAATAATTACTCCCTCTGTATCAAAATATAAGACTCCCGCCAAAAAAAATTATAAGACATTTTTCAACATTATCGCATTGTAAAACAATGTATTGTCTATGTCTTATATTTAGATACGGAGGGAGAGTACTATGCACTTTTTTGAATACAAAATCACAACCACAAAAAAATATGTCGAAAGACAAATCTTGTGACATCAATTTTATGTTACATGAAGTATATATTAATATACCCAGCAAATAAGGTATATATTAATAGAGTAATTGTCGGTCAAACAATTGACCTAACGAACCAAATACATTGACTTTAACTATGGATTAGTCAAAGGCAATTCATGTTGGAACTTCTGGTTCAAGGAAGGTAAGGGCGTGTTCGGGAGCTCTTCATGGTAGGAAAATCTTCAACTCCAGCGCCACAAATCCTGCCCCAGCTTCTGACGATCGATCCCGGAGTCAGCGATCCGTTCGGCGTCACGGCTTCTCGCTCGCATAGGGAGCGAGCCAGAAGCCCATAA
The DNA here is from genome assembly GCA_034509565.1 of Triticum monococcum. Classification (NCBI taxonomy): domain Eukaryota; kingdom Viridiplantae; phylum Streptophyta; class Magnoliopsida; order Poales; family Poaceae; genus Triticum; species Triticum monococcum. The sequence continues at coordinate 23,283,204 of CM067842.1, read as the reverse complement.
AATCACCCCTTTGTCGATCTTATTCATCTTATATCTTATATTTAATAGTTGTGGCACTTTTTGAGCCATCAGTTAATTCTAGAAAAGAATTGATCTTACCAGTTGATGTTATAAGTTAAGTCAATCTGTATATTGCAAAGTTGCACCAAGTAATCTCCACGTCCCGCAGCCGTGTAATTCACCGAGATACCAAACAAAAATTATGGATGCCTTATAGTTCTTTTTTTGCGGGAAATGGATGACTTCTAGTTAATCAAGGCTGCCCATGGAATTTTGGCACATGTAGATGTGTTTTAGCAAAACTGTTTTTATGAAAGAGAGGAATCATGTGCAGTTGAGCCATAAATAAATATCATATTGCTAAATGAAGATATAGTCTCCACACAACGTCACTACTTAAAAACTATAAATCATACACTAACTAGGACTCTGAATGAGGGTTTAATTTTCATTTTCCTCTAAATAGGACATTATCGAAGGAAAACAATTAACTTTGACCCTATAGCTAATCAAACATTGCCGGTGCAAGTGCACAGAATGATATTTTCAAGCACTGTTGTGTCCTTATCAATCGCCTACCAGGACAAACATGTCAAGCTCAGACATTATGATCGGTGCACTTCACTCTTACTCATGGATCCGGCAATTTTCACCCATTATATTTAACTCAACGCAGACACTGCACCTGCATCTCCAGAGCCAGTCAAGACTAAGAAGTTTGTCGCAGTCATCACTATATTGATAATAGGGTTTGGGTTACTTCTGCTATGGCTTGGCTTCTTGATTTGGAAAAAGGTCTGGCGCGGCAAAGAAGGTAAGAGTCATTGGTGTGTTTCGGAAGGACAATCTGAAACTGCTACCTGCTCTATTGCTCATGTATATCATGTAGCTTCCTTCTCGATTTTTTTTTCAGCTACCATGATTGATGACATCATGATAGGCGACTGCCCGACGTACCATTTCGAAACCATTAGAGGCGCCACAGGAGGATTCTGCCCCGAGAACGAAATCGGGCGTGGTGGCTTCGGCATTGTTTACAAGGTGATACAGTACAATCCATCTATGTCAATCAGAACTGAAATTTCCTGCGGTCATATAAACAACAGTTAGATAGTAGTACTAGGCATGTAGTAGTTGTATGACACACTAGATGATTCCCCTAAGAAAGTAGCTAGGAAATATTTTTACTGCAACCCAATAAAAATGATTTACATTATAATCTTTAGGTTAGAAGAATTTCGGCAATAAAGAAATTTAATACATTAATGAAAAAATATCTCAGTTCTGAATAATATATTGCATTACCTCATTCATTTACTTCGACCCATCTCCAAAAAGTCTTCTAGCAATGTAGATTTTTCCAGGAAAATTTGCTTCAATATTTGTGAATATATAGAGGACCATCCAGCCAATACTTCTATTAATGTGTTGCCTTCTTTGCTTCCAATTTTCACCCTTTAATCCAAATCCCAACGATTAATAGTAGTGCCAACTCCAATCAATTCCACGTGCCACATGCATAAGATGATAGGCCAATGACATGTGTTTGTCTAAAAAGATTATATGCATTATTGGATTAATTATGTTGTGGAACACATGCATGACTTGGTGAGATGGGAGGCTGTGTGTTGAGAGACTAATTGAACTATATTTACCAGGGTCAAATGCAAGATGGCCAGGAAATTGCAGTGAAGAAGTTGTCAACTGACAACAGAGTCCAAGGCCTGAAAGAGTTCAAGAACGAGGTGGACCTCATTGCCAGGCTGCAACATCGCAACCTTGTACGCCTGCTTGGTTGCTGCATCCATTGCTCTGACAGGGTACTCGTCTATGAGTACATGAGTAACAAGAGCTTGGACAACTTCATCTTTGGTGCGTGTCTACTTACCCCCAGTTAGCAAAACACTTGCCACCATTTGTACCGTCAGAACTCAACTCAAAAAATTAAATCATGCAAAATTGCCAACAGATTTGAGGAGGCGTGCCACTTTGAGCTGGAAGACTAGGATGGACATCATCCTTGGCATTGCCAGAGGGCTTCTCTACCTTCACCAGGACTCGAGGCACACTATGATCCACCGAGATCTCAAGGCGGCCAATGTTCTCCTTAATGGGGAGATGGTCGCCAAGATATCAGATTTCGGAATCGCAAAGCTGTTCAGCAACATTGGCAACAACCTGGATTCCACCATCACGGAAAGGATTGTTGGGACATAGTAAGAACTACAACTATGCATAACTGAACCAATGGTCAAGTACTATAATTTACATCAAATTTTCATTTCTATAGCTGGATTTTCTAACGTTTTTGTTATGGTGTCATGCGGTGACAGTGGTTACATGGCACCCGAGTACGCCATGGATGGCATGGTATCATTCATGCAGGATGTGTACAGCTTTGGTGTGTTGCTGCTGGAGATCGTCACTGGGAGGAGGAACCAACGGAATTTCAACCTCATAGCTCATGTAATCAATCAATTACCTTTCATGCAAGAGGAAAAAGAGTTTTATGTGATTCCATAACACTTATTCTAATTTGAAATTCCGTGCCTAGACATCCAAGTCTCAAGCTTGTTGACCCTAACAAAATAGAATAAAATTTTGCAGGCATGGAAGCTATTTGAAGAAAACAAATGCCTCAAGCTCCTTGACCCAACTATGTGCGATGACTGCTCCCTAGCGGAGCTAGAGCAGGCATCGACGTGCATCCAGGTAGGGCTGTTGTGCGTTCAAGAGAGCCCGAGCCAACGCCCGCAAATGGCTGTTGTGATACCCATGCTGTCACAACAACAGGTGCCAGGGCGGCCACTTCGGCCGGTGGTCTGCATGCCGGTGAGCACTCCGGCTGACCTTCGCGATATGAAGGAGGACACGTCTGGCAACTTCGAGGTGGTCATTACGGACCTTGAAGGCCGGTAGCTAAAATGTATGGATGGACAGATGCATGTCAAGCTGGAACCGAAGATATCGGGTAGGACAGGTGCATGCACTCGGTGGCATGGATCTACACAAGTGTGACCTCTTCGTCTGTAAAATAATGCCTAGGTTATTCACGGAGACTGCTAAAAAAATTAAAATTCGATAAAATTTCAAATGATTGCATTTGCATGTGTACAAATTTGATAATAGTGGATCAAGGGTTAAGTCATGGCCCACATTTTTGGTCTAAGAGACGCCTATTCATAAGATCTGGGCCACTGATGCCCTGCAGATTCGACTTCCTCTACGTCTATAGCAATTGTACTGGTATGTGTAAGCGTGATAAAGAGTAGAATCATGTTCGAGTCACATGTCATGTACCTTAGTTGTAGACCAACTTTGAAATTGGCATGTAACAAACAAAACTAATCTAAGTTAAAAACCTAGTTTAGGAGGTAATCAACGCTAAATTATAGAGCATATTTTTTTTTACCATTTAAGTTTCAGATATTTCATTGTCTATCTTCTCCAAACAACATGGACATAGGGGAGGTTGACTCGAGCTGTATCGTCGGCTAAAACTAAGACAGATGGTAGGAAGTTCAAAAGGAACGAGATGGACCTAAAGGGGGTGATCAATAAGTACAATGACAAATTTAATTGATTATTACAAAGTTCTTAAAAAAGTGGTATATAAAGGCGAGCACGAACAATATTGCTAGGTTAGATAACAAGTGTAGTGAATTGGTCACGATGCAATCATAATTAAGAAACATAATATGATATGTGCAAGGTCAAGTGACTAAATTAAACCATAAGTAGGAAGTTAGAGTTAGGGATAAACAATGATATGAAGACGAGGATGTATCTTGATGTTCACTTCCTTTGAGGGAAGCTAATCACCATGGGAGGGGTGAGTGCTACCACAAAGTCACACCAATACCGCGAAGATTTACCCTATTATCCTTGAGATGTCGCAACAAATGCGATTCTCAACCACTAGTACTAGGCCCTTGTCTTTTGTCATGGCAAAATCTTCAATCTAGATAAGACTTGCTTAACATGACACAAGGATGGGATATTTTTTGATGGAATCTCACTACTTCTAGGTCATTCACAGTCGACTATGTATCATGCTTTTATGCATCCTGAGATCCCAGTGAAAAATAATAAGCAAATTTGAAAGACAAAGATTTCACTAAAACTCAAGATTTTTTTATGTGGTATCTCCATAGGGGAGTTCTGATAACCAAAAACAACCTGACTAGACGCAATTGACAAGGAAGTAAGTAGTGTAGGTTTTGTACTCACAGTGATGAAGGAAATATGCCCTAGAGGCAGTAATAAAGTTGTTATTTATATTTCCTTATATCATGATAAATGTTTATTATTCATGCTAGATTCGTATTAACTAGAAACTTAGTACATGTGTGAATACATAGACAAACAGAGTGTCCCTAGTATGCCTCTACTTGACTAGCTTGTTAATCAAAGATGGTTAAGTTTCCTGACCATAGACATGTGTTGTCATTTGATAAACGGGATCACATCATTAGAGTATGATGTGATGGAGAAGACCCACCAGTTAGCTTAGCATAATGATCATTTAGTTTTATTGCTATTGCTTTCTTCATGACTTATACATGTTCATCTAACTATGAGATTATGCAACTCCCGAATACCGGAGGAACACCTTGTGTGCTATCAAACGTCACAACGTAACTGGGTGATTATAAAGATGCTCTACAGGTGTCTTCAATGGTGTTTTCTGAGTTGGCATAGACCGAGATTAGGATTTTTCACTCCGAGTATCGGAGAGGTATCTCTGGGCCCTCTCGGTAATGCACATCACTATAAGCCTTGCAAGCAATGTGACTAATGAGTTAGTTACGGGATGATGCATTGCGGAATGAGTAAAGAGACTTGCCGGTAACGAGATTGAACTAGGTATTGAAGGAAATATGCCCTAGAGGCAATAATAAAGTTGTTATTTATATTTTCTTATATCATGATAAATGTTTATTATTCACGCTAGAATTGTATTAACTGAAAACTTAGTACATGTGTGGATACATAGACAAACAGAGCGTCCCTAGTATGCCTCTACTTAACTAGCTCATTAATAAAAGATGGTTAAGTTTCCTAGCCATAGATATGTGTTGTCATTTGATGAACAGGGTCACATAATTAGAGAATGATGTGATGGACAAGACCCATCCGTTAGCTTAGCACTATGAATGTTTAGTTTATTGCTATTGCTTTCTTCATGACTTATACATGTTCTTAAGACTATGAGATTTTGCAACTCCCGAATACCAGAGGAACACTTAGTGTGCTATCAAACGTCACAACGTAACTGGGTGATTGTAAAGATGCTCTACTTTCTCCCCCAATTCCCCACTCTCTCTTCTCCCCTCGTCGCCTCCGCCGTAGCCCCTGCCCTTGCCGGAGCCGAAGCCCCTGCCCTCGCTCTCCGTCGAAGTCTGCCCTCGATGTCGCTGTGCGCCTGTGCCTCCTCCCCCTCGACCCCGACCTTGCCGGAGCCCCTTCCCTCGCTCTCCGCCGACGTCTTCCTCGACCCCGCCTCGCCGCCGTCTCCCTCGACCCTGCCTCACCGTCGTCTCCCCCGACCCTGCCTCGCCGCTGTCTCCCCAGACCCCGCCTCGCCGCCATCTTCCCCGTCTCCACCTCACCGCGCCTCGGTGTCGCCATCTCCCCCGACCCCATCTCTCTCTCCGCCCTCGGTAAGCACTCTCCCCTCCCCTCTTCTCTGCTCTCTCTCTCTCTGTGTGTGTGTGTGTGTTAGTATGAACCCTAGGCTATTTTTAGTGCTAGTTAGTTAATTACAATTAGTATGAACCCTAGTTAAAAAATCTAGGACATATTATTGGCTATTTTTTAGTGGTAGTTAGTATGAACCTTAGGTTTCAAACTATTGCTACTTTTTAATTAAAGCAATTGTTGCTATTTATTATTTTTTAGTTAAAGCAATTGTTGCTATTTTAAAAAAACTTCTTGCATTTTTCTGCAAGTTCTATATTTTTCTTCCTGCTATATGCAAATTTGAAGTGGACATGTGATTTGTACATGTCACATTTGGAATTTGGACATGTCATATTTGTACATGTGATGTTTTGGAGATGTTATATTCGGAAAATGATGATTAAGTGCAGGGTAAATGATCCGAGCGGTTCTCGGGCGCAAGCCATAAATGGTTCAAAAGCAGACATGAAGCAGAAGCTAGTTACTTGAGGTTCACGCTAACGCGAGAGAGGACTGATTACCGCCGCCTCATGTACTACATAGTTCCGCTCTCACTCATAGTGATAGCTCTTCTTTTCTATATCATTGTTTAGATAGATGACGATTTAGTTGCAAGTATTTGAGGCATCTCATAACTTGTATCGCTATTTCGAGAGAGACGTCATTTTGTGTTGGATGATGATTATGGTGATGACATGATCGATTTGATGAGGCTATTTGTATGTGTATGATGTGATCAGATTTGTATATGTATGATATGCTAGAGACTATTGTATAAAACACTAAACAAAATTCAACGGCACAAAATATGGAGCAGAAAAAAATTCAGAAACTAATAACAGTAGCGCGGGGTATGGCTTTAGTAGCAGCGAGGTCTTAGCAGTAGCGCCTTTTATACTAGGGCGCTATAGATATTAGCAGCAGCGTGTTTTTACGACGACCGCTACTGCTATCCCTAGATAGCAGTAGCGTGGGTCAGCACGCGGTACTACTAAGCGTTAGCTGTAGCGCCATATCAGTAGCGCAGCTGCCCGCGCTACTGATAAGCTTTTCCCTAGTAGTGTACAGGTGTCTCCGATGGTGTTTGTTGAGTTGGCATAGATCAAGATTAGGATTTGTCACTCCATATTTTGGAGAGGTATCTCTGGGCCCTCTCGGTAATGCACATCACTGTAAGCTTTACAAGCAATGTGAATAATGAGTTAGTTAAGGGATGATGCATTATGGAACGAGTAAAGAGACTTGCTGGTGACGAGATTGAACTAGGTATGATGATACAAACAATCGAATCTCGGGCAAGTAACATACCAATGACAAAGGGAACAATGTATGTTGTTATGCGATTTGACCGAGAAAGATCTTCGTAGAATATGTAGGAGCCAATATGAGCATCCAGGTTCCTCTATTGGTTATTGAGCAAAGATGTGTCTCAGTCATGTCTACATAGTTCTCAAACCTGTAGGGTCCGCACGCTTAACGTTCGATGACGATTTGTATTATGAGTTTCGTGTTTTGATGAAGCGAAGTTCGTTTGGAGTCCCGGATGAGATCACGGACATGACGAGGAGTCTCGAAATGGTCGAGACATAAAGATTAATATATTGGAAGGCTACATTCGGACACCAGAATGGTTCGGGTCGTTTCGGAAAGTTTCGGAGTACCGGGGATTACCGGAACACCCCTCCCCCCGCCCCAGCGGGAAGTTAATGGGCCATCACGGGCCTTAGTGGAGAAGAGAGTGGGCTGGCCAGAGGTGGCGCTTCCCCCCCTTGCCCAATCTGAATTGGACAATGGGAGGGGCGGCACCCCCTCCTTCCTTCTCTTATTTTCCTCCTTCCCTTCTTCTCCTACTTGGACTAGGAAGGGGGGGGGATAAATCCTACTTGGACCAGGAGTCCATTTAGGACTCCCCCATGGTGCGCCCCCCTCTAGGGCCAGCCACCTCTCCTCCCCGCTTTATATACGTGGGAGGGGGCACCCCAAAGGAACACCAAAGTTTCTCTTAGCCGTGTGCGTTGCCCCCCTCCACAGTTACACACCTCGGTCATATCGTTGTAGTGCTTAGGCGAAGCCCTGCGCCAGTAAACTTCATCATCACCATCACCACGCCATCGTGCTGACAAAACTGTCCCTCGGCCTCAACTGGATCAAAAGGTCGAGAGATGTCACCGAGCTGAACGTGTGCTGATCGCGGAAGTGCCGTATGTTCGGTACTTGGATCGGTTGGATCGCGAAGACGTTCGACTACATCAACCACGTTACTAAACACTTCTACTTTCGGTCTGCGAGGGTATGTAGACACAATCTCCCCTCTCATTGATATGCATCTTCTAGATAGATCTTGCATGATCATAGGAAAAAAATTGAAATACTGTGTTTCCCAACAGTGGCATTCGAGCCAGGTCTACGCGTAGATGTTATATGCACGAGTAGAACACAATGAGTTGTCGGCGATAATAGTCATACTGCTTACCAGAAACGTCTTACTTTGATTCGGCGGTATTGTTGGATGAAGCGGCCCGGACCGACATTACATGACCGCGTTCATGAGACTAGTTCTACCGACGTGCTTCGCACACAGGTGGCTAGCGGGTGTCTGTTTCTCCAGCTTTAGTTGAATCAAGGTTGACTACGCCCGGTCCTTGTTGAAGGTTAAACCAACACACTTGACAAAAATCGTTGTGGTTTTGATGCGTAGGTAAGAACGGTTCTTGCTAGGAGCCCGTAGCAGCCACGTAAAACTTGCAACAATAAAGTAGAGGACGTCTAACTTGTTTTTGCAGGGCTTGTTGTGATGTGATATGGTTAAGACATGATGATATATAAATTGTTGTATGAGATGATCATGTTCTGTAACAGTTATCGGCAACTGGCAGGAGCCATATGGTTGTCGCTTTATTGTATGAAATGCAATCGCCATGTAATTGCTTTGCTTTATCACTAAGTGGTAGCGATAGTCGTGGAAGCAATAGTTGGCGAGATGACAACAATGCTACGATGGAGATCAAGGTGTCAAGCCGGTGATGATGGAGATCATGACGGTGCTTTGGAGATGGAGATCAAAGGCATAAGATGATGATGGCCATATCATGTCACATATTTTGATTGCATGTGATATTTATCTTTTATGTATCTTATTTTGCTTCGTACGTTGGCAGCATTATAAGATGATCCCTCACTAAATTTCAAGGTACAAGTGTTGTCCCTGAGTATGCACCATTGCTACAGTTCATCTTGCCGAGACACCACGTGATGATCAGGTGTAATAAGCTCTACGTTCACATACAATGGGTGCAAGCCAGTTTTGCACGTGCAGAATACTCGGGTTAAACTTGACGAGCTTAGCATATGCAGATATGGCCTCGGAACACTGAGCCCGAAAGGTCGAACATGAATCATATAGTAGATATGATCAACATAGTGATGTTCACCATTGAAAACTACTCCATCTCACGTGATGATCAGACATGGTTTAGTTGATATGGATCACGTGATCATTTAGATGACTAGAGGGATGTCTATCTAAGTGGGAGTTCTTAAGTAACATGATTAATTGAACTTTAATTTATCATGAACTTAGTATCTGATAGTATTTGCATGTCTATGTTGTTGTAGATCAATGGCCCGTGTGTTGGTGTCAAAACCTGCGGATCTCGGATAGGGGGTCCCGAACTCTGCGTCTAGGGTCAATGGTAACAGGAGACAAGGGACACGATGTTTACCCAGGTTCGGGCCCTCTCTATGGAGGTAATACCCTACTTTCTGCTTGATTGATCTTGATGAATATGAGTATTACAAGAGTTGATCTACCACAAGATCGTAATGGCTAAGACCCTAGAAGTCTAGCCTATATGATTATGATTGTTGCCCCTACGGACTAAGCCCTCCAGTTTATATAGACACCGAAGGGGACTAGGGTTATACAAGGTCGGTTACAAAGAAAGGAAATTTTCATATCTAGGCGCCAAGCTTTCCTTCCACGCCAGGGAGAGTCCCATCCGGACACGAGAGAGAGAGTCTTCAATCTTGTACCTTCACAGCCCATTAGTCCGGCCCATGCCAACAGGCCGGACGCCCGAGGACCCCTTAATCCAGGACTCCCTCAGGAGCCCCCGAACCAGTCTTTCAATGACGATGTGTCCGGCGTGCAGATTGTGTTCGCATTGCAAGGCGGGTTCCTCCTCCGATTATTTCAATGTCCCTGACTTAAATCATAGTATTCGGCTTTCCATTTAATGTCGCACCCATCGGCTTCCACGCCTTCCTGACTTCAGCTTCCACGTGTCGAGCGAATACGAGAGGTCGGGGTATTTTTGCACTTATCACCCTGACCATAAAAGAAAGGTGCCTATTTAAAGAGATTAGATCTCAGATCCATTCCACACCCTGTGGGAAAATCCTCAGAGCTGGCTAGGAGGAGCCAATCCAACATGGCTAGTGCTCCCAGCTCTTCCTCCTGCCCCCACGGCTCCTAAAAGGGTGATTGGGAGAGATGTTCCGTATCTCACGGCCAGCTGATGAAACTGCAAACACAGGGCTTTCTCTCCCCCCGCGTATCTTGACCCCTGATATGTCTCCAACGTATCTATAATTTTTGATTGCTCCATGCTATTATATTATCCATTTTGGATGTTAATGGGCTTTATTTTACACTTTTATATCATTTTTTGAACTAACCTACTAACCGGAGGCCCAGTCCAAATTGTTGTTTTTTTTGCCTATTTTAGGGTTTCGAAGAAAAGGAATATCAAACGGAGTCCAAACGGAATGAAACCTTCGGGAACTTGATTTTCTCAACAAACGTGATCCAGGAGACTTGGAGTGGCTGTCAAGAAGTAAGGGAGGAAGGCACGAGGCAGGGGGGCACGCCCTCCACCCTCGTGGGCCCTCCATTGCTCCACCGACGTACTTCTTCCTCCTATATATATATCCACATACCCCCAAACATCCAGGAGCACCACGAAAACCTAATTCCACCGCCGCAACCTTCTGTACCCGAGAGATCCCATCTTGGGGCCTTTTCCGGAGCTCCGTCGGAGGGGGCATTGATGACGGAGGGCCTCTACATCAACTCCATGGCCTCTCCGGTGATGTGTGAGTAGTTTACCTCCGACCTACGAGTCCATAGTTATTAGCTAGATGGCTTCTTCTCTCTCTTTGGATCTCAATACAAAGTTCTCCTTGATTTTCTTGGAGATCTATTCGATGTAATCTTCTTTTACGGTGTGTTTGTCAAGATCCAATGAATTGGGGGTTTATGATCAAGATTATCTATGAACAATATTTGATTCTCCTCTGAATTCTTTGATGTATGATTGGTTTATCTTTGCAAGTCTCTTCGAATTATCAGTTTGATTTCGCCTACTAGATTGATCTTTCTTGCAATGGGAGAAGTGCTTAGCTTTGGGTTCAATCTTGCGGTGTTCGATCCCAGTGACCAAAAGGGGACCAATACGTATTGTATTGTTGCCATCAAGGATAAAAAGATGGGGTTTATATCATATTGCATGAGTTTATCCCTCTACATCATGTCATCTTCCTTAAAGCATTACTCTGTTCTCTTGAACTTAATACTCTAGATGCATGCTGGAGAGCAGTCGATGTGTGGAGTAATAGTAGTAGATGCATGCATGAGTCGGTCTACTTGTCTCGGATGTGATGCCTATATAGATGATCATACCTAGATATTCTCATAACTATGCTCAATTCTATCAATTGCTCGACAGTAATTCGTTTACCCACCATAATACTTATGCTCTTGAGAGAAGCCACTAGTGAAACCTATGGCCCCTGGGTCTATCTTCCATCATATTAATCTTCCAATACTTAGTTATTTCCTTTGCCTTTTATTTTACTTTGCATCTTTATTTCTCGTTATCATAAAATACCAAAATTATTATCTTATCATATCTATCAGATCTCACTCTCATAAGTGACCGAGAAGGGCCTGACAACCCCTTTATCGCGTTGGTTGCGAGGTTCTTATTTGTTTGTGTAGGTGCGTGGGACTTGTGCGTGATCTCCTACTGGATTGATACCTTGGTTCTCAAAAACTGAGGGAAATACTTACGCTGCTTAACTGCATCACCCTTTCCTCTTCAAGGAAAAAACCAACGCAGTGCTCAAGAGGTAGCATCCCCATCCGAGCAGGATTGACGTCCTTCAACGGCGGGCACTACTAGGAAAAGGCCTAGTAATGGCGCACCTAATTTGGCCATTAATGGCGCATTAGTGGTGCGCCATTAGTGCCAAGCCATTAGTATATTTTGCGCCATTAGTATATACAACAGTGCGCCATTAGTATGCCTCCCAGGGGGCCATGTATACCCAAGTGCTTTGGCATACTAATGGCGCACAACAACAGGATGCGCCATTAGTAACTTCGGCATACTAATGGCGCACTGTTTAATGATTCGCCATTAGTATCCTTTGGCATACTAATGGCGCACTATGAAGTGATGCGCCATTAGTATGAATATTAGGTTTTTTTATTTTTTTATTTTCTGTTTTTTGCATAGGTTACAAAATGTATAATTGGACAAAATATAGACAGCACACATCAACAACAGATTCATCGAATACAATATAAGATTAGTCTCTGAATACAATTCATCATTTTAGTCTCCGAATACAATTCATCATATTAGTCTCCGAATTGAAAAGACCGAACAAAGATAGAACATTATATTACAAGTCTCCAGACCGCGAGTTTATCTTCACATTACAAGTCGATATCGATCATCTAAACTACCATCACATAGAAGAGAGCTGCGGTCATCATGATGAGCATCATCACGATGAAACTCGTCTTCATCCGGTTCCTCCAACGCTCCCTCCCCTCTCCCGCTAGATAGCGGGCGTATCTAGATTCGGCCTTGTCCCTAGTGGTGTACCCTTTGTAACTGTTACCGCTGAATCGGTCACTACTAGGAAAAGGCCTACTAATGGCGCACCAGTTTTGCCTACTAATGGCGCATCACTGATGCGCCATTACTAGCATGCCATTAGTAATTTTTACTAATGGCGCACCACTGGTGCGCCATTAGTATCTGGTATACTAATGGAGCACCACTGGTGCGCCATTAGTATAGGCCATGGTGCGCCATTAGTATAGGCCACTGGTGCGCCATTAGTATAGGCCACGGTGCCATTAGTATTTTTAAATTTTGAAGGCGGGAAAATAGTAGTGGCGCACCGTCTAACCCCCACCGTGCGCCATTACTATTTTTGAATTTTGAATTTGGATCTGGATCATGATTTTTTTGCCCATTTTTTGCTAGTTTTTTTTGCTCGTTTTTTGGCACGATATTATTTCAACTTTTGTTCCTGTTTTTGGATCTTGTACGTTCTTTTGCCGTGTTCTTTTGCCGGAGAGGAGTTCGCCGGAGAGGAGGAGGAGGAGGAGGTCACCGGAGAGGCGCTCGCCTACATCGCCGGAGAGGAGTTCACCGAAGCATCGGAGAGGAGGAAGGAGAAACCATGAGGGAATGGGAGGAGAGGAGGGAGGAGGAGCTCACCGGAGAGGAGGGAGGAGAAACCGTGAGGGAGGGGGAGGGAAGGAGAGGAGGGAGGAGGAGGTTCCCGGAGAGGAGGAGGTCGCCGGAGAGGAGGAGGAGGAGGTCACCGGAGAGGAGGAGGAGGTCGCCGGAGAGGAGAAGGAGGTCGTCGGAGAGGAGGAGGAGGAGGTCGCCGGAGAGGAGAAGGAGGTCGCCGGAGAGGAGGAGATGGAGTGGAGGAGAGGAGGAGATGGAGTGGAGGAGGGAGGAGATGGAGTGGAGGAGAGGAGAGGAGGAGATGGAATGGAGGAGAGGTGGAGTGGAGGAGGTGCGCCCAGCCATGTATACGACATAGTAATGGCGCACCGTGGCCAGGTGCGCCATTACTATTTTTTTAATTATTTTTATTTATTTTGAATTTTGAAGGCGGGAAGATACTAATGGCGCACCATGGGCAGGTGCGCCATTAGTAACTCTTTTTATTTTTATTTTTTTGACTTATTTTGAATTTTGAAGGCGGGAAGATACTAATGGCGCACCATGGGCAGGTGCGCCATTAGTAACTTTTTTTATTTTGTTGACTTATTTTGAATTTTGAAGGCGGGAAGATACTAATGGCGCACCATGGGCTGGTGCGCCATTAGTAAATTTTAATTTTTTTGAATTTTTTTACCTATAGATCTTAAAAGCCCCGTATCTTTTTTTCTGTTAGGATTTTGAGGATTTTGAAAATGTTTAACTTGGTTCCCCCGGTTAAATTTGGATGTAACTTTTCGAGTAGATGATTTTTCATATAAAAAACTTTTTCATCCGAGTTAGTATGCAAAAGTTATGCCCATTTTTACAAATTCTCGAGAGATTTTGCAAATGAAGTCGAAATTCATATTTGCAAATTTTCCCAACAACTAGACCACATATCACATGGGAAACTTATTTTCTTTTATTTTTTTGACATTTTCATCATTTTCTTTTCTTTTTTTTTAAAACAGAAAAGGCGATCCACGCGGGGGGGGGGGGGGGGGGGTGTGCATTCGGTGGAAGTGGTGGCCAAGGTACTAATGGCGCACCGTGGCATGGTGCGCCATTACTAGTTGAACTAGTAATGGCGCATCACTCCCACGGTGCGCCATTAGTAGTTTTGAAAAAAATTAAATTTTTTTTACTAATGGCGCACCGTGGATGTGGTGCACCATTAGTATTTGGACACTAATGGCATACCAACACATGGTGCGCCATTAGTATATAGTAATGGCGCACCACATGTCTGGTGCGCCATTAGTGTCAATTCCATCTATAGCCCTTTTCCTAGTAGTGGGTGAACCTGTCTCCGACACTCCTCCCAGTCGTTGTAGACTCCGGGAACCTTACCCTTGTACACGACATACCACGGCATCGCTATGCAGTAGCCAAACGAAACGTTAGTACCAATTCACAGACAATACATAAGAAATATATAAGTATGCAACAGAACGATCGGAAGAGAAAAGCAAGACATTAATAGCATCGATTACATCTAAGTTGAATGACTCTCGAAACCAAAGAGACATACTACAAGTTCATTAAAGTTTAATTACAACATGAGCCAATCGATGTTTCAGAACTAGACACAGCATCACTGCTTTCGACTCGACTCAAGGGACCGGAGCGTGGATGAAGCCGCCGTCTATCGTGGGAGTCATGAAACAACGGGCGTTGTCAGCCTGCATTTGTAGGATTGTGTCGATGTCACTGTTGGACGGTTGATTTCTGAGGTAGAACTGCCCCGAGGTACGAAGGACATCTTGATGGATGATTTCCGCAAACTCCGACTGGATGCGGAAGAATTCTTGTCTGATGTCCGCGTCCTGGATTGCCGACACACTCGCGACCCAATCTTTGAGTCTACTCGGTAGCAGAAGTTGATGATGGTCCCGTACGATCGCCCGCATGTGATGGATGGCGTAGTAGGCACCCTTCTGACCGCCAGGCGGCTGCTTGACGCAGCAGAACGTCGTATTGTGGGAGAACACGTGCTTGCCGTACTTACGAATAGGCCTAGTGAAGGTGCCTCCAGATTTGACGTAGCCGGGGAGAACATCATCAAGAACTTTCTTGACATTTGTGTAGTCTACGTTCGACTGACGGTCTGGGTCGAAATACGTGGCCATGGAATATTTGTGGCTTAGGAGGATGAGCGTGCAACGTGTGTCACTGCAGAAAACACGGAATGTTAAAAGAAAAACGATCGAAATCTAAGAATTCATATGTTACGGGGCGGTTGAGGGGAGGACTTACTCGGGAAAGTAAGGCACGAGGAAGTTATCCTTATCTTGGTTTGCCAGAATGACGCCTTCGAGGTAAGAACTCGCGACTTGCCGGTCCCCAGCGCTGCCCAAGATCTTGGCACGCAAGCAGATGGGGTCGACTATCATTATGTCCGGGGTCTTGTCGCGAATGATCCACATCTCCATACTCAGCGAAAATAGCCGAACGAAGGTGTAGTGCAGCGGATGAAGGTTCAACATAGCGTGGATGTCATCAAACCACAGGACGATCGTACCCCCGATGGAGTTATCCACAAAGCCCTTGCCCTCTGGCACCTTGGCCGCGAAAACCGGGTATGCCACATCCTTCTCTCTGAGACGCCGCTTCTCCAAAGAAAGAACACTGTCATGCAGACTCCGCATAGCACCGGTTGCAGCATCGAGCATATTTCTCGGTAGCATCGGCCTACCCGCCACATGCACCCTCCTCGAGATATCCTCAGGTGAAGGTGGCCCGTCCTGAGCACGGATCGTACTCGGTGCCGGCTGGCCCCCACCCTTGCTAGTCATTCTTTTGCGTGCCTTCTTCTTCTCCTGTAATGGGACCGAGTTCTGCTCACAGACCGCCTTCTTGAGTGTGTTGGGGCTGATAATATTTCGCACCTCGCCTATCTGAGGCTCGGTGAAGTCGGCAGCTGGAGGCGTCTCCTGAGAGCTGAACGGCAGACGACGCCTGTTGCAACTTGGCTTCCCCGCGGTACCAGCTAGATCGCGCACGTCTTTTGTTGGGTTGGGTTCTTGAGAAGGAGGCCCCATGAAGTCGCCACCATACCCATGATCGGCAAAGTACTGATCAACGTTGGCAAATGTATCGTTGTCGTCATCGTTCTGATCCTGTGCCATATGCATGTTTGGATCCAGTGGCATAGGGATGTCTGGCACTGTTGCGGTGGTCTTGCCATGGGGCCGACTTGGCGCCGGCACGACAGACCTTGTTTTCCATACCTTCAGCAGCGGCTCTGGCGCCTTTCGCTTCTTTCCCGGCTCTGGCGCCTTTTGCTTCTTTCCCAGCAGTGGGCAGTCTTTCCAATTTTTCAACAGCTCGTCTATTTCCTCGCCGCTCCTCGTATGCGGGCGTCCTCGGGGTTCGGTTTCACCATCGAGCAGATCCTTGCGTTTTCTCCACAGGTCATCGTCGCGAAGCCACCTTCGATGTCCCATGAACACGGTTTTCGAAGACCCGGGATCTCTATCTAGCTGGCGATACGTTGTGTTATCCATGCACCTGACGCATCCAGAAAATCCGTGGACCACTTGCCCCGCGACATATCCGTAACCGAGATAGTCGTGCACCGTCATGAGCAGCACGGCTCTCATAGGAAAATATTCTTTCTCTGCGGCGTCCCACGTATTGGCTGGCGTTTTCCATAGCGTGTCAAGCTCCTCTTTCAGCAGCCCCAGATACAGATTGATGTCGTTCCCTGGTTGTTTCGGTCCTTCAATTAGCATACTCATGTGAATGTACTTCCTCTTCATGCACAACCAGGGGGGAATGTTGTACATCCACACAAACACAGGCCAGGTGCTATGTGTGCTTCTCTGGCTGCCAAACGGATTGACTCCATCGGTGCTCGCGCCCAGCATGATGTTTCTTGGATCATTCCCAAATTCTGGGTCTTCGAAGTTCAACGCTTGCCACTGGCTCGCATCCTTAGGGTGACTCAGCATCTTGTCTTTTTTATCTATCTCCGGATCATTTGCGTCATCTTCTCGCTTCTTCTCCTCCCTATCCGCGTGCCAACGCAGGAGCTTTGCTACCTTAGGGTCCGTGAAATACCGCTGCAGACCGGACATATGGTAGACGCCACACACCACTTTTCGGAAAGTACCACACCACTTTTCGAAGAGCTTTCTTCCTCTTCTTGTATCGAGTGACGCTGCACACCGGACATATGGTAGACTCCGCGTGCTCGTCCCGATAAATGATGCAATTGTTCATGCACACATGGTATTTCACGTGCGGTTAATCCAGAGGACACACGATTTTCTTCGCCTCCTCCAAACTGGTCGGGCACTTGTTCCCCTTGGGAAGAGGTTCTTGCCAGAATGACATGTTCTCGTCGAAGCATGCATCGGTCATTTTGTGTTTTACCTTCATCTCCAAAGCCATGAGCATTACTTTTAGGCGGGTATCCTCGGGCCTACATCCTTCATACAATGGAGTAACCGCGTCTAACTCAAGTTGATCCATCTTGGCTTTCTCTCGGGCGGCAGCTCTTGTGTTATCCGTCTGCTTGAGAAGCAGCTCTTGGATATGAGGGTCATGCACCCAGCCCATCGATGGTCCAGCGTCGTCTGTTCTGCCGGCATCATCATCTTCATGATCATGCCCGTCGTCTGCTCTGGCATCTTCCTCATCATCATGTCCTGCATCTTCTACACGATGACTGTGTACATCATCACCGTCGTTATCATCTCCTGGGGATTCTTCGTCTTCTCGCCCGCCCGAGCCGCGGTGGTTGTCTTGCCGCCCTTCCTCATTTCTTGCCCGGCCCCCATGGATGACTTCGTAGTCATCTTCATCACATGCCACCGATAGCCATCCATGAAACCACGCAAGAGCAGGTGGTCCCGCACCTGCCCGGATTCCGGGTCCGCAATAAGGCTCTTCAGCTTGCATCTTTGACACGGACATCTTATCTCCGTCTCGTTCTTTTGAAGCATCTCGGCCTTCGCGGACCTCAAAAACCTATTCACGATGCCTTCGGTCATCATGCGGACCATGGTCGCCTGCGGGGTAGAGCAAAACGATATTTTAGAACCAAGAAAAAATTTGGCATGACTTTCCCTAAAAATAGGACCAAAAAGAATGCTTAATGCCAAAATTCTCGCCGAAATGGAAATGAATCAACATTCCGGAAAAATATTGGCAACTATCGCATTTCAAATACCGGTACACCTCCAAACACAAACACATATGCAACACCACAAACATATGCAACACCACGAACATACATAGATCTAGCTAGGCCATAAAAAGTGCATGTGCACATTGTTGTAGGGAGAACAACATAAATATAGCTTCCCCCCATACTTACCTATAAAAACAAGGTAATTTAACCACTTAAATTCAATGAATCTATGGTGGAAATGAGGTGAAAAAGAGGAGGCACCTGAGACAAGGAGAAGGTGGAGAGAATGAAGTGGGGAGAAAGTAAGTGTGGGTAGGAGAGGCTGTCCAAAATATCTTGTTGCTGCCCACTTACTAATGGCGCACCAACTCTAAATGCGCCATTAGTAATCCAGGTTACTAATGGCGCACCTTCTGGTGGTGCGCCATTAGTAGTTTTGCAAAAAAAAAGAAAACATACTAATGGCGCACTGTTCCACAATGCGCCATTACTAGTTTAAACTAGTAATGGCGCACGGTGGAACAGTGCGCCATTAGTAGTTTTGCAAAAAAAAAAGAATAAAAAATATAATAAAAAAGACATACTAATGGCGCACTGCTCAACAGTGCGCCATTACTAGTTTAAACTAGTAATGGCGCACGGTGGAACAGTGCGCCATTAGTAGTTTTGCAAAAAAAGGAATAAAAAATATAATAAAAAAAACAACATTAGTGGCGCACTTTCTGACCGGTGCGCCATTACTAGTTACAACTAGTAATGGCGCACTGTGTCTGGATACGCCATTAGTATGTTTGGACAGGCGCACTAGTTCAAATTTTTTTTGATACTAATTGCGCATCCTGGGCCAGGTGCGCCATTAGTAGTTTCAACTCTAATGGCGTATCCGAAGGTGGTGCGCCATTAGTATATACTAATGGCGCACCGCTTGTCTGGTGTGCCATTAGTGTCAATCCCATCTATAGCCCTTTTTCTAGTAGTGGGGGTTCAAGCAGAGAATTTCCCCAACCCATCCAGGGGGAACGAGTGTGCTTCGTTTCCTACTTGCTAAGAGGCGTCGGATTTCCAGTCCACCCATTCATCTGAGGACTTATGGACTATTATGGCCTCCAACTGCACAATTTCACTCCTGCCTCCATCCTGCACATCGCGGGTCACGTTGCCCTTTATGAGCTATTCCTGGGCTGTGAGGCCCATTTTGAATTATGGAGGAAACAGTTTTGCCTCGTCCCTCATAATCAAATGGGATCAATATTCCAAGTGGGGGGAGCCGAGGTATGGCGCATTGCTACCTCTTGAGCACTACGTTGGTTTTCCTTTGAAGAGGAAAGGGTGATGTAGCAAAGCAGCGTAAGTATTTCCTTCAGTTTTTGTGAACGAAGGTATCAATCCAGTAGGAGACCACGCTCGAGTCACCTCGTACCTACACAAACAAATAAGAACCTCGCAACCAATGTGATAAAGGGGTTGTCAATACCTTCATGCACACTTGCAAGAGTGAGATCTGATAGAGATAATAATAAGATATATATTTTTGGTATTTTTATGATATAGATTGAATGTAAAGATTGTAAAATAAAATAGATTGGAAACTTGTATGATGTAAAATAGACCCGGGGGCCATAGGTTTCACTAGTGGCTTCTCTCAAGATAGCATAAGTATTACAGTGTGTGAACAAATTGTGTCGAGAAATTGATAAAAAA
The DNA here is from genome assembly GCA_034509565.1 of Triticum monococcum. Taxonomy (NCBI): domain Eukaryota; kingdom Viridiplantae; phylum Streptophyta; class Magnoliopsida; order Poales; family Poaceae; genus Triticum; species Triticum monococcum. Next base: position 23,263,170 of record CM067842.1, on the reverse strand, counting down.
GCGAATAATTATGAGAATGTCTAGGTATGATCATGTATATGGGCATCACGTCCGTGACAAATAGACCGACTCCTGCCTGCATCTACTACTATTACTTCACACATCGACCGCTATCCAGCCTGGATCTAGAGTATTATTTCATAAGAACAGAGTAACTCCATAAGCAAGATGACATGATGTAGAGGGATAAACTCATGCAATATGATATAAACCCCATCTTTTTATCCTCGATGGCAACAATACAATACATGTTGTTTCCCTTTCTGTCACTCGGATCGAGCACCGCAAGATTGAACCAAAAGCTAAGCACTTCTCCCATTGCAAGAAAGATCAATCTAGTAGGCCAAACCAAACTGATAATTCAAAGAGACTTGCAAAGATAACCAATCATACATAAAGGAATTCGGAGAAGATTCAAATATTGTTCATAGATAATCTTGATCATAAACCCACCATTCATCGGATCTCGACAAACACACCGCAAACGAAGATTACATGGAATAGATTTCCAAGAGAATCGAGGAGAACTTTGTATTGAGATCCAAAGAGAGAGAACAAGCCATCTAGCTACTAGCTATGGACCTGAAGGTCTGAGGTAAACTACTCACACATCATCGGAGGGGCCATGGAGTTGATGTAGAGGCCCTCCGTGATCAATGCCCCCTCCGGCGGAACTCCGGAAAAGGCCCCAAGATGGGATCTCTTGTGTACAGAAGGTTGCGGCGGTGGAAAGAGGGTTTCGTGGTGGTCCTGGATGTTTTCGGGGTATGTCAATATATATAGGAGGAAGAAGTAGGTCGGTGGAGCCACGAGGGGCCCACGAGGGTGGAGGGCGTCCCCAGGGGGGTAGACGCGACCCCCTGCCTCGTGGCCTACTTCTTTCCTATGGATCACGTTCGTTCCAAAAATCATGCACCCGAAGGTTTCATTCCGTTTGGACTCTGTTTGATATTATTTTTCTGTGAAACACTGAAATAGGCAAAAAAAACAGCAATTTGGGATGGGCCTCCGATTAATAGGTTAGTCCCAAAAATAATATAAAAGTGTATAAATAAGCCCATTAAACACCCAAAACAGAATATATAATAACATGGAACAATCAAAAATTATAGATACATTGGAGACGTATCAATCATCCCCAAGCTTAATTCCTGCTCGTCCTCGAGTAGGTAAATGATAAAAACTGAATATTTGATGTGGAATGCTTCCTGATATATTTCTCAATGTAATTTTCTTTATTGTGGCATGAATGTTTATATCCTAAAGATTCAAGATAAAAGTTTAATATTGACATAAAAATAATAATACTTCAAGCATACTAACTAAGCAATCATGTCTTCTCAAAATAACATAGCCAAAGAAAGTTCATCCCTACAAAATCATATAGTTTGGTCATGCTCCATTTTCGTCACACAAGAATGCTCTCATCATGCACAACTCCAATGACAAGCCAAGCAATTGTTCCATACTTTAGTAATCTCAAACTTTTTTCAACTTTCCCGCAATACATGAGCGTGAGCCATGGATATAGCACTATGGGTAGAATAGAATATAATGAAGGGGGTTATGTGAAGAAGTCAAAAAAGGAGAAAGTCTCACATCGACGCGGCTAATCAATGGGCTAGGGAAATGCCCATCAATTGATGTTAATGCAAGGAGTAGGGATTACCATGCAACGGAAACACTAGAGTTATAAATGTATGAAAGCTCAACAAAATAAACTAAGTGCGTGTGCATCCAACTTGCTTGCTCACGAAGACCTAGGGCACTTGAGGAGGCTCATTGTTGGAATATACAAGCCAAGTTCTATAATGAAAAATTTCCACTAGTATATGAAAATGACAAAACAAGAGACTCTCTATCATAAATATCATGGTGCTACTTTGAAACACTATTGTGGAAAAAGGATAGTAGCAATGCCCCCTTTTTTGGGGCCTTCTTTTTTTATTTGGCATTTTTTGGGGGACAATGCTCTATTAATGATGATCATCACATTTCTATTTATTTACAACTCAATGATTACAACTCGATACTAGAACAAGATATGACTATATGAATGCCTCCGGCGGTGTACCGGGATGTGCAATGACTCATGAGTGACATGTATGAAAGAATTATGAACGGTGGCTTTGCCACAAATACGATGTCCACTACATGATCATTCAAGGCAATATAGCAATGATGATGCGTGTCATAATGAACGGAACGGTGGAAACTTGCATGGCAATATATCTCGAAATGGCAATGGAAATGCCATAATAGGTAGGTATGGTGGCTGTTTTGAGGAAGATATAATGAAGTTTATGTGTAATAGAGCGTATCGTATCACGGGGTTTGGATGCACCGGTGAAGTTTGCACCAACTCTCAAGGTGAGAAAGGGCAATGCACGGTACCGAAGAGGCTAGCAATGATGGAAGGGTGAGAGTGCGTATAATCCATAGACTCAACATTAGTCATAAAGAACTCACATACTATTGCAAAAACCTACAAGTCATCAAAAAACAAGTAATACGCGCATGCTCCTAGGGGGATAGATTGGTAGGAAAAGACCATCGCTCGTCCCCGACCGCCACTCATAAGGAAGACAATCAAATAACACCTCATATTTCAAATTTGTTACACAATGTTTACCATACGTGCATGCTATGGGACTTGCGAACTTTAACACAAGTATTCCTCAAATTCACAACTACTCAACTAGCACAACTTTCACAACAACAACAACAACCCCCCTATAACAACAGATAGTTTCCAACGAAAAATCAGATGTGTTGCAAGTATCCCACCTCTCCCATGTTTTTTTATTTGACCCCTTGCACGTCTTGAGAAGAGTCTCTGTAGATCTCTTATCTTCTCCCGCCCGTAACAGAAACTTCCCTACTTTTCTGCCGCGAGAAGCCCTAGAAGAATCTCTTAATCCATAATTGGTGGTGGCGCCTTCCATTCCAAATCTCTGCCTAGGTCTGCATCTCTACCTCCCTATTTTGTTGTGCTGCCCCTTTTCTGATCTATCTAGTGTCAATCATCATTCTCACCAATACTAATCCATCTGGTTGACCCTCGCTGGATTGGAATTTGGATGATGTGTCAACAGTGCAGGGGCAGGGTTGATGGATCCGCGATGGACTGCAAAAGCCTATGAGATCCGCATGAAGGTCATCTGCACCAATCCCTGCCACACTGACATCATCTTCTCGCAAGGCAAGGTACGTATACATCGAAGGATTCAGAAGTACAAACGTGTAGTACCTGCTACTAACTTTGTTCCTGAATCACTTTCGATTTCATAGGATCTTCTAGTACACGAGGCCTGTGGTTAAGTTTCTCGGATTTAGCCGCTGATGAGTACGTGAAGGCGACCCAAGACAAAGGCAAATGTATAAGATGTAAGAGCATCTTCAGCCGCGCCCTCAACAGGCCATTCCCAGGCGTTCTTATCGCGCCGACGCCAAAAAAACGGCCCAGTCGTGCCCCCAGAAGCCCGTTTTTCGCCGTCTCGGGCCAAAATTGGTGCCGGCGTATCCAGGCCGAACCCGGCGCCCTGGGGGGGGGGGGGCTGGGGAGCCGGCACAAGCGAAAAGGGCGCGTGGGTCTGCCTTGTCGGCGAGTCGAGCGCCTCTTCCCGCCGTTTCTTGCCGCTTTCCCCCCACTTCCCTCCCACTCGCCTTCCTCATGCCATTCTCTTCCTTCCTCCCGCCAAACTCTCTCCCGCTCGCCTTCCAGTCGGCTGCCATGCCACCGAAGAAGTACGTCGTCCCACGCGCGGTGGCAACCGCGACCGACACCATGGCCCAGCCGAAGCAGAGGAAGCCGAGGGCACCGCCGTCCAGGCCACCAGGCATGCCAAATGCCGAGTGGAGGGCGGAAATTCAGCGACGCAAGGCTGTCGCCGCCGACCGGCGGAACAGGGCCATCGCCAAGAAGGCCCGCGACAACGCGGTGCGCACGGCTGTGGCTGCCTCATCGGCGGACCAGACGGGGATGATGAATCCACCCGGCAGCCACGCCCAGTACACGCCCTAGGGACAGCAAGGCGTCAGTTCTCCGCAGCCACGGGGATCGCCCTCGCCGGGCTACGCTGACGGCGACGCGCACGGTGGGTTCAACCCAAATGTGACCTTCCCCCATGGACACCCGGCCCAGCGCACACCCTCGCCCGCCTTCGCCGCGTGCAGTACCCTCCATACAACTACTCGCCGTCCGCCTACGCGTCCTCACCGACGCCCCCTTTCTGCCGTGGCCCACTGCCCTTCTCGCACCTCGACGACACTGACGAGACCGAAGCTGACATGGACGACATCATTGCGGCAGGTTCAACCGCAGCCGCCGCGTCTCCCGGGTTCGTCACCCAGGACGAGACGGTGGATCTCAATGACGGCATGGACGGCGAGCTCGGCTACGTCTACGGCGAGGACGAGCAGGAGGCGCAGGAGCCGGAGGAGGATGAGGAGGAGGACGACGATGAGAAGGAGGAGCCGGCGCCTGTTCCAATCAAGGGCGCAAGAAGAAGAAGCGGGCGGCCAGGCCAGGCGAGCCGAGCATCAAGTGGACGTCCAAGGAGGAGGAATGCCTCGCCGAAGCATGGAAAGTCGTCTGCCTCGACCCGACCACCGGCACGAACCAGAGCATCGACATGTACTGGGACCGCATCAAGGCCGAGTTCAACGAGCGCAAGCTCGTCGACCCCTACTTCAAAGGCGTCTACATGCAGCGCGGCTCCAAGGCGACGGCGAACCATTGGGGGCATATCCAGGGGGCGTGCAACAAATGACATGGGGTCGTCGAGGAGGTCGCGGCTCGCCTGGAGAGCGGCGCCAGCATCGAGGATCAGGTATGCCACGCCGGCCTCCCGCCTCTCTTCGCCGTGTACGCGCGCCAACTGTTTGTTCCTCCGCGCAGTCCCTGAGAGTAGAAGCCACCAGCACCTCCTCGGCCAACCAGAAGCCTCCACATCACCCTCCTGCTCCTCCCAGCTGCGCCAGGCCGCGAAGCCCATCGTCGGCCCGCCACAGGCCGCAACTGGGCCTGATGCGCCCGTCCTGCACCGCCGCCCATCCCGTCGTCTCCCTGCTTGCGTCGCCTGGCTACCGAGCAGCGCCTCCCTCGCCAAGCATCGCCGCCGCCTCGCTAGAACCCCGCGATGCCGGATCCCCGCCGTCGGTGAGGAACGTGCCTCCGCGCCCCTTCTGCTCCTTCCTCCACTTGGTTCCCCTCACCTCGCTCCCTCCTTTTCCCTCCAGAGATCCGTCACCACCGCTCTAGCCAGAGAGGGCCTAGAGCTTGCCGGGGCTTCAACGGCCCTCGCCCTTGCCGGGAATGGGTCCCGGAGCCCGATCTGGCCTCCACCACTCCAGATCCGTCGTCCCCGTCGATCCCCTGCCTCTCCACCGCCCGTCATCGCCATGGATCGCCGCTGGCGCCCCTGCCATGGCCTCGCTCGACCTCCTGTTGAGGGAGATGACGAGCGCCCGCCTCCACCTGACGTGGGCCGCGTCCTGCGCGAGGCCCAGCAACCAGCAACCAACCTCCTACAGCCCAGCTCCACCTCAGGCCGATTTGGCCCAAGGTGAGCAGATCCCCTCGAGCGCCTGTGCTCCTGTTGTGGCCCAGTCTAGCAGAATTCGGCCCGATTCATGTTTTTTTCTGCGGAACGATTTTGCCCATTTATTCCTGAGACAGCCAGTTTTGCAGTTTAGTCCTTGTTTTTCATGCATTTAATATCTCACAATTGGCGCATCGGATTAAAATGATTTATATATGAAACTTGACTAGAATTTCATCTAGTTTAATAAGATGCCATTTTCTTACCATGTTAAAATGTTTAAAATGTTGTTTGCATTAATTTGCTCCTATGCCATGTCAAAATGATTTAATTCACAACTAATTAACCGTAGCTCCGATTTAAATAAATTATATATGTAAATGGGGTAGAATTTTGCCTAGTTTAACATGGTGGCATCATATTGCATGTTTAACAACTCTAAAATATTGTTTAGGGCAGAACAGTACCAAACCTTAAATTATGCATATGAGGATTTTCCGGATTTGTTGTTTGTTGTTTCCGGCCTCATTTAATCTTGCCTAGATAGGTAGTTTTGTTGTGCTTCACCCCTTGCCATGTTAATCAACATTTAATATTGTTGGGTACATAAACGAGAGAGAACTAAATAATTGATGTGGTGTTTTGTCAATATGCATCCCGATGCATATTGAGCTCCACTTAATTTGTAGGGTTGCTTGTGCACCTTGCCATGCCATGCCTCTTTAAACTGGACATGCATCATAATTGTTTGTGCAATTGCCATGTTGATGTGTTGGTTGTTTACTATGTTGTGTGCTTCTTTTCCGGTGATTGCTTCTTCGGGTTGGTTCCGGTAACGTCGCGTTTGTGAGGATCCGTTCAACTTCGTCCGTTTATCTTCTTCATGGACTCATTCTTCTTCCTTGCGGGATTTCAGGCAAGATGATCATACCCTCGAAATCACTACTATCTTTGCTATGCTAGTTTGCTTCGCTCTTTTGCTATGCCAATGCTACGATGCCTACCACTTGCTTGTTAGCCTCCCAATTGCCATGTCAAACCTCTAATCCACCATGTCCTAGCAAACCGTTGATTGGCTATGTTACCGCTTTGCTCAGCCCCTCTTATAGCGTTGTTAGTTGCAGGTGAAGATTGGAGGCCGTTCCTTGTTGGAACATTTGTTTTTCTTGTTGGGATATCACTATATATCTTATTTAATTAATGCATCTATATACTTGGTAAAGGGTTGAAGGCTCGGCCTTATGCCTGGTGTTTTGTTCCACTCTTGCCGCCCTAGTTTCCGTCATATCGGTGTTATGTTCCCGGATTTTGCGTCCCTTACGCGGTTGGGTTATAATGGGAACCCCTTGACAGTTCGCTTTGAATAAAACTCCTCCGGCAAGGCCCAACCTTGGTTTTACCATTTGCCACCCAGCATTTCTTTTCCCTTGGGGGTGGCACGCCCAAGGATCATCTTTATTTTAACCCCCCCGGGCCAGTGCTTGTCTAAGTGTTGGTCCAACCCAGAGCACCGTGCGGGGCCGTCCCTTGGCAACTTGGGTTACGTTGGCTCCCGTACGCTTAGCTTATCCGGTGTGCCCTGAGAACGAGATATGTGCAGCTCCTATCGGGATGTCGACGCATCGGGTGGTCTTGCTGGACTTGTTTTACCATTGTCGAGGATGTATTGTTGTACCAGGATACCGAGTCTGATCGGAACGTCTCGGGTGGAGGTCTATTCCTTCATTGATCGTGAGAGCTTGTGATGGGCTAAGTTGGGACACCCCTGCAGGGATTTGATCTTTCGAAAGCTGTGCCCGCGGTTATGGGCAGATGGGAATTTGTTAACGTCCGGTTGTAGAAAACCTGAACTTGACCTTAATTAAAATGATTCAACAGCGTGTGTAACCGTGATGGTCTCCTTCCGGCGGAGTCTGGGAAGTGAACACGGTTGTTGGAGTTATGCTTGACGTAGGTAGTCCAGGATCACTTCTTGATCATACTTTTATCGACCGTGCTTTGCCTTCTCTTCTCGCTCTCATTTGCGTATGTTAGCCACCATATATGCTAGTCGCTTGCTGCAGCTCCACCTCATACCTTTACCTTACCCATAAGCTTAAATAGTCTTGATCGCGAGGGTGCGAGATTGCTGAGTCCCTGTGGCTCACAGATACTTCCAAAACCAGCTTGCAGGTGCCGATGAGACCGTGCAGATGAGATAACTAAGCTCAGGAGGAGCTCGATGAAGATCTTGTCCTTTGTGTTGTTTCGTTCCAGTTGATCAGTAGTGGAGCCCAGTTGGGGTCGATCGGGGACCTTTGTTGCATTTGGGGTTCTTCTTTTATTTTGGTTCCATAGTCAGACCATGAGTGTATTTGATTGATGTAATGTTTATTCATGTAATTGTGTGAAGTGGCGATTGTAAGCCAACTATGTATCTTTTCCCTTATGTATTACATGGGTTGTGTGAAGATTACCTCAATTGCGACATATGCCTTCAATGCGATTATGTCTCTAAGTCGTGCCTCGACACGTGGGAGCTATAGTCGCATCGAGGGTGTTACAAGTTGGTAATCAGAGCCTTCCCCGACCTTAGGAGCCCCCATTGCTTGATCGTTTTTAGTGGCCGAGTTGTGTCTAGAAAAATGTTTTGAGTCTTCTAGGAATTATATATCGGAGAGTTTAGGAATTCTTTTTACTTCCCAGTCTCCTCATCGCTCTGGTAAGGCATCCTGACGTAGACTTTTGACTCTTCTATTCTCAAATTTCACTAAAAAAAATTTAGGATCACGCGGGTATCTTGGAATCGTTCCGATGGTTTTATGATGAGAACATTGTCTTGGTGCCTCCTGTCAGGGGTTTTGTGGAAGTGTCCCGGGGAGTTGAGCTATGAGGTGTTGTCATCATAATTTTATCATTGCAGTTCTGGAATACCTGAGTTTAGTACGCCGACATCGAAAATCTCTTTTATGCAGTTCGTTGGTGAGATAACCTCGACGCCACCCAGTACTGGGGCGGGAGTTCGGGAGTATCGCCATAACTTGTATAACAGATGCTTTTCGGAGGTTGAGGTAGATGATTTCCGAAGGTTTCTTGGTTATGTGTTGAAGGATGGATACAGCTGGATGTAGGAATTGCTAGTTTGGGTGAGATATTATGCTTTCCCTGTATCCCCAACACCTGATTGCATAACCGGAAAGTTTCGGGAGTTTCATAGGTGGGAATTCAAGTAGCTCTTAGGATATCTTTCCGACAAACGTATGATTTGAAATTGGGGTTCGACGTCTAGTGGTCCGCCTATTCACAGTCGATTTTACAGTGGTCTCGTTGTGTCTTAAAGAGTCCTTGGCTATGCCGACTCGGGGACGCTTCATATGTCATGTGCACTGCCTTGTACATGATGGTGCTGTAGAATCAAGCCCGTGTAGGTCCCACCATGAAAACTTCGGACGAAATCTCTATCATATGTTTGTTCCGGCTTATTCTGCAAGCCAATCCTTTGTTTTTGTTTTGAGTTTTGGTGTTCGAGTTGCTTCAAAGTCAAATGTTGATTCCATCCCTTGTCTAAATGGTGTTCTCATGCTCCGATGTGAATACTAATCCTTCTTGATCATCAAGATTGTTTTGTCAATCCTTTTTATCCGGTGTGCTTCTCTTCAAGTGAATCCGATCGTTTTCAACTTCCGCAAGATCAATTATCACTTCTTCTCAATGGTGTTTGTTTCATCCGTCTCCAAGTTGCCTTTGTTTTTCCCGCCCACCCACCCTTTTTCTGCAAGGATTCAGATTTCTTAATCAAGTATCCATTTTATTGATGGGAAGCTTCTCCATTCCTTTTCCGTCAATATTCTTATCCGGTGATTCTCAAGAAGATGCTAACGAAGCTTCAAATTCGTCTCGCGTCACTCATTTTCTTCTCCGGTGGAACCAATTCAAGCTTTCGGTGTTGATCATATCTTTTTCCTCGTCTCAAATACCTTCTCATGCCGGTGCACCTCATATTCATTCACTTCTCGCTATTAATTGTTCCAGAGTGCTCAAGATATCTCAAAGATTCGTGTTTTCCACTCTGCATTCGTTCAACATCTTTCCGGATTGGTATCTCATTCAAGTCATTTAATTCAACCGATGAAATCTTTTTTTAATCATTCTAATGGTGTTTTCTCTTGAGTGGGCCCTAACCCACAGGTCTTTTCCCAGGATCTTACCTGACTCTTCGTATTTTTCTGGAGCTTTTCAAATTCTTTTCTAAAGTTTGACATAAGAATAAATTGTCATCAGTCAAATGTCTTTCTCCAAGATCTTCCAATCCTTTTCATCGTTGGCTCAACCTCTTCGTTTTGATTCTTCCGGAGTATCTAAGTAATTCTTGGTGGTGTTTCTCGTCGTCATTCTCAACATTGGAAGACCGAAGAAGAGTTTTTCCTCCATATCTGGCTTCATTCTCTTCATGATTCGTGGCTCTAGTTTGTTGCCATACTCTCATAATTATTTTCGATTGTGAGAATTCTTTTCACCCATCCGGAGCAATTCAGGAGACTTTTCAGTTTGATTCTTCGAAGCCCATCATCTCATACTTATTCATTCTCAACTTTCAGTTATCGTTCTCCTAATCTTATCGGTGCATCGATCAATTATCCTCTAATCAGTTCTTGATCTCTTCGTTTTCATGTAACTAAATTCTCTCAAGAATCTTCGGTTATTTGCTAATTCTTCCCGGTGTTTCTTTACATTCTCTTCGTTCTTTTTCAATTCTCACGGTGGTTCGTTCAAGATTTCTCTTCCTTCGTTATCATATCAATTCCTGCATTGTTCCAATCCTACCGGTGGTTCGTTAAAGACGTTCTCAAATTTATGTTATATCTCTCTTAATCCTTTTCTACGAGACTAAGTAATATGCCAAATCCGTTGATTGCCATCAATTTAATTAGTGAAGGATAAGCAAAACATAATTCTCATTCTTGTTCATTCAAGTGATTAATTCCTTATTCCGGAGGTTCATCAAATTCTTGATTTCTATTGTGTCATCTTCTCTTTTCCCGGAGTTCCAGCCTCTTTCAATTATATTATCACACAGACCCATCTAAATCATTGCATGGGTTCACCTTGTGTTTTCAATTTCTCTTTCTTTTTATCCTTTCGTTACCGGAGTTCCTTTCACTTCTCTTTCCTTTCGCTTGATCATTCTTTTATTACCGGAGTTTTTCATAGATGTTCTACTTGATGGTTCATCAAGGATTTATATTCCCTCTCCAAGAGTTCATCGAGATTCTTTTCAAAGGAGCTCAAGCTTTCTTCATCTTGTTATCCGGAGTGCATTTCCGTCTACCATATTATCGGAGGTGGTATTATGTCATTCTTAATAATTTGAGTTCATGATTCAAAATTATTAAGAATGAGGTATTTTAAATCCATCAATTTCTTCTTTGGAGTTATCTTGGGTTATATTTCACTAAAGCCTTCCCTAAGGGTTGTTGCTATCTATGGTGCTTATAAATGACCCAAGTTCTTCTTTTATCCTCCCGGTGATACACTTTCTCGTCTCCTTGTTCTTATCAATCCAATTCTTTTTCCCGTGACTGGCAGGTTGTCACCTCATAATATTTGAGATGTATTCCATAAGACCATATCAAGCTTATTCTTTTCGTTGTTGATTTCCCGACAACTTCGTTCAACCCTTCTCCAAAGATGCCTTTCAAGCTCTTTTGTGGCAGAAGTTGGCATTTTCTTCTCCATTCTCCTATTTCAATTATCTATCCTCTATTCTTTTGTTCTGGAGGCATTGTGATGTTGCTCTCCTCAACCCATCTTCTCGGATTGTCAGGACCATGTTTTGATCGTGCTTATCCTTTTAACCGGAGTGTTGTGTCCCTTTGCTCAAGCTATTTCATTTTATCAAGCCTTTCACCTCTTTTCAACCGGAGTGCTGTATGAGATCTTTCTTACCCCTTGTTTCAATTCAGTCAATAGTTCGGAGGAAGTGTATTGGGATTTCATCAAGTATCTTCTCATCTTATCAAGTTCTTATTCAATTCCTTTTCTTTTCAACCGGAGTGCTGCCCGAATTTTGGTTTTTCATTGATCCCCTTCCTTAACCGGAGTGTTTTTCTATATATATCTTTCCTTCAACCTCAAGGTTTCGCAATGCTCTTTGTCCCTCGTTTCTAACGGAGTGTTTTCGACCTAGTTCACCTTCGTGGTATTCTTTTCTCGAATTTGTTCAACCTTGCAAGGTTCTTTGGTTTCACTCGGTTGTCAAAGAAGCAACTTAGTTTTACCTCTTCTCTTTCTTTTCCGTTGTCCCTCCGGTGCCATTCTAGATCTCGGGACGAGATCCTCTCGTAGTGGTGGAGTGTTGTAACGCCCCGAGACCGATGTGCCAGGTGTCCTCCAGTTATTTGTTGTTATTGCCTTGCCTTGTGCTTGCGTGTTGCATCTTGTCATGTCATCATATGCATTGCATCATCATGTTTTCAAAACTTGCATCCGTCCCGGTCTCCTCGTTCCTTCCGTTGTTCGTTCTGAGCCCAGACACACTTGCACATGCCCGCGGCATGTCCGAAATATTATTTTATAAGTGGCTGGAAAATATTCTCGGAATGGGATGAAAGTTGGCGTGCGGTGTTGTTTTGTTGTTAGTAGGCCTCCTGCCAAGTTTCATCTCATTCGGAGTTCGTTTGACGCCCCAACGGATAAATATAGCGGCATTATAGTCGGTCAAAACGTTGGACGTTTTCGGTCTCCGGAAACAATTGCCGAGGTCCTCTCCTCTCCTCTCATCTCAGCCCAACCTCTCTTCACAGCCCACTAACCCACCTATCTAACCCCTCTCCGCTCCGGGTCGTCCGATCGGGATCGAACGGCTCCGGAATGGACAAAAATCCCCCTAACCTAGCCCCCTTGCCTATATATAGATCCCCTCCTTGCCATTTGGGCAGCCTAGCCCCTCCACCTACCTCTAGCCTCCCCCCTCCTCAGATTCCGCGCCCAGCCGTCCCTCCGTCCCCACTTGGCGCCGTCCCTGAGAGTAGAAGCCACCAACACCTCCTCGGCCGTCCCTGAGAGTAGAAGCCACCAACACCTCCTCGGCCAACCAGAAGCCCATCATCGGCCCGCCACGGGCCGCAACTGGGCCTGATGCGCCCGTCCTGCACCGCCGCCCATCCCGTCGTCTCCCTGCTTGCGTCGCCTGGCTACCGAGCAGCGCCTCCCTCGCCAAGCATCGCCGCCGCCTCGCTAGAACCCCGCGATGCCGGATCCCCGCCGTCGGTGAGGAACGCGCCTCCGCGCCCCTTCTCCTCCTTCCTCCACTTGGTTCCCATCACCTCGCTCCCTCCTTTTCCCTCCAGAGATCCGTCACCACCGCTCTAGCCAGAGAGGGCCTAGAGCTCGCCGGGGCTTCAACGGCCCTCGCCCTCGCCGGGAATGGGTCCCCGGAGCCCGATCCGGCCTCCACCACTCCAGATCCGTCGTCCCCGTCGATCCCCTGCCTCTCCACCGCCCGCCATCGCCATGGATCGCCGCTGGCGCCCCTGCCATGGCCTTGCTCGACCTCCTGTTGAGGGAGATGACGAGCGCCCGCCTCCACCTGACGTGGGCCGCGTCCTGCGCGAGGCCCAGCAACCAGCAACCAACCTCCTACAGCCCAGCTCCACCTCAGGCCGATTTGGCCCAAGGTGAGTAGATCCCCCTCGGCGAGGGCGAGGAAACTTGTAACACCCTCAATGCGGCTATAGCTCCCACGTGTCGAGGCACGACTTAGAGACATAATCGCATTGAAGGCATATGTCGCAAGTGAGGTAATCTTCACACAACCCATGTAATACATAAGGGAAAAGATACATAGTTGGCTTACAATCGCCACTTCACACAATTACATGAATAAACATTACATCAATCAAATACACTCATGGTACGACTACGGAACCAAAATAAAAGAAGAACCCCAAATGCGACAAAGGTCCCCGATCGACCCCAACTGGGCTCCACTACTGATCAACTAGAACGAAACAACACAAAGGACAAGACCTTCATCGAGCTCCTCCTGAGCTTGGTTGTCTCATCTGCACGGTCTCATCGGCACCTGCAAGCTGGTTTTGGAAGTATCTGTGAGCCACAGGGACTCAGCAATCTCGCACCCTCGTGATCAAGACTATTTAAGCTTATGGGTAAGGTAGAGGTATGAGGTGGAGCTGTAGCAAGCGACTAGCATATATGGTGGCTAACATACGCAAATGAGAGCGAGAAGAGAAGGCAAAGCACGGTCGATAAAAGTATGATCAAGAAGTGATCCTGGACTACCTACGTCAAGCATAACTCCAACAACCGTGTTCACTTCCCGGACTCCGCCGGAAGGAGACCATCACGGTTACACACGCTATTGAATCATTTTAATTAAGGTCAAGTTCAGGTTTTCTACAACCGAATGTTAACAAATTCCCATCTGCCCATAACCGCGGGCACGGCTTTCGAAAGATCAAATCCCTGCAGGGGTGTCCCAACTTAGCCCATCACAAGCTCTCACGGCCAACGAAGGAATAGACCTCCACCCGAGACGTTCCGATCAGACTCGGTATCCTGGTACAACAAGACATCCTCGACAATGGTAAAACAAGTCAAGCAAGACCACCCGATGCGCCGACATCCCGATAGGAGCTGCACATATCTCGTTCTCAGGGCACACCGGATAAGCTAAGCGTACAGGAGCCAACGTAACCCAAGTTGCCAAGGGACGGCCCCGCACGGTGCTCTGGGTTGGACCAACACTTAGACAAGCACTGGCCCGGGGGTGTTAAAATAAAGATGAACCTTGGGCGCGCGACCCCCAAGGGAAAAGAAAGGCTGGGAGGCAAATGGTAAAACCAAGGTTGGGCCTTGCCGGAGGAGTTTTATTCAAAGCGAACTGTCAAGGGGTTCCCATTATAACCCAACCGCGGAAGGGACGCAAAATCCGGGAACATAACACCGATATGACGGAAACTAGGGCGGCAAGAGTGGAACAAAACACCAGGCATAAGGCCGAGCCTTCCACCCTTTACCAAGTATATAGATGCATTAATTAAATAAGATATATAGTGATATCCCAACAAGAAAAACAAATGTTCCAACAAGGAACGGCCTCCAATCTTCACCTGCAACTAACAACGCTATAAGAGGGGCTGAGCAAAGCGGTAACATAGCCAATCAACGGTTTGCTAGGACATGGTGGGTTAGAGGTTTGACATGGCAATTGGGAGGCTGACAAGCAAGTGGTAGGCATCATAGCATTGGCATAGCAAAAGAGCGAAGCAAACTAGCATAGCAAAGATAGTAGTGATTTCGAGGGTATGATCATCTTGCCTGAAATCCCGCAAGGAAGAAGAATGAGTCCATGAAGAAGATAAACGGACAAAGTTGAACGGATCCTCACAAACGCGACGTTACCGAAACCAACCCGAAGAAGCAATCACCGGAAAAGAAGCACACAACATAGTAAACAACCAACACATCAACATGGCAATTGCACAAACAATTATGATGCATGTCCAGTTTAAAGAGGCATGACATGGCAAGGTGCACAAGCAACCCTACAAATTAAGTGGAGCTCAATATGCATCGGGATGCATATTGACAAAACACCACATCAATTATTTAGTTCTCTCTCGTTTATGTACCCAACAATATTAAATGTTGATTAACATGGCAAGGGGTGAAGCACAACAAAACTACCTATCTAGGCAAGATTAAATGAGGCCGGAAACAACAAACAACAAATCCGGAAAATCCTCATATGCATAATTTAAGGTTTGGTACTGTTCTGCCCTAAACAATATTTTAGAGTTGTTAAACATGCAAGATGGTGCCACCATGTTAAACTATGCAAAATTCTACCCCATTTACATATATAATTTACTTAAATCGGAGCTAAGGTTAATTAGTTATGAATTAAATCATTTTAACATGGCATAGGAGCAAATTAATGCAAACAACATTTTAAACATTTTAACATGGTAAGAAAATGGCATATTATTAAACTAGATGAAATTCTAGTCAAGTTTCATATATAAATCATTTTAATCCGATGCGCCAATTGTGAGATATTAAATGCATGAAAAACAGGGACTAAACCGCAAAACTGGCTGTCTTAGGAATAAATGGGCAAAATTGTTCCGTAGAAAAAAACATGAATCGGGCCGAATTCTGCTGGACTGGGCCACAACAGGAGCACAGGCGCTCGAGGGGATCTGCTCACCTTGGGCCAAATCGGCCTGAGGTGGAGCTGGGCTGTAGGAGGTTGGTTGCTGGTTGCTGGGCCTCGCGCAGGACGCGACCCACGTCAGGTGGAGGCGGGCGCTCGTCATCTCCCTCAACAGGAGGTCGAGCGAGGCCATGGCAGGGGCGCCAGCGGCGATCCATGGCGATGGCGGGCGGTGGAGAGGCAGGGGATCGACGGGGACGACGGATCTGGAGTGGTGGAGGCCGGATCGGGCTCCGGGGACCCATTCCCGGCGAGGGCGAGGGTCGTTGAAGCCCCGGCGAGCTCAAGGCCCTCTCTGGCTAGAGCTGTGGTGACGGATCTCTGGAGGGAAAAGGAGGGGGCGAGGTGAGGGGAACCAAGTGGAGGAAGGAGTAGAAGGGGCGCGGAGGCACGTTCCTCACCGATGGCGGGGATCCGGCATCGCGGGGTTCTAGCGAGGCGGCGGCGATGCTTGGCGAGGGAGGCGCTGCTCGTTAGCCAGGCGACGCAAGCAGGGAGACGACGGGATGGGAGGCGGTGCAGGACGGGCGCATCAGGCCCAGTTGCGGCCCGTGGCGGGCCGACGATGGGCTTCGCGGCTTGGCGCGGCTGGGAGGAGCAGGAGGGTGATGTGGAGGCTTCTGGTTGGCCGAGGAGGTGCTGGTGGCTTCTACTCTCAGGGACGGCGCCAAGTGGCGGCGGAGGGACGGCTGGGCGCGGAATCTGAGGAGGGGGGAGGCTAGAGGTAGGTGGAGGGGCTAGGCTGCCCAAAATAGCAAGGAGGGGATCTATATATAGGCAAGGGGGCTAGGTTAGGGGGATTTTTGTCTGTTCCGGAGCCGTTCGATCCCGATCGGATGACCCGGAGCGGAGAGGGGTTAGATAGGTGGGTTAGTGGGCTGTGAAGAGAGGTTGGGCTAAGATGAGAGGAGCCCGGCAACTGTTTCCGGAGACCGAAAATGTCCGACGTTTTGACCGACTATAATGCCGCTATATTTATCCGTTGGGTCGTCAAACGAACTCTAAATGCGATGAAACTTGGCAGGCGGCCTACTAACAACAAAACAACACCGCACGCCAACTTTCATCCCATTCCGAGAACATTTTCCAGCCACTTATAAAATAATATTTCGGACATGGCGCGGGCGTGTGCAAGTGTGTCTGGGCTCAGAACGAACAACGGAAGGAACGAGGAGACCGGGACGGATGCAAGTTTTGAAAACATGATGATGCAATGCATATGATGACATGACAAGATGCAACATGCAAGCACAAGACAAGGCAATAACAACAAATAACTGGAGGACACCTGGCACATCGGTCTCGGGGCGTTCCAACCTAACTCTTCCTTTGGCTTACCACCTCTCAGCATTCATTCTTCATTGGTTATATGGCGCTAGGTTTGAGGGTGGCAGCCTCGGTTGGACAACAGATGGAAGGTAAGTAACTTGTGAGCCTTTATGTGTTTGTATGACCTTCCCTACTGACTTTTGATTAAAAAAACCACAATTTACATTGTATCAAGACACAAATTCGCTATACAAGGTGGAAAAATGCTGATGGCTTGGAACATGCCGCTCAATAGATATAGTGGAATTGATTATCGCATGACCTTCTCTGTACGTTGCTCCTCCAAATTTTAATTCTCTATTAATCTGATTTTCTCTAATGTAAGTTACTTATCTCATTTCTTTGCTGTTGCAGATTGCGAAGATAAACTAATATGCATGGCTCGGGTGTGGACTGCAAGGTCAAGAATGAAGCTACTACTAGATAGTTCCACATGATGTTTTAGATTTTTTTTTGCAAGATCAATGCTTCAAACATTATGTTTTTAGAATGGCTGAGATGTTAATTGCAAGGTCGAGAATTAGGCTGCTATTACTAGATAGTTCACATCTTGTAATCTTTGGATCGCGTTCTTTGTAATGCAACAGTCAAATTAATAAATGAGACTTTTTTGCTTATTATATTGTGGTTCTTATATGTGCTTTATCAGCATTGACATGGTAACTCTAGATGGCAATATATGAAGTACCATTAATTTTCATGCTATGTAGGAATGCTTCTAGGCATTGTAATGACCATTTATGCCCATTTGAAAATCATTTTGTGGAGGGTAGTCACCAATGCATATGAAGCGTTGTTAGGCTCTAACTTTATATGTAGCTACCTGGCAACGCTTATTCACATCGTTTACCAACGCATGTATATATGTTGTTGTAGACCCTTGCAATGCCACCAACGGCAACGCATAGTAATCCGTTGGTGTATACCTTAGCAACGATTATATGGACATAAGACAATGCATCGATGCGTTGTTGAAGGGTGGTTCTTGTTGTAGTGTTTGATATCACTATCTCCATATCTCAAAACAATCATCAAGTATCAAACTTCTCTTAGTATTCATGCACTTATATGAAAGTTTTTATTATGCCTAAAAGCAAATTGCCATGTTGTTCCAAAGGACTCTCAAAGTAATATCAGTGAAGCATGAGAGATCAATTATTTCTATAAAATAAAACCACCACCGTGCTCTAAAAGATATAAGTGAAGCACTAGAGCAAAAACTATATAGCTCAAAAGATATAACTGAAGCACATAGAGTATTCTAATAAATTCCAATTCATGTGTGTCTCTCTCAAAAGGTGTTTATAGAAAGGATTATTGAGGTAAACTAAAAAGCAAAAACTCAAATCATACAAGCTCCAAGCAAAACACCTATCATGTGGCGAATAAAAATATAGCTCCAAGTAAAGTTACCGATGAACGAAGACAAAAGAGGGGATGCCTTCCGGGGCATCCCCAAGCTTAGGCTTTTTGGTGTCCTTGGATTTTACCTTGGGGTTCCTTGGGCATCCCCAATCTTAGGCTCTTTCCACTCCTTGTTCCATAATCCATCAAATCTTTACCCAAAACTTGAAAACTTCACAACACAAAACTTAAGAAAAGATCTCGTGAGCTACGTTAGCGAAAGAAAACAAAACACCCCTTCAAGGTACTGTAATGAACTCATTATTTATTTATATTGGTGTTAAACCTACTGTATTCCAACTTTTATATGGTTTATAAACTCTATTACTAGCCATAGATTCATCAAAATAAGCAAACAACACACGAAAAACAGAATTTGTCAAAAACAGAACACTCTGTAGTAATCTGTAACTAACGCAAACTTCTGGAACCCCAAAAATTCTAAAATAAATTGCTGGACGTGAGGAATTTATCTATTAATAATCTGAAAAAATAATTAACTAAATAGTACTCTCCAATAAAAAAAGGCAGCAATTCTCATGAGCGCTAAAGTTTCTGTTTTTTACAGCAAGATCAAAAAGACTTTCCCCAAGTCTTCCCAACGGTTCTACTTGGCAAAAACACTAATTAAACACAAAAAACACAACCAAAACAGAGGCTAGATAAATTATTTATTACTAAACAGGAACAAAAATAAAATTGGGTTGCCTCCCAACAAGCGTTATCATTTAACGCCCCTAGCTAGGCATAAAAGCGAAGATAGATCTAAGTATTGCCATGATAATGATAAGGTAAATCGCGAAAACTCATCTCATACTCCCTACGTTCTGCGGAAAGTTTTCTTTGTGGCAAGCAAAAGTAATCAAAAGGGCTAAATTTAATGGGACAAAAATCCCCAAGATCAAGCTCGGGAGGTGTTGGTTCCTCCTTTGGCCCCTCATATTGCACAACCAATTCATCATTATAAGCATTCTTTTGGCAAAACATCATGAGTCTTTGTTCAAGGGAAAAACCCAACCCATTATTCTGGATAGCAAAATTATCATTAAATTCAGAGGTCCTATCGACAAGAACGGTAGGAACCTTTTTTCTAAGGTTTTCATTAAAAGCAACATGATCTAAGGATCGTAAATGCATAATGTCTTCTTGATAAAAAAGGATTGCTTCTATGGGAGGACGGCCGGCACCCACCCTATAATGCACAAAAAAAATCATTGGCCTGTTTTATTATAAATCTGAACTCATGAGCTAAAAAGATGGTCGCTTCTCGCTTAACAGAAGAATGCTCAATATTAGAAAATCCCCGGAAAATCCTTTGTATGGAATGATGCATATGTAAAAATTGTCTTTCAAGTTCAACTATGAGCAAAGATATAGCATCCGCGAGACTACTAGTTTTATGAAGAATAGACCCGCTCATGGTGGGCAAAGCACCAGCACAAGTAAAGAAATCTTGAATAACTCCCTTCCCAATAATATTACCGCTACCAATCCGAAACCTTTTAGTGTGTAAAATAGTAGGATTTTCAGGAGGATCATCAATTGCATCAAAGTTTTCCGTATAATTATCCTTATCAACGATAACCTCTCCAGTTTGAGACATGAGGGCAACAAAATTGCAAAAATAATGAGCACAAAGAAGGCAGGTAAGGAAAAAGAGGCGAACAGGAAGAGAGGGCGAAAGGAAAAGAGGGTGGATAAAATGACAAGGGTGAAGTGGGGGAGAGGAAAACGAGAGTCAAATGGCAAATAATGTAATGCGAAGGGTAAGAGTTGTGATGGGTACTTGGTATGTCTTGACTTGGCATAGATATCCCCGAAAATGGCGCCAGAAATCCTTCTTGCTACCTCTTGAGCACTGCGTTGGTTTTCCCTTGAAGAGGAAAGGGTGATGCGGTGAAGTAGCATAAGTATTTCCCTCAGTTTTTAAGAACCAAGGTATCAATCTAGTAGGAGACCACGCGCGAGTCACCTCGTACCTACACAAACAAATAAGAACCTCGCAACCAACGCGATAAAGGGGTTGTCAATCCCTTCATGGCCACTTGCAAGACTAAGATCTGCTAGAGATAATAAAAATAAGATAAATATTTTTGGTATTTTGATGATATAGATTGAAAGTAAAGATTGCAAAATAAAATAGATTGGAAACTTGTATGATGGAAAATAGACCAAGGGGCCATAGGTTTCACTAGTGGCTTCTCTCAAGATAGCATATGTATTACGGTGGGTGAACAAATTACTGTCGAGCAATGGATAGAAAAGCGAATAATTATCAGAATATCTAGGTGTGATCATGTATATAGGCATCACGTCTGTGACAAGTAGACCGACTCCTGCCTGCATCTACTACTATTACTCCACACATCGACCGCTATCCACCCTGCATCTAGAGTATTAAGTTCATAAGAACAGAGTAACGCCTTAAGCAAGATGACATGATGTAGAGGGATAAACTCATGCAATATGATATAAACCCCATCTTTTTATACTCGATGGCAACAATACAATTCATGTCGTTTCCCTTTCTGTCACTCGGATCGAGCACCGCAAGATTGAACCCAAAGCTAAGCACTTCTACCGTTGCAATAAAGATCAATCTAGTAGGCCAAACCAAACCGATAATTCGAAGAGACTTGCAAAGATAACCAATCATACATAAAAGAATTCAGAGAAGATTCAAATATTGTTCATAGATAAACTTGATCATAAACCCACAATTCATCGGATCTCGACAAACACAACGCAAAAGAAGATTACATCGAATAGATCTCCAAGAGAATCGAGGAGAACTTTGTATTGAGATCCAAAGAGAGAGAATAAGCCATCTAGCTACTAGCTATGGACCCGAAGGTCTGAGGTAAACTACTCACACATCATCGGAGGGGCCATGGAGTTAATGTAGAGGCCCTTTGTGATCAATGCCCCCTCCGAGGGTGATCCGGAAAAGGCCCCAACATGGGATCTCTTGGGTACAGAATGTTGCGGCGGTGGAAATAGGGTTTCGTGGTGCTCCTGGATGTTTTTGGGGTATGTCAATATATATAGGAGGAAGAAGTAGGTCGGTGGAACCATGAGGGGCCCACGAGGGTGGAGGGCGCGCCCAGCAGGGTAGACGCGCCCCCCTGCCTCATGGCCTCCTCGTTGATTGCTTGACGTCCACTCCAAGTGCTCTGGATCACGCTCGTTCCAAAAATCATGCACCCGAAGGTTTCATTTCGTTTGGACTCTGTTTGATATTCTTTTTCTACGAAACACTGAAATAGGCAAAAAGACAGCAATTTGGGATGGGCCTCCGGTTAATTGGTTAGTCCCAAAAATAATATAAAAGTGTGTAAATAAGCCCATTAAACATCCAAAACAGAATATATAATAGCATGGAACAATAAAAAATTATAGATATGTTGGAGACGTATCACGCATCGCCGGGACCGGATACCTGTCCGGCACGCCGAATAAGGCATCTGAAGAGTGGCCTTCCGAATGGTTCTATATTGACAACGTCGCTCTTCCTGACCTAGTCCGAATGGGTGTCCCCAAATTTTCAAGCGCTCTGTTGAAGAAACTCCACAACTAGCGCCCTCGGAGGCTCGAGGAGGAGGATAGCGCGGAAGTCAGTCAGTTGATGGGCAAGATTAAAATGCTCGCCCAGTCTGGATTATCAATAATTGAGGTAATGGCGGTTTGTATAGTGCGGGGGTCCAACCACTCCAATACAGAGGGCTTCCCATGTGGCACTATAATGGGGAAGATGACGCCTCACGCTACGGTCGGAAGGGTCTGAAAACCCCCGCCACTTTGGCCAAAATATTGGTCGAACTGTACAAAGGGGAGAAGGAGGAGTTCACTCGTCTCCAATGTCGAGATGGATTTTCCATGTATAATCCTCCTAGCTGGGTGAGTTCCAATCCCACCATTTTACTCAATCCTCTCCCTGAATCCTCTTTAATGGATAGTAACCTATCCACTCACAACAGGAATGACGGAAGGCTACCGAGGGGATCCATAGCCCCGCCCCCAGCCAGAGGATCACAACTGGGACCTTGACCCCGGATTCTAAGAAGATCCAGACATATTTGTGGAGCTTAAGAATGGAGTATTCTACCAGGCGAGCTATGATGGTACGGAATTGCCCATCATCGCCGATTATCCCGGCCTCCTCCCTGCTTTGCATGTAAGTAATTTAAGAGACACCTTCTTCGAAAGAGATTCCTTATTATGCCTCACCCACCGCACTATTTCGTGCTCCAAAGGGTAGGCGCTCGACGCCACAACGCGCACCAGAAGCATCTCCGAGGAGAGTGGTGCCCGCGCCGAGCACATCTTCGAAGAGAAAGACAAACGATAATACGGCAGAACCTTCATCAAAGAGGTAAGGCTTTCTTTTTTACAATATGTCTCCTGTTCGCCACATCAAATCATGACGTCATCCGCCACATTTTATCAGGAAAAGCGACCGCCGGACAATGTCCGGGGATCCTGCCGGTCGTGCCTCCACTAGTCAGGTTCCAGACCCTTCCCTAAGCACGGGGGCTGACACAGGAGTGGCGCCGGACTGTTCTTCCGCAGAGGATTCAGACGATATGTCTGTCACGAACTCTGAAGTGGAGAGCGCCATGAATCATCGTCGTCGGAGGGCCGCTCTCCGTGACTCTGACTTTTCAAAGGAGGCATTCGATGCCTTCACCTCGGCCGATGCGTACATCCGAGCTGCTCGGGATGGACTTGCCAGAGCCACGGACCAGCATCTAAAAGATATGCGGGTAAGTGTAGATTTGATAATCATATACCAGTAGCCCCCGAGACTTAAAGCATTTGCTACAACTGATTTAAGGATCATTGTATATTCAGGCACTTATGGAGAAGAATAGTCTGCTGTCTCAAGAGCTGGAAAAGTGTCAGACTCAGCTAACTGCAGCTACCACCGAATTGGAAAAATCCAAGGAGGCACCACCTGGTAATGCTTTTCCCCATCAGAAAAAGTATAATTGTATACCAGTTATATTAATATTGTTGTGTTTTTGCTGGCAGAATCAGTATAGTAACCGAGAGAGAAAATGAAGGTCCCCCAGGCTGGTGAACAAGAGGCCAAAAGGCAACATGCGGCAGGCGAACGTGTGCCGACGCGGGCCAGGGAGGAAAAGAACAAGCTGTAGGATTGCCATACCCAACTAGGCAAAGAACTAAAAGATGTTCGAGCCCAGCTAGCTAACACCGTCAAAGAAAATAGGACTCTACAAGGCCGCATATTCAGTATGCTTTTCAAACTTGCCTCCCTATAATTCAGCGAGGGTAGTAACTGATAGATTTATGTCTGCAGGTATGCTGACTGGCCGTCCCGAAGAGGAAATGTCTGGATCGGAAGGCAACCTACTCCAAGAGCTGTCCAAGATGCACGAGCGAGTTCAGCAAGCAATGTGGAGTGTTGCCAAGGCTTTATGGTCATCCGCCTCTCCTACAAGAGGTATGGCGGAGCTCGTGGAGCTATTCAAAGTGGCACTGCGGCGTATTCGTTTATGGGAGATATTAGCCT
Source organism: Triticum monococcum (assembly GCA_034509565.1). NCBI lineage: Eukaryota > Viridiplantae > Streptophyta > Magnoliopsida > Poales > Poaceae > Triticum > Triticum monococcum. The sequence continues at coordinate 23,239,145 of CM067842.1, read as the reverse complement.
GCCGGGAAGGTGCGCGAGAGGCCCAGGACATGGTAAAAACACGGTATACCAAGCTTGATCCAAATCATATGACCCGAGTCGTACCTCTAGGGTCAGATGGGAAAGGAATTCCCGTTAATTTGGTATATGACCAAATAGAAGTAGCCGCCAAATATTCCCAACCGGATTGTAAGCTAGACATCCTGTTAGACGGTATAGAGGAGGAAATTTTTGAGTCCAAGTGACTATGTACTTTCCTTGACATATTTGTCCCTAGCCGGATTGCAAAACGATTGTCATGGCCGACCTTTTCGCTTCGACCTCTGGACCCGAAGGTGCAGAGTGTTTCCGAATACCTGAGCGGTAAAATAGACCGGGGTATGCGTGGAAACCAGGCGTAGGGGTCATAGTTGCTTGAACAGAAAAGTTGTATCCAGCTAGCTATGTTAGATTACTTTGTGATTGTAAGAAACATCTTCCAAAGAGAATAGTTTCGTTAAGGTTTCCTTTCCCTAGGTGTACATGTGTTAATGTGCATGTCCGAACTGTGATTGAAAAGATCGCAATATACGTAACATCTGGGGGTTTATAGTTGAAGGAATGTAAAAACAACTTTAGACCGCCGACCGAATAATCCCTTAAGAACGCTAGCTTTCGGCTTCACCTAGTCTGAGGTACACATCTGGATGACCCGGCAGTAACAATCACAGAGGTGCTCCCTTTATGCCCTAGCCGAACTAACGGGAACGTAGGGCATAAGCACAGGAGCCAGGCAACCCAGCTTGGCCAAAACTTAAGTCATATCAATGTATATAATCATGAAGAAAAGGTACATATGAGGAAAAAACGCATATGTGATGAGCTTGATGCTCTTAAAATAACAATAATAAGCTTCTGTGCAAGAAGCCCCCAGGTATAATGGACGTACATTTTTGAGGATGTGTACGTCATAGGTGCACGTTTTAGCCGCACGAAAGCTTTAAAAAAAGAAAAGTGAAAAGAGAGGAGAAAAAATAATGAAAACAATAGGGAGAAGGAGACGAACGAAGAGTTCGGTGCTAGGCATAGAATCTTCGGAGTCTGGCCGCGTTCCAGGGGTTCGGCTCTAGGCGATTGTCTAATGCATCACGCAGGCGTTATGCTCCTCCAGTGAGAACTTATTCAATGATGAAGGGACCTTCCCACTTGGGCTTGAGTTTGTCCTTTTTCTTCTCCGACAAGCGTAGAACGAGTTCGCTAACATTATAAGTCTTGGCCTGCACTTCTCTGCTTTGGTATCTGCGGGCCTGTTGTTGATAAAATGCGGAATGGGCTTTTGCAACGTCGCGCTCCTCCTCCAGGGCATCTAAACTATCCTGCCAATCAAGCTCGGCCTCTCTCTCTCTTCATACATGCGCACTTGAGGTGAGTCACGAATAATGTCGCAAGGTAACACACCCTCTGCGCCGTACACCATGAAGAAAGGTGTATATCCGGTAGTGCGATTGGGCGTGGTCCACAACCCCCAGAGTACGGAGTCGAGCTCCTCAACCCAATGCTTGTATGATTCTTTCAAAGACCGCACTAGTCTGGGCTTGATGCCGCTCATAATAAGACCATTGGTTCGTTCGACTTGACCGTTTGTTTGCGGATGATAGACGGAGGCGTAATCGAGCTTAATGCCTAGAGTAGCATAGCAGGCTTTCACCTCATCGACTGTAAAATTGGAGCCGTTGTCGGTGATGATGATGTGTGGGACACCATAACGGTGCACAACACCGGATATAAAGTGTATCACTGGTCCAGCTTCGGCCGTTTTAACTCGTTTGGCCTCTATCCACTTAGTGAACTTATCTACCATGACCAGCAGATATTTTTTCTTATGGCTGCCTCGTTTAAGGGGTTCGACCATATCCAGCCCCCAGACCACAAAAGGCCAAGTAATGGGGATTGTTTGTAGAGCGGTGGGTGGCATATGGCTTTGGTTGGCGAAAAGCTGGCATCCGACACAACATCGGACAAGGTCATGTCCATCTGCTCGGGCCGTCGGCCAAAAGAATCCTGTATGAAAGGCCTTTACAAGGGCCCGAGCTGCGGCGTGGTGACCACCGAGGCTAGCATGGATTTCAGCCAAGAGCTGTTGTCCTTCCTATTTGGAGATACATCTTTGAAGTATTCCTGTAGCTCTTTTCTTGTAGAGCTCTCCTTCGTGGACCTTGTAGGCTTTCGAACACCGAACAATGCAGCGAGCCTCATTCTGATCCTCAAGGAGCTCTCGCCTATTAAGGTAGGCCAAGAAGGGTTCGGTCCATGGGGCAATTACTGCCATTATTAGATGGGCCGACGATGTTGTTTCGGTGGCTGAGCCTCCGATGATATCGGTATTGTGTTTGGAATCTGGGCGTATAATCATATCCGGACCAGTCTTGCCGCTCTCGTCCTGCCACACCACGGATGGCTTGCGGAGCCTTTGCAAAAAGATGTTAGGTGGGACGGGGTCATGCTTGGCGCCCATGCGAGCAAGAACATCCGCCGCTTGATTGCTTTCTCGAGCCACATGATGAAACTCGAGTCCCTCGAACTGAGCTGATATTTTGAGTACGACGTTATGATAGGCCGCCATTTTTAGATCTTTGGCGTCGAAGTCTCCATTTATTTGGGATATTGCGAGACTTGAGTCCCCGCGCACTTCCAGGCGTTGTATGCCCATGGAGGTTGCCATCCGAAGACCATGCAATAAGGCCTCATATTCGGCTGCCTTGTTGCAGTCTGTGTATAATATTTGGAGTACATACTGAATGGTGTCTCCAGTGGGGACGTAAAGACAACGCCTGCCCCTAAGCCCGCCAGCATTTTGGAACCATCGAAGTGCATGACCCAGTTGGAATATGTGTCATACTATTTAGGGAGTTAGGCCTCTGTCCATTCGGCGACGAAGTCTGTCGGTACTTGGGATTTGATGGCCCGATGCGGCTTATATGTTATGTCGAATGGAAGGAGCTCAATGGCCCACTTGGCAATCTGGCCCATGGCGTCGCGCTTGTTTATTATGTCATTCAGTGGTACTTTAGAAGCCACCGTGATCGAACAGTCTTGGAAATAGTGTCGTAGCTTTTGGGGTGCCATGAAGATCACGTATGCTATCTTTTGATAATGAGGGTACTAGGATTTGCATGGATTTAGGACAGTGGATACGTAGTATACTGGCTTCTGGAGTGGGAATTTGTGTCCGTCCTCCTCTCGCTCGACGACGAGTACTGCGCTCACCACCTGGTGTGTTGCAGAGATGTATAATAACACTTGTTCATCGACATTTGGCGCTGTAGGATTCTTGGCGCTGTGCTCGGTCAACCTGCGTGGGATTCTTGGCATATCAGAAGGGTGCCAGCCGAATATGTCCCCGTTCTCGCATAGGAACGCTCCTAGTGCAGCGTCCACCATTGGGTCCAGTTGTGCCCCGATGGAGGCTGTCTTCTTTGGGTCCGTCAGGTGGACTTGAAATTTGACTATTTCATCTGCTGGTTTGAAGGAGGTGGATTTGGAGCGCTTATCAAGGCTCTTCGGCCGTGAGGGCCTCAGATAGTGCCTCGAGGGCCAGGGATGTTGTTTTGTTTTCGGCGCGGAGGGCTATATACGGATCACTAACGAGAGTGATAATGCCGTTGGGCCTGGGCATCTTGAGCTTCATATACCCATAGTGACGTATGGCTTGAAAGCGTGTGAATGCAACTCGCCCCAACAGGGCGTGGTATCCACTGTTGAAAGGGGCCACTTGGAAGGTTATCTCTTCGGACCGACAGTTCTCCGGCGTGCCGAATACCACGTCAAGTGTAATTTTTCCCACGCATCATGCCTCCCAATTGGGAATGATTCCTTGGAATGTCGTGCTACTTTGCTCGATACGGCTCCTGTCTATTTCCATTTTATTAAGTGTCTCCTCATAGATGAGGTTTAATTTGCTGCCGCCGTCCATGAGCACTTTGGTGAGCCGAAAGCCCTCCACAATTGGATTGAGAACCAAGGCGGCTAGTGCCCGGGCTGTTCGGAATTTTGGTTCGTCACTGACATTGAAAGTTATGGCTATGTCATTCCAAGGGTTTATTGTTGTGACTTGGCAGACTTCGGCGAGGTCGTGGAGGGCCCTTTTGCGCCGATTGTTTGAAGCGAAAGCCTCAAAGACCATCAATACCCTGAGGTCATTGTCTTCCGGGGGGTGTTGCTCTGAGGTATTTTTGGTGAGGATATCCTCGCCACTCTTGGCCACTTGCCAGAGTATCCAACATGCTCTAAGGCTATGGGTAGGTATGTTATCCGGTGTTGTTTCTATTTTGCATGGCTTGTCAAGCCATCCCTCCAGAACGGTTCCGCGCCCCGTAATGGGTTTAGATTTCTTTACTGTTGTGTCGGGCGCTGTCACAGCCCTAGCATTGGTTGCAGATAGTTGCATCAGTGAGCATCATGCATCCTGTTATTTTCAAGAAACTTGAAATGAGGAAATTGAAAGCCTCAGAAATCATTTTAAAAGAAGGGCGAGAACCCTTTAAATTGCACTCATCGTTTCCAAAATGACTTCATAAATGTTTGATAATTTTGGCAAGGCTTTGAGATCAAACCAAAAATAGTGAGCATTTCTTAAGGAATTATTTTGGGACTTTGAAATTAACTCAATAAGTATTTGAGGTTTGGATTATATTCATTTTTATAGAATATAATTCAAAAGGTCCTGGAATTATTTATGTGCCTCTGGAAAAGTCCATAATGGCAACATAAATATATTCAGAAGGTTTTGCCCTGTTTTGAATTTATTTTGAATTCTGAATCAGTGGCAAAATGTATAAATAAAAACAAAACAAAACAGAATTAAAACAGAGAAGAGAAAACTTACCTGGCACCCACCAACCGGCCCAGCACTGTAGCTGGCCGGCCTAGCCCACCAGGGGCTCCTCCCTGTCGTCTTCCCCCTTGCCAGGAGGACGAGCGCGTGGCCGGCCCGCGCGAGCACGCGTCTGGCCACCTCCTGCTTTCCTGCCGCTGCTGGAGTCTACCCCGAGCGCCACGTGCATCGACCCGATCTTCCCCTGGACCCTCTCACTCTCCCACGGCTTCCTCCCCCTTCTCTGCTCTCTCCCCGAACGCGCACGCCGCCGCCGACGTGCACCAACGCGGCCACCGCCTCCCCCTGGCCTCTCCGACATGTCCAGAAGCTCCGCCGCGACGCCCTCGCCCTCCCCAGTGAGCCACGCTTCGCCCGAGGCCCTGCAACGCCGCCATCGGGTCGTCTTCAACCTCGGTACCCGCCGGACACCGTTCATCGATTCGCCTCGCTCCGGTCGCCCCCGAGCCCACTGATCTGCTCATCGACCTCCCTGTGAGCTCCGCCGCTTTTCCCCTCTTCTTTCCCACGCGTTTGCACCCTCTAGGCCATAGTTCCACCATGGTCGAAGCTCTTCTCCGCTCGAGCTTGTCACCAGCGTCGCTCCGGCGACCATTTGGTCATCCCGTGCTACCCAACATGCTTGCCGCATCGCGTGGTGCCTCGCTAGCACCTCAGTTCCCGCGATTGCACAACGTAGTCCAAACCCAGCACATGGCCGAACTTCGGCCGCCGCCTTGGAGCTCGCCATCGTTGGCTTCGGCCACGATAGACCCGGCCTCCACCCCCACTACATGCGCGCCTGCAAGAGCTCTCCAACGAGCCCAAGAACGGCCTCGCCCGTGCCCTGTGGGCGTTTTCCGAGCCGCACCACCGTCTCGGGCCTCGCCGGTGTCGAGTCGCCGGTGGGTTTGATCCCGCTGACCGTTGACTGGGTGGGCCCAGTTTGACTCCCGGGTCACTGACGTGTGGGCCCCAGGCCACTAATTAAACTAGGATTAGTATTAGTTTAACTCTAACTAACTTTAGTTAGTTAACTAACTACTGGCCAGTGGGTCCCACTGGTCAGGTTTGACCTGGACCACGTGTGTTGACCAGATGACGTCAGCATGATGCAAGGCTGACGCAGTAATGCTTTTCTGTATTTTAAATAAATCTAAATGATTTATTTATTTTTAGAAAATCTCCTAAACTTTCAAAAATCATAGAAATTCAACCGTAACTCCAAATAAGATAAATTACATATGAAAAATTATCAGAAAAATTCAAGGAACCCATCTGTACCATTTTCATGCATGTTTGAACAATGTTTGTCCTTTGTTTTGGACAAAACAAATAAAGGGCATTTCAATAATCATATGTGGAGTTGGAATTTGAATCTTGTATTCAAACCAACTTCATTTAAATCATAACTAGATGCATTAGCTCAAGTCATAGCATATTGCCATGTCATGATCATGCATCATATTGTCGCATATGCATTGATTGTGTTCTTCTCTATTGCCGGTGTTTGTCCCCCTTCAGTAGACGACATTCTGACGATGTGATCGATGACACTGATGAAGAACTATACTATCTTCAGAAGTGCCAGGCAAGCAAAACCCCCCTGTTCATTCCGATACGATCCCACTCTCTCGCTCCTGCTCTCTTTTACTGCATTAGGACAACAACGATTCAACTGTTACATGTTGCGGTAGTTGAACCCCTTTCCTCTACATGACCTGTCATTGCCACAGTAAATAGATGAAACCCACTAGCATGAGTAGGAGTTGTTTGAGCCCTTATGTGCCTACTCATTCATGCTTGTTTGTGATGCCTGCTATTGCTTAGAGTTGTGTCAGGTCTGATTCATCGGGGATGAATTGGAAAGTTGGGAACATGTCCTTCTGTGTGTGAGCTAAGTGTGTTGAACACGATTTGGTAAAGGTATCGATGAGAGGCCATGTAGGAGAACATGGTGGGTTGTTTCATTGGAACCATCCTTAAGCACTGAGATCTGTATGTGTGATTTAAGAACCAGCTACTACCACGCATTGGGCCCAAAACCAATGGACCCTCTCGGCTTCTTAACCACCCTAGTTCTCTGTCCAGGAGTTGCAACTAGTTTCTGGTGTTTATAGGATATGTGTTGGCGGCCGTGCGTAGCGCTGACCCTAGGGGTGGGCTATGATGCGGTAGATACACCGTGGCCGGGCATGCCGGGCGCCCGATTGGTGTCTCGGAACCCTGTACACATCGTCCGGGGTCGTATGTGGAAACCTCGGCTGGACTCCCTACGGATGGAACCTGGATAGGCGATAAACCTGGGCTAGAGACTTGAGTGTTTAGGTAGGCCGTGGCCGACACCCTCGTTGGGCTTCCGCTTGAAGGTTGCCGAGTACATGTCGTGTAAACGGCGGTAAGTGGTGAGAGCGTGTGTGAAGAAGTACACCCCTGCAGGGTGAACATTATCTATTCGAATAGCCGCGTCCGCGATAAAGGACTACTTGGTTGCCTATACAGTTCATAAACAAGTGAAAGTGATACTCTAAAATGCGCAAGATAAGCGTGAGCGCTATGGATGGCGTTCTCGTAGGGAGACGGGAGCGAATCCATAGTGGTGTATTGATATAGTACATATGTGGACTCGTGTGCGCTGCCTCAAAGAATTGCTTGCTGTCGTAGTTCAGGTTAGCCACTGAGTCAAAGCTGGCTTGCTGCAGTGAAACTCCACTACCCCTTTGTTGATACCGATGCATATGTAGTTAGTTCTGATGTAAGTCTTGCTGGGTACATTTGTACTCACGTTTTCCTATTCTATGTTTTGCAGAGAGACGTCAGTCTCGCTAGTAGTTCCGTGTGGACTTCGACGTTTAGCTTGATACCTCAGCTACGATCTTGTGCCCTTGGCAGGATCTCGTAGATAGTCAAGCTTCTTAGCCTTTTTCATTTGTAGATGTCTGTACTCAGACATGTTAAGCTTCCGCATGTGCTTTGCTTTGTATGCTATGATTGTTGGGTCATGAGACCCATGTTTGTAATTTCTCGCTCCTCGGGGCCTAATGAATAAATACTTGAGTCGCAGAGTTATGTTGTGATGCCATGTTGTATTTACACATATCGAGCATATTGTGTGTATGATTGAAATGCTTGGTATGTGTGGGATCCGACAATCTAGTTGTTTATCCATGGCAGCCTCTTTTATGGGGAAATGTAGTCTAGTGCTTCCATGAGCCATAGTTGTCCGCTATAGCCCGGTTCACCGGAGTCCTGCTAGCCCAGCACTATTGCTCAGGACACTTGACTGGCCGGCATGTGTTTCACTTCGTTCCTGTGTCTGTCCCTTCGGGGAAATGTCACACGGTGACATCCGGAGTCCTGCCTAGCCTGCTACAGCCCGGGTTCCCAGAGTCCTGTTAGCCCAGTGCTACAACCGGGATTCACACGCTGCTGACCGACATGCTCGATGTGATTCATGTATGCCTGTCCCCATAGGTTGGTGCCGCTTTGGGTTCACGACTAGCCATGTCGGCCCGGGTTCTCTGTCATATGGATGCTAGCGACATTATCATATACGTGAGCCAAAAGGCGCAAACGGTCCCGGGCCAGGTAAGGTGGCACCCGTGGGAATACCGTGCGTGAGGCCGCAAAGTGATATGAAGTGTTACATGCTAGATCGTTGTGACTTAGGATCGGGGTCCTAACAGGCGCCTCTTGAGGGTGCATCCTTTTTGCCCGGACGAGGGGTTGAGTGGAAACTGGTGGTTCCCAGCGAGCTGCCTGAGTTTTCCAAGCGCTTTCCATTGCGCAGTACTTCTATACTATGGTTGCCAAGTCAGTGAAGTGTAATACGTGACAGCGGTTGATGGTGTTGAGGATTCCTTCGTCCGTACAATTACTGCAAAATATTGAGATCGCGTCTTCGTCGCGGCAGTCTTTAATCTTGTCCTTGACAAGGAGAAATCCTGCCCAAAAGTGATGGACTGTTTCCTAAGACTACTTTCGTAGATATGTTAGATTGCATATATCTGGGTGGGTGGGTGGATTTAAATCCGAACCCTGACCCAATTTGGGATTCGAAGTTTGAGAAATTTCCGAACTTGATATTTCGGGCTCCGAGAGATCGACGGATTTTTTAGGTCTATCGTCTAATTCCGGGTTCGGAGGACAAGGCATATCGTTCTTCGGATAGGTTTCCGGCTCTTCAAGCTCGGAGATCCGAACATAGTTCGTCCTCAGTATAGAGGGAGAGTTGTTGTTTTGCTCCTCTACTACCGCTATCTGATGGGTGATCGGTGGAGATTTGATTTCTCTCTGATCGGGTTTGAGCCCAATCCGATCGTAGTCTATAGCGACCCCCAAGGCAGTAATGTGATCGAGGAGTTCGTTCAAAGACAACAATTCCATTGGAGCCATCCGTTTGGAGTATTCGGAGTCAATTCAGAGGAGATTTTTGGTGACCCGAGAAGTCATCATCGGCTCACCGGCCGAACGGGCGATCATGATAAAGCCACCCAGTCGGAGGGTATGGCCTCAGGCCAGAGCTCCTCCGGCGGTGATATTGTCCTTGATCACAAGGCGAGCCATCAACCCTGACTACGACGTCATCCTGGAACTCTCAATGAAAGCACCAATATCGGTGTCAAAACCGGTGGATCTCGGGTAGGGGGTCCCAAACTGTGCGTCTAGGGTCGATGGTAACAGGAGATAAGGGACACAATGTTTACCCAGGTTCGGGCCCTCTGTATGGAGGTAATACACTACTTCCTGCTTGATTGATCTTGATGAATATGAGTATTACAAGAGTTGATCTACCACGAGATCGTAATGGCTAAAACCCTAGAAGTCTAGCCTATATGATTATGATTGTTGCCCTTACGGCCTAAGCACTCCGGTTTATATAGACACCGGAGGGGACTAGGGTTATACAAGGTCGGTTACAGAGAAAGGATTTTCATATCCAGGCGCCAAGTTTGCCTTCCACGCCAGGGAGAGTCCCATCCGGACACGGGAGAGAGTCTTCCGTCTTCTACCTTCACAGCCCATTAGTCCGGCACATGCCAACAGGCCGGACTCCTGAGGACCCCTTAATCCAGGACTCCCTCACCGTGCTACCGTTCCCTTGAATTTTAATGCGTTCCTACAGAAAGCTAAGTTGAAAGATGATGGTAGCAACTACATGAACTAGGTCCGTAACTTGAGGATTATGCTCATTGCTGCACAGAAGAATTGCGTCCTGGAAGCACCACGAGGTGCAAGACCCGCTGCAGGAGCAACTCCAGACGTTGTGAACGTCTGGTAGAGCAAAGCTGATGACTACTCAATAGTTCAGTGTGCCATGCTTTATGGCTTAGAATCGGGACTTAAACGACGTTTTGAACGTCATGGAGCATATGAGATGTTCCAGGAGTTGAAGTTAATATTTCAAGCAAATGCCTCAATTGAGAGATATGAAGTCTCCAATAAGTTCTATAGCTGCAAAATGGAGGAGAATAGTTCTGTCAGTGAATATATACTTAGAATGTCTGGGTACCACAAACACTTGACTAAACTGGGAGTTAATCTTCCTGATGATAGTGTCATTGACAGAGTTCTTCAATCACTGCCACCAAGCTACAAAAGCTTTATGATGAACTATAATATGCAAGGGATGGATAAGACAATTCCTGAGCTCTTCGAATTGCTAAAGGTTGCGGAAGTAGAAATCAAGAAGGAGCTTCAAGTGTTGATGTTAACAAGACCACTAGTTTCAAGAAAGAGGGCAAAAGAAAGAAGGGGAACTTCAAGAAGAAAGGCAAGCAAGTTGCTCCTCAAGTTAAGAAGCCCTAGTCTAGAACTAAGCTTGAGACTGAGTGCTTCTACTGCAAAGGGTCTGGTCACTGGAAGCGGAACTGCCCCAAGTATTTGGCGGATAAGAAGTATGGCAAAGTGAAAGGAATAGTTGATATACATGTTATTGATGTGTACCTTAATAATGCTTGGTGTAGCACCTGGGTATTTGATACTGGTTCTGTTGCTCATATTTGCAACTCGAAATAGGGGCTACGGATTAAACGAAGAATGGCTAAGGATGAGGTGTCGATGCGTGTGGGAAATGGTTCCAAAGTCGATGCGATCGTCATTGGTACGCTACCTCTACAACTACCGTCGGGATTAGTTTTAGACCTAAATAATTGTTATTTGGTGCCAGCGTTGAGCATGAACATTATATCTGGATCTTGTTTGATGCGAGACGGTTATTCATTTGAATCAGAGAATAATGGTTGTTCTATTTATATGAGTAATATATTTTATGGTCATGCACCCTTGATGATGAAGGAAATATGCCCTAGAGGCAATAATAAAGTTATTATTTATTTCCTTATATCATGATAAATGTTTATTATTCATGCTAGAAATGTATTAACCGGAAACATAATACATGTGTGAATACATAGACAAACAGAGTGTCACTAGTATGCCTCTACTTGACTAGCTCGTTAATCAAAGATGGTTATGTTTCCTAACCATCGACAAAGAGTTGTTATTTTATTAACAGGATCACATCATTAGTTGTGATTGACATGGCCCATTCCATTAGCTTAGCACCCGATCGTTTAGTATGTTGCTATTGCTTTCTTCATGACTTATACATGTTCCTATGACTATGAGATTATGCAACTCCCGTTTACCGGAGGAACACTTTGTGTGCTACCAAACGTCACAACGTAACTGGGTGATTATAAAGGTGCTCTACAGGTGTCTCCAAAGGTACATGTTGGGTTGACGTATTTCGAGATTAGGATTTGTCACTCCGATCGTCGGAGAGGTATCTCTGGGCCCTCTCAGTAATGCACATCACTTAAGCCTTGCAAGCATTGCAACTAATGAGTTAGTTGCGGGATGATGTATTACGGAACGAGTAAACAGACCTGCCGGTAACGAGATTGAACTAGGTATTGGATACCGACGATCGAATCTCGGGCAAGTCACATACCGATGACAAAAGGAACAATGTATCACTATAGGAATCAGCTACTTTGCCGTCTGCCACGGCGGACGGCAAAGGCCTGAACAGCGGACGGCAAAGGCCTTTGCCGTCAGCCGCGGACGGCAAAAGGCTCCGGCAAAGTAGGCTTCGGTAAACAGCTACTTTGCCGTCTGCTACTGACGGCAAAGTCTTTTCCGTCTGCGGCGGACGGTAAAGAGAGCGCGGCAGACGGCGAAGAGAGCGGACGACAATAACTGCGCTGTCAGTCCGTTAAGTGGCTAACGGCAGGCCTTTGCCGTCCGCCACTGACGGCAAACTTTGGAAGGCCTTTGCCGTCCGCCGTGTGATGTCAGCTGACGTCACTACACAGCAGGCCTTTGCCGTCCACCGCTGTAGGCAAAGTTTTGCTCTTTGCCGTCCGCCGCGGACGGCAAAGCCTTTGCTGAGCCACTGTAGGAAAGCTGACCAAATTGGTCAGCCTCCCAGGAAGCACAGCTGCCTACCATGTGGCCTCTTTGCCGTCCGCTGCTGATGGCAAAGAGCCCTTTGCCGTCGGTGGCTGACGGCAAAGAGCCTGCATATTGTCTCTTTTTTTCTGTTTTTTCTTAATCCAACAATTTTCACAGCAAATATATCACATATTTAACAGCAAACATATCCAGCACACATATCACATATCCAGCACATAATTCCATATACATATATATAACATAGCAAAGTTTCATCAACATATATAGGAAGTTCCATCCATACACATTGTTCCATATACATATTACATAGCAAAGTTTCATCAACGTAGCAAGTTCTATCATAGCAAGCTAGATACAATGCAAAGTTTTAACAAAGAAAAAGCAAGCACTCGATCCTAGCAAGCTAGCTTCCATGAAGTGAGTGAAATCTACAAAATGGTAAATATGAAGTTAGAAATTGGTGAATAGAACAAGAAGAAGACTATAACAAGAAGTATATGTCATTTATGACCTAACTTAGGTGGAATGGATCATTTATGAGCTAACTAAGTTGAAATGGGTTGTTTATGAGCTAACTTAGTTGGAATGTATCATTTATGAGCTAACATAGTTGAAATGGGTCGTTTATGAGCTAACTAAGGTGAAGGGCATCATTTTTGAGCTAACTAAGGTGAAATGGATCGTTTTTGAGCTAACTAAGGTGGAATGAATCGTTTTTGAGCCAACTAATGTAAAATGGATCGTTTTTGAGCTAACTTAGTTGAAATGGGTCATTTATGAGCTAACTAAGGTGAAATGCCACGTTTTTGAACTAACTAAGGTGAAATGGATCGTTTTTGAGCTAACTAAGGTGAAATGGATCGTTTTTGAGCAAACTTAGGTGAAATGGATCGTTTTTAGCTAACTTAGGTGAAATGGATCGTTTAGGAGCTACTCTAGGTAAATTGGGTCATTTTAGAGCTAACTTGGATAAACTGGATCATTTATAAGCTAACCTAGGTAAGATGGGTCATTTTGGAGCTAACTTAGGTAAAATGGATCGTCTATGAGCTAACTAAGCTAATTATGCAATTTTTGACATAAGTAAGCTAAGTACAGATCGTTTTAGAGCTAACTTAGGTAAAATGGATGGTTTTGGAGGTCAGTAAGCTTATTAAGTCATTTTGGAGGAGAAGAAGCTAAGTCTAGGTCATTATGGTAAGCATTGGAGGAAATAAAGCTAAGTCTAGGTCTTTATGCATGTGTTAAGCAAAACACTAGATAAACTTACCAAGATCCAGGAGGTGTAGGAGCGGGGTGGCTCGTGTCGGTAGCTGGAGAAGGATCGTGCGATGCTTGTCTGGAGTTACGCTGCACCAAAGATCATTTCCAATGTCTTGTTAGCATGATGACACTCAAATGTTAAGACTAGCAAGTAATGTCCATTCAAATAAAACTCACCGTGGTCCCAGGAGCAATCACTGGCATCGGCGGAGCGGTCTGACCTGTCTTCTCACACACAGACTGCACATTTGGTTTTGACGACTCAGTCATACTAGTTAGTAATGAGACAAACACTACATGAATGTTTTGGCTAATCTGCAGAAGAAACTTACCACAAGGAGCTCGTACATGGCCCTTGCCTGCATGTCATTCCGTGCCCTCTCCTCCTCCATCATCTTTGTCGTCCTCTCCTCCAACTCCCGCTGCCTCTCCGCCGCCTCCGCCAGAAGTTTCTCCGTTCTATCTCTCTCACTCTGTATAGCAGCCTGCAACACCACTCACATGACCATTTGTAATCATTGATGGAAGCGCACACAATGTAATGGAGAAAGATAACTGAGTACGTATCACTAACCTTGATGGCGAGTTGCACTGGCCGTTCACGAGGCCTTATCTCAGGAGCGGAGCTCGACTGGCGCGCCTTGATCTCCGGGAGAGTGCTAGGACAACGGATAAGTCCATCTCCAATGGCTATGGAGCCATGGGACCTCCCGCCACCAGATATCATCAACAGCTCTGGATCAATGGGACCCTGGCTCGGGTTAAAGTCCTCCCCTTTCCTCGCCTTCCCCTCATCTCTATATCTCACGAGCTTGTTGTGGGAGGAGATGTTGGTGAAGTTGTTTGCATCATCGAGGTCAGACGCAGAGAAAGCCTTGACTTTCTTGAAAGAGGTAGTGTGGGCCATGGCATATAGGTCGTACACCTCTGGCACCTTATCCACCTTATTGTAGTGTGCCTGAAAGAGAGAAACAATGAAAATTAGTAATTAAAGGGCTCAGGCTAGCATGATGAATGAATTGCATGAATCATGAAGCAAACCACATACCCAGTTGCGCCCGAACTGATATAAGTTGGAGCTGCCTTGATGGTGTGGCACACCTTCCATTTGGGCACGTTTGTCCTTGGCCTCCTTGTGGAGGGCTAGCCATCGTTGTGAGCACCACTCATCGACCAACACCTCCCAACAATCCATCCGATCCGCACACCATCTCGGAGGCGCCTAAGTTAGCAAATAGAAACTTGAGCGCTATGGCTAAGAATTACTAAATGAAGGAACTTAAGTAGAGAAGGCCTTAAGAATTACCTTCATGTACTGCTCCTTACTCGGGAACTTATCGCGGCACGCTGGCTTGGTCTTCTTGATACCACGCAAGGCGTAGTAGTCTCGAACAGCCTGCACCCGAGCCTCGTGCCGTAAGTTCTGGAGTAGGCGCTTGCAGACGTTCTCGATAACATGTGCCGCGTCCTCCTCGTATCCCTCCTCACACTTGTAGAATGTTTGCAATCAAATGAGACAATATTGATTAGTACAATTAATAACTAGCTAGTTGAAGATTTTTAAATGTGTAAAGGAGAAATAGCCCAGAACTTTCTGATCACCATGTCTGCCCTCGTGTCGCACACGACACCGTCGATAATCTCATTTGGCGGGGCCGGGGCAGCCACGTAGTGCTCCCAGCTCAATCCAAGCTCTGGAAGCCGACCCTCACCAGGCAACGTGACAAACCCCGGGAAGTTTTGCCGGCAAAGAACTCCAAGGACGGAGTTGGGCCGGCGGACACTATGATGGTGGTCCCAACCCTTGCAGCATGACAAGGCCAACGCATTAGTTATTTGAAAAAACGTGAATGCACAAGGTACAAAAATATTAAATGCACTTACGTACCTCTCCCCATCAGGGAAAATCAACCACCTCTGCTCGCGGGTCACCGGCACGGACGGGAGCCGTGTAGCACCACGCTGGTAGACGGTGCCCCCCTCCTCCTCAAGATCAGTCGGCTCCCCGCCATCATCAGCATGGCCACTCGGCTCCTCGGGCTGATCCGGCCAGGTACCCCATCCGGACGTGTGCTCCTCCGGGGTCACGTGGGCCGAACTCTCGTGGGCCGAAGGCCAGTCGACCCGAGGCTCGTGGGCCCTGACCCGTGGGCCGGAGGCTCGTGGATCGGAGTCCGTGTAGCCTCCTCCTCGGACGAGTCCACCCTAGCAGTCACGTGCTCGGGTGAAAAGGCTGGGGGTGGCGGCGAGGAAGGCACCGTAGCAGTCACCCTACCTCCTCTCCCACGACCACGTGCCCCACCTCCTCTCTTCCTACCTCGTCCCCTGCTGGGCACCGCGGTCGACGAAGAAGGGCCCGGTGGTGTGGCCATACTGTCCAGCAACGCTCGGCGGAGAGGTGCGTCTGGAATGGAAGACCTCAGACCACGCTCCCGACCAGCGCCCACCATCTTTCAACACCTGCCATGACAAACAGTAAACGAAA
This sequence comes from Triticum monococcum, assembly GCA_034509565.1. NCBI lineage: Eukaryota > Viridiplantae > Streptophyta > Magnoliopsida > Poales > Poaceae > Triticum > Triticum monococcum. The sequence goes on along the minus strand of CM067842.1, from coordinate 23,223,147 downwards.
TTAGTACAACATAAAAAAAGACCGACATGAATAATAATATGTGTATCACTTAAGTGTATCATCATCAAGTACAACATAAAAAATGTAATACCTGACACTACTAATAATCTCGATCAGTATCATCAATAAATGCATAATCAGCATCATCACTATAATCAATGACGGGCTCATAGGGTTCATTGGCATCAACATGTGCAAGGCCACCTTGACGTAATCGGTCAAGCATTGACAGGTCATCCGTAGCAGTGACCTCTTCTTGTTCCGGCTCTTCTTGTTCGTCCTCTGGGGTGATGTCGGATTCATTGTCGCTGTCTACTTCAATGTTTTGGGGTGAAGTATAGCGGTTCTTGAAACGCTTTTTGGAAAGACGTGTCTCTTGGAAGAATTCTCCTTCATATGTGTCTGGGTTAATGTGAGGTTCATAATCCTCTTCCTTTGGGGGAGAAAGTCTAGCACGTGGCGGCACTTCATAAACGACATCCCAACCTTTCAGATTTGGATTAGTTTGGCAGGCCCGCGGTAGATAGAATACTTGGGTCGCCTGTTGAGCCATAATATAGACATCAGGAACATCTAAATGAGTGCTTTGGTTGATTTCAACTAGCCCTACATGTTCATGAGTCCTTCTAGTCTCCTTCGGCTGAAACCAATAACATTTGAAGACTACGACATTCGGTGGGTTTTCACCATAGAACAGAAGTTCATAAATTGCTTCAACTCTCCCATAATACTCGGTACCTCCTTCGCCGATAGCAGATACACAACAATTTGTTGACTTTCGGTCCGCCATAGATAGCTCTTTGCCATAGGTACGAAAGCGATACCCGTTGATGTCGTACTTGTCAAATGAACGGACCTTATAGTCAAAACCATTAGCGACTTGTCTCAATTCGGCGTCCATAGACTCTGAATTAGCCTACAGGTTTAATGTGAAAGGATTGTTGCATTATGCACAAATTAGCGAATGAAATGAAATTGTCTAATAGAAATTACCGTTTGTTTGAACCAAGAGATGAAACCGGGATAGCCACCTCCTTGCTTTGCGAGAAGCTCATACTCTTCGACGGAATCTCCGCTCCATACGAGAATATGGTGACGTATCGACTGTATGACATATCCAGGAATAAGAGTAGTTCAAAGGAAATAGAGGTTGCGAAACAATGTACCGAGAACTTACTCGATGTACGGCCGCACTTCTATCAGGTTGTTGAAGATATACAATGAAATGGTCCGCCATTCTTCGTTATCCAAAGATACTGGATGTGAAACACTAGCTGGTGCGAGATTCCCTTTGAATAGGCTGAGGTTGGATCCACCCTTTTTAGGCTCGTCAGCATTGTACCGAGGCTTCGGATTATGCAAATGACGATTTTTGGCTTCGTAGTGCGCTCTTACGAAGTTTGTCGCCTCCTTTGTAATGAATGCCTCAGCCATCGATGCTTCAATTCTACGTTTATTTTTACATTTTTCTCGAAGCGTCTTCTGCATCCTCTCAGTTGGGTAGCACCAACGATTTTGCACGGGCCCCCCCAATCTTGCCTCGGTCGGGAGATGCAAAATCAAATGCTGCATTGGATTAAAGAAGCCCGGTGGAAAGATCTTCTCTAACTTGCAGATCAACTCCGGCGCCAACTCTTCCATTTCTTCTAGCATGCCAGGCGATAGTTCTTTCGCACAAAGAACACGGAAGAAATAGCTGAGTTCTGCCAGTACTAGCCATTCATCCTCAGGGATGAAGCCACGCAACATCACCGGCATTACCCGCTCAATCCATATGTGCCAATCATGACTCTTGAGACCAAATATCTTCAGTTTATCAAGATTTGCTCCCCTCTTTAGATTCGCTGCATACCCATCGGGGAACATCAACTGCTGTTGCACCCACAAGAGAATTTCCCTCATAGCTGGCCTTCCAAGATTCAACCATGCCTTTGGCTTCGTCCAGTTCTGCTTTCCTTTCGGTTCTTTCATGTTTTGTAACGGCCTATCACATAGCGCCTCCAAATCGACTCTAGCCTTAGTATTATCCTTTGACTTCCCATCTATGCCGAACAATGTACCAAAAAGTGCCTCGGCGATATTCTTCTCAGTGTGCATCACGTCGATGTTGTGTGGGCAAAGGAGGTCTCTGAAGTAAGGCAGATCCCATAAGCATGTTTTGTGAGTCCACGCGTGCTTAGTATTATACCCCTTGAAGTACCCTGGACGTTGTGGATCTGGCTCGAGAGCGTTTAACTGATCCAGGGTCTGTTGGCCTGTCAATGCAGGTGGTGCAGAGTTTTTGACAACTCTACCCCTGATGAAGTTCTTCTTGTCTTTCCTGAACTTATGGCGAGGATCCAGGAACTGTCTATGCATGTCGAAGCAAGAAAACTTGCGACCGGCCTGAAGCCAGCGAAACTCAAGAGCTCCCTTGCATGTGGGGCATGGGAACCTTCCATGCACACACCAGCCAACGAATAGCGCATACGCTGGCAAGTCATGCGTCGAGTACATGTACCAGACACGCATTATGAAGTTCAGTTTGCTAAAGGCGTCGTATGTCCTGAACCCATTATCCCAGGCTTCTTGCAATTCGTCCTTAAGTGGCTGCATGTACACATTCATATTTTTGCCCGGATAGTTGGGTCCTGGAATTATCAACGTCAGGAAAATGTTCTTTCTTTGCATAATCTGTCCGGGGGGAGATTGAGTGGAAAGACAAATACGGGCCAACAACTGTATTGGGCTGCCGTCATACCAAACACACTGAACCCATCCGTGCTGATGCCGACTCGAGGATGCCTCGGATCTGCCGCTTTGTCAGCATGTAATTCATCAAACCTTTTCCACGCAACACCATCCGATGTGTGTACCATCATCAGATTCCCATCTGCATCTAGTTCGGTTCTTTTGCCTGTTTTGTGCCATATCATCTGTCTGGCCGTCTCTTCGACCATGAAAAGACGTTGAAGTCTTGGTACGATTGGCATATACCGAAGAACACCAACGGGGATTTTGGTCTGTGTCTTCTCACCCATATCGTTGTCTACCACAATATACCTGGAAGACATGCAAATGGGACAATAGTTCAAGTCCGCATAGTCAAGCCTAAATAAGGCACATCCTTTCTCACAGGCATGTATCTTCTCATAGGGCATCTTCAGTGCACAGAGGATTTTGTCCGACTGGTACAGGTTTGCAGGCATTACATGGCCTTTGGGTAGAAAGCGTCCAAATACTGTCATAATTGCGTCATAGCATTCTCTACCAAAGTTGAACTGAGCCTTCAGAGCCATTACTTGTGAGATGGCATCCAACTGACAAAGCTCAGTGTGCTCGTGGAGCGGACGTTTCGAAGACTCCAACATTTCATTGAAGGCCTTTGCAGATTCCTCCATCTCCTCGTCCAAATCCCGAGAATCATCATAGTCTTGCACCATGTTTTCCATCCCGGTACCATGCTCGTCGGTGCGACGACGATCCACCTCAGCTCGATCACGTTGGGCAGACTCACCATGAAATGTCCACACCGTATAATTGGGCATAAAACCACTCTTCTGCAGGTGTTTGCCCATTTCAGCCTCTGTCTTGTTTTCCCAATTGCCGCACCGGAAACAGGGGCACCAGGTTTTCTTTTGGCCATTTGCAAATGTGGCTTGCACAAACCCCTTAGTTTTTGTGAACCATTCAGCGCTCCATTTGTTCTGACTAGTGTGACCGGTATACATCCAAGCACGGTCACTCATCTTGACTTTCAGAGCTACTGGACACACAACAATTATATATGTAATTCACCATGTATATATTCATCAGTTGATCTACTTTGTCAATTTTATTACGTCCATGCAACCTACACTCTAATAGGTAATGATAGGTCCTAATCCCACCCATGTATGTGTAGATTGGGTTCATTTTCCCATGCTATGCTCCGGATCTGACGCAAAATTTCGGCAGCACCTCCCCGCTGTTCTCCTAATACACGTCTCTGCAATAAACAGAGAGGATGTGTACTCGGAGAACAACAGGGGAGGCACTGACGAAATATATGCGTCTGATCCGGAGCAAAGCATATGGGAAAACGAACCCAATCTACACATACTCGGGCTGTCCATGGATAGCGTTGGACAATTCGAAAGAATCAAGGTTATAAATATGCAAATGCATGCATATTTATAACTATGACGCTTTCGAATGGGAGACACATATTGGTTACGCATACTGATGATTCAAGATACATATATAGCTAGCTATCAAGTTTCATCGGAATAGATCAAATAATTAATGGGGGAGGAGGACGTGTCATTTGTGCTCACCCACGAACGAAGGGGCAGAGCTCGTCAAACGCACGGTGAGGTCGTCAAACACCAAACCTCGCAGCGATGAAACAACTACACATTTAAAACTACACGATCAACACAATTATATATGATGTTTTTCATAACAAAATCGAAAAATATATGACCTAACTAATAATTCACAAATATATGACCCCGTCGGCCTCTAGAAGGCCAAAGAACACCTTTTCGGGAGGTGTCGGGGGTCGGGGTGTCCTGTCGGTGTCGGGGTGCCGTGTCGGGGTCGGGGTGCTGTTTTGGGGTCGGGGTGTGGTGTCGGGGTCAGGGGGTCAGGGGGTCGGTTGTCGAGGTGTGGTGTCAGGGTCGGGGTGTGGTGTCGGGGTTGGGGGGTCTGGGGGTCGGGTGTCGGGGGGTCGGATGTCGGGGTATCGGGGTGTCGTGTCGGGGTCGGGGTGTGGTGTCAGGGTGTCGGGGGTCGGGGGTCGGGGTCGGGGTATCGGGCCGGGGTGTCGGGGTGGCGTGTCGGGGTCGGGGTGTCGGAGGTCGGGGTCGGGGTGTTGGGGGTCGGGGGTCGGGGTGTCGGGCCGGGGTGTCGGGGTGGCGTGTCGGGATCGGAGTCGGGGTGTCGGGGGTCGAGGTCGGGGTCGGGATGTCGGGCCGGGGTGTCGGGGTGTCGGGGGTCGGGGTCGGGGTGTTTCCTTCTATCCTTCTTCTTCTCTCCTTCTCTTCTTCTTCTTTTTTCTTCTTCTTTCCTTTCTTCTTCTTCTTCTATCCTTCTTCTTCTTTCCTTTCTTCTTCTTCTTCTTCTTCTTCTTCTTCTTCTTCTTCTTCTTCTTTCCTTTCTTCTTCTTTCCTTTCTTCTTCTTCTTCTTCTTCTTCTTCTTCTTCTTCTTCTTCTTTTTTCATCTTTTTTCTACTTCTTTTCTTTTCTTCTATTATTCTTCTTCTACTTCTTCTACTTCTTTTCTTCTTCTTCTTTTTCATCTTTTTTCTACTTCTTTTCTTTTCTTCTTTTTCATCTTTTTTCCACTTCTTCTTCTTTTCTTCTACATATTCTTTTTTCTAGCACTAACACTAAATTTTCTTCTTTTCTAACACTAAATCTAACACTAACACTAACACTAACAATTAAACAAGAATTAAACAGCAAAAAAAGAAAAACAGAAAAAAAAACTCACCTGAGCAGGGGGCGACGCTGGCGCCGGGGTGGTGGGTGGGTGGGGGGGGCGGCAGGGGCGGGGGTGGCGCCGGCTGGGAGGGGCGGGGGTGGCGCCGGCTGGGAGGGGCGGGGGCGGGTGGGGGAGGGGGTGGGAGAGGGGGTGGGAGCGGCGGCGGCGCCGGACGGCGATGGGCGGTGGCGGGTGCGGCGAGGGCGGGGGCGGCGCCGGGCGGCGGCGGCGGGGGCGGGGGCGGAGGAGGTCGAGGGAGAGAGTAACGGGCGGGGGAGGGGGCTCGGCCGTTAGTTAGGTTAGTTAGGGTAGCCTTTGCCGTCCGCCCTCCTTTGTCGTCCGCTTTTCTTCATATTTGCCATCTGCGGCGGACGGCAAAGCGGGGGGACGTTAAGTATTTTTTAACCAGCTCCTCAGTGGGCCCCCCTCCCTCTTTGCCGTCCGCTAGCGGACGGCAAAGAGCTGGCAGATGGCAAAGTAGCTGATTCCAGTAGTGTATGTTGTTATGCGGTCTGACCGATAAAGATCTTCGTAGAATATGTAGGAGCCAATATGGGCATCCAGGTCCCGCTATTGGTTATTGACCGGAGACGTGTCTCGGTCATGTCTACATTGTTCTCGAACCCGTAGGGTCCGCACGCTTAAGGTTTCGATGACAGTTATATTATGAGTTTATATGTTTTGATGTACCGAAGGTTGTTCGGAGTCCCGGATGTGATCACGGACATGACGAGGAGTCTCGAAATGGTCGAGACATAAAGATTGATATATTGGAAACCTATGTTTGGATATCAGAAGTGTTCCGGGTGAAATCAGGATTTTTCTGGAGTACCGGGAGGTTACCGGAACCCCCCGGGAGATATATGGGCCTTAGTGGGCCTTAGTGGAAAAGAGAAGAGGCAGCCAGAGATGGGCCGCGCGCCCCTCCCCTCCCTTGGTCCGAATAGGACAAGGAGATGGGGCCGGCCGCCCTTCCTCTTTTTCCCCCCTCCGCGAATCCTATTCCAACTAGGATTGGGGGCGGGAGGAATCCTACTCCCGGAGGGAGTAGGACTCCTCCTGGCGCGCCTCTCCTAGGCCGGCCGCACCCCCCCCCCCTTGAGCCTTTATATACGGAGGCAGGGGCACCCCAGAGGAACACAAGTTGATCCACGTGATCATATTCTTAGCCGTGTGCGGCGCCCCCTGCCACCATAGTCCTCGATAATATTGTAGCGGTGCTTAGGCGAAGCCCTGCGACAGTAGTACATCAAGATCGTCACCACGCCGTCGTGCTGACGGAACTCTTCCCCGACACATTGCTGGATCGGAGTCCGGGGATCGTCATCGAGCTGAACGTGTGCTAGAACTCGGAGGTGTCGTACTTTCGGTGCTTGATCGGTCGAGCCGTAGAGAACCACGACTACATCAACCAAACGCTTCCGTTGTCGATGTACAAGGGTACGTAGATCACACTCTCCCTTCTCGTTGCTATGCATCACCATGATCTTGCATGTGCGTAGGATTTTTTTTGAAATTACTACGTTCCCCAACAGTGGCATCCGAGCCTAGGTTTTATGTGTTGATGTTATATGCACGAGTAGAACACAAGTGAGTTGTGGGCGATATAAGTCATACTGCTTACCAGCATGTCATACTTTGGTTCGGCGGTATTGTTGGATGAAGCGGCCCGGACCGACATTACGCGTACGCTTACGCGAGACCGGTTCTCCCGACGTGCTTTGCACATGGGTGGCTTGCGAGTGACAGTTTTTCCAACTTTAGTTGAACCGAGTGTGGCTACGCCCGGTCCTTGCGAAGGTTAAAACAGCACCAACTTGACAAACTATCTCTGTGGTTTTGATGCATAGGTAAGATTGGTTCTTGCTTAAGCCCGTAGCAGCCACGTAAAACTTGCAACAACAAAGTAGAGGACGTCTAACTTGTTTTTGCAGGGCATGTTGTGATGTGATATGGTTAAGACATGATGCTAAATTTTATTGTATGAGATGATCTTGTTTTGTAACCGAGTTATCGGCAACTGGCAGGAGCCATATGGTTGTCGCTTTATTGTATGCAATGCAATCATGCTGTAATGCTTTACTTTATCACTAAGCGGTAGCGATAGTCGTGGAAGCATAAGATTGGAGAGACGACAACGATGCTATGATCAAGATCAAGGTGTCGCACCGGTGACGATGGTGATCATGACGGTGCTTCGTAGATGGAGATCACAAGCACAAGATGATAATGGCCATATCAAATCACTTATATTGATTGCATGTGATGTTTATCTTTTATGCATCTTATCTTGCTTTGATTGACGGTAGCATTATAAGATGATCTCTCACTAAATTATCAAGATAAAAGTGTTCTCCCTGAGTATGCACCGTTGCCAAAATTCGTCGTGCCCAGACACCACGTGATGATCGGGTGTGATAAGCTCTACGTCCATCTACAATGGGTGCAAGCCAGTTTTGGACACGCAGAATACTCAGGTTAAACTTGACGAGCCTAGCATATGCAGATATGGCCTCGGAACACTGAGATCGAAAGATCGAGCGTGAGTCATATAGTAGATATGATCAACATAGTGATGTTCACCATTGAAAACTACTCCGTTTCACGTGATGATCGGTTATGGTTTAGTTGATTTGGATCACGTGATCACTTAGAAGATTAGAGGGATATCTATCTAAGTGCGAGTTCTTAAGTAATATGATTAATTGAACTTAAATTTATCATGAACTTAGTCCTGGTAGTATTAGCATATCTATCTTATAGATCAATGGCTCGCATTGTTGCTTCCCTATGTTTATTTTGATATGTTCCTAGAGAAAATTGTGTTGAAAGATGTTAGTAGCAATGATGCGGATTGGATCCGTGATCTGAGGTTTATCCTCATTGCTGCACAGAAGAATTCTGTCCTTGATGCACCGCTAGGTGACAGACCTATTGCAGGAGCAGATGCAGACGTTATGAATGTTTGGCTAGCTCAATGTGATGACTACTTTATAGTTTAGTGCACCATGCTTAACGGCTTAGAATCGGGACTTCAAAGACGTTTTGAACGTCATGGACCATATGAGATGTTCCAGGAGTTGAAGTTAATATTTCAAGCAGATACCCGAGTTGAGAGATATAAAGTCTCCAACAAGTTCTATAGCTACAAGATGGAGGAGAATCGCTCAAGCAGTGAGCATGTGCTGAGATTGTCTGGGTACTACAATCGCTTGAATCAAGTGGGAGTTAATCTTCCAGATAAGATAGTGATTGACAGAATTCTTAGTCACCATCACCAAGTTAGTAGAACTTCGTGATGAACTATAGTATGCAAGGGATGACGAAAACGACTCCCGAGCTTTTCATGATGATGAAATGAATGAAGGTAGAAATCAAAAAGAGCATCAAGTGTTGATGGTTGACAAGATCACTAGTTTCAAGTAAAGGCAAAAGGAAAAAGGGGAATTTCAAGAAGAACAGCAAGCAAGTTGCTGCTCAAGTGAAGAAGCCCAAGTCTGGACCTAAGCCTGAGACTGAGTGCTTCTACTGCAAAGGGACTGGTCACTGGAAGCGGAACTACCCCAAGTGATTGGCGGATAAGAAGGATGGCAAAGTGAACATAAGTATATTTGATATACATGATAATTGATGTATACTTTACTAGTGTTTATAGCAACCCCTCAGTATTTGATACTAGTTCAGTTGCTAAGAATAGTAACTCGAAACGGGAGTTGCGGAATGAACAGAAACTAGTTAAGGGTGAAGTGATGATGTGTGTTGGAAATAGTTCCAAGATTGATATGATCATCATTGCACACTCCCTATACTTTCGGGATTAGTGTTGAACCTAAATAAGTGTTATTTGGTGTTTGCGTTGAGCATGAATATGATTTGATCATGTTTATTGCAATACGGTTATTCATTTAAGTTAGAGAACAATTATTGTTCTGTTTACATGAATAAAACCTTCTATGGTTATACACACCAACGAAATGGTTTGTTGGATCTCGATCGTAGGGATACACATATTCATAATATTGAAGCCAAAAGATGCAAAGTTAATAATGATAGTGCAGCTTATTTGTGGCACTGCCGTTTAGGTCATATTGGTGTAAAGCGCATGAAGAAACTCCATGTTGATGGGCTTTTGGATTCACTTGATTATGAATCAGTTGGTACTTGCGAACCGTGCCTCATGGGCAAGATGACTAAAACACCGTTCTCCGGTACTATGGAGAGAGCAACAGATTTGTTGGAAATCATACATACAGATGTATGTGGTCCGATGAATATTGAGGCTCGTGGTAGATATCGTTATTTTCTCACCTTCACAGATAACTTAAGCAGATATGGGTATATCTACTTAATGAAACATAAGTCTGAAACATTTGAAAATTTCAAAGAATTTCAGAGTGGAGTTGAAAATCATCGTAACAAGAAAATAAAGTTTCTACGATCTGATCGTGGAGGAGAATATTTGAGTTACGAGTTTGGTGTACATTTGAAGCAATGCGGAATAGTTTTGCAACTCACGCCACCCGGAACACCACAGCATAATGGTGTGTCCGAACGTCGTAATCGTACTTTACTAGATATGGTGCGATCTATGATGTTTCTTACCGATTTACCAATATCGTTTTGGGATCATGCATTAGAGACAGCTGCATTCACATTAAAAAGGGGCACCATCTAAGTCCGTTGAGACAACACAATATGAACTAAGGTTTGGCAAGAAACCAAAGTTGTCGTTTCTTAAAATTTGGGGTTGCGATGGTTATAAGAAAAAGTTTCATCATGATAAGCTCAAACCCAAATCGGAGAAATGTGTCTTCATAGGATACCCAAAGGAGACAGTTGGGTACACCTTCTATCACAGATCTGAAGGCAAGACATTCGTTGCTAAGAATGGATCCTTTCTAGAGAAGGAGTTTCTCTCGAAAGAAGTGAGTGGGAGGAAAGTAGAACTTGACGAGGTAACTGTACCTGCTCCCTTATTGGAAAGTAGTACATCACAGAAAACAGTTTCTGTGACACCTACACCAATTAGTGAGGAAGCTAATGATAATGATCATGAAACTTCAGAACAAGATACTACTGAACCTCGTAGATCAACCAGAGTAAGATCCACGCCGGAGTGATTCGGTAATCCTGTTCTGGAAATCATGCTACTAGATCATGATGAACCTTCGAACTATGAAGAAGCGATGGTGAGCCCAGATTCCGCAAAATGGCTTGAAGCCATGAAATCTGAGATGGGATCCATGTATGAGAACAAAGTATGGACTTTGGTTGACTTGCCCGATGATCGGCAGGCAATTGAGAATAAATGGATCTTCACGAAGAAGACTGACACTGACGGTAATATTACTGTCTACAAAGCTCGACTTCTCGCAAAAGGTTTTCGACAAGTTCAAGGGGTTGACTACGATGAGATCTTCTCACCCGTAGCGATGCTTAAGTCTGTCCGAATCATGTTAGCAATTGCCGCATTTTATGATTATGAAATTTGGCAGATGAATGTCAAAACTGCATTCCTGAATGGATTTCTAGAAGAAGAGTTGTATATGATGCAACCAGATGGTTTTGTCGATCCAAAGGGATCTAACAAAGTGTGCAAGCTCCAGCGATCCATTTATGGACTGGTGCAAGCCTCTCGGAGTTGGAATAAATGCTTTGATAGTGTGATCAAAGCATTTGGGTTTGTACAGACTTTTGGAGAAGCCTGTATTTATAAAGTGAGTGGGAGCTCTATAGCATTTCTGATACTATATGTGGATGACATATTTCTAATCGGAAATGATGTAGAATTATTCTGCAAAGCATAAAGGAGTGTTTGAAAGGAGTTTTTCAAAGAAAGACCTCGGTAAAGCTGCTTACATATTGAGTATCAAGATCTATAAAGATAGATCAAGACGCTTGATAAGTTTTTTCAATGAGTACATACCTTGACAGGATTTTGAAGTAGTTCAAAATGGAACAGTCAAAGAAAGAGTTCTTTCCTGTGTAACAAGGTGTGAAGTTGAGTAAGACTCAAAGCCCGACCACGGCAGAAGATAGAAAGAGAATGAAAGTTATTCCCTATGCCTCAGTCATAGGCTCTATAAAGTATGTCATGCTGTGTACCAGATCTATTGTATACCATACACTGTGTTAAGAGAGGGAGTACAATAGTGATCTAGGAGTAGATCAATGGAAAGCGGTCAAAATTATCCTTACTGGAATAAGGATATGTTTCTCGATTATGGAGGTGACATCGATGCAAGTTTTGACACTGATCCAGATGACTCTGAGTCTCAATCTGGATACATATTGAAAGTGGGAGCAATTAGCTAGAGTAGCTCCATGCAGAGCATTGTTGACATAGAAATTTTCAAAATACATGCGGATCTGAATGTGGCAGACCCGTTGACTAAACTTCTCTCACAAGCAAAACATGATCACTTTTTGGGTCTTAATCACATAGCGATGTGAACTAGATTATTGAATCTAGTAAACCCTTTGGGTGTTAGTCACATGGAGATGTGAACCAATCACATAAAGATGTGAACTATTGATGTTAAATCACATGGCGATGTGATCTAGATTATTGACTCTAGTGCAAGTGGGAGACTGAAGGAAATATGCCCTGGAGGCAATAACAAAGTTATTATTTATTTCCTTATATCATGATAAATGTTTATTATTCATGCTAGAATTGTATTAACCGGAACTATAATACATGTGTGAATACATAGACAAACAGAGTGTCACTAGTATGCCTCTACTTGACTAGCTCGTTAATCAAAGATGGTTATGTTTCCTAACCATGGACAAAGAGTTGTTATTTGATTAACGGATCACATCATTAGTTGAATGATCTGATTGACATGACCCATTCCACTAGCTTAGCACCCGATCATTTAGTATGTTGATATTGCTTTCTTCATGACTTATACATGTTCCTATGACTATGAGATTATGCAACTCCCGTTTACCGGAGGAACACTTTGTGTGTTACCAAACGTCACAACGTAACTGGGTGATTATAAAGGTGCTCTAAAGGTGTCTCCAAAGGTACATGCTGGGTTGACGTATTTCGAGATTAGGATTTATCACTCAGATCATCGGAGAGGTATCTCCAGGCCCTCTCGGTAATGCACATCACTTAAGCCTTGCAAGCATTGCAACTAATGAGTTAGTTGCGGGATGATGTATTACGGAACGAGTAAAGAGACTTGTCGGTAACGAGATTGAACTAGGTATTGGATACCGATGATCGAATCTCGGGCAAGTAACATACCGATGACAAAAGGAACAACATATGTTGTTATGCGGTCTGACCGATAAAGATCTTCGTAGAATATGTAGGAGCCAATATGGGCATCCAGGTCCCGCTATTGGTTATTGACCGGAGACGTGTCTCGGTCATGTCTACATTGTTCTCGAACCTGTAGGGTCCGCACGCTTAAGGTTTCGATGACAGTTATATTATGAGTTTATACATTTTTATGTACTGAAGGTTGTTCGGAGTCCCGGATGTGATCACGGACATGACGAGGAGTCTCGAAATGGTCGAGACATAAAGATTTATATATTGGAAACCTATGTTTGGATATCGGAAGTGTTCCGGGTGAAATCGGGATTTTTCCGGAGTACCGTGAGGTTACCGGAACCCCCCGGGAGATATATGGGCCTTAGTGGGCCTTAGTGGAAAAGAGAAGAGGCAGCCAGAGATGGGCCGCGCGCCCCTCCCCTCCCTTGGTCCAAATAGGACAAGGAGAGGGGGCCGGCCCCCCTTCCTCTTTTCCCCCCTCCGTGAATCCTATTGCAACTAGGATTGGGGGGGGGGAATCCTACTGCCGGAGGGAGTAGGACTCCTCCTGGCACGCCTCTCCTAGGAAGGCGGCACCCCCCCCCCCTTGAGCCTTTATATATGGAGGCAGGGGCACCCCAGAGGAACACAAGTTGATATACGTGATCATATTCTTAGCCGTGTGCGGCGCCCCCTGCCACCATAGTCCTCGATAATATTGTAGGGGTGCTTAGGCGAAGCCCTGCGACAGTACTACATCAAGATCGTCACCACGCCGTCGTGCTGACGGAACTCTTCCCCGACACTTTGCTGGATCGGAGTCCGGGGATCATCATCGAGCTGAACGTGTGCTAGAACTCGGAGGTGCCGTAGTTTCGGTGCTTGATCGGTCGGGCCGTAGAGACGTACGACTACATCAACCAAACGCTTCCGTTGTCGATCTACAAGGGTACGTAGATCACACTCTCCCCTCTTGTTGCTATGCATCACCATGATCTTGCGTGTGCGTAGTAAATTTTTTGAAATTACTATGTTCCCCAACAGATGAGTGGTCTATTTTTGTTGAATCTCGATTGTAGTGATACACATATTCATAATATTGAAGCCAAAAGATGCAGGGTTAATAATGATAGTGCAACTTATTTGTGGCACTGCCGTTTAGGTCATATTGGTGTAAAGCACATGAAGAAACTCCATACTGATGGGCTTTTGGAATCACTTGATGCTTGCGAAGCATGCCTCATGGGCAAGATGATTAAGACTCCGTTCTCCGGAACAATGGAGCGAGCAACTAACTTATTGGAAATAATACATACTGACGTATGTTGTCCGATGAGTGTTGAGCCTCCCGGCGGGTATCGTTATTTTCTGACATTCACAGATGATTTGAGCATATATGGGTACATCTACTTGATGAAACATAAATCTGAAACATTTGAAAAGTTCAAAGAATTTTTGAGTGAAGTGGAAAATCATCGTAAGAAGAAATAAAGTTTCTACGATCTGATCATGGATGTGAATATTTGAGTTATGAGTTTGGTCTTCATTTGAAACAATGTAGAATAGTTTCACAACTCACGCCACCTGGAACACCCCAGTGTAATGGTGTGTTCGAACGTCGTAAACATACTTTATTAGATATGGTGCAATGTATGATGTCTCTTACAGATTAACGCTATCATTTTTGGGTTATGCTTTAGAGACGGTTGCATTCACATTAAATAGGGCACCATCTAAATCCATTGAGACGACACCATATGAATTGTGGTTTGGCAAGAAACCTAAGCTATCATTTCTTAAAGTTTGGGGCTGCGATGCTTATGTGAAAAAGGTTCAACCTGATAAGCTCGAACCCAAATAGGAGAAATGTGTCTTCATAGGATACCCAAATGAGACTGTTGGGTACACCTTCTATCACAGATCCAAAGGCAAGGTATTCGTTGCTAAGAATGGATCCTTTCTAGAGAAGGAGTTTCTCTCGAAAGAAGTGAGTTGGAGAAAAGTAGAACTTGATGAGGTAATTGTACCTTCTCCCTTATTGGAAGGTAATTCATCACAAAAATCAGTTCCAGTGATTCCTACACCAATCAGTGAGGAAGCTAATGATGATGATCATGAAACTTCTGATCAAGTTACACCGAACCTCATAGGTCAACCAGAGTACGATCCGCACCAGAGTGGTATGGTAATCCTTTTCTGGAGGTCATGTTACTTGACCATGACGAACCTATGAACTATGAGGAAGCAATGATGAGCCCAGATTCCGCCAAATGTCTTGAGGCCATGAAATCTGAGATGGGATCCATGTATGAGAACAAAGTGTGGACTTTGGTTGACTTGCCCGATGATTGGCAAGCCATAGAAAATAAATGGATCTTCAAGAAGAAGACTGACGCTGACAGTAATGTTACTGTCTACAAAGCTCAACTTGTTGCAAAAGGTTTTTGACAAGTTCAAGGAGTTGACTACGATGAGACCTTCTCACCCGGAGTGATGCTTAAGTCTGTCCAAATCATGTTAGCAAGTGCCGCATTTTATGATTATGAAATTTGGCAAATGGATGTCAAAACGACATTCCTTAATGGATATATTAAAGAAGAGTTGTATATGATGCAACTAGAAGGTTTTGTCGATCCTAAAGTTGCTAACAAAGTGTGCAAGCTCTAGCGATCCATTTATGGACTGGTGCATGCCTCTCGGAGTTGGAATATATGCTTTGATAGTGTGATCAAAGCATATGGTTTTATACAGACTTTTGGAGAAGCCTGTATTTACAATAAAGTGAGTGGGAGCTCTGTAGCATTTCTAATATTATATGTGGATGACAAATTGTTGATTGGAAATAATACAGAATTTATGGATAGCATAAAAGGATACTTCAATAAGAATTTTTCAATGAAAGACCATGGTGAAGCTGCTTATATATTGGGCATCAAGATCTATAGAGATAGATCAAGACGATTAATTGGACTTTCACAAAGCACATACCTTGATAAATTTTTTAAGAAGTTCAAAATGGATCAGTCAAAGAAAGGGTTCTTGCATGTGTTAGAAGTTGTGAAGTTGAGCCAGACTCAATGCCCGACCACTACAGAAGATAGAGAGAAAATGGAAGTCATTCCCTATGCCTCAGCCATAGGTTCTATTGTGTATACAATGTTGTGTACCAGACCTGATGTGTGCCTTACTATAAGTTTAGCAGGGAGGTACCAAAGTAATCCAGGAGTGGATCACTGGATAGCGGTCAAGAACATCTTGAAATACCTGAAAAGGACTAAGGATATGCTTCTTGTTTATGGAGGAGATAAAGAGCTCATCGTAAATGGTTACGTCGATGCAAGCTTTGACACTAATCTGGATGACTCTAAGTCACAAACCGGATACATATTTATATTGAATGGTGGAGCTATCAGTTGGTGGAGTTCCAAGCAGAGCGTCGCGACAGGATCTACGTGTGAAGCGGAGTACATAGCTGCTTTGGAAGTAGCAAATGAATGAGACTGGAACTCTGGATGAAGGAGGACATATCCGATCTAGGTGTAATACCTAGTGCATCGGGTCCAATGAAAATCTTTTGTGACAATATTGGAGCAATAGCCTCGGTGAAGGAATCCAGATTTCACAAGATCACCAAACACATCAAGAGACGCTTCAATTCCATCCGTGATCAAGTCAAGGAGGGAAACATAGAGATTCGCAAGATACATACGGATCTAAATGTTGCAGACCCATTGACTAAGCCTCTCTCACGAGAAAAACATGATCAACACCAAGACTACATGGGTGTTAGAATCATTACTATGTAATCTAGATTATTGACTCTAGTTCAAGTGGGAGACTGAAGGAAATATGCCCTAGAGGCAATAATAAAGTTTTTATTTATATTTCCTCATATCATGATAAATGTTTATTATTCATGCTAGAATTGTATTAACCGGAAACTTAGTACATGTGTGAATACATAGACAAACAGAGTGTCCCTAGTATGCCTCTACTTGACTAGCTTGTTAATCAAAGATGGTTAAGTTTCCTGACCATAGACATGTGTTGACATTTGATGAACGGGATCACATCATTAGATAATGATGTGATGGACAAGACCCATCCGTTAGCTTACATAATGATCGTTTAGTTTTATTGCTATTGCTTTCTTCATGACTTATACATGTTCCTATAACTATGAGATTATGCAACTCCGAATACCGGAGGAACACCTTGTGTGCTATCAAACTAGATAATGATGTGATGGACAAGACCCATCCGTTAGCTTACATAATGATCGTTTAGATTTATTGTTATTGCTTTCTTCATGACTTATACATGTTCCTATAACTATGAGATTATGCAACTCCTGAATACTGGAGGAACACCTTGTGTGCTATCAAACATCACAATGTAACTGGGTGATTATAAAGATGCTCTACAGGTGTATCATATGGTGTTTGTTGCGTTGGCATAGATCGAGATTAGGATTTGTCACTTCGAGTATAGGAGAGGTATCTCTGGGCCCTCTCGGTAATGCACATCAATATAAGCCTTGCAAGCAATGTGACTAATGAGTTAGTTATGGTATGATGCATTACAGAACGAGTAAAGAGACTTGTCAGTAACGAGATTGAAATAGGTATGATGATACCGACGATCGAATCTCGGGCAAGTAACATACTGATGACAAACAGAACAATGTATGTTGTTATGCAGTTTGATCGATAAAGATCTTCGTAGAATATGTAGGAGCCAATATTAGCATCCAGGTTCTGGTATTGGTTATTGACCGGAGATGTGTCTCGGTCATGTGTACATAGTTCTCGAACCCGTAGGGTCAGCACGCTTAACGCTCGATGACGATTTGTATTATGAGTTATGTAATTTGATGACTGAACTTTGTTCGGAGCCCCAGATGAGATCGCAGACATGATGAGGACTCTCGAAATGGTCGAGAGGTAAAGATTGACATATTGGAAGGTTATATTCGGACACCGGAATGGTTCCGAAGTGTTTCGGGTACTTTCTGGAGTACTGGGAGGTTATCGGAACCCCCCGAGGAAGTAGTGGGCCTTAATGGGCTTTAGGGGAATGGAGAGAAGGGCCTCAAGGGGTGGCTGCACCCCCCCCCCCCCCCCGCCCCTATGTTTGGTCCGAATTGGACTAGAAGGGGGCGGCGCCCGGCCCCCTCTTCCTCCTTCCCTCCTTCTCCTAGTTGGAATAGGAAAGGGGGGGTCCGAATCCTACTTGGACCGGGAGTCCAAATAGGACTCCCCCCTTTGGCGCACCCCCCTTGAGCCGGCCTCCTCTTCCCCCCTCCTTTATATACGTGGGAGGGGGCACACCAAGTCTTCTCTTAGCCGTGTGCGGTTCCCCCCTCCACAGTTACACACCTCAGTCATATCATCGTAGTGCTTAGGCGAAGCCCTGCGCCGGTATCTTCATCATCACTGTGGCCATGCCGTCATGCTGACGGAACTCTCCCTCGTCCTCAACTGGATCAAGAGCTCGAGGGAAGTCATCTTGCTGAACGTGTGTTGAACACGGAGGTGCCATACGTTTGGTGATAGGATCGGCTGGATAGAGAAGATGTTCGACTACATCAACCGTGTAACTACGCTTACGCTTTCGGTCCACGAGGGTATGTGGACACACTCTCCCTCTCGTTGCTATGCATCTCATAGATATATCTTGCGTGATCGTAGGAATTTTTTTGAAATACTGTGTTCCCCAACAAGTGAGACAATCAAACATCTTTTTTTAGTGCAAGTTTCTATGCTCTATTGTAGCGACCCGATCTCAAACGGTCATGTCTCTGTTCTTCAGTGTCATCCCTGGATCGGTAATGCTGACACACACAATACTCGAATGATTTATAACAGAGTGGCAATCACACACTTATTACATCGAATGTCTCAAGAGAGAACCTATTACAATAAATATGGCTTAAGGCCATCTAATATGATAACAGCGGAAGGCTTGGAAGATAAAGTGAGTCCATCAACTCCAACAACATAGCTGAGTGCAGACAAACGACCTATCGCACCTTACTCCTCGTCTGAAAAGTCTGCAACATGATATGTTGCAGCCCGAAAACGGGTCAGCACATGGAATATGCATGCAATGTAACACAAGAGAGTAATGAATAGATAAATACTATCACTACATGCATATATGGCTGGTGGAGGCTGTATGGTTAATATGTTCTGCGAAAAGCCAATTTTTCCCTACAACAAAGCCATATATTTTATTTAACTATCATGGTAGTTGAACAATATTGAGAAGGTTCCTCCAACTCAATCCCAATTAAAAGTAATTATCAACCCAACAAATTAACTTTAGAGTGATGAGATCCATATGATAATCCAAGAGCCAGATACTCAAGATGTCCATAACCGGGGACACGGCTAACCATGATTAGTTTATACACTATGCAGAGGTTTGCGCACTTTTCCCCACAAGACTCGATCTCCTCCGCTGTATTTCTCGCACTGCATGGTGTTTGAGAAATGGATGACCGAGACACAGTCTTTCAGAAGCATTTGCTCTCTACTCCGAGCGGACCGGTACACCTACAATCCCCTACATCTGCTAGTCCACCTCTTCAAGAGCTGACGCAACCTACTCAACTATGCCAGAGCCCATAATGGCTTGTGCCTGCACACGGAAGTTTCTAGCATGAATAGTCTTATGATCCCTTTGAGCCTGGGTGGCGGACCGTAGGATGATCACACGGGTACTCTGGGATATCCTAGAACGACACTGGATTCTCCAGGTGCCCACAAGAAATCCACTCAGATGTGTGTTAAAGTTGCCACCTTAAGTTGAACCATTAATTAACAACTCACATATGTCATGGATACACTCAAACCCAAACCACGTCTACGAGCATAGCATGACAATATAAGAAAAACGTAGAAGTAACTCCCAAGGGTTTGATAATAAAACAGGTAATAGGTTCTACCTCATTATCTACTTCCCAGACCCACATGTTAAGAGATCCTACTCATGCAATGTGTGAAGGTTGAAACTAATGCATAAAAACTGGGTGATGAAGGGGTATGGTCAAAGTTTTACTTGCCTTGCTGACGATCTGCAAATCCTAAAGACTCGTAGTAGCATGCTTCGCACTCCGGGTGTTCTATCACAAACAAACAATAGCATACATAAACAATCAAGCAAATAAGCATGGGTAAATCTCGAGTAAGAAGATCTAACCGGAAAGTTCAACTGAAGAACTCCGGTTTGCAAAAAGAATCAAATCACACGGAGCAACGAAACTCAAACTGCGAAAGAAACAAGATCCAATTACTAATCTGGACTAAAGTCAAATTTTACAGTACCAAAATCTTGTTCAAGTTGGTTAAACAGAAAGGGGGATTCGAGACGAAGATCTAGGCGCTTGAATCGCCTGATTCCGATAAACGAGCGAAAAGATAAACTAAAATGAAAAAATTGGGTAGAAATCACGATAAAAAATAATCGTGGGAAAACCCTCGAAAAAGAAAACTGACGAATAGGCTAACGAACGAACGTTCGCTGTCTGTGGTTAATGGGTGAAAACCGTTTGTTAAAACGAATGTACGAACGGGCGTTCGCTAAATAACTAAACCGATAAAAATAAACCGATCTAAAAGAAAAATAATCGTGGGTTCTAAAAAAACAACCGTATGGTTTTCCGGCAAAAACCGGCGACGGCGGCTACCTCGGGACGGGACGGCGGCGGCTCTGGCGGAAGTCCGGCAGTGGCGGCGAGCAACTCTGGTGGGCGGCGGAATCGACGGCGTGGCGGTGGGTGGCGGAAGTCCGGCAGTGGCGGCGCGGGCGGTGGCGAAGTCCGGTGGCACTGGCGGCGGCGGCGGTGGCAGCGGGTTAGGGTTAGGGTTTCGGCAGTGGGACGGGCTGGTGGGCTGCGGGGTCGGGGCGCTGGTTATAAAGGCCGTCCGGGCGAGTCCTAGTCGGGCACGCCCTAGCTAGGTCGGTTGCCTTTTTTTTAATAATTCCGCACAGAAAAATGAAGAAATAAATACTAAACGGACTCCAAAAATCCTGAAATAAAATTTTCCCCGTCCTATAAAAATCTGCCGGACAAGGTGAACATTTATTTAGGACTCTAATGCAATTTTGAAAAACGCATATTTTTCCTAATTCAAATAAAATAGCGATAAAACCCCAAATAAAAAAATACAAATTGATTTTAATATTTTTCCTCCAACATTTCATTTATTTTGGAGAAGTCATATTATCTCCTCTCATATATTTTGATCTGAAATATTTTTGGAGAGAAAAATAATTAAAACCAAAAGTGATCCTTGTTTCAATATTTGATAAAACTCGAATATGAGAACCAGGGAAAATCCCCAACTCTCTCCGAGGGTCCTTGAGTTGCTTAGGATTTCGAGGATCACAAAAAGAAATGCAATTAAAATATGATATGCATGAATGACCTTTGTATAACATTCCAAATTGAAAATTCGGGATGTTACAAATCTACCCTCCTTAAGATGAATCTCGCCCTCGAGATTCGGGTTGGCTAGAAAATAGGTGTGGGTGGTCCTTGCGTAGATCATCCTCTCTTTCCCAGGTGGCTTCGTCCTCGATATGGTGGATCCACTGAACTTTGCAAAACTTGACAACCTTCCTGCGGGTAACTCGACTGGCAAACTCGAGAATCTTGACTGGTTTCTCCTCATACGTCAAATCACTGTCCAACTGTATTGCTTCCAGGGCGCTGTATCTCTCAGAGGAATAATAGCCACCTCAGCATGGCACTTCTTCAACTGGGAAACGTGAAACACATCATGAACTTCTGACAGTCCTTCAGGTAACTCCAACTTGTAGGCAACCTCTCCCATACGCTCCAGAACACGGTACGGTCCTACAAATCTCGACGCTAACTTTCCCTTAAATCCAAAACGCTTAACTCCTCGCAGAGGTGACACTCGCTGATATGCTCTGTCTCCGATTTCATAGACTACCTCCTTGTGTTTTGAGTCTACATAACTCTTTTGTCTGGACTGGGCTACCTTCAGTCTATCTCGAATCAGCTTAACCTTCTCCTCGGACTCCTTAATCAAATCCGGTCCAAACAACTGGCAGTCTCCAACTTCATCCCACATCAACGGGGTTCGACATGTTCTTCCGTACATTGCTTCGAAAGGTGCCATCTTCAAACTAGCCTGGTAGCTATTGTTGTACGAGAATTCCGCGTAGGGTAAATTATCATCCCAACTAGACCAGTAGTCTAGTGCACAAGCTCTCAACATGTCCTCCAGAATCTGATTGACTCTCTTAGTCTGTCCATCTATCTGCAGGTGAAACGCTCTACTGAACACTAGCCTGGTTCCCAAAGTCTGGTGCACTTGATGCCAAAACTTTGAAGTAAACTGCGTTCCTCTGTCGAATCCGATGGTCCTCTGAACTCCATGCAGATATATGATCCTGGTCATATATATGTTGGCCAACTTTGCACTTGTATATGTGGTTTTCACTGGGATCGATAAAGTGAGCTACTTTGGTCAAGCGGTCCACTACTACCCAGATAGAATCATATCCCGATCGGGTCCTAGGTAATCCGGTGATAAAATCCATGCCAAGTTTAACCCACTTCCATTCGGATATCGGCATAGGCTGTAGTAATCCTGCTGGCTTCTGATATTCTGCCTTCACTCTCTGACATACATCACATAGGGCTACATACTCGGCAATATCCTTCTTCATTCCATTCCACCAAAAATGCTCCTTCAAATCCAAATACATCTTGGTGTTTCTAGGGTGTATCGAGTATGGTGAGTCGTGAGCTTCCTGTAATATCAACTTCCTGATCTCAGCATTATTGGGCACAAAAATACGGTCTTCAAACCACAAGGTGTCATGCTCATCCTCACGAAAACCTTTTGATTTTCCTTCACTCATCTTCTCCTTTATCTCAACATTTTCTTTGTCATCCTTCTGGGCTTATCGAATCTTTCCCAACAAGGTCAACTGAACTTCCATAGTTGTAAAAAAACCTTTGGGAACAATCTCTAAACATAACTCCCTGAAATCTTCTGCTAATCCCTTTGGCAATCCTCCTGTTACTAAGGTATTGGCATAACTCTTTCGGCTCAAAGCGTCTTCTACGACATTGGCCTTTCCCGGATGATAGTGCAGCTTCATATCATAATCCTTTATAAGCTCCAACCATCTCCTTTTCCTGAGGTTCAACTCCTTCTGTGTAAAGATGTGCTTCAAACTCTTATGATCCGTATACACATCACAATGGTTTCCAGTAAGAAAGTGTCTCCAGGTCTTGAGTGCATGTACAACGCCTGCCAACTCCAAGTCATGTGTGGCATAATTCAACTCATGCGGTCGAAGTTGTTGTGAGGCATATGAAGCAACTCTTCTGCCTTGCATAAGTACTCCTCCAAGTCCTAGGCGAGAGGCATCGCAATACACTTGGAAAACCTTGCGTATATCCGGCAGAATCAGCACTGGGGCTGTAGTCAAACATTTCTTCAACTCCTGGAAACTTGCTTCACATTCCTCAGTCCAATGTAACTTGGTGTCCTTCTTCAACAACGTCGTCATAGGCTTCGCAATCTTAGAAATTTTTTCAATGAATCTCCGATAGTATCCCGCGAGTCGAAGGAAACTGCGGATCTCTCCAACTGAGGTGGGTTCCAACCACTCAGTGACTGACTGAACTTTGGTGGGGTCTACTGCTATACCTTCCCCCAATATAGCATGTCCAAGAAATCCAACTTCCTTCAACCAAAACTCACATTCGCTGAACTTGGCATACAACTGGTGCTCCCTAAGTTTCTCGAGAACTAAGCGCAAATGCTCCTTGTGTTCCTCTTCATTCTTTGAGTATACTAAAATATCATCAATGAACACCAGGACAAACTTATCCAAGAACTCCATGAACACCTTATTCATCATACTCATGAAATAGGCAAGGGCGTTAGTCAATCCAAATGACATAACCGTATACTCATAAAGCCCATACCTTATGGTAAAAGTTTTCTTATGTATATCCTTTTCTCGAATCTTCATCTAGTGGTAACCTGATCGCAGGTCGATCTTTGAAAACACTTTAGCTCCTTATAGCTGGTCAAACAGATCATTGATCATCGGCAGTGGGTACTTGTTCTTGATTGTCACTTCATTCAACGCCCGATAATCAACAACCATTCTTAGAGATTTATCCTTCTTCTCAACCAATAGCACTGTGTCACACCCTAGCTAGTTCAAGCATAGAGTGTGCATCATGTTTAAATTCCTCTTAAATTTGAAATGGGGAAGACAGAAACCCCAGCACCCCCTGGAAACAACTAGGGTTTACTAAAATTATTTTCAATGAACCTGAAATGCCCTTCTAAAAAGTGTACTCTCTTTGTCTTGGGTTAGAACCTCTGGCAAAATTGGTGCACAATTTTCTAGGTCAATAGAAGGTCATTGAATTAAATCATAAGTATTTCAATTTGGGCATTTAAATGCTATAAAATAATTTAAATGCTCAAATAATTCTAGAAATAAGTGTGGGCTGTTGGAAATAATCTAAAGAGAGCCACTGATTATTTTCAGGATTTTTAAAGATGTCTAGGTATTTTTAATAAAGCACAAAAGTTGCAGAAAAAAATAGAAAAGAAAACAAATAAGAAAAAGAGAGAGAGGGAAACCCACCTGGGCCTCATTAGTGTTGGTCCAGCCCACCTGGCTCGGCCCAGTCGACTGTCCTTGCCAGTCGTCCTCCTCCTCCCGCCAGGAGGACGAGGAGCGCGTGGCCGGCGCCCGCGGCCACACGCCGACCACCTCCTGCTTCTGCCGACGCCCTAGAGGCGTCTAGGGGTGCCACGCCGACCCCCACGTCCCCCTCTCTCCCTACCTCACTCTCCCCGTGCTCGTCTCCCTCCTCTGGCTCTCCTCTTGCACACACCGAGAGCCATTGTCGCACAAGACCATTAGCTCCGCGCTGCCGTCCTCGACCTGTCCGTCGACCCATGCAAGCTCGGACGACCCCAAGACGACGTGGTGAACTTCTTCCCTGTCTACGGCTGCCGGATGCCGTCGTTCGATTAATCGGCCTGCTCCGCGAGTTCCCTCTGAGCCCATCTTTCCTCCGCCCCTCTCCCCGTGCTCGTCCGCGTCCTCCAACCCCCTATGCCATCGAGGCCGAGAGCTCGGCTCCACCGGCCATGTCGCCGCCGTGTCAACAGGCGCGTAAGCTCGAATCCGAGCATGCCTTCGTCTTCCACGCGCTCCCAGGAGCCTAACGCACCAGTCCCCGCGCCTCTTCGTGCCCCGTAGCGTCGGGTTCATCCACGCCCGAACTCCGGCGACCGCCAAGGTCGTCACCGGCGTCGTTTCCAGCCTCCCCGAGCCCCACTTCCTCCACCAAATGATGCGGCTCGCTCCCCGCATCACGTAGCTGCTCTCCGCTGTCGTTTTGGTCGCCGGAAACGCAAACCCGTAGTTTGACTCAGTTTGACCCCTGTGCAGGCCCAGGTAGACCCCCCTGGGTCTATGACAGGTGGGGTCAGTCTGCTAATCAGGTTAAGATTAGTTTTAACAAATTATAATTAGTTTAGACACTGACATGTGGGCCCAAGCCCCACTGACAGTTAATTAGAGTTAATTTAACTCTGTTAATTAGCTGAGTCACTCACAGAGAGGGCCCACCAGTCAAGTTTGACCTGGCCGACCCAGTGGACCGCTGACGTCACACCTATGTCATGCTGACGCATTAATTCAATTACTTGAATTATTCTTATATAGCAAATTCCAGAAAATATCCAAAACTTCTAAAAATCATAGGAAATCAACCATAGCTCCAAATGCAAAGATTTATATATGAAAAATGATCAGAAAAATTCAATCTATCCATCTGTAATGGTTTCATGCATGACAAAACAAGTTAACCTTGCTGTTTAAGCAGAATAATGTAATACACTAATAAGGCCATGTTTAATGAGCCAATATTTGAATCTTTGATTCAAATGAGTTCATCCCCTCCTGTTTTAGCTTGCATTAGGCCAAGACACTTTCATCTTGCCATGTCATAGCATGCATCATATTGTTGCATATTGCCATGTGTTTATTATGTTTCGGTGTGTCTTTCGTGGTAGGTTCTGCCTCCGAGGATAACCCCGAGTATCCGTCTGAAGGGCAGTACCCTACTACCTCTACAACAGGCAGGCAACCCATTGATCATTCCGATACAAATCCATGTTCTCGCTTCTGCTCTTGTTTACTGCATTAAGACAACGTGATTCAAACTGCTGCGTGCTACGGTAGTTGAACCCTTATCCTCTGCATGACCTGTCATTGCTACAGTAACTAGATGAAACCCACTAGCATGTGTAGGATTTGATTGAGCCATGTATGTGATTCCTTCCTTGCTATGCCTGCTATGCTTAGAGTTGTGTCAAGTCTGGTTCATCTGGGTGATGGGCTAGAGTGATATGATTATGTCGGTAATATGAGGGATGTGTTGAACATGTTTTGGTAAAGGTATCGATGAGAGACCATGTACGAGTACATGGTGGGTTGTTTCATTGAGGCCGTCCATAAGAACTGAGATCTGTATGTGTGATTTAAGATGCAGTTACTACCGTACATTGGGCCCGAAACCAATGGGCCCTCTCGGCTTCTTAATTACCCTGGTACTCTGTCCAGGAGTTGCAAATAGTTTCTGGTGTTTGTAGGTTATGTGTTGGCAGCCGTGCGTAGCGCTGACCCTTGGGGTGGGCTATGTTGCGGTAGATACACCATGGCCGGGTATGCCGGGCGCCCGTTTGGCGTCTCAGGACCCTGTTCACATCGTTCAGGGCCGTATGTGGAAACCTCAGCCGGACTCCCTGCGGATGGAACCTGGATAGGCGATAAACCTGGACTAGAGACTTAAGTGTTTAGGTAGGCCGTGGCCGACACCCTCGCTGGGCTTCCACTTGAAGGTTGTCGAGTACATGTTGTGTAAACGGCGGTAAGTGGTGAAAGCGTGTATGAAGAAGTACACCCCTGCAGGGTATAAAACTATTCGAATAGCCGCGTCCGCGGTAAAGGACTACTTGGTTGCCTATACAGTTCATAGACAAGTTAATGGATACTACTAAAAGACTCAAGATAAGTGTGAGTACCGAGGATGGCCCTCTCGTAGGATGACGAGGGAGGATCCCCGGTGGAGTATTGTGTTGGTGAGTAGTGGACTCGTGTGCGAAAACTATTTTACTAGTGGAGTTCCGTAGGATAGCTTAGCCAAGAGTCAAAGCTGTCTTGCTGCAATAACCTCATCACCTTCTTGAGAATAAGCATGTATAGTAGGTTCTATTGTAAGACTTGTTGAGTACCTTTGTACTCATGTCTGCTTAATTACTGTTTTTAGATGACAACACCGCCCCCTCCGATGGGTTCTACGTAGACCTTGACGTCGACGAGTGACTAGCCACCTAGGTGGTGATCCTGGCCATGGAGGGCCCTATGTAGATAATCAGGCTTCGAGAAGCCTTCTTTCTTTGTAGTGTCTGTACTCAGACTAGTTGCTTCCACTTGTCATTGTATGATTGTATGACTTGAGTGTCGGGTCATGTGACCCCTATCTATATGAACATGTTATGTATGGCTCTCTGGAGCCTTTAAATAAAGTACTTGAGTTGTAGAGTTTTGTTGTGATGCCATGTTGTATGTACTCATATCGGACATATTGTTTGTATGATTGAAATGCTTGGTATGAGTGGGATCCGACAATCTAGTTGTTTATCCTTGGCAGCCTTTCTTATGGGGAAATGTAGTCTAGTGTTCCTGGAGCCATAGTAGTCCTCTACAGCCCGGTTCATCAAAGTCCTGCTAGCCCAGCACTACTGTTCAGGACACTTGACTGGTCGGCATGTGGTTCACTTCGTTCCTATGTCTGTCCCTTCAGGGAAATGTCACGCGGTGATATCTGGAGTCCTGCCTAGCCTGCTGTAGCACGGGTTCCCCGGAGTCCTGTTAACCCAGTGCTACAGCCCGGAATCACTCGCTGATGACCGACATGCTCAACGTGATTCATGTATGCCTGTCTCCATAGGTCTGTGCCGCTTTGGCTTCACAACTAGCCATGTCGACACTATCATATACGTGAGCCAAAAGGCTCAAACGGTCCCGGGCCATGGTAATGCGACACCCGTGGGATACCGTGCTTGAGGCCACAAAGTGATATGAGGTGTTACTAGCTAGATCGATGTGGCTTGGAATCGGGGTCCTGACAGCGTTGGCATCAGAGCCGGACTGCGTGTAGGTTCGTTGAGCCAAACTGGTCGATGTCGAGTCTAGAAATACTTTAGTTATATGTAGGGGAATTGATTGTGGGAGGGAACGTAAGGCTCCTTTACTCCTTTACCTTATGCCCTCTGATCTGAGTCATTCTCTTCTCATTCAACGTGGGTTAAGGACTAGGCTCTCTTCTTCTATCAGGTTCACGTGTTACTAATCCATAGTAGCTTATAGGATTGTTGTTGCAAGCCTGAGTACAGTTTCTACTATATTTAGTATTTGCTATTTGAATCAGAACCTTGATATGATGTTGTTGAGTAGTATTGCAAACTGTTGTGGATGTCTCAAATCTTTTTCTGAGCATTTACAGCTGTTATGCTGTCCAATTTTCCCTAGAAATTCTAATGTCTTTGCATTGTGGTTGTGCTTTCAGATGGCCAACCGTGCTCAAAACCAAGTGGTTTGCCTGACCCGGTGCCTCGACGTGCCCGGTCATACTGCTATGTTAGTCCGGGTAATGATCGAGACGGGTTACCGTTGGTATCCCGAATACACCGTCGAATAAGAATTCCGCGACTTTAATCAAAGACAATATTTCTGCACCATCAGGATATTTCCTTCTTATCCTGGATCTACCAAGCCCCTTCACTGTTCCTATGGACTCGGGGTTACTGTTGAGATGGCTGTGCAGGATGCTGCCTATTCCATGATGACCATCATGCGAGTCCGGACTGGCCTGCTTCGGAACACCGACTTCTATTACATGCCAGCTTCACTTCCGGGAGCGCAAGGATATCTTCAGGCTATCTATGCTGACTCCACTCAGGAAGACTCATTAACTCGTACCACTGCCGAGATGCTCGAAGATAAGGACCGAGAGAATCGGGCCTTGAGGTTGGAGCTTTTCAATACCCGTGCTGATCATTGGGCCACATTGACTCGGTTTGCAGTTGCGGTGCAAGCTGGATGTATGGATACAAGGGATTTGTATCCTGCGAGATCTGCTCTGCCAGACATGGTGGATTGGCGTGATGTGGGAGGCATCACCCCACCCCGTGGTCCCCGCAGGCCACCGTTTGTTGGTCCAAGACCTCATCCTAGCCCCTATGGTCCACAAGCTCCTCAGGACCGTCTGTTCCTGGATGATCACGTTGAACTTCCAGGCTATGGAGGTGACTTCTATGAGGACTACTACGGAGCTGTCTGAGTTAGTAGTAGTACCACTAGTATTGTAACAGTTGTATCTCCACTGTCCTGCATGACTTGTGGAATATGACTTTGTGTGTAATCAATTCCGGAGGTGTAGACAAATAATGTATAGGATCTTGGAATGCCTCCGATGAGATGTAACGTCTTTCATCATAGTTGTACTGTAGCCTGGCCTTGTACTAAACTATGTATGATGTGTATGACTGTTGGTATATATATGGCAGTTTTATATTACCATGACATACGGATGAACATCTCTGCATTCCGTGTTATCCATTACATTGTGTACTTCCTTGCTAAGTTTGAACCATCCTTATCTAAACCGTTGTCTTGTTTTCTCCTAGGATGGTCAACACCCGCAGCAACCCTGCTGCCCCGGAGCAGGGGGAAGCCAGTGCAGCCAGGGGCAAAAATCTGCCTCACCCGCCTTCTCTGGCCGAAGTAATGCTGGAGGCGGAAAGAAACAAGCGTGAGACTAACCGCCTGCTAGACCGGATTGAGAAGAACACTGCACGCCACCCGCGAAATGACTTGGTGTCAATCAATGACTTTATCAAGCTGTACCCACCAAAGTTCAACCATTCCGTCGAACCCCTCGACGCGGATGACTAGCTTCGCAGCATTACCCACAAGCTACGTTCTACCAACGTAGCCGAAGCCGACAAGGTTACTTATGCTGCCTATCACCTTGAAGGCCCTGCTAGCCTTTGGTGGGAAAACTTCGAAGCTATGCGCCCGGTTGGCCAAATTACTACTTGGGCTGAATTCAGTGAGGCTTTCCGTGAGCATCACATTCCGGAAGGTCTCAGGGATCGCAAGAGGGAGGAGTTCTGCAATTTCACCCAAGGAAGACTGATTGTGGATGTATATAGTCGTGAATTTGGGAATCTGGCACGTTATGCCCCTGAAGAGGTGTCTACTGATGCTAAGAAGCAGGCAAGGTTCCGCAAGGGACTTAGCTCTGAGCTTCGCCGCGATCTTTGTCTGCACGAGTGCACCTCCTTTCAGAAGTTGGTCAATAAAGCCATCAGTGCTGAGACAGGCCAGACTGATTATGACGCTTCACGCAAGCACTCCCGTGATTTTGGCTCTTCATCCAGCTCTGGAGCTTAGAAGCGCCGGGTGTGGATCCCAAGCACGGCACTGCCACCCAGGTTCATCCCGAGGCCATCCTTTGAGGCGCCTCGTCCCAATCAGTAATTTGCACCGCCCAAGCCCTATGGTGGCCCAGCTGCTAATACTGCTCCACGCCGCAATGTGGTGACATGCTTCAAGTGTGGAGAGCCGGGTCACTATAGCTGAGAGTGTCCCCAGAACAACAACCCCAATCAAACTGAAAAGTCCGTTGGTCGTGGTTAGCCCGCGGGAAAGACATTCTACGCCAAGCCGGTCACTACTGCCCGTGGCCATGTCAACCATGTTTCAGCCGAGGAGGCTCATGAGGATCCCAACGTCGTCCTTGGTACGCTCCTTGTTAACTGCCAGCCGGCATCTGTTCTCTTTGATACTGGAGCATCTCATTCATTCATATCCGAGAACTATGCTCGATTGCACAACACGACATTCTGTGACATGCCCTCTATAATGGAAATTCAAACCCCTGGCTCTAGAAGGCAAACTTCTAGAGTAAGCCATGGGAACGAAATTCTTGTCGATAGACTTGTCTTCCTTGCATCCTTAATAGCTCTCAAGTCCTTGGACATAAACATCATTTTGGGTATGGACTGGATGTCAGCTCATTATGCTAAGATTGATTGTGCCACTAGAACCGTTCAACTTACCCACCCATCGGGCAAGACAGTCAATGTCTTAACTCGAGTGGCCAAGCACCAACTTTACTCCCTAAATGCCAACCCCCTTCCAGACCTTGAGGATGTTCCGGTAGCCCGAGACTTTCCGAATGTTTTTCCAGAAGAACTGCCAGGTGTTCCACCTGATAGGGATGTCGAGTTTGTGATAGACCTTGTTCCAGGAACCGTTCCAATTTCAAGAAGACCCTACAAGATGGCACCCTTAGAACTAGCCGAGCTTAAGAACCAACTCGATGAGTCCTTGAAAAAGGGTTTCATCTAGCCTAGTTCCTCTCCTTGGGCTTGCTCCGTCCTCTTCGTCAAGAAGAAGGATGGAACAGATCGAATGGTTGTAGATTACCGACCTGTCAACTTGGTCACCATCAAGAACAAGTATCCGCTTCCCAGGATCAACGATCTGTATGATCAGCTCGCTTGATCCTCAATCTTTTCCAAGATGGATTTGAGGTTAGGCTACCATCAGATCAAAATCAGAAACGGGGACATTCCCAAAACAGCCTTTGTTACTCGTTCTGGCCAATACGAGTACACCGTTATGTCCTTCGGTTTAACCAATGCCCCAGCTACCTTCTCCCGGTTAATGAACTCGGTTTTCATGGAGTACTTGGATAAATTCGTCGTAGTATACATCGATGACATACACATCTACTCCAAGAATGAAGAGGAACATGCCGAACATCTAAGGCTGGTATTGATGAAACTTCAAGAGCATCGCCTTTATGCCAAATTCTCCAAGTGTGAATTTTGGTTGCCAGAAGTGACCTATCTAGGCCATGTAATCTCTGGCAAGGGTATTGCTGTCAATCCTGAGCGAGTTCAAGCTATCCTTGATTGGACTCCACCTGAGACGATCAAGCAAGTTTGGAGCTTCCTTGGCTTAGCGAGCTATTGCCGCCGCTTCGTTGAGAATTTCTCCAAGGTTGCTAAACCTCTAACTGAACTCCTCAAGAAAGATAAAAAGTTCGAGTGGACTCTACAATGCGAGTTCAGCTTTCAGGAACTGAAAAGACGCCTGACATCTGCTCCCGTACTGGTACCACCAGATTTCTCCAAGGACTTTATTATCTATTGCGACGCCTCGCGACAAGGACTAGGTTGCATACTCATGCAAGATCATCAGGTAATTTCCTATGCTTCACGGCAATTACACCGACATGAGGAAAATTATCCCACACATTTTCTTGAGCTTGCAGCTGTAGTCCATGCACTTAAAACTTGGCGACATTACCTTCTTGATAATTGTTGCGAGATCTTCACCGATCACCAAAGTTTGAAATATATCTTCACCCAACCAGATTTGAATCTCAAACAAAGACGTTGGGTCGAGTTGATCTCAGATTACGACTTAGGAATAACTTACACCCCGGGCAAAGCCAATGTCATGGCTGATGCGCTAAGCCGTAAGTCCTATTGTAACAACCTGATGTTACAACAAAGTCAACCACTTCTCCATGAGGAATTTCGTAAGCTTAATCTTCACATTGTTCCTCGAGGATTCCTATCCACCCTGGTGGCGAAACCTACCCTTACGGATCAGATCATCAAGGCACAGAAGGTAGATCCGGGAATCTCCCGTATTAAGAGAAACATTAAGAAAGGAGTCGCGGATTGTTTCTCCATTGATGATCAAGGTGTCGTATACTTTGGAAATCGCCTAGTGGTTCCAAAGGCACGAAACTTGAGGCGGCTGATCCTTAAGGAAGCTCATGAATCCCCTCACACCATTCATCCCGGTAGTACTAAAATGTATCAAGACCTACGCCAGAGGTTTTGGTGGACTAGGATGAAGAGAGAAATCACTCAATACATTGCTAATTGCGACGTTTGTCGTCATGTTAAAGCAGAGCATCAACGGCCTGCTGCCACTCTTTAACCTTGGGCTATTCCTGAATGGAAATGGGATAAAATCAGTATGGATTTCATCACTGGGTTTCCCAGGACCAAGAGAGGGAATAATGCCATCTTCGTCGTGATCGACCGACTTTCCAAAGTAGCCCACTTTCTACCTGTTCGTGAGAGTATCACCGCTAGCCAGCTAGCCGATTTATACATCTTCCGAATAGTGTCTCTTCATGGTGTCCCATTGGAAATTAACTCAGACCGTGGGAGTCTCTTCACCTCTCGATTTTGGGAAAGTTTCCAAAATGCTATGGGAACAAAGTGTGGACTTTGGTTGACTTGCCCGATGATTGGCAAGCCATAGAAAATAAATGGATCTTCAAGAAGAAGACTGACGCTGACGGTAATGTTACTGTCTACAAAGCTTAACTTGTTGCAAAAGGTTTTCGACAAGTTCAAGGAGTTGACTACGATGAGACCTTCTCACCCGGAGTGATGCTTAAGTCTGTCCAAATCATGTTAGCAAGTGCCGCATTTTATGATTATGAAATTTGGCAAATGGATGTCAAAACGGCATTCCTTAATGGATATATTAAAGAAGAGTTGTATATGATGCAACTAGAAGGTTTTGTCGATCCTAAAGTTGCTAACAAAGTGTGCAAGCTCTAGCGATCCATTTATGGACTGGTGCATGCCTCTCGGAGTTGGAATATATGCTTTGATAGTGTGATCAAAGCATATGGTTTTATACAGACTTTTGGAGAAGCCTGTATTTACAATAAAGTGAGTGGGAGCTCTGTAGCATTTCTAATATTATATGTGGATGACAAATTGTTGATTGGAAATAATACAAAATTTATGGATAGCATAAAAGGATACTTCAATAAGAATTTTTCAATGAAAGACCATGGTGAAGCTGCTTATATATTGGGCATCAAGATCTATAGAGATAGATCAAGACGATTAATTGGACTTTCACAAAGCACATACCTTGATAAATTTTTTAAGAAGTTCAAAATGGATCAGTCAAAGAAAGGGTTCTTGCATGTGTTAGAAGTTGTGAAGTTGAGCCAGACTCAATGCCCGACCACTACAGAAGATAGAGAGAAAATGGAAGTCATTCCCTATGCCTCAGCCATAGGTTCTATTGTGTATACAATGTTGTGTACCAGACCTGATGTGTGCCTTACTATAAGTTTAGCAGGGAGGTACCAAAGTAATCCAGGAGTGGATCACTGGATAGCGGTCAAGAACATCTTGAAATACCTGAAAAGGACTAAGGATATGCTTCTTGTTTATGGAGGAGATAAAGAGCTCATCGTAAATGGTTACGTCGATGCAAGCTTTGACACTAATCTGGATGACTCTAAGTCACAAACCGGATACATATTTATATTGAATGGTGGAGCTATCAGTTGGTGGAGTTCCAAGCAGAGCGTCGCGACAGGATCTACGTGTGAAGCGGAGTACATAGCTGCTTTGGAAGTAGCAAATGAATGAGACTGGAACTCTGGATGAAGGAGGACATATCCGATCTAGGTGTAATACCTAGTGCATCGGGTCCAATGAAAATCTTTTGTGACAATATTGGAGCAATAGCCTCGGTGAAGGAATCCAGATTTCACAAGATCACCAAACACATCAAGAGACGCTTCAATTCCATCCGTGATCAAGTCAAGGAGGGAAACATAGAGATTCGCAAGATACATACGGATCTGAATGTTGCAGACCCATTGACTAAGCCTCTCTCACGAGAAAAACATGATCAACACCAAGACTACATGGGTGTTAGAATCATTACTATGCAATCTAGATTATTGACTCTAGTTCAAGTGGGAGACTGAAGGAAATATGCCCTAGAGGCAATAATAAAGTTTTTATTTATATTTCCTCATATCATGATAAATGTTTATTATTCATGCTAGAATTGTATTAACCGGAAACTTAGTACATGTGTGAATACATAGACAAACAGAGTGTCCCTAGTATGCCTCTACTTGACTAGCTTGTTAATCAAAGATGGTTAAGTTTCCTGACCATAGACATGTGTTGACATTTGATGAACGGGATCACATCATTAGATAATGATGTGATGGACAAGACCCATCCGTTAGCTTACATAATGATCGTTTAGTTTTATTGCTATTGCTTTCTTCATGACTTATACATGTTCCTATAACTATGAGATTATGCAACTCCGAATACCGGAGGAACACCTTGTGTGCTATCAAACTAGATAATGATGTGATGGACAAGACCCATCCGTTAGCTTACATAATGATCGTTTAGATTTATTGTTATTGCTTTCTTCATGACTTATACATGTTCCTATAACTATGAGATTATGCAACTCCTGAATACTGGAGAAACACCTTGTGTGCTATCAAACATCACAATGTAACTGGGTGATTATAAAGATGCTCTACAGGTGTATCATATGGTGTTTGTTGCGTTGGCATAGATCGAGATTAGGATTTGTCACTTCGAGTATAGGAGAGGTATCTCTGGGCCCTCTCGGTAATGCACATCAATATAAGCCTTGCAAGCAATGTGACTAATGAGTTAGTTATGGTATGATGCATTACAGAACGAGTAAAGAGACTTGTCAGTAACGAGATTGAAATAGGTATGATGATACCGACGATCGAATCTCGGGCAAGTAACATACTGATGACAAACAGAACAATGTATGTTGTTATGCAGTTTGATCGATAAAGATCTTCGTAGAATATGTAGGAGCCAATATTAGCATCCAGGTTCTGGTATTGGTTATTGACCGGAGATGTGTCTCGGTCATGTGTACATAGTTCTCGAACCCGTAGGGTCAGCACGCTTAACGCTCGATGACGATTTGTATTATGAGTTATGTATTTGATGAATGAACTTTGTTCGGAGCCCCAGATGAGATCGCAGACATGATGAGGACTCTCGAAATGGTCGAGAGGTAAAGATTGACATATTGGAAGGTTATATTCGGACACCGGAATGGTTCCGAAGTGTTTCGGGTACTTTCTGGAGTACTCGGAGGTTATCGGAACCCCCCGAGGAAGTAGTGGGCCTTAATGGGCTTTAGGGGAATGGAGAGAAGGGCCTCAAGGGGTGGCCGCACCCCCCCCCCCCCCCCCGCCCCTATGTTTGGTCCGAATTGGACTAGAAGGGGGCGGCGCCCGGCCCCCTCTTCCTCCTTCCCTCCTTCTCCTAGTTGGAATAGGAAAGGGGGGGGGGGGGGTCCGAATCCTACTTGGACCGGGAGTCCAAATAGGACTCCCCCCTTTGGCGCACCCCCCTTGAGCCGGCC
Organism: Triticum monococcum; assembly: GCA_034509565.1. Taxonomy (NCBI): domain Eukaryota; kingdom Viridiplantae; phylum Streptophyta; class Magnoliopsida; order Poales; family Poaceae; genus Triticum; species Triticum monococcum. Next base: position 23,187,049 of record CM067842.1, on the reverse strand, counting down.
TCCTCTTCCCCCCTCCTTTATATACGTGGGAGGGGGCACACCAAGTCTTCTCTTAGCCGTGTGCGGTTCCCCCCTCCACAGTTACACACCTCAGTCATATCATCGTAGTGCTTAGGCGAAGCCCTGCGCCGGTATCTTCATCATCACTGTGGCCATGCCGTCATGCTGACGGAACTCTCCCTCGTCCTCAACTGGATCAAGAGCTCGAGGGAAGTCATCTTGCTGAACGTGTGTTGAACACGGAGGTGCCATACGTTTGGTGATAGGATCGGCTGGATAGAGAAGATGTTCGACTACATCAACCGTGTAACTACGCTTACGCTTTCGGTCCACGAGGGTATGTGGACACACTCTCCCTCTCGTTGCTATGCATCTCATAGATATATCTTGCGTGATCGTAGGAATTTTTTTGAAATACTGTGTTCCCCAACAAGTGAGACAATCAAACATCTTTTTTTAGTGCAAGTTTCTATGCTCTATTGTAGCGACCCGATCTCAAACGGTCATGTCTCTGTTCTTCAGTGTCATCCCTGGATCGGTAATGCTGACACACACAATACTCGAATGATTTATAACAGAGTGGCAATCACACACTTATTACATCGAATGTCTCAAGAGAGAACCTATTACAATAAATATGGCTTAAGGCCATCTAATATGATAACAGCGGAAGGCTTGGAAGATAAAGTGAGTCCATCAACTCCAACAACATAGCTGAGTGCAGACAAACGACCTATCGCACCTTACTCCTCGTCTGAAAAGTCTGCAACATGATATGTTGCAGCCCGAAAACGGGTCAGCACATGGAATATGCATGCAATGTAACACAAGAGAGTAATGAATAGATAAATACTATCACTACATGCATATATGGCTGGTGGAGGCTGTACGGTTAATATGTTCTGCGAAAAGCCAATTTTTCCCTACAACAAAGGCATATATTTTATTTAACTATCATGGTAGTTGAACAATATTGAGAAGGTTCCTCCAACTCAATCCCAATTAAAAGTAATTATCAACCCAACAAATTAACTTTAGAGTGATGAGATCCATATGATAATCCAAGAGCCAGATACTCAAGATGTCCATAACAGGGGACACGGCTAACCATGATTAGTTTATACACTATGCAGAGGTTTGCGCACTTTTCCCCACAAGACTCGATCTCCTCCGCTGTATTTCTCGCACTGCATGGTGTTTGAGAAATGGATGACCGAGACACAGTCTTTCAGAAGCATTTGCTCTCTACTCCGAGCGGACCGGTACACCTACAATCCCCTACATCTGCTAGTCCACCTCTTCAAGAGCTGACGCAACCTACTCAACTATGCCAGAGCCCATAATGGCTTGTGCCTGCACACGGAAGTTTCTAGCATGAATAGTCTTATGATCCCTTTGAGCCTGGGTGGCGGACCGTAGGATGATCACACGGGTACTCCGGGATATCCTAGAACGACACTCGATTCTCCAGGTGCCCACAAGAAATCCACTCAGATGTGTGTTAAAGTTGCCACCTTAAGTTGAACCATTAATTAACAACTCACATATGTCATGGATACACTCAAACCCAAACCACGTCTACGAGCATAGCATGACAATATAAGAAAAACGTAGAAGTAACTCCCAAGGGTTTGATAATAAAACAGGTAATAGGTTCTACCTCATTATCTACTTCCCAGACCCACATGTTAAGAGATCCTACTCATGCAATGTGTGAAGGTTGAAACTAATGCATAAAAACTGGGTGATGAAGGGGTATGGTCAAAGTTTTACTTGCCTTGCTGACGATCTGCAAATCCTAAAGACTCGTAGTAGCATGCTTCGCACTCCGGGTGTTCTATCACAAACAAACAATAGCATACATAAACAATCAAGCAAATAAGCATGGGTAAATCTCGAATAAGAAGATCTAACCGGAAAGTTCAACTGAAGAACTCCGGTTTGCAAAAAGAATCAAATCACATGGAGCAACGAAACTCAAACTGCAAAAGAAACAAGATCCAATTACTAATCTGGACTAAAGTCAAATTTTACAGTACCAAAATCTTGTTCAAGTTGGTTAAACAGAAAGGGGGATTCGAGACGAAGATCTAGGCGCTTGAATCGCCTGATTCCGATAAACGAGCGAAAAGATAAACTAAAATGAAAAAATTGGGTAGAAATCACGATAAAAAATAATCGCGGGAAAACCCTCGAAAAAGAAAACTGACGAATAGGCTAACGAACGAACGTTCGCTGTCTGTGGTTAATGGGTGAAAACCGTTTGTTAAAACGAATGTACGAACGGGCGTTCGCTAAATAACTAAACCGATAAAAATAAACCGATCTAAAAGAAAAATAATCGTGGGTTCTAAAAAAACAACCGTATGGTTTTCCGGCAAAAACCGGCGACGGCGGCTACCTCGGGACGGGACGGCGGCGGCTCTGGCGGAAGTCCGGCAGTGGCGGCGAGCAACTCTGGTGGGCGGCGGAATCGACGGCGTGGCGGTGGGTGGAGGAAGTCCGGCAGTGGCGGCGCGGGCGGTGGCGAAGTCCGGTGGCACTGGCGGCGGCGGCGGTGGCAGCGGGTTAGGGTTAGGGTTTCAGCAGCGGGACGGGCTGGTGGGCTGCGGGGTCGGGGCGCTAGTTATAAAGGCCGTCCGGGCGAGTCCTAGTCGGGCACGCCCTAGCTAGGTCGGTTGCCTTTTTTTTAATAATTCCGCACAGAAAAATGAAGAAATAAATACTAAACGGACTCCAAAAATCCTGAAATAAAATTTTCCCCGTCCTATAAAAATCTGCCGGACAAGGTGAACATTTATTTAGGACTCTAATGCAATTTTGAAAAACGCATATTTTTCCTAATTCAAATAAAATAGCGATAAAACCCCAAATAAAAAAATACAAATTGATTTTAATATTTTTCCTCCAACATTTCATTTATTTTGGAGAAGTCATATTATCTCCTCTCATATATTTTGATTTGAAATATTTTTGGAGAGAAAAATAATTAAAACCAAAAGTGATCCTTGTTTCAATATTTGATAAAACTCGAATATGAGAACCAGGGAAAATCCCCAACTCTCTCCGAGGGTCCTTGAGTTGCTTAGGATTTCGAGGATCACAAAAAGAAATGCAATTAAAATATGATATGCATGAATGACCTTTGTATAACATTCCAAATTGAAAATTCGGGATGTTACAAATCTACCCTCCTTAAGATGAATCTCGCCCTCGAGATTCGGGTTGGCTAGAAAATAGGTGTGGGTGGTCCTTGCGTAGATCATCCTCTCTTTCCCAGGTGGCTTCGTCCTCGATATGGTGGATCCACTGAACTTTGCAAAACTTGACAACCTTCCTGCGGGTAACTCGACTGGCAAACTCGAGAATCTTGACTGGTTTCTCCTCATACGTCAAATCACTGTCCAACTGTATTGCTTCCAGGGCGCTGTATCTCTCAGAGGAATAATAGCCACCTCAGCATGGCACTTCTTCAACTGGGAAACGTGAAACACATCATGAACTTCTGACAGTCCTTCAGGTAACTCCAACTTGTAGGCAACCTCTCCCATACGCTCCAGAACACGGTACGGTCCTACAAATCTCGACGCTAACTTTCCCTTAAATCCAAAACGCTTAACTCCTCGCAGAGGTGACACTCGCTGATATGCTCTGTCTCCGATTTCATAGACTACCTCCTTGTGTTTTGAGTCTACATAACTCTTTTGTCTAGACTGGGCTACCTTCAGTCTATCTCGAATCAGCTTAACCTTCTCCTCGGACTCCTTAATCAAATCCGGTCCAAACAACTGGCAGTCTCCAACTTCATCCCACATCAACGGGGTTCGACATGTTCTTCCGTACATTGCTTCGAAAGGTGCCATCTTCAAACTAGCCTGGTAGCTATTGTTGTACGAGAATTCCGCGTAGGGTAAATTATCATCCCAACTAGACCAGTAGTCTAGTGCACAAGCTCTCAACATGTCCTCCAGAATCTGATTGACTCTCTTAGTCTGTCCATCTATCTGCAGGTGAAACGCTCTACTGAACACTAGCCTGGTTCCCAAAGTCTGGTGCACTTGATGCCAAAACTTTGAAGTAAACTGCGTTCCTCTGTCGAATCCGATGGTCCTCTGAACTCCATGCAGATATATGATCCTGGTCATATATATGTTGGCCAACTTTGCACTTGTATATGTGGTTTTCACTGGGATCGATAAAGTGAGCTACTTTGGTCAAGCGGTCCACTACTACCCAGATAGAATCATATCCCGATCGGGTCCTAGGTAATCCGGTGATAAAATCCATGCCAAGTTTAACCCACTTCCATTCGGATATCGGCATAGGCTGTAGTAATCCTGCTGGCTTCTGATATTCTGCCTTCACTCTCTGACATACATCACATAGGGCTACATACTCGGCAATATCCTTCTTCATTCCATTCCACCAAAAACGCTCCTTCAAATCCAAATACATCTTGGTGTTTCTAGGGTGTATCGAGTATGGTGAGTCGTGAGCTTCCTGTAATATCAACTTCCTGATCTCAGCATTATTGGGCACAAAAATACGGTCTTCAAACCACAAGGTGTCATGCTCATCCTCACGAAAACCTTTTGATTTTCCTTCACTCATCTTCTCCTTTATCTCAACATTTTCTTTGTCATCCTTCTGGGCTTATCGAATCTTTCCCAACAAGGTCAACTGAACTTCCATAGTTGTAAAAAAACCTTTGGGAACAATCTCTAAACATAGCTCCCTGAAATCTTCTGCTAACCCCTTTGGCAATCCTCCTGTTACTAAGGTATTGGCATAACTCTTTCGGCTCAAAGCATCTTCTACGACATTGGCCTTTCCCGGATGATAGTGCAGCTTCATATCATAATCCTTTATAAGCTCCAACCATCTCCTTTTCCTGAGGTTCAACTCCTTCTGTGTAAAGATGTGCTTCAAACTCTTATGATCCGTGTACACATCACAATGGTTTCTAGTAAGAAAGTGTCTCCAGGTCTTGAGTGCATGTACAACGCCTGCCAACTCCAAGTCATGTGTGGCATAATTCAACTCATGCGGTCGAAGTTGTTGTGAGGCATATGAAGCAACTCTTCTGCCTTGCATAAGTACTCCTCCAAGTCCTAGGCGAGAGGCATCGCAATACACTTGGAAAACCTTGCGTATATCCGGCAGAATCAGCACTGGGCCTGTAGTCAAACATTTCTTCAACTCCTGGAAACTTGCTTCACATTCCTCAGTCCAATGGAACTTGGTGTCCTTCTTCAACAACGTCGTCATAGGCTTCACAATCTTAGAAATTTTTTCAATGAATCTCCGATAGTATCCCGCGAGTCGAAGGAAACTGCGGATCTCTCCAACTGAGGTGGGTTCCAACCACTCAGTGACTGACTGAACTTTGGTGGGGTCTACTGCTATACCTTCCCCCAATATAGCATGTCCAAGAAATCCAACTTCCTTCAACCAAAACTCACATTCGCTGAACTTGGCATACAACTGGTGCTCCCTAAGTTTCTCGAGAACTAAGCGCAAATGCTCCTTGTGTTCCTCTTCATTCTTTGAGTATACTAAAATATCATCAATGAACACCAGGACAAACTTATCCAAGAACTCCATGAACACCTTATTCATCATACTCATGAAATAGGCAAGGGCGTTAGTCAATCCAAATGACATAACCGTATACTCATAAAGCCCATACCTTATGGTAAAAGTTTTCTTATGTATATCCTTTTCTCGAATCTTCATCTAGTGGTAACCTGATCGCAGGTCGATCTATGAAAACACTTTAGCTCCTTATAGCTGGTCAAACAGATCATTGATCATCGGCAGTGGGTACTTGTTCTTGATTGTCACTTCATTCAACGCCCGATAATCAACAACCATTCTTAGAGATTTATCCTTCTTCTCAACCAATAGCACTGTGTCACACCCTAGCTAGTTCAAGCATAGAGTGTGCATCATGTTTAAATTCCTCTTAAATTTGAAATGGGGAAGACAGAAACCCCAGCACCCCCTGGAAACAACTAGGGTTTACTAAAATTATTTTCCATGAACCTGAAATGCCCTTCTAAAAAGTGTACTCTCTTTGTCTTGGGTTAGAACCTCTGGCAAAATTGGTGCACAATTTTCTAGGTCAATAGAAGGTCATTGAATTAAATCATAAGTATTTCAATTTGGGCATTTAAATGCTATAAAATAATTTAAATGCTCAAATAATTCTAGAAATAAGTGTGGGCTGTTGGAAATAATCTAAAGAGAGCCACTGATTATTTTCAGGATTTTTAAAGATGTCTAGGTATTTTTAATAAAGCACAAAAGTTGCAGAAAAAAATAGAAAAGAAAACAAATAAGAAAAAGAGAGAGAGGGAAACCCACCTGGGCCTCATTAGTGTTGGTCCAGCCCACCTGTCTCGGCCCCGTCGACTGTCCTTGCCAGTCGTCCTCCTCCTCCCGCCAGGAGGACGAGGAGCGCGTGGCCGGCACCCGCGGCCACACGCCGACCACCTCCTGCTTCTGCCGACGCCCTAGAGGCGTCTAGGGGTGCCACGCCGACCCCCACGTCCCCCTCTCTCCCTACCTCACTCTCCCCGTGCTCATCTCCCTCCTCTGGCTCTCCTCTTGCACGCACCGAGAGCCATTGTCGCACAAGACCATTAGCTCCGCGCTGCCGTCCTCGACCTGTCCGTCGACCCATGCAAGCTCGGACGACCCCAAGACGACGTGGTGAACTTCTTCCCCGTCTACGGCTGCCGGATGCCGTCGTTCGATTAATCGGCCTGCTCCGCGAGTTCCCTCTGAGCCCATCTTTCCTCCGCCCCTCTCCCCGCGCTCGTCCGCGTCCTCCAACCCCCTATGCCATCGAGGCCGAGAGCTCGGCTCCACCGGCCATGTCGCCGCCGTGTCAACAGGAGCGTAAGCTCGAATCCGAGCATGCCTTCGTCTTCCACGCGCTCCCAGGAGCCTAACGCACCAGTCCCCGCGCCTCTTCGTGCCCCGTAGCGTCGGGTTCATCCACGCCCGAACTCCGGCGACCGCCAAGGTCGTCACCGGCGTCGTTTCCAGCCTCCCCGAGCCCCACTTCCTCCACCAAATGATGCGGCTCGCTCCCCGCATCACGTAGCTGCTCTCCGCTGTCGTTTCGGTCGCTGGAAACGCAAACCCGTAGTTTGACTCAGTTTGACCCCTGTGCAGGCCCAGGTAGACCCCCCTGGGTCTATGACAGGTGGGGTCGGTCTGCTAATCAGGTTAAGATTAGTTTTAACAAATTATAATTAGTTTAGACACTGACATGTGGGCCCAAGCCCCACTGACAGTTAATTAGAGTTAATTTAACTCTGTTAATTAGCTGAGTCACTCACAGAGAGGGCCCACCAGTCAAGTTTGACCTGGCCGACCCAGTGGACCGCTGACGTCACACCTATGTCATGCTGACGCATTAATTCAATTACTGGAATTATTCTTATATAGCAAATTCCAGAAAATATCCAAAACTTCTAAAAATCATAGGAAATCAACCATAGCTCCAAATGCAAAGATTTATATATGAAAAATGATCAGAAAAATTCAATCTATCAATCTGTAATGGTTTCATGCATGACAAAACAAGTTAACCTTGCTATTTAAGCAGAATAATGTAATACACTAATAAGGCCATGTTTAATGAGCCAATATTTGAATCTTTGATTCAAATGAGTTCATCCCCTCCTGTTTTAGCTTGCATTAGGCCAAGACACTTTCATCTTGCCATGTCATAGCATGCATCATATTGTTGCATATTGCCATGTGTTTATTATGTTTCGGTGTGTCTTTCGTGGTAGGTTCTGCCTCCGAGGATAACCCCGAGTATCCGTCTGAAGGGCAGTACCCTACTACCTCTACAACAGGCAAGCAACCCATTGATCATTCCGATACAAATCCATGTTCTCGCTTCTGCTCTTGTTTACTGCATTAAGACAACGTGATTCAAACTGCTGCGTGCTACGGTAGTTGAACCCTTATCCTCTGCATGACCTGTCATTGCTACAGTAACTAGATGAAACCCACTAGCATGTGTAGGATTTGATTGAGCCATGTATGTGATTCCTTCCTTGCTATGCCTGCTATGCTTAGAGTTGTGTCAAGTCTGGTTCATCTGGGTGATGGGCTAGAGTGATATGATTATCTCGGTAATATGAGGGATGTGTTGAACATGTTTTGGTAAAGGTATCGATGAGAGACCATGTACGAGTACATGGTGGGTTGTTTCATTGAGGCCGTCCATAAGAACTGAGATCTGTATGTGTGATTTAAGATGCAGTTACTACCGTACATTGGGCCCGAAACCAATGGACCCTCTCGGCTTCTTAATGACCCTGGTACTCTGTCCAGGAGTTGCAAATAGTTTCTGGTGTTTGTAGGTTATGTGTTGGCGGCCGTGCGTAGCGCTGACCCTAGGGGTGGGCTATGTTGCGGTAGATACACCATGGCCGGGTATGCCGGGCGCCCGTTTGGCGTCTCAGGACCCTGTTCACATCGTTCAGGGCCGTATGTGGAAACCTCAGTCGGACTCCCTGCGGATGGAACCTGGATAGGCGATAAACCTGGACTAGAGACTTAAGTGTTTAGGTAGGCCGTGGCCGACACCCTCGCTGGGCTTCCACTTGAAGGTTGTCAAGTACATGTTGTGTAAACGGCGATAAGTGGTGAAAGCGTGTATGAAGAAGTACACCCCTGCAGGGTATAAAACTATTCGAATAGCCGCGTCCGCGGTAAAGGACTACTTGGTTGCCTATACAGTTCATAGACAAGTTAATGGATACTACTAAAAGACTCAAGATAAGTGTGAGTACCGAGGATGGCCCTCTCGTAGGATGACGAGGGAGGATCCCCGGTGGAGTATTGTGTTGGTGAGTAGTGGACTCGTGTGCGAAAACTATTTTACTAGTGGAGTTCCGTAGGATAGCTTAGCCAAGAGTCAAAGCTATCTTGCTGCAATAACCTCATCACCTTCTTGAGAATAAGCATGTATAGTAGGTTCTATTGTAAGACTTGTTGAGTACCTTTGTACTCATGTCTGCTTAATTACTGTTTTTAGACGACAACACCACCCCCTCCGATGGGTTCTACGTAGACCTTGACGTCGACGAGTGACTAGCCACCCAGGTGGTGATCCTGGCCATGGAGGGCCCTATGTAGATAATCAGGCTTCGAGAAGCCTTCTTTCTTTGTAGTGTCTGTACTCAGACTAGTTGCTTCCACTTGTCATTGTATGATTGTATGACTTGAGTGTCGGGTCATGTGACCCCTATCTATATGAACATGTTATGTATGGCTCTCTGGAGCCTTTAAATAAAGTACTTGAGTTGTAGAGTTTTGTTGTGATGCCATGTTGTATGTACTCATATCGGACATATTGTTTGTATGATTGAAATGCTTGGTATGAGTGGGATCCGACAATCTAGTTGTTTATCCTTGGCAGCCTTTCTTATGGGGAAATGTAGTCTAGTGTTCCTGGAGCCATAGTAGTCCTCTACAGCCCGGTTCATCAAAGTCCTGCTAGCCCAGCACTACTGTTCAGGACACTTGACTGGTCGGCATGTGGTTCACTTCGTTCCTATGTCTGTCCCTTCAGGGAAATGTCACGCGGTGATATCTGGAGTCCTGCCTAGCCTGCTATAGCACGAGTTCCCCGGAGTCCTGTTAACCCAGTGCTACAGCCCGGAATCACTCGCTGATGACCGACATGCTCAATGTGATTCATGTATGCCTGTCTCCATAGGTCTGTGCCGCTTTGGTTTCACGACTAGCCATGTCAACACTATCATATACGTGAGCCAAAAGGCTCAAACGGTCCCGGGCCATGGTAATGCGACACCCGTGGGATACCGTGCTTGAGGCCACAAAGTGATATGAGGTGTTACTAGCTAGATCGATGTGGCTTGGAATTGGGGTCCTGACAGCGTTGGCATCAGAGCCGGACTGCGTGTAGGTTCGTTGAGCCAAACTGGTCGATGTCGAGTCTAGAAATACTTTAGTTATATGTAGGGGAATTGATTGTGGGAGGGAACGTAAGGCTCTTTTACTCCTTTACCTTATGCCCTCTGATCTGAGTCATTCTCTTCTCATTCAACGTGGGTTAAGGACTAGGCTCTCTTCTTCTATCAGGTTCACGTGTTACTAATCCATAGTAGCTTATAGGATTGTTGTTGCAAGCCTGAGTACAGTTTCTACTATATTTAGTATTTGCTATTTGAATCAGAACCTTGATATGATGTTGTTGAGTAGTATTGCAAACTGTTGTGGATGTCTCAAATCTTTTTCTGAGCGTTTACAGCTGTTATGCTGTCCAATTTTCCCTAGAAATTCTAATGTCTTTGCATTGTGGTTGTGCTTTCAGATGGCCAACCGTGCTCAAAACCAAGTGGTTTGCCTGACCCGGTGCCTCGACGTGCCCGGTCATACTGCTATGTTAGTCCGGGTAATGATCGAGACGGGTTACCGTTGGTATCCCGAATACACCGTCGAAGAGGAATTCCGTGACTTTAATCAAAGACAATATTTCTGCACCATCAGGATATTTCCTTCTTATCCTGGATCTACCAAGCCCCTTCACTGTTCCTATGGACTCGGGGTTACTGTTGAGATGGCTGTGCAGGATGCTGCATATTCCATGATGACCATCATGCGAGTCCGGACTGGCCTGCTTCGGAACACCGACTTCTGTTACATGCCAGCTTCACTTCCGGGAGCGCAAGGATATCTTCAGGCTATCTATGCTGACTCCACTCAGGAAGACTCATTAACTCGTACCACGGCCGAGATGCTCGAAGATAAGGACCGAGAGAATCGGGCCTTGAGGTTGGAGCTTTTCAATACCCGTGCTGATCATTGGGCCACATTGACTCGGTTTGCAGTTGCGGTGCAAGCTGGATGTATGGATACAAGGGATTTGTATCCTGCAAGATCTGCTCTGCCAGACATGGTGGATTGGCGTGATGTGGGAGGCATCACCCCACCCCGTGGTCCCCGCAGGCCACCGTTTGTTGGTCCAAGACCTCATCCTAGCCCCTATGGTCCACAAGCTCCTCAGGACCGTCTGTTCCTGGATGATCATGTTGAACTTCCAGGCTATGGAGGTGACTTCTATGAGGACTACTACGGAGCTGTCTGAGTTAGTAGTAGTACCACTAGTATTGTAACAGTTGTATCTCCACTGTCCTGCGTGACTTGTGGAATATGACTTTGTGTGTAATCAATTCCGGAGGTGTAGACAAATAATGTATAGGATCTTGGAATGCCTCCGATGAGATGTAACGTCTTTCATCATAGTTGTACTGTAGCCTGGGCTTGTACTAAACTATGTATGATGTGTATGACTGTTGGTATATATATGGCAGTTTTATATTACCATGACATACGGATGAACATCTCTGCATTCCGTGTTATCCATTACATTGTGTACTTCCTTGCTAAGTTTGAACCATCCTTATCTAAACCGTTGTCTTGTTTTCTCCTAGGATGGTCAACACCCGCAGCAACCCTGCTGCCCCAGAGCAGGGGGAAGCCAGTGCAGCCAGGGGCAAAAATCTGCCTCACCCGCCTTCTCTGGCCGAAGTAATGCTGGAGGCGGAAAGAAACAAGCGTGAGACTAACCGCCTGCTAGACCGGATTGAGCAGAACACTGCACGCCACCCGCGAAATGACTTGGTGTCAATCAATGACTTTATCAAGCTGTACCCACCAAAGTTCAACCATTCCGTCGAACCCCTCGACGCGGATGACTAGCTTCGCAGCATTACCCACAAGCTACGTTCTGCCAACGTAGCCGAAGCCGACAAGGTTACTTATGCTGCCTATCACCTTGAAGGCCCTGCTAGCCTTTGGTGGGAAAACTTCGAAGCTATGCGCCCGGTTGGCCAAATTACTACTTGGGCTGAATTCAGTGAGGCTTTCCGTGAGCATCACATTCCGGAAGGTCTCAGGGATCGCAAGAGGGAGGAGTTCTGCAATTTCACCCAAGGAAGACTGATTGTGGATGTATATAGTCGTGAATTTGGGAATCTGGCACGTTATGCCCCTGAAGAGGTGTCTACTGAAGCTAAGAAGCAGGCAAGGTTCCGCAAGGGACTTAGCTCTGAGCTTCGCCGCGATCTTTGTCTGCACGAGTGCACCTCCTTTCAGAAGTTGGTCAATAAAGCCATCAGTGCTGAGACAGGCCAGACTGATTATGACGCTTCACGCAAGCACTCCCGTGATTTTGGCTCTTCATCCAGCTCTGGAGCTTAGAAGCGCCGGGTGTGGATCCCAAGCACGGCACTGCCACCCAGGTTCATCCCGAGGCCATCCTTTGAGGCGCCTCGTCCCAATCAGCAATTTGCACCGCCCAAGCCCTATGGTGGCCCAGCTGCTAATACTGCTCCACGCCGCAATGTGGTGACATGCTTCAAGTGTGGAGAGCCGGGTCACTATAGCTGAGAGTGTCCCCAGAACAACAACCCCAATCAAACTGAAAAGTCCGTTGGCCGTGGTTAGCCCGCGGGAAAGACATTCTACGCCAAGCCGGTCACTACTGCCCGTGGCCATGTCAACCATGTTTCAGCCGAGGAGGCTCATGAGGATCCCAACGTCGTCCTTGGTACGCTCCTTGTTAACTGCCAGCCGGCATCTGTTCTCTTTGATACTGGAGCACCTCATTCATTCATATCCGAGAACTATGCTCGATTGCACAACACGACATTCTGTGACATGCCCTCTATAATGGAAATTCAAACCCCTGGCTCTAGAAGGCAAACTTCTAGAGTAAGCCATGGGAACGAAATTCTTGTCGATAGACTTGTCTTCCTTGCATCCTTAATAGCTCTCAAGTCCTTGGACATAAACATCATTTTGGGTATGGACTGGATGTCAGCTCATTATGCTAAGATTGATTGTGCCACTAGAACCGTTCAACTTACCCACCCATCGGGCAAGACAGTCAATGTCTTAACTCGAGTGGCCAAGCACCAACTTTACTCCCTAAATGCCAACCCCCTTCCAGACCTTGAGGATGTTCCGGTAGCCTGAGACTTTCCGAATGTTTTTCCAGAAGAACTGCCAGGTGTTCCACCTGATAGGGATGTCGAGTTTGTGATAGACCTTGTTCCAGGAACCGTTCCAATTTCAAGAAGACCCTACAAGATGGCACCCTTAGAACTAGCCGAGCTTAAGAACCAACTCGATGAGTCCTTGAAAAAGGGTTTCATCTAGCCTAGTTCCTCTCCTTGGGCTTGCTCCGTCCTCTTCGTCAAGAAGAAGGATGGAACGGATCGAATGGTTGTAGATTACCGACCTGTCAACTTGGTCACCATCAAGAACAAGTATCCGCTTCCCAGGATCAACGATCTGTATGATCCGCTCGCTTGATCCTCAATCTTTTCCAAGATGGATTTGAGGTTAGGCTACCATCAGATCAAAATCAGAAACGGGGACATTCCCAAAACAGCCTTTGTTACTCGTTCTGGCCAATACGAGTACACCGTTATGTCCTTCGGTTTAACCAATGCCCCAGCTACCTTCTCCCGGTTAATGAACTCGGTTTTCATGGAGTACTTGGATAAATTCGTCGTAGTATACATCGATGACATACACATCTACTCCAAGAATGAAGAGGAACATGCCGAACATCTAAGGCTGGTATTGATGAAACTTCAAGAGCATCGCCTTTATGCCAAATTCTCCAAGTGTGAATTTTGGTTGCCAGAAGTGACCTATCTAGGCCATGTAATCTCTGGCAAGGGTATTGCTGTCAATCCTGAGCGAGTTCAAGCTATCCTTGATTGGACTCCACCTGAGACGGTCAAGCAAGTTTGGAGCTTCCTTGGCTTAGCGAGCTATTGCCGCCGCTTCGTTGAGAATTTCTCCAAGGTTGCTAAACCTCTAACTGAACTCCTCAAGAAAGATAAAAAGTTCGAGTGGACTCTACAATGCGAGTTCAGCTTTCAGGAACTGAAAAGACGCCTGACATCTGCTCCCGTACTGGTACCACCAGATTTCTCCAAGGACTTTATTATCTATTGCGACGCCTCGCGACAAGGACTAGGTTGCATACTCATGCAAGATCATCAGGTAATTTCCTATGCTTCACGGCAATTACACCGACATGAGGAAAATTATCCCACACATTTTCTTGAGCTTGCAGCTGTAGTCCATGCACTTAAAACTTGGCGACATTACCTTCTTGATAATTGTTGCGAGATCTTCACCGATCACCAAAGTTTGAAATATATCTTCACCCAACCAGATTTGAATCTCAAACAAAGACGTTGGGTCGAGTTGATCTCAGATTACGACTTAGGAATAACTTACACCCCGGGCAAAGCCAATGTCATGGCTGATGCGCTAAGCCGTAAGTCCTATTGTAACAACCTGATGTTACAACAAAGTCAACCACTTCTCCATGAGGAATTTCGTAAGCTTAATCTTCACATTGTTCCTCGAGGATTCCTATCCACCCTGGTGGCGAAACCTACCCTTACGGATCAAATCATCAAGGCACAGAAGGTAGATCCGGGAATCTCCCGTATTAAGAGAAACATTAAGAAAGGAGTCGCGGATTGTTTCTCCATTGATGATCAAGGTGTCGTATACTTTGGAAATCGCCTAGTGGTTCCAAAGGCACGAAACTTGAGGCGGCTGATCCTTAAGGAAGCTCATGAATCCCCTCTCACCATTCATCCCGGTAGTACTAAAATGTATCAAGACCGACGCCAGAGGTTTTGGTGGACTAGGATGAAGAGAGAAATCACTCAATACATTGCTAATTGCGACGTTTGTCGTCATGTTAAAGCAGAGCATCAACGGCCTGCTGCCACCCTTTAACCTTGGGCTATTCCTGAATGGAAATGGGATAAAATCAGTATGGATTTCATCACTGGGTTTCCCAGGACCAAGAGAGGGAATAATGACATCTTCGTCGTGATCGACTGACTTTCCAAAGTAGCCCACTTTCTACCTGTTCGTGAGAGTATCACCGCTAGCCAGCTAGCCGATTTATACATCTTCCGAATAGTGTCTCTTCATGGTGTCCCATTGGAAATTAACTCAGACCGTGGGAGTCTCTTCACCTCTCGATTTTGGGAAAGTTTCCAAAATGCTATGGGAACTCGTCTCTCTTTTAGCACCGCCTTCCACCCTCAATCAAGTGGTCAAGTAGAACGAGTTAATCAAATTCTGGAAGATATGCTCTGAGCCTCTGTCATCTCGTTCAGAATGGGTTGGGAGAAATGCCTTCCATTCATGGAGTTCGCTTACAACAATAGTTATCAAGCTAGTTTGGGCAAGGCTCCTTTCGAAGTTCTCTATGGACGAAAATATCGAACACCTCTTAACTGGTCAGAAACCGGGGAAAGACAACTCTTTGGCCCGGATATGATTCAGGAAGTAGAAGAACAGGTTCGCGTTATTCATGAGAAATTGAAAACAGCCCAATCTTGTCAAAAGAGTTAATATGATCGTAAACATAAGTTTATGACTTATGAAGTCGGCGAGAAGGCTTACCTTCGGGTTACTCCATTAAAGGGAACCCATCGTTTCGGTATCAAAGGCAAATTGGCTCCTCGTTACATTGGACCCTTTCGCATTCTTGCCAAACGAGGAGAAGTTGCCTATCAATTGGAACTACCTTCGCATCTTTCCAGAGTTCACGATGTCTTCCACGTTTCTCAACTCAGGCGTTGCTTCGCGGATCCTATCCGTGGAGTGGACCATGAAACGCTTGATCTACAAGATAACCTCTCATATCGGGAATATCCCGTTCGTATCCTTGATCAAGCCGAGCGTACCACTCGACGCCATAACATCAAGTTTCTCAAGGTTCAATGGTCACACCATTACGAGAAAGAAGCCACTTGGGAAAGGGAGGATCGTCTTCGACTCGAGTACCCCACCTTCTTCCCGGAGGATCCTAAATCTCGGGACGAGATTCTTTTGAGTGGGGGTGAGTTGTCACACCCTAGCTAGTTCAAGCATTAGAGTGTGCATCATGTTTAAATTCCTCCTAAATTTGAAATGGGGAGGACAGAAACCCCAGCACCCCCCCGGGAAACAACTAGGGTTTACTAAAATTATTTTCAATGAACCTGAAATGCCCTTCTAAAAAGTTCAATCTCTTTGTCTTGGGTTAGAACCTCTGGCAAAATTGGTGCACAATTTTCTAGGTCAACAGAAGGTCATTGAATTAAATCATAAGTATTTGAATTTGGGCATTTAAATGCTATAAAATAATTTAAATGCTCGAATAATTCTGTAAATAAGTGTGGGCTGTTGGAAATAATCTAAACAGAGCCCCTGATTATTTTCAGGATTTTTAAAGATGTCTAGGTATTTTTAATAAAGCCCAACAGTTGCAGAAAAGAATAGAAAAGAAAACAAATAAGAAATAGAGAGAGAGGGAAACCCACCTGGGCCTCATCAGTGCTGGTCCAGCCCACTTGGCTCGGCCCAGTCGACTGGCCTTGCCAGTCGTCCTCCTCCTCCCGCCAGGAGGACGAAGAGCGCGTGGCCGGCGCCCGCGGCCACACACCGGCCACCTCCTGCTTCTACCGATGCCCTGGAGGCGTCTAGGGGTGCCACGCCGACCCCCACGTCCCCCTCTCTCCCTCCCTCACTCTCCCCGTGCTCCTCTTCCTCCTCTGGCTCTCCTCTCGCACACACACAGAGCCATTGTCGCCGCCGCGCCCACCACCACTGCCTCGCCTCTCCGACAAGCCCATTAGCTCCGCGCTGCTGTCCTCGACCTCTCCGTCGACCCACGCAAGCTCAGACAACCCCAAGACAACGTGGTGACCTTCTTCCCCGTCTACGGCCACCGGATGGCATCGTTCGCCGGCCTCAAGTCCTCCCCGAGCTCACTAGCCTGCTCCGCGAGTTCCCTGTGAGCCCATCTTTCCTCCGCCCCTCTCCCCGTGCTCGTCCGCATCCTCCAACCCCCTCTTCCATCGAGGCCGAGAGCTCGGCTCCGCCGGCCATGTCACCGTCGTATCCACAGGCGCATAAGCTCGAATTCGAGCACGCCTTCGTATTCCACGCGCTCCCAGGAGCCTAACGCACCACTCCCCGTGCCTCGCCGTGCCCGTTGCGTCGGGTTCATCCACGCCCGAACTCCGGCGACCGCCAAGGTCATTGCCGGCGTCGTTTCCAGCCTCCCCGGGCCCCACTTCCTCCACCAAACGTTGCGGCTCACTCCCCGCGTCACGTAGCTGCTCTCCGTTGTCGTTTTGGTCGCCGGAAATGCAAACCCGAGCCCCTTCACCGCGTCTGACGTCGCCAGCGTCAAGCCGCCGGCGAGTTTGACTCAGTTTGACCCCTGTGCGGGCCCAGGTAGACCCCCCCTGGTTCTATGACAGGTGGGGCTAGTCTGCTAATCAGGTTAAGATTAGTTTTTACAAATTCTAATTAGTTTAGACACTTACATGTGGGCCCAGGCCCCACTTACAAACAACCATAGCTCCAAATGCAAAGATTTATATATGAAAAATGATCAGGAAAAATTCAATCTATCCATCTGTAATGGTTTCATGCATGACAAAACAAGTTAACCTTGCTGTTTAAGCAGAATAAGGTAATGCACTAATAAGGCCATGTTTAATGAGCCAATATTTGAATCTTTGATTCAAATGAGTTCATCCCCTCCTGTTTTAGCTTGCATTAGGCCAAGACACTTTCATCTTGCCATGTCATAGCATGCATCATATTGTTGCATATTGCCATGTGTTGATTATGTTTTGGTGTGTCTTTCGTGGTAGGTTCTGCCTCCGAGGATAACCCCGAGTATCCGTCTGAAGGGCAGTACCCTACTACCTCTACAACAAGCAAGCAACCCATTGATCATTCTGATACAAACCCATGTTCTCGGTTCTGCTCTTGTTTACTGCATTAAGACAACGCGATTCAAACTGCTGCGTGCTACGGTAGTTGAACCCTTATCCTCTGCATGACCTGTCATTGCCACAGTAACTAGATGAAACCCACTAGCATGTGTAGGAGTTGATTGAGCCATGTATGTGATTCCTACCTTGCTATGCCTGCTATGCTTAGAGTTGTGTCAGGTCTGGTTCATCTGCGTGATGGGCTAGAGTGATATGATTATGTCGGTAATATGAGGGATGTGTTGAACATGTTTTGTTAAAGGTATCAATGAGAGGCCATGTAGGAGTACATGGTGGGTTGTTTCATTGAGGCCGTCCATAAGAACTGAGATCTGTATGTGTGATTTAAGATGCAGTTACTACCGTACATTGGGCCCAAAACCAATGGCCCCTCTCGGCTTCTTAATGACCCTAGTACTCTGTCCAGGAGTTGCAAATAGTTTCTGGTGTTTGTAGGTTATGTGTTGGCGGCCGTGCGTAGCGCTGACCCTAGGGGTGGGCTATGTTGCGGTAGATACACCGTGGCCGGGTATGCCGTGCGCCCGTTTGGCATCTCGGGACCCTGTTCACATCGTTCGGGGCCGTATGTGGAAACCTCGGCCGGACTCACTGCGGATGGAACCTGGATAGGCGATAAACATGGACTAGAGACTTAAGTGTTTAGGTAGGCCGTGGCCGACACCCTCGCTGGGCTTCCGCTTGAAGGTTGCCGAGTACATGTCGTGTAAACGGCGGTAAGTGGTGAAAGCGTGTATGAAGATGTACACCCCTGCAGGGTATAAAACTATTCGAATAGCCACGTCCGCGGTAAAGGACTACTTGGTTGCCTATACAGTTCATAGACAACTTAATGGATATTACTAAAAGACTCAAGATAAGTGTGAGTACCGAGGATGGCCCTCTCGTAGGATGACGAGGGAGGATCCCCGGTGGAGTATTGTGTTGGTGAATAGTGGACTCGTGTGCGAAAACTATTTTACTAGCGGAGTTCCGTAGGATAGCTTAGCCAAGAGTCAAAGCTGGCTTGCTGCAATAACCTCATCACCTTCTCGAGAATAATCATGTATAGTAGGTTCTGTTGTAAGACTTGCTGAGTACCTTTGTACTCATGTCTGCTTAATTACTGTTTTCAGACGACAACACCGCCCCCTCCGATGGGTTCTACGTAGACCTTGACGTCGACGAGTGACTAGCCACCCAGGTGGTGATCCTGGCCATGGAGGGCCCTATGTAGATAATCAGGCTTCGAGAAGCCTTCTTTCTTTCTAGTGTCTGTACTCAGACTAGTTGCTTCCACTTGTGCTTGTATGATTGTATGACTTGAGTGTTGGGTCATGTGACCCCTATCTATATGAACATGTTATGTATGGCTCTCTGGAGCATTTAAATAAAGTACTTGAGTTGTAGAGTTTTGTTGTGATGCCATGTTGTATGTACTCATATCGGGCATATTGTGTGTATGATTGAAATGCTTGGTATGAGTGGGATCCGACAATCTAGTTGTTTATCCTTGGCAGCCTTTCTTATGGGGAAATGTAGTCTAGTGTTCCTCGAGCCATAGTAGTCCGCTACAGCCCGGTTCACCGGAGTCCTGCTAGCCCAGCACTACTGTTCAGGACACATGACTGGCCGGCATGTGTTTCACGTCGTTCCTATGTCTGTCCCTTCGGGGAAATGTCATGCGGTGATATCCAGAGTCCTGCCTAGCCTGCTACAGCCCGGGTTCCCCGGAGTCCTGTTAGCCCAGTGCTACAGCCCGGAATCACTCACTGATGACCGACATGCTCGATGTGATTCATGTATGCCTGTCTCCATAGGTCTGTGCCGCTTTGGGTTCTCGACTAGCCATGTCGGCCCGGGTACTATGTCATATGGATGTTAGCGACACTATCATATACGTGAGCATAAAGGCGCAAACGGTCCCGGGCCATGGTAAGGCGACACCCGTGGGATACCATGCGTGAGGCCATAAAGTGATATGAGGTGTTACTGGCTAGATCGATGTGGCTTGGAATCGGGGTCCTGACACACCGGGGCTCCCCATGGTGATGAACTCCGTCGGATGTAACCTTTCTCCAATAGCTCTTTCATTTGTTTCTTGATCTGCTCCAAATCATTCGCGGGCATCCGGTATGGTCTCTTTGATATTTGCCTGGTGCCTGGCAACAACTCTATCAAAAACTCTATGTCTCGATCTGGCGGCATGCATGGTAACTGTTGGGGAACGCAGTAATTTCAAAAAATTTCCTACGCACACGCAAGATCATGGTGATGCACAGCAACGAGAGGGGATAGTGTTGTCTACGTACCAACGCAGACCGACTGCGGAAGCGATCACACAACGTAGAGGAAGTAGTCGTACGTCTTCTTCCCGATCCGACCGATCCAAGCACCGTTACTCCGGCACCTCCGAGTTCTTAGCACACGTTCAGCTCGATGACGTTCCTCGGGCTCCGATCCAGCAAAGCGTCGAGGAAGAGTTCCGTCAGCACGACGGCGTGATGACGATCTTGATGTACTACCGACGCAGGGCTTCGCCTAAGCACTACAACGGTACGATCGAGGTGGAATTTGGTGGCAGGGGGCACCGCACACGGCTAAGGAACGATCTCAAGGATCAAGTTGTGTGTCTGTGGGGTGCCCCCTGCCCCCGTATATAAAGGACCAGGGGCAAGGGGGTCGGCCGTCTAGGAGGGAGGCGCAGGGAGGAGTCCCACTCCTACCGGGAGTAGGACTCCTTCCCCCAAATCCTATTCCTAATAGGACTCTTCGGGAGAAAGAGAAGAGAGGGGGGCCGGCCCCTTCTCCTAGTCCTAATAGGACTAGGGAAGGGGGGTTCGGCCGGCTAGCCTGTGGGCTGCCCCTTCTCTCTTTTCCACTAAGGCCCAATAGGCCCATTTGCCTCCCGGGGGGGTTCCGGTAACCCTCCCGGTAATCCGGTAAAATCCCGATTTCACCCGGAACACTTCCGGTGCCCAAACATAGGCTTCCAATATATCAATCTTTACGTCTCGACCATTTCGAGACTCCTCGTCATGTCCGTGATCTCATCCGGGATTCCGAACAACCTTCGGTACATCAAAATGCATAAACTCATAATAACTGTCATCGTAACGTTAAGCGTGCGAACCCTACGGTTCGAGAACAATGTAGACATGACCGAGACACGTCTCCGGTCAATAACCAATAGCGGGACCTGGATGCCCTTATTGGCTCCTACATATTCTACGAAGATCTTTATCGGTCAGACCGCATAACAACATACGTTGTTCCCTTTGTCATCGGTATGTTACTTGCCCGAGATTCGATCGTCGGTATCCAATACCTAGTTCAATCTCATTACCGGCAAGTCTCTTTACTCGTTCCGTAATACATCATCTTCACAACTAACATATTAGTTGCAGTGCTTGCAAGGCTTTATGTGATGTGCATTACCGAGAGGGCCCAGAGATACCTCTCCGACAATCGGAGTGACAAACCCTAATCTCGAAATACGCCAACCCAACATCTACCATTGGAGACACCTGTAGTACTCCTTTATAATCACCCAGTTACGTTGTGACGTTTGGTAGTACCCAAAGTGTTCCTCCGGTAAACGGGAGTTGCATAATCTCATAGTTATAGGAACATGTATAAGTCATGAAGAAAACAATAGCAACATACTAAACGATCGGGTGCTATGCTTATGGAATGGGTCATGTCAATCAGATCATTCTACTAATGATGTGACCTCGTTAATCAAATAACAACTCCTTGTTCATGGTTAGGAAACATAACCATCTTTGATTAACGAGCTAGTCAAGTAGAGGCATACTAGTGACATTCTGTTGGTTTATGTATTCACACATGTATTATGTTTCCGGTTAATACAATTCTAGCATGAATAATAAACTTTTATCATGATGTAAGGAAATAAATAATAACTTTATTATTGCCTCTAGTGCATATTTCCTTCAGTAACTCCTCTGGAAATACATCTGGGTAATCCATCACAACAGACACTTCCTCCTGAACAACTCCCGTGAGAGAATGTTCTTGGGTTCTCCTTGGCGCATGCCTGGATACATACTTGATCCTTTTTCCCTCCGGGGTAGTAAGCAGAATTGACTTACTGGCGCAATCGATGTTCCCTCCATACCTCCGACAGCCAATCCATTCCTAGTATCACATCCAATCCTTGCGACTCCAGAATTATCAAGTCAGTGGGGAAAACATGACTACCTATGGTTAATGGCAACTGAAAACATCCATTGCTTTCCATATACTCGGCTCCGGGTGAGGTTACTAGCATAGGTGTCTTAAGAACTCTAGTGGGCAACTTATACTTATCCACAAATCCCAAGGAAACTCAAACTGCGAAAGAAACAAGATCCGATTACTAATTTGGACTAAAGTCAAATTTTACAGTACCAAAATCTTCTTCAAGTTGGTTAAACAAAAAGAGGGCTTCGAGACGAAGATCTAGGCGCTTGAATCGCCAGATTCCGATAAACGAGCGAAAAGATAAACTAAAACAAAAAAAACAGGACAGAAATCGCGATAAAAAATAATCGCGGGAAAACCCTGGAAAAAGAAAACTAACGAACAGGCTAACCAACGAACGTTCGCTGTCTGCGGTTAACGGGTGAAAACTGTTCGTTAAAACGAACTTACGAACGGGCGTTCGCTAAATAACTAAACCGAAAAAATAAACCGATCTAAAAGAAAAATAACTGCGGCTTCTAAAAAAACCATATGGTTTTCCGGCAAAAACCGGCGGCGGCGGCGAGCAACTCCGGCGGGCGGCGGAATCAGCGGCGAGGTGGCGGGCGGCGGCGTCGGCGTCCGACGGCAGGGTGGTGGGCGGCGCGGGCGGTAGCGTCGGGCGGCGGCGGCGGTGGCGACGGGTTAGGGTTAGGGTTTTGGCGGCGGGACAGGCTGCTGGGCTGCGGGGTCGGGGCTCTGGTTATAAAGGCCGGTCGGGCGAGTCCTAGTCGGGCACGGCCCGGCTAGGTCGGTTGACTTTTTTAAAATAAAAAATAATTCCGCGCAAAAAAATGAAGAAAATAAATACTAAATGGACTCCAAACATCCTGAAATAAATTTTGCCCGTCCTCTAAAAATCTACCGGACAAGGTGAATATTTATTTAGGACTCTAATGCAGTTTTTAAAAACGCATATTTTTCCTAATTCAAATAAAATAGCGATAAAACCCCAAATAAAAAATACAAATTGATTTTAATATTTTTCCTCCAACATTTCATTTATTTTGGAGAAGTCATGTTATCTTCTCTCCTATATTTTGATGTGAAATATTTTCGGAGAGAAAAATAATTAAAAACCCAAAGTGATCCTTGTTTCAATATTTGATAAAACTCAAATATGAGAACGAGGGAAAATCCCCAACTCTCTCCGAGGGTCCTTGAGTTGCTTAGGATTTCGAGGATCACAAAAAGAAATGCAATTAAAATATGATATGCATGAATGACCTATGTATAATATTCCAAATTGAAAATTTGGGATGTTACGTCTATGTGGTCGGTCATCCAAATAGCGTCCAATTTATATCCGCCCATAAATGTTGTCAATATTTATAGTCACTGGTTGGATGGAATTTCCAATAGTTTTAGCACGCTAATAAGGTGACAACGTCTACCTTATTCTGGTCGATGTGTGTCGGTGTCAAAACCGGCAGATTTCGGGTAGGGGGTCCCGAACTGTGCGTCTAGGCGGATGGTAACAGGAGACGAGGGACACGATGTTTTTATCTAGGTTTGGGCCCTCTTGATGGAGGTAAAACCCTACGTCCCGCTTGATTAATATTGATGATATGGGTAGTACAAGAGTAGATCTACCACGAGATCAGAGAGGCTAAATCCTAGAAGCTAGCCTATGGTATGATTGTTGTTCGTCCTACGGACTAAAACCCTCCGGTTTATATAGACACCGGAGAGGGCTAGGGTTACACAGAGTCGGTTACAATGGTAGGAGATCTACATATCCGTATCGCCAAGCTTGCCTTCCACGCCAAGGAAAGTCCCTTCCGGACACGGGACGAAGTCTTCAATCTTGTATCTTCATAGTCCAGGAGTCCGGCCGAAGGTATAGTCCGGCTATCCGGACACCCCCTAATCCAGGACTCCCTCAATGTGGCTCTATAGAAATGATTTGATATTCAATGGCAAAAACTATATTCCTCTGCAGGTGATTTTTCGTTGTACGTACTGACATCGTACGTGGTCTACACTAGACCAAACAGAGCATCAACCGTTGTTTAAGACGGTGTGCTTGCGGTTGGAGTGGGTGGCCAGGGAGGTTTTAACAAATATGGGTAACAACATAATCTTTGAGTCAGACCACTAGCTCCTTAGACATAGCCATAGTGTCGGTCCTCCACAACTTTACTGGTGCCAATTTGTTGGTTTTTATTTTATCACTTATCAGACTATCGCTGTTTGTTGTGTGCATCCTAACTATGCAGAGACTGGGCGTTACTCATGATGCTACATATTTTGAGTTAGTAAAAGTGTCATTCTTCAAAACAATTCTTGAGACGGCCTCCAAACCTTTACAAACTATCAGGGGTAAATAACAAGTAGATTTCTTACCATAGTACTCCTATAAACTACAAGAATAACAAGATCAAGGAGAAAAACTCAAGAATTACTCAAATCACAAATTGCTTTGGTCAAAATACGAAGAGGAGTGGATGATCAATGGGTGAAATATCTCTCAAGAACTCTCATAAATCTCTCAAAATCTAAGATTTGCTGAATGAGAAGTGAGAGGTTTCCTTTTGAGAGTTACCTATATGGTTCTTTCAACGTGTTGGCCAAACCCTTGAGCACCGTCGCCGTACTATGCAGGCTACATGCACCACTTGGTTGCGTTCAAGATTCTCACCGTCGGTGTGTTACTCGTTGTTTCTCGGCACCGGAGTTCACTGCACGACTCAACCAGCAAGTCCCCCGTGAATTGTTGGTGCGTGCTGCAAAAACGGAACAAAGGTTCCATGTTGCAGCGTGGAGGAGGCCAAATCTCGTGCTGCCCTGTTGGGACTTCAGGAACTAGCCGAAATCTTCAGGGGACAGGTGATCCTAGAGATGGCTTGTCAGAGTATCGCCAAAGAGCTTGGTACCCAGGCCCCAACGAAGTTAGCCTGTCATGGCATATTAATGGACATCAAGCGAGCTATGTCCGCATTCTCAGCGTGCAGAATCAACTGGGTGAAACGCAGCAACAACGCTTCGGCACATGAGTTGGCAGCCACGACCAGAACCTGTGGTGATCAGAGGATCCTAGATGGTGTTCCCTACAGCCTCCGAGACCTAACGTTGTCTGAATGTTCTGGTCTGTCGGAGTAGTGTTTACTATTCTAGTCCTAAAAAATGAACAAATGTAGCTCCCATTTATTTTTGAAAAAACTAACACCGACTGTGTGGCATCTTGCATATCGCCCACATGCCTCCATCATCACTCATTTTATCACCTATGAACAGATGACATCGGTAGGAATCTTTTTGGTATTTGGCTTAAAAATGTTTTATCTCCTAATTAAAAATTAAATTAAAATTCCATTTTTACCATTAAATCCGTCTCGACGAGATCTTCAAAATTAGACCCCATGTTGATATGTTCCGATGAATTTTTTGTCCAAAAGTTGCCATGATGTTACACTGTAGTTGCGATAGTGATTAAACTAAAGTTTCCATGAGGCAATTTTAATTTGTAGAGCATTGCAATTTTAGTTTTTTGATGATAGCAATTCCAATATTTTGACCATGAAAATTATTTTTTGTATGAACCGTGGCAATTCTAAGTGCATGTATCATGGCAATTTTAGGTTTTGATTCATGGCAAGTCTAGTTTCTTAATTCCCCGTTTTATAATATGTCAAAATTTACTTTTAAATATAGAAAAAAATAGTTGAAACATATCATAGCAATTTTAGTGTAAATATCATGGCAATTCATGTGCAATAGACATATCAACTTTTAACCCCTCAAAAAATTTATCAAAATATATTAATATGAGATCTTGTTTCGAAGATCTTGTTGCGAGGGATTTAATGGTGAAAACGGATCTTCAATCCGATTTTTCATTTAAGAGATAAAACATTTTAAAAACTAAAAATCCAAAACTATTCCCACATGCATGCATGCGGTGACGTGGGACAGTCTGTGTGTTATAAGGCGTGTGGACGGGTTTGGCTCACATCACACGCGTGTGCTTTAGCGTTGTCCTTAATTTTGGACACCGATATCCACCACACGTGTGGCATACTAGACATCCGCCCGCACATCGTGTGTGGTGTGAGCAGGTTTTGAGCACGGATTGTGTGTGGGCGAATATTAGAATTGCCCACACGTGTGGGTGCAGCTACTTTGTGTCACACGCCCAATAAGTACTACTCATCTTCGTCCCGCGCGATTGGCATGAAGCAAAACTGCCTACACGTCCAGACGCAGCTACGTTAGGTATCCGCAGGATGATGATTTAATTGCCATCCAGGATGGCAGGTGTAGTTATCCGGGATGGCAAATGTAATTGTAAAAGCATGACAACTCTATCGGTTTTGGTTAAGTATAGTTGCCATGTCCTGGTAGCTGCCGCGTGTTATTAAACTGTAGTTGCCGTGTGTGATTGACTACTTGCCACCTATGATCAAGTGTGTGATTGGCTACTTGCCATCTACGATCAAACATTAGTTGCCATGTGCATTTATTTAGTTGCCACGTGCAGTCCAACCATAGTTGCCATGTATGGTTAATCACAGTTGTCATGTGTGTTTATTTGGTTGCCACGTACACACAACTACAGTTGCCGTCTAGCAACGAATCATAGTTGCCATATGTGTTTACCTAGTTGCTACGTACGCGTAACTGCAGTTGTGATCCAACAACTTACAAGTATCGTGTGGGCGAAAAGTAGTTCGCCCACACGCGCGTCCACTAGGTGGTGGTTGTGTGGGCAGAAACTAGTTCACCCACACAGCGCAGCTAGCAAACCGCGTGTTGTGGGGCGTGTGGGCGAACTCTCCAACGTCCACACACCAGCCCCGTCCTATGTGCCATGCAAATGCTGCCTCAATGTGTTAAGATCCGTGCAAACTTGACTTAACAGTGATTCACATATGTGGACAAGTTGTAAAACTGCCACATAGATAGGCGTTAGTATTTTCGTTATTTTTCTGGAGTAGTTCCTTCTTTTTTTAGTGGTTATGGAGTAGTTACGATTTTCTTTCCCCAACGCGAGCACACACGTTTCAATGGGCCAACTCATCAGTAGTGGCCCGGATTGGGGCTTCGGCCTTTCATCGCCCTGCTTGGGCCTGCTCTGCTCGCTAACGCGCGGCTCCTCCTGCCCTCTCCGCTCGAGGGCTCGCCGACCGCCGCTTGGTCCTGCCCCGACAGGGCCAGCGTCCAGCCCGGCGTCGACGCCGCCCACCTCCTCTCCGGTTCCCGTTCGGTTGCTCTTACCGCATCTAGGCATCCTGCAACGGCCTTCTCGTCCTCGGCAACAACCACATCTGCAATCCGGTCACGCGCCAGTGGGCTACCCTCCACCGGGACGGGAGGCCTGTCGAAAGCATCGTCGGCCTCTTCCTGCGCCAACCTTCAGGCGAGTATCGCGTGCTGTACTGGACAAGATCATACCTTCCTTTGGCCGTGCACTGTCCAGAAGAGCCGCGTCCTCAGCAGCAAGGACGGCATGACTGAGATGGCCATCTTCATGCTGCAGGACGACCATGAGCATGGTGTCTGGGCATTTTCAGTACATGATCAAACTACCGGCGATGGAAATCAGGCGTTTCCAGAAGCAAGGTGATTGGTGGGCGAAGATTGTCTCTGAGGAAGGCGACGTGCTTGTCAGCTGCCATGATCACCACCTGCAATGTGACAGAATGGGTAATTTGGTTGGGGACTTCAGGTATTATTATGGCATGCGCCGCCTGCCGGTGGTCATTTCTCATAGTTTCAAAGAGAGCCTTATCCACCATGTGTTTATCCAAAAGATACCGAAGAAGACCTGATTCCTATCCACTCCTGAAAATCTCATTTTTTGTCATGTCAAGTGGAAGTAAGTTATTTCTTTGTACTTCTAAATTTCAATTAGCACGTTGCGCATGAAACGTCTTTAATCATCTTTAATTTAAAGAGCACACATAATTATGCATTATCATGTTATTCGCAAGAACACCAACTTACAACTGAATATGTCGTTCGTATGTGCTACTAGATTATTATATATGTATGTAGAATTAAAATTTGACATTACAAGCTAGCTGATGTAGTTGGCAAGTGTTATGACCGGTTTGGTCTACACTAGGAAGAGGCACACCGGGCATTAGTATTAGGGGCTTGGCCCATAAATTATCTTAGGCAAATTATTTTAGGCAAGTTATCTTAGGCTAAAGTTATAAATACTAGTTGTAAGACACGGTTGAAATCAAGCAATAAAGATATTATCATCTTCTGTTGCCCGGCTCCCTGAGGAGCCGGAACCCTAGCCACCGCCGCCTCTAAACCCTAGCCGCGACGGCGCCTGTCCGCCGGCGCGCCCGCTCAAGCCCTCGTCCCCCTCCTCCTTGCCCATACAATCTGCGCCGGAGGCCTGGTAGGAACCCTAGTCCTACCAATTTGGTATTCAGAGACACCAGGTCGATCATGTCGCTTCCTCCATCACCGCCGCCGCTGCCAAACACCACCGCCTCGCCTACACTGTCGCCAGCCCCGTCCGCGTCCATACCGGCGCTCACATCCGGGACGGCCACCCCGACAGCGCCGACCGCCACCGCGGCAGAGCCGCCCCCCATCCTCTCGCCCGAGGAGGTCTCAGGCACCCTTCGGGAGCTCGTCCAGGCGGTCAAGGGCATCAGCCTCTACCTCGCCTGGAACCAGCCCCCGCCGTCGAGCGCCGCCACCACCGCCTACGGGCCGCCGCCGCTCCCGTGGGCCGCCCCGACCTTCTAGTCGCCCTACGGAGGGTCGCCCCCGCCGCCGCTGCAGCTGCAGCATTACCCGACCGCGGGGCACCCTTGGCCCGCGTGGCCGGCTGCCACTGCACTGCTGGGGGACCCCTCCCAGCAGCTTCTCCAGGCGCCTCCACCGGCTACTTCGACGCTGGCTGCAGCGCCGCAGCTCCTCCAGGCGCTGCCACCGTCAACTACATCACCACCCGTGCCCAGGCCCACGGGTCGGCCCATGCACCAGGTGCGGTTTCCGCCATCACCGTTGCCAATTCCCGCGTGGGCGGCCGGCTCGTCTCCGGGCCCGGTGTATACCACGGCGCCAGAGCACCCGACGCCCTCCCTCCGGTTTGACTGTCCCTCCGGCTCAGCGACCTACGCCCCGGAGATCCCCGACCCAGCACACTCGCTGCCGCCGACTGCAGCAACCCCCGGGCACGGCGGTCCGACACCCCCTCGCATCGCCAAACTGGACTTCGCCACCTACGAGGGCACAGAGGACCCGCTCAACTGGCTCAACCAGTGCGAGCAGTTCTTTCGCGGGCAGCGGACGCTCGCTTCGGATCGTACCTGGCTCGCGTCCTATCATCTCTGCGGCGCGGCGCAGACCTGGTACTACGCCCTCGAGCAGGACGAGGGCGGCATGCCACCATGGGAGTGCTTTCGGGAGCTCTATCTTCTCCGGTTCGGGCCTCCTATCCGCGGGATCCGCCTGGCGGCCCTCGGCCGTTGACAGTTCACCTCCACGGTTCAGGACTACGGCGACCGCTTCCAGGCCCTGGCGTGCCACGCGCCGAGCGTCTCCGGGATTTAGCGTGCCGAGTTATTTGTGGGCGGTCTGCCGGACCATATTCGCATGGACGTCGAGCTCCGGGATACCCCCGACCTCCAGACGGCCATGTACTACGCCCGAGCTTTTGAGCAGCGGGCCCAGGAACTGCAGCAACAGCCCGGACGGGGTGGCCGCCAGCCTAGTCGACCAACGCCGACTTCCCCAGCACCCGGCCGGCCTTGTCCACCCGCGACGACCACGCCCCCGGCCACCACGCGGACTTTCCGCCGGTTGTCATCGGCCGAGCAGCAGGAGCGTCGCCGTCAGGGACTCTGCTTCAACTGCGATGAGCCCTACACGCCGACCCATGTCTGCCCCCGCCTCTTTTACTTGGATACGGTCGACTACACCGAGGCGGACGACTCGACCAATGCGACACCACCACCCGAGGCGGCCGCGGACATGCCCGCGGATCCCATGGCGACGGCGTGCGTCGTCTCCCTCCACGTCCTCGCCGGCATCCGTGGCGAGCGGACCATGCTGCTGCCGGTGACGATCCATGGCGAGCGGCTGGTGGCACTGCTGGATACTGGCTCCACCCATAACTTCTTGCCCGAGGCGACCATGCGTCAGCTAGCCCTTCCGACGACGGGCGGGGAGCGCTTGCGGATCACGGTGGCGAACGGCGATCGCCTCCGGTGTCATGGGCTCGCCCGTTATGTTCCCATCTCCATTGGTGGCCAACACTTCTCCATTACCTTCGCAGGGATCGACCTCGGCTGCTTCGACTTCATCCTCGGGGTGGATTTTCTACGGACCCTCGGTCCCATCCTATAGGACTTCGACGCGCTCACAATGACGTTCTGGCGGCTGGGCCGCCGCATCCAGTGAGACGGCATTGGGCGCGCCGCGCCGGCCGTGCCACATCTCCACCTGGTCGCCGCGTCCTCAGAGGCCGAGCAACCCGTGCTGGATTCCCTTCTGCAGCAGCACAGCGACCTCTTCAACGACCCACGAGGTCTTCCACCCGCCCGGGTATACGGCCATCATATTCACCTCATGCCGGTACACCTCCCGTGGCGGTTCGGCCCTACCGCCACCCTCAGCTGCAGAAGGATGAGTTGGAGCGCCAGTGTGCCCTGATGCTCGCCGCGGGCATCATCCGGATCTCCACGTCACCCTTCACCGCCCTGGTGCTGCTCGTCCGCAAGTCGGATGGCAGTTGGCGTTTCTGCATCGACTACCGCGACTAAGGACAAGTTCCCTATACCGGTGGTCGACGAGCTCTTGGATGAGCTCCATGGGGCGCGCTTCTTCACCAAGCTCGATCTCCGGTCGGGCTATCATCAGGTGCGTATGCATCCCGACTACATCGCCAAGACGGCGTTTCGCACCCACCATGGCCAATTTGAGTTCTTGGTGATGCCATTCGGCCTCGCCAACGCCCTAACGACTTTCCAGGCCCTGATGAATGACGTCCTCCGGCCCTACTTACGGTCGTTTGTGCTTGTTTTCTTTGATGACATTCTTATCTAAAGCGCCACCTGGGCCGAGCACCTCCAGCACGTCGCCATCGTCTTCAACGAGCTTCGGGCGCAGCACCTCCACCTTAAGCGCTCGAAGTGCTCGTTCGGGACACCTACCGTCGCCTACCTCAGCCATGTCATCTCTGCCGACGGGGTGGCTATGGACGCCGACAAGGTGGCGGCCGTCTCCGCATGGCCGACACCTCGCTCGCCGCGGGTTCCTCGGCCTCGCTGGCTACTACCGGAAATTTATCCGGGAGTTCGGGCTCATCGCGGTGCCCCTCACGTGGTTGCTTCGCCGCGACGCTTTCGCTTGGGATGACGACGGCGTTCGAGGCCCTCAAGGGGGCCCTCACGACGGGCCCCGTCCTTCAGATGCCCTTCTTCGACTGCCCGTTCGTGGTGGACTGTGACGTCTCGGGCGCTGGTTTCGGCGCCGTGCTTCATCAGGGCGATGCACCCCTCACCTTCTTCAGCCGGCCTTTCGCTCCTCGCCATCTCAAGCTGGCGGCATACGAGCGGGAGCTCATTGGCCTTGTGCAGGCCATTCGTCATTGGCGGCCGTACTTGTGGGGACGGTCCTTTCACACTCGCACAGACCACTACAGCCTGAAGTTCTTGTTGGACCAACGGCTGTCGACCGTGCCACAACACCAGTGGATCAGCAAGCTCTTCGGCTTCGACTTCTCCGTTGAGTATCGGCCGGGCCGCCTTAACACCGTGGCCGACACGCTGTCCCGTCGCGACTCCGACATCGCTCCCTCCGTCGACGAGTCCGCCGGGGCGGTCCTGTGCATCCGCTCCGGGCCGACGTTCGGTCTCTTCGCCGACATCCGCCGCGCAACTGCGACGGCCGACGACGCCGTCCTTCTTCGGTAGCAGCTCACGGCCGGCGACCTGGAGGAGCCGTGGCGCTTCTCTGACGGCCTGCTTCTCCATGGGCGCCGGATCTTTGTTCCGGCGCATGATGATCTCCGTCACCAGGTGTTACAGCTCGCCCACTCGGCAGGTCATGAGGGTGTGTAGAAAACCCTTCATCGTCTTCGCGCCGATTTCTACATCCCTAGCGATCGCGCCCTCGTCCGCGACTGGGTTCGGTCTTGTTAGACATGCCAGCGTAACAAGACGGAGACCCTGCGGCCGGCTGGGCTACTTCAGCCCTTGGAGGTGTCGTCTCAGGTCTGGGTGGATATCTCCATGGACTTCATCGAGGGCCTTGCCAAGGTGGGCGGCAAGTCGGTCATCCTCACGGTGGTCGACCGCTTCTCCAAGTACGCCCATTTCATCACACTCAGTCACCCGTACACGGCGGCGTCCGTGGCCCGGTCCTTCTTCGACGGCATTGTTCGTCTACACGGGTTCCCTACTTCGACCGTCAGTGATCGGGACCCCGTATTCATGGGCCATGTCTGGCTCGACCTCTTCAGGATGGCGGGTGTCCAGCTCCGCCTGTGTACGGCGTTCCATCCTCAGACAGATGGTCAGTCCGAGGTGGTTAACAAGGTCATTGCCATGTATTTGCGTTGTGTGACAGGTGATCGGCCTCGTGCTTGGGTGGACTGGCTTTCTTGGGCGGAGTACTGCTAGAACACCTCCTATCACTCCGCCCTGCGCGCTACACCGTTTGAGGTGGTCTATGGTCGACCACCCCCGCCTATACTACCGATGGACCCGGAGACGGCTCGGACAGCGGTTGCGGATGACCTTATCCGCACCCATGACGAGATGCTTGCTTAGGTCCGTCAGCGTCTCCTTCAGGCCCAGCAGCTGGCCAAGCATTACTACGACGATCATCATCGCGAGGCGGAGTTCGCGGTGGGTGACTGGGTGTGGCTGCATATTCTCCACCGCTCTACGCAGTCTCTTGACCCGGGTGCCAAGCGCAAGCTCGGGCCTCGCTACGCCGGACCCTTCCCTATTTTGGAGCGCATTGGGAAGGTGGCCTATCGTCTTCAGCTTCCAGCCCGCGCTCGCATCCATGACATCTTCCATGTGGGGCTGCTCAAGCCTTTTCGTGGCGAGCCACCGGCGGCTCCTCCAGCGCTTCCGTCAACCGCCGATGGTCGCATTCTTCCAGAGCCGGCAAAGGTGTTGCAGGCACAGCTTCGTCGTGGCGTCTGGTTCGTCCTCGTTCAGTGGGCGGGCCTTCCGGAGGAGGAGGCTACATGGGAGCAGCGTGAGGATTTTCGCCAACACTATCCAAACTTTCAGCTTGAGGACGAGCTATTTGCGCAGTCGGGGAGAGATCTTATGACCGGTTTGGTCAATACTAGGAAGAGGCCCACCGGGCATTAGTATTAGGGGCTTGGCCCACAAGTTATCTTAGGCAAGTTATTTTAGGCAAGTTATCTTAGGCTAAAGTTATAAATACTAGTTGTAAGACACGGTTGAAATCAAACAATAAAGATATTATCATCTTCTGTTGCCCGGCTCCCTGAGGAGCCGGAACCCTGGCCGCTGCCGCCTCTAAACCCTAGCCGCGACGGCGCTTGTCCGCCGGCACGCCTGCTCAAGCCCTCGCCCCCCTCCTCCTTGCCCATACAATCTGCGCCGGAGGCCTGGTAGGAACCCTAATCCTACCAGCAAGACCCTTTTATGTATTTTAGTTGCGCAAAATTAATCGTTCCCCTGCAGTATTGGAAGTATCATAACTTCAAAATTGACTTCAGAATTTTCTTCCAAATAAAATTTCATCAACACAATATAGGTAATGGAAATAGTTTATGTTCAACTTTTAGCTTCTGATTTTGATCGCACCGCTGATTACAGATGCATCTCCATTTTCTTAAAAAACAAATTCAGAATTTCTGTTAGTTAAGTTGTGGACCGATTTGGTGCTGGTAGTACAGAACATCTTGGATGTTAGCAATACGGCACGTAATCTAGGTAATGGGTAGTTTATGTTCATCTTCTATCTTCTGATTTTGATCGCACCGCTGATTACAGATGCATCTCTATTTTCTTCAAAAACAAATTCAGAATTTCTGTTAGTTATGTTGTGGACAGGAAAATATATAAAAAAGGTCAACCAAGGCTGTCTCATCTACGACCGCGCCGCCCCCGCGGGCGGCCGGCCGCGCCTCCCCTCCTCCCCCGCGCGCGTCCCCCTCCCTCCTCCTCCTCCCTGCCGCCGTCACGTGCGCCCGCCTCGGGCCTGGCCCGGTTGACGTTGGTGGCGGCGGCCTCCGGCCCTTCCCCGTCTAGGGTTTCTCCGACGCAGGACGGAGCGGCTCCCGGCGGTGTCTTCAGGCGGCGGCGGTCCTGCGTGGCGGCGGGGTGTCCTGTCGCAGGCGGGGGCGGACTCTGGGCGGCGGCACGGGCTGGCAGCGTCCGCCCGGCGCAGATCTGGGCCCTTCGGGCTCCATCTGGGTCAGGGCGGGCCGGCGACAGGCATGGCGTCAGGGTGGCCTTCAGGAGGTGGTGGCGAGCTGCGATGATCGGCGGGTTGCTGGCGGCGTCGACGCCAACTTGCTGCAGCGTGGCTGGCGGGGCTTAGCGGGCCCGTTTCAGGCCTGGCCGGGCCAGGGGTGGCCTGGTATGCCCAGCTGCCGTGTCTGGACAGCTACCGCGACAATGCTGGAGGCGCGGGCCTCCCGCACGACGGCGGTCGGGGTGGTTCTCTCCCGCTCGGCCTTGATGCTGCTGCTCCCGTCGCTCGGATCTTCTCTCCGGTCTTCTTGGCCTCGTGGTGGTGTTCGCAGCGAGACGGTGTTGGTGGCGGCGCAACCGTGATGGCACATAGTTGGGCGGTGGTTTGGCTGGTTGGTTCCGATTGGCTGGTGGGGTTTGGCGTGCGGGAGAAATCCTTGCCGGGTCGTCCGGCTCCGATGCGGTGACACCGGCGGGTGTCACTATCCCTTCTTGGAGGGAGTCGGGAGTAGCTATCCCCCACATCCCTCCGCGTACCGGGGAAAACCCTAGGACTTGTCCGGGCAGCAGCGTCGTCGACGTCGCATCCCTTTTTGAAGGTGATGCTTAGTTCGCAGTAGATCGGAGCCTCGGGCTGTGGTGGTTTAGTTCCGGAGGGCGCAGCGGTCGCGGGTTTTCCACGCTTTGTCGAGCTGCCGCCGTTGGCATTTTTTCTTCTTCTTTTTCTTGGGCTTGTCGTGCTGCTCGCCCCAGCATTGTGATATGTACAATGATGATTTTCTTTGGAATACAAAGCGGGGGAAATCCTTTTTGATAAAGTTGTGGACCGATTTGGTGCGTAGTACAGAACATCTTGAATGTTAGCAGTACGATTTTTCCAATGGGGCTTATTAAGATAGTACTAGTATGTTCTGTAGACCACGGAGAATAGATCTATGTACACTGGCGCTTGTTATTTTGCTTCCATTCATTTTCATGAACTAGCCTTGGATGAATGACCAAGAAATACAATTATTATTCAAAGTTGTATTACTGCATATTTCACCTTATCACCAGTGCAAGCAATTTTACTACCAGTACCAAAACAACTTAATCCATTTCTCCTATGGGGCTTATGAACATAGTACTGCTTTCATTCATTTACATGGTCCTGGTTTGGATGAATGACCAAGAATGCAA
Organism: Triticum monococcum; assembly: GCA_034509565.1. Lineage (NCBI taxonomy): Eukaryota > Viridiplantae > Streptophyta > Magnoliopsida > Poales > Poaceae > Triticum > Triticum monococcum. The sequence continues at coordinate 23,151,381 of CM067842.1, read as the reverse complement.
TTTAAATTCAAGGTGGTAATACTGCATGGTTCACCTTGTCACCAATGAAAGCAATCTTACTAACAGTACCAAAACAATTCAATCCTTTTCATCGATCCATTGCACAAGTCCGACCAATTTCATCCAGTAAAACAACTGATTACTCCTGTTATCCAAAATAAAAACTTGTCTAGCTAAAATCTCGAACAAACACGAGCCACAGCCCACGGACAGCGACTCAGTAGATGAGCGTGGTGGTGCTGTTGCCGAGCAGCTCCTGCTGGCCCCTGAACTGCTTCCACTCGTCGAGAACGCCGGCGAGCGTGTCGATCTTCTTCTGCAGACCGATGAGGCAGTTGGCGTGGTACGTGCACACCTCGTAAAAATTCTTCTTGTTCTCGCACACGCCGCTGAAGTAGACGGTGTCGATCAGCATCAGCGTCACCCCGTGCCGCGCCGACAGCTCCTTCTTCACCTCGCCGAACACGAACTGGTCATGCTCCCCGGGGAACCGGTTCCTCGCCTCGTACCAGTCCTGGAAGAAGGCCAGCGTCCGCGCGTTGGGCCTCGCGTACACGAACCCGCCGTTGGCCGCCTTGTCGAGGTCATAGGGATTGTTGCCCAAGAACTGGTCGCACGCCAAGGCGATGTCGGCGGCGATGGGGAAGCGCAGCAGCGGGTTCCGGATCCACACGATGTCCACGTCTGTGAACACAAAGCCGAAGCCCAGCCCCAGCACCCGCGCCTGGAACCGGTTCCGCGCCCACATCAGCTCCACGTAGTCCTTGCTCATGAACGTCACCTCCCCCGCCGCCGTTCCTCCAGGCTCGCCGTCGCTGCTGTGGCCACCGCTGCCCAGCGGGTAGCAGAGCGGGTGCATGTGCTGGCACCGCTCCAGCGCCTTGGCGTCCATGGCCACGATCACCAGGTGCTTCAGCAGGGGCTGCGTCCGAACGCCCAGCCTGAAGCTCTCCAGGAAGAGCTCCAGGAGCGACCCCGGCAGCGTCAGCGCCTCGTTGACGAAGGTCAGTATGACCGTCTTGTCCTCCATGGCCGCGCTTCTCAGAAGCTCCACAAGAAGGCTGTCTTCTTCTTTACTCTTCACGGCCGGAACCTGCATGCAGCGCCAAAGTTCTGCAGAGTCAGACATGCGCAAGGAAAACTAGTTAACCAAGAGACAATGATCAAAAGAGGAAGATAATGCATGTACCATGCTGAGGTTTTTTGTGCTCATGAGATGTGTTTGGCTTCCATTGTTGTCCAACGCCAGCTCGGGGCTGCACGGGCAGTTGGGAGCAGACGACGGCACCAGCAGCACGACAAAGGCGGCCGTGATCGCTGCTCCCACAACGAAACCCAATAAATCCCTCAGCGAGTACATTGCTGCAGCCTGCTGGTGATGGAACAGAAATTCCAAACTGTTAGACAGTCTCAGCTTCCAAGAGCCCAGAGCACAGTACAACTGTACCCTGTGGTATAGCACTAGTGCTTATGAAGTGGACTTCGATGCGCAACGAGGCCAAGATTTCAGATCTTCTGTCACAACAAAGAAAAAGGAAAGGAGATCTCGAGACGTTTGGGCAATTAATACAACAGTTGACTAGACTTGATCTTTCTTTCTTTATCACACTGACTATGAACAGGAATCGCTCACGCACACAGAATCCCATGAATTTGAGGGGGCTAGATTTGTCGATTGCTGATCTGGATTGTCATGAGATGCGCAACTTGGCAAGTCATACACTGGGAGCGTCTTCTCAGTTTATTCGTGGGATGGCAGAGAAATCAAGGTGTCGAGATAGAATTGGTCTGACTGGTAGTATAAAATAGAGTTGCAGAAAACTGACAAAAGGGTAACTAGCTTGTTGTTCAGTTCAGACTTTGTGCTAAAATTTGCATGATAGACAGTTCTGATGGATTAATTCCACTAATCTTTATTCTGAGGCTCTTGTGCTGTTGGTGTTTGCTTTGTTTCAGCTTCTTTGTACAGATTTTGTTGTTGTTGTTGTTCTTTACAGTTGTACTGCAGCCTCTCAGTTAAATTTGTTTTCACTGTTTGTGTATCACACTTTGAGCAGACCCACGCACAGATCTAGATTCCCATGCATATAACCGACATAATTAAGTTTCAATTCATTGATCTGTTTAACTTACTGACTCTTGCTCTGGCTCTACTTGCTGCTTTCAGGCAATGGTGAAGTACTTCAGTTGTGGCCCATGTCTAGTGCCTAGTTCTTTACTACAGTAGGAAGATCAATTAATACAACAGTTCACCATATTTTATCTATCTTTCTCTACCCCATTAGTCAGCCAACGAGTAGCAAGTGAAGTGTGCAAGTCGTCGCAGGGCTGGACACATGGTGTGGTAAGAATTGGTGGCCGGAAACAAAGATGCTAGCGATGACGACGAGCTTGTTCCTACTTCGCTTTGTTGCTGTGTGAAGATGGAGGCTGCCTCTGGTCTTTGATCCTCTTTATATGAAGATTCTATGCTGCGTTTATGCTTCCTAGGTGTAGCTTTTGCGCTTCGTCTCGTCTCTCTGAAGCTGCTGATGCCGTGTTGCTCACCGAGTAGTGTGCCCCTTTCATCTTAGCCTTGCTGGTTGTGGCGCTGGTGCTGCTCATGTATGATCTTATCATCAGGACGTTCTCGTTTATGGTTGTTTACTTGCAGCAGTAGCTTGTACTAGGATTTCTGGACCATATGGTTTTCTTTCAGTCAAAAAAAAAACATTAGTCAATTACTACATGACTTCCACCCCATGATGCAGCTGATTAAGCATGAATATAAAATTAGAACTATGAACAGGAATCACTCATGCACGCAGAAACTGATGAATCTGGCTGAGCTAGACCCGTCGATTGCTGATCTGGATTGTTGTGAGATGCGCGATTTGGCAAGTTTACTGGGAGCATATGGTCAGTTTATTCATGGCTTGGCAGAGAGAAAATAACGTCCTAAGGTAGAATTGGTCTGACCAATATAAAATAGGAGAAGATGCAGAAAACTGATAACAGGTTCACTGTTATAACTAGGTTACTGTTCAATGCGGATTTTATGCTGAAATTTGCATGATAGACAATTCTGATGGATTAATCACACTACTCTTTATTCCGAGGCTCATTTGCTGACCTCTGCACAAATCTAAGCTTGTATTGATATAAATGACTTGAAGCTTCAATTCATTGATCTGTGCAACTTACTCTCTGTTTAATGCTTTCAGGCAATGGTTGAGTACCTCAATTGTTGACTTTGTTTGCTACAGTCGGAAGATCAATCTTTATGTTCACCGGCTGTAGTACACCCGAGAGTAGAAAATCCAGTCTCTTACCAAGCGGAAAGTAGTGGCTACTCTCGAGTGTAGTACACCCGGGTTAGCAAAAGATTGAAAAAATGTGATCAAACGTTGTCCAATAAATCGGAAATTTTGGGACATGAAACATTGTCAGATGTGTGAGGTTCTTGCAAAATTTCACCTAGAAATAACATCTGAGGAGCTCTCACCAAAAATAACAAAATCACTGCTCAAACAGTGCACAAAACTTTTAGCAGCAATTTTGTTTTTTTCAGTGAGAGCTCCTCGGATGTTATTTTTCGATGAAACTTGGCAACAACCTCAAACATATGATAAAGTTTGACGTAGCAAAATTTCAGATTTTTTGCATTTCGTTTGATGAACCTTTCTCAACTTTTCTTTCTAACTCAGGTGTAGTACACCCGAGAGTAGAAAATCCAGTCTCATCAAGTTATACTTGTTCACCCTTGTGTCTACCAACTTAAAGTACATTAGTAATCATGTGTGTTATCTCCGCGAGTAAATATAATGGCCATGAATTCATAGACACAAAACTTCGTATCTTGCTCATCCCATCCTAACTTATCCTAAGGTAATGTTACCGTGCTTGGTAGTAAGGAGAAGCATGCAATGCACATTGACATTTCAAATTATAATTGCATTTGTTGTTCATTCATCCAAGTTACATAGACCAACTCCCCATACTTTAGAACATACATGATAGGTAGTAGTTAATGAGCACCATATGATGACATGTCAGAAATGCTACTGTAAACATCTAAGATGTTCAGTACTACCAGCAACAAGAACAAAAGAAAACGGCGCGCGAGCCTTATGAGAAGAACAACACCCCGAAGACTAGGGGGCTAGGATAAATGGATGGGGCTTGCTCACACCATCTTCTTCTCGCAACTCGAAGGATGGAAGGAGAAACATGCTCTCTCGGAGTAAATGCGGAGTAAGCAAACACTCATCCCATGCGGAGCATCCCACGGACCTGGGAGTGAAACCCAAGTAATCGACATCTTTACTTTGCATACTTCGTAAGAACTTGCCATCGATGTCACAATGCAACAGACATCCATCCCCAGGAAGGTTGATCAGTAGCTCACGATCGTTGACCGCCGCCACCTTGGGGCAGTAGTATCCACTTGCTGATGAACTGGGCAGGTGTAGCGAGGAATGGACCGGTAAGGATGCCGCCATCTCCGACAAGTTAATTCGAAACTTGAACGCCCAGTCCCAGACATTAGCCTCGTAGTCCTGCATCACCCAGACATGTATAAAGGCCAAATCTTCAACAGTGCTGGACAAAGTTAGTGCGCCGTCCATCTCTAGCATCCACGCCGAAGGACCTAGCGCTGCGGGGCGCTGCATCCACCGGAATGTCTCTCCGACCGTGTCAAAAACCAATATGTTGTCGCAGACGGTGTTTGATAGACCTGTAGGACCGTCCCATTTCCCAGTGCAGGTTGCCATGGTGTTGTACTGGTGGATCACTGTAGGAAGGGGGCAATCCCAGCCACAACACTTGGTCTACAGGATGTAACATGAATGTTGATCCGATGAATGAAAACTTACCGGCCTTCTCACTATTTCCTTGGTAGATGCATCTTGGCTCATGTGACCCAACCGTATGAGTCTTTCAAGAAGGGCACTTGCATGCGGCGCAGCCGTACCGATGATAAAAGGACTCCAAGGGACTGACTTGTCTGGACTCTGGAGTGAACGAGGAGACTGATGTGCTGTGTATTTGTTGCGGTAATTTATGAAATCTTTCTCTAATAATATCTTTCCCTAATATAAAGCACGGATTGACTCGGTCCGGTACACCGTCGCGGTGTTTTTATACAAAGGTCCCTATGGTTCTTATGAATTAACCCGCAGTCATGTCCCTCGGTGAAAAACGGTTCGTCGTTGAAAAAAAAAAGATCTCCCGAACGCCTACGCCCGAACATCTGCTGAATCGCCCCATGGCTTCCCCTGGCTCGGCACCGGTAGTAGGCCACCCCGCCGCCCGACTCGCTTCGCCGCGCACTGGAGGCGACCGGTGGCAGGTCGATCTTCCGGCCGCCCCCCTCCCCCCACGCCGCCATCTGCCCCTCCCTCTCATCTCTGAGCACAGCATGCTCCGTCGGCAGCTCCTTCTGTCTGGATTGAGGGGCAGAGACCCACCACCTCCTATCTCTCATCCTCCTCTACTGCCGCTGCTCTTGATCAGCCGGTCAACTCCCTCGAGTCCCACCCATACCCACACGAGCGCCTTCCGGTCCGCGCTCGATCTGTATCCACCCCTTTCCTGGGTGCAGCACAGAGAAGAGCTTGCTGCTGTGGTGGGCGTTGACGATGGTGAGCTGGGAGCCGGCTAGGCAACAGGGGAACCATCTTTTCTCTATTCTTGGTAGATCCTGTCAATCCAACAGGACCTCCGTTTGCATTCAGGTGAAAAAAAGGACCTTCATTTGAATTGCAACATTTGGTTTACTATGATTTTTTGGTAAATTTGTGCTACCATGGCGGAACACGAGCAGGTGAGGACCGGCACCCTCGTCGGACGGGTACAGCCGCGTGAGGACCGGCACCCTCGTCGGACGGCTACAGCCGCGGCGGACGCTGTGGGCGCGTGCTTGGGTAAGGGAGGCCTGTTGGAACTTAGCCCACATATCGATCACATCAAAACATGATGAACACACGCACACAAAAACTTTAGCAAAGGAACCTTTTCGTGTCCCTTGTTCCCTTTATTTCTTTTCTCCTTTTCTCCACTATTGTTACAAAGCTATAGCCTGCCCATGTATATATACACGGCTGGCCAAGCCCTCATGCTCAACTCTGTCCTAATCTGACTCTATTTTCTAATCAAACTCATACTAGTATTGCCTACACTAGACATGCCAATTAAACTCTAATCCAAACCGGACTCCTACTACGTGTGCTTTAGCACACAAGGACACCTAATCTAACTAGCTAGAACAAGTACTAGCTCTCCTCATGCCACTAGCTAGGTTGGGACCGAAACCTTTACCTAAACCAGATGACTAATCAAGATTACTGTAACATTCACTCTCTAATATTGACTTGTCATCTTTTTGTACTCGTTCTGATTTTGACTCGCTGAATATCCACATCTTGTCGACTCATCGTCTCAACCGCCATATTTGTACACTGAGTATGACCTGTCTGGAAACACGCAGAACCTCCTTGCTCTACAATGTTGTGCCACCGTCATTGCCTGGCGGCTGCCTTGCAGTCGGTCCGCACCATACTCCTTGTACTTGCTTGCAATAGATCCACTCTCCACCGGTCGCACACCTCCTCGCTTTACGATGGCTTCGCCTACCATCTTTCTCCTTCGGCATCACACCGAATCCACACTGGCCGCAATCAGGACACTCCACGAGGATATGGACATGACTCACGGAACACCGTGCACACCGCCTCCACTCCAACGAATCATTACCAAGACGAGCACTTGGACACGACGACGACTGACCGTGCAAACTCGCACCACTCCTTGACTCATCCGACTCCCCCGGATGATGATCTTGATGAGCTCCTGCACCGCACCTCGGCACCACCTCTCCCATCAACGACCTCCTTCCGCCACCTTGCTGACGACAGCCTGCCGTCTCTCTCCTTGTCGCTCCGCTGAACGATGGTTGCTTGTTCATCCTCTTCTCTGCCTCACCCTGCGATTTCATGGGCCGCACCTCCTCACCGCTGCACCACCCAGTGACCATATCACCCACCCCGAGGCGCTAATCAGGTCGCGACCCCAGGCAAGCACGGCTTCAAATCGACCCAGCTCTGATACCAATTGCTGGAATTTCGCTCACAGATCGATCACATCAAAACACGATGAACACACGCGCACAAAAACTTTGGCCGAGGGCCCTTTTCGTGCCCCTTGTCCCCTTTATTTCTTTTCTCTTTTTCTCCATGATTGTTACGAAGCTATAGCCTGCCCATGTATATATACACATCTGGCCAAGCCCTCACGCACAACTCTGTCTTAATTTGACTCTATTATCTAATCAGACTAATACTAGTATTGCCTATACTAGACACGCCAACTAAACTCTAATCCAAACCGGACTCCTACTACGTGCGCTTTAGCACACAAGGACACCTAATTTAACTAGCCAGAACTAGTACTAGCTCTCCTCACGCCACTAGCTAGCTTGGGACTGAAACCTTTACCTAAACCAGATGACTAATCAAGATTACTCTAACATTCTCTCTCTAATATTGACTTGCCATCTTCTTGTACTCGTTCTGATTTTGACTTGTTGAATATCCACATCTTGTCGACACATCGTCTTAACCGCCATATTTGTACACTGAGTATGACCTGTCTGGAAACACGCAGAACCTCCTTGCTCCACAATGTTGTGCCACCGTCATTGCTTGGCGGCTGCCTTGCAGTCGGTCCGCACCATACACTTTGTACTTGCTTGCAATAGATCCACTCTCCACCGGTCGCACACCTCCTCGCTTTACGATGGCTTCTCCTACCATCTTTCGTCTTCGGCATCACACCGAATCCACACTGGCCGCAATCAGGACACTCCACGAGGATATGGACATGACTCAAGGAACACCGTGCACACCGCCTCCACTCCAATGAATCATTACCAAGACGGGCACTTGGACACGACGACGACTGACCGTACAAACTCGCACAACTCCTTGACTCATCCGAATCCCGCAGATGATGATCTTGATGAGCTCCAGCGCCGCACCTCGACACCACCTCTCCCATCGACGACCTCCTTCCGCCACCTTGCTGACGACAGCCTGCCGCCTCTCTCCTTGTCGCTCTGCTGAACGACGGTCGCTTGTTCCTCCTCTTCTCTGCCTCACCCAGCGATTTCATGGGCGCACCTCCTCATCGCTGCACCACCTAGTGACCATATCGCACACCCCGAGGCGCTAATCAGGTCGCGACCCCAGGCAAGCATGGCTTCAAATCGACCCAGCTCTGATACCAATTGCTGGAATTTCGCCCACAGATCGATCACATCAAAACACGATGAACACACGCGCACAAAAACTTTGGCCAAGGGCCCTTTTTGTGCCCCTAGTCCCCTTTATTACTTTTCTCTTTTTCTCCATGATTGTTACGAAGCTATAGCCTGCCCATGTATATATACACGTCTGGCCAAGCCCTCACGCACAACTCTGTCTTAATTTGACTCTATTTTCTAATCAGACTAATACTAGTATAGCCTATACTAGACACGCCAACTAAACTCTAATCCAAACCGGACTCCTACTACGTGCGCTTTAGCACACAAGGACACCTAATTTAACTAGCCAGAGCTAGTACTAGCTCTCCTCACGCCACTAGCTAGCTTAGGACCGAAACCTTTACCTAAACCAGATGCCTAATCAAGATTACTCATACATTCTCTCCCGAATTTTGACTTGTCATCTTATTGCACTCGTTCTGATTTTGACTCGCTGAATATCCACATCTTGTCGACTCATCGCCTCAACTGCCATATCTGTACATTGAGTATGACCCATCTGGAAACACGCAGAACCTCCTTGCTCTACAATGTTGTGCCACGGTCATTGCTTGGCCGCTGCCATGCAATCGGTCCGCACCATACTCCTTGTACTTGCTTGCAATAGATCCCCTCTCCACCGGTTGCACACCTCCTCGCTTTGCGATGGCTTCGCCTACTATCGTCCACCTTCGGCATCACACCGAATCCACACTGACCGATATTAGGACGCTTCGCGAGGACATGGACATGACTCACGGAACATCATGCACACCGCTTCCACTCCAACGAATCATTACCAAGACGAGCTCTTGGACACGACGAGGACTCACAGACGCAACAACGACTGACCATGCAAACTCGCACGACTCCTTGACTCATCCGACTGCCCCCGATGATGATCTTGATGAGCTCCAGCGCTGCACCTCAGCACCACCTCTCCCATCAACGACCTCCTTCCGCCACCTTGCTGACGACAGCCTACCGTCTCTCTCCTTGTCGCTCCGCCGAACAACAGTCACTTGAACCTCCTCTTCCTGCCTCACCCAGCGATTTCATGGCCCGCACCTCCTCATCGCTGCAGCACCCAGCGACCATATCGCCCTCCCCGAGGCGCTAATCGGGTCGCGACCCTAGGCAAGCATGACTTCAAATCGACCCAGCTCTGATAGCAATTGTTGGAATTTTCCCACAGATCGATCACATCGAAACACGATGAACACACGCGCACAAAAACTTTGGCCAAGGGCCCTTTTCGTGCCCCTTATCCTCTTTATTTCCTTTGTCTTTTTCTCCATGATTGTTACGAAGCTATAGCCTGCCCACGTATATATACACATCTGGCCAAGCCCTCACGCTCAACTCTGTCCTAATCTGACTCTATTTTCTAATCAAACTCATACTAGTATTGCCTATACTAGACATGCCAACTAAACTATAGTCCAAACCGGACTCCTACTACGTGCGCTTTAGCACACAAGGATACCTAATCTAACTAGCCAGAGCTAGTACTAGCTCTCCTCCGGCCACTAGCTAACTTAGTACCAAAACCTTTACCTAAACCAGATGACTAATCAAGATTACTCTAACATTCTCTTCTTAATCTTGACTTGTCATCTTCTTGTACACGTTCTGATTTTGACTCGCTGAATATCTACATCTTGTTGACTCATCGCCTCAACCGCCATATCTGTACACTGAGTATGACCCGTCTGGAAACATGCATAACCTCCTTGCTCCACAATGTTGTGCCACCGTCATTGCTTGGCCTCTGCCTTGCAGCGGTCCACACCATACTCCTTGTACTTGCTTGCAATAGATCCACCACTACAAAAAAAAGACACATCCGTGACATTTTGGGCTGAACGAATTTTTTTCCTGTCATACATATGACACTTCTATGATGATAATTGTGACAAAACCCGGTATCATCATAGATGTGGTGGGCTCCTACTTCTATGACAAAAAATCATGACAGAAAATGGGCTTTTCGTCCTGGGCGGGCCGGAGACACAGCTGCATGACATTCTTTGGGCCGTCCATGACGAAAAAAAACCGTGGTAGAAGCGAGGGGGAGGAAAATTTCGGGGAGATCCCGGTTACGGTGGGAGGTCGGGGGCCGAGCGATGCGGGTTTCTCTCGTACACGTATGCGCGCGTGTGTGAGGCGTTGGCTCTAACTGAACCCGAGCGAAGCGTTGGGCTCTAACTGAACCCGAGCGATTGTACTACAGGCTACGCGTTACTGAACCCGATCGATCAATCGATGGCTATTAACTGAACCTGATCGAGCGAATCCTTCGCTACTGCTGCTAACTGAAGCCGATCGATGCTGCCTCTGGATGAACAGTGAGCGTTGCAGGGGGGTTGGATGAACAGTTCCCGGTGGGTGTGGATGAACAGGACCCCGTGGTGTTGCCTCTGGATGAACAGGACCACGATCGCTTGAGCCGGTTGGGGCTGGATGAACAGGACCCCGTGGAGTGTTGGATGAACAGGGCCACCCCATGGAGGGCAGGATGAACAGTAGATGGTGAAGGGCAGGATGAACAGTAGCCCATGGAGGGGTGGTTGAAAAGGAGCCCGTGGAGAGGGCTGGTTGAACAGTAGCCGGTGGAGTAGCGCGCGGTGGAGGCTGGATGAACAGGAGCCCGTGGATGAACAGTCGCAGGTGGAGGCTGGAGCAGGTCGACGGTGAATGAACAGTAGCTCGTGGAGGCTGGAGGGGGTCGATGGTGGAGATGAACAGTATCCCGTGGAGTCCCGTTTTGCGGTACGCCACACCCCTCCCGATGAACAGGACCCCCGTTTCGACCGTAGTGCTCCAACACAAGTCTGTTTCGTCCGTTTTGCGGTACGCCACACCCCTCCCGATCAACAGGACCCCCGTTTCGAATGTAGGAGATCTGTTTCCTCCGTTTTGCGGTATGCCAGACCCCTCCCGATCAGCAGGACCCCGATCCGAACGTAGGAGGTCCGTTTCCTTCGTTGTGCGGTATGCCAGGCCTCATTTCCATCGCCTGTTCCGTCCAAGCCCTCTCGATGAACAGGACCACACATTCCGTTTCGACCCAGCCGGTTGGCTCCCACGCGTTCCGTTGCCTCCCCATGAACACGACGCATTCCGTTGCCTCCCCATGAACACGACACATTCCGTTTCCTCCCCATGAACATGACAACGACGTTGTTTCTCCATTCCGACCCAGCCATGTCAACGAGCCCTCGCCGTACGTATGCGCGAGTAGGCATTCGAGACCCCGCCCATATGTACACATACGTGGCCGTATTTTCTTTCTTGCACCCTGGCCGCCTCTACTACGACACGTGCGCCTCTACATCCACCAGTATATATGTACGTACACGTTCGCGACCAGAATGGCAACGCTACGTACGCTTCGACTAGGTGGGTCCCGACTGTCAGGCACTTCTTTGCGTGCGAAGATGTAGCTGGTGCGTCCCAGCAGTCAGGGGGGCGAAATACGGTGGCCCGTCCGGTGGGTCCCCGCTGTTAGGTGGAGGAATAATTATTTTGCACGTAATAAGGAGGCACTTCCTTGCTGCGGCCGTGGACCCAGCTTGACCTCTCCACGTACAGTACACGTCTGATGGAAGCCGTTCCTTGACCACGTTGACCACGCCACACCGAGAGCACCAGGCCGGTGGACGACGGCGAGGCCAAGGAAGGGGACGACGCGGAGTCGGGGAAGACGCGGAAGTGGATGCCCACGCGTAGAGGAGTACGAGGGTTCACTAGTTCGCTACGGTGTGAGGCTGCCGTCGCCGCAGAATAACAGGGGGTGTGGGTGAGTAGAGGGATGGCCTGGCCAGCGGTGGGAGTAGTAGGGGGCGGTGAGGCCTCTGCCGCATCGCAGCCGGCCACAGGAGGCAGGAGCACGAGACACGACCGGTGCTGGTTTGTACGGCTGGAGCAAGAAGACCAGAGGTTGAAGAGGCACTACGGCCGTTGGATGGACATCTACGGTCACTGGAGCTAGAATCGTGCATATTGACTAAGTTGACAAAGCCCTCCATCCCCGTCAACTTAGTAGGCCCACAAGTCAACCTCTCACCAAGGTGGGTCCCAGCTAGCAGGGGGTATTCCTTTTTTTGTGCGTAATAAGGAGGCACTTCCGGTGGGTCCGAGCTGACAGCAGGGGGAACGTTTTTTTCGTGAAATACGGTGGCCCGTCGGGTGGGTCCCAGCAGTCAGGGGCAAACGTTTTTTTCGCGATATACTGGTGGCCGTCCGGTGGGTCCCCACTGTCAGGTGGAGGAATAATTATTTTCCGCGTAATAAGGAGGCACTTCCTTGTGGCTGTGGTGGACCCAGCTGTCAGCCTCTCCACGTATAGTATTCTTCCGATGGAATTCGGTGGTTGACCACATTGACCACGCCGCGCCGATAGCACCACGATGGTGGACGATGGCGAGACCTAGGAAGGGGATGACGCGGAGCTAGGGAAGACGCGGCAGTGGATGCCCACACACGGAGAGGAGTACGAGGGTTCACTGGTTCGGCTGTGCTGCCATCACCGCAGAATAACAGGGGGTGTGGCCAGCGGTGGGAGTAGTATGGGGGCGGTGAGGCCTCTGCGGTAGCACACCCGGCCACGGGAGGCAGGAGCAGGCGGCACGACCGGTGCTGCTTTGGGCGGCTGGGGCAAGAAGACCAGAGGTTGAAGAAGCACTACGGTCGTTGGATGGACATCGTACGGTTAGTCGAGCTAGAATCGTGCATATTGACTAACTTGACAAAGCCCTTCGTCCCCGTCAACTTAGTAGGCCCACTATACTGGGTCCCAGCTAGCAGGTGGGGTATTCATTTTTTTGTGCGTAATAAGGAGGCACTTCCTTGCGTGCAAAGATATAGCTAGTGGGTCCGAGCTGTCAGCGGTGGTAATGTTTTTTTCAAGAAATACAGAGCCCGTTTCGATGGGTCCCAGATGTCAGGTGGAGGAAATCATTATTTTGCGCGTAATAAGGAGGCATTTCCTTGCGTGCGGCCGTGGACCCAGCTGTCAGCCTCTCCACGTACAGTCCACTTCAGATGCATGTCGGTCGTTGACCACGCTGACCACGCCACGCCGAGAGCACCACGGCGGTGGACGACGACGAGGCCTAGGAAGGGAACGACACGTAGGCAGGGAAGACTCGACCGTTGTTTTTGTTTCCCACGCGGAGGGGAGTACGACTGTACGAGGGTTTACTGGTTCGTCTGCCGTCGCCGGAGAATACAACATGTGTGGGTGAGTAGAGGGATGGCTAGGCCAGCGATGGGAGTATGGTGGGGCCTGGGCGGCAGCACAGCCGGCCGCGGGGAGGAGGGAGCAGGCAGTCCCGCCGGCGCTTGTTTGAGCAGCTGGAGCAGGAAGAGCAGAGATTGAAGAAGCACGACGGCCGTTGGATGGACATCCAACAGTATACAGGCCATCTGTGGAAAGCCTCAAATCTGTGGAAAACAACATACATCCCGTCTGCCATTATTTCAAATAATTTATAGCCCATTTGCTAATTCTTATGGGTTTTTTGGAGCCCATATTCTTTATGTTAGCATTACAGCCCATATTCACTGGTAAAAAAAGGGCCTATAGTCCCGGTTTGTAAGGGCCTTTAGTCCCGGTTCCTGAACCGGGACTAAAGTGTCGGTACTAATGCCCCGACCCTTTAGTCCCGGTTCAATCCAGAACCGGGACTGATGGGCCTCCACATGGGCAGTGCGCAGAGCCCAGGCAGGAGACCCTTTGGTCCCGGTTTGTGGCACCAACCGGGACCAATAGGCATCCACGCGTCAGCATTTCTGTGGCTGGGGTTTTGGTTTTTTTTTTGAAGGGGGGGGGGGGGGTTGGGGGTTTTGGGGGGTTAATTTAGGTGTTTCATATATTGTGTTAGCTAGCTATAATTAATAGAGAGAAGTGTCCTCTCTTTTGTCCGTGCTTGGTCGACGCTACGTACTATACATACGTATAGAGAGGAGTAGACACGCTGGCTAGCTAGTAAGCAAACGAAGGAAACAGAAGATCGTCATGAACATATATGCATACAGAGAGAAGTGATATCGACCACCTCTCCTACTCCGAGAGATTGGTCGAACAACAAGTTCTCGTATATCTATCTGACACTACCGGCTACATATATACAGTAATTATCTCTTACAAATATAATCATACGGACTCAGGTTTAACATAGAATTCTCCGTCTTCAGGGATCACGTGGTCAAGAAAGAATGCCGCCAATTCCTCTTGAATTCCTCGCATGCGAGCTGGTGCTAGGAGTTCATCCCGCTTCCGAAACATCTAATTTAAAGAAGGGGGTCAATACATATATATATGAATGAATGAAACTCAACACAAATGATGGTAATAAAATAAAATTGTGAATGTTGTTATTTACGTACTTCATATTGTTCGTCAGTGTAGCCCCGCTCACAGGTCGTGTGGCGGATGGACTCGCAAACATAGTATCCACAGAAATCATTCCCTTGTTCCTGCCACAACCATTTTACAAGAAATAGAGGTTAATCAAACTGATAAGCAAGAATGCCAAATGGTATTGATGAAACGAGCGCTTGAATGACTAGTAGATGCGCTTAAAATGCTACTATAGCTAGTACTTACTTTCGGGTGTCTAAATTGCAGGTCCTTCGGCAGTCCCGGAGCTTTTCTGGTGAATTTTCTCCAAACCCTGCCGGACAAAGAAAACAATTACTTGATATATCAGGAAATGAACAAAGTTGCCGATGTGGTGGATAATGATCGATTTAACTTACTTCTCGAGTATTTCAGTCATGTCTACATAGTCCTTGGGATCTTTTCGTCTTGAGTCTAAAACGGTTACTAGTCCCTGCTCAAGCTTAATATGTAGGAGAATATAGTGGAAACTGCACACGCATGCATAACTCATCAATTACATTACTATAACCTTGACTAATATATAAGGGAAACCAAATACGCACAAGACAGTAACACTCACTTGAAGTTGTAAGGAAAGAGTATTATATCTTTGTTTTGATTTATTATCAACGATTGTGGCATGCTGGCCTCGGTTTCTGCGGATGAAATTTAACCTGAGTTGCATCTATGAGATATGTGTTAATGAACCCAATATCACCGACTTGTCTTTTCTTCAATTCGACGATCTTCAATCTGCATAATATAGTGAGGATGATTATAAATACATGCAATGAAAGAGCTAAGCTATATAGAGAAACTTAATGACAGAAGTAGTACTACTTACAGACAGTAGCAGGCGATCGTTGTTTTATCGAGGGCCAATTGATTGAAGAACTGATAGAACTCCTCAAATGGAACATGCAACAGATCAATTCCAACGAGGTCATGCTCCTTTTTAACTTTCAAATACAAAGTACTCCTCCCCCCAGAGTCTCTGCAGATTTTCAAGTACCAATCATGCAATCTTCGCATCATCGTTGATAGAGATCTTTCATCTTTGACGAGAGGCTTCCCGTACTCGTATCTTTGTATCTACATCTCCATGGGTTCATAATGTACTTCGTCGGGCAAGTAATCTGCAAGATTGCTATAACCGGGCACCATCCTCGGATCATTAGCGACGTTGTGGCTAGGCACCTTGAGCGGGGGGCACGATTGCTTCGCTTGTTCACCGAGCTGGGCAATTTGTCTCCCAGCTCGTCGTTCTTTCAGCCTTTGATCACTGACAGTACTTCCCGACCGCTCCGCTTCGGCAAATTCCTTTCCAATGCGGTCATAGTTTCCTTTCGGCGGATCAGACTTCGGTGGTTTTGTCAGGGCAGCCAGAGTGCGCTTCACTTTCACCCGATCTACCTTCTCCTCCGGAGGTGGATGTTTCTTTGCTTTCACCCCTTCAAAGAATTTCCTCACTTCTTCTCGCGCGATCTCGGCGTTCTCCTCCTGGGTCCTCTCGTATGGTAACTTCTCTAGAGTCTTCAGAGAAGGACCGAATCTGTATGTCCGACCGCCTCTGGTTGTACTGCTAGACGCCGACCGAGCAGACGGAGCGGTTGTCTTCTTTACTTGCTTAAGAGGCAGAGGAGAAGGACTACGATGCGCCGGAGCAGCTGGAGCGGTGGCAGGTCTCGTCCGCCCTTGCTGACGAGGCGCAGAAGGAGGAGGCTGGCTGCTCGGGCGCGTCGGCGCAGGCGGAGAAGGAGGCGGAGTGCCACCACACGCCGGAGAAGGAGCCGGCCGAGGGCCCTGATCGTCACTCGCTGGAGGAGGAGGCGGTGGAGGAGGCGAAGTGCCCTGACTCGCCGGAGGAGGAGGAGGAGGAGGCGGAGGCATCCAGTTCGGAAGGTTGATGAGCTCCTTCCGCCATAGGCATGGAGTATTCAAAGCAGACCCCAGCCGAGTCTCCCCTTCACCGGTAGGGTGGTCAAGCTGGAGGTCCTCAAATCCCTCTGTTATCTCATCCACCGTCACCCTAGCATATCCTTCTGGAATCGGCCGGCAGTGAAAAGTTGCGCCGGGTTCAGTAGGATAAACAGAGCCAACAACCGCCTTGACCTTCAAATTCATCCATTGCGTCATAAGGTCGCAATTTCCAGACTCCGTGATAGCATCCACGGGATAGCTGGCAGGAGCCGTCAAGGCATGGTCCGGCTGAAGCAGCTCGGTGGAAGCCACGCTGCTTCTGCGCTGAGATGGCGGGGTAGCTTCGGGGGAGGCTTCAGCAGTACGTTTGCTGCGATTTGCTTCTCGTTCCTCTATCGCGTCTACCCTTGCTTGCAGCGCCTGCATTTGGGTCTGCTGCACTTTTTTCCTCCTCTAATGGGATTTGTAACCGCCTGCGTCCGGAAACCCAACCTTCCGCGGGACGGAGCCTGGCGTGCCTCGTGTCCGTCCAGGGTGCTCAGGATTCCCGAGGGCCATTGTGAGCTCGTCATTCTCTCTGTCTGGAAAGAACGTCCCTTCCTGCGCTGCTTCGATATACTGCTTAAGCTTACTGATTGGTTTGTCCATTTGTTCGTTCGTCCAAATGCACTTCCCTGTTTCAGGGTCCAAGGTTCCGCCAGCCCCGAAGAACCAAGTCCGGGAACGATCTGGCCAGTTCTTTGTCTCTGGTTCGATCTCTTTATGAATCAGATCATTCTCAATCTTGGACCACTTAGGACGGGCTACGAGGTAGCCACCTGACCCCGTGCGATGGTGAAGCTTCTTCTTCGCAGCATTTTGCTTGTTTGTCACCGACATCTTCTTACTCTTTTCCGATGTCTTGTGGGCCACAAATGCGGGCCAGTGATCTCTGATCTTCTCATATCTGCCCTTGAATTCTGGTGTCTCATTATTTCGACAAACTTATTATTCAGCTCTTTCTTCCACCTCCTGAATAGTTCTGCCATCCTCTTTAGAGCAAAAGACTTGATTAATTTCTCTTTAATTGGGTTCTCTGGATTATCCTCTGGCGGTAGGGTGAAATTTGACTTCAGCTCAGTCCAAAGATCATTTTTCTGCATATCATTGACATAAGACACCTCAGGGTCTTCTATAGCCGGCTTAAACCATTGCTGGATGCTTATCGGGATCTTGTCCCTAACCAGAACCCCGCACTGAGCAACAAATGCACTCTTTGTCCGGAGGGGTTCAATAGTTGGCCGTCGGGCGCGATTGCTGTGATCTCAAGCTTTTCATCCGAGCTCAACTTTTTCTTCGGGCCTCGTCTCTTTACTGAAGTTGTGCTCGATCTGGAGGGCTAGAAAAAAGAACAAAGAATTATTTAATATGTGTACATACCAAAACAATGAATGCATCAATCAGCTAGTCAGCATAGGCTTAACTAATATATATACCTGGCCGGACTCGGTTCGGTCACCGGAGCCGTCATCACAGTCTCCTTCTTGCACCGTCATTGGGTCACCGGAGCCATCCTCATGTTCTTCTTCTTGCACCGGCATAAGGTCACCGTAGCCAGCTTGTTCACCCTCTCCTTCCAGACCATCGGTTTCGTTGAGAAAGTACGAGATGACATCACTTCCTTCTGCGATTATCTCCCTCAACAACTCTTCTTTGCTGCTTCGTCTAGGGCGGTGTCCATAGTATCTACAAATATTTACAACATGGCAATTATTATTCAAACATGACAGATGGATATATTAGTGCCAAACGTAGAACTAGCTACCTAATCATAGTAAGCTATCAGGAGGGGGTATATATCGACAACGATGACACTACATCTATGTCCCTCGACGACCCTCGTTCCCGATAAAAAAAAAGAGGAAGAAGAAGAAAAAAAGAGGAGAAGACCTCCTCTGTTATTTCTTCTCCTCTTTTTTTGTTCTTCCTCTTCTTTTTTTATCCTCTTCTTCCTCTCATGTTCGAGAGGATCGCCGAGGGGTCGGGAGGTTGCCTAGTGTCAAAGGATTCAACAAAACCATGTCTTCATCATTAGGCGAAAGTAACATGTGCATGATGGTACGAAGCTCTTCAAAGTTGTTCTGGAACCGAGTCCCAGATAGGATAATTCGCTTTTTGGTACAAAGTTCAGAAAGAGCCTTCCAAATATCGGTATTTGGAAGGCCTTTGCTGAATTCGTACCAAAAGGCGGATTATTCTATCCGGGACTCCATTCCAGAACAATTTTGCAGAACTTCGTACCAACATGCCCTGGTTACTTCCGGCTAATGATGAAGGCCTGGATTTCTTCAATACTTTGACACTAGGAAACCTCTCTCGACCCCTCGGCGATGCTCGACCCCTCGAACCCTCGAACCCCCGATAAAAATTAAGAAGAAGAAGAAGAAGAAGAAGAAGAAGAAGAAGAAGAAGAAGAAGAAGAAGAAGAAGAAGAAATAGGAGAAGAAAGGAATAGCTAGAGGAGAAGAAGAACTGACAAAGTCTTCTCCTCTATTCCTTCTTCTTCTCCTCTTTTTTTCTTCTTCTTCCTCTTTTTTTCCTTTTCTTTTTTTTCTCCTCTTCTTCCTCTTCTCTTCTTCTCCTTCTTTGGGTAAGCCCTTGTTTCCCGACCCTCGACCGCTCGACGACACTCTCGACATGCCCTCGTTCCCGATAAAAAAAAGAAGAGAAGAAAGAATAGAGGAGAAGAACTTCTTCTCCTCTATTCTTTCTTCTCCTCTTTTTATTCTTCTTCTTCCTCTTCTTCCTTTCCTCTTCTTCCTCTCCTCTTCTTCTCCATCTTCCCCGCCTCTCTCATGAATGTTCGCCGCCCCCCCCTCTCGACCCCTCGACGACCCTCGTTCCCGATAAAAAATAAGAGGAAGAAGAAGAAAAAAGAAGAGAAGAAAGAATAGAAGGGATCTTTTTTATCCTCTTCTTCCTCTCCTCTTCTTCTCCCTCTTCTTCCCCTTCTTCCCCGCCTCTCTCATGAATAGAGGTTAACATCATTTGATCATCTATCATCTATGAACAAAAAATTCATCATTTGATCATCTACCATCTATGAACAAAAATATTCCTAGATACATAAAAAATTTCTAGAAATGAAAATAACCTAAAAAAATCATACGATCATCTATGAACAAAAAAAACATCATTTGATCATCGATCATCTATGAACAAAAAAAATCATCATTTGATCATCTATCATCTATGAACAAAAATATTCATCATTTGATCATCTATCATCTATGAACAAAAATATTCCTAGATACATAAAAAATTTCTACAAATGAAAATAACCTAAAAAAATCATATGATCATCCATGAACAAAAAAAAACATCATTTGATCATCTATCATCTATGAACAAAAATATTCATCATTTGATCATCTATCATCTATGAACAAAAATATTCCTAGATACATAAAAAATTTCTACAAATGAAAATAACCTAAAAAAATCATATGATCATCTATGAACAAAAAAAACATCATTTGATCATCTATCATCTATGAACAAAAAAACATCATTTGATCATCTATGAACAAAAAAACATCATTTGATCATCTATCATCTATCATCTATGAACAAAACAATTTGCAAAGGGAGGGCGCTGGCGGCCGGACCAAGCTAAGGAGAGGTCGGCGACGAGGATGGCGTCGGGGCAGGGGCACGGGCGACGGCGAGGGCGGGCCGGGGCGGCGCGCGGGCGACGGCGACGGGGGCGGGCCGGGCGGCGCGCGTCGGGGCACGGGCGGGCCGGGGCAGGGGCCCGGGCGACGGCGGGCGACGTCGAGGGCGCGGGCGACGACGGGCACGGGCGAGGCGATGGCGACGGCGGGGCAGCCTGGCGGCGTCGGCGTCGGGGCGGCAACTGCGAGAGACGAGAGTGAAAATTTCCAGAGTGTGAACTTATATAGCAAAGCCTTTAGTCCCAGTTCGTGGCACAACCCGGGACTAAAGGTAGGCATTAGTCCCGGTTGGTGCCACGAACTGGGACCAAAGGCCAATTTTCGGCAGCCCAAAGGGCGGGAAGCGAAGGCCATTGGCCCCGGTTGGTGGCACCAACCGGGACTAAAGGGGGGCATTGGTCACGGTTGGTGCCATGAACCGTGACCAATGCACCCTTTAGTCCCGGTTGGTGCCACCAAACGGGACCAATGCCCTTGTGCGCCCCGCGCCCAAAAGGTTAGTCCCACATCGCTAGCTCAAGGGCGCCGGCACTGGTTTATAAGCGCTGCTGTGCCTCCCCATTCGAGCTCCTCTCTAATGCAGGCTTTCGGGCCTAAACTTGCTACTGCCTGTGGGCCTATTGGGCCTCTGCGGGCCTGAATCCTGGCCCATGTAGGGTTTCTAGTCGTATTCAGGCCGTGGAGGCCCAGTAGGTGGCATTTTTTTTGGTTTTTTCTTTTTTCTTTCTACATTTTTTTGGTTTTTTATTTTTTTATTTCTACTTAAAACTAAATACTTACAGTTTTTTAGTGATTTCTTTTTGCTTTTAGGTCACAAAAATTATAAACTTTCTGTTAGTGCCATTAGTTTTAAATTTTGAATAGTTTAAATTTGAATTTTTAAAAATTTGTGTGAATCACTACTTTATGAATAACTTTACTATAAAAATAGAATTTTATTTATTTATTTTTTATTTATACTTACAACTAAATACTTATAGTTTTTTAGTGATTTCTTTTTGATTTTAGGTCACAAAAATTATAAACTTTCTGTTAGTGCCATTAGTTTTAAAATTTTGAATAGTTTAAATTGGAATTTTATAAAATTTGTGTGAATCACTAGTTTATGAATAACTTTACTATAAAAATAGAATTTTTTTTCTTCTTTGCTATTTATTTTTTACTTATACTTACAATTAAATACTTATAGTTTGATTTTAGGTCACAAAAATTATATTCTTTTTGCTATTAAAGAATATTATAGTTTTATTTTAGTTGATCATAACATAATATTTTAATTGATTGTTTTTATTTTCATAAAAGTTTTGTAGTTCATTCTGTTTGCTATTAATTCATTCTTTGAGCTAAATGACTCTGAAATTGGGAAGCATTTCAAAATGAACTCTGAAAAGGTTGAAAGTTGGCATGGTATCATCATTTCACCCACATAGCATGTTCCAAAAAGTAGAGAGGGTTATGACAAAAACTTGATGCACTTCGTGTACAAAATGGACAATCACTTTCGAAGTATCAAAGTTTTGAACCATAAGACATGAAAGCCTTTCAAATGAACTCTGAAAAAGTTGAAAGTTGGGATGGTATCATAATTTCACCCACATAGCATTTGCTTATTGCGGGAGAAAGTCTTCACTTTTTCTTCGCTTGTGTCATTTGCTTATTGCGCCGTAACCATGGATAATCTTCATTGTTTATCAGGATGCTTGGGTCAGCCTTGACATTGAAGGGAGGAATTTCATGAAACTTTTCATAATCTTCAGACATGTCTGTCTTGCCGTCCACTCCCAGGATGTCCCTTTTTCCTGAAAGAACTATGTGGCGCTTTGGCTCATCGTATGATGTATTTGCTTCCTTATCTTTTCTTTTTCTCGGTTTGGTAGACATGTCCTTCACATAGATAACCTGTGCCACATCATTGGCTAGGACGAACGGTTCATCAGTGTACCCAAGATTTTTCAGATCCACTGTTGTCATTCCGTACTGTGGGTCTACCTGTACCCCGCCGCCTAACAGATTGATCCATTTGCACTTAAACAAAGGGACCTTAAAATCAGGTCCGTAGTCAAGTTCCCATATGTCCACTATGTGACCATAATATGTGTCCTTTCTTCTCTCGGTTGCTGCATCAAAGCGGACACCGCTGTTTTGGTTGGTGCTCTTTTGATCTTGGGCGATCGTGTAAAATGTATTCCCATTTATCTCGTATCCTTTGTAAGTCAATACAGTCAAAGATGGTCCCCTGGACAACAAGTACAACTCATCACAAACAGTGTTGTCACCTCTGAGATGTGTTTCCAACCAACTGCTGAAAGTCCTGATGTGTTCACATGTAATCCAGTCGTCGCATTGCTTCGGGTGTTTGGAGCGTAGACTGTTCTTGTGTTCATCGACATACGGGGTCACCAAGGTAGAGTTCTGTAGAACTGTGTAGTGTGCTTGAGACCAAGAATATCCGTCCCTGCATATTATTGAGTCTCTTCCAGGAGTGCCTTTTCCAGTCAGTCTCCCATCATACCGCGATTTAGGGAGACCTATCTTGTTAAGGCCAGGAATGAAGTCAACACAAAACCCGATAACATCCTCTGTTTGATGGCCCATGGAGATGCTTCCTTCTGGCCTAGCGCGGTTACGGACATATTTCTTTAGGATTCCCATGAACCTCTCAAAGGGGAACATATTGTATAGAAATACGGGCCCCAGAATGACAATCTCGTCGACTAGATGAACTAGGACGTGCGTCATGATATTGAAGAAGGATGGTGGGAACACCAGCTCGAAACTGACAAGACATTGCGCCACATCACTCCTTAGCCTTGGTACGATTTCTGGATCGATCACCTTCTGAGAGATTGCATTGAGGAATGCACATAGCTTCACAATGGCTAATCGGACGTTTTCCGGTAGAAGCCCCCTCAATGCAACCGGAAGCAGTTGCGTCATAATCACGTGGCAGTCATGAGACTTTAGGTTCTGAAACTTTTTCTCTGGCATATTTATTATTCCCTTTATATTCGACGAGAAGCCAGTCGTGACCTTCATACTGAGCAGGCATTCAAAGAAGATTTCTTTCTCTTCTTTCGTAAGAGCGTAGCTGGCAGGACCTTTATACTGCTTCGGAGGCATGCCGTCTTTTTCGTGCAAACGTTGCAGGTCCTCCCATGCCTCAGGTGTATCTTTTGTCTTCCCATACACGCCCAAGAAGCCTAGCAGGTTCACGCAAAGGTTCTTCGTCACGTGCATCACGTCGATTGAGGAGCGGACCTCTAGGTCTTTCCAGTAGGGTAGGTCCCAAAATATAGATTTCTTCTTCCACATGGGTGCGTGTCCCTCAGCGTCATTTGGAACAGCTAGTCCACCGGGACCCTTTCCAAAGATTATGTAGTGTAAATCATTGACCATAGCAAGCACGTGATCACCGGTGCGCATGGCGGGCTTCTTCCGGTGATCTGCATTGCCTTTGAAATGCTTGCCTTTCTTTCGACATTGATGGTTGGTTGGAAGAAATCGACGATGGCCCAGGTACACATTCTTCCTGCATTTGTCCAGGTATATACTTTCAGTTTCATCTAAACAGTGCGTGCATGCGTGGTATCCTTTGTTTGTCTGTCCTGAAAGGTTACTAAGAGCGGGCCAATCGTTGATGGTCACGAACAGCAACGCCTTAAGGTTAAATTCCTCCTATCTGTGCTCATCCCACGTACGTACACCGTTTCCATTCCACAGCTGTAAAAGTTCTTCAACTAATGGCCTTAGGTACACATCAATTTCGTTGCCGGGTTGCTTAGGGCCTTGGATGAGAACTGGCATCATAATGAACTTCCGCTTCATGCACATCCAAGGAGGAAGGTTATACATACATAGAGTCACGGGCCAGGTGCTGTGATTGCTGCTCTGCTCCCCGAAAGGATTAATGCCATCCGCGCTTAAAGCAAACCATACATTTCTTGGGTCCTTTGCAAACTCATCCCAGTACTTTCTCTCGATTTTTCTCCATTGCGACCCGTCAGCGGGTGCTCTCAACTTCCCATCTTTCTTTCGGTTCTCATTGTGCCATCGCATCAACTTGGCATGCTCTTCGTTTCTGAACAGACGTTTCAAACGTGGTACTATAGGAGCATACCACATCACCTTCGCAGGAACCCTCTTCCTGAGGGGCTCGCCGTCAACATCACCCTGGTCATCTCGTCTGATCTTATACCGCAACGCACCGCATACCAGGCATGCGTTCAGATCATTGTATGCACCGCAGTAGAGGATGCAGTCATTAGGGCATGCATGTATCTTCTCCACCTCCAATCCTAGAGGGCATACGACCTTCTTTGCTGCGTATGTACTGTCGGGCAATTTCTTATCCTTTGGAAGCTTCTTCTTCAATATTTTCAGTAGCTTCTCAAATCCTTTGTCAGCCACAGCATTCTCTGCCTTCCACTGCAGCAATTCCAGTACGGTACCGAGCTTTGTGTTACCATCTTCGCAATTGGGGTATAACCCTTTTTTGTGATCCTCTAACATGCGATCGAACTTCAGCTTCTCCTTTTGACTAATGCATTGCGTCCTTGCATCGACAATGACCCGGCGGAGATCATCATCATCGGGCACATCGTCTGGTTCCTCTTGATCTTCAGCAGCTTCACCCGTGGCAGCATCATTGGGCACATCGTCTGGTTCCTCTTGATCTTCACCAGCTCCCCCCGTTGCAGCATCACCGTATTCAGGGGGCACATAGTTGTCATCGTACTCTTCTTCTTCGCCGTCTTCCATCATAACCCCTATTTCTCCGTGCCTCGTCCAAACATTATAGTGTGGCATGAAACCCTTGTAAAGCAGGTGGGGGTGAAGGATTTTCCGGTTAGAGTAAGACCTCGTATTCCCACATTCAGTGCATGGACAACACATAAAACCATTCTGCTTGTTTGCCTCAGCCGCATCGAGAAACTCATGCACGCCCTTAATGTACTCGCGGGTGTGTCTGTCACCATACATCCATTGCCGGTTCATCTGTGTGCATTATATATAATTAAGTGTCCAAATTACTAGAAGTTCATCATCACATTAAAACCAAAGGGCATACATAGTTCTCATCTAATAACATATAGCTCTCCAGAGCATCTAATTAATTAAACCATATGTCGGGGGTGCTGATCCCATGGACACCTATGGGACCACGGTGGACCGGGGCCCCTTTCGGTTCGGCAGGGGGGCGGAGAGTGCACGAAGAGCAGATCTAGGCGAACGCACAAGCAACGCAATCAGTTTACCCAGGTTCGGGCCGCATGGATGCGTAAAACCCTACTCCTGCTTTGGTTTGTATTTGTGTTCTTGCTCGGGAGTGATGAACGCTATAGTACACTTGAATGGCTAGTGAGACTGAGCGTGAGAATGATCGTCCCCCCCTCCCTGTTGCGCATGGGCCTCCTTTTATATGCCAAAGGGGTCACCGACAGGTGGCAACAGAGATGAGGGTAAAAAGGTAAAAGAGGTGGTGGTTGGTGCCACCGCTTACTACAGTTGTATCATACCTAACCCTGACGACAGGGGACAAAGGAATTAAATGCCTGTCTATGTCGCCTAGACGATGCGGAAAGGGACCGTCAGGGGCGCCACCGTTTGCCACGATGGCTATCTTGTCAGCGCCTGCTTGCCACCGCACGCCCCTGGCTGCACAGCCTCCCGCCACGTGCGCCAAGAACGGTCCCAGAGCGACACGTTGGTCGGTGAGTTGGAGCGCGGGCTGCGGAGTAGTAGCTTGCCGCGGCAAGCGCCTTCAGATGTCTTGGTTGGCCTCCCCGGCAAGCTCCTCCTGCCTGGGTCTTGTCTCCTTCCCGGCAAGCTCCTCTTACCGGGGTCTTGGATACTTTGTTCTTGAATGGCTCCAAAGGAACCATGGAGGATCTTGGCGGTCGCCCGGCAAGCCTTGCTGCGGGACGCTACGACTGCCCGTGCACAAGTTCGGGATACTAAGGTACCCCTACTTTAGTACACCGACAGGAGCCCCCGGGCCTGGGCCATACACGGTGTCTAGCGCTGTTGGGCCAGGCCCAAAACAGGGCACGGGCACGCACGGCCTAGGTTACGCCGTTACTCACTCTGTATTCACCGCGCCCTCCCTGAGCGGCACGCGTCGAACGCGGCGCCATGCGTGACGTGGGCAGCGTGCGCGGGGCTAAGCCCCGCGTGCATGCATCACGTCGTGGTAAAGGGGACGGTTTCTTTATGAGGAAAGGTGGAACGTCCGCCACCTCCCCCTTTATAAGCAAGGGAAAGCAGGGGTAGTGCGCCCACTCGCCCCCATTCTGCTCCAATCTTGAAAAACTCCGCCCCGCCTCTGTCTTCCCAAAGCACACAGAGCGCAGCGCCCTGCCCCCGCATTGCCACCAGCACCACCACGCCGTCGACCTCGTCCACTGCTTCCGCCATCGCTCCGAAGGGCGAGAAGGGGAAGGCCGTGAAGTCGACCGAGGCGCAGCGTCTCACGGTGCTGCGGAAGGAGCGAGCCATTTCCCCCCCAAAGCTCGGCGCGAAGGAGCTGCGGGAGTACTATTATCTCTTTTGGGCGACGGAGACGCGAGCTCACCCGTGGACCAAGGTGCTCCCGGCCGCTGCTCACGCGACGGCTCCGGACGGGTACCCTTTCTTTGCCGTCTTCTTCTACTGCGGGCTCTGCCCGCCTTTTTCCGAGTTCTTCTGCGATATCATGAACACATACAATCTCTGCCTCCTTGACTTCACTCCCAACGCCGTCCTCACCATGGCTGTTTTCGCACACCTCTGCGAGAACTTTGTCGGAGTCCACCCTAGCGTAGCCCTTTTCTGCCACTTTTTCATTCCCCGGGTAGAGAGAGGAGAGCCCTTGTCCGGCGGAATTGCCTGGGTCTCTAGGACCGGGAAGAAGGATTCCTATCTAGAGGGCGAATTCCGCGGCAAGTGGGGGGAGTGGAGGGCTGATTGGTGCTGGATTGTCGAGGAGAGCCCGCAGCCATTCACTGCCCGGCGTCAAGTAGCAGTAGTGCGCGGCAGTGACTGGAGCGACGTGGCCCCGGAGGACAGCAGGCTGAAGATTGCCGTCACCAGGATCCAGCGCCTCAGGCTTGCTGGACTCACTGTTGGGGCCGTTGGCGCTGACTTTCTTCGTCGTCGCATTGCTCCCCTGCAGGAACGAAGGAGGCCTGCCTGGGAGTTCAAGAACGCGGCAGACGTCATGAGGCTGCGCCCGGGCCTCAACTACGATTTCACGGCCCTTGAGCTCAACAGAATACTGCAGGAGCTCTTCAAGTATGATTCAGATCACCCCGAGGTCTTCCGGTTGCCGCAGGGCGTCGTCCCTTTGTGCAACAATTCGGCGCTCGACCGCATCAGGGCGATGATGCCACTGTGCGATTCGCACGGAATCGTGCCAACTTGGCAAGAGCCAGAGGACGAGGTTGTGCAGCAATTCTTCGATGACTTGGTGGAAGTGCCAATCCGCGCCGACGAGAAGGACGGCCTCACCCGCAACACCACCGAGGCGGAGTTGGCGTACATCGCCACCAGGTTGGAAGAGGCGGCGGCAGCTGCCGCGGCGGGGCGAGTTCGGCTTCACCTTGGAGGAGGCAGCGATGGCAGAGGCGGCAAACCGTGCCGAGCGAGAAGATCTCGCCGGGAAAAAGGATCTTGCCGGCAAGAAGGAGGTTGCCGGGCGCGATGCCGAACCGAGCCAGGCTGCTGGGCACGACGCCGAACCGAGCAAGCCTGCCGATAATGCGAGCGGCTCTTTGGAGATCGATTCCTCCTCCACTTCGTCCTCCGACAGCACGCCGCCAGCAGCTTCTCCGTCTCCACCAAGAAGGCGTCTCCGCAAGGCCGGGGATGTAGCAGGGCGGCAAGTGCGTCGACAGTCGCTAATGAAGGCATGCACCTACGGTAGGGGCACGGACCCGTCCTAAGAGCCCTACCATAGGACATCCTTAGAGGAAGTCACCTTTCAATCGGCTCGAAGGTGTCCCACTCGACGGGGCCAAGACACTCGACCAAGAAGCTGTCACTCGACCAACAAGCCAACCACTCGACCGCCAGGAGACCTCAAATCACTCCCAGGCAAACGGTCAGCTATTAAGTAGTCTTTATGATCATCATGACGCTTTATTAGGGACGTTATCAGTAACGCCCACCTTAAATGTACCTTAAACCCTGCATTACTGAGGGCAGGAGAGGGCTGGCGAACTCTATATAAGCCACCCCCCTCCTCAGTATGAAGGGTTCGCACCCCTGTTATCTTACTCACGCATAATCCAATCGACCGCCTCCGGGCACCGAGACGTAGGGCTGTTACTTCCTCAGAGAAGGGCCTGAACTCGTAAACCTTGCGTGCTTACAACTTCCCAATAGTAAGGTCTAGCCTCTTCATACATACCCCCCTACCTCACTGTGAGACTTAGAACCACGACAGTTGGCGTCCACCGTGGGGCAGTAGTCTTAGCGCCTAATTGGAGAAGTTGCGATTTTTTCGATTCACTCGATCATGTTTTCCTGCGGAGCTTTGGCGGAGGGCCGCGAGATCCGTCTCGGCCGACTTGCTTTCATCGCCGACGACTCCGCTTGGCTCCAGGAGGCCCCGCTTGACGTCGACGCGCTCCCCGTCCGCGGTGCGACGCACTTCCGCGCGTGCGTCCGTGGTGTCCTCCTGAGGCAGCCATCGACCCCATATCGGTCGACTCCCGTGCCATCTCCCTGTCCTGTCTCCCGCCAGCGCAAGCGTTCGGGTCGGTCGAGGCTCCAGCGGTGGATGAAGCGCGCCGTGGCCCGCCAGTCGGCGACCCAGCAGGTCGCTGCAATCGAGCCTGACGAATCCCTCTGCGGCCTGTTCGATTTGTCGACTGGCTCCATGGAGTCCGCTTCCGAGTGCGACAGCAGCGACCCCCTGGCGGAGGTCCTGGCGGTCGAGGGGACACACAGTCCCCCCGGATTCCCTCGTGCTAACGATGGTGCCGACAGGGGCGATCCGTCGCACCCTCACGACGAATACCTCCCCGAGCCTCTTACGTCGTTGCAACGGGAGGAGCTTCGTCGCCGGAACATGGACGCGCTCTACACACCTATTGTTGGAGAAACCCCCGAGGCCCGGGCCTTGGAGGATGCGCGCTTGGCTAATCTAGCCGAGCGCACTCGACTGGAGAACCTACAGCGGGCTCTCGACGAGCGGGCGCGTCAGCGGGCTCCCGAGTCTAGTCGACGCCAGCAGGCACCCGAACCCAGTCGACAGCAGCTCTTCCTGCCACCATAGGTGTACCGAACTCTAGTTCAAAACCTGGCTGCCGCGGCCCGCATAGCGGAGTCGATCCAGCCCTCCCAGTCGGAGGCCGGAAGAGGATTGCTGCAGATCAGAGCATTGCTCCGAGCAGCGGGGAATCAGAATTCCGCCGTCTCTCAGTCGCGGGACAGGATCCACAGTCGATCCATCGCAACGGAGACCGTCCAGTCGGCTCACAGCCCGAGATCGCCCCCGAGGCGTGAGGGGCGTGGAGACCGGCACGCTCGGTATAGGGGGAACGAGCAATACGATCACCGACTCAACCGTGATGATGGGCGTCGGGTGCCGTCCCCTCCTCCACGGAGTGGATCATATGCACCTCAGCATCGAGACGACAGGCGCCCTCATCACACTGGGCAGAGGGTCCCAGTCGACCCCAAAGACCCAGGCTTTGACGCGAGATCCATCCTCGTTCAAGGTCTGGTGGACAGGAACAGGGCTCATCGAGAGGGCCACAACAGAGATACGCCCACCGGCAGCAGGGCACACGCCTCGGGGCCTGAGTGTTTCAGTCGAGCCATCAGAGCCGCGGTGATCCCACCCAACTTCAGGCTGGCGACTGGAATCAGCAAGTTCACCGGCGAGTCCAAGCCTGACACGTGGCTCGAAGATTACCGAGTGGCTGTGCAGATCGGTGGCGGCAACGACGAGGTGGCCATGAAGCATTTACCCCTCATGTTGGAAGGCTCAGCCAGGGCGTGGCTGAATCAGCTGGCGCCCAGCAGCATTTACACTTGGGAGGATCTCTCCCGAGTGTTTGTTACAACCTTCGAAGGGACATGCAAGCGCCCTGCAGGCCTTACAGAGCTGCGGTCTTGCGTACAGAAGCCGAATGAAACACTGAGGGAATACATCCAGAGGTGGATCACACTTCACCACTCGGTCGAGAACGTGCCTGACCATCAAGCAGTCTGCGCTTTCAAGGAAGGGGTCAAGTACAGGGAGTTGAATCTGAAATTTGGCCAGACCGGAGAGATGTCCCTTAATCGGATGATGGAGATTGCCACCAAGTACGCTAATGGAGAAGACGAGGACCGACTCCGAAGCGGCAAACTTAAGTCAGTCGCCCAAGAAACCGGAGGAAACTCCAGTCGGAAGCAAAAGCGGAAGGCCGAGCCAGCCGCTCCCGGGGAGGCCCTGGCTGTGGCCCAGGGAAACTTCAAGGGGAAACTCAAGGGCACTTGGAAGCCCAAGAAAGTCAAGGATCAGGATGGGAATGATGTTTTGGATTTGCCATGTCACATCCACACCAAGAAAGACGAAGAGGGTAATTTTATTTACCCCAAACATACCACTCGACAATGCCGGCTCCTGATCCAACAGTTTCAGGGCAAGCAGCCCAAGGATAAAGAGAGAGAGCCGGACAGGGTTGAGGACAGGGATGATAGCGACGATGGATACCCCCAGGTCAATTCCACCCTGATGATTTTTGCCGATGTCGAAAGCAAAAGTCGACTGAAAGTCATAAACCGGGATGTGAACATGGTTGCCCCTGCAACTCCCAGTTACCTAAAGTGGTCCCAGACAGCCATCACGTTCGACCAATCCGATCATCCAACACACATTGCCACCCCTGGGAGGCAAGCTTTGGTGGTCGACCCAGTTGTCGAAGGCACTCGACTGACCAAAGTCCTGATGGACGGTGGCAGTGGCCTGAACATACTGTACGCGGAAACCTTGAAAGGAATGGGCATTCCGATGTCCAGACTCAGCACCAGTAACATGAGCTTCCACGGAGTCATTCCTGGGAAGAAAGCCGAGTCACTCGGCCAGATTGCTCTTGATGTGGTTTTCGGTGATTCAAAGAATTACCGCAAGGAAAATTTAACGTTTGAAGTTGTGGACTTCCAGAGTGCTTATCACACCATCTTGGGCAGGCCGGCTTATGCACGCTTCATGGCTCGACCATGCTACGTGTATCTTAAATTAAAGATGCCTGGTCCCAAAGGTGTGATCACTATTACAGGCAACCGGAAGAAAGCAGAAGAATGTTTCCAGAAGGGATCAAAGATCGCCGACGCTCAGATGGCAGTAGTCGAGCTGAAAGAGTACCAAAAGACTGCCGACCCGAGTGAATTGCTGCGGGCTAAGAAGCCAGCCTCCGAATCAGCTTTTCAGTCGGCCGGCGAAACGAAGACGGTCCACATTCACCCGACCGACCCCGACGCAGCTCCGACTCACATCTCAACAACGCTCGACTCCAAATAGGAAGAAGCGCTCATCCAGCTCCTCCGTGAGAACTGGGACATCTTCGCATGGAAACCCTCTGACATGCCCGGAGTTCCCAGGGGGCTGGCTGAGCACCGCCTACGAGTCGACTCAATGTTCAAACCCGTGAAGGAACATCTGCGGCGGTCCGCCGTCTAGAAAAAACAAGCTATCGGCGAAGAAGTGGCTCGGCTCTTAGCAGCTGAGTTCATTCGAGAGATCTACCACTCCGAGTGGCTCGCCAATGTTGTCATGGTCCCCAAGAAGGACAAGTCACTCCGCATGTGCATTGATTTCAAGCATATCAATCGGGCCTGCCCGAAAGATCATTTTCCTCTCCCTCGCATCGACCAAATTGTCGACTCAACTGCGGGATGTGAGAGATTGTCTTTTCTAGATGCCTACTCCGGGTACCATCAGATCCGTCTGTATGGGCCCGACGAAATCAAAACAGCTTTCATCACTCCATTCGGATGCTTCTGTTACGTCACCATGCCGTTCGGCCTCAAGAACGCCGGAGCCACATTCATGAGAATGATCCAGAAGTGTTTACTCACTCAAATCAGTCGGAATGTGGAGGCGTACATGGACGATATCATAGTCAAGTCCCGAAAATGTTCCGACCTACGGGCTGACCTTACTGAAACCTTCGCCAACCTCAGGAGGTACGATATCAAGCTCAATCCGTCAAAATGCACTTTCGGAGTTCCAGGTGGCAAGCTACTCGGTTTTCTCGTTTCCGAACGGGGAATCGACGCCAATCCTGAAAAAATTGGAACCATACTCCGGATGAAGCGTCCCGTACGTGTGCATGATGTCCAAAAACTTACAGGCTGCTTGGCCGCCTTAAGTCGATTCATCTCTCGACTCAGTGAAAAAGCATTGCCTCTTTACCGACTGATGAAAAATTCTGACAAGTTCGAATGGACTCCAGAAGCTGACGCAGCGTTTGCGGAGCTCAAAGCTCTGCTCTCCACCCAGCCGGTGCTAGCTGCTCCAATCAGCAAAGAGCCTCTGCTGCTTTATATTGCAGCCACGGGACAAGTTGTCAGTACAATACTTACGATTGAGAGAGAAGAGGAAGGGAAGGCCTTCAAAGTTCAACGCCCTGTTTATTATGTGTCTGAAGTTTTGACCCCTTCAAAACAAAGATACCCCCACTACCAGAAGCTTGTATATGGGATTTACATGACCACGAAGAAAGTTGCACATTATTTCTCTGACCACTCCATTACAGTCGTCAGCGACGCCCCATTATCGGAGATCCTGCATAACAGAGATGCAACTGGTCGAGTGGCCAAGTGGGCGATTGAACTCCTTCCTTTAGACATCAAGTTTGAAGCAAAGAAAGCCATCAAGTCTCAAGCGATCGCGGATTTTATTGCCGAGTGGATTGAACAGCAACTTCCGACTCAAGTTCACTCGGAACACTGGACTATGTTCTTCGATGGATCCAAGATGCTGAATGGTTCGGGCGCGGGGGTAGTTCTGGTCTCCCCCCGAGGAGATAAGCTCAGATACGTTCTCCAGATTCACTTCGATTCCTCCAATAACGAAGCAGAGTATGAAGCACTTTTGTATGGGTTGCGCATGGCCATTTCACTCGGCGTCCGTCGCCTCATGGTCTATGGCGACTCAGATCTGGTGGTTAATCAAGTGATGAAGGAATGGGATGTCAGGAGTCCGGCAATGACTGGATACTGCAATGCAGTGCGGAAGCTAGAGAAGAAGTTCGAGGGGTTGGAACTCCACCACATCCCTCGACTGAAAAACTAGGCAGCTGACGACTTGGCAAAGATAGGCTCCAAGAGAGAAGCCATTCCAAGCAACATGTTCTTGGAACACATTCACTCACCGTCTGTACAAGAAGATCCTTTCACAGAAGAAGCCCCGCGGCCGAAAAGTGCCGCGGACCCGACTGAAGTTGAAGTGCCTGCAGTAGTCGACCTGATCATGGAAGTCTTGGCAGTCACCCCCGACTGGACGATACCATACATTGCATGTATCCTAAGGAAAGAACTCCCGGAGGACGAAGAGGAGGCTCGACAGATCGTCCGCCGATCTAAGGCCTTCACAGTCATAAGGGGACAGCTGTACAGAGAAAGTGCGACCGGAGTCGGCCAGAGATGCATAACGCCAGAAGAAGGTCAAATAATCCTCAACGATATCCACTCGGGAACCTGCGGTCACCATGCGTCCTCTCGGACCATTGTGGCTAAAGCATACCGAGCTAGATTTTATTGGCCAAGGGCAAATGAGATGGCAAAAGAGATAGTCGATAGGTGCGAGGGCTGCCAGTTCTACTCCAACATGTCACACAAGCCCGCGTCAGCCCTGAAAACCATTCCGCTCGTCTGGCCCTTTGCCGTCTGGGGATTGGACATGGTTGGCCCCTTGAGAACGGGCAGGAGTGGGTTCACTCACGTGCTTGTGGCAGTCGACAAGTTTACCAAATGGATCGAAGCTAAGCCCATAAAGAGCCTTGACGCTAGCACCGCTATCAGTTTCATCAGAGGGTTGACATTCAGATATGGAGTCCCACACAGCATCATCACTGATAACGGGTCAAACTTTGATTCGGATGATTTCAGGGCATTTTGCGCTTCTCAAGGCACACGAGTCGACTATGCCTCAGTCGCTCATCCCCAGTCGAATGGACAGGCTGAGAGAGCAAATGGCCTGATTCTCAAAGGGCTAAAACCTCGGCTGATGCATGATCTCAAGCACGCGGCAGGCGCTTGGGTCGACGAGCTTCCGTCAGTGCTGTGGGGATTAAGGACTACCCCTAACCGGTCGACTGGAAGGACCCCGTTCTTTCTGGTTTATGGAGCCGAAGCTGTCCTGCCAAGCGATCTCCATCATAATGCGCCTCGAGTTGAACTTTACACCGAAGATGAAGCAGAGCAGGCCCGGCAAGACGCAGTCGACCTATTGGAGGAAGAAAGGGAGATGGCAATGATAAGATCGACCATTTACCAGCAGGACTTGCGTCGATTCCACGCCCGGAATGTGAAGAGTCGAGCCTTTCAAGAAGGAGATTTCGTCCTCCGAGTGGATCAACAGAAACCTCACAAGCTCGCTCCCACTTGGGAAGGCCCCTTCATCATCACCAGAGTCCTCCACAATGGAGCATATCACCTTTACAATGTTGATCGGCAAATCGACGAACCTCGAGCTTGGAACGCGGAGCTTCTCCGCCCCTTTTACACTTAAGTCCGCTCTTAAACCAGATGTAATAAGAAAAACTCCTAAGGTTCATTTTTATCAGAAATAAGAGTGTTCCAATAATTGTTGTCACTGTTGTATGTATCCGAAATCCCCCAGTGGGTGACTTAGCTGCGAATCCGGTTTGCCTAAGTTTGAAAAATCCTACCGAGTGGAGAGCAATCCTCCCACTCGGGGGCTTAGCTACAGTTCAGCACTCGCCTAAGTTCTCCACGAAGAGACTTAGCTGCAGTCAGACACTCGCCTAAGTTTGAAAAATCCTACCGAGTGGAGAGCAATCCTCCCACTCGGGGGCTTAGCTGCAGTTCAGCACTCGCCTAAGTTCTCCACGAAGAGACTTAGCTGCAGTCAGACACTCGCCTAAGTTTGAAAAATCCTACCGAGTGGAGAGCAATCCTCCCACTCGGGGGCTTAGCTGCAGTTCAGCACTCGCCTAAGTTCTCCACGAAGAGACTTAGCTGCAGTCAGACACTCGCCTAAGTTTGAAAAATCCTACCGAGTGGAGAGCAATCCTCCCACTCGGGGGCTTAGCTGCAGTTCAGCACTCGCCAAAGTTCTCCATGAAGAGACTTAGCTGCAGTCAGACACTCGCCTAAGTTTGAAAAATCCTACCGAGTGGAGAGCAATCCTCCCACTCGGGGGCTTAGCTGCAGTTCAACACTCGCCTAAGTTCTCCACGAAGAGACTTAGCTGCAGTCAGACACTCGCCTAAGTTTGAAAAATCCTACCGAGTGGAGAGCAATCCTCCCACTCGGGGGCTTAGCTGCAGTTCAGCACTCGCCTAAGTTCTCCACGAAGAGACTTAGCTGCAGTCAGACGCTCGCCTAAGTTTGAAAAATCCTACCGAGTGGAGAGCAATCCTCCCACTCGGGGGCTTAGCTGCAGTTCAGCACTCGCCTAAGTTCTCCACGAAGAGACTTAGCTGCAGTGAGACACTCGCCTAAGTTTGAAAAATCCTACCGAGTGGAGAGCAATCCTCCCACTCGGGGGCTTAGCTGCAGTTCAGCACTCGCCTAAGTTCTCCACGAAGAGACTTAGCTGCAGTCAGACGCTCGCCTAAGTTTGAAAAATCCTACCGAGTGGAGAGCAATCCTCCCACTCGGGGGCTTAGCTGCAGTTCAGCACTCGCCTAAGTTCTCCACGAAGAGACTTAGCTGCAGTCAGACACTCACCTAAGTTTGAAAAATCTTACCGAGTGGAGAGCAATCCTCCCACTCGGGGGCTTAGCTGCAGTTCAGCACTCGCCTAAGTTCTCCACGAAGAGACTTAGCTGCAGTCAGACGCTCGCCTAAGTTTGAAAAATCCTACCGAGTGGAGAGCAATCATCCCACTCGGGGGCTTAGCTGCAGTTTAGCACTCGCCTAAGTTCTCCATGAAGAGACTTAGCTGCAGTCAGACACTCGCCTAAGTTTGAAAAATCCTACCGAGTGGAGAGCTCCGCCACAAATACAATGTACAACAACTGGGTGTTGGGTGTGGGTCGATTGCCACCTTCTCCCGAGAGCTCCGCCACAAATACAATGTACAACAACGGAGTGTGGGTCGACTGCCGCCTTCTCCCGAGAGCTCCGCCACAAATACAATGTACAACGACAGGCTGGGGGTCGCCATCAAGCCTCTCACGACAGTTCCACACCACGGAGACATTCAGCAAAAATAAAGTTCGGATAAAGCTTAAAAGGCCCGGGGCCCCGAATCAAAGTACTCGAGCCCTCAGCTCGGCAGAGTTTAAATGACTACAAATCCACTCGGCATCCTGAGGCTAATTTAAGGAAAGGCATAAAAAGTTTTCTCACTCCTCAAGAGGAGGGCTGGCAGGAGCGACGAACTCATCCAAGTCGATCCCATCCGCAATGCGAGTAGCTGCAGCGATGAAGGTCTCCATGAAGTCCTGGAAGCTGTGCCTCTTGGTATTGGCGACTTGGATGGCAGCCAGCTTTTCTTCTCACGCCTCCTTGCAATGAACGCGGACTAAGGATAGAGCCACGTCAGCGCCGCACCGGGCAGAGGACTTCTTCCACTCCTGCACTCGATCGGGGATTTTGTCAAGTCGAGCCATAAGAGACTCGAGATCGTTCTGGAGCGCAGATTCTGGCCAAAGTGTCGAGTCGATCCGTGACACGGCAACCTTCAGTCGAGCCAGGTAATCCACGGCGCCGTCGATTCGAGATTCCAGTCGAAGCAAGTTCATGGCAGTGTCGTCTTTCACCGGGGAATTGATTGGGTCAAGACCCGTTTCGTTCCGCCCGGTCTCCTCTTCGAAGTTCTGACAGAATTCTGCACACAAGACCTAAAGATAAGCCAATGACCACAGGATTGAGTCGACACAAAAAGTACAAAATAGTCAAAATTAGATGTGCACCTTCAAGTTTGATGTACAGCCTCTTGGCGAGGCTCCTCAGGAAGCTCTCCAGGTCGTCCCTCCTACGGGCGACGCCTTCCATCTCCTCACCCAAGAGGAGGTGCTTCTTCTTCCAACTGGCAGCCAGCTTGTTGGCATCAGTCAGAGCGGCCTGCAACCTAATGTTCTCTTGCTCCAACTGGCCGACCAAAGCCAGCTTCTGTTCGGCCAGAACCATCTTGTCGTCAGCCGCCTTACGGGCAACAGCCAGGTCCTGGTCCTTCCTCGCCAACGCTCTTTCCAATTCTCCTACAAAGAAACGGCGATTGAATCAGAAACAACAAAGGAATGCCCAAGCCTGAAAACAGAACCAGTCGACAAAGTCGCTTTACCTGCGGCGCCCTCCCTGACCTTCTGCAACTCCGTCCTGGCCAGCTCTAAATCAAGGTCCAGCTGAATCTTCTGCTTCTCCAATTCAGCATAACGAGCGACAAGTTCGCAAGATCTCTGCAAAAGAAAAAACCAGCCGACAGACGTTCGAGATAAGTTGCTCCCGAGTAACTAAGGAACAATGGTGACGTTTCTAAGACCACAGCCGAATAAAAAATATTCGACCGTAGTCTTGGGGACTACACCCAGTGGGTGCACTCAGCGTGCCCCCACTGGTTCGACCAAAAAAAAAACGACTGCATACAGTCGACAGGACACGAACCGCTCGACCTGGCAGATCAGACCGAGTGAAGAAGTACAGATTCACAAACACAATATACAGACTACAGTCGACTGCCAGCAGTCCACCGTAGTCTCGGGGACTACACCCAGTGGGTGCACTCAGCGTGCCCCCACTGGTTCGACCAAAGAGAAAACACACCCAGTGGGTGTACAAGTACAGATACAAAGATCTTCAAAAAAGGAAGAGAAAGAGAGAGAAAGACTCTTCAAACAAACAAACATCAAGTCAACTGACCTGGACGTTACTCTGAAGCGCCGAACTCGCGCCGTAAGCCGCCTGGCTGGCCTCCCGAGCCCTCTTCACCTGCTCCATCATGACCCCTGCCTGGTGTATGGCCTCCTTCGCAGCGGCCACTTCGTCTTCAGGGGCAGAGTACGCGACAAAGAGTGATGTCAGATCGGCAGTCGACACCGAGGGCTGCGCACTCGACGGAGGATTGGCAGTCGGATTGGCAGCCGACGCCGAAGGCTGTGCACTCGACAGGGGATTGGCGAAGGACACAGAGGCCCGAGGGGCATCGCCGCCGTCCCGTGCCGCGGCCTCAGGCGCCAGAGCAGGCTGGGGAGCCCTGTCAGTCGACGGCCTCCTGGTCCTCCCTATCCTCAGCGGCTCATTGTCATCATCATCCGGGAGGTCGATAACTTGAGGAGGAGCTGCAGGAAGAACTTTCAATCGACAAGAATTGCAAGAAATGACCAAGTCAACTCAAAAACAAAACGTCGATGATCGTACCAGGGTTGGAGGTTGCAGCGTCCCCCATCTCTTGGTCGTCATCCTTGGCTGAGACCTCGGAGGTGGCAGCACTGCAAATTTCGAAGAATCAACCAGTTCAGCATAATGAGTCGACTCAGGATCTGTCCTCCAATCGACGAAAGAAGTCAAAGCTTGTTACCCGGAGATGACAGGGACAGTTATCTTCATCTTCGGCAGAGTCTTGGGCGGCTTGGACTGCGTCGTGCGCGGTTGCTTGGGAACCTTCCCAGTCGGTGTCGGAGAAGAGGTCCGAGGGCTTTTCGACGATGGCCCGACGGAGGCAGTCGCCTGACCACGTCCCTGCGCCGGGTCGTGCACGAGCTTGGATCGTCTCTCTGGGCGGGGAGGTTCGGCTTCTTCCTCCTCCTCCTCGCTGGAGAAGATGTCGTCGCCTTCCTCTCCTTCGCCGTCTAACTCCCACTCGCCCTGGTTGTCCCCGCTCTCACCTCCGCTCCCCTCACGTTCCTCAGTCGACCCCTGCGCCCCGTTGGGCGTCGAATACATCTCAGTGGTCGCCTAAAAGATAGCAGGCAAAATGGAAAGTCAGTCGACTCGCTCAAAAGAAGACCAGTGCAGAAAGCAAGATTTCAGTCGAAAACGCAAAGACACACCTGGTCGACCTCATAAGAGCTGTCGAGTGGAACGACCCTCCTGGCTCCTCGGGGGTTGTCTTTGTTCCCTGTAATGCTTGACAGCCACCCCTCCAACATCACGTCGGTGACCTCCTCTGGGTGGACCCGAGTGGAGTCCTCGAGGCCGGAGTACAACCACATCGGGTGATGCCGAGCCTGGAGGGGTTGGATTCTCCTCCTGAGGAAGACTTCGAGCAGGTCCATCCCCGTCACGCCCTCACGGACAAGTTCGA
This sequence comes from Triticum monococcum, assembly GCA_034509565.1. Taxonomy (NCBI): domain Eukaryota; kingdom Viridiplantae; phylum Streptophyta; class Magnoliopsida; order Poales; family Poaceae; genus Triticum; species Triticum monococcum. Next base: position 23,111,668 of record CM067842.1, on the reverse strand, counting down.
CCACTCGACCCGCCAGTATCTTGACCTGGGCCTTTTCTTCGGCCGTCACCTTCAGAGAAGCCGTCTTTTCAGCTCGGTCAAGGGTGAAGGGTGGGAGTCCAGTCGACTGCCCCGGGGTCACTTGATCCTGGCAGTAGAACCAAGTCGCCTGCCACCCTCGAACCGACTCCGGGAAAGTGATGGAGGGAAAACAACTTTTCCCCCTTGTCTGGATCGCCAAGCCCCCGCACAGCTGGATCACCTGTGTCCTCTCGTCACTCGACTTAGCCTTCTTCACCGACTGAGAGCGAACGGTGAATATATGCTTGAAAAGTCCCCAGTGTGGGCGGCACCCCAGGAACGCCTCGCACATAGAAATAAAAGCGGCGAGATAGACTATGGAGTTCGGAGTGAAGTGGTGGAGCTGCACCCCGAAGAAATTCAGGAAATTGCGGAAAAAAGGGTGGGGCGGCAAGGAGAAACCACGGTCAATGTGAGTCGCCAGGAGGACGCGCTCACCGTCACGTGGCTGGGGCTCGATTTCTCTCCCCGGAAGACGCGCCGCCTTGTGGAGGATGACTCCTCCATCGACCATGTCGTCGAGGTCCTCCTGACGAAGCACCGAGGGCATCCAGTCGCCCTGGATCCACCCCTTGGGCAGGGCCGTCCGAGAAGAAGAGCCCCCGCGCACAGACTTCTTCCCCTTCCCGGCCGCTGCCGCCTTCTTCGCGCGCTCCAGGGCGGTCGTCTTGCCCTTCACCATCGTCGCCGGCAAGGTCTCAGGCTGGTTTTTGTGGTGGCGGGGCGAGAGCGAAGGAAGCGGAGGAGACGACGGAGAGACAGAGAGAGGAGCAGAAGAGATGAGCAGCGCGTACTGAAGAGAGGCTCCGGGCCAACTATTTATAAGGGGCCACTCCCGAGTGGCTGACAGGTAGGCCCGAGCTATCCAGTCAAATGCCGTGGCAGGCGTGCGCGCTGTACGTGGCGAAAAAGGCGGCGCGGGGATCGAGGAGCCTTCGCACTGTCGCTCCCGATTACTGCGGCCGCCCCCGTCCCGCGCGCTTCCCCAAAAATCCGAATCCCACGATCTCCGCCGGGTGCAGAACAACTTAGCAAAACGGAAATCCCGCGCACGCCGGCGCCCGATGCCTCGCAGGTAAAAGAATCCATTCGACGAAAGGCCTGGAACGAATCAAGGCGACTGAAAGAGGTTAATAACGTCATCCGTGACAATCGACCCAGAACGAAGCACCTATAATAACCCGAAGGGTCGGTTGGAAAGGTCCCAAACCCTTTTTCTCACTCCAGCCTCGATCCGTTCGGGGGCTAATGATGAAGGCATGCACCTAGGGTAGGGGCACGGACCCGTCCTAAGAGCCCTACCATAGGACATCCTTAGAGGAAGTCACCTTTCAATCGGCTCGAAGGTGTCCCACTCGACGGGGCCAAGACACTCGACCAAGAAGCTGTCACTCGACCAACAAGACAACCACTCGACCGCCAGGAGACCTCAAATCACTCCCAGGCAAACGGTCAGCTATTAAGTAGTCTTTATGATCATCATGACGCGTTATTAGGGACGTTATCAGTAACGCCCACCTTAAATGTACCTTAAACCCTGCATTACTGAGGGCAGGAGAGGGCTGGCGAACTCTATATAAGCCACCCCCCTCCTCAGTATGAAGGGTTCGCACCCCTGTTATCTTACTCACGCATAATCCAATCGACCGCCTCCGGGCACCGAGACGTAGGGCTGTTACTTCCTCAGAGAAGGGCCTGAACTCGTAAACCTTGCGTGCTTACAACTTCCCAATAGCTAAGGTCTAGCCTCTTCATACATACCCCCCTACCTCACTGTCAGACTTAGAACCACGACAGTCGCCGTGCCGCACGACGCGCTCCACCGCAGCAAGCGCCGTTGCCGCGGGAGTGCCCCATGCTGCCGCAGCAACTGGAGCGGGATCTTCCCAGGCTGCCGCATCTGCCCCCGCCAAGCGACCAAGGGAGCCCACTCCTCCACCTTCCCGCGCCGGAGGCGGGCCGGACTTCGACTTCTCCGCGTTCAGCTCCGACGAGGAAGAAGAAGAAGAGTAAGTTTCTCTTATTGTACTTGCAATCCTTAGGTTTTTACTATTTTTGTCTCGTCTCTTATCTGCTTTTCCCTGAACTCATTCCTTCTCAGGACTCTGGCCCAGAGAGCGGAAAAAAGAGCTAAGGCGCCGGTGATTGTCATCGAGGACGATCCCATCGTGTCAGCAGGGGACGCACCAGAGACGAACGCGCCGGACCCGGCGGCTGATCTTCAGAGCAGCCCCCAGCGTAAGTGTCTTGTTCGTTTTCCGCTGTTGAGCGCGCACAAAGATCCTTGCTTTGCTGATATTTATATGTTGACTTGTGTTGGAGCAGCGCAGCCTCATCAAGAGAGCCCGGAGGCCGCCCCTGAAGCGCCAAGGGAGAGTCCTCCGGCAAGGGAGGAGGCTCCGGCAAGGGAGAACTCTCCGGCGAGGGAGGATGCTCCGACAAGGGAGGAGCCCCCGACAAGGGAGGAGCCCCCGGCAAGGGAGGGGTCTCCGGCAAGGGACGGCGTCAGTGATCCCCCAGCAATGGAGGCCACTACTGCCGTGCCTGGCACAGGTAACTTCCTTGCTCTTCCACTCTCCTTGGGCTATTTCCTTTTAATCTTCTTCTTGGATTTTGCTTGGATTTTGCTTGAATCTTCTCCCCTCTTCCGGCCGTTAGATCCATCTGCTGCAGAGCCGATGGAGACGGAGGTCACCGCCAAGGAAGCAGCCGGCGCCGACGAGGAGGCCGCCAGGGGTGCCGCCGCAGAAGCGGGCGGGGAGTCTGGCGGTCGTACTGACGACCCGGAGGCCGCAGGAGCGCCAGGCGCTGCTCCGACTACCGACTCCTCCGCCACAGCCACCGCGCCAGGCTCCGATGAGCCCCAGCCTGGCGTCTACCTGAAGGCCGGCGAGGACATCTTCATCAACCTTCCCTGGGCGTCAAACTCCAGGGCGCCGGTCGAGGGAGAGATGGTCGACGGAGAGGTGCTTGCCTCCACCGGGTTGAAGCTGGTCGACGCGCCAAGCAGCAGCAGCGGTGAACCTGAAGAGGAGCGCCTGCTGCGGAAGCTAGTGGCGCTCTACCGCGCCCGGGAGGCCAAGCTAGAGACCCGTGAAGCGCTCGTCGCGAAGGCCGGCGCTGATATCGAGAAGCGCGCAGAGGAGCTCCGGGGCGCCAACCAAGAAGCTCTCCGCTCCCTGGCAAAGGAGCGGGAAGATCTTGCCGAAGCGCAACAGGCCTTCCTCCTCGAGAAGGCCGACGTCGAAGAGTGCCAATGCCTCGCCGCGGAGAAGTTGTCTTCGTAGGAGGGTGACTTAGCGCAGCGAAAGGTCCACCTCGACAACCACGAGGAGGAGCTTGCCACGCGCGAGTGAGCAGTTGGCGGAGCCGTCAAGCAGGCCGAAGACGCCGCCGCAGCTGCCGAGGCCGCCAAGGTTGAGCTGGAGCTGAAGGTGGTGCAGCTGGAGGCGGGCCTCAAGGCGAGCGGCGACGAGCTTGTCGCGCTCAAGCTCGAGCGGGAGAAGGACGCCAACAGCTACTCGGAGCTGCAGGCCCTTTTCGCCGAGAAGGGCAAGGAGCTCGACGCCGCCAAGACTTCCAATGCTGACCTTGAAGAGAAGCTGGCGAATGCTGTTGCCGCCCAGAAAACCTTGTCGGAGAACGTGGAGCACTGGACGGAGGGTCTGGTGAACGTCGCCGCGGACGTCGACAAGGAGCTGGCGCAATTGGGGATGGTAGATCTCGGGTACTCCTCCGACGAGAATCTCCAACCCAGCGCCAAGCTGACTCTGTTCTTCACGGGCGTGGCGACGGTACTTCAGCGACTCCGGGAGCAGATCCCAAAGCAGCTTGCCGACGAGTCGCGCAAGATTTGCGCGGGAGCTCTCCAGAAGGTGCTGGTGAAGGTGGCCTTCCGCAACCCAGGCCTCCGCCTCACCAACGTCCTCCGAAGCCTGCCGCCAGATGCTGATTTGGAGGAGCTCAAGGCCCTTGTCGCACCTATTGTGGACAGGGTGAGCGGAATTAGGAGGGTCGAAGGCGACCCCGTAGACTAGGCCATCCATCTTTTTCCTTCCTTGTCGCTGTCAATCATGTCATGAAAAATAGTCTGTTAGAGCTGCGATAAGTTATTTTGTAATATACTCTATCCTTGGTAGTAATTGCTATGTTATTTCCTTTACTTGACTCTTTCCTCTGTATGTTTTTACCCTGCGCTTTTAGGGAACTTGCCGGCACGGGCACCTTTGCCGCGACCGCTGAGTGCGGAACATCAGCAGCCTGCAGGCGGTGCCGCGGCCGGCAAGAAACCTTGTTGCAGAGCTAGTCGCAGCTCACTTAAGTTGTTGAGCGGACTCGAAACAACAGTAAGGGCGCAACTACCTACGAGTTGGTTCCTCCGCGCACAGGTTTTCCATACAAGGCACGGTCGTTCAAGGAAAATAACTTAAAAACTTAAAGGAAATTTGATTGCTCAGACTTTGGCAACTTATCTTTCTTGTTACTTGCTTCCCAGCAAGGCGAAAACCTTCTTGAACGACGCCTGGTCCATACCATATCTTCTCCCTTCCCCCCGACAAACTTGTGCGCGAGGGAATCTCCTTTTCCTTGCGAAAAAGAATGAGGATGAAATAACTATATGGAGCTTTAAGGCTCGTTATTGCTTACCGGGGCTAAGTGCAGCACAAAATGTCAGATAATACATGCAAAATTTAAAAAGCATGAAATCGACAAGGTGTGCTGAGCACATAATCTTTATGCACGGGATCTGCGCCCGGCTTTGTACAAAGGATTACATGCAACAGCGGCAAGACTTGTACAAAAGGTGGTTGCTGGAACGGGTTCCGGCAACCGCGCCCTACGGGTAAAACTTGCGAAGATGCTCAATATTCCAGGAGTTGCTCACTGGTACGCCATCTTCAGTCTCCAGACGGACAGCGCCAGGCTTGGTGACTCGTTTCACCTGGTAAGGGCCTTCCCACTTCGGTGTCAACTTGTTGGAATTCTTGGCGGCGACTTCGGGAAGCTCTGTCGGAAAATAGTCGCCAGAAACCAACTTCCTTTTCTTGCTCTGTCCAGTTGGTGGTGTTACGGATGGCTGAGTCAGCTTGAGCACAAAAATCCCTGGTTCCACAGGTAATTTAAGTGCTGCGCACTTTGACAGGCCATCGGCAATGTCATTTTGAGCTCTTGGGATATGCTCCATTTGCAGGCCGTCAAAGTGCTCTTCTAGCTTTCTCACTTCGTCAACATAAGCTTCCATTAAGGGACTCTGGTAATTCTTGTTCACTTGGCGGACGACAAGCTGCGAGTCACCCCTGACTATGAGCTTCTTAATACCAAGTTCTGCCGCGATCCTGAGACCGGCAAGCAAGCCTTCATACTCTGCGGTGTTGTTTGTTGCTTGCTCCTTGGGAAAGTGCATCTGGACTATGTACTTGAGGTGCTCTCCGGTGGGTGCGACAAGAAGCACTCCAGCACCGGCGCCTTGCAGCGAGAAGGCACCATCAAAATACATAAGCCACTCTTTGTTTGTTTCCTTGGCGGGGATGCTCGTCTCCGGAATTTCTTCATCTGGAGTTGCGTCCACTCTGCTATGAATTCTTCCAATGCTCTGCTTTGGATTGTTGATGTACTCTCAAATTTGAGGCCAAAGCTTGACAGTTCCAGTGCCCACTCGACAATCATGCCTGTTGCTTCCGGATTTTGCAATATCCTCTTCAGCGGAAAGCGAGTGACAACCGTGATCTCATGTGCTTGGAAGTAATGGCGCAGCTTTCTCGAGGCCATAAGAAGGCCGAAAAGCAACTTCTGCACACCAGAGTACCTTGACCTAGCCCCCTGCAAAAGGGAACTGACAAAGTAAACTGGGCGCTGCACCATCCTCTTCTGTATCTCCTCATGCATCTGCGCAGATCCTTGCTTGTCGGGACCAGAGCTTGTTGGGGAAGCTCCCTGCTTGTCGCTGGATCTGCTTGCCTCGGTCGCTGGCTCGTCATCTGCCTCCCTCTCCGCTACTAACGCAGCACTAACCACTTGATTGGTTGCCACTATGTATAGCAGCAACTTCTCTTGTGGTTTAGGTGCGATAAGTGTTGGAGTGGAGGACAGGTATCTCTTCAAGTCTTGCAGCGCAGCCTCCGCTTCCAGAGTCCATTTCATTGGACCTGCCTTTTTCAAAATTTTGAAAAACGGCAGGGCGCGCTCAGCAGACCGAGAGATAAACCTGCTGAGAGCAGCCACGCAGCCGGCAAGCTTCCGTACATCCCTGACGCGTTTTGGTGCTTCGATCTGCTCGATGGCCTTGATTTTGTCGGGGTTGGCTTCGATTCCCCGCTGAGACACAAAGAACCCGAGAAGCTTGCCGGAAGGGACTCCAAACACACACTTCTCGAGGTTGAGCTTGAGGTTGATCTTGCGTAGATTTGCAAAAGTCTCTTCTAAATCTTGGATCAGTGTTGTCCTGTCATTGCTCTTGACCACTATATCATCCATGTAAGCTTCTACATTTCTGTGTATCTGTGCCTTCAGAGCGACATGGACTACTCTTGCAAATGTTGAACTAGCATTCTTTAAACCAAAAGGCATCCGTACGAAACAGTACGTGCCACATGGAGTAATGAATGCGGTTTTCTCCTCATCCTCTTCTGCCATGAAGATCTGATGGTATCCTGAATATGCGTCAAGAAATGAAAGCAAATCACATCCGGTTGTGGAGTCAACAATCTGGTCAATGCGCGGCAAGGGAAATGGATCTTTGGGACAAGCTTTATTAACATCAGTAAAGTCAATACAAAGCCTCCATTTTCCATTTGCCTTGCGCACCACGACAGGATTGGCCAACCACGTGGGATGGAGCACTCCTCTGACAAGGCCTGCTGCTTCCAATTTCTTGATTTCTCCTGCTATGAATTCTTGTCGCTCCACTGCCTGTTTCCTGACCTTCTGCTTGACGGGCCGCGCATGAGGACAAACGGCAAGATGGTGCTCAATTACTTTCCTGGGAACACCGGGGATATCAGACGGTTGCCATGCAAACATGTCGACATTCGCCCGCAGGAAAGTAACGAGCGCGCTTTCCTATTTAGGGTCAAGCGTGGCACTGATGGTGAAGGTACCACTAGTGCCGTCCTCCTTGGCGGACACTTTCTTAGTATGTGGTGGAGCTGCCATTGCCTTCTTACACTTGCCGATGGAGCTCGATGGTGCGTCCTCGACGGCAGCGCAGCACTCCAAGGAGGTGCGCTTGCCGGAGTGGGCATCAGAGCTCTTCCCGGACCTGGTCTTCTTCTTCCCCCCGGTAGCTTCAGCGGCAAGCGTCTTGTGATCTGTTGCAGCTGCTGCTTCCCAGTAGATCTTGTCGGCGCAGATAAGGGCATCCTTCTTGTCGCCAGGGACAGAGATGACACTTATCGGGCCTGGCATCTTGAGCATGTTGTATGCATAGTGAGAGGCTTCCATGAACTTGGCGAGCGCTGGACGGCCGAGTATCCCATTGTAAGGCAATGGGAAATCGGCAACGTCAAAAGTGACCCTCTCCATTCTGAAATTCAGCTCGCTGCTAAACGTCACCGGCAACGTGACCTTCCCTTTCGGCTTGCTCCTTCCCGGGTTAATTCCTTGGAATGTACCGGTCTCTTCGAGCTCGCTGTCCGGGATCTGGAGTTTTTGGAGCACAGCGGAGGAGGTCAGATTTAAGCCGGCCCCACCGTCAACTAGCATCTTAGTGACTTTGAGGTTGGGGATTGTTGGCGAAACCAACAACAGCAAGCACCCGACCGCAGTTGTGCGATCAGGGTGGTCCTCAATGTCAAAGATGATAGGCGTGCTGGACCATTTCAGAAGCTTGCGTGATTCGACAGGTGGCTCTGCCGCATTAACTTCCCGCAGCCACTGTTTGAGCTGGCGGTGGGAAGTATGCAGAGAAGCACTGCCGTCTACGCACAAGACTTCTGTAGCTTTCTGAAACTCCTCCTAACTGTTCTCGACATCATCCATGTCCTTGTCGTCGTCTTCGTCTTCATCCTTGTCGCGGCCGCGGGGAGGTCTATCTCCTTGCCGCTGCTTGGCCTTGCCGCGGCGTTCTCCCCGGCCAGCGCGCTTCTTGCCGGCCTCTCCACCGCCTCCTTGGGCTCTCTCTTTGTCGCGCCGCTCGTACTCAGCTTTTTGTTGCTGGACAAGCTGCTCGACCTTCTTGCAGCTCTGGAGGTCATGGCCCTTGGTGCGGTGGATCTTGCAGTACTGCTTGTCGGAGCCGTCCTGCTTGTCGGCGGCTGCCACAGCTTGGTAGTTGGTGCATGTGGCAACCTCCTTGCCGGAGCTACCAACTTTGGCCTGCTTGGCGGCACCGTCATTGCCGGACTGCCCAACGACTAGTACCTCCTTGCCTTTCTTCTTCCTGTTGCGCCTCCGGTTTTTCTTTGCCGGGGCGGCATCCTCACTGTCGGATCCCCCTGCTCCAGTATTCTCTCCGAGGAGTTTCCTCCCTTCTTCAGCGCGTGCACACTTGTCGGCCAGGGCGTACAGCTCGCTGACGTCTCTGATTCTACGCATCGCCATCTCCTCCGGCATCCTGCGATTACGCACGTTCTGATGGAACACGCTGATAACCGCGGCAGGGTGGATGTCTGGGATGTTGCGCTGTACACGGCTGAGTCTTTGGATATACTTGCGCAGGGGCTCTCCTTCCTTCTGGGCAAGCAGGTGGAGATCACTTTCTTGGCCATGTGGTTTGTGGCCGCCCGTAAAGGCGCCGACAAACTGATGGCAAAGGTCTGCCCAAGAGGATATGGAGTTGTCCGGCAAGTGCATGAGCCAGGACCTGACTTCGGGCTTGAGTACTAGCAGGAAGTAGTTGGCAAGGACCTTGTCGTCTCGCCCCCGGCAGCTTGCACCGCAATGGTGTAGATGCTGAGGAACTCCGACGGGTGCGACTTGCCATCGTACTTCTCCGGTACGTCTGGCTTGAAATGCTTCTGACTGGGCCACTGGACTTGCCGCAGCTCACGGGTAAAGGCAGGGCAACCTACCGCATACGGCAAGTCGTCTGGTTCTCCGGGCGCATGCGTGTCAACAGGAGGCCCAGCGCAAAGGTCTGATTGACGCCGCGCTTCTCTTCGGCGCTCGATGCGTGTTCGAGCGTCTTCTTGCTGTCTCTCATGAAGAACTTGGCGCTGATCGGGACGAGCTCGCGGATCTGATGACGTGGTGGAGTCGCTATCGAGGTGGATCCGGCGAGTCGGCGACCTTGGCCTTCTAGGCGGAGAGTGCACAGTGGTTGCACCCTCCCCGGTCTTGTCGCCACCGGCTCGCGCCTGACTGACTTGCCGTGGCTGCAACGCGCTCGGCTGCCGCGGGTCGTCGCCGTTGGCAAAGCCGATGAGGCTCTGGATAGTGGCCCTCCAGTCATCGATCTTCTCTGGCATTAGAGGGTAATCTCGGAGTAGTTGGGCCCGTGCCAACGCTTCTGCCAGAGTGGCGGGCGGCGGCGGCGAACGGTGCGAGGAACGGGATATGCTCGGACTTCTAACTACGTTAGAAGGAGCAATATCTCGTCCAAGCGACCGTGCCACGCTCGCCCCTGCATGTTGGCGCGTATGCTGGTCTTGAGCGCTCCGGGATCCGCCAGCTTGATCTTGGCCCAGCAAACGTATGGTACCATGAGTACCATGATGCTGCTGGTCCCGCGCCTCCTGAGATGGGCGCGGTGCGTGTACGGATGCCGAGGTCTTGGAGTGTGCTCGGTCGTTGTGGGAGGCGACCACGCCGCCGATGTGCAGCGCAGTCTTGTCCTTGGACCTGGCAGCACCATGAGCCTCCTCATCGGCGCCTGTTCTTCTGCCGGTGCCCACTCCACCAGCCGTTCGCTCCGGCGATGGTGGGCTCGGCGCAGACGGAGCAGCTGCCTCCGAAGTCTTCTTCTTCGGCGGCATGTTGATGAAGATGACAAAGATTCGGCTCGTGCGAACGTCGGACCAGGTTCACACAGCCTCGATGCACCCCCTACCTGGCGCGCCAAAGAGGTCGGGGGTGCTGATCCCACGGACACCTATGGGACCAAGGCGGACCGGGGCCCCCTTCGGTTCGGCAGGGGGGCGGAGAGTGCACGAAGAGCAGATCGAGGTGAACGCACGAGCGACGCAATCAGTTTACCCAGGTTCGGGCCGCACGGATGCGTAAAACCCTACTCCTGCTTTGGTTTGTATTTGTGTTCTTGCTCGGGAGCGATGAACGCTACAGTACACTTGAATGGCTAGCGAGACCGAGCGTGAGAATGATCGTCCCCCCCCCCCTCCCTGTTGCGCATGGGCCTCCTTTTATATGCCAAAGGGGTCACCGACAGGTGGCAACAGAGATGAGGGTAAAAAGGTAAAAGAGGTGGTGGTTGGTGCCACCGCTTACTATACTTGTATCATACCTAACCCTGACGGCAGGGAACAAAGGCATTAAATGCCTGTCTGTGTCGCCTAGACGGTGCGGAAAGGGACCGTCAGGGGTGCCACCGTTTGCCACGATGGCTATCTTGTCAGCGCCTGCTTGCCACCGCACGCCCCTGGCTACACAGCCTCCCGCCACGTGCGCCAGGAACGGTCCCAGAGCGACACGTTGGTGGGTGAGCTGGAGCGCGGGCTGCGGAGTAGTAGCTTGCCGCAGCAAGCGCCTTGAGATGTCTTGGTTGGCCTCCCCGGCAAGCCCCTCTTGCCGGGGTCTTGTCTCCTTCCCGGCAAGCTCCTCTTGCCGGAGTCTTGAATACTTTGTTCTTGACTGGCTCCAAAGGAATCATGGAGGATCTTGGCGGTCGCCCGGCAAGCCTTGCCGCGGGACGCTGCGACTGCCCGTGCACAAGTTCGGGATACTAAGGTACCCCTACTTTAGTACACCGACACCATACATTGAAACTATGTAAAGCATTTCAATGCTAAAACAAATGCGATCATAATCACAACCAAGGTAACACTTGATCCAACGGCATAATGATACCAAGCCTCTGTATGAATGGCATATTTTCTAATATTTCTAATCTTCAAGCGCATTGCATCCATCTTGATCTTGTGATTTCGACGACATCCGCTACATGCAACTCCAATATCATCTTCTCCTCCTCAATTTTTTTATTTTTTCCTTCAACAAATTGTTTTCATCTTCAACTAAATTTAACCTCTCGACAATAGGGTCGGTTGGCATTTCCGATTCACATACATCCTAGATAAATAAAATCTATGTCACGTTGGTCGGCATAATTTTCATAAACAATAAATGAACCAATAGTTATAAAGATAATATACATACCAAATCCGAATCATAGACAGGACGAGGGCCGACGGGGGCGGATACCAAAACCATCGCACTATATAAGATGCAATAATAAATGTAAGAAAATGATACAAGTATCTATCTAAACATACAAGTAAGAATATTTTTCCTTTCAGAAAGAAGATAAGAATATGAGGCTCACCACGGTGGTGTCGGTGATGAGATCGGCGCGGGTGATCGACGGCGGTGAAGATGGGGACGGGGCGTGACGGACCGCTAAATCTAGACAAATCTCGAGGAAAATGGAGCTTGGAGGTCGAGCTTCGAGAGGAGAAAGCTTAAGTAGTGTGGCTCGGGCATTCCATCGAACACCTCATGTGCATAGGAGGTGAGCTAGAGGACCACAAAGCCCTCTCCCCCTCGGCCAGAAAAAACAGAGCACTCTGCTCTGCTCTTGCACGAGGGGGTATATATAGGCACCTCATTGGTCCCGGTTGGTGACATGAACCGGGACTAAAGGGGAGCCTTTGATCCATGTTCATGCCACCAACCGGGACCAATGGTGGTGGGCCAGGAGCGAGGCCCATTGGTCCCGGTTCGTCCCACCAACCGGGACCAATGGCCCACGTGGCCCGGCCGCCCCCCTGGGCTCACGAACCGGGACCAATGCCCACATTGGTCCCGGTTCTAGACTGAACCGGGACTAATGGGCTCAGCCGGCCTGGACCATAGCCCTGTTTTCTACTAGTGATTGTGGCCACGGTTAAAAAATTATAGGAAATTTTCCATATGTCGGTGCGGTCTGAACTATTTTTAATCCCGAAATTTCGAGTCACATTCAGACTGATTTTAAAAATAAATGTATATCAATATAAAATCCAATAAATTGTCCACGCATAAAAATCAATGCAATTTAAAATCTCAAAATGAAAAAAAGATATTTGAAACTAATTACCGGTTTGATATGTTTTAAAAATATACAGACCATTTCTCATTACTGATACGCCATTTTCTCGGCCAGCCGAATGAAGCTCTCCTCGTCTTGAAAGATTTGCAGCCCAACAGGCGTGATAAAGCGACTTACTTGACAAATCACAAAAGAACTGGGCTAGCCATTTTCAGAAAGAAAAAAAAACTACTGGGCTGGTCTGTAGTAAACATAAAAGAAAAGGCTGTCTAGACAGGCCAGAGTGACCCGCACAGCCCAGTTGACACCCTGCTTCCGTCTCAAAAACAAATTAGATAAATGCCACTCCAATTATGGCAATTCATAAAAATGCCGCTGCAATTTCCAAACTTTGAAAAATGCCACTGCAATTTTTGCAAACTTTGAAAAACGCCACTGCAGTTTGCAAACTTTGAAAAACGCCACTCCAGACTTCAAAAAATGCCACTAGAAATGGCATGAAATGACATTTTTCAAAGTTTGGAAACTGAAGTGGCATTTCTCAGATACACGAGATTTGGAGTGGCATTTATCAAGTTAACCCAAAACAAAAATAACTGGGCGAGCTGCTGGGTCCCTAGTGTCAGCCGCTCGTTGTGCAATTCTCTCATTTATTTACTACGTTGACAATGGCATGGAACCCAGATGTCGGAAATCCACTAGGAGGAGCCATTTTTTATTGGCTTGAAATAAGGAGGCATTTGCTTGCGTACTGCCATGACCTTGGCGGGTTCCTGCTGTCATCCTGATTGTGTACGCGTCAACTTGCTAGGCCCACAAGTCTGCCTCTAAACCGTGGAGGACAAAAACAACCCATTTAAAAAAATGACAGCCCATTCCATACGTTCAAATGGAAAGTTCAGCATTCAAACCAAAGTAACAGGTCTGATCCACATATAGACAACTGAACTTGCACGTTGACAACCATCATAGCCAAGTTAACTATCTACTCCCACTAACACTCTAGTAGCGTACAAGTACTAACCTACTCTTAGCTAACTAGACGATGCCGGCCGCCATATGTTGTCCACGCTAAACGCCGGCAAGGACGTCCTCTGCCTCGCCTCGGACTTGCCAGAGGTGCGATAGGGCGCGTTGCTCGCGCGCGTTGGCCCTTTCCATGCCGGCGTGGTCCACCGAAGCTTCGGCTTCCGAGCAGGAAACCCACTTGACGAGCTGGTAATAAAAATCAGCGTCGCGAACGCGTGCGTGCCTGACAGCCTCCAGGGCTATTTGTCGGGCGCCGACCTCCATGTAGTCGGCCCAGTTGCGGGCGCTCTGCTCGCGACTCATAGCGTCGGTGCGCTGCTACTCCATGTCCTACTGGCGGCACAAATCGGCGATACGCTGCTCCTCCGCCAGGCGGTCGCGCTCCAACAACTCCTGCTCCTCCGCCATGTGGTCGCGCTCCAACAACTCCTCGATCTCCGCATTGCCATCTAAAGACAGATAGAATGCCTCCTCCCTCCGTCAGCCTTCCGATGAAAACCCGAACACTAGTTCCGGCGGTGACCACCTCCGGCATCGCCTACCACGGACGGGCGGGGGCATGGTGGACATGGCAGGCGACGTCGGGCTGGTGGGGGTTTATGAGGATATGGCAAGTTGGGTCACGGTGGCACCTGAGAAGGCCGGGAAACAATACTTATAGGCGGAAGGTAGCGCGACGGTCATTGGAATTCAATGCATAATGGCTTAGCGCGCCAGCTTGCCGTGGAAAACTAGAGAAACTGAAATTATGACTGTGTCGTCCCGTCCCGTCTGGGTCACACACCGGCATGGCGGTCAAACGAGTGCACCCGAATCATCTCCCTCCTTGTCAATAATGATTCCACGAATTTAAAGCGTATCTTTTTTCGCATCAGTTAGCTGCCTTAATTACGGTCGGCTGCATGCAGGAACTCAGAATCGCTTGCAAGCAGTACGCGAAGCAGCATGCAACGAGTCGCAACCGAGGGCACGCATGGAGCCACTTAAATCGATGGAATTAATTAGGCTTAAACTTCTGCATGCCGTTAATAATTACCATGCCTTGGTCTTGCTGCTTTGCTCACGGGACTAATAAATCCCGGACGGAGGGAGTACCTTGGTTGGTGAGAGGTTTGAATTAACACTACTAGGGAAAAGCCTAGCAGTAGCGCCGGTTTTTGGCCTATCAGTAGCGCGGGTAGGCGCGCTACTGATAAGGCGCTACTACTAATGCTTAGAAGTAGCGCCTATAGGCACTCGCTACTGCTATATCTACTTAGTAGTAGCGCTTGCCTAGTCAAGCGCTACTGCTAATTACTAGTAGCACTTACGAAAACAATCGCTACTACTATTATTTACTATTCCATTTCTCTTGAATTTTAGGTCATATTCAAATACCTGTATACAATTTTTCATATAGTAGCAATTCAGAGATTGTTTTTACATCATAATGAGTTATTAAATCATTAGGTGAAAGAACCTTGGATTAGTTTCAAGTGCATGGATCCAAAGTAACCAATGGTCACTTTGGATCCATCCATTTGAAACTAATCGGCGGTTCTTTCACCCAATGACATAATAACTTATCATCATAATCATCATATCATTAACAACTTATCATAATAATACATCATTGTCACATAACTCCTCATAATCATCATTTTCGTCCAATGTCATATAACAACTTCGTCACTAGTTATAATAACAACTCCTCATCATCATCATCATAGTAATCATAATCACTACTCCTACTCAGCATCACCATAAAGTCTAAGACATTGTAGTCATATATAATCAACACTAACTAATTGTTCTTAATACTTAGGACCTACTCCTCTCTCCTAGCTAAAATACCATAAAACAGATAAACCAGTCCTTCACCATAATGGAGAATGGACATAAACCTATCTCCAACTTGTGGCTTGCGCACATTCATTTTATCTCCAATTATTTGCGTGTGCGCATTCATCACTTTGCTCCATTCTTTGATTTTGAGCCTTCCATCATTTGAAGAAATCGAGTATGCCGTATGGTAAGCCTCCGAAGGAGTTGGTCGTAATTAAGCTAACCATATGCATATCACCTTCGGTAAATAGCATATCAGGCACAACCTGCTTCGGGAGCCTCTGTTCAAAAATGGAATAGTAACATATATAGTTAGCAATGGTTTACTTAAGAATAATGTATGCAATGAAGTTACCATCATTAACAAAATCTTACCAAGTTCTTGGCAATGAAGTTATCATCAAGCAATGTATGGACTAGTGGCAGGTATCTAGTATAATTTGGGCTGATAGAGTGGCTATTTTTGAAGGCCTCAACATCTTCTATGAATGAGACAAGATAACCTTTCTCCTCACAATTAAGCTTGGAGTCATAGCTGTAGTATGTGTTGTCTACTACCTTCCTAGTATTTCTTGAAGATAAGAAATAAGCTGAAAATTATAAATAAATAAGTTCAGTATGGACGAACACCAAACAGTTTTAAATTAACAACATAAATTACTGAACTTAACAAATTAGTTTGGCAAAGTCACATCGAGGCAAAACTGGAGGCATATCCACATCCACCCAGATGTCGATATTATCATCATCATCATAATCTTCGGGAGGAATATCAAATCTTATTCGCATTCCCCCCTCAAATCCATATGACTTGTAGAGAGCTTCCCAATTAGAGCAACCAAAATGGGAGTGATCGACCGAATTGTAGAACTTAACCAGAAACTCATAACCATGTTTAGTTCTTAAGTGAGCCCTCCTCGTCTCCACATTCTCAAAGTCATCTAAACCAAAACCAAGCTTCTCCAATACATATGGTCTAGCATGGCACGTGATGTACTAATCGAATTGAAAAAAATCCATAAATTACACGTTGAACAAAAGAAGCACAAGTGATGATATTAAATACGATGAAATGCTTGTCGTTGCGTACCGTACAAACATTGAAGGTCTCTTCCAGCTTCACGGTGAAAAACCTATCATTTTGCAGGTGAGGAAACTTGTCGCACACACCTCGGTCATCGTAGCCGTACACACACTCTGGGATCCCATCGTCATCAGACATCTCCTGTGTTCAAAATTCAAAGATTATACCTCGACGGCAAAACCCAAAAAATCCGGCATGACCTTTGCTAAAAAAGGACATATCGAGCGCCTGAAATTTAATGGAACGGAAATTAATCAACACTCCGGGAAAACATAGACCACTTATTGATGGTCAATGCATTTCAATGGTTCAAAATATGAAAAAAAATATTTGAAAATATCTTATATATAATCCTACCAGTAAATGAACAAGTTTTATTAACTACTTACTAAATAAACTAGTTTTATTAACTACTTACTAAATAAACTAGTTCTATTAAGCACTTACTAAATAAACTAGTTTTATTAAGTACATAATATAAATAAACTAGTTATAATAATCACTTACTAAATAAACTAGTTACCTATGATTTGCAAAAACAGAGACAAGGGAGGGAGGGAGGGAGGAGAGAGGAGGGGGAGGGGGCGTCCGGAGGAGGAGGAGGGGCCGGCCGGAGGAGGAGGAGGGAGGGGCGATCGGAGGAGGAGGGAGGGGCGATGGGAGGAGGGCTGCCGGTGGAGAAGGGAGGAGGGGGTGGCCGCAGGCGAAGGGAGGAGGAGGGAGGAGGGCACGGTGGGAGGAGGAGGGACGGAAGGAGGGAGTACCTCGGTGGCGGACGGACGACGGCGGCGGCGGCGACAAACAACAACGGTTATTGGCGCGGGCGGGAGTGACTGGGAGAGGGAGAGTGAGTGAGAGAGACAGGGTCGGCCGTACATGTGGGGATAAGGTAGGGTTAGTAGTAGCGCGGGCATGAGAAAGCACTACAGCTAAAAAGAATAGCAGTAGCGGGGTAAGGCATAAGGCGCTACTGCTATAACTAGCTGGACGGCGAGGTCATGGCAATGGGAGCAGCAACGCGGTTTAGAGATGACGCGCTACTGCTATTTTCTATTCAGCAGCGTGTTTTCACGGAACGCGCTGCTGCTAAATAGCAGTAGCGTCATATTTTGAAGAGCGCTGCTGGTAATATTCTGTGTATAAGGTTTTCCCTAGTAGTGTAAGCCCTGCAAACTGGAAAGGAGGTACTCTCTCCGTTTTTATTTATTTCGCATATTAGCTTTGGCCAAAGTCATGCTTTACAAACTTTGACCAAGTTTATATACAAAAATATTAAGATATACAATAACAAATCAACAACAAAAATATTAAGATATACAATAACAGATCATATACAAATATGTAGCTCCAAAAGCAGAGATCTAGAAAAAATATCTGTTCTTCCTACTAACATGGATGCTTCTCTTGGCCAACATTCAGTACAAACTGAAAAACAAATTTGTTTGTGAAGTCTACCATTCCTCTTGCAAACGTAAGTGGTTTCACCAACAGCTGGAACCATGAGAATGAACCACACATGATGGAGGAACATCCACTTCAATATGATTTGGTCTTCTCTCGATCACACCGCGAGACTATTTTCGGAATAAAAACTTTAACTTAGGAAAAATGATGCCCATTGTATAATCATACCAAAGCAATGAAGCACCTAGTGTTGGCCAATAGATAGTACAGTACTACTTTTCTGCAGTCCATGAAGCGACTATCCAATCTTTCTGTGTCTATTTTAAAATGGCACTGCATGCAGTGACTATACTATTCTCTTGTGCAGTTCAACCAAAATTGCGGACACTTTGTTTGTTTGCCAAATAGCAACGGGCAGACATCTCTGTCTGCACAAATATCAAGCAGCTAGTAAACATACACCACACATTGTATTTTCGGTTTAAAGATGTCTCTTCCGCTTAGCATCTGTCATGTTCTGCACTGGACAATCTGATACAGTTATGTTTTGCCCTGGACAATTTCATACTGAATTGATTTGCTGGTCCAGAGCAGAAATATAGCGCCTATTCTTCATCAGACCAAAGACATCCATGTTCGCAGTGAAGGAAGAGGTGAAATCAATACAACCGAAATTGAGCATCCAATCATGGAATCCTGTCCTGCACCTCCAATGTAGGTCCACCCTGCCAATAAATTCACATGCAAACCAGTAGTATTACTATCTAATGACAGTACGAAAAGAGTAGCAAGATAGTAGCAAACCATGTACCTTCGTAATGAACAGCTCATAGTGCCACCAATTGGATATAAAGGTTTGGAAAAAAACATGCTCCTAATGTTGCACCAGTTGGATTTTTGTGCAGTTCCACTAAAATCGAACATCCTTGTTTGCATAGATATTGAAAGTGTGATTACTCTAAAAGTGGCACTAGTTGAAGCATGGACACACAAATATAAGCATTCCAATTTCATAATGGGAAAAGGTAGCAAGATTGTTTCTAACCACCTGTTTGAAGGAATAAATAAAGCAACAGTGGTTGATGTCAGGAAGGCATACATAGTTTTTTCTGAAAAACTGAGCCATTCCTGACCTTTCCTCTTCTTTTAAGCAAATTTTGTGCAGTTCTACTAAAATAAAATGCCATCACCGCCTTGACAATTCAGTGACACTGTACAAAAGGAAATGACTTAACATTACATCATGATGTCAGGTATGTAGTCGACAGGCATTAGAGACAAACATACAGACCTCCTCCGATAACATAATGAACATTAATTTTAACAAAGGTGTGACTAGCTTTACCGGGATAATTTGAGTGAACTCTACACCCTTTGTTCCTTAATATAAGACGTTTTCGCAGTTCAATTTGAAGTACCCACACGTCTAGTATTTAGAAAAACAGGTAGTAGTTTTCTTGAGCACATATCTGGGAAAGCTTGCCACACTTTATTTATGTCCATACGCTAATGCAACACCATTCGAATACTACAAATATACACTAATCCAGTGGTTAGTGCAACAGTAGAGTAGTTAGTTTATTACAGGGTACAATACAATGGTTTTACTGAACAGATTTCAATAAACTCTAACACTGGAAGGTTTCTATAAGAATTAACAATACAAAATGTAAAGGTAACAAGTTTCAACACTGGTATACTAGCTCTACATGAGCATTAAACCAAATAGAAAAGTCTGAAGGTAACTAGCATTATTAACTAATGATAGTATAAAAAAACTGCAAACCATGTACCTCCAAGGTAAATATCATTTCGAACTCGGGGGGACCTTAAAAATTGCTATCCCAATCTTGATAATCGATCAAACATAAAAACTTGATCGAATGAATCAAGAGAACAGCCGGAGGAGGAGGTGCCCACTCTTGTCCTTTCCTCTTGTCTTCATAATTGTCTGTGCAGTTTAACCAAAATAAAATGACATTAGCGACTTGGCATTTTGGTGACACTGTACAAAAAAATTAACTTATCTCATGAAAGTAAGGTATGTAACCTATAAGCATTAACAGTGCAAAAATCTGAAGGTAGTAACAAGTTTCATCGTTGGTATACTGGCTGTGCAATAGCATTAGAATGCCTTAGCTGAAAAATCTTTAATACATCCACAATCAACAGCTAACCCTGAAATAATCCAGTGACATTAAATGGCATTGCTTAAATTTATCGGTGGCACTAGACTGAGAGCGACATTAGTTAAATGTGGCATCACTTTAGCAGTAGCATTTCTTGACTTGACAACTGGCGTTGTACTAACAGCAAAAAAAGTGGCAATAAGAGCATGGGAGGCCCATTCGCACAGTGGGCGCACTAGTACGATGTACCTCCACGGACGCAGAGTGGTGAGGGAGGTATGGTTGCCCAGAGCAACAAATATCCAGGAAGCATATGTGGATTACGTCCCATTTTTTCTCTCTTTAGCCACCTTTTTTCTATGCGAGCAAAACAAACCGATCGACCTGGTCATTCTCTATTGCGTTGTCATGCCTTTCAACCCTTCTTCAACCAAGAGACACGAGACTCGTTCCTTAGCTACCAATTTTCCCCTGTTCAACCTAGATGCGGGTTCGATGCCTACTCTCTTGGACAGTACGGTCTCCCTTCCTTTCCTTATTCAACCCAGACATGGATTAGTCTGCATGAAGTAGGGTTTCCTTTAATAGTGCAAATTATGGTTTTCATCTGTGTGGCCAGCAGAGCAGAGGATAGCAAATTAGGAAGATGGTGGATTGGAAAAAGATCCACATGCAACGACGTGGCAGATGGGGCAATAGAACAAGGTTATGGTTCGAAAATAGGTAGAATACCCAAGGGTCGGTGGGAAGTGAATTCGCTCGTGGTCGTTGTCCTCCGCAGACACTATGGCAGCGAGCTTGGGGACGGAGGCCATCCCGCGCAGGCGCTAGGTCTGAGAGGACAGCCTTGTCGTCAGTGCGTGACCTCGCTCGCCGATGACGAGTGTGTCAACGTTGCACGTCCTTTTATTCCCTGGCGTATCTGTGACCACCGGTGAGGAGGGAGAGAGGGGCCGTCTTTTTTAGATCTGGAGAGAGAGTGGTAGTGTGAGAAGCAAGTGGGCAGCCCTTAGCAAGAAAGCTCTCAAGATCTAGCCTATATATCTTTTTTATACTACTAGTACTGGAGATGGAGTAGTGGTAGAGTAGTTTATATTTTCTCTGCGTATAGTACCAGTTAGTCGTGCTTCAAAACTGATCGGCACGCCATTAAAAAAATAAAGGTCGATAACTAATGCGGCACCTCGGGCCAACGCAGCCAGATCGCATTTGCACAAGAAATTACACACCATGTTTCGTTGACATGTGGTCCCGTCCCAACATATCAGTGAGATGACGGCGAGTAGTAGGAGTATTTCTGAATGGACGTGTAGGCCGGGGCGCCTCTTCGTGAACCGTGGCAAACATGCAACCGTCCACCGACTCTTCGCCTTTCCCTATCGATTTGGAACTGCTGTCGCACGCTCTTCCTCTCCCTCCTCTATTTTCCTTCAGCCCATCACCCTTTCTTCTGCAATTGTTCAATCGTCTTCTCCATGGAGGGAACAGGACGGAAAAAACCCCATTATTTTTGCCCCGATCTGAAAGATGACGTGGTGGAGGAACTCATTGATCGGTGTGACGTCATCACCTCCGCTAGCATGGCACGTTCGTTGAAGCCCATTCTCGACTCAACTAATAACATCATTACAAAGAACCCAAGAGTCAAGGAGCGGTTTGATCTCCCCTATATTCTTCGCCGTGACCCTGATGATGACTGGCGCCAGCACGACGGAGGCCTCGCCCTGTGCAAGTTGATGCCGCTTGATAATGATACGTATGATGTGAAGATTGAAGGAAATATGCCCTAGAGGCAATAATAAAGTTATTATTTATTTCCTTATTTCATGATAAATGTTTATTATTCATGCTAGAATTGTATTAACCGGAAACATGATACATGTGTGAATACATAGACAAACAGAGTGTCACTAGTATGCCTCTACTTGACTAGCTCGTTAATCAAAGATGGTTATGTTTCCTAACCATGAACAAAGTGTTGTTATTTGATTAACGAGGTCACATCATTAGTTGAATGATCTGATTGACATGACCCATTCCATTAGCTTAGCACCCGATCGTTTAGTATGTTGCTATTGCTTTCTTCATGACTTATACATGTTCCTATGACTATGAGATTATGCAACTCCCGTTTACCGAAGGAACACTTTGTGTGCTACCAAACGTCACAACGTAACTGGGTGATTATAAAGGAGCTCTACAGGTGTCTCCAAAGGTAGATGTTGGGTTGGCGTATTTCGAGATTAGGATTTGTCACTCCGATTGTCGGAGAGGTATCTCTGGGCCCTCTCGGTAATGCACATTACATAAGCCTTGCAAGCATTGCAACTAATGAGTTAGTTGCGGGATGATGTATTACAGAACGAGTAAAGAGACTTGCCGGTAATGAGATTGAACTCGGTATTGGATACCGACGATCGAATCTCGGGCAAGTAACATACTGATGACAAAGGGAACAACGTATGTTGTTATGCGGTCTGACCGATAAAGATCTTCGTAGAATATGTAGGCGCCAATATGGGCATCCAGGTCCCGGTATTGGTTATTGAACGGAGATTTGTCTCAGTCATGTCTACATTGTTCTCGAACCGTAGGGTCCGCACGCTTAATGTTACGATGACAGTTATTATGAGTTTATGCATTTTGATGTACCGAAGTTAGTTTGGAGTCCCGGATGTGACCACGGACATGACGAGGAGTCTCGAAATGGTCGAGACATAAAGATTGATGTATTGGATGACTATATTGAGACATCGGAAGGGTTCCGGAGAAGTATCGGATAAAACCGGAGCACCGGGGGGTTACCGGAACCCCCCGGGGGGTTAAAGCGCCTCATGGGCCTAATGTGGAGAAGAGGAAGGGGCTGCTAGGGCAGGCCGCGCGCCCCCTCTCCCACTAATCTGAATTGGACAAGGAGGGAGGGGCGGCGCCCCCCCTTTCCTATTCTCCCTCCACCTCTCCTAGTTGGATAAGGTTTGGGGGGGAGTCCTACTCCCGGTAGGAGTAGGACTCCTCCTGCGCGCCACCATAGGGCTGGCCGCAACCCCCCCCCCCCTTGGATCCTTTATATACGGGGGCAGGGGGGCACCTCTAGACACACAAGTTGATCCACGTGATCGTTCCTTAGCCGTGTGGGGTGCCCCCTGCCACCATATTCCACCTCGATCATATCGTTGTAGTGCTTAGGCGAAGCCCTGCGTCGGTAGAACATCATCATCGTCACCACACCATTGTGCTGGTGGAACTCATCCCCGAAGCTTTGCTGGATCGGAGCCCGGGGAGCGTCATCGAGCTGTACATGTGCTAAGAATTCGGAGGTGCCGGAGTAACGGTGCTTGGATCGGTCGGATCGGGAAGACGTACGACTACTTCCTCTACGTTGCGTCAACACTTCCGTTGCAGTCTACGAAGGTACGTAGACAACACTCTCCCCTCCCATTGCTATGCATCACCATGATCTTGCGTGTGCGTAGGAAATTTTTTGAAATTACTGCGTTCCCCAACAGTGGTATCAGAGCAGGTTTTATGGTTTGATGTTATATGCACGAGTAGAACACAAGTGAGTTGTGGGCGATATAAGTCATACTGCCTACCAGCATGTCATACTTTGGTTCGGCGGTATTGTTGGATGAAGTGGCCCGTACCGACAGTACGCGTATGCTTACGCGAGACCGGTTCTCCCGACGTGTTTTGCACAAAGGTGGCTTGCGGGTGACTGTTTCTCCAACTTTAGTTGAACCAAGTGTGGCTACACCCAGTCCTTGTGAAGGTTAAAACGGAGTCAAATTGACAAACTATCGTTGTGGATTTGATGCGTAGGTGAGATCGATTCTTACTTAAGCCCGTAGCAGCCACGTAAAAACTTGCAACAACAAAGTAGAGGACGTCTAACTTGTTTTTGCAGGGCATGTTGTGATGTGATATGGCCAAGACATGATGCTAAATTTTATTGTATGAGATAATCATGTTTTGTAACCAAGTTATCGGCAACTGGCAGGAGCCATATGGTTGTCGCTTTATTGTATGCAATGCAATCGCGATGTAATGCTTTACTTTATCACTAAGCGGTAGCGATAGTCGTGGAAGCATAAGATTGGCGAGACGACAATGATGCTACGATGGAGATCAAGGTGTCGCGCCGGTGACGATGGTGATCATGACGGTGCTTTGGAGATGGAGATCACAAGCACAAGATGATGATGGCCATATCATATAACTTATATTGATTGCATGTGATGTTTATCTTTTATGCATCTTATCTTGCTTTGATTGATGGTAGCACTATAAGATGATCTCTCACTAAATTATCAAGAAGTGTTCTCCCTGAGTATGCACCGTTGCGAAAGTTCTTCGTGCTGAGACACCACGTGATGATCGGGTGTGATAGGCTCTACGTTCAAATACAACGGGTGCAAAACAGTTGCACACGCGGAATACTCAGGTTATACTAGACGAGCCAAGCATATACAGATATGGCCTCGGAACACGGAGACCGAAAGGTCGAGCGTGAATCACATAGTAGATATGATCAACATAGCGATTCTCCAAAGAAACTACTCCATCTCACGTGATGATCGGACATGGTTTAGTTGATTTGGATCACGTGATCACATAGAGGATTAGAGGGATGTCTATCTAAGTGGGAGTTCTTAAGTAATATGATTAATTGAACTTGAATTTATCATGAACTTAGTCCTGGTAGTATTTTGCAAATCATGTTGTAGATCAATAGCTCGCGTTGTTGCTTCCCTGTGTTTATTTTGATATGTTCCTAGAGAAAAACTATGTTGAAAGATGTTAGTAGCAATGATGCAGATTGGATCCGTGATATGAGGTTTATCCTCATTGCTGCACAAAAAAATTATGTCCTTGATGCACCGCTAGGTGACAGACCTATTGCAGGAGCAGATGCAGACGTTATGAACATTTCGCTAGCTCAATATGATGACTACTTGATAGTTTAGTGCACCATGCTTAACGGCTTAGAATCGGGACTTCAAAGACGTTTTGAACGTCATGGACCATATGAGATGTTCCAGGAGTTGAAGTTAATATTTCAAGAAAATACCCGAGTTGAGAGATATGAAGTCTCCAACAAGTTCTATAGCTAAAAGATGGAGGAGAATCGCTCAACTAGTGAGCATGTGCTCAGATTGTCTGGGTACGACAATCGCTTGAATCAACTGGGAGTTAATCTTCCAGATAAGATAGTGATTGACAGAATTCTCTAGTCACCATGACCAAGTTAGTAGAACTTCGTGATGAACTATAGTATGCAAGGGATGACAAAAACGACTCCCGAGCTTTTCATGATGATGAAATCAATGAAGGTAGAAATCAAGAAAAACATCAAGTGTTGATGGTAGACAAGACCACTAGTTTCAAGAAAAGGGCAGAGGGAAGAAGGGGAACTTCAAAAAGAACAACAAGCAAGTTGCTGCTCAAGTGAAGAAGCCCAAGTCTGGACCTAAGCCGGACACTGAGTGCTTCTACTGCAAAGGGACTGGTCACTAGAAGCGGAACTACCCCAAGTGATTGGCAGATAAGAAGGATGGCAAGGTGAACATAAGTATATTTGATATACATGTTATTGATGTGTACTTTACAAGTGTTTATAGCAACCCCTCAGTATTTCATACTAGTTTAGTTGCTAAGATTAGTAACTCGAAACGGGAGTTGCAGAATAAACAGAGACTAGTTAAGGGTGAAGTGACGATGTGTGTTGGAAGTGGTTCCAAGATTTATATGATCATCATCGCACACTCCCTATAAATTCGGGTTTAGTGTTGAACCTAAATAAGTGTTATTTGGTGTTTATGTTGAGCATGAATATGATTTGATCATGTTTATTGTAATACGGTTATTCATTTAAGTAAGAAAATAAATTGTTGTTCTGTTTACATGAATAAAACCTTATATGGTTACACACCCAATGAAAATAGTTCATTGGATCTCGATCATAGTGATACACATGATCATAATATTGAAACCAAAAGATGCAAAGTTAATAATGATAGTGCAACTTATTTGTAGCATTGCCGTTTAGGTCATATTGGTGTAAAGCGC
Organism: Triticum monococcum; assembly: GCA_034509565.1. Lineage (NCBI taxonomy): Eukaryota > Viridiplantae > Streptophyta > Magnoliopsida > Poales > Poaceae > Triticum > Triticum monococcum. Next base: position 23,085,933 of record CM067842.1, on the reverse strand, counting down.
ATGGAGAAACTCCATGCTGATGGGCTTTTGGAATCACTTGATTATGAATCAGTTGATGCTTGCGAACCATGCCTCATGCGCAAGATGACTAAGACTTTGTTCTTCGGAACAATGGAGCGAGCAACATATTTGTTGGAAATGATACATACTGATGTATCTGGTCCGATGAATATTGAGGCTCGCGATAGGTATCATTATTTTCTGTTCTTCACAGATGATTTGAGCAGATATGATTATATCTACTTGATGAAACATAAGTCTGAAACATTTGAAAAAGTTCAAAGAATTTCAGAGTGAAGTGGAGAACCATCGTAACAAGAAAATAAGGCTTCTACTATCTGATCGCGGAGACAAATATTTGAGTTACGAGTTTGGTCTTCAATTAAAACAATGTGGAATAGTTTCACAACTTCGTGCCACCCGGAACACCACAGCATAATGGTGTGTCCGAACGTCATAGCCGTACTTTATTAGATATAGTGCAAATCTATGATGTTTCTTACCGATTTACCACTATCGTTTTTGACGTTATGCATTAAAGACAGCTGCATTCACGTTAAAAAAAGGGGCACCATCTAAGTCCGTTGAGACGACACAATCTGAACTGTGGTTTAGCAAGAAACCAAAGTTATCGTTTCTTAAAGCTTGGGGTTGTGATGCTTATGTGAAAAAGTTTCATCCTGATAAGCTCAAAACCAAATCGGGGAAATATGTCTTCATAGGATACCCAAAAGGAGACTGTTGGGTACACCTTCTATCACGGATCCTAAGGCAAGACATTCGTTGCTTATAATGTATCCTTTCTAAAGAAGGAGTTTCTCTCGAAAGAAGTGAGTGGGAGGAAAGTAGAACTTGATAAGGTAATTGTAGCTTCTCCCTTATTAGAAAGTAGTTCATCACAGAAATCTGTTCCTGTGACTACTACACCAATTAGTGAGGAAGCTAATGATGATGATCATAAAACTTCAGATCAAGTTACTAACGAATCTCGTAGGTAAACCAGAGTGAGATCCGCACCAGAGTGGTACAGTAATCCTGTTCTCGAAGTCATGTTACTAGACCATGACGAACTTGCGAACTATGAGGAAGCGATGATGAGCCCAGATTCCGCAAAATGGCTTGACGCCATGAAATCTGAGATGGGATGTATGAAAACAAAGTATGGACTTTGGTTGACTTGCCCGATGATCGGCAAGCCATAGAAAATAAATCGATCTTCAAGAGGAAGACGGACGTTGATAGTAGTGTTACTATCTACAAAGCTAGAATTGTCGCAAAAAGGTTTTCGACAAGTTCAAAGTGTTGACTACGATGAGAGTTTCTCACTCGTATCTATGCTTAAGTCTGTCCGAATCATGTTAGCAATTGCCACATTTTATGAAATCTGGCAAATGGATAAACAAAACTGCATTCCTTAATGGATTTCTTAAAGAAGAGTTGTATATGATGCAACCAGTAGGTTTTGTCAATCCTAAAGGTCCTAACAAAATATGCAAGCTCCAGCGATTCATCTATGGACTGGTGGAAGCATCTCAGAGTTGGAATACACGCATTGATAAGTTGATCAAAGCATATAGTTTTATACAGACTTGCGGTGAAGCCTGTATTTACAAGAAAGTGAGTGGGAGCACTACAACATTTCTGATAAGTATATGTGAATGACATATTGTTGATCGGAAATAATGTAGAATTATTCTGTAAAGCATAAAGGAGTGTTTGAAAGGAGTTTTTCAAAGAAAGACTTCGGTGAAGCTGCTTACGTATTGAGCATCAAGATCTATAGAGATAGATCAAGACGCTTGATAAGTTTTTTCAATAAATACATACCTTGACAAGATTTTGAAGTAGTTCAAAATGGAACAGTCAAAGAAAGAGTTCATGCCTGTATTACAAGGGGTGAAATTGAGTAAGACTCAAAGCCCGACCACGGCAGAAGATAGAAAGAGAATGAAAGTCATTCCCTATGCCTTGGCCATAGGTTCTATAAAGTATGCCATGCTGTGTACCAGATCTATTGTATACCCTACACTGATTTTGGCAAGGGAGTACAATAGTGATCTAGGAGTAGATCACTAGACAGCGGTCAAAATTATCCTTAGTGGAATAAGGATATGTTTCTCGATTATGGAAGTGAAAAAAGGTTCGTCGTAAAGGGTTACGCCGATGCATGTTTTGACACTAATCTAGATAACTCTAAGTCTCGGTCTAGATACATATTGAAAGTGGGAGCAATTAGCTAGAGTAGCTCCATGCAGAGCATTGTTGACATAGAAATTTGCAAAATACATGTGGATCTGAATGTGGTAGACCCGTTGACTAAGATTCTCTCACAAGCAAAACATGGTCACACCATAGTACTCTTTGGGTGTTAATCACATAGAGATGTGAACTAGATTACTGATCTAGTAAACCCTTTGAGTGTTGGTCACATGATGATGTGAACTATGGGTGTTAATCACATGATGATGTGAACTATTGCTGTTAAATCACATGGCGATGCGAACTAGATTATTGACTCTAGTGCAAGTGGGAGACTGAAGGAAATATGCCCTAGAGGCAATAATAAAGATATTATTTATTTCCTTATTTCATGATAAATGTTTATTATTCATGCTAGAATTGTATTAACCGGAAACATGATACATGTGTGAATACATAGACAAACAGAGTGTCACTAGTATGCCTCTACTTGACTAGCTCGTTAATCAAAGATGGTTATGTTTCCTAACCATGAACAAAGTGTTGTTATTTGATTAACGAGGTCACATCATTAGTTGAATGATCTGATTGACATGACCCATTCCATTAGCTTAGCACCCGATCATTTAGTATGTTGCTATTGCTTTCTTCATGACTTATACATGTTCCTATGACTATGAGATTATGCAACTCCCGTTTACCGGAGGAACACTTTGTGTGCTACCAAATGTCACAACGTAACTGGGTGATTATAAAGGAGCTCTATAGCTGTCTCCAAAGGTAGATGTTGGGTTGGCGTATTTCGAGATTAGGATTTGTCACTCCGATTGTCGGAGAGGTATCTCTGGGCCCTCTCGGTAATGCACATTACATAAGCCTTGCAAGCATTGCAACTAATGAGTTAGTTGCGGGATGATGTATTACAGAACGAGTAAAGAGACTTACCGGTAACGAGATTGAACTAGGTATTGGATACCGACGATCGAATCTCGGGCAAGTAACATACCGATGACAAAGGGAACAACGTATGTTGTTATGCGGTCTGACCGATAAAGATCTTCGTAGAATATGTAGGAGCCAATATGGGCATCCAGGTCCCGCTATTGGTTATTGACCAGAGATTTGTCTCAGTCATGTCTACATTGTTCTCGAACCATAGGGTCCGCACGCTTAACGTTACGATGACAGTTATTATGAGTTTATGCATTTTGATGTACCGAAGTTAGTTCGGAGTCCCGGATGTGATCACGGACATGACGAGGATTCTCAAAATGGTCGAGACATAAAGATTGATATATTGGATGACTATATTCGGACACCGGAAGGGTTCCGGAGAACTATCGGATAAAACCGGAGCACCGGGGGGTTACCGGAACCCCCCGGGGGGTTAATGGGCCTCATGGGCCTAATGTGGAGAAGAGGAAGGGGCTGCCAGGGCAGGCCGAGCGCCTCCTCTCCCCCTAGTCCGAATTGGACAAGGAGGGAGGGGCGGCGCCCCCCCTTTCCTATTCTCCCTCCACCTCTCCTAGTTGGACAAGGTTTGGGGGGGGCGTCCTACTCCCGGTAGGAGTAGGACTCCTCCTGCGCGCCACCATAGGGCCGGCCGCAACCCCCCCCTTGGATCCTTTTATATACGGGGGCAGGGGCACCTATAGACACACAAGTTGATGCACGCGATCGTTCCTTAGCCATGTGCGGTGCCCCCTGCCACCATATTCCACCTCGATCATATCGTTGTAGTGCTTAGGCGAAGCCCTGCGTCGGTAGAACATCATCATCATCACCACGCCGTTGTGCTGACGGAACTCATCCCCGAAGCTTTGCTGGATCGGAGCTCGGGGTGCATCATCGAGCTGTACATGTGCTAAGAAGTCGGAGTAATGGTGCTTGGATCGGTCGGATCGGGAAGACGTACGACTACTTCCTCTACGTTGCGTCAACGCTTCCGTTGCAGTCTACGAAGGGTACGTAGACAACACTCTCCCCTCTCGTTGCTATGCATCACCATGATCTTGCGTGTGCGTAGGAATTTTTTTGAAATTACTGCGTTCCCCAACAAAGATGCGATCGCTTGAGGGCAAGGCTTGGGCCGGTGCAAATGGAGATTGGGTTGTTTACATTGGGTCCAACTGCGAGTGGGAACTTGTGAATGTGTACACTCGTCACAGGGTTCCACTTCCAAAAATCTCAGCACACTGCCCAGAGGTTGAGCACACCGGTAATGTACGCACGTTCAAATACGATCATGGTGACTGTATTCTACAGAAGATAGCAATCAGTCGAGTTCCCAACCGCTCTTGGAATTGCAGCAACTATGATGTTGTTGCTATCTTCGACAAGCTTGTTGCCTTCGTTGATGATTTCACTCGATGGATATTGCTCAAAAATCAGTTTCTGTACGCGGATGAGTACTGTGATGCAATTCAATATGAGCGCCTTGTGTTTGCTGCCACCAATCGTGGCACTGTTTTCTCATGGCATCCTCATAGTTTCGGTACGTTTGTCTTCCACCATAATTATAATTGTTTCATCCACATGCATGTGGGTTAGCAAGTTTCCCTTTACTAATTAACCTTCTTCTTGTGTTTCCAAGGTCCTGTGAACATCCCACCACCTATACTTGAAATTTTTTATAACCAAGGGGGAGATGACGATGGTGATGATCACGAGCATGAGGACGAGCAGCGCCCATATACTCAGTTGCGCCTGGCAACTAATTCCGATGGATCACCTCTTCTTGTGTGTATAAAGCCCACTGATGATGTTACTGCTAAGGAAGTAGGTGTCTCCCATGGTCGCACTCTCCGGACCTATTCCAACACCCGTTGCATGGTATTTGGTATGGATACTAGTGTGCTAGCGCCAACTCCTTCTCCCTGGTACAGAATTGATAGTCTTGGAGAAAACTCGCTCTTCCTTGGACAAAACTATCCGATGATGGTGAAAGGCGATCCAACTGCTGTTGATACATTTATGAGAAGCAACCGTGTCTATACCTCTGACATTTGTGTGGTTCCCTACCCTTGTAGGGATATAGTAGGCCACTTCAGCCTGGATGATCAGTCCTGTGGTGGTTTCCAGATCGACAATCGATGGCCGTTCCCAGAGAATCACTTGTGGTTCAAATCAAGCGTTTCCAACACCGAGGAATGGTTGAGTTGAAGTTCATTTCATTCCTTGTTATTTGTTGTATGGTGAAAACTTTAGTATTTATAATGTGTCCTCGTTGTCGATGTGGGTTGATGACCTGTTGTATGTAATAAAATGATATGCGTGTGATAAACTTACTAAATTTATGAATGGTTTCGAGTCACTTCTCTGAGTGAGTGGTGCGACGAGGCAAAAAAATATTTTCCGAATACATAATTGTACGTGCATTGCAACAGGCTATCGGATGAGGCCAATCAACAATAGTAGTACACTATTTGTACTAGCTTCAGATTCTTCGCACGTCGGGCGGGTGTTTTTACTGTAGCCATATGTTAATGTGTTCGTTGTACGTAACCAGCACCTTGAATCCTCGATACTAGTACTATATAGTAGGAGTAAGTAGTAGAGAGTAGTAGGGTGGCATGGGCCAGAACAAGCATTCACGTCCAGGAGTACGGCACACGCCACCACCACAACATCCATCTGACACCATATTATTTCTTGGAGTCGGTGCTAGAGCAATCTCTTCAACCTCGTCATTTCTCTAACTTCAGCCATCGCGCGGCGGGCGAGGTGGGGGTTTGCCGATAGTCGGTTTCCTTAACTGCGGTCCCACTTGTAAGGGCAACTCCAACGCACGACCCCAAATGCAGCTCCATTTTGCACGGACTCCAATGATAATTTTGACTAGAAAAGCAAGACCAAAGAAAACAAGAACCACAAGAATACATTTTACTACTCCTGTAAGTTGGATTAGTGCCTTCTCGATGCATTCATTGTTGATCTGCGGAGGCTCGATCTTCCGTGTGTGCTAGCTAAAAGTGATAGAACATCTACTAAATTTCGCTCTATCAATATATGGATGTACTCTTCTTCCCAATACAAAAACTTGCATCCATTCTACGCCCTCCGTTGCACAATACATGCCTTCTATTTGTAAAAATATATATGTATCTAGACATGTCTTAATATATAGGTACATCCATTTTTGGACAAATGGACGTCAAGTATTTTGGAACAGAGGGAGTACACAATAAATTTTTTAAGTTAGCACAACTAGTCTAACCCGAGAGCAGAACCGAAGATTTGGTCGGGTTCTTTCTCCTTTTGCCGACACGTGGGACATCTAGCATCCAGGTCGTGTCATGAAAGAAAATAGAGTGGTAGTTGAAGCCACGAGATGTGCATCTTGGGTTAAACTGTAAATAGAATCTTACTACTCTTGAGTAACTCCAAAAGCGGCCACCGAAGATCTTTATTGGATTTGTTTTTCATCACTAGCACGTCGAGGTGAAAGATGTGCAGGTTCAGTGGGTCCTCTTGCGTTTTCACTGAAATGTGGGGCCGCATGTGAGCAAACAGACGATGGGATCCGCGCGTCCGCTAGCTGGCTGAGAGGAGAGATAGAGGAGGGCTGAGCACGGACTGTAGGAAATTTGTTCTACGTACCTCGATATAGGCTCGATATAGTGGGGTGGCATGGGCCATAGCTCAGTAGCATTCACGTCTAGCAGTACGGCACACGCCACCCACACGAGTCCCATCTGACACCAATTTTCTTGGAGTCCATGCTACAGCCATCTCTTCTCCCTCCTGTTTTCTCAGCAATCGCGCGGTGGGCGGGGTGGGGGTTTGCCGATAGTCGGTTTGCTCAACTGCGGTCCCACTTGTAAGTGAAAATGCAACACCGCACGCATTCCCACTTGAGCGACGTGCCGGACCAACCGTGTGGGGGTGCAACGCGAACACGGCAGGCTTTTCCTTTTGAACTCGTAACTTGTAAAATTTGGTTCTGCTCCATGGCGCGACCGATACATAGAAAATAATGATTTTTCCTAGAGTAATGAGAAGTTTGGTTCTGGCGCCGTTCATGCATAGAGTACGTACGAAAATTATGAAGTTGATGCGAAAGGTAAGATAATTACTGTAGTATCATATACTACTACATAGATTTGATGGAAAGATAAAAATACATACGGATCAATCAACGTTCAACGACATCCTCATGCCCTAGTGCGCCGGGTCACCAGCCAACGTGTGAGGAGCAGCGGCGTTGGCGGCGAGCTCAACGTGCTTCTGAACAGTGCCATCCAAGGATGCCCTGCGCTCCAAGATTGCCAGCGTCCTATCGTCCTCCTCTTGCATGTAGTAGTCCTTGTGGACAATTTGCACATAGACGTGGGTGATTATGTCGATGGTGTCTTGCTGCGCCAGCCGCTGCACGGCGAGTGCGACCTCGAGGTGGACATTCTCCGGCGCAACGATGGGCAGTCGCAGTGCCACCAGTGTGTCGAAGAGGTTGCTACCATAGTGGCCATTGAGGGTGGCGGGCATCATAGAGCCTGGGCGCGTCAGCTGGAGGCTTACGTCAAAGTCGTTCGCAAGCTTCTTGATGATGGTGAACTTGTCGAGGAAACCGACGAGGACCTCGTCGAACAAGGAGATAAAGTTGTCGTCCAAGCGGCCCCTCGCCCTGGTGGCCTCAAGCAATACTACCTGGAGACGTTCCTCGGTGCCGGTGGACGTGGTAGTACTCCTAAATCCAGACGGTGGTGCTACTAGTACTAGTAGTAGTACTACCAATGTAGTAGTAGGAGTACTAGCACTGTACTACCCGTTGGTCAAATTATTATGTGCTGCTCCTCACAGTGAAGTGACAAGACCCTGCGCCGGAGATGACACCTGAGTATAGGCACCGTGTTCGGCATACCATAGTCAGCCTCATCGTCTGCAGTCACTATCATCATGGCTATAGAGCTAGCCTTCTTACAACTAGCCCCGTTCGACATAATTTCCCATGCGTAGATGCCAGTGCATTGCATGGAACACCAAGATTGGGGGTGGACGGCTCCGGCAGCGGCTATCGCGCCAGATTTTTCCACGACCTTCTACTCCTAGATGTGTACACGTGTGCTGGTGTGTGTTGTGTGCTGGGTGTGCGTGAGTGCGTCCTTCTGTGCATGCCGCCGCACAGTGGTGAATTGTGCGCGAGTGTGTGCTTCGCGCGCAAGAAGTTTGTCCTCAATGCGCCCTCAATTTACTAGTGTGCGGGGTGCTACCCCGAGTGGTTTCAACTTTGTTTACTTCACCGCGTGTCAGATGGGCCTCTAGTTTACTTATTTTCACCCACTGCCACATGGGCCAGCACACGAAGATACAGAACACGAGCTGACAAGGAAGCATGTGGATTGGTTGACCGGTCAACTAAACAATATACGGAGCTATACGCTGACACAGTGAGCGTATAATTCGTCGGTATAGAGAGTTCGAGTGAGAGGGGAGGCCCGTGAGAGATAGCAGAGAGAGAGAGAGAAAGAGCTAGTCCCTCCGTTCGATAATGTAGTTCCAACATTTTTTTAAGTCAAACTTTTGAAACTTTGATCGAGTTTATAAATAAATTACTTATATCTACAATATCAAAGATAAATGATAGTATGAAATAAGTACATGTTGTGATGAATCTAATGATCGTTCTAGATGTAAATGTTTTTCTCCACATATACCCGGTCAAACATTTCTGAGGTTTGACTTTTCAAAACATCCATATGCTTATGGACATGACAGAGTCCCTAACAAGAGAGAGAGAGAGAGAGAGAGAGTGAAAAAAGTGTGTGTGCGTGTGTGAAAGATATATGGACAACACACGATAAAACTAGAGAAAAAGCGTGTGTGTCTTATGCAAACATATCACACATGCATCTTCGACAACGGAGGCAAGGTGAGGAGATAGTGTGTGGTTGTTTGTAACCGAGAGAGCAAAACCCCTAGCACGGGGCCAAGAGGGGTCTGACAAACAAGGGAGAGAGGTTGAGAGAGACGTACGGAGAAAATGCAGACATGGGGAGGAGAGAGTGTATGTTTGTCATAGAGAGATCTCCTGGAGATCGTGATGGGACTACATGGGTGGGAGATCGAGTGACAAGGTGTGTGCGCGATAGAAGATGCCCCGAGAGATATCGAGATAGACGTATGGATGGAAGGAGACAATACGTGTGTTCCTGTTGGCTAGTAAGAGATAATCATACTTAGGAGGGGGGTGCGTGTCACATGGAGAGAGAACAAGGGCGGAGAGTGTTGGATGGGTCTATATGTATAGCGCGAGCGAGACATGTGTATGTGTGAACCAGGGAGATATAAGGCTGGTTTGGCTTGCGTCCTGAGCATCTTTTGCTTGGCCTGGGGTTGTGGCTGGATTTCATGCACGCTTGTTTGGTTGCTACCCTGTGAAAAAGAAAGCCCGCCTGGCCTGGGTTCCCTTGCACTTTAATTAGCCTGGCTGAGCTCTAGACACTGCAAGTAGCCTGGCCCAGGCGACCGATTTCGAAGACCTGGTCGTGCCTGGTCGTGTTGCCACGAGCCTAACAGCAACATGGATGGATATTAGCATTAAATAATTGATACATGGATTGATTGATGGGATGTTGATGCTTTGCCTGGCCCAAGCATGAACCAAACGCTTCAGCACCACACAAGCCTGGCCAGGCAGAAATATTTTACATCTCACATCCACACCAGGCAGTACTGGCCATCAAGGCATGAGGGTCAGGTCATGAACCAAACTGACCAATAAAGTTTGAGAGATATTGAGGAGCCCCGATAAGGCTGAGTGGTGCGTCAGATAGCTGAGAGGGGGAAAGAGATATTCCATCTGCTCGATAATGCAGTGCATGTAATTTCTTTTGGAAACTTTGATCAGGTTTACGCAACTGTTATTTATATCTACAATACCAAAGATACATCATACAAAACTACATCTCATGGTGAATCTAATGGCATATGTTTGCCGTACTAGATGTAATTCTTTTTCTCCACGTACATGGTCAAACTTTGTGATGTTTGACTTTTCAATAAATCTATATGCTATGGACCGAGGAGAGTGCCTCAGTCGAGACAGATCAAGTGCGTGTGAAGAAGAATGAGTAAGTGTGCAAAAAGAGTATGTGTGTGAAAGAGAAAGTGACAACAAACGATAAATTAGAGAGAGAGTGTGTTTTTTCGTTTCTTATGCGAACATATCACGCATGCATCTCTGTGTTGGGAAACGTAGTAATTTCAAAAAAACTCCTACGCACACGCAAGATCATGGTGATGCATAGCAACGAGAGGGGAGAGTGTTGTCTACGGACCCTCGTAGACCGAAGCGGAAGCGTTGACACAACGTAGAGGAAGTAATCGTACGTCTTCCCGGTCCAACCGATCCAAGCACCGTTACTCCGGCACCTCCGAGTTCTCGACACACGTACAGCTCGATGACGCACCCCGGGCTCCGATCCAGCAAAGCTTCGGGGAGGAGTTTCGTCAGCACAACGGCGTGGTGACGACATTGATGTTTAACCGTCGTAGGGCTTCGCCTAAGCACCGCTACAATATGATCGAGGTGTAATATCGTGGAGGGGTGGACCGCACACGGCTAAGGAACGCGCGGCCTGCCCTGGCTGCCTTTCCTCTTCTCCACTTTAGGCCGATGAGGCCCATTAACCCCTAGGGGGTTCCGGTAACCCCCCGGTTCTCTGGTTTTATCCGAAACTTCCCCGGAACACTTCTGGTGTCCGAATATAGCCATCCAATATATCAATCTTTATGTCTCGGCCATTTCGAGACTCCTCGTTATGTCCGTGATCATATCCGGGACTCCGAACAACCTTCGGTACATCAAAATACATAAACTCATAATGAAACTGTCATCGTAACTTTAAGCGTGCGGACCCTATGGTTCGAGAAAAATGCAGACATGACCAAGACACGTCTCCGGTCAATAACCAATAGCGGGACCTGGATGCCCATATTGGCTCCTACATATTCTACGAAGATCTTTATCGGTCAGACCGCATAACTACATACGTTGTTCCCTTTGTCATCGGTATCTTACTTGCCTGAGATTCGATCGTCGGTATCCAATACCTAGTTCAATCTCGTTACCGGCAAGTCTCTTTACTCGATCCGTAATACATCATCTCACAACTAACATAGTAGTTGCAATGCTTGCAAGGCTTATGTGATGTGTATTACTGAGAGGGCCCAGAGATACCTCTCCGTCAGACGGAGTGACAAATCCTAATCTCGAAATACGCCAACCTAACATGTTCCTTTGGAGACTCCTGTAGAGCTCCTTTATAATCACCCAGTTACATTGTGTCGTTTGGTAGCACACAAAGTGTTCCTCCGGTAAACGGGAGTTGCATAATCTCATAGTCATAGGAACATGTATAAGTCATGAAGAAAGCAATAGCAACATACTAAACGATCGGGTGCTAAGCTAATGGAATGGGTCATGTCAATCAGATCATTCAACTAATGATGTGATCCCGTTAATCAAATAACAACTCTTTGTTTATGGTTAGGAAACACAACCATCTTTGATTAACGAGCTAGTCAAGTAGAGGCATACTAGTGACACTTTGTCTATGTATTCACACATGTATTATGTTTCCGGTTTATACAATTCTAGCATGAATAATAAACATTTATCATGATATAAGGAAATAAATAATAACTTTATTATTGCCTCTAGGGCATATTTCCTTCAGTCTCCCACTTGCACTAGAGTCAATAATCTAGATTACACAGTAATGATTCTAACACCCATGGAGCCTTGGTGTTGATCATGTTTTGCTCGTGGAAGAAGCTTAGGTCAATGGGTCTGCTACATTCAGATCCGTATGTATCTTGCAAATTTCTATGTCTCCCACCGGGACTAGATCCCGGATGGAATTGAAGCGTCTCTTGATGTGCTTGGTTCTTTTGTGAAATCTGGATTCCTTTGCCAAGGCAATTACACCAGTATTGTCACAAAAGATTTTCATTGGACCCGATGCACTAGGTATGACACCTAGATCGGATATGAACTCCTTCATCCAGGCTCCTTCATTTGCTGCTTCCGAAGCAGCTATGTACTTCGCTTCACATGTAGATCCCGCCACGACGCTTTGTTTAGAACTGCACCAACTGACAGCTCCACCGTTTAATGTAAACACGTATCCAGTTTGCGATTTAGAATCGTCCGGATCAGTGTCAAAGCTTGCATCAACGTAACCATTTACAATGAGCTCTTTGTCACCTCCATATACGAGAAACATATCCTTAGTCCTTTTCAGGTACTTCAGGATGTTCTTGACCACTGTCTAGTGATCCACTCCTAGATTACTTTGGTACCTCCCTGCTAAACTTATAGCAAGGCACACATCAGGTCTGGTACACAGCATTGCATACATGATAGAGCCTATGGCTGAAGCATAGGGAACATCTTTCATTTTCTCTCTATCTTCTCCAGTGGTCGGGCATCGAGTTTGACTCAACTTCACACCTTGTAACACAGGCAAGAACCCTTTCTTTGCTTGATCCATTTTGAACTCCTTCAAAATCTTGTCAAGGTATGTGCTTTGTGAAAGTCCAATTAAGCGTCTTGATCTATCTCTATAGATCTTTATGCCTAATATGTAAGCAGCTTCACCGAGGTCTTTCATTGAAAAACTCTTATTCAAGTATCCCTTTATGCTATCCAGAAATTCTATATCATTTCCAATCAGTAATATGTCATCCACATATAATATCAGAAATGCTACAGAGCTCCCACTCACTTTCTTTTAAATACAGGCTTCTCCGAAAGTCTGTATAAAACCAAATGCTTTGATCACACTATCAAAGCGTTTATTCCAACTCTGAGAGGCTTGCACCAGTCCATAAATGGATCGCTGGAGCTTGCACACTTTGTTAGCTCCCTTTGGATCGACAAAACCTTCCGGTTGTATCATATACAATTCTTCTTCCAGAAATCCATTCAGGAATGCAGTTTTGACATCCATCTGCCAAATTTCATAATCATAAAATGTGGCAATTGCTAACATGATTTGGACAGACTTAAGCATCGCTACGGGTGAGAAGGTCTCATCGTAGTCAACCCCTTGAACTTGTCGAAAACCTTTTGTGACAAGTCGAGCTTTGTAGACAGTAATATTACCGTCAGCGTCAGTCTTCTTCTTGAAGATCCATTCATTCTCAATTGCTTGCCGATCATCGGGCAAGTCAACCAAAGTCCATACTTTGTTCTCATACATGGATCCCATCTCAGATTTCATGGCTTCAAGCCATTTTGCGGAATCTGGGCTCACCATCGCTTCTTCATAGTTCGTAGGTTCATCATGACGTAGCAGCATGATTTCCAGAACAGGATTACCGTACCACTCTGGCGCGGTTCTCACTCCGGTTGATCTACGAGGTTCAGTAGTATCTTGTCCTGAAGTTTCATGATCATTATCATTAGCTTCCTCACTAATTGGTGTAGGTGTCGCAGAAACAGTTTTCTGTGATGTACTATTTTCCAATAAGGGAGCAGGTACAGTTACCTCATCAAGTTCTAATTGAAGGAAATATGCCCTAGAGGCAATAATAAAGTTATTATTTATTTCCTTATATCATGATAAATGTTTATTATTCATGCTAGAATTGTATTAACCGGAAACATAATACATGTGTGAAAACATAGACCAACAGAGTGTCACTAGTATGCCTCTACTTGACTAGCTCGTTAATCAAAGATGGTTATGTTTCCTAACCATGAACAAAGAGTTGTTATTTGATTAACGAGGTCACATCATTAGTTGAATGATCTGATTGACATGACCCATTCCATTAGCTTAGCACCCGATCGTTTAGTATGTTGCTATTGCTTTCTTCATGACTTATACATGTTCCTATAACTATGAGATTATGCAACTCCCGTTTACCGGAGGAACACTTTGGGTACTACCAAACGTCACAACGTAACTGGGTGATTATAAAGGAGTACTACAGGTGTCTCCAATGGTAGATGTTGGGTTGGCGTATTTCGAGATTAGGGTTTGTCACTCCGATTGTCGGAGAGGTATCTCTGGGCCCTCTCGGTAATGCACATCACATAAGCCTTGCAAGCACTGCAACTAATATGTTAGTTGTGAGATGATGTATTACGGAACGATTAAAGAGACTTGCCAGTAACGATATTGAACTAGGTATTGGATACCGACGATCGAATCTCGGGCAAGTAACATACCGATGACAAAGGGAACAACGTATGTTGTTATGCGGTCTGACCGATAAAGATCTTCGTAGAATATGTAGGAGCCAATATGGGCATCCAGGTCCCGCTATTGGTTATTGACCGGAGACGTGTCTCGGTCATGTCTACATTGTTCTCGAACCGTTGGGTCCGCACGCTTAACGTTACGATGACAGTTATTATGAGTTTATGCATTTTGATGTACCGAAGGTTGTTCGGAGTCCCGGATGAGATCACGGACATGACGAGGAGTCTCGAAATGGTCGAGACGTAAAGATTGTTATATTGGAAGCCTATGTTTGGACATAGGAAGTGTTCCGGGTGAAATCGGGATTTTACCGGAATACCGGGAGGGTTACCGGAACCCCCCGGGAGACTAATGGGCCTATTGGGCCTTAGTGGAAAAGAGAGAAGGGGCAGCCCACAGCCTAGCCGCACGCCCCCCCTTCCCCAAGTCCTAGTAGGACTAGGAGAAGGGGCCGGCCCCCCTCTCTCTCCTTTTCCCCCCGGGAATCCTAATAGGATTAGGATTGGAGGGGGGAGTCCTACTCCCGGTGGGAGTAGGACTCCCTCTACGCCTCCCTCTCCCTGGCCGGCCGGCTCCCCCTCCTCCAACCTTTATATACGGGGGCAGGGGGCACCCCAAGACAGACAAGTGGATCCTTGAGATCGTTCCTTAGCCGTGTGCGGTGCCCCCTGCCACCAAATTCCACCTCGATCGTACCGTTACAGTGCTTAGGCGAAGCCCTGCGTCGGTAGTACATCAAGATCGTCACCACGCCGTCGTGCTGACAGAACTCTTCCTCGACGCTTTGCTGGATCGGAGCCCAAGGAACGTCATCGAGCTGAACGTGTGCTAAGAACTCGGAGGTGCCGGAGTAACGGTGCTTGGATCGGTCGGATCGGGAAGAAGACGTATGACTACTTCCTCTACGTTGTGTGATCGCTTCCGCAGTCGGTTTGCGTTGGTACGTAGACAACACTCTCCCCTCTCATTGCTGTGCATCACCATGATCTTGCGTGTGCGTAGGAAAATTTTTGAAATTACTGCGTTCCCCAATAGTGGCATCCGAGCCTAGGTTTTTATGGTTTGATGTTATATGCACGAGTAGAACACAAGTGAGTTGTGGGCGATACAAGTCATACTGCCTACCAGCATGTCATACTTTGGTTCGGCGGTATTGTTGGACGAGACGATCCGGACCAACCTTACGCGTACTCTTACGCGAGACCGGTTCCCTCGACGTGCTTTGCACATAGATGGCTTGCGGAAGACTGTCTCTCCAACTTTAGTTGAACCAAGTGTGGCTATGCCCGGTCCTTGAGAAGGTTAAAACGGAGTCTATTTGACGAACTATCGTTGTGGTTTTGATGCGTAGGTGAGATGAGTTCTTACTTAAGCCCGTAGCAGCCACGTAAAACTTGCAACAACAAAGTAGAGGACGTCTAACTTGTTTTTGCAGGGTATGTTGTGATGTGATATGGTCAAGGCATGATGCTGATTTTATTGTATGAGATGATCATGTTTTGTAACCGAGTTATCGGCAACTGGCAGGAGCCATATGGTTGTCGCTTTATTGTATGCAATGCAATCGCGATGTAATGCTTTACTTTATTACTAAACGGTAGTGATAGTCGTGGAAGCATAGGATTGGCGAGACGACAACGATGCTACGATGGAGATCAAGGTGTCGCGCCGGTGACGATGGTGATCATGACGGTGCTTCGGAGATGGAGATCGCAAGCACAAGATGATGATGGCCATATCATATTACTTATATTGATTGCATGTGATGTTTATCCTTTTATGCATCTTATCTTGCTTTGATTGACGGTAGCATTATAAGATGATCTCTCACTAAAATTATCAAGAAGTGTTCTCCCTGAGTAGGCACCGTTGCCAAAGTTCGTCGTGCCCAGACACCACGTGATGATCGGGTGTGATAAGCTCTACGTCCAAATACAACGGGAGCAAAACAGTTGCACACGCAGAATACTCAGGTTATACTTGACGAGCCAAGCATATACAGATATGGCCTCGGAACACGGAGACCGAAAGGTCGAGCGTGAATCATATAGTAGATATGATCAACATAACGATGTTCACCATTGAAAACTACTCCATCTCACGTGATGATCGGTTATGGTTTAGTTGATTTGGATCACGTGATCACTTAGAAGATTAGAGGGATGTCTATCTAAGTGGGAGTTCCTAAGTAATTTGATTAACTGAACTTAAACTTATCATGAACTTAGTACCTGATAGTATCTTGCTTGTTTATGTTGATTGTAGATAGATGGCTCGTGCTATTGTTCCGTTGAATTTTAATGCATTCCTTGAGAAAGCAAAGTTGAAAGATGATGGTAGCAATTACACGGACTGGGTCCGTAACCTGAGGATTATCCTCATTGCTGCACAGAAGAATTACGTCCTGGAAGCACCGCTAGGTGACAGGCCTGCTGCTGGAGCAACGCCAGATGTTATGAACGTCTGGCAGAGCAAAGCTGATGACTACTCGATAGTTCAGTGTGCCATGCTTTACGGCTTAGAATCGGGACTTCAACGACGTTTTGAACATCATGGAGCATATGAGATGTTCCAGGAGTTGAAGTTAATATTTCAAGCAAATGCCCGAATTGAGAGATATGAAGTCTCCAATAAGTTCTATAGCTGTAAGATGGAGGAGAACAGTTCTGTCAGTGAGCATATACTCAAGATGTCTGGGTATAATAATCACTTGATTCAGATGGGAGTCAATCTTCCAGATTACTGCGTCATTGACAGAATTCTCCAATCACTGCCACCAAGCTACAAGAGCTTCGTGATGAACTATAATATGCAAGGGATGAACAAGACTATTCCCGAGCTCTTCGCAATGCTGAAAGCTGCGGAGGTAGAAATCAAAAAGGAGCATCAAGTGTTGATGGTTAGCAAAACCACTAGTTTCAAGAAAAGGGGCAAAGGGAAGAAGAAGGGAAACTTCAAGAAGAACAGCAAGCAAGTTGCTGCTCAGGAGAAGAAACCCAAGTCTGGACCTAAGCCTGAAACTGAGTGCTTCTACTGCAAGCAGACTGGTCACTGGAAGCGGAACTGCCCCAAGTATTTGGCGGATAAGAAGGATGGCAAAGTGAGCAAAGGTATATATGTTATACATGTTATTGATGTGTACCTTACTAGAGCTCGCAGTAGCACCTGGGTATTTGATACTGGTTCTGTTGCTAATATTTGCAACTCGAAACAGGGACTACGGAATAAGCGGACGCTAGCAAAGGATGAGGTGACGATGTGCGTGGGAAACGGTTCCAAAGTCGATGTGATCGCGGTCAGCACGCTACCTCTACATCTACCTTCGGGATTAATATTAGACCTAAATAATTGTTATTTGGTGCCAGCGTTGAGCATGAACATTATATCTGGATCTTGTTTAATGCGAGACGGTTATTCATTTAAATCAGAGAATAATGGTTGTTCTATTTATATGAATAATATCTTTTATGGTCATGCACCTTTGAAGAGTGGTCTATTCTTGTTGAATCTCGAAGATAGCGATACACATATTCATAATGTAGAAGCCAAAAGATGCAAAGTTAATAATGATAGTGCAACTTATTTGTGGCACTGCCGTTTAGGTCATATCGGTGTAAAGCGCATGAAGAAACTCCATACTGATGGGCTTTTGGAACCACTTGATTATGAATCACTTGGTACTTGCGAACCGTGCCTCATAGGCAAGATGACTAAAACACCGTTCTCCGGAACTATGGAGAGAGCAACAGATTTATTGGAAATCATACATACCGATGTATGTGGTCCGATGAATATTGAGGCTCGTGGCGGATATCATTATTTTCTCACCTTCACAGATGATTTAAGCAGATATGGGTATATCTACTTAATGAAACATAAGTCTGAAACATTTGAAAAGTTCAAAGAATTTCAGAGTGAGGTTGAAAATCATCGTAACAAGAAAATAAAGTTTCTACGATCTGATCGTGGAGGAGAATATTTGAGTTACGAGTTTGGTGTACATTTGAAAAATTGTGGAATAGTTTCGCAACTCACGCCACCCGGAACACCACAACGTAATGGTGTGTCCGAACGTCGTAATCGTACTTTACTAGATATGGTGCGATCTATGATGTCTCTTACTGATTTACCGCTATCATTTTGGGGTTATGCTTTAGAGACGGCCGCATTCACGTTAAACAGGGCACCGTCAAAATCCGTTGAGACGACACCTTATGAACTATGGTTTGGCAAGAAACCAAAGTTGTCGTTTCTTAAAGTTTGGGGCTGCGATGCTTATGTGAAAAAGCTTCAACCTGATAAGCTCGAACCCAAATCGGAGAAGTGTGTCTTCATAGGATATCCAAAGGAAACTATTGGATACACCTTCTGTCACAGATCCGAAGGCAAGACTTTTGTTGCTAAATTCGGAAACTTTCTAGAGAAGGAGTTTCTCTCGAAAGAAGTGAGTGGGAGGAAAGTGGAACTTGACGAGGTAACTGTACCTGCTCCCTTATTGGAAAATAGTACATCACAGAAAACTATTTCTGCGACACCTATACCAATCAGTGAGGAAGCTGGTGATGATGATCATGAAGCTTCAGAACAAGATACTACTGAACCACGTAGATCAACCAGAGTGAGATCCGCACCAGAGTGGTACGGTAATCCAGTTCTGGAAGTCATGATGCTAGATCATGATGAACCTACGAACTATGAAGAAGCGATGGTGAGCCCAGATTCCGCAAAGTGGCTTGAGGCCACGAAATCTGAGATGGGATCCATGTATGAAAACAAAGTATGGACTTTGGTTGACTTGCCCAATGATCGGCAAGCAATTGAGAATAAATGGATCTTCAAGAAAAAGACTGACGCTGACGGTAATATTACTGTCTATAAAGCTCGACTTGTCGCGAAAGGTTTTCGACAAGTTCAAGGAGTTGACTACGATGAGACCTTCTCACCCGTAGCGATGCTTAAGTCCGTCAGAATTATGTTAGCAATTGCCGCATTTTATGATTATGAAATTTGGCAGATGGATGTCAAAACTGCATTCCTGAATGGATTTCTGGAAGAAGAGTTGTATATGATACAACCAGAAGGTTTTGTCGATCCAAAGGGAGCTAACAAAGTATTGAAACTCCAGCGATCCATTTATGGACTGGTGCAAGCATCTCGGAGTTGGAATAAACGCTTTGATAGTGTGATCAAAGCATTTGGCTTTATACAGACTTTTGGAGAAGCCTGTATTTACAAGAAAGTGAGTGGGAGCTCTGTAGCATTTCTAATATTATATGTGGATGACATATTGCTGATTGGAAATGATATAGAATTTCTGGATAGCATAAAGGGATACTTGAATAAAAGTTTTTCGATGAAAGACCTCGGGGAAGCTGCTTACATATTAGGCATAAAGATCTATAGAGATAGATGAAAACGCTTAATTGGACTTTCACAAAGCACATACCTTGACAAGATTTTGAAGAAGTTCAAAATGGATCAAGCAAAGAAAGGGTTCTTGCCTGTGTTACAAGGTATGAAGTTGAGTAAGACTCAATGCCCGACCACTGCAAAAGATAGAGAGAAAATGAAAGATGTTCCCTATGCTTCAGCCATAGGCTCTATCATGTATGCAATGCTGTGTACCAGACCTGATGTGTGCCTTGCTATAAGTTTAGCAGGGAGGTACCAAACTAATCCAGGAATGGATCACTGGACAGCGGTCATGAACGTCCTGAAATACCTGAAAAGGACTAAAGATATGTTTCTCGTATATGGAGGTGACAAAGAGCTCACCGTAAGAGGTTACGTTGATGCAAGCTTTGACACTGATCCGGACGATTCTAAATCGCAGACCAGATACGTGTTTACTTTAAACGGTGGAGCTGTCAGTTGGTGCAGTTCTAAACAAAGCGTCGTAGCGGGATCTACACGTGAAGCGGAGTACATAGCTGCTTCGGAAGCAGCAAACGAAGGAGTCTGGATGAAGGAGTTCATATCCGATCTAGGTGTCATACCTAATGCATCGGGTCCAATGAAAATCTTCTGTGACAATACTGGTGCAATTGCCTTGGCAAAGGAATCCAGATTTCACAAAAGAACCAAACACATCAAGAGACGCTTCAACTCCATCCGGGATTTAGTCCAGGTGGGAGACATAGAGATTTGCAAGATACATACGGATCTGAATGTTGCAGACCCGTTGACTAAGCCTCTTCCACGAGCAAAACATGATCAGCACCAAGGCTCCATGGGTGTTAGAATCATTACTGTGTAATCTAGATTATTGACTCTAGTGCAAGTGGGAGACTGAAGGAAATATGCCCTAGAGGCAATAATAAAGTTATTATTTATTTCCTTATATCATGATAAATGTTTATTATTCATGCTAGAATTGTATTAACCGGAAACATAATACATGTGTGAATACATAGACCAACAGAGTGTCACTAGTATGCCTCTACTTGACTAGCTCGTTAATCAAAGATGGTTATGTTTCCTAACCATGAACAAAGAGTTGTTATTTGATTAACGAGGTCACATCATTAGTTGAATGATCTGATTGACATGACCCATTCCATTAGCTTAGCACCCGATCGTTTAGTATGTTGCTATTGCTTTCTTCATGACTTATACATGTTCCTATAACTATGAGATTATGCAACTCCCGTTTACCGGAGGAACACTTTGGGTACTACCAAACGTCACAACGTAACTGGGTGATTATAAAGGTGTACTACAGGTGTCTCCAATGGTAGATGTTGGGTTGGCGTATTTCGAGATTAGGGTTTGTCACTCCGATTGTCGGAGAGGTATCTCTGGGCCCTCTCGGTAATGCACATCACATAAGCCTTGCAAGCACTGCAACTAATATGTTAGTTGTGAGATGATGTATTACGGAACGAGTAAAGAGACTTGCCAGTAACGAGATTGAACTAGGTATTGGATACCGATGATCGAATCTCGGGCAAGTAACATACCGATGACAAAGGGAACAACGTATGTTGTTATGCGGTCTGACCGATAAAGATCTTCGTAGAATATGTAGGAGCCAATATGGGCATCCAGGTCCTGCTATTGGTTATTGACCGGAGATGTGTCTCGGTCATGTCTACATTGTTCTCGAACCGTAGGGTCCGCACGCTTAACGTTACGATGACAGTTATTATGAGTTTATGCATTTTGATGTACCGAAGGTTGTTCGGAGTCCCGGATGAGATCACGGACATGACGAGGAGTCTCGAAATGGTCGAGACGTAAAGATTGATATATTGGAAGCCTATGTTTGGACATAGGAAGTGTTCCGGGTGAAATCGGGATTTTACCGGAATACCGGGAGGGTTACCGGAACCCCCCGGGAGACTAATGGGCCTATTGGGCCTTAGTGGAAAAGAGAGAAGGGGCAGCCCACAGCCTAGCCGCGCGCCCCCCCTTCCCCAAGTCCTAGTAGGACTAGGAGAAGGGGCCGGGCCCCCTCTCTCTCCTTTCCCCCCCGGGAGTCCTAATAGGATTAGGATTGGAGGGGGGAGTCCTACTCCCGGTGGGAGTAGGACTCCCTCTGCGCCCTCCTCTCCCTGGCCGGCCGGCTCCCCCTCCTCCAACCTTTATATACGGGGGCAGGGGGCACCCCAAGACAGACAAGTTGATCCTTGAGATCGTTCCTTAGCCGTGTGCGGTGCCCCCTGCCACCAAATTCCACCTCGATCGTACCGTTACGGTGCTTAGGCGAAGCCCTGCGTCGGTAGTACATCTAGATCGTCACCACGCCGTCGTGCTGACGGAACTCTTCCTCGACGCTTTGCTGGATCGGAGCCCGAGGAACGTCATCGAGCTGAACGTGTGCTAAGAACTCGGAGGTGCCGGAGTAACGGTGCTTGGATCGGTCGGATCGGGAAGAAGACGTACGACTACTTCCTCTACGTTGTGTGATCGCTTCCGCAGTCGGTCTGCGTTGGTACGTAGACAACACTCTCCCCTCTCGTTGCTGTGCATCACCATGATCTTGCGTGTGCGTAGGAAAATTTTCGAAATTACTGCGTTCCCCAACACTACTTTCCTCCCACTTACTTCTTTCGAGAGAAACTCCTTCTCCAGAAAGTTTCCGAATTTAGCAACAAAAGTCTTGCCTTCGGATCTGTGATAGAAGGTGTATCCAATAGTTTCCTTTGGATATCCTATGAAGACACATTTCTCCGATTTGGGTTCCAGCTTATCAGGTTGAAGCTTTTTCACATAAGCATCGCAACCCCAAACTTTCAGAAATGACAACTTTGGTTTCTTGCCAAACCATAGTTCATACGGCGTCGTCTCAACGGATTTCGATGGTGCCTTATTCAACGTGAATGCGGCCATCTCTAAAGCATAACCCCAAAACGATAGCGGTAAATCAGTAAGAGACATCATAGATCGCACCATATCTAGTAAAGTACGATTACGACGTTCGGACACACCATTACACTGTGGTGTTCCAGGTGGCGTGAGTTGCGAAACTATTCCGCATTGCTTCAAATGTACACCAAGCTCGTAACTCAAATATTCTCCTCCACGATCAGATCGTAGAAACTTTATTTTCTTTTTACGATGATTTTCAACTTCACTCTGAAATTCTTTGAACTTTTCAAATGTTTCAGACTTATGTTTCATTAAGTAGATATACCAATATCTGCTTAAGTCATCTGTGAAGGTGAGAAAATAACGATATCCACCACGAGCCTCAATATTCATCGGACCACATACATCTGTATGTATGATTTCCAACAAATCTGTTGCTCTCTCCATAGTACTGGAGAATGGTGTTTTAGTCATCTTGCCCATGAGGCACGGTTTGCAAGTACCAAGTGATTCGTAATCAAGTGGTTCCAAAAGTCCATCAGTATGG
This sequence comes from Triticum monococcum, assembly GCA_034509565.1. Classification (NCBI taxonomy): domain Eukaryota; kingdom Viridiplantae; phylum Streptophyta; class Magnoliopsida; order Poales; family Poaceae; genus Triticum; species Triticum monococcum. Next base: position 23,062,665 of record CM067842.1, on the reverse strand, counting down.
AGTTTCTTCATGCGCTTTACACTGATATGACCTAAACGGTAGTGCCACAAATAAGTTGCACCATCATTATTAACTCTGCATCTTTTGGTTTCAACATTATGAATATGTGTATCACTACTATCGAGATTCAATAAGAATAGACCACTCTTCAAGGGTGCATGACCATAAAAGATATTACTCATATAAATAGAACAACCATTATTCTCTGATTTAAATGAATAACCGTCTCGCATTAAAAAAGATCCAGATATAATGTTCATGCTCAATGCTGGCACCAAATAACAATTATTTAGGTCTAATACTAATCCCGAAGGTAGATGTAGAGGTAGCGTGCCGACCGCGATCACATCGACTTTGGAACCGTTTCCCACGCGCATCGTCACCTCGTCCTTAGCCAATCTTCGCTTAATTCGTAGTCCCTGCTTCGAGTTGCAAATATTAGCAACAGAACCAGTATCAAATACCCAGGTGCTACTGCGAGCATTAGTAAGGTACACATCAATAACATGTATATCACATATACCTTTGTTCACCTTGCCATCCTTCTTATCCGCCAAATACTTGGGGCAGTTCCGCTTCAAGTGACCAGTCTGCCTTTTGTAGAAGCACTCAGTTTCAGGCTTAGGTCCAGACTTGGGTTTCTTCTCTTGAGCAACAACTTGCTTGCCATTCTTCTTGAAGTTCCCCTTCTTCTTCCCTTTGCCCTTTTTCTTGAAACTAGAGGTCTTGTTGACCATCAACACTTGATGCTCCTTTTTGATTTCTACCTCCGCAGCTTTCAGCATTGCGAAGAGCTCGGGAATAGTTTTATTCATCCCTTGCATATTATAGTTCATCACAAAGCTCTTGTAGCTTGGTGGCAGTGATTGGAGAATTCTGTCAATGACGCAATCATCTGGAATATTAACTCCCATCTGAATCAAGTGATTATTATACCCAGACATTTTGAGTATATGCTCACTGACAGAACTGTTCTCCTCCATCTTGCAGCTATAGAACTTATTGGAGACTTCATATCTCTCAATCCGGGCATTTGCTTGAAATATTAACTTCAACTCCTGGAACATCTCATATGCTCCATGACGTTCAAAACGTCGTTGAAGTCCCGATTCTAAGCCGTAAAGCATGGCACACTGAACTATCGATTAGTCATCAGCTTTGCTCTGCCAGACGTTCATAACATCTGGTGTTGCTCCAGTAGCAGGCCTGGCACCCAGCAGTGCTTCCAGGACGTAATTCTTCTGTGCAGCAATGAGGATAATCCTCAAGTTACGGACCCAGTCCGTGTAATTGCTACCATCATCTTTCAACTTTGCTTTCTCAAGGAACGCATTAAAATTCAATGGAACAACAGCACGGGCCATCTATCTACAACCAAACATACATAAGCAAGATACTATTAGGTACTAAGTTCATGATAAATTTAAGTTCAATTAATTAAATTACTTAAAGAACTCCCACTTAGATAGACATCCCTCTAATCCTCTAAGTGATCACGTGATCCAAATCAACTAAACCATGTACGATCATCACGTGAGATGGAGTAGTTTCATTGGTGAACATCACTATGTTGATCATATCTACTATATGATTCACGCTCGACCTTTCGGTCTCCGTATTCCAAGGCCATATCTGCATATGCTTGGCTCGTCAAGTATAACCTGAGTATTCTGCGTGTGCAACTGTTTTACACCCGTTGTATTTGAACGTAGAGCCTATCACACCCGATCATCACGTGGTGTCTCAACACGAAGAACTTTCGCAATGGTGCATACTCAGGGAGAACACATCTTGGTAATTTTAGTGAGAGATCATCTTATAATGCTACCGTCAATCAAAGCAAGATAAGATGCATATAGGATAAACATCACATGCAATCAATATAAGTGATATGATATGGCCATCATCATCTTGTGCTTGTGATCTCCATCTCCGAAGCACCGTCATGATCACCATCGTCACCGGCGCGACACCTTGATCTCCATCGTAGCATCGTTGTCGTCTCGCCAATCTTATGCTTCCACGACTATCGCTACCGCTTAGTGATAAAGTAAAGCATTACATCGCGATTGCATTGCATACAATAAAGTGACAACCATATGGCTCCTGCCAGTTGCCGATAACTCGGTTACAAAACATGATCATCTCATACAATAAAATTTAGCATCATGTCTTGACCATATCACATCACAACATGCCCTGCAAAACCAAGTTAGACGTCCTCTACTTTGTTTGTTGCAAGTTTTACGTGGCTGCTACGGGCTTAAGCAAGAACCAATCTTCCCTACGCATCAAAACTACAACGATAGTTTGTCAAGTTGATGCCGTTTTAACCTTCGCAAGGACCGGGCGTAACCACACTAAGGTTCAACAAAAGTTGGAGAAACAGTCACCCGCAAGCCACCTATGTGCAAAGCACGTTGGGAGAACCGGTCTCGCGTAAGCGTACGCGTAATGTCGGTCTGGGCCGCTTCATCCAACAATACCGCCGAACCAAAGTATGACATGCTGGTAGGCAGTATGACTTATATCGCCCACAACTCACTTGTGTTATACTCGTGCATATAACATCAAACCATAAAACCTAGGCTCGGATGCCACTGTTGGGAAACGTAGTAATTTCAAAAAAATTCCTACGCACACACAATAATCCCTCGTAGACCGAAGCGGAAGCGTTGCGCAACATAGAGGAAATAGTTGTACGTCTTCCCGGTCCAACCGATCCAAGCACCGTTACTCCGGCACCTCCGAGTTCTTGACACACGTACAGCTCGATGACGCACCCCGGGCTCCGATCCAGCAAAGCTTCGGGGAGGAGTTTCGTCAGCATGACGGCATGGTGACGATCTTGATGTTTAACCGTCCCAAGGCTTCGCCTAAGCACTGCTACAATATGATCGAGGTGTAATATCGTGGAGGGGGCCACCACACACGGCTAAGGAACGATCACGAAGATCAACTTGTGTGTCCTAGGGTGCCCCCTTGCCCCTGTATATAAAGGAGCCAAGAGGGGGTGCGGCCGGCCCTAGTAGGAGGCGCGCAGGAGGAGTCCTACTCCTACCGGGAGTTGGACTCCCCTCCCTTTCGTTGTCCAAGTAGGAGAGGGGGAAGGAAGGAAGAGAGGAGAGGAAGGAAAGGGGGGGCGCCGCCCCTCCCTCCTTGTCCAATTCGGACTAGGGGGAGAGGGGGCGCGCGGCCTGCCCTGGCTGCCTTTCCTCTTCTCCACTTTAGGCCCATGGGGCCCATTAACCCCCCGGGGGTTCCAGTAACCCCCCGGTTCTCCGGTTTTATCCGAAACCTCCCCGGAACACTTCCGGTGTCCGAATATAGCCGTCCAATATATCAATCTTTATGTCTCGGCCATTTCGAGACTCCTCGTTATGTCCGTGATCATATCCGGGACTCCGAACAACCTTCGGTACATCAAAATACATAAACTCATAATGAAACTGTCATCGTAACTTTAAGCGTGCGGACCCTACGGTTCGAGAACAATGTAGGCATGACCGAGACACGTCTCCGGTCAATAACCAATAGCGGGACCTGGATGCCCATATTGGCTCCTACATATTCTATGAAGATCTTTATCGGCCAGACCGCATAACTACATACATTGTTCCCTTTGTCATCGGTATGTTACTTGCCCGAGATTCGATCGTTGGTATCCAATACCTAGTTCAATCTCGTTACCGGAAGTCTCTTTACTCGTTCCGTAATACATCATCTCACAACTAACACATTAGTTGCAATGCTTGCAAGGCTTATGTCATGTGTATTACCGAGAGGGCCCAGAGATACCTCTCCGTCAGACGGAGTGACAAATCCTAATCTTGAAATACGCCAACCCAACATGTACCTTTGGAGACACCTGTAGAGCTCCTTTATAATCACCAAGTTACGTTGTGACGTTTGGTAGCACACAAAGTGTTCCTCCGGTAAACGGGAGTTGCATAATCTCATTGTCATAGGAACATGTATAAGTCATGAAGAAAGCAATAGCAACATACTAAACGATCGGGTGCTAAGCTAATGGAATGGGTCATGTCAATCAAATCATTCAACTAATGATGTGATCCCGTTAATCAAATAACAACTCTTTGTTTATGGTTAGGGTTAGGAAACACAACCATCTTTGATTAACGAGCTAGTCAAGTAGAGGCATACTAGTGACACTTTGTTTGTCTATGTATTCACACATGTATTATGTTTCCGGTTTATACAATTCTAGCATGAATAATAAACATTTATCATGATATAAGGAAATAAATAATAACTTTATTATTGCCTCTAGGGCATATTTCCTTCACTCCGAGATGGAAAAGCGAGGCGAGGAGATACACGAAGATAGCTAGTGTGTGATTGTTTGCAACGGAGAGAGACACCCCTGTAGCACATGTCCAATAGAGGTGTGGCCAACAAGGAACAAAGGTCGAGAGGGACACATGGATGGCATGGACGCATGAGGAGGGAGAGAGGGTGTGTTTGTGATAGAGAGATCCCGTCGAGATCGTGAGGGGACTATATGGGTGGGAGATCGAGGGAGTGCGTGCGCGATAGAAAGATGCCCCGACAAAAACCGAGATAGATCATGCACATGTTTGTGATGGAGACTAAGATTACCTAGTCATATACATATAGGGGGGACTGCGTGTGCCTAGAATTGAGTGAGAGACCATCATACTTGGCTATCTGGCCATGAGATTGTGTGTGTGTGCGCATGTGAGATGAAGAGAGAACGAGGGGGAGAGATAGAGTTTATATGGGCCTATCGAGTGCGAGTGATATATGCATGTGTATGTGTGACCCAGGTGGATGGAGACGACATAGTGGTGCGTGAGAGAGTTACAGGCAAAGAGCCAAGGAATCTGTGTGCGTACGATGAGTGCACCCAATATATCTAGCTTGGACTAGCTAGAGTGTCATACATAGTGTGCGAGAGAGACCTATAGATGATGTATATATGCCTGCGAACTAGAAAGACCCCCCCCACACACACACACAAAGAGAGAGAGAGAGAGAGAGAGAGAGATGGAGAGAAAGGGAGAGGGACGAACAAGGTTTTTGTGTCGGATGCGTGCGATAGAATTGAAGATTATCAGAGAGAGAGAGAGAGAGAGAGAACAGGTGTCCGGGAAAGGGGAAGGTCGCGTTTTATGCATCAAAGACTAATATAAACCACGTTTCGATATAAATTTGCATTCAAATATTTAAATTGGAGAACATGTTGTCTGCAATCCACACATGAACGGATATATTGGTATATCAAACAAGTTCATTAATTTGACTTTCAACATGTTCATGGAGTACTATAATACTTTACAACATGCTACTCGATTGAGGTGTTCAATTTTGGATTTAGTTCACTATTTTGACCTACTGAACATGCTATTTCATTGAATCAAGATATTTCATTTTGGGTTTGATTCACGGTTTTGAGTGGGTCAACTATTTGTCATATAATAAATCGCTAGCAACGAGCATGTAAAAACACATTACTCCCGAGCATCATCTCTCCATCTAAAAAAGAAGTGGCAAGCTAATATTTCAAAATTTGATCCGAATCGACTTGGTAAGGTAGACGTGGATGCTCATTCTCCCAAAATTTGAACGAATCGTTAAACATCCTCTCTGCTCTGTGGAATTCGCCCGAGCAAATAAATGAGAGATGCGAAATTACCGTCCTATGTGGGACACACATCAATTGGCCCGTTGTACATCGAGGGTAGGTTCGTAACTTCATCCAAGCGCGCCTTCTCCTCGGCGAAATGACATGTGCAGAATAATTCATAAACCATGGTTGGCAAACCACGCTCTCCACTCCCGAAATAGCTCGCACCCACTATTTCAAAACACGCTCTCCTTGCCCGAAATCGCTCGCGCCCACTATAGTTCAAAACACGCCTCCTCGCCCAAAATCGCTCCCGCCCAGAGAAGCAAAGTTACTCTAATATCCCCGACCCTCAGTACACAGACCCAAGCCGAGAAGCCTATAGGCAAGGTTAGAACTGTAACTCCCCCTCACATTTCAGACAAATGCGTCCGTAAGACATGGTTCCACACCCCTCCCAATTTCCCCCGCCCGCCCCCATTCATACCTCGTGGGCGCCAAATCACCTTATCCCCGGGAAGCTCTCTTCTCCCGAGCCGCGAAACCTCAGCCCCACCTACATGACGCCCCCACCGCACCAATTTCACAGCCGCCCTCCTCCCTAATGCCGGAGACGTTGTCCACTTGCCATTGTGCACTGGGCCGTGCACCTCTTACTCCGTGCTGCTGGTGCTGCCTCGACGACGGCCGCGTGAACCGTACCAGAGCCGATTCACCCCTGCCGTTGTTCACGGCGCCGGAGCGGCTCCAACTTTGGATCCGTCCAGAGTCCTGGCGCTGCTTCGACGTAGCCGTCGACCGTCGCGACATCGCTCTTTCCCTGCCGCCGGTCGCCACCGCAACCGCGCAGGCCTCACCGACTGGGCAGCTGGACCTGCCTACTTCACCATGCCGCGAGAGAGGTCACACCCTCATCTCAAATCACTTTATTTAGGCATCAGTTGTCTGAATTTTTATTCTATGCCAATCGATTTGCAATGGGAAGCAACACCCCTCGAGGCGGCGGAGCTCCTAGGCTGCCAGTTAGTTGGTGTCTAACGTAAGGGCGCGGGGCCGCAAAGTTCGCCGCGGAAGCAGCGCTTAGATGGCTATCTTTTAGATTTGTGTGGGTTGAAGGTACTACCGCCGCCGGATCTGGATGACGGGGAGTCTTTGTGGATTGGCCCGGGGGTGGCGCAACCACACAATGCGGTGGGGCGGGGAGCGGGGTTTTGGCCGGGACCACAAACGGTGGAGGCAGGCTGCTCTGCCGTTGGTCGCTAGCTCTCCGGGGAAGATTCCGAACAGTGTCAGCCGGCAGGCACAAGACGGCAAGCCATCTGGCGTAGATCGGACAATACCAAAATAAAATAAAATCGTGTGACCCCAATTTAGTCTTCAGTCAATAGACGTGTGACCACTCTCGTACCTCGCCGTTGATCTCTTAGTGTATTTCTTCAGATCAAAGAGATATGTCGTTCTTAACATTATGCATTATCTGCATCTTCAGACACACCGTCTTCCGACTCACCGCAGCTGCTCCAACAAGGGAAGCATACACCAGAAGGGAGCTATAGTCCCCACTCAACAGTTCCCTGCATCGAATGTGCGTGCCCGACATGCACAGCCACAACAACTGCAGGGCCATCCACAAGTCAGCACATGATGCTCACTCCTATGGATGGCAGCCAGATAGGTTGTACCCTCATCTTACTTGTGTGCAACATTTATGGCTTTGTTATTCATCTAAGCATGGAAAATAGATCATCACATTTCACTGTATATTCATGCTGATCTCTTACGGGTCTTGTTCAGGAGTTAACGTTGTTCCATAGTTCAGCTAAGATACTTGTTCTTTAGGTAACACTATTCCATAGTTATCATCCATCAGCCAGTGCTATCCCGCAGGCTGGTGATTATAGTATTATACCACTTCTAGTATTTCCTATGTTGTTCTTTAATACTTTTGTGTGCCATCTAGTTAATCTTGAGTACAAACGATACATATTTTGTAGCTTTCATCTGTGTTCTCCCTTTAGTTTATGAGACCTGTTGCTGCTAGTTAACCCCAGTCCTACTATTTATGTCGTCTCCTACAGGCACTCATTACATAAATCTAACTACTAGTTGTCTTCCATGCATGTCAGATATAATTGCACACACTGATATATCCACAAGAACCTCACGGAGCAATGTAAATGCCAATAAACTTGATGTCAACGATACCCAATATGATGGAACATGTAAAGGCAGTTCTTCAAAAGACTTGCAGAAAGATGATGAATCCTCTTCACCCCACAAGGTCCTTGCTCTAACTTGGCCTGTGATATGGGTACAACATGCATATAATGTCCTGGAGTGTATCTACTCTGTTACAATGCCATGTGCTTAGCATGCTGATCGTGCATGTAAATATGTCATGCCTTCCTGTTTTCCAGTACCTATTCCATTCATGATAACATGTTTTCAAATTTAAGTACTGTCATTCTAATCTATCGCAATGCCATCTTCTTAATTTGGACATCATGCTTCTGAATATCTTATGCATTGTTATACATCAGTATGTACTTCGTCTGTCTACCATACCATGTTTTTTTTACATTGAAGTGTTGTTCTAGTGCTCTGTTGCAATGCCATCTTATTTTCCCAATCATACACGTGTATGTTGCCTTAGTTATTTCTGTATGTATTCTGCTAGCATACAATTTTACATTCAACTAGTGTTTTTTTGCTGTGTTGTCCTGTCGTATCCCTAGCTCTTACACCATACTCCCTCCGTCCGGATTACATGTTGCCGAAATGGATAAAAAAGGATGTATCTAGAACTGAAATACGCCTAGGCCCATCCATTTTTTTCCGGATGGAGGGAATACATGTCTATATGTCATGCCTTTCTATTCTTCAGTTCCTATTCCATCTCTCTGTTGCCGCATGTTTTATAATTAAAGCACCATTCTTCTATATAAGGCATGCAAGGGGAAGACGACTATGTTAGAATCTGAAGGGTTACAAACAAGGCCTTTGCGAAAGATCTAAACGCTAGATGATAATAAACCAAGTCTAGTTTTTAAAGATAATGCTCCAGCACAGAGAAACCCAACTCCTACTAATAATTAGCAGATTCCAGTGGCCAAAGAACTAGTCCGCTCCAGTCCAGCAAAAATATGTCAACTCAATTCTAAGAAGCGTGTGCGTATCCTTGCATCATGAAATTTTATAGCATGCTGATCATATTTTCTACATGTTTCTTACCCATCTTTCTTTTAGAAAATATGATTAATAGATAGAAGATTTTCTGCAATGGTATCGTTTATGAGGAAAGATTCTTGCAGGAATTCTCTGTGCTCCAATGTAGATGTAAGTACCTGTTGTATATCACTATATTTTTACATCAGCATGTATTTTGTTAATCGGCGTGAATCCAACCTTTATCTCATCTAAATTTAGTTATAGCAAAATGTATGATTAAAGGCCACAATGTTGATTTTTGCAAGGAAACTGCCTGGTAGTTTTGCATCCTGAGCTGCATGAGTGTACTATCTCATATCAGTGGGCTTGAATACTTTGGTTCTGAAGTGGGTTTTTCAGTGTTTTTTTTACTGTGTTGTCCTGTCGTATCCCTAGCTCTTACATCATACTCCCTCCGTCCGGATTAAATGTCGCAGAAATGGATAAAATTGGATGTATCTAGAACTGAAATACACCTAGACCCATCCATTTATTTTCGGATGGAGTGAATACATGTCAATATGTCATGCATTTCTATTCTTTGGTACCTATTCCATCTTTGTTGTAGCATGTTTTATAACTGAATCACCATTCTTCTATATAAGGCATGCAAGGGGAAGACGGCTATGTTAGAATCTGAAGAGTTACAAACCAGGTCTTTGCAAAACATCCAAATGCCAGTAGATAATAAACCAACTCCATTTTTCATAGATACTGCTCTAGCACAAAGAAACCCAACTCCCACTGATAATGAGCAGATTCCAGTGGCCAAAGAATGTCAACTCCATTCTATGAAGCGTGTGTGTATCCTCGCATCATGAAATTTTATAGCATTCTGATGATACTTTCTAGATGTTTCTTACTCGTCTCTCTTTTAGAAAATAAGGTTAAACGATACAAGACTTCCTCCATTGGGATCGTATTCGAGGAAAATATCTAGCGGGAATTCTCTGTGCTCCAGTGCTGATGTAAGTACCTATTGTATATCACTCTATTTTTACATCAGCATATATTTTGTTAATCGCCCTGAATCTACCCTTTATCTGATCTAAAATAAGTTGTAGCAAAATGTTAAATGTGCCAATGTTGATTTTTGTAAGGAAAACTGCCTGGTAGTTTTGCGTACTGAGCTGCATAAATGTGCTATCTCATATCATGCACATTACTGAATTGTAGTGCTTTTCTGGTTGCCCATTCATTCATTGTGCCAATATTGCTTTCGTATTACCTTACCTCGCTGATGATAGCTGTGCCATATTGTGTTAATTTGGTGTAGTCTAGTTGCCCAAATGTTTGTTGTGTCAATGTTGCTTTCCTATTATCTGACTTGGCCAATGATAGCAATGCTAGTCTGTTAATTTTGTGCAGGCTGCTGAAGATAAGAAGACAAACTCTGAAAACAGCAAGGCAACCCCATTGTTTCTTTCCAGTAAATCTAGGCCAGGTAATATGGCAATAACTCATGATTAATCTGTTTGGTTCCCGTCCTAAATATGTTATGATGCAGTGGTCAAGACACTCTCCACTATCAATAATATAAGCCTGCCAAAATCGCCATCTGAATCTGTTCAGTATCCTCTGTCTCGAATGCGATGAAATAAATGTATGTTTGTGAACCAATTAATGGCTGAAGCAATGATGGAAATGGTGGATGAATCAGAGGTGCAGAGTCGTGCGACACAACAACTGATCAATGTTTTCACAGACACTATGGCAAAGCAGCAAGAACTTGCCCACATGCTTATGGGCGTCATCTGTGCTGAGATTGCAGATTGTATCATTGTAGATGATTAGGTTTTGCTCATTTATTTGCACTGGCATCAATCTTTGGTTGCCAAGTGGATGTAATTTCCTGTAATATATTCTGGATGTGCAATGTTATTCCCTGTATGCCATACCTTTGCTCGTCGTAATGGGCTCAAATTATCTAATTTGGCCTAAAGACAAGAACGAACTGTAGTGGGCCAATTAAGTTAATGGGCCGTTAATAGGCTGAAAGTTAATGGTCGGTCGTCTTACCTCCCGGGTCGTTAACAGGCCGACATCGAAGCGGGCGACATGTGGCCCCAATTTATTTCACGGGCCGTTAACAGGCCGTTACTAAGTTTGGGCTACATATGGCCCAACTATACTGTAGGCCTTTAGCAGGCCGAAAGAGACAGCGGGCTTGTATTGGACCATGAAGAGGCCGAAAGTCAGGTCGTATTGTAAACGGCCCAACTGTGTTGTGGGCCTTTACCAGGCCGAAAGAGAAACTGGGCTGGTATTGGACCATGAAGGGCATGGGCCATTAAGAGGCCAAAACTAAGGTCCGACTACAAATGGCCCAACTAATTTATGGTCCGTTAGCAGGCCGAAAGGCACACAGGGCCGGGAATTGGCCCAACACTTAAATTGGTCGCTAAAAGGCCAAAACTCAGGTCCGACTAAAATTGGCCCAACTGATTTATGGGCCGTCAACAGGCTGAAAGTGACACCGAGCCAGAAATTGGCCCAACACTTAAATGGGCCGCTAAAAGGCCGAAAGTCAGGTCCGACTACAAATGGCCCATCAGATTTATGGGTCGTCAACAGGATGAAAGACACACCGGACCGGAAATTAGCCCAACATTTAAATGGGTCGCTAAAAGGTCGAAAGATGTACATCCTGAAAATTGGTCCATCCATTAAATGGGCCGTTAACAGGCCGAAATCTCATCGAGCCGACATTGAGCCCAAATATATAGCGGTCTGTTAACGCTCTCGAACTGATGATGGGCTACAATGGTGTCAAATCTTTAGCGGGCCGAATTGGCACATCTCGTATGGGCCATGGGCTTAAATGGACTGACACAAGTAGGCCTTATATGGGTCGGCCTGCTAATTTTTACTGGGCCAGCCTTTTTCACCGGAATGGGCGACTGTTGGGCCTTGCCACATGTCGACCTATCATAGGCGCCTCCTGTCCAATGAGTGGAGGAAATCTGTCCAAATGATGAGCTGACACGTGTTTCCTCTAGCCAATGATGATTTTACACGTGGAAATCCCCATTGGTCGGGGCTGTTAACAGTTTATCGGATCCAAAACCCGACCCGATAGCTTAACGGCATTCCGTTATGGTGGATGCCACGTGTCGGTCACCCTTGACGAAAGCACTTCTGTGACGCATGATTTATCATCATGGAAGTGGACACTTCCGTGATGATAATTTTGGTAATGTCATGGAACACTTCTATGACAGCACAGGTATGACTATCTTGTTTCTGTCATAAATTTGTCATGGATGTACATGCATGACAAAAAAAGTGACGTACTGTGACAAACACGTATCATCACGGAAGTTTATTTTTTTTGTAGTGCACTCTCCACAGGTCGCACACCTCCTTGCTTTATGAAGGCTTCGCCTCCATCGTCCGCCTTAGGCATCACACCAAATCCACACTGCCCGCAATCAGGACGCTCCACGAGGACATGGACATGACTCACGGAACACCGTGCACACCGCTTCCACTCCAACGAATCATAACCAAGACGGGCACTTGGACACAACGACGACTCACAGACGCAACGACGACTGACCGTGCAAATTCGCATGACTCCTTGACTCATCCGACTCCCCCGGATGATGATCTCGATGAGCTCCAGTGCCGCACCTCGGCACCACCTCTCCCATCAACAACCTCCTTCTACCACCTTACTGACGACGGCCTGCCGTCTCTCTCCTTGTCGCTCCACCGAACGACGGTCGCTTTTTCCTCCTCTTCTCTACGTCAACCAGCGATTTGATGGCCCACACCTCCTCATCGCTGCACCATGCAGCGACCATATCACCCGCCCTGAGGCACTAATCGGATTGTGCCCCAGGCAAGCAGGGCTTCCTATCGACCCATCTCTGATACCAATTGTTGGAATTTCTCCCACAGATCGATCACATCAAAACACGATGAACACACGCACATAAAAACTTTGGCCAAGGTCCCTTTTCATGCCCCTTGTTCTCTTTATTTGTTTTCTCTTTTTCTCCATGATTGTTACAAAGCAATAGCCTACCCATGTATATATACACGTCTGGCCAAGCCCTCACGCTCAACTCTCTCCTAATGTGACTCTATTTTCTAATGAAACTCATACTAGTATGCCTATACTTGACACGCCAACTAAACTCTAATCCAAACCGGACTCCTACTACAAGCGCTTTACCACACAAGGACACCTAATCTAACTAGCCGGAACTAGTACTAGGTCTCCTCACGCCAGTAGCTAGCTTAGGACCGAAATCTATACCTAAACCAGATGACTAATCAAGATTACTCTAACATTCTCTCCCTAATCTTGACTTGTCATCTTCCTTTACTCGTTTTGATTTGGACTCGCTGAATATCCACATCTTGTCGACTCAGCGCCTCAACCGCCATATCTGTACACTGAGTATGACCCATCTGGAAACACGCAGAACCTCCTTGCTCTACAATGTTTTGCCACCATCATTGCTTGGCCGCTGCCTTGTAGTCAGTCTGCACCATACTCCTTGTACTTGCTTGCAATAGATCCATTCTCCACCGGTGGCACACCTCCTCGCTTTACGATGGCTTCACCAACCATCATCCGCCTTCGGCATCACACTGAATCCACACTGACCGCAATCAGGACGCTCCACGAGGACATGGGCATGACTCACGGAACACCGTGCACACCGCTTCCACTCTAATGAATCATTACCAAGACGAGCACTTGCACACGACGACGACTCACAGACGCAACGACGACTGACCATGAAAACTCGCACGACTCCTTGACTCATCAGTTTCCCCCGGATGATGATCTTGCTGAGCTCCAGCGCCGCACCTCGGCACCACCTCTCCCATCAACGACCTCCTTCCGCCACCTTGCTGACGACAGCCTGTCGTATCTCTCCTTGTCCCTTCGTCGAACGACGGTCGCTTGTTCCTCCTCTTCTCAGCCTCACCCAGCGATTTCATGGACCGCACCTCCTCATCGTTGCACCACCCGGCGACCATATCGCCCGCCCCGAGGCGCTAATCGGGTCGCGACCCCGGGCAAGCATGGCTTCAACTCAACCCAGCTCTGATACCAATTGTTGGAATTTCGCCCATAGGTCGATCACACCAAAACACGATGAACACATGCGCACAAAACCTTTGGCCAAGGGCCCATTCCGTGCCCCTTGTTCTCTTTATTTCTTTTCTCTTTTTCTCCATGATTGTTACGAAGCTATAGCCTACCCATGTATAGATACACGTCTGGCCAAGCCATCACGCTCAAATCTGTCCTAATCTGACTCTATTTTCTAATCAGACTCATACTAGTATTGCCTATACTAGACACGCCAACTAATTCTAATCCAAACTGGACTCCTACTACGTGCGCTTTAGCACACAAGGACACCTAATCTATCAAACCAGAACTTAGTACTAGCTCTCCTCACGCCACTAGCTAGCTTAGGACCGAAACCTTAACCTAAAACAGATGACTAATCAAGATTAATCTAATATTCTCTCCCTAATCTTGACTTGTCATCTTCTTGTACTCGTTCTGATTTTGACTCGCTGAATGTCCACATCTTGTCGACTCATCGCCTCAACCAACATATCTGTACACTATGTATGACCTGTATGGAAACATACAAAACCTCCTTGCTCTATAATTTTGTGCCACCGTCATTTCTTGGCCGCTTCCTTGCAGTCGGTCCGCACCATACTCCTTGTACTTGCTTGCAATAGATCCACTCTCCACCGGTCGCACACCTCCTCGCTTTACGATGGCTTCACCTACCATCGTCTGCCTTAGGCATCACACCAAATCCACACTGGCCGCAATCAGGACGCTCCACGAGGACATGGACCACTACTAGAAAAAGGGCTATAGATGGGATTGACACTAATGGCGCACCTGACAAGCGGTGCGCCATTAGTATATACTAATGGCGCACCACCATCTGGTACGCCATTAGAGTTGAAACTACTAATGGCGCACCGGGCACAGGGTGCGCCATTAGTATAAAAAAAATTGAACTAGTGCGCCTGTCCAAACATACTAATGGCGCATCCAGACAAAGTGCGCCTTTACTAGTTGTAACTAGTAATGGCGCACCTATCGAAAAGTGCGCCACTAATGTTGTTTTTTTATTATATTTTTTATTCCTTTTTTTGCAAAACTACTAATGGCGCACTGTTGCACCGTGCGCCATTACTAGTTCAAACTAGTAATGGCGCACTGCGGGACAGTGCGCCATTAGTAAATTCTTTTTTTTTGCAAAACTACTAATGGCGCACCACCAGATGGTGCGCCATTAGTAACCTGGATTACTAATGGCGCATTTGGAGTTGGTGCGCCATTAGTAAGTGGGCAGCAACAAGATATTTTGGGGAGCCTCTCCTACCCACACTCACTTTCTCCCCACTTCATTCTCTCCACCTCCTCCTTGTCTCGGGTGCCTCCTCTTTTTCACCTCATTTCCACCATAGATTCATTCAATTTAAGTGGTTAAATTACCTTGTTTTGATAGGTAAGTAATGGGGGAAGCTATATTTATGTATTTCTCCCTACAACAATGTGCACATGCACTTTTTATGGCCTAGCTAGATCTATGTATGTTCGTGGTGTTGCATATGTTAGACGCGGTCACTCCATTGTATGAAGGATGTAGGTCCGAGGATACCCGCCTAAAAGTAACGCTCATGGCTCTGGAGATGAAGGTAAAACACAAAATGACCAACGCATGCTTCGACGAGAACATGTCATTCTGGCACGAACATCTTCCCAAGGGGAACAAGTGCCCAACCAGTTTGGAGGAGGCGAAGAAAATCGTGTGTCCTCTGGATTTACCGCACGTGAAATACCATGTGTGCATGAACAATTGCATCATTTATCGGGACGAGCACGCGGAGTCTACCATATGTCCGGTGTGCGGCGTCACTCAATACAAGAAGAGGAAGAAAGCTCCTCGAAAAGTGGTGTGGTACTTTCCGATAACTCCTCGTCTGCAGTGGTATTTCGCGGACCCTAAGGTAGCAAAGCTCCTGCATTGGCACGCGGATAGGGAGGAGAAGAAGCGAGAAGATGACGCAAATGATCCGGAGATAGATAAAAAAGACAAGATGCTCAGTCACCCTAAGGATGCGAGCCAGTGGCAAGCGTTGAACTTGGAAGACCCAGAATTTTGGAACGATCCAAGGAACATCGTGCTGGGCGCGAGCACCGATGGAGTCAATCTGTTTGGCAGCCAGAGAAGCACACATAGCACATGGCCTGTGTTTGTGTGGATGTACAACCTTCCCCCTGGTTGTGCATGAAGAGGAAGTACATTCACATGAGTATGCTAATTGAAGGACCGAAACAACTGGGGAACGACATCAATCTGTATCTGGGGCTGCTAAAAGAGGAGCTTGACACGCTGTGGAAAACGCCAGCCAATACGTGGGACGCCGCAGAGAAAGAATATTTCCCTATGAGAGCCGCGCTGCTCACGACGGTGCACGACTATCTCGGTTACGGATATGTCGCGGGGCAGGTGGTCCATGGATTTTCTGGATGCGCCAGGTGCATGGATGACACAACATATCGCCAGCTAGATAGATATCTCGGGTCTTTGAAAACCGTGTTCATGGGACATCGAAGGTGGTTTCGCGACGATGACCCGTGGAGAAAACGCAAGGATCTGTTCGATGGTGAAACCGAACCCCGAGGACGCCCGCGTACGAGGAGCGGCGAGGAAATAGACGAGCTGTTGAAAAATTGGAAAGACTGCCCACTGCCGGGAAAGAAGCAAAGGGCGCCAGAGCCGGGAAAGAAGCGAAAGGCGCCAGAGCCGCTGCTGAAGGTATGGAAAACGAGGTCTGTTTTCTGGGACTTGCCGTACTGGAAGATCCACCGTGTGCCTCACAGCCTTGATGTCATGCATATCACGAAGAACGTGTGCGAGAGTCTGCTTGGTACCCTACTCAACATGCCAGAGAGGACCAAAGATGGGCCGAAAGCAAGGGCAGACTTGAAATCAATGGGCATCAGGCAGGAGCTTCACACTATATATGATGATGATGATGATGATGATGATGATGATGATGATGATGAGGCGAAGCAGGACACGAAAAGTCATCGCAAAGGCAAGAAGGCCAAGAAGACCGGAAATGACTACCCTCCCGCGTGCTTCACTCTAAGTCAGGAGGAGATCGAGCAGTTTTTCACCTGCCTCGTAGGAGTAAAACTTCCTTACGGTTACGCGGGGAAGATAAGCAGATACCTAGACCCAGCGAAGCAGAAGTTCAGCGGGATGAAATCTCACGACTATCATGTGCTGATGACGCAGATACTTCCAGTTGCAATCCGTGGGATCATGGACGCGCACGTCCGTGAAACACTATTTGGCCTATGCAACTTTTTCAACGTCATCTCTCGGAAGTCTGTTGGCGTGAGGCAACTCAGAAGGCTACAGGAAGAGATCGTGGTGATACTATGCGAGCTTGAGATGTATTTCCCGCCCGCATTCTTCGACGTTATGGTGCATCTGCTGGTCCATATCGTGGACGATATCATCCAACTCGGGCCGACGTTCCTGCACAGCATGATGCCGTTTGAAAGGATGAATGGTGTCATCAGAGGATACGTTCGCAACATGTCACGTCCAGAGGGAAGCATAGCCAGGGGCTTTCTGACCGAAGAGTGCATCTCCTACTGCATGAATTATCTAGGCATCGAGAACCCCGTTGGTCTGCCCGTCAACAGGCACCTCAGCAGGCTCGCTGGATGGGGTCACCGTGAGGGTCGTCGCGAAATGCATGTCGACTTCGAGGGTCGACTCGCCGACTTTGAAAGAGCAAACCTAGTCGCGCTACAACACATAGACGTGGTCGATCCTTGGGTGGTAGAGCACAAAACCTTTATTAAGAAGACGTACAATGACCGAGGCCAACAGAGGACGGACGGAGATATACTCAAAGAGCACAACTCATGTTTCACGCGCTGGTTCAAGCAGAAGCTTCTGTCGTACCCTTTACATGAGGATTCTTCCGCGGAAGAACAACTCATATTCGCCTTGTCACAGGGCTCCGAGCACAACCTGATGACCTATGAGGCGTACGATATCAACGGCTACACATTCTACACCGAGGCCAAGGACATGAAGAGCGATGGTTATCAGAACTCCGGGGTAACGATGGAATCCTACACCGGTAACGACAAGGACAGATACCACGGAAGGATCGAGGAGATCTGGGAGCTGAGCTATGCTGGAGAGAAGGTCCCGATGTTCCATGTCAGATGGGCCAAGAGCGTCCTAAAAGAAGACCGGTATTTCACCACCATGGTTATACCTGAAGCCAAATCCAAGACCGCGGGCGCAAACGTCACTGCGAAAAATGAGCCATGGGTACTGGCTTCCCAAGTGGACCAATGCTTCTTCATTACCGACCCGTCAAAGCCCAGTCGTGTTGTCGTGAGGAGAGGCAAAAGGAAGATCATTGGAATGGATGGAGTAGCCAATGAGCAACACTTCGACAAGTACGGCGACTCGAGGATCGAACATGACGACGATGATGAAGTAGCAGCATACACCACAAGAAGAAGCAGGACCACCCTACCTAAAGGACGTCCATTCCACAGAAGAACTCCATTTGCGAAAAAGAAGAGCAAGAAGATTGTGAACAGATAGCTAGCTAAGATCGATTGTATTTAAATCGTAGCCTTCATTTCTCGATTGTATTTCATGGGCACTTTTTGAACTATCATGAATATTTTTAAATTTCATGGACACTTGATCTCGATCCCCCTCCATCTCGATCGCTATCCCACCTCGCCAGATCCGGTCCCCCTGGCCGCCGAGCACCCCCCGGTCCACTGGCCGCCGCCGCCGACCCCCCGCACCCCTCCCCTACTCAACCGCCGCCGCCGACCCCCCGCACCCCTCCCCCTACTCAACCGCCGCCGCCGACCCCCCGCACCCCGCGCACCCTCTTATAAAAAAATTATTACTGTCTTATAAAAAAATATTACTGTTACTGTCTTATAAAAAAATTTACTGTTATGATTTAAACTAGTTTACAAAATTATTACTGTCTTATAAAAAAATACTAATGGCGCACCAGGTGAGGTGCGCCATTAGTATGGATGTACTTATGGCGCACCGAGGGGTGGTGCGCCATTAGTATTGTGCCATTGCTATAAGAAAAAAATACTAATGGCGCACCACGGCGAGGTGCGCCATTAGTATGGATGTACTTATGGCGCACCGAGGGGTGGTGCGCCATTAGTATTGTGCCCGGCCCCATCCATATTCCCTCCCCGGCCGGCCCCTCCCTATCCCCTCTCTCTCCCTCGCCCTCGCCCTCGATCCCCTTCCCCTCTCCTCTCCCGACGCCGCTGCCCCACCGCCTCGACGCTGCCCCGCCGCACCGACGCCGCCTCGACGCTGCCCCGACGCCGCCTCGACCCTGCCCCGACGCCGCTGCCCCGCCACCTCGACGCTGCCCCGCCGCCTCGACGCGACCCCGCCGCCTGGACGCCGCTCCGTCCACACCACCATCGCCGGAGCACCACCACCACCCGGACCTCGTCCCCGACATCCTCCCCGCGCCCCACTCCCCGGCCCCCGTGAGCTCCCCCTCCTCCTCTCCCCCTCTCCCCCTCTCCCCCTCTTGACTGGTTACCTGTGATTTTTTTTTGCTTCTCCAGCCATGTTTGTGTCTAGAACTCTAGATCATGGAGGAATCGCCCTCTCCAGCAGTATAATTCTTTTGTGTGTTTTAAGTGGTATTTACAGTGTACTTTTAGTGTAATTACTGTGCATTTTCAGTGAAATTTACACTGTAATTGTTAGTGGAATTTACACTGTAAATGTTAGTGGGTTTACAGTGTACTTCTAGTGGATTTTTGCTCTGTATTTGCAAGTGGCATTTTTAGTGGAATTACTGTGTATTTCCATGGTTTTTACACTGTAATTATTAGTGTAATTTTGGGCCTTTGTATAGTTGATTCACAGCAGCAGCAACTGTAATTGATCCAAAAACCAGGTCAATTGATGTCAAATTGATTAACTAAATCATCCAGAAACAAGAATGATAAGTCCATATGCTACTGTTGATCCCAAGACCAGAATGACAAGTCTAGGTGTTCCTCAATTGAGGAATTTGATTAACTAAATCATCCAAAAACCAGAATGATAAGGCCACATGCTACTGTTGATCCCAAGTTTGATGCATAACAATTGTTGTATGAGTTCTCCAAATGAACAGGAGTACTCCTCTATTTTGATATGAAATCACCATGATAGGTCCACATGCTACTGTTGTCAACATGATAAATAGTTTCAGTTAGTTACCTCTAAAACTATTCCTAATTAACTGAAGAAGAGAAGAGAGGAGGAGGAGTTCATTTCATAGAGTCAACATTAGCACTATTTGACAGTAAAAGGTTTTAGCTAATTTGAAATAACTGAAAGCAGCAGTACATCATTTTTATTGACAGTTTGTGATCTAAATCCAGTAATGTCATGTGTGATCAAGGCTGCATAATTATGTAGGGCTTAAGAGTTTCACTGTGATGATGATGCCCTTTGCTGCTCAAGATTTTTCATATATGTAATATACCCTAGAATTACAGTGTAATATACCCTAGAATTTCTGGTTGTTAGACTGTTCAGCTATGCAGAGTGAAATACAAGTTCAGCATGTCGATAATGATTTTGGCAGCAGTGTGTGGCACAATTCCTTCATTGGATAATGATTTTGTAGGTACCCCGAGAGGCCCTTGAGTTTGCCAGAATGTCGATTAACTTCCGTTCCGGCAAATTCGGGTACTCCATATGTCCTATTTTCAGCAAAGGTCATGCTGAAATTTTCCGTGAATTTGAGCATGACTTTGCTAAAAATAGGACATATGGGGTACTTGTGACTAATGCATGGGCCGGGGTATCTTAGTAGTTAATTAAGTAGGATCAAGTGCCCCGGCGTACTTGTGACTAATGCATGGCTTTTAGGGTGCCTCGGTGTCGATAAAAACCGAAATGATGAAAGCTTAGGCTTTTAGGGTGCCTCGGCGTCGAAAAACCCTCAATGATAAAAGCTTAGCTTTTAGGATGCCTCGGTGTTGACAAACCCTAAATGATGAGACCATGATCTTGTTCCTTGACAATAACCAACTTTTTGACCTAACTTTGTTCCTATTTAGAGAGAAACATGGCCAACAACGATGAGGCCGGGGGTTCGGGCGGCAAGGCATTCTGGCAGCTGTCCCAGGAGATGGAGGAACAACCTCACTTGTATGAGGCCGCCGCCTTCCCCACCGATCCTGAGACCACTGATGGTAACGCCGAGGATGATCCCACTGATGCCACCACTGATGGTGCCGCCGAGGATGGCACCACTGATGATGGCGGCGCACGCACAGATGGCAGCCAACCGAAGAGGCAACGGAAGGACCGGCGCCCGACCGTGCTCCGCACCCTCAAGGAGGAAGTTACTGAAGTGGACTCCGACGGGAATCCAACGGCGCCCGAACGAATAGTCAATGGGTACTTGCTTCAGCTCGGGTGCGTTCTCCGGAGCACCGTCTAGATCAACAACGAGAACCTCAGGCATCCTGACCGAGGGAATTTGCGCAACCTCCTCTTCACGAAGCTGCACGAACGATACAAGTTCCCCGCTGAATTTGAAAACACAAGCCTCAAAGGGAATAAAGTGAACAATTCTGCCCTCACGAAGATGAGCACGGCCCTGTCTACTTGGAAAAGCAATGTGAAGAGAATGATCCAGAAAGGTGAGAGTTATGAGAAGATCAAGGAGAAAAATCCTTCGATCACCGAAGATGACTACAACGACTTCAAGATCAATTGCTCGAGCACCGCAAGCTCCGATTCAAGTAAGTGGGGGAAAGAAATGCGGGAGCTGAACTTAGGGGAACACACACTCGGTCCCCACGGTTACAGAGTGGCGGAGCCTATATGGGACAAGGAGGATGCGGACCGTGCCGAGCAAGGCCTACCGCCCCTCTTCGATAAATACGGTGACAAGCAGACTAGGAACTTTGTCAGGGCCCAGTACAAGAAGGAACCGAAAACAAAGGAGCTTACCACGGATCTGAAGACCAGGGAGCTTGAGCTTGTTCTGGTAAGGAATACACCCCCGCATAATTAGCTTCATATGGTTGCATTCTAATTAATGAATCCAAATTTCTAAATGGTTCACATTCCTTCCGCAGGCGACTGAAAGCAGTAGCGCGGGGTCGACTAAGAGCAACCCTTGGGACACCACTCTAAATAGGGCGTTGAATGTAATGAAGAACAAGGATAAGCTCAGTAAGCCGACGTTAGCTGGTCATGTGGCCGGCAAAGGCTTGTCGACAAAATGGTCGTCATACTATAACACTGGTGGGCGAAAGGAGAAAAAGACCAGCTCGGAAAGCCATGCGCGCGAGGTTCAAGAACTCAGGGCACAGGTGGCGCGGATTCCGGAGATGGTCCAAGAGCAAGTGGAACAACAACTCGGAAGGACGATCACCGCCATTGTGCCTACCTTGATCCAAGGGATTAGTGCGTGGATTGCGGGCGGCCAACAGGGGCCGCCCCCGATTCCTAGCTTCACGTCCAGCAACTCACAGAACGCGATGGCGGGGCCATTGGTGTCTCCGACGGAGGCGGCATTGGAGTCTCCGACGCCGGCACGAGAGCTTAATGCACCCGGGTATACGCCGGCCGGCACCTCTGCAGCAAGCGGCCCCTCCGTCAACTGCACGCCCGCCGTTGGCGGTGCCTCGACATTAGCCGAGGTCGACGCCATCATCACGGTAACTAATTAAGCCTCTCTTGGCCGAGGGCTTCTTCTCCTTGCCTTTGACTGGGCATCCCTGACGCCCTACATGTTTTCGCAGGGCGCCACCGACGTTCCATGCACTCTCCTGCACTTCGTGAACAACGAGTTGGTCGATGTCGCCAAGGGCAAAATTGTTCAACCGGGCAACCCCTTGTTCCACGGTACCCAGATGCCACCCAACTTGTTTAGGGTTCAACTGGTTCGGGTGCTGCCAGGGTGCGACGAGTTGTTACCTCCGATTCAACCCGTCGGGGCCGACGATGACAACGTGATGACCCTCAGCGCCTGCCTGAGCTGGCCCCTGCTTTGGCCGAAGAGCCAGATTCGTTTGGGGCGGGGGACACCACCCCAAAGACAACACCGCCAGTCGTGTCGGCGCCAAGTCGGCCCCATGGCAAGACCGCCGCAACGGTGCCGGACATCCCTATGCCACTGGATCCAAACATGCATATGGCATAGGATCAGAACGACGACGACGACGATACATTTGCCAACGTCGATCAGTACTTTGCCGATCATGGGTACGGTGGCGACTTCATGGGGCCTCCTTCTCAAGAACCCAACCCAAAAAAAGACGTGCGCGATCTAGCTGGTACCGCGGAGAAGCCAAGTTGCGACAGGCGTCGTCTAGCGTTTAGCTCTCAGGAGACGCCTCCAGCTGCCGACTTCCCTGAGCCTCAGATAGGCGAGGAGCGAAATATTATCAGCCCCAACACACTCAAGAAGGCGGTCTGTGAGCAGAACTCGGTCCCATTACAGGAGAAGAAGAAGGCACGCAAAAGGAAGACTAACAAGGGTGCGGGCCAGCTGGCACCGAGTACGATCCGTGCTTAGGACGGGCCACCTGCACCTGAGGATATCTCGAGGAGGGTGCATGTGGCGGGCAGGCCGATGCTACCGAGAAATATGCTCGATGCTGCAACCGGTGCTATGCGGAGTCTGCATGACAGTGTTCTTTCTTTGGAGAAGCGGCGTCTCGGAGAGAAGGATGTAGCATACCCGGTTTTCGCGGCCAAGGTGCCAGAGGGCAAGGGCTTTGTGGATAACTCCATCGGGGGTACGATCGTCCTGTGGTTTGATGACATCCACGCTATGTTGAACCTTCATCCGCTGCACTACACCTTCGTTCGGCTATTTTCGCTGAGTATGGAGATGCGGATCATTTGCGACAAGACCCCAGACATCGTGATAGTCGACCCCTTCTACATGCGTGCCCAGATCTTGGGCAGCGCTGGGGACTAGCAAGTTGCGAGTTCTTACATCGAAGGCGTCATTCTGGCAAACCAAGATAAGGATAACTTCCTCGTGCCTTACTTTCCCGAGTAAGTCCTCCCCTCAACCACCCCGTAACATATGAATTCTTAGATTTCGATCGTTTTTCTTTTAACATTCCGTGTTTTCTGCAGTGACACACGTTGCACGCTCATCCTCCTAAGCCCCAAATATTCCATGGCCACATATTTCGACCCGGACCGTCAGTCGAACGTAGACTACACAAATGTCAAGAAGGTTCTTGATGATGTTCTCCCCGACTACGTCAAATCTGGAGGCACCTTCACCAGGCCTATTCGTAAGTACGGCAAGCACGTGTTCTCCCACAATACGACGTTCTGCTGCGTCAAGTAGCCAACTGGCGATCAGAAGGGTGCCTACTACGCCATCCATCACATGCGGGCGATCATACGGGACCATCATCAACTTTTGCTACCGAGTAGACTCAAAGATTGGGCCGCGAGCGTGTCGGCAATCCATGACGCGGACATCAGACAAGAATTCTTTCGCATCCACTCGGAGTTTGCGGAAATCATCCATCAAGATGTCCTTCGTACCTCGGGGCAGTTCTACCTCAGAAATCAACCGTCCAACAGTGACATCGACACAATCCTACAAATGCAGGCTGACAACGCCCATTGTTTCATGACTCCCACGACAGACGGCGGCTTCATCCACGCTCCGGTCCCTTGAGTCGAGTCAAAAACAGTGCTGCTGTGTCTAGTTCTGAAACATCGATTGGCTCATGTTGTAATTAAACTTTAATGAACTTGTAGTATGTCTCTTTGTTTTCGAGAGTCGTTCAACTTAGATGTAATCGATGCTATTAATGTTTTGCTTTTCTCTTCCGATCGTTCTGTTGCATACTTATATATTGCTTATGTATTGTCTGTGAATTGGTACTAACGTTTCGTTTGGCTACTGCATAGCGATGCCTTGGTATGTCGTGTACAAGGTTAAGGTTCCCGGAGTCTACAACGACTGGGAGGAGTGTCGGAGACAGGTTCACCGATTCAGCGTTAACAGTTACAAAGGGTACACCACTAGGGCTGAGGCCGAATCTAGATACGCCCGCTATCTAGCGGGAGAGGGGAGGGAGCGTTGGAGGAACCGAATGAAGACGAGTTTCATCGTGATGATGCTCATCGGGATGACCGCAACTCTCTTCTATGTGATGGTAGTTTAGATGATCGATATCGACTTGTAATGTGAAGACAAACTCGCGGTCTCGAGACTTGTAATATAATGTTCTATCTTTGTTCGGACTAATATGATGAATTGTATTTGGAGACTAAAATGATGAATTGTATTCAGAGACTAATCTTCTATTTTATTCGATGAATCTGTTGTTGATGTGTGCTGTCTATATTTTGTACAATTATACATTTTGTAACCTGTGCAAAAAATAGAAAATTAAAAAATAAAAAAAACTAATATTCATACTAATGGCACATCACATCATAGTGCGCCATTAGTATGCCAAAGGATACTAATAACGCATCATTAAACAGTGCGCCATTAGTATGCCGAAGTTACTAATGGCGCATCCTGTTGTTGTGCGCCATTAGTATGCCAAAGCACCTAGGTATACATGGCCCCCTGGGAGGCATACTAATGGCGCACCGTGGGCTATACTAATGGCGCACCGTGGGCTATACTAATGGCGCACCGCGTGGTGCGCCATTAGTATACCAGATACTAATGGCGCACCAGTGGTGCGCCATTAGTAAAATATACTAATGGCGTGCTACTAATGGCTCACCACTAATGCGCCATTAATGGCCAAATTAGGTGCGCCATATGTAGGCCTTTTCCTAGTAGTGGACATGACTCACGGAAGACCGTGCACACCGCTTCCACTCCAACGAATCATTACGAAGACAAGCATTTGGACACGACGATGACCCACAGACACAACGACGACTGACCGTGCAAACTCGCACGACTCCTTGACTCACCCAACTCCCCCGGATGATGATCTTGATGAGCTCCAGCGCCGCACCTCGGCACCACCTCTCCCATCAACACCTTTTTCTGCCACCTTCCTGACAACAGCCTGCCGTCTCTCTCCTTGTCGCTCCGCCGAATGACGGTCGCTTGTTCCCCCCTCTTCTCTGCCTGACCCAGCGATTTCATAGCCCGCACCTCCTCATTGCTGCACCACCCAGCGACCATATCACCCGCCCCGAGGCGCTAATCGGGTCGCGACCCCAGGCAAGCATGGCTTCAAATCAACCAAGCTTTGATACCAATTGTTGGAATTTCGCCCACAGATCGATCACACCAAAAGACGATGAACACACGCGCACAACAACTTTCGCCAAGGGCCCTTTTTTGCCCCTTGTTCTCTTTATTTCTTTTCTCTTTTTCTCCACAATTGTTACAAAGCTATAGCCTGCCCATGTATATATACATGTCTAGCCAAGCTCTCACTCTCAACTCTGTCCTAATCTGACTCTATTTTGTAATTAGAGTCATACTAGTATTGCCTATACTAGACACGCCAACTAAACTCTAACGCAAAGAGGACTTCTACTACGTGCGCTTTAGCACACAAGGACACCTAATCTAACTAGCCAGAACTAGTACTAGCTCTCCTTACGCCACTAGCTAACTTAGGACCGGAACCTTTACCTAAAATAGATGACTAATCAAGATTACTGTAACATTCTCTCCCTAATCTTGACTTTTCATCTTCTTGTACTCGTTCTAATTTTGACTCGCTGAATATCCACATCTTGTCGACTCGTCGCCTCAACCGCCATATCTGTACATTGAGT
The DNA here is from genome assembly GCA_034509565.1 of Triticum monococcum. NCBI lineage: Eukaryota > Viridiplantae > Streptophyta > Magnoliopsida > Poales > Poaceae > Triticum > Triticum monococcum. The sequence continues at coordinate 23,035,998 of CM067842.1, read as the reverse complement.
ATGACCCGTCTGGAAACACGCAGAACCTCCTTGCTCAACAATGTTGTGCCACCGTCATCGCTTGGCCGCTGCCCTGAAGTCAGTCCGCACCATACTCCTTGTACTTGCTTGCAATAGATCCACTCTCCACCGGTCGCACACCTCCTCACTTTACGATGGCTTCACCAACCATCGTCCGCCTTCGGCATCACGCTGAATCCACACTGGCCGCAAACAGGACGCTCCATGAGGATATGGACATGACTCACGTTACACCTTGCAAACCGCTTCCACTCCAACGAATCAATACCAAGACGAGCACTTGGACATGACGACGACTCATAGACGCAATGACGACTAACCGTGCAAACTCGCACGTCTCCTTGACTCGTCCGACTCCGCTGGATGATGATCTTGATGAGCTCCAGCGCCACATCTCGGCACCACCTCTCCCATCATAGACCTCCTTCTTCCACCTTGCTGATGACAGCATGCTGTCTCTCTCCTTGTTGCTCCGCCGAATGGCGGTCGCTTGTTCCTCCATTTCTCTGCCTCACCCAGCGATTTCATGGCCCGCTCCTCCTCATCGTTGCACCAGCGAGCAACCATATCGCCCGCCCCAAGGCGCTAATTGGGTCGCGACCCCAGGCAAGCACTGCTTCAAATCGACCCAGCTCTGATACCAATTGTTGGAATTTCGCCCACAGATCGATCACATCAAAACATGATGAACACACGCGCACAAAAACTTTGGCCAAGGGACCTTTCCGTACACCTTGTTCTCTTTATTTCATTTCTATTTTTCTCCACGATTGTTACGTAGCTATAGCCTGCCCATGTATCTGTACATGTCTGGCCAAGCCCTCACGCTCAACTCTGTCCTAATCTGATTCTATTTTCTAATCAGCCTCATACTAGTCTTGCATATACTAGACATGTCAACTAAACTCTAATCCAAACCGGTCTCCTACTACGTGCGCTTTAGCATACAAGGACACCTAATCTAACTAGCCAGAACTACTACTAGCTCTCGTCACGCCACTAGCTAGCTTAGGACCGAAACCTTTACCTAAACCAGATGAGTAATCAAGATTACTCTAACATTCTCTCCCTAATCTTGAATTGAAATCTTCTTGTACTCGCTCTGATTTTGACTCGCTGAATATCCACATCTTGTCGACTCATCTCCTCAACCGCCATATCTGTACACTGAGTATGACCCGTCTGGAAACACACAAAACCTCCTTGCTCTACAATGTTGTGCCACCGTCATTTCTTGGCCGCTTCCTTGCAATCGGTCCGCACCATACTCCTCAATATCTCGGCATTTATCGTCGTGTGCGAAGCTTTCCTCTGCATCCGTCCCCATTTCGGCCTCTAGCTCAGGACCTTCAACGTCAAGCCAAAGGTGGTGCGCGGCAACCAGGCGAAGTGCGGAGGTGCGATGGCGGGCAAAATAGCCAACGTCCTATGGCTCGAGCGCTCCTTTGTGGAGACCTTGAAGGGGTGGCAGTCAGGGTGGTTTTACATAACCGAGCCACGCGATCCGAAGTGGATCGCAGCCCCTGAATTCCGATCCGGACCCCCTACGCGGCTCACATCCTGGAAGGAGACGGGCCTATCGTGGGGCGACGAAGAAGAGGTGACCGGACTGCAAAAATGCGTCCAGTCCCTGGTGAACAAGCATCTCAAGGTTGTCAACATAGTCTAGGTCATGCTCATCCGCCGGATCCTTCCATGTCAAGAACGGGACTTCAATTTGTGGGAGTTCAACCCGGCGCAACACCGAACTCTGAGCAGGCTCTTCGACACGACGTACGAAGATGTCTGGAGGGGGCTAACCAAAGGCGCCGAGGCTCCCACATCCGCCTCCGAAGACCGCAGATTCAGCTCGCAGCGTCCTACTGGCGAGGTAAAATATTTTCATCTTTTACAGGATGTTAAGTTTTCTTCAACGTTTGACTCTATGCGGGATCTAAACTCCCTCACCTTTGACAGGATTGGCGGGCGAAGTCCGAACTGATTAACTGTCCAGCTCCCTTGACTGAAGACCCAGCCCCTGCTCTCCTAGTGAAGCTGCTGGTTCCGGCACCTTATGTGGTGCCGGAGAAGAAGGCCAAGAAGAAGAAGGCCACAGGACTCGAAAGAGTTCCCGGGATGTGGTGGTGTCGGACTCGTTGTCCGACGAGTCCGAGATGCACTCCTCCCGTGAAGACGAGGAGGAGGAAGAAGAGACCTCACCACCTCCAGTGTGGGGAGGAAAGAAGAGGAAGGCCGCCCCAGTAGGGGAGGCCGAAGGGTCCAAGAAGAGGAAAACCCCTCCGCCGGACTATGCCCCCGACGCCGTCGAGGACGAAGAGGAGTGGCCGGACAGGGCCAAGCGTCCGGTGAAATCGTAAGTGTTCGGATACCAGAGTAACTCATGATATTCCTTTTGTTGTGCAGCTCTCCCTAATGTCGAATATAATCATGTAGCCCGCCCAAGGATGGGCTCGACGAGACGTCGAGCGGCTCCCTGGATTCATCGGAGGTGAATTCAGTTCCGCCCGCTGCCTCCCCTTGTGCTGTGGATGACGCCGAAGTGGCGTCGCGACAAGCTCCGGGGCAAGAGGAGGTGGTCCAGGAGGAACCGCGAGGCGACCTCCCGGACTCCAGGAGTAAAGGGGACCAGACCCCCCAGGGCTCCAAGTCCGGCTTTGAGCCGTACATCGCGCCGGAATCATCAACGGTTCCGGACTGCGGCGGGCGAACTCCTGCCAGGAGGAGCAAGCCCATTGAGCCAGCGTCCTCCGTCCAACCGGAGGCGTCGGACAATCTGCAGGAGGTGCTTAAGGGCGCCTCCATCGACGAGGAGCACCATACCATCATGAGTATGGTGGTCCAGAAGGTTCGGTCCGCCAAAAGCGGACTGACTGAAGCTTGTGCTAGCCTTCTAATAGGCTTCGAGGTAAGTAAAAAAATATGTAAAAATATTACCGCATAGACAGTAGCCCCGGATGCTCTGTTTGGCGTTCGGAAAGAAAAGCCGAATAGAGGATCTATTAAATATCGCAGGAGTCTAACTAAAAAGGAGTCAATATACATATGCAGGCTTCGTTGCTGGCCACCGCCACACTGACTGCGGAGGTGGGTGCCCTGAAGTAGGGTCTTGAGCGGACCGAGCAAGAGCTCGGCCTTGCCAAACGGCAGCTCGAGGAGAAAGAAGGTAAGAGATACCTTATAGAAAAAATGCCTATAAGAAGACGCAATTGCAAAACATGACAGGAGTACACTCTTATTGTAGGGGCCACTACTGAGGTGGCGACCCTCAAGCAGGCGCTGTCCGAGGCCGAGAAGAAAGCGGCCACGGAGCGCACCGAGCGGGAGAAATTTGAGGCGCAGGTCCGCGAGGTGCAGCAAGAGCTTCAGGCTCTCATGGAAAAACATGAGAGTTTGGAGCTCGACTCGAAGACGCGAGCATCCGAGCTTGCTGCGGTCCTTAAAACTGCCAAATCTGCCAAGGCCAAAGCCCAGAAGGCCCTCTTGGAATTGGATGCGGTGAGAAAGATAGCGGCGGGTAAGGCATTCTCTATGCAAAGAAGACATATAGAAGTAAACTACTTGTTACTTACCCAAATCCGGAGCTCTCCAGGGGCATTCACAGATCTTCCCCGCAGTGTATCCAATGCCGCCGCATTCTACCGAGCCGAGGAAGGCAGCTCGATGGAGAAGGTGTTCTGGTCTCAGTACGCTGAGGCCGGACACCCTGTGCCCTTGAGCGACCAGCTGAAGCACCTAGTCGAGCTCCACAAGGCGGCCGAACAGGCCCTGAAGGGCTTCATAGTTCGACTGTGGCCTGTAGAGGCCCTGCCTGGGAGCTACTTCGGACTGGTGCGGCGGCTGGTGGAGGCTTGTCCCAAGCTCGAGGTCATCAAGCGCTCCGTCTGCATCAAAGGTGCCCGTAGGGCCCTTGCCCGTGCAAAGGTGCACTGGGGAAAGCTGGACGGTGAGAAGCTTGTGAGGGATGGGCCGCCGCCGGGGAAGGAGCATAGCAAGCCCGAGAACTATTCCAAGGATGTTCTGGCTGGTGCCCGCCTTATGGCGGATGAATGTACAAAGGATGTAATTTTTGAATGTACTCGCTCGTGTTATCCTGTGCGCTGAAAACTTGTTCATATGCGCTAAGCAATGCTTGTTGAATTTAAAATATTACTTTCTGTGCGGCCATTTATCAAAAAATTGAGAGATGGCCAGTCGTCGGCTTCTGCCCCCATGCCACTGGTGCTGGGGTGTTCGGGATAAACCTGAGCGCTCTTTTTCCCATTATTGGGTCCGTCGAGGGAGGCGATCAGCACAACGAACAAGGCAATTGGATTATCATGCTTGAGCACTCTCACTTAGCCATAGAACTCTATAATTTCAAATTTCGGCGAAGCCCCTAGTATTTGGAAGACCGAGTTCGATGCGCTATCCACGCCTTGGCCGAACAAAGCCGGTTCCTCGCTTGAAGCGGCATAAGTCTTTAAGGACTCGAAAAACCTCTCGAACAGCGACCGGTCTCTCGCTTCATCATGACAGTCGGTTTTAGCTTTCTCTACTGAGGTTCTCAGCCCAGCTCAACTGGGGCACAATCGCAGTAGTTCTCCTAGTGCTACCTTTGTTGATATAGCGGAACGTAAGGCACCAAAACATAAGAGCCGGGCAAACCCAACCATTGACCCAAATCATGATTCAGAGCCGATGCATATAGTGCTATAAGTTCGGGGTGCCGCACTTGTGAAAGTGTACGCACTTCTCACGCCATATAGATGGGTACTGAAGCCCCTGGCATATTTTGCCGTACCACGTGATGATCGGACATGGTTTAGTTGATTTGATCACGTGATCACTTAGAGGATTAGAGGGATGTCTATCTAAGTGGGAGTTCTTAAGTAATATGATTAAATTGAACTTAAATTTATCATGAACTTAGTCCTGGTAGTATTTTGCAAATTATGTTGTAGATCAATAGATCGCGTTGTTGCTTCCCTGTGTTTATTTTGATATGTTCCTAGAGAAAATTGTGTTGAAAGATGTTAGTAGCAATGATGCGGATTGGATCCGTGATCTGAGGTTTATCCTCATTGCTACATAGAAAAATTATGTCCTTGATGCACCGCTAGGTGCCATACCTATTGCAGGAGCAGATGCAGACGTTATGAAACGTTTGGCTAGTTCAATATGATGACTACTTGATAGTTTAGTGCACCATGCTTAACGGCTTAGAATCGGGACTTCAAAGACGTTTTGAACGTCATGGACCATATGAGATGTTCCAGGTATTGAAGTTAATATTTCAAACAAATACCCGAGTTGAGAGATATGAAGTCTCCAACAAGTTCTATAGCTAAAAGATGGAGGAGAATCGCTCAACTAGTGAGCATGTGCTCAGATTGTCTGGGTACTACAATCGCTTGAATCAAGTGGGAGTTAATCTTCCAGATAAGATAGTGATTGACAGAATTCTCTAGTCACCATCACCAAGTTAGTAGAACTTCGTGATGAACTATAATATGCAAGGGATAACGGAAACAACTCCCAAGCTTTTTGTGATGCTGAAATCAACGAAGGTAGAAATCAAGAAAAACATCAAGTGTTGATGGTTGACAAGATCACTAGTTTCAAGAAAAGGGCAAAGGGAAGAAGGGGAACTTCAAGAAGAATGGCAAGCAAGTTGCTGCTCAAGTGAAGAAGCCCAAGTCTAGTCCTAAGCCTGAGACTAAGTGCTTCTACTTCAGAGGGACTGGTCACTGAAAGCGGACCTACCCCAAGTGATAGGCGGATATGATGGATGGCAAAGTGAACATAAGTATATTTGATATACATGTTATTGATGTGTACTTTACTAGTGTTTATAGCAACCCCTCAGTATTTGATACTGGTTCAGTTGCTAAGAGTAGTAACTCGAAACGGGAGTTGCAGAATAAACGGAAACTAGTAAAAGTCGAGGTGACAATGTGTGTTGGAAGTAGTTCCAAGATTGATATGATCATCATCGCACTCTCCCTATACTTTTGGGATTAGTGTTGAAACTAAATAAGTGTTATTTGGTGTTTGCGTTGAGCATGAATATGATTTGATCATGTTTATTGCAATACGGTTATTCATTTAAGTTAGAGAACAATTGTTGTTCTGTTTACATGAATAAAACCTTATATGGTTACACACCCAATGAAAATGGTTCATTGGATCTCGATCGTAGTGATACACATATTCATAATATTGAAACCAAAAGATACAAAGTTAATAATGATAAGTGCAACTTATTTGTGGCACTGCCGTTTAGGTCATATTGGTGTAAAGCACATGAAGAAACTCCATGCTGATGGGCTTTTTGAATCACTTGATTATGAATCACTTGATGCTTGCGAACCATGCCTCATGGGCAGGATGACTAAGACTCCGTTCTCCGGAACAATAGAGCAAGCAACTAACTTATTGGAAATAATACATACTGATGTATGCGATCCGATGAGTGTTGAGGCTCGTGGCAAGTATCATTATTTTCTAACCTTCACAGATGATTTGAGAAGATATGGGTATATCTACTTGATGAAACACAAGTCTAAAACATTTCAAAAGTTCAAAGAATTTTAGAGTGAAGTGGAGAATCATCATAACAAGAAAATAAAAGTTTCTACGATATGATCGTAGAGGTAAAATATTTGAGTTACGAGTTTGGCTTTCAGTTAAAACAATGTGAAATAGTTTCACTACTCACGCCACCTGGAACACCACAGTGTAATGGTGTGTCCGAACATCGTAACCGTACTTTATTAGATATGGTGCAATCTATGATGTCTCTTGCCGATTTACCACTATCGTTTTGGGGTTATGCATTAGACACAACTGCATTCACGTTAAATAGGGCACCATCTAAATCCGTTGAGATGACACTATATGAACTATGGTTTAGCAAGAAACCAAAGTTGTCGTTTCTTAAAAAAGTTTGAGGTTGTGATGCTTATGTGAAAAACTTTCGTCCTGATAAGCTCAAACCCAAATTGGAAAAATATGTCTTCATAGGATACCGAAAAGTTATTGTTGGGTACACCTTCTATCATAGATCCGAAGGCAAGACTTTTCTTGCTAAAATTCGGAAACTTTCTGGAGAAGGAGTTTCTCTCGAAAGAAGTGAGTGGGAGGAAAGTAGAACTTGATGAGGTAACTGTACCTGCTCCATAGTTGGAAAGTAGTTCATCACAGAAATCTGTTCCTGTGACTCCTGCACCAATTAGTGAGGAAGATAATGATGATGATCATGTAACTTCAGATCAAGTTACTACCAAACCTCATTGGTCAACCAGAGTGAGATCCGCACCAGAGCGGTACAGTAATCCTATTCTGGAGGTCATGTTACTTGACCATGACGAACCTACGAACTATGAGGAAGCGATGATGAGCCCAGATTCCGATAAATGGCTTGAGGCCATGAAATATGAGATATGATCCATGTATAAGAACAAAGTATGGACTTTGGTTGACTTGCCCGATGATTGGAGAGCAATTGAGAATAACTGGATCTTCAAGAGGAAGACGGACACTGATAGTAGTGTTACTATCTACAAAGCTAGAATTGTCGCAAAAGGTTTTCGACAAGTTCAAGGTGTTGACTACGATGAGAGTTTCTCACTCGTATCTATGCTTGAGTCTGTCCGAATCATGTTAGTAATTGCCGCATTTTATGAAATCTGGCAAATGGATAAACAAAAATGCATTCCCTAATAGATTTATTAAAGAAGAGTTGTATATGATGCAACCAGAAGGTTTTGTCAATCCTAAAGGTGCTAACAAAATGTGCAAACTCCAGCAATCCATCTGTGGACTGGTGCAAGCATCTCGGAGTTGGAATATACGCTTTGATGAGTTGACCAAAGCATATAGTTTTATACAGACTTGCGGTGAAGCCTGTATTTACAAGAAAGTGAGTGGGAGCACTACAGCATTTCTGATAAGTATATGTGAATGACATATTATTGATTGGAAATAATGTAGAATTATTCTGTAAAGCATAAAGAAGTGTTTGAAAGGAGTTTTTCAAAGAAAGACTTCGGTGAAGCTGCTTACATAGTGAGCTCCAAGATCTATAGAGATAGATCAAGACGCTTGATAAGTTTTTTTTCAACGAGTACATACCTTGACAAGATTTTGAAGTAGTTCAAAATGGAGCAGTCAAAGAAAGAGTTCTTGCCTATATTACAAGGTGTGAAGTTGAGTAAGACTCAAAGCCCGACCACGGCAGAAGATAGAAAGAGAATGAAAGTCATTCCCTATGCCTTGGCCATAGGTTCTATAAAGTATGTCATGCTGTATACCAGATCTATTGTATACCCTGCACTGATTTGGCAAGGGAGTACAATAGTGATCTAGGAGTAGATCACTGGACAGCGGTCAGAATTATCCTTAGTGAAATAAGGATATGTTTCTCGATTATGGACATGACAAAAGGTACGTCGTAAAGGGTTACGCCGATGCAAGTTTTGACACTAATCTAGATGACTCTAAGTCTCGGTCTAGATACATATTGAAAGTGGGAGCAATTAGCTAGAGTAGCTCCATGCAGAGCATTGTTGACATAGAAATTTGCAAAATACATGTGGATCTGAATGCGGCAGACCCGTTGAGTAAGATTCTCTCACAAGCAAAACATGATCACACCTTAGTACTCTTTGGGTGTTAATCACATAGCGATGTGAACTAGATTACTGAATCTAGTAAACCCTTTGGGTATTGGTCACATGGCGATGTGAACTATGGGTGTTAATCACATGATGATGTGAACTATCGGTGTTAATCACATGGTGATGTGATCTAGATTATAGACTCTAGTGCAAGTGGGAGACTGAAGGAAATATGCCCTAGAGGCAATAATAAAGTTATTATTTATTTCCTTATATCATGATAAATGTTTATTATTCATGCTAGAATTGTATTAACCGGAAACATAATACATGTGTGAATACATAGACAAACAGAGTGTCACTAGTATGCCTCTACTTGACTAGCTCGTTAATCAAAGATGGTTATGTTTCCTAATCATGAACAAAGTGTTGTTATTTGATTAACGAGGTCACATCATTAGTTGAATGATCTGATTGACATGACCCATTCCATTAGCTTAGCACCCGATCGTTTAGTATGTTGCTATTGCTTTCTTCATGACTTATACATGTTCCTATGACTATGAGATTATGCAACTCCCGTTTACCGGAGGAACACTTTGTGTGCTACCAAATGTCACAACGTAACTGGGTGATTATAAAGGAGCTCTACAGGTGTCTCCAAAGGTACATGTTGGGTTGGCGTATTTCGAGATTAGGATTTGTCACTCTGATTGTCGGAGAGGTATCTCTGGGCCCTCTCGGTAATGCACATCACTTAAGCCTTGCAAGCAATGCAACTAATGAGTTAGTTGCGAGATGATGTATTACAGAACGAGTAAAGAGACTTGCCGGTAATGAGATTGAACTAGGTATTGGATACCGACGATCGAATCTCGGGCAAGTAACATACCGATGACAAAGGGAACAACGTATGTTGTTATGCGGTCTGACCGATAAAGATCTTCATAGAATATGTAGGAGCCAATATGGGCATCCAGGTCCCGCTATTGGTTATTGACCGGAGACGTGTCTTGGTCATGTCTACATTGTTCTCGAACCCGTAGGGTCCGCACGCTTAAGGTTTCGATGATAGTTATATTATGAGTTTATGAGTTTTGATGTACCGAAGGAGTTCGGAGTCCCGGATGAGATCGGGGACATGATGAGGAGTCTCGAAATGGTCAAGACGTAAAGATCGATATATTGGACGACTATATTCAGACATCGGAAAGGTTCCGAGTGATTCGGGTATTTTTCGGAGTACCGGAGAGTTACGGGAATTCGCCGGGAGAAGTATTGGGCCTTGATGGGCTTTAGTGGGAAGAGGAGAAAGGGCCTGCTGCCCCCCCCCCTCCCCTCTAGTCCGAATTGGAGTAGGGAAAAGGGGGTCGGCCACCTTTCCTTCTCCTCCACTTCCTTCTCCCTTCCTCCCCTCTTGGTGGACTCCTACTAGGACTTGGAGTCCTAGTAGGACTCCACATCCTGGCCGCACCTAGCCTTGGCCGGCCTCCTCATCCTCCATCCTTTATATACTGAGGCAAAGGGGCACCCTAGACACACAAGTTGATCCACGTGATCATTCCTTAGCTGTGTGCGGTGCCCCCTGCCACCATATTCCACCTCAATCATATCGTTGTAGTGCTTAGGCGAAGCCCTGCGTCGGTAGAACATCATCATCGTCACCACGCTGTTGTGCTGACGGAACTCATCCCCGAAGCTTTGCTGGATCGGAGCCCGGGGAGCGTCATCGAGCTGTACGTGTGCTAAGAACTCGGAGGTGCCGGAGTAACGGTGCTTGGATCGGTCGGATCGGGAAGACATACGACTACTTCCTCTATGTTGCGTCAACGCTTCCGTTGCGGTCTACGAGGGTACGTAGACAACACTCTCCCCTCTCGTTGCTATGCATCACCATGATCTTGCGTGTGCGTAGGAAATTTTTTGAAATTACTATGTTTCCCAACAGTCTGCACTTTGGGTAACTCTTGGAGGGGCGTTCGAGTTCATACACTTCGGCCGCAAGGACTTTAGTCCTTCTGTCAGCTAGCAAATCCTGATCAGCTCTAAGCTGTTGCTGCTTTTTCTTGAGGCTACTTGCTATGGCCATAAGACAGCGTTTAAAACGCTCTTGTTCGGCGAGATCCTCTGGCACGACGAGCTCGTCGTCGTCGAGGCTTGCCTCGTCTTCGGAGGGAGGCGTATATTTATCGTCCTCAATCTCTTGGTCCGCTGCCCTCTCGTGAGGGCTGGCTTCTCTGTCCTCCTATGCTGAATCTTCTTGGAGGGGGTGTACTTCGGCGCTATCCAGAGTAGTATTATGTCCCGTGCCGGAATCACCGTTTTTACTTTGGCGAGATTTAGAGCGGCGCCGCTAACGCCGACGCTTGGGCTGTTTCTTAGAGGTATCGTCCCCCGCTATTTCATCGCCATCTCCATCCCTTGGAGTGTCCACCATATATATGTCATATGATGAGGTGGCCTTCCAGCGCCCTACAGGTGCTGGTTCTTGTTCGTCTCCTGCATCGTCGTCCATGCCGTCGATGTCTTCGGAATCGAAATCAAGCATGTCGGTTAAGTCGTCGACAGTGGCTACAAAGTGGGTGGTGGGTGGGTTTTGAATTTCTTCATCGTCCGTATCCCTACCTTGCTGACCGTAGTCCGGCCAGGGCTCTCCTGATAAAGAGAGAGACTTTAGAGAATTCAGGATGTCGCCGAAGGGCGAGTGCTAAAAGACTTCCGCGGCGGTGAAGTCCATTATCGGCGCCCAATCGGATTCGATCGGCAGGGGTGCGGGGGGCTCGTAGTTCGGAGAGGAATCCGGCTCCGCGGAGTCACGGGCCATGCGGAGTGCGGGGCTGGAGTTCGGCTCGATCGCCTCTGAGATCGCAACCCCTGAGGCAGCGTCCAACCGCTGATCCTCGATCGGCCAAGTAGGCTCCAAATCAATGCTCGGAACCGATGCGTGTGCAGCCTCCAAGGCGCTGTTCGGAGGCAGAGCTATATCATGCCCATCGAGACAGTGCGGCGCACTTGGCAATGGCTTGAATCCGTCGAAGATCAAGTCCCCGCGGATGTCAGCCGTGTAGTTTAGGCTTCAAACCTGACCTGATGGCCAGGGGCGTAGCTTTCAATCTGCTCAAGGTGGCCAAGCGAATTGGCCCGCAGTGCGAAGCCGCCGAAGACAAAGATCTGTCCGGGGAGAAAAGTCTCACCCTGGACTGCATCGTTGTTGATGATCGAAGGAGCCATTGGGTCTAAGAGCGACGACACAGAGGAACTCTCAATGAAAGCACCAATGTAGGTGTCAGAACCGGCGGATCTCGGGTAGGGGGTCCCGAACTGTGCGTCTAGGCCGGATGGTAACAGGAGGCAAGGAACACGATGTTTTACCCAGGTTCGGGCCCTCATGATGGAGGTAAAACCCTACGTCCTGCTTGATCAATATTCATGATATGGGTAGTACAAGAGTAGATCTACCACGAGATCAAGGAGGCTAAACCCTAGAAGCTAGCCTATGGTATGATTGTTGTATGATGAAGTTGTCCTACGGACTAAAACCTTCCGGTTTATATAGACACCGGAGAGGGTTAGGGTTACCGGAACACGGGACGAAGGTTTCAATCTTGTATCTTCAGAGTCCTGGAGTCCGGCTGAAGGTATAGTCCGGCTACCCGAACACCCCCTAATCTAGGACTCTCTCAATTACCAAGACGAGCACTTGGACACGACGATGACTCACAGACGCAACGAGGACTGACCGTGCAAACTCGCATGACTCCTTGACTCATCCAACTCCCCCGGATGATGATCTTGATGAGCTCCAGCGCCGCCCCTGGGCACCACCTCTCCCATCAACGACCTCCTTCCGCCACATTACTGATGACGGCCTGCCGTCTCTCTCCTTGTCGCTCCACCGAACGACTGTCGCTTTTTCCTCCTCTTCTCTGCTTAAACCAGCGATTTCATGGCCCACACCTCCAAATTGCTGCACCATGCAGTGACCATATCACCCACCCTGAGGCGCTAATCGGATTGTGACCCTACGCAAGAAGGGCTTCCTATTGACCGAACTCTTATACCAATTGTTGGAATTTCGCCCACAGATGGATCACATCAAAACATGATGAACACACGCGCACAAAAACTTTGGCCAAGGGCCCTTTCCGTTCCCCTTGTTCTCTTTATTTCTTTTCTCTTTTTCTCCATGATTGTTACGAAGCAATAGCCTGCCCATGTATATATACACGTCTGGCCAAGCCCTCACGCTCAACTCTCTCCTAATGTGACTCTATTTTCTAATCATACTCATACTAGTATTGCCTATACTAGACACGCCAACTAAACTCTAATCCAAACCGGACACATACTACGTGCGCTTTAGCACACAAGGACAACTAATCTAACTAGCCGGAACTAGTACTAGGTCTCCTCACGCCAGTAGCTAGCTTAGGACCAAAATCTTTACATAAACCAGCTGACTAATCAAGATTACTCTAACATTCTCTCCCTAATCCTGACTTGTCATCTTCCTTTACTTGTTTTGATTTTGACTCGCTCAATATCCACATCTTGTCGACTCATCGCCTCAACCGCCATATCTGTACACTGAGTGTGACCCGTCTGGAAACACGCAGAACCTCCTTGCTCTACAATGTTTTGCCACCGTCATTGCTTGGCCGCTGCCTTGTGGTCAGCCCGCACCATACTCCTTGTACTTGCTTGTCATAGATCCATTCTCCACCAGTCGCACACCTCCTCGCTTTACGATGGCTTCGCCTACCATCATCCGCCTTTGGCATCACACCGAATCCACACTGGCCGCAATCAGGACGCTCCATGAGGACTTGGGCATGACTCACGGAACACCGTGCACACTGCTTCCACTCCAATAAATCATTACCAAGACGAGCACTTGCACACGAGGACGACTCACAAACGCAATGACGACTGACCATGAAAACTCGCACGACTCCTTGACTCATCCGACTCCCCCAGCTGATGATCTTGATGAGCTCCAGCGACGCACCTCGGCACCACCTCTCCCATCAACGACCTCCTTCCGCCACCTTGCTGATGATAGCCTACTGTCTCTCTCCTTCTCGCTCCGCCGAACGACGGTCGCTTGTTCCTCCTCTTCTCAGCCTCACCCAGCGATTTCATGGACCGCACCTCCTCATCGTTGCACCTCCCAGCGACCATATCGCCCGCCCCGAGGCGCTAATCGAGTCGTGACCCCGGGCAAGCATGGCTTCGAATCAACCCAGCTCTGATACCAATTGTTGGAATTTTGCCCATAGGTCGATCACACCAAAACACGATGAACACACGCGCACAAAACCATTGGCCAAGGGCCCTTTTCGTGCCCCTTGTTCTCTTTATTTCTTTTCTCTTTTTCTCCATGATCGTTACGAAGCTATAGCCTACCCATGTATAGATACACGTCTGGCCAAGCCATCACGCTCAAATCTGTCCTAATCTGACTCTATTTTCTAATCAGACTCATACTAGTATTGCCTATACTAGACACCCCAACTAATTCTAATCCAAACTGGACTCCTACAACATGCGCTTTAGCACACAAGGACACCTAATCTATCAAGCCAGAATTTAGTACTAGCTCTCCTCACGCCACTAGCTAGCTTAGGACCGAAACCTTTACCTTAAACAGATGACTAATCAAGATTAATCTATTATTCTCTCCCTAATCTTGACTTGTCATCTTCTTGTACTCGTTCTGATTTTGACTCGCTGAATGTCCACATCTTGTCGACTCATCGCCTCAACCAACATATCTGTACACTATGTATGACCCGTCTGGAAACACGCAGAAGCTCCTTGCTCTACAATGTTGAGCCACCGTCATTTCTTGGCCGCTTCCTTGCAGTCAATCCGCACCATACTCCTTGTACTTGCTTGCAATAGATCCACTCTCCACCGGTCGCACACCTCCTCGCTTTACGATGGCTTCGCCTACCATCATCCGCCTTTGGCATCACACCGAATCCACACTGGCCGCAATCAGGACGCTCCATGAGGACTTGGGCATGACTCACGGAACATCGTGCACACTGCTTCCACTCCAATAAATCATTACCAAGACGAGCACTTGCACACGAGGACGACTCACAAACGCAATGACGACTGACCATGAAAACTCGCACGACTCCTTGACTCATCCGACTCCCCCAGCTGATGATCTTGATGAGCTCCAGCGACGCACCTCGGCACCACCTCTCCCATCAACGACCTCCTTCCACCACCTTGCTGATGATAGCCTACTGTCTCTCTCCTTCTCGCTCCGCCGAACGACGGTCGCTTGTTCCTCCTCTTCTAAGCCTCACCCGGCGATTTCATGGACCGCACCTCCTCATCGTTGCACCACCCAGCGACCATATCGCCCGCCCCGAGGCGCTAATCGAGTCGCGACCCCGGGCAAGCATGGCTTCGAATCAACCCAGCTCTGATACCAATTGTTGGAATTTTGCCCATAGGTCGATCACACCAAAACATGATGAACACACGCGCACAAAACCATTGGCCAAGGGCCCTTTTCGTGCGCCTTGTTCTCTTTATTTCTTTTCTCTTTTTCTCCATGATCGTTACGAAGCTATAGCCTACCCATGTATGGATACACGTCTGGCCAAGCCATCACGCTCAAATCTGTCCTAATCTGACTCTATTTTCTAATCAGACTCATACTAGTATTGCCTATACTAGACACCCCAACTAATTCTAATCCAAACTGGACTCCTACTACATGTGCTTTAGCACACAAGGACACCTAATCTATCAAGCCAGAACTTAGTACTAGCTCTCCTCACGCCACTAGCTAGATTAGGACCGAAACCTTTACCTTAAACAGATGACTAATCAAGATTAATCTATTATTCTCTCCCTAATCTTGACTTGTCATCTTCTTGTACTCGTTCTGATTTTGACTCGCTGAATGTCCACATCTTGTCGACTCATCGCCTCAACCAACATATCTGTACACTATGTATGACCCGTCTGGAAACACGCAGAAGCTCCTTGCTCTACAATGTTGAGCCACCGTCATTTCTTGGCCGCTTCCTTGCAGTCAGTCCGCACCATACTCCTTGTACTTGCTTGCAATAGATCCACTCTCCACCGGTCGCACACCTCCTCGTTTTACGATGGCTTCGCCTACCATCGTCCGTCTTAGGCATCACACCGAATACACACTGGCCACAATAAGGACGGTCCACAAGGACATGGAGATGACTCACGGAGCACCGTGCACACCGCTTCCACTCCAACGAATCATTACAAAGACAAGCACTTGGACACGACGACGACTCACAGACGCAACGACGACTGACCGTGCAAACTTGCACGACTCCTTGACCCACCCGACTCCCACGGATGATGATCTTGATGAGCTCCAGCGCCGCACCTCGGCACCACCTCTCCCATCAACACCTCCTTCCGCCACGTTACTGACGACAGCCTGCCGTCTCTCTCCTTGTCGCCCAGCCGAACGACGGTCGCTTGTTCCTCCTCTTCTCTGCCTCACCCAGCGATTTCATAGCCCGCACCTCCTCATCACTGCACCACCCAGCGACCATATCACCCGCCCCGAGGCGCTAATCGGGTCGCGATCCCAGGCAAGCATGGCTTCAAATCAACCTAGCTTTCATACCAATTGTTGGAATTTCGCCCACAGATCGATCACACCAAAACACAATGAACACACATGCACAAAAACTTTGGCCAAGGGCCCTTTTTGCCCCTTGTTCTCTTTATTTCTTTTCTCTTTTTCTCCACGATTATTACGAACCTATAGCCTGCCCATGTATATATGCATGTCTGGCCAAGCTCTCACTCTCAACTCTGTCCTAATCTGACTCTATTTTGTAATCAGAGTCATACTAGTATTGCCTATACTAGACACGCCAACTAAACTCTAATGCAAACCGGACTTCTACTACGTGCGCTTTAGCACACAAGGACACCTAATCTAACTAGCCAGAACTAGTACTAGCTCTCCTTACGCCACTAGCTAACTTAGGATCGGAACCTTTACCTAAAACAGATGACTAATCAAGATTACTCTAACATTCTCTCCCTAATCTTGACTTTTCATCTTCTTGTACTCGTTCTAATTTTGACTCGCTGAATATCCACATCTTGTCGACTCGTCGCCTCAACCGCCATATCTGTACATTGAGTATGACCCGTCTGGAAACATGCAGAAGCTCCTTGCTCAACAATGTTGTGCCACCTTCATTGTCAGGACCCTGATTCTAAGCCACATCGATCTAGCCGGTAACACCTCATATCACTTTGCGGCCTCACGCACGGTATCCCACGGGTGTCGCCTTACCATGGCCCGGGACCGTTTGCGCCTTTTGGCTCGCGTATATGACAATGTCGCTAGCATCCATATGACCGAGAACCCGGGCCGACATGGCTAGTCGTGAACCCAAAGCGGCACAGACCTATGGAGACAGGCATACATGATTCACAACGAACATGTCGGTCATCAACGAGTGATTCTGGGCTGTAGCACTGGGCTAACAGGACTCCGGGGATCCCGGGCTATAGCAGGCTAGACAGGACTCTGGAGATCACCGCGTGACATTTCCCCGAAGGGACAGACATAGGGACGAAGTGAAACACATGCCGGCCAGTCAAGTGTCCTGAACAGTAGTGCTGGGCTAGCAGGACTCCGGTGAACCGGGCTGTAGCGGACTACTATGGCTCGAGGAGCACTAGACTACATTTCCCCATAAAAAGGCTGCGAAGGACAAACAACTAGATTGTCGGATCCCACTCATACCAAGCATTTCAATCATACATACAATATGCTCGATATGAGTACATACAACATGGCATCACAACAAAACTCTACAACTCAAGTACTTATTTAAAGGCTCCAGGGAGCCATACATAACATATCCATACAGGTAGGGGTCACATGACCCGACACTCAAGTCATACAGTCATGCAAGCACATGCGGAAGCAACTAGTCTGAGTACAGACTCTGGAAAGAAAGAAGGCTTCTCGAAGCCTGTCTATCTACATAGGGCCCTCCATGGCCTGGATCACCACCTGGGTGGCTAGTCACTCGTCGACGTCAAGGTCTACGTAAAACCCATCGGAGGGGGCAGTGTTGTTGTCTGAAAACAATAAATAAGCAAACATGAGTACAAAGGTACTCAGCAAGTATTACATCAGAACCTACTATACATGCTCATTCTCGAGAAGGTGGTGGGGTTTATGCAGCAAGCCAGCTTTGACTCTTGGCTAAGCTATCCTACGGAATCTTTTAGCAAAATAGTTTTCGCACACGAGTCCACTACTCACCATCACAATACTCCACCGTGGATCCTCCCTCGTAACCTGCGAGGGGGCCATCCTCGGTACTCACACTTATCTTGAGTCTTTTAGTAGTATCCATTAACTTGTCTATGAACTGTATATGCAATCAAGTAGTCCTTTACCGCGGACGCGGCTATTCGAATAGTTTCCTACCCTGCAGGGCTGTACTTCGTCACACATGTTTCCACCACTTAGCGTCTGCACACGAAATGTGCTCGGCGGACTTCAAGCGAAAACCGACGTGGGTGTAGACCACGACCTGACTAACCTCACAAGTCTCTAGTCCAGGGTCATCGCCTATTCAGGTTCCATCCGCAAGGAAATCCGGCCAGGGTGTCCTCAACGGCCCCGAACGATGTGAACAGGGTTCCCGAGACACCAAACGGGTGACTCGGTACACCGTGCCACGGTGTATCTACCGCAACATAGCCCACCCCTAGGGTCAGCGCTACGCACGGCCGCCAACACATATCCTACAAACACCAGAAACTAGTTGCAACTCCTAGACTGAGGCGAGAGGGGTCAGTAAGTCGAGCGGGGTCATATTTCAGGGCCCAATGTGTGGTAGTAGCTGAATCTTAATTCACGCATACAGAACTCAGTTCTTAGGGACGGCTTCAATGAAACAACCCACCATGTACTCCTACATGGCCTCTCATCGATACCTTTACCAAAACATGTTCAACACATCCCACATATTACTGGCACAAGCATTTCACTCTAGCCCATCACCCAGATGAACCAGACCTGACACAACTCTAAGCATAGCAGGCATAGCAAGGTAGGAATCACAAAACATGGCTCAATCAACTCCTACACATGCTAGTGGGTTTCATCTAGTTACTGTGGCAATGACAGGTCATGCAGAGGATAAGGGTTCAACTACCGTAGCACACAGCAGTTTGAATCGTGTTGTCTTAATGCAGTAAACAAGAGCAGGAGCGAGAACATGGGTTGTTTCGGAATGATCAATGGTTGCTTGCCTGATGGAGTGGTAACGGGATACTGCCCTTCAGTTGGATACTCGTGAATATCCTCGGAGGCAGAACCTACCACGAAGAACACAACCGAGCACAATCAACACATGACGATATGCAACAATATGATGCATGCTATGACATGGCAATATGGATGTGTCTTGAGCTAATGCAACTAGCTATGATTTAAATGAAGTTGGTTTGAGTGCAATATTCAAATTCCAACCCCATATATGATTATTTAAATGCCCTTTATTTGTTTTGTCCAAAACAGAGGACAAGCATTGTTCAAACATGCATGAAAATGGTACAGATGGATTCCTTGAATTTTTCTGATAAGTTTTCATATATAATTTGTCTCATTTGGAGTTATGGTTGAATTTCTATGAATTTTCAAAGTTTTGGGTATTTTTTGGAATTTCCTGAATTATTTTTAAACTAGAAAATGATTTACTGCGTCAGCACTACATCAGCATGACATCAGCAAGTCAACTGAGCTGCCTCCAGGTCAAACCTGACCAGTGGGTCCCACTGGTCAGTCTCACAGTGCTGGCTCGAGTCACAGACAGGTGGGGCCAGTCAAAGGCCACGTCAGAAAGTCAAACTGACGTGTGGGGCCAGCTGGGTTAATAACTAATCTAAACAGAATATTAAGTTAAACTAAATATGCACTGGGCCCACATGGCAGTGGCTCTAGGGAGGGGTGGTTAGTGGGTTAGTTAGCCGCTAATGACGGCCACGTCGGCTACCGGCGGTTAGTCGCCGGCGACCTCAGATCGCGGTGGCGTCTCACCGGAGTTGTTCGGGTTTCGCCTACAGGCGATGGTTTGGCGCGCTGGAGGCACCAGGGAGGAGCTCGTGCTCGTGCGCATCTAGGGAGACCAACGGGAGGTGCAGGGGTGGCCGGAGCTGACGGCGGCGAGCTCTTTGGTGGCCGCCGGAGTTCGAGTGTTCGCGGAATCGATGCTGCGGTGCACGAGAGGAGGAGCTGGTGATGGCTACGGCCTCCTGGGGACGCGTTGAAGGCGGTGGTGCGCTCGGACGCGTGCTTGCACGGCCGTAGCCACGACGGCGCCATTGTCTGCGGCGAGGAGCTCACGGCTCCAGTGGCTAGGCTAGTTAGGGGAAGAGAATCACTGTGGGGAGAAGGGGGAAATGCTCGGAAGCTCACAGCGATCTCGAGGGAGGACTCAGCGGGCTCGGGGACGCTTCTGCAACGGCGAATTTGACGGAGATGGCCGGCGGTCCCGAGGTTGAAGAAGACGACGCCGAGGGCGAAGCAGGGCTTCTCGGCTCGCTTGGCTTGGTGCAGAAGGCGTAGGCGACAGTGGCGGAGCTTCCACGCAACACGGGAAGGCGAGAGGGGGTCGGGGAGCGCGGTGGCAGCGAACGGCGGCGACGGCGCGTTCGGGTGGTCGCGCGGGAGAGAAACAGGGGAGGAGGGAGAGCGAGGGAGAGGGATATGAGGGGGCCAGGGGGTGCGTGGCGTCCATAGCGACGTCCAGGCGTCGAGGGGGGGGGCGCGGCAAGCAGGAGCTGGCCGTCGGTGGCCGCGCGCGTGCCGGCGCACCGCGGGCACACGCCCGGCGTCCTCCTGGCAGCAGCTAGGGGACGACTGGCGTCGGCCTGGTGGGCTGGGCCGTCCAGCTACAGTGCTGGGCCGGCAGGTAAGTCCAGGTGAGCCTCTGTTCTTTTCTAGTTTATTCTGGTTTTTTTTCTATTTCTGTTATTCTGTTTTGATTTAGTTTAAATACTAAATCATTTAATAAAATGCTGAAAATATTTATGGACACTTTCTGAAATATTTCAGTGGCCCAAAAATAATTCCAACATTATTTGAGCATTTGAATTATTTAATAGTATTTAAATGCCCAAATTCAAATATTTATGAATTAAGTCAATGCCCCTTTTGTTGACCTAAAATTATATGCACCATTTTTCCCAAGGGTTCTAACCCAAGGCAAAGAGGGTGAACATATCTGAAGGCCATTTCAGGTTCATTGAATTTATTTTTAGTAAACCCTAGTTGATTTCAGGGGGAGGGGTGCTGGGGGTTCTGCTTTCCCCATTTCAATTTCTGATGAATGTAAACATGATGCACACTCTAATGCATAACCTAGCTAGGGTGTGACAACTCACCCCCACTTAATAGAATCTCGTCCCGAGATTTAGGATCATCTGGGAAGAAGGCGGGGTACTCGAGTCGAAGACGATCCTCCCTTTCCCAAGTGGCTTCTTCCTCGGAATGGTGTGACCATTGAACCTTGAGAAACTTGATATTATGACGTCGAGTGGTACGCTCGGCTTGATCAAGGATACGAACGGGGTATTCCCGATAAGAGAGGTTATCTTGTAAATCAAGCATTTCGTGGTCCACTCCACGGATAGGATCCGCGAAGCAACGCCTGAGTTGCGAAACGTGGAAGACGTCGTGAACTCTGGAAAGATGCGGAGGTAGTTCCAATTGGTAGGCAACTTCTCCTCGTTTGGCAAGAATGCGAAAGGGTCCAATTTAACGAGGAGCCAATTTGCCTTTGATACCGAAGCGATGCGTTCCCATTAACGGGGTAACCCGAAGGTAAGCTTTCTCGTCAATTTCAAATGTCATAGGCTTATGCTTACGATCATATTGACTCTTTTGGCGAGATTGGGCTGTTTTCAATTTCTCACGAATAACACGAACCTGCTCTTCTGCTTCCTAAATCATATCCGGGCCAAAGAGTTGTCTTTCCCCGGTTTCTGACCAGTTAAGAGGCGTTCGACATTTTCGTCCATAGAGAACTTCGAAGGGAGCCTTGCCCAAACTAGCTTGATAGCTATTGTTATAGGCAAACTCCGTGAATGGAAGGCATTTCTCCCAACTCATTCCGAACGAGATAACAGAAGCTCGGAGCATATCTTCCAGAATTTGATTTACTCGCTCTACTTGACCACTTGATTGAGGGTGGAAAGCGGTACTAAAGGAGAGATGAGTTCCCATCGCATTTTGGAAACTTTCCCAAAATCGAGAGGTGAAGAGACTTCCATGGTCTAAGTTAATTTCCAACGGGACACCATGAAGAGACACTATTCGGGAGATGTATAGGTCAGCTAGCTGGCTAGCGGTGATACTCTCACGAACAGGTAGAAAATGGGCTACTTTGGAAAGACGGTCGATCACGACGAAGATGGCATTATTCCCCCTCTTGGTCCTGGGAAACCCAGTGATGAAATCCATACTGATTTTGTCCCATTTCCATTCAGGAATAGCCAAAGGTTGAAGGGTGCCAGCAGGCCGTTGATGCTCTTCTTTAACACGACGACAAACGTCGCAATTAGCAATATATTGAGCAATTTCTCTCTTCATCCTAGTCCACCAAAACCTCTGGCGTAGGTCTTGATACATTTTAGTACTACCGGGATGAATGGTTAGAGGGGATTCATGAGCTTCCTTAAGGATCATCCGGCGTAGATGTTGGTTCTTGGGAACCACCAGGCGGTTCTCAAAGAAGACAGCACCTTGCTCATCCATGGAAAAACATTTAGCTACTCCGCTAGCAATGTTTTCCTTAATCCGGGATATGCCCTTATCACGCTTTTGGGCAGCTATGATTTGATCCATAAGGGTAGGTTTCGCCACCAGGGTAGACAGGAATCCACGAGGAACAATGTGAAGATTAAGCTTGCGAAATTCCTCATGGAGAAGTGGTTGACTTTGTTGTAACATCAGGTTGTTACAGTAGGACTTACGACTTAGTGCATCGGCCATGACATTGGCCTTGCCAGGGGTGTAAGTTATTCCTAAGTCGTAATCCGAGATCAACTCGACCCAGCGTCTTTGCCTGAGATTCAAATCTGGTTGGGTGAAGATATATTTCAAGCTTTGGTGATCGGTGAATATCTCGCAATGATTACCGAGGAGGTAATGTCGCCAGGTTTTGAGTGCATGGACTACAGCTGCAAGCTCTAGATCATGTGTGGGATAATTTTCCTCATGTGGGTGTAATTGCCGTGAAGCATAGGCAATTACCTGACGATCTTGCATGAGTATGCAACCTAGTCCTTGTCGCGAGGCGTCGCAATAGATAATAAAGTCCTTGGAGAAATCTGGTGGTACCAGTACGGGAGCAGATGTCAGGCGTCTTTTCAGTTCCTGAAAACTGAACTCGCACTGCGGAGTCCACTCGAACTTTTTATCTTTCTTGAGGAGTTCAGTTAGAGGTTTAGCAACCTTGGAGAAATTCTCGACGAAGCGGCGGCAATAGCTCGCTAGGCCAAGAAAACTCCGAACTTGCTTGACCGTAACAGGTGGAGTCCAATCAAGGACGGCTTGAACTCGCTCGGGATTGACAGCAATACCCTTACCAGAGATTACATGGCCTAGATAGGTCACTTCTGACAACCAAAATTCACACTTGGAGAATTTGGCATAAAGATGATGCTCTCGAAGTTTCATCAATACCAGCCTTAGATGTTCGGCATGTTCCTCTTCATTCTTGGAGTAGATGAGTATGTCATCGAGGTATACTACGACGAATTTGTCCAAGTACTCCATGAAAACCGAGTTCATTAACCGGGAGAAAGTGGCCGGGGCATTGGTTAAACCGAAGGACATGACGGTGTACTCGTACTGGCCATAATGAGTAACAAAGGCCGTTTTGGGAATGTCCCTGTTTCTGATTTTGATTTGATGGTAGCCCAACCTCAAATACATCTTGGAGAAGACTGAGGATCCAGCGAGCTGATCATACAGGTCGTTGATCCTGGGAAGCGGGTATTTGTTCTTGATGGTGACCAGATTGACAGGTCGGTAATCCACAACCATTCGATCCGTTCCATCCTTCTTCTTGACGAAGAGGACGGGGCAAGCCCAAGGAGAGGAGCTAGGACGGATGAACCCTTTGTTCAAGGACTCATCGAGTTGGTTCTTAAGCTCGGCTAGTTCTAAGGGTGCCATCTTGTAGGGTCTTCTAGCAATTGGAACGGTTCCTGGAACAAGGTCTATCACAAACTCGACATCCCGGTCAGGTGGAACACCTGGCAGTTCTTCCGGAAACACATCCGGGAAGTCTCGGACTACCGGAACGTCCTCAAGGTCTGGAAGGGGGTTGGCATTGAGAGAGTAAAGTTGGCGCTTGGCCACTCGAGTTAAGACATTAACTGTCTTGCCCGAGGGATGAGTAAGTTGAACGGTTCTAGTGGCACAATCGATCTTGGCGTAATGAGCCGACATCCAGTCCATACCCAGGATGATGTTTATGTCGGAGGACATGAGAGCTATTAAAGATGCAAGGAAAACAAGCCTATCGACAAGAATTTCGTTCCCATGGCTTACCCTAGAAGTTTGCCATTTGGAACCCGGAGTTTGAATTACCATGGAAGTGGGCATGTCACAGAATGTCGTGTTATGCAACCGAGCATAATCCTCGGATATGAATGAATGAGATGCTCCAGTATCGAAAAGAACAGATGCCGGAGGGCAGTTAACAAGGAGCGTACCAAGGACGACGTTGGGATCCTCATGAGCCTCTTCGGCTGAAACATAGTTGACATGGCCACGTGCAGTAGTGGCCGGCTTGGCGTAGAAAGTCTTTCCCGCGGGCTTACCACGGCCAACGGACTTTCCAGCTTGATTGGGGTTGTTCTGGGGACACTCTCGACTATAGTGACCCGGTTCTCCACACTTGAAGCATGTTACCACAGTGGGGCGTGGAGCAACATTAGCAGCGGGGCCACCATAGGGCTTGGACGGTGCAATTTGCTGGTTGGGATGAGGCGCCTCAAAGGATGGCCTCGGGGTGAATCTGGGTGGCAGTGCGGTGCTTGGAATCCACACCCGGCGCTTCTGAGCTCCAGAGCCGGATGAAGACCCAAAATCACGAGAGTGCTTGCGTGAAGCGTCATAATCAGTCTGGCCTGTCTCAGCACTGATAGCTTTATTGACCAGCTTCTGGAAGGATGTGCACTCGTGCAGACGGAGATCGCGGCGAAGCTCAGGGCTAAGTCCCTTACGGAACCTTGCCTGCTTCTTGGCGTCAGTAGAAACCTCTTCAGGAGCATAGCGTGCCAGGTTCCCAAATTCTCGGCTATATGCATCCACAGTCAGCCTTCCTTGGGTGAAGTTGCAGAACTCCTCCCTCTTGCGATCCATGAGACCTTCCGGAATGTGATGCTCACGGAAAGCCTCGCTAAACTCAGCCCAGGTAGTGATTTGGCCGACCGGGCGCATAGCTTCGTAGTTTTCCCACCAATGGCTAGCGGGGCCCTCAAGATGATAAGCAGCATATGTAACCTTGTCGGCTTCAGCTACGTTGGCAGAACGTAGCTTGTGGGTGATGCTGCGAAGCCAATCATCCGCGTCGAGGGGCTCGACGGAATGGTTAAACTTTGGTGGGTACAGCTTGATAAAGTCGTTGATTGACACCAAGTCATTTCGTGGGTGGCGTGCAGTGTTCTGCTCAATCCGTGCCAGCAGGCGGTTGGTCTCACGCTTGTTCCTTTCCGCCTCCAGCATCACTTCGGCCAGGGAAGGCGGGTGAGGCAAATTTTCACCTCTAGCTGCATTGGCTTCCCCCTGCTCCGGGGCAGCAGGGTTTCCGCGGGTGTTGACCATCCTAGAAGGAAACAAGACAACGGTTTAGACAAGGATGGCTCAAACTTAACAGGGAAGTGCAGAAGGTAAAGGATAACGCGGAATGCAGAGTTGCTCATTCGTATGCCATGGTAATATAAAACTGCCATATATACACCAACGGTCATACTCGTCATACATAGTTTAGTACAAGCCCATGCTACAGTACAACTATGAAGGTAGACGTTACATCTCATCGGAGGCATTCCGAGTCCCTATACATTATTTGTCTACGCCTCCGGAATCGATTACACACCAAGTCGTATTCCACAAGTCACACAGGACAGTGGAGATACAACTACTACAATACTAGTGGTACTACTACTATCTCAGATAGCTCCGTAGTAGTCCTCATAGAAGTCACCTCCATAGCCTGGAAGTTCAACGTGATCATCCGGAAACAGACGGTCCTGAGGAGCCTGTGGACCATAGGGGCTAGGATAAGGTCTTGGACCAACAAACGGTGGCCTGCGGGGACCAAGGGGTGGGGTGATGCCTCCCACATCACGCCAATCCACCATGTCTGGCAGAGCTGCTCTCACAGGATACAGATCCCTGGTATCCATACATCCCGCTTGCACCGCGGGTGCAAACCGAGTCAATGTGGCCCAATGATCAGCACGGGTATTAAAGAGCTCCAGCCTCAAGGCCCGATTCTCTCGGTCCTTATCTTCGAGCATCTCAGCGGTGGTACGAGTTAATGAGTCCTCCTGAGTGGAGTCAGCATAGATAGCCTGAAGATACACCTGCGCTCCCGGAAGTGAAGCTGGCATGTAACGGAAGTCAGTGTTCCGAAGCAGGCCAGTCCGGACTCGCAAGATGGTCATCATGGAATAGGCAGCATCCTGCACAGCCATCTCAATGGTAACTCCGAGTCCATAGGAACAGTGAAGGGGCTCGGTAGATCCAGGATAGGAAGGAAATATCCTAACGGTGCATAAATACTGGCTTTGATTAAAGTCGCGGAACTGCTCTTCAAAAGTGTATTCGGGATACCAACGGTATCCTGTCTCAATCATGACCCGGACCAACATAGCAGTATGACCGGGCACGTCGAGGCACCTGGTCAGGCGAACCACTTAATTTTGAGACTGATTGGCCATCTGAAAGCACAACCACAAGACAAAGACATCAGAATTCCTAGGGAAAATTGGGCAGCATAACGGCTGTAAATGCTCAGAAAAAGATTTGAGACATCCACAACAGTTCACAATACCGCTCAACAGCATCATATCAAGGTTCTGATTCAAATAGCCACGTACTAAAATAGTAGAAACTGGACTGAAACTCGTAGCAATAATCCTATGAACTACTACGGATTAGTAACACGTGAACCTGATAGAAGAAGAGAGCCTAGTCCTTAACCCACGTTGAATGAGAAGAGAATGACTCAGATCAGAAGCATAGGGTAAAGGAGTAAAAAGAACCTTACGTTCCCTCCCACAATCAATTCCCTTACATATAACTAAAGCATTTCTAGACTCGACATCGACCAGTTTGGCTGAACGAACCTACAGGTAGTCCGGCTCTGATGCCAACGCTGTCAGGACCCCGATTCTAAGCCACATCGATCTAGCCGGTAACACCTCATATCACTTTGCGGCCTCACGCACGGTATCCCACGGGTGTCGCCTTACCATGGCCCGGGACCGTTTGCGCCTTTTGGCTCGCGTATATGACAATGTCGCTAGCATCCATATGACCGAGAACCCGGGCCGACATGGCTAGTCGTGAACCCAAAGCGGCACAGACCTATGGAGACAGGCATACATGATTCACAACGAACATGTCGGTCATCAACGAGTGATTCCGGGCTGTAGCACTGGGCTAACAGGACTCCGGGGATCCCGGGCTGTAGCAGGCTAGACAGGACTCCGGAGATCACCGCGTGACATTTCCCCGGAGGGACAGACATAGGGACGAAGTGAAACACATGCCGGCCAGTCAAGTGTCGTGAACAGTAGTGCTGGGCTAGCAGGACTCCGGTGAACCGGGCTGTAGCGGACTACTATGGCTCGAGGAGCACTAGACTACATTTCCCCATAAGAAAGGCTGCGAAGGACAAACAACTAGATTGTCGGATCCCACTCATACCAAGCATTTCAATCATACATACAATATGCTCGATATGAGTACATACAACATGGCATCACAACAAAACTCTACAACTCAAGTACTTATTTAAAGGCTCCAGGGAGCCATACATAACATATCCATACAGGTAGGGGTCACATGACCCGACACTCAAGTCATACAGTCATACAAGCACATGCGGAAGCAACTAGTCTGAGTACAGACTCTGGAAAGAAAGAAGGCTTCTCGAAGCCTGTCTATCTACATAGGGCCCTCCATGGCCTGGATCACAACCTGGGTGGCTAGTCACTCGTCGACGTCAAGGTCTACGTAAAACCCATCGGAGGGGGCAGTGTTGTCGTCTGAAAACAATAAATAAGCAAACATCAGTACAAAGGTACTCAGCAAGTCTTACATCAGAACCTACTGTACATGCTCATTCTCAAGAAGGTGGTGGGGTTTATGCAGCAAGCCAGCTTTGACTCTTGGCTAAGCTATCCTACAGAATCTTTTAGCAAAATAGTTTTCGCACACGAGTCCACTACTCACCATCACAATACTCCACCGTGGATCCTCCCTCGTAACCTGCGAGGGGGCCATCCTCGGTACTCACACTTATCTTGAGTCTTTTAGTAGTATCCATTAACTTGTCTATGAACTGTATATGCAATCAAGTAGTCCTTTACTGCGGACGCGGCTATTCGAATAGTTTCCTACCCTACAGGGGTGTACTTCATCACACATGTTTCCACCACTTAGCGTCTGCACACGAAATGTGCTCGGCGGACTTCAAGCGAAAACCGACGTGGGTGTAGACCACGACCTGACTAACCTCACAAGTCTCTAGTCCAGGGTCATCGCCTATTCAGGTTCCATCCGCAAGGAAATCCGGCCAGGGTGTCCTCAACGGCCCCGAACGATGTGAACAGGGTTCCCGAGACACCAAACGGGTGACTCGGTACACCGTGCCACGGTGTATCTACCGCAACATAGCCCACCCCTAGGGTCAGCGCTACGCACGGCCGCCAACACATATCCTACAAACACCAGAAACTAGTTGCAACTCCTGGACTGAGGCGAGAGGGGTCAGTAAGTCGAGCGGGGTCATATTTCAGGGCCTAATGTGTGGTAGTAGCTGAATCTTAATTCACGCATACAGAACTCAGTTCTTAGGGACGGCTTCAATGAAACAACCCACCATGTACTCCTACATGGCCTCTCATCGATACCTTTACCAAAACATGTTCAACACATCCCACATATTACTGGCACAAGCATTTCACTCTAGCCCATCACCCAGATGAACCAGACCTGACACAACTCTAAGCATAGCAGGCATAGCAAGGTAGGAATCACAAAACATGGCTCAATCAACTCCTACACATGCTAGTGGGTTTCATCTAGTTACTGTGGCAATGACAGGTCATGCAGAGGATAAGGGTTCAACTACCGTAGCACACAGCAGTTTGAATCGTGTTGTCTTAATGCAGTAAACAAGAGCAGGAGCGAGAACATGGGTTGTATCGGAATGATCAATGGTTGCTTGCCTGATGGAGTGGTAACGGGATACTGCCCTTCAGTTGGATACTCGTGAATATCCTCGGAGGCAGAACCTACCACGAAGAACACAACCGAGCACAATCAACACATGACGATATGCAACAATATGATGCATGCTATGACATGGCAATATGGATGTGTCTTGAGCTAATGCAACTAGCTATGATTTAAATGAAGTTGGTTTGAGTGCAATATTCAAATTCCAACCCCATATATGATTATTTAAATGCCCTTTATTTGTTTTGTCCAAAACAGAGGACAAGCATTGTTCAACCATGCATGAAAATGGTACAGATGGATTCCTTGAATTTTTCTGATAAGTTTTCATATATAATTTGTCTCATTTGGAGTTATGGTTGAATTTCTATGAATTTTCAAAGTTTTGGGTATTTTTTGGAATTTCCTGAATTATTTTTAAACTAGAAAATGATTTACTGCGTCAGTACTACATCAGCATGACATCAGCAAGTCAACTGAGCTGCCTCCAGGTCAAACCTGACCAGTGGGTCCCACTGGTCAGTCTCACAATGCTGGCTCGAGTCACAGACAGGTGGGGCCAGTCAAAGGCCACGTCAGAAAGTCAAACTGACGTGTGGGGCCAGCTGGGTTAATAACTAATCTAAACAGAATATTAAGTTAAACTAAATATGCACTGGGCCCACATGGCAGTGGCTCTAGGGAGAGGTGGTTAGTGGGTTAGTTAGCCGCTAATGACGGCCACGTCGGCTACCGGCGTTTAGTCGCCGGCGACCTCAGATCGCGGCGGCGTCTCACCGGAGTTGTTCCGGTTTCGCCTACAGGCGATGGTTTGGCGCGCTGGAGGCACCAGGGAGGAGCTCGTGCTCGTGCGCATCTAGGGAGACCAACGGGAGGTGCGGGGGTGGCCGGAGCTGACGGCGGCGAGCTCTTTGGCGGCCGCCGGAGTTCGGGTGTTCGCGGAATCGATGCTGCGGTGCACGGGAGGAGGAGCTGGTGATGGCTACGGCCTCCTGGGGACGCGTTGAAGGCGGTGGTGCGCTCGGACGCGTGCTTGCACGGCCGTAGCCATGACGGCGCCATGGCCGGCGGCGAGGAGCTCACGGCTCCAGTGGCTAGGCTAGTTAGGGGAAGAGAATCACTGCGGGGAGAAGGGGGAAATGCTCGGAAGCTCACAGCGATCTCGAGGGAGGACTCAGCGGGCTCGGGGACGCTTCTGCAACGGCGAATTTGACGGAGATGGCCGGCGGTCCCGAGGTTGAAGAAGACGACGCCGAGGGCGAAGCAGGGCTTCTCGGCTCGCTTGGCTCGGTGCAGAAGGCGTAGGCGACAGTGGCGGAGCTTCCACGCAACACGGGAAGGCGAGAGGGGGTCGGGGAGCGCGGTGGCAGCGAACGGCGGCGACGGCGCGTTCGGGTGGTCGCGCGAGAGAGAAACAGGGGAGGAGGGAGAGCGAGGGAGAGGGATATGAGGGGGCCAGGGGGTGCGTGGCGTCCATAGCGACGTCCAGGCGTCGAGGGGGGGGGGCGCGGCAAGCAGGAGCTGGCCGTCGGTGGCCGCGCGCGTGCCGGCGCACCACGGGCACACGCCCGGCGTCCTCCTGGCAGCAGCTAGGGGACGACTGGCGTCGGCCTGGTGGGCTGGGCCGTCCAGCTACAGTGCTGGGCCGGCAGGTAAGTCCAGGTGAGCCTCTGTTCTTTTCTAGTTTATTCGGTTTTTTTCTATTTCTGTTATTCTGTTTTGATTTAGTTTAAATACTAAATCATTTAATAAAATGCTGAAAATATTTATGGACACTTTCTGAAATATTTCAGTGGCCCAAAAATAATTCCAACATTATTTGAGCATTTGAATTATTTAATAGTATTTAAATGCCCAAATTCAAATATTTATGAATTAAGTCAATGCCCCTTTTGTTGACCTAAAATTATATGCACCATTTTTCCCAAGGGTTCTAACCCAAGGCAAAGAGGGTGAACATATCTGAAGGGCATTTCAGGTTCATTGAATTTATTTTTAGTAAACCCTAGTTGATTTCAGGGGGAGGGTGCTGGGGGTTCTGCTTTCCCCATTTCAATTTCTGATGAATGTAAACATGATGCACACTCTAATGCATAACCTAGCTAGGGTGTGACATTCATCGCTTGGCCGCTGCCCTGAAGTCAGTCCGCACCATACTCCTTGTACATGCTTGCAATAGATCCACTCTCCACCGGTCGCACACCTAGCTTTACGATGGCTTCGCCTACCATCGTCCGCCTTCGGCATCACGCCGAATCCACACTGGCCGCAAACAGGATGCTCCATGAGGATCTGGACATGACTCACGGAACACCATGCAAACTGCTTCCACATCAATGAATCAATACCAAGACGAGCACTTGGACACGACGACGACTGATAGACGCAATGACGACTGAGGGAGTCCTGGATTAGGGGGTGTCCGGATGGCCGGACTATACCTTCAGCCGGACTGCTGGACTATGAAGATACAAGATTGAAGACTTCCTCCCGTGTCCGGAAGGGACTTTCCTTGGCGTGGAAGGCAAGCTTGGCGATACGGATATGTAGATCTCCTACCATTGTAACCGACTTTGTGTAACCCTAAGCCTCTCCGGTGTCTATATAAACCGGAAGGTTTTAGTCCGTAGGACAACATTCAGAACAACAATCATACCATAGGCTAGCTTCTAGGGTTTAGCCTCTCCGATCTCGTGGTAGATCTACTCTTGTACTACCCATATCATCAATATTAATCAAGCAGGACGTAGGGTTTTACCTCCATCAAGAGGGCCCAAACCTGGGTAAAACTTCGTGTCCCCTGCCTCCTGTTACCATCCGGCCTAGACGCACAGTTCGGGACCCCCTACCCGAGATCCACCGGTTTTGACACCGACATTGGTGCTTTCATTGAGAGTTCCTCTGTGTCTTCGCTGTTAGGCTTGATGGCTCCTATGAACATCAATAGCGATGCAGTCCAGGGGGAGACCTTCCTCCCCGGACAGATCTTCGTCTTCGGCGGCTTCGCACTGTGGGCCAATTCACTTGGCCATCTGGAGCAGATCGAAAGCTATGCCCCTGGCCGTTAGGTCAGATTTGGAAGTTTAAACTACATGGCTGACATCCGCGGGGACTTGATCTTCGACGGATTCGAGCCACTGCGGAGCGCGCCGCACCGTCACGACGAGCATGATCTAGCTCTGCCGCCGAACAGTGTCCTGGAGGCCGCACCCGCATCGGCTTCGACCCTCAATTCAGAGCCAACTGGACTGATCGAGGATGGGTGGTTAGACGCCGCCTCGGGGGCTGCGATCCCAATGGCGATCGAGCCGAACACCAGCCCCGCACTCTGCGAGACTCGTGACTCCAAGGAGCCGGACACCTCTCCGGACTCCGAACCCTCCGCGCCCCTGCCGATCGAATCCAATTGGGCGCCGATCATGGAGTTTACTGCCGCGGACATCTTTCAGCACTCGCCTTTCGGTGATATTCTGAAGACACTAAAGTCTCTCTCTTTATCAGGAGAGCCCTGGCCGGACTACGGTCAGCAAAGTTGGGATACGGACGATGAAGAAATTCAAAGCCCACCCACCACCCACTTTGTAGCCACTGTCAATGATTTAACCGACATGCTCGACTTCGACTCCGAAGACATCGACGGTATGGACGCCGATGAAGGAGACGATGAAGAACCAGCGCCTAATAGGCCCTGGAAAGCCACCTCGTCATATGACGTATACATGGTGGACGCACCAAAAGATGACGACGAGGAGCGGAAGGACGCCCCGAAGGCTTGTTCCCTCGAGAAGCAGTCAAAGCGGCGACGCAAGCGCCACCCCAAATCCCGCCTCGACAGGAATAACGATCACACAGACCCAGCGCTGGAGCAGGCCGAACTGCTGCCGAACAACGGCAATCTGGATAATCAAACCGAACAAACAAATTCTATCAAGGATAATGGTCCGGACGACATAACGCCGGACAGGCACCCGGAGCAGCAGAATGACTGTAAAAGGCTTGTTGCCACCGCGAGGAGTCTTAAAAAGCAGAAGCAAAGGCTCAACGCTGCACAAGACACACTCCAAATCAGATGGAGTAAAATACTCAACACAGCAGCGATGTACGGCGACAATCGCCCCTCCAAGAGCTACCCAAAGCGGAAGCTGCTACCTGAATTCGATGACGAGGCCTCAGACCCCCCACAACCAAATATCAAAGCAGCCACCTGGCCAAATAGACGACCCCTCTACCAACACAGAGCAGCATACAACGCCACTCACAATACAACACGCGACCCATGCGAGGGCTCGCACCCAAAGGACGACGCAACAAGATCCATCTATGGACCACGCAAGCGCGCCCCAGCATACAATGCAACACAACAAACATCCGAACAACGCGGTACACCCAGCTACAGGGGTGCCGCACACCCCCTATGTTTCACCGACGAGGTGCTAGACCATGAATTTCTAGAGGGATTCAAACCCGTAAACATAGAGACATGCGACGGAACAACAGACCCTGGGGTCTGGATTGAGGACTACATTCTTCATATCCATATGGCTCGAGGAGATGATCTCCACGCCATCAAGTACTTACCCCTCAAGCTCAAAGGGCCAGCTCGTCACTGGCTTAAAGGCCTCCCCGAAAGCTCCATTGGAAGTTGGGAAGAGCTCGAAGACACCTTTCGGGAAAATTTTCAAGGGACTTATGTCCGACCTCTGGATGCGGACGATTTGAGTCATATAACTCAACAGCCCGGAGAATCAGTGTCGGTGTCAAAACCGGCGGATCTCGGGTAGGGGGTCCCGAACTGTGCGTCTAGACCGGATGGTAACAGGAGACTGGGGACACTTTGATTTACCCAGGTTCGGGCCCCCTCGATGGAGGTAAAACCCTACTCCTGCTTGATTAATATTGATGATATGGGTAGTACAAGAGTAGATCTACCACGAGAGCAGAGAGGCTAAACCCTAGAAGCTAACCTATGGTATGATTGTATGTTCGTCCTATGGACTAAAACCCTCCGGTTTATATAGACACCGGAGAGGGCTAGGGTTACACAGAGTCGGTTACAATGGGAAGAGATTTACATATCCGTATTGCCAAGCTTTCCTTCCACGCCAAGGAAAGTCCCATCCGGACACAGGACGAAGTCTTCAATCTTGTATCTTCATAGTCCGAGAGTCCGGCCAAAGGTTATAGTCCGGCTATCCGGACACCCCCTAATCCAGGACTCCCTTAGGGAGACTAAAGGAAATATGCCCCGAACTGTGCGTCTAGGCCGGATCTCGGGTAGGGGGTCCCGAACTGTGCGTATAGGCCGGATGGCAACATGAGGCAGGGGACACAATGTTTTACCCAGGTTCGGGCCCTCTTGATGGAGGTAAAACCCTACGTCCTGCTTGATTAATATTGATGATATGGGTAGTACAAGAGTAGATCTACGACGAGATCAAGGAGGCTAAACCCTAGAAGCTAGCCTATGGTATGATTGTGTATGGAGTTGATTCTGTCCTACGGACTACAACCCTCCGGTTTATATAGACACCGGATAGAGTTAGGGTTACATAGAGTTGGTTACAATGGTAGGAGATCTTGAATATCCGCATCGCCAAGCTTGCCTTCCACGCCAAGGAAAGTCCCATCCGGACACGGGACGAAGTCTTCAATCTTGTATCTTCATAATCCAAGAGTCCGGCTAAAGGTATAGTCCGGCTAAAGGTATAGTCCGGCTACCCGAACACCCCCTAATCCAGGACTCCCTTAGTAGCCCCTGAACCAGGCTTCAATGACGATGAGTCCGGCGCGCAACTTGTCTTCGGCATTGCAAGGCGGGTTCCTCCTCCAAGTCCTTCATAGAAGATTTTAATCACCAAGAGTAGTGTCTGGATCTGTAAAATGAGTCTCCACATATTGCCATAAAGAGAATAATATTAGCACAAATCAAATCTGCTGACGTATCCTGCAGTGCGCCATCACACTACAGCCAAGCCCTTTACTCGCATCGTTTTTATTTTTCCACCTCAGCATGTTTTGCGAGGCGGTTTCCTTGGCACATCTTGTCAAAGCAGAGATCGTGTACCCTTTTCACGGGATTCTCATCAATATGGACATGGGTAACCCAACCGCGCCATTTATCACGGCGCTCGGGAGGCAAGCGAGTTTTATTAGGCAGGTGGGGACGCATAACCGCATCCGCCTATATAAGGGGATAAGAATTCACCCTTTTCACCTACGCCTTCTTCCTCCCTTGCCTATCCATCTCTCGTGCACCCGAGCTCCAGCGCCCAAGCCCGCACTTCCCGCCTCAACCTTCTCCAGCAATGTCCGGAGCGGGAGGCAAATGGATGGTCTCCTCCGTTACGGAGGGAAAATCAAGAAGCTAAGGAAGGCCGGGTATCAGTCCAAGGACATCGCGCACCGGCTTCCCGAAGAGGGGCAGCTTATCCCCACCCCAAGGCCTCATGAGAGGGTAGTATTTCTCCCCCACTTCCTTCGCGGACTGGGTTTTCCACTCCACCCATTTGTCCGGGGGTCATGTTCTACTACGGCTTGGATTTCCACGATCTGGCTCCGAACTTCATCCTCAACATCTCGGCATTTATCATCGTGTGTGAGGCTTTTCTTCGCGTCCGCCCCCATTTCGGCCTCTGGCTCAAGACCTTCAACATCAAGCCCAAGGTGGTGCGCGGCAGCCAGGCGGGGTGCGGAGGCGCCATGGCGGGCAAGATGGTCAACGTCCTATGGTTCGAGGGCTCCTTCGTGGAGACCCGAAAGGGATGGCAAGCCAGGTGGTTTTATATCACCGAGCCGCGCGATCCGGAATGGACCGCAACCCCCGAGTTCCGATCCAGACCCCACACGCGGCTTATGTCCTGGAAAGAGACGGGCCTGTCATGGGGTGACAAAAAAGAGGTGACCGGATTGCAAACATGCATCCAGTCCCTGGTGAACAAGCCAGTCCGGCTTGTTAATGTAATCCAGGTTATGCTCGTCCGCCGGATCCTCCCGTGCCAACAACGGGATTTTAATCTGTGGGAGTTTGACCCGGCGCAGCATCAAACCCTCAGCAGGCTCTTCGACACGACGTACGAAGACGCCTGGAGGATGCTATTAAAGGGCGCCGAGGCTCCCGCATCCGCTTCCGAGGACCGCGGATACAGCTCGCAGCGTCACGCTAACGAGGTAAGCCATCTACACCTTTTACAGGATGTTTAAGCTTTTTTCATAGTTTGACTCTATGCGGGATCTAAACTCCCTTACCTTTGACAGGCTTGGCGGGCAATATCCGGACCGATTAACTGTCCGGCTCCGCTGCCCGAAGACCCAGCCCCAGCTCTACTAGTGAAGCTGCTGGCTCCGGCGCCTTATGTGGTGCCGGAGAAGAAGGCCAAGAAGAAGAAGACCACAGGGACTCGAAGGAGTGCCCGCAACGTGGTGGTGTCGGGCTCGTCATCTGACGAGTCCGAGGCGCCCTCCTCCCGCGAGAACGAGGAGGAGGAAGAAGAAAACTCTCCCCCTCCAGTGGGGGGAGGAGAGAAGAGGAAGGCCGCCCCAACGGGGGAGGCCGAGGGGTCCAGGAAAAGGAAGACCCCTCCACCGGACTACACCCCTGACGCCGAAGAGGGCGAAGAGGAGTAGCCGCACAGGACCAAGCTTCTGGCGAAATTGTAAGTTCGGGTATCAGAGTAACTCATGATGTTCCTTTATTGCGCAGCTTTCCCTAATGTCGAATGTGATCATGCAGCCCGCCCCGAGCCGCACTCAACGATTCGTCGAGCGGCTCCCTGGATTCATTGGACGTGAAATCTGTTCCGCCCGCTGTCACCCCCGCACTGCGGATGACGCCGAAGTGGCATCGCAACGAGCTCCGGGGCAGGAGGAGGTGGTCCTGGAGGGGCCGCAAGGCGACGTCCCGGACCCCAGGAGTGAAGGGGACAAGACCCCTCAGGGCTCCAAGTCTGACATTAAGCCGGACACCATGCCGGAATATTCAACAATTCCGGACCGCGGGGGCGAACTCCTTCCAAGAGGAGCAAGCCTTCTGAGCCGGCGGCCTCCGTCCAACCGGAGGCGCCGGACAATCTGCTGGAGGTGCTTGAAGGCGCCTCCATCGACGAGGAGCACCATACTATTATGAGTACGGTGATCCAGAAGGTTCAGACCACCAAGAGCGGGCTGAATGAAGCTTGCGCTGGCCTCCTAACAGTCTTCGAGGTAAGTAAAAATATGTAAAAATATTACCGCATAGACAGTAGCCCCTGATGCTCTGTTTGGCGTCCGGAAAGGAAAGCCGAATAGAGGATCTATCAAATTTCGCAGGAGTCTAACAATAAAGAGTCAATATGCGTATGCAGGCTTCGCTGCTAGCCACCGCCGCACTGACTGCAGAGGTGGATACCCTAAAACAGGGACTCGAGCAGTCCGAGCAAGAGCTCGGCCTTGCCAAGCAGGAGCTCAAGGAGAAATAAGGTAGGAAATACCTTATAAAAAGGTGCCTATAGAGAGGCGTGATTGCCAAAAATAATAGGATTAAACTGCTTATTGTAGGGGCAACGACTGAGGTGGCGACCCTTAAGCAGGCGCTGTCAAGGCCGAAGACCCAAGCGAGAGAAACTTGGGTCTCAGGTCGGCGAGATGCAGCAAGAGCTCCAGGCTCTCATGAAAAAACATGAGAGTTTGGAGCTTGATTCGAAGACCCAAGTGTCCGAGCTCGCGACGGCCCTCGAGACTACCAAGTCTGCCAAGGCCGAAGCCCAAAAGGCCCTCCGAGAATTGGAGGATTTGAAAAAAAAGCAGCGGGTAAGGCATTCTTTATGCAAAGCAGAAATATAAAAGTAAACTACTTGTTACTTACCCAAATCCGGAGTTCTCCAGGGGCATTCGCAGATCTTCCCCGCGGCGTATCTGAAGCCCCCGCTTTCTACCGAGCTGGAGAGGGCAGCTCGACGGAGAAGGTGTTCTGGTCTCAGTATGCTGAGGCCGGACACCTTGTGCCCTTGAGCGACCAGCTGAAACAGCTGGTAGAACTCCACAAGGCGGCCGAACAGGCCATGAAGGGCTTCATAGTTCGGCTATGGCCCGGAGAGGCCCTGCCTGGGAGCTACTTCGGGCTGGTGCGGCGGCTGGTGGAGGCATGTCCAAGGCTCGAGGTTATCAAGTGCTCTGTCTGCATCGAAGGTGCCCGTAGGGCCCTTGCCCGTGTAAAGGTGCACTGGGGTAAGCTGGACGGCGAGAAGCTTGTGACGGACGGGCCGCCGCCGGGGAAGGAGCATCGCAAGCCGGAGAACTACTATAAGGATGTTCTTGCGGGTGCCCGCCTTGTGGCAAATGAGTGCACCAAGGATGTAATTTTTGAATGAATTCGCTCGTGTTTATCCTGTGCGCTGAAAACTTGTTCATATGCGCTAAGCAATGCTTATTGAATTTAAAATATTATTTTCTAGGCGGCCGTTTATCAAAAATTGAGAGATGGCCAGTCGTCGGCTTCAGCCCCCATGCCACGAGTGCTGGGGCGTTCGGTGATAAATCTGGGCGCTCTTTTTCCCATGGTTGGGTCCTTCGAGGGAGGCGCTCAGCACGACAAACCAGGCAATCGGACTATAATGCTTGAACACTCTCACTTAACCATAGAACGTTATAATTTTAAATTTCGGCGAAGCCCCTAGTTCGGAAGATCGAATGCGGGGCGCTATCCATGCCTAGGATGGGGTCATCCAGCTCCTCGCTCGAAGCAGCATAAGCCTTTAGGGACTCGAAAAACCTCTCGAACAGCGACCAGTCTCTCGCCTCATCATGACAGTCAGTTTTAGCTTTCTCCACTGAGGTACTTAACCCAGCTCAACCGGGGCCCAATCGCAGTGGTTCTCCTAGTGCTACCTTAGCCGATATAGCGGAACATAAGGCACCAAAACATAGGAGCCGGGCAAACCCAACTATTGACCCAAATCATGATTCGGAGCCGATGCATATAGCGCTATAAGTTCGGGGTGCCACACTTGTTAAAGTGTACGGACTTCTCACACCATATTAAAGGGTACTGAAGCCCCTAGCGTACTTGCCGTACCACAATGTACGGGCGCGACATGTCATTAATGAGCATATATATGAAAAGAGTAATGCAAAAAATAGACAAAAAGCTAGGCATTGTTTATGGAGAGGCTATTTATCAAAGTCGAACGATACCGATTGTGCGGTAAGCAAAAGATATTGGACTATTCAGTATGTCCTGACCAGGGGCAGGCCGTGGAATTATATATAAAGTAGGTATATCGCCTGTAACAGAGACCACATGGGAGTTCCATGATGCGGCATGGCTTGTCTGCCTTCCTGGATCTTGCATCGTTTGTGCGGCAATCTAATTGCCGAACAGGTCGTCCAAAGTATGGAGTCCTGAAAGTAAGAAAAAAATTAAAAAAGGAATCCGGGAGCCCCTGGTACGTTTTACGCCGTATGTTGGGCGTGCCATTATGTACGCGAGGTACTGGTTTCGCTAGGTCGCAAAAGCTGGGATTGGGGCCACATTGCTACGCTTGCTCAGAGTCTGTCAGGCGGTCCTGCTGTAGGTTACTCCGGGCGCACTTGGAAGTGTCTGGCTTTTTAATGGCCGGACTGGAGAATTGCCTAAGAAGGCTACTTTGTACCTCCGCTGCTAGAGCCGCCGTATGCTCCTCTGTACGAAGAGAGCGTTCGGTGTTTCCGTTGACCGTTATTACTCCTCGAGGGCCCGGCATCTTGAGTTTGAGATATGCCTAGTACAGCACCGCATTGAATTTTGCGAATGCGGTTCGTTCGAGCAGGGCGTGATAGCCACTGCGAAACGGGACTATATCGAAGATTAACTCTTCGCTTCGGAAATTGTCCGGGGATCCGAAGACCACGTCAATTGTTACTGAGCCTGTACAGTTGGCTTCTACACCTGGTATGACGCCTTTAAAGGTCGTTCTTGTGGGTTTGATCCTTGAGGGATCTATGCCCATTTTC
This sequence comes from Triticum monococcum, assembly GCA_034509565.1. Taxonomy (NCBI): domain Eukaryota; kingdom Viridiplantae; phylum Streptophyta; class Magnoliopsida; order Poales; family Poaceae; genus Triticum; species Triticum monococcum. The sequence continues at coordinate 22,995,873 of CM067842.1, read as the reverse complement.
CGCACTGTGTCCTGATAAAGCAGGTTCAGGCTGAAGGAAATATGCCCTAGAGGCAATAATAAAGTTATTATTTATTTCCTTATATCATGATAAATGTTTATTATTCATGCTAGAATTGTATTAACCGGAAACATAATACATTTGTGAATACATAGACAAACAGCGTGTCACTAGTATGCCTCTACTTGACTAGCTCGTTAATCAAAGATGGTTATGTTTCCTAACCATGGACAAAGAGTTGTTATTTGATTAACGGGATCACATCATTAGTTGAATGATCTGATTGACATGACCCATTTCATTAGCTTAGCACCCGATCGTTTAGTATGTTGCTATTGCTTTCTTCATGACTTATACATGTTCCTATGACTATGAGATTATGCAACTCCCGTTTACCGGAGGAACACTTTGGGTGCTACCAAACGTCACAACGTAACTGGGTGATTATAAAGGAGTACTACAGGTGTCTCCAAAGGTAGATGTTGGGTTGGCGTATTTCGAGAATAGGATTTGTCACTCCGATTGTCGGAGAGGTATCTCTGGGCCCTCTCGGTAAAGCTCATCACATAAGCCTTGCAAGCACTGCAACTAATATGTTAGTTGTGAGATGATGTATTACGGAACGAGTAAAGAGACTTGCCGGTAACGAGATTGAACTAGGTATTGGATACCGATGATCGAATCTCGGGCAAGTAACATACCGATGACAAAGGGAACAACGTATGTTGTTATGCGGTCTGACCGATAAAAATCTCCGTAGGATATGTAGGAGCCAATATGGGCATCCAGGTCCCGCTATTGGTTATTGACCGGAGACGTGTCTTGGTCATGTCTACATTGTTCTCGAACCGTAGGGTCCGCACGCTTAAAGTTTCGATGACAGTTATATTATGAGTTTATGAGTTTTGATGTACCGAAGGTTGTTCGGAGTCCCGGATGTGATCACCGACATGACGAGGAGTCTCGAAATGGACGAGACATAAAGATTGATATATTGGAAGCCTATATTTGGATATCGGAAGTGTTCCGGGTGAAATCGGGATTTTACCGGATTACTGGGAGGTTACCGGAACCCCCCGGGAGCCATATGGGCCTTCATGGGCCTTAGTGGAAAAGAGAAAAGGGGCAGCCCATAGGTGGCCGCGCGCCCCCCATCCCTTAGTCCTATTAGGACTAGGAGAAGGGGTCGGCCCCCCCTCTCTCTCTTTCCCCCTTTGGGAAACCTAGTCCAACTAGGATTGGGGGGGAGTCCTACTCCCGGTGGGAGTAGGACTCCTCCTGCGCCCTCTCCCTGGCCGGCGAACCCCTCCCCCTTGGCTCCTTTATATACAGGGGCAGGGGCACCTCTAGACACACAAGTTGATCATTGAGATCGTTCCTTAGCCGTGTGCGGTGCCCCCTGCCACCATATTCCACCTCGATCATATCGTTGTAGTGCTTAGGCGAAGCCCTGCGTCGGTAGTACATCAAGATCGTCACCACGCCGTCGTGCTGACAGAACTCCTCCCCGAAGCTTTGCTGGATCGGAGCCCGGGGATCGTCATCGAGCTGTACGTGTGCTAAGAACTCGGAGGTGCCGGAGTAACGGTGCTTGGATCGGTCGGATCGGGAAGAAGACGTACGACTACTTCCTCTATGTCGTGTCAACGCTTCCGTTGCGATCTACAAGGGTACGTAGATCAGACTCTCCCCCTCATTGCTATGCATCACCATGATCTTGCGTGTGGGTAGGAAAATTTTGAAATTACTACGTTCTCCAACAGTGGCATCCGAGCCTAGGTTTTATGGTTTGATGTTATATGCACGAGTAGAACACAAGTGAGTTGTGGGCGATATAATTCATACTGCCTACCAGCATGTCATACTTTGGTTCGGCGGTATTGTTGGATGAAGCGGCCCGGACCGACATTACGCGTACGCTTACGCGAGACCGGTTCTCCCGACGTGATTTGCACATAGGTGGCTTGCGGGTGACAGTTTCTCCAACTTTAGTTGAACCGAGTGTGGCTACGCCCGGTCCTTGCAAAGGTTAAAACGGAGTCTATTTGACAAACTATCGTTGTGGTTTTGATGCGTAGGTAAGATTTGTTCTTGCTTAAGCCCGTAGCAGCCACGTAAAACATGCAACAACAAAGTAGAGGAAGTCTAACTTGTTTTTGCAGGGCATGTTGTGATGTGATATGGTCAAAACGTGATGAGATATAAGTTGTTGTATGAGATGATCATGTTTTGTTGAAGTTATCGGCAACTGGCAAAAGCCTTATGGTTGTCTCTTTATTGCATAAGATGCAAGCGCCAAATAATTGCTTTACTTTATCGCTATGCGATAGCAATAGTTGCAAGAGCAATAGTTGGCGAGACGACCATGTGACGACATATTGATATAGATCAAGATGATGGAGATCATGGTGTCATGCCGGTGATGATGGAAATCATGACGATGCTTTGGAGATGGAGATCAAAGGCACAAGATGATGATGGCCATATCATGTCACATATTTTGATTGCATGTGATGTTTATCTTTTTATGCATCTTATCTTGCTTTGATTGACGGTAGAATTATAAGATGATCTCTCACTAAATTATCAAGAAGTGTTCTCCCTGAGTATGCACCGTTGCCAAAGTTCGTCATGCCCAGACACCACGTGATGATCGGGTGTGATAAGCTCTACATCCATCTACAACGGGTGCAAGCCAGTTTTTGCACACGCAGAATACTCAGGTTAAACTTGATGAGCCTAGCACATGCAGATATGGCCTCGGAACACAGAGACCGAAAGGTCGAGCGTGAATCATATAGTAGATATGATCAACATAACGATGTTCACCATTGAAAACTACTCCATCTCACGTGATGATCGGTTATGGTTTAGTTGATTTGGATCACGTGATCACTTAGAGGATTAGAGGGATGTCTATCTAAGTGGGAGTTCTTAAGTAATATGATTAATTGAACTTGAATTTATCATGAACTTAGTCCTGGTAGTATTTTGCAAATCATGTTGTAGATCAATAACTCGCGTTGTTGCTTCCCTATGTTTATTTTGATATGTTCCTAGAGAAAAACTATGTTGAAAGATGTTAGTAGGAATGATGCGGATTGCATCCGTGATATGAGGTTTATCCTCATTGCTGCATAGAAAAATTATGTCCTTGATGCACCGCTAGGTGACAGACCTATTGCAGGAGCAGATGCAGACGTTATGAACGTTTGGCTAGCTCAATATGATAACTACTTGATAGTTTAGTGCACCATGCTTCACGGCTTAGAATCGCGACTTCAAAGTCGTTTTGAACATCATGGACCATATGAGATGTTCCAGGAGTTGAAGTTAATATTTCAAGCAAATACCCGAGTTGAAAGATATGAAGTCTCCAACAAGTTCTATAGCTAAAAGATGGAGGAGAATCGCTCAACTAGTGAGCATGTGCTCAGATTGTCTGGGTACTACAATCGCTTGAATCAAGTGGGAGTTAATCTTCCAGATAAGATAGTGATTGACAGAATTCTCTAGTCACCATGACCAAGTTAGTAGAACTTCGTGATGAACTATAGTATGCAAGGGATGACGAAAACGACTCCCAAGCTCTTCGTGATGCTGAAATCAACGAAGGTAGAAATCAAGAAAAACATCAAGTGTTGATGGTTGACAAGACCACTAGTTTCAAGAAAAGGGTAAAGGGAAGAAGGGGAACTTCAAGAAGAACGGCAAGCAAGTTGCTGCTCAAGAGAAGAAGCCCAAGTCTGATCCTAAGCCTGAGACTAAGTGCTTCTACTGCAAAGGGACTGGTCACTGGAAGCAGAACTACCCCAAGTGATTGGCGGATAAGAAGGATGGGAAAGTGAACATAAGTATATTTGATATACATGTTATTGATGTGTACTTTACTAGTGTTTATAGCAACCCCTCAGTATTTGATACTAGTTCAGTTGCTAAGATTAGTAACTCAAAATGGGAGTTGCAGAATAAACAGAGACTAGTTAAGGGTGAATTGACGATGTGTGTTGGAAGTGGTTCCAAGATTGATATGATCATCATTGCACACTCCCTATACTTTCGGGATTAGTGTTGAACCTGAATAAGTGTTATTTGGTGTTTGCGTTAAGCATGAATATGATTTGATCATGTTTATTGTAATACGGCTATTCATTTAAAGTAAGAGAATAAATTGTTGTTCTGTTTACATGAATAAAACCTTATATGGTTACACACCCAATGAAAATAGTTCGTTGGATCTCGATCATAGTAATACACATAATCATAATATTGAAACCAAAAGATGCAAAGTTAATAATGATAGTGCAACTTATTTGTAGCACTGCCGTTTAGGTCATATTGGTGTAAAGCGCATGAAGAAATTCCATGCTAATGGGCTTTTGGAATCACTTGATTATGAATCAGTTGATGCTTGCGAACCATGCTTCATGGGCAAGATGACTAAGACTCTGTTCTTCAGAACAATGGAGCGAGCAACAGATTTGTTGGAAATCATACATACTGATGTATGTGGTCCGATGAATATTGAGGCTCACGATAGGTATCATTATTTTCTGATCTTCACAGATGATTTGAGCAGACATGAGTATATCTACTTAATGAAATATAAGTCTAAAACATTTGAAAAGTTCAAAGAATTTCGGAGTGAAGAATCATCGTAACAAGAAAATAAGGCTTCTACGATCTAATCGCGGAGACAAATATTTGAGTTACGAGTTTGGTCTTCAATTAAAACAAGGTGGAATAGTTTCACAAATTCGTGCCACCCGGAACACCACAGCATAATGGTGTGTCCGAACATCATAGCCGTACTTTATTAGATATAGTACAAATCTATGATGTTTCTTACCGATTTACCACTATCGTTTTTGAGGTTATGCACTAAAGACAGCTGCATTCACATTAAAAAGGGGCACCATCTAAGTCCGTTGAGACGACACAATCTGAACTGTGGTTTAGCAAGAAACCAAAGTTGTCGTTTCTTAAAGTTTGGGGTTGTGATGCTTATGTGAAAAGTTTCGTCCTGATAAGCTCAAAACCAAATCGGAGAAAAATGTCTTCATAGGATACCCAAATGAAGACTGTTGGGTACACCTTCTATCACAGATCCTTTCTAGAGAAGGAGTTTCTCTCGAAAGAAGTGAGTGGGAGGAAAGTAGAAAACTTGATAAGGTAATTGTACCTTCTCCCTTATTGGAAAGTAGTTCATCACAAAAATCTGTTCTTGTGACTACTACACCAATTAGTGAGGAAGCTAATGATGATGATCATGTAACTTCAGATCAAGTCACTACCAAATCTCGTAGGTAAACCAGAGTGAGATCCGCACTAGTGTGGTACGGTAATCCTGTTCTGGAAGTCATGTTACTAGACCATGACGAACTTGCGAACTATGAGGAAGCGATGATGAGCCCAGATTCCGTGAAATGGTTTGAGGCCATGAAATCTGAGATATGATCCATGTATGAGAACAAAGTGTAGACTTTGGTTGACTTGCCCGATGATCGGCAAGCCATAGATAATAAATGGATCTTCAAGAGGAAGACGGACACGGATAGTAGTGTTACTATCTACAAAGCAAGAATTGTCGCAAAAGGTTTTCGACAAGTTCAAGGTGTTGACTACGATGAGAGTTTCTCACTCGTATCGATGCTTAAGTTTGTCCAAATCATGTTAGCAATTGCCGCAATTTTATGAAATCTGGCAAATGGATAAACAAAACTGCATTCCTTAATGGATTTAAAGAAGAGTTTTATATGATACAACCAGAAGGTTTTTTCAATCCTAAAGGTGCTAACAAAATATGCAAGCTCCAGCAATCCATCTATGGACTGGTGCAAGCATCTCGGAGTTGGAATATACGCTTTGATAAGTTGATCGAAGCATATAGTTTTATACAGACTTGCGGTGAAGCCTGTATTTACAAGAAAGTGAGTGGGAGCACTACAGCATTTCTGATAAGTATATGTGAATGACATATTGTTGATCGGAAATAATGTAGAATTATTCTGTAAAGCATAAAGGAGTGTTTGAAAGGAGTTTTTCAAAGAAAGACTTCGGTGAAGCAGCTTACATATTGAGCTTCAAGATCTATAGAGATAGATCAAGACGCTTGATAAGTTTTTTCAATGAGTACATACCTTGACAAGATTTTGAAGTAGTTCAAAATGGAGCAGTCAAAGAAAGAGTTCTTGCCTATATTACAAGGTGTGAAGTTGAGTAAGACTCAAAGCCCGACCACGGCAGAAGACAGAAAGAGAATGAAAGTCATTCCCTATGCCTTGGCCATAGGTTCTATAAAGTATGTCATGCTGTGTACAAGATCTATTGTATACCCTGCACTGATTTGGCAAGGGAGTACAATAGTAATCTAGGAATAGATCACTAGACAGCGGTCAGAATTATCCTTAGTGAAATAAGGATATGTTTCTAGATTATGGACGTGACAAAAAAGGTTCGTCGTAAAGGGTTACGTCGATGCAAGTTTTTGACACTAAGTCTCAATCTGGATACATATTGAAAGTGGGAGCAATTAGCTAGAGTAGCTCCATGCAGAGCATTGTTGACATAAAAATTTGCAAAATACATGCGGATCTGAATGTGGCAGACCCATTGACTAAGATTCTCGCACAAGCAAAACATGATCACACCTTAGTACTCTTTGGGTATTAATCACATAGCGATGTGAACTAGATTACTGAATCTAGTAAACCCTTTGGGTATTGGTCACATGGCGATGTGAACTATGGGTGTTAATCACATGATGATGTGAACTATCGATGTTAATCACATGGTGATGTGATCTAGATTATTGACTCTAGTGCAAGTGGGAGACTGAACGAAATATGCCCTAGAGGCAATAATAAAGTTATTATTTATTTCCTTATATCATGATAAATGTTTATTATTCATGCTAGAATTGTATTAACCGGAAACATAATACATGTGTGAATACATAGACAAACAGAGTGTCACTAGTATGCCTCTACTTGACTAGCTCGTTAATCAAAGATGGTTATGTTTCCTAACCATGGACAAAGAGTTGTTATTTGATTAACGGGATCACATCATTAGTTGAATGATCTGATTGACATGACCTATTTCATTAGCTTAGCACCCGATCATTTAGTATGTTGCTATTGCTTTCTTCATGACTTATGCATGTTCCTATGACTATGAGATTATGCAACTCCCGTTTACCGGAGGAACACTTTGGGTGCTACCAAACGTCACAACGTAACTGGGTGATTATAAAGGAGTACTACAGGTGTCTCCAAAGGTAGATGTTTGGTTGGCGTATTTCGAGAATAGGATTTGTCACTCCGATTGTCGGAGAGGTATCTCTGGGCCCTCTCGGTAATGCTCGTCACATAAGCCTTGCAAGCACTGCAACTAATATGTTAGTTGTGAGATGATGTATTACGGAACGAGTAAAGAGACTTGCCGGTAATGAGATTGAACTAGGTATTGGATACCGACGATCGAATCTCGGGCAAGTAACATACCGATAACAAAGGGAACAACGTATGTTGTTATGCAGTCTGACCGATAAAGATCTTCATAGAATATGTAGGAGCCAATATGGGCATCCAGGTCCCTCTATTGGTTATTGACCGGAGACGTGTCCTGGTCATGTCTACATTGTTCTCGAACCGTAGGGTCCGCACGCTTAAAGTTTCGATGACAGTTATCTTATGAGTTTATGAGTTTTGATGTACCGAAGGTTGTTCGGAGTCCCGGATGTGATCACGGACATGACGAGGAGTCTCGAAATGGTCGAGACATAAAGATTGATATATTGGAAGCCTATATTTGGATATCGGAAGTGTTCCGGGTGAAATCGGGATTTTACCGCATTACCGGGAGGTTACCGGACCCCCGGGAGCCATATGGGCCTTCATGGGCCTTAGTGGAAAAGAGAAAAGGGGCAGCCCATAGGTGGCCGTGCGCCCCCCTTCCCTTAGTCCTATTAGGACTAGGAGAAGGGGCCGGCCCCCCCTCTCTCTCTTTCCCCCTTTGGGAAACCTAGTCCAACTAGGATTGGGGGGGGGAGTCCTACTCCCGGTTGGAGTAGGACTCCTCCTGCGCCCTCTCCCTGGCCGGCGCACCCCTCCCCCTTGGCTCCTTTATATACAGGGGCAGGGGGCACCTCTAGACACACAAGTTGATCATTGAGATTGTTCCTTAGCCGTGTGCGGTGCCCCCTGCCACCATATTCCACCTCGATCATATCGTTGTAGTGCTTAGGCGAAGCCCTGCGTCGGTAGTACATCAAGATCGTCACCACGCCATCGTGCTGACAGAACTCCTCCCCGAAGCTTTGCTGGATCGGAGCCCGGGGATCATCATCGAGCTGTACGTGTTCTAAGAACTCGGAGGTGCCGGAGTAACGGTGCTTGGATCGGTCGGATCGGGAAGAAGACGTACGACTACTTCCTCTACGTCGTGTCAACGCTTCCATTGCGATCTACAAGGGTACATAGATCAGACTCTCCCCCTCGTTGCTATGCATCACCATGATCTTGCGTGTGCGTAGGAAAATTTTGAAATTACTACGTTCTCCAACACAGGCTACTGCCGCCATCCATGAGGACTCTTGTGAGGTGAAATCCGTCGATGATTCGGTCAAGAACCAATGCAGCTAAGCCGCCGTGACGGATGCTAGTAGGATGGTCCCTTCGATCAAAAGTGATTGGGCAGGAGGACCATGGGTTTAACTTTGGGGCGACTCGCTCCATCGCGTATACGTCCCGTAGCGCACGCTTCCGCTCCCGCTTGGGAATGTGGGTTGCGTATATCATGTTCACCGTCCGCACTTGTGGGGGAAAGCCCTTCTGTCCATTGTTGTTCGGCGGCTTGGGCTCCTCGTCGTCGATGTGCAGCCCCTTGTCTCTGTTTTCGGCTCTTAACTTGCATGCCTACTTGAACACCCAACAATCCCTGTTGGTGTGATTGGCTGGCTTTTCGGGGGTGCCATGTATCCGGCACAAGCGATCGAGTATTCGGTCCAAACTGGACGTGCCCTGAGTATTCTTTTTGAATGGCTTTTTCCGTTGACCGGATTTATAGCCTCTGAATCCGGCATTGACTGCCGTGTCTTCATTGCTGTCGCTGTTAACGCGGTGCTTTTGGTTGTTCCGATGTGTCCTGCCACTTTTGTCCTTGGTATCTGAATTACCAGGGTTCTTTGATAGGTTGTTACTGCGAGCTAGCCAGCTGTCTTCTCCCGCGCAAAAGCGGGTCATGAGTATCGTGAGGGCTGCCATGGATTTCGGCTTTTCCTGTCCCAAGTGCCGGGCAAGCCACTCGTCGCGGATGTTATGCTTGAAGGCTGCTAGGGCCTCTGCATCCGGACAGTCGACTATCTGGTTTTTCTTAGTTAGGAACCGTGTCCAGAATTGTCTGGTTGATTCTTCTGGCTGCTGAATTATGTGGCTTAAGTCATCGGCGTCCGGCAGTCGCACGTAAGTGCCCTGGAAGTTGTTGAGGAATGCGGCTTCCCGGTCCTCTCAAGAACCGATTGAGTCTGCTGGCAAGCTGTTAAGCCAATGCCGAGCCGGTCCTTTAAGTTTGAGTGGGAGGTATTTGATGGCGTGGAGATCATCGCCGCGTGCCATGTGGATGTGAAGGAGATAATCCTCAATCCATACCGCCGGGTCTGTCGTGCCATCGTATGATTCGATGTTTACGGGTTTGAAGCCCTCTGGGATTTTATGATCCATTACTTCATTCATGAAGCATAGCGGGTGCGCGGCGCCTCTGTATTGGGCTATATCACGACGCAGCTCGAAAGAGCTATGTCTGTTGTGTTCGGCCCGGCCGGATTTGTTGTATCTGTCGTGAAGATTGTCACATGCCGTAGGGCGCCTGCGCGATCCGTAGATTGATCTTGTTTGTCTTGCCTTATCCTCCAGTATGTCCCGCAGGTCGGGCGCATTTTCCCACGCCTTAGTTGTGCGGCGTCGGGGCGTGGCTTGGGTGGAAGGTTGAGAGGCCACTCTGTCGCGGCCGCGAGGTGGCCGGTCTGCCATGTCGTGCGCTGGTGATGTAGGTTCGTCCTCTTCTGATCATGGTAGTCACCTATGCTTCGGGTAACTCTTGGAGGGGCGTTCGAGTTCATACTCTTCGGCCGCAAGGTCTTCAATCCATCTGTAAGCTAGCAATTCTTGGGCAGCTCTAAGTTGTTGCTTCTTTTTCTTGAGGCTGCTTGCCCTGGCTAAAAGCCTGCGTTTAAAGCGCTCTTGTTCGGCACGGTCTGATGGTATGACGAATTCGTCGTCATCGAGGCGTGCCTCGTCTTCGGAGGGAGGAGTATAGTTATCATCCTCGACCTCTCGGTCTGCCGCTCTCTCATGAGGGCTGGCTTTTCCATCTTCCTGTGCCGAATCTTGCTGGGGTGGGTGTTCTTCGGCGTTATCCGGGGTAGTATTATCTCCTGTGCCGGAATCATCGTTTGTGCTTTGGCGGGATTTAGAGCGGTGCCGCTGACGTCGGCGCTTTGGCTGTTTCTTGGGGGCGTCATCCCTCATTATTCCATCGCCATCTCCGTCTTTTGGAATATCCACCATGTATATGTCATATGACGAGGTGATGTTCCAGCGCCCTACAGGTGCTGGTTCCTGTTCGTCTCCTATATCGTCGTCCATGTATTCAATGTCTTCGGAGCCGAAGTCAAGCATGTCGGTTAAATCGTCGACAGTGGCTACCAAGTGGGTGGTGGGTGGGTTTTGAATTTCCTCACCGTACGTATCCCATCCTTGTTGACCGTAGTACGGCCAGGGCTCTCCTGATAAAGAGAGAGACTTAAGAGAATTCAGGATGTCGCCAAAAGGCGAATGCTGAAAGTTGTCCGTGGCAGTGAACTCCATTACCGGCGCCAAATCGGATTCGATTGGCAGGGGTGCGGGGGGCTCAGAGTTTGGAGAGGAATCCGGCTCCTCAGAGTCACGGGCCAGGCGGAGTGCGGAGCTGGAGTTCGGCTCGATCACCTTTGAGATCGCAGCCCCTGAGGCAGCGTCCAACCGTTGATCCTCGGTCGGTGCAGTAGGTTCCGAATCAATGGTCGAGACCGATGCGTGTGTGGCCTCCGAAGTGCTGTTCGGCAGCAAAGCTATATCATGCCCGTCGAGACAGTGCGGGGCGCTTGGCTGTGGCTCGAATCTGTCGAAGATCAAGTCCCCGCGGATGTCAGCCGTGTAGTTTAGGCTTCCAAACCTGACCTGACGGCCAGGGGCGTAGCTTCGATCTGCTCAAGGTGGCCAAGCGAATTGGCCCGCAGTGCGAAGCCGCCGAAGACGAAGATCTGTCCGGGGAGAAAAGTCTCACCCTGGACCGCATCGTTGTTGAAGATCGAAGGAGCCATCGGGCCTAAAGGCAACGACACATTGGAACTCTCAATGAAAGCACCAATGTCGGTGTCAAAACCGGCGGATCTCGGGTAGGGGGTCCCGAACTGTGCGTCTAGGCCGGATGGTAACAGGAGACTGGGGACACTTTGTTTTACCCAGGTTCGGGCCCTCTCGATGGAGGTAAAACCCTACTCTTGTTTGATTAATATTGATGATATGGGTAGTACAAGAGTAGATCTACCACGAGATCAAGGAGGCTAAACCCTAGAAGCTAGCCTATGGTATGATTGTTGTTCTGAATGTTGTCCGACGGACTAAAACCCTCCGGTTTATATAGACACCCTCCTCCGGTCATCTTCCTTCATGGAGACGCTCGCTCCCTCGGTTAGAATGGGCAGCGTTGGGGGCCCGCGGCCGGCTATATTATCCTTCCCAGTATCTTCCTTCAAGGGCTCCGGGCAAGGTGCGACCTGGAGCATCTTTTCCAATACCGGATTGTCCAAACCCTCAGGGAGGGGGGCCGAACACCGAATCAACTTCGCCTTTGTTAGCCAGTCCTGGTCAAAAAGCGAACTCTCAGAAATAACTTCGTAACTAATGGGAGATAGTATGTTCGGCCGGAAGATTCCTTACCTGTTCGGCGGCGCGGTTACTGCTCAGGCCCACGTCCTTGGTGATTTCCGGACACTCTACCCGAGGTCCGAAGAATGACTTGTACATCTCCTCGTGCGTCAGGCCGAGGAAATTTTGAATGACACGCGGTCCCTCGGGATTGAACTCCCACAAGCGAAGGGGCCAGCGTTTGCAAGGCTGGACTTGACGAACTAGCATAACTTGTATTACCCCAACCAAACTAAAATCTCCATTGAAGAGATCTCGAATGCGGCTTTGCAGTATAGGCATGTCCTTGGCTGGACCCCAGCTCAGACCTATGCTGATCCATGACATCAGTTGTGGTGGAGGGCCCGAGCGGAAAACAGGGGCGGCCGCCCACTTGGCACTTCTCGGAGCCGTGATGTAGAAGCACTCCTGTTGCCACAATTCGGACACCTCTGGAATGGAACCTTTGGGCCATGGAGCTCCCGTCATCTTGCATATTGAGGCACCTCCACACGCTGCATGTTGCCCCTTGATCATCCTCGGCTTTACTTCAAAGGTCTTGAGCCACAGGCCAAAGTGAGGGGTAACCCGGAGGAAGGCCTCACACATGACAATAAATGTCGTGATATGAAGGAGTCCAGACCTAGATCATGGAAATCTAGCCCATAATAAAACATCAAACCCCTGACGAAAGGATCTAGAGCAAGACCTAGACCTCGGAGGAAGTGGGAGACGAACACGATGTTCTCATTCGGTTCGGGGGAGGGGACGGCCTGCCCTCGGGCAGGCAGCCGATGCAAAACCTCGGTGGTCAGATATCTGGCCTCCCTCAACTTTTTGATGTCTTCTTCTGTGACGGAGGAAGGCACCCATCGGCCTTAAAGGCTAGATCCGGACATGATTGAAGGTTTGGAGCACCTGACCTAAACTTTGGGTGTTTGAGCTTGAGGTGGGGGAAGGATTCGATTGAGCACGGGAGGGAAAAATAAAAGCCTTGTCCCTTTATAAAGAGGGTGAATATCAAGCGTCCTCTCCGTGGCCGTTTGGACTTGCCTATAGTCTAGGAGTCCTAGAAGCGGTTGGGTTACCCACGCCCGTATTGATGAGAATCCCGGATTAAGGGGACACGATCTCTGCTTTAACAAGACGTGCCAAGGAAACCGCCTCGCATGACGCGCTGAGGTGGGATAATAAAACGATTCGAATAAAGGCTTGGCCGTGGTGCGATGTCACACTATGGAATACGTCAGCAGATTAGATTTGTGTAAATATTATTCTCTCTATGGCAATATGTGGAAACTTATTTTGCAGAGCCGGACACTATCTTTGTGGTCAAAATCTTCTATGAAGTACTTGGAGGAGGAGCCCGCCTTGCAATGCCGAAGACAATCTGCGCGCCGGACTCGTCGTCATTGAAGCCTGGTTCAGGGGCTACTGAGGGAGTCCTGGATTAGGGGGTGTCCGGATGGCCGGACTATACCTTCAGCTGGACTCCTGGACTATGAAGATACAAGATTGAAGACTTCGTCCCGTGTCCGGAAGGGACTTTCCTTGGCGTGGAAGGCAAGCTTGGCGATACGGATATGTAGATCTCCTACCATTGTAACCGACTTTGTGTTACCCTAACCCTCTCCGGTGTCTATATAAACTGGAGGGTTTTAGTCCGTAGGACAACATTCAGAACAACAATCATACCATAGGCTAGCTGCTAGGGTTTAGCCTCTCCGATCTCGTGGTAGATCTACTCTTGTACTACCCATATCATCAATATTAATCAAGCAGGACGTAGGGTTTTACCTCCATCAAGAGGGCCCGAACCTGGGTAAAACTTCGTGTCCCCTGCCTGCTGTTACCATCCGGCCTAGACGCAAAGTTTGGGACCCCCTATCCGAGATCCGCCGGTTTTGACACCGACAACGACTAACCGTGCAAACTCGCACGACTCCTTGACTCATCCGACTCCCCTGGATGATGATCTTGATGAGCTCCAGCGCAACATCTCGGCACCACCTCTCCCATCATAGACCTCCTTCCGCCACCTTGCTGACGATAGCATGCCGTCTCTCTCCTTGTTGCTCCGCCGAATGGTGGTCGCTTGTTCCTCCTTTTCTCTGCCTCACCCAGCGATTTCATGGCCCGCTCCTCCTCATCGCTGCACCAGCCAGCAACCATATCGCCGGCCCCGAGGCGCTAATCGGGTCGCGACCCCAGGCAAGCACTGCTTCAAATCGACCCAGCTTTGATACCAATTGTTGGAATTTCGCAAATCAAAACATGCATGGTCAACAAGCACACAAAAACTTTGGCCAAGGGCCCTTTTCGTACCCCTTGTTCTCTTTATTTCTTTTCTCTTTTTCTCCATGATTGTTACGTAGCTATAGACTGCCCATGCATTTGTACATGTCTGGCGAAGCCCTCACGCTCAACTCTGTCCTAATCTGATTCTATTTTCTAATCAGACTCATACTAGTATTGCCTATACTAGACACGCCAACTAAACTCTAATCCAAACCGGTCTCCTACTATGTGCGCTTTAGCACACAAGGACACCTAATCTAACTAGCCAGAACTACTACTAGCTCTCGTCACGCCACTAGCTAGCTTAGGACCTAAACCTTTACCAAAAACCAGATGAGTAATCAAGATTACTCTAACATTCTCTCCCTAATCTTGAATTGTCATCTTCTTGTACTCGCTCTGATTTTGACTCGCTGAATATCCACATCTTGTCGACTCATCGCCTCAACCTCCATATCTGTACACTGAGTATGACCCGTCTGGAAAAACGCATAACATCCTTGCTCCACAATGTTGTGCCGCCGTCATTGCTTGGCCGCTGCCTTGTAGTTGGTCCGCACCATACTCCTTGTACTTGCTTGCAATAGATCCACTCTCCACCGGTCGCACACCTCCTCGCTTTACGATGGCTTCGCCTACCATCGTCCGCCTTCGGCATCACGCCGAATCCACACTAGCTGCAATGAGGACGCTCCACGAGGACATGGACATGGCTCACGGAACACCATGCACACCGCTTCCACTCCAACGAATCATTACGAAGACGAGCACTTGGACACGATTACGACTCACAAACGCAACGACGACTGACCATGCAAACTCGCACGACTCCTTGACTCATCCGACTCCCCGGGATGATGATCTTGATGAGCTCCAGCGCCGCACCTCGGCACCACCTCTCCCATCAACGACCCCCATCCGCCACCTTGCTGTCGACAGCCTGCTGTCTCTCTCCTTGTCGCTCCGTCGAACGACGGTCGCTTGTTCCTCCTCTTCTCTGCCTCATCAAGCGATTTCATGGCCCGAACCTCCTTATCGTTGCACCACCCAGCGACCATATCGCCCAGCCCGACGTGCTAATCGGGTCGCGACCCCGGGAAAGCACGGCTTCAAATCGACCCAGCTCTGATACCAATTGTTGGAATTTCGCCCATAGATCGATCACACCAAAACATGATGAACACACGCGCACAAAAACTTTGGCCAAGGGCCCTTTTCGTGCCCCTTGTTCTCTTTATTTCTTTTCTCTTTTTCTCCACGACTATTACGAAGATATAGCCTACCCATGTATAGATACACGTCTAAGAAAGCCCTCACGCTCAAATCTGTCCTAATCTGACTCTATTTTCTAATCAGACTCATACTAGTATTACCTATACTAGACACGCCAACTAATTCTAATCCTAACTGGACTCCTACTATGTGCGCTTTAGCACACAAGGACACCTAATCTATCAAGCCAGAACTAGTACTAGCTCTCCTCACGCCACTAGCTAGCTTAGGACCGAAACCTTTACCTAAACCAGATGACTAATCAGGATTAATCTAACATTCTCTCCCTAATCTTGACTTGTCATCTTCTTGTACTCGTTCTGATTATGGCTCATTGAATGTCCACATCTTGTCGACTCATCACCTCAACCACCATATCTGTACACTGAGTATGACCCGTCTGGAAACACGCAGAACCTCCTTGCTCTACAATGTTGTGCCACCGTCATTGCTTGGCGGCTGCCTTGCAATAGATCCACTCTCCACCGGTCGCACACCTCCTCGCTTTACGATGGATTCGTCTACCATCGTCCGCCTTCTGTATCACACCAAATCCACACTGGCCGCAATTAGGACGCTCCACGAGGACATGGACATGACTCACGGAACACCGTGCACACCGCTTCCACTCCAATGAATCATTACCAAGACGAGCACTTGGACACAACGACGACTCACAGACGCAACGTCGACTGGCCGTGCAAACTCGCATGACTCCTTGACTCATCCGACTCCCCCGGATGATGATCTTGATGAGCTCCCGCGCCGCACCTCGGCACCACCTCCCCCGTCAACACCTCCTTACGCCACCTTGCTGATGACAGACTGCCGTCTCTCTCCTTGTCGCTCCGCCGAACGACGGACGCTTGTTCCTCCTCTTCTGTGCCTCACCCAACGATTTCATGGCCTGCACCTCCTCATCGCTGCACCACCCAATGACCATAGGCGCTAATCGGGTCGCGACCCCAGGCAAGCATGGCTTCAAATTGACCCAGCTCTGATACCAATTGTTGGAATTTCGCCCATGGATCGATCACACCAAAACACGATGAACAGATGCGCACAAAAACTTTGGCCAAGCGCCCTTTTCGTGCCCCTTGTTCTCTTTATTTCTTTTCTATTTTTCTCCACCATTGTTACAAAGCTATAGCCTGCCCATGTATATATACATGTCTGGCCAAGCCCCCACACTCAACTCTGTCCTAATCAGACTCTATTTTCTAATCAGACTCATACTAGTATTGCCTATACTAGACACGCCAACTAAATTCTAATCCAAACCGGACTCCTACTACTTGCGCTTTAGCACACAAGGACCCCTAATCTAACTAGCCAGAACTAGTACTAGCTCTCCTCATGCCATTGGCTAGCTTAGGACCGAAACCTTTACCTAAACTAGATGACTAATCAAGATTACTCTAAAATTCTCTCCCTAATCTTGACTTGTTATCTTCTTGTACTCGTTCTGATTTTGACTCCTTGAATATCCACATCTTGTCAACTCATCGCCTCAACCGCCATATCTGTACACTGCGTAAGACCCGTCTGGAAACACGTAGAACCTCCTTGCTCTACAATGTTGTGCCACCATCATAGCTTGGCCGTTGCCTTGCAGTCGGTCCGCACCATACTCCTTGTACTTTCTTGCAATAGATCCACTCCTGAGAGCATGGTGTCATGGCGTCATCTTTGCAAGAAGGGGGTGCGGGAATGGGGATCGGGATTCGTGGATTCGGGGGTAGCCGGCACTAGAGTAGACGAGCTGGCGAAACTTAAGGAGGGAGAGTTAAATAGACCCAGATATTTTCATCGCAAACGGTTCCTAGAAAACAACTGTGTGTGATGTTGTAGATATTTTTATTAGCTATGAAAGATGAACTTGTAATAAAGTGCCAACGGATTGTGTTTTAAATGAACGAGAAATTTTGTAGTACTAATACAACTGTTATGGCAAATTTTGGAAAATTTCAGGGGTCATTTGACCTTCTAAGACATTTAAGTGATTTTCTGGCCATTTAATGACCGTAATTGAAATTTGAACTACATGTACATGCAACAGCTAACAATAACGGTTTGAAAACTCATATTTCGTGTACTTGTGTGCGACTTATTTCCATGTGCAGTAGATTGGAAGGAATTTTCAAACATATTGGTCTAATGGCTATGACACAATTAAGCATGGAGTGACATGGCATTTTAATTCCAAAAAAAAAATCAGAAACACATGAAACCTTGGTTGATGTAATGTCATGCCACCAAGATGATGTGGTAAACAAATTGGCATGTTTGACCAAAGTTTGGACTCACAACCCTCACAAACCGGAGCAACTCACTAAAAGGCTCGTGGTTCCGAGAGAGAACAATGCATGTTTGATGACGAACGGGACATAGCTTCCTCTTACGGCCTTCAAATTGTTTTCTACGTCTAGCGTGCACTACTACAACTGTAATGTGATTTTTTTGAAAATTCTAGGGGTCATTTGACCTTTTAAAAACATTTAAGTGATTTTCTAGACATTTAATGACCGTAATTCAAATATGAACTACATCTACATCCAATTCCTAACCAAAACGTTTTGAAAAATCATATTTGTGTACTTGTGTGCGAGTTAATTCCATGTGCAGTAAACTAGAAGGAATTTTCAAACATATTTGTATCACGACATGGACACATATGCATGAATACGTATGCATGGAGTGACATTGCATTTTAATTCCAAAAAAATCAAAAACACATGAAACCTTGGTTGATGAAATGTCATGCCACCAAGATGAGGTGATAAAGAAATTGGCATGTTTGACAAAAGTTTGGACACGCACCCCTCAAAAACCGGAGCAACTCGCTAGAAGGTTCGTGGTTCCGAAAGGCAACAATGCATGTTTGATGATGAACAGGAGATAGCTTCCTCTTATGGCCTTCAAATTTTTTCTACGTCTAACGTGCAGTACTACAACTGTAATATGAAATTTTGGAAAATTCTAGAGGTCATTTGACATTTTGAAGACATTTAAGTGATTTTCTAACCATTTAATGACCGTAGTTCAAATTTGAACTATATCTACATGCAACACCTAACCAAAACGGTTTGAAAAAATCATGTATGTGTACTTATGTGCGAGTTAATTCCATGTAAAGTAAATTAGAAATAATTTTCAAACATATTGATCTCACGACATGGACACATGCATACGTATGCATGGAGTGACATGGCACTTTAATTCAAAAAAAAATAGAAAAATGATCAGAAACACATGAAACCTTGGTTGATGTAATGTCATGCCACCAAGATGATGTGGTAAAGAAATTGGCGTGTTTGACGAATGGTTGGACACACACCCCTCACAAACCGGAGCAACACGCTAGAAGGTTCATGGTTCCAAGAGGGGACAATGCATGTTTGATGACGAACGAGAGATAGCTTCCTCTTACGGCCTTCAATTTTTTTCCTATGTTTAACTTGCACTAATAGAACTGTCATGTGAAAATTTCATAAATTTCATGGGTCATATGACCTTTTAAAGAAATTTAAGTGATTTTCTAACCAATTAATGACCGTAATTCAAATTTGAACTACATCTACATGCAACACCTAACGATAACGGTTTGAAAAATCATATTTTTGTGTAGTTCTGCGCGACTTAATTCCATGTGCATTAAATTAGAAGGAATTTTCAAACCTATTAATGTCAACGCATGGGCACATGCATGAAGTGCATGCCATGGCATTTTAATTCCAAATAACTAAAAAATGATCATAAAAACATAAAACCTTACTTGATTTAATGTCATCCACCAAGATGATGTGGTAAAAAATTGGCATGTTTGATGAAAGTTTGGACACACACCACTCACAAACCGGAGCAACTCACTAGAAGGTTCGTGGTTCCGAGAGGGAACAATGCATGTTTGATGACGAATGGGAGATAGCTTCCTTTTGCGGCCTTCAAATTTTTTCTACGTCTAACATGCACTACTACAACTGTAATGTGAAATTTTGGAAAATTGTAGGGGTCATTTGACCTTTTAAAGACATTTAAATGATTTTCTAACCATTTAATGACCGTAATTCAAATTTGAACTACATCTACATGAACGCCTAAACAAAATGGTTTGAAAAATCATATCTGTGTACTTGTGTGCGAGTTAATTCCATGTGCAGTAAATTAGAAGTAATTTTCAAACATATTGGTCTGACGACATAGATACATGCATACGTATGCATGGAGTGACCTGGCATTTTAATTCAAAAAATAGAAAAATGATCAGAAACACATGAAACCTTGGTTGATGTAATGCCATGCCAGCAAGATGATGTGGTAAAGAAATTGGCAGGTTTGACGAACGTTTGGACACACGCCCCTCACAAACCGGA
The DNA here is from genome assembly GCA_034509565.1 of Triticum monococcum. Taxonomy (NCBI): domain Eukaryota; kingdom Viridiplantae; phylum Streptophyta; class Magnoliopsida; order Poales; family Poaceae; genus Triticum; species Triticum monococcum. Next base: position 22,975,982 of record CM067842.1, on the reverse strand, counting down.
GCAACTCGCTCGAAGGTTCATGGTTCTGGGAGGGAACAATGCATGTTTGATGACGAACGGGAGATAGCCTCCTCTTACGGCCTTCAAACTTTTTCCTACGTTTAACGTGCAACTGTCATGTGAAAATTTGGTAAATTTCATGGGTCATTTAACCTTCTAAAGACATTTAAGTGATTTTCTAACCATTTAATGACCATAATTCAAATGTTCAAAAAAGAAAATATAAAGATCTGACAAGACAACCGGCCCCCACACAATTAGCACTCTATCTTGCGGCTCGAGGTTTGGTAGGTGATTGGCGGGGATCATTAATTAGACACAGTTATGTATTAGAAACCGTCAGCTATCATGTTCACACACAGATTTGCTGCATGAATTGTGTGTAATTCAAACTACAGTACTCGTAAATTCCGGCGATCGGCGTGTGTACTGTCCCCGTCGATCTAGATTCTGGCCGCCAATAAATACTACCTTTCTCACGTCATCTTGCCTGCATTCTGATCTACATCTTCCCCTCGCTCGCCCTCTCTCTCTCAAATCTCTGCCATGCCGCCGCTGGTCTTCCCACGCGCCGACGAGGAGTCGCCGCCCCCCAAGGACGCTCACTCGATTACCAGCGACGAGGACCCCTACGCGCCGCCTAATGAGGTTGCGCCGGACCCCCCAACTTTGGATTGGTTTTGGGGCCAGTACAATCTTTGTCGGTGGAAGTCGACGCCGCTGGCTGAGAAAGCCAGGCAAGTGGCGTTCAAGAAGGAGATGGCGGGAGGAAGCCATGTACCAGGCGACCTGCGAAGCCCGTGATGCCGCCTGGAAGGAGGCGGCGGAGCTTTGGGGGGGGCGGTCGTCGTGCCAAGGAGGTGTACGAAGACGGGTACTTCGCGAGGAAGGTCGTCATAGGCATGATACGTCTCCAACGTATCTATAATTTTTTATTGCTCCATGCTATATTATGTACTGTTTTGGACATTATTGAGCTTTATCATCCACTTTTATATTATTTTTGGGACTAACTTATTAACCGGAGGCCCAGCCCAAAATTGATGTTTTTTGCCTGTTTTAGGGTTTCGAAGAAAAGGAATATCAAACGGAGTCCAAACGGAATGAAACCTTCGGGCACGTGATTTTCTCAACAAACAAGACCCAGGAGACTTGGACCCTACATCAAGACACAAAAGAGGAGGCCACGAGGTAGGGGCGCGCCCACCCCACCAGGCGCTCCCTCCACCCTCGTGGGCCCCTTGTTGCTCCACCGACGTACTCCTTCCTCCAATATATACCTACGTACCCCCAAACGATCAGATACGGAACCAAAAACCTAATTCCACCGCCGCAACTTTCTGTATCCACGAGATCCCATCTTGAGGCCTGTTTCGGAGCTCCGCCGGAGGGGGCATCGATCACAAAGGGCTTCTACATCAACACCATAGCCTCTCCGATGAAGTGTGAGTAGTTTACCTCAGACCTACGGGTCCATAGTTAGTAGCTAGATGGCTTCTTCTCTCTTTTTTGATCTCAATACAATTTTCTCCCCCTCTCTTGTGGAGAACTATTCGATGTAATCTTGTTTTTGCGGTGTGTTTGTTTAGACCGATGAATTGGGGGGGGGTATGATCAAGTCTATCTATGAATAATATTTGAATCTTCTCTGAATTCTTTTATGTATGATTGATTATCTTTGCAAGTCTCTTCGAATTATCAGTTTGGTTTGGCCTACTATATTGATCTTTCTTGCAATGGGAGAAGTGCTTAGCTTTGGGTTCAATCTTGCGGTGTCCTTTCCCAGTGACAGTAGGGGCAGCAAGGCACGTATTGTATTGTTGCCATCGAGGATAACAAGATGGGGTTTTCTTCATATTGCATGAGTCTATCCCTCTACATCATGTCATCTTGCTTAAGGCGTTACTCTGTTTTTAACTTAATACTCTAGATGCATGCTGGATAGCGGTCGATGAGTGGAGTAATAGTAGTAGATGCAGGCAGGAGTCGGTCTACTTGTCTCGGACGTGATGCCTATATACATGATCATACCTAGATATTCTCATAACTATGCTCAATTCTATCAATTGCTCAACTGTAATTTGTTCACCCACCATAGAATACTTATGCTCTCGAGAGAAGCCACTAGTGAAACCTATGGCCCCCGGGTCTATCTTTATCATATTAATCTCCTACTACTTAGTTATTTCCTTTGCTTTTTTACTTAGCCTTTATTCTACTTTGCATCTTTATCACAAAAATACCAAAAATATTATCTTATCATGTAGGGATTGACAACCCCTATTCATGTTGGTTGCAAGGTTTTATTTGTTCTGTGCAGGTATGAGGGACTCGCGCGTAGCCTCCTACTGGATTGATACCTTGGTTCTCAAAAACTGAGGGAAATACTTATGCTACTTTGTTGCATCATCCCTTCCTCTTCGGGGAAAACCAACGCAGTGATCAAGAGGTAGCAAGGCGCTGGGCACCTCGTCGCTGCGTGGAGGTGGACCGATAAGCTCCAACGTGCCATCAATGAGGAGCTCCGGTGGGCGCCCAGCGAAATGGCAAGATCGTCCGTGCTCGTCTGCCGGCAAGAGGCAAATCGGTACGTCAAGTGCTGCGAGGCGGAGAGGTCGGAGTACTGCCTCCGCACTAGGAAGACTCCGCACACCAGCGAGCTGCTGGCGAGGGGCTGTCGGAATACTGGCCCCAGGAGGAATTATTTGTTTTAGTATTGATCGTTTTCAATTTTATGCATTATACCTAGTAGGTAAGTATCATCACGTATATGTGATGTTATCTATCCCTAATAATAAAGCACGGATTGACTCTGTGGGTTCATCGTCACAATACGCTTCTTCCCGTGATTTTACGCTTTCATTTTTCTCACCTATATTATTTTCTACATCCAAGGTGGTACTATTGCTTCTTATCATTGAAATTTCGTCCGCTCAGATCGAACTTACGGTATATTGGGCTTCAATGTGTTCGGCCCAACAAACAAATCGAACGAAGAGACCGATTAGAAGATGAATAAGAGGCCCATAAAAAACAAGACAGATCCGAACACGTCCTCCTCTCCTAAGTCGGCCAGCTCACACGTTCTTCTCTCATCTCCCACCCTGCAGAAAAATCCAACCTCCACGGATCCATCGCCGCCACGATACCAAGATCCGGCGAGAGAGCGATCGTCCCGGACGTGGGCGACCATCTGGAACATGGAGCTGCCATGAAAACGCTCGGTGTCATGGAGGGCAAGGTCAAGGTCCGCTACCTAGGCCATGAGCCCACGATCTCAACTTGACTTTGTCGAGGCAGATGTTTCGCTAGCTGCTGGCGCGCCGTGTGCAGCCCCAGCGCCAACGATAGCCCGATCATCCCGGCAGCCGAGGTAGGCAACCGGCTTGGCCTTTGCCCTCGCTGCGCCGCCGTTGGAGTGCGCGGCCGCGGTGGAGTAGCTCTACAGGGCGGCTGCACTGAGACCAGCAGAAGCTTGTGAAGAGCCATGACTGTGATCGATAGCAGCAATCGCGATTATGAATTCTTCTTTTGTTTCCCTTTGAGTTGATGGGGGCTAGATGTACTTCAGACAAGGCTTCAACAAGGAAGAGCGGAAGACCAGTAAGACTTTTTAGTATTGAATGATGTAGTGTACTATCTATCTATCCATTCAAGAAAATTGATGGCGATGGAATCCGCTTGTGTGCGTGTGTGGGTGTGCCGCTGGTCGCTCGATGGTTTCTGCAGGTTCCCTAAAGTAAGAAACGGTTGGTCCTATTCTGAATTCTAATAATGTTGATCACCAGGGACAGAGAGATTAGAGGACTGATGGAAGGGATGGCGACAACGTTATATTCGAAAGGGAATAACGCTAGAATACCATGCTGTTGCTACCTGTCAAAGTGCATAATTATGAAGTAAATTACTCGGCACTGCTTAGTTGCCAAACTTGATAGTTGCTAAGACCTTCTGTCGACAAGATACACAAACATACAATTGCATGGTAAGTTAACGTCTTCTGATGGATTTTGTTTGCCTTTCTTGACAAGAAAACTATAACTATTTGTTTATAGTTTATCAAAGGTCACTAGTAGAAAAGGGGGCTTTGGTCCAGGTCGGGTAACACCATTAGTCTCGGTTCAGTCCAGAATCGGGACCAATGGGGGCATTGGTCCCGGTTCGTGAGCCCAGGGGGGCGGCCGGGCCACGTGGGCCATTGGTCCCGGTTCATCTGGACCTTTTGGTCCCGGTTGGTGGGACGAACCGGGACCAATGGGCCTCGCTCCTGGCCCACAACCATTGGTCCCGGTTCGTGCCTCAAACCGGGACTAAAGAATTAGACCTTTAGTCCCGGTTTGAGGCACGAACCGGGACTAATGCGGATGAGACCTTTAGTCCCGGTTCATGCCACGAACCGGTACTAAAGGTCCCATTTTCAAACTCCACCCCCCCCCCTCCCCCCCCCCCCCTTGGATCGCCTTTTCGGTTTTAAAAAAATAAAAGAAAATGATGGAAATGTCAAAAAACTAAAAGAAAATAAGTTTCCCATGTGATATGTGGTCTAGTTGTTGGGAAAATTTGCAAATGTGAATTTTGACTTTATTTGCAAAATCTCTCTGAAATTTGTGAAAATGGGCATAACTTTTGCATACCAACTCGGATGAAAAAGTTTTTTATATGAAAAATCATCTACTCGAAAAGTTACATCCGAATTTAACCAGGGGAACCCCGTTAAACATTTTCAAAATCCTCAAAAACCTAATAGAAAAAAGTTACGAGGCTTTTAAGATCTAGAGTGAAAAAATCGAAAAAAATTCAAACTGTGGTCAAACAATGGTCAAACTAATTATTCTAGAATATTAGTGTTACTAAATAATTATTTCTGTTACTTCATTTTTGATCAAATCTGGTCAAACTGTGGTCAAACAATGGTCAAACTAATTATTCAAGAAATATTAGTGTTACTAAATAATTATTGCTTTTTAAAACAATAGTTTAAAAATAAAACTATGAAATGTGTCACTTCATGCTCAAGCAAAATTCCTGAAGGTTAATAGGATTGACATCCTAGTATTGTCAGGAAAACAACAAGTGCAGACTTGGAGCGAGGGAGAATAGAACCCGGAAGTTAAGCATGCTCAGGCTGGGGGAGTGGGAGGATGGGTGACCGTTCGGGAAGTTAGATGATTTGGAATGATGAGGGGTGATTAGAGGATAAATTGAGAAGTGATGAGGGGTGGTGATTACAGACTAGAGGTTAAAATAATTCAGAAATTTGAAAATAAAAAAAATTCAAATTTTTTTTTTCAAAAAAATCATAAAATTTCCTGTTACCAACCGGGACTAAAGGTGGAGCTCCACGTGGCCGCACCCTTTAGTCCCTGTTCTGGATTGAACCGGGACTAAAGGGAGAGGCATTAGTACCGACATTTTAGTCCCGGTTTTGGGGAGAGGCATTAGTTCCGACATTTTAGTCCCGGTTCCAAAACCGGGACTAAAGGGTTTTATGAACCGGGACTGAAGGCCCTTTTTCTACCAGTGGGTAACTTGCCAGCGACATGAGAAGTATGTTCATTGATTTCATGTGGACTAACTTACTGGATGATTTTATTCATTTCTTATAGCTTCACTCAAATAATTCTCCCTATATTTTTGGGTAATTCATTTCATCCAATAGTTGATAGTTGCTTCATTATTACAAAAATTGATCAGACCAGGAAAAGAGATCTTATGATAGTTTTTTCGTTATTACAAAAAATTCATCAGAGAGAAAAATAAATCTTATCTGATAGTTTGTTCTTTTTCCCCATTATCTGACAAAAGTTCTCCCTAGATTGCGGATGCAATCGTGGCATGAGATTGTTAAGAATAAGACATGCATATGGGTACTTTCCATTGGCACATCACTCTGTAATGAAAATAATAGCATCATATTTTATTTACCCAACTATTGTTCTCCAAAACTAATATTATTTGCTTTCTACAGGTACTATGTAGAGTATTCAAAGAGGTCATGTTCATGAAACTAGCAGAGGATAGACATTAGGAAAAATGACAGGTGAGGTGAGTTTTTGTTGTTCACCATCCAATTCAAGGATCACACAAATTAAGTATTACTATTCAAAGGATGCAGAGTTAACCTGTCCGTCCTTTCTAGAGGAATTAATAAGTTAAAATTTGTATCCCGTTGCAACGTACGGGTTTTTTGCTAGTAATAATAAAGCATGGATTGACTCTGTAGGTTCACCGTCACAATACACTTCTTCACGTGAATTTATGCTTTCAACTTTTTTCCACCTATATTATTTTCTACATACGAGGTGGTACTATTTCACTCTGGGCATGTTTTCCCGAACCAGAACCCCAGACCCCAAAAACCCAAAGCCCGAACACATTTCTCGGGTGGCCAGTACGAAAACCCGAAATTATTTTGGGAAATTCGGGTATTTTGTCCCGGTACCCGAACAGGCCAAAGCCCGAATAGCAAAGACAAAAGTTCTGGCCTATGTACTTAGTAGCCCATTTAGCTTGGCCCAGTTTCGGCCTTCCTCCATAGTCCATACACAGCGTCACAGCAACGCCAACTCCTCCCCGCGTTCCCCACTCACCCTTCCCCGATTTCTACCCTGGCCGCCACAATCCCCTGCGGCCCTGCCGGTTGCCCGGCTCCTTCTGCTCGTCAAAGTCACCCGTCGGCACCGCAGTCCCACCATCACCACCGGTCTCAATCACCGTCACAATACACTTCTTCACGTGAATTTATGCTTTCAACTTTTTTCCACCTATATTATTTTCTACATACGAGGTGGTACTATTTCACTCTGGGCAAGTTTTCCCGAACCAGAACCCCAGACCCCAAAAACCCAAAGCCCGAACACATTTCTCGGGTGGCCAGTACGAAAACCCGAAATTATTTTGGGAAATTCGGGTATTTTGTCCCGGTACCCGAACAGGCCAAAGCCCGAATAGCAAAGACAAAAGTTCTGGCCTATGTACTTAGTAGCCCATTTAGCTTGGCCCAGTTTCGGCCTTCCTCCATAGTCCATACACAGCGTCACAGCAACGCCAACTCCTCCCCGCGTTCCCCACTCACCCTTCCCCGATTTCTACCCTGGCCGCCACAATCCCCTGCGGCCCTGCCGGTTGCCCGGCTCCTTCTGCTCGTCAAAGTCACCCGTCGGCATCGCAGTCCCACCATCACCACCGGTCTCAATCACCGCTCGGCCGTCCCACCGTCCGCCATCCCACTGCCTCGTCGTCCACTGTCCCACCATCGCATTCCGTCGTCCCTCCATCCCATTCCATCGTCCCACCGCCCGTAGTCCCTTCCCGCCATCCCAGACTTCCGACCGCTGGCCCATGTCCCCGTCCCTGGTGTTGCATCGTGAGCGCGATGACTCCAAGCAACAAAGTGTCATTTATCATGCTGAGTTATCCTGCTAAAAATTGACATTTTCCATGCTGAAGTATCCTGCTAAAAACTACTTAGATGTACTCTGTATTTGGCAAGCGTGTGAGACTGTAGCAGCTTGAGGCAAGTAACAGTCGTACTGATGCAAAGGCCATTGTTTCTATCTAACTTAGGCTAGTAACAACCGTACTGATGCACATGCCACTATGGAAAATAATCACATCAGTAAGTACCTTTGTTCACAGTTTGGGAAATTTGGGATTACCCGAACCCGAAAATTTGGGTACCCGATATTTCGGGTTTTAGTTTTATAGAGATATTTTGGGAGTTGTTTCTAAAAACCTGAATTACCCGACCCGAAAGTTCGGGTAAACCCGAACGCCCAGGGTGAGTACTATTCATCTGAGGTGATACTATATTATATCATGGCATTTCCTAAACGGGCATCTGCGCAAACGGACGCACACCTCTCCCTCCTTCACGCGTCTTCTTTGGGCCGGCCCATCGTCCCTTCTTTTTCTGTTGTAAAGCACAAAAACACAAATGCGTCGGGCAGAAATCGAACCCGTGACCTCCTCTTCGTTCACACCATACACCAACCACCCCACCACTACTACCTCATGTGTTCAACAAATATTCTCCACTCTTTTCTTACATGTCTATTATTTCGTTTTTCTTCTTTATTCAGAAGGATTTTATTTTATTTTTTTTTCTTCTTTTGTTCATTTCAATGAACTATTTTACAAATTGATGAACTTTTCCAAAATCGATGAACTTTTTTAAAAATCGAAGAACTTTGTTTACAAATTTGATGAACATTTTTTTGAATTGGATGAACTTTGTTCAAAAAGTGATGAACTTTTTTCAAATTCGATTAAATTTTTCAAAAATGCGATGCACTTCTTTCGAATTCGGTGAACTTTTTCAAAAATCGGTGAATTTTTTTCAAATTCAATGAACTCTTTTCCAAAATTGATGAACATTTTTTTGAATTTCGATGAACTTTTTTCAGATTTAATGAAGTTATTTTCAATTTCGATGAACTTTTTCCAATGGCGCTGCACAAAAAGTGTAGATTGCAGCCTAGACTTGTAGGAGTCCGTCCCTACGTCCACGACGTGGAAAGCCTATACCCCTAGCTAGCTCTATCCTTGCACTGAAACGTCTATATTTGCTTATGAAAGTTGTCTTTTGTGTACCCAGTTTCGCCATTATTTTGTAAAAGCTTTGAGTTTTTTATACTATCAACCTTACAATAATTGAGAATTTATGATTGATAATTAGTTTAAATTATACTTTGTCACTTACACATTTCTGTAACTAAAAGTCTGCACTTTCCATATGTACGATATATACTATACATATCTAACTTAAAATGATCGCACTTTTAATACATTCATCGGGACTTAATTGTCTTGCTAATCACACGTAAATCAATTCGTGCCAAGGCTAATAGCCAAGTTCTGCACGAACTGTTCATGTTTCCTTCATGATTGCTATTGCCGGAAGATTCTTCTCAGCATTTAAGTAATACCGATCCCACTTTCAGTTATGTGTGCAAAGGCCAGTAGCAAAATAATGACTGCTCCTTGCTTCAGATATTTCCTACTTTCAGGTTTTATCTCATTATGCTTTTCGCACCATGCTGATTTGTGAACGAGAACCTACATGATCATCCACCTTGATTAGTGAATTTGTACTCACATCCAGACACTCAGGTATGCAATATGGTTTTGCTCTTTTTGTGTGACTGTCGGCATTCCCTTTTTTTTTTACAATCAGAGGAAAACAAAAATAGAATTCACTCTACAATGGATGTCTGAAGCTACGTCCCTTTCTCCCAGGCATATGTAATTTTGCCGCTCTGCTTGCGATCTATCTTTGATGGAGACGATGCTCTACCTCAATGCGGTCTAAGTCTATGCTGGCATGAGGAAACACCCAAGGTACATGTGTGTGTGCACGCGCTAATATAGATTAACTACAGATATGTACATCGATCCCATCAGTGATCACTGTGTAAATCAGCAGCAGCTAACAGTACACGAATTCTCCTATAAATACTAAAAAATATCCTACTTATTTTAACTCAAAATTAAGACACTATTGTTCTAAATATATTAGAATTACTTGAATTTGCAAATAGTTATGGTTGAATTTAAGGTGACCTGCATATACTTAATGCTTTAGTTTAATCTTTCAAAGTTTATAATATTTATTTTAGCTTTTGTATGGTGGAGAAATTATTTGATTACAAATTATTATGGATTTTTAAATAACTTTAACAATAATTTTCAATCCATCTATCGACTTTGCAGCCGTCGTCTCGTTTGACCTCACCACCATCGTCTCCGCTGACTTCGCCGCAAGACAATCTGGGATCGCCTCTGCCGACTTTGCTGTCGCCTAGACCTACTTTGGCTAAGGTACTTTTGAAGCATCTGATGGGTCTCATATGTTTGTCAAATCATCAGTTTACTATAGCAAATATAGCTGTTGTCAACAATAGACTATATTTCACTGACAATCAACACATCATGCACTCCTACATAGATGGATTCTGCTTGTGCTTGACAGAAGCAGAGTAAATTTGTAAGGAGTGTTTACTAGTTCAGTACATAGGTGACCAGAAAAAAAGTAGTTCACAAATAAGTGATGGACGGGTCTCACATATTTTCAAGAGGGCATTATGTTTACGAAAAATTGCTGCTCACCATATTTTGACAACTAGAAAAATGCAGTTCTGTTTGAGAAAGTAATTGTAGGATTTTTCTTTAGGTTCTGCGCTGAGTCCGCGGGTCTCACAAAGATGTAGGATAAATAAAAAGTCAAAAAGATCAGATTATTTCTCATGTAATGGATCATTGCGTGTGTCTTGCTCTTTCCTGTTTTTTCTTGTTTTGCAGCCTAGAATTTTTTAACATGCACATATATAGCTACTTAATCAACTGAGTTCCTTTATGCTGTGTGGCAGACCCCTTTGTGTTGTATTTTAATGTTGGGTTTTTGAAGTAGATGTGAAATTTGAGCCGACTATTCTCACTGTTATGCAAATTCATCTGTGCACTATGATTTTGTGACATAGATAGCCAAAATAAAAGAAAATTGTGGAAAATAGTGCTCCTGAATTTGGGGTTTAGATATGTGCAGCAGGTTACTATTGAGACTGAACCTGTCAACTCCCCAAGTGATTTTCTTGTTCTCATAACTTTGAAAATTGTCCAGCTTCTCAAAAGTTCCCAAATTCATTGTAGAATTGGAGGTTGTCGATCTTCCGAAAGTATAGTTTGACCAATTTCTTGTGTAGAAGAACTACTTCAGTCCCGATCCTAAACTCATCTGGAGTCTATTTGGTTTTACACAACGCGTGACTGTCCAGGTCGATTAGCTAATCATTTGTTTTATTTCTATAAGGCTAGAAAGCCTTTATTTGCAGATATCATTGCTAGCTTCCGCCATAGCTGGGATCAATGAAAGAATCTGTACTTACAACTTGTTAACCAAAATAGCAATGTGTTGTGATTTTGAGGTCAGTCGGCAAAACAATTCTGTACTTACAACCTGCACGATGGTTTCTGTGGCCCTCCTCTGGTCAGAGCACTACTATGCAATAAACATAGCCTTTGCACAATTCTAGTTGTCAATTTTGCAAACACCTTGGATACACTGTGTACCTATTGCTGAGAATGTCAAGAGTTCCGTTAGTAAGAAATGATGGCTCTAATACTACTCTTGATACATATAATTAGGAGTTGTCATTTTAAGATAGGACTGCATCAGGGGTCAGCTTTGAGCCCTTATCTTTTTGCATTGGTGATGGATGAGGTCACAAGGAATATACAAGGAGATATGTCATGGTGTATGCTCTTTGCGGATGATGTGGTGCTAGTTGACGATAGTCGGACGGGGGTAAATAGAAAGTTAGAGTTATGGAGACAAACCTTGGAATCGAAAGGGTTTAGGCTTAGTAGAACTAAAACCGAGTAAATGATGTGCGGTTTCAGTACTACTAGGTGTGAGGAGGAGGTTAGCCTTGATGGCCAGGTGGTACCTCAGAAGGACACCTTTCGGTATTTGGGGTCAATGCTGCAGGAGGATGGTGGTATTGATGAAGATGTGAACCATCGAATCAAAGACGGATGGATGAAGTGGCGCCAAACTTCTGGCATTCTCTGTGACAAGAGAGTGCCACAAAAGCTAAAAGGCAAGTTCTACAGGACGGCGGTCCGACCCGCAATGTTGTATGGCGCTGAGTGTTGGCCGACTAAAAGGCGACATGTTCAACAGTTAGGTGTGGCGGAGATGCGTATGTTGAGATGGATGTGTGGCCACACGAGGAAGGATCGAGATCCGGAATGATGATATGCGAGATAGAGTTGGGGTAGCACCAATTGAAGAGAAGCTTGTCCAACATCGTCTGAGATGGTTTGGGCATATTCAGCGCAGGCCTCCAGAAGCTCCGGTGCATAGTGGACGGCTAAAGCGTGCGGAGAATGTCAAGAGAGGGCGGGGTAGACCGAATTTGACATGGGAGGAGTCCGTTAAGAGAGACCTGAAGGATTGGAGTATCACCAAAGAGCTAGCTATGGACAGGGGTGCGTGGAAGCTTGCTATCCATGTGCCAGAGCCATGAGTTGGTTGCGAGATCTTATGGGGTTCACCTCTAGCCTACCCCAACTTGTTTGGGACTAAAGGTTTTGTTGTTGTTGTTGTTGTTGTTGTTGTTGTTTACTATTTGGAGTACTTTGACCAGTATTTAGCGGTGTTCAATATCAACGAGATTATTATTCAGCTTCAGAGTATGCATGATTGCATGTGTTGCTCATTATCTCTTTTCCCCTGTTGGCAGTACTAAGTGGCTTCGCACTGAACAACAGCCGGCTTAGATGAGTCACTTGAGTGGTGTCTTGAAAACAACATGAGCAAGACTGGTCTTGATGGGCATTCAAGACTGTCCCTTTTTGATGGAAATGTTCTTCAGTGGAATGAATCTCACCTTGTCAAGCAAAAGATCAGTGATCTCGTGCAGTGGCAGAGCTTGGTGGGGGCCAACCTGGGCCATGCCCCCCCGGCTCATAAGAAAATTTCTGTGTATAGCTTAGTATTAGCCCTATTTGTCCACTAAAAATCACCCAAAAACCATTATTTTTGCCCCCCACCCCCCCCACCCCCCCCCCCCAATGATTTCGGCTCAAGCTCCGCCACTGATCTTGTGCAAGGTCCAAATGTTACCGGTGATCATGGCTCTACAGAAATGAACAACTGCGACCAGTCAGATTACGAAATGTTCAACCAATTTGACCATGTCAGATGCAGTTTTGCTTGGAGGAGATATAAGTTGTGCATTCAAATATAGTTGTTGTTGCGCTCGCAGGAGAAAGGACTTAGTTTTGTATTTCAGGCATTGAGACAGTCCACTTTCTAAAAGAGGTGGTATATTTGTAACCTAACAGTGCCCACGCAGCAAGAAAATCAGTACATTGAAATTTTTGTTTGTTCGACGTACCCCTGAAATTTGCTGTCAAACAAGTGTTATAGTAGGATAGTTAGGTGGATGTTTTTTTCGCTTTACATCATCACATGACTACTGATCTAAATGTTCTCTGCCACACTAGCTTTCCTTTCAAGGGAAATTTGTAGCCTAAGTGTTGTAGCTATTTATTTTCCATGCATTTTGAATGTTAATCAAGACCAACGCGGTACATGACTCCTGTTGGTATGCATCCGTTCTGACAACTACATTTCCCCCACAAATTTGCATGAATATATATATAGACATATATATGTGGACTAAACTATTTCCCTTAATTATTAGTGTTTGCTTGGTTAATACATATATTTGATAATATGTTATTCTAAAAATTATGCTAATATAATTATTGGTGGTATGATAGTGGTTCAGAATCAACTATACCATTTACAATGTTGAAATAGATTTAGTTTGGTACATCCAAAATGTTTACAGCTTATTAATGCCTCAAGTGAGTGATAAAAAAAATTATGTGTCTAACTATGAAAGCACTCGTGACTATCATTTGTTTTTTAATTTTCCAAACATTTTTCGCAACAATAGTCCTTTCATCTTGATGTGATATATTGATATGCTTGGAGATAATTTACATGTGTATCCATTTTTCTAATATATTTCTAATTCCTACAAACACAATAATGTCCTTAAAAAAGTTTTTTCTGTATTTAATACTAGCATTGACCTCTTCTATGTTATCAAACATGTTATGATGTGAAGATCGTGCCTCTTAGCAACCGCTTCAAAACACACATTAGCATTGACCATGAATGAGTCTCACTAAGAAGTAGTGTCCGACTCGCATTTTACACATTGTGCCCTTTAGTGGAAGGGTGCAGGTTTTTGCTCCCGTGACAATAGAGATTTCTTTTACCCGGTGCAACGTATGGGCACTTTTACTAGTAATTTTTAAATAGCGCCTTAGCGACGTACATCTTCTAAACGCTATAGCACGCACTATTGAAAATGTGTCTTCATGCGTTTGGACCAAAGATGGTTAGCACAGGACCTCTTCTAATATAAACGTGCTATTTAAAACCATTATCCTAACCTGCAATTTTCAATTCAGAGGAGGAAAAATGCAGTTTTAGCCACTGTCCTGCCAGCTTGATTTACCTTGTATCCAGAATTCTACAATAACCAATCCTGACTACTCAATTCCAGGAACCAAACGTCAAGTGTCGATTTCAATGGTTCTGCTGGATGTGGTGGGCTATCGCTGCTACTGTACTGCATGCAGGCAAGAGGAGTCGCACCCAACTACTGTCCTTTTGGTTTTGGAACAGGCAAAAGAGAACTGTCCCATCCCTCCCCTTGATCCTCTCTTGCTTGTATCCCTCTCTTGTTCTGCCTTAAACCTTCTTTTTCTCAATTTCTCTCTAAATCACCCCCAATTACTTGTGTGGTTTGTACTCCCTCCACCTCATAATATAAGACGCAAGCTTGCAAAAACGTCTTATATTATGGGACGGAAGGAGTATCTGCTAAGATGCTACACACATGTACCACGACGTTTCAACTTTTCACTTGGGGCAACTTACACCAGAACCCTGGTAACATAGGCTGATAAAGAAACACACAACACATATATTGCAAAACAGGATCATAGCATGGCAGTGCCTAAACCTTTCACATAAGTTGATAAACAGGAGAGGTGAACAACAACAACAAAACATTTTGTCCCGTGCAAGTTGCGCTGGGCGAACAGGACAGTTGAACATAACTGTAGCAGAGGACACCTACACAAGGCGCAGCAATTGAAGTGCTCCAACATCGCCAGTGCCTCGACCTTTCACATGAGTTGATAAACAGGAAAGGTGAACAACAACAACGACGACGACGACGACAACAACAACAAACACGACAACGACAACGACAACAACAACAATGTCTTTTGTCCCAAGTAAGTTGGGGCATGTGAACATACAGATCAATCTTCTCATCTCCTAGACATATGTGCACCAATTGAGGTACTGCAGCATTGCCTGAAAGAAGCAAAATTGAGCCAGAGTAAGAATCAGGTTCACTAAGTTAAACAAGATGAATGTGTTGAAGCTTAAAAGCCTTGAAGTCAAATTTATATCCATGGACAGTTTAGGTCTATGCAGGGGTAAGCTTAAAGCAAGATATTCATCCAGTGGGAGGATATCTCACTGAGGTTGCAGCACCAATTGTAAACAACCGAAATAAATATTTTTTTTGCATAACACTAACCCAACATTCAAATATCAATAAAAATAGTCAACTGATCATCTCAACAGTGGGATTGAATAGCCGGCTCGAATAAGAGTTCACACTGCTGCCCGCCCTGAATCAAACAGCTAAACAGTATGAGTGGGAGAAAGATCGCGGTACTATTTCCTATTCCTAACCCTTTATTGGTCTATCTGCATTTAAGGTGTTGAAACAAAAGAGGCATCAACCCGCAAGAGGCTCAGATTAATGATAACGGAATTAATCCATGAATTTGTCAGTCTTGCAAATTACTTGCAGCCTAGAGTCTGGACGGAACAACCACCTTGTGTTTATAACTATAATAGTGCACCCAATGATCCAAGTGTTCCCACATAACAATTCAGTGAAAGCTTCAAAGCTAAGGTTAGCTTCATACATCATGAACGGCAAAGTAACTGACAGAAATTCTGAATGTGCAAAACACAAATGATATAATCATTTGTTTATATGAATAAAATGTAGATGTGTCTCTAATCACAAACAGATGTGTGTCTTCCATAAAAAAATCATATGAGTTCGCAACAATATAAACTGAATGTATCAATTTTCTGGCTGATATGAATCAGTGAATATGGGATAGGTAGAACTCAGCGGTACGATCAAAATCAGAAGATACAAAATGAATAGACAATATCAATTATCTATACTGCGTTGATGAAAATCCAAATTCAATTTCAAAGTTTTGACATTTCCAATATTGCTATGGAACAAAGTTGCAATAAATCGGCTTTATTGTTCTAATGGTCCAGCAGGTTTCGTCCCACATAAATGGCTGCCCACTATTGGCTGCTTCTATAATTAGATGACAGCTATAAATCTCACTAAAAGAGTGAATGATACCACAGAAAGCTCTTGTGTGAAAAAAAATTCTTAGTAATAATTAAGATCCATCTGTTCAACGTGTTCAGATTCCCTCGCCATTATTCCGAACAGACGGCAATCGATAAATCATAATAATAAATATTTATAAGCTTACAGCCGAAAGACCGTTTTTTTTTTGGGAAGCCCATAGACCTTCATAAATACACACAAAAAGATATTATTGGTTAGTAGCACAATGACATAGGTTCAAATTGTGCTACTAACAAATATAAAGATAATAACTCCGTCAAAACACACTGTGAACTAATTATTAAGTATATTGTGCTTAGGGTTTTTACAAAGTTAGGCTAGTCGATAGTCAACATTATAGTACCTAATAGATTACCTAAAATCACATCAATAAGTGCTCTTGAACATAGCTGATAAATTTTCATAACTACCAAAGTAATTCATGACCGATAAATTCCATAACTACACCTAAAGATCCGTAGACATCTGGTCTGGTAGGTCCTTATTATGATAAACCCCAAATGGTGGATTGCCATAACTGTAATTAACATGATCAGATAATCAATCTATTAGACCTTAATATTATTGACCGATACTCATAACATTTGTAACTTCATACTCATTCAATACATAATTGAGGTTGAAGTCCAACAACCCATGATATGTACCTTGACTCCGTATATTGATATATATAGTATCACACGTACGATGATGAATCGCGAAATACGCAAACCAACAATTGACCCGGTAGTGCAATCTTTATCTACGTGTACTGATCCAATATATATATCACGTATAAACAATCGGCCGGCTCCTATTCTGAAATCTATTTCCGTGCAGTGGCCTGATATCATACACACGCCAAAAAATGTAGGATCAATACAGATGACCATGCAGCCCCGCTATATAACACATTCAGAAAATTGTGGGCTTCTATTAGTTATGCATATTAATATATCAATATCATGTGTGCAAATGACCAGCCACTTAACGATCCAAAGACTAATTTTGCGTAATTATACCACATAAAGGATTCTTCCCAACTACATCAGGTAGCTTTTAATCTCAGCTTTAATTCTACGTACCGATCTAATAATCAAATAGCAAATATGAGTGGCATGCATATTCATTTCTGATATTGTGTTCTTAAAAATAACATGATAATGCATAAATAATAAATTAAAGATGATTAAAGGCGTTTCCCGCATAATTGCACGGACATCATGCTAGTTATAATTTAGAAGTAGCATAAAAAACTTACTTAGATTTAACATGGCGCGAAAGCAGATATCCAGGAGTGAGTACGAATCAATTCTTCTTCTTTGTCTTTTGGAAAAATGTATGCTGGATAAGACTCTCTTTGAACCTGTGACGAATGACTACCGGCATGTCATCATCATACATGAACTTACGTACCAAATTACCCTTCTTGTCATATTGCAGGACATGGCCATAGCAGCTGACAAGCACGTCCCCCTCCTCGGAGACAACCTTTGCCCACCAATCACCTTGCTCCTGAAAGCGCCTGATTTCCATCACAGGCAGTTTGATCCGGTACTGGAACGCCCAGACATCGTGCTCAGGGTCCTGAAGCACAAAAATGGACATCCCAGTCATGCCATCCTTGCTGGTGGACGCAGCAAGCTTGCCACCCAGGTCAAGCAAGTGCATAACATGGCGGGGGTTCACAGGCGGCGGCCTCATCTGCCGCGACGTCTCTGCCACTGTGTCAAACACCCGTATCCTGTGGTAGCGGACATCTGACCGTCTCCTCCAGTGTATGTGCAGGCTGCCGTTGAGAAGGACCGGTGCGCCAAAGATGGATGGTTCCTCGGCCAAAACCTCGGTTAACGGACAGTCGACTTGCCATGAATTGTTGGTTCCCACGGTGAGTATGTAATACTCCTGCCGACAGATCAACTCCATGGAGTTGTTTTTCCAGTACATCACACGGAACTCGCCTGAAGGTTGGTGCCGGAAGAGGGCAAAGAGATTTTCTATGGGCTTGGCGTCCTGCCGGAGGGTAGCCCACTCGCGCGTGGCCGGGTTGCAGATGATGTAGCTGCCGACAACGAAAAGGCCGTCGCAGGAGGCGACGACGCCGAAAGAGCCGCGGAACGGGAACTCGAAAGAGGGGCCGAGCTTCGCGGACCGGAGGTGGATTGCGCTGAGGCGGGATTCGAGGCCGCGGTCGGACCCGTCGACAGAGATTCGGCAGGACCTAATCAGGGGAAGGGCCGGCTGGCGGCGGTGGTGGTCGAGGAGGAAGGCCGGGTCGGACGCGAGGCTGCGCCAGGACCGGCAGACGGCGCGGCAGCGGATCACGGACTTGGCCGGGAGGCGGGGCAAGATCTCCTGCTGCAGGATCTCATCGGGGAAGCCGGCGAGCGGGTCCGACCTTGCCCTGCTTCTCCTCCTCGGCACGGCCGTCCGCCCCGCTTCTTCCTGGGCGGCCAGGCGCCGCCCAGAACGGAGGAGCATCGGCGAGGTGGTTTGGGTGGAGTCGAGGAGAGTGGAGACAGGATCAGGGGCGGCGCCCGGCAGGCCCAAGCGGAGATGAAAACCCTAGCCCGGAGTACTACTCTGACAAGTGGGCCCACTAAAGCGTGTGCGCCCGCTGTCCCCACACTGCAAAAACTCACGCACTCACCAGCACCCAAGGAATTGAGGTTTTTTTTTCTTCAAAAAATACTTCTTTAAAAGAAATTTCAGAATTGTGATCCTCAATTTGGAAAATTTCACACATACAACCTTATGACATCCACCTTCAACAATTACCTAGTTATCATTAGCATCCGCAACGGCAGGAAGTTGGTCGTTGTCGCCCTTGGCGTGAAGGGGTTATCGTTGCTGCTTCTAGTGATAGCACCACATTGGTAGAAAAAGAGCCTGTTGTCCCGATTCATAAGGGCCTTTAGTCCCGGTTCTGGTACTAATGCCTATCCCTTTAGTCCCGGTTCAATCCAGAACCGGGACTAAAGGGCGCGGCCACGTGGAGCTCCACCTTTAGTCCCGCTTGGTGAAATTTTATGATTGTTTTTTTAAAAAAAAATTGAATTTTTTTTTTGATTTTCAAATTTCTGAATTATTTTAACCTCTAGTCTGTAATCACCACCCCTCCTCACTTCTCAATTTATCCTCTAATCACCCCTTATCATTCCAAATCATCTAACTTCCTGAACGGTCACCCATCCTCCCACTCCCCCAGCCTGAGCACGCTTAACTTCCGGGTTCTATTCTCCCTCGCTCCAAGTCTACACTTGTTGTTTTCCTGACAATACTAAGATGTCAATCCTATTAACCTTCAGGAATTTTGCTTGGGCATGAAGTGACACATTTCATAGTTTTATTTTGAAACTATTGTTTTAAAAAGCAATAATTATTTAGTAACACTAATATTTCTTGAATAATTAGTTTGACCATTGTTTGACCACAGTTTGACCAGATTTGATCAAAAATGAAGTAACAGAAATAATTATTTAGTAACACTAATATTCTAGAATAATTACTTTGACCATAGTTTGCCCACTGTTTAATTTTTTTTCGATTTTTTCACTCTAGATCTTAAAAGCCCCGTAACTTTTTTCTATTAGGTTTTTTAGGATTTTGAAAATGTTTAACAGGGTTCGGATGTAACTTTTCGAGTAGATGATTTTTCATATAAAAAACTTTTTCATCCGAGTTAGTATGCAAAAGTTATACCCATTTCTACAAATTTCAGAGAGATTTTGCAAATAAAGTCAAAATTCACATTTGCAAATTTTCCCAATAACTAGACCACATATCACATGGGAAACTTATTTTCTTTTATTTTTTTTGACATTTCCATCATTTTCTTTTATTTATTTTTAAACTAAAAAGGCGATCCAGGGGGGTAGAGTTTGAAAATGGGACCTTTAGTATCGGTTCGTGGCACGAACCGGGACTAAGATTTTAACCCCATTAGTCCCTGTTCGTGTCTCAACCCGGGACTAAAGGTCTAATCTTTAGTCCCGGTTTGAGACACGAACCGGGACCAATGGTTGTGGGCCAGGAGCGAGGCCCATTGGTCCCGGTTCATCTTACCAACCGGGACCAAAAGGTCCAGATGAACCGGGACCAATGGCCCACGTGGCCCGGCCGCCCCCCTGGGCTCACGAACCGGGATCAATGCCCCCATTGGTCCTGGTTCTGTACTGAACCGGGACTAATGGGCTGACCCGGCCTGGACCAAAGCCCTGTTTTCTATTAGTACCATGTCGTTGCTGCCAACAACATGCTTCGAGTATGTTTAGATGTTATCCCAACTAGCCCTACCAAAACAAGGGCACGCCAAAAAATTGGCGAACCACCCAGCTGCCCGTGTCTCGCCAACGATTTGGCGAAAAAATGAATAACGTGTGCCCATGCGGCCCCGGCTGGCCAAAATATTTGTTCCGAACCAAACTGACGCCAAGTGTTCGATCAACGCCAATTTTTTGGCATGGCGTCCTTAGGATTCAATCCAAGTAGCCACTAAACATCGCCATGGAACACAGTATGTCATCTCCACCACCAAACACTCTAGCATATTGTTGACGCTATGAACGACAATCCAATTTTATTCATTTATCTTCGACGTGACTAAGCCTCATCACTTCTCTCTCATTTTTTTTCCGCCACTTAGCTCCCACTCATTTCCACCCAGCATTTTGTCCTGCCATCCTAAGAGAGGAAATAGCCAAAAACTATCAAAATTGGGGTGATGTCGCAAAAAACTGCCACAATTCGGAGACCTAACAAAAAGCTACCACTTTTGGGGTGTTTTTTTACAAATAGCTACCATTTCGCGTTAGTGGCCGATTGACTCGAAATTAAACCCGATTATAACTAGGATAGTCCCAATCATAAGCGCTGACAAGATACTGAGGTGTTTGCCCGTTTAGTTGAAGATGGGACCCATTGGACCCACTCATCATCATTAGAATCAACCATCCTCTTGTTTGACCATTTTGGCTATGACATTATAAAAAACACTTTGTGGGCAACCCAGCACCTGCACTCATTGGCGAGGATGAGGAAGCCGACCTTAGTGGCGGCCTGGAGGTCGACGTTGTGGACTCCCACACCAGCGTGTCCGACGACGTGGAGCCGCCCGCGCATTGCCTTGAAGACCTCCGTCGTCAACCCCATCACGCAACGCACCAGCAGCGACAGGCAATAGCTCCTCGTCACCCACGGCCGTCTTGGAGCATGGCGTTGTGGCGGAGCTTGCGCCGCTCCATGGCCCCCATGAGGTTGGTGCTCACCTAGCTAGGGTTGGTCTCATCACTTTTTTTCGTCTTTTTTATCCACATTTATCCTCTCGTTTTTATCCCACCACTTAGCTGCCGATCACCCCTCCCATCGCGCCCTTTTATCACGCCATCATCGGCTCCATTATGTTGTGTTCCATCGGTATTTTAATTGTGCTTAGAACATTATTAGAAATTCATGGTGACGCTTTAGTTTGTAGTTTTACTCATCTTATGTCACAAGGATTTTGAAAGGTGCCATCAAAGTGGAGGGTATTAAGTTATTAAGTTAGTGAGGGTGTACGCAGATGCAATATTGACGAAAGAGAGCCACCCACTCTTTTATCATGCCAACGCCCCCCCCCCCCGAGGGAGTCCTGGATTAGGGGGTATCCAGACAGCCGGATTATATCATTTGGCCGGACTGTTGGACTATGAAGATACAAGATTGAAGACTTCGTCTCGTGTCCGGATGGAACTCCACTTAGCGTGGAAGGCAAGCTAGGCAGTACGGATATGGATATCTCCTCCTTTGTAACCGACCTTGTGTAACCCTAGCCCCCTCCGGTGTCTATATAAACCGGAGGGTTTTAGTCCGTAGGACAACATACAATCATACCATAGGCTAGCTTCTAGGGTTTAGCCTCTCCGATCGCGTGGTAGATCAACTCTTGTAATACTCATATCATCAAGAAGAAATCAAGCAGGACGTAGGGTTTTACCTCCATCAAGAGGGCCCGAACCTAGGTAAAACATCGTGTCCCCTGCCTCATGTTACGATCCTCCATAGACGCATAGTTCGGGACCCCCTACCCGAGATCCGCCGGTTTTGACACCGACATTGGTGCTTTCATTGAGATTTCCTCTATGACGTCGCCGTAAGGAAGGATGCCTCATCTCGTTGTTAAAAACAACATTACCGCCGGGGGAGCTCTGGCTGTCGGCCAAACTCTTCGGGTAGGCAGTTTCGTCATGACTGCCAGTTCGGCCGCTGCACCGACGATGACTTCTCGGGTCATCAAAAACAACCTCCACGTTGGCTCGGAATTCGCCGAGCAGATGGATACAATGGAGCTCTCCTCCCTAAACGAACTCTTGGATCGCATCGCCGCCTTGGGAGTCGCAACGGACTATGATCGGATTGGGCTTAAACCTGATCGAAGGGAGATTAACTCTCCACTGGTCACCCATCATGTTGCGGTGGTGGAGGAACAATGCGGCGATCCTACCTCTATCTTGAAGACTAACTATGTCCGAATTCCTGAGCTCTCTGAGCCGGATACCTGTTTACGGGAGGACATCACCCAATCCCTGAACCTAGAGCCAGGTAGCGGGCCAGACTCATCGGGCAACATACCGGAATCCGAACTTCCAAGATCGGAAACCCCTCGGCCCCTGGGTCTCAGATCGGGTAGGGGTCCGGACTCAAATCCATCCACCCACCCGGACATAAACGATCTTTCCCACATCAGGCAAGAGCCCCATGAAACAGTATATCATTATTGGGCCAGATTCCTCCTTTTGATGAACAAGGTTAAGGACTGCCGTGAGGAAGGCGCAGTCTCACTTTTCTGCAATAACTGCACGGACAAGGGAATCCTTAACACCATAAGTCGCCGTGACATATCACGCTTCGCCAACTTGGCGTCCATAGTACGAAAGTACTGTGCGATGGAAAGTGCCTGGAAAACCGAAATGAAATTTTGGGATAATCTGGCTCCGTATATGCACCCAGTCCGAAGTAAAAGGGTGCACTATCATAAGACACCCGAGTTCATTACAAAGAAGAAAAAACCCTCTACAGGGCACGGAACCGTATTGGAGGGATGGCTTAACGGACCCTGCAAAATTCATAGCACAGCGGATACAATACCAACGCACAGCCTTAGAGCATGTTGGATACTCCGGTAGGTGGCCAAAAGTGGTGAGGATCTTCTTATCCCAAATGCTAGAGAGCACCATCCCGTGGATAACAATACGGTGTTAACAGTCTTTGAGACCTTCGCGTCAAATAATAGGCGCAAGCGAACACTCCGCAGCATGGCCGAAATCTGCCACGTAGCAGCAATAAATCCATGGAGTGACACGGCTATTACCTTCAATGCCAGTGACGAACCTAAATTCCGAACAGCCCGAGCACCAGCCGCACTGGTCCTCAGTCCAATCGTGGACGGCTTTTGACTCACCAAAGTACTCATGGACGGCGGCAGCGGATTAAACCTCATCTATGAGGAAGCTCTTCAAAAAAGGGAAATAGACTGGAACTGCATTCAGCAAAGTAGCACAACTTTCAGGGGAATCATACCGAATCACGAGGCACGATGCGCTGGGAAAATCACACTAGATGTGGTATTCGGTACGCCAGAGAACTATAGGTCCGAAGAAATTACATTTCAAGTGGCCCCGTTCAGCAGTGGATACCACACCCTTTTAGGACGTGAGGCATTCACGATCTTCCAAGCCGTACACCATTATGGGTATATGAAGCTCAAAATGCCTGGGCCCAATGGAATCATCACCCTCGCTAGTGATCCGGACACAGCACTCCGCGCCGAAAACAAAACAGCCGCACTGGCCCTCAAGGCATTATCTGAAGCCCTCTCAGCCGAGGAATTAACCACGCTACGCTCCACAGTGGACAGGGACGACGTGATACTCGACAAGAGATCTAAGTCCACTTCTTTTAAACCAGCGGATGAAATAGTGAAATTCCAAGTCCACCCAACGGACCCTACAAAAACAGCCTCCATCAGGGCACAGTTAAACCCCGCTGAGGGAGTCCTGGATTAGGGGGTGTTCGGATAGCCGGACTATACCTTCAGCCAGACTACTGGACTATGAAGATACAAGACTGCGTCCCGTGTCCGGAAGGGACTTTCCTTGACGTGGAAGGCAAGCTTGACGATACGGGTATGAAGATCTCCTACCATTGTAAACGACTTTGTGTAATCCTAACCCTCTCCGGTGTCTATATAAACTGGAGGGTTTTAGTCCGTAGGACAACGTACACATCAACAATCATACAATAGGCTAGCTTCTAGGGTTTAGCCTCTTCGATCTCGTGGTAGATCTACTCTTGTACTACCCATATCATCAATATTAATCAAGCAAGACGTAGGGTTTTACCTCCATCGAGAGGGCCCGAACTTGGGTAAAACTTTGTATCCCTTGCCTCCTGTTACCATCTGGCCTAGACACACATTTCGGGACCCCCTACCCGAGATCCTCCGGTTTTGACACCGACATTGGTGCTTTCATTGAAAGTTCCTCTGTGTCGTAGCCGTCAGGCTCCATGGCTCCTACGATCATCAATAGCGATGCAGTCCAGGGTGAGACCTTCCTCCCCGGACAGATCTTCGTCTTCGGCGACTTCGCACTGCGGGCCAATTCACTTGGCTGTCTGGAGCAGATCGAAAGCTACGCCCCTGGCCGTCAGGTCAAATTTGGAAGTTTAAACTATACGGCTGACATCTGCGGGGACTTGATCTTCGACGGATTCGAGCCACTGCCGAGCGCGCCGCACTGTCCCAACGAGCACGATCTAGCTCTGCCGCCGAACAGTGCCCTGGAGGCGGCACCCGCATCAGCTTCGACCCTTAATTCGGAGCCAACTGCGCCGAGGGAGGATGGGCGGTTGAACGCCACCTCGGGGGCTGCGATCCCAACGGCGATTGAGCCGAACACCAACCCCGTACTCTGCGAGACTCGTGACTCCAAGGAGTCGGACTCCTCTCCGGACTCCTCCGTGCCCCTGCCGATCGAATCCAATTGGGCGCCGATCATGGAGTTTACTGCCGTGGACATCTTTCAGCACTCGCCTTTCGGCGATATTCTGAAAGCACTGAAATCTCTCTCTTTATCACGAGAGCCCTGGCCGGACTATGGTCAGCAAGGTTGGGATTCGTACGATGAAGAAATTCAAAGCCCACCCACCACCCACTTTGTAGCCACTGTCGACGACGTAACCGACATGCTCGACTTCGACTCCGAAGACATCGACGGTATGGACGCCGATGAAGGAGATGATGAAGAACCAGTGCCTACTAGGCCCTGGAAAGCCACCTCGTCATATGACATATACATGGTGGACACCCCGAAAGAAGGAGATGGCGATGGAATAGCGGAGGACGACCCCTCCAAGAAACAGCCTAAGTGCCGGCATCAGCGGCGCCGCTCAAAATCCCGCCAAAACAAATACGATGATTCTAGCATAGGAGATAATAATACTCTGGAAAGTGCCGAAGAGAAGCCCCTCCAGCAAGATTTAGCACAAGAGGATGGAGAAACCAGCCCTCATGAGAGAGCGGCAGACAGAGAGGTCGAGGACGATAATTATATGCCTCCCTCCGAAGACGAGGCAAGCCTCGACGATGATGAATTCGTCGTGCCAGAGGATCCCGTCGAGCAAGAGCGTTTTCAACGCGGGCTTATGGCCACGGCAAGAAGCCTCAAGAAAAAACAGGAACAGCTTAGAGCTGATCAAGATTTGCTAGTCGACAGATTGACTGAAGTCCTTGCGGCCGAAGAGCATAAACTCGAACGCCCCTCCAAGAGCTACCCAAAGAGCAGGTTGCTACCCCGATTAGAGGAGGAAGCACTTGATGCGGCCGACCGGCCACCTCGTGGCCGCGACAGAGAGGCCTCTCGTCCCTCCACTCAAGCCGCACCCCGTACCAAGGCACGGGAATATGCGTCGGACTTACGAGATATGTTGGAGGACAAGGCAAGGCAAACAAGATCGATCTACGGATCGCGGGGGCGCCCCACGGCTCGAGACGGTAACCGTCACGCCTGCCACAAATTCGGCAGGGCCGAACGCAGTAGACAAAGCTCATTGGAGCTACATCATGATATAGCCCAGTACAGAGGCGCCGCACACCCACTATGCTTCACAGACGAAATAATGGATCATCAAATCCCCGAGGGTTTCAAACCCGTAAACATCGAATCATATGATGGCACAACAGATCCTGCCGTATGGATCGAGGATTATCTCCTTCATATCCACATAGCCCGCGGCGATGATTTCCACGCCATCAAATACCTCCCACTCAAGCTTAAAGGACCAGCTCGGCATTGGCTTAACAGCTTGCCAACAGGATCAATCAGTTGTTGGGAGGACCTGGAAGCCGCATTCCTCGACAATTTCCAGGGCACTTATGTGCGCCCCCCAGACGCCGATGACCTAAGTCACGTAATTCAGCAGCCAGAGGAATCGGCCAGGAAATTCTGGACACGGTTCCTAACAAAGAAAAATCAAATAGTCGACTGTCCGGACGCTGAGGCCCTAGCAGCCTTCAAGCACAATATCCGTGACGAGTGGCTGGCCCGGCACCTTGGACAGGAAAAGCCGAAATCTATGGCAGCACTCACGACACTCATGACCCGCTTTTGCGCGGGAGAAGACAGCTGGCTTGCTCGTAGCAACAATATGACCAAGAACCCTGGTAATTCGGACACCAAGGACAGTAGTGGTAGGTCGCGTCAGAACAAGCAGAAGCGCCGCATTAACGGCGACTATGCTGAGGATACGGCAGTTAACGCCGGATTCAGAGACTCTAAATCCGGTCAGCGGAAAAAGCCATTCAAAAGGAATCCTAGGGGCCCGTCCAGTTTGTACCGAATACTCAACCGCTTGTGCCAGATACATGGCACCCCAAAAAGCCGGCCAATCACACCAACAGGGATTGTTGGGTGTTCAAGCAGGCAGGCAAGTTAAACGCCGAAAATGAAGACAAGGGGCTGCATAGCGATGACGGCGAGGAGCCCCGGCCGCCGAACAACAGTGGACAGAAGGGTTTTCCCCCACAAGTGCAGACGGTGAACATGATATACGCAACCCACGTCCCCAAAAGGGAGCGGAAGCGCGCGTTAAGGGACGTATACGCGGTGGAGCCAGTCGCCCCAAAGTTCAACCCATGGTCCTCCTGCCCGATCACCTTTGATCGAAGGGACCATCCCACTAGCATCCATCATGGCGGATTCGCCGCATTGGTTCTAGACCCAATTATTGACGGATTTCATCTCACTAGAGTCCTTATGGACGGCGGCAGCAGCCTGAACCTGCTTTACCAGGATATAGTGCGGAAAATGGGCATAGATCCCTCGAGTATTAAGCCCACCAAAACGACCTTTAAAGGTCTAATACCAGGTGTAGATGCCAACTGTACAGGCTCAGTCACACATGAAGTGGTCTTTGGATCTCCGGATAATTTCCGAAGCGAGGAGTTAATCTTCGACATAGTTCCGTTTCGCAGTGGTTATCATGCACTGCTCGGGCGAACCGCATTCGCTAAGTTTAATGCGGTACGGCACTACGCATACCTTAAGCTCAAGATGCCAGGCCCTCGAGGAGTAATTACGGTCAATGGAAACACCGAACGCTCCCTCCGAACGGAGGAGCACACATCGGCCCTTGCAGCGGAAGTACAAAGCAGCCTCTCCACGCAGTTCTCCAGTCCGGCCATTAAACGTCTGGACACCGTCAAGCGCGCCCGGAGTAACCTACAACAAGACCGCCTGGCACGATCCGAGCAGGCGTAGCAATGCGGCCCCAACCCCAACCCTCGTAAAAAGGCGATGCCAGTACTTCGCGTACATAACTACGCTCTAGAGATACCATGGATACAGGGGGAGGGGCACCATCACGGCACGCCCGAAACACGGTTTAAACCATAATAGGGGCTGCCGATTTTTTAATTTTCTCTTACTTTTAGGACTCCATCCTTCGGAAGGCCTGTTCGGCAGTTCAATTGCCGCATAAACGATGCAAGAACCAGGGAAGCAGACAAGCCACGCCGCATTACGGAACTCCCAGGTGGTCTCTATCATGAGCAGTATACCTGTTCCGCATACTATTCCGCAGCTTGCCCCTGAAACGGACATGTTAACTAGTCCAACCTTTCACTTATCGCATTATTTGTATCGTTCTGCTTTGATCACAGCCCTTTTTAATAAACAATGCATAGCTTTCGTCTATTTTTGCATTACCTTTTTTCTTTATATATGTTCCTTAACGACATGTTGCACCCGTATACGTTGGTACGGCCAAAATACGCCAGGGGCTTTAGTACCCCTCAATATGGTGTGAGAAGTCCGAACACTTTAACAAGTGCGGCACCCCGAACTTATAACATTATATGCATCGGCTCCGAATCATGTCTTGGGTTAATAGTTGGATTTGCCTGGCTCCTATGTTTTGGTGCCTTACGTTCCGCTATATCGGCTAAGGTAGCACTAGGAGAACCACTGCGATTGTGCCCCAGTTGAGCTGGGTCGAGCACCTCAGTGGAGAAAGCTAAAACTGACTGTCATGATGAAGCAAGAGCTGGTCGCTGTTTGAGAGGTTTTTCGAGTCCCTAGAGACTTATGCCGCTTAGGGCGAGGAGCCGGCTCTGTCCGGTCAAGGCATGGATAGCGCCCCGAACTCGGTCTTCCGAATACCAGGGGCTTCGCCGAAATTTAAAATTATAGAATTCTATGGCTAAGTGAGAGTGTTCACGCATTATAGTCTGATTGCCTTGTTCGTTGGGCTGAGCACCTCCCTCGAAGGACCCAAACATGGGAAAAAGAGCGCTCATGTTTATCCCCGAACACCCCAGCACTAGCGGCATGGGGGCAGAAGCCGACGACTCGCCATCTCTCGGAATTGATAAACATCCGCACAGAAGGTAATATTTTAAATTCCAACAGCATTGCTTAGCGCATATAAACAAGTTTCAGTGCACAGGACAAAACGAGCAAGTTTCACTCAAAAATTACATCCCTAGAACATTCATCCGGCACAAGGCAGGCACCCTTCAGAACATCCTTATAGTAATTCTCGGGTTGGCGATGCTCTTTCCCCGGCGGTGGCCCGTCCTTCACAAGCTTCTCAGCATCCAGCTTGCCCCAGTGCACCTTAGCACGGGCAAGGGCCCTATGAGCACCTTCAATGCAGACGGAGCGCTTAATGACTTCGAGCCTTGGACAGGCCTCCACCAGCCGCCGCACCAGCCCGAAATAGCTCCCAGGCAGAGCCCCTCCAGGCCACAGCCGAACAATGAGGCCCTTCATGGCCTGTTCGGCCGCCTTGTGGAGCTCGACCAGTTGCTTCAGCTGGTCGCTCAGGAGCACGGGGTGTCCGGCCTCAGCATACTGAGACCAGAACACCTTCTCTGTCGAGCTGCCCTCCTCGGCTCGATAGAATGCGGCGGCATCGGACACATTCCGGGTAAGATCTGCGAACGCTCCCGGAGAGCTCCGGATTCGGGTAAGTAACAAGTAACTCACGTTTATGTGTTTGCTTTGCATAAAGAATGCCTTACCCGCTGCTATCTTCTTCACCTCATCCAACTCCTGGAGGGTCTTCTGGGATTCGGCCTTGGCAGACTTGGCATTTTCAATAGCCACCGCGAGCTCGGACGCTCGCGTGTTTGAGTCAAGTTCCAAACTCTCATGTTTTTCAATGAGAGCCTGGAGCTCTTGCCGCACCTTGCCAACCTCGGCCTCATACTTCTCCCGCTCGGTGCACTCTGAGGCCGCCCTCTTCTCGGCCTCGACCAACGCTTGCTTAAGGGTCGCCACTTCAGACGTGGCCCCTACAATAGCCACGATAATCCTGTCATTCTTTGCAATTGCACCTTTTTATATATATATATATTTAAAACAAGGTATTTCTTACCTTCATTGTCCTCGAGCTGCTTCTTGGCACGCCCGAGCTCTTGCTCGGACCGCTCAAGGTTCTGCTTTAGCGTGTCCACTTCCGCAGTCAGTGCGGCGGACGCAAGCAGAGAAGCCTGCATATGCATATTGACTCATTTTTGTTAGACTCCTGCGAATTTTATTTTATCCTCTATTCGGCTTTTCTTCCCGAACGCCAAACAGAGCATTAGGGGCTACTGTCTATGCGGTAATATTATTTACACATTCTTTACTTACCTCAAAGCCTGTTAAAAGGCCAGTACAAGCTTCAGTCAGTCCGCTCTTGGCAGACTGAACCTTCTGGACCACCGCACTCATAATAGTGCGGTGCTCCTCGTCGATGGAGGCGCCTTGGAGCGCCTCCAACATATTGTCCGGTGCCTCCGGTTGGACGGGGGCCACCGGCACGGTGGACTTGCTCCTCTTGGAAGGAGGTCCCCCGCCGGACTCTGGTACCTTTGAAGGTTCCGGAGCGGTGTCCGGCCTAGAGCCGGACTTGGAGCCCTGGGGGGTTTCATCCCCTTTACTCCTGGAGTCCGGGAGGTCGCCTTGCGGCGCCTCCAGGACCACCTCCTCCCAGCTTGGAACCTGTTGGGACAACACTTCGGACCGCTTGCCCATGTCCCCATCCCTGGTGTTGCATCGTGAGCGCGATGACTCCAAGCAACAAAGTGTCATTTATCATGCTGAGTTATCCTGCTAAAAATTGACATTTTCCATGCTGAAGTATCCTGCTAAAAACTACTTAGATGTACTCTGTATTTGGCAAGCGTGTGGGTCTGTAGCAGCTTGAGGCAAGTAACAGTCGTACTGATGCAAAGGCCATTGTTTCTATCTAACTTAGGCTAGTAACAACCGTACTAATGCACATGCCACTATGGAAAATAATCACATCAGTAAGTACCTTTGTTCACAGTTTGGGAAATTTGGGATTACCCGAACCCGAAAATTTGGGTACCCGATATTTCGGGCGCACACCTCTCCCTCCTTCATGCGTCTTCGGCAGAAATCGAACCCGCGACCTCCTCTTCGTTCGCACCATACACCAACCACCCCACCACTACTAGCTCATGTGTTCAACAAATATTCTCCACTCTTTTCTTCCATGTCTATTATTTCGTTTTTCTTCTTTATTCAGAAGGGTTTTGTTTGATGTTTTTTTCTTCTTTTGTTCATTTCAATGAACTATTTTACAAATTGATGAACTTTTCCAAAATCGATGAACTTTTTTAAAAATCGAAGAACTTTGTTTACAAATTTAGTGAACATTTTTTTGAATTGGATGAACTTTGTTCAAAAAGTGATGAACTTTTTTCAAATTCGATTAAATTTTTCAAAAATGCGATGCACTTCTTTCGAATTCGGTGAACTTTTTCCAAAAGCGGTGAATTTGTTTCAAATTCAATGAACTCTTTTCCAAAATTGATGAACATTTTTTTGAATTTCGATGAACTTTTTTCAGATTTAATGAAGTTATTTTCAATTTCGATGAACTTTTTCCAATGGCGCTGCACAAAAAGTGTAGATTGCAGCCTAGACTTGTAGGAGTCCGTCCCTACGTCCACGACGTGGAAAGCCTATACCCCTAGCTGGCTCTATCCTTGCACTGAAACGTCTATATTTGCTTATGAAAGTTGTCTTTTGTGTACCCAGTTTCGCCATTATTTTGTAAAAGCTTTGGGTTTTTTATACTGTCAACCTTACAATAATTGAGAATTTATGATTGATAATTAGTTTAAATTATACTTTGTCACTTACACATTTCTGTAACTAAAAGTCAGCACTTTCCATATGTACGATATATACTATACATATCTAACTTAAAATGATCGCACTTTTAATACATTCATCAGGACTTAATTGTCTTGCTAATCACACGTAAATCAATTCGTGCCAAGGCTAATAGCCAAGTTCTGCACGAACTGTTTCATGATTGCTATTGCCAGAAGATTCTTTTCAGCATTTAAGTAATACCGATCCCACTTTCAGTTATGTGTGCAAAGGCCAGTAGCAAAATAATGACTGCTCCTTGCTTCAGATATTTCCTACTTTCAGGTTTTATCTCATTATGCTTTTCGCACCATGCTGATTTGTGAACGAGAACCTACATGATCATCCACCTTGATTTGTGAATTTGTACTCACATCCAGACACTCAGGTATGCAATATGGTTTTGCTCTTTTTGTGTGATTGTCAGCATTCCCCGCTATTTTTTTTACAATCAGAGGAAAACAAAAATACTCTACAATGGATGTCTGAAACTACGTCCCTTTCTCCCAAGCATATGTAATTTTGCCGCTCTGCTTGCGATCTATCTTTGATGGAGACGATGCTCTACCTCAATGCGGTCTAAGTCTATGCTGGCATGAGGAAACACCCAAGGTACATGTGTGTGTGCACGCGCTAATATAGATTAACTACAGATATGTACATCGATCCCATCAGTGATCACCGTGTAAATCAGCAGCAGCTAACAGTACACGAATTCTCTTATAAATACTAAAAAAATATCCTACTTATTTTAACTCAAAATTAAGACACTATTGTTCTAAATATATTAGAATTACTTGAATTTGCAAATAGTTATGGTTGAATTTAAGGTGACCTGCATATACTTAATGCTTTAGTTTAATCTTTCAAAGTTTATAATATTTATTTTAGCTTTTGTATGGTGGAGAAATTATTTGATTACAAATTATTATGGATTTTTAAATAACTTTAATAATAATTTTAAATCCATCTGTCGACTTTGCAGCCGTCGTCTCCTTTGACCTCACCACCATCGTCTCCGCTGACTTCGCGGCAAGACAATCTGGGATCGCTTCTGCCGACTTTGCTGTCGCCTAGACCTACTTTGGCTAAGGTACTTTTGAAGCATCTGATGGGTCTCATATGTTTGTCAAATCATCAGTTTACTATAGCAAATATAGCTGTTGTCAACAATAGACTATATTTCACTGACAATCAACACATCATGCACATAGATGGATTCTGCTTGTGCTTGACAGAAGCAGAGTAAATTTGTAAGGAGTGTTTACTAGTTCAGTACATAGGTGACCAGAAAAAAAGTAGTTCACAAATAAGTGATGGACGGGTCTCACATATTTTCAAGAGGGCATTATGTTTACGAAAAATTGCTGCTCACCATATTTTGACAACTAGAAAAATGCAGTTCTGTTTGAGAAAGTAAATGTAGGATTTTTCTTTAGGTTCTGCGCTGAGTCCGCGGGTCTCACAAAGATGTAGGATAAATAAAAAGTCAAAAAGATCAGATTATTTCTCATGTAATGGATCATTGCGTGTGTCTTGCTCTTTCGTGTTTTTTCTTGTTTTGCAGCCTAGAATTTTTTAACATGCACATATATAGCTACTTAATCAACTGAGTTCCTTTATGCTGTGTGGCAGACCCCTTTGTGTTGTATTTTAATGTTGGGTTTTTGAAGTAGATGTGAAATTTGAGCCGACTATTCTCACTGTTATGCAAATTCATCTGTGTACTATGATTTTGTGACATAGATAGCCAAAATAAAAGAAAATTGTGGAAAATATTGCTCCTGAATTTGGGGTTTAGATATGTGTAGCAGGTTACTATTGAGACTGAACCTGTCAACTCCCCAAGTGATTTTCTTGTTCTCATAACTTCGAAAATTTTCCAG
Source organism: Triticum monococcum (assembly GCA_034509565.1). NCBI lineage: Eukaryota > Viridiplantae > Streptophyta > Magnoliopsida > Poales > Poaceae > Triticum > Triticum monococcum. Next base: position 22,942,406 of record CM067842.1, on the reverse strand, counting down.
CTTCTCAAAAGTTCCCAAATTCATTGTAGAATTGGAGGTTGTCGATCTTCCGAAAGTATAGTTTGACCAATTTCTTGTGTAGAAGAACTACTTCAGTCCCGATCCTAAACTCATCTGGAGTCTATCTGGTTTTACACAACACGTGACTGTCCAGGTCGATTAGCTAATCATTTGTTTTATTTCTATAAGGCTAGAAAGCCTTTATTTGCAGATATCATTGCTAGCTTCCGTGATAGCTGGGATCAATGAAAGAATCTGTACTTACAACTTGTTAACCAAAATAGCAATGTGTTGTGATTTTGAGGTCAGTCGGCAAAACAATTCTGTACTTACAACCTGCACGATGGTTTCTGTGGCCCTCCTCTGGTCAGAGCACTACTATGCAATAAACATAGCGTTTGCACAATTCTAGTTGTCAATTCTGCAAACACCTTGGATACACTGTGTATCTATTGCTGAGAATGTTAAGAGTTCCGTTAGTAAGAAATGATGGCTCTAATACTACTCTTGACACATATAATTAGGAGTTGTCATTTTAAGATAGGACTGCATCAGGGGTCAGCTTTGAGCCCTTATCTTTTTGCATTGGTGATGGATGTGGTCACAAGGGATATACAAGGAGATATCTCATGGTGTATGCTCTTTGCGGATGATGTGGTGCTAGTTGACGATAGTCGGACGGGGGTAAATAGGAAGTTAGAGTTATGGAGACAAACCTTGGAATCGAAAGGGTTTAGGCTTAGTAGAACTAAAACCGAGTAAATGATGTGCGGTTTCAGTACTACTAGGTGTGAGGAGGAGGTTAGCCTTGATGGCCAGGTGGTACCTCAGAAGGACACCTTTCGGTATTTGGGGTCAATGCTGCAGGAGGATGGGGGTATTGATGAAGATGTGAACCATCGAATCAAAGCCGGATGGATGAAGTGGCGCCAAGCTTCTGGCATTCTCTGTGACAAGAGAGCGCCACAAAAGCTAAAAGGCAAGTTCTACAGGACGGCGGTCCGACCCGCAATGTTGTATGGCGCTGAGTGTTGGCCGACTAAAAGGCGACATGTTCAACAGTTAGGTGTGGCGGAGATGCGTATGTTGAGATGGATGTGTGGCCACACGAGGAAGGATCGAGATCCGGAATGATGATATGCGAGATAGAGTTGGGGTAGCACCAATTGAAGAGAAGCTTGTCCAACATCGTCTGAGATGGTTTGGGCATATTCAGCGCAGGCCTCCAGAAGCTCCGGTGCATAGTGGACGGCTAAAGCGTGCGGAGAATGTCAAGAGAGGGCGGGGTAGACCGAATTTGACATGGGAGGAGTCCGTTAAGAGAGACCTGAAGGATTGGAGTATCACCAAAGAGCTAGCTATGGACAGGGGTGCGTGGAAGCTTGCTATCCATGTGCCAGAGCCATGAGTTGGTTGCGAGATCTTATGGGGTTCACCTCTAGCCTACCCCAACTTGTTTGGGACTAAAGACTTTGTTGTTGTTGTTGTTGTTTACTATTTGGAGTACTTTGACCAGTATTCAGCGGTGTTCAATATCAACGAGATTATTATTCAGCTTCAGAGTATGATTGCATGTGTTGCTCATTATCTCTTTTCCCCTGTTGGTAGTACTAAGTGGCTTCGCACTGATGCAAGACGAACAACAGCCGGCTTAGATGAGTCACTTGAGTGGTGTCTTGAAAACAACATGAGCAAGACTGGTCTTGATGGGCATTCGAGACTGTCCCTTTTTGATGGAAATGTTCTTCAGTGGAATGAATCTCACCTTGTCAAGCAAAAGATCAGTGATCTCGTGCAGTGGCAGAGCTTGGTGGGGGCCAACCTGGGCCATGGCCCCCCCGGCTCATAAGAAAATTTCTGTGTATAGCTTAGTATTAGCCCTATTTGTCCACTAAAAATCACCCAAAAACCATTATTTTTGCCCCCCCCCCCCCCCCAATGATTTCGGCTCAATCTCCGCCACTGATCTTGTGCAAGGTCCAAATGTTACCGGTGATCATGGCTCTATAGAAATGAACAACTGCAACCATTCAGATTACGAAATGTTCAACCAATTTGACCATGTCAGATGCAGTTTTGCTTGGAGAAGATATAATTTGTGCATTCAAATATAGTTGTTGCGCTCGCAGGAGAAAGGACTTAGTTTTGTATTTCAGGCATTGAGACAATCCACTTTCTAAAAGAGGTGGTATATTTGTAACCTAACTGTGCCCACGCAGCAAGAAAATCAGTAGATTGAAGTTTTTATTTGTTCGACGTACCCCTGAAATTTGCTGTCAAACAAGTGTTATAGTAGGATAGTTAGGTGGATGTTTTTTTCGCTTTACATCATCACATGACTACTGATCTAAATGTTCTCTGCCACACTAGCTTTCCTTTCAAGGGAAATTTGTAGCCTAACTGTTGTAGCTATTTATTTTCCATGACTCCTGTTGGTATGCATCCGTTCTGACAACTACATTTCCCCCACAAATTTGCATGAATATATATATAGACATATATATGTGGACTAAACTATTTCCCTTAATTATTACTGTTTGCTTGGTTAATACATATATTTGATAATATGTTATTCTAAAAATTATGCTAATATAATTATTGGTGGTATGATAGTGGTTCAGAATCAACTATACCATTTACAATGTTGAAATAGATTTAGTTTGGTACATCCAAAATGTTTACAGCTTATTAATGCCTCAAGTGAGTGATAAAAAAAATTATGTGTCTAACTATGAAAGCACTCGTGACTATCATTTGTTTTTTAATTTTCCAAACATTTTTCGCAACAATAGTCCTTTCATCTTGATGTGATATATTGATATGCTTGGAGATAATTTACATGTGTATCCATTTTTCTAATATATTTCTAATTCCTACAAACACAATAATGTCCTTAAAAAAGTTTTTTCTGTATTTAATACTAGCATTGACCTCTTCTATGTTATCAAACATGTTATGATGTGAAGATCGTGCCTCTTAGCAACCGCTTCAAAACACACATTAGCATTGACCATGAATGAGTCTCACTAAGAAGTAGTGTCCGACTCGCATTTTACACATTGTGCCCTTTAGTGGAAGGGTGCAGGTTTTTGCTCCCGTGACAATAGAGATTTCTTTTACCCGGTGCAACGTATGGGCACTTTTACTAGTAATTTTTAAATAGCGCCTTAGCGACGTACATCTTCTAAACGCTATAGCACGCACTATTGAAAATGTGTCTTCATGCGTTTGGACCAAAGATGGTTAGCACAGGACCTCTTCTAATATAAACGTGCTATTTAAAACCATTATCCTAACCTGCAATTTTCAATTCAGAGGAGGAAAAATGCAGTTTTAGCCACTGTCCTGCCAGCTTGATTTACCTTGTATCCAGAATTCTACAATAACCAATCCTGACTACTCAATTCCAGGAACCAAACGTCAAGTGTCGATTTCAATGGTTCTGCTGGATGTGGTGGGCTATCGCTGCTACTGTACTGCATGCAGGCAAGAGGAGTCGCACCCAACTACTGTCCTTTTGGTTTTGGAACAGGCAAAAGAGAACTGTCCCATCCCTCCCCTTGATCCTCTCTTGCTTGTATCCCTCTCTTGTTCTGCCTTAAACCTTCTTTTTCTCAATTTCTCTCTAAATCACCCCCAATTACTTGTGTGGTTTGTACTCCCTCCACCTCATAATATAAGACGCAAGCTTGCAAAAACGTCTTATATTATGGGACGGAAGGAGTATCTGCTAAGATGCTACACACATGTACCACGACGTTTCAACTTTTCACTTGGGGCAACTTACACCAGAACCCTGGTAACATAGGCTGATAAAGAAACACACAACACATATATTGCAAAACAGGATCATAGCATGGCAGTGCCTAAACCTTTCACATAAGTTGATAAACAGGAGAGGTGAACAACAACAACAAAACATTTTGTCCCGTGCAAGTTGCGCTGGGCGAACAGGACAGTTGAACATAACTGTAGCAGAGGACACCTACACAAGGCGCAGCAATTGAAGTGCTCCAACATCGCCAGTGCCTCGACCTTTCACATGAGTTGATAAACAGGAAAGGTGAACAACAACAACGACGACGACGACGACAACAACAACAAACACGACAACGACAACGACAACAACAACAATGTCTTTTGTCCCAAGTAAGTTGGGGCATGTGAACATACAGATCAATCTTCTCATCTCCTAGACATATGTGCACCAATTGAGGTACTGCAGCATTGCCTGAAAGAAGCAAAATTGAGCCAGAGTAAGAATCAGGTTCACTAAGTTAAACAAGATGAATGTGTTGAAGCTTAAAAGCCTTGAAGTCAAATTTATATCCATGGACAGTTTAGGTCTATGCAGGGGTAAGCTTAAAGCAAGATATTCATCCAGTGGGAGGATATCTCACTGAGGTTGCAGCACCAATTGTAAACAACCGAAATAAATATTTTTTTTGCATAACACTAACCCAACATTCAAATATCAATAAAAATAGTCAACTGATCATCTCAACAGTGGGATTGAATAGCCGGCTCGAATAAGAGTTCACACTGCTGCCCGCCCTGAATCAAACAGCTAAACAGTATGAGTGGGAGAAAGATCGCGGTACTATTTCCTATTCCTAACCCTTTATTGGTCTATCTGCATTTAAGGTGTTGAAACAAAAGAGGCATCAACCCGCAAGAGGCTCAGATTAATGATAACGGAATTAATCCATGAATTTGTCAGTCTTGCAAATTACTTGCAGCCTAGAGTCTGGACGGAACAACCACCTTGTGTTTATAACTATAATAGTGCACCCAATGATCCAAGTGTTCCCACATAACAATTCAGTGAAAGCTTCAAAGCTAAGGTTAGCTTCATACATCATGAACGGCAAAGTAACTGACAGAAATTCTGAATGTGCAAAACACAAATGATATAATCATTTGTTTATATGAATAAAATGTAGATGTGTCTCTAATCACAAACAGATGTGTGTCTTCCATAAAAAAATCATATGAGTTCGCAACAATATAAACTGAATGTATCAATTTTCTGGCTGATATGAATCAGTGAATATGGGATAGGTAGAACTCAGCGGTACGATCAAAATCAGAAGATACAAAATGAATAGACAATATCAATTATCTATACTGCGTTGATGAAAATCCAAATTCAATTTCAAAGTTTTGACATTTCCAATATTGCTATGGAACAAAGTTGCAATAAATCGGCTTTATTGTTCTAATGGTCCAGCAGGTTTCGTCCCACATAAATGGCTGCCCACTATTGGCTGCTTCTATAATTAGATGACAGCTATAAATCTCACTAAAAGAGTGAATGATACCACAGAAAGCTCTTGTGTGAAAAAAAATTCTTAGTAATAATTAAGATCCATCTGTTCAACGTGTTCAGATTCCCTCGCCATTATTCCGAACAGACGGCAATCGATAAATCATAATAATAAATATTTATAAGCTTACAGCCGAAAGACCGTTTTTTTTTTGGGAAGCCCATAGACCTTCATAAATACACACAAAAAGATATTATTGGTTAGTAGCACAATGACATAGGTTCAAATTGTGCTACTAACAAATATAAAGATAATAACTCCGTCAAAACACACTGTGAACTAATTATTAAGTATATTGTGCTTAGGGTTTTTACAAAGTTAGGCTAGTCGATAGTCAACATTATAGTACCTAATAGATTACCTAAAATCACATCAATAAGTGCTCTTGAACATAGCTGATAAATTTTCATAACTACCAAAGTAATTCATGACCGATAAATTCCATAACTACACCTAAAGATCCGTAGACATCTGGTCTGGTAGGTCCTTATTATGATAAACCCCAAATGGTGGATTGCCATAACTGTAATTAACATGATCAGATAATCAATCTATTAGACCTTAATATTATTGACCGATACTCATAACATTTGTAACTTCATACTCATTCAATACATAATTGAGGTTGAAGTCCAACAACCCATGATATGTACCTTGACTCCGTATATTGATATATATAGTATCACACGTACGATGATGAATCGCGAAATACGCAAACCAACAATTGACCCGGTAGTGCAATCTTTATCTACGTGTACTGATCCAATATATATATCACGTATAAACAATCGGCCGGCTCCTATTCTGAAATCTATTTCCGTGCAGTGGCCTGATATCATACACACGCCAAAAAATGTAGGATCAATACAGATGACCATGCAGCCCCGCTATATAACACATTCAGAAAATTGTGGGCTTCTATTAGTTATGCATATTAATATATCAATATCATGTGTGCAAATGACCAGCCACTTAACGATCCAAAGACTAATTTTGCGTAATTATACCACATAAAGGATTCTTCCCAACTACATCAGGTAGCTTTTAATCTCAGCTTTAATTCTACGTACCGATCTAATAATCAAATAGCAAATATGAGTGGCATGCATATTCATTTCTGATATTGTGTTCTTAAAAATAACATGATAATGCATAAATAATAAATTAAAGATGATTAAAGGCGTTTCCCGCATAATTGCACGGACATCATGCTAGTTATAATTTAGAAGTAGCATAAAAAACTTACTTAGATTTAACATGGCGCGAAAGCAGATATCCAGGAGTGAGTACGAATCAATTCTTCTTCTTTGTCTTTTGGAAAAATGTATGCTGGATAAGACTCTCTTTGAACCTGTGACGAATGACTACCGGCATGTCATCATCATACATGAACTTACGTACCAAATTACCCTTCTTGTCATATTGCAGGACATGGCCATAGCAGCTGACAAGCACGTCCCCCTCCTCGGAGACAACCTTTGCCCACCAATCACCTTGCTCCTGAAAGCGCCTGATTTCCATCACAGGCAGTTTGATCCGGTACTGGAACGCCCAGACATCGTGCTCAGGGTCCTGAAGCACAAAAATGGACATCCCAGTCATGCCATCCTTGCTGGTGGACGCAGCAAGCTTGCCACCCAGGTCAAGCAAGTGCATAACATGGCGGGGGTTCACAGGCGGCGGCCTCATCTGCCGCGACGTCTCTGCCACTGTGTCAAACACCCGTATCCTGTGGTAGCGGACATCTGACCGTCTCCTCCAGTGTATGTGCAGGCTGCCGTTGAGAAGGACCGGTGCGCCAAAGATGGATGGTTCCTCGGCCAAAACCTCGGTTAACGGACAGTCGACTTGCCATGAATTGTTGGTTCCCACGGTGAGTATGTAATACTCCTGCCGACAGATCAACTCCATGGAGTTGTTTTTCCAGTACATCACACGGAACTCGCCTGAAGGTTGGTGCCGGAAGAGGGCAAAGAGATTTTCTATGGGCTTGGCGTCCTGCCGGAGGGTAGCCCACTCGCGCGTGGCCGGGTTGCAGATGATGTAGCTGCCGACAACGAAAAGGCCGTCGCAGGAGGCGACGACGCCGAAAGAGCCGCGGAACGGGAACTCGAAAGAGGGGCCGAGCTTCGCGGACCGGAGGTGGATTGCGCTGAGGCGGGATTCGAGGCCGCGGTCGGACCCGTCGACAGAGATTCGGCAGGACCTAATCAGGGGAAGGGCCGGCTGGCGGCGGTGGTGGTCGAGGAGGAAGGCCGGGTCGGACGCGAGGCTGCGCCAGGACCGGCAGACGGCGCGGCAGCGGATCACGGACTTGGCCGGGAGGCGGGGCAAGATCTCCTGCTGCAGGATCTCATCGGGGAAGCCGGCGAGCGGGTCCGACCTTGCCCTGCTTCTCCTCCTCGGCACGGCCGTCCGCCCCGCTTCTTCCTGGGCGGCCAGGCGCCGCCCAGAACGGAGGAGCATCGGCGAGGTGGTTTGGGTGGAGTCGAGGAGAGTGGAGACAGGATCAGGGGCGGCGCCCGGCAGGCCCAAGCGGAGATGAAAACCCTAGCCCGGAGTACTACTCTGACAAGTGGGCCCACTAAAGCGTGTGCGCCCGCTGTCCCCACACTGCAAAAACTCACGCACCTACACGCTTGCAAACTCACCAGCACCCAAGGAATTGAGGTTTTTTTTTCTTCAAAAAATACTTCTTTAAAAGAAATTTCAGAATTGTGATCCTCAATTTGGAAAATTTCACACATACAACCTTATGACATCCACCTTCAACAATTACCTAGTTATCATTAGCATCCGCAACGGCAGGAAGTTGGTCGTTGTCGCCCTTGGCGTGAAGGGGTTATCGTTGCTGCTTCTAGTGATAGCACCACACTGGTAGAAAAAGAGCCTGTTGTCCCGATTCATAAGGGCGCGGCCACGTGGAGCTCCACCTTTAGTCCCGGTTGGTAACATCAACCGGGACTAAAGGAAATTTTATGATTGTTTTTTATTTTTTTTTGATTTTTTTTATTTTCAAATTTCTGAATTATTTTAACCTCTAATCTGTAATCACCACCCCTCCTCACTTCTCAATTTATCCTCTAATCACCCCTCATCATTCCAAATCATCTAACTTTCCGAACGATCGCCCATCCTCCCACTCCCCCAACCTGAGCACGCTTAACTTCCGGGTTCTATTCTCCCTCGCTCCAAGTCTGCACTTGTTATTTTCCTGACAATACTAACATGTCAATCCTATTAACCTTCAGAAATTTTGCTTGGGCATGAAGTGACACATTTCATAGTTTTATTTTGAAACTATTGTTTTAAAAAGCAATAATTATTTAGTAACACTAATATTTCTTGAATAATTAGTTTGACCATTGTTTGACCACAGTTTGACCAGATTTGACCAAAAATGAAGTAACAGAAATAATTATTTAGTAACACTAATATTCTAGAATAATTACTTTGACCATTGTTTGACCATAGTTTGCCCACTGTTTGAATTTTTTTCGATTTTTTTCACTCTAGATCTTAAAAGCCCCGTAACTTTTTTTCTATTAGGTTTTTTAGGATTTTGAAAATGTTGAACGGGGTTCGGATGTAACTTTTCGAGTAGATGATTTTTCATATAAAAAACTTTTTCATCCGAGTTAGTATGCAAAAGTTATACCCATTTCTACAAATTTTAGAGAGATTTTGCAAATAAAGTCAAAATTCACATTTGCAAATTTTCCCAATAACTAGACCACATATCACATGGGAAACTTATTTTCTTTTATTTTTTTTTACATTTCCATCATTTTCTTTTATTTTTTTTAAACTGAAAAGGCGATCCAGGAGGGTAGAGTTTGAAAATGGGACCTTTAGTACCGGTTCGTGGCACGAACCGGGACTAAGGTCTCAACCCCATTAGTCCCGGTTCGTGTCTCAAACCGGGACTAAAGGTCTAATCTTTAGTCCCGGTTTGAGACACGAACCCGGACCAATGGTTGTGGGCCAGGAGCGAGGCCCATTGGTCCCGGTTCATCTCACCAACCGGGACCAAAAGGTCCAGATGAACCGGGACCAATGGCCCACGTGGCCCGGCCGGCCCCCTGGGCTCACGAACCGGGATCAATGCCCCCGTTGGTCCCAGTTCTGGACTGAACCGGGACTAATGGGCTGACCCGGCCTGGACCAAAGCCCTGTTTTCTACTAGTACCATGTCGTTGCTGCCAACAACATGCTTCGGGTATGTTTAGATGTTATCCCAACTAGCCCTACCAAAACAAGGGCACGCCAAAAAATTGGCGAACCACCCAGCTGCCCGTGTCTCGCCAACGATTTGGCGGAAAAATGAATAACGTGTGCCCATGCGGCCCCGGCTGGCCAAAATATTTGGTCCGAACCAAACTGACGCCAAGTGTTCGATCAACGCCAATTTTTTTGGCATGGCGTCCTTAGGATTCAATCCAAGTAGCCACTAAACATCGCCATGGAACACAGTATGTCATCTCCACCACCAAACACTCTAGCATATTGTTGACGCTATGAACGACAATTCAATTTTATTCATTTATCTTCGACGTGACTAAGCCTCATCACTTCTCTCTCACTTTTTTCCCACCACTTAGCTCCCACTCATTTCCACCCAGCATTTTGTCCTGCCATCCTAAGAGAGGAAATAGCCAAAAACTATCAAAATTGGGGTGATGTCGCAAAAAACTGCCACAATTTGGAGACCTAACAAAAAGCTACCACTTTTGGGGTGCTTTTTTACAAATAGCTACCATTTCGTGTTAGTGGCCGATTGACTCGAAATTAAACCCGATTATAACTAGGATAGTCCCAATCATAAGCGCTCACATGATATTGAGGTGTTTGCCCGTTTAGTTGAAGATGGGATCCATGGGACCCACTCATCATCATTAGAATCAACCATCCTCTTGTTTGACCATTTTGGCTATCACATTATAAAAAACACTTTGGGGGCAACCCAGCACCTGCAGTCACTGGCGAGGATGAGGAAGCCGACCTTAGTGGCGGCCTGGAGGTCGACGTTGTGGACTCCCACACCAGCGTGTCCGACGACGTGGGACCCGCCCACGCATTGCCTTGAAGACCTCCTTCGTCAACCCCATCAGGCAACGCACCAGCAGCGACAGGCAATAGCTCCTCGTCACCTACGGCCGTCCTGGAGCATGGCGTCGTGGCGGAGCTTGCGTCGCTCCGTGGCCCCCATGAGGTTGGTGCTCACCTAGCTAGGGTTGGTCTCATCACGTTTTTTCGTCTTTTTTCTCCACATTTATCCTCTCATTTTTATCCCACCACATAGCTGCCGATCACCCCTCCCATCGCGCCCTTTTACAATGCCATCATCGGCTCCATTATGTTGTGTTCCATCGGTATTTGAATTGTGCTTAGAATATTATTAGAAATTCATGGTGACGCTTTAGTTTGTAGTTTTACTCCTCTTATGTCACAAGGATTTTGAAAGGTGCCATCAAAGTGGAGGGTATTAAGTTATTAAGTTAGGGACGGTGTACGCAGATGCAATATTGACGAAAGAGAGCCACCCACTCTTTTATCATGCCAACGCCCCCCCCCCCCCTGGATTAGGGGGTATCCGGATAGCCGGATTATATCCTTTGGCCGAACTGTTGGACTATGAAGATACAAGATTGAAGACTTCGTCTCGTGCCCGGATGGAACTCTACTTGGCGTGGAAGGCAAGCTAGGCAGTACGGATATGGATATCTCCTCCTTTGTAACCGACCTTGTGTAAGCCTAGCCCCCTCCGGTGTCTATATAAACCGGAGGGTTTTAGTACGTAGGACAACATACAAGCATACCATAGGCTAGCTTCTAGGGTTTAGCCTCTCCGATCGCGTGGTAGATCAACTCTTGTAATACTCATATCATCAAGAATAAATCAAGCAGGACGTAGCGTTTTACCTCCATCAAGAGGGCCCGAATCAGGGTAAAACATCGTGTCCCCTGCCTCATGTTACCATCCGCCTTAGACACATAGTTCGGGACCCCCTACCCGAGATCCGCCGGTTTTGACACCGACATTGGTGCTGTCATTGAGATTTCCTCTTTGACGTCGCCGTAAGGAAGGATGCCTCATCTCGTTGTTAAAAACAACATTACCGCCGGGGGAGCTCTGGCTGTCGGCCAAACTCTCTGGCTAGGCTGTTTCGTCATGACTGCCTGTTCGGCCGCTGCATCGACGATGACTTCTCGGGTCATCAAAAACAGCCTCCACGTCGGCTCGGAATTCGCCGAGCAGATGGATCCAATGGAGATCTCCTCCCTAAACGAACTCTTGGATCGCATCGTCGCCTTGGGAGTCGCTACAGACTATGATCTCATTGGGCTTAAACCCGATCGAAGGGAGATTAACTCTCAACCGGTCACTCATCATGTTGCGGTGGTGGAGGAACAATGCGGCGATCCTCCCTCTATCTTGAAGACTAACTATGTCCGAATTCCTGAGCTCTCTGAGCCGGATACCCGTTTACGGGAGGACATCACTCAATCCCTGAACCTAGAGTCAGGCAGCGGGCCAGACTCATCGGGCAACATACCGGAATCCGAACTTCCAAGATCGGAAACCCCTCGGCCCCTTGGTCTCAGATCGGGTAGGGGTCCGGACTCAAATCCACCCACCCACCCAGACATAAACGATCTTTCCCACATCAGGCAAGAGCCCCATGAAACAGTACATCATTATTGGGCCAGATTCCTCTTTGTGATGAACAAGGTTAAGGACTGCCGCTAGGAAGGGGCAGTCTCACTTTTCTGCAATAACTGCACGGACAAGGGAATCCTTAACGCCATAAGTCGCCGTGACATATCACACTTCGCCAACTTGGCGTCCATAGTACGAAAGTACTGTGCGATGGAAAGTGCCTGGAAAACCGAAACAAAATTTTGGGATAATCCGGCTCCGTATATGCACCCAGTCCGAAGTAAAAGGGTGCACTATCATAAGGCACCCGAGTTCATTACAAAGAAGCAAAAACCCTCTACAGGGCACGTAACCATATTGGAGGGATGGCTTAACGGACCCTGCAAAATTCATAGCACAGCGGATACAATACCAACGCACAGCCTTAGAGCATGTTGGATACTCCGGCAGGTGGCCAAAAGTGGTGAGGATCTTCTTATCCCAAATGCCACAGAGCACCATCCCGTGGATAACAATACGGTGTTAACAGTCTTTGAGACCTTCGCGTCAAATAATAGGCGCAAGCGAACACTCCGCAGCATGGCCGAAATCTGCCACGTAGCAGCAATAAATCCATGGAGTGACACAACTATTACCTTCAATGCCAGTGACGAACCTAAATTCTGAACAGCACGAGCACCAGCCGCACTGGTCCTCAGTCCAATCGTGGACGGCTTTCGACTCACCAAAGTACTCATGGACGGCGGCAGCGGATTAAACCTCATCTATGAGGAAACTCTTCAAAAAATGGAAATAGACTGGAACCGCATTGAGCAAAGTAGCACAACCTTCAGGGGAATCATACCCAGTCGGGAGGCACGATGCACTGGGAAAATCACACTAGATGTGGTATTCAGTACGCCAGAGAACTATAGGTCCGAAGAAATTACATTTCAAGTGGCCCCGTTCAGCAGTGGATACCACACCCTTTTAGGACGTGAGGCGTTCATGATCTTCCAAGCCGTACACCATTATGGGTACATGAAGCTCAAAATTCCCGGGCCCAACGGAATCATCACCCTCGCCAGTGATCCGGACACAGCACTCCACGCCGAAAACAAAACAGCCGCACTGGCCCTCGGGGCATTATCGAAAGCCCTCTCAGCCGAGGAATTAACCATGCTATGCTCCATAGTGGACAGGGACGACGTGATACTCGACAAGAGATCTAAGTCCACCTCTTTTAAACCAGCGGATGAAATAGTCAAATTCCAAGTCCACCCAACGGACCCTACAAAAACAGCCTCCATCGGGGCACAGTTAAACCCCGCCGTGGACGCCGCACTACGAGAGTTCCTCCGCGAGAATTGGGACATATTCGCCTGGCATCCCTCAGACATGCCAGGAATCCCACACAGGCTGGCCGAGCATAGCCTTAATATCCTAAAGGGATTCAAGTCGGTCAAGCAAGCTCTTCGGTGTTTCTCCGAACCTAAGAGACAGGCCATGGGAGAGGAACTAGCCAAGTTATTGGAGGTCGGATTCATCAGAGAAATAAAACACCCGGACTGGATAGCAAACCTGGTGATGGTATCCTGGCGCCTTTGTGTCGATTTCAAGGACCTCAATAAAGCTTGCCCAAAGGATCCCTTCCCCCTCCCCCGCATCGATCAAATTATTGATGCTACCGCAGGACACGAGTCATTGTGTTTCCTCGACGCATACTCCGGTTACCACCAAATCAAGATGGCGGAGTCCAACCAAGCCACAACGGCATTCATCACACCATACGGTCCCTTCCGTTTCAACACAATGCCTTTTGGGCTCAAAAACGCCGGCGCAACATATCAGCGCATGATTCAGACATGTCTGGAGAACCAAATCGGCAAAACAGTAGAGGCATACGTAGATGATGTGGTTGTCAAAACCAAATACGTCGACTCTTTGATAGACGACATGAGTCTCACATTCGACAACCTACGAACACACGACATCAAGCTCAACCCGGAAAATGCGTTTTCGGCGTACCTGCCGAAAAGCTCCAGGGTTTCATTGTCTCCAGTAGAGGTATTGAAGCTAATCCGGCCAAAATCCGAGCTTTGTCACAGTTGGCTACCCCAACAGACCTCAAACAAATCCAGAAGTTAACTGGATGTGTGGTGGCTCTAAGCCGCTTTATCTCCCGCTTACGAGAAAAGGCATTACCCCTTTATCGCCTCCTTCGGCGCCCCGAACACTTCAAGTGAACGGAAGCTACCACAGCCGGATTGGAAGAAATAAAAGCCATACTGGCAACCAACCCAATCCTAGCCACGCCAAACATTGGCGAACCAATGCTATTATACATTGCGGTAACCCATCAAGTTGTAAGCACAGTGCTCGTCGTCGAACGAGAAGCGAACGGACATAAATTCCCTCTTCAAAAGCCGGTATATTATGTATCCACCGTCCTCACTCCATGCAAATCACGGTACCCACATTATCAAAAGATAGCCTATGCGGTATTCATGGCATCCCGGAAACTGTGACACTACTTTCAAGAGTGTTCGATTACAGTAGCCTCGGAGGTGCCACTCAATGATATTATTACAACCGCGATGCCACGGGTCGGATTGCCAAATGGGCCATTGAGCTCCTCCCGTTCGACATAAAATACAAACCTCGGCGAGCCATTAAATCGCAAGTATTGGCCGACTTTGTCACCGAATGGACGAAAGCCGAACTCCCTAAAGAGTACGGCGCATACTCCAATTGGGTTATGTACTTCGACGGATCCAAAATGCTGGCTAGACTGGGGGCTGGCGTCGTCCTGACGTCCCCAACCGGAGATACAGTTTAATACGTACTGCAGATACTGTATACAGACTCCAACAATGCAGCCGAATATGAAGCCCTGTTACATAGTCTTCGGATGGCAGTTTCCATGGGCATTCAGCGCCTGGAGGTGCCTAGGGATTCAAACCTCACAATATCTGAAATAAATGGAGACTTTGATGCCAAGAATCCAAAGATGGCGGCCTATCATAACGCCGTCCTAAAGATGTCAGCTCGATTCGAGGGGCTCGAATTTCACCATGTGGCTTGGGAAAACAATCTGGCGGCGGATATCCTCGCCCGCATCGGCGCAAAACGCGATGTGGTCCCCCCCAATATCTTCTTAGAGAGGTTGTTTAAGCCATCCGTGGTATTGGAGGGGGACACCGACAATATTAGTCTGGACCCGGCCACAACACTCGATACCGAACAATCTGACATAATCGGAGGCTCTGCCACCAAAACAACGCCTTCAGCCCACGTAATAATGGCCATCATAGCCCCGTGGACAGAACCATTCCCGGCCTACCTAACTAGGTAGGAACTTACGGAGAACCAAAATGAGGCATGCTGCATAGTGCGGCGATCTAAGGCCTACAGGGTCCATGAGGGAGAACTGTATAAAAAAAGCACTACCAGAGTCCTTGAAAGGTGCATCTCCGAAGAGGAAGGGCGAAACCTTTTGGCAGAAATTCACGCTGGACTCGGCGGTCACCACGCCACAGCCTGGGCTCTTGTAAGCAAGGTCTTCCGTACAGGATTCTATTGGCCGACGGCCCGGGAAGACGCACAAGACTTGGTCCAACGCTACGTCAGTTGCCAGCTTTTTGCAAATCAAAGCCACATGCTACCCACCGCCCTCCAAACCATCCCCATTACGTGGCCCTTCACGGTCTGGGGTCTTGACATGGTTGGACCCCTTAAAGGGGGAACCCACAAGAAAAAGTACTTACTGGTCATGGTGGATAAATTCACCAAATGAATAGAAGCCAAACCTATCAAAACAGCCGAATCCGGACCGGTGATAGACTTCATATCCGGAGTCGTACACCGTTATGGCGTCCCCCACAGCATCATCACTAACAACGGCACGAACTTCACGGCCGATAAGGTAAAACTCTGGTGCAGCAAAATGGGCATCAAGCTCGATTATGCTTCAGTCTATCACCCACAAACCAATGGCCAAGTTGAGCGAGCAAACAGTCTTATAATGAGCGGCATTAAACCCAGGCTAGTGCGGTCCTTAACGGAGTCTAACACGCACTGGGTAGAGGAGCTGGACTCCGTACTCTGGGGGCTGTGGACCACGCCGAACCGTAGTACCAGATATACACCCTTCTTTATGGTGTACGGTGCAGAGGCAGTCTTGCCCTATGACATAATCCATGACTCACCTCGAGTGCGCATGTACGAAGAAAGAGAAGCTGAGCTCGATCGGCAGGACAGTCTGGACACCCTGGAGGAGGAACACGACGTGGCAAAAGCCCGTTCCGCATTTTATCAGCAACAAGCTCGCAGATACCAAAGCAGAGAAGTACGGGCCAAAACTTATATCGTTGCCGAATTAGTTCTACGCCTGTCGGATAAGAAAAAGAACAAGCTCGAGCCCAAGTGGGAAGGTCCCTTCATTATTGACCAAGTTCTGACGGTGGAGCGTACCGTCTGCGGAATGCATCGAATAATCGACTCGAACCGAACCCATGGAACACGGCCAGGCTCTGAAGATTCTACGCCTAGTGCCGGACTCTATGTTCGTCTCCTTCCTCTGCCCATTTTTTGCATATACATTATCTGCCTTGTTTTTCTTTCTCTCTTTATTTTATTCCTTCTCTAGGCCTTCAAAGGCCAACTTGTGCCTCGCTTCCACATTATAGATGCGCTAGCCGCGCTCATCATACCTGGGGGCTTATTTCACAGAAGCTTAATTATTTATCTAGGCCTTGTGCCCTGCACATGTGTTACGCTTCCGCATGTACCTTTTTTTGCCATTATATGCATCGATATGACTTAAGTTTTGGCCAAGTTGGGTTGCCTGGCTCTTGTATTTATGCCCTACGTTCCCGTTAATTCGGCTAGGGCATAAGGGGAGCACCTCTGCGATTGTTACTGCTGGGTCAGCCGAATGTGTACCTCAGACTGGGTGAAGCCGAAAGCTAGCATTCTTAAGGGAATATTCGGTCGGTGAACAAAAGATGATTTTTATTTATTTTCCATATCTGCCCCCAGATGTTTTTTCCTGCGTTTCTTACCGCAGTCCAGACATGCACCTTAGGGCATGCATACCCAAGGAAAGGAACCCTTAACGAAACTATTCTCCCTGGAAGATGTTTCTTACTACCCATGTAATATAACATAACTAGTTGGGCACTTGTCCGTTCAAGCACTAATGACCCCTACGCCTGGTATCCACGCATACCCCGGTTCTTATATAACTGAGCGGGTATCCGGATACACTCCGGACTATCGGGTCCCGAGGTTGAAGTGAAAAGGTCCGCCAAGACAAATGATCTACAATCCGGCTAGAAGGCATTATACATGTCACTTTAATTACATAGTCATGCAGACTGACTAAATTCCTCTTCTATACCATCCAACAAGCGGTCTAGCCTACAATCCTGTTGGGAATACTTTGCAGCTAATTCTACTTGCCCATGAACTAAGCTAACGGGGATCTCTTTTCCGTCGGGCCCCACAGGTCCGACCTCGGCCATGTGATTTGGGTCAGCCTTGGTATACCGCGTCTTTACCATGGCCCAGGCTTCTCTGGCACCTTGACGGCAGGCCGATATCTTCCATAATCGGAAGCGCCGCCGTGCTCCCTTGAGCTTCTCCGTAAGCTCTGCAACGCCTTCTGGCAGGGAGACGGATGGCCACAAGGCCTGGGCAACACCTTGCATCACCTGCCGAACTTGTTCGTGCAGATGTGAGAGCTCGGATAGAAGATCACCCGCAGACCTGGGCATTTCCTCCGTGGGACGACCCGTCAGCATACCTACAGACATAACGCTGTTAGTCGGCTTCTTCGCCGAACTCCTTCAAAAGGATTCGTTCAAGCACTTACTGAAAATGCCGCGCCAAAGCCGCTTATTCTCCTTCTCGGAGTCTACAACCTGGGCTCGAACGTCTTTTAGTTCCATGCTCAGCTTGATATTGGCGTCTTGGAGATTGTTTTTCTCCCGCCAAACCTCAGTCAGCACGCGTTTGCCAGCCTCTAGCTGTCGCACGACATGCTAGTCCTCCGGATTCACCTACAACATCTATTGTTAGATCTGCAGCCACGCCGCACACTATATGGTAACCATCATTCTTTAAAGTAAATGTTACCAGTTGGAGACTTTTTTGGTTCATTCAATGCGGCAACAGCGACCCGCGGTTGGGTCTTACATTCCTCCAGCTCCTGTGACAGCCTAGTATTCTTCTCTGTAAGAACCTGCACAATAAAGATGATCCTTAAATCAGTTCTGCTAACTGTTTCAAGTCTCAGGGGCTACTGATACATATAAATCGTCAGATTTACTTACCCGTACATCCTTTACATACTGATCCGTGGCTCTGGCTAGACCATCTTGAGCAGCATGGAGGTACGCCTCTCCAGAATTGAAGGCATCAAATGCCTTTGGTGAGAAACAAGCGTCACGGAGTACGGCCCGGTGGCGCCTATGATTCATGGTGCTTTCCACTTCTGAGTTTGTAGCGGATAATCTATCCGCATCCTATGTAGGGGGATTATCCGGCGCCCGCCCCATATGGGCTTCCGCCTCTATGTCCTGTCCTAGCGCCCGACTGGTGGAAGCGTGATTAGCAACATCGCCGGACATATTCCGGCGAGCATTTTTTCTGTTAACTAAACGCGGGCGTCGTTACATTTCGAGAAAGACGACAACCACGGAGCGGGGTTTCTATTAAACCTTTGCACCGGCGTCTCCGTCCTGACCGCCTTCCTTTTTGGCCTGCCCGGCCTCGGTGCCTCTTGTTGGTAAGTTGCTGCGGGTTCGGCAGGGCGTCCCGAATGCCTTCCCTGTAAAAACGCCATATGTATATGGTAGGTGAAGTGTCTAACAGGGGATCCTAGTTTTTGGAGTTGGGATTTTTTGGTTTTCTCACGTGCGATGCAGGAAGCAGTCCGGGATAGTCGGCCGTAATGGCCACCATGGCATCATCGCAGCTTAACTGATAGAACTGCCGGTCTATCAGCTCCACGAATATAACCGGATCTTCTTCAAGTCCGGAGTCGAGGGCCCGCTCAGGGTCCTCTGGTTGTGGAGAAGGGTTGCTGACCTCCTTTATGGCTTTTCGCAGTTCCTGCTGCAAAGTAGCAAGGTGAATACTTACGACAAAGAATGCGGGAAAATGGGAGTAAGGAGATGTAGCTT
Source organism: Triticum monococcum (assembly GCA_034509565.1). NCBI lineage: Eukaryota > Viridiplantae > Streptophyta > Magnoliopsida > Poales > Poaceae > Triticum > Triticum monococcum. Next base: position 22,923,252 of record CM067842.1, on the reverse strand, counting down.
ACCCAGCTTGGAGGATTGTACATGGAGAATCCATCCCGTGGCTTGATGCGGATGAACTCCTCTTCCTGTCCCTTGAACAATTCAGACAGAATTATGCTAAAGCGGCAGCATTGTCCGGACCCTTGCGCCCGCAGCGGGTGGCATCATCCACCCCGTTAAAACACCAAAAGGAGTGCCCACGATATTGAAGTGGTTGCACTCCCCGCATTATGCAAATTTACATAACTTCGATTACTGTCAATCCTGATTGAGCCAGTGCTTTAATCCGGTTCATCAGGTAGAGGACTTCTCCATTGTCTTCCACCTGGGGGCTCTTTGGGCGCCAACTTTGGCGTTTCTTCAAAGGAGCCTTGCTGAACTCAGGGAGACCCCGCCAAACAGGGTCCGGAAGGGGACCGTCCTTCATATAAAACCATTCCGAAGGCCAGTCTTCGGATGACTTCTTCGGGGTACCGGAGAGGTATCTGGTACCGGCGATGCGCCATATTTTGGCTCCTCCCACTTGGCAAAGTGACCCCCTCTGTGTGCAAGGGATGAGGCAAAATAGCCTTTTCCACAGCTCGAGGTGAGCCTCGCAGCCCAGGAACAACTCGCAGAGAGCAACATAGTCGGCGATATGTAGAATGGAGGCGGGGGTGAAATTGTGTAATTGGAGGCCGTAGAACTCCAGGAGCCCGCGGAGGAACGGATGAATTGGAAATCCGAGTCCCCTTAATAAATAAGGACCGAGGCAGACCCGCTCCCCCATAGAGGGACTGGGAAAGCTCTCCGCTTGCTCCCCACCATTATAGGCGGCAAGCCCAGCTCGAACGGGCACCATGTATGCTGGAGGGAGAAATCCCTTAGCCTGCAGTTCGATTAATCGACTGTGTGGGACTGAACACCTCTCCCAATCACCGGGCTTAGGGCTACGAGGGCGGGAGGAGGAACTGCGGAGGTCGGCCATGCTGGAATGGATCTTTCCGGAGCGCGCTCTGATGGATTCTTGCTGGGGGAGAATGGTATGGATCGGATCTGAGAATCCCCGTCCTTTTAGACAATTTATCTGTCTCGCTAGGGGGCGAATGTAAAAATGCCCTGGCGCCTCGTATTCATTCAACGCGTGGGAGATAGCCCTTATTGGGCACAGAAGCCAAGAGGTCCAAACATTTATGGGACCGGACACTACTTTACAAACATTCGAAATATGGAGAAGAACCTGCCTTGCAATGCCGAAGACAACACTGCGTGCCGGACTCATCGTCATTGAAGCCTGGTTCAGGGGCTACCGAGGGAGTCCTGGATTAGGGGGTATCCGGACAGCCGGATTGTATCCTTTGGCCGGACTGTTGGACTATGAAGATACAAGATTGAAGACTTCATCTCATGTCTGGATGGAACTCTACTTGGCATGGAAGGCAAGCTAGGCAGTACGGATATGGATAGCTCCTCCTTTGTAACCGACCTTGTGTAACCCTAGCCCCCTCCGGTATCTATATAAACCGGAGGGTTTTAGTCCATAGGACAACATACAATCATACCATAGGCTAGCTTCTAGGGTTTAGCCTCTCCGATCTCATGGTAGATCAACTCTTGTAATACTCATATCATCAAGAATAAATCAAGCAGGACGTAGGGTTTTACCTCCATCAAGAGGGCCCGAACCTGGGTAAAACATCATGTCCCCTACCTCCTGTTACCATCCGCCTTAGACGCACAGTTCGGGACCCCCTACCCGAGATCCGCCGGTTTTGACACTAACACCCCCCATTAAACGGAACCTACAGTGTTGCAACATGGTGCATATCCTAGAAGAACTTCACGAGGCAAAATTCTATGAGTAATCGTTTATAATTAGGCTCTCGCCGAAGGAATAGGTGGATCGCATAAAGGTAATTTCTTTGCTAAACTAGTAGGCAGTATCATAGTTGGATTTTTTGCATCTAGTTAATATGTGTGGTGTGTAGGCTTACCATAAGGACGAACAGTTTCTAAATAGAGAAATAAATAAGTCCAGATCGATGAAAGTATTATGAGAAACTTTCGACCGGCATCAATTCATGGTTTTTTGACGTTGTCCGCTGATGTAATGTTATTGGATCATCTAAGGGCGGCACATCATCGAATGATAGCACAACTTCTAAATATGCTATATGTGTTGGAAATATGCCCTAGAGGCAATAACAAATTGATTATTATTATATTTCCTTGTTCATGATAATCGTTTATTATCCATGCTAGAATTGTATTGATAGGAAACTCAGATACATGTGTGGATACATAGACAACACCATGTCCCTAGTAAGCCTCTAGTTGACTAGCTCGTTGATCAATAGATGGTTACGGTTTCCTGACCATGGACATTGGATGTCATTGATAACGGGATCACATCATTAGGAGAATGATGTGATGGACAAGACCCAATCCTAAGCATAGCACTAGATCGTGTAGTTCGTATGCTAAAGCTTTTCTAATGTCAAGTATCATTTCCTCAGACCATGAGATTGTGCAACTCCCGGATACCGTAGGAATACTTTGGGTGTGCCAAACGTCACAACGTAACTGGGTGGCTATAAAGGTACACTACAGGTATCTCCGAAAGTGTCTGTTGGGTTGGCACGAATCGAGATTGGGATTTGTCACTCCGTGTGACGGAGAGGTATCTCTGGGCCCACTCGGTAGGACATCATCATAATGTGCACAATGTGATCAAGGAGTTGATCATGGGATGATGTGTTACAGAACGAGTAAAGAGACTTGCCGGTAACGAGATTGAACAAGGTATCGGGATACCGACGATCGAATCTCGGGCAAGTATCATACCGATAGACAAAGGGAATTGTATACGGGATTGATTAAGTCCATGACATCGTGGTTCATCCGATGAGATCATTGTGGAACATGTGGGAGCCAACATGGGTATCCAGATCCCGCTGTTGGTTATTGACCGGAGAACGTCTCGGTCATGTCTACATGTCTCCCGAACCCGTAGGGTCTACACACTTAAGGTTCGATGACGCTAGGGTTATAAAGGAAGTTAGTATGTGGTTACCGAATGTTGTTCGGAGTCCCGGATGAGATCCCGGACATCACGAGGAGTTCCGGAATAGTCCGGAGGTAAAGATTTATATATGGGAAGTCCTCTTTTGGTCACCGGAAGAGTTTCGGGGTTTATCGGTAACGTACCGGGACCACCGGGAGGGTCCCGGGGGTCCACCAAGTGGGGCCACCTGCCCCGGAGGCTTGCATGGGCCAAGAGTGGTGAGGGACCAGCCCCTAAGTGGGCTGGTGCGCCTCCCACAAGGCCCAAGGGGCAGCTAGGAGGAAAAAGGAGGAAACCCTAGGCTTAGATGGGCCTAAGGCCCACCCTAGGGGGCACCTCCCTCTCTCCCCCTCTTGGCCGCCCCTTGTTTCCCATCTAGGGCTGCCCCCCCTAGGGGTGGGAACCCTAGATGGGGCGCACCCTCCTCCCTCGCCCCTATATATAGTGAGGCTTGGGGCTGCCCATGACACGCGATTCGATCTCTCTTTGGTGCAGCCCTGCATCTCTTCTTCCTCCTCTCCCGTGGTGCTTGGCGAAGCCCTGCAGGATTGCCACACTCCTCCACCACCACCACGCCATTGTGCTACTGCTGGATTGAGTGTTCCTCAACCTCTCCCTCTCTCCTTGCTGGATCAAGGCGTGGGAGACGTCACCGGGTTGTACGTGTGTTGAACGCGGAGGTGCTGTCCGTTCGGCACTAGGATCATCGGTGATTTGAATCACGACGAGTACGACTCCATCAACCCCGTTCACTTGAATGCTTCCGCTTAGCGATCTACAAGGGTATGTAGATGCACTCTCCTTCCCCTCGTTGCTAGTCTCTCCATAGATAGATCTTGGTGACACGTAGGAAAATTTTGAATTTCTGCTACGTTCCCCAACAATATGAGGTAAGGGTGGTGCATCATTGAATGGTGCCGCAATCTCTAATCGTGCTAGTAAATGGCATGTTGTTGTTGTTCATGATGATGATGATGATGATGATGATTCCATGGATGAATTTTTGGAGTGTCATGCAAGCCATATTCTGGCCAATCGTAACATGACATGTAGCCATATAGGAATGATGTTAATGATGATAGTGATGATGACTTCACATAGGAGCGATGTGGTAACCTTGTATTGTATCTTTATTTGAGTTGTAGTGTGTCTTATTTATTAATCAAAATAAAGTTAGCTTACTTATGGAAAAAATAGTTAAAATTCAAAATAATAGAAGTCTGGTACATAGGTAAAGGTCACATAAGGGCCAATCATAACAATATATTTTGGATGAGGTTAGTGATCATAGTGAAGATGAATTCATGTAATGTTGCTTTGTTGATGTGGTAGCATTGTGTTGTATCTTAATTTGAGGTATGTTTTAATTGTAGCATTTAGATGTATTGTCATTTCAGTTTTAGCATGTCGTAATGTAGTTTTGCTTTTAGTAATTACAATGAATGTGTTAGCTCACTCATAGAAAAAAAATAGTTAGGAACTCATCAAATAGAATTTGATCCATAAATTTAAAAAGGTGACAGAAAGGTAGGAGTCTCATACATAAACAAAATGGTGTGATCGTGTTTTCTCGTAAAATGAAGTCTTGTGTGTTGGGGAACGCAGTATTTCAAAAAAATTACCTACGATCACGTAAGATCTATCTAGGAGATGCATAACAATGAGAGGGGAGAGTGTGTCTACATACCCTCGTAGACCGAAAGCGGAATCGTTTAGTAACGCAGTTGATGTAGTCAAACGTCTTCGCGATCCAATCGATCCAAGTACCGAACGTACGGCACCTGCGGGATCAGCACACGTTCAGCTCGATGACGTCCCTCGAACTCTTGATGCAGTTGAGGCCGAGGGAGAGTTCCGTCAGCACGATGGCGTGGTGATGGTGATGATGAAGTTACCGATGCAGGGCTTCACCTAAGCACTACAATGATATGACCGAGGTGTGTAACTATGGAGGGGGGCACCGCACATGGCTAAAAGATCAACTTGTGTGTCTTTGGGGTACCCCTCTCCCACATATATAAAGGGGAGAGGGAGAAGGAGGCTGGCCAAGCTGTGGCACGCCCAAGGGTGGGATTCCTACTCCAAATAGGATCCCCCCCCCCCCGCCTTTCCTATTCCCACAAGGAGAAGGGGGAAGGAGGAGGAGAAGAGAAGGAAAGGGGGGCTGGCCCCCCAACCCTAGTCCAATTCGGTTTGGGATAGGGGGGCGCGCGCCACTCCCTGGCCTGCCTCCTCTCTTCCACCACTAGGTCCATGAGGCCCAATAACTTCCCGGGAGGGGGGGGGGGTTCCGGTAACCCCCGGTACTCTGAAACGACCTGAACTATTCCGATGTCCGAATATAGCCTTCCAATATATAAATCTTATCTCTCGGCCATTTCGAGACTCCTCATCATGTCCGTGATCTCATCCGGGACTCCCAACAAACTTCAGTCATCAAATCACATAACTCATAATACAAATCGTCATCGAACGTTAAGCGTGCGGACCCTACGGGTTCGAGAACTATGTAGACATGACCGAGACATATCTCTGGTCAATAACCAATAGCGGAACCTAGATGCTCATATTAGCTCCTACATATTCTACGCAGATCTTTATCGGTCAAACCGCATAACAACATACGTTATTCCCTTTGTTATTGGTATGATACTTGCCCAAGATTCGATCGTAGGTATCATCATACCTAGTTCAATCTCGCTATCGGCAAGTATCTTTACTTGTTCCGTAATGCATCATCCCGTGACTAACTCATTAGTCAAATTGCTTGCAAGGCTCATAGTGATGTGCATTACCGAGAGAACTACTAGGAAAAGGCCTACTAATGGCGCACCTAATTTGGCCATTAATGGCGCATTAGTGGTGCGCCATTAGTAGCACGCCATTAGTATATTTTACTAATGGCGCACCACTGGTGCGCCATTAGTATCTGGTATACTAATGGCGCACCACGCGGTGCGCCATTAGTATAGCCCACAGTGGGCCATTAGTATGCCTCCCAGGGGACCATGTATACCCAGGTGCTTTGGCATACTAATGGCGCACAACAACAGGATGCGCTATTAGTAACTTCGGCATACTAATGGCGCACTGTTTAATGATGCGCCATTAGTATCCTTCGGCATACTAATGGCGCACTATGATGTGATGCGCCATTAGTACGAATATTAGGTTTTTTTCTGTTTTTTGCACAGGTTACAAAATGTATAAATGGACAAAATATAGACAGCACACATCAACAACAGATTCATGGAATAAAATAGAAGATTAGTCTCTGAATACAATTCATCATTTTAGTCTCCGAATATAATTCATCATATTAGTCTCCGAATTGAAAAGACCGAACAAAGATAGAACATTATATTACAAGTCTCGAGACCGCGAGTTTGTCTTCACATTACAAGTCGATATCGATCATCTAAACTACCATCACATAGAAGAGAGCTGCGGTCATCACGATGAAACTCGTCTTCATCCGGTTCCTCCAACGCTCCCTCCCCTCTCCCGCTAGATAGCGGGCGTATCTAGATTCGGCCTCGGCCCTAGTGGTGTACCCTTTGTAACTATTACCGCTGAATCGGTGAACCTGTCTCCGACACTCCTCCCAGTCGTTGTAGACTCCGGGAACCTTACCCTTGTACACCACATACCACGGCATCGCTATGCAGTAGCCAAACAAAACGTTAGTAACAATTCACAGACAATACATAAGCAACATATAAGTATGCAACAGAACGATCGGAAGAGAAAAGCAAAACATTAATAGCATCGATTACATGTAAGTTGAACGACTCTCGAAACCAAAGAGACATACTACAAGTTCATTAAAGTTTAATTACAACATGAGCCAATCGATGTTTCAGAACTAGACACAGCATCACTGTTTTCGACTCGACTCAAGGGACCGGAGCGTGGATGAAGCCGTCGTCTGTCGTGGGAGTAATGAAACAACGGGCGTTGTCAGCCTGCATTTGTAGGATTGTGTCGATGTCACTGTTGGACGGTTGATTTCTGAGGTAGAACTGCCCCGAGGTACGAAGGACATCTTGATGGATGATTTCCGCACACTCCGACTCAATGCGAAAGAATTCTTGTCTGATGTCCGCGTCCTGGATTTCCGACACGCTCGCGGCCCAATCTTTGAGTCTACTCGGTAGCAGAAGTTGATGATGGTCCCGTACGATCGCCCGCATGTGATGGATGGCGTAGTAGGCACCCTTCTGACCGCCAGTTGGCTGCTTGACGCAGCAGAACGTCGTATTTTGGGAGAACACGTGCTTGCCGTACTTACGAATAGGCCTGGTGAAGGTGCCTCCAGATTTGACATAGCCGGGGAGAACATCATCAAGAACCTTCTTGACATTTGTGTAGTCTACGTTCGACTGACGGTCCGGGTCGAAATATGTGGCCATGGAATATTTGGGGCTTAGGAGGATGAGCGTGCAACATGTGTCACTGCAGAAAACACGGAATGTTAAAAGAAAAACGATCGAAATCTAAGAATTCATATGTTACGGGGCGGTTGAGGGGAGGACTTACTCGGGAAAGTAAGGCACGAGGAAGTTATCCTTATCTTGGTTTGCCAGAATGACGCCTTCAAGGTAAGAACTCGCGACTTGCCAGTCCCCAGTGCTGCCCAAGATCTTGGCACGCATGTAGAAGGGGTCGACTATCACGATGTCCGGGGTCTTGTCGCGAATGATCCGCATCTCCATACTCAGCGAAAATAGCCGAACGAAGGTGTAGTGCAGTGGATGAAGGTTCAACATAGCATGGATGTCATCAAACCACAGGACGATCGTACCCCCGATGGAGTTATCCACAAAGCCCTTGCCCTCTGGCACCTTGGCCGCGAAAACCGGGTATGCCACATCCTTCTCTCCGAGACGCCGCTTCTCCAAAGAAAGAACACTGTCATGCAGACTCCGCATAGCACCGGTTGCAGCATCGAGCATATTTCTCGGTAGCATCGTCCTACCCGCCACATGCACCCTCCTCGAGATATCCTCAGGTGCAGATGGCCCGTCCTGAGCACGGATCGTACTCGGTGCCGGCTGGCCCGCACCCTTGTTAGTCTTTCTTTTGCGTGCCTTCTTCTTCTCCTGTAATGGGACCGAGTTCTGCTCACAGACCGCCTTCTTAAGTGTGTTGGGGCTGATAATATTTCGCTCCTCGCCTATCTGAGGCTCGGTGAAGTCGGCAGCTGGAGGCGTCTCCTGAGAGCTGAACGCTAGACGACGCCTGTTGCAACTTGGCTTCTCCGCGGTACCAGCTAGATCGCGCACGTCTTTTGTTGGGTTGGGTTCTTGAGAAGGAGGCCCCATGAAGTCGCCACCGTACCCATGATCGGCAAAGTACTGATCGACGTTGGCAAATGTATCATCATCATCGTCGTTCTGATCCTGTGCCATATGCATGTTTGGATCCAGTGGCATAGGGATGTCCGGCACCGTTGCAGCGGTCTTGCCATGGGGCCAACTTGGCGCCGGCACGACTGGCGGTGTTGTCTTTGGGGTGGTGTCCCCCGCCCCCAAACGAATCTGGCTCTTCGGCCAAAGCAGGGGCCAGCTCAGGCAGGCGCTGAGGGTCATCACGTCATCATCGTCGGCCCCAACGGGTCGAATCGGAGGTAACAACTCGTCGCAGCCTGGCAGCACCCGAACCAGTTGAACCCTAAACAAGTTGGGTGGCATCTGGGTACCGTGGAACAAGGGGTTGCCCGGTTGAACGATTTTGCCCTTGGCGACATCGACCAACTCGTTGTTCACGAAGTGCAGGAGAGTGCACGGAACATCGGCGGCGCCCTGCGAAAACATGTAGGGCGTCAGGGATGCCCAGTCAAAGCAAAGGAGATGAAGTCCTCGGCCGAGAGAGGCTTAATTAGTTACCGTGATGATGGCGTCGAGCTCGGCTAATGTCGAGGCACCGCCAACGGCGGGCATGCAGTTGACGGAGGGGCCGCTTGCTGCAGAGGTGCCGGCCGGCGTACACCCGGGTGCATTAACCTCCCGTGCCGGCGTCGGAGACACTAATGCCGCCTCCGTCGGAGACACCAATGGCCCCGCCATCGCGTTCTGCGAGTTGCTAGACGTGAAGCTATGAATCGGGGGCGGCCCCTGTTGGCCGCCCGCAATCGATGCACTAATCCCCTGGATCAAGGTAGGCACAATGGCGGTGATCGTCCTTCCGAGTTGTTGTTCCACTTGCTCTTGGACCATCTCTGGAATCCGCGCCACCTGTGCCCTGAGTTCTTGAACCTCGCGCGCCTGGCTTTCCGAGCTGGTCTTTTTCTCCTTTCGCCCACCAGTGTTATAGTATGACGACCATTTTGTCGACAAGCCTTTGTCGGCCACACGACCAGCTGACGTCGGCTTACTGAGCTTATCCTTGTTCTTCATTACATTCAACGCCCTATTTAGAGGGGTGTCCCAAGGGTTGCTCTTAGTCGACCCCGCGCTACTGCTTTCAGTCGCCTGCGGAAGGAATGTGAACCATTTAGAAATTTGGCTTCATTAATTAGAATGCAACCATATGAAGCTAATTACGCGGGGGTGTATTCCTTACCAGAACAAGCTCAAGCTCCCTGGTCTTCGGATCTGTGGTAAGCTCCTTTGTTTTCGGGTCCTTCTTGTACCGGGCCCTGACAAAGTTCCTGGTCTGCTTGTCACCGTATTTATCGAAGAGGGGCGGTAGGCCTTGCTCGGCATGGTCCGCATCCTCCTTGTCCCATATAGGCTCCGCCACTCTGTAACCGCCGGGACCGAGTGTGTGTTCCCCTAAGTTCAGCTCCCGCATTTCTTTCCCCCACTTACTTGAATCGGAGCTTGCGGTGCTCGAGCAATTGATCTTGAAGTCGTTGTAGTCATCTTCGGTGATCGAAGGATTTTTCTCCTTGATCTTCTCATAACTCTCACCTTTCTGGATCATTCTCTTCACATTTCTTTTCCAAGTAGACAGAGTCGTGCTCATCTTTGTGAGGGCAGAATTGTTCACTTTATTCCCTTTGAGGCTTGTGTTTTCAAATTCAGCGGGGAACTTGTATCGTTCGTGCAGCTTCGTGAAGAGGAGGTTGCGCAAATTCCCTCGGTCAGGATGCCTGAGGTTCTCGGTGTTGATCGAGACGGTGCTCCGGAGAATGCACCCGAGCTGAAGCGAGTACCCCTTGACTATTCGTTCGGGCGCCATTGGATTCCCGTCGGAGTCCACTTCAGTAACTTCCTCCTTGAGGGTGCGGAGCACGGTCGGGCGCCGGTCCTTCCGTTGCCTCTTCAGTTGGCTGCCATCTGTGCGTGCGCCGCCATCATCAGTGGTGGCATCCTCGGCGGCACCATCAGTGGTGGCATCAGTGGGGTCATCCTCGGCGGTACCATCAGTGGTCTCAGGATCGGTGGGGAAGGCGGCGGCCTCATACAAGTGAGGTTGTTCCTCCATCTCCTGGGACAGCTCCCAGAATGCCTTGACGCCTGAACCCCCGGCCTCATCGTTTTTGGCCATGTTTCTCTCTAAATAGGAACAAAGTTTGGTCAAAAAGTTGGTTATTGTCAAGGAACAAGATCATGGTCTCATCATTTAGGGTTTGTCGACACCGAGGAGAATTCTAAGTTGGCCCTAATCACTTGGCTCTATTGCCGCCTATGGTTTAATGTAGCTAGAATAAAGGGGCACTTGATCCTACTTAATTAACTACTAAGATACCCCGGCCCATGCATTAGTCACAAGTACCCCATATGTCCTATTTTTAGCAAAGTCATGCTAAAATTCACGGAAAATTTCAGCATGACCTTTGCTGAAAATAGGACATATGGAGTACCCAAATTTGCCGGAACGGAAGTTAATCGACATTCCAGCAAACTCAAGGGCCTCTCGAGTGGACAAGGCAAAAAAGGCCTTTATCACAACATGGAAAATACATTGGCATGTGAAGAGGTGAAACAATATATGCATCTCCAAGCAGTATCATATGGTCAGCAGCAGTTGACTGACAGATGCACCAAATACAACAATTCCAATTGCAATCTCCAAACGAAAACTACCCCAAAAAAAAGGTGACCTCCAATGTCATACTAGCAGTCATGTGGCAGTTCATCTACAGTACAACAACATTTTTGCAAACAAAGATTCAATCAGAAGGCATGTGGCAGTTCACTTTCAGATTTGTAGGCAGGATGCAATTTCAACTTAGATTGACAAACACACGGTGCAGGATGCAATTTCACTTGAAGAATTTTAAAGGAATGTAGACGAAGGTCAGATAGACAATTCATGGAACCCATATTCTATTATATAAAAAAGGGCAACAACCTTTAAAAAGAAAACAGCCAAGTGGGTATGAAATCACCAAACCACATAGCACCAAGCAGGTCTGAGTTCACCACACCACATAGCAGCAAGGGGAAAAGACAAATTCAGGAGACAATGTAAAATGCCAAATCAACACTAGCACTATCAGAATAAAGTGGTTGCATCAAGAAGCTAGTTTATCCGGACATGTAGATATAGGGATACAAGGATGCACTGCTTCCTATTTATAATTAGTTCTCCTTTTATATGCTGCATACTTTAGTTCAGGTGTTTATGTTCATCTGATTATGACACCATACAGCGATCAAGAGCATCTAGTTTTATTCATTATAGCAGGGTACAACCATCAGATGGTTAACATATAATTTTCTTCTAAATGCAAGAGTAGCCATACAAGCACATGGAAGCAAAAGAAATCTCCCAGCTAAGGCCACACATCTCATACCTAACTGAACTTTTCCATAATGGTAGCATATATTTAGGTTCATCCCTTTTGACAATAGCAGGCTATAACAAATGCAAAACCATGGTCACTATTGCGGTTTTGCACACAGACCTATTAATAGGATATCAAGTAAAGTTATCCAACAGGAGGTTCAGGCTTTTTACCATCGCAGGCTGTAGCAAATCCTAATTGCAGAGAAGGGCGGGATGAGTAGTACTATTATGCATGAACCCTAATCCTTGAACCCTAATCCTAATTTCTTCACCAAGCAGCAAGCAGCATTGTAACAAAAATTAAAAATTTCTTCAGCAAGCAGCAAGCAGCATTAGTGAACTACAAGCAAGCAGCAAGCAGCAAGCAACAGAGGGGGGAGGGGGAGAGGAGGAGGGGGAGCTCACGGGGGCGGTGGTGTGGACGGGGCGATGAGGTGGGGCGACGAGGTCCGGGTGGTGGTGGTGCGACGAGGTGCGGGAGGCGACGAGGTCCGGGTGGTGGTGGTGCTCCGGTGACGGTGGTGTGGACGGGGCGGTGTCCGGGCCACCGGCGACGAGGGCGGCGGGGTGATGGCGTCCAACGCGACGGGGAGAGCGGCGCCGAGGAGACGAGGACGACGGGGCGGCGGGGAGACGAGGACGACGGGGCGGCGGGGCGGTGGCGTCGGGAGAGGAGAGGGCGGCGTCGGGAGAGGAGAGGGGAAGGGGATCGAGGGCGAGGGTGAGGGAGAGAGAGGGGATAGGGAGGGGCCGGGAGGAAATATGGATGGGGGCGGCACAATACTAATGGCGCACCACCCCTTGGTGCGCCATAAGTACATCCATACTAATGGCGCACCTCACCGTGGTGCGCCATTAGTAGGTTTTTTCTTCTTATAGCAATGGCACAATACTAATGGCGCACCACCCCTCGGTGCGCCATAAGTACATCCATACTAATGGCGCACCTCACCATGGTGCGCCATTAGTATTTTTTTTATTTCTGCTCGAGCCAACAGGTTATCTTCCACCTGACCTGATTCACACCAAGTTGCCTCTACTAGCTTTACTGGTTAGCAGCTAGTTCTCACACTAGGAGGTCTGGGGTTCGATTCCCAGGCTCCACAAATTTTTTTTATGCATTTAAAATGCTGTTTTATCCTTATTTGTGTTTAAATATGTTCAAACTTGTTTAAATCATAACAGTAATAATTTTTTATAAGACAGTAATAATTTTTTAAATAATATCATCAAACAGTAATGCCGGTGGAGCGGGGGAGGGTGCGCGGGGTGCGGGGGGTCGGCGGGGGGTCAGCGGCGGCGGTTGAGTAGGGGAGGGGTGCGGGGGGTCGGCGGCGGCGGCCAGTGGACCGGGGGGTGCTCGGCGGCGAGGGGACCGGATCTGGCGAGGTGGGATAGCGATCGAGATGGAGGGGGATCGAGATCGAGTGTCCATGAAATTTAAAAATATTCATGATAGTTCAAAAAGTGCCCATGAAATACAATCGAGAAATGAAGGCTATGATTTAAATACAATCGATCTTAGCTAGCTATCTGTTCACAATCTTGTTGCCCTTCTTTTTCACAAATGGAGTTCTTTTGTGGAACGGACGTCCTTTAGGTAGGGTGGTCCTGCTTCTTCTTGTGGTGTATGCTGCTACTTCATCATCGTCGTCATGTTTGATCCTCGGGTCGCCGTACTTGTCGAAGTCTTGCTCATTGGCTACTCCATCCATTCCGATGATCTTCCTTTTGCCTCTCCTCACGACAACACGACTGGGCTTTGACGGGTCGGTAATGAAGAAGCATTGGTCCACTTGGGAAGCCAGTACCCATGGCTCATTTTTTCGCGGTGACGTTTGCGCCCGCGGTCTTGGATTTGGCTTCGGGTATAACCATGGTGGTGAAATACCGGTCTTCTTTTAGGACGCTCTTGGCCCATCTGACACGGAACATCGGGACCTTCTCTCCAGCGTAGCTCAGCTCCCAGATCTCCTCGATCCTTCCGTAGTATCTATCCTTGTCGTTACCGGTGTAGGATTCCATCGTTACCCCGGAGTTCTGATAACCATCGCTCTTCATGTCCTTGGCCTCGGTGTAGAATGTGTAGCCGTTGATATCGTACGCCTCATAGGTCATCAGGTTGTGCTCGGCGCCCTGTGACAAGGCGAATATGAGTTGTTCTTCCGCGGAAGAATCCTCATGTAAAGGGTACGACAGAAGCTTCTGCTTGAACCAACGCGTGAAACATGAGTTGTGCTCTTTGAGTATATCTCCGTCCGTCCTCTGTTGGCCTCGGTCATTGTACGTCTTCTTAATAAAGGTTTTGTGCTGTACCACCCAAGGATCGACCACGTCTATGTGTTGTAGCGCGACTAGGTTTGCTCTTTCAAAGTCGGCGAGTCGACCCTCGAAGTCGACATGCATTTCGCGATGACCCTCACGGTGACCCCATCCAGCGAGCCTGCTGAGGTGCCTGTTGACGGGCAGACCAATGGGGTTCTCGATGCCTAGATAATTCGTGCAGTAGGAGATGCACTCTTCGGTCAGAAAGCCCCTGGCTATGCTTCCCTCTGGACGTGACATGTTGCGAACGTATCCTTTGATGACACCATTCATCCTTTCGAACGGCATCATGCTGTGCAGGAATGTCGGCCCGAGTTGGATGATATCGTCCACGATATGGACCAGTAGATGCACCATAACGTCGAAGAATGCGGGCGGGAAGTACATCTCAAGCTCGCATAGTATCACCACGATCTCTTCCTGTAGTCTTCTGAGTTGCCTCACGCCAACAGACTTCCGAGAGATGACGTCAAAAAAGTTGCTGCCAAATAGGGTTTCACGGACGTGCGCGTCCATGATCCCACGGATTGCAACTGGAAGTATCTGCGTCATCAACACGTGACAGTCGTGAGACTTCATCCCGCTGAACTTCTGCTTCGCTGGGTCTAGGTATCTGCTTATCTTCCCTGCGTAACCGTAAGGAAGTTTTACTCCTCCTGACTTAGAGTGAAGCACGCGGGAGGGTAGTCATTTCCGGTCTTCCTGGCCTTCTTGCCTTTGCGATGACTTTCCGTGTCCTGCTTCGCCTCATCATCATCATCATCATCATCATGATCATCATATATAGTGTGAAGCTCCTGCCTGATGCCCATTGATTTCAAGTCTGCCCTTGCTTTCGGCCCATCTTTGGTCCTCTCTGGCATGTTAAGCAGGGTACCAAGCAGACTCTCGCACACGTTCTTCGTGATATGCATGACATCAAGGCTGTGAGGCACACGGTGGATCTTCCAGTACGGCAAGTCCCAGAAAACAGACCTCGTTTTCCATACCTTCAGCAGCGGCTCTGGCGCCTTTTGCTTCTTTCCCGGCTCTGGCGCCTTTTGCTTCTTTCCTGGCAGTGGGCAGTCTTTCCAATTTTTCAACAGCTCGTCTATTTCCTCGCCGCTCCGCGTACGCGGGCGTCCTCGGGGTTCGGTTTCACCATTGAACAGATGCTTGCGGTTTCTCCACGGGTCATCGTCGCGAAGCCACCTTCGATGTCCCATGAACACGGTTTTCGAAGACCCGGGATCTCTATCTAGCTGGCAATACGTTGTGTCATCCATGCACCTGGCGCATCCAGAAAATCCGTGGACCACCTGCCCCGCGACATATCCGTAACCGAGATAGTCGTGCACCGTCGTGAGCAGCGCGGCTCTCATAGGGAAATATTCTTTCTCTGCGGCGTCCCACGTATTGGCTGGCGTTTTCCACAGCGTGTCAAGCTCCTCTTTTAGCAGCCCCAAATACAGATTGATGTCGTTCCCTGGTTGTTTCGGTCCTTCAATTAGCATACTCATGTGAATGTACTTCCTCTTCATGCACAACCAGGGGGGAAGGTTGTACATCCATACAAACACAGGCCAGGTGCTATGTGTGCTTCTCTGGCTGCCAAACGGATTGACTCCATCGGTGCTCGCGCCCAGCACGATGTTCCTTGGATCGTTCCCAAATTCTGGGTCTTCGAAGTTCAACGCTTGCCACTGGACTTGTCTTTTTTATCTATCTCCGGATCATTTGCGTCATCTTCTCGCTTCTTCTCCTCCCTATCCGCGTGCCAACGCAAGAGCTTCGCTACCTTAGGGTGCGCGAAATACCGCTGCAGACGAGGAGTGATCGGAAAGTACCACACCACTTTTCGAGGAGCTTTCTTCCTCTTCTTGTATCGAGTGACGCCGCACACCGGACATATGGTAGACTCCGCGTGCTCGTCCCGATAAATGATGCAATTGTTCATGCACACATGGTATTTCACGTGCGGTAAATCCAGAGGACACACGATTTTCTTCGCCACCTCCAAACTGGTCGGGCACTTGTTCCCCTTGGGAAGACGTTCGTGCCAGAATGACATGTTCTCGTCGAAGCATGCGTCGGTCATTTTGTGTTTTACCTTCATCTCCAGAGCCATGAGCGTTACTTTCAGGCGGGTATCCTCGGGCCTGCATCCTTCATACAATGGAGTGACCGCGTCTAACTCAAGTTGATCCATCTTGGCTTTCTCTCAGGCGGCAGCTCTTGCGTTATCCGTCTGCTTGAGAAGCAGCTCTTGAATATGAGGGTCCTGCACCCAGCCCATCGATGGTCCAGCGTCGTCTGCTCCAGCATCTTCCTCATCATCCTGTCCTGCATCTTCTACATGATGACTGTGTACAGCATCACCGTCGTGATCATCTCCTGGGGATTCTTCATCTTCTCGCCCACCCGAGCCGCGGTGGTTGTCTTGCCGCCCTTCCTCATTTCTTGCCCGGCCCCCATGGACGACTTTGTAGTCATCTTCATCACCTTGCCAACGATAGCCATCCATGAAACTACGCAAGAGCAGGTGGTCCCGCACCTGCCCGGATTCCGAGTCCGCAATAAGGCTCTTCAGCTTGCATCTTCGACACGGACATCTTATCTCCGTCTCATTTTTTGAAGCATCTCGGCCTTCGCAGACCTCAAAAACCTATTCACGATGCCTTCGGTCATCATGCGGACCATGGTCGCCTGCGGGGTAGAGCAAAATGATATTTTAGAACCAAGAAAAAATTTGGCATGACTTTCCCTAAAAATAGGACCAAAAAGAATGCTTAATGCCAAAATTCTCGCCGAAACGGAAATGAATCAACATTCCGGCAAAATATTGGCAACTATCGCATTTCAAATACCGGTACACCTCCAAACACAAACACATATGCAACACCACAAACATATGCAACACCACGAACATACATAGATCTAGCTAGGCCATAAAAAGTGCATGTGCACATTGTTGTAGGAAGAAATACATAAATATAGCTTCCCCCATTACTTACCTATCAAAACAAGGTAATTTAACCACTTAAATTGAATGAATCTATGGTGGAAATGAGGTGAAAAAGAGGAGGCACCCGAGACAAGGATGAGGTGGAGAGAATGAAGTGGGGAGAAAGTGAGTGTGGGTAGGAGAGGCTCCCCAAAATATCTTGTTGCTGCCCACTTACTAATGGCGCACCAATCCAAATGCGCCATTAGTAATCCAGGTTACTAATGGCGCACCATCTGGTGGTGCGCCATTAGTAGTTTTGCAAAAAAAAATACTAATGGCGCACTGTCCCCCAGTGCGCCATTACTAGTTTGAACTAGTAATGGCGCACGGTGAAACAGTGCGCCATTAGTAGTTTTGCAAAAAAAGGGAATAAAAAATATAATAAAAAAACAACATTAGTGGCGCACTTTCCGACAGGTGTGCCATTACTAGTTACAACTAGTAATGGCGCACTTTTTCTGGATGCGCCATTAGTATGTTTGGACAGGCGCACTAGTTAAAAAAAATTGATACTAATGGCGCACCCTATGCCAGGTGCGCCATTAGTAGTTTCAACTCTAATGGCGTACCAGATGGTGGTGCGCCATTACTATATACTAATGGCGCACCGCCTGTCAGGTGCGCCATTAGTGTCAATCCCATCTATAGCCCTTTTCCTAGTAGTGGAGGGCCCAGAGATACCTCTCCAATACACGGAGTGACAAATACTAATCTCGATCTATGCCATGTCAACAAACACCATCGGAGACACCTGTAGAGCATCTTTATAATCACCCATTTACGTTGTGACGTTTGATAGCTGATACGTCTCCGTTGTATCTATAATTTTTGATTGTTCCATGCCAATATTATTCAACTTTCATATACTTTTGGCAACTTTTTATACTATTTTTGGGACTAACATATTGATCCAGTGCCCAGTGCCAGTTCCTGTCTGTTGCATGTTTTTGGTTGCGCATAATATCCATATCAAATGGAGTCCAAACGGGATAAAAACGGACGGAGATACTTTTTGGAATATTTGGAAAATTCCGGAAGAAAAATCCACGCAAGACGGTGCCTGAGGTGGTTGAGGGAGTCCTAGATTAGGGGGTGTTCGGGTAGCCAGACTATACCTTCAGCCGGACTCCAGGACTATGAAGATACAAGATTGAAGACTTCGTCCCGTGTCCGGATGGGACTTTCCTTGGCGTGGAAGGCAAGCTTGGCGATGCGGATTTTTAGATCTCCTACCATTGTAACCGACTTTGTGTAACCCTAACCCTCTCCGGTGTCTATATAAACCGGAGGGTTTTAGTCCATAGGACAACTTCATCATACAACAATCATACCATAGGCTAGCTTTTAGGGTTTAGCCTCCTTGATCTCGTGGTAGATCTACTCTTGTACTACCCATATCGTCAATATTAATCAAGCAGGACGTAGGGTTTTACCTCCATAAAGAGGGCCCGAACCTGGATAAAACATCGTGTTCCTTGCCTCCTGTTACCATCCGGCCTAGACGCACAGTTCGGGACCCCCTACCTGAGATCCGCCGGCTTTGACATCGACATTGGTTCTTTCATTGAGAGTTCCTCTGTGTCGTCGCTTTTAGGCCCGATGGCTCCTTCGATCATCAACAACGATGCAGTCCAGGGTGAGACTTTTCTCCCCGAACAGATCTTCGTCTTCGGCGGCTTCGCACTGCGGGCCAATTCGCTTGGCCACCTTGAGCAGATTGAAATCTACGCCCCTGGACATCAGGTCAGGTTTGGAAGCCTAAACTACACGTCTGACATCCGCGGGGACTTGATCTTCGATGGATTCAAGCCATAGCCAAGCGCGCCGCACTGTCTCGATGGGCATGATATAGCTCTGCCGCCGAACAGCGCCTTGGAGGCCACACATGCATTGGTTCGGACCATTGATTCGGAGCCTACTGCGCCGATCGAGGATCAGCGGTTGGACTGTCACATCCCTAGCTTCTGGTAATGCTCTAGGCTAGCTTCATGTGTGCACCATGTCTAAATTCTGAAATTTGAAATGAGGAAATTGAAAGCCTCAGAAATCATTTTAATAAAGGGGCAAGAAACCCTAAAATTGCAATCAGCAAATCCAAAATGCCCTAGAAATAGCTCTGACAATTTTGGCAAGAGTTATAAATCAAACCAAAATTTTGGAACATTTCTAAGGAATTATTTGGGCTCTGATTTTAAATCAATAATTATTTGAATTGGATTTATATCTACTATTAAATGAATATATGTCCAATAATTCTGAAATATTTTATGGAGCTTTGGTTTAATTCTTTTAGCTTCAAAAAAATATTTCCAGAAGCAACAAAATTGATTTGGTTTCAAAACCAAATTCAAAACAAACCTGCAAAATAGAAAACAGATAAGATTAGAAAAATAGAAATGAAACAACAGAGTTACCTGGCCTTACCTGAAGCCGGCCGAGCTGGCAGCCCAGCCAACAGGCCCAGCCCACCAGCACCACCGTCCTCAAGCTCCTGCCAAGAGGACGCGCGCGCGTGGTCGCCGCGTGCAGGCACGCGCCGTGCCACCTCCACCTTGCCTGCGTGCCCCCTCGACGGCCTGGACGGCTCCAGACGACGCCACGCAGCCCTCTCGACCCCCTGCACTCCTCTCCTCTCTCCCGTGGCGATTTCCCTCTCTGTCCCTCTCTCCCGCGACCGTCCGCGAGAGCCCGAGAGCGCCGACGAGCACCACCACGGCCACTGGCCCTCCCTCGCCCCGTTGATGCTCCCAGAAGCACCGCCGCATCCTCCTCTTCCTCTCCACCGAGCCGCGCCCCGCCGGACGCCTCGAAGCACCGTCACCATCGCCGTCTTCCTCCTCGGGTGCCGAAGCTCACCGTCGTCGATTCGCCGTCTCCGACGCGTCCGCGAGGCCGCTGACCATCCCTACGTGTTCTCCGTGAGCTCCTGCCCCTTCTCCCCCTCTCCGTTCTCGCTCTCACACGCCGGAGCCATCGCCCCCTTGTCGACCGAAACCCGCCGCCGCCGCGCTCGTCGCCGGTGATGCTCCGGTGACCATTTGGTCCCGGGCATGCGCCCATCGTACTCACCGCACCCCGTAGATGCCGTAGGTGCTATGCACACATCACCACGGCCACCGCCACCGCGTCCCCGCTCGTGTCCGAACTCCGGCGCCGCCCCGAGCTCGTTTCCGACGAGCTCCGGCCGCCCTAGCTGTTGCTGCTTGCAGGGATGGATGCGGGCGAGCTCCAGCTCCTCGCGGATGCCCTCCGCCGCTCGTTTCGTCGCCTATGTTGCGTTTCCCAGCCGCGCCGCCGTCTCAGGCCTCGCCGGCGTCACGTCGCCGGCGGGGTTGACCCATTTGACCACGTGGGCCCCGCCCCCTGGTCAAACCTAGATTAGGAGTTAAGCTAACACTAATTTAGTTAGGTTAGCCGCTGACATGTGGGCCCCGACCCCACTGACATTTTAGTTAGGCTTAATCTAAGTTTAATTTACCATATTAAATAGCTGAGTCAATGACATATGGGTCCCGCACGTCAGGTCTGACCTGGGCCCGGCCCTGTTGACCTGCTGACGTCATAATGACGTAGTGCTGACGCAGTAAAGGAATTTCTGGATTTAAAATTATTCAGGAAATTCCAGAAAATAGTTAAAACTTTGAAAAATCATAGAAATTCAACCGTAACTCCAAATGAGATAAATTATATATGAAAAATTATCAGAAAAATTCAAGGAATCTGTTTATGGCATTTTCATGCATGTTTGAACAACTTAACCTCACTGTTTAGTCCAAAACATGATAATGCACTATTTGAATTCATAGTTTGAATTTGAATTTGAACCTAGTGTTCAAACCAACTCCATTTAACTTGTTGTTAGTTGCATTAGCTCAATCCACAGCATATTGCCATGTCATGATCATGCATCATATTGTTGCATTGCATTGATTGTATTCCTTCTCTATTGCCGGTATTTGTCCCCTCTCGGTAGACGTGGTACCGACGTTGTGATCGTTGACACTGATGAAGACCCAATGATATCTTCAGAAGTGCCAGGCAAGCACAACCCCCTTGTTCATTCGGATACAAACCCACTCTCTCGCTCCTGCTCTCTTTTACTGCATTAGGACAACAACGATTCATCTGTTACTTGTTGCGGTAGTTGAACCCCTTATCCTCTGCATGACCTGTCATTGCCACAGTAAATAGATGAAAACCACTAGCATGAGTAGGAATTGTTTGAGCCCTAATGTGCCTACTAATTCATGCTTGTTTGTCATGCCTTCTACTGCTTAGAGTTGAGTCAGGTCTGATTCATCGGGGATGGATCGGAGATGTGTAAACATGTCCTACTGTTGAGAGCTAAGTGTGTGAACACGATTTGGTAAAGGTAGCGGTGAGAGGCCATGTAGGAGTACATGGTCGGTTGTCTCATTGCAGCCGTCCTCAGGAACTGAGCTCTGTGTCTGTGATCCATGAACAGCTACTACCACTCATTGGGATCCTTAATTGACCCTCTCGGCTTCTTAATCACCCTAGTACTCTGTCCAGGAGTTGCAACTAGTTTCTGGTGTTTGTAGGATATGTGTTGGCGGCTGTGCGTAGCGCTGACCCTAGGGGTGGGCTATGTTGCGGTAGATACATCGTGGATGGGTGTACCGGGCGCCCGTTTGGTGTCTCGGGAACCCTGCACACATCGTTTGGGGCTGTGAGCGGAACTCCGGCCGGATCTCCTCGCGGATGGAACCCGAATAGGCGATAAACCTGGACTAGAGACTTAAGTGTTTAGGTAGGCCGTGGCCGACACCCTCGCCCGGCTTCCGCTTGAAGGTTGCCGAGGTACATGACGTGTACAGGGCTATAAGTGGCGGGGGCGTGGGTGAAGAAGTACACCCCTGCAGGGTTATCAATATCTATTCGAATAGCCGAATTCCTCGGAT
Organism: Triticum monococcum; assembly: GCA_034509565.1. NCBI lineage: Eukaryota > Viridiplantae > Streptophyta > Magnoliopsida > Poales > Poaceae > Triticum > Triticum monococcum. The sequence goes on along the minus strand of CM067842.1, from coordinate 22,901,258 downwards.
ATGGAAACTTGGACCCCTTGCATAGTTCATAGACAAGTGAAAGTGGATACCATAAAACTCGCAAGATAAGCGTGAGTGCTATGGATGGCCTTCTCGTAGGGAGACGGGAGCGGATCCATAGTGGTGTATTGAATGGTGAATGTGTGGACTCGTGTGCGCCACCTCAAAAGAGTTGCTCGCAATCGTAGTTCAGGTTAGCCACTGAGTCAAAGCTGGCTTGCTGTAGTTAAACTCCACCACCCCCTTGTTGATACTGATGCATATGTAGTTTAGTTCTGATGTAAGTCTTGCTAAGTACCTTTGTACTCATGTTTGCTTAATTTATGTTTTGCAGAGAGACTTCAGTCTCGCTAGTAGTTCCACGTGGACTTCGACGTTTAGCTTGATACCTCAGCTACGATCTTGTGCCCTCGACAGGATCTGGTAGATAGTCAGGCTTCTCAGCCTTTTTCATTTATAGATGTCTGTACCCAGACATGTTAAGCTTCCGCATGTGCTTTGCATTGTATGCTATGATTGTTGGGTCGTGAGACCCATGTTTGTAATATCTCGCTCCTCGGAGCCAAATGAACAAATACTTGAGTTGTAGAGTTATGTTGTGATGCCATGTTGTATTTACACATATCGAGCATATTGTGTGTATGATTGAAAAGCTTGGTATGAGTGGGATCCGACAATCTAGTTGTTTATCCTTAGCAGCCTTTCTTATGGGGAAATGTAGTCTAGTGTTCCTCGAGCCATAGTAGTCCGCTACAGCCCGGTTCACCGGAGTCCTGCTAGCCCAGCACTACTGTTCAGGACACTTGACTGGCCGGCATGTGTTTCACTTCATCCCTATGTCTATCCCTTCGGGGAAATGTCACGCGGTGATTTCCGGAGTCCTGCCTAGCCTGCAACAGCCCGGGACCCCCGGAGTCCTGTTAGCCCAGTGCTACAGCCCAGAATCACTCGTTGATGACCGACATGTTCGATGTGATTCATGTATGCCTGTCTCCATAGGTCTGTGCCGCTTTGGGTTCACGACTAGCCATGTCGGCCCGGGTTCTTTGTCATATGGATGCTAGCGACACTATCATATACGTGAGCCAAAAGGCACAAACGGTCCCGGGCCAGGTAAGGTGGCACCCGTGGAAATACCGTGCGTGAGGCCACAAAGTGATATGATGTGTTACATGCTAGATCGGTGTGACCTAGGATCGGGGTCCTGACATGGATGCTGCCTCAGGGGCTGCGATCTTAGAGGCGATCGAGCCGAACTGCAGCCCCGCACTCCGCATGGCCCGTGACTCCGAGGAGCCTGATTCCTCTCCAAACTCCGAGCCCCCGTGCCCCTGCCGATCGAATCCGATTGGGCGCCGATAATGGAGTTCACCGCCGCGGACATCTTTCAGCACTCGCCCTTCGGCAACATCCTGAATTCTCTAAAGTCTCTCTCTTTATCAGGAGAGCCCTGGCCGGACTACGGTCAGCAAGGTTGGGATACGGACGATGAAAAAATTCAAAATTCACCCACCACCCACTTCGTAGCCATTGTCGACGACTTAACCGACATGCTTGACTTCGACTCTGAAGACATCGATGGCATTGACGACGATGCAGGAGACGAACAAGAACCAGCACCTGTAGGGCGCTGGAAGGCCACCTCGTCATATGACATATATATGGTGGACACTCCAAAGGATGGAGATGGCGATGGAACAGGGGGGACGATACCTCTAAGAAACAGCCCAAGCGCCGGCGTCAGCGGCGCCGCTCTAAATCCCGCCAAAGCAAAAACGGTGATTCCGGCACGGGAGATAATACTACTCCGGATAGCACCGAAGAACACCCCCTCCAGCAAGATTCAGCACAGGAGGACAGAGAAGCCATCCCTCACAAGAGGGCGGCGGACCAAGAGGTTGAGGACAATAATTATATGCCTCCCTCCGAAGATGAGGCAAGCCTCGACGACGACGAGTTTGTCATGCCAAAGGATCTCGCCAAACAAGAGCGCTTTAAACGCAGGCTTATGGCCACGGCAAGCAGCCTCAAGAAAAAGCAGCAACAGCTTAGAGCTGATCAGGATTTGCTAGCTGGCAGATGGACTGAAGTCCTTGCGGCTGAAGAGTATGAACTCAAACGCCCCTCCAAGAGTTACCCAAAGCACAGGCTGAAGGAAATATGCCCTAGAGGCAATAATAAAGTTATTATTTATTTCCTTATATCATGATAAAGGTTTATTATTCATGCTAGAATTGTATTAACCGGAAACATAATACATGTGTGAATACATAGACAAACAGAGTGTCACTAGTATGCCTCTACTAGACTAGCTCGTTAACCAAAGATGGTTATGTTTCCTAACCATGAACAAAGAGTTGTTATTTGATTAACGAGGTCACATCATTACTTGAATGATCTGATTGACATGACCCATTATATTAGCTTAGCACCCGATCGTTTAGTATGTTGCTATTGCTTTTCTTCATGACTTATACATGTTCCTATGACTATGAGATTATGCAACTCCCGTTTGCCGGAGGAACACTTTGGGTACTACCAAACGTCACAACGTAACTGGGTGATTATAAAGGAGTACTACAGGTGGCTCCAAAGGTAGATGTTGGGTTGGCGTATTTCGAGATTAGGATTTGTCACTCCGATTGTCGGAGAGGTATCTCTGGGCCATCTCGGTAATGCACATCACTTAAGCCTTGCAAGCATTGCAACTAATGAGTTAGTTGCGGGATGATGTATTACGGAACGAGTAAAGAGACTTGCCGGTAACGAGATTGAACTAGGTATTGGATACCGACGATCGAATCTCGGGCAAGTAACATACCGATGACAAAGGGAACGACGTATGTTGTTATGCGGTCTGACCGATAAAGATCTTCGTGGAATATGTAGGAGCCAATATGGGCATCCAGGTCCCGCTATTGGTTATTGACCGGAGACGTGTCTCGGTCATGTCTACATTGTTCTCGAACCGTAGGGTCCGCACGCTTAACGTTACGATGACAGTTATTATGAGTTTATGCATTTCGATGTACCGAAATGGTCGAGACGTAAAGATTGATATATTGGAAGCCTATGTTTGGACATCGGAAGTGTTCCGGGTGAAATCGGGATTTTACCGGATTACCGGGAGGGTTACCGGAACCCCCCGGGAGCCAAATGGGCCAACATGGGCCTTAGTGGAAAGGTCAGAGGGCAGCCCACATAGGGCTGCGCCTCCCCCCCTCTCCCTAGTCCTATTAGGACTAGGAGAGGGGCTGGCCACCTCTCTCTTTCACTTCCCACTTGAGGAAACCTAGTTGGACTAGGATTGGAGGGGGGAGTCCTACTCCCGGTAGGAGTAGGACTCCTCCTGCGCCTCCCACCTTGGCCGGCCAGCTCCTCCTCCTCCATCCTTTATATATGGGGGCAGGGGACACCCCAAGACACACAAGTTGATCCTTGAGATCGTTCCTTAGCCGTGTGCGGTGCCCCCTGCCACCAAATTCCACCTCGGTCATATCGTTGTAGAGCTTAGGCGAAGCCCTGCGTCGGTAGTACATCAAGATCGTCACCACGCCGTCGTGCTGACGGAACTCTTCCTCGACGCTTTGCTGGATCGGAGCCCGAGGATCGTCATCGAGCTGAACGTGTGCTAAGAACTCGGAGGTGCCGGAGTAACGGTGCTTGGATCGGTCGGATCGGGAAGACGTACGACTACTTTCTCTACGTTGTGTGATCGCTTCCGCAGTCGGTCTGCGTTGGTACGTAGACAACACTCTCCCCTCTCGTTGCTATGCATCACCATTATCTTGCGTGCGCGTAGGAAAATTTTCGAAATTACTACGTTCCCTAACAGTGGCATCCGAGCCTAGGTTTTATGGTTTGATGTTATTTGCACGAGTAGAACACAAGTGAGTTGTGGGCGATACAAGTCATACTGCCTACCAGCATGTCATACTTTGGTTCGGCGGTATTGTTGGACGAGACGATCCGGACCAACCTTACGCGTACTCTTACGCGAGACCGGTTCCCTCGACGTGCTTTGCACATAGATGGCTTGCGGAAGACTGTCTCTCCAACTTTAGTTGAACCAAGTGTGGCTACGCCCGGTCCTTGAGAAGGTTAAAACGGAGTCTATTTGACGAACTATCGTTGTGGTTTTGATGCGTAGGTGAGATGAGTTCTTACTTAAGCCCGTAGCAGCCACGTAAAACTTGCAACAACAAAGTAGAGGACGTCTAACTTGTTTTTGCAGGGCATGTTGTGATGTGATATGGTCAAGGCATGATGCTGATTTTATTGTATGAGATGATCATGTTTTGTAACCAAGTTATCGGCAACTGGCAGGAGCCATATGGTTGTCGCTTTATTGTATGCAATGCAATCGCAATGTAATGCTTTACTTTATTGCTAAGCGGTAGTGATAGTCACGGAAGCATAAGATTGGCGAGACGACAACGATGCTACGATGGAGATCAAGGTATCGCGCCGGTGACGATGGTGATCATGACGGTGCTTCGGAGATGGAGATCACAAGCACAAGATGATGATGGCCATATCATATCACTTATATTGATTGCATGTGATGTTTATCCTTTTATGCATCTTATCTTGCTTTGATTGTCGGTAGCATTATAAGATGATCTCTCACTAAATTATCAAGAAGTGTTCTCCCTGAGTATGCACCGTTGCCAAAGTTCGTCGTGCCCAGACACCACGTGATGATCGGGTGTGATAAGCTCTACGTCCATCTACAACGGGTGCAAGCCAGTTTTGCACACGCAGAATACTCAGGTTAAACTTGACGAGCCTAGCATATGCAGATATGGCCTCGGAACACGGAGACCGAAAGGTCGAGCATGAATCATATAGTAGATATGATCAACATAACGATGTTCACCATTGAAAACTACTCCATCTCACGTGATGATCGGTTATGGTTTAGTTGATTTGGATCACGTGATCACTTAGAGGATTAGAGGGATGTCTATCTAAGTGGGAGTTCCTAAGTAATTTGATTAACTGAACTTAAATTTATCATGAACTTAGTCCTGGTAGTATTTTGCAAATCATGTTGTAGATCAATAGCTCGCGTTGTTGCTTCCCTGTGTTTATTTTGATATGTTCCTAGAGAAAATTGTGTTGAAAGATGTTAGTAGCAATGATGCGGATTGGATCCGTGATCTGAGGTTTATCCTCATTGCTGCACAGAAGAATTATGTCCTTGATGCACCGCTAGGTGACAGACCTATTGCAGGAGTAGATGCAGACGTTATGAACGTTTGGCTAGCTCAATATGATGACTACTTGATAGTTTAGTGCACCATACTTAATGGCTTAGAATCGGGACTTCAAAGACGTTTTGAACGTCATGGACCATATGAGATGTTCCAGGAGTTGAAGTTAATATTTCAAGCAAATACCCGAGTTGAGAGATATGAAGCCTCCAACAAGTTCTATAGCTAAAAGATGGAGGAGAATCGGTCAACTAGTGAGCATGTGCTCAGATTGTCTGGGTACTACAATCGCTTGAATCAAGTGGGAGATAATCTTCCAGATAAGATAGTGATTGACAGAATTCTCTAGTCACCATGACCAAGTTAGTAGAACTTCGTGATGAACTATAATATGCAAGGGATAACGGAAACAACTCCCAAGCTCTTCGTGATGCTGAAATCAACGAAGGTAGAAATCAAGAAAAACATCAAGTGTTGATGGTTGACAAGACCACTAGTTTCAAGAAAAGGGCAAAGAGAAGCAGGGGAACTTCAAGAAGAACGGCAAGCAAGTTGCTGCTCAAGTGAAGAAGCCCAAGTCTGGTCCTAAGCCTGAGACTAAGTGCTTCTACTGCAAAGGGACTGGTCACTGGAAGCGGAACTGCCCCAAGTATTTGGCGGATAAGAAGAATGGCAAAGTGAACAAAAGTATATTTGATATACATGTTATTGATGTGTTCTTTACTAGTGTTTATAGCAACCCCTCAGTATTTGATACTGGTTCAGTTGCTAAGATTAGTAACTCGAAACAGGAGTTGCAGAATAAACAAAGACTATTTAAGGGTAAAGTGACAATGTGTGTTGGAAGTGGTTCCAAGATTGATAGGATCATCATCGCATACTCCCCTATACTTTCGGGATTAGTGTTGAACTTAAATAAGTGTTATTTGGTTTTTGCGTTGAGCATGAATATGATTTGATCATGTTTATTGCAATACGCTTATTCATTAAAGTCAGAGAATAATTGTTGTTCTGTTTACATGAATAAAACCTTCGATGGTCATACACCCAATGAAACAAGTTCGTTGGATCTCGATCGTAGTGATACACATATTCATAATATTGAAACCAAAAGATGCAAAGTTAATAATGATAGTGCAACTTATTTGTGGCAATGTCGTTTAGGTCATATTGGTATAAAGCGTATGAAGAAACTCCATGCTGATGGGCTTTCGGAATCACTTGATGCTTGCGAACCATGCCTTTTGGGCAAGATGACTAAAACGCCGTTCTTCGGAACAATGGAGCAAGCAATAGATTTGTTGGAAATCATACATACTGATGTATGTGGTCCGATGAATATTTAAGGCTTGAAGTGGGTATCATTATTTTCTGACCTTCACAGATGATTTGAGCAGATATGAGTATATCTACTTAATGAAACATAAGTCTAAAACATTTGAGAAATTCAAAGAATTTCAGAGTGAAGTAAAAAATCATCGTGACAAGAAAATAAAGTTTCTACGATCTGATCGCGGAGACAAATATTTAAGTTACGAGTTTGGTCTTCAATTAAAACAATGTGAAATAGTTTCATTACTCACGCCACAAGGAACACCATAGTGTAATGGTGTGTCCGAACGTCATAACCGTACTTTACTAGATATAGTGCGATCTATGATGTCTCTTACCGATCTACCACTATCGTTTTGGGGTTATGCATTAGAGACAGCTGCATTCACGTTAAAAAAGGGGCACCATCTAAGTCCGTTGAGACGACACAATCTGAACTGTGGTTTAGCAAGAAACCAAAGTAGTCGTTTCTTAAAGTTTGGGGTTGTGATGCTTATGTGAAAAAGTTTCATGCTGATAAGCTCAAACCCAAATCGGAGAAATATGTCTTCATAGGATACCCAAAGGAGACTGTTGGGTACACCTTCTATCACAGATCCTAAGGCAAGACATTCGTTGCTTATAATGGATCCTTTCTAGAGAAGGAGTTTCTCTTGAAAGAAGTGAGTGGGAGGAAAGTAGAAAACTTGATAAGGTAATTGTACCTTCTACCTTATTGGAAAATAGTACATCACAGAAAACTGTTTCTGCGACACCTATACCAATTAGTGAGGAAGCTAATGATGATGATCATGAAACTTCAGGACAAGATACTACTGAACCACATAGATCAACCAGAGTGAGATCCGCACCAGAGTGGTACGGTAATCCAATTCTGGAAGTCATGCTACTAGATCATGATGAACCTACGAACTATGAAGAAGCGATGGTGAGCCCAGATTCCGCAAAGTGGCTAGAAGCCATGAAATCTGAGATGGGATCCATGTATTAGAACAAAGTATGGACTTTGGTTGACTTGCCCGATGATCAGCAAGCAATTGAGAATAAATGGATCTTCAAGAAAAAGACTGACGCTGACGGTAATATTACTGTCTATAAAGCTCGACTTGTCGCAAAAAGTTTTTCGACAAGTTCAAGGGGTTGACTACGATGAGACCTTCTCACCCGTAGCGATGCTTAAGTCTGTCAGAATCATGTTAGCAATTGCCGCATTTTATGATTATGAAATTTGGCAGATGGATGTCAAAACTGCATTCCTGAATGGATTTCTGGAAGAAGAGTTGTATATGATGCAACCAGAAGGTTTTGTCGAACCAAAGGGAGCTAACAAAGTGTGCAAGCTCCAGCGATCCATTTATGGACTGATGCAAGCATCTCGGAATTGGAATATACGCTTTGATGAGTTGATCAAAGCATATAGTTTTATACAGACTTGCGGTGAAGCCTGTATTTACAAGAAAGTGAGTGGGAGCACTACAGCATTTCTGATAAGTATATGTGAATGACATATTGTTGATTGGAAATAATGTAGAATTATTCTGTAAAGCATAAAGGAGTGTTTGAAAGGAGTTTTTCAAAGAAAGACTTCGGTGAAGCTGCTTACATATTGAGCTTCAAGATCTATAGAGATAGATCAAGACGCTTGATAAGTTTTTTCAATGAGTACATACCTTGACAAGATTTTGAAGTGGTTCAAAATGGAGCAGTCAAAGAAAGAGTTCTTGCCTGTATTACAAGGTGTGAAGTTGAGTAAGACTCAAAGCCCGACCACGGCAGAAGATAGAAAGAGAATGAAAGTCATTCCCTATGCCTTGGCCATAGGTTCTATAAAGTATGTCATGCTGTATACCAGATCTATTGTATACCCTGCATTGATTTGGCAAGGGAGTACAATAGTGATCTAGGAGTAGATCACTGGACAGCGGTCAGAATTATCCTTAGTGAAATAAGGATATGTTTCTCGATTATGGACGTGACAAAAAGGTTCGTCGTAAAGGGTTACGTCGATGCAAGTTTTTGACACTGATCCAGATGAATCTAAAGTCTCAATCTGGATACATATTGAAAGTGGGAGCAATTAGCTAGAGTAGCTCCGTGTAGAGCATTGTAGACATAGAACTTGCAAAATACTTACGGATCTGAATGTGACAGACCCGTTGACTAAAATTATCTCACAAGAAAAACATGATCACACCTTAGTATTCTTTGGGTGTTAATCACATAGATATGTGAACTAGATTGCTGACTCTAGTAAACCCTTTGAGTATTGGTCACATGATGATGTGAACTATGGGTGTTAATCACATAGTGATGTGAACTATTGCTGTTAAATCACATGGCGATGTGAACTAGATTATTGACTCTAGTGCAAGTGGGAGACTGAAGGAAATATGCCCTAGAGGCAATAATAAAGTTATTATTTATTTCCTTATATCATGATAAAGGTTTATTATTCATGCTAGAATTGTATTAACCGGAAACATAATACATGTGTGAATACATAGACAAACAGAGTGTCACTAGTATGCCTCTACTAGACTAGCTCGTTAATCAAAGATGGTTATGTTTCCTAACCATGAACAAAGAGTTGTTATTTGATTAACGAGGTCACATCATTAGTTGAATGATCTGATTGACATGACCCATTATATTAGCTTAGCACCCGATCGTTTAGTATGTTGCTATTGCTTTTCTTCATGACTTATACATGTTCCTATGACTATGAGATTATGCAACTCCCGTTTGCCGGAGGAACACTTTGGGTACTACCAAACGTCACAACGTAACTGGGTGATTATAAAGGAGTACTACAGGTGGCTCCAAAGGTAGATGTTGGGTTGGCGTATTTCGAGATTAGGATTTGTCACTCCGATTGTCGGAGAGGTATCTCTGGGCCATCTCGGTAATGCACATCACTTAAGCCTTGCAAGCATTGCAACTAATGAGTTAGTTGCGGGATGATGTATTACGGAACGAGTAAAGAGACTTTCCGGTAACGAGATTGAACTAGGTATTGGATACCGACGATCGAATCTCGGGCAAGTAACATACCGATGACAAAGGGAACGACGTATGTTGTTATGCGGTCTGACCGATAAAGATCTTCGTGGAATATGTAGGAGCCAATATGGGCATCCAGGTCCCGCTATTGGTTATTAACCGGAGACGTGTCTCGGTCATGTCTACATTGTTCTCGAACCGTAGGGTCCGCACGCTTAACGTTACGATGACAGTTATTATGAGCTTATGCATTTTGATGTACCGAAGGTTGTTCGGAGTCCCGGATGTGATCACGGACATGACGAGCAGTCTCGAAATGGTCGAGACGTAAAGATTGATATATTGGAAGCCTATGTTTGGACATCGGAAGTGTTCCGTGTGAAATCGGGATTTTACCGGATTACCGGGAGGGTTACCGGAACCCCCCGGGAGCCAAATGGGCCAACATGGGCCTTAGTGGAAAGGTCAGAGGGCAGCCCACATAGGGCTGCGCCTCCCCCCCTCTCCCTAGTCCTATTAGGACTAGGAGAGGGGCCGGCCACCTCTCTCTTTCACTTCCCACTTGAGGAAACCTAGTTGGACTAGGATTGGAGGGGGGAGTCCTACTCCCGGTAGGAGTAGGACTCCTCCTGCGCCTCCCACCTTGGCCGGCCAGCTCCTCCTCCTCCATCCTTTATATACGGGGGCAGGGGACACCCCAAGACACACAAGTTGATCCTTGAGATCGTTCCTTAGCCGTGTGCGGTGCCCCCTGCCACCAAATTCCACCTCGGTCATATCGTTGTAGAGCTTAGGCGAAGCCCTGCGTCGGTAGTACATCAAGATCGTCACCACGCCGTCGTGCTGACGGAACTCTTCCTCGACGCTTTGCTGGATCGGAGCCCGAGGATCGTCATTGAGCTGAACATGTGCTAAGAACTCGGAGGTGCCGGAGTAACGGTGCTTGGATCGGTCGGATCGGGAAGACGTACGACTACTTCCTCTACGTTGTGTGATCGCTTCCGCAGTCGGTCTGCGTTGGTATGTAGACAACACTCTCCCCTCTCGTTGCTATGCATCACCATGATCTTGCGTGCGCGTAGGAAAAATTTCGAAATTACTACGTTCCCTAACACAGGCTGCTGCCCTGACTAGAGGAGGAAGCACCTACATCACCAGTGCATGACATGGCCGACCGGCCACCTCGTGGCCGTGACGGAGAGGCCTCTTGGCCCTCCACTCAAGCCATGCCCCGACGCTGCATCAAGCATACTAAGGCACGGGAAAATGCGCCCGACCTGCGCGACATACTGGAGGATAAGTCAAGGCAAACAAGATCGATCTACGGATCGCGCAGGCGCCCCAAGGCATGTGACGGTGATCGTCACTCCGGATGCAATAAATCCGGCCGGGCCAAACTCAACAGACAAAGCTCTTTCGAGCTGCGTCGTGATATAGCCCAATACAGAGGCGCCGCACACCCACTATGCTTCACAGATGAAGTAATGGATCATAAAATCCCTGAGGGCTTCAAACCCGTAAACATCGAATCATACGATGGCACAACAGATCCTGCGGTATGGATTGAGGATTATCTCCTTCATATCCACATGGCCCGTGGTGATGATCTACACGCCATCAAATACCTCCCACTCAAACTTAAGGGACTGGCCCAGCATTGGCTTAACAGCTTGCCAGCAGACTCAATCGGTTCTTGCTAGGACCTAGAAGCCGCATTCCTTGACAACTTCCAGGGCACTTATGTGCGACCACCGGACGCCGATGACCTAAGCCACATAATTCAGCAGCCAGAGGAATCGGCCAGGCAATTCTGGACAGGGTTCCTAACAAAGAAAAACCAGATAGTCGATTGTCCGGACGCAGAGGCCTTAGCGGACTCAGGGCCCATCCAGTTTGGACCGAATACTCGACCGCTTGTGCCAGATACATGGCACCCCCGAAAAGCCAGCCAATCACACCAACAGGGATTGTTGGGTGTTCAAGCAGGCAGGCAAGTTAAGAGCCGAAAACAAAGACAAGGGGTTGTATAGCGACAACGAGGAGGATCCCAGGCCGCCGAACAACGGTGGACAGAAGGGATTTCCCCCGCAAGTGCGGACGGTGAACATGATATACGCAACCCACATCCCCAAGAGGGAGCGGAAGCATGCGTTACGGGACGTATATGCGATGGAGCCAGTCGCCCCAAAGTTCAACCCATGGTCTTCCTGCCCGATCACCTTTGATCGAAGGGACCACCCCACTAGCATCCGTCACGGCGGCTTCGCCGCATTGGTTCTAGACCCAATCATTGATAGATTTCATCTCACAACAGTCGTCATGGACAGCGGCAGCAGCCTGAACCTGCTTTACCGGGATACGGTGCGAGAAATGGGCATAGATCCCTCGAGGATCAAGCCCACCAAAACGACCTTTAAAGGCGTCATACCAGGTGTAGAAGCCAACTGTACAGGCTCAGTCACACTGGAAGTGGTCTTCGGATCTTCGGATAACTTCCGAAGCGAGGAGTTAATCTTCGACATAGTCCCGTTCCATAGTGGCTATCACGCACTGCTCGGGCGAACCGCATTCGCAAAAGTCAACGCAGTACCGCACTATGCATACCTCAAGCTCAAGATGCCAGGCCCTAGAGGAGTAATCACGGTCAATGGGAACACCGAACGCTCCCTCCGAACGGAGGAGCACATGGCAGCGCTCGCAGCAGAAGTACAAAGCAGCCTCTCTAGGCAGTTCTCCAGTTCGGCCTTCAAAACGCCAGACACTGTCAAGCGCGCCCGGAGTACCCTACAACAAGACCGCCTGGCACGTTCTGAGCTAGCGTAGCAATGCGTCCCCAACCCTAGCCCTCGCGATATAGCGAAACCAGTGCTTCGCGTACATAACTACGCTCCTAAAATACCATGGGCACAGGGGAAGGGGCACTATCACGGCACGCCCGAAATACGGCTTAAACCGCACCAGGGGCTGCCGGATTCCTTTTTTTTCTTTTTTTCTCTTACTCTCAGGACTCCATACTTCGGATGACCCATTCGGCAATTCAACTGCCGCACAAACGATGCAAGATCCAGCAAAGCAGACAAGCCACGCCGCATTATGGAACTCCCAGGTGGTCTCTATTGCGAGCAGTATACCTGTTTTTTAATACAATTCCGCGGCCTGCCCCTGGCCAGGACATGTTAAATAGTCCAATTTCTTTTGCTTATCGCACTATTTGTATCATTCCGCTTTCATAGCAGCCTTTCTATAAACAATGCATAGCGTTTTGTCTATTTTTTTGCATTATCCTCTTTTTATATATATGTTTATCAATAACATGTTGCATCCGTACACTGTGGTACGGCAAAAATACGCCAGGGGCTTCAGTACCCATCAATATGGCGTGAGAAGTCCGTACACTTTCACAAGTGCGGCACCCCGAACTTATAGCACTATATGCATCGGCTTCGAATCATGATTTGGGTCAATAGTTGGGTTTGCCCGGCTCCTATGTTTTGGTGCCATACGTTCCGCTATATCGGCTAAGGTAGCACTAGGAGAACTACTGCGATTGTGGCCCAGTTGAGCTGGGCTGAGCACCTCAGTAGAGAAAGCTAAAACTGACTGTCATGATGAGGCGAGAGACCGGTCGCTGTTCGAGAGGTTTTTCGAGTCCTTAAAGACTTATGCCGCTTCGAGCGAGGAACCGGCTTTGTCCGGCCAAGGCGTGGATAGCGCCCCGAACTCGGTCTTCCGAATACTAGGGGCTTCGCCTTCGCCGAAATTTAAAATTATAGAGTTCTATGGCTAAGTGAGAGTGTTCAAGCATTATAGTCCAATTGCCTTGTTCGTTGTGTTGAGCGCCTCCCTCGACGGACCCAATCATGGGAAAAAGAGCGCTCAGGTTTATCCCGAACACCCCAGCACTAGTGGCATGGGGGCAGAAGCCAACGACTGGACATCTCTCAATTTTTTGATAAATGGCCGCACAGAAAGTAATATTTTAAATTCAAGCATTGCTTAGCGCATATGAACAAGTTTTCAGCGCATAGGATAACACGAGCGAGTTCATTCAAAAATTACATCCTTGGTGCATTCATCCGCCATAAGGTGGGCACCGGCCAAAACATCCTTGTAATAGTTCTCGGGCTTGCGATGCTCCTTCCCCGGTGGCGGCCCGTCCCTCACAAGCTTCTCACCGTCCAGCTTACCCCAGTGCACCTTTGCACGGGCAAGGGCCCTACAGGCACCTTTGATGCAGACGGAGCGCTTGATGACCTCGAGCCTTGGACAAGCCTCCACCAGCCGCCGCACCAGTCCAAAGTAGCTCCCAGGCAGGGCCTCTCCAGGCCACAGCCGAACTATGAAGCCCTTCAGGGCCTGTTCGGCCGCCTTGTGGAGCTCGACCAGCTGCTTCGGCTGGTCGCTCAAGGGCACAGGGTGTCCGGCCTCGGCGTACTAAGACCAGAACACCTTTTCCGTCGAGCTGCCTTCCTTGGCTCGGTAGAATGCGGCGGCATCGGATACGCTGCGGGGAAGATCTGCGAATGCCCCTGGAGAGCTCCGTATTCGGGTAAGTAACAAGTAGTTTACTTTTATATGCCTACTTTGCATAGAGAATGCCTTACCCGCCGCTATCTTTTTCACTGCATCCAATTCCTGGAGGGCCTTCTGGGCTTCGGCCTTGGCAGATTTGGCAGTTTTAAGGGCCGCAGCAAGCTCGGACGCTCGCGTCTTCGAGTCGACCTCCAAACTCTCATGTTTTTTCATGAGAGCCTGAAGCTCTTGCTGCACCTCGCCGACCTGCGCCTCAAATTTCTCCCGCTCAGTGCGCTCTGTGGCCGCTCTCTTCTCGGCCTCGGACAGCGCCTGCTTGAGGGTCGCCACCTCAGTTGTGGCCCCTACAATAAGCAGTATATTCCTGTCATTTTTTGCAATTGCGTCTTCTTATAGGCATTTTTTCTATAAGGTATCTCTTACCTTCTTTCTCCTCGAGCTGCCGTTTGGCAAGGCCGAGCTCTTGCTCGGTCCGCTCGAGGCCCTGCTTCAGGGCACCCACCCCCGCAGTCAGTGCGGCGGTGGCCAGCAGTGAAGCCTGCATACGTATATTGACTCCTTTTTTGTTAGACTCCTATGATATTTAATAGATCCTCTATTCGGCTTTTCTTTCCGAACGCCAAAGAGAGCATCAGGGGCTACTGTCTATGCGGTAATATTTTTACATATTTCTACTTACCTCGAAGCCTGTTAGAAGGCTAGCACAAGCTTCAGTAAGTCCGATTTTGGAGGACCGAACCTTCTGGACCACCGTACTCATGATGGTACGGTGCTCCTCGTCGATGGAGGCGCCCTTAAGCACCTCCAGCAGATTGTCCGGCGCCTCCGGTTGGACGGAGGACGCCGGCTCAATAGGCTTGCTCCTCTTGGCAGGAGTTCGCCTGCCGCGGTCCGGAACCGTTGACGATTCCGGCGCGGTGTCCGGCTTAAGGCCGGACTTGGAGCCCTGGGGGGTCTTGTCCCCTTCACTCCTGGAGTCCGGGAGGTCGCCTCGCGGCTCCTCCTGGACCACCTCCTCTTGCCCCGGAGCTTGTCGCGACGCCACTTCGGCGTCATCCGCAGCACAGGGGGAGGCAGCGGGCGGAACTGAATTCTCGTCCGATGAATCCAGGGAGCCGCTCGACGACTCGTCGAGCCCGTCCCTGGGTGGGCTGCATGATTATATTCCACATTAGGGAAAGCTGCGCAACAAAAGGAATATCATGAGTTACTCCGGTATCCGAACACTTACGATTTTGCTGGACGCTTGGCCCTGTCCGGCCACTCCTCTTCATCCTCGTCGGCGTCGGGGGCGTAGTCCGGCAGAGGGGTTTTCCTCTTCTTGGACCCTCCGGCCTCCCCTACTAGGGCGGCCTTCCTCTTCTTTCCTCCCCCCGCTAGAGGGGGAGAGGTCTCTTCTTCCTCCTGCTCGTCTTCACGGGAGGAGCGCGTCTCGGACTCATTGGACGACAAGTCCGACACCACCATATGCCGGGAACTCTTTCGAGTCCCCGTGGCCTTCTTCTTCTTGGCCTTCTTCTCCGGCACCACATAAGGTGCCGGAACCAGCAGCTTCACTAGGAGAGCAGGGGCTGGGTCTTCGGGCAAGGGAGCCGGACAGTTAATCAGTCCGGACTTCGCCTGCCAATCCTGTCAAAGGTGAGGGAGTTTAGATCCCGCATAGAGTCAAACTATGAAGAAAACTTAACATCCTGTAAAAGATGAAAATATTTTACCTCGCCAGCAGGACGCTGCGAGCTGAATCCGCGGTCTTCGGAGGCGGATGTGGGAGCCTCGGCGCCTTTGGTTAGCCCCTTCCAGACATCTTCGTACGTCGTGTCAAAGAGCCTGCTCAGAGTTCGGTGCTGCGCCGGGTTGAACTCCCACAAATTGAAGTCCCGTTCTTGAAACGGAAGGATCCGGCGGACGAGCATGACCTGGACTATGTTAACAAGCTTGAGCTGCTTGTTCACCAGGGACTGGATGCATTTTTGCAGTCCGGTCACCTCTTCTTCGTCACCCCACGACAAGCCCGTCTCCTTCCAGGATGTGAGCCACGTAGGGGGTCCGGATCGGAATTCAGGGGCTGCGATCCACTTCGGATCGCGTGGCTCGGTGATGTAAAACCACCCTGACTGCCACCCCTTCAAGGTCTCCACAAAGGAGCCCTCGAGCCATAGGACGTTGGCTATTTTGCCCGCCATGGCACCTCCGCACTCCGCCTGGTTGCCGCGCACCACCTTTGGCTTGACATTGAAGGTCTTGAGCCAGAGGCCAAAATGGGGGCGGATGCAGAGGAAAGCCTCGCACACGACGATAAACGCCGAGATATTGAGGATGAAGTTCGGGGCCAGATCGTTGAAATCTAGGCCATAGTAGAACATGATCCCGCGGACAAATGGGTGGAGAGGAAAACCCAGTCCGTGGAGGAAGTGGGGAAGAAATACTACCCTCTCATGGGGCCTTGGGGTGGGGAGAAGCTGCCCCTCCTCAGGAAACCGGTGCGCGATGTCTTTGGACAGGTATCCGGCCTTCCTTAGCCTTTTGACATGGCCCTCCGTGACGGAGGAGACCATCCACTTGCCTCCCGCTCCGGACATTGTTGGAGAAGGTTGAGGTAGGAAGTGCGGGCTTGGGCGCTGGAGCTCGGGTGCGCAGAATATGGATAGGCAAAGGAGGAAGAAGGCGTAGGTAAAAATGTGGATCCTTATCCCCTTATATGAGCGGATGCGACTATGCGTCCCCACCAGCCTAGTAAAACTCGCTTGCCTCCCAAGCACCGTGATAAATGGCGCGGTTGGGTTACCCACGTCCGTATTGATGAGAATCCCGTAAATGGGGGAGACGATCTATGCTTTGACAAGACGTGCCAAGGAAACTGCCTCGCAAAACACGCTGAGGTGGAAAAGTGAAAACGATTCGAATAAAGGCTTGGCCGTAGTGTGATGTCATGCTGCGGAATACGTCGGCAGATTAGATTTGTGTTAATATTATTCTCCCTGTGGCAATTCGTGGAAACTTATTTTGCAGAGCCGGACACTACTCTTGGTGTTTACAAACTTTTATGAAGAATTTGGAGGAGGAACCCGCCTTGCAATGCCGAAGACAATCTACGCGCCGGACTCGTCGTCATTGAAGCCTGGTTCAGGGGCTACTGAGGGAGTCCTGGATTAGAGGGTGTTCGAGTAGCCGGACTATACCTTCAGCTGGACTCCAGGACTATGAAGATACAAGATTGAAGACTTCGTCCCGTGTCCGGATGGGACTTTCCTTAGCGTGGAAGGTAAGCTTGGCGATGCGGATATTTAGATCTCCTACCATTGTAACTGACTTTGTGTAACCCTAACCCTCTCCGGTGTCTATATAAACCGGAGGGTTTTAGTCCGTAGGACAACTTCATCATACAACAATCATACTATAGGCTAGCTTTTAGGGTTTAGCCTCCTTGATCTCGTGGTAGATCTACTCTTGTACTACCCATATCATCAATATTAATCAAGCAGGATGTAGGGTTTTACCTCCATCAAGAGGTCCCGAACCTGGGTAAAACATCGTGTTCCTTGCCTCCTGTTACCATCTGGCCTAGGCGCACAGTTCGGGACCCCCTACCCGAGATCCGCTGGTTTTGACACCGACAGTGGTCACGAGGCAGGGGGGCGTGCCTGCCCCCTGGGCGCGCCCCCTACCCTCGTAAGCCACCCGTAAGGCGGTTGACGCTCTTCTTTTGCCACAAGAAAGCTAATTTTCGGAAGAAAAAAATCACGGCGAAGGTTTCAGGCCAATCGGAGTTACGGATCTCCATATATACACGAAATGGTGAAACAGAGCCAGGAGGGAACACAGAAACAGAAAGAGACAGAGAGACAGATCCAATCTCGGAGGGGCTCTCGCCCCTCCCACGCCATGGAGGCCAAGGACCAGAGGGGAAACCCTTCTCCCATCTAGGGAGGAGGTCAAGGAAGGAGAAGAAGAAGAAGGGGGCCCCTCTCCCCCTTGCTTCCGGTGGCGCCGGAGTGCCACCGGGGGCCATCATCATCACCGCAATCTTCACCAACAACTTCACCACCATCATCACCAACTCTCCCCCCTCTATGTAGCGGTGTAACCTCTCTCTTACCCACTGTAATCTCTACTTAAACATGGTGCTCAACGCTATATATTATTTCCCTATGATGTATGGCTATCCTATGATGTTTGAGTTGCATGTTATATAATTGGTGTTGTCCTATGGTGCCCTCCGTGTCGCGCAAGCGTGAGGGATCCCTGCTTTAGGGTGTTGCAATATGTTTATGATTTGCGTATGGGATAAAGGGGACTTGATGCTTTAATGCTATGGTTGGGTTTTACCTTAATGATCTTTAGTAGTTGCGGATGCTTGCTAGAGTTCCAATCATAAGTGCATATGATCCAAGTAGAGAAAGTATGTTAGCTTATGCCTCTCCCTCAAATAAAATTGTAATGGTGATTACCGGTCTAGTTATCGATTGCCTAGGGACAAATAACTTTCTCGTAACAACAAACTCTCTACTAAATCTAACTTAGTTGTGTCTTTATCTAAACAGCCCCTACTTTTTATTTACCTACTTTTTATTACATCGCAAACTTATCCAACAATACCTACAAAGTACTACTAGTTTCATACTTGTTCTAGGTAAAGCGAACATCAAGCGTGCGTAGAGTTGTATCGGCGGTCGATAGAATTTGAGCGAATATTTGTTCTACCTTTAGCTCCTCATTGGGTTCGACACTCTTACTTATCGAAAACTGTTGCGATCCACTATACTTGTGGGTTATCAAAACCTTTTTCTGGCACCGTTGCCGGGGAGCAATAGCATGGGGTGAATATTCTCGTGTGTGCTTGTTTGCTTTATCACTAAGTAATTTTTATTTTCTGGTCTTAGTTGTTCTCTATCTTTAGTTATGGATATGGAACACGAAATACCAAAAAAAATTAGGTGTACTTTCTGCTCATGGAGATGGGGAACCTCCTAAAACCCTCGATGCTCAATATGTGAAAAATATTATGTACCACTTTGATAATCCTAAGAAAACCTCATTCAATCTGGTAATGGGAGTAACGTTGGATCAACGTGAATAATTTAGGGATTATCGCTTGACACAAAAAGGGAAACCATTATGGGATCAAATTCATATATTGAAGTATTATGGTTGGCAATTATGCATGGGTTATGATTATAGTTGTTGGTCTAGGATGAAGGCTCCACACCTTCCCTTTTCATGCAAATTTCAATGATAATAAAACCTTAGCTTATTATTGTAATGGTATATATGATTACTATGATGTGGAACAAATAGAAGAATTTGTTGCTTTTATGGGTTCTTATGAAATTGAATCTATGTGTAAAGAGTTTGAAGATTTTGACGATGTTGTTTATAGATCTGAAAATTTAGCTATCCTCAAATATTGCTATGAGAATTATGAATAAAATTCTGAAATAAATGCACTTATTGAGAAAGTCTCCGCTGTCCAAGAAGAGACTAATATTTTGCAGGAGTCTATGGAAGAAGAAATTGATGAAACTGTGAGCTCATTGGATGAAAAAGATGAGGAAGAGAGCGAAGAACAAAAGGAGGAAGAGCGGATTGATCACCCGTTCCCACCTTCTAATGAGAGTAACTCTTCAACTCATACATTGTTTAATTCCCCTTCGTGCTTACCGAAGGATGAATGCTATGATAATTGCTATGATCCCGTCGATTCTTTTGAAATATCCCTTTTTGCTGATGCTTGCTATGCTTGTGGCCAAGATGCCAATATGAATTATGCTTATGGAGATGAACTTGCTATAGTTCCTTATGTTAAACATGAAATTGTTGCTATTGCACCCACACATGATAGTCCTATTATCTTTTTGAATTCTCCCAATTACACTATATCGGAGAAGTTTGCTTTTATTAAGGATTATATTGATGGGTTGCCTTTTACCGTTGCACATGATGTTTTTGATAGATATAATATGCATGTGCTTGCTGATCCTACTTGCAATTATTATGAGAGGGGAACTATATCTCCACCTCTCTATGTTTCCAACACGAAAAAATTGCAAGAAACTGTTTATACTATGCATTGGCCTTTACTTTGTTTGCATAAATTGTTCTTTTATGACATGTCGATGCATAGGAAGAGAGTTAGACTTTGTTATTGCATGATATATGTTACTTTGTGCTCACTACTAAATTATAAATCATTGGTAATTAAAACTGGCTTTGATATACCTTGGGATCCGGGTGGATTCACTACTTGAGCACTATATGCCTAGTTTAATGGCTTTAAAGAAAGCGCTGCCAGGGAGACAACCCGGAAGTTTTAGAGAGTCATTTATTTCTGTTCAGTGCTTTCATATAGTTTTAAAACAACAAAAATAAAGAGGGGAATCCAAAACTTTTTCTAAAAGAAAAGTGAAAGTGAGAGAGACGAGCATTGTGAAAGTGGGGGACGTCCTTGAACTTTGTTCATGCCCATGGGAACTTTGTGAATCTTAATTACAGAAACTTTTCAATAAAAATAATTATCCCCTTGTACAATTCCATTGTATTATAAAAATAATGTGCCAAGGTTTGCCTTTAGGATGTTTACATTTGCTTGATGGTTTGTACGGTGCAGGACAGAAACTTTGGCTGTAGTGCGAGATTTTACATTTTTAGCTGGAACGTCAAATTGTTCTGATTCTTTTTGCACTGTCTTCCTATACAAATTGTTTATTTTTCCGAATTTTAGTAGAATTGTTCAAGTAACAGAAGTATGGTGAATGTTCAGATTATTACAGACTGTTCTGTTTTAAACAGATTCTGTTTTTGATGCATAGTTTGCTTGTTTTGATGGAGCGATTAATTTATATTAGTGGATTAAGCCATGAAAAAGTTATATTACAGTAGACATAATGAAAAAACAAAATATGAATTGGTTTGCAACAGTACTTAGAGTAGTGATTTGCTTTATTATACTAACGGATCTTACCGAGTTTTCTGTTGAAGTTTTGTGTGGATGAAGTGTTCGATGATTGAGAAGGTTTCGAAGTGAGAAGAAGGAAGAGAGGCAAGAGCTCAAGCTTGGGGATGCCCGAGGCAATAATAAAAGGGAAGGCATCCCCTCTTTCTTCAACAAGTATCGGTATGTTTTCGGATTTGTTTCGTTCATGCGATATGTGCAATCTATTGGAAATATGCCCTAGAGGCAATAATAAAAGGATTATTATTATATTTCCTTGTTCATGATAATTTTCTTTTATTCATGCTATAATTGTGTTATCTAGAAATCATAATACATGTGTGAATAATAGACACCAACATGTCCCTAGTAAGCCTCTAGTTGACTAGCTCGTTGATCAACAGATAGTCATGGTTTCCTGACTATGGACATTGGATGTCATTGGTAACGAGATCACATCATTAGGAGAATGATGTGATGGACAAGACCCAATCCTAAACATAGCACAAGATCGTATAGTTCGTTTGCTAGAGTTTTCCAATGTCAAGTATCCTTTCCTTAGACCATGAGATCGTGTAACTCCCGGATACCGTAGGAGTTCTTTGGGTGTACCAAACGTCACAACGTAACTGGGTGACCATAAAGGTATACTACGGGTATCTCCGAAAGTGTCTGTTGGGTTGACACGGATCAAGACTGGGATTTGTCACTCCGTATGACGGAGAGGTATCACTGGGCCCACTCGGTAATGCATCATCATTATGAGCTCAAAGTGACCAAGTGTCTGGTCATGGGATCATGCATTACAGTACGAGTAAAGTGACTTGCCGGTAACGAGATTGAACGAGGTATTGGGATACCGACGATCGAATCTCGGGCAAGTAACATACCGATTGACGAAGGGAATTGTATACGGGGTTGCTTGAATCCTCCACATCATGGTTCATCCGATGAGATCATCGAGGAGCATGTGGGAGCCAACATGGGTATCCAGATCCCGCTGTTGGTTATTGACCGGTGAGCGATCTCGGTCATGTCTACATGTCTCCCGAACCCGTAGGGTCTACACACTTAAGGTTCGGTGACGCTAGGGTTGTAGGGATATGTATATGCAGTAACCCGAATGTTGTTCGGAGTCCCGGATGAGATCCCGAACGTCACGAGGAGTTCCGGAATGGTCCGGAGGTAAAGAATTATATATAGGAAGTGCTATTTCGGCTATCGGGACAAGTTTCGGGGTCACCGATATTGTACCGGGACCACCGGAAGGGTCCCGGGCGTCCACCGGGTGGGGCCACCTATCCCGGAGGGCCCCATGGGCTGAAGTGGGAAGGGATCCAGCCCAAAGTGGGCTGGGGCGCCACTTCCCCTAGGGCCCATGCGCCTAGGGTGGGGGAAACCCTAAAGGGGGGTGCCCCCTTGCTTGGGGGGCAAGCCCCCCACCCCTTGGCCGCCGCCCCCCTAGGAGATTGCATCTCCTAGGGCCGCCGCCCCCCCTAGGCCCCCTATATATAGTGGGGGGAGGGAGGGCCTCCTACCTACGCCATTGGTGCCTCCCTCTCCCTCTCCAACACCTCCTCCTTCTCCATAGAGCTTGGCGAAGCCCTGCCGGAGTACTGCAGCTCCAACACCACCACGCCGTCGTGCTGCTGCTGGAGCCATCTTCCTCAACCTATCCTTCTCCCTTGCTGGATCAAGAAGGAGGAGACGTTACGCTGACCGTACGTGTGTTGAACGCGGAGGTGCCGTCCGTTCGGCGCTAGGATCTCCGGTGATTTGGATCACGTCGAGTACGACTCCCTCACCCCCGTTCTTTGAACGCTTCCGCTCGCGATCTACAAGGTACGTAGATGCATCCAACCACTCATTCCTAGATGAACTCATAGATGGATCTTGGTGAAACCGTAGGAATTTTTTTTTTTCTGCAACGTTCCCCAACACAATCTTGGAGCGTCTTTTGCATTTAGTTTTCACTTTTCTTTTATGCACCATGCTGGTATGAGATAGTCCTTGGTTGATTTATACAATTCTCTTTGCACTTCACTTATATCTTTTGAGTGTGGCTTTATAGAATGCTTCATGTGCTTCACTTATATCGTTTGAAGTTTGGATTGCATGTTTCTCTTTACATAGACAACCGCCATTTATAGAATGCTCTTTTGCTTCACTTATATTTGTTAGAGCATGGGCATATCTTTTGTAGAAAGAATTAAACTCTCTTGCTTCACTTATATCTATTTAGAGAGATGACAGGAATTGGTCATTCACATGGTTAGTCATAAAATCCTACATAAACTTGTAGATCACTGAATATGATATGTTTGATTCCTTGCAATAGTTTTGCGATATAAAGATGGTGATATTAGAGTCATGCTAATGGGTGGTTGTGAATTGTAGAAATACTTGTGTTGAAGTTTGTGATTCCCGTAGCATGCACGTATGGTGAACCGTTATGTGATGAAGTCGGAGCATGATTTATTTATTGATTGTCTTCCTTATGAGTGGCGGTCGGGGACGAGCGATGGTCTTTTCCTACCAATCTATCCCCCTAGGAGCATGCGCGTAGTACTTTGTTTTGATGACTAATAGATTTTTGCAATAAGTATGTGATTTCTTTATGACTAATGTTGAGTCCATGGATTATACGCACTCTCACCCTTCCACCATTGCTAGCCTCTCTAGTACCGCGCAACTTTCGTCGGTACCATAAACCCACCATATACCTTCCTCAAAACTGCCACCATACCTACCTATCATGGCATTTCCATAGCCATTCCGAGATATATTGCCATGCAACTTTCATCGTCATCATATACATGACTTGAGCATTCATTGTCATATTGCTTTGCGTGATTGTAAGATAGCTAGCATGATGTTTTCATGGCTTGTCCATTTTTTGATGTCATTGCTACGCTAGATCATTGCACATCCCGGTACACCGCCGGAGGCATTCATATAGAGTCATATCTTTGTTCTAGATATCGAGTTGTAATATTGAGTTGTAAGCAAATAAAAGTGTGATGATCATCATTATTAGAGCATTGCCCCAGTGAGGAAAGGATGATGGAGACCATGATTCCCCCATAAGTCGGGATGAGACACCGGAATTTACAAAAAAAATAAAAGAGGCCAAAGAAGCCCAAATAAAAAAAGAGGCCAAAGAAGTCCACCAAAAAATAAAAAAATATAAAAAAATGAGAGAAAAAGAGAGAAGGGGCAATGTTACTATCCTTTTACCACACTTGTGCTTCAGAGTAGCACCATGTTCTTCGTATAGAGAGTCTCTTGAGTTATCACTTTCATATACTAGTGGGAATTTTCATTATAGAACTTGGCTTGTATATTCCGATGATGGGCTTCCTCAAATGCCCGAGGTCTTCATGAGCAAGCAAGTTGGATGCACACCCACTTAGTTTCAGTTAGAGCTTTCATACACTTACAGCTCTAGTGCATCCGTTGCATGGCAATCCTTACTCACTCACATTGATATCTATTGATGGGCATCTCCATAGCTCGTTGATACGCCTAGTTGATGTGAGACTATCTTCTCCTTTTTGTCTTCTCCACCATCATATTCTATTCCACCTATAGTGCTATGTCCATGGCTCATGCTCATGTATTGCGTGAAAGTTGAAAATGGTTGAGAACCTCAAAAGTATGAAACAATTGCTTGGCTTGTCATCGGGGTTGTGCATGATGTGGATATTTTGTGTGCTGAAGATGGAGCATAGCCAGACTATATGATTTTGTAGGGATAAATTTCTTTGGCCATGTTATTTTGAAAAGACATGATTGCTTTATTAGTAGGCTTGAAGTATTATTGTTTTTATGTCAAATGATAGATTATTGCTTTGAATCACTCATGTCTTAATATTCATGCCATGATTAGATTACATGATCAAGATTATGCTAGGTAGCATTCCACATCAAAAATTATCTTTTTTATCATTTACCTACTGGAGGACGAGCAGGAATTAAGCTTGGGGATGCTGATACGTCTTCGTCGTATTTATAATTTTTGATTGTCCCATGCCAATATTATTCAACTTTCATATACTTTTGGCAACTTTTTATACTATTTTTGGGACTAACATATTGATCCAGTGCCCAGTGCCATTTCTTGTCTGTTGCATGTTTTTGGTTTCGCAGAATATCAATATCAAACGGAGTCCAAACGGGATAAAAACGGACGGAGATATTTTTTGGAATATTTGGAAAATTCTGGAAGAAAAATCCATGCAAGACGGTGCCCGAGGTGTTCACGAGGCAGGGGGGGCGCCTGCCCCCCCTGGGCGCGCCCCCTACCCTCGTGAGCCACCCGTAAGGCGGTTGACGCTCTTCTTTTGCCGCAAAAAAGCTAATTTTCGGGAAAAATATCACGGCGAAGGTTTCAGGCCAATCGGAGTTACGGATCTCCATATATACACGAAACGGTGAAACAGGGCCAGGAGGGAACGCAGAAACAGAAAGAGACAGAGAGACAGATCCAATCTTAGAGGGGCTCTCGCCCCTCCCACGCCATGGAGGCCAAGGACCAAAGGGGAAACCCTTCTCCCATCTAGGGAGGAGGTCAAGGAAGAAGAAGAAGAAGAAGGGGGGCCCTCTCCCCCTTGCTTCTGGTGGCGCCGGAGTGCCACCGGGGGCCATCATCATCACCGCAATCTTCACTAACAACTTCACCACCATCATCACCAACTCTTCCCCCATCTATGCAGCGGTGTAACCTCTCTCTTACCCGCTGTAATCTCTAATTAAACATGGTGCTCAACGCTATATATTATTTCCCTATGATGTATGGCTATCCTATGATGTTTGAGTAGATCCGTTTTGTCCTAATTGCTATTTGATGATCAAGATTGGTTTGAGTTGCATGTTTTATTATTGGTGTTGTCCTATGGTGCCTTCCGTGTCGCGCAAGCATGAGGGATCCCCGCTTTAGGGTGTTGCAATATGTTTATGATTTGCTTATGGTGGGTAGCGTGAGTGAACAGAAGCACAGACCCGAGTAAGTAGGTTGTTTGCGTATGGGATAAAGAGGACTTGATGCTTTAATGCTATGGTTGGGTTTTACCTTAATGATCTTTAGTAGTTGCGGATGCTTGCTAGAGTTCCAATCATAAGTGCATACGATCCAAGTAGAGAAAGTATGTTAGCTTATGCCTCTCCCTCAAATAAAATTGTAATAATGATTACCGGTCTAGTTATCAATTGCCTAGAGACAAATAACTTTCTCGTAACAACAAACTCTCTACGAAACCTAACTTAGTTGTGTCTTTATCTAAACAGCCCCTACTCTTTATTTACCTACTTTTTATTACCTAGCAAACCTATCCAACAATACCTACAAAGTACTACTAGTTTCATACTTGTTTTAGGTAAAGCGAAGGTCAAGCGTGCGTACAGTTGTTTCAGTGGTCGATAGAATTTGAGAGAATATTTGTTCTACCTTTAGCTCCTCGTTGGGTTCGACACTCTTACTTATCGAAAACTGTTGCGATCCCTTATACTTGTGGGTTATCAATAGCACACAAGGTGTTCCTCCCGTATTCGGGAGTTGCATAATCTCCTAGTCAGAGGAACATGTATAAGTCATGATGAAAGCAATAGCAGTAAAACTAAACGATCATTATGCTAAGCCAACGAATGGGTCTTGTCCATCACGTCATTCTCTAATATGAGATCCTGTTCATCAAATGACAACACATGTCTATGGTTAGGAAACTTAACCATCTTTGATTAACGAGCTTGTCAAGTAGAGGCATACTAGGGACACTCAGTTTTGTCTGTGTATTCACACATGTACTAAGTTTCCGGTTAATACAATTCTTGCGTGAATAATAAACATTTATCATGATATACGAAAATATAAATAACAACTTTATTATTGCCTCTAGGGCATATTTCCTTCATTGTGTCCATGGGCTCTTTCCATGTGCCCATTTCCTGCCCCATGGTGGCGAGCTTTTTGGGAGGTGATGCGGGAAGTGTGACCTCTACCACCAAAGAAATAAGATTTCAAGTGTGTTGAGAATGAATGGCTCTTTGATGTGCTCATGCATAGCACAGAAGTGACATGAGCTATGATCCTATTGATCATCTGGAGAATATAGAGCCTGGGCAACGACGCGATGTCTTCCCGGGAAGCGTGCCCCCTTCATTTATTCATTAATGACCAGAGTTACATCATTAACCAGCAAAGTATTAAAAAACTTGGAGCATCATCTAATGGACACGAACTATTAGAGGGAGGATCTAGCAACTCTAGCTTTTACAAGGGCCACTGCATTAGCCTCACGAGGGCAATGTTGCTATGTTACATAAGAGAGGCCCCTTGACATATGAAAGCAATTGTCAAAGATTGCCGACCAACTTTCCTAAAAAGAGTCACCCTCATGCATGATATTAATCACATCAACATTATCAGAGTTGATAATCATTCGATTGCAACCAATGGACTGAGCTGAGCTAGGTTCAGCCCAAATCTTAAGGCCAACACTTCTTCCATAAAAGCATCAACACTTAATTTGATGATGCCACAAATTTACCATGATCCTCTCTTAGAATTGCCCCAGTTAAATCCTTCAAAGAGTCCGGTCAAAAGCGACATCAACATTCAGCTTGGTAAATTCCACAACTTGGTTTACACCATCCACCTCACTTGATCTGGAATGCACGTTCGCTGCAGCTACTCTCCATCCAATTTGCAGTCCAGACTCCAGACAACATGGAGTATATGATGTTTTGAAAAGGGAATGACTGGAGGATCTTGCTGAACAAGAAGCCCAAGAACGTATTGAAGTCGCCATTATCACATGTCCAAGAAGCACCATGGCCACGGCCCCGAGTGTGATGCGTGGTTTTATCTACGGACAACTCATACAACGACAAGTGCAGATGGCACAACATGGGCAGGCATGGTTATGAGAAATTCCAGTGGTGAACTGATTTTCTTGGTGGATGTGAGATTTTTATTTGATTGCAATGGCTTTGGAGGCTGAATTTTTTTGATTGCAGTAGTAAATTAATATTGAGGATTGGGGTGAGCCGTACTCTTTGGGCCTCGTGGCTATAGATTTTTCCCTCTTGGATCCTCGTGTTGGGCTTCGTTACTGCGAGTCGCCGTGCCACTGACAAGCGTCCCCGCCGATGCTGCGTCGTCTGCCGACAATGGCGTCGCCTCGCCTCCGACCCCGCGTTCCTCCTGGAGCACCACCGCCGCCAGCCGGAGCTCGCCCTAATCAGCTCATATCAAACCAGCGCTGGCGACTAACCTAGCCTCGAAGCCCTCCACCTCCGGGACGCCGAGTTCATACCACTCTTCGGTTTCCCCGAACTCTCTCGCTTCCCCCTCGCCGTGGATGGCTCCTGCGACGGCCTCTTCATCGCCAGCCACTACATCTGCAACGCGGCCACGCGGCAGTCGCCGATCGTCAGCCCAAACCTCAAGCTTCCTATTGACAAACTGATCAGCCTCTTCCGGCACCAACCTTCAAGGGAGTACCGTGTCTTGTACTGGAGAAACCTCCCTTATGCCTTGTCCAACCTCCCTTGGCATGTGATGCCATGCGCACACGAGTACCGCGTCCTCACCGTGGGAACCAACAAATCGCGGCGCGTCGACTGTCCGTTAATGGAGGTGATAGCCGAGAGACCAGCCATCTTTGGCGCGCCGGTCCTTCTCAATGGCAACCTTCGCATACACTGGAGGAGACCGTCAGGTGTCTGCTCCCACAAGATACTGGTGTTTGACACGACGGTGGAGACGTTCCGGCAAATGATCCCGCCGTCTGTGAACCCCCACCATGTCATGCACTTGCTTGACATGGGTGGCAAGCTTGCTGTGTCCATCAGCAAGGACGATACGATGGTGATGAGCATATTCATACTGAAGAACGATGATGTTTGGTCATTCCAGTACTGGATTGTGATGGATCTCGAGAAGCGTTTTCAGGAGCAGCAAGGAATTGGTGGGCGAAGGTCGTGTCTGAGGAGGGAGATGTGCTTGTCAGCTGCTATGGCCAAACGTTGCATTGTGACAAAGGGGGCAATTTGGTAGCCATTTTCAAGTTTGATGATGACATGCCTGTGGTCGTTCCTCATAGGCTAAAGGAGAGTCTTATTCAGCATACGTTTTTTTCCTAAAGAAGAATTGATTTTTACCGGGCCTTCTCGAGATCTCATTTGTGCCATGTTAACTGTAAGTTTTTCTTAGTTACTTATGATTATTTTATTTCCTGATACTTAAACTACATATGATGGAATCGCTAATTGATATTTGTATACATATTCTTCTGATCTAGACTTGTTTATAATATCGCATTTGGGTGGGAACATGATTTCTGTTATCCTTGGCATACCAAATCTCATCATCATGCTGATAGTGGCTACCTTCGAAAATCTTTTTAAACCTCTTGAACAGAGAGCTACAAGAGAAACGAGTTGGTTTTTTCTTCAGAGTACTGCATGCTTCATCATATCAACAAATAAAGGAGTACATAACCCACACACGGAAATAAACACAGAACACGAGAGGACAGAAGTCCCAACACAAGTGCAAAAAACACCCTCACAAAATAATGAAAATTGCAATCAAGCCCCTGGGAGTCCCTGAGCACACGAAGCCCAACACCTGAAACCGCCCACTATCACCGCCGAGACGAACGCCGGAGACACATGAAGCTAACATCATATGAACTGAGGTCACACTATCGCCGAATTGGCTTTCTGAGTCGAATAAGAGACCCATCGTAACTCGAGGTCATTGTCGCTATGGAGCGTCGACCGGGGTCCATCCTCATGCTCCTCAGCCCCAGAACCATTTCGTCCATCCGGTGACGTCGGGGAGAGTTGCCGGATCTGCCGCCACAAGCCACAGAACCTGCATAG
This sequence comes from Triticum monococcum, assembly GCA_034509565.1. Taxonomy (NCBI): domain Eukaryota; kingdom Viridiplantae; phylum Streptophyta; class Magnoliopsida; order Poales; family Poaceae; genus Triticum; species Triticum monococcum. The sequence continues at coordinate 22,871,363 of CM067842.1, read as the reverse complement.
GACCACATCTTCCCGCACACACCGTCGTGTCCGCCACCAAGACGAACAACGCTGGCCACACATCTCCAGTACAAGCACCCAGACCAAAGAATGATGCCGGAGGGAGCACCGCCCAGGCGGAGGCAGGTCTGGAGCACACAACCGCGAACACTTGCCAGAAATGAGTTGGCTGACATAATGAGAATAACTGGATTTGCATGGGAAGAAGTTATGCCGTATTTCTGAAATCAACTACACAGTCCACACATAGCAAACCTGTTCAATGCAAACTTTAGTAGAAATTTGCATGAATTAGTTCCATTACTCTTTATGCTGAGGCTCCTGAGCAGTTTGAGGCCACCTTTGTTTCAGTTATTTTGTTGATATTTGAATACATGTTGGGTAGTGTTGTTAGGCATAGGTATATTTAGTATCGTTGTTTGCAATTGTACTGCAGCCTCAGTAAAATTTCTTTCCGCTGTTCGTGTACCTATCGTGCTTTAAGCTGTATGAGTTTGAGCTTCAGTTCCCTGAATTGATCTATTTTAGTTCCTGACTCTTACTCTGGCTCTATTTGCTGCTTCCAGACAATGGTGAAATACTTAAATTGTCTGTTTAGGAGGTCTCTGCTGCGGTGGAAAGATTAATCTATATGTTCATCTGTTGTGTTTACCAAGCTCTGTGTGACAATCATGTTATGTTTCGTCGCCCTTGTGCCTATCACGTTTCTAATCATGTAGTGCTATGTTTCTTCACCCTTGTGTCTACCTTAGTTTTGGGTATGATTCATTCTCTTCACTCAATGTCTACCTTAGTTGCTAAGATTTGTGAGATAGACCCAACAAATCAAGTGGGAGGAGTAGATTTCAGGATTCCTTATCATTGGTGTTAAGGCTTATTTTCACGATTTATTATGGCGGCTGATATGCATTTGTGCTAGAACTCTGTGTGGGCCTCCATCGTACCGTGTTGGTGGATATTTTGGTGGAAATGCCAATTAGGGCCAGTTCTTTTGAAGTGTAGTGTAGCTTATGCATAAGCTGCGATAGAAATAAGCCTCAGAGAAGCCGTCGTGAAAATAAGCCATCCAATTCTTTTAGTTTTGTCGTTTTAGCTTATTTTATCATACATCTAGTGACAGTAGCCCGAACACCTTGCGCGCGAACTAGGCAACGCCGGAGCTGGCTCAGCAGGTGTCCGATGTGGGCTTGATGGAGATGCATGGAAGAAGGCGACCTCGCCGGAGGTCGTTCCGGTGGTTAGACAGGCAGAGGAGCAGAGATAACGGGGAGGATGCTTAGAGGCCAGAGGGGTGGCTTCGGCGGTGACTAGAGGGCGCCTACGGAGGCGGAGCTTCGAGCGTCGCGGGTGACGACGATGCCGGAGGGACTGGGGCGGCAGGGGTGGGTTTAGCCTCCGTTCGTTGGTGCCGAGGAACACCATGGAGGTCAGCGAGCGGTAGCGGTGGTGCCCTGGAAACCCTAGCGGGATAGCGGGCTCTCTGTTCTCTCGCGGGACAGGTGAGGGCAGGGTCGTGGGCAGACGCGGGGGTAGTTTGGCTGTAATATGTGTGAACGTTGAGGGCAAACAAATATACCCCTTCGTGTTTTAAATGACCGCTGCGCGAAGCTGCCCTTACCCCAGCTTTTTTCCATTGTGAAGAAGATGTCTATGGAAATAAGTTAAGCTCAACTCTCAAAATGAGTTCTTTTGGGCTTCTAGCTTAATTTGGCAATAAGCTGCCAAAAGCCACAAAAGAACTGGCCCTTACTTCTGCTATTTGTAATGCACAGACATATGTGTTGTTTCTATACCTATATATACCTACCTATAACAAAAGGGAGGTTTGCTTGTGCCAGATTTTTTTCGTCCATAACCGCATTGTTGTTTTTTCCGTCCGTAACTGCATTGTTGTTTTTTCCGTCCGTAACTGCATTGCCGATTTTTTTTGTCTGTCACCCATATGAGATGTGCACTGACACGGGAGTGGGATTCGAACTCGACTGATCGACCCTTCAACGCATTGACATGGGCCACGGGACTCGAAGAGAATAGGCTTTATTGATTGATAACAATGTTTACAGGAAAAGCAATTGGGTCATAGCGAGAGCTCAACCACAAAGTGCGGCCCTTGGGGGAGAGAAACATCGGACCTAGCTAGCCTATGAGCTTCAAAAGTGAAATTACATGAATTAAACACTTTGGTAGTTTCTAAAATCTCTTTGATATATATTACTATAGTTTCCTCCGGCGCCTTGTAGAATATGGTTAACCACCTGTTTGAAATCTGACGTAATCTGAAGATGTTGCATGCTTAAGTCTTGAGCCAAAGACAAAGCCTATCTGCAGGCAAGAGCCGGGCTTCTAACAAGGCGGGACCAGTAATGCCCTAGATTACTAGCACTGAAGATCAAAGGTAGGATCCATCTCGGTCACGCCATATTGTCGTTGCTATACCCAAACACTATGAACATGCTGAGAATTTTTTCCTTCTTCCGTTGCACGAACACATTTGCACTTTTAGGGGTATAATGCTTTTTTTAGAAGTTCAACGGAATCGTTAAAACATCATAGTTGAAGGAACCACACATGTCTTCCTGCACCTAGAGATAAAGAAATTTTAGCTATACTATTAACCTCAAAATTTCAAGACCTTCTCCATACATAAAATCACACTCCAGAATTTTAAATTTGCTAGTACGGATCTCCTAAACAGTAGCTACATGTCTTCCTCCTTCATTCGCCTCAATATCCTTAATCACTGTGGCGCAGTCCAAAGATACCAGGACCCATGAGATGTCCGAATCCATAGCCAGCGCCAAAGCCTCACGGCATGCTAAGACTTCCAAGATTGGCACGTCATTAATACCCAAAAAAGTGATACACAATGAGGCCATGTAATTTTCAAGATGGACACATTTGCTAATACTCCTGCGGATACATATTATTTGTCTTAAATTAAATATGGAGGATTGGGCTGAGCCGTACTATTTGGGCCTCGTCGATGCCTCTGTGTAGCGTGTAATTCTATAGCTTTTCTATTTTTTAGGGAAACTTATGAAGGAGCGTTTCCGCTTATGTAGTACCAGTGCGTTGCTCAAGAAAAATGTAGTACCAGTACTAGTAGAGAGTTTGCCGTACTGCGTTTCCTGTTGGGCTTCGTCAATGCCAGTCGCCACACCGCCGCCACCGTTCCCTTCGACTTCAAGCACTCACCACGCCGCCACTCGCTTCATCGGAACCCTCACAGATGCTGCTCCGATCCAGGCTGCGCGTCGCCAACCAGGATAAAGCCGGACGGGCGACCGTGCCGTGAAGACGAAGCAAGGCAGGCCCGGACCAACTCACCGGCTTCCCCGAAGATATCCTGCAGGAGATCCTCGTCCGCCTCCCGGCCAAGTCCGTCCTCCTTTGCCACGACATCTACCGGCTATGGCGCCTCCTCGCCTCCGACCCCACGTTCTTCCTGGACCACCACCGCCGCCGGCCAAAGCTTGTCGTAATCAGCTCCTACCGAGCCGACGATGGCGATGTCAAGCGTCCCCGCCTCGAAGCACTCCTCAACCTCCGAGACGACGAGATCCGGCTAGTCTTCGGGTTCCCCAAACACTTTGGTTCCGGCTTCACCGTCCGAGCATCCTGCGACGGCCTCTTCTTCGCCAGTCACTACATCTGCAACCCGGCGACACGGTAATGGCGCCCCTCAGCATGAACCCTAAGCTCCGTGTGGACAACGTCGTCGGCCTCTTCCAGCACCAACCTTCAGGGGAGTACCGCGTGCTGTATTGGAAAAACCTTCCTTCAGTGGATCGGCGTGCGGACCGTCCACTTGAGTACCACATCCTCACCGTGGGAGCCGACGACTCGAGGCGTGTCCATTGTTCGTTAACCGGGGAGATATGCTAAGGACTAGTCAATGGCACCCTGCACATATCAGGTTTTCACCACCACCAGATAGTGGTGTTTGACACCATGACGAAGACGTTCTGGGAGATGACCCCGCCGCCTTTGTACCCCTACCATGTTACGCACTTGCTTGACATGCATGGGAAGCAAGCTTGCCGTGTGCACGAGGGAGGGCGACGAGGGTGAGATGAGCGTATTCACGTTGGAGAGCAGTGAGCCTGACGTCTGGGCATTTCACCACCGGATTAAGCCGCCGGTGATGGATCTTAGGCGTTTCTAGAAGCAGTGGGGTTGGTTTGCGAAGGTTGTGTCCAAGGAGGGAGACATGCTTCTCAGTTCCTATGGACAACTAACTATTGCATTGTGACAAACGGGGCAATTTGGTTGCCAACTTCAAGTTTGATGATGACATGCCGGTGGTCATTCATCATAGGCTCAAAGAGTCTTATTCAGCACATGTTTTTCGAAAAGAAGAATTATTAAGTTTTTCTTTGTGGTGTTCCAAAAATTTCTTCTATGTTTGAATTCTTATTTCCTGATACTTGAACCACATATGATATAGAATCACTAGTCTATATTTATATACATATTCTTCTCATCCAGACCTGTTTATAACATCACATTTGGCTGGGAACATGATTTCGGTTATCCGTAGCATACCAGATCTCATTGTCACGCAGATAGTCACTACTAGGGAGAAGCTTATACACATAACCTTAGCAGCAGCGCGGTTTAAAAAGAGGCGCTACTAGTAGGTTCTTAGTAGTAGCGCGTTATGGCAAACCGCGCTACTGTTATGGCCCGCCAGGGCCCAGGTGCCCATCCCCACTTAGCAGTAGCGCCTGTACTGGACCTGCGCTACAGCTACTGACTTTAGCAGTAGCGTTGGGACAAAACACGCGCTACTAATAAGCCTAGGCTATCATCGTCCTCCGCACCCGACCTCTCAGTCTCCCCTCCTCACTCTCCATCTCCACTCTCTCTCCCACCCTCGTCGGCGGCCTGCCCCCGCACTGCTCCGGCCGCCCTCCCCCAGCCCGTGCCCACACTGCTCCGGCACATTTCCGCCGCCATCGCCGCCTCCTTGTCGGTAAGCCGCCTCCCTTCTCCCGCTCTCTCCTTCCTCCCTCCTCCCTCCTCGGCCGGCTGCCCTCCTCCTCTCTCTCCTCTCTCCCTCCTTCCCTCCGTCCGCCTCCGGTCACCATCCTCCCTTCTCTCTCCCTCCTCCCTCCCTCCCTCCTCCCTCCTACCACTAGTAGAAAACAGGGCATTGGTTGAAGCTCAATCTACACATTAGTCCTAGTTGCATTACGAACTGGGACTAATGTGAGCATTAATCCCGGTTCGAGCGACTAGTGCGCCGGGCAGGCATTAGTCCCGGTTCAAATGGGACCTTCACCCTTTAGTCCCGGTTGGTGTCTTAAACCGGGACTAAAGATTAGACCTTTAGTCCCGGTTCGAGCCGCCAACCGGGACTAAAGGGGTTGAGGCTTTAGTCCCGGTTGGTGGCTCCAACCGGGACTAAAGGGGTTGAGGCTCCATCCAGTTTGTTGTTAAGGTAGCCCTGTCAGCAGCTCCTTCCAGAAAAATGTTTTCTCATGTAAAGTAGTAGACCATAAAGGAAGCTGCACCCTACAAACAGAGAAATATCAAAATCTGAGGAAGGTGTTTTGGAACTGGAAAAATATAGTAACTTCACACGAGAAATAACCTCTCCAATATGTACAAATACAATCGGTTTAATATGAAACAAAACAAAAACAAAAACAGAAATCAAGAGAAACTAAGAAATACATACCGGACCATGCTAAGCACCTTCAGTTTGACCATAGGTCAGGCTGCTACACCAAGTACACAAAAAATAGTTAGGCAATATTTCAAGTGAATGAAGAAGGAATTAATAAGATGGAGAGATGCATTATCATCATTAACAAGGAAAAAAAGCATAGGCAATGAAGAATATTTGTTTTATAGTAGGCATGAACATGAATATAGACATACACAGGATATTCTTCCACAATATGTACAATTTAATTTATAGAAATCCATGTTGTTTTATAGTAGGAAGAACACACTTGCATCAACAAAAATACAAAATTGAAATGTAAGATCCGAGTAACTATACAGACAAGCAGCACAATAGTATGCAAGACATGATAACATAGAGCACTATGTCCAGGAGCAGTTCTTAGGAATAGCAGTCAATTACATCATATAGTAATTGGATCCAAAACCATCAACCCATGGTACCTTTTCCTGCAGAAAAAACACAAAAAAATATGATATAAAAGCTTCTTATGATCTTCTCTACCAAATATGATCAGTCTGATCTTCGTGACTATGACCAGTCTGATAAAATATGCAAGCGATATGGTACTACCAAAAAGATGGACACAAACTTTGTGAGCTTCCTTATGCACAAATCAGAATAGATGTGTACTGAAAGCCAAAAGATATTCAAGCTTCCAGATGAAAAACTTTGATCAAATAACTTAGGATGTTGCAATCAGCTGACATTATACTGAACCTTAGTGTTGCTGCTCACCTCCACTGAACCATGAAACAAAAAGAATGTGCGACCTGACATTATACTACAGTTTCTTGTGACCGGCAGATTAGGAATGCAGAGCATAAAAATATGGTGGATATAATGATAAATTGAATGACCGGAGGTAGGAAAGCAGGGTCGTGGAATATATCAAACAGAAGAAATTACTAACATGAAAGTATTTGTCATTTGTAAGACCACACCTCAGTGTTCTGGTATGCATGTGCCACCTGAACATTGTTATTACGCTAAACATTGGTCAACTGCATCTGCATTTCTAACTTCTTATTAAAAAGATGAGTGGTTTCCTTTCATACAATTCTTGTGTGCTTATTTGAGTGGATGTCAATAATTTAGACAATCACTATCTGGGAATATGGCAGCTCAAATCAGTAGTAAAATGTAGTAGCGCAACTGATAAAAAATGCATTGAAACATCTCTAATAGAATCAGAATCCGCTGTTCAAAGATACGGAATCAACTTAAAAGATAATCTCGGCTGTTGGCTTTCGTAGACAGCTTGAGAGTAGTCGTTAGAGCTCTGCCCTGTTTCGTCCATAAAAAATAACTGTACGGTACTAATGATTGTAGGCTTGTAGCTAAAGTTATAAACTATGAAGCCACACATAGCCAACTGACATAGTGAACTACTTAGTTCTGTATTATAAAGCCAAATCTAGACATAATATTCATGCTACGGAACAACTATGAGGTGCACCAACTTCTTTTTGGAAAATACAAACACCCACTAAAGAAGAACAAAGTTGCACTCACCCAGCAGGTCATTTAACGCAAATGCATTGGCTAATGCCAATGATGTCTGTTTCTTACCCAGGATAGCCTTGAAATTGTTAATCGTATGAAAGTTGAGAATGCAAAGAAACCATGATCATTCTACAATTGCTGAAGCAAGTTATTATATTTCAAGAAATCCTATAGAAATGAAGCAATGTAAAAAGGGGGAAACAGTTAGGCACGCACTAAGAAACTGACAAACAATATTTCTCCAACTAAACATCTCCACCTGATGAAATCAATATCCTTGCGGAGGGCCCTATATAATTGGAACAAATAAACATTTAAAAAAAAAGTGCCCCTCTGTTATCACCATACTATGGCAGATTAATTTAACACAATTTAGGATGAGTAGAACTATGATATTAAAACTGAACTAAATGTTCTCGCTACTTGTGCTTTCTGATGCCTTGTGGCATTGCTAATGAAAATACCCTGCGAATCCATTCAAATGAATTTGTACACTTGTGTTGATTTGTCAAAGGAAACGTACTGTAAATAGGACAAGCACCTTTACAGAAGTTGACATTACAATAAGCTTAATGACCTTTCAGAATAACTTGTGTGGTGCTAAAAGAGCTGCCCCTGCAATTACAGTCAACAGTTAATTAATGGCTTCATTCTTATTAGTCGAGCAAGGAAAATAGGGAGCACAAATGAAAATGATCATACAGGAAGATCGTCATCGATGGGGAGTGGAAAAGTGTTCTGCACTTGGAGAGCAAAGCATGCAAAAATGTACAGAAAGAACATGAACTCTTGACCTGTTGCCATGTCCTCGGCCGAGTGCCAACGCCATGACCGAGTAAAAAAAAAATATAGCCTATTCAAGCTTGACTGGATATATAGATTCCCAAGGAAAAATTACAAATCTATACTATACTAATATAGTGGGTATCAAGATTCTTAGGAGAAATCTGTAAACTAAGACACTAAAATAGAATCATAGCCCATTCCAAGACAACTGCATATACATACAAAGATTTTTCAAGAGTAGATATGATTCTGGCATATGTTCAAACCAGGAATACAAATAGTGAAAATGTTTATCCTAAAATTTGCTCTAAAACCTACAATTGTTTATCTTGCAAATATTAAAACATAAGCATTAGCATTCCTTTTGGCATAAAAAGAAGAGGATCGAAACAGTTAAAGGAAGAAAGAACCACCCTTTTTTGTCAAACCATTCCTTTTCAGGGAACCTTTGTTAGGCAAGCCTTGTGGCATCTGTAACCCCGAAACCACCACACATAACTCACTATAAGAAAAGTGTAGTTTCAAGCTTCCTATAATGGAGTATTTAGATTCCTAACATACCGAGAAAAAGAATCAATCGTGCAATGAAGATATGTAGGTAAACAAAAGAAAGAATGCTTTTCACTGGAAATCTCATCTAACTTCGTCGTATACTCTTCTCTCCTTCATGTAGTCATGTTTATAGCATCAAAATGAGAGGACAAAGGTTAACAAGAGGGAGAAAAAGGACCTTGAACTTCTTCAATTCTTTAGCTGAACTTCATCCTCAGATCTGCACATGTCATGTTTAGTAAACGAATATATTAGCAAGTTTAAATGCGAGCACATTGTCGCACATTACAATATAAATCTGGAACATGAATGGGCACCAAGCATCGAGCACTTTAAAAGCTAAGTTACCGAAAGGAAACATTAAGCATTATAGTGCTAGCTTCACGTACACATATACACATAGAAAGACATTATGACTAAGGAAAATAACTTGACCAAAGGAAAGTAGAGAATTAATACTATGGATAATTGGATCCCACAAGATTTAACGAGGTACTTTAGTATACACTACTGGATCCAACACACAATTCAAAAGATATAGCATACGTCAGCCTGTACTTTACCATCAAAATAGAATTGGGGTTCATGACTGACTGACTAACAGGACTTTATAAAGTAGCAGAAGGAAGGTCCTTTCGAACTGAATCTCAGTTGGTACAGCTCCATGTAATAATTCTACACGATGGATTAATGGATGAACACTGAATAGAATCTTCAGTTTGCTATGCTTCAGAGAGCCACCAGAAAGAGATGGTACCTTTGGGTATCCCATGCAATTGCCACGCTGGGCCTGCAGGATTTCAGAGAAAAGGAAGTTCGTGTCACACATCACAGAACATAAAATTTCTTCATCACCATCCTAGTCAATATTCATATATGATACAGTAACACGTAGCAGCATTTTCTCATGCGCAAGCACACATCTTTTTGCAACTAACAGACTGTATCTAAAGCCACCCAAAATCTGACTTAATATCTAATCAAACAAGTAAATCCCACTTTTTTAGACCAAACAAGTAGAATCCTGCCTTCCTCTGGCTACAGTTTAGTCTTGGCTAGAATTTAATCTAACTAGCAGAAACCTCATCAGAATTCAATCTAGAATATGAACGGCAATAAAACAATTCTAAGCGCAGAGGAGAAAGAGGGGAGAGAAGCTGACCGGAAAAGGTTGTCTGGGAGAGCTGAGGGCTCGCGTTTAGAAAAATTCTCGCATGAGCTTGCTTGCCCGGTGCACGGGTGAGGCACCGGCAAGCTGCACAACCCCCCATGCGTCGTTTCTCTCGACCGCGACCATCGCCGGAGCGCCGCTGCCCTCGGGCCTCCCTCTCTTTAGATAATAGTGCACCTGGTGATCTACGTGTTCCCACATAACAATTCAATGAAAGCTTCACCTGCTATTTAACATAGCTAAGGTTATCTTCACACATCATGAACAGTATACACAACTTAGCTGACAAAAAATTTGAATGTGCAAAGCACAAACGATATAAACATTTGATTATGAATAAAATGTAGACGTGTCTGTAATCACAAACAGATGTGTGTCTTCCATCAAAAGAAAAATAATTCTGTACAAATTGGAAACAAAATATACTGAATGTATCAATGTTCCTGCTGACATGAATCAGAGTATATGGGGATAGGTAGGCCTCAGTGGTACGATTAAAATCAGAAGATAAAAATTTAACAGACACTATCCATTATCTAGACTGCGTTAATGAAATTTATTTGAAGAAAATCCAAAATCAAATTGAAAGTTTTGATATTTCCAATGTTTCCAAACAAGAAACTAGCAATAAATTGACTTTATTGTTATAATGGTTTCGCTGGTTTCGTGCCACATCAATGGCTGCCCACTAATGGCTCCTTCTATAAATAACCAATCCTAACAACTCAATTCCAAGAATCAAACGTCAATGGCTGGGTGTGGTGGAATATTACTGCTAGTGTACTGCATGCAGGCAAGAGGAGTATACAAGACAAGCATGTTCATCTCACAGAACGGAGGGCTAGTACTGTCCTTTTCGTTTTGGAACCGGCAGAAGAGAACTGTCCCATCTCTCCCCTAGCTCCTCTCTGTGCTTGTATCCCTCTCTTGTTCTGCCGTAAACCTTTTTTTCCATTTCTCTGGAAATCACCCCCAATTACTTTTCACTTGAGGCAACATACACCAGAACCCTAGTAACATAGGCTGATAAACAAACGCATAACACATATATGGCAAAACAGGATCATAGCATGGCAGTGCCTAAACCTTTTCACATAATAAGTTGATAAACAGGAGGTGAACAAGAAAACATTTTGTCCCGGGCAAGTTGCACTAGGCGAACAGGACAGTTGAACATAGTTATAGCAGCGGACACCTAAACATAGGCGCGGCAATTTAAGTACAACAACATCATCTGTGCCTCAACTTTTCACATTAGTTGATAAACTGGACAGGTGAACAATAACAACAACAAGAACAACAGAACAACAACAAAGCCTTTTGTCCCAAGCAAGTTGGGTCAGGTGAACATAAAGATTAATCTTCTCATCTCCTGGACATAGGTGCACCGATTGAGGTACTCCGGCATTGCCTGAAAGAAGCAAAATAGAGCCAGGGTAAGAATCAAGTTCACTAAGTTAAACAAGATGAATGCGTTGAAGCTTAAAAGGCATGAAGTCAAATTTATATCCATGGACAGTTTAGGTCTATGCAGGGGTAAGCATAAAGCAAGATATTCATACAGTGGGAGGATATTTCACTGAGGTTGTAGTACCAATTTAAACAACCGAAATAAGTAGCATAACACTAATACAACATTCAAATATCAATAAAATAGTCAACTGAGCATCTCAACAGTGGGATTGAATAGACGGCTCAAATAAGAGTTCACACTGCTGCCCACCCTAAACCAAACAGCTGAACCGTAGGAGTGGGACACAGGTTGCGGTACCATTTCCTATTCCTAACCCTTTATTCCATTTTTTTTGGTCTATCTACATTTAAGGAGCTGAAGAAAAAGAGGCATCAACTGCGCAAGAGCCTCAGATTAATGGTAACAGAATTAATCCATCGAATTTGTCAGTCTTACAAATTACTTGCACCGTAGAGTCTGGACTGAACAACCACCTTGTTTATAAACTATAATAGTGCACCTGGTTATCCAAGTGTTCCCACATAACAATTCAGTGAAAGCTTCACCTTATATTTAACATAGCTAAGGTTAGCTTCACATATCATGAATGGCGAGATAACTGACAGAAATTCTGAATGTGCAAAACACAAAATATATAATCGTTTGCTTATATGAATAAAAGGTAGATGTGTCCGTAATCACAAACAGATGCGTGTCTTCAATAAAAAAATCCTATGAATTTGCGACAACATATACTGAATGTATCAATTTTCTGGCTGATATGAATCAGTGTATATGGGGATAGGTAGACCTCAGCGGTACGATGAAAATCAGATGATACAAAATGAACAGTTAATATATATCCATTATCTATACTGCATTGATGAAAGTCAATTTCAAAGTTTTGATATTTCCAATTGCCAGGCAAGAAAGTTGCAATAAATCGACTTTATTGTTGTAATGGACCATCAGGTTTTGTCCCACACCAATGGCTGTCCACTATTGGCTCCTTCTATAATTAGATGACAAGCATAAATCTCAGTAAAAGAGGAGTAAATCATACGCCAGAAAGTTCTTGCATGAAAAAAAGAGAAAATTCTTAGTAATATTTAAGATCCATCTGGTCAATGTTCTCGGACTCCCTCACCATTATCCTGAACAGACGGCAATTGATAAATCATAATAATAAATATTTATAAGCTTACAGCCCATAGACTTTTTTTTGCAGGGAAACCCATAGACCTTCATAAATACACACAAAAAGACATTATTGGTTAGCAGCACAATGACATAGGTTCAAATTGTGCTACTAACAAATAAATAAAGATAACGACTCAGTCAAAACACACTGCAAACTTATTAAGTGTGCTTAGAGTTTTTACAAAGTTAGGATAGTCGATAGTCATCATTATTGTACCTACAAGATTATCTAAAATAACACATATCATAACCAATGGATCATCAATGAATGCTCTTGAACATAGCTGATAAATCTTCATAACTATACCAAAGTAGGTCACGACCGATAAATTCCATAACTACACCTAAAGACCATTAGACATCTGATCTGGTAGGTCCTTATTATGATGAACCCCAAATGGTAGATTGCCAACTGTATTTAACATGATCAGATAATCAATCTTTTGGATCTTAAATTAAATATTATTGGCAGATACAAGTAATATTTATAACCTTATACTCATTCAATACATAATTGAGGTTTAGGTCCAACAACCCATGATATGTACCTTAACTCCGTATATTGATATATAGTATCACACGTACGATGATGAATCGCATAATACGCAAACCAACAATTGACCCGGTAGTGCGATCTTTATCTATGTATACTGATCCAATATATATATATATATATATATATATATATATATATATGACGTATAAACAATCGGCCGGCTCCTATTCTGAACTTTATTCCCGTGTAGTGGTCTGATATCATATACACGCAAAAAAAAGTAGGTTCAATACAGATGACCATGCAGCCCCGCTATATAACATATTCAGAAAATTGTGGGCTTCTATTAGTTATCCATATTAATATATCAATATCATGTGCAAATGACCAGCCACTTAACGATCCAAAGACTAATTTTGCGTAATTATACCACATAAAACATTCTTCCCAACTACATCAGGTAGCTTTTAATCTCAGCTTTAATTCTGCGTACAGATCTAATAATCAAATAGCAAATATGAGTGGCATGCATATTCATTTCTGAGCATGTGTTCTTAAAAATAACATGATAATGCATAAATAATAAATTAAAGATGATTAAAGGTGTTTCCCGCATAATTGCACGGACATCATGCTAGTTATAATTTAGAAGTAGCATAAAAAACTTACTTAGATTTAACATGGCGCAAAATCAGATATCCAGGAGAGGGTACGAATCAATTCTTCTTCTTTGTCTTTTGGAAAAATGTATGCTGGATAAGACTCTCTTTGAACCTGTGAGGAATGACCACCGGCATGTCATCATCATACTTGAACTTAGCTACGAAATTACCCTTCTTGTCATACTGCAGGAGATGGCCATAGCAGCTGACAAGCATGTCCCCCTCCTCGGAGACAACCTTTGCCCACCAATCACCTTGCTTCTGGAAGCGCCTGATTTCCATCACCGGCAGTTTTATCCGGTACTGGAATGCCCAGACATCATGCTCAGGGTCCTGAAGCACAAAGATGGACATCTCAGTCATGCCATCCTTGCTGGTGGACGCAGCAAGCTTGCCACCCAGGTCAAGCAAGTGCATAACATGGCGGGGGTTCACAGGCGGCGGAGTCATCTGCCGTGACGTCTCTGCCACTGTGTCGAACACCCGTATCCTGTGGTAGCGAAGACCTGACCGTCTCCTCCAGTGTATGTGCAGGCTGCCATTGAGGAGGACCGGCGCGCCAAAGATGGATGGTTCCTCGGCCAAAACCTCGGTTAACGGACAATCGACGAGCCATGAATTGTTGGTTCCCACCGTGAGGACGTAATACTCCTGCCGACAGATCAACTCTGTGGAGTTGTTTTTCCAGTACATGACGCGGAACTCCCCTGACGGTTGGTGCTGGAAGAGGGCGAAGAGATTCTCTATGGGCTTCCTGTCCTGCCGGAGGGCAGCCCACTCGCTCGTGGCCGGATTGCAGATGATGTAGCTGCCGACGACGAAAAGGCCGTCGCAGGAGGCGACGATGCCGAAAGAGCCGCGGAATGGGAACTGGAGAGAGGGGCCGATCTTCGCGGACCGGAGGTGGATGGCGTTGAGGCCGGATTCGAGGCCGCGGCCGGAGATCCGGCAGGACCTAATCAGGGGAACCGCCGGCTGGCGGCGGTGGTGATCGAGGAGGAAGGCGGGGTCGGACGCGAGGCTGCGCCAGGACCGGCAGACGGCGCGGAAGCGGAGCACGGACTTGGCCGGGAGGCGGGGCAGGATCTCCTGATGCAGGATCTCATCGGGGATGACGGCGAGGCGGTCCGACCTTGCCCTGCTTCTCCTCCTCGGCGGGGCCGTCCGCCCCGGTTCTTCCTGGGCGGCCAGGCGCCGCCCAGAACGGAGGAGCATCGGCGAGGTGGTTTTGGTGGAGTCGAGGAGAGTGGAGACGGGATCGGCGGCGGCGCCCGGCCGGGATCAGCATCGGCCCAAGGCCAAGCGGTAATGAAAACCCTAGCCCGAGTATTACTCTGACAAGTGGGTCCACTGAAGCGTGTGCGCCCGCTGTTTCCCCGCATTGCAAAATCTCATCAGCACTCAAGGAATTGAGGATTTTTTTCCTCAAAAAAATGGAATTGAGGATTTTTTTTAAAGAATACTTTCTTTAAAAGAAATTTTATAATTGTGATCCTCAATTTGGTAAATTTCACATATACAACCTTAGGAGTATTTAACAAAAAACTACCACAATTCATGCAACCGTGCCTACAAACTACCACTTTACAAATTTATGCAAAAAACTACCATTTTTTCATTAATCCTTGACTGAAAACTACTATGTCTGAAAAGTGTCCAATTTAGCTCTTTTAAACGCATTTCTGACTAGTTGAACCCACACATAAGCGGGCTAAAAATGCAATCGGGTCCCTAGTTTTTCTTCAAAAAAAATCCAGTCCATGGAAGGGGACCTGTGCAGCCATGGCTCCTCGACGACCATCACAGTCCCCATGGAGCACAGGCCAGTTCGTGGTAGGGCTGGTACGGAGGACGGGCCAGAGCTTGCAATCGGCCATGGTAGCGCCGGTGCGAAAGGGAGCAAAGTTGTGGCTGACATCCCCATTCTCTCTGAAGTTGGAGCACTTGGTGCAATTGCAGTGCGCATTCTTTGGAGAGATCTGGATGAGCGGAAGCGCAGGCTGGCGACGGTGATGCGCGAGCATGAAGTCGTTGGTGGAGATGGCGCTGCGCCACAACTTGCGGACGGCCCGGCAGCGGAGACATCCTTGGACGGCAACCGCACGAGTATCTCTTCCACGATGATTGACTCGGGCAGGTCGTCGAGGACGGTTGCACCCATGCTACCTGGCATGGTGACTGATCGCCAGCTTGCCGGGTGCTCCACCAGTCTGATCAACTGAGAAGACAAGATATACGCCAGACATTAAGCAAGAACACGGTGCAAAACTAGTACCTATGCTGAACAAGATCGAAGAGAAGACTACGTACTCAGTATTTTAGATTCAAAGCCGCGCGATGTAGAGCAAGTGAGGTGGGGCATGTATAAATCGGGAGGAAGGGTGCGTGTTTCTTCTTTCTTGGGGAGATCAAATGGGATGGGTGGAAGCCTATGAGCTTAGTGGATGGAGTCACAGATACGGTGGCTTTAATCCGTATGAGTCGCAGCCGTACCTTTTGAGTGATGATGAAAGGACTCCAAGAGACTGACTCATCTGGAGTGAACGAGGAGACTGATGTGCTGTGTATTTGTTGGGGTAAGACTGATGTGCTGTGTATTTTTTTTAAAACAACTAAAACTACTACCGCGGCGGCCATCTGAGCGCGGTCTCGTCGGCGGTGGCCATGTCCTCATGCTCCTTCTTCACGGGAAGCAGCCCCGGCTTGGTCTTCGGCCAGACGAGGCGGGAAGAAGGAGGAGAGGGGCGACCACCACCCTCGTTGATGACTAGGGTGCCGCCACGGGTGCGGCGCCCGAGCGACGTCTCCTGTGGCTCCGGCTTGAAGGGGCGGAGTGCCGGCGATCCGGAGGACAGTGAGACCGAAGACGAGGAGGTCCCGTCTCCATTCGCTGCGGCGTCCAGGAGCTGCCGCGGCGACGGGAGAAGGAGGGGGGCGTCGGGTACTCCAAGCGCGGTGTGTTGCTGGAATCGTTGTACTCGAGGATGGCCTCGAGGGTACGGCCGGGGATGCCCCACCATTGGCACGTCCCATCGGAGTTGAGGCGGCCGCGAGCCTCGACGGCGTTGGTGGAGGCGAGCTGCTCCTCAATCTGGCGTTCGAAGTACGTTATCCACAACGTGCTGTTGTCGGGGGCGTACCTCAGCTGGTTCCGCGTCTCCGCCGGCAGCGACGACCGGATGCGGGCGATCTCGGGCCGTCGTTCAGCTCCGGTGGGCGGTGGAGGCACTGGGACGCCGCTAGCGCTGAGCCTCCAGGCGCCCGGCACCCACATGTCCAGCGGGGCCGAGTAGTCGGCCTCGTAGAGGAGGCACGCCTCATCCTCGTGCAGGTGGCGACGGCCGAAGCCGTTGGCCGCCGCACTGTTTCCTGGGTAGCGCTCGACCATGCTCGTCGGAGTGGGAGAGAGGAGAGGCGCGCGTCAGCGGTGAGAGGTCGAGAGGGGAGAAGGTTCTGTGGCGGCCGAGTGTGCGGTCCGCTCACCGGTAAGGGAAGGGCGGTTTTTATAGCCGGGCGTGGGCGGCGAGAGGACGGCCGGCGTGTGTACGCGTGGCGGGAGCTGGCAAGACGTGCATCACCGCGCACCAGCGAGGGAAGGGCGGCTTTTATAGCTGGGCGTGGGCGGCGAGAAGACGGCTGGCGTGTGTATGCGTGGCGGGACGAGGCATCAATGGAGCCTGACAGGTGCGGCAGCCTTCGCATGGATTCCCGTGCGAACCGAGGCAATGAGGACCACGATGGCGCCGAGTCGTTGACTCTGCGGGACCACCGGGCTTTCGCGCCAAAAACGTTTACCCCGATGCCCCCACCGCGTCAGGTTCAGCCTGGGTCTGCCGGCGCCAAATTCGGCCCTAACCGGTGAAAATTGGGCTTTCGGGACGCGACTGGGCCATTTTTTATAGCCGGCGATAAAAAAAGGGCCTTCGGGGCTGTTTGGGGGGGGGGGAGGGGGTGGAGATGCTCTAATTTATGAAATAATTTTTAAATAATGCGCCTTAGCGACATACCTCTTCTAAATACTATAACTCACTATTTAAAATGTTTGTTCATGTGTTTGGAGCAAAGACCCTTAGCAGAGGACCTCTTCTAAACGTGCTATTTAAAACTATTATCCTAACCTGCAATTTTAGCCACTGTCCTGCCAACTTGATTTACCTTGTATCCAGAATTCTACAATAACCAATCCTGACTACTCAATTCCAGTAACCAAACGTCAATTGTCGATTTCAATGGCTCTGGTGGGTGTGGTGGGCTATCGCTGCTACTGTACTGCATGCAGGCAAGAGGAGTCGCACCCAACTACTGTCCTTTTAGTTTTGGAACAGGCAGAAGAGAACTGTCCCATCCCTCCCCTAGATCCTCTCTTTGCTTGTATCCCTCTCTTGTTCTCCCCTAAACCTTCTTTTTCTCAATTTCTCTCTAAATCACCCCCAATTACTTGTGTGGTTTGTACTCCCTCCATCTCATAGCTTGCAAAAACGTCTTATATTATGGAATGAAGGGAGCATCTGCTAAGAAGCTACCCACCCGTACCACGACGTTTCAACTTTTCACTTGGGGCAACATACACCAGAACCCTGGTAACATAGGCTGATAAAGAAACACACAACACATATATGGCAAAACAGGATCATAGCATGGCAGTGCCTAAACCTTTCACATAAGTTGATAAACAGGAGAGGTGAACAACAACAAAACATTTTGTCCCGGGCAAGTTGCGCTGGGCGAACAGGACAGTTGAACATAACTGTAGCAGAGGACACCTACACATAGGTGCAGCAATTGAAGTACTCCAACATCGCCAGTGCCTCGACCTTCCACATGAGTTGATAAACAGGAAAGGTGAACAACAACGACAACGACGACAACAACAACAACGACGACGACGACGACGACGACGACGACGACGATGATGACAACAAACACGACGACGACGACGATGACAACAACAACAATGTCTTTTGTCCCAAGCAAGTTGGGGCAGGTGAACATACAGATCAATCTTCTCATCTCCTAGACATATGTGCACCAATTGAGGTACTCCAGCATCACCTGAAAGAAGCAAAATAGAGCCAGAGTAAGAATCAGGTTCACTAAGTTAAACAAGATGAATGTGTTGAAGCTTAAAAGGCTTGAAGTCAAATTTATATCCATGGACAGTTTAGGTCTATGCAGGGGTAAGCTTAAAGCAAGATATTCATACAGTGGGAGGATATCTCACTGAGGTTGTAGCACCAACTGTAAACAACCGAAATAAATATATTTTTTGCATAACACTAACCCAACATTCAAATATCAATAAAATAGTCAACTGATCATCTCAACAGTGGGATTGAATAACAAGGCTCGAATAAGAGTTCACACTGCTGCCCGCCCTGAACCAAACAGCTGAACAGTAGGAGTGGGACACAGGTCGCGGTACTATTTCCTTTATTGGTCTATCTGCATTTAAGGAGTTGAAGAAAAAGAGGCATCCACCCGCAAGAGGCTCAGATTTAATGATAACGGAATTAATCCATCGAATTTGTCAGTCTTGCAAATTACTTGCAGCGTAGAGTCTGGACTGAAGAACCACCTTGTTTATATCTATAATAGTGCACCCTGTGATCCAAGTATTCCCACATAACAATTCAGTGAAAGCTTCAAAGCTAAGGTTAGCTTCATACACCATGAACGGCAAAGTAACTGACAGAAATTCTGAATGTGCAAAACACAAAAGATATAATCATTTGTTTATATAAATAAAATGTAGATGTGTCTGTAATCACTAACAGATGCGTGTCTTCCATAAAAAAAATGTATGAGTTCGCAACAACATAAACTGAATGTATCAATTTTCTGGCTGATATGAATCAGTGAATATGGGGATAGGTAGACCTCAGCGGTACTATCAAAATCAGAAGATACAAAATGAACAGACAATATCCATTATCTATAATGCGTTGATGAAAATCCAAAGTCAATTTCAAAGTTTTGATATTTCCAATATTGCTAAGCAAGAAAGTTGCAATAAATTGACTTTATTGTTGTAATGGTGCAGCAGGTTTCGTCCCGCATAAATGGCTGCCCACTATTGGCTGCTTCTATAATTAGATGACAGCTATAAATCTCACTAAAAGAGTGAATGATACCACATAAAGCTCTTGCATGAAAAAAAAAGAAATTTCTTAGTAGTAATTAAGATCCATCTGGTCAACGTGTTTGGACTCCCTCACCATTATCCTGAATAGACGGCAATTGATAAATCATAATAATAAAAATTTATATGCTTACAACCGAAAGACCATTTTTTTCCAGGGAAACCCATAGACCTTCATAAATACACACAGAAAGATATTATTGGTTACCAGCACAATGACATAGGTTCAAATCGTGCTACTGACAAATAAAGATAATAACTCAGTCAAAAGACACTGCAAACTTATTATTGAGTATATTGTGCTTAGGGTTTTTACAAAGTTATGGTAGTCGATAGTCATCATTATAGTACCTAATAGATTACCTAAAATCACACCAATAGATTGTCATAATTGTAACCACACATATCATAACCAATGGATCATCGATAAGTGCTCTTGAACATAGCTGATAAATCTTCATAACTATAGCAAAGTAGGTCATGACCAATAAATTCTGTAACCACACCTAAAGATCATTAGACATCTGATCTGGTAGGTCCTTATTATGATAAACCCCAAATGGTGGATTGCCATAACTGTAGCTAACATGATCAGATAATCAATCTTTTGGACCTTAAATATTATTGCCGATACTCTTAGTATTTGCAACTTTATACTTATTCAATACATAATTATGGTTTAAGTCCAATTGATATATAGTATCACACGTATTGTGATGAATCGCATCATACGCAAAC
The DNA here is from genome assembly GCA_034509565.1 of Triticum monococcum. Classification (NCBI taxonomy): domain Eukaryota; kingdom Viridiplantae; phylum Streptophyta; class Magnoliopsida; order Poales; family Poaceae; genus Triticum; species Triticum monococcum. The sequence goes on along the minus strand of CM067842.1, from coordinate 22,850,968 downwards.
CAACAATTGACCCGGTAGTGCAATCTTTATCTACGTGTACTGATCCAATATGTATTTAACATATAAACAATCGGCAGGTTCCTATTCTGAACTCTATTTCCGTGCAGTAGTCTGATATCATACACAGGCAAAAAGAATGTAGGTTCAATACAGATGACCATCCAGTCCCGCTCTTTAACATATTCAGAAAATTGCGGGCTCTATTAGTTATGCACATTAATATATCAACATCACATGCAAAAGAGCAACCACTTAAACGATCCAAAGACTGATTTTGCGTAATTATACCACATAAAAGAGTCTTCCCAACTACATCAGGTAGCTTTTAATCTCAGCTTTAATTCTATGTACCGATCTAATAATCAAATAGCAAATATGAGTGGCATGCATATTCATTTCTAAGCTTGTGATCTTATAAATAACATGATAATGCATAAATAATATATTATATAAAGGTGATTAAAGGCGTTTCCCGCACAATTGCATGGACGCCGTGCTAGTTATAATTTAGAAGTAGCATAAAAACCTTACTTCGATTTAACATGCCGCGAAATCACATATCCAGGAGTGGGTACAAATCAATTCTTGTTTGTCTTTTGGAAAATTGCATGCTGGATAAGACTCTCTTTGAACTTGTGAGGAATGACCATCGGCATGTCATCATCATACTTGAACTTAGCTACCAAATTACCCTTCTTGTCACATTGCAGGAGATGGCCATAGCAGCTGACAAGCACGTCCCCCTCCTCGGAGACAACCTTTGCCCACCAATCACCTTGCTCCTGGAAGCCCCTGATTTCCATTACGGGCAGTTTGATCTGGTACTGGAACGCCCAGACATCGTGCTCAGGGTCCTGAAGCACAAAAATGGACATCCCAGTCATGCCATCCTTGCTGGTGGACGCAGCAAGCTTGCCACCCAGGTCAAGCAAGTGCATAACATGGCAGGGGTTCACAAGAGGCGGACTCATTAGCCGCGACGTCTCTGCCACTGTGTCAAACACCCGTATCCTATGGTAGTGGACACCTGACTGTCTCCTCCAGTGTATGTGCAGGCTGCCATTGAGAAGGACCGGCGCGCCAAAGATGGATGGTTCCTCGGCCAAAACCTCTGTTAACGGACAATCGACGCGCCATGAATTGTTGGTTCCCACCGTGAGGATGTAATACTCCTGCCGACAGATTAACTCCATAGAGTTGTTTCTCCAGTACATCACGCGGAACTCCCCTGAAGGTTGGTGGCGGAAGAGGGCGATGAGATTTTCTATGGGCTTGCCGTCCTGCCGGAGGGTAGCCCACTCACGCGTGGCCGGGTTGCAGATGATGTGGTTGAAGACGACGAAAAGGCCGTCGCAGGAGGCCCTGATGGCGAAAGAGCCAGCGAATGGGAACTGGAAAGAGGGGCCGAGCTTCGCGGACCGGAGGTGGATGGCGTTGAGGCGGGATTCAAGGCCGCGGCGGGACCCGTCGGAGATCCGGCAGGACCTGATCAGGGGAAGCGCCGGCTGGCGGCGGTGGTGGTCGAGGAGGAAGGCGGGGTCGGACGCGAGGCTGCGCCAGGACCGGCAGACGGCGCGGCAGCGGAGCACGGACTTGGCCGGGAGGCGGGGCAGGATCTCCTGCTGCAGGATCTCGTCGGGAAAGCCGGCGAGCGGGTCCGACCTTGCCCTGTTTCTCCTCCTCGGCACGGCCGTCCGCCCCACTTCGTCCTCGGCGGCCAGGCGCCGCCCAGAACGGAGGAGCATCGGCGAGGTGGTTTTGGTGGAGTCGAGGAGAGTGGAGACGGGATCAAGCGGCGGCGCCCGGCTGGCCCATGCGGAAACCCTAGCAGGAGTACTACTCTGGCAAGGGAAACCTAGACGCAGTACTACTCTGACAAATGGGTCCACTGAAGCGTGTGCGCCCGCTGTCCCCGCATTGCATAAACTCACGCACCTACACGGTACACCCTTGCAAACTCATCAGCATCCCCATTGCAAAAAAAAACATCAGCGCCTAAGGAATTGAGGATATTTAAAAAAAATCTTTAAAAGAAATTTAAGAATTGCGAACCTCAATTTGGTAAATTTCACATATACAACCTTAGAACATCTCTAGCAGATCCTGTCGCGGTACCGCAAATTTTCGTTTCAAGAATCCTGCAAAACGAATTTATGGTACCGCGGAATGCCCGGCAATACAGATCCGATATACAAATAATGCATAATTTAAACTTAAACTCCACGTCACCATAGTTCATCGGAGTTCATCACACATTTACAGACACAAGCTTAAAAACATAGTATAGATAAACCTAACTCTAAACTACTCTAGGGCTTGACGTTGATGTAGTACTCGGTAGCGGAGCGGTAGAGACTACACGCGTGCTGGTACCCTTCCTTGGCCGCCTCGAGCCGCGCAGCGGCGCCTTCTTCTCCTGCCTCGAACGCCTCTTTCGCCTCGCGGAGACCCTTGGTGGTCGGTCAAAGGGTCTCCCCGATCTCGTCGAACTTGCTCAACGCCCTTCGGCCACTACTGCGGGAGAGGGTGCCATGCTCCCTGGCCTGCTTCGAGCGCCATGCCTCAATCTGGCAGCTGGAGTTGCCGGCCTCAGCGTCGTGGTGGGCTCTCATGTGCGGCAGTGAGCCGTCTCAGCCCCCGCGACCACCACGCCCACGCCCTCTGCTCGAAAAGGGATTGTGTGCGTGAGAAACGGTCGCCGGAGTGGGGTGATTTGCGGCGAAGGCAGGTGGGGGAAATGCCTTATAGGAACTCTAAACCGGCCTCTATCCGGTAAATATAGCAGCAGGGCATGGATTTTATGGATCGCTCGTATAATTTTTACAGGCCGTGCTTTTATTTTACTGGGTCTGCTCGAGCTGAAATTTTACCGAATCATGTAAATTGGCGGAAAATTATAAGGGCCAGCGAGGTTTTATAGGATCTACTATAGATGTTGTTATATTGTATCCAACTTCAACAATTACCTATTATCATTTGCATCCGCAAGGGCAGGAAGTTGGTCCTTGTCACCCCTATGTCGTTGTTGCTTCAAGTGATAGCACCATGCCGGCGACGTCCGCCGGCGGCGACGAGGGAAGGAGCGAACGGCCGAGACTGAGCAACGGCGGCTAGGGTTCGCTCCCTGGCTGCCCGCGGGGTCTTCCTCACCTCCGGCTTTGGTGGGGGCGGCGCGGGCCGTTTGCTCCGGCGGGAGCTCGAGCGGATCTGGCAGGGGTGGCCGCGGTCAGGGGCGGCGCGGCTGTTGGGGAACGCAGTAATTTCGAAAATTTTCCTACGCACACGCAAGATCATGGTGATGCACAGCAACGAGGGGGGAGAGTGTTGTCTACGTACCGACGCAGACCGACTGCGGAAGCGATCTCACAACGTAGAGGAAGTAGTCGTACGTCTTCTTCCCGATCCGACCGATCCAAGCACCGTTACTCCGGCACCTCCGAGTTCTTGGCACACGTTCAGCTCGATGACGATCCTCGGGCTCCGATCCAGCAAAGCGTCGAGGAAGAGTTCCGTCAGCACGACGGCGTGGTGACGATCTTGATGTACTACCGACGCAGGGCTTCACCTAAGCTCTACAACGATATGACCGAGGTGGAATTTGGTGGCAGGGGGCACCGCACACGGCTAAGGAACGATCAACAATGATCAACTTGTGTGTCTATGGGGTGCCCCCTGCCCCCGTATTAAAGGAGCAGGGGGAGGGGGTTCGGCCGGCTAGGGGAGAGGGCGCGGGAGGAGTCCTACTCCCACCGGGAGTAGGACTCCCCCCCTCAATCCTATTCCAACTAGGACTTCAAGGGGGAAAGGAGAGAGAGGGGGGCCGGCCCCTTCTCCTAGTCCTACTAGGACTTGGGGAAGGGGGGGGCGCCGGCCAGCTGTGGGCTGCCCTCCTTTCTCTTTTCCACTAAGGCCCAAATAGGCCCATTAGCCTCCCGGGGGGTTCCGGTAACCCTCCCGGTAATCCGGTAAAATCCCGATTTCACCCGGAACACTTCCGGTGTCCAAACATAGGCTTCCAATATATCAATCTTTACGTCTCGACCATTTCGAGACTCCTCGTCATGTCCGTGATCACATCCGGGACTCCGAACAACCTTCGGTACATCAAAATGCATAAACTCATAATAACTGTCATCGTAACGTTAAGCGTGCGGACCCTACGGTTCGAGAACAATGTAGACATGACCGAGACACGTCTCCGGTCAATAACCAATAGCGGGACCTGGATGCCCATATTGGCTCCTACATATTCTACGAAGATCTTTATCGGTCAGACCGCATAACAACATATGTTGTTCCCTTTGTCCTCGGTATGTTACTTGCCCGAGATTCGATCGTCGGTATCCAATACCTAGTTCAATCTCGTTACCGGCAAGTCTCTTTACTCGTTCCGTAATACATCATCTCACAACTAACATATTAGTTGCAGTGCTTGCAAGGCTTATGTGATGTGCATTACCGAGAGGGCCCAGAGATACCTCTCCGACAATCGGAGTGACAAACCCTAATCTCGAAATATGCCAACCCAACATCTACCATTGGAGACACCTGTAGTACTCCTTTATAATCACCCAGTTACGTTGTGACGTTTGGTAGTACCCAAAGTGTTCCTCCGGTAAACGGGAGTTGCATAATCTCATAGTTATAGGAACATGTATAAGTCATGAAGAAAGCAATAGCAACATACTAAACGATCGGGTGCTAAGCTAATGGAATGGGTCATGTCAATCAGATCATTCAACTAATGATGTGACCTCGTTAATCAAATAACAACTCTTTGTTCAAGGTTAGGAAACATAACCATCTTTGATTAACGAGCTAGTCAAGTAGAGGCATACTAGTGACACTCTGTTGGTCTATGTATTCACACATGTATTATGTTTCCGGTTAATACAATTCTAGCATGAATAATAAACATTTATCATGATATAAGGAAATAAATAATAACTTTATTATTGCCTCTAGGGCATATTTCCTTCAGTCTCCCACTTGCACTAGAGTCAATAATCTAGATTACACGGTAATGATTCTAACACCCATGGAGCCTTGGTGCTGATCATGTTTTGCTCGTGGTAGAGGCTTAGTCAACGGGTCTGCAACATTCAGATCCGTATGTATCTTGCAAATCTCTATGTCTCCCACCTGGACTAAATCCCGGATGGAGTTGAAGCGTCTCTTGATGTGTTTGGTCCTTTTGTGAAATCTGGATTCCTTTGCTAATGCAATTGCACCAGTATTGTCACAGAAGATTTTCATTGGACCCGATGCACTAGGTATGACACCTAGATCGGATATGAACTCCTTCATCCAGACTCCTTCGTTTGCTGCTTCCGAAGCAGCTATGTACTCTGCTTCACATGTAGATCCCGCTACGACACTTTGTTTAGAACTGCAGCAACTGACAGCTCCACCGTTTAAAGTAAACACGTATCCGGTTTGCGATTTAGAATCGTCCGGATCAGTGTCAAAGCTTGCATCAACGTAACCTCTTACGGTGAGCTCTTTGTCACCTCCATATACGAGAAACATATCCCTAGTCCTTTTCAGGTATTTCAGGATGTTCTTGACCGCTGTCCAGTGATCCATTCCTGGATTACTTTGGTACCTCCCTGCTAAACTTATAGCAAGGCACACATCAGGTCTGGTACACAGCATTGCATACATGATAGAGCCTATGGCTGAAGCATAGGGAACATCTTTCATTTTCTCTCTATCTTCTGCATTGGTCGGGCATTGAGTCTGACTCAACTTCACACCTTGTAACACAGGCAAGAACCCTTTCTTTGCTTGATCCATTTTGAACTTCTTCAAAATCTTGTCAAGGTATGTGCATTGTGAAAGTCCAATTAAGCGTTTTGATCTATCTCTATAGATCTTTATGCCTAATATGTAAGCAGCTTCCCCGAGGTCTTTCATCGAAAAACTTTTATTCAAGTATCCCTTTATGCTATCCAGAAATTCTATATCATTTCCAATCAGCAATATGTCATCCACATACAATATCAGAAATGCTACAGAGCTCCCACTCACTTTCTTGTAAATACAGGCTTCTCCAAAAGTCTGTATAAAGCCAAATGCCTTGATCACACTATCAAAGCGTTTATTCCAACTCCGAGATGCTTGCACCAGTCCATATATGGATCACTGGAGTTTGCACACTTTGTTAGCTCCCTTCGGATCGACAAAACCTTCTGGTTGCATCATATACAACTCTTCTTCCAGAAATCCATTCGGGAATACAGTTTTGACATCCATTTGCCATATTTCATAATCATAAAATGCAGCAATTGCTAACATAATTCTGACGGACTTAAGCATCGCTACGGGTGAGAAGGTCTCATCGTAGTCAACCCCTTGAACTTGTCGAAAACCTTTTGCGACAAGTCGAGCTTTATAGACAGTAATATTACCGTCAGCGTCAGTCTTTTTCTTAAAGATCCATTTATTTTCAATTGCTTGCCGATCATCGGGCAAGTCAACCAAAGTCCATACTTTGTTCTCATACATGGATCCCATCTCAGATTTCATGGCCTCAAGCCACTTTGCGGAATCTGGGCTCACCATCGCTTCTTCATAGTTCGTAGGTTCATCATGATCTAGTAGCATGACTTCCAGAACTGGATTACCGTACCACTCTGGTGCGGATCTCACTCTGGTTGATCTACGTGGTTCAGTAGTATCTTGTCCTGAAGTTTCATGATCATCATCATTAGCTTCCTCACTAATTGGCATAGGTGTCGCAGAAACAACTTTCTGTGATGTACTATTTTCCAATAAGGGAGTAGGTATAGTTACCTCGTCAAGTTCTACTTTCCTCCCACTCACTTCTTTCGAGAGAAACTCCTTCTCTAGAAATGATCCATTCTTAGCAACGAATGTCTTGCCGTCGGATCTGTGATAGAAGGTGTATCCAATAGTTTCCTTTGGATATCCTATGAAGACACATTTCTCTGATTTGGGTTCGAGCTTATCAGGTTGAAGCTTTTTCACATAAGCATCGCAGCCCCAAACTTTAAGAAACGACAACTTTGGTTTCTTGCCAAACCATAGTTCATAAGGCGTCGTCTCAACGGATTTTGATGGTGCCCTATTTAACGTGAATGCGGCCGTCTCTAAAGCATAACCCCAAAACGATAGCGGTAAATCAGTAAGAGACATCATAGATCGCACCATATCTAGTAAAGTACGATTACGACGTTCTGACACACCATTTCGCTGTGGTGTTCCGGGTGGCGTGAGTTGCGAAACTATTCCACAATTTTTCAAATGTACACCAAACTCGTAACTCAAATATTCTCCTCCACGATCAGATCGTAGAAACTTTATTTTCTTGTTACGATGATTTTCAACTTCACTCTGAAATTCCTTGAACTTTTCAAATGTTTCAGACTTATGTTTCATTAAGTAGATATACCCATATCTGCTTAAATCATCTGTGAAGGTGAGAAAATAACGATATCCGCCACGAGCCTCAATATTCATCGGACCACATACATCGGTATGTATGATTTCCAACAAGTCTGTTGCTCTCTCCATAGTACCGGAGAACGGTGTTTTAGTCATCTTGCCTATGAGGCACGGTTCGCAAGTACCAAGTGATTCATAATCAAGTGGTTCCAAAAGTCCATCAGTATGGAGTTTCTTCATGCGCTTTACACCGATATGACCTAAACGGCAGTGCCACAAATAAGTTGCACTATCATTATCAACTCTGCATCTTTTGGCTTCTACATTATGAATATGTGTATCACTACTATCGAGATTTAATAAGAATAGACCACTCTTCAAGGGTGCATGACCATAAAAGATATTACTCATATAAATAGAAGAACCATTATTCTCTGATTTAAATGAATAACCGTCTCGCATCAAACAAGATCCAGATATAATGTTCATGCTCAACGCTGGCACCAAATAACAATTATTTAGGTCTAATATTAATCCCGAAGGTAGATGTAGAGGTAGCGTGCCGACCGCGATCACATTGACTTTGGAACCGTTTCCCACGCGCATCGTCACCTCGTCCTTTGCTAGCGTCCGCTTATTCCGTAGTCCCTGTTTCGAGTTGCTAATATTAGCAACAGAACCAGTATCAAATACCCAGGTGCTACTGCGAGCTCTAGTAAGGTACACATCAATAACATGTATATCATATATACCTTTGTTCACCTTGCCATCCTTCTTATCCGCCAAATACTTGGGGCAGTTCCGCTTCCAGTGACCAGTCTGCTTGCAGTAAAAGCACTCAGTTTCAGGCTTAGGTCCAGACTTGGGTTTCTTCTCCTGAGAAGCAACTTGCTTGCTGTTCTTCTTGAAGTTCCCCTTCTTCTTCCCTTTGCCCTTTTTCTTGAAACTAGTGGTTTTGTTAACCATCAACACTTGATGCTCCTTCTTGATTTCTACCTCCGCAGCTTTCAGCATTGCGAAGAGCTCGGGAATAGTCTTGTTCATCCCTTGCATATTATAGTTCATCACGAAGCTCTTGTAGCTTGGTGGCAGTGATTGGAGAATTCTGTCAATGACGCAATCATCTGGAAGATTAACTCCCATATGAATCAAGTGATTATTATACCCAGACATTTTGAGTATATGCTCACTGACAGAACTGTTCTCCTCCATCTTGCAGCTATAGAACTTATTGGAGACTTCATATCTCTCAATTCGGGCATTTGCTTGAAATATTAACTTCAACTCCTGGAACATCTCATATGCTCCATGACGTTCAAAACGTCGTTGAAGTCCCGATTCTAAGCCGTAAAGCATGGCACACTGAACTATCGAGTAGTCATCAGCTTTGCTCTGCCAGACGTTCATAACATCTGGCGTTGCTCCAGCAGCAGGCCTGGCACCCAGCGGTGCTTCCAGGACGTAATTCTTCTGTGCAGCAATGAGGATAATCCTCAGGTTACGGACCCAGTCCGTGTAATTGCTACCATCATCTTTCAACTTTACTTTCTCAAGGAACGCATTAAAATTCAACGGAACAACAGCACGAGCCATCTATCTACAATCAACATAAACAAGCAAGATACTATCAGGTACTAAGTTCATGATAAGTTTAAGTTCAGTTAATCAAATTACTTAGGAACTCCCACTTAGACAGACATCCCTCTAATCTTCTAAGTGATCACGTGATCCAAATCAACTAAACCATAACCGATCATCACGTGAGATGGAGTAGTTTTCAATGGTGAACATCGTCATGTTGATCATATCTACTATATGATTCACGTTCGACCTTTCGGTCTCTGTGTTCCGAGGCCATATCTGCATATGCTAGGCTCGTCAAGTTTAACCTGAGTATTCTGCGTGTGCAAAACTGGCTTGCACCCGTTGTAGATGGACGTAGAGCTTAACACACCCGATCATCACGTGGTGTCTGAGCACGACGACCTTTGGCAACGGTGCATACTCAGGGAGAACACTTCTTGATAATTTAGTGAGAGTCATCTTATAATGCTACCGTTAATCAAAGCAAGATAAGATGCATAAAAGGATAAACATCACATGCAATCAATATAAGTGATATGATATGGCCATCATCATCTTGTGCTTGTGATCTCCATCTCCGAAGCACCGTCATGATCACCATCGTCACCGGCGCGCCACCTTGATCTCCATCGTAGCATCGTTGTCGTCTCGCCAATCTTATGCTTCCACGACTATCACTACCGCTTAGTAATAAAGTAAAGCATTACATCGCGATTGCATTGCATACAATAAAGCGACAACCATATGGCTCCTGCCGGTTGCCGATAATTCGGTTACAAAACATGATCATCTCATACAATAAAATCAGCATCATGCCTTGACCATATCACATCACAACATGCCCTGCAAAAACAAGTTAGACGTCCTCTACTTTGTTGTTGCAAGTTTTACGTGGCTGCTACGGGCTTAAGTAAGAACTCATCTCACCTACGCATCAAAACCACAACGATAGTTCGTCAAATAGACTCCGTTTTAACCTTCTCAAGGACCGGGCGTACTCACACTTAGTTCAACTAAAGTTGGAGAGACAGTCTTCCGCAAGCCATCTATGTGCAAAGCACGTCGAGGGAACCGGTCTCGCGTAAGAGTACGCGTAAGGTTGGTCCGGATCGTCTCACCCAACAATACCGCCGAACCAAAGTATGACATGCTGGTAGGCAGTATGACTTGTATCGCCCACAACTCACTTGTGTTCTACTCGTGCATATAACATCAAACCATAAAAAACTAGGCTCGGATGCCACTGTTGGGGAACGCAGTAATTTCGAAAATTTTCCTACGCACACGCAAGATCATGGTGATGCACAGCAATGAGGGGGGAGAGTGTTGTCTACGTACCGACGCAGACCGACTGCGGAAGCGATCTCACAACGTAGAGGAAGTAGTCGTACGTCTTCTTCCCGATCCGACCGATCCAAGCACCGTTACTCCGGCACCTCCGAGTTCTTGGCACACGTTCAGCTCGATGACGATCCTCGGGCTCCGATCCAGCAAAGCGTCGAGGAAGAGTTCCGTCAGCACGACGGCGTGGTGACGATCTTGATGTACTACCGACGCAGGGCTTCACCTAAGCTCTACAACGATATGACCGAGGTGGAATTTGGTGGCAGGGGGCACCGCACACGGCTAAGGAACGATCAACAATGATCAACTTGTGTGTCTATGGGGTGCCCCCTGCCCCCGTATTAAAGGAGCAGGGGGAGGGGGTTCGGCCGGCTAGGGGAGAGGGCGCGGGAGGAGTCCTACTCCCACCGGGAGTAGGACTCCCCCCCTCAATCCTATTCCAACTAGGACTTCAAGGGGGAAAGGAGAGAGAGGGGGGCCGGCCCCTTCTCCTAGTCCTACTAGGACTTGGGGAAGGGGGGGGGGGGGGCGCCGGCCAGCTGTGGGCTGCCCTCCTTTCTCTTTTCCACTAAGGCCCAAATAGGCCCATTAGCCTCCCGGGGGGTTCCGGTAACCCTCCCGGTAATCCGGTAAAATCCCGATTTCACCCGGAACACTTCCGGTGTCCAAACATAGGCTTCCAATATATCAATCTTTACGTCTCGACCATTTCGAGACTCCTCGTCATGTCCGTGATCACATCCGGGACTCCGAACAACCTTCGGTACATCAAAATGCATAAACTCATAATAACTGTCATCGTAACGTTAAGCGTGCGGACCCTACGGTTCGAGAACAATGTAGACATGACCGAGACACGTCTCCGGTCAATAACCAATAGCGGGACCTGGATGCCCATATTGGCTCCTACATATTCTACGAAGATCTTTATCGGTCAGACCGCATAACAACATATGTTGTTCCCTTTGTCCTCGGTATGTTACTTGCCCGAGATTCGATCGTCGGTATCCAATACCTAGTTCAATCTCGTTACCGGCAAGTCTCTTTACTCGTTCCGTAATACATCATCTCACAACTAACATATTAGTTGCAGTGCTTGCAAGGCTTATGTGATGTGCATTACCGAGAGGGCCCAGAGATACCTCTCCGACAATCGGAGTGACAAACCCTAATCTCGAAATATGCCAACCCAACATCTACCATTGGAGACACCTGTAGTACTCCTTTATAATCACCCAGTTACGTTGTGACGTTTGGTAGTACCCAAAGTGTTCCTCCGGTAAACGGGAGTTGCATAATCTCATAGTTATAGGAACATGTATAAGTCATGAAGAAAGCAATAGCAACATACTAAACGATCGGGTGCTAAGCTAATGGAATGGGTCATGTCAATCAGATCATTCAACTAATGATGTGACCTCGTTAATCAAATAACAACTCTTTGTTCATGGTTAGGAAACATAACCATCTTTGATTAACGAGCTAGTCAAGTAGAGGCATACTAGTGACACTCTGTTGGTCTATGTATTCACACATGTATTATGTTTCCGGTTAATACAATTCTAGCATGAATAATAAACATTTATCATGATATAAGGAAATAAATAATAACTTTATTATTGCCTCTAGGGCATATTTCCTTCAGCGGCGTGCTGCGGGGTTCTCCTCATCTGGCGGCAGGCGCTCGAGGTGGGGGAGGCTCGATCCCCTTTCTGTTGCGCGTCTCGGCGGCTCCAGGCGGGATGGTGGCCTCGGCAGCGGGATGGTGGCCTCGGCAGCGGCGTGAGTAGGCCTTTGGGGCACATCCCCGTGGCTCTTCTCCAGCTTGCCGGCCTATAGCAGCGTCTCTCGCGGGTGGCAGCCGCGGTTTGCTTCGTCGGCGGGCCCCGGTTCTTCGGCCGGATGCCCATCTCCGGCGAGTCGGGGCGGGCGCGGCCCTCCCCTTCCTACTATGAGGGGCTCGTCTTCGCAATGGCTGGCAGCGTGCTGGCCTTTGGAGGTCTATGTGCTGTTGCAACGGCAGTGGGATGCCAGATCTGGCCGTTTTCTACCGGATCAGACCCGACGGCGTCTTTCTGGCCGTTGGCGAGGTATGTGGTGGCTTCTACTTGGTCATGGCGCGATAACTTCGTGGGATGTGTGCGGGTCAGCGGTGTAGTGCTTCGCGTGTGGGTGTGGTGTTGGAAGGTGCTTCGGGCGAAAGCTTGCCAAATCTTGCCGGCCGGCGGCGTCGGCGTCCGCGGACGTCGTGTCACCTCCTTGGAGGCGCCGCCATGGAGTCCACCCCCTGCACACCCTCGGTTCCAGCTCTTCGGGTGAAAGCCTAAGACCCTGTCAGGTCGGACGACGGCGTCGACATCGTCGCTTCCTTCTTTGGGGCGTCGTCTTGAAGAGCTTTGGGTACCGTTTGCGCGCTCCATGGGCTGGGCGCTCGCGGCATTGCGGTCGGCAGGTGTGCGTCCGGCAATGATGATGCGGCGCGACTTCTTGTGTGGCAATGATGGCGGCTTCAGGCGGAGTTGGGCTCCTACTGAGCTTTGGTAGTCGGTCTCATCCGGCGTGTTCGAGGGGTTGTCGAGCCTCACTTGTCTTCCTGAAGTCGGAGCTGCAGAGGAGGTGCTCCTGAGGTGACGATGACACGAGACGGGTGGTCGGTTCCGGCGCTGGCTCGGCGCAGGTCCAGCGCTTTCCCCCTACAATGCTCGTCGCCAGAGTCGGAGCTGCCTGGTCTTCGGCGCGTGCAGTGGACTATTTGGCGTTGTCCGGTGTAAGCCTTGACGCTCATTTTTGGTGAGGGCTCCATCGGTGGTTGTTGATGGTGGAGTCGGAGTCGCCCATGATGATGACACCGGATTGCTACCTTGACGCTTTTCTCCTCGACGACATGTGTGCATTCTTATGTGGGTTGCCAGGTTGCCCGGGGTGTCCTGTGTGGGCATGCTGTAACGGTTTTGGTCCGATTTTCCGTTAATTATCCGGGCAATTTTCTTCTTCTTTATTAATGAGATGAGGTAAAACTTTTGTCTCCGTTTTAAAAAAAAAGATAGCACCATGCCGTTGCTGCCAGGAACATGACCATGGTGGCCTACACAGTAGCTTAACATCACCATGAAATTGTATGTCGTCTCCACCACCAACGACTAGCATATTGTTGACGCTACGAACGACAATCCAATTTTATTCATTTTTCTTCGACGTGACTAAGACTCATCACTTCTCTCCCATTTTTTTCCGCCACTTAGCTGCCACTCATTTCTCCCCATCCGAAGCGAGCAAATAGCCAAAAACTATCAAAATTGGGGCGATGTGGCAAAAAAAAAACTACCACAATTTGGAGAACTAACAATAAGCTGCCATTTTTGGGGTACAATTTGTATAAATAGCTACCATTTCGCGTTAGTGACCAATTGACTCAAGATAAAAACGATTATAACTGGGATGGCCCACTCATAAGCGCTACGTGGCATTGAGGTGTTTGACCGTTTAGTTGAAGGTAGGCCTCACTCATTAGATTCAACAATCCTCTCTTTTGACCGTTTTCTTCGTGACATTATAAAAGATACTTTGTGGGTGCCCCGGCACCTTGTATCACCGACGAGGACGAGGAAGCCGGCCTCTGGTGGTGGCCTAGAGGTCAACGTTGCAGATGCCCACACCAGTCTGGCCGACGACACGGAGCCGCCCACGCACCGCCTTGAAGACCCCCTGCGTCAACCCCATCACGCTGCGCACCACCAGCGCGTCCACCAGCAACACCTTGGTGCGCAACTCTGCCGCCATGAGCTTGTACAGGGGCGGAGCCAGGCTAGCCCTATGCCCCGGGCCTGCTTCAGAGATACAATAATCTACAGTGCAAAACAGTGCAGAAATTGCTACATTGAACAAAGACTTTCTGTGCCATGACCCGGGCCCAGGCCCCCCAGGCCTGGGTGTAGCTCCGCCACTGAGCTTGTATATGCACGCAAATAGCTCCTTGTCACCTACGGCCGTCCCGGAGCACTGAGCCGCTCCATGGCCTCCACGTGGTTGGCGCTCACCTTCTCTACCACCACTTAGCTGTTGCTCACCCCCCCCCCCCCCCCCCCCCCACGCCCTTTTACCATGCCATGATCAGCACCATTATGTTGTGTTGCATCGGTATTGTAATTGTGCTTAGAATATTATTAGACATGTATGGCGATGCTTTAGTTTGTGGTTTTACTCCTCTTATCCCACAAGGATTTTGAAAGGTGCCATCAAAGTAGAGGGTATTCAATTAGGGAGGGTGTCCAAGGAATAGGTGGAGCACATTACGGTAACTAGAGGATACCCCCCGCGTTGCTGCGGGAATTGGTTGATAAAAGTTTAGATTTATAAATGAGAACTAAAATTAAAAATACATATAATTTATTATGTTAGATTATATACATGAAGACAATACAACCTTTGTACAATAAAAGGGAGATGAGATGAATTGTACAAAAAATAATGTCCTTTGCACCGGGGGATGAAAGACTTTCCATTGGCCTTGTTAAACACACAGTAGGCATAACAAAGAAGGAACGCCAGAATACTATGCATCAGTATGAAACAGAGATGGGGAGCAGCACAAAGCTGAAACCTGACATGGGTAATAGAGAAGATTATTTTGCTTAGGAAGAGTACGCCAAATATTATTTTTTGAAAAGAGGCGCTTTATTACTTAAAAGATTTAAGCATTACAATCGGCCTCTGCATAACTAAGATGCACAGCCAAATAAGATCTTCTCACACAAATGAAAAATAAAAAGGGGAAAAACAAAAATATGGAGAGTCCGTATAACGCCTAAAGCGGAGGGGGGGGGGGGGGGGGGGGGATCCTAAGATCATGCTGCCACCCATATTGGGTAAAAGTATCCCTCGTTGTAGCCTCCAATCGTGTACACACCTCCGTAAATACGTCTCGATTCTTCACGCGTTGTAGAGAGGACCATAAAAGAAGAGTCACGGTACATCTGTAGATAACCCTGAGTAGAGACATTTGAAAATTGAAATCGACCGGAGCTTTTTCGAACGGAGGGAGTATGAATCTAACCAGGGAGGATGTAATACCGGAGCGGCAAATCAAACGGAGGATGTAACTGATTAGAAAATAAAAAACTCCTACCCCAACATTAGTTTCTCGCGTACACTTATCAGGACACACATGTTAATATCTTTTGTTTGCAACCCATACCTGATATGTCCTGCAAGCAAATAAATGGTAGCAACGACACAACAGACCACATAGTCTAATATCCTGAGAAGACTTTCCACTGCCTTGACTTGAATCTATATACAGATAGAGTAGTAATCTAATGTCACACGACTAATTTTCAGTTGCGGCGTTTTACATGCCTGGATTTCCATGAACCGCCTCCAGTGATCAGTCATGTCCTGACATTCGTTTTGTTGCTGGTAAGTCTGAGTAGTGTTGGTCTCGATTTATTTTTCTTGCACTGGCTTCGCTTCTTGGTGTCCACGTGAGATTCTGTCTTTTGTGTCGTTGCTACCAATTTGAGCGAATTCAGAGATCGAACCGTATCTCACACCGACGATACTTTCTATTTAGGGTTTCTCCTCTACTACTCGGCGGCCCACACGACGACCCTCGTTCCCGATATAATAAAGAGGAAGAAGAAGAAGAAAAAAAAAAGAAGAGAAGAAAGAATAGAGGAGAAGAACCCTCGAACCCTCGAACCCTAGACGACCCTCTTCTTCCTCTCATGTTCGAGAGGATCGCCGAGGGGTCGGGAGGTTGCCTAGTGTCAAAGGAAACCCTAAATAGCTAGCAAGTATCGTTGGTGTGAGATACATGTGGCCTTCGGTGTCGGACACTACATCCACGTCCCACAAGTGAAGTGAGCGTCGAAGCCCGCGCCACTTGTGGGATGTGGATGTAATGTCTGACACCGACGGTACATGTATCTCACACCGACGATACTTTCTATTTAGGGTTTCTCCTCTACCACTCGGCGGCCCTCTCGACGACCCTCGTTCCCGATAAAATAAAGAGGAAGAAGAAGAAGAAAAAAGAAGAGAAGAAAGAATAGAGGAGAAGTCTCCTCTATTCTTTCCTCGCCTCTCTCATGAATGTCCGGCGTTCTCGACCCCCCCCCCTCCCCACGTGTCGAAGAAAAAAAGAAGAAAAAAAAGAGGAGAAGAAGAAAGGAATAGAGGAGAAAAGAGAAAAATAGAATTATTCTATTTTTCTCTTTTCTCCTCTATTCCTTTCTTCTTCTCCTCTTTTTTTTCTTCTTTTTTCTTTTTCTTATTTATTTCTCCTCGTCTTCCTCTCCCCTCTCGGCGACCCTAGACCCCCTCTCGACCCTCAACCCCTAGGCGACCGTCGACCCCTCTCTTTTTTTTTCTTCCTCTTCTATTTTATCCTCTTCTTCCTCTACCGCTCGGCGACCCTCGACGACCCTCGTTCCCGATAAAAAAAGAGGAAGAAGAAGAAAAAAAAAGAGGAGAAGAAAGAATAGAGGAGAAGTCTGGACGCGGATTTGGTGAACATGGGTGCGCGCGCACCCTTTATGAATAGGAAATTCAAAAAAATGCTAGAAAAAATCAAAAAAATCTGAACTTATTTTTGTAATATACATAGTCAACCGCTATGCTTGCATATGAAGTTTCACGAAGAAATCACATCCGTGGTAATCTGGTCAAAAATGACAAAATCGAACCTAATCGAAGCTATATTAAAAAACACTATTTAATGAATAGTATGGTCGCATTTGTATTTTCTTCACTAAGAATACCATGGGTGTCAATATATCATGAAACTTCACACGTGAGTAGAATGATCGACTAAGTTTCATACCGCAAAATTTCAGATGTTTTTCATTTTTTCTAGTATTTTTTATGAATTTACTATTCACGTGGGTGCACCCGCACCCATGTTCACCTTTGTATTTTCGGGAGAAGTCTCCTCTATTCTTTCTTCTCCTCTTTTTTTCCTTCTTCTTCCTCTTTTTTTTATCCTCTTCCTCCTCTCATGTTCGACGACCCTCGACCCCTCGGCGACCCTAGACCCCCTCTCGACCCCCTCTTCTTCTCCCTCTTCTAATTCATTTGTTCATATGAATATAAAAACAATTTCATATTTACAATAATTAATATCACCAAAAAAATCCTAATTTTTTAAAGAACTATTTTTTGCATATATACATGAACATAGATATATACACAGAGAACATATATACACATATATATATAAAACAAGCATATATATGAAAAAATATCTATGAACAGAAAAAAATCCTAATATAGCTATGAACAGAAAAATATCTATGAAAAAATCCTAATATAGCTATGAAAAAATATCTATGAAAAAAATCCTAATATAGCTATGAAAAAATATCCATGAACAGAAAAATATCTATGAAAAAACAAGCATATATATACATATATATTTTTTGCATATATACATGAAAAAAAAGCATATAGCAGAAAAAAAGCATATAACAGAAAAAAAAAGGGCGCCGCGGCCGGACCAGAGGAGGACCGCGACGGCGACGATGGGGGCGGGCGGGCGACGGCGATGGCGGGGCGGCGCGCGGGAGGGCGACGGCGACGGGGCAGGGATGGCGAGCACGGGGCGGCGACGGCGAGCAAGGCGCGCGGGGGCGCGACGAGGACGGCGGGGGCGGAGAGGGCGCCGGCGCGCGGGGGCAAGGGCGCGGGGCGACGGCGACGGCGAGCACAAGGCAGGGGCGCGGGGCGACGACGGGGCAGGGCGCGGCGACGGCGACGAGGAGGACGAGCAACCTGGCGGCGTCGGCGATGGGGAATGGAGCAGTTGCCGAAAATTTCGCAAGTGCTGTATATATAGGCAGAGCAATGGTCCCGGTTCGTGGCACAACCCGTGACCAATGCCCCCCTTTGGTCCCGGTTGGTGCCACGAACCGGGACCAAAGGCCAATTTTCAGCAGCCCAAAGGGCGGGAAGCGGCGGCCTTTGGTCCCGGTTGGTGGCACCAACCGGGACTAAAGGTGGCATTGGTCACGGTTCGTGGCACGAACCGTGACCAATGCCACCTTTAGTCCCGGTTGGTGGCACCAACCGGGACCAATGCCCTTGTGCGCCCCGCGTCCAAAAGTTTAGTCCCACATCGCTAGCTGAAGGGCGCCGATACTGGTTTATAAGCGCTGCTCTGCCTCCCCTTTCGAGCTCCTCTCAAATGCAGGCTTTCGGGCCTAAACTGCTACTGCCTGTGGGCCTATTGGGCCTCTGCGGGCCTGAATCCTGGCCCATGTAGGGTTTCTAGTCGTATTCAGGCCGTGGAGGCCCAGTAGGAGGCATTTTTTTTGGTTTTTTCTTTTTTGTTTCTATATTTTTTTGGTTTTTTATTTCTACTTACAACTAAATACTTACAGTTTTTTAGTGATTTCTTTTTGCTTTTAGGTCACAAAAATTATAAATTTTCTATTAGCGCCATTAATTTTAAATTTTAAATAGTTTAAATTTGAATTTTTAAAAATTTGTGTGAATCACTAGTTTATGAATAACTTTACTATAAAATTAGAATTTTTTTTCTATTTATTTTTTATTTCTACTTACAACTAAATACTTGCAGTTTTTTAGTGATTTCTTTTTTGCTTTTAGGTCACAAAAATTATAAACTTTCTGTTAGTGCCATTAGTTTTAAACTTTAAATAGTTTAAATTTGAATTTTTAAAAAATTGTGTGAATCACTAGTTTATGAATTTTTTTCTTCTTTGCTATTTATTTTTTATTTATACTTACAATTAAATACTTATAGTTTGCTTTTAGGTCACACAAATTATATTCTTTTTGCTATTGAAGAGTATTATAGTTTTACTTTAGTTGATCATAACATATTATTTTAATTGATTGTTTTTATTTTCATAAAAGTTTTGTAGTTCATTCTGTTTGCTATTAATTCATTCTTTGAGCTAAATGACTCTGAAATTGGAAAGCATTTCAAAATGAACTCTGAAAAGGTTGAAAGTTGGCATGGTATCATCATTTCACCCACATAGCATGTTCCAAAAAGTAGAGAGGGTTACGACAAAAACTTGATGCACTTCGTGTACAAAATGGACAATCACTTTCGAAGTATCAAAGTTTCAAACCATAAGACATGAAAGCATTTCAAATGAACTCTGAAAAAGTTGAAAGTTGGGATGCATGGTATCATAATTTCACCCACATAGCATTTTCTTATTGCGGGAGAAAGTCTTCACTTTTTCTTCGCTTGTGTCATTTGCTTATTGCGCCGTAACCATGGATAATCTTCATTGTTTATCAGGATGCTTGGGTCAGCCTTGACATTGAAGGGAGGAATTTCATGAAACTTTTCATAATCTTCAGACATGTCTGTCTTGCCGTCCACTCCCAGGATGTCCCTTTTTCCTGAAAGAACTATGTGGCGCTTTGGCTCATCGTATGATGTATTCGCTTCCTTATCTTTTCTTTTTCTCGGTTTAGTAGACATATCCTTTACATAGATAACCTGTGCCACATCATTGGCTAGGACGAACGGTTCGTCAGTGTACCCAAGATTTTTCAGATCCACTGTTGTCATTCCGTACTGTGGGTCTACTTGTACCCCGCCGCCAAACAGAATGACCCATTTGCACTTAAACAAAGGGACCTTAAAATCAGGTCCGTAGTCAAGTTCCCATATGTCCACTATGTAACCATAATATGTGTCCTTTCCGCTCTCGGTTGCTGCATCAAAGCGGACACCGCTGTTTTGGTTGGTGCTCTTTTGATCTTGGGCGATCGTGTAAAATGTATTCCCATTTATCTCGTATCCTTTGTAAGTCAATACAGTCAAAGATGGTCCCCTGGACAACAAGTACAACTCATCACAAACAGTGTTGTCACCTCTGAGACGTGTTTCCAACCAACTGCTGAAAGTCCTGATGTGTTCACATGTAATCCAGTCGTCGCATTGCTCCGGGTGTTCGGAGCGCAGACTGTTCTTGTGTTCATCGACATACGGGGTCACCAAGGTAGAGTTCTGTAGAACTGTGTAGTGTGCTTGAGACCAAGAATATCCGTCCCTGCATATTATTGAGTCTCTTCCAAGAGTGCCTTTTCCAGTCAGTCTCCCCTCATACCGCGATTTAGGGAGACCTATCTTGTTAAGGCCAGGAATGAAGTCAACACAAAACCCGATAACATCCTCTGTTTGATGGCCCATGGAGATGCTTCCTTCTGGCCTAGCGCGGTTACGGACATATTTCTTTAGGACTCCCATGAACCTCTCAAAGGGGAACATATTGTGTAGAAATACGGGCCCCAGGATGACAATCTCGTCGACTAGATGAACTAGGACGTGCGTCATGATATTGAAGAAGGATGGTGGGAACACCAGCTCGAAACTCACAAGACATTGCGCCACATCACTCCTTAGCCTTGGTACCATTTCTGGATCGATCACCTTCTGAGAGATTGCATTGAGGAATGCACATAGCTTCACAATGGCTAATCGGACGTTTTCCGGTAAAAGCCCCCTCAATGCAACCGGAAGCAGTTGCGTCATAATCACGTGGTAGTCATGAGCCTTTAGGTTCTGAAACTTTTTCTCTGGCATATTTATTATTCCCTTTATATTCAATGAGAAGCCAGTCGTGACCTTCATACTAAGCAGGCATTCAAAGAAGATTTCTTTCTCTTCTTTCGTAAGAGCGTAGCTGGCAGGACCTTTATACTGCTTCGGAGGCATGTCGTCTTTTTCGTGCAAACGTTGCAGGTCCTCCCGTGCCTCCGGCGTATCTTTTGTCTTCCCATACACGCCCAAGAAGCCTAGCAGGTTCACGCAAAGGTTCTTCGTCACGTGCATCACGTCGATTGAGGAGCGGACCTCCCAAAATATAGATTTCTTCTTCCACATGGGTGCGTGTCCCTCAGCGTCATTCGGAACAGCTAGTCCACCGGAACCCTTTCCAAAGATGACGTAGGGTAAATCATTGACCATAGCAAGCACGTGATCACCGGTGCGCATGGCGGGCTTCTTCCGGTGATCTGCCTCGCCTTTGAAATGCTTGCCTTTCTTTCGACATTGATGGTTGGTCGGAAGAAATCGACGATGGCCCAGGTACACATTCTTCCTGCATTTGTCCAGGTATATACTTTCAGTGTCATCTAAACAGTGCGTGCATGCGTGGTATCCTTTGTTTGTCTGTCCTGAAAGGTTACTGAGAGCGGGCCAATCGTTGATGGTCACGAACAGCAACGCCTTAAGGTTAAATTCCTCCTGTCTGTGCTCATCCCACGTACGTACACCGTTTCCATTCCACAGCTGTAAAAGTTCTTCAACTAATGGCCTTAGGTACACATCAATTTCGTTGCCGGGTTGCTTAGGGCCTTGGATGAGAACTGGCATCATAATGAACTTCCGCTTCATGCACATCCAAGGAGGAAGGTTATACATACATAGAGTCACGGGCCAGGTGCTGTGATTACTGCTCTGCTCCCCGAAAGGATTAATGCCATCCGCGCTTAAAGCAAACCATACATTCCTTGGGTCCTTTGCAAACTCATCCCAGTACTTTCTCTCGATTTTTCTCCACTGCGACCCGTCAGCGGGTGCTCTCAACTTCCCATCTTTCTTTCGGTTCTCACTGTGCCATCGCATCAACTTGGCATGCTCTTTGTTTCTGAACAGACGTTTCAACCGTGGTATTATAGGAGCATACCACATCACCTTTGCAGGGACCCTCTTCCTGAGGGGCTCGCCGTCAACATCACCGGGGTCATCTCGTCTGATCTTATACCGCAACGCACCGCATACCGGGCATGCGTTCAGATCCTTGTATGCACCGCGGTGGAGGATGCAGTCATTAGGGCATGCATGTATCTTCTCCACCTCCAATCCTAGAGGGCATACGACCTTCTTTGCTGCGTATATACTGTCGGGCAATTCGTTATCCTTTGGAAGCTTCTTCTTCAATATTTTCAGTAGCTTCTCAAATCCTTTGTCAGCCACAGCATTCTCTGCCTTCCACTGCAGCAATTCCAGTACGGTACCGAGCTTTGTGTTGCCATCTTCGCAATTGGGGTATAACCCTTTTTTGTGATCCTCTAACATGCGATTGAACTTCAGCTTCTCCTTTTGACTAATGCATTGCGTCCTTGCATCGACAATGACCCGGCGGAGATCATCATCATCGGGCACATCGTCTGGTTCCTCTTGATCTTCAGCAGCTTCACCCGTGGCAGCATCATTGGGCACATCATCGCCTGGTTCCTCTTGATCTTCACCAGCTCCCCCCGTTGCAGCATCACCGTATTCAGGAGGCACATAGTTGTCATCGTACTCTTCTTCTTCGCCGTCTTCCATCATAACCCCTATTTCTCCGTGCCTCGTCCAAACATTATAGTGTGGCATGCAACCCTTGTAAAGCAGGTGGGAGTGAAGGATTTTCCGGTTAGAGTAAGACCTCGTATTCCCACATTCAGTGCATGGACAACACATAAAACCATTCTGCTTGTTTGCCTCAGCCGCATCGAGAAACTCATGCACGCCCTTAATGTACTCGCGGGTGTGTCTGTCACCGTACATCCATTGCCGGTTCATCTGCGTGCATTATATATAATTAAGTGTCCAAATTAATAGAAGTTCATCATCACATTGAAACCAAAGTGCATACATAGTTCTCATCTAACAACATATAGCTCTCCAGAGCATCTAATTAATTAAACCATACATTGAAACTATGTAAAACATTTCAATGCGAAAACAAATGCGATCATAATCGCAACCAAGGTAACAATTGATCCAACGGCATAATGATACCAAGCCTCGGTATGAATGGCATATTTTCTAATCTTTCTAATCTTCAAACGCATTGCATCCATCTTGATCTTGTGATCATCGACGACATCCGCAACATGCAACTCCAATATCATCTTCTCCTCCTCAATTTTTTTTATTTTTTCCTTCAACAAATTGTTTTCTTCTTCAACTAAATTTAACCTCTCGAGTCTCGACAAGGTTGGTTGGCATTTCCGATTCACATACATCCTAGATAAATAAAATCTATGTCACGTTGGTCGGCATAATTTTCATAAACAATAAATGAACCAATAGTTATAAAGATAATATACATACCAAATCCGAATCATAGACAGGACGAGGGCCGACGGGGGCGGATACCAAAACCATCGCACTATATAAGATGCAATAATAAATGTAAGAAAATGATACAAGTATCTATCTAAACATACAAGTAAGAATATTTTTCCTTTCAGAAAGAAGATAAGAATAAGAGGCTCACCACGGTGGTGTCGGTGATGAGATCGGCGCGGGTGATCGACGGCGGTGAAGACGGGGACGGGGCGTGACGGACCGCTAAATCTAGACAAATCTCGAGGAAAATGGAGCTTGAAGGTTGAGCTTCGAGAGGAGAAAGCTTAAGTAGTGTGGCTCGGGCATTCCATCGAACACCTCATGTGCATAGGAGGTGAGCTAGAGCACCACAAAGGCCTCTCCCCCTCGGCCAGAAAAAACAAAGCACTGTGCTCTGCTCTTGCGCGAGGGGGTATATATAGGCAATTCATTGGTCCCGGTTCGTGGCATGAACCGGGACTAAAGGGGAGCCTTTGGTCCCGGTTCAAGCCACCAACCGGGACCAATGGTGGTGGGCCAGAAGGGAGGCCCTTTGGTCCCGGTTCGTCCCACCAACCGGGACCAAAAGGTCCATACGAACCGGGACCAATGGCCCACGTGGCCCGGCCGGCCCCCTGGGCTCACGAACCGGGACCAATGCCCACATTGGTCCCGGTTCAAGACTGAACCGGGACTAATGGGCTGAGGCGGCCTGGACCATAGCCCCTTTTTCTACTAGTGCCGCCTCGTCAAGCCGAAGACGGAGCCGGGGCTCGCCGGCATGAAGACGGAACCAGGGCTCGCCGGCGTGAAGACGGAGTTGGGGCTCGACGACGCGGTGGCCATGAAGTGGGCGCGGGAGGATTAGGCACGACTGGAGTTGGAACGCCGCGATGCGCCCTAGAGGAGATCGCCACTCGGTGCCGTGGCCGCGACGAGGGAGGCATCGTCGTTATCGACGACAGCGACGACGACGCGCCGCCGCCAGTCCGCCAGGGCGACCCCGGGCAGGGGTCCAGCAGTGGCGGCCGCATGAAGGAGGAGAAGGACGACGACGGCGGCGGTGACGACGGCGACTACGCCGCATTCAGTGAGTTCTTCGGCCTGTAGTCACGACCTTTGTTTTTTTAGTGAATTTTAAGGTTGATATGTAAAAAATGTTTAAGTCACCGAAGTTTATGTCCTGTTTTGCCGAATCTTTGTCCCGTTTGCTGAATATTAGCCAAATTTCTTTTTAAAAAAAGACTAAAATAGGCGTCTGGGGTGACCCTGGGGTGGCGGCTGGGAACTCGATCGGCCCCAAGCCGATTTTAGCGCCGATTCACCCCCAGCGGCGATTTTTCGAGCCCCCTGGAGGGGCCAACGGCTGGACTAGAGATGCTCTTACATGCTTATGTGGCATGGTTGCATGACTAGAAAAAAATAGATAGTGCGTTGCAGCTATTTTTGGAATAGAGGGTCACACTGTTGAAGGATAAAACTCCACTTTCACCCATAAAAAAGGTTTTATGGGATTTTCTTCATTGATTTTTTGAGACATTTTTTTAAGAACTATAATATTGAGGATTGGGTTGAGCCGTACTATTTGGGCCTTGTGGCTGGCTATTGGATCGTCCTGTTGGGCTACGTTACTGCGACTCGCCACGCCGCTGACAATGGCCGCTCCTCCCTTGGACTTCGAGCACTCACCACGCCGCCGCTGGATTCACCGAAACTCTCACAGATGCTGCTCCGATCCGGGCTGCGCGTCGCCGCCCAGGATGAAGCCGGACGGGCAATCGTGCCGCGTAGACGAAGCAGTGCAGGCCCAGACCGACTCGCCGGCTTCCCTGAAGATATCCTGCAGGAGATCCTCGTCCGCCTTCCGGCCAATTCCGTGCTCCGATGCCGTGCCGTCTGCCGGCTATGGCGTCGCCTCGCCTCCGACCCCGCGTCCCTCCTGGATCACCACCGCCGGCAGCCAGAGCTCGCCCTAATCGGCTCCTACCGAGCCGCCGATGGCGCTGTCAGGTGCCCCCGCCTCGAAGCACTCGACCTCCGGGACGCCGAGATCCGGCCAGCCTTCGGGATCCCGGAACTCTTTCCTTCCGGCGTCACCGTCCGTGCCTCCTGCGACGGCCTCCTTATCATCGGCAACTACATCTGCAACCCAGCCACGCGGCAATGGGCACCCCTCAGCCCGAACCCAAAGCTCCGTGTTGACAACCTCTTCGGCCTCTTCCGGCATCAACCTTCAGGGGAGTACCGCGTGCTGTACTGGAGATACCTCCCTTCGGCGGATTGGCGTGTGCGCTGTCCGCACGAGTACCGCGTCCTTACTGTGGGAGCTAGCGAATCCAGGCATGTCGATCCCCCATTGAATGAGGAGATAGGCAGCGGACCAGCCATCTATGGCGCGTGGGTCCTTGTCAATGGCAACCTGCACATGTATAGTTTTCTCTACCACAAGATACTGGTGTTCGACACGTCGGCGGAGACGTTTCGGCAGACGATCCCGCCTGTAAACCCTCGCCATGTTATGCACTTGCTTGACATGGGTGGCAGGCTTGCTGTGTCCACCACCAGCAAGGGCGACATGGCGGAGATGAGCATATTCACGCTGCAGAGCAGTGAGCCTGATGTGTGGGCATTTCGCTACCGGATTAAACTGCCGGTGATGGATCTCAGGCGTTTTCAGGAGCAAGGGGATTGGCTGGCGAAGGTTGTGTCCAAGGAGGGAGATTTGCTTGTCAGCTGCTACGGCCAGCTGTTGCAGTGTGACAAAGGGGCCAATTTGGTTGCCCACTTCAAGTTTGATGATTAGGTGTAGACCGGGTGTGGTTACGTGCTGGGCACGACTTGCGAACCCTATTCGCTCCTTCGCATCGCCCTCAATCACCTCGCGCCGTTCCTACGCTGACGCGCTGTGCATCTCCTCGCCGGCTCTGATGGCTGGGGCGCCGCAGCACCCTTCGACGTCCAGCCTCGCCTCCAACACCATTAAGGCACCTGCTACAACAAACTCCATTGGCGCCTCGACCCTGGCTGCTCCTTTCGCTGGGTTTGGTCCGGCGGCTGGACCAGAGGCGGAATCAAGATTTCTCGAAGCCTAGGGCTAAAGCTAAGCGGCTATAAATAACATCAATACCACAACCTACAAAAATCGCCGAAAATAACACATACAATTAAATGTTAGAAGTACACCATAAATTCTGATAAAGAGTAAAACATTAATTCCTTATTGCCACAAGAGCAATTTCAATAAACATGCCATCGATCTAACAAAGTGCATCATTGCAAACCGTGATACCAAATAAATGAAGGCTTGCTTCATTTGAGACAGATTATTTCTTCATCGGCAATAGTAGAAGGACCTGGAGTTGTAAACATAAAAATGAGTATTTAAAATCAAGAAATAGAGATAAACCAAGTCGACTGTTCATTTGCCATTTTGGAAAACAAGACCATATGAACTGTCCAGGTCCTCTTCATCTTGATTTTCTATTTTTTTTCTGCTAACAAATAACAACGAAACAAATTGACTAAAGCAATGCAATTACGAAGTCGTTGGTTTTGGCTGACAAAAAGAACTATGGGAAAATGTTAGTACTACCTTTCAGCCGGTTGTGGAGATCTGGAGATGTACTGATGGAACACAGAGCAGAACAGGAGCGTGAAGCGGGCTACTCCAACAATGCGAGAGATCCGTGGTTCGGAGCACCGGCCGCCTCCGCGCGCGTCTAGTGGATCGAGTAGTCGATGAGACGGGGAGAGTTGGCGGCGTAGCATGAGAAATTTTTTGGGGGTAGATCTGGAGAGACAGGCGTTAGAGGATGGGAGCGATCGTGCATCGTGCTTGGTGGCGATTTTCTTTTAGAGCCTGGTGGCGATTTATGGAGCGATCCGGTCGAGGCGCTACCAATTTCTGCAGCGATCGACCAAACTGGACTTGTGGCGCTGAAGAGCTCGGCGGGCTGAGGCCTAGGGCTGGGCCTCTCCAAGTCTTCGAAAATGGAAATTTACTGCTGTATATATAACCTATTAGATGGGCCATGCCTGGGGCTATAGCCCCAGTTGCCCCAGGCCCAATTCCGGCCCTGGGCTGGACCCCCTAGGTTTGGCGCTCCGGCCAGGCAACAACACTACCAAGCTGGCTCCACCAATGCTGGTGCTGGTCAACAGGCCACTGGCCCCAGTTCGGGCCCCCCCACAAACGAGCGGGCAAGGCTTCGCTTTTGGTACTGGTGGACCATTGAAGCATGGAGGAAAGAAGAAGAAGAAGAACGGGCGTCAGCCAGGCGCACATACAACACCAACACCTCAGGCGCCCCCAGTTGCCGCAAACTTGGCCGTCTCCCACGCCATGCCACCATTGGCCGAGTCCGACGGCACGGTTGCCGCTCAACAGGACGAAGCCTCTGCCAATGTGCCTAAAACCAAGAAAGAAAAGATGCATTGTTTCAAATGCCGGTCTAATGATCATATGTCCAGAGATTGTACTGTGGTGCACTTTTGCTACATCGGTAACAATTTCAAGCACGCTATGTTTCGTTGTCCCGTTCTGAAGCAGCCACGACCATCGGCATCTTTTTGTGGACAAGGATGTAATGCTTCCATGTTCATTCAGATCCCAGAGCACGTGTGCAAGGACATCGACACTTCTCCATCAGCATCGCCAATTGCCTTAGTCATAGTTTCCGGTGGGGAGTGTAACGCCCTCGATGCGGCTATATCTCCCACGTGTCGAGGCATGACTTAGAGGCATAACCGCATTGAAAGCAATGTCGCAAGTCGGGAAATCATCACACATCCCATGTACATAAATAATATAAAGGGGAGGAACATAGTTGGCTTACACTCGCCACGTCACATCAAAGTACATAAATAACATCCATCATACAAATCACTCATGGCCCGACTACGGCGCCAAAATAGAAAAGACCCCCAACATGCGACAAGGCCCTGAATCTAACCCCGAATAGGCACCACTACTGATCATCAGGAAAAGACACATAGTAACGTTGAGAGTCCTCGTCGTACTCCCACTTGAGCTCGAGCGCGCCATCTGGAGCTGTATCATCTGTCCCTGCATCTGGTGTAATAGTAATCTATGAGCCACAGGGACTCAGCAATCTCGCACCCTCGCGATCAAGACTATTTAAGCTTAATAGGTAGGAAAGGGGTAATGTATAAGTGGAGCTGCAGCAAGCGACTAGCATATATGGTGGCTAACTTATTCGCAAAAGAGAGAGAGAAGAGGAGGCAAAGCACGAGCGAGAAACTAGATAGCAACCTGCGCAAAACATAACTCCAACACCGTGTCCGCTTCCCGGACTCCGCCAAGAAGAGGCCATCACGGCAACACACTCAGTTGATTCATTTTAGTTAATTAAGGTTCAAGTTATCTACAACCGGACATTAACAAATTCCCGTCTGCTCATAACCGCGGGCACGGCTTTCGAAAGATCAATCCCTGCAGGGGGGTCCCAACTTAGCCCATAACATGCTCTCACGGTCAACGAAGGAATAGACCTCCACCCAAGACACACCGATCAGACTCGGTATCCCGGTACAACAAGATGATTCGACAGGTTAAAACAAGTCTAGCAACACCGCCCGAATGTGCTGACAAATCCCGATAGGAGCTGCACATATCTCTTTCTCAGGGCACACTCAGATTGTCTTAGGTACGGGTAGGCCAGCCCAGAGTTGCCCCTGGTGGCCACCGGCAGCTGATAGTTGGACCAACACTCAGAGGAGCACTGGTCCGGGGGGGTTAAAATAAGATGACCCTCGGGCTACAGAAACCCAAGGGAAAAAGAGGCTAGGTGGCAAATGGTAAAACCGATGTTGGGCATTGCTGGAAAAGCTTTAATCAAGGCGAACTATCAAGGGGTTCCCATTATAGCCCAACCGCATAAGGGACGCAACAATCCGGGAACATAACACCGATATGACGGAAACTAGGGCGGCAAGAGTGGAACAAAACACTAGGCGAGAGGCCAAGCCTTCCACCCTTTACCAAGTATATAGATGAATTAAGATAACATAGCAATATAATGATATCCCAACAAGTAAATAAATGTTCCAACAAGGAACGGCTCCAATCTTCACCTGCAACTAGCAACGCTATAAGAATGGGGGGCTGAGCAAAGCGGTAACATAGCCAATCAACGGTTTGCTAGGACAATGGTGGGTTAGAGGCTCAATCATGGCAATTGGGAGGCTGACAAGCAAGTGGTAGGCATCGTAGCAATGGCAAAGCAAAAGAGCGAGCAAACTAGCATAGCAAAGATAGTAGTGATTTCGAGGGTATGATCATCTTGCCTGCACAGTTGTCAGAGTTGACTGGATCCTCAAAAGCAAACTCAACGGGCTCCTTGTTAGCGAACTCGTCTCCCGGTTCTACCCAACAACACAAACAAGCAACAAGAATACAATCAACCACGTGCAAACTCAAGCAATAAGATGCAAATGATGTAATGCGGGATGCAAAAATGCAAGACGTGACAGGAAATGCATGAACCTTGCCTCAACTTGGAAAACCAAGTGTGCCACTGGATAGGTGGGAAGAAATCACCTGAAAACGATATAAAGCTCATAGGAATCGGAGCTACGGTTTGGAAATGGCAAGCGTTTTACGAAACGAACCGATCTGCGATTTACAGCAAGTAGGCTCCTAAATGCAATGAAATGAACATGCTACAGCCACCAAACATGAAAACAAAATACATGGCAGGGATGTACACAAGATGCTTAACAATTCACTAGGACTGAGCCATAGGCAAATTCATCCATTAAGAGGTTCAAACAAGCATGGCAAAACTGAATAAGCAAAACAGATTTCAGACTTAGTGAAATTAACACTAGTCTGAAATTTCAGACCACGATGCTCTCTTCGGAGCAGCAAAACAACATGAAACCTAACCTGAACATGGCAAGTCAGAGCATGGAATGGAGCTACTCAACAAGCTTAACAAAACACCAAAAGTGACCTGGGGCCAAAAGGGTTCACAAAATACTCTAACGAGCACACGAACATAGATGAAACACAATCAGTTTTCAGACTTGGTGAAAACTGAGACATGCTGAAATTATAACTCACGGAGGCATGTAAACGAGCTCGATGCTTTCACTACGGTGCAAGTCAAAGCAAGGCAAGCATATATCCATTAAGAAGGCACAAAATGCTAGCTAGACATGGCAAGAACAATGGCATAGCATGCATGGATCACTAGCAATCACTCCGGCAAAATCGCAAAATAGTTCACGATCTGCCCAAAACAGCAACTATGCAAAAGTTGAGCTCGACATGGACGGATAGAGCACAACAAGATTAACAAATGTCCCTTACTGATCATACTCAAAAGGGGCACGGGTCACTAGGAAACAAGCCGAACATATGGCATCATGAACTAAAACATCCCAGACTTAGTGAAAATCACTAAGTCCCTGAAATCAGCAATCTCAGGTACCCCTCTTTGCAAGCTTGCACAAGTCACCACACACATCCTAAAAATGCATGGGTGGCACCTCTGGAAAGAAGACAAAATGCTTAACAATTCATCCCAAAGGGGCACATGCATATCATGCACACAATAATCATGGCAAAAATGACAAAAGTCAATGATGAGCTAACGGATCTGCAATTTAACTCACGATGCCTCCTTCTAACAGCATTTTGGGCATCAAGATGAACTCAAATGCAAATGATGCAATGGAATGAAATGATGTACTCGTCGAGATGAAGACTTTGATATATCATATGTCCAAAACGGAGCTACGGATGCAAAGATATGAGCAGTCAAAGTAGGCATAAAAGATTAAGGGGGAGAGGGAGAAGTCAACCGGATCTAGGGTTTTTTTCCCAGATCTGAGATCTGCACGGATTACGAGGTTCGCTGGTCGAAGCTTCGAGGTCGCCGGAGGAAGAGCCGGCCGGAGCGGGGAGGAAGATGGAGCTCGTCGGAGCGCCGGCGAGGGAGGGAGAGGCGGCGCGCGGGCGAGGGCGCGGGCCATGGAGGTCGCCGGGGCCTCGGGCGCCGAGTCCACCGGCGAGGAGCGGCGAGGGGTGGCCGGCGGGCGTCAACGGCGACCGGACGCGGCGGCTTGTCGGCGTTGAAGCGGAGGACGGCGGCGATCGGCGTCGCGGAGGAAGAGGATGAAGGCGCGCGGGCAGGGAGCCTCTGGCCCGGGCGGCTCGCGGGGAGGGCCGACTTCGGGCCCAGCGGGCTTCGGCGGCGATGTGGGGCGGGGAGCCACGTGGCGAGCGCGGGTTGGCGGCGGCGAGATCGGACGCTGTCCGGCGCGGGCCGGACACGTCCGTCGGCGGCGGAGGAGGGAGATGTCTTTTTTTTGGAGTAGGGTTTGGACGGGGGAGAAGAAGAGATCCGAAATGGAGGGGGTATTTATAGGCATAGATGGAGCTAGGAGAGTCCAAATGAGGTGCGATTTTTGCCCACGCGATCGTGATCGAACGACCGAGACGATGGAGCAGAGTATGGTGGGTTTTGGGCCAAATTGGAGGGGTGTTGGGCTGCAACACACACGAGGCCTTTTCGGTCCCTCGGTTAACCGTTGGAGTATCAAACGAAGTCCAAATGACCCGAAACTTGACAGGCGGTCTACCGGTAGTAAACCAAGGCCGCATGGCAAGTCTCGGTCCAATACGAAAATGTTTAATCCCCACACACGAAAAAAAGCTAGAAATGGCCACCGGAGGAGAACGAAGCGCCGGAATGCAAAACGGACAACGGGGAAAATACTCGAATGCATGAGATGAACATGTATGCAAATGCAATGCACGTGATGACATGATACGAGATGCATGAAAACGAAATCAACACACGGAGACAAAGACCCAAATCCGAGGAATAAATATAACTTAATGCCGGAAACGGCAAGAGTTGGAGTACAAATTGGGAAAGTCATATCTGGGGCGTTACAACACTCCACCACTACGAAAAGATCTCGTCCCGAGATCTAGGACTGAAAGAACTCTGGGTACTCAGAACGGAGGTGATCCTCGCGTTCCCAGGTAGCTTCACGGTCGGAATGGTGTGACCACTTGACTTTGGGAAATTTGATTGACTTGTTGTGAGTTTTGCGTTCAGTCTCTTCAAGGATTGCAACTGGGTAGGAGAGATCTTCTTGGAGCTCAATGTCCTCGAAGTTGACTGTGCGTTCAGGCATCTTGAAGCACTTTGGGAGTTGGGAGACATAGAACACATCATAAACATTAGCAAAGTTTGCAGGAAGCTCGAGTTGATAGGCGAGGTCGCCTCTCTTGCTGACAATCTTGAAAGGTCCGACGTATCTGGGGGCAAGCTTCCCTTTGATACCGAAGCGACGAGTCCCTTTCATAGGAGAGACGCGGAGGTAAACATGATCTCCGATCTCGAAAGCCAAATCACGGTGCTTACTATCATAGTAGCTCTTCTGGCGGGATTGGGCAGCTTTGAGGTTATCACGAATGACCTTGCACATTTCTTCTGCCTCTGTGATTAGGTCATTACCCAGCAGCTGACGTTCACCGGTTTCAGACCAGTTGAGAGGTGTACGGCACTTCCTACCATACAGAATTTCAAAAGGGGCCTTGCCAGAACTTGCTTGAAAACTGTTATTGTATGAGAATTCAGCATAAGGAAGACAATCCTCCCACTTCATGCCGAAGGAGATAACACAAGCCCTGAGCATATCTTCAAGAATCTGGTTGACACGCTCGACTTGACCGCTTGTTTGAGGATGGAAAGCAGTGCTGAAGCGAATGTTGGTGCCCATGGCCTTCTGAAAAGAATCCCAAAACTTGGAGGTAAAGATGCTGCCACGGTCTGAAGATATCACTTGAGGAATACCGTGCAGAGAGACAATTCGAGAGGTATAGAGTTTCGCCAATTGAGCTGCAGTGATCGACTCTTTGATAGGCAGAAAGTGGGCCACTTTGGTGAGCTTGTCGATGACAACGAATATAGCATCATTGCCACGCTTGGACTTTGGAAACCCAGTCACGAAGTCCATTTCAATGTGGTCAAACTTCCATTCTGGAATGGCAAGAGGTTGGAGGAGACCTGCTGGCCTTTGGTGATCTGCCTTCACTCTTCTGCAGACATCACATTCATTCACGAATTGAGCGATCTCGCGCTTCATTCGAGTCCACCAATAAGTTTGCTTCAGATCCTGATACATCTTCGTGCTCCCAGGGTGGATTGAGAGGAGAGAGTTGTGAGCCTCGTTCATGATCACTTTACGAAGGTCACCTTTGGGCACAACAATTCGATCCTCGAAGAAGAGAGTGTCCTTGTCATCAAGTCGGTAGCACTTGTACTTGGACTGACTCTTTGCGATACCAATCTTCACCTTTTTCACCATAGCATCAAGAAGCTGGGCTTGGCGAATCTGGTCTTCCAAGGTAGGAGAGAGTTGAAGGTTGGCGAGGAAACCTTGAGGAACAATTTGCAGATTAAGTTTGCGGAAAGCTTCACAAAGCTCGGGTTGATAAGGCTTGAGAATCAGACTGTTGCAATATGCTTTTCTGCTCAAAGCGTCAGCAATCACATTGGCCTTGCCTGGAGTATACTCGATATTCGGATTGTACTCTTGAATCATTTCGACCCATCGAGTTTGCCTGAGGTTGAGATTAGGCTGAGTGAAGATGTACTTGAGACTCTTGTGATCAGTGAAAATGTCCACTTTTCTTCCCAATAGAAGATGTCTCCAAGTCAACAAAGCGTGCACAACTGCCGCCAACTCGAGATCATGAGTGGGATAGTTCTTCTCATTAGGCTTCAACTGGCGAGAGGTATAAGCAACAACTTTCTTCTCTTGCATCAGTACAGCACCGAGACCTTGCAGAGAGGCATCACAAAAGACCTCGTACGGCTTGGTTTCATCGGGCGGAGTCAGAACTGGAGCAGTGATCAATTTCTCTTTCAAAGAGTTGAAAGCAATATCACACTCCGGAGACCAAACGTACTTGACGTGCTTCTGAAGAAGATTTGAGAGAGGCTTCGCGATCTTGGAAAAGTTTTCAACGAATCTTCGGCAGTAGCTTGCGAGACCGAGGAAGCTACGGAGTTGCTTCACATTCTGAGGAGGTTCCCAATTAACAATTGCAGACACCTTCTCAGGATCCACGGAAATGCCCTTGGCAGAGATGATATGACCAAGATAAAGCACCTCATCGAGCCAAAATTCACACTTGGAGAACTTGGCGTAAAACTGATGTTCTCTGAGCTTGTCAAGCACCAAACGCAAGTGCTTGGCATGATCTTCCTTGTTCTTCGAGAAAACCAGAATGTCGTTGAGATAGACCAAAACGAATTCATTGGTGTAGGGATTGAAGATGAAGTTCATCATGCGAGAGAACGTCGGAGGAGCGTTGGCAAGGCCAAAAGACATGACAGTGTATTCATATGACCCATAGCTTGTTCTGAACGCCGTCTTGGGAATATCTTGCTCGTGAATGCGAATTTGATGATAACCCATACGGAGGTTGAGCTTGGAGAATACTTGGGCACCCTTGAGTTGTTCGAACAGCTCATTGATGTTGGGAAGTGGGTATTTGTTCTTGATGGTCTTCTTGTTCAATGGACGATAATCAACACAAAGTCAGTCCGTTCCATCCTTCTTCTTCACAAAAAGAACACCACAACCCCACAGAGAAGTACTAGGCCGAATGAGACCCATTCTTTGTTGAACATCGAGTTGTTTCTTCAACTCCTTCAACTCTTCGGGGCCGAGCTTGTAGGGACGTTTGCACACAGGTTCCGTACCGGGCTCAAGTTCAATAACAAATTCAACCGGCCGATGCGGAGGCATGCCTGGGAGTTCTTCTGGGAAGACGTCTTGATACTCACAAACAACCGGGATCTGTGAAATAGCATCCAATTCACCCTTCTCATTGAGAGAGAACAACCGGATTGTATTATCCCGAGCAGCAAAGACAATGACATCCTCAGACGAATGAGTCAGTTGAATCTGCTTGGCTGCACAATCGAGCTGAGCCTTGTGTTTAGAGAGCCAGTCCATCCCAAGAATAAGATCGATATCAGAATCACCAAGAACCGTTGGAGAAGCCAGAAACTTGAAATCATCCAACATGATAGAAATATCCGGAGCAATGGAGTTAGCCTGCATGCGTTTACCAGGAGAGACGACTGCTAATGGACTAGGCAAAATTTGCTGAGCCAAACCATGCCTAGATGTAAATGGCCTTGAGATGAAACAATGCGAAGCACCCGTATCAAAAAGAACTTTTGCAGGAATATCATTAACAGGAAGGTTACCCATGATCACATCTGACGAATCCTCTGCCTGAGCTGCGTTCATCAAGTTGACCTTGGCGGACTTGGGGTTATGCTTGACCACAGCTGTACTTGCCGATCTGACA
Source organism: Triticum monococcum (assembly GCA_034509565.1). NCBI lineage: Eukaryota > Viridiplantae > Streptophyta > Magnoliopsida > Poales > Poaceae > Triticum > Triticum monococcum. The sequence continues at coordinate 22,815,185 of CM067842.1, read as the reverse complement.
GGAGGAGGAGGAGGAAGACGCCTCTGGTTGAAACACTTGTTGGCGTAGTGACCCTTCTGTTGGCACTTGTTGCACGTGACCTCTGAGAGCGGACGGTGGTACGGAGCACTCGATCTTGGAGCTTGAGACGAAGATTTGTTCTGAAAGCCTGGGTTGGGTGGGTGGGAAGAACCACTGCCACCTTTGCTCTTCTGCTGATACGGCTGACGGAACGGAGGAGGAGGAAGCCAATACTTCTGCTGCTTGGCCACTTGAGTAGAGAAAGAAGGCGTAGTGTCTCTGACTCGCTTCCTGGAAGCATCACACCTCAACTGAGCAGCCTCTTGCTTCAGTGCCATGTTGTAGAACTCATCATATCTCAGCGGCTCGAAGAGGACAAGAGCGAGCTGAATTTCTTCACGGAGACCACCCCTGAACTGACAGATCATGCTCTTCTCATCAGGAACATCCTGCTTGGCAAAACAGGCGAGCTTCTGGAACAACTTGTTGTAGTCATAGACAGACAAAGAGCCTTGCTTCAGATTGCGGACTTCCTCACGTTTGCTTTCAGTCACACTTTGAGGGATGTGATGAGCTCGGAAATCACGACAGAAATCATCCCAAGTGATCAAACGTCCACCTCTGGAATCCTTGTACTGCTGGAACCACTCTGCGGCCTGATCTTTGAGCTGGAAAGAAGCGAACTTGACGAAATCTTCAGGTCTGACGTTGCTGCATTCAAAATGCTTGCCCAGATCCACTAGCCAATCGTCAGCATCGGTAGCCTCAACACAATTGCTGAACGTCTTTGGACCATTTGCGAGGAACTGGTTCAGAGTAGCATAATGGTTCTGATTGTTGCCTTGATTCCCTTGACTGCCTTGATTCCGCTCTTGGAGGATTTGCATGATCAACTATGTATTTGCATTAGTTGCGGCCATCACAACTTGCCAAGCCTCCGGAGGTGGTGGAGGTGGTGGCGGATCAGGGTTCGGAGTCGTGCGCGTTGGAGGAGCCATCCTGAAGAGGTTGACCACCATTAGCACACAAATAGACAAATATTAAAGGTGAATCCAACGGAATGAAAATTGCAACATAAAGTCTTCACATCCGAACAAAATGAACGAATGCACTTCTCTTGAAGTGGTCACATATTCCTAAATTGCTAAGCCACGAAGAATCAGGTAGAAGGGGTACATCAACGAGGGATGGAATCAACATATGACGTCGAAGGAACTCGAATACCACAACTGAAAATAAAACCAAGGGTTGGCTTGTGAAATAAGCCGGAACAAATATATGATAGAAATTTCGTCCGAAGTTTTCGTGGTGGGACCTACACGGGCTCGATCGTACAGCACCATCATGTACAAGGCAGTGCACATGACATACGAAGCGTCCCCGAGTCAGCATAGCCAAGGACTCTTTAAGACACAACAAGACCACTGTAAAATCGACCGTGAATAGGCGAACCACTAAACGTCGAACCCCAATTTCATATCATACATCAGTCGGAAAGATATCCTAAGAGCTACTTGAATTCCCACCTATGAAACTCCCGAAACTTTCCGGTTATGCAATCAGGTGTTGGGGATACAGGGGAAGCATAATATCTCACCCAAGCTAGCAAATCCTACATCCAGCTGTATCCATCCTTCAACACATAACCAAGAAACCTTCGGAAACCATCTACCTCAACCTTCGAAAAGCATCCGTTATACAAGTTATGGCGATACTCCCGAACTCCCGCCCCAGTACTGGGTGGCGTCGAGGTTATCTCACCAACGAACTGCATCAAGGAGATTTTCGATGTCGCGCACATATCTCAAGTATACCAGAATTGCAACAATAAAATTATGATGACAACACCTCAGAGCTCAACTCCCCGGGACACTTCCACTAAACCCCTGACAGGAGGCACCAAGACAGTATTCTCATCATAAGTCATCGGAACAAATCCAAGATACTCGCGTGATCCTAAAAAAAAATTTAGTGAAATTTGAGAAGAGGAGAGTCAAAACTCTACGTCAGGATGCCTTACCAGAGCGATGAGGAGACTGGGAAGTAAAAAGAATTCCTAAGCTCTCCGATATATAATTCCTAAGGACTCAAAACATTTTTTTTCTAGACACAACTCGGCTGCTAAAAACGATCAAGCAATGGGGGCTCCTAAGGTCGGGGAAGGCTCTGATTACCAACTTGTAACGACATCGATGTGGCTATATCTCCCACGTGTCGAGGCACGACTTAGAGGCATAACCGCATTGAAAGCAATGTCGCAAGTCGGGAAATCATCACACATCCCATGTACATAAATAATATAAAGGGGAGGAACATAGTTGGCTTACACTCGCCACGTCACATCAAAGTACATAAATAACATCCATCATACAAATCACACATGGCCCGACTACGGCGCCAAAATAGAAAAGACCCCCAACATGCGACAAGGCCCTGAATCTAACCCCGAATAGGCACCACTACTGATCATCAGGAAAAGACACATAGTAACGCTGAGAGTCCTCGTCGTACTCCCACTTGAGCTTGAGCGCGCCATCTGGAGCTGTATCATCTGTCCCTGCATCTGGTGTAATAGTAATCTGTGAGCCACAGGGACTCAGCAATCTCGCACCCTCGCGATCAAGACTATTTAAGCTTAATAGGTAGGAAAGGGGTAATGTATAAGTGGAGCTGCAGCAAGCGACTAGCATATATGGTGGCTAACTTATTCGCAAAAGAGAGCGAGAATAGGAGGCAAAGCACGAGCGAGAAACTAGATAGCAACCTGCGCAAAACATAACTCCAACACCGTGTCCGCTTCCCGGACTCCGCCGAGAAGAGGCCATCACGGCAACACACTCAGTTGATTCATTTTAGTTAATTAAGGTTCAAGTTATCTACAACCGGACATTAACAAATTCCCGTCTGCCCATAACCGCGGGGACGACTTTCGAAAGATCAATCCCTGCAGGGGGGTCCCAACTTAGCCCATAACAAGCTCTCACGGTCAACGAAGGAATAGACCTCCACCCAAGACACACCGATCAGACTCGGTATCCCGGTACAACAAGATGATTCGACAGGTTAAAACAAGTCCAGCAACACCGCCCGAATGTGCCGACAAATCCCGATAGGAGCTGCACATATCTCTTTCTCAGGGCACATTCAGATTGTCTTAGGTACGGGTAGGCCAGCCCAGAGTTGCCCCTGGTGGCCACCGGCAGCTGACAGTTGGACCAACACTCAGAGCAGCACTGGCCCGGGGGGGTTAAAATAAGATGACCCTCGGGCTCCGGAAACCCAAGGGAAAAAAGGCTAGGTGGCAAATGGTAAAACCGATGTTGGGCATTGCTGGAAAAGCTTTAATCAAGGCGAACTATCAAGGGGTTCCCATTATAGCCCAACCGCATAAGGGACGCAACAATCCGGGAACATAACACCCATATGACGGAAACTAGGGCGGCAAGAGTGGAACAAAACACTAGGCGAGAGGCCGAGCCTTCCACCCTTTACCAAGTATATAGATGAATTAAGATAACATAGCAATACAATGATATTCCAACAAGTAAATAAATGTTCCAACAAGGAACGGCTCCAATCTTCACCTGCAACTAGCAACGCTATAAGAAGGGGGGGCTGAGCAAAGCGGTAACATAGCCAATCAACGGTTTGCTAGGACAATGGTGGGTTAGAGGCTCAATCATGGCAATTGGGAGGCTGACAAGCAAGTGGTAGGCATCGTAGCAATGGCAAAGCAAAAGAGCGAGCAAACTAGCATAGCAAAGATAGTAGTGATTTCGAGGGTATGATCATCTTGCCTGCACAGTTGTCAGAGTTGACTGGATCCTCAAAAGCAAACTCAACGGGCTCCTCGTTAGCGAACTCGTCTCCCGGCTCTACCCAACAACACAAACAAGCAACAAGGATACAATCAACCACGTGCAAACTCAAGCAATAAGATGCAAATGATGTAATGCTATGCGGGATGCGATGCGGGATGCAAAAATGCAAGACGTGACAGGAAATGCATGAACCTGGCCTCAGCTTGGAAAACCAAGTGCGCCACTGGATAGGTGGAAAGAAATCATCTGAAAACGATATAAAGATCATAGGAATCGGAGCTACGGTTTGGAAATGGCAAGCGTTTTACGAAACGAACCGATCTGCGATTTACAGCAAGTAGGCTCCTAAATGCATTGAAATGAACATGCTACAGCCACCAAACATGAAAACAAAATACATGGCAGGGATGTACACAAGATGCTTAACAATTCACTAGGACTGAGCCATAGGCAAATTCATCCATTAAGAGGTTCAAACAAGCATGGCAAAACTGAATAAGCAAAACAGATTTCAGACTTAGTGAAATTAACACTAGTCTGAAATTTCAGACCACGATGCTCTCTTCGGAGCAGCAAAACAACATGAAAACTAACCTGAACATGGAAAGTCAGAGCATGGCATGGAGCTACTCAACAAGCTTAACAAAACACCCAAAGTGACCTGGGGCCAAAAGGGTTCACAAAATACTCTAACGAGCACACGAACATAGATGAAACACAATCAGTTTTCAGACTTGGTGAAAACTGAGACATGCTGAAATTATAACTCACGGAGGCATGTAAACGAGCTCGATGCTCTCACTACGGTGCAAGTCATAGCAAGGCAAGCATATATCCATTAAGAAGGCACAAAATGTTAGCTAGACATGGCAAGAACAATGGCATAGCATGCATGGATCACTAGCAATAGCACCGGCAAAATCGCAAAAGAGTTCACGATCTGCCCATATTAACAACGATGCAAAAGTTGAGCTCGAATGACTCAACCTAGAGCACTCCAACATAGCAAATAAAGACATGGATGGATAGAGCACAACAAGATTAACAAATTTCCCTTACTGATCATACTCAAAAGGGGCACGGGTCACTAGGAAATAAGCCGAACATATGGCATCATGAACTAAAACATCCCAGACTTAGTGAAAATCACTAAGTCCCTGAAATCAGCAATCTCAGGTACCCCTCTTTGCAAGCTTGCACAAGTCACCACACACATCCTAAAAATGCATGGGTGGAACCTCTGGAAAGAAGACAAAATGCTTAACAATTCAGCCCAAAGGGGCACAGGCATATCATGCACACAATAATCATGGCAAAAATGACAAAATTCAATGATGAGCTAACGGATCTGCAATTTAACTCATGATGCCTCCTTCTAACAGCATTTTGGGCATCAAGATGAACTCAAATGCAAATGATGCAATGGAATGAAATGATGTACTCGTCGAGACGAAGACTTTGATATATCATATGTCCAAAACGGATCTACGGATGCAAAGATGTGAGCAGTCAAAGTAGGCATAAAAGATTAAGGGGGAGAGGGAGAAGTCAACCGGATCTAGGGTTTTTTTCCCAGATCTGAGATCTGCACGGATTACGAGGTTCGCCGGTCAAAGCTTCGAGGTCGCCGGAGGAAGAGCCAGCCGGAGCAGGGAGGATGATGGAGCTCGCCGGAGCGCCGGCGAGGGAGGGAGAGGCAGCGCGCGGGCGAGGGCGCGGGCCACGGAGGTCGCCGGGGCCTCGGGCGCCGAGTCCACCGGCGAGGAGCGGCGAGGGGTGGCCGGCGGGCGTCGACGGCGACCGGACGCGGCGGCTTGTCGGCGTTGAAGCGGAGGACGGCGGCGGTCGGCGTCGCGGAGGAAGAGGATGAAGGCGCGCGGGCAGGGAGCCTCTGGCCCGGGCGGCTCGCCGGGAGGGCCGGCTTCGGGCCCGGCGGGCTTCGGCGGCGATGTGGGGCGGGGAGCCACGTGGAGAGCGCGGGTTGGCGGCGGTGAGATCGGACGTTGTCCGGCGCGGGCCGGACACGTCCGTCGGCGGCGGAGGAGGGAGATGTCTTTTTTTTGGAGTAGGGTTTGGACGGGGAAGAAGAAGAGATCCGAAATGGAGGGGGTATTTATAGGCATAGAGGGAGCTAGGAGAGTCCAAATGAGGTGTGGTTTTCGCCCACGCGATCGTGATCGAACGACCGAGACGATGGAGCAGAGTTTGGTGGGTTTTGGGCCAAATTGGAGGGGTGTTGGGCTGCAACACACACGAGGCCTTTTCGGTCCCTCGGTTAACCGTTGGAGTATCAAACGAAGTCCAAATGACCCGAAACTTGACAGGCGGTCTACCAGTAGTAAACCAAGGCCGCATGGCAAGTCTTGGTCCAATACGAAAATGTTTAATCCCCACACACGAAAGAAAGCTAGAAATGGCCACCGGAGGAGAACGAAGCGCCGGAATGCAAAACGGACAACGGGGAAAATGCTCGAATGCATGAGATGAACATGTATGCAAATGCAATGCACATGATGACATGATACGAGATGCATGAAAATGAAAACAACACACGGAGACAAAGACCTAAACCCGAGGAATAAATATAACTTAATGCCGGAAACGGCAAGAGTTGGAGTACAAATTGGGAAAGTCATATCTGGGGCGTTATAGGGAGCTACCTGCAGTGGTGCTTGAAGCTGAGATTGCTAGGATCGTTCGGACTCAGACTCAGTGGAAGTGGGAGGCTATTCCGCATGGCAAGGATGCCTTTTTGGTGTCATTCCCCTCCTTTGACGATCTTCGCCGAATGGCTGACCTAGAGGTTCGAGTCAAGTCGCATGGTGTTGAAATTTCTTTTAAAGAATGGAAAGTTGAAGATGTCCCATCTTATGTTTCTCTGGAGACTGTTTGGGTGCACGTTTATGGCGTTCCTCATTCACTACGACATTTCCTCGGGCTTTGGGCTGTTGGATCGGTCATTGGAGCAACTCAAGATGTTGATCTTTATGCCCTACGTCGTTATGGTATTATACGCATTCAGGTTGATGTGCGCTCTTTGGATATATTCACCTATAATAATGACTTGGGAGTAGATTCCACAACCGCAGAGGCATTTGTCAAGCTTGATGGGTATAACTTTTGTTACCAGGTTGAAAAGGATGACTATATTCCAGATGCAGATTTCATACCTCTAATCTGGAAGCAACATGATGATGGCCCAGATAGAGGTCATGGCCGTGATGATAAAATTAACGATGGTAATGTTAGCAAAAAAGCAAAGAAAGGAAACTCTGCGAGTGTGAATCCTCCTCCGAACTCGAGCTCGAGCACTCCAGTTCCTATGCTGACTGCATCTCTCGCCACGCCGTTGTCTGAACTGCAGCACACTACAGGGCCTTCGAACATGCTTGGCGAGATTGCTGCAGGTTACACTTCGCCGTTGTCGTTGCCGGAGCCGCCTCCGGTATCCATCAACCTTGGTAAACCGCTGCACCAACCTCTTCTGCAGAATGAGCTGCCTTTGCTCAGGACACCGCTGAGTGGCGGCCGTGGAATCTCCACGCACGGAAGTGCATGCTTGCATGGGTGCAACTGTAGCTGCATGTGTACGTACTGATACTTGCATGGATGCTTCAGCCAACAAGAACTCGCCCGTGGGGTTGCATGGCTCTGTGCAACCGACGCTACAGGAGCCCGCTGTCGCTGAGCTAGGCTCGTCAACAACTACCGGCGATGGACGCCCAGTACAACCCATGACTGCGCAGGCAAAGGTTCTGCAATCACCTGCGTCGTCACCCTCGCTACAGAGCGCGCCGAGCTGTCATCTGGCTGCTGCGGTAACACTTGGTCCAGCCACGGGGCGCAGCATGGAGCTATCCTCGTCACCTGTTGCTGACGTTCTAATGGAGCCAGAAGCTGCTGCACTGTTGGGATCGCCTCCGTCTTCTCCAACGCCGCAGTCGGCGCTCCATTCTACTCCAACCAAGCTGACGGATACTCCGTTACGACACAGTGGTCGTCACTTCACCTCTGCTGACGGGTCCTCGGCCACTGATGAGTGCTCCCCCTCCAAGGAGATGCGGCGTCAGGCGGAGCATAACCTCGACCCTCATACAGGTACACCTTGCAATAAATCATTTCTTTCTTTTTCTGATTCTCGTATTTCCTCTAGTTTAAATTGTTGGAAATATGCCCTAGAGGCAATAATAAAATGGTTATTATATTTCTTTGTTCATGATAATTGTCTATTGTTCATACTATAATTGTGTTATCCGGAAATCGTAATACATGTGTGAATACATAGACCACAATACGTCCCTAGTGAGCCTCTAATTGACTAGCTTGTTGATAAACAGATAGTCATAGTTTCCTGACTATGGACATTGGATGTCATTGATAACGGGATCACATCATTCACCCAATCCTAAGCATAGCACACAGATCGTGTAGTTCGTTTGCTAGAGCTTTTCCATATGTCAAGTATCATTTCCTTAGACCATGAGATTATGCAACGCCCGGATACTGTAGGAGTGCTTTGGGTGTGCCAAACATCACAACGTAACTGGGTGACTATAAAGCTGCACTACGGGTATCTCCGAAAGTGTCTGTTGGGTTGGCACGAATCGAGATTGGGATTTGTCACTCCGTATGACGGAGAGGTATCTCTGGGCCCACTCGGTAATGCATCATCATAATGAGCTCAATGTGACCAAGTGGTTGATTACGGGATCATGCATTACGGTACGAACTAAAGTGACTTGCCGGTAACGAGATTGAACGAGGTATTGGGATACCGACGATCGAGTCTCGGGCAAGTAACGTACCGATAGACAAAGGGAATTGTATACGGGATTGATTGAATCCTCGACATCGTGGTTCATCCGATGAGATCATCAAGGAGCATGTGGGAGCCAACATGGGTATCCAGATACCACTGTTGGTTATTGACCGGAGAGTCGTCTCGGTCATGTCTGCATGTCTCCCGAACCCGTAGGGTCTCCACACTTAAGGTTCGGTGACGCTAGGGTTGTAGAGATATTAGTATGCAGTAACCCAAAGTTGTTTGAATTCCCGGATGAGATCCCAGACATCACGAGGAGTTCCGGAATGGTCCGGAGGTAAAGATTTATATATAGAAAGTCAAGTTTCGGCTACCGGGAAAGTTTTGGGGGTCACCGGTATTGTACCGGGACCACCGGAAGGGTCTCGGGGGTCCACCGGGTGGGGCCACCTATCCCGGAGGGCCCCATGGGCTGAAATGGGAGGGGAACCAGCCCCTGGTGGGCTGGTGCGCCCCCCTTGGGCCTCCCCCTGCGCCTAGGGTTGGAAACCCTAGGGGTGGGGGCGCACCACTTGGCTTGGGGGGGCAAGGCACCCCCCTTGGCCGCCGCCCCCCTGGAGATTGCATCTCCTAGGGCAGGCGCCCCCCCAGGGGGCCTATATATAGTGGGGGAGGGAGGGCAGCCACACCCCAGCCCCTGGTGCCTCCCTCTCCCTCCCGTAACACCTCTCCCTCTCGCTGAGCTTGGCGAAGCCCTGCCGAGAACCCCGCTGCATCCACCACCACGCCGTCTGCTGCTGGATCTCCATCAACCTCTCCTTCCCCCTTGCTGGATCAAGAAGTAGGAGACGTCTTCCCAACCATACGTGTGTTGAACGCGGAGGTGCCGTCCGTTCGGCACTCGGTCATCGGTGATTTGGATCACGACGAGTACGAGTCCATCAACCCCGTTCACTTGAACGCTTCCGCTCGCGATCTACAACGGTATGTAGATGCACTCCTGTCCCTCTCATTGCTAGAGAACTCCATAGATTGATCTTGGTGATGCGTAGAAATTTTTTGATTTCTGCTACGTTCGCCAACAGTGGCATCATGAGCTAGGTCTATGCGTAGTTTCTATGCACGAGTAGAACACAAAGCAGTTGTGGGCGTCGATATTGTCAATTATCTTGCCGTTACTAGTCTTATCTTGATTCGGTGGCATTGTGGGATGAAGCGGTCAGGACCGACCTTACACGTACGCTTACATGAGACAGGTTCCACCGACTGACATGCACTAGTTGCATAAGGTGGCTAGCGGGTGTCTGTCTCTCCCACTTTAGTCGGATTGGATTCGATGAAAAGGGTCCTTATGAAGGGTAAATAGAAATTTGCATATCACGTTGTGGTTTTGGTGTAGGTAAGAAACGTTCTTGCTAAGAAACCTATAGCAGCCACGTAAAAATTTGCATCAACGATTAGAGGACGTCTAACTTGTTTTTGCAACATGTGTCATGTGATGTGATATGGCCAAAAGATGTGATGAATGATATATGTGATGTATGAGATTGATCATGTTCTTGTAATAGGAATCACGACTTGCATGTCAATGAGTATGACAACCGGCAGGAGCCATAGGAGTTGTCTTAATTTATTTATGACCTGTGTGTCAACATAAACGTCATGTAATTACTTTACTTTATTGCTAAACCGTTAGCCATAGTAGTAGAAGTAATAGATGATGACACAACTTCATGAAGACACGATGATGGAGATCATGATGATGGAGATCATGATGATGGAGATCATGGTGTCATGCCGGTAATGACGATGATCATGGCGCCCCGAAGATGGAGATCAAAGGAGCAAAATGATATTGGCCATATCATGTCACTATTTGATTGCATGTGATGTTTATCATATTTTACATCTTATTTGCTTAGAACGATGGTAGCTTAAATAAGATGATCCCTCGCATTAATTTCAAGAAAGTGTTCCCCCTAACTGTGCACCGTTGCGAAGGTTCGTTGTTTCAAAGCACCACGTGATGATCGGGTGTGATAGATTCTAAGTTCGAATACAACGGGTGTAAGCCAGATTTACACACGCAATACACTTAGGTTGACTTGACGAGCCTAGCATGTACAGACATGGCCTCAGAACACGTAAACCGAAAGGTCGAGCATGAGTCGCATAGAAGATACGATCAACATGGAATGTTCACCGATGTTGACTAGTCCGTCTCACGTGATGATCGGACACGGCCTAGTTGACTCGGATCATGTTTCACTTAGATGACTAGAGGGATGTCTATCTGAGTGGGTGTTCATTGAATAATTTGATTAGATGAACTTAATTATCATGAACTTAGTCTAAAATCTTTACAATATGTCTTGTAGATCAAATGGCCCACGCTAATGTTGCCCTCAACTTCAACGCGTTCCTAGAGAAAACCAAGCTGAAAGATGATGGCAGCAACTATACGGACTGGGTCCGGAACCTGAGGATCATCCTCATAGCTGCCAAGAAAGATTATGTCCTAGAAGCACCGCTAGGTGACGCACCCATCCCAGAGAACCAAGACGTTATGAACGCTTGGCAGCAACGTGCTGATGATTACTCCCTCGTTTAGTGCGGCATGCTTTACAGCTTAGAACCGGGGCTCCAAAAGCGTTTTGAGCAACACGGAGCATATGAAATGTTCGAAGAGCTGAAAATGGTTTTCCAAGCTCATGCCCGGGTCGAGAGATATGAAGTCTCCGACAAGTTCTTCAGTTGTAAGATGGAGGAAAATAGTTCTGTCAGTGAGCACATACTCAAAATGTCTGGGTTGCACAACCGCTTAACTCAACTGGGAGTTAATCTCCCGGATGACGCGGTCATTGACATAATCCTTTAGTCGCTTCCATCGAGCTACAAGAGCTTTGTGATGAACTTCAATATGCAGGGGATGGAAAAGACCATTCCTGAGGTATATTCAATGCTGAAATCAGCGGAGGTGGAGATCAAAAAGGAACATCAAGTGTTGATGGTGAATAAAACCACTAAGTTCAAGAAAGGCAAGGGTAAGAAGAACTTCAAGAAAGACGGCAAGGGAGTTGCCACGCCCGGTAAGCCAGTTGCCCGGAAGAAGCCAAAGAATGGACCCCAGCATGAGACTGAGTGCTTTTATTGCAAGGGAAGTGGTCACTGGAAGCGGAACTGCCCCAAATACTTAGCGGACAAGAAGGCCGGCAACACTAAAGGTATATGTGATATACATGTAATTGATGTGTACCTTACCAGTACTCGTAGTAGCTCCTGGGTATTTGATACCGGTGCGGTTGCTCATACTTGTAACTCAAAGCAGGAGCTGGGGAATAAGCGGAGACTGACGAAGGACGAGGTGACGATGCGCGTCGGGAATGGTTCCAAGGTCGATGTGATCGCCGTCGGCACGCTACCTCTACATTTACCTACGGGATTAGTTTTAAACCTCAATAATTGTTATTTAGTTCCAGCTTTGAGCATGAACATTGTATTAGGATCTTCTTTAATTCGAGATGGCTACTCATTTAAATCCGAAAATAATGGTTGTTTTATTTATATGAGAGATATGTTTTATGGTCATGCCCCGCTGGTCAATGGTTTATTCTTAATGAATCTCGAACGTGATGTTACACATATTCATAGTGTGAATACCAAAAGATGTAAGGTTGATAATGATAGTCCCACATATTTGTGGCACTGCCGCCTTGGTCACATAGGTGTCAAACGCATGAACAATCTCCATGCAGATGGACTCTTAGAGTCTCTTGATTACGAATCATTTGACACATGCGAACCATGCCTCATGGGTAAAATGACCAAGACTCCGTTCTCCGGAACAATGGAGCGAGCAACCAACTTATTGGAAATCATACATACTGATGTGTGCGGTTCAATGAGTGTTGAGGCTCGCGGTGGCTATCGTTATGTTCTCACCCTCACTGATGACTTGAGTAGATATGGGTATGTCTACTTAATGAAACACAAGTCTGAGACCTTTAAAAAGTTCAAGGAATTTCAGAGTGAGGTTGAGAATCAACGTGACCGGAAAATCAAGTTCTTACGATCAGATCATGGGGGAGAATATTTAAGTCACGAATTTGGTACGCACTTAAGGAAATGTGGAATCGTTTCACAACTCACGCCGCCTGGAACACCTCAGCGAAATGGTGTGTCCGAATGTCATAATCACACTCTATTGGATATGGTGCGATCTATGATGTCTCTTACCGATCTACCACTCTCATTTTGGGGCTATGCTTTAGAGACTGCCGCATTCACTTTAAATAGGGCTCTGTCGAAATCCATTGAGATGACACTGTATGAATTATGGTTTGGGAAGAAACCTAAGCTGTCGTTTCTAAAAGTTTGGGGATGCGATACTTATGTCAAGAAACTTCAACCTGAAAAGCTTGAACCCAAGTCGGAAAAATGCGTCTTCATAGGATACCCTAAGGAAACCATTGGGTATACCTTCTACCTCAGATCCGAAGGCAAGATCTTTGTTGCTAAGAACGGGTCCTTTCTAGAGAAAAAGTTTCTCTCGAAAGAAGTAAGTGGGAGGAAAGTAGAACTTGATGAAGTATTACCTCTTGAACCGGAAAGTGGCGCAACTCAGGAAGATGTTCCTGTGGTGCCTGCACCGATTAGAGAGGAAGTTAATGATGATGATCAAGATACTTCGGATCAAGCTCCTATTGAACTTCGTAGGTCCACAAGGACACGTTCCGCACCAGAGTGGTACGGCAACCCTGTCTTGGAAATCATGTTGTTAGACAACGGTGAACCTTCGAACTATGAAGAAGTGATGGCGGGCCCAGATTCCGACAAATGGCTAGAAGCCATGAAATCCGAGATAGGATCCATGTATGAAAACAAAGTATGGACTTTGACTGACTTGTCCGATGATCGGCGAGCCATAGAAAATAAATGGATCTTTAAGAAGAAGACGGACACAGATGGTAATGTGACCATCTACAAGGCAAGACTTGTCGCTAAGGGTTATCAACAAGTTCAAGGGGTTGACTACGATGAGACTTTCTCGCCCGTAGCGAAGCTGAAGTCCGTCCGAATCTTGTTAGCAATTGCCGCATTCAATGATTATGAGATATGGCAAATGGACGTCAAAACAGCATTCCTCAACGGCTTTCTTAAGGAAGAATTGTATATGATGCAGCCGGAAGGTTTTGTCGATCCTAAGAATGCTAACAAGGTGTGCAAGCTCCAACGCTCAATCTATGGGCTGGTGCAAGCATCTCGGAGTTGGAACATTCGATTTGATGAGATGATCAAAGCGTTTGGGTTTACACAGACTTATGGAAAAGCCTGTGTTTACAAGAAAGTGGGTGGGAGCTCCGTATTATTTCTCATGTTATATGTGGATGACATACTGTTGATTGGGAATGATATAGAATTCTTAGAAAGCATAAAGGCCTACTTGAACAAGTGTTTTTCAATGAAGGACCTTGGAGAAGCTGTTTATATATTAGGCATCAAGATCTATAGAGATAGATCGACACGCCTCATTGGTCTTTCCCAAAGTACGTACCTTGACAAGATATTGAAGAAGTTCAATATGGATCAGTCCAAGAAGGGGTTCTTGCCTGTATTGCAAGGTGTGCAATTGAGCACGGCTCAATGCCCGACCACGGCAGAAGATAGAGAAAAGATGAGTGTCGTCCCCTATGCCTCGGCCATAGGGTCTATTATGTATGCCATGCTGTGTACCAGACCCGATGTAAACCTTGCCGTAAGTTTGGTAGGAAGGTACCAAAGTAATCCCAGCATGGAACACTGGACAGCGGTCAAGAATATCCTAAAGTACCTGAAGAGGACTAAGGGTATGTTTCTCGTTTATGGAGGTGACAAAGAGCTCGTCGTAAAGGGTTACGTCGATGCTAGCTTCGACACAGATCCGGATGACTCTAAGTCACAAACCGGATACGTGTATATTTTGAATGGTGGGGCAGTAAGCTGGTGCAGTTGCAAGCAAAGCGTTGTGGCGGGATCTACATGTGAAGCGGAATACATGGCGGCCTCGGAGGCAGCACAAGAAGCAATCTGGATGAAGGAGTTCATCACCGACCTAGGAGTCATACCCAATGGCTCTCTTCTGTGACAACACTGGAGCTATTGCCCTTGCCAAGGAGCCCAGGTTTCACAGGAAGACCAGGCATATCAAGCGTCGCTTCAACTCCATTCGTGAAAGTGTTCAAAATGGAGACATAGATATTTGTAAAGTACATACGGACCTGAATGTAGCAGATCCGTTGACTAAACCTCTCCCTAGAGCAAAACATGATCAACACCAAAACTCTATCGGTGTTCGATTCATCACAATGTAACTAGATTAGTGACTCTAGTGCAAGTGGGAGACTGTTGGAAATATGCCCTAGAGGCAATAATAAAATGGTTATTATATTTCTTTCTTCATGATAATTGTCTATTGTTTATGCTATAATTGTGTTATCCGGAAATTGTAATACATGTGTGAATACATAGACCATAATACGTCCCTAGTGAGCCTCTAGTTGACTAGCTCGTTGATCAACAGATAGTCATGGTTTCCTGACTATGGACATTGGATGTCATTGATAACGGGATCACATCATTAGGAGAATGATGTGATGGACAAGACCCAATCCTAAGCATAGCACAAAGATCGTGTAGTTCGTTTGCTAGAGCTTTTCCATATGTCAAGTATCATTTCCTTAGACCATGAGATTGTGCAACTCCCGGATACCGTAGGAGTTCTTTGGGTGTGCCAAACGTCACAACGTAACTGGGTGACTATAAAGGTGCACTACGGGTATCTCCGAAAGTGTCTGTTGGGTTGGCACGAATCGAGACTGGGATTTGTCACTCCGTATGACGGAGAGGTATCTCTGGGCCCACTCGGTAATGCGTCATCGTAATGAGCTCAATGTGACCAAGTGGTTGATCACGGGATCATGCATTACGGTACGACTAAAGTGACTTGCCAGTAACGAGATTGAACGAGGTATTGGGATACCGACGATCGAGTCTCGGGCAAGTAACGTACCGATTGACAAAGGGAATTGTATGCGGGATTGATTGAATCCTCGACATCGTGGTTCATCCGATGAGATCATCGAGGAGCATGTGGGAGCCAACATGGGTATCCAGATCCCGCTGTTGGTTATTGACCGGAGAGTCGTCTCGGTCATGTCTGCATGTCTCCCGAACCCGTAGGGTCCACACACTTAAGGTTCGGTGACGCTAGGATTGTAGAGATATTAGTATGCAGTAACCCGAAGTTGTTAGGAGTCCCGTATGAGATCCTGGATGTCACGAGGAGTTCCGGAATGGTCCGGAGGTAAAGATTTATATATAGGAAGTCAAGTTTCGGCTACCGGGAAAGTTTCGGGGGTCACCAGTATTGTACCGGGACCACCGGAAGGGTCCCGGGGGTCCACCGGGTGGGGCCACCTATCCCGGAGGGCCCCATGGGCTGAAGTGGGAGGGGAACCAGCCCCTGGTGGGCTGGTGCGCCCCCCTTGGGCCTCCCCCTGCGCCTAGGGTTGGAAACCCTAGGGGTGGGGGCGCCCCACTTGGCTTGGGGGGCAAGGCACCCCCCTTGGCCGCCGCCCCCCTGGAGATTGCATCTCCTAGGTCCGCCGCCCCCCAGGGGGCCTATATATAGTGGGGGGAGGGAGGGCAGCCGCACCCCAGCCCCTGGCGCCTCGCTCTTCCTCTCGTAACACCTCTCCCTCTCGCTGAGCTTGGCGAAGCCCTGCCGAGAACCCCGCTGCATCCACCACCACGCCGTCGTGCTGCTGGATCTCCATCAACCTCTCCTTCCCCCTTGCTAGATCAAGAAGGAGGAGACGTCTTCCCAACCGTACGTGTGTTGAACGCGGAGGTGCCGTCTATTCGGCACTCGGTCATCGGTGATTTGGATCATGACGAGTACGACTCCATCAACCCCGTTCACTTGAACGCTTCCGCTCGCGATCTACAAGGGTATGTAGATGCACTCCTATCCCTCTCGTTGCTATAGAACTCCATAGATTGATCTTAGTGATGCGTAGAAAGTTTTTGATTTCTGCTACGTTCGCCGACATAAATAATGTTGGAATTAAAATTGGAAAAATGATAATGATGTGTGCATTTCGGTGGGGGTGCTTAAACACATGGAGATAGACCGATTAAAGGTTTCTCCAAAGTGTTTGAGCCCCATACCATACCCCGAAACCGAGGAGGAGGAACCGGCGGCTGCTTATGACGGTCCGCTTCTCTCCCACTTGGTTGGTGCGGTAACTGAGGTCGGATTAGATGACGCACGACTTGGGTCCATGTTTTGTGACTTCACTACGTCCTCGCGTAAATCAAAATCCCACTCCTCAAAAAAGAAACAAAAACTGCCCAAGAAGGCGAAGGTATACACCCTGACCCAAGTTTCCACATGAGAGGCATGTTTTGGAATAGCAAAGGTCTTTCAGACTTGACTAAACATAAACACGTCGGTGACTGTGTGCGTGACCATGGGTTAGATTTTGTGGCAATTTCCGAGGCTAGTAAATGTGACTTCCGTGCACATGTCTTTGATCACCTATCAGGTGGTTTGGAATATACATGGCATTGCTTACCACCACGTGGAAGGTTCGGAGGAATCTTACTTGGGATACAGACCACAACCATGGACTTGTTAGCTTTTTCGGTTGGTGAATTTCACATCAAATTCCACCTACGAAATAGAGCTGACAATTATACGTGGAGCCTGGTCGCAGTCTATGGGGCTGCCCAAGATGAGAATAAATCCGCTTTCCTTCGGGAATTGGTGAACTTGGCTAAGGATAATCCCCATCCAATGCTTCGACTTCAATATCCTTAGATACTAGGAAGAGAAAAATAATGATCATTTCGACACACACTGGCCTTTCTTATTCAACGCTGTAATTGACATTTTGAATCTTCGAGAAGCTAGTATGTCGGGGCGACAGTTCACTTGGGCCAACAACCGTCCGGTGCCGACATACGAGAAACTCGATCGGGTACTCATGGATACCGAATGGGAATTAAAATTCCCTATGGTAACAGTGCGTGTCCTAGAGCGTATTGAGTCACTTTCGGACCATGCACCCATCATTCTTGATTCTAACTCTACTAGCTCTCCCACTGTTCACCGTCCATTCAAATTTGAATTAGGATGGTTACATCGGGATGGTTTTGTGGATATAGTTAAGAATTTATGGGAGAGGCCTGCCGTTGGTCGCACACCGATTCAAAGATGGAACTTCAAAATTCGAGCCATGAGGCGGTTCCTAACTGTATGGGCCAAACACACAAGTGGTATATATAAAAAATGAAAAGCAACGCCTTTCCACTATTATAGATGACCTCGACAAAATAGCAGAGACTCGCATTTTGTCTCAACAGCAGATTGATATGAAAAATCAATCCAATGAGCAGATTGCACGTCTATTGCGAGAAGAGGAAATCAAGTGGTATCGAAGATCAGGTGCCCAATTCATTTTGGAGGGAGACAACAATACACGATATTTCCAAATGGTCGCCAATGGGCGGCATAGGAAGAAGTGTATTTTTAGCCTCCAACAGGATGAGGGACGGATCGAGGGTCAGGCAGAGCTCAAGCGTTATATAACCAAATACTACAAGTGTCTGTTTGGGGCTCCAGAGGAAGGGAACTTCACTCTAGATGAGACCCGAACAGATGACATTCCACAAGTCACAGAAAAAGAGAATGACATCCTGACGGCACCTTCCTCTGAAGAGGAGGTGCGAGCTGAGGTGTTCCAAATGGAAGATAACAAAGCTCCAGGCCCTGATGGTTTCCCCGCGGAGTTCTATCAAAACTTTTGGGATGTCATCAAGACTGACCTGATGGAGTTGTTCAATTTTTTTCATGCCGGCCAACTAGACCTATCTAGGCTTAATTTTGGCGAGATTGTTTTGTTGCCAAAGACTAAGGCGGCTGAACAGATTCAACAGTTCAGACCGATCTGCCTCCTTAATGTCAGCTTCAAAATCTTCACCAAAGTTGCGACTAATAGGCTCAACGCGGTCGCCGATCATGTTGTTCAGCCATCCCAAACGGCTTTCATGCAAGGACGAAATATACTCGATGGAGTAGTAATCCTACATGAGACCGTCCATGAGATGCACCGGAAGAACATGAGTGGAGTAGTATTTAAAATTGACTTTGAAAAGGCATATGACAAAGTCAAATGGTCATTTCTCCAACAGACCCTAAGAATGAAAGGTTTCTCAGATAAATGGCGCGACTGGGTCCAAAATTTCGTTACTGGAGGTAGTGTGGCTATAAAAGTCAATGATGATGTAGGTCATTACTTCCAGACGAAAAAGGGATTACGAGAGGGTGACCCAGTGTCTCCAATGTTATTTAACATTGTCACTGACGTGTTGGCTACTTTGATCAAATGCGCCAAACAAGACGGTCAAATTGCAGGAGTAGTGCCACATCTTGTGGATGGCGGACTCTCTATCTTGCAATATGCCGATGATACAATTCTTTTTATGGAACATGACCTAGATAAGGCTAAAAATATGAAGCTATTGCTTTCAGCTTTTGAGCAAATGTCAGGTCTGAAAATTAACTTCCATAAAAGTGAATTGTTCTGTTTCGGAGAAGCCAAGGAGGCGGCTGCACAATATGCTGACTTGTTCGGTTGTGCACAAGGCCAATTCCCGATTAAATATTTGGGAATTCCGATTCATTATCGGCGTCTCACTAATGCGGAGTGGAAACATGTTGAAGAGCGATTGGAGAAACGGTTGAGCAGTTGGAAAGGCAAGTTGCTCTCCGTTGGAGGGCGACTAGTTTTGATCAATTTTGTTCTCACAAACATGGTTCTCTACATGCTCTCATTTTTCCAAATTCCCAAAGGGGTTCTGCAAAGACTGGATTACTTCAGATCCAGATTCTTTTGGCAAGGAGATAGTGAAAATAAAAAGTATAGGCTAACCAAATGGAGTGTGGTTTGTCGACCAAAAGACCAGGGAGGTTTAGGTGTTCAGGACCTCCAGGTTAAGAATGATGCCTTGCTCAGTAAATGGCTGTTCAAGCTACTTACCGAGGATGGTGTTTGACAAACCCTGTTGCGCAATAAGTATCTAGGCCAAAAAGCGTCGTCCCAGGCGTATTGGAAAACTGGTGACTCACATTTTTGGTCTGGTCTGATGGCGGTAAAGAAACATCTATTCTGCTTTCAATCATTCGCGATAAAGGACGGCTCCGAGATACGTTTTTGGGAGGACAGGTGGCTAGGAAACACCACTCTTCAGGAACAGTATCTGTATCCGGCCTTGTACCGAATTGTACGTGATAAGAATGATACTCTTGCGCACGTGCTCAGCTCCTCCCCGCCGAATGTATCATTTAGGAGGGATTTGATTGGCCTCCGCCTTGTGTCATGGCAACATCTTCTATCCCGTTTGGATTCGGTTAACTTGACACAAGGGAGGGATGTGTTTCGCTGGAATCTCACTACATCTGAGTCCCACACAGTTGACTCTATGTACCGTGCACTCTCGCACTCAGAGGCTCCATTGAATAATAATAAACTAATATGGAAATCAAAGATGCCACTAAAAAATAAGATTTTCATGTGGTATCTTCGAAGAGGACTTGTGCTAACAAAAGACAACCTCGCTCGACGCAACTGGCAAGGAAGTAAGAAGTGTAGCTTTTGTACTCATGACGAGACAATTAAACACCTCTTCTTTCAGTGCAAGTTCGCGCGTTCTATATGGTCAGTCATCCAAATAGCGTCCAATTTGTATCCACCAACAAGTGTTGCCAATATATATGGTCACTGGCTTGATGGAATACCTAATACTTTTAGTATGCTAATATGGGTGGGAGCGTCTGCCTTATTATGGTCGCTTTGGCTATGTAGAAACGATTGTGTTTTTAATGGCAAAACCTCTTCTTCTATGCAGGTTATTTACCGTTGTACGCACTGGCTTCGTATGTGGTCTACGCTACAGCGAACGGAGTATCAATCGCTGTTCAAGGCGGTGTGTATGCGGTTGGAGCGGGTGGCCAGGGAGGTTTTTACCCAACATGGGTGGCAACATAATCTCCAGATCGGTCCATCTTCTCCGTCGACATTGGCATAGTTTTGGACTCATATGGCTTTACTGTTGCCAACTTGTCATTTTTTTTATACATACTTTGCTAGACTCTTTGTTAAGGCTGTGTGCATCTTAGCTATGCAGAGGCCGGGTGTCGCTCATTATGCTCTGTATCCACTTGATGCTACATTATGAGTTAATAAAAGCGCCCTTTATCGAAAAAAAGTTTGATGATAACATTCCGGTGGTCTTTCATCATAGGCTCAAAGAGAGTCTTATTCAGCACACGTTTTTTCAAACGAAGAATTAGACATTTTCTTTGTGGTATTAAAAAAATCTATGTTATGTTACTTCTGAATTCTTATGTCCTGAGACTTGAACTGCATATGATATAGAATCACTAGCCTATATTTATATACATATTCTTCTGACCTAGACCTGTTTATAACATCACATTTGGGTGGGAACATGATTTCGGTTATCCGTAGCATACCAAATCCCATTATCACGCTGATAGTGTCTTCTAAGTGGTTACCTTTTGAAACCTCTGGAAAATTTCAAAAAAAAATTGGAATTTTCTTGAACAGAGAACTGCTCGAGAAACGAGCTGGTTGACAAAATGAGAATAACTGGATTTGCGTGGGAAGTAGTACCATATACCCGAAATTAACTGCACATCCCACACATAGCAAACCTTGTATAATTGCTATGATATATTTTCTCTCTGTGTGTGTTCTTTACCTTTTGGAATTAAGGGAGTTCTTATCATTTGGAATATCCTTTGGAAAATCAAAGATTCAGTCTACCTTGTCCATGAGGGCTGACCCTGTGTTGCCGGTGCCCTCACGGCGTTGCCATGGTACAACGATGGATTCATACTTCTATGTACCTGAAAATTTATGATGTCTGGTTCATACAAGTGTACATAACACACACAAAAAAAATGCAAATTTAGTTGTCATAGTGCTAAAATTGTATATGTTGTGCTATCATCATGTTAAAATTGATCAATTTGAATTATAGTTCTTTATGAGGCAAAGGAAAACAATGGATTCTTATTATAAACACAATTTATTCTTGTAGGAACACTTGGAAAACATGGCGCATTATTGTTTTTAACTACGTTCTGTTCAGTACAGACCTTTTGCAAAACTTCGCATGGGCTGGTTCCATTACTCATTGTTCTGTCTTCTGAGGCTCATGTGCAGTTTGATGCCTCCTTTGTTTCAGCTATTCTGTTGATATTTGAATACATGTTGGGTTAGTGTTGTTATGCACGGATATATTTTGTTGTTTGCGACTGTACTGCAACCTCATTGGAATTTCTTTCCATAAGCTGTAGAAAGAGAGCTGCTATGCACACGACGTTTTTGTAATGATGCATGAACGATGCTCCACATCCAGCCATTCAACCGTAGAATAAAGGGTTCCACATCCATCTGATTGTGAATGTGCATGCATCATGCGTGGAGTGTCGTCTGTTTAGTAGTTTCACTGTAGAAATGAGTTTGAGCTTCAGTTGATAGATCTATTTAAGTTACTGACTCTTACTCTGGCTCTATTTCCTGCTTTCAGACAATGGTGGAATACTTCAATTGTTGCACCTATGTTCAGGAGTTCTCTGCTACGGTGGGAAGATTACTCTATGTTCACCTGTTGTGTTTACCAAGATCTGTGTGACAATCCTGTTATGTTTCATCACCATTGTTTGTGCCTATCACGCCATAATCATGTACTCGAAAACACCCAAGAAGGTCGAGACATGAGCAGCAAACCAAACGCCGCGATCACTGCTTGCGATGCAACAGAAATTCCCAAAGGGCCTCAACTTCCAAGAGTGCAGAGCACAGTACTGTGTGCCTGTGCGGTGCAGTAGCTGTCAACTGGACCCCGATGCACAGTGATGCGCCATGTGCCGACTCACCAAGTCACCAGCGAAATAGATAGGCAATAGACATTCACCATGACAAAATGGTTCATCGAGACACGGCCAAGAGAACAATGCGAAAAACATATTCATATTTACCCATGAGAACAAGGGTACCCCGAGAACAATGAGACACACCACGACGTGACACTACGCGACCTGTGCTACAATGGACTATGTGTAGTACTTGTGTTGTGAACTGGACTGCGATGCACAGTAACGCCATGTGCGGACTCACCAAGTCACAGCGAAATAAATACACAATAAACTTTCACCAGGAAAAAAAGATACTAGTCCATGAGACACTGTCAAGAGAACAATGTCACAAATATATATTTACCATGAGCAGTTGACCCACCACAACATTAACACTACACGACCCGGGCATGTCGACCAACGCGTCGTCAGCAGTTGACGCAGTCGATTTCATGAACTCCGCTCTGCACATAGTAAGCAACACAAAGCGCGACCAAGATCATCACGGGGATCAGTAGCCTTAGCACGAGCCAGAGCTTGCTGCCATCGGTCGCGAAGAAAGGCGCCAGAGGCCACAGGCTGCGCGGCTTCTTGCTTGGCCCCTGGCTACTCCCGCAGCCCTCCTGGAAGCAGCAAATAACAATGAACCAACTGTAAGAACGGCGGCCAAAGTAGTCTCCTAGTGACAAAGTGGCAAACGGTTTGTGGAGATAGGAAACTCACATCGTCTTCCAGCTTGCTCAGCTTGTTGATCATGTTGCCGTAGAATTTGGCATCCCTTCTCTCGTACTCCTTGACCTTCTCCTTTAACCTCCGATAACCCATCTTTACGTCCCTGAGAAAACACAAGGAACGTTAATTACTTCTCCCCACAACCAGGATTCTTGGCCACCGGTGATCAAACAAATTAATGGTCAGTGTCATAACATTCCATATAACAACATTAGCTACCCAGCCTAATGAGCTAGGCCCTCACGACAGGATTTCTTCGAGTTAACTTATGATTCAGTGTTTTTCTAGATACTAGACTACTAGTACATCAAGACCCAGACCGAATTCTGTGGCACTAAGACTAACCTGTTCTCTGGATCTATTTCCAGTGCTCTCTTGATATCCACCTCTGCCAAATCAAAATCAACAAGATGCATGTGTGCCTGCGCCCGTCTGTACAAGGCCTTCACGTTTGTGCTGTCAATTTCCAGGACCTGATCGTAATAATTCGTAGTCAGCCCTGATAACATCTCTTAGTAGAACTATATATAATCAACTAGATGTTTCAGTTTCTGTGTATAATAATTACCTCCGTACACAGTTCCTTCGCTTCCTTGTAGTCTTTAAGTTTCAGTTTGCATGCAGCCTTGTTGAGCTTGCAGCTCACCTTGAGTGGTTTGGACAGCTGTTTCTCTTCTTCACTGAAGGAGCTTTCATACTCTATGAAATCCAAAGCCTAATAAAGGGCACAACATACTAAGTGTCAGAATTTGTTTAATGCAAGGCATCCACACTGCAAACCATGTTACGCGATAGGTTTTAACTTGCGACCTTTCCATATCGCTTAGAAGCCCTGGCATACTTTCCCATCTTAAACCACACATTCCCTTCATCTTTCTTCTTAGCAGCCACTTCGATCTTCTCAGCATTATCCTTCAACTCCCATGATTCCTTCTCCTGCACAACATGACATGCAAAGATTTCAATTTCACCAGTGACAAATAATTACTCAGTCATACATGGTCTGACGTTAGGACTCTACCTTATCAAAGGACACAAGTTCGACGTCATAATAAACAGTTGTGTTAGGAGGAACAATAGCTAGATCTTGCTTTGTTTCATCCGATCCAAATGCATGCTCTGGGGGAATAGTCACAAAGGCAACTTCTCCTTTCTTCATGCTAAGCACTGCTTGGTCAAGCCCTTCCATCACCTGATCCTCATCAGTCTTGAACTCGAATGGCTCTTCACCATCATGACCTTTCTTGACAAACATGGTACCATCCTCCAACTTCCCAATAAGTTTCACTGCAGAGTAAGATCGCTACACTTGATTAAAAACACATGACAAGAGTACCATTCTGAGATTATCATGCAAAAGAACATTCAAATTATACCTTTGACAGTTGAACAATCTTTGGGACGATCATAGCCTTCACCCTCCTGGAGGATCTTCTTCAGGATTGCCTTGTCATTGCCTATCTCCGTGACTGTCTTCCAGGACACCAACTGAAGATCAATGTGCAACATAGCATTAGGGGGGACTGCAGCTTCGTCTCTAGAGGCTGGCCTGCCTTGCTCACCAAAGCCATCTGTTCACCGCACGTGACAGATATTAACTACACTACAGAGAAGAGTCCATAACTACATTACTATAAACTCACATTGTGGTTTGACAGTAAGGAGGGCCTTCTCATTCTTCTTCATTGTCTTGATGGCCTTCGCTATAGCAGGGCAGAAATGCCCTGAAAAGAAAATATTCCCGAGTGAGAAAATGCATTTCAAACCTCAAATTAGAAATTACAATGCAAATGTTCCAAAATGGCAAACACTATACCTTCTTTCACAGTGAACTCAACACCATCAGATTTTGTAACAAGAGTCCCGTCCTCAAGCCTCGTCTCATATTTAACTGCACCAAGTAATTGAATAAAACCCCAACACTCACTGGAAAAGCATTAAGGCACAACTGCAACGAGCAAGGTATGGTACCAAAAACTTCATCACGGTCTTTGGGATTCTCCCACTTCTCTCCTTCAGCTAGTATCTTCTTAAAGATGCTGCCATCTTTACAAATGTCCTTGACACTTGCCCATGAGAGAAGCTCAACATCAAACTGCAGCGTCGCATTTGGAGGGATGACTGGAGGGGAGCCATCCTCACCATATGCAAGCTCTGGTGGGATGGTGAAAATAGCATTCTCGCCCCTCTTCATTGTTTTGATGCCCAAATCCCATCCCTTTATAACTTGGCCTGCAATTAGAGGTTCATGACATCATTTCACTTAGAAACACTTGCTTATCGACGGAAGCCTAGAAATTTACAATTTAAAAACACACATGTTTGTTGTTTGACTTCTAAAATGATGTTTAAATTACACTTTGTAGTTAGTAGAAGAAGATGACTCAGAACAAACAAGTCTCATGAAATATACAGCTACATAAGCACAAAAATAGGAAACTTGGGCTATGCTTTCTGTACAACTAGCAGCCCCATGACACAAACAACACTTCTTGTTTCTTCAGCTACTATGGTGACCTGTGTTTGAGCTACAGTTACTGCTTCTCGGATTGTAGGCTTCACCAAATCTAAATCTCAAACAAACACACAGATTATCACCTCAGATTCCTAGAATCGCTTTTAGAAAATGGACTACCTCGGTCGTCGAAGATGAAGCTACGAATTTGGTGATTCTGGTGATTCCCGAGCGGCCACTTACGCAACTTGAAGTCCAGCCAAAGTTTTGCCAGTTATTACAACAGGAATGCCACTCCACCCACGACCCAAATAACCCCACGACATGTTTCTCTTCCCCTTTGTTATTTTCAACAGAACGAAAACAGACAGAGAAAGGGGCAATGCGGGGCTCTCTCTATGTTCCGGCGCCACCACGTTCGCCCCCAACTCCAAAACGAGCGAATCCGACGCAGCAAACTTCGCCCCTCCCTGCATTCCGGCCCGCGAGCTCCGCCTTTGCCGCTGTCAAGCCGCTCCGACTGCGCCGCGCTGGGGCCCCTGTCACTGCATAGGCCGCACCGCCATTCACCGCGCGCGCCCGGCCACCATCATCCACATCCGGCGTCCGAGATCCAGTGGCGGCCGCCCCTGAGCTCGGCTGTGCCCTTTCCTGACCCGCGACGGGCTGACCAGCACCATGTGTTCTTTCCGGCAGCATCACAGGGTAAACAAACGAGCCAATTCTGATTCTTCAGAATCCACAGCTGCAGCGATTTTCAGGAATCCAGGGCCGCATTGATTCTCATGTACACTGACTGAGAGCCCCCCCTCCCCCAAAAGAAAGTTTTGCACATTTGTACGAAATTTTATTAGAGAGAGCATAGATTAGAGATACTACTGTATTTTTGCCCCCTACAAAATTCAGATTTGGTGTTTTGGAACCCCCAGCCAGCTTTGTGAAGCTCCGCCACTGCTCACGTACCCACGCACAATATACGTTCAGTTTTTTCTTCCATCCAACTGAAAGCAAGTTGGGCTTGACAGAAAACAGGGCTTTGGCATGAGGATAAGCTAAAGAGAAGACAAATAACAATTATCGACCTTAATGTAACAAACACAAACGTCCAGCTTAAGAAAAAGAGACAGAAAGAAGTTGAACTGGCAGGCTTCATCTCAACCGTGATAATCTGTGCTTATCTGTGAAACTGTTGTGGGAAGGATTTTTTATAGTAACTAGAAATCCTATTATTTCTCCATCCGGAGAAATAAGGTGCATTTAGTTTGGTTATAAGACAAGCCTTGGACAAACAACTAACAACTCTTATGAATATACAGTTTATGTGATGCAGAATCACAATTCATTGCCTCTAAATAAGGATGAAATGCAAACTAGCACATTTGATTTCAAATCCAACAGTTCTGGTGGTTCAGTAGGCACCATCGAGCACATGAAGGGGGGATTGACCCAGGAAACAAAATTCAGATCAATCCCCGCTCAAGCAGAATCACACTAAACTGGATCCTGATGAGCCCTGCCCCAGTCAGCCTTGTAAATGCCAGATTTCCTGCCAATCTGCCTGCAGCTAGTTGTAAACTTGCGCTCCTACTAATCTAAAATACTCCTGGTATCAAATTTCCGATCCTAGCCATTACATAAAGAAAAATCCGTCATGACTGCTACGGCCAGCTGAAAAAAATTCAGTTCATCAGAAGCAGAGGAGGAGTTGACTGTCAGTCAGACTCAGAGCGTGGCGGTACCTCGGCCGAGGGTGAA
The DNA here is from genome assembly GCA_034509565.1 of Triticum monococcum. NCBI lineage: Eukaryota > Viridiplantae > Streptophyta > Magnoliopsida > Poales > Poaceae > Triticum > Triticum monococcum. Next base: position 22,787,673 of record CM067842.1, on the reverse strand, counting down.
CCTGAACGGGGCGTCGCGGTCCCGGCTGGAGTCGAACTTGGTGCCGTCCGCCAGCGTCCCGGTGTAGTGCACTGCGGGACAAACGAAGAAGCGAGTCAACGCCCAAGTCAACCCAATCGAATTCGAACCCGTCCACGCCGGAGAAGCACCGAGCGAGGAGGGCGCGTTACCTTCGACCTCGTCGCCGGCGCCGGGGAGCTGCGAGCCCTCCCCCTCTCTGAGAAGCTTCTTCCGCAGCCCTTCCTTCCCGATCCCCCTCTCCTCCCCCGCCTTCATCGCCGCGACGGCGTACCCCTCGTCGATCTCCTCCTCCTCCGCGGGGGCGGGGGCGGCGGCCGCGCCGGCGTAGAGGCTCCTCATGGCCTCCTCGTCCTCCTCGTCGCCGGATCCGGCCATGGCGTCGTAGCCGCCGGGCCCCGGGAAGCCGAGGCCGAGGAGGTCGTCCATTTCTGGCTTCTGCGGCGAGATGGGAGCTTCGAGAAGGAGTGTGTAGGATGGGTGTGTGCGCCTTGCGATTTCCGAGATGGATGGATGGATGGATGCGCCGACGGCAGTTTTATTCTTCGCCGCGTGCGAAAGTTCAAAGCGGTTCTTTGGGGGGGAGAGAGGCTGCGGGAGTGTTCTAGAGCTCTCGTCTCTTCACCGAGCTCCCTTTTTCACGTGCTTGATATAGGATTATTATTAGGAGGATAGCATGCCTAATAGTAGTGCTATCCGATTTGCTATTTATAATCAACCAATTATTGAAGGCCATTTCTAGATCAATCGGTTTCAGGAAGGCATTGCAAAGCTCTGATGCCGAGACAGGGGCGAGATCCGGGCGAGGCCGGGACGATGCGGGGCATGGCATCGCTCAAGGAGGCTAGGATGAGGGTTGACTGGTGCGAGTGGGCGCTTTTGTTTTCGCTACCACATTCACCAATTACACCAGTTCACCCTCATCCCTCTCGAGTAGGATCTCGTCGGAGGTGAGGTAGGGAAGGGAGATCAGGTCGGGGGAGATAAATCAAGTGTTGCGGACTCAAGCCATGGAGAAAACAGTTGGAGAAAGCGAAAGAAGATTTGACTGCTCGTTTCCGGTCCAACGAAGTCTTTTCTTTCTTATCGACTTGAATAGGAAAAATGTAATTATTGACACGTAGATGGTCCCTAATATATTAGCTAGTAGACATTGCATGTCACTGAGAATTATCATTGGTAATCACTCATATATTGGGTATGCTGTAAAGTTGGCTATTACTCGAAAGTGCCAATTTGCACCCAGGTGCATTGCACCTAGGATGGACAGTAAAATGCAATTAGGTAGTAAAAGAGATAAAAAAACAAAGTCTGTCTTTTTCTGTGACAAACATTGTTGGATTTTTCAAATGTCTGCAAAAATTCATAGCGAAATGACATTCGTGAAAATCTTGGCAGAAAAAGAGAAAATCAATGCTCCAAAGTGCTTTCACAAATAGCTTTTTTGAAGCATCGATTTTGTTTCTTCTTGTCAAGAACTCTGCAAATGTCGTTCCATCACGAAACTTTGCACGCAGTGGGAACATTCGACAATGTTTGTCATGGTAAACGTTGAGAATTTTTTTTAAAACTATTTTTTTGTATTTTACTATTCATCCGGACACATTCGCATCCAAGAGCAGAAACTGCACATCGGCTATTACTTTGCATTTACTCATTTACTCATTTTAGTTTTCCTTATCTCTCTCTTTCGTATACCCAAAACTAAATATACGGGCTATGAGACCGTCATTATACTTACTCTGAAAGATAGGACTGTGTGACATTTCTCTGCTTTGGAATAAATTATGAATGAGGTTGGGTGACCAATATGTGATACATGTATAATTTGCACTAAATGACTTTCGAATAATCTCGCTTTTGTTTTCTGATTCCAACTTTTTTCTTTGAGGAAATTTTCCAATTCCAGCTTCTTCCATGGATTGCGAACGATGGAAAACCATTCGTTTGGCTCGCTTCCGCTTCTCATTCGTGCCAGCAGGCCAGCCTGGCTAGGCGGGCTGGAGCCTAGTTGAGAGGATGGGTTGGCCCATATCAGAGGGAAAAAAGGTAACAAACCGGTACGCGAGTCACTTGGCAGTGGCATTACTTCGTAAATTAGGCCAACTCTAAATCTCAGGCCTCCTTTGGTTTGTAGGAATTATAGGAATCCCATAGGATAGGATTTGTACCCTTAGTTAATTAGGTAGTTAGCAAGTTAATTGGCGACAACTAAATAATTAGCGGCCCAATAGAAGGCAACTAAATTTAGCTGCATCAGAATAAAATCAATCGGTGGGATGGGAGAGAGAGAGAGAAATGTGAGTGCATGCAATCAGGGTGAGATATTTTTTTTACAACCTTCCTATTGGGAATACATAGTATTTTTTTTATCTAAGGCATGTAATGGATGGTGGAAGGGCACGCATGAAAAAATTCGGAGGAAAAGAGAAATACACCTTAAATTGTGAATTTTTTAGGAAAAACTAATACACCTTATATAAAGGAACGGAGGAAAATAATATGTATTCACTATTTTTAAATGTATTAAATATGTATTCACTAGTTTTAAATCTTGGTAATGGTTTGGAAATAATATTGGAGTTTAAAAACTTGGTACGAAACAGAAATCAGGAAAGATATTTATTATGATTAATCAATGATCTTAGTTGGCCAATCTTTAGCGAAGGACATAATAAAATACATGATAGTTGGGGGTTGGTAGTTGAACTCGTACTTTTATTTTATTGGCCGATAGTTGGGAGTTGGGGGTTGAACTCGTATTTTTATTTTATTGGCCGATGGTTGGGAGTTGGGGGTTGAACTCGTACAAGTGATCCTTTTCTTTTTTGGGGAATAGTTTGGAGTTGGGGGGTTAAATAATTGACCGTTGATTGGTGGGACATGGATCAGCTATCTAAAAAGGACATATAATACATTAGAAGAGAACGGCTTAGGCTTTCCATAACTGAAGTATAAAAAATACTCCCCTGTCCAGTGCTAGATATATGTATTTGAGTGTCTAACTAACTAGATGAAACCCCGCACGTTGCTGTGGGATGTTTAGTTAATATTTTTTATAGAGTCCATCAAATTTGAATGAGATCATTTTGAAAATGTTGAGTAGGTTGTTATCTTGTGCACTCAAAACTAAAGTATAGCTGTTGAATGATCAACGAATTCAGTTGTTTATGAAGTCTGAATAATATTTGCGTCTATAATGATCAAATAGGAGTTTCTTCCTATGGAATTTTGGCCCTGAATCATTTATTGCCTATCTGGGTTTGGCTCAATGGTACAACATATTAATAGATTACGAACTTGGCAATCAGCTTGTTTCCGTTGGACTCAAATAAGCCAAAAAAATGATAACATGAGTACCAGAAGAGAACGTACAACTCTTTAGTGGAATTAGCATGGAAACATGACTTGAGAAGGACAAACATAATATGCAAGCTGTAAAACAAATACAACATGAAGCGATAAATTATGTGCACTTTCATGTTACAACATTAGGTGACAATGAAGAAGAACGCACAAGTTACAGTGACACTCAGCACACAACTACCTAAAATCTTTGCATGTGGTGACTTAGACACCATCAGAGTAAAAACAATATCATCCTAGTATATCAATGATACCCACTTTCGAATCCTACTATCTGAAGACATTGAACTGAGTTACAATCCTAGTATATCAATAATTTGCAAGGATCATTATCAGAAGACATTGAACTGAGTTACAATACTCTATGGCCGTGCAGGTGCAGCTAACATTCTCAAGACATAACATCAAAACCTCCCCTCTCCTGAAGGAACATATATACGAGGTCAAATTAAGAAGTATTTTATGAAATGCAAGAGAAAAGAAAACTTGCTTAACAAAAGTGTATAGTTTAATTTCTCCAACAAAAATAATCCAGTAATAGGGATTCAAAGTATAGAATAGCATACCTATCTCGAAGCTAATTAATCAGGCTTAGAATTTCATGGACAGAGAATCCTTACATTATTATATGATTATATCTCACAATATTAACTTCTCAATGTTTAACATCTACAGTGGAAAATGGGAGGGGAATATAGATGCATCTTCAGGATATACATGATAAGCTGATTTTTGAAGTACATGGATGTTCATATGTGCCATGAATCGCCCATGATGGATTTCTACAAAAAAAAGTCTGCAAAAAGGCTAATTTCGCCTAATGAGAAGAAGAAAAACAAAAATAAAAACAAATATGAAATATTCTATTCAAATGTAGAATGCCAACTGTCCTGAGTTGATTTATGGACGAATACACTGTGATATGTGAACCCTGCATAATCCCATAAAAACTGGAGTAAATATTAATGGCTACGCACAACATTGATCCTTGTTGATAAAAATCTTTGTTAAAATCGTTGTATGCCTTCATGAAAGTAAATAAGTTTATTGAACTGTAAGCGTGCACATCATACTGAACAAAACTATAACGGCATAATGTGTAGATGAATTAATCAATCCTGGTGGTTTTGCCATAACAGTATGAAGTATACAACATTACTTGTGTATTATACTGGATTCTTGGTCCTTCCGCTATGTTATCCTAAACATTATTTTACCATCGTTGTTGTTTTCTTGTCAACATCCTCTAAAACAGCAATCAATGGATAAGACATCAAAATCATGCTAATCGAACTACCTGTTGTGTAGGTTATCACCGTGATGAACCAATAATTAAGCTAGCACAATTAGTTGCTTGTTTCTGATTATACTGCAACAATGGGGACGGTGTCGAAAGTCACATGGCATAAATTTTGAACAAAAAGTTTTCAGAAAGATAAACTACGGGATCTCTCACCTTTTCAAATTCTAGATGCTCATGATTCTACAACACCTGACAAACTAAGGACCAAATCTTCCAATGACACAACAGAAAAAATCTCAAAAAAATTCTCACCTTTCCAGCCGAGCTCGGTTGCGGCCAGCGGAGTTCCTCATCGTCGAATCCGATGGTGGCATGGGTGATTGCAGCTCCTTGCCGTTGAATCCAGCGATCGGGGAGGTCACCCAGGTCAGATGCGGAGTCATGGCCGTCTAGGTAGCGAAGAGTTGAAGCCATCCGCAGACTCGAGATAGAGAAAGAGAGAGCTGCGGAGGTGTCATCGCCGGAGACGTGAGCCGCCGCTGCCATTGGCAGCCATGCCGCGTCATGGGCCACGTCTGACGCGGTGAAAGGCCGAGGGCAGCCAGGCCATGCACCGCGCGTCGTGTATGGCCGTGGACGTTTGCCGTCGGAGCCGCTGACAGGAGGCGCAGGGGCGATTTGCCAGAGACTGGGTCAATGCCGCCTCCACGTCAAGATCTTGATATTCGCCGCCGCTGCATGGAAAGACGTTTGGCGGCTGGATATGCCGGAGGGCGCTGCGTGAACGCACGCCTAGGAGCGCAGCGCTATTGCTCTCGGGCTGCTCTTGTGGAGATTAGCATCGACGACACTTGGATGGCCAATATGGGACGGTGGTGGGGAGTGGAGGATAAGACCATGCATCTCTCTTAATTCTCTCGTCGGTTACAGAATAGGAAGAGGAACAGAAACCGCACTATTAGCTGAAACAAAAGTAAAAGAATCGGTAGAGCAGTCCGGGAGAGACGCTGGTCAGGGTAGTTGTGAACTTGTGATTGGTTGATATCTGATGACATGGCATGCTGAGTTGGACCATTTGCGTGTTAAGAGAATGCCTTGTAGTGGGGAGCAACTTCTTAAGAAAGGTAGATTCCAGACGAAGGGAGTGTTATGCAGTGTCAAGTAGACATGGAGTTGATATGACGCAACATTAAAGGAAGAGAAAACACCTGCAGTATGCTAATATGATATTGTATTATAACAAGTGCAACGAAAAATAATCAAATGTATCATCTCTACAACTTCACACTAGGATTTACAAATGAATAATTATGTTTGTCTAAGATACCAACTCTATGAGATTTACAAACTTTCGTTATTCGGTTCTTCTCCTATAGCTTGATTCACATGGCATCATCAAATGATACAAGTCTTGGATAAGAATCTACAACGCACCAGAACGCCCTTGTTAATGATTCTTTAATGCGGCTGCACCCAGCTCGAATAATGTGATACGATATCTCACACCGAGTTCAAAGATATTTAACCCTTCCTCCTCTTACTAATACTACATAATGTTCTTGTATGCCTAATATGGTATAAGCGGGGATTTCAAATCCAGAAGTGAATCGTACTAATTTCCTTTATGTAAGGCAGAGTTGGGCTTTTGGGGTTTCTAATGGAGAAGTCAACAGAAAAGGATCAACATATCCTTGTTTAAATAGGTCCACTAGACTTTAGCTACTTAATTTCATGGTATTTAGCACGAACGATAGAAGGTTGGAATGATGGTATAAATGTGCCGCATTGAAATGAGAGTGGCTATATCGCTATCATTCAAGGTGGGACAGATCATCAGTCTCCACAGATTGCTAGTTTGCTGAAAACAATAAAATAAATCAAAATTTTCTGGAAGCAATTGATTCACGATCTGTCTCAATTCCCAATTTCATAAGAGTAGGTAGGTAACAAAGATACAGATGTATAAAGCCAAGCCATTCCAACCAGCAATGCATACATTGTTTCTTCTAGACATTGAGATTGCAGAGCACATCCATTCCTTCCATCATGACTTGAACAATGCAGTAACAAAAAGGTTCAGAGATTCCAACAGTTTGTAAAGTGCCGAAAAATTCACAAGCTTGACACTATGCTACCTCTTGAGTACTGCGTTGGTTTTCCCCGAAAAGGAAGGAATGATGCAGCAAAGTAGCATAAGTATTTCCATCAGTTTTTGAGAACCAAGGTATCAATCCAGTAGGAGGCTACGCGCGAGTCCCTCGTACCTGCACAAAACAAATAAATCCTCGCAACCAACGCGAATAGGGGTTGCCAATCCCTACATGGCCACTTACGAGAGTGAGATCTGATAGATATTATAAGATAATATTTTTGGTATTTTTGTGATAAAGATGCAAAGTAAAATAAAGGCAAAGTAAAAAAGAAAAGGAGATAACTAAGTAGTAGGAGATTAATATGATAAAGATAGACCCGGGGCCATAGGTTTCACTAGTGGCTTCTCTCGAGAGCATAAGTATTCTACGGTGGGTTAACAAATTACTATTGAGCAATTGACATAATTAAGTATAGTTATGAGAATATCTAGGTATGATCATGTATATGGGCATCACGTCCGAGACAAGTAGACCGACTCCTGCCTGCATCTACTACTATTACTCCACTCATCGACCGCTATCCAGCATGCATCTAGAGTATTAAGTTAAAAACAGAGTAACGCCTTAAGCAAGATGACATGATGTAGAGGGATAAACTCATGCAATATAATGAAAACCCCATCTTGTTATCCTCGATGGCAACAATACAATACGTGCCTTGCCGCCCCTACTGTCACTGGGAAAGGACACCGCAAGATTGAACCCAAAGCTAAGCACTTCTCGCATTGCAAGAAAGATCAATCGAGTAGGCCAAACCAAACTGATAATTCGAAGAGACTTGCAAAGATAACCAATCATACATAAAAGAATTCAGAGAAGATTCAAATATTTTTCATAGATAGACTTGATCATAAACCCACAATTCACCGGTCTCAACAAACACACCGCAAAAAGAAGATTACATCGAATAGTTCTCCACAAGAGAGGGGGAGAACATTGTATTGAGATCCAAAAAGAGAGAAGAAGTCATCTAGCTAATAACTATGGACCCGTAGATCTGAGGTAAACTACTCACACTTCATCAGAGGGGATATGGTGTTGTTGTAGAAGCCCTCCGTGATCGATGCCCCCTCCGGCGGAGCTCCGGAACAGGCCCCAAGATGGAATCTCGTGGATACAGAAAGTTGCGGTGGTGGAATTAGGTTTTTGGCTCCGTATCTGATCGTTTGGGGGTACGTAGGTATATATAGGAGGAAGGAGTACATCGGTGGAGCAATAGGGGGCCCACGAGGGTGGAGGGCGCGCCTGGGGAGGGGGGGGTAGGCGTGCTCCCCTACCTTGTGGCCTCCTCTTTTGTGTCTTGACGTAGGGTCCAAGTCTCCTGGGTCTTATTCGTTGAGAAAATCACGTTCCCGAAGGTTTCATTCCGTTTGGACTCCGTTTGATATTCCTTTTCTTCGAAACCCTAAAACAGGCAAAAAAACAGTAATTCTGGGTTGGGCCTCCGGTTAATAGGTTAGTCCCAAAAATTACATAAAAGTGGATAATAAAGCCCAATAATGTCCAAACCAGTAGATAATATAGCATGGAGCAATCAAAAATTATAGATATGTTGGAGACGTATCAAGCATCCCCAAGCTTAATTCCTGCTCGTCCTCGAGTAGGTAAATGATAAAAACAGAGTTTTTGATGCGGAGTGCTACTTGGCATAATTTTAATGTAATTCTTCTTAATTGTGGTATGAATATTCAAATCCAAAAGATTCAAGACAAAAGTGTTGGAAATATGCCCTAGAGGCAATAATAAATTGATTATTATTATATTTCCTTGTTCATGATAATCGTTTATTTTCCATGCTAGAATTGTATTGATAGGAAACTCAGATACATGTGTGGATACATAGACAACACCATGTCCCTAGTAAGCCTCTAGTTAACTAGCTCGTTGATCAATAGATGGTTACGGTTTCCTGACCATGGACATTGGATGTCGTTGATAACGGGATCACATCATTGGGAGAATGATGTGATGGACAAGACCCAATCCTAAGCATAGCACTAGATCGTGTAGTTCGTATGCTAAAGCTTTTCTAATGTCAAGTATCATTTCCTTAGACCATGAGATTGTGCAACTCCCGGACACCGTAGGAGTGCTTTGGGTGTGCCAAACGTCACAACGTAACTGGGTGACTATAAAGGTGCACTACGGGTATCTCCGAAAGTGTCTGTTGGGTTGGCATGAATCGAGACTGGGATTTGTCACTCCGTGTGACGGAGAGGAATCTCTGGGCCCACTCGGTAGGACATCATCATAATGTGCACAATGTGATCAAGGAGTTGATCATGGGATGATGTGTTACGGAACGAGTAAAGAGACTTGCCGGTAACGAGATTGAACAAGGTATCGGGATACCGATGATCGAATCTCGGGCAAGTATCGTACCGATGGACAAAGGGAATTGTATACGGGATTGATTAAGTCCTTGACATCGTGGTTCATCCGATGAGATCATCGGTGAACATGTGGGAGCCAACATGGGTATCCAGATCCCGCTGTTGGTTATTGACCGGAGAACGTCTCTGTCATGTCTGCATGGTTCCCGAACCCGTAGGGTCTACACACTTAAGGTTCGATCGATGACGCTAGGGTTATAAAGGAAGTTTGTATGTGGTTACCGAATGTTGTTCGGAGTCCCGGATGAGATCCCGGACGTCACGAGGAGTTCCGGAATGGTCCGGAGGTAAAGATTTATATATGGGAAGTCCTGTTTCGGCCATCGGGACAAGTTTCGGGGTCATCGGTATTGTACCGGGACCACCGGAAGGGTCCCGGGGGTCCACCAGGTGGGGCCACCTGTCACGGGGGGGCACATGGGCTATAGGGGGTGCGCCTTGGCCTACATGGGCCAAGGGCACCAGCCCCAAGAGGCCCATGCGCCTAGAAGGGGAGAGGGGGCAAACCCTAAGGGCAGATGGGCCCTAAGGCCCATACTCCCTGCGCCTCCCTCTCCTCCCCCCTTGTGGCCGCCACCCATAGATGGGTTTGGGGCTGCCGCCCCTCTAGGGGTGGGAACCCTAGAGGGGGTGCACCCTCCTCCCCTTCCCATATATATATGAGGCCTAGGGGCTGCCCAAGACACGCGATCTGATCTCTGCCTGTTGGTGCAGCCCTCCCTCTCTTTCTCCTCATATCCCATGGTGCTTGGCGAAGCCCTGTAGGATTGCCACGCTCCTCCATCACCACCACACTATTGTGCTGCTGCTGGATGGAGTCTTCCTCAACCTCTCCCTCTCTCCTTGCTGGATCAAGGCATGGGAGACATCATCGGGCTGTACGTGTGTTGAACGCGGAGGTGCCGTCCGTTCGGCACTAGGATCTCCGGTGATTTGGATCACGACGAGTACGACTCCATCAATCCCGTTCACTTGAACGCTTCCGCTTAGCGATCTACAAGGGTATGTAGATGCACTCTCCTTCCCCTCGTTGCTGGTTTCTCCATAGATAGATCTTGGTGACACGTAGGAAAATTTTGAATTTCTGCTACGTTCCCCAACAGTGGCATCATGAGCTAGGTCTATTGCGTAGATTCTATGCACGAGTAGAACACAAAGTAGTTGTGGGCGTTGATTTTGTTCAATATGCTTGCCGTTACTAGTCCAATCTTGTTTCGACGGTATTGTGGGATGAAGCGACCCAGACTGACCTTACACGTACTCTTACGTGAGACAGGTTCCACCAACTGACATGCACTAGTTGCATAAGGTGGCTAGCGGGTGCCAGTCTCTCCCACTTTAGTCGGAACGGATTCGATGAAAAGGGTCCTTATGAAGGGTAAATAGCAATTGGCATATCACGTTGTGGTTTTGCGTAGGTAAGAAACGTTCTTGCTAGAAACCCATAGCAGCCACGTAAAACATGCAAACAACAATTAGAGGACGTCTAACTTGTTTTTGCAGGGTATGCTATGTGATGTGATATGGCCAAAGGATGTGATGAATGATATATGTGATGTATGAGATGATCATGTTCTTGTAATAGGAATCACGACTTGCATGTCGATGAGTATGACAACCGGCAGGAGCCATAGGAGTTGTCTTAATTTATTTATGACCTGCGTGTCAACATAAACGTCATGTAATTACTTTACTTTATTGCTAATCGTTAGCTGTAGTAGTAGAAGTAATAGTTGGCGAGGCAACTTCATGGAGACACGATGATGGAGATCATGATGATGGAGATCATGGTGTCATGCCGGTGACGATGATGATCATGGAGCCCCGAAGATGGAGATCAAAAGGAGCAATATGATATTGGCCATATCATGTCACTATTTGATTGCATGTGATGTTTATCATGTTTATACATCTTATTTGCTTAGAACGACGGTAGTAAATAAGATGATCCCTCATTAAAATTTCAAGAAAGTGTTTCCCCTAACTGTGCACCGTTGCGACAGTTCGTTGTTTCGAAGCACCACGTGATGATCGGGTGTGATAGATTCTAACGTTCACATACAACGGGTGTAAGACAGATTTACACACGCGAAACACTTAGGTTGACTTGACGAAACACATGGCCTCGGAACACAGAAGACCGAAAGGTCGAGCATGAGTCGTATAGAAGATACGATCAACATGAAGATGTTCACCGACGTTGACTAGTCTGTCTCACGTGATGATCGGACACGGCCTAGTTGACTCGGATCATGTAATCACTTAGATGACTGGAGGGATGTCTATCTGAGTGGGAGTTCATAAGATGAACTTAATTATCCTGAACATAGTCAAAAGGTTTCGCAAATTATGTCGTAGCTCGCGCTTCAGTTCTACTGTTTAGATATGTTCATAGAGAAAATTTAGTTGAAAGTTGATAGTAGCAATTATGCAGACTAGGTCCGTAAACTGAGGATTGTCCTCATTGCTTCATAGAAGGCTTATGTCCTTAATGCACCGCTCAGTGTGCTGAACCTCGAACGTCGTCTGTGGATGTTGCGAACATCTGACATACACGTTTTGATAACTACGTGATAGTTCAGTTAAACGGTTTAGAGTTGAGGCACCGAAGGCGTTTTGAAACGTCGCGAAACATATGAGATGTTTCGAGGGCTGAAATTGGGATTTCAGGCTTGTGCCCACGTCAAGAGGTATAAGACCTCTGACGATTTTCTTAACCTGCAAACTAAGGGAGAAAAGCTCAATTGTTGAGCTTGTGCTCAGATTGTCTGAGTACAACAATCATTTGAATCAAGTGGGAGTTGATCTTCCAGATGAGATAGTGATGTTTCTCCGAAGTCATTACCACCAAGCTGCTAGAGCTTCGTGATGAACTATAACATATCGAGGACACATATGATGATCTTTGAGATATTCGTGATGTTTGACACCACAAAAGTAGAAATTAAGAAGGAGCATCAATTGTTGATGGTTGGTGAAACCACTAGTTTCAAGAAGGGCAAGGACAAGAAGGGACACTTCATGAAACGGCAATTCAGCTGCTGCTCTAGTGAAGAAACCCAAGGTTGAACCCAAACCCGAGACTAAATGCTTCTGTAATAAGGGGAACAGCCACTGGAGCAGATTTACCCTAGATACTTGGTAGATTAGAAGGCTGGCAAGGTCGATAGAAGTATATTGGATATACATTGTGTTGATGTGTACTTTACTAGTACTCCTAGTAGCACCAGGGTATTAGATACCGGTTCGGTTACTAAGTGTCAGTAACTCGAAATAAAAGCTACGGAGTAAACGGAGACTAGCTAAAGGTGAGCTGGCGATATGTGTTGGAAGTTTTTTCCAAGCTTGATGTGATCAAGCATCGTACGCTCCCTCTACCATTGAGATTGGTGTTTGCGTTGAGCATAGACATGATTGGATTATGCCTATCGCAATACGGTTATTCATTTAAGGAGAATAACGGTTACTCTGTTTATTTGAATAATACCTTCAAGGGTCTTGCACCTAAAATAAATGGTTTATTGAATCTCGATCGTAGTGATACACATGTTCATGCCAAAAGATATAAGATAGTAATGACAGTACCACCTACTTGTGGCACTGCCACGTAAGTCATATCGGTATAAAACGCATGAAGAAGCTCCATGTTGATGGATCTTTGGACTCAATCATTTTTTGAAAGGATTGAGACATGCGAACCATGTTTGTTGGTAGATATGCATGAAGAAACTCTATACAGATGGACCGTTTGAACTCACTTGATTTTGAATCACTTGAGACATGCAAATCATACCACATGGCAAGATGACAGAAAGCCTCGTTTTCAGTAAAATGGAACCAGAAAGCAACTTGCTGGAAGTAATACATTTTGATGTGTGCAGTCCAATGAGTGCTGAGGTGTGTAGTGGATATCGTTATGTACTTACTTCATAGATGATTTGAGTAGATGTTGAGTATATTTACTTGATGAATCACGAGTCTGAATTATTGAAAGGTTCAAATAATTTCAGGGTGAAGTTGAAAGGTCGTCGTGACAAGAGGATAAAAGATCTATGATATGATCATAGAGATGAATATCTGAATTACGAGTTTGGCACAGAATTAAGACATTGTGGAAATTGTTTCACAACTAATACAGCTTGGAACACCATAGTGTGATGGTGTGTCCGAACATCATAACTGCACCCTATTGGACATGATGCGTACCATGATGTCTCTTATCGAATTACCACGATAGTTTATGGGTTAGGCATTAGAGACAACCACATTCACTTTAAATAGGGCACCACGTAATTCCGATGAGATGACACCGTATGAACTATGGTTTAGAGAAACCTAATGTTGGGGAACGTAGTAATTTCAAAATTTTCCTACGCACACGCAAGCTCATGGTGATGCATAGCAACGAGGGGGGGAGTATGATCTACGTACCCTTGTAGATCGCAACGGAAGCGTTGACACAACGTAGAGGAAGTAGTCGTACGTCTTCTTCCCGATCCGACCGATCCAAGCACCGTTACTCTGGCACCTCCGAGTTCTTAGCACACGTACAGCTCGATGACGATCCCCGGGCTCCGATCCAGCAAAGCTTCGGGGAGGAGTTCCGTCAGCACGACGGCGTGATGACGATCTTGATGTTCTACCGACGCAGGGCTTCGCCTAAGCACTACAACGATATGATCGAGGTGGAATATGGTGGCAGGGGGCACCGCACACGGCTAAGGAACGATCACGTGGATCAACTTGTGTGTCATGGGGTGCCCCCTGCCTCCGTATATAAAGGAGCAAGGGGGAGGGGCCGGCCGGCCTAGGAGGAGGCGCGCCAAGGGGAGTCCTACTCCCACCGGGAGTAGGACTCCCTCCTTCCTCTAGGGCATATTTCCTTCAGTCTCCCACTTGCACTAGAGTCAATAATCTAGATTACACAGTAATGATTCTAACACCCATGGAGCCTTGGTGCTGATCATGTTTTGCTCGTGGAAGAGGCTTAGTCAACGGGTCTGCCACATTCAGGTCAACAATGCTCTGATGGAGCTACTCTAGCTAATTGCTCCCACTTTCAATATGTATCTAGACCGAGACTTAGAGTCATCTAGATTAGTGTCAAAACTTGCATCGGCGTAACCCTTTACGACGAACCCTTTTGTCATGTCCATAATCGAGAAACATATCCTTATTTCACTAAGGATAATTCTGACCGCTGTCCAGTGATCTACTCCTAGATCACTATTGTACTCCCTTGCCAAATCAGTGCAGGGTATACAATAGATCTGGTACACAGCATGACATACTTTATAGAACCTATGGCCAAGGCATAGGGAATGACTTTCATTCTCTTTCTATCTTCTGCCGTGGTCGGGCTTTGAGTCTTACTCAACTTCACGCCTTGTAATACAGGCAAGAACTCTTTCTTTGACTGCTCCATTTTGAACTACTTCAAAGTCTTGTTAAGGTATGTACTCATTGAAAAACTTATCAAGCGTCTTGATCTATCTCTATAGATCTTGAAGCTCAATATGTAAGCAGCTTCACCGAAGTCTTTCTTTGGAAAAAACTCCTTTAAAACACTCCTTTATGCTTTACAGAATAGTTCTACATTATTTCCGATCAACAATATGTCATTCGCATATACTTATGAGAAATGCTGTAGTGCTCCCACTCACTTTCTTGTAAATACAGGCTTCACCGCAAGTCTGTATAAAACTATATGCTTTGATCAACTTATCAAAGCGTGTATTCCAACTCCGAGATGCTTGCATCAGTCCATAGATGAATCGTTGGAGCTTGCATATTTTGTTAGCACCTTTAGGATTGACAAAACCTACTGGTTGCATCATATACAACTCTTCTTTAAGAAATCCATTAAGGAATGCAGTTTTGTTTATCCATTTGCCAGATTTCATAAAATGTGGCAATTGCTAACATGATTCGAACAGACTTAAGCATAGATACGAGTGAGAAACTCTCACCGTAGTCAACACCTTGAACTTGTCGAAAACCTTTTGTGACAATTCTAGCTTTGTAGATAGTAACACTACTATCGGTGTCCATCTTCCTCTTAAAGATCCATTATTTTCTATGGCTTGCCGATCATCGGGCAAATACATCAAAGTCCATACTTTGTTCTCATACATGGATCATATCTCAGATTTCGTGGCCTCAAACCATTTTGTGGAATCTGGGCTCATCATCGCTTCCTCATAGTTCGCAAGTTCATCATGGTCTAGTAACATGACTTCCAGAACAGGATTACCGTACCACTCTGGTGCGGATCTCACTCTGGTTTACCTACGAGATTCGGTAGTAACTTGATCTGAAGTTTCATGATCATCATCATTAGCTTCCTCACTAATTGGTGTAGTAGTCACAGGAACAGGTTTCTGTGATGTACTACTTTCCAATAAGGGAGGAGGTACAGTTACCTTATCAAGTTCTACTTTCCTCCCACTCATTTCTTTCGAGAGAAACTCCTTCTCTAGAAAGGATCCATTTATAAGCAACGAATGTCTTGCCTTAGGATCTGTGATAGAAGGTGTACCCAACAGTCTCCTTTTGGATATCCTATGAAGACATATTTCTCCTATTTAGTTTTGAGCTTATCAGGACGAAACTTTTTCACATAAGCATTACAATCTCAAACTTTAAGAAACGACAACTTTGGTTTCTTGCTAAACCACAGTTCAGATTGTGTCGTCTCAATGGACTTAGATGGTGCCCCTTTTTTTAACGTGGATGCAGCTGTCTTTAATGCATAACCTCAAAAACGATAGTGGTAAATCGATAAGAAACATCAAAGATTTGCACTATATCTAATAAAGTACGGCTATGACGTTCGGACACACCATTATGCTGTGGTGTTCCGGGTGGCAAGAATTTGTGAAACTATTCCACATTGTTTTAATTGAAGACCAAACTCATAACTCAAATATTTGTCTCCGCGATCAGATCGTAGAAGCCTTATTTTCTTGTTACGATGACTCTCCACTTCACTCCGAAATTCTTTGAACTTTTCAAATGTTTCAGACTTATGTTTCATCAAGTAGATATACTCATATCTTCTCAAATCATCTGTGAAGATCAGAAAATAATGATACCTATCGCGAGCCTCAATATTCATCGGACCACATACATCAGTATGTATGATTTCCAACAAATCTATTGCTCGCTCCATTGTTCTGAAAAACAGAGTCTTAGTCATCTTGCCCATGAGGCATGGTTCGCAAGCATCAACTGATTCATAATCAAGTGATTCCAAAAGCCCATCAGCATGGAGTTTCTTCATGCGCTTTACACCAATATGACCTAAACGGCAGTGCTACAAATAAGTTGCACTATCATTATTAACTTTGCATCTTTTGGTTTCAATATTATGATTATGTGTATCACTATGATCGAGATCCAACGAACTATTTTCATTGGGTGTGTAACCATATAAGGTTTTATTCATGTAAACAGAACAACAATTTATTCTTTTACTTAAATGAATAACCGTATTACAATAAACATGATCAAATCATATTCATGCTCAACGCAAACACCAAATAACACTTATTTAGGTTCAACACTAATCCCGAAAGTATAGGGAGTGTGCGATGATGATCATATCAAACTTGGAACCACTTCCAACACACATCGTCACTTCACCCTTAACTAGTCTTTGTTCATTCTGCAACTCCCGTTTCGAGTTACTACTCTTAGCAACTGAACTAGCATCTAATACTGAGGGGTTGCTATAAACACTAGTAAAGTACACATCAATAACATGTATATCAAATATACTTATGTTCACTTTGCCATCCTTCTTATCCGCCAATCAGTTGGGGTAGTTTCGCTTCCAGTGACCAGTCCCTTTGCAGTAGAAGCACTTAGTCTCAGGCTTAGGATCAGACTTGGGCTTCTTCACTTGAGCAGCAACTTGCTTGCCATTCTTCTTGAAGTTTCCCTTCTTCCCTTTGCCCTTTTCTTGAAACTAGTGGTCTTGTCAACCATCAACACTTGATGTTTTTCTTGATTTCTACCTTCGTTGATTTCAGCATCACGAAGAGCTTGGGAGTTGTTTCCGTTATCCTTTGCTTATTATAGTTCATCACAAAGTTCTACTAACTTGGTGATGGTGACTAGAGAATTCTGTCAATCACTATCTTATCTGGAAGATTAACTCCCACTTGATTCAAGCGATTGTAGTACCCAGACAATCTGAGCACATGCTCACTGGTTGAGCGATTCTCCTCCATCTTTTAGCTATAGAACTTGTTGGAGACTTCATATCTCTCAACTCGGGTATTTGCTTGAAATATTAACTTCAACTCCTGGAACATCTCATATGGTCCATGACGTTCAAAACGTCTTTGAAGTCCCGATTCTAAGCCATTAAGCATGGTGCACTAAACTATCAAGTAGTCATCATATTGAGCTAGCCAAATGTTCATAACGTCTACATTTGCTCCTGCAATAGGTCTGTCACCTAGCGGTGCATCAAGGACATAATTCTTCTGTGCAGCAATGAGGATAAATCTCAGATCACGGATCCAATCCGTATCATTGCTACTAACATCTTTCAACACAATTTTCTCTAGGAACATATCAAAATAAACACAGGGAAGCAACAACGCGAGCTATTGATCTACAACATAATTTGCAAAATACTATCAGGACTAAGTTCATGATAAATTTAAGTTCAATTTAATCATATTACTTAAGAACTCCCACTTAGATAGACATCCCTCTAATCCTCTAAGTGATCACGTGATCCAAATCAACTAAACCATGTCCGATCATCACGTGAGATGGAGTAGTTTCATCGGTGAACATCATTATGTTGATCATATCTACTATATGATTCACGCTCGACCTTTCGGTTTCCGTGTTCCGAGGCCATATCTGTATATGCTTGGCTCGTCAAGTATAACCTGAGTATTCCGCGTGTGCAACTGTTTTGCACCCGTTGTATTTGAACATAGAGCCTATCACACCCGATCATCACGTGGTGTCTCAGCACGAAGAACTTTCGCAACGGTGCATACTCAGGGAGAACACTTCTTGATAATTTAGTGAGAGATCATCTTATAATGCTACCGTCAATCAAAGCAAGCTAAGATGCATAAAAAGATAAACATCACATGCAATCAATATAAGTGATATGATATGGCCATCATCATCTTGTGCTTGTGATCTCCATCTCTGAAGCACCGTCATGATCACCATCGTCACCGGCGCGACACCTTGATCTCCATCGTAGCATCGTTGTCGTCTCGCCAATCTTATGCTTCCACGACTATCGCTACCGCTTAGTGATAAAGTAAAGCATTACATCGCGATTGCATTGCATACAATAAAGCGACAACCATATGGCTCCTGCCAGTTGCCGATAACTTGGTTACAAAACATGATCATCTCATACAATAAAATCAGCATCATGCCTTGACCATATCACATCACAACATGCCCTGCAAAAACAAGTTAGACATCCTCTACTTTGTTGTTGCAAGTTTTACGTGGCTGCTACGGGCTTAAGCAAGAACTCATCTCACCTACGCATCAAAACCACAACGATAGTTTGTCAAATAGACTCCGTTTTAACCTTCTCAAGGACCGGGCGTAGCCATACTCGGTTCAACTAAAGTTGGAGAGACAGTCGCCCGCAAGCCATCTATGTGCAAAGCACGTCGAGGGAACCGGTCTCGCGTAAGCGTACGCGTAAGGTTGGTCCGGGTCGTCTCGTCCAACAATACCGCCGAACCAAAGTATGACATGCTGGTAGGCAGTATGACTTGTATCGCCCACAACTCACTTGTGTTCTACTCGTGCAAATAACATCAAACCATAAAACCTAGGCTCGGATGCCACTGTTGGGGAACGTAGTAATTTCAAAATTTTCCTACGCACACGCAAGATCACGGTGATGCATAGCAACGAGGGGGAGAGTATGATCTACGTACCCTTGTAGATCGCAACGGAAGCGTTGACACAACGTAGAGGAAGTAGTCGTACGTCTTCTTCCCGATCCGACCGATCCAAGCACCGTTACTCTGGCACCTCCGAGTTCTTAGCACACGTACAGCTCGATGACGATCCCCGGGCTCCGATCCAGCAAAGCTTCGGGGAGGAGTTCCGTCAGCACGACGGTGTGATGACGATCTTGATGTTCTACCGACGCAGGGCTTCGCCTAAGCACTACAACGATATGATCGAGGTGGAATATGGTGGCAGGGGGCACCGCACACGGCTAAGGAACGATCACGTGGATCAACTTGTGTGTCATGGGGTGCCCCCTGCCTCCGTATATAAAGGAGCAAGGGGGAGGGGCCGGCCGGCCTAGGAGGAGGCGCGCCAAGGGGAGTCCTACTCCCACCGGGAGTAGGACTCCCTCCTTCCTTGTTGGAGTAGGAGAAGGGGAAAGAGGGGGATAGGAATAAGGAAAAGGGGGTTGCGCCCCTTGTCCAATTCGGACCAAAGGGGGGGGGCACAGGCCTCCTTCCTTTTGGCCTCTCTCCTCTATTCCCGTATGGCCCAATAAGGCCCATATACTCCCCGGCGAATTCCCGTAACTCTCCGGTACTCCGAAAAATACCCGAATCACTCGGAACCTTTCCAAAGTCCGAATATAGTCGTCCAATATATCAATCTTTACGTCTCGACCATTTCGAGACTCCTCGTCATGTCCCCGATCTCATCCGGGACTCTGAACTCCTTCGGTACATCAAAACTCATAAACTCATAATATAACTGTCATCGAAACCTTAAGCGTGCGGACCCTACGGTTCGAGAATAATGTAGACATGACCGAGACACGTCTCCGGTCAATAACCAATAGCGGGACCTGGATGCCCATATTGGCTCCTACATATTCTACGAAGATCTTTATCGGTCAGACCGCATAACAACATACGTTGTTCCCTTTGTCATCGGTATGTTACTTGCCCGAGATTCGATCGTCGGTATCCAATACCTAGTTCAATCTCGTTACCGGCAAGTCACTTTACTCGTTCCGTAATACATCATCTCACAACTAACACATTAGTTGTAATGCTTGCAAGGCTTATGTGATGTGCATTACCGAGAGGGCCCAGAGATACCTCTCCGAAAATCGGAGTGACAAATCCTAATCTCGAAATACGCCAACCCAACATGTACCTTTGGAGACACCTGTAGTGCTCCTTTATAATCACCCAGTTACGTTGTGACGTTTGGTAGCACCCAAAGTGTTCCTCCGGCAAATGGGAGTTGCATAATCTCATAGTCATAGGAACATGTATAAGTCATGAAGAAAGCAATAGCAACATACTAAATGATCGGGTGCTAAGCTAATGGGTCATGTCAATCAGATCATTCAACTAATGATGTGACCTCGTTAATGAAATAACAACTCTTTGTCTATGGTTAGGAAACATAACCATCTTTGATTAACGAGCTAGTCAAGTAGAGGCATACTAGTGACACTCTGTTTGTCTATGTATTCACACATGTATTATGTTTCCGGTTAATACAATTCTAGCATGAATAATAAACATTTATCATGATATAAGGAAATAAATAATAACTTTATTATTGCCTCTAGGGCATATTTCCTTCACCTAAGCTGTCATTTCTTAAAAGTTTGGGGCTACGACGCTTATGTGAAAAAGTTTCAGGCTAATAAGCTCGAACCCAAAGCGGATGAATGCATCTTCATAGAATACCTAAAACAGTTGGGTATACCTCCTGGCTCAGATCCGAAAGCAATTGTTTCTATAATCGGGTCCTTTCCCGAGGAAAAGTTTCTCTCGAAAGAATTGAGTGGGAGGATGGTGGAGACTTGATGAGGTTATTGAACCATCTCTTCAACTAGTGTGTGGCAGGGCACAGGGAGTTGTTCCTATGGCACCTACACCAATTGAAGTGGAAGCTTATGATAGTGATCATGAAACTTCAGATCAAGTCACTACCAGACCTCGTGGGATGACAAGGATGCGTACTACTTCAGAGTGGTACGTAATCCTGTCTTGGAAGTCATGTTGCTAGACAACAATGAACCTACGAGCTATGGAGAAGCGATGGTGGGCCTGGATTCCAAAATGGCTCGAGGCCATAAAATCCAAGGGAGGATCCATGTATGGAAACAAAGTGTAGACTTTGACAGAACAGCTCGATGGTCGTGAGGCTGTTGAGTACAGATGGATTTTAAAAGGAAGACGGATAATGATGGTAAATGTCACCATTAAGAAAGCTCGACTTGTCGTTAAGATGTTTTCCGACAAGTTCAAGGAGTTGACTACGATGAGACTTTCTCACTCGTAGCGATGCTAAGAGTCTGTTGGAATTATATTAGCGATTACTACATTATTTATGAAATCTTGCAGATAGGATGTCAAAACATTATTTCCTTGACGTTTTTTTTGAGGAAAGGTTGCATGTGATACAAACCGGAAGGTTTTGTCAATCCTGAAAGATGCTAATAAATATGCAAAGCTCCAGCAATCCTTCTAGGGACTGGAGTAAGCATCTCGGAGTTGGAATATATGCTTTGATGAGATGATCAAAGATTTTGGGTGTATATAAAGTTTATGAGAAACTTGTATTTCCAAAGAAGTGAGTGGGAGCACTATAGAATTTCTGATGACTGTATGTTGTTGACATATTGTGGATCAGAAATGATGTAGAATTTCTGGAAAGCATATAGGGTTATTTGGAAAGTGTTTTTCAATGGAAAGCCTGGATTAAGCTACTTGAACATTGAGCATCAAGATCTATGAGGATAGATCAAAACGCTTAATGGTACTTTCAAATGAGCACATACCTTGACATGATCTTGAAGGTGTTCAAGATAGATCAGTCAAAGAAGGAGTTCTTGCCTGAGTTGTAAGGTACGAAGTTAAGACTTAAAGCTCGACCACGGAAGAATAGAGAGAAAGGACGAAGGTCATCCCCTATGCTTATACATAGGCTCCATAGTATGCTATGCTGTGTATCGCACCTGATGTGTGCCTTGCCACATGTCCAGCTAGAGGGTATGAAGGTGATCTAGGAGTAGATCACCAGATAGCGGTCAAAATTATCCTTAGAGGAATAAGGATATGTTTCTCAGTTATGGAGGTGATAAAGAGTTCGACGTAAAGAGTTACGTCGATGCAAGCTTAACACCTATCCGGATAGCTCTAAGTAGAGATACCGGATACATATAATGGAGCAACGATTTGGAATAGCTCCAAGTAGAACAACTATTTGAAATGGCTCCAAATATAGCGTAGAGATTTGAGAAGTACATACAGATCTGAATGTTGCAGACCCGTTGACTAAAACCTCTCTCACAAGCAACATGATCAAACCTAGAACTCATTGAGTGTTAATCACATAGTGATGTGAACTAGACTACTGACTCTAGTAAACTCTTGGGTGTTAGTCACATGGGGATGTGACCTTGAGTGTTAATCACATATCGATGTGAACTAGATTATTGACTCTAGTGCAAGTGGGAGACTGTTGGAAATATGCCCTAGAGGCAATAATAAATTGATTATTATTATATTTCCTTGTTCATGATAATCGTTTATTTTCCATGCTAGAATTGTATTGATAGGAAACTCAGATACATGTGTGGATACATAGACAACACCATGTCCCTAGTAAGCCTCTAGTTAACTAGCGTTGATCAATAGATGGTTACGGTTTCCTGACCATGGACATTGGATGTCGTTGATAACGGGATCACATCATTGGGAGAATGATGTGATGGACAAGACCCAATCCTAAGCATAGCACTAGATCATGTAGTTCGTATGCTAAAGCTTTTCTAATGTCAAGTATCATTTCCTTAGACCATGAGATTGTGCAACTCCCGGACACCGTAGGAGTGCTTTGGGTGTAACAAACGTCACAACGTAACTGGGTGACTATAAAGGTGCACTACGGGTATCTCCGAAAGTGTCTGTTGGGTTGGCACGAATCGAGACTGGGATTTGTCACTCCGTGTGACGGAGAGGTATCTCCGGGCCCACTCGGTAGGACATCATCATAATGTGCACAATGTGATCAAGGAGTTGATCACGGGATGATGTGTTACGGAACGAGTAAAGAGACTTGCCGGTAACGAGATTGAACAAGGTATCGGGATACCGATGATCGAATCTCGGGCAAGTATCGTACCGATGGACAAAGGGAATTGTATACGGGATTGATTAAGTCCTTGACATCGTGGTTCATCCGATGAGATCATCGGTGAACATGTGGGAGCCAACATGGGTATCCAGATCCCGCTGTTGGTTATTGACCGGAGAACGTCTCGGTCATGTCTGCATGGTTCCCGAACCCGTAGGGTCTACACACTTAAGGTTCGATCGATGACGCTAGGGTTATAAAGGAAGTTTGTATGTGGTTACCGAATGTTGTTCGGAGTCCCGGATGAGATCCCGGACGTCACGAGGAGTTCCGGAATGGTCCGGAGGTAAAGATTTATATATGGGAAGTCCTGTTTCGGCCATCGGGACAAGTTTCGGGGTCATCGGTATTGTACCGGGACCACCGGAAGGGTCCCGGGGGTCCACCAGGTGGGGCCACCTGCCCCGGGGGGGCACATGGGCTGTACGGGGTGCGCCTTGGCCTACATGGGCCAAGGGCACCAGCCCCAAGAGGCCCATGCGCCTAGAAGGGGAGAGGGGGCAAACCCTAAGGGCAGATGGGCCCTAAGGCCCATACTCCCTGCGCCTCCCTCTCCTCCCCCCTTGTGGCTGCCACCCATAGATGGGTTTGGGGCTGCCGCCCCTCTAGGGGTGGGAACCCTAGAGGGGGCGCACCCTCCTCCCCTTCCCATATATATATGAGGCCTAGGGGCTGCCCAAGACACGCGATCTGATCTCTGCCTGTTGGTGCAGCCCTCCCTCTCTTTCTCCTCATATCCCGTGGTGCTTGGTGAAGCCCTGCAGGATTGTCGCGCTCCTCCATCACCACCATGCCGTTGTGCTGCTGCTGGATGGAGTTTTCCTCAACCTCTCCCTCTCTCCTTGCTGGATCAAGGCGTGGGAGACATCATCGGGCTGTACGTGTGTTGAACGCGAAGGTGCCGTCCGTTCGGCACTAGGATCTCCGGTGATTTGGATCACGACGAGTACGACTCCATCAACCCCGTTCACTTGAATGCTTCCGCTTAGCGATCTACAAGGGTATGTAGATGCACTCTCCTTCCCCTCGTTGCTGGTTTCTCCATAGATAGATCTTGGTGACACGTAGGAAAATTTTGAATTTCTGCTACGTTCCCCAACAAAAAGTTCATATTGACATAAAAATAATAATACTTCAAGCATACTAACTAAGCAATTATGTCTTTTCAAAATAATATGGCCAAAGAAAGTTCATCCCTACAAAATCATATAGTTTAGTCATGCTCCATTTTCGTCACACAAGAATGCTCTCATCATGCACAATCCCGATGACAAGCCAAGCAATTGTTTCATACTTTAGTAATCTCAAACCTATAAACTTTCACGCAATATATGAGAGCGAGCCATGGACATAGCACTATGGGTGGAATAGAATATAATGAGGGGGGTTATGTGGAGAAGACAAAAAAGGAGAAAGTCTCACATCAACGAGGCTAATCAATGGGCTATGGAGATGCCCACCGATTGATGTAAATGCAAGGAGTAGGGATTGCCATGCAACAAATGCACTAGAGCTATAAATGTATGAAATCTCAACAAAAGAAACTAAGTGGGTGTGCATCCAACTTGCTTGCTCACGAAGACCTAGGGCACTTGAGGAGGCCCATTGTTGGAATATACAAGCCAAGTTCTATAATGAAAATTTCCCACTAGTATATGAAAGTGAAAAAACAAGAGACTCTCTATCATGAAGATTATGGTGCTACTTTGAAGCACAAGTGTGGCAAAGGATAGTAACATTGTCCCTTCTCTCTTTTTTCTCTCATTTTTTGGGCCTTCTCTTTTTATGGCCTTTGTCTTTTTTTATAATTCCTCACTTGG
This sequence comes from Triticum monococcum, assembly GCA_034509565.1. Taxonomy (NCBI): domain Eukaryota; kingdom Viridiplantae; phylum Streptophyta; class Magnoliopsida; order Poales; family Poaceae; genus Triticum; species Triticum monococcum. The sequence continues at coordinate 22,762,547 of CM067842.1, read as the reverse complement.
GACAATGCTCTAGAAAATGATGATCATCACAGTTCTATTTATTTACAACTCAATGATTACAACTCGATACTAGAACAAAAGATGACTTTATATGAATGCCTCCGGCGGTGTACCGGGATATGCAATGGACCAAGAGTGACATGTATGAGAGAATTATGAACGGTGGCTTTGCTACAAATACTATGTCAACTACATGATCATGCTAAGCAATATGACAATAATGAATGTGTCATGATAAACGGAATGGTGGAAAGTTGCATGGCAATATATCTCGGAATGGCTATGGAAATGCCATAATAGGTAGGTATGGTGGCTGTTTTGAGGAAGATATAAGGAGGTTTATGTGTAAAAGAGTGTATCATATCACGGGATTTGGATGCACCGACGAAGTTTGCGCCAACTCTCAATGTGATAAAGGGCAATGCACGGTACCAAAGAGGCTAGCAAGGATGGAAGGGTGAGAGTGCGTATAATCCATGCACTCAACATTAGTCATAAAGAACTGACATACTTATTGCAAAAATCTACAAGTCATCAAAAACCTCGGCACTACGCGCATGCTCCTAGGGGGATAGATTGGTAGGAAAAGACCATCACTCGTCCCCGACCGCCACTCATAAGGAGGACAATCAAATAACACTTCATGTTTCAAATTTGTTACATAACGTTTACCATGTGTGCATGCTATGGGACTTGCAAACTTCAACACAAGCATTTCTCAATTTCACAACTACTCAACTAGCACGACTTTGATATTATTACTTCCATATCTCAAAACAATCATCAAGCATCAAACTTCTCTTAGTATTCAGAACACTCATAAGAAAATTTTACTAATCTTGAATACCTAGCATATTAGGATTTTAAGCAAATTACCATGCTATTTAAGACTCTCAAAATAATCTAAGTGAAGCCTGAGAGATCAATAGTTTCTATAAAACAAATCCACCACCGTGCTCTAAAAGATATAAGTGAAGTACTAGAGCAGAACTATATAACTCAAAAGATATAAGCGAAGCACATAGAGTATTCTAACAAATTCCAAATCATGTATGGCTCTCTCAAAAGGTGTGTACAGCAAGGATAATTGTGGTAAACTAAAAGTAAAGACTCAAATCATACAAGACGCTCCAAGTAAAACACATATCATGTGCCGAATAAAAATATAGCTCCAAGTAAAGTTACCGATGGAAGTAGACGAAAGAGGGGATGCCCAAGCTTAGCCTCTTGCCACTCCTTGTTCCATAATCCATCAAATCTTTACCCAAAACTTGAAAACTTCACAACACAAAACTCAAAGTAGAAAATATCGTGAGCTCCGTTAGCGAAAGAAAACAAAAGACCACTTCAAGGTACTGTAATGAACTAATTCTTTATTTATATTGGTGTTATACCTACTGTATTCCAACTTCTTTATGGTTTATAAACTATTTTACTAGCCATAGATTCATTAAAATAAGCAAACAACACACGAAAAACAGAATCTGTCAAAAACTGAACAGTCTGTAGTAATCTGTAGCTAGCGCAAGATCTGAAACCCCAAAAATTCCAAAATAAATTGCTGAACGTGAGGAATTTATCTATTAATCATCTTCAAAAATAATTAACTAAATATCATTTTCCAAATAAAAATGGCAGTAGTTCTCGTGAGCGCTAAAGTTTCTGTTTTTTACAGCAAGTCTAACAAGACTTTCGCCAAGTCTTCCCAATGGTTCTACTTGGCACAAACACTACTTAAACACAAAAAACACAATCAAAACAGAGGCTAGATAAATTATTTATTACTAAATAGGAGCAAAAAGCAAGGAATAAAAATAAAAATGGGTTGCCTCCCAACAAGCGCTATCATTTAACGCCCCTAGCTAGGCATAACAAGCAAGGATAGATCTAGGTATTGCCATATTTAGTTTTCAACTTTTTAGCGGAATCAAGCTCGAATCCGGGAGGTTCTTTACGTTTTCCTTCATATTCTGAATTTTTTAGATCTAACGAATCCAACCGCTTATTACAAAGGGTAATCAACATATTCATGCGGTGAATATTTCCACTAATGTTCTTAAGAGGTTCAAGAGACTTCTGTAAAATTTTAGTAACTTCACAATTTTTTTTAAAAACTTGCGTCTCTTCCTGAGTAGGATGAGGTCCCTTTTGTTGAGGTAGTGTTCCCACTATACCTTCTATAATTTCAAGCACAATATGGGGATCTATTTCAATAAAATTTCCCTTGGCAACACAATCCAAGAGTTGTCTATGAGACATATTTAATCCAATATAAAAATTGCGAAGCAAAATTTTTAGGTTTATTTCAGAGGTACAATTACGATAAGACTCCATTATTCTCAACCAGGCATCTTTTAAGTTTTCTCCTAGTCTATTTTTGAAGCGGAAGATTTCGAACTCAGGGGACAACGGAGAAGATAAGGGACTAGCCATAACGACAAGCAAATGAACTAACACACTAGCAAACAAAAAGCAAGCGGGCAAAAAGAGGCAAATAGAGAAAGAGATGGAGGATAGAGAGAGAGGGGGCGAATAAAATGGCAAGGGTGAAGTGGGGGGGAGGAAAACTAGAGGCAAATGGCAAATAATGTAATGCGGGAGATAACGGTATGTGATAGGTACTTGGTATGTTGACTTTTCCGTAGACCTCCCCGGCAACGGCGCCAGAAATCCTTCTTGCTACCTCTTGAGCACTGCGTTGGTTTTCCCCGAAGAGGAAGGGATGATGCAGCAAAGTAGCGTAAGTATTTCCCTCAGTTTTTTGAGAACCAATGTATCAATCCAGTAGGAGGCTATGCGCGAGTCTCTCGTACCTGCACAAAACAAATAAATCCTCGCAACCAACGCGAATAGGGGTTGTCAATCCCTACACGACCACTTACGAGAGTGAGATCTGATAGATATGATAAGATAATATTTTCGATATTTTTGTGATAAAGATGCAAAGTAAAATAAAGGCAAAGTAAAAAAAGCAAAGGAGATAACTAAGTAGTAGGAGATTAATATGATAAAGATAGACCCGGGGGCCATAGGTTTTACTAGTGGTTTCTCTCGAGAGCATAAGTATTCTACGGTGGGTGAACAAATTACTGTTGAGCAATTGACAGAATTGAGCATAGTTATGAGAATATCTAGGCATGATCATGTATATAGGCATCACGTCCGAGACAAGTAGACTGACTCCTGCCTGCATCTACTACTATTACTCCACTCATCGACCGCTATCCAACATGCATCTAGAGTATTAAGTTAAAAACAGAGTAACGCCTTAAGCAAGATGACATGATATAGAGGGATAAACTCATGCAATATGATGAAAACCCCATCTTGTTATCCTCGATGGCAACAATACAATACGTGCCTTGCTGCCCCTACTGTCACTGGGAAAGGACACCGCAAGATTGAACTCAAAACTAAGCACTTCTCCCATTGCAAGAAAGATCAATCGAGTAGGCCAAACCAAACTGATAATTCGAAGAAACTTGCAAAGATAACCAATCATACATAAAAGAATTCAGAGAAAATTCAAATATTGTTCATAGATAGACTTGATCATAAACCCACAATTCATCGGTCTCAACAAACACACCACAAAAAGAAGATTACATTGAATAGTTCTCCACAAGAGAGGGGGAGAACATTGTATTGAGATCCAAAAAGAGAGAAGAAGTCATCTAGCTAATAACTATGGACCCGTAGGTCTGAGGTAAACTACTCACACTTCATCGGAGGGGCTATGGTGTTGTTGTATAAGCCCTCCGTTATCGATACCCCCTCCGGCGGAGCTCCGGAACAGGCCCCAAGATGGGATCTCGTGGATACACAAAGTTGCGTCGGTGGAATTAGGTTTTTGGCTCCGTATATGATCGTTTGGGCGTACGTAGGTATATATAGGAGGAAGGAGTACGTCGGTGGAGCGACAGGGGGCCCACGAGGGTGGAGGGCGTGCCTGGGGGGTAGGCGCGCCCCCTACCTCGTAGCCTCATCTTTTGTGTCTTGACGTAGGGTCCAAGTCTCCTGAGTCTTATTGGTTGAGAAAATCACGTTCCCGAAGGTTTCATTCCGTTTGAACTCCGTTTGATATTCCTTTTCTTCGAAATCCTAAAACAGGCAAAAAAACAACAATTCTTGGCTGGGCCTCCGGTTAATAGGTTAGTCCCTAAAATAATATAAAAGTGGATAATAAAGCCCAATAATGTCCAAAACAGTAGATAATATAGTATGGAGCAATCAAAAATTATAGATACATTGAAGACGTATCACACTACACGTGTATGTTTCATACATGGCAAAAGGCATTTCAAACACGACAAATAGTACGCCGAGTATTACGGTCGATGTATAACACACAACTTACATTCGGTCAGCCTAGGCTCAATAAGCCGAGTGTCACTTATCGGTACTCGGCTTACGTGTAAGCCGAGTATCACGTGCTGCCACACGGCAAATAGAGCGGGATCACGGTCGGCTGCACTAATGGAGATGCCACGTGGTGTGCCTATAGGCCGGGTACAAATTAAGCCGTGTGCCATCACGAGCACACGGCATACATATAACCCGAGTGTTCTAGCATAAGCCGTGTACTCCATGCATACACAACTTATGCATAACTAAGCCGAGTGTGTCTCGGTCTGACACACGGCTTATAGGTAAACCAGTACCTGTGGCACTATAAGTGCACTTTCCTCTTGTTCTATGTCACGGCAGGTCATGCCGACGTGCCAGACCAGGTTGGAGCACATGCAGTCATAGGACTTCCTCCGCCTGCTCGATGCGGGGGGGGGGGGGGGGGGGGGGGGGGGGGGGAGGGGGGAGGGGGCTTCCACACTATACGTCTTAAACCTTTCTGTGTGACTGCCCGGTTTGGCCCTGGGATATATCTAAAACGGTGAATCTCGTTAACAAATCTCCGTGTCATTTTTTGTGATTACTTTTAGTCCTCGGTAGATCGAGCACGCATCTCTGATTTTTCTAACAGTGATGAAATGAGATCAAAAGTGTGATGAAAACTATACTAGATAGAACGTGTGAGAAATAGGTGGAAGTAAAAGAAATGCAACAAGTAATGGTTATAAGTCCAACTCACCAACTTAATCATTTCTTACAATATTTACATTTTGTGCTCCGTAAGCCGATTGTATTATATCGGGTACTCGGCTTACCTACAGCGCCCTCACGGAGCGTTAGGGGGCGGCGCACGGGCTACATGACATGTACGGTTTGCCCTAAGTTGAGATGTACGTCGAGTGCTTTTTCGTGAAGACTTTGGCTTACATGAGTGTACGCCGTGTATTTTATTTAAGCCGAGTGCCAGGTCGCTGGATTTTCGTCATACACGTACGTAAGCCGAGTTCTGCCTGTTCGTCGTGTGCCCTCGGGTGCATACCTGGCTTAGGTTCACATAAGCCGAAATCTCGTATTTCAGCACTCGGCTTATGTATTGATGCTAGACAATGTGTTTTTTTTCCTGTAGTGTGAACCCGTACACTTCAAATGCTGCAACTGGAATAGAAATTGTAGGCGGTCGAGAAATTGAACAAAATTTACAACTAGTGTCAATCAAGTAGGGAAGCAAATTTTTCTTTGGGCCAAATAGAGGAAACCATATTTTAAGAAGAGTCAAATAAGGAATTTTCTATCTCATAAAATACATATATTGAGAAAGCAATATGCATAGTGGTTGTCGGAACCATGAGTTACATTTGACTATTACAATCTGTATATATGAAGTTACATGGGTGACAAGATGTTAACAAAATTCTAAAGATTAGAATCCAAATTCCATGATATAAACAGAACTTAGCTCAACCGTAAGTTGGAAAAAGCCAGGTCGGAAACCAAAGCCCACAAGTAAGACCTGCCGGCGCCACTGTCTGATCTCTCATGTTGTACACACACGAACTGAGAAAATCCTCCTCGATATTACATATCACATTAATCTCACTCATAAAGTAGATGCAATCTTCCTGAGCTCCGCCACCGACAGATTGGCCGTGCACCGCGAGCGAGCGAGAGCAGCCCCGACTGACGACGAGAGCATGCCCCATTAACGTGTCGACCTCGCTCCACCATCCGTGGCCGCTGCTCAGGTCAGCTGCCTGGAAGACCTTGAAGCACCTGGATGGAATGGGCGAATCAACGGGGCGTGGATCAACAATCCGTCCCACCGTCAACAGTCGATTTCCAGACACCATGAGGTAGAAGAAGAAGCGATCTAGGCCATTATCTATGTGTCTGCTTTGTATGCATTGGAGGGACCTGATGCCCATGTTTCCGGTTTCAAGTTCGATGACACTCATATCACTACGAGGAAAAAGGCTATAGCTAATATGGACATTAATGGCGCACCATGTATGTGGTGCGTCATTATTGACATATTACTAATGATGCAGCTGGTGTGTGATGCGTCATTAATAGTTTTGAAAAAAATTGTTAAAAATGGCGCATCAAGGGATAGTGCGCCATTATTAGTTGAGATAGTAATGGCGCACCACACCCACCGTGCGCCATTAGTAGTTTTTAAAAAAAATGTTAGTAGTGGCGCACCAGTGGACAGTGCGCCATTACTATTTTGTTACTAATGGCGTGATAATAATAACGCATCTGTAGTGCGTTATTAATGGCAAAAACAGGTGTGCCATTAATTAGTCTTTTCTTAATAGTATATTGCTCCACGTCTTTAGTGAGGACGTAGAGCGTCCCATGGAAGAGTGCAATGTCCAAGGCCACACTGTTTGCAGGCGGCGCCCACTCCATCGCCATGGTCCCTTGCGGCACACGAGCGTAAATGGTGACGTTCTTGCAGTTGGTCTCGCTTGCAGTCAAAACGACAATAGTTTGCAGATCATCGGACACCACCACCTTGTGGAGGTCCCATCGAGACCTGAGCTCAAGGTCATCCGGGTTGATTGGTAGAGGAGTCGTCTTCCCAGAGCAAATGGTTCACGAGGGAGCACATGCCGTCGCGGTGTACCAGGAAAAGCATGCTCCGTGTGGACACACGGTAGAGCAGGCCGCCGCAGTCGGGGAGGCTGAGGAAGGTGCCGTCGCGTAGGGCGAACCAGGGGAGCAGCGGGGGCAGCAGCCGCGCGCCGGAGCGCCATGAGCGGCAGACGGCGCGGACGCGGACGCAGTCGGCATGGAACGGCATGCGCAAGAGCACAAGGCCCAGCAGCTCGGGCGGAAAGTCTGGCCAAGGAGCTGTACAATTGATTGGCGCAGTGTATCCAATTCCAAGAGCCGGGCTGCCACTGCCATCGCCGCCTTCTTGGTGGACGGAGAGAGGGCGAGGCCAAGGCTGGCCCAGAGCCACCGAAGCATCAATGCCTTCTTACTTGGCCCAACGAGGAAGACAGAGAGGCCGGCTCCGAAACACAACCACTGGAGCAGGACCGCCTTCCCCTTCGAAGCATGTAGGCGAAGGAAAGGTCAAAACAGAGCCACTGGATCATCGCTGCCGTGAGGGTGCTTGGTTCACAGAGGGCAACGCCAAGGGTCAGGGTGGACGACACGATTCGGTCCGACGGTCCGCCTCTTGGCCCGCTCGGCTCGGGCCGGCTCGGTCCTAGCCTGTTGAAAAAATTGGCCGGTTTGAGCTCAGCAAACCAGCCCGACAAAGCTTCGGTCCGGTCCGGGCTTTAACCGAGCCGAGAGCGTGGCGGGGGCATGTCAGGACGAGGCAGGGGCATGGCGGGGGCGTGCCAAGGGCGTTGCAGGGGCGTGTCGAGGTCGTGACGGGCGCGTGGCGAGCGTGTGGCCAGAGCTGCGTGGCAGGCGCATGATGGGCGCGTCGGTCGTACGCTAGTCCGCGCCGCCGTCGTTCATCCGTGTGGCCACCGGCCTCCCTGACGCTGGAAAGCATGTCTACTAGATGCGCCATGCTCGGATCTATTATCTGGAAGGTAGAACTTGAAGCAGGACGACCTACACCGCCGTTGTACACCGGCCGTCGTGCCAGATTCGTTGTCGCTGTTGCCACTACTAGGAAAAGGGCTATAGATAATATAAACACTAATGACGCACCAGACATGTGGTGCGCCACTACTATATAGCAGTGGCGCACCATGTGTTGGTACGCCAATACTAACATATTTTTTTTCAAAAATACTAATGGCGCACCAGGGTACAATGCGCAACTAGTAATGGCGCACCACTCACCCTGTGCGCCACTACTATCATTTTTTTTCTGTTCCAGTGTCCTCATGAATATTTATTTATGTTTATTATGGTATTGAATTTCTAATTCACAAAAGTATTGAATTTGTTAATATTTTTTGAACTCATGAATATTTTTAAATTTAATTCATGGGCACTTTTTGAATTCATGAATATTGTTTCAATTTTAATGATATTTTTTCATATTCAATATGAAAAAATATTGAATATTTATGAGGACACTCGATCTCGATCCCCCTTCATCTCGATCGCTATCCCCCCTCGCCGCCGAGCACCCTCCGCACCCTCCCCCGCTCCACCGCCGCCGACGACCCCCCGCACCCTCCGCCGCTCCACCGCCGCCGCCGACTCCCCGCACCCTTCCCCGCTCCACCGCCACCGCCGACCACCCGCACCCTCCCCCGCTCCACTGCCGTCGATGACCCCCCGCACCCTTCCCTGTCTCCTCGCTCGGTTCCCCCGAACGGAATCGACCAAGCGCACCACCCACCCCCTCCCCCCCCCCCCCGAGCGAGACCTAGGGTTCAAGACGCCGATGCCGGCCCTCCGCTAGACAACAAAAAATCCTAATTTTTTTTTACTAATGGCGCACCGCTAGGGGGTGCGCCATTGCTATCCAAAAAAAGATTACTAATGGCGCACCTCTAGGGGATGCACCATTGCTATCCAAAAAAAAGATTACTAATGGCGCACCGCCAGGAGGTGCGCCATTGCTATCAAGAAAAAAAATTACTAATGGCGCACCGCTAGGTGGTGCGCCATTGCTAACCCTTCCCCCACTAAAATCCCCAGTCCCCTTTCTATCTTCCCCAATCGATCGCATCTCACCCGCCCACTGCCCCGACCCGTACTGCGACGCCGTCGCCCCCGCGCCCCCGCCGCCTCCCTGGCACCCTATGACCCCTGCGCCCGCCGCCGGAGTCGCCGCCGGAGCACTAGGAGGAGGAGGCCCGCATCCACCAGGAGGAGGCCCGCCGGAGCACGTCTTCTTCCTCCGACCGACTCCATCTCGCCGTCGCCACCGCCTTCTGTTTCGCCGAGCGGCTTCGCCTCCGCCGTCCGTCACTACCCGCCCCCTGCGCAGGTGCCCCTCCCCTCTCCTATTCCCCTTCCTTCGCCCCATGCCTGATTTAGCCGACGCGCCAAGTACTAGGTTATGTTCTGAATTTTGGGGAGGTAGTGTGTGTAAGCGAGTGAGCAGTGTTATGCATCAGCGTCTGATGCTTCCTGGTTAGACTTGGGAGTTTGCATTTGCTAACATTTCTATATAAGCAAAGTTGCCTTCTGTTCTTGTTTGCATTATCTAACGCAATACACAGTCATGGATTGTCTAAGGTGAATATTTTAAGTACAACTTGATGATAAACCTGGAGTGCATTGGCATGTTCCTTTCTTTATGCCATTCCTGTAGTCTGTTTGCTAGGCATTTACAAGGGCGCAATTAGTCAACCTTAAAACTCAACTGAATTGTATCGGTTTGTCTAGTTCTGAAGGGAGTGGTGTTTTTATTTAGTTGTTTGAGCCTGCTTTTTTGTTTTCTTAAGTAGTTGTAACTCTCAATATTGGTCGTCCTACTTGGTCTCCAGCCACACTACCGTCCTATTATTATACATAAGCTTGACAATGGCGATTATGCCCATGTGTTGTGATGTTGTGAGGAAGAGGAAGGTGATCTGATTTTTATTTACTATCCTTGTAATATGATCCTTCCTTGCTTGAAAAATCAGTTACACTTGCCTATACTTATCATTGTTTTGGTATTTTTTCCGCATCACTCATGCTGATACTGTAGGAGTAAAATCCATGTTGATACTATAGGAGTAAAATCCATGCGAAACTGTTTGTTATTTTCATAATAGAACTGCTCCTGGATGTGGTCATGACAGATAAATTTGTCATCAATTTATAGGTTGTTGAATCAACAACTCGTAGTTGAAACTTGTAGAATGCTACCTGAATTTCACTGGGATATCAGATTCAAATTGGATGAAACTGTTTCTATTGTTGCTTGCCACAAGTTTTGTTTGTAGGACTGTTTGGCAGTGACTGATTTTTGTCCATATGAAAGCAGAGGACCATATGGTCTGTGGACTTTTCATCCATATGAAAGTAGAGGCACATTGTGGTGCTAGTTTGCTGGGTTTTGTCTCCGACCATCATGTCGTGATGATTTTGCAGGTACCCCGAGAGGCCCTTGAGTTTGCCGGAATGTCGATTAACTTCCGTTCCGGTAAATTCGGGTACTCCATAATGTTCTATTTTTAGCAAAGGTCATGCTAAAATTTTCCGTGAATTTTAGTATGACTTTGCTAAAAATAGGACATATGAGGTACTTGCGACTAATGCATGGGCCGGGGTATCTAAGTACTTAATTAAGTAGGATCAACTGCCTCTTGTGTTATACATATAGAAGTGTGATATCAACTCATAGTTATTACTAATGTCAGTTGCTCGTCATCGATAAACCCTAATCTGGTAGGATGACCTACTAAAAAAGCCCATACCATATATTCTATTTGGATGGCCCTGCTAACCCTTGATCATAAATACTTGAGATGGATGTAGCAGGCTTAAAGAAAGAAATGTTTTTAGGCCAACTCCACTGGGCCTGGCTGAAAATGCGCAAGTGCGCATGACTAACAATATTCTATTGTAAAGCTAAACATGAAAGAGGAACCACTCATCCTAACTATTTGTTCTCAAAATTACCACTTCACTTCTTACTACTGAAAATCTTAGACCATCTCCATTCACCAATAGCTCAAACCAGTTCGAAGGGCTTGTTTTCACCACACTGTGGATTATCTTATGGGACCCAACACAAGAGATGATGTAGTTTTGAATTATGAACGTAGGAAATGTCGTCATCGGACGACGAAAGTCTCCCGGGGGAGTGCGGCTGGTGCCACGACAATCGAGGTCTGTGCGACAGGCCTCACCTGGACGATGACCGGCGCTTCAGCATTAAGCTCGAGGAGACCTTCGAAGTTGAAACGGTACACAATGACGACACGTGTTATTTTCATAATTAAGCATGACTTCAACTATTTCAACATGTAATTTTCATCTTTTACAATTCGAGTATAGCTTATCCCATACCATGCAAGATGTTATGTCTTGGAGAAGATGGATTTTGAAGACCATGAAAATTCTAAAACAAAGAAAATTCACCTAAGGACTCATCACGATGTGGATTTTGAAGTAAATCTGTACAATTCTGGGAGCGTAACCCATTTTGGTTGCAAAAATTGGGAAGCATTTTGCAAGATGTATGGTTTTGATGAGGGTATGCTTGTCACCATGGATCTTGGTGATCCTGGCATCGACCAAGACAATATGAACATTTGGGTCCTTGTTGATACGCCTCCAGTTCTACCGCTATGTGAGTTTCTCAAACATAGTTAATTATTAACTAATTTATATTGTTCATTTTAAAATAGTTGACAGCTTATTTCCATTGACAGCTTATGTTCATTCTTCAAAGAATGTGCGGGAGATGGTAGACAAAACCCACTACACCGATGGCTCCGAATTAACTTATAAGGAGAAAAATCATCTGGTCGGATTTTGTGCCGACATTGAGAATTACAATATCTACAATCATACTCCTCAAGATTATGGTCAATACGTGCCACTAGTGCATGTGTTGAACTACAGTAACTACCATGGAGATATCTTGGTAAGATTTTTTACTATTACGACATCCGTGCATCTTTTGCATACTTCTAAAACTAGTACATCATTGCTAACTATGAAATTATTATTATGTTTTTCAACAGATAATCCCAGAGAATTGTGTGCCTCATTTGATGTATCAAAAAGATAGCTTTAATGTTTTGAACATACAATCAGGTCATCCTACGAATCTCAATTGTCCATACCAGATTTCTAAAAGAAGTGGAGACATGCAAATCAAAGGATGGAAAAAATGTATGAACAGTCATAAGGAGGTTCTTGAAAGCAAAAGGAAGCAAAGTGCAAGAATTAGAGACAGGATGATCTTCATTTTCCATAATGGAGAGTCAGGGTGTATTTTTTATGCTATTTTACCTTAAAGAGGGTATTTAGGTCATGTTTAAGCATAGCAGTAGGAGTAGCACAGAGATAAGAGAGGACACATCTCTCAAATATCTCCGAATGCAGCATTACTTTCGACAAACTCGCTACTCGCAGTCTCGAGACTTGTAATGTTCTAACTTTGTTTGGTATTTTAAATTCGGAGACTAATATGATGAATTATATTCGGAGACTAATCTTCTATTGTATTCGATAAATCTGCTGTTTATATGTTGTGTTCTCTATATTCTGTGCAGTAATATGTTTTGTAACCTGTGCAAATATCAGAAAAGAAAAAAAATAATCCCTCATATTCATACTAGTAGCACACCACTCAGCACTTTAGTGGCGCACTGCAAAAAGCACACTAGTGGCGCATCATCAACTAGTGCGCCATTAGTAAGCCAGAGCACATGGGTAAATATGCCCCCCTGAGAGGCATACTAATGGCGCACCATGGGATATACTAATGGCGCACTGCGTGGTGCGCCATTAGTAAAAAAATTTAATGGCGTGATGCTAGTGGCGCAGCTGCAGTGCGCCATTAGTAGCCAAAACAGATGCGCCATTAGTAGACCTTTTCCTAGTAGTGTGCTCCCGAGCTCTGCCTGGCCGTCGTGCCATCCACCGTGAGTCATAGAAGTCGCTGGACACCTCCACGACGAGCCCTACTGCCTCTAGCGCCCTTCCCGCGTCGCCGTGCTCCTGCGCGAGCTCTGGGATGACCATCGGCCGGTCCAAACGAGCCGCTCGGTTTGGCTCGCGCTTTCGTCGCCGCGGTCCGATCCCTGAAAACAGGACCACAACGCTGCTCGGTCCGGTCCGGTCCAGACCGCCGACGGCTCGGTCAGGGACCGGACCGACCCGGACCGTGTCCACCCTGAGCCAAGGGTGACACCTAGCCAGGGCAACCGGAGCTTGTTTGCGAGCGCTGTCATCGCTGTCTTCTTCTACGGGCCGGCGAGGAAAGCTGTGAATTTTGCTTGCGGATATGGGCGTTTGATTGGTCTCCCTCTCCCCTTCTTTCCGTCATATATTGAACTCTGTTGCGTTTATCATAAGCAGACGCACACGCGTAGCGCTCAGACGCAGGAAAGAAAAGAAGGCGACCCGTATTTGGTTCGGTTGCGTACGAGCTCCCCTCGGACGTTGACGTTGCGGTGACGAACACTGTAATGTTTTAGGAGAATTAGAGCATCCACAGCTAGACTTTACAAATCCACCCCGTCAAACTCCTGCGGATGCGACCAGACGCGTCCGCGGACTAAATTAGCCACTATGTATTAGAGTTTTTCATATTTTGACTCCTAAATCCATAGAAAGCATTTCAAAGAAATCCTACATACTACATATTACATTCTCCCTAGCTAATCTTTGTCGTCGGAGATGTCCACACGACGGGCGCCGGCTAGACGGGCGAGTAGGAGGGCTCCGTCCCATGCTCCTCCTGCTCGACCTCATCCATGTAGGCGAGCATCTCCGCATCCTCCACGGCCTCCATCTCCTGCCGGCGACGGCGTCTGGCCTCCGCAGCCGACTCCGAGCGGAGGGAATCAAGGATGGCCTGCTGCTCCGTCTGGAGATCCACGTCGCCAGTGTCTCCCACATCCTTCTCCTCTGGCTCATTCTCCTCCTCCACCTCCTCCTCTGGGTCCACTGCATCCGGAGGTAGCTCCGCGACGATCCGGGCTTTGCGCCTTGCCCAGATCTGCTCAAGGAGTCTGGCGCTCTGGAGTTAGAAGTGGCTTGCTCCTCATCCGACGGCGTGGGGGTATGGCTACTAAGCGGACAGGGGGAGTAGAAAGTGACGGCAGTGATGGACAAGTGAAGGAAAATGTGGATGGTAGGGATTCGGTGTCGCTGATCGACTTAAATAACCAGGCTAGGCACTACGCTGCCCACCGAAGTGGCGCCACATAACGACACTGGTCCGACGGAGGAGACGAGTTTCAGGCCGCCTGATTTCTGGGCGTTTCCGCGTGGGACCCCACTGTCAGTCCGACATGACAAACATGCCCGGCCGTCCCCATATCCACCCATATTTGGGTTGGATAAGAGGGGTGCCGGTCAGCCCGGGCGTTTGAGGCCCGTTTAAGGGGGCCGTCTGGGTCGAAAAATCACGTCCGGACAGTGACCGGGCGACCCGCCCAAGCGTATGAGGCGGGTTTGGCGCGCCCGACTGTAGATGCTATTAGGCATGGTATAAGTTGAACGGGAATAGTCCATTATAATGTTTACATCCAGGTTTTTTCTTTCTAATAAAACTTCAAAACGCTTGATTTTTGTTAATATGGATCATCGCCATTGTTTACACAGCCATATTTCCTATGATCATTGTTTTTATCTGTTCTCTTGTACGTCCCCGACAGGAAATAGCACAGGGATGCCAGTGATAAACATACAACATACACACCCAAGTAGCCTTGGCGATAAACATACAACATCGTTACCGCTTTGAATTATTTTGCTCATGAAAGTGAACGAAAAGCAGCACTTCTTAAAAAATTATATAAGAGAAATGCTTCTGCAAACATCCAACATGTTCAACACTCCAAGAGAACGGCCCAGGAGCAGCAAAACAAGAGTCCTACAGCCTGGGAATGCAAAGTAATCTACATGCGATGGTCTTGGGCCTCATGACTCATCAGACGAACAGCCCTAGGAGGCTAGGATGAATGGATGTGGCTTGCTCACACCATCTTCTTGTCGCGCCTCAAAGTCAAAGGATGGAAGGGGGGAAATACTTTCCTGGAGCAGATGTGAAGTAAGCCAGATTCCATCATTCCGGAGACACCCGGTGAAGCTGGAAGTAATCCCCAAGTATTCAGCATCTTGGCATTCCACACTCCCTAAGAACGTTCCATCAACATCGCAGTGCATCAGACGGCCAGGAAGCTGGATGAGCAGCTCATGATCGTTGACCACCGCCACCCTGCCGTAGTTGTATTCACTTGACGTACCAGGCTGCGGCGGCGCCGCTACTACTGCCGACAAGTTAATCCGGAATTTGAAGGCCCAGACCTCGGACTTGTAGTCCTGCATCACTGAAAAATCTAAGAGGACACCATCGACAATGCTGGACAAAGCAAGAACACCATCCATTTCTGGCAACCACGCCTGAAGGCCCGACGAGGCGGGACGGCGCATCCAACGTAATGTCTCGGCCACCGTGTTGAACATGATTATGTCGGTGATGGCATTGTTGTACCGCCCCACCTCCCAGTGCAGGCTGCCACGGTGGAGAACCGGTGCATAGTATGAAGAAGGCATCCCACGTAGTAACGCCTGATAAACAGACTCTGAAGATTTACCAAAAAATTCTCCTTCATAGATGCATCTTGGCTCATTGGACCCCGCCGTGAGGATGTAGTAATGCAAATGGGATACGTGGTTCGATCTGGTCTCGTTGCTGTACAACACACGGTATTCTCCGGATGGGTGGTGCTGGTAGAAGCCGGTTATGGAGGTCTCAAGAGAATCAAAAAAAGACCTTGAAGGAAGCTGCGGCAGAGGAGCACATTGACGAGTGGCCGGGTTGCAGATGTAGAAGTCATCTTGACCGGCATTGGTGTTGGAGACAACGAGGAAGCCATCACACGCGGCCTCGACCTTAGGCCAGTTCGTGGTAGGGAAGGTGCGGAGGACAGGCCAAAGCTTGCGATCGCCAACACGAAAGGCGACGAAAGTGTCATTGACGGCACCTTCCTCTATGTAGCAGCAGTGGGTGCACCCACACTCCGGGTTCTCCGGGAATATGTTGATGAGGGGGAGCGATGGCTGGCGACGGCGGTGCGCGAGCATGAAGTCGTCGGTGGAGGTGACATGGCGCCACGACTTGCGGACGGCGCGGCAGCGGAGGACATCCTTGGACGACAGCCGCACGAGTATCTCTGCCACGAGGATCGACTCGGGCAGGTCGTCGAGCATGGTGTCGCCGCTGCTGTCCGGCATGGTGCCGTTCAACTGAAAATACGGAATGCAAACCCTTAAAACAAGAAACAGTGCATCTAAAACGGTGAACAAGATCGAACAAAGTAAGAAGACTGACCTCCGTCCACACTCCACAGGTACGCGCGCGGTGAGAGGTACTCCAGCTGAGTCTGTGGGCAGGTGAAAAGCCCCCCTTATAAAAGTGGCAGGTGAACAAGATGGGTATGTATCGGGAGCCTATGCGTTTCTTGGGGAGATCAATGGGTGGGTGGAAGCCAAAAAGGTTAGCTAGAAATTAAATATGGCTTTGATTTGTACTTTGTTCGAGAAGTACTATACTGTGAGGTGTGTACCAAACCTGGCTGGAGTAAATGCTGGACTGCTGTGAACAAAACCACATTTTAACTGAGTGGGTTAACGTTCTTCAAAATTCAAACTCAATCTAATGTTCAGGCAAAACAAGAAGAAAAATAATCTCCAAAATCAAGAGGTTTGGGTTTGAGAAGATACATATATACATATATACAGGTTACATGAACGAATAATCACGAGTGGACATGCGGCCACGCGCGGTTGGTATCCAGCCCGCATGTTTTCACGTGATTCGTGCCACTTGAATACCCACGGGATGTATAACGATTCTCGGCTCCTCGTATAGCATTTGGTATAACCACGTATTAGCATCTGACACATGCAGCGCAAGGCAGGCAAGGCATCCAATGCAAAATTAAAAGGCAGGCCAGGCATTGAATTGAGGCGCGGGCCACTAGCATCCCAGTCCCAACGACTAGCTCCATGATGCTGCCCGTGGCCTTTTTAAACAATCGGCTTGATTGTCAATGCCCATCCTGCTCAAGCCTTTTTCTTAGTTCTCCTTCTCCCAGCCTCACAAGCATTTGTTCGTCTAAGTCCCAGCTTAGCTCCACGCCTTCTCCATCACACCACACCGCTAACTAGATGCCTCCGCTCCCTTTCATCCGTTGCCCAGATTGCAATGCACGCTACATGATGTGGTTCGTCTCGGGAATGGAAGAAAACCCAGGCAGGCATTTCTACAAGTGCGAAAGGCATGGAGTAAGTTTTTCAAGATCCTTTCGATCCATGTCCACACACTCCTCGCTAAACATCTGTTTTTTGTGTTTGGCGGTACGATGGATGCAGTTTTTTGATGTGCGAGAAGAAGTACACAGTACTTCAGCTCACGGTGGGGATACATGATTTCACATGCATCAGCCTATCGCCACGTATCACTGCTTGAACAGAATCAAGCATGGCTGAAGAACATTTAAATGTTGGGCGTCCTGAATTTGCTGCTCCTGGTCATGATCTTCATGCACAAGCTCTGAAGCTCCCCCCGCCCCCCTTGCGAAGGATTTGCTCTAGATCTCCTGTGTACCAGGTGCAATGGATTTGCTCTAGTCCCCATTTGTACTTCGTGCGATTGATTTGCTCTAGTTCCCTATGTATTTATCCTTTTCGGTGTGCCAGTACATATTGCATCCTATGTACGCAGCAGACTGGCCTATCAATAATACTCCTACAACGGTGGTGTGCATGGACCATTGAATCCGGTTTGAACCATGTGTTGCATAACGAGGAATACTCTCTCCGTTTTTATTTAGTTCGCATATTAGCTTTGGTCAAAGTCAAGCTTTACAAACTTTGACCAAGTTTATATACAAAAATATTAAGATATGCAATAACAAATCAACAACATTAGATTTATTATTAAATGTACTTTCACATCGTATAGATTTATTATGATAAATGTCTATATTGTTTTCTATAAACTTGGTCAAACTTTACGAAGTTTGACTTCAGTCAACTCTAATATGCAGAGTAAATAAAAACGAAGGGAGTACGTACTAACCCCAAGCAAATAGATTTTTAAAGAAAAAAAACCCAAGCAATTAGGGATGGCATTAATCCCACACGCTGGGTGTGTAACACACCCACCAAAACGTCAATAATTACTAAACGACTTGACAGCCGACATGCATGCGTTATGAAAGAATTAAATCACTGCAGGGCGAATCAATACACCCAGCTGTCATGCAAACACATAATGACACCCAGAAAGCCATCAATGCACCATCAACACAACGGACGCGCCGGCCCTTGCAGAGGACGACATGCAGGCATGCAGCCCAACAATGTCGTCATGTTGAGGGATTGACCGATTGAGGAAAACGAGAGATGATTTTTTTTCATGAAAAACGAAAGATGATTACAGGTGTGTGTGTGTATGCTCGTAGGCATAGAAACCAAAAATCAACGCATCATATAATTTTTTGGATGGTCTAACCTGATCTACATCTGTGCATAACCCACCTCCAATCCTCGCTCTGCTCCTCCACAAGGGACGGATTGCATGAAATCTACAGTGCGACAATCCAGCCAGTGCACGTTCTCAAATGATGTCTATCCAAAACCGAGAGCAGTTATGCCATCGCCGGGGCTGTGATGTGAGGCTTTTGTATTCATATGAGACATAAATGTCGCCTGGTCCACTAGTGGGGCGTATACCAGGATGTATTTATGAACGCTCGTAATTATCATATTACGTATTTGCAAATGGGCTATAATAAGTAGCAATCACAACGCGCGGACGGACACTCAGGATTACGGCAGCGCGTGGCTGCATGTCCCAAAAATTCACGTCCTTACATGAACATGTGTTTTGGACTTTGGTAGCGAGAGTGTTTTAGAGTTCTCGCCTTTGCACCGAATTTTCCTTTTCGGCTACTACGATAGATCTACTGACATTCGTGAAATGACTTGACAAATAACTCAGTGGGAAAATACTTATCGCTTGGAGGTCTTGCTAAAATCTTTCAAGTCAAATACTTACCGCTTGGAGGTCTTGCTAAATCCGTGAGTGCCAAGAAATCACAATTTTCTAAGGTCATTATAAAATTTCAACACCTTCTCCGCCACGGTTCTAAGTTCTCGGTGGAGAATGGGCGGAAAGCCCAATTTTGGCTTGACATGTGGTGTCGAGATAGGAAACTTCCTGAGTGCAATCAGAGATTATTTGTGATTGCGTGATCACGAGAAGCAAAGGTGGTTGACTATTGGCACATGGACCGATGTGTCCCTACCTTTAGAAGAACAATTGGCCTCGATGAAACATGTGTCCGTAGAGGCTATCAGAATACACATAGACCAGACAACTAGAGTTTAGCCACATATCAACTCTTGTAAACCCTATACTCATCAAAGTCAATCAAGTAGGAAGTAGGGTCTTACCTCCATTAAGAGGGCCCGAACGTGGGTAAACATCGTGCCTCTTTTGTCTCCTGTTACCTTCGATCCTCAGACGCACAATTCGGGACCCCTTACCCGAGATCGGCCGGTTTTGACACCAACAGTAGGCACATCGAACTTGGAGTCGCCGTGGAGGAAGCAGTGCGTGTGCTCCAACTCGATAGGGTCGTCATAGACGGGGTCATCGAGCACTTCACGCGACAGGCGCGCCCAGACTACCGTGGCGGGGTCGTCGAGCCCCGCGACCACCTAGCGCAGGTAGGACAGTGGTTGCATGCTCAACATCTGGTCCTTCTACTTGCGGGATGCGCGGACGCACCCGGCTTGCGGGCAGCCACGGCGGTCCCGAGTGGGCGGATGAGGGGGTGCCAGGTGGTCTCGAGCGGAAGGTGGAGGCTGAGCGGCGAGGGAGAAAGGGGAACAGAGGTGCCACTCGAGATGGTGGTCTACCAGCCACAGGGCCATGAGCACTCTCGCGCGCCCGCCCTTCTCCAGTGCCTGCGCTTGTGGAGAGCGTCAGCTGAGTACCGAGGGAGACTGCGACCATGCCGGAGCAACAGCACGACAATGACGGATCACGCCGACTCCGGTGTCGGGTGGTGGCAGGTGAGGTAGGTTGTTTCTCTGGAGGTGGTTTCGGCAAAAAGAACCCCCTCTAACGGCGTCTCAGGACGATGTTATGCCACGTCAATAAAATACGGGACCCACATATCCTAAACGCGCTCAATCGACTCAAATCCGCCGACCAGTGTTATTTGCTAAAAGATTACGCTATATTTTCTGCCAAAACAATGTATAATAGCGTTTTCTGCTAACCTAGCCTTCAAAGTGGTGGTGTTTTACAGTTTACTCGATTCTGCAAAATAGTAGTTTCTCATACAATGATTTGCAAGTTCGTTGATGCTTCAAATTATACAAGATAAAGTATAACATAATCAGAAATGGGGATTAAATACGAAGAATACCATGATCGAAAATGTGGATTGGACCCTAAGTAATAAAATAAGCAAAGGAAAGCTATGTGCAGTAAAAAGGATATGACATAGTATAAAATCAGGTACCGAACATGATTATGCCAAGGTAAATATATTATAATCAAATTCGGCATGTAAAAGCAAATGATTATACAGAGCTAACAGGCATAACATGAACGCTGTATTTCGCTTGAGCATTATACCTCATAAACAAAAGAAAGAAAACCGCTGAAACTTGGGGGTTTCTTGTTTTTTTTTTTGCGAGTGAACTTGGGGGTTTCTTGTTGACACCAAACACAGGCTTATACATATCCAGAAACAAAAATCATCAACATAGAGCCTAGGACCACCCACTCTTGTTACAATGCAATGTAGCTTGGCCGTCACAGACAACTGCATTTTCCCCAATCTAGTTCAGAATTATCATTTGGAAACACCACCACAGTTGATAAACCATGGAAAAATGGAGATTCATCCACACCACCATTACCTTCCTCTAGGAAGAAGGCTTACCGGACAAGGCATTCTCTGAACCTAGCCCTTCGAAGATAGAGATCAGCATTCCATTCAAGCCGTGTCAACACACTGCCATCGGAGACAAGTGTTCTAGCAACAGGGACATAATGTCCACACTCCCTTTTTTCACACAAGTAGCAAACAAACCCCCTTCGGCATCTGGTATCAGCAAAGAGATGACTGGCATCTGCAATTTGATTCGGTGCTTGAACAACCATACATTATTGTCGTAGTCTTCTAGCACCCAAAGATCAGCCGTCTTCGAGGCAATATTGTAGTTGTACAATCCAAGCTCCCCCTTCAACTCAAAGGGATCAAGGTTGGGGCCGTCCACGGGGGTCGCGACATGCCGGAAGGACTCGGGTAGCTGGGTTCCGATGCTTAGAGCATCTCCAACAGCTGTCCAATGCGTGGCGCCCAGAAAACGGGTTTACAGCACGCACGTAGTTTTTTTAAGGCGTTAGAAGACGTTTGCTCCAACAAGCGCTGTAAAATATGCTGCGCGCGCGAGTCCAGTGGCCCCAATCAAGCGGTCCCATCTGCAGCAGCCCAGAATTTGCAGCGCGCGCGACCGGGCGCACTAAATATGCTGCGCGCGATGCCTTTTTGATGCGCGCGCTGCATTAGTTATAGCGCGCGTGTTTTTTGTACGGCCGCTCGAGACTCCAAACCAGATCCGCGCGCACTAAAAACAGTTTTTATACCGCGCGTCGCTTATATAGCGCTTCTGTTGAAGATGCTCTTAGGGCGGCCTCTGCCATGGTCTATGCCGCTCGGATCTTGCAACGGCAATCAGAGAAGGAGCAACCCATCGTATCCAGCCTAAATCGTTAGGGTGGGCCAATAGTGAGTTGGGCCGGACTTTTTCTCTTACTTATTTCTTTTTCTTCACAGCTATACGGGCTGGGCCAAAATCTTAGGGTCCTGAGGGGAAAGAACGTTTGCCTAGCTTTGTGATGATGGTGAAATGACGCAAGGCTTTGTGAAAAATGTTTTAGAGCATTGCTATGCATACTATGATGTGCATCCGATTTGTGTACGACAGTGAAAATCACATCGTCCATGTAAAGCACCATAGTGGAGCACACCGAGCTCTGGTCTTCGACAGTGCCGAGGTGCGCGGACGTGGCGGCAGTATGGCGATGAGCGGCGAGGAGACGTCGTCGGTGAAGATTTGGCATGGTGCAAAGGCGCCCGGAGCTCCCTAGATCTGAAGGTGGCCGACACGCTGCGTGACCACGGTCACCTGGTATTGAGGTATTCCACGGTCAATGCATGTCGTAGAGCGAGGCAGGGCAGCAACGTTGGAGACGTGTGGCCATCTTCGTCCAGACATGACTTGACATGGCGGCGGAGGCGGTGTAGCTTGGCGCTGCAGAAAAAAAATCTGATTATAACTTTGCATATTTAGGGAGAGAGCCTTTCCCGTGACAGTTTCAAAAATACATAACTAAGCATAATCAGTGTTTAATTCTAAAAATTCAGGATAAATTACAAAGAAAGAGAAACAGAGAACAACTCATCCAGTTGTCCCGTGGCGCCGGTGCGCTTGTCGCCGTCGCACGCCTGAGTCGCAGCCTAACTGCATCCGGATCTCTATGTGTATTCTTCCCTGCCGGCAGTGGGTGCTCCGCACACAGTCTTGTAAGGTGTGTTTGCTAGCATTCTCAATCTAACCTGGTTGTACTCCTTTAATATATGCTAAATGTAGACATGTAGAGTACATGTACTTGTTGTTTGGTATTAGTGTTTGCGTTGAGACATGCTGAGCTAAGACTTTTATTTGGCAGCTTGCATCATTTTAGACATGCCTAACCATTTCGAACTCCGAATAATTTTTCTGAATAATTTTTAAAAATTGAACCTTTTTTGCAAATTTACATCAATTTTGGAATTTTCAATATTTTCTAAATATTTTAGAATTTAAATCAACGCGGAGGGTCTCTTATACATGTGTCGCGTTAGGACCTTCCTGCAGTGGTGGTGGTTCATTAGTTAACTCTCTTAGGATGGCAATGCTCCACGGACAAAGGTGGCAAGTTGTTAGAAAATGCGGAGGAAGACGACATGATGCATGCCACCTCACATTTTTTTTCGCCAAGAGAGCATTATTTCCCTTCTTTTCTCTAGATGCAAGAGGAAGATTGTGTAAATAATGAATGTTCATCCTAGGGCCACATAATGTAGTATATCTTCCTGGCGTGGTCGACTCCTTGGTTAAAGTATCTGTCATATACTAGCTTTTTGTTGGTCAACTCTATACTTGGTCTCGGGATTGTGACGAGAGATCCTCCATTGTTTGCATTGTCAGCCATACTTCACATCGATGCGATCTCATTGCTCTCCGGTGCGACTGAATTTGAATCACAGGTAGGGAAGCCCCTTGGTATGCCTTGTTCATGAATTCATTCGTCGAGGGACAATAGCTATCCGTGGGGTATCCGAGTAGGATGAGTACGACATCGTCATGCTGCCCACTAACTATTGTATGGTACCGAGTACGGATAGTACCCTTGCTGATAGTATGCCGTCCGTGACTTGGTGACATACTCGGAGTAGGTTGCGGGGGACCCGTAGTGGATCCAGGTGTAGTACGCCTAGTAGTCGGGGTGGTAGAGCACACTACAAGCGGAGCCCCAGTTTGAGTGGGCCAGACCCATGAAGTCAATGACAGGATTGGAGGTGTTGACATAGATCTGCCCAAAAATGTGAAGCATGGCAAAGTTGCCCCCCCCCCTATTGGAGGATTCGATGGTGTTGATGAAGATGACGCCATTGGTGAATTTGATGTCTCTTCCATAGATCCGATCCAATATAATGAAGGTCCCCATAGGCGCCAACAGTCGATGACGTTTGGCAAAGTAAACAAACATCATCACACTTACATACTTGGATTTGCATGACAGTGGGATGTAACCTCAAATTCTCGGACAAACACAGGGCAGAGATTTTACCCAGGTCCATGTGCTTGCGATGCAAGTATGAACCCTATCCCTGCTTGTATGGAATTATATACATGAATAATATATTAGCGAGTACAAGGTGGTTTGTCCAACATCTTCAATGAGGTTGCTGGTTTGCTTGGTGGTCGATCGCCGAGATTTCTTAGATCAAATCTATTATAGGATAAAACTAGGGCTTCAATTCCATCATCTCGGTAGTCAAATTAGAAGTCCTCCATCCTCTCCCAAGTCCCATGATCTTTATATCCAGTTTTATTCGCTTCGCCTCCTTCCCGTCATTGCTTTGGCCAACTTAGGCTCCTCCTGTTTCGGTGGATGAACACTTCCCTTTGTAGGATTCTAGGGGATGGCCCTTCATGGATGATGGTTACTTCCCTGGAGATGGGTTCCTCAAGGAGTCCAAGTGTGGTCCTGAAAAGCCTGACCAGGGGATGCGTTGAACTCCTGTCGACAACGCGCTTGTAGTAATATGAGTATCAATTCAGTTGAGATTTTATGAACATGACTATAATTTCATTTCACACTAAGCTGTGCATTTTTTCTTCAAAAGATTAAGGATTAGTAGAGGTCCCTTCACCATCATTTGGATTAGGTTTTGCCTTCTTGATCTTCCTCTTGGGAGCTTGTAGATTCTTAGGATCAAAGGTATCCTTTGTGCTTAGTCTTGTTGACAAAAACTAGATCTTTCACCACATGATTGATCAACTTTTGAATGAATGGAGCAACCAGAGCACTTTTCTCTTGATCATATGCAACATCATTTATCCTTTCAAAGACGTCAAATATAATGCAGAAAAAATCTTGGATTTTAGTTTGTCTCCGGCACTAGGGGTCTAGAGTAACTGTTAAAACATAATTTGGTGTAAAGTAGCATCGGTGGAAAACTTAGTTTCACAACACAAAAAGCATTTGATATTTTTATTGTCGTACTTTTGCTCTCGATGTACAGTCTCATGATTTGAATTCTTGTTTGGATGGATCTTGAGCACCTTCATTTGAAGTGAAGATGGGGATGGAGAGAATCAACACATGGCCATGGCTATTCATTTGATGTGCCACAAATATTAGCGTGCTTCACCCAACATAGTAGTGAATGATACTTGTAATCAGGTTTGGTGACACGGTTTGGGAGACCACTTTGGGTGGCATGGCTGTGGTTACAAGCATGCTATTAATTTTACAACTGCCACTAAAAATCATTAATTTTACAACTGGAGATGAACTATTTGTTAAGTTTCATGGGATAAGTGGGCCACCACTTGCATCCTTAAATGTTATCCGTCTAACTTATACAAGTGTCATGCATATGACACTAGTCTAAATTACTACCTTCATAGTGCAAAGTATCATAAGAGTGGTGTCATAGATGGCTTCATTTATTAGCCTATAGACTCATTTTACCTCGGGAAGCGCTATGTTGCAGTAACATATTATGTTACTTCAAACATCTCTTTTCTCATTAAATACTTGCCACATAAGCAAAATTGCCTTGGGGTGTGTTAAGTTACTGCCTAAGTTACCCCCACTATGACCAGCCTAAGTTTTCCTATTTGTCTTTCTTAAACCGATACTCTCTTTTATCACCACTATTTTTGTGGATGGGAACTACCAAATAGAGTATCAATAAAGGAGACGTGTGGGATTTCCAAGAATTTAGCTTTTGTAATGTTCTATGAAATCTATAGAAACTATGTGGCAAGTCATGACCTGTGGTCGTCGACAATTAAATTGTATTTCAATGGAAACCAGACTTATTCCGCGACAACCCGTATATGCATCGAATATGAAATGGTAAGAACAACCAAGAACAAATGCGCAGTTCTCTTTCATACAGAATATATTAAGAATATAACATTCCAAATTAGATCATACATTCCAATATTACAAAAATGATAAATGCCCAATGGATGTATATCTAAGATTTTTCATGATATGCCACACACTCCTGCATTATTTGAAAGTAAAGAAGACTTCACCAATCTTCATATTACAACTTGCCACTACTATTATCCATAATGGAAGACACATATTTTATTTAGGCAAGATTGTTGGCTCGCATTCCAGCTGAAGTGGCACGTGTTTATTCTTCATGTATTAAACCTATAAAAACAGATAAATAAATCACTAACTGACCACATAGTAAGTAATCAAACAAGACAATATGAATTTTACAACACCAAGATGAACAATCTTATTGTTTTGCATAGAAACAACACTAATAGAGACTACAGATATTTAATAATTATGTACATTCCAATAAATATTAATCACTTTTTCATGTGAAAGAAATAGGATATATTTTGATCTAGACCTTTTTCTTGACATCAATAGATTTGATTCCATCATATATAGATGTATGAACTTAATTACATGAATATGATTGCCAAACTTCACAGAACTTCATATATAAGACAATTACTCTTTATTTCAAAGATCAATTATACTTAAGGAGACAATTGCTCTTTATTTCAAAGATTAATTATACTTACGGCCGGCGGTGGTGTGTAGAATGCATGGATATCAATTTTTCTGTAGTTCTCACTGTTTGGGTTGCTCTGTGGCTGGACTTCTGTGAAGTTTACGGTACCACGCGCCATGGACAGTTTTCCTGTCCCTCCCATGATAGCCCACTCACCATTTGCACCACTAATTGTCCCCATCACTTGTAATGTAGACCCACCAAAGCTGTAAACGGTGTATCTATAATTAGAAAAAGTGAACCTCAAAAGAAATAAAACTTATATTCATATGTTTAATCTGCAAATGGTACATGCATGATTAAACCCTCATGGATATACCTGGAGTCCTCAAAGACCATGCTGAAAGGAAGAAACCAAGCAAAGCCATTGGCCTGGCTTTGGGTAGCCTGGATATGTATTCCCTTTGCCCGAGCAATGATACTTGCAGTGGAATTAGCGGTGGCATGCACAGTCCAATCATTAACTGCTATCACCCCAAACGAGTTAGGAAAGCCGGGGTTGAGAATTACTTCTTGGTTGCGGACTGGTCCAGCAAATACTTGGTGCAGGTACAAAGATAGATTGAGTTCTTCCTCACAAATACTCTTACACTTCCCTACGTTAGGAACCAAGGGAGGAGGGGTGGCGCCCATGGCTATGGCCAAGTTTGAGAAGGCCAGGAAAATCACGACATGGCTCGCGTGGGCCATCACTAGGATTCTTGAACTTGCAGATAGGACGAGGATACTCTAGTAGTTTGGGTATGCGTTTTGGTACTGCGATATGAGTGGAAGAGACAACATATTTATAGAGTTAGTTTTTGACCTCTTCAAACTAGCGCGGTCGCCCAGTAGATCTTCATTACCCAGTCCACACGGAAACTATGTCAGGAGGTAGATCTCTTCAAAATTCTTCTTCAAGAACCTGTACGTCGTAGGAGCTATGCAAATTTGATCTGCAGTGGCGTTTGTGAAGGAGTGCGCACATTGTTGGAATCTCTAGTGTTTCTCTAGTGTATTCCTCCAACTACCTCAAGTGGCATCGCTTGGTGTGAAAATGCAAGACTTTGATCGTGGGTCTTGGCATCGCTTGTGCTGCAGGGCAGTGCTACTGCTCTGTGTTTCCCGCAAATTTAGTACAGCTATTGAAATGAATAATGGTCCCTCTGTACTGATACAGTTATTACCAACTTGCAACTCAAATGATCACGAACAGAATAGCCAGCCAGCCTACACGTTTCAGACCTAGTCATTTTCCAAGTCGTAAAAGGAGTCCACAAAGTTTACATTATTTCTGGGAAACTTGGTGTGAAAAGGCAAGAACACCACTCCGCTCCCGTGTCTTCCCCGCCAAAAAAAGTACAGCCGTTGAAATGAATGATGGTCCCTGTACTGAACACACTTGTTACCAACTTGCTACTTAAATGATTTTGGTATAGTGATGACGCCTCTGGAGAAGCCTGTAGCTTTCTCATGTAGTCATTTTCAAAGGTAGACCACCCCGTGTGAAAAAGAAAGACGCACCCCGGTCGCTCTTGCGGGCGGGCTGGGCGTAACCCTAGCCGCCGCCGTCCGCAGGCAGGGAGTGTGGCGTTCCCACAAGGCGACGCGGCGGCGCTTCGGGCGGCCGGGCTCCCGGCGCGGCTGGTTGGGCCGGGGCCGTCAGATCCGGTGGTTGGAGCCGTGCACTGCGGCGGCGCGGACTAGTGGCGCCAACTAGCTTGGCTGGCCCGGCCTCCAGTGAGGTGGGCGTGGGCAGAGGGGTTGGCCTCGACCTCCCCTGTGTGGTCAGCACTGGGCAATTTGGCAGCCTTCTCGGGCTGCCTTTGGCTCGGTTCCGTCCGGATCTGGGTTGGATCCTGGTGGAGTTGCGCAGGGATTAGGCTTGGTAGTCACGCGGTGGTGGCATTCGTCGGTGAGGCAGCTGTTGTGGCTTGGGCGGCGGCGGTTGGCCGTCGATGGGGAGGTGCGGGTGTGGGGGGCTCCTCCCTTATCCTAGGTTCGGGTCGGCAGTGCGGGCAGCTTGCGCCACAGTGATGGCCAGGACTTGGGGCTTGTGCCCGGACGGATCAGTTTGGGGCCCGGGGCGGAGCTCTGGCTCTTGGTAGACGATGGTGGGCACGGTCCGGGTGGTGCCCATGAGCGGTGAGGTTCTTCCCGTCATTGGTACAGTGGTCGATGGTGGTGGTCGGGACCTTGCTCTTCCGTCGGACAGATCAGGGCCGAAGGCCATGAACTTGGTGTTTGTTGAAGAGATGCATGTGTTGGTGCCTCCTACTATGGAGGCGCCGATCTTGACGCCGTGGCTAATGCCGAGCTAGGACTGAAAGGAGGCACATGCTACACTTCCTACCGTGGTGAGTGCTTCGTGATATGGGCGAGGTGTTGTGTCTCGGACATGGACGCCCTGGTGGCGACCTCGGAAGGCGGTCCGCATGGTTTGCTCCCCGGCTGGCACCATGGTGCGGCGGTTAACTCGGGTGTGCTCTGTCTTTGGCAGTTGCGTAGCTCCGACCTTGACCTGGGGATCTGATCACGTCACCCATGTCCTGGAGGCTTCGTGGTGGCACGGGGGGACCTGTCGAGCGAAAGCTTAGTGCTTTGTCGCCAACTTTGGTGACGCTTGTGGGCTTTTCTTGGAGGGGCCAATTATGGCAACTTGATATTCCACGCCCGAGGGCCTTGTCGTAGCCCGTACATGACTTTGCTTAACTTTAGTACTTTGTGTTGTTCTTCCTCTTTGACGAATCTAGGTGGTTGGTTCACATAAACCTCTCCTACTTACTCCCTATTCAAAACTGTGGAATTTACATCCATGTGATGTATCCTTCATGATTTTTGAGCCATGAGAGCTATGAGCAATCTTACCGATTCCATCCCTGCAATGAGAATAAACACTTCTTCGAACTCTAAACATTTCTCTTGCACGTACTATTTGGCTACTGGCCTCGCTCTGTGCTTCACACAATTCCCTTCGGCATCTTTCTTGATCTTAATTCCCTTCATTATTGTTGTCTCCTCCTCCACCGCATAACACCAACACTCAATCTTATTTGCGTCCTCAAATTCCGTCGGTTCCCTGGCATTTGGTAGACATGATCGCCTACTCCTTTACACATTTATCGGGTCAATCGTCCAAAGAGTTTTCAATGGATATTTGTGTATCACCGGTTGTAGCAGTACGGGTGTAGGTGGTGTGCCCTTTCCTCCATTGCCGTCGGAGGAGACGTCTCATTTCTTTTGGCAAAGCAAAAATTTCCAGCATGAGCTCTCGAAGCTGGGCTTGTGTCGTGCACTACATGGGCTGCACGTATCTCCTAGGCAGTTCCCAATGACCACGTGGGGAATCACGGGAGCTCCTATATGGCGCCTTCAGCGCCAGAAAATTACTTGGCGCACGCTAGCGATCCCTATTGGGCCTTGGCCCATGACTTCTGTGCTCGTTCTCACGTTCGCTACAGTTTTTCATCCGTTTGATCTTTTCTGCTCCCTACATTCTCTTACGTACTTAAAAACGAAATATAAAATAATAATACAAATTAGAAAAACATGAAAAAGTTCATCAAATTTGAAAAAAGGTCATCAACTATGAAAAACAAATCATCAAATTTGAAGAAAAAGACATTGAATTTGAAAAAAGTTCATCGTCATTGAAAAACAATCATCAAATTTTAAAAAGTTCATCGAATTTGAAAAAAAATCAGACAAAGAATGGTCATCAAATATGAAAAAACTTCAACTTTTTTGTAAAAAGTTCATCATTTTTGAAAAGTAGTTCATCAAATTTGAAAGAAGTTCATAGAAATAGAAAAGAGAAAGAAAAAACAAACAAGCAAATAAAGGAATAAGAACCATCCAGAAAACTGCCTAGCGAACCTGGAAAAACCGATTTGGGAAGCTTAACTGGAGGCTTCCCGCGAAATAGAGAAAGTGTAAAAGGAGAAAATGATATAAGATTACACATCGGTTGCGTTGCCCTAGTGGTTAAAAAAGCCCTGCAGATCCTGAGTTTGAAATCACCTAGTGATGCTCGTAGCCCATCACATGAGCTACCCAACAATCCTGCTGCTGCACCGTTTGAGAGTCCAGACCGCCTTTTCTCACTGGGCTGCATCTTGCCATGCTGATTTGGTCAGTTGAAGCCTTCGGTGTTGAGCTAGCCACACGACTCGACACACCAGCTTCTTGTACGTACATACTCGCTACACATGTGTCCGCCTCGGCATCAGTGGCGGAGCCAGAACTTTTGTCAAGTCTGAGCAAAATTGAGGCTAAATGTCTCACCTCAAAATCAAAATCAGGTATTCAGATACACAACATATAAAATAGCACCAAACTTCCGAACCACAAATCCACAAAAATAATAACGTCAAAACATAAACACAGTAGTGGTGCAAATGTAATTTTAAAGTAAACTAATATATAACATATTAATATTCAGTTTCATATACCAAAATAAAGTTGAGACTAGACAACAGAAGACATAGAACACGCCCATGCTTAGAACCAAACTCGCATGTTGCTAGCAAAAGTATAGCTATCCAAATTAGCTTTGAAACGTCCTAGAAGACACTACAAGACTAACAAAAAGGATTTATAATTCACATAAATTAAGTGGTGTAATTTGTGAATGTGTTGAAAATAAAGAGCTTGAGAAAATAGAGATGCCCAGATAGAACATACCAATCTATACCTACTAATACTAATAAAGCAAGGTGCGTTTCTCCAATTTTTTCATCCGTTCACCACCAAAAAGATTTTTGTTCTATCCAAGATGGTACTAAATTTTTGTGCGTCCATCTGTTAGAAAAGAAAAATAGTTTTGTTCCGAAATTTGTACGTGGGCCGCACATGCTTCGGCCCAGGAAAGCAAGCCCGTTTCTTTCCTGCCCGTTCATCTGAAAAAGCATTATTTACCGCGCAGGGCGGCAAATAGTTCAAATTACGCACATGGCGCCAAAATTGGGTCCGCCTGTTCTCGTTTTTTCTCTATTCTGTTTCTGTTTTTATTTTCGTTTTTTCCTTTTATTCTTATTTTATATATTTTTCTATCCAATTTTATTTTTCTTTTTTCTTTTTCTATTTTTTCATAAATTTAATTTCATTTTTTTCCAGAATTCCATTTTTTGTTTAAATTTTCATCAAATCAGCAGAATTCAAAATTTTGCACCA
The DNA here is from genome assembly GCA_034509565.1 of Triticum monococcum. NCBI lineage: Eukaryota > Viridiplantae > Streptophyta > Magnoliopsida > Poales > Poaceae > Triticum > Triticum monococcum. Next base: position 22,731,036 of record CM067842.1, on the reverse strand, counting down.
ATTTTGAATATGTTTGGATCTTTAAATTTTTATACGCATTCCATTTTTTTCAAAACTAAAAAAATGTTCGAATTTTTAAAAAAGTGTTTACATTTTCCAAAATGGTTTGAGATTTTCAGAATAAATTGTATTTTAGAAAATTATAAAAATTAGAAAATATTCATGCTTATTGAAGTGTTCACAAATTTAAAGTATTGTTTGTGTTTGAAAAACACGTTTAAAAAATTGTATTCAATGTTCAAAACATGTGTCCATTTTCATGAATTAAAAAAATGTTTTCTTAAAAGGAGGTTCATGTTTGTGAATTTAAAAAAAACCACTTCAAGTTTTGTTCATATTTTTTCAAATTTAATGAAACAATGCTTGCATTTTTTTAGAAAAAGAATCGGGATTTAAAAAATTGTTCATATTTCGAAGAATAATCAGAATTCAATAAGTTTTACTTTATTTTTTGAAAATCTCAAAAAAGATAAAACAATGAAAAAATGTTTCGAATGTTACGCTACATTATGTTCTTAAACATTCGTTTTGGTCAATTTTTAGCAGGACCTGTTTGTTCGAATGGCTATCAGCACGTGTTCGAGATATTGAGGTCATGAGTCTACTCTTTCAACTCAGCGGTTGTTTTGGATTTTTATTCGTGTCTTACAAACACACGTGGTTTGGTTAACTGCCAGTGGCCTAACCCGGACGCGAACTGTTGTGCATTCCACTTGCCATTCGACGATAAAAGAGAATATGTTGGTTGACTATAATTAAAAGAAATTGTAGGCACATGCCAATAAAAAAGAATATGTTGGTTTGCCTCTGACTAAAAAAATGTTGGCAAGTAAGCGCTAAAATAATTAAAGAAAATAATCCTTGGTAAAGCAGAGACTACCTAGTTATGCGCCGATCATGGCAATGAAATGGGATTCACTAAATTAGTAATCCATCCAGTTACGCCACCGTAGGAGAGTGTCGTCATAACAACTATGCCCCGAAGGTCACCGTGCAGCCACAAAATGAGGAGGCAACCATAAGCTAAACACGGAGGCGGACCTGGAGGAAAAAAAAGGCACGAGTTGAGTGGTGCCCACCACACCGACCAACCCCACCACTATGAAGATCTCGCGGGCCAAACATGACCCGTGGGAACACCGCAACTCCTCGCTATATCGCCCCACCGCTGCGGAGACCATTTTGATGGACACATCAATTACCTCTCACGATGCTTCTTGCAAAAAAAAAATTCTTCCGTTGCAACGCACGGGCATATGTGCTAGTACTTTGCTAAAGAAAATGATGAGGCAAATGCCCTTCTCGAGACTTCATTGCGGTAAACATTAGTTCTTGCTCTACTAACCAAAACATCTTCATCTATAAAATTTAGTCATTTGAAATTTAAGGTAAACATTTAATTATCTAGAACAAGTCCATAAACTAAAGACTAGGCTTATGATGTGATGATCATCCTCGGTTGTCAGTTCCCCACCGCCTGACCTCAAAATTTAAGCCCTAAATCTATCAATCATCCAAGCAGTTAGAGCATCTCCAGCCGTTCGGCCCCCCAGGGTGCCTAAAAAGAGCAGCCTGGGGGCGAAACGACGCTAGATTGGCCCCTGGGGGCGACCTAGCTCCCAGTCACGCCCCCAGGCGCCGCCCCCAGGACGCGGGAATTTGAAACTTGGTCGTTCCCGCTCACAAAAGACGCCACAAGTCCGACGATCACATGCCATAGTTCGGCAATCGGATAAATAGTCTGGCATACAAAAAAAGAACGCCCCAATTCTGGACGCGTGCGCAACGCATCACTCGGCGGGGTCGGCCTCCGGCGTCAGCGGAGTTGGCGTGCGCGGGCTTGGCGGTGTCGGAGCTGCTTCTGTGCTGGGCGGCGTCGGCACGGCTTCAGTGCTGCTGGGCGTCATGGAGGCATCATCGCTCGGGCTTGGCGGCGGCTTCGGCGCGGGCGCCGGAGTTGGCGGCGCCGTCGTCGGCAGCTGGTTTAGGATGAGGCTGCGCTCCGCCATGTACCACGCCTTGAGCTTCTTGTCGTTGCTCTGGAGCATGTTCGCCCTGCCCATCAGAAAAGCCAGGTCAGTGTTCCTCTTCGTCGCGGCGACGTTGGTCCGGAGCAGGTCGAGCTTGACGGCGCTGTTCGTCATCAACGCCGACCACCGCGCCTCTGTCTTCTCTTCACGCAGGGCGGCCCCGGCCTGTGCGTCGGCGAGGCAATGCTCGATGGACTCCTGCACTCGCGCGGTAGCCGCGTCGGCGTGTTTCCCCTTCCTGCCCCCTTTGTTGCCGTCCGGGCGCCCTTCTGACGCTCCCGGCGTCGGCGCGTCCGGCTTGTAGGTCTCCTTGGCGAGGGTGCGCCGTAGTTCCGCCCACTTCTCGCACTTTGTCGATCCACTTGAAGACGTGGAGGTACTTGAATTCTTGGTCGCTGTTGTCCTGGCGATACATGGCGAACATGCGCAGCAGTTGCGCCGAGGAACAAACAGTTGGCGGGCGCACACGACGAAGAGAAGCGGGAGACCGGCATGCCATACCTGATCCTCAATGTTGGAGCCACTCTCTGAGCGAGCCGCGATCTCCTCGACGATCCCATGCCATTTGTTGCACGTCGCCTGGATGAGCCCCCAATGGTTCAACATTGCCTCGACCCGCGCTGCATGTAGACGACTTTGAAGTAGGGGTCGACGAGTTTGCGCTCGTCGAACTCGGCCTTGATGTGCTCCTAGTACGTCTCGATGCTTTGGTTCGTGCCGGTGGTCGGGTCGAGGCAGACAACTTTCCACGCTTCGGCGAGACATTCCTGCTCGTTGGACGCCCACTTGATGCGCGGATCGCCGGTCCTGGCCGCCCCCTGCTTCTTCTTGCGCCTCCTGGCCGAAACAGTCGCCGGCTCCTCCTCCTCCTCCTGCTGCTGCTGCTCGTCCGGCTCCTCCTTGCCGTACTCGACCTCGCCGTCCATGCCGCCGCTGAGGTCCACCATGTCGTCCTGGGTAGCGAACCCGGGGGACGCGGCGGCCGCGGCCGAGCCTGCTGCGATGATGTCGTCCATGCCGGCGTCTGTCGCGTCGGTGTCGCCGAGGTGCAGCGCGCAACGGCAGAGAGGGGGCGTCGGGGAGGACGCGTAGGCCGGCGGCGAGTACTTGTATGGAGGGTACTGCACGCCGGCAAAGGCTGGCGAGGGCGTGCGCTGGGCCGGGTGTCCATGGGGGAAGGTGACCTTGTGGTTGAACCCACTGTGCGCGTCCCCGTCGGTGTACTCCGGCGACGGCGTGCATCCCCATGGTTGCGGCGATGACGAGAAGCCGCCCGGAGAGCCGACGCTTTGCTGGCTCCAGGGCGCGTACTGGGCGGGGCCGCCGGGTGGATTCATCATCCCACCCGAGCCGCCTCGGCTTGATCCGCCGCCACCGCCGCACGCGCCGCGCTGTCCCGGGCCTTCTTGGCGTTGGCCCTGTTCCGCCGGTCCGCGGTGACCGCCTCCCGTCGCTGAACTTCCGCCCTCCAGTCGGCGTTGAACATGCGCGGTGGCTTGGATGGCGGCGCCCTCGGCTTCCTCTGGTTCGGCTAGGCGACGATGGCAGTGGTAGCTGTCGCGGCGCGGGGGATCACGTACTTCTTCGGCGGCATGGCGGCCGGCTAGGAGGCGAACGGGAGCGAGATTGGCGGGAGGACTGGAGAGAATGAGAGGGAAGTGGGGGGAAAAGCGGGAAGAAACGGCCGGAAGAGGCTCTCGACTCGCAGACAGAGCAGCCCCACGCCCCTTTTCGCTTGTGCCGGTGCCCCCAGTGCGCCGGGTTCGGCTCAAGTTCGCCGGCGCCAGTTTCGACCCAAGCCGGCGAAAAACGGGCTCCTGGAAACGCGACTGGGCCGATTTTTGCCCGCCGGCGCTAAAAAAAACGTCTGGAAAAAGCCTGTTTGGGGCGCGGCTGAAGATGCTCTTAGCAATCTTATCTAATCATAAAAAAGACGAGACGATGAGATTTCATGGATGTAAGCCATTCTTGACGATGGATTTGCTCCGCCCAACACCGGCCGCGCACCCAGGCCAGCCTCCACTCGCCGCCAGTCCATTTCACGATATGTGAGAAACAAACAACTACAGTGCCGAAAACATGGCTGTGACTACTCGTGTATACCTCTCAAATGATTATTTTAGAAGAAGGGAATTTAGCACCCTAGGGCCGCTGAACATTATGCTTGGTAGGCCTAGTTAGTTAGTCCATCACTAGAATATTAGTCAGACGCTTAGTAGGTCTAATTAACTAGCCCATTGGTTATCACATACGTGCATGGACTTTTGATTTTAGAACCGTGAAGGTTTAGAGTTTGGCACATACAAATTTACTTAAAACGGTAGGTAGATACTGTATATAGGAAACTATGATGGACTCATATGAAATAACTTTGGGGTTTATGGAATTGGATGCACAAGCAGTATTCCCTCTTAGTACAAGTGAAGGCTAGAAAGAGACTGGGAAGCGACCAGCTAGAGAGCGACAACAGTCATGAACATGCATTAAAATGAATCAACACTGAATGCAAGCATGAGTAGGATATAATTCACCATGAACATAAATATCGTAGAGGCTATGTTGATTTTGTTTCAACTACATGCATGAACATGTGCCAAGTCAAGCCACTCGAATCGTTCAAAGGAGGATACCACCCTATCATACCACATCACAACTATTTTAATAGCATGTTGGCATGCAAGGTAAACCATTATAAACTCCTAGCAAATTAAGCATGGCATAAGCAACTATAATCTCTAATTGACATTGCAAACATGTTTCATTCATAATAGGCTGAATCAGGAACAATGGACTAATCATATTTACAAAAACAAGAGAGCTCGAGTTCATACTAGATTTTCTCATCTCAATAAGTTCATCATATATCGTCATTATTGCCTTTCACTTGCACGACCGAATAGTGTGGATAGCAACAATAGTGCACGTGCATTGGACTAAGCTGTAATCTACATGCATTCAATTCAAGGGAGAAGATAAGGTAATATGGGCTCTTTGTTAGATCAACAATAATGCATATGAGAGCCACTCAACATTTTCATCATGGTCTTCTCCCCTCGACCCCCAAAGAAAAGAAATAAAATTATTTACACGGGAAAGCTCCCAACAGGAAAAGAATAACGAGAAATCTTTTTGGGTTTTCTTTTTAATTACTACTACTACAAGCATGGAAAGTAAACTAGATAAAAGCTACAACTAAATTTTTTCTTTTTTCTTAACGTTTTTCAAACACACAAGAAGAAAGCTTAAAAAGAAAATAAACTAGCATGGATGATACAATGAAAAAGTATGAGCACCGACAACTGGCATGAGTGTGTGAACATAAATGTAATGTCGGTGAGAAATACGTACTCCCCCAAGCTTAGGCTTTTGGCCTAAGTTGGTCTATGGCCACGGCTGACCTGGTGAATATCCGAAGTTGAAGCTGGGGTCGTACTGAGATGCATCAACTACTGCCTGAAGGGCTGCAGCTTGGAGGCGGGCTGCATCCGTCCTCCTCTCGTACTCGTTCGCCTCCTCCCTGCTTATAACATATCTCGCTGTTGCCTGAAAGTCAAAGAAAGTAGGAGCAGGGAGAGCGACATGATAGGTACGTCATCTGTCAAAGATTAGTTGGTATTGGAGGGACTGATCGTTCCTCTCAACAAACTAATGACGAACCATAGCATTATAATCTAAGTAAGCAAGAGGCAACTCAATATCATCTCCACGTATGGGTATCTCAAGAAAATCAGCTAAACGGGTTGCATAAATTTCACCAAAGAAATCTCCATTAATACTATTATTATGCAACCTACGTGCAACAATGGCCCCAAGTTATATTGTCTATCTCCTAATACAACACTCTTGAGAACACTAAGATCAGGAACACACATATGACATGCCTCATCCTTACTGTTAATGCATCTACCCACGAAGAGAGCAAAATAATGTATGGCAGGAAAATGAATGCTCCCTATGGTAGCTTGTGTTATTTCTCTAGATTCCCCCACAGTGATACTAGCAAGAAATTCTTTAAATTCAGACTTGCGAGGTTCACTAGCACTGCCCCACTGCGGGAGTTTACAAGCAGTATTAAAATCTTCTAGGTCCATGGTATAAAGATCAAATAGGACATTGCGAGAATTGCGTGAGGATGTAATTTTAGACCTTCTCACAAATGAATCAGTTAAATAGAGGTATTGCCGGCACTTATCTGCCTCGAAGCTCTCAAGGTCATCGTTACGCACATATGCGTCAAATTCTTCCTTGATGCCTGCCTCGACCATGAAATCCTCTGACGGCCATTCACAAGCCTGCACTTGAGCCTCCCTTGGGAGTTCATTATCCGGCTCGCGTATTGCGGGCTTGGGCCTTGCTTCCTTGAGGAACCACCTTGGTACATTTTCCTAAACATATTTCTTCCTCTGAAAAATTTCTGAAATTTTTAATGACTCAAGATAAAAGTGAACCAAACTCAACAAAATTGATAGCAACTACTCCTACAGGTGCCTAGAGGCTATATCATGCATTAAAACTACTTTTGACCACATAAATTTGACATGCAAGCTCAAGAACAGGGTCACCTAAGCAGCAAAAATTTGTAATAAATAAAGCACTAGAACAAAATCTAATTGGACCATTGGAGGAGTCAAAAACCGAAGAACAATCCCCCAAAGCAGTTTTGTGAATGGAGCTTCGAGCAATGAGATCGAAAATGGCTGCAAGATGAGCTAGAACTCGGGTTTGAGCTGGCTAGTGATTTTTTCTGGAGGAAGAGTGAGTGTGTGGGTGGTGGAATAAGTGGAGGGGACCCACGTGGGGTCCATGAGGCAGGAGGGCGCGCCCAGGGGGTAGGGCGCGCCCTCCACCTTCGTGGGCACATGGTGAGGCCCCCTGGTGTGTTCTTAGTGCCAATAACTCTTAAATATTCTGGAAAAAAATCATATTTCATTTTCAGGGCATTTGGAGAACTTTTATTTTCGGGGTATTTTTTTATTGCAAGGATAATTCAGAAAACAAAAAGAAAATACTATTTTTGCTTTATATAATATAAATAACACAAAGTAAAAAGAGGGTACAGAAAGTTGTGCTTTGTAACTTCATTCATCTCATGCTCATCAAAAGGAATCCACTAACAAGGTTGATCATGTCTTGTTAACAAACTCATTCCGAATCGCATGAAACCGGAGAAATTTCGAATAACATTAGGTTACCTCAACGGGGATATGCACGTCCCCAACAATAAGAATATCATATTTCTTCTTGACAGTAGGAAGAGGAAATTCAATACCTCCAATAGTGATCGTTGAAAATTTTCCAATAGAATTAATACTATGGACTTGAGGTTGTTTTCTCGGAAAGTGTACCGTATGCTCATTACCATTAACATGGAAAGTGACATTGCCTTTGTTGCAATGAATAACAGCCCCTGCAGTATTCAAAAAAGGTCTTCCAAGAATAATGGACATACTATCGTCCTCGGGAATATCAAGAATAAAAAAGTCCGTTAAAATAGTAACGTTTGCAACCACAACAGGCAGATTCTCACAAATACCGACAGGTATAGTAGTTGATTTATCAGCCATTTGTAAAGATATTTCAGTAGGTGTCAACTTATTGAAATCAAGTCTATGATATAAAGAGAGAGGCATAACACTAATACCGGCTCCAAGATCACATAAAGCAATTTTAACATAGTTTCTTTTAATAGAGCATGGTATAGTTGGTATTCCGGGATCTCCAAGTTTCTTTGGTATTCCACCCTTAAAATTATAATTTGCAAGCATGGTGGAAATTTCAGTGATAACCCACAAGTATAGGGGATTGCAACAGTTTTCGAGGGTAGAGTATTCAACCCAAATTTATTGATTCGACACAAGGGGAGCCAAAGAATATTCTCAAGTATTAGCAGCTGAGTTGTCAATTAAATCACACCTAGAAACTTAATATCTACAGCATGGTATTTAGTAGCAAAGTAATATGATAGTAGTGGTAAAGATAGTAAAAGGTAACGGAATAGCAATAGCAACGGAAAAGTAAATATATGGAAAGCTCGTAGGCAATGGATCGGTGATAGAGAATTATGCCGGATGTGGTTCATCATGTAACAGTCATAACCTAGGGTGACACGGAACTAGCTCCAATTCATCAATGTAATGTAGGCATGTATTCCGAATATAGTCATACGTGCTTATGGAAAAGAATTTGCATGACATCTTTTGTCTTACCCTCCCGTGGCAGCGGGGTCCTAGAGGAAACTAAGGGATATTAAGGCTCCTTTAAATAGAGTACCGGACCAAAGCATTAACACATAGTGAATACATGGACTCCTCAAACTACGGTCATCACCGGAAGTTGTCCCGATTATTGTCACTTTGGGGTTGCCGGATCATAACACATAGTAGGTGACTATAGACTTGCAAGATAGGATCAAGAACTCACATATATTCATGAAAACATAATAGGTTCAGATCTGAAATCATGGCTGAGGGAGTCCTGGATTAGGGGGTGTTCGGATAGCCGGACTATACCTTTGGCCGGACTCCTGGACTATGAAGATACAAGATTGAAGACTTCGTCCCGTGTCCGGAAGGGACTTTCCTTGGCGTGGAAGGCAAGCTTGGCGATACGGATATTTAGATCTCCTACCACTGTAACCGACTCTATGTAACCCTAACCCTATCCGGTGTCTATATAAAACGGAGGGTTTTAGTCCGTAGGACAACATACACATCAACAATCATACCATAGGCTAGCTTCTAGGGTTTAGCCTCTCTGATCTCGTGGTAGATCTACTCTTGTACTACCCATATCATCAATATTAATCAAGCAGGACGTAGGGTTTTACCTCCATCCAAAGGGCCTGAACCTGGGTAAAACTTCGTGTCCCTTGCCTCCTGTTACCATCCGGCCTAGACGCACAGTTCGGGACCCCCTACCCGAGATCCGCCGGTTTTGACACCGACATTGGTGCTTTCATTGAGAGTTCCTCTGTGTCATCGCCGTCAGGCTCGATGGCTCCTACGTCATCGATAGCGATGCAATCTAGGGTGAGACCTTCCTCCCCAGACAGATCTTCGTCTTCGGCGGCTTCGCACTGCGGGCCAATTCACTTGGACACCTGGAGCAGATCAAAAGCTACACCCCTGGCCGTCAGGTCTGATTTGGAAGTTTAAACTACACGGCTGACACCCGCGGGGACTTGATCTTCGATGGATTCGAGCCACTGCCGAGCGCGCCGCACTGTCCCGACAAGCATGATCTAGCTCTGCCGCCGAACAGTGCCCTGGAGGCCGCACCCGCATCAGCTCCGATCCTTAATTCGGAGCCAACTGCGCCGATCGAGGATGGGCGGTTGGACGCCGCCTCGGGGGCTGCGATCCCAATGGCGATTGAGCCGAACACCAGCCCCGCACTCCGCGAGACTCATGACTCCATGGAGCCGGACTCCTTTCCGGACTCCGAACCCTCCGCGCCCCGGCCAATCGAATCCGATTCGGCGCCGATCATGGAGTTTACTGCCACAGACATCTTTCAGCACTCGCCTTTTGGCAATATTCTGAAGTCACTGAAGTCTCTCTCTTTATCAGGAGAGCCCTGGCCGGATTGCGGCCAGCAAGGTGGAGATTCGGACGATAAAGAAATTCAAAGCCCACCCACCACCCACTTTGTAGACACTGTCAATGATTTAACCGACATGCTCGACTTCGGCTCCGAAGACATCGACGGTATGGACACCGATGAAGGAGACGGTGAAGAACCAGCGCCTATTGGGCCCTGGAACACCACCTCGTCATATGACGTATACATGGTGGAGCAACAAAAGATGACGACGAGGAGCGGAAGGACGCACCGAAGGCTTGTTCCCTCGAAAAGCAGTCAGAGCAGCGACGCAAGCGCCGCCCCAAATCCCGCCTCGACAGAAATAGCGATCACACAGACCCAGCATTGGAGTAGGGCGAACCGCTGCCGGACAATGGCAATCCAGACAATCAAACCGAACAAACACACCCTATCAAGGATAATGGTCCGGACGACATAACGCCGGACAAACACCCAAAGCAGCAGACTGCCCGTAAAAGGCTTGTTGCCACCGCGAGGAGTCTGAAAAAGCAGAAGCAAAGGCTCAAGGCTGCGCAAGACACACTCCACATTAGATGGAGCAAAATACTCAACATAACAGCGAGGTACGGCGACAATCGCCCCTCCAAGAGCTACCCAAAGCGGAAGCTGCTACCCGAATTCGATGAGGAGGCCTCAGACCCCCCACAACCAAATATCAAAGAAGCCACCTGGTCGGATTGACGACCCCTCTACCAACACAGAGCAGCATACAACGCCGCTCTCAATACAATACGCTACCCATGCGAAGGCTCGCACCCAACGGACGGCGCAACAAGATCCATCTATGGACCATGCAAGCGCGCCCCAGCATACAATGCAACACAACAAACATCCGAACAACGCGGCACACCCAGCTACAGGGGAGCCGCACACCCCCTGTGTTTCACCGATGAGGTGCTGGACCATGAATTTCAAGAGGGATTCAAACCCGTAAACATAGAGGCATACGACGGAACAACAGACCCCGGAGTCTGGATTGAGGACTACATCCTTCACATCCATATGGCTCGAGGAGACGATCTCCACACCATCAAGTACTTACCCCTCAAGCTCAAAGGGCCAGCTCGTCACTGGCTCAAAGGCCTCCCCGAAAGCTCCATTGGAAGTTGGGAAGAGCTCGAAGACGCCTTTCGGGAAAATTTTCAAGGGACTTATGTCCGACCTTCGGATGCAGACGATTTGAGTCATATAACTCAACAGCCCGGAGAGTCAGCCTGAAAGCTTTGGAACATGTTTCTTACTAAAAAGAACCAGATTGTCGACTGTTCGGACGCCGAAGCCTTGGTAGCTTTCAAGCATAGCGTCCGCGACGAATGCCTCGCCAGACACCTCGGCCAAAATAAGCCGAGAACGATGGCCGCATTAACAAACCTCATGACCCGCTTTTGCGCGGGTTAGGACAGCTGGCTAGCCAGATGCAGCAGCAGCGACCCCAGTACATCCGAAGTTAGAGATGGAAATGGGAAATCACGGCGCAACAGCAATAGCAAACACCGGATTAAAGAAGATAGCACGAAGGGCATGGCAGTAAATGCCGGATTCAAAAGCTCTCGGCCAGGTCAAAAGCCGCCCCCTAAAGGCACTAGGGACGAACTGTCTAGCCTCAACAAAATTCTGGACCAAGTATGCTAGATCCATAGTACCCCTGGTAAACCCGCTAATCATACCCACAGAGAATGTTGGGTCTTCAAGCAGTCCGGCAAGCTCAACGCCGTACACAAGGGGGAGGATACACCAAGTGAAGACGAGGACGAGCCTTCCAAACAAGACACGGCGGACCAAAAGAAATTTCCACCAGAAGTCAAAACAGTAAACGTGTTACACATGATCAAGGGAAAAAACAACACGGCGCTCCCAGGAAAACATACCCAAGTGCCTGTCACCGCGAAGTCCTGCCACTGGTCATCTCAACCGATTACTTTCGACCATCACGATTACTCAGCAAGTATCCGGCACACAGGATGGGCTGCCCTGGTATTAGACCCAGTAATTGACGGATATCACTTCACACAAGTCTTGATGGACGGCGGCAGTAGCCTAAACCTAATATATCAGGATACAATCCGCGGGATGGGGTTAGACCCAACACAAATTCGCCATAGCAATACTACCTTTAAAGGAGTAACGCCAGGCCCAGGGGCTCGTTGTACGGGCTCCCTCTCATTACAAGTTACATTCGGCTCCCCCACTACTAGGAAAAGGGCTATAGATGGAAATGACACTAGTGGCGCACCAGACATGTGGTGCGCCATTACTATATACTAATGGCGCACCATCTGTTGGTGCGCCATTAGTGTGGAAGACACTAATGGTGCACCAGGCACACGGTGCGCCACTAGTAACAAAATGTTTTTTTTTCATTTTTTCAAACATACTAATGGCGCATCCGGGCAGAGTGCGCCATTAGTAGTTAGAACTACTAATGGCGCACCAGCCATAGAGTGCGCCACTACTATATTTTTTTTACTTTTTTGCAAAACTACTAATGGCGCACCGTTGCATAGTGCGCCATTACAAGTTTAAACTAGTAATGGTGCACTGTGCCACGGTGCGCCATTAGTATCAATTTTTTTTTACTTTTTTGCAAAACTACTAATGGCGCATGTCTGTGTGGTGTGCCATTAGTATGTTGGGTTACTAATGGCGCATGTCTCTGTGGCGCGTCATTAGTAACCTGGGACCAGCTAGATATTTTTGGACAGCCACACCTACACACTCACTTTCCCCACTTCATTCCCCCCACCTCCTTCTCTAAGTTTGTCGGCTGCCTCCTCCTCCTCACCTAATTTGCCCCATAGATTCATCAAAATTAAGTGTTGAAATTACCTTTTTTTGATAGGTAAGTAAGGGGAAAGCTATCTTCATGTTGTAGATCTACTTTTTTTTTCTCCCTAGTTCGCTCCAACAACGTGCACATGCACTTTTTGTGGCCTAGCTAGATCTATGTATGTTTGTGGTGTTGCATATGTTTGTGGTGTTGCATATATGTTTGTCTTTGTAGGTACCGGTATTTGAAATGCGATAGTTGCCAATATTTTGCCGGAATGTTGATTCATTTCCGTTTCGGCGAGAATTTTGACACTATGCATTCTTTTTGGTCCTATTTTTAGGGAAAGTCATGCCAAATTTTTTCTTGGTTCTAAAATATCGTTTTGCTCTACCCCGCAGGAGACCATGGTCCGCACGATGACCGAAGGCATTGTGAATAGGTTTTTGAGCTCCGCGAAGGCTGAGATGCTTCAAAAGAACGAGACGAGAGCCTTATTGCGGACCCGGATTTCGGGCAGGTGCGGGACCACCTGCTCTTGCGTGGTTTCATGGATGGCTATCGGTGGCAAGGTGATGAAGATGACTATGAAGTCGCCCATGGGGGCCGGGCAAGAAATGAGGAAGGGCAGCAAGACAACCACCGCGGCTCGGGCGGGCGAGAAGACGAAGAATCTGCAGGACATGATCACGACGGTGATGCTGTACACAGTCATCATGTAGAAGATGCCGGACATGATGATGAGGAAGATGCCGGAGCAGACGAAGGGCATGATCATGAAGATCTAAATGCCGGAGGAGCAGACGACTGTGGACCATCGATGGACTGGGTGCAGGACCCTCATATTCAAGAGCTGCTTCTCAAGCAGACGGATAATGCAAGAGCTGCCGCCCGAGAGAAAAGCCAAGCTGGATCGACTAGAGATAGACGCGGTTACTCCATTGTATGAAGGATGCAGACCCGAGGATACCCGCCTGAAAGTAACACTCATGGCTTTGGAGATGAAGGTAAAACACAAAATGACCGACGCATGCTTCGACGAGAACATGTCATTCTGGCACGAACGTCTTCTCAAGGGGAACAAGTGCCCGGCCAGTTTCGAGGAGGCGAAGAAAGTCGTGTGTCCTCTGGATTTACCGCACGTGAAATACCATGTGTGCATGAACAATTGCATCATTTATCGAGGGGAGCACGCGGAGTCTACCATATGTCCGGTGTGTGCCGTCACTCGATACAAGAAGAGGAAGAAAGCTCCTCGAAAAGTGGTGTGGTACTTTCCGATCACTCCTCGTCTGCAGCGGTATTTCGCGGACCCTAAGGTAGCAAAGCTCCTGCGTTGGCATGCAGATAGGGAGGAGAAGAAGCGAGAAGATGACGCAAATGATCCGGAGATAAATAAAAAAGACAAGATGCTGAGGCACCCTAAGGATGGGAGCCAGTGGCAAGCGTTGAACTTCGAGCACCCAGAATTTGGCAAGGATCCAAGGAACATCGTGTTGGGCGCGAGCACCGATGGAGTCAATCCGTTTGGCAGCCAGAGAAGCACACATAGCACCTGGCCTGTGTTTGTGTGGATGTACAACCTTCCCCCCTGGTTGCACATGAAGAGGAAGTACATTCACATGAGTATGCTAATTGAAGGGCCGAAACAATCAGGGAACGACATCAATCTGTATCTGGGGCTGCTGAAAGACGAGCTAGACACGCTGTGGAAAACGCCAGCCAATACGTGGGACGCCGCAGAGAAAGAATATTTCCCTATGAGAGCCGCACTGCTCACAACGGTGCACGACTATTTCGGTTACGGATATCTCGCGGGGCAGGTGGTCCATGGATTTTCTGGATGCGTCAGGTGCATGGATGACACAACGTATCGCCATCTAGATAGAGATCCCGGGTCTTCAAAAACCGTGTTCATGGGACATCAAAGGTGGCTTCGCGACGATGACCCGTGGAGGAAACGCAAGGATCTATTCGATAGTGAAACCGAACTCCGAAGACACCCGCGTACGAGGAGCGGCGAGGAAATAGACGGGCTGTTGAAAAATTGGAAAGATTGCCCACTACCGGGAAAGAAGCAAAAGGCGCAAGAGCTGGGAAAGAAGCGAAAGGCGCCAGAGCCGCTTCTAAAGGTATGGAAAACAAGGTCTGTTTTCTGGGACTTGCCGTACTGGAAGATCCACCGTGTGCCTCACAGCCTTGATGCCATGCATATCACGAAGAACGTGTGCGAGAGTCTGCTTGGTACCCTGCTCAACATGCCAAAGAGGACCAAAGATGGGCCGAAAGCAAGGGCAGACTTGAAATCAATGGGCATCACGCAGGAGCTTCACGCTAATGATGATGATGATGAGGCGAAGCAGGACACAGAAAGTCGTCGCAAAGGCAGAAAGGCCAAGAAGACCGGAAATGACTACCCTCCCGCGTGCTTCACTCTATGTTAGGAGGAGATCGAGCATTTTTTCACCTGCCTTGTAGGAGTAAAACTTCCTTACAGTTACGCGGGGAAGATAAGCAGATACCTAGACCCAGCGAAGCAGAAGTTCAGCGGGATGAAGTCTCACGACTGTCACGTGCTGATGACGCAGATAATTCCAGTTGCAATCCGTGGGATCATGGACGCGCACATCCGTGAAACGCTATTTGGCCTATGCAACATTTTCGATGTCATCTCTCGGAAGTCGGTTGGCGTGAGGCAGCTCAGAAGGCTATAGGAAGAGATCGAGGCGATACTATGCGAGCTTGAGATGTACTTCCCACCCGCATTCTTCGACGTTATGGTGCATCTGCTGGTCCATATCGTGGAGGATATCATCCAATTCGGGCCGACGTTCCTGCACAGCATGATGCCGTTTGAAAGAATGAATGGTGTCATCAAAGGATACGTTCGCAACATGTCACGTCCAGAGGGAAGTATAGCCAGGGGCTTTCTGACCGAAGAGTGCATCTCCTACTGCACGAATTATCTAGGCATCGAGAACCCCGTTGGTCTTCCCGTCAACAGGCACCTCGGCAGGCTCGCTGGATGGGGTCACCGTGAGGGTCGCCGCGAAATGCATGTCGACTTCGACGGTCGACTCGGCGACTTTGAAAGAGCAAACCTAGTCGCGCTACAACACATAGACGTGGTCGATCCTTGGGTGGTAGAGCACAAAACCTTTATTGAGAAGACGTACAATGACCGAGGCCAACAGAGGACAGACGGAGATATAATCAAAGAGCACAACTCATGTTTCATGCGTTGGTTCAAGCAGAAGCTTCTGTCGTACCCTTTAGATGAGGATTCTTCCGCGGAAGAACAACTCATATTTGCCTTGTCACAGGGCGCCGAGCACAACCTGATGACCTATGAGGCGTACGATATCAACCGCTACACATTCTACACCGAGGACAAGGACATGAAGAGCGATGGTTATCAGAACTCCGGGGTAACGATGGAATCCTACACCGGTAACAACAAGGACAGATACTACGGAAGGATCGAGGAGATCTGGGAGCTGAGCTACGCTGGAGAGAAGGTCCCGATGTTCCGTCTCAGATGGGCCAAGAGCATCCTAAAAGAAGACCGATATTTCACCACCATGGTTATACCCGAAGCCAAATCCAAGACCGCGGGCGCAAATGTCACCGCGAAAAATGAGCCATGGGTACTGGCTTCCCAAGTGGACCAATGCTTCTTCATTACCGACCCGTCAAAACCTAGTCGTGTTGTCGTGAGGAGAGGCAAAAGGAAGATCATCGGAATGGATGGAGTAGCCAATGAGCAAGACTTCGACAAGTACGGCGACCCGAAGATCGAACATGACGACGACGATGAAGTAGCAGCATACACCACAAGAAGAAGCAGGACCACCCTACCTAAAGGACGCCCGTTCCACAGAAGAACTCCATTTGCGAAAAAGAAGGGCAAGAAGATTATGAACAGATAGCTAGCTAAGATCGACTGTATTTAAATCGTAGTCTTCATTTCTCGGTTGTATTTCATGGGCACTTTTTGATATCATGAATATTTTTAAATTTCATGGGCACTTTTTGAATTCATGAATATTTTTTCAAATTCGATGATATTTTTTCATATTCAACATGATAAAATATTGAATATTCATGAGGACACTTGATCTCGATCCCCCTCCATCTCGATCTCGATTCCCCCTCCATCTCGATCTCGATCCCACCCGCGCCTCCTCTCCCCTCTTCATTTTTTAAAAAATAATAAAAAAGTGTAGACTACAATTGTTGTTAAACAACAATTATTACTGTTTTTATAAAAAAATATTACTGTTTCATATTCATATTCATTTTCTAAAAAATTATTACATGCAACAAAAAAAAATTACTTATGGCGCACCTCTGGCTGGTGCGCCATTGCTATATATAAAAAAAGATTACTAATGGCACACCTCTGCCTGGTGCGCCATTGCTATGTAAAAAAAGATTACTAATGGCGCACCTCTGCCTGGTGCGCCATTGCTATGTAAAAAAAAGATTACTAATGGCGCACCGACCGCAGGTGCACCATTAGTAAGATTCCCCCCTAGCTAATTCCCTCCCTCTCGCCAGATCCCCTTCGTCCCTCTCCCTCGCCCCCCTAGCTAATCCCCCCTGCCCCGACCCACGCCGCCGCCGCCCCCGCGCCTCCGTCTCCGTCGCCGCCCCAACGCCGCCGCCGCCCCCGCGCCTCCGTCTTCGTCGCCGCCCCCACGCCGCCGCCGCCCCCGCGCCTCCGTCTCCGTCGCCGCCCCGCGCCTCCTCATCGCGGTCAGGTAACCCTCATCCCTCTGCCTCTCTTCTCCTCTCTTCCTCCTCTCTTCTCCTCTCTTCCTCCTCCTTCTGCTTCTCTTCTCCTCTCTTCCTCCTCTACCTCTCTTCTCCTCTCTTCCTCCTCTCCTCTTAGGTAACCCGAACTTAATTTTGTGATGGTGCAGGAGGATCAGGAGGCAAGTTGCAGTGCTGCAAGTGGCAAGAAGAAGAGCAGCAAGCATTAGATGCTTGCACTCCTGCTCTTATTTGCTTTTGAAGCAAAGTTTTTTTCCTAGCTGGAATAACACAGTAAAAAAGAAGTGTATGAACAAGTTGTTGCTTTTTGCTGTGAATGTGCAGGTGTTCCTGGGCGGAGGGAGAGGATAGAGGCACAGGGAGGAGAAGAGCACCTGGACCAGAGGTGAGAATGAATGAGCTGGTGTTTAAACCATGGCTAACTTAATTTGTGTTTGGGGTTGGAGCTGGGAAAGAGAGACAGGGGGATAGGAGGGGGGAGGGGAAAGAGAAATGTTTATTTTAGGGTTTTATTAGACTCAAGATTCTGGTGTTTAACCCTGTTGTGTTGCTTCTAGAAATAATATAGAAGCTGTGAAAAAGAAATCTGTGGAGTTGGCACTTTACATAAGGTTGTAGATCATTGTAGTGTCCTAATGTCTAAGACTGTTGCATTGGAGGTTCATCTTGCAAACATATCAGAACTTGCAAACATTTTATTACTTGTTGCATTGGAGGTTCATCTTGTCTTGAGGCAAACAAATCAGCATTGGAGGCTCATCTTTGAGGCTCATCTTTATTACATATCAGAACTTGCAAACAAATCTGTGAAAGACTTGTAAAGTTGCTGGGTTTTGTCTCTGCCATTGTGTCATGATAAATTTGCAGGTACCCCGAGAGGCCCTTGAGTTTGCTAGAATGTCGATTAACTTCCATTCCGGCAAATTCGGGTACTCCATATGTCCTATTTTCAGCAAAGGTCATGCTGAAATTTTCCGTGAATTTTAGCATGACTTTGCTAAAAATAGGACATATGGGGTACTTGCGACTAATGCATGGGCCGGGGTATCTTAGTACTTAGTTAAGTAGGATCAACTGCCCCGCCATTCTTGCTGCATTAAACCATAGGTGGCAATAGAGCCAAGTGATTAGGCCCTAAACCCTAGATGATAAACCCAACATAGGTGGCAATAGAGCCAAGTGATTAGTGCCAAGTGATTAGGCCCAACCTAGGGTGCCTCGGCATCGATAAACCCTAAATGATGAAAACTTAACTTGGCTTCTATAGGGTGCCTCATTGTTGATGAGAACCTAAATGATGTATGCTTAGGCTTTTAGGGTGCCTCGGCGTCGACAAAACCTAAATGATGAAAGCTTAGGCTTTTAGGGTGCCTCGACGTCGACAAACCCTAAATGATAAAACCTTGGCTTTTAGGGTGCCTCGGTGTCGATAAGAACCTAAATGATGAAAGCTTAGGCTTTTAGGGTGCCTCGGTGTCGACCAACCCTAAATGATAAAAGCTTAGCTTTTAGGATGCTTCGGTGTCGACAAACCCTAAATGATGTAGTTTTGAATTATGAACGTAGGATATGTCGTCATCATCATCGGACGATGAAAGTCTCCCGACGGAGTGCGACTGGTGCCACGATGATCGAGGTCTGTGCGACATGCCTCACCTGGACGATGATCGGCGCTTCAGCATTAAGCTCGAGGAGACCTTCGAAGTTGAAACGGTACACAACGACGACAAGTGTTATTTTCATAATTAAGCATGACTTCCACTATTTCAACGTGTAATTTTCGTCTTTTACAATTCGAGTATAGCTTATCCCATGCCATGCAAGACGCTATGTCTTGGAGAGGATGGATTTTGAAGACCATGAAATTTCCGAAACAAAGAAAATTCACTTAAGGACTCATCACGATGTGGACTCTGAAGTAAATCTATATAATTCTGGGAGCGTAACCCATTTTGGTTGCAAAAATTGGGAAGCATTTTGCAAGATGTATGGTTTTGATGAGGGTATGCTTATCACCATGGATCTTGGTAATCCTGACATCAACCAACACAATATGGACATTTGGGTCCTTGTTGATACGCCTCCAGTTCTACCGCTATGTGAGTTTCTCAAACATAGTTATTAGCTAATTTATATTGTTTATTTAAAAATAGTTAACAACTTATTTCCATTGACAGCTTATTTTTATTGTTCAAAGAATGTGCGGGAGATGGTAGACAAAACCCACTACACCGATGGCTCCGAATTAACAACTTACAAGGAGAAAACTCATCTGGTCGGATTTTGTACTAACATTGAGAATTACATTATCCACAATCAAACTCCTCAACATTATGGTAAATACGTGCCACTAGTGCATGTGTTCAACTACGGTAACTACCATGGAGATACCATGGTAAGATTTTTACTATTACGACATCCGTGCATCTTTTGCATAATTCTAAAACAAGTACATCATTGCTAACTATGAAGTTATTACTATGTTTTTCAACAGATAATCCCAGAGAATTGTGTGCCTCATATGATGTATCTGAAAGGTAGTGTTAATGTTTTGAACATACAGCCAGGTCATCCTACGAATCTCAACTGTCCATACGAGATTTCTAAAAGAAGTGGAGACATGAAAATCAAAGGATGGAAAAGATGTATGGACAGTCGTAAGGAGCTTCTTGGAAGCAAAAGGAAGCGAAGCGCAAGAATTGGAGACAGGATGTTCTCCATTCTCCATAATGGAGAGTCAGGGTCTATATTGTTTTATGCTATTTTAGCTTAAATAGGGTATTTAGGTCCTGCATAATACTGATGATCATGTGCTAAGAAAAATTAAGTAGGGTTGGTTCGATGACTATCAAGATGATGATCGTATGACTTGTTATGAATAACGAGTAGAAGTTGTATGATGATGATTAGTAGGACTTGTTAGGATTAGTATTACTTCCGACAAACTCGATACTCGCGGTCTCGAGACTTATAATGTTTTATCTTTGTTCGGTCTTTTGAATTCGGAGACTAATATGATGAATTGTATTTGGAGACTAATCTTCTATTGTATTCGATGAATCTGCTGTTGTTGTGTGCTACTGTCTATATTCTGTCAAATAATATATTTTGTAACCTGTGCAAAAATCAGAAAAGTAAAAAAACCCTAATATTCATACTAATGGCGCATCACTAAAGAGTGCGCCATTAGTATGCCAAGTATACTAATGGCGCATCCATCCGCAGTGCGCCATTAGTGTGCCAAAGCACATGGTTAAATATGGCCCTGGGAGGCATACTAATGGCGCATGGTGTTATATACTAATGGCGCACTTGGTGGTGCGCCATTAGTAAAAAATACTAGTGGCGTGATACTAATGGCGCACCAGTGATGCGCCATTAGTAGGCCTTTTCCTAGTAGTGCCCCGATAACTTCCGTCGCGAGCATTTAAATTTCCACATCACTCCGTTTCAAAGTGGCTATCAAGCACTGCTCGGACGCGAAGCTTTCGCTCGCCTTAATGCAATACCACACTATGCCTCCCTCACACTCAAGATGCCCGGTCCACGTGGCATCATTACAGTGCACGGAGATATCAAGCGCTCTCTACGCGCCGAAGAGAGTGAGGTTGCCTTGGCAGCCGAACATTAAAGGCGTCCGGACCAGCGATCGAGTCCGACGCCGCTATTTACACCGAATAAGTGATCACACCCCTATTTGTCAATACAAGGGGCTCAACGCGCACAGACAAGTGGCAATTTCTTATCATCTTCAATTATACATGGTTTCTTTAAAAACTATCTTTTTGCACGGCAACTTTTTCACTTAACTTCCTCTCTTTTACAGAAGATCATCGTGCTACACCCATCCAGGATACGGCACAACGGAGACACAGGCGCAGACGTGCAGCAGGGACCCGCTCAAAGGATTCTTTTTAGATTAAGACCCTGTGTAAAGGATGCTGACGTCTTGGCATGTGGCCACGCCAGAACAATGCACGTACCTGGACACAAGGGGCTTCTTACAAAGGCCATTATTTAGGCCCGGTTTATACCACGAAGACCGAATACCTTAGGGAGTGTTCTGCGTCGCGAGTTTGGCCCTATATGCATCAGCTCCGAATCATTGTCTTTGGTCAAATGTTGGGTTTGCCCGGCTCCTTTGTTTTGGTGTCTTACGTTCCACTTTACCAGCTAAGGTAGCACCAGGAGAACTACTGCGATTGTGCCCTGGTTCATCCGGACGAGCACCTCAATAGAGAAAGCCGAAAACTGACTGTCATGATATAGCGTGAGACTGGTCAACCACTCGATGACCTGTGGGAATGTTAGAATTCCTCCACCTTAACGAAGGGCCGTTTTCCGGCCAGGCATGTACGCACCCCGAGATCGGGAGAGTGCGGAGCCACTAGGGGCTATCTAGTAGCCCCACCGTCAAACTCCTATGGCTAAGTGAAAGTGTTAAAGCATTATAGTCTGGTTGCCTCGATCGCTCCGCTATCACCTCCTTAATAGGACCAAGACATTGGGTTAAGTGCGAACGCGTGTTTTTGCTAGCACCTCCGCATTATATGCGTGGGGGTCGAAGCCGACAACTGCAATCTTTCAGGTTATACACACGTATACAAAAATGGCCGCCCAGGAGGCATCATATTACTTTCAGGCAAAAGTATAAAAATAGCCTTATAAAACTCTATAAAAGCATTTCGCTTACAATGAAATTACATATCACTCAAACATAATATTTTTTGAGCACTGGGTCTCTACCAAACGGGCACCCTCAAGAACTTCAAAGTAGTGCTCAGCAGCCTTTCGACCTATGGCCGAATCCCGCACCCTCTATGCACGCCGACCTCTTCATCGTATCAATACGCGACACCACATCGAGTAACTGCTGCACCAAGCTGAAATAGCTGTTCGGTTTTGACCCTTCCGGCCATAACTGATCCACAACAGACCTCATGGAGAGTCCGGACAACCTATTTAGTTCGGCCCATTCGGCTAATTGGCCAGTCAATGAAAGTGGACGCTCGGGAGTATGGAATTGTCTCCAAAACAGCTGGTCTACTCCACGGTCCGTCTGACCCTGGAAGTACTTGGTCGCATCGGCAGCGCTCGCCGCCAAATCCATATACACATCCTCTGAGCTCCACAGCCGATCCAGGGGGGCATACCGTGGATCTCCGAACTTCCTCTGCAACATAAAGGATTTCCCAGCTACAATATCCTCGGCTTCCCGCAGTTCCTCCTTCTTTTCCCTCATAGCAGAGCGGAGGTCCTTTCTCGTCGCAGCAGCCTTCTCAAGGTCCGATGCCTTCACCTGGTTTTCCTTTTCAAGAACCTGGCAACGGTCGGCGGCGGCTTTTAATTCTATGGACATCTTGTCTCGGCTCTCGCCATGTGCGGCCTTCTCGGCTTGCAGCTCTTTGCCGCCTTTAAAGCAGCCGCATTACCCAACCTCGCTTGTTCCTTGGCTCGGGCAAGTTCTGCCCGCAAGGCTTCAACAGTGGCAGCCCCATCTGCAGTCACAACATATTAAAGATACTGGCATCATGCTACTCTTCCTATGTGACGTTCACCAGATAATGACACTTACCTTGTGCCTCGTCAAGCCTTTTGTTAACAAGCTCGATGTGGGCGCCTGCCGCATCCAACTGCCGTTCTAAATGGGCAAAGTCGCTAGTCCGGCTAGCCATCGGAGCTTCCATCACCTGCACATAGAGGCAGTATGGTTATTACCTGGGAATATGATCCTTTGTTCATCGTTGTTTCCGACGACAAGCAGAGTCTCAGGGGCTACTATCTACACAGGGCACACCTAGCATGTGCAGGACTATCATACATTCTTTTACGTACCTCGAAACCTATCAGTAGACTCATAAAAGCTTCATGCAATTCGCTTTCAGTGGACGATATTCTCTCCATCACCATATCCATCAGCACACGGTGTTCATCTGAGATGGCCGCTCGCCCCACCAACTCCCTCAGCACATCCGATCGCACAATAGATGGTGCCGGAATCTTTTGTCTGCTCTCTTCGGGAGCTGGACATTGGGAGGTTTGGGGGTCAATGGGATTATCTTCTGGCCTCACCGGACTCGGAGAGGCCCTCCGCGATGACACTTCAGGGTCGCCCGCTTCCGGAGCGGAGAAGTCCGGAGGAGGCGTTTCGCTCTCCATAATCTCTGGAAGAAGATCCTCCGAAGACAAGCTCATTTGAGAGGGGCTAAGGCCTGAACTGCTAAGATATATGCGGTGGTTATTTTCTCATAAGAAAAAGATGGCATATCTGTACTGTTAAAGTATTCCGGGTCACTTACGACTCACGGGAGAATTGATCCCCCCGCGGACTTTGTGCGGCAACAACACCCCCCAAGGTAGGACCCTTGGTGGGAGACTTCTTCTCCCGTTTGGAAGCTTCGGCTTCCGAATCCCCGGGCGCGGTCCTTTTCCTCTTCCGGTCGTCTTCCCTCATGAAGACGCCCACTCTCTCGGCTAGAATGGGCAGCATTGGGGGCCCGCGTCCGCCCTTACTGTCCTCCGCAGTATCTTCCTTCAAGAGCTCCGGGCAAGGTGTGATCTGGAGCATCTTTTCCAGGACCGGATTTTCCAAACCCTCAGGGAGGGGGGCCGAACACCGAATCAAGTTTTCCTTTGCTAGCCAGTCCTGATCAAAAGGCGAACTCTCAGAAATAACTTTGTAACAAATAAGAGACAGTATGTTCGGCCGGAAGATGCCTTACCTGTTCGGCGGCGCGGTTACTACTCAGGCCCACGTCCTCGGTGATTTCCGGACACTCCACCTGAGGTCCGAAGAATGACTTGTACATCTCCTCGTGCACCAGGCCGAGAAAATTTTAAATGACACGCGGTCCCTCGGGATTGAATTCCCATAGGCGAAGAGACCAGCGTTTGCAAGGCTGGACTTGACGAACCAGCATAACTTGTATTACCGCAACCAAACTGAAATCTCCATTGAAGAGATCCCGAATGCGGCTTTGAAGTATAGGCACATCCTTGGCTGGGCCCCAGCTCAGGCCTCTGTTGATACATGACATCAGTTGTGGTGGAGGGCCCGAGCGGAAAATAGGGGCGGCCGCCCACTTGCCACAATTCAGACACCTCTGGGATGGAACCTTTGGGCCACGGAGCTCCCGTCATCTTGCGTATTGAGGCACCTCCACACGCTGCATGTTGCCCCTCGACCATCTTCGGCTTCACTTCAAAGGTCTTGAGCCACAAGCCAAAGTGAGGGGTAACCCGGAGGAAGGCCTCGCACACGACAATAAATGTCGTGATTTGAAGAAAGGAGTCCGGAGCTAGGTCATGGAAGTCTAGCCCGTAATAAAACATCAAACCCCTGACGAAAGGATCCAGAGCAAGGCCTAGACCTCGGAGGAAGTGGGAAACGAACACGACGTTCTCGTTGGGTTCGGGGGTAGGGACGACCTGCCCTCGGGGAGGCAGCCGATGCAAAATCTCGGCGGTCAGATATTTGGCCTCCCTCAACTTTTTGATGTCTTCTTACGTGACGGAGGAAGGCACCCATCAGCCTTGAAGGCTAGATCCGGACATCACTGGAGGTTCGGAGCTTGAGGTGGGGGAAGGATTCGATTGAGCATGGGAGGAAAAATAAAAGCATGGTCCCTTTATAAAGAGGGTGAATATCAAGAGTCCTCTCCGTGTCCGTTTGGGCTTGCCTATAATCTAGGAATCCTAGAAGAGGTTGGGTTATCCACGCCCGTATTGATGAGAATCCAGGAATAAGGGGACACGATCTCTGCTTTAACAAGACGTGCCAAGGAAACCACCTCGCATGACGCGCTGAGATGGGATAGTAAAATGGTTCGAATAAAAGCTTGGCTGTGGTGTGATGTCACACTACGAAGTGCGTCAGCAGATTAGATTTGTGTAAATATCTCTCTATGGCAATATGTGGAAACTTATTTTGCAGGGCCGGACACTACCTTTGTGTTCAAAATCTTCTACGAAGTACTTGGAGGAGGAACCCGCCTTGCAATGCCGAAGACAATTTGCGCGCCGGACTCTTCGTCATTGAAGCCTGGTTCAGGGGCTACTGAGGGAGTCCTGGATTAGGGGGTGTTCGGATAGCCGGACTATACCTTCGGCCGGACTCCTAGACTATGAAGATACAGGATTGAAGACTTCGTCCCGTGTCCGGAAGGGACTTTCCTTGGCTTGGAAGGCAAGCTTGGCGATACGGATATTTAGATCTCCTACCATTGTAACCGACTCTGTGTAACCCTAACCCTATCCGGTGTCTATATAAACCAGAGGGTTTTAGTCCGTAGGACAACATACACATCAACAATCATACCATAGTCTAGGTTCTAGGGTTTAGCCTCTCTGATATCATGGTAGATCTACTCTTGTACTACCCATATCATCAATATTAATCAAGCAGGACGTAGGGTTTTACCTCCATCGAGAGGGCCCGGACCTGGGTAAAACTTCGTGTCCCTTGCCTCCTGTTACCATCCGGCCAAGACGCACAGTTCGGGACCCCCTACCCGAGATCCGCCGGTTTTGACACCGACAATGGCACTTGGGCCCTAGTGACAAGCATTAAGCATAGCAAAGTCATAGCAACATCAATCTCAGAACATAGTGGATACTAGGGATCAAACCCTAACAAAACTAACTTGATTACATGATAAATCTCATCCAACCCATCACCGTCCAGCAAGCCTACGATGAAATTACTCACGCACGGCGGTGAGCATCATGAAATTGGTGATGGAGGATGGTTGCTGATGACGATGGAAATAGATTCCCCTCTCTGGAGCCCCGAACGGACTCCGGATCAGCCCTCCGGAGAGAGTTAAGGGCTTGGCGGCGGCTCCGTAGAGTAAAACGCGATGAATCTTTCTCTATGATTTTTTTCTCTCTGAACACGAATATATGGAGTTGGAGTTGAGGTCGGTAGAGCTCCAGGGGGGCCCACGAGGTAGGGGGCGTGCCCCCACCCCTTGGGCGCGCCCCCACCCCCTGGGCGCGCCCCCACCCTCATGGCTAGGGTGTGGCCCCCTGGTCTTGATCTTTTACCAGTATTTTTTATTATTTCCAAAAATAATCTCTGTGAAGTTTCAGGTCATTCCGAGAACTTTTGTTTCCGCACATAAATAACACCATGGCAATTCTGCTGAAAACAGCGTCAGTCCGGGTTAGTTCCATTCAAATCATGCAAGTTAGAGTCCAAAACAAGGGGAAAAGTGTTTGGAAAAATAGATATGACGGAGACGTATCAACTCCCCCAAGCTTAAACCTTTGCTTGTCCTCAAGCAATTTAGTTGACAAACTGAAAGTGATAAAGAAAAACTTTTACAAACTCTATTTGCTCTTGTTGTTGTAAATATGTAAGCCAACATTCAAGTTTTTAGCAAAGATTATAAACTAACCATATTCACAATAACGCTTAGGTCTCATGTTTACTCATATCAATGGCATAATCAACTAGCGAGCAATAATAATAAATCTCGGACGACAAGACTTTCTCAAAACAATCATAATATGATATAACAAGATGGTATCTCGCTAGTCCTTTCTGAGACAGCAAAACATAAATGCAGAGCACCTTTAAAGATCAAGGACTCACTAGACATTGTAATTCATGGTAAAAGAGATCTAGTCAAGTCATACTCAATGTAAAGTAACAGTAATGAATGCAAATGACGGTGGTGCTCTCCAACTGGTGCTTTTTAATAAGAGGATGATGAGTCAACATGAAAGTAAATAGATAGGCCCTTTGCAGAGGGAAGCAAGGATTTGTAGAGGTGCGAGAGCTCGGTTTTGAAATTGAGAAAAATAATATTTTGAGCGGTATACTTTCATTGTCAACATAACAACCAAGAGATGGCGATGTCTTCCATGCTACACGCATTATAGGCGGTTCCCAAACAAAATGGTAAAGTTTATACTCCCCCTCCACCAACAAGCATCAATCCATGGCTTGCTCGAAACAACGAGTGCCTCCAACTAACAAGAGTCCCAGGGGGAGTTTTTTTGCAATTATTTTGATTTGATTTGCATAAAGCATGGGATTGGGCATCCCGGTGACCAGCCACTTTCTCACGAGTGAGGAGCGGAGTCCACTCCTCTTGAGAATAACCTGCCTAACATGGAAGATACGGACAACCCTAGTTGATACATGAGCTATTCGAGCTTACAAAATAGGATATTTATTTGAAGGTTTAGAGTTTGGCACATACAAATTTACTTGGAACGGGAGGTAGATACCGTATATAGGTTGGTATGGTGGACTCATATGGAACAACTTTGGGATTTGTGGGATTGGATGCACAAGTAGTATTCCCGCTTAGTACATGTGAAGGCTAGAAAAAGACTTGGAAGCGACCAGCTAGAGAGCGACAACAGTCATGAACATGCATTAAAATTAATCAACACCGAATGCAAGCATGAGTAGGATATAATGCACCATGAACATAAATATCGTAGAGGCTATGTTAATTTTGTTTCAACTACATGCGTGAACATGTGCCAAGTCAAGCCACTCGAATTGTTCAAAAGAGGATACCACCCTTTCATACCACATCACAACCATTTTAATAGCATGTTGGCACGCAAGGTAAACCATTATAAGCTCCTAGCTTATTAAGCATGGCATAAGCAACTATAATCTCTAATTGTCATTGCAAACATGTTTGTTCATAATAGGCTGAATCAGGAACGATGAACTAATCATATTTACAAAAACAAGAGAGGTCGAGTTCATACCATCTTTTCTCATCTCAATAAGTTCATCATATAATCATCATTATTTCCTTTCACTTGCACGATCGAATAGTGTGGATAATAATAATAGTGCACGTGCATTGGACTAAGATGGAATCTGCAAGCATTCAATAAATAGGAGAAGACAAGGCAATATGGACTCTTGGTTAAATTGACAATAATGCATATAGGAGTCACTTCAACAATTTAATCATGGTCTTCTCCTATCGACCCCCAGAGAATAAGAAAAGAAATAAAACTATTTACACGGGAAAGCTCCCAACAAGCAAAAGAAGAACGAGAAATCGTTTTGGGTTTTCTTTTTAATTATTACTACTACAGCATGAAAAGTAAACCAACTAAAAGCTACAACTAATTTTTTATTTTTTATTAAGGTTTATTAAACACACAAGAGGAAAGCATAAAAGGGTAAATAAACTAGCATGGATGATACAATGAAAAAGTATGACCACCGACATCTAGCAATGAGTGTGTGAACATAAATGTAATGTTGGTGGGAAATATGTACTCCCCCAAGATTAGGATTTTGGACTAAGTTGGTCTAATGCCACGGATGGCGTGGCGGATATCCAAAGTTGTAGTTGGGGTCGTACTGAGATGCAATAGTCATTGCATCGTGGGCTGCATCTTGGAGGCAAGCTATCTCTGCCCTCCTCTTATACTCTTCCGGCTCCTCCCTGGTTATAAAATATCTCTCTTTTTCCTGAAAATCAAAGAAAGTAGAAGCAGGGAGAGCGACATGATAGGTGCGTCGTCTGTCAAAGATTACTCGATACTGGAGGAACTGATCGTTCCTCTCAACAAACTGATGACGAACCATAGCCTCATAATCCAAATAAGCAGGAGACAACTCAATATCATGCTCACGTATGGTTATACCAATAAAATTAGCTATGCGGGTTGCATAAATTCCACCAAAGAAATCTCCATTAAATCTATTAAGATGCAACCTACGTGCAACAATGGCTCCCAAATTATAAGACTTATCTCCTAACACAGCACTCCTAAGAATACTGAGGTGAGGGAAACACATGTGGCATGCTTCATCTTTACCGTTAATGCATCTACCTATGAAGAGAGCAAAATAATGTATAGTAGGAACGTGAATGCTCCCTATGGTAGCTTGTGCTATATCTCTAGATTCCCCCATAGTTATACTAGCAAGAAAATCTCTAAATTCAGAATTGCGAGGTTCACTAGCACTACCCCATTGTGGAAGTTTGCAAGCAGTGGTAAAGTCCTCTAAGTCCATAGTATAAGAATTTTCACAAAGATCAAACATGACAGTTTGAGAATTACGTGAAGATGAAAATTCAAACCTCGTCACAAAGAAACTAGTGAGATAGTAGTACTGACGGCATTTTTCTGCCTCGAAGCTCACAAGATTAGCATTACGCAAATATTCGTTAAATTCTTCCTTAATTCATGCTCGATCCATGAAGTCCTCTGAAGGTCATTCACAAGGCCGCACTAGAGCGTCCCTTGGTGGCTCATCATTAGCCTCACGCATTGCAAGCCTGGGTCCTTGTTTCCTTGAAGAACCACCTTGGTACATTTTCCTAAACATATTTCTTCCGCTGAAAAATTTCTGAAATTTTAGTAACTTCTAAATAAAAGTGAACCAAACTCAACAAAATTGATAGCAACTACTCCTACAAGTTCCTAGAGCCTATATCATGCATCAAAACTACTTGGAACCACATAAATTTGACATGCAAGCTCAAGAGCAGGGTCACCTAAGTAGCAAAAATATGCAATGAATAAATCACTAGAACAAAAATTAATTGGACCAATGGAGGAGCCACATACCAAGGAACAATCCCCAAAGCAGTTTTGTGAGAGGTGCTTTGAGCAAGGAGATCGAAAATCGTAGCAAAATGAGCTAGAACTCGTGCTTCAGCTGGATAATGGTGTTTGTGGGAGGAAAAGGAGTGTGTGGGTGCAGGAATAAGTGGAGGAGGGCCACCATGGGCCCACAAGGCAGGGGGGCGCGCCCAGGGGTGTAGGGAGCGCCCTCCACCCCCGTGTCCAGGTGGATGCCCCCCTTGCTGTGTTCTCAGTGCCAAATATTCTCAAATATTCCAGAAAAAATCATATTTAAATTTCAGGGCATTTGGAGAACTTTTATTTCCGGGTATATTTATATTGCACGGATAATCAGAAAACAGACAGAAATTACTATTTTCGCTTTGTTTAATATAAATAACAGAAAGTAGAAAGAGGGTATAGAGAGTTGTGTTTTCTAAATTCATCCATCTCATGATCATCAAAAGGAATCGATTAACAAGGTTGATCAAGTCTTGTTAACAAACTCATTCGGAATAACATGGAACCGGATAGTTTTCGAATAACACTAGGTTACCTCAACGGGAATACGCACATCCCCAACAATAAGAATATCATATTTCTTCTTGACAGTAGGAAGAGGAAATTCAAAACCTCCAAAGATAATCGATGGAATTTTTCCAATAGAATTGATACTGTGGACTTGAGTTGTTTCCTCGGAAAGTATACCATACACTAGTAGAAAACAGGGCTATGGTCCAGGCCGGCTCAGCCCATTAGTCCCGGTTCAGTCTAGAACCGGGACTAATGTGAGCATTGGTCCCGGTTCGTGCGGCTAAGGCATTAGTCCCGGTTCACTCGGGGCCTTTAGTCCCGGTTTAAGCCACGAACCGGGACTAAAGGGTGCGATGACCTTTAGTCCCGGTTTGTGCCTCAAACCGGGACTAAAGATTAAACCTTTAGTCCCGGTTTGAGGCACGAACCGGAACTAATGGGGTTGAGACCTTTAGTCCCGGTTCGTGCCACGAACCGGTACTAAAGGTCCCATTTTCAAACTCTACCCCCCCTGTGGATCGCCTTTTCAGTTTTTTAAAAAATAAAAGAAAATAATGGAAATGTCAAAAAAATAAAAGAAAATAAGTTTCTCATGTGATATGTGGTCTAGTTGTTGGGAAAATTTGCAAATGTGAATTTTGACTTTATTTGCAAAATCTCTCTGAAATTTGTAAAAATGGGCATAACTTTTGCATACTAACTCGGATGAAAAAGTTTTTTATATGAAAAATCATCTACTCGAAAAGTTACAACCAAATTTAACTGGGGGAACCCCGTTAAACATTTCCAAAATCCTCAAAAACCTAATAGAAAAAAAGTTACGGGGCTTTTAAGATTTAGAGTGGAAAAAATTGAAAAATATTCAAACAGTGGGCAAACTATGGTCAAACTAATTATTTTAGAATATTAGTGTTACTAAATAATTATTTTAATTATTTCAATTTTGGTCAAATCTGGTCAAACTGTGGTCAACTATGGTGAAACTGTGGTCAAACAATGGTCAAACTAATTATTCAAGAAATATTAGTGTTACTAAATAATTATTGTTTTTTAAAACAATAGTTTCAAACTCAAACAGTGAAATGTGTCACTTCATGCTCAAGCAAAATTCCTGAAGGTTAATAGGATTGACATCTTACTATTGTCAGGAAAACAACAAGTGCAGACTTGGAGCGTGGGAGAATAGAACCCGGAAGTTAAGCGTGCTTGGGCTGGAGTAGTGAGAGGGATGGGTGACCGGTCGGGAAGTTAGATGATTTGGAATGATGAGGGGTGATTAAAGAATAAATTGAGAAGTGATGAGGGGTGGTGATTACAGACTAGAGGTTAAAATAATTCAGAAATTTGAAAATAAAAAAATTTCAAATTTTTTTATTCAAAAAAAAGTTTCAAAAAAAAATCATAAAATTTCCTTTAGTCCCGGTTGGTGTTACCAACCGGGACTAAAGGTGGAGCTCCACGTGGCCGCGCCCTTTAGTCCCGCTTCTGGATTGAACCGGGACTAAAGGGGGGAGGTATTAGTACCGACACTTTAGTCCCGGTTCAGGAACCGGGACTAAAGGCCCTTATGAACCGGGACTGTAGGCCCTTTTTCTACCAGTGATATGCTCATTACCATTAACATGAAAAGTGCAATTGCATTCGGTGCAATCAAGAACAGCCCCTGCAGTATTCAAAAAGGGTCTTCCAAGAATAATAGACATACTATCGTCCTCGGGAATATCAAGAATAACTAAGTCTGTTAAAATAGTAACATTTGCAACCACAACAGGCACATCCTCACAAATACCGATAGGTATAGCAGTTGATTTATTAGCCATTTGCAAAGATATTTTAGTAGGTGTGAACTTATTCAAATCAAGTCTATGATATAAAGAGAGATGCATAACACTAACACCGGCTCCAAGATCACATAAAGCAGTTTTAACACAGTTTCTTTTAATGGAGCATGGTATAGTGGGTACTCCTGGATCTCGAAGTTTCTTTAGTATTCCACCTTTGAAAGTATAATTAGCAAGCATGGTGGAAATTTCAGCTTCTGGTATCTTTCTTTTACTAGTAACAATATCTTTCATATACTTAGCATAAGGATTCATTTTGAGCATATCAGTTAATTGCATATGCAAAAAGATAGGTCTAATCATTTCAGCAAAGCACTCAAAATCCTCATCATCCTTTTTCTTGGATGGTTTGGGAGGAAAAGGCATGGGTTTTTGAACCCAAGGCTCTCTTTCCTTACCGTGTTTCCTAGCAACAAAGTCTTTCTTATCATAACATTGATTCTTTGATTGTGGGTTATCAAGATCAACAACAGGTTCAATTTCTATATCATTATCATTACTAGGTTGAGCATCAACATGAACATTATCATTAACATTATCACTAGTTTCATGTTCATTACCAGATTGTGTTTCAGTATCAGAAATAGAAATATCATTTGGATTCTCAGGTGTTTCAGCAATAGGTTCACTAGAAGCATGCAAAGTCCTATCAGTTTTCTTTTTCTTCCTTTTATAAGGACTAGGTGCATCTATATTATTTCTCTGAGAATCTTGCTCAATTTTCTTAGGGTGGCCTTCAGGATACAAAGGTTCCGAGTCATTTTACCAGTTCTAGTAGCCACTCTAACAACATAGTCCTTATTCTTACTATTCAATTCATTGAGCAAATCATTTTGAGCTTTAAGTACTTGTTCTACTTGGGTGGTAACCATAGACGCATGTTTACTAATAAGTTTAAGTTCACCTTTGACATTGGGCATATAATCACCCAAGTGTTCAAGCATATCAGCACTGCGTTTTAATTCTCTACCAAAATAAGCATTGAAGTCTTCTTGCTTAACCATAAATTTATCAAACTCATCTAAGCATGGGCTAGCAAACTTAGTAAATGGGATTTCAGCTTTATCATATCTATAGAGAGGATTTACCTTTACTACCTGTGTCGGGTTATCAAGACGATGTGTTTCTTCAATAGGTGATGGATTAAAACCATATATTTCTTCAACAGGCGGTAAATTAAGACCATGTATTTCTTCAATAGAAGGTAAATTCTTAACATCTTCAGCTTTAATACCCTTTTCTTTCATAGATTTATTTGCCTCTTGCATATCTTTAGGACTGAGAAATGGAACACCCCTTTTCTTTGGAGTTGGTTTAGGAACAGGCTCAGGAGATGGCTCAGGAGTGTCCAATTATTTTCATTTGTCAACATATTATTCAATAGAATTTCAGCTTCATCCGGTGTTCTTTCCCTGAGAACAGAACCAACTCAACTATCCAGATAATCTCTGGAAGCATCTGTTAGTCCATTATAAAAGATATCAAGTATTTCATTTTTCTCAAGAGGATGATCAGGCAAAGCATTATGTAATTGGAGAAGCCTCCCCCAAGCTTGTGGGAGACTCTCTTCTTCAATTTGCACAAAATTATATATTTCCCTTAAAGCAGCTTGTTTCTTATGAGCGGGGAAGTATTTAGCAGAGAAGTAATAAATCAAAACCTGTGGACTACGCACACAACCAGGATCAAGAGAACTAAACCATATCTTAGCATCACCCTTTAATGTGAACGGGAATATTTTAAGGATATAAAAGTAGCAAGTTCTCTCATCATTAGTGAACATGGTAGCTATATCATTTAATTTAGTAAAATGTGCCACAACAGTTTCAGATTCATTGCCATAAATAGGATCAGATTCAACCAAAGTAATTATATCAGGATCAATAGAGAATTCATAATCCTTATAAGTAACAAAGATAGGTGAAGTAACATAAGAAAGATCATATTTCATTCTAGCATTCAGAGTTTTTTTTTGTTTAAGCTTAGCTAATAATTTCTTAAGATTACTTCTATCATTGCAAGAAAGAAAGTCTCTTTTAGTTTCTTCATCCATAACATAGCCCTCAGGCACAACAAGTACTTCGTATTTATTAGGAGAGCCTTCATAATCACTTCCATCAGTATTATCAGTTTCAATAATTTCAATCTCTCTAGCCCTAGCAAGTTGTTCATCAAGAAATTCAGCAAGTGGCACAGTTTTATCAATCATAGAAGTAGTTTAATCATAAGTATCATGCATAGCAGAAGTGCATCATCAATAATATGCGACATATCAGTATCAATAGCAGAAGCAGGTTTAGGTGTCACAAGCTTACTCAAAACAGGAGGTGAATCAAGTGCAGAGCTAGATGTCAGTTCCTTACCTCCCCTCATAGTTGAGGGATAAATCTTGGTTTTTGGATATCTCAAGTTCTTCATAATGATAAGTAGATATAAATCCCAAGTGACTCAAAGAATAGTGCTATGTTCCCCAGCAACGGCGCCAGAAAATAGTCTTGATAACCCACAAGTATAGGGGATCGCAACAGTTTTCGAGGGTAGAGTATTCAACCCAAATTTATTGATTCGACACAAGGGGAGCCAAAAGAATATTCTCAAGTATTAGCAGCTGAGTTGTCAATTCAATCACACCTGGAAACTTAATATCTGCAGCAAGGTATTTAGTAGCAAAGTAATATGATAGTAGTGGTAACGATAGCAAAAGGTAATGTTAGCAAAAGTAATGTTTTTGGTATTTTGTAGTGAGGATAGCAATAGCAATGGAAAAGTAAATAAGCGAAGAACAATATATGGAAAGCTCGTAGGCAATGGATCAGTGATAGAGAAATATGCCGGATGTGGTTCATCATGTAACAATCATAACCTAGGGTGACACAAAAGTAGCTCCAATTCATCAATGTAATGTA
This sequence comes from Triticum monococcum, assembly GCA_034509565.1. NCBI lineage: Eukaryota > Viridiplantae > Streptophyta > Magnoliopsida > Poales > Poaceae > Triticum > Triticum monococcum. The sequence continues at coordinate 22,696,022 of CM067842.1, read as the reverse complement.
GGCGTGTATTCCCAATATAGTCATACGTGCTTATGGAAAAGAACTTGCATGACATCTTTTGTCCTACCTTTTGTCCTACCCTCCCATGGCAGCGGGGTCCTAGCGGAAACTGAGGGATATTAAGGCCTCCTTTTAATAGAGTACCGGACCAAAGCATTAACACATAGTGAATACATGAACTCCTCAAACTATGGTCATCACCGGAAGTGGTCCCGATTGTTGTCACTTCGGGGTTGCCGGATCATAACACATAGTAGGTGACTATAGACTTGCCAGATAGGATCAAGAACTCACATATATTCATGAAAACATAATAGGTTCAGATCTGAAATCATGGCACTCGGGCCCTAGTGACAAGCATTAAGCATAGCAAAGTCATAGCAACATCAATCTCAAAACATAGTGGATACTAGGGATCAAACCCTAACAAAACTAACTCGATTACGTGATAGATCCCATCCAACCCATCACCGTCCAGCAAGCCTACGATGGAATTACTCACGCATGGCGGTGAGCATCATGAAATTGGTGATGGAGGATGGTTGATGATGATGATGGTGACGGATTCCCCTCTCCGGAGCCCCGAACGGACTCCAGATCAGCCCTCCCGAGAGAGTTTAGGGCTTGGCGGCGGCTCCGTATCGTAAAATGTGATGAATCTTTGTCTCTGATTTTTTTCTCTCCGAATACGAATATATAGAATTGGAGTTGAGGTCGCAGGAGCTCCAGGGGGCCCACGAGGTAGGGGGAGCGCCCAGGGGGGCAGGCGCGCCCCCACCCTAGTGGCTAGGGTGTGGGCCCCTGGTCTTGATCTTTTGCCAGTATTTTATGTTATTTCCAAAATAATCTCCGTGAAGTTTTGATACGTCTCCAATGTATCTATAATTTTTGATTGTTCCATGCTATATTATATCCTGTTTTGGACATTATTGGGCTTAATAAGGCACTTTTATATTATTTTTGGGACTAACCAATTAACCGGAGGCCCAGCCCAGAATTGCCGTTTTTTGCCTATTTTAGGGTTTCACCGCAAAAGAATATCAAACAGAGTCCAAACGGAATGAAACCTTCGAGAATGTGATTTTTGGAACGAACATGATCCAGAGGACTTGGACCCTACGTCAAGCAATCAACGAGGAATGCACGAGGTAGGGGGCGCGCCTACCCCCCCAGGCACGCCCTCCACCCTCATGGGCCCCCTGTTGCTCCACCGACGTACTCCTTCCTCCTATATATACCTATGTACTCCCAAGTTACCAGATACGGAGCCAAAACCCTAATTCCACCGCTGTAACTTTCTGTATCCACAAGATCCCATCTTGGGGCCTTTTCTGGAGCTCCGCCGGCGGGGGTATCGATCACGGAGGGCTTCTACATCAACACCATAGCCTCTCCGATGAAGTGTGTGTAGTTTACTTTAGACCTACGGGTCCATAGTTATTAGCTAGATGGCTTGTTCTCTCTTTTCGGATCTCAATACAAAGTTCTCCCCCTCTCTTTTGGAGATCTATTCGTTGTAATCTTCTTTTGCGGTGTGTTTGTTGAGATCGATGAACTGTGGGTTTATGATCAAGTTTATCTATGAACAATATTTGAATCTTCTCTGAATTCTTTTATGTATGATTGGTTATCTTTGCAAGTCTCTTCGAATTATCAGTTTGGTTTGGCCTACTAGATTGATCTTTCTTGCAATGGGAGAAGTGCTTAGCTTTGGGTTCAATCTTGCGGTGTCCTTTCCCACTGACAGTAGGGGTAGCAAGGCACGTATTGTATTGTTGCCATCAAGGATAACAAGATGGGGTTTATATCATATTGCATGAGTTTATCCCTCTACATCATGTCATCTTGCTCAAAGCGTTACTTTTTCTCTTGAACTTAATACTCTAGATGCATGCTGGATAGAGGTCGATGTGTGGAGTAATAGTAGTAGATGCAGGAAGGAGTCGGTCTACTTGTCTCGGACGTGATTCCTATATACATGATCATACATAGATATTGTCATAACTATACTCAATTCTGTCAATTGCTCAACAGTAATTTGTCCACCCACCGTAATACTTATGCTCTCTAGGGAAGCTTCTAGTGAAACCTATGGCCCCTGGGTCTATTTTTCATCATATTAATCTTCCAATACTTAGTTATTTCTTTTGCGATTTATTTTACTTGCATCTTTATTTCTCTTTATCATAAAAATACCAAAAATATTATCTTATCATATCTATCAGATCTCACTCTCGTAGGTGACCGTGAAGGGATTGACAACCTAGTATCGTGTTGCTTGCGAGGAGTTTATTTGTTTGTGTAGGTGCGAGGGACTCGTGCGTGGCCTCCTACTGGATTGATACCTTGGTTCTCAAAAACTGAGGGAAATACTTACGCTGCTCTACTGCATCACCCTTTCCTCTTCAAGGGAAAACCAACGCAATGCTCAAGAGGTAGCAAGAAGGATTTCTGGCGCCGTTGCCGGGGAGGCTTACGCAAGGTCAAGTCAAGATTTGGACTCCCGACAACGAGCCATTTCTGGCGCCGTTGCCGGGGAGTCTACACAAAAGTCAACATACCAAGTACCCACCATAAATTCTTGTCTCCTACATTACATTATTTGCCATTTGCCTCTTGTTTTCCTCTCCCCCACTTCACCCTTGCTGTTTTATTCGCCCTCTCTCTCTCTCCATCCTCCCTCTCTTTCTCTATTCGCCTCTTTTTGCCCGTTTGTTGTTTGCCTGTGTGTCGGTTTGCTTGCTTGTCGTTATGGCTAGTCCCCTATCTTCCCATTTGCCTCCCGAGTTTGAGGTTCTTCACTTCAAACAAAGATGCTTGGTTTAGAATCATGGGGTTTTATTGTAATTGCACCCTAGAGGTGAATTTTAGAATTCTGCTTCGCAACTTTTATGTTGGATTGAACTTATCTCATAGACAACTCTTGGATTGCGTTGCCAAAGGCAATTTTATTGAAATTGATCCCAGTATTGCGCATGAAATTATAGAGGGTATAGTGGGAACACTACCCCAACAAAAGGGGCATTATCATACCCAGGAAGAAACACAAGTTTTCGAGAAAATTTGCGAAGTAACCAAGATTTTACAAAAAATCTCTTGAACCTCTTAAGAGTGTTAGCGGGGATCTCCACCGCATGCACATGTTGATTACCCTTTGCAATAAGCGTTTGGATTCTTTAGATCTCAAAATTTCCGAATATGAGGGTAAACGTAAGGAACCTCCCAGATTCGAGCATAACTCCGCAAAAAAAATTAAAGACCAAAGATGATATTACCTAGATCTATCCTTGCTTTTATGCCTAGCTAGGGGCGTTAAACGATAGCGCTTGTTGGGAGGCAACCCAATTTTATTTTTATTCCTTGCTTTTTGCTCCTGTTTAGTAATAAATAATTTATCTAGCCTCTGTTTTGGTTGTTGTTTTTGTGTTTAATTAGTGTTTGTGCCAAGTAGAACCGTTGGGAAGACTTGGGGAAAGTCTTTTTAATCTTGCTGTAAAAAAACAGAAACTTTAGCGCTCACGAGAACTGCTGCCATTTTTATTTGGAAAGTGATATTTAGTTAATTCTTTTTGCACATGATTAATAGATAAATTCCTCACATCCAGAAATTTATCTACAGATTACTACAGACTGTTTTGTTTTTGACAGATTCTGTTTTCTGTGTGTTGTTTGCTTATTTTGATGAATCTATGGCTAGTAAAATAGTTTATAAACCATAGAGAAGTTGGAATACAGTAGTTTTAACACCAATATAAATAAATAACGAGTTCATTGCAGTACCTTGAAGTGGTGTTTTGTTTTCTTTCGCTAACGGAGCTCACGAGATTTTCTACTTTAAGTTTTGTGTTGTGAAGTTTTCAAGTTTTGGGTAAAGATTTGATGGATTATGGAACAAGGAGTGGAAAGAGCCTAAGCTTGGGGATGCCCATGGCACCCCCAAGATAATATAAGGACACCTAAAAGCCAAAGCTTGGGGATGCCCCGGAAGGCATCCCCTCTTTCGTCTACTACTATCGGTAACTTTACTTGGAGCTATATATTTATTTACCACATGATATGTGTTTTTCTTGGAGCGTCTTGTATTATTTGAGTCTTTATTTGTTAGTTTTTCACAATCATCCTTGCTGTACACACCTTTTTGAGAGAGACACTCATGATTCAAAAATTGTTAGAATAATCTATGTGCTTCACTTATATCTTTTAGAGCACGATGGTGGATTTGTTTTATAGAAACTTTTGTTCTCTCATGCATCACTTAGATTATTTTGAGAGTCCTACAAAATAGCATGGTAATTTTCTTTAATTATGTTGGGAATTCAAGAATAATAATAAAATTTTCTTATGAGTGTGTTGAATACTATGAGAAGTTTGAAACTTGATAATTGTTTTGAGATATGGAGATGGTGATATTAGAGACGTGCTAGTTGAGTAGTTGTTGAGAAATGCTTGTGTTCAAATTTGTGATTCCCGTAGCATGCACGTATGGTGAACCGTTATATTAAGAATTCGGAGCATGATGTATTTATTGATTGTCCTCCTTATGAGTGGCGGTCTGGGACGAGCGATGGTCTTTTCCTACCAATCTATCCCCCTAGGAGCATGCGCGTAGTACTTTGCTTCGATAACTAATAGATTTTTGCAATAATTATGTGAGTTCTTTATGACTAATGTTGAGTCCATGGATTATACGCACTCTCACCCTGCCATCATTGCTAGCCTCTCTAATAAGACGCACCTTTCTCCGGTATCATACACCCACCATATAGCTTCCTCAAAACAGCCACCATAACTACCTATCATGGCATTTCCATAGCCATTCCAAGATATATTGCCATGCAACTTTCCACCGTTCCGTATACTATGACACGCTCCATCATTGTCATATTGGTTCGCGTGATCATGTAGTTGACATTTTAGTTGTGGCAAAGCCACCGTTCATAATTCTTTCATATAAGTCACTCATGCATCATTGCTATCCCGGTACACCGCTGGAGGCATTCATATAGAGTCATATTTTGTTCTAGTATCGAGTTGCAATCATTGAGTTGTAAATAAATAAAAAGTGTGATGATCATCATTCATAGAGTATTGTCCCCCCAAAAAAGAAAGGCCAAATAAAAAAAAGAAGGCCCCAAAAAAGAATAAATAAAAATGGGCAATACTACTACCCTTTTTCCACACTTGTGCTTCAAAGTAGCACCATGATCTTCATGATAGAGAGTCTCTTATGCTATCACTTTCATATACTAGTGGGAATTTTTCATTATAGAACTTGGCTTGTATATTCCAACGATGGGCTTCCTCAAAATGCCCTAGGTCTTCATGAGCAAGCAAGTTGGATGCACACCCACTTAGTTTCTTTTTGTTGAGCTTTCATATACTTATAGCTCTAGTGCATCCATTGCATGGCAATCCCTACTCGCTCCCATTGATATCTATTGATGGGCATATCCATAGCCCGTTGATACGCCTAGTTGATGTGAGACTATCTTCTCCCATTTTGTCTTCTCCACAATCACCATTCTATTCCACCTATAGTGCTATGTCCATGGCTCACGCTCATGTATTGCGTGAAGATTGAAAAAGTTTGAGAACACCAAAAGTATGAAACAATTGCTTGGCTTGTCATAGGGGTTGTGCATGATTTGAATAAGTTGTGTGGTGAAGATGGAGCATAGCCAGACTATATGATTTTGTAGGGATAACTTTCTTTGGCCATGTTATTTTGAAGAGACATAATTGCTTAGTTAGTATACTTGAAGTATTATTATTTATATGTCAATATTAAACTTTTGTCTTGAATCTTTCGGATCTCAATATTCATACCACAATTAAGAGAATTACATTGAAATTATGCCAAGTAGCATTCCACAACAAAAATTCTGTTTTTATCATTTACCTACTCGAGGACGAGCAGGAACTAAGCTTGGGGATGCTTGATACGTCTCCAACGTATCTATAATTTTTGATTGTTCCATGCTATATCATATCCTGTTTTGGACATTATTGGGCTTTATTATACACTTTTATATTATTTTTGGGACTAACCAATTAATCGGAGGCCCAGCCCAGAATTGATGTTTTTGCCTATTTCAGGGTTTCGCCGAAAAAGAATATCAAACAGAGTCCACCGCCGGAAACGTGATTTTTGGAACTAACATGATACAGAGGACTTGGACCCTACATCAAGCAAACAACGAGGAAGGCACGAGGTAGGGGGGCGCGCCTACCCCCCCAGGCGCACCCTCCACCCTCGTGGGGCCCACAGTTCTCCACCGACGTACTCCTTCCTCCTATATATACCGACGTACCCCCAAACTACCAGATATTGAGCCAAAACCCTAATTCCACCGCCGTAACTTTCTGTATCCATGAGATCCCATCTTGGGGCCTTTTCTGGAGCTCCGCCGGAGGGGCTATCGATCACGGAGGGCTTCTACATCAACACCATAGCCTGTCTGATGAAGTGTGAGTAGTTTACTTCAGACCTACGGGTCCATAGTTATTAGCTAGATGGCTTGTTCTCTCTTCTTGGATCTCAATACAAAGTTCTCCCCCTCTCTTGTGGAGATCTATTTGATGTAATCTTCTTTTGTGGTGTGTTTGTTGAGATCAATGAATTGTGGGTTTGTGATCAAGTTTATCCTATTTGAATCTTCTCTGAATTCTTTTATGTATGATTGGTTATCTTTGCAAGTCTCTTCGAATTATCAGTTTGGTTTGGCCAACTAGATTGATCTTTCTTGTAATGGGAGAAGTGCTTAGCTTTGGGTTCAATCTTGCGGTGTCCTTTCCCAGTGACAGTAGGGGCTGCAAGGCACGTATTGTATTGTTGCCATCAAGGATAAAAATATGGGGTTTATATCATATTGCATGAGTTTATCCCTCTACATCATGTCATCTTGCTTAAAGTGTTACTCTGTTCTCTTGAACTTAATACTCTAGATGCATGCTGGATAGCGGTCGATGTGTGGAGTAATAGTAGTAGATGCAGGAAGGAGTCGGTCTACTTGTCTCGGACGTGATGCCTATATACATGATCATACCTAGATATTCTCATAACTATGCTCAGTTCTGTCAATTTCTCAACAGTAGTTCACCCACCGTAATACTTATGCTCTCAAGAGAATCCTGTAGTGAAACCTATGGCCCCCGGGTCTATTTTTCATCATATTAATCTTCCAATACTTAGTTATTTCCTTTGCCATTTATTTTACTTGCATCTTTATTTCTCTTTATCATAAAAATACCAAAAATATTATCTTATCATATCTATCAGATCTCACTCTCGTAGGTGACCATGAAGGGATTGACAACCCCTTTATCGCATTGGTTGCGAGGAGTTTATTTGTTTGTGTAGGTGCGAGGGACTCGTGCGTGGCCTCCTACTGGATTGATACCTTGGTTCTCAAAAACTGAGGGAAATACTTACGCTGCTCTACTACATCACCCTTTCCTCTTCAAGGGAAAACCAACGCAGTGCTTAAGACGTAGCAAGTTTCATGTCATTCCGAGAACTTTTGTTTCTGCACATAAATAACACCATGGCAATTCTGCTGAAAACAACGTTAGTCTGGGTTAGTTCCATTCAAATCATGCAAGTTAGAGTCCAAAACAAGGGCAAAAGTGTTTGGAAAAGTAGGTACGACGGAGACGTATCATTCAGCTTCTGGTATCTTTATTTTATTTGTAAAAATATCTTTCATGTACTTAGCATAAGGATTCATTTTAAGCATATTAGTCAAATGCATACGCAAAAAGATAGGTCTAATCATTTCAGCAAAGCACTCAAAATCCTCATCATACTTTTTCTTGGATGGTTTAGGAGGAAAAAGCATGGGTTTCTGAACCCATGGTTCTCTTTCCTTACCGTGTTTCCTAGCAACAAAGTCTCTCTTATCATAACGTTGGTACTTTGATTGTGGCTTATCAAGATTAAAAACAGATTCAATCTCTACATCATTCTCATTGCTAGGTTGAGCATCAACATGAACATAATCATTAACATTATCACTAGGTTCATGTTCATTACCAGATTGTGTTTCAGCATTAGAAATAGAAATATCATTGGGATTCTCAGGTGTTTCAACAACAGGTTCACTAGAAGCATGCAAATTCCTATCATTTTTCTTTTTCTACTTCTTAGAAGAACTAGGTGCATCAACATTAGTTCTCTGAGAATCTTGCTCAATTCTCTTGGGGTGGCCCTCAGGATACAAAGGTTCCTAAGTCATTTTACCCCCTCTAGTCATAACTCTAACAACATTATCATTTTTCTTATTGTTCAATTCATTGAGCAAATCATTCCGATCCTTAAGTACTTGTTCTACTTGAGTGGTCTCCATAGAAGCATGTTTACTAATAAGTTTAAGTTCACCTTTAACTCTAGACATATAAGCACTCAAGTGTTCAAGCATATCAGCATTGCGTTTCAATTTTCTACCAACATAAGCATTGCAGTTTTCTTGTTTAACAATAAAATTATCAAACTCATCTAAGCATTGGCTAGTAGACTTATAACGAGGAATATCACCTTCATCAAATCTATAGAGAGAATTTACCTTTACTACCTGCGTCGGGTTATCAAGACCATGTATTTCTTCAATAGGTGGTAAATTCTTAACATCTTCAGCTTTAATACCTTTTCATCCGCCCGTCATCGCAGCTCTCCTAGGTGGCTCCCAGTCACCACCCTCGAGTCATAACGTCAAGCCGTTCGCCCGCCGGATCCACCACCTCCAGGCACCAAGGAGCCCCCCCGGGCAGGGTGGCGCCCGAGGCCAATCTAACCTTCGACTCGGAGGACCACCCCTTCAACCCCATTGGTTCGGGCGCACTCCCGATGCTATGCACCCCCACCATCTGCCAGGTAGCCATCACCAGGACCCTCATCGACGGTGGTGCCGGTCTCAACGTGCTCTCGGTGGAGGCCTTCAGCCTACTCCACGTGCCGCTGGAGCGGCTCCAACCCAGCAGGCCTTTCTCGGGCGTCGGAGCCGGTTCCACTGCCTCCTTGGGACAGATCCGCCTCCCAGTGACCTTTGGCACCTGTGACAACTTCCGCACGGAGCTGATCGACTTCGACATAGCCCCTATCAGCCTCCCCTACAACGCTATCCTGGGCTATCCGGCCTTGGCTCGGTTCATGGCAGCAACTCACCCGGTGTACAACCTCATGAAGATGCCCGGGAGCAGCGGCATCCTCACCGTGTCAGGAGACAAAAGGGATGCACTACAGGTGCTCCGGCTTGTTTTCAGGGCGGCCGCGGTGGTGCAGCCCTCTAGCACCGACGCCCTTGAGCCCAAGGGGGCTGCGCCGGCTAAGAAGAAGCAGCTGTTCACCCAAGACAAGGCGGAAACCAAGCAGGTACCAGTCGACGAGGACGGGTCCACTGGCGCCACCTTCACCATAGGGGCCAACCTCGAGCCCGACCAGGAGAAGGTCCTAATCAGGTTCCTGCGTGCGAACAAGAAGGTGTTCGCGTGGGAACCAGATTAGTTAGTGGGGGTCCCAAGGGAAGTGATTGGGCATCACCTCAACGTGTGCCCCAATGTACGCCCCGTGAAGCAGAAGGCAAGGCGGCAGCCTACTGAGAAACATGCTTTCATCACTCAAGAGACCCGGAAGCTAGAGGCGGCAGGGGTTATCCGCGAGGTCCGCTACCCCGATTGGCTGGCTAACCCTGTTGACGTGCCAAAGAAGGGAGGGAAAGAGCCCATGTGCGTCGACTTGACCAACCTCAACAAGGCCTGCCCGTAGGATGCATTTCCGCTCCCCCTCATCGACCAGATAGTCGACTCCACCGCAGAGTGTGACCTATTGTGCTTCCTGAAGGAAATATGCCCTAGAGGCAATAATAAAGTTATTATTTATTTCCTTATATCATGATAAATGTTTATTATTCATGCTAGAATTGTATTAACCGGAAACATAATACATGTGTGAATACATAGACAAACAGAGTGTCACTAGTATGCCTCTACTAGACTAGCTCGTTAATCAAAGATGGTTAAGTTTCCTAACCATGAACAAAGAGTTGTTATTTGATTAACAAGGTCACATCATTAGTTGCATGATCTGATTGACATGACCCATTCCATTAGCTTAGCACCCGATCGTTTAGTATGTTGCTATTGCTTTCTTCATGGCTTATACATGTTCCTATGACTATGAGATTATGCAACTCCTGTTTGCCGGAGGAACACTTTGTGTGCTACCAAACGTCACAACGTAACTGGGTGATTATAAAGGAGCTCTACAGGTGTCTCCAATGGCAGATGTTGGGTTGGCGTATTTCGAGAATAGGATTTGTCACTCCGATTGCCGGAGAGGTATCTCTGGGCCCTCTCGGTAATACACATCACTTAAGCCTTGCAAGCAATGCAACCAATGAGTTAGTTGCGGGATGATGTATTACGGAACGAGTAAAGAGACTTGCCAGTAACAAGATTGAACTAGGTATTGGATACCGACGATCAAATCTCGGGCAAGTAACATACCGATGACAAAGGGAACAACGTATGTTGTTATGCGGTCTGACCGATAAGGATCTTCGTAGAATATGTAGGAGCCAATATGGGCATCCAGGTCCCGCTATTGGTTATTGACCGGAGACGTGTCTCAGTCATGTCTACATTGTTCTCAAACCATAGGGTCCGCACGCTTAACATTACGATGACAGTTATTATGATTGGGGGGGGGAGGGAGTCCTACTCCCGGTAGGGTCCCGCTATTGGTCGGCCACCTCTCTCTCTCTTTCCCCCTTGGGAATCCTACTTGGAATATGATTGGGGGGGGGAGGGAGTCCTACTCCCGGTAGGAGTGGGACTCCTCCTGCGCCCTCCTCTTGGCCGGCCAGCCCCTCCCCCTTGGATCCTTTATATACGGGGGCAGGGGGCACCTCTAGACACACAAGTTGATCATTGAGATCGTTCCTTAGCCGTGTGCGGTGCCCCCTGCCACCATATTCCACCTCGATAATACCGTTGTAGTGCTTTGGCGAAGCCCTGCGTCGGTAGTACATCAAGATCGTCACCACGCCGTCGTGCTGACGGAACTCCTCCCTGAAGCTTTGCTGGATCGGAGCCCGGGGATCGTCATCGAGCTGTACGTGTGCTAAGAACTCGGAGGTGCCGGAGTAACGGTGCTTGGATCGGTCGGATCGGGAAGAATACGTACGACTACTTCCTCTACGTTGTGTCAACGCTTCAGTTGCGATCTACAAGCATATGTAGATCAGACTCTCCCCCTCGTTGCTATGCATCACCATGATCTTGCGTGTGCGTAGGAATTTTTTTGAAATTACTACGTTCTCCAACAGTGGCATCCGAGCCTAGGTTTTATGGTTTGATGTTATTTGCACGAGTAGAACACAAGTGAGTTGTGGGCGATACAAGTCATACTGCCTACCAGCATGCCATACTTTGGTTCGGCGATATTGTTGGACGAGACGACCCGGATTAACATTACGCGTACGCTTACACGAGACCGGTTCCCCCGACGTGCTTTGCACATAGGTGGCTTGCGGGCGACTGTCTCTCCAACTTTAGTTGAACCGAGTGTGGCTACGCCCGGTCCTTGCGAAGGTTAAAACGGAGTCTATTTGACAAACTATCATTGTGGTTTTGATGCGTAGGAGAGATTGGTTCTTGCTTAAGCCCGTAGCAGCCAAGTAAAACATGCAACAACAAAGTAGAGGACGTCTAACTTGTTTTTGCAGGGCATGTTGTGATGTGATATGGTCAAGACATGATTTTATTGTACGAGATGATCATGTTTTGTAACTGAGTTATCGGCAACTGGCAGGAGCCATATGGTTGTCGCTTTATTGTATGCAATGCAATCGCGATGTAATGCTTTACTTTATCACTAAGCGGTAGCGATAGTCGTGGAAGCATAAGATTGGCGAGACGACAACGATGCTACGATGGAGATCAATGTGTCGCGCCAGTGACGATGGTGATCATGACGGTGCTTTGGAGATGGAGATCACAAGCACAAGATGATGATGGCCATATCATATCACTTATATTGATTGCATGTGATGTTTATCTTTTTATGCATCTTATCTTGCTTTGATTGATGGTAGCATTATAAGATGATCTCTCACTAAATTATCAAGAAGTGTTCTCCCTGAGTATGCACCGTTGCCAAAGTTCGTCGTGCCCAGACACCACGTGATGATCGGGTGTGATAAGCTCTACGTCCATCTACAACAGGTGCAAGCCAGTTTTGCACACACAGAATACTCTAGTTAAAACTTGACGAGCCTAGCATATGCAGATATGGCCTCGGAACACGGAGACCAAAAGGTCGAGCGTGAATCATATAGTAGATATGATCAACATAACGATGTTCACCATTGAAAACTACTCCATCTCACGTGATGATCGGTTATGGTTTAGTTGATTTGGATCATGTGATCACTTAGAGGATTAGAGGGATGTCTATCTAAGTGGGAGTTCTTAAGTAATTTGATTAATTGAACTTAAACTTATCATGAACTTAGTACCTGATAGTATCTTGCTTGTTTATGTTGATTGTAGATAGATGGCTCGTGTTGTTGTTCCGTTGAATTTTAATGCGTTCCTTGAGAAAGCAAAGTTGAAAGATGATGGTAGCAATTACACGGACTGGGTCCGTAACTTGAGGATTATCCTCATTGCTGCTCAGAAGAATTACGTCCTGGAAGCACCGCTGGGTGCCAGGCCTGCTGCTGGAGCAACACCAGATGTTATGAACGTCTGGCAGAGCAAAGCTGATGACTACTCGATAGTTCAGTGTGCCATGCTTTACGGCTTAGAATCGGGACTTCAACAACGTTTTGAACGTCATGGAGCATATGAGATGTTCCAGGAGTTGAAGTTAATATTTCAAGCAAATGCCCGAATTGAGAGATATGAAGTCGCCAATAAGTTCTATAGCTGCAAGATGGAGGAGAACAGTTCTGTCAGTGAGCATATACTCAAAATGTCTGGGGTATAATAATCACTTGATTCAGATGGGAGTTAATCTTCCAGATGATTGCGTCATTGACAGAATTCTCCAATCACTGCCACCAAGCTACAAGAGCTTCGTGATGAACTATAATATGCAAGGGATGAACAAGACTATTCCTGAGCTCTTCGCAATGCTGAAATCTGCGGAGGTAGAAATCAAGAAGGAGCATCAAGTGTTGATGGTTAACAAGACCACTAGTTTCAAGAAAAAGGGCAAAGGGAAGAACAAGCGGAACTTCAAGAAGAATGGCAAGCAAGTTGCTGCTCAGGAGAAGAAACCCAAGTCTGGACCTAAGCCTGAAATTGAGTGCTTCTACTGCAAGCAGAGTGGTCACTGGAAGCGGAACTGCCCCAAGTATTTGGCGGATAAGAAGGATGGCAAGGTGAACAAAGGTATATGTGATATACATGTTATTGATGTGTACCTTACTAGAGCTCGCAGTAGCACCTGGGTATTTGATACTGGTTCTGTTGCTAATATTTGCAACTCGAAACAGGGACTACGGATTAAGCGAACACTGGCAAAGGACGAGGTGACGATGCACGTGGGAAACGGTTCCAAAGTCGATGTGATCGCGGTCGGCATGCTACCTCTACATCTACCTTCGGGATTAATATTAGACCTAAATAATTGTTATTTGGTGCCGAGGCCGCATCGACCGTCCGAACTGAAGCAAAGCAGAGCCAGGAGGGCCTCGCGAAGGCCGCAACCACAGCTAGAAAGGAACAACCGCAGCAGGAGAACGCACCCGGAGCAGGAGAGGCCTCTTCTGGTGACCAAGCCCCGGGGGCTCCGTCGTCTCCAGAGACACCTCGACCTCTGGAGGACGCAACGAGCGCCAACACCCTCAAGCTCGTTGAGCATCCCATGTACTTCATCAGCACGGTGCTACGGGACGCAAGGGCATGGTATCCCATGCCTCAAAAACTCCTCCTCGCGCTACTAGTGGCCTCGCGCAAGCTGCGCCACTACTTCCAAGGACATCCCATCAAGGTCGTCTCAACATACCCCTTGGAAAGAGTGCTCAGGAGCCGCAACTCCGCTGGAAGGGTCGCCGAATGGAACATTGAGCTACAGGCATTTCAGCTAGAATTCAGCATGACCAGAGTTATCAAGGGAGCCACAGTTGCAAATTTCGTGGCAGAATGGGCAGAAGCACCGGGTCTCGAGGCAGGCAAAGATCGTTCGCTTTCCCCGAGAAGTGAAGCACCGGACGGCTGGGTCGTGTACTTCGATGGTGCATTCTCCCGACACCGTGCAGGAGTTGGCGCAGTGCTTGTGTCCCCTACCCAGGAAAAACTCTATTACGCCATGCAACTATGTTTCCAGCACGGAGAGAAGGTCTCCAACAACATAGCAGAATACGAAGGCCTAATAGCAGGCTTGAAAGCCGCAATCGCCTTAGGGGTAAAGCGCCTCACCATCAAGGGCGATTCATAGCTCCTCGTCAACTTCTCCAACAAGATATACGAGCCGAAGGACGAGCACGTGGAAGCTTACCTCGCTGAAGTCCGCAGGATGGAGAAACAGTTCTGGGGACTGGAGCTGCAGCATGTGCCTCGCGGCACCAATCAGGAGGCTGACGACATTACCAAGAGGGCATCTAGGCGGCTGCCGTAGGAACCTGGTGTCTTCGAGGTGTGGCTCCTCCAGCCCTCGGCGGTGCCATCACTATCAGGCGCGGCGCAGCCAAGGGAGGGGCCTCCTCAGCCGCCTGCCTCGGGGGCTCTGGTCTGCGGCCTGACATCAGGGGCACGCCTACTCCTAGCATCGGAGCCTCGGGAGGGATGTTGGATCCCAGAGCTCAAGGACTACCTGATGCAAGGGATTCTACCAGAGAACAAGGAGGAGGCGGAGCGTGTGGCATGGCAGGCCACGGCTTATTGCATCCAGGATGGCGAGCTCTACAGGAAGCAGCCAAATGACGTGTCCCTACGTTGCATTTCCAGGGAGCAAGGAAAGGAACTGCTGGCGGACATACACAGCGGAGACTGCGGACACCACTCTTCATCACGAACCCTCATCGGCAAGTCGTTCCGCAGCGGGTTCTACTGGCCCACAGCACTCAACGACGCTGTTGAGCTGGTGAAGGCTTAAGAGGCCTGCCAGTTTCACGCTAAACAGATCCATCAGCCTGCGGGGGGTCTGCAGACCATACCCCTCTCCTGGCCGTTCGCAGTTTGGCGGTTGGACATTCTGGGCCCGTTCCCTCGGGCGCCAGGGGGCTATCGCTACCTCTACGTCGATGTGGACAAGTTCACCAAGTGGGCCAAGGTGGAAGCTGTCCGCACAATCCCGGCAGGCTCGGCAGGAAAGTTCATCAAGGGCATCGCGAGCCGGTTTGGGGTGCCTAACCGCATCATCACTGACAACGGTTCGCAATTCACCGGTAATCTCTTCAAAATGTACTATGCTAACCTTGGAATGCAGATATGCTACGCTTTGGTTGCACACCCCCGGAGCAATGGCCAGGCTGAACGAGCCAACGCGGAGGTCCTGAGGGGCCTCAAGGCCAGGACCTTCAAGAAGAAACTGGAGGCCTATGGCAGGGGCTGGCACGACGAGCTCCAGTCCGTGCTATGGTCAATCCGCACGACAGCGACCAAGCCGACTAGCGAGACCCCGTTCTTCCTCGTCTATGGAGCGGAGGCTGTTCTCCCTGACGAGGTCCGACATTACTTTGCACGGGTCCTGGCATTCGACGAGGCTCAGTAGGACGCCATGCGGGGGACGGATCTCGTGCTGGGGGAGGAACACTGTCGGGAAGCCGTACTGCGAGCGGCAAGGTATCAACAGGTGCTACGACGATACCACAGCCGCAACATCCGCCCTAGGACCCTTGAGGTAGGGGATCTCATGCTCAGAAGGGTTCTCCCCATGGAGGGGCTGCACAAGCTCTCTCCCATGTGGGAGGGCCCGTTCAACTTTGTTCATGTTTCCAGGCCTGGCTCCGCGCGCTTGGAGACTCCGGAGGGAGTACCCATCCAGAACCCATGGAACATTCAACATCTCCGGAGGTTCTACACCTGAGTGAAGCCGCTACGTTTTGGAAAAGGCCTGGTGCCTGTGAAGAAGGCGAATGCCTGTGAAGCCGCTGCGTTTTGGAAAAGGCCCGGTGCGTGTGAAGAAGGCGAATGTCTGTGAAGCCGCTGCGTTTTGGAAAAGGCCCGGTGCCTGTGAAGAAGGCGAATGCCTGTGAAGCCGCTGCATTTTGGAAAAGGCCCGGTACCTGTGAAGAAGGCGAATGCCTATGAAGCCGCTGCGTTTTGGCAAAGGCTCGGTGCCTGTGAAGAAGGCAAATGCCTGTGAAGCCGCTGCGTTTTGGAAAAGGCCCAGAGCCTGTGAAGAAGGCGAACGCCTATGAAGCTGTCGCGTTTCAAGAAAGGCCCGGTGCCTGTGAAGAAGGCCAATGCCTGTGAAGCTCGCCGCCCGTGACACTCTCACATAATAATGAGTGGGGCTGTACACGCCCCGGAGTCTCCGAAGTGCCGCCTCATGCCTCGGGGGCTCCCGCCCACGCCCAATGGCAACAGTTAGCTCCGCGCTGGTGAGAAGACGTCAAAGATTAGAATAGGTGCCGGACGCGGCTTTCCCATTTTCTTTCTGCAGTTGGCTTGTTTATTCCCGTTTAAAGTTTTTATTGGAGTTGCTGATGTTCCTGGCTTGTGGCTCTTTATTTTTCTCGCTCGCTCGCCTTGTTTTCTCTCGTGAAGTCTCGCGAGGGATGATCACGGGTGCCCTCGCGAGCGTTTTCTGCCCCGACCGTTTGGAGCTTTCCTATCCAAGTCCTCTGCGGGAGCACCCCTCCCAGTCCGTGCCCCACGGGCATCGCGACACGAGCGCAGGACCTGGGCCGATCGCTGATAGCTAAGACCATAAGTTACCCCTCCTACTGATCCTTCCAGGGCACAAAGTGCACGAGGAGGCCACGGCCTCGGGAGGCGAGGACCGCGCCAAGCCCCACCGAGCTAAAATAGTTCCCGCACATGGGAGCGCGGCGCGAAAACACGGCGCAGAAATAGCGGAAACAACGCGAGGGTTAAACAGCAATAGTTCTAATACGCCCCCGCGGGGCCCTACATTACTTACTATTTTTGCGCAGGATAAGAAAGAAAACAAAACGGGCGTGATTCGTCCTGCGCCAACCCACAGCGAAGGCTCGAGCTGCTCCTAGGGCTCAGGCGAATCCCTCCTCTCGCTTCACCGGGGTGCGATGGTGGGTTGACCCGCTACCTTCACCCAAGCGGGCGCGACGGCGAGGAGGCTGGTCGCGGCCACCGCTGGAGGAGCTGCTGCCTGAGAGGGGGCCGCCGAAGCTCGGCGAACCCCAAGCACCGCCGCCTGTACGCCAGTCGCCATCATCACCCTGGTCATAGCCAGGGCTGGGCAGGTGGCCGCGGTCGTCATCTTCAGGGCAACACCCAGCACAGCGACCGTCTTCCCCGAACACCCTCACGTAGAGGGTGGCGTCGCCATCAAACTTGAAGTACAGGGTGCACCACCGGCTCAGGCCACGGGTGCGGGCAAACGTCTGCCAGCCGCATGTCAGAGCCCCGTCCCCAGAAACGGGGACCTCCATCGACGCCCAGGAGGCCCCGCTACAGCATCCGTCTGCCTGGAGCCAGAAGCCGCACCGGGCGCTGGCTGGCAATTCATCTACGAAGAAACGGGGGAGCTGGAGCCTGGTGCTGGATGGGTCTGCCGACCACACGACGAACTCCGGCAGCACCTCCGCAGAGCGAAAGCGTGGCCTACGGGGGCGCACACCCACGGCGTGCCCCCGTCGGCAACTGGGCACTCAC
This sequence comes from Triticum monococcum, assembly GCA_034509565.1. Classification (NCBI taxonomy): domain Eukaryota; kingdom Viridiplantae; phylum Streptophyta; class Magnoliopsida; order Poales; family Poaceae; genus Triticum; species Triticum monococcum. Next base: position 22,678,220 of record CM067842.1, on the reverse strand, counting down.
CACCGCGCCGGGAACCGCCTCCATGGCCGCGGGAGGCCACCACGGGGACCGTGGTATACTTGCAAGGGCGGCCTCGGCCGCGCTTGGCCGGAGGGGAGTCAGGCCCAGCCTAGGGGGGCCTTTCCTTTCTCCGCGGCCGAGAATCTCTTTGGAGCCATGGGAGCGACAAGTAATCAACAAGAAAGAAAGGAGCAACAAGGAGGGACGGGCCGAAGGGGGTCGCCCAGCCCCGTACTTTTAGACAGAGGAGGCCAACCGTCGTGCACCATGATCACAGGTAATCATGACCAGTTTCTCTGCATGCAGGGACTTGTCAAGTCATGCGGTAGCCGAGGCGTCGTGGGGAAGTGCGGACGCCCACGCCCAATTAACCGCCACGCGGCGCCCAAGGCCGCAGGCTGTTAGGGCCCGCGGCGCTTCGCACTTGCCCCTTCGCTTCTCTGCTAAGCCAAGCCCGCGTGCGCCTTGGGCCCCAGGGCGACTGTCGGTGTCTAGGAACGGGGTCCCCAGACTTTCCTACCTACGGCCTGCGGCGTGGCTCAAGCGGGGGCCCAGCGCGGCCCGTCTTGATCAGCTCAAGCTCAAGACCCTCGCGAGGGGACAAGCCTCACGGGGCGGATGATAGGAAGCTTCCTCAAAGGCAGCCTTATCAGGCAGGCTCACAAGGAGGCGGAGAGATCAAGGCAAGGGTACCTCATGAGGAACCCGTGACGCAAGCCATGTCGATCGAGACCAGGCGGGCGCCGGCCTGCGTAGTGTCCTTGTTTCCCCTTTGGTGCAAAGGGGCGAGCACAGGCCAAGGCATCAAGCAAAGGTTACCATTCCGGTGCAACAAGACCAAGACCAGCCGGACGGCAGGACGGAGGTCACCATGGAGCCCAAGACGGCATCATCGTCAGTGCCTTTGGCAGCCAAAGACCACCTTTGGTCAGGATAACTTGTACTACATGTTCCCCTTCGAAATGGCCAATTGTTGGTGCCCTTTGTTGGGGAACGTAGTAATTTCAAAAAAATTCCTACGCACATGCAATATTATGGTGATGCATAGCAACGAGGGGAGAGTGTGAACTACGTACCCTAGTAGATCGACAACGGAAGCGTTTGGTTGATGTAGTCGTACGTCTTCACGGCCCGACCGATCAAGTACCGAAACTACGGCACCTCCGAGTTTTAGCACACGTTCAGCTCGATGACGATCCCCGGACTCCGATCCAGCAAAGTGTCGGGGAAGTGTTCCGTCAGCACGACAGCGTGGTGACGATCTTGATGTACTACTGTTGCAGCGCTTCGCCTAAGCACCGCTACAATATTATCGAGGACTTTGGTGGAAGGGGGCACCGCACACGGCTAAGAGAACGATCACGAAGATCAACTTGTGTCTCTAGGGTGCCCCTTGCCTCAGTATATAAAGGATGGAGGAGGAGGAGGCCGGCCAAGGCAATTGGTGCGGCCAGGATGTGGAGTCCTACTAGGACTCCAAGTCCTAGTAGGAGTCCACCAAGAGGGGAGGACGGGAGAAGGAAGTAGAGGAGAAGGAAAGGTGGCCGGCCCCCTTTTCCCTAGTCCAATTCGGACCAGAGGGGAGGGGGCCGCAGCAGCCCCTTGGCCCTTTCTCCTCTTCCCACTAAAGCCCATCAAGGCCCATTGCTTCTCCCGTAACAACCCGGTACTCCGAAAAATACCCGAATCACTCGGAACCTTTCCGATGTCCGAATATATTCGTCCAATATATCGATCTTTACGTCTCGACCATTTCGAGACTCCTCGTCATGTCCCCGATCTCATCCGGGACTCCGAACTCCTTCGGTACATCAAAACTCATAAACTCATAATATAACTATCATCGAAACCTTAAGCGTGCGGACCCTACGGGTTCGAGAACAATGTAGACATGACCGAGACACGTCTCCGGTCAATAACCAATAGCGGGACCTGGATGCCCATATTGGCTCCTACATATTCTACGAAGATCTTTTATCGGTCAGACCGCATAACAACATACGTTGTTCCCTTTGTCATCGGTATGTTACTTGCCCGAGATTCGATCGTCGGTATCCAATACCTAGTTCAATCTCGTTACTGGCAAGTCTCTTTACTCGTTCCGTAATACATCATCCCGCAACTAACTCATTAGTTGCAATGCTTGCAAGTCTTAAGTGAAGTGCATTACCGAGAGGGCCCAGAGATACCTCTCCGACAATCGGAGTGACAAATCCTAATCTCGAAATACGCCAACCCAACATGTACCTTTGGAGACACATGTAGAGCTCCTTTATAATCACCCAGTTACGTTGTGACGTTTGGTAGCACACAAAGTGTTCCTCCGGCAAACGGGAGTTGCATAATCTCATAGTCATAGGAACATGTATAAGTCATGAAGAAAGCAATAGCAACATACTAAACGATCGGGTGCTAAGCTAATGGAATGGGTCATGTCAATCAGTTCATTCATCTAATGATGTGATCCTGTTAATCAAATAACAACTCTTTGTCCATGGTTGGGAAACATAACCATCTTTGATTAACGAGCTAGTCAAGTAGAGGCATACTAGTGACACTCTGTTTGTCTATGTATTCGCACATGTATTATGTTTCCGGTTAATACAATTCTAGCATGAATAATAAACATTTATCATGAAATAAGGAAATAAATAATAACTTTATTATTGCCTCTAGGGCATATTTCCTTCAGTCTCCCACTTGCACTAGAATCAATAATCTAGTTCACATCGTCATGTGATTTAACAGCAATAGTTCACATCACCATGTGATTAACACCCATAGTTCACATCGCCATGTGACCAACACCCAAAGGGTTTACTGGATTCAGTAATCTTGTTCACATCGCTATGTGATTAACACCCAAAGAGTACTAACGTGTGGTCATGTTTTGCTTGTGAGAGAATCTTAGTCAACGGGTCTGCCACATTCAGATCCGCATGTATTTTGCAAATTTCTATGTCAACAATGCTCTGCATGGAGCTACTCTAGCTAATTGCTCCCGCGTTCAATATGTATCTAGACCGAGACTTAGAGTCATCTAGATTAGGTTCAAAACTTGCATCAGCGTAACCCTTTACGACGAACCTTTTTTCACTTCCATAATCGGGAAACATATCCTTATTCCACTAAGGATAATTTTGACTGCTGTTCAGTGATCTACTCCTAGATCACTATTGTACTCCCTTGCCAAACTCAGTGGTAGGGTATACAATAGATCTGGTACACAGCATGGCATACTTTATAGAACCTATGACCAAGGCATAGGGAATGACATTCATTCTCTTTATATCTTCTGCCGTGGTCGGGCTTTGAGTCTTACTCAATTTCACACCTTGTAACATAGGCAAGAAACTCTTTTTTTGACTGTTCCATTTTGAACTACTTCAAAATCTTGTCAAGGTATGTATTTATTGAAAAAACTTATCAAGCGTCTTGATCTATCTCTATAGATCTTGATGCTCAATATATAAGCAACTTCACCGAAGTCTTTCTTTGAAAAACTCCTTTCAAACACTCCTTTATGCTTTACAAAATAATTCTACATTATTTCCGATCAACAATATGTCATTCACATATACTTATCAGAAATGCTGTAGTGCTCCCACTCACATTCTTGTAAATACAGGCTTCACCGCAAGTCTGTATAAAACTATATGCTTTGATCAACTTATCGAAGCGTGTATTCCAACTCTGAGATGCTTGCACCAGTCCATAGATGAATCGCTGGAGCTTGCATATTTTGTTAGCACCTTTAGGATTGACAAAACCTACTGGTTGCATCATATACAACTCTTCTTTAAGAAATCCATTAAGGAATGCAGTTTTGTTTATCCATTTGCCAGATTTCATAAAATGCGGCAATTGCTAACATGATTCGGACAGAGTTAAGCATAGATACGAGTGAGAAACTCTCATCGTAGTCAACACTTTGAACTTGTCGAAAACCTTTTGCGACAATTCTAGCTTTGTAGATAGTAACACTACTACCAACGTCCGTCTTCCTCTTGAAGATCCATTTATTTTGTATGGCTTGCCGATCATCGGGCAAGTCAACCAAAGTCCATACTTTGTTCTCATACATGAATCCCATCTCAGATTTCATGGCCTCAAGCCATTTTGCGGAATCTGGGCTCATCATCGCTTCCTCATAGTTCGCAAGTTCGTCATGGTCTAGTAACATGACTTCCAGAACAGGATTACTGTACCACTCTGGTGCGGATCTCACTCTGGTTTACCTACGAGATTCGGTAGTAACTTGATCTGAAGTTTTATGATCATCATCATTAGCTTCCTCCCTAATTGGTGTAGTAGTCACAGGAACAGATTTCTGTGATGAACTACTTTCCAATAAGGGAGAAGGTACAATTACCTTATCAAGTTCTACTTTCCTCCCACTCACTTCTTTCGAGAGAAACTCGTTCTCTAGAAAGGATCCATTATAAGCAACGAATGTCTTGCCTTAGGATCTGTGATAGAAGGTGTACCCAACAGTCTCCTTTTGGGTATCCTATCAAGACATATTTCTCCGATTTTGGTTTTGAGCTTATCAGGATGAAACTTTTTCACATAAGCATCACAACCCCAAATTTTAAGAAACGACAACTTTGGTTTCTTGCTAAACCACAGTTCAGATTGTGTCGTCTCAACGGACTTAGATGGTGTCCCTTTTTTTAACGTGAATGCAGCTGTCTTTAATGCATAACCTCAAAAATGATAGTGGTAAATCGGTAAGAAACATCATAGATTTGCACTATATCTAATAAAGTACGGCTATGACGTTCGGACACACCATTATGCTGTGGTGTTCCGGGTGGCACGAATTTGTGAAACTATTCCACATTGTTTTAATTGAAGACCAAAGTCGTAAGTCAAATATTTGTCTCCGCGATCAGATCGTAGAAGCCTTATTTTCTTGTTACGATGATTCTCCACTTCACTCTGAAATTCTTTGAACTTTTCAAATGTTTCAGACTTATGTTTCATCAAGTAGATATACTCATATCTGCTCAAATCATCTGTGAAGATCAGAAAATAATGATACCTATCGCGAGCCTCAATATTCATCGGACCACATACATCAGTATGTATGATTTCCAACAAATTTGTTGCTCGCTCCATTGTTCCGAAGAACAGAGTCTTAGTCATCTTGCCCATGAGGCATGGTTCGCAAGCATCAACTGATTCATAATCAAGTGATTCCAAAAGCCCATCAGCATGGAGTTTCTTCATGCGCTTTACACCAATATGACCTAAACGACAGTGCTACAAATAAGTTGCACTTTCATTATTAACTTTGCATCTTTTGGTTTCAATATTATGATTATGTGTATCACTATGATCGAGATCCAACGAACTATTTTCATTGGGTGTGTAACCATATAAGGTTTTATTCATGTAAACAGAACAACAATTTATTCTTTTACTTAAATGAATAACCGTATTACAATAAACATGATCAAATCATATTCATACTCAACGTAAACACCAAATAACACTTATTTAGGTTCAACACTAATCCCGAATTTATAGGGAGTGTGCGATGATGATCATATCAATCTTGGAACCACTTCCAACACACATCGTCACTTCACCCTTAACTAGTCTCTGCTTATTCTGCAACTCCCGTTTCGAGTTACTAATCTTAGCAACTGAACTAGTATCAAATACTGAGGGGTTGCTATAAACACTAGTAAAGTACACATCAATAACATGTATATCAAATATACTTATGTTCACCTTACCATCCTTCTTATCTGCCAATCACTTGGGGTAGTTCCGCTTCCAGTGACCAGTACCTTTGCAGTAGAAGCACTCAGTCTCCGGCTTAGGTCCAGACTTGGGCTTCTTCACTTGAGCAGCAACATGCTTGCTGTTCTTTTTGAAGTTCCCCTTCTTCCCTCTGCCCTTTTCTTGAAACTAGTGGTCTTGTCTACCATCAACACTTGATGTTTTTCTTGATTTCTACCTTCATCGATTTCATCATCATGAAAAGCTCGGGAGTCGTTTTCGTCATCCCTTGCATACTATAGTTCATCACGAAGTTCTACTAACTTGGTCATGGTGACTAGAGAATTCTGTCAATCACTATCTTATCTGGAAGATTAACTCCCACTTGATTCAAGCGATTGTAGTACCCAGACAATCTGAGCACATGCTCACTAGTTGAGCGATTCTCCTCCATCTTTTAGCTATAGAACTTGTTCGAGACTTCATATCTCTCAACTCGAATATTTGCTTGAAATATTAACTTCAACTCCTGGAACATCTCATATGGTCCATGACGTTCAAAACGTCTTTGAAGTCCCGATTCTAAGCCGTTTAAGCATGGTGCACTAAACTATCAAGTAGTCATCATATTGAGCTAGCCAAACGTTCATAACATCTGCATCTGCTCCTGCAATAGGTCTGTCACCTAGCGGTGCATCAAGGACATAATTTTTCTGTGCCGCAATGAGGATAAACCTCATATCACGGATCCAATCTGTATCATTGCTACTAACATATTTCAACATAGTTTTTCTCTAGGAACATATCAAAATAAACACAGGGAAGCAACAACGCGAGCTATTGATCTACAACATGATTTGCAAAATACTACCAGGACTAAGTTCATGATAAATTCAAGTTAAATTAATCATATTACTTAAGAACTCCCACTTAGATAGATCCCTCTAATCCTCTAAGTGATCACGTGATCCAAATCAACTAAACCATAACCGATCATCACGTGAAATGGATTAGTTTTCAATGGTGAACATCATTATGTTGATCATATCTACTATATGATTCACGCTCGACCTTTCGCTCTGCGTGTTCTGAGGCCATATCTGTATATGCTTGGCTCGTCAAGTATAACCTGAGTATTCCACGTGTGCAACTGTTTTGCACCCGTTGTATTTGAACGTAGAGCCTATCACACCCGATCATCACGTGGTGTCTCAGCACGAAGAACTTTCGCAACGGTGCATACTCAGGGAGAACACTTCTTGATAATTTAGTGAGAGATCATCTTATAATGCTACCGTCAATCAAAGCAAGATAATATGCATAGAAGATAAACATCACATGCAATCAATATAAGTGATATGATATGGCCATCATCATCTTGTGCCCGTGATCTCCATCTCCGAAGCACCGTCATGATCACCATCGTCACCGGCGCGACACCTTGATCTCCATCGCAACATCATTGTCGTCTCGCCACTTTTATGCTTCCACGACTATCGCTACCGCTTAGTGATAAAGTAAAGCATTACAGTGCGATTGCATTGCATACAATAAAGCGACAACTATATGGCTCCTGCCAGTTGCCGATAACTCGGTTGCAAAACATGATCATCTCATACAATAAAATTTAGCATCATGTCTTGACCATATCACATCACAACATGCCCTGCAAAAACAAGTTAGACGTCCTCTACTTTTTTGTTGCAAGTTTTACGTGGCTGCTACGGGCTTAAGCAAGAACCAATCTTACCTTCGCATCAAAACCACAACGATAGTTTGTCAAGTTGGTGCTGTTTTAACCTTCGCAAGGACCGGGCGTAGCCACACTCGGTTCAACTAAAGTTGGAGAAACTGTCACCCGCAAGCCACCTATGTGCAAAGCACGTCGGGAGAACCGGTCTCGCGTAAGCGTACGCGTAATGTCGGTCCGGGCCGCTTCGTCCAACAATACCGCCGAACCAAAGTATGACATGCTGGTAAGTAGTATGACTTATATCGCCCACAACTCACTTGTGTTCTACTGGTGCACATAACATCAAACCATAAAACCTAGGCTCGGATGCCACTGTTGGGGAACGTAGTAATTTCAAAAAAATACCTACGCACACGCAAGATCATGGTGATGCATAGCAACGAGGGGAGAGTGTGATCTACGTACCCTAGTAGATTGACAACAGAAGCGTTTGGTTGATGTAGTCGTACGTCTTCACGGCCCGACCGATCAAGCACCGAAACTACGGCACCTCCGAGTTTTAGCACACGTTCAGCTCGATGACGATCCCCGGACTCCGATCCAGCAAAGTGTCGGGGTAGAGTTCCGTTAGCACGACGGCGTGGTGACGATCTTGATGTACTACTGTCGCAGGGCTTCGCCTAAGCACCGCTACAATATTATCGAGGACTATGGTGGAAGGGGGCACCGCACACGGCTAAGAGAACGATCACGAAGATCAACTTGTGTCTCTAGGGTGCCCCTTGCCTCAGTATATAAAGGATGGAGGAGGAGAAGGCCGGCCAAGGCAATTGGTGCGGCCAGGATGTGGAGTCCTACTAGGACTCCAAGTCCTAGTAGGAGTCCACCAAGAGGGGAGGAAGGGAGAAGGAAGTAGAGGAGAAGGAAAGGTGGCCGGCCCCCTTTTCCCTAGTCCAATTCGGAACAGAGGGGAGGGGGGGGGGCGCAGCAGCCCCTTGGCCCTTTCTCCTCTTCCCACTAAAGCCCATCAAGGCCCATTGCTTCTCCCGTAACTACCCGGTACTCCGAAAAATACCCGAATCACTCAGAACCTTTCCGATGTCTGAATATAGTCGTCCAATATATCGATCTTTACGTCTCGACCATTTCGAGACTCCTCGTCATGTCCCCGATCTCATCCAGGACTCTAAAATCCTTCGGTACATCAAAACTCATAAACTCATAATATAACTGTCATCGAAACCTTAAGCGTGCGGACCCTACGGGTTCGAGAACAATGTAGACATGACCGAGACACGTCTCCGGTCGATAACCAATAGCGGGACCTGGATGCCCATATTGGCTCCTACATATTCTACGAAGATCTTTTATCGGTCAGACCGCATAACAACATACGTTGTTCCCTTTGTCATCGGTATGTTACTTGCCCGACATTCGATCGTCGGTATCCAATACCTAGTTCAATCTCGTTACCGGCAAGTCTCTTTACTCGTTCCGTAATACATCATCCCGCAACTAACTCATTAGTTGCAATGCTTGCAAGGCTTAAGTGATGTGCATTACCGAGAGGGCCCAGAGATACCTCTCCGACAATCGGAGTGACAAATCCTAATCTCGAAATACGCCAACCCAACATGTACCTTTGGAGACACCTATAGAGCTCCTTTATAATCACCCAGTTACGTTGTGACGTTTGGTAGCACACAAAGTGTTCCTCTGGCAAACGGGAGTTGCATAATCTCATAGTCATAGGAACATGTATAAGTCATGAAGAAAGCAATAGCAACATACTAAACAATCGGGTGCTAAGCTAATGGAATGGGTCATGTCAATCAGTTCATTCATCTAATGATGTGATCCCGTTAATCAAATAACAACTCTTTGTCCATGGTTGGGAAACATAACCATCTTTGATTAACGAGCTAGTCAAGTAGAGGCATACTAGTGACACTCTGTTTGTCTATGTATTCACACATGTATTATGTTTCTGGTGAATACAATTCTAGCATGAATAATAAACATTTATAATGAAATAAGGAAATAAATAATAACTTTATTATTTCCTCTAGGGCATATTTCCTTCACCCTTCCCGCTCATTATTTGGGGAGAGGCCCAGGGCCTCTATAAATAGAGCTAGCCACCACAGAGTAGGGGGGACACCCCGAGGGAGATCTGGTAGAACCCCAGCAGACAGAGAGAGGCGACCGAACTCACCCTAGCAGTTCATCGCACCAGCTCAAGAACACCTCTCGCGAGGCTGTTCCTCCCTTGTACTGTCCATCATCAGCCCAGAGGCAAACCACCACACCACACACTGGAGTAGGGTATTACACCACAACGGTGGCCCGAACCAGTATAAACACCGTGTCTCTTGTGTTGTTCATTGTTTTCATCTTAGTTCGCACGAGAGGATCGGACGTCGATCGGTAGGGGAGAGATCTCCGCGCGCACCCCAGTGTTCGAACCTCAAGGGTCTGCCGGAACCCGAAACTCAACAGAATCTGAATGCTACTGTTGAAACTGAACGCAATGGTAGCAGAGAGGCACTTGACATGTAGTTTAGGGAGGGCCTGCAGTTCATCTTCAACCTGCACCCCCTGAGCCGCCAGCCACCACCGGCCGAACTGCTGGCCCCAACGCCACCTCGCCACCCCGAAAAACTCGCCACCGTCGCCCCGGCCAGCCCTCTAGGCCCCCACCCTGAACCCTAAGATAGATAGTGGGGTAACTCTTCGGCGAGCCCCCGTCCCCGCTGCGGGTGGTTCTTCCTTAACTCCGGTGAGCCCCCCCAACCCTTGAAAATCGACTGACCCAAAAGTCGATTCAGTCGACTGAAGTGTGGCTTAATCGGAGCAGAGCAGCAGCACGAGCGAGGGGGAGAGCAGCAGTAGCAGCTGGGCGAGGGAGCGATCGAGCGAGAGCTGGAGCAGCAGCAGCAGATCCGGCTGGTATGGACGCCGCCGCCGAATGGGCCTCGCACTATAGAGCCGCCGTGGAGATGTCGCCCGCGGCGCCGGCTTCAAGGTAGCCGCTCCCTGGGGGTGCGGGATGGAGAACCGTCGGTGTCGGAGGTCCAGTTAAGGAGAAGGTGCGATGCGATGAGTGTACAACCTCTTTGGTGGCACCGAGTAGGCCTCGGCTTCGTCCGAGGAGGTTGTGAGGATGTTGCGGTTCCGGTGGAGCAGGTTAAGGCGGCGATGTGGGGATGTGGGGATGCAGCAGCCGTGATAGACGAGACGATCGTCGGAGCAGCTCCTTGGAGGTGGAGGACGAGGCGGCTGAACCGGCGGGACGGCGAGATGGACGACGGATCCTCATCCGGGGAGGTGGACGAGGGACGTCGAGCTGTTGCGGTGGACGACGTCGTCGGGGAAGAGGCTCCGGCTGGGCAGCGGTGACGTGGCGGACGGAGGAGGGTGGTGTTTCGCGGCTGGAGCGGAGAGGTTATGGCGGCCTGGGATTTCGAATGGCAAAAAGGGGGCGATGGGAGGGGGTGAAGCATGACTTAGGAACGCGCTTGTCCAAAATGTAGGGTGTGTTACAAAAGTACCCCCCCCCCAATTTGAACTAGCGGCCCTTTCGGCTCAGGGTTAGAAGGGGGATTTCGCGTGTCGGGATTTGGCAGCTGGAGGGAGTTTTCGCGCGTGTTGTAATTTCGGGATAGCAAGGCGCGGGTTGTGAAGGCGCCAATTTTGGGAGCACGATATCTGAATTTTCGGGATATAACAAGACGCGGGTTGAATTTTAGGGACAAGCCTAACGTGTAGTAATATTGTACTTGTACGTACCAAATCAATTCACACTTCCCTCAACCAAAAAGAAAACGAAAAAAATAAAACTATTCACACCAGACAAAGAGAGAGTCTTGCCCAGTTTTACTATACAAATGCTACTCAAAGCTACTGCCTCCTTCCATCTATATAGGGACTAATGCGGTTTTCGATGCTAACTTTGACCAAATATTAGAGCAATGATATATGACATGCAACTTACACAAAGCACACCGTTAAATTCATCTGTGAAAGGTTCTTTCAATGATATAATTTTCACATTGTGCATGTCATGTACTATAAATCTTGTCAATAGTCAAAGGCGGTCTTAAAATCCTCATTACGCCCTATATAGATGGAAGGAGGGAGTATGAATCCATGTTATGTCCGATTAAATCTTTTCGCTTGTTGTATAATGCATGTAACCTACTCATACCAACAATTTAGTGCATTCCAAATGTCTATACTACCGATGCAATTCAAACTAAATTTGAATTCGTTTCTCTATTTCAATAAGAATCTACAATCATGATTGTTGCCAACTTCAACCATCATAGTTTCCTTGCTATCCGCTAGATATAAATCAGACGGCCTATAATGCAGGATGGCAGGCACACCATCATCAACAACTCCGTTTTTTATAAGAGTAGAAATAAAATATATTAAATGTAGTATACCACGTTCATAACCACACCATGTGTATCACCATTATATATATTCACACATCCGTCGGTTTGAAACACTATGATAAATTCTTCAAATATCTGAATTCGCTTTTTATAATGAAGTATATATGATCTCTATTCATCTTTTACACCCACACAACCCTCTTATCTTTGTAGCTAGCGCTAACTTTCTCTTGTGCATGCACACGCCCGCATCCCTCTCACCCTACCTTAGCATTCTCTAGCTCCATCATGCAAATTCGTCTTTTCACTTTAGGTCATTCACCCACGGTGTGTGTAGGCCCCCCAGCTCCTTCTTTACGGCACACATCGATCGATATGCCTCTCTAGCCAGGTGTGCCTAGCACAAACACAAGCTTCCCCTCTTCTCTTGTCACCGTCCATGCCTCACTCCCACCACTCTTTTCATCGTTCTCGTACTCGCACACTCCTCCCCCTCGATATAGTATGCCTCTCGTACCACCTCCTACATGCATCCCTCTCTCTCTATCCTTCTCCTCGTGCCTCATTTGGTTCTAACACACACATGCATGTATACCGATCGATCTCCCAACATATACCTAGATCGACTTTAACTACCCCCCATCGATTAACATACCTCACAAGTTATGTCTCTCCTTTCTCTTACAAAGGGCGATTGATCTTCCTATGTAGTTACGTCTGCTTCGCACAGCCACATCATCCCCCCTCATCATTCGTGCATGCCTCCTGACCCGTCTCTCACATGCACGTGCACAGACAACAAGCAGCCATCTCCTCTCTTATTGATATTTCGGGCGTGCCCTCCGTTTGTCTAGCAAGCCTACCCCACCATTTGTTAGAAGCAACTCCACTACCACCCCCTCCAACACTCTAGCTCTGTCTCTCTCCCAACCTTATTCATCTCCTACACATATGCATGGATGCCGATCGATCTCCCTTAATACATGAGGCAGATTGATCTCCTTAATACATGAGGTAGGCCTCTCTCCTCCTCCACACATATACCAGCCATTGTACCTCTATAGTTAATTGGGCCTCCCTCTTCCCCCACCACACACCGATAGTCGAGTGCTGCAGGTAGGTATCCATGCCACAGAGACAAATTGCACATGTCCCATCTCACGTTCCAATAGGCCAGCCACTCTATATCTTTGACGTGGGCACACACAAATTCGATGGCACTCTTTATCGAGCGCGCGCGCGCGCACACACACACATCATCCCTCTCTTCGATTCTATGGACACCTCAAGCCGATGATACCTCCACTCTCTTCTCGTCGATCGCCCCCTCTATATATATGTTATATCCATGACTCTATTTCGCACATGTTGTATATGTTAAATTTTTTGATTGACCCCACCCCCACCCACAAAAAAAACTCTTAAGAACACACACACTATATCTCTCTAGGTTTGTATCTCTCTCACACAACCCCAGGTAGGTGGTGTACGTATACAAGAAGAGAATAGGTGCACTGTGCACGGACTCACGATTCGTTCCCAGCCACACCCGCGCGGGTACACGGTGGAGCTCATTTCTCCGCAGAAGCTGAATTTGTTTTTGAAACATCAAGTGGCCAGAGACTCGAAAACTTATTTGCCCATTAGTGACTTGTCAGGGCGGTGGATTTTAGTTTGTACGATAATGTTGCATCCACCTAAACTAACGAAAGTTCTTCCGTAAACTTCCTAGTAATTCCCTCTTCGTAGGTGCAGCATTACTCTTGAAATTTGTAATACTAGTTTGAAACTTGTAATATTGCCGTGTCCTATTCCTACATTTTCAAAATCCTGCGAATCAAACAGGTCCTGAGTTGGTGATGATGTTGTGCCTCCCATCTTTCACCAATAGCCGTCGGATGTAGATCTGACGCATACAAACCAAGCTTCTCCATTTTAGCAAAAAGATGCCCGCACTTGTTCCCTATTTACAAACAACTCCTTGTCTCTCACAATCAGCCTCATCTCCTCCCCACCACATCTAGGAGTAGAAGGCCGTGGAAAAATCTGGCACGATGGCCGCTGCCGGAGCCGTCCACCCCCAATCTTGGTGTTCCGTGCAATGCACGGGCATCTACGCACGGGAAATTATGTCAAACATGGCTAGTTGTAAGCAGGCTGGCTCTACAGCCAGGATGATAGTGACTGCTGACGGTGAGGCTGACTATGGTATGCCAAACACGGCGCCTATACTCAGGTGTCATCTCCGGTGCAGGGTCTTGTCACTTCACTGTGAGGATCAGCACGTAATAATTTGACCAACGGATATTCATTGTGAGGAACTGCCTTTGGGTGAATGACATGTGGCCCCAGGGGGTGGCTAGCCCACCTATCATACAGCCAAAGGCAGGTGCAGTAGAGGGCCCAGGAGTAGTACAAAATCCTATGCACCTACGCACGCTAACCTAGGGCTGAGTGATCACTCGAATCGCAAGATCGGGTGACTAGAAGCTACGCTAGACCCATGGAGCCGATGAGCGCAAGCATCAGCCGGCTGTGCCAGATGGTCCACGACGCCGGCCAGTGGCCCGGCGCCGAAGAACGTCTCCAGGTAGTATTGCTTGATGCCACCAGGGCGAGGTGCCGCTTGGACGACAGCTTCGTCTCCTTGTTCGACGAGGTCCTTGTCGGTTTCCTCGACAAGTTCACCGCCGTCAAGAAGCTTGCGGACGACTTTGACGTAAGCCTCCAGCCGACGCGCCCAGGCTCTGCGATGCCCGCCACCCTCAATGGCCACTATGTTAACAACCTCTTCGACGCACTGGTGGCCCTGCGACTGCCCGCCGTCATGCCGGAGAATGTCCACCTCGAGGTCGCACTCGCCGCGCAGCGCCTGGCGCAGCAAGACACCATTGACATAATCACCCACGTCTACGCCAAATCGTCCACAAGGACTACTACATGCAAGAGGAGGACGATAGGACGCTGGCCTTCTTGGAGCGCAGGGCAACCTTGGACGGCACTGTTCAGAAGCACGTTGAGCTCGCCGCCAACGCCCCTGCTCCTCACACGTCAGTTGGTGACCCGGCGCACTAGGGCGTGAGGATGCCATTGAATGTTGATGGGTCCGTATGTATTTTTATCTTTCTGTCAAATCCATGTAGTAGTATATGATACTACAGTAATTATCTTACCTTCCGCATCAACTTCATAATTTTCATACATACTCCATGCATGAACGGCGCCAGAACCAAACTTCTCATTACTCTAGGCAAAATCGTTATTTTCTATCTATTGGTCGCGCCATGGAGCAGAACCAAATTTTACAAGTTACGAGTTCAAAAGGAATATCCTGTCGTGTTCGCGTCGCACCCCCACACGGTTGGTCCGGCATGCCGCTCAAGCGGGAATGCGTGCGGTGTTGCATTTTCACTTACAAGTGGGACCGCAGTTGAGCAAACCGACTATCGGCAAACCCCCAAACCGCCCACCGCGCGATGGCTGAGAAAACAGGAGGGAGAAGAGATGGCTGTAGCACGGACTCCAAGAAAATGGGTGTTGGATGGGACTCGTGTGGGTGGCGTGTGTCGTATTGCTAGATGTGAATGCCAGTTATGGCCCATGCCACCCCACTATATCGAGCATATATTGAGGTACGTAGAACAAATTTCCTGCAGTCCGTGCTCAGCCCTCCTCTATCTCTCTTCTCAGCCAGCCAGCGGACGCGCGGAGCCCATCGTCTGTTTGGTCACATGTGGGCCCACATGTCAGTGAAAATGCAAGAGGGCCCACTGAACCTGCACATCTTTCACCTCGACATGCTGGTGATGAAAAACAAATCCAATAAAGATCTTCGGTGGCCGCTTTTGGAGTTACTCAAGAGTAGTAAGATTCTATTTACAGTTTAACCCAAGATGCACATCTCGTGGCTTCAACTACCACTCTATTTTCTTTCATGACACGACCTGGATGCTGGATGTCCCACGTGTCGGAAAAGGAGGAGGAATCCGACCAAATATTCGGTTCTGCTCTCGGATTAGACTAGTTGTGCTAACTTAAAAATTTTATTGTGTACTCCCTCCATTCCAAAATACTTGACTTCCATTTATCCAAAAATGGATGTACCTATATACTAAGACATGTCTAGATACATATATATTTTGACAAATAGAAGGCATGTATTGTGCAATGGAGGGAGTAGAATGGATGCAAGTTTTTGTATTGGGAAGAAGAGTACATCCATATATTGATAGAGCGCAATTTAGTAGATGTTCTATCACTTTTAGCTAGCACAGAGGCTAGAGATGAGATTAGTGCACTTGTTGATAATCCTACTAAAATAGAGGCTAGACATGAGACTAGATGCGAGGAAGCAATGTCTACTTCTTTACACTCAAAGAAGAAAGAAGCATGAAAGATCGAGCCTCCGCAGATCAACAATGAATGCATCGAGAAGGCAGTAATCCAACGTACAGGAGTAGTAACATGTATTCCTGTGGTTCTTATTTTCTTTGGTCTTGCTTTTCTAGTCAAAATTATCCTTGGAGTTTGTGCAAAATGAAGGTGCGTTTGGGGTCGTGCGTTGCAGTTGGCCTTACAAGTGGGACCGCAGTTAAGGAAACCGACTATCGGCAAACCCCCACCTCGCCCGCCGCGCGATGGCTGAAGTTAGAGAAATGACGAGGTTGAAGAGATTGCTCTATCATGGACTCTAAGAAATAATATGGTGTCAGATGGATGTCGTGGTGCTGGCGTGTGATGTACTCCTGGACATGAATGCTTGTTTTGGCCCATGCCACCCTACTACTCCTACTAGTATATAATATACAGTAGTATCGAGGATACGAGGCGCTGGTTACGTACTACGAGCACATTAACATAAGGCTACAGTAAAAACACCCGCCCAACGCGCGAAGCATGTGAAGCTAGTACAAATTTAGAGAAGCGACTGGAAAGCCATTCATAAATTTAGTAAGTTTATCACAGGCATATCATTTTATTACATACAACAGGTCATCAACCCACATCGACAACGAGGATACATTATAAATACTAAAGTTTTCACCACACAACAATTAACAAGCCATGAAATGAACTTCTACTCAACCATTCCGCGGCGTTGGAAACGCTTGCTTTGAACCACAAGTGATTCTCTAGGACGGGCCATCCGTTGTCGATCTGGAGACCAACGCGGGACCGATCATCCAGGCTGAAGCGGCCTACTATATCAGTACCAGGGTAGGGAACCACCCAAATGTTCGAGGTATAGACACAGTTGCTTCTCATAAATGTGTCAACAGAAGTTGGATCGCCTTTCACCATCATCGGATAGTTTTGTCCAAGGAAGAGCTAGTTTTCTCCAAGACTATCAATTCTGTGCCAGGGAGAAGAAGTTGGTGCTAGCACACTAGTATCCATCCCGAATACCATGCAACGGGCGTTGGAATAGGTCCGGAGAGTGCGACCATGGGAGACACCTGGTTCCTTAGCAGTAACATCATCAGTGGGCTGTATACACACAAGAAGAGGTGATCCATCGGAATTAGTTGCCAGGCGCCACAGAGTATATGGGCGCTACACGTCCTCATGCTCGTGATCATCACCATCGGCATCTCCCCCTTGGTTATAAATTTTTTCAAGTATAGGTGGTGGGATGTTCACAAGACCTTGGAAACACAAGAAGAAGGTTAATTAGTAAAGGGAAACTTGCTAACCCGCATGCATGTGGATGAAACAATTATAATTATGGTGGAAGACAAACATACCGAAACTACTAGGATGCCATGCAAAAACAGTGCCACGAGTGGTGGCAACAAACACAAGGCCCTCGTATTGAATTGCATCACAGTACTCATCCGTGTACAAAAACTGAGTTTTGAGCAATATCCATCGAGTCGAACCACGAAGGATGATGTCTACTACACAAACTTCTTCTTGTAGACGTTGTTGGGCCTCCAAGTGCAGAGGTTTGTAGGACAGTAGCAAATTTCCCTCAAGTGGATGACCTAAGGTTTATCAATCCGTAGGAGGCGTAGGATGAAGATGGTCTCTCTCAAGCAACCCTACAACCAAATAACAAAGAGTCTCTTGTGTCCCCAACACACCCAATACAATGGTAAATTGTATAGGTGCACTAGTTCGGCGAAGAGATGGTGATACAAGTGCAATATGGATAGTAGATAATAGTATTTGTAATCTGAAATAATAAAAACAGCAAGGTAACGAATGATAAAAGTGAGCATAAACGGTAATGCAATGATAGGAAACAAGGCCTAGGGTTCATACTTTCGCTAGTGTAAGTCCTCTCAACAATACTAATATAATTGGATCACATAACTATCCCTCAACATGCAACAAAGAGTCACTCCAAAGTCACTAATAGCGGAGAACGAACGAAGAGATTATGGTAGGGTACGAAGCCACCTTAAAGTTATTCTTTCCAATCAATCCGGTGGGCTATTCCTATAAGTGTCACAAACAGCCCTAGAGTTCGTACTAGAATAACACCTTAAGATACAAATCAACCAAAACCCTAATGTCACCTAGATACTCCAATGTAACCTCAAGTATCCGTGGGCATGATTATACAATATGCATCACACAATCTCAGATCCATCTATTCAACCAACACATAGATCCTGAAAGAGTGCCCCAAAGTTCTACCGGAGAATCACGACGAAAACATGTGCCAACCCCTATGCATAGGTTCATGGGCGGAACCCGCAACTTGATCACCAAAACATACATCATGTGAATCACGTGATATCCCATTGTCACCACAGATATCCACGGCAAGACATACATCAAGTGTTCTCAAGTCTTTAAAGACTCAATCCGATAAGATTACTTCAAGGGGAAAACTCAATTCATTACAAGAGAGAAGAGGGGGAGGAGAAACATAAGATCCAACTATAATAGCAAAGCTCACGATACATCAAGATCGTATCATCTCAAGAACACGAGAGAGAGAGAGAGATCAAACACATAGCTACTGGTACATACCCTCAGCCCCGAGGGAGAACTACTCCCTCCTCGTCATGGGGAGCGCCGGGATGATGAAGATGGCCACTGGTGAGGGATCCCCCCTCCGGCAGGGTGCCGAAACTGGGTCCTGATTGACTTTTGGTGGCTACGGAGGCTTCTGGCGGCGGAACTCCCGATCTATTGTGTGTTCTGGAAGTTTTAGGGTATATGGAGTTATAGGCAGAAGAAGCACGTCAGGGGAGCCACGGGGGCCCCATGAGGCAGGGGGCGCGCCCTAGGGGGGTGGGCACGCCCCCCACCCTCGTGGGCAGCTCCCGTATCTTCTGACGTGGGGTCCAAGTCCATCAGGTGTGTTTCCTTCCAAAAATAACTTCTCCAGTTGATTTCGTTCCGTTTCGACTCCGTCTGATATTCCTTTTCTTCAAAACACTGAAATAGGCATAAAACAGCAAATCTGGGCTGGGCCTCCGGTTAATAGGTTAGTCCCAAAAATAATATAAAAGTGGAAAATGAAGCCCAATATTGCTCAAAACAGTAGATAATATAGCATGGAGCAATCAAAAATTATAGATACATTGGAGACGTATCAAAGGACGGCAGCAAGCTTGTCGAAGATAGCAACAACTTGATAGTGGTTGTAATTCCAAGAGCGGTTGGGAACTCGACAAATTGCTATCTTCCGTAGAATACAGTCACCATGATCGTATTTGAACGTGCGTACATTACCGGTGTGCTCAACCTCTGGGCTGTGTGCTGAGATTTTTGGAAGTGGAACCCGGTGACGAGTGTACACATTCACAAGTTCCCACTCGTAGTTGGACCCAATGTAAACAACCCAATCTCCATTTGCGCCCGCCCAAGCCTTACCCTCAAGCGATGGCATCTTAACATGATACGTATCATTATCAAGCGGCATCAACTAGCACAGGGCGAGGCCTCCGTCGTGCCGGCGCCAGTCATCAGGGTCACCGCGAAGAAGATAGGGGAGATCAAACCGCTCCTTGACTCTTGGGTTCTTTGTAATGATGTTATTAGTTGAGTCGAGAATGGGCTTGAACGAACCTGCCATTCTAGCCGAGGTGATGACGTCGCACCGATCAATGAGTTCCTCCACCATGTCATCTTTCAGATCGGGGCAAGAATAACGGGGTCGTTTTCGTCCTGTTCCCTCCATGGAGAAGACGATCGAACAATGGCAGAAGAAAGGGTGAAGGGCTGAAGGAAAATGGAGGAGGGAGAGGAAGAGCGTGCGACAACAGTTCCAAATCGAGAGGGAAAGGCGAAGAGTCGGTGGACGGTTGCGAGTTTGCCACGGTTCACGAAGAGGCCCCCCGGCCTACACGTCCGTTCGAAAATACTCCTACTACTCGCCGTCGTCTCACTGATATGTTGGAACGGGACCACATGTCAACGAAACATGGTGTGTAATTTCTCATGCAAACTGCGATCTGGCCGCGTTGGCCCGAGGTGCCGCATTAGTTATTGACCTTTATTTTTTTAATGGCATGCCGATCAGTTTTGAAGCACGACTAACTGGTACTGTATGTGGAGAGGATGACGGCAGGGACCCGCCAAGGTCATGGCAGTACGCAAGCAAGTGCCTCCTTATATCAAGCCAATAAAAAATGGCTACTCCTAGTGGATTTCTGACATCTGGGTCCCATGCCATTGTCAACATAGTCAATAAACGAGAGAATTGCACAACGAGCGTCTGACACCAGGGACCCAGCAGCTCGCCCCGTTATTTTTGTTTTGGGTTAATTTGATAAATGCCACTCCAAATCTGGTGTATCCGAGAAATGCCACTGCAATTTCCAAACTTTGAAAAATGCCATTTCATGCCATTTCTAGTGGCATTTTTCAAAGTCTGGAGTGGCGTTTTTTAGAGTTTGCAAACTGCAGTGGTGTTTTTCAAAGTTTGCAAAAATTGCGGTGGCATTTTTCAAAGTTTGGAAATTGCGGTGGCATTTTTATGAATCGCCATAATTGGAGTGGCATTTATCTAATTTGTTTTTGAGACGGAAGCGGGGTGTCAACTGGCCTGTGCGGGACACTATGGCCTGTCTAGACAGCCTTTTCTTTTATGTTTACCACAGACCAGCCCAGTAGTTTTTTTTCTTTATGAAAATGGCTAGCCCAGTTCTTTTGTGATTTGTCAAGTAAGTCACTTTATCAGGCCTGTTGGGCTGCAAATCTTTCAAGACGAGGAGAGCTTCATTGGGCTGGCCGAGAAAATGGCCTATCAGTAATGAGAAATGGGATGTACATTTTTAAAACACATCAAACCGGAAATTATTTTCAAATATCTTTTTTTCATTTCGAGATTTTAAATTGCATTGATTTTTATGCGTGGACAATTTATTGGATTTTATATTGATATACATTTATTTTCAAAATCAGTCTGAATGTGACTCAAAATTTCAAGATTAAAAACAGTTCAGACCGCACCGTCATATGCAAATTTTTGTATAATTTTTTAACCGTGGCCACAATATGGGCTGTAATGCTAACATAAAGAATATGGGCTCCAAAAAACCAGTAAGAATTAGCAAATGGGCTGTAAATTATTTGAAATAATGGCAGATGGGTTGTATGCTGTTTTCAACAGATTTGAGGTTTCCACAGATGGCCTGTATACTGTTGGATGTCCATCCAACGGCCGTCGTGCTTCTTCAATCTCTGCTCTTCCTGCTCTAGCCGCTCAAACAAGCGTCGGTGGGACTGCCTGCTCCCTCCTCCCCGCGGCCGGCTGTGCTACCGCGCAGGCCTCACCGCCTCACCGTACTCCCATCGCTGGCCCAGCCATCCCTCTACTCACCCACACCTGTGGTTATTCTCCGGCGACGGCAGACGAACCAGTAAACCCTCGTACAGTCGTACTCCCCTCCGCGTGGGAAACAAAAATGACGGTCGAGTCTTCCCTGCCTCCGTGTCGTTCTCTTCCTAGGCCTCACCGTCTTCCACCGCCCTGGTGCTCTCGGCGTGGCGTGGTCAGCGTGGTCAACGACTGACATGCATCTGAAGTGTTCTGTACGTGGAGAGGCTGACAGCTGGGTCCACGGCCGCACGCAAGGAAATGCCTCCTTATTACGTGCAAAATCATGATTTCCTCCACCTGACATCTGGGACCCACCGAAACGGCCTCTGTATTTCGCGAAAAAACCGTTACCGCCGCTGACAGCTCGGACCCACCAGCTATATCTTCGCACGCAAGGAAGTGCCTCCTTATTACGCACAAAAAAAATGAATACTTCCCCTACTAGTTGGGACCCAGTATAGTGGGCCTACTAAGTTGACGGGGACGAAGGGCTTTGTCAACTTAGTCAATATGCACGATTCTAGCTCGACTGACCGTATGATGTCCATCCAACGGCCGTAGTGCTTCTTCAACCTCTGGTCTTCTAGCTCCAGCCGCCCAAAGCAGCGCCGGTCATGCCGCCTGCTCCTGCCTCCCGTGGCCGGCTCTGCTGCCGCAGAGGCCTCACCGCCCCCATACTACTCCCACCGCTGGCCAGGCCATCCCTCCACTCCACTCACCCACACCCCCTACCATTCTGCGGCGACGGCAGCGCAGCCGAACCAATGAACCCTCGTACTCCTCTCCGCGTGGGCATCTACTGTCGCGTCTTCCCCGGCTTCGTGTCGTCCCCTTCCTAGGCCTCACCGTTGTCCACCACCGTGGTGCTGTCAGCGCGGCGTGGTTAATGTGGTCAACGACCGAATTCCATCAGAAGAATACTGTACATGGAGAGGCTGACAGTTGGGTCCACGGCAGCCGCAAGGAAGTGCCTCCTTATTACGTGGAAAATAATTATTCCTCCACCTGACAGCAGGGACCCACCGGACGCCCACCAGTACACGCGAAAAAACGTTTGCCCCTGACTGCTGGGACCCACCCGATGGGCCACCGTATTTCGCGAAAAAAACGTTCCCCCTGGTGTCAGCTCGGACCCACCGGAAGTGCATCCTTATTACACACAAAAAAATGAATACCCCCTACTAGCTGGGACCCACCTTGGTGGGAGGCTGACTTGTGGGCCTACTAAGTTGACGGGGACGGAGGGCTTTGTCAACTTAGTCAATATGCACGATTCTAGCTCTAGTGACCGTACGATGTCCATCCAACGGCCATAGTGCTTCTTCAACCTCTGGTCTTCTTGCCCCAGCCTCCCAAACCAGCGCCGGTCGTGCCTCGTGCTCCTGCCTCCCTTGGCCGGCTGCGATGCGGCGGAGGCCTCACCGCCCCCTACTACTCCCACCGCTGGCCAGGCCATCCCTCTACTCACCCACACCCCCTGTTATTCTGCGACGATGACAGCCTCACACCGCAGCGAACCAGGGAACCCTCGTACTCCTCTACGCATGGGCATCCACTGCCGCGTCTTCCCCGGCTCCGCATCATCCCCTTCCTAGGCCTCGTCGTCGTCCACCGCCCTGGTGCTCTCGGCGCGGCGTGGTCAACGTGGTCAAGGAACGGCTTCCATCGGACGTGGACTGTACGTGGAGAGGCTGACAGCTGGGTCCACGGCCACAGCAAGGAAGTGCCTCCTTATTACGTGCAAAATAATTATTCCTCCACCTAACAGTGGGGACCCATGCTACGTCTTGAGCTTGCGTTGGTTTTCCTCGAAGAGGAAGGGATGATGCCGCAGAGTAGCGTAAGTATTTCCCTCAGTTTTTGAGAACCAAGGTATCAATCCGGTAGGAGGCCACGCTCAAGTCCCTCGTACCTGCACAAAACGATAGCTACTCGCAACCAACGCTATTAGGGGTTGTCAAGCCCTTCACGGTCACTTACGAGAGTGAGATCTGATAGATATAATATTTTTGGTATAAAGATGCAAAGTAAAAAGTAAAGGCAAAGTAAAAAAACAAAGCAAGATTAAAGTGATGGAGATTGATATGACGAGAATAAACCCGGGGGCCATAGGTTTCACTAGTGGCTTCTCTCAAGAGCATAAGTATTCTACGGTGGGTGAACAAATTATTGTTGAGCAATTGACAGAATTGAGCATAGTTATGGGAATATCTAGGCATGATCATGTACATAGGCATCACGTCCGTGACAAGTAGACCGAAACAATTCTGCATCTACTACTATTACTCCACTCATCGACTGCTATCCAGCATGCATCTAGAGTATTAAGTTAAAAACAGAGTAACGCCTTAAGCAAGATGACATGATGTAGAGAGATAAATTCATGCAAGATGAAATAAACCCCATCTTGTTATCCTCATTGGCAACGATACAATACGTGCCTTGCTGCCCCTTCTGTCACTGGGTAAGGACACCGCAAGATCGAACCGAAAGCTAAGCACTTCTCCCATGGCAAGAACTACCAATCTAGTTGGCCAAACCAAACGGATAATTCGAAGAGACTTGCAAAGATAACAAATCATACATAAAAGAATTCAGAGAAGATTCAAATATTATTCATAGATAGACTTGATCATAAACCCACAATTCATCAATCTCAACAAACACACCGCAAAAAGAAGATTACATCGAATAGATCTCCACTAGAGAGGGGGAGAACTTTGTATTGAGATTCAAAGAGAGAGAAGAAGCCATCTAGCTACTAACTATGGACCCGAAGGTCTGAGGTAAACTACTCACACTTCATCTGAGGGGCTAGGATGATGTAGAAGCCCTCCGTGATGATGGCCCTATTCCGGCGGAGCTCCGGAACAGGCCCCAAGATGGGATCTCGTGGATATGGAAAGTTGCGGCGATGGAATTAGGTTTTTGGCTCCTGTTCTGATCGTTTGGGGATACGTGTGTATATATAGGAGGAAGAAGTACGCCGGTGGAGCACCAAGGGGCCCACGAGGCAGGGGGGCACGGCCCCCACCCTCGTGACCTCCTCTTTGATCCCTTGCAGTAGGGTCCAAGTCTCCTGGATCACGTTCGGTGACAAAATCACTTTCCCGAAGATTTTATTCTGTTTGGACGCTATTTGATATTATGTTTCTCTGAAACACTGAAATAGGCAAAAAAAAAACAGCAATTCTGGGTTGGGCCTCTGGTTAATAGGTTAGTCCCAAAAATAATATAAAAGTGGAAAATAAAGCCCAATATAGTCCAAAACAGTAGATAATATAGCATGGAGCAATCAAAAATTATAGATACGTTGGAGACGTATCAGGCATCCCCAAGCTTAATTCCTGCTCGTCCTCGAGTAGGTAAATGATAAAAAGAGAATTTTTTATGCGGAGTGCTACTTGGCATAATTGCAATGCAAATCTTCTTAATTGTGGTATGAATATTCAGATTCGAAGATTTAAGACAAAAGTTTATATTGACATAAAAATAATAATACTTCAAGCATACTAACAAAGCAATTATGTCTTCTCAAAATAACATGGCCAAAGAAAGTTATCCCTACAAAATCATATAGTCTGGCTATGCTCCATCTTCACCACACAAAATATTTAAATCATGCACAACCCTGATGACAAGCCAAGCAATTATGTCATACTCTAACTTTTTCAAAACTTTTTCAATCTTCACGCAATACATGAGCGTGAGCCATGGATATAGCACTATAGGTGGAATAGAATGGTGGTTGTGGAGAAGACAAAAAGGAGAAGATAGTCTCACATCAACTAGGCGTATCAACGAGCTATGGAGATGCCCATCAATAGATATCGATGTGAGTGAGTAGGGATTGCCATGCAACGGATGCACTAGAGCTATAAATGTATGAAAGCTCAACAAAAGAAACTAGTGGGTGTGCATCCAACTTGCTTGCTCACGAAGACCTAGGGCAATTTGAGGAAGCCCATCATTGGAATATGCAAGCCAAGTTCTATAATGTAAAATTCCCACTAGTATATGAAAGTGACAACATATGACACTCTCTATATGAAGAACATGGTGCTACTTTGAAGCACAATATATGAGACTCGCTATATCATGGTGCTACTTTGAAGCACAAGTGTGGAAAAAAGGATAGTAGCATTGCCCCTTTTTATTATTTTTTATTTTTTTGGGCCTTTTTTGGCATTTCTCTTTTTTGGGGACAATGCTCTATTGAATGATGATCATCACACTTCTATTTATTTACAACTCAATGATTACAACTCGATCCTAAAACAAGGTATGACTCTATATGAATGCCTCCGGCGGTGTACCAGGATATGCAATGAATCAAGAGTGACAAGTATGAAAAAATTATGAACGGTGGTTTTGCCACAAATACTATGTCAATTACATAATCATGCTAAGCAATACGACAATGATGAATGTGTCATGATGAACTAGATGGTGGAAAGTTGCATGGCAATATATCTCGGAATGGCTACGGAAATGCCATAATAGGTAGGTATGGTGGCTGTTTTGAGGAAGGTATATGGTAGGTGTATGATACCGGCGAAAGGTGTGCGGTATTCAGAGAGGCTAGAAAAGGTGGAAGGGTGAGAGTGCGTATAATCCATGGACTCAACATTAGTCATAAAGAACTCATATACTTATTGCAAAAATTTAGAAGTTATCAAAGCAAAGTATTACGCGCATGCTCCTAGGGGGATAGATTGGTAGGAAAAGACCATCGCTCATCCCCGAACGCCACTCATAAGGAAGACAATCAATAAATAAATCATGCTCTGACTTCATCACATAACGGTTCACCATACGTGCATGCTACGGGAATCACAAACTTTTAACACAAGTGTTCTTTAAATTCACAACTACTCAACTAGCATGACATTAATATTATCACCTCCATATCTCAAAACAATTATCATGCTTCAATCTTTTCTTATTATTCAACACACTCAAAAGAAAGTTTCACAAATCTTGAGTACCAAGAATATTATTGTTAAGCAAATTACCATGCTATTAAGAGACTCTCAAAATAATTTAAGTGAAGCATGAGAGAGCAATAGTTTCTTTAAAACAAATCCACCACCGTGCTCTAAAAGATCTAAGTGAAGCACATAGAGAAAAATTATAACACTCAAAAGGATATAATTGAAGCACATAGAGCAAAACTACTTAGCTCAAAAGACATAAGTGAAGCACATAGAGCAAAACTACTTAGCTCAAAAGATATAAGTGAAGCACATAGAGTATTCTCTCAAATTTTAATTCATGTATGGCTCTCTCAAAAGGTTTGTAAAGCAAGTATGATTGTGGCATACTAAGACACAAAGACACAAATGATACAAGACGCTCCAAGCCAAACACATATCATGTTGGTGAATAAAAATATAGCTCCAAGTAAATTACCGATGGAAGTGGACGAAAGAGGGGATGCCTTCCGGGGCATCCCCAAGCTTTGACTTTTTGGTGTCCTTGGATTATCTTGGGGGTGCCATGGGCATACCCAAGCTTAGTCTCTTGCCACTCCTTGTTCCATAATCCCTCACAAGAATTCACCCAAAACTTGAAAACTTCACAACACAAAACTCAAAGAAGAAAACTCGTGAGCTCCGTTAGCGAAAGAAAACAAGAGACTACTTCAAGGTATTGTAATGAACTCATTCTTTATTTATATTTGTGTTAAACCTACTGTATTCCAACTTCTATATGGATTATAAACTATTTTACTAGCCATAGATTCATCAAAATAAGCAAACAACACACGAAAAACAGAATCTGTCAAAAAGAGAACAGTCTGTAGTAATCTGTAGCTAACGCAAGATCTGGAACCCCAAAAATTCTAAAATAAATTTCTGGACGTGAGGAATTTATCTATTAATCATCTTAAAAAAGAATTAACTAAATAGCACTCTCTAAATAAAAATGACAGCAGTTCCCGTGAGCGCTAAAGTTTCTGTTTTTTACAGCAAGTTCAACAACACTTTCCCTAAGTCTTCCCAACGGTTGTACTTGGCACAAACACTAATTTAACACAAAAAACACAACCAAAACAGAGTCTAAATAATTTATTTATTTATTACTAAACAGGAGCAAAAGGCAAGGAATAAAAATAAAATTGGGTTGCCTCCCAACAAGCGCTATCGTTTAACGCCCCTAGCTAGGCATAAAAGCGAGGATAGATCTAGCTATTGCCATCTTTGGTAGGCAATTCTTCAATTAGGCATCTACCATCTTTAGAAATTTCTTTCTTTTTATTAATTATCAAACTTTTAGGAATAAGATTGAAAAATTCATTTGTAATAAATGGTTCCTTAATGATAACAAAAAGATTGGGATGAATACTTATAGATTTAAGATCAGCAGTTTCCTTACTAGATGATTCACCCTTATTTTTAGGAACATACATAAGCTTGGCAATTTTATTAGGAGGACTAGGAGTATTCTTTACGGAAGAAAAAGCGGTTCCCAAATTTGTAATGATACCCTCAAGTTTATCAATTCTAGTAGAATCTAGGTTTATCTTCTCATTAACTACGGGTTCCTTTTCCTTAAGATTTTTCAAAGTCATTCCTACCTTAGATCAATATTGAGTAATTTGATTGTGGGTCTTTTTGTCTAGATTTTCAATTAATTCAATCGGAGCACCTTTATTTTCAATAATTTCAAGTCTTTGCATAACATGCTCCAAAGTTAACATGGTTCCATTAACCAAAAGAGGTGGTGAGCCAAATAAATCTAACATTGCATTATAAGAATCAAAAGTATGGCTACCCAAGAAGTTCCCTGCGGTAATGGTATCGAGGATAAATCTATACCAAGGATTAACACCTACATAAAAATTGCGAAGAAGAACTAAGGTAGATTGCTTCCTAGTAGATCTATTTTGAGCATTGCAAATTCAATACCAAGCATCTTTTAGATTTTCTCCCTCCCTTTATTTAAAATTTAGAACTTCACTCTCAGGAGACAACGGAGAAGATATGAGACTAGTCATGACAACAAGCAAACAAACTAACACACAAGCAAACAAAGAGGCAAGCAGAGAGGGAGGATAGAGAGAGAGGGGGCGAATAAAACGGCAAGGGTGAACTGGGGGAGAGGAAAACGAGAGGCAAACGGCAAATAATGTAATGTGAGAGATAGGGATTGCGATGGGTACTTGGTATGTTGACTTTGTGCGTAGACTCCCTGGCAACGGCGCCAGGAATCCTTCTTCCTACGTCCTGAGCTTGCGTTGGTTTTCCCCGAAGAGGAAGGGATGATGCAGCAGAGTAGCGTAAGTATTTCCCTCAGTTTTTGAGAACCAAGGTATCAATCCAGTAGGAGGCCACGCTCAACTCCCTTGTACCTGCGCAAAACGATAGCTACTCACAACCAACGCGATTAGGGGTTGTCAATCCCTTCACGGTCACTTACGAGAGTGAGATCTGATAGATATAATATTTCTGGTATTTTTGGTATAAAGATGCAAAGTAAAAAGTAAAGGCAAAGTAAAAAAGCAAAGCAAGATTAAAGTGATGGAGATTGATATGATGAGAATAGACCCGGGGGCCATAGGTTTCACTAGTGGCTTCTCTCAAGAGCATAAGTATTCTACGGTGGGTGAACAAATTACTGTTGAGCAATTGACAGAATTAAGCATAGTTATGGGAATATCTAGGCATGATCATGTATATAGGCATCACGTCCGTGACAAGTAGACTGACACGATTCTGCATCTACTACTATTACTCCACTCATCGACCGCTATCCAGCATGCATCTAGAGTATTAAGTTAAAAATAGAGTAACGCCTTAAGCAAGATGACATGATGTAGAGAGATAAATTCATGCAATATGAAATAAACCCCATCTTGTTATCCTCGATGGCAACGATACAATACGTGCCTTGCTGCCCCTTCTGTCACTAGGTAAGGACACCGCAAGATCGAACCCAAAGCTAACCACTTCTCCCAAGGCAAGAACTACCAATCTAGTTGGCCAAACCAAACGGATAATTCGAAGAGACTTGCAAAGATAACCAATCATACATAAAAGAATTCAGAGAAGATTCAAATATTATTCATAGATAGATTTGATAATAAACCCACAATTCATCGGTCTCAACAAACACACCGAAAAAAGAAGATTACATCGAATAGATCTCCACAAGAGAGGGGGAGAACTTTGTATTGAGATTCAAAGAGAGAGAAGAAGCCATCTGGCTACTAACTATGGACCCGAAGGTCTGAGGTAAACTACTCACACTTCATCGGAGGGGCTAGGATGATGTAGAAGCCCTCCGTGATGACGGCCCTCTTCCAGCGGAGCTCCGGAACTGGCCCCAAGATGGGATCTCGTGGATACGGAAAGTTGCAGCGGTGGAATTTGGTTTTTGGCTCCTGTTCTGATCGTTTGGGGGTACGTGTGTATATATAGGAGGAAGAAGTACGTCGGTGGAGCACCGAGGGGCCCACGAGGCAGGGGCGCGCCCCCCACCCTCGTGACCTCCTCTTTGATCCCTTGCAGTAGGGTCCAAGTCTCCTGGATCACGTTCGGTGAGAAAATCACGTTCCCGAAGATTTTTTTCCATTTGGACTCCGTTTGATATTCTGTTTCTGCGAAACACTGAAATAGGCAAAAAAACAGCAATTCTGGGCTGGGCCTCCGGTTAATAGGTTAGTCCCAAAAATAATATAAAAGTGGAAAATAAATCCCAATATAGTCCAAAACAGTAGATAATATAGCATGGAGCAATCGAAAATTATAGATACGTTGGAGACGTATCAACCCACCGGACGGGCCACCGTATTTCGCGAAAAAAACGTTTGCCCCTGACTGCTGGGACCCACCAGCTACATCTTCGCATGCAAGGAAGTGCCTGACAGTCGGGACCCACCTGGTCGAAGCGTATGTAGCGTTGTCATTCTGGTCGCGAACATGTACGTACATATATACTGGTGGATGTAGAGGCACGCACGTGTCGTAGTAGTGCGCGCACGTAGCATGTACACGTATGTACAGCGGCCAGGGTGCAAGATGAAGGAAATATGCCCTAGAGGCAATAATAAAGTTATTATTTATTTCCTTACATCATGATAAATGTTTATTATTCATGCTAGAATTGTATTAACCGGAAACATAATACATGTGTGAATACATAGACCAACAGAGTGTCACTAGTATGCCTCTACTTGACTAGCTCGTTAATCAAAGATGGTTATGTTTCCTAACCATGAACAAGGAGTTGTTATTTGATTAACGAGGTCACATCATTAGTAGAATGATCTGATTGACATGACCCATTCCATTAGCTTAGCACCCGATCGTTCAGTATGTTGCTATTGCTTTCTTCATGACTTATACATGTTCCTGTAACTATGAGATTATGCAACTCCCGTTTACCGGAGGAACACTTTGGGTACTACCAAACGTCACAACGTAACTGGGTTATTATAAAGGAGTACTACAGGTGTCTCCAATGGTAGATGTTGGGTTGGCGTATTTCGAGATTAGGGTTTGTCACTCCGATTGTCGGAGAGGTATCTCTGGGCCCTCTCGGTAATGCACATCACATAAGCCTTGCAAGCACTGCAACTAATAAGTTAGTTGTGAGATGATGTATTACGGAACGAGTAAAGAGACTTGCCGGTAACGAGATTGAACTAGGTATTGGATACCGACGATCGAATCTCGGGCAAGTAACATACCGATGACAAAGGGAACAACGTATGTTGTTATGCGGTCTGACCGATAAAGATCTTCGTAGAATATGTAGGAGCCAATATGGGCATCCAGGTCCCGCTATTGGTTATTGAACGGAGACGTGTCTCGGTCATGTCTACATTGTTCTCGAACCGTAGGGTCCGCACGCTTAACGTTACGATGACAGTTATTATGAGTTTATGCATTTTGATGTACCAAAGGTTGTTCGGAGTCCCGGATGAGATCACGGACATGACGAGGAGTCTCGAAATGGTCGAGACGTAAAGATTGATATATTGGAAGCCTATGTTTGGGCACCGGAAGTGTTCCGGGTGAAATCGGGATTTTACCGGGTTACCGGGAGGGTTACCGGAACCCCCCGGGAGGCAAATGGGCCTATTGGGCCTTAGTGGAAAAGAGAGAAGGGGCAGCCCACAGGCTAGCCGGCCGAACCCCCCTTCCCTAGTCCTATTAGGACTAGGAGAAGGGGCCGGCCCCCCTCTCTTCTCTTTCTCCCGAAGAGTCCTACTAGGAATAGGATTTGGGGGAAGGAGTCCTACTCCTGGTAGGAGTGGGACTCCTCCCTGCGCCTCCCTCCTAGCCGGCCGACCCCCTTGCCCCTGGCCTTTATATACGGGGGCAGGGGGCGCCCCATAGACACACAACTTGATCCTTGAGATCGTTCCTTAGCCGTGTGCGGTGCCCCCTGCCACCAAATTCCACCTCGATCGTACCGTTGTAGTGCTTAGGCGAAGCCCTGCGTCGGTAGTACATCAAGATCGTCATCACGCCGTCGTGCTGACGAAACTCTTCCTCGACACTTTGCTGGATCGGAGCACGAGGAACGTCATCGAGCTGAACGTGTGCTAAGAACTCGGAGGTGCCGGAGTAACGGTGCTTGGATCGGTCGGATCGGGAAGAAGACGTACGACTACTTCCTCTATGTTGTGTGATCGCTTCCGCAGTCGGTCTGCGTTGGTACGTAGACAACACTCTCCCCTCTCGTTGCTGTGCATCACCATGATCTTGCGTGTGCGTAGGAAATTTTTTGAAATTACTGCGTTCCCCAACACAAGAAAGAATATACGGCCACGTATGTGTACATACGGGCGGGGCCTCGAACGCCTACTCGTGCATACATACGGCCAGGGCTCGTGTACATGGCTGGGCCGGAACGGAGAAACAACGTCGTCGTCATGTTCATGGGGAGGCAACGGAATGCGTCGTGTTCATGGGGAGGCAACGGAATGCGTCGTGTTCATCAGGAGGGCTTGGACGGAATAGGCGATGGAAACGAGGCCTGGCGTACCGCAGAACAGAGGAAACGGCCTTGTGTTCGGCCGTCAACGGTTCATCTTGCCCTTCACGGGGTGGTCCTGTTCATCCAGCCCTCCATGGGGTCCTGTTCATCCAGCCCCAACTGGCTCGATCGATCGGGGTCCTGTTCATCCAGAGGCAACACCACGGGGTCCTGTTCATCCACCCCCAATGGGAACTGTTCATCCACCCCCCCTGTAACGCTCACTGTTCATCCGGAGGCAGCATCGATCGGCTTCAGTTAGCATCAGTAGCAAAGGAATCGCTCAATCGGGTTCAGTTAACAGCCATCGACCGCTCGCTCGGGTTCAGTAACGCGTAGCCTGTAGTGCAATCACTCGGGTTCAGTTAGAGCCCAACGCCTCGCTCGTGTTCAGTTAAAGCCAACGCCTCGCACACACGCGCGTACGTGTACGAGAGAAGTGCGCATCGCTCGGCCCCCGACCTCCCACCATAACCGGGAACTCCCCGAAATTTTCCTCCCCCTCGCTTCTACCACGGTTTTTTCTGTCATGGATGGCCCAAAGAATGTCATGCAGCTGCGTCTCCGGCCCGCCCAGGACAAAAATCCCATTTTCTGTCATGATTTTTTGTCATAGAAGTAGGAGCCCACCACATCTATGATGATACCGGGTTTTGTCACAATTATCATCATAGAAGTGTCATATGTATGACAGAAAAAAGTTCATTCGGCCCAAAATGTCACGAATGTGTCTTTTTTTTGTAGTGCATCTTTAAAGAGAGTAGGCCAATAAAAACCGGATTGCAATACCTTATGTGCTGTTCTATCTCCAGCGTGGTGTCCTCCATAAGCCTCGGAGTGACAGTTGCATAGGATATGTTCTATTCACGCTCAGGTACACAACGTCTAATAACACCATCTACTTCTTATTTATAAAGGTTTGCGTCATCCCAGAAGTAATGTCTTAAATCATAGAATTTTTTTCTTTTGCTGGTATGTGAAACTAGGTGGTATAAATTTAGCAACAATGTAATTAGCATAATCAGCATACCAAGGAGAAGTACGAGAAGCATTTATGACAGCTAACTGTACATTGGGAAAGCTATCATCAATAGGTAGTGGGTCATCAAGAACATTCTCTAACCTAGATAAGTTGTCTGCAATGGGGTTCTCAGCTCCCTTTCTATCTATAATATGCAAATCAAATTCTTGTAGTAGGAGAACCCATCTAATAAGTCTATGTTTAGCATCTTTCTTTTCCATAAGATATTTAATAGCAGCATGATCAGTGTGAACAGTTACTTTAGAATCGACAATGTAAGGTCTGAACTTATCACAAGCAAATACAACTGCTAAAAATTCCTTGTCAGTAGTGGCATAATTTCTCTAGGCACTGTCTAGAGTTTTAATAGCATATTGATAACATTTAATTTCTTATCAACTCTTTGTCCTAGCACAGCACCTACAACATAATCACTAGCATCACACATAATTTCAAAGTGTAAATTCCAATCAGGTGGCTGAACAATAGGTGCAGAAATCAGGGCTTTCTTAAGTATTTCAAATGCTTCTACACAATCATCATCAAAGACAAACGGAACATCTTTTTGTAAGAGATCGGTTAGAGGCCTAGAAATTTTTTATAAGTCTTTAATGAACCTCCTATAAAACCGGCATGACCAAGGTAACTTCTTATACCTTTAATGTCCTTAGGATACGGCATCTTTTCAATAGCATCAACTTTAGCTTTATCAACTTCGATACCTCTTTCAAAAAATTTATGCCCCAAGACAATACCTTCATTAACCATAAAGTGGCAATTCTCCCCATTCAAGACAAGATTAGTTTCTTCACATCTCTGCAAAACTCAATCAAGGTTGCTTAAGCAATCATCAAAAGAAGTTCCATGTACGGAGAAATCATCCATGAAAACCTCAACAATCTTTTCACAAAAGTCAGAGAATATAGCAGTCATACATCTTTCAAAGGTAGCACGTGCATTGCATAAACCAAAAGGTATACGTCTATAAGCAAAGGTACCGAAAGGGCAAGTAAAGGTGGTCTTTTCTTGATCCTCTTTTTACACAGGAATTTGAGAGAAACCAGAATAACCGTCTAGAAAGCAAACATGTGTATGTTTAGATAATCTTTCTAGCATTTGATTAATAAAAGGTAAAGGGTAATGATCCGTTTTAGTAGCTTTATTTAATTTGCGGAAGTCAATTACCATTCTATAACCTGTAACAATTCTTTGTGGGATCAATTCATCTTTATTATTAGGAACAACAGTAATGCCTCCCTTCTTAGGGACACAATGGATAGGACTTACCCACTGACTATCAGCAACATGATAAATTATACCTGCCTCCAGAAGCTTTAGTATTTCATTTCTTACCACTTCTTTCATCTTAGGATTTAACCATCGTTGGTGATCAACAACCAGTTTAGCGTACTTCTCCAATTTTATTTTGTGCTGGCATAGAGTGGGACTAATGCCCTTGAGATCATCAAGAGTATATCCAATAGCAGCATGGTGCTTCTTCAGAGTTTTCAATAATTTCGCTTCTTCCTGCTCTGAAAGGTTAGCACTAATAATAACATGATATATCTTCTTTTCATCAAGATAAGCATATTTAAGTGTATCAGGTAATGGTTTAAGCTCAAACACGGGATCACACTTGGGTGGAGGAGGATGCCCTAGAATTTCAATAGGCAATTTGTTTTTCAAAATAGGTCCCTATTCAAAGAATACTTCATCTATTTCCCTTCTTTCATTCATAAACATATCATTTTCATCGTCTAACAAATGTTGTTCTAAAGGATCATTAGGAGGCACGGCAATAGAAGCAAGACCAATAATTTCATCTTTATTAGGAAATTCTTTATCATGGGGTTGTCTGTGAAATTTAGCAAAATTAAAATCATGAGACATATCCCCTAAACCAACAGAAACAATATTCTTTTTGCAGTCTATCTTAGCATTAACAGTATTCAAGAAGGGTCTACAAAATATAATGGGACAAAAGTTATCTTGTGGGTAAGCAAGAACAAGAAAATCATTAGCATATTTAATTTTCCCACACAAGACTTCAACATCTCTAACAATCCCAACTGGTGAGATAGTATCTCTATTGCCAAGCTTAATAGTAACATCAATATCTTCTATCTCAGCAGGTGCAATATCATGCATAATTTTTTATATAAGGTATATGGTATTTCACTGACACTAGCACCCATATCACATAAGCCATGATAATAGTGATCTCCTATTTTAACAGAAACAACAGGCATGCCAACAACAAGTCTATGTTTATCTTTAGTATCAGGTTTAGCAATTCTAGCAGCTTCATCACAGAAGTAAATAACATGCCCATCAATATTATTGACCAAGAGATCTTTAACCATGGCAATACAAGGTTCAACTTTAATTTTCTCAGAGGGTTTGGGTGTTCTAATATTACTTTTTTTGACCACGGTTGAAGCTTTAGCATGATCCTTTATTCTAATAGGGAGAGGTGGTTTCTCAATATAAGCGGTAGGAACAACAGGATCAACATTATAAGTGATAGTCTTTTCTTCAACTTTAATAGGTTCATATACTATTACTTCAATGGGAGGATGATAGTTAAACTACTTCTCCTTAGGGAGATCAACATGAGTAGCAAATGATTCACAGAAATAAGCTACTATCTCGGGGTCAAGTCCATATTTAGTGCTGAATTCATGAAAAACATGGTATCCATAAAAGATTTAACGCAATCATACTTAGGTGTTATACCTGACTCCTTACCTTCATCGAGTTCCCAATCTTCAGATTTACGTTTAATTCTTTCCAATAAATCCCTTCTGAATTCAATAGTCTTCATCGTAAAAGAACTAGTACAAGAAGTATCGAGCATGGAACGATTATTGAGAGAAAGTCGAGCAAAAAAAATTTGAATAATAATTTCTCTTGAGAGCTCTTGATTGGGGCATGAATATAACATTGACTTAAGCCTCCCCCAAGTTTGAGCGATGCTTTCTCCTTCGCGAGGCCAATATATATATATATATATATATATATATATATATATATATATATATAGGATAAAACTTTTAACGGTTTAAAAGTTATTTTTTAGAATTTTTGAGAACTTTTGCACCGTTGAAACCCTTAACTAGTTCTGTGGCAAACACTTGTAGAAAATCCTACTCCTATATATATATATAATTACGATCATGATGAACCATATGCATAGGATAAAACTTCTGATGCAAATCCAATTTCAATCGGTTGTAGTTCCATGATCCAATATCATCGCATAGCCTAAACCATGTCAGTTCCTTTCCCATCAAAGATAAATAGAAGACCTTCTTCTTGATAACATCCTCAGGCATACCTGCAAGCTTAAATAATCCACAAACTTCATCCAATAGATTAGGTGCAAATCGGGATGTAATGTTCCATCTCCTATAAAAGGATTAGCTAGCAGTTTCTATATCATACCCAAAAGAATTTCAAAGTAAACATTTTCAGTAGGTTCAGCAGGTTGAGGAGCAACCCTTTCTCTACTGGTCGGGGTGAAGATACCCCGAACAAGCCCCTCAATAGATTACTTTCCATAATTACAAGTGACAGTAAATTTCAGCAAACTAAATAAATTTTTCCTTACCAAATCCAACTTACCAAAGGTGCTTCACTCCCCGGCAACGGCACCAGAAAAGAGTCTTGATGACCCACAAGTATAGGGGATCTATCGTAGTCCTTTTGATAAGTAAGAGTGTCGAACCCAACGAGGAGCAGACGGAAATGACAAGCAGTTTTGAGTAAGGTATTCTCTGCAAGCACTGAAATTATCGGTAAGAGCTAGTTTTGTGATTAGGTAATTCGTAACGGGTAACAAGTAACAAAAGTAAACAAGGTGCAGCAAGGTTGCCCAATCCTTTTTGTAGCAAAGGACAAGCCTGGACAAACTCTTATATAAAGGAAAGCGCTCCCGAGGACACATGGGAATTATCGTGAAGCTAGTTTTCATCATGCTCATATGAGTCGCGTTCGTTACTTTGATAATTTGATATGTGGGTGGACCGATGCTTGGGTACTGACCTTCCTTGGACAACCATCCCACTTATGATTAACCCCTCTTGCAAGCATCCGCAACTACAAAAGAAGTATTAAGGTAAACCTAACCATAGCATGAAACATGTGGATCCAAATCAGCCCCTTACAAAGCAACGCATAAACTAGGGTTTAAGCTTCTGTCACTCTAGCAACCGATCATCTACTTATTACTTCCCAATGCCTTCCCCTAGGCCCAAATAATGGTGAAGTGTCATGTAGTCGACATTCAAATAACACCACTAGAGGAAAGACAACATACATCTCATCAAAATATCAAACGAATACCAAATTCACATGACTACTTATAGCAAGACTTCTCCCATGTCCTCAGGAACAAATGTAAATACTCACAAATCATATTCATATTCATAATTAAAGGGGTATTAATATGCATAAAGGATCAGAAAATATATCTTCCACCGAATAAACCAACTAGCATCAACTACAAGGAGTAATCAACACTACTAGCAACCCACAAGTACCAATCTGAGGTTTTGAGACAAAGATCGGATACAAGAGATGAACTACGGTTTGAGAGAAGATGGTGCTGGTGAAGATGTTGATGGAGATTGACCCCCTGCCGATGAGAGGATCGATCATGATGACGATGGTGATGGTTTCCCCCTCCCGGAGGGATGTTTCCCCGGCAGAACAGCTCCACCGGAGCCCTAGATTGGTTCCGTCAAGGTTCCGCCACAAGACGGCGGCGCTTCGTCCTGAAAGTTTCCTTCTTATTTTTTTCCAGGGCGAAAGACTTCATATATCAAAAGATGGGCACCGGAGGCCTGCCAAGGGGCCTGCGAGGCAGGGGAGCGTGCCCAGGGGGTAGGGCATGCCCCCACCCTTGTGGATGGTGGGTGGCCCCCCTCTGGTGCTTTCTTCGCCCAATATTTTTTATATATTCCAAAACTGACTTCCGTGGATTTTCAGGACTTTTGGAGTTGTGCAGAATAGGTCTCTAATATTTGCTCATTTTCTAGCCCAGAATCCTAGCTGTCGGCATTCTCCCTCTTCGTGCAAACCTTATAAAATAAGAGATAAAAGGCATAAGTATTGTGACATAATGTGTAATAACAGTCCATAATGCAATAAATATCGATATAAAAGCATGATGCAAAATGGACGTATCAGTATGATAAAGAGCAAACCATTTCACTTTTGGTACTATCAAAGACAAGATTCATAATTGTTTTCACACAATGCCTACTGTAACATATCATTTCCACAATTTATATTGAGCAATATAAGCCATACAAGCAAGAAAACAAGAAAACTATGCATTGAAAACAAAATCTGTCAAAAACAGAACAGTCTGTAGTAATCTGTACTCAAACAATACTTCTGCTACTCCAAAACTTCTGAAAAATTGGGACAACCTGAGCAATTTCTCTATTAATCTTTTGCAAAAAGAATCAAATAAAATGCACACTTGTGTTAAAAAATAGAATTATTTTCATGAGCGCAAAAGTTCCTGTTTTTCAGCCAGATCAAAGCAACCATCACCCAACATGATCCTAAAGGCTTTACTTGGCACTTTATTGAAACAAAAGCAATAAAACATGATCAATACAGTAGCATAATCATGTGAACACACAAAAAAACATTAGGTAAAAGTGTTGGGTTGTCTCCCAACAAGCACTTTTCCTTAATGCCTTTTAGCTAGGGATGATGATTTCAATGATGCTCGCATAAAAAATAAGAATTGAAACATGAAGAGAGCATCATGAAGCATATGACTAGCACATTAGGTCTAACCCACTTCCTATGCATAGGGATTTTGTGAGCAAACAACTTATGGGAACAAGAATCAACTAGCATAGGATGGCAAAACAAGTGCAACTTCAAAACAATCAGCACATAGAGAAGAAACTTGATTTTATTGAGATATGTAAGAGCATAAGTTCCTTCCTCACAATAATTTTTAGAAACATCTTGAATAGATTCGACAATATAGCTATCACATACAACACTATTTTCATGATGCACAAGCATAGAAGATTTATTACTCTTTATGGCATGCATGTCATCATAATAATCATCATAGATAGCAACTTCATTGTCATAGTCAATTGAAACCTCTTCCAAAATAGTGGATGTATCACTAAATAAAGTCATGACCTCTCCAAATCCACTATCATCAATATTGTAATAAGATTCAACACCCTCCAAAATAGTGGGATCACTACTACCTAGAGTTGACACTCTTCCAAACCCACTTTCATCAATGTAATCATCATAAAAAGGAGGCATGCTATCATCATAATAAATTTTCTTATCGAAAGTAGAAGGAATCAAAGGATCATATTCATTAAGCAAAGCATCCCCAAGCTTAGGGCAAGCATTAATTCCAGCAAATAAATCTTCAAACATATCATACTCATCAAACATAGCATCCCCAAGCTTGTGGTTTTGCATATCATCACAATCATTCTTATCAATAGCATGAATGGCACCAGTAGTATAGCAAGCATTATTATCAAATTCTTCCAAGCAAGTGCTAAAAATATTTTCAAGATCATAAGGGATATCGTTGTCTTCCCAATCATAATCATCACAGCAATCAATAGGCATAACAAAATCATCATCAATATCATAATCCGCCATCAACATATTTGATTCACTTTCATGAGGCATGATGGTGATGGGAGCAACATTATTTGGGAGAGGTACCTTTTTACCTGTATTTTTTCTTCTTTTCTTCTTCTTCACCACACCATGTGTGGGTTTAATTAATTTTTTCAAGCTTCTTGTTGAAGATATTGATTGGATAGGAAGCTCCCCCTTGTTACCTGATTCATCATAGTAAACACTAGGAGGGTATTGGGAAAGATTTTCCCTTTCGTTAGTACTCTCTTCATATTCCATTTGTTTTCTTGACTTTAGATATTTGGCAATATAAGGATTCTTAATGCAATTTACCACACAAAAATATTAATTTTTGCTAGATCAAAATCAAGAAATCTCTCGAAATTAAATTTCGGAATACCCTTAGTTATACGTTTCATTTCTTCATACTCCAAAAGAAGACTAAGCTCTTTATGATGCTGAAGGTGTAACACCCCGGATATAACTTTCCCAATTTGTAATCCAACTCTTGCCGTTTCCGGCTTTAAGTTATATTTATTTCTCAGGTTCAGGTCTTTGTCTCTGTGTGTTGTTTTCGTTGTCATGCATCTCCTATCATGTCATCATGTGCATTGCATTTGCATACGTGTTCATCTCTTGCATTCGAGCATTTTCCCCTTTGTCTGTTTTGCATTCCGGCGCTTCGTTCTCCTTCGGTGGTCATTTCTAGATTTCTTCCGTGTGTGGGGATTAAACATTTCCGGATTGGACCGAGACTTGCCAAGCGGCCTTGGTTTACTACCGGTAGACCGCCTGTCAAGTTTCGTACCATTTGGACTTCGTTTGATGCTCCAACGGTTAACCGAGGGACCGAAAAGGCCTCGTGTGTGTTGCAGCCCAACACCCCTCCAATTTGGCCCAAAACCCACCAAACTCTGCTCCATCATCTAGAGCGTTCGATCACGATCGCGTGGCTGAAAACCGCACCTCATTTGGACTCTCCTAGCTCCACTTATGCCTATAAATAGACCCCTCCATTTTCGGATCTCTCTCCCCCACGAAACCCTAAAAATATCTCTCTGCCGCCGCCGGACAACGTCCGCGCGAGTCGGACGTGTCCGAATCCCGCCGCCTCCAACCGCTCGCCGCCACGTGGCAAGTGGGGAGCCCCACTTCGCCGCACCGCCGCCCGGCCCGTGGGAGGGCCCCCGACGCCCATCGCCGCGCCCCGCCGCCCGGGAGCAGGCGCCGCTCGAGGCCGCGCCACCGCGGGTCCTCGCCGCCGGCCGACGCCTCCAAGTTGCTCTGCCCCGCCGCCTCGACGCCGGCGCGTCGCTGCGCCTCGTCCGCCGCGCCGCCACCTCGGCATCCGAGCCCGACGCCGCCACCTCCTCGCCGGCGCCGCCCCCTCGCCGCCTCCTCGCCGCCCCGGCCGCCGTCTTCCTCGATTCCGGCGTGAACAGTGCTCCCTCCGGCGAACTCCGTTAACCGTGCAGATCCAGATCTAGAAAATTCGACGGTTGACTTTTATCCCCGAAACCCTAATTTTTGTGCATACTTTGACCTGCTATATCTCCGCATCCGTAGCTCCGTTTTGGACATATAGTATATCAAAATGTTCGTCTCGATGAGTACATCATTTCATTCCATTGCATCATTTTCATTTGAGATCATCTTGATGCCCGAAATGCTGTTAGAAGGAGGCTTCGTGAGTTAATTGTCAGATCTGCTAGTTCATCTTAGACTTTTGTTATTTTTGCCATGATTATTGTGTGCATGTTATGCCTGTGAGTCATTCATTTGTTTTGTTAAGAATCTTGTTATCTTTCCAGAGGTGCAACCCATGCATTTTTAGGATGTGTGTGGTGACTTGTGCAAGCTTGCAAAGTGAGGCACCCGGTAGATCTGTTTTCAGTGACTTAGTAGTTTTCACTAAGTCTGGGATTATTTAGTTCATGATTCCATATGTTCTTGTTGTTTCCTAGTGATCCGTGCCTCTTTTGAGGATGATCAGTAAAGGAGTTTTGCTAATATTGTAGTGTTCTATCCATCCATGTCTTTGTTTGCATATATGGAGTACCCTAGCTTGAGTCAATCGAGCTCTACTTTTGCTTCGTGGTGAATCTGGGTAGATCGTCAACTTGTTTGCGATTTTGCCGATGTTATTGTAGTTGATCCGTGCATGCTATGCCATTGTTCTTGCCATGTCTAGCTAGCTTTTTCTGCCTTCTTAATGTATATATGCTTGCCTTACCATGACTTGCACCGTAGTGAGTGCATCGAGCTCGTTTACATGCCTTCGTGAGTTATATTTCAGCATGTCTCAGTTTTGACTAAGTCTGGAAAATGATTGTGTTTTAGCTATGTTCGTGTGCTTGTTAGTATATTTTGTGATCCCTTTTGGCCCCAGGTCACTTAGGGACTTTTGTTAAGCTTGTTGAGTAGCTCCATGCCATGTTCTTCTTTGTCATATTCAGGTCCTGTAGCATGTTGTTTTGTTGCTCCGAAGAGGGCTTTACGATCTGAAATTTCAGACAAGTGTTAATTTCACTAAGTCTGAAATCTGTTTTGCATTTGCGTTTTTGCCATGCTTGTTTGAACCTCTTAATGGATGAATTGGCCGTGGCTCAGTGCTAGTGTTTTGTTAAGCATCTTGATTGCTTTCCTGCCATGTATTTTGATGCCATGTTTGATTGTTGTAGCATGTTCATTTCATTGCATTTAGATGCCTACTTGCTGTAAATCGCAGACCGGTGTCATAATTGAAACGCTTGCCATTTCCAAACCGTAACTCCGATTCCGGCGTTCTTTATATCGTTTTCAAGCGATTTCATCTCATATTTCCAGTGGCACACTTGGTTTTCCAAGTTGAGGCCAGGTTCATGCATTTCCTGTCATATCTTGCATATGCATCCCGCATAGCATACCATCATTGCATCTTATTGTTTGAGTTTGCACGTGGTTGATTGTATCCTTGTTGCTTGTTTGTCTTGTTTGGGTAGAGCCGGGAGACGAGTTTGCTAATGAGGAGCCCGTTGAGTTTGCTTTCGAGGATCCAGTCAACTCTGACAACATTGCAGGCAAGATGATCATACCCTCGAAATCACTACTATCTTTGCTATGCTAGTTTGCTCGCTCTTTTGCTATGCCAATGCTACGATGCCTACCATTTGCTTGTCAGCCTCCCAAATTGCCATGTTCAGCCTCTAACCCACCATTGTCCTAGCAAACCGTTGATTGGCTATGTTACCGCTTTGCTCAGCCCCTCTTATAGCGTTGTTAGTTGCAGGTGAAGATTGGAGACCGTTCCTTGTTGGAACATTTATTTACTTGTTGGGATATCACTATATTGCTATGTTATCTTAATGCATCTATATATTTGGTAAAGGGTGGAAGGCTCGGCCTCTCGCCTAGTGTTTTGTTCCACTCTTGCCGCCCTAGTTTCCGTCATATCGGTGTTATGTTCCCGGATTTTTGCGTTCCTTACGCGGTTGGGTTATAATGGGAACCCCTTCATAGTTCAACTTGATTAAAGCTTTTCCAGCAATGCCCAACATTGGTTTTACCATTTGCCACCTAGCCTCTTTTCCCTTGGGTTTCCGGAGCCCGAGGGTCATCTTATTTTAACCCCCCCCCCCCCCCCCCGGGCCAGTGCTCCTCCGAGTGTTGGTCCACCTATCAGCTGCCGATGGCCACCAGGGGCAACTCTGGGCTGGCCTACCCGTAGCTAAGACAATCTGAGTGTGCCCTGAGAAAGAGATATGT
The DNA here is from genome assembly GCA_034509565.1 of Triticum monococcum. Taxonomy (NCBI): domain Eukaryota; kingdom Viridiplantae; phylum Streptophyta; class Magnoliopsida; order Poales; family Poaceae; genus Triticum; species Triticum monococcum. The sequence continues at coordinate 22,634,217 of CM067842.1, read as the reverse complement.
GCAGCTCCTATCGGGATTTGTCGGCACATTCGGGCGGTGTTGCTGGTCTTGTTTTAACCTGTCGAAATGTCTTGTTGTACCGGGATACCGAGTCTGATCAGAATGTCTCGGGTGGAGGTCTATTCCTTCGTTGACCGTGAGAGCTTGTCATGGGCTAAGTTGGGACCCCCTGCAGGGATTGAACTTTCGAAAGCCGTGCCCATGGTTATGGGCAGATGGGAATTTGTTAATGTCCGCTTGTAGATAACTTGAACCTTAATTTAATTAAAATGAATCAACCGTGTGTGTTACCATGATGGCCTCTTCTCGGCGGAGTCCGGGAAGTGGACACGGTGTTGGAGTAATGTTTGCGCAGGTTGCTCTCTAGTTTCTCGCTCGCGCTTTGCTCTCTCTTCTCGCTCTCTTTTGCGAATAAGTTAGCCACCATATATGCTAGTCGCTTGCTGCAGCCCCACATATTTTTTACCCTATCCTACCCATTAAGCTTAAATAGTCTTGATCGCGAGGGTGCGAGATTGCTGAGTCCCTGTGGCTCACATATTACTATTACACCAGATGCAGGAACAGATGATACAGCTCCAGATGGCGCGCTTGAGCTCAAGTGGGAGTACGACGAGGATTCTCAGCGTTAAAATGTTTCTTTTCCTGATGATCAGTAGTGGTGCCCAGTTGGGGTGATCGGGACCATGTCGCTTGTTGGGTTGTCTTTTATTTTGGCGCCGTAGTCGGGCCATGAATGTTTGGTTGATGTATGTTATTTATGTACTTTGATGTGACGTGGCGAGTGTAAGCCAACTATGTATCTCCCCTTTTATTCTAGGTATTACATGGGATGTTGTGATGATTGCCTAACTTGCGACATTGCTTACAATGTGGTTATGTCTCTAAGTCGTGCCTCGACACGAGGGAGCTATAGCCGCATCGAGGGTGTTAGAAGTTGGTAATCAGAGCCTTCCCCGACCTTAGGAGCCCCATTGCTTGATCGTTTTTAGAAGCCGAGTTGTGTCTAGAAAAATGTTTTGAGTCATTTAGGAATTATATTTCGGAGAGCTTAGGAAAACTTTTTACTTCCCACTCTCATAATCGCTCTGGTAAGGCATCCTGACGTAGAGTTTTGACTCTTCTCTTCTCAAATTTCACTAAAAAAAATTTAGGATCACGTGAGTATCATGGAATCATTCCGATGGCTTATGATCAGAACATTGTCTTGGTGCCTCCTGTCAGGGGTTTAGTGGAAGTGTCCCGGGGAGTTGAGCTCTGAGGTGTTGTCATCATAATTTTATCGTTGCAATTCCGGAATACTTGAGATATTTTCGCCGACATCGAAAATCTCTTTTATGCAGTTCGTTGGTCAGATAACCTCGACGCCACCCAGTACTGGGGCGGGAGTTCGGGAGTATCGCCATAACTTGTATAATGGATGATTTTGGAAGGTTGAGGTAGATGGTTTCCGAAGGTTTCTTGGTTATGTGTTGAAGGATGGATACAACTGGATGTAGGATTTGCTAGTTTGGGTGAGATATTATGCTTCCCCTGTATCCCCAACACCTGATTGCATAACCGGAAAGTTTCGGGAGTTTCATAGGTGGGAATTCAAGTAGCTCTTAGGATATCTTTCCGACAGATGTATGATATGAAATTGGGGTTCGACGTCTAGTGGTCTGCCTATTCACGGTCGATTTTACAGTGGTCTCGTTGTGTCTTAAAGAGTCCTTGGCTATGCCGACTCGGGGACGCTTTGTATGTCATGTGCACTGCCTTGTACATGATGGTGCTGTACGATCAAGCCCGTGTAGGCCCCACCATGAAAACTTCGGACGAAATCTCTATCATATGTTTGTTCCGGCTTATTCCGCAAGCCAATCCTTTGTTTTGTTTCGAGTTGTGGGTTTCGAATTTCTTCGAAGTCAAATGTTGATTCCATACCTTGTTGATTTACCTCTTCTACCTAATTCTACGTGGCTTCGCAATTTAGGGATATGTTGAAGGAAATATGCCCTAGAGGCAATAATAAAGTTATTATTTATTTCCTTATATCATGATAAATGTTTATTATTCATGCTAGAATTGTATTAACCGGAAACATAATACATGTGTGAATACATAGACAAACAGAGTGTCACTAGTATGCCTCTACTTGACTAGCTCGTTAATCAAAGATGGTTAAGTTTCCTAACCATGAACAATGTGTTGTTATTTGATTAACGAGGTCACATCATTAGTTGAATGATCTAATTGACATGACCCATTTCATTAGCTTAGCACCCGATCGTTTAGTATGTTGCTATTGCTTTCTTCATGACTTATACATGTTCCTATGACTATGAGATTATGCAACTCCCGTTTGCCGGAGGAACACTTTGGGTGCTACCAAACGTCACAACATAACTGGGTGATTATAAAGGAGTACTACATGTGTCTCCAATGGTAGATGCTAGGTTGGCGTATTTCGAGATTAGAATTTGTCACTCCGATTGTCGGAGAGGTATCTCTGGGCCCTCTCGGTAATACACATTACACAAGCCTTGCAAGCATTGCAACTAATGAGTTAGTTGCGGATGATGTATTAAAGAACGAGTAAAGAGACTTGCCGGTAACGAGATTGAACTAGGTATTGGATACCGACGATCGAATCTCGGGCAAGTAACATACCGATGACAAAGGGAACAACGTATGTTGTTATGCGATCTGACCGATAAAGATCTTCGTAGAATATGTAGGAGCCAATATGGGCATCCAGGTCCCGCTATTGGTTATTGACCAGAGATGTGTCTCGGTCATGTCTACATTGTTCTTGTCACGACCGGTTTTCCAATAAAAATATTTATTGAGAAACCAATCTTTGAGTCCAGTATGAGAGAAAATCCTCCTCACTGGTAGACAAATACTTGATACAATAAGCCAGTAGCATAGAATATATTACAGGGTTGAGCTAGGGCTGCTCAACGAATTATTACAAGCGCGCCAATAATTATACATAATGGCGGATATAACACAATGGTGTGGTGGCATACTAATGACTCGAGAATATAGTGGTGGTGGAATAACACAATGGGGAGTGTGGTAACACGACTCTCAAACTGGCATCTCATCGAGCGTCGAGGTGAGGCTCGATAAATTTATTCGGGTTGCGGAAGCGGTTATAAAACTGTGACCAAGACCCGGGTCGCACGAGACTGACTAGGATTCCTCTAGGCGTCGGACTCGCTATCGAACTCTTCATCCATGAGATCGCCTTCGTCAGCATCTGGCCAAATCAACAAGCCAGTGAGTACTTTGAAAGTACTCGCAAGACAGTTCGGACATAAGATATAACAAATGCATGCATGGATGCGTCATGAATAATCTGCTCAATGCACACTGATAATATTTGCACAATGAAGTAAGTACGAGGGAAACGGTGGTAGTCCGCCTGAAATCCCAACAGAATATAAATGAGAACCGATCGGGTGCCTGAAGCGACGCCTCGAAGGGTGAACAAATAATAACAGAAAAATCATGCCACAGTCGGACGTCTGAGCGACATCACAGAAAGGGCTTTAAAAGAAATGCTACAGTCGGACGTCTAAGCGACATCACAGAAAGGGCTTTAAAAGAAATGCCATAGTCGGACGTCTGAGCGACATCACGGAAAGGGGTTTAAAAGAAATGCCACAGTCGGACGTCTGAGCGACATCACAGAAAGGGCTTTAAAAGAAATGCCACAGTCGGACGTCTAAGCGACATCACAGAAAGGGCTTTGAAAGAAATGCCACAGTCGGACGTCTGAGCGACATCACAGAAAGGGCTTTAAAAGAAATGCCACATTCGGACGTCTGAGCGACATCACAGAAAGGGCTTTAAAATAAATGCCACAGTCGGACGTCTGAGCGACATCACAGAAAGGGCTTTAGTTCACAAGTAAACAATACTCATAATAAATATTCAGTTCATGATAATAAACAGGTTAGTCCATCCACAGGAATAACATTTTGTCGGGCTTAGTACTCATGGGATTCACCGGAGTCCCTGTCATCAAACTGATACTGTTAGGCCAAGATGATACGAAATTGGACATGGAATAGATGATTCAAGGAATGTATGACTCTGCAGAGTTTGTACAAAAATTTTCCCACAGCCAACGGATTTCCGTAGTCACGAGGGACTAGTTCCGTTTACGGTTTTTCAGAAGAAAACACAGCTAACCAGTACACACCCATCCTACCTCTCGATGCCAGGACTCACCCTAGACATCGTCCAAGAAAAACTTTTGAGACGGGGAGATCACAATCTCGAATAGCATGGGATCAAATTTATATACGCGCGCTCTAAGGGGTGCCCCCTCTCGGTCCCAACCGGAAACACCCATGCCCCCTGACCGGATGACTGGCTTTAATCCAGGGCCATGGAACCATCATCCCGGCCTCTCCTTTTGGTGTGTACCAGGAAAGCGGTTTGCAACTTACTAAGCCATATTCCTTGCGGAAAACATGTGGTAGTACAGGGAAGGAAATGGGAGGAACTGGACCGGCGGTTCGTCCCTGAAGTCAAATAGTCTGGCATAAGACTGACATGCTACAACACTGCCATCTTACCCATCCTCATGCCAACACATGGCCATTCATACTCACATCCATCCACTTATGGATCATCGAACTCACTTATCTCAACATTTCATAAAAAAAATAACGTTCATCGGTATGCTCATCAACATGCCATGAAACTAACTAAATGCAAAACATGCCAAGACACTCATCATATCAAAAGTTCAAACATGCTTGCCTGGTTCAGAGTAGTCGGAGCCTAGCTCGGTGAAGTTCGCGGCTCCGTCACCTCCTTTGGTATCTACGGTATAAAGAAAATATATGCGCTATCGTAAATACCAAGAGGTGCACAGAAAGTATTCCAAATAGTTTTCAAATAAATATGATAAAAAAACTAGACAAAAATCTGAAGAGGACAGGAAAAGAATCACTCAAAAATTCCTTTCTTTTAAAAAGTTATAAGGGTTTTAATCCAAGGACTTATCTGTAATGAAATAGAAAGTTTCCAGGGGCTAGTTTATAAAAACAGAAAACGCTTCGGCAGAAACTACGCCAGCCCAGAGGGGAGGCGCATTTGGCAGAAGGCGTTTTCAGAAAACGATTCGCTTAGACACGATAGAGAGGCTGACTACGGGTCCCGCCCATCAGGTTTAAACTTTCAAACGGGGGCAGCAGATTTTGCCGGTGCCCGAGAGCCGCGGTGGTCACCGGCGGCGATCCACGACGAGGCAGGGTGATCGGAGATTACAAACGTGCTCACCGTGTCCTTCCGCAACGGTGGGTGGTGGTGTTGGAAGCCGGTGAGCCCCACATCGACGGCGGTCTTGACTCTGGCGGACGGTGGTTCGGGCGTTGATGGATCTCGCCGAGGAGGGCTGCAAGGATCAAATTGAGGTGGGGGTTAGAGCACTAGGTGTAAGAGAAGGCTACGGACGAGGTTTGGGCGCCGGAGATGGCCTCACCAGAGTGAATCGAGGTGGAGGCCGAGGCGGGGCGAGGCGGCCGGAGTTGGGGGAGGAGACCTCCTCGAGGTCCTCCTGGTGGTTTGGCAGGGTCCTGGAGAGGTGCAGTGAAGGTGTGGGTCTCGTGAGCGAGCTCGGGGTCCTTTTTATAGGCGATCCGAGGCGGTGGCCGTGAACGGGGATCTCCGGTGAAGGTTACGGCGGCGCAGAGCTTGGTCGGGAAGGTTTAGGGAGTTGGGCGTCATCACGGAGTTCCACTGGTTCCATTTAGGTGCTAAGCGAGCTTGGATTGGGGTGCTAAGGGCGAGCTCGATGGAACGGGGCGGCGCGGGCCCGTCGGCGGCAGGGAGCACGTTCCGTGCTTGCCGGGCCGCGGTGATGGTGCCACGGGCGTGCGCTGGCATGCATGAGGCCACGCGGAGGGCCAGGGAGCTTTGGGCGGCGCCGAAACGGTGTTCTGCCGTGGTGTGCCTTCTGTCGGCCGCCACGGGAGGTCCCGATGCCGCAGAAGACGCCGGCGAGGGCGGGCCAGCGCGCCACCGACGCCAGGAAAGCTCCAAGCACGCGTGTAAAGCGCCAGACAAGAGGGAGGGGCTGCGAGCATCGAGCCAAAGGCACTGTGAGCATGTGCCTGAAACTCTGAAGAAAACGACACTGTAAAACTGAATTTTACTGAACTTTTCTGAAAAATGCAAAGAACAGTGCAGCTCAGGTGTTCGACAGAATGTTTTTGGCATCTAGCGATTTTTCCTTGAGCTGAAACTTGGTGGAGTGGCCTCTCATTGCTCCAGTAGGCTGCCTGAATTTTGGTTGAATTTTTGGAGAAGTGTAGATATGAATTTCACCAAATTTGGCAAATCTGGTCCAAACTTGCAGTGAGTGAAATTTGAAATATTTGAAAAGAAGAAGAGTGGATCAAGATGGTTCTAGGTTGTGGGTACCAAAGACAATCCAGGGAAGTTGGTTTGGGATAAAAACTCAAGGGCAAAGTGATACTTGCTTTGAAAATCACTTAAGCTCAAAATAAATGGCAGAAATGTTTTGGGGGATAAAATAATTGAAATAAAATCCAAAACTTGTTTGGACTTGTTGAGACAGAGAATTTAGATTGTTCAAAGGTGGAGGGATGGATTTTGAGAAGATTTACTATAGGAGACATGGTAAAACCATGGGTGTTTTCAAAAGAAAAGAAGTCCCAAAACTCCTAGGGTTTCTTTTTTTTTGAAAATAAATAAGTTTGAGAGGGAAATAACCAGAAGAAAAGCTTCCAAAATTTTAACAACAAAATTAAAAAGGAAAGGAAATCCTTGCCAAAGGTGAAAGGAAGTTTTTTGAACAGGAAGGTTTTTCTGAAAGAGAAATTTTTAAAGGCCCTCCTTTAGAATCCAATAAAGTTTTTGATGAAAACCAAATCAAAAATTTTTGGAGTGTCACAACACCTACCCCCTTAGGAAAAATCTCGTCCCCAAGATTTCAGCTTATCCTTAAATAAGTGTGGATGCTCTGTCCGAAGAAAATCCTCTCTTTCCCAAGTAGCTTCACTGTCGGTGTGATTGCTCCACTGTACTCTGAAGAATTTGGTGGTCTTATGTCGGGTTCTCCTTTCAGACTCCTCTATTATTCTTATGGGACGTTCCCGATAAGTGAGGTCTGGCTGTACGTCAATGCTCTCATGGGATACTTGTTTCTCTGGGTTGCTCACGCACTTCCTCAATTGCGAGAGGTGGAACACGTCGTGGACATCGGATAATTCCTTGGGTAAGTCTAGCTGGTAGGCTACCTTGCCTCTTCGCGCCATTATACAGAATGGTCCAATGAATCTTGGTGCTAGCTTCCCTTTAATCTTGAATCGTTGCAATCCTCTCATAGGAGATACTTTCAGGTATACGAACTCACCGGGCTCAAAGCTGACCCTACGATGTTTCTGATCATAATAACTCTTCTGTCGACTTTGAGCGGTCTTAAGTCGGTCTCTGATTAGCTTGACTTTTTCCTCGGCTTCTCTGAGCATGTCCGGTCCGAAGATGCGGCTGTCTCCGGTCTCTGACCAATTCAACGGGGTACGACATCTCCGTCCGTATAAAGCCTCAAATGGTGCCATTTGGAGGCTGGCCTGGTAGTTATTGTTGTACGCGAATTCGGAGTAGGGCAGGCTTTCTTCCCAACTGGTTCCGTATGTGAGGACACATGCTCTCAGCATGTCTTCTAAAATCTGGTTTACTCGTTCCGTTTGTCCATCGGTCTGTGGGTGATATGCGGTACTGAAGGCTAGTTGAGTTCCCAGAGCCTGTTGTAAATGCTCCCAAAATCTTGAGACAAACTGAGTGCCTCTGTCGGATATTATAGTCTTCGGGACTCCACGCAGACAAACTATGCGGGTGAGATAAATCCTGGCAAGCCGCTGAGTGTTGTAGGTTGTCTTTACTGGAATGAAATGTGCCACCTTGGTTAACCTGTCAGTGATGACCCAGATGGCATCATTCCCATGCTGTGACCGAGGTAGCCCAACAATAAAATCCATCCCTATTTCATCCCATTTCCACTCAGGTATTTTGTTTGGTTGTAGTAGTCCGGCCGGTCTCTGATGCTCAGCTTTTATGCGTTGACACGAGTCGCAACGTGTAATGAAGGTGGCTATGTCCCTCTTCATATCGTGCCACCAAAATCTTTCCTGAATATCTTTATACATCTTGGTCCCGCCAGGGTGGATCAAGTACGGGGCGGTATGGGCTTCAGCTAGGATTTGTTGTTTAAGGTCTTCTATATTTGGCATGCAGAGTCTTTCTCCGTACCACAATATTCCTCCATTCTCTATGATGAACTCCGAGGCCTTGCCCATACTCACCTTTCTTTTGATGCCTTCAATGCTGGGGTGACCGGGCTGAGCTCTTTTAATTTCCTCCACAAGGTCGGGTCATATTTCCAAGTTTGATATGGTGCCTTCTGCGACCATTAACAAATTGAGCTTGGCAAATTCTTGTTGAAATTCGGGCCTCAAGCTTTGCAGATTGTTTTCGTCAGAGTTGGGGTTCCGACTAAGAGCATCGGCCACTACATTCGCCTTTCCTGGATGGTAATGGATACCAACATCATAATCCTTTACCAATTCCAACCAGCGTCTCTGTCGTAAATTTAGTTCTGGCTGCGTGAAAATATATTTGAGACTTTTGTGATATGTATATATTTCACATCGGTTCCCAAGTAAGAAATGCCTCCATTCTTTGAGTGCATGAATGACCGCTGCCATTTCTAAGTCATGAGTGGGATAATTTTCCTCATGCTTGCGAAGTTGCCTTGAAGCATAGGCGACAACCTTGCCTTCTTGCATCAACACGCATCCGAGACCCTTCTTGGACGCGTTACAAAATACTTCAAAATTCTTGTGTATGTCTGGCACAATTAATACTGGTGCTGTTGTTAATTTTCGTTTTAGCTCTTGGAAACTCTTTTCACAGGCTTCTGTCCATTCAAACTTCTTGTCTTTCTTGAGTAACTGCGTTATAGGATTGGCTATGGTGGAAAATCCTTCAATAAATCTGCGGTAATATCCTGCCATTCCCAAGAAACTACGTATATCTGTTACGCTGGCTGGCGACTTCCAGCCAAGTATGGCCTTGACTTTCTCTGGGTCCACTGCGATACCGTCTTGGGTTAGCACGTGGCCTAGAAAGCCTACTTGTCTTAGCCAAAATTCGCACTTGCTGAACTTGGCATACAATTGGTGTTTCCTGAGTTCTCCTAGCACAATCCTGAGATGATCTGCGTGCTCTTCTGGTGTTTTGGAGTATACCAGAATATCGTCGATGAATACCACGACGAACTTGTCCATATATTTCATAAATACTTTGTTCATGAGGTGAACAAAATATGCAGGGGCATTCGTTAACCCAAATGGCATTACTATGAACTCATACAGTCCATATCTGGAAGTGAAGGCTGTTTTGGGGATATCTTCCGTTCGCACCTTTAATTGATGGTATCCAGATCTTAAGTCAATTTTTGAAAATACCTTGGCCTGAGCGAGTTGATCAAACAAATTGTTTATCCTTGGCATCGGGTATTTGTTCTTAATTGTGACCATATTAAGTGCTCGATAGTCAATACACAATCTCAGTGTTCCATCCTTCTTTTTGGCAAATAGAATTGGTGATCCCCAAGGTGAGGAGCTGGCTCGAATATATCCTTTGTCCAGTAATTCTTTTATTTGCTTTTTCAATTCAACCAACTCGGATGGTGCCATTCTGTATGGTTTCTTGTATATGGGGGTGGTTCCTGGTGCGAGCTCAATGCAGAATTCTATCTCTCGGTCTGGTGGCATGCCTGGTAGCTCTTTAGGGAATACGTCTGGAAATTCACACACTACTGGAACCTTGTTTAGCTCAGAAATGTCCACCTTATTCAATCTCGGTTGCCGGGGTATTTTTCCTTCCTTGGCTGATACTTTTATTGTCTTCCCTTGGTGGTGTGTGAGAATTACGGTCCTGTTGAAACAGTCGATAAACCCCTTGTTGGTGGTCAGCCAATCCATCCCTAGGATGACATCCAGTCCTTTATTTTCCAACACAATAAGATTTGCGTGAAACTCCAATCCTTCGAACTCAATGACCACATTCTGACAGTAATTCTGAGTAACTTGCTGAATCCCAGGGGACTTGATGATCATGGATTTCTCCAAAGGAAGCATCGAAAAATTATTTTGCAAAGCGAAACTTTTCGAAATGAAAGAGTGAGAAGCTCCAGAATCAAACAAAACCGTTGGAGGTATTGTGTTGACAGGAAACGTACCGAGTACGATATCCGGAGCATTTTGTGCCTCCTCTTTGGTTACGTGGTTCAGATGACCCTTCCTGTGGTTGTTGTTGGGATTGAAGTTGTTTCGCTTGGGCGCTGAATTATTGCCGCCGTTGTTCGGCTTTGGGGTTGAGTTCCTTGGCTTGGGGCACTGTTTGGCATAGTGCCCTTCTTCTCCACAAGCGTAACAAGTAACGCCGGGGCGATATGTGAACTCCTTGTCCCTTGCATGAAAATTCTTGATTGGGCGTGAGACGTTGGATGAGGATTTGTGCGTCCCACCCTTTTTGAAATCTGTCTTGCTCCGGTGATTGCGAGCAAGGTTAGTCTGGTCCCTTTTTCGCTTGCGGATATCTTCCAGACTACGTCTCTCATTCTCTAGAGTAATGGCTTTGTCCACCAGTGTTTTAAAATCAGGAAAAGTGTGCACGACCAGCTGGCATTTAAGCGCGGGCGCCAGACCGTCAAGGAATTTCTCCATCTTCTTGCTTTCAGTCATACGCTCTTCATTGGCGTAGCGGGATAATAGTGTAAATTGACTGTTGTAATCTGCCACTGTCAAGTTCCTTTGTTTGAGGTCGTCGAACTCTCTCTTCTTTATTTTCATAATACTCTTAGGAATGTGTGCACCACGGAAACCTTCCTTGAAATCATCCCAAGTTATGTCACCTTCGTTCGGATGCATATGCAGAAAATTCTCCCACCAAGATGCGGCTGCTCCTGTAAGATAATGCGGAGCATACAATACCTTCTCATGATCTGAACATTTTTCAATAATTAATTTCCTCTCCATGTCCCGAAGCCAGTCCTCGGCTTCAAGAGGCTTGTCAGTATGTGAAAATGTTTGGGGACGCGTCTTCTGTAGCTCGGATAACTTGGAATGCTGCGGATACTGTCCATGGTAATTTCCCATGTTGATGACTTGGTTCATCATTTCACGATGTTGTTGCTGACTCTGTTCATAAAGGCGGCACATTTGAGAAAGTGCCGTTTCACTGCCCTGTTGGCTCGACTGCCCTTGCGTGAAATTGTTGCCTGGTTGAGTGTCCAAATTTTCCTCTGGCGGAGTAGGCATGGAGTGTGTCCAAGGACGAGACATTTTTCACTCTGGGGATATATTTTATAAAACTCATAAGAAATATGAAGATGGTCGTCAAAAACAACTCCAAAAAGAAAAATGCGCAAGGATGGCAATCAATTTAAAAGTCCAAGATCACTTAAGAAAACAAATTGATTTGCGCACGGAGAAGGACTGCTCATTACATATCTTACACGCGGGCAATAATTATATAGTACATCACTCAGGATATGCGTACATAATCCTGGCATGTTATTTAGGCTAGTTCACTCCTCCTGTTCTACACGATGCGCAAACAAGCTACTTCTCACAACACATCTTACAAAGCGGTACGTCGCATGACGGGCAAACGCACTCAGCCGGAAATGTCGATGATCTCCTTGGCCCTGCCGAGGGTGAGGCGTAGTGAGGCTGGGGATTCGACCTCCTCCTCACTAATAGGCTCCAGACGAGAAGAGCCGCGTCGGGTAGATGGAACTGGTGCCAGGGGTGGAGCAACACGAATGGGAGTGGGCACAGCGGGTGGTGCAGTGTGCGCTGGAGTGGGCGCAAAGGCCTGGTTGATCCCTCCGGTGGTAGGCAGGTGACGAGTAGGTGCATGCGATGCTGAAGACGAGACAAAAGTCAGTGGCGGTGCAGTGAGCAGGAGCTCCCTCCTGTTGGCGGCACAGCCATGGACTGAGTCCATGCGGGCAGCCACGAAGTCGTCCACCAGGTTGTCGAAGGCTGCCTCCAGAGCCCGGAGATACTCAATAAGCATCTCAAAAGCCTCGTCTCGTTCTCCTCTGGGGTAGGAGAATGCGTAGTGGCAGGTGTAGGGCACATGGCATGGAAGATAACGGTAGCGACGAGTCTTCATCACGGGAAGGACATCCCTGAGGCGGGCTATCGCCTCACGGGCTGCCATCTGCATAGCATGCCTCTCCGTAGGCATGGCTCTTCCCACAAACAGGTAGCGGCGTAGCTCACCACTCCCTCCCTTGAACTGCACCGTGGCCTGGTGCATGGTCAGACCGTCGTTGACTCTGTGCTGGCGGAGTGTGAAGACTGGGCGCACGGATGGCCCCATCGCGACCTGAACGATGAAGGAGAGAAGCTTGACGAACCCATCGGGCACGTTGGCGAAGGTCTGAGACTCGCAGTTGTTGTCGGCCATCTACAAAAGTAGGCAAAAATCCTGAATGGTCAGATCATAAATTTATGCTGACTGTCAGAAAATGACTACCATTGCAAAAATATAAATTAGCTCTATTATGCTAATAACCGATTAGCGATCGCACCTAGTGGCTTCCTACAGTCAGCCTGGCTCTGGTACCAAGCTTGTCACGACCGGTTTTCCAATAAAAATATTTATTGAGAAACCAATCTTTGAGTCCAGTATGAGAGAAAATCCTCCTCACTGGTAGACAAATACTTGATACAATAAGCCAGTAGCATAGAATATATTACAGGGTTGAGCTAGGGCTGCTCAACGAATTATTACAAGCGCGCCAATAATTATACATAATGGCGGATATAACACAATGGTGTGGTGGCATACTACTGACTCGAGAATATAGTGGTGGTGGAATAACACAATGGGGAGTGTGGTAACACGACTCTCAAACTGGCATCTCATCGAGCGTCGAGGTGAGGCTCAATAAATTTATTCGGGTTGTGGAAGCGGTTATAAAACTGTGACCAAGACCAGGGTCGCACGAGACTGACTGGGATTCCTCGAGGCGTCGGACTCGCTATCGAACTCTTCATCCATGAGATCGCCTTCGTCAGCATCTGGCCAAATCAACAAGCCAGTGAGTACTTTGAAAGTACTCGCAAGACAGTTCGGACGTAATATATAACAAATGCATGCATGGATGCGTCATGAATAATCTTCTCAATGCACACTAATAATATTTGCACAACGAAGTAAGTACGAGGGAAACGGCGGTAGTCCGCCTGAAATCCCAACAGAATATAAATGAGAACCGATCGGGTGCCTGAAGCGACGCCTCGAAGGGTGAACAAATAATAACAGAAAAATCATGCCACAGTCGGACGTCTGAGCGACATCACAGAAAGGGCTTTAAAAGAAATGCCACAGTCGGACGTCTAAGTGACATCACAGAAAGGGCTTTAAAAGAAATGCCGCAGTCAGACGTCTGAGCGACATCACGGAAAGGACTTTAAAAGAAATGCCACAGTCGGACGTCTGAGCGACATCACAGAAAGGGCTTTAAAAGAAATGCCACAGTCGGACGTCTAAGCGACATCACAGAAAGGGCTTTAAAAGAAATGCCACAGTCGGACGTCTGAGCGACATCACAGAAAGGGCTTTAAAAGAAATGCCACATTCGGATGTCTGAGCGACATCACAGAAAGGGCTTTAAAAGAAATGCCACAGTCAGACGTCTGAGCGACATCACAGAAAGGGCTTTAGTTCACAAGTAAACAATACTCATAATAAATATTCAGTTCATGATAATAAACAGGTTAGTCCATCCACAGGAATAACATTTTGCCGGGCTTAGTACTCATGGGATTCACCGGAGTCTCTGTCATCAAACTGATATTGTTAGGCCAAGATGATACGAAATTGGACATGGAATAGATGATTCAAGGAATGTATGACTCTGCAGAGTTTGTACAAAAATTTTCCCACAACCAACGGATTTCCGTAGTCACGAGGGACTAGTTCCGTTTACAGTTTTTCGGAAGAAAACACAGCTAACCAGTACACACCCATCCTACCTCTTGATGCCAGGACTCACCCTAGACATCGTCCAAGAAAAACTTTTGAGACGGGGAGATCACAATCTCGAATAGCATGGGATCAAATTTATATACGCGCGCTCTAAGGGGTGCCCCCCTCTCGGTCCCAACCGGAAACACCCATGCCCCCTGAACGGATGACTGGCTTTAATCCAGGGCCATGGAACCATCATCCCGGCCTCTCCTTTTGGTGTGTACCAGGAAAGCGGTTTGCAACTTACTAAGCCATATTCCTTGCGGAAAACATGTGGTAGTACAGGGAAGGAAATGGGAGGAACTGGACCGGTACGGTTCGTCCCTGAAGTCAAATAGTCTGGCATAAGACTGACATGCTACAACACTGCCATCTTACCCATCCTCATGCCAACACATGGCAATTCATACTCACATCCATCCACTTATGGATCATCGAACTCACTTATCTCAACATTTCATAAAAAAATAACGTTCATCGGTATGCTCATCAACATGCCATGAAACTAACTAAATGCAAAACATGCCAAGACACTCATCATATCAAAAGTTCAAACATGCTTGCCTGGTTCAGAGTAGTCGGAGCCTAGCTCGGTGAGGTTCGCGGCTCCGTCACCTCCTTCGGTATCTACGGTATAAAGAAAATATATGCGCTATCATAAATACCAAGAGGTGCACAGAAAGTATTCCAAATATTTTTCAAATAAATATGATAAAAAACTAGACAAAAATCTGAAGAGGACAGGAAAAGAATCACTCAAAAATTTCTTTTTGTTAAAAAGTTATAAGGGTTTTAATCCAAGGACTTATCTGTAATGAAACAGAAAGTTTCCAGGGGCTAGTTTATAAAAATAGAAAATGCTTTGGCAGAAACTACGCCAGCCCAGAGGGGAGGCGCATTTGGCAGAAGGCGTTTTCAGAAAATGATTCGCTTAGACAGGATAGAGAGGCTGACTTCAGGTCCCGCCCGTCAGGTTTAAACTTTCAAACGGGGGCGGCAGATTTCGCCGGTGCCCGAGAGCCGCGGTGGTCGCTGGCGGCGATCCACGGCGAGGCAGGGTGATCGGAGATTACCAACATGCTCACCGTGTCCTTCCGCAACGGTGGGTGGTGGTGTTGGTCGCCGGTGAGCCCCACGTCGACGGCGGTCTTGACTCCGGCGGACGGTGGTTCGGGCGTTGATGGATCTCGCCGAGGAGGGCTGCAAGGATCAAATTGAGGTGGGGGTTAGAGCACTCGGTGTAAGAGAAGGCTACGGACGAGGTTTGGGCGCCGGAGATGGCCTCACCAGAGTGAATCGAGGTGGAGGCCGAGGCGGGGCGAGGCGGCCGGAGTTGGGGGAGGAGACCTCCTCGAGGTCCTCCTGGTGGTTTGGCAGGGTCCTGGAGAGGTGCAGTGAAGGTGTGGGTCTCGTGAGCGAGCTCGGGGTCCTTTTTATAGGCGATCCGAGGCGGTGGCCGTGAACGGGGATCTCCGGTGAAGGTTACCGCGGCGCAGAGCTTGGTCGGGAAGGTTTAGGGAGTTGGGCGTCATCACGGAGTTCCACTGGTTCCATTTAGGTGCTAAGCAAGCTTGGATTGGGGTGCTAAGGGCGAGCTCGACGGAACGGGGCGGCGCGGGCCCGTCGGCGGCAGGGAGCACGTTCCGTGCTTGCCGGGCCGCGGTGATGGTGCCACGGGCGTGCGCTGGCATGCATGAGGCCACGCGGAGGGCCAGGGAGCTTTGGGCGGCGCCGAAACAGCGTTCTGCCGTGGTGTGCCTTCTGTCGGCCGCCACAGGAGGTCCCGACGCCGCAGAAGACGCCGGCGAGGGCGGGCTAGCGCGCCACCGATGCCAGGAAAGCTCCAAGCACGCGTGTGATGCTCCGGACAAGAGGGAGGGGCTGCGAGCATCGAGCCAAAGGCACTGTGAGCATGTGCCTGAAACTCTGAAGAAAACGACACTGTAAAACTGAATTTTACTGAACTTTTCTGAAAAATGCAAAGAACAGTGCAGCTCAGGTGTTCGACAGAATGTTTTTGGCATCTAGGGATTTTTCCTTGAGCTGGTGGAGTGGCCTCTCATTGCTCCAGTAGGCTGCCTGAATTTTGGTGGAATTTTTGGAGAAGTGTAGATATGAATTTCACCAAATTTGGAAAATCTGGTCCAAACTTGCAGTGAGTGAAATTTGAAATATTTGAAAAGAAGAAGAGTGGATCAAGATGGTTCTAGGTTGTGGGTACCAAAGACAATCCAGGGAAGTTGGTTTGGGATAAAAAATCAAGGGCAAAGTGATACTTGCTTTGAAAATCACTTAAGCTCAAAATAAATGGCAGAAATGTTTTGGGGGATAAAATAATTAAAATAAAATCCAAAACTTGTTTGGACTTGTTGAGACAGAGAATTTATATTGTTCAAAGGTGGAGGGATGGATTTTGAGAAGATTTACTATAGGAGACATGGTAAAACCATGGGTGTTTTCAAAAGAAAATGAGTCCCAAAACTCCTAGGGTTTCTTTTTTTTTGAAAATAAATAAGTTTGAGAGGGAAATAACCAGAAGAAAAGCTTCCAAAATTTTAACACCAAAATTAAAAAGGAAAGGAAATCCTTGCCAAAGGTGAAAGGAAGTTTTTTGAAGAGGAAGGTTTTTCTGAAAGAGAAATTTTTAAAGGCCCTCCTTTAGAATCCAATAAAGTTTTTGATGAAAACCAAATCAAACATTTTTGGAGCGTCACAATTCTCGAACCGTAGGGTCCGCACGCTTAACGTTACGATGACAGTTATTATGAGTTTATGCATTTTGATGTACCGAAGGTTGTTCGGAGTCCCGGATGTGATCACGGACATGACGAGGAGTCTCGAAATGGTCGAGACATAAAGATTGATATATTGGAAGCCTATGTTTGGACATCGGAAGTGTTCCGGGTGAAATCGGGATTTTACCGGAGTACCGGGAGGTTACCGGAACCCTCCGGGAACCAAATGGGCCTTATTGGGCCTTAGTGGAAAGGTGAAAGGGGCAGCCCAAGGTGGGCTACGCGCCTCCCCCCTCCCCTAGTCCTATTAGGACTAGGAGAGGTGGCCGGCCCCCTTCTCCCTCTCTCTCTCTCTCTCTCGGAATCCTATTAGGAATAGGATTTGGGGGGAGTCCTACTCCCGGTAGGAGTAGGACTCCTCCTGCGCCCTCCTCCTTTGGCCGGCCAACCCTCCCCCTGGCAACCTTTATATACGGGGGTAGGGGGCACCTCTAGACACACAAGTTGATCATTGAGATCGTTCCTTGGCCGTGTGCGGTGCCCCTGCCACCAAATTCCACCTCGATCATACCGTTGTAGTGCTTAGGCAAAGCCCTGCGTCGGTAGTACACCAAGATCGTCACCACGCCGTCGTGCTGACGGAACTCTTCCTCGACGCTTTGCTGGATCGGAGCCCGAGGATCGTCATCGAGCTGAACGTGTGCTAAGAACTCGGAGGTGCCGGAGTAACGGTGCTTGGATCGGTCGGACCGGGAAGAAGACGTACGACTACTTCCTCTATGTTGTGTCAACGCTTCCGTTGCGATCTACAAGGGTACGTAGATTAGACTCTCCCCCTCGTTGCTATGCATCACCATGATCTTGCGTGTGCGTAGGAAATTTTTTGAAATTACTACGTTCCCCAACAGTGGCATCCGAGCCTAGGTTTTATGGTTTGATGTTATATGCACGAGTAGAACACAAGTGAGTTGTGGGCGATATAAGTCATACTGCCTACCAGCATGTCATACTTTGGTTCGGCGGTATTGTTGGATGAAGCGGCCCGGACCGACATTACGTGTACGCTTACGCGAGACCGGTTTCCCCGACGTGCTTTGCACATAGGTGACTTGCGGGTGACTGTTTCTCCAACTTTAGTTGAACCGAGTGTGGCTACGCCCGGTCCTTGCGAAGGTTAAAACGGAGTCTATTTGACAAACTATCGTTGTGGTTTTGATGCGTAGGTAAGATTGGTTCTTGCTAAGCCCGTAGCAGCCACGTAAAATTTGCAACAACAAAGTAGAGGACGTCTAACTTGTTTTTGCAGGGCATGTTGTGATGTGATATGGTCAAAACGTGATGAGTTATAAGTTGTTGTATAAGATGATCATATTTTGTTGAAGTTATCGGCAACTGGCAAAAGCCTTATGGTTGTCTGTCTATTGCATAAGATGCAAGCGCCCAATAATTGCTTTACTTTATCGCTATGCGATAGCAATAGTTGCAAGAGCAATAGTTGGCGAGACGACCATGTGACGACATATTGATATAGATCAAGATGATGGAGATCATGATGTCATGCTGGTGACGATGGAAATCATGACGATGCTTTGAAGATGGAGATCAAAGGCACAAGATGATGATGGCCATATCATGTCACATATTTTGATTGCATGTGATGTTTATCTTTTTATGCATCTTATCTTGCTTTGATTGACGGTAGCATTATAAGATGATCTCTCACTAAATTATCAAGAAGTGTTCTCCCTGAGTATGCACCGTTGCCAAAGTTCGTCGTGCCCAGACACCACATGATGATCGGGTGTGATAAGCTCTACGTCCATCTACAACGGGTGCAAGCCAGTTTTGCACACGCAGAATACTCAGGTTAAACTTGACGAGCCTAGCATATGCAGATATGGCCTCGGAACACGGAGACCGAAAGGTCGAGCGTGAATCATACAGTAGATATGATCAACATAACGATGTTCACCATTGAAAACTACTCCATCTCACGTGATGATCGGTTATGGTTTAGTTGATTTGGATCACGTGATCACTTAGAGGATTAGAGGGATGTCTATCTAAGTGGGAGTTCTTAAGTAATATGATTAATTGAACTTTAATTTATCATGAACTTAGTCCTGGTAGTATTAGCATATCTATGTTGAAGATCAATAGCTCGCGTTGTTGCTTTCATATGTTTATTTTGATATGTTCCTAGAGAAAATTGTGTTGAAAGATGTTTGTAGAAATGATACGGATTGGATCCGTGATCTGAGGTTTATCCTCATTGCTGCACAGAAAATTTATGTCCTTGATGCACCGCTAGGTGACAGACCTATTGCAGGAGCAGATGCAGACGTTATGAATGTTTGGCTAGCTCAATATTATGACTACTTGATAGTTTAGTGCACCATGCTTAATGGCTTAGAATCGGGACTTCAAAGACGTTTTGAATGTCATGGACCATATGAGATGTTCTAGGAGTTGAAGTTAATATTTCAAGAAAATACCTGAGTTGAGAGATATGAAGTCTCCAACAAGGTCTATAGCTAAAAGATGGAGGAGAAACGCTCAACTAGTGAGCATGTGCTCAGATTGTCTGGGTACTACAATTGCTTGAATCAAGTGGGAGTTAATCTTCCAGATAATATAGTGATTGACAGAATTCTCTAGTCACGATCACCAAGTTAGTAGAACTTCGTGATGAACTATGATATGCAAGGGATAACGGAAACGATTCCCAAGCTCTTCGTGATGCTGAAATCGATGAAGGTAGAAATCAAGAAAAACATCAAGTGTTGATGGTTGACAAGACCACTAGTTTGAAGAAAAGGGTAAAAGGGAAGAAGGGTAACTTCAAGATGAACGGCAAGCAAGTTGTTGCTCAAGTGAAGAAGCCCAAGTCTGGTCCTAAGCCTGAGACTAAGTGCTTTTGCTGCAAAGGGACTGGTCACTGGAAGCGGAACTGCCCCAAGTATTTGGCGGATAAGAAGGATGGCAAAGTGAACAAAAGTATATTTGATATACATGTTATTGATGTGTGCTTTACTAGTGTTTATAGCAACCCCTCAGTATTTGATATTGGTTCAGTTGCTAAGAGTAGTAACTCGAAACAGGAGTTGCAGAATAAATAGAGACTAGTTAAGGGTAAAGTGACGATGTGTGTTGGAAGTAGTTCCAAGATTGATATGATCATCATCGCACACTCCCCTATACTTTCGGGATTAGTGTTGAACTTAAATAAGTGTTATTTGGTTTTTGCGTTGAGCATGAATATGATTTGATCATGTTTATTGCAATACGGTTATTCATTAAAGTCAGAGAATAATTGTTGTTTTGTTTACATGAATAAAACCTTCGATGGTCATACACCCAATGAAACAAGTTCGTTGGATCTCGATCGTAGTGATACTCATATTCATAATATTGAAACCAAAAGATGCAAAGTTAATAATGATAGTGCAACTTATTTGTGGCACTGCCGTTTAGGTCATATTGGTATAAAGCGCATGAAGAAACTCCATGCTGATGGGCTATCGGAATCACTTGATTATGAATCACTTGATGCTTGCGAACCATGCCTTTTGGGCAAGATGACTAAAATGCCGTTCTCCGGAACAATGGAGCAAGCAACAGATTTGTTGGAAATCATACATACTGATGTATGTGGTCCGATGAATATTTAAGGCTTGCAGCGGGTATCATTATTTTCTGACCTTCACAGATGATTTGAGCATATATGGGTATATCTACTTAATGAAATAGAAGTCTGATACATTTGAAAAGTTCAAAGAATTTCAGAGTGAAGTAAAAAACATCGTGACAAGAAAATAAAGTTTCTACGATCTGATCGCGGAGACAAATATTTGAGTTACGAGTTTGGTCTTCAGTTAAAACAATGTGAAATAGTTTCACTACTCACGCCACCTGGAACACCACATCATAATGGTGTGTCCGAACGTCATAACCGTACTTTATTGGATATAGTGCAATCTATGATGTCTCTTATCGATTTACCACTATTGTTTTTGGGGTCATGCATTAGAGACAGCTGCATTCACGTTAAAAAGGGGCACCATCTATATCCGTCGAGACGACGCCTTATGAACTATGGTTTGGCAAGAAACCAAAGTTGTCGTTTCTTAAAGTCTGGGGTTGCGATGCTTATATGAAAAGTTTTCATCCTGATAAGTTCAAAAACTCAAATCGGAGAAGTGCATCTTCATAGGATATCCAAAGGAAACTATTGGATACACCTTCTATCATAGATCCGAAGGCAAGACTTTTGTTGCTAAATTCGGAAACTTTCTGGAGAAGGAGTTTCTCTCGAAAGGAGTGAGTGGGAGGAAAGTAGAACTTGACAAGGTAACTGTACCTGCTCCCTTATTGGAAAATAGTACATCACAGAAAATTGTTTCTGCGACACCTATACCAATTAGTGAGGAAGCTAATGATGATGATCATGAAACTTCAGGACAAGATACTACTGAACCTCGTAGATCAACCAGAGTGAGATCCGCACCAAAGTGGTACGGTAATCCAATTCTGGAAGTCATGCTACTAGATCATGATGAACCTACGAACTATGAAGAAGTGATGGTGAGCCCAGATTCCGCAAAGTGGCTTGAAGCCATGAAATCTGAGATATGATCCATGTATGAGAACAAAGTTTGGACTTTGGTTGACTTGCCAGATGATCGGCAAGCAATTAAGAATAAATGGATCTTCAAGAGAAAGACGGACGCTGATAGTAGTGTTACTATCTACAAAGCTAGAATTGTCGCAAAAGGTTTTCGACAAGTTCAAGGTGTTGACTATGATGAGAGCTTCTCACTCGTATCTATGCTTGAGTCTGTCCGAATCATGTTAGTAATTGCCGCATTTTATGAAATCTGGCAAATGGATAAACAAAACAGCATTCCTTAATGGATTTGTTAAATAAGAGTTGTATATGATGCAACAAAAGGTTTTGTCAATCCGAAAGGTGCTAACAAAATGTGCAAGCTCCAGCGATCCATCTGTGGACTGGTGCAAGCATCTCGGAGTTGGAATATACGCTTTGATGAGTTGATCAAAGCATATAGTTTTATACAGACTTGCGGTGAAGCCTGTATTTACAAGAAAGTGAGTGGGAGCACTACAACATTTCTGATAAGTATATGTGAATGACATATTGTTGATCGGAAATAATGTAGAATTATTCTATAAAGCATAAAGGAGTGTTTGAAAGGAGTTTTTCAAAGAAAGACTTCGGTGAAGCTGCTTACATATTGAGCTTCAAGATCTATAGAGATAGATCAAGACGCTTGATAAGTTTTTTCAATGAGTACATACCTTGACAAGATTTTGAAGTAGTTCAAAATGGAGCAGTCAAAGAAAGAGTTCTTGCCTGTATTACAAGGTGTGAAGTTGAGTAAGACTCAAAGCCCGACCACGGCAGGAGATAGAAAGAGAATGAAAGTCATTCCCTATGCCTTGGCCATAGGTTCTATAAAGTATGTCATGCTGTATACCAGATCTATTGTATACCCTGCATTGATTTGGCAAGGGAGTACAATAGTGATCTAGGAGTAGATCACTGGACAGCGGTCAGAATTATCCTTAGTGAAATAAGGATATGTTTCTTGATTATGGACGTGATAAAAAGGTTCGTCGTAAAGGGTTACGCCGATGCAAGTTTTGACACTAATCTAGATGACTCTAAGTCTCGGTCTACATATATATTGAAAGTGGGAGCAATTAGCTAGAGTAGCTCCATGCAGAGCATTGTTGACATAGAAATTTGCAAAATACATGTGGATCTGAATGTGGCAGACCCCTTGACTAAGATTCTCTCACAAGCAAAACATGATCACACCTTAGTACTCTTTGGGTGTTAATCACATAGCGATGTGAACTAGATTACTGAATCTAGTAAACCCTTTTGGGTGTTGGTCACATGGCGATGTGAACTATGGTTGTTAATCACATGATGATGTGAACTATCGATGTTAATCACATGGTGATGTGATCTAGATTATTGACTCTAGTGCAAGTGGGAGACTGAAGGAAATATGCCCTAGAGGCAATAATAAAGTTATTATTTATTTTCTTATATCATGATAAATGTTAATTATTCATGCTAGAATTGTATTAACCGGAAACATAATACATGTGTGAATACATAGACAAACAGAGTGTCACTAGTATGCCTCTACTTGACTAGCTCGTTAATCAAAGATGGTTAAGTTTCCTAACCATGAACATGAAGGAAATATGCCCTAGAGGCAATAATAAAGTTATTATTTATTTCCTTATATCATAATAAATGTTTATTGTTCATGCTAGAATTGTATTAACCGGAAACATAATACATGTGTGAATACATAGACAAACAGAGTGTCACTAGTATGCCTCTACTTGACTAGCTCGTTAATCAAAGATGGTTATGTTTCCTAACCATGAACAAAGAGTTGTTATTTGATTAACGGGATCACATCATTAGTTGAATGATCTGATTGACATGACCTATTCCATTAGCTTAGCACCCGATCGTTTAGTATGTTGCTATTGCTTTCTTCATGACTTATACATGTTCCTATGACTATGAGATTATGCAACTCCCGTTTGCCGGAGGAACACTTTGGGTGCTACCAAACGTCACAACGTAAGTGGGTGATTATAAAGGAGTACTACAGGTGTCTCCAAAGGTAGATGTTGGGTTGGTGTATTTCGAGATTAGGATTTGTCACTCCGATTGTCGGAGAGGTATCTCTGGGCCCTCTCGGCAATGCACATCACATAAGCCTTGCAAGCACTGCAACTAATATGTTAGTTGTGAGATGATGTATTACGGAACGAGTAAAGAGACTTGCCGGTAACGAGATTGAACTAGGTATTGGATACCGACGATCGAATCTCGGGCAAGTAACATACCGATGACAAAGGGAACAACGTATGTTGTTATGCGGTCTGACCGATAAAGATCTTCGTAGAATATGTAGGAGCCAATATGGGCATCCAGGTCCCGCTATTGGTTATTGACCGGAGACGTGTCTCGGTCATGTCTACATTGTTCTCGAACCGTAGTGTCCGCACGCTTAAGGTTTCAATGACAGTTATATTATGAGTTTATGAGTTTTGATGTACCGAAGTAGTTCGGAGTCCTGGATGAGATCGGGGACATGACGAGGAGTCTCGAAATGGTCGAGACGTAAAGATCGATATATTGGACGACTATATTCGGACTTTGGAAAGGTTCCGAGTGATTCGGGTATTTTTCGGAGTACCGGAGAGTTACGGGAATTCGCTGGGAGAAATATTGGGCCTTGATGGGCTTTAGTGGGAAGAGGAGAAAAGGCCTGCTGCGCCCCCCCTCCCCTCTAATCCGAATTGGACTAGGGAAAAGGGGGCCGACCACCTTTCCTACTCCTCCACTTCCTTCTCCCTTCCTCCCCTCTTGATGGACTCCTACTAGGACTTGGAGTCCTAGTAGGACTCCCATCCTGGCCGCACCAATGGCCTTGGCCGGCCTCCTCCTCCTCCATCCTTTATATACTGAGGCAAGGGGCACCCCATAGACACACAAGTTGATCATTTAGATCGTTCCTTAGCCGTGTGCGGTGCCCCCTGCCACCATATTCCACCTCGATCATATCGTTGTAGTGCTTAGGCGAAGCCCTGCATCGGTAGAACATCAAGATCGTCACCACGCCGTCGTGCTGACGGAACTCCTCCCCGAAGCTTTGCTGGATCGGAGCCCGGGGATCGTCATCGAGCTGTACATGTGCTAAGAACTCAGAGGTGCCGGAGTAACGGTGCTTGGATTGGTCGGATCGGAAAGAAGACGTATGACTACTTCCTCTACGTTGTGTGATCGCTTCCGCAGTCGGTCTGCGTTGGTACGTAGACAACACTCTCCCCTCTCGTTGCTATGCATCACCATGATCTTGCGTGTGCGTAGGAAATTTTTTGAAATTACTACGTTCCCCAACAGAACAATGTGTTGTTACTTGATTAACGAGGTCACATCATTAGTTGAATGATCTAATTGACATGACCCATTTCATTAGCTTAGCACCCGATCGTTTAGTATGTTGCTATTGCTTTCTTCATGACTTATACATGTTCCTATGACTATGAGATTATGCAAGTCCCGTTTGCCGGAGGAACACTTTGGGTGATACCAAACGTCACAACGTAACTGGGTGATTATAAAGGAGTACTACAGGTGTCTCCAATGGTAGATGTTGGGTTGGCGTATTTCGAGATTAGAATTTGTCACTCCGATTGTCGGAGAGGTATCTCTGGGCCCTCTCGGTAATACACATCACACAAGCCTTGCAAGCATTGCAATTAATGAGTTAGTTGCGGATGATGTATTACAGAACGAGTAAAGAGACTTGCCGGTAACGAGATTGAACTAGGTATTGGATACCGACGATCGAATCTCGGGCAAGTAACATATTGATGACAAAGGGAACAACGTATGTTGTTATGCGGTCTGACCGATAAAGATCTTCGTAGAATATGTAGGAGCCAATATGGGCATCCAGGTCCCGCTATTGGTTATTGACCGGAGACGTGTCTCGGTCATGTCTACATTGTTCTCGAACCGTAGGGTCCGCACGCTTAACGTTACGATGACAGTTATTATGAGTTTATGCATTTTGATGTACTGAAGGTTGTTTGGAGTCCCGGATGTGATCACGGGCATGACGAGGAGTCTCCAAATGGT
The DNA here is from genome assembly GCA_034509565.1 of Triticum monococcum. Classification (NCBI taxonomy): domain Eukaryota; kingdom Viridiplantae; phylum Streptophyta; class Magnoliopsida; order Poales; family Poaceae; genus Triticum; species Triticum monococcum. The sequence goes on along the minus strand of CM067842.1, from coordinate 22,608,702 downwards.
CGAGACATAAAGATTGATATATTGGAAGCCTATGTTTGGACATCGGAAGTGTTCCGGGTGAAATCGGGATTTTACCGGAGTACTGGGAGGTTACCGGAACGCTCCGGGAACCAAATGGGCCTTATTGGGCCTTAGTGGAAAGGTGAAAGGGGCAGCCCAAGGTGGGCTGCGTGCCTTCCCCCTCCCCTAGTCCTATTAGGACTAGGAGAGGTGGTCGGCCCCCTTCTCCCTCTCTCTCTCTCTCGAGGAATCCTATTAGGAATTGGATTGGGGTGGGAGTCCTACTCCCGGTAGGAGTAGGACTCCTCCTGCGCCCTCCTCCTTTGGCCGGCCAGCCCTTCCCCTGGCAACCTTTATATACGGGGGCAGGGGGCACCTCTAGACACACAAGTTGATCATTGAGATCATTCCTTAGCCGTGTGCGGTGCCCCTGCCACCAAATTCCACCTCGATCATACCGTTGTAGTGCTTAGGCGAAGCCCTGCGTCGGTAGTAAATCAAGATCGTCACCGCGCCGTCATGCTGACGGAACTCTTCCTCGACGCTTTGTTGGATCGGAGCCCGAGGATCGTCATCGAGCTGAACGTGTGCTAAGAACTCGGAGGTGCCGGAGTAACGGTGCTTGGATCGGTCGGACCGGGAAGAAGACGTACGACTATTTCCTCTACGTTGTGTCAACGCTTCCGTTGCGATCCACAAGGGTACGTAGATCAGACTCTTCCCCTCGTTGCTATGCATCACCCTGATCTTGCGTGTGCGTAGGAAAAAATTTGAAATTACTACGTTCCCCAACATATGTGACCACTTCAAGAGAAGTGCATTCGTTCATTTTGTTCGGATGTGAAGACTTTATGTTGCAATTTTCATTCCGTTGGATTCAGCTTCAATATTTGTCTGTCGATGTGCTAATGGTGGTCAACCTCTTCAAGATGGCTCCTCCAACGCGCACGACTCAGAATCCTGATCCGCCACCACCTCCACCTCCTCCGGAGGCTGGGCAAGCTGTGATGGCCGCAACCAATGCAAACACACAGTTGATCATGCAAATCCTCCAAGAGCGAAATCAAGGCAATCAAGGGAATCAAGGCAACAATCAGAACCATTTTGCTACACTGAACCAGTTCCTTGCTAATGGGCCGAAGAAGTTCAGTAATTGTGTTGAGGCAACCGATGCTGACGATTGGCTGGTGGATCTGTGTAAACATTTTGAATGCAGCAACGTCAGGCCTGAAGATTTGTCAAGTTCGCCTCCTTCCAACTCAAAGATCAGGCTGTAGAGTGGTTCCAGCAGTACAAGGATTCCAGAGGTGGACGTCTGATCACTTGGGATGATTTTCGTCGAGATTTCCAAGCCCATCACATCCCTCAGAGTGTGACTGAAAGTAAACGTGAGGAATTCCGCAACCTGAAGCAAGGCTCTTTGTCTGTCTATGATTACAACAAGTTGTTCCAGAAGCTTGCCCGATTTGCCAAGCAGGACGTACCTGATGAGAAGAGCATGATTTACCAGTTCAGGGGTGGCCTCAGAGAAGAAATTCAGCTCGCTCTTGTCCTCTTTGAGCCGTTGAGATACGATGAGTTCTACAACATGGCACTAAAGCAAGAGGATGCTCAGTTGAGGTGTGATGCTTCCAAGAAGCGAGTCAGAGACGCTACTCCTTCTTCCTCTACTCAAGTGGCCAAGCAGCAGAAGTATTGGCTTCCTCCTCCTCCGCTCCGTCAGCCGTATCAGCAGAAGAGCAAAGGTGGCAGTGGTTCTTCCCACCCACCCAACCGTGGCTTTCAGAACAAGACTTCGTCTCAAGCTCCAAGATCGAGTGCTCCGTACCACCGTCCGCTTTCAGAGGTCACGTGCAACAAGTGCCAACAGAAGGGTCACTATGTGTAACGCCCTCGATGCGGCTATGTCTCCCACGTGTCGAGGCACGACTTAGAGACATAGGCGCATTGAAAGCAATGTCGCAAGTCGGGAATCATTACACAACCCAAGTACATATATATAATATAAAGGGGGGATAATAAATAATAGTTGGCTTACACTCGCCACGTCACATCAAAGTACATAAATAACATCCATCATACAAACACTCATGGCCCGACTACGGCGCCAAAATAGAAAAGACCCCCAACAAGCGACTAAAACCCTGAATCGAACCCCGAATAGGCACCACTACTGATCATCAGGAAAAGAAACATAGTATCGCTGAGAGTCCTCGTCGTACTCCCACTTCAGCTCGAACGCGCCATCCGGAGGAGTATCATCGGTCCCTGCATATGGTGTAATAGTAATCTGTGAGCCACAAAGGACTCGGCAATCTCGCACCCTCGCGATCAAGACTATTTAAGCTAAATAGGTGAGGAAGGGGTAGTGTGAGTGGAGCTGCAGCAAGCGACTAGCATATATGGTGGCTAACTTATTCGCAAAGGAGAGCGAGAAGAGAAGGCAAAGCATGAGTGGAAACTACATAGAGCAGACTACGCAAACATAACTCCAACGCCGTGTCCACTTCTCGGACTCCGCCGAGAAGAGGCCATCACGGCAACACACGCAGTTGATTCATTTTTAATTAATTAAGTTCAAGTTATCTACAACCGGACATTAACAAATTCCCATCTGCCCATAACCGCGGGCACGGCTTTCGAAAGATCAATCCCTGCAGGGGGGGTCCCAACTTAGCCCATAACAAGCTCTCACGGTCAACGAAGGAATAGACCTCCACCCAGGACCCACCGGTCAGACTCGGTATCCTGGTAAAACAAGATGATTCGACAGGTCAAAACTAGTCCAGCAACACCGCCCGAATGCGCCAACAAATCCCGATAGGAGCTGCACATATCTCGTTGTCAGGGCACACTCAGATGAGACATCCTACGAGTAAAACCAACCCTCAAGTTTCCCCGAGGTGGCCCCGCAGTCTACTCGGTCGGACCAACACTCAGAGGAGCACTGGCCCGGGGGGGTTAAAATAAGATGACCCTCGGGCTCCGGAAACCCAAGGGAAAGAAAAGGGTAGGTGGCAAATGGTAAAACAAATGTTGGGCATTGCTGGAAAAGCTTTAATCAAGGCGAACTATCAAGGGGTTCCCATATAGCCCAACCGCGTAAGGGACGCAACAATCCGGGAACATAGCACCGATATGACGGAAACTAGGGCGGCAAGAGTGGAACAAAACACTAGGCGAGAGGCCGAGCCTTCCAACCTTTACCAAGTATATAGATGAGTAAAGATAACATAGCAATATAGTGATATCCCAACAAGTAAATTAATGTTCCAACAAGGAACGGCTCCATTCTTCACCTGCAACTATCAACGCTATAAGAAGGGGCTTGAGCAAAGCGGTAACATAGCCAATCAATGGTTTGCTAGGACAAAGGTGGGTTAGAGGCTCAATCATGGCAATTGGGAGGCTGACAAGCAAGTGGTAGGCATCGAAGCATTGGCAAAGCAAAAGAGCGAGCAAACTAGCATAGCAAAGATAGTAGTGATTTCAAGGGTGTGATCATCTTGCCTGCACAGTTGTCAGAATTGACTGGATCCTCAAAAGCAAACTCAACGGGCTCCTCGTTAGCGAACTCGTCTCCAGGCTCTACCCAACAACACAAACAAGCAACAAGGATACAATCAACCACGTGCAAAGGCAACCAATAAGATGCAAAGATGATATGCTATGCGGGATGCGATGCGGGATGCAAAATGCAAGATGTAACAGGAAATGCATGAACCTGGCCTCAACTTGGAAATCCAAGTGTGCCACTGGATAGAGGGGAAGAAATCCCCTGAAAACGATATAAATATCATGGCAATCGGAGCTACGGTTTAGAAATGGCAAGCGTTTTACTAAACGAACCGATCTGCGATTTACAGCAAGTAGGCTCCTAAACGCAACAAAATGAACATGCTACAGCCACCCAACATGAAAACAAATTGCATGGCAGTGATGTACTCATCAATCTTAACAAATCATCAGGACTGAGGCATAGGCAAATTCATCCATTAAGGGCTTCAAACAAGCACGGCAAAACTGAATAAGCAAAACAGATTTCAGACTTAGCGAAATTAACGCTAGTCTGAAATTTCAGACCACGATGCTCTCTTCAGAGCAGCAAAACAACATGAAGGAAAACCTGAACATGGCAAGTAAGAGCATGGCATGGAGCTACTCAACAAGCTTATCAAAACACCCAAAATGACCTGGGGCCAAAAGGGTTCACAAAATACTCTACCGAGCACACGAACATCGATGAAACACAATCAGTTTTCAGACTTGGTGAAAACTGGGACATGCTGAAATAATAACTCACGAAGGCATGTAAACGAGCTCGATGCTCTCACTACGGTGCAAGTCATGGCAAGGCAAGCATATATCCATTAATAAGGCACAAAATTCTACCTAGGCATGGCAAGAACAATGGCATAGCATGCATGGATCACTAGCAATCACTCCGGCAAAATCGCAAAAGAGTTCACGATCTGCCCAAAACAGCAACTATCCAAAAGTTGAGCTCGATTGAGTCAACCTAGGGTGCTCCAACATAACAAGTAAAGACATGGATGGATTAAGCACAACAAGCATAACAAATCACTCTTACTGATCATCCTCAAAAGAGGCACGGATCACTAGGAAACAAGCCGGACATATAGCATCGTGAACTAAAACGGCCCAGACTTAGTGAAAATCACTAAGTCCCTGAAATCAGTAATCTCAGGTAGCCCTCTTCACAAGCTTGCACAAGACAACACACACATCCTAAAAATACATGGAAGGCACCTCTAGAAAGAAGACCACATGCTTAACAATTTATCCCAAAGGGGCACAGGCATATCATGCACGGATTAAACATGGCAAAAATGACAAAAGTGCATGTTGAACTAACGGATCTGCAATTTAACTCAACATGCCTCCTTCCAACAGAATTTTGGGCAACAGGATGACCTCAAATGCAAATGATGCAATGGAATGAAATGATGTACTCGTCGAGACGAACATTTTGACATATGATATGCCCAAATCGAAGCTACGGATGCAAAGATATGGCAGGTCAAAGTTGCATAAAAAATGGACGGGGGAGGGGAAAGTCAACCCCTAGGGTTTCAAAAATTCAAGATCTCAGATCTACGGGGCACTGTTCACCGGCAGTTACTGTAGCTGCCGGGTCGGGGCGCGCCTCCCGAGGCGACTCCGGCAAAGACGGAGACGGCGGCCGGCGGGGACGACGGCGCCGGGGCCGCGGTGGCCGGACGGAGGCGGAGACGACGGACGGCGAGGCAAGGCGGCGCGGCGCGGCGGCGCAGTCCAGCCGGCGGGGCGGCGAGCTCCGGCCGGCGGGGCGAGGATCCGGCGCGGGGCGGCGGCCGGACGCGGGGGAGACGATGCGGGGCGGCGGCGCGGAGAGAGATGGGCTCGGGGGCCGGCCTTGGGCCTCCCGGGCCGGCTGTCGGCGGCGGCGGGGCGCGGACACGTGGCGCGCGGCGGGTGGCTGAGGCGGGCGGCGGACGATGTCCGGCCGGGGGCGGACACGTCCGTCGGCGGAGGTTGCTGTTTTTTTTTAAAAAAAACTAGGGTTGGACGGGGGAGAAGAAGAGATCCGAGATGAAGGGGTATTTATAGGCATAAGTGGAGCTAGGAGAGTCCAAATGAGGTGCAGTTTTCGCCCACACGATCGTGATCGAACAACCGAGACGATGGAGCTGAGTTTGGTGGGTTTTGGGCCAAAATGGAGGGGTGTTGGGCTGCACACACACGAGGCCTTTTCGGTCCCTCGGTTAACCGTTGGAGTATCAAACGAAGTCCAAATGACCCGAAACTTAACAGGCGGTCTACCGGTAGTAAACCAAGGCCGCATGGCAAGTCTCGGTCCAATCCGGAAATGTTTAATCCCCACACACGAAAGAAAGCTAGAAATGGCCACCGGAGGAGAACGAAGCGCCGGAATGCAAAACGGACAACGGGGAAAATGCTCGAATGCATGAGACGAACATGTATGCAAATGCAATGCACGTGATGACATGATATGAGATGCACGAAAAACAAAACAACACACGAAGACAAAGACCCGAACCCGAGAATTAAATATAACTTAATGCCGGAAACGGCAAGAGTTGGAGTACAATTGGGGAAGGTTACATATGGGGCGTTACAACACTCCACCACTTCGAAAAGATCTCGTCCCGAGATCTAGAACTGAAAGAACTCCGGGTACTCAGAACGGAGGTGATCCTCGCGTTCCCAGGTAGCTTCACGGTCGGAATGGTGTGACCACTTGACTTTGAGAAACTTGATAGACTTGTTGCGAGTTTTGCGTTCAGTCTCTTCAAGGATTGCAACTGGGTGCTCATGGTAGGAGAGATCTTCTTGGAGCTCAATGTCCTCGAAGTTGACGGTGCGCTCAGGCGTCTTGAAGCACTTTCGGAGTTGCGAGACGTGGAACACATCATGAACATTGGCAAAGGTTGCAGGAAGCTCGAGTTGATAGGCGAGGTCGCCTCTCTTGCTGACGATCTTGAAAGGCCCGACGTATCTGGGGGCAAGCTTCCCTTTGATACCGAAGCGACGAGTCCCTTTCATAGGAGAGACGCGGAGGTAGACATGATCTCCGATCTCGAAAGCCAAATCACGGTGCTTGCTATCATAGTAGCTCTTCTAACGAGATTGGGCTGCTTTGAGGTTATCACGAATGACCTTGCACATTTCTTCTGCCTCTGTGATCAGGTCATTACCCAGCAGCTGACGTTCACCGGTTTCAGACCAGTTGAGAGGTGTACGGCACTTCCTACCATACAGAATTTCAAACGGGGCCTTGCCGGAACTTGCTTGGAAACTGTTGTTGTACGAGAATTCAGCATAAGGAAGACAATCCTCCCACTTCATGCCGAAGGAGATAACACAAGCCTGAGCATATCTTCAAGAATCTGGTTGACACGCTCGACTTGACCGCTTGTTTGAGGATGGAAAGCAGTGCTGAAGCGAATGCTGGTGCCCATGGCCTTCTGAAAAGAATCCCAGAACTTGGAGGTAAAGATGCTGCCATGGTCTGAAGATATCACTTGAGGAATACCGTGCAGAGAGACAATGCGAGAGGTGTAGAGCTCCGCCAATTGAGCTGCAGTGATTGACTCTTTGATAGGCAAGAAATGAGCCACTTTGGTCAGCTTGTCGATGACAACGAATATAGCATCATTACCACGCTTGGACTTAGGAAACCCGGTCACGAAGTCCATTTCAATGTGGTCAAACTTCCATTCTGGAATGGTGAGAGGTTGGAGGAGACCTGCTGGCCTTTGGTGTTCTGCTTTCACTCTTCTGCAGACATCACATTCATTCACGAATTGAGCGATCTCGCGCTTCATTCGAGTCCACCAATAAGTTTGCTTCAGGTCTTGATACATCTTCGTGCTCCCAGGGTGGATGGAGAGGAGAGAGTTGTGAGCCTCATTCATGATCACTTTACGAAGTTCACCTTTGGGCACAACAATTCGATCCTCGAAGAAGAGAGTGTCCTTGTCATCAAGTCGGTAGCACTTGTACTTGGACTGACTCTTTGCAATACCAATCTTCACCTTTTTCACCATAGCATCAAGAAGCTGGGCTTGGTGAATCTGGTCTTCCAAGGTAGGAGAAACTTGAAGGTTGGCAAGGAAACCTTGAGGAACAACTTGCAGATTAAGTTTGCGGAAGGCTTCACAAAGCTCGGGTTGATAAGGCTTGAGAATCAGACTGTTGCAATATGCTTTTCTGCTCAAAGCGTCAGCAATCACATTAGCCTTGCCTGGAGTATACTCGATACTCGGATTGTACTCTTGACTCATTTCGACCCATCGAGTCTGCCTGAGGTTGAGATTAGGCTGAGTGAAGATGTACTTGAGACTCTTGTGATCAGTGAAAATGTCCACTTTCCTTCCCAAGAGAAGATGTCTCCAAGTCAACAATGCGTGCACAACTGCCGCCAACTCGAGATCATGAGTGGGGTAGTTCTTCTCATTTGGCTTCAACTGGCGAGAGGTATAAGCAACAACTTTCTTCTCTTGCATCAGTACAGCACCTAGACCTTGGAGAGAGGCATCACAAAAGACCTCGTACGGCTTGGCTTCATCAGGCGGAGTTAGAACTGGAGCAGTGATCAATTTCTCTTTCAAAGCGTTGAAAGCGATATCACACTCCGGAGACCAAACGTACTTGACGTGCTTCTGAAGAAGATTTGAGAGAGGCTTCGCGATCTTGGAGAAGTTTTCAACGAATCTTCGGCAATAACTTGCAAGACCGAGGAAGCTACGGAGTTGCTTCACATTCTGAGGAGGTTCCCAATTAACGATTGCAGACACCTTCTCAGGATCCACGGAAATGCCCTTGGCAAAGATAATATGACCAAGATAAAGAACCTCATCGAGCCAAAACTCACACTTGGAGAACTTGGCGTAGAATTGATGTTCCCTTAGCTTGTCAAGAACCAAATGCAAGTGTTTGGCATGATCTTCCTTGTTCTTCGAGAAAACCAGGATATCATCGAGATAGACCAAAACAAAGTCGTTGGTGTAGGGGTTGAAGATGAAGTTCATCATGCGAGAGAACGTCGGAGGAGCATTGGCGAGGCCAAAAGACATAACTGTGTATTCATATGACCCATAGCTTGTTCTGAACGCCGTCTTTGGAATATCTTGTTCACGAATGCGAATTTGATGATAACCCATACGGAGATCAAGCTTGAAGAATACTTGGGCACCCTTGAGTTGTTCGAACAGCGCATTAATGTTGGGAAGTGGATATTTGTTCTTGATGGTCTTCTTGTTCAATGGACGATAATCAACACAAAGTTGGTCCGTTCCATCCTTCTTCTTCACAAAAAGAACACCACAACCCCACGGAGAAGTACTAGGCCGAATGAGACCCATCCTTTCTTGCACATCGAGCTGTTTCTTCAACTCCTTCAACTCTTCGGGGCCGAGCTTGTAGGGCCGTTTGCACACCGGTTCCGTACCGGGCTCAAGTTCAATAAAAAATTCAACCGGCCGGTTTGGAGGCATGCCTGGGAGTTCTTCAGGGAAGACATCTTGATACTCACAAACAACCAGAATCTGCGAAATAGCATCCAATTCACCCTTCTCATTGAGAGAGAACAACTGGATGGTATTATCCCGAGCAGCAAAAATAATGACATCCTCAGAGGAATGAGTCAGTTGAATCTGCCTGGCTGCACAATCAAGGTGAGCTTTGTGTTTAGAGAGCCAGCCATCCCAAGAATGAGGTCGATATCAGAATTACCAAGAACCACCGGAGAAGAGAGAAACTTGTAATCGCCCAATGTGATAGAAATATCGGGAGCAACCAAACTTGAAGTCAACAGCTTGCCTGGAGAAACAACTTGCATGGCTTTGGGCATAATCTCAGTATCAACATTGTGCTTCGATGCAAACGGGCATGACAAGAAAGAATGCGATGCACCAGTATCAAAAAGTACTTTTGCGGGAACATCGTTAACAGGAAGGTTACCCATGATCACATCTGACGAATCCTCTGCCTGAGCTGCGTTCATCAAGTTGACCTTGGCGGACTTGGGGTTATGCTTGACCACAGCTGTACTTGCCGATCTGACAGGAGGAGGAGGAGGAAGACGCCTCTGGTTGAAACACTTGTTGGCATAGTGACCCTTCTGTTGGCACTTGTTGCATGTGACCTCTGAGTGCGGACGGTGGTACGGAGCACTCGATCTTGAAGCTTGAGACGAAGTCTTGTTCTGAAAGCCTGGGTTGGGTGGGTGGGATGAACCACTGCCACCTTTGCTCTTCTGCTGATACGGCTGACGGAACGGAGGAGGAGGAAGCCAATACTTCTGCTGCTTGGTCACTTGAGTAGAGGACAAAGACGTAGTGTCTCTGACTCGCTTCCTGGAAGCATCACACCTGAGCTGAGCAGCCTCTTGCTTCAGTGCCATGTTGTAGAACTCATCGTATCTCAGCGGCTCGAAGAGGACAAGAGCGAGCTGAATTTCTTCACGAAGACCACCCCTGAACTGATAGATCATGCTCTTCTCATCAGGAACATCCTGCTTGGCAAAACGGGCGAGCTTCTGGAACAACTTGTTGTAGTCATAGACAGACAAAGAGCCTTGCTTCAGATTGCGGAATTCTTCACGTTTGCTTTCAGTCACACCTTGAGGAATGTGATGAGCTCGAAAATCACGACGGAAATCATCCCAAGTGATCAAACGTCCACCTCTGGAATCCCGGTACTGCTGAAACCACTCTGCGGCCTGATCCTTGAGCTGGAAAGACGCGAACTTGACGAAATCTTCAGGTCTGACGTTGCTACATTCAAAATGCTTGCCCAGATCGACTAACCAATCATCAGCATCGGTAGCCTCAACGCAGTTGCTGAATGTCTTTGGACCATTTGTGAGGAACTGATTCAGAGTTGCAAACTGGTTCTGGTTGCTGCCTTGATTCGCTTGACTGCTTTGATTCCGCTCTTAGATGATTTGCATGATCAGCTGAGTATTTGCATTAGTAGCAGCCATCACAGCCTGCCATGCTTCCGGAGGAGGCGGAGGTGGCGGAGGATCTTGATTCTGGTTCTGACTGGTGCTCTTAGCGGGAGCCATCCTGAAGAGGTTGACCACCATTAGCACACAAATAGAGAGATATTGAAGGTGAAACCAACGGAATGAAAATTGCAACATAAAGTCTTCGCATCCGAACAAAATGAACGAATGCACTTCTCTTGAAGTGGTCACATATTCCTAAATTGCGAAGCCACGAAGAATCAGGTAGAAGAGGTACATCAACGAGGGATGGAATCAACATATGACGTCGAAGAAGAACGAATACCACAACTCGAAATAAAACCAAGGGTTGGCTTGCGGAATAAGCCGGAACAAACACATGATAGAAATTTCGTCCGAAGTGTTCGTGGTAGGACCTACACGGGCTCGACCGTACAACACCATCATGTACAAGGCAGTGCACATGACATATGAAGCGTCCCCGAGTCAGCATAGCCAAGGACTCTTTAAGACACAACGAGGCCACTGTAAAATCGACCGTGAATAGGCGAACCACTAGACGTCGAACCCCAATTTCATATCACACATCTGTTGGAAAGATATCCTAAGGCTACTTGAATTCCCACCTATGGAACTCCCGAAACTTTCCGGTTATGCAATCAGGTGTTGAGGATACAGGGGAAGCATAATATCTCACCCAAGCTAGCAAATCCTACATCCAGCTGCATCCATCCTTCAACACATAACCAAGAAACCTTCAGAAACCATCTACCTCAACCTTCGAAAAACATCCGTTATACAAGTTATGGCGATACTCCCAAACTCCCGCCCCAGTACTGGGTGGCGTCGAGGTTATCTCACCAACGAACTGCATAAAGGAGATTTTCGATGTCGCGCACATATCTCCAGTATGCCAGAATTGCAACGATAGAATTATGATGACAACACCTCAGAGCTCAACTCCCCGGGACACTTCCACTAAACCCCTGACAGGAGGCACCAAGACAGTATTCTCATCATAAGCCATCGGAACAAAACTAAGATACTCGCGTGATCCTAAAAAAAAATTTAGTGAAATTTGAGAAGAGAAGAGTCAAAACTCTACGTCAGGATGCCTTACCAGAGCGATGAGGAGACTGGGAAGTAAAAAGAATTCCTAAGCTCTCCGATATATAATTCCTAAGGACTCAAAACATTTTTCTAGACACAACTCGGCTGCTAGAAACGATCAAGCAATGGGGCTCCTAAGGTCGGGGAAGGCTCTGATTACCAACTTGTAACGCCCTCGATGCGGCTATGTCTCCCACGTGTCGAGGCACGACTTAGAGACATAGGCGCATTGAAAGCAATGTCGCAAGTCGGGAATCATTACACAACCCAAGTACATATATATAATATAAAGGGGGGATAATAAATAATAGTTGGCTTACACTCGCGACGTCACATCAAAGTACATAAATAACATCCATGATACAAACACTCATGGCCCGACTACGGCGCCAAAATAGAAAAGACCCCCAACAAGCGACTAAAACCCTGAATCGAACCCCGAATAGGCACCACTACTGATCATCAGGAAAAGAAACATAGTATCGCTGAGAGTCCTCGTCGTACTCCCACTTCAGCTCGAACGCGCCATCCGGAGGAGTATCATTGGTCCCTGCATCTGGTGTAATAGTAATCTGTGAGCCACAAAGGACTCGGCAATCTCGCACCCTCGCGATCAAGACTATTTAAGCTAAATAGGTGAGGAAGGGGTAGTGTGAGTGGAGCTGCAGCAAGCGACTAGCATATATGGTGGCTAACTTATTCGCAAAGGAGAGCGAGAAGAGAAGGCAAAGCACGAGCGGAAACTACATAGAGCAGACTACGCAAACATAACTCCAACGCCGTGTCCACTTCTCGGACTCCGCCGAGAAGAGGCCATCACGGCAACACACGCAGTTGATTCATTTTTAATTAATTAAGTTCAAGTTATCTACAACCGGACATTAACAAATTCCCATCTGCCCATAACCGCGGGCACGGCTTTCGAAAGATCAATCCCTGCAGGGGGGGTCCCAACTTAGCCCATAACAAGCTCTCACGGTCAACGAAGGAATAGACCTCCACCCAGGACCCACCGGTCAGACTCGGTATCCTGGTACAACAAGATGATTCGACAGGTCAAAACTAGTCCAGCAACACCGCCCGAATGCGCCAACAAATCCCGATAGGAGCTGCACATATCTTGTTGTCAGGGCACACTCAGATGAGACATCCTACGAGTAAAACCAACCCTCAAGTTTCCCCGAGGTGGCCCCGCAGTCTACTCGGTCGGACCAACACTCAGAGGAGCACTGGCCCGGGGGGGTTAAAATAAGATGACCCTCGGGCTCCGGAAACCCAAGGGAAAGAAAAGGGTAGGTGGCAAATGGTAAAACAAATGTTGGGCATTGCTGGAAAAGCTTTAATCAAGGCGAACTATCAAGGGGTTCCCATATAGCCCAACCGCGTAAGGGACGCAACAATCCGGGAACATAGCACCGATATGACGGAAACTAGGGCGGCAAGAGTGGAACAAAACACTAGGCGAGAGGCCGAGCCTTCCAACCTTTACCAAGTATATAGATGAGTAAAGATAACATAGCAATATAGTGATATCCCAACAAGTAAATTAATGTTCCAACAAGGAACGGCTCCATTCTTCACCTGCAACTATCAACGCTATAAGAAGGGGCTTGAGCAAAGCGGTAACATAGCCAATCAATGGTTTGCTAGGACAAAGGTGGGTTAGAGGCTCAATCATGGCAATTGGGAGGCTGACAAGCAAGTGGTAGGCATCGAAGCATTGGCAAAGCAAAAGAGCGAGCAAACTAGCATAGCAAAGATAGTAGTGATTTCAAGGGTGTGATCATCTTGCCTGCACAGTTGTCAGAATTGACTGGATCCTCAAAAGCAAACTCAACGGGCTCCTCGTTAGCGAACTCGTCTCCAGGCTCTACCCAACAACACAAACAAGCAACAAGGATACAATCAACCACGTGCAAAGGCAACCAATAAGATGCAAAGATGATATGCTATGCGGGATGCGATGCGGGATGCAAAATGCAAGATGTAACAGGAAATGCATGAACCTGGCCTCAACTTGGAAATCCAAGTGTGCCACTGGATAGAGGGGAAGAAATCCCCTGAAAACGATATAAATATCATGGCAATCGGAGCTACGGTTTAGAAATGGCAAGCGTTTTACTAAACGAACCGATCTGCGATTTACAGCAAGTAGGCTCCTAAACGCAACAAAATGAACATGCTACAGCCACCCAACATGAAAACAAATTGCATGGCAGTGATGTACTCATCAATCTTAACAAATCATCAGGACTGAGGCATAGGCAAATTCATCCATTAAGGGCTTCAAACAAGCACGGCAAAACTGAATAAGCAAAACAGATTTCAGACTTAGCGAAATTAACGCTAGTCTGAAATTTCAGACCACGATGCTCTCTTCAGAGCAGCAAAACAACATGAAGGAAAACCTGAACATGGCAAGTAAGAGCATGGCATGGAGCTACTCAACAAGCTTATCAAAACACCCAAAATGACCTGGGGCCAAAAGGGTTCACAAAATACTCTACCGAGCACACGAACATCGATGAAACACAATCAGTTTTCAGACTTGGTGAAAACTGGGACATGCTGAAATAATAACTCACGGAGGCATGTAAACGAGCTCGATGCTCTCACTACGGTGCAAGTCATGGCAAGGCAAGCATATATCCATTAATAAGGCACAAAATTCTACCTAGGCATGGCAAGAACAATGGCATAGCATGCATGGATCACTAGCAATCACTCCGGCAAAATCGCAAAAGAGTTCACGATCTGCCCAAAACAGCAACTATCCAAAAGTTGAGCTCGATTGAGTCAACCTAGGGTGCTCCAACATAACAAGTAAAGACATGGATGGATTAAGCACAACAAGCATAACAAATCACTCTTACTGATCATCCTCAAAAGAGGCACGGATCACTAGGAAACAAGCCGGACATATAGCATCGTGAACTAAAACGGCCCAGACTTAGTGAAAATCACTAAGTCCCTGAAATCAGTAATCTCAGGTAGCCCTCTTCACAAGCTTGCACAAGACAACACACACATCCTAAAAATACATGGAAGGCACCTCTAGAAAGAAGACCACATGCTTAACAATTTATCCCAAAGGGGCACAGGCATATCATGCACGGATTAAACATGGCAAAAATGACAAAAGTGCATGTTGAACTAACGGATCTGCAATTTAACTCAACATGCCTCCTTCCAACAGAATTTTGGGCAACAGGATGACCTCAAATGCAAATGATGCAATGGAATGAAATGATGTACTCGTCGAGACGAACATTTTGACATATGATATGCCCAAATCGAAGCTACGGATGCAAAGATATGGCAGGTCAAAGTTGCATAAAAAAATGGACGGGGGAGGGGAAAGTCAACCCCTAGGGTTTCAAAAATTCAAGATCTCAGATCTACGGGGCACTGTTCACCGGCAGTTACTGTAGCTGCCGGGTCGGGGCGCGCCTCCCGAGGCGACTCCGGCAAAGACGGAGACGGCGGCCGGCGGGGACGACGGCGCCGGGGCCGCGGTGGCCGGACGGAGGCGGAGACGACGGACGGCGAGGCAAGGCGGCGCGGCGCGGCGGCGCAGTCCGGCCGGCGGGGCGGCGAGCTCCGGCCGGCGGGGCGAGGATCCGGCGCGGGGCGGCGGCCGGACGCGGGGGAGACGATGCGGGGCGGCGGCGCGGAGAGAGATGGGCTCGGGGGCCGGCCTTGGGCCTCCCGGGCCGGCTGTCGGCGGCGGCGGGGCGCGGACACGTGGCGCGCGGCGGGTGGCTGAGGCGGGCGGCGGACGATGTCCGGCCGGGGGCGGACACGTCCGTCGGCGGAGGTTGCTGTTTTTTTTTTAAAAAAACTAGGGTTGGACGGGGGAGAAGAAGAGATCCGAGATGAAGGGGTATTTATAGGCATAAGTGGAGCTAGGAGAGTCCAAATGAGGTGCAGTTTTCGCCCACACGATCGTGATCGAACAACCGAGACGATGGAGCTGAGTTTGGTGGGTTTTGGGCCAAAATGGAGGGGTGTTGGGCTGCACACACACGAGGCCTTTTCGGTCCCTCGGTTAACCGTTGGAGTATCAAACGAAGTCCAAATGACCCGAAACTTAACAGGCGGTCTACCGGTAGTAAACCAAGGCCGCATGGCAAGTCTCGGTCCAATCCGGAAATGTTTAATCCCCACACACGAAAGAAAGCTAGAAATGGCCACCGGAGGAGAACGAAGCGCCGGAATGCAAAACGGACAACGGGGAAAATGCTCGAATGCATGAGACGAACATGTATGCAAATGCAATGCACGTGATGACATGATATGAGATGCACGAAAAACAAAACAACACACGAAGACAAAGACCCGAACCCGAGAATTAAATATAACTTAATGCCGGAAACGGCAAGAGTTGGAGTACAATTGGGGAAGGTTACATATGGGGCGTTACAACACTCCACCACTACGAAAAGATCTCGTCCCGAGATCTAGAACTGAAAGAACTCCGGGTACTCAGAACGGAGGTGATCCTCGCGTTCCCAGGTAGCTTCACGGTCGGAATGGTGTGACCACTTGACTTTGAGAAACTTGATAGACTTGTTGCGAGTTTTGCGTTCAGTCTCTTCAAGGATTGCAACTGGGTGCTCATGGTAGGAGAGATCTTCTTGGAGCTCAATGTCCTCGAAGTTGACGGTGCGCTCAGGCGTCTTGAAGCACTTTCGGAGTTGCGAGACGTGGAACACATCATGAACATTGGCAAAGGTTGCAGGAAGCTCGAGTTGATAGGCGAGGTCGCCTCTCTTGCTGACGATCTTGAAAGGCCCGACGTATCTGGGGGCAAGCTTCCCTTTGATACCGAAGCGACGAGTCCCTTTCATAGGAGAGACGCGGAGGTAGACATGATCTCCGATCTCGAAAGCCAAATCACGGTGCTTGCTATCATAGTAGCTCTTCTAACGAGATTGGGCTGCTTTGAGGTTATCACGAATGACCTTGCACATTTCTTCTGCCTCTGTGATCAGGTCATT
The DNA here is from genome assembly GCA_034509565.1 of Triticum monococcum. Taxonomy (NCBI): domain Eukaryota; kingdom Viridiplantae; phylum Streptophyta; class Magnoliopsida; order Poales; family Poaceae; genus Triticum; species Triticum monococcum. The sequence goes on along the minus strand of CM067842.1, from coordinate 22,592,097 downwards.
ACCCAGCAGCTGACGTTCACCGGTTTCAGACCAGTTGAGAGGTGTACGGCACTTCCTACCATACAGAATTTCAAACGGGGCCTTGCCGGAACTTGCTTGGAAACTGTTGTTGTACGAGAATTCAGCATAAGGAAGACAATCCTCCCACTTCATGCCGAAGGAGATAACACAAGCCTGAGCATATCTTCAAGAATCTGGTTGACACGCTCGACTTGACCGCTTGTTTGAGGATGGAAAGCAGTGCTGAAGCGAATGCTGGTGCCCATGGCCTTCTGAAAAGAATCCCAGAACTTGGAGGTAAAGATGCTGCCATGGTCTGAAGATATCACTTGAGGAATACCGTGCAGAGAGACAATGCGAGAGGTGTAGAGCTCCGCCAATTGAGCTGCAGTGATTGACTCTTTGATAGGCAAGAAATGAGCCACTTTGGTCAGCTTGTCGATGACAACGAATATAGCATCATTACCACGCTTGGACTTAGGAAACCCGGTCACGAAGTCCATTTCAATGTGGTCAAACTTCCATTCTGGAATGGTGAGAGGTTGGAGGAGACCTGCTGGCCTTTGGTGTTCTGCTTTCACTCTTCTGCAGACATCACATTCATTCACGAATTGAGCGATCTCGCGCTTCATTCGAGTCCACCAATAAGTTTGCTTCAGGTCTTGATACATCTTCGTGCTCCCAGGGTGGATGGAGAGGAGAGAGTTGTGAGCCTCATTCATGATCACTTTACGAAGTTCACCTTTGGGCACAACAATTCGATCCTCGAAGAAGAGAGTGTCCTTGTCATCAAGTCGGTAGCACTTGTACTTGGACTGACTCTTTGCAATACCAATCTTCACCTTTTTCACCATAGCATCAAGAAGCTGGGCTTGGTGAATCTGGTCTTCCAAGGTAGGAGAAACTTGAAGGTTGGCAAGGAAACCTTGAGGAACAACTTGCAGATTAAGTTTGCGGAAGGCTTCACAAAGCTCGGGTTGATAAGGCTTGAGAATCAGACTGTTGCAATATGCTTTTCTGCTCAAAGCGTCAGCAATCACATTAGCCTTGCCTGGAGTATACTCGATACTCGGATTGTACTCTTGACTCATTTCGACCCATCGAGTCTGCCTGAGGTTGAGATTAGGCTGAGTGAAGATGTACTTGAGACTCTTGTGATCAGTGAAAATGTCCACTTTCCTTCCCAAGAGAAGATGTCTCCAAGTCAACAATGCGTGCACAACTGCCGCCAACTCGAGATCATGAGTGGGGTAGTTCTTCTCATTTGGCTTCAACTGGCGAGAGGTATAAGCAACAACTTTCTTCTCTTGCATCAGTACAGCACCTAGACCTTGGAGAGAGGCATCACAAAAGACCTCGTACGGCTTGGCTTCATCAGGCGGAGTTAGAACTGGAGCAGTGATCAATTTCTCTTTCAAAGCGTTGAAAGCGATATCACACTCCGGAGACCAAACGTACTTGACGTGCTTCTGAAGAAGATTTGAGAGAGGCTTCGCGATCTTGGAGAAGTTTTCAACGAATCTTCGGCAATAACTTGCAAGACCGAGGAAGCTACGGAGTTGCTTCACATTCTGAGGAGGTTCCCAATTAACGATTGCAGACACCTTCTCAGGATCCACGGAAATGCCCTTGGCAAAGATAATATGACCAAGATAAAGAACCTCATCGAGCCAAAACTCACACTTGGAGAACTTGGCGTAGAATTGATGTTCCCTTAGCTTGTCAAGAACCAAACGCAAGTGTTTGGCATGATCTTCCTTGTTCTTCGAGAAAACCAGGATATCATCGAGATAGACCAAAACAAAGTCGTTGGTGTAGGGGTTGAAGATGAAGTTCATCATGCGAGAGAACGTCGGAGGAGCATTGGCGAGGCCAAAAGACATAACTGTGTATTCATATGACCCATAGCTTGTTCTGAACGCCGTCTTTGGAATATCTTGTTCACGAATGCGAATTTGATGATAACCCATACGGAGATCAAGCTTGAAGAATACTTGGGCACCCTTGAGTTGTTCGAACAGCGCATTAATGTTGGGAAGTGGATATTTGTTCTTGATGGTCTTCTTGTTCAATGGACGATAATCAACACAAAGTTGGTCCGTTCCATCCTTCTTCTTCACAAAAAGAACACCACAACCCCACGGAGAAGTACTAGGCCGAATGAGACCCATCCTTTCTTGCACATCGAGCTGTTTCTTCAACTCCTTCAACTCTTCGGGGCCGAGCTTGTAGGGCCGTTTGCACACCGGTTCCGTACCGGGCTCAAGTTCAATAAAAAATTCAACCGGCCGGTTTGGAGGCATGCCTGGGAGTTCTTCAGGGAAGACATCTTGATACTCACAAACAACCAGAATCTGCGAAATAGCATCCAATTCACCCTTCTCATTGAGAGAGAACAACTGGATGGTATTATCCCGAGCAGCAAAAATAATGACATCCTCAGAGGAATGAGTCAGTTGAATCTGCCTGGCTGCACAATCAAGGTGAGCTTTGTGTTTAGAGAGCCAGCCATCCCAAGAATGAGGTCGATATCAGAATTACCAAGAACCACCGGAGAAGAGAGAAACTTGTAATCGCCCAATGTGATAGAAATATCGGGAGCAACCAAACTTGAAGTCAACAGCTTGCCTGGAGAAACAACTTGCATGGCTTTGGGCATAATCTCAGTATCAACATTGTGCTTCGATGCAAACGGGCATGACAAGAAAGAATGCGATGCACCAGTATCAAAAAGTACTTTTGCGGGAACATCGTTAACAGGAAGGTTACCCATGATCACATCTGACGAATCCTCTGCCTGAGCTGCGTTCATCAAGTTGACCTTGGCGGACTTGGGGTTATGCTTGACCACAGCTGTACTTGCCGATCTGACAGGAGGAGGAGGAGGAAGACGCCTCTGGTTGAAACACTTGTTGGCATAGTGACCCTTCTGTTGGCACTTGTTGCATGTGACCTCTGAGTGCGGACGGTGGTACGGAGCACTCGATCTTGAAGCTTGAGACGAAGTCTTGTTCTGAAAGCCTGGGTTGGGTGGGTGGGATGAACCACTGCCACCTTTGCTCTTCTGCTGATACGGCTGACGGAACGGAGGAGGAGGAAGCCAATACTTCTGCTGCTTGGTCACTTGAGTAGAGGACGAAGACGTAGTGTCTCTGACTCGCTTCCTGGAAGCATCACACCTGAGCTGAGCAGCCTCTTGCTTCAGTGCCATGTTGTAGAACTCATCGTATCTCAGCGGCTCGAAGAGGACAAGAGCGAGCTGAATTTCTTCACGAAGACCACCCCTGAACTGATAGATCATGCTCTTCTCATCAGGAACATCCTGCTTGGCAAAACGGGCGAGCTTCTGGAACAACTTGTTGTAGTCATAGACAGACAAAGAGCCTTGCTTCAGATTGCGGAATTCTTCACGTTTGCTTTCAGTCACACCTTGAGGAATGTGATGAGCTCGAAAATCACGACGGAAATCATCCCAAGTGATCAAACGTCCACCTCTGGAATCCCGGTACTGCTGAAACCACTCTGCGGCCTGATCCTTGAGCTGGAAAGACGCGAACTTGACGAAATCTTCAGGTCTGACGTTGCTACATTCAAAATGCTTGCCCAGATCGACTAACCAATCATCAGCATCGGTAGCCTCAACGCAGTTGCTGAATGTCTTTGGACCATTTGTGAGGAACTGATTCAGAGTTGCAAACTGGTTCTGGTTGCTGCCTTGATTCGCTTGACTGCTTTGATTCCGCTCTTAGATGATTTGCATGATCAGCTGAGTATTTGCATTAGTAGCAGCCATCACAGCCTGCCATGCTTCCGGAGGAGGCGGAGGTGGCGGAGGATCTTGATTCTGGTTCTGACTGGTGCTCTTAGCGGGAGCCATCCTGAAGAGGTTGACCACCATTAGCACACAAATAGAGAGATATTGAAGGTGAAACCAACGGAATGAAAATTGCAACATAAAGTCTTCGCATCCGAACAAAATGAACGAATGCACTTCTCTTGAAGTGGTCACATATTCCTAAATTGCGAAGCCACGAAGAATCAGGTAGAAGAGGTACATCAACGAGGGATGGAATCAACATATGACGTCGAAGAAGAACGAATACCACAACTCGAAATAAAACCAAGGGTTGGCTTGCGGAATAAGCCGGAACAAACACATGATAGAAATTTCGTCCGAAGTGTTCGTGGTAGGACCTACACGGGCTCGACCGTACAACACCATCATGTACAAGGCAGTGCACATGACATATGAAGCGTCCCCGAGTCAGCATAGCCAAGGACTCTTTAAGACACAACGAGGCCACTGTAAAATCGACCGTGAATAGGCGAACCACTAGACGTCGAACCCCAATTTCATATCACACATCTGTTGGAAAGATATCCTAAGGCTACTTGAATTCCCACCTATGGAACTCCCGAAACTTTCCGGTTATGCAATCAGGTGTTGAGGATACAGGGGAAGCATAATATCTCACCCAAGCTAGCAAATCCTACATCCAGCTGCATCCATCCTTCAACACATAACCAAGAAACCTTCAGAAACCATCTACCTCAACCTTCGAAAAACATCCGTTATACAAGTTATGGCGATACTCCCAAACTCCCGCCCCAGTACTGGGTGGCGTCGAGGTTATCTCACCAACGAACTGCATAAAGGAGATTTTCGATGTCGCGCACATATCTCCAGTATGCCAGAATTGCAACGATAGAATTATGATGACAACACCTCAGAGCTCAACTCCCCGGGACACTTCCACTAAACCCCTGACAGGAGGCACCAAGACAGTATTCTCATCATAAGCCATCGGAACAAAACTAAGATACTCGCGTGATCCTAAAAAAAAATTTAGTGAAATTTGAGAAGAGAAGAGTCAAAACTCTACGTCAGGATGCCTTACCAGAGCGATGAGGAGACTGGGAAGTAAAAAGAATTCCTAAGCTCTCCGATATATAATTCCTAAGGACTCAAAACATTTTTCTAGACACAACTCGGCTGCTAGAAACGATCAAGCAATGGGGCTCCTAAGGTCGGGGAAGGCTCTGATTACCAACTTGTAACGCCCTCGATGCGGCTATGTCTCCCACGTGTCGAGGCACGACTTAGAGACATAGGCGCATTGAAAGCAATGTCGCAAGTCGGGAATCATTACACAACCCAAGTACATATATATAATATAAAGGGGGGATAATAAATAATAGTTGGCTTACACTCGCGACGTCACATCAAAGTACATAAATAACATCCATGATACAAACACTCATGGCCCGACTACGGCGCCAAAATAGAAAAGACCCCCAACAAGCGACTAAAACCCTGAATCGAACCCCGAATAGGCACCACTACTGATCATCAGGAAAAGAAACATAGTATCGCTGAGAGTCCTCGTCGTACTCCCACTTCAGCTCGAACGCGCCATCCGGAGGAGTATCATTGGTCCCTGCATCTGGTGTAATAGTAATCTGTGAGCCACAAAGGACTCGGCAATCTCGCACCCTCGCGATCAAGACTATTTAAGCTAAATAGGTGAGGAAGGGGTAGTGTGAGTGGAGCTGCAGCAAGCGACTAGCATATATGGTGGCTAACTTATTCGCAAAGGAGAGCGAGAAGAGAAGGCAAAGCACGAGCGGAAACTACATAGAGCAGACTACGCAAACATAACTCCAACGCCGTGTCCACTTCTCGGACTCCGCCGAGAAGAGGCCATCACGGCAACACACGCAGTTGATTCATTTTTAATTAATTAAGTTCAAGTTATCTACAACCGGACATTAACAAATTCCCATCTGCCCATAACCGCGGGCACGGCTTTCGAAAGATCAATCCCTGCAGGGGGGGTCCCAACTTAGCCCATAACAAGCTCTCACGGTCAACGAAGGAATAGACCTCCACCCAGGACCCACCGGTCAGACTCGGTATCCTGGTACAACAAGATGATTCGACAGGTCAAAACTAGTCCAGCAACACCGCCCGAATGCGCCAACAAATCCCGATAGGAGCTGCACATATCTTGTTGTCAGGGCACACTCAGATGAGACATCCTACGAGTAAAACCAACCCTCAAGTTTCCCCGAGGTGGCCCCGCAGTCTACTCGGTCGGACCAACACTCAGAGGAGCACTGGCCCGGGGGGGTTAAAATAAGATGACCCTCGGGCTCCGGAAACCCAAGGGAAAGAAAAGGGTAGGTGGCAAATGGTAAAACAAATGTTGGGCATTGCTGGAAAAGCTTTAATCAAGGCGAACTATCAAGGGGTTCCCATATAGCCCAACCGCGTAAGGGACGCAACAATCCGGGAACATAGCACCGATATGACGGAAACTAGGGCGGCAAGAGTGGAACAAAACACTAGGCGAGAGGCCGAGCCTTCCAACCTTTACCAAGTATATAGATGAGTAAAGATAACATAGCAATATAGTGATATCCCAACAAGTAAATTAATGTTCCAACAAGGAACGGCTCCATTCTTCACCTGCAACTATCAACGCTATAAGAAGGGGCTTGAGCAAAGCGGTAACATAGCCAATCAATGGTTTGCTAGGACAAAGGTGGGTTAGAGGCTCAATCATGGCAATTGGGAGGCTGACAAGCAAGTGGTAGGCATCGAAGCATTGGCAAAGCAAAAGAGCGAGCAAACTAGCATAGCAAAGATAGTAGTGATTTCAAGGGTGTGATCATCTTGCCTGCACAGTTGTCAGAATTGACTGGATCCTCAAAAGCAAACTCAACGGGCTCCTCGTTAGCGAACTCGTCTCCAGGCTCTACCCAACAACACAAACAAGCAACAAGGATACAATCAACCACGTGCAAAGGCAACCAATAAGATGCAAAGATGATATGCTATGCGGGATGCGATGCGGGATGCAAAATGCAAGATGTAACAGGAAATGCATGAACCTGGCCTCAACTTGGAAATCCAAGTGTGCCACTGGATAGAGGGGAAGAAATCCCCTGAAAACGATATAAATATCATGGCAATCGGAGCTACGGTTTAGAAATGGCAAGCGTTTTACTAAACGAACCGATCTGCGATTTACAGCAAGTAGGCTCCTAAACGCAACAAAATGAACATGCTACAGCCACCCAACATGAAAACAAATTGCATGGCAGTGATGTACTCATCAATCTTAACAAATCATCAGGACTGAGGCATAGGCAAATTCATCCATTAAGGGCTTCAAACAAGCACGGCAAAACTGAATAAGCAAAACAGATTTCAGACTTAGCGAAATTAACGCTAGTCTGAAATTTCAGACCACGATGCTCTCTTCAGAGCAGCAAAACAACATGAAGGAAAACCTGAACATGGCAAGTAAGAGCATGGCATGGAGCTACTCAACAAGCTTATCAAAACACCCAAAATGACCTGGGGCCAAAAGGGTTCACAAAATACTCTACCGAGCACACGAACATCGATGAAACACAATCAGTTTTCAGACTTAGTGAAAACTGGGACATGCTGAAATAATAACTCACGGAGGCATGTAAACGAGATCGATGCTCTCACTACGGTGCAAGTCATGGCAAGGCAAGCATATATCCATTAATAAGGCACAAAATGCTAGCTAGGCATGGCAAGAACAATGTCATAGCATGCATGGATCACTAGCAATCACTCCGGCAAAATCGCAAAAGAGTTCACGATCTGCCCAAAACAGCAACTATCCAAAAGTTGAGCTCGATTGAGTCAACCTAGGGTGCTCCAACATAACAAGTAAAGACATGGATGGATTAAGCACAACAAGCATAACAAATCACTCTTACTGATCATCCTCAAAAGAGGCACGGATCACTAGGAAACAAGCCGGACATATAGCATCGTGAACTAAAACGGCCCAGACTTAGTGAAAATCACTAAGTCCCTGAAATCAGTAATCTCAGGTAGCCCTCTTCACAAGCTTGCACAAGACAACACACACATCCTAAAAATACATGGAAGGCACCTCTGGAAAGAAGACCACATGCTTAACAATTTATCCCAAAGGGGCACAGGCATATCATGCACGGATTAAATATGGCAAAAATGACAAAAGTGCATGTTGAACTAACGGATCTGCAATTTAACTCAACATGCCTCCTTCCAACAGAATTTTGGGCAACAGGATGACCTCAAATGCAAATGATGCAATGGAATGAAATGATGTACTCGTCGAGACGAAGATTTTGACATATGATATGCCCAAATCGAAGCTACGGATGCAAAGATATGGCAGGTCAAAGTTGCATAAAAAATGGACGGGGGAGGGGAAAGTCAACCCCTAGGGTTTCAAAAATTCCAGATCTCAGATCTACGGGGCACTGTTCACCGGCAGTTACTGTAGCTGCCGGGTCGGGGCGCGCCTCTCGAGGCGACTCCGGCAAAGACGGAGACGGCGGCCGGCGGGGACGACGGCGCCGGGGCCGCGGTGGCCGGACGGAGGCGGAGACGACGGACGGCGAGGCAAGGCGGCGCGGCGCGGCGGCGCAGTCCGGCCGGCGGGGCAGCGAGCTCCGGCCGGCGGGGCGAGGATCCGGCGCGGGGCGGCGGCCGGACGCGGGGGAGACGATGCGGGGCGGCGGTGCGGAGAGAGATGGGCTCGGGGGCCGGCCTTGGGCCTCCCGGGCCGGCTGTCTGCGGCGGCGGGGCGCGGACACGTGGCGCGCGGCGGGTGGCTGAGGCGGGCGGCGGACGATGTCCGGCCGGGGGCAGACACGTCCGTCGGCGGAGGTTGCTGTTTTTTTTAACTAGGGTTGGACGGGGGAGAAGAAGAGATCCGAGATGGAGGGGTATTTATAGGCATAAGTGGAGCTAGGAGAGTCCAAATGAGGTGCGGTTTTCGCCCGCACGATCATGATCGAACGACCGAGACGATGGAGCTGAGTTTGGTGGGTTTTGGGCCAAAATGAAGGGGTGTTGGGCTGCACACACACGAGGCCTTTTCGGTCCCTCGGTTAACCGTTGGAGTATCAAACGAAGTCCAAATGACCCGAAACTTGACAGGCGGTCTACCGGTAGTAAACCAAGGCCGCATGGCAAGTCTCGGTCCAATCCGGAAATGTTTAATCCCGACACACGAAAGAAAGCTAGAAATGGCCACCGGAGGAGAACGAAGCGCCGGAATGCAAAACGGACAACGGGGAAAATGCTCGAATGCATGAGACGAACATGTATGCAAATGCAATGCGCGTGATGACATGATATGAGATGCACGAAAAACAAAACAACACACGGAGACAAAGACCCGAACCCGAGAATTAAATATAACTTAATGCCGGAAACGGCAAGAGTTGGAGTACAATTGGGGAAGGTTACATATGGGGCGTTACACTAAGCCAACAAGTGTTTCCACCAGAGGCGTCTTCCTCCTCCTCCTCCTGTCTGATCGGCAAGTACAGCTGTGGTCAAGCATAAACCCAAGCACGCCAAGGTCAACTTGATGAACGCAGCTCAGGCAGAGGATTCGTCAGATGTCATCATGGGTAACCTTCCTGTTAATGATATTCCTGCAAAAGTTCTTTTTGACACGGGTGCATCGCATTGTTTCATCTCGAGGCCGTTTTCATCTAGGCATGGTTTGGCTTTGCAAATTTTGCCTAGTCCATTAGCAGTTGTCTCTCCCGGTAGGCGTATGCAGGCTAACTCCATTGCTCCGGATATTTCTATCACATTGGGTGACTACAAGTTTCTGGCTTCTCCATCGGTCCTTGGTGATTCCGATATCGATCTTATCCTCGGGATGGATTGGCTCTCTAAGCATAAAGCTCAGCTTGATTGTGCTGCCAGGCAGATTCAATTGACTCATTCGTCTGAGGATGTAATTGTCTTTGCTGCTCGGGATAATACAATCCGGTTGTTTTCTCTCAATGAGAAGGGTGAATTAGATGCTATCTCGCAGATTCCAGTCATTTGCGAATATCAAGACGTCTTTCCAAAAGAGCTCCCAGGAATGCCTCCGCACCGGCCAGTTGAATTCGTTATTGATCTTGAGCCCGGTACGGAACCTGTGTGCAAGCGTCCTTATAAGCTCGGACCTGGAGAGTTGAAGGAGTTGAAGAAACAACTCGACGAGCAAGAAAGAATGGGTCTCATCCGGCCTAGTTCTTCTTCGTGGGGTTGTGGTGCTCTTTTTGTGAAGAAGAAGGATGGAACGGACCGACTTTGTGTTGATTACCGTCCATTGAACAAGAAGACCATCAAGAACAAATACCCACTTCCCAACATCAATGAGCTGTTCGAACAACTCAAGGGTGCCCAAGTATTCTCCAAGCTTGATCTCCGTATGGGTTATCATCAGATTCGTATCCATGAGCAAGATATTCCCAAGATGGCTTTCAGGACAAGCTATGGGTCATATGAATACACTGTCATGTCTTTTGGCCTCGTCAACGCTCCTCCGACATTCTCTCGCATGATGAACTTCATCTTCAACGCCTACACCAATGACTTTGTTTTGGTCTATCTCGACGACATTCTGGTTTTCTCGAAGAACAAGGAAGATCATGCCAAGCACTTGCGTTTGGTTCTTGATATAAGCTGAGGGAACATCAGTTCTACGCCAAGTTCTCCAAGTGTGAATTTTGGCTCGATGAGGTTCTTTATCTTGGTCATATCATCTCTGCCAAGGGCATTGCCGTGAATCCTGAGAAGGTGTCTGCAATTGTTAATTGGGAACCTCCTCAGAACGTGAAGCAACTCTATAGCTTCCTCGGTCTCGCAAGCTACTGCCGAAGATTCGTTGAAAACTTTTCTAAGATCGCGAAGCCTCTCTCAAATCTTCTCCAGAAGCACGTCAAGTACGTTTGGTCTCCGGAGTGTGATATTGCTTTCAACACTTTGAAAGAGAAATTGATCACTGCTCTAGTGTGACTCCGCCTGATGAATCCAAGCCGTACGAGGTCTTTTGTGATGCCTCTCTCCAAGGTCTCGGTGCTGTACTAATGCAAGAGAAGATAGTTGTTGCTTATACCTCTCGCCAGTTGAAGCCTAATGAGAAGAACTACCCCACTCATGATCTCGAGTTGGCAGCAGTTGTGCACGCTCAGTTGACTTGGAGACATCTTCTATTGGGAAGAAAAGTGGACATTTTCACTGATCACAAGAGTCTCAAGTACATCTTCACTCAGCCTAATCTCAACCTCAGGCAAACTCGATGGGTCGAAATGATTCAAGAGTATAATCTGAGTATCGAGTATACTCCAAGCAAGGCCAATGTGATTGCTGACGCTTTGAGCAGGAAAGCGTATTGCAACAGTCTGATTCTTAAGCCTTGTCAACCCGAGCTTTGTGAAGCCTTCCGCAAACTTAATCTGCAAATTGTTCCTCAAGGTTTCCTCGCCAACCTTCAAGTCTCTCCTACCTTGGAAGACCAGATTCACCAAGCCCAGCTTCTCGATGCTATGGTGAAGAAGGTGAAGATTGGGATTGCCAAGGGTCAGTCCAAGTACAAGTGCTACCGCCTTGATGACAAGGACACTCTATTCTTCGAGGATCGAATTGTTGTACCCAAAGGTGTACTTCGTAAAGTGATCATGAACAAGGCTCACAATTCTCTCCTCTCCATCCACCCTGGGAGCACGAAGATGTATCAGGACCTTAAGCAAGCTTATTGGTGGACTCGAATGAAGCGCGAGATCGCTCAATTCGTGAATGAATGTGATGTCTGCAGAAGAGTGAAGGCAGAACACCAAAGGCCAGTAGGTCTCCTCCAACCTCTTGCCATTCCAGAATGGAAGTTTGACCACATTGAAATGGATTTCATGACTGGGTTTCCAAAGTCCAAGCGTGGCAATGATGCTATATTCGTTGTCATCGACAAGCTCACCAAAGTGGCTCACTTTCTGCCTATCAAAGAGTCGATCACTGCAGCTCAATTGGCGGAACTCTACACCTCTCGAATTGTCTCTCTGCACGGTATTCCTCAAGTGATCTCTTCAGACCGTGGCAGCATCTTTACCTCCAAGTTTTGGGATTCTTTTCAGAAGGCCATGGGCACCAACATCCGCTTCAGCACTGCTTTCCATCCTCAAACAAGTGGTCAAGTCAAGCGTGTCAACCAGATTCTTGAAGATATGCTCAGGGCTTGTGTGATCTCCTTCGGCATGAAGTGGGAGGATTGTCTCCCTGATGCTGAATTCTCATACAACAACAGTTTTCAAGCAAGTTCGGGCAAGGCCCCATTTGAAATTCTGTATGGTAGGAAATGCCATACCCCTCTCAACTGGTCTGAAACCGGTGAACGTTGGCTGCTGGGTAATGACTTAATCACAGAGTCAGAAGAAATGTGCAAAGTCATTCGTGATAACCTCAAAGCAGCCCAATCCCGCCAGAAGAGCTACTATGATAGTAAGCACCGTGATTTGGCTTTCGAGATCGGAGATCATGTTTACCTCCGCGTCTCTCCTATGAAAGGGACTCGTCGCTTCAGTATCAAAGGGAAGCTTGCCCCTAGATACGTGGGACCTTTCAAGATTGCCAGCAAGAGAGGCGACCTCGCCTATCAACTCGAGCTTCCGTCAAACTTTGCAAATGTTCATGATGTGTTCCATGTCTCTCAACTCCGAAAGTGCTTCAAGACGCCTGACCGCACCGTCAACTTCGAGGACATTGAGCTCCAAGAAGATCTCTCCTATCGTGAGCACCCAGTTGCAATCCTTGAAGAGACTGAACGCAGGACTCGCAACAAGTCAATCAAATTTCTCAAAGTTAAGTGGTCACACCATTCCGACCGTGAAGCTACCTGGGAACGCGAGGATCACCTCCGTTCTGAGTACCCGGCGTTCTTTCAGTCCTAGATCTCGGGACGAGATCTTTTCGTAGTGGTGGAGTGTTGTAACACCCCGGATATAACTTTCCCAATTTGTAATCCAACTCTTGCCGTTTCCAGCTTTAAGTTATATTTATTTCTCGGGTTCGGGTCTTTGTCTCCGTGTGTTGTTTTCATTGTCATGCATCTCTTATCATGTCATCGTGTGCATTGCATTTGCATACGTGTTCATCTCTTGCATTCAAGCATTTTCCCCGTTGTCCGTTTTGCATTCCGGCGCTTCGTTCTCCTCCGGTGGTCATTTCTAGCTTTCTTCCGTGTGTGGGGATTAAACATTTCCGGATTGGACCGAGACTTGCCAAGCGGCCTTGGTTTACTACCAGTAGACCGCCTGTCAAGTTTCGTACCATTTGGACTTCGTTTGATGCTCCAACGGTTAACCGAGGGACCGAAAAGGCCTCCTATGTGTTGCAGCCCAACACCCCTCCAATTTGGCCCAAAACCCACCAAACTCTGCTCCATCATCTAGAGCGTTCGATCACGATCGCGTGGCCGAAAACCGCACCTCATTTGGACTCTCCTAGCTCCACTTATGCCTATAAATAGACCCCTCCATTTTCGGATCTCTCTCCCCCACGAAACCCTAAAAATATCTCTCCGCCGCCGCCGGCACGTCCGCGCGAGTCGGACGTGTCCGGATCCCGCCGCCTCCAACCGCTCGCCGCCACGTGGCAAGTGGGGAGCCCCACTTCGCCGCGCCGCCACCCAGCCCGCTCGGCCCGCGGGAGGGCCCCGAGGCCCATCGCCGCGCACCACCGCCCGGGAGCAGGCGCCGCCCGAGGCCGCGCCTCCGCCGGCCGCCGCGCCACCGCGGGTCCTGGCCGCCGGCCGCCGCCTCCCGGTCGCGCAGCCCCGCCGCCTCGACGCCGGCGCGTCGCCGCGCCTCGTCCACCGCGCCGCCCCCTCGGCGTTCGGGCCCGACGCCGCCACCTCCTCGCCGCCCCGGCCGCAGTCTTCCTCGATTCCGACGTGAACAGTGCTCCCTCCGGCGAACTCCGTTAACCGTGCAGATCCAGATCTGGAAAATTCGACGGTTGACTTTTATCCCCGACACCCTAATTTTTGTGCATACTTTGACCTGCTATATCTCCGCATCCGTAGCTCCCTTTTGGACATATAGAATATCAAAATGTTCGTCTCGATGAGTACATCATTTCATTACATTGCATCATTTTCATTTGAGCTCATCATGATGCCCGAAATGCTGTTAGAAAGTGGCTTCATGAGTTAATTGTCAGATCTGCTAGTTCATCTTAGACTTTTGTTATTTTTGCCATGATTATTGTGTGCACGTTATGCCTGTGAGTCCTCATTTTTTTCGTTAAGCATCTTGTTATCTTTCCAGAGGTGCAACCCATGCATTTTTAGGATGTGTGTGGTGACTTGTGCAAGCTTGCAAAGTGAGGCACCCGGTAGATCTGTTTTCAGTGACTTAGTAGTTTTCACTAAGTCTGGGATTATTTAGTTCATGATGCCATATGTTCTTGTTGTTTCCTAGTGATCTGTGCCTCTTTTGAGGATGATCAGTAAAGGAGTTTTGCTAATATTGTAGTGCTCTATCCATCCATGTCTTTGTTTGCATATATGGAGTACCCTAGCTTGAGTCAATCGAGCTCTACTTTTGCTTCGTGGTGAATCTGGGCAGATCGTTAACTTGTTTGCGATTTTGCCAATGTTATTGTAGTTGATCCGTGCATGCTATGCCATTGTTCTTGCCATGTCTAGCTAGCTTTTTGTGCCTTCTTAATGTATGTATGCTTTCCTTACCATGACTTGCACCGTAGTGAGTGCATCGAGCTCGTTTACATGCCTTCGTGAGTTATATTTCAGCATGTCTCAGTTTTCACTAAGTCTGGAGACTGGTTGTGTTTTAGCTATGTTCGTGTGCTTGTTAGTATATTTTGTGACCCCTTTTAGCCCCGGGTCACTTAGGGACTTTTGTTAAGCTTGTTGAGTAGCTCCATGCCATGTTCTTCTTTGTCATGTTCAGGTCCTGTAGCATGTTGTTTTGTTGCTCCGAAGAGGGCTTCACGATCTGAAATTTCAGACAAGTGTTAATTTCACTATGTCTGAAATCTGTTTTGCATTTGCGTTCTTGCCATGCTTGTTTGAACCTCTTAATGGATGAATTGGCCGTGGCTCAGTGCTAGTCTTTTGTTAAGCATCTTGAATGCTTCCCTGCCATGTATTTTGATGCCATGTTTGATTGTTGTAGCATGTTCATTTCATTGCATTTAGATGCCTACTTGCTGTAAATCGCAGACCGGTGTCATAATTGAAACGCTTGCCATTTCCAAACCGTAACTCCGATTCCGGCGTTCTTTATATCGTTTTCAAGTGATTTCATCTCATCTTTCCAGTGGCACACTTGGTTTTCCAAGTTGAGGCCAGGTTCATGCATTTCCAGTCATATCTTGCATATGCATCCCGCATCGCATCCCGCATAGCATACCATCATTGCATCTTATTGTTTGAGTTTGCACGTGGTTGATTGTATACTTGTTGCTTGTTTGTCTTGTTTGGGTAGAGCCGGGAGACGAGTTCGCTAACGAGGAGCCCGTTGAGTTTGCTTTCGAGGATCCAGTCAACTCTGACAACTTTGCAGGCAAGATGATCATACTCTCGAAATCACTACTATCTTTGCTATGCTAGGTTGCTCACTCTTTTGCTATGCCAATGCTACGATGCCTACCATTTGCTTGTCAGCCTCCCAAATTGGCATATTCAGCCTCTAACCCACCATTGTCCTAGCAAACCGTTGATTGGCTATGTTACCGCTTTGCTCAGCCCCTCTTATAGCGTTGTTAGTTGCAGGTGAAGGTTGGAGACCGTTCCTTGTTGGAACATTTATTTACTTGTTGGGATATCATTAAATTGCTATGTTATCTTATTGCATCTATATATTTGGTAAAGAGTGGAAGGCTCGGCCTCTCGCCTAGTGTTTTGTTCCACTCTTGCCGCCCTAGTTTCCATCATATCGGTGTTATGTTCCCGGATTTTTGTGTTCCTTACGCGGTTGGGTTATAATGGGAACCCCTTGATAGTTCGACTTGATTAAAGCTTTTCCAGCAATGCCCAACACTGGTTTTACCATTTGCCACCTAGCCTCTTTTCCCTTGGGTTTCCGGAGCCCGAGGGTCATCTTATTTTAACCCCCCCCCCCCCCCGGGGGGGGGGCATTTCACGATATGTGAGAAACAAACAACTACAGTGCCGAAAACATGGCTGTGACTACTCGTGTATACCTCTCAAATGATTATTTTAGAAGAAGGGAATTTAGCACCCTAGGGCCGCTGAACATTATGCTTGGTAGGCCTAGTTAGTTAGTCCATCACTAGAATATTAGTCAGACGCTTAGTAGGTCTAATTAACTAGCCCATTGGTTATCACATACGTGCATGGACTTTTGATTTTAGAACCGTCCCTGCATGGACTGTTGCCCGGGTAGACCAAGACGCACAGTACAATTTGCCCATTTGTTTATCACGTATGTAAGCTGTGCCCGGGCAAGTATCCGGGGTGGCCGGGCGCTGGCTCCTCCACTGCTCACCAGTCTATGGTCAAGTGGGCGAGGAGGGTTTTAATAGAATTAGACTTGTCTTAATTTTTTCTTAATGTTCATTATGCCCTTAATTATGAAGGGAAACAGAAATAATTAAGACAAGTCTAACTCTATTGAACCCCCGGATTGTCCTCCCCCACTTGACCATAGACCGGTGAGAGTGCTTCAACGCTGGGGCACACATCTTTCCCACTGCCTTCTCATCGGCAGCTTTAGGCTGGTCGTAATGATAGTATCATATGTAGTATCATGCATGCTGTTAAATTGTGATCCAAATTCTAGTACCGGGTTGGACTAGACGTAGTACAACCGGTGTGGGCTTTTGCGTTGGCGTCGACGCGTACGAGTACAACTCGTTTACTTGTCCTACAAGGACTCCCATGTATTGCCCTCTTATATACCCCATGTAGTCGCACCTCAGACGGCCTGTCGTCTCGTGCTTATAATACTCCTTCTCATAGTGATTGCGCCTTCGTGCGTCCATGGTTTTCTCCCGCAAGGGTTTCCACGTAAAAATCCGTGTCTCTCTGTCTCGTTTATTCTCGTTATTATCTAACAAGTGGTATACAGAGCCAAGTTTCAGATACGAGTTTGAGACGAGAAGTTAGGGTTGCGTGCGCCGCCGCATCGTGACCAGGCGATCCGGCTTCGGATCGATTTCAAATACGTTGTACGAAGCCGAGTTCGAGGAGAAGGCGATCCGCGATCTTACTAGCGGTCGTCCTCGCGTTCTGCACGCAGCCTACGCTGCGTGATCTGCTGCTGCTATTTCTACGCCGAGCTGCCGCTGTCGGCTCCACGTACAGGATCAAGTCCAAAGGCTGTTTTTCGATCGTGACGTGGAGACAGGAATCAAGTACTACTAGTACTCACGATTTTTAAGGTCTGGTTAATCTAGTAGCCTTGCTACTTCACGTGAAGGACAAGATCTGCTACTTCCTCACGTGGGACCAAAGAAACGTGTCACTTCAAGTTTTTTGTTCTTTGGTAGATTGGTCTGCTACGTCCACTGCCTATACTACCAGATGCTATCTGTTTTAGTTCTTTGATCCGCATATTAAATTCTGTTAAGGATTTTTCTGCCGCCTTGTACTACTTTGTGTACACAGCTTTATCTGCTCATGGCTTCCATGAAGTACGATTTTCCGCTGCTGGATCGTGACACAAGGTTTACCCTATGACAAGTCAAGATGCGGGCGTTGTTGGCACAGGCCGACTATGATGTAGCACTGGATAGTTTTGGGAAGAAGCGAATTGAGGACTGGACTGCTGAGGAGAAAAGAATTGATTGTAAGGCTTTGTCACAAATTCAACTCCATTTGCATAATAATATTTTGCAGGAAGTTTTGAGCGAGAAAACTGCCGCCGCTCTATGGTTAAAGCTGGAAGGGATTTGCATGACTAAAGATCTCACCAGCAAGATGCATCTGAAGCAAAAATTATTCCTGCACAGGTTACCCGAGGGAGGTAATGTTTTGAATCATATTTCAGAATTTAAAGAGATCATATCCGATCTAGCTGCAATGGAGGTTAAGTATGAAGAGGAAGATACTGCTTTAATGTTACTTTGTTCACTACCAAGTTCTTATACCAATTTTAGAGACACCATATTATACAGTCGTGATACTCTCACACTTGATACTGCTTTAATGATGAGTGGGTACTTGATACTGCATGTACTTTTCATATGTGTCCACATAGAGATTGGTTTAATACTTTTGATTCCATTACTTCTGCTGGTTCCGTTTTGGGTTTTGATAATTCACCATGCAAGATTGAAGGCATAGGTTCTATTCGAATCAAGATGTTTGATGGCATAATCAGAACTTTGACAGATGTTCGGTATATTCCGAAGATGAAGAGAAATCTTATTTCTATGAGTGCCCTTGATGCAAAGGGATACAAGTATTCAGGTGGAGATAGTGTTTTGAAAGTCACCAAAGGTTCCCTTGTTGTGATGAAAGGTGACTTAAGTTCGACCAATGGCCTTTATTACCTTCGAGGTTCTACAGTTTCAGGTAATGCTACTCCAGTTGTTTCAAAGAAATCTGATTGTGATGCTGCTAACCTTTGGCATGTGCGTCTTGGACATATGAGTGAACTTGGTTTAGCAGAGTTAAATAAGAGAGGTCTTCTTGATGGATATGAACCTGGTAAATTGAAATTTTGTGAGCATTGTATCTTCGGCAAGCACAAGCGGGTGAAGTTCAATACTTCGACTCATACAACCGAAGGTATTCTTGATTATGTGCATTCTGATTTATGGGGACCATCTCGCAGAAAGTCACTAGGTGGTGCTAGTTATATGCTGACTATTATTGATGATTATTCGAGAAAAGTTTGGCCTTATTTCTTGAAGCATAAATATGAAGCATTCTCAGCATTTAAGGAGTGGAAGATTATGATTGAAAGACAAACTGAAAAGAAGGTAAAGATACTTCGCACTGATAATGGTATGGAATTCTGTTCTAAGCAATTTAAGAATTATTGCAAGTCTGAAGGCATTGTCAGACATTACACCGTTTCTTATACTCCTCAACAAAACGGTGTTGCTGAGCGTATGAACAGGAACATTATTTCCAGAGCCCGTTGCATGTTGTCCAATGCAGGTTTGCATAGGCGTTTTTGGGCTGAGGCCGCTTCCACTGCTTGTTATCTCATTAATCGTTCACCATCTATTGCTCTTAATAAGAAAACTCCAATTGAGGTATGGTCTGGTTCACCTGCTGATTATTCACAGTTGAGAGTTTTTGGTTGCACTGCTTATGCTCATGTTGATAATGGAAAGTTGGAGCCTAGGGCTGTTAAGTGCATCTTTCTTGGTTATAAGTCTGGTGTTAAAGGTTTTAAATTATGGAATCCTGAAACCCAGAAGGTTGTTATTAGCAGAAATGTTATCTTTAATGAATCTTCTATGTTACATGATGTTTCATCTACTAATTTTCCAGTTGAGAGTGAACAGCAGCCTCCTATTCAGCAGCCTACTGTTCAGGTGGAGCATGTTATTGATTCAGGTGATACATCTCATAATGAAATTGTTGATGCACATGATGAACCCGTCATTAATGATGATCATGTCACTCCCACTCCAAACCAGCCTATTGTTCCACCCAGTTGGAATCTTGCACGTGACAGAGTTAGGCGGGGTACTAACAAACCTGACAGGTTAATTGAAGAGTGCAATATTGTTTCTTTTGCTTTATCTGTTGCAGAAGAAATTGAAGGTAATGCTGAGCCTTCTTCATATTCCGAGGCTATTATTTCTAGTGATAGTAATAAGTGGATGACCGCTATGCATGATGAGATGGAATCACTTGAAAAGAATGGCACTTGGGATTTAGTAAGATTACCTAGAGAGAAGAAACCTATTCGTTGCAAGTGGGTTTTCAAGAGGAAAGAAGGTGTTTCTTCTAATGATAAGACAAGATATAAAGCAAGGTTAGTTGCTAAAGGTTACAGTCAGATTCCAGGTATTGACTATAACGAAGTCTTTTCTCCTGTTGTGAAGCATAGCTCTATTCGCACTTTACTCAGTATTGTTGCCATGCATGATCTTGAGCTTGAACAATTGGATGTTAAAACTTCATTCTTACATGGAGAATTAGAAGAGGATATTTATATGGAACAACCTGAAGGTTTTGTTATTCCTGGAAAAGAAAAGCTTGTCTGTAAGTTAAAGAAATCTCTTTATGGATTGAAGCAATCCCCGAGACAGTGGTACAAGAGATTTGACACCTTTATGCTCTCTCAAGGTTTCAAAAGGTCTAATTATGATAGTTGTGTTTATTTGAAAACTGTCAAAGGTTCAACTATTTATTTGCTCCTTTATGTTGATGATATGCTAATTGCTGCAAAGAGTATGTCAGATATTGATGAACTAAAGAAGCAATTGAGTAATGAATTTGAGATGAAGGATTTGGGTGCAGCAAAGAAAATACTTGGCATGGAAATATCCAGAGATAGACCGTCTGGAAAAGTGTATCTAAGTCTGAAGGGATATATTGATAAAGTTCTTCGTCGTTTTAATATGCATAATGCCAAGCCAGTAAGTACTCCGTTAGCTGCACACTTCAAATTATCATCAGCTTTATGTCCTAAGTCAGATGCCGATATTGAGTACATGTCTAGAGTTCCCTATTCGAGTGCAGTTGGTTCACTTATGTATGCCATGGTTTGTTCTCGTCCGGATTTATCATATGCATTGAGTGTTGTCAGTAGATACATGGCTAATCCTGGAAAAGAGCATTGGAGAGCAGTTCAGTGGATTTTCAGATACCTACGTGGTACTTCTAATGCTTATTTACAGTTTGAGAAATCTAGAGATGGACTTGTTGGTTTTGTTGATTCTGATTTTGCTGGTGATTTGGATAAGAGAAGATCACTCACAGGTTATGTTTTCACCATTGGAGGTTGTGCTGTGAGTTGGAGAGCAACTTTGCAGTCTATTGTTGCTTGTTCCACTACTGATGCCGAGTATATGGCTATTTCTGAGTCATGCAAAAAAGCTATCTGGTTGAGAGGTTTGTACACTGAGCTTTGTGGAGATTCATCTTGCCCTACCATATTTTCTGACAGTCAAAGTGCCATATATCTTACAAAGAATCCAATGTATCATGAGAGGACAAAGCACATTGATGTCAGATTTCATTATATTCGAGATGTTGTTGCTGAAGGCGATTTGAAGGTATGCAAGATTAGTACTCATGATAATCCTGCTGATATGATGACAAAGCCAGTTCCGACCAATAAGTTTGAGCTTTGCTCAGGCTTAGTTGGTATTTCTCACTAGTCCTATAGACTTTGACGCACAAGGTGTTTATGCTGATTTGGATGGAGTTATTCACTTTCTTCGACTACTGGAGGGAATTTGGCTCAAGGTGGAGACTGTTAAATTGTGATCCAAATTCTAGTACCGGGTTGGACTAGACGTAGTACAACCGGTGTGGGCTTTTGCGTTGGCGTCGACGCGTACGAGTACAACTCGTTTACTTGTCCTACAAGGACTCCCATGTATTGCCGTCTTATATACCCCATGTAGTCGCACCTCAAACGGCCTGTCGTCTCGTGCTTGTAATACTCCTCCTCATAGTGATTGCGCCTTCGTGCGTCCGTGGTTTTCTCCCGCAAAGGTTTCCACATAAAAATCCGTATCTCTCTGTCTCGTTTATTCTCGTTATTATCTAACACATGCCAACTAGTCAATTTTAATGAGGTGTCATAGCTTTAAATGAAGAAAAAGAGGGTGTAGTATCATATCATAATACCGTATCATATTAAATGCTAAACTACCTTGTGTCATGCATGGCAATAAATAAAGTACTATATGATACTATGCATTAAGGAGGTAGTATCATATACTAGTATCATATGCATGATACTAGTATGTGATATTCCCATTATAACCAGCCTTAGGCGTAGGCAATGTCCCAGAAACCCGGTCACGAGGAATGAACGCCACAAGGTACTAGCGCACGTCGCGAGACAACTTTCGGATCAACGGCCAGTTCACTCTCATCTAGCTGGCCGCTCCCACCGTCCAGTTTCGTGGGCGCTATGCTCAAGGTCGCCCTCTAATTGGAATTCAAGTCTGGATTTTTTTGGTCTTAATTGAGAGTGCCATTCAATTAGAAAAAACAGATTTAGGGATCATACATCCAAGCGTATGCTCTGCGCTGGAATATGGCAATGAGGAGCTCGTCATGGACTCATAGTTGTGACTGTTCGCAGCTTGTTGTTCTTGGTCGGAGGGCTCTTTAACCTCCTCAGCGCTCCTTTGGTTTGTAGGAATTTTATAGAAATTCTATAGGATAGGATTTACAAAGGAAAATTTTCTTTGAAGCCCTTTGGTTTGTAGGAATGGATTCCTATTCCTATGTAGGATAAGATTCAGGTCTTCTTTGGTTTGGAGGAATTTCGTACGATTTTCACAGGATAGGATTTCTATAGGAAAAATTCCTTTAGAGCTCTTTGGTTTGTAGGAACGAAATCCTATTCCTATGGAGGAATTCTTCCTATCCTTCACATTTCATAGGAAAATAAACATTAACCTAGACTCAATGGAAAAAATCCTATGATGTGAATCAAAGGGCATCTCATTTTCTATTCCTATGCATAGGATTTGAGATGCATGTCATCTCATTTTCTATGACTTTCCTATTCTTATGATTTTTCAATCCTATGAACCAAAGGAGGCCTCAATCCTTCACATTTTGTAGGAAAAAAAACATTAGCCTAGACTCAATGGAAAAATTCCTATCTTATGCACCAAATGACATCTCTTTCTCTATAGGAATTGAGATGCATGTCATCTCACCTCCTATGATTTTCCTATTCCTATAATATTTCTATCCTATGAACCAAAGGAGGCCTCAAGGTATTCAATATGCATTAGATGATGTCCGGAGCTCAAGCAAGTGAGCAGCGACGCAGGAGCGGCTATGGCGGGGCGGGGATGCATGGGTCGCGCTTAGTGGGCTGGGACAGCGAGCTGGCAGAGATGCACGGAGGGCATTAGTTAGGTCCTAATTAATTGCCTAGCAAATCAGAGGATTAATTAGATCGACAGAAATACATTACTACTCCCTCCTTTACGGTTTATAGGGCTTATCTCAAAATTTTAGTTTTTCCATTATATAAGGCTCAATTTGGTTGTTTCCCATCACATGTTCAGATTCCAAGATGCATTAAATCATTGCATGCAAGTATTAAGAGAAAATTGACCAATACATGTAATTTATGCATGCATGCATTGCAATTAATGCATTGGCAAACATACTTTTTTGAGGAAAACTAGCACATATGCCCGTGCGTTGCAACGGAAGATTTTTTTTTTTGCAAGAAGCATCGTGAGAGGTAATTGATGTGTTCATCAAAATGGTCTCAGCAGCGGTGGGGCGACATAGCGAGGAGTTGCGGTGTTCCCACGTGTCATGTTTGGCCCGCGAGATCTTCATAGTGATGGGGTTGGTCGGTGTGGTGGGCACCACTCAACTCGTGCCTTTTTTTCCTCCGGGTCCGCCTCCGTGTTTAGCTTATGGTTGCCTTCTCATTTTGTGGCTGCACGGTGACCTTCGGAGCATAGTGGTTTCGACGACACTGTCCTATGATGGCGTAACCGGATGGATTACTAATTTAGTGAACCCCATTTCATTGCCATAATCGGCGTATAACCAGGTAGTCTCTGCTTTACCAGGGATTATTTTCTTTAATTATTTTAGTGCTTACTTGCCTACATTTTTTTAATCAAAGCCAAACCAACATATCCTCTTTTATTGGCATGTGCCTATAATTTCTTTTAATTATAGCCAACCAACATATTCTCTTTTATCGTCGAATGGCAAGTGGAATGCACAACAGTTCGCGTCCGGGTTAGGCCACTGGCAGTTAACCAAACCACGTGTGTTTGTAAGACACGAATAAAAGTCCAAAACAACCGCTGAGTTGAAAGAGTAGACTCATGACCTCAATATCTCGAACACGTGCTGATAGCCATTCGAACAAACAGGTCCTGCTAAAAAATGGCCAAAACGAATGTTTAAGAACATAATGTAGCGTAGCATTTGAAACATTTTTTCATTGTTTTATCTTTTTTAAGATTTTCAAAAAATAAAGTAAAAATTATTGAATTCCGATTATTCTTCGAAATATGAACAATTTTTTAAATCCTGATTCTTTTTCTAAAAAAATGCGAGCATTGTTTTTGAAAATTTCATTAAATTTGACAAAATATGAACAAAACTGGAAATGGTTTTTTAAAATTCACAAACATGAACCTCCTTTTAAGAAAACATTTTTTTTAATTCATGAAAATGGAAACATGTTTTGAACATTGAAAACAATTTTTTAAACGTGTTTTTCAAACACAAACAATAGTTTAAATTTGTGAACACTTCAATAAGCATGAATATTTTCTAATTTGTATAATTTTCTAAAATACAATTTATTCTGAAAATCTCAAACCATTTTGGAAAATGTAAACACTTTTTTAAAACTTCGAACATTTTTTTAGTTTTGAAAAAAATGGAATGAGTATAAAAAATTTAAAGATCCAAACATATTTCAAAATTGGTGCAAAATTTTGAATTCTGCTGATATTATGAAAATTTAAACAAAAATGGAATTCTGAAAAAAATGAAATATAGAATTTATGAAAAAACAGAAAAAGAAAAAAGAAAAATAAATTTGGATAGAAAAATATAAAAAAGAAGAATAAATGGAAAAAACGAAAATAAAAACAGAAACAGAATAGAGAAAAAATGAGAATGGGCGGACCCAATTTTGGCGCCATGTGCGTAATTTGAACTATTTGCTGCCCTGCGCGGTAAATAATGTTTTTTCAGATGAATGGGCAGGAAAGAAACGGGCTTGCTTTCCTGGACCGAAGCATGTGCGGCCCACGTACAAATTTCGGAATAAAATTGTTTTTCCTTTCTAACAGATGGACGCACAAAAATTTAGTACCACCTTGGATAGAACATAAATCTTTTCGGTGATGAACGGATAAAAAAATTGGAGAAACGCACCTTGCTTTATTAGTAGGTATAGATATAGATAAGAGCATTAATTGGGTGCTTTGGCAAACTACAAAAAGTATTCCACCACTCACCATCTATCTTGGTTGGTGAGATTTTTAAATTGAGCCTTATAAATCGGAAAGGAGGGAGTAGTATTTAGAATACCCACAGTGAAAATAACATAGGTGGTAAGATAACATTTATCTAGACAGAATAGATGACATCGCTATTGGAATTAACCACGATAACAATGTCCGGCTCGGACTGGTGCAATTCCAAATAGATTAGGACTCGTATTGTTAGCTTTTACTGCTATATATATGTGTGTAATCTACCCCTGTAAACCTGTACTGAACCAGATCAAAAGAAATAAATATAGGACCGACACGATCCTATTGCCATAACTCACGTGTGCTCTGCTCCTGTTCTCGTGCATAGCTAGCTTTGAGATCGATCCAGCAGCCAACTAGGTGTTACGAACATGCTTGTGTTAGTTAGCTTGAGAATCCACACTGGTAGAAAACGAGGCTTCCATACGCCTCCATTAGTCCCCAAAACAATCGAACCGCGACCAAAGGGGTCTTTAGTCGCGGTTCGGGAGAAGACCCGCGACCAACTACCTGGGCCCAGCGTGCTCGGTCGACAGCTGGTGGACGGAAGGGGCTTTAGTCCCGGTTGGCGTGGCCAACCGGGACTAAAGGTCCCAGAAGGCCTTTAGTCGCGGTTGGCCAAGCCAACCGGGACTAAAGCCCATCCAGCTGGCGGACGGGAGGGGCTTTAGTCCCGGTTGGCCTGGCCAACCGCGACTATAGGCCCATCCCTATATATACTCAGCTCACTTCACTTCACTCGGCTCACTTCATAATTTTCAGAAGGTGGTGGTGGGGTGGTGGTGGGTTTGCTTTTGGTTTCTCCTATGCACACAAGGTGTTTGATGAAATGCCCGAGAGCCTGAAACAAGCCACATTTGAGCTTTCTCATTTATTTTTCCTCCGCGATCGCGGTTAGCAACTCGAACCTTTCATGTGTCATTGATAAAATACGCATGTGTGTAGTTCATTGTTTAATTTGTATTATTTCTAGCTAGTTAGTTTAACAAATGCATGATGGTTAATTATATACTTTATATAATAATAATGCAGATGAATCGGCAATGGATGTACGGTTCCCGACTCTCCGGCGAGTTCACTACGGGTTTGAAAGATTTCCTCGTAGTGGCAAATGCGAACAAGCAGCAAGGTTTTATTATCTGTCCATGTGCTGTCTGTAAGAATGAGAAGGGTTACTCCTCCTCAAGAAGAGTTCACATGGACCTGCTTAAGCATGGTTTCATGCCAAGCTATTATTGTTGGACCAAGCATGGAGAAAGAGGGGTTAGAATGGAAGAAGATGAAGAAGGGGATGATATCGATGACAACTATCGTGATCTTTTCGGTGATACTTTCATGGAGGATGATGCTGAAGGTGTGGAAGGGTTAGGTGAAGGTGAAGAAGAGGCACATGATGAGCCCGCTGATGATCTTGGTCGGACCATTGCTGATGCACGGAGACGCTGCGAAACTGACAAGGAGAGGGAGAATTTGGATCGCATGTTAGAGGATCACAAAAAGTCGTTGTATCCAGGATGCGATAATAGTCTGAAAAAGCTGGGCTGCACACTGGATTTGCTAAAATGGAAGGCACAGGAAGGTGTAGGTGACTCATCATTTGAAAATTTGCTGAAAATATTGAAGCATATGTTGCCGAAGAATAATGAGTTGCCCGCCAGTACGTACGAAGCAAAGAAGGTTGTCTGCCCTCTAGGTTTAGAGGTTCAGAAGATACATGCATGCATTAATGACTGCATCCTCTACCGCGGTGAATACGAGAATTTGAATGAATGCCCTGTATGCACTGCATTGCGTTATAAGATCAGAGGCGATGACCCTGGTGACGATGTTGAGGGCGAGAAACCCAGGAAGAGGGTTCCCGCCAAGGTGATGTGGTATGCTCCTATAATACCACGGGTGAAACGTCTGTTCATGAACGAAAAGCATGCCAAGTTGTTGCGATGGCACAAAGAGGACCGTTTGTCCGACGGGCAGTCGAGACACACCGCTGATGGAACGCAATGGAGAAAGATCGACAGAGTTTTCAAAGATTTTGCAGCTGACGCAAGGAACTTAAGATTTGGTCTAAATACTGATGGCATTAATCCTTTTGGCGAGCAGAGCTCCAACCATAGCACCTGGCCCGTGACTCTATGCATCTACAACCTTCCTCCTTGGTTGTGCATGAAGCGGAAGTTCATTGTGATGCCAATTCTCATCCAAGGCCCTAAGCAACCCGGTAACGACATCGATGTGTACCTAAGGCCATTAGTTGAAGAACTTTTACAGTTGTGGGCGAAACCTGGTGTACGTGTCTGGGATGAGCACAAAGGAGAGGAATTTGACCTACGAGCGTTGCTTTTTGTAACCATCAACGATTGGCCTGCTCTCAGTAACCTTTCGGGACAGAAAAATAAGGGATACAATGCATGCACGCACTGCTTACATGAGACTGAAAGTGTACGTTTGGTTAATTGTAAGAAGAACGTGTACCTGGGTCATCGTCGATTTCTTCCCCGAAATCATAATGTAAGAAAGAAAGGCAAGCATTTCAACGGGAAGGCAGATCACCGGCCGAAGCCTGCGGAACGTACTGGTCCTGAGATATTTGATATGGTCAAGGATTTGAAAGTCATCTTTGGAAAGGGTCCTGCCGGACAATCAGTTCCGCGGGGAGTTGACGGGCACGCACCCATGTGGAAGAAGAAATCTATATTTTGGGAGCTAGAATATTGGAAAGTCCTAGATGTCCGCTCTGCAATCGACGTGATGCATGTTACGAAGAATATTTGCGTGAACCTGCTAAGCTTCTTGGGCGTGTATGGGAAGACAAATGATACAAAGGAAGCACGGCAGGACCAGCAACTTTTGAAAGACCCAGATGACCGGCATCCGGAATGGTTTCAAGGTCGTGCCAGCTACGCTCTTACCAAAGAAGAGAAGGTCATTTTTTTTGAATGCCTGAGCAGTATGAAGGTCCCGTCTGGCTTCTCGTCGAATATAAAGGGAATAATAAACATGCCGGAGAAAAAGTTCCAAAACCTGAAGTCTCACGACTGCCACGTGATTATGACGCAATTGCTTCCGATTGCTTTGGGGGGGCTCCTACCGGAAAATGTTCGAGTAGCCATTGTGAAGCTATGTGCATTCCTCAATGCAATCTCTCAGAAGGTAATCAATCCAAAAGATCTACCACGGTTACAGAACGATGTGGTCCAATGCCTTGTCAGTTTCGAGTTGGTGTTCCCACCATCCTTCTTCAATATTATGACGCACCTCCTGGTCCACCTAGTCGAAGAGATTTCCATTCTCGGTCCTGTATTTCTACACAATATGTTCCCCTTTGAGAGGTTCATGGGAGTATTAAAGAAATATGTTCGTAACCGTGCTAGGCCAGAAGGAAGCATCTCCAAGGGCCATCAAAATGAGGAGGTAATTGAGTTCTGTATTGACTATGTTCCTGACCTTAAGCCGATTGGTATTCCTCAATCGCGGCACGAGGGGAGACTAAGTGGAAAAGGCAAGATCGGAAGGGATACCACGATATGTATGGACGGTCATTCTATGACTGAAGCACACCACACAGTTCTGCAAAATTCCAGCTTGGTGGCTCCATACTTCGAGCAATACAAGAATATTTTACGCTCGGACAACCCGGGGAAGCCTGAATCCTGGATTAGAAAGGCCCACATGGAGACTTTCGGCAGTTGGTTGCGAAAACATTTAATGAATGACAATGATGTTGGAGATCAGCTGTACATGTTGGCCAAGAAACCATCTTCGACTATAACGACTTTCCAAGGGTACGAGATAAATGGGAATACATTTTACACCATCGCCCAAGATAAAAAGAGCACCAACCAAAACAGTGGTGTCCGCTTTGATGCAGCAACCGAGAATGGGCAAAAGGTCACATATTATGGTTACATAGAGGAGATATGGGAACTTGACTATGGACCCTCCTTTAAGGTCCCTTTGTTCCGGTGCAAATGGTTCAAGCTAACAGGAGGTGGGGTAAAGGTGGACGAGCAATACGGAATGACAATGGTGGATTTCAACAATCTTGGTTACCTTGACGAACCATTCGTCCTTGCCAAAGATGTCGCTCAGGTTTTTTATTTGAAGGACATGAGTAGCAAACCGAGGAAACGGAAAGATAAGAAAACGATCAGTACATCATGCGATGATCCAAAGCGCCACATTGTTCTTTCAGGGAAAAGAAACATCGTGGGAGTGGAGGACAAGACAGACATGTCAGAAGATTATAATATGTTTGGTGAAATTCCGCCCTTCAAAGTGAACACTGACCCAAGCATTAAGTTAAATGATGAGGATGCTCCATGGATACGGCACAATCGTAAGCAAGCAGGGACGTACAAGGGAAGAATTGATGTGTAATAATTTATTGTACCAAACTTTGTATTTGATCGAACCTTCAAGGAATTTTAAAATGAATTAGTTTTATTTTTCTGATTTTTTTTATATATAATTGTATTTTTAAGATTTTAAAATGTCAGAAGATTTTAAAAAAGGAAAAAGGCAGAAAGGAAAAAAAAGAAGAAAAACAAGAAAAGGGAAGAAACAAATAGAAGAAAAAAACAGAAGAAAAAAGGAAGAAAAAAACAGAAGAAAAACAAGAATTTAAAATGAATTAGTTTTATTTTTCTGATTTTTTTGATATATAATTGTATTTTTAAGATTTTAAAATGAATTAGAAACAAAATAATTTAAAATGAATTAGAAAAAACAAAAAAAAGGAGGAAGAAGAAAAGAAAGAAGAAAAAAAGGAAGAAGAAAAAACAAGAAAGAAAAAGGAAGAAGAAAAAAATGAAAACCAAATAAAAACCAAATGAAAACCAAAAGAAAGAAGAAAGTAAAAGGAAGAAGAAAAAAAGAAGAAGAAAGGAAGAAGAAAGGAAGAAGAAGAAAGAAAGTAAAAAGAAAAAGGAAAGAAGAAGAAAGAAAGAATAGAAAGGAAGAAGAAGAAAGGAAGAAAAAAAGAAAGAAAGAAGAAGAAAGAAAGAAGAAGAAAGAAAGAAAAAAGAAAAAGGAAGAAGAAGAAAGAAAGAAGAAAGGAAGAATAAGAAGAAAGGAAGAAGAAGAAAGAAAGAAGAAGAAAGGAAGAAGAAGAAAGAAAGAAGAAGAAAGGAAAAAGGAAGAAGAAAAAACTCAAGAAAAACAAAAGAAAACAAAAAAACAGAAGAAAAACAAAGGAAGAAGAAAAAAACAAAAGAAAACAAAAAAACAAACAGAAGAAAAAAAAAGGAGGAAGAAGAAAAGAAAGAAGAAAAAAAGGAAGAAGAAAAAACAAGAAAGAAAAAGGAAGAAGAAAAAAATGAAAACCAAATAAAAACCAAAAGAAAACCAAAAGAAAGAAGAAAGAAAAAGGAAGAAGAAAAAAAGAAGAAGAAACGAAGAAGAAAGGAAGAAGAAGAAAGAAAGTAAAAAGAAAAAGGAAAGAAGAAGAAAGAAAGAATAGAAAGGAAGAAGAAGAAAGGAAGAAGAAGAAAGAAAGAAGAAGAAAGAAAGAAGAAGAAAGAAAGAAAAAAGAAAAAGGAAGAAGAAGAAAGAAAGAAGAAAGGAAGAAGAAGAAAGGAAGAAGAAGAAAGAAAGAAGAAGAAAGGAAGAAGAAAAAGAAGAAAAACAAGAAAAAGGAAAAAACAAACAGAAGAAAAAAACAGAAGAAAAAAGGAAGAAAAAAACAGAAGAAAAACAAGAATTTAAAATGAATTAGTTTTATTTTCTGATTTTTTTGATATATAATTGTATTTTTAAGATTTTAAAATGAATTAGAAACAAAATAATATAAACTTTAATAAAATAAAATAATTATCATAAAGTAAAATAAATAAGTAATTATCATAAAGTAAAAATAAATAAGTAATTAGAAACAAAATAAAATAAAATAAATAAGTTTTTTGTTGTAAGTAGAAACAAAACAAAATAAATAAAGCAAAAATGAAAACAAAAAACAGGCAAAAAATAAAGAATATGCCACCTACTGGGCCACCACGGCTTGAATACGACTAGAAACCCATTAATGGGCCAGGATTCAGGCCCGCAGAAGGCCCAGTAGGCCCACAGGCACATAGTAACAGAATAGGCCCGTAAGCCTGCATTCGAGAGGAGCTCGAAGTGGTGAGCGCAGCCGCGCTTATAAACCACTGTCGAAGCCTCTCGGCTAGCGAGGTGGGACTAAACATCCCACCGCACCGCGCCAGTTCAGCACAGACCCTTTAGTCCCGGCTGGGGAGGCGGACCGCGACTAAAGGGTCTTTCTGCGTGGGAAAGGAAGCGGCGCCAAAACCCTTTAGTCGCGGTTGGGGAGGGGGACCGCGACTAAAGGGCCTTTAGTCGCGGTCCCCCTCCCCAACCGCGACTAAAGGGTACCTTTAGTCACGGTCCTCCTCCCCAACCGCGACTAAAGGTGCGTCTATATATACTGCACTTAGCCGATCTCCTCTGTCTCCCCAACGCCGATCGACGCCGACGCTGAAGCCCTGCCCCGACGCCGACGCCGACGCCGAAGCCCTGCCCCGACGCCGACGCCGACGCCGAAGCCCTGCGCGCCGCCGCCCCCGTCCCCAGTGAGCGCCGCCTCCGCCCGTGCCTGCCCTTGCTCGCCGCCCTTGCCCGCCGCCCTCCGCCCTGCCGCCCGCCGCCCTCCGCCCTCCGCCCGCCGCCCGACGCCCTGCCGCCCTCCGCCCGCCGCCCGCCGCCCTGCCTGCCGTCCTCCGCAGGAAGAAAGAAAGAATAGAAAGGAAGAAGAAGAAAGGAAGAAGAAGAAAGAAAGAAGAAGAAAGAAAGAAGAAGAAAGAAAGAAAAAAGAAAAAGGAAGAAGAAGAAAGGAAGAAGAAAGAAAGAAGAAGAAAGGAAGAAGAAGAAAGAAAGAAGAAGAAAGGAAAAAGGAAGAAGAAAAAACTCAAGAAAAACAAAAGAAAACAAAAAAACAGAAGAAAAACAAAGGAAGAAGAAAAAAACAAAAGAAAACAAAAAAAACAAACAGAAGAAAAAAACAAAAAAAAGGAGGAAGAAGAAAAGAAAGAAGAAAAAAAGGAAGAAGAAAAAACAAGAAAGAAAAAGGAAGAAGAAAAAAATGAAAACCAAATAAAAACCAAATGAAAACCAAAAGAAAGAAGAAAGAAAAAGGAAGAAGAAAAAAAGAAGAAGAAAGGAAGAAGAAAGGAAGAAGAAGAAAGAAAGTAAAAAGAAAAAGGAAAGAAGAAGAAAGAAAGAATAGAAAGGAAGAAGAAGAAAGGAAGAAGAAGAAAGAAAGAAGAAGAAAGAAAGAAAAAAGAAAAAGGAAGAAGAAGAAAGAAAGAAGAAAGGAAGAAGAAGAAAGGAAGAAGAAGAAAGAAAGAAGAAGAAAGGAAAAAGGAAGAAGAAGAAAGGAAGAAGAAGAAAGAGGAAGAAGAAAGGAAGAAGAAGAAAAAAAGAATTTTTACTTAAAGAATCTTATTTTTTAATTCCTCCTCCTCTATGTCCCCTTAATCTTATTTTTTAATTCCTTTATACTTAAAGAATTTTTACTACATGCAGGAGTGACATATGGCGGACGACAGAACCGAGCCGCTTAGGGATCCGGAGGCTGAACGTTATTTAATGGACATCATCAACAACGAGATTCCTTATGTGCCGGGCTCAGAATATGAGCAACAAGAGGATGTAGTCTCTTCTTATATGAACCTTGACGGTGACGATGATCGAGAAGGTGAAGGAACGGACATTGTCGACGGAGGTCAACCGTCAACAACCGACGATCTCCAATTGCAAGAAGCAACCACCTCCGGCGAGGTATCTATATACATTGAGAGCCTCTCGTGATACAAACTTACTGAAATGTGAATACATATGTATTAACGCGCGCGACTCTCTTTCTTTTTTTAGCCCTCCGGATCGAGTACGACAAAGCAGCGTGGCAAATCCAAGGCGATGAAAACAGGAGAAACATATGGCATTGAGTCTGTCAGTGAAACCGGCAAGCCCCTACAGCACACCTCAAAGTTTGTCAACCAATGCGGAGTCGTTGTTAGAGACAACGTCCCGATCACCGTCCAGGAATGGAAAGAGCCAAAGAAGGCACGTCTTGGTTTCAGTTTTGTCGACAAGAGAACGAAAAAGGATTGCTGGAGAAAGCTTATGGAACATTTCATTCTACCTCCGGAATACAACAAAGTCGATGAATTCGGTAACGAGGTTCCGGGTGGACGTCAGAGGAGGAGGCTAGTTAAAGAGTTCGCTCTTCAGAAGATGGCCGATGCATTCCGGAACTTCAAGAAAAATTTAACCCGTGACTATGTCAACAAGGGCAAGACTCCGGATTTCAATGGACAATATGAGAAACTGAAAGATGATTGGCCAGAATTTGTTAGGCAAAAGCAATCGGACCATTTCAAGGAAATATCGAAAAAAAATAAGGATAATGCGGCTAAGAAAAAGTACCATCATATTATGGGGCCAGGAGGATACCGCCTTGCGGACCCTAGGTGGCAGAAGATGGAGGAGGACCTGAGGGTGCGAGGAATCCCTCTAGGTACAGAGGGATGGGACCCAAGGGCCAAAAGCTGGTGGTACGGGCATGGGGGATCGCTAGACCCGGAGACAGGGGTGTGTGTTCACCGGCATCGATGCTTTGCTCCGACCCAAGCCCTTATTGACGCAATGACCCAAGCTCAAGCGGGCTTGATCAAGTTCAACAGAGAGAAAGACGCACTGACTTTAGCCCTCGGGAATGATGAACACGGAGGACGTGTACGAGGCAAAGGCAAAGTTTCATGGAAAGTAGGGTTTTCCCAGGACAATGACCCGTACGGTTACAGAAGCCGTAAGAGAAAGACGGACCGGGATGCAGATCTTATGACGAAGTTTGCATCGGAACTCCATGAGTTGAAGCAGACCGTGCATGAACTATTGAAAGAAAAATCGGCTGCAGGGCCGCATGAAGATCATGAAGCGGATTGCGGAAGCCAGCAGCGGAGAAGCGGCGTGGCTTCCACGGATGCCCCGCCTGGTGCTAGTGCACCGATGATCGAGATTCGTGCACCGGAACCTCACTACCCCGTGGATGATGTAAAGAAGATGAAAGACTGTGATCTGCATTATCCCGTGGGGAACGTTTCCACGAAGGTAGCTAGCGGCAGTGCTTTACCCTGTAAACCTGGAGCACTCCACCACAACAACCCCATTCCATATGGCTATGCTTGTGTCACGGTGGAAGACATAGTCCAAGGGTTTGAGGACCTGGAGATTGACAAACCTACACCCGAAGGGGATAGCAGACTTGGAGATGTCAAGCGCCAGTTCATTCTATGGAAAAAGAAGTACATAGTGTTTCCAGACGAGGCGCCAAGGCTAGCAAGTCCACCCCCCTCCGATGGTGGTGGTGGTGGTGGCGGTGGTGGCGGTGGTGGTGGTCGTGGTGGTTCACCTACACCTCCTTCACGCCATTCGACGCCGTCCCCCGATCCACAACCTCCGGCGGGTACGACGCCCCCCAATCCTCCTTCGGCGGGTACGACGCCCCCCAATCCACCTCCGGCAAAGAAGCAGAAGCAGGCGGACAGCAAGGAAACCTGCTCCTGGACTATTAACCCGGACCCTTATGTACCTAAGACCACAAGGGTACCGGAGCCATCGCTGAAGCCTCTCCTCCTAAAAATGGAATGAGTATAAAAAATTTAAAGATCCAAACATATTTCAAAATTGGTGCAAAATTTTGAATTCTGCTGATATTATGAAAATTTAAACAAAAATGGAATTCTGAAAAAAATGAAATATAGAATTTATGAAAAAACAGAAAAAGAAAAAAGAAAAATAAATTTGGATAGAAAAATATAAAAAAGAAGAATAAATGGAAAAAACGAAAATAAAAACAGAAACAGAATAGAGAAAAAACGAGAACGGGCGGACCCAATTTTGGCGCCATGTGCGTAATTTGAACTATTTGCCGCCCTGCGCGGTAAATAATGTTTTTTCAGATGAACGGGCAGGAAAGAAACGGGCTTGCTTTCCTGGACCGAAGCATGTGCGGCCCACGTACAAATTTCGGAATAAAATTGTTTTTCCTTTCTAACAGATGGACGCACAAAAATTTAGTACCACCTTGGATAGAACATAAATCTTTTCGATGATGAACGGATGAAAAAATTGGAGAAACGCACCTTGCTTTATTAGTAGGTATAGATATAGATAAGAGCATTAATTGGGTGCTTTGGCAAACTACAAAAAGTATTCCACCACTCACCATCTATCTTGGTTGGTGAGATTTTTAAATTGAGCCTTATAAATCGGAAAGGAGGGAGTAGTATTTAGAATACCCACAGTGAAAATAACATAGGTGGTAAGATAACATTTATCTAGACAGAATAGATGACATCGCTATTGGAATTAACCACGATAACAATGTCCGGCTCGGACTGGTGCAATTCCAAATAGATTAGGACTCGTATTGTTAGCTTTTACTGCTATATATATGTGTGTAATCTACCCCTGTAAACCTGTACTGAACCAGATCAAAAGAAATAAATATAGGACCGACACGATCCTATTGCCATAACTCACGTGTGCTCTGCTCCTGTTCTCGTGCATAGCTAGCTTTGAGATCGATCCAGCAGCCAACTAGGTGTTACGAACATGCTTGTGTTAGTTAGCTTGAGAATCCATCCAGCAGCCAACTAGCTAGCTTGGCACATAGGATCTCTCGCCCGAAAGTACATGCCGACGAATCGCGTCGTATACGTATGCTGGAAGTTGTATCGGTTTAATGTGCTAACTGTTGTATCTAAATGGCTTTTTAGCATCATGATACAAATCACATACCACCACTGCCCGAACGTTAGAACAGCGGAATGCCTGGAGGCACACTTCAAGGCACAACTGCTCTACGACTGTGAACAAAAGCAACACTCTTGATGAAACCATCACTTTGTGAAGCTTGACCTCGCAGATATTTGAATCATACAACTGCTGAAGTGGATTTCTTTGTTACGGAAAATATCCCAATGCCTCACATACCTAACGGTGGCCAAAGGAATGGTCCTCTTGCTAAATGACTGTGGAATCTCCATGAAAAACATCAATCCACATAGACTAGCTACTCAGTAGATCCATGTTTGCTATATATGTGGGCGGAAAAAGAGGATGCACCCTGCCGCACATTTATGACTTGATTATACATAATTATTCATTGATTATTCAATGGTTCACCCACTGCTCTACTTCATCTTCATCGCTCCGTTGAAAAGTAGATGAGATGGAAAATGAGAGCTTTCTTAAAAGAGATTTACCTCGTAGGAGTAAGGCAACAATATTTTCTTAGCCGTCGATTGATCAAGGTTTATGTTAGAAAATGTAAGCATTACAACTTTACAAGTATATCAATGAGCATCTTATTTCACCTCAGATGCAAGTTCTGCTCTCGTCATGATATTTTCTATGTTGGTTGGGATCTTTCTCTCGTCATCTTTTGTTATGCAAAAGGCCTCCACGTGGCATAACTCACTCTTCCTGCTTAATGAAAAGATGCGTGGAGTATCTAAAGAGAAATCGCAGGACCGAAGAAAAGAAATCAGAGGTCAGACATGTGACATTTGATTCAGTGAGTTATTTCAACCAATGAAATGAGTTCAATCAAGGTACCACTTCAATCCCCTATCTACTAAAGTACCATTGTGCAGGAAAGAACAATAATAGTCTACATTTCTGCTCAAGAGTTGACAAGAACTTCCAATTCGATGCCAGAACACACAACTGCATTAATACTGAAAGCACCTTCTACAAACTTGCAGCTCCCTTCCCCTCGACCTTCACAGGCAAAAGACTTTGATCACCAAACTGCTGGCTTGGAAGGTGTCTTGATAAACCTAAAACCTAAAGAGTTGCAGCAGTGTTTCTTTCAGGAGCAGGACTAGAAAATCATCACTATCATCTCCACAACCGGGTCTTCATCACCAGCATCTCAAAGGTTTCTCTAAAAATATATATTGCCACATGTATCAACCAATGAATGGCACTCACATTAGCCTGAACATTTAGGTATCTCATTTCTAGATACAAAATCATTAATGAACAAAGGTATCATCAAAACAGTAAAACTGAAAAGCGAACGGTTATGGTATGGATGAGAAGCGAGGATTCTACTTAAAGGGAAACACATAATTGCAAATAGTTATGGTTTGGATGCCCTACATAAGTTCTGCAGCGAACGGTTTCTTGATTGGAAGAGATAGCGGGAGAGATAGACACAGGTTGTCTTGGACTTCTAAAATAATATCTAAAATACAATCAAAATATCTTCCTATCGTCACTAATGAACAGAGAGTTTGGACATGACTTGACGAACCAAATGTCCCCAAAATCAGAAGATAATACTAAATAAATATCTACTCACAAAAAAAATGTTTCCAATTTTACCTTAGCTCATGTTTAGAATCCTCCAAAATATGAAGAATAGGAAATTTTCGTAAGGAAATTAATAGGTCACTCTAAAACCAAAGGAAATCGTAGTACAAATTTCTGAAGGACTTTGATCCTATGAAATTAGTATAAACTTTGTATACCGAATGTGTCATGTACTGTGTTATCTAGGCACGAACGTGACAATAGCCGAATGCATGGGGGCAAGCTCTTGGTAGCCGGAGATACGTTAGTGAACAGTGTGTTCCGAGTTTATCGACCCGAATCGAGGGTCAAGGTCGTGTTTGATGGCCGTAACGTGATCCCGTGACGACCAAGCTTCAAAATATCGGATATCGGGTTCGTATCAGTTTGGCTTCGACATATCGGATATCGGATATCGGGTGATATATCGGACGATATGTAGATATATCGGAGAAACCAAGTCTAGTTTTTTTTCATTATT
This sequence comes from Triticum monococcum, assembly GCA_034509565.1. Taxonomy (NCBI): domain Eukaryota; kingdom Viridiplantae; phylum Streptophyta; class Magnoliopsida; order Poales; family Poaceae; genus Triticum; species Triticum monococcum. The sequence goes on along the minus strand of CM067842.1, from coordinate 22,554,274 downwards.
CTTGTTCAAAACATTTAGTTTTAGTAAAAGAAAATGTATGGTCTCAATGCTTTAACATAACACTTTTAGATTCCTAGTTTAGTAACTTTTTGATAAAGAAACTAATAAGGAAGGACTCATAAAATCCTTACTCTATGATAAAAAACAATACGATATATATGCATTTGTACAAAATATTGTGCATGGCTTTGATAATATATAATGAAGTTGTAAACGCATAATGTTACTTCACTGCTTTATATTAAAAAAATTGTTGTCATCTACGTATCGTTCTATATCGGTAGAGCCCCAAAAGTGATATATCGGCCTATATGTCGGTCGTATCGGCCCAGATTTAAAAGCTTGGTGACGACTAGATGCTGCAGCAGAGAAAGCGAAGACACTGTAGTACTGAGGAAGAGAAACAACATATATAACTATGCGCTCCTTTATATGTGGCTAGATTCCCTTATTTTTACTTTTTTCTTTAATGATATTGTTCTTATTCACTGATCTTTTTTTTTCTCTCCGCACATTATGACTCGTGACTACATTAAGGATCACACTCATCGAGCCGGACTGATTGTCCCAGATCTCCCTGTTGTACTGTGATCCCACTCACGTTCCTTGACCCAGTCGGGACACTTTTAGTGAGTGTGAGAAAGCTTCAATGCGCAACTTCTCTAGTCTTGAACAAACCATCACTCAGTTATGGCTTGATCTCACGGGAATTTGAATGGTGACAATGTGACGGTCGTAAAGGAAAACATCCCAATACCTCACATGCCTGGCTGACGGCCAGTGGTGTGGCTTTCTTGCTAAATGACTCTGGTTTCTCCATGAAAAACATCAAGCCTCGTAGACTGACTGCTCGGCTGATCCGTGTTTGTTATTTATGTGGGTCGAAAAGAGGACAGACCCTGTCATGCATTTATTACTTTATTGTGCACAAGAGATCTTCAATTATTAAATGGTTCACGTACTGAACTGCTTCATCTTCATCACAGTCGGTTATCTGTTTAAAAGTAATTTAGATTAAAAGATGAGCTTTTTAAAATGAGATTTACCTCCTAGGAAGTAAGATAAAAATATATTCTTAGCCGTTGATTGATCAATGACATGCTAGAAAATATAAAGATTAAAAGTACATTAATTAGGAGTTTTGAAAGGAAAAGAAAAGGAAAATGTATTGATAAGGTTGGCTATGGGTTCATCTCTGTATTAAGCATCTTATTTCACCTTGTATGAAATTCCTCACCATGAGTTTAGAAGAATCAAATCCAAAGCAGAAACAAGCCAAGGACTAACAAGGAAAAATCGCTTGCCTTCCTGCTTAATGGAAAGATGTGCATCATACATATACAAATCTCTAAAAAAGAAATCAGAGGTAAGACATGTGCCATTTGATGCTTATTTCATGAAACGAAATCAGTTCAATGAAGGTGCTTCCAATCCCTTATAACTACTATAGTACCATTGTGCAGGAAAAACAAGCAGTAATAATAATCGCTTAAATGTTGACCAGAACTACTCCTAGAGTCCCAGTTTGATGCCAGAAAACAACTGCATTCATTCAGTTCCTAAAATTATCGATGCCAGAACACAACTGCATTCATTCAATTATACTAAAAGTATCTTATACAAACCTGCAGCTCCCCTCTGGCTACCTTCGCAGGCAAACAAACAGGCTTCGAAAACTGCTGGCTTGAAAGGTGACCTGATAAACCTGAAATCTTAAGAATTGCAGCGATGTTCTTGCGGGAGCAGGACTAGAAAATCATCACTATCATCTCCACACCCGGATCTTCATCACCAGCGCCTCAAGCGTTTCTCGGAAAATATATTGCCATGGCATGAATCAGCCAAATTAAGAATAGTGTTCACATTAGCCCAATCATTTAGGTAATTTCTAAATACAAAATCATTAATGAACAAAGGTATCAGCAAGCCCGTAGAACTGAGAAAATATTAGCTTTCAGAAATTACATATATGTCAAACATTAGTAAGACACTGGTATTCATGTAAAAATACTCAATTGTCACATGAACGAAACCTGCAAAGCAGCGGCATGGTCCAGATATAACTGTTCATGAGGGTGTAGGGGCACCCGGGAGCTGTTACACCCTAATTATTATAACTTCTGTGTAAACTTGTAACAATACTTCCTCTGTTCAAAAATATAAGGTGTATTAATTATTTTCAGTAATCAGACTTTTCTATGTTTGACAAAGTTTATATGAAAATTTAATACACCATATATGGAATGGAAGGAGAACTTCACACTGTACTTGACCTGCAGCATGATAATACAATGTAGAACGTCGCGCCAGGGAAGTACTCCCTCCGTTCCATAGTGTAACATGTATTTTGACAATACTGTAGTTTCAAAAAATATTTTACGTTATGGGACGGAGGGAGTAGTTCCAAAAAAGTAAAATAGCAGTACGTCCATACCTGAACTCAAACAGCCATATTAATTAGCGAAAAAGCGCATGATCTTGTCCAAGCAATTGGGTCACAACTAAGTGCAATCCTACATTGATGTTGATCAGAAATGTGTTCAGAGAGCAACAAACAAACAGAAAGTTTGAGAACATTGGAATATTTATATTTAATTTTTGGAGTAGTCATATAAAGTTCTTATTTTTAAACTTTATTTAATAAATATTTTATCTTCCTTATGTACTATGCATACATTAGTATTGAATTCTAGTGGCCAATGTTAAATTTTATATGCCATACCAATATCCAAAAATCAATTATTTGTGAGATGGAAGTGCTTGATAACTTGTGAACGTGTGCATCGATTTAGCTTATTTTTCGTATGTGAACTATCACGCCAGAGTGTATCTTGAAATGTGTGTGGGGTATTACGTGGGTACCGCTCAGCGGCTTGTGACGGTTTTAGCCTGATTATCCGTCAATTAATCGGGCAACTATTTTCTGTTTAACAATAGATGACGCAAATCTCATTGCGCACCACAAGCGCTAACCCTCGCTTCCAGTCATCAAAAAAATCAAGTGCAACAACAACCACTATATTTTTTGCCTTATGTGACTCTAGTGCCATTGCTGCCAGAAGCAAGCTTTGTTGTCGGCCCATCTTCTGGTACCCTATCCCACACCTTGGTAATGGAAGATTTTTTATCTATCCTATCTGTGATGGCCTCATCATTGTGCCTGTCTGTGAAGACATGGGACTCTTCGATGTTTGCAATCCAACTACCCATCAGCATGCTCCCCTGCGGTTGCTTCAGGGACACAGGCTACCAAATAGATCCATTCAGATATCCACATTGTACCAACATCACCCATTGGGAGAATACTGGGTGCTCTACTCGATCTGGACAAGAAATGAGGTTCTTCGAAATTGCACAATTGATTTCTATGTCCTCACAGTGGGATCCGATAAGCCCAGGCCCATCGGACAACCCCCAGTAGATTATAAGTTATTGAATCTACTCACATGTTCTTTGAGTGCCCCAGTACTACACCGGGGTATCCTACATTGGAAGTTGGGAACATACTCGTACTATGATGCTGGCAACATAATGGTGTTTGACAATACAGTCGAGGCATTCCGCTGCATGCTCGGTCCCACCAATACCTACCTTTCAAAGTCATTGTTGGAGATGGATAGTGCTCTTGGTATGTGTTGTAGTCAGAATTTCATTGTCACCGATATTTATGTTATCCAGGACTATGAGGCTGAAGTTTGAGACTTCATGTATCGGATTAACATATCAGAATTGGAGGATTCGCCGCCGATCGACTATCGGATAAGATGTGTTGAAAAGATTTCTATGCTCAATGAGCGTGAGTTACTGATCGAGCTATTGGGTGGGAGTGTTCTACACTGCGACATTGATGGCAAGTTTCTAGGAATTGTTGAATGTTATGAAGGTGAAAAAAACAGCATGCATATTATGACATTTCACTTTTGGGAGAACATTATTCCACTTCCATTCTTTGAGATGCAAGATGGCTTTGGGAAGAACATGTAAGATATGCGTTTTTCCGCATGGACATAGAATATATTCTTGAATTGCTGTATTTTGGTATCTAGAGGTGAGGTTCTGCTATGGTAGGACTGGACATTTTGGATGTTATTTGTATCATCAACTGTATCGTTGTCATATGCTAAATGTTACAAACTAAGATTTTATGCAACTATTGTGGTTTTTTGCCCATTTGATTTCATCCTGGCCTACTGTGTTGTTTGAACCTGACTCTACCAGAATTAGAATCATAGATGAACAAATAGAAATGCATGTAGAATTGTAAACTCCTGACGCTTCAATGTTAGCTAGGATAGCTGCAATGCAACTTATTATGAAATAACAATTTGGATGCACTTTTGCCTTATCAAGATGTGTTAATTGCACGCTTTCCAACTCCATATGTGCTTCTGAATCTAGTGCTAGCCTAGTACTAGGTAATATTTATGTATCATCATGGATGAACTCTTGCTTTTCTAAAATAAGTTCAGCTAATTTGTGATGAATTCACACTTCTCCATAATTAGGTCACTAATCCTCTATTCAGTTCCTTTTCCCATCTTTTCGTGCTGAAGATAATAAACCTTCAGAAATAGAGCTAAAATAGGGTGAGACATGGCGTGTTTCTGGTGACATGGCTCAACATCAGGGCGGAAATTACTAATGTACGTTAATCAATTGAAAAACACTAACAATTTATTACGCTACTAGATCGCTAGTCTGAACGAGGCCACATCTGGGAGATACTCATCCGGTTGCTGCCCAGCGACAGGGGCCGCTACCGCATCGTCTGGAGCTTGTTGCCACTGTGCCGTCCGGAAACCATGGCCCCATCCCCCATGCCACCTCCACTTGCAACTTCCTTCTCGCCCGTCATCATCACAAATTACAAAGGATTTATTCGGGCTTGTCCAGCGAAAGAACCAGGAGTGTTCAAGTGCGCTCCTGGTTCTTCCATGCTTCTGGACTTCTCTCAAGAATGAGGCCAGTTACTCATCCGGTTGCTGGCCAATGAAGTGGTCTGCTACTGTACCATCACCCTCGTTGACACCACCATCGACAAGTTCCGGTGGATGCACCACCCCGCCTAGCTAGGTGCCACCTGGGCATAGATGCATCACTTCCAACAACGACATTATATATGTCAAAAGCAAGTTAGAAGGCTCTTCAGAAGTATGAACACCTTGCCTTACCAAGAAACATGAAGGACAAATAGTTGGCTTGAAGTAACAACCGCTGCCTATATATGCTCATTTGTGCTTGTGAATCCAGTAACATTTCAATCGGGAATAAACATGCATCTTTTGTTTCAGAAAATGCTAAGAACACTGTAGAGCTTTGGCGTCAAGGAAATTAGAAGCAGAAAGAACACCGTGGCCCTTGCTTAGCTTTGGTAACGCGATAAGTAGTCATGACTACTTCAGAACTCCAGAATCCATACAGATACAGCCAGACAGTGTTGCAGCATCCGCTCAGTGTCGCCACTTGGCTGGCGCCGGAGGAGGCCACATCTAAATGGTAGAGGCGGGGGTGTCTTTGCAATGGATTTATTCAGGCTCGTGCAAGCCTCCTGAGCAAAGACCAATCATGATGACCACATGAGGCCTCAGCTATATAAGAGCATCTCTAGCAGATCTGGTAAAGGGCCGCCCTGGAAAAATCGCCCGTCCATTGGTAGCCCTAGGAATTAACACATGTACAAACAAAATAATCAATCAAAGCTTGCGTATTGAAAAGAAAGGAAATGCCCGGAATGATTAAACAGGTCCCGGCCGGTAGCAAGGCCGGCCCTGTCCTAGTCCAACGCTTTGTATACTCTCTTTTTTCCAGGACTTTTTATACTCTTATTATTATGACCTTAGTGTTATTGTATATCAAAAGAACCGTAATGCAAATCAAGCAAATCTCAACACAAATGACAAACAAAATTTTCCTGTGGAATGAATGGAGTTGTGGTGGAGGACATCCTGCGGGAGCTCTCCCTGAATGTTGTGCACTATATTATTGTGCTCCAACATAGTCCAAACACATCTAGCTCTGCTCAGCTAGCCGGCGCAATATTATATCCACTCTAGATTTTCGTTGCTGCCTTCCTGGTGATCTAGCTGTCGTCCCCAAAAATAGATACAGAAAATCAGTAATTGCCATTACTATATGTTATATAGCCGTCTTGATAGTGGAGGACGGTAGTTGACCACAGACCGTTGAACATTTCCCGCGTGCGAACAATTGCTTAGATAACTACGTACGTACACTGATGCAACAGATCTCTGCTCCTCTTAGTTTCTTTCCTCTGAGACAAGTCCTATTGAGCGCTCAAGAAAGCGAATTTATTCAGTTCAAGTTCAGCTAGCAATGCAATCAAACCGCACAACACACAAATGGCAGGTAGAGGCACCTTTGTGACTCTCCTCCACCACCTGCCTCCCCTCCTCCTCACCATCATTCTCCTCCTACCAGCCGTCCCCTCCGACTCCGCGATATTGAACATCACCAACCGATGCTCCTACACCGTGTGGCCAGCTGCTTTGCCGGTGGGCGGCGGCATGCGGCTGGACACAGGGAAGACATGGACCCTCAATGTGCCTGCTTTAACCACCGGAGGGCGCGTCTGGGCGCGAACCGGCTGCTCATTTGATGGTACAGGCAATGGGTCGTGCGAGACAGGCGACTGTGGTGGCTTGCTCGCCTGCAAGAGCGGTGGTAAGCCGCCGATCACGTATGCCGATTTCACGCTCGACCAGTTTCCCGGCAACAGTTTCTTTGACATCTCTCTCATCTACGGCTTCAACGTGCCCATGGAGTTCCTTCCAATACCAGTCAAGGGAAGGCCTGTGTGCAGCAAGGGACCGCGCTGCGCGGCCAACATCACGTCAGAGTGTCCGGACGAGCTCAAGGCGCCAGGAGGCTGCAACAGCGCATGCGCAGTGTTCCAAGACGAGCAGAATGCTTCATACTGCTGCACCGGGAACACCTGTATACCCAACAAATACTCGGCCTTTTTTGTATGGATGTGCCCGGAGGCATTAAGCCACTCCAGCATTGCTCCCTCAGAAACTGCATTCAGGTGTCCCACTGGAGTCAACTACCAGGTAGTCTTCTGCCCGCCGATTAATCTACCGTCTTCACCTCCAAGTCCTCCTCTTTCAACAAAACCACCAAGTCCTACCGACTCAGCCACTGCTGTGCCATCAAGCACAGGATCCCTAGCCAGAAAAGTACACAGTACAGTTATTTCAATTTTAGTTGCAGGTTCCATAGCCAGTTTCATTTTAACCGTCTCACTCATCCTTTTCACCGTACACCGAAGAAGAACACGACGACGCCATGAGATGGAGGAAGAGGAGGAGTTCAGTAAGCTACAAGGAACACCAATGAGGTTCACGTTTCAACAGTTAGAAGTAGCAACTGGGAAATTCAAAGACAAGCTCGGGGAAGGAGGATTTGGGTCTGTTTTCGAGGGACGGCTCGGTGAGGAAAGGATTGCAGTAAAACGTTTGGATCAAGCTGGTCAGGGAAAGAGGGAATTCCTGGCAGAGGTTCAGACAATCAGCAGCATTCATCATATCAATCTAGTGAGGCTGTTTGGTTTCTGTGCAGAGAAATCCCATAGGCTCTTGGTTTATGAGTATATGCCCAAAGGATCCTTGGACAGGTGGATCTATTATCAAGATGACAATATTGCTCCTTCGTTGGAATGGAGGGTACGATGCAAAATTATCACTAACATAGCAAAGGGTCTCTCTTATCTTCATGAGGAGTGCACAAAGTTTTAAATAGCGCGCTAAGCCTCTTAGCGGCGGACCTCTTCTAAACGCTATAGCGTGCTATAGCGGAGCTATAGCGTGCTATTTATAATGTTTGTTCATTTGTTTGGACCAAAGTCTTTTAGCGCAAGACCTTTTGTAAACGCTATAGCGGGCTATTTAAAACCATGGGAGTGCATGAAGAAAATTGCTCATTTGGATGTCAAAGCACAAAATATCCTCTTAGATGACAACTTCAATGCTAAACTTTCTGATTTTGGGCTATGTAAACTCATTGACTGGGATATGAGCCAAGTGGTTACTAGAATGAGAGGCACACCTGGATATTTAGCCCCCGAATGGCTGACATCACAAATCATAGAGAAGGCTGATGTTTATAGCTTCGGCATTGTGGTCATGGAAATCGTCGGTGGAAGAAAGAATCTCGACACTTCCCGGTCTGAAGAGAGCATCCATCTTGTTACCCTATTGGAAGAAAATGTGAAGAACAATCACTTGGTAGATTTGATTGACAAGAACAGCAACGACATGCAAGCACATGAGTAAGATGTAATTCAGATGATGAAGCTCGCGATGTGGTGCTTGCAGATCAACTGCAAAAAAAGGCCTAAAATGTCTGAGGTAGTCAAAGTCTTGGAAGGTACCATGGATGCAGAGAGCAACACAGATCATTACTTTGTTGCAACAAATGCAAGAAATTTCTGTATAGCTGGAAATGTGAGCTGCTCAACTCCACCAGTAGCCTCAGATGTATCAGGTCCAAGGTGAAATGAGAAACTCAGCAAGACGGCAGTAAGATTACGAGACAGTGGTAAGATTTATGAGACAGCAGTAAAGATTATGAGTAGAAAATGATCAAAAGAAAAAGACATGCCTGTTGTATCTTCTATAATTAGTACAATCTGAAGCCCTTTATCTTTAGTTGATTTACCTGCATAATATTTCAGCATTGTAAACCTACTTGTTCTACAGCGCAGACGGACTGGTCTTCTTCCCTGGTTTGTTTAGTTTCTCTCTATAATGCAGATCTGTTTCCATTTATTCTAGCTGAAACTAATAGCATGTTCCAAAATGCTCCAAGGCTCCTAGCCTTCGACGGGGGTCGCGACACGCCGGAAGGACTCGTACACCGTGTCAAAAACTAGCATGTGGTTGCAGTTGCCGCCAGGCAACTTGACCGGGCGCCAGTGAAAACTACTGTGTACGAGGACATGTGGATGAGTGAAGTCACATATCCGCACCGACCACGTGATTTTCCTGGTGATCCCACGGTGTGCATGGAGTACATGGTGTCGTTGGCATCGTTGGGTAATCCCTTCCACTCCCAGCACAGCACCCGGTATGAACCCGATGGGCAGTGAGGGTAGAGGCCGGAGACGTGGTAGCCTTTTAGTAGCGGTAGGGAGGCGCGCTGGCGGGTGGTCGGGTTGCAGATATGGAACGCGCCGTAGGCGTAAACAATGAGGAGACTATCTGTAAGACAATAGGTTTTGGAGAACTGGCACAATCCTCTAGGGGTGGCCTATCACATATATATATATAATGAGGTGATATACAACGTTACAATATACACGTGTAAATACAGAGGCAACATAGTCTAACACCCTCCCTCAATCTTAGCCACTTCCTAAAGAATCGAGTAGGGTAAGATTGCGTCGGCAAGCCTCAAACTGTGGTAGAGGCAATGGTTTAATGAAGATGTCTGCAAGTTGATTCTTGGAAGAGATGAACTTGATTTGTAGTTGCTTCTGAGAGACACGTTCACGCACGAAGTGATAGTCAACTTCAATGTGTTTCGTTCGAGCATGGAATACCGGATTTGCAGAGAGGTATGTAGCACCGATGTTATCACACCAAAGAACAGGAGACTGTGGTTGGGATATACCCAATTCCCGAAGCAAAGACTGTACCCAGATAATCTTCAAAGTGGCATTGGCCACAGCCTTATACTCAGCTTCGGTACTGCTACGTGAGACAGTGGCATGTTTCCGAGCACTCCGGGCGATCAGATTAGAGCCAAAGAACACAGCATAGCCCCCCGTAGATCGCCTGTCATCTGGATTGCCAGCCCAATCCGCATCAGAATATGCTGAGAGACATCCAGAGGAGGTCGGTCGAATATGCAAGCCATGACACACCGTGAATCAAATGTAGCGCAAGATACGCTTAATAGCAGACCAATGAGGATCACGGGGTGACTGCTGATACTGACAGACTCGGTTAAAAGCAAAAGAGATGCCCGGTCGTGTGATTTTCAAGTACTGAAGACCACCAACAATACTCCTGTACTCCGTCGCATCAGTAGAAGACAGAAGCTCACCATCAACAGCAGTGATCTTGTCAGTGGTAGACATGGGTGTAGTCGTCGGTTTGCACTTAAGCATCCCAGCCCGCTGCAACAAATCCAAGGAGTACTTCCTCTGCGTCATAACAAGTCCATCAGCCCGAGAAGTAACCTCCACACCAAGGAAGTAGTGAAGCTTCCCAAGGTCCTTGATCGCAAAATCAGCACCAAGTGAGCGAACAAGAGCAGTAGGAGCCGACTGAGAGGAGCTGACCAGAATAATATCATCCACATAGACCAACAAGTACATAGTAACCTCAAGCCTCTGTAGAGAAATAGTGAGGAGTCAGCAGTAGATGATGCAAAACCATGAGCACGAAGGGCCAGTGCAAGACGAGCATGCCAAGCACGAGGGGCTTGCTTCAGACCATAAAGTGCCTTAGACAGGCGACGGAGATGATCAGGACGGTCCGGATCAGAAAACCCCGGAGCCTGACGCATATAGACCTCCTCCTCCAACACACCATGGAGGAAAGCATTCTGGACATCAAGCTGACGAAGAAACCAACCTCGAGTAATGGCAAGAGAGAGAAGAAGCCTGATGGTAGTAGGCTTGACCACTGGACTGAAGGTGTCTTCATAGTCAAGACCAAAACGCTGTCGAAAACCACGAGCAACAAGACGAGCTTTGTAGCGCTCAATGGACCCATCAGAATGCTTCTTCACTTTGAAAACCCATTTAGAATCAATGACATTAGCCCGTGATGGTGGAGGAACAAGAGTCCATGTCTCATTGCGGATGAGAGATTGATACTCCTGCTCCATGGCTTATCTCCAATGAGGAATGAGCATAGCAGCTTGATACGTGCGCGGCTCGGAGGGATCCGCAAGGGCAGCAGTCATGCATGCAGCGAACCAGGCAACTGTACCATCATGACGTTGCTTAGGATGAAAAATGCCACTACGGTTGTGCGTATGTGGATGTAGAGCAGCAGTCGGAGCCATCGAAGTTGTTGGTGACGACGGAGAGGCAGCAGAAGAGCCCGCAGCAGGAGCCGAGCTGGGCGAAGGCGACTCCACGGTGTCAGGCGACGGCTGCAACGCCACGGTGCCAGGCGAGTCAGGCAGCTCGGGAGGTGACCTAGGGCCAGGCGAGCCGGGCGACTTAGGAGTCCCGAAGCCGAGCGACGGACCGGGAGAGGCCGGCCCCGGAGACAGCGGCCCGGCCACCAGGGGTGAGGCAGGGGCGGGGAAAACTGGCCCAGGCGCGATCGGCGTGACTGGTGTCACGGGCCGAGCGGGCGACGAGGCCGGCCCAGACGATGAGGCGGGTAGCAGCAAAGGACCATCACGTGATCGTGCATGGGTACGAGACCCAAGGCCATTCAGCGGTGCCATGCGATCGACGTGAACACCTGGGGGTGCCGACGACGAAGGCAAGGGCGAAGAAGAAGGTGATGGAGCCTCTAAAATCTCCAAGCGAGCCCCACGTCCAGTGCCTGCACCATGGTTAGGAAACAATATAGAAGAATATGCAACATCATCTAATTGGTTAGAGGCAACAGAAGATGAATGCATAGATGGTGGATCATCGGTGGACATGGGATGTTTGGCAAAGGGAAATGGTTTTTTAAAATTCACAAACATGAACCTCCTTTTAAGAAAACATTTTTTTAATTCATGAAAATGGAAACATGTTTTGAACATTGAAAACAATTTTTTAAACGTGTTTTTCAAACACAAACAATACTTTAAATTTGTGAACACTTCAATAAGCATGAATATTTTCTAATTTGTATAATTTTCTAAAATACAATTTATTCTGAAAATCTCAAACCATTTTGGAAAATGTAAACACTTTTTTAAAACTTCGAACATTTTTTTAGTTTTGAAAAAAATGGAATGAGTATAAAAAATTTAAAGATCCAAACATATTTCAAAATTGGTGCAAAATTTTGAATTCTGCTGATATTATGAAAATTTAAACAAAAATGGAATTCTGAAAAAAATGAAATATAGAATTTATGAAAAAACAGAAAAAGAAAAAAGAAAAATAAATTTGGATAGAAAAATATAAAAAAGAAGAATAAATGGAAAAAACGAAAATAAAAACAGAAACAGAATAGAGAAAAAACGAGAACGGGCGGACCCAATTTTGGCGCCATGTGCGTAATTTGAACTATTTGCCGCCCTGCGCGGTAAATAATGTTTTTTCAGATGAACGGGCAGGAAAGAAACGGGCTTGCTTTCCTGGACCGAAGCATGTGCGGCCCACGTACAAATTTCGGAATAAAATTGTTTTTCCTTTCTAACAGATGGACGCACAAAAATTTAGTACCACCTTGAATAGAACATAAATCTTTTCGGTGATGAACGGATGAAAAAATTGGAGAAACGCACCTTGCTTTATTAGTAGGTATAGATATAGATAAGAGCATTAATTGGGTGCTTTGGCAAACTACAAAAAGTATTCCACCACTCACCATCTATCTTGGTTGGTGAGATTTTTAAATTGAGCCTTATAAATCGGAAAGGAGGGAGTAGTATTTAGAATACCCACAGTGAAAATAACATAGGTGGTAAGATAACATTTATCTAGACAGAATAGATGACATCGCTATTGGAATTAACCACGATAACAATGTCCGGCTCGGACTGGTGCAATTCCAAATAGATTAGGACTCGTATTGTTAGCTTTTACTGCTATATATATGTGTGTAATCTACCCCTGTAAACCTGTACTGAACCAGATCAAAAGAAATAAATATAGGACCGACACGATCCTATTGCCATAACTCACGTGTGCTCTGCTCCTGTTCTCGTGCATAGCTAGCTTTGAGATCGATCCAGCAGCCAACTAGGTGTTACGAACATGCTTGTGTTAGTTAGCTTGAGAATCCATCCAGCAGCCAACTAGCTAGCTTGGCACATAGGATCTCTCGCCCGAAAGTACATGCCGACGAATCGCGTCGTATACGTATGCTGGAAGTTGTATCGGTTTAATGTGCTAACTGTTGTATCTAAATGGCTTTTTAGCATCATGATACAAATCACATACCACCACTGCCCGAACGTTAGAACAGCGGAATGCCTGGAGGCACACTTCAAGGCACAACTGCTCTACGACTGTGAACAAAAGCAACACTCTTGATGAAACCATCACTTTGTGAAGCTTGACCTCGCAGATATTTGAATCATACAACTGCTGAAGTGGATTTCTTTGTTACGGAAAATATCCCAATGCCTCACATACCTAACGGTGGCCAAAGGAATGGTCCTCTTGCTAAATGACTGTGGAATCTCCATGAAAAACATCAATCCACATAGACTAGCTACTCAGTAGATCCATGTTTGCTATATATGTGGGCGGAAAAAGAGGATGCACCCTGCCGCACATTTATGACTTGATTATACATAATTATTCATTGATTATTCAATGGTTCACCCACTGCTCTACTTCATCTTCATCGCTCCGTTGAAAAGTAGATGAGATGGAAAATGAGAGCTTTCTTAAAAGAGATTTACCTCGTAGGAGTAAGGCAACAATATTTTCTTAGCCGTCGATTGATCAAGGTTTATGTTAGAAAATGTAAGCATTACAACTTTACAAGTATATCAATGAGCATCTTATTTCACCTCAGATGCAAGTTCTGCTCTCGTCATGATATTTTCTATGTTGGTTGGGATCTTTCTCTCGTCATCTTTTGTTATGCAAAAGGCCTCCACGTGGCATAACTCACTCTTCCTGCTTAATGAAAAGATGCGTGGAGTATCTAAAGAGAAATCGCAGGACCGAAGAAAAGAAATCAGAGGTCAGACATGTGACATTTGATTCAGTGAGTTATTTCAACCAATGAAATGAGTTCAATCAAGGTACCACTTCAATCCCCTATCTACTAAAGTACCATTGTGCAGGAAAGAACAATAATAGTCTACATTTCTGCTCAAGAGTTGACAAGAACTTCCAATTCGATGCCAGAACACACAACTGCATTAATACTGAAAGCACCTTCTACAAACTTGCAGCTCCCTTCCCCTCGACCTTCACAGGCAAAAGACTTTGATCACCAAACTGCTGGCTTGGAAGGTGTCTTGATAAACCTAAAACCTAAAGAGTTGCAGCAGTGTTTCTTTCAGGAGCAGGACTAGAAAATCATCACTATCATCTCCACAACCGGGTCTTCATCACCAGCATCTCAAAGGTTTCTCTAAAAATATATATTGCCACATGTATCAACCAATGAATGGCACTCACATTAGCCTGAACATTTAGGTATCTCATTTCTAGATACAAAATCATTAATGAACAAAGGTATCATCAAAACAGTAAAACTGAAAAGCGAACGGTTATGGTATGGATGAGAAGCGAGGATTCTACTTAAAGGGAAACACATAATTGCAAATAGTTATGGTTTGGATGCCCTACATAAGTTCTGCAGCGAACGGTTTCTTGATTGGAAGAGATAGCGGGAGAGATAGACACAGGTTGTCTTGGACTTCTAAAATAATATCTAAAATACAATCAAAATATCTTCCTATCGTCACTAATGAACAGAGAGTTTGGACATGACTTGACGAACCAAATGTCCCCAAAATCAGAAGATAATACTAAATAAATATCTACTCACAAAAAAAATGTTTCCAATTTTACCTTAGCTCATGTTTAGAATCCTCCAAAATATGAAGAATAGGAAATTTTCGTAAGGAAATTAATAGGTCACTCTAAAACCAAAGGAAATCGTAGTACAAATTTCTGAAGGACTTTGATCCTATGAAATTAGTATAAACTTTGTATACCGAATGTGTCATGTACTGTGTTATCTAGGCACGAACGTGACAATAGCCGAATGCATGGGGGCAAGCTCTTGGTAGCCGGAGATACGTTAGTGAACAGTGTGTTCCGAGTTTATCGACCCGAATCGAGGGTCAAGGTCGTGTTTGATGGCCGTAACGTGATCCCGTGACGACCAAGCTTCAAAATATCGGATATCGGGTTCGTATCAGTTTGGCTTCGACATATCGGATATCGGATATCGGGTGATATATCGGACGATATGTAGATATATCGGAGAAACCAAGTCTAGTTTTTTTTCATTATTCTTGTTCAAAACATTTAGTTTTAGTAAAAGAAAATGTATGGTCTCAATGCTTTAACATAACACTTTTAGATTCCTAGTTTAGTAACTTTTTGATAAAGAAACTAATAAGGAAGGACTCATAAAATCCTTACTCTATGATAAAAAACAATACGATATATATGCATTTGTACAAAATATTGTGCATGGCTTTGATAATATATAATGAAGTTGTAAACGCATAATGTTACTTCACTGCTTTATATTAAAAAAATTGTTGTCATCTACGTATCGTTCTATATCGGTAGAGCCCCAAAAGTGATATATCGGCCTATATGTCGGTCGTATCGGCCCAGATTTAAAAGCTTGGTGACGACTAGATGCTGCAGCAGAGAAAGCGAAGACACTGTAGTACTGAGGAAGAGAAACAACATATATAACTATGCGCTCCTTTATATGTGGCTAGATTCCCTTATTTTTACTTTTTTCTTTAATGATATTGTTCTTATTCACTGATCTTTTTTTTTCTCTCCGCACATTATGACTCGTGACTACATTAAGGATCACACTCATCGAGCCGGACTGATTGTCCCAGATCTCCCTGTTGTACTGTGATCCCACTCACGTTCCTTGACCCAGTCGGGACACTTTTAGTGAGTGTGAGAAAGCTTCAATGCGCAACTTCTCTAGTCTTGAACAAACCATCACTCAGTTATGGCTTGATCTCACGGGAATTTGAATGGTGACAATGTGACGGTCGTAAAGGAAAACATCCCAATACCTCACATGCCTGGCTGACGGCCAGTGGTGTGGCTTTCTTGCTAAATGACTCTGGTTTCTCCATGAAAAACATCAAGCCTCGTAGACTGACTGCTCGGCTGATCCGTGTTTGTTATTTATGTGGGTCGAAAAGAGGACAGACCCTGTCATGCATTTATTACTTTATTGTGCACAAGAGATCTTCAATTATTAAATGGTTCACGTACTGAACTGCTTCATCTTCATCACAGTCGGTTATCTGTTTAAAAGTAATTTAGATTAAAAGATGAGCTTTTTAAAATGAGATTTACCTCCTAGGAAGTAAGATAAAAATATATTCTTAGCCGTTGATTGATCAATGACATGCTAGAAAATATAAAGATTAAAAGTACATTAATTAGGAGTTTTGAAAGGAAAAGAAAAGGAAAATGTATTGATAAGGTTGGCTATGGGTTCATCTCTGTATTAAGCATCTTATTTCACCTTGTATGAAATTCCTCACCATGAGTTTAGAAGAATCAAATCCAAAGCAGAAACAAGCCAAGGACTAACAAGGAAAAATCGCTTGCCTTCCTGCTTAATGGAAAGATGTGCATCATACATATACAAATCTCTAAAAAAGAAATCAGAGGTAAGACATGTGCCATTTGATGCTTATTTCATGAAACGAAATCAGTTCAATGAAGGTGCTTCCAATCCCTTATAACTACTATAGTACCATTGTGCAGGAAAAACAAGCAGTAATAATAATCGCTTAAATGTTGACCAGAACTACTCCTAGAGTCCCAGTTTGATGCCAGAAAACAACTGCATTCATTCAGTTCCTAAAATTATCGATGCCAGAACACAACTGCATTCATTCAATTATACTAAAAGTATCTTATACAAACCTGCAGCTCCCCTCTGGCTACCTTCGCAGGCAAACAAACAGGCTTCGAAAACTGCTGGCTTGAAAGGTGACCTGATAAACCTGAAATCTTAAGAATTGCAGCGATGTTCTTGCGGGAGCAGGACTAGAAAATCATCACTATCATCTCCACACCCGGATCTTCATCACCAGCGCCTCAAGCGTTTCTCGGAAAATATATTGCCATGGCATGAATCAGCCAAATTAAGAATAGTGTTCACATTAGCCCAATCATTTAGGTAATTTCTAAATACAAAATCATTAATGAACAAAGGTATCAGCAAGCCCGTAGAACTGAGAAAATATTAGCTTTCAGAAATTACATATATGTCAAACATTAGTAAGACACTGGTATTCATGTAAAAATACTCAATTGTCACATGAACGAAACCTGCAAAGCAGCGGCATGGTCCAGATATAACTGTTCATGAGGGTGTAGGGGCACCCGGGAGCTGTTACACCCTAATTATTATAACTTCTGTGTAAACTTGTAACAATACTTCCTCTGTTCAAAAATATAAGGTGTATTAATTATTTTCAGTAATCAGACTTTTCTATGTTTGACAAAGTTTATATGAAAATTTAATACACCATATATGGAATGGAAGGAGAACTTCACACTGTACTTGACCTGCAGCATGATAATACAATGTAGAACGTCGCGCCAGGGAAGTACTCCCTCCGTTCCATAGTGTAACATGTATTTTGACAATACTGTAGTTTCAAAAAATATTTTACGTTATGGGACGGAGGGAGTAGTTCCAAAAAAGTAAAATAGCAGTACGTCCATACCTGAACTCAAACAGCCATATTAATTAGCGAAAAAGCGCATGATCTTGTCCAAGCAATTGGGTCACAACTAAGTGCAATCCTACATTGATGTTGATCAGAAATGTGTTCAGAGAGCAACAAACAAACAGAAAGTTTGAGAACATTGGAATATTTATATTTAATTTTTGGAGTAGTCATATAAAGTTCTTATTTTTAAACTTTATTTAATAAATATTTTATCTTCCTTATGTACTATGCATACATTAGTATTGAATTCTAGTGGCCAATGTTAAATTTTATATGCCATACCAATATCCAAAAATCAATTATTTGTGAGATGGAAGTGCTTGATAACTTGTGAACGTGTGCATCGATTTAGCTTATTTTTCGTATGTGAACTATCACGCCAGAGTGTATCTTGAAATGTGTGTGGGGTATTACGTGGGTACCGCTCAGCGGCTTGTGACGGTTTTAGCCTGATTATCCGTCAATTAATCGGGCAACTATTTTCTGTTTAACAATAGATGACGCAAATCTCATTGCGCACCACAAGCGCTAACCCTCGCTTCCAGTCATCAAAAAAATCAAGTGCAACAACAACCACTATATTTTTTGCCTTATGTGACTCTAGTGCCATTGCTGCCAGAAGCAAGCTTTGTTGTCGGCCCATCTTCTGGTACCCTATCCCACACCTTGGTAATGGAAGATTTTTTATCTATCCTATCTGTGATGGCCTCATCATTGTGCCTGTCTGTGAAGACATGGGACTCTTCGATGTTTGCAATCCAACTACCCATCAGCATGCTCCCCTGCGGTTGCTTCAGGGACACAGGCTACCAAATAGATCCATTCAGATATCCACATTGTACCAACATCACCCATTGGGAGAATACTGGGTGCTCTACTCGATCTGGACAAGAAATGAGGTTCTTCGAAATTGCACAATTGATTTCTATGTCCTCACAGTGGGATCCGATAAGCCCAGGCCCATCGGACAACCCCCAGTAGATTATAAGTTATTGAATCTACTCACATGTTCTTTGAGTGCCCCAGTACTACACCGGGGTATCCTACATTGGAAGTTGGGAACATACTCGTACTATGATGCTGGCAACATAATGGTGTTTGACAATACAGTCGAGGCATTCCGCTGCATGCTCGGTCCCACCAATACCTACCTTTCAAAGTCATTGTTGGAGATGGATAGTGCTCTTGGTATGTGTTGTAGTCAGAATTTCATTGTCACCGATATTTATGTTATCCAGGACTATGAGGCTGAAGTTTGAGACTTCATGTATCGGATTAACATATCAGAATTGGAGGATTCGCCGCCGATCGACTATCGGATAAGATGTGTTGAAAAGATTTCTATGCTCAATGAGCGTGAGTTACTGATCGAGCTATTGGGTGGGAGTGTTCTACACTGCGACATTGATGGCAAGTTTCTAGGAATTGTTGAATGTTATGAAGGTGAAAAAAACAGCATGCATATTATGACATTTCACTTTTGGGAGAACATTATTCCACTTCCATTCTTTGAGATGCAAGATGGCTTTGGGAAGAACATGTAAGATATGCGTTTTTCCGCATGGACATAGAATATATTCTTGAATTGCTGTATTTTGGTATCTAGAGGTGAGGTTCTGCTATGGTAGGACTGGACATTTTGGATGTTATTTGTATCATCAACTGTATCGTTGTCATATGCTAAATGTTACAAACTAAGATTTTATGCAACTATTGTGGTTTTTTGCCCATTTGATTTCATCCTGGCCTACTGTGTTGTTTGAACCTGACTCTACCAGAATTAGAATCATAGATGAACAAATAGAAATGCATGTAGAATTGTAAACTCCTGACGCTTCAATGTTAGCTAGGATAGCTGCAATGCAACTTATTATGAAATAACAATTTGGATGCACTTTTGCCTTATCAAGATGTGTTAATTGCACGCTTTCCAACTCCATATGTGCTTCTGAATCTAGTGCTAGCCTAGTACTAGGTAATATTTATGTATCATCATGGATGAACTCTTGCTTTTCTAAAATAAGTTCAGCTAATTTGTGATGAATTCACACTTCTCCATAATTAGGTCACTAATCCTCTATTCAGTTCCTTTTCCCATCTTTTCGTGCTGAAGATAATAAACCTTCAGAAATAGAGCTAAAATAGGGTGAGACATGGCGTGTTTCTGGTGACATGGCTCAACATCAGGGCGGAAATTACTAATGTACGTTAATCAATTGAAAAACACTAACAATTTATTACGCTACTAGATCGCTAGTCTGAACGAGGCCACATCTGGGAGATACTCATCCGGTTGCTGCCCAGCGACAGGGGCCGCTACCGCATCGTCTGGAGCTTGTTGCCACTGTGCCGTCCGGAAACCATGGCCCCATCCCCCATGCCACCTCCACTTGCAACTTCCTTCTCGCCCGTCATCATCACAAATTACAAAGGATTTATTCGGGCTTGTCCAGCGAAAGAACCAGGAGTGTTCAAGTGCGCTCCTGGTTCTTCCATGCTTCTGGACTTCTCTCAAGAATGAGGCCAGTTACTCATCCGGTTGCTGGCCAATGAAGTGGTCTGCTACTGTACCATCACCCTCGTTGACACCACCATCGACAAGTTCCGGTGGATGCACCACCCCGCCTAGCTAGGTGCCACCTGGGCATAGATGCATCACTTCCAACAACGACATTATATATGTCAAAAGCAAGTTAGAAGGCTCTTCAGAAGTATGAACACCTTGCCTTACCAAGAAACATGAAGGACAAATAGTTGGCTTGAAGTAACAACCGCTGCCTATATATGCTCATTTGTGCTTGTGAATCCAGTAACATTTCAATCGGGAATAAACATGCATCTTTTGTTTCAGAAAATGCTAAGAACACTGTAGAGCTTTGGCGTCAAGGAAATTAGAAGCAGAAAGAACACCGTGGCCCTTGCTTAGCTTTGGTAACGCGATAAGTAGTCATGACTACTTCAGAACTCCAGAATCCATACAGATACAGCCAGACAGTGTTGCAGCATCCGCTCAGTGTCGCCACTTGGCTGGCGCCGGAGGAGGCCACATCTAAATGGTAGAGGCGGGGGTGTCTTTGCAATGGATTTATTCAGGCTCGTGCAAGCCTCCTGAGCAAAGACCAATCATGATGACCACATGAGGCCTCAGCTATATAAGAGCATCTCTAGCAGATCTGGTAAAGGGCCGCCCTGGAAAAATCGCCCGTCCATTGGTAGCCCTAGGAATTAACACATGTACAAACAAAATAATCAATCAAAGCTTGCGTATTGAAAAGAAAGGAAATGCCCGGAATGATTAAACAGGTCCCGGCCGGTAGCAAGGCCGGCCCTGTCCTAGTCCAACGCTTTGTATACTCTCTTTTTTCCAGGACTTTTTATACTCTTATTATTATGACCTTAGTGTTATTGTATATCAAAAGAACCGTAATGCAAATCAAGCAAATCTCAACACAAATGACAAACAAAATTTTCCTGTGGAATGAATGGAGTTGTGGTGGAGGACATCCTGCGGGAGCTCTCCCTGAATGTTGTGCACTATATTATTGTGCTCCAACATAGTCCAAACACATCTAGCTCTGCTCAGCTAGCCGGCGCAATATTATATCCACTCTAGATTTTCGTTGCTGCCTTCCTGGTGATCTAGCTGTCGTCCCCAAAAATAGATACAGAAAATCAGTAATTGCCATTACTATATGTTATATAGCCGTCTTGATAGTGGAGGACGGTAGTTGACCACAGACCGTTGAACATTTCCCGCGTGCGAACAATTGCTTAGATAACTACGTACGTACACTGATGCAACAGATCTCTGCTCCTCTTAGTTTCTTTCCTCTGAGACAAGTCCTATTGAGCGCTCAAGAAAGCGAATTTATTCAGTTCAAGTTCAGCTAGCAATGCAATCAAACCGCACAACACACAAATGGCAGGTAGAGGCACCTTTGTGACTCTCCTCCACCACCTGCCTCCCCTCCTCCTCACCATCATTCTCCTCCTACCAGCCGTCCCCTCCGACTCCGCGATATTGAACATCACCAACCGATGCTCCTACACCGTGTGGCCAGCTGCTTTGCCGGTGGGCGGCGGCATGCGGCTGGACACAGGGAAGACATGGACCCTCAATGTGCCTGCTTTAACCACCGGAGGGCGCGTCTGGGCGCGAACCGGCTGCTCATTTGATGGTACAGGCAATGGGTCGTGCGAGACAGGCGACTGTGGTGGCTTGCTCGCCTGCAAGAGCGGTGGTAAGCCGCCGATCACGTATGCCGATTTCACGCTCGACCAGTTTCCCGGCAACAGTTTCTTTGACATCTCTCTCATCTACGGCTTCAACGTGCCCATGGAGTTCCTTCCAATACCAGTCAAGGGAAGGCCTGTGTGCAGCAAGGGACCGCGCTGCGCGGCCAACATCACGTCAGAGTGTCCGGACGAGCTCAAGGCGCCAGGAGGCTGCAACAGCGCATGCGCAGTGTTCCAAGACGAGCAGAATGCTTCATACTGCTGCACCGGGAACACCTGTATACCCAACAAATACTCGGCCTTTTTTGTATGGATGTGCCCGGAGGCATTAAGCCACTCCAGCATTGCTCCCTCAGAAACTGCATTCAGGTGTCCCACTGGAGTCAACTACCAGGTAGTCTTCTGCCCGCCGATTAATCTACCGTCTTCACCTCCAAGTCCTCCTCTTTCAACAAAACCACCAAGTCCTACCGACTCAGCCACTGCTGTGCCATCAAGCACAGGATCCCTAGCCAGAAAAGTACACAGTACAGTTATTTCAATTTTAGTTGCAGGTTCCATAGCCAGTTTCATTTTAACCGTCTCACTCATCCTTTTCACCGTACACCGAAGAAGAACACGACGACGCCATGAGATGGAGGAAGAGGAGGAGTTCAGTAAGCTACAAGGAACACCAATGAGGTTCACGTTTCAACAGTTAGAAGTAGCAACTGGGAAATTCAAAGACAAGCTCGGGGAAGGAGGATTTGGGTCTGTTTTCGAGGGACGGCTCGGTGAGGAAAGGATTGCAGTAAAACGTTTGGATCAAGCTGGTCAGGGAAAGAGGGAATTCCTGGCAGAGGTTCAGACAATCAGCAGCATTCATCATATCAATCTAGTGAGGCTGTTTGGTTTCTGTGCAGAGAAATCCCATAGGCTCTTGGTTTATGAGTATATGCCCAAAGGATCCTTGGACAGGTGGATCTATTATCAAGATGACAATATTGCTCCTTCGTTGGAATGGAGGGTACGATGCAAAATTATCACTAACATAGCAAAGGGTCTCTCTTATCTTCATGAGGAGTGCACAAAGTTTTAAATAGCGCGCTAAGCCTCTTAGCGGCGGACCTCTTCTAAACGCTATAGCGTGCTATAGCGGAGCTATAGCGTGCTATTTATAATGTTTGTTCATTTGTTTGGACCAAAGTCTTTTAGCGCAAGACCTTTTGTAAACGCTATAGCGGGCTATTTAAAACCATGGGAGTGCATGAAGAAAATTGCTCATTTGGATGTCAAAGCACAAAATATCCTCTTAGATGACAACTTCAATGCTAAACTTTCTGATTTTGGGCTATGTAAACTCATTGACTGGGATATGAGCCAAGTGGTTACTAGAATGAGAGGCACACCTGGATATTTAGCCCCCGAATGGCTGACATCACAAATCATAGAGAAGGCTGATGTTTATAGCTTCGGCATTGTGGTCATGGAAATCGTCGGTGGAAGAAAGAATCTCGACACTTCCCGGTCTGAAGAGAGCATCCATCTTGTTACCCTATTGGAAGAAAATGTGAAGAACAATCACTTGGTAGATTTGATTGACAAGAACAGCAACGACATGCAAGCACATGAGTAAGATGTAATTCAGATGATGAAGCTCGCGATGTGGTGCTTGCAGATCAACTGCAAAAAAAGGCCTAAAATGTCTGAGGTAGTCAAAGTCTTGGAAGGTACCATGGATGCAGAGAGCAACACAGATCATTACTTTGTTGCAACAAATGCAAGAAATTTCTGTATAGCTGGAAATGTGAGCTGCTCAACTCCACCAGTAGCCTCAGATGTATCAGGTCCAAGGTGAAATGAGAAACTCAGCAAGACGGCAGTAAGATTACGAGACAGTGGTAAGATTTATGAGACAGCAGTAAAGATTATGAGTAGAAAATGATCAAAAGAAAAAGACATGCCTGTTGTATCTTCTATAATTAGTACAATCTGAAGCCCTTTATCTTTAGTTGATTTACCTGCATAATATTTCAGCATTGTAAACCTACTTGTTCTACAGCGCAGACGGACTGGTCTTCTTCCCTGGTTTGTTTAGTTTCTCTCTATAATGCAGATCTGTTTCCATTTATTCTAGCTGAAACTAATAGCATGTTCCAAAATGCTCCAAGGCTCCTAGCCTTCGACGGGGGTCGCGACACGCCGGAAGGACTCGTACACCGTGTCAAAAACTAGCATGTGGTTGCAGTTGCCGCCAGGCAACTTGACCGGGCGCCAGTGAAAACTACTGTGTACGAGGACATGTGGATGAGTGAAGTCACATATCCGCACCGACCACGTGATTTTCCTGGTGATCCCACGGTGTGCATGGAGTACATGGTGTCGTTGGCATCGTTGGGTAATCCCTTCCACTCCCAGCACAGCACCCGGTATGAACCCGATGGGCAGTGAGGGTAGAGGCCGGAGACGTGGTAGCCTTTTAGTAGCGGTAGGGAGGCGCGCTGGCGGGTGGTCGGGTTGCAGATATGGAACGCGCCGTAGGCGTAAACAATGAGGAGACTATCTGTAAGACAATAGGTTTTGGAGAACTGGCACAATCCTCTAGGGGTGGCCTATCACATATATATATATAATGAGGTGATATACAACGTTACAATATACACGTGTAAATACAGAGGCAACATAGTCTAACACCCTCCCTCAATCTTAGCCACTTCCTAAAGAATCGAGTAGGGTAAGATTGCGTCGGCAAGCCTCAAACTGTGGTAGAGGCAATGGTTTAATGAAGATGTCTGCAAGTTGATTCTTGGAAGAGATGAACTTGATTTGTAGTTGCTTCTGAGAGACACGTTCACGCACGAAGTGATAGTCAACTTCAATGTGTTTCGTTCGAGCATGGAATACCGGATTTGCAGAGAGGTATGTAGCACCGATGTTATCACACCAAAGAACAGGAGACTGTGGTTGGGATATACCCAATTCCCGAAGCAAAGACTGTACCCAGATAATCTTCAAAGTGGCATTGGCCACAGCCTTATACTCAGCTTCGGTACTGCTACGTGAGACAGTGGCATGTTTCCGAGCACTCCGGGCGATCAGATTAGAGCCAAAGAACACAGCATAGCCCCCCGTAGATCGCCTGTCATCTGGATTGCCAGCCCAATCCGCATCAGAATATGCTGAGAGACATCCAGAGGAGGTCGGTCGAATATGCAAGCCATGACACACCGTGAATCAAATGTAGCGCAAGATACGCTTAATAGCAGACCAATGAGGATCACGGGGTGACTGCTGATACTGACAGACTCGGTTAAAAGCAAAAGAGATGCCCGGTCGTGTGATTTTCAAGTACTGAAGACCACCAACAATACTCCTGTACTCCGTCGCATCAGTAGAAGACAGAAGCTCACCATCAACAGCAGTGATCTTGTCAGTGGTAGACATGGGTGTAGTCGTCGGTTTGCACTTAAGCATCCCAGCCCGCTGCAACAAATCCAAGGAGTACTTCCTCTGCGTCATAACAAGTCCATCAGCCCGAGAAGTAACCTCCACACCAAGGAAGTAGTGAAGCTTCCCAAGGTCCTTGATCGCAAAATCAGCACCAAGTGAGCGAACAAGAGCAGTAGGAGCCGACTGAGAGGAGCTGACCAGAATAATATCATCCACATAGACCAACAAGTACATAGTAACCTCAAGCCTCTGTAGAGAAATAGTGAGGAGTCAGCAGTAGATGATGCAAAACCATGAGCACGAAGGGCCAGTGCAAGACGAGCATGCCAAGCACGAGGGGCTTGCTTCAGACCATAAAGTGCCTTAGACAGGCGACGGAGATGATCAGGACGGTCCGGATCAGAAAACCCCGGAGCCTGACGCATATAGACCTCCTCCTCCAACACACCATGGAGGAAAGCATTCTGGACATCAAGCTGACGAAGAAACCAACCTCGAGTAATGGCAAGAGAGAGAAGAAGCCTGATGGTAGTAGGCTTGACCACTGGACTGAAGGTGTCTTCATAGTCAAGACCAAAACGCTGTCGAAAACCACGAGCAACAAGACGAGCTTTGTAGCGCTCAATGGACCCATCAGAATGCTTCTTCACTTTGAAAACCCATTTAGAATCAATGACATTAGCCCGTGATGGTGGAGGAACAAGAGTCCATGTCTCATTGCGGATGAGAGATTGATACTCCTGCTCCATGGCTTATCTCCAATGAGGAATGAGCATAGCAGCTTGATACGTGCGCGGCTCGGAGGGATCCGCAAGGGCAGCAGTCATGCATGCAGCGAACCAGGCAACTGTACCATCATGACGTTGCTTAGGATGAAAAATGCCACTACGGTTGTGCGTATGTGGATGTAGAGCAGCAGTCGGAGCCATCGAAGTTGTTGGTGACGACGGAGAGGCAGCAGAAGAGCCCGCAGCAGGAGCCGAGCTGGGCGAAGGCGACTCCACGGTGTCAGGCGACGGCTGCAACGCCACGGTGCCAGGCGAGTCAGGCAGCTCGGGAGGTGACCTAGGGCCAGGCGAGCCGGGCGACTTAGGAGTCCCGAAGCCGAGCGACGGACCGGGAGAGGCCGGCCCCGGAGACAGCGGCCCGGCCACCAGGGGTGAGGCAGGGGCGGGGAAAACTGGCCCAGGCGCGATCGGCGTGACTGGTGTCACGGGCCGAGCGGGCGACGAGGCCGGCCCAGACGATGAGGCGGGTAGCAGCAAAGGACCATCACGTGATCGTGCATGGGTACGAGACCCAAGGCCATTCAGCGGTGCCATGCGATCGACGTGAACACCTGGGGGTGCCGACGACGAAGGCAAGGGCGAAGAAGAAGGTGATGGAGCCTCTAAAATCTCCAAGCGAGCCCCACGTCCAGTGCCTGCACCATGGTTAGGAAACAATATAGAAGAATATGCAACATCATCTAATTGGTTAGAGGCAACAGAAGATGAATGCATAGATGGTGGATCATCGGTGGACATGGGATGTTTGGCAAAGGGAAATGGTTTTTTAAAATTCACAAACATGAACCTCCTTTTAAGAAAACATTTTTTTAATTCATGAAAATGGAAACATGTTTTGAACATTGAAAACAATTTTTTAAACGTGTTTTTCAAACACAAACAATACTTTAAATTTGTGAACACTTCAATAAGCATGAATATTTTCTAATTTGTATAATTTTCTAAAATACAATTTATTCTGAAAATCTCAAACCATTTTGGAAAATGTAAACACTTTTTTAAAACTTCGAACATTTTTTTAGTTTTGAAAAAAATGGAATGAGTATAAAAAATTTAAAGATCCAAACATATTTCAAAATTGGTGCAAAATTTTGAATTCTGCTGATATTATGAAAATTTAAACAAAAATGGAATTCTGAAAAAAATGAAATATAGAATTTATGAAAAAACAGAAAAAGAAAAAAGAAAAATAAATTTGGATAGAAAAATATAAAAAAGAAGAATAAATGGAAAAAACGAAAATAAAAACAGAAACAGAATAGAGAAAAAACGAGAACGGGCGGACCCAATTTTGGCGCCATGTGCGTAATTTGAACTATTTGCCGCCCTGCGCGGTAAATAATGTTTTTTCAGATGAACGGGCAGGAAAGAAACGGGCTTGCTTTCCTGGACCGAAGCATGTGCGGCCCACGTACAAATTTCGGAATAAAATTGTTTTTCCTTTCTAACAGATGGACGCACAAAAATTTAGTACCACCTTGAATAGAACATAAATCTTTTCGGTGATGAACGGATGAAAAAATTGGAGAAACGCACCTTGCTTTATTAGTAGGTATAGATATAGATAAGAGCATTAATTGGGTGCTTTGGCAAACTACAAAAAGTATTCCACCACTCACCATCTATCTTGGTTGGTGAGATTTTTAAATTGAGCCTTATAAATCGGAAAGGAGGGAGTAGTATTTAGAATACCCACAGTGAAAATAACATAGGTGGTAAGATAACATTTATCTAGACAGAATAGATGACATCGCTATTGGAATTAACCACGATAACAATGTCCGGCTCGGACTGGTGCAATTCCAAATAGATTAGGACTCGTATTGTTAGCTTTTACTGCTATATATATGTGTGTAATCTACCCCTGTAAACCTGTACTGAACCAGATCAAAAGAAATAAATATAGGACCGACACGATCCTATTGCCATAACTCACGTGTGCTCTGCTCCTGTTCTCGTGCATAGCTAGCTTTGAGATCGATCCAGCAGCCAACTAGGTGTTACGAACATGCTTGTGTTAGTTAGCTTGAGAATCCATCCAGCAGCCAACTAGCTAGCTTGGCACATAGGATCTCTCGCCCGAAAGTACATGCCGACGAATCGCGTCGTATACGTATGCTGGAAGTTGTATCGGTTTAATGTGCTAACTGTTGTATCTAAATGGCTTTTTAGCATCATGATACAAATCACATACCACCACTGCCCGAACGTTAGAACAGCGGAATGCCTGGAGGCACACTTCAAGGCACAACTGCTCTACGACTGTGAACAAAAGCAACACTCTTGATGAAACCATCACTTTGTGAAGCTTGACCTCGCAGATATTTGAATCATACAACTGCTGAAGTGGATTTCTTTGTTACGGAAAATATCCCAATGCCTCACATACCTAACGGTGGCCAAAGGAATGGTCCTCTTGCTAAATGACTGTGGAATCTCCATGAAAAACATCAATCCACATAGACTAGCTACTCAGTAGATCCATGTTTGCTATATATGTGGGCGGAAAAAGAGGATGCACCCTGCCGCACATTTATGACTTGATTATACATAATTATTCATTGATTATTCAATGGTTCACCCACTGCTCTACTTCATCTTCATCGCTCCGTTGAAAAGTAGATGAGATGGAAAATGAGAGCTTTCTTAAAAGAGATTTACCTCGTAGGAGTAAGGCAACAATATTTTCTTAGCCGTCGATTGATCAAGGTTTATGTTAGAAAATGTAAGCATTACAACTTTACAAGTATATCAATGAGCATCTTATTTCACCTCAGATGCAAGTTCTGCTCTCGTCATGATATTTTCTATGTTGGTTGGGATCTTTCTCTCGTCATCTTTTGTTATGCAAAAGGCCTCCACGTGGCATAACTCACTCTTCCTGCTTAATGAAAAGATGCGTGGAGTATCTAAAGAGAAATCGCAGGACCGAAGAAAAGAAATCAGAGGTCAGACATGTGACATTTGATTCAGTGAGTTATTTCAACCAATGAAATGAGTTCAATCAAGGTACCACTTCAATCCCCTATCTACTAAAGTACCATTGTGCAGGAAAGAACAATAATAGTCTACATTTCTGCTCAAGAGTTGACAAGAACTTCCAATTCGATGCCAGAACACACAACTGCATTAATACTGAAAGCACCTTCTACAAACTTGCAGCTCCCTTCCCCTCGACCTTCACAGGCAAAAGACTTTGATCACCAAACTGCTGGCTTGGAAGGTGTCTTGATAAACCTAAAACCTAAAGAGTTGCAGCAGTGTTTCTTTCAGGAGCAGGACTAGAAAATCATCACTATCATCTCCACAACCGGGTCTTCATCACCAGCATCTCAAAGGTTTCTCTAAAAATATATATTGCCACATGTATCAACCAATGAATGGCACTCACATTAGCCTGAACATTTAGGTATCTCATTTCTAGATACAAAATCATTAATGAACAAAGGTATCATCAAAACAGTAAAACTGAAAAGCGAACGGTTATGGTATGGATGAGAAGCGAGGATTCTACTTAAAGGGAAACACATAATTGCAAATAGTTATGGTTTGGATGCCCTACATAAGTTCTGCAGCGAACGGTTTCTTGATTGGAAGAGATAGCGGGAGAGATAGACACAGGTTGTCTTGGACTTCTAAAATAATATCTAAAATACAATCAAAATATCTTCCTATCGTCACTAATGAACAGAGAGTTTGGACATGACTTGACGAACCAAATGTCCCCAAAATCAGAAGATAATACTAAATAAATATCTACTCACAAAAAAAATGTTTCCAATTTTACCTTAGCTCATGTTTAGAATCCTCCAAAATATGAAGAATAGGAAATTTTCGTAAGGAAATTAATAGGTCACTCTAAAACCAAAGGAAATCGTAGTACAAATTTCTGAAGGACTTTGATCCTATGAAATTAGTATAAACTTTGTATACCGAATGTGTCATGTACTGTGTTATCTAGGCACGAACGTGACAATAGCCGAATGCATGGGGGCAAGCTCTTGGTAGCCGGAGATACGTTAGTGAACAGTGTGTTCCGAGTTTATCGACCCGAATCGAGGGTCAAGGTCGTGTTTGATGGCCGTAACGTGATCCCGTGACGACCAAGCTTCAAAATATCGGATATCGGGTTCGTATCAGTTTGGCTTCGACATATCGGATATCGGATATCGGGTGATATATCGGACGATATGTAGATATATCGGAGAAACCAAGTCTAGTTTTTTTTCATTATTCTTGTTCAAAACATTTAGTTTTAGTAAAAGAAAATGTATGGTCTCAATGCTTTAACATAACACTTTTAGATTCCTAGTTTAGTAACTTTTTGATAAAGAAACTAATAAGGAAGGACTCATAAAATCCTTACTCTATGATAAAAAACAATACGATATATATGCATTTGTACAAAATATTGTGCATGGCTTTGATAATATATAATGAAGTTGTAAACGCATAATGTTACTTCACTGCTTTATATTAAAAAAATTGTTGTCATCTACGTATCGTTCTATATCGGTAGAGCCCCAAAAGTGATATATCGGCCTATATGTCGGTCGTATCGGCCCAGATTTAAAAGCTTGGTGACGACTAGATGCTGCAGCAGAGAAAGCGAAGACACTGTAGTACTGAGGAAGAGAAACAACATATATAACTATGCGCTCCTTTATATGTGGCTAGATTCCCTTATTTTTACTTTTTTTCTTTAATGATATTGTTCTTATTCACTGATCTTTTTTTTCTCTCCGCACATTATGACTCGTGACTACATTAAGGATCACACTCATCGAGCCGGACTGATTGTCCCAGATCTCCCTGTTGTACTGTGATCCCACTCACGTTCCTTGACCCAGTCGGGACACTTTTAGTGAGTGTGAGAAAGCTTCAACGCGCAACTTCTCTAGTCTTGAACAAACCATCACTCAGTTATGGCTTGATCTCACGGGAATTTGAATGGTGACAATGTGACGGTCGTAAAGGAAAACATCCCAATACCTCACATGCCTGGCTGACGGCCAGTGGTGTGGCTTTCTTGCTAAATGACTCTGGTATCTCCATGAAAAACATCAAGCCTCGTAGACTGACTGCTCGGCTGATCCGTGTTTGTTATTTATGTGGGTCGAAAAGAGGACAGACCCTGTCATGCATTTATTACTTTATTGTGCACAAGAGATCTTCAATTATTAAATGGTTCACGTACTGAACTGCTTCATCTTCATCACAGTCGGTTATCTGTTTAAAAGTAATTTAGATTAAAAGATGAGCTTTTTAAAATGAGATTTACCTCCTAGGAAGTAAGATAAAAATATATTCTTAGCCGTTGATTGATCAATGACATGCTAGAAAATATAAAGATTAAAAGTACATTAATTAGGAGTTTTGAAAGGAAAAGAAAAGGAAAATGTATTGATAGGGTTGGCTATGGGTTCATCTCTGTATTAAGCATCTTATTTCACCTTGTATGAAATTCCTCACCATGAGTTTAGAAGAATCAAATCCAAAGCAGAAACAAGCCAAGGACTAACAAGGAAAAATCGCTTGCCTTCCTGCTTAATGGAAAGATGTGCATCATACATATACAAATCTCTAAAAAAGAAATCAGAGGTAAGACATGTGCCATTTGATGCTTATTTCATGAAACGAAATCAGTTCAATGAAGGTGCTTCCAATCCCTTATAACTACTATAGTACCATTGTGCAGGAAAAACAAGCAGTAATAATAATCGCTTAAATGTTGACCAGAACTACTCCTAGAGTCCCAGTTTGATGCCAGAAAACAACTGCATTCATTCAGTTCCTAAAATTATCGATGCCAGAACACAACTGCATTCATTCAGTTATACTAAAAGTATCTTATACAAACCTGCAGCTCCCCTCTGGCTACCTTCGCAGGCAAACAAACAGGCTTCGAAAACTGCTGGCTTGAAAGGTGACCTGATAAACCTGAAATCTTAAGAATTGCAGCGATGTTCTTGCGGGAGCAGGACTAGAAAATCATCACTATCATCTCCACACCCGGATCTTCATCACCAGCGCCTCAAGCGTTTCTCGGAAAATATATTGCCATGGCATGAATCAGCCAAATTAAGAATAGTGTTCACATTAGCCCAATCATTTAGGTAATTTCTAAATACAAAATCATTAATGAACAAAGGTATCAGCAAGCCCGTAGAACTGAGAAAATATTAGCTTTCAGAAATTACATATATGTCAAACATTAGTAAGACACTGGTATTCATGTAAAAAATACTCAATTGTCACATGAACGAAACCTGCAAAGCAGCGGCATGGTCCAGATATAACTGTTCATGAGGGTGTAGGGGCACCCGGGAGCTGTTACACCCTAATTATTATAACTTCTGTGTAAACTTGTAACAATACTTCCTCTGTTCAAAAATATAAGGTGTATTAATTATTTTCAGTAATCAGACTTTTCTATGTTTGACAAAGTTTATATGAAAATTTAATACACCATATATGGAATGGAAGGAGAACTTCACACTGTACTTGACCTGCAGCATGATAATACAATGTAGAACGTCGCGCCAGGGAAGTACTCCCTCCGTTCCATAGTGTAACATGTATTTTGACAATACTGTAGTTTCAAAAAATATTTTACGTTATGGGACGGAGGGAGTAGTTCCAAAAAAGTAAAATAGCAGTACGTCCATACCTGAACTCAAACAGCCATATTAATTAGCGAAAAAGCGCATGATCTTGTCCAAGCAATTGGGTCACAACTAAGTGCAATCCTACATTGATGTTGATCAGAAATGTGTTCAGAGAGCAACAAACAAACAGAAAGTTTGAGAACATTGGAATATTTATATTTAATTTTTGGAGTAGTCATATAAAGTTCTTATTTTTAAACTTTATTTAATAAATATTTTATCTTCCTTATGTACTATGCATACATTAGTATTGAATTCTAGTGGCCAATGTTAAATTTTATATGCCATACCAATATCCAAAAATCAATTATTTGTGAGATGGAAGTGCTTGATAACTTGTGAACGTGTGCATCGATTTAGCTTATTTTTCGTATGTGAACTATCACGCCAGAGTGTATCTTGAAATGTGTGTGGGGTATTACGTGGGTACCGCTCAGCGGCTTGTGACGGTTTTAGCCTGATTATCCGTCAATTAATCGGGCAACTATTTTCTGTTTAACAATAGATGACGCAAATCTTTTGCCTCCATTTCGAAAAAAGAACAGAAACAACCCACTCATCATCTTCCCAACTACCGAACAGGCCAAAACCAGCCATCGGCAGACTGGGCCAGTACATCTGCTAATTAAATGGGCTCCTGGCTCCAGTTGTTGCCCAGCTCTAGTATTTTAGCCCCCTCAAAAAAAACACTGGTTTTTAAATGAGAACCAAGTTGCTGGCTATGGAGAGCTACTGCCATTTCCAACTACAACAGTTTCTATATGCTAATTAGTTAAGGCAATGCGCAAATTTTGAAATTTCATACTAATGTATGTACTTCATTGCACAGTTTCAACCTCGGTATGATCTACTGCCTTTTTTCGTTCAATTTTGTTGTTGTACTGTGGCAGTTTAATCCTTAAGTCTGTATTCAAGTGATAATCGGTTATAACATTTCTCTCTAAAAGCGACTTCCAGTTTCGGTGGCTAATAAGTAGGTGTTGCATAACAAATGTATGAAGCTAGTTTACAAATTACTTGTTAGTATGTGATAAACTATAGCTTGGCTGGTCAGTTCAACGGTGTCATTCTTGATTTACGCAGTGATCTTGCATTTGCATTCTTTTGTCAAGCAGATCCGATGTCCGTTTAGTTCTTCAATTAAGATGTTACTGTATGTCGTGACTGAATCCATAAGTTACTGGCGTCATGGAGTTCGTGGCACCGCACCTCAGGTCCCTTCCAAAATAAATTATGAATGTTTCGACAATACTGAATTAAGCTGGTATTCGTATTATCTATGCCAGATTGTGATATAGGAGTATCATTTCTAGATCAGTCTAGTCTTCCAACACCTGACAGGTTCTGAGAGATCCAGGTCCAGGTTATTTAGCTGGATTTTACAGTTCACAGTCTGCACTTTAACCTCAGACTACTATGTAGTTGTCTCTGAAAAATAGAGAAACTAGATGATACCCCGCGCCTTGATGCGGGAATTGCCGATACATATTTGAGGTTTAAAAACATGAGATTTTACAAACACATAGTATATGACTATGTCAAAGAATTTTGTTTGAAAGAAATATTATTTAAAGCATCTAGAGAAAACATGATGAAAAGCCGAATAATGTTGGATGTGACATTTTCCTTTAATTCCTTACCTCAAAGGCTTATCATCAAGGTGATTAGGAAAAAGAACATAAAGTAGAGACAATTGAGACGTCTCATCCCTTTGCAAAACCTAAAATAACATACCAATGATTGTCGTGTGTTCCATAAAAAACATAGCTTGCATTGGAAAGACAGAATGTGAGATCACTCATATCTGATTTTCTATAAAACAAAAAGTCACATTCACTCATATCTGATTTTCTATAAAACAAAAAGTCGCTTATAAATCATGAGACTCATTACGTCTTCTCACCAGAACAATTTTGTGCAGTGTACTGCTATTTCTTTTAGGCTGTCGTTCCCGATAGTATACCTAGGCACCTCGGAGTTAATTTTTTTCATTTGCCTTCTCTGATGCACAGCTATGCATACTTGTGTGCTATGTAAAGCTTAGGCTGCAAGCTGACAGCAAGAAGGAGAAGCACAAAACATCATAATAACCGAAGAGCCAGCTGTGTGATGCATAAGATGAAGATGAAGCGAGACCCCAACATCACCATGGACTGGGATCTCACGAGGTTGCTTTATACACCAGCCACTACAAGATTGAGATCGAAAAAAAAATTTAAGGGGCCATTAGAATTTAAAGTATAACTAAATAAACTGACATATGTACACATGTTTATGCAGTCTACCTGTGATTACTGCAAGGAATCCAATATAATTTGTTGCACAAAAGGGTCAACCATAACTGAGAACCAATATATTTTAAGGCGAGGTAGCAATTATGAGCGAATGTAACTGAGATAGAAAAAATAGCAATTGAGGAAGGCCACGAATGGTTTGCTCCATTGACATCGCTATGAGAGAGCACGCGGAGGCTGTACCTTGAAGCATGGACCTCGATCGGGGAGGCATCGACCCCACAAAACGCAGCCCGATGGAAGCACATATGAGCATGTGCTAATAAATCGGGTTCTGCACAAACACAATGTATCAGGAAAAGTTAGATCAATCGATAGAGCTTAATTGATGTTTTCGAGCCAGATGTGACACCAGGGAACTCTTCAACGTGGCTATAGTAGCATGACAATGTTAAACAAAGATAAATCCTTCTCTTAAGAGTCTATAGTGTTCATAATGTCTGTCAAGCCAAAAATGCTCATAATTTCTCTAACAGTATTCAGGTTTAGGGAACTGACGTCGACCAAATAAAAGAAACTTGAGAATAATCTATTTATTCATCCACAATATATGCTCTTTACTAAAATCTACATGGAACAATTGGATAGAGGGAAGTGTAGAGGAACTATTCTGGATTCAACAACAAAAGTGAGCCATCATGATTTGCAGTAAAACATGTAAATCTGCATATACCTTCAGATTTGCAGTGGCGCGGTGGGAAGCGGCGCGTGCAAGCAAGGGGGATCCAATCTTGCGGGAGGGCCGGCGGTTGTGCGGGATATGATGGGGGATGAGCGTCTGCGGGTGAAGAAGGAAAAAAACAAGTTCTTTTTCCACCGCCATGACCGCATAGGAATACACTGATTGGCTGGTTTCCGTAACTGAATAATGACATGGCATACCGCTGACGTGGATAGTGTGCATGGCAAAAGAATAGGAAGAAGTGGGGAGTAACTTCTTAAGAATGGTAGATTGGCTCAAATTATCTACAACTTTTGATTACAACAGCACTTGAAAGCACATGTTTGGTAATGTATTCACTGTCATCCTTGGCACAACACCACAAGATTAGGTCGTTAAGGCTGATCACAATTCATAGGAGATAACTTTGATGATAGTGTAAAGAGGGTAGTAAAATAACGTTTGAGCTCATGTTGAAATTTCTATGAAACTGGGGACATCAGTGATTATATATTAAATAAGATGATTTTGACAAACTCAATCATAAAAATCTTGCAATCTCAAGCTTCTGAAATTCATATAGAAATCTTACAACAATCTCAATCTCATAATCTTACAATCTTATTAATAAGATGATTTTGGGCCAGATTATCTGGTAGGAAAAGATTCTAAGGTTTTGAATTCTCCAAAATACATATGAAAATCATACCATCTTGAACTTCGAAAAGATAGCACTCGCTCACCAAAATACCACCTCGCCTACTGATTTGTACTCCGTCTGTAAAGAAATATAAGAGTGTTTAGATCACTACATTATTGATCTAAACGCTCTTATATTTCTTTAGAAAGGGAGTATTATATAACCAAAAGGAGATTACTTACCATTAAAATGGCGCATGCAAATCAGATGTCAAGGTCAATAGGAATCAACTCTTCTTTTTCTTTTTCTTTTTCAATCTTCTTTTGGAAAAACGTATGCTGAATAAGACTCTCCTTGAGCCTGGGGAGAAGAACCACAGGCAGGTCGTGATCTTCATACTTGAAGTTTGCTACCAGATTGCCCTTTTTGTCATAGTGCAACAGCTGGCCATGGCAGCTCGCAAGCACGTCTCCCTCCTCAGACACAACCTTGGCCCACAAAACCCCTTGCACCTGGAAACGCCTGATATCCATCACCGGCAGTTTAATCCGGTACTGGAATGCCCAAACATCACTCTTCTGCAGTATGAACATGCTAATCGCCGTCATGTCGTCCTTGCTGGTGGACACAGAAAGCTTGTTGCCCATGTCAAACAAGTGCATAACATGGCGGGGTTCCAAGGTCGGTGGACTCGTCTGCCGGAACGTCTCCGCCACCGTGTCGAACACCAATATCTTGTGATTGTAGTGGGCACCAGGCCGTTCCCTCCAGTACAGATACATGCTGCCATTGAGCACGACCGGGGCGCCGGAGATGCGTATCTCCGTCCCACTCTCCACGGGACAAGCGACACGCCGTGAAAGATCGGTTCCCACCGTGAGAAGGAAGTATTCATCGAATTCGGGAGGGATGCTTGATGGTCTCGAGTATAGCACGCGATACTCTCCTGAAGGTTTGTGCTGGAAGAGTCCGACGAGGTTATTGAGCTTCGGGCCCATGGGGAGGGGCGCCCACTGCCGCGTGGTTGGGTTGCAGATGTAGTCGCCGGCGATGAAGAGGCCGTCGCATGAGGCACGGATGGTCCGGAAGCCCATCTGTTCGGGGAACCAGAAGACCGGACGGAACTCGGCGCCCGAGAGGTGGATGGCTTCACGGACGGGGTAGGGGTAATTTTTAACGCCAGCGGCGGTCCTTCGGTAGGAGTAGGACCTGATCATGGTGAGCAACGGCTGTCGGCGGTGGTGGTCCAAGAGGAACGCGGGATCGGAGGCGAGGCGGCGCCAGGACCGGCAGACAGCACGGCAGCGGAGCACGGACGTGGCAGGGAGGCGCAACAGGATGTCGTGCAGGATATCCTCGGGCAAGCCGGCGAGCCGATCCGGCCCCATCGCCCTGCTTCGTCTTCTCCGCAATGTCGCCCGTCCGGCTTCTTCCTCGGCGGCGACGCGCCGCCTGGATCGAAGCAGCATCGATGTGGTTGGCGGCGCGACCGGCAGCGGGGAGCGCGTAGGGAAACACAAGCAGGCCCGAGACAAAACGAAAAACAAGCCCAGTCCGGAGATGCAGGTCTGACGGGTGGGCCCAGTGAAGCCGGAATTGCTGAACTGGGACAGAAGAAACCCAAACCCACAATCACCGTGAGACACAGCCGCGCACCTCGGATTTCTCACCGGAGTGCCTTCCTTACCGACGCATGCGACAAGATTAATCGGCATCGCAGTGTCTTCACGTACCTATATTCCTGCCGTGGTTGAATATCTAGGCCCTGTTCGGATCCCTCCGCTCCCCAAGTGCAGCTCCCGCAGCGGAGGGCGCGCCAACACAATCGCGCGGAGCGGCTCCAAACCATCTCCTTGCGCGGAGTGGAGTTGAGAGTCGAGAGAGCTTCCGAACAGGCTCCTAGTGTTCGTCGGCTGCAGCTCCGGGGACCAATCGCCATGGATGACAACAATGCCGTGACCATCCTCGATGACCTGCCCAATTGGATTGCCATATAAGAGATAAGGTGTGCAGTACTGGAATTTCCTTATAAGCCAAGTACCAGGCTCTTCGTTGAGAGCCAAACCACGGGCACTCGGCGAGCATATACGCCAAGAGCAACACTCGGCAACCACTGGCTCACGGCAGCGATGTGATGTTGTCGACAGTGTATCATGGTGAACAAAGCACAGACGGCAAACGTAACAGATGACGAGAGCCCCACATGACAAAGATTAGCCATGTGGCATGTTCGTTTGCAACTGACGGGTCCGTGACATGCTGTTATCTATACTGACAGCCACGAGAAACCGCTCGGCAAATCACTTGTCACCCAAACATTCTAACCTAACACGTGGACCGGTTAATTTGAAACATTCAAGTATTTGTTAAACATTTAAAAAGAATCATATGCTACCACTTGGTGTATGGCACGGCTCCCACCTGTCAGGTGGTCGACACGCGGTCGTTTGCTATTCGTTAGCTTTGCCAAGAATGTCTCTGCATAGGTCGCAGGACCCACCTATCAGGCGGTGGACACGTGGCAGTTTGCTACTCATTACTCTCGGCAAAGCTATCCCACGTGGCAATCGCCGTCTCCGTCTGTTGTCCGTATGTCAGCTTTATTTTGCTGAATGGTACTGTTTGCCTCTCGACAGACTGTTTGCCGAGTCCCGACGTTTGGTTCTTGGCAAAGTTCTGTTTGCCCGAGAGGTGTACGCCGGGTGGTCCTTGCCGAGAATAATTCTCCGCAAAAACTTTGATGAGTGTTTTAGGCCCTTTGACGGATGTTTCTGGCACTCGACGTAGGGTTTAATTCCAATAGTGGTAGTTGCCGCCAAGGAACGTCCTCCGCTGTCGTGTCGTCCGCAAGTCATGGCTAAGTGGCACACCCACCCATGAATTCATCACCGCGCACCACCGCCGGCAGCCCCTCATTCCCTATGTTCTAGTTAGACAGATACTTTTATTGCCATCTTGCGGTTTTTCGCGGCATAGGTGCCCATGCTAGCACCGCCAACACCAAGCGCATCCTCTTGCACACCGCAGACAGCAAAGGCAACTACAATATGCTTGACCTCCAATCAGCCTATGATGGCCTCCTCGTCTCCATCTTGACGCCCATGACTACTCCACCGGCAAACAAATTTACCACATACGCAATGCAACCCAGCCACCCACCAGTGTGGTCTCTTGTCGCAACTCCGTTAGTGCTCGAAACCAGCATAGCTGGCTTCTGCTGCCCCCAACCATCCATAGAATACTGTGTGCTCTATTGGACCCGGACATGGACAAACAAGAATATAGTTGTAACACTAATTTCTTTGTTTTGACAGTGGGGCCTGACGAGCATCCAACATCCGCCAATCTCGCTGTTGTCTCTGGAGCTGCCGCCCAATTCCTCTCACAATGCACCGTCCCTCCACCGTGGTTACCTGCATTGGAAATTGGGCGAGGACTCCGGTTTGATTAACAACATAATGGTAGTCAACACAATAGTTGAGACATTCTGCTGGAGATGAATGTCGCTCTTACTTTGTGCACCAGCGGTGATGGCGTCCACATAGATGTTCTTGTGATGTAGGACTATGTGGCTGAGATCTCGGCATTGAAGTACCGGATGAACCTATTAGTGCTGGTGGCACCTCTATCGCCTGGTTCATTAGTTAACTCGCTCAGGATGTCAATGCTTAATGAGTGTGAACTTCTTATCCAGCTTGCGTTTGCACTGTGACATTGATGGCAAAAATCTACCTAAATGGTTGATCCCTACAAACTTTAATTTTCTCAACATGCAGCCCTCCACATCACCAAATATGCCACGTCATCATTCACTAACATTATTTTGTAGCACATGCATAATCCAATTTAATTGTTGCAACTTTAATGGTTTAGCGTACATGCATACTCTTTGTTCACACACAATTATGTAGTGGCACATTTTGTAGCACATTTGATGACGACGGTGCATCTTGGCGTAAAAAGATACTTCGTGAGGATTGTCATCCATGTTGCTTCATTGTCGGTCGTCATCACGTGTTGCCTGAAAGTACCCGACAGGGCAGACTGGCCGGCCAGTAGCTTTTATAGCAAGGACCTACACTGCCCATTTGTTGGCCATACTATAGTTACCTAAACTGGGTGCGCACACATCTATGTGAACAGAATTTTGAGTGCAAAGTAAACAGTAGCTTGAAGCCTAGTCTCGCTGGAATATGAATCTGGCCGGTCACTCTTACAGAACTGATCCCAATGCCCCGCATGCCTGACGACGGCCAACTTAGTGATTGACCATGCTGACTTGCAAGACACCGGTAGATGCCTGGAAAATATCATCTATCGTATATTAGCTGCTCCGTCGGTGCTTGTTATGTATAGGGCTTGAAAAGTGAAAGAATCATGCCTTCATTATGGACAGTTACTTGATAGTCCACCTACCACAGTAGTTCATCTTTATCGTAGTTATCCCGTTCATAAAAAGTTAACTGGAATGTAGAGAAAGGAGACTTGTGGAGGCAATCTGAGTACAACCATAATATGAAAATGAACATATATTTTGGTCGTTGCAAACATGGTCCAATAATAATTCATGGTAAGTAGTAGTAATAATCATGTACACAACAAATATATCGTCAAACACAGAATTACAAACAAAATAGAAATTAAGCGTTAATTCTTGTGGATTCTATGAAAATGGGAAATGCACAAATTATCATAGTTATTGTTTGGATGCCCGATGTAAGTTTTGCAGGAAACCATTTCTTGGTTGCACAGTAGGGAAGAGATACACACAGCTTGTCTTGCACATCTCGAAAAGTAGATATTTTCTATAATGCAGTGAGAGGACCCTCCTAAGCGTCCCTAATGGATAGCTGCCTGAGTCAGGCAGCATTCTCAGGCGTCCGATTTTGGAGGCCTGAGGTGGAGATCGCTGCCTAGCAGAGAAGCTGCCTGTCAGGCCTCAATCCAAACAAGCCCTCTTGGTTTGGATGTGCTTTGACCAAAAATCATACCTAAAATACCATCACTGCCTATAGAAAGGTTGCAGTCATAACAAACATACCACCACTACCACTCTACTGGTGTGCATAAAATCAACACTCCTTTTTTTGCGGGAAAAAAACTAGGATTACTCATTTGAGTTGTTACAATCATTGTCACATAGCTGTACAACACTTTTTATAACACTCTTCCGATGTTCCATGATTTATTCTCTGGACAGCTTCAATTGTTTCAATTAAATTTTGGAACGATAACTTTACTTCCTAAGAAAATAGAGGCCGTTCGTAAGTTCAGGCCTATCTGTCTTTTTAATGTAAGTTTCAAAATTTTCACCAAGGTCGGGACCAATAGGCTTACGCAAATTGTGCACTCTGTGGTGCAACCATCCTAGACTGCTTTCATGTCGGATAGAAATATCCTAGAAGGGGTGGTCGTCCTGCATGAAACGCTCCCTGAACTCCACACAAAAAAACTTGACGGAGTTGTTTTCAAAGTGGAATTTGAGAAAGCGTATGATAAGGTCAAATGGCCTTTCCTTCAACAGGCCTTGCGAATGAAAGGTTTTGATCAGGCCTGAAGACACCAGGTAGACTCTTTCACGCAAAAAGGGAGTGTTGGGATTAAAGTGAATGATGATATAGGTCACTACTTCCAAACACACAAAGGATTGAGGCAAGGCGGCCCGATGTCACCTATCCTAT
Organism: Triticum monococcum; assembly: GCA_034509565.1. Classification (NCBI taxonomy): domain Eukaryota; kingdom Viridiplantae; phylum Streptophyta; class Magnoliopsida; order Poales; family Poaceae; genus Triticum; species Triticum monococcum. The sequence goes on along the minus strand of CM067842.1, from coordinate 22,512,309 downwards.
TCAACATAGTGGTTGATATGTTGACAATTCTCATAGGAAGGGCTAAGGATGCGGGGCAGGTAGGTGGCCTAGTTCCGCACTTAGTTGACGGAGGTGTATCCATCTTACAGTACGCTGATGATACTATCATCTTCATTGAGCATGACTTGGCAAAAGTGCGAAACATGAAGCTTGTGCTATGCTTATTCGAACAATTGACCGGGTTAAAGATTAACTTCCATAAGAGCGAATTGTTCTGTTTTGGAAGAGCTAACGATGTTCAAGAGGTGTATAAACAATTGTTCGGGTGTGAATTGGGGGCTCTATCTTTCACGTATTTAGGTATACCAATCCACCATCATAAGCTGACCAACAGAGAATGAAAGTGCATTGAGGATCGATCTGAAAAGAAACTGAGCTGTTGGAAGGGCAAGTTGATGTCATACGGAGGCCGATTAATTCCCATTAATTCGGTCCTCACGAGTATGCCCATGTTTCTTCTTTCCTTTTTCGAGGTACCTGTTGGAGTCCGGAAAAGGCTACATTTCTATCGATCACGATTCTTTTGGCAGAGTGATGAACTAAAACGAAAGTACAGACTTGCTAAGTGGGATATCATTTGTAGGCCAAAAGACCAAGGAGGTCTAGGCATTGAAAATTTGGAGGTGAAGAACAAATGTCTTCTTAGCAAGTGGCTGTTTAAGCTTTCGATTGAGACGGAGGCCACATGGGCTCAACTTCTGCGTAACAAGTACCTTCAGTCCAAGACCTTGTCCCAGGTGACAGTGAAGCCGACTGATTTTCCTTTTTGGAAGGGATTGATGAGAGTCAAATCACTCTTTTTCAACAGGACAAGGTTCATAGTTGGAACCGGTACCGCTACAAGATTTTGGGAGGATACGCACGCCAATATCCTTCTCTGTATAGCATTGTTCAGCGTAGAGACGCGTATGTGGCTTCAGTACTGCAGTCCACTCCGCTCAATATGCAATTTAGGAGGACCATAGTGGGAAACTGTTGGGAAGCCTGGCTCAATCTTGTGAGAAGATTGATGGATGTTCAGCTGTCTCAACAGCCCGATCGGTTATGCTGAAAGCTAAAAAGAATAGAGAGTTTTCAGTCAAATCCATGTACTTGGATGTAATCAACTCTAGGATGATTCCTCGTTCAAAGCATGTTTGGAAACTCAAAGTACTTTTGAAAATCAAAGTGTTTATGTGATTTGTGCATAAACAAGTTATTTTAACTAAGGATAATTTGACAAAACGCAATTGGACAGGATCTACATGATGTAGCTTTTGCGGCCAACATGAGTCAATCAAACACCCTTTTCTTGATTGCCCTCTGACAAAAATACCGTGGTGGTCGGTTCACATAGCATTCAACATCACTCCTCCGAATTCTATCAACGCGTTATTTGGGACGTGGCTAGATGGGATAGATTTCGAAACAGCGAGACACATTCGTGTAGGAGTATGTGCTTTATTATGGGCAGTCTGAAACTGCAGAAATGATTTGGTCTTTAACAGAACAACAAATATTCATTTTTTGCGGGTTATTTTCCGAGCCACTGCGTTGATCCGTATGTGGTCGCTACTCACTCTGACGGAGGCCAGGGAGCGTTTGGTTACTGGATCTATCCGATGGGAGATGGTAGCTCGGGCTATTTTCAACCGGTTTGGATGGCGGTCATGTAATAGGATAGGCATTTAGTTCCTATCTTTTTTGCCAACCGGTTGTGGCTTTTCTTTTACTATTTTGCTCTTCATGAGCCTTTTTATGTTCCTTGTTTGAGACAGGAAGACTTGTGTTAGACCTTTTGCTTATTAATAGTCATGGTCGTATGCATCGTTTTGATTCAGAGGCCGGGGCGAACCCCCCTTTTTGAAAAAGGCTGTACAACATTTGTCGGCCCATTGCCAAGCCATACAGCAGTTCGACTAAAGGATATAGCATAACTAGCCATAAAATGGCTTATAGAGTTCTGAGCACGTCGAACATGAGTAATACAAGCTTCTCTTTCTAGCAACTTCAATTTGATCTCTCGAACTAAGAAGGCATATCTTGATCTATCCTGCTTCTCACTTTTCACCATATTTATGGCTTTCATAACATCAGATTCCACATGAAGTGAAAGATTGCTCCATTGCATAGCGAGGGAAATTCCTTCAGAAAGAGCATTTAGTTCTGTTTCAAGCGCATCATGGCATGAAATCAACACTCTTGACTGAACCAACGCTCTCTGAAGATTGATCTCGCGGGAATTTGAAGCCTACGACTGCCAATCATTGTTAAGAAAACACCCGATGTCTCACGTGCCTGAGGACGTCCAATGTGGTGGTCTCCTTCCTAAATGATTTTGTGTTGACCAGCAGGACATCGGTAACTCTATGGAATTGTCAAACTTTGTAGACAGGTTGCTCGATGATCCGTGCTTGTTATATATTTGCTCTTTTACGTGGGCTGAAAAGAGGATGGATCCTGCCACATTCATGACTTGATTATGTAATGCAATTATTTGATGGTGTGGAGCCCGTTGTGCTGGATAGCACCTGGGCCTGTCCACGTTATTCTGTATTGTGTGCGGTCGCGGCCAGAGCGGTTGGACAGTGCAAACTATGGTCGTGCTGGAAGACAACATGGAGTGATGGAGGACATTCGTTCTATAATATTTATGATAAGTATGTGTGATTATCTGACAGAGGATTCAGCAGTGGATATGACACTGATGGAACATCCTTGTGGCGGTCTGACGAAGAAACCGGGAAGTCTGTATTCAATTGATAATCCGTTATTACATTTTTCCTCAAAAATTGACTTCCAGTTTCAGTGGCTAATTAAGTAGGTATTGGATAACAAATGTATGTAGCTAGCTCGTACAGTTATTTGTTAGTGTGATAAAACATAGTTTGGCTGCTCAATTCAACACTGTCTTTCTTGATTTACATAGTGATTGTGCATTTTTTTTTTCTTGTAGTCGATCCTATGTCAATGAAGTTCTTTAATTCAGATGTTACCTTACTTCGAGATCTCAAATCCATATGTTACTGGTGTCTTGGACTACGTAGCACCTGAGGCCCCTTTCAAAAGAAATTCCAAACGTTTCAATGGTACTGAAATATGCTCGTATTTGTATTATCTCTGTCAGGTTGTGATATGGCATTTCTGGGTCAGCTTAGTCTTCCAACTCCCGACGGTCTGATAGATGCAGGGTTATTAAGCTATGTCACAACTGTTCACAGTCTGCAGTTTAACTTTAGACTTCTGTATATTATTCGTCTATGAAAAATAGTACTTCCTCCGTCCCACAATGTAAAAGCATTTTTGACACTACACTAGTGTAAAAAATGCACTTATTTTATGAAAAGGAGGGAGTACCAATTTATTCTCGGAGTTTCGGGTTGATTCATGGTGCTAAATCTCTACTCCTAATGGACGAATTAGTTGAATAGTCCCCCCCACTTTCAACCGGTTTATTTTCAACCGGTTTTTTTTCAACCGGTTTTTCTTCGTCCCACCTCCCACCACCCCCTCACCGGTTTTTCTCTTTCTCGTCTGGCCGACAATACCCAACGTATTTATGGTAATCAATCACAATTAATCCACGTATGGTAAGGCTATAAACTTAGAAATCTCAAATATGATAATTATAGTAATAAATCAATCCATGTATGGTAAGGCTATAACTAAGGAAATTTTGAATATGGTAATTATCACCAGAATCAAAGCTTTCCAAAAAAGTTCTTCTTGCCATACCCTAATCGTGACCTCCTCATCCTGAGGCATTATCTCTACTCTTAATGGAGCAGTTGCTAGGATTGCGTCCACTGTTATTATTCGTTTGGTTTATTTTCATCCGGTTTATTTTCGTCTTTCCTTCCACCATCCCATGTACCGAAAGCCAAATGGATCAGAACTTTCCATGTGGACACAAATTATTTAGTAATGTCTTTATGGGAGAGAATCAATCACGGTTAATCTCTAATCAATATTTAAAAATCAAATCTAAATTAATTAACTTACCATAAGTCGGTCAATCACTGATTAATCTTTCCATACGTAGTCAAATTACATCAAAGGAAATGTTTCGATTATAGCAGTACCCTGCTACAAACCGAGCGAGTCGGGCTTTCATCCCGCACCGCACGACTCTTCTCTCCCCCTCCCCGCCTCCCGCCTCGGGCCGCTCGCCGTTCGTCTTCCCGAGGGATGCAGCCGCACCACCGCGCTCAGCTGCTCCCTCACCTCCCCCGCCGTCCTCACCCGTAGGACGCCGCCGCACCTCTCCTCTGCATCACCCTGTTGGCGGGATCCAGGTCACGGGGCTGATGACCTCATCATCTCTAACGGCGGATCTGGTCGTCGGCGAGGAGGCCGAGCCTCATGCTTCGGCCACAGCCACCCCGACCTCGTTGTATGTTCGCCTCCTCATCCACCCCCTTCCCTGTCCAATTTTTTTTATTTTGGTTCATCTTTCATCCCGTCCAAACCGGACTTTTTACCTTACGATGCCCGCCTCCTATGTTTCTGCATTAACTAACACGGCGTCGCGTGATTGTGGAGCAGCAGGGTTGAGAGGATGGGTCTCAGTGACGGGCGGATGGCATTCGTCGTGTGAGCGAAAATAGTATGTAACTCATGGAGTGCAAGCTGTTGTGCGGCTACATGGCGACGCTCGACTGTAGCGTTGAGACGTAGGGCACGTGCACCGTGATGTCCTGCTTCACCATCGCCTCCCCTAGCTTTCTCTCAAGGCATCGTGGTCTCGATGGGTTGGGGCTCGCCTCCCGCACTCCTCTTTGTCGTGTACAAAAACCAAGGTGACCCCTAGGTACTCTCAACGCTTGGTCTAGAAATCCCTCGAATTCGTTGCCCAAGCCGAGTGTTGTGATTTGACGGTCGGTCATCGTGCAGGTGTCAAATTATTGAGGGAGGCTTCAGATCGTCCTGGGCATGGAGATGAGGCTGGCCATTAAGGATGTGGGTGAAGGTCACGTCGTTTCTTCTCCTGGCTCCAATATCCACTGCTGATATTTTGAGTTCTTTGATCTGAGAAAGAACCATGGGAACGTAAGGTTTTTAACCCAACATGATTTAATTACCCTTTTCACTTTTGTATTTTATAAGTACATAAGCATTCAGTTCTTCTATCCTTTGTACGAGGATGCAATTCACTCCAAACATGTAAACAGTGTCACATCTTACAGAAGCTTCTAATTTTTTACAATGAGTATGGTACATAAACCAATGTGCTTGGGCTGTGCTTTGTGTTTCTGTCATGCCTTGTCTTTAGAAGGCATCGTGATGAATGCTAATTTAATAGAGGAGAATCAAGCAAGCGATGTGCAATGATTTTAATGACCATATTCTACACTTAATGATGATTGATAGTCGATTTATGGTTTCTCCCACTTTAGTAAGAAAGATGTGGTGTACAGAATCTTGCAAAAATGGAGGATATGGATTTGGGGCGCGAACTGTCCCGACAACGGCGGTGCTGCCTACCAACACCATGTGCAAGACTGTCTGACTTGTCCTCTGTCTTAATGGTAAGTTTCTCTCTTTTTTCTATCTTGTGGTCTCCTTGATTTGTCTTTCGAGAAAGGATTGAAAGTAGTTTGGGTGGTTCAATTAATTCAATGCCCAACAATATCATCAGTTGTAAGAAGTTAGGAGTTTGGTACGTACCCCGGTGCAAGAGACCATGGATGCAAAAGGTACTTCTGCTAGAGTAAGATTAGATAGTCAAATTGTAGACAAACAGCAGTGTGCATTGGCATTGCAACTTCTGACATGGGATATTTGTGTAGTCAGATAATTAGGAACCTGGACTACAAGGGCAAATGGGAGGCACCTTTCATCGACATTCAGCCCAGGGAACCTCAACTTTCCCACTGTTGTACATTCATACTACTGTCCATGTATCGCTTCTGCTCAACTATAATACACGGAAACATGAAAGCTCATGTTTTCCCTTGTTTGTGCGGAGTACAAGGATGATTCCTACATCTATGCATTGATATGCTGAACCACATTGGCATTGAGCCAAGCCAGGTTAGTGCTTCAAAAATTCTGAAAAAATCTATGAAATGTTGTTGACACTTTGTTAAGTATTTGGTTCAACTATGTATGTTTGATTCTTATCCTATGAAGCATAATTAAAGTGTTGACTATGTTTGACATTTTGATGTATTACGTCTAATTAGTAGCATTTGACTTTTGTTTCATTTCAGATGTCTGATGTAGACAACTAAGGCAATGGCTATTGCATTGTAGGACGAGAAGGTCCAACGCGGTGGCGGCGGGTACATACCCAACGCGGCGACCCGTGGGCGCACCGGTTCTAGGGGCTTGAGAGCTGGGGCCGGCATCCAGGCGGTGAACATGGATGGTGGCGTGTGGAAGTGGGCAGTGGTGGGCAGGGAACAATGTGGCCCTGTCGGCATCCTCTTTGTTTAGCTTGACATGATCGTCGTTTAGCTGAAAACAAGATTACCTAAGGGATATTAAGACTAGAACATGAATGCACAATACTTTTTCGATGTGATTTTTGTCAATGGAATTAACTTTGTAGAGTTGGCATGACATGCGCCTTCACTAGCGTTAATAATAGACCCTCCCTCCTTCCAAATTCCTGACCAATCATTGTTTTTCTAAGGATCCTTCTCGACTTTTGTTAGTTGTTCATCTATGAATGAATTTAACCATGTGGTCTAACTGATTGGTCATATGAACTTATGAAGTAGTTGTCGTGTGTACTAATTGCGACAAATGGAATCCTTTGCTTTTTGCATTGTTCACTAATATCATTAATAGATATGCATGTGTTACCGATATTTCTTATTTTGGCTGACTGAGCATTACTAGGCTATAATTCTTTGTGACTTTTGATTTTGTTTGTTGTTCTGATCCTATGTCGAATCAATCCCGATCTATGGGGAAGAAGATACAAGGGGAACGACCACTGAGTCGATGATGCCGACGATCGAGGACGGCAAACATAATCATTTTGGTGTCATAGGTTCATTGGAGCTGATGCCGCCACCTCCTCGCCCCTTGGTCTCGGAGGTTGTGATGGCCAGGTCAGCGACATGGCCACGTAGTATGCCTCATTTTCTCCTATTGCGTTGTTTCTTTTTTATCATGTGATTTCTATTTTGTTTCTGTTAGCAATAATTACAGCTCCATGAAGCAAAAGAAAGTTTGAGAAATCATTTTTGTTTATACTCAAAGGCTTGGCTACCTAGGGGTGTTATTGACTCCCTACCAAAAGTTGTGTTTATACTCAAAGGCGCATGGTTTCTAAAAAATATGTTGCACAATCACTGTAATTATGGTGTTATGTGAGTTAGAAGATTTCAAAAGTGCATCAATTGAGAATTACACATATTTATACATCGGACAGGGAAGCATGTATTTGATATTTCCTGCTGAAATTCAGCGTTTTCTATCGGAAGTCTAAATTTTCATATGCCAGACTTTTAAGTTAGATGGTGTGTATTATAATGATTTTTTTTATTGGATGTTGTGCTATATATTTGGGTCTATGTAATATTTATTAGGAAATTCCATAATGTATTAAGGTTCTGGTTGCAGCATCTTGGAATATTTGTTTAAAGGTAACAAAATGCTCCATCTGTTGTCTTTAATTAATGGTTAATAACAATGGAAATGCTTCGTGAGATGATTGGTCTTAAGCATAAAAGTCATGTAGGGTGCTATCTACCTTGTGTAATATAGTGCATAATAAAGAGTACTATGTTTCTGTACCACTTTCTTTATTTTGTGCATCGCGTGTCTTTCTATGTATACATTATCGAATTACATTTTGTATCGAAGAATATTTTGTGTGATATGAATTTCAATTATGCTTACACGTAAAATTTGATATGCATTATGTTTATATATGCACACGGTAAAAATATTTAAAAGCCCGTGGCAACGCACGGGCCTTCTACTAGTTATGTGTAACTTTTCATTACAGCAGCAGTGGAGAGCACATGTTTGGTAATGTTTCACGTGTCAGCTTGGGCACAAACATGCCACAAAATTAATAGTCCAATACTGTCAAAAGAACAAAATAAGAAGGCCAAATATTAAGGTGATGACAGTGTTGTGGACTACGCCGCATAGCCTGGGCGGGCAATAAATGTCCAGTCCTTGGAGTTCGCCGCAATGGCCGCCTGCCCTTGCCACACCTGTGTCGGATGCTCGGGGCGATCTTCCGTGACTTACAACGTCGTTGTGGCCGTGTACATCTTTGTGTAGTAAAGAATGGTTATTAGTGAAAAAAACCATCTCTAAGCTTTGATTTGATACAGTTCTTCCAAATGGGCCCATTTGCCATTTACTAGGGATACCCCCATTTCCAATACTCTATTACAGCCTTGGGCTAAAGAGTTAAGGTTAAGAGAGACCTACCAAGAAGAAAACCTTGCCGATAGATGGGTCATGAAAGTAGTGGGGCAAAGGGAGCCTAAAATAGGGCATTTTTCCTTTTGTATTGGGCATTTTGCTAGACTTACCTCTCAGATTTAGCAAAACTATTGGATAGTCATTAAGACTTACCAAGACTACATCTGGATCCACCCATGGCTTTTCACACTGTCATATAAGATAACATGTTCGTCGCCGCTCGATCAAGTGAGTGTCGATGAAATGATGAACTGGCACCAGCACATCTGAAGTTACATCAATTAATGAGAACTTAGTTAGGTGCTTCATATATATCTTACCACACCCACCCATGCAACTGGCACTAGCCTCCGGCATTCACTCATTCTAGTAACGCCACCTTGTCATCTTCTTCTCTTCTTTGCTTAACCAAGGAAGCAAAGTCACACCAAACCAGACGCAACTGCTCATCTGATTACTATTAAGGTGAAACGCCACCTTGTGTTCTTGCTCTCCTACTTTCTTAACCAAGGAAGCAAAGTCACACCAAAGCAGATGCAATTGCTCATCAGGGTACTATTTCTTCGTCGAGGAAGGTGAGAAACTTCATTGACCAAACTAGTTGCATCGCTCTATTCGATGAATTTTTATTTGGTTTCTTTCTCCATCTATTTTGGGTTTCTCCTCCATATAACACACACTAAAATTCACCTCCCTCATCTTTGTTTCCAAATCAGACAGAATAGATTCACTTCACCATTCAGATGCTACCATAGCTAGCTATCCTCGTTGATCTTCCCCCAATTATTCCACGGTAATATGTCTATATGCGTGATTTCCTAACTTGTTTCTTAGTCTAAGTACACTGATTGTGGAAATGCATTAGTGTTTCTTAAATGTCGTTAAAAGACAACTGATACATCATACATTTCCTAAATTTATTATTTTGACCGACTGACCTAATACTTTGCATAAATTTGAATAAAATCCAACCAAAGTCTGAGGTAGTTTGATCATTCTTTGGACTCTATTTGACTTTGATCGAATTCATGTGCCATAAAAATATTTAACCAAAATACACAAAAAATGTATGTACAATTTTGATTTGGTAAGTTTCGTTGGAAATGAGAACCCAATCTTCACTTTTTTTATCGCTCCCAGACTCTGCTTCATAGGTATACATATCCTAGGATTGTTACATCAAAAAGTTTAACTTAGCTCCAGCATCCCATAAGTACTAACATTCATCTCTTTTTAGTTGGACATCAATCAAAGACCCAAGGAATCCATGGCCATGACTGAAAGCAACTATGCAACTGTCCTTGACGATTTGCCCGAGGCAATCATCATCGATGAGGTACTCCTTAGATTACCAACAAAGGATGTTCTCCGGTGCCGCATGGTCCGCATGGCATGGTGTCACGCCACCTCCACCAAAGACTTCCTCGTTGCGCACCACAAGCGCCAACCCTTGCTTCCAGTCATCAAACAAATCAAGTACAACAACAACCACTATACTTTTGCCTTCTGTGACTCTAGTACCATTGCTGCCAGAAGCAAGCTTTCTTGTCTGCCCATCTTCCGGTACCGTATCCCACACCTTGATAACGGAAGACTTTTTATCTATGCTATCTGTGATGGCCTCATCATTGTGCCTGTCTGTGAAGACATGGGACTCTTCGATGTTTGCAATCCAACTACTCATCAGCATGCTCCCCTGAGGTTGCTTCGGGGACACATGCTACCAAATAGATCCGTGCAAATATCCGCATTGTACCAACATCACCCATTGGACAAGAAATGAGGTTCTTTGAAATTGCACAGTTGATTTCTATGTCCTCACAGTGGGATCCGATAAGCCCAGACCCATCGGACAACCCCAAGTAGATTATAAGTTATTGAATCTACTCACATGTTCTTCAAATGCCCCAGTACTACACCGGGGTAGCCTACATTGGAAGTTGGGAACATACTCATACTATGATGCCGGCAACATAATGGTGTTTGACACTACAGTCGAGGCATTTCGGTGGATGCTCGGTCCCACCAATACCTACCTTTCAAAGTCATTGTTGGAGATGGATAGTGCTCTTGGTATGTGTTGTAGTCAGAATTTCATTGTCACAGATATTTATGTTATCCAGGACTATGAGGCTGAAGTTTGGGATTTCAAGTATCGGATTAACATATCAGAATTGGAGGATTCGCCGCCAATCGATTACCGGATAAGATGTGTTGAAAAGATTGCTATGCTCAATGAGCGTGAGTTACTGATCGAGCTATTGGGTGGTAGTATTCTACACTGCGACATTGATGGCAAGTTTCTAGGAATTGTTGAATGTGATGAAGGTGAAAAAAACAGCATGCATATTATGACATTTCGCTTTCGGGAGAACATTATTCCACTTCCATTCTTTGAGATGCAAGATGGCTTTGGGAAGAACATGTAAGATATGCGTTATTCCGCATGGACATAGAATGTATTCTTGAATTGTTGTATTTTGGTATCTAGAGGTGAGGTCCTGCTATGGTAGGACTGGACATTATGGATGTTAATTATATCATCAACTTCTATCATTGTCATATGCTAAATGTTACAAACTAAGATTTTATGCAACTATTACAGTTTTTTTGCCCATTTGATTTCATCCTGGCCTACTGTGTTGTTTGAACCTGACTCTAGCAGAATTAGAATCATAGATGAACAAATAGAAATGCATGTAGAATTGTAAACTCTCGACATTTCAAAGTTATAGCTCGAATGCAACTTATTATGAAACAACAACTTGGATGCACTTTTGCCTTATCAAGATCTATTAATTGCACGCTTTCCAACTCCATATGTGCTTCCGAATCTAGTGATAGCATGTATCATCATGGATGAACTCTTGCTTTTCTAAAACAAGTTCATCTAATTTGTGATAAATTCACACTTCACTGTAATTAGGTCACTAATCCTCTATTCAGTTCCTTTTACCATCTTTTCGTGCTGAAGATAATAAACCTCCAGAAATAGAGCTAAAATAACGTGAAACATGGCATGTTTCTGGTGGCACGGCTGAACATCAGGGCAGAAATTACTAATGTGCGTTAGTCAACTAAAAACACTACCAATTTATTGTGTTATACTAAACGGCTACTTGAAACGAGAATAATTGAATGAGGCCATCTGGGAGATACTCATCCGCTTGCCAGCCAGTGACAGACCTGCTACCGCATCCTCCGAAACTCATTCTATTATGTCGTCTAGATGCCATGGCCCCGTGTGACCTCCACTCACAACTTCCTTCTCGCCCACCACCATCACCATCATTCGCCCCTCCACGTCATCAAACACTTTCCGGACGATGGAGCTGCATGAGATGTCCCTTGTCTCGTCGCCTTGTACGGTCCCAGGAGCAATCACAACCCGTCTGATTTCGACATCCTGGCAGTTGGATCCGGCAAGCTGAGATAATTCACAGGAAGGCCACCCACGTCGCAGCCACCTTTCATTGAACAGGCGGTGCTGAAGGGGCTACCTTGTTCCACTTGTTGGAAACCTGCTGACGGTCCACCTGACAAGCCACCACGCACGGGAGACAAACTTCCAGGACCGAGTCACCCGCGACTCTCCAGTGCACGAATGCCATCATCTCCACGTTCGGCATGATTAGCACTTATCCGATTCTATTGTAACAACCTGTACAGCGTGTATATAAACGCTTGTTGTACCTGAGACTGAATATAGTGAGAATTCTCCTGTCCAACTTGGTATCAGACGCTCTCGATCCTCTCGCTTCCGCCTTCGCCATGAGCGTCCATCGCCCTCTCCGGCGCACCCGCTCCTTTGGGGACGCCGACGCCGTCTTCGACCTACCCTGCGTCGCCCCCGAGCCTGCGCCTGCCCCCGCACCGGCTCCTGCTGCTCCGGCGCCCATCCGCGCCCCGATCCTCCACGCGCGCGCTCCAGCGCCCCTGCGCGCCCCTGCTGCTCCCGGCCGTGCGCTCGCCCTTGCAGCGCCGGCCGCCCAGGTCCCCGTCGCTCCTCCTCCATCCATGCATCACATTAATATCTCGTCCTTCATCCCCTTCAAGCTCAGCCTGGATGCCAACAACTACTCGAAATGGCGCCAGCTCTTCGCCTTTGTACTGACCAAGTACCAAGTCGAGGATCACGTCGAGGAAGCCGTTGACCCCCTGCATGCAGATGTCGTCTGGAGGAACGATGACATTACCATCGTACTCTGGATCTACGCCACGATATCCGATGAACTCTACGACGTGGTCCAGTCGCCGAACAACACCGCGTACCACCTCTGGCGCGAGCTGGAGGTCTTCTTCCGCGACAACGCCGCCGGCCGCGCTGTCCACATCGGGGCAGAGTTCCGGGCTACGGTACAGGGCGACCTGAGCATCGCCCAGTACTGCCGTCGCCTCAAGCAGCTCTCCGACGCCATGGCCGACGTGGGCGAGCCCGTCACCGACCGCTCTCTCACGCTGCAGCTTGTGCGGGGCCTCAGCCGCCGCTTCCACGTCATGGCTACCTTGCTTCCCATGCAGGTGCCATTCCCCACCTTCAACCAGGCGCGCTCCCGTCTCCTGCTGGAGGAGATCTCGCTGGGTGAGCGGGAACGCACCGAGGGGGCCGCGGCTCTCTCCATCGGGCACGGCGGCGGCTCGTCGTCCGGCAACTCCGAGCGCGGTGGCGACCGCGGTGAGCGCCAGCCTCCTCCGTCCCCGACTGACAAGGGCAAGGGGGCGGCCACTCCACCCTCCGGCGACCGCCAGCGTGGCGGGCGCGGCCGTGGGCGCAGCTCCAACACCTCGTCGCCTGCTCCACTCGGGCGCGGCCAACAGCCGTGGCTCGGGTACTTCGCGCCGTGGGGCTCCCCGGCACCCTCCCCGCGGCAATGGCGGGCGCCTTGGATGCCGCCCAACTCTGCCGGGGTCCTCAGCCCACGCCCCGGAGCTCCGCACCAAGCTTACCCCGTCGGCGTGCCGTCCTCGTCATCCACGCCTCCATGGGACCAGCAGCAGGCCATGATGGCCCAGGCCTTCGCCGACCTCAACATGCAGCAGCCTCCGGCCACCCACAAGTGGTTCATGGACACAGGAGCTGTTGGGGAACGTAGTAATTTCAAAATTGTCCTACGCACACGCAAGATCATGGTGATGCATAGCTACGAGAGGGGAGAGTGTTGTCTACGTACCAACGTAGACCGACTGCGGAAGCGATCACACAACGTAGAGGAAGTAGTCGTACGTCTTCTTCCCGATCCGACCGATCCAAGCACCGTTACTCCGGCACCTCCGAGTTCTTAGCACACGTACAGCTCGATGACGATCCCCGGGCTCCGATCCAGCAAAGCTTCGGGGAGGAGTTCCGTCAGCACGATGGCGTGGTGACGATCTTGATGTACTACCGACGCAGGGCTTCGCCTAAGCACTACAACGGTATGATCGAGGTGGAATTTGGTGGCAGGGGGCACCGCACACGGCTAAGGAACGATCTCAAGGATCAACTTGTGTGTCTATGGGGTGCCCCCTGCCCCCGTATATAAAGGAGCAAGGGGAGGAGGCGGCCGGCCAAGGTGTGGCGCGCCAAGGGGAGTCCTACTCCCACCGGGAGTAGGACTCCTAGTTGGACTAGGAGAGAAGGGGGAGAATAGGAGGAAGAGAGGAAGGAAAGGGGGGGGGGGGGCGCCGGCCCCCTTCCCTGGTCCTATTCGGACTAGGAAGGGGAGGGCGCGCGGCCACCTCTTGCCTCCTCTCCTCTTCTCCCTTAAGGCCCATGTTGGCCCAATAACCCCCCGGGGGGTTCCGGTAACCCCCCCGGTACTCCGGTAAAATGCCGATTTTACCCGGAACAATTCCGATGTCCAAATATAGGCTTCCAATATATCAATCTTTATGTCTCGACCATTTCGAGACTCCTCGTCATGTCCGTGATCACATCCGGGACTCCGAACTAACTTCGGTACATCAAAATGCATAAACTCATAATTACTGTCATCGTAACGTTAAGCGTGCGGACCCTACGGTTCGAGAACAATGCAGACATGACCGAGACACGTCTCCGGTCAATAACCAATAGCGGGACCTGGATGCCCATATTGGCTCCTACATATTCTACGAAGATCTTTATCGGTCAGACCGCATAACAACATACGTTGTTCCCTTTGTCATCGGTATGTCACTTGCCCGAGATTCGATCGTCGGTATCCAATACCTAGTTCAATCTCGTTACTGGCAAGTCTCTTTACTCGTTCCATAATACATCATCTAACAACTAACATATTAGTTGCAGTGCTTGCAAGGCTTATGTGATTTGCATGACCGAGAGGGCCCAGAGATACCTCTCCGACACTCGGAGTGACAAACCCTAATCTCGAAATACGCCAACCCAACATCTACCATTGGAGACACCTGTAGTACTCCTTTATAATCACCCAGTTACGTTGTGACGTTTGGTAGTACCCAAAGTGTTCCTCCGGTAAACGGGAGTTGCATAATCTCATAGTTATAGGAACATGTATAAGTCATGAAGAAAGCAATAGCAACATACTTAACGATCAGGTGCTAAGCTAATGGAATGGGTCATGTCAATCAGATCATTCAACCAATGATGTGATCTCGTTAATCAAATAACAACACCTTGTTCATGGTTAGGAAACATAACCATCTTTGATTAACGAGCTAGTCAAGTAGAGGCATACTAGTGACACTAAGTTTGTCTATGTATTCACACATGTATTATGTTTCCGTTTAATACAATTCTAGCATGAATAACAAACATTTATCATGATATAAGGAAATAAATAATAACTTTATTATTGCCTCTAGGGAATATTTCCTTCAGTCTCCCACTTGCACTAGAGTCAATAATCTAGATTACACAATAATGATTCTAACACCCATGGAGCCTTGGTGCTGATCATGTTTTGCTCGTGGAAGAGGCTTAGTCAACGGGTCTGCAATATTCAGATCCGTATGTATCTTGCAAATCTCTATGTCTCCCACCTGGACTAGATCCCGGATGGAATTGAAGCGTCTCTTGATGTGCTTGGTCCTCTTGTGAAATCTGGATTCCTTTGCCAAGGCAATTGCACCAGTATTGTCACAAAAGATTTTCATTGGACCCGATGCACTAGGTATGACACCTAGATCAGATATGAACTCCTTCATCTAGACTCCTTCGTTCGCTGCTTCCGAAGCAGCTATGTACTCCGCTTCACATGTAGATCCCGCTACGACGCTTTGTTTAGAACTGCACCAACTGACAGCTCCACCGTTTAATGTAAACACGTATCCGGTTTGCGATTTAGAATCGTCAGGATCAGTGTCAAAGCTTGCATCAACGTAACCTCTTACGGTGAGCTCTTTGTCACCTCCATATATGAGAAACATATTCTTAGTCCTTTTCAGGTATTTCAGGAACACCTTGACCACTGTCCAGTGATCCACTCCTGGATTACTTTGGTACCTCCCTGCTAAACTTATAGCAAGGCACACATCAGGTCTGGTACACAGCATTGCATACATGATAGAGCCTATGGCTGAAGCATAGGGAACATCTTTCATTTTCTCTCTATCTTCTGCAGTGGTCGGGCATTGAGTCTGACTCAACTTCACACCTTGTAACACAGGCAAGAACCCTTTCTTTGCTTGATCCATTTTGAACTTCTTCAAAATCTTGTCAAGGTATGTGCTTTGTGAAAGTCCAATTAAGCGTCTTGATCTATCTCTATAGATCTTTATGGTTAATATGTAAGCAGCTTCACCGAGGTCTTTCATTGAGAAACTCTTATTCAAGTATCCCTTTATGCTATCCAGAAATTATATATCATTTCCAATCAGCAATATGTCATCCACATATAATATCAGAAATGCTACAGAGCTCCCACTCACTTTCTTGTAAATACAGGCTTCTCCAAAAGTCTGTATAAAGCCAAATGCTTTGATCACACTATCAAAGCGTTTATTCCAACTCTGAGATGCTTGCACCAGTCCATAAATGGATCGCTGGAGTTTGCATACTTTGTTAGCTCCCTTTGGATCGACAAAACCTTCTGGTTGTATCATATACAACTCTTCTTCCAGAAATCCATTCAGGAATGCAGTTTTGACATCCATCTACCATATTTCATAATTATAAAATGCGGCAATTGCTAACATGATTCTGACGGACTTAAGCATCGCTACGGGTGAGAAGGTCTCATCGTAGTTAACCCCTTGAACTTGTCGAAAACCTTTTGCGACAAGTCGAGCTTTATAGACAGTAACATTACCGTCAGCGTCAGTCTTTTTCTTGAAGATCCATTTATTCTCAATTGCTTGCCGATCATCGGGCAAGTCAACCAAAGTCCATACTTTGTTCTGATACATGGATCCCATCTCAGATTTCATGGCCTCAAGCCACTTTGCGGAATCTGGGCTCACCATCGCTTCTTCATAGTTCGTAGGTTCATCATGATCTAGTAGCATGACTTCCAGAATTGGATTACCGTACCACTCTGGTGCGGATCTTACTCTGGTTGATCTACGTGGTTCAGTAGTATCTTGTCCTTATGTTTCATGATCATCATCATTAGCTTCCTCACTAATTGGTATAGGTGTCGCAGAAACAGTTTTCTGTGATGTACTACTTTGCAATAAGGGAGCAGGTACAGTTAGCTCGTCAAGTTCTACTTTCCTCCCACTCACTTCTTTCGAGAGAAACTCCTTCTCTAGAAAGTTTCCGAACTTAGCAACAAAAGTCTTGCCTTCGGATCTGTGATAGAAGGTGTATCCAATAGTTTCCTTTGGATATCCTATGAAGACACATTTCTCCTATTTGGGTTCGAGCTTATCAGGTTGAAGCTTTTTCACATAAGCATCGCAGCCCCAAACCTTAAGAAACGACAACTTTGGTTTCTTGCCAAACCATAGTTCATAAGGCGTCGTCTCAACGGATTTCGATGGTGCCCTATTTAACGTGAATGCGGCCGTCTCTAAAGCATAACCCCAAAACGATAGCGGTAAATCAGTAAGAGACATCATAGATCGCACCATATCTAGTAAAGTACGATTACGACATTCGGACACACCATTACGCTGTGGTGTTCCGGGTGGCGTGAGTTGCGAAACTATTCCACAATTTTTCAAATGTACACCAAACTCGTAACTCAAATATTCTCCTCCACGATCAGATCGTAGAAACTTTATTTTCTTGTTACGATGATTTTCAACTTCACTCTGAAATTCCTTGAACTTTTCAAATGTTTCAGACTTATGTTTCATTAAGTAGATATACCCATATCTGCTTAAATCATCTGTGAAGGTGAGAAAATAACGATATCCGCCACGAGCTTCAATATTCATCGGACCACATACATCTGTATGTATGATCTCCAATAAATCTATTGCTCTCTCCATAGTACCGGAGAACGGTGTTTTAGTCATCTTGCCTATGAGGCACGGTTCGCAAGTACCAAGTGATTCATAATCAAGTGGTTCCAAAAGCCCATCAGTATGGAGTTTCTTCATGCGTTTTACACCGATATGACCTAAACGGCAGTGCCACAAATAAGTTGCACTATCATTATCAACTCTGCATCTTTTGGCTTCTACATTAAGAATATGTGTATCACTACTATCGAGATTCAACAAGAATAGACCACTCTTCAAAGGTGCATGACCATAAAAGATATTACTCATATAAATAGAACAACCATTATTCTCTGATTTAAATGAATAACCGTCTCGCATTAAACAAGATCCAGATATAATGTTCATGCTCAACGCTGGCACCAAATAACAATTATTTAGGTCTAATATTAATCCCGAAGGTAGATGTAGAGGTAGCGTGCCGACCGCGATCACATCGACTTTGGAACCGTTTCCCACGCGCATCGTCACCTCGTCCTTTGCTAGCGTCTGCTTATTCTGTAGTCCCTGTTTCGAGTTGCAAATATTAGCAACAGAACCAGTATCAAATACCTAGGTGCTACTGCGAGCTCTAGTAAGGTACACATCAATAACATGTATATCACATATACCTTTGTTCACCTTGCCATCCTTCTTATCCGCCAAATACTTGGGGCAGTTCCGCTTCCAGTGACCAGTCTGCTTGCAGTAGAAGCACTCAGTTTCAGGCTTAGGTCCAGATTTGGGTTTCTTCTCCTGAGCAGCAACTTGCTTGCTGTTCTTCTTGAAGATCCCCTTCTTCTTCCCTTTGCCCTTTTTCTTGAAACTAGTGGTCTTGTTGACCATCAACACTTGATGCTCCTTCTTGATTTCTACCTCCGCAGCTTTCAGCATTGCGAAGAGCTCGGGAATAGTCTTGTTCATCCCTTGCATATTATAGTTCATCACGAAGCCCTTGTAGCTTGGTGGCAGTGATTGGAGAATTCTGTCAATGACGCAATCATCTGGAAGATTAACTCCCATGTGAATCAAGTGATTATTATACCCAGACATTTTGAGTATATGCTCACTGACAGAACTGTTCTCCTCCATCTTGCAGCTATAGAACTTATTGGAGACTTCATATCTCTCAATTCGGGCATTTGCTTGAAATATCAACTTCAACTCCTGGAACATCTCATATGCTCCATGACGTTCAAAACGTCGTTGAAGTCCCGAGTCTAAGCCGTAAAGCATGGCACACTGAACTATCGAGTAGTCATCAGCTTTGCTCTGCCAGACGTTCATAACATCTGGCGTTGCTCCAGCAGCAGGCCTGGCACCCAGCGGTGCTTCCAGGACGTAATTCTTCTGTGCAGCAATGAAGATAATCCTCAAGTTACGGACCCAGTCCGTGTAATTGCTACCATCATCTTTCAACTTTGCTTTCTCAAGGAACACATTAAAATTCAACGGAACAACAGCACGAGCCATCTATCTACAATCAACATAAACAAGCAAGATACTATTAGGTACTAAGTTCATGATAAGTTTAAGTTCAGTTAATCAAATTACTTAAGAACTCCCACTTAGATAGACATCCCTCTAATCCTCTAAGTGATCACGTGATCTAAATCAACTAAACCATAACCGATCATCACGTGAGATGGAGTAGTTTTCAATGGTGAACATCGTTATGTTGATCATATCTACTATATGATTCACGCTCGACCTTTCGGTCTCCGTGTTCCGAGGCCATATCTGTATATGCTTGGCTCGTCAAGTATAACCTGAGTATTTTGCATGTGCAACTGTTTTGCACCCGTTGTATTTGAACGTAGAGCCTATCACACCCGATCATCACGTGGTGTCTCAGCACGAAGAACTTTTGCAACGGTGCATACTCAGGGAGAACACTTCTTGATAATTTAGTGAGAGATCATCTTATAATGCTACCGTCAATCAAAGCAAGATAAGATGCATAAAAGATAAACATCACATGCAATCAATATAAGTGATATGATATGGCCATCATCATCTTGTGCCTGTGATCTCCATCTCCGAAGCACCGTCATGATCACCATCGTCACCGGCGCGACACCTTGATCTCCATCGTAGCATCGTTGTCGTCTCGCCAATCTTATGCTTCCACGACTATCACTACCGCTTAGTAATAAAGTTAAGCATTACATCGCGATTGCATTGCATACAATAAAGCGACAACCATATGGCTCCTGCCAGTTGCCGATAACTTGGTTACAAAACATGGTCATCTCATACAATAAAATCAGCATCATGCCTTGACCATATCACATCACAACATGCCCTGCAAAAACAAGTTAGACGTCCTCTACTTTGTTGTTGCAAGTTTTACGTGGCTGCTACGGGCTTAAGTAAGAACTCATCTCACCTACGCATCAAAACCACAACGATAGTTCGTCAAATAGACTCCGTTTTAACCTTCTCAAGGACCGGGCATAGCCACACTTGGTTCAACTAAAGTTGGAGAGACAGTCTTCCGCAAGCCATCTATGTGCAAAGCACGTCGAGGGAACCGGTCTCGCGTAAGAGTACGCGTAAGGTTGGTCCGGATCGTCTCGTCCAACAATACCGCCGAACCAAAGTATGACATGCTGGTAGGCAGTATGACTTGTATCGCCCACAACTCACTTGTGTTCTACTCGTGCAAATAACATCAAACCATAGAACCTAGGCTCGGATGCCACTGTTGGGGAACGTAGTAATTTCAAAATTTTCCTACGCACACGCAAGATCATGATGATGCATAGCAACGAGAGGGGAGAGTGTTGTCTATGTACCAACGCAGACCGACTGCGGAAGCGATCACACAACGTAGAGGAAGTAGTCGTACGTCTTCTTCCCGATCCGACCGATCCAAGCATCGTTACTCCGGCACCTCCGAGTTCTTAGCACATGTACAGCTCGATGACGATCCCCGGGCTCCGATCCAGCAAAGCTTCGGGGAGGAGTTCCGTCAGCACGACGGCGTGGTGACGATCTTGATGTACTACCGACGCAGGGCTTCGCCTAAGCACTACAACAGTATGATCGAGGTGGAATTTGGTGGCAGGGGGCACCGCACACGGCTAAGGAACGATCTCAAGGATCAACTTGTGTGTCTATGGGGTGCCCCCTGCCCCCATATATAAAGGAGCAAGGGGAGGAGGCGGCCGGCCAAGGTGTGGCGCGCCAAGGGGAGTCCTACTCCCACCGGGAGTAGGACTCCTAGTTGGACTAGGAGAGAAGCGGGAGAATAGGAGGAAGAGAGGAAGGAAAGGGGGGGCGCCGTCCCCCTTCCCTTGTCGTATTCGTACTAGGAAGGGGAGGGGCGCGCGGCCACCTTTTGCCTCCTCTCCTCTTCTCCCTTAAGGCCCATGTTGGCCCAATAACCCCCCGGGGGGTTCCGGTAACCCCCCCGGTACTCCGGTAAAATGCCGATTTTACCCGGAACAATTCCGATGTCCAAATATAGGCTTCCAATATATCAATCTTTATGTCTCGACCATTTCGAGACTCCTCGTCATGTCCGTGATCACATCCGGGACTCCGAACTAACTTCGGTACATCAAAATGCATAAACTCATAATTACTGTCATCGTAACGTTAAGCGTGCGGACCCTACGGTTCGAGAACAATGCAGACATGACCGAGACACGTCTCCGGTCAATAACCAATAGCGGGACCTGGATGCCCGTATTGGCTCCTACATATTCTACGAAGATCTTTATCGGTCAGACCGCATAACAACATACGTTGTTCCCTTTGTCATCGGTATGTTACTTGCCCGAGATTCGATCGTCGGTATCCAATACCTAGTTCAATCTCGTTACTGGCAAGTCTCTTTACTCGTTCCGTAATACATCATCTAACAACTAACATATTAGTTGCAGTGCTTGCAAGGCTTATGTGATGTGCATTACCGAGAGGGCCCAGAGATACCTCTCCGACACTCGGAGTGACAAACCCTAATCTCGAAATACCCCAACCCAACATCTACCATTGGAGACACCTGTAGTACTCCTTTATAATCACCCAGTTACGTTGTGACGTTTGGTAGTACCCAAAGTGTTCCTCCGGTAAACGGGAGTTGCATAATCTCATAGTTATAGGAACATGTATAAGTCATGAAGAAAGCAATAGCAACATACTAAACGATCGGGTGCTAAGCTAATGGAATGGGTCATGTCAATCTGATCATTCAACTAATGATGTGACCTCGTTAATCAAATAACAACTCTTTGTTCATGGTTAGGAAACATAACCATCTTTGATTAACGAGCTAGTCAAGTAGAGGCATACTAGTGACACTCTGTTTGTCTATGTATTCACACATGTATTATGTTTCCGGTTAATACAATTCTAGCATGAATAATAAACATTTATCATGATATAAGGAAATAAATAATAACTTTATTATTGCCTCTAGGGCATATTTCCTTCAGGAGCTACATCCCACGTCGCCGGGTCCAGTGGTAACCTCACCAAGCTCCTTCCTCCTTCAATGCATACTCCCTCTACCATTAAAGTAGGCGACGGTTCTGTGATTCCGGTAGTAGCCATCGGCCCCTCTAATCTCTCTCCTTACCCATTCCAACTTAACCACGTATTGATTTCTCCCCGTATTGTCAAAAATCTCATTTTTGTGCGTCGTTTTACTCGCGATAATTGGTGTATTGTCTCTTTTGACCCGTTCGGTTTCACTGTGAAGGACATGGCCACGGGGAGAATTCTGATGCGGTCCAGTAGCTCCGGCGACCTCTACCCGTTTTTCCGATCCAATAAAGACGGCGGCATGGCCTTCACCATCTCCGGCCCCGGCGACTTGTGGCACTTGCGGCTAGGGCACCCTAGTTCTACTTCTGTTTCCATATTAGCAAACAATTTCCTTGATTCCTGTAATAAGAGCAATGATTCTCGTGTGTGTGAATCTTGCAAGTTAGGCAAGCAACCTCGTTTACCATTTCCACAATCTTTTTCATATACTGCTGCTCCTTTCCAATTAATCCACTACGATCTCTGGACGTCCCCTGTTTGCAGTTTTTCTGGGTACCAATATTACCTAGTCGTACTAGATGATTTTTCCCATTATTCTTGGGTATTTCCCTTGCGCCACAAGTCTGACACTGCTGCCGTCTTACAACGTTTCTTTTCTCACGTCCTCACACAATATAATGTTGTTATTCGGTGTTTGCAGTGCGACAATGGAGGGGAGTTCCTCTCTCACTCTCTTCGTGACTATCTCTCTCGCTCCGGCGTCGTCTACCGCCTCTCTTGCCCGCACACTTCCGCGCAAAACGGGAAAGCAGAGCGCCTCCTACGCACCACAAATGACGTGCTACGAACTCTCCTCATCCACGCCCAGATGCCTCCAGAATATTGGGTCGAGGCTCTCCATGCCGCCAATCATCTGATCAACCGGCGCCCCTCTTCGGCGGTGCACAACCTCACTCCTTTCTACCTTCTCAACGGTAGCCATCCGTCCTATGATCACATGAGGGTGTTTGGGTGTCTTTATTTCCCCAATCTCGTTCATCTTGCACCGCACAAGCTCGCCCCCCGATCCACGCCGTGTGTGTTCCTCGGGTATCCACTTGAGCATAAGGGCTACAGATGCCTCGACCTACGCACGCGCAAAGTTCACATCTCTCGTAGCGTTGTTTTTGACGAACAAACCTTCCCATTTTCCTCTCTCAACGCACAGCTGACCACACCACCACCTCCCACACCGGATCCACCCCTTTTTTCCGGCGTCCCGATCCTACCTACCTCGTACGACAGGCCCGCGTCTTCTCCCGGCCCGGCGCTCGCTCCGCAGACTGCGCACCTGCCCGCCTTGCCCGCCGCGCCCAATCCCACCCACCCGACGACTCAGCGCGAGCCAACCACGCCTCCCAGCGTCCCACCTGCTGGCCCCACCCACAACAGGCCGCCAACCACTCCTGCGTCCGGCCGCCATGCAACACATGCATCCACTTCCAGCCATGCAGCCAATCCCGAGCCGGCGTCCCATGCAACGTCGTCTGCCGCTCCTCGCCCGCTACCGCCCGGAGCTGTTCCAGTAGCACCACCAGCCAACCTCCATCGCATGCACACACGCTCCAAGTCTGGCTTTGCCCAACCCAAGTCCCAGTTAAACCTCTCTGTCACCACTCCTAGTACCATCAGCCCCATTCCCTCCTCTTACCGCGTGGCTCTTAAGGATCCGAACTGGTCTAATGCAATGTTAGAAGAGTTTAATGCATTGTTGCGGAATGACACTTGGTCGTTGGTTTCTCGTCCTGCAGGTGCAAATGTGGTCTCCGGCAAGTGGATCTTTCGCCACAAGTTCAACCCTGACGGGACGCTCGCGCGGTACAAGGCTCGGTGGGTTCTCCGCGGCTTCACACAACAGGCCGGTGTCGACTACGGCGAGACCTTTAGTCCCGTGGTTAAACCGGCCACCATTCGGGTCGTCCTCGGCGTCGCCACCTACTCTTCGTGGCCCGTCCACCAGCTCGACGTCAAGAACGCCTTCTTACACGGGCACCTCGCCGAGACGGTGTACAGTGCGCAGCCTGCCGGCTTCGTCGACTCCTCGCGCCCACGAGACGTGTGTCGTCTTAACCGCTCGCTGTATGGGCTCAAGCAGGCGCCGCGCGCCTGGTTCTCCAGGTTCACCGACTACCTCGTCACCCTCGGGTTCCGTGCTTCCAAGGCCGACTCCTCTCTGTTCACTTTGCATCGTGGGCATGACACGGCGTATCTCCTTTTGTACGTTGATGATATTATCCTCACCGCGAGCTCCACGCCCTTCCTCCAGTCCATTGTCGGCTCTCTTCATCGCGAGTTCGCCATGACTGATCTGGGCCCTCTTCACCACTTCCTCGGCATCAACGTACACCGCAACTCCACCGGCATCCACCTTTCTCAGGAACAATATGCCCTTGAGGTCTTGGATCGCGCCGGCATGCTAAATTGCAAACCGGTCTCAACCCCCGTCGACACCACCAGCAAACCATCCGCCATGGACGGGCCTCGCTTCCACGACCCCTCTCTCTACAGGAGCTTGGCCGGCGCCTTGCAATACTTGACTCTGACACGCCCTGATATTTCTTATGCTGTCCAACAATGTTGCTTGTTCATGCATGCTCCCAGGGATGCTCACTACCAGCTGGTGAAACGTGTCCTCCGCTATGTGCGCGGTATGACGCGTCTCGGGCTCCAGTTATACCGCAACTCCGGCAACGATCTCACCGTGTACACCGACGCGGATTGGGCGGGGTGCCCCGACACCCGCAAATCCACGTCGGGGTTTGCCGTGTACCTCAGCTCCAACCTCGTCAGCTGGTCCTCGAAGCGGCAGAACACGGTCTCGCGCTCGAGCGCTGAGGCCGAGTACAAGGGCATCGCCAACGCGGTGGCCGAGGCGGTCTGGCTTCGTCAACTCCTCACCGAGATCCGCCGCCCTCCGCAGCGAGCTACCGTTGTCTACTGCGACAATGTCAGCGCCATGTACATGTCGAGCAACCCCGTGCAGCATCAACGTACTAAGCACGTGGAGATCGACCTTCACTTCGTCCGTGAGCGCGTCTCCCTGGGCGAAGTTCGCGTGCTGCATGTGCCTACCACATCCCAGTACGCCGATGTGTTCACGAAGGGCCTCCCTGCGAGCATCTTCACAGCTTTTCGATCCAGCCTCAACGTCCGCGAGCACCCTGTTGCGGCTGCGGGGGGGTGTTGGAAACCTGCTGACGGTCCACCTGACAGGCCACCACGCACGGGAGGCAAACCTCCAGGACCGAGTCACCCGCGACTCTCCAGTGCACAAACGCCATCATCTCCACGTTCGGCATGATTAGCACTTATCCGATTCTGTTGTAACAACCTGTACAGCGTGTATATAAACGCTTGTTGTACCCGAGACTGAATATAGTGAGAATTCTCCTGTCCAACTCCACTTCCACTGACGGTGCACTGGTCCTCTATCATGGAAGCCTATTCTGAGACATTGGGCGTTCAGTGGCACTACACCGTGCGATTGACCAACAAATATTGTTTGAGGGCATTGAACTGCTATGTGCACGGCAGCAAATTTTGTATGTAAGCAACCATACTTCTGTTGTCATATTTGGTGCTTATTATGCAGTATTTCAGTGTCATGTTAGTATTCTGGATTATATGAAGTACATGTGTGCTATGGAACTATTTTACACCATCCAGTCCAAGTTAATTGACGCTGCTTTAGTATAAACATCATCTAGTCTATACTATAGTTAGCTTGGATGGCTGGCACAAAATGCATGTAAGTTTCAGTGCTTCAAAGGAAAAGCAAGACAGATCCGGACTGTCTGTGAGACATGATGTTTTGAAATGATGGCAATGTAAGAGCGCGCAATTTTGCATTACATGAAGAGGGGGCAGGGGTATCTTTACAACGTATTCATTTAGGCTCGTCAGTGAAAGAACCACGAGCCTTCCAGTGCATACCTTCTTCTTCAGTGCTTTTGTATGGATGCTCCATTTCGCGAGCTTGGACTCCGGCCCACTCGATGCTCCCCGCAATAGTGGTCTTCCAGCACGGGATGGTGGCATCATTTAGCTTGTTCAGCAGGCCGGTGTGCTGATTGACATGGCAGCGACTGGCTGACGACAGATGCTTTGTCCCTCTTGCCTTCTGAATCTGCGACATGGATTTCCAATTGCAATGAACTTTCAGAGACTATTTATAAAACTGAAAATGTGGCCGAGTTACTACTTGTAATTTAATTGTGATCCGAATTGGTATAAAATCGGAAGAGATAGCAAATATACAATGACAGGAGGCCCATACACCTGACTTAAGCAAGGTAAAACAACTAGCATGGAGTAGAGAAATTGTCCTAGTTCAGGAATAGACAAACAATAGTGGCCAAAACACGTGGATGAAACCCCACGTCGATGAAATGGAGTTTTGAATAATGAAGCTTCCAACACCTCAACAGTTCGGATGCTCTGACAAACAAAATGAAGCATACTCAAATTGCGCGGTTATTTTTTCAAGGTTCTTTACTTCTTTTTTATAAAACACTCTGTCTAACAAATAAAAAAATTGGAGGACACAATCATGTAGTAGGATAGGATCCTGTATATAAACATGTTTGGTACTCTGGTTTTGATATGATTTTAAGATGTACTCTAGTCAGGCTCTTCATACAGGGAATAAGAGTCGCACAAAAACTGTAACTTTCATACCATGGTTTGTTAGCACCGTGCTTCAAATTATATGAGATAAACAATAGCATCAACAAAAATGTGGAGAAAATACAAAGATTAAGAAAAAATGCTTAAGAACAACATGCTTAAAAATGTGAATTGCACCCTAATAAGCAAAACTCCTACCAAAATAAAGTCATGTCTAGCAAAAATGATATGCCAAACGTATAAAATTGGGTGTAGAACCCGATTGCCCAGAAGAAAATATTACAATGTAATTTGATGTGCAGAAACTAATTGATTACTGATACGTCTCCAACATATCTATAATTTTTTATTGCTCCATGCTATATTATCTACTGTTTTGGACTATATTGGGCTTTATTTTCCACTTTTATATTATTTTTGGGACTAACCTATTAACCGGAGGCTCAGCCCAGAATTGTTGTTTTTTTGCCTATTTCAGTGTTTCGAAGAAACGGAATATCAAACGGAGTCCAAACAGAAAAATCCTTTCTGGAACGTGATTTTCTTCCCGAATAAGATCCGGGAGACTTGGACCCTACGCCAAGGAAGCTCCAAGGAGGGCACGAGGTAGGGGGCGCGCCCTACACCCCCAGGCGCGCCCCCCACCCTCGTGGGCCTACCGAAGCTCCACCGACGTACTTCTTCCTCCTATATATACCCACGTACCCCAAACGATCAGAACAGGAACCAAAAACCTAATTCCACCGCCGCAACTTTTTGTATCCACGAGATCCCATCTTGGGGTCTGTTCCGGAGCTCCGCCGGAGAGGGCCGTCATCACGGAGGGCTTCTACATCATCATAGCCTCTCCGATGAAGTGTGGGTAGTTTACCTCAGACCTTCGGGTCCATAGTTATTAGCTAGATGGCTTCTTCTCTCTTTTTGGATGTCAATACAATGTTCTCCCTCTCTCTTGTGGAGATCTATTTGATGTAATCTTCTTCTTTTGCGGTGTGTTTGTTGAGACCGATGAATTGTGGGTTTATGATCAAGTCTATCTATGAACAATATTTGAATCTTCTCTGAATTATTTAATGTATGATTGGTTATCTTTGCAAGTCTCTTCGAATTATCGGTTTGGTTTGGCCTACTAGATTGGTTTTTCTTGCCATGGGAGAAGTGCTTAGCTTTGGGTTCGATCTTGCGGTGTCCTTTCCCAGTGACAGAAGGGGCAGCAAGGCACGTATTGTATCATTGCCATCGAAGATAACAAGATGGGTTTTATTTCATACTGCATGAATTTATCTCTCTACATCATGTCATCTTGCTTAAAGCGTTACTCTGTTTTTTAACTTAATACTCTAGATGCATGCTGGATAGCGGTCGATCAGTGGAGTAATAGTAGTCGATGCAGAATCGTTTCGATCTACTTGTCACAGACGTGATGCCTATATACATGATCATGCCTAGAGATTCTCATAACTATGCTCAATTCTGTCAATTGCTCAACAGTAATTTGTCCACCCACCGTAGAAAACTTATGCTCTTGAGAGAAACCACTAGTGAAACCTATGGCCCCCGGGTCTATACTCATGATATCAATCTCCATCACTTTAATCTTGCTTTGTTTTTACTTTGCATTTTACTTTTCACTTTGCATCTTTATACCAAAAATACCAAAAATATTATCTCTATCAGATCTCACTCTCGTAAGTGACCGTGAAGGTATTGACAACCCCTAATCGCGTTGGTTGCGAGTAGCTATCGCTTTGTGCAGGTACGAGGGACTTGAGCGTGGCCTCCTACTGGATTGATACCTTGGTTCTCAAAAACTGAGGGAAATACTTACGCTACTCTGCTAAATCATCTTCTCCTCTTCAGGGAAAACCAACGCAAGCTCAAGAGGTAGCAAGAAGAATTTCTGGCACCATTGTCGGGGAGTCTACGCAAAAAGTCAACATACCAAGTACCCATCACAATCCCTATCTCTCGCATTTCATTAGTTGCCATTTGCCTCTCGTTTTCCCTCCCCCACTTCACCCATGCCGTTTTATTCGCCATCTCTTTCTCTTTCTCCTTCTCCTTCCCCTTCTCCTTCTCTGTTTGCCTTTTTCTCGCTTGCCTTTTGTTTGCTCGTGTGTTGGATTGCTTGTTTGTCGCGATGGCTCAAGATACTACCAAATTGTGTGACTTCACCAATACCAACAATAATGATTTCCTTAGCACTCCGATTGCTCCTCTTGCCAATACTGAATCTTGTGAGATCAATACTGCTTTGTTGAATCTTGTTATGAAAGATCAATTCGCCGGCCTTCCTAGTGAAGATGCCGCTACTCATCTGAATAGCTTCATTGAGTTATGTGATATGCAAAAGAAAAAAGATGTCGATAATGATGTCGTTAAATTGAAGCTATTTCCTTTTTCGCTTAGAGATCGTGCTAAAGCTTGGTGTCGGTGTCAAAACCGGCGGATCTCGGGTAGGGGGTCCCGAACTGTGTGTCTAGGCGAATGGTAACAGGAGGCAAGCGACACAATGTTTTACCCAGGTTCGGGCCCTCTTGATGGAGGTAAAACCCTACGTCCTGCTTGATTAATATTGATGATATGGGTAGTACAAGAGTAGATCTACCACGAGATCAAGGAGGCTAAACCCTAGAAGCTAGCCTATGGTATGGTTGTTGTATGTTGGAGTTGTTGTCCTACGGACTAAAACCCTCCGGTTTATATAGACACCGGAGAGGGTTAGGGTTACACAAAGTCGGTTACAATAGTAGGAGATATAATATCCGCATCGCCAAGCTTGCCTTCCATGCCAAGGAAAGTCCCATCCAGACACGAGACGAAGTCTTCAATCTTGTATCTTCATAGTCCAGGAGTCCGGCTGAAGGTATAGTCCGGCTATCCGAACACCCCCTAATCCAGGACTCCCTCAGTAGTGTTGGGTAACGTAGTAATTTCAAAAAATTTCCTACGCACACGCAAGATCATGGTGATGCATAGCAACGAGGGGGGGAGTCTGATCTACGTACCCTTGTAGATCGCAACGGAAGCGTTGACACAACGTAGAGGAAGTAGTCGTACGTCTTCTTCCCGACCCGACTGATCCAAGCACCGTTACTCCGCCACCTCCGAGTTCTTAGCACACGTACAACTCGATGACGATCCCCAGGCTCCGATCTAGCAAAGCTTCGGGGAGGAGTTCCGTCAGCACGACGGCGTGGTGATGATCTTGATGTTCTACCGACGCAGGGCTTCGCCTAAGCACTACAACGATATGATCAAGGTGGAATATGGTGGCAGGGGGTACCGCACACGGCTAAGGAACGATCACAATGATCAACTTGTGTGTCTAGAGGTGCCCTCTGCCCCTGTATATAAGGAGCAAGGGGGGAGAGGTGCGGCCAGCCTTGGGGCGCGCCAGGAGGAGTCCTACTCCTACCGGGAGTAGGACTCCCCCCCCCCCAATCCTAGTTGGAATAGGAATCCTCAAGTGGGGAGAGAGAGAAGGGGGGCCGGCCACCTCTCCTAGTCCTAATAGGACTAGGGGAGGGGGAGGCGCGCAGCCACCTTGGGCTGCCCCTTTCACCTTTATGTCTCGGGGGGTTCCGGTAACCTCCCGGTACTCCGGTAAAATCCCGATTTCACCCGAAACACTTCCGATGTCCAAACATAGGCTTCCAATATATCAATCTTTATGTCTCGACCATTTCGAGACTCCTCGTCATGTCCGTGATCACATCCGGGACTCCGAACAACCTTCGGTACATCAAAATGCATAAACTCATAATAGCTGTCATCGTAACGTTAAGCGTGCGGACCCTACGGTTCGAGAACAATGTAGACATGACTAAGACACATCTCCGGTCAATAACCAATAGCGGGACCTGGATGCCCATATTGGCTCCTACATATTCTACGAAGATCTTTATCGGTCAGACCGCATAACAACATACGTTGTTCCCTTTGTCATCGGTATGTCACTTGCCCGAGATTTGATCGTCGGTATCCAATACCTAGTTCAATCTCGTTACTGGCAAGTCTCTTTACTCGTTCCGTAATACATCATCTCACAACTAACTCATTAGTCACAATGCTTGCAAGGCTTATGTGATGTGCATTACCGAGAGGGCCCAGAG
This sequence comes from Triticum monococcum, assembly GCA_034509565.1. Classification (NCBI taxonomy): domain Eukaryota; kingdom Viridiplantae; phylum Streptophyta; class Magnoliopsida; order Poales; family Poaceae; genus Triticum; species Triticum monococcum. The sequence continues at coordinate 22,481,275 of CM067842.1, read as the reverse complement.
ATACCTCTCCGACAATCGGAGTGACAAACCCTAATCTCGAAATACGCCAACCCAATATCTACCTTTGGAGACACCTGTAGAGCTCCTTTATAATCACCCAGTTACGTTGTGACGTTTGGTAGCACACAAAGTGTTCCTCCGGGAAACGGGAGTTGCATAATCTCATAGTCATAGGAACATATATAAGTCATGAAGAAAGCAATAGCAACATACTAAACGATCGGGTGCTAAGCTAATGGAATGGGTCATGTCAATCAGATCATTCAACCAATGATGTGATCTCGTTAATCAAATAACAACACCTTGTTCATGGTTAGGAAACATAACCATCTTTGATTAACGAGCTAGTCAAGTAGAGCCATACTAGTGACACTAAGTTTGTCTATGTATTCACACATGTATTATGTTTCCAGTTAATACAATTCTAGCATGAATAACAAACATTTATCATGATATAAGGAAATAAATAATAACTTTATTATTGCCTCTAGGGAATATTTCCTTCAGTCTCCCACTTGCACTAGAGTCAATAATCTAGATTACACAATAATGATTCTAACACCCATGGAGCCTTGGTGCTGATCATGTTTTGCTCGTGGAAGAGGCTTAGTCAACGGGTCTGCAATATTCTGATCCGTATGTATCTTGCAAATCTCTATGTCTCCCACCTGGACTAGATCCCGGATGGAATTGAAGCGTCTCTTGATGTGCTTGGTCCTCTTGTGAAATCTGGATTCCTTTGCCAAGGCAATTGCACCAGTATTGTCACAAAAGATTTTCATTGGACCCGATGCACTAGGTATGGCACCTAGATCAGATATGAACTCCTTCATCCAGACTCCTTCGTTCGCTGCTTCCGAAGCAGCTATGTACTCCGCTTCACATGTAGATCCCGCTACGACGCTTTGTTTAGAACTGCACCAACTGACAGCTCCACCGTTTAATGTAAACACGTATCCGGTTTGCGATTTAGAATCGTCAGGATCAGTGTCAAAGCTTGCATCAACGTAACCTCTTACGGTGAGCTCTTTGTCACCTCCATATACGAGAAACATATTCTTAGTCCTTTTCAGGTATTTCAGGAACACCTTGACCACTGTCCAGTGATCCACTCCTGGATTACTTTGGTACCTCCCTGCTAAACTTATAGCAAGGCACACATCAGGTCTGGTACACAGCATTGCATACATGATAGAGCCTATGGCTGAAGCATAGGGAACATCTTTCATTTTCTCTCTATCTTCTGCAGTGGTCGGGCATTGAGTCTGACTCAACTTCATACCTTGTAACACAGGCAAGAACCCTTTCTTTGCTTGATCCATTTTGAACTTCTTCAAAATCTTGTCAAGGTATGTGCTTTGTGAAAGTCCAATTAAGCGTCTTGATCTATCTCTATAGATCTTTATGGTTAATATGTAAGCAGCTTCACCGAGGTCTTTCATTGAGAAACTCTTATTCAAGTATCCCTTTATGCTATCCAGAAATTCTATATCATTTCCAATCAGCAATATGTCATCCACATATAATATCAGAAATGCTACAGAGCTCCCACTCACTTTCTTGTAAATACAGGCTTCTCCAAAAGTCTGTATAAAGCCAAATGCTTTGATCACACTATCAAAGCGTTTATTCCAACTCCGAGATGCTTGCACCAGTCCATAAATGGATCGCTGGAGTTTGCATACTTTGTTAGCCCCCTTTGGATCGACAAAACCTTCTGGTTGTATCATATACAACTCTTCTTCCAGAAATCCATTCAGGAATGCAGTTTTGACATCCATCTGCCATATTTCATAATTATAAAATGCGGCAATTGCTAACATGATTCTGACGGACTTAAGCATCGCTACGGGTGAGAAGGTCTCATCGTAGTCAACCCCTTGAACTTGTCGAAAACCTTTTGCGACAAGTCGAGCTTTATAGACAGTAACATTACCGTCAGCGTCAGTCTTTTTCTTGAAGATCCATTTATTCTCAATTGCTTGCCGATCATCGGGCAAGTCAACCAAAGTCCATACTTTGTTCTCATACATGGATCCCATCTCAGATTTCATGGCCTCAAGCCACTTTGCGGAATCTGGGCTCACCATCGCTTCTTCATAGTTCGTAGGTTCATCATGATCTAGTAGCATGACTTCCAGAATTGGATTACCGTACCACTCTGGTGCGGATCTTACTCTGGTTGATCTACGTGGTTCAGTAGTATCTTGTCCTGAAGTTTCATGATCATCATCATTAGCTTCCTCACTAATTGGTATAGGTGTCGCAGAAACAGTTTTCTATGATGTACTACTTTCCAATAAGGGAGCAGGTACAGTTACCTCGTCAAGTTCTACTTTCCTCCCACTCACTTCTTTCGAGAGAAACTCCTTCTCTAGAAAGTTTCCGAACTTAGCAACAAAAGTCTTGCCTTCGGATCTGTGATAGAAGGTGTATCCAATAGTTTCCTTTGGATATCCTATGAAGACACATTTCTCCGATTTGGGTTCGAGCTTATCAGGTTGAAGCTTTTTCACATAAGCATCGCAGCCCCAAACCTTAAGAAACGACAACTTTGGTTTCTTGCCAAACCATAGTTCATAAGGCGTCGTCTCAACGGATTTCGATGGTGCCCTATTTAACGTGAATGCGGCCGTCTCTAAAGCATAACCCCAAAACGATAGCGGTAAATCAGTAAGAGACATCATAGATCGCACCATATCTAGTAAAGTACGATTACGACGTTCGGACACACCATTACGCTGTGGTGTTCCGGGTGGCGTGAGTTGCGAAACTATTCCACAATTTTTCAAATGTACACCAAACTCGTAACTCAAATATTCTCCTCCACGATCAGATCGTAGAAACTTTATTTTCTTGTTACGATGATTTTCAACTTCACTCTGAAATTCTTTGAACTTTTCAAATGTTTCAGACTTATGTTTCATTAAGTAGATATACCCATATCTGCTTAAATCATCTGTGAAAGTGAGAAAATAACGATATCCGCCACGAGCCTCAATATTCATCGGACCACATACATCGGTATGTATGATTTCCAACAAATCTGTTGCTCTCTCCATAGTACCGGAGAACGGTGTTTTAGTCATCTTGCCCATGATGCACGGTTCGCAAGTACCAAGTGATTCATAATCAAGTGGTTCCAAAAGCCCATCAGTATGGAGTTTCTTCATGCGTTTTACACCGATATGACCTAAACGGCAGTGCCACAAATAAGTTGCACTATCATTATCAACTCTGCATCTTTTGGCTTCTACATTATGAATATGTGTGTTACTACTATCGAGATTTAATAAGAATAGACCACTCTTTAAGGGTGCATGGCCATAAAAGATATTACTCATATAAATAGAACAACCATTATTCTCTGATTTAAATGAATAACCGTCTCGCATCAAACAAGATCCAGATATAATGTTCATGCTTAACGCTGGCACCAAATAACAATTATTTAGGTCTAATATTAATCCCGAAGGTAGATGTAGAGGTAGTGTGCCGACCGCGATCACATCGACTTTGGAACCGTTTCCCACGCGCATCGTCACCTCGTCCTTCGCCAGTGTCAGCTTATTCCGTAGTCCCTGTTTCGAGTTGCAAATATTAGCAACAGAACCAGTATCAAATACCCAGGTGCTACTGCGAGCTCTAGTAAGGTACACATCAATAACATGTATATCACATATACCTTTGTTCACCTTGCCATCCTTCTTATCCGCCAAATATTTGGGGCAGTTCCGTTTCTAGTGACCAGTCTGCTTGCAATAGAAGCACTCAGTTTTAGGCTTAGGTCCAGACTTGGGTTTCTTCTCCTGAGCAGCAACTTGCTTGTCGTTCTTCTTGAAGTTCCCCTTCTTCTTCCCTTTGCCCTTTTTCTTGAAACTAGTGGTCTTGTTAACCATCAACACTTGATGCTCCTTCTTGATTTCTACCTCCGCAGCTTTCAGCATTGTGAAGAGCTCGGGAATAGTCTTGTTCATCCCTTGCATATTATAGTTCATCACGAAGCTCTTGTAGCTTGGTGGTAGTGATTGGAGAATTCTGTCAATGACACAATCATATGGAATATTAACTCCCATCTGAATCAAGTGATTATTATATCCAGACATTTTGAGTATATGCTCACTGACAGAACTGTTCTCCTCCATCTTGCAGCTATAGAACTTATTGGAGACTTCATATCTCTGAATTCGGGCATTTGCTTGAAATATTAACTTCAACTCCTGGAACATCTCATATGCCCCATGACGTTCAAAACGTTGTTGAAGTCCCGATTCTAAGCCGTAAAGCATGTTACACTGAACTATCGAGTAGTCATCAGCTTTGCTTTGCCAGACGTTCATAACATCTGGCGTTGCCCCAGCAGCAGGCCTGGCACCCAGCGGTGCTTCCAGGATGTAATTCTTCTGAGCAGCAATGAGGATAATCCTCAAGTTACGGACCCAGTCCGTGTAATTGCTACCATCATCTTGCAACTTTGCTTTCTCAAGGAACGCATTAAAATTCAACGGAACAACAGCACGAGCCATCTATCTACAATCAACATAAACAAGCAAGATACTATCAGGTACTAAGTTCATGATAAGTTTAAGTTCAATTAATCATATTACTTAAGAACTCCCACTTAGATAGACATCCCTCTAATCTTCTAAGTGATCACGTGATCCAAATCAACTAAACCATAACCGATCATCACGTGAGATGGAGTAGTTTTCAATGGTGAACATCGTTATGTTGATCATATCTACTATATGATTCACGCTCGACCTTTCGGTCTCCGTGTTCTGAGGCCATATCTGCATATGCTAGGCTCGTCAAGTTTAACCTGAGTATTCTGCGTGTGCAAAAACTGGCTTGCACCCGTTGTAGATGGACGTAGAGCTTATCACACCCGATAATCACGTGGTGTCTGGGCACGATGAACTTTGGCAACGGTGCATACTCAGGAAGAACACTTCTTGATAATCTAGTGAGAGATCATCTTATAATGCTACCGTCAATCAAAGCAAGATAAGATGCATAAAAAAGATAAACATCACATGCAATCAATATAAGTGATATGATATGGCCATCATCATCTTGTGCTTGTGATCTCCATCTCCGAAACACCGTCATGATCACCATCGTCACCGGCGCGACACCTTGATCTCCATCATAGCATCATTATCGTCTCGCCAATCTTATGCTTCCACGACTATCGCTACCGCTTAGTGATAAAGTAAAGCATTACATCGTGATTGCATTGCATACAATAAAGCGACAACCATATGGCTCCTGCCAGTTGCCGATAACTCGGTTACAAAACATGATCATCTCATACAATAAAATTTAGCATCATGTCCTGACCATATCACATCACAACATGCCCTGCAAAAACAAGTTAGACGTCCTCTACTTTGTTGTTGCAAATTTTACGTGGCTGCTACGGGCTTAAGCAAGAACCAATCTCACCTACGCATCAAAACCACAACGATAGTTTGTCAAATAGACTCCGTTTTAACCTTCGCAAGGACCGGGCGTAGCCACACTCGGTTCAACTAAAGTTGGAGAGACAGTCGCCCGCAAGCCACCTATGTGCAAAGCACGTCGGGGGAACCGGTCTCGCGTAAGCATACGCGTAAGGTTGGTCCGGGTCGTCTCGTCCAACAATACCGCCGAACCAAAGTATGACATGCTGGTAGGCAGTATGACTTGTATCGCCCACAACTCACTTGTGTTCTACTCGTGCAAATAACATCAAACCATAAAAACCTAGGCTCGGATGCCACTGTTGGGGAACGTAGTAATTTCAAAAAAAATCCTACGCACATGCAAGATCATGGTGATGCATAGCAATGAGGGGGAGAGTCTGATCTACGTACCCTTGTAGATCGCAACGGAAGCGTTGACACAACGTAGAGGAAGTAGTCGTACGTCTTCTTCCCAAATCGACTGATCCAAGCACCGTTACTCCGGCACCTCCGAGTTCTTAGAACACGTACAGCTCGTTGACGATCCCCGGGCTCTGATCCAGCAAAACTTCGGGGAGGAGTTCCGTCAGCACGACGGCGTGGTGACGATGTTGATGTTCTACCGACGCAGGGCTTCGCCTAAGCACTACAACGATATGATCGAGGTGGAATATGGTGGCAGGGGGTACCGCACACGGCTAAGGAACGATCACAATGATCAACTTGTGTGTCTAGAGGTGCCCTCTGCCCCTGTATATAAAGGAGCAAGGGGGGAGAGGTGCGGCCAGCCTTGGGGCGCGCCAGGAGGAGTCCTACTCCTACCGGGAGTAGGACTCCCCCCCCCCCAATCCTAGTTGGAATAGGAATCCTCAAGTGGGGAGAGAGAGAAGGGGGGCCGACCACCTCTCCTAGTCCTAATAGGACTAGGGGAGGGGGGAGGCGCGCAGCCACCTTGGGCTGCCCCTTTCACCTTTCCACTAAAAGCCCACTAAGGCCCATATGGTTCCCGGGGGGTTCCGGTAACCTCCCGGTACTCCGGTAAAATCCCGATTTCACCCGGAACACTTCCGATGTCCAAACATAGGCTTCCAATATATCAATCTTTATGTCTCGACCATTTCGAGACTCCTCGTCATGTCCGTGATCACATCCGGGACTCCGAACAACCTTCGGTACATCAAAATGCATAAACTCATAATAACTGTCATCGTAACGTTAAGCGTGCGGACCCTATGGTTCGAGAACAATGTAGACATGACTGGGACACATCTCCGGTCAATAACCAATAGCGGGACCTGGCTGCCCATATTGGCTCCTACATATTCTACGAAGATCTTTATCGGTCAGACCGCATAACAACATACGTTGTTCCCTTTGTCATCGGTATGTTACTTGCCCGAGATTCGATTGTCGGTATCCAATATCTAGTTCAATCTCGTTACTGGCAAGTCTCTTTACTCGTTCCGTAATACATCATCTCGCAACTAACTCATTAGTCACAATGCTTGCAAGGCTTATGTGATGTGCATTACCGAGAGGGCCCAGAGATACCTCTCCGACAATCGGAGTGACAAATCCTAATCTCGAAATACGCCAACCCAACATCTACCTTTGGAGACACCTGTAGAGCTCCTTTATAATCACCCAGTTACGTTGTGACATTTGGTAGCACACAAAGTGTTCCTCCGGGAAACGGGAGTTGCATAATCTCATAGTCATAGGAACATGTATAAGTCATGAAGAAAGCAATAGCAACATACTAAACGATCGGGTGCTAAACTAATGGAATGGGTCATGTCAATCAGATCATTCAACCAATGATGTGATCTAATTAATCAAATAACAACACCTTGTTCATGGTTAGGAAACATAACCATCTTTGATTAACGAGCTAGTCAAGTAGAGGCATACTAGTGACACTAAGTTTGTCTATGTATTCACACATGTATTATGTTTCCGGTTAATACAATTCTAGCATGAATAATAAACATTTATCATGATATAAGGAAATAAATAATAACTTTATTATTTCCTCTAGGGCATATTTCCTTCAAGTAGCCCCTGAACCAGGCTTCAATGACGACGAGTCCGGCGCGCAGATTGTCTTCGGCATTGCAAGGCGGGTTCCTCCTCCAAGTTCTTCATAAAAGACCGTAAACACCAAGAGTAGTGTCCGGCTCTACAAAATAAGTTTCCACATATTGCCATAGAGAGAATAATAATAACACAAATATAATCTGCTGACGTATTTCGTAGCATGACATCACACTATGGCCAAGCCTTTATTCGAATCGTTTTCACTTCTCCACCTCAGCGCGTTATGCGAGGCGGTTTCCTTGGCACGTCTTGTCAAAGCAGAGATCGTGTACCCTTTATTTACGGGGTTCTCATCAATACGGACGTGGGTAACCCAATTGTGCTCGTTTAGTATGCTTTCTCGATTAAAGGCGAGTCCCAAACGGTCACGGGGAGGGCTTTTGGTATTCAACCTCTTATAAAGAGACCAAGGCCTTACTCCTTTTTTCCAACCTCAAACGAGTTTGCCCATTGCCTCGAGTTCCAACACCCTAGGCCCCAGATTCCAGGCGCTTCGGACCATCTACAATGTCCGGTTCCGACCTTCAAGGCCGATGGATGCCCTCCTCCGTCACGGAGGAGGACGTGCTAAAGTTGAGAGAGGCTAAGTTCTTGACTGGCGAAATTCCGCATAGGTTGCCTGCTCTAGGGCAGGCGGTTCCCAGTCCCCAGCCCGGTGAGAGCGTGGTGTTCATATCTCACTTCCTTCGGGGGTTAGGCTTCCCAATGGATCCCTTTGTGAGGGGGCTGCTGTTCTATTATGGGCTAGAATTTCACGACTTAGCTCCGGATTCCATCCTCCATATTTCCTCATTCATCGCCGTGTGTGAAGCGTTCCTCCGTGTTACCCCTCACTTCGGATTATGGCTCAAGACCTTTAAAGTGGAGCTGAAGATGATCGAGGGACGGCCCGCAGAGTGCGGAGGCGCTGTTATAAGTAAAAATTCTGATGCTCCATGTCCCGAGCGCTCTTTTCAAGAGGAGCTCGGCTTATGGCAACGGGAGTGGTTCTATATCACCGCTCCCAGGGGCACCAAATGGGTGGCGCCGCCTGTCTTTCGCTCGGGTCCCCCACAGCTGCTAGAGTCATGGGTCAATAAAGGTCTAGACTGGGGGCCATCCCAGGACGTGCCTTTGTTGCAGGGCCGCATCAGGGATCTCTTGGAAAGAGACCTCGGCCTGGTCAAAGTGACGCAGGTCATGCTAATCCGCCGAACCCTGCCCGGCAAACGTCGCTCCCTTCGTCTATGGGAGTTCAATCCGGAGGGACCACGAGCTCTCTAGCAGTTTATGGGCGCAACGCCCGCGGAGATGTATAAACTGTTCTTCGGATCACAAGCAAAGTGTCCGGATTTGACCGAGGACGCAGGTCTGAGCTGCAATCGCCCGGATACTCAAGTAAGTAGCCTCGTGCCCGGACTCGTTATCCATATATTTGTCATAAACTTGCCCCTTAAAAGAGCTGTGCCCTTTAAACAGGAGTGGATAGCGAAAGCATAGCTGATAAGGTGTCCGGCTCCCCTCCCTGAGACCAGGACGGACAGGATGTTGAAGGTCGTGCCTTTGAAGGAAAGTGAGGGAGGGGACAAGGCAGCTACGGCCTCCTCGAAGGAGGCTGTTCGGAGGGAAGGAACCGAAAATTCCTCTCATCCGGGGAAGAAAAGGACTGCCTCTGAACACCCAGAGGCTATAGCCTCCAAGCGGGGGGGGGGGGGAATCCTCTCCAGAGGGTCCTACGCCTGGGATACCTCAGCCGAACTATGCCCTCAAAGGGGCCAGCCCTCCAGCGAGCCGTAAGTAGAGAAAGATTGTATATTTAAGAGAAAGGTCCTTACTTTAAACCTCAGAAGATTAACCGAAATTTTACCTTGTAGTTTGGACCTCAGCCGTTCTCAGCAGAGCTCGTCTTTGGGGGACCTTCTTCTGGAGATGATGGAGAGCGGGACGCCTCCCCTTGCCGTACCACCTAGCGAGGCAGGCGACCCTGAGGTGTCGTCGCGGAGGGTTGCTCCGAATCTGGCAGGGGCGGAAGATAGCTATGTGGCCCCCAAGGTTCTCCACGTACGGCCTTCGAAAGAGGCCATAGGACAAGTCTGGCACCATCTAGTTCTCGGTTGGAGGAGCTGAAGAATCTGCTGGGGCGAGCTTCTATCTCAGAGGAGCACCGTGCATTGATGGGCATGGTGATTGAAAGGATTTCGTCCGCGGAAAGCGGATTGCACGAGGCCGTCAGAAGTTTACTAACGGGCTTTGAGGTACGTTAGATAATTTACACTTTTGTCAGTTGCGCATAAATAAGATGCGCCCTGTGTAGATAGTAGCCCCTGAGACTCTATGCGTTGTCAGAAGTGACAGCGTGCAGAGGATCATAACCCCAGGTCTAAAATGTTGCCTTTAAATGTAGGTGGCGAGGTGTCCGGAATCGAGCCGAACTGATGATTTTGCCGAACTAAAGCGGCAACTTGACGTGGCAGATGCCGACATTGCGCTCGTCAACAAGCGGCTTGATGAGGCTCAAGGTATGTAACTCCTTGGGCGGCACCTGGTAAGAGGAGCTTGATGCCAATATCTTACAATGTGTGTGCTTGATGCAGATGGTGCGGCCGCCGTGGTGAGTCTTCGGGCGGAACTTTCCCGAGCTAAGGAACAAGCCAGAGAAAGGGATGCGGCTGCCAAGAAGGCCCTTGAAGAGCTGAGAGCCGAACAGGCTGCTCACTGCCGAAGCAAGAAGGAGATGGCTGAGATGGCCGCGAAGTTAAAGAGCGCTGCTGACCGTTGCGAGCTTCTTGAGAAAGAAGACCGGGCAAGGCAGACGGACTTAGAGAAGGCCGTTGCTGATACCAAGGATGCTCGCTCTGCGATGAGAGCTGCGAAGGAGGAGCTGCGCCAGGCCGGACAGATTGCGGCTGGGAAGCCCTTTATGCTGAGGAGGAAGTTTTGCGATCCGAAGTTTGCTCCATTGGACCGGATGTGGAGTGGGGAGGACACCTATCTGGATTTGGCAGCAAGTGCTACTGATGCGACCGAACACTTTCGAGATCAAGAAGATCGCGAAGTGGAAAAACTTTTCTGGTCGCAGTTCCACAATCCAGAGCGTCCACTGGCGGTGGACGATCATATGGCTCAGTGGACCGAACTGAATAGGTTGTCCGGACTCGCCATGAAGTGTGTCATGGGTCATTTATGGCCGGGGAGATCGGAGCCGAAGAGTTATTTCAGCTTGGTGCAGCAATTCCTTGATGCGGTGCCACGTATCAATGCAATGAAGAGGTCAGCGTGCATAGAGGGCGCACGGATGGCTCTTGCCCGTGTCAAGACATACTGGGTGGAGATGGAGATCACCGTTGTTGCATCCCGAGATTCAGACAAAAGCCGAGTTCCCTCCGAGCACTACTTTCAGGAAGTTCTTGAAGGCGCTCGTGTAATAGAGACGCAGTGCTCGAAGGATGCTATGATCTGATAGCATATGTAATTATAAAGCAGTATTTTGATGAATTGTAGTAGGCTTTTATACTTGTGCCTTCAAGTATGTGGAACGCCTCATGTGCGTCCGTTCAAAAAAAATATATATATAATCTGAAAGATGGCAGTCGTTGGCTTCAGCCCCCACGCACATAGTGCGGGGGTGCTCGCAGAAGGCGCTTTTCCACACTTAATCCAACGTCTTGGTCCTACAAAGGAGGTGATGGTGCAGCAAGCTAGGCAACCAGACTATAATGCTTTAACACTTTCACTTAGCCATAGGAGCTTGACAGTGGGACTCTTTAGATAGCCCTTGGTGGCGACTGCGCTCGCCCGAATTCGGGGCGCGTGTGTGCCTGGCCGGGAAACGGCCCTTCGTTAATGCGGAGGAATCCTATAGATTCCAGAGAGTCATCGAGTGGTTGACCAGTCTCACGCTATATCATGACAGTCGGTTTTCGGCTTTCTCTACTGAGGTGCTCGCCTGGCCGAACCGGGGCACAATCGCAGTAGTTCTCCTGGTGCCGCCTTAGCTGATAGAGCAGAATGTAAGGCGGCCGAACACAGGAGCCGGGCAACCCAACATTGACTAAAATCATGATTCGGAGCTGATGCATATAAGGCCAAACTTGCGACGCCGAACACTCCATAAGGTATTCGGTCTTTATGAGAGCGGGCAAAGTAACGCTCTTAGGTATAAGCCCCTAGTGTCTAGGTACGCGCAGGAATTCTGACGTGGCCACATGCCAAGACGCCAGCCTCCTCCTTGGTTATAGAACCAGGGGATGTGTAGCAACAAGAGACAGTAAAAAAGGTTTACGCGGGGTCTTAATCTGAAAAGAATCCTTGGAACGGGTCCCTACTGCACGTCTGCGCCTGTGTCTCCGTTGTGCCGTATCCTGGACGGGCGCAGCACGATGTTCATCTGTAAAAGAGAGGAACTAAGTTGAAAAAAGGGCGTGCCGAACAAAAGTTGTATTAAATAAACAAATATAAAGTAAAATATGTAAAATTGAGCTTTATTGTCTCTTATATATGCGGAGCCCCTAGGGCATGCTGGGCTCGTCTATCCGTGCCCGTGGTCTTAATGACCTGTTCGAATGTTCTGGCTGGTGAAGCCATTGTATTGTGGGGCTATTAAAGCGGCCGCACAATCCTCCGCTCGGGGGAGGCGCACTCAATGCTTCCCCTTCAAGGAGATGATGCCTCGTGGACCGGGCATCTTAAGCGTGAGAGATGCATAATACGGTATTGCGTTAAAGCGGGCGAAAGCTTCGCGTCCCAGCAGTGCTTGATAGCGACTTGAGAATGGGACGATGTGGAAAGTCAGCCTTTCATAGCAGAAGTTATCGGTAGAGCCGAATATAACTTCGAGCCGGATAAAACCCTAGCAATGGGTGTCCAGACCTGGCGTTACCCCTTGAAAGGAGGTTTTGCTGTGGCGAATTCTTGTTGGGTTTATCCCCATGTGACGGATTGTGTCCTGATATATCAGGTTTAGTCCACTGCCGCCGTCCATTAGGACATTTGAAAACTAGAGCCCGCCAATTATTGGATCAAGTACCAAGGCAGTCCAGCCTGCGTTCCTGGTACTTCTAGAATAATCCAGATGATCGAAGATGATTGGTTTTGACAACCAGTGGCGGGACCCCTTTGGGATAGGTCGTGTGGCGCGTACCTTTATGGGCGCAGCACGTTTTGTTATGTGAAGTAGGTTTATTGTTTTTACTTCTTGTGGGAAATTCTTCTGTTTCCTGGTGCTCTGCTTTTGGGGTTCATCCTCGTCTTCGCTTGGTGTGTCGAGCCCCTTGTGTTCGGCGTTGAGTCTGCCGGATTGTTTGAAAACCCAACAATCTCTGTGGGTATGGTTAGCAGGCTTCCCGGGAGTACTGTGTATTTGACATATCCTGTCCAAGATTTTGTTTAGGTTGGATAAATCATCTCTGTTATCCTAGTGGGGCGGCTTTTTCTGATTCTGCCGTGAGCCTTTGAATCCGGCGTTGACTGTCGTGCTCTTCGGACTGTTTTCCTTAGTCCGGCGATGATCCTTGTTGCTTCGCGGTTTTCCGTTTCCATCCCTAGTTTCGGATGTACTTGGGTCGCTGGTGCTACATCTTGCCAACCAGCTGTCCTCTCCTGCGCAAAAGCGGGTCATGAGGCTTGATAATGCGGCCATTGTTCTCGGCTTTTCTTGGCCGAGGTGTCTGGCGAGCCATTCGTCTCGGACATTGTGCCTGAAAGTTGCTAGGGCTTCGGTGTCCGGACAGTCGACTATCTGATTCTTCTTAGTAAGAAATCTATTCCAGAACTGCCGAGCTGACTCTCAGGTTGTTGTGTTATGTGACTGAGATCGTCTGCATCCGGAGGACGGACATAAGTCCCTTGGAAATTTGCTCAGAAAGTGTCCTCGGGCTCTTCCCAACTTCCAATTGTGTTTTCAGGAAGGCTTTTAAGCCAATGCCGGGCTAGTCCTTTAAGCTTGAGGGGTAAATATTTGATGGCGTGGAGGTCATCTCCTCTAGCCATATGTATGTGGAGGATGTAATCCTCTATCCAGACTCCAGGGTCTGTTGTTCCATCATATGCCTCTATGTTTACGGGTTTGAATCCCGCTGGAGATTCATAATCCAGGACCTCATCGGTGAAACATAGGGGGTGTGCGGCGCTTGTATTTGGGTGTGCCGGATTCTGATAATGGCTTTATTGCATTGCTTATGAGAGCTTGCTTTCTTGGCCCGTAAATGGACCTGGCTGGGCCATCTTTTTGATGCGAATCCGTAAGTGGGTCGTGTGCCAGTTTAAGTGCGGCGCCGCTTGCCGCTTTATGCTGGCCATGGGGTCGTCTATTCGACCGTGTGGCTTTCTTACTTTTTGAGTGCGAGGGCTCTAAGGCCTCTTCGTCGAATTCAGGCAGAAGCTTTCGCTTCGGATAGCTTTTAGTGCGGCGACTGTCGCCGTATTTGTCTGCGGTGTTGATTACTTTACTCCATCTGATCCTGAGTGCATCTTCCGCAGTTTTTAGCTTCCGCTTCTGCTTTTTCAGGCTGCGTGTAGTTGCAACTGAAGGAAATATGCCCTAGAGGCAATAATAAAGTTATTATTTATTTCCTTATATCATGATAAAAGTTTATTATTCATGCTAGAATTGTATTAACCGGAAACATAATACATATGTGAATACATAGACAAACAGAGTGTCACTAGTATGCCTCTACTTGACTAGCTCGTTAATCAAAGATGGTTATATTACCTAACCATGGACAAAGAGTTGTCATTTGATTAACGGGATCACTTCATTAGTTGAATGATCTGATTGACATGACTCATTCCATTAGCTTAGCACCCGATCGTTTAGTATGTCGCTATTGCTTTCTTCATGACTTATACATATTCCTATGACTATGAGATTATGCAACTTCCGTTTGCCGAAGGAACACTTTGTGTGCTACCAAACGTCATAACGTAACTGGGTGATTATAAAGGAGCTCTACAGGTGTCTCCAAAGGTACATGTTGGGTTGGCGTATTTCGAGATTAGGATTTGTCACTCCGATCGTCGGAGAGGTACCTCTGAGCCCTCTCGGTAATGCACATCACTTAAGTCTTGCAAGCATTGTAACTAATGAGTTAGTTGCGGGATGATGTATTACAGAATGAGTAAAGAGACTTGCCGGTGACGAGATTGAACTAGGTATTGGATACCGACGATCGAATCTCGGGCAAGTAACATACCGATGACAAAGGGAACAACGTATGTTGTTATGCGGTCTGACCGATAAAGATCTTCGTAGAATATGTAGGAGCCAATATGGGCATCCAGGTCCCGCTATTGGTTATTGACCGGAAACGTGTCTCGGTCATGTCTACATTGTTCTCGAACCCGTAGGGTCCGCACGCTTAAGGTTTCGATGACAGTTATATTATGAGTTTATGAGTTTTGATGTACCGAAGGAGTTTGGAATCCCAGATGAGATCGGGGACATGACGAGGAGTCTCGAAATGGTCGAGACGTAAAGATCGATATATTGGACGACTATATTCGGACATCGGAAAGGTTCCGAGTGATTCGGGTATTTTTTAGAGTACCAGAGAGTTACGAGAATTCGCCGGGAGAAGTATTGGGCCTTAATGGGCTTTAGTGGGAAGAGGAGAAAGGGCCTGCTGCGCCCCCCCCTCCCTTCTAGTCCGAATTGGACTAGGGAAAAGGGGGTCGGCCACCTTTCCTGTCCTCCACTTCCTTCTCCCTTCCTCCCCTCTTGGTGGACTCCTACTAGGACTTGGAGTCCTAGTAGGACTCCACATCCTGGCCGCACCTAGCCTTGGCCGGCCTCCTCCTCCTCCATCCTTTATATACAGGGGCAGGGGGCACCCCACAGACACAAGTTGATCCACGTGATCTTATTCTTAGCCGTGTGCGGTGCCCCCTGCCACCATAGTCCTCGATAATATTGTAGCGGTGCTTAGGCGAAGCCCTGCGACAGTAGTACATCAAGATCGTCACCACGCCGTCATGCTGACGGAACTCTTCCCCGACACTTTGCTGGACCGGAGTCCGGGGATCGTCATCGAGCTGAATGTGTGCTAAAACTCGGAGGTGCCGTAGTTTCGGTGCTTGATCGGTCGGGCCGTGAAGACGTACGACTACATCAACCGCATTGTCATAACGCTTCCGCTGTCGATCTAGAAGGGTACATAGATCACACTCTCCCTCTCGTTGCTATGCATCACCATGATCTTGCATGTGCGTAGGAAAATTTTGAAATTACTACGTTCCCCAACAGTGGCATCCGAGCCTAGGTTTTATGGTTTGATGTTATATGCACGAGTAGAACACAAGTGAGTTGTGGGCGATATAAGTCATACTGCGTACCAGCATGTCATACTTTGGTTCGGCGGTATTGTTGGATGAAGGGGCCCGGACCGACATTACGCGTACGCTTACGCGAGACCGGTTCTCCCGACGTGCTTTGCACACAGGTGGCTTGCGGGTGACTATTTCTCCAACTTTAGTTAAACTGAGTGTGGCTACACCCGGTCCTTGCGAAGGTTAAAACGGAGTCAAATTGACAAACTATCGTTGTGGTTTTGATGCGTAGGTGAGATTGGTTCTTGCTTAAGCCCGTAGCAGCCACGTAAAACTTGTAACAACAAAGTAGAGGACGTCTAACTTGTTTTTGCAGGCCATGTTGTGATGTGATATGGCCAAGACATGATGCTAAATTTTATTGTATGAGATGATCATGTTTTGTAACTGAGTTATCGGCAACTGGCAGGAGCCATATGGTTGTCGCTTTATTGTATGCAATGCAATCGCGATGTAATGCTTTACTTTATCACTAAGCGGTAGCGATAGTCGTGGAAGCATAAGATTGGCGAGACGACAACGATGCTACAATGGAGATCAAGGTGTCGCGCCGGTGACGATGGTGATCATGACGGCGCTTTGGAGATGGAGATCACAGGCACAAGATGATGATGGCCATATCATATCACTTATATTGATTGCATGTGATGTTTATCTTTTATGCATCTTATCTTGCTTTGATTGACGGTAGCATTATAAGATGATCTCTCACTAATTATCAAGAAGTGTTCTCCCTGAGTATGCACCATTGCGAAAGTTCTTCGTGCAGAGACACCACGTGATGATCGGGTGTGATAGGCTCTACGTTCAAATACAACGGGTGCAAAACAGTTGCACACGCGGAATACTCAGGTTATACTTGACGAGCCAAGCATATACAGATATGGCCTCGGAACACGGAGACCGAAAGGTCGGGCGTGAATCATATAGTAGATATGATCAACATAGTGATGTTCACCAATGAAACTACTCCATCTCACGTGATGATCGGGCATGGTTTAGTTGATTTGGATCACATGATCACTTAGAGGATTAGAGGGATGTCTATCTAAGTGGGAGTTCTTAAGTAATATGATTAAATTGAACTTAAATTTATCATGAACTTAGTCCTGGTAGTATTTTGCAAATTATGGTGTAGATCAATAGCTCGCGTTGTTGCTTCCCTGTGTTTATTTTGATATGTTCTTAGAGAAAATTGTGTTGAAAGATGTTAGTAGCAATGATGCGGATTGGATCCGTGATCTAAGGTTTATCCTCATTGCTGCACAGAGGAATTATGACCTTGATGCACCGCTAGGTGACAGACCTATTGCAGGAGCAGATGCTGACGTTATGATCGTTTGGCTAGCTAAATATGATGACTACTTGATAGTTTAGTGCACCATGCTTAACGGCTTAGAATCGGAGCTTCAAAGACGTTTTGAACGTCATGGACCATATGAGATGTTCCAGGTATTGAAGTTAATATTTCAAGCAAATACCCGAGTTGAGAGATATGAAGTCTCCAACAAGTTCTATAGCTAAAATATGGAGGAGAATCACTCAATTAGTGAGCATGTGCTCAGATTGTCTGGGTACTACAATCGCTTGAATCAAGCGAGAGTTAATCTTCCAGATAAGATAGTGATTGACAGAATTCTCTAGTCACCATCATTAAGTTAGTAGAACTTCGTGATGAACTATAATATGCAAGGGATAACAGAAACAACTCCCAAGCTCTTCGTGATGCTGAAATCAACGAAGGTAGAAATCAAGAAAAAAATCAAGTGTTGATGGTTGACAAGATCACTAGTTTCAAGAAAAGGGCAAAGGGAAGAAGGGGAACTTCAAGAAGAACGGCAAGCAAGTTGCTGCTCAAGTGAAGAAGCCCAAGTCTAGTCCTAAGCCTGAGACTAAGTGCTTCTACTGCAAAGGGACTGGTCACTGAAAGCGGAACTACCCCAAGTGATTGGCGGATAAGAAGGATGGCAAAGTGAACATAAGTATATTTGATATACATGTTATTGATGTGTACGTTACTAGTGTTTATAGCAACCCCTCAGTATTTGATACTAGTTCAGTTGCTAAGAGTAGTAACTCGAAACGGGAGTTGCAGAATAAACAGAAACTAGTAAAAGTCGAGGTGACGATGTGTGTTGGAAGTAGTTCCAAGATTGATATGATCATCATCGCACTCTCCCTATACTTTCGGGATTAGTGTTGAAACTAAATAAGTGTTATTTGGTGTTTGCGTTGAGCATGAATATGATTTGATCATGTTTATTGCAATACGGTTATTCATTTAAGTTAGAGAACAATTGTTGTTCTGTTTACATGAATAAAACCTTATATGGTTACACACCGAATGAAAATGGTCAATTGGATCTCGATCATAGTGATACACATATTCATAATATTGAAACCAAAAGATGCAAAGTTAATAATGATAAGTGCAACTTATTTGTGGCACTGCCATTTAGGTCATATTGGTGTAAAGCGCATGAAGAAACTCCATGCTGATGGGCTTTTTGAATCACTTGATTATGAATCACTTGATGCTTGCGAACCATGCCTCATGGGCAGGATGACTAAGACTCCGTTCTCCGGAACAATAGAGCAAGCAACTAACTTATTGGAAATAATACATACTGATGTATGCGATCCGATGAGTGTTGAGGCTCGTGGCAAGTATCATTATTTTCTGACCTTCACAGATGATGTGAGCAGATATGGGTATATCTACTTGATGAAACACAAGTCTGAAACATTTGAAAAGTTCAAAGAATTTCAGAGTGAAGTGGAGAATCATCGTAACAAGAAAATAAAAGTTTCTACGATATGATCACAGAGGTAAAATATTTGAGTTACGAGTTTGGCCTTCAGTTAAAACAATGTGAAATAGTTTCACTACTCACGCCACCTGGAACACCACAGTGTAATGGTGTGTCCGAACATCGTAACCGTACTTTATTAGATATGGTGCAATCTATGATGTCTCTTGCCGATTTACCACTATCGTTTTGGGGTTATGCATTAGAGACAGCTGCATTCATGTTAAATAGGGCACCATCTAAATCCGTTGAGACGACACTATATGAACTATGGTTTAGCAAGAAACCTAAGCTGACGTTTCTTAAAGTTTGGAGTTGCGATGCTTATGTGAAAAAGTTTCATCTCGATAATCTCAAACTCAAATCGGAGAAATATGTCTTCATAGGATACCCAAAGGAGACAGTTGGGTACACCTTCTATCACAGATCCGAAGGCAAGACATTCGTTGCTAAGAATGGATCCTTTCTAGTGAAGGAGTTTCTCTCGAAAGAAGTGAGTGGGAGGAAAGTAGAAAAATTGATAAGGTAATTGTACCTTCTCCCTTATTGGAATGTAGTTCATCACAAAAAATCTGTTCTTGTGACTACTACACCAATTAGTAAGGAAGCTAATGATGATGATCATGTAACTTCAGATCAAGTTACTACCGAATCTCGTAGGTAAACCAGAGTGAGATCCGCACCAGTGTGGTACGATAATCCTGTTCTGGAGGTCATGTTACTTGATCATGACGAACCTACGAACTATGAGGAAGAGATGATGAGCCCAGATTCCGCAAAATGGTTTGAAGCCATGAAATCTGAGATATGATCCATGTATGAGAACAAAGTTTGGACTTTGGTTGACTTGCCCGATGATCGACAAGCAATTGAGAATAAATGGATCTTCAAGAGGAAAACAGACGCTGATAGTAGTGTTACTATCTACAAAGCTAGAATTGTCGCAAAAGGTTTTCGACAAGTTCAAGGTGTTGACTACGATGAGAGCTTCTCACTCGTATCTATGCTTGAGTCTGTCCGAATCATCTTAGTAATTGCCGCATTTTATGAAATCTGGCAAATGGATAAACAAAACTGCATTCCTTAATGGATTTATTAAAAAAGAGTTGTATATGATGCAACCAGAAGGTTTTGTCAATCCGAAAGGTGCTAACAAAATGTGCAAGCTCCAGCGATCCATCTGTGGACTGGTGCAAGCATCTTGGAGTTGGAATATACGCTTTGATGAGTTGATCAAAGCATATAGTTTTATACAGACTTGCGGTGAAGCCGGTATTTACAAGAAAGTGAGTGGGAGCACTACA
The DNA here is from genome assembly GCA_034509565.1 of Triticum monococcum. Taxonomy (NCBI): domain Eukaryota; kingdom Viridiplantae; phylum Streptophyta; class Magnoliopsida; order Poales; family Poaceae; genus Triticum; species Triticum monococcum. The sequence continues at coordinate 22,461,313 of CM067842.1, read as the reverse complement.
GCATTTCTGATAAGTATATGTGAATGACATATTGTTGATCAGAAATAATGTAGAATTATTCTGTAAAGCATAAAGGAGTGTTTGAAAGGAGTTTTTCAAAGAAAGACTTCGGTGAAGCTGCTTACATATTGAGCTTCAAGATCTATAGAGATAGATCAAGACGCTTGATAAGTTTTTTCAATGAGTACATACCTTGACAAGATTTTGAAGTAGTTCAAAATGGAGCAGTCAAAGAAAGAGTTCTTGCATGTATTACAAGGTGTGAAGTTGAGTAAGACTCAAAGCCCGACCAGGGCAGAAGATAGAAAGAGAATGAAAGTCATTTCCTATGCCTTGGCCATAGGTTCTATAAAGTATGTCATGCTGTGTACCAGATCTATTGTATACCCTGCACTGATTTGGCAAGGGAGTACAATAGTGATCTAGGAGTAGATCACTGGACAGCGGTCAGAATTATCCTTAGTGAAATAAGGATATGTTTCTCGATTATGGACGTGACAAAAAGGTTCGTCGTAAAGGGTTACGTCGATGCAAGTTTTTGACACTGATCCAGATGATTCTAAGTCTCAATCTGGATACATATTGAAAGTGGGAGCAATTAGCTAGAGTAGCTCCGTGCAGAGCATTGTAGACATAGAATTTTGCAAAATACATACGGATCTAAATATGGCAGGCCCGTTGACTAAATTTCTCTCACAAGCAAAACATGATCACTCTTTGGGTGTTAATCACATAGCGATGTGAACTAGATTATTGAATCTAGTAAACCCTTTGGGTGTTAGTCACATGGAGATGTGAACCAATCACATAAAGATGTGAACTATTGGTGTTAATCACATAGCGATGTGAACTAGATTATTGAGTCTAGTGCAAGTGGGAGACTGAAGGAAATATGCCCTAGAGGCAATAATAAAGTTATTATTTATTTCCTTATATCATGATAAAAGTTTATTATTCATGCTAGAATTGTATTAACCGGAAACATAATACATGTGTGAATACATAGACAAACAGAGTGTCACTAGTATGCCTCTACTTGACTAGCTCGTTAATCAAAGATGGTTATGTTTCCTAACCATGGACAAAGAGTTGTCATTTGATTAACGGGATCACTTCATTAGTTGAATGATCTGATTGACATGACCCATTCCATTAGCTTAGCACCCGATCGTTTAGTATGCTGCTATTGCTTTCTTCATGACTTATACATGTTCCTATGACTATGAGATTATGCAACTCCCGTTTGAGGAACACTTTGTGTGCTACCAAACATCACAACGTAACTTGGTGATTATAAAGGAACTCTACAGGTGTCTCCAAAGGTACATGTTGGGTTGGCGTATTTCGAGATTAGGATTTGTCACTCCGATCGTCGGAGAGGTATCTCTGGGCCCTCTCGGTAATGCACATCACTTAAACCTTGCAAGCATTGCAACTAATGAGTTAGTTGCGGGATGATGTATTATGGAACGAGTAAAGAGACTTGCCGGTGACGAGATTGAACTAGGTATTGGATACCGACGATCGAATCTTGGGCAAGTAACATACCGATGACAAAGGGAACAACGTATGTTGTTATGCGGTCTGACCGATAAAGATCTTCGTAGAATATGTAGGAGCCAATATGGGCATCCAGGTCCCGCTATTGGTTATTGACCGGAGACGTGTCTCGGTCATGTCTACATTGTTCTCGAACCCGTAGGGTCCGCACGCTTAAGGTTTCGATGACAGTTATATTATGAGTTTATGAATTTTGATGTACCGAAGGAGTTCGGAATCCCGGATGATATCGGGGACATGACGAGGAGTCTCGAAATGGTCGAGACGTAAAGATCGATATATTGGACGACTATATTCGGACATCGGAAAGGTTCCGAGTGATTCGGGTATTTTTCGGAGTACCGGAGAGTTACGGGAATTCGCCGGGAGAAGTATTGGGCCTTAATGGGCTTTAGTGGGAAGAGGAGAAAGGGCCTGCTGCGCCCCCCCCCCCCCTCCCCTCTAGTCCGAATTGGACTAGGAAAAAAGGGGGCCGGCCACCTTTCCTTCTCCTCCACTTCCTTCTCCCTTCCTCCCCTCTTGGTGGACTCCTACTAGGACTTGGAGTCCTAGTAGGACTCCACATCCTGGCCGCACCTAGCCTTGGCCGGCCTCCTCCTCCTCCATCCTTTATATACAGGGGCAGGGGGCACCCCATAGACATAAGTTGATCCACGTGATCTTATTCTTAGCCGTGTGCGGCGCCCCCTGCCACCATAGTCCTCGATAATATTGTAGCGGTGCTTAGGCGAAGCCCTGCGACAGTAGTACATCAAGATCGTCACCACGCCGTCGTGCTGACGGAACTCTTCCCCGACACTTTGCTGGATCGGAGTCCGGGGATCATCATCGAGCTGAACGTGTGCTAAAACTCGGAGGTGCCGTAGTTTCGGTGCTTGATCGGTCGGGTCGTGAAGACGTACGACTACATCAACCGCGTTGTCTTAACGCTTCCGCTGTCGATCTACAAGGATACGTAGATCACACTCTCCCTCTCGTTGCTATGCATCACCATGATCTTGCGTGTGCGTAGGAAAAATTTGAAATTACTACGTTCCCCAACAGCAACGAGCCTCTTCTGGAGGTTCTTCTTCTCCGTGGGTTTATCCGGCGTAAGGTCGTCCGGAATGCCATTTTCGTCGGGGGAGGGATGTTCGGTTTCTTCATCCGGGCTGCCCTGTTCGGACGGTTGCTCTAGGGCATGCTCGTCGTCTGCTGGCTCATCCTGCTCTATGGCTGGGTCTGTATCGAGGCGGGGCTTGGGTCGGCGTTTACGCCGACGCTTTGATTGTTTTTCGAGGGATTGATCCTTCGTTCCATCCCCGTGTTCCTCGTTGTCGCTACCTTTAGGGGTATCCACCATGTACACATCATGAGATGAGGTGGTTGTCCAATGCCCTATAGGCGTTGGTTCATCTGTGTCTCCTGCATCGTCGTCCATGTCGTCGATGTCTTCGGAGTCAAAGTTGAGCACGTCGTTTAAATTATCGACGGTGGCTACCAAATGGGTGGTGGGTGGGTTTCGAATTTCTTCATCATGCGTATCCCATCCTTGCTGACCATAGTCCGGCCAGGGCTCTCTTGATAAAGAGAGAGACTTTAGTGACTTCAGGATGTCGCTGAAGGGCGAGTGCTGAAAGATGTCCGCGGCGGTGAACTCCACGATCGGCGCCCAATCGGATTCGATCGGCAGGGGCGCGGGGGGTTCGGAGTCCGGATAGGAATCCGGATCCTCGGAGTCACGGGTCATGCGGAGTGCGGGGCTGGTGTTCGGCTCGATCGCCTTTGAGATCGCAGCCCCTGAGGTGGCGTCCAACCGCTCATCCTCGGTCGGCGCAGCAGGCTCCGAATTAAGGGTCGGAGCCAACACGCGTGCGGCCTCCAGGACACTGTTCGGCGGTAGAGCTAGATCATGCTCATCGAGACAGTGCGGCGCGCTTGGCTGTGGCTCGAATCCGTCGAAGATCAAGTCCCCGCGGATGTCAGTCGTATAGTTTAAACTTCCAAACCTGACCTGATGGCCAGGGGCGTAGCTTTCGATCTGCTCCAGGCGGCCAAACGAATTGGCCCGCAGTGCGAAGCCGCCGAAGACGAAGATCTGTCCGGGGAGAAAAGTCTCACCCTGGACCGCATCGTCGTTGATGATCAAAGGAGCCATCGGGCCTAAAAGTGACGACACAGAGGAACTCTCAATGAAAGCACCAATGTCGGTGTCAAAACCGGCGGATCTCGGGTAGGGGGTCCCGAACTGTGCGTCTAGGCGGATGGTAACAGGAGGCAAGGGACACAATGTTTTACCCAGGTTCGGGCCCTCTTGATGAAGGTAAAACCCTACGTCCTGCTTGATTAATATTGATGATATGGGTAGTACAAGAGTAGATCTACCACGAGATCAAGGAGGCTAAACCCTAGAAGCTAGCCTATGGTATGGTTGTTGTATGTTGGAGTTGTTGTCCTACGGACTAAAACCCTTCGGTTTATATAGACACCGTAGAGGGTTAGGGTTACACAAAGTCGGTTACAATGGTAGGAGATCTAATATCCGCATCGCCAAGCTTGCCTTCCACGCCAAGGAAAGTCCCATCCGGACACGGGACGAAGTCTTCAATCTTGTATCTTCATAGTCCAGGAGTCTGGCTGAAGGTATAGTCCGGCTATCCGAACACCCCCTAATCCAGGACTCCCTCACTTGGTTTTCGTCTTTGCCTAAAAATAGTATTGATTCTTGGAACAAGTGCAAAGATGCTTTTATCTCTAAGTATTTTCCTCCCGCTAAGATCATCTCTCTTAGAAACAATATTATGAATTTTAAGCAACTTGATCACGAACATGTTGCACAAGCTTGGGAGAGAATGAAATTAATGATACGTAATTGCCCTACTCATGGTTTGAATTTGTGGATGATTATACAAAAATTTTATGCCGGATTGAATTTTGCTTCTAGAAATCTTTTAGATTCGGCCGCGGGAGGCACTTTTATGGAAATCACTTTAGGAGATGCTACTAAACTCCTAGATAATATTATGGTTAATTATTCTCGATGGCATACTGAAAGATCTTCTAATAAAAAAAGTGCATGCGATAGAAGAAATCAATGTTTTGAGTGGAAAGATGGATGAACTTATGAAATTATTTGCTACTAAGAGTGTTTCTTCTGATCCTAATGATATGCCTTTGTCTACTTTGATTGAGAATAACAATGAATCTATGGATGTGAATTTTGTTGGTAGGAATAATTTTGGTAACAATGCTTATAGAGGGAATTTTAATCCTAGGACATACCCTAGTAATCTTTCTAATAACTATGGAAATTCCTACAACAACTCTTATGGAAATTATAATAAGATGCCCTATGAATTTGAGAATAGTGTTAAAGAGTTTATGAATTCACAAAAGAATTTTAATGCTTTGCTTGAAGAGAAATTGCTTAAAGTTGATGATTTGGCTAGGAACGTTGATAGAATTTCTCTTGAGGTTGATTCTTTAAAGCTTAGATCTATTCCTCCTAAGCATGATATCAATGAGTCTCTCAAAGCCATGAGAATTTCCATTGATGAGTGCAAGGAAAAAACCGCTAGGATGCGTGCTTCAAAAGATGCCTTTATTAAAGCGTGTTCTTCCAATTCCTATGAAAATCAAGATGAAGATCTAAAAGTTATTGATGTGTCCCCTATCAAATCTTTGTTTTGGAATATGAATCTTGATGAAACTGAATATGATCTTTCTTTACCTAGAAGGCGTTCCAAAAATTCAGAGTATTTAGATCTTTATGACGAAATTGATGAAAGTGGGATTGAAAGAAATAAAAATTTAGATGTTGCTAAACCCACTATATTGGATTTCAACGAATTTAATTAGGAAAGTTGCTCTTTGATTGATTGTATTTCCTTGTTGCAATCCGTGCTAAATTCTCCGCATGCTTATAGTCAAAAGAAAGCCTTCACCGAACATATTGTCGATGCCTTGATGCAATCTTACGAAGAAAAACTTGAGTTGAAAGTTTCTATCCCTAGAAAACTCTATGATGAGTGGGAACCAACTATTAAAATTAAAATTAAAGATCATGAGTTTTATGCTTTGTGTGATTTGGGTGCTAGTGTCTCCACTATCCCCAAAACTTTGTGTGATTTGCTAGATTTCCGCGATCTTGATAATTGCTCTTTAAACTTGCATCTCGCGGATTCTACTATTAAGAAACCTATGGGAAGGATTAATGACGTTCTTATTGTTGCAAATAGGAATTATGTGCCCATAGATTTCATTGTTCTTGATATAGATTGCAATCCTTCTTGCCCTATTATTCTTGGTAGACCTTTCCTTAGAACGGTTGGTGCGATTATTGATATGAAGGAAGGGAATATTAGATTCCAATTTCCATTGAAAAAGGGCATGGAACACTTTCCAAGAAAGAAAATAAAATTGCCATATGAAACCATCATGAGAGCCACTTATGGATTGCCTTCCAAAGATGGCAATACTTAGATCTATCCTCGCTTTTATGCCTAGCTAGGGGCGTTAAACGATAGCGCTTATTGGGAGGCAACCCAATTTTAATTTTAGTTTTTTGTGTTTTTCTTCTGTTAGGGAATAAATAACCCATATACCTTCTGTTTGGATGTGGTTTTGTGTTTTAATTAGTGTTTGTCCCAAGCTAGACCTATTGGATCTTCTTGGATGATAGTTATTTGATCTTGCTGTAATTTCCAGAAACTTGGCGTTCAGTGCCCGAATTATTAAAAATCATCAGAACGTGATAAAATACTGATTCCAATTGCTGCTGATCAATAAAAAAATTGTCTAGGTCTTCTAATTTTGGTAGATATTTTGGAGTTCAAGAAGTTTGCGTTAGTTACATATTACTACAGACTGTTCTGTTTTTGGCAGATTCTGTTTTTCGTGTGTTGTTTGCTTATTTTGATGAATCTATGGTTAGTAAAATAGTTTATAATCCATAGAGAAGTTGGAATACAGTAGGTTTAGCACCAATATAAATAAATAATGAGTTCATTACAGTACCTTGAAGTGTTCTTTTGTTTTCTTTATCTAACGGAGCTCACGAGATTTTTATTGAGTTTTGTGTTGTGAAGTTTTCAAATTTTGGGTGAATTCTTTTGATGGATTATGGAACAAGGAGTGGCAAGATCCTAAGCTTGGGAATGCCCATGGAACCCCCAAGATAATCCAAGTACATCAAAAAGTCAAAGCTTGGGGATGCCCCGAAAGGCATCCCCTCTTTCGTCCACTTCCATCGGTAATTTACTTGGAGCTATATTTTTATTCACCAACATGATATGTGTTTTGCTTTGGATCGTCTTGTATTATTTTTGTCTTTGTTTGTTAGTGTGCCACAATCATCCTTGCTGTACACACCTTTTGAGAGAGCCATACTTAAATTGGAACTTGATAGAATACTCTATGTGCTTCACTTATATCTTTTGAGCTATGTAGTTTTGCTCTATGTGCTTCACTTATATCTTTTGAGCGTTATAATTTTGCTCTATGTGCTTCACTTAGATCTTTTAGAGCACGGTGGTGGTATGTTTTAAAGAAACTATTGATCTCTCATGCTTCACTTAAATTATTTTGAGAGTCATAATAGCATGGTAATTTGCTTAATAATAACTTGCTTGGTATTCAAGATTTGTGAAACTTTCTTTTGAGTGCGTTGAATACTAAGAAAAGTTGGATGATTGATAATTGTTTTGAGATATGGAGGTAGTAATATCAAATTCATGCTAGTAGAGTAATTATGAATTTGAGAAGTGCTTGAGTTAAAGTTTGCAAGTCCCGTAGCATGCACGTATGGTTAACATTATGCAACAAATTTGAAACATGAGGTGTTATTTGATTATCCTCCTTATGAGTGGCGGTCGGGGACGAGCGATGGTCTTTTCCTACCAATCTATCCCCCTAGGAGCATGCGCGTAATACTTTGGTTTTTGATGGCTTGTAGATTTTTGCAATAAGTATATGAGTTCTTTATGACTAATGTTGAGTCCATGGATTATACGCACTCTCACCCTTCCATCATTGCTAGCCTCTACGGTACCGTGCGCCCTTTCTCACATTAAGAGTTGGAGCAAACTTCGCCGGTGCATCCAAACCCCGTGATATGATACGCTCTTTCACACATAAACCTCCTTATATCTTCCTCAAAACAGCCACCATACCTACCTATTATGGCATTTCCATAGCCATTCCGAGATATATTGCCATGCAACTTTCCACCATCCAGTTCATCATGACACATTCATCATTGTCATATTGCTTATCATGATCATGTAGTTCTGCATTGCTTATTTTCTTCTATTTATTTTTGAGTAGTTTTTTATATAGTTTTTTCTTTTCTGCATTATTTATTTTTGAGTAATTTTTTTGTATAGTTTTTTTATTTTCTGCATTATTTATTTTCTTCTGGAAATTGAATGTTGCATACTGAACAATTAGGTAAATGACCGAAAAACAACAAATGATGTCAGAACATGTTGGAAATTGATGACGTCGCTTTAAATGCTGCATACTGAACACAAAAGAAGTTTGGAGTTTAAATAAGTTATTAAAAATAAAAAAGAGGTGCAATGCTGGTTAATTTGCTTCAAGCCATTTGGAATAGGGTAGACTGCACTGCACATAGCTCAGTGCAATCTATGTTGCAGTGCAGTCTACACTATTCCGAATGGCTTGAAGCTAATCAACATGTAGGTGAGCATTGCATCTCTTCGTCATTGTCTGTGCACTCATGGCTTATAAACCGTTCATACTGCCTCTCTCTTGGTGAGGTAGGACTAAAAACAGCTTGCCATAACCTCATTAGTACCGGTTCGTGATACGAACCGGCACTAAATGGTGATGGTGGGGCCATAGCCTGACCGCGGGCTGACACAACCTCTTTAGTACCGGTTCGTGGCATGAACCGGTACTAAAGGTTCGCCATGAACCGGTACTATTGATCGCCGCCATGAATCGGCACTAATGTACACATTAGTGCCGGCTCTAATTCAAACCGGCACTAATGTGCTTCACGTTTGACCCTTTTTCTACTAGTGGTAGCGCGCTATAGGTAAACGCGCTACTGCTACGTTACGTAGCAGTAGCATTGTTTATTTTAACGCGCTGCTGCTATAACTGGCCTTGCGGCGGCGTCATGGGAATTTTAGCAGTAGCGCTTCTTGGAGTGCACGCGCTACTGATAAACTTGTTTCAGCAGCGAGTTTCTATGACCCGCGCTACTGCTACTTAGCAGCAACGCCTGATTTTAAAGCGCGCTGCTGGTAAGATTCTGTGTATAGGCTTTTCCCTAGTAGTGACAGCTCTAGATTCATTCAAGGAAGTCGTCCATGGCCACTGCTGATCTTCATCACTTGCGCCACGACCCGGCCCTGGACATTATGTGATGTTCATTACGTAATTCAGGGAAGTATGATAAATAAATTAGATCATTACGTGATGTTCTGAGTTTGATAGATTTTGTTTTCATTACATAGTTACGCTTGTTTTAGTGTTTCAATAGCTTACATTGTAGGATATAAATTGTAGAAATGATAGAATAAAGTAAGAATTATGTGAGAACAATTATGAATATGTTCTTGACAGTATCAAAGTGAATGATTTATTTTTATTATACTAAGCATCTCATGAAGTTTCGCTAAGGTTTATGTGATTGAAGTTTTCAAGTTTTGAGTCAGATATCGATATGAGGAGAATTGCAGTGGCGCACGGGGGTGACTTACCTGGGACGGGCCATTTGCCAATTCATAGTGGTAGCCGTGTTGTGCTGGGAATGTATCTGGTGCACCGGGGCAATTTGTGCTACCGGTGCACCGGTCCCCCGTTGCACATTCAAAAATGTTAAAAAAAATCCGAAAAAATCTAGTGCATTGACACAACATCAATGTACGTTGTCACAAAAATTTAAATCAATATTTGAAACATTGCTCGAGATACAAAAATAACAAATTTGACACTGAATAGTACATAACACAAGTTGGGCTTCATTTTTGGCCCATTAGCACATTGAGGTCAAATTAGTCATTTTTGTATCTTGAGCATTGTTTTGAATTTTGATTTAAATTTTTGCGACAACGTACATTGATGTTGTGTCGATACACTAAATTTTTTGTGGATTTTTTTGAATAGTTTTGAATGTGCAACAGGGTCTGGTGCACCGGTAGCACCAATTGCCTTGGTGCACCAGATACGTTCCCCATTCCAGTGAGCTGATTTCTTAATGTGCCCCTGTAATTGATGCGACCAAACAATGGCTCTACGATGCAGGATTCAAAGATGGAAAACTGCGAGGCACTTCGGATGGTGTTAACACAATTTCTGGATACTAGGTTAAGTTACCGATGGAGCTGTAATGATTTTTATGAGTGTGGTGAGTAGAGGACCTCTAGTTTCAGATACATAGTCCTTACGTGCATCCTCTCTGCTAAAGTGCTTATATTCAATAATCAGTCCTATAATCGGATGTCTTAATGTACGTAGTAATGTTCACTTGCTACATGCATGTTGTGTTAGAGTGAGAAGGTGGTAGTCCTATACTCTGCTCAAGTTCTTCTCTCTGGTCCTTGTTTGTCTGACTGACTCCTGCAGCCCTGCTGCACCAGTTTGATGTATCGGTAAAGCAAGTTCAGACTATCTCTGGGCGATGGTAGCCACTTTGCATCTTTTGATGTTTAGGCAGCTTTCTTGCCGGTTGTTGAAACAATATTTAGGTGAAACAGTTCGGAGCACATACAATTTTGGATTTTCAGTTTCGTCAGACTATATATGAATTTAGTTCAACAAGTGTGTTAGTCCATCACAAAACATCACCAGAAGAATATATACCTTGACGCTGCCACTAGTAATTTGATTTACTATATGGGCAGTAGCCTTTCTCTTCTATGTTTTTCAGCTACGGAGAAAAACAATTCTTCAAGCTCAGGAATTAAATTCCATTTTCTAAGTTCCATAACCACATGAAAATCTCAAATAACGTTGTTGCAACAAATCAAGCGAATTTTGGAATTGCTGGAAATGTGATCTACTCAGCTCCACCTCTAGCCATAGGTGAGATGAGATAATGCTGACAAGATAAGCAATTAGACTATGTGCAGTAGATGCTCTGAAAGCAAGAGATGTGTTCTCAAATTAATACAATCTGAAGCCCCTTATCTTAAGTTAATTTTACCTGCAAAATATATCAGTATTGGAATCCTTCTTGTTCTACAACAGCTGGACTCAATTTATCCTTGAATTTATTCAGTTTCTCTTTGTTATTCAGGTAAGTTTCTAGTCATTCTTGTTGAAATTAACAACATATTCCAAAATGCTTGTAGGATCTAAGAAGGCGAAGAAATGGACAAAGTGAAAGAAATTTTGGTAATAGTGATTAACTGACACATATCAATTCGAAACCGCAAATTCTTTTTAAGATCTTTCACTGTTTACAAATATATGTCACAGTCGGTTACAGCTAGATCTAATAATTTTGGTAATATACATGTCTTGCACTCAAACTGATGATTTACCCCGTGTAGGATGTGGACTCCAAGTTGTCGGCCTAGTTCACCCCCCCCCCCCCCCCCCCCTAAAATATAGGCTTCGTCCCGTAGATGTTCCGGATTGAAGGCAGTTTAACAAGAAATGGTTGGAGGGAGTGAACTTTCATCTCCCGCCATGGTCTTTCGGCGATCCCTGCCGCGTCTGCTCGATCCTCCCCGGGCGCCTCCATGCCACCTCACCGGAATACCTCGACACCGGCGACCACCGGACCCTAGGAGGAGAGGACGGAAGTGGCGGCGAGATGACGGAAGTGGCATAGCTGGTTCCGTCGTTGCACGCCGCGTGAGGATTCGATTACTTTTTCTTTTTATGTGTGATGGTGTTTTGTGCTATTTCACAGGGACCCTTTTGTAAATTCAATTGGTTTATACGGAATCTATTCCGCGGACAATACAAATGGTATAGTAAATTCTCACAAATTCATTTTTACGGTAAAATCGTATACTGTTTTTAGAGGAGGCGGTTTTAGCGGATCTGTCAAACGCTGTCAAAGGAAGCAGTTTTCATCCTCCCAGATCGCACTCTACCCATGGCTGAATCCGCCGGCGGCGGTGACCCCCGGCTCCCCGAGGAGCTCGTCCTCTGGGAGATCCTGACGCGCCTTCCGGCCAAGTCCCTCCTACGGTGCCGCGCCGTCTGCACATCCTGGCGCCGCAGCCTCACCTCGGACACGGGCCTCCTCCTCGCGCACCACCGCCGCCAGCCGGCGCTCCAGCTCGTCACCACCGGGGACGCCCTCGAGGGCAGGATCGACGCGCTGGACCCCCGCGCCGGCGAGCGGCGCCCCGTCGCCCGCACGGACAGGGCCGCCTCCCCCATGGACCTCGATCTGCTCGCCGCCTGCGACGGCCTCCTCGTCCTCTGCGCCTACGGCGCCCTCCACATCTGCAGCCCGGCCACCCGCCAGCGCGCCCCGCTCCCGCTGCTCCACGCCTACCACATCTCCGGCCTCTACCCTCACGCCGCGTCCCGGTCGTACTCTTACCGGGTGCTGTGCTGGAGGAAGGAACCCCACGACGCCGCCGACGGCCGCGCCGTCTACTACGTGCACACCATGGGATCCACCGAGGTCAGGTGCGTCGGCGAGCCCCCCGAGCCGTGGGCCACCGGGGACATCGCCGAGGTGATGCCAATGCTGGAGCTCTTCCACCCGCACGTCCTCGTGCAGGGCAGGTTTCACTGGCGCCTCGTCGAGTTGCCTAGCCGAAAATACAACAACATGCTGGTTTTCGACACCGTCGCCGAGTCTTTCCGGCATGTCGAGACCCCGGTCGAGGGCCCCTGGGCTGACCCCTTTGAGATGAAGGGGGAGCTTGGGTTGTACAACTACAATGGCTTCCGGACGGGTGATCTCTGGGTGCTAGAGGACTATCAGAACAACGTCTGGTCGCTCAAGCACCGCATCAAGGTGCAGAGGCCGGTCCTTTTCCTGGTGCAGGACGCCCAAGGAGATGTGTTCATTAATTCTAAGAAAAAGGGGAGCGTGGGCATTCTGTCGCAGCGCCTGCGGCACTTGTCTGGCACCGATGGCAGTGTGTTGACACGGTATGAATGGAGCGGTCGCCTCAATCTTAAGCGCCATAGGTTCAAAGAAAGCCTTGTCCGGCATGCCTTCTTCCCGACCGAAGGTAATGGTAGTGTCGATGAAACACCATTGTTCAATGGGTTGTCAGCTGTGGTGTTGCTTCCTGATGAAAATTCTGAGCCAGATTGAGGAAGCAGATGTAGCAGTCCATGCCAGCCAAGTTCATAGCTACTCAACCCGAGTGAGTAGCTCTAGGCTCTTAGTTCACGATCTTTATTGTTCGTGGTTATTATCTGTGTCCAGAGTCAAGCAGAATCCACCGAAACTTGGTCTTCTAAAATGAGATGTTTATGTTATAAGTAATTGCTAGCGGATAGCAAATTAGATGAAAATATTTATCTTGAGATAATCATATTGTACACCTGGTTTTATAGTTTTGGGGCATATTCTTTTTGCTCTGACTGTCTCTTTCAGTAGGTGTTGTGCTGATTGTCCTTAGTGTCCTATCCATACTTCTGATCATGTTATTGTGTAGGCTTATTTTTTGTGTACTCATCATTTTTCCCCAAATGCTTATGCTGTGACATATAAGCTTCATGAACTCTTGATTTTTGTGCTCTTGATTAAACTGCCGTAGCTGCCCAAATTGAATGCCTCCTAATATCAGTCCTAGCTATATACTTTGTCTGTATTTGTTCTGTACTGGTAACCCTGCTCCTACGGTAACAAGTAGCAATGTAGTGTTAATTCATATGATATTTGATAGTCGTCTTCATAGCTGGTTTTTCGTTTTGAAAAATATTGATTCCTGCTTTTCACCTTATTTATTGATTGTCTAGAAGTACCTATTCACGCACTTTGTTTAGCTTTTCTTGTAAATCTGTATTATCCTGACATAAGCATTTTTCTATGATATTCTTTCTGGTTGTCTTGAGATATATACCAAATGCAGCCGTAAAAGCATACCCAGGCATGTTTATTCATAGTAACATATTTGACATATGTCATTCTCGATATTTCTGTAACGAGTTTTTATTACAGAAATTTTATTAGGAATAGGACTATTATTCCCTAAGCCCTGGATGAATGGCACCAACCCACCAGGTTCACTTTGAAACCACTTAGCCCGGCCTGAGTCAAATACAAGGCCACTGTCATCTTTGAAACCACTTAACCTCAGATAAGACCCCTTTTAGAATGTTGAAGGACAAGGCTAAGGGGGCCAAATCTAAACAAAACATTTTAATCTTATTTTCACCACCCCTACTGGCTGAAAGATCCTGCAAAAGTGTACGGGCAAAAGGTGTTGAGATCAAATGGTTACTTAATTTGTTTTCTTTACAAAGTACCATGGTTTTCAAATGTCAGCTCGCTTATGGTATACAGTTGACACTGGTATCAGATAAAATGCACACACTCGTAATCTTCTTGCACCATACTGGGACCAGGTTTTTGACAACAAGCTGTTTTATTTTTATTTCCAACATTATACAGTAGACTGAGAAAGATATAAGTAGGGAACATTATGTATAACGTGCTTATGGAAATTGAGAGCAGAACAGATAACAAAATTGACTCGAAGCACAAGCCCAAACCCCTGAAGCTAACGCCCCCCAATCTGGTTAACTTTTAGGCTGGTAAGCATCTCAAAACTGGAGAGTCTCACCACCTCTTGATCAACACCAGAGCTCTCCTCCTCTTCAGTCAGTGGGACGCCGAGGAATATAGCTAACTTCCTCACAACTTGCAACAGGTTTGAGGACGTATTTTATACCGCAGTGTCTACAAAACTAGTCCACTCCAACCAAGTTCATTATTGCATTGTAACCCGAGTGAGTGGCTGTAGGTTCTTAGTTGATGATGTTCATTTCTGGTTATCTGTGTTCAATATCAAGCAGAATCCACCAAGTTTCAGATGTTTTTTTCTTTTCTTTATTATGAGCTATGTTGGTCATCTGAAACAAAATGTTTACATTGTGCCTTTTTTGCTTTAAGTCTAGATTGTTCTCCCAGTTGCTGTTGGATATATACTAGCAAATTAGATGATAGTATTTGCCTCGAGATAAACATATTCTACACTTGTTCTTATAGTTTCAGGGCATATATCCTTGTCGCTGCAAGTGTATTTTTCAGTAGACGTTCTGCTTGTTTTCCTCGGTGTCCTATCTGTACGTTCGATCATATTATTGTTTAGCCTTTCTTTGTTCTAATTTTCTCTGACATTATTGTTTTTCTCAGACAATCTTTTGACCTAGCACCCATCAAATTGTTGTTGTAGAAATCAGTACTTTGTGCTAATTTTGTCCACTCTATGAACAACCTGATATGATAGAATAATACTCCCTCCATCCCACCCGTATTTAGACAAGTCTAAGAGAAGAATTTTGGGACGGAGGAGTAGGATTATGTGGCACATCACTTCATCCCACTGTAAACCTGCTATCCCAGGAGCATCTACAGTCTGTAAGATATACAATTTACACTCTTTCAGATAAAATACAGACCACTAGAATCACAGTTACAGAGCAGCTAGTTGTGGCAAATGTACTGGTGAATGAATCAGTATATCCCACTCTATGAGGCCATATGCCATTTTATTAGTATTCCCCAAATTAAACCACAATCAACGTACCATGTGACACATGTGGTAAGCAATTCAAACAATTAAAAAAAACACACACAACGTAGGGCTCTCCTGCCCCAACCAGAAGCAGCAGAGTGCAAAGGAGAACAGAACACATAACAAATGACTCTTGCTCAAAACACAAGCCCGGAACCATGGAGCTTCTCCTGGACGATGCGATCGAGCTTGTCCCCCATCTCGCGGCTCATGTGGTTCGCCCAGTCCCCTACCCCGCCCTTCGTGTAGAACACGGAGTTATCAACGTGAACTCTATTCCCATGGCTGACGCCGCCGACCTGGTTCACCTCCAGGCCGGTGAGCGTCTCGAAGCTGCACATCCTCGCCACCTCCTCGGCGACGCCCAAGCCCTCCTCTTCCTTGGTTAGCGGGACGCCGAGGAAGCTCGCGAGCCTCCTCACGACCCGCGTCGGGTCCAGCTTGATCTCCTCGTACTTGAGGAAGAGGACTCTGTCCAGCCTAGCCACGCTCTCCTCCCAGTACTCCAGGCAGTGGTCCCAGAAGGGGCCGTAGGGCGAGAACCCCTCGCAGAACATGCCGTAGGCGTCGTCCATGGACAGGCCGGCGCCACCGCCCCGCGCCACCAGCTTGTTCTCGAAGTGCAGCCTGGAGACGAGCGTGTCCTTGGGGTCCCGGCACAGGTACACGACCCGGCACCCGAGCGACCGCGTCTCCGGCCGGAGCAGCGACATGGGCATGTGCGTGGCGAGGAGCCTCGGGGACGGGAGCGCGCCGAGGTCAATGTGATCGCCCCCTTCGGTAGCACCAGGGATCTCGATGAACGGCACGAGGTGCTGTGCGTGGCGGGTGAGGAGCGGGTGGTCAGCGGTGCCTAGGCCGTGGCGGGATCGGTTGGTGATGGTGAAGGCGAGGGCCTTAAGCCAGGTGGTGCCGCACTTTGGCTGCATGGCGAAGACCACGTCGTCGGCGCGCGGCGCGAAGGCCCGGCTGGCGCGCAGGACCCCCTCCAGGATCCTCGGCTTGAACCGGCAGCCCTTGTATTGGATGAGCGGCTGCGACCACCCCTCCCTTGACGGGAGCGAGGATATGAAGTCCTTGAGCTCTCTCGGGATAGGGCGTCTTCCGGTGAACTCTCGGTGGCGGTGGCGCGCTCTGGTGAACTCATCGATGGAGCTGGTGCTGCCGGTTGGGCCATGCCTGGTGTGGCAGGGGTGGCGAAGCTGCCCGGCCGTCTTGGCTATGATTTGAATGGCTATTGAAGGATCAGGATCACATCGAGCCGCTATAGTTTATGGAGGGAGCAGGATCTCATGGCGCCTAAACTAATTACAAATTTAGAACACGACGCATCCGGGACTTACTTTAATTCTGACCCATGCATGCATGGCTCCAACGACTCGCACTAATCAGATCGTGCACTCCAAAGTGACATGTCCCTTAGAGATAATTGGATCGAAAATAAAGCTAATGTATCCCGACCAAAATATATATCCAAGTGGTTACATAGCATAATTGAAGTGAACACTAGGAGGATGCAACAAACCAGGACAAAGGTTTCAAGAATATCTTACAAGGGATGAATCATATCATTCTACGGGCATGCATCTCATCTTGTAAGTGCATCTAGTGCCCCTTAGTGATTTTGATGTATTGAAGACTTATAGGTTAAGGAACTAATGTGTTTATGAGTGTACACATGTCTATAAGTCTATGCAGAGTTTGATATTTACAGAGAAAGTCGACCCTTGAAAATAAAGTTCTTCAATTGAAGACTTTAGATTTCTGAAGACTTTCTGAAGATTTTGAAAGTGAAGAAATTGGTGTGACCTTGAAGACTTGGTATTCATTTGAGGAACATGAAGCGTGAAGACTTTTGTTTTCGTAGTTTCATTTTTTATTTGTTGAGTCATTGGAAACACCGTACTGTTAAAGGGGGTCGAGGAAATACTAAGAAAAATTTCCATATGATGCTCAACTCAAAATACTACACCTACCAATCCCTTTGAGTGAAGCCATTGGAAATCTCATACAATTCAGTCAATTCCTTGAGTGGAAGAGACGAAGTTCTTTTGGTCACTGAAGAATTTGTTCTGACTGAGGAGTTAGGATTTCGCCAGTGCGGATTGCCTACACAGTGAGGAACATGATAGCCCTGAGTAATTTGAACCTCAAATTCCGACCGTTGCTGTGCTACGCGCCAGCTGTTCCAAAATATTTTATCCATCTAACGGTCATATCATTGAAGGGCATGTATGTCTTATCATGTCGGGCTGCTCCCTAGGCTATAAATAGCCGCCCCTTACAACCACTAGCTAGTTGGCTGCTCTGAGAGAAACTGACACTTGTCATTTTAGAGCATCCAATGCTCCGAGGACTTTGAGCGAAAATCATCAAGTGAGGAAAAACCCAAACCCAAACACCTACAAACCCAAAGTGATTGAGCATCACTGAAGAGATTGATACTGCGTGGATCCGACGCTTGTTACCTTTGAAGACCGTGCTTCTTCCAGACGGTTAGGCGTCATGGTCTAGAGCATCCGAGAGGAATTGTGGATTGCCGAGTGACCGAGTTTGTAAAGGTTCGGAAGTCACCTGAAGACTTACCACGATTGATTGGGCGAGGTCTGTGTGACCTTAGTTTAAGGAGAATACGCTGAGGACTGTGTGTTCTCAGGTTTAAATACCTAGCCGCTCCAACCAGATGTACAACTGAGACAAGAGTTGAAACTGGTCTACCAAATCATTGTCTTCACCAAGCCAACTGGTTCTATTTCCTCAACTCTTTTATTTCCTCATTACTGTGTTGTGTGCTTGTCATATCTGTGTTTGAAGACTTTGACTGAAGACTTTCTCAATTTCCTCAGTTCAATTTCTTCAGTCTGTTTGTCTTCATCCTGTGTTATCATGTGTTTACGCTTTCAGTATTCTGTGCTTGTCTTCATTTCATCATGATAACTATGCTTGTCTTCTGTCATGTTTACTTTTGAGTACTTATTCCGCTGCAAGTAGTTCTTTGCTAAGGAATTTCCTCACTAGCAAATTCCTCAGTAAAGAATTCATAAAAATCTCCTATTCACCCCCCTCTAGTCGATATAACACACTTTCACATCTTTCATCAATTTTATTGCATCTCAAAGAAAGGAGGTTGAACAAATGTTCCCTCGGAAACGATGTGGAGTAATTCACGTGCTGTTGTTGTCTTCGCCTTGGTCGCATTCCACAAAATCCTAGAGGCTTGCCATCAATGTTGTAGTGCAGAACACGCCCATAAAGCTCGATCAGCAACTCACACTCGTTGTTGTGGTGACACCTTCGATGTCTACAAATTCAGTTCGAGGCCTTAAGGCCCAAACCTTTGCCTCATAATCGCACATGACAAAAGCATCTACAAAATGATATCATCAAAACCGCCACACGTCACAAGCGTGTTATCCATCTCCACCGGTGATGTCTGAAGATAAAGTAGGGTTGGACAACGCGTCTATCAGAATGTCCCAGTCACGGTATTGAATACCATTGTGTTGCTGAAAACATTATAGTGGTGCACCAACCACCAATGTTGTCTGCCATGGTGGGAATGTGATCTAGCTGCACCTTCCATTACAACTAACTTGTTAAGATTTGACTCATGCCGCAAGCCTAGCCTAGTGGCATCGGCCTGTCGGGTAAAAGTTAACATTGAAAGTATAACCATTATCTTTCATTCTCCATATTGAGTAGAGTACCCGACATTCTTAAGATGGAGGATGTTGGTAGAAGCTACTATGCTAGTTCTGGACAATGGCCATGGTTTGATTCAAGAAGCAATAGGAGGGGAGCACACTGTCACGTAGTCAGGTTGTTGACGTCGAAGAGTCCACCACAATCATGGGACTATACGATGCAGGGTCGTTACGCTCATGGAAGGAGGCAATGAGGAGGCCACCCCACACATCGTTGATCATGGGGTCGTGTTTGTCAGGATCGGGGTCGGGATACCAAAGGACGAGCTGGCGCAAGAGCTTGTGATGGCACAACAATTGTAAAGGACAAATAGATGGCGGTTATAGACTTGGTCGTGATGCTTTATTCGGTCAATGACTGGGAGTATGGGTTGGCAGCGGTGTTGTTAAAATAAAAATGAGATCCATGGGCACTAGCACCCAGGACATATTTTTATAAAAGGAGCCCACCCGGATGAGATTGCGGAAATTCGCTCCCGATGGATTCGAACTCCGGTCTGCAAGGAAACACCACGATGTCCTTGCAGCGGTGTTGTTCAAGTAGGAACTAATGGGTTGAGGTGGCTGGCCTAGCTATGCAGTTAGCTGACTACACATCATTTTGGGAAAACATACATACGTTAGTGAGGTGCGAGAGGCGGTGAGCTCAGGGAAGAGTGAGTGAGCTCCTTTTTGACCGACGGTGCGATATGGTCCAACCGAGCCTGCGACTGACACGATGCTAATGGGCATCTATTCATCGTCGTCAGCCAACCTGCTAATGTGTCATGTTAGATGAGGGGCCGCCCTGTCATGAACGTGCTTAAAATGGTCTAAGCGGCAAATAACTCAAATTGGTAGTGTTTTGCAAAAAAAAAGGGATAGCATTTGGTTAGGTCTATGTAATGTGGTCATTTTTGGGGAGGGAAGCCCTAATTGTGATAGTTTTACGCTATTTGCTCGCATTTGAGATGGTATTGTCCATACATAAACCTTCTAGGCTTTGCTTACATTGGGTGTACTTTTTGTGTGCTCCCTGGTATTCAACTCATGTGCATGTAAGTAGCATGAAGGTGGCCATAAGTTTTTGTCATTAGCAACAGTGCGACATTGGTATGGTTTTCTCTGATCCTTGTCGGTTACACTTGCTTTAGTTGTAGTTAATATACCGATGAACTCAGAACAAATATGTGTTTTTGGGGAGCACTTGAAATAAACCTATTTAATTTTTGAATGGAGCCTATATACATTGTTGTAAGTGGATATGCTAGTAATAGTCGGCGGTACATATGGGAGTGGATATGTCTCTCCCGCAACAAAAGGAACATCGTCTCGCCTCTGCGCGACACTGTACTGGGTTGGCCCATTAGTTAGTTAGTTCGTTTGTTTTGTTTCTTTGGTTTTTTTTTCTTATTTATTTACTTTTGTTTGTATTCCCAAAAAATAAGCTTATTTCAGAATTACTTTACTTAAATTTTTAAAAGTGTTCATCGCACATTTAAAAAATATTCATGTTGTATGAAAATAATGTTCGTGCAACATCTAAGAAAGGTTGAAAACATTCAATAAGAAATGCTCATGATATTTCTTTAAATGTTTCTGTGTTTCAACAAATGTTTGTAAATTTTTTGAAAAAACTATTTACACAATGTAAAAAATCACGTAATTTAAAATAAATGTATTATTTAAGAACTGTTCAAATATTTCAAAAACATTTTCCACAATGTAAAAAATGTTCTCAATTTAAGAGAAGTATTGTATGATTCAATAAAGGTAGTATGTGACATTTAAATGAAATGTTCACTCATTTCAAGAATATGTTGTGGAACTTTAAAGAAATATTTATACAATGTAAAAAATGTTCACATAGATTTAAAACTATGTTTTTTACCAGTCCAAAAATTTAAAATTCATATTCCAAAATGTTCAACATTTATGTTTTAGAAAAAATATGTATTTGAATATATGTTCATCATGTATTTGAATAAGTATCTAAAAATATTATGCATGTATACGAAAAATGTACACTGTGCATTGTAAAAAGTTGATGTGTACTTTAAAATAAGAAAAGAAAAGAAAAATGGAAACGGAAACCAAAGTGAAGAAAACTGATAAAAAGACACAGAAATAGCCATGGCAAATATATATCGATGGTATAGCTCACGTGAGCAAGGTGTTGGTCGGCCCATTAAGCGCTACCGAATGTGGGAGCAGTTTTTTTAAAGGTTCCGGGCGCTTCTCAACAGGTTTTGGCAAGCTTTCGGATCTTTTTTTTATATAATTTCATAATCATGGTGGGTTTTTTTGTTTATTGTTTTCGAATCCATGAACTTTTATGGAATTCTGCAAATATTTTGGACAAAAACGTTATTTGTGATTTTTTTAAATTTTGAATATTTTTAAAAAGTGAACATTTTAAATCCCAAAAAACCATTAAAATTTTCGAACATTTCCTGAATTTTTGGAACTTTTTAGAAATTTGAGCTTATTTTTTAATGTTTTAAAATATGTCACGAACAATTTCCTTGATTTGTTTTAACAAAAGTTTAGTCTTGAATAATTTACTAAATTTTGAACTTTTTTGAATTTACCAAAGAATGCCTCGCCTCAAGCGTCTACAAGATGAGCCAAGCCTAGCGCGACCTTGCGTTAAGCATCTGCATGTGTACGCACGTAAGCAGGTATGTTACGTACTACTCTTTTTTTTATCTTGCACACCATGATCATCGGAAAATAAGAGAGATGACCCGGAGAACATGCAATTCCTCTACAAATGGTGCCATGGTGGAGCCATAACTTAACTCAAACAGGATCCAAGCATTCCTTCAAGCACACCGAAGGATCGAGAACCGAGAAGCTCACAACCAACTCCAAGAAGATCCTGTTTGATCACCATTGGCTACTTCATAGCACTTGATTCTTGTGCTTTTATCATGTTTTATTTGAATTCTTATTTTATTCAGATCATATTTATGTATGACTTCAAAAGGTTAAGTTTGAAAACATTAAATTTGATATGTATTTGAATTCCAAGTTTGGAAATAATATCTTGTGATAATATATGTTCAAACGGAGTTTGTATGCAAAGGTGTGGATAAATTGGCAAACCATTTAGGAAGGGTTAGATAAAAAAGTTTTAATTCCCCTAAAAAGGGAATTAAAGGATGATGATTCAAATTACGGGGCGTGAGTATTTGAAACAAAACAGAAATGGGATTGAACAATGAACTGTACTATAAATCAAATAGCAGCACAAGTAGAAACAAGATTTTCACTGGCCGAAGACGCTTTCACAGCTCAGTTGTTTAGAGCACCCGTTTAGTAAGCGGGAGGTCTTGAGTTCAACTCTTGATGAAAGCATTTGCATTTTTTTATTCGGTTGGCTTCAACTCGGCAGAAGACAGACAACAACAGCTCGTACTTGTTGTATTGTTTTGTTTCTCTCTGTCCATGTTCAGGACACCGTCAACAACCAAACATGTCTATCCTAACACACGCCGTAATGCGCTCGTAACTGTGATCAACACAATGCGGTTGCAACTATATCAACTCCCGGTAACAGGAATATTAAAAGCATGACCTGTATTTAGCCTTTTGTAAGGTTTCTGTATTTAGCCTTGACATGGTAAGAGATCAACATTGATAATTAGTATGCTTGGAATGCTGACATGATCTTTTTAGTTAACATCTGACAAGTTGCATGTACCATACACACAACATATACTATATTTGAACTTGTAACATGCAACAGACAAGTACTAGTGCGAGTGATTGGTGGAGTAATTAAATAGGGATTAAGACTTATCGCAACACATTGCCAGAGCAGGAGCCTGTACCATGGTCTTGGCAACCCAACCATAAGAAAATTTACCTAGGGGAACCAATGTTCACTGTTACCGTGGATTCAGTTAAATGCCTCTGGAAAATTTTCAGATAATATTTTAAATTATTTTTTTAGCATATCATATACTGGTATTGAACTATTCTTGTACATAATCTACATGATAAGATGTTGGACGCTAACCTGTTGTAACATCAGCTATCATGTCGCAGGTTCGGCCCCTGCTAAATGCTTTTCTTTTTTGCATGTTTAATCTACTAAAGTTGATAAAACTAGATGAAAAAGAATGAACGACCAGGAAGTCGAAGCTTGGACACGTAGTTCACTACCGACTTAATTTAACCACTACAGCACTCCAAGAATTACCTTGGATGAGAGATGGTCCAGTATTTATCTACACTTTGAGAATTTAAATTCAAGTTTTACAAAATAAAATGATTTTGTTTGCATGAGAGTACTGTTTACAACACTTGAAGAATTATGTTCGATGAGAGATGGTCCTGTATTTTTTACACTTTTAGCTTTTTAAATTATATTTTCCCGAAAAATTATTGACTTGAGAGGCCTATTTACCGGGGGCAGCGAGAAACAGAAACCACCCGGTATCTGATTTGTTTGCTTGATACCCAGAACCTTGGCGTGTACACCAGCTAGTTGGCGAGAGAAAATAGCACTATGCCAATATGCTTAGATGGTCACATACTCACAGCAAGTACACACCACACAAAACAACCAACAACACATAGGAGAAGACATGAAAAGGGGAGGAGGTATCTGCGCTGGAAGGGGCAGCTGCGCTTGTAGCATTGTTCCATTTTTTCATATTTTTGTTGTGTTCTTCCAAGGCGTGCAAAATAACACCTCTAAGCTGTGTGTAATACACCTTTTTTCTATATATTTTTTGAAACATGCATAACCAGTTATAGGTCTTTCCAGACAAGCTAAAGCACACGTTGTAAGGCCTTGTACGTTAAAAGGTGCTTAGTAAAATAAACCGATTTTTTGTTAAACAACGGTGCTTATTTTCATAGAAGGGGCACCTAATTAAGCATCCACCCTCTAAAAATAAGCATCAGCGCATAGAGAAAAACTGGTTTATTTCTCTAAACATCTCCCTAAGAGCATACCATTGTATAAGGCCTAACAAACTAGCAACTACGATCCACGAAATACGCTTGCAACTATCCACTCCCGATACAAAGAATATAAAAACCATGACTTGTATTTAGCCTTGACGCGGTAAGAGATCAACTTAGATAACTGTTATCCTTTGGAATGCTGATATGAACTTTATAGTTAACATCTGACAACTTGCATGTACCATACACCTAACTTATACTATATTTGGAGTTGTAACAAGTAGCTGACAAATTCTAATGAGACTTATGGGTGGCGTAGTTAAATAGGGAAGAAGACTTTTCACAAGGCGTATAGCAGGAGCTTGTACCAAGGTTTTGGCTACCCAACCAAGATATTTTACACAGGGGTTCCGGATTCACGGTTACCTTGGATACCGCCAAATATCACTGAAAATATTTCAAACAATATTCTGAATTCATTTTTTTAGCATATGATATATTTGTATTGAAATATTCTTGAATAGAATCTACATGCTAGGTTGTTGGTCGCTAACCTGTTGTAACGACAGCGTTTAGGTCACCAGTTCGAGCCTATTGGCTACTTTTCTTTTTTGCTTATTTCGCCAACTTAAGTTAAGAAAAAAAATGCACGACCGGGATGTCAAACCTCACATATGTGGTTGAGTACCGACTGGGTCTAATCACCACATCACTCAAATAATTACATTGTATGAGATCGTCCTGTATTTATCAACAGTTTTGGCGTTTAAACTCAAGTTTTTCCACACGCACATTTTTTTTTTGCATGAGAGGCCTATTTATGGGGGAAGCGAGAGCAGGAGCTTGTGCCAAAGTTTTGGATATCCAACTAACAAATTTTACCAAGGGGTACCAGAATTGGTGGCTACCATGCATGGATACCGCCAAATACCGCTCGAAATATTTCAAACAATATTTTGAATTCAATCGTTTTAGCATATGATATATCGGTATTGAACTCCTCTTGTACCAAATCTGTATGCAAAGTAGCAGTTGGAGAGTAAACTTGCTCTCTTGATTAACTGATTATCCATTACATCAGCGATTATATATATATATATATATATATATATATATATATATATATATATATATATATATATATATATATATATATATATATATATATATATATATATATATATATATATATATATGCCCCATGAAGTGGGCACGCAGGCCCGGGGAGTCGGTTCAGATCCTATATACAAGGAGGCGTCATGCGCACTACACACACTATACAAATACATGTTAACACTAGTAGAAAACGGGCCTATTGTCCCGGTTCATAAGGGCCTTTTGTCCCGGTTCCAGAACCGGGACTAAAGGGTCGTTACTAATGCCCTGACCCTTTAGTCCCGGTTCTAACCAGAACATGGGACAGATGGGCCTCCACGTGGCCTGCGTGGTGAGCCCAGGCAGGAGGGTCTTTGGTCCCGGTTGGTGGCACCAACCGGGACCAATAGGCCTCCACGCGTCAGCATTTCTGTGGCTGGGTTTTTTTTGAAAGGGGCTTGTTTAGGGGTTTTGGGGTTAATTTAGTTTGTTATTAGCTAGCTAATAGAGAGAAGTGTCCTCTCTTATATCTCCGTGCTTGGTTTATACCAACGCTATGCTATGCCTAAACATGGCTTAGATTGAAGTGAAGGCAACATATGTGGTGCATATGTCGAAAGTAATACTAATTAATCCTAACTTGATCAAGTTTGGATTAGTACTACTTTCGACATGCACCACATGCATGTTGCCTTCACTTCAATCTAATCCATGTTCATTTCACCCACTGATATATATATAATAACTCTTCATGCTCACATCATGCATCATCATAATAATAAGTCCTACTAATCATCATGATAAAACTTCTACTCGTTATTATAATAACAAGTCATACGATCATCATCCTCATAGTCATCGAACCCAACCATACTTAATTGTTCTTAGCACATGATCATCAGTATTAGGTAGGACCTAAATACCATCTTTAAGGTAAAATAGCATAAAACAGTATAGACCCTGACTCTCCATTATGGAGAATGGAGATCATCCTGTCTCCAATTCTTGTGCCCCGCTTCCTTTTGCGTCTAAGAACCTCTTTACGAGTGTCCATACATTTTTTCCATTCTCTGATTTGCATGTCTCCACTTCTTTTAGAAATCCGGTATGGACAGTTGAGATTCGTAGGATGACCTGGATATATGTTCAAAACATCAAGGCGACCATGCTCAGACATCAGATGAGGCACACAATCCTCTGGGATTATCTGTTGAAAAATATAGTAATACCTTCATAGTTAGCAATGAAGTACTAGTTTTATATAGAAGTATGCAAAAGATGCACGTATGTCGTAATAGTAAAAAATCTTACCAGGGTATCTCCATAGTAGTTACCGTAGTTCAACACGTGCACTAGTGGCACGTATTGACCATAATGTTGAGGAGTTCGATTGTAGATATTGTAATTCTCAAGATCATTACAAAATCCAACCAGATGAGTTTTCTCCTTGTAAGTTAACTCAGAGCCATCGATGTAGTAAGTTCTATCTACCATCTTCTGCACATTCTTTGATACTTCAAAATAAGCTGTCAATGGAAATAAGCTGTCAACTATTTTGAAATGAACAATATAAATTAGTTAATAATTAACTATGTTTGAGAAACTCACATAGCGGTAGAACTGGAGGCGTATCAACAAGGACCCAAATGTCCATATTGTCTTGCTCGATTTCAGGATCACCAAGATCCATGGTGACAAGCATACCCTCATCAAAACCATACAATTTGCAAAATGCTTCCCAATTTTTGCAACCAAAATGGGTTACGCTCTCAGCATTATACAACTTTACTTCAAAATCCACATCATGATGGGTCCTTAGGTGAATTTTCTTCGTTTCAAAATTTTCATGGTCTTCAAAATCCATCCTCTCCAAGACATAGCGTCTTGCATGACATGGGATAAACTATACTCGAATTGTAAAAGATGAAAATTACATGTTGAAATAGTTGAAGTCATGCTTAATTATGAAAAAAAACACTTGTCGTTGTTGCGTACCGTTTCAACTTCGAAGGTCTCCTCGAGCTTAATACTGAAGCGCCGATCATCGTCCAGGTGAGGCCTGTCGCACAGACCTCGATCGTCGTGGCACCAGTCGCACTCCCCCGGGAGACTTCCGTCGTCTGATGATGACATTTCCTATACGTTCATAATTCAAAGATTAAACATGTACAATTAAATATATATATATATATATGTACTACAAAAACTAAATTAGATCGTTATTATTCAACTAATCATATGCATATGCCTTGCATAGTGCTCTCCAATTTGAGCATTCAATAAGAAAAATCAAATCGCAAAATAAAGTAGTATTCAAATTAGGATGCATTCAATTATAAGAAAAACTACATCATCTCCATGTGTCCGTACATCGAATATTATCACTAATACACGTCGAATACTATCATACATATCGCCAGTACAGCTAGAACCGTAGCGCCCGACGGGTATCGGCGCGGGCGGTGGACACCCAAAGGGAAGGAACCATCACGGGATCATAGCTCCAGTGAGATCCCTGAAGAACCTGCCAGGTATTCTCGAACCTGCCCTCCAACGCAACCATGTAGCGACGGACGTGCTGGTCCTCCTCGCTGACACGGTGACGTACCACCTCTGCGGTGTCCGGAAGCCTCTGCACCATCACTGGCCCACGTGACCGCCACCAAACAAGGATCGGGTCAACGACGGGCTGGCTCCTCACCAAGCTACACCCCCGGAAGGTAGCACCTCTCAGTACCACCCCGGCGGAGCCCAGTCCCGGACATGGCCCATCTGGTCAAGCAGGTGTCGTCCTCCGCCGACTCGACGACGAGGATGCGGGATAGGCATCGTCCACGTCGATGCGGGAATAATTTGTTTTAACTAAAAAAACAAACTAGTTCTATGAATTTTCTTGCTAAAAATAAACTACTTCTATAGTAAAATAAACCAGTTTTATTAAATCAACTAGTTCAACTACTAAGCACTTACTATAAATAGAATAATGTAGTACTTACTAAAAATAAACAAGTTTACCTAGTTCTAACTAGTTCCATTAAACACTTTCTAAGTAGTACTAATTACTAAAAGTTATCGGGGAGGGGGGTATATCGACAACGACATACCCGATAACAAAAATAAGAAGAGGAAGAAGAAGAAAAAAAAGAGGAGAAGAAGAAAGGAATAGAGGAGGAGATCGAAGAAAAAAAGAAAAAAAGAGGAGAAGAAGAAGGAATAATAGAGGAATTCCTTCTTCTTCTCCTCTTTTTTTCTTCTTTTGCATCTTCTTATTTATTTCTCCTGTTATTCCTCTCCTCTTCTTCTTATTCTTCTTCTTCTTCTCCTTCTTCCTCTTCTTATTTTCCTTTTTTCTCTCCTTCTTTTTCTTCTAAATATGAACATATACATAAATGATTTTGATCATACATAATTTTTCAGATTCCTACACAATATGAACATATACGTAAATTGACAAGGAAAATTCTATGAACAAAAAAAATCATAAAAATTCTATGAACAAAATTACAACAGGAAAAAAATCATAAAAATTCTATGAACAAAATTACAACAGAAAAAAATCATAAAAAATCTATGAACAAAATAAAAATTCTATGAACAAAATTACAACAAAAAAATTCATAAAAATTCTATGAAAAATTGACATATTCTTTGCATATATATGAGCACACAAACTTTTGCATATGCAACAATAATATCACCAAAAAAATGTATGAACAGATAAAAATTCCAACTTTTGCATCTAAATTATACATCTAAATTAACTACAACAACTCAATTAACTATACATCTAAACTACGCATCTAAATTAACTACAACAACTCAATTAACTACACATCCTAAATTACGCATCTAACATCTAAATTAGGAAATTACGCAACGGGCCGGGGCGGCGATCGACGAGGAGGCCGGCAGGACACGGGGGCGACGATGAGGGGCGTGGCGACGGCGACGGTGAGAGGCGCGGAGACGGCGACGGTGAGGGGGCGCGGCGCGACGGGCGATGAGCGAGGAGGCAGGGGGCGGCGACGGCGACGGTGAGTGGCACGGCGTCGGCGGCGAGGAGGCAGGGGGCACGGGGCGGCGACAGCGTCTGGCCGTGCGGGACAGCGTTGGAGGCAGGGGCGACGGCGAGGCGCAGATCGAGGGGCAGCCTGGCGGCGTCGTCGGGCGGGGAAGACGAACTGAATGAAAAATTTCACAAGTGCTACTTATATAGACGAAGCATTAGTTCCGGTTCGTGACTGAAACCGGGATGAATGCGACCTTTAGTCCCGGTTGGTGCCACCAACCGAGACCAAAGGCCACTTTTCGGCAGCCCAAATGGCGGGAAGCGGCGGCCTTTGGTCCCGGGTGGTGCCACCAGCCGGGACTAAGGGGGCATTGGTCCCGGTTGGTGCCACAAACCGGGACCAAAGCCCCCTTTAGTCCCGGCTGGTGGCAGCACGAACCGGGACCAATGCCCCCTTTAGTCCCGGCTGGTGGCACCAACCGGGACCAAAGGCCTTGTGCTGCCCTGGTTGGTGGGAGTTTAGTCCCACCTCGCTAGTTGAGAGTGGCCAGCACCTGTTTATAAGCTCCGCTGCCTCTTCCCTCTCGAACTCCTCTGAAATGCAGGCTTATGGGCCCAATTGGACACTGCAATGCCTGTGGGCCTACTGGGCCTGCTGCGGGCCTGAATCCTAGCCCATGGTTGGGTTTCTAGTCGTATTCAGGCCGTGCTGGCCCAGTTGGTGGCATTTTTTTCTTTTTTTTCTATTTATTTTTTCGTTTCTACTTAGAACTAAATACTTATAGTTTTTTAGTGATTTCTTTTTTCTTTTAGGTCAGAAAAATTATAAACTTTCTGTTAGTGCCATTAGCTTTAAAATTTGAATAGTTTAAATTTGAATTTTTTAAAATTTGTGTGAATCACTAGTTTATGAATCACTAGTTTACTAAATTTGTCTAAAAACACTTTGTGTATTATATTTACTATGTATAATCTTTCTGCACAGAGATACCAAAAATTAAAAACTTTCTGCTAGTGCCATTAGTTTTCAAATTAGAATAGTTAAAATTTGAATTCTTTGAAATTTGTGTGAATCTCAAGTTTGTGATTAACTTTACTAGTGCCATTAGTTTTCAAATTAGAATAGTTAAAATTTGAATTCTTTGAAATTTGTGTGAATCTCAAGTTTGTGATTAACTTTACTAGTGCCATTAGTTTTTCATTTCTACTTAGAACTAAATACTTATAGGTTTTTAGTGATTTCTTTTTTTTTCTTTTAGGTCACAAAAATTGTAAACTTTCTGTTAGTGCCATTAGCTTTAAAATTTGAATAGTTTAAATTTGAATTTTTTAAAATTTGTGTGAATCACTAGTTTATGAATCACTAGTTTACTAAATTTGTGTGAAAACACTTTGTGTATTATATTTACTATGTACAATCTTTCTGCACAGAGATACCAAAAATTAAAAACTTTCTGTTAGTGCCATTAGTTTTCAAATCTTATATTTACTAATTGGAGGCACCATACGAGGCGCCACGTTAATCCTTAAAATTAAAGAATTTTGACCGTTGGATTAATATATAATGTATCCATAGCCATCAGATGAAATATAAGACATGTTTTCTAATTGGAGGCACCATACGAGGCACCACATTAATCCTAAAAATTAAAGAATTTTGACCGTTGGATTAATATATAATGTATCCATAGCCATCAGATGAAATATAAGACATGTTTTCTCAAACTGCCACGTATGGAAGCCTTGATCCCTTGGGACTCTCTCTATTTCCTAGAAAAAATAATTGTAAGCGGCCATATCAGTTAGTTGAAACACCATACGAGGCACCATGTTAATTCTTAAAATTAAAGAATTTTGACCATTGGATTAATATATAATGTATCCATAGCCATTAGATGAAATATATGACATGTTGTCTCAAACTGCCACGTATGGAAGCCTTGATCCCTTGGGACTCTCTCTATTTCCTAGAAAAAATAATTCTGAGCGGCCATATCAGTTAGTTGAAACGTTAGATTTGTAGTCCTCCTTCCTCACGTTGAACATTGGTTGAAAGAAAAAAAAATCAGCCACGGTTCCCTAAATAAGGATAGCCCCCTTCCATAAAAGTTGGGCGCTGAAAAAAAACAGATCGCATCTATAAAAAAACAGAATTGCAGATTCCAGATTTACCATATATCAACTTGATGCTAGTTAGAATAGTTAAAATTTGAATTCTTTGAAATTTGTCTGAATCTCAAGTTTGTGATTAACTTTACTAGTGCCATTAGTTTTCAAATTAGAATAGTTAAAATTTGAATTCTTTGAAATTTGTGTGAATCTCAAGTTTGTGATTAACTTTACTAGTGCCATTAGTTTTTCATTTCTACTTAGAACTAAATACTTATAGTTTTTTAGTGATTTCTTTTTTCTTTTAGGTCACAAAAATTATAAACTTTCTGAAGTGCCATTAGCTTTAAAATTTGAATAGTTTAAATTTGAATTTTTTAAAATTTGTGTGAATCACTAGTTTCCTAAATTTGTGTGAAAACACTTTGTGTATTATATTTACTATGTACAATCTTTCTGCACAGAGATACCAAAAATTAAAAACTTTCTGTTAGTGCCATTAGTTTTCAAATTAGAATAGTTAAAATTTGAATTCTTTGAGATTTGTGTGAATCTCAAGTTTGTGATTAACTTTACTAGTGCCATTAGTTTTCAAATTAGAATAGTTAAAATTTGAATTCTTTGAAATTTGTGTGAATCTAAAGTTTGTGATTGAAATTACTAAAAAAATGAATATAGATGCGCCTATAGAGAAAATTCAACCTAAATTCAGATCAATTTCCATGAATTTCAGGGAAATTCATTATGAATTTAGGTCAAATTTCCTGTATAGGGGCATCTATTTTCATTTTGAGAGGAGCTCAACAATGCAGAGAGGGACGGGCTTATAAACCAGTGTGGGCGCCCTTCGGTTGGCGAGGTGGGACTAAACTCTGAATCGCAACGAGGAGCGACCATTTATTCCCGGTTCGTGGCATGAACCGGGACTAATGGGGGGCCTTTGGTCCCGGTTCAGGCCACCAACCGGGGCCAATGGTGGTGGGCCAGGAGCCAGGCCCATTGGTCCCGGTTCGTCCCCCCAACCGGGACCAAAAGGTCCAGACGAACCGGGACCAATGGCCCACGTGGCCCGGCCGGCCCCCTGGGCTCACGAACCGGGTCCAATGCCCCCATTGGTCCCGGTTCTGGACTGAACCGGGACTAATGGGCTAACCCGGCCTGGACCATTGCCCCCTTTTCTACTAGTGTAACACCCCCCCCTCAGATGGAACGCCGTATGGTAGGACGTTCAAGATGGACCGAAACTCGGTGAAGATCGGCGAGGGCAGCCCCTTGGTGAACAAGTCTGCAAACTGAGAGCTGGAAGGTACATGAAGAACTCGAACTTCACCGAGTGCCACACGATCTCGAACGAAGTGAAGATCAATCTCTATGTGTTTAGTGCGCTGGTGCTGAACCGGGTTAGAAGAGAGATAGGATGCGTTGATGCTGTCACAATAGACAATGGTGGCGCGAGAGGAAGGTCGCTGGAGCTCGTGAAGAAGCTGGCGGATCCAGCAGGACTCGGCCACACAGTTGGCAACACCAGATATTCCGCCTCGGCACTCGAGCAAGAGTCGGTCGGTTGGTGATTTAACGACCAGGAGATCAAACTGTTGCCCAAGAAAACACAGAACGCCGACGTGGATTTACGTGTATCAGGGCAGCCGGCCCAATCGGCGTCCGTATAGGACACAAGATCAAGTGATGGAGACTTGAAGAGTTGAAGGCCGTAGTGAGTGGTGCCCCGGAGATAGCGAAGAACACGCTTGATAAGCTGCATGTGAGTGTCCCGTGGTTGATGCATGAAGAGGCAAATTTGTTGCACCGTGTAGGAGATGTCTGGTCGGGTGAGGGCTAGGTATTGCAATGCGCCAGCAAGGCTCCGGTATGTAGTGGGGTTGGATAGAGGACGACCGACGGTAGCAGGAAGTTTGGCAGTGGTGTCTATAGGTGTGGAGACAGATTTGCAATTAAGCATGTTGGCACGGTTGAGGACCTCGAGAGTGTACTGTTGCTGGCTCAAGAATAAACCGGAGGTGTTGGGGGTGACATTAATACCGAGGAAGTGATGCAACTCACCGAGATCAGACATGGAGAATTCCGCTTTGAGAGAATCAATGATGGAATGCAAGATGTGAGGTGTACTGGCTGTAAGAATTATGTCATCAGCGTACACTAGAAGATATGCAATGAAGGACCCTTGGGATAAGATGAAGATGGAAGAGTCACTTCAAGAGGCATGAAAACCATGTGAGAGCAAAAATGACTTGAAGCGATGAAACCACGTGCGGGGGGCTTGTTTCAAGCCGTAAAGAGACTTACGAAGGAGGCAAACATAATCTGGATGAGAGGGGTCGATGAAGCCGGATGGTTGGGCACAGTAGACCGTCTCCTTGAGCTCTCCATGAAGGAATGCGTTCTTGACATCGAGTTGATGGAACGGCCAAGAGCAAGAGGTGGCAATGCTGAGGACCACGCGTATGGTGGCCGGCTTGACCACCGGACTGGATGTTTCATCATAGTCCACTCCTTCTTTTTGAGTGAATCCGCGAATGACCCAAAGAGCTTTGTACTGCGCCAAGGAGCCATCAGGGTGAAACTTGTGCTGATAAATCCATTTGCCAGTGACCACGTTAACACCTGCAGGTTTGGGAACCAAAGACCACGTTGAATTCTTGATTAAAGCAGTAAATTCATCTTGCATTGCATGCAGCCAATTGGGGTCTTTGAGAGCTGAGCGATATGTGGCAGGGATGGGGGAGATGGTGGGTGCCGTGGTGGTGGTGAGAAAGAGGCACTTGGGCTGGCAAAAACCAGATTTGGCGCGGGTACGCATTTTGTGCGAGTTAACGGGAGGCTGAACGGGTATTGCATGGGGCGGACGACGTGGCGGAGTCTGGTAGGTGGAGGCGGATACACTGGGACCAGAGGGTGGCGCGGGATCCGAAGTAGATTCGGTCGGGGGTGCAGCATGCGAGGTGGAGGCGCTATCCGAGGCAGATTGACCGGGCCCGCCGGATTGACTGGGCGGGGTGCACGGTGATCCCGCAGGTGGGGACGGCCCGGAGGACGAGGACGATTCGGTGGGGCTGGCGGAGCGTGTGGAAGGGGAGCGCGTGGAGCGGGAAGACGGGTGGGCCGATGGGTGGGGCGACGGGATTGGCGGGGCATGGGTTGGTGCGGATGCACATGAGTGGGGGGGATCAGGTGGTGCGTTGGGATCGGAGCGGGGCAGCTGCAGCGGGATTTGGTTAGTGGGATTGGTTGTGGCAAGGGGCTGGGTGGTCGACGGTGTGGCATGCACGTACGGAAAAACGGATTCATCAAAAACGACGTGGCGAGAGACGATGACATGGTGTGAAGCTAAGTCGTAGCAATGATATCCTTTATGCTCAAGTGGGTAACCTAGGAAAACGCACCGGGTGGACTAGGGGGCAAATTTGTTGGAAGAGGTGGCGTATAGGTTAGGAAAGCATAGGCACCCAAATACGCGAAGATGATCGTAGGAGGGATGAACGCCGTGGAGACGAAAGTAGGGCGTGGAGCCATGGATGGCACGGGAGGGTCGACGGTTGAGAAGGTAGGTAGTCGTGTGGAGTGCCTCAACCCAAAACGGGGGAGTAAGGTTGGCTTGAAAAATGAGGGTGCCCACAACGTCATTTGTGGTGCGTAGGAGACATTTCGCCTTGCCATTTTGAGGGGAAGTGTGAGGACATGAGAAGCGGTAGGAGACGCCTGTTGGGGAACGTAGTAATTTCAAAAAATTTCCTACGCACACGCAAGATCATGGTGATGCACAACAACGAGGGGGAGAGTGTTGTCTACGTACCAACGCAGACCGACTGCGGAAGCGATCACACAACGTAGAGGAAGTAGTCGTACGTCTTCTTCCCGATCCGACCGATCCAAGCACCGTTACTCCGGCACCTCCGAGTTCTTAGCACACGTACAGCTCGATGACGATCCCCGGGCTCCGATCCAGCAAAGCTTCGGGGAGGAGTTCCGTCAGCACGACGGCGTGGTGACGATCTTGATGTACTACCGACGCAGGGCTTCGCCTAAGCACTACACCGGTATGATCGAGGTGGAATTTGGTGGCAGGGGGCACCGCACACGGCTAAGGAACGATCTCAAGGATCAACTTGTGTGTCTTGGGGTGTCCCCTGCCCCCGTATATAAAGGATGAAGGGGGGAGGCTGGCCGGCCAAGGGAGGGAGGCGCAGGAGGAGTCCTACTCCCACCAGGAGTAGGACTCCCCCCTCCAATCCTATTCCAACTAGGATTCCTTAAAGGGGGGAGAGAGAGAGGGTGGCCGGCCCCTTCTCCTAGTCCTAATAGGACTAGGGGGAGGGGGGAGGTGCGCAGCCCTTGTGGGCAGCCCTCTCACCTTTCCACTAAGGCCCATGTAGGCCCATTTGGCTCCCGGGGGGTTCCGGTAACCCTCCCGGTATTCCGGTCAAATCCCGATTTCACCCGGAACACTTCCGGTGTCCAAACATAGGCTTCCAATATATCAATCTTTACGTCTCGACCATTTCAAGACTCCTCGTCATGTCCGTGATCACATTCGGGACTCCGAACAACCTTCGGTACATCAAAATGCATAAACTCATAATAACTATCATCGTAACGTTAAGCGTGCGGACCCTACGGTTCGAGAACAATGTAGACATGACTGAGACACGTCTCCGGTCAATAACCAATAGCGGGACCTGGATGCCCATATTGGCTCCTACATATTCTACGAAGATCTTTATCGGTCAGACCGCATAACAACATACGTTGTTCCCTTTGTCATCGGTATGTTACTTGCCCGAGATTCGATCGTCGGTATCCGATACCTAGTTCAATCTCGTTACCGGCAAGTTTCTTTACTTGTTCCGTAATAAATCATCCCGCAACTAACTCATTAGTTGCAATGCTTGCAAGGCTTAAGTGATGTGCATTACTGAGAGGGCCCAGAGATACCTCTCGGACAATCGGAGTGACAAATCCTAATCTCGAAATACGCCAACCCAACATCTACCTTTGGAGCCACCTGTAGTACTCCTTTATAATCACCCAGTTACGTTGTGACATTTGGTAGTACCCAAAGTGTTCCTCCGGCAAACGGGAGTTGCACAATCTCATAGTCATAGGAACATGTATAAGTCATGAAGAAAAACAATAGCAACACACTAAACGATCGGGTGCTAAGCTAATGGAATGGGTCAAGTCAATCAGATCATTCAACTAATGATGTGATCCCGTTAATCAAATAACAACTCTTTGTTCATGGTTAGGAAACATAACCATCTTTGATTAACGAGCTAGTCTAGTAGAGGCATACTAGTGACACTCTGTTTGTCTATGTATTCACACATGTATTATGTTTCCGGTTAATACAATTCTAGCATGAATAATAAACTTTTATCATGATATAAGGAAATAAATAATAACTTTATTATTGCCTCTAGGGCATATTTCCTTCAGTCTCCCACTTGCACTAGAGTCAATAATCTAGATCACATCTCCATGTGATTAACATCGATAGTTCACATCATCATGTGATTAACACCCATAGTTCACATCGCCATGTGACCAACACCCAAAGGGTTTACTAGATTCAGTAATCTAGTTCACATCGCTATGTGATTAACACCCACAGAGTACTAAGGTGTGATCATGTTTTGCTTGTGAGAGAATCTTAGTCAACGGGTCTGCCACATTCAGATCCACATGTATTTTGCAAATTTCTATGTTAACAATGCTCTGCATGGAGCTACTCTAGCTAATTGCTCCCACTTTCAATATGTATCTAGACCGAGACTTAGAGTCATCTAGATTAGTGTCAAAACTTGCATCGGCGTAACCCTTTACGACGAACCTTTTTATCACGTCCATAATCGAGAAACATATCCTTATTTCACTAAGGATAATTCTGACCGCTGTCCAGTGATCTACTCCTAGATCACTATTGTACTCCCTTGCCAAATCAGTGCAGGGTATACAATAGATCTGGTATACAGCATGACATACTTTATAGAACCTATGGCCAAGGCATAGGGAATGACTTTCATTCTCTTTCTATCTTCTGCCGTGGTCGGGCTTTGAGTCTTACTCAACTTCACACCTTATAATACAGGCAAGAACTCTTTCTTTGACTGCTCCATTTTGAACTACTTCAAAATCTTGTCAAGGTATGTACTCATTGAAAAAACTTATCAAGCGTCTTGATCTATCTCTATAGATCTTGAAGCTCAATATGTAAGCAGCTTCACCGAAGTCTTTCTTTGAAAAACTCCTTTCAAACACCCCTTTATGCTTTACAGAATAATTCTACATTATTTCCGATCAACAATATGTCATTCACATATACTTATCAGAAATGTTGTAGTGCTCCCACTCACTTTCTTGTAAATACAGGCTTCACCGCAAGTCTGTATAAAACTATATGCTTTGATCAACTCATCAAGGCGTATATTCCAACTCCGAGATGCTTGCACCAGTCCACAGATGGATCGCTGGAGCTTGCACATTTTGTTAGCACCTTTCGGATTGACAAAACCTTCTGTTGCATCATATACAACTCTTCTTTAATAAATCCATTAAGGAATACATTTTTGTTTATTCATTTGCCAGATTTCATAAAATGCGGCAATTTCTAACATGATTCGGACAGACTCAAGCATAGATACGAGTGAGAAAAACTCATCGTATTCAACACTTTGAACTTGTCGAAAACCTTTTGCGACAATTCTAGCTTTGTAGATAGTAACACTACTATCAGCGTCCGTCTTCCTCTTGAAGATCCATTTATTCTCAATTGCTTGTCGATCATCGGGCAAGTCAACCAAAGTCCATACTTTGTTTTCATACATGAATCTCATCTCCGATTTCATAGCCTCAAGCCATTTTGCCGAATCTGGGCTCATCATCGCTTCCTCATAGTTCGCAAGTTCGTCATGGTCTAGTAACATGACTTTCAGAACAGGATTACTGTACCACTCTGGTGCAGATCTCACTCTGGTTTACCTACGAGATTCGGTAGTAACTTGATCTGAAGTTTTATGATCATCATCATTAGCTTCCTCACTAATTGGTGTAGTAGTCACAGGAACAGATTTCTGTGATGAACTAATTTCCAATAAGGGAGAAGGTACAATTACCTTATCAAGTTCTACTTTCCTCCCACTCACTTCTTTCGAGAGAAACTCCTTCTCTAGAAAGAATCCATTATAAGCAACGAATGTCTTGCCTTAGGATCTGTGATAGAAGGTGTACCCAACAGTCTCCTTTGGGTATCCTATGAAGACATATTTCTCCGATTTGGGTTTGAGCTTATCAGGATGAAACTTTTTCTCATAAGCATCGCAACCCCAAACTTCAAGAAACGACAACTTTGGTTTCTTGCCAAACCATAGTTCATAAGGCGTCGTCTTGACGGATATAGATGGTGCCCCCTTTTTAACGTGAATGCAGCTGTCTCTAATGCATGACCCCAAATACGATAGTGGTAAATCGGTAAGAAACATCATAGATTGCACTATATCCAATAAAGTACGGTTATGACGTTCGGACACACCATTATGCTGTAGTGTTCCAGGTGGCATGAGTAGTGAAACTATTTCACATTGTTTTAAGTGAAGACCAAACTCGTAACTCAAATACTCTTTTCCACGATCAGATCGTAGAAACTTTATTTTCTTGTTACGATGATTTTCCACTTCACTCTGAAATTCTTTGAACTTTTCAAATGTTTCAGACTTATGTTTCATCAAGTAGATATACTCATATCTGCTCAAATCATCTGTGAAGATCAGAAAATAATGATACCTATCGTGAGCCTCAATATTCATCGGACCACATACATCAGTATGTATGATTTCCGACAAATATGTTGCTCGCTCCATTGTTCCGGAGAACGACGTTTTAGTCATCTTGCCCAGAAGGCATGGTTCGCAAGCATCAAGTGATTCATAATCAAGTGATTTCGAAAGCCCATCAACATGGAGTTTCTTCATGCGCTTTATACCAATATGACCTAAACGGTAGTGCCTCAAATAAGTTGCACTATCATTATTAACTTTGCATCTTTTGGTTTCAATATGTGTATCACTACGATCGAGATCCAACGAACTTGTTTCATTGGGTGTATGACCATTGAAGGTTTTATTCATGTAAACAGAACAACAATTATTCTCTGACTTTAATGAATAACCATATTGCAATAAACATGATCAAATCATATTCATGCTCAATGCAAACACCAAATAACACTTATTTAGGTTCAACACTAATCCCGAAATTATAGGGAGTGTGCGATGATGATCATATCAATCTTGGAACCACTTCCAACACACATCGTCACTTCACCCTTAACTAGTCTCTGTTTATTCTGCAACTCCCGTTTTGAGTTACTAATTTTAGCAACTGAACCAGTATCAAATACTGAGGGTTTGCTATAAACACTAGTAAAGTACACATCAATAACATGTATATCAAATATACTTATGTTCACTTTGCCATCCTTCTTATCCGCCAATTACTTGGGGTAGTTCCGCTTCCAGTGACCAGTCCCTTTGCAGTAGAAGCACTCAGTCTCAGGCTTAGGTCCAGACTTGGGTTTCTTCTCCTGAGAAGCAACTTGCTTGCCGTTCTTCTTGAAGTTCCCCTTCTTCTTCCCTTTGCCCTTTTCTTGAAACTAGTGGTCTTGTCAACCATCAACACTTGATGTTTTTCTTGATTTCTACCTTCATTGATTTCAGCATCACGAAGAGCTTGGGAATTACTTTTGTCATCCCTTGCATATTATAGTTCATCACGAAGTTCTACTAACTTGGTGATGGTGACTAGAGAATTTTGTCAATCACTATCTTATCTGGAAGATTAACTCCCACTTGATTCAAGCGATTGTAGTACTCAGACAATCTGGGCACATGCTCACTAGTTGAGCGATTCTCCTCCGTCTTTTAGCTATAGAACTTGTTGGAGACTTCATATCTCTCAACTCGGGTATTTGCTTGAAATATTAACTTCAACTCCTGGAACATCTCATATGGTCCATGACGTTCAAAACGTCTTTGAAGTCCCGATTCTAAGCCATTAAGCATGGTGCACTAAACTATCAAGTAGTCATCATATTGAGCTAGCCAAACGTTCATAACGTTTGCATCTGCTCCTGCAATAAGTCTGTCACCTAGCGGTGCATCAAGGACATAATTCTTCTGTGCAGCAATGAGGATAAACCTCAGATCACGGATCCAATCCGCATCATTGCTACTAACATCTTTCAACACAATTTTCTCTAGGAACATATCAAAATAAACACAGGGAAGCAACAACGCGAGCTATTGATCTACAACATAATTTGCAAAATACTACCAGGACTAAGTTCATGATAAATTTAAGTTCAATTAATCAAATTACTTAAAGAACTCCCACCTAGATAGACATCCCTCTAATCCTCTAAGTGATCACGTGATCCAAATCAACTAAACCATAACCGATCATCACGTGAGATGCAGTAGTTTTCAATGGTGAACATCGTCATGTTGATCATATCTACTATATGATTCACGCTCGACCTTTCGGTCTCTGTGTTCCGAGGCCATATCTGCATATGCTAGGCTCGTCAAGTTTAACCTGAGTATTCTGCGTGTGCAAAACTGGCTTGCACCCGGTGTAGATGGACGTAGAGCTTATCACACCCGATCATCACGTGGTGTCTGGGCACGACGAACTTTGGCAACGGTGCATACTCAGGGAGAACACTTCTTGATAATTTAGTGAGAGATCATCTTATAATGCTACCGTCAATCAAAGCAAGATAAGATGCATAAAAGATAAACATCACATGCAATCAATATAAGTGATATGATATGGCCATCATCATCTTGTGCTTGTGATCTCCATCTCCGAAGCACCGTCATGATCACCATCGTCACCGGCGCGACACCTTGATCTCCATCGTAGCATCGATGTTATCTCGCTAATCTGATGCTTCCACAACTATCACTACCGCTTAGTAATAAAGTAAAGCATTACATCGCGATTGCATTGCATACAATAAAGCGACAACCATATGGCTCCTGCCAGTTGCCGATAACTTGGTTACAAAACATGATCATCTCATACAATAACATCAGCATCATGCCTTGACCATATCACATCACAACATGCCCTGCAAAAACAAGTTAGACGTCCTCTACTTTGTTGTTGTAAGTTTTACGTGGCTGCTACGGGCTTAAGCAAGAACTCATCTCACCTACGCATCAAAACCACAACGATAGTTTGTCAAATAGACTCCGTTTTAACCTTCTCAAGGACCGGGTGTAGCCACACTCGGTTCAACTAAAGTTGGAGAGACAGTCGCCCGCAAGCCATCTATGTGCAAAGCACGTCGAGGGAACCGGTCTCGCGTAAGCGTACGCGTAAGGTTGGTCCGGGTCGTCTCGTCCAACAATACCGCCGAACCAAAGTATGACATGCTGGTAGGCAGTATGACTTGTATCGCCCACAACTCACTTGTGTTCTACTCGTGCAAATAACATCAAACCATAAAACCTGGCTCGGATACCACTGTTGGGGAACGTAGTAATTTCAAAAAAATTCCTACGCACACGCAAGATCATGGTGATGCACGGCAACGAGGGGGAGAGTGTTGTCTACGTACCAACGCAGACCGACTGCGGAAGCGATCACACAACGTAGAGGAAGTAGTCGTACGTCTTCTTCCCGATCCGACCGATCCAAGCACCGTTACTCCGGCACCTCCGAGTTCTTAGCACACGTACAGCTCGATGACGATCCCCGGGCTCCGATCCAGCAAAGCTTCGGGGAGGAGTTCCGTCAGCACGACAGCGTGGTGACGATCTTGATGTACTACCGATGCAGGGCTTCGCCTAAGCACTACAACGGTATGATCGAGGTGGAATTTGGTGGCAGGGGGCACCGCACATGGCTAAGGAACGATCTCAAGGATCAACTTGTGTGTCTTGGGGTGTCCCCTGCCTCCGTATATAAAGGATGAAGGGGGGAGGCTGGCCGGCCAAAGGAGGGAGGCGCAGGAGGAGTCCTACTCCCACCGGGAGTAGGACTCCCCCCTCCAATCCTATTCCAACTAGGATTCCTTAAAGGGGGAGAGAGAGAGAGGGTGGCCGGCCCCTTCTCCTAGTCCTAATAGGACTAGGGGGAGGGGGGAGGTGCGCAGCCCTTGTGGGCAGCCCTCTCACCTTTCCACTAAGGCCCATGTAGGCCCATTTGGCTCCCGGGGGGTTCCGGTAACCCTCCCGGTATTCCGGTAAAATCCCGATTTCACCCGGAACACTTCCAGTGTCCAAACATAGGCTTCCAATATATCAATCTTTACGTCTCGACCATTTCGAGACTCCTCGTCATGTCCGTGATCACACTCGGGACTCCGAACAACCTTCGGTACATCAAAATGCATAAAATCATAATAACTATCATCGTAACGTTAAGCGTGCGGACCCTACGGTTCGAGAACAATGTAGACATGACCGAGACACGTCTCCGGTCAATAACCAATAGCGGGACCTGGATGCCCATATTGGCTCCTACATATTCTACGAAGATCTTTATCGGTCAGACCACATAACAACATACGTTGTTCCCTTTGTCATCGGTATGTTACTTGCCCGAGATTCGATCGTCGGTATCCGATACCTAGTTCAATCTTGTTACCGGCAAGTTTCTTTACTCGTTCCGTAATACATCATCCCGCAACAAACTCATTAGTTGCAATGCTTGCAAGGCTTAAGTGATGTGCATTACTGAGAGGGCCCAGAGATACCTCTCCGAGAATTGGAGTGACAAATCCTAATCTCGAAATACGCCAACCCAACATCTACCTTTGGAGCCACCTGTAGTACTCCTTTATAATCACCCAGTTACATTGTGACGTTTGGTAGTACCCAAAGTGTTCCTCCGGCAAACGGGAGTTGCATAATCTCATAGTCATAGGAACATGTATAAGTCATGAAGAAAAACAATAGCAACACACTAAACGATCGGGTGCTAAGCTAATGGAATGGGTCAAGTCAATCAGATCATTCAACTAATGATGTGATCCCGTTAATCAAATAACAACTCTTTGTTCATGGTTAGGAAACATAACCATCTTTGATTAACGAGCTAGTCTAGTAGAGGCGTACTAGTGACACTCTGTTTGTCCATGTATTCACACATGTATTATGTTTCCGGTTAATACAATTCTAGCATGAATAATAAACTTTTATCATGATATAAGGAAATAAATAAAAACTTTATTATTGCCTCTAGGGCATATTTCCTTCAACGCCGTGAGTAGAGAAGAAGGAGCGAAGGGCGGAGGTGATGAACTCACCACCATTGTCGCATTGGATGGCTTTGATGACTACGTGGTATTGGGTGCGTACATGAGCAAAGAAGCGTTGCAAAGTGAGGGACGTGTCCAATTTTCGCCGTAGGGGGAAGGACCAAGAGAAGTGAGAGTAATCATCGAGAACAATCAAATAATATTCATAGCCGGAGAAACTCACAACCGGCGAGGTCCATAAGTCACAGTGAATAAGCTCAAATGGCGCATAAGTGCGGCTAGAAGAAGAGGAAAAAGGTGTTGGAAATATGCCCTAGAGGCAATAATAAATAAGTTATTATTATATTTCCTTGTTCATGATAATCGTTTATTATCCATGCTGGAATTGTATTGATAGGAAACTCAGATACATGTGTGGATACATAGACAACACCATGTCCCTAGTAAGCCTCTAGTTGACTAGCTCGTTGATCAATAGATGGTTACGGTTTCCTGACCATGGACATTGGATGTCGTTGATAACGAGATCACATCATTAGGAGAATGATGTGATGGACAAGACCCAATCCTAAGCATAGCACTAGATCATGTAGTTCATATGCTAAAGCTTTTTTAATGTCAAGTATCATTTCCTTAGACCATGAGATTGTGCAACTCCCGGATACCGTAGGAGTGCTTTGGGTGTGCCAAACGTCACAACGTAACTGGGTGGCTATAAAGGTACACTACAGGTATCTCCGAAAGTGTCTGTTGGGTTGGCATGAATCGAGACTGGGATTTGTCACTCCGTGTGACGGAGAGGTATCTCTGGGCCCACTCGGTAGGACATCATCATAATGTGCACAATGTGATCAAGGAGTTGATCACGGGATGATGTGTTATGGAACGAGTAAAG
Source organism: Triticum monococcum (assembly GCA_034509565.1). Classification (NCBI taxonomy): domain Eukaryota; kingdom Viridiplantae; phylum Streptophyta; class Magnoliopsida; order Poales; family Poaceae; genus Triticum; species Triticum monococcum. Next base: position 22,417,089 of record CM067842.1, on the reverse strand, counting down.
AGACTTGCCGGTAACGAGATTGAACAAGGTATCGGGACACCGACGATCGAATCTCGGGCAAGTATCGTACCGATAGACAAAGGGAATTGTATACGGGATTGATTAAGTCCATGACATCGTGGTTCATCCGATGAGATCATCGTGGAACATGTGGGAGCCAACATGGGTATCCAGATCCCGCTGTTGGTTATTGACTGGAGAACATCTCGGTCATGTCTGCATGTCTCCCGAACCCGTAGGGTCTACACACTTAAGGTTCGATGACGCTAGGGTTATAAAGGAAGTTTGTATGTGGTTACCGAATGTTGTTCAGAGTCCCGGATGAGATCCCGGACGTCACGAGGAGTTCCGGAATGGTCCGGAGGTAAAGATTTATATATAGGAAGTCCTATTTTGGTCACGGAAAGGTTTCAGGGTTTATCGGTAATGTACCGGGACCACCGGGAGGGTCCCGGGGGTCCACCAAGTGGGGCCACCAACCCCGGAGGCTTGCGTGGGCTAAGTGTGGGAGGGGACCAGCCCCAGGTGGGCTGGTGCGCCCCCCACAAGGGCCCAAGGCGCCTACGAGGTGGAAAGGGGGAAACCCTAAGGGAGTATGGGCCTTAGGGCCCATCTAGCTGCGCCTCCCTCTCCTCCCCCTCTTGGCCGCCTCCCCTTTCCCATCTAGGGCTGCCCCCCCCCTAGGGTGGGAACCCTAGAGGGGGCGCACCCTCCTCCCTCTCCCCTATATATAGTGAGGCCTAGGGCTGCCCATAACACGTGATCTAATCTCTGCCTGTTGGTGCAGCCCTCCCTCTCTTTCTCCTCATATCCCGTGGTGCTTGGCGAAGCCCTGCAGGATTGCCACGTTCCTCCATCACCACCACGCCGTTGTGCTGCTGCTGGATGGAGTCTTCCTCAACCTCTCCCTCTCTCCTTGCTGGATCAAGGCGTGGGAGACGTCACCGGGCTGTACGTGTGTTGAACGCGGAGGTGCCGTCCGTTCGGCACTTGGTCATCGGTGATTTGGATCACGACGAGTACGACTCCATCAACCCCGTTCACTTGAACGCTTCCGCTTAGCGATCTACAAGGGTATGTAGATGCACTCTCCTTCCCCTCGTTGCTGGTTTCCCCATAGATAGATCTTGGTGACACGTAGGAAATTTTTTGAATTTCTGCTACGTTCCCCATCAGTGGCATCATGAGCTAGGTCTATTGCGTAGATTCTATGCACGAGTAGAACACAAAGTAGTTGTGGGCGTTGATTTTGTTCAATATGCTTACCGTTACTAGTCCAATCTTGATTCGGCGGCATTGTGGGTTGAAGCGGCCAGACCGACCTTACACGTACTCTTACGTGAGACTGGTTCCACCGACTGACATGCACTAGTTGCATAAGGTGGCTAGCGGGTGTCTGTCTCTCCCACTTTAGTCGGATAGGATTCGATGAAAAGGGTCCTTATGAAGGGTAAATAGCAATTGGCATATCACGTTATGGTTTTTGCGTAGGTAAGAAACGTTCTTGCTAGAAACCCATAGCAGCCACGTAAAACATGCAAACAACAATTAGAGGACGTCTAACTTGTTTTTGCAGGGTATGCCATGTGATGTGATATGGCCAAAAGGATGTGATGAATGATATATGTGATGTATGAGATTGATCATGTTCTTGTAATAGGAATCACGACTTGCATGTCGATGAGTATGACAATCGGCAGGAGCCATAGGAGTTGTCTTTATTTATTTATGACCTGCGTGTCAACATAAACATCATGTAATTACTTTACTTTATTGCTAAAGCGTTAGCCATAGTAGTAGAAGTAATAGATGATGTGACAACTTCAAAAAGACACGATGATGGAGATCATGATGATGGAGATCATGGTGTCATGCCGGTGACAAGATGATCATGGAGCCCCAAGATGGAGATCAAAGAAGCTATATGATATTAGCCATATCATGTCACTATTATTTGATTGCATGTGATGTTTATCATGTTTATACATCTTATTTGCTTAGAACGACGGTAGTAAATAAGATGATCCCTCATTAAAATTTCAAGAAAGTGTTCCCCCTAACTGTGCACCGTTGCGACAGTTCGTTGTTTCAATGCACCACGTGATGATCGGGTGTTTGATCCAAAAGTTCACATACAATGGGTGTAAGACAGATTTACACATGCAAACACTTAGGTTGACTTGACGAGCCTAGCATGTGTATAGACATGGCCTCGGAACATAGAAGACCGAAAGGTCGAGCATGAGTCGTATAGAAGATACGATCAACATGAAGATGTTCACCGATGTTGACTAGTCCGTCTCACGTGATGATCGGACACGGCCTAGTTGACTTGGATCATGTAATCACTTAGATGACTAGAGGGATGTCTATCTGAGTGGGAGTTCATAAGATGAACTTAATTATCCTGAACATAGTCAAAAGGATTTTGCAAATTATGTCGTAGCTCGCGCTTCAGTTCTACTGTTTAGATATGTTCCTAGAGAAAATTTAGTTGAAAGTTGATAGTAGCAATTATGCGGACTAGGTCCGGTCCGTAAACTGAGGATTGTCCTCATTGCTTCATAGAAGGCTTATGTCCTTAATGCACCGCTCAGTGTGTTGAACCTCGAACGTGGTCTGTGGATGTTGCGAACATCTGACATACATGTTTTGATAACTACGTGATAGTTCAGGTAAACGGTTTAGAGTTGAGGCACCGAAGACGGTTTTGAAATGTCACGAAACATATGAGATGTTTCGAGGGCTGAAATTGGAGTTTCAGGCTCGTGCCCACGTCAAGAGGTATAAGACCTCCGACGATTTTCTTAGCCTACCAACTAAGGAGAAAAGCTCAATTGTTGAGCTTGTGCTCAGATTGTCTGAGTACAACAATCATTTGAATCGAGTGGGAGTTGATCTTCCAGATGAGATAGTGATGTTTTCTCCAAAGTCATTACCACCAAGCTGCTAGAGCTTCGTGATGAACTATAATATATCAGGGACATATATGATGATCCTTGAGATATTCGCGATGTTTGACACCAAAGTAGAAATCAAGAAGGAGCATCAATTGTTGATGGTTGGTGAAACCACTAGTTTCAAGAAGGGCAAGGGCAAGAAGGGATACTTCATGAAATGGCAATTTAGCTGCTGCTCTAGTGAAGAGACCCAAGGTTGAACCCAAACGCGAGACTAAGTGCTTCTGTAATAAGGGGAACAATCACTAGAGCAGAATTACCCTAGATACTTGGTAGATGAGAAGGCTGTCGATGGAAGTATATTGGATATACATTATGTTAATGTGTACTTTACTAGTACTCCTAGTAGCACCAGGGTATTAGATACCGGTTCGATTGCTAAGTGTTAGTAACTCGAAATAAAAGCTACGGATTAAACGGAGACTAGCTAAAGGTGAGCTGACGATATGTGTTGGAAGTGTTTCCAATGATGAAATGATCAAGCATCGCACGCTCCCTCTACCATCGAGATTGGTGTTAAACCTAAATAATTGTTATTTGGTGTTTGCGTTGAGCATAGACATGATTGGATTATGTCTATCGCGATACGGTTATTCATTTAAGGAGAATAATGGTTACTCTGTTTATTTGAATAATACCTTCAATGGTCTTGCACCTAAAATGAATGGTTTATTGAATCTCGATCGTAGTGATACACATGTTCATGCCAAAATATATAGGATAGTAATGATAGTATCACCTACTTGTGGCACTGCCACTTAAGTCATATCGGTATAAAACGCATGAAGAAGCTCCATGTTGATGGATCTTTGGGCTCACTCGTTTTTGAAAAGTTTGAGACATGCGAACCATGTCTATTGGTGTATATGCATGAAGAAACTCCATGCAAATGGACTATTTGGACTCACTTGATTTTGAATCACTAGAGACATGCAAATCATACCACATGGGCAAGATGACTGAAAGCCTCGGTTTCAGTAAAATGGAACCAGAAAGCAACTTGTTGGAAGTAATACATTTTGATGTGTGCAGTCCAATGAGTGCTGAGGCATGTAGTGGATATCGTTATGTTCTTACTTCACAGATGATTTGAGTAGATGTTGAGTATATTTATTTGATGAATCACGAGTCTGAATTATTGAAAGGTTCAAGTAATTTCAGTGTGAAGTTGAAAGATCGTCGTGACAAGAGGATAAAAGATCTATGATATGATCATAGAGATGAATATCTGAGTTACGAGTTTGGCACAGAATTAAGACATTGTGGAAATTGTTTCACAACTAATACAGCCTGGAACACCATAGTGTGATGGTGTGTCCAAACATCATAACTGCACCCTATTGGATATGATGCATACCATGATGTCTCTTATCGAATTACCACAATAGTTTATGGGTTAGGCATTAGAGACAACCACATTCACTTTAAAAGGGGCACCACGTAATTCCGATGAGATGACACCGTATGAACTATGGTTTAGACCTAAGCTGTCATTTCTTAAAAGTTTGGGGCTGCGACGCTTATGTGAAAAAGTTTCAGGCCGATAAGCTCGAACCCAAAGCGGATAAATGCATCTTCATAGGACACCCAAAATAGTTGGGTATACCTCCTGCCTCAGATTCGAAAGCAATAAGGGATTGTTTCTAGAATCGGGTCCTTTCTCGAGGAAAAGTTTCTCTCGAAAGAATTGAGTGGGAGGATGGTGGAGACTTGATGAGGTTATTGAACCGTCTCTTCAACTAGTGTGTGGCAGGGCACAGGAAGTTATTCCTGTGGCACCTACACCAATTGAAGTGGAAGCTTATGATAGTGATCATGAAACTTCAGATCAAGTCACTACCAAACCTCGTGGGATGACAAGGATGCGTACTACTTCAGAGTGGTACATAATCCTGTCTTGGAAGTCATGTTGCTAGACAACAATGAACCTACGAGCTATGGAGAAGCGATGGTGGGCCTGGATTCCAAAATGGCTCGAGGCCATATAATCCGAGAGAGGATCCATATATAAAACAAAGTGTAGACTTTGGAAGAACTACTTGATGGTCGTAAGGCTGTTGAGTACAGATGGATTTTAAAAGGAAGACGGACAATGATGGTAAGTATCACCATTAAGAAAGCTCGGCTTGTCGTTAAGATGTTTTCCGACAAGTTCAAGGAGTTGACTACGATGAGACTTTCTCACTCGTAGCGATGCTAAGAGTCTGTTGGAATTATATTAGCGATTACTGCATTATTTATGAAATCTTGCAGGTAGGATGTCAAAACATTGTTTCCTCGATGATTTTCTTGAGGAAAGGTTGTATGTGATACAATCGGAAGGTTTTGTCAATCCTGAACGATGCTAACAAGTGTGTAAAGCTCCAGCTATCCTTCTAAGGACTGGAGTAAGCATCTCGGAGTTGGAATGTATGCTTTGATGAGATGATCAAAGATTTTGGTGTATACAAAGTTTATGAGAAACTTGTATTTCCAAAGAAGTGAGTGGGAGCACTATAGAATTTCTGATGAATATATGTTGTCGACATGTCATAGATCAGAAATGATGTAGAATTTCTGGAAAGCATATAGGGTTATTTGAAAAGTGTTTTTAAATGGAAAAGCCTGGATTAAGCTACTTGAGCATTGAGCATCAAGATCTATAAGGATAGATCAAAACGCTTAAATGGTACTTTCAAATGAGCACATTCCTTGACATGATCTTGAAGGTGTTCAAGATGAATCAGTCAAAGAAGGAGTTCTTGCCTGAGTTGTAAGGTATGAAGTTAAGACTTAAAGCTCGACCACGGCAGAATAGAAAGAAAGGACGAAGGTCGTCCCATATGCTTAAGACATAGGCTCTACAGTATGCTATGCTGTGTACCGCACCTGAAGTGTGCCTTGCCATGAGTCAGTCAAGGGGTACAAGAGTGATCCATGAATGGATCACAGGACAGCGGTTTTAGTTATCCTTCGTAATTAGTGGATTGAGGAATTTTCTCGATTATGGAGGTTGTAAAAGAGTTCGTCGTAAAGGGTTACGCCGATGCAAACTTTGACACTAATCCAGATTATTCTGAGTAGTAAACTGGATTCATATAGTAGAACAGTTATTTGGAATAGCTCCAAATAGAACGTGGTAGCTACATCTAGCAGATGACATAGAGATTTGTAAAGCACACACGGATCTGAAAGGTTCAGACCCGTTGACTAAAACCTCTCTCACAAGCAACATGATCAAACCTAGTAAACTCTTGGGTGTTAGTCACATGGCGATGTGACCTGTGAGTGTTAATCACATGGCGATGTGAACTAGATTATTGACTCTAGTGCAAGTGGGAGACTATTGGAAATATGCCCTAGAGGCAATAATAAATAAGTTATTATTATATTTCCTTGTTCATGATAATCGTTTATTATCCATGCTGGAATTGTATTGATAGGAAACTCAGATACATGTGTGGATACATAGACAACACCATGTCCCTAGTAAGCCTCTAGTTGACTAGCTCGTTGATCAATAGATGGTTACGGTTTCCTGACCATGGACATTGGATGTCGTTGATAACGGGATCACATCATTAGGAGAATGATGTGATGGACAAGACCCAATCCTAAGCATAGCACTAGATCGTGTAGTTCGTATGCTAAAGCTTTTTTAATGTCAAGTATGATTTCCTTAGACCATGAGATTGTGCAACTCCCGGATACCGTAGGAGTGCTTTGGGTGTGCCAAACGTCACAACGTAACTGGGTGGCTATAAAGGTACACTACAGGTATCTCCGAAAGTGTCTGTTGGGTTGGCACGAATCGAGACTAGGATTTGTCACTCCGTGTGACGGAGAGGTATCTCTGGGCCCACTCGGTAGGACATCATCATAATGTGCACAATGTGATCAAGGAGTTGATCACGGGATGATGTGTTACGGAATGAGTAAAGAGACTTGCCGGTAACGAGATTGAACAAGGTATCGGGATACCGACGATCGAATCTCGGGCAAGTATCGTACCGATAGACAAAGGGAATTGTATACGGGATTGATTAAGTCCATGACATCGTGGTTCATCCGATGAGATCATCGTGGAACATGTGGGAGCCAACATGGGTATCCAGATCCCGCTGTTGGTTATTCACCAGAGAACGTCTCGGTCATGTCTGCATGTCTCCCGAACCCGTAGGGTCTACACACTTAAGGTTCGATGACGCTAGGGTTATAAAGGAAGTTTGTATGTGGTTACCGAATGTTGTTCGGAGTCCCGGATGAGATCCCGGACGTCACGAGGAGTTCCGGAATGGTCCGGAGGTAAAGATTTATATATAGGAAGTCCTATTTTGGTCACCGGAAAGGTTTCGGGGTTTATCGGTAATGTACCGGGACCACCGGGAGGGTCCCGGGGGTCCACCAAGTGGGGCCACCAACCCCGGAGGCTTGCGTGGGCTAAGTGTGGGAGGGGACCAGCCCCAGGTGGGCTGGTGCGCCCCCCCACAAGGGCCCAAGGCGCCTAAGAGGTGGAAAGGGGGCAAACCCTAAGGGGGTATGGGCCTTAGGGCCCATCTAGCTGCGCCTCCCTCTCCTCCCCCTCTTGGCCGCCTCCCCTTTCCCATCTAGGGCTGCCGCCCCCCCTAGGGGTGGGAACCCTAGAGGGGGCGCACCCTCCTCCCTCTCCCCTATATATAGTGAGGCCTAGGGCTGCCCATAACACGTGATCTGATCTCTGCCTGTTGGTGCAGCCCTCCCTCTCTTTCTCCTCATATCCCGTGGTGCTTGGCGAAGCCCTGCAGGATTGCCACGCTCCTCCATCACCACCACGCCGTTGTGCTGCTGCTGGATGGAGTCTTCCTCAACCTCTCCCTCTCTCCTTGCTGGATCAAGGCGTGGGAGACGTCACCGGGCTGTACGTGTGTTGAACGCGGAGGTGCCGTCCGTTCGGCACTTGGTCATCGGTGATTTGGATCACGACGAGTACGACTCCATCAACCCCGTTCACTTGAACGCTTCCGCTTAGCGATCTACAAGGGTATGTAGATGCACTCTCCTTCCCCTCGTTGCTGGTTTCTCCATAGATAGATCTTGGTGACACGTAGGAAATTTTTTGAATTTCTGCTACGTTCCCCATCAAAAGGGGGTCTAGGTTGGTGCCCTAGTTGACATGCAGTACAAGGGCCATTGTATGGCTTATTACACGGGAAGGAAAAAGTGCTAGAAATAGATTGAAAAGCTTGTTTGCTTGGATGGCCGAGGCGACGGTGCCACACATCGCCGTCAGAGGTCATAGCAGAGAGAGTAGTGCACCGTGTCGTGTTGTTGCCGAAGAATGGGTAGAGGTCGCCGGAGCTAGCGGAGATCAGGATTACCCTCCGTGTGCGAAGATCCTTCACAAGAAAGCCAAAGGGGTAAAACTCGATGGAACAAAAATTATCTTTTGTGAATTGACGAACGGAGATAAGGCTAGTGGAGACGGAGGGAGAGTAGAGGATGTTGCGGAGATGGAAATTGTGGGGAGGGAGTGTGGTGGAGCCGGTGGCATGAATAGGGAGATGATGGCCATTGCCTACTACAATGCTAGAGAATTTACGCTGTAAAGAAGAATCCGAGCGGGTGAGGTTACCAGGGTTGCCGGTGACGTGGTTGGAGGCGCCACTGTCGAGGTACCACTCGTTGGAAGGAGCGGTGTTGTTGAAGCCCTGGTTGCTATAGGCGGCGTGGAGGAGAGCCAGGTGATCCCACGAAGGCTGCTGGTACGGAGAGGGCGCGCCGTAGGGCGTGTACTGCATCGGGTACGCCTGAGCATGAGACCCCGGACGTGGTCCGAGGACGCCAGCTGCGTTCGGTGGCACCCAGCCAGGGCGCGGTGAAGGGATGGCCATGCCGTACGGGGCGAAGAACCCCATGTAAGGGTTGAACGGCGCAGAAGACGAGCCGCCACGTCCTTGCTGGCCGCCGCGGCCACGACCACGGCCACGGACGCGCCCGCGTCCGCAGTCACCACCGCGATCGCCACCACGGTCACCACCGTCGCCGCGAGGGTTGTAGTCGCGGCCGGGAGCGCGGTCCACCCGATCCTGAGGCCGATCCACCCGATCGCCCGAGCGGGAAGTAGGGCCCGCGCCGCTGCTGGAGCCGGAGGCGCCGGACGGGCCGCCGAACCCTTGAACGGCAAGGACCGTGGCCGGGGCCTGGGCGGTGCGCTGAGCGAGGTTCTCCTCGGCGAGCTTCAGGCGCGAGAAGACGGTCTCGAACGGGGGCAAGGGAACCGTGTCCCCCAGCACGACCCGGATGGTGTTGAGACGGTCGTCGATACCGTGGAGGAACTGCGTGGTGAGGTCCACCTCGGAGACCGCGTGGTCGATGTCGGCGAGACCCGCGGTGAGCAGCTTCATGCGGCGCACATACTCGTCGACGGAGAGATCGCCCTGTTTAAGGTTGCGGTATTGGCGATTGAGCATCATGTAGCGAGCCGCGCGATTGGCGAGGAAGTAGTCCCGGATCCGGGTCCAGAGATCGAAAGTGGTGGTGGCGCCAATCACATGGTCAACGATCTGATCGGAGAGGGTGGCGTGCATGGCGAGGGCGACGTGGGTGTCAAGTTCACGATACCGACTGTCGGCGTTGGGTGGAAGAGGGTGTTCGATGAGATACTGGACGCGATAGCGGATTTGGACCATAAGGAAGAACGATTTCCACTTGTGGTAATTGTGTTCGGCGGGGTTGAGGAGGAACTTGATGTGGTTAGTGAGATCGACGTTGAGAATGGGGTGTTTGGCCGGAGTGGCCAGTGGCGGCGGCGGCGCAGTGGAGTTGAAGAGAGGAGCGAACTGAGAGGAGGAAGGAGCGGTGGCGCTGGGGTGGGCGGGGATGGTGCCGAAGATGAGCAGGGGGGTAGTGCTTGTACCAGAGATGGCCGAGGAAGGAGCCGCGGAGGAGGAGAAGAGGGGCGACGAGCCGGAGGAGAGGATCGCCGCGGAGGAGGAAGAAGAGTGCTGCTCCGACATGGCGGCGGCCTGGAGACTACTGATACCAAGTTGGAGAGTAAACTTGCTCTCTTGATTAACTGATTATCCATTACATCGGCGATTACATATATATATATATATATATATATATATATATATATATATATATATATATATATATATATATATATATATATATATGCCCCATGAAGTGGGCACGCAGGCCCGGGGAGTCAGTTCAGATCCTATATACAAGGAGGCGTCATGCGCACTACACACTATACAAATACATGTTAACAGTAGACAGTGGTATCCCCAACCCATCAGAGTTCAAATCTTGGTGCTCGCATTATTTCTGGATTTATTTCAAGATTTCCGGCGATGCGCTTTCAGTGGGAGGAGACGTTCCCGTTGACGAGGAGGCGCCTACGGTGACTTCGTAAATCTCAAGATGATATGCCGGCTCAGTCTCTCGGAGGTGCTCATAGGGATAGGGTGTGTGTGTTCATAGGGGTGAGTGTATGCGCGTGTATATGAGCGCTTGTGTCTGTACTGATGCTCAAAAAAAAACAGTAACTGCTTTTTGCACATTTCGTCGACTGAGAAAAACAGAAAAAATAATGCACAACCAGGAAGTCAAACTTGGACGTGTGGTTGTGTACAGATCGGGTTTAACCACTACAACACTCGAAGAATTGCGTTGAATGAGAGATGGTCCTGTATTTATCTACGCTTTGAGAATTTAAATTATTATTTTTCCAAAAAAAATGATTTCCTTTGCTAGCCTATTTAACGGAGGCAGTGGGAAACTGGTATCCAAAACCTTTGCCTTATACATCAGCTACTCGGCGAGAGTGAAAAATGCACTATGTTAATAAGCTTAAAAGACCGCAAAGTCGCAAGAATCCCAGAACAAAGAAAACAAACAACAGCACACCTGACAAGACAAAGAAAATATATGAGAGCTAGATCGACCCAACCTTATATGGACAATGATTGCTTTCGGTCGACCGAGCGAAGCTGGCGCCGGTCGCACGCTGGTCTCTTGATGAAACCCGATTCAACAACCCATCATTTTGCACGCATCCTAGCAGACCCACGCACCATTGTCATTCTTTCTCCTTCCGTCATCCTTTTCGTTTCTCCACGGCTACCCCCCTCCAAGGTCCGGCACTGCATGCTGTCGTGGACATCCTGGCCACAATGAGAACACCACACACCACGGTGTTGATTCGAGCCCATCTCATAGAGGAGAAACGGCGACGATGATGGCGGATGTGTGGCAGAAGACGCGGCCCAACAACGGGTGGTGTTCCATGCAGGCGGCACCAACGCCGCCATCGGCGACCAGCTCCATAACTACAGCCCCGCCTGCTTCGACGATGGCGAACGACCACGACGATGGTTGCAACCCTGCGAGCGAACGGCGATGCTGGAACCATCAGTTGGTTTTGCTGCAACCGACGAAGCCGAAGCTGGAACTAGCAGCTCGTTTCACTACAACCAAGAAGCGCAGCTGGAACTAGCAGTTGTTTTTGCTGCAACCAGTCAGCCCATTGCTACATCCGGCCAGCATAGTGCTGCATTCGGTGAAAGCGGTTGCTACCACCGTCGACGGCCATGTTGCGGTGGCAGCAATTTTTGCTGCAGCCGGCCAAACCAATGCTGCAACCGGCGACAGCAGCAGCTACCACCAGCGTTGGCGGCGACAGCAACCAGTTTCTGCTGCAACCGGCGACAGCAGCAGCGGGAAGGAACCAGCAACAGCGGCAACCGACATGATGATGAGTTGCGCGACAGTGCTTTGTGCGGCAACAAGGAAGATGGTACGAGCGGTGGCATAAGCCGTGGATCTTTGAACGGGTTGGCTGCCCGAGATGCTGAACGAGTTTGGGCCGGCTGACGCTGCCCATTTTTTATCATGGCACGCAAGTTTTCCCGATAGGCTCTTTAGCTGCTGCAGGCTGTGTCCACGAAGGTGCGGCGGCTAGCTTCACCTGTTGAGCCCCAGGAAGAAAAATGAAAACAGAGGAAGTTACTCGATTTCTTAACTTTCACACGCTTATTACTTGGTCTTCCTCCGTCCATCTCCTCTCTCAGATGGAGACCCGGCCCGCGCGGCCGCGCCCACTCGCCGGCACTACGTGAGGTGACCGCGACCACGCCCGCACCTGCCTGCACGTAGGACTGGGCACGATCCTCCTGGAGATTAGCTCCACTCCATTGTAACAGCTAGCTACACTCGGATGTACCTCTTCTGTATATAAAGGCCTCCGCCTCTCGATGAATGAATACAGCGATTCTAACTGTTCTTCTAGAAATACCTCAAAAGTGCGCAACTTGAGCACTTGCTCCAGCTAGGAATTCTGGTTTTAATTTCCTCAACAAAGGTATGGTTTCTCTTCCTGGCCCTGGTTGATCTTAAATGTTTGCGCTTGTGCCTTGCTGGTTCGAGCGAGTTCTTGTCTTGATCGTTGAGATGTCAGCCCTTGATCCGTGCTGCAGCGACTTCCTCGCTCGCGGCAGGTTGACTCTCTCTGCTCTCTACTCCGGCCTCCGGGTCTAGAAGCCGCGGATCCTAGACGGGAAGACCTCAAAAACTGAGTGATGGAGGCCGCGCTGGTGAGCGCCTCCCAGGGCGCCGTGCGGATCCTATTAGGGAAGCTCGGAAACGTGCTTGCCACCAAGTACGCGCTCCTCAGCGGCGTACGTGGGCAGATCCAGGAGCTCAAGGACGAACTGGAGAGCATGACCGGCTGCCTCCGCGACCTGGCCGACCGCGACGACCACAGCCAGCAGGTAAATATGGTCCGAGTTTTTGAATGACAAATGACCTCTCCTGATGAATTCCGGAGTTAATCGCTTGCCGTGCTGCTGCTGCAGACGAGGATCTGGATGAAACAAGTGAGGGAGGTGGCGTTCGACGCGGAGGACTGCATCGACAAATTTTGCCGTCATCTCGGCGAGCATCCCGGAGACGATCGAGGACTAGCGAGCTACCTTGGCAGGATAATCAGCCTCCTGCGAACGATGGGGTTGCGGGCTAAGCTGGCCGCCGAGATCACGAGGCTTCAGTCTCGCGCCAAGGGCGTGAGCGACCGGAGGATCAGGTACAGGCTAGAAGATGCAGCGGCAGCTCATCCTCCCAGCTCGCTCGATTCTTACAGCTACAATCTGCGCCGCTGGCTTCCATCCGGCGGCGGGTCAGGCCTCGTCGGGATGGACGGCTGGACCAAACTCGTGGTCGGCCTGCTGGAAGACGGCGAGGCACCTCACCGGGTGGTGTCCATCGTCGGATCCGGTGGCCTTGGCAAGACCACCCTCGCCACCGCCGTCTACAACAGCCCGGAGCTGTGCGACATCCGCTGCCGCGCTTTCGTGGCTGTATCCCAGACCTACAATCGACGGTCCCTTCTGGAATCCATGCTGAAGCAGCTTGTGGTCGTACCGGCGGAAACCTCTGAAATTAACCATCCCCTCCGAGAAATCAAAACCTGGGACGAAACCAAACTCGAGGAGAAGTTCAAAGATTACTTGAAACATAAGAGGTAAGAATATAATATATGTTGAATTAAATATTTAACTGTTTACCGCAACTGCAAGCGATAGGATACTACATGTTGATAGCAAAAATTCATACTTTGTATAATTGTATATCTTTAATCTTTGTGTACTTGCATCTCTAAAAAAGTGATGATGACATCAACTTAGATGTATATGTCACATATAGATGATACCATTTTAATTCACCCACGGATCAATCACATCAAAATCGAGGAACACGCACGTGCACGAAAACTTTTATAGCCAAGAGCCATTATCGTGCCCCTTTTTTCCTTTATTTCTCTTCGCTTTTTCTCCCTTTTCACGGTACAACTACACTGTGCGACCTTGATGTGTACATATATACACAACCAAGCTACTACGTGAGCCATAAACACCGTGATTTGATAACGATGCCTAGTCCTACAGACTCTGACACTAAGGGCCTTGTTATTTTTTGTTTTTTTAGGGCTTCTAGAAGCCCAACCAACAAATTTGGTAGGCTTCTAAAATAATATTTTTCGTTGTGCTTTTACAAAAAACTGGGAGGGTCCGAGCTTACTCTAGAAGCCACCAAAAGCATTGGACCTAAACCTTGCATAAACTTGAATTGGACTAATATTACTCAACCTTTCTTTTGCATGGTAATACGTGTTTCATTGATAAATCATAAAGATCATAGTATAAGCCACATAGACACTAATCTGACAAAATTGAAAACACAGCAGAATGCTAGCCTTTACACAAAGAAACACCAAACAAGAAAGAGAAATACAATCAATATCGAAGAATCTCCTGAGCTTCACACCAATGCCCGTCATCTACCTCTGGCATCACCATAGCAGCCACCAAAGGGGAAAAACGGATCACCTCCTCAACCGGGCTCGAAGCGGCTCCATCGCTGATATGCAGCTTTGCGAACCTCCAAGGTGGTTCACCAAAGACGAAGCCATTGTCGTTGAACGAATTGGACCGGGGCAACACTCTGGACACGCCATCAAACTCCAGATCTAGCATCCCCGCATGACTAGGACGTCAGAGAAGAAAACCATGCCTGCCTGCCACAAACCACAAACCAAGCACACGATCCACCAACTTTCAGATGTCGCTGATGCATACCAGAATCTGCATCCGCTCCTGCACTACCTCACAAGCTCCACGCCGGCGCTGGAGCAAACGCCACCACAATGGCGGAGCCCGACGACACAAGTCCACCACGAGGAAGCCGCCGCCGCCATGTCATTCTTGCTTGAACAGACTGGTTCTCAAATCCAACCCAAATATAGGCAAAATTGCCTCATCAGAAAAGGATATGAAAATTCTTTATTCAGCGCTGTCATCGCCGCCGCCGAAGTCAATACGATGAATAGCCTAAAAACTTAAACAACTAAAGCCTAAAACAGTTCATACGCGTGGATCTGGCGATCCCCTCACCACCAATGACTGATGTCGTTAGCGGGAGTGAGCCGCCAAAGGACGGCGGCGAGGCCCTCTTGCGGCGGCCGCAGGATCGCCTTTCTTTCTTCGCTCCGACAGCTATAGACATACTACCAATTAACTCTACCTTTACACGTACATGTTGGCTGACTTCCAAGTAATCCAAGTAATAAGCCACGTGACGCACGCACAGGTTTTTATTCAAAACGAGCATGTCTCAAAATTACTCTAACAGACACGCCCTAAAAATTTACAACGAAGATAAAGCAAAATATTACTACAGTTTGGAACTTCTTTATTCACTTTTCAATGAGCTTCACCCTCTTCGATTATTTTTTCCAATTTGATTCCTTTTTGCACACTCCTCTTCCCCTAGAACTAATGTACTTCAGTCTGGCAGTCAGTGTTCTAAGGCAGGAAGTAGCGTCGAGTGATCGAAGATTTGTTCGAAGGTAGATATGAGTGGCGGATAGCGATGGTAGTGCACAAAGACATGCAATTTACCCAGGTCCAGGCCCTTCCGAAAGATGTAACATCCTACTCCCTATGGTGGTTATATTGCTCGAGTGCTTGTCGGCGATCAAGTGGATCACATGAGAGTAGTTTCTTGGGTTACAAGTTCTTGGCCATGGGGGTGGCCGAGAAACAAGATGGGTAGGAGAAACCTTAGTGCTAGGTGGTTCTAGAATATCTTGGATTCCTTCCAAGAGGACCCTAGTTTGCTGTATATACCTGACTGAGGTAGGGTTACATGGCCTAGGTTAGGCAGGAGGGCTCCCAACTATGGGTTGAACTATATCATGTCGCATGTCGGTCATTTGTTGTGGCCTTGGCTCTCAAGAAGTTTTGGTGCTAGGCTGGCCCATGGGTCTGAGTGGCCGACCCTGACCGCTAGGGTTGATTTAGCCAGCCCCTTGTATTGCTGGGCGGAGATAGGGGTGCCAGGGCCCTGCCCCCCCTGGACGAGACTTGCCTACTCCCCACGCGTGTGCCCATCCTTGCTCCTGCGTACGTGGCTTGATTTGATTGGAACAAAATAAGGCCAGGCCCCACACCCTTAAAATCAGGGGGGAGATGATTAGATTAGAAAGGAAAAAAAAGACAGCCATAGGATGAAGTGGGAGCACAGATGGGAGCATGGGGAGGGAGCAGGCAAGCCAGATCCCTGCCCCCCCCCCCCAACGTAACTAAATTAGGGCTAGTATGAATTGTAACTATGATTTTTTTTCCTGCTAAAATGGTGGTTTTGATGGATTGGTCCGCCCTAACAAGGTTTAACAATACTCGCCCCCCCCCCCCCCAAAGTCTGATTTTTCTGGCTCTGCCGCTGCCCCGGAGTACCGCATGATCTACCTATTGGTAGGTCGGGATGGACTAGTTGAATTCCTGCAAAGGAAAGATAAAAAAGGAGACACGGCAGCTCAGTGGTTATCCTTCACATGTAGGCACCCGGCTAGAGCTTTGATGGCCCCTATGAGACCCGAGCGAGTCACTTCCAGCTAGTGACCCATCAGGTCTTAGATTGTGACACTCGAAATTCTAGTCGTTTGGGCCCCGACTTGTGGCCCATTGGGGCCATCCATCGGCGTCCTTGGCTTAGATGTGCCTGAGAGATGTGTGGCATATGAGGATGAGTGTGAGCGCTTGTGGCTAGTGGATCTCGGGTTTTGCATGGAGACATGTTTTGTTTGGCACCTCCTTCTTGTCCGCACTGTAGTGATTGGATGTTGGGGCACAAGTTGTGGCGCCGCATAGGTCATGCTTGGTCAAATGGTCATGGGAGGGAAAGATTCCCACTATCCCCAACTCTCGAATTGAGTGGCTGGCAGATAAGAATGTGTGCCTCTATTGGGTTCGCTTTGGTTCCCAATGCCAAACATTCCTAAGACTAGTCACAGTGGGAGTAACGTATGTGGTTGGTGCACAGATTTGGTTACCGCTTGGAATATTCGGTTACCGTGTTTACCGCCCCACCAGGAGAAATGCTCATACCAAGCAAAAAAATTCAAATATTTTGAAAATTTTGAATTCAAATGCATAGCTTATAGTTAAACATAAGGCTTCTTTGTTATGACAACAGACCTGGTCATTCCTAGTGGTAAAGGGAGGGGTTCCTGAGCAGGAGGTCGTGTGCTCGAGTCTTGTCCCTTGAGTAGGAGACTGTTGCGGGTGATCAACCACTACGCTAAGGCAACGTTAGTGAGCACTTGGAGTTATAAAATAGTCTATAGAGACTTCTGAAAATTTGAATTCAAAGTTTGATTTTTAAATTTTGTTCGATTTTGTTTGGTATTTCGTAGTTAACGTGGTAACCGGAAATATTGGTGCCCCTCGAGAAAAAATTCCACTCGGGATCTAAAACCTTGGATTGGAGTAACTTATGTGAGCACTTGGAGTTATAAAATAGTCTATAGAGACTTCTGAAAATTTGAATTCAAAATTTGATTTTAAATTTCATTCGATTTTTTTGGTATTTCATAGTTACCGTGGTAACCGGAAATATCGGTGCCCCTCGGGAAAAAATTCCACTCGGGATCCAAAACCTTGGATTGGAGTAACGTATGTGGTAACATGCATACTCATGCAAAGTCAACCAGGCACATTAGTGACACGTCATAGTATATTAAACGGGAAAAGAGATGGTGATGGTAACATATTATGTTATCATTACAGAAAGGTCATCAAGAGAAAATGATTTTATAAACTAATAAATGAAGCCATCTACAATACTACTACTAGTATGCATGCCTGCGGGGTGCGCGTCAGTTACATTGCAGAGTGATTTTGGTCAAGGAAAATAAGTCATGGAGTTCCCAGAGAAATGATTCAAGACGCATCAACATTGTGCATGTAGAAAAGCAGAAAGAAAATACTTGAAATTATGCAATAAGCCCAAGAAAGGTTCTCATATTCATACGCAGTAAATATCACTCTAGCACATGCAAAGAATGTATAATTTACACAAATCAGGGTATCTGTTGATATGTTTTAATCTGACATTTACCAGTACGGATTTCCACCAGAAAATGCACACGCGAGTCAGCGACGCCGTGTATGTGCGCGACACACTGGTTTTTTTTTTGTTGAGAATCACGCGACACGCTGGTTTGACTTGTTTACTTTTACAGTTTTTCATTCTAATTTCTGGCCGACTTAATACTAGTACGGACCCAACTCTGCCGGCGTTTGCTTTGGCAACTACTACATTCGTCTTGGTTTATTAATTCTCTTTATATTCTGTGTCAAATTTTGGTCTTAAATTTAACTAATAAAATGTTAATGCATGTCTAAAAAATTGATATAATAAAAAATGATGTTTGAATACAAATTCGACGGCATAATTTTTTATGACATGCATAATGTTTTATTAGTTAAATCTTTAGTCAAATTTTGGCACAAAATACAAAGAGGACTTATAAACTAGGATGGAGGTAGTATGGTGTAGTGGCTCAATTGGGTCCCCAGCCAAATAAAATAGACATATACTTGGCTATGTGACTAGTGCAAACCTATGGATGTTTCTGAAACGACTTAGATAACACTGTGCGCTACAGACCTACAGTAGCCGCGAATCCCAGTGCTTTAGGCCGTCAGATGAAGCCCAATGAACGGCTAAAAATGAATTTCAATGTTCCAATTCAAACTTTCAAAACTGATACTATATATATAGTATAAATAGTATAGCATAATAGTTTGCACTATAGAGGTAGTAACATATACTAGTGCCATAAGTTAATCTCCACTATGACTAGCCTACCGCCATCAGGCAGGCCATTGGGTCGAGGAAACGGAGTGTCGCTTACATGGGGTGTCATGGTGACGTCTTGAATGATCAGGTCAAAGTTGAGAAGTGGTGTCCCAAGGGGTGTGACATCTTGCTATCCTACCTCCTATAAAGAAGGCAGGTTGTATGTTGACGAGGGTATCCCCACCGTGCAGGTTCACGACAACATAATTAAGGCCCAACCAAGAGCCCATGCCCATTGGTGCTAAGGTCCAAATAACAAACAGCAAGGGTTGGCGGCCCAGTCGGAGTGGATACGAGTCGGGGAATAATCACCAGCTGGTTTACCCACCAATCGGGTCCTTCACCTATCGGGTTCATCGAACAGTCAATCTTATTGGCAAACCAATGGACATGAGCATTCATGAAGACGTTGCGCATGGAGCTTCACTAGGCATTAAGACCATGTGGGTCTAGCGGACAGTCAACATGTACCGCATGTGCACGTTGTAGAATTTGTCGCCGCCATCTTCCACCATCCCATCCCATCTTCAGGAGTAACCAATGTATTGTCCTTTCCAGGCCCTTCTGCAGTCGGCGCCACCACGACGCCAGACAGCGCAACCCTCTTATTCTCGCCCATCAAACAGGATGGAGCGCCCAGACCCCGCTGTACCTTGCCACCAAGACCCATCGTTGTTGATACTGC
The DNA here is from genome assembly GCA_034509565.1 of Triticum monococcum. Taxonomy (NCBI): domain Eukaryota; kingdom Viridiplantae; phylum Streptophyta; class Magnoliopsida; order Poales; family Poaceae; genus Triticum; species Triticum monococcum. The sequence goes on along the minus strand of CM067842.1, from coordinate 22,397,781 downwards.
AGATGGCACACCACTCACCCTTGGCCACCGCACGAGAAGCATGCAGAGACCTGTGCCCGGCCACCGAAGCCAAACACTTGGCCCTCCAACAGATGTACAACCCCAATGACGATGCCTCCATGGGGGTGACGATGCAGAAACCTCGCCATCATCCGATCCAGAATCCGAATCTAGGGTTTTCCATAGGTCACACAGGGAACATGAATCTCCCCAGGATGCCTCCAACGATGTAAGGATGCCTACAGGTCCCGCCGTCGGTGGTTCCGGCAGAGCCCAAACCAAGCTTTCGCGGGCAAACTCACACCCATCACCGGCTGGTCCATCAGATCCTCGTCCACGTGTCGAAGCAGGACACCCACACGAATCTCCATCGCGACCGTGTCCCGGAGCCAGGAAGAAGGAAGGCCCTGTCGCCCCATCATCTGCCACCTGGTCTTTGCCCCGTGGCGCTCCGGCGACGGTGAGGAGAGGGGCAGCGGCGGCCGAAGCCCAGTCAGGAGGGAGGGAGGGAGCAGATTGGATCAGGCCATTGGGGATCTTTTTTTAGATGTATATATCACTTATCTTACTCTTCATATATGCAACGTTTCACATGGGACATGTACGTTTCGTTTCTCCCCCACCGATATGTCAATTTCAATTCTATGGGAGCGTATGCACGGATTGTATTATAGGAATGTCTATGCCAGTTAACAGTGAATCCACGCATAGAATATTGATATAAGACAAATCTGGCCACAAATACTCTGCTGGTACTATCCATAGTGGAATTTTGATATAAAAATAATTATTTTATGATATTTTAGCAAGGCATTAGGGGTTTGATGCACTAATAGAACTACCAGTGCATTTGATTGTTTGTAAGAATATAGCAAAACAGAGTGTGATAACGGTTTATGATAGTAGCTATTTTTTTTCCTTTTTCGAGAAGGAGGCTGTACCCCATGGTTTTGTTAGCTTACTATTTTCTGTTTTATTTTTAGGTACTTAATCGTTCTTGATGATGTGTGGACGCCAGCAGCATGGGAGGATCTGAATGAGTATTTTCCCGAGAATGAAAACCAAAGAAGAATCATAGTTACTACACGCAGTTACCATGTTGCAAGAAACTGCTCCACCCATAACCATATCTATGAGATGAAGCACTTGAAGCTGGAAGATTCACAGCAGCTGTTCTTCAGGACAATGTTTCAGTCCGACGACGAATGTCCGCCCGGACTGGAGGAAGTCTCCACAGCTATATTAGAAAAGTGCAACGGTTTGCCTCTAGCCATAGTAAGCATAGGTCGTATGCTTGCTCAGAGGGAAAACAAGATACCCGCAGATTGGCAAAAGGTATGTCGTAGGCTGGGTCCTGAACTAGAGACAAACCCCACTTTAGAGGCAATGGGCCGGATACTTACCCTTAGCTACAATGATCTGCCCTACAATTTGAAAGCATGCTTCTTGTACCTGTGCGCTTTCCCCGAGGATTATGAGATCAAAAGAGGGCCTCTGATTAGGCGATGGGCAGCCGAAGGCTTCATCGCTGCCATGCGTGGGCTGAGTTTGGAACAGATTGGTCAGAATTATTTCGACGAGTTCATCAGTAGAAGCCTGGTCACCCCTGGAGTGATTTCAGACACCGGCGAGGTCAAGAGCTGCAAGATTCATGACATTATGCTGGAAGTTATAACCTCCAAATCAGTCCAAGAAAACTTCATGTCGTTCCTAGGGAGTTCGGAAGACAACAGTACAGCTGGCCATGACAAGATCCGGCGGCTTTCCATCCATCCCGATGGCACCAGGGAGAATAAAGGCTTCACCAGTCAATACTTGACCCATACCCGTTCTTTGACAATTATTGGCAGCACTCAAAAACCAGCAGCCATCACTTTTTCAGGCTTGACTCTTTTAAGGGTTCTAGACCTCGAAGGATGTCTATGGTTAAGCAATCAAGATTTGAAGGACATTTGCAAACTGTCTCTGCTGAGCTACCTGAGTCTTAGAAGCACATCCATATCCGAAGTTCCAAATGCAGTAGGGAAACTGAAACAATTGGTGACATTGGATGTAAGGGGAACATCTGTGGCTGAATTTCCCAGAGGCATCACTAAGCTCCAAAATCTGAAGCACCTAATGACAGGCAGTTATCAGTACTATACAAGGACACGAAGTGTTAAGCATCTCTTAACTGGAGTGAAGCTACCACGTGGATTACGGAATATGTGTGCCCTGCAGAGGATTTCTACCATAGATATCAACAAAAGCTTCCGTTCAATGGATGAGCTGGGGGGCTTGTCTCAGTTAACCAGGCTTGACGTGGTCAGCCATGAGGAAGACGAGGATACAAGTAGCTGGGGACCCTTTGTTGAGTCTTTGAAAAAGATGAGCAGCTCCCTTCGATACCTGTCATTTCAGCGTTTGAGATCACCACCTGTTGTTACCAGAGCCAATGACGGAGGCCAGCCACCAGATGTTTTAGCAGGCCAAACATCCCCACCTGTCGATTCCACACCCAGTGACAGGGGCGAGCCACTAAATTTTTTAGTAGACCTAAGACCCTCACCTCTCTTTCTTCAAAGCCTACACTTGTGCGGGCGACCAGGTACGCTGCCTCGGTGGTTTTCATCGCTCAGTGACTTGGCCAGTGTGTCAATTCGAGAGACTTGCTTCGGCGCTGAGTTGATAAAGGTCCTAGGGAAGCTTCCCAATCTTCTTTCATTCAAGATATATGCATCGGGAATAGAATCCACAGAAACTCGACTATGCTTTGGAAAGGATCGATTTCCACGGCTGAAGCAACTGGTCCTCGATAATCCGTCAAATTTCTCCGAGGAGATCAGCTTTTGCGGGGGCGCAACTAATCTTGAGAGGCTCACATTGTCAATAGTGAGGGTTCCCAGCAGAGGCATTTCAGGCATTGAAAACCTTTTGAAACTAAAAGAGGTTGAGTTCTTCGGCTCAATTGTTCAATCTCTGGTGAACAAAGTAATGGCTGTGGCCAGGGAACACAAAAATCATCCAAGAGTCACCTTAGAAGGTCAATCTACGGAAGATCAACCTACGGAAGCTCAACCCATGGAAGATCAATCTACGGAAGCTCAACCCACGGAAGATCAACTACGGCCGGAAGCTGCCTAAGCATCTTGCTGGCAGGTACATTTCTAAAACCTGGCTGGCATTTGTTTCTTTGTTGTTTTATGAAAAATATGATGCCACACGTGTGATCACAAGAAATCGACCCATCTTTGCTCACGAAACAGCATGCAGCTGTAGGCATGAACCCTGGAGGCTGGAGGTGCTGCAAGAACCAATAGTTGATGACGGGTGTGCTGGAACTTGGGGTCTACACTCTCCCTCGAGCCGATGCGTGTACATATATTAGTTTTTGTGAGTTCCTTCCGGCGCCCCGGTGGCGCCTACATGCTCTTTTTTGTTTATTTCACTCCTAACAATATTAGCTCCTTTTTTTTCTCCTTGATGGAATGTTATCCACGACTTGTGAGGGAACCTCTTTGTTTTAGACTTTCGAGTGATTATTTGGAACCTCTAACTTTTGGCTACTGTGGAACATGGTAATTTTAGAGCATAAAGACTGTATGACCTTGCCTTGTCCTGGTGGAATTTTATTTATCATTTGTTATTACGGCTCCGAAAGTTCCAGTTAACCATCTCGTGGACCGTAGAGTTATTGATTCTCATGGTATGTGGGATTCAGTCAGAAATATGATGGATGGGTGAAGCTATCATGTTTATTTCGTTCAGTAAACAGACCGACTGCCTGTCCTTTGGGACTAAGCTAATCCGCTAGTTCAGTAAACAGAACGAGTCGCGATTTACCTTTTTTGTTTTAGATAATAGTCGCGATTTACCTACGTTCTGGATGGCGAGCCCCGAGCGACTGACCTGCGGACGTTCTGCGACTTCTAAAACCCATTTACTTCATGAGGTTATTCAGGTGGGGCTGAATGAACTCCACATGATCATGGAGGATTCCAGGAAGTGGATATCCATATGGTCAGCGACCACTGACTGGACTTGATGATTACTTGCAAGAGGCACAACATACCAATTGAAGGATAACAACATACCAATCAAGACAAACCAACGATGAACAAACTGACACAATAATAGGATTATGTGTCATATCACTTCATCGCGCTAGCTGTCAACCTGCACCTGCTATTCCAGGAGCATTTACAGTATGTAAAAATATACAGTTTACACTCTTTCAGATAAAATAGTAAAATACAGACCACTAGAATCCCAGCAGTTACTTGTGAATGAACCGATATCCCAGCCTATGATAAGGCCATATGCTTAACTATTTAATTCTTATTCCCAAAATTACACCACAATTAATCAACATAGGGCTCTCCCCAACAAGAAGAAGCAGAGTGGAAAGGAAAGCACAGCAGATAACAAATGACACATGCTCAAAACACAACCCCGGAGCCCTGGAGCTTGTCCTAGACGATGCGGTCGAGCTTCTTCTTGTTGGGAAATGCTTATACACAGTAGTATAGTAGTAGCGCTGTAAAATAGTAACCACTGCTGCTATTTAGCAGTAGCGTTTTTTCTGGCAGTCGCTACTAGTAACTCTATAGTAGTAGCGCTGGGTAGCAAAAACGCGCTACTACTATGTGGGACCAGACGAGGCCACCGACGGTCGCTAGAGTTGTAGCGCTGTATAGAATCAAGCGCTACTACTAACAGTTTAGTAGTAGCACTTGGTTTCACTGCGCCGCTACTGCTAATGGGCCCCACTTAGTAGTAGCGCTTTTCTGGAGAGCGCTACTACTAAGTCCCATAGCAGCAACGCGTTTTGCTAAGCAGCGCTACTGCTAGTTGCGGCTGGTGCCACCTTTTCCACCCCCTCCCCCTCCTCTTCCCCACTTTGCCCTCTCTCCCCCTCCTTTCCCCTCTCCACTCTCCACCATTGTTGCTCTTCTTCACTCTTCCTCCTACCTCTCTTCTCTCCTCATTAATGACACCCTCCTCCATAAATGGCCTCTCTCTTTCTCCTACACCTCTCTTCTCTCCCCCATTAATGCCCCCTCCACCATAAACCCTCTCCATTAGTTAGCTAGCTAGATTCACCTCTCCTCCCCAACAACTAGATCTAGCTAGCTATTTAGCCAACGACACGTGCTCTCTCGATCGTTCTCTCTCATCATCTAATTAACCGCGTGCTCTCGGTCTCTCTCGGGAGATATATAGGTGAGTAAAAAGTTGTTCATTTCAAGAATGGGAATATGTGTGTGAATGAGAATATGCCCTTGAGTTGCTTATGTTTTGCCGAAATGTCGATTTATTTCCGTTTCAGTGAATTTCGAGCAAACTCAATATTTTCTATTTTTAGGCAAGGTCATTGCCAAATTATATATATATATATATATATATATATATATATATATGACTTTAAAGCATGCATTATTTATTTTATAACCCTTTTGCTTGTTATACCGTGCAGTCAGACATGAAGGTGAGTGGATGGAAGGTGGAGCGGTACATGCAATCCGCGGTGATCGACATGTACGCAAATAATCGGACTAGGATTAGACTTCCGTGTGCAAGATGCAAGGAAGGAGTCCTTTTGGACCCTTTTGATCGTGGCACTTTGAAGGCGCACCTACTGATGAATGGTTTCATGGATGGCTATACTCGGTTGATAAGTGAAGAAGATGATGATGATGAGGACGTCCACATGGCAGGGAATGACGACATGGGGCTAGACGAAGAGATGATTGATCGACAAGAAGACGATGGCGCCGGACATGTCGGCGGGGAAGAGTCCGGAAATGACGACGGCGGCGGAGAAGATTCCGGACACGGCGAAGAAGAGTCCGGACATGGCGGAGAAGAGGCGGCGGTCATGCCACAGTCTTCAACGCTACTAAGTGCAGTCGTGCAGGACCCTCATGTTCGAGACCTTCACGCTCGAACTTCTAAATACGAAGGCCAAAAACAAATGGACGGATAAAAGCCTCGATGAGCATTTGAAGTTTCTACATAATAAAGTTCTTCCCGGGGAAACCTGTGTCCTACTAGTGTCGAGGAGGCCAAGAAAATCGTTTGCCCTTTTGATTTGCCGCACATTAGGTACCACGCATGCATCAACGATTGCATCATTTATCGGGGGGAGCACGCGGAAAAAACCAGCTGTCCAGTGTGCAATGCTTCTCGATACAAGAAGGCAGGAAAGAAAGCTCCGCGGAAAGTTGTATGGTACTTTCCGATCACTCCCCGTCTGCAGCGGTATTTCGTAGATCCTAAGGAAGCAAAGCTCATGCGCTGGCACGCGGAGAGGAAGAAGCCCGACGATGGAGATGATCCGAGGCTGAGACACCTCGTAGATGGTAGCCAGTGGATAGCATTCAATGATGTATATGGATTTGCTGCACAAGATCCAAGGAACATCGTGCTTGGTGCGAGTACCGATGGCATGAATCCATTTGGAAACTAGAACACCAACCATAGCACATGGCCCGTGTTTGTATGGATGTACAACCTCCCCCCATGGAAGTGCATGAAGACAAAGTACATACACATGAGCATGCTGATTCAAGGGCCGAAACAACCGGGAAATAGTATTAACCTGTATATGGGGCTTCTGCAAGAGGAGCTAGACATGTTATGGAAAACACCGGCATGGACATGGGATGCCAGCAAAGGAGAATATTTCCATATGAGAGCCGCGCTGATGACGACGGTGCACGACTATCTCGGTTATGGGTACACCTCAGGCCAGGTGTGCCACGGATACTGCGGATGCACGAGGTGCATGGATGATACAATGTCTCAGCAGCTTACGTCAACGAAAGATGGCGGGTCCGGGAAAATCATGTACATGGGGCATCGTAGATGGCTCGCGAAGGATGACCTGTGGAGAAAGCGTGGAGATCTATTCAATGGGTTGGCTGAGCTTCGAGGACCTCCACGTAAGAGGAGTGGCGCCGAAATCGACGGGCTGTTGAGAAACTGGGAACAATGCCCCGCGCCGGGAAAGATCAAAAAGGCACCGGAGCCGCTTCTGAAGGTATGGAAAAGGAGGTTTGTTTTCTAAGACTTGGAGTACTAGCCCAATCATGACACGCCTCATTGCCTTGATCCAATGCATATCATGAAGAATGTCCTCGAGAGCTTGCTTGGCACACTGATGAAAATGCCGGAGAAGACCAAGGATGGGCCGAAGGCAAGGAAAGACTTGGAAGATTTGAAGATCAGGAAAGATCTCCACCGTAAAAAGTTGATGGAGGAGACGGAGACGGAGACGGAGGAGGGGGAAAGGGGCAAAAAAGTCAACAAGAAGAAGGAGAATTATTGCCCCCTTTTGCTTCACCTTAAGTGCGAAGGAGATCGATCAATTCATCAAGTGCCTTATGGGAATCAAAGTCAGTTCCGGTTACTGTGGGAAGATAAGCAGATTCCTAGAACCCAAGAAGAAAAGGTTCAGCGGGATGAAGTCTCATGACTGTCACGTGATGATGACGCAGATACTCCCGGTTGCCATTAGAGGGATAATGGAGAAGCACGTCCGTGACACGCTTACTGGTCTCTGCAACTTCTTCGACGTTATATCTCGAAAGTCCATAAGTGTGAAGCAGTTCTGAAGGCTACATGAAGAGATCGTTGTCATACTATGTGGAGCTTGAGATGTACTTACCGCCCACGTTCTTTGACGTCATGGTGCATCTGTGTGTCCACATCGTGGACGACATTATCGACCTTGGGCCGACATTCCTTCACAGCATGATGCCGTTCGAGAGGATGAATGGGGTCATCAAAGGATTCTTTCGTAACATGTCCCGTCACGGAGATGCACCCCAAGAAGTTAGAGCCAACGACACTAGAGGAAGCACGCTCATGCTGGGGCAATCAACTTGGATGCATCCTCAGGGAAACCGCAAACATCAACGACGAGAGGTTGATGCTCATACCACATATGGAGAAAATGCTCCTAAAGAAGTTGCACAATAGGTTCTTGTTCCCTGGCCGGAATGAAGAAAATATAAAGATCCGTGGGAAGACATTGCCATGACAAAGATAAACGACAAGGCGATGGTGACGTTCACCAACGAGTTGTCCTCCTGGAAAGTTCGGGTGAGAAAAGCGATTGCGAAGAATGAACCGTGGTCCAAGATTCATGCTGATAATCCATCAATAACGGAAGAGGACTTTGCAAAATTCAAGGAGAATTGCGGTAAAGAAAGTGTCAAGGCAAAGTCGGAGAAAATGAAGGCGCTCCAGGCCAGGAACATGCCTCCCCACTGCCTCGGAAGTCATGGTTACGAGGGGAAGAGGCACGTATGGGCCAAGGAGGACGCCGAACGTGAAAGTAACGGAATCCCAGACCCCTTGGCGGAGTTCACCGATCCGCTGGAGCATGACTGGATCAGGGCCTGGTACAAGTGGGACAAAGTCAAAAAGATCTTTTACACGGACCCGAACACGAGGGAGTTCATGAGACTTCTGGTAATTGTTATATTACCACGTTATCATATTAGCTTCCAATCAATTCGACTGCAAGTTTTGTCACATTAGTAAACCATCCACGTTCCTTTTGCAGAAAGAGCAGCACCAAAAGGCAGCCGAAAGTGACGAGTCGTCACAGTCATCGGCAAGGCCCAAGTGGGACACCCCATTCAACCGGGCCCTGAACATACTAAAAAAGGTCCCGGTGGACAAGCCGCCGTCCTATGGGCGTGTGCACGGCGTTGGAGATGGCGCCTCATGGAAGACGTGCTACCACGAGGAGCCAGAGGAAAGAAGGAACAGATGGCCGGTCGTCACTGAGCAGAGCATCGGCGAGAAGGTCGCGATTTCGGTTAATAAGACCAAAGCTGAGACCAAAGAAGAGTTGCTCGGGGCCGTTAGTGCAGCGGTCACTAACGCGGTGGTCAGCTTGATTCCGACACTTTTCGATTTCATGAAGAACAATCCAAATGCACGGCCGGAGGACTTTCCCATTCCCAGCTTTGTCGGGAGCAATTCGGCGAACACCACAGCACCAGCACCTGCTCAAGCAACCGCAACAAGTCCCGCTCCTGTTCATAGCAGCCCGACCTCCATCTCTTGCATGCTCGGTGGGCCTTCATCACTGGCTGAGCTCGACGCCCTCACAGTAATTACGCGTCATACCCTTTTCACCAGCATGTCTATAGTCTTCCGTTTCAGTTCCCTTTCGGATGTTTGACGTCGCAGACATATCTCCTTTGTAGGCCGACAACACCCCGTGCACCCTACTCTACGACATCAAGGGCCAGAAGGTGGCCGTGGGAAAGGCAACGATCGTGAAGCCGAAGGACCGCATGTTCCACAACCGAGAGACGCCCGATGGCGTCTTCAAGGTTAACATGGCCAGTGTCTTAGCGGGCTTTGAGGATTTGCCTCCTCCGGTACCAGTCGATGACGACGAGACCCCTAAGATGATTGGCGCATGCTAGAGCTGGTTCTTGCCTGGGCCGAAGTCTCTTCTTTGTCTCGAGGCACCCAGTATTACGCCAACGCCACCTTCTCAAGAAGGTATGAACACCTCCCCACCTACCAAATTACCTGCACGTGTCGTGGCGGGTGATAGCGGACGACGCGAGGGAGAGCCTCGAGTAGTGCCAGAAGATGTCACCCCCGCTGTTAAAGAAGAAAATGTTGATGATGTCATGGAGCATGATGATGATGACCCAGACAAGTATTTCAATACCGCCAATGATGATGGAGGATTGATGACTCAGGACGACGAAGACTCAGGCTATGATCATGGAGATGATGACTTGATGCTGCCTGATTTGCCGGAGCCGAAACAACCTAAGGCGGAATGCAAAAAGTCTCTCTTCAAGCGATCCTCGCAGGAGATGCCTCCAGATGCCGCCTGTACCCAGCAACCCCCCGAGGTCCGTCCACTGATTAGCCCGACGACACTGGGGGTGGTGGTTAGGGAAGGTATGGTGGGATCACTACCGCCACCCACCAAGAAGCAAAGGAGGAGACCGGACAAGAAAGGCCCTAAAGGCGCAAGAGTTGCTTCAAGCAGTCAGCCGCCTCTGAAGCCCCGGGTGGTAGACAGAATACCTGTCCAAGGTGCGAAGCACTTCTATGTCGCCGGCGAGCCGATCCTTGATAATCCCCAAGTGCAGGGAATCATCGTAGCAATTCCCAATGGTGGAAGTGATAAGTACGGAGTGTCGAACCCACAAGGAGCTAAAGGTAAGATCAATATTCTCTCAAGCCCTATCTGCCACTGACACGACTCTATGTACACCGAACGTTTGCTTCCAACTAGAAACGAGAAATAAAACTAAGTTGTGGGTATGAAGAGGATAATTTTGCATGGTATCGGAGAGATAAAATATAAAAGTAGGTTCTATTATCATAAAGTTAGAATATATTACTAAATATTATAAATAGCGAGTGTGGAATAATGGTGGATCGGTGTGCGGAATTGTCTTAGGCAATTATTAACAAGACCGGTAGTCGTCATTGCTATTTCATATGAGGGAGAGGCATAAGCTAACATACTTTCTCCTCTTGGATAATATGCACTTATGATTGGAACTCTAGCAAACATCCGCAACTACTAAAGATCATTAAGGTAAAACCCAACCATAGCATTAAAGCATCAAGTCCTCTTTATCCCATACGCAACAACCCCCTTACTCGGGTTTATGCTTCTGTCAGTCAAGCAACCCACTATAAGCGAATCATGAATGTATTGCAACACCCTACAGCGGGAATCCCTCATGCTTGCGCGACACGGAGGGCACTATAGGGCAGCACCAAAATAAAACATACAACTCGTACCAATTGTAACACCCCGAGAATCATGCTACAGTAATCTCTCCCAAATGGTGGCTATGTCATCGTGATTACTATGCAGCTTGCCACTTGTCCAAAAATCAAAGCCTTTTTCAAATTTAAAATAAGTTGAGTAAATTATTTCTTCGAGCAGTAAAACTAAAATGTTCACCTTATCCTATAAATTTCCCCTGATCATTGTCATGTTGAAACCAACCTCTTCTGAATTCCCAAAATGCCCATGGGAATTAATTTGGTGGTCCAGTAGCATTAAAATTGGGCTTTTCAATTTCAAAAAATGATTAGACAAATCCTTTTTTACCCCAACGTTTTGTTTCAACTCAAGGTATTGTATTAGATTTATGTACCAAGTTTTGTTCAAAACAAAACTCATTTGGTACTAAAAGAAATTGCAAAAAAATAAAATAAATTTGAAATTAGAAAAGAGGGAAAAAGGAAAAAGGCCCCACTGTGCACTTGGGCCACAAGTCCACAGTAACAGGCCGAATCCCCCCAGGCCAACTTCCCCACGCCTCCTTCTTCCTCTGTTCACCAGAGACCTCATGGACGAGCGCGACGCGTCCATCACTTGGATGGCCACGCGCCGGCCATCCCGCCGTCTTCCCGTGTGGATAAGGCCCCCTCAAACCCCTCCCTAGCAAACCCTAGCCCTCCAGTAACCCCTCCCTCGCCCTCTCATTCCAGATCGAGCCATCGCCCGAAGCTCCGTCGTCGGTGCCGCCTCGTAGCCGTGCTCTGGGACCTCCCCGAGCCACGTGAAGACATCCAGGAGCTCCGCCCGTCTCATCTTCGTTGAGTACAAGCAGCAGCTCAAGCGGGGAAGCATCACATCGCCGCCATCAAGGCATCTTCTCCGCGCACGGCCGCGGCACCAAGCCGCCAATTGTGTCGCCGTCGAGCCGCCCCCAAGCCCGCTGCCACCCCTCTACAACTCCGTCGTGAGCCCCCTACCTTTGCCCCTCTCCCCTCCATCGTAGGCGTCCCCTAGCTGCTCCGTCGCCGAGGCCCGAGCCCTTCGCCACAACCATGAGCACGCTCGAGCTCTCGCGCACGCCCATAGCCTCCCAGCGCCCCGGCTGTCGGCACCCTCCCGTCTCTGTCGCTACCACTGCTGCTTGCCCCCGACCGTACTCGTCGCTGCCCCACAGCCTTCTGCGCGCGGTCGCCACGCCCGGCGCTGGCCGCCGCTAGCCCTTTCCGCGTCCAAGGCGTGCCCCCGCAGCCGCCCGCGGTCCCCTGCTCGCCCTGCGCGCGTCCAGCCGCTTGCCTCGCGCCGCCTCCCCTGCTTCCGACCTTGCAGCAGCTGCTACACTGCGCCGCCGCCGCCTGTGTGCTGCATCTCGTGCGCGCATCCGCGGCCACCGCTGCCTCCCCACTGCTCCCTCGCGCCACACCTGCTTGTCGCCCCCTGCGCGCAAGCGCTCTCGCGTGCCTCGTTCGCGTCGTGGCCCCGCACCCTCGCCCCTGCTCGTGCCCATGGCTACGCGTGGCCACCGCTGCCCGTGCTGCGGCTCTGCTCTGGCCAAGCCGCTGCCCGACGTCGCTCGCACCCCGCCTCTGCAGCCCCGCGCATCGCCCCGCTCCGGCTCCAGCCTGCCGCGCCTTGCCTGCGCCCCGCGGCGCCTTGTCAACTTTGCCCGGGTCCACCCCGTCGGGCTCCCCAGGCGCCCGGCACCCACGCCCGCACCGTTAGCCCACTAAGGCCTTTGAGCCACTACACGTGGGGCCCGCCCCCAAAACGTTTTTTAAGGTTTAAAAATATGTTATATAATAATTAATAATTAATTAATCAGGATAGTTAATTAACTTAATTAATTTGTGTTAGTTAAACTAATTACCTAACTAATCTAATCAATCTGTTAGTTAGTTAGTTAGGTCAACGACAGAAGGGACCCACTGCCCTGTTTGACCAGTCAATGGTCAGTGTTGACCGCTGACGTCATGATGACGTCATGCTGGTGCAATAACTCTGTTTTAGATTTAATAATAATTTCAGGATATTGTTTAAATCTTTGAAAAATCATAGAAAATAAACCGTAACTCGGATGAAAATGTTTTCTACATGAAAGTTACTCAGAACGACGAGACGAATCCGGATACGCGGTTCGTTCATCTGTCACATGCCCCTAGCATGTTGAACATGGAACTTTCCCCTCTTTTCCTCTGTCCGGAATCCGCCTAACACCGGGAATTCATCCTCGGATGTTTATCCCCTCCGTCTGCAACGTGTAGTACCACATTAGTTCACCTCTAGCACCACATATTGTCATGTTATGCTTTATGATGCTTTGTTTGCTTTATATTTATTGTTTCTTCCCCCTCTTCTCTCCGGTAGACCCCGAGACCGACACTTCTTCCTTTTCAACAGAGCTTCCAGGCAAGCCCCCCCTTTTGATCATCCCGATATCGCCCATTCCATTCTCTCATGCTTGCATTAGATTTTGCTACTGTTATTGTTTGCTCCTATTCTGATGCATAGCCTGCTTTTGTAACCTACTCTTTGTTACCTACCTGCTTATCCTAAACCGCTTAGTATAGGTTGGTTAGTGATCCATCAGAGACCCCCACCTTGTCCTTGTTGCCCCCGCTGGATTATCAGAAGACCCAATCAACGGGATCGAAGACCAGGCCCCGACACCTCACGTCACATCACGCCCCTTTGTTGCTCGACTCTGCAGAGTTACCATCGAGTGTCGAGCGTGGAACCTCATACATCACTCCTGATGAGATCTCTGTAGAGTAGCTATTCGGTCGTGGTCATCAAGGGTGATTTCCTCCTTAACCACTTCCGATACGACTCTGTCATGCAACCCCTCAAGTGTGAACCTCGAGGGTGGTTCCTCTTACGTTCACCTTGATGTTTACATCGAGTGGGAATCCGACAAGGGTGATTCCTCAGGTTTTCCCCCTTGGTGTTAGACACACGGTTACTATGGTTACTATGACTTTGCACTGGATCATGTTGCTTGGAAAGACGGGTCGACCCTAAGGGGTACCCGCGCGAGCTTAATTGCGAGTGATGTGGAGTCGGGTTGACCTGGAGGGTGCCCGCGAGATAATTATGAGGCGTGGCCGGGCATTCCTAGCCCTTGTCGCAAGTCCTCGAGACGGGGCAACGGGGTCACATCTTTCGTGAGTCTCTACTTGTTACCGCGCATTCCTAATCCACTACGATTTGGATATTTGATCCGAGGGGCCTCTGGCCTGATAGCACTAACCATCACGTGGGCATAGTATGGGCGTTCTGCGTCGTATGCATCAGCCGAAGCTTAATAGACGTCAGCGACTGAGCGGCGTGCGCCGGGTTGGACTGCGTAAGCGCCTGCCTTGTTGAAGGAGGTAGCTAGGTCTGCTCACCGGCCGCCCACGCAACGTGCAGGAGTTTCTGGGGAGATGGCCCATGACCCCTGGGGGCATAGGTTTAGTCCGGCATGCTGGCCTCTCTATTAAGCCTAGGTCGAGTTGCGGCGTATGGTTTGGCCGAGGCCGGGCATGACCCAGGAAAGTGTGTCCGGCCGGAGTTAATCGAGCATGGTGGGTAAGTTGGTGCACCCCTACAGGGAAGAAAACATCTATCGATAGCCTGTCCTACGGTAACGGACACTTGGAGTTGTATCCCGATCGATACAACTAGAACTGGATACTTGTGATGAGAACTGGATGGTGATGAGAATTGGATTGTGATGGTAACTGGATAGTATGGCTCTGGGATTGCTTTCTCGCAGGGAGTCGAGAAAGGATCTCTGGCCGAGGTTGATGACACTACTACTACTTTACTTTATGCTACTCTACTTCCTCCTATTGCTGCAAGATGGTGGCTTCCAGAAGATGCTAGTCTTCGATAGGACTAGGCTCTCCCCTCTATTTTGGCATTTCTGCAGCCCAGTCCACATATACAGCCTTCCTTTGATAATGTTGCATAAGTAGTGTAGATCCTTGCTTGCGAGTACTTTGGATGAGTACTGACGGTTGCTTTGCTTCCCCGTTTCCCCCTTTCTTCTTCTTTCCGATTGATGCAACCAGATGTCGGAGCCCAGGAGCCAGATGCCACCGTCGATGCCTACTACTACGTGGAGACCGCCAACGACCAAGAGTAGTTAGGAGGCTCCTAGGTAGGAGGCCTTGCCTTTTCGATCGTTGCTACTTTTGTGCTAGCCTTCTTAAGGCAAACTTGTCTAACTCATGTCTGTACTCAGATATTATTGCTTCCGCTGACTCTTGTGTTTCCGAGCTTATGTATTCGAGCCCTCGAGGCCCTTGGCTTGTAATATAAAGCTTGTATTATTTTAATTTGTGTCTAGAGTTGTGTTGTGATATCTTCCTGTGAGTCCTTGATCTTGATCGTACACATTTGCGTGTATGATTAGTGTATGATTGAATCGAGGGCGTCACAAGTTGGTATCAGAGCCGACTGCCTGTAGGTAGCCCCCTTTCCAACTCCTTGGCCGAAGTTGAGTCTAGTCACTACAATTTTTTTACTAACATGGCTGTGTGGCTTACGGGCCCACGTTGCCTTCGGGTGGTATTAGGATCTTTCTTCCTCGTCTATACTCTGGGACTCTAATCTCTCGTCTATTCGGGTTAACCTTTTTACTAACTCTGACTCTAGGATCTCGTAACCACTTCCTTCCGGAGAGCCCCTTCACTACAGATGATCGCTTGCTTCGTCAGAAGATTCTGCAGATACTCCTCGATGTTTCCCGAGACCCTGTGCCCACTGCTTTGCAGTTCCTGATCACCGATAATCCCCGTGAATAACATCCTTGCCGCTTGTACCTTCATCCTCAGTTGCTCCTGTTATTACAAGATACCACTAGTACTCTCCATTGTTTCGAGAATCCTTTGTGCCTTCTGCTTTGCAGCTTCTTTTTGAACTGTGGATAATTCACTTAACCGGGGTTCGTTCATCCCCAACTGTTCATATGCTTTCCAAAATACTTGGAAATACTATCTGATCTTCTGAAAATCCTCTACTGCCTATTGCTCTTGATTCTCCTTGCCTGCTTGCATTAGGATTAATTCCATGTGTCTAGCAATATTCTTTAAAATTCTTTGTGATTGTCATTCTGTTCCTATGGATTCAGCGTGTGTGTGAATACTCGCAATCATCAATTAACCCTTGGAAATTTTCTTTCCGGCTCAGACATCCTTCCAAATATGAGCTGGTTCTTGCCCAATCCAGATTTGATCGGGTACACCTCTAAGTCTATTCAACTTACTCATCTTTTGATCAGAGCCTCTGCTTCTGATCCTTCGTCTTGAAATCATAATTCCTTTGTACCAAAGCATCGAATCATTCAGACGTTTCTATAAGCCGATGCCTTTGCATCCCCTTCTTCATCTGATTGATTACCGATACTCACATCAATTCTGTCGTGAATCGGCAGATCCATTGCTGGGTTGTTATCCGACAATGTCCTTCACATCCAAAGTCTTGTGAGTTTTTCCCTGATACAAAATACCTTCGGTAAATTGTATCATCTGCTTTGACTCCGATACTCTGCTTTTGAACTCGTATCTTTTGCTTGGTTGGTGGTTGTATAGATTCGTAAAAATGCCCCGATGGGTTGAACTTATGCCTTCCATAATCCTGTGAACCCGAGAGTTCTCACGAGTCTTACTCTTCTAGTACTTCGCCAGCTAAATCCTCTGCATTACAATTTCATCGAAAAACGAGGAGTGAATGAAAGGTTATGCATTGAAGAAGTGCGAGTCGACCTTGAATCTTTGTGATCATGCCCATGGACCCGATGTAGAACTTATCATGGAAGCTGCTCATAAAAATAATTATTTCTTTGGTACAAGCTCGTCTTGTATCCATGAATTGATCCTTTGCAATCGTGGTTCTGACCATAGTTTCTCCTTAATTCAATTTCCCAGACAAGTTAAAATAATTGTCTCCTGCAAGTCATTCACCTGTCCAACCTCTAATTTGATCTACCTTCAAGTATTGCCTCGTGTTATTTCGATGATATTGTGTCATTGCACTACCTCTTGTAAATTCTTAATTGGAGTGATACTCCGTCACATCATTCCTAGCCTGATCGGCTATATCATTATCATGATAATTTAACTGTGCTACCTCGTCCTTATTCCCGGAGCATAACTTTTCGACGATGAGCGAAGCTTACATCGATCTTCTTCATCTTATCATTTCACCTCGAAGAAGAAGCTTGATTTTGAACTTGTGTCGTATCCGTGGTTCCAATAGCCTTTCGCTTCATCCTTCCTGTTGCTTGATGTCGTCGCTCCTCGATGGCATCTTCATACAGCCTCTCGACAAATGCGCCATGATCAGCATCAACATTTTGACTTCCGTTCAGATGACAATTGAATTCATGGTGAGAAATACCATCCTTGCCCCTCGATGATTGGTGATATCACCAACAACACTATTGTCTTCTTCCCAACACATGTTTGATCATGTCTTGGTTATACTTTGAGCTCCTTGCCATTCTTGCAATTGTTCCTTGAGTTTTTCTTGTGATCTTCAACTCCAACCTTTACTTGAAACACCATATCATCGCTACCTCGAAGCATGACGGTGGTATTCCGAATATTAACCAGAACATTGGAAGCGCAATGCTACATGTTTCTTGATCTCATATCCAAACACTGTTGCATGGGTTATATCATGAATCTTCCCTCGCCCCATTATCTAAATGCTTTTGAACTTGTTGTCCTATCATGTATATCCTGCTCCGCTTTTCCTTGGGAAGGACATACTCCCAGCTCTTATGTGTAAACACATATTCCTTTCCATTGGACTATTGGATTTGATAATCATACTTTTCCTTTCCATTGGTTTGTTTAACCTTTCTTCTGATATATATGATATAAGCAGAAATAATTCCCTGCTTATAAAAATGCCTGAAGGTACAATCCGGTCAGTACGACCCTGTTACTAATGTTGATGACATTCCGGTAACCACCGATGGACGAGAACTTTGCCTATTGGTCCGCCTCGTTCAACGAGCAGGAAAATAGTTCTCTTCGTCCCTCGCCCTTGGTACCAACATTATTGGCAACATACCTAACAATCTATCACCTGACATGCCTTGCTATCGGCCCCCTTTCTACTTTTAACCCACATGGTGGGCCCATACCCCACGGTTCAACATGATCGAAACCTGACTCTCCTGTACAACCTTGATTCCGAAATATTCTTGCATTTGGCTTCTTATCATGTCACGAGCCACCTTCCGAGAGATGATCTATTCCCGATGCTCTGAACCCCTTTCTCTCACTCCGTTCAGGTATCATTTGGTTGGAACTTCCTATTGTACCTTCATACTTTGCTCTTGATGTTTTATTAAGTTTCAACTCGAGAGATGCCTCTCTGCCACGTTCACCGAGATAGCCCCCAGGTACCTATCTTGTGTTGAGCTTGGTCCTTCCCGAGTCTTTTCCACCTTACTCCATCCCTTAAATCTCGGGACGAGATTTCTTGTAGTGGAGGAGATTTGTAACACCCCGAGAATCATGCTATAGTAATCTCTCCCAAATGGTGGCGATGTCATCGTGATTACTATGCAGCTTGCCACTTGTCCAAAAATCAAAGCCTTTTTCAAATTTAAAATAAGTTGAATAAATTATTTCTTTGAGCAGTAAAACTAAAATGTTCACCTTATCCTATAAATTTTCCTTGATCATTGTCATGTTGAAACCAACCTCTTCTAAATTCCCAAAATGCCCATTGGAATTTATTTGGTGGTCCAGCATCATTAAAATTGGGCTTTTCAATTTCTAAAAATTGATTAGACAAATCCTTTTTGACCCCAACGTTTTGTTTCATCTCAAGGTATTGTGTTAGATTTATGTGCCAAGTTTTGTTCAAAACAAAACTCATTTGGTACTAAAAGAAATTGCAAAAAAATAAAATAAATTTGAAATTAGAAAAGAGGGAAAAAGGAAAAGGCCCCACTGTGCACTTGGGCCACAAGTCCACAGTAACAGGCCGAATCCCCCCAGGCCTACTTCCCCCCGCCTCCTTCTTCCTCTGTTCACCAGAGACCTCGTGGACGAGCGCGCCGCGTCCATCACTTGGATGGCCACGTGCCGGCCATCCCGCCGTCTCCCCGTGTGGATAAGGACCCCTCGAACCCCTCCCTAGCAAACCCTAGCCCTCCAGTAACCCCTCCCTCGCCCTCTCATTCCAGATCGAGCCATCGCCCGGAGCTCCGTCGTCGGTGCCGCCTCGTAGCCGTGCTCTAGGACCTCCCCGAGCCACGTGAAGACATCCAGGAGCTCCGCCCGTCTCATCTTCGTTGAGTACAAGCAGCAGCTCAAGCAGGGAAGCATCACATCGCCGCCATCAAGGCATCTTCTCCGCGCACGGCCGAGGCACCAAGCCGCTGATTGTGTCGCCGTCGAGCCACCCCCGAGCCCGCTGCCACCCCTCTACAACTCCGCCGTGAGCCCCTTACCTTTGCCCCTCTCCCCTCCATCGTAGGCGTCCCCTAGCTGCTCCATCGCCGAGGCCCGAGCCCGCTGATAACCCACAAGTATAGGGGATCGCAACAGTTTTCGAGGGTAGAGTATTCAACCCAAATTTGTTGATTCGACACAAGGGGAGCCAAAAAATATTCTCAAGTATTAGCAGCTGAGTTGTCAATTCAACCACACCTGGAAACTTAATATCTGCAGCAAAGTGTTTAGTAGCAAAGTAATATGATAGTGGTGGTAACGGTAACAAAAGTAAAGACAGCAAAAGTAATATTTTTGGTATTTTTGTAGTGATTGTAACAGTAGCAACGGAAAAGTAAATAAGCGTAAACCAGTATATGGAAAACTCGTAGTCACCGGATCAATGATGGATAATTATGCCAGATGTGGTTCATCATGTAACAGTCATAACATAGGGTGACACAGAACTAGCTCCAGTTCATCAATATAATGTAGGCATGTATTCCGTAAATAGTCATACGTGCTTATGGAAAAGAACTTGCATGACATCTTTTGTCCTACCCTCCCGTGGCAGCGGGGTCCTATTGGAAACTAAGGGATATTAAGGCCTCCTTTTAATAGAGAACCGGGACAAAGCATTAACACATAGTAAATACATGAACTCCTCAAACTATGGTCATCACCGGGAGTGGTCTTGATTATTGTCACTTCGGGGTTGCCGGATCATAACACATAGTAGGTGACTATAGACTTGCAAGATAGGATCTAGAACTCACATATATTCATGAAAACATAATAGGTTCAGATCTGAAATCATGGCACTCGGGCCCTAGTGACAAGCATTAAGCATAGCAAAGTCATAGCAACATCAATCTCAGAACATAGTGGATACTAGGGATCAAACCCTAACAAAACTAACTCGATTACATGATAAATCTCATCCAACCCATCACCGTCCAGCAAGCCTACGATGCAATTACTCATGCACGGTGGTGAGCATCATGAAATTGTTGATGGAGGATGGTTGATGATGACGATGGCGACGAATCCCCCTCTCCGGAGCCCCGAACAGACTCCAGATCAGCCCTCCCAAGAGAGATTAGGGCTTGGCGGCGGCTCCGTATCGTAAAACGCGATGAAACTTTCTCTCTGATTTTTTTTCTCTCCGAAAGCCAATATATGGGGTTGGAGTTGGTGTCGGAGGGCACCCAGGGGGCCCACGAGGTAGGGGGGCGCGCCCCCACCCTCGTGGACAGGGTGTGGGCCCCCTGGTCTTCATCTTTGGCGAGGATTTTTTATTATTTATTCTAAGATATTCCGTGGAGTTTCAGGTCATTCCGAAAACTTTTGTTTTCTGCACATAAAACAACACCATGGCAATTCTGCTAAAAACAGCGTCAGTCCGGGTTAGTTCCATTCAAATCATACAAGTTAGAGTCCAAAACAAGGGCAAAAGTGTTTGGAAAAGTAGATACGACGGAGACGTATCAACTCCCCCAAGCTTAAACCCTTGCTTGTCCTCAAGCAATTCAGTTGACAAACTGAAAGAGAAAAAGAAAAACTTTTACAAACTCTGTCTGCTCTTGTTGTTGTAAACATGAAAAGCCAGCATTCAAGTTTCAGCAATTATTATGAACTAACCATACTCACAATAACACGTAGGTCTCACAATTACTCATATCAATAGCATAATCAGCTAGCGAGCCATAATAATAAAACTCGGATGACAACACTTTCTCAAAATAATCATAACATGATATAACAAAATGGTATCTCGCTAGCCCTTTCTGAGACCGCGAAACATAAATGCAGAGCACCTTTAAAGATCAAGGACTGACTAAACGTTGTAATTCATGGTAAAAGAGATCCAGTGTCATACCCAATATAAACCAATCATAATGAATGCAAACGATAGTGTGCTCTCCAGCGGGTGCTTTTTAATAAGAAGGGTGATGACTCAACATAAAAGTAAATAGATAGGCCCTTCGCAGAGGGAAGCAGGTATTTGTAGAGGTGCCAGAGCTCGATTTTTGAAATAGAGATAAATAATATTTTGAGCGGCATACTTTCACTGTCAACGCAACAACTATGAGATGGCTGTATCTTCCATACTACATGCATTATAGGCAGTTCCCAAACAGAATGGTAAAGGTTTATACTCCCCCTCCTCCACAAGCATCAATCCATGGCTTGCTCGAAACAACGAGTGCCTCCAACATTCAACGGGTCCCAGGGGAGTTTTGTTTAATTATTTTGATTTTCTTTGATCTTTTTGGATCATGGGACTGGGCATCCCGGTTACCGGCCCTTTCTCGTGAATGAGGAGCGGAGTCCACTCCTCTTGAGAATAACCCACCTAGCATGGAAGATATAGGCAGCCATAGTTGCACATGAGCTGCTCGAGCATACGAAACAGAATTTCATTTGAAGGTTTGGAGTTTGGCACATACAAATTTACTTGGAACGGCAGGTAGATACCGCATATAGGAAGGTATAGTGGACTCGTATGGAACAACTTTGGGGTTTAAGGAGTTTGGATGCACAAGCAGTATTCCTGCTTAGTACAGGTGAAGGCTAGCAAAAGACTGGGAAGCGACCAACTGAGAGAGCGACAACAGTCGTAAACATGCATTAAAATTAATTCACACCGAATATAAGCATGAGTAGGATATAATCCACCATGAACATAAATATCATGAAGGCTATGTTGATTTGATTCAACTACATGCCTGAACATGTGCCAAGTCGAGTCACTCAATTCATTTAAAGGAGGATACCATCTTATCATACCACATCATAATCATCTCAATAGCATGTTGGCACGCAAGGTTAACCATTATAACTCATAGCTAATCAAGCATGGCACAAGCAACTATAATCTCTAAATGTTATTGCAAATATGTTTACTTCATAATAGCTGAATCAGGAACGATGAATCATCATATTTACAAAAACAAGAGAGGTCGAGTTCATACCAGCTTTTCTCATCCCAATGAGTCCATCATATATCATCATTATTGCCTTTCACTTGCACGACTGAACGGTGTATATAATAATAAGAGTGCACGTGCATTGGACTAAGCTGGAATCTGCAAGCATTCAAATCAAGAGAGAATACAAGTAATATGGGCTCTAAGTTAAATAAACAATCATGCATATAAGAGCCACTAAGCATTTTCAATATAGTCTTCTCGACCCCCAAAGTAAGGAAAAGAAAAATAAAAACTATTTACACAGGAAAGCTCCCAACAAGCAAAAGAAGGACGGGAAATATTTTTAGGTTTTCTTTTTAATTCTACTACAAGCATGGAAAGTAGACTAACTAATTTTTTTTCTTAAGGTTTATCAAACACACAAGAAGAAAGCTAGAAAAATAAATTTAAACTAACATGGATATTACAATGAAAGAGTATGAGCACCGACATCTAGCAATGAGTGTGTGTGAACATGAATGTAATGTCGGTGGGAAATACGTACTCCCTAAGCTTAGACTTTTGGCCTAAGTTGGTCTATTGCCAGGGATAACCTGGCTGATATCCGTAGGTGAAGCTGGGGTCGTACTGCGATGAAGAATAGTTGGGATCATAATGTGATGAAGAGGACTCTGACTGCCACTGGCTGGCAACCGCCTCAGGATCCCAAGAATAAACAGACATTCGTGGAGGCTCTGGTTCCAAGGCTGGTGCAGGATTCCGATAGGCTTGAACAGTCGCCCACGGAACAATGTAAGTACCTGCACACAAGTTAAACAAAGAGGGAGCAGGCAAAGTAATAGTCTCAGGGTGATGTTTATCAAAGTACAATTTATATTTAAGTGCCCCTTCGCGATTCTTAACAAGAAAATCATGCGCTACCATACTCTTATAATCTAAATAAGCATGGGACAACGCTGTTTCTTCTTTCTCCTCATGCCTAATAGGTATTTCAAAATGTTCAGCTAGGCGTGAAGCATAAATGCCTCCAAAGATGGGGCCCTTAGTACGGTTCATACTCAACCGTCTAGCAACAATTCCACCCATACTAACAGAGTTATTGCGGTATAAACCATGGAGCAAAATAATAATATCAGGAATACTAAGGTTCCCACAGTTCCCGTGACCAATCAAGCAACGACTAGCAAATAAGGCAAAGTAGCGTAAAACAGGGAAATGTATGCTAGTAATTCTTGCATCAGAAACCTTCTTAGTTTCTCCCACAGTGATAGTGTCAATATAAGCTTCCACTTCATTACGGTGTGGTTCATCTAAAGAACCCTCAAAAGGTATTTTGCAAACCTCGCAAAATGCAGCTAATGTCATCTCCCTAGCAACATCATATAAATGGAACTCTACTGTTGGAGGTGATTTCTTAGGGAAAAAGTAGAAGTTCTGCACAAAAGTATTTGTGAGTAAGAGATACTGATGACATTGGTCGCGGAGGAAGTTGGTGAGGCCGGTGTTCTCAATCAATAGATAGAAATCTTCATAAATCCCAGCACTCCTCAAGAAGTCATCGGAAGGCCATTCACACGGCCGGACCTCCGCAATACGAGGCAGATTAAATTTGGGCTTCTGTTCTTCTTCCTTTTGTTCCTCCTTAGAACTTCGGCTCGACGAGCCCCTCAAAAGTCTCTTCATTATTTCTGAAACAATCTGAAATTTTTAGTAACTTCAAACAAAAGTGAACCAACTTCAATAAGATTGATAGCAACTACTCATACAAGTGCCTAGAGCATATATCAAGCATTAGAACTACTTGGAACCATATAAATTTGACATGCAAACTCAAGAACATGGTCACCTATGCATCACAAATTTGCAATGAATAAAGCACTAGAACAAAAACTAATTGGACCAATGGAGGAGTCACATACCAAAGAACAATCTCCCCAAGCAGTTTTGCGAGAGGTGCTTTGAGCAAGGAGATCAAAAATCGCAGCAAAAGTTGTTGGAACACGAGCTTGAGTTGGTTTTTCTGCTCCTCATAATCCCGATTGCCGTGTTAGCATCACCCTTCGCAATCAACTTCATTTTTTCTCGACAACATAGGTTGTACACGTCTCGTCTCAGAAACCCACACTTATCATACGAGCCATACCTGCTAATGAAGTTGTCGACGATGATATGCTTTCTGATCCCAGCTCCTTCCATCGCCAAGATCTCAGCTATCTGGTGATCTCCCATCACTCGATGTGACCGCAGAAATACCACCTCATCTGGTCTCGCTAACAAATGGTTCTGATCATCCATAAAAGCTGCCACGAACCAAACTCCACATCCTTTGTCCAACTTCACGACTAAATGTGCGCCACACTCGCAACGAGTCTCGGGTCTTAGCCTACGGGTACGGCCCTCCGGGTTTAAAAATTTACTGAGACGTTTTCCTGCGCTCAAGCAAACGTATCGCCTATACCGAACAGTGGTTGAAAGTCCTTTTCCTCATTTCACCTTATTTTTCTGATACTGAATCCACGGTCTTTGGCGTAGTTATTATAGAACATGTAGGCCTCCCATTGTGATGCAAATGTCATACCCATAACCTTCAACTGTGTCTCAAGCGCACGTTGCTGGATTTCAGCTTCCTCAATGTCCATATTAGCTCCATCCTCATGCTCATATTCATCATCACCACTCCAACCATCAAAGTTAGCCTACAATATTCCACATAAGCAAGTGTAAGTTGTCATCAACAAGTTTTTCACTAGTAGAAAAAGGGTCAAACGTGAAGCACATTAGTGCCGGTTTGAATTTGAGCCGGCACTAATGGTACCATTAGTGCCGGTTCGAACGACTATGCATTAATGCCGGTTTGTGTTGAACCTTTAGTACCGGTTCGTGGCACGAACCGGTACTAAAGGGGTGATGGCAGGCTGGCGTCAGGCCGGGGCCCCACGATCACCTTTAGTACCGGTTCGTGGCACGGACCGGTACTAAAGGGCTAACCTTTAGTACCGGTTTGTGCCACAAACTGGTACTAAAGGGGTGTGACCTATAGTACCGATTTGTGACACAAACTGGCACTATAGGGCAATTTTCAAACTCTACCCCCCCCCCCCCCCCCCGTGTGTCGCCATTTCAGTTCTGAAAAAATCAAAAGAAAATGATAAAAACTTCAAAAAATAAAATCCTTCAAGAGGTAGTTATATTACTACATCTACTAGTTAGGAAAATTTGAAAACTTCAATTTGGACATGTTTTGCAAAAAGTGTAGGAAAAATGTAAAACGGCTATAAGTTTTGCATACGATATCGGAAAAAAACGTATAATATATCAAAAAATTCAACAGGAAAATCCGCATCCGATGGAGACCGCCTACGGCCTGTTTGGAATTTTTAGAATCATCAAATTCCAAAAGGAAAAAAAGATATGGTCAAATTTCAGTTTTTTTAAAAAAATTTGGTTAAATCTGGTCAAACTACTTATTCAAGAAGTATTAATGTTACTACATAATTATTCAAGAATATTAGTGTTACTAAATAATTATTTCAATTTTTTGAATTTTGGTCAAATCTAGTCGAACTATGATCAAACTATGGTCAAACTATGGTCAAACTTATTCAAGAAATATTAGTGTTACTAAATAATTACTGTTTTTTAGAATAATAGTTTCAAACTCAAACAATGAAATGTGTGACTTCATGCTCAAGCTAAACTCCTGAGGGTTAATAGGATTGGCATCTTACTATTGTCAGGAAAACAACAGGTGCAGACTTGGAAGCGAAGGAGAATACAACCCGAAAGTTAAGTGTGCTCGGGCTGGAGTAGTGAGAGGGATGGGTGACCGGTCGGGAAGTTAGATGATTTGGAATGAGTGATCCACACTTGAGCAGTTAAGAGAGGTGATTAGAGACTAAATCACCAAATAATTCAGAAAAATTAAAAATAAAAAAAATAATCAAAATTTTCAAAAAAAAAACCTTTAGTACTAAAGGTTCCCCATACCAGGGCGCGAGCTCACGCCACGTGGTGGCACTTTAGCGCCGGTTCGTGCTGAACCGGTATTAAAGGGGGGGGGGGGGGCTTTAGTGCCCAACCCCTAGTGCCGGTTATAGAACCGGCACTAAAGGCCCTTACGAACCGGCGCTAAAGCTCCGTTTTCTACTAGTGTTTATTGTTCAATGACATCTTAAATTTTGGACCGAACCTGGCTTATGTTATCCGCGAATGATTCAACACCATGATTTTCCTCGTTTTGGACGTCAATATCCTCCTGCACATAAAAAAATCATATGCACATGTAAGTACCATATGTTTCTTCATCTGACGAAAAGATTGTACACGACACTTACGTTTTCACTACAAGCACCCTCCTCCTTCTTTTGAAAATCCTCCTCAGGTAAATTATCGTACGACGACCAGCATTCACTGTCGCTGCCATCATCATCATCTTTACTATCATTACCATTCGTGCGATCAACAGTATGGCTACAATCCCACTCACTCGTGTCCAAAAACAGATCCGTAAATGCAGTTTCTTTATCCATTGAATGATCTCACAACAAACACTGCAATATTATAATAAAAATTGATCTATCAATTTTAAATCAAATTAAATGTACTGCGATCATACAGATGACAACTTCTTATCTAACAAGTGATTGCACATAATTATTTACAGATACAATTTTTTTGACAAACTAGACGGCTTACATGGTGTGCACATGCACTTCGGCCGGCCTGGCGTGGCTGCGGATGGCGAGGACATTCCCGGAGAGGTTGATCACGGAGTTGCGTGCGACGACGGCGTCCACGTAGGCCACGTCACCGCGACGACCTGCACGGAGGCGACATCACGTACGGCGGGCGACACCAACAACGTCCGCGCCGGCCAGATCCCGGGTGAAGATAGGGAAAATGGTCGGCGATCGGCGGGGAAAGGCGGCGATCGGCCGGACGGGAAGACGTTGGAATTGGCAGCGTGATCACGGCTAGATCGGCGGGGAAAGACGGCGATCGGCGGGTAAGGGCGGCGATCGGCGGGGCGGGGCGACGTTGGAACGGGCCACGTGATCAACACAGGTCGTGGTTTTTTTTGTTTCGCACGATGGGGAGAGGGTAGATCCGAGCCGGCCGTATCGGCTCGAGCCGTGCGCTCGGCTCTACCTGTATGGGCACGCCGCATACGGCGCCGGATACGTTAAGCACCGTATGCCCAAAATGCCCTTATACATTAAGCGAGGGGGGGTGTACCGAAGCAGACCTCGTCATTGTTTCCTCGGCTCTGATTGTATTTCAGAGGTCTAAAGGCAGCATTGATTTTTATTCAAGTCATCAAGTGTATACAACGTCGATTTTCAAGGATATTTGTGTAATTTTTGGTATCTTTAAAGATGTTCATGTAAAGGTTGGTTGAATTTAATATGTAGCCTTTGGCTTTTTTCACCACGGAAATAGTTCTAAGAATGTACTTTACCAGAGAGTTGTTTGATGGCATAATCAGAACTTTGATAGATGTTCGGTATATTTCGAAGATGAAGAGAAATCTTATCTCTGTTAGTACCCTTGATGCAAAGGGGTACAAGTATTCAGGTGGAAATAGTGTTTTGAAGGTAGTCTTCTGCCCGCCGATTAATCTACCGCGTTCACCTCCAAGTCCTCCTCTTTCAACAAAACCACCAAGTCCTACCGACTCAGCCGCTGCTGTGCCATCAAGCACAGGACCCCTAGCCAGAAAAATACACAGTACGGTTATTTCAATTTTAGTTGCAGGTTCCATAGCCAGTTTCATTTTAACCGCCTCACACATCCTTTTCACCGTACACCGAAGAAGAACATGACCACGCCATGAGATAGAGGAAGAGGAGGCAGAGTTCAGTAAGCTACAAGGAACACCAACGAGGTTCACATTTCAACAGTTAGAAGTAGCAATTCAGACCAGAGGGAGAGGGGGCGCGCAGCCTGCCCTACTTGATGCATCAGGCAGGACCTACTTGATCAAAACCGGAAAACTACAAAAGCAACCTCTCTTCTAATCCTTTGGATGCTCTGGAAACACAGGAACGACGTGGTGTTCAATGGTATAACGCCATTAGTACCTCTCCTCAAACAGCGGATCATGGATGAAGGGTTGGCCTGGACCAAGGCACGAACCACTGGGTAGGTATAGGAACGACGTTCTAGACTACAGCTAGTGCAAGCTCCAATACATACACTGCACACACACGGATGAACTGGAGTATCTCTCGTATATTCCAACTAGTAGCTGAACTGCACTACTACTTCTACCTTGTACTGAGGCTGAAAAATGCTTGGTTACAACTGCAGGGCTCGAGTCCTTTTTATAGGAGATTACAAACCGACTTGCAAGCTGCTTGACATAAGCACTTACGTCATGTATTAGTGTTACATCACTGCTGGCCTACACTACATGATTACTAGATTACTACCTACAATAGTAAGGCCGGCCTTTATTCTTGCCGACATGCAGCTACCTAAGGGCAATAAACTATGGTGGCATATAAATACAGGTGCCTCATGAGAAAAAGTAGTTTGGGGCATTTATATTGATTTTCTCTCTCCAATGCAAGTTACCGCTAATGGACCTCATCAAGGAATCGAAAATAAAGAATTTAGTACACATGCACCTCTACTCCTCACTTCAATTTCTTTAGCTTTTTACACCAAACCACACTTTTTCAATAAAGGAGACGTGTGGGATTGCCTAGAATTTAGCTTTTGTAATCTTCTACGAAATCTATAGAAACTATGTGGCAAGTCATGACTTGTGGTCATCGACAATTAAACTGTATTTTGATGGACTTATTCCACGATAACTCGTATATGCATCGAATATGAAAAGGGTAAGAACATAAAAGGACAAATGCTTAATTCTCTTCCATAGAATATATTAAGAATATAAGATTCCAAATTAAAGTATACATTCCAATATTACAGAGATGGTAAATGCCCGATGGATGTATATCTAAGATTTTTCATGATATGCCACAAACACATGCATTATTTGAAAGTAAAGACTTCATCGATATTCATATTACGACTAGCTACTAGTACCAGCCATAAAGGAAGCCACATATTTTATTTATGCAAGATTGCTGGCTTGCATTTCCAGTTGATGTGGCACGTGCGTATTCTTCATGTCTTAAACCTATAAAAAACAGATAAATAAATCAGTAGCTGACCACATAGTAAGTAATCAAACAAGATAATATGAATTTTACAAGACCAAGATTAAATAATTTATTCTTCATCATAGAAAGAGCATTAATAGTGACTACAAATATCATAATTAGTTTGACTAGATGAATCTTTTGTTTATTTACATTCCCCATTTAAAAATAAATATTAATAACGTTTTCATGTCAAAGAAATAGAATATATTTTCATGTAGACTTTTTTCTTGACAGCAATAGATATGATTGCGTCATAAATAGATGTATGAACGTAATTGCATGAATATGACTACCATACTTCACATAAATTCATATATAAGACAATTATTCTTTATTTCAAAGAGTAACTATACTTACAGCCGGTGAGGGTGTGTAGAATGCATGGATATCAATCTTTCTGTAGTTCTCAGTGTTTGGGTTGCTCTCTGGCTGAACTTTTGTGAACTTTATGGTACCACGTGCCATCGACAGTTTTCCTGTCCCACCCACAATAGCCCACTCACCATTTGCGCCACTAATTGTCCCCATCACTTGTAATGTAGACCCGCCAAAGCTGTTAATGGTGTAACTATAATTAGAAAAGGTCAACCTTAAAATAATAAAACTTATATTCATATGTTTAATCTGCAAATGGTACATGCATGCTTAAACCTGCATGGATATACCTGGAGTCCTCAAAGACCATGCTGAAAGGAAGAAACCAAGATTCGCCATTGGCCTGGCTTTGGGTAGCCTGGATATGCATTCCCTTTGCCCGAGCAATGATACTTGCAGTGGAATCAGTGGTGTTATGCATAGTCCAGTCATTAACTGCCATCACGCCAAACGAATTAGCAAAGCCGGGGCTGAGAATTACTTCTTGGTTGTGGGCTGCTCCACTGACAATTTGGTGCAGGTACAAAGATAGATTGAGCTCTTCCTCACAACTACTCTTACACTTCCCTACGTAAGGATCTAAGAGAGGAAGGGTGGCGCCCATGGCTATGGCCAAATTTGAGAAGACAAGGAAAACCACGACATGGCTAGCACGGGCCATCACTAGGATTCTCGAACTTGCAGAGAGGATGAGGATATGTCTACTAGTTCGGGTATGAGTTTTGGTACTGAGATATGAGTGGAAGAGACAACATATTTATAGAGTTAGTTTTCGACTCTGCCATAAAAAAAAATCACTTTCCTTTAAGACAAACCATGCATCTGTCTAGTAGATCATGGGTATACAAGTGCAGTAATGCGTAGGAGGCGAAACGTGGTGTGAAAAGGGAAGACTTTGGACGTCGGTACAGCTATTGAAATGAATAATGGTCCCTCTACTGATACAGTTATTACCGACTTGCAACTGAAATTATCACGAACAGAATAGCCAGCCAGCCTACAGGTTTGAGACCTGGTCATTTTCCAAGTTGTAAAAAGAGGACTCACAAAGTTTACATTATTTCTAGGAAACTTGGTGTGAAAAGGCAAGAACACCACTAGAGCTGCATTGCTACTACTGTGAGTACCGCTCCGCTCCCGTGTCTTCCCCGCAAATATAGTACAGCCGTTGAAATGAATGATGGTCCCTGTACTGAACACACTTGTTACCAACTTGCTACTTAAATGATTTTGATATAGTGATAACGCCTCTGGAGAAGCCCGTAGCTCTCTCATGTAGTCATTTTCAAAGGTAGACCACCCCGTGTGAAAAAGAAAGACGCGCCCCGGTCGCTCTCGCGGGCGGGCTGGGCGTAACCCTAGCCGCTAACGTCCGCACCCTTCCCTGCCTTCCACTCCCCTCGTCGCCGCCGGAGGGCGCCGAAAACCCGATTGGCATCGGCGGCGGCAGGCCCCTTTTCCCTCCTCCCTTGGTGGTAGTGGCGTGAGACGCGACGAGTAGGCGGGGAGCGTGGCGCCCCCGTAGGGTGACACGATGGCGCCTCGAGTGGCTGGGCTCTCGGGGTGGCGGTGCGATGGCAGCTGCGTGGCGGGTTCGTGGGGTGGGCGCGACGGCGTGGCTGGCTGGGCCAGGGCCATCAGATCCGGCGGCAGTAGCCGTGGGCTGGGGGCGCCGGCTAGCTTGGCAGGGCCGGCCTCCAGCAAAGTGGGTGTGGGTGGGCTGGCCTTGGCCTCCCCTGTTTGGACGGTGCTGGGGCAATTTGTCACCCTTCTCGGGCTGCCTTTGGCTCGGTTCCATCCGGATCTGGGCTGGATCCTGGTGGAGTTCATGTACCTCACTGGGATTAGGCTCCGCAGTCGCACAGTGGTGGCATTCGTCTATGAGGCGGCTGGCAGCTGTTGTGGCTTGGGCGGTGGTGGTTGGCCGTCGACAGCGAGTGAGGTGTGGGTCTGGGGGGCTCCTCCCTTCTCCTAGGTTTGGGTCGGTGGCGCGGGCAGCTCGCACCGCAGAAATGGCCAGGACTTGGGGGTCGTGCCCAGGCGGATCAGTTTGGCGCCCAGGGCAGGTCGGAGCTCTAGCTCTGGCTAGACGATGGTGGGCATGGTTCGGGTGGTGACCATGAGTGGTGAGGTTCTTCCCCTCATGGGTACAGTGGTCGATGACGACGGTATGATTTTTACTCCCAGTGCAGTCGGTCTCGTTGGTTAAATGTATGGTCGAACTTAGATCTCGGTAAGTGCGGACACACTACATTGTGGAATGAAAGGAGTATGTTCTATAAAAAAATCCGCAACATAACTTGTGTTGCAGAAATTACTGCAACACGATCTTTGTTGCAATGGTAGAAGGTGACATTTGGCTGCTCACTCTACCGATCCGACGTCTCGCGAGGCGGCGTATCTTCACTAGTAGAAAAAGGATCTAATGTGAGACACATTAGTGCCGGTTTGATTTTAGCCCGGTACTAATTGTACCATTAGTGCCGGTTCGAACGGCTATGCATTAATGTCGGTTCGTGTTGAACCTTTAGTACCGGTTCGTGCCATGAACCGGTACTAAAGGGGTGATGGCAGGCTGGCGTCAGGCCGGGGCCCCACGATCACCTTTAGTACCGGTTCGTGTCACAAAGCGATACTAAAGGGGTAACCTTTAGTACCTTTAGTGGCATAAACCGGTACTAAAGGGGTCTGACCTATAGTACCGGTTTGTGACACAAATGATAAAAACTGCAAAAAAATAAAATCCTTTGAGAGGTAGTTATATTACTACATCTACTAGTTAGGAAAATTTGAAAACTTAAATTTGGACATATTTTGCAAAAAGTGTAGGAAAAATGTAAAACGGCTATAACTTTTGCATACGATGTCGGAAAAAAACGTATAATATATCAAAAAATTCAGCACGAAAATCCGCATCCGATGGAGACTACCTATGGCCTGTTTGCAAATTTTAAGAATCGTCAAATTCCAAAAGGAAATAAAGATATGGTCAAATTTCAGTTTTTTTAAAAAAATTGATTAAATCTGGTCAAACTACTTATTCAAGAAGTATTAATGTTACTACATAATTATTCAAGAATATTAGTGTTACTAAATAATTATTTTAAATTTTTAAATTTTGGTCAATTCTGGTCAAACTGTGGTCAAACTATGGTCAAACTTATTCAAGAAATATTAGTGTTACTAAATAATTACTGTTTTTTAGAATAATAGTTTCAAACTCAAACGGTGAGACGTGTGACCTAATGCTCAAGCTAAACTGCTGAGGGTTAATAGGATTGACAGCTTACATTTGTCAGAAAAACAACAAGTGCAGACTTGGAATGTAGGGGGAATAGAACTCCGAAGTTAAGCATGCTCAGGCTGGGGGAGTGAGAGGATGGGTGACCGGCCGGGAAGTCAGGCGATTTGGAATGAGTGATCCACACTTGAGCAGTTAAGAGAGGTGATTAGAGGCTAAATCATCAAATAATTCAGAAAAATTGAAAATTGAAAAAAAATCAAAAGATCCGGCAGCCAACGCGTAGCAACGCCCAAAACATCTATAGTATTTCTGGGAAATGAGAGTGAAGGGACATAAATAGCGATATCCAGAGCATGTAGTTTCTCAATCTTTTTAGAAACAACCTCTTCGGTATGCTTCCACCTTCTCTCTAAAATTGGTCGTCAATAGGAAATTTAAAGTAGGGTTTAATACGTTCAACAGAAACAACCCGGATGATATCGGAAGCACGTTCTCCAAGTTGTATTGTCTTGGCTTGGGTCCTAATCACTTCACAGGAACCGTCCCTTCCTCAGTATCCAACATATGTTCCCTTACATCACTTGCCCTGAACCCTAATAGATTTAGTGGGTACGTGCCTCCCACATTGGGGAAGCTAGGAGCTCTGCAATCTCTGAACTTGGATGACAATAAGTTTGAAGCGAATGACAACGAGGGGTGGGCATTCATCACTTCTTTGGCAAACTGGAGTAACTGGAACTCAACATCAATCCTTTTGGAGGAAAACTACCAGGTTCAGTTGTGAACCTCTCAACGACTCTCTGGTACTTAGAGTTAATGGATAATAGGATCTATGGGAGTATCCCTGAGGACATCAGCAATCTGGTTAGTCCAGAAGTACTTGGGATAGCAAATACTTTCATATCCGGAGTGATTGCAGAGAGCGTTGGTAAGCTAGAGAACTTGGTCGCGCTAGGTTTGTACAACAACAGTTTGTCTGGGATCATACCGGCATCACTAGGAAACCTTTCACAGTTAAATAGGCTTTATGCCTATCATGGCAACTTGGAGGAGCCAATTCCGACAAGCCTGGGAGAGTTCAAAGATTGTTTTGTTCTTTATTTGCCAAAGAATTACCATCTTAATGGTTCACTGCCCACAAAGATTTTAAAATTACTCAACTTTTCTTGGTATTTGGACTTGTCACACAATTCCCTTACTGGTCCCCTACCTAATGAAGTTGGTTGTTTGGCAGATCTTAACCTACTAACTCTATCAGCAAACTGGCTGTCTGTCAAGATACCTGAAAGTATTCAAAATTTCTTGGTGTTGGAATGGCTATATTAGACAGCTATTTGTTGAGAGAAGCATACCTCAGTCACTAAGAAATATAAAGGGGCTCAGAGTATTGAAATATAAATTGTCATTTATACAAATAAACCACTACGAAAGTGAGCTACTGAAATGACAAAAGGAAGTACGTGTGGTTAGGAGAGAACGGTAAAAAAGGAACAAAGGAGTACCATTAATCAAAAAAGAAGATTAATCGAAGGAACAATGCCACATCAAAACTATTCGCAGATCAATACTCGCTCAATTAACCCTTACAAACTTAGCTTTAGTGGGAAGAAGAAATGCAAAGAAACAAAGACGTGTGGCATTTTTTTCAAAAATGAGGATTATCCCCGGCCTCTGCATCAGAGTAATGCATGCAGCCCCTTTATTAAGCAAAGTATCCAAAAGGCCTGTGGTCTAGTACAAGCTCTAGCTGAGCTTAAAAAGTAATCAAAAGGAAAAAAGATACCACAACCGGTCAAAATAGAAAGAGTTGACTAAACACCTAGCCTATTAGTGGACCGTTATCCACACTGGCTGTAGATATCTTGATCTACGGTCTCTCATCAGGTAGTCCCAGTAACCAAAAGCTCACGTGTGAGCATCCAACTTCTTCTTCTGCTGCTGCTTCTTCTTCTTCTTCTTCCACATGTCAGTTGACCGTTATGACAAGTGGGGCCCACAAGTAACCGAAGAGGCTCATTAGTTGTCTGTTATGACAAGTGGGGCCCACATGTCAGCATCCACCTTCTTCTTCCTCCTCCTCCTCCTTTCTCTCTATGTGGCATTTCAACAAACACTTACTATGCATAGGTGAACGGCGGCAGCAAGGGCTCTCGGATCGTGCAGGCCATAGAATAGACCTGTCAGGAGCGCGTCCACGCCGGTGCTCGGTGTGTTGCACATGATGTAGCTAGGCGGCAGCTACATGTGACCTCTAGAGCCTGCACGCGACCTCCAGAGCCGGTGCTGATCTGCGACAGCATGATCCTCCCGGCGTTTGGGTACCGCTGGGCATGGGCGTAGCCCATCTTGCCGCCGAGGAGGCCGCCCAAGGATGTCGCGACGCCGAAGACCGTCATGCAAACCGGATGGGTCCCCGTGGCTGAACCTGATGAGCTTCAGCCACATGGATAGGAGTGACATCGCCAACCACAGGAACGAGTCGCCCACGACCGGCGCCACGAAGATCTGGAACTCCGGGATCTGGATCACTGACTTGGCCTCCCTGAGGAGCTCCTTGGCCTCATCCCATGTAGACCGTTTCTCCGCCGTCGGTGCTATGTCCATCTGGAAGTTGGGGTCGACGGCGAAGAACCACGAGGTGCAACGGGAAGCACCAGCCCTCGATACGGAAAATGGTGGTCGACGACAATAGTAGGGTGGAGAAGCCCCCAAAGATGGTGGTCGGCGTGAGCAGCAAGTCGGAGGTCACCGATGCATAGTAAGTGATTGTTGAAATGCAAAATAGAGAGAGGAGAAGGAAGAAGTTGATGCTGACGTGTGGGCCTTACCATTCAACTTAGCGATCAAAATAAATGGCGTTGACTTTCCTGCCACATCAGCCCCGACGGGTGGATCTCACTTGTCATAAATGTTTTAAAATCGTCTAAAAGGTCCTCAATTTTTTTAAGTTTTTAGTAACAAACTAAAGAAATTTTGGTACTTTTCGGTCACTTTTTAAAGTATGACGCATACCCCTAATGTGGTAATTTTTTGACAAACAGTCTCTACATTAGAGGTTTAAATTCTTGGTATGCTACATATTCTGTTCATAATACAGTATTAAAAATACATTTATGTTGGAAATGCAACATTGAAATCTCAATCCCTTGCTTTTATTTGTAAAGTCCACAGTGATCAAACCCCAAAGATCGAACCACCTTAAGACACTTCTTTTGGCATAATCGGTCAAAATGAAATGGCTGACATAATGCAATATGCTTTTGCAAACTTCACGAAAAAAATTCTCAATAGAAAATTCAGATTATAAAAGAAATCCAGCGACAAAGACAGGCGAATACACGGATCTATCCATGTACTGTACATAATCATAAATAAGAATGGTTGTGTGCATCACATTGATGCAGAGGCCGGGGATTCTAAACTCCTTGAAAGAAATCTATGTTCCATGTACATAGTTCAGGTTGTACTGATTTTTTTGATAGAAAAACATGTGCGGCTGTGGAGCTCGTGGCACGCGAGGCCCCTCATAAACAGAATTCCGAATGCTTCGACGGTTCCGAAAGATGCTCGTATTTGCATTATCTCAGTCCGATTGCCATATTACATTTCTCGGACCTTCTAGTCTTCCACCTCCTGATGTGTTCTGATAGGCCAGGGACGTTATTAAGCTGTGTTGCAACTGTCCAATCTGCAGTTAAACGTCAGGCATGATCTATATTTTTGTGTCTGAAAAACAGTACTCCAACTTTCTGTCGGAACTTGGGTTGATTCGTGTTGCTAACTCATGTGTAACTTCTGATTACGACAGCAGTTCAAGTCTATGTTTGGCAACGGTTTTCTCATCTCGGCTTGGCCACAAACAGGCCACAAGATTCAGGCGTCCAGGCTGATCACAATTCGTAGTTGTTGATTTTTTTTTTATGTAAAGAGGGAAATAAAACGAGATCTGAATATTCATGTTAAAATGCCTATGAAATTGAGAGCATCATGTTAAAACTTTGAAACATGTGCAAATATGAAAAGCCATATAATAAGTAAGATATCAAATTTCTTAGGTATTAAGAAGTGATCTTTGACCTTACAAATATTCACTTATGCAGCTCTGAATATTGAACCTTATAAAGTCTGAGTTTGTATTAGGAGAGTGTTGTATTATTCCTTAAGACCTTTTGTTTTCGGCTCTTGTTGTATCTTACATTCTTAAAAAGTTAGTCCCAATTCTCTCAACATGCAAAGTGTCCACCTCAACGTCCCCACTAAGGCCACACATTTAAGTCTCTCCCACTAAACCATGCAAAGTCTGCCACATAAGCAAACTTATAAATTACAATTATTTTTTCATTAGTCTATGCATGTAACGCTTCCATATTATACATGCATGTTAGTCATCCTACAAATTTTTGTTCAAAATGATATTTTTAACAGTATTCACAAGTTTTATTCTATTTTTAGAGACTTTCTTTTATTAATTGTCAAGCTTAATTTTTATCGCGCTCCGAGTGTTCACCAATATTCACGCTGCACCGTTACCGCAGAACATCTACTACCGTGTCATCGCCGTCCGTTAGGGGGGGCACACCCCGAAGATGTGTGCTGCCTTTTTAGACATGCCACCACACCGTACGGCATGTATGAGGACCCGGTGCGACGCTTCGGTGGCATTGCTACCTCCAGGGCCGCGGTCCCGCCTAACCCTAGAGCGGTTGACCACGAGATCTAGCCACTTAACTTTCACTGGACGGGCTTTGACCAGTGGACCTCTCCGCCCGGTTGTGTTAGGTCAGCCCATAGGAACACTTGGGAGCAACATCCGGGCCAAACTCACAGCAAGATCCCCTCCGTGTAGACCCGACGCAGCCGTTTCCCCTCTCCAGGTGCCAGCAGCAGCGCCGTCCGTGAGGGGGGCCATACCATGGAGACATGTGCCGCCTCTTCAGACATGCCACCACACCATACGGTATGTATGAGGGCCCGATGCAACGCTCTGGTGGCATTGCTACCCCCAGGGCCCCCGCCCCGCCTAACCCTGTAGCGTTTGACCACGAGATTTAGCCCTTTGACTTTGCACGGAAGGTCTTTGACCAGTGGACCTCTCCACCCGGTTGTGTTAGGTCAGCCCATACGAACACTTGGGAGCAACATCCCGGCCAAACCCATAGCAAGATCCCCTCCGTGTAGACCCAACGCGGCCGTTTCCCCCATCCAGGTGCCGGCGGCGGCGCCATCCGTGAGGGGGCCACACCCCGGAGACGCGTGCCGGATGTTTGCAACCGCCACAACACTTTCAAACTTGTGAGAGGCCACCTACGCACGATTTGGCAGCATGCTAGCCCCCGGAGGTCGCCGGCCAAAGTCGTAGACACGCGGAGAGCAATCCGCGTAGAGGGAAGTGTTGAGATACTTCTCCATCACCAAAAATTATGAAAAATTACCATCAGTCCTATAGCACATGTGCCAACGTCGTGTAAAAAACTCATGATTTTATCGCGCTCCGAGTGTTTACTAATATTCACGCTGCACCGTTACCGCAGAACGTCTACTACTGTGTACGTTATCGCCGTCCGTTAGGGGGCCACATCCCGAAGACGTGTGATGCCTCTTTAGACATGCTACCACACCATACGACATGTATGAGGGTTCGGTGCGACGCTCTGGTGGCATTGCTACCCCTTAGGCCCCGGTCCCGCCTAACCCTGGAGCGGTTGACCACGAGATTTAGCACTTTGACTTTCGTCGGACAGGCTTTGATCAGTGGACCTCTCCACCCGGTTATGTTAGGTCGGCCCATGGGAACACTTGGGAGCAACATCCGGGCCAACCCATAGCAAGATCCCCTTCGTGTAGACCTGACGCAGCTGTTTCCCCCCTCCAAGTGCCAGCGGCAGCGCCGTCCGTGAGGGGGGCACACCCTGGAGACGTGTGCTGCCTCTTTAGACATGCCACCATACCGTACGACATGTATGAGGGTCCGGTGCGACGCTCCGGTGGCATTGCTATCCCCCAGGGGCCCCGCCCCGCCTGACCCTGTAGCGTTTGACCACGAGATCTAGCCCTTTGACTTTGCACGGATAGGCTTTGACCAGTGGACCTCCCCATCCAGTTGTGTTAGGTCAGCCCATACAAAAACTTGGGAGCAACATCCCGGCCAAAC
The DNA here is from genome assembly GCA_034509565.1 of Triticum monococcum. NCBI lineage: Eukaryota > Viridiplantae > Streptophyta > Magnoliopsida > Poales > Poaceae > Triticum > Triticum monococcum. Next base: position 22,358,703 of record CM067842.1, on the reverse strand, counting down.
CCACAGCAAGATCCCCTCCGTGTAGACCCGACGCGACCGTTTCCCCCCTCCAGGTGCCGGGGGCGGCGCCGTCCATGAGGAGGACCACACCCCGGAGACGTGTGCTGCCTCTTTAGACATGCCACCACACCACTCGGTTGTGGTAGGTCATCCCATAGAAACACTTGGGAGCAACGTCCCCTCCATATAGACCCGATGCGGCTGTTTCCCCCTCCAGGTGCCGCCGGCGGCGCCGTACGCGAGGGGGGCACACCCCGGACGTGAGGGGGTCACACTTCGGCAGCTGTATGTATGTTTATATTTACACATGCTACATGTAAGTTAATCAAATAATAATACATAAAAACAAAAATTATATATGAAAACGAAAAAAATAACTATGCCGACAGCACTACTGTCGGCATAGCTACGGCCAGGGCTTAGGCAGGCGGCGGGCCGCGGATCGGTGATGTGGCATATATGCTGACGGCTGTAGTCGGCATTTACGCTGGTTGGTGCGCCCCGGATCGGTGACGTGGCATGCGTACCTATGCCGGCGGCCGCCCGTCTCTACCGTCGAAATAGTTCGGATGCCGTTAGCCACCCGTCACGAGTGGGGTCGCCGGGCCCACAAGTATGCCGATGGCCCGTGTATGCCGACGGCTACTATCGACGTGCTCTTATCTAGGCCGACGGCCTATATCGAGGTAGCCTAACGGCCTGGATACGCCGACAGCCTAGACCTGGCTGCCGGCATATCTCTGAGTAGGCCGATGGGGGCCGTCGACATTGTTTCGGCCGTCGGGGTAGCCCCCTGTTTCGGTAGTGATTTGCTGTAGTTCCCCTTGCGTTAGAACCACCGCCGTGAGGTTGTTCGCTGCCGATGCCGGTGGGAGGCTTCGGTTTGGGTTTCCCCTTGCTGCCCTTTGATCCACCGCCTGACGAACGTCCACTTGGTTGCCATCGCCTTTCTCGCTGGAGTCGCGTATGTCGGGGTTGAGGCGCTCCTCAATGGCAAGAAAACGGCTGGCCACCTCCGCTATTGTCATAGATTTGAGATCAATTAGTGTTTCAATTGAGATGGCTACCTGGGCATAGGATTGCAGCACCACCCGTAGGAATTTTCTCACCGCCTTGATCTCATCGACGTCGTCGCCGAGCTCCTGAAGGTCGCCGATCAGGCCGGTGAGGCGAAGGGCGACATTGAAGGAGAGCGCCTCGAAGTCTCGGAGTAGTGCCTGAGCCCTCGATTCACGCACATGTTCCATGCCCATGCGGAGCGTTCACCATGTTCCAAGCCTCCCTAGCCGAGGCCTTGCCTGCCAAGGTCTGGAGCATCTCCGGCGGTCCACCGCGGAGAATCACGCCCAATGTTGAACGATCATCAGGATGATCGGCGTCGCGTGACTCGACCACCTAACACGGACGTGCAGCCTGCAGGCCGGTGTACTTTCATCAGGATAGACCACTCGACGTAGTTAGCACGAGTCAACATCGGGATTAGGCCTCCGCCGCCGCCATCTCTGATTACCAGCTCGTGGATGACCAGCTCCCGCCCACTTCGCCGCATGGGGTTTCGTCCCTGACGAGCCACCGGCGAGGGCGTGTTCCTCCGGCACGAGCCGGGGCCCTGCGGCGTGTGCAAGCCGCCTTGTTCTGACATTCTCTTACTGTAGCTCTGATGCCAATTCGGGAACTGGTTCCACGCTGCATGGCCTTTATTTAGCTAAGAAAAAACTAGAGGATAACTGACATCTCAACGGGATTATTTGCTAACAAAGCTTCCTTCCAATGATTTAGGATCAGTAGAGGTCCCTTCTGCATCATTTGGATTTGATTTTATCATCTTGATCTTCCTCTTGGGAGGTTGCAGCTTCTGAGGATCAAATTTAGCCTTTCTACCTAGTCTCTATGACAAACACTTGATCTTTTGCCACGTGATTGATCAACTTCCATGTGGATCACTTTTCTCTTGATCATAGGCAACATGCTTTATCCTTTGAAAGAGGTAAAATATGATGTTGAAATTTCCTGGATTTTTATTTTTCTCCAACGTTGGGGTCTGAAGTGCTTCTAAATACATAATTTGGTGTAAACTTGCAGTAGTGGAAAACATAGGTTCGCCACACACATAGCATTTCATATTTTCATGCCGTACATTTGTTTTTTATGTACAGTCTCGTAATCTGGATTTTTGTTTTGCAGAGCACCTTGGAAATGAACATAAGGATAAAGAGAAGCAAAGCACGACCGTGGATATTTATAGTCTCCATACGGTAGGTGATGTGCCTCACATATTAACATGCTTAAACCAACATAGTAGTGGATGATACTTGTAATCAGGTTGGGTGATCGTGATCTACTGTATGGTTTAGGAGACCACTCACTAGTAGAACATAGGGCTTTGGTTCAGGCTTGGCCAGCCCATTAGTCTCGGTTCATTCACGAACCAGGATCCATGGGGGCATACGTCCCGGTTCGTGTGCCCAGGGGGCCGGCCGGGCCTCGTGAGACATTGGTCCCGATTCGTCTGGACCATTTTGTCCTGGTTCCACACACGAACCGAGACCAATGGGCCTCGCTCCTGGCCCACAGCCATTGGTCTCAGTTCGTGGCTGGAACCGGGACCGAAGGGTGGCCATTAGTTCCACGTGTCCGGAACCGGTACCAATGATGTGGCTATATATACCCCTCGCCCGCGAGCAGAGTACTCCACTGCTATGTTTTTTTCTGACCGGGAGGGCTTTGTGGTGCTCTAGCTCACCTCCTATGCGCATGAGGTGTTCGATGAAATGGCCGAGCCACACTACTTAAGCTTTCTCCTATCCAAACTCGACCTCCAAGCTCCATTTTTCTCAAGATTTGTCTAGGTTTAGCGGTCTGTCATGTCCCGTCCCCGTCTTCACCGTCATCGATCGCCCGCGCCGATCTCGTCACCGGCACCACCTTGGTGAGGCTCTTGTTCTTATCTTCTTTTTAAAAGAAAAAAAAATCTTACTTGTATGATTAGATAGATACTTGTCTAATTTTTTTTACTTTTGTTATTGCTTGTTATTATATAGTGCGATGGTTTTGGTATCCGCCTCCGTCGGCCCTCGTTCTGTCTATGATTCGGATGTGGTATATATTATCTTTTATAACTATTTGGTTCATTTATTATTTATGACAATTATGACGACCAACGTGACATAGATTTTATTTATCTAGGAGGTATGTGAACCTGAAATTCCAACCGACCCTATTGTCAAGAGGTTAAATTTAGTTGAAGAAGAAAACAATTACTTAAAGAAAAAAATAAAAAAATGAGAAGGAGAAGATGACATTGGAGTTGAATGTTGCGGATGTCATCGATGATCACAAGATCAAGATGGATGCAATGTGCTTGAAGATTAGAAAGATTAGAAAATATGTCATTCATACCGAGGTTTGGTATCATTATGTCGTTGGATCAATTGTTACCTTGGTTGCGATTATGATCGCATTTGTTGTTGCATTGAAATATTTTACATAGTTTCAATGTATGGTTTAATTAGATGCTCCGAAGAGCTATATGTTGTTCAATGAGAACTATGTATGTATTTTGGTTTTAATGTGATGATGAACTTCTATTAATTTGGTCACTTATCTATTCATGATATTCTGTAATGGTTTTTGACACACTTAACTATATATAATGCACGCAGATGAACTGGCAATGGATGTACGGTGATAGACACACCTTCGAGTACATTAAGGACGTGCATAATTTTCTCGAAGTGGCTGAGGCAAACAAGAAGAATGGTTTTATGTGTTGTCCATGCCCTATATGTGGGAATACGAAGTATTACTCTGACCGGAAAATCCTTCACACCCACCTACTTTATAAGGGTTTCATGCCACACTATAATGTTTGCACCAAGCACGAAGAAATAAGGGTTATGATGGAAGACAGCGAAGAAGAAGAGGACGATGACAACTATGTGCCCCCTGAATATGGTGATGCTGCAACGGGGGAAGCTGAAGATCAAGATGAACCACACGATGTGCCCGATGATGATCTCTGTCGGGTCATTGTTAATGCAAGGAGACAGTGTGAAAGTGAAAAGGAGAAGCTGAAGTTCGACCGCATGTTAGAGGATTACAAAAAAGGGTAGTACCCCAATTGCGAAGATGGCAACACAAAGCTCGGTACCATACTGAAGTTGCTGTAGTGGAAGGCAGAGAATGTTGTGTCTGACAAAGGATTTGAGAAGCTACTGGAAATATTGAAGAAAAAGCTTCCAAAGGATAATGAATTGCCTGATAGTACGTACGCAGCAAAGAAAGTCGTATGCCCTCTAGGATTGGAGGTGCAGAAGATACATCCATGTCCTAATGACTGCATCCTCTACCGCGGTGCGTTACGAGGATTTGAACGCATGCCCGGTATGCGGTGCATTATGGTATAAAATCAGACGAGATGACCCTGGTGATGTTGACGGCGAGCCCCCCAGGAAGAGGGTTCCTGCCAAGGTGATGTGGTATGCTCCTATAATACCACGGCTGAAACATCTATTCAGAAACAAAGAGCATGCCAAATTGATGCGATGGCATAGAGAGGACCATAAGAAAGACAGGAAGTTCAGAGCACCTGCTGACGGGCGCAGTGAAGAAAAATCGAGAGAAAGTACCGGGCTGAGTTTGCAGGTGACCCAATGAACGTATGGTTTGGTTTAAGCGCAGATGGCATTAATCCTTTCTGGGAGCAGAGCAGCAATCACAGCACCTGACCCGTGACTCTATGTATGTATAACCTTCCTCCTTGGATGTGCATGAAGCGAAAGTTCATTATGGTAACAGTTCTCATCCAAGGCCCTAAGCAACCCGGCAACGATATTGATGTGTACCTAAGGCCATTAGTTGAAGAACTTTTACAGCTGTGGAATGGAAACGGTATACGTGTGTGGCATGAGCACAGACAGGAGGAATTTGACCTACATGTGTTGCTGTTTCTAACCATCAATGATTGGTCTGCTCTCAGTAACCTTTCAGGACAGACAAATAAGGGATACCACGCATGCACGCATTGTTTAGCTGACACCGAAAGTATATATATACATGGACAAATGCAGAAAGAATGTGTACCTGGGGCATCGTCGATTTCTTCTGACCAATCATCAATGTCGAAAGAAAGGCAAGCATTTCAAAGGCGAGGCAGATCACCGGAAGAAGCCCATCATGTGTACCGGTGATCACGTACTTGCTATGGTCAATGATTTACACGTAATCTTTGGAAAGCGTCCCGACGAACTATCTGTTCCGAATGACGCTGAGGGACGCGCACCTATGTGGAAGAAGAAATCTATATTTTGAGACATAGCCTACTGGAAAGACCTAAAGATCCGCTCTTCAATCGACGTGATGCACGTGATGAAGAATCTTTGCATGAACCTGTTAAGCTTCTTGGGCATGTATGGAAAGACAAAAGATACACTGAAGACACAGGAGGACCTGCAACGTTTGCACGAAAAAGATGGCATGCCTTCAAAACAGTATGAAGGTACTGCAAGCTACGCTCTTACCAAAGAACCGAAAGAAATCTTCTTTGAATGTGTTGGAGCCGACTCTCTCAGCCCTCTTTTCTCTTGGTTGTTTCACACAACACACACAAGAACACAAGGAATTTTGGTGTCGTACTATGTCACACAGCCGACATTTTCCTCTCTCTATATTTCTTCTTGTACCAAAACAAATATGCTTTACAGCCCTTAAATAGTACTCACGCACGCACACCGGGCACTACACTTGCCCACTAACCAGCCCACGCATGCACTAACCCAGGCCACTAACAGCACACGCACACATGCAGCTAACAAGAATGGACCTTATCTAACTACGGACCTTTTCTCAAGGTCGCAACGGACTCATCCATCCATCGGCTTCAACTTGTGCAGACCGTTGGCTTCTGACCATCATGCACCACCGTCTCACACGGCAAGCTAGCCAGCTTCACGCGGCAGCTCGGACTTTCTCCATGCATGCTTCTCCTATCTGAAACTACTGACTCGTACGTATCACACATACCTCCACACACACACATTTTTCTACCTCCAACTACAACATGCAAGACTGAAATAAACATGAAGATACATGATCAAGATTAAAAAGCTAACAATCTCCTTCCTAATCTTGATCCTTTACTTGTGACACAGCTTCAGAGAAGAGCTGGCTCATCCTCGACACCGAGCAGTGCCTTCTCCTCGTTGTCCTTCTTCTTCTCCGGACACTCCCAAGCAAAATGCCCAAAGTCATCACAGTTATAGCACTATACTTCACTCTTGTCTCTGCGCCCTCCACCACGGCCATGTCGGCGGCCACGGCCATGTCCACAATGGCCGCGTCCTCGCGATGAGTCATGCCCTCTCGCCATGAGGAGCTGCTCTTCTTCACATGCCATCTCCCGCCCCTTGACGAGCTTCTCGTGCGCCTTCAGTGAACCAATGGCCTCCTCCATGGCCATCTTGTTGGTGTCGCCGAACAAAGCAATCGATGACGCAACATTGATGAACTTGTTGGAGACGGCTCGGAGCAGCTTCTTCACGACGTACTTCTCCTGCATCGCATCACCAAGCTCATGGATGCGCCCCACGAGCGTCGTGAACCTCGCCGCGAAATCATCCACGGACTCCGCATCACCCATCTTGAGGTCATCAAATTCCGAGCGCGAGGATTGAACCCTCGCCTCTCGGACGCGCTCGACGCCCACATGCATGGAGCGTAGCGCCGCCCACACATCGGCTGCGTTCTCCTTCTCCGCAACTCGCAGCAGCGTCGAGTCGTCGATGGACTGGGAGATGATCGTCATGGCCATCTCCTGTATGTACAAGGCGTCGACAATGCAGCCATGTATGTACAAGGCGTCGACAAGGGCTAGGCGACGCCTTGTACATACATGGCTGCATTGTCCTATCCATATGGCAGAGTGGTGTAGGGTGCAGGTGGTGGAGGCACGGGGGAGTACATCATGGGGTAGGCTGCTAGGGTGATTTATTATATTAACATTGTAGTAACTGAAAGATGAGCTATTAAAAAATAAAACTACTTATTGATTGTGCCATGGTATCATTACATGACCACATCAATATGGTGTTAATTTTTTTAAGTATTATCCAAATGTTTTCACATATGTAATTTGCAAGGAGAAGATAGAGGGAAAACAAAATGAAGGGTGGATGGAGGAAGAAGAGAGAGTGAGAAGGACTAAAGAAGGGGAGGTCAATTATTGAGGCGCAAGTGTTACCAGCATTTTGAGACTTCGAGTGTTACTAGTTTTCACCTGGTAGCAGCGTCCACGAAGAGTAAACGCCGCTTACTGGTAAGACCCACACGCCTGCCAGTGCTCAGTCTGTCGTACGTCAAAGTAGTAGCGCTCCGCAAAATAGTACACACTGCTACTTAGGGTAACACTGGCGACGTTCGTTGGTCCGTCACACTTCTACTTATTTGTGGCGCAACGACTAGTTTCATGTACCGGGCTTGCAGCGTTTTTTTCCTCGGGAACGTCGCTATTGTCTTCACGTCTGCAGCGTCCCACTTTTTCCCATACTCTGCTGGTAGTTAGTGAAATTAGCGGGTGCGTTCTGTTTGAGCTGAACGCTGCTACTAGTAAAATTCTATAAGGAGTTTTCCTACTAGTGGATTGAGAGAGAGGAGGCACGGGTGCAAAAAGGCTAGCTATGACATGGCAAAAAGGGTCTTGCTGACATGTATATTCCTGGCGTATGGGTATTTGTTATCCCGGTGTTCTGTGGCGTCAAAAGTGGACCCACAAAGTATACTGATGGCATAAGGGAAACTGTCAACGCCAGCAGTAAGTTCACCTAGTCAGAACATTGGAACCCACATACAAGTGATGTTCTATAAAATGTCAACGCCACTACTAAGGCAATAGCGATGACATAAGAAATATGCTGACGTTGTGGCCAGTGGCCAGCCATTTGTCTACCACCGGGGGGGGGGGGGGGGGGGGGGGAGATCAAGGGAGGGAGGAAGAGGATAGAGATCTTGCAGGTACACATTGAGGACAACCATGTTTCTGAAATTTAATTGAGATTTGGTGGTAAATCATCATTGTGTTTGTTCCTAATATGTCATATATCATAACTTTCATGCCGAATATGTTGTAGAAATGTTCTTAGATAAATATGTTTTTAGCTCTTGATATTTTAGTATTGTTGTAAATTTATACATTCACATATCACTCCTAAAAACATTTTTAATCGGGAAAGAAAGAAAAAAATGAGAGTGTTTTAACGGTAATTTTTTTTGTCAACATAGCCTGTTGCAACACACGAACGTTCTACTAGTTGTCTTCAGTGGCGCGTGTCGGACTTACCGGTGCCACTAACGACAGATGGGTTCCAGCCAAGTATGCTTCTGGGTCCCATGGGTTAGTTGCGTGTATTACTAGTACGTTAGTTACGCTTGTACTTTTGTACCAACGACACCAATGTTTTAGAATAGGTAGGCTTCGACCCAACATGTAATATTCATAGAGGTACTTGGTCATGATCTTATGGTTGTAATCTTTCTCTATCCCCTCCTGTATTCTCTCTCTCGGTTTGAACCGAACAACCTTGTATGCTTATCTACGGGATATACCCTGCCCAATCAATAAAAACCGACACGCAGCTTCCCAAGGAAGGTAAGACGCTGCACGTACTTTCCACACAATGAAGAACAGTGATCCATGCACTGTAGTGGGAAACTCTTTTAACTTAATGTGAATCATGCACTGTAGTGGGCAAAGAAACAAGTTTCGTTCGGCGTACTTTCACGTGTGGGAATCCATTCCATTTTCGCATTCGGTTGGTTTGCAACCAAATTAAAGACGTTCAATTCCCGAAGAATGTTCTCTCCTCTCCCGCGTTGCACTATAAAAAACATGCTAGATAGTTCAACTAGGGCATACTCTCTCGCTAATCTTTCGCTCCCACTAAAGCACCAGAAGAAGTTCGCCGGGCAAGAAACCACAACATTGTTCATGTGGTGTCTTCACGCTTATACAATTAACATACTGCCGCTGAACCACGAGCAGGTGGTTCAGGATATTTTGAAGATGGTTTTTTCGGATGAATGACACTACACCGTCATGCGCCGGAAGGACGGTGCCATATTCGTGCAGTTTTTCCACACAAGCTCTACCTAGAGAGTCCATGGTTACATGTGGGCAGCGGCCCCGAGACCGTGACCTTCTATTCCGTCCCCTACGACGCCAATAACATGCCTCTAGTGTCGAAGGGGTTGATCCAGATAGCTTAAAGACAAATTTATCAATCGTCGCGCCGGTTGCTATATATTTTCTTATGTTATTTTCCTTTTTAAGTAGCCTTTCTTGCATGCATGGGGACAACAATTATATGATCTGTATGTATGTTCTATCTTTTTATATATTATAGAAGTGTTGCATTTGGCAATCGAATGGCTCTAACTGTATGTCTCTCTCCACTGATGACCAGCCGTGTCCTCATCCTCCCCGCCCCTCTCTGCCACATGGTGAATCTTCTCCGAAGTGGCCTTTTTTTCGAAAAGGGGGTCTCCCCGGCCTCTGCATCAGAATGATGCATACGGCCATCTTATTAACAAAGGTGTCAACAAGGTTCCAAAGTCTCCAGGCAAATAACAAGCAAAAGATAAATGCAGCTCACCCAGAGCGACCGACGGCTAGATACACAAGCTAGCCCGAAAAAGATGCCACAACCGGCTGGCTAAAAATAGATAGGGAAACTAATTGCCTATCCTATTACGTGACCGCCATCCAAACCGGTTGAAGATATCCCGAGCTACCATCTCCCAGCGGATAGATCCAGTAACCAAATGCTCCCTGGCCTCCATCGGAGTGAGTAGCGACCACGAACGAATCAGTGCCGTAGCTCGGAAAATAACCTGCAAAAAATGAATCCGTGATGTTCTGTTAAAAACCAAATCATTTCTGCAATTCCAGATAGTCCATAACAAAGCTTACATAGGTGGTTCTTCCTCAGGGGTCTTGACAACCATACATGGTTCTTCTCCTAAGATCTATAGTTTTGGTTCTAATCTTAGCTTACACTAGAACGCGGGATGGGGAAGGCTATATGCAGGGCAGAGATAGGGAGACCAACAGCGGGCCTGCCCCGCGCCCCCCTAACTTCATTGATTTAAGGCTAAATAGGCATGTCAATGGTGATTACTTGCTTTGTAGAATGTTGAATTTTGATGGGCCGGTCGTCCCCCAACAATACTTACTTGCTATCTGTAGTCTAATCCACAAAGGAGGGAAGTGGGGAAGAGAAACATGTGGACTTTCGGCCTGAAACTATGTGCAAGCACGGGCCGGATGTCCGGGCGGTCATCGAGGAGCCGAATGTCCGGTGTGGTGCCCGGATGTGCGGATCTGGACTTCTCAAAATCTGGAGGAGTTAAACCATTTTTCTGTTCATTTAGGAAGGGTTTAACCTTAACGCCTTTCAGGGGTTCCATTAGAGTTGCTCTAAGGTAATGTTATGCTGCTTGGCGATAAGGAGAAGCATGCAGTGCACATTTTTTTAAGATTTACAAGGACCGATTCCCCTGTTGTATTTCATCAAAACGAAACCATGTTCACATACTTGCAAAACTAAGGTTCGTGTGAGCAAATAGAAAACAGAAACAAGAAAGCATTACCGCTTTAAATATTAATATTATTTCATGATCATTCATCCAAGTCAGAAACCTAACCCCCCGCAAAAATAGAAGTCAGGACCCTAACATATCAGTAGCCAATGAACACCATATGCATGATCATATAGAAGAAATGCTACTGCAATTATCCAAGAAGTTTAGTACTACCAGCACCAAAACATATACTACGAAAGAAAACAACATGCGAGATATCAGAAGAACATCCTTAGGAGGCTAGGATAAATGGACATGGCTTGAGCACACCACCTTGCTCTTGCATCTCGATGGATGGAACAGGGAAAATGCTCTCTTGGAACAAATGCGAAGTAAGCCACCGTGCGTCTCCTCCCAAACATCCGGTAGAACTCGAAGTAAACCCCAAATAATCGGCGTCTTTGCTTTCCACAGTTCCTAAGAAGTTGCCATCGATGTTGCAATGCAACAGATGACCACGGATCAGATCGGTCAACAGCTCACGATCGTTGACCATCACAATCTTGGGGCAGTTAGAATTTACTTGTAAACCATCTAGCCGCTGCAGCGGCACCTCCACTGCCGACAAGTTCATCCGGAGCTTGAAGGTCCATACCTCAGACTCATAATCCTGCATCACTGAGAAATCTAGGTGGACGCCATCCACGGTGCTCCACATGGCAAGCGCACCATCCAACTCCAGCAGCCACGCCCGAGGGTCCGATGCCGCTGGAGGACGACGCATCCACCGGAACTTTTCAGTCACCGTGTCAAACACCATTATGTCGGCGGTAATCTTGGAGCACCGCCCCGTGTCCCAGTGCAGGTTGCCATGGTAGAAGATCGGTGGATTATAGGAAGAACCTAGCAACCCTGCCAGTAACGCATGATCTACAGAACGTGGCATAGCTGGCCAAGATGCATCAGATATCTTTTTTTGGTAGTTATAGACGGATCTTGGGTCGTCAGATCCCACTACAAGGACGTTGCAATGCACCTGATCCATATCCTCCGACCTCATCCAGTACAGCACCCGGAATTCTTCAGACGGGTGGTGCCGGTAGAAGCCGGCTATGCGGATGGTGGCAAAGGGACATCTTGGAAGCTGCAGCAGGGGAGAGTACTGGCGATTGGCCGGGTTGCAGACGAAGTAGTCTTTCTGGCGCATGCCAACGGAGACGACGAGGAGACCATCGCAGGCGGCCTCTAACCAGAGGCTGTCAGTGGTACGGCTGGTACGGACGACGGGCCAGAGCTTGCGATCGGAGCCGGCGACGACACGAAATGCAACGAAACAGTCGTAGTCGTCCCCGTTCTCTTCGGAGTAGTAGCACTCTGGAACATTTGGAAACATATTGATAAGGGGGAGCACAGGCTGGCGGCGGTGGTGTGCGACGACGAACTCAGGAGCGGAGGTGGCGCTACGCCAAGACTTGCGGACGGCACGGCACCGGAGGACATCCTTGGACGGCAACCGCACAAGTATCTCTTCCACGATGATGGACTCTGGCAAGTCGTCGAGGACGGTTGCCACCCTTCTGCCCCTGCCGGGCATCATGACCGACCGCCTCCCGGGTGCAAGTACGAACAACTGAGAAAACAACACGCCACCATTAAGCAAGAACACAGTGCAGCAGTAGTACATATCCTAAACAAGATCAGAGAAATGACTACTCACTTGATCTTTTAGATTCCAGCAGATGCAGCGTGATGACTGTGCGAGGTGGAGGAGCTCGAGCGAGGGAAGAGGAGTATGTATATATCGGGTGTGTTTTTCTTGGGGAGATGAAACGGATGAGTGGAAACCTAAGAGTTTCGGTGGAGAGTTAAATACAGCTTTAATCTGTATGCTACGTTCAAGGAGCACAGCACATTCGCTTGCGGCGTAGCCGTACCTTTTTGACTAGGAAAGGAGACCAAGGGGCTGGCTGGAGTAAACAAGGAGACTGACGTGCATGTACTGGGGATCAAACCACGTCTCGTCTTCACTGGGGTCTGTGGATACAAACCTACAATTGTTGATGCAGGGGAGGAAGAAATGTACGAGTAACTTGGATTTCAGAAATGCCAGAAAGAAAATGTATACATACACAAAGATGTGGGTAGAAGATATATGATACAGACTAGCAGATACTTCTATGTGGGAACTGAAGTGTCGCTCGGATGGTTAGGTTTCTTGTGGAGGAACCAATCCAACAAGGTCAAGTCCTAGACTTGGCATTGATGGTCGCACTTTTGTAGATTAATTTCAGGTCTCCCAGCGATGTGCGCTCAGTGAGAGAAGACTTCTCCGTGTACATGAATGCATTTGTGTCGATTTTGTCGATCTCAAGATGATGTATCAGCTCGGTCTCACTATTGAGAAAAGGCTTATAGGTGGCCCTTCAATTAGTGACAGACATGAACAGGAACCCGCCACTGCTATTTTGGAAAAGGACCAATTGCTTGTAATCTTATATTTACTAATTGGAAGCATCATACGAGACACCATGTTAATCCTAAAAAATAAGAAATTTCATCCGTCCAATTAACATTTAGTTCATTTGTAGCCATGAGATGAAAAACAAACGTGGCCATTGGATGAAAAGCAAACGTGCTGTCCTTGGTCTTCTTCTAGGCCTTCTTTGGTTCATAGGGTAAGAATATCATAGAAATAGAAAAATTATAGGAAGTGAGGTGGCATGCATCTCACTTCTTATAGAGAAAGAGATGTCACTTGATTCATATGATAGGATTTTTTTTTCATTGAGTCTAGGCTAATGTTTTTTTTTCTTTGAAATATGAAGGATTAATTCCTATTCTATATAGGAATAGGAATCCATTCCTACAAATCAAAGGGCTCCATAGGAATTTTTCCTATAAAAATCCTATTCTTTAGAAATCCTACAAGATTCCTCCGAACCAAAGGAGGGGCTTGAAAAAAGAATCTACAGGAGACGTGCTCCCCCTTGGTCTCTCCCCTCCCTACGCTTTAAAATAAAATCTGCAGGAGACGTGGAGACGTGCTCCCCTTGGTCTCCCTTTCTTCGGTTGAAATTAATGGGTTACTATACACTTAAATTAGGAAACGTACTAATGATGTTACCCATAAGTGCATGACATAACTAGGTAAGGCCTCCTTTGGTTTGTAGGAATGTCATAGGATTTTTATAGGATAGGATTTGCATAGGAAAATTTCTTTTGAGGTCCTTTGGTTTGTAGGAATGGATTCCTATTCCTATGTAGGATAGGAATCAATCCTTCACATTTTGGAGAAAAAAAAAACATTAGCTAAGACTCAATGGAAAAATCTATATCCTATGCATCAAATGACATTTTTTTGTCTATAGGAATTGAGATGTATGTCATCTCACTTCCTATGATTTTCCTATTCCTACAACATTTCTATCCTATAAACCAAAGAAGGCCTTAAGTATGTTGTGCGTACATGCATCCAGGTATGTGAAGTAGTTTTTCTACTCCAAAAAATCACCACGCATATCACAAAGCATATATGCGTGCAGTATACAAATCATGCATGTATTTATATCACACTTGCGTATATACTTCCAAATCTGTATGTGACACGCACAATCTTTTTATAAAATATTAAATAACCCACTTTCAAGAAAGTTGTAAATTAAACGGCAAATACATGTAATAAAAAATCCTAAAATATTGCTAAACTATACATGTGCATAAAAATTCCTAAAATACATTTTTTAAAATCAAAAAGTGAGGGCATGTACATTAAGTTTAATCGCACGACAATGGTGAGCGTTAAATTATGTAAAAATAATAATTTATTAGTAGCCAAAGAAAAACATTGCTATTACTTAGGATCAAGGACCAATTTCCCAAAATGTACAAACAAACTTTCAAAATTACATAGATGGGCATCCAATAATTTATGGGAACTTTTAAAATAGAGAACGACAAGCTTCTAGAAATTTACAAGACAATTAAAAAAATAAGACAAACTTCTAATGTTAATGTTGAAATTTTGAACATTGCGGTCCAAGTGAAAAAATGATTTGACCAAACAAAAGATCATGGTTAAGTGATGAGCGCTTTACTGGTGTGGCACCGATAATTTACATAGGTATATATCTGTGTGCATGTGCATGCATGTGTGATACATAGAGAGAGAGAGAGAGAGAGAGGGAGAGTTACAAAAGTTAGGAGCCGTATAATGGTGTCACCTCTTTATACACTATGAAAATACTTTTCTTTCTACAAGATTCAAACAAAAAAATACTTATATAAATTTTTTGTATACAAAACATTACTAGCCCATGCAGGAGCACGGATTGATGACTAGTAAAACATAACCGCCACTGGAATTACCATAGCAGTGACGGGTAGAAATAACCACCCGCCACAAGTAGACTTTCAAATTTGCCATCGTGATGAAAGTCAGGAGAGGCTGGCCCGAGGATATACCCGCGATTGGTGCAAGCACCAGTTGTGGGCAGAATATATGCTCGTCACAGATAGCTTGTGGTGACCTGCACAAAAAATAAATTCTACATATTCAGAAGTTAGCAGTGAAGGGCATTGGTTGACGCCCGCCACATGTATGTTAGGCCAAAAAATTTCCACGGAAATCATATGTACTAAACTAGAGTATTCTCAAATTTGAAGGGGGTCGACAAATCCTTAGGAAATCATATTTACTAAACCTATAATAGATCGTTTGTCCGCTACTTCAGGGAGAGTGTCTGGTTTCTACACCAAGTGCATTGAGTTTTTGTCGTAACGATCTCAAATTTTTACCACACCCTATAGATGTCCATGAAGAAACCATGCAAAATTTCATCCTTTTCCGAGCTCGTTTGCACGCTTAAAGCTTTTTGCCCTTTTTAGTTGCCCGGAAGTCAATTAATGTCGCAAAAATAGCAAATCAACTCAAAAAGTGTCCATTACTCATGGAAAAAGTTTGAAGCTCAAAAGATATTTAAAAAATAAGTTGTGTGTGTAAGGCGGGTCGGGTCTGTACACGTTGTGCAGCAAGTTTTTGTTGTGACGATCTCAAATTTTATTACACCCTACAGGTGTCCAATGAAGACATCTTGCAAAATTCCATCCGCTTTCCGAGATCGTTCACACGCTCAAAGCTTTTTACTCTTTTTAGTTGCCAAAAAAATCAATTAATCCCGCGAAAATAGAAAATCAACTCAAAAAGCGGTAAATTTTGAGCATACAGCTTCCAAAAGTGTCTATTACTCATGCAAAAAGTTTGAAGTTCAAAAGATATTAAAAAATAAGTTGTCTTTATAAGGTGGTGGGTTTTGTTCGAAACCGTAACACTTGGTGAAAGAGTGTCCGGTCTGTACACGTTATGCATCAAGTTTTTGTCGTGACGATCTCAAATTTTACAACACCCTACAGATGTCCAATGAAGACACGATACAAAATGTCATCCCTTTCTGAGCTCGTTTGTCCGCCTTTTGTAAATAAGTGTGAAGGTACCCATATGTGGCGGGTGACTTAGGCCTGCCACCACTTCTAATTTGATGTGGCGTGTATAGATCTGCGCCTGCCTCTTGAATTTAGTTGTGGCGGGCTATAAGGTGTGCCCGTCACTGGCGTTGGCACACATACCTTATCCATTATAACCCCCACGCTCCCGCAGCCGTCCACATATTATCCAAAAATCTTTCACCCCGTCTCTCTCGCTCCTCGCTGCCATCGCCATCGTCGTCGCCGCCTTCAACGTTTCCACTGTCGCGCTCGCCCTCCAGTGCCTACAATGTCGGCGTCATCCCCCTCGCCCTCGTCGTCCCCATTGCCCTTGCCATCCATTGCCGCCGCATCCACGTCCTCGCCCTCGCCGTCCGCCACCGCCTCGAACGTTCCTGCCCTCACCTTTGCCCTCGCCTTCCGCAGACTCCAATGTCCTCTGCATCCCCGTTGCCCTCAACGTCCGCTGCCATCGTCCTCAACCTCCCCGTCGTCTCCATCCGGCCCGGTAACCACATCTCCCTCTTTTATTGTAAATGTAGAGTGTAGTTGTTCTTATACTAGAAAAAGTAAGTACCGGAAATAGTTTGTACTAGTTATTAGATAGTGTGCATAATGCAGAGTGCATTTTTGGGGCATACCATATTATGTACAATTAAAAGTTTGTAGTAGTTATTCATGATGTAGGTGTTCATAAGGAGTGCCAACATTTTGGGAATAAGTTCCATTTCGCCTATTTTCTGGCACTCGGTATGTTGAATTACAAGCAAAATTATATCCACTACAGATTATCGTTGCTGCCTTGCAGGTGATCTCGCTGCCGTCACCAAAAATAAATACAGAAAATCAGTAATTACCATTACTATATGTTATATAGCCGGTTTGATAGTGGAGGACGGCAGTTGACCGCAGACCGTTGAACATTTCCAGCGTGTGAACAATTGCTTAGAGAACTACGTACGTACACTGATGCAACAGATCTCTATTCCTCTTTGTTTCCTCTGACACAAGTCCTCAGTTCAAGTTCAGCTAGCAATGCAATCAAACCAACAACACAAATAGCAGGTACAAGCACTTTTGTGACTCTCCTCCACCACCTGCCTCACCTCCTCCTCGTCATCATTCTCCTCCTACCAGCCGTCCCCGCTGACTCCGCGATATTGAGCATGACCAACCGATGCTCCTACACCGTGTGGCCAGCTGCTTTGCCGGTGGGCGGCGGCATGCGGCTAGACACAAGGAAGACATGGACCCTCAATGCCCGCTTTAACCACCGGAGGGCGCGTCTGGGCGCGAACCGGCTGCTCATTCGATGGTACAGGCAATGGGTCGTGCCAGACATGCGACTGTGGTGGCTTGCTCACCTGCAAGACCGGTGGTAAGCCACCGATCACGTATGCCGATTTCACGCTCGACCAGTTTCCCGGCAACAGTTTCTTTGACATCTCCCTCACCTACGGCTTCAATGTGCCCATGGAGTTCCTTCCCGTACCAGTCAAGGGAAGACCTGCGTGCAGCAAGGGACCGCGCTGCGCGGCCAACATCACGTCAGATTGTCCGGACGAGCTCAAGGCGCCAGGAGGCTGCAACAGCGCATGCGCAGTGTTCCAAGACCAGCAGAATGCTTCATACTGCTGCACCGGGAACACCTGTGTACCCAACAAATACTCGGCCTTTTTTGTACGGATGTGCCCGGAGGCATTAAGCCACTCCAGCATTGCTCCCTCAGAAACTGCATTCAGGTGTCCCACTGGAGTCAACTACCAGGTAGTCTTCTGCCCGCCGATTAATCTACCGTCTTCACCTCCAAGTCCTCCTCTTTCAACAAAACCACCAAGTCCTACCGACTCAGCCGCTGCTGTGCCATCAAGCACAGGATCCCTAGCCAGAAAAGTACACAGTACAGTTATTTCAATTTTAGTTGCAGGTTCCATAGCCAGTTTCATTTTAACCGTCTCACTCATCCTTTTCACCGTACACCGAAGAAGAACACGACGACGCCATGAGATGGAGGAAGAGGAGGAGTTCAGTAAGCTACAAGGAACACCAATGAGGTTCACGTTTCAACAGTTAGAAGTAGCAACTGGTAAATTCAAAGACAAGCTCGGGGAAGGAGGATTTGGGTCTGTTTTCGAGGGATAGCTCGGTGAGGAAAGGATTGCAGTAAAACGTTTGGATCGAGCTGGTCAGGGAAAGAGGGAATTCCTGGCAGAGGTTCAGACAATCGGCAGCATTCATCATATCAATCTAGTGAGGCTGTTTGGTTTCTGTGCAGAGAAATCCCATAGGCTCTTGGTTTATGAGTATATGCCCAAAGGATCCTTGGACAGGTGGATCTATTATCAAGATGACAATATTGCTCCTTCGTTGGAATGGAGGGTACGATGCAAAATTATCACTAACATAGCAAAGGGTCTCTCTTATCTTCATGAGGAGTGCATGAAGAAAATTGCTCATTTGGATGTCAAACCACAAAATATCCTCTTAGATGACAACTTCAATGCCAAACTTTCTGATTTTGGGCTATGTAAACTCATTAACAGGGATATGAGCCAAGTGGTTACTAGAATGAGAGGCACACCTGGATATTTAGCCCCCGAATGGCTGACATCACAAATCACAGAGAAGGCTGATGTTTACAGCTTCGGCATTGTGGTCATGGAAGTCGTAGGTGGAAGAAAGAATCTCGACACTTCCCGGTCTGAAGAGAGCATCCATCTTATTACCCTATTGGAAGAAAAGGTGAAGAACAATCACTTGGTAGATTTGATTGACAAGAACAGCAACGACATGCACGCACATGAGCAAGATGTGATTCAGATGATGAAGCTCGCGATGTGGTGCTTGCAAATCAACTGCAAAAAAAGGCCTAAAATGTCTGAGGTAGTCAAAGTCTTGGAAGGTACCATGGATGCAGAGAGCAACATAGATCACTACTTTGTTGCAACAAATGCAAGAAATTTCTGTATAGCTGGAAATGTGAGCTGCTCAGCTCCACCAGTAGCCTCAGATGTATCAGGTCCTAGGTGAAATGAGAAACTCAGCAAGACGGCAGTAAGATTACGAGACAGTGATAAGATTATGAGACAGTAGTAAGAATATGTGTAGAAAATGATCGAAAGAAAAAGGCATGCCTGTTGTATCTTCTATAATTAGTACAATCTGAAGCCCTTTATCTTTAGTTGATTTACCTGCATAATATTTCAGCATTGTAAACCTACTTGTTCTACAGCGCAGACTGACTCGTCTTCTTCCTTGGTTTGTTTAGTTTCTCTATATAATGCAGATCAGATCTGTTTCTATTTATTCTAGCTGGAACTAATAGCATGTTCCAAAATGCTCCAAGGCTCCTAGCCTTCGACAGGGGTCGCGACACGCCGGAAGGACTCCTACACCGTGCCAAAAACTGGCATGTTGTTGCAGTTGCCGCCAGTGAAAACGGCCGTGCAGCAGGACATGCGGATGGGTGAGGTCACGTAACGCCCATTGCTCAGGGAGCTCACCGACGCACCTGAGCTCGCCAGATCCCACGGTGTGCACGTAGTACATGGTCTCCACGGCGTCGCTGGGTAATCCCTTCCACTCCCAGCACAGCACCCGGTACGACCCCGATGGGGCGGGTGGTCGGGCTGCTGATATGGAACGCGCCGTAGGCGTAAACAATGACGATCTCCTCGGGCAGCTTTTGTTTTTTAGAAATACCTGTAATTTTTTCTTGAAAAATACTTGTAATTTATTCGTGTTAGTAACAATTACAGGTACTTGGAACTAAGATTCAAGAAAATACAAATTAACTCCTGAAAGAACATGCGGTGTCCCCATGTTTGGTTTTGGTAATTGATGATAATCTCTAGGGACTAATGGTTGCCTTGAGTTATATTTGAAGGTTTTGTCCATAGGCTTTTCTTGGAGTACATGTGTTGGTTTCAAGGAGAGTTTGTGTCGACCAAGGTGCTATTCAAGGAATTACCTAAAGATTGGTCTTGTAAGAGGTTGATCAAGACTAAGTTAAAGAGTGAATCAAGTTGATCAACCCACAAAGCGTAGAAGATGTACCAAGAGGGATCAAGTGATCCCATGGTATGGTGAGCATTGTCAATTACGCTTTGTGTACTAACCCATGGTCTTCGTGAGGGTTCTTTATGGGGTTAGGTTGCGGTGTGCAAGTTCAAGTGGAGCATCACGAAGATATCAAATGCTTGAAGCTTGCCGTCCTTTGTGGTGACAATGGACTTGTGAAGATGTGTGGAAGAGTGGCTCACCCATAGTGGAGTATGGGGGAGCAATCAACTAGTCTTCATCGAGTCAACCCAATCAAGAAAGGTGGTCCAACTTGAGGGAGTCAAGATCGTCATCATCTAGCTCAAGTGGACCATGTGCAAGGCAAAGGTTTGCCCTTGATAGGTTTTCTATTTTTCTGGTCTCATGATGGTAGTTGGGAGACCGGGTTATAGGATCGATTGTCGTTCTATCAAGGGGGGCTCTCGATGAGTAGCTTGATCGTATCGTTCGTAGAGAGCTCAAACCATTGCATCCTTGCATCATCCTTCTTGGTTCTTGTTTGGTTCTCTTTGTGAGTCTTAGAGCTTATGGTCATCTTGATGACAAGCTTGAGTTCATCGAAAACGGAGTTCGCATGCTTCTTCTATGATGTTTTCGATGTTGGAGGTTTTGCCGGTTCTTCTCGGTTGGAGGTTTCACTCCTCTATTTTTTGGCATACCTCCCCTGCCTCTTCTTACTATAACCAGTCGCTGTTTTGATGCTACTCGTCGTCTTGTTTTCAACAAGCTTGAGTTTGCTCAATTCGGAGCTCATATGCAGAAGTTGTGGCAGTTTAGGCTCTTTTGCATCCTCTGTTTTCTTTGTTGTGTTCTTGATAGCCTCAAGCGGTAGTACTGCTCTCTAGAGCGGTAGTACCGCTTGTAAGCAGCGGTACCGTGGCCCTGTGCCGCGCGTAGTACCGCTTCTTCTGGGGATGCGCCTTTTTCGTGTCGAGTTTCGCGGTAGTAGAGCGGTAGTACCTCTTATAAGCGGTAAGCGGTACTACCTCTCCACCCAAGCGGTAGTACCTCTTATATGCGGTAAGCGGTACTACCTCTCCACCCGAGCGGTACTACCTCTCTGCAGTTTTTCAGCTCGTGTTTTTCTCTTTCGTGTCAAGTTTCGCGGTAGTAGAGCGGTAGTACCTCTTATAAGCGGTAAGCGGTACTACCTCTCCACCCGAGCGGTAGTACCTCTTATATGCGGTAAGCGGTACTACCTCTCCACCCGAGCGGTAGTACCTCTTATAAGCAGTAAGCGGTACTACCTCTCCCTAGAGCGGTACTACCTCTCTGGCAGATTTTCAGCTCGTGTTTTTCTCTCTCGTTGGGGTGTTTTGACCGTGCTAAGCGGTAGTACCGCTCGTGGAGCGGTAGTACCGCTCGTGTGCGGGCTGAGAACATAACGGTTGGATTCGGGAGGCCCTATAAAAGGGGGTCTTCTTCCCCATTGAACCTAATCCTTTTAGCTCGTGTTCTTCCCCCATTGTTGACCTTCTTCGAGCTTTCTAACTCTCAATCCCTCCAATGATTCTTGCTAGTTCTTGAGGGAAAAGAGAGAGGAGATCTAGATCCACGTTTCCACCAATCACTTTCTCCTCTAAGTGAGGGGAACCCCTTGGATCTAGATCTTGGAGTTCTTCGTGTTCTTCTTTCGTTCTTCCTCTCATTTTCTTCCCTAGCATTAGTTGCTTTGGTGGGATTGGGAGAGAAGGACTTGGGCACTCCGTGTGCCCTTGCCATTGCATTTGGTGCATCGGTTTGAGTTCTCCATGGTGATACGTGGAAGTGAAGTTTGAGAAGCTTATTACTCTTGGGTGTTTGGGCACCCTAGAGCTTGTTCTTCTTGGGTGCCTTGGCGCCCTAGACGGTTGGTGGTGTTCGGAGCTCAATCATTGTGGTGTAAAGCTCCGGGCAAGCGTCGGGGTCTCCAATTAGGTTGTGGAGATCGCCCTGAGCAATTTGACAGGTACCGGTGACCGCCCCCAAGGGTTGCCAAAGTGTACGGGTTCGGTGACCGCCCCCAAGGGTTGCCATTTGTACGGGTTCGGTGACCGCCCCCAAGGGTTGCCATTTGTACGGGTTCGGTGACCACCCCCAAGGGTCCCTTAGTGGAATCACGGCATCTTGCATTGTGCGAGGGCGTGAGGAGATTACGGTGGCCCTAATGGCTTCTTGGGGAGCATTGTGCCTCCACACCGCTCCAAATGGAGATTAGCATCCGCAAGGGTGTGAACTTCGGGATACATCATCGTCTCCTCGTGCCTCGGTTATCTCTTACCCGAGCCCTTTACTTATGCACTTTACTTTGTGATAGCCATATTGTTTCTTGTCATATATCTTGCTATCACATAGTTGCTTATCTTTCTTAGCATAAGTTGTTGGTGCACATAGGTGAGCCTAGTTGTTTTAGGTTTTGTGCTTGGCAAATTAACCGCTAGGTTTATTCCGCATTTGTTAAGCCTAAACCGTAATTATTTTAAAACGCCTATTCACCCCCCCCCCCTCTAGGCGACATCCACGATCTTTCAATTGGTATCAGAGCCTCGTCTCTCTTTATAGGGCTTAACCGCCTAGAGAGTAAGGATGTCGACTAGGGGTTTAGGATTCTCTGACACTCTTAGTTTCGATGGCACAAATTTTGATGTTTGGGTAATTCGCATGCTTAATCTCTTTAGGGTCATGGACCCAAATTTAGAGCGAATTGTAGATATGGGTTTTTCTCCTCCAAAGGATCCCCAAAGATTATCCTTAGAGGATGAGAAAAACTCTTATCTCAATGCTCAAGCTTCTAATGTGCTTTTCGATGCTTTGAGCAATGTAGTTATATTTCAACTCATGCCGTTCCGGGATGCTCATGAGTTGTGGACGAAGCTTCAAGATAAATATGGAGTGCCCAAGATTTGTGGGGATGATTGTTCTCCCTCCACCTCCGGTCGTATAGTCTTCTCAACTTCTTCTACTTCACCTACATGTGGTTTGCCACAAGGTAATGATATGGTGAGTAGTGTTGGTCGCAATGATGATAGCATGCTTATTGTGGATGATCCTTCATCACTATCTTATTGCAATGCTCCTTCTTTGGGCTTTAACACTTCGAGCACTCCAAATGTCTCACATGCTTGTGTTGATAGTTCTTGCATATCATGTAGAAATTACTTGACTAAATCTCATGATGATATGCTTGCTATGCCTTGTTGCCATGATAAAAATGTATCTATTTTCTCGAGTTGTTGTGCTAACAATGTAGAGGAAACCCAACACTCCATGGAACAAGATGTGGTTTTAAATGGTGCTTCAAGGGATCCTACATCATCATCTATTGCTTTTTGCCTTATGGCTAAGGCTTCAAAGGTATCTCCTACTTTGAAACCCAATATGTCTCTTGATGATGATGTTGATGCTAATGATGATGAGGATAATAATGAAGAGAATGATAATGCTGCCTCCTTAAAAATTAAGGGGGAAATAGTTTTTCAAGCTCTTCATAAAAATAAAATTGCTCGTTCCAACTTCATGGAAATCATGTCCATTGCCATTGAGGGCAAGAAGTATATTGATGAGTTGGAATCTCGTCTTGAGGAGCATGAGGTCACCATTGATAAAATGGAAGGTTATGAGCGTGATTACGCAAATGAAATTGCGGACCTCTCTCAAGCTCTTGAACTTGAACAAACCACCAAGGAATCTCTTGAGGAGACTTTTGCTCTAGAATTATCTAGAGTGTGGGAATCTCATGATAAAGCTCTTGAGGTGGCCAATGATTTCGAAACTAAAAATGAGGAGCTTGAAGTTGCGCATGCTAAACTCCTTGAGGACTTTGAGCACCTCGAAAATGGCTCAAGGGTCATTAAGAGTGAGCTCATCAAACTCACCGAGTCTCATGCTCAACTTAAAGCTTCATATTCTAAAGAGCTTGCCAAGTTGTCTTCTCCTCTTGTTGCTAATGATGATGCTTGTGCTACTAACTCTATCTCTTGTGAAGCATCCATATTAAAGGAGAATGTTGAGCTAAGGGCTCAACTTGAGTTGCTATCTAGCAACTATGGGATGTTGGAAGAAAATCATGTAAAGCTCACAAGCTCTCATGATGATCTTCTAGTATCCCATAATGTGCTAAAGATAGCCCATGAGGCCATGCTTGCTAAGGTAACATCTAGTGAGCCTCATATGGATACTAGCACTACTTCTAGTCAAAATGCTATATTGCCATGTGCTAGTCCTTGTAATTCATCTACTCACAATGTTGGTACATCTTGTGATGAATTGCTTTTCTTGCCTTGTTGCTCTAACGATGAAGCTTATACTTCCTCTAGTACTTGTGTTGAGACTAACCATGTAGAGCAAATCAAAGAGCTCAAGGCCCAAGTCACTTCTTTGAAGAAAGACTTGGAAAAGAGTCATGAAGGGAAATCCACACTCAACAATATCTTGAGTGTGCAAAAATCCCCCAATGACAAAGGTGGACTTGGATTCAACTCCAATAAGAAGAAGAAGTCCAAGATGATCAAGAAGAAGGGCCAAGAACAAGTCAAGAATTCGGCCAAGATTATTTGCTTCAAGTGCAAAGTAGAAGGGCATCATGTTAGATCTTGCCCATTGAAGAAGAAGCCCATTAGTGACAAGCAACAAGGGAAGCAGCCACAAGTTCACTCTCATTCTCAACCTCAAGTTGAAGAAAGGCCTCTTCCCAAGAAGACTCAAGCTAATGCTTCTCAAGTTGAGAAATCAAGTGAGAAGAAAGTGAAGAGTAGACGTTGCTACCTATGTCGCGAGAAAGGTCACCTCGCTTCTTCATGCACTAGTGGTAACTTATCCAACCCAATTATTATTGATGATGTCTATTCTCTTGGGAAGGATAAGGTTGGCAATGTGGTTGCCAAGTTTGTTGGTACTCAAAGTGGTTTGAAGCAAAGAACCATTTGGGTAGCCAAGCCTATTGTGACTAACATCTTAGGACCCAACTTGGCTGGGGACCAACAAGCTAAAACTTGATCAATAGGTGATGTTGGAGGTCATTGGAGACTTGGTTATATCATGAAGAATTAAGGGGACTTCATCATTCTTATTGTCTCAAGCCAAGTCATTCGGATTATCAAGTTTCTATCTTATATCCAATGTTCCTCCTTGCGGTAACTCGTGCTTAAATTGTTTACATTGAAAGTTACTTGCCCCTTTGCATGTTTGGCTTTGTTCCTTACATGTGTTTGTATATGTTGTGCTTCCAACTTGTGTGTTGGTTTGCACATCATGTATGAGTGTGTCATGCGTAGAGCCTTTGTGCTTCTTCTCATATCTTAGTTGGCTCTTGTGAGAGATTAATGGAATATCCCATTGTGGGGGAGTGATGTGCTTTGTGCACCTCACAATCCTATAAATGTGTGTACATGAGAATACCATCTAGTATTGATATACAAGATTATCTAGTCGCTATGTGGTATGTCTTCTCATGAGAAATTCAAATTCTAAATAGTCCATTAATTTTCTCTTGTTGGATCCTTTAATTGCCTCTTGTTAAGTCTTTAATTGGTATCACATTATGGGGGAGTAATATGCTACGTGTATATTACTAGCCTAGAAAATGTGTACATTTGAGATATTGTCATCTAGCGTTGATATTGTAAATTATCTTGTTCCTAGGTGGCATGCTAGCTCTACAAGTTGCAATTTGCTTTTTGTTGGTGTGAAGATGATGTTGGATATCCTTGTTATCTACCACTGGGAATTATTTCCGTTTACTTCTTGTATTTTGACAATTGGTACTCACTTTTGTGGTAGATTTTATTGATCATCTTTACATTGGCTTTTGTTTTTTTTCCTTTCTCTTGCCAAGGTTTGTATCAACTCCCTTTGTCTTCCATACCACTTGTGGATCTTGTGTATTTCTTGATCTTGTCTAGTGTTTTCTAGATATAGTGAAAGTGGTGATCCCATCTTGTGCATTTTGTATTCAATGCAAATTCTCTCTAATGCACTAGTCTTGGGGGAGCTATCCTATTTTATAAAACACTCATCTTGCGATCCTTATCAAGTGTGTGTTGGTGGAAGGCAAGCTGTTTTCGTTTTGGTACTTTGTGCCATCATGAAACTTTGTAGAGAGCTTGGTTTGTTTGGAACCATCCTCTCTTTTGGGAGTTTGATGTCTCTTCTTTGTGTATATCAATGGATATCTCATTCCTTGTTCCAAGTGATGATTTATTCATTTGTATCTTTTCTTTCCTTGGTATTTCTTTGTCTTTTGGTATCGGTTCTTGAAAGTCTTGAGCATGCATATTTACTTCGTGTAGTATCCTTGGCATGCTTCCTTTCTTTGACCCAATATATAGGAGAATCTCCTCCTAGTCTCAAATTGGATGAGTTGTGCATGGAATTCATTTCCTTATCTATATGCACATATTTATGTGGAGTTTGTCCTATGTGTTGTTGGTTCTCTAACTCTTTGGTCCCAATGAGTTTGGGTATCATTTTGTTTGTGGTGTTGTTCTAGGAACAAGTGGAGATGCATTGGATGCTCGGCTCACTCACAAGGAAGGTGTTGTCACCATGTGCTTATTGGAGTCAAGCTAGGATGATCAATGAACTACTTTGTACCTTCAATTGGTATCTACTACATCCTTCCAATGTTATCTCGGTAACAAGTATCTTCATATACTCCATGCACACATTTCTTGCATCAACCTTGTGTAGGTTGTATCATGGCATGTTATTCATTCTCTCTTGTGTTACTTGTTTCCTTTCTCAAAGCATCCCAACAATGATGTCTTGTTGCTAGCTGTGATGTCTTTGATGTTCATGTGTTTGGAATTCATTTATATGCAATAAGACCATATCTAGCCTTGTGCCATGCTCTCAAGCAAATATCTTATTGGTATATGTATGACTTCCCTTTGGATATCTTGTTCCTTCATGTTGTAACTATCTTGGGTGTACATCCTTCTTTGTAGATATATATCATCATGATTTCGTCTACCTAGAACCTTATACACTTGAGAGAAATTACATCTCTAGATGATATCTTTTCTTTCACATCCACCTTGTCTTTCTTATGTTATTTCTTTGGTGGCTCCGTGAAAGCTTTTGCCTTGAGTGCGTGTCTTATCTCGTTGCATCTTGATGCACTCTTGAGTGGTGAAGATTATTTTCGTCATGCTTATCTTTACGAGGCTTTTGCCATCTTAATTGGTATCCCTCGTCTTGATGAGGCTTTCATCTTCTATCTTCACCACGGGTTGTCACAAGCATAGGTTCTTTATATGCTTATTAGTACGCTTGTGAACCCATTTACTTGTTGTGTGTGGGAATGATAGGCCTTGCACCGTGTTGCCTCATTCTTTCAAGACTTTATTGATGCTTAATGCTCATCCGTACATTAGTCTTCTCAAGTGCATTGCCTTGACTCACACACATCATTTTGGTTGAGCCCATGCTTAAGTGGCCTCTTTTACTTGTTGCTCAACCATGTGTTAGTTGTAAGTACTAGGCTTAGTTTCCTATATGCTCACTTGCACTTGTTGTAAGTTTCTATTGATTTTGGGGGAGCTATGATCCTATTTTGTGCACTTTGTATCCAAATACAAACATTCTTATGTGTGCACAAATCATGGGGAGCTTCTCTAGTTTCTCTAGAAGAACACTCCTGCTCATATCATAATATCTTGCTTTCTTGTGGCTCGTAGGATCTTTGGCCTAGTTGGTTCATTTGGTATCTCTTGATAGCCTGCTTCAATTGGTATCTTTTGATCGCTTGATTGCTTGTGTCTCTATCGATTATGTCTTTGTGGCATATCTTCTTTTAGCAATCTTTGGGCCTCAATATAGTTTCTCTTCCTCCAAGTATTTACCGTTGGATATGTGTATTGCATTCCACTCTCTTGTTGAGAAATACACAACTTATGGAGGAACTCAATCTATATTGGCCTTCTAAGCTTTTCGCCCATTTTGGCAATCGATGCCAATGGGGGAGAAGTTTCAGAGAGTTTTGTGGAGTTTTCAGAGAGTTTTGTGGAGAAGTCTTTAGAGTTTTCTCCTTGCTTTGGTTTTGTTCCTAAGCATTTGCATATCATACTCATGCATTATTGGTTGTTGCATTGCATGGTGATGCATAATTCCTTGTATTAAACTCTCTTGAAAGTGATTGTCATCAATTACCAAAATGGGGGAGATTGAAAGAACATGCGGTGCCCCCATGTTTGGTTTTGGTAATTGATGACAATCTCTATGGACTAATGGTTGCCTTGAGTTATATTTGAAGGTTTTGTCCATAGGCTTTTCTTGGAGTACATGTGTTGGTTTCAAGGAGAGTTTGTGTCGACCAAGGTGCTATTCAAGGAATTACCTAAAGATTGGTCTTGTAAGAGGTTGATCAAGACTAAGTTAAAGAGTGAATCAAGTTGATCAACCCACAAAGCGTAGAAGATGTACCGGAGGGATCAAGTGATCCCATGGTATGGTGAGCATTGTCAATTACGCTTTGTGTACTAACCCATGGTCTTCGTGAGGGTTCTTTGTGGGGTTAGGTTGCGGTGTGCAAGTTCAAGTGGAGCATCATGAAGATATCAAATGCTTGAAGCTTGCCGTCCTTTGTGGTGACAATGGACTTGTGAAGATGTGTGGAAGAGTGGCTCACCCATAGTGGAGTATGGGGGAGCAATCAACTAGTCTTCATCGAGTCAACCCAATCAAGAAAGGTGGTCCAACTTGAGGGAGTCAAGATCGTCATCATCTAGCTCAAGTGGACCATGTGCAAGGCAAAGGTTTGCCCTTGATAGGTTTTCTATTTTTCCGGTCTCATGATGGTAGTTGGGAGACCGGGTTATAGGATCGATTGTCGTTCTATCAAGGGGGGCTCTCGATGAGTAGCTTGATCGTATCGTTCGTAGAGAGCTCAAACCATTGCATCCTTGCATCATCCTTCTTGGTTCTTGTTTGGTTCTCTTTGTGAGTCTTAGAGCTTATGGTCATCTTGATGACAAGCTTGAGTTCATCGAAAACGGAGTTCGCATGCTTCTTCTATGATGTTTTCGATGTTGGAGGTTTTGCCGGTTCTTCTCGGTTGGAGGTTTCACTCCTCTATTTTTTGGCATACCTCCCCTGCCTCTTCTTACTATAACCAGTCGCTGTTTTGATGCTACTCGTCGTCTTGTTTTCAACAAGCTTGAGTTTGCTCAATTCGGAGCTCATATGCAGAAGTTGTGGCAGTTTAGGCTCTTTTGCATCCTCTGTTTTCTTTGTTGTGTTCTTGATAGCCTCAAGCGGTAGTACTGCTCTCTAGAGCGGTAGTACCGCTTGTAAGTAGCAGTACCGTGGCCCTGTGCCGCGCGTAGTACCGCTTCTTCTGGGGATGCGCCTTTTTCGTGTCGAGTTTCGCGGTAGTAGAGCGGTAGTACCTCTTATAAGCGGTAAGCGGTACTACCTCTCCACCCGAGCGGTAGTACCTCTTATATGCGGTAAGCGGTACTACCTCTCCACCCGAGCGGTAGTACCTCTTATAAGCAGTAAGCGGTACTACCTCTCCCTAGAGCGGTACTACCTCTCTGGTAGATTTTCAGCTCGTGTTTTTCTCTCTCGTTGGGGTGTTTTGACCGTGCTAAGCGGTAGTACCGCTCGTGTGCGGGCTGAGAACATAACGGTTGGATTCGGGAGGCCCTATAAAAGGGGGTCTTCTTCCCCATTGAACCTAATCTTTTTAGCTCGTGTTCTTCCCCCATTGTTGACCTTCTTCGAGCTTTCTAACTCTCAATCCCTCCAATGATTCTTGCTAGTTCTTGAGGGAAAAGAGAGAGGAGATCTAGATCCACGTTTCCACCAATCACTTTCTCCTCTAAGTGAGGGGAACCCCTTGGATCTAGATCTTGGAGTTCTTCGTGTTCTTCTTTCGTTCTTCCTCTCATTTTCTTCCCTAGCATTAGTTGCTTTGGTGGGATTGGGAGAGAAGGACTTGGGCACTCCGTGTGCCCTTGCCATTGCATTTGGTGCATCGGTTTGAGTTCTCCACGGTGATACGTGGAAGTGAAGTTTGAGAAGCTTATTACTCTTGGGTGTTTGGGCA
Source organism: Triticum monococcum (assembly GCA_034509565.1). Taxonomy (NCBI): domain Eukaryota; kingdom Viridiplantae; phylum Streptophyta; class Magnoliopsida; order Poales; family Poaceae; genus Triticum; species Triticum monococcum. The sequence goes on along the minus strand of CM067842.1, from coordinate 22,328,561 downwards.
CCCTAGAGCTTGTTCTTCTTGAGTGCCTTGGCGCCCTAGACGGTTGGTGGTGTTCGGAGCTCAATCATTGTGGTGTAAAGCTCCGGGCAAGCGTCGGGGTCTCCAATTAGGTTGTGGAGATCGCCCTGAGCAATTTGACGGGTACCGGTGACCGCCCCCAAGGGTTGCCAAAGTGTACGGGTTCGGTGACCGCCCCCAAGGGTTGCCATTTGTACGGGTTCGGTGACCGCCCCCAAGGGTCCCTTAGTGGAATCACGGCATCTTGCATTGTGCGAGGGCGTGAGGAGATTACGGTGGCCCTAGTGGCTTCTTGGGGAGCATTGTGCCTCCACACCGCTCCAAACGGAGATTAGCATCCGCAAGGGTGTGAACTTCGGGATACATCATCGTCTCCTCGTGCCTCGGTTATCTCTTACCCGAGCCCTTTACTTATGCACTTTACTTTGTGATAGCCATATTGTTTCTTGTCATATATCTTGCTATCACATAGTTGCTTATCTTTCTTAGCATAAGTTGTTGGTGCACATAGGTGAGCCTAGTTGTTTTAGGTTTTGTGCTTGGCAAATTAACCGCTAGGTTTATTCCGCATTTGTTAAGCCTAAACCGTAATTATTTTAAAACGCCTATTCACCCCCCCCTCTAGGCGACATCGACGATCTTTCAACTCCTATGACTAAGAATTACAATAAAATCTGTTGCAAACATCATCTTCGCTGTATCAATCTCTGCTAGAAGAAATACTCCAAAAACCTCGGTAAAGAGACTACAATTGGACTGAAGCAACGATGTTGTCACTCTTTCACCCGCACAAACATTACCAATAATGATTTTTGAAAGCGCCTTGAGTCGTGCATCCAAAAAAATGGAAACCCTTGATTGATGAACGTACTTGGTCTGGGGATGATCCCCTACAAGTGTAAGACGTCGGATCATAATATCTTTGTTGGAAATATTAGCACTTTTCCAACTAATCTAATACACGAGTAAATGATAAGCATGGAAAATACGGTATGCATTTCATACCGAAACCTAAGCATATGAGCTCATACAGTACAAAGAACCGAAACATCTATGAACAACATATATACGGCCAGCACATGTACGAGCAAATAGGGGATGAACGAGTCATATCCTCCGGTTGGCTAGGCCAACGTGGCGGCAGCAGCGGCAGCCTTGGCATCGGCCGAGGCCTTCTTCTTGGCGGCTTCATCGTTAGCCATGGAGTCGATGCAGGAGAATTAATGGAAGCAGAGGCAAACGGAAACGGGGGCGGATCGGGGGCAGTAAACGCTCTCCAAAATTCTTATTGCCGTTCTCCCAGGCAGGATTTCGAATGATAGGGTTCTGGAGGCACCTGCTCTCCCGACCAACCGTGCATGTGGTCGTCAGGATGGGATCACCGAAAGAAGCACAGTGAGAGGAACAGTAGATGACGGCTAGGGTTGTGTGACAGGGAGTGAGTGAACTGAGTTAGATTTCACTCCACTGGCCATCACCTTCTTATATAGGTCGTCGGGTAAATGGACATGGGCTCAGGCCCACGATCGAGTTCGCGGATAGCCCACGGTCCAATGTCTCGGATAGTGGCACTTCCATAGGCGACTCATTAATTAACCTGAGATTAATTAACCATTTTTGGCCGGCAAAAATAAGCTTCGGCTCGGCTCATTCCCGCAACCCGCGGCGCGCGCATCGTGATGAGGCGGGCGGCGGAGGAGGAGGAGCGCGCGTATACAGGTCCTATTCCCAAGCTCACAATAGCAAGTGGTGGAGCAGCCCTTATAAAGAGGTATCACTCTTCTTCCTGTACAAGTATAGTACTAAACTTCTCACACTTCCCACCACTTATCGTACACAATAATGGGCTTAAAGATTAACCAGGGATTATTGTCTTATATGGACCTAAACCCATCCATAATCCAACAAACTCCACGATCGTGTCAATGAAAGATTTCAACTTCACAAAGAATCAAACCAATAAAGAAAGTTTGACACCGCACCATAAACTCATCGGATCCGATTTGGATCTGCGAGGACAGAAAACCCTCTGATTGTTGAGGAACGTAGTAATTTCAAAAAATTTCCTACGCACACGCAAGATCATGGTGATGCATAGCAACGAGAGGGGAGAGTGTTGTCTACGTACCCTCGTAGACCGAAGCGGAAGCGTTGACGCAACGTAGAGGAAATAGTCATACGTCTTCCCGATCCGACCGATCCAAGCACCGTTACTCCGGCACCTCCGAGTTCTTGGCACACGTACAGCTCGATGACGCTCCCCGGGCTCCGATCCAGCAAAGCTTCGGGGATGAGTTTCGTCAGCACGACGGCGTGGTGACGATCTTGATGTTCTACCGTCGCAGGGCTTCGCCTAAGCGCTGCTACAATATGACCGAGGTGGAATATGGTGGAGGGGGGCACCGCACACGGCTAAGGAACGATCACAATGATCAACTTGTGTGTTCTAGGGTGCCCCCCTGCCCCCGTATATAAAGGAGCAAGGGGGAGGCCGGCCGGCCCTTGGGGCGCGCCAAGGAGAGGGGAGGAGTCCTCCTCCTAGTGGGAGTAGGACTCCCCTTTCCTAGTCCAACTAGTAATAGAGAGGGGGAAGGAAAGAGAGGGAGAGGGAGAGGGAAAGGGCCCCCCCCCTCCTAGTCCTATTCGGACTCCCCATGAGGGGGGCGCGCCACCTCCTGGGCTGCTGCCCTCTCTCTCCCCTCAGGCCCACTAAGGCCCATTACTTCCCCGGGGGGTTCCGGTAACCCCTCCGGCACTCCGGTTTTATCCAAAATCACCCGGAACAATTCCGGTGTCCGAATATAGTCGTCCAATATATCGATCTTTATGTCTCGACCATTTCGAGACTCCTCGTCATGTCCAAGATCACATCAGGGACTCCGAACAACCTTTGGTACATCAAAATACATAAACTCATAATGAAACTGTCATCGTAACTTTAAGCGTGCGGACCCTACGGTTCGAGAACAATGTAGACATGACCGAGACACGTCTCTGGTCAATAACCAATAGCGGGACCTGGATGCCCATATTGGCTCCTACATATTCTACGAAGATCTTTATCGGTGAGACCGCATAACAGCATACGTTGTTCCTTTTGTCATCGGTATGTTACTTGCCCGAGATTCGATCGTCGGTATCCAATACCTAGTTCAATCTCGTTATCGGCAAGTCTCTTTACTCGTTCCGTAATACAACATCCCGCAACTAACTCATTAGTCGCAATGCTTGCAAGGCTTAAGTGATCTGTATTACCGAGAGGGCCCAGAGATACCTCTCCGACGATCGGAGTGACAAATCCTAATCTCGAAATACGTCAACCCAACATGTACCTTTGGAGACACCTGTAGAGCACCTTTATAATCACCCAGTTATGTTGTGACGTTTGGTAGCACACAAAGTGTTCCTCCGGCACACGGGAGTTACATAATCTCATAGTCATAGGAACATGTATAAGTCATGAAGAAAGCAATAGCAACATACTAAACCATCGGGTGCTAAGCTAATGGAATGTGTCATGTCAATCAGATCATTCAACTAATGATGTGACCCCGTTAATCAAATGACAACTCTTTGTCCATGGTTAGGAAACATAACCATCTTTGATTAACGAGCTAGTCAAGTAGAGGCATACTAGTGACACTCTGTTTGTCTATATATTCACACATGTATTATGTTTCCGTTTAATACAATTCTAGCATGAATAATAAACATTTACCATGATATAAGGAAATAAATAATATCTTTATTATTGCCTCTAGGGCATATTTCCTTCAGTCTCCCACTTGCACTAGAGTCAATAATCTAGATTACACAGTAATGATTCTAACACCCATGGAGCCTTGGTGCTGATCATGTTTTGCTCGTGGAAGAGGCTTAGTCAACGGGTCTGCTACATTCAGATCCGTATGTATCTTGCAAATCTCTATGTCTCCCACCTGGACTAGATCCCGGATGGAATTGAAGCGTCTCTTGATGTCCTTGGTTCTTTTGTGAAATCTGGATTCCTTTGCCAAGGCAATTGCACCAGTATTGTCACAAAAGATTTTCATTGGACCCGATGCACTAGGTATGACACCTAGATCGGATATGAACTCATTCATCCAGACCCCTTCGTTTGCTGCTTCCGAAGCAGCTATGTACTCTGCTTCACATGTAGATCCCGCCATGACGCTTTGTTTAGAACTGCACCAACTGACAGCTCCACTGTTTAATGTAAACACGTATCCGGTTTGCGATTTAGAATCGTCCGGATCAGTGTCAAAGCTTGCATCAACGTAACCGTTTACGATGAGCTCTTTGTCACCTCCATATACGAGAAACATATCCTTAGTCCTTTTCAGGTATTTCAGGATGTTCTTGACCGCTGTCCAGTGATCCACTCCTGGATTACTTTGGTACCTCCCTGCTAAACTTATAGCAAGGCACACATCAGGTTTGGTACACAGCATTGCATACATGATAGAGCCTATGGCTGAAGCATAGGGAATATCTTTCATTTTCTCTCTATCTTCTGCAGTGATCGGGCATTGAGTCTGACTCACTTTCACACCTTGTAACACAGGCAAGAACCCTTTCTTTGCTTGATCCATTTTGAACTTCTTCAAAATCTTGTCAAGGTATGTGCTTTGTGAAAGTCCAATTAAGCATCTTGATCTATCTCTATAGATCTTTATTCCTAATATGTAAGCAGCTTCACCAAGGTCTTTCATTGAAAAACTCTTATTCAAGTATCCCTTTATGCTATCCAGAAATTCTATATCATTTCCAATCAGTAATATGTCATCCACATATAATATCAGAAATGCTACAGAGCTCCCACTCACTTTCTTGTAAATACAGGCTTCTCCGAAAGTCTGTATAAAACCAAATGCTTTGATCACACTATCAAAGCGTTTATTCCAACTCCGAGAGGCTTGCACCAGTCCATAAATGGATCGCTGGAGCTTGCACACTTTGTTAGCTCCCTTTGGATCGACAAAACCTTCCGGTTGCATCATATACAACTCTTCTTCCAGAAATCCATTGAGGAATGCAGTTTTGACATCCATCTGCCAAATTTCATAATCATAAAATGCGGCAATTGCTAACATGATTCGGACAGACTTAAGCATCGCTACGGGTGAGAAGGTCTCATCGTAGTCAACCCCTTGAACTTGTCGAAAACCTTTTGCGACAAGTCGAGCTTTGTAGACAGTAATATTACCGTCAGCGTCAGTCTTCTTCTTGAAGATCCATTTATTCTCAATTGCTTGCCGATCATCGGGCAAGTCAACCAAAGTCCATACTTTGTTCTCATACATGGATCCCATCTCAGTTTTCATGGCTTCAAGCCATTTTGCGGAATCTGGGCTCACCATCGCTTCTTCATAGTTCGTAGGTTCATCATGATCTAGTAGCATGATTTTCAGAACAGGATTACCGTACCACTCTGGTGCGGATCTTACTCTGGTTGATCTACGAGGCTCAGTAGTAACTTGATCTGAAATTTCATGATCATTATCATTAAATTCCTCACCAATTGGTGTAGGTGTCGCAGAAACCGATTTCTGTGATGAACTACTTTCCAATAAGGGAGCAGGTACAGTTACCTCATCAAGTTCTACTTTCCTCCCACTCATTTCTTTCGAGAGAAACTCCTTCTCTAGAAAGGATCCATTCTTAGCAACGAATATCTTGCCTTCGGATCTGAGATAGAAGGTGTACCCAACAGTCTCCTTTGGGTATCCTATGAAGACACATTTCTCCGATTTGGGTTCGAGCTTATCAGGTTGAAGCTTTTTCACATAAGCATCGCAGCCCCAAACTTTAAGAAACGACAACTTTGGTTTCTTGCCAAACCATAGTTCATAAGGCGTCGTCTCAACGGATTTTGATGGTGCCCTATTTAACGTGAATGCGGCCGTCTCTAAAGCATAACCCCAAAACGATAGCGGTAAATCAGTAAGAGACATCATGGATCGTACCATATCTAGTAAAGTACGATTACGACGTTCGGACACACCATTACGCTGTGGTGTTCCGAGTGACGTGAGTTGCGAAACTATTCCGCATTGCTTCAAATATACACCAAACTCGTAACTAAAATATTCTCCTCCACGATCAGATCGTAGAAACTTTATTTTCTTGTTACGATGATTTTCAACTTCACTCTGAAATTCTTTGAACTTTTCAAATATTTCAGACTTATGTTTCATTAAGTAGATATACCCATATCTGCTTAAGTCATCTGTGAAGGTGAGAAAATAACGATATCCGCCACGAGCCTCAATATTCATCGGACCACATACATCTGTATGTATGATTTCCAACAAATCTGTTGTTCTCTCCATAGTACCGGAGAACGGTGTTTTAGTCATCTTGCCCATGAGGCACGGTTCGCAAGTACCAAGTGATTCATAATCAAGTGGTTCCAAAAGCCCATCAGTATGGAGTTTCTTCATACGCTTTATACCGATATGACCTAAACGGCAGTGCCACAAATAAGTTGCACTATCATTATCAACTCTGCATCTTTTGGCTTCAACATTATGAATATGTGTGTTACTACTATCGAGATTCATCAAAAATAGACCACTCTTCAAAGGTGCATGACCATAAAAGATATTACTCATATAAATAGAACAACCATTATTCTCTGATTTAAATGAATAACCGTCTCGCATTAAACAAGATCCAGATATAATGTTCATGCTCAACGCTAGCACCAAATAACAATTATTTAGGTCTAATACTAATCCCGAAGGTAGATGTAGAGGTAGCGTGCCGACCGCGATCACATCGACTTTGGAACCGTTTCCCACGCGCATCGTCACCTCGTCCTTTCCCAGTGTCCGCTTAATCCGTAGTCCCTGTTTCGAGTTGCAAATATTAGCAACAGAACCAGTATCAAATATCCAGGTGCTACTGCGAGCTCTAGTAAGGTACACATCAATAACATGTATATCACATATACCTTTGTTCACCTTACCATCCTTCTTATCCGCCAAATACTTGGGGTAGTTCCGCTTCTAGTGACCAGTCTGCTTGCAGTAGAAGCACTCAGTTTCCGGCTTAGGTCCAGACTTGGGTTTCTTCTCTTGAGCAGCAACTTGCTTGCTGTTCTTCTTGAAGTTCCCCTTCTTCTTCCCTTTGCCCTTTTTCTTGAAACTAGTGGTCTTGTTGACCATCAACACTTGATGCTCCTTTTTGATTTCTACCTCCGCAGCTTTCAGCATTGCGAAGAGTTCGGGAATAGTCTTATTCATCCCTTGCATATTATAGTTCATCATGAAGCTCTTGTAGCTTGGTGGCAGTGATTGGAGAATTCTGTCAATGACGCAATCATCTAGAAGATTAACTCCATCTGAATCAAGTGATTATTATACCTAGACATTTTGAGTATATGCTCACTGACAGAACTGTTCTCCTCCATCTTGCAGCTATAGAACTTATTGGAGACTTCATATCTCTCAATCCGGGCATTTGCTTGAAATATTAACTTCAACTCCTGGAACATCTCATATGCTCCATGACGTTCAAAACGTCGTTGAAGTCCTGATTCTAAGCCGTAAAGCATGGCACACTGAACTATCGAGTAGTCATCAGCTTTGCTCTGCCAGACGTTCATAACATATGGTGTTGCTCCAGCAGCAGGTCTGGCACCCAGTGGTGCTTCCAGGATGTAATTCTTCTGGGCAGCAATGAGGATAATCCTCAGGTTACGGACCCAGTCCGTGTAATTGCTACCATCATCTTTCAACTTTGCTTTCTCAAGGAACGCATTAAAATTCAACGGAACAACAGCACGGGCCATCTATCTACAATCAAACATACATAAGCAAGATACTATCAGGTACTAAGTTCATAATAAATTTAAGTTCAATTAATCATATTACTTAAGAACTCCCACTTAGATAGACATCTCTCTAATCCTCCAAGTGATTACGTGATCCAAATCAACTAAACCATAACCGATCATCACGTGAAATGGATTAGTTTTCAATGGTGAACATCATTATGTTGATCATATCTACTATATGATTCACGCTCGACCTTTCGGTCTCCGTGTTCCGAGGCCATATCTGCATATGCTAGGCTCGTCAAGTTTAACCTGAGTATTCTGCGTGTGCAAAACTGGCTTGCACCCGTTGTAGATGGACGTAGAGCTTATCACACCCGATCATCACGTGGTGTCTGGGCACGACGAACTTTGGCAACGGTGCATACTCAGGAAGAACACTTCTTGATAATTTAGTGAGAGATCATCTTATAATGCTACCGTCAATCAAAGCAAGATAAGATGCATAAAAGATAAACATCACATGCAATCAATATAAGTGATGTGATATGGCCATCATCATCTTGTGCTTGTGATCTCCATCTCTGAAGCACCGTCATGATCACCATCGTCACCGGCGCGACACCTTGATCTCCATCGTAGCATCGTTGTCGTCTCGCCAATCTTATGCTTCTACGACTATCGCTACCGCTTAGTGATAAAGTAAAGCATTACAGGGCGATTGCATTGTATACAATAAAGCGACAACCATATGGCTCCTGCCAGTTGCCGATAACTCAGTTACAAAACATGATCATCTCATACAATAAAATTTAGCATCATGTCTTGACCATATCATATCACAACATGCCCTGCAAAAACAAGTTAGACGTCCTCTACTTTGTTTGTTGCAAGTTTTACGTGGCTGCTACGGGCTTAAGCAAGAACAAATCTTACCTACGCATCAAAACCACAACGATAGTTTGTCAAGTTGATGCCGTTTTAACCTTCGCAAGGACCGGGCGTAGCCACACTCGGTTCAACTAAAGTTGGAGAAACTGACACCCGCCAGCCACCTGTGTGCAAAGCACGGCGGTAGAACCAGTCTCGCATAAGCGTACGCGTAATGTCGGTCCGGGCCGCTTCATCCAACAATACCGCCGAACCAAAGTATAACATGCTGGTAGGCAGTATGACTTATATCGCCCACAACTCACTTGTGTTCTACTCGTGCATATAACATCAAACCATAAAACCTAGGTTCGGATGCCACTGTTGGGGAACGTAGTAATTTCAAAAAAATTCCTACGCACACGCAAGATCATGGTGATGCATAGCAACGAGAGGGGAGAGTGTTGTCTACGTACCCTCGTAGACCGAAGCGGAAGCGTTGACGCAACGTAGAGGAAGTAGTCGTACGTCTTCCTGGTCCGACCGATAAAAGCACTGTTACTCTGGCACCTCCGAGTTCTTGGCACACGTACAGCTCAATGACGCTCCCCGGGCTCCGATCCAGCAAAGCTTCGGGGATGAGTTCCGTCAGCACGACGGCGTGGTGACGATCTTGATGTTCTACCGTCGCAGGGCTTCGCCTAAGCGCTGCTACAATATGACCGAGGTGGAATATGGTGGAGGGGGACACCGCACACGGCTAAGGAACGATCACGATGATCAACTTGTGTGTTCTAGGGTGCCCCCCTGCCCCCGTATATAAAGGAGCAAGGGGGAGGCCGGCCGACCCTTGGGGCGCGCCAAGGAGAGGGGGGAGTCCTCCTCCTAGTGGGAGTAGGACTCCCCTTTCCTAGTCCAACTAGGAATAGAGAGGGGGGAGGAAAGAGAGGGAGAGGGAAAGGGCCCCCCCTCCTAGTCCTATTCGGACTCCCCATGAGGGGGGGCGCGCCACCTCCTGGGCTGCTGCCCTCTCTCTCCCCTCAGGCCCACTAAGGCCCATTACTTCCCCGGGGGGTTCCGGTAACCCCTCCGGCACTCCGGTTTTATCCGAAATCACCCGGAACAATTCCGGTGTCCGAATATAGTCGTCCAATATATCAATCTTTATGTCTCGACCATTTCGAGACTCCTCATCATGTCCATGATCACATCCGGGACTCCAAACAACCTTCGGTACATCAAAATACATAAACTCATAATGAAACTGTCATCGTAACTTTAAGCGTGCGGACCCTACGGTTCGAGAACAATGTAGACATGACCGAGACACGTCTCCGGTCAATAACCAATAGCGGGACCTGGATGCCCATATTGGCTCCTACATATTCTACGAAGATCTTTATCGGTCAGACCGCATAACAGCATACGTTGTTCCTTTTGTCATCGGTATGTTACTTGCCCGAGATTCGATCGTCGGTATCCAATACCTAGTTCAATCTCGTTATCGGCAAGTCTCTTTACTCGTTCCGTAATACAACATCCCGCAACTAACTCATTAGTCGCAATGCTTGCAAGGCTTAAGTGATCTGTATTACCGAGAGGGCCCAGAGATACCTCTCCGACGATCGGAGTGACAAATCCTAATCTCGAAATACGTCAACCCAACATGTACCTTTGGAGACACCTGTAGAGCACCTTTATAATCACCCAGTTATGTTGTGACGTTTGGTAGCACACAAAGTGTTCCTCCGGCACACGGGAGTTACATAATCTCATAGTCATAGGAACATGTATAAGTCATGAAGAAAGCAATAGCAACATACTAAACCATCGGGTGCTAAGCTAATGGAATGTGTCATGTCAATCAGATCATTCAACTAATGATGTGACCCCGTTAATCAAATGACAACTCTTTGTCCATGGTTAGGAAACATAACCATCTTTGATTAACGAGCTAGTCAAGTAGAGGCATACTAGTGACACTCTGTTTGTCTATATATTCACACATGTATTATGTTTCCGTTTAATACAATTCTAGCATGAATAATAAACATTTACCATGATATAAGGAAATAAATAATATCTTTATTATTGCCTCTAGGGCATATTTCCTTCACTGATCTCATGACACTGCCAAAAAACGAGTAAATTTATTCTCATAAAATACGATGATCACTCGACGATGTAGAAAAATGTAGAACTTTTAAAGATGCAAGGTCCCCCACCTCTCAGCGCCAAGATGGCAGCTGGAGGCGAGGGGACCAAAAATTCCCTTGCGCCTGCAATGGCAGCGGCGGCAGCAAGCTAATGAAACGCTTGTATGTTTCTGATCCTGTGATGTCGCCTGGGTGCCTGGGTCCCGACGCTTAGGGCGGCCTCTGCCATGGTCTATGCGGCTCGGATCTCGCTACGACAATTAGAGAAGGAGCAGCTTTGCGGACCCAGCCAAAATCGTTAGGGTGGGCCCTTCTAAATTGGGCACCACTTTTCTTGGGGGGGGGGGATCATATACAGGACCTTCTATATGTCGCTCGTTGCGGCAAAGTGCCGGCGTTTCGCACAGGGACGGTTAACCTGGACCGGCCCATCTGCAACTTCATAGTGGTAGCCGCGGTGTGCTAGCCGCTGCGACTAACAACTTCTCGTGTTAAACTTTCAGCGCCATGCTTTAATAAATATACAGTATCGGCAAAACTTAGGCCTCTTTTGGTTCATAGGATAGGATTATTATAGAAATAGGAATCTTGTAGGAAATGAGATGACATGTATCTCAAATCCTATGAGTAGGAATAGGAAACAAGATGTCATTTGGTTGACACCAAAGGAATTTTTCCATTGAGTCTAGACTCTTTTTTATTTTCCTATGAAATGTGAAGGATAGGAACCAATCCTATGTAGGAATAGGAATCCATTCCTATGAACCAAAGGGCTCTAAAGGAAAAAATCCTATAAAAATCCTATCCTCTAGAATTCCTATGAAATTCCTCTAAACCAAAGAAGGCCTTAAACGACAGTTGACAAAAAAATCAGTGTGAGGGGTCAAACCAAGGACCTCTTGCAAGTGAGCGATGTCAATAGCCACCAAAATTCCTTGGATTTCGTACATAAGATGGTTGTCCGCTTTAAATGAACATAAACTGAAACATAATTAAAACATTTTTGAAATTTTAAACGTGTTTTTCTTTTTGAAAAAATTAATATTTTTTGAAACACAAAAATTTTCATATTTCATAGCAAAAATATAAAACTCAAACCATTTTCGGTAATCGCAAACATGTTTCAAAAAATGAACAAAATGAAAATGACAACATTTTTCGGAATTACAACGAATTTCATGAAAATGGAAATAGTTTTCCAAAACAGGAACAAGAAATTGAAACCGTGAACATTTTTTGAAATTACAAAAATAAAATTCAAGATGGGAACAGTTTCTGAATTCCCCAGAACATTTTTTTGAATTCGGGCTCAAATTTTGAAAAGCATGAACATTTTGATGATGCAAACAAATTTGGAAAGCGGACACATTATTTGAAATTCACGAATTATTTATGAATTTGTGAAAAAAATTAAAATATACAAACATTTTTTGAATTCGCGAACCAAATCTGTATACATGAAGAAATCAATTGGAAGCTGGAATTTTTTTTTCGAAATACCAAATAAATATAAACATGCGAAGGAATTTGGGAAGCGGAAACATTATCCGAATTTGCGAATAAAACATAAAAATGCGCACTCTTTTGAAATTACAAACAAAATTTTAAATTATGATTTTTTTTGAATTTGAGAATCAAAATTTGAAAGTAGAACATTTCTTATAAGTGCGAGAATATTTTCTGAATATGTGAACAAAACATAAAATACGAACAATACTTGAATTTATGCACAAAAATCAAAGTAGGAGCATTTTTAATATTAAATTCTAAATTTAAATGAATTATCTATTTTTTATAAAAGAAGCGAACAGCACTTGAAATTCTGAACTTTTTTGAATTTCTGAACAAATTTCAAATAGGAACATTTTTCTAAATGAATAAAATACAGAAAATGGGAACATTTTAAAAATTGTGAACAATAGTTGAAAAAGAAAAAGAAAAAAAGAAGTAAAGAGAAAGCTAAAAAGAGGGTGAAAGAAAAAAAAACAGAAAAAATATAAAAATAAAGACGGAAAGTTAGAAAAATGGTTCAGGAACTGCAAAAACCTTCCACACCAAAACCGAAAACTGGGAACTATTGAACGACGGGTGCGTTCAACAGAAAAACGGTTCAGTGAACATTTCTTGATTGTTCCCAAAACCGAAAACACCTGCTGAAAGTCTCTGATATCATGACACCACCAAAAAAACGGTAAATTTATTCTCACGAAAAATACGATGATCACTCGACGATATAGAAAAACGTAGAACTTTTAAAGATGCAAGGTCCCCACCTCCCAGCGTCAAGATGGCAGCCGGAGACGAGAGGACCAAAAATTCCCTTGCGCCTGCAATGGCGGCGGAGAAAGCAAGCTAATGAAACGCTTGTACATTTCTGATCCTGTGATGCCGCCTGGGTGCCTGGGTCCCGACGCTTAGGGTGGTCTCTGCCATGGTCTATGCGGCTCGGATCTCTCTACGACAATTAGAGAAGGTGCAACTTTGCGGACCCAGCCAAATTCGTTAGGGTGGGCCCGTAGTAAATTGGGCAGGACTTTTCTCGAGGGATCCTATACAGGACCTTTTATATGTCGCTCGTTGCAGCAAAGTGCCGGCGTTTCGCACAGGGGCGGGTGGTTAACCTGGGCCGGCCCATCTGCAACTTCATAGTGGTAGCCGCGGTGTGCTAACCGCTGCGACTAACAACTTCTCGTGTTAAAATTTCAGCGCCATGCTTTAATAAATATACAGTATCGGCAAAACTTAAAGGACAGTTGACAAAAAAATCAGTGTGAGGGGTCAAACCGAGGACCTCTTGCAAGTGAGAAATGTGAATAGCCACCAAAATTCCTTGGATTTCGTACATAACATGGCTGTCCACTTTAAATGAACATAAGCTGAAACAGAATTAAAACATTTTTGAAATTTTAAACGTGTTTTCTTTTGAAAAAAAAAATATTTTTTGAAACGAATTTTTTTTCATATTTCATAGCAAAAATATAAAACTCAAGCCATTTTTGGTAATCGCAAATTTTTTTCAAAGAATGAACAAAATGAAAATGAAAACATTTTTCGGAATTACAAAGAATTTCATGAAAATGGAAAACTTGAAAGCGTGAACATTTTTTGAAATTACAAAAATAAAATTCAAGACGGGAACACTTTCTGAATTCCCCATAACATTTTTTTGAATTCGGGGTCAGATTTTGAAAAGCATGAAATGTTTGATGATGCAAACAAATTTGGAAAGCGGACACATTATTTGAAATTCACGAATTCTTTTTGAATTTGTGAAGAAAAATGAAAATATATAAAAAAATCAAATTCCTCAAATATTTTTTGAATTTACGAACCAAATCTGAAAACATGAAGATATAAATTGGAAGCTGGATTTTTTTTTTGAAATTCCAAATAAATATAAACATGCGAAGGAATTTGGGAAGCGGAAACATTATCTGAAATTGCGAACAAAACATAAAAATGCGCACTCTTTTGAAATTACGAAAAAAATGCAAATTATGAACTGTTTTTGAATTTGAGAATAAAAATTTGAAAGTAGAACATTTCTTATAAGTGCCAGAACATTTTCTGAATTTGTGAACAAAAAATAAAATACGAACAATACTTGAATTTGTGCACAAAATTCAAAGTAGGACATTTTTGAATATTAAATTCTGAATTAAAATGAATTATCTATTTTTTTGTAAAAGAAGCGAACAACACTTGAAATTCTGAACTTTTTTGAATTTCTGAACAAAATTTCAAACATGAACATTTTTCAAATGAATAAAATGCAGAACATGGGAACATTTTAAAAATTGTGAACAATGGTTGAAAAAGAAAAAGGGAAAAAAGAAGTAAAGATAAAACTAAAAAGAGGGCGAAAGATAAAAACAGAAAAAATATAAAAAGAAAGACGAAAAATTAGAAAAATGGTTCAGGAACTGAAAAACCTTCCACCCCAAAACCGAAAACGGGATCTATTGAACCATGGGTGCGTTCAACAGAAAAATGGTTCGGTGAACATTTCTTGATTGTTCCCAAAACCGAAAACACCTGCTATAACCTTCCATCCCAAAACCGGGACCTATTGAACGCGCCTATTGCTGCAGATGGGCCGGACTGTGTTGGTTCATCGGTTCGATTGAATAACCGGCACCCAGAAAATTTGACACAAAATGCGTCAAATAGGGTTTTCCATCCAATACAACGCGCCGGTCTCCCACGAGAGAGCTGGTGCCCCAACCCCTGGCCCCCTAGGCGTTCGTATGGGCCGGCCCATTTTCCTTTTTTCCTTTTGTTTTATCATTCTTTTTTTTCCTTTTTTATTTTTCCTTTTTATTTTCTATTTTTCTTATTTACTTTTTCACTTTCTTTTGTGAAACTTTCCAATCAAGAACATTTTTGTTGTTCATTGAATTTAAAATATGTTCATTGATTTCGTTTTTTCCTTTATTGGCTTTCAAAAATGTTCATCAAATTTAGAAATTTGTTCATTGAATTAAAATAATTTTCATAAAATTCGATATTTGCTCATCGATTTCAAAAAAATTGTAAAATTCTAATTTAGTCTCTGAATTCAAAATTTATTCATCTTTTTTTCAAAAAAAAATCCCGAATGCATATTTTGTTCATCAAGTTCAAGACATGTTCATTGAATTCAAAAACATTTCATCAAATACGAAAAAAATTCATCATTAAAAAATAGCCCATAAAAAGTTGTTTATCAAAATATAAAAATGTTCATTCTTTTGAAATCGTGAAAAAAAAATTGAATTCAGGAATTGTTATTGAATTTGATGAACATTGTTTTTAGTCTATGATCGCATTTTTAATTTTTTTTTTTAATCTCAAGAAAAAAAGGGGGCACCTCGCGCCCCACATGGGCCGGCCCAGAAGGCGCACTGGGGAGGGGAGGGGTGGTGCGCATGCACCTGTTCCCTGGCACGCAGGTCGCCAAATAGGAGCACCCCTTTTTTCTTACTTATTTTTTTTCTTCACAGCTATATGGGCTGGGCAAAATCTTAGGGTCCCTAGGGGAAAGATGTTTGGACTAGCTTTATGATGATTCTTAAGTGACACAAGGCTTTGTGAAAAATGTTTTAGAGCATCTCTATCAAGATTACGGTGTGCATCCAATTTGTGTATGACACTAACGATCACATCGTCCATGCAAAAGCACCATCGTGCAGCACACCGAGCTCTGGTCTTTTACGGTGGCGATGTGCGCGGATGCGGCAGCAGTGTCACAATGAGTGGCGAGGAGGCGTCGGTGATGAGTTAGCGTGGTGCGAAGGCGCCCGGAGCTCCCTGGTGCTCTCAACTCTACTGATTTTCGACGACAATGTCGCCCTGGGACAGCGCAAGCATGCATGCAAGTCGCCGGACGAAGATGGCCACGTGTCTCCAACATTGTTGCCCTGCCTCCCTCCACCACATGCATCGACCATGGAATACCAGGTAACCGGGGTCACGCAGCGTGTCGGCCATCTTTAGTTCAGATTATTCGAAATTTGTTAATATTTTTAAAAAATGTTAAAAATTCCAAAATTGGTTCAAAATTTTCAGAAAATGTTAAAAAATTTATTCACCATTCAAATAATTTATTCGGATTTCAAATTGTTCAGCATGTCTAAATAGATTTAGGCTGCCAAATAAAGTCTCAGCACATACACTGCTATCAAAGATAGCAAGTGCATGTACTCTAGATGTCTACACTCAAAATGTATCAAAGAAGAACAACCATGCTAGATTGAGAATGTTACCAAACACACCCTACAAGACCGCGTGCCGAGCACCCACTGGCAACAAGGAAGAATACTCACGGAGGGGCGGATCCAGTTAGGCTGCGACAAGGGCCACCAACGCCACCGGATAACTGGATGAGTTGTTCTCCGTTTCTCTTTCTCTGTAATTTACCAGGTATTTTTAGAATTGAACGCTAATTATGTTAGTTATATATTTTTGAAACTGTCAAGGGAAAGGCTCTCCCCTAAATAAGCCCCGTTATAATTAGAATTGTCCTGCAGCGCCAAGCTATACCACCTCTACTGCCATGTCAAGTCACACCAGAGCAGGACCCAATAGATGCTTTCTTCTCCTGCACCGGCCGAGCTCTCTCCCTGCCATCGCGTACAGATTGCATGCAGCTCGAGTTTGAGAACACCATGCTGAATCTGAACAGTTTTTGAATATTTTAAACAAAATTTGAAAATCTAATCATTATTTGAAATTTCTGAATTTTTTTAGAATTTTGAAACTTGTTTAAGAATTTCTAAGCATTTTTTTAAAATTTAAACAAAATTTGATATTCTGAACATTTTCCAAATTTATATAGAATTTTAAAATATTAATATTTTTGAAATTCGGGAAAAAATGAAAATTTTAAAGAAATTCTGAAAATTTTTTAGGTTTTCTTTTTAAATTTTAAGTACCTTTTGAAAATCCAAACAATTTTTGAATTTGTGAACATTTTTTTAAAACACTTCGGTCGTGTATACTAACCAGCGAACGGATGTTGGGATATTCTCTCTTCGTGTATGCTACAAGGGTATTTGGGTTGAGCTCATGCATGCTGAGGAGGCCCCGTGCAGGATACCAAACATCCAAAAATGGATTGAGTAGAAAACTTTTGCCCTCATGCACCCTGCCAAATACATCCGTACAAATGAAGAGGCGCACCTATAGTGAATGTGACTGATCATTCTGGCTTATGATTTGACCCGAGAAAGAAATTGAGAAATGGGCCTATAGTCGTTGGTTGATGCGAGTAAGGAAACACACTCCGGGATTAAGGAGTCTTTCGTTATTTTTCAACACAGTTCTTCGTTTCCGAGTGTTTCAACGATTTTGCTCACTTCGAGAGCTCGCTATAGTGCACGTCCGCGGAGGTATCGAGGGTGCATGTACGGTAAAATCGCCCCTAGCTATCACCAACTAGCATGTGCCCTCACGGACCGACGACTTCAACTTCGCCGCAACATCATGAACGATCACCATTCTGCCATATCGGTCAAGACCACTATAAGCATGTTCGATGATTTCATCGACACCAGAGAGCGGAGACATATACAAGAGAGGAACGGCCCCGAGAGTATGGCTAACTTGACAAGTTTGACACTGCATGCATGTCAAGTGTGCTTGAATTGACCGCCGCCCAATGACCAGCCTTAGATGCATCACCGAACAACACTCCCATCCCGCCACCGGCAACTCTCCTGACCAGCCATATCACGACAACCCAGGTGCTCCAGTCTAGAGGCCACATATCCAAAACGGTACTTCCACCGCAGAAAATGACGCTAAGGGGAGCAATGCTACACCTATGAAAGATTAGGTAAGGAGTTTACGTAAATGATGACGTGCAATGCTGTGATTGGGGATAGGGGAGAGGATGGCCCCATTATTGCACCACTACCGTTGATCTCACAAGTCAGAGAGTTATGTTTTGAAGATGGGTTAGAGAAAATATAATAGTAGGCTTATAGTCCGCCTACATGGTATTTTTACGTATGTGAAAGAGAGAGACATTGGAAAATGATTGAGAGGACTCTCATGCAAAAGCCTAACTATGTACTCCCCGCCGGTCGTTCCATAATGTAAGACGTCTTTTGGAACTAATGTAATATCAAAAAAGGTATCAACATTATAGCCAACCTTATTGTATACGTGAGTATAAGTGATGGATGTAAATGACACTGCAACATCATATAGCTAGCAGTTGGCTATACTATTAACCATGCTCTTAGAGATGCCCTTACCACTCTCTTGGAGGCTGTCGGGAGATGGCCTCCCTGTTGATCCTTGAAAGAAAGCCTTGGATTTCCGGCCTAACTAAAGCTAGGGAGGAGGAACCGATCTTTAGTCCCTGATGCCCTCTTTTTCTCTGCCATGCCCTCTTTTTGTCTACCGTTGAATCATTGCAACTTGAGATGCTCCGAGGATTATATGCGGAGGAGCATGAAAGGCGAAATAAGACTTTATACTAAATCAGCGACAAGTAATATGAAGCGAAGCAAATACATTTTGGCAGGCTGAGCTGGGTGCACAAACGAAACAGGCCCATATATATTTCCACCATCATATACGTATACACACACTGATACACTTGTCACCATGGCTCTAGATCCATGGAAACCGTCCATGCACCGACGGCCACTGCCGATCTTCGTCACTTACGCCGCGACCCGACCCTGGACAGCGCGGTCATCCGCTTGAGCACCCTGGAGATCTTGGACAGGCTCGGCTTGCCGCCGCCGAGGTTCATCTTCCTGGTCGAGAACTTGAGCGCCTGCAGGCAGCACAGCTGCCGCACCGGCCCTTCGTCCTCGTCTTCCGTCTCCTCCTCCTCGTCGACGGATTCTTCTTTCGCCTTGCTGCTGCCGCCGCCTCGGAGCTTGGTGTCGCCGGCGACGGCGACGGCGCTGCTGCCGGCCCCGGTCTCGTACGCCTCCCAGAGCATGTCCATGTCGTCCGCGCACGCCCCGGCCACGGCGCCGTCGCGGCAGACCTTGAGCTGGATCCGCTCCTCGTACAGCTTGCACGCCAGCGTCCGCTTCCACTCCTTCCCCTTGGACGGCGACCCCTCGCAGGCGCCGCCGGCGAGGTTCTCCGAGGAAGTCCGGGTGTGCACCCGCCGCGCAATGGACGTCGACCTCAGGGGACCCTCCCTGCCGTCCGCGTCCTCCTGCTCCTGCTCTTCCTGCACATCTTCTTGGTGGTCTTGTCCTTCAGGCTGCGCATCTTCTTCGGCCTGCACGTCGTCGCTCCTCTGTTCTTGCGGCGTGGCTTCTTCGGGCTCACCAATAATGGAGGCGATTTCTTCAGCTTGCAGGTCTATGATGCATCCTTCCGCCACCTTCGACGGCACCAATTCTTCCTTGACATCTACAAGCTCCTCCTCTGGTAATTGCTTCCGGTCAGATTCTTCTTGAGCAAGCTGGTCTTCTTCACTCTGTTTTTGGTCGCAAGATTCAGTCTCCAATGGCACGGCTTCCTCCACGACCTTGAACGATTCCTTCTCGAAACAGATTTCCACCGGATTATCCTCGATTTCACCAAGAACTCCCTTCACATTCCCAGATTCCCATTGCCTTATTCGCTGAGAAATCGAAGAATGTGGCTTGCCGACCCGCTCAGGTGTCTTCGCCTCCATTGCTGACACAGGAACAGGGTCACACTCCAACCTCTTTTCCTCCACTGCATCACTGCTGAATCCCTTTCTCTCTGGCAAGCTTACACTCTGTCCTTTGCTGATGGATTTCTCCTGCTCTTCCATCTCTGGCACTGGCATGAATGTCTCACCTGGAACTGGAAAGCAATGCTCTGAAGAAGAAGACAAAGATTCCGGAGCCTTCTTCAGATCCTCACAGACCACATTTTTCTCCTGAATTTCATCCATGAAGTTGAAGGTATCTTGTTCATAGAATTCCCCGTTGCTCAGGAAGCGGACCTCCTCTCCACGGAGACTCTGCAACGGCAGCTCAACGGCGAACTCCTCCCGGGCGGCAGGCAAGAAGCTCTCCCTCCCCTGTTCCAGAAGAAAGCAAGAAGCACCACCAGCGTCACGCACCTCGCCCACGAACACGACCTCGCCGACGCCGGCCGGGCCGAGCACGAAGGAGCAGAGCTGGCCGAGCAGCCCGAGCCCGCCGTCGGGCCGCAGCCCGGCGCAGAGCGCGGCGACGGCGACGCCGCAGGTGCTCCCGAGGCACCGCGCCCCGGCCCACCCCGGCGCGGCGTACGGGGCGGCCGTGAGGAGCACGACGAGGAGGAGCGCCGTGGAGAGCAGCAGCGGGCAGAAGAAGGCCGCGAGCGCGAGCAGGCCGCGGTGGAAGAAGAGCGCGTAGGCGGCGTGCAGCGGGTGGGCCGCGAGGAACGCCGCCGCGCCCAGCAGGTCGTGGAGCACGCAGAACGCCAGCGCGCTGCCGCCGTCGATCCGCGCCATTGCCGTCTTCTTCCTCCTCGATCTCCGCCGCCCTCGCCTCGCTCGCGCGCGTGGGTGGGTGGACGCCGCGGTGCGGTGGGCTTTGCCGTCTCCTAGCTGGCTCGCTGAATCGCTGGCTACCGACGCGACGCCATTGCGCCTCGGATGCTCCGTGGTTTGCAGCTAATAAAGCGGAGGCTCGGACCGGAGCGGGGGCTCGCTGACGCTGACATGGTTGGTCGGCGAGCTCCGCATGCACGTAGGAGTACGTCCACCTACGCGCTGCGGTACGAGCGCGTTTCGTCAAGGGCGTCCTTAAGAGGTCGGTAAACCCATCCCTCTGGTGTGATCATATTGCCGAAGTACACCACTTGAAACACGGCGCAAACAGTTCAATGCAAACCCGTGCACAAAAATATATTAATTGTGTTTTTAAAGGAGGATAACCCTAGCTATCTCTGCATGCATATATTATTAATTATCTGATAAAAAATTGTCAATGCCCAACCAATTGATTTATATAGAGAAAAAAAAGAGGTCATTTAAATCGAAGGCGAGATCATGGGTTTTCATCGAGAGAATTTGCAGAATTGTTGTTCAAGTCACCGTTGTCGGCAACTTCACTACCACCTCGCGCCTTCTTGTTATCCGGATCCTGCTGTTGGGTGAGCCCAAGGCCTGCCAATCGCACCGGAGAAACGCCGGAAGTGAGTTTAGGACCTCGCCCTCTTTGCACCCAGCCATTTCAGGATTCCCGTTGTCGACTGAGGGAAGGAGGGTGTACAAAGGATCCGCCGTTGCAACCACGTTGTCCATGCCCAAATGCATATGTTGACCAACTGGCCAAGAGACCAACTACCACTGTCGCTAGTCCCAAAAGAGGGGAGGGTGGGGGGGGGGGGGGGGGAAGGGGAAGGGGAGGAGGATGGCGGTGACTGCTATGGTTGTGAGGGGCGCCGCTACTCCAGGGCCGCCTCTACGAGGGCGAGAGCCGCACCGATCCAGAACAGCACCACGCTATGGGACAAAAAGAACCCCCACTGCAATCGTTGACCAAGTGTCCTCCTTTGGCGGCGAGGTGAGCGAGGGAAGATGAGGGCTTCGTAGGTGCCGCCCATTGAAGGACGGCCAAAACTAGAACATTTTTGTTCCATTTTCATATACCCCCTCCGGTCCTTTTTACTCTGCATATAAGAATTATCTGAAGTCAAACTTCTCAAAGTTTGACCATATGTATATGAAAACATATTAACATCTATCATACTAAAGTTATACAATATGAAACTTTAATCCTGATGCATAAATAGGTATTGATTTCACATTATGAATGTTGATATTCTTTTCTATGAAGTTGGTCAAATTTTACGAGGCTTGACTTCAGACAAATCTTATATTCGAACTAAAAAGGACCGAAGGGAGTACAAATTATCCTCGACTTTCTGCGTCACAATGATGCAAAGGCATTTAAAAAAGAAAAACGATACAAATTGTCCTAAATTGTGTCCTAGTCCCGCCAGGACTTCGCGGAACAATTATTCCTTTTTTTTCCACTTTGCAACCACCTCCTCGTACATCCACAAGAAACGTTATAGGGCTAGTAAGCAAAAACTTAACTATAGGGCGGCCATGATGAATGATTATGCTCCCCTTTGTCCTCGTCGCCGTTGTCAAAGCCGCCCTGCCCTAAGAGCAGCGCTATCCAAAAGCGGTTAGACAGCCGTGCTAGGGCAGCACGGCGGCGTCTTGTCAAACTTGCTTTTGATCAATTATTATCACCGCAGTGAGTACGTACGGCGGTGAAAACGATGTGACCGGCGGACGGCGGTAGAGGTAAGGTAAATCTCCAAAATTTCATGATTGAAGAAGTGGTAGGTACTCCGACGCGGATCCAGCTTTTCTCCTTCCTTTCCATGCTCCCATCTGTGTTTCCACCTTATCCAATGGTTGTTTTTTTACCTTTTTTTCTAATCTAATCATCTCTCTTTCTGATTTTAAAGGATGAGACCGGACTTTATTTTGTTTCAATCAAATCAAGTCACATATGCAGGAGCACGGATGAGCACACAAGAGGGGAGCAGACAAGTCTCGTCCACTCGACACTGCCGCGGTCTCTGTTCGCTGCCATGCATGCATGCATGCCGCGCCTTGGCCTGCGGCAGGGCTGCGCTTGCCTTCTACGTACCTCTCCTTCAATAATGATGGACGTGTACTTAACCATAAATCCGTCGGTAATGGCATCTCTAAAGCGGACTTCAAACCTCCCGCAATGGTTCGGGCCAAGCTGTTCAGACGTTGTTTACTATCTAAGCACATTCATATCCGTCCGTGGATCGGTCCAGACGTCCGTTCTTCTGTAAGTCGGAACTAAACAAAGGGGTTTATACGGGACTTCAGATAACCACATGACGAATAAGCCTCATACGTCTCCTCTCTGTCCGGATGCATGGCGGAAGGCCGGTGCTAATGAAAAAAAGGTGATTACCGTTTGTCGAAAACTAGTAAATCTAGCAAGCTAGTTTGGGGGAAACTACTAAAGCTAGCCACAACATTTGGTGGAAAGGTAGTAATTTTGATTGCATGATGGCGGAAGCTAGCTAGCTCACGTTTGGCGGAAGTTAGTGTTTAGTAGTACTATTACCGTGTCCTAATTAGCCTTATATTTATTTGCATTTGGCCGAAAACTATAGCGTTTGCCAAAAAGCTGTTTTTTTCTAAAACTAATTTGAGGTTTGCACAAATATATGCGGGCATGATTAGATGATCGGCTCCTTCATCATTGTTCATGGACTAGTTCCCAATCTGTACTGTCCGGTTTGCAGGTCAGCGTTGGAGGTGCCCTAAGCTGCTCGCGTCGCGATCCCTAGCCGCCGCCACGACTCCCCTCCTGCTCCTTCACGTCTTGCCGCCGTCCGAGGAGGCCGCCGACGAAGCTCGGGCTGGCCACGAGGAAGGAAACAATCAAGCACTTCCCTGTCGGCGCGGTGCAGCTGCCGTCACTGGTATGAAGTTTGCACCTCTCCTTTTTGGCATTTTAAGATAATTTATCTACTAGACCAAGGCCAAATATTTCTTTGTTATAAGATGTTTTGAATATTTTAATTGGAACTCTATACGAACTGAAATCAGTGAACAAACATAGTAAAACATGTCTATATGCATCCGATTCGTAAAAAAGTTAGAACATCTTATATTATAAACCGGAGGGAACTATGTATGCTTATATACTCCCTTCGTCCGAAATTTTTTGTTTCTCAAATGGATGTAGTATCTAGCATCAAGTTAGTGCTAGATACATCCATTGGAGAGACAAGCTTTTTCGGACGGAGGGAGTACATCATTTCTTTTTCAGAATTTTGAGATCTAGAAAACGTATTTATGTCGGAAAAAAATGACAATTACGAGCTCCTTAGGGCTCAGCCATCGTATGCACTTTCCGCAAGTAGTATGCGGTACTTGAGCATGAGCTTGGTTCCAAAGCCGTTGCCCTCGCAGTGGTATAGAGATCATCTCTCAAATCTAATCATTCACATTATCAACTTTCTTGAACGACGAACAATCTCAGTACTATCTTACCATCACCTTCACCTACCAACCTACCAGCGCTGGACTTGATGGGCTCATCCACAACGAACTCGCCCGAGTTGGGATCCCTAATTTAACTCCCCGGGGTGAATTGATACGAAGGCCTTGTTTGGATACTCTAACACAGTTAGAGTTAGAGTTATTTTCTAACCCACACTAACCCAAATAAGCATCTCTCCACCAGGATAGTTGGTTAGATGAAACTAATCCACTCTAATCCTCCCTGTTTTGATACTTTTAGGTTATTTGAGCCTTCAACTAACCCAAACTAACTCTAACCCCATGATCCAAACAAGGCCGAAGAATAAAACACGGTCATTTCTCGTCTCCTCAGATCAGATCCGAGTGATCAAGAAATAGTTAGGTCAGTAAATTTCAGCGTTTCGGCCGCCAGTCACCACTCGCGCAGAGCTGTTGAGCTTGGCTTGGAAGAGAAACAGCGCCTACCAATCTACCATGCCCCAGCTTGAGCCCAAGCAACCGGCAACGCCCAACCCAACGAACAGTGGGAGCCATGGCTTCGAAGCACAGCCAGACATGGACGGGATCCCGCGCTCGCACAGTTTCATTTTCGCGGCGAACAGTGGCAGCCCTGCTGTGTAGTAAGGTGAAAACGATGTGGCGCCATGAACGCAGCGAATCAAAAAGTTTGGGTGCCATGTGCCATGCCATGCAAATGAGACTCACGTCAAGTTTTGATTTCTTGCGTCCCTCCTCTAGATGCTATAAAGTTTGAGAAGCCATAAAGTTGCAGGCTATAGATACTAGGAACGTGCATGGGGGCGCCCCTCGCTGTACGTGAGATGAACAGGACGGTGTCAGAAAAAGTTGCCTCAATCATGCATCTGCATCTCTCACTGAATCATGCATAGGGATTCATTCATTCATAGGTAGTAGTTCAAGTCTCCAATCCAACCGCGCTGTAATATTGTCGGTGTGCATTCCTCAACCAAACCAATTATAAGAGTATAAGACTAGCAGCGGAAGCTATATATGGCACGATAATTGAGCATTCCAGGAAGCGTTCCTTTTAAGCAAACGAGTTGACGATGAAGGGTTTCCTCTGTTTCATATTATAAAGCAAACATCCGATATAGCCAACGATAAATGCTGGGACGAAAGCAGCACAATCACGCCCAAAAGCAAAAAGAGAGAAAATAGAACAGGAACAAATGCCGACAACAGCAGATCAACAAAAATTAACAAGCCTTTGACCATTGCGCCCACCGGAGATCTCCCACCAAGCTCTTAGACTCAATTATTGTCGGTGTGCATTGCTCCACCAAATCAATTATAAGAGCATATAAGACTAGCAGCGGAAGCTATGGCAAGATAAATAATTGAGCATTCCGGAAGCGTTCGTTTCAAGCTAGGCAAAGCAAACGAATTGGCAAGTTCAATCAAACATGCTCATTCAATCATTCATTCGATCGTCGCGGGTTTTTCTCGTCGGTCTTGGGCCTCTGCTCTTCCGCTTGATTTCCCGTCATCAGAAAATAGTACCGAGGTTGCATCAGAGAAACAACGCCCAAAGCGCATTTGCAGATCGTGATCACGTAATAAAGACCAATGAAATGCACAGCTACTATGCTGCATTTCAATTGCAAACGCGGTAAAATCTCCCGGCATCAAACCTACTGCTACTACTTTATTTTGCAGAAAAAGTGTCTTGCTCCAATACAGTGTAGACCCAAGCGGCATGACAACACATGGTCAGCCTCAGCCGGCAGGGACAAGACATACACTGTGGAACTTTGATGAATTCACAATGGTTAATTCCAAAGTCAAAGAACAGAGAGAGAAAAGAATACAACAGAGACATACACTGCCGAGGTGAAGCCAAAAAAATATATAAAAAATTGGCAATGCTTTCATTGAGAGTTGAACTCAAGACCTCCCGCTTACTAAACGGGTGCTCTAACCAACTGAGCTATGAAAGCATGTTTGGTTAGAGAAAATCTTGGCACCCTACTTGAGCTTGCATTTGATTTATAGAACAGTTCATTCTTCAAGCCATTTATAGAACAGTTCATTCTTCAAGCCCATTTCTGTTTTGTCTCCAGTACTCTCCCATGATTTGATTCCCCATCCTTTAATTCCCTATTATTTTTAGGGGAATTAAACCTTTTCTATCAGCCGTTTCTCAATGGTTTGCCAATTTATCCACACCTTTGCATACAAACTCCGTTTGAACATATATCTATACCAATATAAAAAGACCTAAAGAGGCAGATCCAAACCATCTCAACCGTCAAATCATGTTATCTAACGGTTCAAATCCCTCCAATGGTGAGCACCAAACATGTTTAACGCTCTAATTACACACCACTGCCATTGGTTATAAACACGTTTTGACTCAACGCTATCCCATGAAATCTGCTATGTAATTAATATCCTACCATTCCCGTGAAAAAGTAATTGATATACTACTAAATACCAACGTGCAACAGATATATCTTACCTAATATAACGTGCAACTAATATCCTACCTAATATAAACGTGCATTGCACGTACATTATTACTAGTTATCACAAACATATTATTTTGAAACTTGAAATTCAAATGCATATCAAATTTAATGTTCTCAAACTTAACCATTCATATGCATACACAAATACGGTCCAACCGAAATGTGAATCCAAATAAAAACATTATAAAAGCAGAAGAATCAAGTGTCGTTATGAAGTAGCCAATGGTGGTCAACAAGATCTTCTTGGAGTTGGTTGTGAGCTTCTCGGTTCTCGATCCTTCGGTGTGCTTGAAGGAATGCTTGGATCTTGTTTGAGTGACGTTACGACTCCACCATGGCAGCATTGTAGAGGAAGCATGTTCTCCGGGTCATCTCTCTTGTTTTTCGATGATCTTGGTGTGCAAGATAACAACAAAAAAAGTAGTACGTAACATACCTGCTTACGTGCGTACACATGCAGATGCTTAAGGCAACGCCGCGCTGGGCTTGGCCCATTTTGTAGACGCTTGAGGCGAGGTGTTCTTTGGTCTCGCAATAAGCGAGATCTAGGCGTGCCCCTCCAACATGAGGGCCCGAGAGCATACAAGCACGCCCAAGTGGAAAAGCAAGCCAAGTTTGATATAGATGGGCCCAGTGATTCTTGTGTGCACGAATCAAATGGCCCAGTGACCGTAGCTATTCAAAACGACTTTGGGCTTCTAGATCCACGCTATCGTTTTAAGATAACACTTGCCTTCCTATTTTTGTGAAAATAAACTTACCCTCCTTTGATGGCCCTGGTCCACCAAAGTGAAAGGAGGCATGCACGGGCAACCGACATCACTAAAAAACAATGCGAGCGACTAGCGGAAGTGCCCACACGTATTTCTTTTCCATTTTCTTATCTCTCTTTAAGTGTTTTCTAATATTTTGTTTATTATGACCGGTTTTATTTTAACCTAAACATTATTCACAATTTTTTTTTAAAATGTGAATTAAAACAGTTTTACGATTTAAAATATGGTTGTAGATTTTATAAATGTTCAATAAATATTATTGTGGTTTTGAAAAATATTCAGGAACAAAAAAATATCATAAACTAAAAAATATATAAAAATTAGTAAATATTCAATAATAAACTTTTTTAAAAACAAATCAAGGAAATTGTGCGTGACCTATTTTGAAAAATGAAAAAATAAGTGCAAATTTCTAAAAAGGACCAAACATTCAGGACATGGTCGAGCTTTTTAATTTTTTATTGGGATTAAAAAAATTCAAAATTTAGAAATATTCAGAATTAAAAAAACATAAATAACGTCTTTTCAAAAATGTTTGCAGAATTCCATAAAAGCTCATGGATTCAAAATAATAAACGAAAAAATCCACTAAGATTATGAAATTATATAAAAAATATGTGAAAGCTTCCCAAAACCTGTCGAGAAGCTTATGAAATTATATGAAAACAAGATGCGAAAGCTTCCCAAAACCTGTTGAGAAGCTCCAGAAACCTTAAAAAAATTGCTCCCACATTTGCTAACGGTCAATGGGCCGACCCACGCCTTGCTCGTGTGAGCGATTCCATCGAAACATATTTGCCATGGCTGTTTCTGGTCTTTTGCGAGACCTGTCATAGCGTGAGCAACTAGTTAACGACCGCTCCTTCGGGAGCCTCGCAACGATCAACGTCATTTGGCAGGCTCTTAGCCATTCGCCGCGTGTCGCGTTTTGGGCGCTCCCTCCGAATTTTGTCTCTTTTTTTCCACAAGCGTTTTCAGCTTTTTAAACAGATTTTTTTCGACGATTTGGTTTTCCACCAGCCTTTCTTAACTTTACGATCAAAAAACAATTTCAAAATAAAATTATTTTTGCGTGAAAAAATGAGTTTTTTTTTCTTTCGCGAGAGTCACGGCCGTGCCTCTCGAAAACGAAAACCCCTATTTTTTGTCTTTTTTTTCTTTCACGAGAGTCATGATTTTGCTTCCGTGAGAGGCACGAGTGTGCTTTCGCGAGAGTCACGGCCGTGTCTCTCGAAACGAAAAAAAACACATTTTCTGTTTTTTTTCTTTCGCGAGAGTCACGGTTGTGATTTAGCGAGAGTCACGGCCGTGCCTCTCAAAACAAAAAGAATGCATTTTCTGTTTTTTTTTCTTTTCACGGGAGTCATGGTTTTGCTTCCGCGAGAGGCACAGTTGTGCTTTCGCGGGAGTCACGGTCGTGTCTCTCAGAAACGAAAAAAATGTGTTTTCTATTTTTTTTCCTTTCGCGAGATTAACGATTTTGCTTTTGCGAGAGTCACGGCCGTGCTTCCTCGGAAACGAAAAAAAACACATTTTCTTTTCTTTTTTCCTTCCGTGAGAGTTACGGTTTTGCTTCCGCGATAGGCACGGTTGTGATTTCGTGAGAGGTACGGGCGTGCCTCTTTCGGAAAGGGGAAAAACCCGTGCTCAAGGTTTGGTTTTTTCGTCTGTTTTTTTCGTGAAAAAAAGTTTGTCAAAACCTATCAACATGGGATCTAATTTTGAAGATCTCGACGCGAGAAATCCAACAGTGAAAGCGGTTCGAGATTTGGACACATGGTTTGAGAGATAAAAACATTTTGAATAAACAGATCTACGAAAAAAAGGAAAACTCTAAGGTTGCGACAAATGGCGCGCTGCATGTGCGCCACTTGTCCCAACCTAAGGAGTTGGAGTGATCTTTGCAATAAGTACTCCTCAACTAGTGGCTTCGTATCATAGGCGCACATGTTATTGGACCAGCCCATCTAACCAGTTTTGGAAAGGTTCTATAGACGGGTTTTAGTATCTTTCAAGTGTTTCGTTTTGTTTCAGTTTTTCTAGTCTTTTTATCAGTTTTCTTCACTTTGGTTTCCATTTTTATTTTATGCTCTTATTTTCAAGTACATGTCGACTTTTTACAATGCATGGTTTACATTTTTTAGTACACATGCGTAATTGTTTTAGATACGAATTAAACATTACTCAAATACATGATGAACATTTATTCACATACATATTTTTTTCAAATGAATGTTAAAAATTCTGAAATAAGCATGTAAATTTTTTGAATGGTACAAAACATAGTTTTCAATCTACGTGAACATTTTTTACATTGTACAAACATTTCTTAAAAACTCTACAACATACTCCCTCCGGTCTTTTTTAGTCTGCATATAAGTTTTGTCTGAAGTCAAAGCATCTCTAGCTTGACCGAATTTATAGAAAAAAATATTAACATTTATGATGCCAAATCAATTTTGTTAGATTCATTACGAAATGTAGTTTCATGGGATATATATTTGGTATGGTAGATATTGATATTTTTTTAATATATATTTGGTCAAACTTTGCAAAGTTTGACTTGACCCAAATCTAATATGCAGATTAAAAAGGACAAGAGGTTATTGTTGAAATGAGTAATTTTTTTTGAAAATTTCACATACTACCCTTTTTGAATCGCACGATACTTCTCTTAAATTATGTGAAAAAACTTTTTTGAAATGTTTGAACAGTTTTTAAGTCATACATTTATTTTAAATTATGCAAAAAAAATTTACATTGTGTAAATAATTTTTTCAAAATTGTTACAAACATTTTGTTGAAACATATGAACATTTTTCAAAATGTCATGAGCATTTCTTTTTGAATGTTATCAACCTTTTTTAGACGTTGCACATACATTATTTCTACACAATACGACTTTTTTTAAATATGCGATGAACATTTTTAAAAATTAAAGTAAAATATTTTGAAATATGCATATTTTTTGGGAATACAAACAAAAGTAATTAAATAAGAAAAAAACCAAAGAAACAGAACAAATGAAGTAGCTAATTGATGGGCCTACCCAGTACAGCGTCACGCAGAGGTGAGACGGATGTTCTTTTTATTGCGGGAGAGACATATCCACTCCCATATGTACCGCCGACTATTATTAGCATATCCACTTACAACAATGTATATAGGCTCCATTATGCCCTACAAAAGGCTCCATTCAAAAAGTAAATACTAGGTTTATTTCAAGTGCTCCCCGAAAAACATGTTTGTTCTGAGTTCATCAATATATTAACTACAACTAAAGCAAGTGTAACCGACATGGATCAGAGAAAACCATACCAATGCCGCACTGTTGCTAATGACAAAAACTTATGGACACCTTCATGCTAATTACATGCACATGAGTTGAATACCTAGGAGCACACAAAAATTACACCCAATGTAAGCAAAGCCTAGAAGGTTTATGTATGGACAATACCATCTCAATTCTCAAATGCGAGTAAATAGCGTGAAACTATCACAATTGGGGCTTCCTTCCCCAAAAATGACCACATTACATCGACCTAACCAAATGCTATCAGTTTTTTTTTTGCAAAACACTACCAATTTGAGTTATTTGCCGCCTAGACCGTTTTAAGCACTGATGAAGCTATGTACCTAGGGTAGGGGTACGGACCCGTCCTAAAGAGCCCTACCCGAGGACATCCCTAGAAGAAGTCACCTTTCAATTGACTTGAAGGTATCCCACTCGACGGGTTCAAGACACTCGACCAAGAAGCTATCACTCGACCATGAAGCCAACCACTCGACTGCCAGAAGACCTAAAGTCACTCCGCAGGCAAACGGTCGGCTATTAAGTAGTTTTTATGGTCATTATAGCACTTTATTAGGGGCGTTACCAGTAACGCCTAACCTTAAATGTACCTAAAACCCTGCATTACTGAGGGCAGGAGGGGGCCGGCGAACTCTATATAAGCCACCCCCCTCCTCAGTGTGAAGGGTTCGCACCCCTGTTATCTACACACACATAATCCAATCGACCGCCTCTGGGCACCGAGACGTAGGGCTGTTACTTCCTCCGAGAAGGGCCTGAACACGTAAACATTGTGTGCTTACAACTTCCCAATAGTTAAGATCTAGCCTCTCCATACACCCCCCCCCCTACATTACTGTCAGACTTAGAACCACGACAGTTGGCGCCCACCATGGGGCCGGAGTCTTAGCGCTTAATTGGAGAAGCTGCGATTTTTCCGATCCATTTAATCATGGTTTCCTGCGGAGTTTTGGTAGAGGGCTGCGAGATCCGTCTCGGCGCGCTCACCTTCATCGCCGACGACTCCGCCTGGCTTCAGGAGGCGCCACTCGACATCGACGCGCTCCCCGTCCGCGGTGCCACGCACTTCCGCACGTGCATTTGTGGCGTCCTCCTGCGGCAGCCGTCGACCCAATATAGGTCGGCCCCCGTGTCGTCTCCCTGCCCCGTCTCCCACCAGCGCAAGCGCTCAGGTCGGTCAAGACTCCAGCGGTGGATGAGGCACGCCGTGGCCCGCCAGTCGGCGGCCCCACAAGTCACGGCAATCGAGCCCGACGAATCCCTCTGCGGCCTGTTCGACCTGTCGACTGGCTCCGCGGAGACCGCATCCGAGTGCGAGAACAGCGACCCTTTGGCTGAGGTTCTGGCGGTCGAGGGGACACACAGTCCTCCCGGATTCCCTCGCGCTGATGGAGGCGCGGGTGGGGGCGACCCGTCGCGTCCCCACGACGAGTACCTCCCCGAGCCTCTCACATCGTTGCAGCGAGAGGAGCTCCGCCGCCGGAACATGGACGCGCTCCACACTCCTATTGTTGGGGAAACCCCTGAGGCCCGGGCCTTGGAGGACGGGCGCTTGGCTAACCTGGCCGAGCGCACTCGACTGGAGAATCTACAGCGAATACTCGACGAGCAAGCGCGTCAGTGAGCTCCCGAGTCCAGTCGACGACAGCAAGCTCCCGAGTCCAGTCGACGTCAGCTCTTCCAACAGCCGCAGGTATACCGAACCCCAGTTCAGAATTTGGCCGCCGCGGCCCGTATAGCGGAGTCAATTCAGCCCTCCCAGTCGGAGGCTGGCAGGGGCTTGTTGCAGATCAGATCTTTGCTCCGAGCGGCGGGAAACCAGAATTCCGCCGTTTCTTAGTCGCGGAACAGGATCCACAGTCGACCCGTTGCAACAGAAACAGTCCAGTCGGCTCACAGCCCGAGATCGCCCCCGAGGCGTGAGGGACGTGGAGACCGGCACGATCAGTACAGAAGAAATGAGCAGTATGATCACCGACCCGACCGTGATGATCGATGTCGAGTGCCAACCCCTCCCCCGAGGAGTGGGTCATATGCACCTCGACATCGAGATGACAGGCGCCCCCATAATGTTGGGCAGAGGATTCCAGTCGACCCCAGGGACCCAGGCTTTGATGCGAGATCCATCCTCGTTCAAGGTTTGGTTGACAGGAACAGAGCTCATCGAGAGGGCCACAACAGAGATGCGCCCGCCGGCAGCAGGGTACATGCTTCGGGGCCAGAATGTTTCAGTCGAGTCATCAGGGCCGCAGTGATTCCTCCCAACTTTAGGCTGGCGACTGGAGTCAGCAAGTTCACCGGTGAATCCAAGCCTGACACTTGGCTCGAAGATTACCGAGTGGCTGTACAAATTGGCGGTGGCAATGATGAGGTGGCCATGAAGCATTTGCCTCTCATGTTAGAGGGCTCAGCCAGAGCGTGGTTAAATCAGTTGGCACCCAGCAGCATCTACACTTGGGAGGACCTCTCCCGAGTGTTCGTCACAACCTTTGAGGGAACATGCAAGCGACCTGCAGGCCTTACAGAGTTGCGGTCTTGCGTGCAGAAACTGAATGAAACTCTGAGGGATTACATCCAGAGGTGGATCACATTGCATCACACAGTTAAGAATGTGCCAGACCACCTAGCAGTTTGTGCCTTCAAGAAAGGCGTTAAGTACAGGGAACTAAATCTGAAGTTCGGTCGAACTGGAGAGATGTCTCTGAATCGGATGATGGAGATTGCCACCAAGTACGCTAATGGTGAAGATGAGGACCGACTCCGAAGCGGCAAGATCAAGGCAGTCGCCCAAGAAACCGGAGGAAACTCCAGTCGGAAACAGAAGCGGAAGGCTGAGCCAGCTGCCCCTGGGGAGGCCCTGGCCGTAACCCAAGGAAATTCCAAGGGAAAACCCAAGGGGCCCTGGAAGCCCAAGAAAGTCAAGGATCAAGATGGAAATGATGTTTTGGATCTGCCATGTCACATCCACACAAAGAAAGACGAAGAGGGTAATTTTATTTACCCAAAGCATACCACTCGACAGTGCCGGCTCCTGATCCAGCAGTTCCAGGGCAAGCAGCCCAAAGATAAGAAAAAAGAGCCGGGCAGGGTTGAGGACAAGGAGGACAGTGACGATGGATACCCCCAAGTCAATTCCACCCTGATGATTTTTGCCGATGTAGAAAGTAAGAGTCGACTAAAAGTCATTAACTGTGAGGTGAACATGGTTGCTCCGGCAACCCCCAGTTACCTGAAGTGGTCTCAGACTGCCATCACATTCGACCAGTCTGATCACCCGACGCACATTGCCACCCCTGGGAGGCAAGCTTTGGTGGTTGATCCAGTTGTCGAAGGCACTCGACTGACCAAGGTATTGATGGATGCGGCAGTGACCTGAACATACTGTACGCTGAAACTTTCAAAGGAATGGGCATTCCGATGTCCAGACTCAGTACCAGTAACATGAGCTTCCACGGAGTCATTCTTGGGAAGAAAGCCGAGTCACTCGGCCAGATTGCTCTTGATGTGGTTTTTGGTGATTCAAAGAATTACCGCAAGGAAAAGTTGACATTCGAGGTTGTAGACTTCCAGAGTGCTTATCATGCCATTTTGGGCAGGCCAGCTTACGCACGCTTCATGGCTCGACCATGTTACGTGTATCTCAAACTGAAGACGCCTGGCCCCAAAGGTGTGATCACTGTTACGGGCAACCGAAAGAAAGCAGTCCACATTCACCCGACCGACCCCGACGCTGCTCCGACTCACATCTCGACGACGCTCGACTCCAAATAGGAAGAAGCGCTCATCCAGCTCCTCCGTGAGAACTGGGACATCTTCGCATGGAAACCCTCTGACATGCCTGGAGTTCCCAGAGGGCTGGCTGAGCACCGTCTACGAGTCGACCCAAAATTCAAGCCTGTGAAGGAACATCTTCGACGGTCCGCCGTCCAGAAGAAGCAAGCCATTGGCGAGGAGGTGGCTCGGCTCTTAGCAGCGGAGTTCATCCGAGAGATTTACCACTCCAAGTGGCTCGCCAATGTCGTCATGGTCCCCAAGAAGGACCAATCACTTCGCATGTGCATTGATTTCAAACATATCAATCGGGCCTGCCCGAAAGATCATTTTCCTCTCCCTCGCATCGACCAAATAGTCGACTCGACTGCGGGGTGCGAGAGATTGTCTTTTCTAGATGCCTATTCCGGGTACCATCAGATCCGTCTGTATGGGCCCGACGAGATCAAAATAGCTTTTATCACTCCATTTGGATACTTCTGTTACGTCACCATGCCGTTCGGCCTCAAGAACGCCGGAGCCACGTTCATGAGAATGATTCAGAAGTGTTTACTCACTCAAATCAGTCGGAATGTGGAGGCATACATGGATGATATTGTGGTCAAGTCCCGGAAAGGTTCTGACCTACGGGCCGACCTTGCTGAAACCTTTGCCAACCTCAGGAGGTATGATATCAAGCTCAATCCATCAAAGTGCACTTTCGGAGTTTCAGGTGGAAAGTTACTCGGTTTTATCGTTTCCGAACGGGGGATCGACGCCAACCCTGAAAAAATTGGCACCATACTCCGGATGAAGCGTCCTGTACACGTGCACGATGTCCAAAATCTTACAGGCTGCTTGGCCGCTTTAAGTCAATTCATTTCTCGTCTCGGTGAAAAGGCGTTGCCCCTTTACCGACTGATGAAGAAGTCTGACAAGTTCAAGTGGACTCCAGAAGCTGATGCAGCGTTTGCAGAGCTCAAAGCTCTGCTCTCCACCCAGCCGGTGCTTGCTGCCCCAATCAGCAAAGAGCCTCTGCTGCTTTACATTGCAGCCACAGGACAAGTTGTCAGTACAGTGCTTACGGTCGAGCGGGAAGAGGAAGGAAATGCCTTCAAAGTTCAACGCCCAGTATATTATGTGTCTGAAGTTTTGACCCCTTCAAAACAAAGATACCCTCACTACCAGAAGCTTGTATATGGGATTTATATGACCACGAAGAAAGTTGCACATTACTTCTCTGACAACTCCATTACAGTCGTCAGCGACGCCCCACTATCAGAGATTCTGCATAACAGAGACGCAACTGGTCGAGTGGCCAAGTGGGCGATTGAACTCCTTCCCTTAGATATCAAGTTTGAAGCAAAGAAGGCTATCAAGTCCCAAGCAATCGCAGATTTCATCACCGAGTGGATTGAGCAGCAACTTCCGACTCAAGTTCACTCGGAGCGCTGGACCATGTTCTTCGATAGGTCTAAGATGCTAAATGGTTCCAGTGCTGGGGTAGTCCTAGTCTCCCCCCGAGGAGATAAGCTCAGATATGTTCTTCAGATTCACTTCAATTCCTCCAATAATGAAGCAGAATATGAAGCGCTTTTGTATGGGTTGCGCATGGCCATTTCACTCGGTATCCGTCGCCTCATGGTCTATGGCGACTCAGATTTGGTGGTAAATCAAGTGATGAAGGAGTGGGACGTCAGAAGTCCGGCAATGACTGGTTATTGCAATGCAATGCGAAAGCTTGAAAAGAAATTCGAGGGGTTAGAGCTCCATCACGTCCCCCGACTAAAAAATTAGGCAGCTGACGATTTGGCAAAGATAGGCTCCAAGAGAGAGGCCATTCCCAGCAACGTGTTCCTGGAACACATTCACTCGCCGTCAGTCCAAGAGGATCCTTTTACAGAAGAAGCCCCGCAGCCAAAAAGTGCCACAGATCCGACTGAAGTCGAAGTTCCTGCTGTGGTCGACCTAATCATGGAGGTCCTGGCAATCACTCCCGACTGGACGATACCGTACATCGCGTATATCCTAAGGAAAGAACTCCCGGAGGACGAGGAAGAGGCTCGACAGATCGTCCGTCGATCCAAGGCCTTCACAGTCATAAAGGGACAGCTGTATAGAGAGAGCGCGACTGGAATCGGTCAGAAATGCATAACACCAGAGGAGGGTCAGATAATCCTTAATGATATCCACTTGGGGACCTGTGGTCACCATGTGCCCTCTCGGACCATTGTGGCTAAAGCATACCGAGCGGGATTTTACTGGCCAAGAGCAAATGAGATGGCAAAAGAGATAGTCGACAAGTGTGGAGGGTGCCAGTTCTACTCCAACATGTCACACAAGCCTGCATCAGCCCTGAAGACCATTCCACTCCTCTGGCCCTTTGCCGTCTGGGGACTGGACATGGTTGGTCCACTAAAAAGGGGCAGGAGTGGATTCACTCATGTGCTTGTGGCAGTCGACAAGTTTACCAAATGGATCGAAGCTAAGCGCATCAAGAATCTCGATGCTTGCACTGCTATCAGTTTCGTCAGAGGGTTAACATTCAGATATGGAGTCCCACATAGCATCATCACTAACAATGGGTCAAACTTTGATTCGGACAAGTTCAAAGTTTTTTGCGCCTCTCAAGGCACACGAGTCGACTACGCATCGGTCGCCCATCCCCAGTCGAATGGGCAAGCTGAGAGAGCAAATGGTCTGATTCTCAAAGGACTAAAGCCTCGACTGATGCGTGATCTCAAGCACGCGGCAGGCGCTTGGGTCGACGAGCTTCCATCAGTTCTGTGGGGATTAAGGGCCACCCCTAACCGGTCGACTGGAAGAACTCCATTCTTTCTGGTTTATGGAGCCGAAGCAGTTCTGCCAAGTGACCTTCTTCATAACGCACCCCGAGTCGAACTTTACACCGAAGATGAAGCAGAACAGGCCCGGCAGGACGCAGTCGACCTCTTAGAAGAAGAGAGGGAGATGGCCATGATCAGATCGACCATTTACCAGCAAGACTTGTGCCGGTTTCACGCCCGGAATGTGAAGAGTCGAGCCTTCCAAGAAGGAGATCTGGTCCTCCGAGTGGATCAACAGAAACCACACAAGCTTGCTCCTACTTGGGAAGGCCCCTTCATCGTCACCAGAGTCCTCCACAATGGAGCATACCACCTCTACATGTTGGGGAACGTAGTAATTTCAAAATTTTCCTACGCACACGCAAGATCATGGTGATGCATAGCAACGAGAGGGGAGAGTATTTTCTACGTACCAACGCAGACCGACTGCGGAAGCGATCACACAACGTAGAGGAAGTAGTCGTATATCTTCCCGATCCGACCGATCCAAGCACCATTACTCTGGCACCTCCGAGTTCTTAGCACACGTTCAGCTCGATGACGATCCTCGGGCTCCGATCCAGCAAAGCGTTGAGGAAGAGTTCCGTCAGCATGACGGCGTGGTGACGATCTTGATGTACTACCGACGCAGGGCTTCGCCTAAGCACTGCAACAATATGATCGAGGTGGAATTTGGCGGCAGGGGGCACCGCACACGGCTAAGGAACAATCACCAAGGATCAACTTGTGTGTCTATGGGGTGCCCCCTGCCCCCGTATATAAAGGAGCAAGGGGAGGAGGCGGCCGGCCAAGGTGTGGCGCGCCAAGGGGAGTCCTACTCCCACCGGGAGTAGGACTCCTAGTTGGACTAGGAGAGAAGGGGGAGAATAGGAGGAAGAGAGGAAGGAAAGGGGGGGGGGGCGCCGGCCCCCTTCCCTTGTCCTATTCGGACTAGGAAGGGGAGGGGCGCGCGGCCACCTCTTGCCTCCTCTCCTCTTCTCCCTCAAGGCCCATGTTGGCCCAATAAACCCCCCGGGGGGTTCCGGTAACCCCTCCGGTACTCCGGTAAAATGCCGATTTCACCCGGAACAATTCCGATGTCCAAATATAGGCTTCCAATATATCAATCTTTATGTCTCGACCATTTCGAGACTCCTCGTCATGTCCGTGATCACATCCGGGACTCCGAACTAACTTCGGTACATCAAAATGCATAAACTCATAATTACTGTCATCGTAACGTTAAGCGTGCGGACCCTACGGTTCGAGAACAATGCAGACATGACCGAGACACGTCTCCGGTCAATAACCAATAGCGGGACCTGGATGCCCATATTGGCTCCTACATATTCTACGAAGATCTTTATCGGTCAGACCGCATAACAACATACGTTGTTCCCTTTGTCATCGGTATGTTACTTGCCCGAGATTCGATCGTCGGTATCCAATACCTAGTTCAATCTCGTTACTGGCAAGTCTCTTTACTCGTTCCGTAATACATCATCTAACAACTAACATATTAGTTGCAGTGCTTGCAAGGCTTATGTGATGTGCATTACCGAGAGGGCCCAGAGATACCTCTCCGACACTCGGAGTGACAAACCCTAATCTCGAAATACGCCAACCCAACATCTACCATTGGAGACACCTGTAGTACTCCTTTATAATCACCCAGTTACGTTGTGACGTTTGGTAGTACCCAAAGTGTTCCTCCGGTAAACGGGAGTTGCATAATCTCATAGTTATAGGAACATGTATAAGTCATGAAGAAAGCAATAGCAACATACTAAACGATCGGGTGCTAAGCTAATGGAATGGGTCATGTCAATCAGATCATTCAACTAATGATGTGACCTCGTTAATCAAATAACAACTCTTTGTTCATGGTTAGGAAACATAACCATCTTTGATTAACGAGCTAGTCAAGTAGAGGCATACTAGTGACACTCTGTTTGTCTATGTATTCACACATGTATTATGTTTCCGGTTAATACAATTCTAGCATGAATAATAAACATTTATCATGATATAAGGAAATAAATAATAACTTTATTATTGCCTCTAGGGCATATTTCCTTCAGTCTCCCACTTGCACTAGAGTCAATAATCTAGATTACACAGTAATGATTCTAACACCCATGGAGCCTTGGTGCTGATCATGTTTTGCTCGTGGAAGAGGCTTAGTCAACGGGTCTGCAACATTCAGATCCGTATGTATCTTGCAAATCTCTATGTCTCCCACCTGGACTAGATCCCGGATGGAGTTGAAGCGTCTCTTGATGTGTTTGGTCCTTTTGTGAAATCTGGATTCCTTTGCCAAAGCAATTGCACCAGTATTGTCACAAAAGATTTTCATTGGACCCGATGCACTAGGTATGACACCTAGATCGGATATGAACTCCTTCATCCAGACTCCTTCGTTCGCTGCTTCCGAAGCAGCTATGTACTCCGCTTCACATGTAGATCCCGCTACGACGCTTTGTTTAGAACTGCACCAACTGACAGCTCCACCGTTTAAAGTAAACACGTATCCGGTTTGCGATTTAGAATCGTCCGGATCAGTGTCAAAGCTTGCATCAACGTAACCTCTTACGGTGAGCTCTTTGTCACCTCCATATACGAGAAACATATCCTTAGTCCTTTTTAGGTATTTCAGGATGTTCTTGACTGCTGTCCAGTGATCCACTCCTGGATTACTTTGGTACCTCCCTGCTAAACTTATAGCAAGGCACACATCAGGTCTGGTACACAGCATTGCGTACATGATAGAGCCTATGGCTGAAGCATAGGGAACATTTTTCATTTTCTCTCTATCTTCTGCAGTGGTCGGGCATTGATTCTGACTCAACTTCACACCTTGTAACACAGGCAAGAATCCTTTCTTTGCTTGATCCATTTTGAACTTCTTCAAAATCTTGTCAAGGTATCTGCTTTGTGAAAGTCCAATTAAGCGTCTTGATCTATCTCTATAGATCTTTATGCCTAATATGTAAGCAGCTTCCCCGAGGTCTTTCATCGAAAAACTTTTATTCAAGTATCCCTTTATGCTATCCAGAAATTCTATATCATTTCCAATCAGCAATATGTCATCCACATATAATATCAGAAATGCTACAGAGCTCCCACTCACTTTCTTGTAAATACAGGCTTCTCCAAAAGTCTGTATAAAGCCAAATGCTTTGATCACACTATCAAAGCGTTTATTCCAACTCCGAGATGCTTGCACCAGTCCATAAATGGATCGCTGGAGTTTGCATACTTTGTTAGCTCCCTTTGGATCGACAAAACCTTCTGGTTGTATCATATACAACTCTTCTTCTAGAAATCCATTCAGGAATGCAGTTTTGACATCCATCTGCCATATTTCATAATTATAAAATGCGGCAATTGCTAACATGATTCTGACGGACTTAAGCATCGCTACGGGTGAGAAGGTCTCATCATAGTCAACCCCTTGAACTTGTCGAAAACCTTTTGCGACAAGTCAAGCTTTATAGACAGTAATATTACCGTCAGCGTCAGTCTTTTTCTTGAAGATCCATTTATTCTCAATTGCTTGCCGACCATCGGGCAAGTCAACCAAAGTCCATACTTTGTTCTCATACATGGATCCCATCTCAGATTTCATGGCCTCAAGCCACTTTGCGGAATCTGGGCTCACCATCGCTTCTTCATAGTTCGTAGGTTCATCATGATCTAGTAGCATGACTTCCAGAATTGGATTACCGTACCACTCTGGTGCGGATCTTACTCTGGTTGATCTACGTGGTTTAGTAGTATCTTGTCCTGAAGTTTCATGATCATCATCATTAGCTTCCTCACTAATTGGTATAGGTGTCGTAGAAACAGTTTTCTGTGATGTACTATTTTCCAATAAGGGAGCAGGTACAGTTACCTCGTCAAGTTCTACTTTCCTCCCACTCACTTCTTTCGAGAGAAACTCCTTC
The DNA here is from genome assembly GCA_034509565.1 of Triticum monococcum. Lineage (NCBI taxonomy): Eukaryota > Viridiplantae > Streptophyta > Magnoliopsida > Poales > Poaceae > Triticum > Triticum monococcum. The sequence continues at coordinate 22,287,169 of CM067842.1, read as the reverse complement.
TCTAGAAAGTTTCCGAACTTAGCAACAAAAGTCTTGCCTTCGGATCTGTGATAGAAGGTGCATCCAATAGTTTCCTTTGGATATCCTATGAAGACACATTTCTCCGATTTGGGTTCGAGCTTATCAGGTTGAAGCTTTTTCACATAAGCATCGCAGCCCCAAACTTTAAGAAACGACAACTTTGGTTTCTTGCCAAACCATAGTTCATAAGGCGTCGTCTCAACGGATTTCGATGGTGCCCTATTTAACGTGAATGCGGCCGTCTCTAAAGCATAACCCCAAAACGATAGCGGTAAATCAGTAAGAGACATCATAGATCGCACCATATCTAGTAAAGTACGATTACGACGTTCGGACACACCATTACGCTGTGGTGTTCCGGGTGGCGTGAGTTGCGAAACTATTCCACAATTTTTCAAATGTACACCAAACTCGTAACTCAAATATTCTCCTCCACGATCAGATCGTAGAAACTTTATTTTCTTGTTACGATGATTTTCAACTTCACTCTCAAATTCCTTGAACTTTTCAAATGTTTCAAACTTATGTTTCATTAAGTAGATATACCCATATCTGCTTAAATCATCTGTGAAGGTGAGAAAATAACGATATCCGCCACGAGCTTCAATATTCATCGGACCACATACATCGGTATGTATGATCTCCAATAAATCTGTTGCTCTCTCCATAGTACCGGAGAACGGTGTTTTAGTCATCTTGCCTATGAGGCACGGTTCGCAAGTACCAAGTGATTCATAATCAAGTGGTTCCAAAAGTCCATCAGTATGGAGTTTCTTCATGCGCTTTACACCGATATGACCTAAACGGCAGTGCCACAAATAAGTTGCACTATCATTATCAACTCTGCATCTTTTGGCTTCTACATTATGAATATGTGTTTCACTACTATCGAGATTCAACAAGAAAAGACCACTCTTCAAAAGTGCATGACCATAAAAGATATTACTCATATAAATAGAACAACCATTATTCTCTGATTTAAATGAATAACCGTCTCGCATTAAACAAGATCCAGATATAATGTTCATGCTCAACGCTGGCACCAAATAACAATTATTTAGGTCTAATAACGCGATCACACAACGTAGAGGAAGTAGTCGTACGTCTTCCCGATCCGACCGATCCAAGCACCGTTACTCCGGCACCTCCGAGTTCTTAGCACACGTTCAGCTCGATGACGATCCTCGGGCTCCGATCCAGCAAAGCGTCGAGGAAGAGTTCCGTCAGCACGACGGCGTGGTGACGATCTTGATGTACTACCGACGCAGGGCTTCGCGTAAGCACTGCAACAATATGATCGAGGTGGAATTTGGTGGCAGGGGGCACCGCACACGGCTAAGGAACGATCACCAAGGATCAACTTGTGTGTCTATGGGGTGCCCCCTGCCCCCGTATATAAAGGAGCAAGGGGAGGAGGCGGCCGGCCAAGGTGTGGCGCGCCAAGGGGAGTCCTACTCCCACCGGGAGTAGGACTCCTAGTTGGACTAGGAGAGAAGGGGGAGAATAGGAGGAAGAGAGGAAGGAAGGGGGGGGGGGGGGCGCCGGCCCCCTTCCCTTGTCCTATTCGGACTAGGAAGGGGAGGGGCGCGCGGCCACCTCTTGCCTCCTCTCCTCTTCTCCCTCAAGGCCCATGTTGGCCCAATAAACCCCCCGGGGGGTTCCGGTAACCCCTCCGGTACTCCGGTAAAATGCCGATTTCACCCGGAACAATTCCGATGTCCAAATATAGGCTTCCAATATATCAATCTTTATGTCTCGACCATTTCGAGACTCCTCGTCATGTCCGTGATCACATCCGGGACTCCGAACTAACTTCGATACATCAAAATGCATAAACTCATAATTACTGTCATCGTAACGTTAAGCGTGCGGACCCTACGGTTCGAGATCAATGCAGACATGACCGAGACACGTCTCTGGTCAATAACCAATAGCGGGACCTGGATGCCCATATTGGCTCCTACATATTCTACGAAGATCTTTATCGGTCAGACCGCATAACAACATACGTTGTTCCCTTTGTCATCGGTATGTTACTTGCCCGAGATTCGATCGTCGGTATCCAATACCTAGTTCAATCTCGTTACTGGCAAGTCTCTTTACTCGTTCCGTAATACATCATCTAACAACAAAGTGTTCCTCCGGTAAACGGGAGTTGCATAATCTCATAGTCATAGGAACATGTATAAGTCATGAAGAAAGCAATAGCAACATACTAAACGATCGGGTGCTAAGCTAATGGAATGGGTCATGTCAATCAGATCATTCAACTAATGATGTGACCTCGTTAATCAAATAACAACACTTTGTTCATGATTAGGAAACATAACCATCTTTGATTAACGAGCTAGTCAAGTAGAGGCATACTAGTGACACTCTGTTTGTCTATGTATTCACACATGTATTATGTTTCCGGTTAATACAATTCTAGCATGAATAATAAACATGTATCATGATATAAGGAAATAAATAATAACTTTATTATTGCCTCTAGGGCATATTTCCTTCACTACAATGTTGATCGCCAGATCGACGAGCCACGAGCTTGGAACCCGGAACTGCTCCGCCCCTTTTACACTTGAGTTCTCCCTTAGACGAGATGTAATAAGAAAAAAAAATTATGCAGTTCATTTTTATCAAAGACAAGAGTGTTTCAATAATTGCTGTCACTTTGTTTGCATACAAAATCCCCCAGTGGGTGACTTGGCTGCGAATCCGTTTCGCCTAAGTTTGAAAAAATCCTACCGAGTGGAGAGCAATCCTCCCACTCGGGGGCTTAGCTGCAGTCCAGTACTCGCCTAAGTTCTCCCACTCGGAGGCTTAGCTGCAGTTGAGCACTCGCCTAAGTTTGAAAAAATCCTACCGAATGGAGAGCAATCCTCCCACTCGGGGGCTTAGCTGCAGTCCAGTACTCGCCTAAGTCCTCCCACTCTGAGACTTAGCTACAGTCAGGCACTCGCCTAAGTTTGAAAAAATCCTACCGAGTGGAGAGCAATCCTCCCACTCGGGGGCTTAGCTCCAGTCCAGTACTCGCCTAAGTTCTCCCACTCGGAGGCTTAGCTGCAGTCGAGCACTCGCCTAAGTTTGAAAAACCCCACCGAGTGGAGAGCAATCCTCCCACTCGGGGGCTTAGCTTCAGTCCAGTACTCGCCTAAGTTCTCCCACTCAGAGGCTTAGCTGCAGTAGAGCACCCGCCTAAGTTTGAAAAACCCCACCGAGTGGAGAGCAATCCTCCCACTCGGGGGCTTAGCTGCAGTCCAGTACTCGCCTAAGTTCTCCCACAAAGAGACTTAGCTGCAGTCAGCACTCGCCTAAGTGTTTAAGAAATCCTACCGAGTGGAGAGCAAACCTCCCACTCGGGGGCTTAGCTGCAGTCCAGCACTCGCCTAAGTTCTCTCACAAAGAGACTTAGCTGCAGTCAGACACTCGCCTAAGTTTAAAAAATCCTACCGAGTGGAGAGCAGCCCTCCCACTCGGGGGCTTAACTGCAGTCCCGTACTCGCCTAAGTTCTCCCACTCTGAGACTTAGCTGCAGTCAGGCACTCGCCTAAGTCTGAAAAATCCTATCGAGTGGAGAGCAAACCTCCCACTCGGGGGCTTAGTTGCAGTCCAACACTCGCCTAAGTTCTCCCACAAAGAGACTTAGCTGCAGTCAGCACTCGCCTAAGTGTTTAAGAAATCCTACCGAGTGGAGAGCAAACCTCCCACTCAGGGGCTTAGCTGCAGTCCAGCACTCGCCTAAGTTCTCCCACAAAGAGACTTAGCTGCAGTCAGACACTCGCCTAAGTTTAAAAAATCCTACCGAGTGGAGAGCAGCCCTCCCACTCGGGGGCTTAGCTGCAGTCCCGTACTCGCCTAAGCTCTCCCGCTAAGAGACTTAGCTGCAGTCAGACACTCGCCTAAGTTTGAAAAATCCTACCGAGTGGAGAGCAGCCCTCCCACTCGGGGGCTTAGCTGCAGTCCCGTACTCGCCTAAGCTCTCCCGCTAAGAGAGTTAGCTGCAGTCAGACACTCGCCTAAGTTTGAAAAATCCTACCGAGTGAAGAGCAAACCTCCTGCTCAGAGGCTTAGCAGCAGCCCAGTGCTCGCCTAAGTACAGGACTCAACCCAATCCGCAAGAAGTTATGCCACAAATACAAAGGGTATTCCGAGTGAAGATCAAGTTCGACTCGACAGATCAAACTGCGAAGATATTCAACAAAAAATCAAGTTCGGATAAAGCCTAAAAGGTCCCAGACCTCAGATCAAAGTACTCGAGCCCTCGGCTCGGTAGAGTTTAACGGTTACAAATCCACTCGGCATTCCGAGGCAAATTTAAGGAGAAGCATAAAAGTTTTTCATTCCTCAGGCGGAGGACTAGCAGGGGCGACGAACTCATCCAAGTCGATCCCGTCTGCAATACGGGTGGCAGCAGCAATAATGGTCTCCATGAAGTCTTGAAAGCTGTGCCTCTTGGTATTGGCGACTTGGATGGCGGCCAGCTTCTCTTCTCGCGCCTCCTTGCAATGGACGCGGACTAGAGACAGAGCCACATCAGCGCCGCACCGAGCAGAAGACTTCTTCCACTCCTGCACTCGGTCAGGGATTCTGTTAAGTCGAGCCATCAGAGACTCGAGATCGTTCTGGAGCATAGACTCTGGCCAAAGTGTCGGGTCGATCCGCGACATGGCAACCTTCAGCCGAGCCAAGTAATCCACGACGCCGTCAATGCGAGATTCCAGTCGGAGCAGATTCATGGCAGCTTCATCATTCACCGGAGAGTTGATTGGATCCAAACCTGTTTCAATCCGCCCAGTCTCCTCCTCAAAGTTCTGGCAAAGCTCTGCATACACGATCCAAGGATAAGTCAATTTTCATAGACTGAGTCGACACAAAAAGAAAACCAGTCGGAATTGAATGTGCACCTTCAAGCTTGATGTACAACTTCTTGGCGAGGCTCCTCAAGTAGCTCTCCAGGTCGTCCCTCCTGCGAACGACGCCTTCCATCTTCTCGTTCAGGGCGAGGTTCTCCTTCTTCCAACGTGTGCACTCCCTGTTGGCTTCATTCAGAGCGGTCTTCAGCTTGGTATTCTCTTCTTCTAATTGGCCGGCCGAAGCCAACTTCTGTTCAGCCAGAGCGATCTTGTCGTCAGCCTCCTTGCGGGCAGCAGCCAAGTCCTGATCCTTCTTCGCCAGAGCCTCGCTCAGTTCTCCTGCAAAAGAAATGATGATTGGTTCGGAAACAGCAGAAAGGTACTCAAGCCTAAAAACAAAACCAGTCGACAAAGTCGTCTTACCAGCGGCGCCGTCTCTGACCTTCTGCAGCTCTGTTCTGGCCAGCTCCAGATCAAGGTTCAGTTGAATCCGCTGCTTCTCCAACTCAGTATAGCGAGATGAAAGTTCGCAGGATTTCTGTAAAAAGAAAAGTCAGTCGACAGATGTCCAAAACAATGGCGACGTTTCTAAGACCACAGCCGAATCAAAAACATTCGACAGTAGTCTCGGGGACTACACCCAGTGGGTGCACTCAGCGTGCCCCCACTGGTTCGACCAAAAAAAAGAGAGAAGAGAGAAAGTCGACTGTCCGCAGTCGACCGGATACAGTTCCATTCGACATGGCCTGACCAGACCGAGTGAAGAAATACAAATACAGTAACACAATGTAAAGACTACAGTCGACTGCCAGCAGTCCACCGTAGTCTCGGGGACTACACCCAGTGGGTGCACTCAGCATGCCCCCACTCGTCCAAGAATTGGCAAACACACCCAGTGGGTGTACAGATATAGATACAAAAGATCTTCAGAAAAAAAAGAGAGACTCTTCAAACGATCAAGTGTCGAGTCGACTGACCTGGACGTTGCTTTGAAGAGCCGAACTCGCGTCATAGGCTGCTTGGCTGGCCTCCCGAGCCATCTTCACTTGCTCCATCATGACCCCCGCCTGGCATATAGCCTCCTTTGCAGCAGCCGCTTGGTCCTCAGGGACGGGGTACGCAGCAAAAAGCGAAGATGGATCTGCAGTCGACGCCGAAGGCCGCACACTCGACAGAGAGTTGGCGAAAGTCACAGAAGCCCGAGTGGTGTCGCCACCATCCCGAGCCATGGTCTCAGACGCCGGAGTAGGCTGGGGAGTCTTGTCAGCCGACGACCTCTTGTTCCTCCTCATCCTCAGCGGTTCGTTGTCGTCGTCATCCGGGAGGTCGATAACATGAGGAGGGGCTGCAAGGGAAACATTCAATCGACCAGAATTGCAAGAAATGACCAGTCGACTCAAAAACAGAACGTCAGTAATCGTACCAGGGTTGGAGGTAACAGCATCCCCCATCTCTTGGTCGTCGTCCTTGGCGGAGACCTCAGAAGTAGCAGCGCTGCAAATCTCGAAAAGTCAGTCAGTTGGCTCAATGAATAGACCAAGGATCCGTCCACGGTCGACGAAGGAAAACAAGCTTTATTACCCGGAAATGGTAGGGACAACTATCTTCATCTTGGGCAGAGCCTTGGGCGGCTTGGACAGTGTCGTGCGTGGGTGCTTGGGAACCTTCCCAGTCGGCGTTGGAGAAGAGGTCCGAGGGCGTTTTGACGACGGCCCAACGGAGGCAGTCGCCTTATCGCGTTCCTGCGCCGGGTCGTGTGCGAGCTTGGATCGCCTCTCCGGGCGGGGGGCTTCAACCTCCTCCTCCTCCTCCTCCTCGCTGGAGAAGATGTCGTCGCCTCCCTCTCCTTCACCATCAGACTCCCACTCACCTTGGTCATCCCCGCTCTCGCCTCCGCTCGCCTCCCCTTCCTCAGTCGACCCCTGTGCCCCGTTGGGCGTCGAGTACATCTCTGTGGTCGCCTGGAAAATAGTAGACAAGACGAAAGTCAATCGACCTACTCAAAGAAGACCAACGCAGAAAACAAGATTTCAGTCGGGAGCATAAAGACATACCTGGTCCACTTCGTATGAATTGTCGAGTGGAATGACCCTCCTGGCTCCTCGGGGGTTGTCTTTGTTCCCCGTGATGCTCGACAGCCACCCCTCCAGCATCTCGTCGGTGACCTCCTCCGGGTGGATCCGAGTGGTGTCCTCGAGGCCTGAGTACAGCCACATCGGGTGGTCACAAGCCTGGAGCAGTTGGATTCGCCTCTTGAGGAAGACTTCCAGCAGATCCATTCCAGTCACACCCTCACGGACAAGCTCAACCACTCGACCCGCCAGCACCTTGACCTGGGCCTTTTCTTCCGGCGTCACCTTTAGAGAAGCAGGTTTTTTGGCTCGGTCAAGAGAGAAAGACGGGAGACCAGTTGACTGCCCTGGGGTCGCTTGGTCCTGGCAGTAGAACCAAGTTGCCTGCCAACCTCGGACCGACTCCGGGAAAGTGATGGATGGAAAACAGCTCTTTCCCCTCGTTTGGATCGCCAAGCCCCCGCACAACTGGATCACTTGCGTCCTCTCATCACTCGACTTGGCCTTCTTGACCGACTGAGAGCGACAAGTAAAAATGTGCTTGAAAAGCCCCCAATGTGGGCGGCAACCCAAGAACGCCTCACACATGGAAATGAAAGCAGCGAGGTAGACAATGGAGTTGGAGTAAAGTGATGGAGCTGCGCTCCGAAGAAGTTCAAGAAATTCCGGAAGAAAGGATGGGGCAGCAGAAAAACCCTCGGTCGATGTGAGTGGCCAGGAGCACGCACTCACCGTCACGGGGTTGAGGTTCGATCTCTCCCCCCGGAAGACGCGCGGCTTTGTGGGGAATGGCTCCCCCCTCGACCATGTCGTCGAGATCCTCTTGCCGGAGCACCGACGGCATCCAGTCGCCCTGGATCCAACCTTTGGGCAGGGCGGTCCTGGAGGAAGATCCGCCACGTGCAGACCTCTTCCCTTTCCCCGCCGCCACCGCCTTCTTCGCGTGCTCCAGAGCAGTCGTCTTGCCCTTCACCATCGTCGCCGGTGAAATCTCGAACGGGTTTGCGGCGCTAGGGCGAGAGCGGAGGTGGCGGAAGAAGTTGCGAAGGGAGAGAGGAAGAAGAAGAAGAAGAAGAGAGAAGTACGCGCACTGATGGGAAACTCTGAGCCGGCAACTTATAAGGAGCCGCTCCCGAGTGGCTGACCGGTAGGCCCAGGCTATCCAGTCAAATCCCGCAGCAGGCACGCGCGCAGTACGTGGCAAAAAAGGCGACGCGGGGATCAAGGAGCCTCTGCGTTGTCACTTCCGATTACTGCAGCCGCCCCCGTCCCGCGCGCTTCCCAAAAATCCGAATCCCGTGACATCCGCTGGCTGCAGAACAACTTGTCAAAACAGAAGACCCCGCGCGCACCGGCGCTCGGTATGTCACAGGTAAAGAAATCCACTCGACGAAAGGCCTGGAATGGATCAAGGCGACTGAAAGAGGTTGATGACGTCATCCGTGACGGTCGACCCAGAACGAGGCACTCATATAGTCCAAAGAACCAGTCGGAAAGGTCACCAACCCTTTCTCACTCTAACCTCGATCCATTCGGGGGCTAATGATGAAGCTATGTACCTAGGATAGGGGCACGGACCCGTCCTAAAGAGCCCTACCCGAGGACATCCCTAGAAGAAGTCACTTTTTCAATCGACTTGAAGGTATCCCACTCGACGGGTTCAAGACACTCGACCAAGAAGCTATCACTCGACCATGAAGCCAACCACTCGACTGCCAGAAAACCTAAAGTCACTCCGCAGGCAAACGGTCGGCTATTAAGTAGTCTTTATGGTCATTATAGCACTTTATTAGGGGCGTTACCAGTAACGCCCAACCTTAAATGTACCTAAAACCCTGCATTACTGAGGGCAGGAGGGGGCCGGCGAACTCTATATAAGCCACCCCCCTCCTCAGTGTGAAGGGTTCGCACCCCTGTTATCTACACACACATAATCCAATCGACCGCCTCTGGGCACCGAGACGTAGGGCTGTTACTTCCTCCGAGAAGGGCCTGAACTCGTAAACATTGTGTGCTTACAACTTCCCAATAGCTAAGATCTAGCCTCTCCATACACCCCCCCCTACATTACTGTCAGACTTAGAACCACGACAAGCACGTTTATAACAGGGCGGGTCCTCATCTGACAAGACACGTAAGCAGGCTGGCTGACGACGACGAATAGATTCCCATTAGCGCCGTGTCGGTGGCGGGCTCGGTTGGACCATATCGCACCGTCGGTCAAAAAGGAGCTCACTCCCTCTCGCAGCTCACTCTACTAACGTATGTACGTTTTCCAAAAATGATGTGTAGTCAGCTAACTGCATAGCTAGGCCCAGCCACCTCAACCCATTAGTTCCTACTTGAACAACACCACTGCCAACCCATACTCCTAGTCACCGACCTAATAAAGATAATGGTATAGTCCCATGAGTGTGGTGGACTCTTCGACATCAACAACCTGACTACGTGACAGTGGTGCTCCCCTCCCATTGCTTCTTGAATCAAACCATGACTGATTGTTCAGAACTAGCATAGTAGCTTCTATCAACATCCTCAGAATGCCGGGTACTCTACTCAGTATGGAGAATGAAAGATAATGGTTATACTTTCAATGTTAATTTTTACTCGACAGGCCGATCCCACTAAGGCTCGGCTTATGACTACAGTGAAGTCGTAACAAATTAGCTGTAATGGAAGGTACAGCTAGATCACATTCCTTTCACAGCGGATAATCGCCAGAGGAACATTCACTAGATGCACTCACCTGCTCTTCTAATATGCACATGTGTCCCACTGTGGCAGGCACCATTGGGGGTTGGTGCACCACTATAATGTTTTCAGCAACACAAAAGAATTCAACACCGTGGCTGAGACATTCTCATGGTTGCGCTGTCCAGCCCTGCGTTATCTTCAGACATCACTAGTGGAGATGGACAATGTGCTTGCGACATCTAGCGGTTCTGATGATATCATTTTGTAGATGCTTTTGTCACCGCAACAACGAGCGCGAGTTGCCGATCGAGCTTTATGGGCGTGTTCTGCACTACAACACTGATGGCAAAGCCTCTAGGACTTTATGGAATGCGACCGAGGCACAGATAACAACAACATGCGAATCACTCCGCGTCGTTTCCGAGAGAACTTTGTTCGTCCTCCGTTCTTTGAGATGCAATAAGATTGATGAAGATGAGATGTGTCATTCCATTTGCATGGCCGTAGAATGATACTCCCTCCATTCCAAAATATAGTGCGCTCGCGCTTTTCGATGTCCAATTTTGACCATAAATTTAACCTACGAGACCAGCTGCGGTGGGAGAAAAAAAATTATATAATTGAAAACTTCTTTCGAATACGAATTCACTGATATAATTTTTGCTCCCGCTGCAATCGGTCTTGGTAGTTAAATTTACGGTCAAAGTTGGAGCACGTGGATAGAGGAAGTACTACATTGTGGAATGGAGGGAGTATGATTCATCCCTTGTAATATATTCTTGAAACCTTTGTCCTGGTTTGTTGCACCCTCCTAGTGTTCAGTCCAATTATGCTATGTAACCAGTAGATGTACTTGGATATATATATTGGTTGGGATACATTAGCTTTATTTTTGATCCAATGATTTGAAGGGACATGTCACTTTGGAGTGCACGATCTGATTAGTGCGAGTCGTTGGAGCCGTGCATGCATGCGTCAGAATTAAAGTGATTAGTTTAAAATTGTAATTAGTTTTTGGGCGCCACGAGATCCTGCTCCTGCCATAAAATATAACGGCTCGATCGATGTTGTCATCGCACCAACCGGCTTCTTCACGATCCATTCATAGCCAAGCTAGCTAGCTTCGCCTCCCCTCCCACACCAGCCATGGCCCAACCGGCAGCACCAGCTCCATCGATGAGTTCACCAGAGCGCGCCACCGCCACCGAGAGTTCACCGGAAGACGCCCTATCCCGAGAGAGCTCAAGGACTTCATATCCTCGCTCCCGTCAAGGGAGGGGTGGGCGCAGCCGCTCATCCAGTACAAGGGCTACTGGTTCAAGCCGGGGATCCTGGAGGGGGTCCTGCGCGCCAGCCGGGACTTCGCGCCCCGCGCCGGCGACGTCGTCCTCGCCACGCAGCCCAAGTGCGGCACCACCTGGCTCAAGGCCCTCGCCTTCGCCGTCGTCAACCGGTCCCGCCACGTCCTTGGCGCCGCCGACCACCCGCTCCTCACGCGCCACCCGCAGCACCTCGTGCCGTTCATCGAGATCCCTGGCGCTGCTGGCGGCCATGTTGACCTCGGCGCGCTCCCGTCCCCGAGGCTCCTCGCCACACACCTGCCCATGTCACTGCTCCGGCCAGAGACGCGGTCGCTCGGCTGCCGGGTGGTGTACCTGTGCCGGGACCCCAAGGACACGCTTGTCTCCAGGCTGCACTTCGAGAACAAGGTGGCCGCGCGTGGCGGCGGCGCCGGCCTGTCCATGGACGACGCCTTCGGCATGTTCTGCGAGGGGTTCTCGCCCTACGGCCCCTTCTGGGACCACTGCCTCGAGTACTGGGAGGAGAGCGTGACCAGGCCGGACACCGTCCTCTTCCTCAAGTACGAGGAGATCAAGCAGGACCCGGCGCGAGTCGTGAGGAGGCTAGCAAGCTTCCTCGGCGTCCCGCTGACCGAGGAGGAGGAGGGCTCCGGCGTCGCGGAGGAGGTGGCGAGGATGTGCAGCTTCGAGACGCTCACCGGCCTTGAGGTGAACCAGGTCGGCGGCGTGAGTCACGGGCATAAAGTTCACGTTGATAACTCCGTGTTCTACAGGAAGGGCGAGGTAGGGGACTGGGCGAACCACATGAGCCGCGAGATGGGGGAGAAGCTCGACCGCATCGTCCAGGACAAGCTCCAGAGTTCCGGGCTTGTGTTTTGAGCAAGTGTCATTTGTTATCTGTTGTGCTTTACTTTCCACTCTGCTTCTTCTTGTCGGGGAGAGCCCTATGTTGATTATATTGTGGTTTAATTATGGGAATAAGAATAAAACAGTCCAACATATGGGCTCATCATATGCTGGGATATGAATTCATTCACAACTAGCTCCTGTGGAGCTGTGCTTTTGGTGGTATCTGAAACCAGGGTGAATTGATGAAGTGATAGCAGGTTGACAGAGACATGAAGTGATGTGCTCCTGGGATATCAAGTTTACAGTGAGATGAAGTGATGTGCCACATATAATCCTATTATTATGTCCGGTTCTTCATAGAGGAGGAGGCACATGACTGCCATCAGGAGGTGGAGGAGTCTAGTGCAACTCTTGCTTACTCCCTCCGTCCACGAATAAGTGTACTTCTACGTTTTGTTCTAAGTCAAAATTTTAAAATTTTGATCAACTTTATAGAAAATAGTAGTAACATATATGACATAGAATTGGTATATTACGAAAGTACACTTCAAAACGAATACTGATACTACTTTAGTGCCATAAATGCTGCTACTTTTCCTGATAAAGTTGGTCAAAGTTTTAAAATTTGACTTGAGACCAAAGCTAGATGTTCACTTATTCACGGACGGAGGGAGTATGCGCTTTGCTGAGATGTGTCACCAGGGGACCATCATGCACCACCATTTTCCCCTTCTCCGCCATGAGGGTGATGTTTTTTTTCGTTTTTTTGAGCCGCATGAGGGTGATGTTGGATACAAAGCAAACAAGTGATGTATCCATGAAGGAATTGGAGTGATGCTTCTGTTGGGGGCGGTGTCTTGTCATGTGTGATATCATTAAGCACATATACTAAACTCTCCACATGGTCATGAGAACGACCATATATACGGGCCGTCTCTGATGGAGGAACAAGGAGAGGAAACAGCAACTCCGGATCATTGTTACATATCGTTTTCACCCGCGGGATTGGCCAATCCAACGCCACAAGAAAACTCAGATAGTCTGAACTTCCTTTACCGATACATCAAACTGGTGCAGCAGGGCTGCACGAGTCAGTCAGATGCAGAGGCCGGGGGTCCTCCTCCATTTCTAAAAAAAAAAAACGACTCAGTCAGACAAACAAGCACCAGAAAGAAGAACTTGAGCAGAGTATAGGACTACCACCTTCTCACTCTAACACAACATGCATGTAGCAAGTGAACATTACTGCGTACATTAGGACATCCGAATATAGGACTAATTATTGAGTATAAGCACTTTAGCAGAGACGATGCGCGTAAGGACTATATGTATCTGAAACTAGAGGTCCTCTACTCACCACACTCATAAGATTCATTGGGGAGCTACCATTGCGGGTAGGCACGCGATTTTTTTAATTTTTCATTGTTTTTGTTTCTATTTTCCATCCTTTTTGTTTTTTACGGGAAATATAAATGTTTTCCGGATAGACACGCGATTTTTTTAAAATACATGAACACTTTACAAAGTATGTGTACGTTTTTTTAACATGTCAATATTGCGTGGTGACATGGAACCCGGGTAATAGTCATGAAGGACAAAGTTGGCCCCGTGAACTGGGCCGACAACTCGGAGTCCATATCCTACACGGGGGTGCATCATCAGTTTGAGTACAAGACATATATATTACCAAAATTATTAGACCTAGTTGTAACCGACTAGGACATATATTTGTAAACAGTGAAAAATGTTAAAAGAATTTGTGGTTTCGAATTGATATGTGTCAGTTAATCACCATTACCAAAATTTCTTTCATTTTGTCCATTGCTCTTAGATCCTACAAGCAATTGGAATATGTTGTTAATTTCAACAAGAATGACTAGAGACTTACCTGAATAACAAAGAAAAACTGAACAATCTAAAGGATAAATTGAATCCATTGTAGAACAAGAAGGATTCCAATACTGATATATTTTGCAGGTAAAATTAACTCAAGATAAGGGGCTTCAGATTGTATTAATTTGAGAAAAATCAACAGACACATCTCTTGCTTACAGAGCAGCTTCTGCAGGGTCTAATTGCCTATCTTGTCAGCATTACCTCATCTCACCTGTGGCTAGAGGTTTAGCTGGGGTCACATTTCCAGCAATTCCAAAATTCGCTTGATTTGTTGCAACAAAATTATTTGACATTTTCATGTTTGTTCATGTGGTTATGGAACTTAGAAAATGGAATTCAATTCCTGAGCTTGAAGGATTGTTTTTCTCCGTAGCTGAAAAACATAGAAGAGAAAGGCTACTGCCAATGTATTAAATCGAATTACTAGTGGCAGCGTCAAGGTATATATTCTTCTGGTGATGTTTTGTGATGGACTGACACACTTGTTGAACTAAATTCATATATAGTCTAACGAAACTGAAAATCCAAAATTGTATGCGCTCCAAACTGTTTCAGCTAAATATTTTTTTCAACAACCGGCAAGAAAGCTGCCTAAACATCGGCCAGAGATAGTCTGAACTTGCTTTACCGATACATCAAACTGGTGCAGCAGGGCTGCAGGAGTCAGTCAGACAAACAAGGACCAGGGAGAAGAACTTGAGCAGAGTATAGAACTACCACCTTCTCACTCTAACACGACATGCATGTAGCAAGTGAACATTACTGCGTACATTAAGACATCCAAATATAAGATTAATTATCGAATATAAGCACGTTAGCATAGAGGGTGCGCGTAAGGCAAGTAACTGAAACTAGAGGTCCTCTACTCACCACACTCATAAGATTCATTACAGCTCCACCGGTAACTTTACCTGGTATCCAGAAATTGTCTTAACACCATCCGAAGTGCCTCGCAGTTTTCCATCTTTGGATCCTGCATCGTGGAGCCATTGTTTGGTCGCATCAATTACAGGGGTGCATAAAGAAACCGGCTCACTGGAATGTTGGATTCAGGAATGGTAAACTTTTCAATTTTGAAGATTTGACTCCACACTTGTAGTACCTATAAAGAGTAAGACATGGGGATTTCAGCTACATTAAAGACTGATCAGGTAATAATGAGATAAAATCAAGAGAGAGAAGCAAGAGCAAGGCTATACCAGCAGGTGCGAGCCAGTCCTGAATACAGACAAGACTCTCAACCCGGTTTTTATTACCCGACTCAGACATTACTAGCCTCGCAGTTCTTGTTGCTGCGGCCTTGCAGTCAGTACGCCGTGGTAGTGCCAATATATCGCGTGCCATCCGACCTATCGAAGGATAGGTCAGGCTATGTTCCTTCCACCATTGGAGCACAGAGGAGTCACCTTCTGGAAGCAGTTGTGCCTCTTGCAAGTAATCTTCAAGTTCAGTGAGTGGTCGCTGACGATACGGATATTCAGTACATAGATATAACTCATGCAGAATATCTCTACCTATGAACTTTCCCATCCTAATTTTAGACCAGGAAGTGCAGTCAGGTTCTTGGGCCTGGTTTGAATATTCACCATAGAGGTTAAGCAGTGTGTCATGCACCTCGCAAATAAAATCATCTATGTCGCCGTCCACGGTATAGGCACTTTGCACAGTGAAAGCTTGTATGCGTGACTTGATGTGTTCCAGGCGGTACTTAGGATCCATGACCATAGGCATGCAAAAATGCAAGAAGCAGACTTTCCAGCATTTCTTGAACTTCTTTTCCATATTCCGCCGCATAACGGAAATTCCCTCCTCCTCCTTGTCACGTAAGAAGACTTCGGCGAGTGTCTTGAACCTATCAATGTCAGTATTGCGAAGCACCTGTTCCTTCACATTCCACACCTTATCAAACACTTTATATGGGCTAGGCGATTTGTGGACCAAGTCCTTGTATCCGTTGAAGTCTTGCAAGTATTTACAAATTTTCTGTGCCTTTTTCCAATCATCCGCTGATGCATATCTGCGCTTGTGATAATGTGCTAGTGAAGGGGTCGGATACATCCTGGAACACTTGCTGGTGTTCTCGATGATTGTGTCAAGTTCGTTCAGCCCCACCTGAATAACCTCATCAAGTAAATGAGTTGCGTAACGTGCCACAAAAAAGCTCCGATTTGCAGCAACTTTGTTCCTTTTCTGAAGACTGGTTTTGACATTTGAAGCCACTGAATCATCAATGAATGCGTCATCCAGTATGATGCTGAAAACCTTGTCATCAAGACCCCATTCTCCAATAGCTCGCAATATGGTACGACTTAGTTCTTCTCCACTGCAAGAGGGGGCCACGGGGCTAAATATGATGATCTTCTTCTGCTTCTCCCATTCGTCATCGACATAGTGAACGGTCAAGCACAGGAACGCCTGCAGTGGACTGTAGTGCCACACATATGGACTCAGGCAAACCCGGCATGGTAAAGCTGTTAACTTCTGCCTCAGCTTGGCCTTTTCTTGATCAAACAAGTTAAAGGTCTCATTCTTCAGGTCAAAGCGGGATGGAATCTTGACCGCAGGATTCAAGTCAGCAACAAGCTTCCAAAAGTCACCTTGTTCCACCATCCTAGTTGCGTGTCCGTGCATGGCAAATGTCCTGACGAGTTCTTCACGAGAAATGTTCTGATCGGTCCCATGATTCTTCTTATTCTGATCGGTTGAAAGAACTGGCGAAGCTAGATTCTTCTGCTCGGGTGCTGGAGGTTCCTCATGAGACCCATTCTGAATAGCCTCCTGATTCTTTTGCTTCTTCCGAGTCTGAATTTCAGGGCTGCACTTGGAAGTGAGTCTTTTCTTTGGCTTAGCGCCGAAGAGCAGAGGACTAGGGGCACTGTCAGTGCTCTCATCTTGTTCATTGCTGGCATTGCCAGCTGCTGCATGTTCCACACCTAGGCATAACAAAATATTAGCATTTCTTTTTATAAGAAATATTAGTATCTCAATATGAAACAAGTTGAGGTAAGTATTTCAATAAAAATAACCCTGCTACAAGAGGTTAACTGAACATGCCTTTTGTTTTTCATATACAATAAGAAGGTTAACTGAGTTTCAGGTTTCAGCTGAGAGATAAACTGGAAAGGCACAGTGGCTGGACATGAGGCGACTTGGGCAAGGATCTATTGCGAACCAAGCATTGTCCTAGTGCGGTTGAAGAATCAAACAGTGGCTGGACACTGAGATTAACCAATCAACTTTTTCTTGCAGTAACAGGAATAATAGTAACAGGACTAATCAACATGTCAGCAGTGCTGTCTATGTAGAACACTATTGAACGACCAAGCAAAGAAGTCTAATAACATTTGAGGGACACACATGACTGTGAGATTAATGCTAATGAAATGAATCGTCCATTTGTCCTTTCCCTGTATGCAGTCGCTGAGAGCCTGAGACTGTCAGATTAATTTCCGTGTGTAATCAATGGAAAGGGGAAAAGAGCGCATCCATCGCCTCGAATATAGACTCAAAAGGAACTCACCATTCACCATCCTCTCGTCTTCGTCGGTGCCGCCGCAGTCGGGAATCTTGATCTATGCCTACAGTTGCCACGCGCGCGCTGGAGAGGGATCGATCAGGCGAGATGGCCGAGAGGAGTTGGGGTCCCTGCGGACTGGGGAGCTCTCGGGCCTCGGCCGGAATCGAGGAGATGGAGCGGCAGACCGCAGACGTGGTCGGAATAAACGAGACGCCGACAAACAACAATTGGAGGGAAGAGGAGCCGGGCTTTCCCGCGGTTTTCCCCCCTCCTCCCGCCAAGGCCTTGGAGGTTTTCGTCATGGGTGGGCTCCGTTTGCACATAGCCCAGCAGCCCAATACTTTGAGGCCACTATGGTCCATTGGCCACCACTACCATTTTTCATTCACTAGAAGAAAAAAAACACTGGTATCATTTTCATCCTCACACCCTCTCTTCCGCTACCCTGTGGGCGAAGGAGCCCCGCCACCCGGTTTTGTGAAGATACATGTGGATGCTAGTGTTGCCAGATCAGGGCTGGGAGGTGCGGCAGCAGCAGTATGCCGTGATATGCAGGCGGTCGCTCCTATGGATGCATCATTACAGAGAACAAGCATCGGGCAGTTTCTTTCAATTCCCTCTCCATGCTTTTTTTTTTGCGGAAAAATTCCCTCCCCATGCTAGTAAACGGAGTATATGCGAAAGCTAGAATGAAAAGAAGGAAAACTGTAAGACTAACCGCAAAGTAAGGTTTTTGTAGATTTTTTTATTGTGCCATCTAAAACTCCAGTTGCACCGATGAGTAAAATAAATAATCGTGTAATAGCAATAAGTTGCTTGCCGCTGAAACCAGGACAATGGTGGATGAAGGGCACGAAACTGCATCATGCAGACATTATAAGTAATCTCACGAGGAAATGAAAGAACAAATTAAGATTATTTAGATTGCACATAACAGAGCACTAACTCTCATAATGAATTTACTTAATTTAGGGATTTCACCATTGTCCATGTGTATCTCCCTTATCTGAAACCCATACAATAATTCTTTTCTCGAGACCTCATCGGTCAAACAACACACATATTGGTAACTTCCAACAACCTTGCTCTGCACATATGATGGCTGCCTAGTGCCCACCAATACAACTTATAGAAATATAAGTCATGCCAAAGCGTTTTCATAAGCTATTCTAGCAACAGGATATCTAATACCATGGTATCAACTTATAATACTGAAATAATAAACATCCCTGAATCTATTATAATACCGAAATAAGCACAATAGCCATCAACCTGCTGTCAAAATATATCCAACTTCACGCACTAATCAACCAGTGTCCAGTGGCATCAAATCTGCAGGAGTACATTTGCAGAAACTGTCACTAATTTATGCCGAGGACACTGACTGCACAATGCCAAAAAATTAGAGAGGAGGAGGCTGGCTACCTTGCAGAGAAGCAACAACGATGTAGGTGGCGGCCACATCGCGGCCCAAACGGACAAGGGGCTGGTTGTGGAAAGGAGTGGTCATGGCTGAACTGAATGAGGGATGAAGAGGGGGCGGGGAAGGAGCAAACAGTAGTGGCGACGACCATATAGGGCTAGGCCATGCGAGGAATCTTGTCAGCACTTCTGTGGTGGGATGGGATGGCGGTGGAGCTTGTGGGTGGCGCTGCCGCTAAGACGCCATGAAGGTCCTTTGGGAGAGGGTCGTACTTGAAGGGGACAACCTTCTTGTCAAGTGTGTCATCGGTGAAGGAGAAGGAGTAGTATGTGGCGGGTGGCTACACCGCCGTGGATGGGAGCGGGCGGAGGAGGCAAGAGAGGTTTGGCGGCGGATGGCGCCAGCACCGGAGTGGTAGATAGGAGCCGTGATTGGATGGATTGGGTGGGAGGGCTGGAGATAGAAACTGAGGGACTTTGTGTAAATGTGGGGTGCAGTGTGGGCGTCATTTTGCAAATTTTCCAAAACTTGGCTCACACGCGTTCGATGCAGACCGGAAGGCCGAAAACGACAGATGGCAGACACACTATCATCATCAACTGTGTTTTTTATAAGAGTAGAGATACATCACACTTTAGTAAATATGAAAAGTAAAAAAAATTGGTAAAAGGTAAGTGTTTAGGCATATACATTGCTAGGATTTTCACTGGGTTTTAAAATATAACAAATGATTTAAAATTTATTGTATTATTTGTACTAATCATTATAATATGACTGATGTAAAATTCATTATGGATCTAGAGTAAATGGAGGGACAAATGAGACCCAAGAGCCTCAAAAGTGTGTGATAGGGACAAATATTAGGGAGAAGCGGGATGTTCGACCTAGATCAATATGTGAAGGATCTTTGGTCATAAGACTTTTGTCAGGAAAAAAGATGATCGATAAGGATATCGAAATCGCATCAGAGTCATCGGCTAGCTCTTCATGAAACCAGGATGCGACATGGTTAGTTGTTGCAGTCGAAGACAACAATGACAAATGCTTAACGAGGTCAGGAGAAATCATGCGGCATGGAGCCAGGGGCGGGCCCACCTCAATTCAAGGATATTCACTTGAATACCCATTATTTTTGTCAAAAAACTAGGTATATATAGTATAAATACTAGGTTTTATAAGGAAAAAAGATACTGATAGCCGAGAACGTGATAGTTAAGGATTTCAGCCCAAAACCAGACGCACCCCATCGTATTTCCCCCTCACCACACTACGACATGGCCCAAATCACTGCAGCACACACCAGAAAAAATAACCCATCAATTAATCATCACCTTAAGAAAAAAACCATCGATCGATGACACGAACCGGCAGCGCCGCCCTTCCCCTGTTCTCCAGTTCTCTGCGCACCACATGCGACCCGTGCCGCCAACCGACTGATCGACATGACGGCACCGTATGGCGGCTAGGGCCCAGAGCTGCCGTCGCCTGATCGGCGATGGATCGCAGGTGCGCGTGGCAGCGCAGACGCGCATGGAGAATCCAACCCAGATCTCTCGCCGCCTTTTTATTCTAAAGTTTCTGATCTCTGCAAACTACAGTAGGTGGTGGGTTAGCAAGCGTGAAGAAATCAGGGGCAGTAATTGATTCAATTCAAAGCCACAACCCGAATTCAACTTTTGAAGGTAATAATCGCTAACTACACATGCTAATCCTTTAACCCCGAATTCAACTATGCAAAGTGTTCTAACTGAATTTTTCTGTCACTATCGAACTGCATTCAGACAACGGGGCCTCGATTTTGTTCCCGTCTTGTTCAACAGGCTGCAGTACAGAAATATAAGACCAAGTAAATTAGTTTGACCACTGACCAATTGCATTTCTACTTAATTATAATGAAACTAGAGACTAGTTTGCAGTCAATTATGAATTGTTTAGACATGAGAATTTGCAATTTTCCATTTGAATACATAATGTTAAAATGTTTATAAATTGTTGAACAATTTTTTTACTTCTTAATGTTGAATAGTACCAAGTTATGATCATTTTTTATCAATATAACATGTTATGTGATATCTTTTATATAGTTTATTAGAACTAGTATAATATGTTATACACGCCAAAAGAAAGGTTATAGGCTTTCAAAAAAAGATTTCAAATTTTAAATACACAGTCCTCAATTCCTGGGCCCGCCCCTGCATGGAGCAATCATAATTAATCGGATTTTAAGGTTTTCTTTTTGCAAAAACACTTTATAATGATTATTTGGTATATTCTACTTTGTATATTCTATATCAAGAGTTCATGCACCTCGATCGATACCCCTAAACAACTTGCCTCTTATTGTCCTTTGTGGCTATTCTTGTTGTGTAAAATGCTGCCATTACTTTAGCGCGGTCGATATATGTCATTGTACACGAGGAGGATACACATGGATGTGCATTATTAAGTTTTGGGCCTTTATGCACAAACTACACATTTCGCTCTGAGCGACCGGCTCAACCAAATATTTGGCCCTACATTAATCATAATAAATATAATCATTTATACTAATTTTTAGTACTTAATATATATATATATTTTTATCAAATAAAAAACATTGTAATATAGTATGGTAAATTTACACTTTGTTTTATAATAAATAATTCATTTTTAACACATTACACCTTAAAACATATTTAAAGTGAACACATTACACCTTCTTAGATTAATTTCTAACTATTGCATGAATGTTGTGTATATCACTTTGTGTGTGTTCTTAAATATCTTATTAGAGATCTCGAAAGTATATGATAGATGAAATATTTTGATAGCTGTCTTTGATTAGACACATGCAAATAAACAAATCTAGAATACACAAGATGTTCGCAAGGAACTTGTCACTTAATCATTTGCACATCACTTTATGATTTTCTGGTCAAATATGTCTTACATATTACAGTGGATTTGATAATCCGCTGATTTTTTAGTGTTTACTATGAATTTTGTACTGAAATAGCATTGCTCTAACTAAGATAACACTTAGTACAAATTATAAAGCATTCAACTTAAAAATATTCGTAGCCTAACTAGAAGAGAGTGTCACTTTAGTGGCCGAGCTACCTGCAGGCCGTTACCTCGGGCCGTGCAGTATAGCGCCACGATGTGTGCTCGTTTTTTTTTTTTAGCTTTGTACGTGGACTGCGGGTGCGTAGGGGATACACAAGCACGTCATGAGAGCATCTCCAATAGCCGCGCAACGCGCCGCACACTAAAAACTCATTTGCCACATGCCCTTCGCCTGGTTTGGCGCGGCCGGCAGCGCTGGCTCCAACAGCCGCGCTAAAACTGAGCGCGCGTGCGTAGTTCCAGTGGCCGCGCTAAAATGCAGCGTGCGCTAAACATTGCGTATATTCTTTTAATAAAACAATAAATAAAATTCATAGATGAAAACGATACATAGATATTTTACATAGTTTCATAGCATAGATAGATAAAAAACTACGGTGCAACGATTTAAAAAGTTACTAGATAGTGCAACTACAGCCTACTACCAGTCGTTGTTATCATCATCATCATCATCGCCATCCTTGCTGGTCTGGCTCGAGGTATCGAGCCACATGTCTTTCCAACGGTCATCATTAGACGAAAAGATCGACTGCCCACCATTTTCAACGATTTCGCACTGCGATAACGCCAGGGCCTTCCGCTGACGCTTGTCCAACCGCTCCGTGCGGCGCCTTGCCGTCTCCTAGCGGCGCCTTGCCCAGAAGGCTTCCTCATTGGCGACGTCCTTCGGGTGGCCCCGGCGCCACTCCGCCATGGCCCGCTCGTCCTCCTCGGCGACGAGGAGGCGGCGCTACCGCCGAGCGTGCTCCGCACGGTCCTAGTCCGTGATAAGACGAGACAGAGGGGTGACGTCCTGCGCCTCTTGGCGCGTTTGGACATCCTGAAAGTTCATCTGCTGACGCGGCCTGTCCAGGCGCCACGCCATCGCATCGTAGGCGCGTGTGGCCTCGTGCGAGGCCCGGAACGTACCGAGGCCGAGCCGGACGTCGTCTGACCGAATCTCGGCGGAGTACCAGCCGTTGGGGCGCTGGCGGATGCCGCGGTAGCCCGATGCTCCTCGGTGGCGCGGCGGCATGGTGGCGCGTCGGTGGCGGGGCGCTGGAGCGGCGAGGAAAGGAAGCGGTGGACGTGCTGGAGCGGTCAAGAAGCTATAAGGCGCGCGTGGCAGTGTGGATAGCTGCGTGGCGAGCGCCGCAATTTATAGGCGCGTCAAAAGTAGCGCGCGAGTTGCCGCCTTTTCCTGCGCGCGCAATTGTTTTCCGCGCGTGCTTGTTTCCCGCCACCGATGGAGCGCGCGAAACCGTCCAACACGCGCTAAAAACCAAGTTTACCAAGCGCGCACCTTTTGGCGCGGCTGTTGAAGATACTGGGAGCCTGATGGGCTGATTTTAAATTAGCACATGTGGGGTGGTGCGATGTTAATTCTGGGCCCGTCTGGCGCTGCAGGCTAGCCTAACCTCAGAAGCGGTGCTTTTTCTTTCATTGGTCAGATGATTTCATCCCCTCCCCTCGTCGTAGCTGTGCAGGGCGACCAGTCACCATGGATGGACTCGAGTTGTTCTTTGAAGAAGCAGATTCAGGGTGAACCAGTTTGCCCCGCGTAATTTCTCATGCTCTTACTTCTTCCAAACTGAAATCTGTTTTGACTTGGATATCCTACTCCTTGATTTCGCAACAATTTGTCCTTGAGTCCTTCGTCTCCAGTTGTTGGTTTGGATCTGGCTGATTGAGAATCGTGTGTGTGCTCCAGGTTGGTTCCTAGGCTAGATGCGGGTGATATTTTGGGTGGCGGAATGCTGTCTGAGTATGTGGTTGCTTTGCTTCCATCCATGAAGCTGGCCGGCGCTCCGCTGAGGTGATTTCTTCTGAACCCATGGACAGCAGCAGCGCCGAAGACCAGTTCCGATCGGTGGAAGCCAATGTTGCCTCGCACAGCAATGGTGAGAGGAAGGTCGTCGGTGACTCAAACGACATGGCTCCTCAAATACGACCGCTGCAGCTGTAGGAGAGGATGGAGATGCAGAGGGTGTGGTCGTCAACAACTCAAAAGGCTCTTGCTGGACTCGACGGCAACGAACAGTCACCCTGGCATGGCACATGTTGACGGAGCCAACTCAGTGCCGCGTACATGAAACTGGAGTGATGCATGGTTGACGGCGACGTGGAGCTGTGCTGCACTCCGGTGTTTGCTGGTGTACTGAGCCCGCGCAGAATATCAAAAGAGACAACATCACCTGCAGTCATACAACTACGGCCGCTGTACAGTGGACTCTTCTACGAATACAGTTAATATACGGGAATGTCATGCACGGTTGGCACCGATCGTGACGAGACGAGCACTGACGGGGCTGATTCCCACCAAAGGCCATTTTGGCAATGAAAATTGCTTTATGATTTAGTACTATAAAATTGTGTTTTTTATCTTGTCAAACAGCGTCGTCATCTTTGATGCGTCATCCCCGACAGCTAAATTCGCACACGCCTACGGAAGCAGTGTCCCTGCGGGCTCCATTGTCATGGCCGAATTGGTACTTCGGGAGAATATCTGATACTCCCACCCTTAGGGTGCTCCCAGTGCTCCAAACTCGGTAGCACATTTTTAAATATTCAAAAAATTCTAAAAACAATCTAGCACATTGACACAACATCAACTTATGTTGTAAAAAAATTCAAATCAAAATTCAAAACATTGCTCGAGATAGATAAATAAAAATATTGGCATAAATGTGATAATGGGTCAAATCTAAAGCCTAACTTATGTTGTGTACTATCTACTGTCGAATTTGTCATTTATGTTTCTCAAGTTATGTTTCAGATTTTGATTTCAAATTTTGTGACAACATACAATGATGTTGTGTCTGTGTGCTGGATTTTTTTTCCGAATTTTTCGAACATTTACAAATGTCCTACCGAGTTTGGAGCCCCGGGAGCACCCAGGGGTTGGGAGTACCGGATATTCTCCTGTGGTACTTCGTGATGGATGTGCACCCCTGGGCAGTGATCCTCGTTTTCGTGTACCCTCGACCTTTATCCTCCATTCCACACAAGTGTTTTAGAAAAACGCTTTAGCTATACATCACGCGACTGAAAAGACAATTAGGGTCAGTCAAATTCTTTTTCCTAAACTATGCACACCCACCTACACTACCACGTGCATGCATGCAACTTGCAGCTAGTGCGTGCAGGACAGGTGACGCGGCCGCCGAGATCATTATGGGGCTTGCTAGTGCAGAGTAATTGAGATCAAGCGAGCAAAGCTCATCTTCCGTATAAATTAAAAAAATTTAATTTTGCGAATTCTCTCCATCATGTGAATGTACGAGTCCGAGCGTGTTTCGTTGTCTCTTCTCTGTACCTTCTTTATTATGTCGTGTAAATGCCTCTAATTCATTCTTTCTAAGAAAACTTTACTATTTTGATTTTATTTTATTTTTTGTTTCATTTTGTTTCTACCAATGTCACTAATTCATTCTATCTTAGAAAACTTCATTATTTTGATTTTGTTTCATTTTATTTCTTTTTTAAGATAATACCATTGTCACTAATTCATTCTTCCTTAGAAAAATTTCATTAATTTTATTTTTGTTTAGTTTTTGTTTCTTCTTTAAAGGCAATACCAATGTCACTAATTTATTCCTTTTTAGGAAACTTTTGTTCTATGAAACCACTTTTATATGCTTATTATTGCATATTCTAAAAATGCATTTTTTGTAAATTGTGTGCAATTTATTATTATTATTATTATTATTATTATTATCTTTTTTCTTTAAGGGTAATACCAATGATACTAATTTGTTTCATTTTAGAAAACATGTTTTTGCGAAAACTCCACTTTTGCATGTCTAATCTTGCATATTATAATAAATGCAATTACTATGTAAATTGTGTGCAAATTTTACCATTATTTCTTTTTGTTTTTATCCCCTTTCCTCTCAAAGGGTAATACCAATGTCACTAATTCACTATTTCTTAGAAGAATTCATTATTTTGATTATGTTTGAGTTTTATTTTATTTTCTTCCTTATTTACGTGTAATACCAATGCCACTAATTCATTACTTCTTTGGAACTTTATTTTTGTGAAATATTCGTTATTATATGTTTATTCTAGCATATTATAAAAAGGGGGCAGCTACGCGTCCGCCGGTGGATCGTTTTAAAAGATCGGTCGGGTCGCCAGCCATCGGATCTGGTGCATCGAGTGGCCCGCGGCACTCTCCATTATTGCAACACAAGCCTTGTTGCGGAAATATTTTGCAACCAGCATCACCCTCCATTATTGCAACACATGCCTTGTTGCACATTTTTTTACACCCTCCATTATTGCAACACAAGCCTTGTTGCGGAATTTTTTTGCAACCGAGATCTTGTTGCAGATTTTATTTTTTGCAACTGGCAACGTCCTCCATTATTGCAACACAAGCCTTGTTGCAGGATTTTTTCGCACCAGAGATTTTGTTGCAGAATTCTTTTGCCATGTTATTGAAGAAGGAGCTTTTGCAACACACAGGATATTGCAGAAAAAATTGCTACAAAGATGATGTTTCAGAAACACTGCCGCTGTTGCTGACAACACCATTGCTATTCGCACGGCCGGTGATGGTCAGGGGCGGCATCGACGAGGTCTTGCATGCAGTTGCCGTTCCCTGAACCACGCACTAGCTGCAAAAAACAACATCATCTAGTAGGAGATTTGGGTGGGAGATTGAGAGAAGGCTTGAGAGAGACAAAACGCCATGGAAGAAAGGAAAAGGTTGAGCGGTTGGTGTGGGTGAGATAAAGATGAAGGGAACTACTCCATACAGATAATGCTGGACGGGTCCCACGCAACACGCACATCGCACGGGAGAGGCGGCGGATGCTCGCGCTGGATCGGCCGTCTGATCTGAATCGTTTTCCTTATAAAAAAAAGCAAATTTTGGTGCATATTTTGGAATTTTTTTGTCATTATTTGTTTTTAAAAATAATTTTCTTTATCCTTTAATAGTAATACCAATGGCACTAATTTATTTCATTTAGAGAACTTTTTTACGGAAATTCCAATATTACATGCTTATTCTTGCATATATTTTTTAAAACATAATTTATGTGTACAATGTGTGCAAATTTTGTTATTATTAGTTTAGTTTTTTATTTTATTTTTTAAAGGGTAATACCAGTGCCACTAATTCATTCTTCCCTAGAATTTTTTTTTACTTTTTATTATTTTGTTTTAGTGTTTGTTTCTTTTTAAGGGTAATACCAATGCCACTATTTGCTTCCTTCTTATGGAACTTATTGTTTGCAAAACAATCACTATTATATGCTTATTCTTGCATATTATACAAAACTGTGAGTTTTGCGCATTTTATCTTGATTTGTATTTTTTTATTTTCTTTCTACTTCAGGTAATGCAAGTGCCACAAGTTCAGTCTTTCTTAGATAACTTCATTATTTTGATTTTGTTTCTTTGTTTCCTTTTTAGTTTAATACCAATGCCACTATTCCTTCCTACTTAGGGAACTTATTTTTTCCAAAAAGTCCAGTAGTATATGCTTATTCTTGCATATTATACACAATTGTAGATTGTGATAATTTTAACATTATTTGTATTTAATTTTTTATTTCCTTCCTACTTAAAGGATAATACCAATGTCACTAATTCATTCTTTCTTAGAAAATTTCATTATTTTGCTTTTTTCAGTTTTTACTTCTTTTGTTTATTTTTAGGCTAATACAGATAATACTAATTCATTCTTAAAAATTTCCTTTGTGCAAAATTCCTCTATTATAAGATTATTTTGGCATGATATTAGAAAGTGCAATTTTTTTCTTAATTGTGGGCAAATTTTATCGTTATTTATTTTGTTTTTCATTTTCTTTGTTCTTAAAGGTAATACCAATGCGACTAATTAATTCCTCAGAATATTTTTTTATGAAAATACTACTACATTATTTGCTTACTTGTTTTTTAAATACTTTTCCACTTTCTTTCCTCTCTTTTTTGTGGAAAAACTTCCAATCTATTCATCTTCAATGGTAATACCAATGCCAAGTTTTAGTTGTGTAACATTTTTCCCTTTTAAAATTTGTGTTTGTTTTAATTAGGGTTAATCTACTCCCATGATTAGCTGGCTGAAACTATACGTACGTGGCGACTCATCTGCAAATCACATGCACCATAAGTATATTCAGCAATTAAATATAGGTTCAATGCAAAAAAAGAACAATTTTATATAGGCACATGTACATGTATCCTCGTCTAAACAATACAAAAGAAAAAAAAACGAGCTCATGATTAGTAAAGTGGACATGTTAGTTATTTTTATCTTGCTCTTAGACCGAGCATGCGGACGTTTCATGCTACAACCGGCCAGTGGCGAAGCCACACTTTGGCTGTGTGGTCAATTGACTCCACAGTATTTTGAGCAAACCTCTCTTAATACAAGCATTTTCCCTGCATAAATTAAGAAAATAGTTAAATATTTAGAAATACTTTGTGCTTGCATCATAGTTTTTTTTGAACTGGACATCATAGGTTATAGTGCTGGCACCGCCACTTTGAAACGGGCACACAAACTGTGGAAGCAAAGTAGCTGAAAATTGGCCATGCATACTAGTACCGACACTTTAGTACCGGTTCAGGAACCGGGACTAAAGGCCCTTACGAATCGGGACTATAGGCCGTTTTTCTACCAGTGACTACTCAAGTCAGGCCCTCGGATTGCCCACATGCTGATTAGGAAGGCAATATGACAAAATCGATTGATAGATTATTTAGGTCAGCCTAAATAATGACTGACCTAGCTACCCCTAAAAAAGGATCAAAGAGTGACTTGCCCAAATTATAAATTGAGTCACCTGACATCCAGCCGGCCCCTTAAGAAAATATGTCAACACAAGTTCGAATCACCTAGCCAACATCACGTACTAACTAGTGCAATCTACCTAGCTGATTGTATCTTAACAACACATGATTAGATGGTAGGGCGGAAGGCGAGCTCCGATGCGGCGGCTTGACCACCATGGCTTCCTCACGACGGTGCAGCCCAAGGTCACCTAAACCCTCCGAGATCGATGCGCGAGAGAAGGGACGGATTTGCAAGAAGGGGGGAAGATAACAGAGAGGGGGGGGGGGGGGGGGGGGGGAGTGACTGCGGGGGTGGGATTTGAGGGACGGAAAGATAGGGTTCAATTGTGAAAATGGGTTGTGGCCCAATACTAGCCTGCAAGCTGTTTCATTTCTTTTCTTTTCTTTTTGAGCTGCCCGAGTTAATTTTTGTAGGCGATTTGCTTTTAATAACCGCCTTGGTGAAAAATAAAACCATGTGGTAGGGTTATTACAGGCGGTTCCGTTCATTTGGGACACAAATGCCCGTTTTAACTAGTGTTGCTAGTATAAATCGGGTCTTTTGTTTTGTCTGGATTCTCAAGAAATTATATGTTCAGTAGGCTCTTAGGCGTCAGAAATATTTACTAATATTGCGATGATTAATACACATGGTTAATATGTGGTGTATTTCTTACTCACCATTCTTAATTACATTTGTCAAAATTTATTACATTCGGTTTTTGTTCAATGTGATGTAACTAGTAAAAAAAAAGAGTTTCACTTTGATGCATGAGCAACGAATGGAAACGTTTGAAAGCATAAACACGAATTTACAGCGCCACCGTCTAATTACACCTACGTACGTCTTACAGTATATATAGGTCGAGTCTGAGAGAGAAACAAATCAGACGACGACGACCATGGCTGCTCTCCAAGCTCTCTCCTCCGCCCTCGTCCTCCTGCTCCTCGCGCAGCACGCGCGCACGGCGAGGGCGAGCACGCTGGAGGACACGTGCAGGCTCGTCGCCACCGGCTCCTGGGAGGCCGCGCACGACTACGACTTGTGCGTGAAGACGCTGGGGGCGGACCCGGCGAGTGCGACGGCCGACGAGCTCGGCCTCGTCGTCATCGCGGTGAGGATCGCCGGGGCGACCGCCAAGGCCACCGGCGACCGCATCGCCCGGCTGCAGGCCGCCGAGACGTCGCCCCGGCGGCGGCTGGTTCTGGAACAGTGCGCCAAGGACTACGCCTTGACCGTGCGCCGGCTGGGGCGCGCCGCCAGGGACTTGGCCGCGGGCGGCGACGAGGACATGCTGACGGAGGCGGCCACCCTGCTGGAGCAGGTTCGTGGCACGCCGGTGCGCTGCGACAAGGCGTTCCTCTTCCGGGCCGGCGAGAGGACGCCGCTGACCGACGCAGACCACGAGCTCAACGGCGTGAGCTGGCTGGCGTTGAAAATCTTGCGGCATTGCTTAAACAACGGGGCAAAATGAGCGAGTAGCATGAGGCCTTCTTCTACCTCCGGAAGAAAAATGATCATCTTTCCGGACAGCAAAACTTGTGATGTGCAACAATATAATGAGTAATAATATAACTTGACAATTTCCAATGGAGATTGTAGAACGCTGTGGTCTTATCGGTATTTATCTTATTTCAAAAATGAAGCTGAAGATTTTCTCTGATTCACAATAGTTCAGATCAGGCGAGGAAGGTTACCGTTCGATTCGCAAAAATGGCAATCCTACTCTAGACCTTTTTTCACTTTCAGTTGTCCTCAACCAAAATTCTACTGCTTGGCCTGGCCTGAACTAAAGCATCTAAAAAACGGAGGAGGCCGAAAGAGAGCTTTACATACAGCTCGATCAGACGGAGAGCTGTCCCTCCGCTGGCTCGGCGACCTTGTGCTTCGGCTTGGGCTTCTCGACGACGATCGCTTGTATATCAAATATACCTTTGTTTACTTTGCCATCCTTTCTTATCCATCAAATACTTGGGGTAGTTCCGTTTCCAGTGATCAAACCCTTTACAGTAGAAGCACTTTGTCTCAGGCTTAGGACCAGATTTGGGTTTCTTCACTTGAGCAGCAACTTGCTTGCCGTTCTTTTTGAAGTTCCCCTTCTTCCTTTTGCCCTTTTCTTAAAACTAGTGGTCTTGTCTACCATCAACACTTGATATTTTTCTTGATTTCTACCTTCGTCGATTTTAGCATCACGAAGAGCTTGAGAATCGTTTCCATTATCCCTTGCATACTATAGTTCATCACGAAGTTCTACTAACTTGGTGGTGGTGACTAGAGAATTCTGTCAATCACTATCTTATCTGGAAGATCAACTCCCACTTGATTCAAACGATTGTAGTCCCAGACAATCTGAGTACATGCTCACTGCTTGAGCGATTCTCCTCCATCTTGTAGCTATAGAACTTGTTGGAGACTTCATATCTCTCAACTCGGGTATTTGCTTGAAATATTAACTTCAACTCCTGGAACATCTCATATGGTCCATGACGTTCAAAACGTCTTTGAAGTCCCGATTCTAAGCCGTTAAGCATGGTACACTAAACTATAAAGTAGTCATCACATTGAGATAGCCAAACGTTCATAACGTCTGCATCTGCTCCTGCAATAGGTCTGTCACCTAGCGGTGCATCAAGGACATAATATTTCTGTGCAGCAATGAGGATAAACCTCATATCACGGATCCAATCCGCATCATTGCTACTAACATCTTTCAACATAGTTTTTCTCTAGGAACATATCAAAACAAACATAGGGAAGCAACAACGCGAGCTATTGATCTACAACATAGATATGCTAATACTACCAGGACTAAGTTCATGATAAATTTAAATTCAATTAATCATATTACTTAAGAACTCCCACTTAGATAGACATCCCTCTAATCATCTAAGTGATCACGTGATCCAAATCAACTAAACCATGTCCGATCATCACGTGAGATGGAGTAGTTTTCAATGGTGAACATCACTATGTTGATCATATCTACTATATGATTCACGCTCGACCTTTCGGTCTCCAGTGTTCCGAGGCCATATCTGCATATGCTAGGCTCGTCAAGTTTAACTTGAGTATTCCGCGTGTGCAAAACTGTCTTACACCCGTTGTAGATGGACGTAGAGCTTATCACACCCGATCATCACGTGGTGTCTGGGCACGACGAACTTTGGCAACGGTGCATACTCAGGGAGAACACTTTTATCTTGAAATTTAGTGAGAGATCATCTTATAAAGCTACCGTCGAAATAAGCAAAATAAGATGTATACTAGATAAACATCACATGCAATCAAAATATGTGACATCTTATGGCCATGATCATCTTGTGCCTTTGATCTCCATCTCCAAAGTACCGTCATGATCTCTATCGTCACCGGCATGACACCATGATCTCCATCATCTTGATCTATATCAATGTGTCGTCACGTGGACGTCTTGCCAACTATTGCTCTTGCAACTATTGCTATCGCATAGCGATAAAGTAAAGCAATTGTTTGGCGCTTGCATCTTATGCAATAGAGAGAAGACCATAAGGCGTTTGCCAGTTGCCGATAACTTCCACAAAATATGATCATCTCATACAACAACTTATATCTCATCACGTCTTGACCATATCACATCACAACATGCCCTGCAAAACAAGTTAGACGTCCTCTACTTTGTTTGTTGCAAGTTTTACGTGGCTGCTACGGGCTTAAGCAAGAACCAATCTTACATACGCATCAAAACCACAACGATAGTTTGTCAAGTTGGTGTTGTTTTAACCTTCGCAAGGACCAGGCGTAGCCACAATTGGTTCAACTAAAGTTGGAGAAACTGACACCCGCTAGTCACCTGTGTGCATAGCACGGCGGTAAAACCAGTCTCGCGTAAGCGTACGCGTAATGTCGGTCCGGGCCGCTTCATCCAACAATACCGCCGAACCAAAGTATGACATGCTGGTAAGCAGTATGACTTATATCGCCCACAACTCACTTGTGTTCTACTCGTGCATATAACATCAACACATAAAACCTAGGCTCTAATACCACTGTTGGGGAACGTAGTAATTTCAAAAAAATTCCTACGCACACGCAAGATCATGGTGATGCATAGCAACGAGAGGGGAGAGTGTTGTCTACGTACCCTCGTAGACCGAAGCGGAAGCGTTGACGCAACATAGAGGAAGTAGTCGTACGTCTTCCCGGTCCAACCGATCCAAGCACCGTTACTCCGGCATCTCCGAGTTCTTGGCACACGTTCAGCTCGATGACGCTCCCCGGGCTCCGATCCAGCAAAGCTTCGGGGAGGAGTTCCGTCAGCACGACGGCGTGGTGAAGATCTTGATGTTCAAACGTCGCAGGGCTTCGCCTAAGCACTGCTACAATATGACCGAGGTGGAATATGGTGGAGGGGGGCACCGCACACGGCTAAGGAACGATCACGAAGATCTACTTGTGTGTCCTAGGGTGCCCCCCTGCCCCCGTATATAAAGGAGCAAGGGGGGAGGCCGGCCGGCCCTATGGGGCGCGCCAAAGGGAGGGGGGAGTCCTCCTCCTAGTGGGAGTAGGACTCCCCTTTCCTAGTCCAACTAGGAAGAAAGAGGGGGAAGGAAAGAGAGGGAGAGGGAGAGGGAAAGAGGGGCCGCACCCCCCTCCCTAGTCCAATTCGGACTCCCCATGGGGGGGGGCGCCACCTCTTGGGCTGCTTCCCTCTCTCTCCCCTCAGGCCCACTAAGGCCCAATACTTCCCCGGGGGGTTCTGGTAACCCCTCCGGCACTCCGGTTTTCTCCGAAATCACCCGGAACACTTCCGGTGTCCGAATATAGTCGTCCAATATATCATTCTTTATGTCTCGACCATTTCGAGACTCCTCGTCATGTCCGTGATCACATCCGGGACTTCGAACAACCTTTGCTACATCAAAATACATAAACTCATAATGAAACTGTCATCGTAACGTTAAGCGTGCGGACCCTACGGTTCAAGAACAATGTAGACATGACCGAGAAACGTCTCTGGTCAATAACCAATAGCGGAACCTGGATGCTCATATTGGTTCCTACATATTCTACGAAGATCTTTATCGGTCAGGCCGCATAACAACATACGTTGTTCCCTTTGTCATCGGTATGTTACTTGCCCGAGATTCGATCGTCGGTATCTCAATACCTAGTTCAATCTCGTTACCGGCAAGTCTCTTTACTCGTTCCGTAATACATCATCTTGCAACTAACTCATTAGTTGCAATGCTTGCAAGGCTTATGTGATGTGCATTACCGAGAGGGCCCAGAGATACCTCTCCGACAATCGAAGTGACAAATCCTAATCTCGAAATACTCCAACCCAACATGTACCTTTGGAGACACCTGTAGAGCACCTTTATAATCACCCAGTTACGTTGTGACGTTTGGTAGCACACAAAGTGTTCCTCTGGCAAACGGGAGTTGCATAATCTCATAGTCATAGGAACATGTATAAGTCATGAAGAAAGCAATAGCAACATACTAAACGATCGGGTGCTAAGCTAATGGAATGGGTCATGTCAATCAGATCATTCAACTAATGATGTGATCCCGTTAATCAAATAACAACTCTTTGTTCATGGTTAGGAAACATAACCATCTTTGATTAACGAGCTAGTCAAGTAGAGGCATACTAGTGACACTCTGTTTGTCTATGTATTCCCACATGTATTATGTTTCTGGTTAATACAATTCTAGCATGAATAATAAACATTTATCATGATATAAGGAAATAAATAATAACTATATTATTGCCTCTAGGGCATATTTCCTTCAGTCTCCCACTTGCACTAGAGTCAATAATCTAGATTACAAAGTAATGATTCTAACACCCATGGAGCCTTGGTGCTGATCATGTTTTGCTCGTGGAAGAGACTTAGTCAACGGGTCTGCTACATTCAGATCCGTATGTATCTTGCAAATCTCTATGTCTCCCACCTGGATTAGATCCCGTATGGAATTGAAGTGTCTCTTGATGTGTTTGGTTCTCTTGTGAAATCTGGATTCCTTTGCCAAGGCAATTGCACCAGTATTGTCACAAAAGATTTTCATTGGACCCGATGCGCTAGGTATGACACCTCGATCGGATATGAACTCCTTCATCCAGACTCCTTCATTTGCTGCTTCCGAAGCAGCTATGTATTCTGCTTCACATGTAGATCCCGCAACGACGCTTTGTTTAGAACTGCACCAACTGACAGCTCCACCGTTTAATGTAAACACGTATCCGGTTTGTGATTTAGAATCGTCCGGATCAGTGTCAAAGCTTGCATCAACGTAACCATTTACGATGAGCTCTTTGTCACCTCCATAAATAAGAAACATATCCTTAGTCCTTTTCAGGTATTTCAGGATGTTCTTGACCGCTGTCCAGTGATCCACTCCTGGATTACTTTGGTACCTCCCTGATAGACTTATAGCAAGGCACACATCAGGTCTGGTACACAGCATTGCATACATGATAGAGCTTATGGCTGAAGCATAGGGAACATCTTTCATTTTCTCTCTATCTTCTGCAGTGGTCGGGCATTGAGTCTTACTCAACTTCACACCTTGTAATACAGGCAAGAACCCTTTCTTTGCTTGATCCATTTTGAACTTCTTCAAAACTTTGTCAAGGTATGTGCTTTGTGAAAGTCCAATTAAGCGTCTTGATCTATCTCTATAGATCTTAATGCCTAATATGTAAGCAGCTTCACCGAGGTATTTCATTGAAAAACTCTTATTCAAGTATCCCTTTATGCTATCCAGAAATTCTATATCATTTCCAATTAGTAATATGTCATCCACATATAATATCAGAAATGCTACAGAGCTCCCACTCACTTTCTTGTAAATACAGGCTTCTCCAAAAGTCTGTATAAAACCAAATGCTTTGATCACACTATCAAAGCGCTTATTCCAACTCCGAGAGGCTTGCGCCAGTCCATAAATGGATCGCTGGAGCTTGCACACTTTGTTAGCTCCATTTGGATCGACAAAACCTTCTGGTTGCATCATATACAACTCTTCTTCCAGAAATCCATTCAGGAGTGCAGTTTTGACATCCATTTGCCAAATTTCATAATCATAAAATGCGGCAATTGCTAACATGATTCAGACAGACTTAAGCATCGCTACGGGTGAGAAGGTCTCATCGTAGTCAATCCCTTGAACTTGTCGAAAACCTTTTGCAACAAGTCGAGCTTTGTAGACAGTAAAATTACCGTCAGAGTTAGTCTTCTTCTTGAAGATCCATTTATTCTCAATTGCTTGCCGATCATCGGGCAAATCAACCAAAGTCCATACTTTGTTCTCATACATGGATCCCATCTCAGGTTTCATGGCATCAAGCCATTTCGTGGAATCTGGGCTCACCATCGCTTCTTCATAGTTTGTAGGTTCATCATGATCTAGTAGCATGACTTCCAGAACAGGATTACCGTACCACTCTGGTGCGGATCTTGCTCTGTTTGATCTACAAGGTTCGGTAGTAACTTGATCTGAAGTTCTATGATCATCATCATTAACTTCCTCACTAATTGGTTTAGGTGTCACAGAAACCCGTTTCTGTGATGTACTACTTTCCAATAAGGGAGCAGGTACAGTTACCTCATCAAGTTCTACTTGAAGGAAATATGCCCTAGAGGCAATAATAAAGTTATTATTTATTTCCTTATTTCATGATAAATGTTTATTATTCATGCTAGAATTGTATTAACCGGAAACATAATACATGTGTGAATACATAGACAAACAGAGTGTCACTAGTATGCCTCTACTTGACTAGCTCGTTAATCAAAGATGGTTATGTTTCCCAACCATGGACAAAGAGTTGTTATTTGATTAACGGGATCACATCATTAGATGAATGATCTGATTGACATGACCCATTCCATTAGCTTAGCACCCGATCGTTTAGTATGTTGCTATTGCTTTCTTCATGACTTATACATGTTCCTAGGACTATGAGATTATGCAACTCCAAAGGTACATGTTGGGTTGGCGTATTTCGAGATTATGATTTGTCACTCCGATTGTCGGAGATGTATCTCTGGGCCCTCTCGGTAATGCACATCACTTAAGCCTTGCAAGCATTGCAACTAATGAGTTAGTTGCGGGATGATGTATTACGGAACGAGTAAAGAGACTTGCCGGTAACGAGATTGAACTAGGTATTGGATACCGACGATCGAATCTCGGGCAAGTAACATACTGATGACAAAGGGAACAGCGTATGTTGTTATGCGGTCTGACCGATAAAAGATCTTCGTAGAATATGTAGGAGCCAATATGGGCATCCAGGTCCCGCTATTGGTTATTGACTGGAGACGTGTCTCGGTCATGTCTACATTGTT
Organism: Triticum monococcum; assembly: GCA_034509565.1. Lineage (NCBI taxonomy): Eukaryota > Viridiplantae > Streptophyta > Magnoliopsida > Poales > Poaceae > Triticum > Triticum monococcum. Next base: position 22,250,333 of record CM067842.1, on the reverse strand, counting down.
CTCAAACCCGTAGGGTCCGCAAGCTTAAGGTTTCGATGACAGTTATATCATGAGTTTATGAGTTTTGATGTACCGAAGGAGTTCGGAGTCACGGATGAGATCGGGGACATGACGAGGAGTCTCGAAATGGTCGAGACGTAAAGATCGATATATTGGACGACTATATTCGGACATCGGAAAGGTTCCGAGTGATTCGGATATTTTTCGGAGTACCGGGTAGTTACGGGAGAAACAATGGGCCTTGATGGGCATTAGTGGGAAGAGGAGAAAGGGCCAAGGGGCTGCTGCGCCCCCCCTCCCCTCTGTTCCGAATTGGACTAGGGAAAAGGGGGCCGGCCACCTTTCCTTCTCCTCTACTTCCTTCTCCCTTCCCCCCCTCTTGGTGGACTCCTACTAGGACTTGGAGTCCTAGTAGGACTCCACATCCTGGCCACACCAATTGCCTTGGCCGGCCTCCTCCTCCTCCATCCTTTATATACTGAGGCAAGGGGCACCCTAGAGACACAAGTTGATCCACGTGATCTTATTCTTAGCCGTGTGCGGCGCCCCCTGCCACCATAGTCCTCGATAATATTGTAGCGGTGCTTAGGCGAAGCCCTGAGGCAAGGGGTTACCGGAACCCCCCCGGGGAAGTATTGGGCCTTAGTGGGCCTGAGGGGAGAGAGAGGGCAGCAGCCCAGGAGGTGGCGCGCCTCCCCCATGGGGAGTCCGAATTGGACTAGGGAGGGGGGCGTGGCCCCTCTTTCCCTCTCCCTCTCTTTCCTTCCCCCTCTCTCTTCCTAGTTGGACTAGGAAAGGGGAGTCCTACTCCCACTAGGAGGAGGACTCCCCCCTCCCTTTGGCGCTCCCCATAGGGCCGGCCGGCCTCCCCCCTTGCTCCTTTATATACGGGGGCAGGGGGCACCCTAGAACACACAAGTTGATCTTCGTGATCGTTCCTTAGCCGTGTGCGGTGCCCCGCTCCACGATATTACACCTCGGTCATATTGTAGCGATGCTTAGGGGAAGCCCTGCGATGGTTGAACATCAAGATCGTCACCACGCCGTCGTGCTGACGGAACTTTTCTCTGACACTTTGCTGGATCGGAGTCCAGGGATCGTCATTGAGCTGAACGTGTGCTAAAACTCGGAGGTGCCGTAGTTTCGGTGCTTGATCGGTCGAGCCGTGAAGACGTACGACTACATCAACCAAACGCTTCCGTTGTCGATCTACTAGGGTACGTAGATCACACTCTCCCCTCATTGCTATGCATCACCATGATCTTGCGTGTGCGTAGGAAATTTTTTGAAATTACTACGTTCCCCAACAGTGGCATCCGAGCCTAGGTTTTATGGTTTGATGTTATGTGCACGAGTAGAACACAAGTGAGTTGTGGGGGATATAAGTCATACTGCTTACCAGCATGTCATACTTTGGTTCGGCGGTATTGTTGGACGAAGCGGCCCGGACCAACATTACGCGTACGCTTACGCGAGACCGGTTCTCCCGACGTGCTTTGCACATAGGTGGCTTGCGGGTGACAGTTTCTCCAACTTTAGTTGAACCGAGTGTGCCTACGCCCGGTCCTTGCGAAGGTTAAAACAACACCAACTTGACAAACTATCGTTGTGGTTTTGATGCGTAGGTAAGATTGGTTCTTGCTTAAGCCCGTAGCAGCCACGTAGAACTTACAACAAACAAAGTAGAGGACGTCTAACTTGTTTTTGCAGGGCATGTTGTGATGTGATATGGTCAAGACATGATGCTAAATTTTATTGTATGAGATGATCATGTTTTGTAACCGAGTTATCGGCAACTAGCAGGAGCCATATAGTTGTTGCTTTATTGTATGCAATGCAATCGCGCTGTAATGCTTTACTTTATCACTAAGCGGTAGCGATAGTCATGGAAGCATAAAAGTGGTGAGACGAGAACGATGCTGCGATGGAGATCAAGGTGTCGCGCCGGTGACGATGGTGATCATGACGGTGCTTCGGAGATGGAGATCACAGGCACAAAATGATGATGGCCATATCATATCACTTGATTGCATGTGATGTTTATCTTTTATGCATCTTATTTTGCTTTGATTGATGGTAGCATTATAAGATGATCTCTCTCACTAAATTATCAAGAATTGTTCTCCCTGAGTATGCACCGTTGCGAAAGTTCTTCGTGCTGAGACACCACATGATGATCGGGTGTGATAGGCTCTACGTTCAAATACAACAGGTGCAAAACAGTTGCACACACGGAATACTCAGGTTATACTTGACGAGCCAAGCATATACAGATATGGCCTCGGAACACGGAGACCGAAAGGTCAAGCGTGAATCATATAGTAGATATGATCAACATAGTGATGTTCACCAATGAAACTACTCCATCTCACGTGATGATCGGACATGGTTTAGTTGATTTGGATCACGTGATCACTTAGAGGATTAGAGGGATGTCTATCTAAGTGGGAGTTTCTTAAGTAATATGATTAATTGAACTTGAATTTATCATGAACTTAGTCCTGGTAGTATTTTGCAAATCATGTTGTAGATCAATAGCTCGCGTTGTTGCTTCCCTGTGTTTATTTTGATATGTTCCTAGAGAAAAACTATGTTGAAAGATGTTAGTAGCAATGATGCGGATTGGATCCATGATATGAGGTTTATCCTCATTGCTGCACAGAAAAATTATGTCCTTGATGCACCGCTAGGTGACAGACCTATTGCAGGAGCAGATGAAGACGTTATGAACGTTTGGCTAGCTCAATATGATGACTACTTGATAGTTTAGTGCACCATGCTTAACGGCTTAGAATCGGGACTTCAAAGACGTTTTGAACGTCATGGACCATATGAGACGTTCCAGGAGTTGAAGTTAATATTTCAAGCAAATACCCGAGTTGAGAGATATGAAGTCTCCAACAAGTTCTATAGCTAAAAGATGGAGGAGAATCGCTCAACTAGTGAGCATGTGCTCAGATTGTCTGGGTACTACAATCGCTTGAATCAAGTGGGAGTTAATCTTCCAGATAAGATAGTGATTGACAGAATTCTCTAGTCACCATGACCAAGTTACTAGAACTTCGTGATGAACTATAGTATGCAAGGGATGACGAAAACGACTCCCGAGCTTTTCATGATGATGAAATCGATGAAGGTAGAAATCAAGAAAAACATCAAGTGTTGATGGTAGACAAGACCACTAGTTTCAAGAAAAGGGCAGAGGGAAGAAGGGGAACTTCAAGAAGAACAGCAAGCAAGTTGCTGCTCAAGAGAAGAAACCCAAGTCCGGACCTAAGCCGGAGACTGAGTGCTTCTACTGCAAAGGGACTGGTCACTGGAAGCGGAACTACCCCAAGTGATTGGCAGATAAGAAGGATGGCAAGGTGAACATAACTATATTTGATATACATGTTATTAATGTGTACTTTACTAGTGTTTATAGAAACCCCTCAGTATTTGATATAGTTCAGTTGCTAAGATTAGTAACTCGAAATGGGAGCTGCAGAATAAACAGAGACTAGTTAAGGGTGAAGTGACGATGTGTGTTGGAAGTGGTTGCAAGATTGATATGATCATCATCGCACACTCCCTATAAATTTTGGATTAGTGTTGAACCTAAATAAGTGTTATTTGGTGTTTACGTTGAGCATGGATATGACTTGATCATGTTTATTGTAATACGGTTATTCAATTAAGTAAGAGAATAAATTGTTGTTCTGTTTACATGAATAAAACCTTATATGGTTACACACCCTATGAAAATAGTTCGTTGGATCTCGATCATAGTGATACACATAATCATAATATTGAAACCAAAAGATGCAAAGTTAATAATGATAGTGCAACTTATTTGTAGCACTGCCGTTTAGGTCATATTGGTGTAAAGCGCATGGAGAAACTCCATGCTGATGGGCTTTTGGAATCACTTGATTATGAATCAGTTGATGCTTGCGAACCATGCATCATGGGCAAGATGACTAAGACTCTGTTCTTCGGAACAATGGAGCAAGCAACAGATTTGTTGGAAATCATACATACTGATGTAAATGGTCCGATGAATATTGAGGCTCGCGATAGGTATCATTATTTTCTGATCTTCACAGATGATTTGAGCAGATATGAGTATATCTACTTGATGAAACATAAGTCTGAAACATTTGAAAAGTTCAAAGAATTTCAGAGTGAAGTGGAGAATCATCGTAACAAGAAAATAAGGCTTCTACGATCTGATCGCGCAGACAAATATTTGAGTTACGAGTTTGGTCTTCAATTAAAACAATGTGGAATAGTTTCACAAATTCGTGCCACCCGGAACATCACAGCATAATGGTGTGTCCGAACGTCATAGCCGTACTTTATTAGATATAGTGCAAATCTATGATGTTTCTTACCGATTTACCACTATCGTTTTTTAGGTTATGCATTAAAGACAGCTGCATTCACGTTAAAAAAAGGGGCACCATCTAAGTCCGTTGAGATGACACAATCTGAATTGTGGTTTAGCAAGAAACCAAAGTTGTCGTTTCTTAAAGTTTGGGGTTGTGATGCTTATGTGAAAAAGTTTCATCCTGATAAGTTCAAAACCAAATCGGAGAAATTTGTCTTCATAGGATACCCAAAAGGAGACTGTTGGGTACACCTTCTATCATAGATCGTAAGGCAAGACATTCGTTGCTTATAATGGATCCTTTCTAGAGAAGGAGTTTCTCTCGAAAGAAGTGAGTGGGAGGAAAGTAGAACTTGATAAGGTAATTGTACCTTCTCCCTTATTGGAAAGTAGTTCATCACAGAAATATGTTCCTGTGACTACTACACCAATTAGTGAGGAAGCTAATGATGATGATCATAAAACTTCAGATCAAGTTACTACAGAATCTCGTAGGTGAACCAGAGTGAGATCCGCACCAGAGTGGTACAGTAATCCTGTTCTGGATGTCATGTTACTAGACCATGACGAACTTGCGAACTATGAGGAAGCGATGATGAGCCCAGATTCCGCAAAATGGCTTGAGGCCATGAAATCTGAGATGGGATTCATGTATGAAAACAAAGTGTGGACTTTGGTTGACTTGCCCGATGATCGGCAAGCCATAGAAAATAAATGGATCTTCAAGAGGAAGACGGACGTTGATAGTAGTGTTACTATCTACAAAGCTAGAATTGTCGCAAAAGGTTTTCGACAAGTTCAAAGTGTTGACTATGATGAGAGTTTCTCACTTGTATCTATGCTTAAGTCTGTCCAAATCATGTTAGCAATTGCCGCATTTTATGAAATCTGGCAAATGGATAAACAAAACTGCATTCCTTAATGGATTTCTTAAAGAAGAGTTGTATATGATGCAACCAGTAGGTTTTGTCAATCCTAAAGGTGCTAACAAAATATGCAAGCTCCAGCGATTCATCTATGGACTGGTGCAAGCATCTCAGAGTTGGAATACACGCTTTGATAAGTTGATCAAAGCATATAGTTTTATACAGACTTGCGGTGAAGCCTGTATTTACAAGAAAGTGAGTGGGAGCACTACAGCATTTCTGATAAGTATATGTGAATGACATATTGTTGATCAGAAATAATGTAGAATTATTCTGTAAAGCATAAAGGAGTGTTTGAAAGGAGTTTTTCAAAGAAAGACTTCAGTGAAGCTGCTTACATATTGAGCATCAAGATCTATCGAGATAGATCAAGACGCTTGATAAGTTTTTTCAATAAATACATACCTTGACAAGATTTTTAAGTAGTTCAAAATGGAACAGTCAAAGAAAGAGTTTCTTGCCTATGTTACAAGGTGTGAAATTGAGTAAGACTCAAAGTCCGACCACGACAGAAGATAGAAAGACAATGAATGTCATTCCCTATGCCTTGGTCATAGGTTCTATAAAGTATGCCATGCTGTGTACCAGATCTATTGTATACCCTACCACTGAGTTTGGCAAGGGAGTACACTAGTGATCTAGGAGTAGATCACTGGACAGCGGTCAAAATTATCCTTAGTGGAATAAGGATATGTTTCTCGATTATGGAAGTGAAAAAAGGTTCGTCGTAAAGGGTTACGCCGATGCAAGTTTTGACATAATCTAGATGACTCTAAGTCTCGGTCTAGATACATATTGAAAGTGGGAGCAATTAGCTAGAGTAGCTCCATGCAGAGCATTGTTGACATAGAAATTTGCAAAATACATGCGGATCTGAATGTGGCAGACCCGTTGACTAAGATTCTCTCACAAGCAAAACATGATCACACCTTAGTACTCTTTGGGTGTTAATCACATAGCGATGTGAACTAGATTACTGAATCCAGTAAACCCTTTGGGTGTTGGCCACATGGCGATGTGAACTATGGGTGTTAATCACATGGTGATGTGAACTATTGCTGTTAAATCACATGACGATGTGAACTAGATTATTGACTCTAGTGCAAGTGGGAGACTGAAGAAAATATGCCCTAGAGGCAATAATAAAGTTATTATTTATTTCCTTATTTCATGATAAATGTTTATTATTCATGCTAGAATTGTATTAACCGGAAATATAATACATGTGTGAATACATAGACAAACAGAGTGTCACTAGTATGCCTCTACTTGACTAACTCGTTAATCAAAGATGGTTATGTTTCCCAACCATGGACAAAGAGTTGTTATTTTATTAACGGGATCACATCATTAGATGAATGATCTGATTAACATGACCCATTCCATTAGCTTAGCACCCGATCGTTTAGTATGTTACTATTGCTTTCTTCATGACTTATACATGTTCCTATGACTATGAGATTATGCAACTCCCGTTTGCCGGAGGAACACTTTGTGTGCTACCAAACGTCACAACGTAACTGGGTGATTATAAAGGAGCTCTACAGGTGTCTCCAAAGGTACATGTTGGGTTGGCGTATTTCGAGATTAGGATTTGTCACTCCGATTGTCGGAGAGGTATCTCTGGGCCCTCTCGGTAATGCACATCACTTAAGCCTTGCAAGCATTGCAACTAATGAGTTAGTTGCGGGATGATGTATTACGGAACGAGTAAAGAGACTTGGCGGTAACGAGATTGAACTACGTATTGGATACCGACGATCGAATCTCGGGCAAGTAACATACCGATGACAAAGGGAACAACGTATGTTGTTATGCGGTCTGACCGATAAAAGATCTTCGTAGAATATGTAGGAGCCAATATGGGCATCCAGGTCCCGCTATTGGTTATTGACCGGAGACGTGTCTCGGTCATGTCTACATTGTTCTCGAACCCGTAGGGTCCGCACGCTTAAGGTTTCGATGACAATTATATTATGAGTTTATGAGGTTTGATGTACCGAAGGAGTTTGGAGTCACGGATGAGATCGGGGACATGACGAGGAGTCTCGAAATGGTCGAGACTCCAAGATCGATATATTGGACGACTATATTCGGACATCGGAAAGGTTCCGAGTGATTCGGGTATTTTTCGGAGTACCGGGTAGTTACGGGAGAAGCAATGGGCCTTGATGGGCTTTAGTGGGAAGAGGAGAAAGGGCCAAGGGGCTGCGGCGCTCCCCTCCCCTCTGGTCCGAATTGGACTAGGGAAAAGGGGGCCGGCCACCTTTCCTTCTCCTCTACTTCCTTCTCCCTTCCTCCCCTCTTGGTGGACTCCTACTAGGACTTGGAGTCCTAGTAGGACTCCACATCCTGGCCGCACCAATTGCCTTGGCCGGCCTCCTCCTCCTCCATCCTTTATATACTGAGGCAAGGGGCACCCTAGAGACACAAGTTGATCCATGTGATCTTATTCTTAGCCGTGTGCGGCGCCCCCTGCCACCATAGTCCTCGATAATATTGTAGCGGTGCTTAGGCGAAGCCCTGCGAAGTAGTACATCAAGATCGTCACCACGCCGTCGTGTTGACGGAACTCTTCCCCGACACTTTGCAGGATCGGAGTCCGGGGATCGTCATCGAGCTGAACGTGTGCTAAAACTCGGAGGTGCCGTAGTCTCGGTGCTTGATCGGTCGGGCCGTGAAGACGTACGACTACATCAACCAAACGCTTCCGTTGTCGATCTACTAGGGTACGTAGATCACACTCTCCCCTCGTTGCTATGCATCACCATGATCTTGCGTGTGCGTAGGAATTTTTTTGAAATTACTACGTTCCCCAACACTACTTTCCTCCCACTCACTTCTTTCGAGAGAAACTCCTTCTCTAGAAAGGATCCATTTTTAGCAACGAATGTCTTGCCTTCGGATCTGTGATAGAAGGTGTACCCAACAGTCTCCTTTGGGTATCCTATGAAGACACATTTCTCCGATTTAGGTTCGAGCTTATCAGGTTGAAGTTTTTTCACATAAGCATCACAGGCCCAAACTTTAAGAAACGACAACTTTGGTTTCTTGCCAAACCATAGTTCATAAGGCGTCGTCTCAACGGATTTTGATGGTGCCCTATTTAACGTGAATGCGGCCGTCTCTAAAGCATAACCCCAAAACGATAGCGGTAAATCTGTAAGAGACATCATAGATCGCACCATATCAAGTAAAGTACGATTACGACGTTCGGACACACCATTACGTTGTGGTGTTCCAGGTGGCGTGAGCTGCGAAACTATTCCGCATTGTTTCAAATTTAGACCAAACTCGTAACTCAAATATTATCCTCCACGATCAGATCGTAGAAACTTTATTTTCTTGTTACGATGATTTTCAACTTCACTCTGAAATTCTTTGAACTTTTCAAATGTTTCAGACTTATGCTTCATTAAGTAGATATACCCATATCTGCTTAAATCATCTATGAAGGTGAGAAAACAACGATATCCGCCATGAGCCTCAACATTCATCGGACCACATACATCTGTATGTATGATTTCCAACAAATCTGTTGCTCTCTCCATAGTACCGGAGAACGGTGTTTTAGTCATCTTGCCCATGAGGCACGGTTCGCAAGTACCAAGTGATTCATAATCAAGTGGTTCCAAAAGTCCATCAGTATGGAGTTTCTTCATGCGCTTTACACCGATATGACCTAAACGGCAGTGCTACATATAAGTTGCACTATCATTATCAACTCTGTATCTTTTGGCTTCAACATTATGAATATGTGTATCACTACTATCGAGATTCATCAAAAATAGACCACTCTTCAAGGGTGCATGACCATAAAAGATATTACTCATATAAATAGAACAACCATTATTCTCTGATTTAAATGAATAACCGTCTCGCATCAAACAAGATCCAGATATAATGTTCATGCTCAACGCTGGCACCAAATAACAATTATTTAGGTCTAAAACTAATCCCGAAGGTAGATGTAGAGGTAGCGTGCCGACCGCGATCACATCGACTTTGGAACCATTTCCCATGCGCATCGTCACCTCGTCCTTTGCTAGTGTTCGCTTAATCCGTAGTCCCTGTTTCGAGTTGCAATTATTAGCAACAGAACCAGTATCAAATACCCAGGTGCTACTGCGAGCTCTAGTAAGGTACACATCAATAACATGTATATCACATATACCTTTGTTCACGTTGCCATCCTTCTTATCTGCCAAATACTTGGGACAATTCCGCTTCCAGTGTCCAGTCTGCTTGCAGTAGAAGCACTCAGTTTCAGGCTTAGGTCCAGATTTGGGTTTCTTCTCCTGAGCAGCAACTTGTTTGCTGTTCTTATTGAAGTTCCCCTTCTTCTTCCCTTTGCCCTTTTTCTTGAAACTGACGGTCTTATTGACCATCAACACTTGATGCTCCTTCTTGATTTCTACCTCCGCAGCCTTTAGCATTGCGAAGAGCTCGGGAATCGTCTTATTCATCCCTTGCATGTTATAGTTCATCACGAAGCTCTTGTAGCTTGGTGGCAGTGATTGAAGAACTCTGTCAATGACACTATCAACAGAAAGATTAACTCCCAGTTGAGTCAAGTGATTATGATACACAGACATTTTGAGTATATGTTCACTGACAGAACTATTCTCCTCCATCTTGCAGTTATAGAACTTATTGGAGACTTCATATCTCTCAATCCGGACATTTGCTTGAAATATCAACTTCAACTCCTGAAACATCTCATATTCTCCATGACGTTCAAAACATCGTTGAAGACCCGGTTCTAAGCCGTAAAGCATGGCACACTGAACTATCGAGTAGTCATCAGCTTTGCTCTGCCAGACGTTCATAATATCTGGTGTTGCTCCTGCAGTAGGCTTGGCACTTAGTGGTGCTTCCAGGACGTAACTCTTCTGTGCAGCAATGAGGATAATACTCAAGTTACGGACCCAGTCCGTGTAATTGCTACCATCATCTTTCAACTTTGCTTTCTCAAGGAACGCATTAAAATTTAACGGAACAACAGCACGGGCCATCTATCTACAATCAACATGAACAAGCAAGATACTATCAGGTACTCAGTTCATGATAAATTTAAGTTCAATTAATCATATTACTTAAGAACTCCCACTTAGAAAAACATCCCTCTAATCTTCTAAGTGATCACGTGATCCAAATCAACTAAACCATAACCGATCATCACGTGAAATGGAGTAGTTTTCAATGGTGAACATCAATATGTTGATCATATCTACTATATGCTTCACGCTCAACCTTTCGGTCTCAGTGTTCCGATGCCATATCTGCATATGCTAGGCTCGTCAAGTTTAACCTGAGTATTCTGCGTGTGCAAAACTAGCTTGCACCCGTTGTAGATGGACGTAGAGCTTATCACACCCGATCATCACGTGGTGTCTGGGCACGACGAACTTTGGCAACGGTGCATACTTAGGGAGAACACCTTTATCTTGAAATTTAGTGAGAGATCATCTTATAATGCTACCGTCAATAAAAGCAAGATAAGATGCATAAAAGATAAACATCACATGCAATCAATATAAGTGATTTGATATGGCCATCATCATCTTGTGCTTGTGATCTCCATCTCCGAAGCACCGTCATGATCACCATCATCACCGGCGGGACACCTTGATTTCCATCGTAGCATCGCTGTCATCTCGCCAATCTTATGCTTCCACGACTATCGCTACCGCTTAGTGATAAAGTAAAGCATTACAGCGCGATTGCATTATATACAATAAAGCGACAACCATATGGCTCCTGCCAGTTGCCGATAACTCGGTTACAAAACATGATCATCTCATACAATAAAATTTAGCATCATGTCTTGACCATATCACATCACAACATGCCCTGCAAAAACAAGTTAGACGTCCTCTACTTTGTTGTTGCAAGTTTTACGTGGCTGCTATGGGCTTAAGCAAGAACCAATCTTACCTACGCATCAAAACCACAACGATAGTTTGTCAAGTTGGTGCTGTTTTAACCTTCGCAAGGACCGGTCATAGCCACACTCGGTTCAACTAAAGTTGGAGAAACTAACACCCGCCAGCCACCTGTGTGCAAAGCATGGCGGTAGAACCAGTCTCGCGTAAGCGTACGCGTAATGTCGGTCCGCGCCGCTTCATCCAACAATATCGCCGAACCAAAGTATGACATGCTGGTAAGAAGTATAACTTATATTGCCCACAACTCACTTGTGTTCTACTCGTGCATATAACATCAAACCATAAAACCTGGCTTGGATGCCACTGTTGGGGAACGTAGTAATTTCAAAAAAAAAAATCCTACGCACACGCAAGATCATGGTGATGCATAGCAACAAGAGGGGAGAGTGTTGTCTAAGTACCCTCGTAGACCGAAGCGGAAGCGTTGACACAACATAGAGGAAGTAGTTGTACGTCTTCCTGGTCCAACCGATCCAAGCACCGTTACTCCGGCACCTCCGAGTTCTTGGCACACGTTCAGCTCGATGACGCTCCCCGGGCTCCGATCCAGCAAAGCTTCGGGGAGGAGTTCCGTCAGCACGACGGCGTGGTGACGATCTTGATGTTCAAACGTCGCAGGGCTTCGCCTAAGCACTGCTACAATATGACCGAGGTGGAATATGGTGGATGGGGCACCGCACACGGCTAAGGAACGATCACGAAGATCAACTTGTGTGTCCTAGGGTGCCCCCTGCCCCCGTATATAAAGGAGCAAGGGGGGAGGCCGGCCGGCCCTATGGGGCGCGCCAAAGGGAGGGGGGAGTCCTCCTCCTAGTGGGAGTAGGACTCCCCTTTCCTAGTCCAACTAGGAAGAAAGAGGGGGAAGGAAAGAGAGGGAAAGAGGGGCCGCGCCCTCCCTCCCTAGTCCAATTCGGACTCCCCATGGGGGGGCACCTCCTGGGCTGCTGCCATCTCTCTCCCCCCAGGCCAATAAGGCCCAATACTTCCCTGAGGGGTTCCGGTAACCCCTCCGGCACTCCGGTTTTCTCCGAAATCACCCGGAACACTTCCGGTGTCCGAATATAGTCGTCCAATATATCATTCTTTATGTCTCGACCATTTCGAGACTCCTCGTCATGTCCGTGATCACATCCGGGACTCCGAACAACCTTCGGTACATCAAAATACATAAACTCATAATGAAACTATCATCGTAACGTTAAGCGTGCGGACCCTACGGTTCGAGAACAATGTAGACATGACCGAGACACGTCTTTGGTCAATAACCAATAGCGGAACCTGGATGCTCATATTGTTTCCTACATATTCTACGAAGATCTTTATCGGTCAGACCGCATAACAACATACGTTGTTCCCTTTGTCATCGGTATGTTACTTGCCCGAGATTCGATCGTCGGTATCTCAATAACTAGTTCAATCTCGTCACCGGCAAGTCTCTTTACTCGTTCCGTAATACATCATCTCACAACTAACTCATTAGTTGCAATGCTTGCAAGGCTTATGTGATGTGTATTACCGAGAGGGCCCAGAGATACCTTTCCGACAATCGAAGTGACAAATCCTAATCTCGAAATACGCCAACCCAACATGTACCTTTAGAGACACCTGTAGAGCACCTTTATAATCACCCAGTTACGTTGTGACGTTTGGTAGCACACAAAGTGTTCCTCCGGCAAACGGGAGTTGCATAATCTCATAGTCCTAGGAACATGTATAAGTCATGAAGAAAGCAATAGGAACATACTAAACGATTGGGTGCTAAGCTAATGGAATGGGTCATGTCAATCAGATCATTCAACTAATGATGTGATCCTGTTAATCAAATAACAACTCTTTGTTCATGGTTAGGAAGCATAACCATCTTTGATTAACGAGCTAGTCAAGTAGAGGCATACTAGTGACACTCTGTTTGTCTATGTATTCACACATGTATTATGTTTCCGGTTAATACAATTCTAGCATGAATAATAAACATTTATCATGATATACAGAAATAAATAATAACTATATTATTGCCTCTAGGGCATATTTCCTTCACATTCGTCTTTCCCTTTGTCTAAGAAACATGCGGAGAGCTGCGGCAGGAGGGCTTCGACCAAAGACTCATATGAGCTAGCGATGAGCTCGCGTTGTTGTTGTCTGACGCAGCATCCGCACCAGTGACATACTCGACGGAGATGAATCGGATGACCGAGATTGACTAACTGACCCCATGGAGATGGACGGGGCCGCTGACGCCGGCGAGGGCCAGGATTGGCTTGAGGACCCCTCGACCTCGATGACGCGGCTAACGCCATTGTCTTCACGTGGGTGGCTTGGGCTCCTGCACCCACCAGTAAGAAAAGTGCATATAGAGGTAAGTCGCATCTGGGGATCAAGAACATATGGAAGCATTATCAGTTTATCACTAAACCCAAATATGCAATGATTTGTTTTTTCTTCCTCTCCTACTTCAACCTCAGTGACTCCATTGGAGTAAAGATTTGCCAAAAAAATGTGGCGGCTGATAATTTAACACCACCACAACTACCGAATCAAATCAAACTAAACCAAATCAAATAAGTCCAAGTTGTTCCAAAGCCAGGAATGTGCATGGCGGTGGATGACCTCCTCAACGAGCAGACTCTGCTCGTCAGCCACCACCATCTTTGATACGGAGCTCCTCACCGGCAAAGTGCGTCACCTCCACAACATCTGGCGTCACCTTCCTTTGACGGGTGACGGCCATCGACATCCATACAACAGTCCGTACACAAGGTCAATTCTATCTTTCTTCTGCCCGTACAACAATCTGCAAGTTTTATTCAAAATCAGCAGCTCACTTCTATTCTTACAACAACATCAGTCACTTCACTCAGACAACAATAGCAACACAGATCAGAGAGAGAGAGATGGGATAACAACCTTGCTGACGTCGGCATTCGTCTTTCCCTTTGTCTAAGAAACATGCGGAGAGCTGCGGCAGGAGGGCTTCGACCAAAGACTCATATGAGCTAGCGATGAGCTCGCGTTGTTGTTGTCCGATGCAGCGTCCGCAGCAGTGACATACTCGACGGAGATGAATCGGATGACCGAGATTGAGTAAATGACCCCCTGGAGAAGGGCGGGGCCGCTGACACCGGTGAGGGCCAGGATTGGCTTGAGGGACCCCTCGACCTCGATGACGCGGCTTACGCCATTGTCTTCACATGGGTGGCCTAGGCTCCTGCACCACCACGATGGTTCGGGCTGGACGGTGGAGGGAAGAGGGGCGGGGCCGCCGGCAATGGCAGGGAGGGCGAGGGCCGCGACGGTTCGGGCTGGACGGCGGAGGGAAGAGGGGCGGGGCCGCCGGCGATGGCGGCGAGGGCCGCGACGGTTCTAGCTGGCCAACAGAGGGAAGAGGAACGGGGCCGATGGCGATGGGGAGGGCGAGGATTTGATCGAGGGACTCATCGGTGTGGGCTCCTTCACCGGCGCGGCAGTTTGGGATGGACGGATGAGGGATTTTTCACGGTAGACTAATGGGATCGGGAGGGGATTCTCCCGGTGAGAGATGAGGAGAAGGACGTGTGTGCCTGGTCGTGGCTGCTCTATTGCACGTGGGTTTCTTTTTTCATGCGGGGAAGTGGGAATCTTTTTTATCATGCGGGGTAAGTGGGAATCGTAGGAGGTTTGTGGGAGGTCGAATCATCACGACGTTCGATTCTCCTTTAATAGTAGAGATATTTGCTTGAATGCAAATGTTTTAACTATGATGTGTATATAAATGAGAGACACATCTCATTACCTCCATATTTGTTGGCAGGTCAATGTTTGTGGATAGGGTGCTATTCAATTCTAACTGATTTAACATAAACATTTTGGCTAAAAAAAGGTTAAACAATTGACAATATTGCAACATTTGCATGAGGATAATATTTGTGCCCCGTTGAAATGCACGAGCAATTATCTAGGATGATGGGACTTAACAAATTGTCAAATTTGGAGGGAACACCAGATGGATTTGCAGCGGGCTGACAACAAAGTGAAGTAATAATAATAGAGTGACCGAAGAGCTGAAGTTGAGGGGCTCGTGATAGATCCATTTGTTGGCCCGTGGCAACGCATGGGTGTTATACTACTTTTCATTAATAGATCTATTTCCTCTCAATCTCTGGCTAATTTTTGGGGCGTGCTACGCATCGGCCGGCGGATCTTTGTAAAAGATCCGTCGGGTTTTGAGCCGTCGAATCCGACATGATCTTGCGGCCGAGCGTCTTCCTCGCTTTTGTAACAAAAGTTGTGTCGGAAGAACCCTTTTGTAACATAGGTCTTGTTGCATAAACGTCGTCGCGTAGCACAACACTAGGACACTTGTGGGAACTGTTGTTATGGCGGCACCAGCGGTTGTGACTGGGCTCGAGGAGGCAACAAACATGCATGCTTGTCCATGCCGGTGCTCCATCGGGACGGCGGGGCGACGGCGGATGCGGCTCCCCATGGATGCGGATGCCAGTGCTCTCCCGATACGGCGGACACGACTTGAGGACTTGGGGCGGCTACAGATGGAACCTGCGTCCTGCGAGGATGAGAGCTCGAAGAAAGTGAGGAAAATGGCTGGGAGAAGACAGTGGAAGTTTTTGAAGATAAGGTAAGGGGCACATGGCTGGTTGGGGCTAGTAAAAACATATGTGAACGTGTGCGGTAGGATCAGATGTGATCCAATGCTGTGTGGGCGACGGAACGCTGTCCGTGATCGGTGATTGGTTTCTCTAATTTTTTTTACCATTTTTAAATTACATTTGTCAAAATTTTATTGTGGATGTGGCTACGTCTTAGTCGACTGAGACTTAACTAAGTCTCAGTCAAGTGATATACTACAAAAAGAACAAGAAAAAAATGAAGATTTTTTTGCATGAATCTCCATGCAAGATCAAAGGAATATAGTATCGATTGAGAAATAACAAAGTCTCAGTCAACGGAGTTAGGGGCTCGGTGAAGGAGGAGCAGCACCTAGGCGAAGGATCCAGCAGAAGCGGCGGCCTGGCGAGGCCTCCAAGTGATTTAGGAGAAGGAGGACTGGGCGCCGCGTCGAACCATGCGCCTCTTCCCTCGCCGCTCCTGGGACGAGACGACGACCTCTTCCTCCGCTTGTACGCCTCCGGACGGCACGCAGGGGAGGAAGGACGGGGCCACAAGTATCACCATGGAGAGCGCCAACCGATGGCTTGAGAGGAGGGGCAACGGGGACGGGGGATGGAGGCAGTTTGGGGAGGTGGATAAGGCGATGCAACGGCGATGGAAGGGGCGACGAGAGGGCATGAGACGTGGGGTTGGCTGAGAGATCGAGGGGTGGCGGCGGCTCTCCTCCCACAGGAACAGAAACATGGAGGAGAGGCAGTTGATTGGGAGAAACCCTAAGGTGCTTGCAGTTTTATACCAATGGCAGAAATACCAGCAATGCCCTCGGCGGGTGGGAAAAATTACAGGCAGGGCCGTCCAGTGTTCACCGCGGAAGGGCAGCACCATTCATCTCTTCAGCCACAACCGCTGACAGGCCTGGCCCATGAGTGTCGGACCCCAGTGGTCAGTGACAAATGACTAAAATCCCGAAGTGGAAAAACAAACTTACTATTCATTGTTGCGAACTCAAATTTTATCCAACGGCTGAGCTTTTCCCAGGGAGGGATCAAATGGTCTATAACGCACCAATGAGAAGATCGGTGAAAGCACAAGTGCTCCCAAGGTGGTTTTGATAATTGATGACAACATATCTCTTGTTGCACTAATGTTTTCACCTAGTATGTTTCAGATAAGTTCAACAATGGAGTGGCATGGACTAAAGGGTGTGGGAAGGTCTCCAAGACACTAAGAACAAAGGATTGGCTAAAGCTTGAAGTTCAAGACTCTTCATTTTACATTTTCGTGATCCAAGATCACATTGAGTCCATAGGAAAAGCCAATACTATCAAGGAGGGATGAGGTGTTGTTTAATGAGCCTCTTGCTCAAGTGCTTAATGATATGCTCCAAAATCCTCAGCTACTTTCCCATATCCACAAATGACCTTAACCCTAATTCAAACTCGGTCATACCGATTCTTTCAACCCGGCGCCATCGAGTTTCACATGTCATAGCCACTGCCAAACCCTAATCAGTTCGGTCTCACCGATGGGATCTCGGTCTCAACGAGATGGGCTTGCAAACTCTTTGTTACCTACTGCATTACTCTCGGTCCCACCGAGATATGCAATCGGTCCCACCGAGTTTGCTTGGCCAACTCTCTGTTTTGCTTATTACCCAAATCGGTCCCACCGAGTTTGAGTAATCGGTCAAACCAAGTTTTGGATTTTCCCTAACCCTAGCACATCGGTCCCACCGAGTTGTTCCAATCGGTCCCACCGAAATTCATAACGGTCACTAGGTTTACCATTTCGGTCTGACCGAGTTTTCTGATTCGGTCCCACCGAGATTGATAAATTGTGTGTAACGGTTGGATTTTGTGTGGAGGCTATAAATACCCCTCCACCTCCTCTTCACTCGTGGAGAGAGCCATCAGACTAAACCTACACTTCCAGCATCCTATTTCTGAGAGAGAACTACCTACTCATGTGTCGAGGCCAAGACATTCCATTTCTACCATCTGAATCTTGATCTCTAGCCTTTCCCAAGTTGCTTTCCACTCAAATCTTCTTTCCACCAGATCCAAATCATATGAAAGAGAGTTGAGTGTTGGGGAGACTATCATTTGAAGCACAAGAGCAAGGAGTTCATCATCAACACACCATTTGTTACTTCTTGGAGAGTGGTGTCTCCTAGATTGGCTAGGTGTCACTTGGGAGCCTCCGACAAGATTGTGGAGTTGAACCAAGGAGTTTGTAAGGGCAAGGAGATCGCCTACTTCGTGAAGATCTACCGCTAGTGAGGCAAGTCCTTCGTGGGCGATGGCCATGGTGGGATAGACAAGGTTGCTTCTTCGTGGACCCTTCGTGGGTGGAGCCCTCCGTGGACTCGCACAACCATTACCCTTCATGGGTTGAAGTCTCCATCAACGTGGATGTAGGATAGCACCACCTATCCAAACCACGGGAAAAACATCCGTGTCTCCGATTGCGTTTGAATTCTCCAAACCCTTCCCTTTACATTCTTGCAAGTTGCATGCTTTACTTTCCGCTGCCTATATACACTTTGCATACTTGCTTGATATGTATTGTGAGTGCTGAAATTATGCTTAAACTCCACTCAAACCGAAAAAGCTTAAAAATTGCAACTTTGGCATGAAGTGTCTAATCACCCCCCTCTAGACACATCTACTTCAAGGTCCTACAAGTGGTATCAGAGCATTGGTCTCCATTGCCTTGGTTTAATCTCCATTGGAGGAAGATGGATGTGTCTACTTTAGGGAGTCTTAGACATAGAGTGCCTATCCTTGATGGAGAATATTTTCATGAGTGGAAAAATGAGATGCTTGTAATCTTCAACCAATATCATTTGAACAAGTATATTGCTAGCCCTTGTGCACCTCACACTAATCCTTTGCATCCTACCCTAGATGAAGATATTGACATGATTCGCAATCTTAGAACTATTGAGCTCATCATTAGAGGATTGCCCAAAAACTTGATTGCTAGTTTGCCTACTCTTGATTGTGCTT
Source organism: Triticum monococcum (assembly GCA_034509565.1). NCBI lineage: Eukaryota > Viridiplantae > Streptophyta > Magnoliopsida > Poales > Poaceae > Triticum > Triticum monococcum. Next base: position 22,231,477 of record CM067842.1, on the reverse strand, counting down.
ATACTATATGGAAATTTCTTGAGGAACGATTTCCCGACCATTCCTTAAAAAATTGGATAAAATTCTCCATCAATCTATTCCCTCGAGTAAGGTGAACTCTAGTGATCCTAACCTTGGTGATTGTCTACTTGAGCTTGCCAATCTCAAGCGAGCTAAGGGGGATGTTGGAATCATTAGTGATATTATATTCGAAGCTATAAGAATTCATAAAAATGACCATTTTAATGATCATTTATCTAATGAATTACCCTCTCTAGGAAATGATGAGTCACAAGATCATGGTGAACATGAATACTATGATGATGATGATAGTGACTTCAATCTTGATGATGCAATGAGACACTTTGGTCTTATGGCAAATCTTTGGGGATATGAATTAGGAGGAAAGGAGTGGGTACTTGATAGTGGATGTACTGATCATATGACCGGAGATGAGGAGATGTTCCGTGAGATTGCTGAAAACGACGGCCCTCGAAAATATGTCACCTTTGGTGATAATTCAAAGGGTAAAGTAGTTGGCCTTGGTAAAGTGGCCATCTCACATGATAGTTCCATTCAAAATGTCATGCTCGTTGAATCTCTCGGCTACAATTTACTTTCAGTATCTAGACTTGCTGATTTCGGTTTAAATGTCCTATTTACTGAGGTAGATTGCCAAGTGTTTCGTCGAGACAACCATAAAATGGTCTTTACCGGTAGGCGTAAGGGTGACCTTTACATTGTCGACTTCTCTAAAAAGGCACAACCTAAAACTTGCTTCATTGCTAAATCCTTAAAAGGTTGGTTGTGGCATAGACGACTAGGTCACGTTGGCATGAGAAATCTTGACAAGCTTATTAAAGGAAATCATATCCTTGGAGTTAACGATGTCATATTTGATAAGGATAGACTTTGCAGTGCTTGTCAAGCAGGTAAACAGGTTGGAGGAAGACATCCCGTGAAGAACATCATGACCACAAGGAGGCCACTCGAGCTACTTCATATAGACCTTTTTGGTCCCAACGCCTACAAGAGTCTCGGTGGAAATTCTTTTGGTCTAGTTATAGTTGATGATTTTTCAAGATTTACGTGGGTGTTCTTTCTTAATGACAAGTCACAGGTCCAGAAGATCTTCAAAAACTTCGCTAGGAAGGCCCAAAACCAGTTTGACGTGAAGATCAAGAAGGTTCGAAGTGACAACGGAACGGAGTTCAAGAATGTAAATGTGGACACCTTTCTTGACGAAGAAGGGATTTCACACGAGTTCTCGGCTACGTACACACCTCAAAAAAATGGAGTCGTTGAGAGGAAGAACCGGACGCTCATCGAAATGGCAAGAACAATGCTTGATGAATACAAGACGCCAAAGCATTTTTGGGCAGAAGCGGTTGAGACAGCTTGTCATGCAACAAATCGCTTGTATCTTCACAAGCTACTCGGCAAGACGGCATACGAGCTCCTCACCGGTAACAAACCCCAAGTTGGATACTTTCGAGTATTCGGCTCAAAGTGCTACATTCTTGATAAGCATCGTCGTTCAAAGTTTGCTCCTAAATCTCATGAAGGTTTCCTACTTGGTTATGGCTCAAACTCTCACACTTACCGTGTCTACAACAATTTCACCCAAAAGGTTGAAGAGACGGTAGATGTGAAGTTTGATGAATCTAATGGCTCGCAAGTAGAGCAATTGCCAATTGATGTAGGAGACAAAGACCCTTCAGAAGCAATCCAAGACTTGCCCATAGGCAAAGTTCGTCCAACGTAGGTGAAGGAGAGTACTTCATCCATCCAAGTGGAGGCTTCTACTTCACAACAAGGTGGACCAAGAATTGATACGGAAGCATCCACAAGTGGGACACACCAAGATGAAGAAGACAAGGAAATGCATCAAGACGAACATCAACAACCTCCTTCTCCACCACGACAAGACAATGACAACATCAACAATGAAGAAGGCCAAGAAGAAGAACAAGATGAAGAAAATGTTCAACGAAGACCCAAGCAAAAGCTCTCACGAGTTCGAGCAAGAATTGCCAAAGATCATCCCATCGAGCAAATCTTCAATGATATACAAACCGGGAGAATCACTCACTCAAAGACTCATTTAGCCAACTTTTGTGAAAACTATTCATTCATCTCTAGCATTGAACCTATGAAGGTTGAAGAAGCATTGGAAGATCCGGATTGGATAAACGCCATGCATGAAGAACTACACAACTTTGAGAGAAATCAAGTTTGGACATTGGTTGAGAAGCCCGACGACAACCACAACATCATTGGTACGAAATGGGTGTTTCGCAACAAGCAAGATGAAGATGGACAAGTGATTCGCAACAAAGCACGTCTCGTCGCCCAAGGGTACACACAAGTCGAAGGTATGGACTATGGTGAGACATATGCTCCCGTTGCTAGACTCGAGTCCATTCGCATCTTACTTGCCTATGCTAATCACCATAACATCACCTTGTACCAAATGGACATTAAAAGTGCTTTTCTAAATGGTGAAATAGAGGAGGAAGTTTATGTCAAACAACCTCCCGGCTTTGTCAATCCTAAGAAACCTAATCATGTCTACAAACTTCACAAAGCCCTTTATGGTCTTAAACAAGCTCCTAGAACATGGTATAAATGCTTGACCAAGTTCCTTATTACAAGTGGTTTCAAAATTGGTAAAATTGATTCTACTCTTTTTACTAAAAGGGTTAATGGAGAACTATTTGTATGCCAAATTTATGTTGATGATATCATATTTGGTTCTACTAATCCTCTCCTTAGTGAAAAGTTTGGAAAGCTAATGTCAGAAAAGTTTGAGATGTCTATGATGAGTGAACTCAAATTCTTTCTCGGTTTGCAAATCAAGCAAACTGAAGAAGGTACATTTGTCTCTCAAACAAAGTACACCAAGGACTTATTCAAGAAGTTCAATATGCAAGAATGCAAAGGTATGTCTACACCCATGCCTACTAGTGGACATAATGATTTGACCAAAGATGGTGAACCGGTTGATCAAAAGGTTTATCGCTCTATGATTGGTTCATTGTTATACCTATGTGCTTCACGTCCCGATATTATGCTAAGTGTGTGCATGTGTGCAAGATATCAAGCTGCCCCTAAAGAATGTCATCTTAAGGCTGTGAAAAGGATAGTTAGATACTTAATTCATACACCAATTTTTGGCATTTGGTACCCTAAGAGGTCTTCTTTTGATCTTGTTGGCTATTCCGACTCGGATTATGCCGGAGACAAAGTTGATAGAAAGTCAACTTCGGGTACTTGTCAATTTCTTGGTAGATCCCTTGTGTCTTGATCCTCCAAGAAACAAAACTCAGTATCCTTATCCACCGCCGAAGCGGAATACATTGCCGCTGGTTCATGTTGTGCTCAATTACTTTGGATGGCCCAAACTCTCAAAGATTATGGGATCTATGTGAAACATGTTCCACTGCTTTGTGACAATGAAAGTGCTATCAAAATTGGTCATAATCCTGTACAACATTCTCGAACTAAGCATATTGAAGTTCGTCATCATTTCATTCGAGATCATGTTGCTAAGGGTGACATAGATCTTAAGCATGTTCGCACTGATAAGCAATTAGCGGATATATTCACTAAACCACTTGATGAGAAAGTGTTTTGCAAGTTGAGAGGAGAGTTGAACATCATTGATGCTTCAAACTTGGAGTAGGAACTCCATTGGATACATGCAAGACATGAGCTTATGACTAATCCATGATATATCTCTTATGATGACTCTCTTATGTCTTGGATATATTTGTGCCTTGCATGTTGTCTAACCCATGTAGGTGCTTGGTTGAATCTAATTCCATGAGATTGCGATTCACTCACATCTTGAGCAATCTTTACATCACCAAGACTCTACACAATGATGGTTGAAGACAAGGAAGCACAAAATCACTCAAACATATCCTTTGACAAATCCTATGTTGAGCTTCATGAATGTCATTCCTTTTTGATACACAAGTGCTTTTCCTTGCTAGAACTAATCCATGTAGGTAGATGAACTCAAACTCCAAGCGGTGATCCAAGCTCTTGATGGGCTACATCAACCATGAGCACCCACGCAAGTTCGACTACATGAGAAAGAACCACACCACCACCCAAGGTATGTTGTTCCATCTTAGAGAAGCTTTACTCCGAGACATGAGTCAAAGCAACTCAACAAGATGTGAATACATCAAGATGCTTAAACGAAAAATGGTAACCCCATTTTGAGCTTAAACGATGAGTATGACCTATGATCAAGTGTTCTCACTTGACTCCCAAGTCAATATACTCTAACATAGGTGACTATGTCACCGCCCAACTCTAGATGAAGTTCTCTTGTGTTCCTTCTTTGTGTTATTGCATTTGTTTCATGCTTGTGTAGTTGTTCCCTTTCTCTTTTTCACTTCATCTAGATCTTTCAGTCCTTTTTCTTTACTTTTTGTTTTTGTTCTGCATTTTCTCCATTTAATTCATTGCAAATCCTTGTGAGATCTTACATGTCTAGTGAGCTGAGGTGACAAGTGTTTTTCTCTGTGTAAACTCGGTTTCACCGACTTGCAATCTTCGGTCCAACCGAATCTTTTCGGTACCACCGAAATATGCCACTCGGTGCCACCGGCTTTGCAGTCAGAAAAACAGTTTGCCACTTGTTCTACATTTCTACTCTCCAGCTCCACTCAATGAATCTTGTCCTCTACAAGCATCACAATTTTATTCTTTGCTTCATGCTGAATCTCAAGGACCAAACCTCTTGACTCACACTCTAGAAGATCCCTTCTTGGAAATTGATGTCAAAGGGGGAGAGAGATCACATCAAAGTCTATCTTTGGGGAGAGAAAGATCACATCACAATACTAAAGGGGGAGAGAAAGTCTCAAGGATCCCAGACATCCCAGATAATGTATTAAGGGGGAGAAAGAGATCTCTAGGGGGAGAGACAATACTCAAGGATCCCAGATGCTTGATGTTCAAGAGGAGAGATGTCACATGTCTTTTTAGGGGGAAAGACATATTCATTTGTATCTTTCAGCTCTGATTTTCTGTTCCCTATCTTCTCCCAATATCCCATGAAAGATTCAGGGGGAGCAAGACACCCATGGGAAAGAAATCAGTCAAATTCATTGCATACCTTTACCCTTGGGGACATGTTGAATTCAATGAAGTACCTAGTACTTACCTTCTACATGTCATCCCAGTCTTGGCATTCTTGTGGTTTGTTTTGTTTGCTCTGGCTAGTGGATGTACCTGTGTTATCTAACCTTGTTTGTGCAGGTTCATTCCATCCTAAGACAACTTAAGACTACAAGGTAAGTGTATGCATCAAAATCATGAGTATGAGGAATTCTTGCCTATGTACATACTGTTTGCAAGAAGGACTCATGAGCATGAAGGTATTTTCCTTAATAATCATTTGCTCTGATGCATATGGCCAAGATACGTGTAACACATTGCCTACTCTGTCATGATTATGCTCTCACATGCTTCTATATTTTATATTCACATGATTGCATACATGTAGGGGGAGCCTATGTTTGTTACATGTCCTTCCAAAGCTTTACGTACTATTCTTTGTATCTTTATCTAAAGCTTTGATGTATGTTGCCATCAATTACCAAAAAGGGGGAGATTGAAAGCACAAGTGCTCCCTAGGTGGTTTTGATAATTGATGACAACATATCTCTTGTTGGACTAATGTTTTCACCTAGTATGTTTCAGATAAGTTCAACAATGGAGTGGCATGGACTAAAGGGTGTGGGAAGGTCTCCAAGACACTAAGAACAAAGGATTGGCTAAAGCTTGAAGTTCAAGACTCTTCATTTTACATTTTAGTGATCCAAGATCACATTGAGTCCATAGGAAAAGCCAATACTATCAAGGAGGGATGAGGTGTTGTTTAATGAGCCTCTTGCTCAAGTGCTTAATGATATGCTCCAAAATCCCCAGCTACTTTCCCATATCCACAAATGACCTTAACCCTAATTCAAACTCGGTCATACCGATTCTTTCAACCCGGCGCCACCGAGTTTCACATGTCATAGCCACTGCCAAACCCTTATCAGTTTGGTCTCACCGATGGGATCTCGGTCTCACCGAGATGGGCTTGCAAACTCTTTGTTACCTACTGCATTACTCTCGGTCCCACCGAGATATGCAATCGGTCCCACCGAGTTTGCTTGGCCAACTCTCTGTTTTGCTTATTACCCAAATCGGTCCCACCGAGTTTGAGTAATCGGTCAAACCGAGTTTTGGATTTTCCCTAACCCTAGCACATCGGTCCCACCGAGTTGTTCCAATCGGGCCCACCGAAATTCATAACGGTCACTAGGTTTACCATTTCGGTCCGACCGAGTTTTCTGATTCGGTCCCACCGAGATTGATAAATTGTGTGTAACGGTTGGATTTTGTGTGGAGGCTATAAATACCTCTCCACATCCTCTTCACTCGTGGAGAGAGCCATCGGACTAAACCTACACTTCCAGCATCCTATTTCTGAGAGAGAACTACCTACTCATGTGTCGAGGCCAAGACATTCCATTTCTACCATATGAATCTTGATCTCTAGCCTTTCCCAAGTTGCTTTCCACTCAAATCTTCTTTCCACCAGATCCAAATCATATGAAAGAGAGTTGAGTGTTGGGGAGACTATCATTTGAAGCACAAGAGCAAGGAGTTCATCATCAACACACCATTTGTTACTTCTTGGAGAGTGGTGTCTCCTAGATTGGCTAGGTGTCACTTGGGAGCCTCCGACAAGATCGTGGAGTTGAACCAAGGAGTTTGTAACGGCAAGGAGATCACCTACTTCGTGAAGATCTACCGCTAGTGAGGCAAGTCCTTCGTGGGCGATGGCCATGGTGGGATAGACAAGGTTGCTTCTTCGTGGACCCTTCGTGGGTGGAGCCCTCCGTGGACTCGCGCAACCGTTACCCTTCGTGGGTTGAAGTCTCCATCAACGTGGATGTAGGATAGCACCACCTATCCGAACCATGGGAAAAACATCCGTGTCTCCGATTGCGTTTGAATTCTCCAAACCCTTCCCTTTACATTCTTGCAAGTTGCATGCTTTACTTTCCGCTGCCTATATACACTTTGCATACTTGCTTGATATGTATTGTGAGTGCTGAAATTATGCTTAAACTCCACTCAAACCGAAAAAGCTTAAAAATTGCAACTTTGGCATGAAGTGTCTAATCACCCCCCTCTAGACACATCTACTTCAAGGTCCTACAATCGGACGTCCAGAATTTGCTAAGCTCTAAGGAGGCCCAGGTTTAGACGTGAATCTAACTATGGGATGGGATATGTGAACGTGTGCAGTAGGATCAGATGGGATCCAATGTTGTGTGGGTGGCGGAACGCTGTCCGTTATCGGTGAATGGTTTCTCTATATTTTTTAACCATTTGTTAATTACATTTGTCAAAATTTTATTGTAGATGTGGCTACGTCTCAGTCGACTGAGACTTAACCAAATCTCAGTCAAGTGATATAGTACAAGGAGAAAAAAGAAGAGAAAATGAAGATTTTTTTGCATGAATCTCCATGCAAGACAAAGAAATATAGTATCGATTGAGACATAACAAAGTCTGACTCAACGGAGTACTTGGCAAAACTATTTTATTATACATTCAACCTTTTGTTCAATGTGATTGTAACTACTAGTAAAAGAGTTTCATTTTGATGCATGAGCAACGAATGGAAATGTTTGAAACCATAAACACAAATTTACAGCTAGCGCCACCATCTAATTACTCCTACGTCTTACAGAGTCACTACTGGAATTCTGGGCTACGCCGAGTGCCACGGACACTCGGCAAAGGGCCGAAAACTGCCGGCAAAGCCTTTGCCGAGTGTCACACTCGGCGAAACTGTCGGGGGTGACTGATCCCCACGGACACCTATGGGACCACGGTGGACCGGGGCCCCTTTCCGGTTCGACAGGGGGCGGAGAGTGCACGAAGAGCGGATCGAGGCGAACGCACGAGCGATGCGATCGGTTTACCCAGGTTCGGGCCGCACGGATGCGTAAAACCCTACTCCTGCTTTGGTTTGTATTGTGTTCTTGCTCGGGAGCGATGAATGCTACAGTACACTTGGGTGGCTAGCGAGACCCAGCGTGAGAATGATCGTCCCCCCCCTCCCTGTTGCGCATGGGCCTCCTTTTATATGTCAAAGGGGTCACCGACAGGTGGCAACGGGGATGAGGGTAAAAAGGTAAAAGGGGTGGTAGTTGGCGCCACCGCTTACTACAGTTGTATCATACTTAACCCTGACGGCAGGGGACAAAGGCATTAAATGCCCGTCTGTGTCATCTGGACGGTGCAGAAAGGGACCATCAGGGGCGCCACCGTTTGCCACGATGGCTATCTTGTCAGCGCCTGCTTGCCACCGCATGCCCCTGGCTGCACAGCCTCCCGCCACGTACGCCAGGAACGGTCCTAGAGCGACACGTTGGTGGGTGAGCTGGAGCGCGGGCTGCGGAGTAGTAGCTTGCCGCGGCAAGCGCCTTGCCGTGGATGTTGTCTTGTCGCGTCCGGGAGCTTGTCGCTCACCGGGTCTTATCGCGTCCGGGAGCTTGTCGCTCACCGGGTCTTGCCGGGACGCGCAGCGCGTCGCAGCAAGCTTCTCGAGATGCCTTGGTTGGTCTTCCCGGCAAGCTCCTCTTGCCGGGGTCTTTGTGCTTCGAGTGGCCTTCCCGGCAAGCTCCTCTTGCCGGGGCCTTGCGCCTTGGCTCGAATACTTTGTTCTTGAATGGCTCCAAAGGAACCATGGAGGGTCCTGGCGGTCACCCGGCAAGCCTTGCCGCGGGGTGCTGCGACTGCCCGTGCACAAGTTCGGGATACTAAGGTACCCCTACTTTAGTACACCGATAGAAACCCACCCAGCATACACCTCTTCGGCAAACAGGAGTTTGCCGAGAGCCAGATTACGGGCACTCGGCAAACACTTTGCCGAGAGCCAAACAATACCACTCGGCAAAATAAAGTAGCTAACGGATAGTAGACGGTGACGGTGGTTCCTGACATGTGTCCGCTCCTGACATGTGGGACCAGGCGAACAAGCCGAGTGCCACCTTTGCCGAGAGCTACTCTCGGCAAAGCCAGCCAGTAGGAGGCTGACATGTGTCAGCTCCTGACATGTGGGACCCGACGAACAGGCCAAGGGCCAACTTTGCCGATAGCTACTCTCGGCAAAGCCAGCCAGTAGGAGGCTGTCACGTGTCTGCTCCTCACATGTGGGACCAGGTGAACAGGCCGAGGGCCACCTTTGCCGAGAGCTGCTCTCGGCAAAGCCAGTCAGTAGGAGGCTAACACGTGTCAGCTCTTGACATGTGGGACCAGGCAAACAGGCCGAGGGCCAACTTTGCCGAGAGCTACTCTCGGCAAAGCCATCTAGTAGGAGGCTGACATGTGTCAGCTCCTGACATGTGGGACCAGGCGAACAGGCCGAGGGCCAACTTTGTCGAGAGCCACTCTCGGCAAAGCCACCCAGTAGGAGGCTGACACGTGTTAGGTGCTGACATGTGGGACCAGGCGAACAGGCCGAGGGCCAACTTTGCCGAGAGCCTCTCTCGGTAAAGCCACCCAGTAGGTGGCTGACACGTGTCAGCTCCTGACATGTGGGACCAGGCGAACAGGCCGAGTGCCCTCTTTGCCGAGCGCCGCTCTCGGCAAATGGAGCCAATAGTAGGTTGACATGTGTCAGCTTTCGACACATGGGGTGAGGGAGTCCTGGATTAGGGGGTCTCCGGACAACCGGACTATATCCTTTGTCCGGACTGTTGGACTATGAAGATACAAAATTGAAGACTTCGTCTCGTGTCCAGATGGGACTCTACTTGGCATGGAAGGCAAGCTAGGCAATACGGATATGTATATCTCCTCCTTTGTAACCGACCTTGTGTAACCCTAGCCTCCTCCGATGTCTATATAAACCGTAGGGTTTGAGTCCGTAGGACAACATACAATCATACCATAGGCTAGCTTCTAGGGTTTAGCCTCTCCGATCTCGTGGTAGATCAACTCTTGTACTACTCATATTATCAAGAATAAATCAAGCAGGACGTAGGGTTTTACCTCCATCAAGAGGGCCCGAACCTGGGTAAAACGTCGTGTCCCCTGCCTCCTGTTACCATCCGCCTTAGACGCACAGTTCGGGACCCCCTACCCGAGATCCACCAGTTTTGACACCGACATTGGTGCTTTCATTGAGAGTTCCTCTGTGTCGTCGCCATTAGGCTTGATGGCCCCTTCAATCATCGGTAGCGATGCAGTCCAGGTTGAGACTTTTTCCCCCGGGCAGATCTTTGCATTCGGCGGCTTCGCACTGCGGGCCAACTCGCTTGGCCATCCGGAGCAGATCGAAAGTTACGCCCCTGGCCACCAGGTCAGGTTTGGAAGCTTAAAATACACGGCCGATATCCGCGGAGACTTGATCTTCGACGGAATCGAGCCCCTGTCGAGTGCTCCGCACGGTCTCGATGAGCATGATTTAGCTCTACCATCGGACAGTGTTCAGGTCATCGCACCGGCGGCTGCTCCGACCCTCAATTCAGAGCCAATCGCTCCATCCATGGACGGGTGGATAGACCCCACCAAGGAGGCCGTACTTGAAGGAAATATGCCCTAGAGGCAATAATAAAGTTATTATTTATTTCCTTATTTCATGATAAATGGTTATTATTCATGCTAGAATTGTACTAACCGGAAACATAATACATGTGTGAATACATAGACAAACAGAGTGTCACTAGTATGCCTCTACTTGACTAGCTCGTTAATCAAAGATGGTTATGTTTCCTAACCATGGACAAAGAGTTGTTATTTGATTAACGGGATCACATCATTAGGTGAATGATCTAATTGACATAACCCATTCCATTAGCTTAGCACCCGATTGTTTAGTATGCTGCTATTGCTTTCTTCATGACTTATACATGTTCCTATGACTATGAGATTATGCAACTCCCGTTTGCCGGAGGAACACTTTGTGTGCTACCAAACGTCACAACGTAACTGGGTGATTATAAAGGTCCTCTACAGGTGTCTCCAAAGGTACATGTTGGGTTGGCGTATTCGAGATTAGGATTTGTCACTCCGATTGTCAGAGAGGTATCTCTGGGCCCTCTCGGTAATGCACATCACATAAGCCTTGCAAGCATTGCAACTAATGAGTTAGTTGCGAGATGATGTATTATGGAACGAGTAAAGAGACTTGCCGGTAACGAGATTGAACTAGGTATTGAGATACCGACGATTGAATCTCGGGCAAGTAACATACCGATGACAAAGGGAACAACGTATGTTGTTATGCGGTCTGACCGATAAATATCTTCGTAGAATATGTAGGAACCAATATGAGCATCCAGGTTCCACTATTGGTTATTGACCAGAGACGTGTCTCGATCATGTCTACATTATTCTCGAACTGCAGGGTCCGCACGCTTAACGTTACGATGATAGTTTCATTATGAGTTTATGTATTTTGATGTACCGAAGGTTGTTCGAAGTCCCGGATGTGATCACGGACATGACGAGGAGTCTCGAAATGGTCGAGACATAAAGATGGATATATTGGACGACTATATTCGGACACCGGAAATGTTCCGGGTGATTTCGGAGAAAACCAGAGTGCCAAAGGGGTTACCGGAACCCCCCGGGGAAGTATTGGGCCTTAGTGGGCCTGAGGGGAGAGGGAGGGCAGCAGCCCAGGAGGTGGCGCGCCTCCCCCATGGGGAGTCCGAATTGGACTAGGGAGGGGGGCGTGGCCCCTCTTTCCCTCTCCCTCTCTTTCCTTCCCCCTCTCTCTTCCTAGTTGGACTAGGAAAGGGGAGTCCTACTCCCACTAGAAGGAGGACTCCCCCCTCCCTTTGGCGCTCCCCATAGGGCCGGCCGGCCTCCCCCTTGCTCCTTTATATAGGGGGGCAGGGGGCACCCTAGAACACACAAGTTGATCTTCGTGATCGTTCCTTAGCCGTGTGCGGTGCCCCGCTCCACGATATTACACCTCGGTCATATTGTAGCGATGCTTAGGGGAAGCCCTGCGACGGTTGAACATCAAGATCGTCACCACGCCGTCGTGCTGACGGAACTCCTCCCCGAAGCTTTGCTGGATCGGAGCCCGGGGAGCGTCATCGAGCTGAACGTGTGCCAAGAACTCGGAGGTGCCGGAGTAACGGTGCTTGGATCGGTTGGACCGGGAAGACATACGACTACTTCCTCTATGTTGCGTCAACGCTTTCGCTTCGGTCTACAAGGGTACGTAGACAACACTCTCCCCTCTCGTTGCTATGCATCACCATGATCTTGCGTGTGCGTAGGAATTTTTTTGAAATTACTACGTTCCCCAACAGTGGTATTAGAGCCTAGGTTCTATGTGTTGATGTTATATGCACGAGTAGAACACAAGTGAGTTGTGGGCGATATAAGTCATACTGCTTACCAGCATGTCATACTTTGGTTCGGCGGTATTGTTGGATGAAGCGGCCTGGACCGACATTACGCGTACGCTTATGCGAGACTGGTTTTACCGCCGTGCTATGCACATAGGTGACTAGCGGGTGTCAATTTCTCCAACTTTAGTTGAATCGATTGTGGCTACGCCCAGTCCTTGCGAAGGTTAAAATAGCACCAACTTGACAAACTATCGTTGTGGTTTTGATGCATATGTAAGATTGGTTCTTGCTTAAGCCCGTAGCAGCCACGTAAAACTTGCAACAAACAAAGTAGAGGACGTCTAACTTGTTTTGCAGGGCATGTTGTGATGTGATATGGTCAAGATGTGATGAGATATAAGTTGTTGTATGAGATGATCATGTTTTGTGGAAGTTATCGGCAACTGGCAAACGCCTTATGGTCGTCTCTCTATTGCATAAGATGGAAGCGCCAAACAATTGCTTTACTTTATCGCTATGCGATAGTAATAGTTGCAAGAGCAATAGTTGGCGAGACGTCCACGTGACGACACATTGATATAGATCAAGATGATGGGGATCATGGTGTCATGCCGGTGACGATAGAGATCATGACGGTACCTTGGAGATGGAGATCAAAGGCACAAGATGATCATGGCCATATCATGTCACATATTTTGATTGCATGTGATGTTTATCTTGTATACAACTTATTTTGCTTATTTCAACGGTAGCTTTATAAGATGATCTCTCACTAAATTTCAAGATAAAAGTGTTCTCCCTGAGTATGCACCGTTGCCAAAGTTTGTCGTGCCCAGACACCACGTGATGATCGGGTGTGATAAGCTCTACGTCCATCTACAACGGGTGCAAGACAGTTTTGCACACGCGGAATACTCAGGTTAAACTTGACGAGCCTAGCATATGCAGATATGGCCTCGGAACACTGGAGACCGAAAGGTCGAGCGTGAATCATATAGTAGATATGATCAACATAGTGATGTTCACCATTGAAAACTACTCCATCGCACGTGATGATCGGACATGGTTTAGTTGATTTGGATCACGTGATCACTTAGATGATTAGAGAGATGTCAATCTAAGTGGGAGTTCTTAACTAATATGATTAATTGAACTTAAATTTATCATGAACTTAGTCCTGGTAGTATTAGCATATCCATGTTGTAGATCAATAGCTCGCGTTGTTGCTTCCCTATGTTTGTTTTGATATGTTCCTAGAGAAAAACTATGTTGAAAGATGTTAGTAGCAATGATGCCGATTGGATCCGTGATATGAGGTTTATCCTCATTGCTGCACAGAAAAATTATGTCCTTGATGCACCGCTAGGTAACAGACCTATTGCAGGAGCAGATGCAGACGTTATGAACGTTTGGCTAGCTCAATGTGATGACTACTTTATAGTTTAGTGTACCATGCTTAACGGCTTAGAATCGGGACTTCAAAGACGTTTTGAACGTCATGGACCATATGAGATGTTCCAGGAGTTGAAGTTAATATTTCAAGCAAATACCCGAGTTGAGAGATATGAAGTCTCCAACAAGTTCAATAGCTACAAGATGGAGGAGAGTCGCTCAAGCAGTGAGCATGTACTCAGATTGTCTGGGTACTACAATCGCTTGAATTAAGTGGGAGTTGATCTTCCAGATAAGATAGTGATTGACAGAATTCTCTAGTCACCATCACCAAGTTAGTAGAACTTCGTGATGAACTATAGTATGAAAGGGATAACGGAAATGATTCCCAAGCTCTTTGTGATGCTAAAATCGACGAAGGTAGAAATCAAGAAAAACATCAAGTGTTGATGGTAGACAAGACCACTAGTTTCAAGAAAAGGGCAAAAGGAAGAAGGGGAACTTCAAGAAGAACGGCAAGCAAGTTGCTGCTCAAGTGAAGAAACCCAAGTCTGGTCCTAAGCCTGAGACATAGTGCTTCTACTGCAAAGGGATTGGTCACTGGAAGCGGAACTACCCCAAGTATTTGGTGGATAAGAAAGGATGGCAAAGTAAACAAAGGTATATTTGATATACATGTTATCTATGTGTACTTTACTAGTGTTCATAGCAACCCCTCAGTATTTGGTATTAGTTCAGTTGCTAAGATTAGTAACTCGAAACGGAAGTTGCAGAATAAACAGAGACTAGTTAAGGGTGAAGTGACGATGTGTATTGGAAGTGGTTCCAAGATTGATATGATCATCATCGCACACTCCCTATACTTTCGGGATTAATGTTGAACCTAAATAAGTGTTATTTGGTGTTTGCGTTGAGCATAAATATGATTTGATCATGTTTATTGCAATACGGTTATTCATTTAAGTTAGAGAACAATTGTTGTTCTGTTTACATGAATAAAACCTTCTATGGTCATACACACCAACGAAAATGGTTTGTTGGATCTTGATTGTAATGATACATATATTCATAATATTGAAGCCAAAAGACGCAAAGTTAATAATGATAGTGCAACTTGTTTGTGGCACTGCCGTTTAGGTCATATTGGTGTAAAGCGCATGAAGAAACTCCATGCTGATGGGATTTCGGAATCACTTGATTATGAATCACTTGATGCTTGCGAACCATGTCTCTTGGGAAAGATGACTAAAACGCCGTTCTCCGGAACAATGGAGCAAGCAACAGATTTGTTGGAAATCATACATACTGATGTATGTGGTCCGATGAATATCAAGGCTTGCAGCGGGTATCATTATTTTCTGACCTTCACAGATGATTTGAGCAGATATGGGTATATCTACTTGATGAAACATAAGTCTGAAACATTTGAAAAGTTCAAAGAATTTTAGAGTGAAGTGGAAAATCATCGTGACAAGAAAATAAGGTTTCTATGATCTGATCACGGAGATAAATATTTGAGTTACGAGTTTGGTCTTCAATTAAAACAATGTGGAATAGTTTCACAAATTCGTGCCACCTGGAACACTACAGCATAATGGTGTGTCCGAACATGATAGCCATACTTTATTAGATATAGTGCAAATCTATGATGTTTCTTACCGATTTACCACTATCGTTTTTGAGGTTATGCATTAAAGACAGCTGCATTCACGTTAAAAAGGGGCACCATCTAAGTCCGTTGAGACGACACAATCTGAACTGTGGTTTGGCAAGAAACCAAAGTTGTCATTTCTTAAAGTTTGGGGTTGTGATGCTTATATGAAAAAGTTTCATCCTGGTAAGCTCAAACCCAAATCGGAGAAATATGTCTTCATAGGATACCCAAAGGAGCACCTTCTATCACAGATCTGAAGGCAAGACATTCGTTCCTGAGAATGGATACTTTCTAGAGAAGGAGTTTCTCTCGCAAGAAGTGAGTGGGAGGAAAGTAGAAAACTTGATAAGGTAATTGTACCATCTCCCTTATTGGAAAGTAGTTCATCACAGAAATCTGTTCTTGTGACTACTACACCAATTAGTGAGGAAGCTAATGATGATGATCATGTAACTTTAGATCAAGTTACTACCGAGTCTCGTTGGTAAACCAGAGTGAGATCCGCACCAGAGTAGTACGGTAATCCTGTTCTGGAAGTCATGTTACTAGACCATGACGAACTTGCGAACTATGAGGAAGCGATGATGAGCCTAGATTCCACAAAATTGCTTGAGGCCATGAAATCTGAGATGGGATCCATGTATGAGAACAAAGTGTAGACTTTGGTTGACTTGCCCGATGATCGGCAAGCCATAGAAAATAAATGGATCTTCAAGAGGAAGATGGACGCTGATAGTAGTGTTACTATCTACAAAGCTAGAATTGTCGCAAAAAAAATTCGACAAGTTTAAAGGTGTTGACTACGATGAGAGTTTCTCACTCGTATCTATGCTTAAGTCTGTCCGAATCATGTTAGCAATTGCCGTATTTTATGAAATCTAGCAAATGGATAAACAAAACTGCATTCCTTAATGGATTTATTAATGAAGAGTTGTATATGATGCAACCAGAAGGTTTTGTCAATCCTAAAGGTGCTAACAAAATATGCAAGCTCCAGCGATTCATCTATGGACTGGTGCAAGCATCTCGGAGTTGGAATATACACTTTGATAAGTTGATCAAAGCATATAGTTTTATACAGACTTGTGGTGAAGCCTGTATTTACAAGAAAGTGAGTGGGAGCACTACAACATTTCTGATAAGTATATGTGAATGACATATTGTTGATTGGAAATAATATAGAATTATTCTGCAAAGCATAAAGGAGTATTTGAAAGGAGTTTTTCAAAGAAAGACCTCGGTAAAGCTACTTACATATTGAGCATCAAGATCTATAGAGATAGATCAAAACGCTTGATAAGTTTTTTCAATGAGTACATACCTTGACAAGATTTTGAAGTAGTTCAAAATGGAACAGTCAAAGAAAGAGTTCTTGCCTATGTTACAAGGTGTGAAATTGAGTAAGACTCAAAACACGACCACGACAGAAGATAGAAAGAGAATGAAAGTCATTCCCTATGCCTTGGTCATAGGTTCTATAAAGTATGTCATGCTATGTACCAGATCTATTGTATACCCTACACTGATTTTGGCAAGGGAGTACAATAGTGATCTAGGAGTAGATCACTAGACAGCGGTCAAAATTATCCTTAGTGGAATAAGGATATGTTTCTCAATTATGGACGTGACAAAAAGGGTTCGTCGTAAAGGGTTACGTCGATGCAAATTTTGACACTGATCTAGATGACTCTAAGTCTCAATCTGGATACATATTGAAAGCGGGAGAAATTAGCTAAGAGTAGCTCTGTGCAGAGCATTGTTGACATAGAAATTTGCAAAATACATACGGATCTGAATATGGCAGACCCGTTGACTAAACTTCTCTCACAAGCAAAACATGATCACATCTTAGTACTCTTTGGGTGTTAATCACATAAGCGATGTGAACTAGATTACTGAATCTAGTAAACCCTTTGGGTGTTGGTCACAAGGCGATGTGAACTATGGGTGTTAATCACATGATGATGTGAACGATCAATGTTAATCACATGGTGATGTGATCTAGATTATTGACTCTAGTGCAAGTGGGAGACTGAAGGAAATATGCCCTAGAGGCAATAATAAAGTTATTATTTATTTCCTTATTTCATGATAAATGTTTATTATTCATGCTAGAATTGTATTAACCGGAAACATAATACATGTGTGAATACATAGACAAACAGAGTGGCACTAGCATGCCTCTACTTGACTAGCTCGTTAATCAAAGATGGTTATGTTTCCTAACCATGGACAAAGAGTTGTTATTTGATTAACGGGATCACATCATTACGTGAATGATCTGATTGACATGACCCATTCCATTAGCTTAGCACCCGATCGTTTAGTATGTTGCTATTGCTTTCTTCATGACTTATACATGTTCCTATGACTATGAGATTATGCAACTCCCGTTTGCCGGAGGAACACTTTGTGTGCCACCAAACGTCACAATGTAACTGGGTGATTATAAAGGTGCTCTACAGGTGTCTCCAAAGGTACATGTTGGGTTGGCGTATTTCGAGATTAGGATTTGTCACTCCGATTGTCGGAGAGGTATCTCTGGGCCCTCTCGGTAATGCTCATCACATAAGCCTTGCAAGCATTGCAACTAATGAGTTAGTTGCAAGATGATGTATTACGGAACGAGTAAAGAGACTTGCCAGTAACGAGATTGAACTAGGTATTGCGATACCGACGATCGAATCTCGGGCAAGTAACATACCGATGACAAAGGGAACAACGTATGTTGTTATGCGGTCTGACCGATAAAGATCTTCGTAGAATATGTAGGAACCAATATGAGCATCCAGGTTCCGCTATTGTTTATTTACCAGAGACGTGTCTCGGTCATGTCTACATTGTTCTCGAACCGTAGGGTCCGCACGCTTAATGTTACGATGCCAGTTTCATTTTGAGTTTATGTATTTTGATGTACCGAAGGTTGTTCGGAGTCCCGGATGTGATCACGGACATGATGAGGAGTCTCAAAATGGTCGAGATATAAAGATCGATATATTAGACGACTATATTTGGACATCGGAAATGTTCCGGGTGATTTCGGAGAAAATCGGAGTGCCGGAGGGGTTACCGGAACCCCCCGAGAAGTATTGGGACTTAGTGGGCCTGAGGGGAGAGAGAGGGCAGCTGCCCAGGGAGGGGGGGCGCGGCCCCTCTTTCCCTCTCCCTCTCCCTCTCTTTCCTTCCCCCTCTCTCTTCCTAGTTGGACTAGGAAAGGGGAGTCCTACTCCCACTAGGAGGAGGACTCCCCCCTCCCTTTGGCGCGCCTCATAGGGCCGGCCGGCCTCCCCCCTTGCTCCTTTATATACGGGGGCAGGGGGGCACCCTAGAACACACAAGTTGATCTTCGTGATCGTTCCTTAGTCGTGTGCGGTGCCCCCCTCCACGATATTACACCTCGGTCATATTGTAGCGGTGCTTAGGCGAAGCCCTGCGACGGTTGAACATCAAGATCGTCACCACGTCGTCGTGCTGACGGAACTCCTCCCCGAAGCTTTGCTGGATCGGAGCCCGGGGAGCGTCATCGAGCGGAACGTGTGCCAAGAACTCGGAGGTGCCGGAGTAACGGTGCTTGGATCGGTTGGACCAGGAAGACGTACGACTACTTCCTCTACGTTGCGTCAATGCTTCCGCTTTGGTCTACGAGGGTACGTAGACAACACTCTCCCCTCTTGTTGCTATGCATCACCATGATCTTGCGTGTGCGTAGGAATTTTTTGAAATTACTACGTTCCCCAACAGTACTCTCAGCGGCGATCAAGCCAAGGATCGACCTTACCCTTCACGGGAGCCGTGACGCCGAACTACTGGATTCTTCCCCGGCCACGGACTCCGAACCGCCTGCGCCCGTGCCTATCGAATCCGATTGGGCGCCGATCATGGAGTTTACCTCCGTAGATATCTCTCAGCACCCGCCCTTCGGTGACATACTGAACTCATTAAGGTCTCTCTTCTTGTCAGGAGAGTCCTGGCCGAACTACGTCCGGCAGGATTGGGATGCGGATAACGAAGAAATTCGCCGCCCACCCACCACTCACTTAGTAGCCACTATCGACGATTTAACCGACATGCTCGACTTAGACTCCGAAGACATCGACGGTATGGACGACGATGCACGAGACGAACAGGAACCACTGCCCACAGGACACTGGACGCCCACTTCATCACATGACGTATACATGGTGGACACACCAAAAGAAAACGATGACGAGGAACGGAAGGACGCAACGAAGGGTTGTTCCCTCGAGAAACAGTCAAAGCGGCGGCGTAAGCGCCGCTCCAAATCCTGCCTCGGCAAAAACAACGATCATATAGACCCAGCGTTAGAGCAGGGTGAACCATCGCCCGACCACGGCAACACGGAGAATCAAATCGAACAACCCAACACCGTCGAAGATAATAGTCCGGACTACATCACACCGGACAGGCATCCGAGGCAACAGAATGCCCACCAAAGGCTGGTTGCCACTGCGAGGAGTCTGAAAAAGCAGAAGCAAAGGCTCAGGGCTGCACAAGACACACTCAAAAATCAGATGGAGTGAAGTACTAAACACTGCAGTGAAGTACGACACTAATCGCCACACCAAGAGCTACCCGAAGCGAAAGTTGCTACCTGAATTCGGTGAGGAGGCCTTAGATCCTCCGCAACTAAAAAATAAAACGGCCATCCGGTCGGATAGACGACCTCATAGCCAACACAGAGCGGCAAACGACGCCGCACATAAACCAGTACGCGACCCGCGTAAGGGCTCGCATCAAAAGGACGGCGCAACCAGATCCATCTACGGACCACGCAAGCACGCTCCAGCATGCAATGCAACACAACATCCGAACACCACGGTACACCCAAATACAGGGGTGCCGCACACCCCCTATGTTTCACCGACGAGGTGCTGGACCATGAATTTCCAGAGGGATTCAAACCCGTGAACATAGAGGCGTACGATGGAACAACAGACCCTGGGGTCTAGATTGAGGACTACATCCTCCATATCCATATGGCTCGAGGAGACGATCTCCACGCCATCAAGTACTTACCCCTCAAGCTCAAAGGGCCAGCTCGGCACTGGCTTAAAAGCCTCCCCGAAAACTCCATCGTAAGCTGGGAAGAGCTCGAAGACGCTCTTCGGGCAAATTTTCAAGGGACCTATGTCCGACCACTGGGAACAACCCGGTGAGTCAGCCCGAAAGTTTTGGAACAGGTTCCTCACTAAAAAGAACCAAATAGTCGACTGTCCGGACGCCGAAGCCTTAGCAGCTTTCAAGCATAGCGTTCGAGACGAATGGCTTGCCAGACACCTCGGCCAAGAAAAGCCAAGAACAATGGCAGCATTAACAAGCCTCATGACCCGCTTTTGCGCGGGCGAGGACAGCTGGTTAGCCTGATGCAGCACCAGCGACCCAAGTACATCTAAAGTCAGGGATGGAAACGGGAAATCACGACGCAGCAAAAATAAGCGCTGGAATAAAGAAGACAGCCCAAAGAGCATGGCGGTAAACGCCGGATTCAGAAGCTCTCGGCCAGGTCAGCAAAAGCTGCCCTCCAAAGGCAACAGAGACGAACTGTCCAGCCTAAACCAGATTCTGGATAAAATATGTCAAATCCACAGCACCCCCAATAAACCTGCAAATCATACCCACAGAGAATGTTGGGTTTTCAAATAGTCCGGCAAGCTCAACACCGAACACAAGGGGCAGGATACACCAAGCGAAGATGAGGACGAGCCTCGCAAGCAAAGCACAGGGGAACAGAAGAAATTCCCATCAGAAGTCAAAACAGTCAACGTGTTACACGTGATAAAGGGGAGAAACAAAGTGGCACCCCTAGACAAACATGCCCCAGGGCCTATTACCGCAGAGCTCCGCCAGTGGTCGTCCCAACCAATCACCTTCGACCATCGGGATTACTCGGCAAGTATCCGGCGTGCAGGATGGGCTGCCTTGGTATTAGATCCAATAATTGACGGATACCACTTCACACGAGTCCTGATGGACGACGACAACAGTTTAAATCTGATATATCAGGACATAGTCCGCAAAATGGGAATAGACCCAACAAAAATTTGTCGCAGCAATGCTACCTTTAAAGGAGTAACGCCAGGCCTAGAGGCTCATTGAAAGAGCTCCCTGCTACTAGAGGTTATATTTGGCTTCCCCGATAACTTCCGCAGCGAAAATTTAACTTTCCACATCGCTCCGTTCCAAAGTGGCTATCAAGCACTACTCGGACGTGAAGCTTTTGCTCACTTTAACGCAATACTGTATTATGCTTCCCTCATGCTTAAGATGGCTGGTTCATGCAGCATCATTACAGTAAATGGAAATATTGAGCGCTCCTTGCGCACCGAAGACAGTGCGGCCGCCTTGGCCATACCCCCAGTACAATACAAGGGGCTCAACGCGCGCAAACAAGTGGCAATTAGGCTCAATCTTACTCATCCTGAATTCTACATGGTTTCTTTAGTATAACCTGCCTTTTTGCACGACAAACCTTTCAACTAAGTTTCTCTCTTTTACAGATGACCATCATGCTACACCCGTCCAGGAAAACGGCACAACGGAGACACAGGCGCAAACGTGCAGCAAGGACCCGTTCCAAGAATTCTTTTTAGACACGGGCAAGGGCCATCCGCGAGCCTTCTATGCACGCCGACCTCTTCATCGCATTAATGCGCGGCACCGCACCAAGGAACTGCTGCACCAAGCTAAAATAGCTGTTCGGCTTTGGCCTTTCCGGCCACATATGATCCACAATAGACCTCATGGTGAGTCTAGACAATCTATTCAGCTCGGCCCATTCGGCAAGCTGACCAGTCAGGGGAAGCAGACGCTCTGGAACGTTAAATTGCGACCAGAATAGTTTGTCCACTTCACGGTCTGTTTGATCTCGGAAGTATTCGGCCACATCAACAGCACTCGTCGCCAAGTCCAGATACGCGTCTGCCGAACTCCATAGCCGATCCAGAGGGGCATACTGAGGATCCCCAAACTTCCTCCGCAGCATAAAGGGCTTCCCAGCCACAATATCCCTGGCTTCACGAAGTTCCTCCTTCTTCGCTCTCATTGCAGAGCGGGTGTCCTTGGTCGCCATCGTGGCCTTTTCCAGGTACGTCGCCTTCGCCCGGTTTTCTTCTTCAAGAAGCTGGCAGCAGTCGGTAGTATCTTTTAACTTTACAGTCATCTTGGCCATTTTTTCTTTGCGCTCACTATGCGCGGCCTTCTCGGCTCTCAACTCTTGGTCGCCTTCAAAGCGGTCGCATTACTACTCCTTGCTTGCTCCTTGGCTCGGGCAAGCTCCGCCCGCAGGGCCTCGACGGTGGCAGCTCCATCTGTAGTCACAACATATTAAAGATACTGGCATCACGCTGCTCTTACTATGTGATATTCACCAGAAACATCACCTAGCCTGTGCCTCATCAAGCCGCTTGTTAACAAGCTCGATGTCGGCATCCGCTGCATCCAGTTGCCGCTTTAGTTCGGCAACCCCATCAGCCCGGCTAGCCACCGGAGCTTCAGCCACCTGCACATAAAGGCGGTTTGGTTATTACCTGGGACTATGATCCTCTGTTTGCCGCTGTTCTCGACGACAACCAGAGTCTCAGCGGCTACTATCTACATAGGGCACACCTAAAAATGTGCGGTACTATCACAAATGTATATCATTTCACGTACCTCAAAGCCCGCCAGTAGACTCATAAAGGCTTCATGCAACCCGCTTTCAGCGGACGAAATCCTTTCAATCACTGTACCCATCAATGTACGGTGCTCTTCTGAGATAGTCGCTCGCTCTAGCAGACCCTTCAGTACGTCCGACCACATACCAGATGGTGCCGGACTCTTTTGATTGATCTCTTCAAGAGCCAGATACTGGGGACTTTGGGTGGCCATAGGATTACCTTCTGGCCTTGCCGGATCAGGAGAAACCCTCCGTGATGACACTTCAAGGTCGCCCGCTTCTTGAGCTGGGGAGTCCGGGGGAGGCGTTTCGCTCTCCACCATCTCCAGAAGAAGATCCCCCGAAGACAAGCTCTGCTGAGAAGGGCTAAGATCCGAACTGCAAGATAAATGCTCCGGTTATTTTCCTCAGAGGTAAGGTAGTATATCTTCACTATTAAGTGCTTTTTGATTACTTACAGCTCCTTAGAGGGCTGATCCCCGCGCGGACTTTGTGCGGAAGGAGCACCCTCCGAGGCAGGACCCTTTGGTGGAGATTTCTTCTCCCGTTTGGAAACCTTGGTTTCCGGATCTTCAGGGGTAGTCCTTTTCCTTCCTCGGGGCGGGAGAATGTCAGATTCTTCCCCTTGGTTATCCTCCCTCACGGAGGCACTCATTCCCTCGGTTGGAATAGGTAGTGGTGGAGGCCCGCTTTCGCCCTCTTTATTCCCCCCTTCATCTTCCTTTGAGGGCACCGGGCAAGGTGCTGGCTCGAGCATCTTTTCCAGCATCGGATTGTCCAAGCCTTCATGAAGGGGGGCCGAACACCGGATCATCTTTGCCTTTGTTATCCAGTCCTGGTCGAAGAGCGATTCTTCAAAATGATGTCATGATAAATAAAAATACGGTGTGTTCGGCCATGGGATTACTTACTTGGGCTGCGGTGCGGTTGCTGCTCAGGCCCACATCCTCGGTAGTGTCCGGACACTCCACTTGGGGTCCGAAGAACGATTTGTACATCTCCTCGTGCGTCAGGCCGAGGAAATTCTGAATAGTGCGCGGTCTTTCCGGGTTGAATTCCCACATGCGGAGGGGCCGGCGTTGCAAGGCTGGACTCGACAAACCAGCATAACTTGCGTTACAATAACCAAACTGAAATCTCCCTCGAAGAGATCTCGGATGTAGCTCTGCAGAATGGGCACGTCCTTGGCTGGACCCCAGCTCAGTCCCCTGCTGATCCATGACATCAGTTGTGGTGGAGGGCCCGAGCGAAAGGTGGGGGAAGCTACCCACTTGGCACTTCTGGGAGCTGTGAAGTAAAACCACTCCAGTTTCCATAATCCGGACACCTCTGGAAAGGAACCCTTTGGCCATGGAGCGCCAGTGATCTTGCTTATTATTGCGCCTCTGCATGCTACGTGCTGCCCCTCGACCATCTTCGGCTTCACATCAAAGGTCTTGAGCCACAGGCCGAAGTGAGGGGTAATGCGGAGGAAGCCCTCACATACGACAATAAATGTCGAGATGTGAAGAAGGGAATCCGGGGCCAGATCATGAAAATCTAGCCCGTAATAGGACATCAGACCCCTAACAAAGGGATCCAGTGTGAGGCCTAGTCCTCAGAGGAAGTGGGAGATGAACACGACGTTCTCGTTGGGTTCGGGAGTAGGGACGACCTGCCCTCGGGCAGGCAGCCGATGCGGAACTTCGGCGGTCAGGTATCTGGCCTCCCTCAACTTCTTGATATCCTCCTCCGTGACGGAGGAAGGCATTCACCGGCCTTGAAGGCTGGATCCGGACATGATTGAAGGTCCGAAGCACCTGACCTGGGCTTTGGGTGTTATAACTCGAGGTGGGGGAAGGGTTCGATTGAGCACGGGAGGAAAAAAGAGTAAAGGCCTTGTCCCTTTATAAAGACGGTGAATATCAAGCGTCCTCCTCGTGGCCGTTTGGGACTTGCCTAAAATCTAGGAGTCCTAGGCACGGTTGGGTTACCCACGTCCGTATTGATGAGAATCCCGTAATAAGGGGGACACGATATCTGCTTTGACAAGACGTGTCAAGAAACCGCCTCGCGTTATGTGCGGGGCTGGTTAAAGAAAAACGGTTCGAATAATCACCGGGCCATGGCATGATGTCACATTGCCAAAACGTGTCAGCGTATTAGATTTGCGGAAATATTATTTGTTGGGAAACGTAGTAATTTCAAAAAAATTCCTACGCACACACAAGATCATGGTGATGCATAGCAACGAGAGGGGAGAGTGTTGTCTACGTACCCTCGTAGACCGAAGCGGAAGTGTTGACACAACATAGAGGAAGTAGTCGTACGTCTTCCCGATCCGACCGATCCAAGCACCGTTACTCCGGCACCTCCGAGTTCTTAGCACACGTACAGCTCGATGACGCTCCCCGGGCTCCGATCCAGCAAAGCTTCGGGGATGAGTTCCGTCAGCACAACGGCGTGGTGACGATGATGATGTTCTACCGACGCAGGGCTTCGCCTAAGCACTACAACGATATGACCGAGGTGGAATATGGTGGAAGGGGGCACCGCACACGGCTAAGGAACGATCACGAGGATCAACTTGTGTGTTCTAGGGTGCCCCCTTGCCTCCGTATATAAAGGATCCAAGGGGGGTGCGGCCGGCCTAGAGGAGGCGCGCAGGAGGAGTCCTACTCCCTTCCTTGTCCAATTAGGAGAGGTGGGAGAAGAGAGGGAAAGAGGGGGGCGCCGCCCCTCCCTCCTTGTCCAATTCAGACTAGGGGAAGAGGGGGCGCGCGGCCTGCCCTGGCAGCCCCTTCCTCTTCTCCACTTTAGGCCCATGAGGCCCATTAACCCCCCGGGGGGTTCCGGTAACCCCCTGGTGCTCCGTTTTTATCCGAAAGTTCACCGGAACGCTTCCGGTGTCCGAATATAGTCATCCAATATATCAATCTTTATGTCTCGACCATTTCGAGACTCCTCGTCATGTTCGTGATCACATCCGGGACTCCGAACTAACTTCGGTACATCAAAATGTATAAACTCATAATAGCTGTCATCGTAACGTTAAGCCTGCGGACCCTATGGTTCGAGAACAATGTAGACATGACCGAGACACGTCTCCGGTCAATAACCAATAGCGGGACCTGGATGCCCATATTGGCTCCTACATATTCTACGAAGATCTTTATCGGTTAGACCGCATAACAACATACGTTGTTCCCTTTGTCATTAGTATGTTACTTGCCCGAGATTCGATCGTCGGTATCCAATACCTAGTTCAATCTCGTTACCGGCAAGTCTCTTTACATGTTCCGTAATACATCATCTCGCAACTAACTCATTAGTTGTAATGCTTGCAAGGCTTATGTGATGTGCATTACCGAGAGGGCCCAGAGATACCTCTCCGACAATCGGAGTGACAAATCCTAATCTCGAAATACGCCAACCCAACATGTACCTTTGGAGACACCTGTAGAGCACCTTTATAATCGCCCATTTACGTTGTGACGTTTGGTAGCACACAAAGAGTTCCTCCAGCAAATGCGAGTTGCATAATCTCATAGTCATAGGAATATGTATAAGTCATGAAGAAAGCAATAGCAACATACTAAACGATCGCGTGCTAAGCTAATGGAATGGGTCATGTCAATCAGATCATTCACCTAATGATGTGATCCCGTTAATCAAATAACAACTCTTTGTCTTTGGTTAGGAAACATAACCATCTTTGATTAACGAGCTAGTCAAGTAGAGGCATACTAGTGACACTCTGTTTGTCTATGTATTCACACATGTATTACGTTTCCGGTTAATACAATTCTAGCATGAATAATAAACATTTATCATGATGTAAGGAAATAAATAATAACTTTATTATTGCCTCTAGGGCATATTTCCTTCCGTCTCCCACTTGCACTAGAGTCAATAATCTAGATCACATCACCATGTGATTAACATCGATAGTTCACATCATCATGTGATTAACACCCATAGTTCACATTGCCATGTGACCAATACCCAAAAGGTTTACTAGATTCAGTAATCTAGTTCACATCGCTATGTGATTAACACCCAAAGAGTACTAAGGTGTGATCATGTTTTGCTTGTGAGAGAATCTTATTCAACGGGTCTGCCACATTCAGATCCGCATGTATTTTGCAAATTTCTATGTCAACAATGCTCTGCATGGAGCTACTCTAGCTAATTGCTCCCACTTTCAATATGTATCTAGACTGAGACTTAGAGTCATCTAGATTAGTGT
Source organism: Triticum monococcum (assembly GCA_034509565.1). Taxonomy (NCBI): domain Eukaryota; kingdom Viridiplantae; phylum Streptophyta; class Magnoliopsida; order Poales; family Poaceae; genus Triticum; species Triticum monococcum. The sequence continues at coordinate 22,204,151 of CM067842.1, read as the reverse complement.
CAAAACTTGCATCGGCGTAACCCTTTACGACGAACCTTTTTTTTACTTCCATAATCGAGAAACATATCCTTATTGCACTAAGGATAATTTTGACCGTTGTCCAGTGATCTACTCCTAGATCACTATTGTACTCCCTTGCCAAACTCAGTGGTAGGGTATACAATAGATCTGGTACACAGCATGGCATACTTTATAGAACCTATGACCAAGGCATAGGGAATGACATTCATTCTCTTTCTATCTTCTGACATGGTCGGGTTTTGAGTCTTACTCAATTTCACACCTTGTAACATAGGCAAGAAACTCTTTCTTTGACTGTTCCATTTTGTACTACTTCAAAATCTTGTCAAGGTATGTATTTATTGAAAAAACTTATCAGGCGTCTTGATCTATCTCTATAGATCTTGATGCTCAATATGTAAGCAGCTTCACCGAAGTCTTTCTTTGAAAAACTCCTTTCAAACACTCCTTTATGCTTTACAGAATAATTTTACATTATTTCCGATCAACAATATGTCATTCACATATACTTATCGGAAATGCTGTAGTGCTCCCACTCACTTTCTTGTAAATACAGGCTTCACCGCAAGTCTGTATAAAACTATATGCTTTGATCAACTTATCAAAGCGTATATTCCAACTCTGAGATGCTTGCACCAGTCCATAGATGAATCGCTGGAGCTTGCATATTTTGTTAGCACCTTTAGGATTGACAAAACCTACTAGTTGCATCATATACAACTCTTCTTTAAGAAATCCATTAAGGAATGCAGTTTTGTTTATCCATTTGCCAGATTTCATAAAATGCGGCAATTGCTAACATGATTCGGACAGACTTAAGCATAGATACGAGTGAGAAACTCTCATCGTAGTCAACACTTTGAACTTGTCAAAAACCTTTTTCGACAATTCTAGCTTTGTAGATAGTAGCACTACTATCAGCGTCCGTCTTCCTCTTGAAGATCCATTTATTTTCTATGGCTTGCCGATCATCGGGCAAGTCAACCAAAGTCCATACTTTGTTTTCATACATGAATCCCATCTCAGATTTCATGGCCTCAAGCCATTTTGCGGAATCTGGGCTCATCATCGCTTCCTCATAGTTCGCAAGTTCGTCATGGTCTAGTAACATGACTTCCAGAACAGGATTACTGTACCACTCTGGTGCGGATCTCACTCTGGTTTACCTACGAGATTCGGTAGTAACTTGATCTGAAGTTTTATGATCATCATCATTAGCTTCCTCACTAATTGGTGTAGTAGTCACAGGAACAGATTTCTGTGATGAACTACTTTCCAATAAGGGAGAAGGTACAATTACCTTATCAAGTTCTACTTTCCTCCCACTCACTTCTTTCGAGAGAAACTCCTTCTCTAGAAAGGATCCATTATAAGCAATGAATGTCTTGCCTTAGGATCTGTGATAGAGGGTGTACCCAACAGTCTCCTTTTGGGTATCCTATGAAGACATATTTCTCCGATTTGGTTTTGAGCTTATCAGGATGAAACCTTTTTCACATAAGCATCACAACCCCAAACTTTAAGAAATGACAACTTTGGTTTCTTGCTAAACTACAGTTCAGATTGTGTCGTCTTAACGGACTTAGATGGTGCCCCTTTTTTTCTTTTTTTAATGTGAATGCAGCTGTCTTTAATGCATAACCTCAAAAACGATAGTGGTAAATCGGTAAGAAACATCATAGATTTGCACTATATCTAATAAAGTACGGCTATGACGTTCGGACACGCCATTATGTTGTGGTGTTCCGGGTGATACGAGTTTGTGAAACTATTCCACATTGTTTTAATTGAAGACCAAACTCGTAACTCAAATATTTGTCTCCGTGATCAGATCGTAGAAGCCTTATTTTCTTGTTACGATGATTCTCCACTTCACTCTGAAATTCTTTGAACTTTTCAAATGTTTCAGACTTATGTTTCATCAAGTAGATATACTCATATCTACTCAAATCATCTGTGAAGATCAGAAAATAATGATACCTATCGCGAGCCTCAATATTCATCGGACCACATACATCAGTATGTATGATTTCCAACAAATCTGTTGCTCGCTCCATTGTTCCGAAGAACATAGTCTTAGTCATCTTGCCCATGAGGTATGGTTCGCAAGCATCAACTGATTCATAATGAGGTGATTCCAAAAGCCCATCAGCATGGAGTTTCTTCATGCACTTTACACCAATATGACCTAAACGGCAGTGCTACAAATAAGCTGCACTATCATTATTAACTTTGCATCTTTTGGTTTCAATATTATGATTATGTGTATCACTATGATCAAGATCCAACGAACTTTTTTCATTGGGTGTATAACCATATAAGGTTTTATTCATGTAAACAGAACAACAATTTATTCTCTTACTAAAATGAATAATCGTATTACAATAAACATGATCAAATCATATTCATGCTCAACGTAAACACCAAATAACACTTATTTAGGTTCAACACTAATCCCAAATTTATAGGGAGTGTGCGATGATGATCATATCAATCTTGGAACCACTTCCAACACACATCGTCACTTCACCCTTAACTAGTCTCTCTTTATTCTGCAACTCCCATTTCGAGTTACTAATCTTAGCAACTGAACTAGTATCAAATACTAAGGGGTTGCTATAAACACTAGTAAAGTACACATCAATAACATGTATATCAAATATACTTATGTTCACCTTGCCATCCTTCTTATCTGCCAATCACTTGGGGTAGTTCCGCTTCCAGTGACCAGTCCCTTTGCAGTAGAAGCACTCTGTCTCCGGCTTAGGTCCAGACTTGGGCTTCTTCACTTGAGCAGCAAGTTGCTTGCTGTTCTTTTTGAAGTAACCCTTCTTCCCTCTGCCCTTTTCTTGAAACTAGTGGTCTTGTCTACCATCAACACTTGATGTTTTTCTTGATTTCTACCTTCATCGATTTCATCATCATGAAAAGCTCGGGAGTCATTTTCGTCATCCCTTGCATACTATAGTTCATCATGAAGTTCTACTAACTTGGTCATGGTGACTAGAGAATTATGTCAATCACTATCTTATCTGGTAGATTAAGTCCCACTTGATTCAAGCGATTGTAGTACCCAGACAATCTGAGCACATGCTCACTAGTTGAGCGATTCTCCTCCATCTTTTAGCTATAGAACTTTTTGGAGACTTCATATCTCTCAACTCGGGTATTTGCTTGAAATATTAACTTCAACTCCTGGAACATCTCATATGGTCCATGACGTTCAAAACGTCTTTGAAGTCCCGATTCTAAGCCGTTAAGCATGGTGCACTAAACTATCAAGTAATCATCATATTGAGCTTGCCAAACGTTCATAACGTCTGCATCTGCTCCTGCAATAGGTCTGTCACCTAGCGGTGCATCAAGGACATAATTTTTCTGTGCAGCAATGAGAATAAACCTCATATCACGGATCCAATCCGCATCATTGCTACTAACATTTTCAACATAGTTTTTCTCTAGGAACATATCAAAATAAACACAGGGAAGCAACAACGCGAGCTATTGATCTACAACATGATTTGCAAGATACTACCAGGACTAAGTTCATGATAAGTTCAAGTTCAATTAATCATATTACTTAAGAACTCCCACTTAGATAGACATCCCTCTAATCATCTAAGTGATCACGTGATCCAAATCAACTAAACCATAACCGATCATCACGTGAAATGGATTAGTTTTCAATGGTGAACATCGCTATGTTGATCATATCTACTATATGATTCACGCTCGACCTTTCGGTCTCCGTGTTCCGAGGCCATATCTGCATATGCTAGGCTCGTCAAGTTTAACCTGAGTATTTTGTGTGTGCAAAACTGGCTTGCACCCGTTGTAGATGGACGTAGAGCTTATCACACCCGATCATCACGTGGTGTCTGGGCATGACGAACTTTGGCAACGGTGCATACTCAGGGAGAACACTTTTATCTTGATAATTTAGTGAGAGATCATCTTATAATGCTACCGTCAATCAAAGCAAGATAAGATGCATAAAAGATAAACATCACATGCAATCAATATAAGTGATATGATATGGCTATCATCATCTTGTGCTTGTGATCTCCATCTCCGAAGCACCGTCATGATCACCATCGTCACCGGCGCGACACCTTGATCTCCATCGTAGCATCGTTGTCGTCTCGCCAATCTTATGCTTCCACGACTATCGCTACCGCTTAGTGATAAAGTAAAGCATTACAGCGCGATTGCATTGCATACAATAAAGCGACAACCATATGGCTCCTGCCAGTTGCCGATATATTGGTTACAAAACATGATCATCTCATACAATAAAATTTAGCATCATGTCTTGACCATATCACATCACAAAATGCCCTGCAAAAACAAGTTAGACGTCCTCTACTTTGTTGTTGCATGTTTTATGTGGCTGCTACGGGCTTAAGCAAGAACCAATCTTACCTACGCATCAAAACCACAACGATAGTTTGTCAAGTTGATGTCGTTTTAACCTTCGCAAGGACCGGGCGTAGCCACACTCGGTTCAACTAAAGTTGGAGAAACAGTCACCCGCAAGCCACCTTTGTGCAAAGCACGTCGGGAGAACCGGTCTCGCGTAGGCGTACGCGTAATGTCTGTCCGGGCCGCTTCATCCAACAATACCGCCGAACCAAAGTATGACATGCTGGTAGGCAGTATGACTTATATCGCCCACAACTCACTTGTGTTCTACTCGTGCATATAACATCAAACCATAAAACCTAGGCTCTGATACCACTGTTGGGAAACGTAGTAATTTCAAAAAAATTCCTACGCACACGCAAGATCATGGTGATGCATAGCAACAAGAGGGGAGAGTGTTGTCTACGTACCCTCGTAGACCGAAGCGGAAGCGTTGACACAACGTACAGGAAGTAGTCGTATGTCTTCCCGATCCGACCGATCCAAGCACCGTTACTCCGGCACCTCCGAGTTCTTAGCACACGTACAGCTCGATGACGCTCCCCGGGCTCCGATCCAGCAAAGCTTCGGGGATGAGTTCCGTCAGCACAACGGCGTGGTGACGATGATGATGTTCTACCGACGCAGGGCTTTGCCTAAGCACTACAATGATATGACCGAGGTGGAATATGGTGGAAGGGGGCACCGCACACGGCTAAGGAACGATCACGAGGATCAACTTGTGTGTTCTAGGGTGCCCCCTTGCCTCCGTATATAAAGGATCCAAGGGGGGTGCGGCCCGCCTAGAGGAGGCGCGCAGGAGGAGTCCTACTCCTACCGGGAGTAGGACTCCCCCCCTTTTCCTTGTCCAATTAGGAGAGGTGGGAGAAGAGAGGGAAAGAGGGGGGCGCCGCCCCTCCCTCCTTGTCCAATTCAGACTAGGGGAAGAGGGGGCATGCGGCCTGCCCTGGCAGCCCCTTCCTCTTCTCCACTTTAGGCCCATGAGGCCCATTAACCCCCCGGGGGGTTCCGGTAACCCCCCCGGTGCTCCGGTTTTATCCGAAACTTCACCGGAACGCTTCCGGTGTCCGAATATAGTCATCCAATATATCAATCTTTATGTCTCGACCACTTCGAGACTCCTTGTCATGTCCGTGATCACATCCGGGACTCCGAACTAACTTCGGTACATCAAAATGTATAAACTCATAATAACTGTCATCGTAACGTTAAGCGTGCGGACCCTACGGTTCGAGAACAATGTAGACATGACCGAGACACGTCTCCGGTCAATAACCAATAGCGGGACCTGGATGCCCATATTGGCTACTACATATTCTACGAAGATCTTTATCGGTCAGACCGCATAACATCATACGTTGTTCCCTTTGTCATTGGTATGTTACTTGCCCGAGATTCGATCATCGGTATCTAATACCTAGTTCAATCTCGTTACCGGCAAGTCTCTTTACTTGTTCCGTAATACATCATCTCGCAACTAACTCATTAGTTGTAATGCTTGCAAGGCTTATGTGATGTGCATTACCGAGAGGGCCCAGAGATACCTCTCCGACAATCGGAGTGACAAATCCTAATCTCGAAATACGCCAACCCGACATGTACCTTTGGAGACACCTGTAGAGCACCTTTATAATCACCCATTTACGTTGTGACGTTTGGTAGCACACAAAGTGTTCCTCCGGCAAACGGGAGTTGCATAATCTCATAGTCATAGGAACATGTATAAGTCATGAAGAAAGCAATAGCAACATACTAAACGATCGGGTGCTAAGCTAATAGAATGGGTCATGTCAATCAGATCATTCACCTAATGATGTGATCCCGTTAATCAAATAACAAATCTTTGTTTTTGGTTAGGAAACATAACCATCTTTGATTAACGAGCTAGTCAAGTAGAGGCATACTAGTGACACTCTGTTTGTCTATGTATTCACACATGTATTATGTTTCCGGTTAATACAATTCTAGCATGAATAATAAACATTTATCATGATGTAAGGAAATAAATAATAACTTTATTATTGCCTCTAGGGCATATTTCCTTCATTATTCTCTCTACGGTGGTATGTGGAACTTATTTTGCAGGGTCGGACACTATCTTTGTATTCAAACTCATTCTGTGGTGTATTCGGAAGAGGTACCCGCCTTGCAATGCCGAAGACAATAACTGCGCGCCGGACTCATCGTCATTGAAGCCTGGTTCAGGGGCTACTAAGGAAGTCATGGATTAGGGGGTCTCCGGACAGCCGGACCATATCCTTTGTCTGGACTATTGGACTATGAAGATACAAGATTGAAGACTTCGTCTCGTGTCCGGATGGGACTCTACTTGGCGTGGAAGGCAAGCTAGGCAATACGAATATGTATATCTCCTCCTTTGTAACCGACCTTGTGTAACCCTAGCCCCCTCCGGTGTCTATATAAACCGGAGGGCTTTAGTCCGTAGGACAACATACAATCATACCATAGGCTAGCTTCTAGGGTTTAGCCTCTCCGATCTCGTGGTAGATCAACTCTTGTACTACTCATATTATCAAGAATAAATCAAGAAGGACGTAGGGTTTTACCTCCATCAAGAGGGCCCGAACCTGGGTAAAACATCGTGTCCCCTGCCTCCTGTTACCATCCGCCTTAGATGCACAGTTCGGGACCCCCTACCCGAGATCCGCCGGTTTTGACACCGACATGGGGCCATGAGAAACAGGTCGAGGGCCCTCTTTGCCGAGAGCCACGCTCGGCAAACCGAGCCAATAGGGGAGGGCCACGTCACTTCTTCTAAAAGCCGTGAAAACACTTTGTCGAGAGCCACCGTCGGCAATCCTTTTTCGTTTACCGAGAGGCCTCTCGGTAAAGTTGCCAGGAGGGCTACAGGTTATTATCCTTTATCAAGAGCCCTCTTGGTAAAGTTGCCGAGAGGCCTCTCGGTAAAGGGTGCATTCTGGTCCAGTTTCACAGTCATTGCCGAGAGCGGCCCTCGGCAATGGTGTGCCCAGGAGCCTTTTTTCCCTGTTTCAGTTTCTTTCCTACAGCGAAACATATACAACAGCATATAGTTCATCACACATAGAACATGTCACATATAGGCATCACTGAACAAAAGAAGCAATGATTGATTCTGAAAAACATTCCACATAAAAGCAATAGACCACAAGTTTACAAGTCTCAAGATGCAAGAGTTCTGAACATACAAGGATTTACAAGTCTCAAGATGCAAGAGTTCTCAACATACAAGGAACAGTTTCAAACATAACATAACATGAAGTTCACGCGATTTTGGAGATCGGAGTGATAACATCAACATTAGAAGGCATCATTCCGTTTGTTGCCCCAACTCCATCAACCGGAGTGATAACATCAACATTAGAAGGCATCATTCCCTTTGCTGCCCCAACTCCACCAACTTGAGGTGGAACTATCGGAACATTGTTCGACCCTTGTGATGGGTTGAGCTGTGATGGATTGACCCAATAGTGAGATGAATGCATATGGTAATGCCGAAAATGGTGATAGAAATAGTTTGAACGAAACTCACAATGTTCCACTCTGGCGTCGGTGGCATCTTTGGCACTCGTTGGCCTTGCATGGAATAAAGACTGGCCACCATATGTTGTAAAGACTTCACTAGATCATCTTGTGCCTTCAGCTTGGTCTGCTTTTCATCTCATTCTTTCTCGGTGTCAATCGCGAGATGACAGACCAAGTCTAGGCTCGTTCTGTCACGGGATCACCCACCGAAGATTCTGCCTCGGGGACGGACGCAGCCGGTCCTCGACGTTCCCGCCCGTGTGTGTGGTTTGTGAGGCACGTGCCACGTCAAGGACGTGCGTTGCTTATCCAAATAGCACACTACCCCTGCATGCATATGCATGGGCCACACGCATGTAGGGGTGCCCTCCCCCCTCCTCGAGCGGTCTCCATATCGAGCACCCATCCGGTGGCCCCGGCGGTCTAGGGCGTTATTCGGCACCGAGAGGGTGTAGTCCACGGTGAATAACTGTTTCTCCGTGTTAATTAGTGCATGTCAATGGTGAAAGGGGGAAGAGAACAGAGGTGGGGAGGGGGGGTGGGCGAGTGACTGCGGGTAGGAATAACTGCGGAAGTGGGATTTGAGGGACGGAAAGATAGGGTTCAATGGTGAAAATGGGTTGTGGGCCCAATACTTGTTAGAGTTGTGTCGAATATAATGTACGAGTTAGGTTAGAGTTGGACTTGTAGTTTATTGTGTTTAGATAGGATATGGAGTCGTGTCCTAATAGGACACTTGTATCCTAGGCCTCTCATATATAGCGGGGCTAGACACACGATGTAACCTATGCCAAAATAATAGCACCGGAACGCAGGGGAAGCCGGCGGTATGTGCCGGTGTCCAGGGCGACCGGGTGCGGTATTGTAGCGGTGTCATGGGGAGGAGCGCCCATAGTCAGGCCCCGGGGATGTAGCCATATCGGTGAACCTCGTTAACAAATCTCGGTGTCGTGCTCGTGTGATTGCTTGGTCCTCGGATGATCGACGGTGGCCTCGGATTTATTCTAACAAGTGGTATCATGAGCAAGGTTGAAGAGGTCCGGGAGGCGATTGAGGTTGATCTAGAGGAGGAAGAAGCGTCAACGGAAATCTGCAAAAGACGATTGTAATACGGGCGTTGTCGTCGACGAGTTACATCGAGACGCAGATGTTGGTTGCAATTTTCGTCGGAATATAAGCGATCAAGGCAGCATGCATATGGCGATCGATCGGGCGGATCGACAGGCGAGCGTACAGGCAATGCACGTACGTCGGGCCAGACGTGCGGCGGCAGCGTTATGCGTGGCAGCAAGGCAAGCAAAGCGCTCGCTAGGGCTGTGGCCCAGGCGGCAAGCGCGTGCGTGCGGTGTGCGCAGGGCAGCCGACAGGGCTACTAGGCCGTGGCCTATACGGACACGAAGCAGGCGGGCTGGCCGAGTTGGCCGTGTGATGTGCGTGCGTGGCTCTCGCGCGATGCAAGCTAGGTGCTGTACAGGCCGGAGATTTGTTTGGAAAAAGCTACGTGACAGACTGGTGTTTTTCATCTGGATGAAGAGCAAAGCTAATGGACCTATATACATCTTACGTCTGCACGTGGTGGAGTTTGGAAATTTTCCTTTGATCTCTATGTTGGAGTGCACGAGAAGGCTTATGAGGTAGGTTGGCTTCGTTTCTTCAAACACGTTGAGTACGTGGATGGTAGCCTGATGGTCTGTGGTGTGTGTGGCATGGATAACGACATGTGTATAAGGCTCGTGGAGTTTAGAGCATGTCGTGCAGTCGGATATGTTCGGCTGAGTCGGACTGGACAGTCTGACGGATCGACGTGAGTCGGTTGGTACAGAAGATGGTGGTGGAATCAGCGACAACGACGAAGGAGCGTGATGCTGATAGTGACCGACTTCTGGGGCGTGGAAACACGTGACGCAGGCCCGAGGGCTTGTGTGACTTCGACAAGACTATGGCGCGGGATTGATTCAAGGTGGTGTACACACAGTTGACGGGGCGCGAGGGTGGACTGATCATCTACCATGGAGTCATGTTGAAGGTGGAGCTGGATTGAGGGGCTACGGTGTAAGGATCCAGAGAATCGAAGCCTATTCAGCGGGAAAAGCGAGTGACATGCAGTTCGGACTGGAGCCCAGTGGTCTGGTGGAAGCGTGAAACTCGTCATCGGTCGGTGATGATCGGTGGTACTCTGCAGTGGGGGTTGAGTGGTGTGGGTTCGCGACCCTTGAGACTCGACTGGGACAGCGGAGGCTCGACGCGGTAATAGCGACGAGGCGTGCAGTATGCACGGGACATGGAGACGGGCCAAGGCTCTGGTGGTCATACATGTGGTGAGACAACTGCGAATTTGACTCGGGGTGACTACAAGCAACGGTGAAATTCCTTCAAGTTTCAGACAGGCGGTCAAGAAAGGAGCGGTGATGTTGAGTTCAGGTAACTTTTACGTGTGACATCCAATATGTGAGTTGTTCACTTTGACGCAGGTCAGTGATTAGTGTGTGATGGCGTGGATGGATACTCTGGAAGTTGAAGCACGGACTAGAGTAACAAGGAACTTAATTTTGCTCGAGTGTTGACTGTGGTCAAGAAAAGAAGGGACTATAAGTTGCAGGTGGAGTCATATGGAGTCTTTGGAGTAGCAGCGGTACTCATGGGATAAGCTCAAGTCCAATGTACATGGAAGTTTGACGCATTGACGAATTCAAGATGATGGAGAATATTCGCCAAGGTGAAGTTTGTTAGAGTTGTGTCGAATATACTGTACGAGTTAGGTTACAGTTGGACTTGTAGTTTATTGTGTTTAGATAGGATATGGAGTCGTGTCCTAATAGTACACTTGTATCCTAGGCCTCTCATATATAGCGGGGCTAGACACACGATGTAACCTATGTCAAAATAATAGCACCGGAACGCAGGGGAAGCCGGCGGTATGTGCCGGTGTCCAGAGCGACCGGGTGCGGTATTGTAGCGGTGTCATGGGGAGGAGCGCCCATAGTCAGGCCCCGGGGATGTAGCCATATCGGTGAACCTCGTTAACAAATCTCGGTGTCGTGCTCGTGTGATTGCTTGGTTCTCGGATGGTCGACGGTGGCCTTGGATTTATTCTAACAATACTAATGTTTTATTAGGGAAACTGTTTTATTATACATTCGGTTTTTGTTCAATGTGATCTAACTAGTAAAAAAAAGAGTTTCACTTTGATGCATGAGCAACGAATGGAAACGTTTGAAAGCATAAACACAAATTTACAGCGCCACCGTCTAATTACTCCTACGTACGTCTTACAGTATATATAGGTCGAGTCTGAGAGAGAAACAAATCAGACGACGACGACCATGGCTGCTCTCCAAGCTCTCTCCTCCGCCCTCGTCCTCCTGCTCCTCGCGCAGCACGCGCGCACGGCGAGGGCGAGCACGCTGGAGGACACGTGCAGGCTCGTCGCCACCGGCTCCTGGGAGGCCGCGCACGACTACGACTTGTGCGTGAAGACGCTGGGGGCGGACCCGGCGAGTGCGACGGCCGACGAGCTCGGCCTCGTCGTCATCGCGGTGAGGATCGCCGGGGCGACCGCCAAGGCCACCGGCGACCGCATCGCCCGGCTGCAGGCCGCCGAGACATCGCCCCGGCGGCGGCTGGTTCTGGAACAGTGCGCCAAGGACTACGCCTTGACCGTGCGCCGGCTGGGGCGCGCCGCCAGGGACTTGGCCGCGGGCGGGGACGAGGACATGCTGACGGAGGCGGCCACCCTGCTGGAGCAGGTTCGTGGCACGCCGGTGCGCTGCGACAAGGCGTTCCTCTTCTGGGCCGGCGAGAGGACGCCGCTGACCGACGCAGACCACGAGCTCAACGGCGTGAGCTGGCTGGCGTTGAAAATCTTGCGGCATTGCTTAAACAACGGGGCAAAATGAGCGAGTAGCATGAGGCCTTCTTCTACCTCCGGAAGAAAAATGATCATCTTTCCGGACAGCAAAACTTGTGATGTGCAACAATATAATGAGTAATAATATAACTTGACAATTTCCAATGGAGATTGTAGAACGCTGTGGTCTTATCAGTATTTATTTATTTCAAAAATGACGCTGAAGATTTTCTCTGATTCACAAAAGTTCATTCAGATTAGGCGAGGAAGGTTACCTTTCGATTTTCACTGACAATTAGCTTTTTGATTGATTAATGGGTAGTGGAATGGGATTAGGGATCGCAATTTACAACCAACTCAAAAACGCTAAAAGTAACAAAAATATGAGTTGCACTTGGGTACGTGGTTGAAAAGAATCATTGAAATGCTTAATTATGCCTCCCAAAGAGGCCTACCCGCATTTTCATTGAAGGGAAAATGTTCCAGAATCTGGGGGTTTCATTTTTTTTTTTGAATGTTGGCAGGAGAACTGCCAAATTCATTGATGAGAAGAAGGTGTTACAAGAGTCCTCAGAGGAGGAAAGCACCGCAAAGACAGCGCAAAAAGAAAAGAAAGAAAATGACCCGTCGGCAGCACCACAAACCCAAGCTCTACCATCAAACGCGAACACCATCAGAACCCCTCGGCGGGATCACCAAGGTGACGCCTCCAAGGAGGAAAACGAAGTTGAGGACTCCACCGTCACCCGATCTGGCACTGCCCGATCTTAGGTTTTCACCCGGAGATCTCACGCTATTGGGAAGGAAGGGAACAGCTCCATAACGATACCTCCAAAGAGGAAGACGACATCCGTGGACGCCGTTACCGCCGGCAACGACAGGGTCGATGCATGATTTTCGCCCGGAGCTGAGTCTTGCACCAACAATCCAAGGATCTGAGGCCACCAGCGCCACAGTGCAACATGAGCCCAAAGCAAACACTACTAGAGATGAATTGGTCAAGCCGCACGCAGGAACTCGGCAAGCACACGCCAACCCGACCGGTCCGCACCGCCGCTCACAGGCCCTGGGCGATCCAATCCAGATCTGGCCATCCTCTACCTCCGCGCGCAGACCTAGGCGATCCTCCGCACCGTAGCGCACAGGAAAGGGGGTTTCATCACCTGCTACTGTAACTGTTGTGTGTAAACATAAGAGGTGCGCCTCTCATTACATCTCACTTGTTGAGTGCCCCTGCATTGCCACGGGTTAAAAAATGCTTTAACAAGAGAAAACAATGTTAACCCGCCCCTATTTACTAATAAATAAAAATCAGGTGTAAATGTTAACAAAACGCCTCCCTAACTCTGATCCCCTCTATTCTCAGGATTGATGATATTCTTGAAGCATTTAAAAGCAACTCCAACGTGGTGACCCAAACGTGCAGCTCACTATGCATTTCTGAATGTTGGGAAAAATAATCAGTAGTTTATTATTTGAGATTATCAAGATATTTATTAAGAGTTTTGCAATTGTAAATGATGGGCATTATTACCACCTAGTCTATAGCATACCTTCCACCTAAATTGTTGTCCTCAAGAAATTATTATGAACAAATCATAAAAGAATATATCTGCAAACAGAGAGTAATGCAAGTACCATCACAATGGAACAATTAAGGATATGAACGAATACCTTGTGTTAACTATTCAAAAATTGCAAAGGATTATATGCAATTCATAAATAGTAGTCACCAAGAGTTGTTATTCTGAAAATTAAGTGGACTGCATTTTATTTCTCTATAGGAAAGACATTTGAACTTATACAGACTAAAATGCCGCCGAAGACTGCCATCACCTCACAAGCTATATGGATTTGAATCATCCACGAGGTCAAAGAAATTGCCATAAAAAATAAAAAAATACACAGAACTACCTACTTGATAACAACACAAAAATAACATTGGAACATTTTAACACAAAGCCACACAGATCATGAGTGCATTCACATCAGTAAATAAAATTACTTAAAGCATGATCATAGTTACAGCATGAACAAGAAATGTTGTCGTATCAATTAGGTGCAGAGCCGTTAGATCAGAAGAACACGACCAAGAACCATGTGTGTAACACTTAAAATCAATATAGTACATGTATATGAAATCCAATCCATATTACAATACATCATAGCATGTATATACAAGCAAGGAAGTGAAAGAGAAGTCAATACTTGTCAGGAACAGATAAGACAACGAACGGTAAGGGCAGAGCTACAGAGGTTATGAGGGTATATGCGACAAGGTGCATGAGAGGAATACCATGATATTTACTTTAACTTGAAGATCTCCCATCCACTTTAGTGTACAACAGCCAAAGCACTAAGAACGAGAAAACATTCATTCCCTGCGTCTCCTATCTGGTCGCTGCCACCGTTGTTCACCTTGCTCCAGTAAATCTCTCCTCCCATGGCTCACATTTTCTTCAGCTCGTCCTCAGTCTATGTAGTACCAGATCAATGGCTTCCCAAAGAGTATACAACAAAACCATCAGTTAACTACTTTACATCGGTAAAGAAGTATAACCAGTGGAAACTCAATGTATTGGTGGCGTATCTTCATGAGGTAGGCAGAGGAGAGGCCTAACATGGCGAAGAACCTTGCCATTGACACCTTTGACATGACCATCTCCGTCTAAAAGGGGAAACATCGACATGGCAACCCGTCAAGTAGCATTAAGAAGCTAGCATTCTAGGCTCCGGCCTTGTGTCAAACATTTAAATTATGAACAATGATAATTTCATCTCACAGTCAATATCTGCAGTTTTTAGACGTGGAAAAGAAAGAAAAAGAGAGAGAATCACTTACATAACATCATGCAAACAGAGGTAAATAATCATTAGCAAAAAAATTCTGAACACTTACATAACTATGAAGCTTTCTTGAATGATTTCTCTCTAGCCTTTGAGAGGAAAAGCAGGATAACGAAAAGTCAGTACGAGCCTTGAAATCACACATCAATTTCTAACTAAAGGCATGAAAAGCTAAGCATTTAAATCTTCTTGTATAGGTAACTCATTATTTATTATTAAGTAACATCAGGTTGTAAAGATGGTTCTAGGGTTATTCTTACAGTTCTGCATTATAGAAAATTATCTCGCAAATATGGAACTTCCCTTGTACAACAGTCAGTTTTAATGTTGGGTAGATATCCAAACCAAAAAAATTGAAGCCAAACACAAGGATTTACTCCAACTTCTTCCTGTAATCCAGAAGCAGTCGCTGAACAATGCAACATGAGCATCACACGAAGGACAAATAGTAAATTGTTAAGGAAAAAAGGGGCATCAAATTATAAAAAAATCAACAATTAAAACATGGTAAAACCACACACAAAATCAGTTCTAATTATGTTCCACACAAAATATTAGTTCTAGTTATGTCCCACCAGCAAGAAAAGTGCATATAGAGGTAAGTCGTATCTGGGGATCAAGAACATATGGAAGCATTATCAGTTTATCACTAAACCCAAATATGCAATGATGTGTTTTTTCTTCATGTCCTACTTCAACCTCAGTGACTCCATTGGAGTAAAGATCTGCCATAAAAATGCGGCGGCTGATAATTTAACACCACCACAACTACCAAATCAAATCGAACTGAACCAAATCAAATAATCCAAGTTGTTCCAAAGCCAGGAATGTGCATGATGGTGGATGACCTCCTCAACGAGCAGACTCTGCTCGTCAGCCACCACCGTCTTCGAAGCTCCTCACCGGCAGAGTGCGTCACCTCCACAACATCTGGCGTCACCTTCCTTTCACGGGTGACGGCCATCCACATCCATACAACAGTCCGTACACAAGGTCAATTCTATCTTTCTTCTGCCCGTACAAGAATCTGCAAGCAAGTCAAATTTATTCAAAATCAGCAGCTCACTTCTATTCTTACAATAACAGCAGTCACTTCACTCAGACAACAATAGGAACACAGATTAGAGAGAGATAGAGAGATGGGATAACAACCTTGCTGACACCGGCATTCGTCTTTCCCTTTGTCTAAGAAACATGTGGAGAGTTGCGGCAGGAGGGCTTCGACCAAAGACTCATATGAGCTAACGATGAGCTCGCGTTGTTGTTGTCCGACGCAGCGTCCGCACTAGTGACATACTCGACGGAGATGAATCGGATGACCGAGATTGACTAAATGACCCCCTGGAGAAGGGCGGGGCCGCTGACGCCGGCGAGGGCCAGGATTGGCTTGAGGGACCCCTCGACCTCGATGACGTGGCTTACCCCATTGTCTTCACGTGGGTGGCCTGGGCTCCTACACCAGCATGATGGTTCGGGCTGGACGGCGGAGGGAAGAGGGGCGGGGCCACCGGAAATGGCAGGGAGGGCGAGGGCCGCGACGGTTCGGGTTGGACGGCGGAGGGAAGAGGGCAGGGTCGCCGGCGATGGCGGCGAGGGCCGCGACGGTTCTGGCTGGCCAACGGAGGGAAGAGGAACGGGGCCGACTGCGATGGGGAGGGCGAGGATTGGATCGAGGGACTCATCGGTGTGGGCTCCTTCACCGGCACGGCAGTTTGGGATGGACGGATGAGGGATTTTTCACGGTAGACTGATGGGATCGGGAGGGGATTCTCCCGGTGAGAGATGGGGAGAAGGACGTGTGTGCCTGGTCGTGGCTGCTCTATTGCACGTGGGTTTCTTTTTTCGTGCGGGGAAGTGAGAATCTTTTTTATCGTGTGGGGTAAGTGGGAATCATAGGAGGTTTGTGGGAGGTCGAACCATCGCGGCGTTCGATTCTCCTTTAATAGTAGAGATATTTGCTTGAATGCAAATGTTTTAACTATGATATGTATATAAATGAGAGACACATCTCATTACCTCCATATTTGTTGGCAGGTCAATGTTTGTGGATAGGGTGCTATTCAATTCTAACTGATTTAACATAAACATTTTGGCTAAAAAAAGGTTAAACAATTGACAATATTGCAACATATGCATGAGGATAATATTTGTGCCCCGTTGAAATGCACGAGCAATTATCTAGGATGATGGGACTTAACAAATTGTCAAATTTGGAGGGAACACCAGATGGATTTGGAGTGGGCTAACAACAAAGTGAAGTAATAATAATAGAGTGACCGAAGAGCTGAAGTT
Organism: Triticum monococcum; assembly: GCA_034509565.1. Classification (NCBI taxonomy): domain Eukaryota; kingdom Viridiplantae; phylum Streptophyta; class Magnoliopsida; order Poales; family Poaceae; genus Triticum; species Triticum monococcum. The sequence continues at coordinate 22,187,197 of CM067842.1, read as the reverse complement.
GAGGGGCTCGTGATAGATCCATTTGTTGGCCCGTGGCAATGCACTGGTGTTATACTACTTTTCATTAATAGATCTATTTCCTCTCAATCTCTGGCTAATTTTTTGGGGCGTGCTCAAGGTTGTCAGAATCGCGATTTTGAATCGGATCGGAGCTCCGATGGTAAGATCGCAAATCGTAGAATCTTCACTATCAGGATCGTAGAAACGTAGATTCTATGAACTAAAATCGTAGAATCATAGGGGTCAGTTTGGATCGTAAAGTCGTAGAATCGTATAACAGAATCGCACTTTTGACAACCTTGAGCATCGGCCGGCGGATCTTTGTAAAAGATCCGTCGGGTTTTGAGCCGTCGAATCTAACTTGATCTCGCGGCCGAGCGTCTTCCTCGCTTTTCTAACAAAAGTCGTGTCGGAAGAACCCTTTTGTAACATAGGTCTTGTTGCATAAACGTCGTCGCGTAGCACAACACTAGGACACTTGTGGGAACTGTTGTTATGGCGGCACCAGCGGTTGTGACTGGGCTCGAGGAGGCAACAAACATGCATGCTTGTCCATGCCGGTGCTCCATCGGGAGGGCGGGGCGACGGCGGATGCGGCTCCCCGTGGATGCGGACGCCAGTGCTCTCCCGATACGGCGGACACGACTTGAGGACTTGGGGCGGCTACAGATGGAACCTGCGTCCTGCGAGGATGAGAGCTTGGAGAAAGTGAGGAAAATGGCTGGGAGAAGACAATGGAAGTTTTTGAAGATAAGGTAAGGGGCACATGGCTGGTTGGGGCTAGTAAAAACATATGTGAACGTGTGCGGTAGGATCAGATGGGATCCAATGCTGTGTGGGCGACGGAACGCTGTCCGTGATCGGTGATTGGTTTCTCTATTTTTTTTACCATTTTTTAATTACATTTGTCAAAATTTTATTGTGGATGTGGCTACGTCTCAATCGACCGAGACTTAACTAAGTCTCAGTGAAGTGATATACTACAAAAAGAACAAGAAAAAAATGAAGATTTTTTTTGCATGAATCTCCATACAAGATCAAAGGAATATAGTATCGATTGAGAAATAACAAAGTCTCAGTTAACGGAATTAGGGGCTCGGTGAAGGAGGAGCAGCACCTAGGCAAAGGATCCGGTAGAAGCGGCGGCCTGGCGAGGCCTCCAAGTGATGGAGGAGAAGGAGGAGTGGGCGCCTCGTCGAACCATGCGCCTCTTCCCTCGCCGCTCCTGGGATGAGCCGACGACCTCTTCCTCCGCTTGTATGCCTCCGGACGGTGCGCGGGGGAGGAAGGACGGGGCCACAAGTATCACCATGGAGAGCGCCAACCGACGGCTTGAGAGGAGGGGCAACGGGGACGGGGGATGGAGGCAGTTTGGGGAGGTGGATAAGGCGATGCAACGGCGATGGAAGGGGCGATGAGAGGGCATGAGACGTGGGGTTGGCTGAGAGATCGAGGGGCGGCGGCGTCTCTCCTCCCACAGGAACAGAAACATGGACGAGAGGCACACTACACCACGGTAGAGTTTAGGTGACACACTTCTGTGGGCAAAGATCAACTAATCTTCACAAAGCATCTGTCACCATAGCTTTTAACTTTTATCTTCGTATCAAGTGTTGGCAAAGGTATATCACTTTTGACACATTAAAGGTCGGCAACCACAAAGCGACAACTTGTCAGTCAGTAATTGCTTAATGACGTGCTATGTGTCGGTGTATGTGTTGGCCATAACGGATTTTTAGTCGAGGTAGCTACCTATTTACCGACCTAAAATGTGTCGGTGTATGTGGGGTATATGCGCTCGGATTAAGTGTCGGCATAGGTGTACACGCATCAATCGTGGGAAGGTTAGAAACTTGGCGCGAGATTTCGGCGCGCGAGCGAAATTTCGCCTGTTATTGCAAAATATCCCCCAGTGCAAAATACCCCTCCCCCATGCAAAATACCCCAAATCGAAGCCAACCCTAACCCGTGCCTCCTGCCGCCGCCGTCGCGCTCGATCCAATCCTTTGCCGCCATCGCCGCCGGCCTCGCGCTCTACCCGGTCCTCAATCCACCATCAACAGCTCGCACTCCCCCGCCGCCGACCTCGGGCTCCACCCGTCCTCAATCCGCCATACTCAATCCCCCCGAGATCCAGCCCTAGATCGAGCCGCCGCCCTCGCGCTGCACATCCAGCCTCGGACCGCGCACAGCCCCCTTCCCCCCGACGTCTAGCCGCCGTCCTCGCCAGTCCCCGTCCTGTGGCTGCCGGGGATCCATCTCTGGGCTCCTGCTGCTGCCGTACTTGCTGCTGCGGGGCTCCATATCCGGGCTCCTGCTGCCGCCGGAGCTCCATCTCCTGGCGACCGCTGCTGCCAGCCCTGCTGCTGTTCGACTTCTGCCCCGTGCTGCCGGGCTCCATCTCCGGGCTCATTCCACTACTGCCCGGACCTGCTCCTGCCGTACCTGCTACTATCGGGCTCCATCTCCGGACTCCGCTGCCGTAGCTCCGCTTCCGTGCCCTGAGTAAGAATCAACTCCTACTGAGATTATCTTCTCTGTACTTGAATTGTATGGAGTTGCTTGTTACAATAGACAACCGGAGAAGAATGTGTATTTGTTGCTTGAATAGTTATTGTTTTGTATTTCCATTGCTTGATTAATGATTGTCGCTTCACCAATGCAAAGCTAACACTACCACACTGGCCAAATTCAGATACTTGGCAAATTTGATATCAAGGGTGCATCATGGACAAAACGTGGTTGTCTAAGCCTAGGTACATCAAGTTTATTTTTTTGCGAACTAATAAGCAGTATAATTATGTCATGAACTGTTCTAATATGTAAAAAAATACCATGTAGGCACACAAATGAGTATGTACAGGGGGTAGACAAGTTTATAGAGTTTGCTTTTATTAATTCAACAATTGGAAACAAAATCTTATGTCCTTGCAAGATATGTTTGAACTCTAAATGGAAAACAGCAACTAAATTACATGAACATTTGATATGTGATGGTTTCATGGAGGGGTATCATACATGGTTGTTTCATGGAGAATCTAGCCACTCTTGTCCTAATATTGAGGAGGTAGAAGTAGACAGTTCACTGGAAGATAATGAATTAGATGATTTCTTGCGAGACATAGCTTGTGGATTAGATGATGGGGGGTGTTGGAAGAGAACAATGAGGACAATAACAACCCTGGGACACATGTTGATGCAGATACCAAGGCTTATTTGAAGATGGTTGATGATGACAACAAAGAACTATACCCTGGGTGTAAAAAGTTTTCGAAATTGCGTTTTATTGTCAAATTGCTCCACATTAAACTTCTTGGGCGATGGAGTGACAGAAGTTTTGACATGGTGCTTGAGTTACTTAGTGATGCATTCCCCAAAGGTTCAGTACTTCCCAAAAATTTCAATGAAGCTAAGAAAATAGTTAAATCTATTGGGCTTGGGTATGTTAATATTCATGCCTGTGAAAATGATTGTGTACTGTTCAGAAATGAATTGGATAAGGAGAGTCAATGTCCAAAGTGTAAAACTTCGAGGTGGAAATCACAAAAGAGGAGTCCTGATGTGAAAAGGGTACATAGAGTTCCTAGAAAGGTTCTTCGCTATTTTCATATTAAAAGAAGGCTTCAAAGGTATTTTATGTCCTCCAAAACTGCAACTGACATGAGGTGGCATGATGAACAACGGACCAAAGATGGTTTGATTAGGTGCCCTGCAGATGCTATTTTCTGGAAGGATTTTGATTCCAAACATCCATTAATTGGTAATGACAGTCGCAATTTTCGATTTGCTGCAACAACTGATGGCTTTAATCCAATTTGGTCAACAAGGACTACCTATAGTATTTGGCCAGTCTTTTTGATTCCATACAACCTTCCTCCTTGGATGTGCATGAAGCGGACTAATTTCATCCTTTGTTTGCTCATTCCTGGCCCTAAGGCACCTGGTGGCGATATGGATGTCTATCTTGAGCCTTTGGTAGATGACCTAGTAGATATGTACTATCATGGTGTAAAGACATTTAATGCTTCTAAGTCTGAAATATTTGATCTTCGTGTTGCCATCCTTTGCACCATACATGACTTTCCAGGTTTAGGCTACACTCATGGGTGTGCTACCCAGGGTGAGGTAGCTTGTCCTGAGTGCCATTCATTCACTTGTTCTCTACAATTAAAAAAGGGCAGTAAATATTGCTATATGGGACATCGTAGGTTCTTATCATCCGACCATAAGTTTAGGTCAGATGAAAAGTTATTTGATGGCAAGTCAGAGCATAGGACAGCACCTATACCTCTTACCGGTGAAGAAATTGATGATTTGACAGCAAATCTTGAAACATCCTTTGGAAAAGATCCAGCTGCCAAGAATACAACAAAGAGAAAACGCAAAGAAGGTGAATTGCCTCCCCTGTATAAAAGAAGATCTGTGTGGTTTAAGTTGCCCTATTGGAAAGATCTGATGTTGCGTCATAATTTTGATGTTATGCATATAGAAAAAAACGTATGTGATAACATAGTTAACGCACTTCTGGGCCTTGAGGGGAAATCAAAGGATAACGCAAATTCTCGCTTAGACATCCAAGCTTTGGGTATTATGGGGGACCTTCATCCTGTTGAAGTAGAAGAGGGTAAATTATATATACCTCCAGCACAATATACTTTGACACCCGATCAGATGAAACATTTTCTCCAAGTCTTGATAGGAGTCAAGTTTCCACAAGGCTTTGCAGCTGATACACGGCGTTATATCCATGTTGCCGAGAAGAAGATTTTTGGACAAAAGAGCCATGATAATCACATTCTGTTGTAGCACCTACTTCCGCTTGCGATTCGAAAAATATTGCCAACAAGAGTATGTGCTGCATTGACTCGTGTTAGTAACTTCTTCAAGAAGATATGCTCACCAGTTATCCGTGTCAGTGATATGCAAATTCTAGAGGCTGAAATAGCTGAGACCTTAAGCATACTTGAAACTATATTCCTGCCAAGTTTTTTTTGATGTCATGGTCCACTTGATGGTTCATTTGCCCGCCCAAGTTAGAATTGGTGGTCCAGTACACTTCCGAAGCATGTGGTCAGTAGAAAGGTGATCTTCTAAAAAAAATTCTAATAACAACCTTTTTTGCAAATGAATTTTTTATATAGTCTTACGGCCTATAATATGTAGGTATTTGGGGCACTGCAAAGGACATGTTCGCACTAGAAGCCATCCGAAAGGATCAATCGCTGAGGGTTATTTGTTTGATGAGAGCCTTACACTTTGTTCTCGCTATCTGAAAGGGTGTGAGACTAGGTTCACTCGGCAAGATAATAACGTTGAGGTGCTGAATAATGAAATGTCCAGTACTACTCCATACTTCTGCCACAAGGGGCAAGGTTTGGGTAGCATTGTATCATTATCAAACAATTCTTGGATCCAAGCACATAGATATGTCTTGTTCAACCACAGTGAAATAGAACCTTATGTGAAGTAAGTTGCCCACACTATAGTAATAGTATCTATTCTTTTCTTATCTTTCTTATAATAGTTAATTTGATATGCAATTATAGGAAGCACCACGAGCACTTATCCTCAATTGGTCTTCCCAATGAAAAAGCAATCAACACTATGCAACATGAGAAGTTTCATGAGTGGTTTCGAGAGCATGTAAGTAGGACATGACTTGACCTATTGTGCTGAACATTAATCATGTTTACCCGTTGTAACTAACAACAATTCTATACTCAGGTGTTGGCATTAGTTGAAAGAGGCATCGAAGTATCAGAAGAAATGCAAATTTTAGCCCAAGAGCCTTTCATGATTGCTAGAAAATTTAACAGCTATACTACTAATGGGTTTGATTTCCATACACACTCAAGTGATGATGGTAGACCTATTCAAAACAGTGGAGTAGCTATAGCTGCACAAAATTCAAGAGGAGTAGAGATATATTATGGCATTATTAGGGAGATAGCTGAGCTAAACTACCGCCAAAAAGGATATATGGTGTTATTTCGATGTGATTGGGTTGACAATCGTGAACAAGACAAATGGGTAAAAACCGATCAGTTTGGGGTTACAACTGTTAACTTCAACCATTTATTCAGTAGTGGTGACAAGTTATCAGATGAACCTTTCATCTTAGCATCACAAGCCACACAAGTTTTCTATGTTCCAGAGGTTGATGATAAAGGCTGGTGTGCGGTTGTCCAAAACACAAAACCGCATGGCACCTACTCTATGGCTGTTGTGGATGACGAAAATGTGGATGATGAAAATGTAGATCTTGATAATGCTAATAAGGGGTTGTTAATTGTTCTACACACAGATGTTGATCCCGACATTGATTATAACAAATTTTCTCATGTAAGGACTGATATAGATGGAATAATTGTTGCTGCACCAAAGAGGAAGTAAGTGTGATAATGATTTTCCGCATTTTATTTGGTAGTTGTGTAAAATTTGGTTGTTATTTTAGTTGAAATACTTGAATGTAGTATAGATTGCTAACTCATTTGTAAACACTTACAGGAGCAGTAGCAAAAATGGCAGCCGCAACAAGAAGCGCAGAAGGAACTCCTGAATATGAACTTGAAAAGAACAGAAATGTAATTGAAGTACTTAGAAAACAAAATGAGGCCATGAAGAGAACTTTGAATCTTAAAGGTCTAGCAGATGCATATGTGTCGGAAGGCCAACCTGCTCCTCGAAAGAAGAAAAAGGTGCTTACTTTCCAGATTTCTTCATGTTGCTTAATTTCCAGATTATAGTTTTGCATCATATACTAGTAAAACTATTACATCATCCACACATACACATGCACTATTTCCAGCGACAAGGCGTTCCTCTTCCGGGCCGGCGAGAGGACGCCGCTGACCGACGCAGACCACGAGCTCAACGGCGTGAGCTGGCTGGCGTTGAAAATCTTGCGGCATTGCTTAAACAACGGGGCAAAATGAGCGAGTAGCACGAGGCCTTCTTCTACCTCCGGAAGAAAAATGATCATCTTTCCGGACAGCAAAACTTGTGATGTGCAACAATATAATGAGTAATAATATAACTTGACAATTTCCAATGGAGATTGTAGAACGCTGTGGTCTTATCAGTATTTATTTATTTCAAAAATGACGCTGAAGATTTTCTCTAATTCACAAAAGTTCATTCAGATCAGGCGAGGAAGGTTACCGTTCGATTTTCACTGACAATTAGCTTTTTGATTGATTAATGGGTAGTGGAATGGGATTAGGGATCGCAATTTACAACCAACTCAAAAACGCTAAAAGTAAACGCTAAACGCAATTTACAACCAACTCGAAAACCTTTTGCGACAATTCTAGCTTTGTAGATAGTAGCACTACTATCAGCGTCCGTCTTCCTCTTGAAGATCCATTTATTTTCTATGGCTTGCCGATCATCGGGCAAGTCAACCAAAGTCCATACTTTGTTTTCATACATGAATCCCATCTCAGATTTCATGGCCTCAAGCCATTTTGCGGAATCTGGGCTCATCATCGCTTCCTCATAGTTCGCAAGTTCGTCATGGTCTAGTAACATGACTTCCAGAACAGGATTACTGTACCACTCTGGTGCGGATCTCACTCTGGTTTACCTACGAGATTCGGTAGTAACTTGATCTGAAGTTTTATGATCATCATCATTAGCTTCCTCACTAATTGGTGTAGTAGTCACAGGAACAGATTTCTGTGATGAACTACTTTCCAATAAGGGAGAAGGTACAATTACCTTATCAAGTTCTACTTTCCTCCCACTCACTTCTTTCGAGAGAAACTCCTTCTCTAGAAAGGATCCATTATAAGCAACGAATGTCTTGCCTTAGGATCTGTGATAGAGGATGTACCCAACAGTCTCCTTTTGGGTATCCTATGAAGACATGTTTCTCCGATTTGGTTTTGAGCTTATCAGGATGAAACCTTTTTCACATAAGCATCACAACCCCAAACTTTAAGAAATGACAACTTTGGTTTCTTGCTAAACTACAGTTCAGATTGTGTCGTCTTAACGGACTTAGATGGTGCCCCTTTTTTTTCTTTTTTTTAACGTGAATGCAGCTGTCTTTAATGCATAACCTCAAAAACGATAGTGGTAAATCGGTAAGAAACATCATAGATTTGCACTATATCTAATAAAGTACGGCTATGACGTTCGGACACGCCATTATGTTGTGGTGTTCCGGGTGATACGAGTTTGTGAAACTATTCCACATTGTTTTAATTGAAGACCAAACTCGTAACTCAAATATTTGTCTCCGTGATCAGATCGTAGAAGCCTTATTTTCTTGTTACGATGATTCTCCACTTCACTCTGAAATTCTTTGAACTTTTCAAATGTTTCAGACTTATGTTTCATCAAGTAGATATACTCATATCTGCTCAAATCATCTGTGAAGATCAGAAAATAATGATACCTATCGCGAGCCTCAATATTCATCGGACCACATACATCAGTATGTATGATTTCCAACAAATCTGTTGCTCGCTCCATTGTTCCGAAGAACATAGTCTTAGTCATCTTGCCCATGAGGTATGGTTCGCAAGCATCAACTGATTCATAATGAGGTGATTCCAAAAGCCCATCAGCATGGAGTTTCTTCATGCACTTTACACCAATATGACCTAAACGGCAGTGCTACAAATAAGCTGCACTATCATTATTAACTTTGCATCTTTTGGTTTCAATATTATGATTATGTGTATCACTATGATCAAGATCCAACGAACTTTTTTCATTGGGTGTATAACCATATAAGGTTTTATTCATGTAAACAGAACAACAATTTATTCTCTTACTAAAATGAATAATCGTATTACAATAAACATGATCAAATCATATTCATGCTCAACGTAAACACCAAATAACACTTATTTAGGTTCAACACTAATCCCAAATTTATAGGGAGTGTGCGATGATGATCATATCAATCTTGGAACCACTTCCAACACACATCGTCACTTCACCCTTAACTAGTCTCTGTTTATTCTGCAACTCCCATTTCGAGTTACTAATCTTAGCAACTGAACTAGTATCAAATACTAAGGGGTTGCTATAAACACTAGTAAAGTACACATCAATAACATGTATATCAAATATACTTATGTTCACCTTGCCATCCTTCTTATCTGCCAATCACTTGGGGTAGTTCCGCTTCCAGTGACCAGTCCCTTTGCAGTAGAAGCACTCTGTCTCCGGCTTAGGTCCAGACTTGGGCTTCTTCACTTGAGCAGCAAGTTGCTTGCTGTTCTTTTTGAAGTAACCCTTCTTCCCTCTGCCCTTTTCTTGAAACTAGTGGTCTTGTCTACCATCAACACTTGATGTTTTTCTTGATTTCTACCTTCATCGATTTCATCATCATGAAAAGCTCGGGAGTCATTTTCGTCATCCCTTGCATACTATAGTTCATCATGAAGTTCTACTAACTTGGTCATGGTGACTAGAGAATTCTGTCAATCACTAACTTATCTGGTAGATTAAGTCCCACTTGATTCAAGCGATTGTAGTACCCAGACAATCTGAGCACATGCTCACTAGTTGAGCGATTCTCCTCCATCTTTTAGCTATAGAACTTGTTGGAGACTTCATATCTCTCAACTCGGGTATTTGCTTGAAATATTAACTTCAACTCCTGGAACATCTCATATGGTCCATGACGTTCAAAACGTCTTTGAAGTCCCGATTCTAAGCCGTTAAGCATGGTGCACTAAACTATCAAGTAGTCATCATATTGAGCTTGCCAAACGTTCATAACGTCTGCATCTGCTCCTGCAATAGGTCTGTCACCTAGCGGTGCATCAAGGACATAATTTTTCTGTGCAGCAATGAGAATAAACCTCATATCACGGATCCAATCCGCATCATTGCTACTAACATTTTCAACATAGTTTTTCTCTAGGAACATATCAAAATAAACACAGGGAAGCAACAACGCGAGCTATTGATCTACAACATGATTTGCAAGATACTACCAGGACTAAGTTCATGATAAGTTCAAGTTCAATTAATCATATTACTTAAGAACTCCCACTTAGATAGACATCCCTCTAATCATCTAAGTGATCACGTGATCCAAATCAACTAAACCATAACCGATCATCACGTGAAATGGATTAGTTTTCAATGGTGAACATCGCTATGTTGATCATATCTACTATATGATTCACGCTCGACCTTTCAGTCTCCGTGTTCCGAGGCCATATCTGCATATGCTAGGCTCATCAAGTTTAACCTGAGTATTTTGCGTGTGCAAAACTGGCTTGCACCCGTTGTAGATGGACGTAGAGCTTATCACACCCGATCATCACGTGGTGTCTGGGCATGACGAACTTTGGCAACGGTGCATACTCAGGGAGAACACTTTTATCTTGATAATTTAGTGAGAGATCATCTTATAATGCTACCGTCAATCAAAGCAAGATAAGATGCATAAAAGATAAACATCACATGCAATCAATATAAGTGATATGATATGGCTATCATCATCTTGTGCTTGTGATCTCCATCTCCGAAGCACCGTCATGATCACCATCGTCACCGGCGCGACACCTTGATCTCCATCGTAGCATCGTTGTCATCTCGCCAATCTTATGCTTCCATGACTATCGCTACCGCTTAGTGATAAAGTAAAGCATTACAGCGCGATTGCATTGCATACAATAAAGCGACAACCATATGGCTCCTGCCAGTTGCCGATAACTTGGTTACAAAACATGATCATCTCATACAATAAAATTTAGCATCATGTCTTGACCATATCACATCACAACATGCCCTGCAAAAACAAGTTAGACGTCCTCTACTTTGTTGTTGCATGTTTTATGTGGCTGCTACGGGCTTAAGCAAGAACCAATCTTACCTACGCATCAAAACCACAACGATAGTTTGTCAAGTTGATGTCGTTTTAACCTTCGCAAGGACCGGGCGTAGCCACACTCGGTTCAACTAAAGTTGGAGAAACAGTCACCCGCAAGCCACCTTTGTGCAAAGCACGTCGGGAGAACCGGTCTCGCGTAGGCGTACGCGTAATGTCTGTCCGGGCCGCTTCATCCAACAATACCGCCGAACCAAAGTATGACATGCTGGTAGGCAGTATGACTTATATCGCCCACAACTCACTTGTGTTCTACTCGTGCATATAACATCAAACCATAAAACCTAGGCTCTGATACCACTGTTGGGAAACGTAGTAATTTCAAAAAAATTCCTACGCACACGCAAGATCATGGTGATGCATAGCAACAAGAGGGGAGAGTGTTGTCTACGTACCCTCGTAGACCGAAGCGGAAGCGTTGACACAACGTACAGGAAGTAGTCGTATGTCTTCCCGATCCGACCGATCCAAGCACCGTTACTCCGGCACCTCCGAGTTCTTAGCACACGTACAGCTCGATGATGCTCCCCGGGCTCCGATCCAGCAAAGCTTCGGGGATGAGTTCCGTCAGCACAACGGCGTGGTGACGATGATGATGTTCTACCGACGCAGGGCTTTGCCTAAGCACTACAATGATATGACCGAGGTGGAATATGGTGGAAGGGGGCACCGCACACGGCTAAGGAACGATCACGAGGATCAACTTGTGTGTTCTAGGGTGCCCCCTTGCCTCCGTATATAAAGGATCCAAGGGGGGTGCGGCCCGCCTAGAGGAGGCGCGCAGGAGGAGTCCTACTCCTACCGGGAGTAGGACTCCCCCCCCTTTTCCTTGTCCAATTAGGAGAGGTGGGAGAAGAGAGGGAAAGAGGGGGGCGCCGCCCCTCCCTCCTTGTCCAATTCAGACTAGGGGAAGAGGGGGCATGCGGCCTGCCCTGGCAGCCCCTTCCTCTTCTCCACTTTAGGCCCATGAGGCCCATTAACCCCCCGGGGGGTTCCGGTAACCCCCCCGGTGCTCCGGTTTTATCCGAAACTTCACCGGAACGCTTCCGGTGTCCGAATATAGTCATCCAATATATCAATCTTTATGTCTCGACCACTTCGAGACTCCTCGTCATGTCCGTGATCACATCCGGGACTCCGAACTAACTTCGGTACATCAAAATGTATAAACTCATAATAACTGTCATCGTAACGTTAAGCGTGCGGACCCTACGGTTCGAGAACAATGTAGACATGACCAAGACACGTCTCCGGTCAATAACCAATAGCGGGACCTGGATGCCCATATTGGCTACTACATATTCTACGAAGATCTTTATCGGTCAGACCGCATAACATCATACGTTGTTCCCTTTGTCATTGGTATGTTACTTGCCCGAGATTCGATCATCGGTATCCAATACCTAGTTCAATCTCGTTACCGGCAAGTCTCTTTACTTGTTCCGTAATACATCATCTCGCAACTAACTCATTAGTTGTAATGCTTGCAAGGCTTATGTGATGTGCATTACCGAGAGGGCCCAGAGATACCTCTCCGACAATCGGAGTGACAAATCCTAATCTCGAAATACGCCAACCCGACATGTACCTTTGGAGACACCTGTAGAGCACCTTTATAATCACCCATTTACGTTGTGACGTTTGGTAGCACACAAAGTGTTCCTCCGGCAAACGGGAGTTGCATAATCTCATAGTCATAGGAACATGTATAAGTCATGAAGAAAGCAATAGCAACATACTAAACGATCGGGTGCTAAGCTAATAGAATGGGTCATGTCAATCAGATCATTCACCTAATGATGTGATCCCGTTAATCAAATAACAACTCTTTGTTTTTGGTTAGGAAACATAACCATCTTTGATTAACGAGCTAGTCAAGTAGAGGCATACTAGTGACACTCTGTTTGTCTATGTATTCACACATGTATTATGTTTCCGGTTAATACAATTCTAGCATGAATAATAAACATTTATCATGATGTAAGGAAATAAATAATAACTTTATTATTGCCTCTAGGGCATATTTCCTTCATTATTCTCTCTACGGTGGTATGTGGAACTTATTTTGCAGGGTCGGACACTATCTTTGTATTCAAACTCATTCTGTGGTGTATTCGGAAGAGGTACCCGCCTTGCAATGCCGAAGACAATAACTGTGCGCCGGACTCATCGTCATTGAAGCCTGGTTCAGGGGCTACTAAGGAAGTCATGGATTAGGGGGTCTCCGGACAGCCGGACCATATCCTTTGTCTGGACTATTGGACTATGAAGATACAAGATTGAAGACTTCGTCTCGTGTCCGGATGGGACTCTACTTGGCGTGGAAGGCAAGCTAGGCAATACGAATATGTATATCTCCTCCTTTGTAACCGACCTTGTGTAACCCTAGCCCCCTCCGGTGTCTATATAAACCGGAGGGCTTTAGTCCGTAGGACAACATACAATCATACCATAGGCTAGCTTCTAGGGTTTAGCCTCTCCGATCTCGTGGTAGATCAACTCTTGTACTACTCATATTATCAAGAATAAATCAAGAAGGACGTAGGGTTTTACCTCCATCAAGAGGGCCCGAACCTGGGTAAAACATCGTGTCCCCTGCCTCCTGTTACCATCCGCCTTAGATGCACAGTTCGGGACCCCCTACCCGAGATCCGCCGGTTTTGACACCGACATGGGGCCATGAGAAACAGGTCGAGGGCCCTCTTTGCCGAGAGCCACGCTCGGCAAACCGAGCCAATAGGGGAGGGCCACGTCACTTCTTCTAAAAGCCGTGAAAACACTTTGTCGAGAGCCACCGTCGGCAATCCTTTTTCGTTTACCGAGAGGCCTCTCGGTAAAGTTGCCAGGAGGGCTACAGGTTATTATCCTTTATCGAGAGCCCTCTTGGTAAAGTTGCCGAGAGGCCTCTCGGTAAAGGGTGCATTCTGGTCCAGTTTCACAGTCATTGCCGAGAGCGGCCCTCGGCAATGGTGTGCCCAGGAGCCTTTTTCCCTGTTTCAGTTTCTTTCCTACAGCGAAACATATACAACAGCATATAGTTCATCACACATAGAACATGTCACATATAGGCATCACTGAACAAAAGAAGCAATGATTGATTCTGAAAAACATTCCACATAAAAGCAATAGACCACAAGTTTACAAGTCTCAAGATGCAAGAGTTCTGAACATACAAGGATTTACAAGTCTCAAGATGCAAGAGTTCTCAACATACAAGGAACAGTTTCAAACATAACATAACATGAAGTTCACGCGATTTTGGAGATCGGAGTGATAACATCAACATTAGAAGGCATCATTCCGTTTGTTGCCCCAACTCCATCAACCGGAGTGATAACATCAACATTAGAAGGCATCATTCCCTTTGCTGCCCCAACTCCACCAACTTGAGGTGGAACTACCGGAACATTGTTCGACCCTTGTGATGGGTTGAGCTGTGATGGATTGACCCAATAGTGAGATGAATGCATATGGTAATGCCGAAAATGGTGATAGAAATAGTTTGAACGAAACTCACAATGTTCCACTCTGGCGTCGGTGGCATCTTTGGCACTCGTTGGCCTTGCATGGAATAAAGACTGGCCACCATATGTTGTAAAGACTTCACTAGATCATCTTGTGCCTTCAGCTTGGTCTGCTTTTCATCTCGTTCTTTCTCGGTGTCAATCGCGAGATGACAGACCAAGTCTAGGCTCGTTCTGTCACGGGATCACCCACCGAAGATTCTGCCTCGGGGACGGACGCAGCCGGTCCTCGACGTTCCCGCCCGTGTGTGTGGTTTGTGAGGCACGTGCCACGTCAAGGACGTGCGTTGCTTATCCAAATAGCACACTACCCCTGCATGCATATGCATGGGCCACACGCATGTAGGGGTGCCCTCCCCCCTCCTCGAGCGGTCTCCATATCGAGCACCCATCCGGTGGCCCCGGCGGTCTAGGGCGTTATTCGGCACCGAGAGGGTGTAGTCCATGGTGAATAACTGTTTCTCCGTGTTAATTAGTGCATGTCAATGGTGAAAGGGGGAAGAGAACAGAGGTGGGGAGGGGGGGTGGGCGAGTGACTGCGGGTAGGAATAACTGCGGAAGTGGGATTTGAGGGACGGAAAGATAGGGTTCAATGGTGAAAATGGGTTGTGGGCCCAATACTTGTTAGAGTTGTGTCGAATATAATGTACGAGTTAGGTTAGAGTTGGACTTGTAGTTTATTGTGTTTAGATAGGATATGGAGTCGTGTCCTAATAGGACACTTGTATCCTAGGCCTCTCATATATAGCGGGGCTAGACACACGATGTAACCTATGCCAAAATAATAGCACCGGAACGCAGGGGAAGCCGGCGGTATGTGCCGGTGTCCAGGGCGACCGGGTGCGGTATTGTAGCGGTGTCATGGGGAGGAGCGCCCATAGTCAGGCCCCGGGGATGTAGCCATATCGGTGAACCTCGTTAACAAATCTCGGTGTCGTGCTCGTGTGATTGCTTGGTCCTCGGATGATCGACGGTGGCCTCGGATTTATTCTAACAAGTGGTATCATGAGCAAGGTTGAAGAGGTCCGGGAGGCGATTGAGGTTGATCTAGAGGAGGAAGAAGCGTCAACGGAAATCTGCAAAAGACGATTGTAATACGGGCGTTGTCGTCGGCGAGTTACATCGAGACGCAGATGTTGGTTGCAATTTTCGTCGGAATATAAGCGATCAAGGCAGCATGCATATGGCGATCGATCGGGCGGATCGACAGGCGAGCGTACAGGCAATGCACGTACGTCGGGCCAGACGTGCGGCGGCAGCGTTATGCGTGGCAGCAAGGCAGGCAAAGCGCTCGCTAGGGCTGTGGCCCAGGCGGCAAGCGCGTGCGTGCGGTGTGCGCAGGGCAGCCGACAGGGCTACTAGGCCGTGGCCTATACGGACACGAAGCAGGCGGGCTGGCCGAGTTGGCCGTGTGATGTGCGTGCGTGGCTCTCGCGCGATGCAAGCTAGGTGCTGTACAGGCCGGAGATTTGTTTGGAAAAAGCTACGTGACAGACTGGTGTTTTTCATCTGGATGAAGAGCAAAGCTAATGGACCTATATACATCTTACGTCTGCACGTGGTGGAGTTTGGAAATTTTCCTTTGATCTCTATATTGGAGTGCACGAGAAGGCTTATGAGGTAGGTTGGCTTCGTTTCTTCAAACACGTTGAGTACGTGGATGGTAGCCTGATGGTCTGTGGTGTGTGTGGCATGGATAACGACATGTGTATAAGGCTCGTGGAGTTTAGAGCATGTCGTGCAGTCGGATATGTTCGGCTGAGTCGGACTGGACAGTCTGACGGATCGACGTGAGTCGGTTGGTACAAAAGACAGTGGTGGAATCAGCGACAACGACGAAGGAGCGTGATGCTGATAGTGACCGACTTCTGGGGCGTGGAAACACGTGACGCAAGCCCGAGGGCTTGTGTGACTTCGACAAGACTATGGCGCGGGATTGATTCAAGGTGGTGTACACACAGTTGACGGGGCGCGAGGGTGGACTGATCATCTACCATGGAGTCATGTTGAAGGTGGAGCTGGATTGAGGGGCTACGGTGTAAGGATCCAGAGAATCGAAGCCTATTCAGCGGGAAAAGCGAGTGACATGCAGTTCGGACTGGAGCCCAGTGGTCTGGTGGAAGCGTGAAACTCGTCATCGGTCGGTGATGATCGGTGGTACTCTGCAGTGGGGGTTGAGTGGTGTGGGTTCGCGACCCTTGAGACTCGACTGGGACAGCGGAGGCTCGACGCGGTAATAGCGACGAGGCGTGCAGTATGCACGGGACATGGAGACGGGCCAAGGCTCTGGTGGTCATACATGTGGTGAGACAACTGCGAATTTGACTCGGGGTGACTACAAGCAACGGTGAAATTCCTTCAAGTTTCAGACAGGCGGTCAAGAAAGGAGCGGTGATGTTGAGTTCAGGTAACTTTTACGTGTGACATCCAATATGTGAGTTGTTCACTTTGACGCAGGTCAGTGATTAGTGTGTGATGGCGTGGATGGATACTCTGGAAGTTGAAGCACGGACTAGAGTAACAAGGAACTTAATTTTGCTCGAGTGTTGACTGTGGTCAAGAAAAGAAGGGACTATAAGTTGCAGGTGGAGTCATATGGAGTCTTTAGAGTAGCAGCGGTACTCATGGGATAAGCTCAAGTCCAATGTACATGGAAGTTTGACGCATTGACGAATTCAAGATGATGGAGAATATTCGCCAAGGTGAAGTTTGTTAGAGTTGTGTCGAATATACTGTACGAGTTAGGTTACAGTTGGACTTGTAGTTTATTGTGTTTAGATAGGATATGGAGTCGTGTCCTAATAGTACACTTGTATCCTAGGCCTCTCATATATAGCGGGGCTAGACACACGATGTAACCTATGCCAAAATAATAGCACCGGAACGCAGGGGAAGCCGGCGGTATGTGCCGGTGTCCAGAGCGACCGGGTGCGGTATTGTAGCGGTGTCATGGGGAGGAGCGCCCATAGTCAGGCCCCGGGGATGTAGCCATATCGGTGAACCTCGTTAACAAATCTCGGTGTCGTGCTCGTGTGATTGCTTGGTTCTCGGATGGTCGACGGTGGCCTTGGATTTATTCTAACAATACTAATGTTTTATTAGGGAAACTGTTTTATTATACATTCGGTTTTTGTTCAATGTGATCTAACTAGTAAAAAAAAGAGTTTCACTTTGATGCATGAGCAACGAATGGAAACGTTTGAAAGCATAAACACAAATTTACAGCGCCACCGTCTAATTACTCCTACGTACGTCTTACAGTATATATAGGTCGAGTCTGAGAGAGAAACAAATCAGACGACGACGACCATGGCTGCTCTCCAAGCTCTCTCCTCCGCCCTCGTCCTCCTGCTCCTCGCGCAGCACGCGCGCACGGCGAGGGCGAGCACGCTGGAGGACACGTGCAGGCTCGTCGCCACCGGCTCCTGGGAGGCCGCGCACGACTACGACTTGTGCGTGAAGACGCTTGGGGCGGACCCGGCGAGTGCGACGGCCGACGAGCTCGGCCTCGTCGTCATCGCGGTGAGGATCGCCGGGGCGACCGCCAAGGCCACCGGCGACCGCATCGCCCGGCTGCAGGCCGCCGAGACGTCGCCCCGGCGGCGGCTGGTTCTGGAACAGTGCGCCAAGGACTACGCCTTGACCGTGCGCCGGCTGGGGCGCGGCGCCAGGGACTTGGCCGCGGGCGGGGACGAGGACATGCTGACGGAGGCGGCCACCCTGCTGGAGCAGGTTCGTGGCACGCCGGTGCGCTGCAACAAGGCGTTCCTCTTCCGGGCCGGCGAGAGGACGCCGCTGACCGACGCAGACCACGAGCTCAACGGCGTGAGCTGGCTGGCGTTGAAAATCTTGCGGCATTGCTTAAACAACGGGGCAAAATGAGCGAGTAGCATGAGGCTTTCTTCTACCTCCGGAAGAAAAATGATCATCTTTCCGGACAGCAAAACTTGTGATGTGCAACAATATAATGAGTAATAATATAACTTGACAATTTCCAATGGAGATTGTAGAACGCTGTGGTCTTATCAGTATTTATTTATTTCAAAAATGACGCTGAAGATTTTCTCTGATTCACAAAAGTTCATTCAGATCAGGCGAGGAAGGTTACCGTTCGATTTTCACTGACAATTAGCTTTTTGATTGATTAATGGGTAGTGGAATGGGATTAGGGATCGCAATTTACAACCAACTCAAAAACGCTAAAAGTAACAAAAATATGAGTTGCACTTGGGTACGTGGTTGAAAAGAATCATTGAAATGCTTAATTATGCCTCCCAAAGAGGCCTACCCGCATTTTCATTGAAGGGAAAATGTTCCAGAATCTGGGGGTTTCATTTTTTTTTTTGAATGTTGGCAGGAGAACTGCCAAATTCATTGATGAGAAGAAGGTGTTACAAGAGTCCTCAGAGGAGGAAAGCACCGCAAAGACAGCGCAAAAAGAAAAGAAAGAAAATGACCCGTCGGCAGCACCACAAACCCAAGCTCTACCATCAAACGCGAACACCATCAGAACCCCTCGGCGGGATCACCAAGGTGACGCCTCCAAGGAGGAAAACGAAGTTGAGGACTCCACCGTCACCCGATCTAGCACTGCCCGATCTTAGGTTTTCACCCGGAGATCTCACGCTATTGGGAAGGAAGGGAACAGCTCCACAACGATACCTCCAAAGAGGAAGACGACATCCGTGGACGCCGTTACCGCCGGCAACGACAGGGTCGATGCATGATTTTCGCCCGGAGCTGAGTCTTGCACCAACAATCCAAGGATCTGAGGCCACCAGCGCCACAGTGCAACATGAGCCCAAAGCAAACACTACTAGAGATGAATTGGTCAAGCCGCACGCAGGAACTCGGCAAGCACACGCCAACCCGACCGGTCCGCACCGCCGCTCGCAGGCCCTGGGCGATCCAATCCAGATCTGGCCATCCTCTACCTCCGCGCGCAGACCTAGGCGATCCTCCGCACCGTAGCGCACAGGAAAGGGGGTTTCATCACCTGCTACTGTAACTGTTGTGTGTAAACATAAGAGGTGCGCCTCTCATTACATCTCACTTGTTGAGTGTCCCTGCATTGCCACGGGTTAAAAAATGCTTTAACAAGAGAAAACAATGTTAACCCACCCCTATTTACTAATAAATAAAAATCAGGTGTAAATGTTAACAAAACGCCTCCCTAACTCTGATCCCCTCTATTCTCAGGATTGATGATATTCTTGAAGCATTTAAAAGCAACTCCAACGTGGTGACCCAAACGTGCAGCTCACTATGCATTTCTGAATGTCGGGAAAAATAATCAGTAGTTTATTATTTGAGATTATCAAGATATTTATTAAGAGTTTTGCAATTGTAAATGATGGGCATTATTACCACCTAGTCTATAGCATACCTTCCACCTAAATTGTTGTCCTCAAGAAATTATTATGAACAAATCATAAAAGAATATATCTGCAAACAGAGAGTAATGCAAGTACCATCACAATGGAACAATTAAGGATATGAACGAATACCTTGTGTTAACTATTCAAAAATTGCAAAGGATTATATGCAATTCATAAATAGTAGTCACCAAGAGTTGTTATTCTGAAAATTAAGTGGACTGCATTTTATTTCTCTATAGGAAAGACATTTGAACTTATACAGACTAAAATGCCGCCGAAGACTGCCATCACCTCACAAGCTATATGGATTTGAATCATCCACGAGGTCAAAGAAATTGCCATAAAAAATAAAAAAATACACAGAACTACCTACTTGATAACAACACAAAAATAACATTGGAACACTTTAACACAAAGCCACACAGATCATGAGTGCATTCACATCAGTAAATAAAATTACTTAAAGCATGATCATAGTTACAGCATGAACAAGAAATGTTGTCGTATCAATTAGGTGCAGAGCCGTTAGATCAGAAGAACACGACCAAGAACCATGTGTGTAACACTTAAAATCAATATAGTACATGTATATGAAATCCAATCCATATTACAATACATCATAGCATGTATATACAAGCAAGGAAGTGAAAGAGAAGTCAATACTTGTCAGGAACAGATAAGACAACGAACGGTAAGGGCAGAGCTACAGAGGTTATGAGGGTATATGCGACAAGGTGCATGAGAGGAATACCATGATATTTACTTTAACTTGCAGATCTCCCATCCACTTTAGTGTACAACAGCCAAAGCACTAAGAACGAGAAAACATTCATTCCCTGCGTCTCCTATCTGGTCGCTGCCACCGTTGTTCACCTTGCTCCAGTAAATCTCTCCTCCCATGGCTCACATTTTCTTCAGCTCGTCCTCAGTCTATGTAGTACCAGATCAATGGCTTCCCAAAGAGTATACAACAAAACCATCAGTTAACTACTTTACATCGGTAAAGAAGTATAACCAGTGGAAACTCAATGTATTGGTGGCGTATCTTCATGAGGTAGGCAGAGGAGAGGCCTAACATGGCGAAGAACCTTGCCATTGACACCTTTGACATGACCATCTCCGTCTAAAAGGGGAAACATCGACATGGCAACCCGTCAAGTAGCATTAAGAAGCTAGCATTCTAGGCTCCGGCCTTGTGTCAAACATTTAAATTATGAACAATGATAATTTCATCTCACAGTCAATATCTGCAGTTTTTAGACGTGGAAAAGAAAGAAAAAGAGAGAGAATCACTTACATAACATCATGCAAACAGAGGTAAATAATCATTAGCAAAAAAATTCTGAACACTTACATAACTATGAAGCTTTCTTGAATGATTTCTCTCTAGCCTTTGAGAGGAAAAGCAGGATAACGAAAAGTCAGTACGAGCCTTGAAATCACACATCAATTTCTAACTAAAGGCATGAAAAGCTAAGCATTTAAATCTTCTTGTATAGGTAACTCATTATTTATTATTAAGTAACATCAGGTTGTAAAGATGGTTCTAGGGTTATTCTTACAGTTCTGCATTATAGAAAATTATCTCGCAAATATGGAACTTCCCTTGTACAACAGTCAGTTTTAATGTTGGGTAGATATCCAAACCAAAAAAATTGAAGCCAAACACAAGGATTTACTCCAACTTCTTCCTGTAATCCAGAAGCAGTCGCTGAACAATGCAACATGAGCATCACACGAAGGACAAATAGTAAATTGTTAAGGAAAAAAGGGGCATCAAATTATAAAAAAATCAACAATTAAAACATGGTAAAACCACACACAAAATCAGTTCTAATTATGTTCCACACAAAATATTAGTTCTAGTTATGTCCCACCAGCAAGAAAAGTGCATATAGAGGTAAGTCGTATCTGGGGATCAAGAACATATGGAAGCATTATCAGTTTATCACTAAACCCAAATATGCAATGATGTGTTTTTTCTTCATGTCCTACTTCAACCTCAGTGACTCCATTGGAGTAAAGATCTGCCATAAAAATGCGGCGGCTGATAATTTAACACCACCACAACTACCAAATCAAATCGAACTGAACCAAATCAAATAAGTCCAAGTTGTTCCAAAGCCAGGAATGTGCATGACGGTGGATGACCTCCTCAACGAGCAGACTCTGCTCGTCAGCCACCACCGTCTTCGAAGCTCCTCACCGGCAGAGTGCGTCACCTCCACAACATCTGGCGTCACCTTCCTTTCACGGGTGACGGCCATCCACATCCATACAACAGTCCGTACACAAGGTCAATTCTATCTTTCTTCTGCCCGTACAAGAATCTGCAAGCAAGTCAAATTTATTCAAAATCAGCAGCTCACTTCTATTCTTACAATAACAGCAGTCACTTCACTCAGACAACAATAGGAACACAGATTAGAGAGAGATAGAGAGATGGGATAACAACCTTGCTGACACCGGCATTCGTCTTTCCCTTTGTCTAAGAAACATGCGGAGAGTTGCGGCAGGAGGGCTTCGACCAAAGACTCATATGAGCTAACGATGAGCTCGCGTTGTTGTTGTCCGACGCAGCGTCCGCACTAGTGACATACTCGACGGAGATGAATCGGATGACCGAGATTGACTAAATGACCCCCTGGAGAAGGGCAGGGCCGCTGACGCCGGCGAGGGCCAGGATTGGCTTGAGGGACCCCTCGACCTCGATGACGTGGCTTACCCCATTGTCTTCACGTGGGTGGCCTGGGCTCCTACACCAGCATGATGGTTCGGGCTGGACGGCGGAGGGAAGAGGGGCGGGGCCGCCGGAAATGGCAGGGAGGGCGAGGGCCGCGACGGTTCGGGTTGGACGGCGGAGGGAAGAGGGCAGGGTCGCCGGCGATGGCGGCGAGGGCCGCGACGGTTCTGGCTGGCCAACGGAGGGAAGAGGAACGGGGCCGACTGCGATGGGGAGGGCGAGGATTGGATCGAGGGACTCATCGGTGTGGGCTCCTTCACCGGCACGGCAGTTTGGGATGGACGGATGAGGGATTTTTCACGGTAGACTGATGGGATCGGGAGGGGATTCTCCCGGTGAGAGATGGGGAGAAGGACGTGTGTGCCTGGTCGTGGCTGCTCTATTGCACATGGGTTTCTTTTTTCGTGCGGGGAAGTGGGAATCTTTTTTATCGTGTGGGGTAAGTGGGAATCATAGGAGGTTTGTGGGAGGTCGAACCATCGCGGCGTTCGATTCTCCTTTAATAGTAGAGATATTTGCTTGAATGCAAATGTTTTAACTATGATATGTATATAAATGAGAGACACATCTCATTACCTCCATATTTGTTGGCAGGTCAATGTTTGTGGATAGGGTGCTATTCAATTCTAACTGATTTAACATAAACATTTTGGCTAAAAAAAGGTTAAACAATTGACAATATTGCAACATATGCATGACGATAATATTTGTGCCCCGTTGAAATGCACGAGCAATTATCTAGGATGATGGGACTTAACAAATTGTCAAATTTGGAGGGAACACCAGATGGATTTGGAGTGGGCTAACAACAAAGTGAAGTAATAATAATAGAGTGACCGAAGAGCTGAAGTTGAGGGGCTCGTGATAGATCCATTTGTTGGCCCGTGGCAATGCACTGGTGTTATACTACTTTTCATTAATAGATCTATATCCTCTCAATCTCTGGCTAATTTTTTGGGGCGTGCTCAAGGTTGTCAGAATCGCGATTTTGAATCGGATCGGAGCTCCGATGGTAAGATCGCAAATCGTAGAATCTTCACTATCAGGATCGTAGAAACGTAGATTCTATGAACTAAAATCGTAGAATCATAGGGGTTAGTTTGGATCGTAAAGTCGTAGAATCGTATAACAGAATCGCACTTTTGACAACCTTGAGCATCGGCCGGCGGATCTTTGTAAAAGATCCGTCGGGTTTTGAGCTGTCGAATCTGACTTGATCTCGCGGCCGAGCGTCTTCCTCGCTTTTCTAACAAAAGTCGTGTCGGAAGAACCCTTTTGTAACATAGGTCTTGTTGCATAAACGTCGTCGCGTAGCACAACACTAGGACACTTGTGGGAACTGTTGTTATGGCGGCACCAGCGGTTGTGACTGGGCTCGAGGAGGCAACAAACATGCATGCTTGTCCATGCCGGTGCTCCATCGGGAGGGCGGGGCGACGGCGGATGCGGCTCCCCGTGGATGCGGACGCCAGTGCTCTCCCGATACGGCGGACACGACTTGAGGACTTGGGGCGGCTACAGATGGAACCTGCGTCCTGCGAGGATGAGAGCTTGGAGAAAGTGAGGAAAATGGCTGGGAGAAGACAATGGAAGTTTTTGAAGATAAGGTAAGGGGCACATGGCTGGTTGGGGCTAGTAAAAACATATGTGAACGTGTGCGGTAGGATCAGATGGGATCCAATGCTGTGTGGGCGACGGAACGCTGTCCGTGATCGGTGATTGGTTTCTCTATTTTTTTACCATTTTTTAATTACATTTGTCAAAATTTTATTGTGGATGTGGCTACGTCTCAATCGACCGAGACTTAACTAAGTCTCAGTGAAGTGATATACTACAAAAAGAACAAGAAAAAAATGAAGATTTTTTTTGCATGAATCTCCATGCAAGATCAAAGGAATATAGTATCGATTGAGAAATAACAAAGTCTCAGTTAACGGAATTAGGGGCTCGGTGAAGGAGGAGCAGCACCTAGGCGAAGGATCCGGTAGAAGCGGCGGTCTGGCGAGGCCTCCAAGTGATGGAGGAGAAGGAGGAGTGGGCGCCGCGTCGAACCATGCGCCTCTTCCCTCGCCGCTCCTGGGATGAGCCGACGACCTCTTCCTCCGCTTGTACGCCTCCGGACGGTGCGCGGGGGAGGAAGGACGGGGCCACAAGTATCACCATGGAGAGCGCCAACCGACGGCTTGAGAGGAGGGGCAACGGGGACGGGGGATGGAGGCAGTTTGGGGAGGTGGATAAGGCGATGCAACGGCGATGGAAGGGGCGATGAGAGGGCATGAGACGTGGGGTTGGCTGAGAGATCGAGGGGCGGCGGCGTCTCTCCTCCCACAGGAACAGAAACATGGAGGAGAGGCACACTACACCACGGTAGAATTTAGGTGACACACTTCTGTGGGCAAAGATCAACTAATCTTCACAAAGCATCTGTCACCATAGCTTTTAACTTTTCTCTTCGTATCAAGTGTTGGCAAAGGTATATCACTTTTGACACATTAAAGGTCGGCAACCACAAAGCGACAACTTGTCAGTCAGTAATTGCTTAATGACGTGCTATGTGTCGGTGTATGTGTTGGCCATAACGGATTTTTAGTCGAGGTAGCTACCTATTTACCGACCTAAAATGTGTCGGTGTATGTGGGGTATATGCGCTCGGATTAAGTGTCGGCATAGGTGTACACGCGTCAATCGTGGGAAGGTTAGAAACTTGGCGCGAGATTTCGGCGCGCGAGCGAAATTTCGCCTGTTATTGCAAAATATCCCCCAGTGCAAAATACCCCTCCCCCATGCAAAATACCCCAAATCGAAGCCAACCCTAACCCGTGCCTCCTGCCGCCGCCGTCGCGCTCGATCCAATCCTTTGCCGCCATCGCCGCCGGCCTCGCGCTCTACCCGGTCCTCAATCCGCCATCAACAGCTCGCACTCCCCCGCCGCCGACCTCGGGCTCCACCCGTCCTCAATCCGCCGTACTCAATCCCCCCGAGATCCAGCCCTAGATCGAGCCGCCGCCCTCGCGCTGCACATCCAGCCTCGGACCGCGCACAGCCCCCTTCCCCCCGACGTCTAGCCGCCGTCCTCGCCAGTCCCCGTCCTGTGGCTGCCGGGGATCCATCTCTGGGCTCCTGCTGCTGCCGTACTTGCTGCTGCGGGGCTCCATATCCGGGCTCCTGCTGCCGCCGGAGCTCCATCTCCTGGCGACCGCTGCTGCCAGCCCTGCTGCTGTTCGACTTCTGCCCCGTGCTGCCGGGCTCCATCTCCGGGCTCATTCCACTACTGCCCGGACCTGCTCCTGCCGTACCTGCTACTATCGGGCTCCATCTCCGGACTCCGCTGTCGTAGCTCCGCTTCCGTGCCCTGAGTAAGAATCAACTCCTACTGAGATTATCTTCTCTGTACTTGAATTGTATGGAGTTGCTTGTTACAATAGACAACCGGAGAAGAATGTGTATTTGTTGCTTGAATAGTTATTGTTTTGTATTTCCATTGCTTGATTAATGATTGTCGCTTCACCAATGCAAAGCTAACACTACCACACTGGCCAAATTCAGATACTTGGCAAATTTGATATCAAGGGTGCATCATGGACAAAACGTGGTTGTCTAAGCCTAGGTACATCAAGTTTATTTTTTTGCGAACTAATAAGCAGTATAATTATGTCATGAACTATTCTAATATGTAAAAAAAATACCATGTAGGCACACAAATGAGTATGTACAGGGGGTAGACAAGTTTATAGAGTTTGCTTTTATTAATTCAACAATTGGAAACAAAATCTTATGTCCTCGCAAGATATGTTTGAACTCTAAATGGAAAACAGAAACTAAATTACATGAACATTTGATATGTGATGGTTTCATGGAGGGGTATCATAAATGGTTGTTTCATGGAGAATCTAGCCATTCTTGTCCTAATATTGAGGAGGTAGAAGTAGACAGTTCACTGGAAGATAATGAATTAGATGATTTCTTGCGAGACATAGCTTGTGGATTAGATGATGGGGGGTGTTGGAAGAGAACAATGAGGACAATAACAACACTCGGACACATGTTGATGCTGATACCAAGGCTTATTTGAAGATGGTTGATGATGACAACAAAGAACTATACCCTGGGTGTATAAAGTTTTCGAAATTGCGTTTTATTGTCAAATTGCTCCACATTAAACTTCTTGGGCGATGGAGTGACAGAAGTTTTGACATGGTGCTTGAGTTACTTAGTGATGCATTCCCCAAAGGTTCAGTACTTCCCAAAAATTTCAATGAAGCTAAGAAAATAGTTAAATCTATTGGGCTTGGGTATGTTAATATTCATGCATGTGAAAATGATTGTGTACTGTTCAGAAATGAATTGGATAAGGAGAGTCAATGTCCAAAGTGTAAAACTTCAAGGTGGAAATCACAAAAGAGGAGTCCTGATGGGAAAAGGGTACATAGAGTTCCTAGAAAGGTTCTTCGCTATTTTCATATTAAAAGAAGGCTTCAAAGGTATTTTATGTCCTCCAAAACTGCAACTGACATGAGGTGGCATGATGAACAACGGACCAAAGATGGTTTGATTAGGTGCCCTGCAGATGCTATTTTCTGGAAGGATTTTGATTCCAAACATCCATTAATTGGTAATGACAGTCGCAATTTTCGATTTGCTGCAACAACTGATGGCTTTAATCCAATTTGGTCAACAAGGACTACCTATAGTATTTGGCCAGTCTTTTTGATTCCATACAACCTTCCTCCTTGGATGTGCATGAAGCGGACAAATTTCATCCTTTGTTTGCTCATTCCTGGCCCTAAGGCACCTGGTGGCGATATGGATGTCTATCTTGAGCCTTTGGTAGATGACCTAGTAGATATGTACTATCATGGTGTAAAGACATTTAATGCTTCTAAGTCTGAAATATTTGATCTTTGTGCTGCCATCCTTTGCACCATACATGACTTTCCAGGTTTAGGCTACACTCATGGGTGTGCTACCCAGGGTGAGGTAGCTTGTCCTGAGTGCCATTCATTCACTTGTTCTCTACAATTAAAAAAGGGCAGTAAATATTGCTATATGGGACATCGTAGGTTCTTATCATCCGACCATAAGTTTAGGTCAGATGAAAAGTTATTTGATGGCAAGTCAGAGCATAGGACAGCACCTATACCTCTTACCGGTGAAGAAATTGATGATTTGACAGCAAATCTTGAAACATCCTTTGGAAAAGATCCAGCTGCCAAGAATACAACAAAGAGAAAACGCAAAGAAGGTGAATTGCCTCCCCTGTATAAAAGAAGATCTGTGTGGTTTAAGTTGCCCTATTGGAAAGATCTGATGTTGCGTCATAATTTTGATGTTATGCATATAGAAAAAAACATACGTGATAACATAGCTAACGCACTTCTGGGCCTTGAGGGGAAATCAAAGGATAACGCAAATTCTCGCTTAGACATCCAAGCTTTGGGTATTATGGGGGACCTTCATCCTGTTGAAGTAGAAGAGGGTAAATTATATATACCTCCAGCACAATATACTTTGACACCCGATCAGATGAAACATTTTCTCCAAGTCTTGATAGGAGTCAAGTTTCCACAAGGCTTTGCAGCTGATACACGGCGTTATATCCATGTTGCCAAGAAGAAGATTTTTGGACAAAAGAGCCATGATAATCACATTCTGTTGTAGCACCTACTTCCGCTTGCGATTCGAAAAATATTGCCAACAAGAGTATGTGCTGCATTGACTCGTGTTAGTAACTTCTTCAAGAAGATATGCTCACCAGTTATCCGTGTCAGTGATATGCAAATTCTAGAGGCTGAAATAGCTGAGACCTTAAGCATACTTGAAACTATATTCCTGCCAAGTTTTTTTTGATGTCATGGTCCACTTGATGGTTCAGTTGCCCGCCCAAGTTAGAATTGGTGGTCCAGTACACTTCCGGAGCATGTGGTCAGTAGAAAGGTGATCTTCTAAAAAAATTCTAATAACAACCTTTTTTGCAAATGAATTTTTTATATAGTCTTACGGCCTATAATATGTAGGTATTTGGGGCACTGCAAAGGACATGTTCGCACTAGAAGCCATCCGAAAGGATCAATCGCTGAGGGTTATTTGTTTGATGAGAGCCTTACACTTTGTTCTCGCTATCTGAAAGGGTGTGAGACTAGGTTCACTCGGCAAGATAATAACGTTGAGGTGCTGAATAATGAAATGTCCAGTACTACTCCATACTTCTGCCACAAGGGGCAAGGTTTGGGTAGCATTGTATCATTATCAAACAATTCTTGGATCCAAGCACATAGATATGTCTTGTTCAACCACAGTGAAATAGAACCTTATGTGAAGTAAGTTGCCCACACTATAGTAATAGTATCTATTCTTTTCTTATCTTTCTTATAATAGTTAATTTGATATGCAATTATAGGAAGCACCACGAGCACTTATCCTCAATTGGTCTTCCCAATGAAAAAGCAATCAACACTATGCAACATGAGAAGTTTCATGAGTGGTTTCGAGAGCATGTAAGTAGGACATGACTTGACCTATTGTGCTGAACATTAATCATGTTTACCCGTTGTAACTAACAACAATTCTATACTCAGGTGTTGGCATTAGTTGAAAGAGGCATCGAAGTATCAGAAGAAATGCAAATTTTAGCCCAAGAGCCTTTCATGATTGCTAGAAAATTTAACAGCTATACTACTAATGGGTTTGATTTCCATACACACTCAAGTGATGATGGTAGACCTATTCAAAACAGTGGAGTAGCTATAGCTGCACAAAATTCAAGAGGAGTAGAGATATATTATGGCATTATTAGGGAGATAGTTGAGCTAAACTACCGCCAAAAAGGATATATGGTGTTATTTCAATGTGATTGGGTTGACAATCGTGAACAAGACAAATGGGTAAAAACCGATCAGTTTGGGGTTACAACTGTTAACTTCAACCATTTATTCAGTAGTGGTGACAAGTTATCAGATGAACCTTTCATCTTAGCATCACAAGCCACACAAGTTTTCTATGTTCCAGAGGTTGATGATAAAGGCTGGTGTGCGGTTGTCCAAAACACAAAACCGCATGGCACCTACTCTATGGCTGTTGTGGATGACGAAAATGTGGATGATGAAAATGTAGATCTTGATAATGCTAATAAGGGGTTGTTAATTGATCTACACACAGATGTTGATCCCGACATTGATTATAACAAATTTTCTCATGTAAGGACTGATATAGATGGAATAATTGTTGCTGCACCAAAGAGGAAGTAAGTGTGATAATGATTTTCCGCATTTTATTTGGTAGTTGTGTAAAATTTGGTTGTTATTTTAGTTGAAATACTTGCATGTAGTATAGATTGCTAACTCATTTGTAAACACTTACAGGAGCAGTAGCAAAAATGGCAGCCGCAACAAGAAGCGCAGAAGGAACTCCTGAATATGAACTTGAAAAGAACAGAAATGTAATTGAAGTACTTAGAAAACAAAATGAGGCCATGAAGAGAACTTTGAATCTTAAAGGTCTAGCAGATGCATATGTGTCGGAAGGCCAACCTGCTCCTCGAAAGAAGAAAAAGGTGCTTACTTTCCAGATTTCTTCATGTTGCTTAATTTCCAGATGATAGTTTTGCATCATATACTAGTAAAACTATTACATCATCCACACATACACATGCACTATTTCCAGCGACAAGGCGTTCCTCTTCCGGGCCGGCGATAGGACGCCGCTGACCGACGCAGAGACACGAGCTCAACGGCGTGAGCTGGCTGGCGTTGAAAATCTTGCGGCATTGCTTAAACAACGGGGCAAAATTAGCGAGTAGCACGAGGCCTTCTTCTACCTCCGGAAGAAAAATGATCATCTTTCCGGATAGCAAAACTTGTGATGTGCAACAATATAATGTGTAATAATATAACTTGACAATTTCCAATGGAGATTGTAGAACGCTGTGGTCTTATCAGTATTTATTTATTTCAAAAATGACGCTGAAGATTTTCTCTGATTCACAAAAGTTCATTCAGATCAGGCGAGGAAGGTTACCGTTCGATTTTCACTGACAATTAGCTTTTTGATTGATTAATGGGTAGTGGAATGGGATTAGGGATCGCAATTTACAACCAACTCAAAAACGCTAAAAGTAACAAAAATATGAGTTGCACTTGGGTACGTGGTTGAAAAGAATCATTGAAATGCTTAATTATGCCTCCCAAAGAGGCCTACCCGCATTTTCATTGAAGGGAAAATGATCCAGAATCTGGGGGTTTCATTTTTTTTTGAATGTTGGCAGGAGAACTGCCAAATTCATTGATGAGAAGAAGGTGTTACAAGAGTCCTCAGAGGAGGAAAGCACCGCAAAGACAGCGCAAAAAGAAAAGAAAGAAAATGACCCGTCGGCAGCACCACAAACCCAAGCTCTACCATCAAACGCGAACACCATCAGAACCCCTTGGCGGGATCACCAAGGTGACGCCTTCAAGGAGGAAAACGAAGTTGAGGACTCCACCGTCACCTGATCTGGCACTGCCCGATCTTAGGTTTTCACCCGGAGATCTCACGCTATTGGGAAGGAAGGGAACAGCTCCACAACGATACCTCCAAAGAGGAAGACGACATCCGTGGACGCCGTTACCGCCGGCAACGACAGGGTCGATGCATGATTTTCGCCCGGAGCTGAGTCTTGTACCAACAATCCAAGGATCTGAGGCCACCAGCGCCACAGTGCAACATGAGCCCAAAGCAAACACTACTAGAGATGAATTAGTCAAGCCGCACGCAGGAACTCGGCAAGCACACGCCAACCCGACCGGTCCGCACCGCCGCTCGCAGGCCCTGGGCGATCCGATCCAGATCTGGCCATCCTCTACCTCCGTGCGCAGACCTAGGCGATCCTCCGCACCGTAGCGCACAGGAAAGGGGGTTTCATCACCTGCTACTGTAACTGTTGTGTGTAAACATAAGAGGTGCGCCTCTCATTACATCTCACTTGTTGAGTGCCCCTGCATTGCCACGGGTTAAAAAATGCTTTAAGAAGAGAAAATAATGTTAACCCGCCCCTATTTACTAATAAATAAAAATCAGGTGTAAATGTTAACAAAACGCCTCCCTAACTCCGATCCCCTCTATTCTCAGGATTGATGATATTCTTGAAGTATTTAAAAGCAACTCCAACGTGGTGACCCAAACGTGCAGCTCACTATGCATTTCTGAATGTCGGGAAAAATAATCAGTAGTTTATTATTTGAGATTATCAAGATATTTATTAAGAGTTTTGCAATTGTAAATGATGGGCATTATTACCACCTAGTCTATAGCATACCTTCCACCTAAATTGTTGTCCTCAAGAAATTATTATGAACAAATCATAAAAGAATATATCTGCAAACACAGAGTAATGCAAGTACCATCACAATGGAACAATTAAGGATATGAACGAATACCTTGTGTTAACTATTCAAAAATTGCAAAGGATTATATGCAATTCATAAATAGTAGTCACCAAGAGTTGTTATTCTGAAAATTAAGTGGACTGCATTTTATTTCTCTATAGGAAAGACATTTGAACTTATACAGACTAAAATGCCGCCGAAGACTGCCATCACCTCACAAGCTATATGGATTTGAATCATCCACGAGGTCAAAGAAATTGCCATAAAAAATAAAAAAATACACAGAACTACCTACTTGATAACAACACAAAAATAACATTGGAACACTTTAACACAAAGCCACACAGATCATGAGTGCATTCACATCAGTAAATAAAATTACTTAAAGCATGATCATAGTTACAGCATGAACAAGAAATGTTGTCGTATCAATTAGGTGCAGAGCCGTTAGATCAGAAGAACACGACCAAGAACCATGTGTGTAACATTTAAAATCAATATAGTACATGTATATGAAATCCAATCCATATTACAATACATCATAGCATGTATATACAAGCAAGGAAGTGAAAGAGAAGTCAATACTTGTCAGGAACAGATAAGACAACGAACGGTAAGGGCAGAGCTACAGAGGTTATGAGGGTATATGCGACAAGGTGCATGAGAGGAATACCATGATATTTACTTTAACTTGAAGATCTCCCATCCACTTTAGTGTACAACAGCCAAAGCACTAAGAACGAGAAAACATTCATTCCCTGCATCTCCTATCTGGTCGCTGCCACCATTGTTCACCTTGCTCCAGTAAATCTCTCCTCCCATGGCTCACATTTTCTTCAGCTCGTCCTCAGTCTATGTAGTACCATATCAATGGCTTCCCAAAGAGTATACAACAAAACCATCAGTTAACTACTTTACATCGGTAAAGAAGTATAACCAGTGGAAACTCAATGTATTGGTGGCGTATCTTCATGAGGTAGGCAGAGGAGAGGCCTAACATGGCGAAGAACCTTGCCATTGACACCTTTGACATGACCATCTCTGTCTAAAAGGGGAAACATCGACATGGCAACCCGTCAAGTAGCATTAAGAAGCTAGCATTCTAGGCTCCGGCCTTGTGTCAAACATTTAAATTATGAACAATGATAATTTCATCTCACAGTCAATATCTGCAGTTTTTAGACGTGGAAAAGAAAGAAAAAGAGAGAGAATCACTTACATAACATCATGCAAACAGAGGTAAATAATCATTAGCAAAAAAATTCTGAACACTTACATAACTATGAAGCTTTCTTGAATGATTTCTCTCTAGCCTTTGAGAGGAAAAGCAGGATAACGAAAAGTCAGTACGAGCCTTGAAATCACACATCAATTTCTAACTAAAGGCATGAAAAGCTAAGCATTTAAATCTTCTTGTATAGGTAACTCATTATTTATTATTAAGTAACATCAGGTTGTAAAGATGGTTCTAGGGTTATTCTTACAGTTCTGCATTATAGAAAATTATCTCGCAAATATGGAACTTCCCTTGTACAACAGTCAGTTTTAATGTTGGGTAGATATCCAAACCAAAAAAATTGAAGCCAAACACAAGGATTTACTCCAACTTCTTCCTGTAATCCAGAAGCAGTCGCTGAACAATGCAACATGAGCATCACACGAAGGACAAATAGTAAATTGTTAAGGAAAAAAGGGGCATCAAATTATAAAAAAATCAACAATTAAAACATGGTAAAACCACACACAAAATCAGTTCTAATTATGTTCCACACAAAATATTAGTTCTAGTTATGTCCCACCAGCAAGAAAAGTGCATATAGAGGTAAGTCGTATCTGGGGATCAAGAACATATGGAAGCATTATCAGTTTATCACTAAACCCAAATATGCAATGATGTGTTTTTTCTTCATGTCCTACTTCAACCTCAGTGACTCCATTGGAGTAAAGATCTGCCATAAAAATGCGGCGGCTGATAATTTAACACCACCACAACTACCAAATCAAATCGAACTGAACCAAATCAAATAAGTCCAAGTTGTTCCAAAGCCAGGAATGTGCATGACGGTGGATGACCTCCTCAACGAGCAGACTCTGCTCGTCAGCCACCATCGTCTTCGAAGCTCCTCACCGGCAGAGTGCGTCACCTCCACAACATCTGGGGTCACCTTCCTTTCACGGGTGACGGCCATCGACATCCATACAACAGTCCGTACACAAGGTCAATTCTATCTTTCTTCTGCCCGTACAAGAATCTGCAAGCAAGTCAAATTTATTCAAAATCAGCAGCTCACTTCTATTCTTACAATAACAGCAGTCACTTCACTCAGACAACAATAGGAACACAGATTAGAGAGAGATAGAGAGATGGGATAACAACCTTGCTGACACCGGCATTCGTCTTTCCCTTTGTCTAAGAAACATGCGGAGAGTTGCGGCAGGAGGGCGTCGACCAAAGATTCATATGAGCTAACGATGAGCTCGCGTTGTTGTTGTCCGACGCAGCGTTCGCACTAGTGACATACTCGACGGAGAGGAATCGGATGACCGAGATTGAGTAAATGACCCCCTGGAGAAGGGCGGGGCCGCTGACGCCGGCGAGGGCCAGGATTGGCTTGAGGGACCCCTCGACCTCGATGACGTGGCTTACCCCATTGTCTTCACGTGGGTGGCCTAGGCTCCTACACCAGCATGATGGTTCGGGCTGGACGGCGGAGGGAAGAGGGGCGGGGCCGCCGGCAATGGCAGGGAGGGCGAGGGCCGCGACGGTTCGGGTTGGACGGCGGAGGGAAGAGGGCGGGGTCGCCGGCGATGGCGGCGAGGGCCGCAACGGTTCTGGCTGGCCAACGGAGGGAAGAGGAACGGGGCCGACGGCGATGGGGAGGGCGAGGATTGGATCGAGGGACTCATCGGTGTGGGCTCCTTCACCGGCGCGGCGGTTTGGGATGGACGGATGAGGGATTTTTCACGGTAGACTGATGGGATCGGGAGGGGATTCTCCCGGTGAGAGATGGGGAGAAGGACGTGTGTGCCTGGTCGTGGCTGCTCTATTGCACGTGGGTTTCTTTTTTCGTGCGGGGAAGTGGGAATCTTTTTTATCGTGTGGGGTAAGTGGGAATCATAGGAGGTTTGTGGGAGGTCGAACCATCGCGGCGTTCGATTCTCCTTTAATAGTAGAGATATTTGCTTGAATGCAAATGTTTTAACTATGATATGTATATAAATGAGAGACACATCTCATTACCTCCATATTTGTTGGCAGGTCAATGTTTGTGGATAGGGTGCTATTCAATTCTAACTGATTTAACATAAACATTTTGGCTAAAAAAAGGTTAAACAATTGACAATATTGCAACATATGCATGAGGATAATATTTGTGCCCCGTTGAAATGCACAAGAAATTATCTAGGATGATGGGACTTAACAAATTGTCAAATTTGGAGGGAACACCAGATGGATTTGGAGCGGGCTGACAACAAAGTGAAGTAATAATAATAGAGTGACCGAAGAGCTGAAGTTGAGGGGCTCGTGATAGATCCATTTGTTGGCCCGTGGCAATGCACTGGTGTTATACTACTTCTCATTGATAGATCTATTTCCTCTCAATCTCTGGCTAATTTTTTGGGGCGTGCTCAAGGTTGTCAGAATCGCGATTTTGAATCGGATCGGAGCTCCGATGGTAAGATCGCAAATCGTAGAATCTTCACTATTAGGATCGTAGAAACGTAGATTCTATGAACTAAAATCGTAGAATCATAGGGGTTAGTTTGGATCGTAAAGTCGTAGAATCGTATAACAGAATCGCAATTTTGACAACCTTGAGCATCGGCCGGCGGATCTTTGTAAAAGATCCGTCGGGTTTTGAGCCATCGAATCTGACATGATCTCGCGGCCGAGCGTCTTCCTCGCTTTTCTAACAAAAGTCGTGTCTGAAGAACCCTTTTGTAACATAGGTCTTGTTGCATAAACGTCGTCGCGTAGCACAACACTAGGACACTTGTGGGAACTGTTGTTATGGCGGCACCAGCGGTTGTGACTGGGCTCGAGGAGGCAACAAACATGCATGCTTGTCCATGCCGGTGCTCCACCGGGAGGGCGGGGCGACGGCGGATGCGGCTCCCCGTGGATGCGGATGCCAGTGCTCTCCCGATACGGCGGACACGACTTGAGGACTTGGGGCGGCTACAGATGGAACCTGCGTCCTGCGAGGATGAGAGATTGGAGAAAGTGAGGAAAATGGCTGGGAGAAGACAATGGAAGTTTTTGAAGATAAGGTAAGGGGCACATGGCTGGTTGGGGCTAGTAAAAACATATGTGAACGTGTGCGGTAGGATCAGATGGGATCCAATGCTGTGTGGGCGACGGAACGCTGTCCGTGATCGGTGATTGGTTTCTCTATTTTTTTACCATTTTTTAATTACATTTGTCAAAATTTTATTGTGGATGTGGCTACGTCTCAATCGACCGAGACTTAACTAAGTCTCAGTGAAGTGATATACTACAAAAAGAACAAGAAAAAAATGAAGATTTTTTTTTGCATGAATCTCCATGCAAGATCAAAGGAATATAGTATCGATTGAGAAATAACAAAGTCTTAGTCAACGGAATTAGGGGCTCGGTGAAGGAGGAGCAGCACCTAGGCGAAGGATCCGGTAGAAGCGGCGGCCTGGCGAGGCCTCCAAGTGATGGAGGAGAAGGAGGAGTGGGCGCCGCGTCGAACCATGCGCCTCTTCCCTCGCCGCTCCTGGGACGAGCCGACGACCTCATCCTCCGCTTGTACGCCTTCGGACGGTGCGCGGGGGAGGAAGGACGGGGCCACAAGTATCACCATGGAGAGCGCCAACCGACGGCTTGAGAGGAGGGGCAATGGGGACGGGGGATGGAGGCAGTTTGGGGAGGTGGATAAGGCGATGCAACGGCGATGGAAGGGGCGACGAGAGGGCATGAGACGTGGGGTTGGCTGAGAGATCGAGGGGCGGCGGCGTCTCTCCTCCCACAGGAACAGAAACATGGAGGAGAGGCACACTACACCATGGTAGAGTTTAGGTGACACACTTCTGTGGGCAAAGATCAACTAATCTTCACAAAGCATCTGTCACCATAGCTTTTAACTTTTCTCTTCATATCAAGTGTTGGCAAAGCTATATCACTTTTGACACATTAAAGGTCGGCAACCACAAAGCGACAACTTGTCAGTCAGTAATTGCTTAATGACGTGCTATGTGTCGGTGTATGTGTTGGCCATAACGGATTTTTAGTCGAGGTAGCTACCTATTTACCGACGTAAAATGTGTCGGTGTATGTCGGGTATATGCGCTCGGATTAAGTGTCGGCATAGGTGTACACGCGTCAATCGTGGGAAGGTTAGAAACTTGGCGCGAGATTTCGGCGCGCGAGCGAAATTTCGCCTGTTATTGCAAAATATCCCCCAGTGCAAAATACCCCTCCCCCATGCAAAATACCCCAAATCGAAGCCAACCCTAACCCGTGCCTCCTGCCGCCGCCGTCGCGCTCGATCCAATCCTTTGCCGCCATCGCCGCCTGCCTCGCGCTCCACCCGGTCCTCAATCCGCCATCAACAGCTCGCACTCCCCCGCCGCCGACCTCGGGCTCCACCCGTCCTCAATCCGCCATACTCAATCCCCCCGAGATCCAGCCCTAGATCGAGCCGCCGCCCTCGCGCTGCACATCCAGCCTCGGTCCGCGCACAGCCCCCTTCCCCCCGACATCTAGCCGCCGTCCTCGCCAGTCCCCGTCCTGTGGCTGCCGGGGATCCATCTTTGGGCTCCTGCTGCTGCCGTAATTGCTGCTGCGGGGCTCCATATCCAGGCTCCTGCTGCCGCCGGAGCTCCATCTCCTGGCTACCGCTGCTGCCAGCCCTGCTGCTGTTCGACTTCTGCCCCGTGCTGCCGGGCTCCATCTCCGGGCTCATTCCACTACTGCCCGGACCTGCTCCTGCCATACCTGCTACTATCGGGCTCCATCTCCGGACTCCGCTGCCGTAGCTCCGCTTCCGTGCCCTGAGTAAGAATCAACTCCTACTGAGATTATCTTCTCTGTACTTGAATTGTATGGAGTTGCTTGTTACAATAGACAACCGGAGAAGAATGTGCATTTGTTGCTTGAATAGTTATTGTTTTGTATTTCCATTGCTTGATTAATGATTGTCGCTTCACCAATGCAAAGCTAACACTACCACACTGGCCAAATTCAGATACTTGGCAAATTTGATATCAAGGGTGCATCATGGACAAAACGTGGTTGTCTAAGCCTAGGTACATCAAGTTTATTTTTTTGCGAACTAATAAGTAGTATAATTATGTCATGAACTGTTCTAATATGTAAAAAAAATTCCATGTAGGCACACAAATGAGTATGTACAGGGGGTAGACAAGTTTATAGAGTTTGCTTTTATTAATTCAACAATTGGAAACAAAATCTTATGTCCTTGCAAGATATGTTTGAACTCTAAATGGAAAACAGCAACTAAATTACATGAACATTTGATATGTGATGGTTTCATGGAGGGGTATCATACATGGTTGTTTCATGGAGAATCTAGCCACTCTTGTCCTAATATTGAGGAGGTAGAAGTAGACAGTTCACTGGAAGATAATGAATTAGATGATTTCTTGCGAGACATAGCTTGTGGATTAGATGATGGGGGTGTTGGAAGAGAATAATGAGGACAATAACAACCCTGGGACACATGTTGATGCTGATACCAAGGCTTATTTGAAGATGGTTGATGATGACAACAAAGAACTATACCCTGGGTGTAAAAAGTTTTCGAAATTGCGTTTTATTGTCAAATTGCTCCACATTAAACTTCTTGGGCGATGGAGTGACAGAAGTTTTGACATGGTGCTTGAGTTACTTAGTGATGCATTCCCCAAAGGTTCAGTACTTCCCAAAAATTTCAATGAAGCTAAGAAAATAGTTAAATCTATTGGGCTTCGGTATGTTAATATTCATGCCTGTGAAAATGATTGTGTACTGTTCAGAAATGAATTGGATAAGGAGAGTCAATGTCCAAAGTGTAAAACTTCAAGGTGGAAATCACAAAAGAGGAGTCCTGATGGGAAAAGGGTACATAGAGTTCCAAGAAAGGTTCTTCGCTATTTTCATATTAAAAGAAGGCTTCAAAGGTATTTTATGTCCTCCAAAACTGCAACTGACATGAGGTGGCATGATGAACAACGGACCAAAGATGGTTTGATTAGGTGCCCTGCAGATGCTATTTTCTGGAAGGATTTTGATTCCAAACATCCATTAATTGGTAATGACAGTCGCAATTTTCGATTTGCTGCAACAACTGATGGCTTTAATCCAATTTGGTCAACAAGGACTACCTATAGTATTTGGCCAGTCTTTTTGATTCCATACAACCTTCCTCCTCGGATGTGCATGAAGCGGACTAATTTCATCCTTTGTTTGCTCATTCCTGGCCCTAAGGCACCTGGTGGCGATATGGATGTCTATCTTGAGCCTTTGGTAGATGACCTAGTAGATATGTACTATCATGGTGTAAAGACATTTAATGCTTCTAAGTCTGAAATATTTGATCTTCGTGCTGCCATCCTTTGCACCATACATGACTTTCCAGGTTTAGGCTACACTCATGGGTGTGCTACCCAGGGTGAGGTAGCTTGTCCTGAGTGCCATTCATTCACTTGTTCTCTACAATTAAAAAAGGGCAGTAAATATTGCTATATGGGACATCGTAGGTTCTTATCATCCGACTATAAGTTTAGGTCAGATGAAAAGTTATTTGATGGCAAGTCAGAGCATAGGACAGCACCTATACCTCTTACCGGTGAAGAAATTGATGATTTGACAGCAAATCTTGAAACATCCTTTGGAAAAGATCCAGCTGCCAAGAATACAACAAAGAGAAAACACAAAGAAGGTGAATTGCCTCCCCTGTATAAAAGAAGATCTGTGTGGTTTAAGTTTCCCTATTGGAAAGATCTGATGTTGCGTCATAATTTTGATGTTATGCATATAGAAAAAAACGTATGTGATAACATAGTTAACGCACTTCTGGGCCTTGAGGGGAAATCAAAGGATAACGCAAATTCTCGCTTAGACATCCAAGCTTTGGGTATTATGGGGGACCTTCATCCTGTTGAAGTAGAAGAGGGTAAATTATATATACCTCCAGCACAATATACTTTGACACCCGATCAGATGAAACATTTTCTCCAAGTCTTGATAGGAGTCAAGTTTCCACAAGGCTTTGCAGCTGATACACGGCGTTATATCCATGTTGCCGAGAAGAAGATTTTTGGACAAAAGAGCCATGATAATCACATTCTGTTGTAGCACCTACTTCCGCTTGCGATTCGAAAAATATTGCCAACAAGAGTATGTGCTGCATTGACTCGTGTTAGTAACTTCTTCAAGAAGATATGCTCACCAGTTATCTGTGTCAGTGATATGCAAATTCTAGAGGCTGAAATAGCTGAGACCTTAAGCATACTTGAAACTATATTCCTGCCAAGTTTTTTTGATGTCATGGTCCACTTGATGGTTCATTTGCCCGCCCAAGTTAGAATTGGTGGTCCAGTACACTTCCGGAGCATGTGGTCAGTAGAAAGGTGATCTTCTAAAAAAATTCTAATAACAACCTTTTTTGCAAATGAATTTTTTATATAGTCTTACGGCCTATAATATGTAGGTATTTGGGGCACTGCAAAGGACATGTTCGCACTAGAAGCCATCCGGAAGGATCAATCGCTGAGGGTTATTTGTTTGATGAGAGCCTTACACTTTGTTCTCGCTATCTGAAAGGGCGGGAGACTAGGTTCACTCGGCAAGATAATAACGTTGAGGTGCTGAATAATGAAATGTCCAGTACTACTCCATACTTCTGCCACAAGGGGCAAGGTTTGGGTAGCATTGTATCATTATCAAACAATTCTTGGATCCAAGCACATAGATATGTCTTGTTCAACCACAGTGAAATAGAACCTTATGTGAAGTAAGTTTCCCACACTATAGTAATAGTATCTATTCTTTTCTTATCTTTCTTATAATAGTTAATTTGATATGCAATTATAGGAAGCACCACGAGCACTTATCCTCAATTGGTCTTCCCAATGAAAAAGCAATCAACACTATGCAACATGAGAAGTTTCATGAGTGGTTTCGAGAGCATGTAAGTAGGACATGACTTGACCTATTGTGCTGAACATTAATCATGTTTACCCGTTGTAACTAACAACAATTCTATACTCAGGTGTTGGCATTAGTTGAAAGAGGCATCGAAGTATCAGAAGAAATGCAAATTTTATCCCAAGAGCCTTTCATGATTGATAGAAAATTTAACAGCTATACTACTAATGGGTTTGATTTCCATACACACTCAAGTGATGATGGTAGACCTATTCAAAACAGTGGAGTAGCTATAGCTGCACAAAATTCAAGAGGAGTACAGATATATTATGGCATTATTAGGGAGATAGTTGAGCTAAACTACCGCCAAAAAGGATATATGGTGTTATTTCGATGTGATTGGGTTGACAATCGTGAACAAGACAAATGGGTAAAAACCGATCAGTTTGGGGTTACAACTGTTAACTCCAACCATTTATTCAGTAGTGGTGACAAGTTATCAGATGAACCTTTCATCTTAGCATCACAAGCCACACAAGTTTTCTATGTTCCAGAGGTTGATGATAAAGGCTGGTGTGCGGTTGTCCAAAACACAAAACCGCATGGCACCTACTCTATGGCTGTTGTGGATGACGAAAATGTGGATGATGAAAATGTAGATCTTGATAATGCTAATAAGGGGTTGTTAATTGATCTACACACAGATGTTGATCCCGACATTGATTATAACAAATTTTCTCATGTAAGGACTGATATAGATGGAATAATTGTTGCTACACCAAAGAGGAAGTAAGTGTGATAATGATTTTCCGCATTTTATTTGGTAGTTGTGTAAAATTTGGTTGTTATTTTAGTTGAAATACTTGCATGTAGTATAGATTGCTAACTCATTTGTAAACACTTACAGGAGTAGTAGCAAAAATGGTAGCCGCAACAAGAAGCGCAGAAGGAACTCCTGAATATGAACTTGAAAAGAACAGAAATGTAATTGAAGTACTTAGAAAACAAAATGAGGCCATGAAGAGAACTTTGAATCTTAAAGGTCTAGCAGATGCATATGTGTCGGAAGGCCAACCTGCTCCTCGAAAGAAGAAAAAGGTGCTTACTTTCCAGATTTCTTCATGTTGCTTAATTTCCAGATTATAGTTTTGCATCATATACTAGTAAAACTATTACATCATCCACACATACACATGCACTATTTCTAGCGCACTATTTGCTATCCCATTTTGCATAGTTAACACTGATTTATGTGGTTAATTATAGAGACAAAAGCGAACTCCTGTTTCACAAACTCAAGCTCCAGACTGGCAATTGCAATCTACTACTTCAAGATTAACTACCAAAATTTCA
This sequence comes from Triticum monococcum, assembly GCA_034509565.1. Classification (NCBI taxonomy): domain Eukaryota; kingdom Viridiplantae; phylum Streptophyta; class Magnoliopsida; order Poales; family Poaceae; genus Triticum; species Triticum monococcum. The sequence continues at coordinate 22,144,867 of CM067842.1, read as the reverse complement.
ACTGAACCTGAGGTTGTATTGAATGAACCTGAAGGTATGCTTCTTTACTTTGATGTATGTACCTTGCATTGCTTTGAAAGTACTAAACCTATTTTATGCATGTGTAGTACTAAACCTATTTTCTGCTCTTATTGTATATCCGGCCAGGAAAGGGAGGTTAGGAAAGTTACTGCTATGAAAAGCATATGGGGAAGGCAAAACAAGCCTAAACTCAAGTTGGAAATCAATGAGTATGGTCAGCCTTGTGGTAAATCTGCTACACCATTTGCTAACTTTGTGGGAACACAAATAAGAACCAAGGGTTTTCCGGTTGAATTTGATGATTGGAGGAAGGTTGATCTGTCCAGAAAACTTGCTTTGTGGACCAAGGAAAAGGTAATGAGATTTTGCAATACTTGGTTGCTGCTGCTATATTGTTATTGGTTGCTGCCATGTTTCTATATTTTTATTGGTTAATGTTGCTATGTCTTAGTGAGTTCCTGGATGCTATCTTAGTGTTAATGTTGCTATGTCTTAGTGAGTTCCTGGATGCTGCCATGCTTACTAGTGATTACGTAGTTAGTTTATGTTGTATTGTTCTCTAATGCCTATTTGCAAATGCCTATTGTCAGTTGTTTTGGGAATTAGATGAAGGGGTTTTCCAATGGTATATGAAAACAGCACAAATTAAATGGAAAGACTTCAAAGCAGACCTAAAGAGGGATTATTATGATGAATCACACACATATGATGAACTTATAGCATCATGTGATGCTAGAGTTCATCCTGACCAATGGAAGTTTCTTGTTGCATTTTGGTTAACTCCAAAAGCTAAGGTATGCTCTTTGTTTGGTTGGTATATTAACCTCTGATTCTACTTGTGTGACATGATCTCTTTATCAAACCATTTGGTAGGCTCGCTCAATAAGAGGTAAAAATAATCGAGCACATCACACGCAAAATCACACATCCGGAAGTAAGAGTTTTGCTCGGGTTGACACTGAAATGGTATGCAACCATGCAATTTTTATTGTAAACTTGGATGTTTGTACATTTTTCTCATTATTTTAATCTTTTTTATTACTTGACATAGACCGAGGAGCTCAAGCGTCGCCCACATAGACATGAATTGTTTATCGAAACACATACACATCGAATTAGTGTTCTTCCTCAAGAAGGGTCTGTAATAAGAATTGTAAGTTCAGATGCACATAAATTTGTTGATGCCTTTTATATTTTTGTTCATGTAGTAAATACTAGGAACACATAACAATTCCTGAATTTACAGAAAGAACTTCAAGATGAAGCATTTAAGCACCCAGAATTGTTGGAGAATGGTATTAAGGAGGGTGATTTGTTTGCATTTGTTTGTGGAAAAGAAAAAAATGGATATGTTCGTGCTGTCGGTTTGGGGCCAACTCCATCTGACCTAGAGTTTCCAGGAACCCAACAGTATAAATCTACAAAGCTTCAAATACCAGTGGAAAAGTGTCAGAGTGTCTAACCAAAAAGTGGAACATCTTCAAGACCAAATGGATGACATGAAGAACCAAATGGCTGAGATGAGGCAACTTATTTTATCTTCACAGGGGCAACGAGATGAAACCAATAGCACACCTGCACATGAATCAAATACTCCAAACCAGGTAGCACTACTTCTATTGTATTGTACCTCTGCAATAGTGGAACATGTACTGCTATGATTTCATTGTAGTTTATTATATTTAACATCTACAATGCTTGATTTTGATATAGAACATAAGGACAAGAGAAGCTAGTAATACTGAAAAAGGTAATGCTATTCTAGAGGATGTGGCTGAGTCAAATGCTTCTATGCAAAATGATGACACTTTTACTGGAAGAAGAATTATTAATGTTGAGAAACATAACATGCAACTAGGGGTAAATCTTTCCTTTCCTTTTGGCCTTTAATTGTCAATATGTTGGTTTATGAACTTGCTTCTTTCATCATATTCTGAATTGCAAATTTTTCCCATAGGGTGGAAGAGATGTGATACTATATAGCATAACTAGACCTTTAAATGTCGCTATTGCCAAAGGAACAATTCAAACAACTAATCCAAAGGCTGTGGTGGGGGGTGAGCCTCTAGGTTCTCAATATGTCGAAATTGTCATCTATTCGATGTTCAAAAGGGAAACTCAGTTGCCTCGTCCGTATGGGAATGTGTTGACCATGGGAGATGCTAAGGGGAAATCGATTGCATGGCCACCTGCTATGGTAATAATCTAGAGCACTTGATTTCTTTTCTTTTGTGCTAATCGCTCACCTATTAAGTAATGATTATTGTTGCAGATCAAAGATCCCAAGATCAAAGATCCCAAGAAGACAACTAATGTGCCAGGAGGTGCAGGTACTATGATATACATCAAATTTACATGTCAATTAAATAAACACATTGTTTTTGAACTTACACATACTAGGCAACTACAATATATACAATCATAACATGTTATTTTTATTTGTCCTGTAACTAAAATTAATGTGCCTAAGTCTGTTTCTGCCCACTTATCTGTCCTAAAGGCCATTCATGTATTGCAATAGTTGTTAATCTCCATATTTATGCACACCTTTTTCTGTCCAGCCCTTGGTACTTCTCACACCTTGGAGAAATTTAACAAGTAAATCTGCAGCTAGTTGTCAATCTCCATATTTATGTGCACCTTTTTTTGTTTATAGCTCCATTTTTATCCATACAAAATAGTAGATACAACTAGCGTGTTTAAACTCTTGGACAACTAAGTATTTAGTAATCTGGAAACTAAGCATATTCAACATGGCAACTAAATACTATACAGAGGGGGCACTTCTATTTTCTGGAGCTAATCACTTGCAATGTTTGTAATTAGATAGTTGCACCTTAGTATATGAATAACACTTTCTTCCTTCGCAAGTGCATAGTTTGAAGGGACTATGGTAGATTTTTCAAGGGTCTCAAGTATTTCACAACCTTACCAAGGATGTTCCTGCATTGAACTGCACTTCTCAGAATACATTTATATATACTGCAGCTCTGCTCATCAAGCTTTGTTTTCTTTTGCTGAGCCTATCTTTAGCTGCTCTCATTCAGGTCATAGTAATAGTCCTTCTCGGGCTCTTCATGTTATCCAAAATGCCAGTGCTGTTGGCTTTGTACTTTATGCTGTACTACCTTCCTGATATGAATGAAATTATCACCGGAATTATACACTAGGCATGCATAGTGCCAATGTACTAGTAATGATAGTAAAGTAATGCCATTATCACTGATGCCATTATCACTGTTCAAGAGCTTTGAGCAACTTTTGGGTTGATTACACTTCCTTAACATTTTCGTATGGAATATTTTTAGGTACTTAAGCACCTAGCATTGGATGTGAGGAGGACTTGGAGTATCATGGAACATACATGGCTGTTCGCAGTATTTTGGAAGCCAACTACAATCATGTCTGAATCTTATGTGTGTTTTGGACCATTTGGTGCTTCAAGTGTTTTGGAGTACAAACATTGTGCTCATGGATGTGACTTGTGTGCTCTGAACTAGTGTTTGAATTCTTTCAGACCAACAAATAGTGGCCCTTTTTATGTGACTTGTGTGTTCTGGATGGTTAAACTATATAGTTACCATATATATGTGACAGGTTATGGATGTGACTTCTGGTCGTGTTTGTGAGCCTGTGTCAATATATATGCCTGTTTGTGAACCTATATATATTCCTGTTTGTGAAGCTATTATCATTGTTGTCCAATGTGTCCATCTTGATGCTGTTTGTGGATTGCATTTGAGTGTAATTATGAAATTCTTTGTTTGGTTGTGCACTACTTTCCCAATAATTTATCTGTTGGTAAACAGATTGTTACAGAGCAACTGTCGACCATGCTTACTAGCTACATAGACAGAAAAAGTGCCAGCAAACATACATACTTAGAAGGACAGACTATGTGTCGGCCAAGATATATACATATATAGACAACATAAGTGTCGGCAAATCTATAAATCTACCCAAGCAGAATATGTGTCGGGATAGGTATGCATCTAGAAGAACAACCTATGTGTCGACAAAAGTAGGGTGTAAGTACACACACTAACTGTCGGCGTACCTAGGGTGTGTGCCAGCATACCATCTGTCGGGGTAGGTGGGTGTATGTGCACAAGTAAACTGTCGGCGTAGGTAGGGTGTATACCGACTAAAAAAGTGTCGGCAAGTGAACTTCTGTCGGCAATGCCTTTCCCCACAGCAATTCCTCCGACTCTTTACTCTTTTGTCAGCATATGTGTTAGCGACAACTTAAGTGTCAGCAAAGACACCCTATGCCAACAGATTGTTGTGTCGCCAAAACTTGACCGTGGTGTAGTGGCAGTTGATTGGGAGAAACCCTAATGTGCTTGCAGTTTTATACCAATGGCAGAAATACCAGCAATGCCCTCGGCGGGTGGGAAAAATTACAGGCAGGGCCATCTAGTGTTCACCGCGGAAGGGCAGCACCATGCATCTCTTCAGCCACAGCCGCTGACAGGCCTGGCCCATGAGTGTCGGACCCCAGTGGTCAGTGACAAATGACTAAAATCCCGAAGTGGAAAAACAAACTTACTATTCATTGTTGCGAACTCAAATTTTATCCAACGGCTGAGCTTTTCCCAGGGACAGATCAAACGGTCTATAACGCACCAAGGAGAAGATCGGACGGCCAGAATTCGCTAATCTCTAAGGAGGCCCAGGTTTAGACGTGAATCTAACTATGGGATGGGATATGTGAACGTGTGCGGTAGGATCAGATGGGATCCAATGTTGTGTGGGCGGCGGAACGCTGTCCGTTATCGGTGAATGGTTTCTCTATATTTTTTTACCATTTGTTAATTACATTTGTCAAAATTTTATTGTGGATGTGGCTACGTCTCAGTCGACTGAGACTTAACCAAATCTCAGTCAAGTGATATAGTACAAGGAGAAAAAAGATTTTTTTTGCATGAATCTCCATGCAAGATCAAAGAAATATAGTATCGATTGAGACATAACAAAGTCTCACTCAACGGAGTACTTGGCAAAACTATTTTATTATACATTCAACCTTTTGTTCAATGTGATTGTAACTACTAGTAAAAGAGTTTCATTTTGATGCATGAGCAACGAATGGAAACGTTTGAAACCATAAACACAAATTTACAGCTAGTGCCACTATCTAATTACTCCTACGTCTTACACAGTCACTACTGGAATTCTGGGCTACGCCGAGTGCCACGGACACTCGGCAAAGGGCCGACACTCGGCGAAACCCACCCGGCGTACACCTCTTCGGCAAACAGGAGTTTGCCGAGAGCCAGATTACGGGCACTCGGCAAACACTTTGCCGAGAGCCAAACAGTACCACTCGGCAAAATAAAGTAGCTAACGGATAACAGACGGTGACGGTGGTTCCTGACATGTGGGACCAGGCGAATAGGCCGAGTGCCACCTTTGCCGAGAGCTACTCTCGGCAAAGCCAGCCAGTAGAAGGCTAACACGTGTCAGCTCCTGACATGTGGGACCCGACGAACAAGCCGAGGGCCAACTTTGCCGAGAGCTAATGTGACTCCCCCGATTTGACCGTACACAAATCATACACGCAAACGTGTACGATCAAGATCAGGGACTCACGGGAAGATATCACAACACAACTCTACAAATAAAATAAGTCATACAAGCATCATATTACAAGCCAGGGGCCTCGAGGGCTCAAATACAAGAGCTCGATCATAGACGAGTCAGCGGAAGCAACAATATCTGAGTACAGACATAAGTTAAACAAAATTTGCCTTAAGAAGGCTAGCACAAACTAGGATACAGATCGAAAGAGGCGCAGGCCTCCTGCCTGGGATCCTCCTAACTACTCCTGGTCGTCGTCAGCGGGCATCACGTAGTAGTAGGCACCTCCGGTGTAGTAGGGGTCGTCGTCGACGGTGGCGTCTGGCTCCTGGGCTCCAACATCTGGTTGCGACAACCAGAATGAAAGGAAAGGGGGAAAAGGGGGGGAGAAAGCAACCGTGAGTACTCATCCAAAGTACTCGCAAGCAAGGAGCTACGCTACATATGCATGGGTATCAAATGGAGTAAGGGTATCATATGTGGACTGAACTGCAGAAAGCGAGAATAAGAGGGGGATAACTAATCCTTTCGAAGACTACGCTTCTGGCAGCCTCCGTCTTGCAACATGTAGAAGAGAGTAGACTGAAGTCCTCCAAGTAGCATCGTATAGCATAATCCTAACCGATGATCCTCCCCTCGTCGCCCTGTGAGAGAGCGACCACCGGTTGTATCTGGCACTTGGAAGGGTGTGTTTTATTAAGTATCCGGTTCTAGTTGTCATAAGGTCAAGGTACAACTCCAAGTCGTCCTGTTACCGAAGATCACGGCTATTCGAATAGATTAACTTCCCTGCAGGGGTGCACCACATACCCCAACACGCTCGATCCCATTTGGCCGGACACACTTTCCTGGGTCATGCCCGGCCTCGGAAGATCAACACGTCGTAGCCCCACCTAGACCAACAGAGAGGTCAGCACGCCGGTCTAAACCTAAGCGCCCAGGGGTCTGGGCCCATCGCCCTTAGCACACCTGCACGTTGCGAGGGCGGCCGGAAGCAGACCTAGCCTAGTGGCGTTCCAGTCCAATCCAGCGCGCGCCGCTCCGTCGCTGACGTCAAGAAGGCTTTGGCTGATACCACGACGCCGGGATACCCATAACTACTCCCGCGTAGATGGTTAGTGCGTGGGGTCTCGGAAGCGGGCTCGGGGGCGGTCGGGGGCGTCCGGCGGGGAGGAGGTCGAGGCGGCGGCCGTCCGGCGATGCGGATCCGGCGAGGTGGGAGTCGGGGACGGTCCCGAGGCGACGAGGGGGGGGTTCGGGCGTCCTGCGCGGCCGGTCGGGGAGGAGGGGAGGAGGACGAGCGCCGGTGGGGTGGGTCGCCGGCGTCGGGGGCGACGGGATCGGGCGAATCCCGATCCAGATCGGCGGGGGAGGGAGGAGAAGGGGATCGGGGGGAATGGGGTGTCGGCTAGGGTTTCCGCCGACCGGGGGGGTTATGGGAGTGAGGGGGTGGGCCGGGCCAGGGGCTGGCCGGCTGGGCCAGGTGGGCTTGGCCCAGTTTGGCCAGGGGGGGGGGGTTTCCTCTCCTTTGTTTTATTTTTCTTTTCTTAATTTATTTTCTCTTCTGTTTTATTTCATTTTAAAATATTCAGACACCTTATAAAAATGTGTGCACCCCACCATAATTAACCTTGTAATATTTGACAACCACCGAACATTTTTGTTTTAATTTTTGAAAACTTTTATTGTTTTCTTTTATTTAAATTTTGAACTTGTTTCGGTTCTGAACTATCGAGAGTTTACCACAGTAACCGTGGTGACGTGGCATCATTAGCGGGGAATCACTGTAGCTTAATTATCCGGGCGTCACAATTCTCCTCCACTACAAGAAATCTCGTCCCGAGATTTAGGATCAGTTATAAGGGGGAAGGGGTCTGGTTACGAAATTCTAACGATTCTTCTCGGTCATAGTAGCTCTTCTCGAAGAGGTCGACCCATTACATTGATGTCCTCAGTCCTCTCCTTCAGGTCATCATGATGAAGTTTGTCGTCCTTTCTTCGGGGGTTCCATTGTACTTACGAAAGGATAAAGGGTGGGTATTCCGAGAGAATGGACCTCTGCAGGTTTGACTATCTGGTCGATAACATCGAGGAGGGTGGCGGAAGTAACTCTCGAATTGAAACTTAAGAAAATATCAAGAGCAGAGTAAGGAGGTATCCTGGGAAGTTTCGAGCGGGCAGGCAATCGTTCGATGCCTGATATGTGGCGTGAAAGGGGTTCGAAGCCACGAGAATAAGTATTTGTCTGATACCAGATTGAAGGTGGCTCATGAATTACATACGAGGCCACGCGCGAGGAACAACCTTGGGTACAGGGGGGTACAGGAGAGTCAGGTTTCGATCCTGTGGAACTGTGGGTTATGGGCCCACCATGTGGATTAAAAGTAGGAAGGACAGTGACATCTTGCACGATCATGTAAGCAAGGCATGCCAGAGGATAGTCTGTCGGTTATGTCGGCAACAACATCGGTACCAAGGGCGAGGGACGAAGAGAACCATTTTCCTGCTCGTTGAACGAGGCGGGCCAATAGGCAAGGTTCTCGTCCATCGGTGGCTACCGAAATGTCATCAACAATAGTAACAGGGTCTTACTGACACGGTCGTACACCAAGGTGTTTACATAAGCAGAAGAATATTACTGCTTAGATCATATAGACCTCAAGAAAGGTTAAACCAAACAATGGAAAGGACATATGATTATCAGATTAATCAGGCGATGGAAAGGAAAAATGTGTCTTAGTCACATAATTCAGGGATATATCCTTCCCAAGGATAAGCAGAGCATGGTATCCGTGGCAGGATATCATGTAGAAAACCCTTTAGGTAAGGGGAGAGAAATTTCATGACACTCCCCATACAAAGGTGTTTGGATAATTGATAAGGAAAATTTAGCATTTGCTTTAAATGTTCTTGTTGAAAATCGGAGTATCACAGACATGCTTCGAGATAGCATTGACATGGTCTTCAAGCAAAGGTCGGACTTGGATATACAAAGGATTCACCAGGAACAACTTATAGAATAAGCATTACAATTTCCTTATGGAAGAATGGAAAACCTTGCTGGAAAGGAAACTTTAACACTAGGTCCTCCGACCAGGTGTGCTAGGCATGACATCACCTTACCGATATATAAGGACCAATGTTATAACTCTTGGGAAAAATGTTCCAACCATCATATCTGACCGAGATTCAGATCCGATCGGTGTTAGGATACCTCAGACTCAGGATGCCTGAAAAAGGTGCAATATTAATTTGACGAGATGACCTTGTAAGATTCTCGGGAAATGCACTATGGGAATGAGTATCGACACAAGAGTTCATCATTTAAACCAAAGAGAGGTTGACGGGGTAGATGATGGAGTCGGCGACAATCCTCGAGATTTCCAAAAAGGTGGACTTCCACAACTATGTGAACAAGGAGATAACATTTGTCAGATCAAATGATATAATGATGTATGCTCGAGGAAAACATACACAATTAACATTGGTTGAAAGGTGCGCCCGAAATATGGGCTGGGTAGCACGATCAATGTTAGAATGGTGATTCGATAACCAATGGTCTAAGAATGAAATATCGACCATTAACATCAAAGCAATAGGGCTGCTAGAAGTTTTGAATTCATGCATCATAGTTCATTTGTCGGTTTTCCGGTTAGAAACAACACGAGGACCAAGAGATGAATGTAGATGGCGGGATGTATAACTTGTAGCAAGAATTATTAAGAGGTGGTGATATTCCCACAACATTCTTGATATATAAGATGGTATTACTTCAAGGTAGGACATAAGACAAGCTGGGTAGCCAGGAACTCAAGGTACAGCCACAACACAAACAAGTTTGTGTTGGTAAGAAGGCAAGGAAATAGTCGATGACAACACAATTTACCAAGGGACAAGGATGGTATTTCCCATGAAGAATTCAATAGATATCTTCGAAGAGCATCAAAATGTTGATGTTGATCATGACACATTTGTCAAGAGAATTCATGAAGATGTAATCAATCAGCGACGACATCAAGTCAAAGGAATGATGAAGCGAAAGGTTATTGGAACCACGACACAAACTCGAAATCAAGCTTGCTGTTCAAGCAGAAATAATGTGATGAGGAAAATTGAAATAAGCTCAGCTCATCGTCAAAAGTGGTGCTCCGAGAATGAGGACCATGTAGCACAGTTAAACTATAGCGCGATAACGATATAGTTGATCAGGCTAGGAATGACTTGATCGGGTACAAAATCGTACTTTAAATAAGAATACTAAAAGTTGTTGAACCGTAGTGCGGACTCGGTTCATTTATCGGAGCCTTTGAGTGTTTAATAACTCAGAGACCGTGAAAAATTGGAATCAGTGAGAATGTAGCACTTGCTGAAGAACTCATAAGAAGTTATGCAGTTCCATCATAATCTCGAGATACCAGGGGGGGTAATATTCGATGACAGATCAAAGTAGAGGTTGGACTGGGGTATTGCTCTACAGAAGACAAGCGCTTAAACTTGCACGCGAAATGGTATATAAAGGAGAACGTGGTCAGATTGCAAAAGGCCAGAGCCCAGATATAAGATGACTTATACCAAGGGAGTAACTAATTTTAAAAGAAGCTTCGATGAGAAGATCTACATCGTGTCTATGGGCATGAACACAAGGTTCAAGGTCGACTGCCACTTCTTCAATGCATAATCTCTCATTCACTTCTCGTGTTTCAAAAAATGACATTGGTTGTTGAAAGTTTTACCTGGTGCAATACCAGATAAGTATGACTCGTGAAAACTTCCGAGTTCACACATATTAAGGAAGGCATAGGTTCAACCCGTCAGGGTATCGTGGAAACATATACCACAAGCTCGAAAGCAGAGCATGCTTGACAAAGGGAGAGGATACAATTTACCAAAGGCCTTATGTATCTGAGGGAAGGCTCACAAGGTTATTGAGTATGAAGGACGCTGTCGGATAAAATCCAACAAGGTTCTGATGGTCCATAAAGGATCTGATGTGAGTATCGGTTCACAACCAGAGGAAGAATCAATGCAAAACACATTGGATTATAGAAACAACTGACTAATTCAAAGTTCAAATGCAAAAGAATTATGATTTCCAAATCAGGGGATCAGAAGCAATGCTCTGATCAGGGATGGATAAGTTGAATAGCCTTAAGGGTACAATCGACAGCAGTTTGATTGGTCGAGATCCAGCTCATGTTTTAAAATAACGTCTGAGCCGGAAAGATAATTTAAAAGGATCAACTGATGATTGCGTGCATTCGCACTCATGTTGAATCAATAGGATCAAAAAGACGATGCCTAAGGATACTAACGAATATTGCCAGACATATGGAAAGCATCCATAATGCAAGCAGGCAAGTATTGCAGAGCAATAAGCTACTAAGGATTTTTGGAGGATCGAATAGTATTTCGAAGACCATTGTGAAACACATGAACAACTGGGGATGAGTGGATACTCGACAAGTGCGAGGATTTAATTGAAGGGGTATTCATGTGGCAAGGACTACTAGGAAGTAGGCACAAAGTATTCTCGGAACAATAGAGAAGACTTCGGGGTATCTTGTAATAACAAGATCAATGGGGGATGATCGTATGAATGGCAAGTGTAAGTAGTTATCCATAAGGGTTGACGGTGGAAGGGGAAATGCAAGCGCGATGAACACAAGTTCTCGGGTTAACAGCGGAGAGTATCTTCAGGGTCTTCACGTGCAGCAGACGATCATCAGTAATAAGGGGTTCTCCGGGTGAATGCGATAACGAGATCCTAATGTTAGATTCAGCAAAATTCATTTAACCCGAATAGAAGAGAGCTCAGAGTCCCAGAGTAAAGGTCGAGGAGTAAAAGATCCTAGCACCACCCGATGGCGACGTGGGCTCGTAAGGCACACAGCCAAGTTAGTAAAAGTTTTTGCAATGTCTAGACTCGACTTCGGCCAAGGAGTGTGGAAGGGGGGTTCCTACAGGCAGTTGGCTCTGATACCAACTTGTGACTCCCCTGATTTGACCGTACACAAATCATACACGCAAACGTGTACGATCAAGATCAGGGACTCACGGGAAGATATCACAACACAACTCTACAAATAAAATAAGTCATACAAGCATCATATTACAAGCCAGGGGCCTCGAGGGCTCGAATACAAGAGCTCGATCATAGACGAGTCAGCGGAAGCAACAATATCTGAGTACAGACATAAGTTAAACAAAATTTGCCTTAAGAAGGCTAGCACAAACTGGGATACAGATCGAAAGAGGCGCAGGCCTCCTGCCTGGGATCCTCCTAACTACTCCTGGTCGTCGTCAGCGGGCATCACGTAGTAGTAGGCACCTCCGGTGTAGTAGGGGTCGTCGTCGACGGTGGCGTCTGGCTCCTGGGCTCCAACATCTGGTTGCAACAACCAGAATGAAAGGAAAGGGGGAAAAGGGGGAGAAAGCAACCGTGAGTACTCATCCAAAGTACTCGCAAGCAAGGAGCTACACTACATATGCATGGGTATCAAATGGAGTAAGGGTATCATATGTGGACTGAACTGCAGAAAGCCAGAATAAGAGGGGGATAACTAATCCTTTCGAAGACTACGCTTCTGGCAGCCTCCGTCTTGCAACATGTAGAAGAGAGTAGACTGAAGTCCTCCAAGTAGCATCGTATAGCATAATCCTAACCGATGATCCTCCCCTCGTCGCCCTGTGAGAGAGCGACCACCGGTTGTATCTGGCACTTGGAAGGGTGTGTTTTATTAAGTATCCGGTTCTAGTTGTCATAAGGTCAAGGTACAACTCCAAGTCGTCCTGTTACCGAAGATCACGGCTATTCGAATAGATTAACTTCCCTGCAGGGGTGCACCACATACCCCAACACGCTCGATCCCATTTGGCCAGACACACTTTCCTGGGTCATGCCCGGCCTCGGAAGATCAACACGTCGTAGCCCCACCTAGACCAACAGAGAGGTCAGCACGCCGGTCTAAACCTAAGCGCCCAGGGGTCTGGGCCCATCGCCCTTAGCACACCTGCACGTTGCGAGGGCGGCCGGAAGCAGACCTAGCCTAGTGGCGTTCCAGTCCAATCCAGCGCGCGCCGCTCCGTCGCTGACGTCAAGAAGGCTTTGGCTGATACCACGACGCCGGGATACCCATAACTACTCCCGCGTAGATGGTTAGTGCGTATAGACCAAATGGTCAAACTCAGATCAAATACCCAGATCTCGTTAAGCGTGTTAAGTATCCGCGAACGCCGACCAGGGCCAGGCCCACCTCTCTCCTAGGTGGTCGGAACCCGCCCTGTCGCTTCGCCTCAAAGATCCACACAGAGGGCCGTTGGGACAAAGGTCCTTTCAGCCCCCAATCCGTGAATCACTCGCGGGTGCTCCACAAGCCGACCCTTCTTTAGTCACCACATGTATCATGTGTAAAGCATATAGTATATACCCGTGATCAACTCCCGAGTGATCACGGCCCGATAGTATAGCATGGCAGACGGACAAGGATGTAGGGCCACTGATGAAAATACTAGCATCCTATACTAAGCAGTAGGATGGCAGGTAATGGTAACAACAGTAGTAGCAAGGACAGGCTATGCATCAGGATAGGAATAACGGAAAGCAGTATCATGCTACACTACTCTAATGCAAGCAGTATAGAAGAGAGTAGGCGATATCTGGTAATCAAGGGGGGGCTTGCCTGGTTGCTCTGGCAAGAGAGAGGGGTCGTCAACACCGTAGTCGTACGGGGTAGCAACGGCGTCGGTCTCGGTGTCTAGAGAGAGAAGAGGGGGAAGAAACAATAAATATAATGGAAGCATATGCATAGTGAAGCATGACATGACAAGAAACGACGCTAGGCGTGCCCTAACGTGGTATGAGGTGGTACCGGTTAAGGGGGGAAACATCCGGGAAAGTATTCCCGGTGTTTCGTGATTTCGGGCAGAGGAGCCGGAGGGGGAAAGTTGCGGGTTCGATAGGTTAGGGGTGTGTGGCGGACGAACGGACTGCGTATCTGGATTCGTCTCGTCGTTCTGAGCAACTTTCATGTTGAAAATATTTTAATCCGAGTTACGGATTAAAAGATATGATTTTCTAAAGATTTTATTAATTTCTGGAATTTAATTAATTAATTATTTAATTTGAAAAATGAATTTATGACGTCAGCATGATGTCATGCTGACGTCAGCAGTCAACAGGGTTGACTTGGTCAACCTGACAGGTGGGTCCCGTTCGTCATACTCTGTTAGTTAATTAACAATAGTTAATTAGGTTAATTAGCCATTAGGTTAATTAATCAGGATTAATTAAATTAAGTATTTACTTAATTAATTAATTAATATTTTAATTATCATTTATTTTTATTTTTAACGTTCTGGGGGGGCCTGCGGTCAGTGGCATGGCCGGTCCAGTCAGCAAGGCTGACCGGGTCAACAGGCCGGCCGGGCCCCTAGTGCCCACGGGTCAGTGACCCAGGGGTGGCCCCAGGTCGGCCACGTCGGCGGCCGGCGTTGGGGAGCTCCGGGGAGCGTTCCCGCGGCGGAGGGGCGCCGGACCTCGCCGGGATTCGTCGTCCGGCGGCAAAAATGGCCGCGGGCGGGTGCGTTCGAACGTGGAGAGGATGCCGCGTCCAACGGGGGCAGAGGCACGGCCGGACTTGGCCGGAAACGACGCCGGCGAGCGGCGGAGGCGGCGGTGGGATTCGGGACCGCGTCGGGATCGCACTACGGGGCTAACGGGAAGGCCAGGGGGGCTGCGCGACGCGCTGAGCACAAGGGGCTCGGCCCCGTGACCATTTGGTCACTGGAAGGGCGCCGGCGACGAGATCCGCGACGGGGGCGCTCGGGTACGGAGGGGAACGAGGGGGAAGAGGAGGTGGGGCCTCGACCGAGCGGAGGAGGCACGAGGGGAGGGGGTACGTGGGGCGCGGTGAGCCGGCGCGAGCCGGAGCGCGACGAGCGCGGCGCCGGAGCGAGCTCCGGCCATGGCGACCGAGCGCGGGGGTCGACCCCTACGGCTACAGAGCGAAGCAGGGGAGGGAAGAGCTCACGGGGGGGCGCGTGGGGTCTCGGAAGCGGACTCGGGGGCGGTCGGGGGCGTCCGGCGATGCGGATCCGGCGAGGTGGGAGTCGGGGACGGTCCCGAGGCGACGAGGGGGGGGTCGGGCGTCCTGCGCGGTCGGTCGGGGAGGAGGGGAGGAGGACGAGCGCCGGTGGGGTGGGGCGCTGGCGTCGGGGGCGACGGGATCGGGCGGATCCCGATCCAGATCGGCGGGGGAGGGAGGAGAAGGGGATCGGGGGGGAATGGGGTGTCGGCTAGGGTTTCCGCCGACCGGGGGGGTTATGGGAGTGAGGGGGTGGGCCGGGCCAGGGGCTGGCCGGCTGGGCCAGGTGGGCTTGGCCCAGTTTGGCCAGGGGGGGGGGGTTCCTCTCCTTTGTTTTATTTTTCTTTTCTTAATTTATTTTCTCTTCTGTTTTATTTCATTTTAAAATATTCAGACACCTTATAAAAATGTGTGCACCCCACCATAATTAACCTTGTAATATTTGACAACCACCGAACATTTTTGTTTTAATTTTTGAAAACTTTTATTGTTTTCTTTTATTTAAATTTTGAACTTGTTTCGGTTCTGAACTATCGAGAGTTTACCACAGTAACCGTGGTGACGTGGCATCATTAGCGGGGAATCACTGTAGCTTAATTATCCGGGCGTCACAGCTAATCTCGGCAAAGCCAGCCAGTAGGAGGCTGACACATGTCTGTGAAGGAAATATGCCCTAGAGGCAATAATAAAGTTATTATTTATTTCCTTATATCATGATAAATGTGTATTATTCATGGTAGAATTGTATTAACCGGAAACATTATACATGTGTGAATACATAGACAAACTTAGTGTCACTAGTATGCCTCTACTTGACTAGCTCGTTAATCAAAGATGGTTATGTTTCCTAACCATAAACAAAGTGTTGTTATTTGATTAACGAGGTCACATCATTAGTTGAATGATCTGATTGACATGACCCATTCCATTAGCTTAGCACCCGATCGTTTAGTATGTTGCTATTGCTTTCTTCATGACTTATACATGTTCCTATGACTATGAGATTATGCAACTCCCGTTTACCAGAGGAACACTTTGTGTGCTACCAAACGTCACAACGTAACTAGGTGATTATAAAGGAGCTCTACAGGTGTCTCCAAAGGTAGATGTTGGGTTGGCGTATTTCGAGATTAGGATTTGTCACTCCGATTGTCGGAGAGGTATCTATGGGCCCTCTCGGTAATGCACATCACATAAGCCTTGCAAGCATTGCAACTAATGGGTTAATTGCGGGATGATGTATTACAGAACGAGTAAAGAGACTTGCCGGTAACGAGATTGAACTAGGTATTGGATACCGACGATCAAATCTCGGGCAAGTAACATACCGATGACAAAGGGAACAATGTATGTTGTTATGCGGTCTGACCGATAAAGATCTTCGTAGAATATGTAGGAGCCAATATGGGCATCCAGGTCCCGCTATTGGTTATTGACCAGAGACGTGTCTCGGTCATGTCTACATTGTTCTCGAACCGTAGGGTCCGCACGCTTAACGTTACGATGACAGTTATTATGAGTTTATGCATTTTGATGTACCGAAGTTAGTTCGGAGTCCCGGATGTGATCACGGACATGACGAGGAGTCTCGAAATGGTTGAGACATAAAGATTGATATATTGGACGGCTATATTCGGACACCGGAAGTGTTCCGGGTGATTTCGGAGAAAACCGGAGTACCGGAAGGGTTACCAGAACCCTCCGGGGAAGTAATGGGCCTTATTGGGCCTTAGGGGAGAGAGAGGGCTGCAGCCTAGGAGGTGGCGCCCCCCCCCCCCCCACATGGGGAGTCCGAATTGGACTAGGGAGGGGGCGGCCCCTCTTTCCCTCTCCCTCTCCCCTTCTTTCCTTCCCCCTTAGGGTTTCCTAATTGGATTAGGAAAGGGGAGTCCTACTCCCACTAGGAGGAGGACTCCCCCTCCTCTTGGCGCGCCCCATAGGGCCGGCCGGCCTCCCCCTTGCTCCTTTATATACGGGGGCAGGGGGCACCCTAGGACACACAAGTTGATCTTTGAGATCGTTCCTTAGCCGTGTGCGGTGCCCCCTGCCACCATATTCCACCTCGATCATATCGTTGTAGTGCTTAGGCGAAGCCCTGCGTCGGTAGAACATCAAGATCGTCACCACGCCATCGTGCTGACGGAACTCCTCCCCGAAGCTTTGCTGGATCGGAGCCCGGGGATCGTCATCGAGCCGTACGTGTGCTAAGAACTCGGAGGTGCCGGAGTAACGGTGCTTGGATCGGTCGGATCGGGAAGAAGACGTACGACTACTTCCTCTACGTTGTGTCAACTCTTCCGTTGCGATCTACAAGGGTACGTAGATCATGCTCTCCCCCTCGTTGCTATGCATCACCATTATCTTGCGTGTGCGTAGGAAATTTTTAAAATTACTACGTTCCCCAACAGTCTGCTCCTGACATGTGGGACCAGGCGAACAGGCCGAGGGCCACCTTTGCCGAGAGCTGCTCTCGGCCAAGCCTATCAGTAGGAGGCTGACACGTGTCAGTTCTTGACATGTGGGACCAGGCGAACAGGCTGAGGGCCAACTTTGCCGAGAGCTACTCTTGGCAAAGCCATCCAGTAGGAGGCTGACATGTGTCAGCTCCTAACCTGTGGGACGAGGCGAACAGGCCGAGGGCCAACTTTGCCGAGAGCCACTCTCGGCAAAGCCACCCAGTAGGAGGCTGACACGTGTCAGGTGCTGACATGTGGGACCAGGCGAATAGGCCGAGGGCCAACTTCGCCGAGAGCCACTCTCGGCAAAGCCACCTAGTAGGTGGCTGACACGTGTCAGCTCCTGACATGTGGGACCAGGCGAATAGGCCGAGTGCCCTCTTTGCCGAGCTCCGCTCTCGGAAAATGGAGCCAATAGCAGGCTGACACATGTCAGCTTTCGACACGTGGGGTGAGGGAGTCCTGGATTAGGGGGTCTCCGGACATCCGGACTATATCCTTTGTCTGGACTGTTGGACTATGATGATACAAGATTGAAGACTTCGTCTCGTGTCCGGATGGGACTCTACTTGGCGTGGAAGGCAAGCTAGGCAATACGAATATGTATATCTCCTCCTTTGTAACCGACCTTGTGTAACCCTAGCCCCCTCCTGTGTCTATATAAACCGGAGGGTTTTAGTCCGTAGGACAACATACAATCATACCATAGGCTAGCTTCTAGGGTTTAGCCTCTCCGATCTCGTGGTAGATCAACTCTTGTACTACTCATATTATCAAGAATAAATCAAGCAGGACGTAGGGTTTTACCTCCATCAAGAGGGCCCAAACCTGGGTAAAACGTCGTGTCCCCTGCCTCCTGTTACCATCCGCCTTAGACGCACAGTTCGGGACCCCCTACCCGAGATCCACCGGTTTTGACACCGACATGGGGCCATGAGAAACAGGCCGAGGGCCCTCTTTGCCAAGAGCCACGCTCGGCAAACCGAGCCAATAGGGGAGGGCCACGTCACTTCTTCTAAAAGCCGTGAAAACACTTTGCCGAGAGCCACCGTCGGCAATCCTTTTTCGTTTACCGAGAGGCCTCTCGGTAAAGGATAATAACCTATAGGCCTCTCGGCAATCCTTTTTCGTTTACCGAGAGGCCTCTTGGTAAAGTTGCCAGGAGGGCTACAGGTTATTATCCTTTACCTCTCGGTAAAGTTGCCAGGAGGGCTATAGGTTATTATCCTTTACCGAGAGGCCTCTCGGTAAAAGGTGCATTCTGGTCCAGTTTCACAGTCATTGACGAGAGCGGCCCTCAACAATGGTGTGCCCAGGAGCCTTTTTCCATGTTTCAGTTTCTTTCCTACAGCGAAACATATACAACAGCATATAGTTCATCACACATAGAACATGTCACATATAGGCATCACTGAACAAAAGAAGCAATGATTGATTCTGAAAAACATTCCACATAAAAGCAATAGACCACAAGTTTACAAGTCTCAAGATACAAGAGTTCTCAACATACAAGGCACAGTTTCAAACATAACATAACATGAAGTTCACGCGATTTTGGAGATCGGAGTGATAACATCAACATTAGAAGGCATCATTCTGTTTGCTGCCCCAACTCCATCAACCGGAGTGATAACATCAACATTAGAAGGCATCATTCCCTTTGCTGCCCCAACTCCACCAACTTGAGGTGGAACTACCGGAACATTGTTCGACCCTTGTGATGGGTTGAGCTGTGATGGATTGACCCAATAGTGAGATGAATGCATATGGTAATGCCGAAAATGGTGATAGAAATAGTTTGAACGAAACTCACAATGTTCCACTCTGGCGTCGGTGGCATCTTTGGCACTGGTTGGCCTTGCATGGAATAAAGATTGGCCACCATATGTTGTAAAGACTTCACTAGATCATCTTGTGCCTTCAGCTTGGTCCGCTTTTCATCTCGTTCTTTCTCGGTGTCAATCGCGAGATGACAGACCAAGTCTAGGCTCGTTCTGTCACGGGATCACCCACCGAAGATTCTGCCTCGGGGACGGACGCAGCCGGTCCTCGACGTTCCCGCCCGTGTGTGTGGTTTGTGAGGCACGTGCCACGTCAAGGACGTGCGTTGCTTATTCAAATAGCACACTACCCCTGCATGCATATGCATGGGCGACACGCATGTAGGGGTGCCCCCCCCCCCCCCCCCCCGGCGGTCTCCATATCGAGCACCCATCCGGTGGCCCCGGCGGTCTAGGGCGTTATTCGGCACCGAGAGGGTGTAGTCCACAGTGAATAACTGTTTCTCCGTGTTAATTAGTGCATGTCAATGGCGAAAGGGGGAAGAGAACAGAGGTGGGGGGTGGGCGAGTGACTGCGGGTAGGACTAACTGCGGAAGTGGGATTTGAGGGACGGAAAGATAGGGTTCAATGGTGAAAATGGGTTGTGGGCCCAATAATATGTTTTATTAGGGAAACTGTTTTATTATACATTCGGTTTTTGTTCAATGTGATGTAACTAGTAAAAAAAAGAGTTTCACTTTGATGCATGAGCAACGAATGGAAACGTTTGAAAGCATAAACACAAATTTACAGCGCCACCGTCTAATTACTCCTACGTACGTCTTACAGTATATATAGGTCGAGTCTGAGAGAGAAACAAATCAGACGACGACGACCATGGCTGCTCTCCAAGCTCTCTCCTCCGCCCTCGTCCTCCTGCTCCTCGCGCAGCACGCGCGCACGGCGAGGGCGAGCACGCTGGAGGACACGTGCAGGCTCGTCGCCACCGGCTCCTGGGAGGCCGCGCACGACTACGACTTGTGCGTGAAGACGCTGGGGGCGGACCCGGCGAGTGCGACGGCCGACGAGCTCGGCCTCGTCGTCATCGCGGTGAGGATCGCCGGGGCGACCGCCAAGGCCACCGGCGACCGCATCGCCCTGCTGCAGGCCGCCGAGACGTCGCCCCGGCGGCGGCTGGTTCTGGAACAGTGCGTCAAGGACTACGCCTTGACCGTGCGCCGGCTGGGGCGCGCCGCCAGGGACTTGGCCGCGGGCGGGGACGAGGACATGCTGACGGAGGCGGCCACCCTGCTGGAGCAGGTTCGTGGCACGCCGGTGCGCTGCGACAAGGCGTTTCTCTTCCGGGCCGGCGAGAGGACGCCGCTGACCGACGCAGACCACGAGCTCAACGGCGTGAGCTGGCTGGCGTTGAAAATCTTGCGGCATTGCTTAAACAACGGGGCAAAATGAGCGAGTAGCATGAGGCCTTCTTCTACCTCCGGAAGAAAAATGATCATCTTTCCGGACAGCAAAACTTGTGATGTGCAACAATATAATGAGTAATAATATAACTTGACAATTTCCAATGGAGATTGTAGAACGCTGTGGTCTTATCGGTATTTATCTTATTTCAAAAATGAAGCTGAAGATTTTCTCTGATTCACAATAGTTCAGATCAGGCGAGGAAGGTTACAGTTCGATTCGCAAAAATGGCAATCCTACTCTAGACCTTTTTTCACTTTCAGTTGTCCTCAACCAAAATTCTACTGCTTGGCCTGGCCTGAACTGAAGCATCTAAAAAAACGGAGGAGGCCGAAAGAGAGCTTTACATACAGCTCGATCAGACGGAGAGCTGTCCCTCCGCTGGCTCGGCGACCTTGGGCTTCGGCTTGGGCTTCTCGACGACGATCGCTTGCGTGGTGAGGACCATTCCGGACACCGAGGCGGCGTTCTGGAGCGCGCATCTCGTCACCTTGGCGGGGTCGATGACGCCCGACTCGATCAGGTTCTCGTACTTGTCGGTCATCGCGTTGTAACCCATCTCCCACTCGCTCTCCTTGATCTTCTCGATCACAACCTCCCCTTCCACTCCGGCATTGTTGGCAATCAGTGACGCCGGTGCTTGCAATGCCTGCAGAAACAACACACTACTGTAAGGACAGTACACAGGTGTTATTCCACATTTCTAGAAATATACATCCCAGCAAGTACCAAGTATTGCGGCTCGCATCCTTAGTCTTAAACCTTATTCAGTTAGAACATCAACTTTTAACATGTCTAACTATCCTAAATGATTGTCCTTAGCTGCATTCTCTATCAGTATAGAACTATAGACAAGCATGTGTGGAACATACCATTATCAGGTTAGTTTTCTGGTAAATGCAGTTTCTACCATCTGGTTGCCATGAAAGAGATTGATGTAATTCAACCCATTAACATATTGATGTCTAAGCAAGTTACCTTCTGAATGATGTCAGCACCAAGGCGCTCATCATGGTCTTCGATGGTTTCTTTGATCGCGGGGACGTAAGTAGACAGGTGCACATATGCCGCACCACCACCGGGAACAATGCCCTCCTCGATAGCTGCAAAGGTGGCATTCTTCGCATCCTCAATCCGCAGCTGACGGTCCTCGAGCTCTGTCTCGGTTGTTGCTCCAACCTTTATGACGGCCACACCACCAGAAAGCTTGGCGATTCTCTCAGCCAGTTTCTCTGAGTCATAGATGGAATCAGTTTCAGAAAGCTCCTTCTTTAGCTGTGCAACCCTGGCCTGGATCTCGTCTTTGCTAGCCGCATCTGCTATGAGGGTTGTTGTAGTCTGATGGATTGTGATTTTCCTTGCTGTCCCAAGTTGGTCTACTGTCGCATTCTCAACCAACAGACCAAGATCCTTCGCCAGGTACTCAGCGCCTGAAAGTAGTTTTAGGATAAGTAAATGTTTAAGAAATCGTGGAAGATAACAGGAAAAAAAAAGGGTACTCCCTGTAAACAAAACTAAGAAGGAAAAGAACGCCAGTATTGGTTGCAGGACGAACCTGTCACGATGGCAATATCCTGAAGGACAGCCTTCCGCCGCTCACCAAAACTTGGAGCTTTGATCGCCGCAACATTAATAATACCCCTGAGCTTGTTAACAACAAGAGTTGCCAAAGCTTCACCAGTAATGTCCTCAGCTACAATAAACAGCGGGCATCTCAACTGTGTAGTCTGCTCCAGAAGTGGAATGATTTCCTTTATGCTTGTGATCTTCTGATCAGTTATAAGAACTCTAGCGTTCTCAAACTCCACAATAGATTTCTCAAGGTTTGTCACAAATTGAGGGGAAATGTAGCCTCGGTCAATCTGCGTCGAAATTTAAGAAAGCTTCAGGAAGAGAGAGAATGTGACAGCATATATGCATTGACATATAATATGTAAAAATGTGAAGCTGCTTATTGATATAAAGGAGATGAAAATACAGGCTGAATTTTCAACAAACCTCCATTCCTTCTTCAACATCAACAGTAGTCTCAAAAGATGAAGACGACTCGATCGAAAGGACACCATCTGGGCCCACTTTGTCAATGGCATCAGCAATCATGGCTCCAATAAGTTCATCGTTACCAGCAGAGATAGAGGCAACAGCTGTAATACAGACCACGATCCAAGTTAGGCAACTATTATCTGATTAATCCTCAGACAAAGGCAACAGCCGTACTAAATAACAGACGTCAAATTAGGTGCCTATCATCTGAACCCTTTTTTTAACTCAAAGCTCACTTTGAAAAAGACCCATACCAACCTCGTTGTCACAGGGCTAAGCTATCTATAATAGGAAATACAATGTAGAACATGAGAGAAACAACAATCACCTTTGATATCACCACTGCCCTTGACTGGTCTAGCTTTTCTTTCAAGCTCTTCAATAAGACCCTGGACAGTTTTGTCTATTCCTTTCTTAAGTGATACAGGGTTTGCACCAGAAGTTACACTCAAAATACCCAGCTTGATGATTTCTCGAGCAAGGACACAAGCAGTCGTAGTCCCATCACCAGCAGAATCATTGGTCTTACTAGCAACCTTCAATCATGAATAAGTGGACAACGTGCATTAGGAATTGTGATTGCTGGAATAAGATAAGAATATAATATACATCTTAATAAAAAGCAGGTCACCTCACGAATCAGAGCTGCACCGGCATTTTCCATTGGGTTAGCTAGCTCAATAGCACGGGCGATGGTAACACCATCGTTCACCACTTTGGGGTTGCCATACTCATCCAGCACTACGTTCCTCCCTGTAAAACATCCACAGGTTAGAACTTGCATGACAAAAATCTGCAATTCAACACCAAAATTTATTCTTCCTTTTTAGAAAATGAAAAAAAAATGATCCTTGCCTCCACATTGATGCCAATCGGCGAACAAAAATTAAGTAGCTTGTCAATTCCATTTTATTCAGTATGAAAAGCTTTTACTATTGGTATTTATGCAAATAATACGAAATGTGTGTGTGCGCGCGAGGGCGTGCTAGGTGTTGTTTGGTCTTAGTATTGCTTTGTACTCTTATAACAAGTCCTAGATTCTACTCCTTCCGTCCCAAAATAAGTGTCTCAAGCTTAGTACAACTTTGTACTAAGGTTAGTATAAAGTTGAGACAGTTATATATTTTGGGACGGAGGGAGTATATAACACTCTTGTGCAAACAGTGTGAAAGAAATCTAGAAAGATAGGTTGTGTTCCATCTTGGTACCCCTCAGAGTCTAAAACTGTTTCTAGATTGTACGATTATTGATTGGAATTCCTTAACTATACATGTTTCAATTCAGTCCATGCTTGTGGCATATTTTGTACAGTACTCTGTTTTAATTCAGAGTCTTGCAGCCCAGTAAGCATTATGCACCATGACCAACTCAAACCCCAAAATAACAATGTTCATGACTCGATGCTATTTTGTGGCTCTGTTAACTCAAAATTGGGTCACACAACAGACCGCGGCATGCAGAAGACGCCGATGAAATGAACAATTAGCTAGCGCGCAGTCAGGTTTGGCAGCAGATACTGAGCATGTGGAACTTTCTGACAACCTTATCATGAAGCTAGCTAGGGGGCACAACAGTAACGCAGAAAAGCTAGTGGTTCAGGCATGAAATGCGAGTTGCAATCTGTTAGAGGCGGCTGAGCATCACCTCGCGGGCCGAGGGTGACGCCGACGGCGCTGGCGAGCTTCTCGACGCCGGCCTGGAGCGCGGCGCGGGACTTCTGGTCGAAGGCGATTTCCTTGGCGTCCGCGCGCACCACCAGCCGCGACGAGCGGCCGTTCTTGGACCTCCTCAGCCTCCCCTGCTCATTACACCCAACAGCACAGGTCACAAACCGAGCCCAATTTCACATCAACCCGGGGAGAAAAATGGGGACAAATCCGAGCAGGCAATCACAACTTCGCAGGAACACACAATTCATGGAACAAATACATGCCAGAATTCGGGCAATGAGGCCACGGATTGAGGGGCGGAGCAGGGGAATGCGGGACCGTGCAGAGGAACGGCGCGTGAGAGAGGGGCGGGCCGGGGTTACCTGGGAGGAGAAGGAGCGGAGGAGGGAGGCGGTGGAGATGGCGTTGGCCGACGCCATTGGAGGCGGGGGTAGGGGGGCGGGAGCTGGTGCTGCGCTGAGGATAAGGTGGAGGCAGGGGGGAGGGGAGGGGCTTGATGAGGCAGAGGGGTGAGGCGGGTTTAGGGATGAGGTTGGTTGTGTGGCTTTATATGGAGCTCCAACGGAGGGAGGGGTTTGGTTTGGGCTTTGGAGGGAGGGAAGAGGGGTTGAGGCGTCTCCAGAGTCTTCACCATGTTTTGTTAGATTGTTAGAGGGGGTATTTTTTGTCATGTGTGCGGATGAAAATGGTGCGGATTTGGAATTTGTTTTTGAAAATGGTTTTTGTCATGGATGTGGACATGTAAATTTGTATTCGCAAAGAAGATGATGCGGAGCTTTCCTTCTTTTCTTTTCTTTTCTTTTTTTGAACAAGAACAATATGGAAATCCCTCTGCCGTGTCATTTTCATTTATAATCAGATATGATAAGAGCATCTTCAATAGAATATGCAGATTTAAAGATTTATAATCAGATTTACGTCTTCAAAAGGTGCCTTCATATCTAAAAAAAAGGCAACCCCAACAGAAGATTTATAATGGAGATGTAGAACACCAACTCCAATAAAAGATGCAAATGGAGATGTAACACTATACTTCAGCTAGTACTTCACTGAAAATGGTGCCATATCAAATATGGGCGGAGTTTGATCATGTGTACAGATGAAAATGGTTTGTATCATAAATGTAGACATGTAAATTTGTATCCGCAAAGAAAATGATGCGGAGCTTTCTTTTTTTTCTAACAAAAACCAAATTAAAATTATGCTTGAAGAAGTCGTCTCTCACACAGGTGTGCGATTTGTGAAGTCACCCGCAAGGATTTCATGTGCAGCAGCAGTCGCCGCCGCAAGGAAACTTTGGGTCCCTCGTCTCCAGCTGCCATATGGGCACTGAGAGGTGGTGTGACCTCGGGTCTTCACGAGTTCTATGTTCTTCCTCAACTTCTAGTGATTATCATATTTTGCGAGAATAAAATTATTGTCGTTCTTTTGACGGTGGCATGAGGTTAAAGAGTTTTATATGCATGGGATGTGCTAAAAAACGGAACCATTCCTTTGAGTCTAGATACTCCAGCAGCCAATATTCATAATTTTCATGAAAAAAATCAACATGGATATCTATTCTTGGCATCAGTGACCATGTCATAAAATATTGATATTAGGCCAATGCCCCACCAAAAGCCTTGAGTGAATGGGTAGTCAAAGAAAAGAAGCATTATGTCTTCCATATGGCAGTCATGGCAGAGGGCACATATTGTGGAATCAAGATGAAAACTTTTCCAGATTAATAGCTCGCATTTGTTGACTCTGTCATTGAAGAGCAGGCAACAGAAATATTTATGCTTGGGAAGACAACATGTTTCCATATCCACTTAATAGGTTGGGGAGTACCAACCAGAGTAGAGTATACCTTTTAGTGCATTATTTTTCATCTCCCCATAAGAATCTTCATGCATCATAATTATCCAGTGATCTCACATTGTCCAAGACTGCTGAAAGGTTATGGAATTGCTGATGGGCAGTGATGGACAAGGGAAGCTGGAATAGGTTACAGTAATCTTTGAATATTTTTACCATTACAACTGGACAAATTTCTCATCGAATGCAAAAGAATGTAGTTTAGGTAAAGATCTCAGCATGATGTGACCCTTCTAGATATCTTTCCAGAGCAGAACAATATCTCCTTTTCCCACAATACTAGAGGCAACCCCATTGTATAATTCAGTCAAACTGAGGCAATACCTCCACCAGAAGGATCCTCTAAGGCTACAACATGTGGCATACAACTGTGGAGTAATGAGCCTGCCATATTAATTTAACCCAAGGGACGATAGTATGTAGGAAAACCCTTAGAGCATGGTTAATAGTATAGCCAACTACCGGCTATATGAAGTTGCGATGTCACATATAGTCAACCTAATAGCCAACATGTATAGTAGCAAGTTGCTAAGAAGTAGTACTTTATTAATACATGGCCCACTTTACATCCTCACAATGTTTCTTGGAGCTCGTGCTACAGCCGGCTCTTAATCTGCAGCCCGCTTCTCTTCTCTCTCCCATTCTCTCTCATCCAACTCAGCTAAAATATAATAGTTTAATACTTACAGCCTGCTGACTGTACCTTATTATACTTGCTTTTATAGGAATAGTATGTTAGTTGAGTGGGACCATTTCTGGACATTGGCGCTATTATGGCAAAATAGTGATACGTCCATTTTGCATCATGCTTTTATATCAATATTTATTGCATTATGGGTTGTTATTACACATTATGTCACAATACTTATGCCTATTCTCTCTTATTTTACAAGGTTTACATAAAGAGGGAGAATGCCGGCAGCTGGGATTCTGGCTGGAAAAGGAGCAAACATTAGAGACCTATTCTGCACAGCTCCAAAAGTCCTGAAACTTCATGGATGATGTTTTCCAAATATATAAAAAACATTGAGCGTAAGAACTTCACCAGGGGGGCCACACCCTGCCCACGAGGGTGGGGGGCGCGCCCTACCCCCCTGGGCACGCCCCCTACCTCATGGCCCCCCTGGTGGCCCTCCGGTGACCATCTTCTGCTATATGGACTCTTTCGATGGGACAAAAATCATAAGCCATCTTCTTGGACGAAACTCCGCCGCCACGAGGCGGAACCGATCTAGGGTTCTGGCGGGGCTGTTCTGCCGGGGAAATTTCCCTCTCGGAGGGGGAAATCATCGCCATCGTCATCACCAATGCTCCTCTCATCGGGAGAGGGCAATCTCCATCAACATCTTTATCAGCACCATCTCATCTCAAAACCCTAGTTCATCTCTTGTACCCAATTCTTGTCTCCAAGTCCGGGATTGGTGCTAGTAGGTTGCTAGTAGTGTTAATTACTCCTTGTAGTTGATGCTAGTTGGTTTAATTGGTGGAAGATCATATGTTCAGATCCTATATGCACATTAATACCCCTCTGATTATGAACATGTTTATGCTTTGTGAGTAGTTACTTTTGTTCTTGAGGACATGGGAGAAGTCTTGTTATTAGTAGTCATGTGAATTTGGTATTCGTTCGATATTTTGATGAGATGTATGTTGTCTCTCCTCTAGTGGTGTTATGTGAACGTCGACTACATGACACTTCACCATTGTTTGGGCCTAGAGGAAGGCATTGGGAAGTAATAAGTAGATGATGGGTTGCTAGAGTGAAAGAAGCTTAAACCCTTGTTTATGCGTTGCTTCGTAAGGGGCTGATTTGGATCCATATGTTTCATGATATGGTTAGGTTTACCTTAATACTTTTGTTGTATTTGCGGATGCTTGCAATAGAGTTTGTCTAGGCTTGTCCTTTGCTACAAAAGGATTGGGCCACCTTGCTGCACGTTATTTACTTTTGTTACTTGTTGCTCGTTACAAACTATCCTATCACAAAACTATCTGTTACCACTTCTTTCAGTACTTGCAGAGAATACTGATGACCCACAAGTATAGGGGATCTAACGTAGTCCTTTCGATAAGTAAGAGTGTCGAACCCAACGAGGAGCAGAAGGAAATGATAAGCGGTTTCTAGCAAGGTATTCTATCCAAGTACTGAAATAAGTGGTAACAGATAGTTTTGTGATAAGATAATTTGTAACGAGCAACAAGTAACAAAAGTAAATAAGGTGTAGCAAGGTGGCCCAATCCTTTTTGTAGCAAAGGACAAGCCTGGACAAACTCTTATATGATGTAAAGCGCTCCCGAGGACACATGGGAATATCGTCAAGCTAGTTTTCATCACGCTCATATGATTCACGTTCGGTACTTTGATAATTTTGTATGTGGGTGGACCGGTGCTTGGGTGCTGCCCTTACTTGGACAAACATCCCACTTATGATTAACCTCTATTGCAAGCGTCCCCAAATACAACAAAAGTATTAAGGTAAACCTAACCATAGCATGAAACATATGGATCCAAATCAGCCCCTTACAAAGCAACGCATAAACTAGGGTTTAAGCTTCTGTCACTCTAGCAACCCATCATCTACTTATTACTTCCCAATGCCTTCCTCTAGGCCCAAACAATGGTGAAGTGTCATGTAGTCGACGTTCACATAACACCACTAGAGGAGTGACAACATACATCTCATCAAAATATCGAACGAATACCAAATTCACATGACTACTAATAGCAAGACTTCTCCCATGTCCTCAGGAACAAAAGTAACTACTCACAAAGCATAAACATGTTCATAATCAGAGGGGTATTAATGTGCATATAGGATCTGAACATATGATCTTCCACCAATTAAACCAACTAGCATCAACTACAAGGAGTAATTAACACTACTAGCAACCTACTAGCACCAATCCCGGACTTGGAGACAAGAATTGGATACAAGAGATGAACTAGGGTTTGAGATGAGATGGTGTTGATGAAGATGTTGATGGAGATTGCCCTCTCCCGATGAGAAGAGCGTTGGTGATGACGATGGCGATGATTTCCCCGTCTGGGGGGGGGGGGGAGTTTCCCCGGCAGAACAGCCCCGCCAGAACCCTAGATTGGTTCTGCCAAGGTTCCGCCTCGTGGCGGCGGAGTTTCGTCCGAGAAGATGGCTTATGATTTTTTTCCATCGAAAGAGTCCATATAGCAGAAGATGGTCACCGGAGGGCCACCAGGAGGCCCACGAGGTAGGGGGGCGCGCCCCCACCCTCGTAGGCAGGGTGTGGCCCCCCTGGTGAAGTTCTTGAGCTCAATGTTTTTTATATATTTGGAAAACATCATTCGTGAAGTTTCTGGAGTTTTGGAGCTGTGCAGAATAGGTCTGTAATATTTGCTCATTTTCCAGCCAGAATCCCAGCTGCCAGCATTCTCCCTCTTTATGTAAACCTTATAAAATAAGAGAGAATAGGCATAAGTATTCTGACATAATGTGTAATATCAGCCCATAATGCAATAAATATTGATATAAAAGCATGATGCAAAATGGACGTATCAACTCCCCCAAGCTTAGACCTCGCTTGTCCCAAGCGAAAAGTCAAAATCGAAAAATATGTCCATATGTTTAGAGATGAAGGTGTCGATAAAAATAAAATACGGACATGAGAGCATCATGATCATTCTTAGAACAGCAACTTATATAATTCTTGTCATATGATTTCTTATGCTAGAGTAATAATTCAATCACAATATCAAGTATGAATCGTAAACTTCATTGAAAACTAACAAACTATAATCTCAGTCATCGAAGTAATTGCAATTTAACATAACATAGGAAAGAGTCAATGTATAAGAGCTTTTCAGCAAGTCCACATACTCAACTATCATATAATCTTTCACAATTGCTGACACTCACACAATACTTATGGGTATGGAGTTTTAATCAGACACAGAGAAAGACAGGGGCTTATAGTTTTTGCCTCCCAACGTTTTACCTCAAGGGTAATGTCAACAGTAATAGTTCATGAAAACCCACATCCAATTAGCCATATATACCAGGATCTTTCCAACATATTGTGCTTGCCAAAGGATAAAATGTAAAAAGGAAGGGTGAAGATCACCATGACTCTTATGCAATGTAGAAGATAAAAGTAAAAGATAGGCCCTTCGCAGAGGGAAGCAGAGGTTGTCATGCGCTTTTGTGGATAAATGCACAAAATTCTAATGCAAAAGAACGTCACTTTATATTGCCGATCAAAATAAGTGTCCTGTAAGAAAACGGAGTCCGGAGAGCACACAAGGTGCCCATGAGGTAGGGGGCGCGCCCAGGGGGTAGGGCGCGCCCTCCACCCTCGTGGATCCCTCGTGTCCCTTCCGGACTGCTGCTTATTTTTCTATTTTTCTAAATATTCCAAAACGGAGAAATATTGCCTTAAAAACTGTTTTGGAGTCGGTTTACTTACCGTACCACATACCTATTCCTTTTCGGAGTCTGGAACATTCCAGAAAGTGTCCCTTATGTATTCCTCCGGGGTTATGGTTTCAATAACATTGGTTTCAAAATTTATGGGATTACCTGAGATATAATTTTTGATTCTTTGACCATTTACCACCATCGGATTTGTGCCTTCGAAGTTGTTGATTTTTATGGCACCGGAACGGTAGACCTCCTCGATAACGTAGGGACCTTCCCATTTAGAGAGAAGTTTTCCTGCAAAAAATCTTAAACAAGAGTTGTATAGCAATACATAATCACCTACATTAATATCACGCTTTTGTATTCTTTTATCATGCCACCTTTTAACTTTTTATTTAAACAACTTGGCATTTTCGTAGGCTTGGGTTCTCCATTCATCAAGTGAGTTGATATCAAATAACCTCTTCTCACCGGCAAGTTCAAAATCATAATTTAGTTCTTTAATAGCCCAATAAGCCTTGTGTTCTAGTTCGAGAGGTAAGTGACATGCTTTTCCATAGACCATTTTATACGGAGGCATACCCATAGGATTTTTATATGCAGTTCTATAGGCCCATAATACATCATCAAGTTTCTTGGACCAATTCTTTCTGGACCTATTAACAGTCTTTTGCAAAATTAATTTGAGTTCTCTATTACTCAATTCTACTTGACCACTAGACTGAGGGTGACAATGGGATGCAATTCTATGACTAACATCATATTTAGTAAGCATTTTACGGAAAGCACCATAAATAAAATGTGAACCACCATTAGTCATTAAATATCTAGGGACTCCAAACCTTGGAAAGATAACTTCTTTAAGCATTTTAATAGAAGTGTTATGATCAGCACTACTAGTTGGAATAGCTTCTACCCACTTAGTAATGTAATCAACAACAACTAAAATATGTGTATAACAATTAGAGGAAGGAAAAGGTCCCATATAGTCAAAGCCGCAAACATCAAATGGTTCAATAACAAGTGAATAATTCATAGGCATTTCTTGAAATCTACTAATATTACCAATTCTTTGTCATTCATCACAAGATAAGACAAACTTATGGGCATCCTTGAAGAGAGTAGGCCAATAAAAACCAGATTGTAGTACCTTCTGTGCAGTTCTATCTCCAGCATGGTGCCCTCCATAAGCTTCGGAGTGACACTTACGTAGGATCTGTTCCTATTCATGCTCAGGTACACAATGTCTAATAACACCATCTACTCCTTCTTTATAAAGATGTGGGTCATCCCAAAAGTAATGCCTCAAATCGTAGAAGAACTTTTTTTTGATGGTATGTGAAACTAGGTGGTATAAACTTAGCAACAATATAATTAGCATAATCAACATACCATGGAGCAGTATGAGAAGCATTTATGACATTTAATTGCTCATCAGGAAAGCTATCATCAATAGGTAGTGGGTCATCAAGCACATTTTCTAATCTAGACAAGTTCTCTGCAATGGGGTTCTCGGCTCCTTTTTTATCAACAATATGTAAATCAAATTCTTGAAGCAAGAGAACCCATCTAATAAGTCTAGGTTTAGCATCTTTCTTTTCCATAAGATATTTAATAGCAGCATGATTAGTGTGAATAGTTACTTTAGAATCAACAATATAAGGTCTAAACTTATCACAGGCAAATACAACTACTAAGAATTCTTTTTCAGTAGTAGCATAATTTCTTTGAGCATTGTCTAGAATTTTACTAGCATATTGAATAACATTTAGTTTCTTATCAACTCTTTGTCCTAGAACAACACCTACAACAGAATCACTAGCATCACACATAATTTCAAAGGGTAAATTCCGATCAGGTGGCTGGACAATAGGTGCAAAGATCAATGCTTTCTTAAGTATTTCAAATGCTTCTACACAATCATCATCAAAAACAAATGGTATATCTTTTTGTAATAAATTAGTCAGAGGCCGATAGATTTTTGAGAAGTCCTTAATGAACCTCCTATAAAAACCGGCATGACCAAGGAAACTTCTTACACCTTTGATGTCCTTGGGACATTGCATCTTTTCAATAGCATCAACCTTGGCTTTATCAACTTCAATACCTCTTTCAGAAACTTTATGCCCCAAGACAACACCTTCATTAACCATAAAGTGGCACTTTTCCCAATTCAGGACAACATTAGTATTTCTTCACATCTCTACAAAACTTGATCAAAGTTGCTCAAGCAATCATCAAAAGAAGATCCATAGACCGAAAAGTCATCCATGAAAACCTCACAAATCTTTTCACAAAAGTCAGAGAATATAGCCATCATGCATCTTTGAAAGGTAGCAGGTGCATTACATAAACCAAAAGGCTTACGTCTATAAGCAAAAGTACCAAAAGAGCATGTAAAAGTAGTCTTTGATTGATCTTTGGCTGACACAGGTATTTGAGAGAAACCAGAATAAACATCTAGAAAGAAAAAATGTGTATGTTTGGATAATGTTTCTAGCATTTGATTGATAAAAGGTAAGGGGTAATGATCCTTTTTAGTAGCCTTATTTAATTTGCAGAAATCAATTACCATCCTATAACCAGTAATAATTATTTGGGGCATCAATTCATCTTTGTCATTAGGAACAACAGTAATACCTCCCTTCTTAGGGACACAATGGACAGGGCTTACCCACTGACTATCAGCAACGGGGTAAATTATACCTGCCTCAAGGAGCTTTAGTATCTCCTTTCTCATCACTTCTTTCATTTTAGGATTCAGTCGGCGTTGATGATCACGAACTGGTTTAGCATCTTCTTCCAAATTAATTTTATGTTGACATAGAGTGGGACTAATGCCCTTAAGATCATCAAGAGTATACCCAATAGCAGCATGGTGCTTCTTCAGAGTTTTCAATAATCTCTCTTCTTCATGTTCTGAAAGGTTAGCACTAAAAATAACAGGATATATCCCTTCCTCATCAAGATAAGCATATTTAAGAGTATCCGGTAACGGTTTAAGCTCAAACACGGGATCACCCTTGGGTGGAGGAGGATCTCCTAGGATTTCAACAGGTAAATTGTGTTTCAGAATAGGTTCCTGTTTAAAGAATACTTCATTTAATTCCCTTCTTTCATTCATAAACATGTCATTTTCATGGTCTAGCAAATATTGTTCTAAAGGATCACTAGGAGGTACGGGAATAGAAGCAAGACCAATAATTTCATCTTTACTAGGTAATTCTTCTTCACGGTTTTGTCTACTAAATTTAGAAAAATTAAATTCACGAGTCATATCATCCAAACCGATAGTAACAACATCTCTTTTGCAACCTATGGTAGCATTAACAGTATTTAAGAAGGGTCTACCAAATATAATGGGACAGAAGCTATCTTGTGGGAAACCAAGAACAAGAAAATCAGCAGGATATTTAGTTTTCCCACACAAGACTTCAACATCTTTAACAATTCCCATTGGTGAAATAGTATCTCTGTTAGCAAGTTTAATTGTGACATCAATATCTTCCAACTCAACAGGTGCAATGTCATGCATAATTTCTTTGTATAAGTCAATAGGTATTGCACTAGCACTAGCACCCATATCACATAAGCCATGATAACAATGATCCCCTATTTTAACAGAAATAACAGGCATACCTACCACAGGTCTAGGTTTATCTATATCACGGGGTTTAGCAATTCTAGCAGTTTCATCACCGAAATAAATAGCATGCCCATCTATATTATCAGACAAGAGATCTTTAACAATAGCAATATTAGGTTCAACTTTAACTTTCTCAGGAGGTGTATATGTTTTAATATTGATTTTACGAACCACAGTTGAAACTTTAGCATGATCCTTGATCCTAACAGGGAAAGGCGGTTTCTCAACATAAGAAGTAGGAACAATAGGATCATTATAAGTAATAGTCTTTTCTTCAACTTTAATAGGTGCAGCTACTTTTACTTCTATGGGAGGATGATATTTAAACCACTTCTCCTTGGGGAGATCAACATAAGCAGCAAAAGATTCACAGAAAGAAGCTACTATCTCAGAGTCAAGTCCATATTTAGTGCTAAATTTACGGAAAATATCGGTATCCACAAAAGATTTAACACAATCAAAACTAGGTGTCATGCCTGACTCCTTACCATTGTTGAGGTCCCAATCTTCGGAGTTGCGTTTGATTCTTTCCAATAAATCCCATTTGCATTCAATAGTCTTCATCATAAAAGAGCCAGCACAAGAAGTATCAAGCATGATGCGATTGTTATCAGAAAGTCGAGCATAAAAATTTTGAATAATCATTTCTCTTGGGAGCTCATGATTGGGGCATGAATATAACATTGATTTAAGCCTCCCCCAAGCTTGAGCGATGCTTTCTCTTTCGCGAGGCCAAAAATTATATATATAATTGCGATCACGATGAACAAGATGCATAGGATAAAACTTTTGATGAAATTCCAATTTCAATCGTTTGTAATTCCAAGACTCCATATCATCACATAGCCTGTACCATGTCGATGCATCTCCCCTCAAAGATAAAGGAAAGACCTTCTTCTTAACAACATCTCTGGGTACACCTGCAAGCTTAACTAATCCACAAACTTCATCCACATATATTAGATGCTCATCGGGATGTTTTGTTCCATCTCCCAAAAAAGGATTAGGTAGCAGTTTTTCTACCATGCCCAAAGGAATTTCAAAGCAAGCATTTTCATTTTCAGTAGGTTCAGTAGGTTGAGGAGCAACTCTTTGCTCTACTGGTCGGGGTGAAGATACCCTGAACAGGCCCCTTAGAGGATTACTTTCCATAGTAACAGGTGACAGTAAATTTCAGCACACTATATAAATTTTTCCATACTAAATTCCACCTACCAAAGGCGCTTCACTCCCCAGCAACGGCGCCAGAAAAGAGTCTTGATGACCCACAAGTATAGGGGATCTATCGTAGTCCTTTCGATAAGTAAGAGTGTCGAACCCAACGAGGAGCAGAAGAAAATGATAAGCGGTTTCCAGCAAGGTATTCTCTGCAACTACTGAAATAAGTGGTAACAGATTGTTTTGTGATAGGATAATTTGTAACGAGCAACAAGTAACAAAAGTAAATAAGGTGCAGCAAGGTTGCCCAATCCTTTTTGTAGCAAAGGACAAGCCTGGACAAACTCTTCTATGATGTAAAGAGCTCCCGAGGACACATGGGAATATCGTCAAGCTAGTTTTCATCACGCTCATATGATTCGCGTTCGGTACTTTGATAATTTGGTATGTGGGTGGACCGGTGCTTGGGTGCTGCCCTTACTTGGACAAACATCCCATTTATGATTAACCTCTATTGCAAGCATCCGCAAATACAATAAAAGTATTATGGTAAACCTAACCATAGCATGAAACATATGGATCCAAATCAGCCCCTTACGAAGCAACGCATAAACTAGGGTTTAAGCTTCTGTCACTCTAGCAACCCATCATCTACTTATTACTTCCCAATGCCTTCCTCTAGGCCCATACAATGGTGAAGTGTCATGTAGTCGGTGTTCACATAACACCACTAGAGGAGAGACCACATACATCTCATCAAAATATCGAATGAATACCAAATTCACATGACTACTAATAGCAAGACTTCTCACATGTCCTCAGGAACAAAAGTAACTACTCACAAAGCATAAACATGTTCATAATCATAGGGGTATTAATATGCATATAGGATCTGAACATATGATCTTCCACCAATTAAACCAACTAGCATCAACTACAAAGAGTAATTAACACTACTAGCAACCTACTAGCACCAATCCCGGACTTGGAGACAAGAATTGGATACAAAAGATGAACTAGGGTTTTGAGATGAGATGGTGCTGATGAAGATGTTGATGGAGATTGCCCTCTCTCGATGAGAAGAGCGTTGGTGATGACAATGGCGATGATTTCCCCC
Source organism: Triticum monococcum (assembly GCA_034509565.1). Taxonomy (NCBI): domain Eukaryota; kingdom Viridiplantae; phylum Streptophyta; class Magnoliopsida; order Poales; family Poaceae; genus Triticum; species Triticum monococcum. The sequence continues at coordinate 22,108,602 of CM067842.1, read as the reverse complement.
TCCGGGAGGGAAGTTTCCCTGACAGAACAGCCCCGCCAGAACCCTAGATTGGTTCCGCCAAGGTTCCGCCTCGTGGCGGCGGAGTTTCGTCTGAGAAGATGGCTTATGATTTTTTTTCCCATCGAAAGAGTCCATATAGCAGAAGATGGTCACCGGAGGGCCACCAGGGAGCCCATGAGGTAGGGGCGCGCCCAGGGGGGTAGGGCGTGCCCCCACCCTCATGGGCAGGGTGTGGCCCCCCTGGTGAAGTTCTTGAGCTCAATGTTTTTTTATATATTTGGAAATCATCATCCGTGAAGTTTTAGGACTTTTGGAGTTGTGCAAAATAGGTCTCTAATATTTGCTCCTTTTCCAGCCAGAATCCCAGCTGCCGGGATTCTCCCTCTTTATGTAAACCTTGTAAAATAAGAGAGAATAGGCATAAGTATTGTGACATAATGTGTAATATCAGCCCATAATGCAATAAATGTTGATATAAAAACATGATGCAAAATGGACGTATCAAATACCTTGCTGGAAACCACTTATCATTTCCTTCTACTCCTCATTGGGTTCGACACTCTTACTTATTGAAAGGACTACGATAGATCCCCTATACTTGTGGGTCATCAACACTCTTTTCTGGCGCCATTGCCGGAGAGTGAAGCGCCTTTGGTAGGTGGAATTTGGTAAGGAAAAATTTATATAGTGTGCTGAAATTTACTGTCACTTGTTATTATGGAAAGTAATCCTCTGAGGGGCTTGTTCGGGGTATCTTCACCCCGACCAGTAGAGCAAAGAGTTGCTCCTCAACCTACTGAACCTACTGAAAATGAAAATGCTTGCTTTGAAATCCCTTTGGGATGGTAGAAAAACTGCTAGCTAATCCTTTTTTAGGAGATGGAACAAAACATCTTGATGAGCATCTAATATATGTGGATGAAGTTTGTGGATTATTTAAGCTTGCAGGTGTACCCGGAGATGTTGTTAAGAAGAAGGTCTTCCCTTTATCTTTGATGGGAGATGCATCGACATGGTATAGGCTATGTGATGATATGGAGTCTTGGAACTACAAACGATTGAAATTGGAATTTCATCAAAAGTTTTATCCTATGCATCTTGGTCATCGTGGTCGCAATTATATATATATAATTTTTGGCCTCGCGAAGGAGAAAGCATCGCTCAAGCTTGGGGGAGGCTTAAATCAACGTTATATTCATGCCCCAATCATGAGCTCTCAAGAGAAATGATTATTCAAAAAATTTATGCTCGGCTTTCTGGTAACAATCGCACCATACTTGATACTTCTTGTGCTGGCTCTTTTATGATGAAGACTATTGAATTCAAATGGGATTTATATATTGGAAAGAATTAAACGCAACTCCGAAGATTGGGACCTCGACAATGGTAAGGAGTCAGGTATGACACCTAGTTTTGATTGTGTTAAATCTTTTATGGATACCGATATTTTTCGTAAATTTAGCACTAAATATGGACTTGACTCTGAGATAGTAGCTTCTTTCTGTGAATCTTTTGCTGCCTATGTTGATCTCTCCAAGGAGAAGTGGTTTAAATATCATCCTCCCATAAAAGTAAAAGTAGCTGCACCTATTAAAGTTGAAGAAAAGACTATCACTTATAATGATCCTATTGTTCCTACTTCTTATGTTGAGAAACCACTTATCCCTGTAAGGATAAAGGTGTTGGAAATATGCCCTAGAGGCAATAATAAATAAGTTATTATTATATTTCCTTGTTCATGATAATCGTTTATTATCCATGCTATAATTGTATTGATAGGAAACTCAGATACATGTGTGGATACATAGACAACACCATGTCCCTAGTAAGCCTCTAGTTGACTAGCTCGTTGATCAATATATGGTTACGGTTTCCTAACCATGGACATTGGATGTCGTTGATAACGGGATCACATCATTAGGAGAATGATGTGATGGACAAGACCCAATCCTATGCATAGCACTAGATCGTGTAGTTCGTATGCTGAAGCTTTTCTAATGTCAAGTATCATTTCCTTAGACCATGAGATTGTGCAACTCCCGGATACCGTAGGAGTGCTTTGGGTGTGCCAAACGTCACAACGTAACTGGGTGGCTATAAAGGTACACTACGGGTATCTCCGAAAGTGTCTGTTGGGTTGGCACGAATCGAGACTGGGATTTGTCACTCCGTGTAAACGGAGAGGTATCTCTGGGCCCACTCGGTAGGACATCATCATAATGTGCACAATGTGATCAAGGAGTTGATCACGGGATGATGTGTTACGGAACGAGTAAAGAGACTTGCCGGTAACGAGATTGAACAAGGTATCGTGATACTGACGATCGAATCTCGGGCAAGTATCGTACCGATAGACAAAGGGAATTGTATACGAGATTGATTAAGTCCTTGACATCATGGTTCATCCGATGAGATCATCGTGGAACATGTGGGAGCCAACATGGGTATCCAGATCCCGCTGTTGGTTATTGACCGGAGAACGTCTCGGTCATGTCTGCATGTCTCCCGAACCCGTAGGGTCTACACACTTAAGGTTCGATGACGCTAGGGTTATAAAGGAAGTTAGTATGTGGTTACCGAATGTTGTTCGGAGTCCTGGATGAGATCCCGGACGTCACGAGGAGTTCCGGAATGGTCCGGAGGTAAAGATTTATATATGGGAAGTCCTGTTTTGGACACCGGAAGAGTTTCGGGGTTTATCGGTAACGTACCGGGACCACCGGGAGGGTCCCGGGGGTCCACCAAGTGGGGCCACCTGCCCCAGAAGGCTGCGTGGGCCAAGTGTGGGAGGGGACCAGCCCCTAGGAGGGCTGGTGCGCCCCCCACAAGGGGCCCAAGGCGCAAGGATAAGTGGGAGGGGGCAAACCCTAGTCCAGTTGGGCCTTAAGGCCCACCTAGTGGGTTCCTTCCCCTCTTTCCCCTCTTGGCCGCCCCTTTGGATCCCATCTAGGGCTGCCGCCCCCCCTAGGGGTGGGAAACCCTAGAGGGGGCGCAGCCCTCCCCTTCCCCTATATATATGAGGCCTGGGGGCTGCCCACAACACGCGATCAGATCTCTCTTGGTGCAGCCCTGCGTCTCTCTCTTCCTCCTCTTCTGTGGTGCTTCGCGAAGCCCTGCAGGATTGCCACGCTCCTCCATCATCACCACGCCGTTGTGCTGCTGCTGGAAGGAGTCTTCCTCATCCTCTCCCTCTCTCCTTGCTGGATCAAGGCGTGGGAGACGTCACCGGGCTGTACGTGTGTTGAACGCGGAGGTGCCGTGCGTTCGGCACTTGGTCATCGGTGATCTGAATCACGACGAGTACGACTCCATCAACCCCGTTCACTTGAACGCTTCCGCTTAGCGATCTACAAGGGTATGTAGATGCAACTCTCTTTCTACTCGTTGCTAGTCTCTCCATAGATAGATCTTGGTGATACGTAGGAAAATTTTGAATTTCAGCTACGTTCCCCAACAGTGGCATCATGAGCTAGGTCTATTGCGTAGATTCTATGCACGAGTAGAACACAAAGTAGTTGTGTAGTTGTGGGCGTTGATTTTGTTCAATATGCTTGCCGTTACTAGTCTTATCTTGATTCGGCGGCATCGTGGGATGAAGCGGCCCGGACCAACCTTACACGTACTCTTACGTGAGACCGGTTCCACCGACTGACATGCACTAGTTGCATAAGGTGGCTAGCGGGTGTCTGTCTCTCCCACTTTAGTCGGATCGGATTTGATGAAAAGGGTCCTTATGAAGGGTAAATAGCAATTGGCATATCACGTTGTGGTCTTTGCGTAGGTAAGAACCGTTCTTGCAAGAAACCCATAGCAGCCACGTAAAACATGCAAACAACAATTAGAGGACGTCTAACTTGTTTTTGCAGGGTATGCCATGTGATGTGATATGGCCAAAGGATGTGATGAATGATATATGTATGAGATTGATCATGTTCTTGTAATAGGAATCACGACTTGCATGTCGATGAATATGACAACCGGCAGGAGCCATAGGAGTTGTCTTTATTTATTTATGACCTGCGTGTCAACTTAAACGTCATGTAATTACTTTACTTTATTGCTAACCGTTAGCCATAGTAGTAGAAGTAATAGTTGGCGAGGCAACTTCATGAAGACACGATGATGGAGATCATGATGATGGAGATCATGGTGTCATGCCGGTGACGATGATGATCATGGAGCCCCGAAGATGGAGATCAAAAGGAGCAAAGTGATGATGGCCATATCATGTCACTATTTGATTGCATGTGATGTTTATCATGTTTATACATCTTATTTGCTTAGAACGACGGTAGTAAATAAGATGATCCCTTACAACAATTTCAAGAAGTGTTCTCCCCTAACTGTGCACCGTTGCTACAGTTCGTCGTTTCGAAGCACCACGTGATGATCGGGTGTGATAGATCCTTACGTTCACATACAACGGGTGTAAGACAGTTTTACACATGCAAAACACTTAGGGTTAACTTGACGAGCCTAGCATGTGCATAGACATGGCCTCGGAACACAGAAGACCGAAAGGTCGAGCATGAGTCGTATAGAAGATACGATCAACATGAAGATGTTCACCGACGTTGACTAGTCCGCCTCACGTGATGATCGGACACGGGCTAGTTGACTCGGATCATGTAATCACTTAGATGACTAGAGGGATGTCTATCTGAGTGGGAGTTCATAAGATGAACTTAATTATCCTGAACATAGTCAAAAGGATTTTGCAAATTATGTCGTAGCTCGCGCTTTAGTTCTACTATTTAGATATGTTCCTAGAGAAAAATTAGTTGAAAGTTGATAGTAGCAATTATGCAGACAGTAAAAGGCTTATGTCCTTAATGCACCGCTCAGTGTGCCGAACCTCGAACATGGTCTGTGGATGTTGCGAACATCTGACATACACGTTTTGATGACTACATGATAGTTCGGTAATGTTAAATGGTTTAGAGTTGAGGCACCAAAGACGTGTTTTTGAAACGTCGCGAAACATATGAGATGTTTCGAGGGCTGAAATTGGGATTTCAGGCTCGTGCCCATGTCAAGAGGTATAAGACCTCCGACGGTTCTTCTAGCCTACATACTAAGGGAGAAAATCTCAATTGTTGAGCTTGTGCTCAGATTGTCTGAATACAACAATCATTTGAATCAAGTGGGAGTTGATCTTCCAGATGAGATAGTGATGTTTCTCCGAAGTCATTACCACCAAGCTGCTAGAGCTTCGTGATGAACTATAATATATCAGGGACATATATGATGATCCTTGAGATATTCGCGATGTTTGACACCACGAAAGTAGAAGTCAAGAAGGAGCATCAATTGTTGATGGTTAGTAAAACCACTAGTTTCAAGAAGGGCAAGGGCAAGAAGGGATACTTCATGAAACGGCAATTCAGCTGCTGCTCTAGTGAAGAGACCCAAGGTTGAACCCAAACCCGAGACTAAGTGCTTCTGTAATAAGGGGAACAGCCACTGGAGCAGAATTACCCTAGATACTTGGTAGATAAGAAGGCTGGCAAGGTCGATAGAAGTATATTGGATATACGTCATGTTGATGTGTACTTTACTAGTACTCCGAGTAGCACCAGGGTATTAGATACCGGTTCGGTTGCTAAGTGTTAGTAACTCGAAATAAAAGCTACGGAATAAATGGAGACTAGCTAAAAAGGTGAGATGACGATATGTGTTGGAAGTATTTCCAAGGTTGATCAAATATCGTACGCTCCCTCTACCATCGAGATTGGTGTTTGCGTTGATCATAGACATGATTGGATTATGTCTATCATAATACGGTTATTCATTTAAGGAGAATAATGGTTACTCTGTTTATTTGAATAATACCTTCAATGGTCTTGCACCTAAGATGAATAGTTTATTGAATCTCGATCGTAGTGATGCACATGTTCATCCCAAAAGATAGTAATGATAGTACCACCTACTTGTGGCACTGCCACTTAAGTCATATCGGTATAAAACACATGAGGAAGCTCCATGTTGATGGATCTTTGGACTCACTCATTTTTGAAAAGTTTGAGACATGCGAACCATGTCTATTGGTGTATATGCATGAAGAAACTCCATGCAAATGGACCGTTTGAACTCACTTGATTTTGAATCACTTGAGACATGCAAATCATACCACATGGGCAAGATGACTGAAAGCCTCGGTTTCAGTAAAATGGAACTAGAAAGCAACTTGTTGGAAGTAATACATTTTTGATGTGTGCAGTCCAATGAGTGCTGAGGCATGTAGTGGATATCGTTATGTTCTTCCTTCACAGATGATTTGAGTAGATGTTGAGTATATTTACTTGATGAATCACGAGTCTGAATTATTGAAAGGTTCAAGTAATTTCAGTGTGAAGTTGAAAGATCGTCGTGACAAGAGGATAAAAGATCTATGATATGATCATCGAGATGAATATCTGAATTATGAGTTTGGCACAAAATTAAGACATTGTGGAAATCGTTTCACAACTAATACAGCCTGGAACACCATAGTGTGATGGTGTGTCCGAACATCATAACTGCACCCTATTGGATATGATGCATACCATGATGTCTCTTATTGAATTACCACGATAGTTTATGGGTTAGGCATTAGAGACAACCACATTCACTTTAAATAGGGCACCACGTAATTCCGATGAGATGACACCGTATGAACTATGGTTTAGAGAAACCTAAGCTGTCATTTCTTAAAAGTTTGGGGCTGCGACGCTTATGTGGAAAAGTTTCAGGCCGATAAGCTCGAACCCAAAGCGGATAAATGCATCTTCATAGGACACCCAAAATAGTTGGGTATACCTCCTGTCTCAGATTCGAAAGCAATAAGGGATTGTTTCTAGAATCGGGTCCTTTCTCGAGGAAAAGTTTCTCTCGAAAGAATTGAGTAGGAGGATGGTGGAGACTTGATGAGGTTATTGAACCGTCTCTTCAACTAGTGTGTGGCAGGGCACAGGAAGTTGTTCCTGTGGCACCTACACCAATTGAAGTGGAAGCTTATGATAGTGATCATGAAACTTAAGATCAAGTCACTGCGAAACCTCGTGGGATGACAAGGATGTGTACTGCTTCAGAATGGTACGTAATCCTGTCTTGGAAGTCATGTTGCTAGACAACAATGAACCTACGAGCTATGAAGAAGCGATGGTGGGCCCGGATTCCGATAAATGGCTCGAGGCCATACAATCCGAGAGAAGATCCATATATGAAAACAAAGTGTAGACTTTGGAAGAACTACTTGATGGTCGTAAGGCTGTTGAGTACAGATGGATTTTAAAAGAAAGACGGACAATGATGGTAAATGTCACCATTAAGAAAGCTCGACTTGTCGTTAAGATGTTTTCCGACAAGTTCAAGGAGTTGACTACGATGAGATTTTCTCACTCGTAGCGATGCTAAGAGTCTGTTGGAATTATATTAGCAGTTACTGCACTATTTATGAAATCTTGCAGATAGGATGTCAAAACATTGTTTCCTCGACGATTTATGAGGAAAGGTTGTATGTGATACAACCAGAAGGTTTTGTCAACCCTGAAATATGCTAATAAGTATGCAAAGCTCCAGCAATCCTTCTAAGGACTGGAGTAAGCATCTCGGAGTTGGAATGTATGCTTTGATGAGATGATCAAAGATTTTGGTTTATGCAAAGTTTATGAGAAACTTGTATTTCCAAAGAAGTGAGTGGGAGCACTATAGAATTTCTGATAAGTATATGTTGTTGACATATTGTTGATCAGATGTGACGTAGAATTTCTGGAAAGCATATAGGATTATTTGGAAAGTGTTTTTCAATGGAAAGCCTGGATTAAGCTACTTGAACATTGAGCATCAAGATCTATAAGGATAGATCAAAACGCTTAATGGAACTTTCAAATGAGCACATACCTTGACATGATCTTGAAGGTGTTCAAGATGGATCAGTCCAAGAAGGAGTTCTTGCCTGAGTTGTAAGGTATGAAGTTAAGACTTAAAGCTCGACCATGGCAGAATAGAGAAAAAGGACGAAAGTCGTCCCCTATGCTTAAGACGTAGGCTCTACAGTATGCCATGTTGTGTACCGCACCTGAAGTGTGCCTTGCCATGAGTCAGTCAAGGGGTACAAGAGTGATCCAAGAATGGATCACAGGACAACGGTCAAGGTTATCCTTAATAACTAGTGGACTAAGGAATTTTTTCTCGATTATGGAGGTGGTAAAAGAGTTTGTCGTAAAGGGTTACGTCGATGCAAACTTTGACACTAATCCAGATTATACTGAGTAGTAAACTGGATTCGTATAGTAGAACAGTTATTTGGAAGAGCTCCAAATAGAGCGTGGTAGCTGCATCTAGGAGATGACATAGAGATTTGTAAAGCGCACACGGATCTGAAAGGTTCAGACCCGTTGACTATAACCTCTCTCACAAGCATAACATGATCAAACCTAGAACTCATTGAGTGTTAATCACATAAGTGATGTGAACTAGACTACTGACTCTAGTAAACTCTTGGGTGTTAGTCACATGACGATGTGACCTGTGAGTGTTAATCACATGGCGATGTGAACTAGATTATTGACTCTAGTGCAAGTGGGAGACTGTTGGAAATATGCCCTAGAGGCAATAATAAATAAGTTATTATTATATTTCCTTGTTCATGATAATCGTTTATTATCCATGCTATAATTGTATTGATAGGAAACTCAGATACATGTGTGGATACATAGACAACACCATGTCCCTAGTAAGCCTCTAGTTGACTAGCTCGTTGATCAATAGATGGTTACAGTTTCCTAACCATGGACATTGGATGTCGTTGATAACGGGATCACATCATTAGGAGAATGATGTGATGGACAAGACCCAATCCTAAGCATAGCACTAGATCGTGTAGTTCGTATGCTGAAGCTTTTCTAATGTCAAGTATCATTTCCTTAGACCATGAGATTGTGCAACTCCCGGATACCGTAGGAGTGCTTTGGGTGTGCCAAACGTCACAACGTAACTGGGTGGCTATAAAGGTACACTACGGGTATCTCCGAAAGTGTCTGTTGGGTTGGCACGAATCGAGACTGGGATTTGTCACTCCGTGTAAACGGAGAGGTATCTCTGGGCCCACTCGGTAGGACATCATCATAATGTGCACAATGTGATCAAGGAGTTGATCACGGGATGATGTGTTACGGAACGAGTAAAGAGACTTGCCGGTAACGAGATTGAACAAGGTATCGTGATACTGACGATCGAATCTCGGGCAAGTATCGTACCGATAGACAAAGGGAATTGTATACGGGATTGATTAAGTCCTTGACATCATGGTTCATCCGATGAGATCATCGTGGAACATGTGGGAGCCAACATGGGTATCCAGATCCCGCTGTTGGTTATTGACCGAAGAACGTCTCGGTCATGTCTGCATGTCTCCCGAACCCGTAGGGTCTACACACTTAAGGTTCGATGACGCTAGGGTTATAAAGGAAGTTAGTATGTGGTTACCGAATGTTGTTCGGAGTCCCGGATGAGATCCCGGACGTCATGAGGAGTTCCGGAATGGTCCAGAGGTAAAGATTTATATATGGGAAGTCCTGTTTTGGACACCGGAAGAGTTTCAGGGTTTATCGGTAACGTACCGGGACCACCGGGAGGGTCCCGGGGGTCCACCAAGTGGGGCCACCTGCCCCAGAAGGCTGCGTGGGCCAAGTGTGGGAGGGGACCAGCCCCTAGGAGGGCTGGTGCGCCCCCCACAAGGGGCCCAAGGCGCAAGGATAAGTGGGAGGGGGCAAACCCTAGTCCAGTTGGGCCTTAAGGCCCACCTAGTGGGTTCCTTCCCCTCTTTCCCCTCTTGGCCGCCCCTTTGGATCCCATCTAGGGCTGCCGCCCCCCCTAGGGGTGGGAAACCCTAGAGGGGGCGCAGCCCTCCCCTTCCCCTATATATATGAGGCCTGGGGGCTGCCCACAACACGCGATCAGATCTCTCTTGGTGCAGCCCTGCGTCTCTCTCTTCCTCCTCTTCTGTGGTGCTTCGCGAAGCCCTGCAGGATTGCCACGCTCCTCCATCATCACCACGCCGTTGTGCTGCTGCTGGAAGGAGTCTTCCTCATCCTCTCCCTCTCTCCTTGCTGGATCAAGGCGTGGGAGACGTCACCGGGCTGTACGTGTGTTGAACGCGGAGGTGCCGTGCGTTCGGCACTTGGTCATCGGTGATCTGAATCACGACGAGTACGACTCCATCAACCCCGTTCACTTGAACGCTTCCGCTTAGCGATCTACAAGGGTATGTAGATGCAACTCTCTTTCTACTCGTTGCTAGTCTCTCCATAGATAGATCTTGGTGATACGTAGGAAAATTTTGAATTTCAGCTACGTTCCCCAACAAAAGGATCATGCTAAAGCTTCAACTGTGGTCCGTAAAAGCAATATTAAAACATATACACCTACTGAGCAAGTTAAAGTTGAACCTAATATTGCTATTGTTAAATATCTCTTGTCTGATAGTATAGATGGGCATGTTATTTATTTCTGTAATGAATCTGCTAAAATTGCTAAATCCCATGATACAGATAAACCTAGACCTGTGGTAGGCATGCCTGTTATTTCTGTTAAAATAGGAGATCATTGTTATCATGGCTTGTGTGATATGGGTGCTAGTGCTAGTGCAATACCTATTGACTTATACAAAGAAATTATGTATGACATTGCACCCTCTGAGTTAGAAGATATGGATGTTACACTTAAACTTGCTAATAGAGATACTATTTCACCAATGGGAATTGTTAGAGATGTTGAAGTCTTGTGTGGAAAACTAAATATCATGTTGATTTTCTTGTTCTTGGTTCCCCACAAGATAGTTTTTGTCCCATTATATTTGGTAGACCCTTCTTAAATATTGTTAATGCTACCATAGATTGCACAAGGGATGTTGTTACTATCGGTTTAGATGATATGACTCATGAATTTAATTTTTCTAAATTTAGTAGACAACACCGTGAAGAAGAATTATCTAGTAAGGATGAAATTATTGGTCTTGCTTCTATTGCCGTACCTCCTAGCGATCCTTTAGAATAATATTTGCTAGACCATGAAAATGATATGTTTATGAATGAAAGAAGGGAATTAGATGAAGTATTCTTTAAATAGGAACCTATTCTGAAAAACAATTTACCTGTTGAAATGCTAGGGGATCCTCCTCCACCCAAGGGTGATCCCGTGTTTGAGCTTAAACCATTACCTAACAATCTTAAATATGCTTATCTTGAGAGAAAAAGATATATCCTGTTATTATTAGTGCTAACCTTTCAGAACATGAAGAAGAGAGATTATTAAAAACTCTGAAGAAGCACTGTGCTGCTATTGGGTATACTCTTGATGATCTTAAGGGCATTAGTCCCACTCTATGTCAACATAAAATTAATTTGGAAGAAGATGCTAAACCAGTTTGTGATCATCAACGCCGTCTGAATCCTAAAATGAAAGAAGTGGTAAGAAAGGAGATACTAAAGCTCCTTGAGGCAGGTATAATTGATCCCGTTGCTGATAATAAGTGGGTAAGTCATGTCCATTGTGTCCCTAAGAAGGGAGGTATTACTGTTGTTCCTAATGATAAAGATGAATTGATCCCTCAAAGAATTATTACTGGTTATAGGATGGTAATTGTTTTCCGCAATTTAAATAAGGCTACTAAAAAAGATCATTACCCCTTACCTTTTCTCGATCAAATGCTAGAAAGATTATCCAAACATACACATTTTTGCTTTCTAGATGGTTATTCTGGTTTCTCTCAAATACCTGTGTCAGCCAAAGATCAATCAAAGACTACTTTTACATGCCCTTTTGGTACTTTTGCTTATAGACGTATGCCTTTTGGTTTATGTAATGCATCTGCTACCTTTCAAAGATGCATGATGGCTATATTCTCTGACTTTTGTGAAAAGATTTGTGAGGTTTTCATGGATCTCTTTTCCGTATATGGATCTTCTTTTGATGATTGCTTGAGCAACCTTGATCGAGTTTTGCAGAGATGTGAAGAAACTAATCTTGTCTTTAATTGGGAAAAGTGCCACTTTATGGTTAATGAAGGTATTGTCTTGGGGCATAAAGTTTCTGAAAGAGGTATTGAAGTTGATAAAGCCAAGGTTGATGATATTGAAAAGATGCCATGTCCCAAGGACATCAAAGGTATAAGAAGTTTCCTTGGTCATGCCGGTTTTTATAGGAGGTTCATTAAGGACTTCTCAAAAATCTCTCGGCCTGTGACTAATTTATTGCAAAAAGATATACCATTTGTCTTTGATGATGATTGCGTAGAAGCATTTGAAATACTTAAGAAAGCATTGATCTCTGCACCTATTGTTCAGCCACCTGATTGGAATTTACCCTTTGAAATTATGTGTGATGCTAGTGATTATGCTGTAGGTGCTGTTCTAGGACAAAGAGTTGATAAGAAACTAAATGTTATTCAATATGCTTGTAAAACTCTAGACAATGCTCAAAGAAATTATGCTACTACTGAAAAAGAATTCTTAGCAGTTGTATTTGCTTGTGATAAGTTTAGACCTTATATTGTTGATTCTAAAGTAACTATTCACACTGATCATGCTGCTATTAAATATCTTATGGAAAAGAAAGATGCTAAACCTAGACTTATTAGATGGGTTCTCTTGCTTCAAGAATTTTATTTACATATTATTGATAGAAAAGGAGCTAAGAACCCCGTTGCAGACAACTTGTCTAGGCTAGAAAATGTGCTTGATGACCCACTACCTATTGATGATAACTTTCCTGATGAGCAATTAAATGTCATAAATACTTCTCATACTGCTCCATGGTATGCTGATTATGCTAATTACATTGTTGCTAAGTTTGTACCACCTAGTTTCACATACCAGCAAAAGAAAAAGTTCTTTTATGATTTGAGGCATTACTTTTGGGATGACCCACATCTTTATAAAGAAGGAGTAGATGGTGTTATTAGACGTTGTGTACCTGAGCATGAACAGGAACAGATCCTACGCAAGTGTCACTCCGAAGCTTATGGAGGACACCATGCTGGAGATAGAACTGCACATAAGGTACTGCAATCTGGTTTTTATTGGCCTACTCTCTTCAAGGATGCCCGTAAGTTTGTCTTATCTTGTGATGAGTGTCAAAGAATTGGTAATATTAGTAGACGTCAAGAAATGCCTATGAATTATTCACTTGTTATTGAACCATTTGATGTTTGGGGCTTTGACTATATGGGACCTTTTCCTTCCTCTAATAGTTATACACATATTTTAGTTGTTGTTGATTACGTTACTAAGTGGGTAGAAGCTATTCCAACTAGTAGTGCTGATCGTAACACTTGTATTAAAATGCTTAAAGAAGTTATTTTTCCAAGGTTTGGAGTCCCTAGATATTTAATGACTGATGGTGGTTCACATTTTATTCATGGTGCTTTCCGTAAAATGCTTGCTAAATATGATGTTAATAATAGAATTGCACCCCCTTATCACCCTCAGTCTAGTGGTCAAGTAGAATTGAGTAATAGAGAACTCAAATTAATTTTGCAAAAGACTGTCAATAGGTATAGAAAGAATTGGTCGAAGAAATTGATGATGCATTATGGGCCTATAGAACTGCATATAAAAATCCTATGGGTATGTCTCCGTACAAAATGGTCTATGGAAAAGCATGTCACTTACCTCTCGAACTAGAACACAAGGCTTATTGGGCTATTAAAGAACTTAATTATGATTTTAAACTTGTCGGTGAGAAGAGGTTATTTGATATTAGCTCACTTCATGAATGGAGAACCCAAGCCTACAAAAATGCCATGTTGTTTAAAGAAAAAGTTAAAAGGTGGCATGATAAAAGAATACAAAAGCGTGAGTTTAATGTAGGTGATTATGTATCGCTATACAACTCTCGTTTAAGATTTTTTTGCTGGAAAACTTCTCTCTAAATGGGAGGGTCCTTACATTATCAAGGAGATCTACCGTTCCGATGCCATAAAAATCAACAACTTCGAAGGCACAAATCCGAAGGTGGTGAACGGTCAAAGAATCAAACACTATATCTCAGGTAATCCCATAAATGATGAAACCAATGTTATTGAAACCGTAACCCCGGAGGAGTACATAAAGGACACTTTCCGGAACGTTTCAGACTCCGAAAAGGAATAGGTATGTGGTACTGTAAGTAAACCGACTCCAAAACAGTTTTTAAGGCAATATTTCTCCGTTTTGGAATATTTAGAAAAATAGAAAAATAAGCAACAGTCCGGAAAGGACACGAGGGCCCCACGAGGGTGGAGGGCGCGCCCTACCCTACTAGGCGCGCCCCCTACCTCATGGTCACCTCGTGTGCTCTCCGGACTCTGTTTTCTTACAGGACACATATTTTGGTCAGTAAAAATTCATTATATAATCTCCCAGGGGTTTTGACTCCCGTATCACGCAAAAATCTCTTGTCTTCGTTTCGAGCTATTTTCTATCAGGGTTGTCAAGGCCAGGCACTATGTCGTCTCCCTCCTCCTCCAACCATGAGGGCAATGAAGATAGAGCTGAAGAGAGAAGAACCTATGGAGATCAACAAGGATGAAGGGATCAAGAAGGCCATGGAGGACCAAGTTCCAGGAACAGAAGACACCCTTCAAATTGATCACAATCTTCTTACCCCAACAGAAATCGAAGCTTTCAAGATGATTGAGTTGTTGGGGAACGCAGTAATTTCAAAAAAATTCCTACGCACACGCAAGATCATGGTGATGCATAGCAACGAGAGGGGAGAGTGTTGTCTACGTACCCTTCGTAGACTGCAACGGAAGCATTGACGCAATGTAGAGGAAGTAGTCGTACGTCTTCCCGATCCGACCGATCCAAGCACCGTTACTCCGGCACCTCCGAGTTCTTAGCACACGTACAGCTCGATGACGCTCCCCGGGCTCCGATCCAGCAAAGCTTCGGGGATGAGTTCCGTCAGCACAACGGTGTGGTGACGATGATGATGTTCTACCGACGCAGGGCTTCGCCTAAGCACTACAATGATATGATCGAGGTGGAATATGGTGGCAGGGGGCATCGCACACGGCTAAGGAACGATCACGTGGATCAACTTGTGTGTCCTAGGGTGCCCCCCTGCCCCCGTATATAAAGGAGCAAGGGGAGAAGGCGGCCGGCCAGGTGTGGCGCGCCAAGAGGGAGTCCTACTCCCACCGGGAGTAGGACTCCTAGTTGGACAAGGAGAGAGAGGGGGAAAGAGGAGGAAGAGAGGAGGAAAGGGGGGCGCCGCCCCCCTTCCCTTTTCCTATTCGTACTAGGAAGGGGAGGGGCGCGCGGCCACCTCCTGCCTCCTTCTCTCTTCTCCCTCAAGGCCCATGTAGGCCCAATAAACCCCCGGGGGGGTTCCGGTAACCCCCCGGTACTCCGGAAAAATGCCGATTTCACCCGGAACGATTCCGATGTCCAAATATAGGCTTCCAATATATGGATCTTTATGTCTCGACCATTTTGAGACTCCTCGTCATGTCCGTGATCACATCCGGGACTCCGAACTAACTTCGGTACATCAAAATGCATAAACTCATACTAACTGTCATCGTAATGTTAAGCGTGCGGACCCTACGGTTCGAGAACAATGTAGACATGACTGAGACAGATCTCCAGTCAATAACCAATAGCGGGACCTGGATGCCCATATTGGCTCCTACATATTCTATGAAGATCTTTATCGGTCAGACCGCATAACAACATACGTTGTTCCCTTTGTCATCGGTATGTTACTTGCCCGAGATTCGATCGTCGGTATCCAATACCTAGTTCAATCTCGTTACCGGCAAGTCTCTTTAGTCATTCCGTAATACATCATCCCGCAACTAACTCATTAGTTGCAATGCTTGTAAGGCTTATGTGATGTGCATTACCGAGAGGGCCCAGAGATACCTCTCCGACAATCGGAGTGACAAATCCTAATCTCGAAATACGCCAACCCAACATCTACCTTTGGAGACACCTATAGAGCTCCTTTATAATCACCCAGTTACATTGTGACGTTTGGTAGCACACAAAGTGTTCCTCCGGTAAACGGGAGTTGCATAATCTCATAGTCATAGGAACATGTATAAGTCATGAAGAAAGCAATAGCAACATACTAAACGATCGGGTGCTAAGCTAATGGAATGGGTCATGTCAATCAGATCATTCAACTAATGATGTGACCTCGTTAATCAAATAACAACACTTTGTTCATGGTTAGGAAACATAACCATCTTTGATTAACGAGCTAGTCAAGTAGAGGCATACTAGTGACACTAAGTTTGTCTATGTATTCACACATGTATTATGTTTCCGGTTAATACAATTCTAGCATGAATAATAAACATTTATCATGATATAAGGAAATAAATAATAGCTTTATTATTGCCTCTAGGGAATATTTCCTTCAGTCTCCCACTTGCACTAGAGTCAATAATCTAGATTACACAGTAATGATTCTAACACCCATGGAGCCTTGGTGCTGATCATGTTTTGCTCGTGGAAGAGGCTTAGTCAATGGGTCTGCAACATTCAGATCCGTATGTATCTTGCAAATCTCTATGTCTCCCACCTGGACTAGATCCCGGATGGAATTGAAGCGTCTCTTGATGTGCTTGGTTCTCTTGTGAAATCTGGATTCCTTTGCCAAGGCAATTGCACCAGTATTGTCACAAAAGATTTTCATTGGACCAGATGCACTAGGTATGACACCTAGATCGGATATGAACTCCTTCATCCAGACTCCTTCGTTCGCTGCTTCCGAAGCAGCTATGTACTCCGCTTCACATGTAGATCCCGCTACGACGCTTTGTTTAGAACTGCACCAACTTACAGCTCCACCGTTTAATGTAAACACGTATCCGGTTTGCGATTTAGAATCGTCCGGATCAGTGTCAAAGCTTGCATCAACGTAACCTTTTACGGTGAGCTCTTTGTCACCTCCATATACGAGAAACATATCCTTAGTCCTTTTCAGGTATTTCAGGATGTTCTTGACCGCTGTCCAGTGATCCACTCCTGGATTACTTTGGTACCTCCCTACTAAGCTTATAGCAAGGCACACATCAGGTCTGGTACACAGCATTGCATACATGATAGAGCCTATGGCTGAAGCATAGGGAACATCTTTCATTTTCTCTCTATCTTCTGCAGTGGTCGGGCATTGAGTCTGACTCAACTTCACACCTTGTAACACAGGCAAGAACCCTTTCTTCGCCTGATCCATTTTGAACCTTTTCAAAATCTTGTCAAGGTATGTGCTTTGTGAAAGTCCAATTAAGCGTTTTAATCTATCTCTATAGATCTTTATGCCTAATATGTAAGCAGCTTCACCGAGGTCTTTCATTGAAAAACTCTTATTCAAGTATCCCTTTATGCTATCCAGAAATTCTATATCATTTCCGATCAGTAATATGTCATCCACATATAATATCAGAAATGCTACAGAGCTCCCACTCACTTTCTTGTAAATACAGGCTTCTCCGAAAGTCTGTATAAAACCAAATGCTTTGATCACACTATCAAAACGTTTATTCGAACTCCGAGAGGCTTGCACCAGTCCATAAATAGATCGCTGGAGCTTGCACACTTTGTTAGCTCCCTTTGGATCGACAAAACCTTCCGGTTGCATCATATACAACTCTTCTTCTAGAAATCCATTCAGGAATGCAGTTTTGACATCCATCTGCCAAATTTCATAATCATAAAATGCGGCAATTGCTAACATGATTCTGACAGACTTAAGCATCGCTACGGGTGAGAAGGTCTCATCGTAGTCAACCCCTTGAACTTGTCGAAAACCTTTTGCGACAAGACGAGCTTTGTAGACAGTAATATTACCGTCAGCGTTAGTCTTCTTCTTGAAGATCCATTTATTCTCAATTGCTTGCCGATCAACGGGCAAGTCAACCAAAGTCCATACTTTGTTCTCATACATGGATCCCATCTCAGATTTCATGGCTTCAAGCCATTTTGCGGAATCTGGGCTCACCATCGCTTCTTCATAGTTCGTAGGTTCATCATGATCTAGTAGCATGACTTCCAGAACTGGATTACCGTACCACTCTGGCGCGGATCTCATTCTGGTTGATCTACGAGGTTCAGTAGTATCTTGTTCTGAAGTTTCATGATCATCATCATTAACTTTCTCACTTATTGGTGTAGGTGTCGCAGAAACAGTTTTCTGTGATGTACTACTTTCCAACAAGGGAGTACGTATAGTTACCTCGTCAAGTTCTACTTTCCTCCCACTCACTTCTTTCGAGAGAAACTGCTTCTCCAGAAAGTTTCCGAATTTAGCAACAAAAGTCTTGCCTTCGGATTTGTGATAGAAGGTGTATCCAATAGTTTCCTTTGGATATCCTATGAAGACACATTTCTCTGATTTGGGTTCGAGCTTATCAGGTTGAAGCTTTTTCACATAAGCATCGCAGCCCCAAACTTTCAGAAACGACAACTTTGGTTTCTTGCCAAACCATAGTTCATACGGCGTCGTCTCAACGGATTTTGATGGTGCCCTATTTAACGTGAATGCGGCCGTCTCTAAAGCGTATCCCCAAAACGATAGCGGTAAATCAGTAAGAGACATCATAGATCGCACCATATCTAGTAAAGTACGATTACGACGTTCTAACACACCATTACGCTGTGGTGTTCCGGCTGGCGTGAGTTGCAAAACTATTCCACAATTTTTCAAATGTACACCAAACTCGTGACTCAAATATTCTCCTCCACGATCAGATCGTAGAAACTTTATTTTCTTGTTACGATGATTTTCAACTTCACTCTGAAATTCTTTGAACTTTTCAAACGTTTCAGACTTATGTTTCATTAAGTAGATATACCCATATCTGCTTAAGTCATCTGTGAAGGTGAGAAAATAACGATATCCGCCACGAGCCTCAACATTCATCGGACCACATACATCTGTATGTATGATTTCCAGCAAATCTGTTGCTCTCTCCATAGTACCGGAGAACGGTGTTTTAGTCATCTTGCCCATGAGGCACGGTTCGCAAGTACCAAGTGGTTCCAAAAGTCCATCAGTATGGAGTTTCTTCATGCGCTTTACACCGATATGACCTAAACGGCAGTGCCACAAATAAGTTGCACTATCATTATCAACTTTGTATCTTTTGGCTTTTACATTATGAATATGTGTATCACTACTATCGAGATTCAACAAGAATATACCACTCTTCAAGGGTGCATGACCATAAAAGATATTACTCATATAAATAGAACAACCATTATTCTCTGATTTAAATGAATAACCGTCTCGCATTAAACAAGATCCAGATATAATGTTCATGCTCAATGCTGGCACCAAATAACAATTATTTAGGTCTAATACTAATCCCGAAGGTAGATGTAGAGGTAGCGTGCCGACCGCGATCACATCGACTTTGGAACCGTTTCCCACGCACATCGTCACCTCGTCCTTAGCCAATCTTCGCTTAATCCGTAGTCCCTGTTTCGAGTTGCAAATATTAGCAACAGAACCAATATCAAATACCCAGGTGCTACTGCGAGCATTAGTAAGGTACACATCAATAACATGTATATCACATATACCTTTGTTCACCTTGCCATCCTTCTTATCCGCCAAATACTTGGGGCAGTTCCGCTTCCAGTGACCAGTCTGCTTGCAGTAGAAGCACTCAGTTTCAGGCTTAGGTCCAGACTTGGGTTTCTTCTCTTGAGCAGCAACTTGCTTGCCGTTCTTCTTGAAGTTCCCCTTCTTCTTCCCTTTTCCCTTTTTCTTGAAACTAGTGGTCTTGTTAACCATCAACACTTGATGCTCCTTTTTAATTTCTACCTCCGCAGCTTTCAGCATTGCGAAGAGCTCGGGAATAGTCTTGTTCATCCCTTGCATATTATAGTTCATCACGAAGCTCTTGTAGCTTGGTGGCAGTGATTGGAGAATTCTATCAATGACGCAATCATCTGGAAGATTAACTCCCATCTGAATCAAGTGATTATTATACCCAGACATTTTGAGTATATGCTCACTGACAGAACTGTTCTCCTCCATCTTGCAGCTATAGAACTTATTGGAGACTTCATATCTCTCAATCCGGGCATTTGCTTGAAATATTAACTTCAACTCCTGGAACATCTCATATGCTCCATGACGTTCAAAGCGTCATTGAAGTCCCGATTCTAAGCCGTAAAGCATGGCACACTGAACTATCGAGTAGTCATCAGCTTTGCTCTGCCAGACGTTCATAACATCTGGTGTTGCTCCAGCAGCAGGCCTGGCACCCAGCGGTGCTTCCAGGACGTAATTCTTCTGTGCAGCAATGAGGATAATCCTCAAGTTACGGACCCAGTCCGTGTAATTGCTACAATCATCTTTCAACTTTGCTTTCTCAAGGAACGCATTAAAATTCAACGGAACAACAACACGAGCCATCTATATACAATCAAACATAAACAAGCAAGATACTATCAGGTACTAAGTTCATGATAAGTTTAAGTTCAATTAATCAAATTACTTAAGAACTCCCACTTAGATAGACATCCCTCTAATCCTCTAAGTGATCACGTGATCCAAATCAACTAAACCATGTCCGATCATCACGTGAGATGGAGTAGTTTCTTTGGTGAACATCACTATGTTGATCATATATACTATATGATTCACGCTCGACCTTTCGGTCTCCGTGTTCCGAGGCCATATCTGTATATTCTTGGCTCGTCAAGTATAACCTGAGTATTCCGCGTGTGCAACTGTTTTGCACCCGTTGTATTTGAACGTAGAGCCTATCACACCCGATCATCACGTGTTGTCTCAGCACGAAGAACTTTCGCAACGGTGCATACTCAGGGAGAACACTTCTTGATAATTTAGTGAGAGATCATCTTATAATGCTACCGCCAATCAAAGCAAGATAAGATGCATAAAAGATAAACATCACATGCAATCAATATAAGTGATATGATATGGCCATCATCATCTTGTGCCTGTGTTCTCCATCTCCGAAGCACCGTCATGATCACCATCATCACCGGCGCGACACCTTGATCTCCATCGTAGCATCGTTGTCGTCTCGCCAATCTTATGCTTCCATGACTATCGCTACTGCTTAGTGATAAAGTAAAGCATTACATCGCGATTGCATTGCATACAATAAAGCGACAACCATATGGCTCCTGCCAGTTGCCGATAACTCGGTTACAAAACATGATCATCTCATACAATAAAATTTAGCATCATGTCTTGGCCATATCACATCACAACATGCCCTGCAAAAACAAGTTAGACGTCCTCTACTTTGGTGTTGCAAGTTTTACATGGCTGCTATGGGCTTAAGTAAGAACCAATCTCACCTACGCATCAAAACCACAACGATAGTTTGTCAATTTGACTCCGTTTTAACCTTCGCAAGGACCGGGCGTAGCCACACTTGGTTCAACTAAAGTTGGAGCAACAGTCACCCGCAAGCCACCTTTGTGCAAACACGTTGGGAGAACCGGTCTCGCGTAAGCGTACGCGTAATATCGGTCCGGGCCGCTTCATCCAACAATACCGCCGAACCAAAGTATGACATGCTGGTAGGCAGTATGACTTATATCACCCACAACTCACTTGTGTTCTACTCGTGCATATAACATCAAACCATAAAACCTAGGCTCGGATGCCACTGTTGGGGAACGCAGTAATTTCAAAAAATTTCCTACGCACACGCAAGATCATGGTGATGCATAGCAATGAGAGGGGAGAGTGTTGTCTACGTACCCTTCGTAGACTGCACCGGAAGCGTTGACGCAATGTAGAGGAAGTAGTCGTACGTCTTCCCGATCCGACCGATCCAAGCACCGTTACTCCGGCACCTCCGAGTTCTTAGCACACGTACAGCTCGATGACGCTCCCCGGGCTCCGATCCAGCAAAGCTTCGGGGATGAGTTCCGTTAGCACAACGGCGTGGTGACGATGATGATGTTCTACCGACGTAGGGCTTCGCCTAAGCACTACAACGATATGATCGAGGTGGAATATGGTGGCAGGGGGCACCGCACACGGCTAAGGAACGATCACGTGGATCAACTTGTGTGTCCTAGGGTGCCCCCGTGCCCCCGTATATAAAGGAGCAAGGGGAGGAGGCGGCCGTCCAGGTGTGGCGCGCCAAGAGGGAGTCCTACTCCCACCGGGAGTAGGACTCCTAGTTGGACAAGGAGAGAGAGGGGGAAAGAGGAGGAAGAGAGGAAGGAAAGGGGGGCGCCGCCCCCCTTCCCTTGTCCTATTCGTACTAGGAAGGGGAGGGGCGCGCGGCCACCTCCTGCCTCCTTCTCTCTTCTCCCTCAAGGCCCATGTAGGCCCAATAAACCCCCGGGGGGTTCCGGTAACCCCCCGGTACTCCGAAAATATGCCGATTTCACCCGGAACGATTCCGATGTCCAAATATAGGCTTCCAATAT
The DNA here is from genome assembly GCA_034509565.1 of Triticum monococcum. NCBI lineage: Eukaryota > Viridiplantae > Streptophyta > Magnoliopsida > Poales > Poaceae > Triticum > Triticum monococcum. The sequence continues at coordinate 22,086,199 of CM067842.1, read as the reverse complement.
ATCGATCTTTATGTCTCGACCATTTCGAGACTCCTCGTCATGTCCGTGATCACATCCGGGACTCCGAACTAACTTCGGTACATCAAAATGCATAAACTCATAATAACTGTCATCGTAATGTTAAGCGTGCGGACTCTACGGTTCGAGAACGATGTAGACATGACTGAGACACGTCTCCGGTCAATAACCAATAGCGGGACCTGGATGCCCATATTGGCTCCTACATATTCTACGAAGATCTTTATCGGTCAGACCGCATAATAACATACGTTGTTCCCTTTGTCATCGGTATGTTACTTGCCCGAGATTCGATCGTCGGTATCCAATACCTAGTTCAATCTCGTTACCGGCAAGTCTCTTTACTCGTTCCGTAATACATCATCCCGCAACTAACTCATTAGTTGCAATGCTTGCAAGGCTTATGTGATGTGCATTACCGAGAGGGCCCAGAGATACCTCTCCGACAATCGGAGTGACAAATCCTAATCTCGAAATACGCCAACCCAACATCTACCTTTGGAGACACCTATAGAGCTCCTTTATAATCACCCAGTTACGTTGTGACGTTTGGTAGCACACACAGTGTTCCTCCAGTAAACGGGAGTTGCATAATCTCATAGTCATAGGAACATGTATAAGTCATGAAGAAAGCAATAGCAACATACTAAACGATCGGGTGCTAAGCTAATGGAATGGGTCATGTCAATCAGATCATTCAACTAATGATGTGACCTCGTTAATCAAATAACAACACTTTGTTCATGGTTAGGAAACATAACCATCTTTGATTAACGAGCTAGTCAAGTAGAGGCATACTAGTGACACTAAGTTTGTTCATGTATTCACGCATGTATTATGTTTTCGGTTAATACAATTCTAGCATGAATAATAAACATTTATCATGATATAAGGAAATAAATAATAGCTTTATTATTGCCTCTAGGGCATATTTCCTTCATGAGTTGGCTCGTATACAAAATAAGTATCTCACACGTGAAAATATTTTGTTGAAGGAGCATATCATCGCACTCAAGGGAATTATCCGCAAGTTAGAAGACCTCCTACGCTCGATGTGCGACTATCCATCATCAACAACCCCACCTTCTTCACCAGCAAAGGAGACATAATCACATGGGTATGGGCACTCCACTTGGCAACTGCCTAGCTTGGGGGAGTGCCCCGGTATCGTATCACCATCACTTTTATCTTTACCGTTTTTCTTAGTTCGATCCTTTTGATAATATCTTGATCTAGTAGAATAAAAGTTCTTAGTAAAGATCTAGTTGTGAGTTTTGCTTTATTATCCTTCTATGTAATCGAGTTCGTGAGCTATATAATAAAGATTAGTGTTGAGTCAAGGGCTTGATTATTTTACCATGATCCTAAAGGAATAAAAGAAAAGAGAAAGAAATAAAAAGAAACAAATAGATCATATGAGTCTTATGGAGAGTAATGAGCTCACATAGAAATAGTATGATGAATAAAAGTTATTGACGGTAGACAAACACAATTTTGGTCATTGTTGCAATTAATAGGAAGTAATAAAGAAAGAGAGGTCTTCACATATAAATATACTATCTTGGACATCTTTTATGATTGTGAGCACTCATTAAAATATGACATGCTAAAGAGTTGACATTGGACAAGGAAGACAATGTAATGGGTTATGTTTTCTTACATCTAAGATAAATTATATTTTCTTGGATCCTCCAACATGTTGAGCTTGCCTTTCTCCCTCATGCTAGCCAAATTCATTGCACCAAGTAGAGATACTACTTGTGCTTCCAAATACCCGTACACCAGTTTTTTCATGAGAATCCACCATACCTACCTATGGATTGAGTAAGATCCGTCAAGTAAGTTGTCATTAGTGCAAGCAATAAAAATTGCTCTCTAAATATGTATGATTGATTGGTGTGAAAGAAATAAGCTTTATACAATCGTGTGATATGGAAGTAATAAAAGCGACAGACTGCATAATAAAGGTCCATATCACAAGTGGCAATATAAAGTGACGTTCTTTTGCATTAAGATTTTGTGCATCCAACCATAAAAGCGCATGACAACCTCTGCTTCCCTCTGCGAAGGGCCTATCTTTTACTTTTATCTCCTACATTGCATAAGAGTCATGGTGATCTTCACCCTTCCTTTTTACATTTTATCCTTTAGCAAGCACAATATGTTGGAAAGATCCTGGTATATATGGCTAATTGGATGTGGGTTTTCATAAACTATTACTGTTGACATTACCCTTGAGGTAAAACATTGGGAGGCAAAACTATAAGCCTCTATCTTTCTCTGTGTCCGATTAAAACTCCATACCCATAAGTATTGCGTGACCGTCAGCAATTGTGAAAGACTATATGATAGTTGAGTATGTGGACTTGCTGAAAAGCTCTTATATATTGACTCTTTCTATGTTATGATAAATGGCAATTGCCTCAATGACTGAGATTATTGTTTGTCAGTTTTCAATGAAGATTACGATTCATACTTGATATTGTGATTTAATTATTACTCTAGCATAAGATATCATATGACAAGAATTATATAAGTTGCTGCTCTATGAATGATCATGATGCCCTCATGTCCGTATTTTATTTTTATCGACACCTTCATCTCTAAACATGTGGACATATTTTTCGATTTCGGCTTTTCGCTTGAGGACAAGCGAGGTCTAAGCTTGGGGAGCTGATACGTCCATTTTGCATCATGCTTTTATATCAATATTTATTGCATTATGGGCTGTTATTACACATTATGTCACAATACTTATGCCTATTCTCTCTTATTTTACAAGGTTTACATAAAGAGGGAGAATGTCGGTAGCTGGGATTCTGGCTGGAAAAGGAGCAAATATTAGAGACCTATTCTGCACAGCTCCAAAAGTCCTGAAACTTCACGGATGATGTTTTCCAAATATATAAAAAACATTGAGCACAAGAACTTCACCAGGGGGGCCACACCCTGCCCACGAGGGTGGGGGGCGCCCTACCCCCCTGGGCGTGCCCCTACCTCGTGGGCCCCCTGGTGGCCCTCCGGTGACCATCTTCTGCTATATGGAGTATTTCGATGGAAAAAAATCATAAGCCATCTTCTCGGACGAAACTCCACCGCCACGAGGCGGAACCAATCTAGGGTTCTGGCGGGGTTGTTCTACCGGGGAAACTTTCCTCCCGGAGGGGGAAATCATCACGATCGTCATCACCAACGCTCCTCTCATCGGGAGAGGGAAATCTCCATCAACATCTTCATCAGCACCCTCTCATCTCAAAACCCTAGTTCATCTCTTGTACCCAATTCTTGTCTCCAAGTCCGGGATTGGTGCTAGTAGGTTGCTAGTAGTGTTAATTACTCCTTGTAGTTGATGCTAGTTGGTTTAATTGGTGGAAGGTCTTATGTTCAGATCCTATATGCACATTAATACTCCTCTGATTATGAACATGTTTATGCTTTGTGAGTAGTTACTTTTGTTCCTGAGGACATGGGAGAAGTCTTGCTATTAGTAGTCGTGAATTTGGTATTCGTTCGATATTTTGATAAGATGTATGTTTTCTCTCCTCTAGTGGTGTTATGTGAACGTCGACTACATGACACTTCACCATTGTTTGGGCCTAGAGGAAGGCATTGGGAAGTAATAAGTAGATGATGGGTTGCTAGAGTGACAGAAGCTTAAACCCTAGTTTATGCATTACTTCGTAAGGGGCTGATTTGGATCCATATGTTTCATGCTATGGTTAGGTTTACCTTAATACTTTTGTTGTATTTGCGGATGCTTGCAATAGAGGTTAATCATAAGTGGGATGCTTGTCCAAGTAAGGGCAGCACCCAAGCACCGGTCCACCCACATACCAAATTATCGAAGTACCGAACGCGAATCATATGAACGTGATGAAAACTAGCTTGACGATATTCCCATGTGTCCTCGGGAGCGCTTTACATCATATAAGAGTTTGTCCAGGCTTGTCCTTTGCTACAAAAGGATTGGGCCACCTTGCTGCACTTTATTTACTTTTGTTACTTGTTGCTTGTGACAAACTATCCTATCACAAAACTATCTGTTACCACTTATTTCAGTACTTGCAGAGAATACCTTGCTGGAAACCGCTTATCATTTCCTTCTGCTCCTCGTTGGGCTTGACACTCTTACTTATCGAAAGGACTACGATAGATCCCCTATACTTGTGGGTCATCAAATAGCACCGACATGGGAAACACATGATGTGCCGCTGACGTGAGCACATTACAGGCGTGCGAGTTGCATCGGACGTCAGTAGTCCGTGGACCCTAACATACATAAATAGTACTAACGTTGGAGCACACCAATGTCATTACGTTCCAAGAGGACCGTGTGATGCCCATGATCAAAGAGCACGTTATTAATCTTGTGGGAGGGATTGCATACCTGTGTTAGATCTGGTGGCTAGAGATAGGTTGTCGAATGGTACAAGGAGAATGTTATAGAGGTACTTAAGAACTTATGGTACTACCATCCTTTTTTTGTTTAGTGTGTTACAGTTACAAGAATTCTTTTGGTTTTCCATATGTTGCATTGCCAGTAATGCATTACTTGAGTAGATACGACCTTTGACAATTAGAGAAGTGCAATTCCAAAAGGAAGCTCAAACTGCCGGCCTCAATTAAATAGATCCAATGATTTATATCTTTGTTTGGTAATTCGCAGATGTAGGCGCTTCTAACTGGTGAAGTTTGCAATTCGGGGAAAGAGGGAGCAAAGCACTCCTTAGTTGTAGTTCAGATCATAGGCTTGCTATGATCACTACTAGAAAAAGGGCTATAGATGGGATTGACACTAATGGCGCATCTGACAAGCGGTGCGCCATTAGTATATACTAATGGCGCACCACCATCTGGTACGCCATTAGAGTTGAAACTACTAATGGCGCACCTGGCACAGGGTGCGCCATTAGTATCAATTTTTTTGGAACTAGTGCGCCTGTCCAAACATACTAATGGCGCATCCAGACCAAGTGCGCCATTACTAGTTGTAACTAGTAATGGCGCACCTGTCGGAAAGTGCGCCACTAATGTTGTTTGTTTTATTATATTTTTTATTCCCTTTTTTGCAAAACTACTAATGGCGCACTGTTGCACCGTGCGCCATTAATAGTTCAAACTAGTAATGGCGCACTGCGGGACAGTGCGCCATTAGTATTTTTTTGCAAAACTACTAATGGTGCGTCAGTAGTAACCTGGATTACTAATGGCGCATTTGGTGTTGGTGCGCCATTAGTAAGTGGGCAGCAACAAGATATTTTGGGGAGCCTCTCCTACCCACACTCACTTTCTCCCCACTTCATTCTCTTCACCTCCTCCTTGTCTCGGGTGCCACCTCTTTTTCACCTTATTTCCACCATAGATTCATTCAATTTAAGTGGTTAAATTACCTTGTTTTGATAGGTAAGTAATGGGGGAAGCTATATTTATGTATTTCTCCCTACAACAATGTGCACATGCACTTTTTATGGCCTAGCTAGATCTATGTATGTTCGTGGTGTTGCATATGTTTGTGGTGTTGCATATGTGTTTGTGTTTGGAGGTGTACCGGTATTTGAAATGCGATAGTTGCCAATATTTTGCCGGAATGTTGATTCATTTCCGTTTCGGCGAGAATTTTGGCATTAAGCATTCTTTTTTGTCCTATTTTTAGGGGAAGTCATGCCAAATTTTTTCTTGGTTCTAAAATATCGTTTTGCTCTACCCCGCAGGCGACCATGGTCCGCATGATGACCAAAGGCATCGTGAATAGGTTTTTGAGGTCCACGAAGGCCGAGATGCTTCAAAAGAACGAGACGGAGATAAGATGTCCGTGTCGAAGATGCAAGCTGAAGAGCCTTATTGCGGACCCGGAATCCGGGCAGGTGCGGGACCACCTGCTCTTGCGTGGTTTCATGGATGGCTATCGGTGGCAAGGTGATGAAGATGACTACGAAGTCGTCCATGGGGGCCGGGCAAGAAATGAGGAAGGGCAGCAAGACAACCACCACGGCTCGGGCGGGCAAGAAGACGAAGAATCCCCAGGAGATGATCACGGCGGTGATGCTGTACACAGTCATCATGTAGAAGATGCGGGACATGATCATGAGGAAGATGCCGGAGCAGACGACGCTGGACCATCGATGGGCTGGGTGCAGGACCCTCATATTCAAGAGCTGCTTCTCAAGCAGACGGATAACGCAAGAGCTGCCGCCCGAGAGAAAGCCAAGATGGATCAACTTGAGTTAGACGCGGTCACTCCATTGTATGAAGGATGCAGGCCCGAGGATACCCGCCTGAAAGTAACGCTCATGGCTCTGGAGATGAAGGTAAAACACAAAATGACCGACGCATGCTTCGACGAGAACATGTCATTCTGGCACGAACGTCTTCCCAAGGGGAACAAGTGCCTGACCAGTTTGGAGGAGGCGAAGAAAATCGTGTGTCCTCTGGATTTACCGCACGTGAAATACCATGTGTGCATGAACAATTGCATCATTTATCGGGACGAGCACGCGGAGTCTACCATATGTCCGGTGTGCGGCGTCACTCGATACAAGAAGAGGAAGAAAGCTCCTTGAAAAGTGGTGTGGTACTTTCCGATCACTCCTCGTCTGCAGCGGTATTTTGCGGACCCTAAGGTAGCAAAGCTCCTACGTTGGCACGCGGATAGGGAGGAGAAGAAGCGAGAAGATGACGCAAATGATCCGGAGATAGATAAAAAAGACAAGATGCTGAGTCACCCTAAGGATGCGAGCCAGTGGCAAGCATTGAACTTCGAAGACCCTAAATTTGGGAACGATCCAAGGAACATCGTGCTGGGCGCGAGCACCGATGGAGTCAATCTGTTTGGCAGCCAGAGAAGCACACATAGCACTTGGCCTGTGTTTGTGTGGATGTACAACCTTCCCCCTGGTTGTGCATGAAGAGGAAGTACATTCACATGAGTATGCTAATTGAAGGACCGAACCAACCAGGGAACAACATCAATCTATATCTGGGGCTGCTAAAAGAGGAGCTTGACACGCTGTGGAAAACTCCAGCAATTACGTGGGACGCCGCAGAGAAAGAATATTTCCCTATGAGAGTCGCGCTGCTCACGACGGTGCACGACTATCTCGGTTACGGATATGTCGCGGGGCAGGTGGTCCACGGATTTTCTGGATGCGCCAGGTGCATGGATGACACAACGTATCGCCAGCTATATAGAGATCCCGGGTCTTCGAAAACCGTGTCCATGGGACATCGAAGGTGGCTTCGCGACGATGACCCGTGGAGAAAACGCAAGGATCTGTTCGATGGTGAAACCGAACCCCGAGGACGCCCGCGTACGAGGAGCGGCGAGGAAATAGATGAGCTGTTGAAAAATTGGAAAGACTGCCCACTACCGGGAAAGAAGCAAAAGGCGTCAGAGCCGGGAAAGAAGCGAAAGGCGCCAGAGCCGCTGCTGAAGGTATGGAAAATGAGGTCTGTTTTCTGGGACTTGCCGTACTGGAAGATCCACCGTGTGCCTCACAGCCTTGATGTCATGCATATCACGAAGAACATGTGCGAGAGTCTGCTTGGTACCCTGCTCAACATGCCAGAGAGGACCAAAGATGGGCCGAAAGCAAGGGCAGACTTGAAATCAATGGGCATCAGGCAGGAGCTTCACACTATATATGATGATCATGATGATGATGATGATGATGAGGCGAAGCAGGACACGGAAAGTCGTCGCAAAGGCAAGAAGGCCAAGAAGACTGGAAATGACTACCCTCCCGCGTGCTTCACTCTAAGTCAGGAGGAGATCGAGCAGTTTTTCACCCGCCTCGTAGGAGTAAAACTTCCTTACGGTTACGCGGGGAAGATAAGCAGATACCTAGACCCAGCAAAGCAGAAGTTCAGCGGGATGAAATCTCACGACTGTCACGTGCTGATGACGCAGATACTTCCAGTTGCAATCCGTGGGATCATGGACATGCACGTCCGTGAAACCCTATTTGGCCTATGCAACTTTTTCGACGTCATCTCTCGGAAGTCTGTTGGCGTGAGGCAACTCAGAAGGCTACAGGAAGAGATCGTGGTGATACTATGCGAGCTTGAGATGTACTTCCCGCCCGCATTCTTCGACGTTATGGTGCATCTGCTGGTCCATATCGTGGACGATATCATCCAACTCGGGCCGACGTTCCTGCACAGCATGATGCCGTTCGAAAGGATGAATGGTGTCATCAAAGGATACGTCCGCAACATGTCACGTCCAGAGGGAAGCATAGCCAGGGGCTTTCTGACTGAAGAGTGCATCTCCTACTGCACGAATTATCTAGGCATCGAGAACCCCGTTGGTCTGCCCGTCAACAGGCACCTCGGCAGGCTCGCTGGATGGGGTCACCGTGAGGGTCGTCGCGAAATGCATGTCGACTTCGAGGGTCGACTCGCCGACTTTGAAAGAGCAAACCTAGTCGCGCTACAACACATAGACGTGGTCGATCCTTGGGTGGTACAGCACAAAACCTTTATTAAGAAGACGTACAATGACCGAGGCCAACAGAGGACGGACGGAGATATACTCAAAGAGCACAACTCATGTTTCATGCGTTGGTTCAAGCAGAAGCTTCTGTCGTACCCTTTACATGAGGATTCTTCCGCGGAAGAACAACTCATATTCGCCTTGTCACAGGGCGCCGAGCACAACCTGATGACCTATGAGGCGTACGATATCAACGGCTACACATTCTACACCGAGGCCAAGGACATGAAGAGCGATGGTTATCAGAACTCCGGGGTAACGATGGAATCCTACACCGGTAATGACAAGGACAGATACTACGGAAGGATCGAGGAGATCTGGGAGCTGAGCTACGCTGGAGAGAAGGTCCCGATGTTCCGTGTCGGATGGGCCAAGAGCGTCCTAAAAGAAGACCGGTATTTCACCACCATGGTTATACCCGAAGCCAAATCCAAGACCGCGGGCGCAAACGTCACCGCGAAAAATGAGCCATGGGTACTGGCTTCCCAAGTGGACCAATGCTTCTTCATTACCGACCCGTCAAAGCCCAGTCGTGCTGTCGTCAGGAGAGGCAAAAGGAAGATCATCGGAATGGATGGAGTAGCCAATGAGCAAGACTTCGACAAGTACGGCGACCCGAGGATCGAACATGACGACGATGATGAAGTAGCAGCATACACCACAAGAAGAAGCAGGACCACCCTACCTAAAGGACGTCCGTTCCACAGAAGAACTCCATTTGCGAAAAAGAAGGGCAAGAAGATTGTGAACAGATAGCTAGCTATGATCGATTATATTTAAATCGTAGCCTTCATTTCTCGATTGTATTTCATGGGCACTTCATGAATATTTTTAAATTTCATGGACACTCGATCTCGATCCCCCTCCATCTCGATCGCTATCCCACCTCGCCAGATCCGGTCCCCCTCGCCGCCGAGCACCCCCCGGTCCACCGGCCGCCGCCGCCGACCCCCCGCACCCTCGATTCCCCTACTCAACCGCCGCCGCCGACCCCCCGCACCCCTCCCCTACTCAACTGCCGCCGCCGACCCCGCGCACCCTCCCCCGCTCCACCGGCATTACTGTTTGATTATATTTTAAAAAAAATTATTACTGTCTTATAAAAAAATATTAATGTTACTATCTTATAAAAAAATATTACTGTTATGATTTAAACTAGTTTAAAAAATTATTACTATCTTATAAAAAAATACTAATGGCGCACCACGGTGAGGTGCGCCATTAGTATGGATGTACTTATGGCGCACCGAGGGGTGGTGCGCCATTAGTATTGTGCCATTGCTATAAGAAAAAAATACTAATGGCGCACCTCACCGTGGTGCGCCATTAGTATGGATGTACTTACGGCGCACCGGGGGGTGGTGCGCCATTAGTATTGCGCCCGATCCCCCCTTCCCTCTCCCCCTTCGCCCGATCCCCCCTTCCCTCTCCCCCTCGCCAGTTCCCTCTCCCTCGATCCACCGCGCCGCTCCTTCCCTCGTCCCTCCCTCCACCGCGCCGCTGCCGCCGCTGCCCCGACCCACTGCGCCCTGCCTCCTCGCCCCCTCCCCACTTGACCCCTCGCGCTTCCCCTCGCCCCTCCCCTCGCCCTCTCGCCTTCTCCTCTCCCGGAGATCCGCATCGGCAACCCGCGCGCGACGCGCCCGTCGCCGGCCACCTCGCACCACCGTGGCAACTGTCGACCTCATGGCACACTGACGTGCCCAAGCACTCCACCTCCCTCGACTACGTCTCCCCGGACAAGCCGCAGGACTCCGGACGCCCCCGCGACACCTTCCCCGCCACCGGCTTCCTCTTCGGCCCGGCGGACTCCGTCGACAATTCGCTCCGGCGAGCTCTCCCCCGAGCCCGCTTTGCTCACCTGCAGGTGACGGTGAGCTCCTCTGTCGATCCCCTCCCTTTCCCCTTCGGTTCGTCGGGAGTACTGCTTAAGTGATGCTTGGATGTGTAATCTACTCTAGTGAGTTCCTGTTTGTGATGTGTAATCTTCTCTAGTGACCACTCCATCTGGTGGTGGTCAGCTACTTGTCCAAAGATCCGAGGAGTAGGCTGTCATCACTTAATCCGCTCTAGTGACCCGCGATGTGTAATCTGCTCGATGTTGTTGCTGCTGCTGCTTAAGTGATGCCGGTGCTTGTTCTTGTAGTTGCACTCTAGTGATGCTGCTCTAGCTCTAACTTCTAAGTCCACTGAATTTTGTCAACTTGTGATGCTGCTGCTACTGTAGATGTTGTGAACTTGTGATCTTCTGAACTTGTGAATTTTGCTTAGAAACATCAATGAATTTGGTGATGGAGTACAATTTTGTATAAAATGAAATGCAAGGTTGTTGATACTGTAACCCAGATCACACAGATCAATTTTTTTCAATTTATGCAACTGTAAGAGTACCAACCAGATTACACAAATCATTTTTGATCTGCAAGGTTGTTGTTGTTGTGATGGAGTAACTCTGTAAGATGGAGTACATGAGTACTGTAGTAGTAACTCTTGATTAATTATGGCATTGTGTGTCATAATTTAAAATTGCCATGTTTATTAGAAGTGTTAACCATCACTTCTGGGTTGTAACCTTAGATGTGTTTCAATGCTTAAAGACTATTAGCTGCATAGTAATTTCCCTGTCCTAATTGTTGTTTTTCCATGCATAGATGAACATTCTATAATTTCCAAGGATCAATTAGACCAGATTGGGCTCTCCTTTTTATTGTTGTTTTGAAGTTTCTGTTGTGAAAAATAAAGCAGGATTTTAGACTAATGTGGGCCTATGGCTACACCAGCATGGTGTTTTGATCAGAAGTGATGATTTGCTACAACCAGTGCATGCATGCCTTTTTTTCTTCTTCATTTTTAGTAAAGTGCTCTGTTCTGGGTCATGGACTTTGTGCCATGGCCACATTGGTTTTCTGTTTGGCCTCAATTTGGCCTGACAAATGATGGTCTACTAGCTGGACTACTGTTAGGCAAAGGTCATGTCTCCGACCATCGTGTCGTGATGATTTTGCAGGTACCCCGAGAGGCCCTTGAGTTTGCTGGAATGTCGATTAACTTCCGTTCCGGCAAATTCGGGTACCCCATATGTCCTATTTTCAGCAAAGGTCATGCTGAAATTTTCCGTGAATTTTAGCATGACTTTGCTAAAAATAGGACATATGGGGTACTTGTGACTAATGCATGGGCCGGGGTATCTTAGTAGTTAATTAAGTAGGATCAAGTGCCCCTTTATTCTAGCTGCATTAAACCATAGGCGGCAATAGAGCCAAGTGATTAGGCCCAACTTAGAATTCTCCTCGGTGTCGACAAACCCTAAATGATCAGACCATGATCTTGTTCCTTGACAATAACCAACTTTTTGACCAAACTTTGTTCCTATTTAGAGAGAAACATGGCCAACAACGATGAGGCTGGGGGTTCGGGCATCAAGGCATTCTGGGAGCTGTCCCAGGAGATGGAGGAACAACCTCACTTGTATGAGGCCGCCGCCTTCCCCACCGATCCTAAGACCACTGATGGTACCGCCAAGGATGACCCCACTGATGCCACCACTGATGGTGCCGCCGAGGATGCCACCACTGATGATGGCGGCGCACGCACAGATGGCAGCCAACCGAAGAGGCAATGGAAGGACCGGCGCCCGACCGTGCTCCGCACCCTCAAGGAGGAAGTTACTGAAGTGGACTCCGACGGGAATCCAACGGCGCCCGAACGAATAGTCAAGGGGTAATCGCTTCAGCTCGGGTGCATTCTCCGGAGCACCGTCTCGATCAACACCGAGAACCTCAGGCATCCTGACCGAGGGAATTTGCGCAACCTCCTCTTCACGAAGCTGCACGAACGATACAAGTTCCCCGCTGAATTTGAAAACACAAGCCTCAAAGGGAATAAAGTGAACAATGCTGCCCTCACGAAGATGAGCACGGCCCTGTCTACATGGAAAAGCAATGTGAAGAGAATGATCCAGAAAGGTGAGAGTTATGAGAAGATCAAGGAGAAAAATCCTTCGATCACCGAAGATGACTACAACGACTTCAAGATCAATTGCTCGAGCACCGCAAGCTCCGATTCAAGTAAGTGGGGGAAAGAAATGCGGGAGCTGAACTTAGGGGAACACACACTCGGTCCCGCCGGTTACAGAGTGGCGGAGCCTATATGGGACAAGGAGGATGCGGACCGTGCCGAGCAAGGCCTACCGCCCCTCTTCGATAAATACGGTGACAAGCAGACCAGGAACTTTGTCAGGGCCCGGTACAAGAAGGACCCGAAAACAAAGGAGCTTACCACGGATCCGAAGACCAGGGAGCTTGAGCTTGTTCTGGTAAGGAATACACCCCCGCGTAATTAGCTTCATATGGTTGCATTCTAATTAATGAAGCCAAATTTCTAAATGGTTCACATTCCTTCCGCAGGCGACTGAAAGCAGTAGCGCGGGGTCGACTAAGAGCAACCCTTGGGACACCACTCTAAATAGGGCATTGAATGTAATGAAGAACAAGGATAAGCTCAGTAAGCCGACGTCAGCTGGTCGTGTGGCCGGCAAAGGCTTGTCGACAAAATGGTCGTCATACTATAACACTGGTGGGCGAAAGGAGAAAAAGACCATCTCGGAAAGCCAGGCGCGCGAGGTTCAAGAACTCAGGGCACAGGTGGCGCGGATTTCGGAGATGGTCCAAGAGCAAGTGGAACAACAACTCGGAAGGACGATCACCGCCATTGTGCCTACCTTGATCCAGGGGATTAGTGCGTGGATTGCGGGCGGCCAACAGGGGCTGCCCCCGATTCCTAGCTTCATGTCCAGCAACTCGCAGAACGCGATGGCGGGGCCATTGGTGTCTCCGACGGAGGCGGCATTGGTGTCTCCGACGCCGGCACGGGAGCTTAATGCACCCGGATGTATGCCGGCCGGCACCTCTGCAGCAAGCGGCCCCTCCGTCAACTGCACGCCCGCCATTGGCGGTGCCTCGACATTAGCCGAGCTCGACGCCATCATCACGGTAACTAATTAAGCCTCTCTCGGCCGAGGACTTCATCTCCTTGCCTTTGACTGGGCATCCCTGACGCCCTACATGTTTTCGCAGGGCTCCACCGACGTTCCGTGCACTCTCCTGCACTTCGTGAACAACGAGTTGGTCGATGTCGCCAAGGGAAAAATCGTTCAACCGGGCAACCCCTTGTTCCACGGTACCCAGATGCCACCCAACTTGTTTAGGGTTCAACTGGTTCGGGTGCTGCCAGGCTGCAACGAGTTGTTACCTCCGATTCGACCCGTCGGGGCCGACGATGATGACGTGATGACCCTCAGCGCCTGCCTGAGCTGGCCCCTGCTTTGGCCGAAGAGCCAGATTCGTTTGGGGGCGGGGAACACCACCCCAAAGACAACACCGCCAGTCATGCCGGCGCCAAGTCGGCCCCATGGCAAGACCGCCGCAACGGTGCCGGACATCCCTATACCACTGGATCCAAACATGCATATGGCACAGGATCAGAACAACGACGACGACGACGATACATTTGCCAACGTCGATCAGTACTTTGCCGATCATGGGTACGGTGGCGACTTCATTGGGCCTCCTTCTCAAGAACCCAACCCAACAAAAGACGTGCGCGATCTAGCTGGTACCGCGGAGAAGCCAAGTTGCAACATGCGTCGTCTAGCGTTCAGCTCTCAGGAGACGCCTCCAGCTGCCGACTTCACCGAGCCTCAGATAGGCGAGGAGCGAAATATTATCAGCCCCAACACACTCAAGAAGGCGGTCTGTGAGCAGAACTCGGTCCCATTACAGGAGAAGAAGAAGGCACGCAAAAGAAAGACTAACAAGGGTGCGGGCCAGCCAGCACCGAGTACGATCCGTGCTCAGGACGGGCCACCTGCACCTGAGGATATCTCAAGGAGGGTGCATGTGGCGGGTAGGCCGATGCTACCGAGAAATATGCTCGATGCTGCAACCGATGCTATGCGGAGTCTGCATGACAGTGTTCTTTCTTTGGAGAAGCGGCATCTCGGAGAGAAGGATGTGGCATACCCGGTTTTCGCGGCCAAGGTGCCAGAGGGCAAGGGCTTTGTGGATAACTCCATCGGGGGTACGATCGTCCTACAATTTGATGACATCCACGCTATGTTGAACCTTCATCCGCTGCACTACACCTTCGTTCGGCTATTTTCGCTGAGTATGGAGATGCGGATCATTCGCGACAAGACCCCGGACATCGTGATAGTCGACCCCTTCTACATGCGTGCCAAGATCTTGGGCAGCGCTGGGGACCGGCAAGTTGCGAGTTCTTACCTCGAAGGCGTCATTCTGGCAAACCAAGATAAGGATAACTTCCTCGTGCCTTACTTTCCCAAGTAAGTCCTCCCCTCAACCGCCCCGTAACATATGAATTCTTAGATTTCGATCGTTTTTCTTTTAACATTCCGTGTTTTCTGCAGTGACACACGTTGCACGCTCATCCTCCTAAGCCCCAAATATTCCATGGCCACATATTTCGACCCGGACCGTCAGTCGAACGTAGACTACACAAATGTCAAGAAGGTTCTTGATGATGTTCTCCCCGGCTACGTCAAATCTGGAGGCACCTTCACCAGGCCTATTCGTAAGTACGGCAAGCACGTGTTCTCCCACAATACGACGTTCTGCTGTGTCAAGCAGCCAACTGGCGGTCAGAAGGGTGCCTACTACGCCATCCATCACATGCGGCGATCGTACGGGACCATCATCAACTTCTGCTACTGAGTAGACTCAAAGATTGGGCCGCGAGCGTGTCGGCAATCCAGGACACGGACATCAGACAAGAATTCTTTCGCATCCAGTCGGAGTTTGCGGAAATCATTCATCAAGATGTCCTTCGTACCTCGGGGCAGTTCTACCTCAGAAATCAACCGTCCAACAGTGACATCGACACAATCCTACAAATGCAGGCTGACAACGCCCGTTGTTTCATGACTCCCATGACAGACGGCGGCTTCATCCATGCTCCGGTCCCTTGAGTCGAGTCGAAAACAGTGATGTTGTGTCTAGTTCTGAAACATCGATTGGCTCATGTTGTAATTAAACTTTAATGAACTTGTAGTATGTCTCTTTGGTTTCGAGAGTCGTTCAACTTAGATGTAGATGCTATTAATGTTTTGCTTTTCTCTTCCGATCGTTCTGTTGCATACTTATATGTTGCTTATGTATTGTCTGTGAATTGGTACTAACGTTTCGTTTGGCTACTGCATAGCGATGCCGTGGTATGTCGTGTACAAGGGTAAGGTTCCCGGAATCTACAACGACTGGGAGGAGTGTCGGAGACAGGTTCACCGATTCAGCGGTAACAGTTACAAAGGGTACACCACTAGGGCCGAGGCCGAATCTAGATACGCCCGCTATCTAGCGGGAGAGGGGAGGGAGCGTTGGAGGAACTGGATGAAGACGAGTTTCATCGTGATGACCGCAACTCTCTTCTATGTGATGGTAGTTTAGATGATCGATATCGACTTGTAATGTGAAGACAAACTCGCGGTCTCGAGACTTGTAATATAATGTTCTATCTTTGTTCGGTCTTTTCAATTCGGAGACTAATATGATGAATTGTATTCGGAGACTAAAATGATGAATTGTATTCAAAGACTAATCTTCTATTTTATTCGATGAATCTGTTGTTGATGTGTGCTGTCTATATTTTGTCCAATTATACATTTTGTAACCTGTGCAAAAAACAGAAAATAAAAAAATAAAAAAAACCTAATATTCATACTAATGGCGCATCACACCATAGTGCGCCATTAGTATGCCAAAGGATACTAATGGCGCATCATTAAACAGTGCGCCATTAGTACGCCGAAGTTACTAATGGCGCATCCTGTGGTTGTGCGCCATTAGTATGCCAAAGCACCTGGGTATACATGGCCCCCTGGGAGGCATACTAATGGCGCACCGTGGGCTATACTAATGGCGCACCATATACTAATGGCGCACCAGTGGTGCGCCATTAGTAAAATATACTAATGGCGTGGTACTAATGGCGCACCACTAATGCGCCATTAATGGCCAAATTAGGTGCGCCATTAGTAGGCCTTTTCCTAGTAGTGGATTCTCTTTTACGATTCAGAATTTTAGTCGAGGAGTCTTTTTTGAGTCGAGGAATCCTTGGCTTCTTGTTGGGTCACTGCAGTCGTTATGTCCGGTGGTTATTATTCACCCTCCTCATGTGATGATTTCATTTTGTGGATGCTTGAGTTTACAAAATTTAGTGAGTGATGCTCATATAAGCCTATTGATTATATCTCTTTTTGGAGGAAAGCTATTAATTATATCTCTGATTTAAATGCGGCCACCTAACCGGCACCGCACATGCACGCCTCTCAGAGATATGCTATCTGAAAGGATCGAGAAGAGGTGTCTAGAGGGGGGGTGAATAGACTCTTAGCTAAGAAAAGTAGCAATTTTTAATTTTTTTTCTTAAGTTAAGGTGGAGTTTTAGCACAAGTTTAACCATTAACAATACATTCAAGCAAGCATGGCAAGAGTATATGAGCAGCGGAAAGTAAAGCATGCAACTTGCAAGAAAGTAAAGGGATGGGATTGGAATGTGCAAACGCAATTGGAGACTCGGAGATTTTTGGCGTGGTTTCGATAGGTGGTGCTATCGTACATCCATGTTGATGAAGACTTCAACCCACGAAGGGTAACGGTTGCACGAGTCCACGAAGGGCTCCACCCACGAAGGGTCCACAAAGAAGCAACCTTGTCTATCCTACCATGGCCATCGCCCACGAAGGACTTGTCTCACTAGGGTAGATCTTCACGAAGTAGGCGATCTCCTTACCCGTACAAACTCCTTGGTTCAACTCCACAATCTTGGCGGAGTCTCCCAAATGACACCTAACCAATCTAAGAGATACCACTCTCCAAAAGGTAATAGACAATGTGTTGATGATGAATTCCTTGCTCTTGTGCTTCAAATGATAGTCTCCCCAACACTCAACTCTCTCTCACTGATTTGGATTTGGTGGAAAGATGATTTGAGTGGAAAGCAATTTGGGAAAGGCTAGAAATCAAGATTCAAATGGTTGGAATGGAATATTTTGGTCTCAACACATGAGTAGGTGGTTCTTTCTCAGAAAATGAATGCTGAAGTGCAGGCACGTTCTGATGGCTCTCCTCTCTAATGAAGGAAGGGTGAAGGGGTATATATAGCCTCCACACAAAATCTAACCGTTACACACAATTCACCAAACTTGGTGGGACCGAATCAGAAAACTCGGTCGGACCGATTCAGTTCAAAATGTGACTGTTAGGCATTTCGGTGGGATATATATGATCAACTCGGTGGAACCGATGTGCTAGAGTTAGGGTAAAACCTCATCTCGGTTTGACCGATTACACAAACTCGGTGAGACCTATTTTGGTAATAAGCAAACCAGAGAGTTGGTAAGGCAAACTCGGTGGGACCGATTGCTTATCTCGGTGGGACCGAAATAATTGCAACAGGCAACAAAGAGTTTGCAAGCCCATCTTGGTGAGACCGAGATCCCATAAGTGAGACCGAATTGATTAGGGTTTCTGGCAGTGGCTATGTCAAGTGAACTCGGTGGCGCAGGATAGAACTTTTCGGTGGGGCCGAGTTTGACTTTTTGGTTTGGGACATATGTGGATATGAGAAAGTGATTGAGGATTTTTGGAGCATATCACTAAGCATTTTGAGCAAGCAAGCCATTAAGCAACACCTCATCCCCTTTTAATAGTATTGGCTTTCCTAAAGACTCAATGCGATCTTGGATCACTAAACTGAAATTGTAGAGCCTTGAGCTTTTGAGTTTGAGCCAATCCTTTGTCCTTAGCATCTTGAAGGGGTTCCACATCCTCTTGTCCACGCTACTCCATCTGTTAAACTTATCTGAAATATACTAGATAAAGACATTAGTCCAACAAAAAATATGTTGATATTAATTCCAAAACCACCCAGAAAACACTTGTGCTTTCACTATCGCTTTGATTCCTCGTTTCAGCAAATGTATTTGACGAGAAAGACCGACACTTATTTTGGACTGTGTAAACATGTTAACAACCATCGGCAAGATTAGTATGCACAGTCACGCCTAGGAGGCGCGCCCCAACCACTAGTCAAGCACTAGTATACGGACAAAGTGAAATTACCTGAGCTGATCTCGGTGGCAGCCTGGTACTTGTGGTGGCAGAGAAGATTGATGAGTTGTCAAGAACCCAATAATACTACATCTACGAAGGATCCGGCTTGC
Source organism: Triticum monococcum (assembly GCA_034509565.1). Taxonomy (NCBI): domain Eukaryota; kingdom Viridiplantae; phylum Streptophyta; class Magnoliopsida; order Poales; family Poaceae; genus Triticum; species Triticum monococcum. The sequence continues at coordinate 22,067,453 of CM067842.1, read as the reverse complement.
CTGCTCCCTCGCCATGCTCCCATCCGTGCTCCCACTCCATCCTACGGCTCTCCTTTTTTCCTTTTTCTTTATAATCTAATCATCTCCCCCCCTGATTTTAAGGGGGTGGGGCCGGGCCTTATTTTGTTCCAATTAAATCATGCCACGTATGCGGGAGCACGGATGGGAGCACGCTAAGGGAGCAGGCAAGTCTCGTCCATCTACGAAAGCCCTTACGAAGGGTTACGCAACCTGCCTATTAATTCTATCGCCCTCCTGATTTTCACCGAGGTGGGCCCCTCCTTCCCCCTTCTCTCCAATCAGCAGGTGCCAACTGTACCAGTTTACGTAAACGTATGTAACATCCCGTGGGTGTAGCATTGCTTGTCAAGAACCTGTACAACCTCCGCCACGAACGAGCCAGGCGATCCGAGCGTTGGCCTTAAAATTTTGCGCGGGCGGCATGCGCACCAGCGACGGCACCACGCCTGAACCAGTGGAGGAAACCATTACAGAATCATTTGGCGTTGAACGTCGATGCTGCTTATTCAGAGGACACAAACTTGGGGCCGTGAGGCGCCATCCTTGGGGATAACCGTGGATTATGAGCTCGTAGCAGCTTCGACTGCAAAATTAGATCATGTCGCTGATGTTTTATCTGCTGAAGCTGCAGCCCTGGCTTAAGGCCTAAAGCTTGCAAGTATTGTGGGAGGTAATTCTCTTTTGGTGCAGTCCCATAGCTTGATTTTAGTTTAGGTTCTCCAAAACATTTCTGGACACTCAACAGTGGCAGCTCCAATTCTCCAAGAGTGTCGGTTACTAATAATTACTTTTTGGAAGGGTGTGATAGAGCATTGTAATCGTGAATCTAATAAGATAGCTCATGTGCTAGCGCAAAATGGACGTGTCGATCCATTGAACTTGTGGCGGCTTTTATTTCTAAACTTTTAATGGATGGTGTAAGCGTTGTTTAAATTTTAATAAAGCTAGCCATGATGCTCTTTCCTTAATTAGATGATAATAAATTAATAATCCCTCCATCCCGTAATTCTTGTCGCGAGCGTAGTACATTTGTTTTTTGTTTTGCATTTTAGTCCTTCTACTTTCAAAGCTCTTGAAATAAAGCCCCCGTCTCCTTCTTTCCTCCTCCTTCCGTCACCGTGTAGCCACGGTCAGCCGCCGTAGCCAGCCGTATCCAGGAGCAGGAGCCGCCAACGAGCCCACCCACGAGGAGGACCTCCGCCTCCCGCCGACGGGGAGGACCTCCGCCACCCACCGGCGCCGGCTAGTCCACTTCACCCACGGATTCCGTCGCTCACCGCCGGCACGTTGGTCGTCGTGCTGGTCTGCTTCAGCTGCCACGCTAGTCCGCTTTGGCCCACATGTTGGTTGTGGTGGTGGTGGTGGGCGACGCCTCTACTGCCGCCGCTGCTGCTGGTGGGCGAGGCCGATGCCCTCCGATCCCCGCCCCGACCGGAGAAAGAAATTATCGGAAGATGAATTGTGTAATCCTCGTGCTCCTTGTGTAATCTTGTATCAAGAGGGAACAAAGAGGCCCTTATGTCATGTCCTTGTTGAAATATATCAACTCCTTGTTGGAATATATTTGGATTTGTTGGAATTTATTGAAATTATTTGATTTCATTTGAACTTATTTGAATCATTTGAATTTGTTTGAATTTGTTGGAATTATTTGGATTTATTTGTATTAGTTTGGATTTTATTTGAATTAATTTGGATTTCATTAGAATTTATTTGAATTAGTTGGAATTATTCGAATTTATGGGCAAGTAGTCCAATATGGTAAGTAGGGCAATAATCATAGGACCTCTTTTCATAGGAAGGCAACAATTTCAGCCCCATCCCTCCCAAACAATGAGCAATTACAATTGAGCTTCTTCTTGATCAAGTCTGTAAAGTTACAAACATATGACAGAAAGTGAGATCAAACTAAAGGGAAAAGTGATGAACTCGAGGATCGAGGCTGGTTCCCAACAACCATTTCCAGATGAAAAGGACAAGAAAGGGACATCACTCATAGCCCACACCAGCAAACTTATCAGCACCACCACATACTAGAAGCACCATGGCTGGTTCCTCTGCATATTGCAGGAATTAACACCATGGTTTTGGATTCACAGAAGAAACCAACAGGGCAAGGAACAACCGGACAGATAGACATGCCATGGAAAGGAGAAAGAGTTTTACTGCCTCTACACACATATTCAAGGTTTCAAGATTTTAAGAGCTTTTGAAGAGTTGGACTTGGTGCGACACAATAAAACACCCATAAGCAAAAAAAAAAAAACTAGAGACACAATATTCAGGTTTCAAGATTTTTGCACTAGTTGATGGAGTACCTTAACTAAAAATGTTTACTTACTCCAATTTCTGTACATTTGTAACTGAAATTTCTGTACTGCCAAACTGTACTGCCAAAAACAAATTTGAAGTACTCTTAGTTCTATCTGTATTCCAGAAATTGGCAGTTCTTGTAGGAATTGACAACAGCAACTTCTGTAATCTACTGTAAAATTGACAGTTCTTGATACAACAAAAAAATTGTATCAAGAGGCGAACATCATAGAGACTGTAAAATTGTATCAACAGCAACACCAATCGGACTTCTTCTCCGGCAGCGGCGTCTCGGCGACCCACACCGGAATGCGCGAACCCGACGCTGCGCCACCACACCTCTACGCACGGCAGGTCTGCACGTACAACGGCTTCTTCTTCTCAGGCAAACGCTCGAGCCACACCACCGCGTCCAGCCACTCCGCGTCCGCAAGCACTCCGGCAAGCAAATCGGGTGATGGGGGAAGACTAGATTTTTAGGTCGCGAGGAAGGGGCAGATGAGCTGCGTGGGGGCGTGGTCGGATAGGAAGGTCGTCGAAGCTGCGCGGCTGGCGAGCAAGCAGGGAGCAGGGGAGCACAGCGGGGGAGTGCGGATGAAATCGGAGGGTTGTTTTGTAAAACCTAAAATCTAAAAAGTGTATACACACTGTTTGGGCGAACCCAGTGGCTGGCTCCTGGCCACTCGATTCCGCTCGGACATAAACATGATGCCATCTGTGTTAGAATCATTTAAATTGGTTTTGGACTGTTGCTCTTTAAAATAATGGGCCAGGAAATATAATTAGAAGAAAAAGTAGTACGTGATGTTAATTCTCTCTCCGCATGTAACATTTAACTACCTTTCACAAAAATTAAAAAACTCATATCTTTCAAACCTTGCATCGGAATTCAGATCCGTTTTCATCTTTGGACTCCTCACATCGAGATCTTTAAAACTAGATCCCGCATGGGTATGTTTTGATGAAATTTTTTCGATGCCAACTTTAAAGCTATATGGTACAACTTTAGTACTGTGTTGTGCAACTTTAGTACTACATGGTGTAACTTTTTTCAAAACAAAATTTTAGAGTTGCATAATCCAACTCCCTATGAGGTTGCAACGTAGCAACCATGACAACCTGATTTGCAACTAATTTACTGCCGTGGCCAACTACCTAGTCGTAGATGTGCAACCATCCTCCCTATTTGTAATGTAGTCTAGTTGTACATTGATATTTAGTTGGCACGAAAACTAGTTGCACACACATTGATATTTAGTTGGCAGGAAAACTAGTTGCACACACATATGCTTAGTTGGCTTTTAATGTAGTCTAGTTGCATACACATTGATAGTTGACTTCTAATGTAGTCTAGTTGCATACACATTGATGTTTAGTTGACTTGTAATATAGTCTAATTGCACACACACATTGATGTTTAGTTGGCAGGACGACTAGTTGCACACACATATGCTCAGTTGGCTTGTAATGTAGTCTATTCGCACACACATTGATGTTTAGTTGGCAGGACACTAGTTGCACATACACACATATGCGCAATCGAGACGGTAATGTAGTCTAGTTACACACACATTGATATTTAGTTGGCATGACTAGTTATACACATATATGCTCAGTTGACGCGGTAATGTAGTCTAGTTACACACATATTGATGTTTAGTTGTCAGGAAGAATAGTTTGTCGAAACATCCCCATGTGGGATCTAATTTTGAAGAGCACGTCGCGAGGATTTCAACGGTAAAAACGGATCTGAATTTTGACACGCGGATTGAAAGTTATGCCTTTTTAAAATTTTAAAATCATAAGAGGAGATGCATATGCTGACATTTAATATGTAGCAAGAAAAGAGACCACTAAACCAAATCTGTAGCATAAACAGAAATAGTACGTGCACACAATTTAAAATTTAGTCCGGCCGCTCAGTACGGCTACCGAGCAGCCGGCCGCTCGCTAGACTTGCCCTTTGTAAAATTGCTGGTGCGACAAGAATTACGGGAGTATTAGGCTATTAGCCATGCTCTCTTTTTTTCGAGGAAAAAGAGAATTCATTCATCAAGCGGCGGCCAAGTCTGCATTACATAGGGAGTAACACTACACTTACAGATAAAATTGGTTCCAGGAAGGATACGGGCTGATGTGGAGAAATATCAGGGGTTAGTTAAGATTTATGATGGCCCACAGTGGAAATCAAGGTGGGGCAGAGGATTAATAGGAAGAGGACACGTACGTCCGTAACCTTCTTCCCATGATAATCGCCCGTAGGTCTAGTATTTTCGTTACATAGGTTAGGTACCTCGTCCGGTCCTGACTGAACCCACACTGCAGTGCGCTTCTGTATTTTACCATAGTTTGCTAAAAGGTGGCTAACAACGTTTTGCTCCCGCCTAACATGCTTGAATATGAACTCCCTATTATTCTAATGAAGTAATGATTTAATCTCCTGGACCATCATCATATATGCTGATCTGTTGTCTCCTTCATCAGTGATCATCTTTAATAAGCTCTGAGCAAGGCTATTAGCAATGCTCTAATCAGATGATAATACTAATTTGTCAGATCAGACGAGTATTAGCCCCTGCCAGACCACCTCAAACTAATCTGACAGGTGTCGAGCCGGGCGGAAACTTTATGCGGTTATACAATTCGCCCAACTGGCATCACATCGTGGAACAAGACTCCTGGCGTCATTCCTCCGTGCCGTTCCTGCATTCGCGTCACACATGAAAAGCAACCCAACCGCTGCCTTGATTGGGGCTAATAATCAACCTTTTCATTTGCGCGCCCTTCTGGCCCCGTTAGGCGCCGGCCACGCGTGAGGCGTTGCTAGGAAGCAACAACGGCGCCTCCCGTCTCGGTGTCGAGGAGCCATGAAGAATGTATCAGATGAAACGAACGAACTTGTGCACCCAATGCACCACACCATTTGGGACTGTTAGATGAGAAAATGATGGACAAGATTGAGGCAAACTCGGGGCTGTGAACATATTTTGCAAACAAAACATTTTGTTTCGTCAAAATTAACCCGCAGTTCAGTTTGCGCCGCGATTTCCTCCATTGGGTTGATTTCGGTGAATGAGCCAGACTACTTGGTGGAGTGCGGGTTGATTTGAACAAAATGCAAGGCATGTTTTGCGAATACGCCAACAAGTCACCTGTTATCAAATCGTGTCGGTTGGTTTAACATCCAAAGGCCCAAAATCGCATGGTGCATTGGGTGCACATTTTTGTTCGTTTCACCTGATATGTTCTCCATGTGGGCTGGGTGTTGGGGCTCCTATATATAGGAGCTGCTCGGGGAGGTCCTCCTCAAGCCGCCGTGAGTTCTTCCTCACAATTGCCACTCCTCTGTCAGCTCAAGCGCAGTACTGGTACTGCTGTGTCATTGCCGGTTCACATCTGCTGCTTCGTCCCAAGGTGAGTGATCGATCCCCTTTGGAAGCACACGGAGCTCCATCTCCTCCTTTTTTTCTTATACTTTTGCGAGGCATATCAAGAGCTTGTTTTTAATAAAGGGACCTTTGTTTACGGGTTATGTCGCATCCATCGATACAAACATAACGAACACACCGTATGATAGCACAAACTTATGAGGTGGCGAATTGGGTTTGCTTCCATTTCTTGGCTTCTGACCGCTGCTAGGATGTCGATGTGGAAGTGTGGGAAGTTGAGTCGGGTTCGGCGTTGGATTGCAGCTTGCAGCTTTGGATTCCGGTGAGCCGGGGCTGAGGGTGGAGGATGGCTATGCTAATTCAGAAAGGAGCACTGGATAGGCTTTCAATCAAATTCAGTATTACACACTTATAAGGTTAGGGCGAGGATAAAGTTCTAGGTTGAAAACAGAGATCTATAAAAAAATGTATTCCACACTTATGCTAGGGTAATGATAGAACTCCGGGACAGAAACATAGATTCGAATACCATGGAAACACGTACGTCAAGCTTAGACGAAGACCTCAGCAACTTTAATTGGTGAAGGCTTAATAATAAACGTGTAAACATTTTTTTGCTGTGCTTCTACTATTATTATCAATTATGGAATGTTAACTCTATGTTTTTCCTTCTTCACGGTAGAAAAAGAAAATGGCGAAGATGGTACGTCCTCCGAATGGCAAGGGAAAGCATGGCAAGCATTACTACACTATGTGCCAGACAATGTTTGAGATCGACACAAAGTACGTGCCAATCAAGCCCATCGGAAGAGGATCTTACGGGATCGTTTGCTCATCGGTGAACAAGGATACGAACGAGCAAGTCGCGATAAAAAAGATAAACAATGTCTTTGACAACCGTGTGGATGCATTGAGGATGCTGCGAGAGATGAAGCTCCTTCGGCACTTGCGCCATGAGAATGTCATTGCTTTGAAGGATATAATGATGCCAATACAGAAGAGGAGCTTCAAAGATGTCTACTTGGTCTCCGAACTGATGGACACAGATCTCGATCGGATCATCAACTCGTCTCAAACGCTTTCGAATGACCACTGTCAATATTTCCTTTTTCAGGTATGGGACTATCACCTATGTTTTTTATTCTTTCTTTTGCTTGATACATGTCCAGCAATATTCCATCTATTCATCATTCTGTCATAAGTTAGTTCATTCACACCTCACGCTCTATCCGCAAGTAATACCTACGGGTTTGCTTTGCTAGGCATAGTCAATCTGAGTTATCTGAATATAATGACGATGGCTATTCTTCTTCCCGATACGAATCAAAGTAGGTCTGATAATTTCTAGAGCTTTCATGTAAGCTAAGAAGCTATGCCTAATTATTTAACTAGACATATATTGATGAGATTCTTGTTTAATCGAGTTATGATGTTTGATTATTCCTGAAAAGGTTATTTTATTAGAATATAATTTTTTTAGTTCGATACCAATTTGTAGTTAGTTCATGTAAAGTTGTCTAGTTCTAACTTGTCAAGTTACCAGAGATTGATCGGCTAATTTCTGAGGAAGCACTTGTTAATTTCAATATGTGTAGTAGTACTGTAGTAGCTTCTATAGCTGCTCCCAAATAGTGCTTGCGGGCTTAAGAATTGTATATGTTTAAAAACAGAACAACTTAATACAAATCTGATTTGCACAGGGTATTTGCATGAACATATGTTTGAAAACAGAACAACTTGATGCAAGGAAAGCTATTTATGCACTGGACATGAGCATCTTGACCAAGACTTAACTGATAGACTTGTCTTATAAATTAGTACTTTCATTTGTTATTGTGATATCTTTGAATTTCCTGTCGACCATTTACGATCTCTCCAATATTTGTCAATCTATCAATAGTCTAAGATGTCGCCTTTTGTTGACTGTAGCTGCTCCGAGGCCTGAAGTATCTTCATTCAGCAGGGATACTCCATAGAGACCTGAAACCACTCAACCTTCTAGTTAATGGAAACTGTGACCTGAAGATCTGTGACTTTGGTCTTGCCCGAACAAATAATACTGAAGATCAGTGTATGACTGAATATGTTGTCACCCGCTGGTATAGAGCTCCAGAGCTGCTGCTCTCCAACGACAACTATGGCACCTCCATAGATGTCTGGTCTGTTGGCTGCATCTTTGCCGAGCTTCTTGGCCGCAAGCCGATCTTTCCTGGAACCGACAGCCTAAATCAGCTTCAGCTTATAGTTAATGTTCTTGGCACCATGAACGATGCTGACCTTGAGTTTATTGATAATCCGAGAGCCCACAGTTACATCAAATCCCTTTCATACACCGCTGGGATTCCCCTCACCGGAATGTACCCACAAGCGCACCCGCTTGCCATTGACCTGTTGCAGAAGATGCTGGTCTTTAATCCTTCCAAAAGGATTAGTGTCGCTGAGGCTCTGGAGCACCCCTATATGTCTAGGCTGTATGATCCGAGCGTAAGTCGTCCTGCTCAGGCACCCATCGATCTTGATATAGATGAAAACCTCAGCGTGGAGATGCTCCGAGAAATGATGTGGCAGGAGATGCTCCAGTACCACTGAGGCTGCCATGATGGTGAATATGTGACAAGCATGAATGGACATGTGAAGAGCTATTTGCGCCACACCCACAGTAGGGTCCTCGCATGTTCGTTTTTATATAAAGCTTACAGTGATTATTGCAGCTATATAAAGTACCCAAGTTACAATGAAAGTCTGTTGACCTGTTATGAATAGGTGCCACAATATATAAGACTGCCTATGGATTTTTCTGGCTATGGGTTACTACTTGTATATATGGACTACTGTGTTTGTAGAATCTGAGTTTGGTTTATAAGGACTCAGTTATGAAGACGCTTGTATAAAATGCAATCCTACTTTCTTACCTGATTTTAAGTTGTAATCTTAGACGCTGCGCTATGTATGGAGGTCTCAACTTTCAAGTGGCATTGGTTTTCGTCTGTTTTGCTTCAGAGTGATTGCCTTTAGATCTTGTTTTCTTCAAGAGCTATAAATTGCAGTGTTTCTATGTTGCCAAAAACGTATGAATTCTAAAGCTCTCTGTAAATTGTAATGCAGTACAAGCATTGGTGTACATGGTGAACATGTTGATACTATGGCGGTCAAAGCTATTAGTCCCATTACCATGGGCGTGTCTCTCTCCAGTAATCCACTCCACACTCGGTTGACCTTGGCCGGCGACATACCCAACAACGATCCCCTCCTCCGGCCTCTTCGTGCTCAGCAGTCCGCGATGAAAGCTGTTCAACGACAAGCCAACGCCGTGCCACAGCCGCGCTAGCTCCGCTCCGTCATCGCGAGGCAAGCACGGGACGCCTGACAAGCCACTAGCCCGTCCGGCTAGCCGGCGATGGAGCTCTTTATCAACAGTACGCGCGGACCAGCGAGCGCAGCCGGCAAGGGGATCGCCTCGACGAAACGGGAGCCCGTATCAGCACGCGCTCCTCCCGTTGCAATTAGTTCAGCTAATTAGTTGAATGCAGCGAATCAATCTGTGGTTGAGTTGGTTAGATGGACAGTGGTATACCCAACCCATCAGGGTTCAAATCCTGGTGCTCGCATTATTCCTAGATTTATTTCAGGATTTTCGGTGATGCGCTTTCAGGCATGATATGCCGGCTCAGTCTTTCGAAGGTGCTCATAGGGATAGAGTGTGCGGGTGTGCCTTCATAAAGGTGAGTGTATGCGCGTGTATATGAGCGCTTGTGTCTGTACTGATACTAAAAAAAAATAGTTGAATGCATTGTGATTGGCGACGGCGTGTTTGCACGTCTGTGAAAAGGGCCAACCAAATTTAGGTTATTGTGTTTTCTTTTATGATAAAACTAGCAATGTGATCGGAGTATATGTTTTAATATTTTTTCATAATAATATGCGTATCTTTTGTATCATCATAAGAATCATCTTACAAGTCACGTACACAGCGATCTGACAAAACTAAAAAGATAGCAGAACGCTGGTCTTTACACAAAGGAACAGTAGCCACGAAGGAAAATATACAATCAATACCAAGACCGAAGAATCCTTTGAACGTGACACCAACGCCCGTCACCTGTATCTAGCACCACCATGGCAGCCACCAAACGAAAAAATAATGAATCATCTTCTCAGCCGAGCTCGACGCGTCTCCATCGCTGATATGTAGCTTTACGGACCTTGAAGGTGACTCGTCAAAGATGGAATCATTACGGTTGAACGGATCAGACCTAGGCAACACCCTGGACACATCATCAAACTCCAGATCTGGCACCCTCGCGTGATTAAGACGTTGGAGGAGGAAACCATACCTGCCATCCATAAGCCACAAACCAAGCACACCGTCTTTCATATGTCGTCGATGAAGAGCACAATCCGCATCCGCTCCTGGAGCTTTGCGCCAACGCTGGAGCAAATGCCATCGCAACGACGGAGCCCGAGGACACAGGTCCACCATGAGAAAGCCACCGCCACGTCATCCTTACTTGAACAGACTAGTTTCCAAATACATCCCACTCGTGTCCCTTTGTTTGATTAGCCGCTACATGAGTATTTATATAGATAGATTATATCTGAAATGTGTGTATTCAGAAAACATGGTTAAACATTTGATCCCATTGAAATTCGCTACAAACTTCATGATCTGTATATTTTACTGCACTACAAAATCTTGGCTATTTTGAGACATTTCACTTATGTCACGTAAAACCATTTTTCGTATGGAAAATGTCCTATTAACATCTTTCGGCCATCACCCTCATCGTCATTGGAGCACCTTCACAGAAAATAAAATTTTAATGGTACCACTTTCTCCGTCACGTAAAATCGTGTCTTGGATGACGAACCCAAATTCATCACCGAAGCTACCTTCTGCAATGGCCAAAAAATGCCACTAGAGTTGTCACCGTGGACGACTTGCCCGTCCCTCATCGTAGTTTTCAGTGACAATACATCCATCACTAATAAACCGACCAACCATGTTTGACTAGTCAACATTTCTGACATACAGGTCCATAATATGCTGATGTGGCACCTTACAGCTGGACCCGGCTAAGGTTTTATCACTGACTCAGTAACAACCAGATTTGACCGGTCAAAGATCCTGACTTCCCGATCGAGTCAAAAGACGATATCACTAGATCATTAGTCTCTACTCCTAATATGCCAGTACGTACATCGTTTTGTTCGCTCGTTCCCTCCCCTCTCCATCGATGGAAAGAAGTCACCAACCCTACCCCTCGCACAATCTCCTCCACGTTTCCAGTTTTTTTTTTCTATCCAAAAAAATCAGATCGCAATCCGACTTTCCTTTAATGCACATCTCTCATGTAAAGAATCGGGACACATGCCCTTCCTTCTCATTAGCATGAGTTTCTCCTGAATATCTAGGATGCAATCCTCTCCTTCCCACTAATCTCTTATATACTAGCAAGATGCACGTGCATTGCACGGAACATCAAGGTGCATTTTTTTTTACAAAACATGTTTTGTGATTGACCCATGCGGGAGTAATTCCATGTGTAAAAACTAATGATATCTTAAGAAAGAAGCGAGATAAGGTGAGGAGGAGACATGGGGATGGACGACGCTGGCAACGGCAACCATGCCAGATTGTTCGAGAGGCTTCATTTTTTAATTGCACAACAATGAGGTTGTGGGAAATAAGGATGAACGAGGGGAGGCCTTATCTGCAAATGTGAAGAGAGGTGCGAGTATCTTTTTACAAAATTACCATAGTTTGCTTTCTATCCGTCAGATATAGATCGAACAGTCTATATTGGAAGATGACAGGTACACCATCATCACCAACTCGATTTTTTATAAAAGTAGAGATATATGCCTTTCCTAAAGATATCTTGTCCTGCCCAGCTTGATCTAATTCAATTTAGACGAAAGACACCTTCAGGAACAAGACGATCTACTCAAAGGCTGGCTTGCTCCACGGCCTCCACCTCGCCCACCTCATCCCGTAGCCATTGCCATCCTCCACACGACCACGCCAGCTTTCACGATTTGGGTCTGTGGCAGGCGTACACCAGTTTTCATCGCAGGCGGCTGCGGCGAGGACGTGTGGAAGGCAACATCTCAGACTTGACGCCCTTTGCCTCCGTCAAGGACACTGTCAATGGTGTGTAATCTCAAACCTCCTTTGACGTATTTGTGCCCGTGAAACAAGTATTCGGCCTGGTCGATGGCAAAACGCACACATGGCAAAGCTAGCTTGACTTGAGATGGATTGAATCTGGTACAGCATGGCTAGCCAACAGGTGGCTAGCAAAGCACGCACACACACCGGCATGTGTAACATATTTGTTGTTTGTACTATTTCAACTCACGATGATTACAACGTGAGCTACATGCATTTATACTAACATAACATCATCTGCCTAGGTAGAGTTACGATTTCTATACTACTTGGACAATCAATGAGATCTATAGGAAAGCGGAAGAGAGAACTAGCAAGCCGGTGATTTTACTGTTTTATCTAGATTCATCATGCTAAATCAAGTACTTCTAAACTAGCTGTTACAGGATTCACCGATTTAGTCCATGTTTTGCTTTTCCATTTTTAGTGAATGGGGTGGATTTTGAAATCTCATATTTCAGTTAGTTTTTGGTCGGTCAGCTTGAGTAGTAGGGTCCGTTTGGATGGAAGCCAACGGCAGCCCTGCCAAAAAAATTGGCATTGACTGAGGACACATGCAAGCGTATGGATGGCTGCCCAAAATTCTGATGTAGCCAATTTTTTGGTTAACACATTCCGTTTTTCCACAAACCGCGGGGCGATTCCGCGGAGGCGAAACCTTCTGCTAAAAAGTTGGCACGCCGGCTGCAGGCGCTATCCAAACAAGCCTGTATTCTCTCTCTTTTGTCCCGGTAGGTATTTCATATATGCTACCTTGCTATGTTCTATAAGATACTTCATATAGGAGGTCAAGCTTGAAAAAGGTATAATGTTCAACAAGTCAAGAATCATGTTAACCAGATTGTCATGATATTTCCCCTACTTCAAAATGCTCCATGAGATGTTAGTTAACATGCCTCTGAATGCTGATTGCTTTTTACAGAATTTTGACTGTTTATGTAGACTTTGGTTCATTATGACAACGACAAAGATCACTTTGAGGTGGTCGCCGTGGCAGACGGGGATGGTGTGGCGCCGGGTACACTGCTGATAACAAAAATGTTGTGACAGTTCCAAATGAGAACTGAACTTACTGCACTAATATTCAGTTATATATCAAGGCGGCAAATGTTTGCGTGTTCTGTAAAATGGCATGACAAATTTTAATCCAAATGTTGTGTGTCTTCAGTTATCTAAAAACTAGCATGGCAACTTTATACATGATACAATCTGTCAGCATGGCAAATTAGTTAATAAATTGTAAAAAAGATGGTACCAAATAAACTTGTATACGGTCATGTAGCATCCTATTTTTTGGTATGGCAACTAAGCCATCCCACACATCCCATCCTTCCAATGTTTACTCAATGACATCCGTTACTCATGCAGGGAAGAGGCGTTACTGCTGCTCATCCCACACATCGTCTGCTGATGCACCTCATTCCAGTGCGTTGTTCACTGCTACCTCTCCCGACGCATTGTCCGCTCCATACTCCTCCCTCCAAGAGGTCACCCAGAACTTCTGCTACACCTCCTGCATGGCGTGCCGATGCAGAACCCGCCCTGGTCCTGCTGCATTCTTCAACACCCGCCCTCTGCACAACGTCACCACCAGGTCCCCCGCCCATCGCTCCCCGGATCTGGTCGCGATCCATTATCTGGCCGCTGCAGCTCGCCGGAGTATTAGTCGGAATCGAGCTAAATTGGGGATCGCCGGGAGAGAGAGTGAGGGAGAGTGGGAAATGTGTGACCACTTCGATGGGTGAGGGGTAGAGGAAGTGATGGGTCGTATTGTTGGATTCGGTCGGTCTCTGGAACGAACGACTCCTGATGATGACGTGGCAATCCTTGTGCGTCAGGATTGGTGCTTAGGGTCCAATGGTAACATATTCTTTTGGGACGAGATCGTCAAAATCTGAATTTCAGTTGTTATCTTTTTGGAAAAACAGTTCAAAAAATTGTGTGGGTGAAAATGGATCGTTCCTAAAAAACTGGATCCAGCTGTGGAGCAATACAAACCGACCTCCTGCCCCACTCCATACAGCATCTCTAGCAGATTCGGTATACCGCGTCCCGCAAAAATCGATTTACATGACATTGCAAAACGCTTTCTTGCGCATTTTTGTGGTACTTTTGTTCCGGCAGAACGGATCTCGTAAAACTATTTCATCGTCCCGGCAAAATTACAGAACCGCCTTTAAAACGCCCGCTAAATTATAATTGGGTACACCTTGGATGCTTTCACCGCAAGGATCTCGTCAGGATGGATAGAGGGCCATTCTGGAGCTTACAACAAGAAGAAACCATTTGCATCAATCTTGTGGCAGCGGCAGCAACAGCTAGCTAGCGCAGGCCGCAGCAGTAGCACCTAGCTAGCTAGCGGCGATGGCGGCAGCTAGCTCGCAGAGCTGCAACCAGGGTGCGGTGGTCGCTGACGTTGAGGCTTTGAGGCGAGGTCGCGCTTGGGGAAGACTGTGGTGCGAGCTGAAAGTTCCCTCCTCCCAACTGTTTCTTATTTTCCAGGTCCAGTAAAAATTGCTCCCATTCCCATAGATATAGCGGAAACGGCCCCAAAATATGCAGGATCCCGCAAAAAAGAATCAGGGATGGTTGAATATACGCGACCTCTTCGGGGCGAAAAAACCTGCCTCCATCCCACTACCGGCGGTTATTTTGTTGGATGGCCTCGTTTACGCTAGAGATGCTCTTAGCCCGAAAATAGAAACAATCGAGACCTGACACGCGCCACACATGGGGATAGATGGAGCGAGCGAATAAACCAAAGAGAAAAGTCTAGAAAAATCCTTGACTTCATAGAGTCGATTTGAATCGGACCCTGAATTCTCAATCCTTGAAATTAGCACCTTGTACTTGTCAATCCTGGTCAATATGTCTTTAGACCTGTTTGTCACGCCGGGAGAAAGGTCAATCCCGAATGAGATGCTCACGTGTCATCTACGTGTTCTTCCTCACTCTCTAGCACATGACCATGCAAACCCAAGAATACGCGGGCAACACTGCTAACTTGTCGCAGATAATAACTGTGTTACTTAGCAGTGGTTGCCTCTCCATTTACATGGTGGAGGAAGAGATTAGCATGCTTGACATTGTGGATATGCATGCCATACATGTTTGTGCTCTTCAAGTGGGGAGAAGATGTGTGTGACAAGTGGACTAGCTTAGTCACCGAGAGAAGTTATCATCCCACTAGGGATTATCTGTTTCTCAGCACCCCAAAATTGGTGTAGATCGGGAGAAGGTCGGGATTGACTGGGATCGATAAGTACGGAGTGCTATTTTTAGGGATTGAAAGTTCATGATTTAATTCAAACTGGTTCTACGAGTTAAAGGTTTTGCTTTAGATTTTTTCTCTAAACCAAATAGCGCTACGATTTGTGCAGATCCGACGGTCACAAAAAATAGCCTGAAAAGAATTTCAAAATAGATGACTCAAAATTAGAAAATTTGTTATTTTATACATGTGAAATTTGACATGAATTATCTTTATAAATGCCATCACACAAAATTTAAAAGGCCCGTGGCAATGCACGGACATTGTACTAGTAAAGATATAAAGAGCTAATGAATGAGTTGTGGGAAGACACTTTTTTTTTCCTTGGTGGGTGGGGGGCGTCGACGCTCACAACCTTTGCACTGGGGACCAAAAAGTTAACACTTGACACATATATTAGTCCCTATTTGGTCGTCATGAAAATCAAAGTCCACTTCGGGGCATATATGCTGTTTCAATGAGAACGTGTAGAAACCGAAATCCACATAATAGAAGACATTATAAGACTGTAGAACACCAGATAAGAAAGAATATGCATTTGTCGTGTTCATATGATTTTTTTGGCAATACTAGTAAGATGCTCGTGCTACGCTACGGAACCACATGAAAGTAGAGCAGAGTGAAGTTTATCCTCGTTGGATTATTGAAAAAAATCCAATCAAAATATACCGAAGATACACAAGAAAAAATATATTATTTCCTTTCTTATTGTATGTAATAATCTTGGACATTTCTACTGATGCCACTGTACATAGCGTCGTTCTTCTTTGCAAGGTAGTGAAAACACTAATGATATTTTGCTTCTTGCATATCAGATCATCATTTTATCTTTGTCATATGTTCCTAATGTCGAAGTTTAGAAGTATGTTCAATAGGTTACAAGAATAACATTTGAGATCTCCACATTTTACTGTATCCGATTTAGAATTGTATGCCACATTAACAACATTCTTAAAATCCTACACTTAAAGATTTTGAGCAGACTTGTAATCTATATAAGCCAAGCTACAGCCTACCAAAAAGATATCCAAATGTAGTTAAAAGAAATAAAAAATGGGCAGCATGAGGTAGTAAGCATTGTTTCGTAAACATATCAAAGATTCGGTGCTCAACATAATGTGTCGCACCACTTGCCACCCTAGGCTGCACAAAACCTGAAAAAACATTAATTAATTCACAAAATGTTCCTGCTTGGTCCATATGTTTCTCCCTCGCTGGTTGAACCTTCTAGAAGAATCCCTCCGGTTTTTTGGGTCAGATTTCTCTATTTTTAACTCTTCTTTTGCCGGTTTTCTAGCCAATTTTTTGTTTTCAGATAAAAAACATGTTTTTCTAAAAAAACATAAACATTCTTTATAAATCATGATTTTTCTGAAGAAGTGACCTTTTTAAATTTCCAAGCTTTTTTTAAATTTGTGAATATTTATTTGAATTTGCGAATTTTTTATATCTTGTAACATTTTTAAAATTCATGCATTTTTAAATCCATGGCCATTTTTTGCAGGATAATCCATGACCATTTTTTGAACTCATGATTTTTTTTTCAAGTTCATATTTTTTCAAAAAATCTTGAATATTTACAAATATTTTTTCAAATTGACGAACTTCTTAAATTATTATTTTTCACTGCAACTATTTTCCCTTGGGATAGCAGAAAAAACCCGAACAACTGGCCGAGAGAGCGAACATGCGATCTGGGCCCCTCCATGCTGGGCGCCTTTAAAATTGAAGGACTGATGGCAGGTTCAAATTTTGAAAAACCAGAAGACGTATGGAATGTTCTCCGTTTCGCTTTGTGGAGAGCAGGCTGGAGGATTGCGATTGGTGGAGAGCAGCAGTTGACGAAGGAGCAGGGATGGCTAGGTGGAGATTGTCGTATGAAATGTTCTCCGTTTCACTTTGTATTTTAGTATGGCAGGTCCCACAAGGGGGGGGGGGGGTTGAATGGGTGAGTGAACTCACCGCCAACTCAAAACTTTAGAAATATGAAAGATATATAATTTCTTATTGTAGTGCTATGCATAATTAGATGAATAATTTCACCAATTGATAAAGAAAATGTGAAGATTGTACGAATGTCACTAGTTTAGTGAAACTCTCGCCATACCACATTTTTGTGTGAGGAATATGGTTTATTTTCATGAAATGGTGGGTTACGCTAATATCGCTAGACCAACTAGTTTCATCACAAAAATGTTCAGAACAGTCAAGCAAAAATTAAACATTTGGCACTTACAGAATGTGAGCTTGTGAAAACTTTTTTGGCACTGGAGATTGGAAAACGTAGAGTCCCAAATATCGCTCAATATCCCCACTGTAGTATTTCTAAGTCAAACTCTTATCTATTTGCAATATTATGCATGTGATGTCTTTTGGTGATAAAGTAAATGCTTAAATACCCATGCATATATATATATATACATATATATATATATATATATTGTTCATGTTTTTATTAGTGTTTATTTCGTATCTATTTGCAATATTATATACATGTTGGGACTTTCCTGTGCCAAACAATTCAACCAAAAGTGGGAGTAGCAGTATTGTTTAAGAGAAGAGTATGTGTTTATTTGTAAATAAGCCCAACTTTTTTGAGAAGTAATTTTAACACAAATTCTATTAAAATGTCATATTTGCAGTTGAGCTTTTTTCCCCCGTAAGGTACCAGATCATGTATACAACTACAAGTCACACTTTTCCATGTGGTTGTACCATTTGTTTGGTGCACCTTTTTTCTTCTTCTCCGAGTGACTACCAAGAATGTAGTGCAAGTTTCTATGTCATTATGAAACATTGTATGAAATGTTACATGCACAGCCCAAGAGCAAATATATGAGCAATTTCTATTAGCAAAAGAATTATATCGCATCCAAAATAAAATCAAATAGTACGTACGAGACATCAGATACAATAAAGAGGCCATAAATATACGCGTAATTATAGGTACAAACATTGGCTAGAACCATTAGATGGATAATCATGAATTCGAATAAAAGTTAGACTACCAAGGAAAAACCATCCCAATCTTAATCCACTTTTTTGTAATCCATCAATACAATCTATTTAAATATAGGAGGTCATAATTTCATGCTCCCTCCGTTCACTATCATGAGATGTTCTAACTCTTTTTGGAATCAGATGTATGTAGACGCGTTTTAATGTCTTTGTTCACTTATTTCAGCCCGTATGCAGTCCACATTGAAATATCCAAAACATCTTATAATTCAGAAGGAAGAGAGTACTCACAAAGGCAAAAAAATAGTGACATGTTTTTGGTATACCAAATTTTTTACTTGAAAAATAGAATATTATTTTGAGACTTCAATTATTTTGGAATTTATTTTGAGATGGAAAATGGAAATGGAAACAAGTGAGACGGCCCAATCCACCATCCCACCATCAGAGGGGCCGAGGGCCTTCCATCCTATAAAGCCACCCCGTAGCCCCACCACGGCCGTGCACCCCACCACCGCTGGCCGACCCCACCTTGCAGAACCCACCCACCCACCCCCACCCCACCCCCCAGACCCAATGATGTCCACCGCACCCTCCGAACTCGTCCTCTACAACCTCGTCCCCGCCCAAACCCTAAACCCCAGCCCCTCCCCCGCCGCCGCCGCCCCCCTCGCCGCCGACGGCTCCTCCGCCCCCGCCGCCGCGCGCCGGGCGCGCCCGCGCCGGCCCTCGGACCGCCACGCCAAGGTCGCCGGCCGCGGCCGCCGGGTCCGCATCCCGGCCATGGTCGCCGCGCGCGTCTTCCAGCTCACCCGCGAGCTCGGCCACCGCACCGACGGCGAGACCATCGAGTGGCTGCTCCGCCAGGCCGAGCCCTCCATCATCGCCGCCACCGGCACCGGCGTCACCCCGCAGGAGGCGCCCCCCGCCGCCGTCCCCATCGCCGGCCACGCCCCGTTCGTGCAGGTGCCCTACTACACCGCGCTCCTCATGCAGCCGCCCAGCGCCGACGAGCCGCCCCTCGCGTCCGCGCCGCCCGCCGATGGCGCCGCCGGCGAGGAGAACAAGTAATTGGCACAGGGGAAGCTAGGGTTAGGGGCTTGTTAGTCTTAGAGTGTTGAGGGGCCTATTGGGCTCTGTAGTATCAGTCTTCCCCTCCCGAATAATTGAATCTTATTGCCACGGCACGGGTTAGGGCCTTTAGATGGGCGATTCGAGTGATCAGGGGAGGGGGATTGAGATCGTAGAATTATTAGTGGCTTAAAAAAGGGCAGATTTCTGCCAGTGTTTGTTGAGCGAGTGCTCTTGATGTTGGAAACAATGTCCAAGTTCTTGTGAATGGTTCGGTGCTCATTTTAATTTAAATGGTGCTTAGCCTTTTACGGCAATGTCCTATTTTTTTGTGTGCATGTTTTTGGTGGTATTTGGCCTTCTGAACGATACCTGATTTGAACCTGCAGCAGAAGTTTGGCATAATACTTCCTTCATGCTTATTATCTGATCAACTTCTGATAGTCGAAATTGGAGATCAACCTGTGACAGACGAGATTGCTGTTGGTTGGATTGATCATTGTAACTGTTTGCTTAATTGTGTCTGTTCTGAACTCTTGCAAATAGTGAAGGAAAGCGTTTTTCTTCACACGGATCTGCATGTCGGTTTGTAGTCAGGTCATATGTTCCATGTGATTGCGTACCGTTGCATTTGGAAGGCCAGGACAGTATGAATATACCATGCATGCTTTGCCTATTTTTGGTAGCATGGAAGTCAGGTAAGACATTTCTTTTTTTTTTCCGGTAGTTAACAAACTTTTCGTAATACACGTTATGGTTAGCTCAAGGATCAGGTTTCTTTAGATAGTATATCTACCACCATGAGTTTTGCCTTTCATTTGCCATGATGAGAACTTTTTTTCCGGTAGTTAATAAACTTTTCTGGTAGTCCTATATTTTCTGTTTTAAGTTTCGCCATGATGAGAACTCAAAATGATGGTCATATTTATTTCTCTCTGAACACATTTTTTATCAACAGCAATGTAGGATTGCACTCAATATGCCCCTGAAGCCCAGTCAGTTTTGACCTAAATGCTTGGAAAAGATCATGCACTTCTACTAACTAATATGGCTGCGAATCCAGGTATGAATGTACTGCTATTTTACTTTTTTGGAAGTGCTTTTTGGCACGATGTTCTATGCTGTATTGTCATGCTGCAGACCAAGAGTAGTATGATATACTCCCTCTGTTCCAAATATAAGTAAGGTCTATTATTTTTTTCAGAATCTGTTCCAAAATTAAATTGTATTTTTTTTCCTATAAACATGGTCCAACATAGAAAAGGTTGACTTCTGAAAAATTAATATGCCTTATATTTTGCAAGAGAGGGGAGTATTGTTACAATTTTACCCAGAAGTTATAAGTTTACCCACAAGTTATAATCATTGATAACATAAACATATACATACCTATATTTGTACTGAATGACAAGTCATGGAATTGCATGTATCTGATATGAACAGAGGTGAAACTGAAAATCTCACATATTAAGCAAGGACCTATTTAGAACTGATACTATTCTTAGCCATGTCTGTAGTTAATTATACATGATCAGGAAAACTACTGTTTGGTCCTAACAGAGGTGATATGGTCCCTTAGATCGTAACAGGGGGATCATAACAGGGTACATAGTACATACTGCCCAGAGGACAGTTTTATCAAACTAGCTTCTTTAGGGAGGAGAGACTAAACTACCAAAGTTGAGACATAATATATATATAGGACTCAATCTCCATAGATTAATTTTTTCTTGAATTACACCAAAATGCGTAACCCTTTTCCTGTTTTTTTTTCATTGTTTTCCTAGTTGTAGTCCCTTGATGTAAAGCATGATTGTAAAGCGTGTATAAAAAAAACTAGCAAACTTTTTCTGAAATTCGAATTGTTAATACAATATTGTTTGTCACTGTTCCAAGATATTGCATATGATTGTTTTCTGTCAGGAATGGCTCCATAACTAGCAATGACCATAAATAGCCTAGCAAACTACAGAAAACATCTTGTGAAATTTGATTAGTTTGCCAATGCTCCATTTTGTAATGTTTCTTAAGAGGACGTTTTGTGTTATTTTGGAGAACACTTGAGCTGTTTCAAAATTTCTGGTTCTTTTCCTGAAATTCTGGCTCACCAAATCTCCATTTTGTAGTGTTGGTTAATAGAACGTTGTTGTTGTTGTGTTATTCTGGACAACACTAGCTTTGTAACTTTCTGGTTGTCGTATGTTGTCAATATCATTAGATTTATGATTATTTTGTTTTAAAAATTCTGTTTTCAGTGTAATGTAGGAAAACATGGAATCCATCATTCAGAACTTCACTTTCTTCGTTGTAATATAATCTTTTACTGCAGTTGAATCAACAAGAGTTACCTGTAATGTCATGGAAAAACGCTCTGCTTTTGGCATGTAATGTTATGGAAAAACGCTCTGCTTTTGGCATGTCTGGAGCATGACAGATGCTTTGCAGGGTTTGTTCATGTGACAATAGAGTTTTTTTTAGACGAATAGTCGAATACTAGTGTCTTGATTGCACTTAACATATATCCATTTCTGCGACAAGTAATTCGGGACGGATGGAGTATGTAATTTCTGAAAGCTAATATTTTGCAGTTGTACTGTTTTGCTGATACCTTTGTTCATTAAAGATTTTGTATTAGAAATGAGATACCTAAATGTTCAGGCTCATGTGAATGCCATTCTTTGGCTGATACATGCTGTGGCAATATATTTTCAGAGAAACCCTTGAGATGCTGGTGATGAAAATCCGGTTGTGGAGATGATAGTGACGATGTTCTAGTCCTGCTCCTGCAAGGACATCACCGCTACTATAAGATTTTGGTTTACCAAGTCACCTGCCAAGCCAGCATTTCGGCGATCGAAGCCTGTCTGTCTGTGAAGGTCGCAAGGAGGGGAGCTGCAGGTTTGTATGATACTTTCAGTATAACTGAATGAATGCAGTTGTGTGTTCTGGCATCGAACTGAAAGTAGTTCTTATCAACTTTTAAGCCAAACAGAGATTGTATTACTGCTTGTTTTCCTGCACAATGGTACATTACAATATAATAAGGGATTGAAGAGGCACCTGCATTGAACTGATTTTGTTTGATGAATTAACTCACTGAATCAAATGGTACATGTCTTTTCATCAAGCAAGAGAATTTATGGCAGCCACGTGGTGGCTTTTTAGATTATGAAAGATGAAGAGGGAAAGTTACACCTAACAAGTGAACAGAAGTTGGTACTAGAGCAGGAGCTAATAACATATCATGACTGCGTTGTTTCTGCTTTGGATTTAATTCTTTCTAAACTCATAGTGGGAACATCATCAGTACACATTTCCTCCTTGTTCTTTTCAAACCTTCTAATTAAGATCAATGGATGACTATGATTAAATTCTTATCTTACTTTTCTTTCTAGAAAGTTCACATTTTTCATCTAAATACTTTTGAACATGTAACTTACTGTAACGAAGATGAATTACTGCAGTTGGTGAACAATTTAATAATTGATGAATAATCGTGTATAAGTAATGAAGGAAATGGGTTCTGGGTTCAAACCAGCCTCCTTGCAGAATATTATGCAAGGGTAAGGCTGTCTAGAATTCCCTTCCCCAACCCCACCTTGTGTGGGAGTTTTCAGCACTGGGTACGCCTTTATAATCGTGTATAAGTAATGTACGACAGGGTCCATCCACTTTTCTGCCCACATAAATAACAAACGCGGATCGACCGAGCAGCTAGTCTCCGAGGTTTGATGTTTCTCATGAAGATACCCGAGTTATTTAGCAAGAAAGCCACACCATTGACGGTCGTCAGGCATGTGAGGTATTGGGATATTTTCCATAACAAGGGTGGATCTCTGGGTGGCCAAAAGTAGAGATCGACTGGGGTATAACGACAGTTCGACAGGGGGACGCAATCTCATTAAATCCGGGATGATCAGCCCCGGTCGATCAATCTGATCCTTTATGTAGTCACGAATCATATATGGAAGGAAATCCTGCTGCATATAAAGGACTGTAGTTATTATATGTTGTTTCTCTTCCTCCATTATCTCCGCTACAGCTAAGCAGCTGCTTCGCCCGTCTTGCCACGGTGTCCTAGTACACGCAGCATCCAGTTGGTGTTGACTCACATATCTCCGGCCATTATAGCGCGAAGACTCAAATACCCTTTTCATGTTTTGCAAGGGGGTGTACGGATGCATGTCTCATTTCTGAAAGCTAATCTATTCTGACTTAAAATTTTGCTGATACCTTGTTCGTTAGAGATTTTGTATATTTAGAAATGATGTAATTAATAACTTGTGGTTCTGTGTTACACTGTCCTGTGGGTGGCTGTTTCTCCCATTTTTTTTAGCATTTACAGAACTTCAGTAAACATGGGATACCTATATGTTCAGGCTAATGTGGATGACATTTGCGCCATCGTTTGGCTGATCTATACTGTGAAGATATATTTTCAGAGGAACCCTTGAGTTGCTGGTGATGAAGATCCTGTTGTGGAGCCAATAGTGATGATGTTCTGGTCCCACTGCTGGAAGAAACATTGCTGCAACTCTTAAGATTATATTTATCAGGTCACCTGCCAAGCCTGCAGTTAACGAAGCCTGTTTCCCTGTTAAGTTCGGGTGTGGGGGAGCTGCAGGTTTGTATAAAGGTACTTTCAGTATAACTGAATGAATGCAGTTGTGTGTTCTGTCATCGAACTGGAAGGAGTTCTTAACTTTTAAGCCAAATATAAGAGCATAACTGTTTGTTTTTTCCTGCACAATGGTACTTCAGAAGATACCGGATTGAGGGGGCACCTTCATTGAACTGATTTCATTTGATGAAATAACTCACTGAATCAACTATCACATGTCTGACCTCCGATTTCTTTTTCTTCATTCATGTGCTTTCTTTTTAGAGATGTTTAGATACTCCGTGCATATTTTCGTTAAGAAGGAAGAGAAGATAATTTACTGAGTTCTGCCATGTTGAGGCTTTTGGCATTATGAAATATGAAGTGGGAAAGAGCACAATCAGAAGCACTCCTAACGAACACATAAAGAATCTTGACTTGAGCAGGAGCTAATAGCAGATCATGAAAACTTGCATCTGAGGTGAAATAAGATGCTCATTACAGAGATGAAACCCCAACCAACTTTATCAGCACACTCTTTTTTTTGAAAACTCCTAAACAATATACTTTATGTTTACATTGTTGATGGACGTCTAAGATAATATTCTCGTTTTTACTTACTATAGGAGGCAAGTCTCTTGTTAAAAAAGCTCACATTTTTCATTTCAATTACTTTGAATGGAGTGATGAAGATCAAGTAGAGCAGCAGTAGGTGAACCATTGAATAATCATGAATAATTGTGTATAATCAAGTCATAAATGTACCACAGGGTCCATCCTATTTTCTGCCCACATACATAACAAACACGGGTCGACCGAGCAGCCAGTCTATGAGTTTTGATTCATGGAGATACCAGTCATTTAGCATGAAGGTTCGCTCCATTGGTTACTCGTCAGGCATGTGAGGTATTGGGATTTTATGTTTTCCGTAACAACGGTAGACATTTTGACAGGCGTAGGATTCAAGTTCCTG
This sequence comes from Triticum monococcum, assembly GCA_034509565.1. Lineage (NCBI taxonomy): Eukaryota > Viridiplantae > Streptophyta > Magnoliopsida > Poales > Poaceae > Triticum > Triticum monococcum. Next base: position 22,042,688 of record CM067842.1, on the reverse strand, counting down.
CGAGACCAAGCTACGTAGAGTGTTCGCTCCGTCAAGAGTGTTGTTGCTTTTGTCCACACCACTAGAGAAGCTGCTCCTTGAACTGAGCCTCCAGGCATCCTGCCACTGTCACATTTTTATGGAGTCAAAAGCTTTTTTAGTGTCCAGCTCGAGCAGAAGACATGTTGGTCCAGCCTGTAGAGTCAATGCGGGTAGTTTCGGGTTGAAATGTAGTCCCATCGCATGAAGTCGAAAGCTTTTTTGATGCCCAGCTTGAGCAGAAGAGATGGCTTTTTAGGCTGTAGAGCCACTGCTCATAGTTCCAGACGAACATTAAGTTTTGGTTTTCTTCCTTTAACAATTTTTTTTACTGCAATGGTATTGACAAGAGTTGGCATGTAATAATGTTAGAGAAATGCTGTGCGTGTGGCACTTCAGGAGCATGGCGTTCTTGACAGAGTTTGTTCATGTGATAATTGAGCATGTCTTTATCAGTACTAGTGTTTTATTTACGTCACGGATATGTATTTTCTGAAAGCAAATCTTTCCTACCATTGAAGATTGGCGAAGTATCCAGTGAAAACTTCAGTCCTAGGCCACTGGATCAGTAAGGAACAACACAGATCAAAGATGGGATCACCACCAGCCACTTAAACGTCATTTTTCAGATGCATCTTATTTCACCTCGTATTTAGAAATGATGTAACTAATAAGCTGTAGTTTCTGTGGTCTACCATCCTGTTGGTGACTGTTTTCTCAAGTTCTTTTTTTTCAGAACTTAAACAAACATAGGATACCTAAATGTTCATGCTAATGTGAACGCCAATCTCTTGCTGATTCATGCTGTGGCAATATAGTTTCAGAGAAGCCCTTGAGATGTTGGTGATGGAAGATCTGGTTGCGGAGATGATTGTGATTATGTTCTAGGTCTGCTCTTGCAAGAATATCACTGCTGTTCTAAGATTTTTTGTTAACCAGGTCGCCTGCCAAGCCTGCAGTTTGGTGGTTTATCAATTCGCCTGCTAAGCCGTCAGTTTGGCTATCGAAGCCTGTTTGCCCGTGATGGTTGCCAGGACGGGCGCTGCAGGTTTGTCTAACATAGTTCCAGTATAACTGCGTGAGGGCAGTTTCTCACATCAAATTCGAAGGATGTCTTGTCAACATTTAAGCCAAATATATACCATCACTGTTCATTTTTTCCTGAACAATGGTACTTCAGAAGATACAGGATTGAAGGGGTATCTTCAAAATTTTTTTTGGAGATAGAGGCATTTTCATTTTACTGTTTCCACTTGATGAATTCTGAATCAAATAACACATGTCTGACCTCTGAATTCTTTTTCTTCAGGCCCGCGCATTCAGAGAGAGTAATAGCATGTTTTCATGAAGCAGGAGAGTAAGAAATTTTGGCAGTTCCGCCACGTGGTGCCTTTTTAGTTTTGAAATATGAAGAGGAAAGAGCCCGACCAAAAATACACCTAACCGACACACAAGAATCGTGACTAGAGCAGTAGCTGATAACATGCTATGATTGCATTGTTTCTGCTTTGGATTTAATTCTTTCTATACTCGCTGCGAGAACTTGCATGCAGGGTCAAATAGGATGCTCATTATAGGGATGAGTATTATTTCTACTAAATGACTCCTGGAGAAACTTAATTCGCCCACTGACCACCCAAAAATCTTATTTCAGGATCTGACCCCCCTCATACGCGCCTAACAAACAGGCGTGTAATGTACATGTGAAGACGCCTTACGCGAAGATGCGTTTGACCATGGCTAATTCGGCATCATGATCTGTCATCAATGTGAAACTTTCTTGACCATCCTCACCATTGGAGGATCAAGCGCATGCTCAACGACTCTATTGGCACTTTAGCCAGGTGGCGCCTGACACACTCCATCTTGAACTTCAGTGGCGCAGTAAAATAATGCTGGCAGTTACTAGCAAACGTTTATTTTGCCTCATGGCAGTAACTTGGGAGCCGTGATGTAGTCCTGTCTAGGTGAATTCTTTCTACAGCTTTGTAACCCCTTTCCTGACTGCAGTCCCTGGATGCATTTCTGTCAGCTTAAACTGGTGCCTCCAGTCATACAGTTACTTTGCTTTCTTTGTATAGCATGGCTTTAAAAAAGACAGTGTAAAAATAAAAAATAGCAAACTTTTCGTGAAATTTAAATGTTTAATTGAATGTTTTTTGTCACTGCTCCAAGATATTGCATACGAGTGTTTTCTGTCAGGAATGGCTCCATAACTAGCAATGACCATAAAAAAGCTAGCAAACTGCAGAAAAACATCTTGTGAAATTCTATTGGTTTGCCAATGCTCCTTTTTGTAATGTTGCTTAATAAGACATTTTGTTTTATTTTGGAGAACACTTTAACTTTGTTTTAAAATTCCCTCTTGTTTCCCTAAAATTCGACGGCACTAACTTTGTAATTCGATTGATTTCCGAATGCTTCCCTCTTGTAATGTTAGGTTAATAGAACATTGTTGCGTTATTCTGGACAATTGATTGAAACAACTCACTGAATCAAATGGCACATGTCTGACCTCTGATACTTTGAGCATCTGTTCATTAAGCAAGAAATCAAGTAGATTTGCCAGTTCTGCCACATGAAGGCCTTCTGCATTACGGAAGATGAAGAGGGAAAGAGCCCAACCAAAAATAGATCTAACCTACAGTCCAACATGCAAAAAATCGTGACTAGATGAGGAGCTAATGACATATCATGAGAACTTGCATCAAAGGTGAAATAAGAGATGCTCATGACGGAGAGGAAACCCTAGCCACCTTTATTTGTACACGATTCCTTTTTTGTGCAAAATCCTTAATTAATATACTTGTAATGTTTACATTTTCTAACATAACCTTGATCGATGGACAATTGAGATTATATTCTTGACTTACTTTGAAAAGGTCACATTTTCCATTTCATTTACTTTTGAACAGAGTGATGAAGATGAAGTAGAGCAGTAGGTGACTCATTGAATAATCGATGAATAGTTTTGTATAATCAAGTCATAAATGTATGACCGTCTATCCTCTTTTTCCGCCCACATATATAGCAACACGGATCGACCGAGCAACCACTCTATGTGGGCTGAATGCTTTTCATGGAGACAAGACACACCAATCATTTAGGAAGAAGGCCACTACATTGGCCGTCGTTAGGCATGTGAGGCATTGGGATCTTTTCCGTACCAAAGATGAGACCTTCTGCAGCTGTATGATTCAAATTCCTGCGAGTTCAAGGTCCATAGAGTGATGGTTTGTCGAGAGTGTTGCTTTTGTTCACAATTCAGGTTGCAGGAATCAAGAGAAGCGTGTGACTAACCAGCCCATCTCACTTAAATGCTTTGGTGGGCTTCCATTAGACAGCAAAAAAGAAAAAATTAACCGGGTTGTCCCATCTGAACCCACCTTTCCCCTTACCCTGCTAGACAATGAAAGCGAATCCCTCATAAAAAAAAGAGATAATGAAAGTGCCCGACGCCGCCCGTTGTTCACCCGCCACCGCCAGGGTAGCCGACGATGCCTTGTTCCCTACTGCCTACATCTTCTGCCCCTCTGCTCCGGCTCCAAGATCGACGCTGGCCTGCACCGCTGCGCCTCCGCGTCAAGAACCGGCCAGATGCGATGGCCAGGTCGCAGGCAGCCGGTAGTCCAGCCCCAACCTAACTCTTCAGTTGACATATATGAATGAACTGTGATTTGAGATGGGATTCCATGATTTTGGTAGAATATGACAAACCTCGAGAGGTTTGACCATGTCTGTAATTCTAAAAATATTGAGCCCTGGCAGATGCATGCTTCACAAGTAGTCCTGTTAGTAGAGAGAGGTCTTAAGTGTCCTTCAGTAGAGTTAGGTCTGAAGAAAAGGTTAGATGCATGTGGTTTCATTTGGTTAATTCCGGCATCATGATCTGTCGTCAGTGAGCAAGTTCTTGATTATCCTCACCTTTGGAGGATCTGGCGCATGCTTAGCGACTATTGTCAACTGAGCCAGGCCTCGCACACTCCACTTTGAATTTCAGTGGAGCAGTAAAAAATGATGGTGGTTACTAGCAAACGTTTATTTTGCCTCAAGGCAGTAACTTGGGAGCTGCTGATGTAGTTTGTTTAAAGGAGTTCCTTCTACAGATTTGTAATCCTTTTTCTCTGGCTTATTTCAGCGTTTTCCTAGTTGTAGTCCCATTTTAGTAGAATCCACAAGACATAACACTGAACTTCCATTTATTTTCTATTTGTGCTCGGCCATATATTTGTTGTATACATGATTACCACTTCTTATCATGGTTGCTGTTTGGCCATGTCTGCGAAAAGCAAAACATATGTTCCTTTTTGTATCATTGTGTCCTCCACTTATCTCCCTTCCCTACATTCCAATTATCTTCTCTTAATGGGGTAACTACTGTGGTAGGTGAACCGTCAGGTAATTGTGCATAATGAATCATAAATGTAAGGTAGGACCGATCTTGTTTTCAGCCCATATACATAACACACACCAATGGAGCAGCCAGTTCAGGTACCCTACAGTTTCCATGCAGTTACCACTGTCCTGCGTGTCAGCGTGGTGAATCAGTTAGCAACAAGGTCACATCGTTGGCAGTGGCCGGGCATGGGAAGCATTGGGATCACTTTAGTAAGAATGAGCAGATGGTGAAGGATTCAGATTCTAACGAGATCAAGCTTCTTAGAGTGATGGTTCAGTATCTACTGTCCATCCTGTGCACATAGATGTTTTCACATCCAGTTTTGGTAAATTTAGTGCCGCAGGATCAGGAACGCTCAAGCATATATCTAATTCCCTCCCTACAGAAGCATCTTCAATGCTATATGGAGTCAACACATAAGTTCTAATGGGATGCAACTTTGTCATCTTCGAATGTACTCTGTGCAACTAAGCAGTTGGTATCGACTCTCGAGTGAAGATTACACTCTCCGGGAGGGCAAAGAAGCACCCCCCCTCTCTACCCCCTCCCCAGGTTTCCATTGTCAAAATGAAACCAAGGTTCACAATTTTCTCCAGGTACAAAAAGGGTACTATAGTCAAATAGGAAGGAAAAAGTCCTGGCAACACACACAACACAACTCGTTGGCATCTCATTACAAGAAGTAGATTATAACAGGCAGAGCACCACAACACTATAAACCCAGCCTCCTCCCGGAAAGATCAGATGGCGTCCATCCACCCTGAACCTGCCAGGATGAATGGTTGATGGAAGCACTAGGCACTCCATCTTCCGGATCATGGTGTGATGTTGTAAAGCTGAATGTATGTCCGAGTTCCTGTAATTATGCGGTGCATACTATTTATAATAGTGGGCCGAACCCACGTGGCGGGCGCAGGCGACACCAGCCGCCCACAAGAGTGTCGCAAGCACCTCAAACCTATGTGAAGGAAGGCGTGCACCCCGCCACTCGTGGACAGGGCACATAGATGGCCGGGACGAGGCAGTCCAGACGCGCGACAACTGCTCAATGAAATGCCTATAAGCCATTGGATGAAAAACGAAAGAGAGAGAGAGAGAGAGAGAGAGAGAGAGAGAAATATTGCCAGGTGGGCCAAGACCAGTCAAAATCTCTCTGGATCAGCTTTGAAACAGTGTCGGCTAGATTGATAAACTAAATTTGTCGGGTTTGAAAACTTAAAGGTGCAGATTGTCTTAGGCTCTTTCCAGTGCTCCACCATGGACAGATGCTAAGCATGACACATAAGCGAAAAAATGACATGGCACAACATTTAAAAAGAGAAGAGAGCATTTTGGTGACCCCAGAAAGAACCAACGCCAAACACAAGAACCTAGGCAAAACCACTTAAATGAAACAATTTAACCAATGCATGAAAGACTTTAGGTGCAAACTCATTAAATAAAGTGTGCTTAGCAACAAGTTAAGCATCTATGCATTGGGGAGTTGAGTTGTTAAGGTATTTAATTCACTTAGCACCTCATTTAAACACCTTTGCATTGGAAGAGGTCTTATCTACAGTGGAGGGATGAAATTTGCAGTACTTTGCAATTAATTGAGGTTCCAAAAGTAGACTTTTCTCCCCAAACAATAATTATGTGTGATTCATGTGTTTTTCCATTTCTGTAAATCCAGAAATGGTACTCCATGTCATCTTCAAAAATGAAAAAAATCCAGAAAAAGTGCCTTGCATATGAGTAACACCATTATATGGCTACCACCCTCTAACAGTAGGCCATTATACATGTTGTAACATGGCTACCACCCCCTAAAAAAAGGCTACCACTACACTACAGATTTATGTTCGGCGATGTTTCAAACAACCAAAAGATATTTTTATTTTCATATCATTGTCGTACTCAGAAGTCCTTCACGCATCTCCTTTCTCAGCATTCCATTTAACTTTTTCATTGAATTGGGTAACTATGATAAAGATGGACCACTGTGGTTGGTTGACCTAGGTAATTGTGCACCATGAACTCGTAAATATAAGGGAGGACTAGTCCTGTTTTCAGCCCATATACATAGCAATAGCAGTATAGCACACACCAATGGAGTAGCCAGTATGGGTGACTTGATTATTTTCATGTAGTTACCATTCTGAATCATATAGGAACAAAGCCACATCATTGCAGTCGTTGGGCATGCGAGGTATTAGGATCAGTTCGTTAAGGACATGGAGAATGCGAAGTATCCAGATTCCAGCGAGATCAAGCTTTGTAGAGTGATGGTTCAGTTTCTCATAAGGATTATGTGCACATAGATGTGTGCAAATCCAGTTTTTCCTTTAGTGCCCCACTGACGGGAGCAGAAGCACATATCTCTAGTTCTCTAACCGCAGTAGCATCTGCAATGCTATATGCAATCAACACATGAGCTCTGATGGGATGCAACCTTGTCATCTTCAAAATGTACTCCACGGAACTGATGTTGTTGGTCCCGACTCTAGAGTGAAGATTACAGTCTAGCACCATTTTATTTCACTCCCTCCGTTCCTAATTATAAGATGTTTTAGATATTTTGAGGTGGACTAAGTAGGGACCGAAATGGATGAACATACACACTTAAACATGTCTATATACATGTGAATTGGAAAAAAAACATCTTATATTTAGAAACAGATGGAGTAGATCATGAGGGCAACAAAGCCTGTTGGGATTCACCCTCAGGATCGATCACATCAAAATACGATGAACACGGAAACGCAAAAAACTGATAGCCAAGGACCTTTGTCATGCCCTTATTTTTTTTTCTTTTTTTTTCTTCTAAACTTGATACATAAAAATTGCAGCCGTGGTCATCTATATACTTCCTCCATTCCTAAATATATGTATTTTTTTTAGATATTTCAATATAGATTACATACGAATGTATATAGACGTATTCTAGGGACATGGAGTATGCGAGCTCGAGCTCACATGCACCATTTGTTACAGTAAAATCAGAAAAATATTTAAAAAATTCAAACAAATCTGAATTTTTTGGCAACAAACATTGATGTGTGTTTCACATGCATGCCAATTTTCGTGATGAAATGACATTTGTTGAGGCCTCGGCAAAAAAGACAAAATCATGCTTGAAAAAAAAACTGTTTTCGAAAGCATTTTGGAGCATCGATTTTGTCTTTTACACCAAGACCTGCATGAATGTCATTTTTTCATGCAATTTTGCACGCATGTGAAAAGGACATCAATGTTTGCTGTCAAAAAAATTCAGAATCTTTTTAACTTTTTAATATTTTTTTCATTTTACTGTAGCAAAAGGTGCATGTGAGCTCGAGCTCACAAGAGCACTTTCGCGTACTCTAGAGTAGATTCACTCATTTTACTCCGTATGTAATCCATATTAAAATATCTAAAAAACTTATTTTTAGGAACAGAGGAAGTATATACATGACCAGAACCGACCTATAGCTAACCTACACGTAGTACAAATACTAACCGGACACTTAGCCGAATAGAACACCAACTACTAACTTGCCATGACCAGGGCAAGATTACTCTAACAAAGGCCCCCTACCGTTCCATTATCACAATGAAACTAAAGTTCATAGGTTTCTCCAGGCACAAAAAATGCCACAGTAAAAGCATCTCCAAGGACCGCATAAAAATTTGGCGCCCAATAAAAATTATAGCGCGTTACTTTAGCACTTTTAGTGCGCCGGGACCAACATCCTTTTTGCAGACGCCCAAAAACGCGCGCACAAAAAGCACACAGTGCAAATTGTGAAGTGCGCGCAATACGGAGCCCAAAATATGCTGCACGTGATAGCGTTTTTCAGCGCGCGCCCAAAAACTTTTAGCGCTACAACATTTGTTGGAGCTGTGCGGCGGCAAAAAAACAAAAATTTAGTGCGTGGAGCTCTTTTTGAACACATGTTGGAGATGCTCTAAAATAGAAAGGCCGAAGTCTTGGTAGCGCACAGCACAGCTCGCGGCAGCCCATTCCAGTAATTACTGTACATGATAACAGCCAAAACACCAAAACACTATGGCAGTGTTTGTTTCCAGGGACTTATTGGTCTAGGAACTTAAATAAGTCCCTATAAGTCCTATCTAAACCAAACAGGAGGGACTTATAGGGACTTAAAGTGGGCATTTGGGACTTATGAAATAAGACTCTTAAGAAGGGACTTATAGGGACTTATAGTTGTAATATGGTCTTATAGAGACTTATAAGTCCCAGGAACCAAACAGGTAGAAACTTTTTAGGGACTTGAGACTTATAAGTTGGGACTAAAAAAAGTCTTAGGACTTATGAACCAAACAGAGTCTATAAACCGAGCTTCCTCTCTAAAATATCAGATGGCATCCATCCACCCTAAGCTTGCCAGGACCTGCCCCCACTCCATCGCTCCCTCATCTCCTCCCCCGATTCAAGAAACCTAGCGCCGCCGCCAGGCCCCTGCTTCCTCGCTTCGCCGCCGCTGGAGGGGCCGCCGGCGAAGTCCGCGCATGCCCCAAAGAAGGTGGCGGCGGGGCTGTTTCTCCCCTCTCAGCGGCGTTGCGCGCGCGCTGCCTGCATCGCCATGAGCGCGGGCGAGATGCAGGGCTGCGGGAGCAGCGTCAGCGCGGGTTGAGGCCGGATCCTGGTCGGGCTTGGCTAGATCTAGCTTCTCCGCCCTCGTCGGCCCTCGATGTGGTGCGCGCCGCGTCGGCGGGAAGTGCTCGGCGGCTCTATGGTGGAGTCGCGGATGCTGGTTTGCGGCAGGCGGTGTGCGATGATGAGGTGGGGCTCAGTGGCTCCGTGGTGGGGCTGCGAGCTCCGGTGGGAAGCAATGGCTGGATCCCGGGGTGGCGGCCCTGGAAGGTGATGCCGCGGCGGCATGGCGTGGTGTAGTCCCTGTCCAAGGCGGATCTGCGCGGCGATCTCGTGGTTTTTGCCGCGGATTGGTTCAGATCAGAGACGGTGGCGAGCGTGCAGGATCCATCTCGGCGGTTCTCGCGGTTTGGCGAGGTGGGGTGGGAGCCCTCCTCCAGGCTCCAGTGGTGGCACACTCAGGCAGTGGCCGGTATGCCAGGGCTCCTACGGTGGCACTGCTGTTGCGGTTGATCGCCGGATCTAGACGGCTAGATCTGGGGCTTTGAAGGCGGTCGAGACAGTGCACAGGTTGTCGGGTGGATTTTCTTGGGACGGATCCGGGTGAAAACTTGGTCTTCGGTCGTTGGCCGGAGCCGGTGATGATGATGCCCTAATCATCGTTTCCTTCATGAATGCATCATCGAGGTTAAGCTCCCAACCCCACTTAATACCTCTGGGGAAACCCTAGATCAGTTGATCGGATGATGGCAGCAATCATGTGTCGTTACCCCCTTGGGGGCGTCATTCTTGGATATGCACTCGGTCTCGAGGGATCAACGGACGGCTTCTTCGGTAGAGCGGTGTTTATTTCTGCATATTCAAGGCGACGGTTCTCGGCAGCATGGAGCAGTGGAGGCTTGGCGTCAGATGTGTGACGACGGATACACGCCGGAGGTCGACGTTGTCTGGCGTCGTGGTGGCATCGATGGCAGAGAGGCCTGACAAGGTCGATGTGTCAGTATATGCTTTGAGGATGGATCGATGGAAGACGGAGGTGATGGCCCTTTGCAGAGTGTGCATGTGGTACTCACTGAGAGTGCGCCGGTCCGGAGTGTTACCCAGTCCCGCCTATGTGACTTGGATGGGGCATCCGGCATTAGATGTTAGGCTTTCGTGCAATGTCTGTTTGGTATTTGGCCCGGACATTCGACACACCTTTATGAAGAGGATAGGAGTAACGACATGTGTCGTCTAGATGGTGGCCTCGGGCTTACTGTTTATTACCTTGAAAGGTCTTTGTGAATAATAAATAAAATGATCGCATGCATCTACCAGATGCAGAGGTCGGGGGTGCTTCCTCCTTTTTCAAAAAAAAAAACCCTTGCCAGGACCTCGGTTGATGGCAGTACTAGGCACTCCAGCTTCGTCTGGTAGGAAATCAGATTATAGTCTAGCGCCAAGCCATTAGGAGCTATGCCTCAGGAAATAAAATACTCTCTCTGTTTAGAATTACTTATCAAAGAAATGGATGTATTTAGACATATTTTAGTTCTAAATACAATCTTTTCCATCAATTTTTGCGATAAGTAATTCCTGACACAGGGAGTATTAGCTATATGTTGCTTTTGATGTAGTAATACTATTGTAATGATCATTAAAAGAACTTACATTTTCTAGAACCCATATGAATCATCACTATTGTAACCTATTTGTGGACCGGTCTCATCATCACTATCACACATATCATCTTCGTTGTCTGACGGAGGTGGAGGCTCTTCCTCATCGTCAGCGTCTTCATTTAACTTTTCAAGCATAATTATGTCTCTTTGATTCACAACTGCCTCACCATCAATCTGTGCGTGGTCGCCGTTTGGGTCCAGGTCAACATAACCCAAGTTATCATCGTCGTTGTTTCGGACCACGTCATCATGTTCCTCTTGATAGAACACTCCCTCGTATGTCATGGGGTTTATGTTGTAGTAATCATCATCGTTCGGGTCCGGTAGCTTACCATGCGGCGACACCTTGAACACAACTTCCCAACCCTTTAGGTACTCTTTCTGGCATGGGTAAGGCAGATAATATACTTGTGTGGCCTGGGTAACGGCGATAAAGAGATCAGCTCCGGCATAGACGGTTGATGGTTTAACTTCAACTAAACCAACAGAAGGCGTATGTCTCAGACCCTTTTTGGGGTCGAACCATCGGCATTTGAACACAGTGAGACTTAGGTGTTCGCGGCCACGTTTGAATGTAAGCTCGTATATTTTTCCTACCCTTCCGTAGTAATCTACTTTATTATCTCCTTCAGTGAAGACTCCAGTATTTATGGTTTTGGGATCAGGCCGATTGTTCTGGTGCTCCTCTGTATGGAAGCGATACCCATTCACATCATACTTTTGGCATGTCATGACGACAGGGTCAAAACCCATGGAAACCCATCTCAATTCTTCATCCATTGATTCAGTCGGATCATTTCCCTACAAGTTTAATTGAAATTATAGGGTGCATGAGTTTAATTGAAATTATAGGGTGCATGAGTTTAATTGAAATAGGTAATAGGGAAGTGTGAAAAATTACTTTCTCCATGAACCACGCAACGAAATTTTTCCTTCCATCAGCACCCTTTCGGAGAAGAGCAAGTGCCTCCGCTTCAGTAGGAGGCAGCATTCCCGTCCATTCTTCTTCAACGAATCGACTACAATAAGAACAGCGGTATAAGAACTAGGCAAAGTGAACATAACGAATTGACTAAAAGAATGGTGCAAAGGTATTACCTCATCCACTCATCCTCAACTTCCTTGATGTTGTGCAAGATATAGAACATGACATCCTCCCACTCATCTCGTGGCATGAGATAAGGTTTCGAGCATCCAGCCCTACCACCTTGCCCGATGAATAGAGGCAACTTGGGTTTATACTTGGGTTCTTCTGTATTGTATCGAGACACCTTATTGTGCAACGTGGGAACATGGTCCGGATAGTAGGCTGTCTTGAGGTCTGCCACCTCCTCTAGGATAACTGCCTCAGCTATGGAAGCTTCAATCTTAGCTTTGTTTCCACATTTCTGTCTCAGATGCTTGTTCTGTCTCTCAGGGCCGTACTGCCAACGATTCTGCACAGGCCCCCCCAACAATACCTCGTTCGGGAGGTGCAAAATGAGATGTGTCATCGGAGTAAAGAAGCCTGGCGGGAAGATCTTCTCTAGCTTGCATATCAACTCCGACGCCTTCTTATGCATTTCTTTTATCTTCTCAGGACACACTTCTTTAGCACAAAGCGTGCAGAAGAAATGGCTTAACTCCGCAAGCACACGCCAGACACGCTCGGGAACATAGCCCTGAACCATCACCGGCATAATCCGCTCAATCCATACATGATAGTCATGACTCTTGAGCCCGGTCACTCTGCCCGTTGAAAGATTGACCCCCTTACTTATATTCGACGCATAACCATCAGTGAACTTCACGATGTGTTTCAGCCACTTGAATGCCTCCATCTTATGATCCTTTTTAAGTACGAAGTCAGCATCTGGCTTGAACCAAGATTTTCGACTGCCTGTGGGAGGCTGCATGTGTAGACGTGGTCTATCACAAATATTCTGTTGATCAACTCTAGCATTAACATTATCCTTTGTCTTATCAGGAATGTTGAGGATCGTGTGAAAAAGGGACTCTGCGACATTCTTTTCGGTGTGCATCACGTCTATGTTGTATGGAAGTTTGAGGTCCTTAAAATAGGGAAGCTGCGTGAAGGGGGTAATGTGAGTCCAGTTGTGCGTCTCACCATATCCTTCAAATTTTTTCCCTTTACCTTTTCCTTTGCCCTCGCCCTCGTCTTCGCATGTGGCTTTGCCTTTGCCTTTGCCTTTGCCTTTCCCTTCACCGGCAGGCTTAAGAGCTTTCAGCTGAGCAAGCACATCCGCACCAGAAAACGTTGGAATCTCGTTTACTTCATGGACAACTTTGCCTTTTGTGAAGTTCTTCTTGTCTTCCCTATCAGGATGGTCTGGAGGGAGGAACTGTCGATGCAGGTCAAATGCAACATACTTGCCACCCTTCTTCAGCCAAATGAAAATTAAGGCCTGCATGCACACTGGGTAAGGCATCTTTCCCCTTGTACACCATCCGCAGAACAGGGCATAACCGGGAAAGTCATGCATGCAATATTGTAGCCAAACTTTCATCAAGAAATTTTTCTGCAGATGTCGGTCGTATGTCAACCTCGGGAAGTACCAAGAATGGTGCAAATCATCCACCAATGGCTGCATAAACACACTCAAATTCTTCCCCAGATATTCAGGCCCCGGAGTTATAAGCGACAGGAACATGGTCTTGCGTTGCATTATGGCGCCGGGAGGGAGATTGAGCGGAATAACAAATACGGGCCAACAGCTGTATGGATTAGACGACATACCATATGGATTGAACCCATCACCTGTTATAGCAATTCTGACATTCCCAGCCTCGGCTGCTTCCTCCGGGTACTCTATATCGAATGACTTCCATGCTTCACCTCCTGATGGATGTACAATTTTTTTGGATTGTACCTTTTTCCCTTCCTTGTGCCACTTCATCATTTTGGCAGACTCCTCGATGATGAAAATGCGCTGCAGTCTTTTTATAAAATCATGATACCGAAGAACCTTCACAGGGATTTTTAGCTGCTGCTTCTGACCATGCTTATCGACCACCTCAATATACCGAGAGGAACTGCACTTCCTACAGTACTTGTCATCCGCATACTCATGCCTAAACAAAAGGCAATTCTTTGGACAAACATGTATTTTCTCATAGTCCATGGAGAGCGCCTTCATGATTTTCTTCGTAGCGTACATGGTTTTCGGCAGTTCATGGCCCTCAGGCAGGCTGTTAGCCCATACTCCCAGAAATGCTTCGAAGCAACCTCGGCTACAGCCATACTCAGCCTTGACTGCCATCAGTTGCGAGATGGCATCCAGCACAGACAGCCTGGCACCCTCATAGAGAGGTTTCTTTGACAAGGCCAAGATTTCCAGGAAGGCCTTTGTGGTTTCCTCCAGTTCATTCGCTGAATGTGACGGAGGTGTCGGCTGTGCAGCAAAGACATCATCTAGCATGTCTCTAACCCCATCATCCTCATAACCAGCGACGCGTTGTCGTATCACATCCTCTCTACCACGGTCCTGCTGGGCAAAGTTTATCATCATATTAAAGTTGGGCATAAATCCATGCGTGCGAAGGTGCTTAGTCATCTCACTCTTATCTCTGCGGATACGTCTCTTACATCTGGCACACGGGCATTCTGGCACCATCCTCATTGGACTACGGAATATCTCTTTCAAAAACACATCAGTTTTCTCGACCCACTCTGTTGTTACTTGATTCCGACGGAAAAGCCCACTATACATCCACTGATTATCTGCCATCTCTGCTTTATTGGAAGCCACACAACAAAATTAAGGATTCATTTAAATTACTCACATCAATATTTTATTTTTTACAAGGTTGACGAGAAACGACATTTAATCCACCTACATCTCTAATAGGTAAAGATGGGTCCTAATCCCACCCGAGAATGTGTAGATTGAGTACATTGTCCATGCTCTACCCCATTCCGAGACAAAATTTTGGCAGCACCTCCCCGCTGTTCTCCAAATACACGTCTCAGCAAAATGCTGAGAGAATGTGCATCCGGAGAACAACAGGGAGGCGCCGCCGAAATCCTGTCTCGGAACGGGGTAGAGCATGAACAACGTACCCAATCTACACATCCTTGGGCTGTCCATGGAAAGCGCTGGACAATCCGAAAGAGCTGCGGTGATAAATATGCAATTGAATGCATATTTATCGATGCAACCCTTTCGGACGGGAGACCTAGGTTACGCGACTTGATGTGAAAATTTAATCTAGTGACATGATTAAAAGAACGTATGAGGTGGTGGATTTGTAGCTCACCCTCGGATGTAGATGATGTAGTCGATCAGCGAAGGGACAATCAAAGACCAAGAGCTCCAACGTCAATGATCACTCCACCGGAGGCAACACCAAAAATCCTCTAAATTCCACCAAATGAAAAAATTAGGTCATCACATCACATATAAAGCATCATCACACATCACATCATATCACAAACTTGTTTTAGCAAGACCAACTTGATGAAGTAACCACTCATCATATCCAAATTTTAACTTTTGTCTATCTATCTTCACAAAAAAATTACTCTTCCCTCTCATCTCATCTTCACAATACATATATCTACAATATTGAGTATGTATCTAAAAACATAGTAAAACTACACAAATATCCATTCATCTCATCTATCTATCTCACATTGTGCACTTAATTTTTTTCACATTTATACTCTCTTTCATTTCATTCATCTATCTAACATCCATCTATCTAATCATCTATTACTATACATATATATGCATTCATCTACAACATTACTACACAAAAAGGTAAAAAAAATCTTACCTACGGATGAGGGGGCGACCACCGGAGCAGGGGGGCGGCCGGTCGGGGCAGGGGACGACCACCGGAGCGGCAGGGGGCGGTCGCCGGAGGGGCCGGCCAGTAGGACCAGCAGGGGGCTAGCCAGGCTAGGCCGTGGGCCGGCCGGGGCGGCGTCCACGTAGGGAGGGTCGTGGTCGAGGAGGGACGGGCGGGGGCGGCTGGAGCGAGGCCGGCGCCGGCTGGAGCGAGGGAGGAGCGGCGCCAGGCGACGCGGTGCGGTGGGATGGGGCGGCGGCGATGCGGGTGGGGGCGGCAGGCGGCACGGGCGAGGCAGGAGGCTAGTGTGGCGGCGGCGGCAGGGGGCGAGTGCGGCGGCGGCGGCGACGGCAGGGGGCGAGTGCGGCGACGGCAGCAGGGGGCGGGGTCGCGGGGAGTGGGAGAGATTGAGTGGATGAGGGTCGATGCGAGGGGATAAGGCAAACTATGCCGACGGCTGCCGTCGGCATAGATGCCACGTCACCGATCCCCGTGACACGTCCCCTATGGCCGCAGCTATGCCGACGGCTTTGCCGTCGGCATAGTTATATTTTTTATTTTTTAAATGTTTTTAGTAGTTCATATTTTTCATTTTTTAAATATTTTTAGTAGTTCATATTTTTCCTTCTTTATGTTTTTATGTCATATAGATTTTTTTCATGTTTTTTATAGTTATATTTGTTCTTTTTTATGTTTTTATGTATTATTATTTCATATGGATTTTTAATGTTTTTTTAACCGCTCGGCCCTCTCCTCTCCCGGAACCACACAGAGGGGAGGGGAGGCGCCGAACTCGAGTAGCTTCGTCCGCCGAGGCAGTGGCCTAGTCGCAGGTCTGGGAGCGCATGGCCGCCGACTCGTCGTCCGTGAGGGGGGGGGAGGGCACGCCCCGGAGACGCGTGCCGCCTCTTCGGACATGCCACCACACCACCCCGCATGTATGAGGGCCCGATGCGACGCTCCGGTGACATTGCTACCCCCAGGGCCCCCGTCCCGCCTAACCCTGTAGCGTTTGACCACGGGATCTAGCCCTTTGACTTTGCACGGACGGGCTTTGACCAGCGGACCTCCTCGCTCGGTTGTGTCAGGTCAGCCCATAGGAACACTTTGGAGCAACAACCGGGCCAGACCCATTGCAAGATCCCCTCCGTGTAGACCCGACGCGTCCGTTTCCCCCCTCCAGGTGCCGGCGGCGGCGCCGTCCGTGACGGGGGGGGGGGGGGGGCACACCCCAGACACGCGTGTCGGGCGTTTGCAACCGTCACAACACTTCCAGACTTGTGAGAGGCCGCCTACGCAAGATTTGGCGGTATGCTAGCCCCCGTAGGCTGCCGGCCACAGTCGTAGACGCACGAAGGGCAATCCGCGTAGAGGGAATTTTTTGGATACTTCTCCATCACCAAAAATTATGAAAAAATACCATCGTTCCTATAGCACATGTGCCCACGTCATGCAAAAAAACTCATGATTTTATCGCGCTCCGAGTATTTAATAATATTCACGCCACATCGTTACCGCAGAACGTCTACTACCGTGTCATCGCCGTCCGTGAGGGGGGCCACGCCCCGGAGACGCGTGCCGCCTCTTCGAACATGCCACCACACCACCCCGCATGTATGAGGGCCCGGTGCGACGCTCCGGTGGCATTGCTACCCCCAGGGCCCCGTCCCGCCTAACCCTGTAGCGTTTGACCACGGGATCTAGCCCTTTGACTTTGCACGGACGGGCTTTGACCAGCGGACCGCCCCGCCCGGTTGTGTTAGGTCAGCCCATAGGAACACTTTGGAGCAACAACCGGGCCAGACCCACAGCAAGATCCCCTCCGTGTAGACCCGACGCGTCCGTTTTCCCCCCTCCAGTTGCCGCCGGCGGCGCCGTCCGTGAGGGGGAGGGGCACACCCCGGACACGCGTGCTGGGCGTTTGCAACCGTCACAACACTTCCAGACTTGTGAGAGGCTGCCTACGAAAGATTTGGCGGCATGCTAGCCCCCGTAGGCCGCCGGCCACAGCCGTAGACGCGCAAAGGGCAATCCGCTTAGAGGGAATTTTCGGATACTTCTCCATCACCAAAAATTATGAAAAAATACCATCGTTCCTATAGCACATGTGCCCACGTCGTGCAAAAAAACTCATGATTTTATCGTGCTCCGAGTATTTAATAATATTCACGCCGCATCGTTACCGCAGAACGTCTACTACCGTGTCATCGTCGTCCATGAGGGGGGGCCACGCCCCCGAGACGCGTGCCGCCTCTTCGGACATGCCACCACACCACCCCGCATGTATGAGGGCCCGGTGCGATGCTCCGGTGGCATTGCTACCCCCAGGGCCCCCGTCCCGCCTAACCCTGGCGTTTGACCACGAGATCTAGCCCTTTGACTTTTCACGGACGGGCTTTGAACAGTGGACCTCCCCGCCCAGTTGTGTTAGGTAAGCCCATGGGAACACTTTGGAGCAACAACCGGTCCAGACCCACAGCAAGATCCCCTCCGTGTAGACCCGATGCATCCGTTTCCCCACTCCAGGTGCCGGCGGTGGCGCCGTCCGTGAGGGGGGCCATGTTGGGGAACGTAGTAATTTCAAAATTTTCCTATGCACACGCAAGATCATGGTGATGCACAGCAACGAGGGGGAGAGTGTTGTCTACGTACCAACGCAGACCGACTGCGGAAGCGATCACACAACATAGAGGAAGTAGTCGTACATCTTCTTCCCGATCCGACCGATCCAAGCACCGTTACTCCGGCACCTCCGAGTTCTTAGCACACGTTCAGCTCGATGACGATCCCCGGGCTCCGATCCAGCAAAGCTTCGGGGAGGAGTTCTGTCAGCATGACGGCGTGGTGACGATCTTGATGTACTACCGACGCAGGGCTTCGCCTAGGCACTACAACGGTATGATCGAGGTGGAATTTGGTGGCAGGGGGCACCGCACACGGCTAAGGAACGATCAACAATGATCAATTGTGTGTCCCAAGAGGTGCCCCCTGCCCCCGTATATAAAGGAGCAAGGGGAGGGGTTCGGCCGGGCAAGGGAGAGGGGCGCAGGAGGAGTCCTACTCCCACCGGGAGTAGGACTCCCCCCCCAATCCTATTCCTAATAGGAGTCCTCAAGGGGGAAAGAGAGAAGGGGTGGCCGGCCACCTTCCCTAGTCCTAATAGGACTAGGGAAAGGGGGGAGGTGCGCGGCCCTCTATGGCTGTAACGCCCTCGATGCGGCTATGTCTCCCACGTGTCGAGGCACGACTTAGAGACATAGGCGCATTGAAAGCAATGTCTCAAGTCGGGAATCATTACACAACCCAAGTACATATTTAATATAAAGGGGGAATAATAATAATAGTTGGCTTACAGTCGCCACGTCACATCAAAGTACATAAATAACATCCATCATACAATCACTCATGGCCCGACTACGGTGCCAAAATAGAAAAGACCCCCAACAAGCGACTAATCCCTGAATCGAACCCCGAATAGGCACCACTACTGATCATCAGGAAAAGAAACATAGTATCGCTGAGAGTCCTCGTCGTACTCCCACTTCAGCTCGAGCGCGCCATCCGGAGGAGTATCATCGGTCCCTGCATCTGGTGTAATAGTAATCTGTGAGCCACAAAGGACTCAGCAATCTCGCACCCTCACGATCAAGACTATTTAAGCTTAATAGGTAGGAAAGGGGGGTAATGTAAGTGGAGCTGCAGCAAGCGACTAGCATATATGGTGGCTAACTTATTTGCAAAGTAGAGCGAGAAGAGGAGGCAAAGCATGAGCGGAAACTAAATAGAGTAGACTACGCAAACATAACTCCAACGCCGTGTCCACTTCCCGGACTCCGCCGAGAAGAGGCCATCACGGCAACACACGCAGTTGATTCATTTTAATTATTTAAGTTCAAGTTATCTACAACCGGACATTAACAAATTCCCATCTGCCCATAACCGCGGGCACGGCTTTCGAAAGATCAATCCCTGCAGGGGGGGTCCCAACTTAGCCCATAACAAGCTCTCACGGTCAACGAAGGAATAGACCTCCACCCAGGACCCACCGATCAGACTCGGTATCCCGGTACAACAAGATGATTCGACAGGTTAAAACAAGACCAGCAACACCACCCGAATGTGCCGACAAATCCCGATAGGAGCTGCACATATCTCTTTCTTAGGGCACACTCAGATGAGCTCTCCATACAACTAAAACCAAACCTCGAGTTTCCCCGAGGGGGCGCTGCACAGGACTCTAGTCCGGACCAACACTTAGAGGAGCACTGGCCCGTGGGGGGCTAAAATAAAGATGACCCTCGGGCTCCGGAAACCCAAGGGAAAAAGGGGTAGGTGGCAAATGGCAAAACCAATGTTGGGCATTGCTGGAAAAGCTTTAATCAAGGCGAACTATCAAGGGGTTCCCATTATAGCCCAACCGCGTAAGGGACGCAACAATCCGGGAACATAACACCGATATAACGGAAACTAGGGCGGCAAGAGTGGAACAAAACACTAGGCGAGAGGCCGAGCCTTCCACCCTTTACCAAGTATATAGATGAATAAAAATAACATAGCAATAGGATGATATCCCAACAAGTAAATAAATGTTCCAACAAGGAACGGCTCCAATCTTCACCTGCAACTAGCAATGCTATAAGAAGGGCTGAGCAAAGCGGTAACATAGCCAATCAATGGTTTGCTAGGACAAAGGTGGGTTAGAGGCTCAATCATGGCAATTGGGAGGCTGACAAGCAAGTGGTAGGCATCGTAGCAATGGCATAGCAAAAGTTGAGCTCGATTGAGTCAACCTAGGGTGCCCCAACATAACAAGTAAAGACATGGATGGATTAAGCACAACAAGCATAACAAATCACTCTTACTGATCATCCTCAAAAGAGGCACGGATCACTAGGAAACAAGCCGGACATATAGCATCGTGAACTAAAACGTCCCAGACTTAGTGATTTTCACTAAGTCCCTGAAATCAGTAAACTCAGGTAGCCCTCTTCGCAAGCTTGCACAAGACAACACACACATCCTAAAAATACATGGAAGGCACCTCTGGAAAGAAGACAACATGCTTAACAATTCATCCCAAAGGGTCACAGGCATATCATGCACGGATTAAACATGGCAAAAATGACAAAAGTGCATGTTGAACTAACGGATCTGCAATTTAACTCATGATGCCTCCTTCCAACAGCATTTTGGGCACCAAGATGACCTCAAATGCAAATGATGCAATGGAATGAAATGATGTACTCGTCGAGACGAAGATTTTGACATATCATATGCCCAAATCGGAGCTACGGATGCAAAGATATGGCAGGTCAAAGGTAGCACGAAAAATTAACGGGAGAGGAAAAAAGTCAACCGCCGAAATTCCCGGATCTAGGGTTACTGTAGCTCGCGCGGATCGGCACTGTAGCAGTCGAGCTCCGGCTCGCCGGAAATGGCGCGGCGGCCGGATTCGGCGACGGCGAGGCGGGCCGGCGACGAGGGCGGTGGCCGGACGGCGAGGGGAGGCGCAGGGGAGGTCGGCGACCGCGGCGGAGGAGGCGGCGACCGCGGCGGGCGGTGGCGGCCGGCGTGCGGCGATGGTGCGGCGAGGTCGGGGCGGCCGGCGGCGGCCGGGCGGTGAGCTCCCGCGGCGGAGCTCGGCCGGCTCGGGGGACGACGCGGCGGCGCGGATCTGGAGGGAGCGGGGAGGCGGCGCGGGCCCGGGAGGGCCTCCCGCGGGCCGGGCGGGCCGCGGCGGCTGAGGCGCTGGCGGCGCCACGTGGCAGGCGGCGGTTGGCGGCGGCGAGACGTCCGGCGCGGACCGGACACGTCCGGCGCGTCGGAGGGGAATTTTAGGGTTTCGGAGGTGGGAGGAGATCCGAAAAACGGGGGGGGGGGGGGGGGGCTTTATATAGGCATAGAGGTTGCTAGGAGAGTCCAAATGAGGTGCGGTTTTCGCCCACACGATCGTGATCGAACGACCGAGACGATGGAGCTGAGTTTGGTGGGTTTTGGGCCAAAATGGAAGGGTGTTGGGCTGCACACACACGAGGCCTTTTCGGTCCCTCGGTTAACCGTTGGAGTATCAAACGAAGTCCAAATGACCCGAAACTTGACAGGCGGTCTACCGGTAGTAAACCAAGGCCGCATGGCAAGTCTCGGTCCAATCCGGAAATGTTTAATCCCCACACACGAAAGAAAGCTAGAAATGGCCACCGGAGGAGAACGAAGCGCCGGAATGCAAAACGGACAACGGGGAAAATGCTTGAATGCATGAGATGAACATGTATGCAAATACAATGCACGTGACGACATGATATGAGATGCACGAAAAACAAAACAACACACGGAGGCAAAGACCCGAACCCGAGAATTAAATATAACTTAATGCCGGAAACGGCAAGAGTTGGAGTACAATTCGGGAAGGTTACATATGGGGCGTTACAACACTCCACCACTACGAAAAGATCTCGTCCCGAGATCTAGGACTGAAAGAACTCCGGGTACTCAGAACGGAGGTGATCCTCGTGTTCCCAGGTAGCTTCACAGTCGGAATGGTGTGACCAGTTGACTTTGAGAAACTTGATTGACTTGTTGCGAGTTCTGCGTTCAGTCTCTTCAAGGATTGCAACTGGGTGCTCACGGTAGGAGAGATCTTCTTGGAGCTCAATGTCCTCGAAGTTGACGGTGCGCTCAGGCGTCTTGAAGCACTTTCGGAGTTGCGAGAAGTGGAACACATCATGAACATTGGCGAAGTTTGCAGGAAGCTCGAGTTGATAGGCGAGGTCGCCTCTCTTGCTGACGATCTTGAAAGGCCCGACGTATCTGGGGGCAAGCTTCCCTTTGATACCGAAGCGACGAGTCCCTTTCATAGCAGAGACGCGGAGGTAGACATGATCTCCGATCTCGAAGGCCAAATCACGGTGCTTGCTGTCATAGTAGCTCTTCTGACGAGATTGGGCTGCTTTGAGGTTATCACGAATGACCTTGCACATTTCTTCTGCCTCTGTGATCAGGTCATTGCCCAGCAGCTGACGTTCACCAGTTTCAGACCAGTTGAGAGGTGTACAACACTTCCTACCATACAGAATTTCAAACGGGGCCTTGCCGGAACTTGCTTGGAAACTGTTGTTGTACGAGAATTCAGCATAAGGAAGACAATCCTCCCACTTCATGCCGAAGGAGATAACACAAGCCCTGAGCATATCTTCAAGAATCTGGTTGACACGCTCGACTTGACCGCTTGTTTGAGGATGGAAAGCAGTGCTGAAGTGAATGCTGGTGCCCATGGCCTTCTGAAAAGAATCCCAGAACTTGGAGGTAAAGATGCTGCCACGGTCTGAAGATATCACTTGAGGAATACCGTGCAGAGAGACAATTCGAGAGGTGTAGAGCTCCGCCAATTGAGCTGCAGTGATAGACTCTTTGATAGGCAGGAAATGAGCCACTTTGGTGAGCTTGTCGATGACAACGAATATAGCATCATTGCCACGCTTGGACTTTGGAAACCCAGTCACGAAGTCCATTTCAATGTGGTCAAACTTCCATTCTGGAATGGCGAGAGGTTGGAGGAGACCTGCTGGCCTTTGGTGTTCTGCTTTCACTCTTCTGCAGACATCACATTCATTCACGAATTGAGCGATCTCGCGCTTCATTCGAGTCCACCAATAAGTTTGCTTCAGATCTTGATACATCTTCGTGCTCCCAGGGTGGATGGAGAGGAGAGAGTTGTGAGCCTCATTCATGATCACTTTACGAAGTTCACCTTTGGGCACAACAATTCGATCCTCGAAGAAGAGAGTGTCCTTGTCATCAAGTCGGTAGCACTTGTACTTGGACTGACTCTTTGCAATACCAATCTTCACCTTTTTCACCATAGCATCAAGAAGCTGGGCTTGGCGAATCTGGTCTTCCAAGGTAGGAGAAACTTGAAGGTTGGCGAGGAAACCTTGAGGAACAACTTGCAGATTAAGTTTGCGGAAGGCTTCACAAAGCTCGGGTTGATAAGGCTTGAGAATCAGACTGTTGCAATATGCTTTTCTGCTCAAAGCGTCAGCAATCACATTAGCCTTGCATGGAGTATACTCGATACTCGGATTGTACTCTTGAATCATTTCGACCCATCGAGTCTGCCTGAGGTTGAGATTAGGCTGAGTGAAGATGTACTTGAGACTCTTGTGATCAGTGAAGATGTCCACTTTCCTTCCCAAGAGAAGATGTCTCCAAGTCAACAACGCGTGCACAACTGCCGCCAACTCGAGATCATGAGTGGGGTAGTTCTTCTCATTGGGCTTTAACTGGCGAGAGGTATAAGCAACAACTTTCTTCTCTTGCATCAGTACAGCACCTAGACCTTGGAGAGAGGCATCACAAAAGACCTCGTACGGCTTGGCTTCATCAGGCGGAGTTAGAACTGGAGCAGTGATCAATTTCTCTTTCAAAGCGTTGAAAGCAACATCACACTCCGGAGACCAAACGTACTTGACGTGCTTCTGAAGAAGATTTGAGAGAGGCTTCGCGATCTTGGAGAAGTTTTCAACGAATCTTCGGCAATAACTTGCAAGACCGAGGAAGCTACGGAGTTGCTTCACATTCTGAGGAGGTTCCCAATTAACGATTGCAGACACCTTCTCAGGATCCACGGAAATGCCCTTGGCAGAGATAATATGGCCAAGATAAAGAACCTCATCAAGCCAAAACTCACACTTGGAGAACTTGGCATAGAACTGATGTTCCCTTAGCTTGTCAAGAACCAAACGCAAGTGTTTGGCATGATCTTCCTTGTTCTTCGAGAAAACCAGGATATCATCGAGATAGACCAAAACAAAGTCGTTGGTGTAGGGGTTGAAGATGAAGTTCATCATGCGAGAGAACGTCGGAGGAGCTTGTTCTGAACGCATAACAGTGTATTCATATGACCCATAGCTTGTTCTGAACGCCGTCTTTGGAATATCTTGTTCACGAATGCGAATTTGATGATAACCCATACGGAGATCAAGCTTGGAGAATACTTGGGCACCCTTGAGTTGTTCGAACAGCTCATTAATGTTGGGAAGTGGATATTTGTTCTTGATGGTCTTCTTGTTCAATGGACGATAATCAACACAAAGTCGGTCCGTTCCATCCTTCTTCTTCACAAAAAGAACACCACAACCCCACGGAGAAGTACTAGGCCGAATGAGACCCATCCTTTCTTGAACATCGAGTTGTTTCTTCAACTCCTTCAACTCTTCGGGGCCGAGCTTGTAAGGCCGTTTGCACACCGGTTCCGTACTGGGCTCAAGTTCAATAACGAATTCAACAGGCCGGTTTGGAGGCATGCCTGGGAGTTCTTCAGGGAAGACATCTTGATACTCACAAACAACCGGAATCTGCGAAATAGCATCCAATTCACCCTTTTCATTGAGAGAGAACAACCGGATGGTATTATCCCGAGCAGCAAAAACAATGACATCTTCAGAGGAATGAGTCAGTTGAATCTGCCTGGCTGCACAATCGAGGTGAGCCTTGTGTTTAGTGAGCCAGTCCATCCCAAGAATGAGATCAATATCGGAATCGCCAAGAACAATTGGAGAAGAAAGGAACTTGTGGTCGCCCAAAGTGATAGTAACATCCGGAACACATAAATTAGCTGTCATCTGTTTGCCCGGTGACACAATTTGTAAAGAACTTTGCAGGTGCTGATAATCATAGTCATACTTTGATGCAAAAGGCTTGGAAATGAAGCAATGCGATGCACCTGTATCAAAAAGAACTTTTGCAGGAATATCATTAACAGGAAGGTTACCCATGATCACATCTGACGAATCCTCTGCCTGAGCTGCGTTCATCAAGTTGACCTTGGCGGACTTGGGGTTATGCTTGACCACAGCTGTACTTGCCGATCTGACAGGAGGAGGAGGAGGAAGACGCCTCTGGTTGAAACACTTGTTGGCATAGTGACCCTTCTGTTGGCACTTGTTGCACGTGACCTCTGAGAGCGGACGGTGGTACGGAGCACTCGATCTTGAAGCTTGAGACGAAGTCTTGTTCTGAAAGCCTGGGTTGGGTGGGTGGGACGAACCACTGCCACCTTTGCTCTTCTGCTGATACGGCTGACGGAACGGAGGAGGAGGAAGCCAATACTTCTGCTGCTTGGCCACTTGAGTAGAGGACGAAGACGTAGTCTCTCTGACTCGCTTCCTGGAAGCATCACACCTGAGCTGAGCAGCCTCTTGCTTCAGTGCCATGTTGTAGAACTCATCGTATCTCAGCGGCTCGAAGAGGACAAGAGCGAGCTGAATTTCTTCATGAAGACCACCCCTGAACTGATAGATCATGCTCTTCTCATCAGGAACATCCTGCTTGGCAAAACGGGCGAGCTTCTGGAACAACTTGTTGTAGTCATAGACAGACAAAGAGCCTTGCTTCAGATTGTGGAATTCTTCACGTTTGCTTTCAGTCACACTTTGAGGAATGTGATGAGCTCAGAAATCACGACGGAAATCATCCCAAGTGATCAAACGTCCACCTCTGGAATCCCGGTACTGCTGAAACCACTCTGCGGCCTGGTCCTTGAGCTGGAAAGACGCGAACTTGACGAAATCTTCAGGTCTGACGTTGCTACATTCAAAATGCTTGCCCAGATCGACTAACCAATCATCAGCATCGGTAGCCTCAACGCAGTTGCTGAACGTCTTTGGACCATTTGCGAGGAACTGATGCAGAGTTGCAAATTGGCTCTGGTTGTTGCCTTGATTCGCTTGACTGCTTTGATTCCGCTCTTGGATGATTTGCATGATCAGCTGAGTATTTGCATTAGTAGCAGCCATCACAGCCTGCCATGCTTCCGGAGGAGGCGGAGGTGGCGGAGGATCTTGATTCTGGTTCTGACTGGTGCTCTTAGCGGGAGCCATCCTGAAGAGGTTGACCACCATTAGCACACAAATAGAGAAATATTGAAGGTGAAACCAACGGAATGAAAAATGCAACATAAGTCTTCACATCCGAACAAAATGAACGAATGCACTTCTCTTGAAGTGGTCACATATTCCAAAATTGCGAAGCCACAAAGAATCAGGTAGACGAGGTACATCAACGAGGGATGGAATCAACATATGACTTCGAAGAAGAACGAACACCACAACTCGAAATAAAACCAAGGGTTGGCTTGCGGAATAAGCCGGAACAAACACATGATAGAAATTTCGTCCGAAGTGTTCGTGGTAGGACCTACACGGGCTCGACCGTACAACACCATCATGTACAAGGCAGTGCACATGACATACGAAGCGTCCCCGAGTCAGCATAGCCAAGGACTCTTTAAGACACAACGAGGCCACTGTAAAATCGACCGTGAATAGGCGAACCACTAGACGTCGAACCCCAATTTCATATCACACATCTGTTGGAAAGATATCCTAAGGCTACTTGAATTCCCACCTATGAAATTCCCGAAATTTTCCGGTTATGCAATCAGGTGTTGAGGATACAGGGGAAGCATAATATCTCACCCAAGCTAGCAAATCCTACATCCAGCTGCATCCATCCTTCAACACATAACCAAGAAACCTTCGGAAACCATCTATCTCAACCTTCGAAAAGCATCCGTTATACAAGTTATGGCGATACTCCCGAACTCCCGCCCCAGTACTGGGTGGCGTCGAGGTTATCTCACCAACGAACTGCATAAAGGAGATTTCCGATGTCGCGCACATATCTCAAGTATGCCAGAATTGCAACAATAGAATTATGATGAAAACACCTCAGAGCTCAACTCCCCGGGACACTTCCACTAAACCCCTGACAGGAGGCACCAAGACAGTATTCTCATCATAAGCCATCGGAACAAAACTAAGATACTCGCGTGATCCTAAAATTTTTTTTAGTGAAATTTGAGAAGAGAAGAGTCAAAACTCTACGTCAGGATGCCTTACCAGAGCGATGAGGAGACTGGGAAGTAAAAAGAATTCCTAAGCTCTCCGATATATAATTCCTAAGGACTCAAAACATTTTTCTAGACACAACTCGGCTGCTAAAAACGATCAAGCAATGGGGCTCCTATGGTCGGGGAAGGCTCTGATTACCAACTTGTAACGCCCTCGATGCGGCTATGTCTCCCACGTGTCGAGGCACGACTTAGAGACATAGGCGCATTGAAAGCAATGTCGCAAGTCGGGAATCATTACACAACCCAAGTACATATTTAATATAAAGGGGGAATAATAATAATAGTTGGCTTACACTCGCCACGTCACATCAAAGTACATAAATAACATCCATCATACAATCACTCATGGCCCGACTACGGCGCCAAAATAGAAAAGACCCCCAACAAGCGACTAATCCCTGAATCGAACCCCGAATAGGCACCACTACTGATCATCAGGAAAAGAAACATAGTATCGCTGAGAGTCCTCGTCGTACTCCCACTTCAGCTCGAGCGCGCCATCCGGAGGAGTATCATCGGTCCCTGCATCTGGTGTAATAGTAATCTGTGAGCCACAAAGGACTCAGCAATCTCGCACCCTCGCGATCAAGACTATTTAAGCTTAATAGGCAGGAAAGGGGGGTAATGTAAGTGGAGCTGCAGCAAGCGACTAGCATATATGGTGGCTAACTTATTCGCAAAGTAGAGAGAGAAGAGGAGGCAAAGCACGAGCGGAAACTAAATAGAGCAGACTACGCAAACATAACTCCAACGCCGTGTCCACTTCCCGGACTCCGCCGAGAAGAGGCCATCACGGCAACACACGCAGTTGATTCATTTTAATTATTTAAGTTCAAGTTATCTACAACCGGACATTAACAAATTCCCATCTGCCCATAACCGCGGACACGGCTTTCGAAAGATCAATCCCTGCAGGGGGGTCCCAACTTAGCCCATAACAAGCTCTCACGGTCAACGAATGAATAGACCTCCACCCAGGACCCACCGATCAGACTCGGTATCCCGGTACAACAAGATGATTCGACAGGTTAAAACAAGACCAGCAACACCACCCGAATGTGCCGACAAATCCCGATAGGAGCTGCACATATCTCTTTCTCAGGGCACACTCAGATGAGCTCTCCATACAACTAAAACCAAACCTCGAGTTTCCCCGAGGGGGCGCTGCACAGGACTCTAGTCCGGACCAACACTCAGAGGAGCACTGGCCCGTGGGGGGCTAAAATAAAGATGACCCTCGGGCTCCGGAAACCCAAGGGAAAAAGGGGTAGGTGGAAAATGGCAAAACCAATGTTGGGCATTGCTGGAAAAGCTTTAATCAAGGCGAACTATCAAGGGGTTCCCATTATAGCCCAACCGTGTAAGGGACGCAACAATCCGGGAACATAACACCGATATAACGGAAACTAGGGCGGCAAGAGTGGAACAAAACACTAGGCGAGAGGCCGAGCCTTCCACCCTTTACCAAGTATATAGATGAATAAAAATAACATAGCAATAGGATGATATCCCAACAAGTAAATAAATGTTCCAACAAGGAACGGCTCCAATCTTCACCTGCAACTAGCAATGCTATAAGAAGGGCTGAGCAAAGCGGTAACATAGCCAATCAATGGTTTGCTAGGACAAAGGTGGGTTAGAGGCTCAATCATGGCAATTGGGAGGCTAACAAGCAAGTGGTAGGCATAGTAGCAATGGCATAGCAAAAGAGCGAGCAAACTAGCATAGCAAAGATAGTAGTGATTTCAAGGGTGTGATCATCTTGCCTGCACAGTTGTCAGAATTGACTGGATCCTCAAAAGCAAACTCAACGGGCTCCTCGTTAGCGAACTCGTCTCCCGGCTCTACCCAACAACACAAACAAGCAACAAGGATACAATCAACCACGTGCAAAGGCAACCAATAAGATGCAAAGATGACATGTTATGCGGGATGCGATGCGGGATGCAAAAATGCAAGATGTAACAGGAAATGCATGAACCTGGCCTCAACTTGGAAATCCAAGTGTGCCACTGGATAGAGGGGAAGAAATCCCCTGAAAACGATATAAAGATCATGGCAATCGGAGCTACGGTTTAGAAATGGCAAGCGTTTTACTAAACGAACCGATCTGCGATTTACAGCAAGTAGGCTCCTAAATGCAACAAAATGAACATGCTACAGCCACCCAACATGAAAACAAATTGCATGGCAGTGATTTACTCATCAAGGTTAACAAATCACCAGGACTGAGGCATAGGCAAATTCATCCATTAAGGGCTTCAAACAAGCATGGCAAAACTGAATAAGCAAAACAGATTTCAGACTTAGCGAAATTAACGCTAGTCTGGAATTTCAGACCACTATGCTCTCTTCGGAGCAGCAAAACAACATGAAGGAAAACCTGAACATGGCAATTAAGAGCATGGCATGGAGCTACTCAACAAGCTTAACAAAACACCCAAAATGACCTGGGGCCAAAAGGGTTCACAAAATACTCTACCGAGCACACGAACATCGATGAAACACAATCAGTTTTCAGACTTAGTGAAAACTGGGACATGCTGAAATAATAACTCACGGAGGCATGTAAACGAGCTCGATGCACTCACTACGGTGCAAGTCATGGCAAGGCAAGCATATATCCATTAATAAGGCACAAAATGCTAGCTAGACATGGCAAGAACAATGGCATAGCATGCATGGATCACTAGCAATAACTCCGGCAAAATCGCAAAAGAGTTCACGATCTGCCCAAAACAGCAACTATCCAAAAGTTGAGCTCGATTGAGTCAACCTAGGGTGCCCCAACATAACAAGTAAAGACATGGATGGATTAAGCACAACAAGCATAACAAATCACTCTTACTGATCATCCTCAAAAGAGGCACGGATCACTAGGAAACAAGCCGGACATATAGCATCGTGAACTAAAACGTCCCAGACTTAGTGATTTTCACTAAGTCCCTGAAATCAGTAAACTCAGGTAGCCCTCTTCGCAAGCTTGCACAAGACAACACACACATCCTAAAAATACATGGAAGGCACCTCTGGAAAGAAGACAACATGCTTAACAATTCATCCCAAAGGGGCACAGGCATATCATGCACGGATTAAACATGGCAAAAATGACAAAAGTGCATGTTGAACTAACGGATATGCAATTTAACTCATGATGCCTCCTTCCAACAGCATTTTGGGCACCAAGATGACCTCAAATGCAAATGATGAAATGGAATGAAATGATGTACTCGTCGAGAAGAAGATTTTGACATATCATATGCCCAAATCGGAGCTACGGATGCAAAGATATGGTAGGTCAAAGGTAGCACGAAAAATTAACGGGAGAGGGAAAAAGTCAACCGCCGAAATTCCCGGATCTAGGGTTACTGTAGCTCACGCGGATCGGCACTGTAGCAGTCGAGCTCCGGCTCGCCGGAAATGGCGCGGCGGTCGGATCCGGCGATGGCGAGGCGGGCCGGCGACGAGGGCGGTGGCTGGACGGCGAGGGGAGGCGCAGGGGAGGTCGGCGACCGCGGCGGAGGAGGCGAGACGTCCGGCGCGTCGGAGGGGAATTTTAGGATTTCGGAGGTGGGAGGAGATCCGAAAAACGGGGGGGCTTTATATAGGCATAGAGGGAGCTAGGAGAGTCGAAATGAGGTGCGGTTTTCGCCCACACGATCGTGATCGAACGACCGAGACGATGGAGCTGAGTTTGGTGGGTTTTGGGCCAAAATGGAAGGGTGTTGGGCTGCACACACACGAGGCCTTTTCGGTCCCTCGGTTAACCATTGGAGTATCAAACGAAGTCCAAATGACCCGAAACTTGACAGGCGGTCTATCGGTAGTAAACCAAGGCCGCATGGCAAGTCTCGGTCCAATCCGGAAATGTTTAATCCCCACACACGAAAGAAAGCTAGAAATGGCCACCGGAGGAGAACGAAGCGCCGGAATGCAAAACGGACAACGGGGAAAATGCTCGAATGCATGAGATGAACATGTATGCAAATGCAATGCACGTGACGACATGATATGAGATGCACGAAAAACAAAACAACACACGGAGGCAAAGACCCGAACCCGAGAATTAAATATAACTTAATGCCGGAAACGGCAAGAGTTGGAGTACAATTCGGGAAGGTTACATATGGGGCGTTACAATGGCAGCCCCTTTTCACTTTTCCACTAAGGCCCAATAGGCCCATTTGCCTCCCGGGGGGTTCCGATAACCCTCCCGGTATTCCGGTAAAATCCCGATTTCACCCGGAACACTTCCGATGTCCAAACATAGGCTTCCAATATATCAATCTTTACGTCTCGACCATTTAGAGACTCCTCGTCATGTCCGTGATCACATCCAGGACTCCGAACAACCTTCGGTACATCAAAATGCATAAACTCATAATAACTGTCATCGTAACGTTAAGCGTGCGGACCCTACGGTTCGAGAACAATGTAGAC
Organism: Triticum monococcum; assembly: GCA_034509565.1. Classification (NCBI taxonomy): domain Eukaryota; kingdom Viridiplantae; phylum Streptophyta; class Magnoliopsida; order Poales; family Poaceae; genus Triticum; species Triticum monococcum. The sequence continues at coordinate 22,010,892 of CM067842.1, read as the reverse complement.
ATGATCGAGACACGTCTCCGGTCAATAACCAATAGCGGGACCTGGATGCCCATATTGGCTCCTACATATTCTACGAAGATCTTTATCGGTCAGACCGCATAACAACATACGTTGTTCCCTTTGTCATCGGTATGTTACTTGCCCGAGATTCGATCGTCGGTATCCAATACCTAGTTCAATCTCGTTACCGGCAAGTCTCTTTACTCGTTCCGTAATACATCATCTCACAACTAACATCTTAGTTATAATGCTTGCAAGGCTTATGTGATGTGTATTACCGAGAGGGCCCAGAGATACCTCTCCGACACTCGGAGTGACAAACCCTAATCTCGAAATACGCCAACCCAACATCTACCATTGGAGACACCTGTAGTACTCCTTTATAATCACCCAGTTATGTTGTGACGTTTGGTAGTACCCAAAGTGTTCCTCCGGTAAACGGGAGTTGCATAATCTCATAGTTATAGGAACATGTATAAGTCATGAAGAAAGCAATAGCAACATACTAAACGATCGGGTGCTAAGCTAATGGAATGGGTCATGTCAATCAGATCATTCAACTAATGATGTGACCTCGTTAATCAAATAACAACTCTTTGTTCATGGTTAGGAAACATAACCATCTTTGATTAACGAGCTAGTCAAGTAGAGGCATACTAGTGACACTCTGTTTGTCTATGTATTCACACATGTATTATGTTTCCGGTTAATATAATTCTAGCATGAATAATAAACATTTATCATGATATAAGGAAATAAATAATAACTTTATTATTGCCTCTAGGGCATATTTCCTTCAGTCTCCCACTTGCACTAGTCAATAATCTAGATTACACAGTAATGATTCTAACACCCATGGAGCCTTGGTGCTGATCATGTTTTGCTTGTGGAAGAGGCTTAGTCAACGGGTCTGCAACATTCAGATCCGTATGTATCTTGCAAATCTCTATGTCTCCCACCTGGACTAGATCCCGGATGGAGTTGAAGCGTCTCTTGATGTGTTTGGTCCTTTCGTGAAATCTGGATTCCTTTGCCAAAGCAATTGCGCCAGTATTGTCACAAAAGATTTTCATTGGACCCGATGCACTAGGTATGACACCTAGATCGGATATGAACTCCTTCATCCAGACTCCTTCGTTCGCTGCTTCTGAAGCAGCTATGTACTCCGCTTCACATGTAGATCCCGCTACGACGCTTTGTTTAGAACTGCACCAACTGACAGCTCCACCGTTTAAAGTAAACACGTATCCGGTTTGCGATTTAGAATCGTCCGGATTAGTGTCAAAGCTTGCATCAACGTAACCTCTTACGGTGAGCTCTTTGTCACCTCCATATACGAGAAACATATCCTTAGTCCTTTTCAGGTATTTCAGGATGTTCTTGACCGCTGTCCAGTGATCCACTCCTGGATTACTTTGGTACCTCCCTGCTAAACTTATAGCAAGGCACACATCAGTTCTGGTACACAGCATTGCATACATGATAGAGCCTATGGCTGAAGCATAGGGAACATCTTTCATTTTCTCTCTATCTTCTGCAGTGGTCGGGCATTGAGTCTGACTCAACTTCACACCTTGTAACACAGGCAAGAACCCTTTCTTTGCTTGATCCATTTTGAACTTCTTCAAAATCTTGTCAAGGTATGTGCTTTGTGAAAGTCCAATTAAGCGTTTTGATCTATCTCTATAGATCTTTATGCCTAATATGTAAGCAGCTTCCCCGAGGTCTTTCATCGAAAAACTTTTATTCAAGTATCCCTTTATGCTATCCAGAAATTCTATATCATTTCCAATCAGCAATATGTCATCCACATATAATATCAGAAATGCTACAGAGCTCCCACTCACTTTCTTGTAAATACAGGCTTCTCCAAAAGTCTGTATAAAGTCAAATGCTTTGATCACACTATCAAAGCGTTTATTCCAACTCCGAGATGCTTGCACCAGTCCATAAATGGATCGCTGGAGTTTGCACACTTTGTTAGCTCCCTTTGGATCGACAAAGCTGTTGGGAAACGTAGTAATTTCGAAAATTTTCCTACGCACACGCAAGATCATGGTGATGCATAGCAACGAGGGGGAGAGTGTTGTCTACGTACCAACGCAGACCGACTGCGGAAGCGATCACACAACATAGAGGAAGTAGTCGTACGTCTTCTTCCCGATCCGACCGATCCAAGCACCGTTACTCCGGCACCTCCGAGTTCTTAGCACACGTTCAGCTCGATGACGATCCTCGGGCTCCGATCCAGCAAAGCGTCGAGGAGGAGTTCCGTCAGCACGACGGCGTGGTGACGATCTTGATGTACTACCGACGCAGGGCTTCGCCTAAGCACTACAACGGTATGATCGAGGTGGAATTTGGTGGCAGGGGGCACCGCACACGGCTAAGGAACGATCTCAAGGATCAACTTGTGTGTCTTGGGGTATCCCCTGCCCCCGTATATAAAGGATGAAAGGGGGGAGGATGGCCGGCCAAGCTAGGAGGCGCAGGAGGAGTCCTACTCCTACCGGGAGTAGGACTCCTCCCCCCAATCCTATTCCTAATAGGATTCCCCAAAGGGGAAGAGAAGAGAGAGGTGGCCGGCCCCTCTCCTAGTCCTAATAGGACTAGGGAGAGGGGGGGGGGGGGAGGCGCAGCCCTATGTGGGCTGCCCTCTCACCTTTCCACTAAGGCCCATGTTGGCCCATTTGGCTCCCGGGGGGTTCCGGTAACCCTCCCGGTAATCCGGTAAAATCCCGATTTCACCCGGAACACTTCCGATGTCCAAACATAGGCTTCCAATATATCAATCTTTACGTCTCGACCATTTCGAGACTCCTCGTCATGTCCCCGATCTCATCCGGGACTCCGAACTCCTTCGGTACATCAATACTCATAAACTCATAATGTAACTGTCATCGAAACCTTAAGCGTGCGGACCCTACGGTTCGAGAACAATGTAGACATGACCGAGACACGTCTCCGGTCAATAACCAATAGCGGGACCTGGATGCCCATATTGGCTCCTACATATTCTACGAAGATCTTTATCGGTCAGACCGCATAACAACATACGTTGTTCCCTTTGTCATCGGTATGTTACTTGCCCGAGATTCGATCGTCGGTATCCAATACCTAGTTCAATCTCATTACTGGCAAGTCTCTTTACTCGTTCCGTAATACATCATCTCACAACTAACATCTTAGTTGTAATGCTTGCAAGGCTTATGTGATGTGTATTACCGAGAGGGCCCAGAGATACCTCTCCGACACTCGGAGTGACAAACCCTAATCTCGAAATACGCCAACCCAACATCTACCATTGGAGACACCTGTAGTACTCCTTTATAATCACCCAGTTACGTTGTGACGTTTGGTAGTACCCAAAGTGTTCCTCCGGTAAACGGGAGTTGCATAATCTCATAGTTATAGGAACATGTATAAGTCATGAAGAAAGCAATAGCAACATACTAAACGATCGGGTGCTAAGCTAATGGAATGGGTCATGTCAATCAGATCATCCAACTAATGATGTGACCTCGTTAATCAAATAACAACTCTTTGTTCATGGTTAGGAAACATAACCATCTTTGATTAACGAGCTAGTCAAGTAGAGGCATACTAGTGACACTCTGTTTGTCTATGTATTCACACATGTATTATGTTTCCGGTTAATACAATTCTAGCATGAATAATAAACATTTATCATGATATAAGGAAATAAATAATAACTTTATTATTGCCTCTAGGGCATATTTCCTTCAGTCTCCCACTTGCACTAGAGTCAATAATCTAGTTCACATCGCCATGTGATTTAACAGCAATAGTTCACATCACCATGTGATTAACACCCATAGTTCACATCGTCATGTGACCAACACCCAAAGGGTTTACTAGATTCAGTAATCTAGTTCACATCGCTATGTGATTAACACCCAAAGAGTACTAGGGTGTGATCATGTTTTGCTTGTGAGAGAATCTTAGTCAACGGGTCTGCCACATTCAGATCCACATGTATTTTGCAAATTTCTATGTCAACAATGCTCTGCATGGAGCTACTCTAGCTAATTGCTCCCACTTTCAATATGTATCTAGACCGAGACTTAGAGTCATCTAGATTAGTGTCAAAACTTGCATCGGCGTAACCCTTTACGACGAACCTTTTTATCACGTCCATAATCGAGAAACATATCCTTATTTCAGTAAGGATAATTCTGACCGCTGTCCAGTGATCTACTCCTAGATCACTATTGTACTCCCTTGCCAAATCAGTGCAGGGTATACAATAGATCTGGTATACAGCATGACATACTTTATAGAACCTATGGCGAAGGCATAGGGAATGACTTTCATTCTCTTTCTATCTTCTGCCGTGGTCGGGCTTTGAGTCTTACTCAACTTCACAGCTTATAATACAGGCAAGAACTCTTTCTTTGACTGCTCCATTTTGAACTACTTCAAAATCTTGTCAAGGTATGTACTCATTGAAAAAACTTATCAAGCGTCTTGATCTATCTCTATAGATCTTGAAGCTCAATATGTAAGCAGCTTCACCGAAGTCTTTCTTTGAAAAACTCCTTTCAAACACTCCTTTATGCTTTACAGAATAATTCTACATTATTTCCGATCAACAATATGTCATTCACATATACTTATCAGAAATGTTGTAGTGCTCCCACTCACTTTCTTGTAAATACAGGCTTCACCGCAAGTCTGTATAAAACTATATGCTTTGATCAACTTATCAAAGCGTATATTCCAACTCCGAGATGCTTGCACCACTCCACAAATGGATCGCTGGAGTTTGCACATTTTGTTAGCACCTTTCGGATTGACAAAACCTTCTAGTTGCATCACATACAACTCTTCTTTAATAAATCCATTAAGGAATGCAGTTTTGTTTATCCATTTGCCAGATTTCATAAAATGCGGCAATTGCTAGCATGATTCGGACAGACTTAAGCATAGATACGAGTGAGAAGCTCTCATCGTAGTCAACACCTTGAGCTTGTCGAAAACCTTTTGCGACAATTCTAGCTTTGTAGATAGTAACACTACTACCATCGTCCGTCTTCCTCTTGAATATCCATTTATTCTCAATTGCTTGCCGATTATCGGGCAAGTCAACCAAAGTCCATACTTTGTTCTCATACATGGATCCCATCTCAGATTTCATGGCCTCAAGCCACTTTGCGGAATCTGGGCTCACCATCGCTTCTTCATAGTTCGTAGGTTCATCATGATCTAGTAGCATGACTTCCAGAATTGGATTACCGTACCACTCTGGTGCGGATCTCACTCTGGTTGATCTACGTGGTTCAGTAGTATCTTGTCCTGAAGTTTCATGATCATCATCATTAGCTTCCTCACTAATTGGTATATGTGTCGCAGAAACAGTTTTTTGTGATGTACTATTTTCCAATAAGGGAGCAGGTACAGTTACCTCGTCAAGTTCTACTTTCCTCCCACTCACTTCTTTCGAGAGAAACTCCTTCTCCAGAAAGTTTCCGAATTTTAGCAACAAAAGTCTTGCCTTCGGATCTGTGATAGAAGGTGTATCCAATAGTTTCCTTTGGATATCCTATGAAGACGCACTTCTCCGATTTGAGTTTGAGCTTATCAGGATGAAACTTTTTCATATAAGCATCGCAACCCCAAACTTTAAGAAACGACAGCTTAGGTTTCTTGCCAAACCATAGTTCACACGGTGTCGTCTCAACGGATTTAGATGCTGCCCTATTTAACGTGAATGCAGTTGTCTCTAATGCATGACCCCAAAAAACGATAGTGGTAAATCGGTAAGAAACATCATAGATTGCACTATATCCAATAAAGTACGGTTATGACGTTCGGACACACCATTATGCTGTGGTATTCCAGGTGGCGTGAGTAGTGAAACTATTTCACATTGTTTTAACTGAAGACCAAACTCGTAACTCAAATACTCTTTTCCATGATCAGATCGTAGAAACTTTATTTTCTTGTTACGATGATTTTTCACTTCGCTCTGAAATTCTTTGAACTGTTCAAATGTTTCAGACTTTATGTTTCATCAAGTAGATATCCCCATATCTGCTCAAATCATCTGTGAAGGTCAGAAAATAATGATACCTGCTGCAAGCCTTAATATTCATCGGACCACATACATTAGTATGTATGATCTTCAACAAATCTGTTGCTTGCTTCATTGTTCCGGAGAACGGCGTTTTAGTCATCTTGCCCAAAAGGCACGGTTCGCAAGCATCAAGTGATTCATAATCAAGTGATTCCAAAATCCCATCAGCATGGAGTTTCTTCATGCGCTTTACACCAATATGACCTAAACAGCAGTGCTACAAATAAGTTGCACTATCATTATTAACTTTGCATCTTTTTGGTTTCAATATTATGATTATGTGTATCACCATGATCGAGATCCAACGAACTATTTTCATTGGGTGTGTAACCATATAAGGTTTTATTCATGTAAACAGAACAACAATTTATTCTCTTACTTTAATGAATAACCGTATTGCAATAAACATGATCAAATCATATTCATGCTCAACGCAAACACCAAATAACACTTATTTAGGTTCAACACTAATCCCGAAATTATAGGGAGTGTGCGATGATGATCATATCAATCTTGGAACTACTTCCAACACACATCATCACTTCACCCTTAACTAGTCTCTGTTTATTCTGCAACTCCTGTTTCGAGTTACTACTCTTAGCAACAGAACCAATATCAAATACTGAGGGGTTGGTATAAACACTAGTAAAGCACACATCAATAACATGTATATCAAATATACTTATGTTCACTTTGCCATCCTTCTTATCCGCCAATCACTTGGGGTAGTTCCGCTTCCAGCGACCAGTCCCTTTGCAGTAGAAGCACTTAGTCTCAGGCTTAGGATCAGACTTGGGCTTCTTCACTTGAGCAGCAACTTGCTTACCGTTCTTCTTGAAGTTCCCCTTCTTCCCTTTGCCCTTTTCTTGAAACTAGTGGTCTTGTCAACCATCAACACTTGATGTTTTTCTTGATTTCTACCTTCGTTGATTTCAGCATCACGAAGAGCTTGGGAGTTGTTTCTGTTATCCCTTGCATATTATAGTTCATCATGAAGTTCTACTAACTTGGTGATGGTGACTAGAGAATTCTGTCAATCACTATCTTATCTGGAAGATTAACTCCCCTTGATTCAAGCGATTGTAGTACCAAGACAATCTGAGCACTTGCTCACTAGTTGAGCGATTCTCCTCCATCTTTTAGCTATAGAACTTGTTGGAGGCTTCATATCTCTCAACTCGGGTATTTTCTTGAAATATTAACTTCAACTCCTGGAACATCTCATATGGTCCATGACGTTCAAAACGTCGTTGAAGTCCCGATTCTAAGCCGTTAAGCATGGTGCACTTAAACTATCAAGTAGTCATCATATTGAGCTAGCCAAACGTTCATAACGTCTACATCTGCTCCTGCAATAGGTCTGTCACCTAGCGGTGCATCAAGGACATAATTCTTCTGTGCAGCAATGAGGATAAACCTCTGATCACGGATCCAATCCGCATCTTTGCTAGTGACATCTTTCAACATAATTTTCTCTACGAACATATTAAAATAAACACAGGGAAGCAACAACGCGAGCTATTGATCTACAACATAATTTGCAAAATACTACCAGGACTAAGTTCATGATAAATTTAAGTTCAATTAATCATATTACTTAAGAACTCCCACTTAGATAGATATCCCTCTAATCCTCTAAGTGATCACGTGATCCAAATCAACTAAACCATAACCGATCATCACGTGAGATGGAGTAGTTTTCAATGGTGAACATCGTTATGTTGATCATATCTACTATATGATTCACGCTCGACCTTTCGGTCTCCGTGTTCCGAGGCCATATCTGTATATGCTTGGCTCGTCAAGTACAACCTGAGTATTCTGCATGTGCAACTGTTTTGCACCCGTTGTATTTGGACGTAGAGCTTATCACACCCGATCATCACGTGGTGTCTGGGCACGACGAACTTTGGCAACGGTGCATACTCAGGGAGAACACTTCTTGATAATTTAGTGAGAGATCATCTTATAATGCTACCGTCAATCAAAGCAAGATAAGATGCATAAAAGATAAACATCACATGCAATCAATATAAGTGATATGATATGGCCATCATCATCTTGTGCTTGTGATCTCCATCTCCGAAGCACCGTCATGATCACCATCGTCACCGGCGCGACACCTTGATCTCCATCGTAGCATCGTTGTCGTCTCGCCAATCTTATGCTTCCACGACTATCACTACCGCTTAGTAATAAAGTAAAGCATTACATCGCGATTGCATTGCATACAATAAAGCGACAACCATATGGCTCCTGCCAGTTGCCGATAACTTGGTTACAAAACATGATCATCTCATACAATAAAATCAGCATCATGCCTTGACCATATCACATCACAACATGCCCTGCAAAAACAAGTTAGACGTCCTCTACTTTGTTGTTGCAAGTTTTACGTGGCTGCTACGGGCTTAAGTAAGAACTCATCTCACCTACGCATCAAAACCACAACGATAGTTTGTCAAATAGACTCCGTTTTAACCTTCTCAAGGACCGGGCGTAGCCACACTTGGTTCAACTAAAGTTGGAGAGACAGTCTTCCGCAAGCCATCTATGTGCAAAGCACGTCGAGGGAACCGGTCTCGCGTAAGAGTACGCGTAAGGTTGGACCGGATCGTCTCGTCCAACAATACCGCTGAACCAAAGTATGACATGCTGGTAGGCAGTATGACTTGTATCGCCCACAAGTCACTTGTGTTCTACTCGTGCAAATAACATCAAACCATAAAAACCTAGGCTCTGATACCACTGTTGGGAAACGTAGTAATTTCGAAAATTTTCCTACGCACACGCAAGATCATGGTGATGCATAGCAACGAGCGGGAGAGTGTTGTCTACGTACCAACGCAGACCGACTGCGGAAGCGATCACACAACATAGAGGAAGTAGTCGTACGTCTTCTTCCCGATCCGACCGATCCAAGCACCGTTACTCCGGCACCTCCGAGTTCTTAGCACACGTTCAGCTCGATGACGATCCTCGGGCTCCGATCCAGCAAAGCGTCGAGGAGGAGTTCCGTCAGCACGACGGCGTGGTGACGATCTTGATGTACTACCGACGCAGGGCTTCGCCTAAGCACTACAACGGTATGATCAAGGTGGAATTTGGTGGCAGGGGGCACCGCACACGGCTAAGGAACGATCTCAAGGATCAACTTGTGTGTCTTGGGGTGTCCCCTGCCCCCGTATATAAAGGATGAAAGGGGGGAGGCTGGCCGACCAAGCTAGGAGGCGCAGGAGGAGTCCTACTCCTACCGGGAGTAGGACTCCTCCCCCCAATCCTATTCCTAATAGGATTCCCCAAAGGGGAAGAGAAGAGAGAGGTGGCCGGCCCCTCTCCTAGTCCTAATAGGACTAGGGAGAGGGGGGGGGGGGAGGCGCAGCCCTATGTGGGCTGCCCTCTCACCTTTCCACTAAGGCCCATGTTGGCCCATTTGGCTCCCGGGGGGTTCCGGTAACCCTCCCGGTAATCCGGTAAAATCCCGATTTCACCCGGAACACTTCCGATGTCCAAACATAGGCTTCCAATATATCAATCTTTACTTCTCGACCATTTCGAGACTCCTCGTCATGTCCCCGATCTCATCCGGGACTCCGAACTCCTTCGGTACATCAATACTCATAAACTCATAATGTAACTGTCATCGAAACCTTAAGCGTGCGGACCCTACGGTTCGAGAACAATGTAGACATGACCGAGACACGTCTCCGGTCAATAACCAATAGCGGGACCTGGATGCCCATATTGGCTCCTACATATTCTACGAAGATCTTTATCGGTCAGACCGCATAACAACATACGTTGTTCCCTTTGTCATCGGTATGTTACTTGCCCGAGATTCGATCGTCGGTATCCAATACCTAGTTCAATCTTGTTACTGGAAAGTCTCTTTACTCGTTCCGTAATACATCATCTCACAACTAACATCTTAGTTGTAATGCTTGCAAGGCTTATGTGATGTGTATTACCGAGAGGGCCCAGAGATACCTCTCCGACACTCGGAGTGATAAACCCTAATCTCGAAATACGCCAACCCAACATCTACCATTGGAGACACCTATAGTACTCCTTTATAATCACCCAGTTACGTTGTGACGTTTGGTAGCACCCAAAGTGTTCCTCCGGTAAATGGGTGTTGCATAATCTCATAGTTATAGGAACATGTATAAGTCATGAAGAAAGCAATAGCAACATACTAAACGATCGGGTGCTAAGCTAATGGAATGGGTCATGTCAATCAGATCATTCAACTAATGATGTGACCTCGTTAATCAAATAACAACTCTTTGTTCATGGTTAGGAAACATAACCATCTTTGATTAACGAGCTAGTCAAGTAGAGGCATACTAGTGACACTCTGTTTGTCTATGTATTCACACATGTATTATGTTTCCGGTTAATACAATTCTAGCATGAATAATAAACATTTATCATGATATAAGGAAATAAATAATAACTTTATTATTGCCTCTAGGGCATATTTCCTTCAAAAGCCTTCTGGTTGCATCATATAGAACTCTTCTTCCAGAAATCCATTCAGGAATGCAGTTTTGACATCCATCTGCCATATTTCATAATCATAAAATGCGGCAATTGTTAACATGATTCTGACGGATTTAAGCATCGCTACGGGTGAGAAGGTCTCATCGTAGTCAACCCCTTGAACTTGTCGAAAACATTTTGCGACAAGTCGAGCTTTATAGATAGTAACATTACCGTCAGCGTCAGTATTTTTCTTGAAGATCCATTTATTCTCAATTGCTTGCCGATCATCGGGCAAGTCAACCAAATTCCATACTTTGTTCTCATACATGGATCCCATCTCAGATTTCATGGCCTCAAGCCACTTTGCGGAATCTGGGCTCACCATCGCTTCTTCATAGTTCGTAGGTTCATCATGATCTAGTAGCATGACTTCCAGAATTGGATTACTGTACCACTCTGGTGCGGATCTCACTCTGGTTGATCTACGTGGTTCAGTAGTATCTTGTCCTGAAGTTTCATGATCATCATCATTAGCTTCCTCACTAATTGGTATAGATGTCGCAGAAACAGTTTTCTGTGATGTACTATTTTCCAATAAGGGAGCAGGTACAATTACCTCGTCAAGTTCTACTTTTCTCCCACTCACTTCTTTCGAGAGAAACTCCTTCTCTAGAAATGATCCATTCTTAGCAACGAATGTCTTGCCTTCGGATCTATGGTAGAAGGTATACCCAACAGTTTCCTTTGGGTATCCTATGAAGACACATTTTTCCGCTTTGGGTTCGAGCTTATCAGGTTGAAGCTTTCTCACATAAGCATCGCAGCCCCAAACTTTAAGAAACGACAACTTTGGTTTCTTGCCAAACCATAGTTCATAAGGTGTCGTCTCAACGGATTTTGATGGTGCCCTATTTAACGTGAATGCGGCCGTCTCTAAAGCATAACCCCAAAACGATAGCGGTAAATCAGTAAGAGACATCATAGATCGCACCATATCTAGTAAAGTACGATTACGACGTTCGGACACACCATTACGCTGTGGTGTTCCGGGTGGCGTGAGTTGCGAAACTATTCCACAATTTTTCAAATGTACACCAAACTCGTAACTCAAATATTCTCCTCCACGATCAGATCGTAGAAACTTTATTTTCTTGTTACGATGATTTTCAACTTCACTCTGAAATTCCTTGAACTTTTCAAATGTTTCAGACTTATGTTTCATTAAGTAGATATACCCATATCTGCTTAAATCATCTGTGAAGGTGAGAAAATAACGATATCCGCCACGAGCCTCAATATTCATCGGACCACATACATCGGTATGTATGATTTCCAATAAATCTGTTGCTCTCTCCATAGTACCGGAGAACGATGTTTTAGTCATCTTGCATATGAGGCACGGTTCGCAAGTACCAAGTGATTCATAATCAAGTGGTTCCAAAAGCCCATCAGTATGGAGTTTCTTCATGCGCTTTACACCGATATGACCTAAACGGCAGTGCCACAAATAAGTTGCACTATCGTTATCAACTCTGCATCTTTTGGCTTCTACATTGTGAATATGTGTATCACTACTATCGAGATTCAACAAGAATAGACCACTCTTCAAAGGTGCATGACCATAAAAGATATTACTCATATAAATAGAACAACCATTATTCTCTGATTTAAATGAATAACCGTCTCGCATTAAACAAGATCCAGATATAATGTTCATGCTCAACGCTGGCACCAAATAACAATTATTTAGGTCTAATATTAATCCCGAAGGTAGATGTAGAGGTAGCGTGCCGACCGCGATCACATCGACTTTGGAACCGTTTCCCACGCGCATCGTCACCTCGTCCTTTGCTAGTGTCCGCTTATTCCGTAGTCCCTGTTTCGAGTTGCAAATATTAGCAACAGAACCAGTATCAAATACCCAGGTGCTACTGCGAGCTCTAGTAAGGTACACATCAATAACATGTATATCACATATACCTTTGTTCACCTTGCCATCCTTCTTATCCGCCAAATACTTGGGGCAGTTCCGCTTCCAGTGACCAGTCTGCTTGCAGTAGAAGCACTCAGTTTCAGGCTTAGGTCCAGACTTGGGTTTCTTCTCCTGAGCAGCAACTTGCTTGCTGTTCTTCTTGAAGTTCCCCTTCTTATTTCCTTTGCCCTTTTTCTTGAAACTAGTGGTCTTGTTGACCATCAACACTTGATGCTCCTTCTTGATTTCTACCTCCGCAGCTTTCAGCATTGCGAAGAGCTCGGGAATAGTCTTGTTCATCCCTTGCATATTATAGTTCATCACGAAGCTCTTGTAGCTTGGTGGTAGTGATTGGAGAATTCTGTCAATGACGCAATCATCTGAAAGATTAACTCCCATCTGAATCAAGTGATTATTATACCCAGACATTTTGAGTATATGCTCACTGACAGAACTGTTCTCCTCCATCTTGCAGCTATAGAACTTATTGGAGACTTCATATCTCTCAATTCGGGCATTTGCTTGAAATATTAACTTCAACTCCTGGAACATCTCATATGCTCCATGACGTTCAAAACGTCGTTGAAGTCCCGATTCTAAGCCGTAAAGCATGGCACACTGAACTATCGAGTAGTCATCAGCTTTGCTCTGCCAGACGTTCATAACATCTGGCGTTGCTCCAGCAGCAGGCCTGGCACCCAGCGGTGCTTCCAGGACGTAATTCTTCTGTGCAACAATGAGGATAATCCTCAGGTTACGGACCCAGTCCGTGTAATTGCTACCATCATCTTTCAACTTTGCTTTCTCAAGGAACGCATTAAAATTCAACGGAACAACAGCACGAGCCATCTATCTACAATCAACATAAACAAGCAAGATACTATCAGGTACTAAGTTCATGATAAGTTTAAGTTCAGTTAATCAAATTACTTAGGAACTCCCACTTAGATAGACATCCCTCTAATCCTCTAAGTGATCACGTGATCCAAATCAACTAAACCATAACCGATCATCACGTGAGATGGAGTAGTTTTCAATGGTGAACATCGTCATGTTGATCATATCTACTATATGATTCACGCTTGACCTTTCGGTCTCTGTGTTCCGAGGCCATATCTGCATATGCTAGGCTCGTCAAGTTTAACCTGAGTATTCTGCGTGTGCAAAACTGGCTTGCACCCGTTGTAGATGGACGTAGAGCTTATCACACCCGATCATCACGAGGTGTCTGGGCACGACGAACTTTGGCAACGGTGCATACTCAGGGAGAACACTTCTTGATAATTTAGTGAGAGATCATCTTATAATGCTACCATCAATCAAAGCAAGATAAGATGCATAAAAGGATAAACATCACATGCAATCAATATAAGTGATATGATATGGCCATCATCATCTTGTGCTTGTGATCTCCATCTCCGAAGCACCGTCATGATCACCATCGTCACCGGCGCGACACCTTGATCTCCATCGTAGCATCGTTGTCGTCTCGCCAATCTTATGCTTCCACGACTATCACTACCGCTTAGTAATAAAGTAAAGCATTACATCGCGATTGCATTGCATACAATAAAGCGACAACCATATGGCTCCTGCCAGTTGCCGATAACTTGGTTACAAAACATGATCATCTCATACAATAAAATCAGCATCATGCCTTGACCATATCACATCACAACATGCCCTGCAAAAACAAGTTAGACGTCCTCTACTTTGTTGTTGCAAGTTTTACGTGGCTGCTACGGGCTTAAGTAAGAACTCATCTCACCTACGCATCAAAACCACAATGATAGTTCGTCAAATAGACTCCGTTTTAACCTTCTCAAGGACCGGGCGTAGCCACACTTGGTTCAACTAAAGTTGGAGAGACAGTCTTCCGCAAGCCATCTATGTGCAAAGCACGTCGAGGGAACCGGTCTCGCGTAAGAGTACGCGTAAGGTTGGTCCGGATCGTCTCGTCCAACAATACCGCCGAACCAAAGTATGACATGCTGGTAGGCAGTATGACTTGTATCGCCCACAACTTACTTTTTTTCTACTCGTGCAAATAACATCAAACCATAAAACCTAGGCTCGGATGCCATTGTTGGGGAACGTAGTAATTTCAAAATTTTCCTACGCACACGCAAGATCATGGTGATGCACAGCAACGAGGGGGAGAGTGTTGTCTACGTACCAACGCAGACCGACTGCGGAAGCGATCACACAACGTAGAGGAATTAGTCGTACGTCTTCTTCCTGATCCGACCGATCCAAGCACCGTTACTCCGGCACCTCCGAGTTCTTAGCACACGTTCAGCTCGATGACGATCCCCGGGCTTCGATCCAGCAAAGCTTCGGGGAGGAGTTCTGTCAGCACGACGGCGTGGTGACGATCTTGATGTACTACCGACGCAGGGCTTCGCCTAAGCACTACAACGGTATGATCGAGGTGGAATTTGGTGGCAGGGGGCACCGCACACGGCTAAGGAACGATCAACAATGATCAATTGTGTGTCCCAAGAGGTGCCCCTGCCCCCGTATATAAAGGAGCAAGAGGAGGGGTTCGGCCGGCCAAGGGAGAGGGGCGCAGGAGGAGTCCTACTCCCACCGGGAGTAGGACTCCCCCCCCCCAATCCTATTCCTAATAGGAGTCCTCAAGGGGGAAAGAGAGAAGGGGTGGCCGGCCACCTTCCCTAGTCCTAATAGGACTTGGGAAAGGGGGGAGGTGCGCAGCCCTCTATGGCAGCCCCTTTTCACTTTTCCACTAAGGCCCAATAGGCCCATTTGCCTCCCGGGGGGTTCCGGTAACCCTCCCGGTATTTCGGTAAAATCCCGATTTCACCCGGAACACTTCCGATGTCCAAACATAGGCTTCCAATATATCAATCTTTACGTCTCGACCATTTCGAGACTCCTCGTCATGTCCGTGATCACATCCGGGACTCCGAACAACCTTCGGTACATCAAAATGCATAAACTCATAATAACTGTCATCGTAACGTTAAGCGTGCGGACCCTACGGTTCGAGAACAATATAGACATGACCGAGACACGTCTCCGGTCAATAACCAATAGCGGGACCTGGATGCCCATATTGGCTCCTACATATTCTACGAAGATCTTTATCGGTCAGACCGCATAACAACATACGTTGTTCCCTTTGTCATCGGTATGTTACTTGCCCGAGATTCGATCGTCGGTATCCAATACCTAGTTCAATCTCGTTACTGGCAAGTCTCTTTACTCGTTCCATAATACATCATCTCACAACTAACATCTTAGTTATAATGCTTGCAAGGCTTATGTGATGTGTATTACCGAGAGGGCCCAGAGATACCTCTCCGACACTCGGAGTGACAAACCCTAATCTCGAAATACGCCAACCCAACATCTACCATTGGAGACACCTGTAGTACTCCTTTATAATCACCCAGTTACGTTGTGACGTTTGGTAGTACCCAAAGTGTTCCTTCGGTAAACGGGAGTTGCATAATCTCATAGTTATAGGAACATGTATAAGTCATGAAGAAAGCAATAGCAACATACTAAACGATCGGGTGCTAAGCTAATGGAATGGGTCATGTCAATCAGATCATTCAACTAATGATGTGACCTCGTTAATCAAATAACAACTCTTTGTTCATGGTTAGGAAACATAACCATCTTTGATTAACGAGCTAGTCAAGTAGAGGCATACTAGTGACACTCTGTTTGTCTATGTATTCACACATGTATTATGTTTCCGGTTAATACAATTCTAGCATGAATAATAAACATTTATCATGATATAAGGAAATAAATAATAACTTTATTATTGCCTCTAGGGCATATTTCCTTCAGGCCAAACCCCGGAGACGCGTGCCGCCTCTTCGGACATGCCACCACACCACCCCGCATGTATGAGGGGCCAGTGCGACGCTTCGGTGGCATTGCTACCCCCTCAGGGCCCCCGTCCCGCCTAACCCTGGAGCGGTTGACCACGAGATCTAGCCCTTTGACTTTTCACGGACGGGCTTTGAACAGTGGACCTCTCCACCCGGTTGTGTAAGGTCAGCTCAGAGGGACACCTGGGAGCAACATCCGGGCCAAACCGACAGCTACATCCCCTCCGTGTAGACCCGTTGCATCCGTTTTCCCCCTCCAGTTACCGGCGGCGGCGCCGTCCGTTAGGGGGGCCACGCCCCGGAGATGCGTACCGCCTCTTCAAACATGCCACAACACCACCCGGTTGTGGTAGGTCATCCCATAGAAACACTTGAGAGCAACGTCCCCTCCGTATGGACCCAACGCGGCTGTTTCCGCCCTCCAAATGCTGGGGGCGGCGCCGTCCGTGAGGGGGTCACACTCCGGAGACGGGTGCCGGGCGTTTGCAACCGCCACTCAACTTCTATTGCATAGCTGTTTTTGATTTTAATAAAATTTAAGGACCTATATTCAAAAGAACATGACAGCATATTATTAATGTGCTCGAAAAATACAAACTATATATATATATATATTCATAATCTATGGAAAAAATTACAAACTACATACATATTCATATAATACATAAAAAAGCATGAACACATATTTTTTTTAAAACATATGCAAAAAAAACGTATGTAAAAAAAGCATTAAAACATATGGAAAAAAGTATGTAAAAAAATAGCAGCCGTCGGCATAGATACGGCAGAGTTCTGATGGGCGCCATGCCGCGGATCGGTGACGTGGCAGATATGCCGACGGCTGCCGTCGGCATACCTTCGCCGCGGATCGGTGACGTGGCATGCGGAGATATGCCGACGGCCGCCCGTCCAGACCGTCGGCATAGGTTTGACGGCGTTAGCCACTAGTCACCGGCGGGGTCACCGGGCCCACAGTTATACCGACGGCCTATCTATGCCGACGGCTGCTGTCGGCATGTCTGCGGCTAGGTCGACGGCCGTTCTGTGCCGACGGCGGCCGTCGGCATAGGTCCATGTAACCCGACGGCCAGGACTGGGCTGTCGGCATATCTCGAACTAGGCCGACGGCAGCCGTAGGCATAGCTTTGGCCGTCGGCGTATGCCTGTTTTCCGGTAGTGAAACCCAGCCTCCTCTCGGAAAGATTAGATGGCGTCCATCCACTCAGAGCCTGCCAGGACCATGGTTGATGGAAGTACTAGGCACTCCATCTTCAGGATCATGGTGTGACCCCCCCCCCCCCCCCCCCCTTTGTGTTTGCCGTTTTCTCTCATGCTGATGTTTTTTTATCCTTTCGATGAAAAACTCCGTATGACTGCCTAGTCGCTTCGAGTAATATAACAATATGAGCCGTCCATTCTCAATCATTCAACGGACTGGATCCATCACTACTACCGAACAAAATCAGCAGTATTTTTTGTTTAAGGGGTATAATTGGAAGATAAATAAAAAACAGTACAGGCAAAATCAGAGGCGCTTGTGTTTTCTTCTAGGCGAAGTTCATCTTGGCACAAGCCTGATCCGCTTTCCAGTAGATGCAACAAAGAAACGATTTTTCTTCGTCTCGATCGACCCTTGCCGGCCGGTGCCTTCCGCCGAGGAGTTCACCACGTATAAAGCTAGCCAAGCTAGCTTCCCTGATTTATCGATCATGTCTAGATGTCTAGATGCATTAGTACGATACGTGAGCAGCCGATTGCTTCCCGACGATCACACATTGTATACGTACACAAGCCGGCGGCTGCACCTGCACGCACACTATGCCAATCTAATTCGTTGGAACACAGGACACACGAATGCTGCAGCCGGCACGGCATTACCGGCGACGGTAGGCAATGACGAGGCCGGACAATGGTGGCCACGTTGAATGAGCGAGCACGTAGTTAGTACATGGCGGACGAGTCCTACAGTACAGTATAGAAGGAGGCCATAGATGACTTGCGACGGCAACGACGAGGTCGGACGAGTGTGCTCACGGCGAGGGATCCTAAATTGACAAAACTACCCATCTAATAGACGGCTGAGATGATTTAATACTACCCTCGCTGCTTGCCTCCCCGGCAAGCGGGCGGGGCGCTCCAAGGCGCCATGATGCTCCGTTGCGCCGCGGGCGCCCCTGGCTCCGACGCCAAGACCCACTCCGGCTCTAGGCCGTCCCTTGCCGAACTAGATCATGTAGTCTCGACCCTTTTGGTTCTGCACCTCCCTCTGTTGCCAGCAGTAGTTTCCACTCCGGTGCCTCCTGTTCCCGGATGAGTAACACAACCCAGTTCATGTTCTGTATCTGGAATGTTCGCGGGCTTGGTGACCAAGCAAAATGCGCTGATGTCTTGCAAACGCTCCTGTGTCGCCCCTTTTCTGTAATTTGTCTCCAGGAAACAAAATTGGCAAACATCTCCACCGCCAAGGCAAAATCCTTTCTGCCTTCCACCTTTGACTCCTCCTTCAAGCCCGTCACAGCCTGGAACCCCTCCACCTTGTCACTTGTTTCGTCAAAGATTCACCCTTTCGCCTTGGAAACCACTCTCAAATCCACCACCTCGGATTTATCTCTTACTGTCATTAACATCTACGCCCCAGCAGACCATGCCCAAAAGCAGATTTTCCTGGATGGCCTCCTTAATCTAAAAGGCTCTCTGCTTGGCCCTACCTTGGTTGCTGGTGATTTTAACTTGACCCGGAATCCTTCGGACAAGAACAACCAAAATTTCAATATCACCGAGGCAACATCTTTCAATGACTGCATCAACCAATTCCCTCTGTTTGAGTTGCCGCTGCTCGACAGAAAGTTCACCTGGTCCAACCGACAAGAAAACCCCACTCTTGTGAGGCTGGACAGGGCCTTCTTCAATCAGGCTTGGAATGCTGTGATGCCGAACACCACCCTCACCTCCTTGCCTCGCCATGTCTCTGACCATGTGCCGCTGGTCGTTGCAGCGACCATGACACTGCCCAAGAGTCCCTGCTTCCGGTTTGAAGATTGGTGGCTCAGACGGCCAGGTTTTCGCGATGTGGTCGCCACGGCGTGGGAGGGCGCTGCCTCCCCCTCCAGGGGGGCCATGGGGGATCTCGCCGCTCGGCTCAAGGCGGTGCGGGCGGCCTGCAAAAAATGGAAGCGTGCCGTCTCGCGACCGTCAGAGGCCGTCATGGACTGTCGATGGATACTGCAGCTTCTTGACCACCTAGAAGAGCAGAGACGCCTCTCCAACAAAGAGCACGAGCTCAGGGCCCGGGCTGAGGAAGCGCTGTCGGAAGCAAACTACGAGCTAGTTGCATACTGGCGGCGGCGAGCAAAAGTTCGGGGTGTGGTCCTAGGCGACGAGAACACCCGGTTTTTCCATGCATACGCATCCCAGCGCATGCGGAAGAACCACGTCCCGTCGCTTCTCGTCGACGGGATTCCCATCTCGGGGCATGCGGCAAAGGAGCAGGCACTCCACTCCTTCTCCGCCTTGCTCGGCTCGACGGCCGCGCCATTATGGGGGTTCGAGCTGGAGGATCTGTACATCGGCATGACGATTTACCGAGGAGTACGGAAATACGTGGTAACCATGGGAAATCTTGAAATTTCGACTGGTAACCAAAACCTTGGGCCCATCTCGCTTCAAAATGCGATCGTCAAGGGATTCTCTAAGGGGCTCACAACAAGGCTGCAACCTGAGGTCAAGGCGTTGCTCGACCTTGACCAGACTGGCTTCATCAAGGGGAGAAATATATCTGAAAATTTCTTCTACGCTTCAGAGATCACCCAGCTATGTGACAAGCGCAAAACTCCTACCTTGGTTATGAAGCTCGATTTCACAAAAGCCTTTGATTCTGTCATTTGAGCAGCCTGTTTGACATCCTTGCTGCTCGAGGTTTCTCTTCCCAGTGGATTGCTTGGGTGGAAAAAACACTCACCTCGGCAAAATCTGCTGTCCTCCTCAACGGGATCCCAGGGAGGTGGATGTCGTGCCGCTGCGGTCTTAGGCAGGGGGACCCCATGTCTCCCTGCCTATTCATCATCATCGCGGATGTCCTGCAACGCCTCATTCAGAAGATGTGCCGGGATGGCGAGCTTCAACACCCTCTCCGCGACGACATGCCGTGCCCGGTCATCCAATATGCCGACGACACTTTGATCCTTATCCGAGGGACACCGGGTGCGGCTGCGTGACTCAGGCATGCGTTGGATCTGTTCTCCAACGCCACTGGGCTCACTATCAATTTTTCAAAAAGTACCCTGGTTGACATGCACATGGAGGGAGACGACAGCGAGCGTGCAGCCGTGGCCCTCGGTTGCCCGCTCTCCTCCTTCCCCCAAAGCTACCTTGGACTTCCGCTCTCGACTCACAAGCTGGGGAAGGCGGATTTCCGGCCTCTCATCGCCAAGGTAGACAAATACCTCGCAGGGTGGAAGGCACTGCTGCTCTCCACTGCAGGCCGCCTCGTCCTCGTCAACGCGGTGATCTCAAGCCTCCCTGCCTATGCGATGTCGGCGCTCCTTCTCCCTGCCGGAGTCAGAGAGGAGATCGACAAGCTTCGTCGAGCTTTCTTCTGGGCTGGAGACTCGTCCTGCTCTGGCGGCAGGTGTCTAGTCGCATGGAAGGAAAAAAGCCTGCTCGTCAAGCTCCTTCACCGACTGCACCAGCCCAGGCAATCCGCTTGGGCCACCTGGTTTTGGAGGGAATTTGCCGGAGCTGACGACAAGAATGCCCTCCCGAGCGCAGTCTGGAAACCCGTCGCCCAGCTGCTCCCGCTCTACCGCGACCTGACCAAGGTGCGGCTTGGTGATGGCCGAAAGACTGCCTTCTGGCTCGACGATTGGGGGCTGGGCGGCGCCCTCGCGACGCGTCTGCCCGCCCTGTTCTCCCATTCCATCCAGTCGCTTGCCACCGTCCAGGAGGTCGTTGACAGTGGACTGCGGTCTAACCTCGCTCCAAGGCTTATCCTCCGTGGCCTCGAGTGAGATGGAGCTCCTGCTTGCCGAAATCCCATCACTCCAACAGGACGAGGATACTCGGGTTTTGCGAGACTGCGTCGACAAGAAGGCTCTCACTTCCTCCATTTACAAGCTGCTGACCTTTGCTGGGACTCGGTGTCCTGTCCAAGCCCAATTCTGGAGTGCCAAGGCGCCACACAAGGTGCGCTTATTTGGCTGGCTAGTTGCCCAGGATCGAGTGCACTCCAAAGCAAATCTCCTCAAAAAGCATATGCGGTCCGAGGATGTCTGCGAGCTGTGCCACAAAGAGTCAGAAACCACCAACCATCTTCTCTTCGACTGTTGCAGGGTCGCTGCACTCTGGCCAGCTCTCGGCATCCCCCAACCGCTGTGCTGCAAAACCTGCCTCCCCCACCGCCGACGGCTGCTGGTCGACAGTGCGCCTTCTGCTCCTTTGGAGGATCTGGAACCACCGGCACCAAGTGGTCTTCCAAGGCATGCGCCCCTCCATCACCCGCCTCGTCAAGGCTGCAGCTGCAGACCTCTCCGACTGGCGTTTCGCCTCAAGCCAATCGACAGAAGCTCACACCTGGACTGGAGACCAATACTCCTAGCTATCTCTGTATAGTTCTTCTTGAGGCTGTAGTTCTCAACTCTTCATTTTGGGTGTGAAGACCCGTTTAAAACCCTCCCTGTACTCGCTTCCCCCGTGTACTGATGCAGCTTGCTGCTTGAGAAATGATAATTCAGGTGGGGCGCCTTGCCCCCCCGGTGATTCCTCAAAAAAAATAAATTAATACTACCCGGTCTCAGAAGTAGTATGATGTACCATAAAACATCTCAACAACAACCTGTGGGGCCTAGTGCCCCCGTCATTCTATTTTTTTTGTAAAACTGAACGTATGTCCGAGTTCGTGTATTGTGTCGGGGGGGGGGGGGGGGGGTGGGGGGGTGTACTGGCAGGTACAGTATATGCAATCAATACATCAGCTCTGATGAGATACAGCCTTGTCATCTTCAAAATGTACTCCATGGAACTGACCCAATTGGTCCCGACTCTTACAGTGAAGATTATGGTCTAGCACTATTTTATTTTACTCTCTCCGCTCCTAATTATAAGGTGTTTTAGATATTCTGATGTGGACTTAATACGGACCGAAATGGTTGAACATACACACTAAAACACATCTATGTACATGTAAATTGGGAAAAAACTAAAACATCTTATATTTAGAAACAGAGGGAATAGATCACGATGAGGGCAACAAAGCGCCCTAACGTTCCATTACCAAAATGAAACCAAAGTTCACAGTTTCTCTAGGCACAAAAAGGATACCACAGTAAAGTAGAAAGGCCAAAGTCTAGGCAAAACACAACACCGCTCGCTGCAGCTCATTCCAGGAATTACTGTACATGATAACAGTCAGAGCACCAAAACAGTACAAACCCAGCCTATTCTCTGAAAGATGAGATGGCATCCATCCACCCTGAGCTTGCCAGGACCTCGGTTAATGGCAGTACTAGGCACTCCAGCTCCGTCTGTCAGAAAATCAGATTATAGTCTAGCGCCAAGCCAATAGGAGCCATGTCCCAGGACATAGAGACGACAGCCATCGCTTGGGCCGCATGACCCCGACCTTGTCCAGGCCGTCTCATTATTAATGACCATACAGACACTAGAATACGAGGCCATATCATTAAGTTAGTTCCTGCGGCCGCCGGCGGCATGCAAGAAGCCTAGGCTGTGATTGTTGGCAGCGTTAGGATGACGGTGCGCTGCGGGGAGTGCATGCGGTGTTGGGTTGGAGGCACTCCTAAGGGCCCAGCCTGCACGCAGCGTCCGGATGGCTGAGAACATGGGGCGGCCACCTGCAGGCTGAATATTTTGCTAGCGATGGATGGCCGGCATTGGGGACGAAGGCCTGCAGCGGCGGTCCCCTGCAATCAGTCTAATAAATTAGACGAAATATAATTACCAATATGTCCTTAAGCCAAAATTTGACGGTCTCATGCTGACCATTAGATTAACTTAATACTACCTATCATGTTGAGTAGTATGATGTACCGTAAAATTTCCCAATAATATACATACGTATTAGCAATATGTTGCTTTTGATATACTAGTACAACTGAATGCATGTGTGAGGTCCTATAATTATGCAGCCCACACTTTAGGTGCGCATGGATTCAAACTGAGGAATGTGCTAGTAAAACTTTTGTCAAGTATGTGCTTCTTTATTTGACCTCTTCATTCAGTAATAGCTCGAGGAATTGTCATAGCCACAGTTACAACTTACAACTTACGACATTGTATAATATACTAACTTTTAGTATAACTGAATGAATGCAGTTGTCTGTTCTGGCATCAAACTGAAAGGAGCTGTTGTCAACATTTAAGCCGAATATAGGCTATTACTGTAGGCTTTTTTTTACTGCACAAGGGTACTTTAGTAGATAGTGGATTGAAGTGGCACCTTCTTTTTTATAGTGATTGAAGTGAAACCTTGATCGAGCTGATTTTGCTGGTTGAAATAACCCACAGAATCAAATGGCACATGTCTGACCCCTGATTTCTTATCTTCAGTCCTGCACTTTCTTTTTTTAGAGATTTTTAGATACTTCGCACATCTTTTCATTAAGCACGAAAGCAAGAGAATTTACACTTCTGTCACGTCGAGGCGTTTTAGAAGATGAAGAGGAAGAGAGCCCCACCAGAAATACACCTAACCAACAAAAAAAAAATCGTGACTACCCTGCATACGAGGTGAAATAAGATGCTCATTACAGTGATGCTGAAATCACGGCCAACTTTATCAGCACACGTTTCCTTCTTTGTGCAAAATTTCTAATTACTATACTTCCAATGTTTACATTTCGTAACATAAATCTCGATCAATGCACGGCTGAGATTATATTCTTGTCTTCTTTCCTGGTAGTTATGTTTCTTTTTACAAGTTCACATTTTCCACTTCATTTACTTTTCAACAGAACGATGAGGATGAAGCAGAGCAGTAGGTGAACCATTGGATAATTGATGAATAATTTTGTATAATCAAGCCATAAATGTATAGCAGAGTCCATCCTCTTTTGTGCCCACATATATAACAAACACTGGTCGACCCAGCAACCAGTCTATGTGGGTTGATTTTTGTCATGGAGATACTAGTCATTTAGCAAGAAGGCCACTCTATTGGCTATTGTTAGGCATGTGAGGTATTGGGATCTTTTCCGTAACAGCAAAATCAAGCTGGGCAGCTGTAGGATTCAAATTCCTGCGAGGTCAATCTTCATAGAGTGATGATTTCGTCAAGAGTGTGCCTTTTGTTAACAATAGCAGAGAAGCTGCGCCTTGAAGTGCGCTTCGAGGTATTTCGCTGTTCTCATGATAGTGCAAATAGGCAGTGGTGGCATGTTTACTACCACTCTGATTTGTACAATGATGGCAAAAGGCCATTTAGATACAACATTTAGCACATTAGTCCGATACCACTTGAGATGGTAGCTCTGGGGCAAAACAAATCTCCTGTATTCTTACTCTCCAGAACCCAAGTCAAGGGTGATAACATCATGTGAGAATATATGAGGGTTGCTTTGGCCCTCGGATGCACCTGCAACCTGGGATAAAAAAAACACACACACCTATAAAATGGAAAGTCAGGTAACCAGCTAGGGTTCAAAGATCGCTATGATGACCTACAACACATATATCATGTATGTAGAAAACAATATTGGTGACTGTTTCTGTTGTTTCTGTGGGTTTCTGTATGTAGAAATGATGTCATTGAAAGCTGTGTGTTACTGTGTTCTACTGTTATATTGGTGGCTGTTTCTCTTGTTTTTTGGCATTTACAGAAACTTTTGTGAACTCGGGATACCTAAATGTTCATTCTAATGTGGACGCCATTCGCTCCATTTTTCCTTCGACTGATTCATGCTGTGTAATATATTTTTCAGGGGAACCCTTGAGATGTTGGTGATGGAAGATCTGCTTGTCGAGATGATGGTGATTATGTTCTAGTTCCGCTCCTGTAAGAATATTGCAGAAATTCTAGGATTTTTGGTTAACCAAGTCGCCTGCCAAGCCAAAAAAACAGTTTGGTGGTCGAAGTCTGTTTGCCTGTGAAAGTTGCCTGCCAAGCCAACAGAGTTTAGTATAACTGAATGAGTGAGGTTGTGTTCTGACATCAAATTAAAGGAGGTCTTGTCAACAGTTAAGCCAAATATAGACTATTACTGTTTGTTTTGCCCTGCAGAATGGTACTTCAGAAGATACGGGATTGAAGGGACACCTTCATTGAACTGTTCTTATCGGATGAACGAATCAAATAGCACATGCCTGACCTCTGAATTCTTTTTATTCAGGCCAGCGCATTCGGAGAAAGTAACGGAATCTTTTCCACAGGAAAGTAAGATGATTTTTGGCAGTCCACCCATGTGGTGCCTTTTTAGTTTGCGAAATATGAAGACCGACAGAAAATATACACCTAACCAGCACACAAAAGTCGTGAGTAGAGCAGGAGCAGATAACATGTTATGACTTGCATTGTTTCTGCTTTGGATTTCAATCTTTCTAAACTCGCAGTGAGAACTTGCATCTGCGGTGAAACAAGATGCTCATTACAGAGAGATGAAACCCCAGCTTAATTTACGCACCCATATCGTGACGATGGAAATGTATAACGGCTAAAATGTTTCTTCTAGAAATAAAAAACAATGTGCTTTTTTTTTGCGGGGTATAAAGAACAATGTGTTAACTGAAGTGCTGTTAGCAATTGCTTCACCTTTATAAATTCTGAAGTCTCACAAATGATAACCCACATATCTTTTCTTTTTGACATCAAACGATAACCCATATCTGATATTGAAGTCCATCCCAGAGTGCTTAGAGCACAAATTGCACTAGCTAGGGTTCAACGTTCTGTGTGGGGACACGGAAATTATGTCTGCTATATATGGTTCAATTAGAATCCCTGGAACTAGCTAGATGGCATTTTTTTGTTACTACATATATATGGGGAATTTGAAGCTGCTCCTAAACTGATACGGATCATTAATTCTCCATGATCTCACGGTTAATTCAGGTATCTTTTTCCACTACATATAGGAAAGGACATACAGTACCACCCGCAAAAAAAGAAAAAAAGAAAAAAGAAAGAAAGAGAACATACAATACAATGATTCTTTTTTTTTTGTCTAGAACGACAATGTTTCCTTTCCTTCTATGCTTTTCTTCCCAACTATTATATTTGTTTCATTGTACTCTGCATCACAAACTAAAAAGGAAATGAAGTTTGCACGTTACGTGCGAGATGGTCTTGTAATACTTTTTAGCCCAGCTTCATATATAAAGCTCAGACGGCCGAACCGATGAGATATCCTCAAATGGAAAACACCATCTGAGCGAGTAGTAAAAACGCTACCAACTCAACGCCAGGCATGAATATAGAAGACATCACAGCTAACTAGAACCAACCTGGACTACTAAATAGGAGGGAACCGTGTCGCCTTGAGAAACCACTAGATATCATTGTATAGAACATACCAAGCCACCTTCGGAGAGAGTCACCTCTCCTCCCGCTCCAGGCCGTGGAGCGCCGATCCTACCAGGAAAAGAGTCAGAATCGAGAATGGTAACACATGTATAGGATAGGAGACACTACCAGAATTTGGTACGTTGCCGGTCGGCAACTCGTACGTCGGCGTACCTCAGGTCGGCCGTCGGCATACAAAAACCGTCGGCATAGTGAGCTAAGTCGACGGGGGCCGTACCACCGTCCGCATACATACCCCGTCGGCAACATTTTCCACCTGACGGACGTTGACGGCGCCATCTGACACGTGGCAGCTTCTGGGCGACCGTGGCCTGGCGATGCCTATGGCCTAACCGTCGGCGTATCGCCAGGCCACGGTCGCCCAGAAGCTGCCACGTGTCAGCTACGCCGACAGCCCAACCGTTGGCGTAGCTCACGCCAGGCTTCGCAGAAACAGCCACGTGTCGCCCGCTGGTAACACGCCAGGGGCTATGCCGACGGTTTAACCGTCGGCGTAGTTATGCACTATTTTCTTTTCTTTTTTCTGTTTTTGTTACATTTCAATTCAAATAACAGCATATATATATCATCATCATCACAACAGAAAAGAGAAGATAATTATCACAAGTTCATCATCATCGCAAGTCCAACATGATAAACATCCTCACAAGTCCAACATAAAAGTATCATCATCGCAAGTCCCACATGATAAACATAATAGCAAGTCCAACATAGAAGCATCATCATCGCAAGTCCAACATAGAAGCATCATCATCGCAAGTCCAACATGATCACAATAAAAGGCTTAAGCGGCATCACTTCCACTGCCAAAGCCGAGGCCGCCAAAGCCGAGGTCGTCACCACTACCGCTAGCGCTAGCGCCACCGCCACCACCGCCGCCAAGCCAGACCGGAGTGACTGGGCTCCGTGACTCAGGAGTGGAACCATCAGTAGCACCACCATCGGTTCCCTGCATGTTTGGAAAGAGATGGTAAGGCAATATATGATTGTATTGAATAAACGAGAAGTTGTGGTTGAATAGGTTGGTGATGTACTAACCGGAGTGACATTGTAGTGGTCTGCCAGAAATTGTTCAAACGTAGGCACCACTAGTTGTGGTCCAGGAGGTGGTGGCGGTGGTTCCATTGTAGGAATATGCCCGGTTGCCATAGACGCAAACATAAGCTGCGTCATGCGACTGTTGTGCTCCATGACTGCTGCAACTCTCTGGTTCCAGTCGTAGAGCTGCTGACGTTGGAACTCCATGTAGGCCTACAATATGACATGATGCAACTCATAATACATAACAAAGCGGAAAATAAAAGTAGAAGGAAAGAAGATAAGAAGGAAAATACTTACAGAGTTGCGCTGGGCTAGGATGGCCTGTGCAGTGGACATGCTCGGGCGCGGGCGCGGGCTCGGCCTCGGGTTGGTAGCTCGGATCCATCTATAGGAGATAGAAGGGGTGATCACCGAATCCAGAACCGCTGACCGACCATGACTCCTCGGCCCTATGCTCACCACCGCCCTCTCGTCGGAATCCGCAGACATGGGGTCTTCTTTGTCAGGATTCCACTTCTTAAACTCCTTGTAGGACTCCAGGTTCTCCCCGGCCTTGCCATAGTAATCACTCTCGTCATCCTTGCGATTAGGCCGCACACGGGCGAGCCTCCAGGCCTCGATGTCTGAGAGCGGCCGCTTCAATTTCTCCTCCTGCACCGCCAAACAAAGGTTAGTCATACATAAGAACATACGGCAAATAGAAGATCAAGAATGTTTCATGTACATAGATATACCTGAATTTTCTTGGTGTGCTAGTGGTTTCGGTTTCCCTGACCGTGTGTTCCGTCACGTCCTCGATTAGCCTTGTTTATGCTGCTCTTGGCAGCAAACTCTGTGTCCGCGCCGACCCACATATCCACCAATCCCACCCATCCCTCAGGGTGGCGATAGCACCAATCAGGAGCCACCTACATAATGAAGCATAATGGCATGTGAACACAAAACAATGAAATTTACCACAAACGTCGGAATGAAAAGTCTGTTATGCTTACCAACATGTACTGCTCCCGTTCCAAGGTAAGGTCCTGTGCCTTAGCTTCTTCCTTGGTCACCTTCACGCCATGTTTGTCATGATAATACCGTGAGATGGCCACCCAGCGCACCTCGTACTGTATCTGGCGGGTCTGCTTCCTCGCAGCCCGCAGCACATACTCATCAGCCATGGCCTTGTGCTCCTCAAGAACTCTATAGAATTTCTAGAGGCAATCATAAAACCAGAATGGAACAAGCGATGAGTCAAACAATTCGATGATAAACTATGAAAGAAACTCAAGGCTAGTGCTTCTGAAGAGGACTTACCCAAAAGTTTGATATCACGGCCTTAGCAGCCGTCTCATGGGCCGGGTGGAATGCTGCTTCGTAGTGATCCCAGCACGTGGCCAAAATCTTGCGCTCCGGGTGGTTGACTCGGTCCGGAGTGAACATCCCCGACCAATATTTCTTCAACAGGATAGTGATGATGCCGTTTGGAAGACGGGCACCATTAGGATATTTCCAGGAGCTGCAAAAGAATGAAAAATATTAGTATGTGCACAATAAAAATGATAGTATGTGTTTAAAATATTATTAAGGGGCACTTACTTTTTCCCCGTGGGCTCAATGAGCCACTTCATCTCCTCGGTAGCAGGAGGATCCGGGAGTCGTGCACCACCACGCAGCCAAGCCTTCTTCTTGCCACCCACCTCCCCGCCACCACCATCCTCCTCGCCACCACCATCCTCCCTGCCACCACCATCCTCCCCACCACAACCATCCTTCCCCCGTGCCTCCTCCTCATCCTCCTCCTCCTCCCGGACCTCCTCCTCCTCCTCCTCCTCCTCAGAGGGTACCTCACTAGAGGAGGGCCGCGAAGACGACCCCCCTACGTCTGTCACAGAGTGCAGTTTTGGCCCCGAAACCGTCCTTTTGGGCCTCTCCCCCCACCCCCTCCTCCTCTAGGGGCACCTCTCCCTCGACCTCCCTGTGAGGACTCATCGTCAATTAGTCGGGGGGAAGACTACGGGGTCAACCACTCCGACTAACCCTCGCGGTGAGTTTGCTTAGCAAACCACTACCATCGGCCTTGCCCTTTCCCATGCTTAGCGAACCTGCATTGAAAAGAGAATAAAAAGTTAGTATATTAACAATGAAGAAAAAGATATAACAAAAAGGAATAAAAAAGGACATTCATAAATAAACCATATAAGAAAAGACATGAAACATACATCTACTAGAACCCATACGAATCATCACTATTGTAACCGGTGCCTCGATCGGTCTCATCGTCACTATCACGCATATCATCTTCGTTGTTTGGCATAGGTGGAGGTTCTTCATCATCTTCGACGTCTTCATTTAATTTCTCTAGCATAAGTATGTCTTGGTCATTCACAATGGCCTCGCCATCATTCCGTGCATCATTATCGTTTGGATCCACATCAACAACACCCAACGGGGCAGCGACATTGAATCGGGCCACATCAACATCATCAGGTTGCTCTTGATAGAACACTCCCTCGTATGTCATGGGGTTAATGTAGTAATAATCGTCATCGTTCAGGTCCGGTAGCTTACCATGTGGCGCCACCTTGAACACAACTTCCCAACCCTTTAGGTACTCTTTCTGGCATGGGTAGGGCAGATAATAAACTTGTGTGGCCTGGGTAGCCGCAATAAAGAGATCAGCTCCTGCATAGACAGTTGATGGTCTAACTTCGACCAAACCAAGGGAAGGCGTATGTCTCAGCCCCTCATATGGGTCGAACCATCGGCATTTGAACACAGCTAGCCTTAGGTCCTCACGCCCAAGGTCGAATGTAGGCTCGTATATTTTTCCTACCCTTCCGTAGTACTCAAGTCCATTTTGTCCTGGGGTGTACACTCCTGTGTTTATAGTTTTGGGATCAGGCCGGCTGTTCTGGTGCTCCTCTGTATGGAAGCGATACCCATTCACATCATACTTTTCACATTTCATGACCCGAGCGTTAAAACCCATGGACACCCATCTCAATTCTTCATCCATAGAGGTGTTTGGATCTTTCCCCTACAAGTTTAATTTAAATTCATGGGTGCATTAGTTCTGTTAACTAATAAATTTTGAACTAGAAGTTGAACTAGGGGAATGTGAAAATTTACTTTCTCCATGAACCAAGCAACAAAATTTTTCCTTCCAGGGGCACCATTTCGGAGAAGAGTAGTGCCTCCGCTTCAGTATGAGGAATCATTCCCGTCCACTCCTCCAGTAGGAATTGACTAAAATAAGAAAATCGGTGTTAGACCAAGACTAAGTGAACATAACGAACCGCATAAAGGAATGGTGCAACAGTATTACCTCATCCACTCTTCCTCAACTTCCTTGATGTTGTCCAAGACATAGAACATTATGTCCTCCCACTCTTGTGCTGGCATGTTATAAGGTTTCGAGCCCCCAGCCCTGCCACATTGCCCACCGAATAGATCGAGCTTGGGTTTATACTTGGGCTCTTCTGTATTGTATCGAGACACCTTATTATGCAGAGTGGGAACATGGTCTGGGTAGTATGATGTCCTGAGGTCTGACACCTCCTCTAGGATAACTGCCTCAGCTATGGAAGCTTCAATCTTAGCTTTGTTTCCACATTTGGATCGGAGATGCTTGTTCTGTCTCTCAGGGCCGTACTGCCAACGATTCTGCACAGGCCCCCCCAACAATACCTCCTTCGCGAGGTGCAAAATGAGATGTATCATCGGAGTAAAGAAGCCTGGCGGAAAGATCTTCTCTAGATTGCATATCAACTCCGGTGCCTTCTTATGCAATTTTTCAATCACCTACGGACATACTTCTTTAGCACATAGCGTGCGGAAGAAATAGCTTAGTTCCGCAAGCACTCGCTAGACACGCTCTAGGACATAGCCTCGAACCATCACCGGCATTATCCGCTCAATCCATACATGATAGTCATGGCTCTTGAGCCCGGTCACTTTGCCCGTTAAAAGAATGACTCCCTTACTTATATTTGATGCATAACCATCAGTGAACTTCACAATGTGTTTGAGCCACATAAGTACTTCCTTCTTGTCTGGCGGTTTAAGGACGAAGTCAGCATCTGGCTTGAACCAGTTTCTTCGACCACTTGAAGGAGGCCGCATGTTCAGACGTGGTCTATCACAAATTTTCTGTTGATCGGCTCTAGCTTTAATGTTATCCTTTGTCTTATCAGGAATGTTGAGGATCGTGGCAAAAAGGGACTCTGCGACATTCTTTTCGGTGTGCATCACATCGATGTTATAAGGAAGTTTGAGGTCCTTAAAATAGGGAAGCTTCGTGAATGGGGTAATGTGAGTCCAGTTGTGCGCCTCACCATATCCCTCAAAGCGTTTGCCTTTGCATTTGTCTTGGCCTTGGCCTTCGCTTTCCACTTTGCTTTGGCCTTCGCTTTCCCCTTTGCCTTTGCCTTTGCCTTTGTCTTCGCCTTTAGGCTTGAGAGATTTTAGCTGAGCAAGAACATCTACCCAGAAAATGTTAGAATCTCGTTTACTTCATGGACAACCCGGCCTTTCGTGAAGTTCTTCTTGTCTTCCCTGTCTGGATGGTCTGGAGGGAGGAACTGTCGATGCAGGTCAAATGCTACATACTTGCCACCCTTTTGCAGCCAAATTAAACGTAGAGCCTGCATGCACACTGGGCATGGCATCTTCCCACTTGTACACCATCCGCAGAATAGGGCATAGCCAGGAAAGTCATGCATGCAATACATCAGCCAAACTTTCATCAAGAATTTTTTTCGTAGATGTCGATCATATGTCAACCTCGGGAAGTACCAGGAATGGAGCAAATCATCCACCAGCGGCTGCATAAACACTCCCAAATTATTTCCCGGGTATTCAGGCCCTGGAATGATCAGCGACAAAAACATTGTCTTGCGTTGCATTAGGACACCGGGAGGGAGATTGAGCGGAATAACAAACACGGGCCAGCAGCTGTATGGATTGGTAGACATTCCATATGGATTGAACCCATCACCTGTTATCGCAATTCTGACATTCCCAGCCTTAGCTGCTTCCTCGGGGTATTCTTCATCAAATGACTTCCATGCTTCAGCTTCCGATGGATGTACGATTTTTTATGGTACCTTATCCCTTTCTTGTGCCACTTCATCATTTTGGCAGACTCCTCTGTGATGAAAAGGCGTTGTAGTCTTTCTATGAAATGGAGATACCGAAGAATCTTTGTGGGGATGTCTAGGTGCTTCTTCTCACCATGCTCATCGACCACCTCAAGGTACCGAGAGGAACCGCACTTCCTACAGTACTTGTCATTCGCATACTCGTGCCTAAACAAAAGGCAATTCTTCAGACAAACATCTATTTTCTCATAATTCATTGATAGTGCCTTCATGATTTTCTTCGTAGCGTACATGCTTTTCGGCAGTTCATGACCCTCAGGAAGGCTGTTAGCCCATACTCCCAGAAATCTTCGAAGCAAGCTTGGGTACAGCCGTACTCAGCCTTGACTGCCATCAGGTGCAAGATGGCATCTAGCTGAGAGATTTTGGCACCCGCATAAAGAGGTTTCTTTGACGAGGCCAAGACCTCCAAGAAGGCCTTTGCGGTTGCCTCCGGCTCCTCTGGTTCATTCTCTGAAGCTGTTGCATGTGTCGCCTCTGCAGCAAAGACATCATCTAGCATGTCTCTAACCCCGTCGTCCTCAAAACCACCGATGCGTTGTCGCATCACCTCCTCTCTACCACGGTCCCGCTCGGCAAAGTTTATTGGCATGATAAAGTCTTTCATATATCCATACGTGCGAAGGTGCTCAGTCATTTCTCCCTTATCTCTACTGTGACGTCTGGTACATTTTGCACGGGGGCATGGTGGAATAATTCTCATTGGACGACGGAAAATCTCCTTCAAAAACACATCGGTTTTCTCGACCCACTCTGTTGTTACTCGATTCCGACGGATAAAACCACTGTACATCCACTGATTATCTTCCATCCTCTGCTTTGTTACGAGCCAGGAAACCAAATTAAGGATTCGTTAATTTTAAGTACATACAATTTTTATTTTCTACCGGGTTGACGAGAAACGGCACTGAATCCACCTACATCTCTAATAGGTAAAGATGGGTCCTAATCCCACCCGAGGATGTGTAGATTGGGTACGTTGTCCATGCTCTACCTTGTTCCAAGACAAAATTTCGGCAGCACCTCCCCGCTGTTCTCCAGATACACGTCTCAGCTAATAGCCGAGAGAATGTGCTCCGGAGAACAACAGGGAGGTGCCGCCGAAATCCTGTCTCGGAACAAGGTAGAGCATGGATAACGTACCCAATCTACACATCCTCGGGCTGTCCGTGGAAAACGCTGGACAATCCGAAAGAGCCGCGGTGATAAATATGCAATTGAATGCATATTTATCGATGCAACCATTTCGGACGGGAGACGCCTAGGTTACGCGACTTGATGAGAAAAGTAAATCTAGTGACATGATTATTAAGATGGATTCGTAGCTCACCCTCGACAGTAGAGGAAGCAGTGAAACAGCGACGAGATCATGGATCAATGCCTTAGACGACGATGACTCCAAAGATATGCAACACCACCAAAGCCTATAAATTTTACCGACAAATAAACTTAGATCATAAAGTGTCAAAAACATAGATCACGGACCAATACCTTCATCGCTTTATTTACTAGATGAGCAATACAAAATAAATTCATCCACTTCAAGTTTCACATTCAAAGTATTAGAAATGTTAAATCCTGATGAACAACTTACCAATTTTGCACAAATTACTACTTTTTAGCAAGACCATGAAGTGTCAAAAAATATTTCATCATTATTTTGCAAGACCATCATGAAGAAAAAAACAACTTTATCATGGAGATGCGACACAACAAAGAATGCTAATTCCACCGTGCAAAAATTATATATATCATCACATCACATACAACTTTGACACTTAAAAGTTGGAAAAACAATCATAGTGCTAATGCCATCCATTGATCAGTATTTTGCAAACTATCCACCTGCAAACAACATTTTGCAAACTATCCACCTGCATGTGGGACAAAATTCGAATGCTAATTTCTCTGTTTGCAAGCTCTACTAAAACACATAATATACCACACACAATCACATTTGCATCATTTTCTCTTATTAGGACAGTCAATAATATTGCATTTGCAGCTTGCCACTAACTTCTTTCAACAAGAGGTCGTCACTAACTCGATCACAAATCGAACAGGAACACAACAACAATCATAGGGAGGTACAAAACTAAGAAAAAAGAAAAAAATCCTCACTTTTAGAGAGGGCCGGCTGGTCAGGGTGGGTACGGGGCGAGCTACTGCTCAAGTTGGGGAGGGGGCGTCGGACCAGCAACAGAGGAGGGCCGTGGAGGGGGCGCCGGACCACCGGAGCAGTGGTCGCCGCCGCGAGCGCGCCCAGCTCACCAGCAGCAGGAGAGGACGAGGACGACGGGGCCGCTACGGGGACGGGGGCGGGGGTGGGGACTGACGGCGGTGATGCGGGGTGGGCGGGGACGGTCGGAGGCGGTGCGGGGCGGGGACGGCCGGTGGCAGAGCAGAGTGGGGGCACGCGTTGCGAGGCAGGGAGGGACGGGGGCCGAGCGGGTGGGGGGCGGGGACGACACCGGCGCAGAAGAGGGCGGCAGCGGTGCGGGGCGGGGATGGCTGGCGGCGGCGGGATCGAGGGGCGGAGGGCGGGGATCGAGCGGCGGCGGGGCTGGATCGAGCGCGCGGCGGTGTGGCTGGATCGAGGGTGGATAAGGTGGACGGTTGGATAAGATTTTTTTGGTTTTTTTGTGTGAGACGCCGGTTGGATAAGATGGGCGGTATGCCGACGGTATAACCGTCGGCATAGGTGGGGCCGAACTATGCCGACGGTTATACCGTTGGCATACCTGTTTTACATTAAATTTAATTTATTTTAGGAATGTCCTTACTAAATTAATTATTATTTATACATAAACTAGCTATCCATGTGACAAGTTCGGCACCATTCTAAAGTACAGTAAAAAATTAAAAATATATTCAGTCGTACCTGCACGCCACCCGACCGGACTATATCCTAGCCCCGTTGACGCGGTGATCTAGCCCCCACGGAGGGGGGCCAAACCCCGGAGCCCCAAGACGGGCGTCTACGCATGCAACATCACTTTCACACATGCATCAGGAACCGGTACGGTGTTTCGGTGGCATTGCTACACCCGGAAGGCCACCACGAAGCCCAGTTGACCGATGATCTAAGTGATGGCGGTACTGCCGTCCGTGGAGGGAGGCAACACCCCGGTGACCCAAGACGGGCGTCTACGCATGCAACATCACTTTGACACACGCATCAGGACCCGTTACGGTGTTTTAGTGGCATAGCTACACCCGGAAGGCCACCACCACTACTAGAAATCCACATTTTACCTAGAGCCAACCTCTTTACCTAGAGCTCATTAGCTAATTCAAGGGATAGAAAAGAAATGAACAGGACCCTCTAGGGAAAGATGTCTTTCCAGCCAAAAAAAAGAAACTAAACGTTCCCTAGGGTGGTGCCACATACATACAATCGAAGCCAAAAAAAGACCGAAGAGATGCCCTCGACGTGGCCATGTAGATTGCCTCCCGCGCTCCTTTATCGACATTGCGCGCCAATTATTTCCCCTCGCACAAGTTGGGCCCACTGATCAGTGAGAAAAGGAAGGGAAAAGGGCGCGTAGAGGAATTTTTTTGGCTAGGTCCCTCCTTCACGCTTCACCCAAACCCCAAGCGCTGCGCTGCCAGACTAAAAAATCCCTTCTCTCACGAAGCTTCTATCCCCGCCCGCCCCGCGCCGCCGCGACCTGCTCCGCCCTGTGCCGCCGCGACCTGCTTTGCCCCGCGCCGCCGTGACCTGCTTCGCCCCGGGCCGCCATGCTCTGCTGCGCCCCGGCCGCCCCCTCCGCCGTGCCCCTTCTTCCCCCTGTACTGCACCGGTGACAGTCGCGACGGGCGTGGTGTCCATGGCCACGCCAGCCGGGGTGACGGCGTCGTGCCGCCCGTGGTGACCGCATCCGCGACGCCCTTAACTCTGCTGACCGCATCGCCCTTTGGATGTGGAGACGGTGCCGCCCCCGCTGATTGGACGAGCACCCGATCTGCTCTATTGTACGCAGCTGCTTCTGTCCAAAAGGTTGTCTCTATCTCTCTTCCCCTCTAGTTTAGAAAGATGTTTGACTTCTGGCTTAGATAATTGTACTTGTGTATGTCTAGCAAAATTCTGAAACTGTCGTTTTGGTTTTAGCATCCGAAGGAAACAGTAGGTGGTGCACTATTCAGTACATGTTGACGATGTTCAGTATCTTCTCCAGCAGGTGGGGTTTTCAGTTTAAACATCTTGGTTAAAAGGTGTATGGAAGGTCCTAGGAATAAAAGAAATTTCTAGCAAAAGAAGAAATAGAAGAACTGATTGATATGGAGATGCACGAACACATGAATGAACCATTCAACCATGTAAATTGTGGTCAGAATGCAGACACTAAACACAGTGAACAGGAAATGTTTCATGTAGTTTATCTGTTGAATTTGTTCATAGCTACTGCAATTGCATGAATGACAGAAACAATAGCTTCATTGATTACTATATATGCTCGTGTTAACAGTGGTCAGATTACTGCATTTTTACGATTGCTGTAGTTATCTACACAAAATTGCGTGTGCATTTTACCATTGTTGTTTAGTTATCCATATGAAAGCTAGTAGCTGCAATTGTTGGGCTTTTCCACCCCAGTCTCTGTTTTATGTTATGAATAAATGGAAGTCCTCTAATATTCTTCATTGGTTTTCTACATTTTTTCAGAAACTAACAAGTGTCGGGTGTTGTTTGCTTGAAGAAAAGTCCCCTTCTCGTGGCATCGAAGCAACAGAGAAGAAAGGCATTGCTAAATCAAGTAGGTATATGATTTCTTCTTTCCATGAAAACTATGTTGATTAATGCATTGTTCACTTGTATGATGTGGGAATGTGGGGTTATTTTTTCTTGGTGATGAGTGGTTTTCTATTTTAGTGTGTATGATGCATTCATTTTTTGTTGGGATGCGACTCGTGATCGTAGCAATTCATTTTTATTTCAGATTTAAGTACAAAATCAAACCATGTCTTTGGATGCTCAACGTAGCTGGATGTATAGTGGGTGGAAGGATAATGGAAGGCATTCTGATGAGTGGATACGCAATACAAATGCTTTTGTGAACCATGTTTTTGAGGGTGTCCGTAGTGCCAAGTTTGGAGTTTCTTGTCCTTGCTCAAAATGTTGCAATGGTAGTAGAAGAACAAAACAATTGATGACCTCTCATCTTTGTCATTGGGGTTTCATGCCCAACTACTTTAGATGGACTGCACATGGGGAGCATCATGTTCATGTAGATAGAGTGGAGTCTGTCAACACTGATTGCTTAGAGGACATGTTGTGTGACTTTGGGGATGCAATGCATGTCGATAATGTAGACGAGGAGCCAACACCAGATGCCAAAGCTTTTTATGCCATGTTGTCAGCTGTTAGAGACCCACTCCATGAGTTCACCCAAACCTCACGCTTTGCTACTGTTACATGCTTGATGGGAATTAAGTCACAATACAATTTGTCAGGGGACTGCATAAATAGTTTACTGAAACTTTGGCAAGATACACTCCCACAAGGCAATAAAATGCCATCAAGCTTGTATGAGTGCAAGTGTATCTTAGCTGGTTTGAAAATGCCACTCCTGAAAATAGATGCATGTGTTAACCATTGCATGATATACTATAAGGATAGAGAGAAAAAAACTGAAGTGTGATTTCTGTGGTGAAGCAAGATATAAGGTAGTTAACAATGACTGCCCAAGTAAGAAGCGCAAACCCATCCCACGTAAGGTTCTGCGATACCTTCCATTTCTACCAAGATTGCAAAGGTTGTTCATGCAGCCTGAATTTGCTAAGCACATGAGATGGCACATGGAAGGCAACCGAGAAAATCCAGGAATGATGGTGCACCCATCTGATAGTGAATCATGGAAATCTTTCAATGTGGATGGGTTTGCAAGTGATCCACGCAACGTTAAGCTAGTCAAGTCTTCTGATGGCTTCAACCCTTTTAATTTCGGGTTAACACAATACTCTTGTTGGCCTGTGTTTCTTGCTCCTTTGAACCTGCCACCTGCTCTTTGCTTGAAAACACAAAATATCTTTCTTAGCATGGTGATCCCTGGACCAAAGAGTCTTGGCAAGAACTTCAATGTGTACATGGAGGCTTTATTTGATGAGTTGAAAGAGGCGTGGGCGGGTGTACCAACTTATGATAGTTTCCTTAAGCAGAATTTCAATATGAGGGTAACCTTGCATACAACTGTCCATGACCACCCTGCTTTTGGTATGGTTGCTGGATGGTCTACCGATGGTGGGCTGGCTTGTTACGAGTGTGGGGCAGATCCACAAACTATTTGGCTGGATAATGGGCACAAATGGAGTTGGTTTGATAGCCACAGGCGATTTCTGCGGGCCGACCATGTATTTAGGACCCAGAGTGATGCATTTTTAAAAGATACAGTAGTGAAGGATATTGCTCCACGTAGGTTAACAGGGGATGAAGTTTTTGCTTACATGAATGAAGTTAAGGACAACAATTTTGAAGGTTATGGAGTAACACACAATTGGACACACATTCCTAAGCTGTGGGAATTGCCATACTTCCCAAAGCTTTTGCTTCCTCATAATATAGATGTTATGCACACCGAAAAAATATTGCAGAAGCAATATTCAATACTGTCCTTGACATTCCTAACAAGACAAAACACAATGCCAAAGCCCGCCTTGACCAAGCTGTACTGTGTAGCAGAACTGATTTGAACCTTCAAGAAAAGCCCAATGATAAATGGGAAAAGCCTAGAGCACCATATTGCTTGAAGAGGAACCAAATAAGAGAGGTCATGTTGTGGTTTCTTCAGCTCAAATTTCCAGATGGATATGTGGCCAACATGAAGCGAGGTGTTAACTTGGAGCAACTTAAGATATATGGGCTCAAAAGTCATGACTACCATATATTTATGGAGTGGTTGCTGCCTGTCATGCTTCGGGGGTATGTAGATAATGATGTGTGGGAGGCTTTGGCTGAGCTAAGTTATTTCTTTAGGCTGCTTTGCGCAAAAGAAATAGATCCTAACCAAATGGATAAATTGAAGGAAAACATTCCTGTCCTAATTTGTAAATTGGAGAAAATTTTCCCACCGGGGTTCTTTGATTCAATGGAGCATCTAATGATACACCTCCCTTATCAAGCAAAAGTAGGAGGGCCTGTTAAGTATCGTTGGATGTATACTTATGAAAGGTATGTTTTGTTCTTCATGCATTCTGTCCATATGGTAGTAGTATTTCCTATTTGGACATTAATTTGTTACATGGCAATTTAGGTTAATAAAAAAGCTTAGATCAAAAGTTAGTAACAAAGCACATGTGGAGGCTTCAATTGTTGAGGCATTTCTTGTTGAGGAGATTTCAAACTTTAGTTCTTTGTACCTTCCTGATGATGTGCCTACCTCAAGAAATCGCCCCCAATGTTATGCACAATCTAGCACTACCAGCACAAGTACTCTTAGTTTGTTTGGAGACAAGGGATGGAAAATTGGTAGAGGGGAACCTAGGATCTTATCACATGAAGAGTACAAGACAGCCATGATTTTTATCTTACTAAGCATGCCTGAAATGGATGATATTGTGAAGTAAGTTCTCTAAACTAGCATTTCTAGCACAATCATGTACAATTAAAAAAAATTGGTGCTGATGGTTTACACAAAATATGTAGACAATTTGAACTTGACCAATGGAGGCATCCTCGACAACCAAGTACAAAAGAACTTGATAAACTTGTTGGATTGGTTCAAAACTTGTTGGATTGGTTCAAAACTTTGGTAAAGCACCTATACATACTAGCAAATAAAGCACCCTACAGTTTTCTATGCCTAATAACTCTATATACATATATTGTCTTCTTGGAGTGCATAAAGGATGCATCTATTAATAAAGAATTGCGCGATCTTTCGCGAGGTTGTAGCATGAGAGTAAATCATATGACATGTATGAAGTTAATGGGTTCAGATTTCGATCAGAGAAATATGAAAACCACAGAGAAGGGGACCTTTCATCTAGAAATACCGACGTTCTTGCTCTTGGAATAGATGATGCAACCAATGAGGAGCTTGAATACTATGGTGTTATTAAGGACATTATAGAACTTAAATTTGATGGTGATGAGGACTTCAGTCTTGTGATGTTTGATTGTCACTGGTTTCATCCAACTAAAGGAGTGATACATTTGAACAGATTTGGCTTAGTTGAAGTAGCACCTGCTTCAACCAATCCAGCCAATGAGCGTTTTGCTATTGCCAGCCAAGTGAGCTTAGTCTATTATGTTCCATATGCTTGCACTTCCGTTGCAAGTCTTCTTGATTGGCAAGTTGCTTACAGAGTACCACCTCTAGGCAGTCTAGAAACTCCCACAGATGATGACTACACAATAGCAACACCCACTAATGCAGATTTGTTCCAAGAGAATAGTTTAGATGCCAATGATTTCATTGTACAAGTAGGATCACAACTTGACAACTTAACAGTACGTGGTTCAGATGAGGTGGTTGATCCAACCGAATTGTCACATATTAGCAACCGACATGATTTGGGTGGTGAAAGGATTCAAGAACAAGTTATCGAGGATGAAGACTATGATGAAGTGATCATTGAGGAAATTGAAGAAGAAGATGATGATTTCTAGCCCATTTTCTATTTATTATCGTTGTTTGTAATTTGGGTGGTTGAAGACTTGGCAAGAAACACCTATCTATTTGCTATTGTTATGTTTATCATGATTGTCTTGTTGGTTGTAAACTGTTCTTTGCTATCTTTATCTTATTTATTTCAAGAATCACACATTACAGGATGACAATTGGAAGAAAAGCATCTCGACTTGCTGTAGCGCTCAAACCAGCGCCTGTTGCTCGAAACACTACTGCTGTTGATGGCACTTATGATGGGTACATAAGAGGAGTTTCAGATCTTCCTCCTGCTATTCCAAA
This sequence comes from Triticum monococcum, assembly GCA_034509565.1. Taxonomy (NCBI): domain Eukaryota; kingdom Viridiplantae; phylum Streptophyta; class Magnoliopsida; order Poales; family Poaceae; genus Triticum; species Triticum monococcum. The sequence goes on along the minus strand of CM067842.1, from coordinate 21,968,847 downwards.
TAATGAAGATCGTCCAATCATTCGACCTATTGGCAAGACGTAAGTCTTATTATTTAGTATAAGTACTTTCTTGTTCTGCAATATGTTTTCCTTTTCTAATACTTGTTTGTTGTATTTACAACTTCCTTCTTTGTAGGCATTGGAAGGACATTCCTGTTGTTCGAAAGGGCAGAAGACCATCAAGTGTATTAACATGCCTTCTGAAAAGTAACCATCCTGGTATTCTGGATTATGATGGTGCGAAGGTGGTTGCAACGGAGTGGGAGCATTATCATGCGGTGAAGGACACGAATGGTCATTCTGTTGCAGACAAAATTGAAGATGCTTTTTGGGTATTAACTATTTAAATTGCTCTCTTTTGTTGACCAAGGTAATTTGCTCTTATTTATATTAAGCCATCTAGCAATTCTCATTGCAGCTAAGGTACAAGTATGAAGATGCATACTCAGAGAAGGCAAAGCAACATGTTCGAAGATGTTGCAAGGCACTTTTGCCAAGTATATTTTACTATGCAAGAATCCAAGCCATAATTGATCATTTTCGAAAAACTGAGAACACTAACATGAATGACAAGCTTGCTGGGCAATACTATTTGGATAGAGCTCAGTATTTGGTGCAAAGGCAAGGTTGGTTAGGAAAAGAAGCTTGGGGTTGTAGTTTATGAGTGGTGTAGTGAAGAGTGGATTGCAAAATCAAAGAAATACCGTGCCAATCGTTGCAGCTCAAAGTTCAAGCCTCACAAGGGTGGTTCCAACTTGATGACTACTATAAGTCAAAAAATGGTTATCAACTAAACCTAGTAGTTTCCTTTATTATCACTTTTCATATGAAGAATTATAAATATCTTACATGTCTTGAATCTTGTGTAATGCAGTCTGAACAAACCGGCGAAGATGTTAACCAGATTCAGGCTTGGGTGCATACACATAGAGGATTGGACAAGAGAAAACCTTTAATTCTCAACACACCAGAAGCAACTAAATGTTTGGTATGTGTTTTTTTAGCAATACCATGGAATAATGCCAATATATATCCTTTTCTCAAACCAAACACATCCTTATGAAGTCTGGTCTGAATTTAGTGTTTTTGCATGTCAACTTGTTTGTCCAATTCGTATGTCAATTTCTTTGCCCACTTGTGCAATTGTGTAATAGGAGCTTTACACAATTATTTGAAATTCCTAAACATTTGTGTACCTTTGTTTTCTTCTTGAGTAGGCACTTTACACAGAAAAGGCTAAAGAGTTAAATGGAGAGGACTATGATATCCTGAAAAATGATGTTAATTCTAAGGCACTTTATGATTGCTCTAATGGGAAGCCACATGGTACATGGTCTCTCTTTAATGGCATTGTCAATGACATCGAGGTCATTTCTGAGGTGAGAGCTACTGGTACATCTTCAGCAGCCTTGAAGCGTCGTCGAGCTAAAGAAATTGAAGATGTGCGTCAAAAGGAGTCCGAGAAGACTCGAAAAGCAGAGGCTTATGCCAACAATGTCTTGTCATGGGGTGTTGGGATGTACGAGCACTGCAATGAGATACAAAAGTTTCTTCAGGTGCTGGTTATACATTCCATGTTTATCAATTAATTTGCTAGCATTTGAAAGTAACCACTATGTGAATTTTCTTTTTTGCAGACTTTGGCAACTAAGCAAGGAGTGCCTATTGGAGAAATACCACTGCCGCCGGTTCCACCTCCTTTTTGTTCGCTTTCTCCTCCTGGATCTCCGCAACGATCTACCATCCAAGTATGTAATCATCCATCTCAAGCAAACACACACACACACACATTAATACATTTAAAGCATGATAAGGGTTACTTTTAAAACCTGGCTCTTCTTTTGCAGATTCTAGAAAATAGCAAAGAATCGCCAGCTTTGTGTGCTCAACAAGAAACAAATCCTAGCTCTATTAATGTATGTATTTCTCAAACTAATCTCAAATGATACAAATAATAATGGTCCGTTCGTTGTGACTTTCCAGGGTTAAATAACTTATTAAGAGGGGTATATTGAACAATGCATGTTTGCCTTCTTTCCCTTTCAGAAGAGAATGTTAAAGCTGTTTGTAGTATAATTTCTTGATTGGGATAAAACACGAATGCAATGCACCATAGGGTGCTTCAAACATAGGAGTACATATTGTTGTTTCTGTGTGCAAATAATAGTTTCACATGGCTATTGTCGGTAGTAAATGTTTTTCCTTCCTTCGGTATAGTCTTTGGTCTCATTTATTTGTACCAAAACAACCAGCGAAATGACTCAGAACGATGCAACATGTGTAGTTGCATTGCTTATGTGTGTATGGATAAGTTGAGAGATACCTATTCACATACTTGTGACAATATGCATGCTTATGTGATGTGTGATGCTAGCCTGTGTGGTGCTGGATCATTTGGGATTAATGTTGATTAATGGGGCTGTGTGAGGATGTTGGAGGGATCATAATATATTTTTTGTCCAATTGTCCAGATTATAGTGGTTATGCTGCCAAAATTTATACCAGATTTTGCATGCCTTTGTTCTAATTAGTGGAAATAGGAAATTCTGTTTAGACTTTGTCGACTTGATGTAACTCACTGATTTTCATTGGAACATAGAGTTGCGTGTAGTTCCTTTAATAAGTTCTTATTGTCATGTTCCAGCTTTTGAGAATTTGCGAATCTTTCCTTTCAGGAACATGTTACTGCTGCAAGTGTTCCTACTGTAGACGATGAAGGGATGTTTGGGGGATTTTTCAGTCAGTCTAGAACCGGTGCACTAAGCCTATCGCTATTGAGCAGTCAGTTGGTTCCTTGATGTTCTTGGATGTACAGTGCGTGGAGTAATATTTTGGTGCATGTACAGTTAACATGCTAGTACATGTTCTGTAATGTAGGAAACTCTAGTTGACCTACATCAGTGTGTAGGTGCTAATTGAGATGCTTAATCAGTTAGATGTAGCAAACTCTAGCTAGCAAGCCTATTTTTTGGTCAAACATGTGATGGCTGGTGATGTCTTGGCATCTACTATATGCATGTGACGATTGGTATCTATCTACCTATATATATATATACACTAATTATTTGATGTTATTTTCATTTCATAATTATGGCTCCATTTTGAATTATTTGAATTATTGGTTATGAATTCAAATTTAAATTACACGTTTGAATTATGTCTGCATATGGGGAATGTGTTTCCCTACAGCATGTAACTCTAGGGAAAGTATGGTGATGTGGCGTGAAAGGGCCCCACAATCTTTCCTTAGGGCCTGGCTGTAGGTAAACAACCTATCCACGTGGATTGCAACATACATATGAAAATCTTTCCCTAGGGCTTGTGCCTCTAGGTAAAGAAATTTTCCCTAGAGCTTGCTGGATACACCCTAGGGTAAGGGGTCTTTACCGACTATACTATACCTAGGGTTCTTTACCTAGGGCAAGCCCAAGGTAAAGTCTTTCCCTATGGTTTTTCCTATTTCACCTAGGGTATATGACTCTAGGTAAAATGTGGATTTCTAGTAGTGCACGAAGCCCAGTTGACCCGATGATCTACCACTTTGACTTTCACCGGACGGGCATGCCGCCAAATCTTGCGTAGGCGGCCTCTCACAAGTCTGGAAGTGTTGTGGTGGCTGCAAACGCCCGACACGCGTCTCTGGGGTGTGCCCCCCCCTCACGGACGGCGCCGCCGCCGGCACCTGGAGGGGGGAAACGAACGCGTCGGGTCTACATGGAGGGGATCTTGCTGTGGGTCTGGCCCGGATGTTGCTCCAAAGTGTTCCTATGGGCTGACCTAACACAACCGAGTGGGGAGGTCCACTGCTCAAAGCCCGTCCGTGCAAAGTCAAAGGGCTAGATCCCGTGGTCAAACGCTACAGGGTTAGGCGGGACGGGGGCCCTGGGGGTAGCAATGCCACCGGAGCGTCGCACCAGGCCATCATACATGCGGGGTGGTGTGGTGGCATGTCCGAAGAGGCGGCACGCGTCTCCGGGGTGTGGCCCCCCTCACGGACGACGATGACACGGTAGTAGACGTTCTGCGGTAACGATGCGGCATGGATATTATTAAATACTCGGAGCGCGATAAAATCATGAGTTTTTTTGCACGACGTGGGCACATGTGCTATAGGAACGATGGTAATTTTTCATAATTTTTGGTGATGGAGAAGTATCCGAAAAATTCCCTCTACGCGGATTGCTATTCGCGCGTCTACGACTGTGGCCGGCGGCCTCCGGGGGCTAGCATGCCGCCAAATCTTGCGTGGGCGACCTCGCACAAGTCTGGAAGTGTTGTGGCAGTTGCAAACGCCCGACCCGCGTCTCCGGGGTGTGCCCCCCTCACGGACGGCGCCACCGCCGGCACCTGGAGGGGGGAAACGGACGCGTCGGGTCTACACGGAGGGGATCTTGCTGTGGGTCTGGCCCGGATGTTGCTCCAAAGTGTTCCTATGGGCTGACCTAACACAACCGGGTGGGGAGGTCCACTGCTCAAAGCTCGTCCGTGCAAAGTCCAAGGGCTAGATCCCGTGGTCAAACGCTACAGGGTTACACGGGACGGGGGCCCTGGGGGGTAGCAATGCCACCGGTGTTGCACTGGGCCCTCATACATGCGGGGTGGTGTGGTGGCATGTCCGAAGAGGCGGCACGCGTCTCCGGGGTGTGGCCCCCCTCACGGACAACGATGACATGGTAGTAGATGTTCTGCGGTAACGATGCGGCGTGGATATTATTAAATACTCGGAGCGCGATAAAATCATGAGTTTTTTTGCACGACTGGGCACATGTGCTATAGGAACGATGGTAATTTTTCATAATTATTGGCGATGGAGAAGTATCCGAAAAATTCCCTCTACGCGGATTGCTCTTCGCGCGTCTACGACTGTGGCCGGCAGCCTCCGGGGGCTAGCATGCTGCCAAATCTTGCGTGGGCGGCCTCTCACAACTCTGGAAGTGTTGTGGCGGTTGCAAACGCCCGACCCGCGTCTCCGGGGTGTGCCCCCCCTCACGGACGGCGCCGCCGCCGGCACCTGGAGGGGGGAAACGGATGCGTCGGGTCTACACGGAGAGGTTATTGCTGTGGTACTGGCCCGGATGTTGCTCCAAAGTGTTCCTATGGGCTGACGTAACACAACCGGGTGGGGAGGTCCACTGCTCAAAGCCCGTCCGTGCAAAGTCAAAGGGCTAGATCCCGTGATCAAACGCTACAGGGTTAGGCGGGACGGGGGCCTTGGGGGGTAGCAATGCCACCGGAGCGTCGCACCGGGCCCTCATACATGCGGGTTGGTGTGGTGGCATGTCCGAAGAGGCGGCATGCGTCTCCGGGGTGTGGCCCCCCTCACGCACGGCGATGACACGGTAGTAGACGTTCTGTGGTAACGATGCGGCGTGAATATTATTAAATACTCGGAGCGCGATAAAATCATGTGTTTTTTTGCACGACGTGGGCACATGTGCTATAGGAACGATGGTAATTTTTCATAATTTTTGGTGATGGAGAAGTATCTAAAAAATTCCCTCTACGCGGATTGCTCTTCGAGCGTCTACGACTATGGCCGGCGGCCTCCGGGGGCTTGCATGCCGCCAAATCTTGCGTGGGCGGCCTCTCACAAGTCTGGAAGTGTTGTGGCGGTTGCAAACGTCCGGCACGCGTTTCCGGGGTGTGCCCCCCCTCACAGACGGCGCCACCACCGACACCTGGAGGGGGGAAACGGACGCGTCGGGTCTACACGGAGGGGATATTGCTATGGGTCTGGCCCGGATGTTGCTCCAAAGTGTTCCTATGGGCTGACCTAACACAACCCGGTGGGGAGGTCCACTGCTCAAAGCCCGTCCGTGCAAATTCAAAGGGCTAGATCCTGTGGTCAAACGCTACAGGGTTAGACGGGACGGGGGCCCTGGGGGTAGCAATGCCACCGGAGCGTCGCACCGGGCCCTCATACATGCGGGGTGGTGTGGTGGCATGTCCGAAGAGGCGGCACGCGTCTCCGGGGTGTGGCCCCCCTCACGGACGACGATGACACGGTAGTAGACGTTCTGCGGTAACGATGCGGCGTGGATATTATTAAATACTCGGAGCGCAATAAAATCATGAGTTTTTTTGCACGACGTGGGCACATGTGCTATAGGAACGATGGTAATTTTTCATAATTTTTGGTGATGGAGAAGTATCCGAAACATTCCCTCTACGCGGATTGCTCTTCGCGCGTCTACTACTGTGGCCGGCGGCCTCCGGGGGCTAGCATGCCGCCAAATCTTGCGTGGGCGGCCTCTCACAAGTCTGGAAGTGTTGTGGCGGTTGCAAACGCCCGACCCGCGTCTCCGGGGTGTGCCCCCCCTCACGGACAGTGCCGCCGCCGGCACCTGGAGGGGGGAAACAGACGCGTCGGGTCTACACGGAGGGGATCTTGCTGTGGGTCTGGCCCGGATGTTGCTCCAAAGTCTTCCTATGGGCTAACCTAACACAATCGGGTGGGGAGGTCCACTACTTAAAGCCCGTCCGTGCAAAGTCAAAGGGCTAGATCCCGTGGTCAGACGCTATAGGGTTAGGCGGGACGGGGGCCCTGGGGGTAGCAATGCCACCGGAGCGTCGCACCGGGCCCTCATACATGCGGGGTGGTGTGGTGGCATGTCCGAAGAGGCGGCACGCGTCTCCGGGGTGTGGCCCCCCTCACGGACGGCGATGACATGGTAGTAGACGTTCTGCGGTAACGATGTGGCGTGAATATTATTAAATACTCGGAGCGCGATTAAATCATGAGTTTTTTTGCACGACGTGGGCACATGTGCTATAGGAACGATGGTAATTTTTCATAATTTTTGGTGATGGAGAAGTATCCGAAAAATTCCCTCTACGCGGATTGCTCTTCGCGCGTCTACGACTATGGCCGGCGGCCTCCGGGGGCTAGCATGCCGCCAAATCTTGCGTGGGCGACCTCGCACAAGTCTGGAAGTGTTGTGGCAGTTGCAAACGCCCGACCCGCGTCTCCGGGGTGTGCCCCCCCTCACGGACGGCGCCACCGCCGGCACCTGGAGGGGGGAAACCGACGCGTCGGGTCTACACGGAGGGGATCTTGCTGTGGGTCTGGCCCGGATGTTGCTCCAAAGTGTTCCTATGGGCTGACCTAACACAACCGGGTGGGGAGGTCCACTGCTCAAAGACCGTCCGTGCAAAGTCAAAGGGCTAGATCCCGTGGTCAAACACTACAGGGTTAGGCGGGACGGGGGCCCTGGGGTAGTAATGCCACCGGAGCGTCGCACCGGGCCCTCATACATGCGGGGTGGTGTGGTGGCATGTCCGAAGAGGCGGCACGCGTCTCCGGGGTGTGGCCCCCCTCACGGACGGCGATGACACGATAGTAGACGCTCTGCGGTAACGATGCGGCGTGGATATTATTAAATACTCGGAGCGCGATAAAATCATGAGTTTTGTTGCACGACGTGGGCACATGTGCTATAGGAACGATGGTAATTTTTCATAATTTTTGGTGATGGAGAAGTATCCGAAAAATTCCCTCTACGCGGATTGCTCTTCGCGCGTCTACGACTGTGGCCGGCGGCCTCCGGGGGCTAGCATGCCGCCAAATCTTGCGTGGGCGACCTCGCACAAGTCTGGAAGTGTTGTGGCAGTTGCAAACGCCCGACCCGCATCTCCGGGGTGTGCCCCCCCTCACGGACGGCGCCACCGCCGGCACCTGGAGGGGGGAAACCGACGCGTCGGGTCTACACGGAGGGGATCTTGCTGTGGGTCTGGCCCGGATGTTGCTCCAAAGTGTTCCTATGGGCTGACCTAACACAACCGGGTGGGGAGGTCCACTGCTCAAAGACCGTCCATGCAAAGTCAAAGGGCTAGATCCCGTGGTCAAACACTACAGGGTTAGGCGGGACGGGGGCCCTGGGGTAGTAATGCCACCGGAGCGTCGCACCGGGCCCTCATACATGCGGGGTGGTGTGGTGGCATGTCCTAAGAGGCGGCACGCGTCTCCGGGGTGTGGCCCCCCTCACGGACGGCGATGACACGATAGTAGACGCTCTGCGGTAACGATGCGGCGTGGATATTATTAAATACTCGGAGCGCGATAAAATCATGAGTTTTGTTGCACGACGTGGGCACATGTGCTATAGGAACGATGGTAATTTTTCATAATTTTTGGTGATGGAGAAGTATCCGAAAAATTCCCTCTACGCGGATTGCTCTTCGCGCGTCTACGACTGTGGCCGGCGGCCTCCGGGGGCTAGGATGCCGCCAAATCTTGCGTAGGCGGCCTCTCACAAGTCTGGAAGTGTTGTGGCGGTTGCAAACGCCCGACACGCGCCTCCGAGGTGTGCCCCCCCTCACGGACGGCGCCGCCGCCGGCACCTGGAGGGGGGAAACGGACGCGTCGGGTCTACACGGAGGGGATCTTGCTGTGGGTCTGGCCCGGATGTTGCTCCAAAGTGTTCCTATGGCATGGACCCAACCAACCACCAGATTCCCTCCGGTTCTACCCGACGCGCACGATTCCGATCTCCAAGTGACGGCGGCACTGCCGTTCGGTGAGGGGGGCAACACCTCGGGGCCCAAGGCGGGCGTCCACGCATGCAACATCACTTTCAGACACGCATGAGGACGAGGTACGGTGTTTCGGTGGCATTGCTACACCCGGAAGGCCACCATGAAGCCAAGTTGACTCGATGATCTAGCCCTTTGACTTTCACCGGATGGTCTTTGCGCAGTGTACTCTTCCACCTGGTTGCGATTGGTCAGCCCATAGGAACAACCCCGAACACGGTCTGGACCCAACCAACCAATATATTCCCTCCGGTACTACCCGACGCGCACGATTCCCCCCTCCAAGTGACGGCGGCTCTGCCGTTCGTAGAGGGGGGCACACCTCGCAGCCCAAGAAGGGCGTCTACACATGTCACAACACATTCACACACGCATCAGGACCCGGTACGGTGTTTCGATGGCATTGCTACAAGGCGGTGCGAGATTATGATAAAAAAGTCATTTAAAAGTTGTCAAAATCTATGGAAGTATGAATTATTTGTGATTTTTACTAAGTATAAGGACCTATATGCAAAATTACATGAGGTTACATTTTAACGTACTCAAAAGTAAAAACAAACCGGATATTCATAATATAGGGAAAATTCTGCCTGAAATCCATATATAATTTCTGTATGTTTAAGTCTATATAAATTAGATTTAAACTAATCAATTCTAAATTTTAAAAATATAAAATAAGAAATAAAAAACATATATAGACCACAGAAATAAAAAACATATAATTTCTGTATGTTTAAGTCTATATAAATTAGATTTAAACATATATGCCGACGGAAACCGTCGGCATATATAGACGACAGATATGCCGACGGCCAGGTCGTCGGCGTAGATAGCACACGTGTTTTCTGACAACTAAAAAAAGTGTACTAACTATGCCGACGGCCTCGGCCGTCGGCATAGTGGTGACGGCGTCAACTCCCCATCCGGTCCTGGGTCGGCGGGCCCATATGTGTGCCGACGGCGTATATATGCCGACGGTCCCCGTAGGTATAGCGGGGGAGATGCCGGCAGCTAATCTACGCCGACGGTGCCCGTCGGCATAGACGAAGCTTTGCCGACGGCTTTTGTACGCCTACGGCTTTTCCCCGGCCGTCGGCATATCTCCATCTATGCCGACAGGGGCCGTCGGCATAGCTAACACCATCGGCAGCGTCATTTATTCTGGTAGTGAGACCACCGATACCACCCAATGCCAGAGTCGAGGATGCCACATGCCAGGATCAAGGCATGCCCAAAGGCATCAAAGAGTGAGGTTCATGCTAGCAGAAAGTCTAAACCACTGGAGCAACAAAAGGAAGACATGGGAAAACCATTATCTATTTTGGAAAGCCCTCGATGCCTATGTTGGGAGAAATGTCGCATTAGATTTCTAGCTGCAATTTCCCACCTCAACTGAATTAAATATATAAGGTTCTAGCATGTTTTAGGGTCTGGATAAGATGGCATTTGAAGTCAGTTTTCACCTTTATAGAATAAAGAGAAAAGTATATTTTTCGTCCCTCAACTTTTGGCAGAGTCTAGATTTTGGTCCCTCAACTCCGAAACCGGACAACTTGCACTTTCAACTACTAAAACCGGACAAGGTTCGTCCCTGGACACGGTTTTGACCGGTTTTGGTGTTGACTTCCCCGGTTTTGACCGTGTTTTACTCAAATTCATGTACTTTCTTCGAATCCGTTTATTTTTTCAGGTCCGCATACCATTTTCAAGTTCACGTGCTTTTATCAAATCCGCGTACTTTATACAAAAGTTCATGAATTTGAAAAAAAGTACATGGACTTGAAAGCAGTACACGAACTTGAAAAAGCACACATATTTGAGAAAAAACGCGGACTAGAAAAAGTATGCGTATTTGGAAAAACTACGTGGATTTCAAGAAGGTATGTGAATTTGAAAATTTTACGCGAACGTGAAAAAGTACACACATTTGAAAAAATACATTAATTTCAAAAGATTCACGGATTTGAAATATATACACGTATTTAAGTCAGCACCGGTCAAAACCGGGGTGAGTTAGCACCAAAACCGTTCAAAGCCGAGACCAAGGATGAACCTTGTCCGGTTTCAGTAGTTAAGGGTGCAAGTTGTCCGGTTTTGAAGTTGAGGGATCAAATCTAGACTCCGTCGAAAGTTGAGGGACAAAAAATATACTTTTCTCTAGAATAAATATATAAGGTTCTAGCATGTTTTAGGGTCCAGATAAGATGGCATTTGAAGTCAACTTTCATGCAAAAAACATACGGTGAGTCATTTGAGGGCTTGAGTCAAAAGTTATGCAAGTTGTCGTGCAAGCTGTCCAGGAATTAATTACAGTGCGTGGTCACAAATTAATCCTTCATTTTGAGTTGTTTTCACACCTAACTAGTAGGTTCCTCTAGTATAAATACTTCCCAGCTGTGCCATGTGATTCCATGTGATTGGGGGGGGGGGGGGGGGGGTGCAATTTCTAAGTTTAAGTTTGTAGACAGCCGGTGAGGTTGTGTGTGTTGTGTTGTCTTGCGAGCACTAGTTTCAATTAGTATTACCTCTTTATCTTTTTTTTGTGGATTGAAAGGCATATCCTTAATCCATATAGGATTTTTGTGGTTCCATCTTGTGATTCTACCTAGGTTCACAAGTTTCATGGTTTGGGTTGCATCCTTGTAAACCAAACTAGTTATCCGCTACAATATGTCTGATTTTGCTTCCTATTGTGTTTTGCCACTTGAGAGTTAGTTGCTGCTACTTGTGATTCGTTTTGTACCGTGAAAGATCTCCGGCGGCGTCCTGCATCACCATGTATGCCAGCGGTGTCTCCCTCGAGGGCCACATGAGGAGGTGGTCGCGTCTCTTCTTCCTCTCGAACCTCGTGATTGCGGTCCCCTTGTCACTACATGCCATGGAAGCTCCCGTTATGGCGTGTTGGAGGATGAGGTGGCGGCGCAGCCTCGCTGGCACCGGTGGGAAGCCTGAGGATCTTCATCTAAAAGAGAGAATGTGTATGTGTGCTCACTGGGTGTAAGTCAACCTAACAATCCAGTCCAACACTGAGTATTGATTGCCACATAGGACTGATGGCGGCCCCTGTCCTGTCAGATTTCCTGTCAAAGCACACTCAAATGAGGGTTGGTGCTTTCGGTAAAAAATATTGGACAATTGTGGTTTTTTACAAACTACTATTCGATGGTGTTTTTTTAGAATTCCTATGCAATTGTGGTGGTTATATGAAATTTTAGTCAGTGTGCGGTCTATATAGCATTAGTTATTTGAACCTTAGTTTTGTATAAAACATAAATAATGATATCATGCTAACTTCCTATTTTGAAAAATTAATATGTAATTAATACCATTATAGTATTCACATTACCCAACATATCCTTGAATAATGGACGGCTAAGAGGTAACTTTCTAGGAGGTAACTTTCTCTTTATAGACCTCACATTTTCATTTAAGTTACTTTTAAACATGCAACTTACGGTGATGAAGAAGAAACAGTGTAGTAGGTAAACTATCAAACAATGTTATAATATAATCAAATCATAAATGTATGGAGGATCCGTCCTCTTTTCAGCCTACGTACATAATAAGTACATAATGAGCACATACATAACGAGCACAGATTGATTGAACAACCAGTCTATAAGGTACTTTTAGAGAGTAACCAATGTCCTGCTGGTGAGCGCAAAATCATTAGCAAGAAGGGCACTCTATTGGCCGTCGTCGGGCATGTGAGGCATCGGGATGTTTTTTAACAATGGTTGGCAATCGTAGGCTTCAAATTCCTGCGAGGTCAGGCTTCATAGAAGGGTGATTCGGTCAAGAGTGTGCTGATTTTGTGCAGACTGGTAGAGTGATAGTCAGCATTCATAGGCATGTATGGGCCTGCATGTTTGGTACCACTGCAATGCCTGTTGGATTTCACCCTTAGATCGTTCACATAAAAAACGACAAACGCACACGCACAAAAACTTGTTGCCAAGGGCCTTTATCATGCCCTCTATTTTCTCCCAATATCTCCGTGTACAAGCTTATGCCCTGGCAATGTGTGTGCGTGTTTGTTGATTTTCCCCAAACCGACTCAAACATGGCCAGACTCCAATGGGACGCAGCTCGCATTGACGTGCAAACCAACAATTTTCTTTAAGAGAAGGATTACCTTGGCCTCTGCATCTAGACGATGCATACAACCATTTTATTAATAATTCACAAAGATCTTATAAAATAGTATATCAGGTAGTCTGAAACCACTATCTTAGCAACAACTGTCGCTACTCCTATGCACCAGATAAAGGGGTGCCGATAGTCCGATCCTAATACCAAACAGATATCGTAAAAGTGCCTAACATGTAAAGCCAAATCCCCCAACCAAGCCACATACTGGGTTTGGGGCACAAGTTTGGTCCGACACACTCTCTGCATCGTCGCCGCCATCTTCCATCAATCCATCTTCAGAGCAGAAAATAATGCACCGACTTTGCCAGACCTCTCTGCCATCGACGCCACCATGACGCCAGACAACACCCTCCTCCTGCATGTACAAGTAATAGATTGCCACCAACATCGATGTAGAGACGCGTGGATGCAGTATATATCATGCATGTACAAGTAACATAAATTTATGCCTGCTCTAAGTTAAAAAACCTTGATCTAGTTAAAGGACACATTTTCAAACAAGAAATTTATATGAATTTCGTATGATTGAAATCCCACATAATAGTACATCAAGACATGGATCTATGAATTTTTAGAGTAGATAGTTATTGTGATGTAGATAGTGAAAACATTCTTCTGCGAGTAGATAGCTATTTTGCTGCATTTTATTTTTAATTTTAGGAGTTTCGGTTGGTTAAAGCGCATCCAAACTCTATACTTTAGTGATGCTAGGAAGATATTTTGACTACATATTAGAATTTTTTAAAGATGTCCAAGACAAGCCATGTCTGTCCCTCCTCCCCTATCTATCCAATCAAGAGACGGTTCCCTGCAAAAATTAGGGCATCTCCAACGCTATCCCTCAAAATGGACACACTATCCGTCCACAAAAAGGATAAGGGAGCCAGTCATCCAACCTTGTCCGTCAAATAGACAGCAACTCCGGACTACAGAGGTGGCCCAGGCGGACCTAAAGGACAAAGCACATGAACTGTGAGGACATGTGGTCCAACTGGCAGTGGGCTATGTGGACCTCCGCATGGTGTCCAGACTCCCGCATAATTAGGTTTGAGGGAAAACGGACATGCCAAGTGGTTCGCGGACGTTTAGGGGGCTGCATTCGATGGCAAAAAGTGTCCAGACCACGTGGTCCGGACCTTTACGAGAGCTTTATAGTCCCGCTTTGGAGATGCCCTTAAGTATCAGGGCATCCAAAAAATAACTATCACGTAGCCCCTCCGTTGGATTACGTTGCTCTGCCCTTGGATTACTTGAGTCATTTCTGGGTTTACTTGGCTGATCCGCAACATTTTGGACGTGATTTATGTGTTTCCCATTTCCACGGAATGTAACACCTAATCTATTTGTTGTACACATGATTACCACCACGTACCAGTATTTCTGTTTGACCATGTTTGCAACACCCTCGTTTTCGTATCATTGTTGCACGCAGATTGCCTCCATCCACGCATCTCTACATCCCCTTTAACTTTTATTATTAACAGAGTAAGTACGATAAAGATGAACCACTGTGGTAGGTGGACCATTAATAACTAACTGTGCATAATGAAGACGTAAATGTAAAGCGGGATCCTTTCACTTTTTAGGCACTATACATATCAAGCACCGATGGAGCAGCTAGTATACCAGACATGATATTTTGCCATGGGGTTACTGATGTCTTGCAAGTCAGTACTGAGGTCCATTTTAGCAACAAGGCCATTTCGTTCGCTGTCATCAGGCCTGCGAGGCATTTGGATCAGTTCTGTAAGAGTGACAAGCATGGAAAGGATCCAGATTTCAGTGAGATAAAGCTTCGAGGTACCGCCTCGTTTCCATTGAGGATCCTGTGCACACATATGTGTGCACACCCAGTTTTGGTAAACATACTACTACCAACAAATGGATAGTGCACGTCCTTTCCCGATCTACTGCTCTCTCTTCAGCAGTTCAAGCAAAAGCTTCTGATTTCCTCTATGTAGGCAGATATGAACAACTAGTTGTATAGCTTGTAGATGAAATCTAGGCGGCAGCATTGTTGTTAGTATCTCTCTAAGTAGCCAACTCAGGTACGATTGTGACCCTGTTGTTGGACGCATCATCCTCCCCTTCAGGTACATCATACCTCGCTATCAGTTTGATGCATGGAATCCATCCATTCTCTCCCGCGTTTTCCACACCCCTCCTGGCGCAAATAGCTTTTGGCATAGATATGGATGATGTTAACTCCCTTTCCGATAACAAGACACTTTCCCAAATGTGTCAAGCACAAGGTCTTCACGCCTCTCCAGCTCGCCGGTGTCACAACTCTGAATCTTCACTGTCGCTGTTCAGTTCTCCAGTTCAACTAAGTGCAGAACAAGCGTACCCCTTCAAAAAATGCATTGTGAGGATCCAGCGGTGGATATCGAATGGGGCTAGCCAACAGCTTGGATAAGTTACCATTTCTTTTTTGAAAATGATTCTGATTAGCCGGCCGATCTAACGTGGGGCGTCTATCACCTTCCTAGCTTGACACATGGCCTTCTTGAGCATGCACGTCTTTCTCCCTCATCCTTTTTTGCAACAACAATGTTGTTGCAGAGCGGTGGTAGTGAACGATGACTTAACAAGTGCGTGATGCGGCCGGAGATGTGTTGCAATTTTTACAACATGCGTCTTGTTGCAGAAAATTAGATGTGGCGGAGATGTTGTTGCAATTTTTGCAATAAGGGTCTTGTTGCAGCAAATTAGAGAAGAAGAGGTTGGGCAACATGGGTCTTATTGCATGACATTAGAGAAGAGAGGGTTTTGCAAGAAGAGTCTTATTGCAGAAAATTAGACAATTGAAGATTTTTCAACAAAGGCCTTATTGCAAGAGGAATGATACGGCCAGCTTATATCAACGAATTAGACGGCTTGTGAGGCGGCGGATCTTTTCCGCCGGCCGACGTGTAGTACGCCCCTTTCTTTTTTGTCGGAGAGATTCATTGTGAAGCTCAGTTTAACTGAAGTAGGCCTCATATAAAAGACCAAATCTCAGTCATATCCTTAAGCAGGAGAAATAATCTATTCTTACAGTCAATCGATGCAACTACCAAATGTAACAATTAATAGATACATGAGGAAGGTCTTAGGAAAGTATGCGCTGCACCCCTTCTTCAAGTAAACTCCTTAGGCTGGTCCTATTGACAAAAGTATCTATAATATCGCAAAGACTGCTCTTTGCAGAGACTGTGGCACAACCTCAATTAGGGATGACAATTTTGCCCATGGGTATGCATACCCGTGGGTACCCTACCCGAAAACAGTGGACATGGGCTTTGGGCGTGGGTTTTTTTTAGAATAGTATGAGGCATTTTTTTGCAAATGTCCCATGAATCAATCTTTTAGCCTACTCCCATCCCTCAGATTATATCTAATGGTTCAAATGCCTCAGGTGCACCCGTCGGTCTGCTGCATTGGATATGTTCTCGACCCTGGCGAGCGATGGTAGCAAACATTTCTTTTTAGAATCAGGACCTAAATTTATCGAACTATTCGTGGACCCCATGTTGGAGGAGAAAAAGGCCCATGGCGTACATGGGAAGGCTTGACAAGCAAGCATTAATGATGTTAAGGCTCTGTTTGGTTCAGCTTTTATCGACGGATTCCGCTGCCGCGCAGCAGAATCTGAACCAAAGGGCGAACCCAGCAGAATCTGATTCCAAAAATTTGCTGACAAAATCTGAACCAAAAGCGGAAGCAGTCCAGGACGTGCTTTTCAAAATCTGATTCCGCTGCGGGCCAAAATCTGAAAAAACTGTATCAGCTGGTTTGCCAAATGACCTACATCTTTTTCACGTCAGATTTTCCACAGCTGTTTTCCCACATCAGATTTTCCACAGCTGCTTTTAGAAATCCACAGCCGAACCAAATCAGGCCTAACTCTTCCCCCTGAAGACTGATGCTTGCTGACCCAAGGCTCAATTCGCTTAGCAACCTGACATGTGATGAAGTCGAAGTCAGCAATCTTGAGGTGACTGTAAGTGAGAGGGAGGCCCGTGTACACGAGTGGAAGCTAGCCCAGCTTGCAATTCATCATGTGAGCATCTCGCAATTGGAAGACTAGGCCTTGACATTTAGATGGACAATGACTTTAACCTTGACCATTGTTTATTAGTTTCTTATTGTCCAGTTACGCAGAGCTGGTCATTGTCTCACCTATTGGTGTGCTCTGTTAGCTTTCTTTCTTAATTTCATAATAAGCCTTGATGACAAGTTTTAAGAACCGTCCTCAACATCTGTACCACCGACAAGTCCATAGTCGTTTCCATGATAAGCAATCTTGGATGTGGTTTTATGTGTTCATGAATTTATTCTTAGTGATAAGCGGCCTGCCACGTATTATTCAACTAGATGATACTGTTAAACAACATTGCTATGGCGTCAAGGTGGTTCGGTTTAGCCCAACCGCATAGGCTAGATAGGTTAGATAGATATTCTCTGTAACAATATTCTCTCTCTAGTTTATGCCTTGTACTCCAAGTAGCTTATCCCTTGTATCTCAAGTTTCTATCCCAACAACTTGTACGCTATCAGGGAGTCGCGCCCCTGCCTTTATAACACGCAGCCGTCGCCCTGAACCGGGTACGGCGTTTCCCACAGATACCCAATGCGTTGCTGCATTAATCTTGTTAAAAAACCATTATTAGGTGCTACATAAACAACTACAACTAATGAAAATAAAATAGGTTATAGATTTTCTCTTTTTTTGCCATTGTGAGAACATTATCATTACACATTTCCTCTTTTTTTCCGAAACTTCTAATTAATATATTTGTAATGTTTACATTGTCTAACATGTCAATGATCACTGGACGGATAAGACTAAACTCTTACCTTACTTCCTAGGAGGTAAGTTCCTTTCTAAAAAGCTCGCATTTCTCAGTTAAATTACTTTCGAACAAGTAGCTTACTGTGATGAAGATGAAGTAGTGTAGTGTTTGAACCATTTAATAATTGTGTATAAGTAAGCCATAAATGTACGATAGGGTCCATCCTCTTTTGTGCTCACATAAATAACGAACACAGATCGGCCGAGCAGCCAGTCTACGAGGCTAGATGTTTTCCATGGAGACACCAGAGTCATTTAGCAAGAAAGCCACACCATTGCCTGTCGTCAGGTATGTGAGGTATTGTGATATATATTTTCCATTACACAAGGGCATCTTTGGGATCACGGCACAGATACACGACTCGGCAGCCAAGTGATGTCGTCTCCGGTGGGAGCAGGAACATCAGCAAGTGCGTGGCGAGAAGCCTCTGAGACGGAAGGGCATAGATATCAGTTTGATTTATGCCATTAGCTGTAGGGACTTCGATGAATGGCACGACATACCGAGGGTGCCGAGTGAGGAGCGGGTGGTGTTTGAATCCGTAACGGGTTTGATTGGTGATGATGAAGGCAAGGGCTTTGAGCCAGGTGGTGCCACATTTGGGCTGCATGATGAGGATGATGTCGTCGACACGGGGTACAAAGGCCTGCTTGATCAGCAGCATCTCCACGAGCATCTTCGGCCTGAACAAGTAGTTCTTGTATAAAATGAGCGGCTGCAGCCACCCATCTCTTGCTGGAGCCTGGAAGTATGGATGAAATCCTTAAGATTTTCTTTTGATAGGACATCTTTGGTGGCACTCTCTGGATCACTCATCCATGGAAGTAGTCTGGTTGAGCCATCTTTGGTGGTACAGTTTCTGTTTTGGATTTAATTCTTTCCGTACTCATAGTGAGAACATCATCATTACACATTGTCTAACATGTTGGTGATCAATGGATGGATAAGATTAAACTCTTATGTTACTTCCTAGGAGGCAAGTTCCTTTTTAAAAAGCTCGCATTTCTCATTTAAATTACTATTGAACAAGTAGCTTAATGTGATGAAGATGAAGGAGTGCGGTGGTTGAACCATTTAATAATGTGTATAAGTAAGCCATAAATGTACGATAGGCTTCATCCTCTTTCCTGCTCACATAAATACCAAACACAGATCGGCCGAGTAGCCAGTCTACGCGGCTAGATGTCTTTCATGGAGACACCAGAGTCATTTAGCAAGAAAGCCATACCATTGCCCGTGGTCAGGCATGTGAGGCATTGGGATATTTTCCAATAGACAAGGGCATCTTTGGGATCACGGCACACGTACATGATTCGGCAGCCAAGTGCTGTCGTCTCTGGTGGGAGCAGCGCCATGGGCAAGTGCGCGACGAGAAGCCTCGATCGGAGACGAAAGGGCATCGATACTAGTTTGATTTGTGCCATCAGCTGCCGGGATTTTGATGAATGGCACGACATACTGAGGATAGTGAGTGAGGAGAGGGTGGTCCTTGAATGTTGTAATGGGGTCGATTGGTGATAGAGAAGGTGAGTGCTTTGAGTCAGATGGTGCCACATTTTGGCTGCATGGCAAGGATGATGCCGTCGACATGGGGCACGAAGGCCTGCTTGACGAGTAGGATCTCCTCGAGCATCTTGCGTCTGAACCAGTAGTTCTTGTATAAAATGAGCAGTTGCGGCCACCAATCTCTTGCTGGAAGTGAGGGTATGAAATCTTTGAGGCTTTCTTTCAATAGGACATCTGTGGTGGCACTCTCTGGATCACTTGTTGATGGAGGTACTGGTTGAGCCATGGCGATGTGAGAGGGGAGGTGGAGCTGGCTTCTTGCTCAATGTAAGCTACAGGATGAAAAATTTCAACGAAATTTCAGTGAATTTTTTTAAAATTCGCATATTTCAGTGGGGTCAGAAATGTTTTTAACCCCGAAATTTTGAGGCAATTATGTCAATACAAATTTAAATTAGGTTAGTATTCTTTAAAGTTAAGTGAAATTTGAAATCGCAACATCCGAAGTATGTGAAATTTCTGAAATTTTGCATATTTTGGCGAGGTCTGAAATTATTTTGTTTTGCTTATTGTCCTTGGTGTGCTATCCATACTTTCGATCATATTATTGTCTAGCCTTTTTTGTTATTAGTCCTCAATTTTAATCATGTTACTGTTTATCTAAGATCATTTGATGTTTTGAGGTAGCACCTAGCAAATTTTTGTACAAAAAAACTACGATATATGGCCCATCACTTCATATCACTGTTAGACTGATCCCATGAGCATTTCGCTGGAATGCTACAAAATGCACATGAATGTAGTAACTCATTTCTCTGTTTTGGCAGCAATTATATTGTCATTAATCATATGTCTCAATCAATTCCAATTTCTTCCTTTTTACAGCTTCATAAACTGTTTGCTATCTTTCCAATTCACACATGGTTCATCAACTCTTGATTTTGACTGTCTATTCATGCTGCAAATATGTGCTTGATTCAACTGTGGTAGCTGCCCAAATTAAATGCCTCTAAATATCAGTACCTTGTTTAATAAGTTTGTATTTGTCCTTTGTAGCTACAGCCCTACTCCTACTTTTCGGTAAGATCATTTCGGGGCTTCCCCATCCTAACCCGTCCATAAATAAACAAGTAGCAATGTTGTTAGCTGATATGATATCTGATATCGTCTTCACAGGAGGTTTTTGCTTCTAGATTGCTTGCTCATTTTTAACTTATTTATAGACTATCTAGAAGTACCTATTTCTGTATTTTGGTTGACTATCTATTGTTAATCTCAGAAGTTTGTTATATTATCCTGACACAATGGTATTCTTTCTGGTTATCTTGAGATACCACATGCACCCCTAAAAACATATCCAGTCACTGTTTCATATTTGACGTATTCCATACTCAATTGTACATATTGCTTTAGAAATGTCTTTTGGATCTCTCTTCTCCATTTGAGTTTCTTCCCCCTTGTTACAGAATTTGTGCTTTATTGTTGAGCATATTTTTACGCATCACCCCTCTTGTCTGTAAGATCCTGCAGAAGTGTGCAGACAAAAGGTGTTGAGGTCAAATGGCTACTTGTTGAATGCCTGCTAAATTCATTTTATGGTACAGAACCCTTTGGTATGAAAATGGCTGGTGGTCGGATGCTGCACATTCATTTTCTGTACATTTTTCTTTGCTTATGGTAATACAGTTTGCCTGATTTCAGACAAAACACAGACCACTAAAATCAGTTACAAAGCAGCTAGTTGTGTCAATTGTACTGGTGAATGAATCAACATTGTAGTCTATTTTATTTCCTCAAGACAAGCCCTTTTATTCTTAAGCCCATAATTAAACCACAATGAATCAACATAGGGCTCTCCCCAACAAGAAGCAGCAGAGTGGAAAGGAAAACACAACAGATAAAAAACGACTGTTGCTCAAACCACAAGCCCGGACCCCTGGAGCTTCTCCCCCCATCTCACGGCTCATGTGGTTCGCCCAAAATCGTTAGGAAGAAGGGCACTCCATTGGCCATCGTCGGGCATGTGACGCATTGGGATGTTTTTGTAACAATGATCGGCAATCGTAGGCTTCAAATTCCTGCGAGGTCAAGCTTCATAGAAGGGTGGTTCGGTCAAGAGTGTGTTAATTATGTGCACACTGGTAGAGTGATAGTCAGCATTCATAGGCATGTTTGGTACCACTGCAATGTCTGTTGGATTTCACCCTTAGATCGTTCACATCAAAAATCAACAAACACATGCGCACAAAAACTTTGTTGCCAAGGGTCATTGTCATGCTCTCTATTTTCTCTCAATATCTCGGTGTATAAGCTTATGCTCTGGCTATATGTGTCTGCGTGTTTCGCCGGTTGTACGCGGTCGTTACTCACTCATACGGACTCCAGAAAGATTTTGGTTACCGGGTGCAACCGATGGGAGACGGTAGCACGGGCTATCTACAACCGGTTTGGAGATGTTTAGTCAGTCATGTATTTGGCCGGTTATGCCTTTTCTATCTTCATTTCATTTTCTGCTTTTTTTGCGAGCTATATTGAACTGCAAACTTTGTTTTGATTGACACCTTTTAATAAGATGGCCGCATGCATCGTTCTGATGCAGAGGCCGGGGGTAATCCTCCTTTTAAAAAAAGTGTGTACGTGTTTGTTGATTTTCGCCTAATCGGTTCAAACATGGCCGGACTCCAGTGGGACTCAACTCGTATTGACGTGCAAACCAACATAAAGACTCCTAATAGTAGAGTCCTAGTCTCTTGGCTACAATAGTACTTTTCCCACGTATACTAGCCACGTCCTGAGTACTAGTCCTAGCCGGACTTAATTAACTATCAATGAACAGACCTAGTACTAAGATCATGTAGACTTGCTTTGCATCTAAATCAAACTAATACTTTCCAATCTAGACAATCAAGATTAGGCTAACAATGTCCACGATCATGCCAGGGGACAACCTCATTTTTTTCGACAAAGAGGTAATGATGTGAGAGTATTTCAAAGATGGGTGGCTTGGCTCTCGGATGCACCTGCACTCTAGGATTTGAGATTTTCCCTGAACAGCACATACAACTACAAAATGGGAACTCCGGCATTCTTCAAAGGTCATGACCTTTATTTATATGAATTTCATAAGATTGAAATCCCACATAAATTTTTACATCAAGACATGTATCTATGAATTTAATTACGAAACTTCCCTTTCCTTTATAATTGTGAAGATTCTAAACATGAACTCAAGGAAAAGTGAAAACAATTTTCTGCGAGTTGATTGTTATTTTGTTGTCTGTTCTTTTTATTTTATGGTGTTTCGGCTGGTTAAGGCGCGTCCAAACTCTCTATACTTTAGTGACGCTAGGAAGATCTTTTGACTGCATATTAGATTTTTTTTTGAGATGTCCAAGACAGGTAGTGTTTGTCATTCCTCCCCTCTCCGTCCAATCAAGAGACGGTTTCCTGCAAAACTTAGGGTATGTCCATCCCTTAAAACGGACACACTATTCCTCCGCGGAAAGGATACGAGAGCCGGTCATCCAACCCTATCCCTCAAATAGAGAGCAAATCCGGACAACAGAGGTTGCCCAGGCAGACCTGAAGGACAAAGCACATGGGCTGTGAGAACATGTGGTCCAAGTGGACCTCTGCATGATGTCCTGCAAAGCCCCCCCTCCCCCACCACCCCAAGGTTCATTTCGGTTCGGGGGGAAACGGGCATGCAAAGTGGTTCATGGACGTTTAGGGGACTGCATTTGATGGCAAAATGTGTTCTACGGGAGTATTGCAGTACAGATTTGGAGACACCCTTAAGTATTAGGGAATCCAAAAAATAACTATGCGTGATTTATGTGTTTCCCATTTCCGCAGAATACACAAGATGTAACACCTAATCCTATTTCTTCCTGTTTGCAGATTGGCCAATATATTTGTTGTAAACATAATTAACACCACATACCAGTATTTCTGTTTGACCATGTTTGCAACACCCAAAAGTATTTGTTTTTCTATCATTGTTACACCCAGATTGCCTCCATCCACGCATCTACTTCCCCCGCATCCCCCTTAACTTTTATTTGAACAGGGTAACTATGATAAAGATGAACAACTGTGGTAGGTGGACCATTAATAAGTAACTGTGCATAATGAAGGCGTAAATGTAAGGAGGGATCCTTTCACTTTTTAGCCACTATACATATCAAGCACCGATGGAGCGCGACTAGTATACGAGACAATGAGACATGTTATTTTGCCATGAGGTTACTGATGTCTTGCAATGAAGGTCAATTTTAGCAACAAGCCCATTTCGTTTGCTGTCGTCAGGCCTGCGAGGCATTGGGATCAGTTCTGTAAGAGTGAAAATCATGGACAGGATTCATATTTCAATGAGATCAAGCTTCGAGGTACCGCCTTGTTTCCATCGAGGATTCTGTGCACACCCAGTTTTGGTAAACACGCTATTACCAACAAATGGGTAGTGCACGTCCTTGCCCGATCTGCTGCTCTCTCTTCAGCAGTTGAAACAAAAGCTTCTGATTTCCTCTATGTAAGCAGATACGAACATTGTATATCTTGTAGATGAAATCTAGACGGTAGCATTGTTGTTAGTATCTCTCCCAAGTAGCCAACTCAGGTACGATTGTGACCCTGTTGTTGGACGCAACATCCTCCCCTTCGGGTACATCATACCTCACTATCAGTTCGATGCATGGAATCCATCCATTCTCTCTCGCGTTTTTCATACCCCGCTTGGTGCAAATAGCTTTCGGTATGGGTATGGATGTTGTTAACTCTCTCTCCGATAACAAGACACTTGCCCAAACATGTCAAGCACAAGATCATCACGCCTCTCCAGGTCGCCGGTGTCACAACTCTGGATCTTCGTGTCGCTGTTCAGTTCTTCAGTTAAGCTAAGTTTAGAACAAGCGTACCCCCTCCAAAAAGACATTTACCGAAAAAGGGTTTTCCCCCGCTTTATATTATAAAGCCAACATCATCACAGCATCCGGGCATACCGATACAACGCACACCACCACGGCACACAACACACACCCAAAACATGATACAAAGGTGTCGAGCACCGTCCCCCAATGCCACCGCCTACCAAGCTAACTAAAGATGACGAAGGATAACCGCTTGGAGAGGACGGAGACCTCCACGAAGAAACGAGAAGGGGGGAGACGGTCATGGCAGACCAGGGACTCCTAGACAGTGCCTCCTAGAAGGGGACGCCCACGGATAGCCACCACCGTCCGATCTGTAGATCAAGTTTTTACCCGGAGTCACATGCGAGGGGAAGGAGCACCGCCACGGCGCCTTCATGAAGGATACGACAACCGAGGCTGCAGCCACCGTCGGCCAGTACATGAACTGGGCAAGTGATGAACTCTAGCGCTCGCACCCCTCCGACATACCCTCGCTCTGCCAACCAGCCGCAACCAAGCCACCCGTGAGGCCATGGTTGCCTGCACACACCCGAGACGTATGTTCCGCCCACGAATGCCACGCCTCCCGCCGCCAGGCCCGCTGCCCAACATCCAGACACCCCCAAGATCATCCAAAAGGATCAACTTTGGACCAAGGAGACACCATAGACCGACTAGCCGCATAATGCATCCCGCCTTGAAGATCGCCAGTGCTACAGCCGCCTGCACGCGGCCGGAGAGAAGGGGGAGGTGGGGGAACGGACGCATCCAGACCGGCACACCCCTGTGCCAGTGACGGGGGCCCGAGCACGTCGGCGCCGCCCATCCCTCCAGCCCAATCCCTCCCCCCGGACACACCCCCGTGCCGCCCCGCCTTGGCTTCCAGCGCAGAGCCGCGCAAGGCCACCAACACAGCCCCAGCCACCGGCAAGGAGTACCCACCAGGACCGCCGCCCACCCCCAAGGAAGCTCACGGGGAGTCTGACCGCGCCGCCGTCACCGTCCAGCCGACAGGACGCCTAGAAACCGAGTAGCCCGCCCACCTGCCACCGCCGCTGCGCCTCCGCCCCTACCAGCCATGGCCACGGCAGAGGCGGATGCCCGCAGCTCGCGCCGCTCCCGACCCGCACCGCCTGGGCCCGGATCTGGCCGCACACCGACAGGGTCAGCACTGCCGGAACCCACCACGCCTTAGTCCCTTCACGCCGCCACCCGCGTCTCCGCCGCCTGCTGCTGCTGCCGCGCCGCCGTGCCCCGAGGAAAACGCCGCGCCGCCGCCCGTTCTAGGATCCCGCGACCTTCGTCCCGGGCGAGGGAAGGAGGAACACCCCGCTGCCGCTTGCGCTGGCAGGGCTTAGCCCACCAGCACTTCGGGGCAGCGGCGAGGGGAGGGAGGCGCGAGGAAGGGGGCCGCGGGCTAGAGCTAGGGTCCCCCCCCCCCCCCCCCCCCGGCGCTTGCGGGAGGGGAGGGTATAGCTTCCTCCATCTCCTTGCAAATTTTCAATAACTTGTCCAAAAAGACATTTGAAGATCGAATGGTGGATATCTAATGTGGCGAGCCAACAGCTTGGTTAAGTTACCATTTCATTTTTGTCGGAGTGATTCATTGCAAAGCTCAGTTTAACTGAGTTCGTGTAACTGATGTAGGCCTCATATAAAGGACCAAATCTCCATCATATCCTTAAGCAGCAGAAATAATTTATTCTTACAATCAATCGATGGAACAACCAAATGTAACAATTAATAGATACACGAGGGAGGTCCTAGGAAAGTATGTGCTGCACCCTTTCTTCACGTCAACTTCCTAGGCTGGGCCTATTGGCAAAAGTAGCTATAATACAGTAAGGACTGCAGTTTGCAAAGATTGTGGCATAACCTCAATATAAGGCCTCATCAGCTACATCTTCATCTGTCATCATTTAGGGATCTGGCGCATGCTCAATGACTGTGTCATCAATGGAGCATGGCTTGACGGACTCCTTTTTGAATTTCAGCAGAGTAGTAAAAGAAATGACGACTGTAACCAGCAAACATTTCTTGAAATATGCTTTTGCTCACTTTGTAAATAAAACAAACCATCATGTCCATGCAAGTAGTTCAAGTGCGAGAACGAGAATAATATATAGCTTTATGGGGCATCAACACGAACACACTCAAACAGTGGCGGAGCTAGCTCCCGGCGACCCGGGGCAGCTGCCTGGGCTGCTCCAGCCATTCTTCATTAAACAATACAAAGAAACCATGATTAGCATTACTAATTACTTGGGCAAATGCTGGGCAACATCGCTGTGTTAAGACTTTGCCCCGGTTCCTTCAGCTGGCTGGTTCCGCCACTGCGCTCAAAAGCGAAAGAAAAAAGATACATGACTCAGAGCCAAAAGATAAATAGCTTGGGGGCGAACTGAGTTGGTGGCCAACCACCGAAAGATCATCCATCATGCCGCCTAGCCATAACAAAAATATTTTGATCTTGTTTCGAACATCTTGCCATAACAAAAATGGTGGTAAAAGAAAAACTAAAGTGGGATGTATGGCTCAACATATATCACCATATTTCCAGTAAAAAACATATATGACCATATTTATGTTTAAGGAAATAAATAAATAACACTGACTCAATAACGGGAGAGGAAAAAGTGGAGCACGTGTTGTTTTTAGCATACCATGAGGATTTTTTTGCCATCTTTTAGCGTACTCCCATCCCTCAGATTATATCCAACGGTTCAAATGTCTCAGGTGCATCCGGTGCACCCCTCGGTCTGCTGCATTGGATATGTCCTCGGCCCTGGCGAGCGGTGGCATCAAAGATTTGTTTTTAGAATCAGGACCTAAATTTATCAAACCGTTTGTGGACCCCATGTTGGAGGAGAAAAAAAGCCCATGGTGTACATGGGAAGGCTTGACAACCAGCATTAATATCTTCCCCCCCTGAAGACTGATGTTTGCCGACCCACGGCTCAATTCGCTTAGCAACCTGACACATGATGAAGTCGATGTCAGCAATTGTGAGGTGACTATGAGTGAGCAGGAGGCCCGAGTACGCGAGTGGAAGCTAGCCCCGCTTGCAATTCATCATGTGAGCAACTCGCAATTGGAAGAGTAGGCTCGACATCATGCCCTTGTATTTGCAGTTCTTTTTTTGAGGTGGGCAATGATTTTAACCTTGATCATTGTTTATTCGTTTCTTATTGTCCAATTCCGTGCAGTTGGTCATTGTCTCACCTATTGGTGTGCTCTGTTAGCTTTCTTTCTTAATTTCATAATAAGCTTCGATGACAAGTTTTAAGAACCATCCTCAACATCTTTACCACCGACAAGTCCATAGTCGTTTCCGTGATAAGCAGTCTTGGATGTGGTTTTATGTGTTCATGAACTTATTCTTAGCGATAAGCGGTCTGCCACGTATTAATCAACTAGATGATACCCCATGCATTGATGCGTTAATAATGTTAAAAGAAAACCATTAATAGGTGCTACGTAAACAACTACAACTAATGAAAATAAAATAGGCAGTACTGCCTCCGTGCCTAAATATTAGATTGTACCTATTTATATATAGACAAAAAGAGCGTCGTTTCTAAAAAAAAAGACGGATAGACTATACAGGTATGCTCCAAGCGCCCAAATCATATACCGTGTCTATGAGAGCACAAATGTAATGTAAAATAATAATCGATGACTTACATGCATGAACTGATGATGTGGCAGTGTTGTATGGATATGCTAATGTAAAAAAGTACATTAGATGGCATGCTGATGTAGCACGGTTGCATGACTAGGAAACATAGAGAGCGTTACTATTTGTTTTTCCTGCACAATGATACTTCCGAATGTAAGGGATTGAAGAGGCACCGTTTATTGAACTGATTTCATTTGATGAAATAACTCACTGAATCAAGTGACACATGTCTAACCTCTGATTTCTTTCTCAGTCCTTCGCTTTCTTTTTAGAGATTTGTGTATACTTTGCGCATCTTTTCATTAAGCAATAGAATTTATTTCTGTTCTACCACGTGGTGGCCTTTTAGATTACGAAAGATGAAGGATTTAATAATATATCATGGGCGGCACTGTTTCTGTTTTGGATTTAATTCTTTCTGAACTCATAGTGGGAATATCATCAGTACACATTTCCTCTTCTTTTTTTTTAAAAAAAAACTTGTAATTGATATATTTATAATGTTTACATTGTCTAACATGTTGGTGATCAATGGACGGATAAGATTAAACTCTTATCTTACTTCCTAGGTGGTAAGTTCCTTTTTTAAAAGTTCACATTTCTCAATTAAATTACTTTTGAAGAAGTAGCTTTACCGTGATGAAGATCAAGTAGTTCAGTGGTTGAACCATTTAATAATTGTGTATAATTAAGCCATAAATGTATGATAGAGTCCGTCCTCTTTTCTGCTAACATAAATAACAAACACAGATCGGCCGAGCAGCCAGTCTACGAGGCTAGATGTTTTTCATGGAGACACCAGAGTCATTTAGCAAGAAAGCCACACCATTGCTCGTCATCAGGCATGTGAGATATTGGGAAATTTTCCATTACACAAAGGCATCTTTGAGATCACGGCACAGTTACACGAATCGGCAGCCAAGTGATGTCGTCTCCAGCGGGAGCAGGAACATCGGCAGGTGCGTGGCGAGAAGCGTCGGAGACGCATGGGCATAGATATCAGTTTGATTTGCGCCATCAGCTGCAGGGATTTCAAAGAATGGCACGACATACTGAGGGTGGTGAGTGAGGAGAGGGTAGTGGTGAAGGTGAAACTGTAATGGGATCGATTGGTGATGGTGAAGGCAAGGGCTTTGAGCCTGGTGGTGCCACATTTGGGCTGTGTGGCGAGGATGGTGTCGTCGACGCGGGGTTCGAAGCTCAGCTTGACGAGCAGGTTCTCCTCGAGCATCTTGGGTCTGAAGCAGTAATCCTTGTATAGAATGAGCGGTTGCGGCCACCCATCTCTTGCTGGAAATGAGGATATAAAATCCTTGAGTCTTTCTTTTCACAGGACATCTTTGGTGACACTCTCTGGATCACTCATCGATGGAAGTACTCGTTGAGCCATGCCTGATGAGACAACGGAGGTGGAGCTGGCTTCTTGCTGAATGTAAGCTAAGCTAGTACTTTTCCGGTTGTATGAGGGGTGTACTTGGCTAAAAAAAAAATTCCAGCACCGAAATAGCATTTTAGCGCGTTGGGCTGGTGTTTTGCTTTACCAGAAGTGCTATGGATTGCGCGCCGCAGGTAGTGCTCCAGCAGGCGCGCTAAATTACAGCACACGCCCAGCACAAACAACATTTCCCACTCAACATAGAACCAAGAAGATCAAACACACACACAAAAAAGTCAACAATAAATAGTTCAATTATTATTACAACTCAAACAAATAATTTATTTTCAATACAACAAATAGTCAACAATACAATAAACATACACCATCAAACTAGTTTTGTCGCCCATTACATGACCACCATTGCTTGACCAGGTCCTTTTGAAGGTCATCATGCATTTTAGCACGTCGAATGGCATGATAGGAGCCAACAAAGGCCTCGCAGGCCTCCTTCACACTCGCACGGGATGTCCCATCAACTCATACTGAGAATAGTCTAAATCTTGCCCACGCTCATTCTCGATGATCATGTTATGCATGATCATACAAGCGTTCATAATGTACCAAAGAATCTTTTGATCCCAAAATCTAGCCCATCCTCTCACAATAGCAAATTGGTCTTGCAAAATCCCAAAATCTCTCTTCACATCTTTCCTAGCCGCCACCTAAGTATTGTGCAAATCAAGATTTTTCTTACCTTGTAGTGTTATCAACGGCTTCACAAATGTTTGCCACCTTGGGTAGATGCCATCCACAAGATAGTATGCATAGTTGTATGTATGACCATTTGCTAGAAACTCCACCGGTGGAGTTTCATCATTTGCAATCCTATTCATGAGTGGTGACCGTTGAGAACATTGATGTCATTGCAAGATCCAGGCATTCCGAGAAAAGCATGCCAAATCCAAGTCTCATGATCGGCCACTGCTTAAAGGATTATAGTGGAATCCTTTTTCTGGCCGTGGAATTGTCCAAGTCATGCCTTAGGACAGTTCTTCAAACTTCAATTCATGCAATCTATGGAGCGAAGCATACTTGGGAACCCGCAGTTATGTGTTACGCACCAAACTAGAAGTAGTTCTTGTCAACATTTAAGCCAAACATGAAACATAGGGAGTATATTGCTGCTTGTTTTTCCTGCCCAATGGTACTTTAGAATATGAGGGAATTGGAGAGGCACCTTCATTGAACTGATTTCATTTGATGAAATAACTCACTGAATCAAATGGCACATGCCTGGCCTCTGATTTCTTTTTCGCCAGTCCTTCGCTTTCTTGTAGATACTTTGCGCATCTTCTCATTAAACAATAGCACGTGGTGGCCTTTTAGAGTACAAAAAATGAAGAAGGGAAAGCGCCCAATAAAAAATAATTCTAACCAAAGAACAAGAATCGTGACTAGAGCAGGATTTAGTAACACACCATGACTGCATTGTTTTTGCTTTGGATTTAATTCTTTCTGAACTTTATAAGCACACATTTCCTCTTTTTCCTGCAAAACTTCTAATTAATATGTTTGTAATGTTTACATTTTCTAACGTGTTGGTGATCAATGCATGGGTAAGATTAAATTTCTATCTTACTTCCTAGGACTATGTTGCTTTTTAAAAGGCTTACATTTCTCATTTATATTACTTTTGAACAAGTAACTTACTGTGTTGAAGATGAATAGTGCAGTGATCGGACCATTTAATAATTGAATGATGAATAATTGTGTATAACAAAGCCATAAATACGATAGGGTCCTTCCTCTTTCCTGCTGACATAAATGACAACCACAGATCGACCGAGTAGCCAGTCTATGAGGCTTATGTATTTCATGGAGATGTGAGTCATTTAGCAAGAAAACCACACCATTGCCTATGACATGTGAGGTATTGGGATATTTTCCATAATAATGATTTTCCGCCTTGAAACTTGTCGGTTTTTGCCAAGTTCTTAGGTTGAGGAATGATGCGACGGCCGAGGATCGCCGGGTGAGCAGAACTAGAGATCGACTTGGAGTGTGACGACAGTTCAACGGGGGGGGGGGGGGGGGGGGGGGGGGGGACATGATCCCACTAAATCTGGGATGATCAACCCCGGCTGATCAGTTCGATCCTTTATGTAGTTGCTGATCCTATTTGTAATCATATTTGGAAAGCATAAACAAATCAATGAAAGAAAACATATTGATCAAGGAGGTTTGCTACATCCACGTAATGTTACGTGATGATGGGTTTACGCAAAAGGACGTGGCCGTTCTTAAGTGATGATTAGTGGGGCGCGGGCCCACCTAAGAATTCAGGTGGGGCTGTTTGATTAGGGCATCTTCAATAGATTATATGTTAGTTTTGTTGGTAAAATGTTCAAGTCATCAACCAACAAGCTACCATATAACTACTCCAATAGGTTGTATCTAAGCTATTCAATAGATGATGAGAAAATAAATATGATTGTTCTCTATTTCACCTTGGAGCTTGTGCAAAGATTGTTGGTTAATCTACATACAACTTTAATCTCTCTCCATATTTAATACATGCCACATCATTACTATGTCCTATGTGACAAATTTACCAGCACCTATCTTACAGTTGTTGGAGATGCCCTCTCCAACAACTGTAAGATAGGTGTTGATAAATTTGCCTTCTAGGACACAATGATGATGTAGCATGTAAGAAATGTGGAGAGAGAGCAAAGTTGTATGTAGAATAATCAACAACCTTTGCACAAGCTCCAAGGTGAAATAGAGAGCAAACACATTTATTTTCTCACCATCTATTGGATAGCTTACATACAACCCATTAAAGTAGTTGTATGATAGCTTGTTGGTTAATGACATGGACATTTTACCAACAAGACCTACATACAATCTGTTGGAGATGCCCTTAGTTGGAAAGATAGACTACGTACAGAACGTAAAAGGATTACATAGGTGTAGCATTTATTATATAACGCAAATAGCGGATCGCCCCCGCGTCGCTCGACTGGGCGACATGGGCGGCTTCCCATCCGATCTCCAGCGCCCCCTCCTCCAGTACTCCTCCCTGCCGCCGTCGCCGTCGCCGGCGGCAGGGCCCGTCGCCTTCTTCTTCTTCTTCTTCTTCTTCTTCTTCTTTAACTCTCCCTGGCGATGGCATCTGTGTCCTAGCGGCTAGTCAGATTACCATATGCTGGCCTTCAACGGCCGCACACGCGCACGATTGCGTCCTCTCCCCGTTGTCTCACAATGAAGCCAGCCATGGGGCGTTCACCATCTCCAAGTGGTGCAAGATGATTTCTGTGATGGCCTGCGTGTGATGTTGTCATTGGGATACGTGATTTGGCCTATTGGCTTCATGTTCCATGAAAGCACGACTCTCATGGTGTGCTAAACTGTCCGGCTGATCCAGTGGTGGTAGTGGTGCGGGGATTAATGGCAGATCTAGCGGCTTCATCATCTACGCCACTTCCGCTAGCGGCGGCGGACTCGCCGCAAATTGCGGTGGCCACCGAAAGGTCTTCGCGAGTGTTGCTCTCTCCAGATCCGGTGGTTGTGTTCAGCACGAAGATGCAAACTATGAAGGACGATTTGACGCAGAGGGATGGTTGTGCTGGGATCGTGCAAAAGTGGCGGCGACAACACATAAGTTATGTCGATGATGGTGCTACTTGAGCATCTGGTCTTGAGCTCCGGAGTGAAAGCCTATGTCCGACATGTGTTGGTTATACCTGGCAATGGCGATGTTTTTTCATCGTTACCTTGTTGAAGGCATTCCTCGGATATGTTCAGACTGGTTCTTTAGGGTGAAAACTTAGATTCTGACCTTTGCTGGTCCTATCCGGTGACGGCGGCGATTGAGCGCTGCTCCCTTGCTGAAGGTGTTGCTGTTGAAGAACCTCGGTGTTTGTGTGATGTCACAAAATGGTTGGTGCGGATATGGTCATTGTTTTAGTTTGCGGATCGCGGATCCGAGCTAGGTTTCTTTTTCCTCGCCTACATATAGCTTTGGTATTGCATGACTTTACTATTTGTGAGCGTGTTTTTTTGTGTGCGTGTGTTGGTGTTGGCTGTGTGCATCCTAATTATGTAGAGGCCGGGTGTGTGCTCATTGTATTTGTATCCTCTTGATACTTTTATCTTGAGATAATAAAATTCACCCTTTGTCGGAAAAGCATTTATTATATAAAAAGTGGGGTTATTTTATATGCCTTTTTGTTTGTTTCTTTATCTCCGTTATACCTAAGCCACACCTCTCCTTCGCTTTCTTTGTGGTGATGTCCTACCACCTGCAGCATTCAGTCTTCGGGGGGAACGCGTTCCTGCCATCAAACATGACCCTAACCCTCCATTGGCTGATGTAGCGTCAGGTGACTTAGGCTCGCTGACATGTGGGCCATCAGGTTTCCAGCCCCACATGTCAGTGACCCTAAGTCAGCCAATCCCAAGCAATCTCCACTACTATGAGCATGGCTCAATGCATTTGGCTACTTCCACGTTCGTACCTAGATAACGTGAAGCTTATAGTAATTTGGTATTACCGGAAATCCTTCAGAAATTAGTTCTAAGAGTTCCTTTGGTTCTAGACAGGGACCTATTAATTTTCTTATGAAAAAGAATCATTTCTTTCATTTTTGGAGGATTCTAAACAAGAGCTCAAGTGAAACTGGAAACATAGATATTTAGTTCGGTAGTATTCTGTTTCGTGGATTTTTAATTCGTTAAGTCATGTCCAAACTCTGTTCCTTAGTGACGCTACGAAGATCTTTTAATTGCATTTTAGAATTTTTTGGGAGTCGAAGACAAACTGTGCCTATCTCTCTCCAATTAAGAAACCGTTTTCTACAAAACTTATGTAGAGGATCCTAAAAACACTACCGGACTCGCGGGCTATGCCTACGGCCACGGGCCGTCGGCATAGATCTATGCCTACGGATGCCGTCGGCATAGCCCTGTCGGCGTAGATGTCGTCAGCGTAGTCTTGTCAGACCGTCGGCATAGTATAGCCGTCGGCATAGGGACCTATGCCGATGGCCTGACGTCAGCCGTCGGCAGTGTTTTTCGTCTGACGGCAACGGACGGCGCCGTCAAAAGCGCTGATGAATCACGCAATGCCACGTCGCAGGGATATGCCGACAGCTTGGCGGTCGGCATAGACAGAAATCTATGCCGACGGCATAGCCGTCGGCGTACCTCTGCCACGTGGCGTCCTGTGGTGCTCCTGGTGGCAGTGCTATGCCTACGGCAAAGCCGTAGGCATAGTCCTGCCACGTGTCTTTCCCTGATTTCTCCTGGCAGTAGGGCTATGCCTACGGCATAGATTTTCATATATGCCTACGGCTTTGCTGTAGGCATAGATGTGCCACGTGGCAAGCCCTGGTAACTTCTGGGCGTATATATGCTGATGGCTTTGCCGTAGGCATAGTTTTTTTTATTATTTTCCCTGTTTTCTCTTTTCCAATTCATTTGACAGCATTTCAAAACAGAACAATATGAAATTATGCAGAAATATGACAATTCATCATGTAAACATACTCAAGTTCATCTAAACATACTCAAGTTCACCATCATCATCTAAACATACTCAAGTTCATCACATCATCTAAAGATCATCACCGACGGAAGTTCATGAACATAAAAGTAGTGCAAGACATGAAACATGATAAAAGTAGTAATATGAAAGGCATGGCACGATGGCCACATGCACGGAATCATCAAGCAAGAGCACCTCTGCCAAAACCACCACCTCCGCCATAACCACCACCACCTCCGCCAAAACCACCACCATCACCTCCGCCAACACCGGCATCGCGACCACCACCACTCTGCCAGATCGGAGTGACGGGGGTCGACGGAGCAGGAGTCGAGCCACCGGTCCCCTACATGTTTCAGAAAAGATTCTAACGGTACATATGATATGATAGTGTTTCATGAACGAGAACTAGTTTGCTAGTAGTTAGGCAAATGTACTAACCGGACCATCACTGCCTAGTGCCACCCATTCATCGAACGTGGGCACGTGTGGGGGTTCTCCCGCAGGTGGTGGTGGGGGTCCCATTTGTGGTGGATCCGTGCGGTTAGTCCAAGACACCAACATAGCCTGAATGTTAGTTAAACAAGCAAACTAGAAGATCAGAAGGAATGAAAGTGAAAAAATTTAGCTTGGTTTTAAGAGGACAAAACTAACCGTCATCATCTGACAGTTGTAATCATCGTTTGCCTTCACTCGTTTCAAGTACTCCCGCACCTCGAGATTCCTATGCTCGTCAAACTCCTTATATGCCTACAAAATTTAGGTTGTTTCTAAGTGAGCAATGCTGAAAATAAACTGAGAATGCAAGATAGAAAAAGATAAAGAGGAAGTAATTACAACATGCTGGCGGGCTAAGGGAGTATGTGAACGCCCCGTACTCTCTAACTGGCTCGGGTTGGTAGCCCAAAGCTGTGTGTACGAGATCGAAGGAGTGATCAAGCCATCGAAACACGGATACCGGCCATTCTTCTTCCCCTGGATGGCCACCACCGCCGTGTCGTCGATCTGAGACTGGGCGACCTCAGCAACAGGAACATCCGGATGCAACTCCTGATAGTGATGAATGTAAGACCCCAGGTGCTCCTCGGTCTTGCCATAGTACTGGCTCTCGCCCTCCTTGCAATGACTCCGCTCGCGGGCCAGCTTCCACGACTCCATGTCTGAGAGCGGCCTCTTCAACTTGTCCTCCTACAACGTTAAATAGAAGTCAGCCATACATAAGAACATGACGTAAAGAAGAACAAAAATGCATCATGCACATAGATATACCTTCATGGCCTTGAAGCCCCAATGGTTCCTGTTTCCTTGGCCGTGTGTCCCGTCGTCTCCACGGTTAGCCCGGGCCTTGATGCTCTTGGCAGCAAACTCTGCATCGGCGCCGAGCCACCTATCCACCAAACTCGCCCATCCGTCATGCCTTCCATAGCACCAACGAGGAACAACCTATGCAAATTTTGGAAGCATGACATGTGAGCACGAAACATATAGTTGACTGCTTGAAACAATGAAAAGTTAGTAATAGTTACCATCATGAACTGCTCCTTGCTCAAGGCAAGTCGTAGCTTCTGCGCTTGAGTTTTGGTCATCTTTTAGTGCAGGTAGTAGTGGTAGTACTGCGAGACGGCAACCCAGCGCACCTCGTACTGCGAGCTTTCTTCTTCACAGCCGCAAGCAAGATCACGTCGGCTCTGGCCTTGTGCTCGTCAAGAACTCTATAGAGTTGCTGCAATCATGCATAAACCAGAAGCAAACAAGGCATGAGTTGAGTGATTCAATGATAAACTATGAACGAAACTGAAGACAAGTGATTCAGAAGAGAACTTACCCAAAATTTGGTGATCACGGTCTTAGCGGTCGTCCCGTACTCCGCGTTGCTGCAAGCCTCGTAGTGGGCCCAGCTCGTGGCCAAAACCCGCTGCTGCGGGTCCCTATCTGGCCGCGGGCAGAATAGGCCAGGCCAAAACTCCTTCAACAGGACAGTGATAAGGCCTTTCGGTTTATGGCCCTTTCCACGAAGGATCTAGTTTCTGCAAAAGAATCAAATGATTGCCATGTGTACAATAAGAAAATGTTGTCATGTGTTGAAAATATGATTGAGAGGCACTTACTCTGTCCCCACAGGTTCAATGAGCCACTTGTGCTCCTCGATAGAAGGTGGTGTAGGTAGTCCGGCATTACCACGCAGCCACCCCTACGAAGAACCCGGTGGCAAGTCACCCCACAACGCAGGATCAACCTCCCCTCCACCCTCCTCGCCCTCCTCCTCACCCTCCTCCTCCTCACCCTCCTCCTCGGCCTCCTCCTCCTCGCCATCAGGAACATACTCCTCCTCCTCAGACTCAGAAGGTGCCTCTGTATAGGAGGGCATCGAAGAAGACCCTCCTATTTCAGACATGGCCCGGAGTTTTTTGCCCCGGTTGCCTCTCCCCCCACCTCCTCCTCCTCTAGGGGCTCTCCCCCCACCGCCTCCTCCTCTAGGGTCTCCTCCCCCGACCCCTCCACCTCCCTGTGAGGTGTCATCCTCGCGTAGTCGGGAGGGAACCTTGTGGGCTCGTCCACTCCGAGTAAGTCCTTTAAATTTACTGAGGAAACTAGCGCCGCTGGACTTGCCCATGATTAGCAAACCTGCATTGAGAAGAGAATAAACAATTAGTAAGGATATCAATTAAACAAGCATACAGGAAAAACATTAATACCCGAAGAGCACATTAAGCATACTATTGTAATGATCATTAAAAGAACTTACATTTTATAGAACCCATATGAATCATCACTATTGTAATCTATTTGTGGACCGGTCTCATCATCACTATCACGCATATCTTCTTCGTTGTCTGACGGAGGTGGAGGCTCTTCCTCATCGTCAGCGTCTTCATTTAACTTTTCAAGCATAATTATGTCTCTTTGATTCACAACTGCCTCACCATCAATCCGTGCGTCGTCGTCGTTTGGGTCCAGGTCAACATAACCCAAGTCATCATCCTCGTTGTTTCGGACCACGTCATCATGTTCCTCTTGATAGAACACTCCC
Source organism: Triticum monococcum (assembly GCA_034509565.1). Lineage (NCBI taxonomy): Eukaryota > Viridiplantae > Streptophyta > Magnoliopsida > Poales > Poaceae > Triticum > Triticum monococcum. Next base: position 21,931,276 of record CM067842.1, on the reverse strand, counting down.
TCGTATGTCATGGGGTTTATGTTGTAGTAATCATTATCGTTCGGGTCCGGTAGCTTACCATGCGGCGACACCTTGAACGCAACTTCCCAACCCTTTAGGTACTCTTTCTGGCATGGGTAAGGCAGATAATATACTTGTGTGGCCTGGGTAGCAGCGATAAAGAGATCAGCTCCGGCATAGACGGTTGATGGTTTAACTTCAACTAAACCAACAGAAGGCGTATGTCTCAGACCCTTTTTGGGGTCGAACCATCGGCATTTGAACACAGTGAGACTTAGGTGTTCGCGGCCACATTTGAATGTAAGCTCGTATATTCTTCCTACCCTTCCGTAGTAATCTACTTTATTATCTCCTTCAGTGAAGACTCCGGTATTTATGGTTTTGGGATCAGGCCGACTGTTCTGGTGCTCCTCTGTATGGAAGCGATACCCATTCACATCATACTTTTCGCATGTCATGACGACAGGATCAAAACCCATGGAAACCCATCTCAATTCTTCATCCATTGATTCGGTCGGATAATTTCCCTACAAGTTTAATTGAAATTATAGGGTGCATGAGTTTAATTGAAATTATAGGGTGCATGAGTTTAATTGAAAGTGTGAAAAATTACTTTCTCCATGAACCACGCAACGAAATTTTTCCTTCCATCAGCACCCTTTCGGAGAAGAGCAAGTGCCTCCGCTTCAGAAGGAGGCAGCATTCCCGTCCATTCTTCTTCAACCAATCGACTACAATAAGAAAAGCGGTATAAGAACTAGGCAAAGTGAACATAATGAATTTACTAAAAGAATGGTGCAAAGGTATTACCTCATCCACTCATCCTCAACTTCCTTGATGTTGTGCAAGATATAGAACATGACATCCTCCCACTCATCTCGTGGCATGAGATAAGATTTCAAGCATCCAGCCCTACCACCTTGCCCGATGAATAGAGGCAACTTGGGTTTATACTTGGGTTCTTCTGTATTGTATCGAGACACCTTATTGTGCAACGTGGGAACATGGTCCGGATAGTAGGCTGTCCTGAGGTCTGCCACCTCCTCTAGGATAACTGCCTCAGCTATGGAAGCTTCAATCTTAGCTTTGTTTCCACATTTCTGTCTCAGATGCTTGTTCTGTCTCTCAAGGCCGTACTGCCAACAATTCTGCACAGGGCCCCCCAACAATACCTCGTTCGGGAGGTGCAAAAGGAGATGTGTCATCGGAGTAAAGAAGCCTGGCGGGAAGATCTTCTCTAGCTTGTATATCAACTCCGGCGCCTTCTTATGCATTTCTTTTATCTTCTCAGGACGTACTTCTTTAGCACAAAGCGTGCGGAAGAAATGGCTTAACTCCGCAAGCACACGCCAGACACGCTCGGGAACATAGCCCCGAACCATCACCGGCATAATCCGCTCAATCCATACATGATAGTCATGACTCTTGAGCCCGGTCACTCTGCCCATTGAAAGATTGACCCCCTTACTTATATTCGACGCATAACCATCAGTGAACTTCACGACGTGTTTCAGCCACTTGAATGTCTCCATCTTATGATCCTTTTTAAGTACGAAGTCAGCATCTGGCTTGAACCAAGCTTTTCGACTGCCTGTGGGAGGCTGCATGTGTAGACGTGGTCTATCACAAATATTCTGTTGATGAACTCTAGCATTGACATTATCCTTTGTCTTATCAGGAATGTTGAGGATCGTGTGAAAAAGGGCCTCTGCGACATTCTTTTCGGTGTGCATCACGTCTATGTTGTATGGAAGTTTGAGGTCCTTAAAATAGGGAAGCTGCGTGAAGGGGGTAATGTGAGTCCAGTTGTGCGTCTCACCATATCCTTCAAAAAAATTTTCCCTTTACTTTTTCCTTTGCCCTCGCCCTCGTCTTCGCCTATGGCTTTGCCTTTGCCTTTGCCTTTGCCTTTCCCCTCACCGGCAGGCTTAAGAGCTTTCAGCTGAGCAAGCACATCCGCACTAGAAAACATTGGAATCTCGTTTACTTCATGGACAACTTTGCCTTTTGTGAATTTCTTCTTGTCTTCCCTATCAGGATGGTCTGGAGGGAGGAACTGTCGATGCAGGTCAAATGCAACATACTTGCCACCCTTCTTCAGCCAAATGAAAATCAAGGCCTGCATGCACACTGGGCAAGGCATCTTTCCACTTGTACACCATCCGCAGAACAAGGCATAACCGGGAAAGTCATGCATGCAATATTGTAGCCAAACTTTTATCAAGAAATTTTTCTGCATATGTCGGTCGTATGCCAACCTCGGGAAGTACCAAGAATGGTGCAAATCATCCACCAACGGCTGCATAAACACACTCAAATTCTTCCCCGGATATTCAGGCCCCGGAATTATAAGCGACAGGAACATGGTCTTGCGTTGCATTATGGCGCCGGGAGGGAGATTCAGCGGAATAACAAATACGGGCCAAAAGCTGTATGGATTAGACGACATACCATATGGATTGAACCCATCACCTGTTATAGCAATTCTGACATTCCCAGCCTCGGCTGCTTCCTCCGGGTACTCTATATCGAATGACTTCCATGCTTCACCTCCTGATGGATGTACATTTTTTTTGGATTGTACCTTTTCCCTTCCTTGTGCCACTTCATCATTTTGGCAGACTCCTCGGTGATGAAAAGGCGCTGCAGTCTTTTTATAAAATCAAGATACCGAAGAACCTTCACAGGGATTTTTAGCTGCTGCTTCTGACCATGCTTATCGACCACCTCAATATACCGAGAGGAACCGCACTTCCTACAGTACTTGTCATCCGCATACTCATGCCTAAACAAAAGGCAATTCTTTGGACAAACATGTATTTTCTCATAGTCCATCGAGAGCGCCTTCATGATTTTCTTCGTATCGTACATGGTTTTCGGCAGTTCATGGCCCTCAGGCAGGCTGTTAGCCCATACTCCCAGAAATGCTTCGAAGCAACCTCGGCTACAGCCGTACTCAGCCTTGACTGCCATCAGTTGCGAGATGGCATCCAGCACAGACAGCTTGGCACCCTCATAGAGAGGTTTCTTTGACGAGGCCAAGATTTCCAGGAAGGCCTTTGCGGTTTCCTCCGGCTCCTCCGGTTCATTCGCTGAATGTGACGGAGGTGTCGGTTGTGCAGCAAAGACATCATCTAGCATGTCTCTAACCCCATCGTCCTCATAACCAGCGACGCGTTGTCGTATCACATCCTCTCTACCACGGTCCCGCTGGGCAAAGTTTATCGGCATATTAAAGTTGGGCATAAATCCATGCGTGCGAAGGTGCTTAGTCATCTCATTCTTATCTCTGCGGATACGCCTCTTACATCTGGCACACGGGCATTCTGGCACCATCCTCATTGGACTACGGAACATCTCTTTCAAAAACACATCAGTTTTCTCGACCCACTCTGTTGTTACTTGATTCCGACGGAAAAGCCCACTATACATCCACTGATTATCTGCCATCTCTGCTTTATTGGAAGCCACACAACAAAATTAAGGATTCATTTAAATTACTCACATCAGTATTTTATTTTTTACAAGGTTGACGAGAAACGACATTTAATCCACCTACATCTCTAATAGGTAAAGATGGGTCCTAATCCCACCCGAGAATGTGTAGATTGAGTATGTTGTCCATGCTCTACCCCATTCCGAGACAAAATTTCGGCAGCACCTCCCCATTGTTCTCCAAATACACGTCTCAGCAAAATGCCGAGAGAATGTGCATCCGGAGAACAATAGGGAGGCGCCGCCGAAATCCTGTCTCAGAACGGGGTAGAGCATGAACAACGTACCCAATCTACACATCCTCGGGCTGTCCGTGGAAAGCGCTGGACAATCCGAAAGAGCTGCAGTGATAAATATGCAATTGAATGCATATTTATCGATGCAACCCTTTCGGACGGGAGACCTAGGTTACGCGACTTGATGTGAAAATTTAATCTAGTGACATGAAAAAAAAGTGGACGAGGTCATGGAATTGTTGCTCACCCTCCGATGTAGAGGATGTAGTCGATCAAAGGAGGGACGATCCTGGACCAACACCTCCAACGTCGACGGTCACTCCACAAAGATGGGAACACCACAAATCCTATTAATTCCATCAAGTGAAAAAAATTAGGTCTTCACCTCACATTAACCATTTGGCACAACATTATGAATCGACATGAAACAACATGTCAAATTGCAAAGAAAAATCTTTATTAAGTATTTTAGAAACCAAGTGCCTCGATTTGCTTCTTATATATGAATCAACATGACCATAACACTAACTTGACCAAATACTAACTTGACCAATATCCATCCATCTATCACAAACTTAACCAAAATCTATTCATCTATATTTAACAAACTAAGTGTGTAAAACATTTGTTAACTTGACTAACATCCATTCATCCATGCATCTAATATCCATTCATCCAATATCCATTCACATCTAATATCCATTCATATATCTAGCATACACATCTAAACAAAACAAAAAAAAACTACATTTTATTCATATATCTAGCATACACATCTAATATCCATTCAACCATGCATCTAATATCCATTCATGCATCTAACAGTGGCATTCATCTAACAAATGAAATAAATTGAAAAAAACCTAGCTCACCTCACCGGAGAAGGAGCAGGCAGGGAGTCGAGGGCGGGGCAGGGCGTCCGGGGCCGGGGCAGGTCGGCGGCGGCGGCAGGGGAGGAGGTGGAGTAGGCGGCGGTGGCGCGCGCGGGTGGGGGGCGAGTGGGGCGGCGGCGACGCAGGGGCAGGGGCGAGTGCGACGGCGGTGGCGAGGGGGCAGGGTGGAGCGGGCAGCTACAGGGGGCGGGGGCGAGCGTGGCGGCAGTGGCAAGGGGGTGGGGAGTCGGGGGGTGAGGCGGCGGCGGCAGGGGACGAGGTGGAGTGGGATGGGGTGGCGGCGACACGGGTGGGGCGGCAGGGGGAGCGGGCGAGGCGAGTGGGCGGCAGCAGGGGACATGGGCGAGTGCGGCGGCGGCGAGTGGGCGGCGGCAGGGGGCGGGGCGAGTGCGGCGGCGGCGACAAGGGGCCGGGACGTCGGCGGCGGCGGCGACAAGGGGCCGGGACGTCGGCGGCGGCGGCGAGCAGTTCGGCAGTGCTCGGGGTCGGGGGCAGCTAGCTAGGGGAGAGAACGAGTGGACAGGGTGGTGAGCGAGGGGATAAGGCACTCTATGCCGACGGCTGACGTCGGCATAGATCCCACGTCAGCGATCCGTGTGAAGCACCCCCACTGGTCGCGAGTGGATAAGGGAACCTATGCTGACGGCTTAGCCGTCGGCATATATTAACCACGCCACGTGGCATATATGCCGACGGCTAAGCCGTAGGCATAGGTGTATTTTTTATACATATTAATTACAAACTAGCCGTATACATGTTAATTACACACGTGGCATATATTATTAACTGTCTACAAATATATTTTTAGTGTATATTATTTTTATGCGCATTGAAAAGTTTCGTACATGGTATATAATTATATTTTGAATGATACATGGTATATAATTATATTAAAAATGATACATGGTATACATAATTTTTACATGCACGAACATTATTTAAAATGTACCATACATTTTCTTTAATGGTTTGAAACATTATTTTTAATGACATGATCTTCTTTTTATATTGTACAACAATTTTCTAAAATATCACGTATATTTTTTTTAACCGAATTTTTTCTATGGTCAGCAACATTTCTTTATGATATAAATATTTTCTATGGTCTCGCGAAAGGTGATACATAGGAGAGCAACTGACTGAGGGGTACCGTTACCGAGTGCCTGATCCGGTAACTATGCGAGTGCCTGATCCGTCTACTGCCATGTCATCGCCGTCCGTGAGGGGGGGCCACGCCCTGGAGACGCGTGCCGCCTCTTCGGACATGCCACCACACCACCCCGCATGTATGAGGGCCCAGTGCGACGCTCCGGTGGCATTGCTACCCCCCAGGCCCCCCCTCCCGCGTAACCCTGTAGCGTTTGACCACGAGATCTAGCCCTTTGACTTTGTACGGACGGGCTTTGACCAGCGGACCTCCCCACCCGGTTGTGTTTGGTCAGCCCATAGGAACACTTTGGAGCAACAACCGGGCCAGACCCACAGCAAGATACCCTCCATGTAGACCCGACGCGCCCGTTTCCCCCCTCCAGGTGCCGGCGGCGGCGCCGTCCGTGAGGGGGGCACACCCCGGACACGCGTGCCGGGCGTTTGCAACCACCACAACACTTCCAAACTTGTGAGAGGCCGCCTACGCAAGATTTGGCAGCATGCTAGCCCCCGGAGGCTGCCGGCCACAGCCGTAGACGCGCGAAGGGCAATCCGCGTAGAGGGAAATTTTGGGATACTTCTCCATCACCTAAAATTATGAAAAAATATTATCGTTCCTATAGCACATGTGCCCACGTCGTGCAAAAAAACTCATGATTTTATCGCGCTCCGAGTATTTAATAATATTCACGCCGCATCGTTACCGCAGAATGGCTACTACCGTGTCATCGCCGTCCCTTAGGGGGGGGGGGCACGCCCCGGAGATGCGTGCCGCCTCTTCGGACAAGCCACCACACCACCCCGCATGTATGAGGGGCCGGTGCGATGCTCCGGTGGCATTGCTACCCCCAGGGCCCCCGTCCCGCCTAACCCTGTAGCGTTTGACCACGGGGTCTAGCCCTTTGACTTTGCACGGACGGGATTTGAACAGTGGACCTCTCCACCCAGTTGTGTTAGGTCAGCCCATAGGAACACTTTGGAGCAACATCCGGGCCAGACCCACAGCAAGATCCCTCCGTGTAGACCCGACGCGTCCGTTTCCCCCCTCCAGGTGCCGGCGGTGGCGCCATCCGTGAGGGGGGCCAAACCCCGGAGACGCGTGCCGCCTCTTCGGACATGCCACCACACCACCCCGCATGTATGAGGGCCCGGTGCGACGCTCCGGTGGCATTGCTACCCCCCAGGCCCCCTCCCGCCTAACCCTATAGCGTTTGACCACGGGATCTAGCCCTTTGACTTTCCACGGACGGGCTTTGACCAGCGGACCTCCCCACCCGGTTGTGTTAGGTCAGCCCATAGGAACACTTTGGAGCAACAACCGGGCTAGACCCACAGCAAGATCCCCTCCGTGTAGACCCGACGCGCCCGTTTCCCCCCTCCAGGTGCCGGCGGCGGCGCCGTCCGTGAGGGGGGGCACACCCCGGACACGCGTGCCGGGCGATTGCAACCACCACAACACTTTCAAACTTATGAGAGGCCGCCTACGCAACATTTGGTGGCATGCTAGCCCCCGGAGGCCGCCGGCCACAGCCGTAGACGCGCGAAGGGCAATCCGCGTAGAGGGAATTTTTGGGATACTTCTCCATCACCAAAAAATATGAAAAAATATTATCGTTCCTATAGCACATGTGCCCACGTCGTGCAAAAAACTCATGATTTTATCGCGCTCCGAGTATTTAATATTATTCACGCCGCATCGTTACCGCAGAACGGCTACTACCGTGTTATCGCCATCCGTTAGGGCGGGCCACGCCCCGGAGATGCGTGGCGCCTCTTCGGACATGCCACCATACCACCCCGCATGTATGAGGGGCCGGTGCGATGCTCCGGTGGCATTGCTACCCCCCAGGGCCCCCGTCCCGCCTAACACTGTAGCGGTTGACCATGGGATATAGCCCTTTGACTTTGCACGGACGGGATTTGACCAGTGGACCTCTCCACCCGGTTGTGTTAGGTCAGCCCATCGGAACACTTTGGAGCAACATCCGGGCTAGACCCACAGCAAGATCCCCTCCGTGTAGACCCGACGCGTCCGTTTCCCGCCTCCAGGTGCCGGCGGTGGCGCCATCCGTGAGGGGGGCCAAACCCCGGAGACGCGTGCCGCCTCTTCGGACATGCCACCACACCACCCCGCATGTATGAGGGCCCGGTGCGACGCTCCGGTGGCATTGCTACCCACCCAGGCCCCCCTCCCGCCTAACCCTGTAGCGTTTGACCACGGGATCTAGCCCTTTGACTTTGCACGGACGGGCTTTGACTAGCGGACCTCCCCACCCGGTTGTGTTAGGTCAGCCCATAGGAACACTTTGGAGCAACAACCGGGCCAGACCCACAGCAAGATCCCCTCCGTGTAGACCCGACGCGCCCGTTTCCCCCTCCAGGTGCCGGCGGCGGCGCCGTCCGTGAGGGGGGGGGCACACCCCGGACACGCGTGCCGGGCGTTTGCAACCACCACAACACTTCCAAACTTGTGAGAGGCCGCCTACGCAAGATTTGGCGGCATGCTAGCCCCCGGAGGCCGCCGGCCACAGCCGTAGACGCGCGAAGGGCAATCCGCGTAGAGGGAATTTTTGGAATACTTCTCCATCACCAAAAATTAAGAAAAAAATATTATCGTTCCTATAGCACATGTGCCCACGTCGTGCAAAAAACTCATGATTTTATCACGCTCCGAGTATTTAATAATACTCACGCCGCATCGTTACCGCAGAATGGCTACTACCGTGTCATCGCCGTCCGTTAGGGGGGGCACGCCCCGGAGATGCGTGCCGCCTCTTCGGACATACTACCACACCACCCCGCATGTATGAGGGCCCGGTGCGACGCTCCGGTGGCATTGCTACCCCCCAGGGCCCCCGTCCCGCCTAACCCTGGAGTGGTTGACCATGAGATCTAGCCCTTTGACTTTGCACGGACGGGCTTTGACTAGCAGACCTCCCCGCCCGGTTGTGTTAGGTCAGCCCATAGGAACACTTTGGAGCAACAACCGGGCCAGACCCAAAGTAAGATCCCCTCCGTGTAGACCCGACGCGTCCGTTTCCCCCTCCAGGTGCTGGCGTCGGTGCCGTCCGTGACGGGGTCCACACCCCGGAGACGCGTGCCGCCTCTTCGGACATGCCACAACACCACCCCGCATGTATGAGGGCCCGGTACGACGCTCCGGTGGCATTGCTACCCCCCAGGGCCCCCGTCCCGGCTAACCCTGTCGCGTTTGACAATGGGATCTAGCCCTTTGACTTTGCACGGACGGGCTTTGACCAGTGGACCTCTCCACCCGGTTGTGTCAGGTCCGCCCATAAGGACACCTGGGAGCAACATCCGGGCCAAACCCACAGATACATCCACTCCATGTAGACCCGACGCGTCCGTTCCCCCCCCCCTCCAGGTGCCGGCGGCGGCGCCGTCCGTGACCTGGCCACACCTCGGAGATGCGTGCCGCCTCTTCGGACATGGCATAACACCATCCGATTGTGGTAGGTCATCCGATATATATGAACACTTGGAGCAAAGTGCCCTTCGTCTAGACCCAATGTGGCTGTTCCCCATTCCAGTTGCCGGCTGGCGGCGGCACCGTTCGTGAGGAGGGTCACACCGCTCTGTACAGAACCGAAAAATAATGTATGTATGCTTATTAACACATACTGTATGTAAGTTAGTTAAATAATAAAAATAAAGAAAAAAACTATATGTATGCTTATTAACACATACTATATGTATGCTTATTAACACAATCTATATGTATGCTTATTAACACATATTGTATGCTTAATAATAATAATAATACTATACGGAAAAAAGAAAAAAAGAAAAAAAAACTATGCTGACGGCAAAGCCGTCGGCAAAGCTGCGGCCAGGGCAGATGGACAGCGCCGCGGATCGATGACGTGTCAGCTATGCCGACGGCTACCGTCGGCATAGGTCCTGGTCGGTGCGCTCTGGATCGGTGACGTCTCACCCGTATCTATGCCGACGGCCACCTGTCACGGACGTCGGCATAGATTTGACGTCGTTAGCCGGCCGTTATGAGTGTTGTCGGCGGGCCCGCATCTATGCCGGCGGCCTATATATGCCGACGGCAGCTGTAGGGGTAGTCTGGGATAAGCCGACGGCTGTTATGTGCCGACGGCTGTTGTCGGCGTAGACGGGAATAGCCCGACGGCCGTTGTACGCCGACGACCTGGACCTAGCTGTCGGCGTAGCTCGGATTAGGCCGACGGCGGCCGTCGGCATACATTTGGCTGTCGGCTTAGAGCCCTGTTCCGGTAGTGAAATAACCATCTGCAATTTGCGTGTTTCCCATTTTAGTGGAATCCACAAGACATAACGCTGAACTTCCATTTATTTTATATGTCGGTGGTCGGCCATATATTTTTTGTAGACATGATTATCACTACTTATCATGGTTGCTGTTCGGCCATGTTTGCAATAACCAAAAAATATGTTCATTTACGTATCATTGTTGTACTCATAAGGCCCCCACACATCTCATTTCCCTAAATTCCATTTATTTATCTTTTCATAACGGGGTAACTATGACAAAGGTGAACTGCTGAGGTAAGTAATTTTGCATAATGAAATAGTAAATGCATGGTAGGACCAATACTATTTTCAGCCCATATATATAGAAGACACCAATGGAGCAGCCAATGTGGGTAACTTACAGGTTCCATGCAGTTAGCAATGTCCTGCGTGTCTGCACGGTGAATCAGTTAGCACCAAGGTCACGTCATTGGCAGTTGTCGGGCATGGGAAGCATTGGGATCAGTTCAACAAGAATAAGCACAAATTGAAGGATTCAGATTCCAGCGAGATCAAGCTTCGTAGGGTGATGGTTCAGCTTATACTGATCATCCTGTGCACATAGATGTGTGTTCACATCCAGCTTTGGTAGTCTTAGTGCGGCACGAGCCGGAACTTTCGAGCATACATCTAGTTCTCCCCAGCATCTTCAATGCCATATGCAGTTAAGTCATGTCCAAAGTCTGTTCAATTTTTTTTCCAGGAAGCTGTCCATGGATTCAGACTGAAGAACGACAATTGTGAGAGTTGGCTAGGAGTTTTCCCATTCTCAATGGACTCAGCAATTGTCGATTTAGCCAGCATGTCATGGTAATGGAAGGCAATGTGTTCCTTAAAAAAGTACATCTAAATGCTATGCTTCTTCAGTACTGCCTTATAAAGGGTAGTAGTTCTGTCCACACGAGTTAGTTAACATTATTTTGTTGTTTGATTGACCTCAAGCATGTGCACAGGCCTGTTTCCTTTTATGCCCAATACTAGAATCACTCCAACTCCTGCTCCTGCCCCGGCTCTCCAAACCACACCGGCTTTTCCATACGGTGTCTGGTATTGTTTTGTGAATCAGCTGCATTCATGCTGATGCACAGATCACAGGGTAGATGGTCGATTGGCCGAGTTTGATATAGTTTGAATATTAATATGATGCGTTATTTTGATAAACCTTAGCACTGATAACCACAAGACAAGACCGGAGTAGAGCGATGATATCCAACGCTTCTTCTTGTTAGTTCCATCGCCATGTGGAACATGACTGGCAGTGATGTCAAATGCTTCTTCTTATTACTTCCATCGCCATGTGGCAACAATCCAAGAGAGGTAAATAATGAGAAATCAGAAACCCCAAGTGACGTCTTGTTATCACTTCTCAGACAGATACCTTGCCGAGACATGGCCTCCATGAAGTTTTGATTTGCTGCAGTTGCGAAACTGGAATTGCGTAAATGTGGGATCCCTTGTTTGGCTGTTCTTCAAAGTTATGGCTCCCACTGTGTGCTGGGTGTTGCCGGTTGCTTGGGTTCAAGCTGGTAGTGGTAGGTACTGTATCTCTTGCAAGCTAATTAAGCTCAACAGCTCGAGTGATTGATAGCCTAAACACTGAAATTTTACTCACCCTACTTTTTTTTTTACTTTTGCGTTAACATTCAGATTGAGAAGCTCGGACACTTAGTTGATCTGAGGAGATGAGAATAGCCTTCTTTTCCCATATGAATTCATGGTGAGCAGTTTAATTAGGGACTAGTAGTTGGTAGTGTTCGTTGAGAGTGAGCACATAAAGGCCATGCATGCACCACCAGCGTTGGTAGATTGTTCTTTAAAAAAAAACGGAGGAGGACCCCTGGCCTCGCATCTGGACGATGAATGCAACCACTTTATTAATTATTCACATAAGACCTTACAAAGACATACAACAGCCACCGTCTGGGCAACATTTGTCGCTACTCCTATCCGGACGATGTAGGGATGCTGATAGTCTGTGCCTAATACCAAACAGACCTTGCAGCCAAACCTAACATCTCAAACCTGAGTCCCAACCAGGACGCTTGCCGGGTATGGGGCACCCACCAGTCCGACGCACTCCTCAATCAGGACGCCTGCCAGGTATGAGGCCGCCGCAGCCACCTGCCACCAATCCATCTTCAGTGTTGTACTGCTGCATCTACCTTGCCCGGTCTAACTGCCGTCGTCGCCACCATGACGCCAGACAATGCCACAATCCTGCGCTCGTCCATCATCACATGCCCACCGGCGAGACCCCGCTACTCCATGCCGCTGAGACCCGCCGTTGTCAACGTGCCAGATGCCACGCCGCTCCTCCTTCGCGAACACCACCTGCTGCCACTGGTCCCATCCCCTCCACCTGCAGTTCCTCTAACCGAGCATCCAAACGCCCCTGGCGGCGCCTCCAAGAAGGGTACAACACTGGCAGTGCCTCCACCATCCAATCGCAGGAGATTATGGGTTTTCACCTGGGCATGGTGTCGGGGTGGAGGGCAGGGACCTCGACGGCACCAACAAGGAGGAGAACGGCGACCCTGGTCGTCGCCGCCATCGGGATGAACGAGTCACCCAGAGTTTCCTCCGGTCCAATGTCACCTCAACCAACCCCCGCGAACGCACCGAGGTCCATCGTAAGCCGTCAAGTGCAGCGGGAAAGAGCCTGCAGCGCGAAGGAGATCCACCAGCAACTCACCGCCCACGCGGTCAAGACGCCGTCCACCCACCCCCCGTCCACACCGCCCAAGGCCGGCACCCCGGCATCCACCGATCGCACACATCCCGTCGAGACATGGAGGGAGGGAGGTAAGATACCAAGATTGCTCGATCATGAGTCTGTTTTGGATTCACATTCATACTTGAGTTGCGATGATCAGAGAGACTCGTATGACCCTGCTGCTAAACGGCTTTGACGACAGTGTCATACAACTTGTGCTTCAAGTTAGCGGCTTAATTAGAGAAACTCTCGTACACTCGCTACAACTCCATCATATGAAGCATGCTCCATCATCTTTTGAAAGCTGCTCGGCATGTGCGTAAACATAATCGCCAAATGGCAGCCTCAATAACTTTTATTCATTTGTCTATTTTGATTTGCTTCAAATTTGTAGGGGCAGTTTAAGCAACATTAATCTAACCAAATAGTGAATAAACACAATAACTTAGTTAACAACCATATTAATAAGTATACAAGTTTTAGACTGGTTGGGCTTTTTTAAAACCGTTCGTTGATGTCGATCTAACGGCAGACAAATACGAAGTACCGGGTAGTACTCCGATAAAAGTACGCGAAAGTACTAAAACGAGTGGGGCCGGTACTCGTGACAAGGTGGGGACGCGTTTTAATCTAGAGGCAGTTTAGTCCTAGGAAAATTTGCACGCGCCGCCCCTCTCGTCGAATGAATAACCGCCGCCATGGTGCTACACATTTCATAATTACTCATCGGCGGCCATCTCCTCCCTCTCCTTCGCTCCACTCAGGAAACCCCCCCCCCCCACCCACCCCACCCCCTCTTCCACGGCAGATCGAGCTGATGGCCGGCGGTGAGAACACCGATTTCGTGCAGATCGCCGGCGGCGACCAGGTCAAGTTGGCCAGGTTGAGGGAGATCCGTTCTTGGTTTGACAACACAAGGCAGATGAGCTGGACGGCAATGGCCACTCTCAAGAATTTGACGAAGAAGGAGAGGGCAAAGCTTTTCCCCCAGCCCGCGCAACCGATTCAGAAGATCGAGATCCTCCTCTGGGCGATGGAGCAGGCCAATTCGTCCAGCGAGTGGACCAGGCGGAGGTGGTGGGCGTTCAGATCCAGGGTAGAGCATCCACTTGATCAGGAACCCACCGTGCACGAGGTGCCGTTGCAGATTGTGCAGCCTCCAACCGAGTCACCGGAGACTTCGAAGCGCAAGATGAGGAGGACAATGGTCGCGACCTCGCTTCCCCGTCGTTCTCCACGCTTCCCTCGCCGCTCTCCTCGCCTGAACGGCGGCGGTAGCTATGTTTAGAGTAAGCTTCCCCACTCCTCATCTTTCTACTGCTCGTGCTTACATCGTGGTGATACTGATCATAATAGTTCAGAGAGGGAAGGCTAGATGGCATTTTAATCTCAATGAATTGCATGAACATTTGAGTACATGGATTTGGAGGATGGATTATGATGTATGTGAACCCTAGGCATCATATGAACCCTAGGAAAAATTAGTAATGTTGTAGTGGTAGACACTGAAATATTTCGGTACACACCGGTAGGCACTGAAATATTTCGGTACTGCCCTAGGCAAAATTTGTAATGTTGTAGTGGTGGACACTGAAATATTTCGGTACACACCGGTAGGCGTTGAAATATTTCGGTACTGCCCTAGGCAAAATTTGTAATGTTGTAGTGGTGGTAGACACTGAAATATTTCGGTACACACCGGTAGGCACTGAAATATTTCGTTACTACAATTTCAGTACACACCGATGCACACTGAATTATTTCACTACTGCAGTTTCAGTACACACCGGTACACACTGAAATATTTCAGTACTGCAAATTCTATACAAAGTTGGCATTTTGTCATTTATGTGTGAATTAATCCATGCATCATATGGCCTAACTTTGTACATGAGTTTGGGTCAATTTCATGTCTATTTATTGTTAAAATTATTGTCATGCCATGAAACACAAGACAAGTCACTGACCCAAGCTTGCAAAGATGCCATATCAATGTTGCTGATATGAAATATGCATGTTTTCACCTAGTCTTGTGTCTGAATTAAACTGAGCATTTTTTCTTGATGGTATCCATGGATCTAGAACTCCTATGAATTTGCTCATGTTGGATGTTTTGTTCTCCATCATTTGTACTAGCATTCCGTGAGATTAGATGCCATAACAAGACCCCTGGCATATTTATTTTCTTGCCTCCAACATCACATGTGTGTTTTGCAGGAAAAAACCTGGAGTTCACCAGGCTGGCTGAAGTTGTGAGGCTGGGAGGCTGATGGTGCTGCTACTGGCTGATCCTTCTTCTTTCAGTTTTTGTTCGTCATTTCTCAAGCCATTGGACCAGTGCTACTTCCCTATGTGTTGTTAATGTATTAAGTAGTTCCTTCGAATTTGTAGTATTACTTAGTTTGAATGTGGAAGTACCTTAATTTGTAGGAACGAAATGTTGCTATGTATGACCAAGGGTTTCATACCTTAATCTTTGGATAATTAATTATGTGAGCTGTTGGATGTGGCGCATAACGAAACGCCTCTACCATTGATACTAGTTCAACATGTCGGTCCAATTAGAGACCAGCCACTACCATATAGAACAGTTAGCATTTCATACTACAACCTGGCACATACAAAACATCACACAGTGGAAGCACATCCCTAAGCACCTTGCATTGTACAAGGTCTTAGAGACAAGCCTCTACCATATATAACAGTTACCATGTCACACTACAGCCTATAAAACATCACACAGTGGAATAATCATAGCTAGTAGAGCATTAGGTACCAGTTAATAATAGTTGCAATCCATCACAAGCAATAGTACCTAGATATGAGTAGATATAGGTACGGTAATACACGACAAGTACTCGCAAACAAGAGCTAACATAACAAGTTCATTTCAGATTGATACATGGCCCACTGCAGTTCTAAATGAGGTGGATGGTGATCATCATCCTCAAGTCATGGCGACGGGTGTTCGCAACAGTGAGTAGGATGGCCTGTCCTACCCGAAGATTCTTGGCACGAAGGAACTTCTTCCACCCTGCCCTGCTCAAGACAGTGCGACCGTCCGTGTCCACTGCATAGGCACAGCTGGTGATGGAGCCCGTTCTGGTAAGGCGTAGTCCAGCAGCCATGCCTTCTTCGTCCGGGTCGATGCCGCAGCTATCAAGTAACCTCTTAGGTAATTTCTGAAAACAGTTGACATGATCATATACATTAGTGGAAATAGCAAAATAGTTGACATGATGTATGATCATGTCACGTGCAATTATCAACAAAGCATACACTTGAAGACACATATATCATTGGATTCAACACTGAGCATATATATCATCACATCAGTACACTATACGCCAAGCATCAAATTACTACAGTAATTAGGCATATCATTAGATTACTGAGTACACTAAGCATATCATCGCATATTACTACACTACATGCATGTCATAAAATTCTTCACTAAATGAATTGTAAACTAGGCCTCTCATCACAGTACTACAACATGCATATCATATGAACTACTACACTAACTAAGCATGTATATCATGTAATTACCACACTAAGTAACATACCATGATATGCCATTTAACATTAGTCATTGTGAGGCGGGTCACGAATGGCTTCCCTAGGTAGTCTTCACGTAGCGGAAGCATGTCCCAGAGGTTGCCGATTTCCTCGTCGCCCAGTCTCAGTCCTTGGGCATAAAGGTATTCAACAAGTGGGTTCTCATCATCATCAGAATCGTCATCATCTGACTCAGCACCATTTTCCTCCTCATGAACTTCATCCTCACTATCCGGAATCAAATTTAGATAGATAACAGAAATCCTGGGCCTATCTTTTCTGAAGGAGAAGTTGATCAATTCACCCCCACTAAGACGGTTGTGGGCGATGAAACGATCCCAATCATCTCCTCCTATCTGGGTTATCTTTCGCCCCTTCTCGACCTGCATAGTGTATGGGCCCCCAAGAGCATCGAAGGTCACGGTGTCTGCGACGAGCTCATTGAATGCCAATCTCACATTGCATGGTACGATCTATGTAAGATAAAAACAAATAACAGACACAATACATTAGTGGAAATAGCAAAAAAAAACAAAAAGAATGTACTGTCAGAAGGTTCATATAAATTGTTACCGCTGTAAAAAAAAGAAGGCTGGAAGTAGATGCTGAACAGCGTGGCAGTAGAAAGGCTGACCGGCACCGTGATTTGCAGCGTCCACATTGTGCTTTCTCCATTCTACACAGAACGTGTTGAACTCTAAGTTGAATTGTACATAGTACAATACAAAGATCATACATATAATAAATCATAGTGATAACCTATACTGGCAATGGCCAATCAATCTATTTTCTATCATCTACGTAATAAAGCAATGGCAATGACAATTCATCTAACCTGGGAATAGTTCGGCATCCAAACTAAAACCAGTCCAATCCACAGCACACATCAAAACCAAACCAATCCAGATATTTTCATTTAGAATCTAGACCAAACCGAACTATACATGCTCGTCATCCAACCCAGTCCAAACCGTTTTCAACTTTTGGATTGAATCCAAAGGTTCAAACCGTGGACAAAGCCATACGCGAGGGCACGCCATGAATCTAGATCAGACATGGCGTCAAAGCTCGAGAGAGGCGACGAGCTCCGGCCAGCAAACATCGGCTCTTGGATTTGAAGCAGTAGTAGGTGGTAGTGGTGGCTCAAACTAATTGATTGATTTGGTCTCAAACCATAGAAACCAAATCAAGATCCAATCCAAAAACTAAGTTTCAGTCCAAACCAATCGGCTCAAATCCGCCTCCGTAGGGAGACGCGGTTGGGGAAGGGAATAAGACGGGAGATCTCACGTACTTGCCGGAGTTGGCGGCGGCCGCGCACCGGCAGCGAAGAGAGGGGTCGTCGAGAGATGGCGGCGACGGCGGCGGCGCTGGTCGAGAAGGGGAGAAAGAAAAATGTGGAGTGGTCGAGACGGGGAGAAGGAAAAATGTGGTACATGTGGTGGCTCGGTTGTGTGGATGACAAGGGGACCCACTTGTGAGACCGATAGCAATTGATGGCAAACCGCAGGAGGTGCAGGACCGCGTGCACGACCGCCACGTCCCCACGTGGAATGGGGACGGCCGGGTGGGTGTGTCAAGTCAAATCGGCACCCGCGGCTTCTCGGTAACTCCAAGAGGCAGGAGCAGTGCATTTCTTCCCCAAATTGGGTAGAAAACCCTCATCCTCTCCCCACCCTCTCTTCCTTCGTCACCACCTCACCACCCTCTCCTCCTTCCTCACCACCCTCCTCCCTTCCTACGCCTCCCTCCTCCTGTCTTCGACCGACGATGAAGCACGGGCGTGAAGATGCGGCGGACGAGCCGGAGGCAACCATCGGAGCAGAGCAGTCTGCCGCCGTGGATGCAGCCGTGGGTGGAGCGGCTGAGTCCGCCATAGCGGCGGAAGCTGGCGGTGCAGCGACCGTTGTGCCTGCTCCCGCTGCCATCGCAGCTGTCGAGGCACCCGTCGGCGAGCACAAGGTCGGGGAAGATCTGGAGGAGGAGGAGATGAGAAGGCGTAAGCGGAAGGTGCATGACGAAATCGATGAGCTCTTCGAGGAGAACGCCATAAAGGAGTTTGACCTAGATAGCAGGAAGGGCAGCGACTTCGACGAGGATGCCATCGACGAGCTATCTGAGGTAGTACTCTGTTTTTTGCTCTGTTTTTTTCATGACATTGGGGTTTTTCTTGTTAACTACATGAGCATCAATTTCACTTGGGCGTGCTAGTTGTACGTATGTAGGATTGTAGGGATCTAGCATAGATCTTCATGTTGGATGTGGTTTCTTAAATCTGATTCACATTCTGATTCCAGCAGATACTCTGGGTTTTTTTCATGGCATTGGGGTTTGTCTTGTTAACTAGATGAGCATAAGTTCCACAAGGGATACATTAATGAAAGAAGTGGGGTAATGAACCCAACTACAAGAAAATGTTCATGGCAGGGATACATTAATGGAAAAAGTGGGTTAAACAATGGATATATGGCAGGATTCTCCATTGGCTTCCCCAGGACAGTGACAAAATGCTGCAGTTCCTGATTCATTTTAGTTTATGTAGATGAATTAATTTGCACACATGTTCATAGATGATTAGTTTGCACACATGTTCATAGATGATCCATTTGCAAATTCTATACAGCTTTCCATTTTGCAAAGGAAGTGATCGCTCCCTTAATAATTATGGGCTGACAGTACATATCCACTGGATACCAAAAAATCAAAACATTTCATCTAGCCAATTTTCCACAGTATGTTATCTAGATGATCACAGCCACATCTCTCATCAATATGAGCAGTGAGACACCCCATAGCTCCTTTACCAATTTCCTTCTGAAACTTATCAGGGTCTAACAATGTTGGACAAGCAGTATTGCCGCTGTCAGAAAGAATAATGGTTTTTCATTCTAGTAGATAGAACAAACCCCCCTTGTGTGAAACATGGAGGAGTACAATGAAGCCATTTTTCTGATTCCAATAAGAATTACACTTGTAACAAGTATCAAATATCATTAAACCAAGCCACTTCATGAAGTCTTTCATGTGTTAATTATGTACTACTTGTGCACTAATCTATAAATGCAACTATTCCACCGTCCATATTTATGCATGTCAATTTCTTTGGCTCAATTATGTATGTGCACATACGCCTTATTTCTAGCAAATAGGTAGTTGCCATGTTACACATGTGTAATTTCAAAACATTGTAATTAAAGTCAATGTACCATAATAGATTAGCTGAGTTGTTATATATATAATAATTCACTAATTGACAGGAGGATGACGACGACGTGGACTACGGCATGGACAGCAGGCACAGCAAGAGCCGGTACACCCTGAGGCATCTGATTGCTGGGAAGATCAAGTACCGTTTCTTTGGCAAGATTGGGTGCCCTTTCTGTTGCAAGGTGATCGGTGGCGGCATAGATGGCATGATCCAGCATGCCTTCAGCACTGGCAATGGACATGGCAAGAATCATAGTGCCAGTACTCTGGCTAAACATGCTGCCTACGCACGCTTTCTCGAGATTGTCAAAGTCAATGAGCCCTACAACATGCATTGAAGAAGGGAGAGAAGTGATGTGCTGCTAGAGTGCTGCTGCTGCCCCAGGACCCCCGTGTCCTGTTATGTTATGTATGTTTGTTTGTTGTTGGAGTCTAAAACTGATGTCCTATGGTGTGTCTGAACCTATGCTGAGCAGTGGTTGATCTGCCGTTTATGTTAAGAGTTTGCTGCTGCTCTGGTTTAGTGTTCCGAGTTGTTAATACTATTTTGGTGATGCATGTTTAAGGCTTGTACAATGCTAGATGCTTAGGGTGGTGCTTAGAAAAATAAACAGGGTTTTTCTGAAGCACCGGTGCCTATTTCTACAAGAGAGACGCCTAGTTATGCGTCTACCCTATACAAATAAGCACCTGTGCTTAAGAAAAGCCTGGTTTATTTCTATAAGCAACTTCCCTAAGCACCTTGCATTGTAAAAGGCCTTAGCAACTCAAGTATCGTACGGTGGTCTATGTTATGGTTGCTGTGTTATTCTGCCGTACGGTGATGCATGCTAGGAACTGTCATAATATGACTATGGTAGTTATAGCTTGGCATGACTATGTTTAGTGTATAACTCAGCATGTTCCTACCATATCTATGAGCAATTACAACTGAACTATGCATTAATTTTTGACAAAATGAAAGCATGCAAATGATTGCCGATTCCACCTATTGGCAAATCAAGCTTTGGACTGATGATGCATTAGATATTGCAATAAGTAGAGGATGCTCATGATTGCCAAAAGTACCTATTTCCACTTTTTGATAAGAACTAAACGTGTATCAAATGATGCTAAAAGTAGAGCATGAGCATGAGCATGTATCAATGCATTAGATATTGCAATAAGTAGAGGATGCTCATGATTGCCAAAAGTACCTATTTCCACTTTCTGATAAGAACTAAACGTGTATCAAATGATGCTAAAGGTAGAGCATGAGCATGAGCATGTATCAATTGATGGTACCTATTTGTGTTTGAATGGGCTCAATAAAGCTGGTGCTGGTTTATGCTCTCTGCGTGACAGTGATGGTAACGAAGACACTTGGTTGGCTATGGTCTTGCTGTCAAATTTAAGTTTCAGTTCTTTAAGACTCTTTGTTTTTGCTGCTTGCTCAGGATCGACTAGCTTTCTCGGGCGTCCACGTGCTCTCTTCCTTTTGGGGGAGTTGGGTGCACCATTTTTGGGGGAGTTGGCTGCACCGGTATCCTTCTGGGAGTTGGATGTGTCAGGTTCGTTGGAACCATCGGGATTGTTGACTAATTGTACGTCCTCTTCTGAAGCATCAGGTAGAACTGCTTGCTGGGCATCGTACACCTCCTTCTGTATAAGAGAGAGTGCTGCGTTAGTTCTAATCATGAGACTTATGAAATAAATGATATATTCTTCATGTAGCGCTAACCGTTATGGGGAACTTATATGATTCGAGACGAAGCGCATTGCAATTTGAATGCAGTAAGGCTGTACATATTTTCCACCTAAAAATATCTATCCTTGCCTATATTGGATAACCGACACTGACGTCAGCATAGCTTTCAAGCTAAACAAAGTACAAATTTAAATTAGGCATTCAATTACCTGGTTCAAAATATCGGTCATTTCATCCCCGTTCTATGACAACATGTACTGCAGTGTCCAAACCGCACATGAAGTCCTGCGATGTTTAGTTAAAGATCTGTAATCTTATTCGTGTACGCAAATAATAATTTATGAGGCCATGCGTACCCATCGGTCTGTTGTGGTATGTTCTCATAGCGTTTTTTGGTCCATTTGGGAAAATTGATGTTATTAGCTGGTGATATCAACCCTTTCTTGACAGCTTCGTCAATGCAGAACTGAATCGAGTCCACCTAGGGTACGACGAGTTATACATAGGGTTACGGTACTTTGGAAGCTCATGTTCCATGCGGATCAAGAGAGGAAACAAGAGAACACTTACAAGAGAATCTTCCTTGGTCTTGTCGCAATGATAATTCATGGAGTTCAGAGTCTGAATTTCTTTTTTGTCAAAATTAAACATCATTAGCATCCAATGGTTTTGGTGTACATTGAGTGGGACATGCACCTGCAGTAAAATTTGGGTTGGGTTGAGAACCGAAATTTGTCGTGTACAGTGTGTACGTAAACTATGAAAGTGTGGAAAACGTGTACCTTTCGGCGCCCTACAAATTTTCCTGCTACACGAGCTAACCATGAGGCTGCACGTCCAACAGGAACCACCCCCTTCATTTGTAACAGCTTTTCGGTTTAATTCTTGAGGGGATATGATTGAGGTAGTATCATTCTCAATTTGGCTAATGAGAGCATATGCCATAATAACCTGCCAAATTTTCAATCATACAATAATAAGACAGTTGTTGCAGTAATGATGTACAATAGAGTATAATGGGCTTACATCACCATAAATGTATTTCTCATCCAAATTTCGCTTCAGATTTTCTGCTGTGAGGGAAATGTCTCCGATTCTAGCTATTTCAATAGGGTCATATGTTCCGCGGATGTAAACGGCTGTCTCTATGTCCTCATCCGTGAACTTGTAATCATTACCAAAGACAGGCTTCATTGGAGTTAATTGTGGTTCCTCATTGTTTTTCGTCATATGTCTTGCACTTGGTGTACTCGAAGTCCCTGTCGTGATTTGGCTAGCCCTAGGAGTTCCTGTCAGGGATGAATTGCACACATTGACTTGATCCTACAATGAACAAAGGTAGTTCATCATTAGTTTGTTACTTTTAGATATTAACGTGTTGGGCCAATTTTGATCACCTGCACGCCTCCTTTCTGTGACACTGATTGTTGGTTCCTTATAAATTCGTATTTTAAGTCCTGTAACAATGCAAACAATAATGAACATGAAGGAACATATTCATAAAAAATACAAAATGCACAGTATGACATACATGGAGTTCCCTCCTTAAGTCTTTAATTTCGTCCTCGGCCTTCGACAACCTATGATTAGTGCCAGTTTTAGTCTTCATGTCGATCAAGTCTTCACCTAGAGTCTGGTATTTGACATCAAATCTGTGCTCAGTTTCCATTAACTTCCTGCATACCTTCTTTTCATGATCAGCAATGCGTGCATTCATGACTTCAACTACCATTTCAATCTGTGTAAACAAAATAAAACCCCGTTGGTAACAATAGCTAAATGAATGAGGTTCCATGACACCTATTTGTGATATTGCAAAAACAAATAGTCTTTGGAGTACATACTTGCTGGCTACTAAATTGCTGTCCTTGTGATGGTGCTCGATACGAATCATGTTGATGCACATGTTCATCTTCTTTTCTTGGAAAATTATTAGAATTCTCTGACGGTCATTGAGGAGCACAAATTTCCATGACAACCTATTTTTTTAAAATATAATGAACCATTTGTACCAAATAAAAAATCGGATATAGAAAGTTCAATTGTAGATAGGTACCAGCCCGTTATGAAGACCTCCTTTCTCGTAAGAATCGCTTCTTAAAGTAGCCATCATTTCGTCCCATCGTGCAATCAATGGAGGGGGTCTAGAAGCATACATTAATCGGCCACTACGCACGTGCTCCCAGTACCAATACTATGTTGGGGAACGTTGAAGAAAACAAAAAATTTCCTACGGTTTCACCAAGATTCATCTATGTGTTCATCTAGCAACGAGTGATTGGATTGCATCTACATACCTTTGTAGATCGCGAGCGGAAGCGTTCAAAGAACGGGGATGATGTAGTCGAACACGACGTGATCCAAATCACCGATGACCAAGCGCCGAACGGACGGCACCTCCGCATTCAACACACGTACAGGACGGGAGACATCTCCTCCTTCTTGATCCAGCAAGGGGGAAGGAGAGGTTGATGATGATCCAGCAGCACGACGGCGTGGTGGTGGATGCAGGGCGTCACAGTAGCAGGGCTTCGCCTATACTACGAGAGAGAGACGTAACGGGGAGAGAGGGAGGCGCCAGGGGCTGGTGTATGAAGTCCCTCCTCTCCCCCACTATATATAGGAGGGCCAAGGGGGGGTGGTGCGCCAGCCTAGGAGGTCCAATCTCCTAGGTGCGGCAGCCAAGGGGAGGTTTCCCTCCCCCCCCCCCCAAGGCACCTAGAGGTGCCTTCCACCATTGGGACTCTTCCCTTATGTGGAACCCTAGGCGCATGGGCTTTTGGCGCTGGTGCCCTTGGCCCATCTAGGCCAAGGAGCACTCCCTACAGCCCATGTGGCCCCCCGGGACAGGTGGCCCCACCCGGTGGGCCCCCGGGACCCCTCCAGTGGTCCCGGTACAATACCGATAACCCCGAAACTTGTCCCGATGGCCGAAACAGCACTTCCTATATATAATTCTTTACCTCCGGACCATTCCGGAACTCCTCGTGACGTCCGGGATCTCATCCAGGACTCCGAACAACATTCGGGTTACTGCATATACATATCTTCACAACCCTAGCGTCACCGAACCTTAAGTGTGTAGACTCTACGGGTTCGGGAGACAAGCAGACATGACCGAGACGACTCTCCGGTCAATAACCAACAGCGGGATTTGGATAACCATGTTGGCTCCCACATGCCGCACGATGATTTCATCGGATGAACCACGATGTCGAGGATTCAATCAACCCCGTATACAATTCCCTTGTCAATCGGTATGTTACTTGCCCTAGATTCGATCGTCAGTATCCCAATACCTCGTTCAATCTCGTTACCGGCAAGTCACTTTACTCGTACCGTAATGCATGATCCCGTGACCAGACACTTGGTCACATTGAGCTCATTATGATGATGCATTACCGAGTGGGCCCAGTGATACCTCTCCGTCATACGGAGTGACAAATCCCAGTCTTGATCCATGTCAACCCAACAGACACTTTTGGAGATACCCGTAGTATACCTTTATAGTCACCCAGTTACGTTGTGACGTTTGGTACACCCAAAGCACTCCTACGGTATCCGGGAGTTACACGATCTCATGGTCTAAGGAAAGGATACTTGACATTGGAAAAACTCTAGCAAACGAACCATACGATCTTATGCTATGTTTAGGATTGGGTCTTGTCCATCACATCATTCTCCTAATGATGTGATCTCGTTATCAATGACATCCAATGTCCATAGTCAGGAAACCATGACTATCTGTTGATTAACGAGCTAGTCAACTAGAGGCTTACTAGGGACATGTTGGTGTCTATTATTCACACATGTATTACGATTTCCGGATAACACAATTATAGCATGAATAAAGACAATTATCATGAACAAGGAAATATAATAATAATGCTTTTATTATTGCCTCTAGGGCATATTTCCAACAGTCTCCCACTTGCACTAGAGTCAATAATCTAGTTACATTGTGATGAATCGAACACCCATGGAATTCTGGTGTTGATCATGTTTTGCTCTAGGGAGAGGTTTAGTCAACGGATCTGCTACATTCAGGTCCGTATGTACTTTACAAATATCTATGTCTCCATCTTGAACATTTTCACGAATGGAGTTGAAGCGACGCTTGATGTGCCTTGTCTTCTTGTGAAACCTGGGCTCCTTGGCAAGTGCAATAGCTCCAGTGTTGTCACAGAAGAGCTTGATCGGCCCCGACGCATTGGGTATGACTCCGAGGTCGGTGATGAACTCCTTCACCCAAATTGCTTCATGTGCTGCCTCCGAGGCTGCCATGTACTCCGCTTCACATGTAGATCCCGCCATGACGCTCTGCTTGCAACTGCACCAGCTTACTGCCCCACCATTCAAAATATACACGTATCCGGTTTGTGACTTAGAGTCATCCAGATCTGTGTCGAAGCTAGCGTCGACGTAACCCTTTACGACGAGCTCTTCGTCACCTCCATAAACGAGAAACATTTCCTTAGTCCTTTTCAAGTACTTCAGGATATTCTTGACCGCTGTCCAGTGTTCCTTGCCGGGATTACTTTGGTACCTTCCTACCAAACTTACGGCATGGTTTACATCAGGTCTGGTACACAGCATGGCATACATAATAGAACTTATGGCTGAGGCATAGGGGATGACACTCATCTCTTCTATATCTTCTGCCGTGGTCGGACATTGAGCTAAGCTCAATTTCACACCTTGTAGGACAGGCAAGAACCCCTTCTTAGACTGATCCATATTGAACTTCTTCAATATCTTATCAAGGTATGTGCTTTGTGAAAGACCTATGAGGCGTCTCGATCTATCCCTATAGATCTTGATGCCTAATATATAAGCAGCTTCTCCAAGGTCCTTCATTGAAAAACTCTTATTCAAGTAGGCCTTAATGTTGTCCAAGAGTTCTATATCATTTCCCATCAAAAGTATGTCATCTACATATAATATGAGAAATGCTACAGAGCTCCCACTCACTTTCTTGTAAACGCAGGCTTCTCCATAAGTCTGTGTAAACCCAAACGCTTTGATCATCTCATCAAAGCGAATGTTCCAACTCCGAGATGGTTGCACCAGCCCATAAATCGAGCGTTGGAGTTTGCACACCTTGTCAGCATTCTTAGGATCGACAAAACCTTCCGGCTGCATCATATACAATTCTTCCTTAAGGAAACCATTAAGGAATGCCGTTTTGACGTCCATTTGCCATATCTCATAATCGTAAAATGCGGCAATTGCTAACATGATTCGGACGGACTTTAGCTTCGCTACCGGTGAGAAAGTCTCATCGTAGTCAACCCCTTGAACTTGTCGATAACCCTTAGCGACAAGCCGAGCTTTATAGATGGTCACATTACCATCCGCGTCTGTCTTCTTCTTAAAGATCCATTTATTCTTTACGGCTCGCTGTTCAATGGGCAAGTCAGTCAAAGTCCATACTTCGTTTTCATACATGGATCCTATCTCGGATTTCATGGCTTCTAGCCATTTGTCGGAATCCGGGCCCGCCATCGCTTCTTCATAGTTTGAAGGTTCACCATTGTCTAACAACATGATTTCCAAGACAGGGTTGCCGTACCACTCTGGTGCGGAACGTGTCCTTGTGGACCTACGAATTTCAGTAGGAGCTTGATCAGAAGTATCTTGATCATCATCATTAACTTCCTCACTAGTTGGTGCAGGCACCTCAAGAACATTTTCTTGAGTTGCGCCCTTTCCCGGTTCAAGAGGTAATACTTCATCAAGTTCTACTTTCCTCCCACTTACTTCTTTCGAGAGAAACTCTTTCTCTAGAAAGGATCCATTCTTGGCAACAAAGATCTTGCCTTCGGATCTGAGGTAGAAGGTATACCCAATAGTTTCTTTAGGGTATCCTATGAAGACGCATTTTTCCGACTTGGGTTCGAGCTTTTCAGGTTGAAGTTTCTTGACATAAGCATCGCATCCCCAAACTTTTAGAAACGACAGCTTAGGTTTCTTCCCAAACCATAATTCAGACGGTGTCGTCTCAACGGATTTCGACGGAGCCCTATTTAAAGTGAATGCGGCAGTCTCTAAAGCATAGCCCCAAAAAGATAACGATAAATCGGTAAGAGACATCATAGATCGCACCATATCTAATAGAGTGCGATTACGACGTTCGGACACACCATTACGCTGAGGTGTTCCAGGCGGCGTGAGTTGTGAAACTATTCCACATTTTCTTAAGTGTGTGCCAAATTCGTGACTCAAGTATTCTCCTCCACGATCTGATCGTAGAAACTTGATTTTCCTGTCACGTTGATTCTCAACCTCACTCTGAAATTCCTTGAACTTTTCAAAGGTTTCAGACTTGTGTTTCATTAACTAGATATACCCATATCTACTCAAGTCATCAGTGAGGGTGAGAACATAACGATAGCCACCGCGAGCCTCAACACTCATTGGACCGCACACATCAGTATGTATGATTTCCAATAAGTTGGTTGCTCGCTCCATTGTTCCTGAGAACGGAGTCTTGGTCATTTTACCCATGAGGCATGGTTCGCACGTGTCAAATGATTCATAATCAAGAGACTCTAAAAGTCCATCTGCATGGAGCTTCTTCATGCGTTTGACACCTATGTGACTAAGGCGGCAGTGCCACAAGTATGTGGGACTATCATTATCAAACCTACATCTTTTGGTACTCACACTATGAACATGTGTAGCATTACGCTCGAGATTCATTAAGAATAAACCATTCACCATAGGAGCATGACCATAAAACATATCTCTCATATAAATAGAACAACCATTATTCTCGGATTTAAATGAGTAGCCATCTCGAATTAAACGAGATCCCGATACAATGTTCATGCTCAAAGATGGCACTAAATAACAATTATTGAGGTTCAAAACTAATCCCGTAGGTAAATGAAGAGGCAGTGTGCCGACGGCGATCACATCGACCTTGGAACCATTCCCGACGCGCATCGTCACCTCGTCCTTCGCCAGTCTCCGCTTATTCCGCAGCTCCTGCTTTGAGTTACAAATGTGAGCAACTGCACCGGTATCAAATACCCAAGAGCTACTACGAGTACTGGTAAGGTACACATCAATTACATGTATATCACATATACCTTTTGTTTTGCCGGCCTTCTTGTCCGCTAAGTATTTGGGGCAATTCCGCTTCCAGTGACCACTTCCCTTCCAATAAAAACACTCAGTCTCGGGCTTGGGTCCATTCTTTGGCTTCTTCCCGGCAGCTTGCTTACCGGGCGCGGCAACTTCCTTGCCGTCCTTCTTGAAGTTCTTTTTACCCTTACCCTTCTTGAACTTAGTGGTTTTATTCACCATCAACACTTAATGTTCCTTCTTGACTTCTACCTCTGCTGATTTCAGCATAGCAAATACTTCAGGAATGGTCTTTTCCATCCCCTGCATATTGAAGTTCATCACAAAGCTCTTGTAGCTCGGTGGAAGCGACTGAAGGATTTTGTCAATGACCGCGTCATCCGGGAGATTAACTCCCAGCTGAGTCAAGCGGTTATGCAACCCAGACATAGTGAGTATGTGCTCACTGATAGAACTGTTTTCCTCCATCTTACAGCTGAAGAATTTGTCGGAGACTTGATATCTTTCGACCCGGGCATGAGCTTGGAAAACCATTTTCAGCTCTTCGAACATCTCATATGCTCCGTGTCTCTCAAAACGTTTTTGGAGCCCCGGCTCTAAGCTGTAAAGCATGCCGCACTGAACGAGGGAGTAGTCATCGGTACGTGCCTGCCAAGCGTTCATAACGTCTTGTTCAGCAGGGAGCACAGGTGCGTCACCCAGCGGTGCTTGTAGGACATAATCTTTCTTGGCAGCTATGAGGATGATCCTCAGGTTCCGGACCCAGTCCGTGTAGTTGCTGCCATCGTCTTTCAGCTTGGTTTTCTCTAGGAACGCATTGAAGTTGAGGACTACGTTGGCCATTTGATCTACAAGACATATTGTAAAAAATTTAGACTAAGTTCATGATAATTAAGTTCATCTCATCAAATTATTTAATGAACTCCCACTTAGATAGACATCCCTCTTCTAGTCATCTAAGTATAACATGATCCGAGTTAACTAGGCCGTGTCCGATCACCACGTGAGACGGACTAGTCAAAGTTGGTGAACATCTTCATGTTGATCGTATCTTCTATACGACTCATGCTCGACCTTTCGGTCTTCTGTGTTCCGAGGCCATGTCTGTACATGCTAGGCTCGTCAAGTCAACCTAAGTGTTTGCATGTGTAAATCTGTCTTACACCCGTTGTATGTGAACGTTAGAATCTATCACACCCGATCATCACGTGGTGCTTCGAAACAACGAACTGTCGCAATGGTGCACAGTTACGGGGAACACTTCTTGAAATTATTTTGAGGGATCATCTTATTTACTACCGTCGTTCTAAGTAAACAAGATGCAAAAACATGATAAACATCACATGCAATCAAATAATAAACGTGACATGATATGGCCAATATCACATAGCTCCTTTGATCTCCATCTTGGGGCTCCATGATCATCTTGTGACCGGCTTGACACCATGATCTCCATCATCATGATCTCCATCAACGTGTCTCCATGAAGTTGCTCGCCAACTATTACTTCTACTACTATGGCTAACGCGTTTAGCAATAAAGTAAAGTAATTTACATGGCGTTTCTCAATGACACGCAGGTCATACAAAAAATAAAGACAACTCCTATGGCTCCTGCCGGTTGTCATACTCGTCGACATGGAAGTCGTGATTCCTATTACAATAGCATGAACATGTCATACATCACATATAGATCATTCATCATTCATCACAACTTTGGCCATATCATATCACAAAGCACTTGCTGCAAAAACAAGTCAGACGTCCTCTAATTGTTGTTGCAAGTTTTTTACGTGGCTGAATTAGGGTTCTAGCAAGAACGTCTTCTTACCTACATGAAAGCCACAACGTGATTTGTCAACTTCTATTTACCCTTCATAAGGACCCTGTTCATCGAATCCGCTCCAACTAAAGTGAGAGAGACAGACACCCGCCAGCCACCTTATGCAACTAGTGCATGTTAGTCGGTGGAACCGGTCTCACGTAAGCGTACGTGTAAGGTTGGTCCGGGCCGCTTCATCCCACAATACTGCTAAAGCAAGAAAAGACTAGTAGCGGCAAGAAAGTTGACAAATCTACGCCCACAACAAATTGTGTTCTACTCGCGCAAGAAGAACTATGCATAGACCTAGCTCATGATGCCACTGTTGGGGAACGTTGCAAAAAACAAAAAATTTCCTACGGTTTCACCAAGATCCATCTATGTGTTCATTTAGCAACGAGTGATTGGATTGCATCTACATACCTTTGTAGATCGCGAGCGGAAGCGTTCAAAGAACGGGGATGATGTAGTCGAACACGACGTGATCCAAATCACCGATGACCAAGCGCCGAACGGACGGCACCTCCGCGTTCAACACACGTACGGGACGGGAGACGTCTCCTCCTTCTTGATCCAGCAAGGGGGAAGGAGAGGTTGATGATGATCCAGCAGCACGACGGCGTCGTGGTGGATGCAGGGCGTCACAGTAGCAGGGCTTCGCCTATACTACGAGAGAGAGAGACGTAACGGGGAGAGAGGGAGGCGCCAGGGGCTGGTGTATGAAGTCCCTCCTCTCCCCCACTATATATATGAGGGCCAAGGGGGGTGGTGCGCCAGCCTAGGAGATCCAATCTCCTAGGTGCGGCAGCCAAGGGGAGGTTTCCCTCCCCCCCCCCCAAGGCACCTAGAGGTGCCTTCCACCATTGGGACTCTTCCCTTATGTGGAACCCTAGGCGCATGGGCTTTTGGCGCTGGTGCCCTTGGCCCATCTAGGCCAAGGAGCACCCCCTACAGCCCATGTGGCCCCCCGGGACAGGTGGCACCACCCGGTGGGCCCCCGGGACCCCTCCGGTGGTCCCGGTACAATACCGATAACCCCGAAACTTGTCCCGATGGCCGAAACAGCACTTCCTATATATAATTCTTTACCTCCGGACAATTCCGGAACTCCTCGTGACGTCCGGGATCTCATCCGGGACTCCGAACAACATTCGGGTTACTGCATATACATATCTTCACAACCCTAGCGTCACCGAACCTTAAGTGTGTAGACTCTACGGGTTCGGGAGACAAGCAGACATGACCGAGACGACTCTCCGGTCAATAACCAACAGCGGGATCTGGATACCCATGTTGGCTCCCACATGCCCCACGATGATTTCATCGGATGAACCACGATGTCGAGGATTCAATCAACCCCGTATACAATTCCCTTGTCAATCGGTATGTTACTTGCCCGAGATTCGATCGTCGGTATCCCAATACCTCGTTCAATCTCGTTACCGGCAAGTCACTTTACTCGTACCGTAATGCATGATCCCGTGACCAGACACTTGGTCACATTGAGCTCATTATGATGATGCATTACCGAGTGGGCCCAGTGATACCTCTCCGTCATACGGAGTGACAAATCCCAGTCTTGATCCGTGTCAACCCAACAGACACTTTTGGAGATATCCGTAGTATACCTTTATAGTCACCCAGTTACGTTGTGACGTTTGGTACACCCAAAGCACTCCTACGGTATCCGGGAGTTACACGATCTCATGGTCTAAGGAAAGGATACTTGACATTGGAAAAACTCTAGCAAACGAACCATACGATCTTATGCTATGTTTAGGATTGGGTCTTGTCCATCACATCATTCTCCTAATGATGTGATCTCGTTATCAATGACATCCAATGTCCATAGTCAGGAAACCATGACTATCTGTTGATTAACGAGCTAGTCAACTAGAGGCTTAGTAGGGACATGTTGGTGTCTATTATTCACACATGTATTACGATTTCCGGATGACACAATTATAGCATGAATAAAGACAATTATCATGAACAAGGAAATATAATAATAATGCTTTTAGTATTGCCTCTAGGGCATATTTCCAACACACTACACAATAAATTAGTTCATCACCATACAGATATGCAACAGAACAATAATTAAAGGACATTAAGTAGTGATCTATCACTAACCTGGAGCAGAATTAGATTTCCTTGTAGATTTACGTGATCTCGATTTCTAAACTTGTGAACGGACTTGAAGAAGTGATTAAGTGTGAAACATCCCCAGTTAAATTTCCGAAGGTTTTCAAGATCTGTAACGAGGTTGAGAAATTTCGAGTCCACATAATGTTGTGCTGTTGGTGCTAGAATAGTACCAATTGCGTACAGAATGAACCGCCTCAGGAAATCGCCGTCTGGGGCTTTGGAAGCTTGGATCGCCGTTTCAAGGTCAGAAATCAAAATTTGCCCATTGTTTGCATTGGCGGTAAACAATTCTGTGTCGGTTTGCATTTCCAGATGTGGCTCTATATCCTCCCCTTCTATCGGAATGCCAAATATACCTTGCACGTCCTCTTTTGTTATAGGAATTGGCGTTTTACCGATGGTAATGGATTGCGTGTCCATATCTATGCTCTTGGCTAGTCTAACCAACATTATGCGCCGTAGAGTCACTTCATGCATCTGGGTCAGACCGCCAAGACTGATTTCTGATATGATGTACTTTCTGTGGTCTTGTGACAACAGTTTCATGGTTTTTCCGAACCTTGTCTGCGAGCATACTAACTTCATATGACCATGCTTTTTGGCGAGTTCCTGTTACATGGCATTAAATATTATTGAGTACACATGAATTATGTGTACGAAACGATTGTACACAAACAGTAAATTACTTACCGCATCGGTAATTTCGGAGATGGGCTTTTCTCCATTATTAAGGTTTGCATCTGAAACTGACATTGCTGCCTCGTATGCAATGATAAAATCAGGCTCAATTAATCTGAACAAAATTGGAAAATGTATAACAAAATTAGCAGAGAATTAATTTTAACAAAATTAACTGGGTCATTTAACATATGATCCACTTATGGGTTTAAGCACAGAACCTATTTGGGTGCAAAACCTATGAGGGTTCAACAACTAAAGCATCGGCGGACAACGATTATAAAGAGTTATGATCAGCTAAGACCTTACCTCGGAGATGGTGCCACCGAGTAGATGGCCGCGGTTAGCGCGTCGGAAACTATAAGTGGCGGTATAGCGCGGTCGACGGCGCAAAGAAAAAACGGCACGTTCACGCGAGGAGGAGGCGGCGAGAAGAACACTGACGTCCGAGCCCTCAGATCACGTTGGCGGTGGGCGGCGACTGGTGGCCGCCGACTCCTGTATTCCGTGGGCGACTGGCGTCTCCGATCTCATCTTGCAGCGGTCGTGGGAGGTGCGGACGGCCCGGGTGGTTAGAATGCAGAGCTGTAATCGCGGGATTTAGGGAGGGGTGGGCCGCGTGAGTTATGTGAGATTTGGATAAATGATATAAAAAAATAAGAAAATCTTGTGAACTCGGTGTGGGGTTTATGGGGTTTAGGGTTTAGGGGTTTAGGGTTATTAGGGGTTTAGGGGTTTAGGGGTTTAGGGGTTTAGGGTTATCAGGGGTTAGGGTTATCAGGGTTTAGGGTTGAGTGTTTACATGCAAGCCCGGAAATGCGTGTGTCAGAGAACGTACTTGCATGTATATGTACTAATGATCCCAAACTTTCTTAATGGCATCCCATGACCACATAGAGAATGAATGCATAATGGTTTCCATGTTGGGCAAAATTTTGAATGTTTTTACGGTTTAGTGTGGGGGTGGGGTTAGGGTTATCAGGGTTTAGGGTTTAAGGGTTCTAGGGTTGACGGAACTATGTTTGTCTTACGGTGGACATAGCACACACACCGGACATTGGTGGAGCGTTGGTCTACAATGGATTCCCTCTGGTAGCATCGATCCGATCCGTTGACTAGCTCGGCCGACAAACTTCGTGCCACATAGAGCATGCATCCATCCACTGGACCGGATCGATGTTTGGTTGGTTTCATACAGGTGAGGAACCCAGCTAGTGCTTTCGGGGTGTTGACATGCTAGGCCGGAAATGTGCGTGTCAGAGATCGTACTTGCGTGTATAATCCCATAAATCTTTCATGGCATCCCATGACCACATAGAGAATGCATGCATAATGGTTTCCATGTGGGGCAAAAATTTGAATGTTTTTATGGTTTAGTGGGAGGGGTGGGGGGGTTTAGGGTTGTCAGGGTTTAGGGTTTAAGGGTTTTAGGGTTGACGGAGCAGACACACCGGACATTGATGGAGCGTTGGTCTACAATGGAGTCCCTCCTGTAGCATCAATCTGGTCCGTCAACTGGCTCGGCCGACATACTTCGTGCCACATAGAGCATGCATGCATCCACTGAACCGGATCAATGTTGGGTTGGTTTACATGTACATGTACAGGGACCCGAAATGCGCGTGTAAGAGATCGTACTTGCATGTGTAATCCCAAACTTTTTTCATGGCATCCCATGACCCCATAGAGAATGCATGCATAATGGTTTCCATGTGGGGCAAAAATTTGAATGTTTTTACGGTTTAGTGGGGGGGGGGTGGTTAGGGTTATCAGGGTTTAGGGTTTTAAGGGTTTTAGGGTTAACGGAACTATGTTTGTCTTACGGTGGATGTAGCACACACATCAGACATTGATGGAGCGTTGGTCTATAATGAATTCCCTCCGGTACCATCGATCCGGTCCGTTGACTGGCTCGGCCGACAAACTTCGTGCCACATAGAGCATGCATCCATCCACTGGACCGGATCGATGTTTGGTTGGTTTCATACAGGTGAGGAACCCAGCTAGTGCTTTTGGGGTGTTGACATGCTAGGCCGGAAATGTGCGTGTCAGAGATCGTACTTGCATGTATAATCCCAAAAATCTTTCATGGCATCCCATGATCACATAGAGAATGCATGCATAATGGTTTCCATGTGGGGCAAAAATTTGAATGTTTTTACGGTTTAGTGGGAGGGGTGGGGGTGTTTAGGGTTATCAGGGTTTAGGGTTTAAGGGTTTTAGGGTTGACGGAGCACACACACCGGACATTGATGGAGCGTTGGTCTACAATGGAGTCCCTCCTGTAGCATCGATCTGGTCCGTCGACTGGCTCGGCCGACATACTTCGTGCCACATAGAGCATGCATGCATCCACTGAACCGGATCAATGTTGGGTTGGTTTACATGTACATGTACAGGGACCCGAAATGCGCGTGTCAGAAATTGTACTTGCGTGTACATGTACCATCCGTTCCATCCACTGGCTGGGCCGACAACCTTCGTGCCACATTGTTCACATTGTCCAATTAACACTTTGTATAGATTTTTTTCGTAAAAAATGAACGAAATAATGCAACTAATCTCAATGTAACGTTTGGCATGTATCAAACCAAGTTGCCACTATTCCTTAGAAAAAAAAAGAACCCAGTTAGCCACTAATTGCGCCAAACATATCTCGTAATTACGAACGAAAATGGGTTGACAATTATATATGGAAATTCTTGGACTGAATTTATTGCTCTTCCTTTTTTAGAGAACAATAAGTTACAATGGTGGGCGGCTGGTTGGCACGGGCACGGCCATGGCTCGGGCTTGTGTCATATGTGGTTCGACCCGCGGTCAGTGCACATGTTTTCGAAGCCCCGAAAAGATCATGCTCGTTAATAAAAACTTGCATCGACGCGCATTACTTCAAAATAACTAATTAACCCTACAATCACGGATATAGACCTTCCCATTCTACCGCATATCTACCCTATCCTAACCACCCCCATCTACCTTGTTTCTCCTCACATAGCAATCGCCGGGATCGCGCCATCGCTTCTCAAGCGACCACGCCGACGCCGGATTAAAAAGGTCTCTTCCCGGGCTTCTCTCATCTTCGATTGCAGTGCTGATTATTTTTTCCATTGATTCGACCAACAAGTAATTTCCGAAGAGATTAGAAAATCCAGCTTTTGCCATAGTTGACTAGTTCTGTTGTGATTCGAGTACAGGATGTCATGCAAGAGCTTTTTGATTGATAGTTTGTACTAGTTGATCGTACGAACTTATTATGAATATTTTTTCACGGTCGTATTGTTTCGAATTAGTTGGATGAGGGTGTGGATACAGTTTTCATACTATGGGTATATGTGTTGCTGTAGGGACCATGGTCTCAGAGGCGCATAACAACCGTGCGGAATACGACAAGTCCTTGCATGAAGCGCGTCGGGAGATCGACTTGAAGGTGCAAAAGGATCGCACTGAGGTAGATAAGAAACTGAAAAAAGAACGTTCATACGTGGACAGGATGATAAAGGAGGAGCGTGAGGAGTTTTCCCTTAAGATGGCGAAGATGCGTCTTGAGATTGAAGAAAAGTATAAGAGGGACTGTGAGCACATGGAAAAAAAGTTTGTCTTAGGCTACAAGGAAATGCATCAAATGTTGCAGAAGGACCGGAAGCTTGTGGACAGTATTATACAGACAGAGCGAGTCAGGATGGATGGTTATGTGTTGCAGGCACGTGCGGATATGGACAGTAAGCTGCTACAGGAGCGGTCGGACATGGATTATAAGGCCATGCTGGAGAAGGTCCGCTTGGAAGGACATATGTTAGAAGACCGTGCGATCTCACGGCCACCCCGACAACATGTCTTCAATTATTCTCCCCCTGTAAGTATCTCGCACCGATTCTATATATTAAGGACCTACGTATTCTATGATATAAACATCTTCAATTTGTGGCAACCTTATGTCGGCGATTGTATGTAGGCTAAGCATCATGACACGGCACAGTCGCCATTCACTCGACACATTGCGATAGAGTCACCCGTTCAATGCCACATCAGTCCACCCCAACAACATATCGTCAATTCTCCCCTTGTAAGTACCTCGCAACGATGCATACCCAAGATATGGTATGACCTTTCAAAACTTGTGTGTAAACCCACTATCGACGTTTCATACGCAGGATAAGAAATCTGTGATGGCAGAGTCCCAGTCACACCACATGAAGTATACATTCCACAGAATAAGGTGAGAAGGTTTGAGATGACAGAATCCCCAGTCACTCCACATGAAGGATACATTCCATAAAAGCAGGTAACAACGCCGCAATGTTGCTATGCACATAAAAAGTTATGTTTGCCCCTTTACTCATTGAATGTATTAACTCTGATGTGAGATACTAGGTGCTGGTCATGGAATTTTTTGTTAGTAGGGATGATGAGATGTCACATGTCCCGAGAGCATACTTTGATGAACACCCGGCAGAAGTCAGAATTTTTGAACCCGCCAAAGTTACCTACGATCTCATTATGAGTGAAATGAGACATACTTTTGGTTGCAAACTGGGAGCAGAACTGTACTACTTCTTACCCGGGTCTGCGTGGAAGCTGCCAGAAGGAATGTTCTTGATTGCAGGACCAGATGATGTACAAAAAATGCTTTCTGATCTGAATGGCAGCAAGACATGTCACCTGTACATTGTGTACAATAGAACTACGGGTTGTTTTCCCGAGGATGACACTGATTCCGAGGTTCAAATTTTACATGTTACATGCATCTAGTTTATGCCTATGTCTTTTTTGAGTTCTTCCTAATACAATCCCTATGGTTTTCTACAGGAAGTGAGAATCCAAGAAATGGAGGGTCTTGCTAGAGAGTTGGCAGAGAAAGACCAAGAACAACTTAAGTTGTATGGTTACATTGATGTTAAAGAGAAAAAGATTGAAGCACGTGGGTCGTCGCCAAGCCCGACACAATCTCCAATGACGCAACGTAAGAGGTCACTGGATTTTGGCAGTGCAGAAGACAATATGGAGTAGGCTCAATTGTTTTTCAACCAGTTAAAGCTTCAAACCAGGATTATTTAGTTGCAAACAAACATTTTGTTTTCTGTTTCACACTATGTTCGCAATTATGGTACAATTTATTCATGAGACATTTCTTTGAACAACAATGCATGTGTTTTATGATCAATCATACAGTTGTTTCTGAGTTGTTTTTGAGATGGCATTGTGTCTAAAGAAGTTTCCATCTATAAAACATGGCACGCAGTCGCATCGGAATCGCGTATCACGCGAGAGGCGTGCGTCGCACGGGAGAGCGTCGCACGCGAGCTTGTTTTCGGGTAGAAATCATAACATATTTCGGATAGATAAAGTTCACGTCCGCCACCCGCGCATGCAAACCCACGTCGCCGCCATTCCCATGCATGCATGCCTCAGGCGCAGACAACGAGACGGCCCATCCGAATTAGGCCCATCCGAAGTAGGCCATTAGAACCCTCCCCCCACTCCACGTATTCCCCTCGCACTGTGGCCTCCCTCCCTCCATCGCCAGATCCCCCACTCGTCCCCCTCTGTCCGCCGCCCCTGCACGCCGTCGGCGACTCCACCCCCGCCGCCCCCGCGCCCCCCGAACGGGATCGGACGGATCCATCTCCTCAACCACCGCAGGACAACGCAGGTACCCCAGTTTCTGTTGACGTCTCAATGGTATCCATGCTGATAATGCTAGGTAGATCGACTGAGTGTAGCAATTTTGTGCCACCATCTGAAACTTGTGATGCTTGCTATTTTTCTTTTCTTTCTTAGCAGTAGCGCTCTACGCAGGAAACGCGCTGCAACAACGACCATAGTGGTAGCGCGCTTTGCGTGGAACCGCTACCACTATTCCTAGCCTACCGCCAACACGGTGGGATTTATAGTGGTAGCGCTTTTTGCTGCACATGCGCTACTGCTATAGTTGTAGCTATAGCGTGTTTTTTTGGAACGCGCTACTACAAAGTAGCAGTAGCGCCCTATTTTAACCAGCGCTACTGCTATATCTCTGTGTATAGGCTTTTTCCTACTAGTGGGAGTGGGGCCGGGCCGAGGACGGACCGGAGGCGGAGGCGGACGCGATGGGGCGGCGTCACGGCAGGCGGCGGCCTAGGTGGGGTGGAATCGGCGGCGGGGGCTGGATCTACGGCGGGGCGGCGTCGGAGAGCTGCGGCGGGGCGGTGGCCGAGCAGGGAGCTGCAGCGTGGCGGCGGTGGGCGGGTTGCGGGCGGGCGGTCGCGAAGCAGAAGGGGGGTGAAGTGGCGGTTGCTCGTTTGGCGGGCGACCGTGGTTTTACATCAGTTGTATCTCGTGATGTAAATTTGCATAACGAAGTTTTCAATTTTACATCTCTGGAAGGTGGTGGTCCAAATTTGTTTACATATAAATCGTCTATTGAAGGTGGTGACCAGGGTTTGAGCTCCGGAGAAAAAAGGGGTTCGTGCGCCAGAACCACCATGTCCCTGTTCTTCTTCCTCCTTCATTCTTCGGTCTGGGCCAGAGGGAGAGAGCGACCAAAGAGAGAGAGATAGGGAGAGCCGCGGCAAGCTAGGGTCTAGGGTTTAGCCCCAACACAAACCAAGATGGTTTCCTCCAGGGCAGAGCTATTTACACTGGGAGGAAGAGGTGCCTCTCCTAGCTGGTTTTTGCAGCGTTAGTTTGGGCACTCTGGACGACACCTAATAAGATGGTGATCGGGTGGATCGTCTTTCAACGGGCCTCTGAGTCCTTTAAATATCTTGTGTTCTTGCAGTACTGGCATCCGCTTTTAGGCAGTGAGATCGCAGCCAGCTGGGGCAGATGTTGGATGTGCTACTTGGCATGGCACATCGCCTCCGCTTCACCAGCGCCCCCATTATGTTGAGGCCACTTGGTGGTCTTTTTTCTGCTTTTCTTTTATGTTTTACTTGGGCTTGCTTTTGTTGAGGCCCTAGCAGTCTTTCTATTTTGGCCCTTTACTACTCGTTGTATGGATTTATTGATTGCTTTATTTATAAAGCAGACAAAAGCCTATTTCGAGAGTATTAATTTGGTAATAATTAAACATGGTGAGTATGTACTGTTGTGCTTGTGTCTAGATGTCAATTTAACTTTTCCTCGGAAATATTTGATAGACTTTGAATTGCTGCGTCAGATTGCAGACATGTGCTAAGATAAGCATGCCGACACATGTCGAGCAGGGCTAGAATACGAGACCGTAGAGTTTTCATTGAGAGCTTGGTAGCTGGTTACATCAGTTGTATCTCATGATGTAAATTTGCATCACGAAGTTTTTAATTTTACATCTCGGGAAGGTGGTGGTCCATATTTGTTTACATATAAATCATCTATTGAAGCAACGCCTTTTGCTCTCAAAACTCCAAAAGTTAGTTTTTTTTACATATGGATCGTCCATTGGAGATGCTCTTAGTTGAGAGCAAAGGGACATATTTGCATAGAGTTGTGTAGTTATGAGTACAGATCCATCCTCTCCAATCTGTAGTGTACGTGCCTGATCCAATGGCCCAATATCTTTTTCCTATTCTTCGACCGTAAGCTCTGTTTCTATACTAAGATATAACTCATCAAAGCTACGTACTGTGATGAAGATGAAGTGCCGAGGTAGGTAACAATCCAATAATTATGTATAATCAAATCCTAAATGCAAGGCACCTCATTACAGCCCATAGGCCATAGCCCGCCATACATAATAAGCACCGATCGATTGAGCAGCTAGTTTACAAGACGTGGTATTTCCATGGAATTCCCACACCTGCTAGCCACCATGATGAATCAATCATTTTGGAAAATGGCCACTCCATTGGCCGTGTTGGACATGAGAGGCATTGTGATATTTTCCGTAACAATGGTTGGCAATTGTAGGATTCTAATTCCCGTAAGGTCAGGTTTCAAAGAGTGATGGTTGGGTCATGTGTGCTCATTTTGTGCAGACTAGCTCGATCAGACATCCAAACGATCGTTGAAGCACGCCTCCAGGCTTTATGTTCTTGTGTTGTCCATCTCTATGTTTACTGCCACTTTGATGTGTACAACCAAGATGGACGGCCATGGAGCTTGTCTGGCTTGTAGTGCAAGGACTAGAGGGCTGCCGACAATTGCCTGGATGTCGCAAACATAATTAGCCTAAAACACACCATCATTAGTCTGTCTTTGAGCAGGCGTAACATAATTAGATATGTAGACTAAGCCAGGCTTACAAAATGGAGCGTCTCGCCGACAGCAATAGATGCATGGCCTTAGAGCATCTCAAGCCGTTAGTCTCTCAAGGGGCTCGAAAAATCGTCGTCAGGGGACGACCCGACGCTAAAATCGGTTTGAAATCGATCTGGTTCCCAGCCGCCGGCCCCAGGGTTGTCCCCAGAAGGCGTTTTTAAATGTTTTTTTGAAAAGAAATTTGTCTATAATTCAGCAAACGGGCATAAACCTCGGCGACTTAGACAGTTTTTAGCATAGCAAACTTAAAATCTACTTAAAAAACCCTTAAGGCTGCGACTACAGGAAGAACTCGCTGAACGCGGCGAAGTCGCCACCGTCGTCGTCGTCCTTCTCCTCCTTCACGCGGCCGCCCCTGCTGGACCCCTCCCCGGAGTCGCCCTAGCGGACCGGTGGCGGCGCGTCGTCGTCGCTGTGGAGAACGACAACGCCTCCCTTGTCGTGGCCACGGCGCCGAGCGGCGATCTCCTCTAGGGTGCGGCGCTGGCGCTCCAGCTCCAGCCGCGCCCAGTCCTCCTGCGCCCACTTCATGGCCGCGGCGTCGTCGAACCCTAGCTTCGTTGTTGACGGCGGCGAGACCTCGCTCCGTCTTGACCGCGGCGAGCCCAGGCTCCATCTTCGGCTTTACGAGGCGGGGAGGAGCCGAGGAGGAGGTGTGCCTGCCCTCGTTGATGATGATGCCGGCACTGCGGGTGCGCCGGCCGAGCGGCGTCTCCGCGGGCTCGGCCTTGACGTTGTAGAGCGCCGCCGAGCCGGGGGAGTGGGAGGAGGGGGGACCTTTAGTAACGACCTTTTAGTCCCGGTTCCGGAACCGGGACAAAAGGCCCTTTTTCTACTAGTTCTTATAAGAACTTCACGTGGCTGCTGCCTGGAGGTCCACCTTTAGTCCCGGTTGATAACACTAACCGGTACTAAAGGATTTTTTTTGATTTTTTTTTGAATTTTTTCCCGATTTTCAAATTTTTCAATTATTTTAACCTCTAATCTCTAATCACCCCTCATCACTACTCAATTTAATCTCTAATCACCCCTCATCATTCCAAATCATCTAACTTCCTAGACGGTCACCCATCCTCCCACTCCCCCAGCCTGAGCACGCTTAACTTCCGGATTCTATTCTCCCTCGTTTCCAGTCTGCACTTGTTGTTTTTCTGACAATAGTAAGATGTCAATCATATTAACCCTCAGGAGTTTAGTTTGAGCATTAAGTCACACATTTCACTGTTTGAGTTTGAAACTATTGTTCTAAAAAACAATAATTATTTAGTAACACTAATATTTCTTGAATAAGTAGTTTGACCGTTGTTTGACCATAGTTGACCATAGTTTGACCAGATTTGACCAAAATTCAAAAAAACTGAAATAATTATATAGTAACACTAATATTCTTGAATAATTATTTAGTAACACTAATACTTCTTGAATAAGAAGTTTGACCATAGTTTGACCAGATTTAACGAAAATTAAAAAAACTGAAATTTGAGCATAACTTTTTTTCCTTTTGGAATTTGAGGATTTTATAAATTTGCAAACAGGCCGTAGGCTGTCAAAATCGTATGCGAATTTTCGTGCTGAACATTTTGATATATTATACGTTTTTTTCTGACATCGTATGCAAAAGTTACAACCGTTTTACATTTTCCCTACACTTTTTGCAAAACATGTCCAAATTTAAGTTTTAAAATTTTCCTAACTAGTAGATGTAGTAACATAACTACATCTCGAAGAATTTTAACTTTTGAAGTTTTTATCATTTTCTTTTTCTTTTTACAAAACTGAAAAGGCGATACACAGGGAAGGGGTAGGATTTGAAAGTTGCACCACCTTTAATACCGGTTCGTGCCACGAACCGGTACTAATGCCTCAACCCCATTAGTACCGGTTCGTGGCACGAACCGGTACTAAAGGTACTTGCAACATGATTTCTCCCGTGATGCAAATGTAGAGGGAGCGAGGCTAGTATGTTAGCGATGGCAAAAAAAAGATTACTTGGCTGACGGATCGAACCTACAATGTCACGACCTGCCGGCCAGTTGAACTAGCAAGTGCAGTTCGCAAAAGAGCAGTGGAATGCCTTAATGATCAACTGAAACGCAGATCCCTTTTTTTTATTCAGAAAGCAAAACATTTTTTCAAAACCTGTTTTTTTTTTGTAATCCAACAAACAATTCAGAGCCCAACATTCTTTTCAAAACATGAACATTTTGTGCAAATTCCAAAACAAAGGTTGGAACACAAACAATTTTTGGAACACGTACATTTTTTGAAAACCAAAAACAAAATTTGAAAACACGAACAAAGAATTTGCAAACAATTTTTTAAACTATGGAACAAAATTTGAAAACATGAATACTTTTTTTTAAATGAACATTTTTTTAAAATTATGAACAATTTTTGGAAAAGCAAACATATTTTGAAA
Source organism: Triticum monococcum (assembly GCA_034509565.1). Classification (NCBI taxonomy): domain Eukaryota; kingdom Viridiplantae; phylum Streptophyta; class Magnoliopsida; order Poales; family Poaceae; genus Triticum; species Triticum monococcum. The sequence continues at coordinate 21,887,664 of CM067842.1, read as the reverse complement.
TATACAAATAAATTGAGAATGTGAACATTCTATTTGAAATGGGAATAATTTTCTGAAATTCCGAAACAAAATTTGCAAACATGAAAAAAATAATTTAATGCAGATATTTGTTTGAATTCCAGAACAAAATTTGAAGACACGAACAAAAAATTGCAAAAATAAATAAATCAAAACTTCCTAACAAATTTTTAAAAATGGGAAACATTTTTTAAATTTCCCAAAATCTGTTGAGAAAGAAAGTTGATTATAAAATAAAATAATTAAAGAAATAAAAGAGCAAAGAAAAGAAAAAAATTGAAAAATGAAAGAAACTAAAAGGAACAAAGAAAAATAACAGAAAAAAAGAAAAAAAAGGGTTAAAATACGGTCGGCAATCTTGTTGAAGGTTCTCGAAACCAGAAAAACCGGCTGCGAAACTCTTGATGGTACCCAAAACCGAAAAACGCTGCAACACATTAATGGGCCCGCCCATATCACCGCTAGACCAGCTCGCATGGGAAAGATCGACACTTCCACGCAGAATGCGTCTAATAGGATATTCCATGTCACCCTCCCAGCGAGAGAGGAGCTAACTGCGGCGAACAATCGGCCTCATGCACAGGAGCGGCTCCGAATGGGCCGGCCCATATATAGCGGAGAAAAATCGCACAAAAGAAGCGTGGCTGCTAGGATCAAATTTGACGTTGCAATAACTAACACGTGCTACTAGCCACTTCACCGTATGGCCAATTGTGATAGATGATAGCATGATAACACGATAATCACTCTAGCATCTTATGTACTGTAGCATAAAGATTATTCAACTGTTTCTAACACATTTCAAAAACAAGAACAAAATTTGGCAAATATGAAACAAAATTTGAATTTTAAATAGTTTTTGTATTACAGGAATGAAATTTAAAGTTTCTTCAGGTTTTCAAAATTTCTAAATAGTTTTAAAATTCGAACTTTTTAAAAATTTCAACTGTTTTTAAACATGGGGACATTTTTTGAAATTGCGAAGAAAATGTTGAAAACGCAAACATTTTCTGAAATTCCTAAATAAGTTTTGAAACACAACCATTTTCTTAAATTGTGAACAAAATTCAAAAACTAGAACATTTTGTGAAATTCATGAACATTTTCTAAAAATACATACATTTTTATGAAATATTGAATAAATTTTGAAAACAAGAACATTTCTTTAAATTGATGAAAAATTGTGAATAAATCTTGAAAAGAAGAAAAACATTTGAAACACGGACATTTCTTGTACTTACCGAAAAAGGATTTAGCCTCACACATCTTCTTTCTCTACATTCCATCTAACTTTTTGTTTGAAGCCATGGATAACTATCATAGAGATGAACTAGTACGGTAGGTGGACCATAAGTAACTGGGCATCATGAAGTCGTAAATGTAAGACATGATCCTTGCACTTTTCAGCCCCTATAAATAAAGAGCACTGATGGATCAGCTAATACATGTGACCTGCTATTTTCCAGGGAGTTACCGCTGTCTTGCGAGTCAGCATAATGAATCCTTTAGTAACAAAGCCACTTTGTTGGCTGTAGTCAGGCATGTGAGACATTGGGATCAGTTCTGTAAGAGTGACCGGCCTACACAAGATTTAGATTCCAGCAAGAACAAGGCTCATCCAACTATATAGTTTCTTTCCACTGAGAATTCTGTTCACATAGATGTGTGGATACCCAGTTTTGGTTACTATAGTATTACCATAAATGGGTAGTGCAGGTCCAAAGATCTGCTGCTGCGTTCACAGCAATTCAAGCTAAACCTGCTGTCTTCCTCCTACGGGCACAAATAGCTTTTGGTCTGGGTATCGAGGATGTTAACTTCCTCTCAGATAACAGGACACTTGCTCAACAAGGACAAAGCGCCGGATCTTCATGCCTGTCCAAGTCATTGGTCTTATAACTCTTTTTTTTTAATGGGTCCCAAAGCTCTGAAATGTCACTGACACTGTCCTGTTCCTCAATGGAATGAGCGTACTACTTCACGAAGACATTAATAAGACCGAACGGTTGATATCGAACGTGGCTAGCCAACAGCTAGGATCAGCTCAGAAGTTAGAGCTTCATTTTGTTGGAAAGATTCACTTCTTATCTTCTTAAAGCTCAGTTTAAACTGAGTTCAGTTAACTTATACAGGGGTCATATAAAGGACCAAATCTCTCCTTCGGCAGAAAAAAAATAATATGCTCCAATAATCTAATAGATCCCGAAACAGGCTTTAGCCTCGCTTTATATATATAAAGCAACACACCAAGGTGTAAAACTTGATAGATACAAGGAGGTCCTATGAAGGCGGCTACACATATGCTCCCATATACTCCCAATTCCAGAACCCATGTCGCCACCTTGTTTGTGCTTTTAAACATTTAACATTAAACTCTTATTCCCGGGTTATCAAGAATTGGATGTGTGGCTAGTGTTAGGAATAGCAACCTAGCATTTTTGAGAGGCCAAAGTCATCATATATGCAAGTATATGTGGGAGACCAAAAACCAAAATACAGAAAACCAAAGGGCATTATAAATATAACTCTATACCCCCCCACCCAACCACCCACCCACCTAAACTCATGGTGGATCCACAATGTTGAATTTGGAGAGGTAAAATTCATGTTGATCTCTAGTCCGGGCCTTCATAAAAAAGTCCGTCAGCTGTAACTCAAAAGTCACATACTGAAGAGCAATAACATGGTCCTGCTTGGTAAATTCATGCTTCACGGGGTTCCGCGCAATGCTGATAGCACATGTACTGTCTGAAAAGAGTGTGGTAGGTGTAGTAACAGAAACACCAAAATTCCTCAATAACCAGAATTGCAGTTTCAGGACCCAAAATTGCAGTTTCAAAGTTATACAACTAAACTAACATAACTTCAATAGTTTTGGAACATATGATGCATTTTACTCCACAACGCAGCATTGTTCAGCAGCTACAAACCAAGACTTAATCATTTCAAACTATCAAAGATGACGTTTTGACACATTTAAAAGCCCAATTGCTTTGCTAGACCAAGCAAATCGTACAATACAGTTAATATGAGGTAGCTAGTATTAATGTGGGTAATAAACAAGGTGAGTATATATTGTTGTGCTGACATCAAGTTGTCAATTAAACTTTTCCTGTGAAATATTTGACAGACTTATGAATTGCTACGTCAGATTGCACACATATGCTAAGATATATCCCCTCGTTTCTGCCCTATATGTCGAGCAGGGCTGGACCATGAGACCGTAGATTTTTCATTGAGAGCTTGGTAGCTGGTGACAAGTCGCATGCACGTTAGGATGATAAATCATTTGCAAGGTACAAACGCACAATCCGCATGTCGAAATGGGAGTAGGAGGCACTGGGATCTCTGTTGTAACAATAGTTACATCGACTTCTTTTCTTGTGGTCTACATGCATGATCGACGAGCTGCAGTTTGGTTTAGGAACTCAATGTGGTTGTGGCAGTTGAGCGTTCAATTCCTGTTCTAGGTGACTGCCCTCCCGCGGCCGGTTGCCATCGGGCCCGCCTATAGCTATTTTTTTTAAATAAAACATTTTTTTATTAATTTACAAAAATAATACATGGTTTAGATATATTTCATAAATAATACAGCGTCGGCTTGGGAAAGCCAACTAGAACTAATCGTCTTACTTGTAAATGATTAGTGTCCAGTCAGCTTATGGCCCGACCGACCAAGTCGGCTGAAGGAGTGCCTCTAGTCGGTCCTCCTTCAAGATGATTGAAGCTAATCATCTTACCCGTGGCCAATTAGTTTCAAATTGGCTTACCCTAACACAACAACTGCATGATACCAAATTTATGAGCAAATGGAACTACATTTTGGCCCATAATTTTATCCCAGCACCCTCGCTCGAGCCTGGCCTAATTTTCCGCAACACTTTTTTTATAATATATTCCCGGCAACCCTTTCCCGCCATCTTCTTTCCCGCCAACACTGCCTTTCCTGCCATCTTCTTGCCTGCCAACTTTTCTATTCCCGCCATCGTCTTTCCCGCCAACCCTTATGTTCCTGCCATCTTCTTTCCCACCACCCCTTCTATTCCCGCCATCTTCTTTCCCGCCAACACTGCCTTTCCTGCCATCTTCTTGCCTGCCAACCTTTCTATTCCCGCCATCGTCTTTCCCGCCAACCGTTATGTTCCTGCCATCTTCTTTCCCACCACCCCTTCTATTCCCGCCATCTTCTTTCCCTCCAACCCTTCTGTTCCCGCCATCTTCTTTCCCAACATATTTCTCTTCTCGACATATAAACCCCCACCCCCACCGCCCCTACAGAAAGGTTGGTAAGCAGTGGATTGTAGTCTCGTCAAGATGTCCCATTATCCTTTCGATCGTAGTTTCCACCTGAATTTGTCGAATGTCTTCTGATGTTAGCCAGCAATTTCAAGATAGACAATAGGATAGTTCAATGGGACGAATTCATCGGTAGTGACACCATACTGAATGAGTTGGGTCACACACTAAGTAGGTATGGGTGGCCTGCAAGGACCTTTGAGGAGATACGAAAAAAACTTCTCAGGTTGCATCGAAGGTGGAAGAAGCAACAACATAAGATTGCAACTTTCCTAAGGATTGCAGCAAAGCATACTTATTTATGGACTCACGACAGCAAAGACGAAGATGATATCTTCATGCCAAGACACTCGCATCGTTGAAGGGCAAGAGTGCCTCATCGTTGAAGGGCAAGGTGCCTCATCGTTAAAGGGAAAGAGTGATGCATCGACGGAGGATGACGATGATGTCTTCATGTAGTTTGTATGTTGTATTATTTAAGCTAAGTCGTACCATTTAATTCCGATGTACTTGTATCTTAACTATCTCTAGCAGTCTCTTCGGAAATGTAACTTGATTAACAATGCGAATGAATAGAAATATGTCTCTCGCCTACATAGGTAGAATATGTCTCTCGCATACATAGACAGATATATGTCTCTTAGCGGCTACATAGGTAGAAGTATGTCTCTCGCATACATAGATAGATATATGTCTCTCGCATACATAGATAGATATAGTGCTAGACAAGCATCAACCACGTCGTCCGCCACGTTGTGGAGGTGGTGGAGTCGGCGTCGACAACATATACCTGTGGGGTTCCCTAACGTTACGGGGAGGAAGCTCAGACCAGTCTTGGTCGTACTGTGTTTCCTGCGTGGGAGGTGGTGTAGGAGTCGAATACATGTCCATCCACTTGTCGTGCTGCGACAAGTAATCATGTGTGTTATGCCCCCACCTTCATGGTCACTATCCCACCCGGATCCTGACATAGATGTGTCATGTCCATACGCCATATATTTGTAGGACCCTGCTGGATGGAGGGAACATAAGTAATGACGAAATACGTACGCCCAATCGATATTGACAAGAATTAATATGAAGAAACAAACCTGTAGGCGGTGGTTGCATCACGAATCCTGGTGTGTGAGCTTGCTGCTGTGGGATCCGGCTGGTGCTACAACATCGAACTACCAGCCTGGTCAGGAGGAGGTGGTGGACGCGGTTCATGTCGGTGACGTGTGGGTTCGAGCTAACCAGTCGAGTGACGCGGCTGATGTTGGTGCATGGAGTGATGCGGGGGGTGTTGTAGGGGCTCGGCTCATTTGCACAGCCGAATTTATTGTTAGCTAACCGGACCTCAAACCTTGCTTCTTGATTACCAATGAGGACTACAATGTGTGACCTAGTTTTTTTTGCATCTTTTCTTCCATGTACTTCATAATCCTTTCACGGTAACGTGCGCTTGGGTTGTTCAAGATATGTTGCTCTGCTTTTTTACGTCTATCTCTGAAATACTTCATAGTGCCATAGAAAATACCCTCAACGATGCTTGCAAGTGGCAATACCCGGTTTCCTCTAAGGACAAACTTGTATGTTTCTGCAAGGTTGGTAGTCATGACACCATACCTTGCTTCATGTGTGCCATGCAGCAAAGACCACCTCTCCAGAGGCTCATGCTCTATCCACTGCTCGAAGGTTTTAATCGACCTCCCAAGCCTTCTCTTAATAACAGGTGGGTCAAATATAACGCCCTCGATGCGGCTATATCTCCCACGTGTCGAAGCACGACTTAGAGGCATAACCGCATTGAAAGCAATGTCGCAAGTGAGGTAATCTTCGCAAACAACCCATGTACATAAATAAAGGGGAAAGGTACATAGTTGGCTTACACTCGCCACGTCACACAAGTACATAAATAAGTCATTACATTCATCCATTACACTCAAGGTCCAACTACGGAACCAAAATGAAGATAAACCCCAAATGCAACATAGTCCCCGATCGCCCCAACTAGGCACCACTACTGATCATCTGGGAAAGACACGTAGTAACAACGAGAGTCTTCATCGAACTCCCACTTGATCTCGGTCATATCATCTGGAGCGGTATCATCGGTCCCTGCATCTGGTTTTGGAAGGAATCTGTGAGTCACGGGGACTCAGCAATCTCACACCCTCGCGATCAAGACTATTTAAGCTTATAGGAAGGGTAAAGGTATGATGTGGAGCTGCAGCAAGCGACTAGCATATATGGTGGCTAACATACGCAAAAGAGAGGGAGAAGAGAAGGCAAAGGCACGGTCGAACAACTATGATCAAGAAGTGATCCTAGAACAACCTACGTCAAACATTACCCCGACACCGTGTTCCCTTCCCGGACTTCGCCGAGAAGAGACCATCACGGTTACACACGCGGTTGGTGCATTTTAATTAAGTTAAGTTTCAGGTTATCTACAACCGGGCATTAACAAATTCCCATCTGCCCATAACCGTGGGCACGACTTTCGAAAGTTCAAATCCCTGCAGGGGTGTCCCAACTTAGCCCATCACAAGCTCTCACGGTCAACGAAGGATATTCCTTCTCCCAAGACAATCCGATCGGACTCGGCATCCCGGTTACAAGACATCCTCGACAATGGTAAAACAAGTCCAGCAACACCGCCCGAATGTGCCGACAAATCCCGATAGGAGCTGCACATATCTTGTTCTCAGGGCACATCGGATAAGCTAAGCGTACGGAAGCCAACGTAACCCAAGTTGCCAAGGGACAGCCCCGCACGATGCTCTGGGTTGGACCAACACTTAGAGAAGCACTGGCCCGGGGGTTTAAAATAAAGATGACCCTTGAGTCCACGAAACCCTAGGGAAAAAGGCTAGGTGGCGAATGGTAAAACCAAGGTTGAGCCTTGCGGGAGGAGTTTTATTCAAGGCAAACTGTCAAGGGGTTCCCATTATAACCCAACCGTGTAAGGAACGCAAAATCCGGAAATATAACACCGATCTGACGGGAACTAGGGCGGCAAGAGTGGAACAAAACACCAGGCATAAGGCTGAGCCTTCCACCCTTTACCAAGTATATAGGTGCATTAAGATAAACAAGATAATATAGTGATATCCCAACAAGAAAACATGTTCCAACATGGAACGATCTCCAATCTTCACCTGCAACTAGCAACGCTATAAAAGGGGCTGAGCAAAGCGGTAACAGCCAAACAACGGTTTGCTAGGACAAGGTGGGTTAGAGGTTTGACATGGCAATGTGGGAGGCATGATAAGCAAGTGGTAGGTATCGTAGCATAGGCATAGCAAAAGAGAGAGCATCTAGCAAGCAAAGATAGAAGTGATTTCGAGGGTATGGTCATCTTGCCTGCAAAGTTCTCAGAGTTGCCTTGATCCTCGTAAGCGTACTCAACGGGCTCCTCGTTCACGTACTCGTCTCCGGGCTCTACCCAAACAATAACAACAAGCAAAAGGAACAGAATCAACCACGTGCAATGTCAAGCAACATGATGCAAACATGGTATGATATGCGGGATGCGGTATGTGATGCATAGGCATGATTTGTAAAGAAATGGTTGAACCTGGCCTCAACTTGGAAAACCAAGAGTGCCACTGGAAAGGTGAGGTGATTTCGGTCGAAATTGATATAAAGATCACCGGAATCGGATGCACGGTTTGGAAATGACAAGCAAAACAAATATGGCACCGGTCTGCGATAATCAGCACGAGGCCCTCTAAATGCATCAAGAACAACATGCTACAACACTCCAACATGACAACAAAATACATGGCAGGGATCCACTCATGATGCTTGACAAAAGATGAACATTGAGCTATGGCTAATTCACTCAATAACATGTTCAAACAAGCATGGCAAAAATGCAGAAGATTACTGGTTTCAGACTTAGTGAAATTAACAAGAAGTCAGGAATTTATCATCAGGAAGCAATGTTTAGAGCACGATAACTACATGCTACAGGAACATATCATGGCAAGGCAAGGCATGGCATGAAGCTACTCATAGCATACAACAAAAGTCCCTTAGTGACAATGAGCCAAAAGGGATCAGAAAATACAATTGCAAGCATGTAAACATAGCAAAAAGATAAACAGATTCAGACTTAGTGAAAAACTAGAGCATGGCAAAACAGACATCAAGTAGGCATGTTTACGCTCGGTGCACTCACTACGAGGCATTGCATGACAAACTAAGCATACACCCAGCAAATAGACATGGCATAGAATCTAGACATGGCAAGAACAACAACATAGCATGCACGGATCAATAACAACAAGCTTGGCAAAATTGCAAAACATGTTAACAATCTGTCAGGAACATTTTATAGCAAAAGTAGAGCTTGATTTACTCAAGCTAGGGTGCTCCATAATTGCAAACAAAGACAAGGATGGATAGAGCACAACATTATCTACAAAACATCCTTACTGATCATGCTCAAAAGAGGCACGGATCACTAGGAAACAACATGAACATATGGCATAAAAATAATGATAGGGCAAGGACTTAGTGAAATTCTAAGTCTCTGAAATCAGCATCATTGAGTAAGCTACTTTGCATGCTTGTGCTAGTCACCACAAAGATCAGAAAAATACATGGCATACACCCCTGTAAAGATGGCATGGCATTCTTCAAAACACATGTAGAGCTCAGGATTATAGCATGCACACATTAATCATGGCAAAAATGACAAAAGTGCATTTGCTGAAACAGATCTGAAACTATCATCACATAGCCCACTTCCAATAGCATTTCGGGCATCAAGATGAGCTCAAATGAAAATGATGCAATGTGATTAAATGATGTACTTATCGAGATGAACATTTTGATATGCTACACGTGCGAATCGGAGCTACGATGGGGAAGTTATGATGCGACAAAGTATGCAAAAAAAGTTATTGGGGATTAGGGTTAGGGTCAACCGATCCAGATCTAGAGTTCGTCAGGCGCACGAACCGAGGCACTTCGGCGAGCTCGAAGAAGCGGCAGGGAGGCGAGGGAGAGGCGGATCCGGCCTCTCCCGACCGGATCTGGAGGCGGCCGGCAAGCTCCGACCACCGCGGGGCTGAACTGGAGGCGCGGGAGGTGATGCGGGCGCGGGGCAGCTGGACTGCGACGGCGGCGAGCTCCGACCGGCGAAGGTCAGCGCGGTGGCGGAGGGTTTCGGCGCCGGCGAGGGGAAGAGGAGCGGCGCGGGCGGATGGCGGGCGGCGTCGCGTGCCCGACGGGCTCCGAGGGCCGTCGCTGTGCCGCGCGGGCCTGGCGGCGGGGGAGGCCGGCGGTGCCACGTGGCAGCCCCTAAGTGGCTGCGGGCGGCGGCGGCTGCGGTGTCCGGCACGGCGGACATGTCTGACGCGGCGCGAGGAGATTTTCTAGGGTTAGGGGGTTGGAGAGACCGGAAAATTTCGGGGGAGACCTTTATATAGGTGTAGAGGGAGCTAGGAAGCTTCAAATGAGGTGCGGTTTGCGGCCACGCGATCGTGATCGAACGCTCTAGATGATGGAGGAGGCTTCGGTGGGTTTTTGGCCACTTTGGAGGAGTGTTGGGCTGCAACACACACGAGGCCTTTTCGATCCCTCGGTTAACCGTTGGAGTATCAACCGAAGTCCGAATGGTACGAAACTTGACATGCGGTCTACCGGTAGTAAACCAAGGCCGCATGACAAGTCTCGGTCCGATCCGAAAATGTTTAACACCCGCACACGAAAAGAGGTAGAAAGGGACACCGGAGGACATAGGAGCGCCGGAATGCAAAACGGACAACGGGGAAAATGCTCGAATGCATGAGACGAAGACGTATGCAAATGCAATGCACATGATGACATGATATGAGATGCATGACAAAGACAAAACACACAGAGACAAAAAACCCGACAATGAGGAAATAGAATAACTTAGTGCCGGAAACGGCAAGAGTTGGAATACAAATAAGGTAAATTACATCTGGGCTGTTACAACACTCCACCACTACGAAAGGATCTTGTCCCGAGATCTAGGACTGAAAAAAACTCCGGGTACTCAGAACGGAGGTGATCCTCGCGTTCGCAGGTGGCTTCACGGTCGGAATGATGTGACCACTTAACTTTGAGGAATTTGATAGACTTGTTGCGAGTCTTGCGCTCAGTTTCTTCAAGAATAGCAACTGGGTGCTCATCATAATACAGGTCTTCTTGGAGATCAATGTCTTCGAAGTTGACGGTGCAGTGAGGGGTCTTGAAGCACTTGCAGAGTTGAGACACGTGAAACACGTCGTGCACGTTTGCAAAGTTGGAGGGGAGCTCAAGTTGATAGGCGAGATCGCCTCTCTTGCTGGCGATCTTGAAAGGACCCGTGTATCTAGGGGCAAGCTTCCCTTTGATACCGAAGTGACGAGTACCTTTCATTGGAGAGACGCGGAGGTAGACATGGTCTCCGATCTCGAAAGCCAAATCACGATGTTTGCTATCATAGTAACTCTTCTGGCGCGATTGCACGGCTTTGAGATTATCACGAATGACTTTGCACATCTCTTCTACCTCTGTGATCAAGTCATTGCCAAGAAGTTGACGTTCACCACTCTCTGACCAGTTAAGAGGAGTATGACCCTTGCTGCCATCGAGAATTTCGAATGGGGCCTTGCCCAAACTCGCTTGGAAGTAGTTGTTGTAGGAGAACTCGGCATATGGAAGACAATCTTCCCACTTCATACCGAAAGAGATGACGCAAGCCCTGAGCATATCTTCAAGAATTTGATTAACTCGCTCGACTTGGCCACTAGTTTGAGGATGAAAAGCTGTGCTGAAACAGATGTTGGTGCCCATGGCCTTCTGAAAGGAATCCCAGAACTTAGAGGTAAAGATGCTGCCACGATCTGAAGAGATCAACTGCGGAATGCCGTGCAGAGAGACAATCCGGGAGGTATATAGCTCTGCTAATTGAGCTGCTGTGATAGATTCTTTGATAGGAAGGAAATGAGCCACTTTAGCGAGTTTGTCGATGACAACGAAGATAGCATCATTGCCACGCTTGGACTTGGGAAATCCTGTCACGAAGTCCATCTCAATGTGGTCAAACTTCCATTCTGGAATGGCAAGAGGTTGGAGGAGACTAGCTGGTCGTTGGTATTCTGCTTTCACTCTTCTGCAGACATCACATTCATTCACGAACTGAGCAATCTCGCGCTTCATTCGTGTCCACCAATACGACTGCTTGAGGTCATGGTACATCTTTGTACTTCCAGGGTGGATAGAGAGGAGTGAATTGTGAGCCTCGTTCATAATGACTTGATGAAGGTCATCTTTAGGCACAACAATGTGATCCTTGAAGAATAGAGTATCCTTGTCATCAAGACGATAGCACTTGTACTTGGGTTGACTCTTGGCAATCCCAATCTTCACCTTCTTCACCATAGCACCAAGAAGTTGAGCCTCGCGAATCTGATGTTCCAAAGTAGGAGAGACTTGGAGGTTGGCGAGGAAACCTTGAGGAACCACTTGCGGGTTGAGTTTGCGGAAAGCTTCACAATGCTTGGGTTGGTAAGGCTTGAGAATCAGATTGTTGCAGTAAGCCTTCCTGCTCAATGCGTTAGCAATTACATTGGCCTTGCCTGGAGTATATTCGATACTTGAATTATACTCTTGAATCATTTCGACCCAACGAGTCTGCCTGAGGTTGAGATTAGGCTGAGTGAAGATGTACTTGAGACCCTTGTGGTCAGTGAAGATGTCCACTTTTCTTCCCAATAAGAGATGTCTCCAAGTTAAAAGAGCATGAACAACTGCCGCCAACTCGAGGTCATGAGTGGGGTAGTTCTTTTCGTTGGGCTTCAACTGGCGAGAGGTATAGGCCACAACTTTCTTCTCCTGCATCAACACTGCACCAAGACCTTGAAGGGAAGTGTCGGTGTCAAAACCGGCGGATCTCGGGTAGGGGGTCCCGAACTGTGCGTCTAGGCCGGATGGTAACAGGAGGCAGGGGACGCGAAGTTTTACCCAGGTTCGGGCCCTCTTGATGGAGGTAAAACCCTACGTCTTGCTTGATTAATATTGATGATATGGGTAGTACAAGAGTAGATCTACCACGAGATCAGAGATGCTAAACCCTAGAAGCTAGCCTATGGTATGATTGTATGTTGTGATTGTTGTCCTACGGACTAAAACCCTTCGGTTTATATAGACACCGGAGAGGGTTAGGGTTACACAAGGTCGGTTACAAAGGAGGAGATATCCATATCCGTATTGCCTAGCTTGCCTTCCACGCCAAGTAGAGTCCCATCCGGACACGAGACAAAGTCTTCAATCTTGTATCTTCATAGTCTAACAGTCCAGCCAATGGAGATAGTCCGACTGTCCGGAGACCCCCTTATCCAGGACTCCCTCAGTAGCCCCTGAACCAGGCTTCAATGACGATGAGTCCGGCACGCAGTATTGTCTTCGGCATTGCAAGGCGGGTTCCTTCACCGAATACATCACAGAAGTATTTGAATACGAGGATAGTGTCTGACCCTGCAAAATAAGTTCCACATACCGCCGTAGAGAGAATAATATTTTCGCAAATCCAATTCGCTAACTCATTTTGGTAGCATGACGTTGTGTCATGGCCCGGCGATTATTCGAACCGTTTTTCTTCAACCAGCTCCACACATAACGCGAGGCGGTTTCTAGACACGTCTTGCCGAAGCGGAGAACGTGTTCCCCCAATTACGGGATTCTCATTAATGCGGTCGTGGGTAACCCAACCGTGTCTAGGACTCCTAGATTATAGGCAAGTCCTAAACGGCTACGGAGAGGACACTTGATATTAACCCTCTTTATAAAGGGACAAGGTTTTCGCTTTTTCCCTCTCATGCTCTATCGAACCCTTCCCCTGCCTCGAGTTCTAACACCCAAAGCCAAGGTTAGGTGCTCCGAATCTTCAATCATGTCCGGATCCAGCCTTGAAGGCCGATGGATGCCCTCCTCCGTTACGGAAGAGGACATTAAGAAGTTGAGGGAGGCCAGATACCTGACCGCCGAGGTTTCGCATCGGCTGCCTGCTTGAGGGCTGATCGTCCCTACTCCCGAACCCAACGAGAACGTCGTGTTCGTCTCCCACTTGCTCCGAGGTCTAGGCCTCACTCTGGATCCCTTCGTCAGGGGTTTGATGTTCTATTACGGGCTAGATTTCCATGATCTAGCTCTGGACTCCTTTCTCCACATCTCGACATTTATTGTCGTGTGCGAGGCCTTCCTTCGCATTACCCCTCACTTCGGCTTGTGGCTCAAGACCTTTGAAGTGAAGACGAAGATGATCGAGGGGCAATATGCAGCGTGCGGAGGTGCATCAATAGGCAAGATGGTAGGAGCTCCATGGCCGAAAGGTTCCTTCCCAGAGGTGCCCGAATTATCGCAGCGGGAGTGGTATTACGTCACAGCTCCCAGAAGCGCCAAGTGGGCAGCTGCCCCCGCTTTTTGCTCGGGCCCCCCACCACAACTGATGTCATGGATTAGCAGAGGTCTGAGTTGGGGTCCAGCCAAGGACGTGCCTATACTGCAAAGCCGCATCCGAGATCTCTTCGAAGGAGATTTTAATTTGGTTGCGGTAATACAAGTTATGCTGGTTCATCAAGTCCAGCCTTGCAAATGCCGGCCCCTTTGCTTGTGGGAGTTCAACCCATAGGGACCACGTGCCATTCAAAGTTTCCTCGGCCTGGCGCATGAGGAGATGTACAAGTCATTCTTCGGACCTCAAGTAGAGTGTCCGGACATTACCGAGGACGTGGGCCTGAGCAGTAACCGCCCCGCCGAACAAGTAAGAAATCCTCTGGCCGAACACACTGTCTTTTATTCGTCACGAAGTTATTTTTGAGAGTTTTCTTTTTTGACCGGGACTGGCTAACAAAGGCGAAGATGATTCGGTGTTTGGCCCCCCTCCCTGAGGGTTTGGAAAACCCGGTATTGGAAAAGATGCTCGAGGTCGCACCTTGCCCGGAGCCCTTGAAGGAAGATATCGGGGGGGGGGGCGATAATACGGGCGGACGCGGGCCCCCATCGATGCCCGTTCCAACCGAGGGAATGAGCGTCTCCATGAAGGAGGACAACCGGGGGAGGAAAAGGACTGCTTCAGAGGATCCGGAAGTCGAAGCCTCCAAACGGGAGAACAAGTCTCCCACAGAGGGTCCTGCCTCGGGGGGTGCTTTTGCCGCACAAAGTCCGTGGGGGGATCAGCCCTCCAACGAGTCATAAGTGATCCAAAATACTTTAATAGTAAAGGTATGCTATTTTTTCTGAGAAAATAACCACCGCATATATCTTGCAGTTTGGGCCTTAGCCCCTCTCAGCTGAGTTCGTCTTCGGGGGATCTTCTTCTAGAGATGATGGAGAGCGAAACGCCTCCCCCGGACTTCTCCGCTCAAGATGCGGGCGACCCCGAAGTGTCGTCACGGAGGGCCTCTCCGGATCCGGTGAGGCCAGAAGATAATCCCATAGACCCCCGAAGTCCCCAGCGTCCGGCTCCCGAAGAGAGCAGCCAAAAGAGTCCGGCACCGTCTGGTGTGCGGTCGGACGTTCTGAGGGAGTTGGTGGGGCGAGTGGCCATCTCAGAAGAACACCGTATGCTAATGAATACGGTGATGGAGAGAATCTCGTCCGCTGAAAGCGGATTACATGAAGCTTTTATGAGTCTACTGACAGACTTTGAGGTACGTGAGATAATATGTGATAGTACTGCACATGTTAGGTGTGCCCTATGTAGATAGTAGCCCCTGAGACTCTGGTTGTCGTCGAGAACGGCGGCGAATAGAGGATCACATTCTCAGGCAATAACCAGACTGCCCCAATGTGCAGGTGGTGGAAGCTCCGGTGGCTAGCCGGACTAGTGAGTTTGCCAAATTAAAACGACAACTGGATGCGGCAGACGCCGACATCGAGCTTGTTAACAAGAGGCTTGACGAGGCACAGGGTAAGTGTTATTATCTGGTGAACGCCACATAGTAAGAGCAGCATGATGCCAATATCTTTAATATTTTGTGACTGCAGATGGAGCTGCCACCGTGGAAACCTTGCGGGCAGAACTTGCCCGAGCCAAGGAACAAGCGAGGATTAGTAATACGGCTTCTTTGAAGGCGGCCGAAGAGTTGAAAGCCGAGAAGGCCGCACATTGCGAGAGCCAAGAGAAGATGTCCAAGATGGCCGTAGAATTAAAAGACACTGCGGACCGTTGCCGGGTCCTTGAAAAAGAAAACCGAGCGAAGGCAACGGACCTTGAGAAGGCCACGGCGGCGGACAAAGACACCCGCTCTGCTATGAGAGCAAAGAAGGAGGAGCTGCGGGAAGCCGGGGATATTGTGGCTGGGAAACCCTTCATGTTACGGAGGAAGTTCGGAGATCCACGGTATGCCCCTCTGGATCGGCTGTGGAATTCGGCAGATGCGTATATGGATTTGGTGGGGAGTGCTGCCGATGCGGCCAAGTACTTCCAAGGTCAGACAGATCGTGAAGTGGACAAGCTGTTCTGGTCGCAATTCCACGATCCAGAGCGTCCACTTTCATTGACTGACCAGCTAGCCGAATGGGCCGAACTGAATAGGTTGTCCGGACTCGCCATGAGGTCTGTTGTGGATCAGCTATGGTCGGAAAAGCCAAAGCCGAACAACTATTTTAGCTTAGTGCAGCAGTTCCTTGGTGCGGTGCCGCGCATTAATGCGATGAAGAGGTCGGCGTGCATAGAAGGCTCGCAGATGGCCCTTGCCCGTGTTAAAGCATACTGGGCGGAGATGGACGCTACCACTGTTGCAGCGCAGGGTTCGGCCATAGGTCGAGTGGTTGCCGAGCATTATTTCAAGGAGGTTCTCGAGGGTGCTCGTTTGATAGAGGCCCAGTGCTCAAAAAATATTATGTTTGTATGATATGTATTCTCATTGTAAACACAATGCTTTTATGAAGTTTTTATAAGGCTATGTTTATACTTTTGCCTGAAAGTAGTATGATGCCTCCTGTGCGGCCGTTTATGTATACATGTGTATAACCTGAAAGATTGCAGCCGTCGGCTTCAACCCCCACGCATATAATGCGGAGGTGCTCGCAAAAAATGCGTGTTCACACTTAACCCAACGTCTTGGTCCTATTAAGGAGGTGATAGCGTAGCGAACGAGGCAACCGGACTATAATGCTTTAACACTTTCACTTAGCCATAGGAGTTTGACAGTGGGGCTACTAGATAGCCCCTTGTGGCTCCGCACTCTCCCGATCGCGGGGTGCGTACATGCCTGGCAGGAAAACAGCCCTTCGTTAAGGCGGAGGAATTCTAACATTCCGATAGGTCATCGAGTGGTTGACCAGTCTCACGCTATATCATGACAGTCAGTTTTCGGCTTTCTCTACTGAGGTGCTCGTCCGGATGAACCTGGGCACAATCGCAGTAGTTCTCCTGGTGCTACCTTAGCCGATAAAGCGGAACGTAAGGCACCAAAACACAGGAGCCGGGCAAACCCAACATTTGACCAAAGACAATGATTCGGAGCTGATGCATATAAGGCCAAACTCGTGACGCCGAACACTCCCTAAGGTATTCGGTCTTTATGGTATAAACCGGGCCTACATAGTGCCCTTTGTAAGAAGCCCCTTGTGTCCAGTTATGTGCATTATTCTGATGTGAACACATGCCAAGACGTCAGCATCCTTCTCAACTGTGCTGAGAATTCAGTGGATATGTATCAACAAGAGACAGTAAAAAAAGTTTATGCAGGGTCTTAATCTAAAAAGAATCCTTGCAATGGGTCCCTGCTGCATGTCTGCGCCTGTGTCTCCGTTGTGCCGTATCCTGGACGGGTGTAGCACGATGATCATCTGTAAAAGAGAGGAACTTAGGTGAAAAAGTTGTCGTGCAAAAGGATAGTTTTTAAAGAAACCATGTATAATTCAAGATGAGTAAAAATTGCCACTTGTGTGCGCGTGTTGAGCCCCTTGTATTTGTAATAGGGGTGCGACCATTGATCCGATATGAATTACATATAGCTGCGCCGGACTCGCCTAACTGTGTCCGAGGTCTTGACGACCTGATAAATGCTTTAGTTGGTCAAGTCGTTATTAGTGTGCGGCTGTGAATGCAGCCGCACTCTCTTCGGCGTGCAAAGATCGCTTAATACTTCCGTTCACTATAATGATGCCACGTGGGCCAGGCATCTTGAGTGTGAGGGAAGCGTAGTGCGGTATTGCATTAAAGCGAATGAAAGCTTCGCGTCCGAGTAGTGCTTGATAGCCACTTTGGAACGGAGCGATGTGGAAGGTTAGATGTTCGCTACGGAAGTTATCGGGGAAGCCGAATATAACCTTTAGTAGCAGGGAGCCCGTGCAATGAGCCCCTGGGCCTGGCGTTACTCCTCTAAAGGTACTATTGCTTTGGCAAATTTTTGTTGGGTCTATCCCCATTTCGCGGATTGTGTCCTGGTATATCATGTTTAGACTGCTGCCACCGTCCATCAGGAGTCGTGTGAAGTGGTATTCGTCAATTATTGGGTCTAATACCAGGGCAGCCCATCCTGCACGCCGGATACTTACTGAGTAATCACGATGGTCGAAAGTGATCGGTTGAGACGACCAGTGGCAGGACTCCGCGGTGATAGGCCCTTGGTCATATTTTTCTGGGAGTGCCGTTTTGTTTCTTCCTTTGATCACGTGTAACACGTTTACTGTTTTGACTTCTGGTGGAAATTTCTTTTGTTCCCCAGTGTCTTGCTTGAGAGGATCATCCTCGTCTTCGCTTGGTGTATCCTCCCCCTTGTGTACGGCGTTGAGCTTGCCGGACTGCTTGAAGACCCAACATTCTCTGTGGGTATGATTAGCGGGTTTACCAGAGGTTCTATGGATCTGACATATTTGGTCCAGAATTTTGTTTAGGCTAGACAGTTCGTCTCTGGTGCCTTAAGAGGGCGGCTTTTGCTGACCTGGCCGAGAGCTTTTGAATCCAGCGTTTACTGCCGTGCTCTTCATGTTGTCTTCTTTATTCCGGCGTTTGGTATTGCTATTGCGCCGTGATTTCCCGTTTCCATCTCTAACTTCAGATGTACTGGGGTTGCTGGTGCTACATCTGGTTAGCCAGTTGTCCTCACCCGCGCAAAAGCGGGTCATGAGGCTTGTTAATGCTGCCATTTTTCTCGGCTTTTCTTGGCCGAGGTGTCTGGCAAGCCATTCGTCACGGACGCTATGCTTAAAAGCTGCCAAGGCTTCGGTGTCCGGATAGTCGACAATTTGGTTCTTTTTAGTAAGAAACATGTTCCAAAGTTTTCGGGCTGGCTCTCCGGGCTATTGAGTTATATGACTCAAATCATCCGCGTCCGGAGGTCGGACATAAGTCCCTTGAAAATTTTCCCGAAAAGCGTCTTCGAGCTCTTCCCAGCTTCCAATGGAGTTTTCGGGGAGGCTTTTAAGCCAGTGGCGAGCTGGCCCTTTGAGCTTGAGGGGTAAGTACTTGATGGCGTGGAGATCATCTCCTCGAGCCATATGGATATGGAGGATATAGTCCTCAATCCAGACCCCAGGGTATGTTGTTCCGTCGTATGCCTCAATGTTTACGGGTTTGAATCCCTCTGGAAATTCATGGTCCAGCACCTCATCGGTGAAACATAGGGGGTATGTGGTGTTGGAAATATGCCCTAGAGGCAATAATAAATAAGTTATTATTATATTTCCCTGTTCATGATAATCGTTTATTATCCATGCTAGAATTGTATTGATAGGAAACTCAGATACATGTGTGGATACATAGACAACACCATGTCCCTAGTAAGCCTCTAGTTGACTAGCTCGTTGATCAATAGATGGTTACGGTTTCCTGACCATGGACATTGGATGTCATTGATAACGGGATCACATCATTAGGAGAATGATGTGATGGACAAGACCCAATCCTAAGCATAGCACAAAGATCGTGTAGTTCGTATGCTAAAGCTTTTCTAATGTCAAGTATCATTTCCTTAGACCATGAGATTGTACAACTCCCGGATACCGTAGGAATGCTTTGGGTGTACCAAATGTCACAACGTAACTGGGTGACTATAAAGGTGCACTACAGTTATCTCCGAAAGTGTCTGTTGGGTTGGCACGAATCGAGACTAGGATTTGTCACTCCGTGTAAGCGGAGAGGTATCTCTGGGCCCACTCGGTAGGACATCATCATAATGTGCACAATGTGATCATGGAGTTGATCACGGGATGATGTGTTACGGAACGAGTAACGAGACTTGCCGGTAACGAGATTGAACAAGGTATAGGGATACCGACGATCGAATCTCGGGCAAATACAATACCGCTAGACAAAGGGAATTGTATACGGGATTGATTAAGTCCTTGACATCGTGGTTCATCCGATGAGATCATCGTGGAACATGTGGGAGGCAACATGGGTATCCAGATCCCGCTGTTGGTTATTGACCGAAGAACGTCTCGGTCATGTCTGCATGTCTCCCGAACCCGTAGGGTCTACACACTTAAGGTTCGATGACGCTAGGGTTATAAAGGAAGTTAGTATGTGGTTACCGAATGTTGTTCGGAGTCCCGGATGAGATCCCGGACGTCACGAGGAGTTCCGGAATAGTCCGGAGGTAAAGATTTATATATGGGAAGTCCTGTTTTGGTCACCGGAAGAGTTTCGGGGTTTATCGGTAATGTACCGGGACCACCGGGAGGGTCCCGGGGGTCCACCAAGTGGGGCCACCAACCCCGGAGGCTTGCATGGGCCAAGAGTGGTGAGGGACCAGCCCCTAAGTGGGCTGGTGCGCCTCCCACAAGGCCCAAGGGGCAGCTAGGAGGAAAAAGGAGGAAACCCTAGGCTTAGATGGGCCTAAGGCCCACCCTAGGGGGCGCCTCCCTCTCTCCCCCTCTTGGCCGCCCCTTGTTTCCCATCTAGGGCTGCCGCCCCCCCTAGGGGTGGGAACCCTAGAGGGGGCGCACCCTCCTCCCTCTCCCCTATATATAGTGAGGCTTGGGGCTGCCCATGACACGCGATTCGATCTCTCGTTGGTGCAGCCCTGCATCTCTTCTTCCTCCTCTCCCATGGTGCTTGGCGAAGCCCTGCAGGATTGCCGCGCTCCTCCACCACCACCATGCCATTGTGCTGCTGCTGGATGGAGTCTACCTCAACCTCTCCCTCTCTCCTTGCTGGATCAAGGCGTGGGAGACGTCACCGGGCTGTACGTGTGTTGAACGCGGAGGTGCCGTCCGTTCGGCACTAGGATCATCGGTGATTTGAATCACGACGAGTACGACTCCATCAACCCCGTTCACTTGAACGCTTCCGCTTAGCGATCTACAAGGGTATGTAGATGAACTCTCCTTCCCCTTGTTGCTAGTCTCTCCATAGATAGATCTTGGTGACACGTAGGAAAATTTTGAATTTCTGCTACGTTCCCCAACAGTGGCATCATGAGCTAGGTCTATTGCGTAGATTCTATGCACGAGTAGAACACAAAGTAGTTGTGGGCGTTGATTTTGTTCAATATGCTTGCCGTTACTAGTCTTATCTTGATTCGGCGGCATCGTGGGATGAAGCGGCCCGGACCAACCTTACACGTACTCTTACGTGAGACCGGTTCCACGACAAACATGCACTAGTTGCATAAGGTGGCTGGCGGGTGTCTGTCTCTCTCACTTTAGTCGGATCGGATTCGATGAAAAGGGTCCTTATGAAGGGTAAATAGCAATTGGCATATCACGTTGTCGTTTTGCGTAGGTAAGAAACGTTCTTGCTAGAAACTCATAGCAGCCACGTAAAACATGCAAACAACAATTAGAGGACGTCTAACTTGTTTTTGCAGGGTATGCTATGTGATGTGATATGGCCAAAAGGATATGATGAATGATATATGTGATGTATGAGATTGATCATGTTCTTGTAATAGGAATCACGACTTGCATGTCGATGAGTATGACAACCGGCAGGAGCCATAGGAGTTGTCTTAATTTATTTATGACCTGCGTGTCAACATAAACATCATGTAATTACTTTACTTTATTGCTAACCGTTAGCTGTAGTAGTAGAAGTAATAGTTGACGAGACAACTTCAAGAAGACACGATGATGGAGATCATGGTGTCATGGCGGTGACAAGATGATCGTGGAGCCTTATAGATGGAGATCAAAGGAGCTATATGATATTGGCCATATCATGTCACTATTATTTGATTGCATGTGATGTTTATCATGTTTATACATCTTATTTGCTTAGAACAACGGTAGTAAATAAGATGATCCCTCTTTAAAATTTCAAGAAAGTGTTTCCCCTAACTGTGCACCATTGCGACAGTTCGTTGTTTCAAAGCACCACGTGATGATCGGGTGTTTGATCCTAACGTTCACATACAATGGGTGTAAGACAGATTTACACACGCGAAACACTTAGGTTGACTTGACGAGCCTGGCATGTGTACAGACATGGCCTCGGAACACAGAAGACCGAAAGGTCGAGCATGAGTCGTATGGTAGATACGATCAACATGAAGATGTTCACCGATGATGACTAGTCCGTCTCACGTGATGATCGGACACGGCCTAGTTGACTCAGATCATGTAATCACTTAGATAACTAGAGGGATGTCTATCTGAGTGGGAGTGCATAAGATGAACTTAATTATCCTGAACATAGTCAAAAGGATTTTGCAAATTATGTCGTAGCTCGCGCTTCAGTTCTACTGTTTAGATATGTTCCTAGAGAAAATTTAGTTGAAAGTTGATAGTAGCAATTATGCAGACTAGGTCCGTAAACTGAGGATTGTCCTCATTGCTTCATAGAAGGCTTATGTCCTTAATGTACCGCTCAGTGTGCTGAACCTCGAACATTGTCTGTGGATGTTGCGAACATCTGACATACACGTTTTGATAACTACATGATAGTTCAGTTAAATGGTTTAGAGTTGAGGCACCAAAGACGGTTTTTGAAACGTCACAAAACATATGAGATGTTTCGAGGGCTGAAATTGGAATTTCAGGCTCGTGCCCACGTCAAGAGGTATAAGACCTCCGACGATTTTTTTCTTAGCCTGCAAACTAAGGAGAAAAGCTCAATTGTTGAGCTTGTGCTCAGATTGTCTGAGTACAACAATCATTTGAATCGAGTGGGAGTTGATCTTCCAGATGAGATAGTGATGTTTTCTCCAAAGTCATTACCACCAAGCTGCTAGAGCTTCGTGATGAACTATAATATATCAGGGACATATATGATGATCCTTGAGATATTCGCGACGTTTGACACCAAAGTAGAAATCAAGAAGGAGCATCAATTGTTGATGGTTGGTGAAACCACTAGTTTCAAGAAGGGCAAGGGCAAGAAGGGATACTTCATGAAATGGCAATTCAGCTGCTGCTCTAGTGAAGAGACCCAAGGTTGAACCCAAACGCGAGACTAAGTGCTTCTGTAATAAGGGGAATAGCCGCTGGAGCAGAATTACGCTAGATACTTGGTAGATAAGAAGGCTGGCAAGGTCGATAGAAGTATATTGGATATACATTATGTTAATGTGTACTTTACCAGTACTCCTAGTAGCACCAGGGTATTAGATACCGGTTCGGTTGCTAAGTGTTAGTAACTCGAAATAAGAGCTACGGAATAAACGGAGACTAGCTAAAGATGAGCTGACGATATGTGTTGGAAGTGTTTCCAATGTTGATATGATCAAATATCGTACGCTCCTTCTACCATCGAGATTGGTGTTTGCGTTGAGCATAGACATGATTGGATTATGTCTATCGCAATACGGTTATTCATTTAAGGAGAATAATGGTTACTCTGTTTATTTGAATAATACCTTCAATGGTCTTGCACCTAAAATGAATGGTTTATTGAATCTCGATCGTAGTGATACACATGTTCATGCCAAAAGATATAAGATAGTAATGATAGTACCACCTACTTGTGGCACTGCCACGTAAGTCATATCGGTATAAAACGCATGAAGAAGCTCCATGTTGATGGATCTTTGGGCTCACTCGTTTTTGAAAAGTTTGAGACATGCGAACCATGTCCATTGGTGTATATGCATGAAGAAACTCCATGCAAATGGACCGTTTGAACTCACTTGATTTTGAATCACTTGAGACATGCAAATCATACCACATGGGCAAGATGACTGAAAGCCTCATTTTTCAGTGAAATGGAACTGGAGAGCAACTTGTTGGAAGTAATACATTTTGATGTGTGCAGTCCAATGAGTGCTGAGGCATGTAGTGGATATCGTTATGTTCTTACTTCACAGATGATTTGAGTAGATGTTGAGTATATTTACTTGATGAATCACGAGTCTGAATTATTGAAAGGTTCAAGTAATTTCAGGGTGAAGTTGAAAGATCGTCGTGACAAGAGGATAAAAGATCTATGATATGATCATAGAGATGAATATCTGAATTACGAGTTTGGCACAGAATTAAGACATTGTGGAAATTGTTTCACAACTGATACAGCCTGGAACACCATAGTGTGACGGTGTGTCCGAACATCATAACTGCACCCTATTGGATATGATGCATACCATGATGTCTCTTATCGAATTACCACGATAGTTTATGGGTTAGGCATTAGAGACAACCACATTCACTTTAAATAGGGCACCACGTAATTCCGATGAGATGACTGAAGGAAATATGCCCTAGAGGCAATAATAAAGTTATTATTTATTTCCTTATATCATGATAAATGTTTATTATTCATGCTAGAATTGTATTAAACCGGAAACATAATACATGTGTGAATACATAGACAAACAGAGTGTCACTAGTATGCCTCTACTTGACTAGCTCGTTAATCAAAGATGGTTATGTTTCCTAACCATGAACAAAGAGTTGTTATTTGATTAACGAGGTCATATCATTAGTTGAATGATCTGATTGACATGACCCATTCCATTAGCTTAGCACCCGATCGTTTAGTATGTTGCTATTGCTTTCTTCATGACTTATACATGTTCCTATAACTATGAGATTATGCAACTCCCGTTTACCGGAGGAACACTTTGAGTACTACCAAACGTCACAATGTAACTGGGTGATTATAAAGGAGTACTACAGGTGTCTCCAATGGTAGATGTTGGGTTGGCGTATTTCGAGATTAGGGTTTGTCACTCCGAGTGTCGGAGAGGTATCTCTGGGCCCTCTCGGTAATACACATCACATAAGCCTTGCAAGCATAATAACTAAAGATGTTAGTTATGAGATGATGTATTACGGAACGAGTAAAGAGACTTGCCAGTAACAAGATTGAACTAGGTATTGGATACCGACGATCGAATCTCGGGCAAGTAACATACCGATGACAAAGGGAACAACGTATGTTGTTATGCGGTCTGACCGATAAAGATCTTCGTAGAATATGTAGGAGCCAATATGGGCATCCAGGTCCCGCTATTGGTTATTGACCGGAGTTGTGTCTCGGTCATGTCTACATTGTTCTCGAACCGTAGGGTCCGCACGCTTAACGTTACGATGACAGTTATTATGAGTTTATGCATTTTGATGTACCGAAGGTTGTTCGGAGTCCCAGATGTGATCACGGACATGACGAGGAGTCTCGAAATGGTCGAGACGTAAAGATTGATATATTGGAAGGCTATGTTTGGACATCGGAAGTGTTCCGGGTGAAATCAGGATTTTACCGGAATACCGGGAGGGTTACTGGAACCCCCCGGGAGGCTAATGGGCCTATTGGGCCTTAGTGGAAAGGTGAGAGGGCAGCCCACATAGGGTTGCGCCTCCCCCCCTCTCCCTAGTCCTATTAGGACTAGGAGAGGGGCCGGCCACCTCTCTCTTCTCTTCCCCTTTGGGGAATCCTATTAGGAATAGGATTGGGGGGGAGTCCTACTCCCGGTAGGAGTAGGACTCCTCCTGCGCCCCTCTCCCTTGGCCGGCCGAACCCCTCCCCCTGCTCCTTTATATACGGGGGCAGGGGGCACCCCATAGACACACAAGTTGATCATTGTTGATCATTCCTTAGCCGTGTGCGGTGCCCCCTGCCACCAAATTCCACCTCGGTCATATCGTTGTAGAGCTTAGGCGAAGCCCTGCGTCGGTAGTACATCAAGGTCGTCACCACGCCGTCGTGCTGACGGAACTCTTCCTCGACGCTTTGCTGGATCGGAGCCCGAGGATCGTCATCGAGCTGAACGTGTGCTAAGAACTCGGAGGTGCCGGAGTAACGGTGCTTGGATCGGTCGGATCGGGAAGACGTACGACTACTTCCTCTATGTTGTGTGATCGCTTCCGCAGTCGGTCTGCGTTGGTACGTAGACAACACTCTCCCCTCTCGTTGCTGTGCATCACCATGATCTTGCGTGTGCGTAGGAAAATTTTCGAAATTACTACGTTCCCCAACAGTGGCATCCGAGCCTAGATTTTATGGTTTGATGTTATTTGCACGAGTAGAACACAAGTGAGTTGTGGGTGATACAAGTCATACTGCCTACTAGCATGTCATACTTTGGTTTGGCGGTATTGTTGGACGAGACGATCCGGACCAACCTTACGCGTACTCTTACGCGAGACCGGTTCCCTCGACATGCTTTGCACATAGATGGCTTGCGGAAGACTGTCTCTCCAACTTTAGTTGAACCAAGTGTGGCTACGCCCGGTCCTTGAGAAGGTTAAAACGGAGTCTATTTGACAAACTATCGTTGTGGTTTTGATGCGTAGGTGAGATGAGTTCTTACTTAAGCCCGTAGCAGCCACGTAAAACTTGCAACAACAAAGTAGAGGACGTCTAACTTGTTTTTGCAGGGCATGTTGTGATGTGATATGGTCAAGGCATGATGCTGATTTTATTGTATGAGATGATCATGTTTTGTAACCAAGTTATCGGCAACTGGCAGGAGCCATATGGTTGTCGCTTTATTGTATGCAATGCAATCGCGATGTAATGCTTTACTTTATTACTAAGCGGTAGTGATAGTCGTGGAAGCATAAGATTGGCGAGACGACAACGATGCTACGATGGAGATCAGGGTGTCGCGCCAGTGACGATGGTGATCATGATGGTGCTTCGGAGATGGAGATCACAAGCACAAGATGATGATGGCCATATCATATCACTTATATTGATTGCATGTGATGTTTATCCTTTTATGCATCTTATCTTGCTTTGATTGATGGTAGCATTATAAGATGATCTCTCACTAAATTATCAAGAAGTGTTCTCCCTGAGTATGCACCGTTGCCAAAGTTCGTCGTGCCCAGACACCACGTGATGATCGGGTGTGATAAGCTCTACGTCCACCTACAACGGGTGCAAGCCAGTTTTGCACACGCAGAATACTCAGGTTAAACTTGATGAGCCTAGCATATGCAGATATGGCCTCGGAACACAGAGACCGAAAGGTCGAGCGTGAATCATATAGTAGATATGATCAACATGACGATGTTCACCATTGAAAACTACTCCATCTCACGTGATGATCGGTTATGGTTTAGTTGATTTGGATCACGTGATCACTTAGAGGATTAGAGGGATGTCTATCTAAGTGGGAGTTCCTAAGTAATTTGATAAAACTAAACTTAAACTTATCATGAACTTAGTACCTGATAGTATCTTGCTTGTTTATGTTGATTGTAGATAGATGGCTCGTGCTGTTGTTCCGTTGAATTTTAATGCGTTCCTTGAGAAAGCAAAGTTGAAAGATGATGGTAGCAATTACACGGACTGGGTCCGTAACCTGAGGATTATCCTCATTGCTGCACAGAAGAATTACGTCCTGGAAGCACCGCTAGGTGCCAGGCCTGCTGCTGGAGCAACACCAGATGTTGTGAACGTCTGGCAGAGCAAAGCTGATGACTACTCGATAGTTCAATGTGCCATGCTTTACGGCTTAGAATCGGGACTTCAACGACGTTTTGAACGTCATGGAGCATATGAGATGTTCCAGGAGTTGAAGTTAATATTTCAAGCAAATGCCCGAATTGAGAGATATGAAGTCTCCAATAAGATCTATAGCTGCAAGATGGAGGAGAACAGTTCTGTCAGTGAGCATATACTCAAAATGTCTGGGTATAATAATCACTTGATTCAGATGGGAGTTAATCTTCCAGATGATTGCGTCATTGACAGAATTCTCCAATCACTGCCACCAAGCTACAAGAGCTTCGTGATGAACTATAATATGCAAGGGATGAACAAGACTATTCCCGAGCTCTTCGCGATGCTGAAAGCTGCGAAGGTAGAAATCAAGAAGGAGCATCAAGTGTTGATGGTTAACAAAACCACTAGTTTCAAGAAAAAGGGCAAAGGGAAGAAGAAGGGGAACTTCAAGAAGAACAGCAAGCAAGTTGCTGCTCAGGAGAAGAAACCCAAGTCTGGACCTAAGCCTGAAACTGAGTGCTTCTACTGCAAGCAGACTGGTCACTGGAAGCGGAACTGCCCCAAGTATTTGGCGGATAAGAAGGATGGCAAGGTGAACAAAGGTATATGTGATATACATGTTATTGATGTGTACCTTACTAGAGCTCGCAGTAGCACCTGGGTATTTGATACTAGTTCTGTTGCTAATATTTGCAACTCGAAACAGGGACTACGGAATAAGCAGACGCTAGCAAAGGACGAGGTGACGATGCGCGTGGGAAACGGTTCCAAAGTCGATGTGATCGCGGTCGGCACGCTACCTCTACATCTACCTTCGGGATTAATATTAGACCTAAATAATTGTTATTTGGTGCCAGCGTTGAGCATGAACATTATATCTGGATCTTGTTTAATGCGAGACGGTTATTCATTTAAATCAGAGAATAATGGTTGTTCTATTTACATGAGTAATATCTTTTATGGTCATGCACCTTTGAAGAGTGGTCTATTCTTGTTGAATCTCGATAGTAGTGATACACATATTCATAATGTAGAAGCCAAAAGATGCAGAGTTGATAATGATAGTGCAACTTATTTGTGGCACTGCCGTTTAGGTCATATCGGTGTAAAGCGCATGAAGAAACTCCATACTGATGGGCTTTTGGAACCACTTGATTATGAATCACTTGGTACTTGCGAACCGTGCCTCATAAGCAAGATGACTAAAACACCGTTCTCCGGTACTATGGAGAGAGCAACAGATTTATTGGAAATCATACATACCGATGTATGTGGTCCGATGAATATTGAGGCTCGTGGCGGATATCGTTATTTTCTCACCTTCACAGATGATTTAAACAGATATGGGTATATCTACTTAATGAAACATAAGTCTGAAACATTTGAAAAGTTCAAGGAATTTCAGAGTGAAGTTGAAAATCATCGTAACAAGGAAATAAAGTTTCTACGATCTGATCGTGGAGGAGAATATTTGAGTTACGAGTTTGGTGTACATTTGAAAAATTGTGGAATAGTTTCGCAACTCACGCCACCCGGAACACCACAGCGTAATGGTGTGTCCGAACGTCGTAATCGTACTTTACTAGATATGGTGCGATCTATGATGTCTCTTACTGATTTACCGCTATCGTTTTGGGGTTATGCTTTAGAGACGGCCGCATTCACGTTAAATAGGGCACCATCAAAATCCGTTGAGACGACGCCTTATGAACTATGGTTTGGCAAGAAACCAAAGTTGTCGTTTCTTAAAGTTTGGGGCTGCGATGCTTATGTGAAAAAGCTTCAACCTGATAAGCTCGAACCCAAAGCGGAGAAATGTGTCTTCATAGGATACCCAAAGGAAACTGTTGGGTATACCTTCTATCACAGATCCGAAGGCAAGACATTCGTTGCTAAGAATGGATCATTTCTAGAGAAGGAGTTTCTCTCGAAAGAAGTGAGTGGGAGGAAAGTAGAACTTGACGAGGTAACTATACCTGCTCCCTTATTGGAAAATAGTACAACACAGAAAACTGTTTCTGCGACACCTATACCAATTAGAGAGGAAGCTAATGATGATGATCATGAAACTTCAGGACAAGATACTACTGAACCACGTAGATCAACCAGAGTGAAATCCGCACCAGAGTGGTACGGTAATCCAGTTCTGGAAGTCATGCTACTAGATCATGATGAACCTACAAACTATGAAGAAGCAATGGTGAGCCCAGATTCCGCAAAGTGGCTTGAGGCCATGAAATCTGAGATGGGATCCATGTATGAGAACAAAGTATGGACTTTGGTTGACTTGCCCGATGATCGGCAAGCAATTGAGAATAAATGGATCTTCAAGAAAAAGACTGACGCTGACGATAATGTTACTGTCTATAAAGCTCGACTTGTCGCAAAAGGTTTTCGACAAGTTCAAGGGGTTGACTACGATGAGACCTTCTCACCCGTAGCGATGCTTAAATCCGTCAGGATCATGTTAGCAATTGCCGCATTTTATGATTATGAAATATGGCAGATGGATGTCAAAACTGCATTCCTGAATGGATTTCTGGAAGAAGAGTTGTATATGATGCAACCAGAAGGTTTTGTCGACCCAAAGGGAGCTAACAAAGTATGCAAACTCCAGCGATCCATTTATGGACTGGTGCAAGCATCTCGGAGTTGGAATAAACGCTTTGATAGTGTGATCAAAGCATTTGGCTTTATACAGACTTTTGGAGAAGCCTGTATTTACAAGAAAGTGAGTGGGAGCTCTGTAGCATTTCTGATATTATATGTGGATGACATATTGCTGATTGGAAATGATATAGAATTTCTGGATAGCATAAAGGGATACTTGAATAAAAGTTTTTCGATGAAAGACCTCGGGGAAGCTGCTTACATATTAGGCATAAAGATCTATAGAGATAGATCAAAACGCTTAATTGGACTTTCACAAAGCACATACCTTGACAAGATTTTGAAGAAGTTCAAAATGGATCAAGCAAAGAAAGGGTTCTTGCCTGTGTTACAAGGTGTGAAGTTGAGTCAGACTCAATGCCCGACCACTGCAGAAGATAGAGAGAAAATGAACTATGCTTCAGCCATAGGCTCTATCATGTATGCAATGCTGTGTACCAGACCTGATGTGTGCCTTGCTATAAGTTTAGCAGGGAGGTACCAAAGTAATCCAGGAGTGGATCACTGGACAGCGGTCAAGAACATCCTGAAATACCTGAAAAGGACTAGGGATATGTTTCTCGTATATGGAGGTGACAAAGAGCTCACCGTAAGAGGTTACGTTGATGCAAGCTTTGACACTGATCCGGACGATTCTAAATCGCAAACCGGATACGTGTTTACTTTAAACGGTGGAGCTGTCAGTTGGTGCAGTTCTAAACAAAGCGTCGTAGCGGGATCTACATGTGAAGCGGAGTACATAGCTGCTTCGGAAGCAGCGAACGAAGGAGTCTGGATGAAGGAGTTCATATCCGATCTAGGTGTCATACCTAGTGCATCGGGTCCAATGAAAATCTTTTGTGACAATACTGGTGCAAATGCTTTGGCAAAGGAATCCAGATTTCACAAAAGGACCAAACACATCAAGAGACGCTTCAACTCCATCCGGGATTTAGTCCAGGTGGGAGACATAGAGATTTGCAAGATACATACGGATCTGAATGTTGCAGACCCGTTGACTAAGCCTCTTCCACGAGCAAAACATGATCAGCACCAAGGCTCCATGGGTGTTAGAATCATTACTGTGTAATCTAGATTATTGACTCTAGTGCAAGTGGGAGACTGAAGGAAATATGCCCTAGAGGCAACAATAAAGTTATTATTTATTTCCTTATATCATGATAAATGTTTATTATTCATGCTAGAATTGTATTAAACCGGAAACATAATACATGTGTGAATACATAGACAAACAGAGTGTCACTAGTATGCCTCTACTTGACTAGCTCGTTAATCAAAGATGGTTATGTTTCCTAACCATGAACAAAGAGTTGTTATTTGATTAACGAGGTCACATCATTAGTTGAATGATCTGATTGACATGACCCATTCCATTAGCTTAGCACCCGATCGTTTAGTATGTTGCTATTGTTTTCTTCATGACTTATACATGTTCCTATAACTATGAGATTATGCAACTCCCGTTTACCGGAGGAAGACTTTGGGTACTACCAAACGTCACAACGTAACTAGGTGATTATAAAGGAGTACTACAGGTGTCTCCAATGGTAGATGTTGGGTTGGCGTATTTCGAGATTAGGGTTTGTCACTCCGAGTGTCGGAGAGGTATCTCTGGGCCCTCTCGGTAATACACATCACATAAGCCTTGCAAGCATAATAACTAAAGATGTTAGTTATGAGATGATGTATTACGGAACGAGTAAAGAGACTTGCCAGTAACAAGATTGAACTAGGTATTGGATACCGACGAACGAATCTCGGGCAAGTAACATACCGATGACAAAGGGAACAACGTATGTTGTTATGCGGTCTGACCGATAAAGATATTCGTAGAATATGTAGGAGCCAATATGAGCATCCAGGTCCCGCTATTGGTTATTGACCGGAGATGTGTCTCGGTCATGTCTACATTGTTCTCGAACCGTAGGGTCCGCACGCTTAATGTTACGATGACAGTTATTATGAGTTTATGCATTTTGATGTACCGAAGGTTGTTCGGAGTCCCGGATGTGATCACGGACATGACGAGCAGTCTCGAAATGGTCGAGACGTAAAGATTGATATATTGGAAGGCTATGTTTGGACATCGGAAGTGTTCCGGGTGAAATCGGGATTTTACCGGAATACCGGGAGGGTTACCGGAACCCCGCGGGAGGCTAATGGGCCTATTGGGCCTTAGTGGAAAGGTGAGAGGGCAGCCCACATAGGGCTGCGCCTCCCCCCCTCTCCCTAGTCCTATTAGGACTAGGAGAGGGGCCGGCCACCTCTCTCTTCTCTTCCCCTTTGGGGAATCCTATTAGGAATAGGATTGGGGGGGGGGGGAGTCCTACTCCCGGTAGGAGTAGGACTCCTCCTGCGCCCCTCTCCCTTGGCCGGCCGAACCCCTCCCCCTGCTCCTTTATATACGGGGGCAGGGGGCACCCCATAGACACACAAGTTGATCATTGTTGATCGTTCCTTAGCCGTGTGCGGTGCCCCCTGCCACCAAATTCCACCTCGGTCATATCGTTGTAGAGCTTAGGCGAAGCCCTGCGTCAGTAGTACATCAAGGTCGTCACCACGCCGTCGTGCTGACGGAACTCTTCCTCGACGCTTTGCTGGATCGGAGCCCGAGGATCGTCATCGAGCTGAATGTGTGCTAAGAACTCGGAGGTGCCGGAGTAACGGTGCTTGGATCGGTCGGATCGGGAAGACGTACGACTACTTCCTCTACGTTGTGTGATCGCTTCCGCAGTCGGTCTGCGTTGGTACGTAGAAAACACTCTCCCCTCTCGTTGCTGTGCATCACCATGATCTTGCGTGTGCGTAGGAAAATTTTCGAAATTACTATGTTCCCCAACAATGACACCATATGAACTAAGGTTTAGAGAAACCTAAGCTGTCATTTCTTAAAAGTTTGGGGCTGCGACGCTTATGTGGAAAATTTTCAGGCTGATAAGCTCGAACCCAAAGCGAATAAATGCATCTTCATAGGACACCCAAAACAGTTGGGTATACCTCCTGTCTCAGATTCGAAAGCAATAAGGGATTGTTTCTAGAATCGGGTCCTTTCTCAAGGAAAGGTTTGTCTCAAGAATTGAGTGGGGGGATGGTGGAGACTTGATGAGGTTATTGAACCGTCACTACAACTGGTGTGTAGCAGGGCACAGGAAGTTGTTCCTGTGGCACCTACACCAATTGAAGTAGAAGCTTATGATAGTGATCATGAAACTTCAGATCAAGTCACTACCAAACCTCGTGGGATGACAAGGATGCGTACTACTTCATAGTGGTATGTAATCCTGTCTTGGAAGTCATGTTGTTAGACAACAATGAACCTACGAGCTATGGAGAAGCAATGATGGGCCCGGATTCCAATAAATGGCTTGAGGCCATAAAATCCGAGAGAGGATCCATGTATGAGAACAAAGTGTAGACTTTGGAAGGACTACTTGATGGTCGTAAGGCTGTTGAGTACAGATGGATTTTAAAAGGAAGACAGACAATGATGGTAAGTGTCACCATTGAGAAAGCTCGACTTGTCGTTAAGGTGTTTCCCGACAAGTTCAAGGAGTTGACTACGGTGAGACTTTCTCACTCGTAGCAATGCTAAGTGTCTGTTGGAATTATATTAGCAATTACTGCATTATTTATGAAATCTTGCAGATAGGATGTCAAAACATTGTTTCCTCGACGATTTTTTCTTGAGGAAATGTTGTATGTAATACAACTGGAAGGTTTTGTCAATCCTGAAAGATGCTAATAAGTATGCAAAGCTCCAGCAATCCTTCTGAGGACTGGAGTAAGCATCTCGGAGTTGGAATGTATGCTTTTATGATGATCAAAGATTTTGGGTTTATACAAAGTTTATGAGAAACTTGTATTTCCAAAGAAGTGAGTGGGAGCACTAAAGAATTTCTGATAAGTATATGTTGTTGACATATTGTTGATCAGAAATGACGTAGAATTTCTGGAAATCATATAGGGTTATTTGGAAAGTGTTTTTCAATGCAAAGCCTGGATTAAGCTACTTGAACATTGAGCATCAAGATCTATATGGATAGATCAAAACGCTTAATGGTACTTTCAAATGAGCACATACCTTGACATGATCTTGAAGGTGTTCAAGATGGATCAGTCAAAGAAGGAGTTCTTGCATGAGTTGTAAGGTACGAAGTTAGGACTTAAAGCTCGACCATGGCAGAATAGAGAGAAAGGACGAAGGTCGTCCCCTATGCTTAAGACGTAGGCTCTACAGTATGCTATGCTGTGTACCGCACCTGAAGTGTGCCTTGCCATGAGTCAATCAAGGGGTACAAGAGTGATCCAAGAATGGATCACAGGACAGCGGTCAAAGTTATCCTTAGTAACTAGTGGACTAAGGAATTTTTCTCGATTATGGAGGTGGTAAAAGAGTTCGTCGTAAAGGGTTACGTCGATGCAAGCTTAACACCTATCCGGATAGCTCTGAGTAGAGATACCGGATACATATAATGGAGCAACAATTTGGAATAGCTCCAAGTAGAACAGTTATTTGAAATGGCTCCAAATGTAGCGTAGTAGTTGGATCTACAAGATGACATAGAAATTTGCGAAGTACATACGGATCTGAATGTTGCAGACCCGTTGACTAAAACCTCTCTCACAAGCAACATGATCAAACCTAGAACTCATTGAGTGTTAATCACATAGTGATGTGAACTAGACTACTGACTCTAGTAAACTCTTGGGTGTTAGTCACATGGCGATGTGACCTGTGAGTGTTAATCACATGGCGATGTGAACTAGATTATTGACTCTAGTGCAAGTGGGAGACTGTTGGAAATATGCCCTAGAGGCAATAATAAATAAGTTATTATTATATTTCCTTGTTCATGATAATCGTTTATTATCCATGCTAGAATTGTATTGATAGGAAACTCAGATACATGTGTGGATACATAGACAACACCATGTCCCTAGTAAGCCTCTAGTTGACTAGCTCGTTGATCAATAGATGGTTACGGTTTCCTGACCATGGACATTGGATGTCATTGATAACGGGATCACATCATTAGGAGAATGATGTGATGGACAAGACCCAATCCTAAGCATAGCACAAAGATCGTGTAGTTCGTATGCTAAAGCTTTTCTAATGTCAAGTATCATTTCGTTAGACCATGAGATTGTGCAACTCCCGGATACCATAGGAATGCTTTGGGTGTACCAAACGTCACAACGTAACTGGGTGACTATAAAGGTGCACTACAGGTATCTCCGAAAGTGTTTGTTGGGTTGGCACGAATCGAGACTGGGATTTGTCACTCCGTGTAAGCGGAGAGGTATCTCTGGGCCCACTCGGTAGGAAATCATCATAATGTGCACAATATGATCAAGGAGTTGATCACGGGATGATGTGTTACGGAACGAGTAAAGAGACTTGCCGGTAACAAGATTGAACAAGGTATAGGGATACCGACGATCGAATCTCGGGCAAGTACAATACCGCTAGACAAAGAGAATTGTATACGGGATTGATTAAGTCCTTGACATCGTGGTTCATCCGATGAGATCATCGTGGAACATGTGGGAGCCAACATGGGTATCCAGATCCCGCTGTTGGTTATTGACCGGAGAACGTCTCGGTCATGTCTGCATGTCTCCCGAACCTGTAGGGTCTACACACTTAAGGTTCGATGACACTAGGGTTATAAAGGAAGTTAGTATGTGGTTACCGAATGTTGTTCGGAGTCCCGGATGAGATCCCGGACGTCACGAGGAGTTCCGGAATAGTCCGGAGGTAAAGATTTATATATGGGAAGTCCTATTTTGGTCACCAAAAGAGTTTCGGGGTTTATCGATAATGTACCGGGACCACCGGGAGGGTCCCGGGGGTCCACCAAGTGGGGCCACCAACCCCGGAGGCTTGCATGGGCCAACAGTGGTGAGGTACCAGCCCCTAAGTGGGCTGGTGCACCTCCCACAAGGCCCAAGGGGCAGCTAGGAGGAAAAAGGAGGAAACCCTAGGCTTAGATGGGCCTAAGGCCCACCCTAGGGGGAGCCTCCCTCTCTCCCCCTCTTGGCCGCCCCTTGTTTCCCATCTAGGGCTGCCGCCCCCCCTAGGGGTGGGAGCCCTAGAGGGGGCGCACCCTCCTCCCTCTCCCCTATATATAGTGAGGCTTGGTGCTGCCCATGACACGTGATTCGATCTCTCGTTGGTGCAGCCCTGCATCTCTTCTTCCTCCTCTCCCGTGGTGCTTAGTGAAGCCCTGCAGGATTGCCACGCTCCTCCACCACCACCACGCCATTGTGCTGCTGCTGGATGGAGTCTTCCTCAACCTCTCCCTCTCTCCTTGCTGGATCAAGGCGTGGGAGACGTCACCTAGCTGTACGTGTGTTGAACGCGGAGGTACCGTCCGTTCGGCACTAGGATCATCGGTGATTTGAATCACGACGAGTACGACTCTATCAACCCCGTTCACTTGAACGCTTCCGCTTAGAGATCTACAAGGGTATGTAGATGCACTCTCCTTCCCCTCGTTGCTAGTCTCTCCATAGATAGATCTTGGTGACACGTAGGAAAATTTTGAATTTCTGCTACGTTCCCCAACATGCGGCACCCTTGTATCTGGGTGTACCGTGTTGCTCGGATGTTTGTTGTGTTACATCGTATGCTGGGGCGCGCTTGCGTGGTCCATAGATGGATCTGGTTGCGCCGTCCTTTTGGTGCGAGCCCTCGCGTGTATCGCGTATTGGCTTGTGAGTGGCGTTGTTTGCCGCTCAATGTTGGCCGTGAGGTCGTCTATCCGGCCAGGTGGCTGTTTTGATTTTTGGTTGTGGGGGGTCTGAGGCCTCCTAATCGAATTCAGGTAGCAACTTAAGCTTTGGGTAGCTCTTGGTGGGGCGATTGTCGCCGTACTTTGCTGCTGTGTTCAATACTTTACTCCATCTGATTTGGAGTGTGTCCTGCGTAGCCTTGAGCCTTTGCTTCTGCTTTTTCAGACTCCTCGTGGTGGCAACAAGCCTTTGACGGGCATTATGCTGCTCCGGGTGCCTGTCCGGCGTTATGTCATCTGGACTATTATCTTTGACAGAATTAGTTTGTTCGATTTGATTCTCCGTATTGCTGTAGTCCGGCAATGGTTCGCCCTGCTCCAACGCTGGGTCTGTATGATCGTTATTTCTGCCGAGGTGGGATTTGGGGCGGCGCTTGCGCTGCCGCTTTGACTGCTTCTCGAGGGAACAAGCCTTCGGTGCGTCCTTCCGTTCCTTGTTGTCGTCTTCTTTTGGTGTGTCCACCATGTATACGTCATATGATGAGGTGGACGTCCAGCGCCCTGTGGGCGGTGGTTCCTCTTCGCCTCCCGCATCGTCGTCCATACCGTCGATGTCTTCGGAGTCGAAGTCGAGCATGCCTGTTGAGTCATCGACAGTGGCTATTAAGTGGGTGGTGGGTGGGCGTCGAATTTCTTTGTCGTCCGCATCCCAATCCTGTTGGCCATAATCCGGCCAGGGCTCTCCTAACAAAGAGAGAGACCTTAGTGAATTCAGAATGTCGCCGAAGGGCGAGTGCTGAAAGATATCCGCGGCGGTGAATTCCATGATTGGCTCCCAATCGGATTCGATTGGCAGGGGCGTGGATGGTTCGGAGTCCGGAAAAGAGTCTGGCACCTTGGAGTCACGGGCTGCGCAGAGGTTTAGGCTAGTGTTCGGCTCGATCGTCATTGAGACTGCAGCCCCTGAGGCGGTGTCTAACCACCCGTCCTCGATTGGCGCATTTGGCTCCGAACTAAGGGTCGAAGCTGATGCGGGCGCGGCCTCTGGGGTACTGTTTGGCGGCAGAGCTAGGTCATACCCATCGCGATAGTGCGGCGCGCCCGGCTGTGGCTTGAATCCGTCGAAGATCAAGTCTCCGCGGATGTCGGCCGTGCAATTCAAACTTCCAAACCTGACCTGATGGCCAGGGGTGTAGCCTTCAATCTGCTCCAGATGGCCAAGCGAATTAGCCCACAGTGCAAAGCCGCCGAATACGAAGATCTGTTCGAGGAGAAAAGTCTCACCCCGGACCACATCGCTATCGATGATAGTAGGAGCCATCAAGCCTAACGGCGACGACACAGAGGAACTCTCAATGAAAGCACCAATGTCGGTGTCAAAACCGGCGGATCTCGGGTAGGGGATCCCGAACTGTGCGTCTAGGCCGTATGGTAACAGGAGGCAGGGGACATAAAGTTTTACCCAGGTTCGGGCCCTCTTGATGGAGGTAAAACCCTACGTCCTGCTTGATTAATATTGATGATATGGGTAGTACAAGAGTAGATCTACCACGAGATCAGAGAGGCTAAACCCTAGAAGCTAGCCTAAGGTATGACTGTATGTTGTGATTGTTGTCCTACGGACTAAAACCCTTCGGTTTATATAGACACCGGAGAGGGTTTGGGTTACACAAGGTCGGTTACAAAGGAGGAGATATACATATCCGTATTGCCTAGCTTGCCTTCCACGCCAAGTAGAGTCCCATCCGGACACGAGACGAAGTCTTCAATCTTGTATCTTCATAGTCTAACAGTCCGGCCAATGGAGATAGTCCGGCTGTCCGGAGACCCCCTTATCTAGGACTCCCTCAGGAAGCATCACAAAAGATCTTGAACGGTTTGGATTCATCAGGAGGAGTCAGAACTGGAGCAGTGACTAACTTCTCTTTCAGGGTGTTGAAAGCGATGTCACATTCAGGAGACCATACGTACTTGACGTGCTTCTGGAGAAGGTTGGAAAGAGGCTTCACGGTCATTGAGAAGTTATCAACGAACCCTCGACAGTAGCTTGCGAGCCCAAGGAAGCTGCAGAGTTGCTTCACGTTCTGAGGTGGTTCCCAATTCACAATTGCAGACACCTTCTCAGGATTCACCGCTATGCCCTTGGAATAGATGATATGCCCAAGGTAGAGAACCTCATCGAGCCAAAACTCGCACTTTGAAAACTTCGCATAGAACTGATGTTCTTTGAGCTTATCCAAAACCAAACGCAAGTGTTTGACATGATCCTCCTTGTTCTTGGAAAAGACCAAAATGTCATCGAGGTAGACCAAGACGAAGTCATTTTTGTAGGCATTGAAGATGAAGTTCATCATGCGAGAGAATGTTGGCGGAGCATTGACGAGGCCAAAAGACATGACAGTGTATTCATATGAACCATAGCTTGTTCTGAATGCTGTCTTGGGGATATCTTCTTCACGAATGTGAATCTGATGATAGCCCATATGGAGATCAAGCTTGGAGAATACTTGAGCGCCTTTAAGTTGTTCGAAAATCTCATTGATGTTGGGAAGTGGGTACTTGTTCTTTATGGTCTTCTTATTCAATGGACGGTAGTCGACACAAAGTCGGTCCGTTCCATCCTTCTTCTTCACAAAAAGAACTCCACGACCCCACGGAGACGAACTATGTCGGATGAGACCCATAAGCTCTTGAATATCGAGTTGCTTCTTCATCTCCTTCAACTCTTCAGGTCCAACCTTGTAAGGACGTTTGCAAACAGGTTCCGTGCCAGGCTCAAGATCGATGACGAATTCAACTGGCCGGTGCGAAGGCATTCCTGGAAGCTCTTCTGGAAAGACGTCTTGATATTCGCAAACGACTGGGATTTGAGAGTTGGCATCCAGCTCGCCCTTCTCATTAAGAGAAAACAGTCGAATGGTATCGTCATTAGCGGCAAAGACAATTACATCCTCAGACGAATGAGTCAATTGAATCTGCCTAGCAGCACAATCAAGCTGAGCCTTATGCTTAGAAAGCCAGTCCATTCCAAGAATAAGATCAATATCCGAGTTACCAAGGACCATTGGGGAAGCCAGAAACTTGAAGTCGCCCATCATGATAGAAACATCCGGGACTATTGAGGTAGCCCTCATAGACTTGGCCGGAGAAACCACTCCCATAGGTTTACCCAACATTTCCGAAACAAAGTCATGCTTTGAAACAAATGATCTTGACATGAAACAATGCGATGCATCAGTATCAAAAAGGACTTTTGCAGGAGTAGATTTAACTGGAAAGTTACCCATAATCACATCTGACGAGTCCTCTGCCTGAGCTGGGTTCAACAAGTTGACCTTGGCGTGCTTGGGTTTATGCTTGACCACTGCGGTGCTGGCAGAACTCACAGGAGGAGGAGGAAGACGCCTCTGATTGAAGCATTTGTTGGCACAGTGACCCTTCTGTTGACACTTGTTGCATGTGACCTCCGAGAGCGGACGGTGATACGGAGCACTTGATCTTGGAGCTTGAGACGAAGTCTTGTTCTGAAAGCCTGGGTTGGGTGGGTGGGAAGATCCACTGCCACCTTTGCTCTTCTGCTGATAAGGCTGACGGAACGGAGGAGGAGGCAGCCAATACTTTTGCTGCTTAGAAGCCACTTGAGTTGAGGAAGAAGGAGTTGCATCTATGACTCGCTTCTTGGAAGCATCGCACTTGAGTTGAGCAGTCTCTTGCTTCATTGCCATATTGTAGAACTCATCATACTTCTTCGGCTCAAAAAGTACGAGAGCTAGTTGGAGATCTTCTCCGAGGCCACCCCTGAACTGATAAATCGTGCTCTTCTTGTTAGTGACGTCTTGCTTGGCGAAATGAGCGAGCCTCTGGAACAGAATGTTATACTGGTAAACAGACAAGTTGCCTTGCTTCAAGTTGCAGAATTCCTCACGCTTTCTTTCAACAACACTCTGAGGAATGTGATGAGCTTTGAAGTCTTGACGGAATTCATCTTAGGTAATCACACGGCCTCCTCTGGAATCTTTGTATTGCTGAAACCATTCGGTAGCTTGGTCTTTGAGTTGGAAGGAGGCAAACTTGACAAAGTCCTCAGGCCTGACGTTACTGCACTCGAAATACTTGCATATATCCACGAGCCAATCATCAGCGTATGAGGCCTCGACACAGTTGCTGAAGGTCTTTGGTTGATTAGCGAGGAACTGGTTGAGTGTAGCAAACTGATTCTGATTGTTGCCATGGCCATGATTCCCTTGGTTGCGCTCTTGCAGAATTTGCATGATCAGCTGTGTGTTTGCATTGGTAGCGGCCATCACAGCTTGCCATGCCTCCGGAGGTGGGGGTGGTGGTGGCGGATCCTGATTCTGATTCTGACCCTTGGCAGGATCCATCCTGAAGAGGGTGACATCCGTTAGCATCTTGACAGACAAATATTGAAGCTGAATCAAATGGATCGAAATTGCAACATATAGTCTTCACATCCGAAAAAAATGAACGAATGCATTCCAATCGACATAGTCACACTTCCATAAATTGAGAAGCCACTTAGATAGAGGTAGAAGAATAAAATAACAAGGTACGGACAAGAACAAATACTTGGTGAGGATTACCCAATCACAAACCAAATATCCGCGGAAGAAATGCTAGAGCTACAAGAATTCCCACCTATGAAACTCCCGAACCTTTCCGATTATGCAATCAGGTGTTGGGGATACAGGGGAAGCATAATAGCTCACCCAAAGCTAGCAATTCCTACATCCAGCTATATCCATCCTTCAACACATAACCAAGAAAGCTTTGGAAATCATTTACCTCAACCTTCGAAAAGCATCCGTTATACGAGTTATGGCGATACTCCCGAACTCCTGCCCCAGTACTGGGTGGCGTCGAGGTTATCTCACCAACAACTGCATAAAAGAGATTTTCGATGTCGGCGAAACTCAGGTATTCCAGAACTGCAACGGTAAAATTGTGACGACAACACCTCGGAGCTTAACTCCCCGGGACACTGCCACAACCCCTAAATGTCAGGAGGCACCAAGAACAATATTCTCGTCACAAAACCATCGGAACGATTCCAAGATACCCGCGTGATCACAATACCGGGATGCCTCACCAGAGCGACGAAGGGAGTGCGGAGTAAAAAGAATTCCTAACTCTCCGATATGTATAATCCTAAATGACTCAAAACATTTCTTCTAGACTCAACAACGCCAATGATTCGATCAAGCAGGGGGCTCCTAAGGTCGGGGAAGGCTCTGATTACCAACTTGTAACGCCCTCGATGCGGCTATATCTCCCACGTGTCGAAGCACGACTTAGAGGCATAGCCGCATTGAAAGCAATGTCGCAAGTGAGGTAATCTTCGCAAACAACCCATGTACATAAATAAAGGGGAAAGGTACATAGTTGGATTACACTCGCCACGTCACACAAGTACATAAATAAGTCATTGCATTCATCCAATACACTCAAGGTCCGACTACAGAACCAAAATGAAGATAAACCCCAAATGCAACATAGTCCCCGATCGCCCCAACTGGGCACCACTACTGATCACCTGGGAAAGACACGTAGTAACGACGAGAGTCTTCATCGAACTCCCACTTGAGCTCGGTCATATCATCTGGAGTGGTATCATCGGTCCCTGCATCTGGTTTTGGAAGGAATCTGTGAGTCACGGGTACTCAGCAATCTCACACCCTCGCGATCAAGACTATTTAAGCTTATTGGAAGGGTAAAGGTATGATGTGGAGCTGCAGCAAGCGACTAGCATATATGGTGGCTAACATACGCAAAAGAGAGCGAGAAGAGAAGGCAAAGGCACGGTCGAACAACTATGATCAAGAAGTGATCCTAGAACAACCTACGTCAAACATTACCCCAACACCGTGTTCGCTCCCCGGACTTCGCCGAGAAAAGACCATCACGGTTACACACGTGGTTGGTGCATTTTAATTAAGTTAAGTTTCAGGTTATCTACAACCAGACAATAACAAATTCCCATCTGCCCATAACCGCGGGCACGGCTTTCGAAAGTTCAAATCCCTGCAGGGGTGTCCCAAGTTAGCCCATCACAAGCTCTCACGGTCAACGAAGGATATTCCTTCTCCCAAGACAATCCGATCATACTCCGCATCCCGGTTACAAGACATCCTCGACAATGGTAAAACAAGTCCAGCAACACCGCCCGAATGTTTCGACAAATACCGATAGGAGCTACACATATCTCGTTCTCAGGGCACATCGGATAAGCTAAGCATACGGAAGCCAACGTAACCCAAGTTTCCAAGGGACGGCCCCACATAGTGCTCTGGGTTGGACCAACACTTAGAGAAGCACTGGCCCGGGGGTTTAAAATAAAGATGACCCTTGAGTCCACGAAAACCCAAGGGAAAAAGGCTAGGTGGCGAATAGTAAAACCAAGGTTGGGCCTTGCAGGAGGAGTTTTATTCAGGGCGAACTATCAAGGGGTTCCCATTATAACCCAACCGTGTAAGGAACGCAAAATCCGAGAACATAACACCGATATGACGGGAACTAGGGCGGCAAGAGTGGAACAAAACACTAGGCATAAGGCCGAGCCTTCCACCCTTTACCAAGTATATAGGTGCATTAAGATAAACAAGATAATATAGTAATATCCCAACAAGAAAACATGTTCCAACAAGGAACGATCTCCAATCTTCACCTGCAACTAGCAACGCTATAAGAGGGGCTGAGCAAAGCGGTAACATAGCCAAACAATGGTTTGCTAGGACAAGGTGGGTTAGAGGTTTGACATGGCAATGTGGGAGGCATGATAAGCAAGTGGTAGTTATCGTAGCATAGGCATAGCAAAAGAGCGAGCATCTAGCAAGCAAAGATAACAGTGATTTCGAGGGTATGGTCATATTGCTTGCAAAGTTCTCAGAGTTGCCTTGATCCTCGTAAGC
The DNA here is from genome assembly GCA_034509565.1 of Triticum monococcum. Lineage (NCBI taxonomy): Eukaryota > Viridiplantae > Streptophyta > Magnoliopsida > Poales > Poaceae > Triticum > Triticum monococcum. The sequence goes on along the minus strand of CM067842.1, from coordinate 21,844,237 downwards.
ATACTCAACGGGATCCTCGTTCACGTACTCGTCTCTCGGCTCTACCAAAACAAGAACAACAAGCAAAAGGAACACAATCAACCACGTGCAATGCTCAAGCAACATGATGTAAACATGGTATGATATGCGGGATGCGGTATGTGATGCATAGGCATGATTTTAAAGGAATGATTGAACCTGGCCTCAACTTGTAAAACCAAGAGTGCCACTGGAAAGGTGAGGTGATTTTGGTCGAAATCGATATAAAGATCACCGGAATCGGAGGCACGGTTTGGAAATGACAAGCAAAACAAATATGGCACCGGTCTGCGATAATCAGCACGAGACCCTCTAAATGCATAAAGAACAACATGCTACAGCACTCCAACATGACAACAAAATACATGGATGCGATCCACTCATGATGCTTGACAAAATATGAACACTGAGCTATGGCTAATTCACTCAATAACAGGTTCAAACAAGCATGGCAAAAGTGCAAAAGATTAGTGGTTTCAGACTTGAAATTAACAACAAGTCAGGAATTTATCATCAGGAAGCAATGTTTGGAGCACGATAACTACATTCTACAGGAACATATCATGGCAAAGCAAGGCATGACATGAAGCTACTCATAGCATACAACAAAAGTCCCTTAGTGACCATGAGCCAAAAGGGATCAGAAAATACAATTGCAAGCATGTGAACATAGCAAAAACATAAACAGATTCAGACTTAGTGAAAAACTGGAGCATGGCAAAACTGACATCAAGTAGGCATGTTTACAAGCTAGATGCACTCACTATGAGGCATTGCATGACAAACTAAGCATACACCCAGCAAATAGACATGGCATAGAAGCTAGACATGACAAGAACAACAACATAGCATGCACGGATCAACAACAACAAGCTTGGCAAAATTGCAAAACATGTTAAAAATCTGCCAGGAACATTTTATAGCAAAAGTAGAGCTCGATTGACTCAAGCTAGGGTGCTCCATAATTGCAACAAAGACATGGATGGATAGAGCACAACATTATCTACAAAACATCCTTACTGATCATGCTCAAAAGAGGCACGGATCACTAGGAAACAATATGAACATATGGCATAAAAATAATGACAGGGCAAGGACTTAGTGAAATTCTAAGTCCCTGAAATCAGCATCATTGAGTAAGCTACTTTGCATGCTTGTGCTAGTCACCACAAAGATCACAAAAATACATGGCATACACCCCTGTAAAGATGGCATGACATTCTTCAAAACACATGTAGAGCTCAGGATCATTGCATGCACACATTAATCATGGCAAAAATGACAAAAGTGCATTTGCTGAAACAGATCTAAAACTATCATCACATAGCCCATTTTCAATAGCATTTTGGGCATCAAGATGAGCTCAAATGAACATGATGCAATAAGATGAAATGATGTACTCATCGAGACGAACATTTTGATATGCTACACGCGCGAATCTGAGCTACGATGGGGAAGTTATGATGCGACAAAGTATGCAAAAAAATTTATCAAGATTTAGGGTTAGGGTCAACCGATCCAGATCTAGAGTTCGTCGGGCACGCGAATCGAGGCACTCTGGCGAGCTCGAAGAAGCGGCGGGGAGGCGAGGGAGAGGCGGATCCGGCCTCTCCCGACCGGATCTGGAGGCGGGCGGCGAGCTCCAGCCAACGCGGGGCTGAACTGGAGGCACGGGAGGCGATGCGGGCACGGGGCGGCCGGACTGCGACGGCGGCGAGCTCCGGCCGGCGAGGGTCGGCGCGATGGCGGAGGGGTTCGGCGCCGACGCGGGGAAGAGAAGCGGCGCGGGCGCATGGCAGGCGGCGGCGCGCGCCCGACGGGCTCTGAGGGCCGGCGTTGGGCCGCGCGGGCCTGGCAGCGGGGGAGGCCGGCGGTGGCATGTGGCAGCCCCTCAGTGGCTGCGGGCGGCGGCGGTTGCGGTGTCCGGCGGGGCGGACATGTCCGGCTCGGCGCGAAGAGATTTTCTAGGGTTAGGGGGTTGGAGAGACCCGAAAATTTCGGGGGGGAGGGGGCTTTATATAGGGGTAGAGTGAGCTAGGAAGCTTCAAATGAGGTGCGGTTTGTGGCCACGCAATCATGATTGAACACTCTAGATGATGGAGGAGGTTTAGGTGGGTTTTGGGCCACTTTGGAGGGGTGTTGGGCTGCAACACACACAAGGCCTTTTCGGTCCCTCAGTTAACCGTTGGAGTATCAAACGAAGTCCAAATCGTACGAAACTTGACAGGCGGTCTACCGGTAGTAAACCAAGGCCGCATGGGAAGTCTCGGTCCAATTCGAAAATGTTTAACACCCGCAGACGAAAAGAGGTAGAAAGGGACACTGGAGGACATAGGAGCGCCGGAATGCAAAACGGACAACGGGGAAAATGCTCGAATGCATGAGACGAACACGTATGCAAATGCAATGCACATGATGACATGATATGAGATGCATGACAAAGACAAAACACACGGAGACAAAAAAACCCGACAACGAGGAAATAGAATAACTTAGTGCCGGAAATGGCAAGAGTTGAAATACAAATAAGGTAAATTACATCCGGGGTGTTACATCAAATCCTGGCAAGTCACAAAGCCCAACATGCTCCTCCTCCATGGCCATTGTTCCAGTTGCTAATTGTGCTGCTACTGCTTCAACATGTGCTCTCACCGTTGCATCTCTTGTAGCTTTCATGTCCCTAAAGTGTCTCTGCGTGCACACATTAAGTCTGTCACGTATCAAATTGTACTTCCATAGCTGGTTTTGCTTGTAGAGTTTTTTGAACAGATTCATCAGGTTCTTATTTCTAAACTGCGAGAAGAAATTAGCCCCCATATGGCGCATGCAGCAACGGCTCTACAAGTCCCACCATGGAGTTTTCGAGTGGGAAGGAGAAGAAACGAAGAACACCAGAAAAGAACAGAGGAAGAGGAGGATAAGTAAAGGAGGAGGAAGAAAGGGGAGTGAGTGCGGGGCTGGCACGCTGTCGTCCGACAGCTGGACGATCGTCCCACGGGTGGACGACAGGCGCGTGTCGGCTGGGCCCCGGCCACCGACAGCCCATGCCGGGCCGAAGGGGAGCCGTGTGACGTGGCTTAGCCAATCATCGGGCGCAAAGTGGCATACCGGCCACCTGTCATCCTTCGATAGGGCGACGGGTCCAATCGTCCAACGGTAGGGTGACGGGTCCAGTCGTCCAGCGGTAGGATGATGGGTCCAGTCGTCCACCAGCAAGCCAAGGCCGTATTATTTTTAGAGAAAAAAGTGGATGTGTTATTTCTGTAAATTAATAAAAAAATGTATTATTTTTTAAAAAAATAGCCCGCCTGTATCGGCAGCCACGGCATCCCATATGCGCAATTGCTGTACTACAATGCTATCCTCATGTAGCTAGACTATACAGAGTGTAGCCGCATATTAGAAAAACCCTGTATGAGACGGACGTGGCTCCTCTGACGTACGGTCCACACACTACCGTGTGGGCCCGGACCCACCTGTCAGTGGCCCCACGTCAGGGGGCGGTACGTCAGGGGATCCTGCTCCGTATGAGACCAGGTCTCATTGTCCCACATGTGAGCCCCATGCCGGTGATTGACACGTGCCAGTCACAATGGCAAAGCATCTAATCCCACTTTGGCCCCTGATGACTTCTCGTCTATGACATGGCAGCCGTGCGGCAAGATGCATCTGGCTGCTACGGGACACTACTGGAATGAGTATGTTTTAATAGAACAAATTTCATATTTTTTTTCAGGTTATTTTTCAAGCTACATGATTGATGTATGCGTGGTCCTTACAACACCACGTAAGAAATGCATGTGCTTATGGTAACTGGGTGCAACTAGTGGGAGATGATAGCATGTCATACGTACAACTGATATGGATGATGGTCCGGTAGTACATGTGTAGGCAGATATTCCTACTTTCACCGGGTATGACTTGTATTTTTGTTATTTTAGTACTTTAGTACTGGAGAATTATACTTAAATTTTAATAAATTATTGTTACGTGCATCATAATGATGCAGAATCCAGGGGTTACCCTCCCTTTTCTAGAAAAAGTTGTTATGTACGTTTTCAGTTCGCCCTCTCCAATAGTACCACCAGCTTGTTCGAGTTGAAAGATTATATTTTTTTCATGTGTATCATTTACGGAGAGATTTCTTTTTTGGAAAAGGAGGCTCACCCCCGGCCTCTGCATAGTAAAGATGCGAATTGAAAGATTTTATTCTTTTCATGTGTATCATTAGTGGAGAGATGAAAGTATTTTTTGCATGAATACGCAAAGCCTGGATATCATTTATTGATAGGAAAAAAGCAAAATAAGTATAAGAGAGGGTACAAAACATGTCATGAATTTAAAAAAGCGTAAGCATGACACCCGGGGAAGAGAGACAAGAGATGCTCAGCCCAAACAAAAAAAACACTGCTAAACCAATGAAGCCTAGGACTAGGGAGGCAAGCCAAACGAGCATGACATCTAACATCTCGAAAGCGAAACATCAGGGACACCTCAACAGAGCAAGATAGCATCTCCAAGAAGGGGAACGACGTTGCGACGCCGCCTCCATTCAATCCGGAGAACCGGACCTCGGTTTTCACCGGTGCTTTAAGAGGGGCACGGATAAAGTCCATCGCAGCTGCTCCAAGAAGGGAAATAACACCCACAAGTGCGGCCACAGCGAGCATCGGCAAGCCGAGTTGGGATTTCGTGCTGGCGTGAGTCCAAGCAGTCCCATACACTTCATAACATGAAGATGAAGTCAGGCCCCGGTCAAGATCTCCACCTCGGGAGGGGTGAGGTATTTAGGTTTATTATCCTATTCCTGGACGTGCCTAATCTTTACGTGTTGGAACCACTTAACTTTCTCCTCGGTCAAGTTTTTAGCAAGTTGTCCGTTGCCTCCCTTCTCGCAATATGTTATGTTGTGTTGAGACTGTTAGGGCCTGTTCGGCAACTCCTCAGCTCCTGGCTTCGCCGAACCCGCTGGTGAAGCTGGGCCGAACGGTTGGACTCCGCGAAGCTAGCTTCCGAGATCTGGGGCAGGTCGTAGTACAAAAACGTGGAGCTGGTGTTTCGCCGATCTCAGAAATTGGAAAACGAGGAGTTCAGGCTATTTACGGAGAGTTGCCACCGCCAAGTCAAAGAAAACGATTCGTTCGAGTGGAAAACAGAAGAAGCTTGTCGCTTCCCTCCCTACCAGGCTGGAATAGAGCTTAATGGGCTAGGCAGCTAGCGGCCCAAGACTAGCGATTGGGATCATGGAGTTCAGTTGCCGAACAGTTTTTCCGATCTGAGAATTTTGTCAAGAAGCTGGAAGCTAGATCGAGAAGCCGGATTTGAGGATTTTCTGGAGTTGGGCAGTTGCCGAACAGGCCCTTAGTCTCTGCTTTCTATATCTATATCTATATCTATCTATATCTATACCTATACCTACTATTAAAGGGAATAGGTATTCTTAGTTTGTTTTAGTCCTTTACGTTTGGTTTACACACGTTAAGCAATCTGGGCCGGTTACTTGTATGTTGATGGGCCTTTTATGGGCTTTTATAGAGAGACCGCAAAAAATAATTGGGTCAAAATAAATCAACATTATGGGAATTGAGGGAGCTCCTAACGGGCGCTTTATGCGCCCACTGAGGCAACGGGCGCCTACAGCAGCGCGCTAGCGGGCCGGCCCATGAACACGCTCACAGTGTAAAAAGTATTTACAGCGCGAAAACCACCAGCAAAAATTCGATCTCGTGTGATAGGTATCGAACTTGCGCCAATTTGCTTAAACGCATGGTTGGCTAACCAGTAAAGCTATTAAGCCCTATGTGAAAGTTTTCAACGCGAAACGTATTAAACCAAAACTATAGCCGCACTAATTAGAAAAACGTGACTTCTTTGAAAGAAATGTGAACAAATTTTGAATGTCCATAGATTTGAAAAACATCACGAATTAGAAAAAATAAGTCATGTATTCTAAAAAAAATCATCGATTTTCAAAGAAGTTCACAAATTTGAAAAAAGTTCATCAATTTTGAACAAATGGTCATCAATTTTCAAAAAAGTTCACCGATTCCCTAAAAAAGTTCATCGATTCTCTAAAACTGTTCATCAATTTGAAAAAAGTTCATCGATATTGAAAATAGTTCATCGACTTTAAAAAAAGTTCATCAAATTTGAAACAAATTTCATCAATTTTTTTCGAAAAAGTCCACATATTTTAGAAAGAACCACGAATTAGAAAAACTTCACAAAAATCTGAAGAAGTTCGTCGATTTTTAGAAAAGTCCAGAAAATCTGAAAAAGGTTCATTGATTTTGAACAAAAAGTTCAGTGATTCACAAAAATAGTTTATCAATTTTCAAAAAAGATCATCGATTTAAAAAAAGTTCACAAATTTGAAAGAAGTTCATCGATTTTGGAAAAAAGTTCATCAATATTGGAAAAAGAGTTCATCGAATTTGAAAAAAAATCGTCAATATTGGAAAAAAATTCATCAATATTGAAAAACAGTTCATCGATTTAGAAAAAAGTTCATCAAATTTGAAATAAGTTCAACAATTTTGTAAAAAAATTCATCGATTTCGAAAAAAGTCATCCAATTCAAAAAAAAGTTCACCGAATTTGCAAAAAAATTCATCAATTTTGAAAAATAGTACATTTAAGTGAACAAAAGAAAAAAAAAACCAAACAAAACTGTTCCGAACAAAATGACTAATTTTAAAAAATAATCATGAACTGTAAAAAGTTCACGCATTTAGTAAAGGAAAAAAGAAACACGAAACGAGAAAAGAAAAGTAAAATACCGTTCCAAAAAAAGAACCCAGGATTCCGCGACCTTTACAAAAAATAAATAAAATAAAGGAAGTGTCTAGACACATTGATCGACTTGTTGTAGTGGATGGGGCGCTGCTATTTGAACGTGGAGATCCTGGGCTCGAATCCCGCCTCAAACACACCATTTTTTGCGTTGATTCAGTTTGAAACAGAAAAAAAATGACAACGGGCCGGCCCAGCGCAGCAGGGGGGTGTGCGCCCGATTGCGCATAGTACTGTAACGGGCGCAGCGAGCGCTGTTTAGGATATGCCGGGAATTGAACACAAGACCTCCTGTCTATCTCTTAGATGTAACAACCAAAGACTTATGCACCTTTCATATTTACTAATCCCAAATCATATACGAGTGGTAGTCATCATGGTTTATTTATTTATTTTTTGCGAGAAAAGGAGTTGATATTAAAACAGCCAAATTACTGAAAGGTCCACATAGAAAAGAAAATTACAACCAAGCCCCTCTGCAACCCGACTATGCCGGCGCCATGGACGAGCCGGTGACGCGTCGTTCGCTGCTGCTCGCTGACGCCTTGGATCGAAGTAGCCCCCGGGTGAAACGGGAAGTCTCCGATCAGCGGTCCCTGAGGACCTACACCCATGGCCGTCGTCGTCGTCGCACCACTCGACATCGCCTTCCTTCTCCAGATCCTCAATCGCCGAAATCTCCATCCCTCGATCTCCAGCACGGGGAACCGTGCACGGCCTCTCCACCGAGCAGCGAGCACGAAGAAAGGAGCTGGTCCACCACCGAGCTCCACCGGAACTTCGCCATCAAAGGGGAGACCAAACACCTGCAAAAAGCCAATCCAGTCGCACCGCCACCTCCACGACGCCACCGGCTGGCTCCCTAGGCACTCCTACACTATGTACACGCTGCAAATCAGGCCTCCCCCGTCCTCCCGCCGCCGGAGCGTCCGACGGAGGGCGAGGGAGCCGCCGATTCGGCAACGACGAGGTGGAGAGCCCGGGGTTCGCACAAATCGCCCTTCGTTCCTGTAGATGGGGAAGGGTGAGGTCCAAGGCTCATGTTTAGGGAGAGCTAATTAAGCGAATGAGCTAATAAAGGAAGGATTGTGGGCTTAAATATAGTATTTAAATGAATGTGGCTAATTAAAGAAAGTATTATGAGTAAATCGGTGAAATAACTATTAGAAAGATTGTGGTTTTAATAAATTCTACATGAAGGGTTTGAGGTAAAAAGGTAGGATAATTAAAAGAAAGGATATATAGGCCTTAATGTGCTGGGGCAATTAAATTAGAAAAGGAAGGATTTGATTCCCGACTAAAACGGGTGAGGATTTCATGGTAATTAATGAAAGGATCATGCTTAAATGCCATTAAAAAGGATTGTATTTAAATGAAATCAGTGGGACATTACGCCCCGCAAAGAAAATATGAACACGACTAAATTGCGACGTATTTGTTATGTTCATTTTGTAGAAGGACGATGCTGCGTTGCAACATGTTGTTCATAATGAATCCGATGTTGTGGGACATTATGCTTGTGCAAAACATTAATTTTCCCCATTGCAACGCACGGGCATATGTGCTAGTAACATCTAAAACATCGATTAGAGCGAGCAACTTCTCCTTCTCTTTTTTGTAAACGCTACGCACACCTTTAGCCCACTCGTTGAGGAAGTGCTTAATATGGCAAATCTTATTCTACATATGTTGATGTGAGTTCCATCCTATTCTCTTTAGACCTCGCAGAAGCAACCAATTCATGACATCCCCCCTCCCTACCCCTCTTTGAACGAGAGCTCAAATGAAAAAACGTCTTATTACCATTATGCACTGCTGCCCCCCAACTCCATCAGAGATGGTGTTTGGTCAGAAATTCCTCTCCACGGTAGATTCATGGGCCCGTTCAAGACTAGCAACAAACATGGTCTAGTATCTTGTAGGTTGGTGTCTCCAAACTCCTGGATGTAGCTAAATTACATGTAAGGGCACATTTTTTTAAAGGATAACCCCTGGCCTCTGCATTAGGACGATGCATGCAACATTATATTATTAATAGTGCAAAATCTAGCAGCCGAATACCATCGACCCGGAAATAAATCGAAAAACAAACCCTGAGGCCATGTAAGAGCACATTTGGAAACCAGAATTTCGTAGTAATTTCATAGGGTCAAAATCTCACATAAATTATTCTACAAGTTTCTTTGGTTCTAAACATGGACATATAATTTTTTATGAAATTTTCCTTTCCTTCATATTCTTGATTATAAACATGAGCTCAAGCAAAAAGAAACAATTTTGCGCGAGAAAATATTTATTTTGGATGTATTTTCTTTTGATTAAGTGGAGTTTTGGCTGGTTAAGTCATGTCTAAATTCTCTATTCATAAGTGATACTAGGAAGTTATTTTGACAGACAGCATTGGAGAAGTCCGAGACAAGCTGTGTTGATCTCTCCGGCACCCTCTCTCTAATAAAGAAACGGTTTCCTGAAAAACTTATGTAGGGTATTAGCAACATATTTGTTTCCCATTAACCATAAATCTGTAGTGAAGTGTTGCAAGTTCTTCTGAGACTCTAGTTTTGAGATGTTTTCTCTAGTAATAACACATATGAAGAAAAATTGAACAATCTGCTGCTAGTTCTTTTTCTTAGAAACACGGCATAGACTGTTAGGTAATTCAAACATAAGTTAGGATGAATTAGGTAAGTTTGAGATTACCAGTACGTATAGTCATGTTTGAGTCCTATTCGGATTAGTATGAAGTGCGATCAGCGTTGCCAGTTGATTAGTTTAGAAAAGTGACTTCGCGTGTCCTAGTAGTAGTGTTCCTATTAGGCTAGGAGTTTGCCTTTGTTGGGCTGTGTCCGTGTTGCTTCTAGAGTCCAAAGCAAGTACGAGTAAGGTCTTGAGTCGGTCGATGTTATGGCTGGTACGTGTATATATATACACAAGCCAGGTGCGTGAGTTTATTGTAACCGTGAACAATCAAGAGAAAAGGAGAAAAAGAAATAAAAAGGAGGAAAAGAGGGCACGACAAGAGCCCTTGGCTATCAGTTTTTCGTGCGCGTGTTCATCGTGTGTTTTGATGTGATTGATCCTGTGGAAGAATTTTCAACAATTGGTATCTAGAGCAAGGTTCGGGTGAAGCTGCGCTTGCCCCGAGGTGGTGACCCGACTAGCGCCTCGGGGCGGGCGATAAAGTCGTTGGTGGAGCGACGAGTTGGAGCGGGCAATACAGTTGCTGGTGTAGCGACAAAGAGGTGCGGGCGATCTAGTCGTTGGGTGGTGTAGCGACGTGGGTGGTCGAGCGGTTGTCGTTTGGCGGAGAGGTGACGAGAAGGCGGTGAGGTTCTTTCGCGAGTGTGGCAACGGGTAGAACGACCCGGAGGAGGGCGACATGTTGTCGTCGACAAGGCGGTGCAAGGAGATCGTTGACGGGAGAGGTTGTGCCGAGGTGCGGTGCTAGAAGATCTCGTCAAGATCGTCGTTCGGGGGGAGCGAGGAAGAGGCGACAAAGTTGCGAGCTGTCGTCAAGGTGTGCACATGAGTTCTTGTAAGGTGCGTCCAAGAGCTCAGGTGTGTGAGTCTTCTCCTGCATTTGAGATGTGTCACTGGCAGAGGAGAATTGTGAGTGAGAGCGGGCGGAAAAAGGAATTTGTGCCTTGCGTTTCCGTTCGTGGTCGTGGAATTCCGGCGAGTTCATATACGGTGGGGATGAGTTGCACGTATATGGCGAGTTGTGTTGCCGCTGGACAGGAAGTGTCATTCGATAAGATGTGGCATCGGCGACAATGAGAAAGATTGAAGATGTGGTGGGTGAAGAGATGTGTCTCCCCATGCACAAGCAACCGATGAGAAGATGAAGATCAATGTGAAGATGGACGCACCAGTTAAGTTGAGTTCCTGCATGAGGCTATGCGTTTAGTCTGCATGTAGCACGCTAAGATGTGGCAGCGTGGCTGGTAGTCCAGGTAATCGTGGTCCAATCTACAAGTCGGCATGAACGGAAAAGATGATGCTGCAGTGGTGATCATCATTGCAAGAAGAGCGAAGTTGTGATCCGGTAAGTCGCGTCTCCGGAGGCAATCAATAGGATAAGATGAAGAGGTGATCGTCTGCGTGTCTCGTCAAATAAAAAGTCGAATGTTTGGATTAAGGGGTGATTGTTAGGTAATTCAAACATAAGTTAGGATGAATTAGGTAAGTTTGAGATTACCAGTACGTATAGTCATGTTTGAGTTCTATTCGGATTAGTATGAAGTGCGATCAGCGTTGCCGGTTGATTAGTTTAGAAAAGTGACTTCGCGTGTCCTAGTAGTAGTGTTCCTGTTAGGCTAGGAGTTTGCCTTTGTTGGGCTGTGTCCGTGTTGCTTCTAGAGTCCAAAGCAAGTACGAGTAAGGTCTTGAGTCGGTCGATGTTATGGCTGGTACGTGTATATATATACACAAGCCAGGTGCGTGAGTTTATTGTAACCGTGAACAATCAAGAGAAAAGGAGAAAAAGAAATAAAAAGGAGGAAAAGAGGGCACGACAAGAGCCCTTGGCTATCAGTTTTTCGTGCGCGTGTTCATCGTGTGTTTTGATGTGATTGATCCTGTGGAAGAATTTTCAACAATTGGTATCTAGAGCAAGGTTCGGGTGAAGCTGCGCTTGCCCCGAGGTGGTGACCCGACTAGCGCCTCGGGGCGGGCGATAAAGTCGTTGGTGGAGCGACGAGTTGGAGCGGGCAATACAGTTGCTGGTGTAGCGACAAAGAGGTGCGGGCGATCTAGTCGTTGGGTGGTGTAGCGACGTGGGTGGTCGAGCGGTTGTCGTTTGGCGGAGAGGTGACGAGAAGGCGGTGAGGTTCTTTCGCGAGTGTGGCAACGGGTAGAACGACCCGGAGGAGGGCGACATGTTGTCGTCGACAAGGCGGTGCAAGGAGATCGTTGACGGGAGAGGTTGTGCCGAGGTGCGGTGCTAGAAGATCTCGTCAAGATCGTCGTTCGGGGGGAGCGAGGAAGAGGCGACAAAGTTGCGAGCTGTCGTCAAGGTGTGCACATGAGTTCTTGTAAGGTGCGTCCAAGAGCTCAGGTGTGTGAGTCTTCTCCTGCATTTGAGATGTGTCACTGGCAGAGGAGAATTGTGAGTGAGAGCGGGCGGAAAAAGGAATTTGTGCCTTGCGTTTCCGTTCGTGGTCGTGGAATTCCGGCGAGTTCATATACGGTAGGGATGAGTTGCACGTATATGGCGAGTTGTGTTGCCGCTGGACAGGAAGTGTCATTCGATAAGATGTGGCATCGGCGACAATGAGAAAGATTGAAGATTTGGTGGGTGAAGAGATGTGTCTCCCCATGCACAAGCAACCGATGAGAAGATGAAGATCAATGTGAAGATGGACGCACCAGTTAAGTTGAGTTCCTGCATGAGGCTATGCGTTTAGTCTGCATGTAGCACGCTAAGATGTGGCAGCGTGGCTGGTAGTCCAGGTAATCGTGTCCAATCTACAAGTCGGCATGAACGGAAAAGATGATGCTGCAGTGGTGATCATCATTGCAAGAAGAGCGAAGTTGTGATCCGGTAAGTCGCGTCTCCGGAAGCAATCAATAGGATAAGATGAAGAGGTGATCGTCTGCGTGTCTCGTCAAATAAAAAGTCGAATGTTTGGATTAAGGGGTGATTGTTAGGTAATTCAAACATAAGTTAGGATGAATTAGGTAAGTTTGAGATTACCAGTACGTATAGTCATGTTTGAGTTCTATTCGGATTAGTATGAAGTGCGATCAGCGTTGCCGGTTGATTAGTTTAGAAAAGTGACTTCGCGTGTCCTAGTAGTAGTGTTCCTATTAGGCTAGGAGTTTGCCTTTGTTGGGCTGTGTCCGTGTTGCTTCTAGAGTCCAAAGCAAGTACGAGTAAGGTTTTGAGTCGGTCGATGTTATGGCTGGTACGTGTATATATATACACAAGCCACGTGCGTGAGTTTATTGTAACCGTGAACAATCAAGAGAAAAGGAGAAAAAGAAATAAAAAGGAGGAAAAGAGGGCACGACAAGAGTCTTTGGCTATCAGTTTTTCGTGCGCGTGTTTATCGTGTGTTTTGATGTGATTGATCCTGTGGAAGAATTTCCAACATAGACTAACGCAGACACTCACACACACAAACGAACAGTCACCTATATGAACGCGCATGTCTGTGTTTGGAGCGTTTCATACCTGGTCAAATATAAGAATCAAGTAGGAGCACAAAACAAGAATCTCTACATTTCCATTCTACTTACTTTTGAAAGGGGATTTCCAATAAACTTACTGTGATGAATATGAAGTACTGTGGTAGGTGAAGCGTCAAATACTTGTCTATAATCAAGTTATAAATGTAAGGCATGATCCTTCCACTTTTGAGCCCATATACATAACGAGCACCATTGAATCGAGCAGCCAGTCTAGGGAACTTGATACATTTCACATAGTAACAATAGTCCTGCTGGTCAGCATGGCGAGTCATTTAGCAGGAATGGCCACTACTCCAATGACTGTTGTCTGGCATGTGAGGCATTGGGATCTTTTCTATATCACTCACTGGGCCTGCTCGGATTCAGATTCACACAAGTTCAAGCATCATAGAGCGATTATTCAGTCCAGACTTGAAAGACAGTACACACTAGCACTCAACAAGCATCGTGTTAGTATTCTGTTCGTGTCAACATGGAGTTATCTGTATGTTCCCTGCTTATGGAACGTTCATAGCAATAGCGAATGGAACAAGATCATGTAATTAAGTGAGAAAACCCAAAGTAGAAAGATTGGGTTGGTATGATTCTAAGAGCAACTCTAGCAGACCCCGCAAAACGCCCGGCCCGCAAAAATTTCGGCGAGTATGCGGGCTTGGGCCAATTTTCCGGCCAGAACAGAGCCTGCATATTCGCCCGGCCCGTAAATTTTTTTGCCGCGGCCCGCAAACCGCATGCGCCGAGCACTATAAGTGCGGTTCCGCGACTCTTTTGCGGGTCCAAACCCTATTCCCCCGCCGCCGCGAGCAACCCGATTCCCCTTTCCCCTCTCCCAATTTCTCGCCGCCGGCGACCACCCGCCCCGCCTCCAACCGCCATATGGGGGCGAATGTGGAGCTCCAGACGTGGCTCCGGCAGCAGATCCGGCCGTGAGAGGGACCCGGAGCGCGAGCGGCACGTCCTGTCCGACAATGTGAGGAAGCGCGGCGTCCGGAGGTGGACCAACCACGGGTTGTCGCCACCGGCGAGCTTCGACCGCCGCGAGACGGAGGAGTACGACCGCCAGCACGCGTCCTTCTCCTCCGCGACGTCTTCCTATGCCAGATCCTCCTCGTCCTCCGCCGCGGGCTTCCTCCTCAAGAAAGGGTCGTGCTCAGACGAGGAGGAGGAGCCGGAGCCGCCCGCGCCGTTCGCCTTCGTCCCGACGAAGGAGGAGCCCGAGGAGCCCGCTCAGCTCGACCGCCGCGGAGACGTCGGGCTCGAGGACTACGCCACGGACTTCGACGCCGTCGCCGCCGCCATCGCCGAGCGGAGCGTGCACGAGGAGGAGGAGCGCCGGCGCCACGCCGAGGAGGTCGAAGCCCTCGAGTGGCGGCAGGCGGTCGCCGACAACATCGCCGCCAACGAGAAGGCTGACGAGTGGCGCCGCATTCGTGCGGAGCAGGCGGAGAAGTACGTTGATCTGTGTAGCTCCGGCGAGGAGGATTGAGCATCCGGCTCCTCCACGGCGTCGTCCAGTTGCCGCGACCTCGCCGCCATCAGATCCGACCCCTAGTACTAGTCTTAACGTAGTATGTAGTATAGCTATGCTTGTAGTTTGTTGATCATGTGATGAATTATGTAGTATGTGATCAACTATGTTTGTGCAATTTTTCCCGCGAAAGTGTTTTCTTTAAATTATGCAGGTTTAGATATGGGTTTTGCTCGGCCGCGCATGTTTTTAACCCGCGAATGCGATCTTGGTGAAATCGCAAACGCGTTTTACTGATCGAAATTTTGCGGGGTCTGCTAGAGTTGCTCTGGGTGACAGTGAATACCGAGGGACGGTGACGACGATGAACTCCGATGGCGCATACCTGAATTCCCATGGTTAAAACAAACTTTGTTTCTTTACTGGGCCAGCTATACGCTACTCTCTGGAGACTTGGGCCTCATTCTTTAGCTGCAGCCGGCACATGTCACTCCTGTTTGGGCCACAGCCGGCAACCACCTTGTCTGGTCCATACAGCAGGCGCGAGATGGGATGGCATGCGTCTTGCCCTGCATCCCCTCAAAAAAAAAAAAGTGTCTTGCGCTGCAACAGCGACTGCTTGCTTAGCTCAGAGACGGCGCACCGATGGTCGGCAGGGAGGATGGCGCGCCTTCATGGACGTGATCCCGGCTCAGGCAGCAGCGAGAATCAAAAGCGCAAGCGCGAGAGCCATGACTGTTGCGGCAACTCTCGAGATGCTCAAAAAAATGGTGCAAGTTTTTGTCTTTTTACCCGAAAATCTTTTGACCTATTCATTAACTGTCAAAGTAGTATAAAAAACATCAGAAGTAAAAAATACATCTAGATTCGTAGACCATTTAGCGACAATTACAAACACTGGAGCAAGTAGAAGACGCGCCACCGTCATTGTCCCTTCAATATTGGAGCGGGACAAACCTTGTTGTAGTAAACAATCGGTAAGTCGTCATGCTAAGGCCTCGTAGGACCAACGCACCAGAATAGCAACCGTCCTCGATGAAGAGAAGTGTAGATCAGAAGGATCCATCCTGTAGAGACACGAACCCAAACAAAGAAAGACCAGATCCACGTGAATCCATCGAAGACAAATGCCGACTGAATCCCATGAGATCCATGGGAGAAGAACCTCCTCACACACCCTCCGACGATACTAGAAACACCACTGAAATTGAGGCTAGGTGGGAAAAATCTTATTCCATATATAGAGAGCCGTCGCCGTCTCACATCTCTTAGTAGGACATAGACCCTAACAAAACTTTAAAAAAAAATGAAACCCTCCCGGCCGCAAAGATCGGGATCCACCGTGCCTCCATGGTCCTAAGACTAAAGGAGACAAGATAGACCGGTAACAACACCGGCAGAAAGCAGGAGAAACACCAGCACGCTGGGTGTAAGTAAGGTCTGAGCACCCGCCAAGTTTGTGGTCTTCTTTCTATGACACCCAAAGGCAAAAAAGAAATGTTGCAAGTTCTGCGCATTACTAGTATGGTTTATTCTCCACAATGTTTTTGAATTAATTGGAAATGTATACAATTTACTAATCCAATTTTGTATCTTCCAGATTCTGTAAATTTTGATGTCTGAGTCAATGAGTGTTCGATCGTGCGGCTATTATTCAACTAGCTATTTCATATGATGTTTGATACATCTATGACCTATAATATACACTGGAGATTCTAAAAGTTTGAAATCATTCACCGCGGCTCCTATATATTTATTTTATCCGTGACTTTTAGGACCTACTTGACACACATGGAATACTTTAAGGACCCGCCGTGAACTACTTACACACATTTAGGACCCGCGGTGAACGATTTTAAATTTTCAGGAGTTAGTTGGCGAACTTGAAATACTATTAGGACCCCCAGTATATTTTACTCAGTAAACATTAGCCGATATGTTGCACATGCCAACCATATATGCCAATGTGATACTTGTGGTTCTTGGCAGATCAAAATGGAGTAACTTATAGCTTGTAGTGTGCCCACGCTTTGATAATTTGCTAGCTCCACCACTGCACTCCATGTACGAACTAAAGTTAGGACAGATCGACCAAAAGGTGAGCAGGTAAATATAGTTCCATGTACGATCAACAATTTATGTATTTTTCTCTGCACAGCCCGAGTGATGGGTGATTGCGCGCACGTTCAAGAAATTTTTCAAGTGAGGGGTGTTTTTTGCTCTCCTGTGCACCTGAACTAGAGGATTAAAATAAAATAACAATGCAAAATATAAAACATGAATCCTCACAAGTTGCTACGGTTCAAACTCACTGAGGTTAAAAATAATCTCACATATATCTAATGTATGAAAAATAGGAAACATTGTCTGCTATATGGTTTTGAATTCGTGGAACTGTCAAGATCGAACATAAGGGCTCATTGGCAATGAAAAAAAAGTCAGGAATTTCATTGGATCAAATCCTATGGAGTTTTTTCTTACGAAATCCTTCGGTCTTCATCCATTTTTAGAACCTCTAGCAAAATATCGGAAATGCTATTTTTGCCAACTTTTCTTTGGACTTTGTGGTGTTTTTATTTGTTTAGTCGCCTAAAGTTTGTCTTAATTAAGAAAATGAAAATCTTTACCTCCGTTGAAAACAGAATCCTTTGAGGAATCTAAGGAAACATGTGTGTGTATCTCGCATCCCCTCTCCCAAATTGATAAACAAATCTACAGGACACGCACCTAATTTCTATGTTTTCCCTATTTCCATGCTCCAAACCGGGAAAACATTTTGTTGTACACGGAGTGACCACAACTAACCATATATTGCGGCTCGACCATGTTTCTAAAAACAAAACATTATATTCATTTTTTATTGCTGTACTCAAGTGCCTCCAGGCATCTACTTTCTCTACAGAAAATAGATTTTTCTTTGAACAATCATTTCATTTGAAGTTAATATATATATGATGCAGATGAATAGTGTGGTAGTTGGTGATTTGGCCATGTTTGTAGTAACAAAAAGGTTGCTTAAGTCTCATACTGTGGGTTGTATTTGTTGGGCTGTGTGTGTATGTGTGTGTGCGGCCCAAAGGCCCACTAGTGTACATATATGTACCCTGCTCTGTAGCTAGCAATGAGGGGAGGAATCCAAAGATTTCCACACAACTCTTCATGGTATCAGAGCGGGTGCGGCTGCTGTAGCCCCCGTCGCCGCCGGCGGCGAGAGGGACGGTGGAGGTCAGGAGGGGAGAGAAGAGCAGCGTCCTGGGGTGGTCTGGGATCTGAGAGGAGCAACTGCTGGAGGAGAGTAGCCCCCGTACTGGTGGTGGTCTGGAGCGGAGCAGGAGAGGAGCAGCTGCTGGAGGAGGAGAGTGTCGCCCCTGCTTCTGGTGGCCTGTAGTGGAGCGGGAGAGGCAAGCTGCTGGTTGAGACAGAAGAAGGCAGCTCGTGGAAGAAGGCAGAGAAGGGGAATCCGGAGGGAGCTGCTTGGGGTAGATTTGGTCGCCTGTGACAGTGAAAAAGCAGAGACTGCTTGCTGTGTACAGAAGAGAGGTGTACTGCAAGACTGGGAGGCCTTGTCTGGTACCTTGTTGTGCTTGTTGCTCCAGTACTACAAGGTGAGTCTTGTATTGAGGCTTGTATTGCGGTTTGCCTGTGTATTTGAGTGCTGCTGCAGCAATGGGGGAAAATCAAGGACTCCAGCAAGTGCTTGAGAAGTTGGCACAACTTCTCACAGAGAAGACCGGAGGCGGATCGCCCTCTGGTAGAGAGATGATACCTCATGCTGAAACTGTGCAGAAGATAGAATTGATGCCGAATGATATTAAGTTAGAGGGGGTAAGAAATTACTTAAGTTGGTCACGAAGGGCTTTGCTGATCCTAAAGACAAAGGGGTTAGAGAGCTTTGTTGAAGGAGAATCGACTGAGCCAGTGGGCAAGGCGAGTGCAGAATGGAGGAATTGGAATACCACCAATGTTCATTGGTGGTGGCATGGATGTTAAATTCCCTGTCTCCGAGCATTGCTGCAACTGTTGAGACAATCTCAAATGCCGCTGAGGTATGGAAAACTCTGTCGAAGCTATACTCTGGGAAAGGGAATGTGATGTTGATGGTGGAGACACAAGAGAGAGTTAGTGATCTGAGACAGGGGGAGCACACTGTAATGGAGTATGTTGCTGAGCTGCAGCGATTATGGGCTGATCTAGATCACTTCGACCCTCTCGAGTTACCACATGCAGATTGCATATCTACTGTTAAGAAGTGGATTGAACGTAGGCGAGTGATCCAATTCCTCAAGGGTTTGAACTCAGAATTTGAGGGAAGACGCGCTACTATGTTCCATCAACCCTCTCTCCCCACTTTGGAGGAAGCTATAGCAGCAATTGCACAAGAGGAGGTCAGACTGAAGGTGATGAAGAACAATATAACAACTCCATCTCGTCCTGCCTTCATAGTAAGGAGCAGTGAGACCAGGGAGTGTTTCAACTGTGGTGAGACAGGGCACTTGAGTCGTGATTGTCATGCCCCGCGCGGGGCTACCCGTGGAAGAGGGAGAGGAAATGGCCGAGGTGGAACAAGAGGAGGCAGAGGTCGAGGATATAGGATTGGTCACAAAGCAAATGTGGCGGTCCATGAAGATGAATCCTCTGACAAAGTTGAGTTCTCTGTAAAAGAGTTAGAAGAGTTGAGGAAGTTGAAAAGGAAGATGGAGAATGCAGGGAATAAAGGCCAAGGAGACATCACATTTGGTGATTTTTCTCACTTTGCTTATGCCAATGAAGGTAATTGTGCCCACACATCTACTTCCTCACTAGTATCACAACCAGATTGGATCCTTGATTCAGGTGCATCTAAACATGTTGCGGGCACATCGAATGAGTTTGAGTCATATACTCAACATCCACCCACATATAAGGAAACTATCCAAACAGCCGATGGCACCTCACAGCCCGTTAAAGGCGTCGGCACAATACAATGCACACCACTTATTAAACTTTCATCGGTTTTGCATGTTCCTGCTTTTCCGGTCAATCTTGTGTCAATGAGTGCTTTGATAGACGATTTGAATTGTCGAATAATAGTTGACCGGAAAATATGTATAATTCAGGAGAGGCGAACAGGGAGGAGGCTTGGGACCGCAACCAGGCATAATGGGCTATGGTACATGGATCGTGAGGATACAAACACCGCAACGTCTACCGTGTTAGCAGTGATGATAGGAGAGAAAGAAGCTACTGTGATACTTCTACATTGTAGAATGGGACATATGTCTTTTGATAAAATGAGCAAAGTATATCCTGATGTAATGTGTGGGGTGGATAAGAGTAAGCTTTTGTGTGACGCTTGTGAGTTTGGCAAACACACAAGGAAGTCTTATGTAAATAGGGGGATTAGGAGTATATCTCCCTTTGTGCTTGTTCATTCAGATGTGTGGACATGTCCTGTTATCTCTGTTAGTGGAATGAAGTACTTTGTTACATTTATTGATTGTTACTCTCGCATGACATGGGTGTACCTTATGAGGCACAAGGATGAGGTGTTCAAATGTTTTCTGGATTTTTATGCCTATGTGAAGAATCAGTTCAACACACAAGTTCAAATGATCCGGACAGATAATGGGACAGAGTATGTGAATAAGGAATTTGGTGCTTTTCTGTCAGCACAAGGTATATTGCATCAAACCTCTTGTCCAGACACACCTCCTCAGAATGGAGTGGCAGAAAGGAAAAATCGCCACATCTTAGAGGTGGCTCGGTCATTGATGTACACGATGAACGTGCCAAAATTCTTATGGAGTGAGGCTGTGATGACAGCTACATATCTCATTAATCGCATGCCATCAAGAGTGATTGGAATGAAGTCTCCATGCGAAATGCTACTAGGTGAGAACAAATTAGTGGTTCCACCCAAGGTTTTTGGATGCACTTGTTTCGTTAGGGATCATAGACCCTCAGTGGGGAAGCTAGATCCACGTGCAATGAAGTGCATCTTTATTGGATACCCATCGGGACAGAAAGGCTACAAGTGTTGGAGCCCGAGCGAGCGACGCACATTTGTGAGCATGGATGTGACGTTCAGAGAATCTGAGCCATATTATGGTGAGAGGACTGACCTTAGCTCATTGTTTGATCTCGAACCCCCTAATGTTGATGGTGATGGTCGAGAAGGGGGACATGAATCAAGTAGCGAGGAGGGTGAAGAAGCAAGGAGGTCAAAGGTAGTAATTGGTTCCATTCCATGTCCGGTGAATGAACCAACAAGTGAGCAAGCATGGAGACGAGTAAATGAAGAAAAAAATCTACAGGTGTATACGAGGAGAAACCAAAGGAAGGTGCTCGTAGAACAGCAACAACCTGTAGAGCATGTTGAGTTGCAACACTTAGAGCAGCAGGTACAATCGGTAGAACAAGAAGGACCTGAAATAGGTGATATTGTCAATTCCACTCCATCAACAACTGATACACCATGCAACACACCCACTCCATCTGGGAAAGATAGCTCTCTTGAGTTGCCAATTGCTTTGCGGAAGCCAACTCGCATCAAGGCCGGAAAGCCCCCATCAAGGTATGGCTTTGAGCATGACATAAGCAATTATGTATCTTATGAATCTTTGTCCCCTGCATATAGAGCTTTTGTTTCATCACTACAATCAGTGGAAATTCCAAAAGACTGGAAAACCGCAAAGCAAGATCCAAAATGGCATGATGCTATGATTGAGGAATTGAATGCCCTTGAAAAAAATAGAACTTGGGAACTTGTACATCTTCCTGAGGGAAAGAAGGCTGTTAGTTGTAAATGGATATACACAGTGAAGCAGAATCCAGAAGGGAAAATCGAAAGGTACAAGGCAAGACTAGTTGCTAGAGGATATAGTCAAACATATGGGATTGACTATGATGAGACTTTTGCACCGGTGGCAAAGATGAGCACAGTGAGGATCCTAATCTCTTGCGCGACTAATTTTGGGTGGCCTTTACATCAGTTAGATGTTAAAAATGCTTTCTTGCATGGCGACCTACATGAAGAGGTGTACATGGAGATTCCGCCTGGTTTCTCCACTCCTAGGACCGCCGGAAAGGTGTGCAGATTGAGAAAGTCACTATATGGGCTCAAGCAGTCACCACGAGCGTGGTTTGACAGATTTAGGCATGCGGTATGTCATATGGGGTATAAGCAATGCAATGGTGATCACACGGTGTTCTATCGGCACGCAGAGCGTAGGATTACAATCCTCGCAGTATATGTGGATGATATCATAATCACAGGAGATGATGACATAGAGATATTGCGATTGAAGAAGAACCTAAGCAAGGAATTTGAGGTGAAAGATCTTGGCCACCTTAGATACTTCCTAGGCATTGAAATTGCAAGGTCTCCAAAAGGGATAGTTCTCTCTCAAAGAAAGTATGTTCTGGACTTACTTAGTGACACAGGTATGCTTGGATGTCGGGCTGCATCAACACCTATTGATCAAAACCACAAGCTTTCTGCGCAGTCAGGAAAACCAGTGGATAGGGAGAATTACCAAAGGCTTGTTGGGCGACTCTTATACTTATGCCACACAAGACCTGACATTTCCTATGCTGTGAGTGTGGTAAGCAGATACATGCATGATCCTAGGAGTGGCCATCTAGATGCAGTACACCATATCTTGCGATATCTAAAAGGTAGTCCAGGGAAGGGGCTATGGTTTAAGAAGAATGGCCATTTAAATGTAGATGGTTATAGTGATGCTGATTGGGCGAGCTGTCTTGATGATAGAAGATCTACTTCCGGATATTGTGTGTTTGTTGGAGGGAACCTTGTGTCATGGAGAAGCAAGAAGCAATCAGTTGTATCAAGATCGACGGCCGAAGCGGAATACAGGGCTATGTCATTAGGCCTTAGTGAAATGTTGTGGGTAAGAAATCTTCTAACAGAACTGAAAGTGATGAGAAGGGGCCCTGTGAAGGTGTGGTGTGATAATAAATCAGCTATCAACATAGCCAACAACCCAGTCCAGCATGATAGAACAAAACATGTGGAGATTGATCGCTTCTTTATTAAAGAGAAGTTAGATGAGGGTATAATAGAATTAAATTATGTAAGCTCAGGGAACCAAGTAGCAGATAGTCTCACTAAGGGTTTAGGTGTCAAAGAATGTAATTTAGCATGTAACAAAATGGGAATGATAGATATCTATCATCCATCTTGAGGGGGAGTGTTGGGCTGTGTGTGTATGTGTGTGTGCGGCCCAAAGGCCCACTAGTGTACATATATGTACCCTGCTCTGTACTAGCAATGAGGGGAGGAATCCAAAGATTTCCACACAACTCTTCAGTATTCGAGTGCCTCCACGCATCTACTTTCTTCATCTTCATTAACTGTAAATTGTGATGAACGTGAACTACCGTGTTAGGTGAAAACTAACATTCAGTTGGCCCTTTTAAATGTATCAAAAACATTGTTTACAATGAATTCATATGCGTAAGAGATGATTCAGTCTCTTGAGATCTCTTACATATAAGGAGCACTGATCAGGTAGACTTGTCCACGAAAGTAGATACTTTTCATGGAGTTACCACTGTTGGGCAGCATGGTGAATCCTTTAGCTAGCAACAAACTCAATCCTTTGGATATTGTTGACATGTGAGGCATTGGGATCTCGTTCTGCCATTCTACAATGTAAGTGCCTGTTCTGTTCTAGTATCATTAATTCGACCTCCAAATTTTGTACAAATTGTTGTCTTAAGCACCAACTGCTCCAAATTGTCTACTCTTTGTTGTTGTTTTATCTAGACAATTGTTGTCTTATATGCAGGCTTACAACTGATGGAAATGTGCTATTGCTGTGATGAACTAATGAAAATTGAGAGGAGAAAGTTCATGTGCGAGTGGCACTGCCAAATAGAAACTCGATCCCTTTATTCAAAGTAAAACAACGAAAATTTAAGTTCACAGGTCCTCGAGCAAGTACAGTGATAATAAATAGTATATAATTTATTTTCACAATTTTACACGACCATAATGTACTGAGAGATGTGCTTAGCTCTGGGGTGTAGTAGTACTACTTCTCTGTGCTTTCCTATGTAAAATCCCATGTCATGCATGAGCAATCACTTGATCACTAAAGAATTGCAAAACAAAATAAATAACAACAGCAGGGAGCCAAGGCCAAGATATCCTTTGTGCCTTGCATCATTCTTTTTTTCCGAATCATTACCTCTATTACTGAAGGTTTAAGAATTAAATCCTTGCTACACAACTCGATGATATTCAGTGATGCACAATGAAGAAAGATCCATACCATACTTCTTCTACAGATCAGGCACGCACATATGTTTGAAAACAAATGCAAGTGGATTCGCAGGTACAGTGGGCTAAGACTGTAAACTTGAAACTGGTTTGGGAAACATCAAGCCAAATGGAGCTCACAATCCGGCGACAAAAACTGAAGTTCAAAAAGTGTTGGAACGCTAATGCTCTTGCAACAGTATCATTGCTTGGCTGAGCAGCTCCCAATAGCTTCGTATTAATTGTCAGAAGACATGCAGGTAAGCAAATCACATAACCTGGCAGAAATATTTGCGAGTTCTTCAAGGGACATAGGCTTACTACCCACATAAATAACACTCACAGGTGCACTGAAAGAACAATTATACACACTCTGAACATTATGTCACACTTACCTTCTACCTTCTGAAAGCAGCAGTATGCAGCCTTCTCAACAGACCACAAAGAACACGAGGCAGCCAAAATCCCTGATTCTCCTTTTCCACAAAATCCAAAACACAATTACCAAGTCACACGAAAGAAGCAAGACAACTTTCTCATATTGCCAACACACCACTATTGGAAGGAAATACCATGCAAATTCCCTCCTGCTATTCCAAACCCAGCAGCGTTACACTAGAGTAACATGGGCAGCCCGAAAATTACACTAGAGTATACTGATTACAAATGCATCTGATCATTCAGAAACAATGAAGAATCAATAAACATACCAACACGCCACAATAAGATATCGACATGAGCAATGCAGAAGAAATACCACAGAAAAATGATAAGAACAAGATCATATAAACTACTGAAGTATCGATATCACTTATAACATAGGTAAACAGATAGAACTCAAAACTATTTATTCAGAGCCAACTAGGCCAAATCTAGCCTGTATGGAGCAGGGTCAAGCGTTGAGTACGCCCTCACACACACAGTCCAGGTGGTCTCTTGATTATTTTGTGGATGACTCTTGCAGCAACGACAGTAAGATAGCAAGCCACCCCTTTGTTGGTTCATTGAATTCATTGATCCGTTTTCTTCAATCCCTTCCTGAAGCCAAGTTCATCTTTCTAAGATCAGGTGTAATCCACATGGGAGCTGGCCAGCTTGACCAAAGCTGAGGAGACAAAATTTCCTCCATGGAGTAGAAATTATCCAAGTTCATTGTTCCCATATCAGGGTCACTATTCTTCAATCCCATTGTCCGCATCACATTATCGTCAGTAAAGTAGGCATGATTTGCCCTGAGAGTGGGATATTCTTTGGCAGTGAGACAAAGAGATTGATTATGTCCAAGAAACAGCACATGGTCAGGCAAGCGTTTTATGCTCTTAAGTTTACTTTCCAAAGGATCAAATTCATATATTATATATCCCGTAGTGTTCCAAAATACAGATGATCCAGGATCAGGATCGAAATTATACTGGTCAATGATTCTCCAAATAAGAAGCAGATCGCCCGATGGAGCTTGAACAATGTACGTGTAGCCAATGCCATATATGGAGTCCATTCTTATAATCATCTCCATTGTGATGACAGGCCCACTGAAATCGAAAGCATGAAGTTCTCCGGTTGTAGTCACCGCATACAACAGACCATCCTTGTAAGTGCAGTCGCTATATCGTTCATGAGGTGGCAGCCAAGTCCAGTTATCATCACCTACTCTTGCAAAAGAGAGCTGACACTTTGGATTATGGATGAGCACGACGATGTAGCTTCCCGTGGATGTATCAGGGAACACAAACGCCTTATAGTGAAGTTTGTGGCGCAGCTTGTCAATAGCAAAGATAGACGGAGAGTAAAGACCGGCATCCGTCCCAGTATGCCATGAGTACTCATACTTATGGACAGCACCGTGCTCATCAAAGATGGGCTTCACCTGCTCGATGGTGATCACCGACGGAAGAGCAATCTGTTCACATGTGATGGGATTGACAAGGTGCATCTCAGATCTGTCATCAACAGTCACCAGCCAACCATGTGATGACCCGATCAGACACCTAGTGCGGATAGGTGGCTCCGGGAGGGTCAACTTGTAGGACCTCTTCTCTGTGAGGCTGTAGAGGCACTCAACGCTCTCACCAGCGGATTCGGTAGTGTAGAGGAGGCATGGCGTCTGGGGGCATTTGTACTGCGCAAGGCTTCGGAGGCTGATATACGCGGAGCGCCAAGAGGAGCAGACAGAGCCGGTACGCACAAGGTCAGGGATCTCAAGGGTGGCAAAGATACCCAACAAGATGTCCTGAGGCAGCTCCGGCATGTTGCCCACTGTCGTCATTGTCAGTACTCACTACTCAGCCTTTGAAAAACTCTGAAGATTAGAGAGCACAAATATGTCCAGTGTCCAGCTTTGGCAGCCTCAAGTGTATTATGCTGGCGACACTACAGGATTCGATGGGGGCAAAGTATGTCTACAAAGAGCAGGAGCTTCGGCCAAACTGACGAATTTCTTCAGTGAAAGTTGGATAGAAGAACAGCAGGCTGCTTGCAATACTTGCAGATCACCACGACGCCGCCGCTCCTAATTAAAGTAGGTTAATTAGATCCGAGTCCACGAACGACACACACGCAGAATTAATGGACTGAAACTCGACAAAGATTCGGAGTTTTGGTTGGCAAGCAAGGTCAAAAGGAAGAACACTAACCGGCGGCAGGCGAGACGAGGGGGTTAATCGGCCGGGAGATGGCAACGGCGAGCTGCAGGGTCAGATCGGTAGACAGTGAAGACGGAGATTCGCACCGTGTATAGGAGCAAGCTAGCTACGCGTCGCCGGCGGCGATGGCGACCGGAGGCTGCGCTCGGCCGCTCCTTCGTGGCGTCAATGGGCTCAGGCCACCATGGTCATATATCTCGCTGAAGGGGCGAGGGAGATGGACCGGCCCACGAGCGCGGGAGGCCACAGCCTCTTTTTCCTGTTTTTTTTTTACGTTTTCTGTTTTCGTTTTATGCTTTATTTTGTACTTTTGTTTATATTTGAAAATATTGTAAACATATATATTACATAAAACACTCTACAAAAAAGTATATGCGTATAGAAGTTGAACAAGCATTCGTAAAATGTTGAACAAGCATTCGGAAAATGTTGAACATGTACAGAAAAATTGTTGCTCATCTATTAAAAAAATGGTCAATTTTTCGATCATGTATATAAAAATGTTAATCAAGAATTTGAAAAAAATGTTGAACAAATATTTTAAAATTGTTAATCAAGCATTTAGGATATGTTAAATATGTATAGAAAATATGTTGACTATGTAATAAAAACGTAATTAAAAAATTGATCATGTATATAAAAATGTTAATCAAGCATTTGAAAAAAATGTGAGAAAGTTTTTGGAAAATGTTAATCAAGGATTTAAAAAATATTAAACATGTATAGGAAAAATGTTGACCATGTATTCAAAAAATATTAATCTTTTTATTTGAAAATTGTTAATCAAGCATCTTCTATATCTTAATAGATAGCCCCCACTAACCTATTTCTCTCTACATGCATGAAGAAAGGCCCACCACAACATGTAACCATGCATCATAAAAGTCCAACTCAACATGCAAATATGCATGGGAATTTACATTCTATTATGATGTTTATACTATACAATAACCAAACACCACAAATCATAATTATTTTCATTTTTATTTCAAATTATCACTCTACATGTTCATGTTCCATACAACCAATTCTCACTAAATATATTGCAAAACATCCCCACAACAACGTGTGGGATATCATCTAGTTTAGAAAAAAAACACTTACCATCACCCAGCGTATCGCAGCGGACACGTACGCCGCCTTCCCTGCATGACATGCATCCAGTGGTAGCCCGCATACCCTCGTTCGTCGAACGTGCTTCTGCAACAAGGGATATGCTTTTGAAACACATGCGGTGTTGCAATGCTCTACGACGGGTCTATATTTTTGCAATAAAACCTCTGTTGCGGAATTATTCTGCAACAAGACCTCATTTGTAAAAATTGCAACAAAAGCTCAGTTGCAAAACATATTGCAGCAAAACAGTTGTTGCAAAAACAAATCTGTAACAGGACCTGTGTTGTAGAAATATTCCGCAATAAGACCCGTGTTGCAATGGTGGAGGCACGCTCGGCCGCTCGATGTGGCAGATCTAACGGCTTATGACCCGACTGGTCTTTTAAAAATAAACAAATGTTACAAATGTATAGAAATTAGTCACCAACTGGAATTATACACTACGACATAGCAAAAGATCGGACTAATTCACGTAGCACAACCCTTAAAAAAATGTTTAAAATGTATAGAAAAAATATTGACCATGTATTCAAAAAATGTTAAGCAAGCATTTGAAAAATGTTAAAAATGGGTATAGAAAACATGTTGATCATATATTAAAATATTCTATTGGAAAAATGCTAAACATGAATAAGCAAAATATTGTTAACATATACAAAAAATGTATAATGAAAATCAAAAGAAACAAAGAAAACCCAAAAAGAAACAAAATAAACAAAAGGAAAAAATGAAAATGAAAAATAAGACATAAGAAAACAAACTAAAAAATGGAAAACCAGAGAAGAGAAAAGAAAATAAACAAAAGAAAACAATTATTTTTTGAAAGAATGGAGAAGAAATAGTGGAAACACTGACTCGTTTGGACTCAAGTAGCATCGCCTTACTACTTAATCAAGAACCTAGGCAAAGCCTACTGGGTAGCTCTCCACTTGCTTGAAACAACAAGACAAATATAGCTCTCGCACCCCTCATATCTAGCCCATACATGAGACGCATATAGGGACGACCCAACGTGTCTGCCATATTTCTACTTCTAATAGAGTAGTTGGTAGTCTCTGTCAGTCAATTTTCGTCCCATCTACCATGTTTTTTTTTCGTATATTTTTTTTCGTTCCCTCCCCCACTTCATCGGTTTATTTTTGTCTAGTTTATTTTTGTCTCACCTTCCATTATTATATCCTCACGGTGATTTTTTTCACTCTCCCATTAAAAACTTTCTTAACATTTGCAAACTTTCCTAACCATGCATGTCACAAACGGGCAGGTATTGATATCACGTTACAAACAATAAAACCCATTTTCATTGAAATCAATTCAAATCCTAACTTTTCTATCACATTGATTCTTACCTTTTCTAATCTCTACTCAGTTGGTAGGCATGTCACAAACGGGCAGGTGTTGATATCACGTTACAAACAATAAAACCCATTTTCATGGAAATCAATTCAAATCCTGACTTTCCTAACACGTTGATTCATACCTTTTCTGATCTCTACTCAGTTGGTAGGTGGTATCTTCGCTTCCTACTCCCAAACCTCGATCGCACGATCCCCGAGGATTCCCCACGATTCTGCACACACAAAAGAAACAAGGAAAACACTTGAAACCGGCGCACCGGCGGGAACTTCGGCCGGCCGCATCGCGTATGTACGATCGAAGGGAACCGTGCAACTCTGGTGCGCACGCAAGATCCCTCCCAGGGATTCAGCTAGCGAGACATAGGACGTGGGCCCCATCCACGATGCCTCTCCCACCTCCCGCGGCATCTTCATTTTCTCTCTCTCGCTCCCCCGCCATACTACATGCTGGCATGCTGCTCCTGTGCGCCTGCTGCTCCTCTATTTTTCTTCCTTCCCCATCTCTGCAACACGCCGGTCGCACATCCCAAAGGTCTCCCTTGCCGCACCCCCGTCCCCGTGCTACAGCCAAGCCCCCAAGTGCTGAAGCAACCGACGGGGGCACCCGTGCTGCCATGGCCATGGTTTTCACTTTCAGTGAGGTTCCGGTGAAATTCACTGAATTTCAGTAATTTCAGTAGACACTGAAATATTACGTTTCAACCAAAATTGTTCAGCAGTTTCAGTACAACACAGGAATTCAAATATTTTTCAAAATATTTTTACAATTTTCAATTGAATTTGAGTGAATATTTCAGTCATTTGGCTGAAATGGAAACTGAAATCACTGAAATTCACTGAATTTCGGTGATTTCGGTTGGTGCTGAAATTTTTCTGAAACTAAAATTGGAAACCATGGCCATGGCTGGTCGGAGACGCCGTGCTACGATGTTATTGATTTTTTGGTTGAACCAGGCAGAGCTGAAGTTGGATCCGATAGTTGTTTTGCTGCAACCGGCTGTTGACTAAGGTGGAATCATCTACTGATTTTGCTACAACCGGCTAAAGTCAGGAGCTGGAACCAGTGTCTGGATTTGCTGGAAACGGTTAGAGTTGGAGCTGGAACCAGCAGTTATTTTTGTTGCAACCATTTGTTTGTTCTGTAGTGACGACATGCCGAGAACCGATTTTTGTTGCAACCGGCAACCCACAAAGCTTCCACCAGCAAGTGTTTTTGCTACTACGAAGAAGAGTGGAAGCTGCGACCATGAGACAATTGCGCCGCCAGCGACATGCACCCGGCGGTGAGCTACACTTGGCAGCGATGACTATTTTGTTTTTGCTGCAACAACATATCATTTTTGCTACGGCCGGTAATAAAATTTGGTGCCATGACGACGACCATGTGTTTACGACCTGTGAGGCGAGCTACAACCGGCGGCGACGACAGTGATGTTTTTTTTTTTTGCTACAATCATGTCCTGTAGAGGCTACAACCATGTCCTGTAGAAGCTACAACCATGACGAGATGAAATCATGGAAACCTGGGTGCCTGGGACCGGCGACGAGTGGCTACTGCTGCGACAAGCGGTAACGCGAGAGAGGAGGTGGGTACTGCCGCGTCCCGCCTGAGCGCGCACGCGGTGGCTGGGCTAGAGACGTTCTGCGTCGAGGGAATATTGAGAGGCAGGAGGAAGGAATTGTTTTTCCTGCTCGCGTTGACCAGATAGAGCAAAGCAGAAGCAAGGAGATGCCCGCATCGAGAGAATCAGACGGTTAAAAAACGAGCGCATCTCACGGCTAGGTGCGGACCGGCCGAAAGTTTGGGCCGGTCCGCCGGCGCCTAGCACTGGCCAAGAAACAAGCAAGAAAAACCAGTGTGACTGAAACCTACGAACCTATGTCCCTCTCCCCTTCCTCCCCAGCCGCGAAGCGAAGCCGGCCGGCCGCCACCCATCGCGTGCGCCTAGGGTTCTCGATGGAGCATGCGGCCTCCATGTCGTCGGCGAATAGGCGAAGGGTGGCCTCAGAGGCCTTGGAGCTGCAGCTACAGCGAAGGACGCTCGAGATCATGCTGGAGCAGTGCGGTTATCGAGACGATGTTCAGGAGTGCGAGAACGGGAATCTGGGCGAGGGGCGGACGGCTGGGCGGCGACATCAGCGACAGGGAGGGGCCACCCCACCGATAGAAAAAGGGCCTGTTGTCCCGGTTCGTAAGGGTCTTTAGTCCCGGTTCAATAACCGGGACTAAAGGGTCAGTACTAATGCCCTGACCCTTTAGTCCCGGTTCAAACCAGAACCGGGACTAAAGGCCCTCCACGTGGCCGGTCCACCTTTAGTCCCGGTACCTTTAGTCCCGGTTGGTAACACCAACCGGTACTAAAGGTAATTTTCTGATTTTTTTTGAAATTTTTTTTGAAATTTTTTTATTTTCAAATTTCTGAATTATTTTAACCTCTAATCTCTAATCTCTAATCACCCCTCATCATTCCAAATCATCTAACTTCTCGGACGGTCACCCATCCTCCCACTCCCTCAGCCTGAGCACGCTTAACTTCCGGGTTCTATTCTCCCTCGTTTCCAAGTCTGCACTCGTTGTTTTCCTGACAATAGTAAGATGTCAATCCTATTAACCCTCGGGAGTTTAGCTTGAGCATGAAGTCACACATTTCACTGTTTGAGTTTGAAACTATTGTTCTAAAAAACAATAATTTTTTAGTAACACTAATATTTCTTGAATAAGTAGTTTGACCATTGTTTGACCAGATTTGACCAAAATTCAAAAAAACTGAAATAATTATTTAATAACACT
Organism: Triticum monococcum; assembly: GCA_034509565.1. Taxonomy (NCBI): domain Eukaryota; kingdom Viridiplantae; phylum Streptophyta; class Magnoliopsida; order Poales; family Poaceae; genus Triticum; species Triticum monococcum. Next base: position 21,812,598 of record CM067842.1, on the reverse strand, counting down.
AATATTCTTGAATAATTATTTAGTAACACTAATACTTCTTGAATAAGTAGTTTGACCATAGTTTGACCAGATTTAATGAAAATTTAGAAAAACTGAAATTTGAGCATAACTTTTTTTCCTTTTGGAATTTGCAGATTCTACAAATTTACAAACAGGCCGTAGGCGGTCTCCATCGGATGTAACTTTTCGAGTAGATGATTTTTCATATAAAAAACTTTTTAATCCGAGTTCGTATGCAAAAGTTATGCCCATTTTACAAATAAAGTCGAAATTCATATTTGTAAATAAAGTCGAAATTCATATTTGTAAATTTTCCCAACAACTAGACCACATATCACATGGGAAACTTATTTTATTTTATTTTTTTTGACATTTCCATCATTTTTTTTTGTTTTTTCTAAAACTGAAAAGGCGGTCCACAGGGGGGGAGTTTGAAAATGGGACCTTTAGTACCGGTTCGTGCCATGAACCGGTACTAATGCCTCAAAGGCCATTAGTCCCGGTTGGTGGCACCAACCGGTACTAAAGGTTAGACCTTTAGTCCCGGTTGGTGCCATCAACCGGGACTAATGGCCTTCGCACCCTTTAGTCCCGGTTTGTGGCACGAACCGGGACTAAAGGGCCCAGGTGAACCGGCACTAATGCCTTAGCCGCACGAACCGGGATAAATGCACCCATTGGTCCCGGTTCTGGACTGAACCGGGACTAATGGGGTTACCCGGCCTGGACCAAAGCCCCCTTTTCTACTAGTGCCCCCAGCGCCGGGGTTGCCGTATCCGAGGGCAATCCACGGTGGCTGCGGCGAGGGTGGGCTCATATCCCGTTCATGGAGCTCTCCCGGCACCGCCGCCCCGTTTCCCATCTCTTCCCGATCCGGCGCTGCACCATCGTCTCCTATCTCTCCCTGAAGTCACGATACTGGTGGTTGCCAGGGGCTCGATCCAATGAAACGTAGGATGGTCGGACACTCCGGTGCCGCGATGCGGATGCTTGCAAGGGCGTGTTGGCCCTCGCTTGGAAGGGGATGAGACTGTCAGGAAGTCAACTTGGTTGGCGAGAGACCAGGCGCAAGACGTGGTGGAGTGGAGACGACGGAGGTTGTGGTTGGTGTGGAGATCACGTGCTAGCTGCTGGGAGGATCACGACAATGGCCTGTGTGCGTTCCAGGCATTGGGCTGGGTAGCAATGCAGGATGGCTATGCGACTTCCATGGCGATGCAGACGGAACAATCAACGTCAGCATGGCCTTGGTTGGCTTGGGAAGGCTTCAAAAACTGTATATTGGTTTCATCTTGCTTTTTTTCTCTTTCACAAGTACATGTTCACTGATTCTATTTTTTAGCTGATGTTCTTTTGGTTTTATTGATGCATGAGGGTGTGATAAAAATGATTAGAAGTAATATACACTAACGTTAGGTTTAGCATTGGGGGTAACTTGGTAAGTAGTAACAATTTGTGGGTTCAGGCCACGCACCAGCAGAAGGGTGCCATGCCGAGGAGTGTCGGATGTGGCCGGACCTCCAGTTTTCAAGGAAGATGGCAGGCGAGCCTCCACATCAGGGAAGAGATGAGGGGCTCCGGGGCACTTGCCAAGGAAACTTCTCTTTGTAGTTTCTGTGTGCCAAGTTTCAATGGTCGGTCTGTATATTTTTCTGAAAGCAGTATGTGAATTCTAAACCTATTTGACTAATACTGAAGCCATATCTTGTTTTCACTCCTTCTGAACCTAGCAAAATGACCTGCTTAGTCCGAACGAGGACATGGGCATGGTGGTGGATATAAGAAGCATGGCAAACATTCAGCTACAGAGGAACATTATAAAAGGTATGTACGGTAACTCTAGCCATGCATGGTCACACACCAACATATGTTTTGCACTGTTGCATATTTTCTAACCTAAACAAAATTGTTTACTGCGAACTGAACAATGATGCGTTGTGATACAGAGGTTGCAAGGGCGTGCTGACCATATGCCAGCACAAAGCGCATCTTGATGGCCATCAATATGAGGAGCTGGACCTACCCACCAGTTTTAATAAAATCAGACCCGTAAATCAGGCTAATTGCAAGCATCGGGTACTTGTTAGCTATCAATTAAATCTCTTGTCCTGCAAGAACATGTACTTATTTGGATGAGGGGACTGTAGCACGACTCAATGAAGAGCTAGATTGACTGTCCGCTCCCAGCGCACTCCCCAGTTCTGTCGTGCGGCCCCGTGCACCAACCATCCAGTAAAGGTTCTGAGTTTAACATCTTTTCACGAAGAAATTATCTATTGATCCACATGTTTGTATTTTGGCAGACATGAGTTAATTTATCATCTTTTAAGCAAGAAATTACTAGAGAGAAGAAACCCAGTTTTGCAAGTAGTGACAGTCCAACATCATATTGACAAATCTGATTTCTCTTTCCATATACATAAGTGTATAATTTGTTTTAATTAAGAAAGAAATGTATACATGTTTTTTATATATGTATCTCCCCTGATCTGTTTGTAGTAAAACCGACTTTGGTGTTGTAGTTTTCCTCATATTTTAGTGCTATAAGTACTAACTCGCTTTAGTAGCAATATTTTCTACTCAGGTAGATGCCTGTTTCTGTCTAACCATGGACCTATTATATTGCTTTGTTGTAAATTATTAAGCCTGAAACAATCAATGCATTTCCTGCAGCCTATCTCACGCAGGTAGATAGGTGTTGCATTCACAAGCAAGCCACTACGCGCGATTAGGCTGTTCAGATTCTCCTGTGGTGTCGAATTGTTTTGGTTTGTACTTTGTTCTCTTCGTTTTAACTGCTATCTTCTCTTACCTCTTGCAGACTAATGTTTCCTTATGGGAGAGCTGCTAATGGTGAGCGATATTCCTTGGGTCATAACAAGATATGAGTTGAACAAGTACAAATAAAGGTAAATGGCATATTTTCACCGCACAAAAATGGATACTCTTATCATTTGCTTGTCTTACCACAATAATTGGTGCACTTGAAATTTCAGAAAACGAAATATGTATGGCAGTTTGATTGATGCATTGATGATGTAATTATATGGCTAATATATGAGATAAAAATAGCTACATGGAAGGACTTAATTTGGAGTTTGTTATGGTTTGTCCCATGTGGTGGATAATGGGTCAGTAGACATATTCGATTGGTTACTTCCAAGTAGTTTGGTTAGTACGTCAGGACCTTGGAGGGAGGTTTGGTGTTGATTAATATGTGTTAGTGACCATGAGTTAGGATGACACTGTCTGATATTGCCGGATCCTTCTATACTGCAGCGAGGTTCATGTGTTCAGTTCATGTGTTGTTTCCTCAGCCTTTACCGCCATGGTTTTCTCAAGTGCAACCGCAAGCTTAGTAATAGCAAGATAGTAACATTTTTTTTAGGGTTGACATGATTATGAATGTTTGGGGAATTCTATTTTTGTTTCTACCTGATGATTAACTGTTCGCAAGATGTGTGTTTATTTTTTATTTTTTTGTTGGTAGCTTACCAAGCGGATCGGACCACTTGGTAAGATGTGTGTTTATTGACTATGTGGCGGTGAAAACTTGAGAATAGGAAGGGATTTAGCATGGTCAAAGGAATATATTGAACTATTATTGTTTTTCATAATATAAGGTATGCCAACCGTATATATTTTCTCAACAAGGAGTTAAACACATATCGAGGATGGTAAAAAGCTTTGTTTGGACCTATATTATGAAATTAAATTATTGGAAATTTCCCTTGGGTTGAAAGAGTAGTGGACTTCAATTTCTAGGTCTGTAATTACAGAAAAATTATGCACTTGTGTTGTTCACTTTTCCATGTTTTCTTCAGGCATTGGGCAAGGCTCCTCCTGTGTGTGGACCGCGAGAGATTTAGAAGGCCAAAATGGTTCAGGCAATTGTCGACCATCCAACTTATCGAGAGGTTTAGAAGGTCGAAATGGTTCAGGCTACTTATTGGGCAAGGCTCCTCCTGTGTGGACCGCGAGAGATTTAGAAGGCCGAAATGGTTCACGCAATTGCCGACCATCCAACTTATCGAGACCATCATGGATTCCAACTGAGTTATTTGTGATATCTAGAATATAACCTGACACAAAGAGTTATTTGTGATGCCAACCGAAGTATAGAAGTACATGCATTTGCAAAAAATAAATAATGCATTACTCTTATATTCTACTCCCTTTGTAAATTAATATAAGACTTTTTAAATCACTAAAGTAGTGATCTAAAAAGTCTTCTATTAGTTTACAGAGGGAGTAGTATGCTATCTCGATATTTTTGAGATTCTTAAATTATCATAAATCCACCTTTAGTGAAGGCATTGCTATGCATGATTATTTTATGAAAGTTAAACATACAACATAAATCGATGACTTGATAATTTGTTATATTTGTTGGAAACTGACCGTGCGAAGCATGAAGTCACTTAGGTGAATCGGGTATCTGAGACGAGGAGCACAAGATACCTTATTCCACAAATTTTGGAGTTAGAATAAGTTCATGGTGTGAAACAGGATGATGCGACACACACACACAGGTGTGGTTAGTATGTGGTCTCACCCATCTCGCACCACAAGCACACATCTGTAGGCCCATACATGGTCCACATTTGTTGGCCCGTGGCAAAGCACAATGTGCATTCACGAGCAATTGGTGGCTATATTTTATTGCATCGGGAGCAAGAATGCGTTTTACTATTCTTGCCAACGGATTATATGCGCCAGTGTATATCTGCAGAGTCACCTCTCTTCAGATTGTGTAGAGGAGCTCAGATCAATTGTTAGAATTTAAATTGCATGTCTACTCCAATACACATCAAATTATTAGCTTTTATGTGTGCACACAGTATATTCTGCAGTCTGCAACATCAAATTATTAGCTTTTATGTGTGCACACTGTATATCCTATAGTCTGCACACATCTCAGAACCGTTCGGGTGCCTGTTTACTACTTCCTCAGTAAAAAAAATATAAGAGTGTTTATCTAAAAGCTTCCTTCCATGTACTTTTCGCATAGCTTAGATTGTTGTGTCACCTCTCCTTGGGAATTAGGGGATGTCCTACATGTCAAAGCATTTCTGGTCTAATCCTAATTTGCCGTGTTTTGGAGCTTATGAATTTCTTAGAATTCATTTACTTAAGAATGCAATCTTCCGGTGTTCACTGATATAATGTGTTGTCTTTTGCATACTTTTCGTAGTTTCAGTAAGATTGATCACATAGATGGTTCTACATGGATAGAGATATCCATTTAGTGCAGATCTGTTGAGATTCAAAAGGTAATTGACATTAGTTGAGATTCAAAAGGTACTTGATTTTTGTGAGAATTATCGGTTCATGTTGTGCCCATTTGTAGACTTTTTCTCAGTTTTTAAAAAAATATTAGTATGTACAAGCCGAATTCAGGTGCGGTACAAGCCATGGTGCACTATATACTCCCTCTGTCCGAAAAAGCTTGTCTCTCAAATAGATGTATCCAGCACCAAGTTAGTGCTAGATACATCCATTTGAGAGACAAGCTTGGGACAAGCTTTTTCGGACGGAGGGAGTACTTACCAAGGGTGATGTGTTGTTGGTTGAAAAATTGCCGTAGTTAATAGCTTCGGCCTAATATTTGACATGGACTTGAACCATTTGCAATGTCATTGTCAGGCTGATTATTGCTATGGAGAATGAAACATCCATGCTATCGATGGAGAACAATCTCACAAAATTGGATATATCTTCTTGTGCTATTATTGCTGAAATTAAGAGGCGCACTATAAGTCTGAGGAATTGTCAAGCTTTATGTACCTTAGGGCATCTCCAGCCGTTGGCCCCCCTGGGGGCATCTAAAAGCGCTGCCTGGGGGTGAGCCAGCGCAAAAAATGGCCCTGGGGGCGAGTTGGTCCCCAGCCATCGGCCCCCAGGGCCGCCCCCAGGCGCGTATTTAAAAACAAAAAAAAGAAAGTTCGGCGAAGTTATGATAAAACTAGTTAAATTTCGGCCAAACATGGCAAATTTCGGCGAAATTCGTCCAAACATTACATTAACCTAATCTAAAAAAAGAAAGGGGGAAGTCGTCGCCGCCATCGTCGTCGTCGGCCTTCTCCTCCTTGACGCGGGCACCCCTGCTGGACCCCTGCCCGGCGTCGCCATGGCGAACAGGCGGCGGCGCGTCGTCGTCGTCGCTACTGTCGCAAAGGACAACGACCCCGCCTTCCTCGCGGCCGCGTCGGCGCTCCTCGAAGCGGCGTAGGGCGGCGCGCTGGCGCTTCTTCTCCTTCTCGCGGCGCGCCTTCTCCATCGCAATGGAGTCCTGGCGTGCCCACTCGAGGGCGGCGTCGCCGTCGTCGGCGAACTCGGCCTTCACCGGCGCCAAACCCGGATCCGTCTTCACCGGCGGCAGACCCGGCTCCGTCTTCACCGGCACCAGCCCCGGCTCCGTCTTTGGCTTGACGAAGCGCGGAGGAGCCGACAAGGGGGCGCGCCGGCCGCCCTCGTTGATGACGATGCCGGCGCTGCGAGTGCGCCGGCCGAGTGGCGTCTCTGCCGCGGGCTCGGCCTTGACGCCGAGCAGTGCCAGAGAGCCGGAGGAGTGGGAAGAAGAACGGGACGACGAGGAGGAAGAAGAGGACGCGCCGAACCTTCTTGGAGCCCATGGCCCGGCGCGTCGGTGCTGCGCCGGGGCGGCCACCCTCGCCGGGGGGTACGCCAACGGCGGGTCGTTGCCGCCCTCAAGGTACGTGAGCACGCCCTCGAGTGTGCGGCCGGGGACGCCCCACCAGAGGTAGCGCCCCTCGCTGTTCTGCCGGCTGCCGACCACCGGCGCGCCGTTGGTGGACGCCAAGCGCTGCTGTTGGCGGCGCTCGAAGTACGCCGCCCAGGCCGCGTGGTTGTCGGCGGCGTACTGGGGGAGGGAGAGCTCGGCGTCGGTGAGGGACGCGCGCACGATGTCGACCTCCTCGGCGAAGTACCTCAGGTCCGCCGCGGCGTCGGGCAACGGGGGAATGGGCATGGCCGGCGGCCCGACGCGCATGTCCGGTGGCGCCGGGATGTTCGCCTGGAACAGGAGCCACGACTCCTGTTTGCGCAGCGAACGGCGGCCGAAGCCGTTGGCCGCCGCCGTATCTCTGGGGAAGCGCTCTGCCATGGCGAAGGCGGGGCTGGGTGGGCTCGGAAGAGGTAGAGGGAGGGGCTGGGCGGCGGCGCTCGGGGAGAGAGGAAGGGTTGGACGGCGGCGAGGGGCGGGGCTGGTGTGGGCGCAGGTGAGAGGAGGCCGCCGGCTTTTATAGTCGGGACGCGCCCGTGTGTACGCGTGCGAGGGAGTAGAGGCGTCGGCGCGGCGTCCCGTGAACGCGCCGCCAGGAATCAATGGCAAGGCTGACCGGCGGCAGCCTTGCCATTGATTCCCCGCGGGAACTGAGGCCGTTGGGGGAAGACGAGGCGCCGAGTCGCTGACGCGGCTGGCCCGCGTCTTTTTCGCGCCAAAACAGCTCGCCCCGGCGCCCCCGGGCGCCCCCCAGCGCGCCGGGTTTGGCTTGGGTCCGCCGGCGCTGTTTTCGGCCCAAATCGGCAAAAATCGGGCTCTTGGGGGCGCGACTGGGCCGTTTTTTCGGCGCCGGCGCGAAAAAATCGCCTGGGGAGGCCTTTCTGGGGGCGCGGCTGGAGATGCCCTTATAATAGTGGCACCCATGGATGCGTGAAGTTGAGTAATATTAATACTACTTAATCGTTGACGACATATATCCAGTTAGCGAACGATTTGGTTGGTTAAGGAGACACAATGACTACCGAGAAGAAAACAAGTGGAAGAGAGTTTTTATTTGTCGATGTATGATGGAAATCAGATGCCCACCTTGCTTAACACATTTTCCGAATTAAAAGAATAATTTGATCAATATTTCTATATTTTTTATTATTATGTGGCAACACATGGACATTCGGCTTTTGCACGTTGTAACGCACGGGCATTCCACTAGTCAGAGTAACGGGTAAGACGAGGGTAACCCTAGCCTCCCCCATTCCCCCCTCTCCCCTGGCTGTATGGCATGGTTCGACAAAAGATAATATACTATAAATTGCTGACAGCCAAGCGTCTGGCAGAGATCGCAACTTAGATGTGCGCCCCTCTGGAGTGTCACATCATCGAGATGCGAGCCAAAGAGGTATGCTGAGTTGCTCATATTGCAATGAAGGAGTGGGGGTTGCCGAAGAAGGTGGTCATGGAGGACACGGAGGAGTAGGCGGAGTAGGTGTCGAGACTTGGAGGTTGAGCCTGGCGGCTTTGGCATGGAAGAGGCCGAGGTAGAGTTCCAACACGCCGAAGTCGCAGAGGCGGCAGAGCAAGCTGTCATCCTCGACTCGATCCAATCCAAGCGAGAGGTGGCTGCGAACAAGCGCCGTATCCACCGCGTGAATGTGTGGCTGGAGCGGCTCTTCACAGGTCTTGACAACTACATGGAGGAAGATAATCCAAAGTTGCACCCCGCCACCAATGAACAAGAGCTAGGCCAGTGCGTCTGGCACGGGGACCATCTAGATATCCGAAGATTAGTATAAAATAGGACCTCACAAAAAAAAAGACTAGTATAAATAGGGTAGGTTTCTTTCAAATGTAGCTCATTTTATCTATGTGTATATGAACTGTGTCATGAAATTTATGTTGCATGGATTAGTATGAAAATAGGGCTCTGCAAATGGGGCGATTTGATTTTTTGCCACTCTTTACTTTGGACTTTGATAATTTGCCACTCCTTACTTTGTAATTGATCTGGTGACACTCCTTTGTTTGGATTTTGATCTTTTGCCACTTTTCAACACAAAAACAAACTTTGTAAATAATAGACAACATAAGTGAAGAAAATAGAGGACTATTATACCCTTATACCTCTCTGATCCAAACATAACACGGGGGATGGATGAACTCGTACTCCACTCCTCTCCTGCACCTTCCTGCTGCTCCTCGCCGGTCCTTGCTGCTCCTCGCCGGCCCTTCCTGCCTTGCTGCTGCCGCCCCCTCTTGCTCCCCTCATACACCTTCTACCCTGCCGCTGCTGCCCCTATCACTGGAGTCTTCTTCCCCTGCTGCTCCTCATCAAGTTTTGGTCCAAATTTGCTCAAACTAGTTGAAATACATAGATTCATTGAACCAATGATCCAAATTGCATGAAACTTTCTCAGATTAGTCACACATATATGAATGATTTATTGTATTTTTTTCAATTTTTTCTGACAACTTTTTAATTTCGGTCAAAATGTGGTCAAACTAGTTAATCTGAAAGTTGAGATGCATTTTCCCGTTGAACCAATGATCCAAATTGCATGAAACTTTCTCAGATTAGTCAAACATATATGAATGATTTACTGTAATTTTTTCAATTTTTTCTGGATTGTTCAAAAAAAAGTTCAAATTTTGGGCAGCATATTGGCTCAATTTGGACAGCATTTTGCTTGTTATTTCACTTTTCAAGATATGTATGCACAGAATAAAAAATTCAAACATATATTTCCAAATGAACATATTCATACACCATGACACAAGACAATATAGCGAAATAAAGCAGTTAACATGATCATACACCATCTACCATAAGGCCATAATTTCTACCATGTTTTACAACCAAAAGCAGAAGGCCATTGTAACTGCCATGTTACAACCAAAAGCATAACACAATAGTTGCTGCCATGTTACATCAAAAGTAAAGGATGCTAAGTTTGCCATATTACAACCAAAAGCATAGAGAAGATAAGCACAACACTAGTACTTCCTTCTCTTCGGGGTCAACTTTCTAGCTTTCGAGCTTGAGGCCATGTCATATGCTATCATGGTGTCCTCCACGGTTGGGGTAGGTTGCTGCGACGCCTCATCAGCCAATGCCATGGCCAACATCCTTCTTGTGACTGGATTGGGACTTCCTTGCAGACTTTGTGGCATAGTGAGCATGTGCCTGGTTGGAGTGACAGCCACATCAAATTGTGGTGCTGCATGTGTTGCCTCATCAGCCAACGCCGAAGCCAACATGCTGCATGTATCGAGAAATGTAATGAGTGCAAGTTAAAATAGACATTGTTGTAGTATGTGGATGTGTTACCTTCTTGTCACTGGATTGGGACTGCCTTGAAGACTTTGTGGCATGGTGATCATGTGCCTATTGGGAGCGACAACAACTTCAGGTTGTTGGGCTGCCACTTCAGGTTCCGGTGCTGAGGCATCATCATCAACTGGATATCTTGGTGCTCTCTTCTTTCTTTTCCTGCACAAGGTAGTACACAGTAAAATAAGTGATGAAATAAACATTGATCATTACAAGTGATGAAATAAACATAAATCATCACACGTACCTTGGCCTTGGTCCATTCAGTGGACATGTAGATTGTCTGTGGCCTAAAATGTGGCATCTTTTGCATCTATTCTTGCTGCCTAGCTGTTTTGGTTCTTTCTTCTTTTTAGGACCACCATCTCCACCTTCAAGGAAGCTCTTGTACCTGTTTTTTCTAGGCCTTCCAACACCTCTTTTCTTGTCTAATGGAGCCTCCATGTCAAATGGAAATTGTACATGTGGCCATTGAGACCTATCTGTCAATGGCTCAACCTCTCTAGCATATGCTGCCCTAAACTTCTCTAGGGAGAAATAGTCATGCACGTAATCCTCCCATTTGGGGTTCCTTCTATCCAGCAAGAAAGCAAGTGCATGCTCACAAGGCTTCCCTGTGTGCTGCCACTCCAAGCACGTGCACTCGCTTTGGGCAGTTTTCACAACATGTCGCAAGTTGTATTTACTTGTATCCCTCACCTCACAACTTGCAACTCCAGATTTCCCAACTTTCAAATGTTTAAGTCCCCTTGTCCTATTATGAATCTGTTGGATGATGGCTGGAATAATTTTTCCTTTCAGTTTCATTCCAATCTTTCTCCTTTTCTCACGAAGTTTCATGACTAGCTCTCTAAGAGTGTCAGCTAGCTCATCAGGTGGCAACTCTTTGTAATCTTTAATCCAACCATTAAAAGACTCAGCAAGGTTATTATTGATGTAATCACATTTAATTGAGGGGTCAAACATGCATCTCATCCATTTTAAGCTATGGTACCTTGAGAGATACTCATGCACATCAGGTGCTTCTGCTAGGATTTTATTCATGTGGTAGTTAAAAACTTGTGGCCTATATGCCCTAGCAGCTGGCCACATTCTGCCAAACACATCTCCTTGGAACTTTTTAGAGAAGTTAGCCATGAGATGCCTAAAACACTCTCTTTGATCTGCATGAGGGAATATTTTTTTGACTGCATTCTCTAAACCTTTACATGCATCTGTGCATATAGCTAGAGGGGAAACAGGACCTAATGCCCTATTTAGTTGTGACATGAACCATGTCCAATTTTCATCGGTTTCACCATCAATGAATGCAAATGCTAGAGGATACATCCAATTATGCCCATCTAATGCTGTACAAGCTGCTAAGTGACCTCTCCATTTACCGATGAGTGCAGTTGAATCTATACTGAGATATGGTCTACAACCAGCTTTAAAGCCATCAATGCAAGGTTTAAGAGCCATAAAGAATCGGTTAAAGCGAACAATACCGTGAACCATCTTCATATCCACCTCTACAATGCTGCCTGGTGATATCTTCTCAACTTCTGCTTTGAAGTTAAACAAATATTGAAAACTCTGCCTCATGCTACCATATATCTCTTTCTGTGCTATATCTTTGCCTTTCCACACTGTATGATACTCAATGGTTGTGCCATATGTATCTTCCAAATGCCCCAACAGCTCTTTGCATCCAATAGTAGGGTCACTCTGTATAATGGGTACAGTCATTTGTGCTACCCATCCTTGAGATGTCATGCTGCTTTTTATTCTACCAGTAGAGGAGCACTTGTGCTTCACGGAAATCTTGGTAACCTGCAATACAATAGGAAGCCCATCAGATCATAGTATAGACATAGAAAAAACATCAACAATAACAATGCTTAAAACCCATCATGACATAGGAGGAACATAGAAAAAACATCAACAATAATAATGCTTAAAAGTCATCACATAGGATAAACACAGAAAAAACATGAACAATACTTCAAAAAAACTTTAGTACCCTTATGCTTTGTCCATCGGTCCTCACTCTGGCTGTAATCCCCCATGGACAACCCTTGGCTCTACATTTGCCAAGATATCTTTTCTTATCAGTCTTATATCCCCAAATGTCGATCTCCCTTTTAATTCCATATTGTCTGATAGCCATCCTAAAATCTTTCATTGAAGGAAACAAAGCACCAAGATACATCTGCGGGTTCTCTTTGTCATATGCAATCTCCTCATCTGGTGGCACACTATCATCCACGGGAATGGCAGCCTCAATGAAAAGCTGACGGTCCTCCTCATCGGTCATGTAAACTTCCTCACTAGGTGGAGAAGGTGGTGGCTCAGGGACCGCCTCATCGTTGATACCAAGAAGATCGCACATATTCTCTTCGGTTATGGGAATGTCGACATCGTTAATACCAAGAGGATCACACATATTGTCTTCTTCAGTTATGGGAGGAGCTATCTCAATCAAGCTCCAATCTATGAGGGGTTCTTCCTGATTAACCACGAAAGACTCACATCTCTTAGTACTATCAACCACATCAAAAACAGTTTGAGATTGCATTGTGGCTGGGTGGTCAACATCATCCGGTGAAAACTCCACATCATCAGGAAAAACTCTATATTGACTACCCATTGTCTGTGCCATCTCGAAAGCTGACAAGTTTGAATTGTCAACAACCACAGAGGAGCTAGCACTGCATTCTACAGATTTGTTAGTTGTCTTTTTTGGAGCAGCTGGCTGTTTGGGGGTAGCTGGCTTTTTGGGAGCGCGCGGCTGTTTGGGAGCACGCGGCTGTTTGGGAGCGCGCGGGTGTTTGGGAGCAGCTGGCTGTTTTGGAGCCCTCTTTGCATTGGGTGCCTCCAATGTAACAACCTCGGCTAACAGAAAAGATTTTTTGGCCTCAAAGTCCCAATGATTGCCAATAAAGTGGGTATTCAGTTGTTGACCATTAAGTACAAGATCAACTGTGCTCTCGACGGTGTCTAATGCAAACAACTGCACCTCCTGGCCTATCCCCATTTTGATATGTACTGCCACAGCTTCATTGAAGCTAACCCATGACATACCAGAAATGTTGAAATCAAACACGACATCATGCTTGTCAACAACTTGCTCGCTTCCATCATCAAGCTTGTAGACATAACGAGCTACTCTAATAGTTAATGTGAACACCAACAGCGGCGGAGGCGGCCTACTCGATAATGACCAATAACGAACAATATACGATGGAGTTAGCGTCTATTCGCTAACATGCATTCAGATGAGCACCAAAAAGAAGCTACTTTGCTTTCTCACCTCAGCTCCGGAACAAACAAAAGAGGAAAGTCGAAGCCATCTGCAACAACGTGCTCACCCGTCTTCGGTTCAGCCATCTCCAACAGCTAGCTCATCTGAATGATGTGGTCTGCAACAACAAGCAAGCAAATAATCATGAGGCTCCAGCAGCAAGCAAGCAATCATGAGATCTCCAACAACAAGCAAGCAACGTCCATTAATCTGGGGTTCCTTCTATCCCATTTGGGTTCCAGCAACTGACCACTATTTTCTATACAACCAGGAAATAATTTTTGAGAACAAATCTACAGATATGATTTTGAGACAAATCCAGCAACTGACCATGCACGGCCAAGTGTAGCAGCGGTGGCGGCGTGCACGGGCACACGGGCGATGGGGACGCATGGGCAAGCGGTGGCCGGAGCGGCGGCGCACAGGCAGGTGGTTGCCGGCGGCGGACCAAAACGTGAAGGGCGGCGGAGCAAAATGCGAGGGGCGGCGGCGGCGACTAGTCACCCTCATCCTATGTGCCCGGGGAGAGGAGCGGGAGAGAGGGAGGGAGCGGGAGAGAGAGACTCACCTCCTGGCCGGGAGTCCAGTAGCCGCCGCCGTCGAGTCCAGTAGCCGCCGCCGTCCAGTCCAGTAGCCGCCGCCGCCGTCCAGGGAGCGGGAGAGAGAGACTCACCTGTGCGAGAGAAGGGGATGAGAACGACGAGAACGACGAGCGACTGGATCGATTCTGGTCAATCGATTGGCAAGGGTACTTTGGTCTTTGTTTGCGGGACCCACTTGCCAGAGGGCAAATTAGCAAAGTGCCAGGTAAAAGGTGTCATGGGATCAATTACAAAGTAACGGAGGGCAAATCATCAAACTACAAAATAAGTGGTGGCAAATAATCAAATTCCCCCTACAAATGGGGGTTGTGGTTGTAGATCCAGGCAAATGAGGGATTATCAGTTCCTACTTGCGGTTGTGGTTGTAGATGCTCTTAGGGAAGATGTTGTTGGGCGCGCGGGCACCCACAAAGGCCGGTGAAGGCAGCAGGTAATGGTTGGGGCCAATGATGGCGAGCGGGAGTGGCAGCGGCAGTGGTGAAGCGTCACGGGCTCGACCCATGATGTTTTACTTCTCGTGTCGTTGTTGCATGTACCGATGTTTAAGGCAGTGTATAGGAGCTTGGGCAAGTGAACCCCTGATATTCTTTACTTTGTCATCCGGGGCCACAATGCCAGTGGATAGATAGCTGATAAGTAGTCCACCAATGGAGCATGCAGGTAACCTATCGTCATGTCTCATCGTGTCTCCTTTCCCCTCTCTTCTGAAAGCTTCGCAAAGCCTCACAGCCCCTCTCATCCCTTCCTCATGGGGCGTTGCGAGTGGGGGAGGTGGTTGGATTGAAACGCAGTTGTAGATAGTAGGGCTATATTTAGGTGTAGATTGCATGTGAGTTGATGTCCTACAGTGCACATAACTAGTGGAAGCGTAAGTTTAGGAAGTATTATCCCAATTCCATATCGTGTCAACGAAGAGTGTATGCAAGTGTTACAATGAGTTTTCTAGTCACACTCGAGGTGTCACTAGTCATGTGAATTACTAGATTGGTATTTGCAAAACTTGGAATGGTTATGGTGAAAATGAAGAGTTGCTAAAGGAAACTAGGATAAGGAGAAATAAAGTATTGTAAGTAAATAACGTAAAGTAGATGCAAAAAGGCACAGTTCAAGACGAACAATAGAAGTGCCTTCTCCCGGTAATTTGGTGTTAACTATCGTATAGGATGTTCAGTAGGCAAGTCACCATTTAATAACTAAACTCCTTCTATCAGGATTGCTTGACTGTATTGTCTTGTCCTCCGCTACCATTACCACTGGTCGGCTCAACAATTAAGATCTTTAGATTGGACCAACGATTTAGGTGTTGTGCCTTCTGATCAGTTGACTCCCATAAGGTGTTGAAATTTCAAAGGTTCAACAAAGAGTGATAACAAATTTAAAATAACATTAGGTTTGCATAAGTACATAGTGTTAATGTAAGCTTATAGTACATTCTTAGAGCATCTATAGTCGAACCCCCAGATCTGCCGCAAAGGCCCGGGTGGGCTGCCTGGTCACTAACTGGACGAAAAACGGCACCCAACTGGGTTCCCCACACTCGGCCCAAATGCCTAGACTGACCGGCACTCACCATATCCAGCCCAAATCTGGGGCAGATATGAGGACACCCAGACGTGCCTGCCACGTTGGACTAGCCGCTAGTGCTTGCGCCAATTCGCCCATATCCGTGTAACACCCTTGATGCGACAATATCTCCCACGTGTCGAGGCACGACTTAGAGGCATAATCGCATTGAAGGCATATGTCGCAAGTGAGGTAATCTTCACACAACCCATGTAATATAATAAGGGAAAGAGTTACATAGTTGGCTTACAATCGCCACTTCACACAATTACATGAATAAACATTACATCAATCAAATGCACTCATGGTCCGACTACGGAACCAAAATAAAAGAAGAACCCCAAATGCGACAAAGGTCCCCGATCGACCCCAACTGGGCTCCACTACTGATCAACTAGAACGAAACAACACAAATGAACAAGGTCTTCATCGAGCTCCTCCTGAGCTTGGTAGCGTCATCTGCTCGGTCTCATCGGCACCTGCAAGCTGGTTTTGGTAGTATCTGTGAGCCACGGGGACTCAGCAATCTCGCACCCTCGCGATCAAGACTATTTAAGCTTATGGGTAAGGTAAAGGTACGAGGTGGAGCTGCAGCAAGCGACTAGCATATATGGTGGCTAACATACGCAAATGAGAGCGAGAAGAGAAGGCAAAGCACGGTCAATAAAAGTATGATCAAGAAGTGATCCTGGACTACCTACGTCAAGCATAACTCCAACAACCGTGTTCACTTCCCGGACTCCGCCGGAAAGGGACCATCACGGTTACACACGCGGTTGATTCATTTTAATTAAGGTTGACTTCAGGTTTTCTACAACCGGACGTTAACAAATTCCCATCTGCCCATAACCGCGGGCACGGCTTTCGAAAGATCAAATCCCTGCAGGGGTGTCCCAACTTAGCCCATCACAAGCTCTCACGGTCAACGAAGGAATAGACTTCCACCCGAGACATTCCGATCAGACTTGGTATCCCAGTACAACAAGACATTTCGACAGGGTAAAACTAAACCAGCAACACCGCCTGAATGTGCCGACAAATCCCGATAGGAGCTGCACATATCTCTTTCTCAGGGCACACTCAGATGAGCAGTCCGTACAACTAAAACCAGCCCTCGGGTTCCCCCGAGGTGGCGCTGCAAGGGGCTCTAGTTCGGACCAACACTCAGAGGAGCACTGGCCCGTGGGGGGCTAAAATAATGATGACCCTTGAGCCGGCCGACTCAAGGGAAGAAAAAAAAGGCTAGGTGGCAAATGGTAAAACCAATGTTGGGCATTGCTGGAGAAGCTTTACTTAAGGCGAACTGTCAAGGGGTTCTCATTATAGCCCAACCGCGTAAGGGACACAAAATCCAGGAACATAACACCGATATGACGGAAACTAGGGCGGCAAGAGTGGAACAAAACACCAGGCATAAGGCCGAGCCTTCCACCCTTTACCAAGTATATAGATGCATTAATATAACATAGCAATATAGTGATATCCCAACAAGTAAACATGTTCCAACAAGGAACAACATCTCCATGTTCCAACAAGGAACAACTTCAATCTTCACCTGCAACTAACAACGCTATAAGAGGGGGCTGAGCAAAGCGGTAACATAGCCAATCAACGGTTTGCTAGGACAAAGGTGGGTTAGAGGCTGAACATGGCAATTTGGGAGGCTGACAAGCAAGTGGTAGGCATCGTAGCAATGGCATAGCAAAAGAGCGAGCAAACTAGCATAGCAAAGATAGTAGTGATTTCGAGGGTATGATCATCTTGCCTGAAATCCCGCATGGAAGACGAACTAGTCCATGAAGAATAAAAACGGACGTAGAAGAACGGTCCTCACAAACTCGACGTTATCGGAACCAACCCGAAGAAGCAATCACCGGAAAAGAAGCACACAACATAGTAAACAACCACCACATCAACATGGCATGATGCACAAACGAGTATGATGCATGTCCGGTTTAAAGAGGCATGGCATGGCAAAATGCACAAACAATCCTACAAATTAAGTGGAGCACAATATGCATCGGGATGCATATTGACAAAACACCACATCAATTATTTAGTTCTCTCTCGTTTATGTACCCAACAATATTAAATGTTGTTAAACATGGCAAGAGGGTGAAGCAAAATTAAACTACCTATCTAGTCAGGGTTAAATGAGGCCGGGAACAACAAACAACAAATCCGGAAACTCCTCATGTGCAAATATTAGGTTTGGTCCTGATCTGTCCTAAACACAATTTTAGAGTTTTTTAACATGCAAAGTGATGCCACCATGATAAACTAGGCAAAATTCTACCCCATTTACATATAAAGTTTATTTAATTCGGAGCTACGGTTATTTAGTTATGAATTAAATCATTTTAGCATGGCATTTAAGCAAAATTTAAACAAACAACATTTTAATTGTTGTTATGATGATGCGGATGACATGAGCAAGTTTTATGCAATATTTATGAAAAAGTTATCATGATAAGATACGAGGCATTTGTCATCGTGGCGGAAACGAAAGGGGTGCCACGACAACGAATCCGAAAGTGATGCCACGGCAACATATCGGTTCCGGTAGCTCATAGAGGTACCGGTGCAAAAGGAAAAATGACGAGAGCGTGACATGCGATAGAAGGTGGGGTGATCCCGGATACCGGGTTCCCACAAGATGGTGGCATGGCAAAAGAGGAGCATCGCAACGAACAATCGCAAACGGTGCAAACACGCGGTTCATCTCATACACCACACAACATTCGTTCTCGGAAGGTCGTCTCGGGGTTATACCTTCGAAGCGTGCATTTCGAAGTGAATCGGTTCGGAGGGGAAGTAGTCGTTCTCGCGGCGGTAGTGGTTCACGAGTCGAAGAGGAAGTAGACGTTCACGGGTCGTCGAGGGAAGTAGTGGTACTTGTCGAAGTGCATGTCAATGATTGTCGAACTTGACGTTTTGGTTCGTGGGTCTTCGGCGTCGGTAGTTTCTCTTGGCGTCGGGCGTCGGGCGTCGAGGTACTCGGCGTTCTCCGGACTTGCTGGTCTCGTTGAAACGAAGGGGTACTTGGTACAATCCTCGTAGTCGTGCACTTGTCGTCGAGGGACTTGATGGTCTTGACAAAACGAAGGGGTACTCGGCAAAACCCTGTTCTTTGGAGGTCGACGGTAGTGGTACTTGGTCCTCGCATTGCAGTTGCACAAAAACATCGTCAGACTTGGACGAATCCAGAGGCGTGCACGAGCGGTGGTAGTGGTGGTACTTGGTGAACCGAAACATGCAGCCCCGGTCATCGATGCGAGGCGGGCAACTAAGCAGCAGCAACATGGGGGCAGTGACGAACCCTAAGGCCATGAGAAGGAGGGGCTCTGCACGAGGCCAGCAGCGAGGAGGGTTCCATGGCGTTGTGCTTGTCTCTTGGATGAGGCAGAGGGAGGCAGCGGCGCTGGAGAAACGAGGCGGTGGAGCTGGGACTCCGGCGACGAGCAGGGTGAGGCAGAGGTCCTACGGCGTTTGGGAGAGACGGATCCGGCCACGGCTCCACAGTTCAGGTCGGCCGGCGACGAGGCTTGACCGGAGCGGCGGCCCGGTTCCATGGCATTGGAGCAAGGAGGGAAGAGGCCGATGCGGGAGGAAGGAGGCGCGCTGGGGAGGAGCCGCAGCGCCTGGCCGACGATGGTGACCTCCGGCGGCACCGAATCGACGGCGGAGGAGGACGTGGGACGGCGGATCGGGAGGCGGCAGCTGCGTTCGCCTCTGGCGGCGCGGCATGGAACGAGAGAGAGGGCGAGGGAGGAGATGAACGAGGGAAGAGGAGGATCGGGCCAGGAAACGAGAGGGAGATGGCGGCGCGAGGCGAAGGTATCGAGGGAGAAGGGAGTCGGGCTCCCTGGGTCTAGGGTTGCGGCACTAGGTTAGGGAGGGAGTGGGCCTTGGGCCGGCCTGGGTGCGGGTGGTGCAGGTGGGCCGGCGGGGATGGGCCGGCTTGGAGGCTGGCTCCTCTCTCCTCCCTTCTCTAATTCTCTTTCACTTCTTTATTTCCTGATTTAACAAATGAACCGAGGAATAAGAAATGTAGAGAGAGATAGGAGAAGAATTTGAGCAGGGCGCCAATTTTCTTGGACTCATAAAAATGAGCTTGATCCAAGAAAAATACATTTGACACCGTTTGGAAGGATTGCATTCGAACACATTTGAATGTGATTCAAATGAGTTTGAATTGGGAAAACATTTTTGGAGAGTCCAAAAATGTTCGGAATATTGGTGGAGCTCCGGAAAATGGAGAAAGGATAAAAGCAAAGTTTGGGGACCAAACTCGAAGCGAGAAAAGGCATTGGGATTTTTGCAAGTGTGTTCCGGTTAATTCCAAAAGAATGGAATATTTATTATAGCTCCCTAATATCGGGAGGATATATTATAAAGAGAAGTCATCCTTCCCTCGATTTAAATGGATCAAAGATCCATACGATTTGCTTAGTTGATATGCAAAAGATTTATGAGATGATGGCATGATGACATGATGCAATACACAAGATGCAATGATGAATGCAAAGAAAGAAGCAAATCACACAACAAAACCCGAAAACCCTGGAAGGCATGTGAAGCTCCGGTCTTGGGGCGTTACAACACTCCACCACTACGAGAGGATCTCGTCCCGAGATCTAGAATGGCACCGGAGGGACAATAGAAGATAAAGAGAAGAGGTAAAACTAAGTTGCTCCTTGACAAACGAGTGAAACCACGAACCTTGAAAAGGTTGAACAAATTCGAGAAAAGAATACCACGAAGGTGAACTAGGTCGAAACACTCCGTTAGAAACGAGGGACAAAGAGCATTGCGAAACCTTGAGGTTGAAGGGAAGATATATATATAAAACACTCCTGTTAAGGAAGGGGATCAAGGAAGACCAAAATTCGGGCAGCACTCCGGTTGAAAAGAAAAGGAATTGAATAAGGTCTTGTTAAGATGAGAAGATACTTGATGACATCACCACACACTGCCACCGGAACTATTGAATGAATGGAACAATGGTTAAGAAAGGTTTCAGACAGCACTCCGGTTGATAAAGGATGTAAAACTTGATAAGATGAGAGAACTGGCATGAAAAACACAACACTCCGGTTAAATGGATAAGCATGATAATAACAAGATCCTGACAAGAACAATAAGAAGGCTTGAAAAAAGCAACATCCCAAAGCCTCCGGAACAAAAGAATAGAAGATAGATAATTGAAATAAGAGAATTGAGAAGAAAATGCCAACTTCTGCCACAAAAGAGTTTGGGAAGGCATCTTTAGGAGAAGGGTTGAACGGAGTTGTTGGAAAAAAACCACCAACGAAAAGAATAAGGTTGATATGGTCTTATGGAATACATCTCAAATTATGAGGTGACAACCTGCCACTCACGGGAAAAGAATTTGGATTGATAGGAACAAGGAGACGAGAAGCTTGATTCACCGGGAGGATAGAAGAATTTTCAAGAATGATGAACAAGATAACATGTGAATCATGAACTCAAATTATCAAGAATGATGTAAAACCACCTCCAAAGATACGGTACAAAGAAATTGCACTCCGGATAGCAAGATGAAGAAGGCTTGAGCTCCTTAGAAAAGAATCTCAATTAAAAAGTTGGAGAAGGAATTAAATCCTTGATGGACCATCATGTAGAGCCTCCATGAAGAACTCCGGTAATAAAAAGATTGATCCAAAATAATTGAATGATGTAAAGAATAAGATTTAAGCCTCGCAATGATTTAGATAGAGAACTCCGTGATAATATAATTGAAAGAGGTTAGAACTCCGGGAAAGAAAGATGAGCACTTGAACCCAAGAATTTGATCATCAAGAACAAACTCCGGTAAACAAAAGGATGAACAAACGGAAGGAAAAGAAGTTGAAAACATAAAGCGTGTCGAACCAAGAATGTGATATGATGCACCTCCGGAATAAGGAATTAAATCACTTGGATGGAACAAGAGTAAGAATTACATTATGCTTATCCTTCACCAATTTAAATTGATGACAATCAACGGATTTGGCATATTACTTATCCTCGTAGAGAGGATTAAGATAGATATAGCGCAAACTTGAGAAAGTCTTCAACGAACCACCGGTAGAATTGAAAACAACGAATAAATAGATAAGATAAGGAAGAGAAATCTTGAATGAACCACCGTAAGAATTGAAAATGAACGGAGTAAAGATAAGGAAACACCGGGAAGAATTGGCAAATGAACGAAGATGCTTGAGTGAATTTAGATACAAGTGAAAGCGAAGAGATTACGAGCTGATTAGAGAATCCTTGATTTAGACACCGGTATGATTTAGAGTATGAGAGCTGAAAGCTGGAATGAATAAATCTTAGATGATGGGCTCCGGATAAACAAACTGAACAGACTCTTGAATTTCTCCGGAAGGGTGAAAAGAATATCTCACAATCGCAAATAATTAAGAGAGTTTGGCAACAAGCTATAATCACGGATCTTGAAGAGAATGGAGCAAGATATGGAGGTAAAATCTTCTTCGGTCTTCAAATGACGACGAGAAACACCACCAAGAATTATCGAGGCACTCCGGAATAATCAAAAGCGAAGAGATTGAGCCAACGATGAAAAGAATTTGAGAGATCTTGGAGAAATACATGTGACTGATGATAAATCATTCCTACGTCAACTTTAAGATGAATTTGAGGGTAGCTCCGGAAAAAATTGGAAGAGTCAGGTAAGATCCTGGAAAAAACCTGTGGGTTAGGGCCCACTCAAAAGAAACACCGTTGAAATGATTAAAAAAGAGAAAGCACCGGTTGAATAAAAAGGCTTGAATAAGATAACATCCTCAAAATAGCTTGAACGGATTACGAAAGTAGAGTGGAAACACGAATCTTCGAGATATCTTGAGCACTACAGAATAAATGAATAGCGAGAAGTGAATCATTATGAGGAGCACCGGCATAAGAAAAGCATTGAAACGAGGAAAAAGGATATGATCCACAAAGCTTGAATTGGATCCGCCGGAGAAGAAAAAGAATGAAGAATGACGAACTTGAGGTTCCGTTAGAATCTTCATGAGAAACACCGGATACGAACATTGAAGGAAATAGAACGGAGGGACTTCCATCAATAAAATGGATAGTGTTTAAGAAATATGAATCCTTGAAGAAAAAGGGTGGGTGGGAGGGAAAAACAAAGGCCACTTGGAGACGGATGGAACAAACACCGTTGAGAAGAAGTGATAATTGATCTTGCGGGAGTTGAAATGAACGGATCCACTTGAGGAGAAACACACCGGTTGAGAAGAATTAACATGAAAATCTCGATTATCATGAAGGATTAGTATTCACATAGGAATATGAGAACACCATTTGGGGAAGGTATGGAATCAACATTTGACATCGAAGCAACTCGAATACCACAACTCAAAACAAAAAACAAAGGGTTGGCTTGCAGAATAAGCCAGAACAAACATATGATAGAGATTTCGTCCGAAGTTTTTGTGGTGGGACCTACATGGGCTCGATCGTACAACACCATCATGTACAAGGCAGTGCACATGACATACGAAGCGTCCCCGAGTCGGCATAGCCAAGGACTCTTTAAGACACAATGAGACCACTGTAAAATCGACCGTGAATAGGCGAACCACTAGACGTCGAACCCCAATTTCATATCATACATCTGTCGAAAAGATATCCTAAGAACTACTTGAATTCCCACCTATGAAACTCCCGAAACTTTCCGGTTATGCAATCAGGTGTTGAGGATACAGGGGAAGCATAATATCTCACCCAAACTAGCAAATCCTACATCCAGCTGTATCCATCCTTCAACACATAACCAAGAAACCTTCGGAAACCATCTATCTCAACCTTCGAAAAGCATCTGTTATACAAGTTATGGCGATACTCCCGAACTCCCGCCCCAGTACTGGGTGGCGTCGAGGTTATCTCACCAACGAACTGCATAAAAGAGATTTTCGATGTCGCGAACATATCTCAAGTATACCAGAATTGCAACGATAAAATTATGATGACAACACCTCAGAGCTCAACTCCCCGGGACACTTCCACTAAACCCCTGACAGGAGGCACCAAGACAGTGTTCTCATCATAAGTCATCGGAACAAAACCAAGATACTCGCGTGATCCTAAAATTTTTTTTAGTGAAATTTGAGAAGAGAAGAGTCAAAACTCTACGTCAGGATGCCTCACCAGAGCGACGAAGGGACTGGGGAGTAAAAAGAATTCCTAAACTCTCCGATATATAATTCCTAAATGACTCAAAATATTTTTCTAGACACAACTCAGCTGCTAAAAACGATCAAGCAATGGGGGCTCCTAAGGTCGGGGAAGGCTCTGATTACCAACTTGTAACACCCTCGATGCGACTATATCTCCCACGTGTCCAGGCACGACTTAGAGGCATAATCGCATTGAAGGCATATGTCGCAAGTGAGGTAATCTTCACACAACCCATGTAATATAATAAGGGAAAGAGTTACATAGTTGGCTTACAATCGCCACTTCACACAATTACATGAATAAACATTACATCAATCAAATGCACTCATGGTCCGACTACGGAACCAAAATAAAAGAAGAACCCCAAATGCGACAAAGGTCCCCGATCGACCCCAACTGGGCTCCACTACTGATCAACTAGAACGAAACAACACAAATGAACAAGGTCTTCATCGAGCTCCTCCTGAGCTTGGTAGCGTCATCTGCTTGGTCTCATCGGCACCTGCAAGCTGGTTTTGGTAGTATCTGTGAGCCACGGGGACTCAGCAATCTCGCACCCTCGCGATCAAGACTATTTAAGCTTATGGGTAAGGTAAAGGTACGAGGTGGAGCTGCAGCAAGCGACTAGTATATATGGTGGCTAACATACGCAAATGAGAGCGAGAAGAGAAGGCAAAGCACGGTCGATAAAATTATGATCAAGAAGTGATCCTGGACTACCTACGTCAAGCATAACTCCAACAACCGTGTTCACTTCTCGGACTCCGCCGGAAAGAGACCATCACGGTTACACACGCGGTTGATTCATTTTAATTAAGGTTGACTTCAGGTTTTCTACAACCGGACGTTAACAAATTCTCATCTGCCCATAACCGCGGGCACGGCTTTCGAAAGATCAAATCCCTGCAGGGGTGTCCCAACTTAGCCCATCACAAGCTCTCATGGTCAACGAAGGAATAGACCTCCACCCGAGACATTCCGATCAGACTCGGTATCCCAGTACAACAAGACATTTCGACAGGGTAAAACTAAACCAGCAACACCGCCCGAATGTGCCGACAAATCCCGATAGGAGCTGCACATATCTCTTTCTCAGGGCACACTCAGATGAGCAGTCCGTACAACTAAAACCAGCCCTCGGGTTCCCCCGAGGTGGCGCTGCAAGGGGCTCTAGTTCGGACCAACACTCAGAGGAGCACTGGCCCGTGGGGGGCTAAAATAATGATGACCCTTGAGCCGGCCGACTCAAGGGAAGAAAAAAAGGCTAGGTGACAAATGGTAAAACCAATGTTGGGCATTGCTGGAGAAGCTTTACTTAAGGCGAACTGTCAAGGGGTTCCCATTATAGCCCAACCGCGTAAGGGACGCAAAATCCGGGAACATAACACCGATATGACGGAAACTAGGGCGGCAAGAGTGGAACAAAACACCAGGCATAAGGCCGAGCCTTCCACCCTTTACCAAGTATATAGATGCATTAATATAACATAGCAATATAGTGATATCCCAACAAGTAAACATGTTCCAACAAGGAACAACATCTCCATGTTCCAACAAGGAACAACTTCAATCTTCACCTGCAACTAACAACGCTATAAGAGGGGGCTGAGCAAAGCGGTAACATAGCCAATCAACGGTTTGCTAGGACAAAGGTGGGTTAGAGGCTGAACATGGCAATTTGGGAGGCTGACAAGCAAGTGGTAGGCATCGTAGCAATGGCATAGCAAAAGAGCGAGCAAACTAGCATAGCAAAGATAGTAGTGATTTCGAGGGTATGATCATCTTGCCTGAAATCCCGCAAGGAAGATGAACGAGTCCATGAAGAAGAAAAACGGACGTAGAAGAACGGTCCTCACAAACTCGACGTTATCGGAACCAACCCGAAGAAGCAATCACCGGAAAAGAAGCACACAACATAGTAAACAACCACCACATCAACATGGCATGATGCACAAACGAGTATGATGCATGTCCGGTTTAAAGAGGCATGGCATGGCAAAATGCACAAACAATCCTACAAATTAAATGGAGCACAATATGCATAGGGATGCATATTGACAAAACACCACATCAATTATTTAGTTCTCTCTCGTTTATGTACCCAACAATATTAAATGTTGTTAAACATGGCAAGAGGGTGAAGCAAAATTAAACTACCTATCTAGTCAGGGTTAAATGAGGCCGGGAACAACAAACAACAAATCCGGAAACTCCTCATGTGCAAATATTAGGTTTGGTCCTGATCTGTCCTAAACACAATTTTAGAGTTGTTTAACATGCAAAGTGATGCCACCATGATAAACTAGGCAAAATTCTACCCCATTTACATATAAAGTTTATTTAATTCGGAGCTACGGTTATTTAGTTATGAATTAAATCATTTTAGCATGGCATTTAAGCAAAATTTAAACAAACAACATTTTAATTGTTGTTATGATGATGCGGATGACATGAGCAAGTTTTATGCAATATTTATGAAAAAGTTATCATGATAAGATACGAGGCATTTGTCATCGTGGCGGAAACGAAAGGGGTGCCACGGCAATGAATCCGAAAGTGATGCCATGGCAACATATCGGTTCCGGTAGCTCATAGAGGTACCGGTGCAAAAGGAAAAATGACGAGAGCGTGACATGCGATAGAAGGTGGGGTGATCCCGGATACCGGGTTCCCACAAGATGGTGGCATGGCAAAAGAGGAGCATCGCAACGAACAATCGCAAACGGTGCAAACACGCGGTTCATCTCATACACCACACAACATTCGTTCTCGGAAGGTCGTCTCGGGGTTATACCTTCGAAGCGTGCATTTCGAAGTGAATCGGTTCGGAGGGGAAGTAGTCGTTCTCGCGGCGGTAGTGGTTCACGAGTCGAAGAGAAGTAGACGTTCACGGGTCGTCGAGGGAAGTAGTGGTACTTGTCGAAGTGCATGTCAACGATTGTCGAACTTGACGTTTTGGTTCGTGGGTCTTCGGCGTCGGTAGTTTCTCTTGGCGTCGGGCGTCGAGGTACTCGGCGTTCTCCGGACTTGCTGGTCTCGTTGAAACGAAGGGGTACTTGGTACAATCCTCGTAGTCATGCACTTGTCGTCGAGGGACTTGATGGTCTTGACAAAACGAAGGGGTACTCGGCAAAACCCTGTTCTTTGGAGGTCGACGGTAGTGGTACTTGGTCCTCGCATTGCAGTTGCACAAAAACATCGTCGGACTTGGACGAATCCAGAGGCGTGCACGAGCGGTGGTAGTGGTGGTACTTGGTGAACCGAAACATGCAGCCCCGATCATCGATGGGAGGCGGGCAACTAAGCAGCAGCAACATGGGGGCAGTGACGAACACTAAGGCCATGAGAAGGAGGGGCTCTGCACGAGGCCAGCAGCGAGGAGGGTTCCATGGCGTTGTGCTTGTCTCTTGGATGAGGCAGAGGGAGGCAGCGGCGCTGGAGAAACGAGGCGGTGGAGCTGGGACTCCGGCGACGAGCAGGGTGAGGCAGAGGTCCTACGACGTCTGGGAGAGACGGATCCGGCCACGGCTCCACGGTTCAGGTCGGCCGGCGACGAGGCTTGACCGGAGCGGCGGCCTGGTTCCATGGCATTGGAGCAAGGAGGGAAGAGGCCGATGCGGGAGGAAGGAGGCGCGCTGGGGAGGAGCCGCAGCGCCTGGGCGACGCTGGTGGCCTCCGGCGGCACCGAATCGACGGCGGAGGAGGACGTGGGACGGCGGATCGGGAGGCGGCAGCTACGTTCGCCTCTGGCGGCACGGCATGGAACGAGAGAGAGGGCGAGGGAGGAGATGAACGAGGGAAGAGGAGGATCGGGCTAGGGAACGAGAGGGAGAATGCGGCGCGAGGGGAAGGTATCGAGGGAGAAGGGAGTCGGGCTCCCTGGGTCTAGGGTTGCGGCACTAGGTTAGGGAGGGAG
Source organism: Triticum monococcum (assembly GCA_034509565.1). Taxonomy (NCBI): domain Eukaryota; kingdom Viridiplantae; phylum Streptophyta; class Magnoliopsida; order Poales; family Poaceae; genus Triticum; species Triticum monococcum. The sequence continues at coordinate 21,784,950 of CM067842.1, read as the reverse complement.
TGGGCCTTGGGCCGGCCTGGGTGCGGGTGGTGCAGGTGGGCCGGCGGGGATGGGCCGGCTTGGAGGCTGGCTCCTCTCTCCTCCCTTCTCTAATTCTCTTTCACTTCTTTATTTCCTGATTTAACAAATAAACCGAGGAATAAGAAATGTAGAGAGAGATAGGAGAAGAATTTGAGCAGGGCGCCAATTTTCTTGGACTCATAAAAATGAGCTTGATCCAAGAAAATACATTTGACACCGTTTGGAAGGATTGCATTCGAACACATTTGAATGTGATTCAAATGAGTTTGAATTGGGAAAACATTTTTGGAGAGTCCAAAAATGTTCGGAATATTGGTGGAGCTCCGGAAAATGGAGAAAGGATAAAAGCAAAGTTTGGGGACCAAACTCGAAGCGAGAAAAGGCATTGGGATTTTTGCAAATGTGTTCCGGTTAATTCCAAAAGAATGGAATATTTATTATAGCTCCCTAATATCGGGAGGATATATTATAAAGAGAAGTCATCCTTCCCGCGATTTAAATGGATCAAAGATCCATACGATTTGCTTAGTTGAGATGCAAAAGATTTATGAGATGATGGCATGATGACATGATGCAATACACAAGATGCAATGATGAATGCAAAGAAAGAAGCAAATCACACGACAAAACCCGAAAACCCTGGAAGGCATGTGAAGCTCCGGTCTTGGGGCGTTACAATCCGTCCCCCTCCTTGTCTGACCAGTCCTCTCCTCTTCTCTTTTTCTCCTCGTCCGCACAGCCGTAACCGATCAATGTCACCACAGCTAAACGCAACCCGTGTTCATTATTTCTAGGTCATCCATGAATTCGTCGTGGAATGATGTCTACGAGAACTCGTATGCAGATGGATTCTGTTTTGTAGTAAAAGTATATTCAAAAGTAAGACAACAAAGGGTAAGTGGGAAAATAATTTAACTTAAAAACTCTCTCTCAGAGTGAGTAGGGCCATTAATGGTCGCTTTGTGAAGGGTACAAACTCAAGCGGGCATTGATCGCTATACTGAGAGAGAAGCTTACCACCTTTCGGCAACACGACTAGAATAACCCCTACCCCCCCCCCCCCCCCCCCTTCCCTCGGCTCAGCATAGATCTACATCCACACTAGAATCCCCCAACCCACCGGGCCTGGAATTTTGTATATCTGTGTGCACTGTTTGACCAAAATGATCGACCTGTATGTGTTTGCATGTATTTGGTGTTTCAAAAATAGGATTTGTGCTTGCAAATGACAACATTTGAGGCCCACCCGGTCATTGTCCGCGGGCGCGTCCGCAGACACGTAGGGACCTGGATTAGGCAATTTCGGTTGTAGATGCTCATTTATTTAGGGGTACCGCTGGCGCATCCGTAGAGGCATAGGGACATGGATTTGGCAATTTCGGTTGTAGATGCTCATTTTTTAGGGGCAGTTGTAGATGTTCTTAGTGCCTTGTTTGTTGTTGTAATGACGAGCTTCAAAGGAATGAGGACATATAATAAATGTTAATAAAGTATACAGCCCGCTCAATATTTCCGCTGAATAATGTTATTTCTTCAGAGCATATGATTTGTACGGGGATTTTTTTAGCAGACACCGAATACATATCCTTTTTAGTTTTCATCTATCCTGCCTAAATCTTGACTGCTATACAATTTATGCCAAACTTTTTCTATGATTAGTACACAACATCCAAAGCCTCATGCTCAAATTTAAGCATTTTTCGAGTTGGTTTTCTATTTTTTTTGCGGCACTAATTGACTTTCCGGCTACTAAAAAGGACGGAATCCTCTTTGGTATGAAATAATGGGTAAATGAGTTCCGAAAGGGATAAAACTTTGCATGCTGTCTTCATTGGACACATTCAGGGTGTGGTAAAAATTTGAGATCGTTACGGCAAAAACTTGATGCACATCGTGTTCAAACCGGACACTCCCCTACGAAGGGTAAGCGTTTCGAACAAAAACCGCCTTCTTACACAAACATTCAGATTTTTAAAATCATTTTAACCTCGAACTTTTTCTACAATTAGTACACATCATCCAAAGTCCAATGCTCAAATTTGAGACTATTCTAGGCTTAATAAATATGATTTTCTTAGAAATTTTTGGACATAACTTATGTGTGGGGGGGCTGCTCTTAGTGCCTTCCACAGCTGACTTCTGAATATTTCGAATTATTTTGGCGCGAGTTTACCAAAATATTCTTTGGCGGGCACAAGTTTCACCGGCAACAATTACGGCATAAACCAGTGGTGGGCAGGACTTGTGTGCCTGCCACTGGTAGCTTTCATCACGCGGCAAATTTGAAAGAGTTTACGCGTGACAGAGAAATATTTCTGCCCGCCACTGATGTGTTGATTCCAATGGTGGGTGTGCGTTGTTACCCGCCACTGCTACGTTTTCAAAATAGCAATGGCGGGTTCCTGGCCGCACCCGCCACTAATTTGAGGCCACGTATAACCATTTTCCAAGTACTGCGCCGCTGCGCTGAGAAGGTTGTGTCACTCGGCCTATCGGCGGGACACGATGTAGTTCAAGAGGGTGAAACGCGGCTAGGATGTGGACCTTGCCCATAGAGTGGCGGTCCTCGTCTCCTTGAGGTGGGCTGGGGTGCTAAATGTTAACCCCTCCGTTTCTAAATATAATCCTTTTTAGAGATTTTAATGAAGACATATTTTAGAGTGTAGATTTGCTCATTTTGCTTTGTATGTAGTTTGTATTGGAATATCTAAGAAGGCTTCTATTTAAGAACGCATTACATTTTTAGTTGCCTTGGCTATCGTACCACCATCTTGTTCCATCCTAGAGATTTTCTTCTTTCTATATGTTACCATTCGCGATCGGATGAAAATAGTTGGCAGTACTATCATGTTCCTGGACGTGCCTAATCTTCACATGAACCAGTTAATTTTCTCCTCACCTAGGACTTTAGCAAGTTGTCCATGTGCCTCCCTTTTAGAAACACATTTGCTTGTGCGTAGAGGGTTCTCTGCTTCAACATTTAAACTATCGTTTGGAGCGAGCAACTTATCCTTTCTTTTTCAAACACTCCGCCATCTATTGATGTGAGTGCACCTTCTTTTCTCTTTAGATCACTAATAGGCAACCGATTCATAAAAACCTGCCATTCGAATCTGCTAGAAAAAATGTTGTATTGCCAACATGCACCACTGCCTAAGATTCCATCAGAGGCTGAGTGTTTTTAGATGGGCACTCGGTAAAGCAATACTTTACCGACCGAGGAAATATTCGGAAAAACTTGGCATTCGGTAAGAAAAAGGGATGACAGACAGCCAGAACAAAGAATGGGAAATAGTATGCTAAGTGTACTAGATTTGCCTATTGTCCAGGCGCTACCCTAGCAGCCATTTGTGTCTAGGGTTTGCGAGTGCCCTGCCTGCAACACTTGGCAAATGCTGTCGGGTGGTGTGCCAAAAATACTCGAGATAGGAGGACGCACCATTACACCATCTTCAACCGCGGTGAACAGGGACACGTGTCCACCAGTTTGCCGATTTTTTTACTTTTCTGTGCATCGGCAAAGTCAAGGCTTGGCCGAGTGTCCTGCCTTTGTCAAGTATTCTTCACGTGCACTCGACAATGACTTGGTCAGTCGGCAAACACATTGATTCCGGTAGTGCTCTCTCCAATCGAGAAACAGTTTTGTACAAACACTTAATTTCTGTTTTTCCTCCCATTTCCCTGTTACAAATTAGGCCAATATATTTTGCGTATACAAGACTACGGGTTGCTGTTTGACCGTGTCTGCAACATCCAATATATATGTTCATTTGCATACCATTGTTGTACTCAGATTGCTTCCATGCATCTGCTTTCTCTACATTCTATTTAACTTTCTTTTGAACGAGGTAACTATCCTAAAGATGAACTAGTGCGGTAGCTGGACCATCAAGTAACTGTCATCATGAAGTTGTAAATGTAAGGCATGATCCTTTCCCTCTTCAGCCCCTATAAATACATTATAGTCACCAATGGAGCAGCTTGTGTACGAACATGATATTTCCCACGGAGTTAGTGCTGTCCTGCAAGTAAGTATGATGAATCATTTAGCAGCGAGTCCGCTTAATTGGTCGTTGCCAAGCATGCGAGGCATTGGGATCAGTTCTGCAAGAGTGACCGGCCTACATAAGATTTAGATTCCAGCGAGAGCAAGCCTCATCAATCCGTTCAGTGTCCACTTAGAATTTTGTTCACACATATGTGTGCACACCAAGTTTTGGGTACTATAGTGTTGCGACACATGTGTAGTGTAGGTTCTCTGATTTGCTGCTCTCTCGTCAGCAATTCAAGCAGAAGCTGCTGTCCATTTCTTATCGTCCAAAATAGCTTTTAGTCTATGTCTGGAGGATGTTAACTTCCTCTCCGATAACAAGAAGCTTGGCCAAGCAGGCCAAGTGCAGGATCTTCATGCTTGTCCAGGTCATTGGTGTCATAACTTTCTTTTAAGGACTGTGATACGTTCCAAACGTTCGGTATATTGCGATACATCCGAACGATCCCAAGCGCAAAAAGCGGCAGCAGCAGTGCAGGCAGAAGCAAGTGCCAGCCCACATGCATGCATGCATGCGTATATCATTCACACCAAGCGATCCTTTTCTTTAGGCCTGCATATAGAAAAAAACAAAATAGCTGATGTCAGCAAAGATTTCATGTTTTTTTCGAAAAGGGGGTTTATCCCAGCCTCTGCATCAGAAAGATGCATACGGCTCATACTATTAAAAATAAATCCAGTAACAAAGTTGTCAAGTACCGAGAAACAAAAAGAAGACAAAAGGCTCGAAAGAGCTGAAGCCCGAAGCCACAACCGGCTGGCAAGCACAATAGGAGCACTACATGCCTATCCTATTACATGACCGCCAACCAAACCGGTTGAAAATAACCCGCGCTACCATCTCCCATCGGGTAGACGCAGTAACCAAACGCTCCCTGGCCTCCGTCGGAGTGAGTAGCGACCACATACGGATGAAAGCCGTGGTCCTGAAGATAACCTGCAAAAAGTGAATGTTTGTTGATCTGTTAAAAACCAAGTCATTTCTGCAGTTCCATACTGCCCAAAGTAAAGCACAAACGCCAACACGAATGTGTCTTGCAGTATCGGGAACCACCCCATCAAGCCATGTTCCAAATAACATATTGATAGAGGTGGGCTGATTAATATTAAACGCAATATTAATTGACCGCCATAGAATCTTAGCCAACGGACAGTCGAGAAAGAGGTGTTTGATGTTTTCGTTATGATCGCAAAAGCTACACCTAGAGGAGCCCCCCCCCAGTTGCGTTTTGCCAGGTTATCCTTAGTCAGAATTACTTGTTTATGCACAAACCACATAAACACTTTGATACGTAAGGGAACCTTAACTCTCCAAACGTGAATCGAGGAAGGAACAACGCTAGAGTTAATGACATCCAGATACATGGACTTCACTGAGAACACACCGTTCCTGGTAAGTTTCCAAGACAGCTTATCTGGTTGCTGGGTCAGCTGCACCTGCATTAAGCGTCTAACAAGGTGGAGCCAGGCCTCCCAACGATTTCCAACTAGCGTTCTCCGAAAACTAATATTGAGAGGAGTGGATTGTAAAACAGTTGCAACGAAAGCTTCTCGACGTCGCACGATGTTGTACAATGTAGGATATTGAAGTGCAAGGGGAGTCTCCCCAAGCCACGTATCCTCCCAAAACCTCGTAGAGGCACCATTCCCAACAATAAATTTTGACTTGTTGAAAAAAGTTTGTTTAACTCGCATCAAACCCTTCCAAAAAGGTGAGTCGGAAGGCCTCACATTTACCTGAGCCAAGGTTTTAGCATAAAGATACTTATTACGCAGAATCTATGCCCAAGTAGCTTCCGTCTCAGATGACAGTTTAAAAAGTCACTTGCTAAGGAGACATATATTTTTGACTTCCAAATTTTCAATACCTAGACCCCCTTGGTCCTTCGGCCGACAGATTATATCCCACTTAGTAAGCCTATATTTTTGTTTGTGCTCATCATTCTGCCAAAAAAATCTAGATCGATAGAAATCTAACCTTTTCCTGACTCCCACCGGAACCTGGAAAAAGGATAGGAGAAACATAGGCATACTAGTAAGGACCGAATTGATTAGAATCAATCTTCCTCCGTATGACATGAGCTTCCCTTTCCAACAGCTCAGTTTCTTTTCAAAGCGATCCTCGATGCATTTCCACTCTAAGTTAGTCAGCTTACGATGATGAATGGGTATACCTAAATACGTAAACGGTAAGGAACCCAATTCACATCCGAACAATTGTTTATACGTGTCCTGGTCGTCCTTTGCTCTCCCAAAGCAAAACAATTCGCTCTTATGGAAATTAATTTTGAGACCAGACAATTGTTCAAATAAGCATAACAACAGCTTCATGTTTCTTGCTTTCGCCAGGTCGTGCTCCATAAAGATGATAGTATCATCAGCATACTGAAGAATGGAAATCCCTCCGTCAACTAGATGCGGGACCAGGCCACCTACCTGCCCTGCATCCTTTGCCCTGCCTATTAAGATAGTGAGCATATCAGCCACTATATTAAATAGGATCGGTGACATCGGATCTCCTTGCCTTAGCCCCTTGTGTGTTTGGAAATAGTGACATATGTCATCATTCACTTTAATTCCTACACTCCCTTTTTGCGTAAAGAAATCAATCTGGTTTCTCTATGCCGGGTCAAAACCTTTCATACGCAACGCTTGTTGAAGGAAAGGCCATTTAACTTTATCATATGCTTTTTCAAAATCCACTTTAAAAACTACACCATCAAGTTTTTTTGAATGGATTTCATGGAGCGTTTCATGCAAGACCACAACCCCTTCAAGGATGTTTCTATCAGGCATGAAAGCAGTCTGGGACGGGTGAACTACAGAGTGCATAATCTGCGTTAGTCTATTCGTCCCGACCTTGGTGAAAATTTTGAAACTTACATTTAGCAAAGATTTCATGTAAAATTAAGATTTGAAATGTTTTATAGCTCGAACCGTTGCTCCGATTAAAAAACCATTTTCACATAAAAGATTCGTCATGACGAGATCTTCGAAACTAGATCCTATGTTGGTATGTTTCGATGACTTTTTTTAGGTCAAAAGTTACCACGCCTAAATTACGTAAGTTATCATGCGAGAAGTACGTAAATTATCATGGTGTTTACACTAAAGTTATCAAGGATATTTTTTGACTACTTTTTTGTCTGGGTATAAAATTACCCTGATATTTCTAAGTTAATTATCAGGTCCACAATACCCTCTTCTAGCATCGGTGTCATGCCTAGGCCATAAGGTGAGGTCCACGTGTAGACATGGTAAGGCCTCCTTATGAACAGAATTTTGTGGCTCGTGTCGGGCCAAGCCCGTTTAGGTATGTTGGGCCGGGTCGATACCAAGCTGCCCCGTTGGCCACCCATGATCAAGTTCGTGGTGCGTAAAAATATAATGTCGTTTACGTAGAAGTTACTGGGGGTATATTTTTCAACTTCTTTCCCCGGGGGTTAAAGTTACTGCTGGAGTTTGCACGCAAGTTATCAAGTAAGCGGTTGAATATTACCAGATCATTTACAATAGTTATCGGAGCTATGATTTTCAAAGGAAAAAAATTCCCTAGCCAAAGTTATCGCGGTATTTGTATGTGAGTTATCAGCTCTGTTGTGTGTATATTACCATGGTATTTGGACAGAAGTTATCAGGGTTGTGGTTTTCAACAACTTCTATCATGGGGTTGAAAGAGTTACCACAGTGTGAGTTATCAGCTGTGTTGTGTGTATATTACCATCCTATTTATACAGAAGTTACAAGGGTTTGTTTTTCAACCACTTTTCAACGTAGTGTTTGTATGTGAGTTACCATCTTTGTTTTGTCTATATTACCATGCTATTTATATGCAAGTTACCGGGCTATATTATTTAACATTTTTTTCTCTTGGTAAAAAGTTATCATGGTGCTTGTACGTGAGTTATCAGCTCTGTTGTGTGTATATTACCATGCTATTTGCACATAAGTTGCCGAGGCATGTTTTTAAGAACTTATATCCCGGTCTCGAAAGAGTTACCGTGGTGTTTGTACGTGAGTTATCAGCTATGTTATGCATATCTTACCATCATATTTACACAGAAGTTGTCGGAGTTTGTTTCTCAATAAAAAATTCATGGGTCAAAAGGCTACCATAGTGTTTGTACATGAGTTATCATATTTATTGTGTGTATATTATCATGTTATTTACATACTTCCTCCGTCCAAAAATACTTGTCATCAAAATGGATAAAGAGGGATGTATCTAGAACTAAAATACATCTAGATACATCCCTTTTTATTCATTTTGATGACAACTATTTCCGGACGGAGGGAGTACAAGTTATCAGGCTATATAATTCAACAATTTTTCCTTGGGTAAAAGTGTTACTATGGTGATTGTACGTGAGTTATCAGGTATGTGGTGCGTAAGTACCATGATATTTACATATAAGTTATCATGGATATTTTTCAACACTTTTTCCTCACACCAAAAGTCACCATGGGTGTTTGTACATATATTATCAGGACCGTGGTGCGTAAATTAACATGTTATTTATACGAAAGATATGGGGGATTTTTCAAACAACTCTTTTCTCAAATCAAAGTTCATGTATCTTATCTAAAATCACGATTTGTTTTACCTCTGAAAAAAGTAAGGTGTTTTTGGGCATGCATGACCGCACATGCCCAACAAAAAATGGGAGCTGGCGTGGCTAATGGATAGATTATACTGAAGCATTAAGTGATGCATGTGAGATAGAGCATGCAAGAAAAAGTGACAACCCTGCGTGCAATTTACACAAGAAAACCAAACTAATCATGAAAGAAAAATGACTGGAAGAAGAGAAAAATCAGACCGGTGAATAAACAGACAAGTAGCTGGTCCAATTTCCCGTTTTGTAAAAAAATAAAGGATGCGTATGAATGAAATAGAAATGGAAGCATAAAGTAGACAGTTAACACTTACTAGCTGAGATGGTTGAGCTTGGTTGTACTAGTAGCGACCTGCGTTCGAGTCCCAACCCGTCGCACAATTTTTTCCTCCTCCGCTTCTCCCGCACGCTCGCATGCATAGAAGGATCTGTGGCCGCTGGATGCAGATCGGACGCTACTGCAATCGTTCGGATCTATTCTTAAAAACAGAACGTTTGGAAAATACAAATTTCGTTCTTTTAAATGGGTGTCATAACTCTGAAAGTGTAGTACGGCGCACTGTTATGTTGTTCAGTTAAGTTCACTCCTGATTCCTGAATGAGTGTATCGCTCCCCAAAGACATTAATAAGATCGAGCGGCGAAGATCGAACTTGGCAAGCCAACAGCTAGGATCATCTCATGAGTTTTTTTTTTCTGAAAAGATTCACTGCTTATCTTCTTAGGCCTCGTGCAATACAAGATGTTTAGAGAGGTGTTTATAGGGAAATAAACCAACTTTTTCTTAAGCGTCGGTGCTCATTTGCAGGCAATACATTCTTAGTTAAGCACTTCTCCCGTAGAGATAAGCACTGGTGCTTAAAAAGACTATGTTTATTTTACTAAGCACTACTCTTAGCACCTTGCATTGTACGAGGCCTTATAAGCTGAATTTAAATTGAGTCCATCCCTGAACAAACCAAACGTCCGATGAACCGACCCGGGCGACTTAGGGGAACCCCATGTCCCAAACCATAGGGTGCCGCCTCCTCTTCCCCACCCTCTATGCCGCTGTCAATGGCCATCCGTCGGCCGGTGGCGGCAGCGGGGCCACTCCTGCGCACTCCCCTGTGTCCCTACTCCCTACTAGTCCTCATTACGGCCCTACTCCTGTGTGGTGGTTATCACACGCTAGTCGTTGTGACGTGGCGGCAATGGCAGAGCAACAAAGGTGGGGAGCTTTGAGTGTGGGATGTCAGCGCGGTCCTTGCAACAGTGTACCTCCTTGCTGCGGTGGGCATCGGGCTGTAGCGGCTTGGCTCGCATGAGGAAGACCGGCGGGTGCTCTGCATGGATACATATTCGGGCGTTCCGTTTACGGATCTGGCTTGCGCCGCTGGCCTGCAAGTAGTCCTGTTGCTAGACACCATCCTTGTAGTTGTTGAATCGTGCTCTATCGCACTTGCTACATTGCTCCCCCCGGCACTCAGTTGTGGTTGGGCATTTGGGTGTCGATCCACACTGGTTACGGCCACCCGTGCCCTGTGGACTGCCGTGGCAACCAGATGATCTTTTTAAGGTTCCTCTCTCCGGATCTGGTGGTTGCAGCTATCGACTTGAACTGAGCTTGCGGGATGCTGCTGGAAGGCCTCTTTGTGAGGTTTCGCAGCTCTTGCTCCGGTTAGTCTACCTTCAGAAGTGAGGTGCAATCTATGAATGGTGGCTTGGCACCGAGGATATGGTTGTGCGGCGGTGGACGTGGGATTTCTAACTCAAGACATGTAGTTGCTAAGATTGTGGAGAAGGCATGGCGACAACACATGATTGACTTCGGTTTGGTGATGCTTTTATAGAACCTGATCTCGAGCTGTGGATGAAAACCCTAGGTCTGATTCCAGTCCGTTTTATCTGCCAACGGAGATGTTTTTATGTCGTTACCTTGTTGAAGACATTTCTCGGTTATGCTCGGACTTGTTCTTTAAAGTGAAACTCTAGATTCTGGCCTCTAGTGGTTGAATCCAGTGACAGCGGTGCTCGTGCATCACTCCTTCCTGAAGGCATTTCTGTTGAAGAACCTCATTGTCCTTCTGGTGGCAAGATATGGTTAGTGTGAATATGGTCGTGGTTGTAGTTTGTTGATCATTGCTTTGATCGTTTAGGTTTCCTTTTTCTTTTTCTTCGCTTAGGCATAGATTTGGTCTTGGATGACTTTCCTGTTTGCCGGCGCGTATTTTGTGTGTGCGTGCATTGGTATTGGCTGTGTGCACCTACCTGCAAAGAGTCCAGTTGTGCTCATTATGTTTGTGTCTACTTGATGCATCATTTTGGGTTAATAAAAACCACCCTTTATTGAGGAAAAAAAGGTGTGTGATGCATCGCCGCGGCAGCTACACATATGCTTTGAATTCCAGAATCCTCGTCACAGCTTGTCATTTCAATAGGATAAATTTCGTATCGTTATCTGTCATGAGTATGAGATCATTTTCCTCATTGGAGGATCTTACGCATGCTCAACTACCGTGTCAACAATGGAGCTACTTTTTCGTTTTTTTGCGGGAATTGGAGCCAGGCTTCGAAAGAAGTAGTTTATATCAATCAGAGAATGCCACATAGTTTTTTATACGAGTTCATTAGTTTCTAGACATTGACCTATGAATTTCTATAAAACTTTTCATTCCTTCATAGTTTGGAGGATTCTAAACACGAGCACAAGCAAAACTGCAAAACTGGAAACATTTTTCTATGAGTAGATATTTATTTGACCATCTTTTCTTTTTATTTTGTTAAGTTTTGGTTAAGGACGCGTTCGGCAGTCCACCAACTCCTTCAAATTCTAGAATCTGCGGAGCAGCTGTTTGCTGGCTCCAAGGATTTTAACTACCGCTCCGGGAGCGGAGCCATGGAGCCGAGGGAAACCGAACACGGCCTAAGTTGCGTCCAAACTCTCTACACATTAGTGATGTTAGGAAGATATTTTGACTGCATTTTAGTTTTTTCTTTGAGATGTGCAAGACAAGTTGTGTCTATCTCTTATCCTCTCTCTGTCCAATCAATAAATGTTTTCCTGCAAAACTTATGTAGGGCATCCAAACAATATCTATGTGTACTTTATGTGTTTCCCATTTCCATAGAATACACAAGACGTAACAATTCCTATTTTTTTCTCTGTTTCAAAATGGGCCTATATATTTGTTGTGTACATGATTACAACTGCATACCACAGATTTATGTTTGATCATGTTCGCAACACCCAAAAGATATGTTCATTCTCATATCATTATGCACCCATATTGCATCCATGCATGTACATACTTTCTGTAAATCCCGTTTAACTTTTATTTGAACGGTGTAACTATGAGGCTAGTCATAATGGGAGTAACTTAGGTATTAACATAGCGCACTTCAAGAATTTTTTGCTTATATGGCATACATTTAATAAGGAGAGAGATGTTTAGAGTACTAACATAATATGTTACTGTAATATAGCGCTTTCCGAGAAAGAATGAGTCTATAAGCTAATAAATGAAGTCATCTATGACACTACTGCTATGTTATTTTGCATTATAGAGATAGTAACTTGGACTAGTGTCATATGCATGACACTAGTATAAGTTACTCCCCACTATGACCAGCCTGATAGAGATGAACTACTGTGGTTGGTGGAACATCAATAGTAATTGTGCATAATAAAGTCGTAAATTTAAGGCCCTTTCACGTCCTAGCCACTGTACATAAATACATAATGAGCACCGATGAAGCAACTAGTATACGAGACAAGATATTTGCCACCGGGTTACTGCTATCTTGCAAGTCAGTACGGTGATCCATTTAGCAACAAGCCAACAAGCAGGCCACTTCGTTGGCCGTGATCAGACATGCGAGGCATTGGGATCATTTCTCCAAGAGTGACCGGCATGAACAGGATTTGGATTCCCACGAGATCAAGCCTTATCTTATTGTTCAGTTTCCACTGAGAATTCTGTCCACATGAATGTGAGCACACCCAGTTTTGGTGAATTTACTATTAGGTTGGTCGTAATGATAGTATCATAGCTAGTATCATGCATGCCAACTAGGCAATTTTGATGAGGTGTTATAGCATTAAATAAAGAAAGAAAGGGTGGAGTATCATATCATAATACCGTATCATAATAAATGTTATGCTACTTTGTGTCATGCATGGCAATAAATAGAGTACTACATGATACTAATATATGATACTATACATTAGAGAAATAGTATCATACACTAGTATCATATGCATGATACTAATATATGATACTCTCTATTACAACCAGCCTCACCAACAAATGGGTAGTGCAGATCTTTTCCCGATCTGCTGCACTCTCTTCAACAATTCAAACAAAAGCTGAAGGCGTGCTCCCTGTAGGCGATAAGAACAACTGGTTGTATAGCTTGTAGATCAAATCTATGCAGTTAGCATTGTTGTTACTATCTCACCTAACTAACTAACTCAGGTACGAGTACGATTGCGATCCGGTTGTTCGGCACACCGACCTCCCTTTTCCTATACATCATGACTCGTTATATTAAGGAGACCTACCGGCTTCAGTTCCATGCACGGAATCCATCCATTCTCTCGCGATTTTCACACTACTCTTTGCGCAACAAATGTGTTTTTGTCTGGCTCTGGACGATGTTAACTTCCTCTCAGATAACAAGAAAGTTAACCAAGAACGTCAAGCACAGGATCTTCACGCCTCTCCAAGTCACTGGTGTCATAACTCTAATTTTTTTGTTGTTGGAATGGGTGTCAAAGCTTTGAATGTTCAGTATCGCTGTCCTGTTCTTAAGTTAAGTTAAGTTCAGAATGAGCATACTGCTGCGCAAAGACACAAGTAAGATCGAACGGTGGATATCGAATGTGGCGGCATAACAACTAGGATCAGCTAAGAACTTACGGTTTTGTTTTCTTGGAAAGATTCGCTGCTTATATCTTGTTAAATTAGCTCTCAATAACATCTTTCTTTTTTTTGCAAGGAAAACTTTCAATCTATTCATCATGTGTCAAAGTAGTACAAATTAAAGAATACCATAAGTGAAAATACATTCAGTTCCGTGACCACCTAGCGACGACTATATGCACTGGAGCGAGTCGAAAGTGCGCCACCGTCATCGCTTCTCCCTCATCGGAGCCGGGCAAACCGTGTTGTAGTAGAAAGTCATAAAGTCGGTGTGCTAGGCCCTATAGGACCAACGCACCTGGACAACAACCTCCGCTGATGAAGACATGTGTAGACATGAACACAGACGAACGAAGATTGAATCCACGTGGATCCATCAAAGACAATAGCCGGCCAAATCCCATGAGATCCGCCGGGTTTAAAATGAGTTCATTCAAACACATGCCTCGTATAAAGGACCAAATTTCTCTTTAAGCAATAAACTAAGTGTTCATTGTAATAAGTGGAACACCAATTAGCTGTTCAGCAAATGAAGACCAAAATAATTGGAGTATAAGTTAAGTGTTTGTCTAATAAAAGATTGTAATAATTGGAGCACCAATTAAGTGTTCATGGAATACAAATTAAGTGTTAATCTGACAAATTTACACCAATTTAATGATTAGCCCTGCAATTATTGAGGTCATCTGTCCTACCTTTCACAGCGTATGCTTACATATTCTTAGTTGTGAGTTGTTTTACATCCACGCTTAATTATGCTAAATGTCTCGTAATTAATTTATTAATTTAATTTGGTGTAGACGATGATCATTGTTTCCTTGTTTTGCCCTAAGCTCTTTATTCAGAGCTATCTACAAATAGACATAGAAAACGCTGTCCACTTCAACAACAGAACGTGAACACTGAACAGGTCGCAACAGAGGCATGAAACCAGCCTCATTGGGCAGGGACGCGTGAAGCGTGCATGCATGCGCCCTTTTGCGTCTCCACCGGTCCTCTTTAGACGGCAGCTATATATATATATATATATATATATATATATATATATATATATATATATCCCTGTACTGCCCGCTCCATGGACCATAGCTCGTCAAGAAAGCAGCTCGATCAAAGACTCTCCACTTCAAACCTTTCTTTTTAGAAAAGTAGGATGACCCCCGACCTCTGCATTTGGAAGATGCATACGGCCACTTTATTAATTATTTTCGAAGACCTTATAAAATATTACAACAATATACCTGAATCCGCCATCTTGGCAACATATGCCACTACTCTTATCCATATGATGAAGGGGTGCTACCTGGGCCGTATACCCGGTCTACTCACCTAAGCCTATCATCAAAAGTCAGAAGCTCCAGCCGAGCCACATATCGGGTCTGGGGCATAAACTGGTCTGACGCACTCACATGTGTCGTCGTCGCCATCTTCCAGAGGTCCGTCTTCAGAGCAGATATTGAGGCTTCTACCTTGTCAGGCCACTCCGTCATCGACGCCACCTTGACGCCAGACAACTACCTCCACCTGCGCGAGTCCATCACCGCGCATCGGGCGCCGAGTCTCCACTGCACCACGTCGCCGAGATTCGCCGTCATCAATGTGAAGGATGAAGTACCGCTCCACCAAAAAGGCACCCGCTGGTCCCTCGATCCTGTGTACGCCTCCAAGAATGACACCTCCAAGGAGGAAACGACACCAACGCATCGCCGTCATCCGATCAACTGATCTAGGGTTTCCCCCGGAGGTAGCGGATAGAGGTCTAGAGCTGCTCCACGGCGATGCCTTCAAGAAGGTAATGACACCACAGGGTGCCACCAACGCCGGTCTTGGCATCAAGCCTAGCACAAGGTTTTCACCCGGATCCGCTCGAAGAACCTCCATCACGTGATGTGTGCACGGGTCGCCGTCGATCTGAGCCGCCGCACAACGAGCAGGCCGCACCGGCCAGATCAGATCTGTCCGGAGGGCACAACCCGCATGGTGCCGACCCAACCACCAGGCCCTCCATGCCGCCACCGCCGATCCGAGGTGCGATGGTGTGTCGCCACAGACCCGGCCGCCGCCGCCGAACGCCGCCACGCAGCCCGAGGCAGAGCCGGCTGCCGCACCCCACCATCGCCGCCCTTGGCCGAGGCAGCCGCCGCGCCGCCACCGGAAAGCAGGCCCGCCGCGCCGCCAGGCCAGATCGGCCTTGGCCGAGGCAGCCGCCGCGCCGCCGCCGGAAAGCAGGCCCGCCGCGCCGCCAGGCCAGATCGGCCTTGGCCGAGGCAGCCGTCGCGCCGCCGCCGGAAGGCAGGCCCGCCGCGCCGCCAGGCCAGATCGGCCCTTGGCCGAGGCAACCGCCGCGGTGCCGCCGGAAGGCCGGCCTGCCGCGCCGCCAGGCCAGATCGGCCGCGCCACCCATGCCGCGGGGCGCCACACCACCCCCACGGCGCAGGCAAGAGGGAGGACCCCCGCCACCGCCGTCAGCCCCGGGCCATCGCCAGCGGCGTCCTTCGGCAGCGGCGGTGGGAGGGGAGGAAGGGAGGGGAGGGGACCCCCGGCGGCTAGGGATCGAGATCCCGCCCGAGTCGCCCGAGCGGGGGCGACGCGGGGGCGATGGGGGTTTATAAGTGCAGCGTTGCAAACATATTCTACTCTCTCCACTCCACACCTGTGCCTGAGGTACCAAAAACACCAGTAAAATGGCTGCCCAGAACAAGGAGGTGGCTGCCCTGGTCCAGAAGATCACCGGACTCCACGCCGCCATCGCCAAGCTGCCGTCGCTCATCCCGTCCCCGGACGTCGACGCACTCTTCACCGAGCTGGTCACCGCGTGCGTTCCCCCGAGCCCCGTGGACGTGACCAAGCTCGGCCCGGAGGCACAGGAGATGCGGGAGGGCCTCATCCGCCTCTGCTCTGAGGCCGAGGGGAAGCTGGAGGCGCACTACTCCGACATACTCGCCGCCTTCGACAACCCGCTCGACCACCTGGGCATGTTCCCTTACTACAGCAACTACATCAACCTCAGCAAGCTCGAGTACGAGCTCCTGGCGCGCTATGTGCCCGGCGGCATCGACCCGGCCCGCGTCGCCTTCATCGGCTCCGGCCCACTGCCGTTCAGCTCTTTCGTCCTCGCTGCGCGCCACTTGCCTAACACAATGTTCGACAACTACGACCTGTGCGGCGCGGCCAACGACCGCGCCAGCAAGCTGTTCCGCGCGGACAAGGACGTGGGCGCCCGCATGTCGTTCCACACGGCCGACGTCGCAGACCTCGCCGGCGAGCTCGCTACGTACGACGTCGTCTTCCTGGCCGCGCTTGTGGGCATAGCCGCCGAGGACAAGGCCAAGGTGATCGCGCACCTCGGTGCACACATGGCAGACGGGGCGGCCCTCGTTGTACGCAGTGCGCACGGGGCACGGGGGTTCCTGTACCCGATCGTAGACCCCCAGGACATCGCCGGAGGCGGGTTCAAGGTGCTGGCCGTGTGCCACCCCGACGACGACGTGGTGAACTCCGTTATCATCGCACAGAAATCCAAGGACTTGCATGCCAATGGACATCACCGTGGGCATGGTGGACAGTGCGCGCATGGCACGGTGCCAGTGGTCAACCCACCGTGCAGGTTTGGTGAAATGGTGACAGACATGGCCCAGAAGAGAGAGGAGTTTGCCAACGCCGAAGTGGTCTTTTGATCGATCATCATCCATGCCTCGCTGATTGATCACTTGCAACCGTATGTGTTATTTTTCCTACTACTACTACTACTGCTGCTGCTGCATTTCAAGTCATGTGTTGTTTGTACTCAATAATGTAAGTGTGGTGTTTACACGCGAATTTCTTGTACACCTTTGTACGTGTACGTGTGGAGAATGATGAATTTCAGTTCACAAATAGCTACCGAGTTTTATCATGTCTGCCATGTACCGTAACACAGGATCACGACAAATGTCATGTAAGAGAAGTACGACTCTCGGCAATCAGTAGGACACGGGCCACACGGCACATGTCAGTAGTTACCGAGCACCTTGAAAAAAGTTCTCGGAAAATAAATAAAGCTCGGCCTATGGGACATATGCCGAGAGCCATGCCTATGGCACCCGGCAAAGAGGTGCCACGTGGCATGACCATTTGCTGTCCACGACTCCGTGGCGATGGGTAACGTTTGCTGAGAGCCCTAGTACACTTGAGAAAATGAATTTGTTGCACGCCCATCAATCATGTCTGCTTTACCGATGATGTTTTTTTCCTAGAAAACATGATTGAAGAATAATCATCGTGGCATGGAAATTCTCAACATGGATGATAATAGAAGGGAGGAAATTTTATCTCCTCAACTTTGCTCAAGCATCCTGGCTCCTGTGTGGACTACACCTGTCGTTAGAAAGATGAACTTCGGTTGAGGGGTAGGTTGAATAAGGGTTGACGAGTTCATTGAGCTAACAAGTTATCAAACTCGTCATGGTCACTTGAACCCGTATACAATAGTTTCTTCATTTGAAATGCCATCATGTCTAGCTTTATTTTAACTCAAATATAGACACATCATCCAAAACAAGGGTACAAGTAAATCAGGGAGGATTATCCGCCTAAACAACCGAAGGATCAACCCTAGCCCTACTAACCAGCTCATTAGCCACGTGATTCGACTCACACGCGCAATGCTCAATAATAACATGGCCAAACCTCCCCGGCAAAGAAAAACATGGCCAAACCTATTACAGATCTAAAACCAATCAATTAGGATACGGGCAATTATTGAATAAACCGCTCCTTGATATATGTCCTTGACCAATTCTGCCCAATCAGAATAAGCAATCAGTTTACGAATACCCAAAAAGGCAGCAAGTTGCAGCCCCTTCTTCATCGACAAAGCCCAGTTGTACATGCATCTATTGTTGTCCCCATATAGCAGATTTCCGCTGCAACAAAGTCGCTAGCATCAACTCTCAAAATCGCACCAATGGAGGCAGTATCCGCTTTGTACTCGAACGATGCATCTATATTCAACTTGAGTGTACCTTGTAGTGGTTTAGCCCACATTATCTCTTTTGCCAGATGATGAACAACACCTGCCCGACAAAAGTTCAGAGCAAGGGCTTGCATTGATAAAGCGGAACGTTCAGGTTTAGGGATCTTATGTCCCTTTGCGCACTGGCTCCTTTCCCGCCATATGAACCAACAACTATCCACCATAATCAGATATGCTACTGGGATTTGAGTCAGATAGAGTGGGTCATCAATCGAACAACAAATCAGTTCCTTCAGTATAGCCGAACCGGCCCTACCAATGATCAAAGCTCTTTTCACTTCCAATAAGCCCATGTTTTCCCAAACTTTCTGTGCTCGGCGACATTAAAAAAAGAGCATTTCGTATGTCTTCAGTATGCACTTGACACACAAGACATCTAGCATAAATTTTCATATGCCGGACAACAAGAATAGATTTACATGGAATCACACCAGGTAACATTCTCCAAACATGAACCTTGACTTTGCCTAAGATTTTTAGTTTCCATAGTTCTTTCCAAATTGGGTTGGCAACCGATCCACCTTGGATGTTACTGCCTTCAAATTTGTTGTCAAACCTAAGATTTCATACAAGATAGTAGGCTGATCATACCATGAAATTATGAGACTTTGTATACTTCCAAGCAATGAAATCTTTCTTCTCTCCATTTGATAGTGGGATTTGGAGGATTCTGTCTGCATCATATTCCCAAAAAATATCTCTAATTAGTATTGTATCCCATTGTTTAGTGGTCGGATCAATAAGCTCGTGTACCATAGTGAGGAGTGTAGCGCCTCGTCTAGTAAGTATCTTCCTAGAGCTACTAGTGGGGATCCATGAATCATCCCAAATATTAACATTTAAGCCATTTCCAATTCTCTAGATACATTCTTGGTTAAAAGTCTCAATGCCTGAGCAAATACTTTGCAAACATACGAAGAGCCCTTCTTAACTGACAAGATAATACCATCCAGGAAATATTTGGCCCTCCGAATTTGTGCATGCAAGGATTCATTATTTTCAATCAAACGCAAAACTTTCTTAGGTAGTAGTGCTTTATTAAAGCTACCCAAGTCTCTGAAACACATTTCTCCTATATCATGTGGAACACACATTTTTCCACCATGCTAGCCAATGCATTCTTCTCTAGTTCTCATCATCAACCCACCAATATTTTAACATAGCGTCGGTGATTCCCCTACAGATTTTATTTGGGAGCCTAAACATGGGAATTACATTTGTTAGAATTCGTTGAGCAACTGCTTTCAGAAGCACTTCCATCCCCCAAGGGACATGGTTTTCTCTTTCCAGGCATTCACCATTTGACATGCCGGTCAAAAAGATGCATAAAACAATCTGACCTATCAAGTTCAACCATCAATAAAAGATTGAGTTTCTCTTTGTTTACATATGTTATAACCATGTAATTCTCCACACAATTTAATGTGTCAATGGAAATCATCAGGAATACCCAAACTGCTCCCTCTAATTTCTTATTTCCTATGTTTAGAACATATGATTTATGTTCATAGCAACAAAATCTCGCAAAGGATGATGTGTAAAGCAACAAAGCGATTAGTTCATGAACTAGTATCAGGAACAAGAATTCTCAACTTCAGTATGGTTCTCGAGAAATTGATCATGAAAGTTGTTTCAATGCTTTCAACTACCTACAAACGACCTAATATAATTGACCATGTTAGTTCAAGAACAAAGTCACATGATGCTCTAACTTCATACATTTAGAAATAGTACATTTTTTTGTGACACGATCACTTTACACATTCAGTGCACAAGAGAAAATAGTTGGTTGGTTTTCAATGTTTGGTCCTATAGAATGCAGAAGAACACAACACATGGTTTCCACCTCCCTTGTTCCTTCATGCACCCTATCATTTCCTATAAAATAAGATTAACTTAGTTTGGTTTTGAAGTCAGGAATAACCAAGGTAAACTAAGAACAACAAGTAGCCAAGATAAACCAAGCGCAAACCGTACCTCACTTCTACTTCAAGCATACTCATGCCACCATCCTAGAGGAAGGCCATGGATGAAATAAAGCGCAAATAACAAGATTCACGGCATATGAGGACTAACATAGCAGCCAACCATAGGTCAATTGACACTTAGTCCATCTTTACCATGACATCGATCACAGAGCAAAGGAGACATGTTTTGTAATATCAGAAAATAGGGGAAATGATAATAAAAAAATTGTGTGTATTCCAAGACACAAAAATGTTGGACCTCCTAGGATGTCATTTTTGCAAGTACCTAAAACGTCTGTGCATCTTCAAAGCCACAAAATTTCATTTTTTAAATTTCTTTTGCTATTTTTAAAAAACATTGTTCATCTTACGTGTGATGCACCCATGGTTAGCTCTAACTTTCTCCTCTGCAAAACAATCTACAAAGAAAACTCAAACTATAAACAATGCTTAGACAAAAAAGCCAATGATAGTGTTGAAGTAAGGAGTGTATACAATTAATGCTCACATCCGAAGTAGCAACAATGCAGTTTTGGGAGCGTTGCATTTTATATATGTACATATTGTTGGTTATGATGGGCATGTTTGGGATTATGTGTATGAGAACAGGAGGAAGTTCTCCTGATGAGATTTGTATGTACTAACGAAGTATGCACCATGTCTTATTGTGCGAGTGCGCAATGCTCTGTATCCAAGAGGCTACCATTATGAAGATAAAAGTGGAAGTGTAAAAGATTGAAACTTGCTTGAATCATCGACAACTTAAGAACAACATAAAAGCATTGTGGAATCATTTTGTATAAGACTTAAAAATGAAGCATCCCAAGGGGGAAGGTTGATAGGAGTTGACGATCATGTCACCCCGGATCAACCAAAGTTAATGACAGGTTGTGTTTGTAATTTTATTATTATTTTGTTGTATAGCTTAGGAGTTGTTGTCCAAAACCTTCTGGTGTTATGTTTGAGCGGGTTTCTCATATAGATCTCATGTGAGTTTTAATCTTTTCATTGTGCATAACTTATAAACTTACCGTTTCACTTTATCTTGAGTGGGTTGTTGGGCATGTATAGACTTACTTTTGCGTAGCGAAAGTTTAGCACTTCCCCTTAGTCATTCTCATCGCCAGTTGTCTTCTATCTGGTGCATCCTCAAATGTGTGTTAGTCATGCATTTGAGCTTCCCAAGCACCGCTCTGGATCCTCGTGTGAAGGAGAATGAAAGTCCCACGACTTATGAAACGAGACCCCATCATTCAGGCGCCATTTATTCCCTATGATCCTTTGTAGTTACGACATCGAGGGACCTTGCTTCCCAAACATCATACTGAATCACATTGGATCCTAGCTTGGGTGGGGAGTGTAGCTCTTGGACGCTTTCCAAAAGCATCGAAGTATGACTATTTGACTAATAATGTCGTTATTGACAAGTCATTATCCTGGTTAAGTGAGTAGTGAAATCGATCGATTATGCTAGGATAGTAGCCCCCGATTGTGTGGATAAGTTTTGCAAGACCGGTGTGGGCAGTTCAAGAAAAAAAAGCATGAATAAACTATGAATAGTACAAGTTGATATTTATGAAGAAGCTTTTCTTAGGGGTATTTATCAAGAAGCTAATTGTATGAATATACAAGATACCTAGTTGGTTGAAGTTGTGGCTGATGTGCTGGCGGAGAGACCTCCACCCCATCACCTTAATCCCCATTGAGCCAAACCGAGCCCCCGCTATTGCTAACAGGCTTCGACCCATTCATGCTCCAATTTGCTCGACCACTTGCTTCGTCCTCTGGATGCTTGCTCGCTTCCACAGCTAGTTTTTTCTTTTCGATTTCATCTCTTGTTGGTCTGCTAGGGAAATAACCATGTTGTTTTTTATAATACTTTTGAAGAACCATTGACCTTTTCCATTGACTGCTGACTGCTGAACAATGGCCTTGACTTTTGGAAAACATGCATTTATTTGAATTTCTTTTGAAAAGAGTTGAATTTCAAAAACAAACCAGGAATTTGAAGAAAATTCACAAATTTTAAAAGTTTGAGTATTCAAAAAATCAAGAATTTTAAAAAGTTTAAAATTTTGAAAACAAATCCAGGGCTTCAAATGTTCATGAATTTGAGAAAAGTTCATGAGTTTAAAATAAATTCATAAATTCAAAAAAATCATGCAATTTGGCAAACGTTCGTGAATTTGAGAAAAAGTAAGACATGGGAAACTTCATAATTTTAAGAAGTTTCACAAAAAAACAAGTTCGCAAAAACTTAATTTGTCCGAAAATTGAAAACTTCTTGACATTTTGAAAATGATTTACAAATTTGGAAGAAGTTCATAAATTTGAGAATAATGAAGTTTGGTAAAGTCCATGCATTTGAAAAAAAGCAAAAAAACGAAATAGAAAAGAAAAATGAAAAATAAAAACAGATAGAACAAGAAAACATCTGAAAAAATCAATCGAATCCCAGCCTAGTAAAACTGGTGTGAACCTTAAAAGGTTACCAAAACCAATGGAGGAAAAGAAATGGGCTGCCAGCCTATTAGTCTAGCAAGCAGGTGGATGTGCCCCTGGTACCGATTACACACTATTTAACATTGATGGTGCGAAATAGGATTCGGGGCTGGTGGAGGCTGGGGTAGTGACGTGGTAACTTGCGGTTTCGTTATCTCTCATGATTGAGGGTGTTGACCTCCTTACATAAGGGTGTGATATGTATTTGGTGGCGTGTCAAGCTGGGAGTTCCCACGACTGGCTTAGTATTGTCATCTCGTAGATTTGGCAATCCCATTCAAGCAAGGAAAAAATATTTGATTGGATAAATATTTCAGTGACCCTCGAAATTGTTGATTTTTTTTGAAATTTTGGTGACCCTTCAATTTTTGAATTTTTGGTAAATTCAAAAATAATTTCAAACAAATTCACATTTTTTGTCTGAGTTTGGACAATTTTGAATTTGAACACATACATAAAAGAATACTTAGCTCCTTTAGTATGCAAGACTTGTTCTGGTCTACCAAAATATCCAGTGTCCTAGTTTCGAAGCTTGGCAAGCTTAGTATTTTTGACAAAAATTTATTTGATACAAATGTAAATAGAAATATGAGTCTTCTGGTACTCAAACTCTAGACGTGCAAAGTATGTTTGATTACTATGATCTTCTGATCCGAGGACCATTTTATCATGAATATTCAAGCCTAGCAAAAAAATAGCTCCCCCTCTAAACAAATGAGATTTCACGAACTTCTGAATATTTTGTCAAAGTTTTTCTTTTTAAACCATGCATTCAACGAAATGGTACTGGGAAAGTCCTATTGTGATAGTGCCATTAGGCCCTGACAACTTCACCATCACTGACCGGTCAAGGTTGGCCCATCAATAATCAGATTGACCACTGACGGGTGACTAGGGTAGCTAGAGGCCGGTCAATGTTGAGGGTGTAGTTTTGGAGCAATTTCTGTTAGTGAGAGAACTTAATGATCCATAATCCGAAAATCAACTAAGAAAAGAAAAGTTGGTAGTCCTCTAGTAACCGAAATTAGGGTCACTTTTAACCACACAAGATTCTGGGTTAACTAGGGTCACTTTTTTTTCTATGTAAATTTTCATTACCATTTTCTAGTAACCGAAATTAGCAGAAGAAAGAATTATGTGTTTTTTTCTAGATACTAGAGAGAAAGTGGAACATGGGCCAAATCCCTCCCTCGTGAGCCGGAATGCAACCGAACAGGGAACACCAGCGCTTCATATATATTGAAAGCCAAATACTTCCCAAATGTATCTCTAATAGAAGCGGAACTGGGACATAGTCCCTCTCAAATTTGGGGAGCGATTTTAGATGGAAGAGATGCTCTATCAGAGGGTCTTATAAGGAGAATTGGGACGGGAGAAGAAATAAAAATATGGGAACAAAATTGGATCCCTCGATCTGGAATGATGAGACCAATCATGTCGCTTGTTAATGATAAACCTCATTTAGTCTCGGAATTAATCGATAGTTCTTCTGCTATTTGGCGAGAAGATAAGGTGCGGACTGTTTTTCTCCCTGACGATGCTGATATAATTCTCAGAATACCGCTGTGTATCAGGCATGTGCGGGACTTTTGGGCATGGGAGGAAGACGACAAAGGTGTGTTTTCAGTAGCTTCTGTTTACAGATTTTTGTTGAAGACCAAACTGCAGCGGGAGGCACTCCTGGAGCAAGCCGGCGGTCGGTCAAACATGACGGTAGAGGAGAAGGCTTGGACGTCTTTGTGGAGTTTGAAAGTGCCTTCCAAGCTGAAGATTTTCTTGTTGAATATATTGTGTACGTGTATATTGTGTTTTGGGCCCATCTCCTAGTTCCTCTGTATAGTTGAAGTTGTGACCCCTCTATACTCATATATACGTGCCGGGTGCACCAATTAATGCATTGTCTTACACAGCCTATTCTTTCCCTTCTACATGGTATCAGTTTTTTAGGTTTCTTTCTCGCTTTCGCCACCACCGCCGTCGCCGTGCGTCTCCTCCGCACCGCCGCCGCCGCCGCCGTTCGCGCACCTCCGCGCCGACCGTCGATCCCGCATCTCCCTGCCTCACGCACGTAGCCGCCAGCTGCCGCAAGCCCCGATCGATCCTGCCTTGCGTGCGTAGCCGCCAGCTGCCGCAAGCCCCGATCGATCGTGTTGCATGCACGTTGCTTGATCGGTCCCGCTAGCCTGTCTAGTGCGTACGCCTGCCTAGCTTAATCTCTTCATCTATTCTACTACTACTACACCACGGTGCTCCTTTTTTCCCTACACGTTTACAAGCATAGTCTATCATCTGCTGGAGTTCTTGCTGGCACGCCGCTCGCGCGTTGGCCTGCTTCGCTCTCCAGCCAGCATCGTCCGCGCCCGCTCGCCAGATCGTCCGAGCCGCCTCTAGCCGCCGCCGCCGCCGCTGCGATGCCTTCTGCCATGTCGTCTCTTTTCAGCTACATGTACGCGGACGTGCCGGATCCCTTCACCATGCCGCAGATTTTTCCGGCGGGCCATCCGGCCTACTTCACCCTGCCGCAGCAGCCGACCAGTGCCGACTCCGCGGCTCTGCTCGCCACGCCGATGGTCGGCGGCCATGCTCCGCCCGCCCCTGTTCAGCCCTACGGTGGCTTCGCCTCGCTGCCGGTCTCACCGCCATGGGACACCACTTCCTTGGCCGCCCTGCACTCGGCCCCATCACCGGCGGCGCTTGGTACATGGACTCGGGCGCCACCGCGCACATGACATCTCATCCCGGCACTCTAACCTCCTTCACTCCAGTTCATACTCCTACTTGCATCACCGTTGGCAACGGTTCCTCTTTACCTATCACACATGTTGGTCGTGCTTCGTTTCCTTCCACATCTGGACCTATCACTATGTCTGATGTTCTTGTGTCTCCTGATTTAGTTACGAACCTTGTACCTGTTCGTCGTCTTGCCCGTGAGAATCCCATTACCGTTGAATTTGATGATGTCGGTTTTTCTGTGAAGGACGCTCGTAGTCGGATGGTCCTTCACCGTTGCGATAGTCCTGACGAGCTCTATCCGGTGCACTCCTCCACCACCGCCTCCACCACCCCAATTGCCCTCGCCGCGGGTGTCGACCTTTGGGATGCTCGTTTGGGACACCCGAACTCCACCACTTTGCGTCAAATACTTAAGAGTTTTTCATTCTCATGCAATAAGATCGACGACCATACTTGTGAGGCTTGTCGTCTTGGCAAGCACGTTTGTCTTCCCTTTAGCGCATCTACCACTATTTCCACTTTTCCGTTTCAATTATTGCATAGTGATGTTTGGACATCCCCGGTTGCAAGCAACACGGGTTACCTATACTATTTGGTGATTTTAGATGATTTCTCTCATTATGTGTGGACATTTCCTCTTCGTCGCAAGTCCGACGCCCTTGCCACACTCACTGCCTTTTATTTCTATGTCACCACACAGTTCGGTCGTCCTATCCTTGCTTTACAAACTGACAATGGAAAAGAGTTTGACAACGCCGCTGTCCGTAACCTTCTAGCCTCCCACGGCACTATCTTCCACCTCACTTGCCCCTACACGTCCCAACAAAATGGTCGTGCCGAGCGTATGCTTCGCACTCTTAATGATTGCGTCCGCACGTTACTCTTTCACTCTAATGTGCCTCCCCGGTTTTGGCCGGACGCTCTTGCCACCGCCACCCTCCTCATTAACATCCGCCCGTGCCGCCCACGTTGGAACTATGCCCCTCACCATCTCCTCTTTGGTGCGCCCCCATCTTATGATGGCCTTCGCATCTTTGGCTGTCTCTGCTATCCTAGCCTCGCCGCCACCGCGCCTCATAAGCTTGGACCTCGCTCAGTCGCTTGTATCTTCCTCGGCTACCCACCTAACACCAAAGGATACCGCTGCTACGATCCTGTCTCACATCGTGTATTCACCTCCCAGCACGTTTACTTTGATGAGACGGTGTTTCCATTTCAGCAGGTACCTCCCGTCGCCCCGTCGCCGCCGGCCACCGGCGGCCCTCCAGCGACCCCGTTAGGTGGACGGCCCCGCTCGATTCTTGGACCGCCCCCGGGCTTCGGCGGTCCTCCCGCCGTGGGACGAGCTGCGACTCGTGCCCCCACGACGTCCTCGCCGACTCCGTCAGGGGCCTCGGCATCGCCGGCCTCGCCAGCATCTTCGCCGGCAGCTGCTGCGTCGCCGGCCTCTTCGCCGACATCTTCGCCGGCCGCCCCGTCGCCAGTATCTTCACCGGCCATCTCGGGCGCCACCCCGTCGCTGGCTGTCTCGGCTGGCCCAGCCGCCTCGGGCGCCTCAGGCGGCGCCCCCGCCTCGCCCGCCCCCCATGCCTCGGGCGCTTCGGCGGCCTCGGGCGCCGCTTCTTCACCGGCCGTCTCGCCGGCGGCTTCGCTGGCCACCTCGCCGGCTTCTTCGCTGACCGCCTCGCCAGTCGCCGAGTTGCCATCTCGCCCCGTCACTCGGGCTCGAGCCGGCGTTCATCGCCCGAGCCTACGGTACTCCAGCGACGAGTATCTTCTCGCCGCCTCCACCAGTGAGCCGTCACCGATCCCTACGTCTTCTCGTGCAGCCCTTCGTGATCCTCACTGGCTTGCTGCGATGCAGGAAGAGTTCGATGCTCTTCAGCGGAACCGTACCTGGACACTGGTTCCTCGGCCTTCTCGTGCCAATGTCATCAGCGGCAAGTGGGTCTTTCGCCATAAGACCCGCTCGGATGGCACACTTGAGCGCTACAAGGCTCGCTGGGTGGTCCGTGGTTTTCAGCAGCGCGCTGGAGTTGACTTCACCGAGACGTTTGCCCCGGTTGTCAAACCGGGCACGATCCGCACAGTTCTCCAGCTGGCAGTTTCCCGAGGCTGGCCGGTTCATCAGATGGATGTCTCCAACGCATTTCTTCACGGCCATCTTGAGGAGCAGGTTTACTGTGAGCAGCCGACCGGTTTCATCGACGCATCTCTTCCTGGGCATGTGTGTTTGTTGTCCCGGTCTCTCTACGGGCTCAAGCAAGCACCTCGCGCCTGGTACCAGCGTATGGCCGGGTTCCTTCAGACACTTGGCTTCAGTGTCACTTGCTCGGATGCCTCGTTGTTTGTCTATCACCGCGGTGACACGACTGCATATTTGCTCCTCTACGTCGATGACATCATCTTGACGGCCTCCTCCGCAGCCCTTCTTCAGCAGATCACTCTCCGGCTGCGTGATGAGTTTGCCATCAAGGACTTGGGCGCTCTACATTATTTCCTTGGCATTGAGGTCGTTCGGCGACCCGACGGCTTCTTTCTTCATCAGCAGAAGTATGCGCACGAGCTACTTGAGCGTGCCGGCATGCTCAACTGTCACCCTGTTGCTACTCCTGTTGACACGAAGGCCAAGGTTTCTGCTCTCGAGGGCTCTCCCGCGTCGGATGCTCTGTTCTACCGGTCCATTGTTGGTGCTCTTCAGTATCTGACTCTCACCCGGCCAGATTTACAGTATGCTGTTTAGCAGGTGTGTTTGCATATGCACGCCCCTCGCGACTCTCATGGGACCCTCGTGAAGCGGATTCTTCGTTACATCCACGGCACGATGGCTTTTGGGCTTACTCTCACGGCGTCCACTTCTCTGGAGATGGTGGCCTACTCCGACGCGGACTGGGCCGGCTGTCCCGACACCCGTCGGTCCACCTCTGGCCACTGCGTTTACCTCGGTCCTTCACTCGTCTCGTGGTCGTCCAAGCGACAACCTACGGTTTCGCGCTCTAGGGCGGAGGCTGAGTACCGAGCTGTGGCTAACGCCGTCGCCGAGTGCACCTGGCTACGACAGTTACTTCAGGAGTTGCATCATGACGTCTCCCAGGCTACAGTTGTCTACTGTGACAATGTTTCTGCGGTGTACCTTTCCGCCAACCCCGTTCATCATCGTCGGACTAAGCACATTGAGCTGGACATTCACTTTGTGCGCGAGCATGTGGCCCTTGGACGTATTCGGGTCCTCCATGTTCCGACTGCACAACAGTTCGCCGATGTGATGACTAAGGGACTGCCGACTTCCACCTTCGAGGAGTTTCGTTCTAGTCTCTGCGTCTCCGGCGCCGCTTCGACTGCGGGGGGGGGGGGGGGGGGGGGGTGTTGAATATATTGTGTACGTGTATATTGTGTTTTGGGCCCACCTCCTAGTTCCTCTGTATAGTTGAGGTTGTGGCCCCCTCTGTACTCATATATATGTGCCGGGTGCACCGATTAATGCATTGTCTTGCACAGCCTATTCTTTCCCTTCTACATTTCTTATGGAGGTTGTGCAACGAGTCTCTTCCAACGTTGGATGTTTTACACCACCGTAATATGACCACAACACGGATCTGCACCCTTTGTTCCGCACCTGACTCATGCAAACATGCTCTAATAGACTGTCCAATGGCAAGAAGTGTGTGGTCTTTATCTTCTGAAGAGACAGTGGATTGCATGTATGATAACCTGATGATAAACGCGAAGAATTGGGTCTTCACGATTGTATGACAGGCTGGAGCATGAAGAATTCACCTGCATGGTGGTGACGCTGTGGGCAATTTGGCGAGCTAGGAGAAAAGTGATCCATGAAGACATTTATCAAACTCCTTTTGCCACACATTCTTTTATCAACTTTTTTCTGAATGATCTTGAGTTCATAGAGAAGAAAAACTCCTTTTTCCACATATTCTTTTATCAACTTTTTTCTGCATGATCTTGAGTTCATGGAGAAGAAGGCGCCAAAGTTGATCAAGGTCCCTGTTATTCGGCCATCGGGGTGGCTTCCACCACCAGAAGGATTGACCAAAATAAATGCAGATGCAGCAGTAGGAAGAGCAGGTGATCATGGAGCGGTGGCGGTGGCGTGTAGAGATCAAGATGGCGCTCTTTTGGGAGCTTCAACGATCAAACTCAGGTTTATTTCAGATCCGACCACATTGGAAGCTCTAGCTATTCGTGAAGGACAAGCAATTGCTGAAGACTTATATATCAATCAAATTCAGATTGCGATGGATTGCAAGATAGTGGTGAACGACATCAAGCAGAATTCAGCGACGGAGTATGGGGCCATAGTACATGAGATAATAGAACGCTCACGGAGTTTTTCAGTTTGTAATGTCGTTCACGAATTTAAGAGTTTGAATTTCGAGACTCACAATCTCGCTAAGCATGTTTTAACTCTCGATTTTGGTAGGTATGTGTGGTTAGGCTAGCCTGGGGAGTTGCTGTTTTTACCTGTAAATATTCCAGACTTTTGAATAAAGCTTGGCGAGAGTGTCTCAAATATACATGGCTGTCCCTTCGTTCCTCTTTCTCATCTCTGAAAAAAATACCCACCTGACCGGCTCACCTCCGCCGCCTCCTCCCGGCTGACCGGCATCGCACCGGCCCTCTTCGCCCCATACCTAGCCCGCCGGCCCCGCCACCAAGAGCTCGAGCATTCTTGACACAGGAAGGCGTTTCTTGGCCCGAGACAGCGTTTCTTGGCCCAAGACAAGAAACCCGGCGCCGGCGAGATGGCCAGAAGACCCCGCCGCGTCCAAGCGCACCCCATGGGCCGTGGCGGCGCAGCTCGGAGAGGAGGGGCATCACGGAGGGCGCCCCGTGCGCGAGCGCCTCCGGTTCGCCGTTCGGCGCGGGATGGCGCGCAAAGGCCCCGCCGTCCGCGCTCTGCTCTGCCCGCTTCGGCCGCTCTGTCGCGCGGTGGCGCTCGCCTACCAGCATCTCCTCCGCCCACTTCGTCTCCTCCTGGCGCTCGGCTGCTGTTGGCGCCGCCTCCTCGCAGCGCCGCTCTTCTTCTCTCTTGGACGGCTGCCTCTCACAGCTCACGCAAGAACAGGAAGACACAGGAGTTTGGCGAGCTGCTGTTTCACACAGCCGAGCTCTTTTCCTTCTCTATATTCTCCCTTCAAAGCAAACATATGTACAAATGCTTAAGTAGACTCACGCCCACGCAGCCGGGCCACACACTCGCCCACTAACTGCATGCACGCACGCACAACACACCACTAACTAATGACCTGATCTACTCCTAGAATCACTCTAGGAACCACCACACGGCCTGGCCACTCATGCAGCAGCAGCTAACAACTTCGGACATGCATACACAGCAGCCTCTCGCCACCGTTCGGCATCTCGCCATGCGCCACATCTCACGGCGCCTCGCATCTCACCTCCTGCATATTCTCCGAGGCTCTACCTGCTACAACTACCTATATGCATGAACAAGCAAACTAATATGCAGATACATGTGAATCAAGATTAAAAAAAGCTAACAGCCGCCGCCATCTTCGTCTTCTGTGGCGCGGCCTGGAGCTCAGCGGCCACGCCCTGCAACGCCGCGCGCTCGCCCTCAGCCACCCTTTTCATCTTCTGTGGCACGGCCTGGAGCTCGGTGGCCACGCCTTGCAGCGCTGCGCGCTCGCCCTCGGCCGCCGACTCCTCGTCGCCACGGCCGGTCCATAGGCCGAGCAAAAGGGGCGACCGCCCCGGGGCCCAAGAGGGGACGGCCCAACTAAAACTTACACTACTAAGATTTATTAAGTATGTATTACATCTGAAAGATTATTAAATGAAAAAATAGAGCCTTAATTTACAGAAGCATAAGTTCACATCACATGCTGATAGGTTATACCATGCTTAGGCAAACCAATACGACTGGTGGAGTTGAGTTCAAATACTGTAGTCTCTCTTTACAATGTATCTCTTAGCATCATACTGAAAATTATGATATCTCCATTTCAATGTTTAAACCAATACACAATTTTTAATTCAATAAACGTCTAGGCATCTCATTTGCACCAAACCAAACAAAGTGAATCTGGACGAGCATGTTAGGTAATCGAATCATGCGTAAAAATATAATCAACAACATTTTTGGTTCTTCGAATTACTAGACCTAACATGCAAGTCACATTTTCTATGCCCTAGAAGTTTCCATGAATATGACCGCCTAATATACACTAAAAATCACTATAAAAATATTTGTTAGTGTCTCTATAATTTATAAATATCTATCATAATATTCAATATAATATTAAAACATATATGAAAACCCGCGTGTATATGCAAATGTGTATACACTACATCGTTTATGCAATATTGGAAAAATAAATATGAAGATTGTCTTAACAATAAAGGGAGTTTTGGTACATCATAAATTTCACATTTTGTAGAATTAAAATTTTCAATTATATACATTACATATGCATACCAATTAATAATATAAATATTATTTGAAAACATTTTATGTGGCTAAATAATAAAAAATATTAATTACAACTGTAATATGGTACATTAGTTTAAAATAAGTATAAAAGTTTAGTATGAAAAAGTATTTTACATAGCCCTGGACCCAAAAATACATTGCACCGGCTCTACTCGTTGCCCGCGTCCGACGGCAGGCATCGGTCTACCGAGCCGTCGACGGCGAGCCGAGGACACCGCCGAAGCCGACAGCGTAGGGAAGCGCTATCTTCTACGATTGCCGTGGGCGTCGCCCCTGTCCTCCCTCGTCGCGGCTGCCTCTGCCGCCCTAGCCTTCTCCTCCTCCTCCTTTGGTAAATTTCAATCCTAAATTCAGTGGAGCAATTTAAACTTTTGTAGATGATCGTAGCAACTATGCTATAATCGACAAAATAGAGTAACACTATCTTTCGTTTAAACTTCTGTAGATGATCATTCAATTGGGGCTGTTTGTAAATCAGAGGGACAAAATAGAGTGAACACCATCTTTCATTTCCTCTTCAGGTTGTTGATTGGGTGGATGTGTTCAGGCACATAGTCGATCTCTTTGTTGACTATTGCAGGAGAACATGTCCGGCGAATTCAACAATTTCTCACTTTTGCATCTTTGAAATGCAACACTCTCGTAATTTCACTGTTGCTACTTGGGAGGTCAGTAACTCATACACCTCTTGCTTCAACACCATTGATTGTTCTGTTTGTGTTCCCGACATTGTTTACAATTTTAAGTTTCTTTATAGATGCCCGGGCACTGTCAGCGTTACCATAGCGAAGAGGGAGCGAGTGTCCGTTGCCCCGTGGCTGGCTGCCATGTTCGAGTACATCCAGGACGTGATTTGGCACTGCACAGCCGCTTCGTACACAATTTCCCTCCGGGGTGGTGGCATCGGTACATATGATTTTGATTATGTACACAAGAAAGGTCGGCTATGCATGGTTGTTTACTTCTGAATTAATCTGTTCTACAGCTGATGTTAGTAAAGATTAATGTTAAATATATGTTTGATTGGTCAACCAATCAGAATGTATGTTGTTGAGTCTCTCAATGATAAATTTTGGCCATGTTTGCATCTAGGTAAGTTAGTTAGTATATATATATGAAAAAGGTTAATGTAAATTGATTGACATGCATTGCTGGGCTGATTCTAGTGCCAAATAATCCAAAATTGGTCCAAATTACAATCGTCTTTTCTCTGCTAAATATTGTGGTCTTTTTTGGAAGAATTCTAAGTACTGTGGTCTGATATGTAGGCTTACAACTGATGTTAGATATCAAGCAGCTTTGATGATAAGAGAGGAGAAAGCTCATGCACAAGAGTGATACTGCCAAGAAACAAAGAGAGGAGAAAACTGATCTTGAGTGTTGCTTGATAATTTGTACTCCATTATTAGATGTACTAGTTGATACCCCGCGCGTTGCTGCGGGATTTTGTAGAGGATAATTGATGCGCTGATAAATAATTCAAATCATGAAAGGAAGTATATATTTGTATATTTATTGAACCATCAAGGTTAATAGATTTGAGAACAATTGAAGTAATATACAGATAATCAGCTCTGTAAAGTGCGTATCACTCATAGACTTCACAATTCAGACTTAATAATTGCATAGGTAATATGCATAGGGTCATTAGGAAATAGTAATAACATGAGTTTGTCAGGATTACAATTCAAGCAAGGATGTAACTGTTGGGGAACGTTGCAGAAAACAAAAAATTTCCTACGGTTTCACCAAGATCCATCTATGAGTTCATCTAGCAACGAGTGATCGGATGCATCTACATACCTTTGGAGATCGCGAGCGGAAGCGTTCAAAGAACGGGGATGAGGTAGTCGTACACGACGTGATCCAAATCACCGGAGATCCTAGCGCCGAACGGATGGCACCTCCACGTTCAACACACTTACGGTCAGCGTAACGTCTCCTTCTTCTTGATCCAGCAAGGGGAAAGGAGAGGTTGAGGAAGATGGCTCCAGCAGCAGCACGACGGCGTGGTGGTGATGGAGCTGCAATACTCCGTCAGGGCTTCGCCAAGCACTATGGAGGAGGAGGAGGTGTTGGAGAGGGAGAATGAGGCAACCAAAGGCGTGATCAAGAGGCCCTCCTTCCCTCACTATATATAGGGGGCCTAGGGGAGGCGCCGGCCCTAAGAGATCCAATCTCCTAGGGGGGGGGGCGGCCAAGGGAGGATTCCCTCCCCCCCAAGGCACCTAGGGGGTGCCTTCCCCTTGTGGGACTCTTCCCCTTTTGAAACCCTAGGCACATGGGCCTCTTGGGGCTGGTGCCCTTGGCCCATGTAGGCCAAGGCGCACCCCCTACAGCCCATGTGGCCCCCGGGGCAGGTGGCCCCACCTGGTGGACCCCCCGGGACCCTTCCGGTGGTCCCGGTACAATACCGGTGACCCCGAAACTTGTCCCGATGGCCGAAACGGCACTTCCTATATATAATTCTTTACCTCCGGACCATTCCGGAACTCCTCGTGACGTCCGGGATCTCATCCGGGACTCCGAACAACATTCAAGTTACTGCATATACATATCCCTACAACCCTAGCGTCACCGAACCTTAAGTGTGTAGACCCTACAAGTTCGGGAGACATGCAGACATGACTGAGACGACTCTCCGGTCAATAACCAACAGCGGGATCTGGATACCCATGTTGGCTCCCACATGCTCCATGATAATCTCATCGGATGAACCACGATGTCGAGGATTCAAGCAACCCCGTATACAATTCCCTTTGTCAATCGGTATGTTACTTGCCCGAGATTCGATCGTCGGTATCCCAATACCTCATTCAATCTCGTTACCGGCAAGTCACTTTACTCGTACCGTAATGCATGATCCCGTGACCAGACACTTGGTCACTTTGAGCTCATAATGATGATGCATTACCGAGTGGGCCCAGTGATATCTCTCCGTCATATGGAGTGACAAATCCCAGTCTTGATCCGTGTCAACCCAACAGATACTTTCGGAGATACCCGTAGTCTACCTTTATGGTCACCCAGTTACGTTGTGACGTTTGGTACACCCAAAGCACTCCTACGGTATCCGGGAGTTACACGATCTCATGGTCTAAGGAAAAGATACTTGACATTGGAAAAAACTCTAGCAAACGAACTATACGATCTTTATGCTATGTTTAGGATTGGGTCTTGTCCATCACATCATTCTCCTAATGATGTGATCTCATTATCAATGACATCCAACGTCCATAGTCAGGAAACCATGACTATCTGTCGATCAACGAGCTAGTCAACTAGAGGCTTACTAGGGACATGTTGGTGTCTGTTATTTACACATGTATTACGATTTCTGGATAACACAATTATAGCATGAATAAAGACAATTATCATGAACAAGGAAATATAATAATAATGCTTTTATTATTGCCTCTAGGGCATATTTCCAACATTCTCCCACTTGCACTAGAGTCAATAATCTAGTTACATTGTGATGAACCGAACACCCATGGAATTCTGGTGTTGATCATGTTTTGCCCTAGGGAGAGGTTTAGTCAACGGATCTGCTACATTCAAGTCCGTATGTACTTTACAAATATCTATGTCTCCATCTTGAACATTTACACGAATGGAGTTGAAGCGACGCTTGATGTGCCTTGTCTTCTTGTGAAACCTGGGCTCCTTGGCAAGTGCAATAGCTCCAGTGTTGTCACAGAAGAGTTTGATTGGCCCCGATGCATTGGGTATGACTCCGAGGTCGGTGATGAACTCCTTCACCCAAATTGCTTCATGTGCTGCCTCCGAGGCTGC
Organism: Triticum monococcum; assembly: GCA_034509565.1. NCBI lineage: Eukaryota > Viridiplantae > Streptophyta > Magnoliopsida > Poales > Poaceae > Triticum > Triticum monococcum. Next base: position 21,748,876 of record CM067842.1, on the reverse strand, counting down.
CATGTACTCTGCTTCACATGTAGATCCCGTCACGACGCTCTGCTTGCAACTGCACCAGCTTACTACCCCACCATTCAAAATATACACGTATCTGGTTTGTGACTTAGAGTCATCCAGATCTGTGTCGAAGCTAGCGTCGACGTAACCCTTTACGACGAGCTCTTCGTCACCTCCATAAACGAGAAACATTTCCTTAGTCCTTTTCAGGTACTTCAGGATATTCTTGACCGCTGTCCAGTGTTCCTTGCCGGGATTACTTTGGTACCTTCCTACCAAACTTACGGCAAGGTTTACATCAGGTCTGATACACAACATGGCATACATAATAGAACCTATGGCTGAGGCATAGGGGATGACACTCATCTCTTCTATATCTTCTGCTGTGGTCGGACATTGAGTTGAGCTCAATTTCATACCTTGTAACACAGGCAAGAACCCCTTCTTAGATTGATCCATATTGAACTTCTTCAATATCTTATCAAGGTATGTGCTTTGTGAAAGACCTATGAGGCGTCTTGATCTATCTCTATAGATCTTGATGCCTAATATATAAGCAGCTTCTCCAAGGTCCTTCATTGAAAAACTCTTATTCAAGTAGGCCTTGATGCTGTCCAAGAGTTCTATATCATTTCCCATCAAAAGTATGTCATCTACATATAATATGAGAAATGCTACAGAGCTCCCACTCACTTTCTTGTAAACGCAGGCTTCTCCATAAGTCTGTGTAAACCCAAACGCTTTGATCATCTCATCAAAGCGAATGTTCCAACTTCGAGATGCTTGCACCAGCCCATAAATCGAGCGTTGGAGCTTGCACACCTTGTCAGCATTCTTAGGATCGACAAAACCTTCCGGCTGCATCATATACAATTCTTCCTTAAGGAAACCATTAAGGAATGCCGTTTTGACGTCCATTTGCCATATCTGATAATCGTAGAATGCGGCAATTGCTAACATGATTCGGACGGACTTTAGCTTCGCTACCGGTGAGAAAGTCTCATCTTAGTCAACCCCTTGAACTTGTCGATAACCCTTAGCGACAAGCCGAGCTTTATAGATGGTCACATTACCATCCGCGTCTGTCTTCTTCTTAAAGATCCATTTATTTTCTATGGCTCGCCGTTCAACGGGCAAGTCAGTCAAAGTCCATACTTCGTTTTCATACATGGATCCTATCTCGGATTTCATGGCTTCTAGCCATTTGTCGGAATCCGGGCCCGCCATCGCTTCTTCATAGTTCGAAGGTTCACCGTTGTCTAACAACATGATTTCCAAGACAGGGTTGCCGTACCACTCTGGTGCGAAACGTGTCCTTGTGGACCTTCGAAGTTCAGTAGCAACTTGATCTGAAGTTTCATGATCATCATCATTAACTTCCTATCTAGTCGGTGCAGGCACCTCAGGAACATTTTCTTGAGTTGCGCCATTTTCCGGTTCAAGAGGTAATACTTCATCAAGTTCTACTTTCCTCCCACTTACTTCTTTCGAGAGAAACTCCTTCTCTAGAAAGGATCCATTCTTGGCAACAAAGACCTTGCCTTTGGATCTGAGGTAGAAGGTATACCCAATAGTTTGTTTAGGGTATCCTATGAAGACGCATTTTTCCGACTTGGGTTCGAGCTTTTCAGGTTGAAGTTTCTTGACATAAGCATCGCATCCCCAAACTTGTAGGAACGACAACTTAGGTTTTTTCCCACACCATAATTCATACGGTGTTGTCTCAACGGATTTCGACGGAGCCCTATTTAAAGTGAATGCGGTAGTCTCTAAAGCATAGCCCCAAAAAGATAGTGGTAAATCAGTAAGAGACATCATAGATCGCACCATATCTAATAGAGTGCGATTACGACGTTCGGACACACTATTACGCTGAGGTGTTCCAGGCAGCGTGAGTTGTGAAACTATTCCACATTTTCTTAAGTGTGTGCCAAATTCGTGACTCAAGTATTCTCCTCCACGATCTGATCGTAGAAACTTGATTTTCCTGTCACGTTGATTCTCAACCTCACTCTGAAATTCCTTGAACTTTTCAAAGGTCTCAGACTTGTGTTTCATTAAGTAGACATACCCATATCTACTCAAGTCATCAGTGAGGATGAGAACATAACGATAGCCACCGCGAGCCTCAACACTCATTGGACCGCACACACCCGTATGTATGATTTCCAATAAGTTGGTTGCTCGCTCCATTGTTCCTGAGAACGGAGTCTTGGTCATTTTACCCATGAGGCATGGTTCGCACGTGTCAAATGATTCATAATCAAGAGACTCTAAAAGTCCATCTGCATGGAGCTTCTTCATGCGTTTGACACCTATGTGACCAAGGCGGTAGTGCCACAAGTATGTGGGACTATCATTATCAACCTTACATCTTTTGGTTTTCACACTATGAACATGTGTAGCATTACGCTCGAGAAATAATAAACCATTCACCATCGGAGCATGACCATAAAACATATCTCTCATATAAATAGAACAACCATTATTCTCGGATTTAAATGAGTAGCCATCTCGAATTAAACGAGATCCCGATACAATGTTCATGCTCAAAGCTGGCACTAAATAACAATTATTGAGGTTTAAAACTAATCCCGTAGGTAAATGTAGAGGTAGCGTGCCGACGGCGATCACATTGACCTTGGAACCATTCCCGACGCGCATCGTCACCTCGTCCTTCGCCAGTTTCCGCTTATTCCGCAGCTCCTGCTTTGAGTTACAAATGTGAGCAACTGCACCGGTATCAAATACCCAGGAGCTACTGCGAGTAGTGGTAAGGTACACATCAATTACATGTATATCATATATATCTTTTGTTTTGTCGGCCTTCTTGTCTGCTAAGTATTTGGGGCAGTTCCGCTTCCAGTGACCACTTCCCTTGCAATAAAAGCACTCAGTCTCGGGCTTGGGTCCATTCTTTGGCTTCTTCCCGGCAGCTTGCTTACCGGGCGCGGCAACTCCCTTGCCGTCCTTCTTGAAGTTCTTTTTACCCTTGCCCTTCTTGAACTTAGTGGTTTTATTGACCATCAACACTTGATGTTCTTTCTTGACTTCTACCTCTGCTGATTTCAGCATTGCAAATACCTCAGGAATGGTCTTTTCCATCCCCTGCATATTGAAGTTCATCACAAAGCTCTTGTAGCTTGGTGGAAGCGACTGGAGGATTCTGTCAATGACTGCATCATCCGGGAGATTAACTCCCAGCTGAGTCAAGCGGTTATGTAACCCAGACATAGTGAGTATGTGCTCACTGACAGAACTATTTTCCTCCACCTTACAGCTAAAGAATTTGTCGGAGACTTCATATCTCTCGACCCGGGCATGAGCTTGAAAAACCATTTTCAGCTCTTCGAACATCTCATATGCTCCATGTCTCTCAAAACGCTTTTGGAGCCCCGGCTCTAAACTGTAAAGCATGCCGCACTGAACGAGGGAGTAGTCATCAGCACGTGTCTGCCAAGCGTTCATAACGTCTTGGTTCTGTGGGACAGGCGGGTCACCTAGCGGTGCTTGTAGGACATAATCTTTCTTGGCAGCTATGAGGATGATCCTCAGGTTCCGGACCCAGTCCGTATAGTTGCTGCCATCGTCTTTCAGCTTGGTTTTCTCTAGGAACGCGTTGAAGTTGAGGACAACGTTGGCCATTTGATCTACAAGACATATTGTAAAGATTTTAGACTAAGTTCATGATAATTAAGTTCATCTAATCAAATTATTCAATGAACTCCCACTTAGATAGACATCCCTCTTCTAGTCATCTAAGTATAACATGATCCGAGTCAACTAGGCCGTGTCCGATCATCACGTGAGACGAACTAGCCAACATCGGTGAACATCTTTATGTTGATCGTATCTTCTATACGACTCATGCTCGACCTTTCGGTCTTCTGTGTTCCGAGGCCATGTCTGTACATGCTAGGCTCGTCAAGTCAACCTAAGTGTTTGCATGTGTAAATCTGTCTTACACCCATTGTATATGAACGTTGAAACCCATCACACCCGATCATCACGTGGTGCTTAGAAACGAACGAACTATCGCAACGGTGCACAGTTAGGGGGGAACACTTTCTTGAAATTATTATGAGGGATCATCTTATTTACTACCGTCGTTCTAAGTAAACAAGATGCAAAACATGATAAACATCACATGCAATCAAATAATAATAGTGACATGATATGGCCAATATCACACAGCTCCTTTGATCTCCATCTTGGGGCTCCATGATCATCTTGTCACCGGCATGACACCGTGATCTCCATCATCATGATCTCCATCATCGTGTCTCCATGAAGTTGCTCGCCAACTATTACTTCTACTACTAAGGCTAACGTGTTTAGCAATAAAGTAAAGTAATTTACATGGCGTTTCTCAATGACACGCAGGTCTTATAAAAAATAAAGACAACTCCTATGGCTCCTGCCGGTTGTCATACTCATCGACATGCAAGTCGTGATTCCTATTACAATAGCACGAACATCTCATACATCACATATGTATCATTCATCATTCATCACAACTTTGGCCATATCACATCACAAAGCACTTGCTGCAAAAACAAGTTAGACGTCCTCTAATTGTTGTTGCAAGTTTTACGTGGCTGAAATATGGTTCTAGCAAGAATGTTTTCTTACCTACGTGAAAGCCACAACGTGATTTGTCAACTTCTATTTACCCTTCATAAGGACCCTTTTCATCGAATCCGCTCCAACTAAAGTAGGAGAGACAGTCACTCGCCAGCCACCTTATGCAACTAGTGCATGTTAGTCGGTGGAACCGGTCTCACGTAAGCGTACGTGTAAGGTTGGTCCGGGCCGCTTCATCCCACAATACCGTTGAAGCAAGATAAGACTAGTAGCGGCAAGAAAGTTGACAACATCAACGCCCACAACAAATTGTGCTCTACTCGCGCAAGAAGAACTACGCATAGACCTAGCTCATGATGCTACTGTTGGGGAACGTTACAGAAAACAAAAAATTTCCTACGGTTTCACCAAGATCCATCTATGAGTTCATCTAGCAACAAGTGATCGGATGCATCTACATACCTTTGTAGATCGCGAGAGGAAGCGTTCAAAGAACGGGGATGAGGTAGTCGTACACGACGTGATCCAAATCACCGGAGATCCTAGCGCCGAACGGACGGCACCTCCGCGTTCAACACACGTACGGTCAGCGTAACGTCTCCTTCTTCTTGATCCAGCAAGGGGAAAGGAGAGGTTGAGGAAGATGGCTCCAGTAGCAGCACGACGGCGTGGTGGTGATGGAGCTGCAATACTCCGGCAGGGCTTCGCCAAGCACTATGGAGGAGGAGGAGGTGTTGGAGAGGGAGAAGGAGGCAACCAAAGGCGTGATCAAGAGGCCCTCCTTCCCTCACTATATATAGGGGGCCTAGGGGGGCGCCGGCCCTAGGAGATCCAATCTCCTAGGGGGGCGGTGGCCAAGGGAGGATTCCCTCCCCCCAAGGCACCTAGGGGGTGCCTTCCCCTTGTGGGACTCTTTCCCTTTTGAAACCCTAGGCGCATGGGCCTCTTGGGGCTGGTGCCCTTGGCCCATGTAGGCCAAGGCGCACCCCCTACAGCCCATGTGGCCCCCGGGGCAGGTGGCCCCACCCGGTGGACCCCCCGGGACCCTTCCGGTGGTCCCGGTACAATACCGGTGACCCCGAAACTCGTCCCGATGGCCGAAACAGCACTTCCTATATATAATTCTTTACCTCCGGACCATTCCGGAACTCCTCGTGACGTCCGGGATCTCATCCGGGACTCCGAACAACATTCGGGTTACTGCATATACATATCCCTACAACCCTAGCGTCACCGAACCTTAAGTGTGTAGACCCTACGGGTTCGGGAGACATGCAGACATGACCGAGACGACTCTCCGGTCAATAAACAACAGCGGGATCTGGATACCCATGTTGGCTCCCACATGCTCCATGATGATCTCATCGGATGAACCACGATGTCGAGGATTCAAGCAACCCCGTATACAATTCCCTTTGTCAATCGGTATGTTACTTGCCCGAGATTTGATCGTCGGTATCCCAATACCTCGTTCAATCTCGTTACCGGCAAGTTGAAGGTAATATGCCCTAGAGGCAATAATAAAGTTATTATTTATTTCCTTATATCATGATAAATGTTTATTATTCATGCTAGAATTGTATTAACCGGAAACATAATACATGTGTGAATACATAGACAAACAGAGTGTCACTAGTATGCCTCTACTAGACTAGCTCGTTAATCAAAGATGGTTATGTTTCCTAACCATGAACAAAGAGTTGTTATTTGATTAACGGGATCACATCGTTAGTTGAATGATCTGATTGACATGACCCATTCCATTAGCTTAGCACCCGATCGTTTAGTATGTTGCTATTGCTTTCTTCATGACTTATACATGTTCCTATGACTATGAGATTATGCAACTCCCGTTTGCCGGAGGAACACTTTGGGTGCTACCAAACGTCACAACGTAACTGGGTGATTATAAAGGAGTACTACAGGTGTCTCCAAAGGTAGATGTTGGGTTGGCGTATTTCGAGATTAGGATTTGTCACTCCGATTGTCGGAGAGGTATCTCTGGGCCCTCTCGGTAATGCACATCACATAAGCCTTGCAAGCACTGCAACTAATATGTTAGTTGTGAGATGATGTATTACGAAACGAGTAAAGAGACTTGCCGGTAACGAGATTGAACTAGGTATTGGATATCGACGATCGAATCTCGGGCAAGTAACATACCGATGACAAAGGGAATAACGTATGTTGTTATGCGGTCTGAGCGATAAAGATCTTCGTAGAATATGTAGGAGCCAATATGGGCATCCAGGTCCCGCTATTGGTTATTAACCGGAGACGTGTCTCGGTCATGTCTACATTGTTCTCGAACCGTAGGGTCCGCACGCTTAAGGTTTCGATGACAGTTATATTATGAGTTTATGAGTTTTGATGTACCGAAGGAGTTCGGAGTCCCGGATGAGATCGGGGACATGACGAGGAGTCTCGAAATGGTCGAGACGTAAAGATCGATATATTGGACGACTATATTCGGACATCGGAAAGGTTCCGAGTGATTCGGGTATTTTTCGGAGTACCGGGTAGTTACGGGAGAAGTAATGGGCCTTGATGGGCTTTAGTGGGAAGAGGAAAAGGCTGCTGCGCCCCCCTCCCCTTTGGTCCGAATTGGACTAGGGAAAAGGGGGCCGGCCACCTCTCCTTCTCCTCCTATTCCTTCTCCCTTCCTCCCCTCTTGGTGGACTCCTACTAGGACTTGGAGTCCTAGTAGGACTCCCTATCCTGGCCGCACATTTGCCTTGGCCGGCCTTCTCCTCCTCCATCCTTTATATACAAGGGCAGGGGGCACCCCATAGACACACAAGTTGATCCTTGAGATCGTTCCTTAGCCGTGTGCGGTGCCCCCTGCCACCAAATTCCACCTCGATCATATCGTTGTAGTGCTTAGGCGAAGCCCTGCGTCGGTAGTACATCAAGATCGTCACCACGCCGTCGTGCTGACGGAACTCCTCCCCGAAGCATTGCTGGATCGGAGCCCGGGGATCGTCATCGAGCTGAACGTGTGCTAAGAACTCGGAGGTGCCGGAGTAATGGTGCTTGGATCGGTCGGATCGGGAAGAAGACGTACGACTACTTCCTCTACGTTGTGTGATCGCTTCCGCAGTCGGTCTGCGTTGGTACATAGACAACACTCTCCCCCTCGTTGCTATGCATCACCATGATCTTGCGTGTACGTAGGAAAATTTTCCAAATTACTACGTTCCCCAACAGTGGCATCCGAGCCTAGGTTTTTATGGTTTGATGTTATTTGCACGAGTAGAACACAAGTGAGTTGTGGGCGATACAAGTCATACTGCCTACCAGCATGTCATACTTTGGTTCGGCGGTATTGTTGGACGAGACGACCCGGACCAACCTTACGCGTACGCTTACGCGAGACCGGTTCCCTCGACGTGCTTTGCACATAGATGGCTTGCGGGCGACTGTCTCTTCAACTTTAGTTGAACCAAGTGTGACTACGCCCGGTCCTTGAGAAGGTTAAAACGGAGTCTATTTGACAAACTATCGTTGTGGTTTTGATGCGTAGGTGAGATGAGTTCTTACTTAAGCCCGTAGCAGCCACGTAAAACTTGCAACAACAAAGTAGAGGACGTCTAACTTGTTTTTGCAGGGCATGTTGTGATGTGATATGGTCAAGGCATGATGCTGATTTTATTGTATGAGATGATCATGTTTTGTAACCGAGTTATCGGCAACTGGCAGGAGCCATATGGTTGTCGCTTTATTGTATGCAATGCAATCGTGATGTAATGCTTTACTTTATTACTAAGCGGTAGTGATAGTCGTGGAAGCATAAGATTGGCGAGACGACAACGATGCTACGATGGAGATCAAGGTGTCGAGCCGGTGACGATGGTGATCATGACGGTGCTTCGGAGATGGAGATCACAAAGCACAAGATGATGATGGCCATATCATATCACTTATAATGATTGCATGTGATGTTTATCCTTTTATGCATCTTATCTTGCTTTGATTGACGGTAGCATTATAAGATGATCTCTCACTAAATTATCAAGAAGTGTTCTCCCTGAGTATGCACCGTTGCAAAAGTTCTTCGTGCTGAGACACCACGTGATGATCGGGTGTGATAAGCTCTACGTTCAAATACAACGGGTGCAAAACAGTTGCACATGCGGAATACTCAGGTTATACTTGACGAGCCAAGCATATACAGATATGGCCTCGGAACACGGAGACCGAAAAGTCGAGCGTGAATCATATAGTAGATATGATCAACATAATGATGTTCACCATTGAAAACTACTCCATCTCACGTGATGATCGGTTATGGTTTAGTTGATTTGGATCACGTGATCACTTAGAGGATTAGAGGGATATCTATCTAAGTGGGAGTTCTTAAGTAATATGATTAATTGAACTTAAATTTATCATGAACTTAGTCCTGGTAGTATTTTGCAAATTATGTTATAGATCAATAGCTCGCGTTGTTGCTTCCCTGTGTTTACTTTGATATGTTCCTAGAGAAAATTATATTGAAAGATGTTAGTAGCAATGATGCGGATTGGATCCGTGATCTGAGGTTTATCCTCATTGTTGCACAGAAGAATTATGTCCTTGATGCACCGCTAGGTGACGGACCTATTGCAGGAGCAGATGGAGACGTTATGAACGTTTGGCTAGCTCAATATGATGACTACTTGATAATTTAGTGCACCATGCTTAACGGCTTAGAATCGGGACTTCAAAGACGTTTTGAACGTCATGGACCATATGAGATGTTCCAGGAGTTGAAGTTAATATTTCAAGCAAATACCCGAGTTGAGAGATATGAAGTCTCCAACAAGTTCTATAGCTAAAAGATGGAGGAGAATCGCTCAACTAGTGAGCATGTGCTCAGATTGTCTGGGTACTACAATCGCTTGAATCAAGTGGGAGTTAATCTTCCAGATAAGATAGTGATTGACAGAATTCTCTAGTCACCATCACCAAGTTAGTAGAACTTCGTGATGAACTATAATATGCAAGGGATAACGGAAACAACTCCCAAGCTCTTCGTGATGCTGAAATCAACGAAGGTAGAAATCAAGAAAAACATCAAGTGTTGATGGTTGACAAGACCACTAGTTTCAAGAAAAGGGCAGAGGGAAGAAGGGGAACTTCAAGAAGAACGGCAAGCAAGTTGCTGCTCAAGTGAAGAAGCCCAAGTCTGATCCTAAGCCTGAGACTAAGTGCTTCTACTGCAAAGGGACTGGTCACTGGAAGCGGAACTACCCCAAGTGATTGGCGGATAAGAAGGATGGCAAAGTGAACATAAGTATATTTGATATACATGTTATTGATGTGTACTTTACTAGTGTTTATAGCAACCCCTTAGTATTTGATGCTAGTTCAGTTGCTAAGAGTAGTAACTCGAAACGGGAGTTGCAGAATGAACAGAGACTAGTTAAGGGTGAAGTGACGATGTGTGTTGGAAGTGGTTCCAAGATTGATATGATCATCATCGCACACTCCCTATACTTTCGGGATTAGTGTTGAACCTAAATAAGTGTTATTTGGTGTTTGCGTTGAGCATGAATATGATTTGATCATGTTTATTATAATACGGTTATTCATTTAAGTAAAAGAATAAATTGTTGTTCTGTTTACATGAATAAAACCTTATATGGTTACACACCCAATGAAAATAGTTCATTGGATCTCGATCTTAATAATACACATATTCATAATATTGAAACCAAAAGATGCGAAGTTAATAATGATAGTGCAACTTATTTGTGGCACTGCCGTTTAGGTCATATTGGTGTAAAGCGCATGAAGAAACTCCATGCTGATGGGATTTTGGAATCACTTGATGCTTGCAAACCATGCCTTATGGGCAAGATGACTAAACGCCGTTCTCCGGAACAATGAAGCAAGCAACAGATTTGTTGAAAATCATACATACTGATGTATGTGGTCCGATGAATATTAAGGCTTGCAGCAGGTATCATTATTTTCTGACCTTCACAGATGATTTGAGCAGATATGGGGATATCTACTTGATGAAACATAAGTCTGAAACATTTGAACAGTTCAAAGAATTTCAGAGTGAAGTGGAAAACCCGTCGTGACAAGAAAATAAAAGTTTCTACGATATGATCGCAGAGGTAAAATATTTGAGTTACGAGTTTGGTCTTCAGTTAAAACAATGTGAAATAGTTTCACTACTCACGCCACCTGGAACACCACAGCATAATGGTGTGTCCGAACGTCATAACCGTACTTTATTGGATATAGTGCAATCTATGACGTTTCTTACCGATTTACCACTATCGTTTTGGGGTTATGCATTAGAGACAGCTGCATTCACGTTAAATAGGGCACCATCTAAATCCGTTGAGACGACACCGTGTGAACTATGGTTTGGCAAGAAACCTAAGTTGTCATTTATTAAAGTTTGGGGTTGCGATGCTTATATGAAAAAGTTTCATCCTGATAAGCTCAAACTCAAATCGGAGAAGTGCGTCTTCATAGGATATCCAAAGGAAACTATTGGATACACCTTCTATCACAGATCCGAAGGCAAGACTTTTGTTGCTAAAATTCGGAAACTTTCTGGAGAAGGAGTTTCTCTCGAAAGAAGTGAGTGGGAGGAAAGTAGAACTTGACGAGGTAACTGTACCTGCTCCCTTATTGGAAAGTAGTACATCACAGAAAACTGTTTCTGTGACACCTATACCAGTTAGTGAGGAAGCTAATGATGATGATCATGAAACTTCAGAACAAGATACTACTGAACCTCGTAGATCAACCAGAGTAAGATCCGCGCCAGAGTCGTACGGTAATCCTTTTCTGGAAGTCATGCTACTAGATCATGATGAACCTACGAACTATGAGGAAGCGATGATGAGCCCAGATTCCGCGAAATGGTTTGAGGCCATGAAATCTGAGATATGATCCATGTATGAGAACAAAGTATGGACCTTGATGGATTTGCCCGATGATCGGCAAACCATAGAAAATAAATGGATCTTCAAGAGGAAGACAGATGCTGATAGTAGTGTTACTATCTACAAAGCTAGAATTGTCGAAAAAGGTTTTCGACAAAGTTCAAGGTGTTGACTACGATGAGTTTTTCTCACTCGTATCTATGCTTAAGTCTGTCCGAATCATGTTAGCAATTGCCGCATTTTATGAAATCTGGCAAATGGATAAACAAAACTGCATTCCTTAATGGATTTATTAAAGAAGAGTTGTATGTGATGCAACTAGAAGGTTTTGTCAATCCGAATGGTGCTAACAAAATATGCAAGCTCCAGCGATCCATCTGTGGACTGGTGCAAGCATCTCGGAGTTGGAATATACGCTTTGATAAGTTGATCAAAGCATATAGTTTTATACAGACTTGCGGTGAAGCCTGTATTTACAAGAAAGTGACTGGGAGCACTACAGCATTTCTGATAAGTATATGTGAATGACATATTGTTGATCGGAAATAATGTAGAATTATTCTGTAAAGCATAAAGGAGTGTTTGAAAGGAGTTTTTCAAAGAAAGACTTCGGTGAAGCTGCTTACATATTGAGCTTCAAGATCTATAGAGATAGATCAAGACGCTTGATAAGTTTTTTCAATGAGTACATACCTCGACAAGATTTTGAAGTAGTTCAAAATGGAGCAGTCAAAGAAAGAGTTCTTGCCTATATTACAAGGTGTGAAGTTGAGTAAGACTCAAAGCCCGACCACGGCAGAAGATAGAAAGAGAATGAAAGTCATTCCCTATGCCTTGGCCATAGGTTCTATAAAGTATGTCATGCTGTATACCAGATCTATTGTATACCCCGCATTGATTTGGCAAGGGAGTACAATAGTGATCTAGGAGTAGATCACTGGACAGCGGTCAGAATTATCCTTAGTGAAATAAGGATATGTTTCTCGATTATGGACGTGACAAAAAGGTTCGTCGTAAAGGGTTACGTCGATGCAAGTTTTTGACACTGATCCAGATGAATCTAAAGTCTCAATCTGGATACATATTGAAAGTGGGAGCAATTAGCTAGAGTAGCTCCGTGTAGAGCATTGTAGACATAGAACTTGCAAAATACTTACGGATCTGAATGTGACAGACCCGTTGACTAAAATTATCTCACAAGCAAAACATGATCACACCTTAGTACTCTTTGGGTGTTAATCACATAGATATGTGAACTAGATTACTGACTCTAGTAAACCTTTTGAGTGTTGGTCACATGACGATGTGAACTATGGGTGTTAATCACATGGTGATGTGAACTATTGCTGTTAAATCACATGGCAATGTGAACTAGATTATTGACTCTAGTGCAAGTGGGAGACTGAAGGAAATATGCCCTAGAGGCAATAATAAAGTTATTATTTATTTCCTTATATCATGATAAATGTTTATTATTCATGCTAGAATTGTATTAACTGGAAACATAATACATGTGTGAATACATAGACAAACAGAGTGTCACTAGTATGCCTCTACTAGACTAGCTTGTTAATCAAAGATGGTTATGTTTCCTAACCATGAACAAAGAGTTGTTATTTGATTAACGGGATCACATCATTAGTTGAATGATCTGATTGACATGACCCATTCCATTAGCTTAGCACCCGATCGTTTAGTATGTTGCTATTGCTTTCTTCATGACTTATACATGTTCCTATGACTATCAGATTATGCAACTCCCGTTTGCCGGAGGAACACTTTGGGTGCTACCAAACGTCACAACGTAACTGGGTGATTATAAAGGAGTACTACAGGTGTCTCCAAAGGTAGATGTTGGGTTGGCGTATTTCGAGATTAGGATTTGTCACTCCGATTGTCGGAGAGGTATCTCTGGGCCCTCTCGGTAATGCACATCACATAAGCCTTGCAAGCACTGCAACTAATATGTTAGTTGTGAGATGATGTATTACGGAACGAGTAAAGAGACTTGCCGGTAACGAGATTGAACTAGGTATTGGATACCGACGATCGAATCTCGGGCATGTAACATACCGATGACAAAGGGAACAACGTATGTTGTTATGCGGTCTGACCGAGAAAGATCTTCGTAGAATATGTAGGAGCCAATATGGGCATCCAGGTCCCGCTATTGGTTATTGACCGGAGACGTGTCTCGTTCAGGTCTACATTGTTCTCGAACCGTAGGGTCCGCACGCTTAAGGTTTCGATGACAGTTATATTATGAGTTTATGAGTTTTGATGTACCGAAGGAGTTCGGAATCACGGATGAGATCGGGGACATGACGAGGAGTCTCGAAATGGTCGAGACGTAAAGATCGATATATTGGACGACTATATTCGGACATCGGAAAGGTTCCGAGTGATTCGGGTATTTTTCGGAGTACCGGGTAGTTACGGGAGAAGTAACGGGCCTTGATGGGCTTTAGTGGGAAGAGGAAAAGGCTGCTGCACCCCCCTCCCCTTTGGTCCGAATTGGACTAGGGAAAAGGGGGCCGGCCACCTCTCCTTCTCCTCCTATTCCTTCTCCCTTCCTCCCCTCTTGGTGGACTCCTACTAGGACTTGGAGTCCTAGTAGGACTCCCTATCCTGGCCGCACATTTGCCTTGGCCGGCCCCCTCCTCCTCCATCCTTTATATACAAGGGCAGGGGGCACCCCATAGACACACAAGTTGATCCTTGAGATCGTTCCTTAGCCGTGTGCGATGCCCCCTGCCACCAAATTCCACCTCGATCATATCGTTGTAGTGCTTAGGCGAAGCCCTGCGTCGGTAGTACATCAAGATCGTCACCACGCCGTCGTGCTGACGGAACTCCTCCCCGAAGCTTTGCTGGATCGGAGCCCGGGGATCGTCATCGAGCTACGGTGCTTGGATCGGTCGGATCGGGAAGAAGACGTATGACTACTTCCTCTATGTTGTGTGATCGCTTCCGCAGTCGGTCTGCGTTGGTACGTAGACAACACTCTCCCCCTCGTTGCTATGCATCACCATGATCTTGCGTGTGCGTAGGAAAATTTTCAAAATTACTACGTTCCCCAACACAAGTCACTTTATTCGTACCGTAATGCATGATCCCGTGACCAGACACTTGGTCACTTTGAGCTCATAATGATGATGCATTACCGAGTGGACCCAGTGATACCTCTCCGTCATACGGAGTGACAAATCCCAGTCTTGATCCGTGTCAACCCAACAGATACTTTCGGAGATACCCGTAGTCTACCTTTATGGTCACCCAGTTACGTTGTGACGTTTGGTACACCCAAAGCACTCCTACGGTATCCGGGAGTTACACGATCTCATGGTCTAAGGAAAAGATACTTGATATTGGAAAAAACTCTAGCAAACGAACTATACGATCTTTATGCTATATTTAGGATTGGGTCTTGTCCATCACATCATTCTCCTAATGATGTGATCTCGTTATCAATGACATCCAATGTCCATAGTCAGGAAACCATGACTATCTGTCGATCAACGAGCTAGTCAACTAGAGGCTTACTAGGAACATGTTGGTGTCTGTTATTCACACATGTATTACGATTTCCAGATAACACAATTATAGCATGAATAAAGACAATTATCATGAACAAGGAAATATAATAATAATGCTTTTATTATTGCCTCTAGGGCATATTTCCAACAGTAACTAATTTTATCTAGAAAGGTAGTAGTGTAGGTCGTAGGTGCATCTCTTCTATGCCGTTCATGTTGCTAAAAACAATAGTATTCTTGTGCAGCATTATTCTTGTGATTGCATGCACCTTGACGATGTCATTTTTCCCTCGCATGTCCCGATTGCCCAATAATCTCCGTGTTGGTGGTTTCATCTTCTGAAAGTTCAATGCTCATTTTAGCCGAAGAGTACCTATGAAAAAAACGTCATTTGAATTTCATGTTGAATCTGAACCGATCGATTTATGCGGAGAGGTTTAAAACTATTACCCATTTTTTTGTTTCTCAATGACATTAGTTGCGGGTTGGCAAGAGGGAGGTGTAGTATTGTTTGCATCCTCTGGTGTATGGGTCATCGCAGTGCGAAAATAAAATTGTTGGGTCGGCGATGTTTAGATAGAGAATGTAAATGCTATTTTGTGATTGATGGCAAACCTCTCGATATTCTTTGAAGATGGATGGGTCATCATTTCTTTGCATGGAGATGGCTGGAAGTATTTCATGTTTCAAGTTAGTACTTTGTATGTAGTAGGTAATATGGTTAAAATTAGGAAGAACATACTCTTTGAATGAAAAGAAATTAGCCATCCTTTGTAGAAGGTAACATTTGTGCATTGTCAACTGAGAAGCTTTTCTTTATGACGGGAAACCTGGATACTGAATCAATCTTCATTCTCTCTGGCAAGCGCCAAACAATCTCATTTGGTGTCATATAGCGACATCCTGGATGATTTTCTATTTGATTGATTGTTTCACTTGATGAATCAGATGATCCATCATTAGACTCCATTTTTTATCTGCCTATCAAATCCCTTCGTCATATAATTGGAAGAGATATTTGTACGTACCATCAGTGGACACTGTGAGGAACACATTCTCTAATAGTGGCTTGCTCATAGAAATCTTTAGGGTAATACTTTTGTATTATCCTAACTGACCTCTATTTCAAGGGTGTGACAACATGTTGTGATTGACGGCGAGGGTGCTCATTACTACGTGAGACTAAATGCCTACCAGGATGCCTTGAAGTAGATCGTAGCCAATATGTTTGAACAAATAAATAGAATGGAATAATCAAGAGGAAGAAATTTATATGGTATTTTACTATGTAATATGCACTGAAATAAATAGAAGGTGCATATGCTCATCAAGTGTAACTAATTAAATTCAGCAGTAAGTGTGTTCGTACCAATGCGAGCTGCAAGATACCTATGAAGCAATGAATCCAGTTCGAGCAGGAAGAGATCTGTGAAGCATAACGTCGAGCTCCTTTCGATCCGAGAGCAATCTGAGAAATTCATAAAGATAAGATCACTTCTTTACTAAATGAAAAAACTGATATATGGTACATTGCTTACAAATATAATTGAGACCATATATAACAATATAACTAAATACAATGGTCCAACCCATAAGAAAATTGAGACCTTCATGTTTTTCCGATAGAAAGAAGGTGGACCATTGATGTCTTTCTAACATAGAATGTGTTTCATGTAGTCTAGGTCGTCTAAGACAATTAATATCTTTCTAACATGGAAAGTGTTTGAGAGAACAAAAGTTACCTCTCAGAATCTCACTCGCATCACCACTCTTTCAGGGTCAGTAGTTTCGAGAACCTTAAAAACAGAGGTAAACAATGCAAAACAAATTACTAGCTTAACACATACAAAATTATTTCAGCAACCATAAGCATGTAAGGTGTCTCTAATTGTGACTGACGATGGGGGCGCCCACGACCGCATGGGACTGACCGGATACCATGATTTGTATAATAATTTTCGGCGCTATCCATCTTTGCAAAGCATACGTACAAAATTGCCTTAAATGGAAGCACATTGTAGCCTATATGTTTGAATAAATATATCACAGAGAACAATCCAAGGTAGGAAATTCATATGGTATCTAATATGCATGGAAAGGAATGGATGGTGCATATGTTCACATACCAATGTAAGAAGCAGGAGACCGCTGCAAAAATGAAATGAATGCAATCCGAGGAGCAAGAGACCTACTAAGCATAAGTTGAAGCACCTTTCGATTCGGAGAGCAATCTGCAAAAAATTAAAACATAAGTTCAGGGATAGGAGAAATCCCAGGTGACTGAAAACATGAAGCCTGCAGCAGGAGAGAAATGACTACAACGTACTGATAAAATAGAAATAAACAAATAAATTAGTAAAATGATGATATTCGCTTTTTACTATGTCCATCCTAAATTAGAAACATGTGCAGGTCGCACTACTAACCAATTTGTGTAAGCATGTATCATAATCACAATTTTATGAAATAAGAATCAGAAAGAAATGCAAGGAGCAAGCGACCTGTGATGTAATGTGGCCAATCTGAGCAGCAAAAAACCTACATGCTCAGCATCCTTTCATCCCTAGCACAACCTGAGAAATTGCAAAGCATAATCTTGTGAGGATAGAAATATTCAGAGAGGGCTGAAAAGAGGGAGTGTGCACCTAGTACGGCTATAGTTGGTTCCCAAACATGGATGTGAGCAGGCGTTCATGGTCTATGTGTATGGCAGAGGGGTTATAAGCACAACCTTTTCTGCATTTGCAGGGTAATGAAGCAGGAGATAATGACGGCCGTAAATTTAGTGCTATGAGGCCGTTTCATATGCATTTGTGGCATGGAGGTGGAAGAGTTTGTGACATAAAAGCGGGGAAGACGAAGGAATATGGTGGAATTAATGCTCATCTGTGGAGCGGCGGTGACTGGCAGGGGGGCGTTGGGCATGGCGGCGCAAGTCACCGGCGGTGGCTGGCCATGAGGACCATCGATTGGGGCGTGGCGGCTGAATCCATGGTGGCGGCGGCTTGATCCCGCATCTCTGGAGAGGTTGCTTGCCGAGGACCGCCGGCGGTGAGGGCGGCAGGGTCAGCAGGGGCGGCTGGCCAGAGGCAAGCATGGTTGGCGGCGGCTGGCCGGGGAAGGGTAGGTCGTGCACATCTGCCGGAAGGGATTGTTGCGACGGCGGCTGGACGGAAGGGGTTTTCTTTAGCTATTCTTGACGGAAGGGTGTGGGTCGTCCGTATCCTGAACAATAGATGCCTATGGGCTTGGAGTGGGCCTTTTAGTGTCCAAATGGTAAAGTCTACGCTTAGCCCAGAGAATGAAATCAGAGGCCAGCGGCGAGCGGTGTCGCCGGAGCACGAAACGGTATGTTCACTTAGCGGTGGCAGCTCCTAGTAATTTTGACCAACACTTGATCTGACGGCTGTAGAGCATCCATCTATGTTGCATCAATGGCTAGAACAATTTTGGTGACGTGGCTTCATGAGAAGGCAGAAAAATCACCTAGTGGGGTGCCCCTATTTAGATATAGAAGATTGAGTGAATGTAGCACTAATGTAGCACTGTGACTCCTGTTTTGCAATTTGAATCTCTCTGAAACAACAGCTTTAATGAATTTCGAAGTTGAAATTCTGCAGTTGAAATCCATATGTATGTTGAGATGTGCATTTATCTCTAAATTTTAGTACTGATGCACGAATGTTTTCCTGTGTACAATCTATAAGTATTTTAATACTGCTACCCCAATTGGTAGGAAATAGCACCATTTTAATGCAGGCTTACAAATTTCTCAATTCAAAGGAAATAGTATCATTCCAATTCCTTGCTATTATACCAAACCCATCAGGGTTACACTAGAGTAACATGTCAATCTGGACATTATAGTAGAGAATATACTGATTACAAACTTATCTGATCATTTGGAAATGATGGAGAATCAATAAATATACTAACAAACCACTGTAAGATATCGACACAAGAATCGTAGAAAAAAATTGAAAAAAAATAACAAGAACATAGAACAAATAAGTATTCATATCACTCAACTTTTCTGTTGACACATTAAACTCTGGAGAATTACATCACTATAACATATGCAAACAGATAAAACTCAAAAACTATTTATTCAGAGCGAACTAGGTTCACTCTGGCCTATAAGGACCAGGGCCAAGCAATGAGTACACCTTCACACAGTCCAGGTGGTCCCTTCAGTACTTTGTTGATGACATCGTCGCAACCCTAGTAAGCCAGCAAGCCACATCTTAGTTGGTTCATTCAATCAATCGATCCATTTCCTTCAATCTCCCTCTGAAGCCAAGTTCATCTTTCGAAGATCAGGTGTAATCCACATTGGAGCTGGAAAGTTTGACAAAAGCTGCGGAGACACAAGGTCGTCCCTGCTCTTATCATCCAAGTTAAGAACTCCCATATTTTTCAATCCACATGTCCATAAAGAATTATCATTGGTGAAGTAGACATGATTTGCCCTGAGACACGGATATTCTTTAGCACCAAGACAAAGTGATTGATTGTGCCCAAGAAACAACACATGGTCACGCAAGCAATTGATTTCCTTAAGTTCACTTATTGTAGCGTCAACTTCATATATTCTATATTTCGTAGTGTTCCAAAACACAGATGCCCCAGGTTCAGGTTCTACATTATGATCCTCCAAGATCCTCCATATAAGTAGCAGACCACCCCATGAAGCTTGAACAACGTACATGTACTCACATTCATACTCCCTGGGTTAATCATCTTCCTTGTGACCACAGGGCCACTAAGATCAAAGGTGTGAAGTTCTCCCTTGTAAGTGCATGCAACATACAACAAGCCATCCTTGTAAGTGCAGTCCTTATAGTCATCATAAGGTGGCAACCAGGTCCACTTATCATCCCCAACCCTTGCAAAAGAGAGCTGACGCATTGGATTATGGATGAGCACGACAATGTAGCTTCCAGTGGATGTATCAGGGAAAACAAACGCTTTATAGTGGAGCTCGTGCCGCAGCTTGTCAAGAGCAAAGATTGATGGCGACCTATAAGCACCACGGGTTCCAGTGTGCCTTGAGAACTCATACTTGTGGAGAGCACCATACTCATCAACTATGGGGTTCACCTGCTCGATGGTGATCACTGATGGGAGAGCAATCTGTTCACATGTGATGGGATTGACAAGGTGCATCTCAGATCTGTCGTCAACAGTTACCAGCCAGCCATGTGAGGACCCGATCAAACACCTAGTGCGTATAGGCGGCTCCGGGAGAGTTAACTTGTACGACCTCTTCTCCGCGAGGCTGTAGAGGCATGCAACACTCTCACCAGCGGATTCGGAAGTGTAGAGGAGGCATGGCGTCTGCTGGAGTTTGTACTGCCCAAGGCTCCGTAGGCTTGTGTATGCGGAGCGCCAGGAGGAGCAGACAGAGCCGGCACGCACGAGGTCAGGGATCTCAAGGGTGGCAAAGATACCCATCAAGATGTCCGGAGGCAGCTCCGGCAGTGTGCCCAGTGTAGTCTTCTTGGTCAGTTGTAGCTCAACATGTTCAGCTTTGCAGAATTTCTTCAGTGAACTGGGAGTGAAGCCTAGCAGCTTTGGCAAATTTCTGAAGATTAGGGTGCACAAATACGTCCTGTGTATAGCAAGCTTCCCTAAGCTCATTATCCTGGCAACACTACATGACTCCATTGGAGCAGAGTCTCTGCAGATATCTTCAGCTTGGGCCAAACTGACAAAAACTTCAGTGAGTTGAACGCAAATTTCTGCAGAGGAAAGGCTGGCTCCTGGCGATACTTATATACAGATAGATCACCAGCCGATTCAAATTCCAGTAGGAGAAGCAAATCCGAGCCCAAGAACAATACGGATATGGACTGAATCCGATTCCCAGGGCGCTTCTAGTGCTACAACACGGACTGGCACTCGACAAAGATTCCGACTTGTGCTGAATTTCGGGCGAGCCTGTTCCTGCAGGAATTCCGAGTCACGCTCCATGTTCTTCCCCGGCAAGCAAAGGGCAAAAGGAAGAGCACTAACCGGCGGCGGGCGACCAGAGGGGATTAATCGGCCGGGGGAGGAGCAAGCTGGCTTCGAACTGTGGCCAGCCTCCGACGGCAACGGGGATCTTGTTGGGCCGAACTTGGCCAGCGAGACGGCGATTCGAGCTGGATTCGCGCTGCCGGCCGCGGCGGTGGTGGCGACAGGCGGCTGTGCTGGGATTGGGAGGGGTGGAGCGGTGTGAGGTGAAGTAGCTTCTGGGTCCAGGGAACAAGGCGATTCGTGCCGCGGTGGTGAACTTCTGCTTCGCGCCGTCGTCAGCGGCGGTGGTGGCGACAGGACGGCGGCGCTCGGAGTGGGAACGGTGGAGGCGTGGAGCGGCGTGAGGTGGAGTGGTTTTTTCTTTTCTGTGCTCGCATTTTCCCCTTTTTTTAGAGCGGAGGCGTCAACGGCGTCAGGCCCACGAAGCCATGGCAGTGCATAGCCCCCTCCCCCTCCCATCTCACAAAAATCATTTTGCAAATTCTCAAAGAAATAATCATTTTGCATTTGCTAAAACAAATGTGCATGTCTCAAAAAAATCATTTTGCTCTAACAAAAATCATTTATTTGTTTTCTCTAAAAACATTTGTGTACTCAGTAGCAGGTTTAGCCATGTTGACTCTGTCTATCATCCGTTGGCCCGAACCTGACTCCCACAATTATTAACACTAGTCGTCAACCCGTGCATTTGCACGGGATAGACACAAAAACATTGATTATAGTTTAATTTCACATAATAACCATTTTAACTTAGTCCGGTCGTCAAACTTACATACAATTAACTTGTAGGTAGAAATCAATTTCACTTCACTTTGGAACCTACTTCAAAGTTTCTTGATTATTATATTAATTGTTGTTACATATGTGAAGGAAATGATTTATTTGTCTCTAGAACATAGTAATTAATTCCTTGACATTTTTCTATAGAACTACTACTACGCTCTTCCATCTACAAATGTGTATACAGAAATATAATCTGATGCTAGAAATAAAATTCATGAATAAATTAGCACTAAAAGTGCAAGATCCCTTGCTAGTGTACAGTAATGTTAAATTTTATGAAAGTTCCAACCCTCAGACTATGATATTACCAAAGTCATCTCTCATGATGACAGTAACCCACAAAGACACAACAAAATAGTTTCTTCCCATAAATTTCTATATTGTTGTGTTGATTACTAATATTCTGCAAGTTGCCGCTCATCATTATTTACCTCTAGTCTATATGTACATAAGTACATATTTGCAGAAGATTTCCAAGGGTGGTGGTATATTCTAATATTAGTATAACCAAAATTGTTTTCCAGTATCTTTAATTGTGGAAAACGCTTACAATTGCAGAATATCTTTTAGGACATACCCAGTTCACAGTATCAAATCTTTAGAATTCCATGACCTGCATGTGATTCTTTTTTTTGTCCAACATATCTCTACTCCTAAAGGAGGAGTCTGCGGTTGTGATGGTACGTTCGTACGTCGTTCGCTCGTTCGCCTCCCCTTTGTTCATTCACCACTCCTTCGTCACACCCTCCCACGTGAAAGTCATACATGGAAACAATTCAAAAGAATCCAAACAATAATATGGAAACAAACCCAAAAAATCAGCACCATCGTAGCCTTCCTCCCACCCTCCTAGCATGAGTACGTGCTAACAACAATTAGCCTTCCTCACCCTCGCAGTGCAAAAGTAATATATGTGGGAAAAACCCACAGAGAATCCTAACAATAATTAGCCTAATTATTACATACTAAACATCAGGCACGAGATAAGGAAAGCCCGACAAGATTGATTATGCCTTCAAACATCTCCACCATATTTGGTAGGAGTATGTATTTAAGTAGTACGTTTCTCCATCAAGCAAGGCGATATATCGCTGCGAGATCACACCGGGTCACCAAGACGATACTGTAACGCCCTTGATGTGACTATAGCTCCCACGTGTCGAGGCACGACTTAGAGACATAATCGCATTAAAGGCATATGTCACAAGTGAGGTAATCTTCACATAACCCATGTAATACATACATAAGGAAAAGAGATACATAGTTGGCTTACAATCGCCACTTCACACAATTACATGAATAAGCATTACATCATCCAAATACACTCAAGGTCCGACTACGGAACCAAAATGAAAGAAGAACCCCAAATACGACAAAGGCCCCCGATCGACCCCAACTGGGCTCCACTACTGATCAACTAGAACGAAACAACACAAGGACAAGATCTTCATCGAACTCCTCCTGAGCTTGATTGCGTCATCTGCACAGTCTCATCGGCACCTGCAAGCTGGTTTTGGAAGTATCTGTGAGCCACGGGGACTCAGCAATCTCGCACCCTCGCGATCAAGACTATTTAAGCTTATGGGAAAGGTAAAGGTATGAGGAGGAGCTGCAGCAAGTGACTAGCACATATGGTGGCTAACATACGCAAAAGAGAGCGAGAAGAGAAGGCAAAGCGCGGTCGATAAAAGTATGATCAAGAAGTGATCCTATAGCAACCTACGTCAAGCATAACTCCAACAACCGTGTTCACTTCCCGGACCCCGCCGGAAAGAGACCATCACGGTTACACACGCAGTTGATTCATTTTAATTAAGGTCGACTTCAG
The DNA here is from genome assembly GCA_034509565.1 of Triticum monococcum. NCBI lineage: Eukaryota > Viridiplantae > Streptophyta > Magnoliopsida > Poales > Poaceae > Triticum > Triticum monococcum. The sequence continues at coordinate 21,725,240 of CM067842.1, read as the reverse complement.
GTTTTTTATAACCGGACGTTAACAAATTCTCATCTGCCCATAACCGTGGGCACGACTTTCGAAAGTTCAAATCCCTGCAGGGTGTCCCAACTTAGCCCATGACAAGCTCTCACGGTCAACGAAGGAATAGACCTCCACCCGAGACGTTCCGATCAGACTCGGTATCCCGGTACAACAAGACATTTCGACAGGGTAAAACTAAACCAGCAACACCTCTCGAATGTGCCGACAAATCCCGATAGGAGCTGCACATATCTATTTCCCTTATGTATTAAATTATGTGATGGCTTGGCTTATTAGGGATGCTAGACTACTCATATCAATAAGGAATTCCTTCTTTTCCGGGAACAACGTATGTTGTTATGCGGTCTGACCGATAAAGATCTTCGTAGAATATGTAGGAGCCAATATGGGCATCCAGGTCCCGCTATTGGTTATTGACCGGAGATGTGTCTCAGTCATGTCTACATTGTTCTCGAACCGTAGGGTCCGCACGCTTAACGTTACGATGACAGTTATTATGAGTTTATGCATTTTGATGTACCGAAGTTAGTTCGGAGTCCCGGATGTGATCATGGACATGATGAGGAGTCTCGAAATGGTCAAGACATAAAGATTGATATATTGGAAGCCTATATTTGGATATCGGAAGTGTTCCGGGTGAAATCGAGATTTTACCGGAGTACCGGAAGGTTACCGGAACCCCCCGGGAGCCATATGGGCCTTAATGGGCTTTAGTGGAAAGGAGAAAGGGGCAGCCCAAGGTGGCCGCACGCCTCCCCCCTCCCCTAGTCCTATTAGGACTAGGAGAGGTGGCCGCCCCCCCCCCCTCTCTCTTTCCCCCTCGGGGAATCCTAGTCCAACTAGGATTGGGGGGGGGGATCCTACTCCCGGTAGGAGTAGGACTCCTCCTGCGCCCTCCTCCTGGCCGGCGGCCCCCTCCCCCTTGGCTCCTTTATATACGGAGGCAGGGGCACCTCTAGACAAACAAGTTGATCATTGAGATCGTTCCTTAGCCGTGTGTGGTGCCCCCTGAAACCATATTCCACCTCGATCATATCGTTGTAGTGCTTAGGCGAAGCCCTGCGTCGGTAGTGAAGGAAATATGCCCTAGAGGCAATAATAAAGTTATTATTTATTTCCTTATATTATGATAAATGTTTATTATTCATGCTAGAATTGTATTAACCGGAAACATAATACATGTGTGAATACATAGACAAACAGAGTGTCACCAGTATGCCTCTACTTGACTAGCTCGTTAATCAAAGATGGTTATGTTTCCTAACCATAGACAAAAGAGTTGTTATTTGATTAACGAGGTCACATCATTAGTTGAATGATCTGATTGACATGACCCATTCCATTAGCTTAGCACCCGATCGTTTAGTATGTTGCTATTGCTTTCTTCATGACTTATACATGTTCCTATGACTATGAGATTATGCAACTCCCGTTTACCGGAGGAACACTTTGGGTACTACCAAACGTCACAACGTAACTGGGTGATTATAAAGGAGTACTACAGGTGTCTCCAAAGGTAGATGTTGGGTTGGCGTATTTCGAGATTAGGATTTGTCACTCCGATTGTCGGAGAGGTATCTCTGGGCCCTCTCGGTAATACACATCACATAAGCCTTGCAAGCATTGTGACTAATGAGTTAGTTGCGAGATGATGTATTACGGAACGAGTAAAGAGACTTGCCGGTAACGAGATTAAACTAGGTATTGGATACCGACGATCGAATCTCGGGAAAGTAACATACCGATGACAAAGGGAACAACGTATGTTGTTATGCGGTCTGACCGATAAAGATCTTCGTAGAATATGTAGGAGCCAATATGGGCATCCAGGTCCCGCTATTGGTTATTGACCGGAGACGTGTCTCGGTCATGTCTACATTGTTCTCGAACCGTAGGGTCCGCACGCTTAAGGTTTCGATGACAGTTATATTATGAGTTTATGAGTTTTGATGTACCGAAGGAGTTCGAAGTCCCGGATGAGATCGGGGACATGACGAGGACTCTCGAAATGGTCGAGACGTAAAGATCGATATATTGGACGACTATATTCGGACTTCGGAAAGGTTCCGACTGATTCGGGTATTTTTCGGAGTACCGGAGAGTTACGGGAATTCGCCGGGGAGTATATGGGCCTTATTGGGCCATACAGGAATAGAGGAGAGAGGCCAAAAGGAAGGAGGCCTGCGCCCCCCCCTCTGGTCCGAATTGGACAAGGGGCGCAGCCCCCTTTTCCTTATTCCTCTCCACCTCTTTCCCCTTCTCCTAGTCCAACAAGGAAGGAGGGAGTCCTACTCCCGGTGGGAGTAGGACTCCCCTTGGCGCGCCTCCTCCTAGGCCGGCCGGCCCCTCCCCCTTGCTCCTTTATATACGGAGGCAGGGGGGCACCCCATGACTCACAAGTTGATCCTTGGTGATCGTTCCTTAGCCGTGTGCGGTGCTCCCTGCCACCAAATTCCACCTCGATCATATTGTTGCAGTGCTTAGGCGAAGCCCTGCGTCGGTAGTACATCAAGATCGTCACCACGCCATCGTGCTGACGGAACTCCTCCCTGAAGCTTTGCTGGATCGGAGCCCGAGGATCGTCATCGAGCTGTACGTGTGCTAAGAACTCGGAGGTGCCGGAGTAACGGTGCTTGGATCGGTCGGATCGGGAAGAAGACGTACGACTACTTCCTCTACGTTGTGTCAACGCTTCCGTTGCAATCTACAAGGGTACGTAGATCAGACTCTCCCCCTCGTTGCTATGCATCACCATGATCTTGCGTGTGCGTAGGATTTTTTTTGAAATTACTACGTTCCCCAACAGTGGCATCCGAGCCTAGGTTTTATAGTTCGATGTTATATGCACGAGTAGAACACAAGTGAGTTGTGGGCGATATAAGTCATACTGCCTACCAGCATGTCATACTTTGGTTCGGCGGTATTGTTGGATGAAGCGGCCCGGACCGACATTACGCGTACGCTTACGCGAGACCGGTTTCCCCAACGTGCTTTGCACATAGGTGACTTGCGGGTGACTGTTTCTCCAACTTTAGTTGAACCGAGTATGGCTACGCCCGGTCCTTGCGAAGGTTAAAACGGAGTCTATTTGACAAACTATCGTTGTGGTTTTGATGCGTAGGTGAGATTGGTTCTTGCTTAAGCCCGTAGCAGCCACGTAAAATTTGCAACAACAAAGTAGAGGACGTCTAACTTGTTTTTGCAGGGCATGTTGTGATGTGATATGGTCAAAACGTGATGAGTTATAAGTTGTTATATAAGATGATCATGTTTTGTTGAACTTATCGGCAACTGGCAAAAGCCTTATGGTTGTCTGTCTATTGCATAAGATGCAAGCACCCAATAATTGCTTTACTTTATCGCTATGCGATAGCAATAGTTGCAAGAGCAAGTGTTGGCGAGACGACCACGTGACGACACATTGATATAGATCAAGATGATGGAGATCATGGTGTCATGCCAGTAACGATATAGATCATGACAGTACTTTGGAGATGGAGATCAAAGAAGCAAGATGATGATGGCCATATCATGTCACATATTTTGATTGCATATGATGTTTATCTTTTATACATCTTATTTTGCTTAGTTCGACGGTAGCATTTTAAGATGATCTCTCACTAATTATCAAGAAGTGTTCTCCCTGAGTATGCACCGTTGCGAAAGTTCTTTGTGCTGAGACACCACGTGATGATCGGGTGTGATAGGCTCTACGTTCAAATACAACGGGTGCAAAATAGTTGCACACGCGGAATACTCAGGTTATACTTGACGATCCAAGCATATACAGATATGGCCTCGAAACACGGAGACCGAAAGGTCGAGCGTGAATCATATAGTAGATATGATCAACATAGTGATGTTCACCATTGAAACTACTCCATCTCACGTGATGATCGGACATGGTTTAGTTGATTTGGATCACGTGATCACTTAGAGGATTAGAGGGATTTCTATCTAAGTGGGAGTTCTTAAGTAATATGATTAATTGAACTTAAATTTATCATGAACTTAGTCCTGGTAGTATTTTGTAAATCATGTTGTAGATCAATAGCTCGCATTGTTGCTTCCCTGTGTTTACTTTGATATGTTCCTAGAGAAAATTATATTGAAAGATGTTAGTAGCAATGATGCGGATTGGATCCGTGATCTGAGGTTTATCCTCATTGTTGCACAGAAGAATTATGTCCTTGATGCACCGCTAGGTGACGGACCTATTGCAGGAGCAGATGGAGACGTTATGAACGTTTGGCTAGCTCAATATGATGACTACTTGATAATTTAGTGCACCATGCTTAACGGCTTAGAATCGGGACTTCAAAGACGTTTTGAACGTCATGGACCATATGAGATGTTCCAGGAGTTGAAGTTAATATTTCAAGCAAATACCCGAGTTGAGAGATATGAAGTCTCCAACAAAGTTCTATAGCAAAAAGATGGAGGAGAATCGCTCAACTAGTGAGCATGTGCTCAGATTGTCTGGGTACTACAATCGCTTGAATCAAGTGGGAGTTAATCTTCCAGATAAGATAGTGATTGACAGAATTCTCTAGTCACCATCACCAAGTTAGTAGAACTTCGTGATGAACTATAGTATGCAAGGGATGACGAAAAAGACTCCCGAGCTTTTCATGATGATGAAATCAATGAAGGTAGAAATCAAGAAAGAGCATCAAGTGTTGATGGTTGACAAGATCACTAGTTTCAAGAAAAGGGCAAAGGGAAGTAGGGGAACTTCAAAAAGAACAGCAAGCAAGTTGCTGCTCAAGTGAAGAAGCCCAAGTCTGATCCTAAGCCTGAGACTAAGTGCTTCTATTGCAAAGGGACTGGTCACTGGAAGCGGAACTACCCCAAGTGATTGGCAGATAAGAAGGATGGCAAAGTGAACATAAGTATATTTGATATACATGTTATTAATGTGTACTTTACTAATGTTTATAGCAACCCCTCAGTATTTGATACTAGTTCAGTTGCTAAGATTAGTAACTCGAAACGGGAGTTGCAGAATGAACAGAGACTAGTTAAGGGTGAAGTGACGATGTGTGTTGGAAGTGGTTCCAAGATTGATATGATCATCATCGCACACTCCCTATACTTTCGGGATTAGTGTTGAACCTGAATAAGTGTTATTTGGTGTTTGCGTTGAGCATGAATATGATTTGATCATGTTTATTGTAATACAGTTATTCATTTAAGAGAATAAATTGTTGTTCTGTTTATATGAATAAAACCTTATATGGTTACACACCCAATGAAAATAGTTCGTTGGATCTCGATCGTAGTGATACACATAATCATAATATTGAAACCAAAAGATGCAAAGTTAATAATGATAGTGCAACTTATTTGTAGCACTGCCGTTTAGGTCATATTGGTGTAAAGCGCATGAAGAAACTCCATGCTGATGGGCTTTTGGAATCACTTGATTATGAATCAGTTGATGCTTGAGAACCATGCCTCATGGGCAAGATGACTAAGACTCTGTTCTTCGGAACAATGGAGCGAGCAACAGATTTGTTGGAAATCATACATACTGATGTATGTGGTCCGATGAATATTGAGGCTCGCGACAGGTATCATTATTTTCTGATCTTCACAGATGATTTGAGCAGATATGAGTATATCTACTTGATGAAACATAAAGTCTGAAGCATTTGAAAAGTTCAAAGAATTTCAGAGTGAAGTGAAAAAAAATCATCGTAACAACAAAATAAAGTTTCTATGATCTGATCGTAGAGAAGAGTATTTGAGTTACGCGTTTGGCCTTCAGTTAAAAACAATGTGAAATAGTTTCACTACTCACGCCACATGGAACACCATAGTGTAATGGTGTGTCCGAACGTCATAACCGTACTTTATTAGATACAGTGCGATCTATGATGTCTCTTACCGATCTACCACTATCGTTTTGGGGTTATGCATTAGAGACAGCTGGATTCACGTTAAAAAAAAGCGGCACCATCTAAGTCCGTTGAGATGACACAATCTGAACTGTGGTTTAGCAAGAAACCAAAGTAGTCGTTTCTTAAAGTTTGGGGTTGTGATGCTTATGTGAAAAAGTTTCATCCTGATAAGCTCAAAACCAAATCGGAGAAATATGTCTTCATAGGATACCCAAAAGGAGACTGTTGGGTACACCTTCTATCACATATCCGAAGGCAAGATATTTGTTGCCGAGAATGGATCCTTTCCAGAAAAGGAGTTTCTCTCGAAAGAAGTGAGTGGGAGGAAAGTGGAAAACTTGATAAGGTAATTGTACCTTCTCCCTTATTGAAAAGTAGTACATCACAGAAACCAGTTTCTGTGACACCTGCACCAATTAGTGAGGAAGCTAATGATGATGATCATGTAACTTCAGATCAAGTTACTACCGAATCTCGTAGGTAAACCAGAGTGAGATCCGCACCAGAGTGGTACGGTAATCCTGTTCTGGAAGTCATGTTACTAGACCATGACGAACTTGCAAACTATGAGGAAGTGATGATGAGCCCAGATTCCGCGAAATGGTTTGAGGCCATGAAATCTGAGATATGATCCATGTATGAGAACAAAGTTTGGACTTTGCTTGACTTGCCCAATGATCAGCAAGCAATTGAGAATAAATGGATCTTCAAGAGGAAGACGGACGCTGATAGTAGTGTTACTATCTACAAAGCTAGAATTGTCGCAAAAGGTTTTCGACAAGTTCAAAGTGTTGACTACGATGAGAGTTTCTCACCCGTATCTATGCTTAAGTCTGTCCGAACCATGTTAGCAATTGCCGCATTTTATGAAATCTGGCAAATGGATAAACAAAACTGCATTCCTTAATGGATTTCTTAAAGAAGAGTTGTATATGATGCAACCAGTAGGTTTTGTCAATCCTAAAGGTGCTAACAAAATATGCAAGCTCCAGCGATTCATCTATGGACTGGTGCAAGCATCTCAGAGTTGGAATACACGCTTTGATAAGTTGATCAAAGCATATAGTTTTATACAGACTTGCGGTGAAGCCTGTATTTACAAGAAAGTGAGTGGGAGCACTACAGCATTTCTGATAAAGTATATGTGAATTGTTGATCGGAAATAATGTAGAATTATTCTGTAAAGCATAAAGGAGTGTTTGAAAGGAGTTTTTCAAAGAAAGACTTCGGTGAAGCTGCTTACATATTGAGCTCCAAGATCTATAGAGATAGATCAAGACGCTTGATAAGTTTTTTTTTCAGTGAGTACATACCTTGACAAGATTTTGAAGTAGTTCAAAAATGGAGCAGTCAAAGAAAGAGTTCTTGCCTGTAGTACAAGGTGTGAAGTTGAGTAAGACTCAAAGCCCGACCACGGCAGAAGATAGAAAGAGAATGAAAGTCATTCCCTATGCCTCAGCCATAGGTTCTATAAAGTATGCCATGTTGTGTACCAGATCTATTGTATACCCTACACTGATTTGGCAAGGGAGTACAATAGTGATCTAGGAGTAGATCACTGGACAACGGTCAGAATTATCCTTAGTGAAATAAGGATATGTTTCTCGATTATGGACGTGACAAAAGGCTCGTCGTAAAGGGTTACGCCGATGCAAGTTTTGACACTAATCTAGATGACTCTAAGTCTCGGTCTAGATACATATTGAAAGTGGGAGCAATTAGCTAGAGTAGCTCCATGCAGAGCATTGTTGACATAGAAATTTGCAAAATACATGTGGATCTGAATGTGGCAGACCCGTTGACTAAGATTCTCTCACAAGCAAAATATGATCACACCTTAGTACTCTTTGGGTGTTAATCGCATAGCGATGTGAACTAGATTACTGAATCTAGTAAACCCTTTGGGTATTGGTCACATGGCGATGTGAAATATGGGTGTTAATCACATGATGATGTGAACTATCGATGTTAATCACATGGTGATGTGATCTAGATTATTGACTCTAGTGCAAGTGGGAGACTGAAGGAAATATGCCCTAGAGGCAATAATAAAGTTATTATTTATTTCCTTGTATCATGATAAATGTTTATTATTCATGCTAGAATTGTATTAACCGGAAACATAATACATGTGTGAATACATAGACAAACAGAGTGTCGCCAGTATGCCTCTACTTGACTAGCTCGTTAATCAAAGATGGTTATGTTTCCTAACCATAGACAAAATAGTTGTTATTTGATTAACGAGGTCACATCATTAGTTGAATGATCTGATTGACATGACCCATTCCATTAGCTTAGCACCCGATCGTTTAGTATGTTGCTATTGCTTTCTTCATGACTTATACATGTTCCTATGACTATGAGATTATGCAACTCCCGTTTACCGGAGGAACACTTTGGGTACTACCAAACGTCACAACGTAACTGGGTGATTATAAAGGAGTACTACAGGTGTCTCCAAAGGTAGATGTTGGGTTGGCGTATTTCGAGATTAGGATTTGTCACTCCGATTGTCGGAGAGGTATCTCTGGGCCCTCTCGGTAATACACATCACATAAGCCTTGCAAGCATTGTGACTAATGAGTTAGTTGCGAGATGATGTATTACGGAACGAGTAAAGAGACTTGCCGGTAACGAGATTGAACTAGGTATTGGATACCGACGATCGAATCTCGGGCAAGTAACATACCGATGACAAAGGGAACAACGTATGTTGTTATGCGGTCTGACCGATAAAGATCTTCGTAGAATATGTAGGAGCCAATATGGGCATCCAGGTCCCGCTATTGGTTATTGACCGGAGACGTGTCTCGGTCATGTCTACATTGTTCTCGAACTGTAGGGTTCGCACGCTTAAGGTTTCGATGACAGTTATATTATGAGTTTATGAGTTTTGATGTACCGAAGGAGTTCGGAGTCCCGGATGAGATCGGGGACATGACGAGGAGTATCGAAATGGTCGAGACGTAAAGATCGATATATTGGACGACTATATTCGAACTTTGGAAAGGTTCCGAGTGATTCGGGTATTTTTCGGAGTACCGGAGAGTTACGGGAATTCGCCGGGGAGTATATGGGCCTTATTGGGCCATACGGGAATAGAGGAGAGAGGCCAAAAGGAAGGAGGCCTGCGCCCCCCCCCCCCCCTCTGGTCCGAATTGGACAAGGGGCACAGCCCCCTTTACATTATTCCTCTCCACCTCTTTCCCCTTCTCCTACTCCAACAAGGAAGGAGGGAGTCCTACTCCCGGTGGGAGTAGGACTCCCCTTGGCGCGCCTCCTCCTAGGCCGGCCGGCCCCTCCCCCTTGCTCCTTTATATACGGAGGCAGGGGGGTACCCCATGACACACAAGTTGATCCTTGGTGATCGTTCCTTAGCCGTGTGCGGTGCCCCCTGCCACCAAATTCCACCTTGATCATATTGTTGCAGTGCTTAGGCGAAGCCCTGCATCGGTAGTACATCAAGATCGTCACCACGCCGTCGTGCTGACGGAAGTCCTCCCTGAAGCTTTGCTGTATTGGAGCCCGGGGATCGTCATCGAGCTGTACGTGTGCTAAGAACTCGGAGGTGCCGGAGTAACAGTGCTTGGATCGGTCGGATCGGGAAGAAGACGTACGACTACTTCCTCTACGTTGTGTCAACGCTTCCGTTGCGATCTACAAGGGTACGTAGATCAGACTCTCCCCCTCGTTGCTATGCATCACCATGATCTTGCGTGTGCGTAGGAAATTTTTTGAAATTACTACGTTCCCCAACAGGTAGAACATCAAGATCGTCACCACGCCGTCGTGCTGACGGAACTCCTCCCCGACGCTTTGCTGGATCAAAGCCTGGGGATCGTCATCGAGCTGTACGTGTGCTAAGAACTCGGAGGTGCCGGAGTAACGGTGCTTGGATCGGTCGGATCGGGAAGACGTACGACTACTTCCTCTACGTTGTGTCAACGCTTCCGTTGCGATCTACAAGGGTACGTAGATCAGACTCTCCCCCTCGTTGCTATGCATCACCATGATCTTGCGTGTGCGTAGGAAATTTTTTGAAATTACTACGTTCCCCAACAGGTAGAACATCAAGATCGTCACCACGCCGTCGTGCTGACGGAACTCCTCCCCGACGCTTTGCTGGATCGAAGCCTGGGGATCGTCATCGAGCTGTACGTGTGCTAAGAACTCGGAGGTGCCGGAGTAACGGTGCTTGGATCGGTCGGATCGGGAAGACGTACGACTACTTCCTCTACGTTGTGTCAACGCTTCCGCAGTCGGTCTGCGTGGGTACGTAGACAACACTCTCCCCTCTCGTTGCTGTGCATCACCATGATCTTGCGTGTGCGTAGGAAATTTTTTGAAATTACTACATTCCCCAACGGTGGCATCCGAGCCTAGGTTTTATGATTTGATGTTATTTGCATGAGTAGAACACAAGTGAGTTGTGGGCGATATAAGTCATACTGCCTACCAGCATGTCATACTTTGGTTCGGCGGTATTGTTGGACGAGACGACCCGGACCAACATTACGCGTACGCTTACGCGAGACCGGTTCCCCCGACGTGCTTTGCACACAGGTGGCTTGCGGGCGACTGTCTCTCCAACTTTAGTTGAACCGAGTGTGGCTACGCCCGGTCCTTGCGAAGGTTAAAACGGAGTCTATTTGACAAACTATCGTTGTGGTTTTGATGCGTAGGTGAGATTGGTTTTTGCTTAAGCCCGTAGCAGCCACGTAAAACTTGCAACAACAAAGTAGAGGACGTCTAACTTGTTTTTGCAGGGCATGTTGTGATGTGATATGGTCAAGACATGATGCTAAATTTTATTGTATGAGATGATCATGTTTTGTAACCGAGTTATCGGCAACTGGCAGGAGCCATATGGTAGTCGCTTTATTGTATGCAATGCAATCGCGATGTAATGCTTTACTTTATCACTAAGCGGTAGCGATAGTCGTGGAAGCATAAGATTGGCGAGACGACAACGATGCTACGATGGAGATCAAGGTGTCGCGCCGGTGACGATGGTGATCATGACGGTGCTTCGGAGATGGAGATCACAGGCACAAGATGATGATGGCCATATCATATCACTTATATTGATTGCATGTGATGTTTATCTTTTATGCATCTTATCTTGCTTTGATTGACGGTAGCATTATAAGATGATCTCTCACTAAATTATCAAGAAGTGTTCTCCCTGAGTATGCACCGTTGCGAAAGTTCTTCGTGCTGAGACACCACGTGATGATCGGTTGTGATAGGCTCTACGTTCAAATACAACGGGTGCAAAATAGTTGCACACGCGGAATACTCAGGTTATACTTGACGAGCCAAGCATATACAGATATGGCCTCGGAACACGGAGACCGAAAGGTCGAGCATGAATCATATAGTAGATATGATCAACATAGTGATGTTCACCAATGAAACTACTCCATCTCACGTGATGATCGGACATGGTTTAGTTGATTTGGATCACGTGATCACTTAAAGGATTAGAGGGATGTCTATCTAAGTGGGAGTTCTTAAGTAATTTGATTAATTGAACTTAAACTTATCATGAACTTAGTACCTGATAGTATCTTGCTTGTTTATGTTTGATTGTAGATAGATGGCTCGTGCTGTTGTTCCGTTGAATTTTAATGCGTTCCTTGAGAAAGCAAAGTTGAAAGATAATGGTAGCAATTACACAGACTGGGTCCGTAACTTGAGGATTATCCTCATTGCTGCTCAGAAGAATTACGTCCTGGAAGCACCGCTGGGTGCCAGGCCTGCTGCTGGAGCAACACCAGATGTTATGAACGTCTGACAGAGCAAAGCTGATGACTACTCGATAGTTCAGTATGCCATGCTTTACGGCTTAGAATCGGGACTTCAACGACGTTTTGAACGTCATGGAGCATATGAGATGTTTCAGGAGTTGAAGTTAATATTTCAAGCAAATGCCCGGATTGAGAGATATGAAGTCTCCAATAAGTTCTATAGCTGCAAGATGGAGGAGAACAGTTCTGTTAGTGAGCATATACTCAAAATGTCTGGGGTATAATAATCACTTGATTCAGATGGGAGTTAATCTTCCAGATGATTGCGTCATTGACAGAATTCGCCAATCACTGCCACCAAGCTACAAGAGCTTCGTGATGAACTATAATATGCAAGGGATGAACAAGACTATTCCCGAGCTCTTCGCAATGCTGAAAGCTGCGGAGGTAGAAATCAAGAAGGAGCAGCAAGTGTTGATGGTTAACAAAACCACTAGTTTCAAGAAAAAGGGCAAAGGGAAGAAGAAGGGGAACTTCAAGAAGAACGGCAAGCAAGTTGCTGCTCAAGAGAAGAAACCCAAGTCTGGACCTAAGCCTGAAACTGAGTGCTTCTACTGCAAGCAGACTGGTCACTGAAAGCGGAACTGCCCCAAGTATTTGGCGGATAAGAAGGATGGCAAGGTGAACAAAGGTATATATGATATACATGTTATTGATGTTTACCTTACTAATGCTCGCAGTAGCACCTGGGTATTTGATACTGGTTCTGTTGCTAATATTTGCAACTCAAAACAGGGACTATGGATTAAGCGAAGATTGGCTAAGGACAAGGTGACGATGCGCGTGGGAAACGGTTCCAAAGTCGATGTGATCGCAGTCGGCACGCTACCTCTACATCTACCTTCGGGATTAGTATTAGACCTAAATAATTGTTATTTGGTGCCAGCGTTGAGCATGAACATTATATCTGGATCTTGTTTAATGCGAGATGGTTATTCATTTAAATCAGAGAATAATGGTTGTTCTATTTATATGAGTAATATCTTTTATGGTCATGCACCCTTGAAGAGTGGTCTATTCTTGTTGAATCTCGATAGTAGTGATACACATATTCATAATGTAGAAGCCAAAAGATGCAGAGTTGATAATGATGGTGCAACTTATTTGTGGCACTGCCGTTTAGGTCATATCGGTGTAAAGCGCATGAAGAAACTCCATACTGATGGACTTTTGGAACCACTTGATTATGAATCACTTGGTACTTGCGAACCGTGCCTCATGGGCAAGATGACTAAAACACCGTTCTCCGGTACTATGGAGAGAGCAACAGATTTGTTGGAAATCATACATACAGATGTATGTGGTCCGATGAATGTTGAGGCTCGTGGCGGATATCGTTATTTTCTCACCTTCACAAATGACTTAAGCAGATATGGGTATATCTACTTAATGAAACATAAGTCTGAAACGTTTGAAAAGTTCAAAGAATTTCAGAGTGAAGTTGAAAATCATCGTAACAAGAAAATAAAGTTTCTACGATCCGATCGTGGAGGAGAATATTTGAGTTACGAGTTTGGTGTACATTTGAAAAATTGTGGAATAGTTTCGCAACTCACGCCACCCGGAACACCACAGCGTAATGGTGTGTCTGAATGTCGTAATCGTACTTTACTAGATATGATGCGATCTATGATGTCTCTTACTGATTTACCGCTATCGTTTTGGGGATACGCTCTAGAGACGGCCGCATTCATGTTAAATAGGGCACCATCAAAATCCGTTGAGACGATGCCTTATGAACTATGGTTTGGCAAGAAACCAAAGTTGTCGTTTCTTAAAGTTTGGGGCTGCGATGCTTATGTGAAAAAGCTTCAACCTGATAAGCTTGAACCCAAATCGGAGAAATGTGTCTTCATAGGATATCCAAAGGAAACTATTGGATACACCTTCTATCACAGATCCGAAGGCAAGACTTTTGTTGCTAAATTCGGAAAATTTCTTGAGAAGGAGTTTCTCTCGAAAGAAGTGAGTGGGAGGAAAGTAGAACTTGACGAGGTACCTGTACCTGCTCCCTTGTTGGAAAGTAGTACATCACAGAAAACTGTTTCTGCGACACCTACACCAATAAGTGAGGAAGTTAATGATAATGATCATGAAACTTTAGAACAAGATACTACTGAACCTCGTAGATCAACTAGAGTAAGATCCGCGCCAGAGTGGTACGGTAATCCAGTTCTGGAAGTCATGCTACTAGATCATGATGAACCTACGAACTATGAAGAAGCGATGGTGAGCCCAGATTCCGCAAAGTGGCTTGAAGCCATGAAAACTGAGATGGAATCCATGTATGAGAACAAAGTATGGACTTTGGTTGACTTGCCCGATGATCGGCAAGCAATTGAGAATAAATGGATCTTCAAGAAAAAGACTGACGCTAACGGTAATGTTACAGTCTATAAAGCTCGACTTGTCGCAAAAGGTTTTCGACAAGTTCAAGGGGTTGACTACGATGAGACCTTCTCACCCGTAGCGATGCTTAAGTCTGTCCGAATCATGTTAGCAATTGCCGCGTTTTATGATTATGAAATTTTGCAGATGGATGTCAAAACTGCATTCCTGAATGGATTTCTGGAAGAAGAGTTGTATATGATGCAACCGGAAGGTTTTGTCGATCCAAAGGGTGCTAACAAAGTGTGCAAGCTCCAGCGATCCATTTATGGACTGGTGCAAGACTCTCGGAGTTGGAATAAATGCTTTGATAGTGTGATCAAAGCATTTGGTTTTATACAGACTTTCGGAGAAGCCTATATTTACAAGAAAGTGAGTGGGAGCTCTGTAGCATTTCTGATATTATATGTGGATGACATATTGCTGATTGGAAATGATATAGAATTTCTGGATAGCATAAAGGGATACTTGAATAAGAGTTTTTCAATGAAAGACCTCGGTGAAGCTGCTTACATATTAGGCATAAAGATCTATAGAGATAGATCAAGACGCTTAATTGGACTTTCACAAAGCACATACCTTGACAAGATTTTGAAGAAGTTCAAAATGGATCAAGCAAAGAAAGGGTCTTGCCTGTGTTACAAGGTGTGAAGTTGAGTCAGACTCAATGCCCGACCACTGCAGAAGATAGAGAGAAAATGAAAGATGTTCCCTATGCTTCAGCCATAGGCTCTATCATGTATGCAATGCTGTGTACCAGACCTGATGTGTGCCTTGCTATAAGTTTAGAAGGGAGGTACCAAAGTAATCCAGGAGTGGATCACTGGACAGCGGTCAAGAACATCCTGAAATACCTGAAAAGGACTAAGGATATGTTTCTCGTATATGGAGGTGACAAAGAGCTCACCGTAAAAGGTTACGTTGATGCAAGCTTTGACACTGATCCGGACGATTCTAAATCGCAAACCGGATACGTGTTTACATTAAACGGTGGAGCTGTCAGTTGGTGCAGTCCTAAACAAAGCGTCGTAGCGGGATCTACATGTGAAGCGGAGTACATAGCTGCTTCGGAAGCAGCGAACGAAGAAGTCTGGATGAAGGAGTTCATATCCGATCTAGGTGTCATACCTAGTGCATCGGGTCCAATGAAAATCTTTTGTGACAATACTGGTGCAATTGCCTTGGCAAAGGAATCCAGATTTCATAAGAGGACCAAGCACATCAAGAGACGCTTCAATTCCATCCGGGATCTAGTCCAGGTGGGAGACATAGAGATTTGCAAGATACATACGGATCTGAATGTTGTAGACCCGTTGACTAAGCCTCTTCCACGAGCAAAACATGATCAGCACCAAGGCTCCATGGGTGATAGAATCATTACTGTGTAATCTAGATTATTGACTCTAGTGCAAGTGGGAGACTGAAGGAAATATGCCCTAGAGGCAATAATAAAGTTATTATTTATTTCCTTATATCATGGTAAATGTTTATTATTCATGCTAGAATTGTATTAACCGGAAACATAATACATGTGTGAATACATAGACAAACTTAGTGTCACTAGTATGCCTCTACTTGACTAGCTCGTTAATCAATGATGGTTATGTTTCCTAACCATGAACAAGGTGTTGTTATTTGATTAACGAGGTCACATCATTAGTTGAATGATCTGATTGACATGACCCATTTCATTAGCTTAGCACCCGATCGTTTAGTATGTTACTATTGCTTTCTTGATGACTTATACATGTTCCTATGACTATGAGATTATGCAACTCCCGTTTACCGGAGGAACACTTTGTGTGCTACCAAACGTCACAACGTAACTGGGTGATTATAAAGGAGCTCTACATGTGTCTCCAAAGGTAGATGTTGGGTTGGCGTATTTCGAGAATAGGATTTGTCACTCCGATTGTCGGAGAGGTATCTCTGGGCCCTCTCGGTAATGCACATCACATAAGCCTTGCAAGCATTGCGACTAATGAGTTAGTTGCGAGATGATGTATTACGCAACGAGTAAAGAGACTTGCCGGTAACGAGATTGAACTAGGTATTGGATACCGACGATCGAATCTCGGGAAAGTAACATACCGATGACAAAGGGAACAACGTATGTTGTTATGCGGTCTGACCGATAAAGATCTTCGTAGAATATGTAGGAGCCAATATGGGCATCCAGGTCCCGCTATTGGTTATTGACCGGAGATGTGTCTCAGTCATGTCTACATTGTTCTCGAACCGTAGGGTCCGCATGCTTAACGTTACGATGACAGTTATTATGAGTTTATGCATTTTGATGTACCGAAGTTAGTTCGGAGTCCCGGATGTGATCATGGACATGATGAGGAGTCTCGAAATGGTCAAGACATAAAGATTGATATATTGGAAGCCTATATTTGGATATCGGAAGTGTTCCGGTTGAAATCGGGATTTTATCGGAGTACCGGGAGGTTACCGGAACCCCTCGGGAGCCATATGGGCCTTAATGGGCTTTAGTGGAAAGGAGAAAGGGGCAGCCCAAGGTGGCCGCGCGCCTCCCCCCTCCCCTAGTCCTATTAGGACTAGGAGAGGTGGCCGGCCCCCCTCTCTCTCTTTCCCCCTCGGGGAATCCTAGTCCAACTAGGATTGGGGGGGGGGATCCTACTCCCGGTAGGAGTAGGACTCCTCCTGCGCCCTCCTCCTGGCCGGCGGCCCCCTCCCCCTTGGCTCCTTTATATACGGAGGCAGGGGGTGTTGGGGAACGTAGAAGAAATTCAAAATTTTCTACGCATCACCAAGATCATCCTTTACCAAGTATATAGATGCATTAATTAAATAAGAGATATTGTGATATCCCAACAAGTAAGCAATGTTCCAACAAGGAACTATCTCCATGTTCCAACAAGGAACAAACTTCAATCTTCACCTGCAACTAACAACGCTATAAGAGGGGCTGAGCAAAGCGGTAACATAGCCAAACAACGGTTTGCTAGGACAAGGTGGGTTAGAGGCTTGACATGGCCAATGGGAGGCTGACAAGCAAAAGGTAGGCGTCGTAGCATTGGCATAGCAAAAGAGCGAGCAATCTAGCATAGCAAAGATAGTAGTGATTTCGAGGGTATGATCATCTTGCCTGAGATCCCGCAAGGAAGAAGAACGAGTCCATGAAGAAGACAAGCGGACGTAGTCGAACGGATCCTCACAAACGCAACGTTATCAGAACCAACCCGAAGAAGCAACACCGGAAAGGAGCAAACAACATAGTAAACAACCAACACATGAACATGGCACGGTGTGCAAACAAGTATGATGCATGTCCAGTTTAAAATGTATGGCATGGCAAAGAGCACAAACAATCCTACAAATTAAGTGGAGATCAATTGCAGACGAAACACCACATGACTTATTTAGTTCTCTCTCGGTTATGTACCCAACAATATGTTGATTAACATGGCAAGAGGTGAAGCACAACAAACTACCTATCTAGGCAAGTTTAAATGAGGCCGGAAGCAACGAACAACAATTCCGGAAAATCCTCATATGCATAATTTAAGGTTTGGTACTGTTCTGCACTAAACATAATTTTAGAGTTATTAAACATGCAAAGTGAAGCCACCATGTTAAACTAGGCATTTTTCTACCCCATTTACATATAAGGATTGTTAGATTCGGAGCTACGGTTAATTAGATATGAATTAAATCATTTTAGCATGGCATAGGAGCAAAATAATGTAAACATCATTTTAAACATTTTAACCATGGATGAAAGTGACATATTATTAAACTAGACAAAATTCTGAGCAAGTTTCATATATTAAGTTTTTCAAACCGATGCACAGTTGTGGAATTATTAAATGCATGATGTATGAGGGCTTTTCTGTAAAACTGCAATCTTGCGGATAATAGTCAAAAACGTTTTGCGGAAAAAAATAGGTCCCGGAGCGAATCTGGCCGGCCCATAAGTGCACAGGAGCGGGGTTGGGCGCGTCCTCACCTCGCTGGGCCGGATCTGGCCAGCGGCTGGGCCTCACCGCGCGGTTCAGTGGAGGTGGGCTTGCGGGCAGGCCGCGGAGGAGGCTGGGCTGGGCCTTGGGGCGCTGGAGGGAGGAGGCAGGCTGGGCCTTGGGGCGCTGGAGGGAGGCAGCCCACGCGCGGTGTGGAGGTCAACGCGGACGAGCAGGCGCGCTCTCTGCTCGACTAAAACACAGCCAACCCTCGCGGTTACACGGATGGTTGCGGACATGTGCGTGGTCATGTTGTTCATGACGTTTGTGACCCGTCGTGGCACACGGCATGACACATGTACTGGACTGGAAGCACAGACGTATGTGCCAAGAGGGAACATTCCTGTGGCCCGACGAGGACGTCGCTTCCTCTTAGTGGGGGTGTATGTGATGGCCTGGCTTATTAGGGATGATAGACTACTCATATCAATAAGGAATTCCTTCTTTTCCGGGAGCCCATTCGGACAGAACTCCAAAGTTAAACGTGCTCAGCTTGGAGTAGTGCCAGGATGGGTGACCGACCGGGAATTTGCTCCCGGGTGCGCATGAGTGAGGACAAAGTGCGCAAAAAAGACTAGTATTGATCTATGGGGCCAGTCTAGATCCCGCCAGGAGTAACGACCACCGGCGAGTGTGTCCGGGGCGTTACAGATACATCACAGGGAGATCACACTAGGTCACCATGGAGGTCACATGAGTTTATTATCACCCTCTCAGCGTCGCTTTCATCACCCGAAGGTGAGTTCACCTTTTGACAGAGCCATCTGTTTCTCCGACGTGGTGCCGTCTTTCTTGTGGATCTTCATGGCGAACTACTACAAAAAAAATGATTCTCATAGTTTCTGCAATTCCTAGGCCAGATAGGTTGTAATTACACAAAATCACTTATCAAGAAATATTCTGCCACGTCTTGATTTGAATAAACTTCAAGAATGAAACACAACGCTCACCTGCATATCGACCACTGGTGGTATCCAGGAACTTTCAACCTGGGCAATAAGAAATGCAACCTCACCTAGCAAACTTATACAAATTCATTAAAATTTAGTTGTCTGGAGAAGACAATAATGTTCGCACGGAGGAAAAACTGGGTATGTAGGTAATTATTATTTATTTTTCTTTGTTTATGAACCATGGTGTTGAAGGTTCAAAGGGGCTTAATCACTATCCCGGCACCATTTACTATTACAGTATTTTATTTTGCCCTTTTTGTCTAAATTCTCCCTCATAGCATCTTTACTGCCTGAAATCGTAGCACCAACTATTTTACTTTGTCTATGAACCACAGTGGTGAAGGTTCAAAGGTCGTTAATCATTATCCATGCAACATTTTCTTATAATATGTCGAATGATAAGGGAAAAAGCTACCTGTATTCTCTAACAAATTGTGGAGACATAATGTCTTAATTGATGATTTGAAGCTGACCATCTTGTAATCTTAATTGTTGTTGTGGAACAGTCATACAGAATGTTCATATGTGAAGCGTCCACCCAATCAGCTACAATGCTTCCCACAGCCGGTACCATGACAGCATTGAAGCCACAGGAGCATGTGGGAACATCAAATGGTATTACCCTTTCACACGGCGTTTCTACCATTGAAGTATGGTCATCTATACATCTAGATTTATTAAGTCTAACCATGTACTAGGTATATTGCTTCAATGTGAGTCTTGGATTTAACAAATTACACACTGGGCCATGCAGAAAACCCTACAGCACCTCAAGGAGCACCGAGTGGTGCTGAACATATTGCTTCCCATGCAAGCGTTAAAGAAGACAAAAATCAACAAAGACGGAACCATGATAAAGCAAGGAGAGATAGCCTAATACCCGAGCAAAGGGAAGAAGTGAATGCACGTCGAAGAGCATCTAGAAAAAATAAAACTATTGAAGATAGGAATGCAAGCCAAAGGGCTGTCAGACAAATTCTGACAACCAAGGAGAGGCAAGAGATGAATGCCCGTAGAAGGGCAGCGAGTAAAAATATACCAGTTGAGCAGAGGCAAGAGATGAACGCCCGTCGAAGAGCACGCAGGCAGAGCATACCACCGGATGAGAGGAAGGCATTGCAGGCCCAGCGAAACGCGGACCTTGCAGCTAAGCGGAAGACCCCGTGCGCTGAATGCATCGCAATGCCTTGCCCATATGCATATCTCTAATGCGTCACCATGTGCTGTTACTGAAGTTCTCATGTGTCTAGTCTATATTTGCCAGTTACTTGTTAATCATGCTTTCCAGAATTTAGCGTGCGATTGCTATTCTATCAGTCCTCTATGGAGGCAATTATCAAATGAAAGTTATACATATGTACTTGCAGATAAAGTTATGTCTAGCATAGTCTGTCCGAAAGTTCATGAGCTACGACTTAAATGGGTTCCTGAGCTATGACTTAAATGGGTTGCAAATTATTATCCTATACCTAAATCAGAGGCCCGTAGTTCTGAACTAACTCTCCTATACCTAAGTCAATGGCCCATAGTTCTAAGCTAATTGTTCTGCACCAATTTCCAACTGTACAACTCAGATCTGCAGCAACTGATCATTGGGAGCTCTACCTCTACTATGATGACCGAGAAAATCAAGTCTTCTTCCATGAACCGAAGCCAACTTAATCAAATTGTTATGAACTATTTAAATTTATAGCTCAGTCCACTTTTCCTACCCATCATCACCGCACGTGCTTGCAGCAGATTGAGCGACAAGAGGACTGGTCGCCCCAGAACAAGATTCCTCACATTCGCTCGTTAAGATACTCGATTTGTTATATAAAAAGTTCTATCCATTGTAGTGAAGCCAATTTAATCAATTTATAGTTGACACTGATTTTCTTGTTATTGGCCATGGCTTGAATCGTGATCAAATTATCCCTATGCACTAAAGTCAATTTAATCAATTTCATAGTTGACAAACACTAATTTTTTAATTTTTACTATAACTTGTTATTGGCCATGGATTGAATAGAATAACTATCATATTATCTCTAGGCCCACAAGCATAGTTCATGCTCCTAGGAAACAAGCAAAAACTGAAGCTCACGAGAGGAACAAAGAAAAATGAGAATTTACCTGTGTGGTTCTATCATGTCTCATGTGGAGGTACATCTGAATGTCCTTGCGAGTGAAAGAAGGCACCGCGGGAGCACTCCATCGGGAGCCTGCAGAGTCCGGGTCTGCCGCCTCCGACTATGTGCAGATGTACCAGGACGTACACTAATATGAAAATGCTTGTGTCTAACTAGACAATAAATAATCCAGCAACAATCATTATTAGCAAAATTCAAGCTAGGAAGGAACATGACAGAGAGGCAAAAGTAACTTTTCAAAAGAAAAAAAAGGATATTGTGAGGTTAAATAGATTTCACATTGAAAGCCACATTAAGAAGATCTACCTTATGAGGATTTCACACATGTGCATTTCAATGATATAATAAAGAAATTTCACATATGTGCATTTCACATTGATAGGCCCATCTATCTTATGAGGATGGATTTCAAAAATTGCATAGGTTGGTCTGGAGAGAGAAATGGCGAGGAAAACGTGAAGTAACCAAAGTATCAAGAAGTATTGTGAGTACCCCTAGGTATGAACATCTCCAGGCCTTTCTCTTCTATCTAAAGCTGTAAGAATTATTAGATTATGCTTATGCTTCACAAACTTATTACTCTTCTGACCTTGGGCTCTTCATTTCCGCGACAACCTATCCTGGATTATTTTCATATTTAACTAACATCCATTGACAGTACAAAATCTGAAATCTAAAGGGTCCATTGCAGTAGTTGAACTATTAAATCTAAGATTAGCTGATTAGGGACTAACTGATTTAATTTTGATGTTGATTTCGGGCATTAAAGTTTAGCTTCTACCAATGATGAAAAAAATGTCTAGCAAATACAAACCCAATTTACATTGATGACACTAATCCCGGTTTAGTTCCTGGAACACTTGAGCATTCTGTTCTTATCAATTTTATAAGCTACCTTGACCTTTACATTCCCCAATAGTTTTTAGTTAAGTGCATCTGTTCTTCCCCAATAGAAAAAAAGGAGACACAGAACAGACAAAACAAAAACAAATGGATGCAGAAAAAAACACTTAAAAAAGACTAGCCGTCATTCAGTACGAGCAAAAGTCAAACACCTTTGGTATCCTGCCCGTTACTCTGCCAGAAATCACATACTTGATGATGCCAGTAAGTATACAATCATACACAAGCGCATAGAAATCAAAACCACTTGTGTGCTTTGAATCAACAAGCAAGGTCAAAAACTCAGTGTGAATCTGATCCCTGGAAGATGGAAAAAGGAAGCACGACATTGCGATCACCACTTTCCTTCCTCACTGAGGAAATCAGAAGATATGAGCATGTCTCCAAAGAAAGTATTGTTTGGCATCTTCGTCAAGCTGAACCGAGGCAAAATGAAGTTCCTCACACTATCCTTGTCTTGTGTCGCTAAATCACCACAGTTTGGCAGGCCCAGCACACAATGAACTGAATCCTTTGAGATAGAAATGATCTTCTTATTAGCAACAATGATTTGAGATGACATTGTGTCTACACATTCGGCAATCCAGCGGACAAATCTTTATGGGATATCAGTTTTCTTAAATTTCAGAAGAGGCTCGAACCCGTATTCTGAGATCATATCCTTCCAACCACTGGACATACGCCTCAAGATATCTGCAAAGTATTTTGTGGAAAACACACTGAACACATGCCTCCCTGCCCCCATAACCTTTTGCCTCTTATCCTGCTGAAAGGCAATAATCATGAGTGGAATGTCAGGTGTAACTAACATAAAAAGAATGAAAGCGAAGAGGAAAAAAGGACCAAAGAAGAGGACAAAAAAGTGTAATACCTCAGTTTCGAGGTCGACATTCTTGCAGAATTTTGAAAAATCTTGAGTGATTTGATTGCCTGTTAGATGACATATGAAAAAGATGTTTATACCAGATAATTTCGCAATGGAAAGAAAAAAGAGATTAAAAAATATGTGCATACCATAGGTCTAGAAAAAAAATAGAAAAGAAGAGAAAGCACATGAGAGAAAGAGATGGATACCTCCTTTCTAAAAAAACCAAATAAAGCATCTTCTAATAACTTCTTCCTCGTCGAAACAGATTCTTCATCACTAGATGCAATGCTCTCATCGCAACTCTCAGTGTTTCGCGAAACGTCATCAGGGTCGTAGTTGGGTTCATGGCATCCACTCATTGATCTCTGCCCCCCAAGAATCCCCAACCCTGCTGTTGAAAAAGTAAAAAAAAATGGAAGCAAATTGAAAAACTCCACATAGCTGACAAGAGAAAAGGCTACAAGATGTAAAATATGTTGAAAAAACACGGATGGGTATTTCCCCCATTTTGCAAACATAGCTTCAGCAGCCGCCGCCTCGGTGCAAAAAAAAATTTGTTAGATGGACAGTGCCGTTTTCATCGAGTATGTATGAGGAACTTTCCCCTTGGACATTGCTTTACAAAATCAGAAAATAAATGCCGGCATGGTGCGCGCTGATCATTGTTACTCGAGAATTAATGACTTGGTAAAACTAGCTAACTATCCTACCCTAAACGTTAACTGAAGAAAGCGACACCTACTGGAACCTAAAAAAGACACTTACTGAAGATGTTCCCTACATGCTGGATTCTCTCTCTTCCCATCCCCACCCCCACCCCCACCTCCATCACTAAAATGTTGCATGTTACACAATCTGCACCTTAATTTCGAAACCTCAGTCTAAGAGAAACACTGAATAAACTTACACCTTCCACGAAAACTACAACCATAACTGAATAAAATGACACCTAACACTGAAACGGCTGAAAGAGAGAGAGATGCCTGGCTGTTCAGAAATCACGGAAACGCTAAGAACAAAATACAACACTACGAACTACTACCAAAATCCTGAACAACTACGTACAAAGTACTAACAAAACTGAATGGCACATCTGCCCAACACATACATGCACACAAAACCGCCCATACGCTAGGCCCAACCCACTTTGTGTGTGGATCCTTAGTACATATAAGTATACTCATATCAATTTCCATCACCAAAACGTCCATAATCTGAAGAAAAAAAGGGGAAACATGCTGAGGGCAAATCCCCCAATTTTTTGTATCCGCGAAATCGAGCGGCATAAAAGTATCTGCTGAACTAATAACCCGGACATTACTATGATTTTCATCAAATTAGTCTGAAACACGATGAAAAAACAACCCCTGCACATCAAGGGATCTGCGCGCATGGCGCGCGGGGATAAACACAGAGCTGCACGACTGGCATAACTAGAAATCAGAGTTGTAGAGAGGGGAAAGGGATAAGGATAACTAGCCATACCTCCCGCGCGAACGGCGCCGACGAACGGTTGCGACATCACCGGCGAAACCCTGCTGGTGGCGGGACTAGCAAAAAATCTTCGCCGCCCTCCTCTCAGTACCTCCCTCTCTCCTTCCCCCTGCTCCTCCATGACAGCGGCTCCCCTTCACAGGGTTGTGCTGTGGCAGCTTCACGCGCTCCATGACCTCCAGCTAACCCCTTGCTGCTACTCCCGGACGGCGGTGACCCCCCTCCACCGCCACCGCCTCCGCCTCTCCTCCCCTTCCCTTCTCTCTCTGATACAAAATGATTTCTGGGCCGCCGACCACCACCCAAAAAATAATTAAAAATCGTGTGGGTGAAAACAGATTGTAAGATTGTTTTTAAAAAACGAATCTGGGTGTGGGTGCGGAGCAATATAGCCTGACCACCCGAAGAGAGAAACAACTGAGAACCGACACGCGCCACACAGGTATAGAAGGCAACGAGCGAATAAACCAAAGAGAAAAGTCTGGAAAAAAAAACCTTCACGAACTCTTAATTCTAAATTAGGACCCTGTATTTATCAATCCTGATCAATCCCGTCTTTAGACCTGTTTGTCACACCAGGAAAAGGGTCAATCCCGAACGGGATGCTCACGTGTCATCTACATCTTCTTCTTCACTCTTACTCTCTCTCTCTCTCACTCGCATGCCCTTGCAAGTCTAAGAATATGCGGACAACATTACTAACTTGTCGCAGACTCGCAGATAATAACTATGTTACTTAGTAGTGGTTGTCTCTCCATGGCATGGGAAAAAAGAGATTAGCATGCTTGACTTTGTAAATATTCATGGCGTACATGTTTGGGCCCTTCAAGTGGGGAGAAGATGTGTGTGACAAGTGGCCCCGCTTAGTCGGTGAGAGAAGTTACGATCCATTAGGGATTATCTGTTTCTCAGCGCCCCAAACTAGTCTACATTAGTAGAAGTTCGGGATTGACTGGGATCGATAAGTACGGAGTGCTAATTTCAGGGATTGAAATTTCATGGTTTAATTCAAACGGGCTCTACGAGTTTAAGGTCTTTTTATTAGATTTTTCTCTAAACGAAACAGCGCTACGATTTGTGCAGATCCGACAGTCACAAAAAAGGCCTGAAAAATTGAAAATAAATGATTGAAAATTAGAAAAAAATGTTTTTTTATACATGTGAAATTTGACATGCATTATGTTTATAGATGCAACCACACAAAACTAAAAAGGCCCGTGGCAACGCACGGGCATTCTACTAGTAGATGGCTAATACACCAATACAATCTCAAATATTTACAATTGCTTGACTTTCCTATTTCTTTGTCTTTTCGTGCATAAATAGCTAAAGTTGCCATGTGCACATGGTGAGAAGAATGAAGATTCTTGAAAAATTTGTCCGAGGAACAGATTTAGGATGCTTTGACCTGCAACCGATGTGAAGTTAGTTGCATAGAAAATCGTAATATTTGTACCCATGTCTACCATCATTGTTGGACCTCTGCCTAAACTTCTCAACATTGTGCTGGTTAGAAAATACATACGATGGTGTCCTGCAAAAAAAATGAGAAGTGAAAATATATATGCCGTCTATATATTATTAAAATTTATAACCTCCAATAGGCCAGTTGCGAGGAGTTTTGTTATTGACAAAAAATAAAAAAAGGGAAATCGTGTTAACAATTACCACGTGATTTCTGCCATGCTGCCTTTTACAAAAGCACACACCTTCGTATCCTGCAACAATATTCATGAAGTAATAATGTATATTTCTAACTACCAAGCTGTTAGTAGTCGGCTTATCATGAGAAATGGTTATTCTGATAGCTTAGTAGCAATATATTGCATGCAATCGCTTCACAGCTTGCTAAGGCAATCCAATTCTGCGAGTCAACTGATAGAACGTGACAATGATCGACTCAGTCCCACGGGTACGCTCGTGCATCTGCGGTTTGTGCACATAGCAACTCCCTGGAAATTCAAAAAAAAAAACTTAACCTTTGTATGTAGGGACACACAAAGGATTAGTAACAGAAATATTAACCATTTAGAATTGTAATATATTGGTGGGAAAAGCTAAAGAAGATATGAGTTGGAAGGAGGCATTCATGGGACGTATGTGACTTGAGAGAAGGGATACCAGACACCAAGCAGGCTGGTACTTAGTTCTTAGCAGACTAATATGTAAAACTTTGTTGGCATAAGATGCTAACGTGTATAGATGTTGCAGAAAAGATAATTTGAAAATTTATGCTCAGTTTTTCGTTCCATAGCCGCATCCTATTCACATGTATCATAGGTTCAGAGCAAACATCCAACCATCCATATTTGCATCCGCTAATTCCATCC
The DNA here is from genome assembly GCA_034509565.1 of Triticum monococcum. Taxonomy (NCBI): domain Eukaryota; kingdom Viridiplantae; phylum Streptophyta; class Magnoliopsida; order Poales; family Poaceae; genus Triticum; species Triticum monococcum. Next base: position 21,698,449 of record CM067842.1, on the reverse strand, counting down.
ATTCATCATCATCTAACACGCACTATTTTTATAAACTAAACCTGATGATCCGTTTGGGTATAGGTATATGGCTGATCGACATGGAGAAGGGCATGGCTATGTTACACGTATGAGTAGTTTGATAGGGGCGCACAGGTAGAATTCAAGCGGCAGGAGAAGAGTAGGGAGGAGCTAGCGGCTCCACTACCACGCAAGATGCCTGGGCATGAAAAAACTTTCAATAGCCTGCTGCTAAGGTTACCGGCGACAAAATCAAATGTTGTTAAGCAAGTAAACAGCACAACAACCAATCCTCCATAGATCTTTTGCTCGGCAGCCTCGTGGACGGCAATGACCATATAATCTGCTTCCAACAGTTTTTGGTACACAGTTCTTTTGCTCGGCAGCCTCGTCCACAGCGACGACCATCTAATCTGCTTCCAACAGTCTTTAGCACACAGTTCTTTTGCTCGGCAGCCTCGTCGACAGCGATGTCCATCTAATCTGCTTCCAACAGTCATTGCTGCACCCGCACCTCCTTGGTTGTATCAAGCCATGGACCATCTTTAGGCAATTGATGAGCAGTCCTGAAATAGATGATGGATTACTGTGTCGCCAGAACTTCAAAGCTGATTAGTTTCAAGATTTCTAATGCAGGAGAAGAAAACGATCACATGCAGCAGTAGAGAATGGATTGGATCATGCACACTTTCTTTCAGATTGATTCTGGCATGGACGGAAGACTGAACTTAAGGACCTACCAATGGATAGACGCGTCGAGATGTGGATCCATGGAGGGCGAGGAAGAGCGGCAATGTGCTCAACAACTGTAGCGTTGTCCTCTCTACCTCATCCTAATCACCAAATTTGATCGCGTTGATGGAGAAATCGTCGGGGTCCGATCTGGCTGTTCTGGCCGTCCGCTGCAGCCATGGACTGCTCCAAAACCTTCAAATAGGCCCCTTCATGTTTGGTAGAGAGAGAGAGAGAGAGAGAGAGAGAGAGAGAGAGAGAACGGAGAAGAGGAAGAGGCTGGATTTGTTGTCCATAGGAGAGAGATCGATTATGTAGAATAGGAAGAGTCCGTGAAGGGGATAGGAAGATGGCATGCAGAAGGAAGAGATCGTGGAATACAAATTACATACAGATTATATTTTTCTAGTTTTTTTCTATCAAAGAGATAGAGATTATTTTTTTTCCTGTCAAAGAGATTGAGGAAGCTTTAAATAGGGGAGTACATGGTTTGATCTAGGCGAAGTATCAAGTGAAAACCCCTATTTAGTAAAAACTGAAAACTATTGTCGTACGCCATCTGATCAAAGATGTACGGTGCCCAACAAATGTGGGAATCTAACTAGCCACTTAGTCACAGCTTTACAGCTAACCCCCTGCACTTACGTCCTAGTCTGGTAACGATTCAAAAAAAACACAAATCAATCCGTGCGAGAGAGACATGGAGGCGGCGGCAATTCGACGGCGACAGACTGCAGCGCCGCTCCTCTGTCGACGGCGACTCGGAGCCCGCGGCCCCGGCGCGACCGCTAATCGGCAGTGCCTACACACGCTGGTGGCGGCGGCGGTAGCCCCACGCAACGGCGACCTGACGGCCACCGTGATGGTCCCGTGCCACGGCGATCTCGGCGGCCCAGCCTTCCTGGCGCTGCCCCCAGGCGAACTGGTACTGGCCCATGCGAGGGGTGAACGGCGACTTCGGCAGCCCAGCCTTCCTCAGCGGCCCAGCCTTCCCGGCGGCTTGCCCTTCAAAGCTGTTGTTTCTGTAACTGAATGATGAATGGTGTTTTGCTGTAACTGAATGAATGGGATGTATAGTACAGAGAAATCCTTGTTGTTTTGCTGCACCGTGAACTACTCCCTCCGCCGGCCACGAAGAGCCCCACGCCAGCCACGATGCGTCCTCCGCCGGCCACGAGGGGCCCTCCGCTGGCCGTGAACTATCTCCCTCCGCCGGCCATGTTCCCTGTCGACGCATCGGTGCCGCCTCTCCAGGACCTCGCTCCTCCTCGTACTGTGCCATGCCTCAACCTCGTCTTAGCCCTGCACAGGTAAGCAACAGCTGCTTCGGTTACTGATTGTACTAATATGGGGTCGGTCTTATTGCCACAACATCCTCATATCCCTCCACCTGATGGTAGAACAAGCACTACCTGAATCATGTTAACCTGAATGTCACAGTTGTCTTTCTTCAGTTGTACTTTTGAAGTATCTGGTTTGGTCTTTCTTGTTTGCATCTTCGTCGGTGTACTGTAGCATGTACATCAGTTGCCGGCAGTAGAATATGTAAACTGGACTTGTAAATCCTACTTGAGAGCAGTAGAGTAAATTCCAAAAACAAAAAATATGGGATGAGTTCCCAAATTAAAAAGGGGATGGAGAAGGGAAGAGAAATAAGAATGGAGAGGGGAAGAAAAATGTGGGAGGACCGAAAAAGCCTCGCACCTGCAGGACATGTAACCAGGTTGGCTTCCATGCCAGTCGTAGTTGCCCCCAAAAGAATCAACAATAATAAAGGTAGTTATCATACACACAAAATAGCTATATTATTTCATAATTTGTATGTTCATTCTGACTGTTTTTTTATGTTTATCTGCAGGTTCCTTAATTTCGATTCGAGGCAACCACATGTTTTTATTTTGGGCAGTACAAGATTGAAGTCGAAGCCTCAATATTTTCTTCTCTGAATTTTGTACTTCTGAGAATCATCTAGTTATGTAGCCTCAACCTTGTAGTTAATTAAGTCAATGCCGTACCTATCATATCGATTCTGGCCGTACTTAGCATATCGATTCTGGATGTTACTATTGGTGATGAAACTTAAAATATTTAGTACTGATTGTACTACTATTATGTTGCCTCCAATTAATTGCTTCGGATACTCGACTAAGTTTGTTGTCTGCTGCATGATAGTAACTAGTTGTAGTCAGGTGGCATGATATCTTGCCGTCTCATTTGTTTTTGTCCTTTTGTTTAATTTCTGCCAATTGCATGAAAATTCATGCTTCTTGTCAAAAGTATTGGCAAGATGAACTTCTGTCCATAAGAGCTCTTGTAAAAAATTATTGGCAAAATGAACTGATTCACTCCATTAGTTAAGTATAAACAGTACTCAAAGTTCATATGGATAGTCAGTGATAACATTTGACAGCAACATCCATGGACAGATTACATAGACCGACTATATCAGTTCACACTCCATCAGATTACATCACAAAATTCTGTACATCAACATGGCATTCAGACAAATTCTGTATATCAGTTCACATTTTATCAGATTAGCTGCCGTGCTGTCCGCGACTAAGCTGCACACTGCTATGACTCCTGCTCGCCCAAGATACACCCTTGGACTGAATTATGTGTAAACTTTCATCCGACATACACTTGCTTGTATTCAGAAAAATTTGTCTTTACAAATTCTCAAATTACATCGTTGGAGTACCGTTCAGTCTAAATAAAGAGAATCAACAATGCTTTCACGTTGAGTGATAACACCTCACAAGATCAAAATTGCATTCAGAAATTTCATCTCTACATGACAAGAACGCACAACAAATCTGCTGTAAGGAGGCACTGTAGAATCAAGCTTCAAACGACCAACATCACATTCCACCGCCTCCCCGTCGGCAGCGTGCCTTGCGGGAGCCTTCCTCGCACAGGAGAGCTTCGGCGAGGTGGACTCCTACATCAGCGCCGTTGGTAGCCCCACCGGCTATCGCCGGATACCTCCGTAGCATCCGCCCGGCGGCGTCGCCATGGGGGACAGCTGCGCGGTAGGTCGCCGCAGCGAGGGATGGATCCGTCGTCTGTCGTCGCGGTGGGGAACGTCTTGGCTCCGCTGTAGGTCGTAGCGGTAGGGGAGGCCCCGTCGTCGGCCGTCGCGGTGGTGGACGGCAGCAGCGCCATGGTCCTCACAGTGGGGCGTGGGGAGGCGACAATGGATAAGGTGAGATCTAAGACTTCGTGTGTAGGACAGGGGGTTATATGAAAGATAGCCATAAGTGGCTGGTTAGCAAACCCACCTCTCATCTGTGCCATCAATTAAAGATCCAACGGCTCAGGTCGCAAGTTTCTAGATTTTCACTAAATCAGCGTTTTCACTTGATACTTCGCAATAGATAGATAGATAGATAGATAGATAGATAGCGATCTCATCGTTGGCGGACTTAACATATAAGTGCCATATGATGAAACTATCGAAGACTTTGCATGGACACGACACCGAGGAGAATTTCATGATCTCACAAGGTCAAGCCGGTGTGCACAGTGGTCTTGTATTGTTGGGTCATCGATGCTAGTTTGTGCGATCGTAGTTCAACATCTTTGGTCAAGGCAATGGCCACAGTGGTGAGCAGGGGCGGAGCTATGACTGGGCCAAACCAGGCCATGGCCCGCCCAGCCCAGCAGAAACTCGGTGAAGACTGGTATTGAATCTGGGATTTGCAAACGAAATTTCAATGGTATTTCCTAACCAGGCCTGTTTTGGCCCGCTCAGAGAAGTGGCTGAAGCTCCGCCACTGGTACTGGCGAGCTTCCTTCCCTTTTACCGATGAGTTTTTGCTATAATAGTATGGTATGAGAGTAGCATAGGAGTATATTACGGTATTTTGATAATTAGTATGTTATGATCCATGTTGTAGCCACATTTACAAACACACAGAGAGTTGTACTCTATTATGATTAGAAAGTAGGACAATGCTAGCTAATATGCAATGTAAATAGTAATGCATGGACTATATTTCTTTTTTACATTTCAATTGTATGCATATTATTTCTCATTTGCTATTAACTTAGTAATGCCTATATATGCATGATATTATGTATAGAAAATTAATATGTTGTTTATTTTATATGAACAGGGGACAGACAAACATCTTTGATCATGTATATCTTCGAGATCTTCCCACGGTGCCCAGTCTTTAGATAGCCCTTTCCATTTGACCAGTATTCAAGCAGTAGTACCCTCGGAATGGTTGATCACATGGCGGTCCAGGACAGCTTCCGGTTGCATCACCTGGGTGAGTTAGCACAAGCAACAGGTAAATCCGAAATACCTCTGACGCAGGAGGAACCACTTTTTTCAGTAATGCGACATGGACGACAGGATGAATCTTCCTAGTTTCAGGAAGCTGAAATGTGTAAGCCACCAGACCCACTTTCTGTAGAATTGGGAATGGTCCGAGCAGTTGTCATCTGAACTTACGCTGCAGTTTTATAGGTTCACTGAATCAACTACAGAGAATTGTGGTTCCACTTTATCTGCTTGAGCTTTCATGTGCTTTTGAGCTTGCTGCACTTGATGTTGAGTGACAACATTCATGTCTGCTAGAGCTTTGATCCATTCATCCAACTCTGTCAAAGGCGTGGGACTCCATGAAGTGATGCCAAGTTGTCGAGACCGTCTACCATACATCGCCACAAATAGGGATGTGCTGAGTGTTGAATTGTAAGATGTGTTGTACAAAAATTCAACTAAAGGCAGTCAAGGAAGCCATTTGTGAGGGCAAGCATGAACAGAATACCATAGATAATTTTCAAGGCACTGATTCAGCCTTTTAGCCCGGCCATCAGTTTCTGGATACCCTCATGTTTAGTTGAGTATCTGTCAGTTTGTATAGCTGCTGCCAAAAATGACTAGTGATCAGTGGATCGCTGATCTCTGTCAAAAATGATTTCTTTAGGCAACCAATGCAGTTTGTAAATGTTGTCAACAAGAATTTGTGCTATCTGAGGAGCAGTAAAGGGATGTTTAAGGGGAATAAAATGGCCATATTTACTGAACTTGTCAATGACCACCAAGATAGAGTCATAAGTATTTCACTTGGGAAACTCCTCCACAAAATCCATATTGATCATAGTCCAGGCTTCCTTAGGCACTTTCAAAGGCTACAGTAGCCCTGGTAACTTAGTGTGTTCCATCTTAGCTTGCTAGCATTATGTACATTGTATAATGTAATCTTCAACATGATTCTTTAAGTTGGGCCAGGCAAATATTGTTTTGATTTTGTGGTAAGTGGCTGTAGTGCCAGAATGGCCGCCCACTCAACTAAAATGCAGAGCTTGTAAAATGTGTTACTGAGCAGTAGTATTAGCTCTCACATATATCCTGCCTTTGTGTTGGGGAACGCAGTAATTTCAAAAAAATTCCTACGCACACGCAAGATCATGGTGATGCATAGCAACGAGAGGGGAGAGTGTTGTCTACATACCCTCGTAGACTGCAACGGAAGCGTTGACGCAACGTAGAGGAAGTAGTCGTACGTCTTCCCGATCCGACCGATCCAAGCACCGTTACTCCGGCACCTCCGAGTTCTTAGCACACGTACAGCTCGATGACGCTCCCCGGGCTCCGATCCAGCAAAGCTTCGGGGATGAGTTCCGTCAGCACAACGGCGTGGTGACGATGATGATGTTCTACCGACGCAGGGCTTCGCCTAAGCACTACAACGATATGATCAAGGTGGAATATGGTGGCAAGGGGCACCGCACACGGCTAAGGAACGATCACGTGGATCAACTTGTGTGTCTAGGGGTGCCCCCTGCCCCCGTATATAAAGGATCCAAGGGGGGGGTGCGGCCGGCCCTATGGAGGCGCGCAGGAGGAGTCCTACTCCTACCGGGAGTAGGACTCCCCTCTCGTTCCTTGTCCAACTAGGAGAGGTGGAGGGAGAATAGGAAGGGGGGGGCGCCGCCCCTCCCTCCTTGTCCAATTCGGACTAGGGGGAGAGGGGGCGCGCGGCCTGCCCTGGCAGCCCCTTCCTCTTCTCCACATTAGGCCCATGAGGCCCATTAACCCCCCGGGGGGTTCCGGAACCCCCCGGTGCTTCGGTTTTATCCGATACTTCTCCGGAATGCTTCCGATGTCCGAATATAGTCATCCAATATATCAATCTTTATGTCTCGACCATTTCGAGACTCCTCGTCATGTCCGTGATCAGATCTGGGACTCCGAACTAACTTCGGTACATCAAAATGCATAAACTCATAATAACTGTCATCGTAACGTTAAGCGTGCGGACCCTACGGTTCGAGAACAATGTAGACATGACTGAGACAAATCTCCGGTCAATAACCAATAGCGGGACCTGGATGCCCATATTGGCTCCTACATATTCTACGAAGATCTTTATCGGTCAGACCGCATAACAACATACGTTGTTCCCTTTGTCATCGGTATGTTACTTGCCCGAGATTCGATCGTCGGTATCCAATACCTAGTTCAATCTCGTTACCGGCAAGTCTCTTTACTCGTTCCATAATACATCATCTCGCAACTAACTTATTAGTTGCAATGCTTGCAAGGCTTATGTGATGTGCATTACCGAGAGGGCCCAGAGATACCTCTCCGACAATCGGAGTGACAAATCCTATTCTCGAAATACGCCAACCCAACATCTACCTTTGGAGACACCTGTAGAGCTCCTTTATAATCACCCAGTTACGTTGTGACGTTTGGTAGCACACAAAGTGTTCCTTCGGCAAACGGGAGTTGCATAATCTCATAGTCATAGGAACATGTATAAGTCATGAAGAAAGCAATAGCAACATACTAAACGATCGGGTGCTAAGCTAATGGAATGGGTCATGTCAATCAGATCATTCACCTAATGATGTGATCCCGCTAATCAAATAACAACTCTTTGTTCATGGTTAGGAAACATAACCATCTTTGATTAACGAGCTAGTCAAGTAGAGGCATACTAGTGACACTAAGTTTGTCTATGTATTCACACATGTATTATGTTTCCGGTTAATACAATTCTAGCATGAATAATAAACATTTATCATGATATAAGGAAATAAATAGTAACTTTATTATTGCCTCTAGGGCATATTTCCTTCAGTCTCGCACTTGCACTAGAGTCAATAATCTAGATTACATAGTAATGATTCTAACACCCATAGAGTCTTGGTGCTGATCATGTTTTGCTTGTGGAAGAGGCTTAGTCAATGGTTCTGCAACATTCAGATCCGTATGTATCTTGCAAATCTCTATGTCTCCCACCTGGACTTGATCCCGGATGGAATTGAAGCGTCTCTTGATGTGCTTGGTTCTCTTGTGAAATCTGGATTCCTTTGCCAAAGCAATTGCACCAGTATTGTCACAAAAGATTTTCATTGGACCCGATGCACTAGGTATGACACCTAGATCGGATATGAACTCTTTCATCCAGACTCCTTCATTTGCTGCTTCCGAAGCAGCTATGTACTCTGCTTCACATGTAGATCCCGCTATGACGCTTTGTTTAGAACTGCACCAACTGACAGCTCCACCGTTTAATGTAAACACGTATCCGGTCTGCGATTTAGAATCGTCCAGATCAGTGTCAAAGCTTGCATCAACGTAACCTTTTACGATGAGCTCTTTGTCACCTCCATATACGAGAAACATATCCTTAGTCCTTTTCAGGTATTTCAGGATGTTCTTGACCGCTGTCCAGTGATCCACTCCTGAATTACTTTGGTACCTCTCTGCTAAGCTTATAGCAAGGCACACATCAGGTATGGTACACAGCATTGCATACATGATAGAGCCTATAGCTGGAGCATAGGGAACATCTTTCATTTTCTCTCTATCTTCTGCAGTGGTCGGGCATTGAGTCTGACTCAACTTCACACCTTGTAACACAGGCAAGACCCTTTCTTTGCTTGATCCATTTTGAACTTTTTCAAAATTTTGTCAAGGTATGTGCTTTGTGAAAGTCCAATTAGGCGTCTTGATCTATCTCTATAGATCTTTATGCCTAATATGTAAGCACCTTCACCGAGGTCTTTCGTTGAAAAACTCTTATTCAAGTATCCCTTTATGCCATCCAGAAATTCTATATTATTTCCAATCAGTAATATGTCATCCACATATAATATCAGAAATGCTACAGAGCTCCCACTCACTTTCTTTGTAAATACAGGCTTCTCCGAAAGTCTGTAAAAAAACAAATGCTTTGATCACACTATCAAAACATTTATTCCAACTCCGAGAGGGTTGCACCAGTCCATAAATGGATCGCTGGAGCTTGCACACTTTGTTAGCTCCCTTTGGATCGACAAAACCTTCCGGTTGCATCATATACAACTCTTCTTCCAGAAATCCATTCAGGAATGCAGTTTTGACATCCATCTGCCAAATTTCATAATCATAAAATGCGGCAATTACTAACATGATTCGGACAGACTTAAGCATCGCTACGGGTGAGAAGGTCTCATCGTAGTCAATCCCTTGAACTTGTCGAAAACCTTTTGCGACAAGTAGAGCTTTGTAGACAGTAATATTACCGTCAGCGTCAGTCTTCTTCTTGAAGATCCATTTATTCTCAATTGCTTGCCGATCATCGGGCAAGTCAACCAAAGTCCATACTTTGTTCTCATACATGGATCCCATCTCAGATTTCATGGCTTCAAGCCATTTTGCGGAATCTGGGCTCACCATCGCTTCTTCATAGTTCGTAGGTTCATCATGATCCAGTAGCATGACTTTCGGAACTGGATTACCGTACCACTCTGGCGCGGATCTCACTCTGGTTGATCTACGAGGTTCAGTAGTATCTTGTTCTGAAGTTTCATGATCATTATCATTAACTTCCTCACTTATTGGTGTAGGTGTCGCAGAAACAGTTTTCTGTGATGTACTACTTTCCAATAAGGGAGTAGGTACAGTTACCTCGTCAAGTTCTACTTTCCTCTCACTCACTTCTTTCGAGAGAAACTCCTTCTCTAGAAAGTTTCCGAATTTAGCAACAAAAGTCTTGCCTTCGGGTCTGTGATAGAAGGTGTATCCAATAGTTTTCTTTGGATATCCTATGAAGACACATTTCTCCGATTTGGGTTTGAGCTTAAAGCTTTTTCACATAAGCATCGCAGCCCCAAACTTTCAGAAACGACAACTTTGGTTTCTTGCCAAACTACAGTTCATAAGGCGTCGTCTCAACGGATTTTGATGGTGCCCTATTTAACGTGAATGCGGCTGTCTCTAGAGCGTATCCCCAAAACGATAGCGGTAAATCAGTAAGAGACATCATAGATCGCACCATATCTAGTAAAGTACGATTACGACGTTCGGACACACCATTATGCTGTGGTATTCCGGGTGGCGTGAGTTGTGAAACTATTCCACAATTTTTCAAATGTACACCAAACTCGTAATTCAAATATTCTCCTCCATGATCAGATCGTAGAAACTTTATTTTCTTGTTACGATGATTTTCAACTTCACTCTGAAATTCTTTGAACTTTTCAAATGTTTCAGACTTATGTTTCATTAAGTAGATATACCCATATCTGCTTAAGTCGTCTGTGAAGATGAGAAAATAACGATATCCGCCACGGGCCTCAATATTCATCGGACCACATACATCTGTATGTATGATTTCTAACAAATCCGTTGCTCTCTCCATAGTATCGGAGAACGGTGTTTTAGTCATCTTGCCCATGAGGCACGGTTCGCAAGTACCAAGTGATTCATAATCAAGTGGTTCCAAAAGTCCATCAGTATGGAGTTTCTTCATGCGCTTTACACCGATATGACCTAAACGGCAGTGCCACAAATAAGTTGCACTATCATTATCAACTCCGCATCTTTTGGCTTCTACATTATGAATATGTGTATCACTACTATCGAGATTCAACAAGAATAGACCACTCTTCAAGGGTGCATGACCATAAAAGATATTACTTATATAAATAGAACAACCATTATTCTCTAATTTAAATGAATAACCGTCTCGCATTAAACAAGATCCAGATATAATGTTCATGCTCAACGCTGGCACCAAATAACAATTATTTAGGTCTAATACTAATCCCGAAGGTAGATGTAGAGGTAGCGTGCAGACCGCGATCGCATCGACTTTGGAACCGTTTCCCATGCGCATCGTCACCTCGTCCTTAGACAATCTTCGCTTAATCCGTAGTCCCTGTTTCGAGTTGCAAATATTAGCAACAGAACCAGTATCAAATATCCAGGTGCTACTGCGAGCATTAGTAAGGTACACATCAATAACATGTATATCACATATACCTTTGTTCACCTTGCCATCCTTCTTATCCGCCAAATACTTGGGGCAGTTCCGCTTCCAGTGGCCAGTCTGCTTGCAGTAGAAGCACTCAGTTTCAGGCTTAGGTCCAGACTTGGGTTTCTTCTCTTGAGCAGCAACTTGCTTGCCGTTCTTCTTGAAGTTCCCCTTCTTCTTCCCTTTGCCCTTTTTCTTGAAACTAGTGGTCTTGTTGACCATCAACACTTGATGCTCCTTTTTGATTTCTATCTCCGCAGCTTTCAGCATTGCGAAGAGCTCGGGAATAGTCTTGTTCATCCCTTGCATATTATAGTTCATCACGAAGCTCTTGTAGCTTGGTGGCAGTGATTGGAGAATTCTGTCAATGACGCAATCATCTGGAAGATTAACTCCCATCTGAATCAAGTGATTATTATACCCAGACATTTTGAGTATATGCTCACTGACAGAACTTTTCTCCTCCATCTTGCAGCTATAGAACTTATTGGAGACTTCATATCTCTCAATCCGGGCATTTGCTTGAAATATTAACTTCAACTCCTGGAACATCTCATATGCTCCATGACGTTCAAAACGTCGTTGAAGTCCCGATTCTAAGCTGTAAAGCATGGCACACTGAACTATCGAGTAGTCATCAGCTTTGCTCTGCCAGACATTCATAACATCTGGTGTTGCTCCAGCAGCAGGCCTGGCACCCAGCGGTGCTTCCAGGACGTAATTCTTCTGTGCAGCAATGAGGATAATCCTTAAGTTACGGACCCATTCCGTGTAATTGCTACCATCATCTTTCAACTTTGCTTTCTCAAAGAACGCATTAAAATTCAACGGAACAACAACATGGGCCATCTATCTACAATCAAACATACAATCATGATAAGTTTAAGTTCAATTAATCAAATTACTTAAGAACTCCCACTTAGATAGACATCCCTCTAATCCTCTAAGTGATCACGTGATCCAAATCAACTAAACCATGTCCGATCATCACGTGAGATGGAGTAGTTTCATTGGTGAACATCACTATGTTGATCATATCTACTATATGATTCACGCTCAACCTTTCGGTCTCCGTGTTCCGAGGCCATATCTGTGTATGCTTGGCTCATCAAGTATAACCTGAGTATTCCGTGTGTGTAACTGTTTTGCACCCGTTGTATTTGAACGTAGAGCCTATCACACCCGATCATCACGTGGTGTCTCAGCACGAAGAACTTTCGCAATGGTGCATACTCAGGGAGAACACTTTTTGATAATTAGTGAGAGATCATCTTATAATGCTACCGTCAATCAAAGCAAGATAAGATGCATAAAAGATAAACATCACATGCAATCAATATAAGTGATATGATATGGCCATCATCATCTTGTGCCTGTGATCTCCATCTCTGAAGCACCGTCATGATCACCATCGTCACCGGCGCGACACCTTGATCTCCATCATAGCATCGTTGTCGTCTCGCCAATCTCATGCTTCCAGGACTATCGCTACCGCTTAGTGATAAAGTAAAGCATTACATCGCGATTGCATTGCATACAATAAAGCGACAACCATATGGCTCCTGCCAGTTGCCGATAACTCGGTTACAAAACATGATCATCTCATACAATATAATTTAGCATCATGTCTTGACCATATCACATCACAACATGCGCTGCAAAAACAAGTTAGATGTCCTCTACTTTGTTGTTGCAAGTTTTACGTGGCTGCTACGGGCTTAAGCAAGAACCAATCTCACCTACGCATCAAAACCACAACGATAGTTTGTCAAGTTGATGCTGTTTTAACCTTCGCAAGGACCGGGCGTAGCCATACTCGGTTCAACTAAAGTTGGAGAAACAGTCACCCGCAAGTCACCTATGTGCAAAGCACGTCGGGGAAACCGGTCTCGCGTAAGCGTACGCGTAATGTCGGTCCGGGCCGCTTCATCCAACAATACCGCCGAACCAAAGTATGACATGCTGGTAGGCAGTATGACTTATATCGCCCACAACTCACTTGTGTTCTACTCGTGCATATAACATCGAACTATAAAACCTAGGCTCGGATGCCACTGTTGGGGAACGCAGTAATTTCAAAAAAATTCCTACGCACACGCAAGATCATGGTGATGCATAGCAACGAGAGGGGAGAGTGTTGTCTACGTACCCTCGTAGACCGCAACAGAAGCATTGACGCAACGTAGAGGAAGTAGTCGTACGTCTTCCCGATCCGACCGATCCAAGCATCGTTACTCCGGCACCTTCGAGTTCTTAGCACACGTACAGCTCGATGACGCTCCCCGGGCTCCGATCCAGCAAAGCTTCGGGATGAGTTCCGTCAGCACAACGGTGTGGTGACGATGATGATGTTCTACCGACGCAGGGCTTCGCCTAAGCACTACAACGATATGATCGAGGTGGAATATGGTGGCAAGGGGCACCGCACATGGCTAAGGAACGATCACGTGGATCAACTTGTGTGTCTAGGGGTGCCCCCTGCCCCCGTATATAAAGGATCCAAGGGGGGTGTGTGGCCGGCCCTATGGAGGTGCGCGGGAGGAGTCCTACTCCTATCGGGAGTAGGACTCCCCTCCCGTTCCTTGTCCAACTAGGAGAGGTAGAGGGAGAATAGGAAAGGGGGGGGGGGGCGCCGCCCCTCCCTCCTTGTCCAATTCGGACTAGGGGGAGAGGGGGCGTGCGGCCTGCCCTGGCAGCCCCTTCCTCTTCTCCACATTAGGCCCATGAGGCCCATTAACCCCCCGGGGGGTTCCGGTAACCCCCCGGTACTCCGGTTTTATCCGATACTTCTCCGGAATGCTTCCGGTGTCCGAATATAGTCATCCAATATATCAATCTTTATGTCTCGACCATTTCGAGACTCCTCGTCATGTCCGTGATCACATCCGGGACTCCGAACTAACTTCGGTACATCAAAATGCATAAACTCATAATAACTGTCATCGTAACGTTAAGCGTGCGGACCCTACGGTTCGAGAACAATGTAGACATGACTGAGACAAATCTCCGGTCAATAACCAATAGCGGGACCTGGATGCCCATATTGGCTCCTACATATTCTACGAAGATCTTTATCGGTCAGACCGCATAACAACATACGTTGTTCCCTTTGTCATCGGTATGTTACTTGCCCGAGATTCGATCGTCGGTATCCAATACCTAGTTCAATCTCGTTACCGGCAAGTCTCTTTACTCGTTCCGTAATACATCATCTCGCAACTAACTTATTAGTTGCAATGCTTGCAAGGCTTATGTGATGTGCATTACCGAGAGGGCCCAGAGATACCTCTCCGACAATCGGAGTGACAAATCCTATTCTCGAAATACGCCAACCCAACATCTACCTTTGGAGACACCTGTAGAGCTCCTTTATAATCACCCAGTTACGTTGTGACGTTTGGTAGCACACAAAGTGTTCCTTCGGCAAACGGGAGTTGCATAATCTCATAGTCATAGGAACATGTATAAGTCATGAAGAAAGCAATAGCAACATACTAAACGATCGGGTGCTAAGCTAATGGAATGGGTCATGTCAATCAGATCATTCACCTAATGATGTGATCCCGTTAATCAAATAACAACTCTTTGTTCATGGTTAGGAAACATAACCATCTTTGATTAACGAGCTAGTCAAGTAGAGGCATACTAGTGACACTAAGTTTGTCTATGTATTCACACATGTATTATGTTTCCGGTTAATACAATTCTAGCATGAATAACAAACATTTATCATGATATAAGGAAATAAATAGTAACTTTATTATTGCTTCTAGGGCATATTTCCTTCACTTTGTGCCTCAGCACCCCTTCCTGCCATGTAAAAGGTGGTTTGCTGTTGGGATCAACTGAGAGAGCCATAAGTATTTCTTGAGCTAGAGGATCACTGTTGTAACCTTCAGTTAAAGTGGCAAGCACGGAAAGGGAAAGTAAAACAACACTTACATTTTTTGTTGTTGAAAAGGATCCGAATTTATAGAAGTTCATCAAAAGTATAACACAGCTCAAACATAATAAAAAATACATTAAGGTCCCTAGATCACTGAACGACCAATACCGGTGCCAGAACGAGTCGTCCACGCGTTGTTGTCGTTGATACCCTACTAGAGCCAATTTGACCTTGTTGATAACAGCCAGGAAATCTTTATGCACGTGCCCCTAAGGACCAAATCGTTGGAGCCGTAATCGTCATCGTTAAATCCTTGAATAGATCTCGATCTCGGTCGTCGCTAAACATGAAAATGAATCTCGTCATCACACTTGCGCGACGAGATACCAGAGTGAAGTCATCGGGATTCCCCTTCCGATCACCGAACATCGGAGCAGCAGGCAAAGGAAAAACGAATCCGTGGACTTAGTGGTGAAGCCTGGATGGGAGTTGCCCTAACCACTAAGGCGAAGGAAAATAAGCACGTACTCCCTCCTTTCTAAAATATAAGGTGTGATTGATTTTGTATGGTCTTTGATCACTAATATATATCAAAGTACAAGGATTGCACATGTATAAATAGCATCGTTGTGATTCAAAAAAAAAATATGCATCGTTGTCTACCACATACAGATTATTTAGCGCATACATTTGGCTCATCTCATAAAATGTTCCGCTCATGAAAGTGCAGTCATCACTCATCGGGGTCTACCACGTACTCCTCTGCCAGCCTTTCTCAAAAGAAAAAAGAAAATCGGACAAGAGAAGCCGGTCTTGTTTTCGCCACAGGATTTTCCCAGGAAACCACGGCATAGCCAAGGTCCATGCACGTACCATACCACACGTTGGCCTTAACTTAATTATTATCCAATTAACCAGCGATGCTATTCGGCTCAGCCTACAAAGTCAACAGCTGGTAGAATCCGGCGACGACCAACTCGACGGTGGTGGCAGAGCCAAAGTCTATCCGTGCATGCATAACTTTTGCATAATAAGACATAATAACTTTTGCATAATATGTATTTTTCCTTGGAAGAAGAAAAAAAGCTTTATGTTGTCCTCAGGGTTGAGGCAAACGCAGTTATGATGTGCCCCTGCGCGTAAGCAATGCTATGCCAGAAGCCAGTTTGTTAATCATTCTTCTGCCATGCATCCATATGCATCTGGTCCTTGTTCAACCTTCAAAGATTGCGTCCAGTCTGCCTTGGCATATAATACTGCCCGGGTTCAGCTTTGCCAACGTGGTGGATCGATGAAAACTGGGTCCAACCCTCTCACATGCATGGGGTGCATGCACTGATCCACGCGTGCTAGCTAGGAGTAGATCGGTAGCGTCTCTTGCGATCGTGATAGATCCAGATGTAGTGCCCCAGCCACTAATACCTTTAATTGGACTGAGTTTATTAGTTGCAAGTGTGCTTTAGATAATTGATTGAGTCTGTAGACGGGCGGGTCCCTGTGTTGGATTCGGATACGGCAAGTGGCAACTCAGATATGTGCTAAATAAACAGATGATCATGTGTTCTCATCTGCTTCTGTGTTCCATAAGTAAGCTCGTATGCAGCACTAACGCATGATCACGTAGAGTGGATGTTAGAAGGGAGAGATGGATTGGTGGAATAGTCGTTGTATTACTTGAGTCTCGTGGGCATATATACAGGAGTACATGATCAACTTGGAGTACAAGACAAGCCGGAACATATCCTAGTCTATCTCGTTTTTCCTAACTAAACATAATACTCAACATCCCCCGCAGTCACAATGGTAGTGATGCAAACGGTGAGACTGGAGAAGAATCCAAAGGCAAGCCGACGGACACCTCCCGCAATCGTAACGGTCGACGCATCGCGGAAGTCGTGCCTGGAGTGGAAACTGACGAGTTTGCTCAAGCAAAGCGGTAACCCTTTGTGCCGATGTCGATGTAGCCGAGAGTGTAGGGTGGTGTAGCCGTTGTTGAGATAGTCGTGCGAGGGACGCCGTGGTCGATGTCGAGTCACGGTGACCGGTGTCGAGGTAGTCGTCGTGGACCGGGAAGAGGAGCGGCAGCGGCGGCTAGGTCAGAGGCGCGGCGACGGTGCTCGAAGTAGGCGAGGAAGAACCCGACAGCGTGACAAAGACCAGCGCGGACGGTGACGTTCCCGCGCCAAGAGAGGCGGCGTGAAACATATCACGTGGAAGTCAACACGCGTGGACGGCGGTGGACCACGGGCCGCAGCGGTACGGCCCGAAGGGGCGACTCACCGGCGGCGGGTAGGTCTGGGCGACGGCGGGGAAGACCTCAAGGCGGTTGCAGGGATCGCGTGCCACGCTCGCTACGGCCCGAAGGGGCGACGCAGCGGCAGCGCGAGGGTCGGTGCAGCCTCGGGGACGGCCTAGAGCGGACGGCCTCAGTGCGGCGGTTGACCGCGGGCCGCGGCATTACGGCCCGAAGAGGCGACGCAGCGGCAGCACGTGAGATGGTGCAACCACGGAAACGGCCTCAGGGCGGCGGCGAGGATCACGTGCCGCGGGACTATGGCTCAAATAGGCGACGCAGCAACGACGCAAATCAGTGCAGCCACGAGGAGAACCACGGAGCGGCGGCGCTGCGGTTTAAAAAGACAATGCAGCTACAACCCATTGCTCGATCGGCAAAGAGACACGTTGTACTTGACGACGTCCACGAAAATAAATCACGTGCACTCGGATGATCAATCTGATTGCCGTGAAGATGAATTGTCCACTAGGGGTCGGACTTGGCAGGAGCGGGTGCAGATGCGCCGGCCTTAGATGCAATCTCGGGTGCCAACACAAGCACCTACATGCAACCGGTCAGGCTAGGCACACGTTGCCATGCGGGATGCACGGGCGATCAAGGCTTCCATCCTCATGTTTCCATCCGTGCTTTCACTTTATTCTACGGCTGTTTTTTTTTCTTTTTTTTTAATCTAATCATTTCCTCCTTGATTTTAAAGGGATGGGGCCGGGCCTTATTTTGTTCCAATCAAATCATGTCACGTATGCAGAAGCACGGATAAACGCACGCCGGAGAAGCAGGCAAGTCTCGTCCCAAGCCGATGTAGCACATGCACAGACGCGGGGCCACGCGGAGAATCGGCCAACGCCCAACGCTCGAGGAGGTAGCCAGAGTACACGTAGCGTGGGACGCAGGACAACGCGAGCAGCTGCCACGGTTGTGCGTTAAGTCCGTGGTGCGACGGATCCAGCCGGAGACGATGAAGTAGACGCGTGTTGAAGATGACGAACGACGGCGGGCCATGCAAACCAATCATAGATCAGAAAACCAAAAAAGTAAACGCCTCGGTCATGCATCCCGAAGAAAATATTAGTTCTTCCTGCAAGGTGCATAACATTAGTCTAAATTTGATCCTCGGTTCACGTAACACACGTGTTGCGTGAAGTGAAGTGGGTGAGTGAGTGACTAGGCACGATATTGCTCTCTTTTCTTATGCTAGGGAGTATAGTAGAATAGCGCATTTTTGTATTGATGTTTCTTCCACTTCACTAGCAGCACGGTACTAAGCTTACACACTTGCCATGCAACTTAAATGTGCCTTCAAAATTTCAGAATTTTAACTGGGCTGAATACAAGATTTGGGCCAGGGCCCATAAAATCTAACATGTGCTTGTTCTCCACATAGAACACCGGGGAGCAGCTGCGGCTGTTTGCAGGGACAACTCAGGTAATTATGTTGGAAGTTCTTCGCTCATCATACATGGAATAACAAACCCGGCAGTCTTGGAGACAATTGCATGTCGAGAAGGTCTCACGTTGGCGCAAGATCTTATGTTACAGAATTTTGTGCTAGCTTCTGATTCCAAACAGGTGGTGGACGACATTATGAATTCAAGCCAAGGAGTTCAGGGAGCAATAATTAGTGAGATTAGACAACGTATATTATTTTTTAATTGTGAAATAACTTTTGAAGGTAGATCCGCGAACAAGGATGCCGATAGGTTAGCCAAATTTGCTCAATCTTTAGATCAGGGGCGTCACGTCTGGTTTGGCGCACCCCATGATCCGTTTTGTATCTCACTCCATGTAGGCTTTGAGTAATAAAATTTGGTTTAACCCCTCAAAAAAAATTAAGCATCCTGCCTATGTTTAGTTCTCCACATGTACCTTTTCCTTCCCAAGAAATAAGACGCGCTTAACTTTTTTATGATTCTCATCGCAGAACTTTGATTATATTTTTTACTTATCGTATGTCCAAAATTAGTATGAGAACACGTTTTTACTTATCGTATATCTCAAAAATATTATAAGAACACGTGGAATACAATTGGTTTGCAGCAAAAATATGAGGATCGATGCCATCTATACATGTTCAATCCATGTATTTTGGTGAATACTAATGGTCAAAGCCATATATTTTTTACACACACGCGCATGCATGGCATGGCATGGCGAATCAAAGTCTGTGACTCTGAGTTATCTTGCCAAGTCACGGAGCAACAGATTTGTCTTGACAGAGTCCGCTCCGGCTCCACCAAACCCCTCACTCCTTGCTCGGAAAGCTCCATGTCGAGATCTGAACGCGACCGCTGACAGGGACGGCTGGTTTAAGTTTAACAGCACCAGCCGCCGTGGATGCATGCATCCAACCCCAACAGATATGCATACGCATTCTCTATAAACAAGAAGAGACACGTCCGGCTACCCGTCATCATCAGGCGTGGATGCATGTGTGTGGTTCCGCGACGCGACGAGACGCGACGCGCGGATGCGCTCCAAATGACGCGATCCCGTGCTGAGTCCGTGTGTCGCCGGAGCCGGATCGCCGGCGGGGCGAGCAAGCCGGTCGACCCTTGCATGCATGCCTGCCGCGTTGATTTGTCTGCACTCTGCTGCTGTACCCCCCAAAGTCGTTCTCGTAGAGAAGAGGGTGAAAATTTTGTGTCTGTCTCTCCGAGGCCGTCAAATGAAATTAACAAAAAAAAATTGCGAAATAAGTGAATTAACAACTGACGGAGACGCGCATTGGTCCTCTGCCATTTGTTATCGCGCCAGCGATCATGGTGCTCATCGATCCGATCTTCTCTGTGTGTGTATATGAAATGGAGAAATACTCCTCTGTTGCATAATATAACACGACACGACACAAAGCTGAGGTACGCCATTGACGTACCCTCAAAAAATAACACGACACGACATGTTTGATGCTTTCGTCACTGTCATTCTTCCGTGCGTATTGCATGACGCAGGTGTCTTGTTACAAGGTTTTTAAAGTTATATCGATAGTAGAGGTAGAAAACATCTGTGTCCTTAGACGCGGCACATGGAGGATGGACTCGTGAGCTAGCCGTGACAACCGCAACGAGCCTACCTAGCTAGAGAAAGCTCCCGGAAGCAACTGCCGGATCACCGATTGAATTGATTACTGCAACTGCAAAAAAAAAAAATTAACCGGAGACGCACGAGGCATCGTCAAGGCTTATTAAAGTTAATCCTGAATACGCAAAGATTGCATATATCATTTCATTGATAGAAAGCATTAGAATGAGCATGAGGAGCACATAACACATCACGACCGCAAAGAAGGTGTTGATATGGTGCTGGAGCGGAGAGACAATGAATGCCTTGTTCGAACAGAGGATATAACACAGCTAAACCCGTCTAGCCCGGGCTCCAGCCATAGAAGACGAGGAGACAAGACTCGCGATAACCAAACCGCGTCAGGACCATCGCGATGCATCTCCGTCACGCGGCCATGGCTCCAAACTCGATCCGATCATTGTACCCCCGCCAAGAACGCCTAGAGATTTGCATGCGAGCCGTAAGACACGACCAGGCCGGAGGCGGCAGCCAGGGGGGAGGCACCAACAAAGTTGTGCATAGCGCCCCGGGTGTTGTGATTTGTGCCACTCTTCGACCATCCAGAAAAACCCTAGTTCCGGTTCTTTGGATCCGATGACGGCATCACGACGTGGACATCCATGGCTTCATGAAGGGGTTGTCTTGTTTGTTGGTGGCGTCTCCGGTATTGGATTTGGAGATGTTGGACACGGTGTTGGTTCGGCCTGCCTCTCAAGGCGTGGGCATTCGGGCCGCTATGCTGGACTTTGCCGGTCAAATGTTCGCCCGCTTATTGAAGTTTGAAAACTTGTTTCCATCAGGGGGGCTTAATATTGATCATCCTGGGTGTAGTGGGGTGCGATAGGTAGTCTGAACCAAGTCAAGGTGAAACACTTTCTAGGCAAATCATGTATACGATGATCCTTTTTCTTTTCTTTTGGTGGAATATGTAGGATCTCTTTGACCAGCTCCATGTCAAAACGAAGATTGATTTAGACATATACATAGTCTACTATGGATGATATTGACTAGTATGAGTTAACTTGTTGTTAAGAAAAGAAAAAGGTGATATTTGTGACCTGTCCAGTAGCAGGAAGCTTCATTAGCTTATGCTCATACCCGAGTAGCATCAAGCTGTGACTACAAGCTCAAAGTTTTTGACCCATCAACTTAAATATAGGGTCATTTTGGTCCAACATGTACAAAAGACATATAAATTTGATCTTGTTACACAACAAAATTGATTTAATCAATGACTTTCTGATTATTTCTTGCAAATTAGCAGCTCAATCAACAACAAAACAAAAACATAAATCCAGAAGAAAACAAAAAAATCTGACATTTTATTTCATTTTTTAAAAACTCATGTAATATTGTGTGTGTGGACAGCGCGGGGGGGGGGGGGGGGGGGGGGGGGGGTAGGGTTGCATACAAGTCGAGTTGGCTTAGCCTCAGCTCAACTTACACTAAAATTCGAGCTCGCTCAAAGCAAGCGAAGCTCAAGTCGAGCTATAGAAAGTGGCTCGTGCTCAGCTTATGACGATCTCAAGCGAGTTTTGAGCTAAATAATATGATTTTCTTTAATAGTCTAAGACAAATTTTCAAATAAGGTAGGCCACAACACAACTTAAGGAGTCACTATATAATTCAGCTTATCCTGTCTATTGAAGACTAGTACTTAATAGAAAGAGATCATGGATGAACTAGGAAGAGACGAAAACAAAGGTGCATCTGCTCTCAAACTTTGGTCAAAATAACCTGTTATTTAACACATGGCTGACCACATATCATAGTGGGGCTAAATTTTCTCCATACTTCATTAAATTTCCATGTCTGGTAGTGGGTAAAATGGAGAAAATCATACACGATATATATGATAAAATTTTGTTTGGACTATCTATATGGTAATAATTTATCTAATTTCCTTTTAATATATATCAAAATATGATATCGCGCTATCGAGTAAAATCGAGCGAGCCATTGTTGGCTCAAGATCAGCTTGTTTCTCGATCGAGCTATATAAAGTGTTCATACTCAGCTCATTTCTTTTCGAGTCGATCTCGAGCGGCTCACGAGGCTCGAGCTTTTCTTGCAGCCCTAGGGGGGGGGGGGTGATAATAAAATCTGGAAAGCAATCGTGAGTTATTTATAGGAAATAAAAGCTTTATTTGAGAAGATTTGCAGGGAAATGTGAAAAAACATAAATAAGATTGGAAAGATTACGAAAATTCATAAACATTCTAGAAAAGGGTATTGAGATAATAAGCGAAGTTAAAAATTGAAGAAGAAGAAGAAAATTTTTTAATTGAAAACTTCCTTGTTTCCCAAAGTTGTTTTCCTGCGAGCCAAGAACTAGAGGGGAACGAAGAACTAGCTAGTGAATTCAAATTAGAGTCACTTGCGGATTTGTTCAAATCGGTGTAGTGTAGTATTGTGGTTTTTCAGTAAAGCATCTCGTCTGGCGAATGGGAACTCTTGGTTGATATCTTAATTCGAGTTGGCCGCCGGGGCTGAAGCCGCCGGGATGTCGACAAGTCGAAGAAGCTGGAAGGGACATAGCTTCTAGGACCCCGGGGGCGTAGTCACGCGAATGAATGACGCCTGTGAGTCAGGGACGCTGGAGGACGTGTCCAGGGTCGCGGGGCTAGAGCTGTACCAGCTATGGCCCCGTCACGAGGCCTCACGCGCCCGCTACGCCACCACAGGTAGGCATCGTTGGGGAATCAACAACCACCCCACCAAACCACCGTGTCAAAGTCATCACCGCAACCCGAAGGGAGGCGCCGCCGAAGATGTGGAGAGCAGGATGCACCTCAGCCTAGAGGCATGCCCAGGTGCCCCGGCTAGCACTGTCATGACCCGTCCGGATCCAACACCTACACCACTGCCCAGCAGCCTCATGCACCCTAGCCAATAGCAGCACATGCAAGAAGTGGAGAGGTTGGCCGAGTAGTCGGGGTCAAGCACTTGGAGGGAAGGCGAAGCCGCAGACTAAGGGGTGATGCAACAACTAGACAAAACGAGTCTCGGGGGGGGGGGGGGGGGCAAGCCACGTCGACGGGAACCAAGTGCTCTGCCGCCTCCTTCATTGGGGTCACCCCGAGGAGGCCTTAGGGTTTTCTCTCGAGCCGCCGGGGAAGACGACACGAGGGTCGGTCAAATGCCTGCATGTTTTATTAAAGTTTGAACACTATCGAGGTGCTTAATATGGTCATCCAGGGTGCAATCAGGTGCCATATGTAGTCTAAACCAAGTCAAGGCGAAACACTTTCTAGGCAAATCATTTATACAATGATCTTTTTTTTCCTTTGTTTTGCGGGGATATGTGAGGATCTTTTTTTTTTGTGATGGAATGTGAGGATCTCTTTGACCAGCTCCATGTCAAGACGAAGATTGCTTTACACACATACATAGTCCCCTATAGATGATGTTGACTAGTACTCCCTCCGTAAACTAATATAAGAGCGTTTAGAATGCTAAAATAGTTATCTAAACACTCTTATATTAGTTTATAGAGGGAGTATCAGTTAACTTGTTGTTAAGAAAAGGAAAGGTGATATTTGTGACCCTGTCTAGTAGCGGGAAGCTTCACCAGCTTCCGTTCTTACCCGAGTAGCACGAGGCTTTGACTACAAGCTTAAAGTTTGGCTCATGAACAAATATCGGGTCATTCTGGTCCCACAAGTATCAAAACCGTATAAATTTGATTTTGTGACACAACGAAAATGATTTAAACAATGACTTGGTGATTACTTCTCTGAAATCAGTAGCTCAATCAACAAAACAAAAAAAAATCCAGAAGGAAAAAAGATATCTGAAAGAAATACAAAAACTTTAGTTACACTACCCAATTCCATGCATGGTTTTCCAAAATATCTCGTATATTGTGATGAAGTTGCTAAAATTTTCTAAAGATTGAGCAACTTTAATAAAAAAAAGTTGCTTGTTTTTCAAAATAGTTCTCCTGGCTGCTTTCACTCCCCATCCTTCCTGTTTTTTCTATCTCCGAATCATCCCGGAGTAGGCTCCCACATGTGCGAATCCGTCGCCATGCTATCATCAAAACCCTTTTACGTTGGCGCGAGAGACCATATATTATCCGACTAGGAAAAAAAACTTGTATGGAACAATGTTGTGTCTGCAGGAGCAAGCCAAACGCTGTTGTTCTTTTCTCTTTTTTTTGCGGATGAACCAAACACTTTGTTCTCGCGGCGGTAGCGGTCGTTCGGTGGTTTCGGAATCTCGATGTAATTTTTATTATATTTGGTTGAAGTGATTTGTCCTTCCGATGAATTCTGATAATAGATCCGGATCATTTTTTGGAAAAAGAGAATCGACGGGACGTAAAGATGAAGCCAGGCCAGACACATGTATCATCAAACACATGGTAAAAGTGTAAGGTAGTATGAAATTCCCCTGCAAGTAGCTGCGAGAAACAGTCCACGGACGGGTAGATCCCGGCCAAAAGAGAAGCCGGGCAAGCGGCCCCGCCACCAACCCCGGCCACCGGATCAACCCGTTGGTTTGTTTATCCATCCATCCATCCATCCATTCCATTCCACCCCGCGGGAGCAGACGACACCGGCGGCTGGCTCAACCTCAACGTGCCCCTCCTCCCTTCCTCTCTCTGCCTCTCGGCCGAATATTCAAAGCCGTGTGCGTGCGTTGGTGAGTTCACTGTGCGCGCACGCGTCCCCACCCCCCAGCCGTTTAAAATCGCATCATGTCTACTCATTTTTCACCGTCTCCCCTCCGCCCTTCTTCCCTCCTCTGCCCTGCCCAGTCCCAGGCTCCCAGCCCCTCCCCGCTGCTGCGGCTTCCCCTCCTCCTGTGCGCCCGTGCTCCGGAATGCGCCATGCCAGGCCCTCGCGGTACCGGCGGCGGGCCGGCCTGCCGGTGCTCTCTCTTCTGCTCGCGCTCGCGCTGTTCGCCGGTGGCGCCAGCGGGCAGCGGCAGGTGCCGCCGGCCCCGCCGCTGCCGCCGGAGATGAGGGGCGTGCAGGCGCAGCTCACGGGGCTCACCAACGACGTAGCCAGGACCATCTCCGACCGCTTCAGCTTCTGCGTCTCCGACACGTGAGTAGTAGTAGTAGTAGCACATACACTCCTCCGCCCCGCCCGCATCCCCTGTTTCTGTTTCTGTTTCCGTTTCCGGGGGTGCTCTCTTCTCCCCGTACGGGCCCGACGGCTTTGGTTCGGCGGCGGCGATTGATCCCGGTTGCGATCTGCGCAGGCAGGAGGACTGGAACGGGGCCTTCAACTACACCTCCGACCTCGGGTTCGTGGACCGCTGCCTCGCCGAAACCAGAGGTGATTCATCCATTTCCATGCTCGATCCATTCATTCGTGCGTGCGTGCAGCTCAGGTGTTTGCTGAATTGCTTCCTTCCTGGTTGTTGCTCATTGACCGCTGCTACCAGTTCCCTTGCGGCGATTTGCTTCCGCTTTCTTGACTTTTATAATTCCGCGTTGAAGATTCTCTGTGGCTACACACAGCCAGTGCTGAATTAAATAGTTGCTGGCGACGGGCTAACCTGTGTCCGGTCTTCTTGACCGGATCGCATCCATATGCTCCAGTCCAAGGCCCAGCTAGGCTCATTTCTTAAATACAGTATGCTCCTTGCGTTGCTAACAAATTCCATTTCAAATTCTACTTCTTGGTGAACCGTGAGTGAACAGACTTGGAATTCGCAACGGTGGTTTTCTGTTGCCACCCAAACAAAAAACTGTAAACTTCCACTCCCTGGTATTGTGAAGCCATATTGTGTTGGGGAAGCAACATACTATGTAGATTGAGATGGTTTCTTTCGGAACTCTTCTCCGGCACATTTCCTCGAGTTGGAAGGGTCTGATAGGGACATGGTATTAGCTGGTCATGACAAGTGGCGTTCCAACGCAAATTTTATCTGTTTAATAATACTTGAATGTGACCTCAACAACATTGGGCTTGACAGGATCAACTCTAAACAATGTTGTCTGCTCTGATCATTTGTATGATCGTCACGAGTTAGCCACTAGTTTGACTTGTGATCTTTCTGACAAATCTGACCTTCTTATTTTATTTTACATTTTCACATTTTCTTTTTGCGGGGACAAGAACATCCCAGGCTCACAACTGAAAAATCCCTTTCCCATTGTATCATACAGAAAGAGACTAGTTTCAGATAATGACTAAGGTGTCTGATGTGTGAATGATGCACTCACTCAGGTGACATGCCGCAGCGCTTATGCACGCCGGCAGAAGCGAAATTCTACTTCACAAGCCTGTTTAACCCGAAAGGCGAGAAAAACCTCTTCCTGGAGACCAACATAAACTGCGGCATCTCCGCTTGGTCGCCGGGTTGTGAGCCGGGGTGGGCTTGCTCTGTTGGTCCGATCCCTGCTGCCAACGACAACGAGACCATCCCGCTGAGAGCTACAAACTGCCAGGCGTGCTGCGAGGGCTTCTTCTGTCCCCGTGGCCTCACCTGCATGCTCCGTAAGTTTCCTTCGGACACTTCCACGTAACTGTATTTGTTATGAACTTGAAATTTGTCGAGTCGAAAAAAATGAACTGAAATTTGCAGCAAAGATCATGCATCGGCTTGTGAAATGACTCGAGCTTTTGTGTCTCCTATGTCTATATAGCTTGTCCGTTGGGATCATACTGTCCGCGCGCCAAAGGGAACTCAACCACTGGTCTTTGTGATCCGTAAGATGTCCTCTTTGTATATTTCTTTAGGCATTTTGTTTTGTGATATACAAATGCAGAAGCCATGTTAACTGAGTTGCTAAATTTATCTCTCTCAGGTACAAGTACCAGATAACTCCAAACTCGACCAATGGCTGCGGTGGCGCTGACAAATGGGCTGATTTTGGGAGCACTGAAGAAATCTTCTGTCCTGCTGGTTACCACTGCCCAAGCACAACATCTAAATTGTCCTGTACCAGTGGGTAATGATCTATGGCCTCTCTATCTCGCGTTACACACTACATAATCTGTTTTTAATTTGTTTCTTGGTTGTTTCCTCTGCAGGCATTATTGCAAATTGGGTTCCACCAAAGAAGAGAGTAAGCACAAGCAGCATGCCTTCACCAATATCATCTTTAATGATGCCACCATTGTATTCATTCTTGGATAAGCTGACTTTTACATTAAAATTTTCAGAATGCGTCATTAAAGGCTCATGTAAGGAAAACAAAGAGAATGACAACGTCATCATTTTGGGCGCTTGTTTAGTGGTAAATCCTGTAATGCCTTTTCAGCATTTCAGTATTTTTGCTAGCTTACCAAGTGCTGTGTTTGCACCATGGAGTACCAAACTCAGGCTTGCTACTTGATGCAGGGTATAATCGGCGTGTCGCTCTTGGTCGTGTACAACTGCTCGGGTCAGTTCCTCACTATTCGTGAACGGAGGAAAGCGAGGTCGAGGGAGAACGCGATCCAGCTTGCTCGGCAGCAGCTCAGGGCTCACCAGGGATGGAAGGCGGCCAAACAGATCGCGAGGAAACATGTGACTGGCGTGCAGGACCATCTGTCACGCACATTTTCGCGCAGGAGATCCTTTCGTCAGCAGACAGATCTCGAGAATTCTAGCCACAGGGTGCAGGAAGCACGCCTGATGGGTTCGACCGGGCCAGATGAAAGGTCAGACTCCATAGTGTTTTCAGCTCAGAACACAAGCGAGATATCCGAAGTCATGCCTTCGGTCGTCATGGACATAAGCGGCGATGGAGAAGTTGTTGCTGCCAATGACAAACCGGCACCCAAAGGCAAGCACAGATCAACTCAAACTCAAATATTCAAGTACGCGTATGGCGAGATAGAGTTGGAGAAGGCCAGGCAGGAAGAGAACAAGAACATGTCCTTCACCGGAGTGCTTGCCAAGGTGAAGGAGCTACAAAAGGAGATGACTAGGCCTTTGCTCAAGGTTGAGTTCAAGAACCTGACATTGTCACTTGGAAAAAGGAAGCTGCTGAGGTCTGTCACAGGCGAACTCCAGCCAGGCCGTGTCACCGCCGTCATGGGCCCCTCTGGAGCCGGCAAGACCACGTTCCTTAATGCTGTGGCCGGAAAGGTGACTGGTTATCAAGTGACAGGTTCAGTCCTTGTTAACGGAGCACCTGGAAGTATACGTTCTTACAAGAAGATCATTGGCTTTGTGCCTCAGGACGACGTCGTTCATGGGAACTTAACTGTGGAGGAGAACCTTTGGTTCAGCGCAAATTGCAGGTAATGGTTTCTTGTTTAATCATATACGCTTTTCAGGAACTATCTCATGAGTTTCTGAGCATTTATATTGTAAATCCTTCAGGCTCCCTGCCAGAATGTCACACCGTGACAGGGTTCTCATAGTGGAAAGGGTTATAGACTCCTTGGACCTTCAGGGGGTCAGAAATTCGGTGGTTGGGACGGTGGAGAAGCGTGGAATCTCTGGCGGCCAGAAGAAGCGTGTCAATGTGGGGATTGAAATGGTGATGGAACCATCTCTTCTGATCCTGGATGAACCAACCTCTGGCTTGGACAGTTCCTCATCACA
The DNA here is from genome assembly GCA_034509565.1 of Triticum monococcum. NCBI lineage: Eukaryota > Viridiplantae > Streptophyta > Magnoliopsida > Poales > Poaceae > Triticum > Triticum monococcum. The sequence goes on along the minus strand of CM067842.1, from coordinate 21,669,714 downwards.
ACTTCTCCTCAAAGCTCTTCGTCACGAGGCACTTGAAGGCGTGAACATTTGCGCCGTGGTTCACCAACCAAGGTAGTTTTTGAACCAAAATCTGTTTTCCCTGAGATAACTCTGATCTTTCTGAAAGGGTTCTTATATCTTCTTCTATTCATTCTTCAGCTACACATTGTACAACATGTTTGATGATTTGATACTTCTGGCAAAAGGAGGCCTTATTGTTTACAATGGTCCCATCAAGACCATTGAGGACTACTTCTCAACTCTTGGAATTCATGTCCCCGACCGTGTAAACCCGCCAGACCATTACATTGACATTCTTGAAGGCATTGTGAAGGCTGAGTCAGGCATTAAGGCGAAGCATTTACCAGTTCACTGGATGCAGTACAAAGGCTACGAAGTGCCAAGTGACATGCAAGATGATCTCAAGGCAATGGGTGAACAAATCCCCGACATCGATATCAATCGTTCAATGTCTGGATCAACCCCTCACTGCCTCCCTGTAGGTGTAGGTAACGCTTTTGCACAAGAACGCAACCGTCTTGAGCACCGTTTGTCGAAACCTAGTGATCTGTCCAGCAGAAGAACACCAGGAATCCTAAAGCAATACAAGTTCTTCCTTGGAAGGTACACTCAGTATATACAGTTACAAGCTTCTTCTGAAAAAAAAAAAGAATGCATATCTGATCAGTTGTTACTTCATGCATTTCTTTGCAGAGTTACAAAACAGCGGCTACGTGAAGGTAGACTGCTTGGGGTTGATTTCCTGATACTAGGTCTAGCTGGGATCTGCTTGGGGACAATTGCAAAACTCAGTGACCCGACATTTGGGATGCCTGGCTATATTTACACTATCATTGCCGTTTGTAAGTTCAATTATTCAGACACCACCTTGTTATACCTAACCTTGTGAAAGCTCTCTGACTTAAGTTACTATGAATCTATGGTGCAGCTCTTCTGTGCAAGATTGCGGCATTAAGATCATTTTCACTTGAGCGATTGCAGTACTTGAGGGAAAGAGAATCTGGGATGAGCACATTGGCATACTTTCTTGCCAGGGATACAATCGATCATTTCAACACAGCTTTAAAGCCAATAATTTACCTCTCCATGTTTTACTACTTCAACAATCCGAGATCATCAATTGGCAGTAATTACATCATACTCCTCTCACTTGTGTATTGTGTGACTGGGATAGGATACACTTTCGCCATATGTTTCAATCCTGGCTCGGCGCAGCTGGTACGTATCGTGCTGATTAATCATACTGTCCAGCTTCTCACCCGATGATTCGTCACATATTCAGAGACTAACTCACCTGTTTTTTTTATTTTTCTGCAGTGCTCTGCGCTGATACCTGTTGTTCTGACCTTGTTATCCACTCAAAGGACCACCCCTGCATTTCTGAAGAATATGAGCTACCCAAAGTGGGCACTAGAGGGCTTCATAATTGCAAACGCGAAAAGGTTATTTCTTTCTCATGAACACCTGTCAATGAACAATGCATCCAAATGCGAGATTGCCACGTTATGGAGTTTGTAAACTTCCATTCATGCTCACTTTGCTACTCTGTTTCTTTCAGGTATCCTGGAGTTTGGCTAATAACTCGCTGCGGCTTGCTGTTCAGGAGTGGTTTCGATATTCACAACTACCAACTCTGTATTGTAGTTCTGTTCATGTATGGTCTGTTCTTCAGGATTGTTGCATTTGTGGCAATGGTTCTGCTGAAGAAGAGATGAGGGGAGTGCAATTACACCAATTTTTTCATATTTAATCTCTTCATTTTTTTTCCTGTACATTTGTAAATATTTTTTGATGTTTTTTCTTACTGAAAATTATAGAATAGTCACAGAGAGATACGAATAACAGAATTCAGACACAGATGTACAAAAGAGTCGACACTGTTGACACCATTTTGTTTGCCCACATTAATTTTCACCACTCGACATGTACAACTGCCCTTTCATATATTTGAAGTTCATAGGTTCCTTTTTCTTTTGCGGGTAACATGTTCTTAGATCCAACTTACTGGTTTATGTCATGATTCAAAAGAAATCAAATCAAACTAAAATATAAAAAAATCTATGTTTTACATAATTGAATTAATGTTTAAATTTCAGAATGTTATTGGACCCTAAAGTACAAGATGCATTAAAATTTAAGTGTCTTGTTTTAACGTGTAAATTTAAGTTCCACCAAATAGACTGCCATTTAGAACTTTTTGGGCAATGAACTAACTTTAGTTTAATAAAATTCCGATAGTAATTAAGCAACAGAGTTATGTACAGGTGTACCGCCAAAAAACATCTCACCCCAAATAGACTTCCTTTCGCTTTTTTTTGTTAGGAATGGTTTTTCCGGTTTATTTAGTTTTTTCAATTCCATTTTCTTTTTTTTACTTTTTCATATATTTGGTTTTTTTAAAAAAATTTGTTAAATTTTCTCAAAATGTTGTGAAATTTTCTCAAATTCATAAACTTTTTTCATTTTTGTATTTTTTCAAATTTATGAAACTTTTCATATTAGTATTTTTTATTAAAGTTTTGATTTTTTTTCTCAAATTAATGAAATTTTGCAATATTCTGATGTTTTTCAAATTCATTAACTTCTAAAAAAATCATCTACTTTTTTGCAATTAGGAAACATTATTTTTTTACTTAATATTCATGATTTTTTCTCAAATATGATGAACTTCTTAAAGTCATCTATCAACTAGTGAACCTGTTAGTGGTCAACCAGTCAATGGTCGAGCGGTCAAACTAGAAAAGCGAGCGAGGGGGAGCGAGAAGTGCTCTGTTCCTTGCTTTTTTTTTTGAGGGAAGCTCTGTTCCTTGCTGGCTGGCCCACTTGAGTAGCTCATGAGGGCCGCTGCGCTTACTTGGCATAGAAAGCGCTAATTAGGAGTAACCCTCCCGGACGTCAAATAGGAGTGTGACGCACATGCGCGAAGAAAACTGCGCCACCCCATTCTGTGGCACCGCATCGAGTAGTAGCGTGGACAGAAAAATCGCCTAAAACTATGCATGCTCAATTCGACTCGATCTCGATACACAAGATTGTTGAGCACCGTATTTCATGAGTTCTCGTTGCACATTTGCAGCGCGAACATATAACAAAGAATAGCAGCGGCAGAATTAAAGGCATTGTCTACAAAGAGCGAATAATTATTCAACATTTGATATTTTTTTTGTAAGATTATCACAATTTTTGTCAAACACGAACGATTTTAATATTTTTGGACAAATTGTGAAATTATGAACAGAATTTGAAATTCCCGAACAATTATTGATTTTTCTTTATTTCCGAACAAAAATAAAAATGTGCTTTTTTACAAATTTTCGAACATTTTATAAATGCAAACATTTAAAACATCATTTTGTAAAAACGGGAACTTTTTTAAATATCAAGAATTTTTTTTCATTTTTGAAAAATAATCCCGAACATTTTTTTAATTTGCGATTTAAAAAAAAACATGAACCCTTTTTTGAAATTCCAAACAATTTTGAAACATGTCGTTTTTTGAATTGGTGAACAAAATTTTAAAAATGGGATCATTTTTTTAAACAGGAATATTTTTTGAAACGTGAAAGTTCTTTTTATTTTAAACTAATACTTGAAATTGCCGAACAATTTTTTTATAAAGGAAAAATAAAAACGAAAAAGAAAAGAAAAGAGAAAACATAAACGAAAAGAAAGAAGGAACGAAACATATAAACCACAATGAAAACTGTAAGGCAGAAAAACAACAAAAAAACTTCTATGAACCATCAAGAACCAGAGAAAATAAGCCAGGAACCTTCGCAAAAGCAATATTCCTGTACAAGCTAAACTACTCAAATGGGCCGGCCCATCTTTGATTGCTACGTGCGAAACAATGGCAACTTGCCGTAATGCGGCGAATAGGGAATTCCTAACCTTCCCCGTGCCCGGCCAGACGCTGCGGCGCGGTGGTTTCAAGCCCGTAGGGTCACCTCAGCCATCACCTGTGACGGCGTGACGCTATTGTCCTGCCGTACAGTACTCCTGCCAGATGGCGATAAAACGTTGCAGAGGCCAGTCTGCAGATAGCTCGGAATCATCCCCGCCGAGCCAGCGTTGTGATTGGTGTTGTCAGACGTATTTTAATTGCCACCATCGTAAGCAATGCTGTATTTCACCGTATTCAATGGATAGGCCCCAAGTACTTCCGTCCTTTTTACTCTGTATATTAAAATTATCTGAAATCAAACTTCATAAAATTTGACCATATTTATATGAAAAAATATCAACATCTGCCATGTTAAAGTTATATAATATAAAACTTTAAGTCATGACACATCTAATGGTATTGATTTCAGATTGTGAATGTTGACACTTTTTTCTATAAAGTTGGTCAAACTTTACGAGGCTTGACTTCAGTTAAATCTTATATGCGAACTAAAAAAGACCGGAGGGAGTAGCTGACAGGTACCGAACCTGGGCGAAGCAGCTCCATCCCTCCAATCTGGGCATTTGTGCGGTTTGGACTAGTGACATGATGGGCCATCAATTTTTGCATGCAGGCCTGCAGGTTTGGACTGTCATCAAGGGGGAAGATTACTTAAAGATCCTGGGTTATTGGCACTATAATTACGGATCTACAACCAATAGTTTAGGGTTTGTTTATCATTTTTTTGGAGATTAGCGATGTGAAAATAGAGAAACGCTTAGAAGGAAAGCAGTTTTTTTTCTTGGGAATGTTCAGGCTTGTTAATGTCGAATTGGAAAATGCAGTATATTTTTTGCTCACTAGTTCGTGAGTTCGATAGTATTTTTAAAAAATCATAGGTGCACAGTTACAGAAAACAAAAGAGAAAGGGCCTACACATAATTGTATCATTATCCGTTGGGAAAGAGTGGATCTAGAGCTTGGTATGTGACGTCTAATGAGCAGCACTCTTAATTAACTTGGTTACTTTGCTCAAAATCTAAAACGTAACAATGCACTAATTAGAAGATATAGTCATTAAAAAAAGTGCTGACTGCATAGGTCGGAAAGGTCGCCCAGGATAGCATGGTTAACTCTAATTACGGAGATTACTTAAAATCCTGGGTTATTAGTACTCTAATTACGGATCTACAGACAATAGTTTGTTCACAAATAGTTTAGGGTATGAACCATTTGTTTGGAGATTACCAATGTGAAAATAGAGAAACGCTTACAAGGAAAGCATGTTTAATTTTTCTTGAGAATAGTCGTCCGTGTTAATTTTGAACTGAAAGTGCAGTATTTTTTTTTCAAAATGGAAATGCAGTATATTTTTGCTCACTAATTCAACGAGTTTGATGTATCGTAGGCTGCACAGTTACAAAAAACAAAAGAGAGGGGCCCTGCCGCTAATTGTATCATTATCAAGTGGGAAAGAGAGGATCTAGAGCTTCATGCGTGATGCCTAATGAGCAATACTTTTACTTACATTAGTTAGTTTGCTCAAAATCTAACACGTAACAATACACTAATTAGAGGATTTGTCATTGAAAAAAGAAATACGCTGACTGCACATGTCTAGAAATTGCCAGGATAGCCTTTGCTCCAACAGGCAGCAACGGACGAGACGCCTAGTCTAATATAAAATTGATACTATTCACTGCCTGCAACAGGTCCGTGTTAAATTCATGTCATATTGACTTAGAGTAGTCAAGTCACCGCTCCACCACACGCGTCAAACAGCATCGTTGCATTCACTCGAGCTGACAATCGGCGAAGGACATACGTTTACACTATTCCTGCACCTGTATATTGCGAGGTATACCTAGAAAAAGCCTGCCATAAGTGAATCACGAAGCATATTCCCACGAGGTAGATAACGAGCTACCTGACGCTCGGCCTCTGCGACGCCGCACTCTGCCAGATGGGCTCTTCTGAATGTTGGGATGGGCTGCTAAGTCGAATGTCCTCTAGCAAGACCCAAAATTTGACTCTAGACTTTGCACGGCAGGGACTCCCTATATGATGCATTAAGCGTCAAGTTGTTTCTTTTTTGAAACCTGAACTCAAATTTTTGCAACTGTACAGACTCTAGACTTTGCCACACAGGAGCCTCGAGAACAAATTTCAAAATTTCGAACATTTTTCAAACATCACATTAAAAAAAACAAAAACCAAACTTTTAAAAACTCAAAACTATTTTTGAAATTTCTAAGTTTCTCAAAAATGGGATATTTTTTTGAAATTTTTGAACATTTTTAAAAATTGTCATAAATTTAGAAATTCTGTTTTTTTATAAAATTTCAAGATTACTTCTTAAAACACAACTTTGAAATTCCATTTTTTTTGAAAAATTCAAGCAGTGTACCAAAACATGAACAAATATTTGTAATTGTGAACACTTTTTCAAATTTCTTTTTTTTCAAAAGTGAAGGATTTTTAAAATTCCATTTTTTTAATAAGCTTGTAATTTTAATTCCAAACAATTTTGGAGAAGTTTGATTTTTATTGAAAAAGGAACAGACAAAATAGAAAAGGCCAATAAATATAACATGCCTGAGAATATCAAGTTTAGGAACCTTCTAGAAGGTTCCCAAAACCAAGGCCAAAGTACCAGGGCCGGGCGGGCAAATTTCGAGCCTGTGCGAAACTAAAAAATGAGGCCCTATCTCACTAAAAAAGAACTAAGGATCAAGGATCAATAGACTGATTATCGGATGACACCGGCGGTGCTTCTTTTCAAACATATCTGTCCATTCCACCTTTATAAGATTTATCAATTAAATTTTTTTCTCTTTCTTTTCTCTTGCGTTTAGAGGAACCAGACTGATGTTTTCCCATGGTGACTCAAAAATATTACTGAAACACAAGATACAAAAGATGAATAAAATACAATTGAACAATAGCATATATCAATAAGTTCATGCGTCGATGTTGGCAGTTAGACGAACCATCTAACTCACCTAGTTTTGGATCGTGTCCGGTTGAACTGCTATATTGTGAGTTTGATCTTTACCCGAGGAGGTAAGAACCGATCTCTAACGAAGACATGAAGAAACGACCCCTTCCAAAAGTTAATTGGGAAATTAGGATTTAGGAGTATGAATCGAAATTAATCGAAAAGTAGGACTCGCTAAGCACTTGGAGGCTTGAGTCGGTCACGGATCGATCCGATGAGTCTGAAACTTGGGAGAGGAAACGAACAAGAAGGCAACAATAGTGACTTGATCTGAAGTTTCATAATCACTATCATAAGCTTCCACTTCAATTGGTGTAGGTGCCACAGGAACAACTTCCTGTGCCCTGCTACATACTAGTTGAAGTGACGGTTCAATAACCTCATCAAGTCTCCATCATCCTTCCACTCAGTTCTTTCGAGAGAAACTTTTCCTCGACAAAGGACCCGTTTCTAGAAACAATCACTTTTACTTCCGGATCTGAAATAGGAGGTATACCCAACTGTTTTGGGTATTCTATGAAGATGCATTTATCCGCTCTGGGTTCGAGCTTATCAGCCCGAAACTTTTTCACATAAGCGTCGCAGCCCCAAACTTTTAAGAAACGACAGCTCAGGTTTCTCTAAACCATAGTTCATACGGTGTCGTCTCAATGGAATTGTGTGGTGCCCTATTTAAAGTGAATGCAGTTGTCTCTAATGCCTAACCCATAAACGATAGTGGTAATTCAATAAGAGACATCATGGTATGCACCATATCCAATAGGGTGCAGTTATGATGTTCGGACACCATCACACTATGGTGTTCCAGGCGGTATCAGTTGTGAAACAATTTTCATAATGTCTTAATTGTGTGCCAAACTCGTAACTCAGATATTCATCTCTATGATCATATCATAGACATTTTATCATCTTGTCACGACGATCTTCAACTTCACTCTGAAATTACTTGAACCTTTCAATAATTTAGACTTGTGTTTCATCAAGTAAATATACTCAGCATCTACTCAAATCATCTGTGAAGTAAGAACATAACGATATCCAATTAGTGAGGAAGCTAATGATGATGATCATGTAACTTCAGATCAAGTGACTACCGAATCTCGTAGGTAAACCAGAGTGAGATCCGCACCAGAGTGGTACGGTAATCCTGTTCTGGAAGTCATGTTACTAGACCATGATGAACCTACGAACTATGAGGAAGCGATGATGAGCCCAGATTCCGCAAAATGGCTTGAGGCCATGAAATCTGAGATGGGATTCATGTATGAAAACAAAGTATGGACTTTGGTTGACTTGCCCGATGATCGGCAAGCCATAGAAAATAAATGGATTTTCAAGAGGAAGACGAACGTTGATAGTAGTGTTACTATCTACAAAGCTAGAATTGTCGCAAAAGGTTTTCGACAAGTTCAAAGTGTTGACTACGATGAGAGTTTCTCACTCGTATCTATGCTTAAGTCTGTCCAAATCATGTTAGCAATTGTCGCATTTTATGAAATCTGGCAAATGGATAAACAAAACTGCATTCCTTAATGGATTTATTAAAGAAGAGTTGTATGCGATGCAACAAGAAGGTTTTGTCAATCCTAAAGGTGCTAACAAAATATGCAAGCTCCAGCGATTCATCTATGGACTGGTGCAAGCATCTCGGAGTTGGAATACACGCTTTGATAAGTTGATCAAAGCATATAGTTTTATACAGACTTGCGGTGAAGCCTGTATTTACAAGAAAGTGAGTGGGAGCACTACAGCATTTCTGATAAGTATATGTGAATGACATATTGTTGATCGGAAATAATGTAGAATTATTCTGCAAAGCATAAAGGATTATTTGAAAGGAGTTTTTCAAAGAAAGATTTCGGTGAAGCTGCTTACATATTGAGCTCCACGATCTATAGGGATAGACCAAGAAGCTTGATAAGTTTTTTCAATGAGTAAATACCTTGACAAGATTTTGAAGTAGTTCAAAATGGAGCAGTCAAAGAAAGAGTTCTTGCCTGTATTACAAGGTGTGAAGTTGAGTAAGACTCAAAGCCCGACCACGGCAGAAGATAGAAAGAGAATGAAAGTCATTCCCTATGCCTTGGCCATAGGTTCTATAAAGTATGTCATGCTGTATAGCAGATCTATTGTATACCCTGCACTGAATTTGGCAAGGGAGTACAATAGTGATCTAGGAGTAGATCACTGGACAGCGGTCAGAATTATCCTTAGTGAAATAAGGATATGTTTCTCGATTATGGACGTGACAAAAGGTTCGTCGTAAAGGGTTACGCCGATGCAAGTTTTGACACTAATCTAGATGACTCTAAGTCTCGGTCTAGATACATATTGAAAGTGGGAGCAATTAGCTAGAGTAGCTCCATGCAGAGCATTGTTGACATAGAAATTTGCAAAATACATGTGGATCTGAATGTGGCAGACCCGTTGACTAAGATTCTCTCACAAGCAAAACATGATCACACCTTAGTACTCTTTGGGCGTTAATCACATAGCCATGTGAAATAGATTACTGAATCTAGTAAACCCTTTGGGTCTTGGTCACATGGCGGTGTGAACTATGGGTGTTAATCACATGATGATGTGAACTATCGATGTTAATCACATGGTGATGTGATCTAGATTATTGACTCTAGTGCAAGTGGGAGACTGAAGGAAATATGCCCTAGAGGCAATAATAAAGTTATTATTTATTTCCTTATATCATGATAAATGTTTTTTATTCATGCTAGAATTGTATTAACCGGAAACATAATACATGTGTGAATACATAAACAAACTTAGTGTCACTAGTATGCCTCTACTTGACTAGCTCGTTAATCAAAGATGGTTATGTTTCCTAACCATGAACAAGGTGTTGTTATTTGATTAACGAGTTCACATCATTGGTTGAATGATCTGATTGACATGACCCATTCCATTAGCTTAGCACCCGATCGTTTAGTATGTTGCTATTGCTTTCTTCATGACTTATACATGTTCCTATGACTATGAGATTATGCAACTCCCGTTTGCCGGAGGAACACTTTGGGTGCTACCAAACGTCACAACGTAACTGGGTGATTATAAAGGAGCATTACAGGTGTCTCCAAAGGTAGATGTTGGGTTGGCGTATTTCGAGATTAGGATTTGTCACTCCGATTGTCGGAGAGGTATCTCTGGGCCCTCTCGGTAATGCACATCACTTAAGCCTTGCAAGCATTACAACTAATGAGTTAGTTGCGAGATGATGTATTACGGAACGAGTAAAGAGACTTGCCGGTAACAAGATTGAACTAGGTATTGGATACCGACGATCGAATCTCGGGCAAGTAACATACCAATGACAAAGGGAACAACGTATGTTGTTATGCGGTCTGACCGATAAAGATCTTCGTAGAATATGTAGGAGCCAATATGGGCATCCAGGTCCCGCTATTGGTTATTGACCGGAGACGTGTCTCGGTCATGTCTACATTGTTCTCGAACCGTAGGGTCCGCACGCTTAAGGTTTCGATGACAGTTATATTATGAGTTTATGAGTTTTGATGTACCGAAGGAGTTCGGAGTCCCGTATGAGATCGGGGACATGACGAGGAGTCTCGAAATGGTCGAGACGTAAAGATCGATATATTGGACGACTATATTCGGACATCGGAAAGGTTCCGAGTGATTCGGGTATTTTCGGAGGTACCGGGGAGTTACGGGAATACGGGGAAGAGTATTGGGCCTTGATGGGCTTTAGTGGGAAGAGGAAAAAGGCTGCTGCTGTTGGGGAACGCAGTAATTTCGAAAATTTTCCTACGCACACGCAAGATCATGGTGATGCACAGCAACGAGAGGGGAGAGTGTTGTCTACGTACCAACGCAGACCGACTGCGGAAGCGATCACACAACGTAGAGGAAGTAGTCGTACGTCTTCTTTCCGATCCGACCGATCCAAGCACCGTTACTCCGGCACCTCCGAGTTCTTAGCACACGTTCAGCTCGATGACGTTCCTCGGGCTCCGATCCAGCAAAGCGTCGAGGAAGAGTTCCGTCAGCACGACGGCGTGGTGACGATCTTGATGTACTACCGACGCAGGGCTTCGCCTAAGCACTGTAACGGTATGATCGAGGTGGAATTTGGTGGCAGGGGGCACCGCACACGGCTAAGGAACGATCTCAAGGATCAACTTGTGTGTCTTGGGGTGTCCCCTGCCCCCGTATATAAAGGTTGGAGGAGGGGGGCCGGCCGGCCAGGGAGAGGGAGGCGCAGGGGGAGTCCTACTCCTACCGGGAGTAGGACTCCCCCCTCCAATCCTATTCCAATTAGGACTCTCGGGGAAAAGGAGAGAGAAGGGGGGCCGGCCCCTTATCCTAGTCCTACTAGGACTTGGGGAAAGGGGGGGGGGGGCGCCGGCCAGCTATGGGCTGCCCCTTTTCTCTTTTTCCACTAAGGCCCAATAGGCCCATTAGTCTCCCGGGGGGTTCCGGTAACCCTCCCGGTATTCCGGTAAAATCCCGATTTCACCCGGAACACTTCCTATGTCCAAACATAGGCTTCCAATATATCAATCTTTACGTCTCGACCATTTCGAGACTCCTCGTCATGTCCGTGATCTCATCCGGGACTCCGAACAACCTTCGGTACATCAAAATGCATAAACTCATAATAACTGTCATCGTAACGTTAAGCGTGCGGACCCTACGGTTCGAGAACAATGTAGACATGACCGAGACACGTCTCCAGTCAATAACCAATAGCGGGACCTGGATGCCCATATTGGCTCCTACATATTCTACGAAGATCTTTATCGGTCAGACCGCATAACAACATACGTTGTTCCTTTTGTCATCGGTATGTTACTTGCCCGAGATTCGATCGTCGGTATCCAATACCTAGTTCAATCTCGTTACTGGCAAGTCTCTTTACTCGTTCCGTAATACATCATCTCACAACTAACATATTAGTTGCAGTGCTTGCAAGGCTTATGTGATGTGCATTACCGAGAGGCCCCAGAGATACCTCTCCGACAATCGGAGTGACAAACCCTAATCTCGAAATACGCCAACCCAACATCTACCATTGGAGACACCTGTAGTACTCCTTTATAATCACCCAGTTACGTTGTGACGTTTGGTAGTACCCAAAGTGTTCCTCCGGTAAATGGGAGTTGCATAATCTCATAGTTATAGGAACATGTATAAGTCATGAAGAAAGCAATAGCAACATACTAAACGATCGGGTGCTAAGCTAATGGAATGGGTCATGTTAATCAGATCATTCAACTAATGATGTGACCTCGTTAATCAAATAAGAACTCTTTGTTCATGGTTAGGAAACATAACCATCTTTGATTAACGAGCTAGTCAAGTAGAGGCATACTAGTGACACTCTGTTGGTCTATGTATTCACACATGTATTATGTTTCCGGTTAATACAATTCTAGCATGAATAATAAACATTTATCATGATATAAGGAAATAAATAATAACTTTATTATTGCCTCTAGGGCATATTTCCTTCAGTCTCCCACTTGCACTAGAGTCAATAATCTAGATTACACTGTAATGATTCTAACACCCATGGAGCCTTGGTGCTGATCATGTTTTGCTCGTGGAAGAGGCTTAGTCAACGGGTCTGCAACGTTCAGATCCGTATGTATCTTGCAAATCTCTATGTCTCCCACCTGGACTAAATCCCGGATGGAGTTGAAGCGTCTCTTGATGTGTTTGGTCCTTTTGTGAAATCTGGATTCCTTTGCCAAGGCAATTGCACTAGTATTGTCACAGAAGATTTTCATTGGACCCGATGCACTAGGTATGACACCTAGATCGGATATGAACTCCTTCATCCAGACTCCTTCGTTTGCTGCTTCCGAAGCAGCTATGTACTCCGCTTCACATGTAGATCCCGCTACGACGCTTTGTTTAGAACTGCACCAACTGACAGCTCCACCGTTTAAAGTAAACACGTATCCGGTTTGCGATTTAGAATCGTCCGGATCAGTGTCAAAGCTTGCATCAACGTAACCTCTTACGGCGAGCTCTTTGTCACCTCCATATACGAGAAACATATCCTTAGTCCTTTTCAGGTATTTCAGGATGTTCTTGACCGCTGTCCAGTGATCCATTCCTGGATTACTTTGGTACCTCCCTGCTAAACTTATAGCAAGGCACACATCAGGTCTGGTACACAGCATTGCATACATGATAGAGCCTATGGCTGAAGCATAGGGAACATCTTTCATTTTCTCTCTATCTTCTGCAGTGGTCGGGCATTGAGTCTGACTCAACTTCATACCTTGTAATACAGGCAAGAACCCTTTCTTTGCTTGATCCATTTTGAACTTCTTCAAAATCTTGTCAAGGTATGTGCTCTGTGAAAGTCCAATTAAGCGTTTTGATCTATCTCTATAGATCTTTATGCCTAATATGTAAGCAGCTTCCCCGAGGTCTTTCATTGAAAAACTTTTATTCAAGTATCCCTTTATGCTATCCAGAAATTCTATATCATTTCCAATCAGCAATATGTCATCCACATATAATATTAGAAATGCTACAGAGCTCCCACTCACTTTCTTGTAAATACAGGCTTCTCCAAAAGTCTGTATAAAGCCAAATGCTTTGATCACACTATCAAAGCGTTTATTCCAACTCCGAGATGCTTGCACCAGTCCATAAATGGATCGCTGGAGTTTGCATACTTTGTTAGCTCCCTTTGGATCGACAAAACCTTCTGGTTGTATCATATACAACTCTTCTTCCAGAAATCCATTCAGGAATGCAGTTTTGACATCCATCTGCCATATTTCATAATCATAAAATGCGGCAATTGCTAACATAATTCTGACGGACTTAAGCATCGCTACGGGTGAGAAGGTCTCATCGTAGTCAACTCCTTGAACTTGTCGAAAACCTTTCGCGACAAGTCGAGCTTTATAGACAGTAATATTACCGTCAGCGTCAGTCTTTTTCTTGAAGATCCATTTATTCTCAATTGCTTGCCGATCATCGGGCAAGTCAACCAAAGTCCATACTTTGTTTTCATACATGGATCCCATCTCAGATTTCATGGCCTCAAGCCACTTTGCGGAATCTGGGCTCACCATCGCTTCTTCATAGTTCGTAGGTTCATCATGATCTAGCATCATGACTTCCAGAACTGGATTACCGTACCACTCTGGTGCGGATCTCACTCTGGTTGATCTACGTGGTTCAGTAGTATCTTGTTCTGAAGCTTCATGATCATCATCATTAGTTTCCTCACTGATTGGTATAGGTGTCGCAGAAACAGTTTTCTGTGATGTACTATTTTCCAATAAGGGAGCAGGTACAGTTACCTCGTCAAGTTCTACTTTTCTCCCACTCACTTCTTTCGAGAGAAACTCCTTCTCTAGAAAGTTTCCGAATTTAGCAACAAAAGTCTTGCCTTTGGATCTGTGATAGAAGGTGTATCCAATAGTTTCCTTTGGATATCCTATGAAGACACATTTCTCCGATTTGGGTTCGAGCTTATCAGGTTGAAGCTTTTTCACATAAGCATCGCAGCCCCAAACTTTAAGAAACGATAACTTTGGTTTCTTGCCAAACCATAGTTCATAAGGTGTCGTCTCAACGGATTTTGATGGTGCCCTGTTTAACGTGAATGCGGCCGTCTCTAAAGCATAACCCCAAAACGATAGCGGTAAATCAGTAAGAGACATCATAGATCGCACCATATCCAGTAAAGTACGATTATGACGTTCGGACACACCATTACGTTGTGGTGTTCCGGGTGGCGTGAGTTGCGAAACTATTCCACAATTTTTCAAATGTACACCAAACTCGTAACTCAAATATTCTCCTCCACGATCAGATCGTAGAAACTTTATTTTCTTGTTACGATGATTTTCAACCTCACTCTGAAATTCTTTGAACTTTTCAAATGTTTTAGACTTATGTTTCATTAAGTAGATATACCCATATCTGCTTAAATCATCTGTGAAGGTGAGAAAATAACGATATCCGCCACGAGCCTCAATATTCATCGGACCACATACATCGGTATGTATGATTTCCAATAAATCTGTTGCTCTCTCCATAGTACCGGAGAACGGTGTTTTAGTCATCTTGCCTATGAGGCACGGTTCGCAAGTACCAAGTGATTCATAATCAAGTGGTTCCAAAAGCCCATCAGTATGGAGTTTCTTCATGCGCTTTACACCGATATGACCTAAACGGCAGTGCCACAAATAAGTTGCACTATCATTATTAACTTTGCATCTTTTGGCTTCTACATTATGAATATGTGTATCACTATCTTCGAGATTCAACAAGAATAGACCACTCTTCAAAGGTGCATGACCATAAAAGATATTACTCATATAAATAGAACAACCATTATTCTCTGATTTAAATGAATAACCGTCTCGCATTAAACAAGATCCAGATATAATGTTCATGCTCAACGGTGGCACCAAATAACAAGTATTTAGGTCTAATATTAATCCCGAAGGTAGATGTAGAGGTAGTGTGCCGACCGCGATCACATCGACTTTGGAACCGTTTCCCACGCGCATCGTCACCTCGTCCTTTGCTAGCGTCCGCTTATTCCGTAGTCCCTGTTTCGAGTTGCAAATATTAGCAACAGAACCAGTATCAAATACCCAGGTGCTACTGCGAGCTCTAGTAAGGTACACATCAATAACATGTATATCACATATACCTTTGCTCACTTTGCCATCCTTCTTATCCGCCAAATACTTGGGGCAGTTCCGCTTCCAGTGACCAGTCTGCTTGCAGTAGAAGCACTCAGTTTCAGGCTTAGGTCCAGACTTGGGTTTCTTCTCCTGAGCAGCAACTTGCTTGCTGTTCTTCTTGAAGTTTCCCTTCTTCTTCCCTTTGCCCTTTTTCTTGAAACTAGTGGTTTTGCTAACCATCAACACTTGATGCTCCTTCTTGATTTCTACCTCCGCAGCTTTCAGCATTGCGAAGAGCTCGGGAATAGTCTTGTTCATCCATTGCATATTATAGTTCATCACGAAGCTCTTGTAGCTTGGTGGCAGTGATTGGAGAATTCTGTCAATGACGCAGTCATCTGGAAGATTAACTCCCATCTGAATCAAGTGATTATTATACCCAGACATTTTGAGTATATGCTCACTGACAGAACTGTTCTCCTCCATCTTGCAGCTATAGAACTTATTGGAGACTTCATATCTCTCAATTCGGGCATTTGCTTGAAATATTAACTTCAACTCCTGGAACATCTCATATGCTCCATGACGTTCAAAACGTCGTTGAAGTCCCGATTCTAAGCCGTAAAGCATGGCATACTGAACTATCGAGTAGTCATCAGCTTTGCTCTGCCAGACGTTCATAACATCTGGCGTTGCTCCAGCAGCCGGCCTGTCACCCAGCGGTGCTTCCAGGACGTAATTCTTCTGTGCAGCAATGAGGATGATCCTCAGGTTACGGACCCAGTCCGTGTAATTGCTACCATCATCTTTCAACTTTGCTTTCTCAAGGAACGCATTAAAATTCAACGGAACAATAGCACGAGCCATCTATCTACAATCAACATAAACAAGCAAGATACTATCAGGTACTAAGTTCATGATAAGTTTAAGTTCAGTTAATCAAATTACTTAGGAACTCCCACTTAGATAGACATCCCTCTAATCTTCTAAGTGATCACGTGATCCAAATCAACTAAACCATAACCGATCATCATGTGAGATGGAGTAGTTTTCAATGGTGAACATCGTTATGTTGATCATATCTACTATATGATTCACGCTCGACCTTTCGGTCTCCGTGTTCCGAGGCCATATCTGTATATGCTTGGCTCGTCAAGTATAACCTGAGTATTCTGCGTGTGCAACTGTTTTGCACCCGTTGTATTTGGACGTAGAGCTTATCACACCCGATCATCACGTGGTGTCTGGGCACGACGAACTTTGGCAACGGTGCATACTCAGGGAGAACACTTCTTGATAATTTTTAGTGAGAGATCATCTTATAATGCTACCGTCAATCAAAGCAAGATAAGATGCATAAAAAGGATAAACATCACATGCAATCAATATAAGTGATATGATATGGCCATCATCATCTTGTGCTTGTGATCTCCATCTCCGAAGCACCGTCATGATCACCATCGTCACCGGCGCGACACCTTGATCTCCATCATAGCATCATTGTCGTCTCGCCAATCTTATGCTTCCACGACTATCACTACCGTTTAGTAATAAAGTAAAGCATTACATCGCGATTGCATTGCATACAATAAAGCGACAACCATATGGCTCCTGCCAGTTGCCGATAACTCGGTTACAAAACATGATCATCTCATACAATAAAATCAGCATCATGCCTTGACCATATCACATCACAACATGCCCTGCAAAAACAAGTTAGACGTCCTCTACTTTGTTGTTGCAAGTTTTACGTGGCTGCTACGGGCTTAAGTCAGAACTCATCTCACCTACGCATCAAAACCACAACGATAGTTCGTCAAATAGACTCCGTTTTAACCTTCTCAAGGACTGGGCGTAGTCACACTTGGTTCAACTAAA
Source organism: Triticum monococcum (assembly GCA_034509565.1). Classification (NCBI taxonomy): domain Eukaryota; kingdom Viridiplantae; phylum Streptophyta; class Magnoliopsida; order Poales; family Poaceae; genus Triticum; species Triticum monococcum. The sequence continues at coordinate 21,652,292 of CM067842.1, read as the reverse complement.
GTTGGAGAGACAGTCTTCCGCAAGCCATCTATGTGCAAAGCACGTCGAGGGAACCGGTCTCGCGTAAGAGTACGCGTAAGGTTGGTCCGGATCGTCTCACCCAACAATACCGCTGAACCAAAGTATGACATGCTGGTAGGCAGTATGACTTGTATCGCCCACAACTCACTTGTGTTCTACTCGTGAAAATAACATCAAACCATAAAACCTAGGCTCGGATGCCACTGTTGGGGAACGCAGTAATTTCGAAAATTTTCCTACGCACACGCAAGATCATGGTGATGCACAGCAACGAGAGGGGAGAGTGTTGTCTACGTACCAACGCAGACCGACTGCGGAAGCGATCACACAACGTAGAGGAAGTAGTCGTACGTCTTCTTTCCGATCCGACCGATCCAAGCACCGTTACTCCGGCACCTCCGAGTTCTTAGCACACGTTCAGCTCGATGACGTTCCTCGGGCTCCGATCCAGCAAAGCGTCGAGGAAGAGTTCCGTCAGCACGACGGCGTGGTGACGATCTTGATGTACTACCGACGCAGGGCTTCGCCTAAGCACTGTAACGGTATGATCGAGGTGGAATTTGGTGGCAGGGGGCACCGCACACGGCTAAGGAACGATCTCAAGGATCAACTTGTGTGTCTTGGGTGTCCCCTGCCCCCGTATATAAAGGTTGGAGGAGGGGGGCTGGCCGGCCAGGGAGAGGGAGGCGCAGGGGGAGTCCTACTCCTACCGGGAGTAGGACTCCCCCCTCCAATCCTATTCCAATTAGGACTCTCGGGGAAAAGGAGAGAGAAGGGGGGCCGGCCCCTTATCCTAGTCCTACTAGGACTTGGGGAAAGGGGGGGGGGGGGGCGCCGGCCAGCTATGGGCTGCCCCTTTTCTCTTTTTCCACTAAGGCCCAATAGGCCCATTAGTCTCCCGGGGGGTTCCGGTAACCCTCCCGGTATTCCGGTAAAATCCCGATTTCACCCGGAACACTTCCTATGTCCAAACATAGGCTTCCAATATATCAATCTTTACGTCTCGACCATTTCGAGACTCCTCGTCATGTCCGTGATCTCATCCGGGACTCCGAACAACCTTCGGTACATCAAAATGCATAAACTCATAATAACTGTCATCGTAACGTTAAGCGTGCGGACCCTACGGTTCGAGAACAATGTAGACATGACCGAGACACGTCTCCAGTCAATAACCAAAGCGGGACCTGGATGCCCATATTGGCTCCTACATATTCTACGAAGATCTTTATCGGTCAGACCGCATAACAACATACGTTGTTCCTTTTGTCATCGGTATGTTACTTGCCCGAGATTCGATCGTCGGTATCCAATACCTAGTTCAATCTCTTTACTGGCAAGTCTCTTTACTCGTTCCGTAATACATCATCTCACAACTAACATATTAGTTGCAGTGCTTGCAAGGCTTATGTGATGTGCATTACCGAGAGGGCCCAGAGATACCTCTCCGACAATCGGAGTGACAAACCCTAATCTCGAAATACGCCAACCCAACATCTACCATTGGAGACACCTGTAGTACTCCTTTATAATCACCCAGTTACGTTGTGACGTTTGGTAGTACCCAAAGTGTTCCTCCGGTAAACGGGAGTTGCATAATCTCATAGTTATAGGAACATGTATAAGTCATGAAGAAAGCAATAGCAACATACTAAACGATCGGGTGCTAAGCTAATGGAATGGGTCATGTTAATCAGATCATTCAACTAATGATGTGACCTCGTTAATCAAATAACAACTCTTTGTTCATGGTTAGGAAACATAACCATCTTTGATTAACGAGCTAGTCAAGTAGAGGCATACTAGTGACACTCTGTTGGTCTATGTATTCACACATGTATTATGTTTCCGGTTAATACAATTCTAGCATGAATAATAAACATTTATCATGATATAAGGAAATAAATAATAACTTTATTATTGCCTCTAGGGCATATTTCCTTCAGCTGCGCCCCCCCTCCCCTCTAGTCCGAATTGGACTAGGGAAAAGGGGGCCGGCCACCTTTCCTACTCCTCCAATTCCTTCTCCCTTCCTCCCCTCTTGGTGGACTCCTACTAGGACTTGGAGTCCTAGTAGGACTCCACACCTGGCGCGCCTCTCCTAGGCCGGCCGCCCCTCCTCCCTTGCTCCTTTATATATGGGGGCAGGGGGCACCCCATAGACACACAAGTTGATCCTTGAGATCGTTCCTTAGCCGTGTGCGGTGCCCCCTGCCACCAAATTCCACCTCGATCATACCGTTGTAGTGCTTAGGCGAAGCCCTGCGTCGGTAGTACATCAAGATCGTCATCACGCCGTCGTGCTGACGGAACTCTTCCTCGACGCTTTGCTGGATCGGAGCCCGAGGATCGTCATCGAGCTGAACGTGTGCTAAGAACTCGGAGGTGCTGGAGTAACAGTGCTTGGATCGGTTGGATCGGGAAGAAGACGTACAACTACTTCCTCTACGTTGTGTCAACGCTTCCGTTGCGATCTACAAGGGTACGTAGATCAGACTCTCCCCCTCGTTGCTATGCATCACCATGATCTTGCGTGTGCGTAGGAATTTTTTTGAAATTACTACGTTTCCCAACACATAATTGCTACTGTCAACTCTCAACTAAATTTTCTCTAGGAACATATCTAAAACGGTAGAACCAAAGCGTGAGCTACGACATAATTTGTAAAGATCTTTTGACTATGTTCATGATAATTAAGTTCATCTAATCAAATTATTCAATGAACTCCCACTTAGATAGACATCCCTCTAGTCATCTACATGATACATGATCCAAGTCAACTAGGTCGTGTCCGATCATCACGTGAGACGGACTAGTCATCATCGGTGAACATCTTCATGTTGATCGTATCCACTATACGACTCATGTTCGACCTTTCAGTCTTCCGTGTTCCGAGACCATGTCTGTACATGCTAGGCTCGTCAAGTTAACCTAAGTGTATTGCATGTGTAAATCTGGGTTACACCCGTTGTATGCGAACGTTAGAACCTATCACACCCGATCATCACGTGGTGCTTCGGAACAACGGACCTTAGCAACGGTGCACAGTTAGGAGGAACACTTCCTTGAAATTATTGCGAGGGATCATCTTATTTATGCTACCGTCGTTTTAAGCAAATAAGATGTAAACATGACAAACATCACATGCAAATCATAAAGTGACATGATACGGCCAATATCATCTTGCGCCTTTGATCTCCATCTTCGAGGCACGGCATGAACACCATCGTCACCGGCATGACACCATGATCTCCATCATTGTGTCTTCATGAAGTTGCCTCGCCAACTATTACTTTTACTACTATGGCTAAGGTTAGCAATAAAGTAAAGTAATTACATGGCGTTTTCATTGACACGCAGGTCATAAATAAATTAAGACAACTCCTATGGCTTCTGTCGGTTGTCATACTCATCGACATGCAAGTCGTGATTCCTATTACAAGAACATGATCAATCTCATACATCACATATATCATTCATCACATCCTTTTGGCCATATCACATCACATAGCATACCCTGCAGAAACAAGTTAGACGTCCTCTAATTGTTGTTGCATGTTTTACGTGGCTGCTATGGGTTTCTAGCAAGAACGTTTCTTACCTACGCAAAACCACAACGGTGATATGCCAATTGCTATTTACCCTTCATAAGGACCCTTTTCATCGAATCTGATCCGAATAAAGTGGGAGAGACAGACACCCACCAGCCACCTTATGCATCAAGTGCATGTCAGTCGGTGGAACCTGTCTCACGTAAGTGTACGTGTAAAATCGGTCCGGGCCTCTTCATCCCACAATGCCGTCGAATCAAGATAAGACTAGTAACGGCAAGCAAATTGAACAAATCATCGCCCACAACTACTTTGTGTTCTACTCGTGCATAGAATCTACGCATAGACCTAGCTCATGATGCCACTGTTGGGGATCGTAGCAGAAATTTAAAATTTTTCTACGCATCACCAAGATCAATCTATGGAGTAATCTAGCAACGAGGGGAAGGGGAGTGCATCTACATACCCTTGTAGATCGCTAAGCGAAAGCGTCGCAAGAATGCGGTTGGTGGAGTCGTACACGTAGCGATTCAGATCGCGGTCGATTCTGATCTAAGCGCCGAACAACGGCGCCTCCGCGTTCAACACACGTGCAGCCCGGTGACGTACCCTACGCCTTGATCCAGCAAGGGGAGAAGGACAGGTTGGGGAAGACTCCGTCTAGCAGCAGCACGACAGCGTGGTGATGGTGGAGGAGCACGGGACTCCTGCAGGGCTTCGCCAAGCACTACGAGAGACGAGGAGGGAGAGAGGTAGGGCTGCGCCTAGAGAGAGATCAAATCATGTGTTGGGCAGCCCCCAATACCTCAAGTATATATAGGGAAGGGGAGGGGCTGCACCCCCTTCTAGGGTTCCCTTCCTAGGGTGGCGGCCAAAGGGGAGAGGAGAGGGGGGCGCCCTAGGGTGGGCCTTAAGGCCCATCTGGACCTAGGGTTTGCCCCCTTCCCACTCTCCATGCGCCTTGGGCCTTGGTGGGGGGGCGCACCAGCCCACCTGGGGCTCGTCCCCTCCCACACTTGGCCCACGCAGCCTTCTGGGGCTGGTGGCCCCACCTGGTGGACCCTCGAGACCCTTTCGGTGGTCTCGGTACGTTACCGATAGCACCTGAAACTTTTCCGATGACCAAAACGGGACTTCCCATATATAAATCTTTACCTTCGGACCATTCCGGAACTCCTTGTGACGTCTGGGATCTCATCCGGGACTCCGAACAATATTCAGTAACCGCGTACATACTTTTCCTATAACCCTAGCGTCATCGAACCTTAAGTGTGTAGACCCTACGGGCTCTGGAATAATGCAGACATGACCAAGACATATCTCTATGGTAAATAACCAACAGTGGGATCTGGATACCCATGTTGGCTCCCACATGTTCCACATGATCTCATCGGATGAACCACGATGTCAAGGATTCAGTCAATCCCGTATACAATTCCCTTTGTCTACCGGTATAGTACTTGCCCGAGATTCGATCGTCGGTATCCCGATACCTTGTTCAATCTCGTTACTGGCAAGTCTCTTTACTCGTTCCGTAACACAACATCCCGTGATCAACTCCTTGGTCACATTGTGCACATTATGATGATGTCCTACCAAGTGGGCCCAGAGATACCTCTCCGTTTACACGGAGTGATAAATCCCAGTCTCGATTCGTGCCAACCCAACAGACACTTTCGGAGATACCCGCAGTGCACCTTTATAGCCACCCAATTATGTTGTGACGTTTGGTACACCCAAAGCATTCCTACGGTTCCCCGCAGAAAAAAAGCATTCCAACAGTATCCGGGAGCTGCACAATCTCATGGTTTAAGGAAATGATACTTGACATTCGAAAAGCTTTAGCATACGAACTACACGATCTTGTGCTAGGCTTAGGATTGGGTCTTGTCCATCACATCATTCTCCTAATGATGTGATCCTGTTATCAATGACATCCAATGTCCATGATCAGGAAACCATGACCATCTATTGATCAACGAGCTAGTCAACTAGAGGCTTACTAGGGACATGTTGTGGTCTATGTATTCACACATGTATTATGGTTTCTGGATAATACAATTATAGCATGAACAATAGACAATTATTATGAACAAGGAAATACAATAATAATCATTTTATTATTGCCTCTAGGGCATATTTTCAACACACTCCCCTTACGTTTTCACATCTCTCTCCTTCATATAGGCAAAAGTGCCATGTAAGCTAAAACAAATTTTCAAGACACGGGGGCAACGGAGCACTTTATTTTGAACTGCTACAAAAAGATGCTTAAAATATTTTTAAATGATTTTTTACATGAATACGCATGCATGTGGTCTAAGTACCCGTGAAATTTCGTTCAATAATACATCGTATTACGCGCTACACAAAAAAGACAATTTTTCTGCCCAAAAACACCAAAAAACAAGTCCCTAATTTTCATGTATTTTGTATTTTTTGTATCTTTTACATGTAAGCATTTATATTGCTGAAATTTTGCCCCAATATACTGCATTGCTATACATTCATGCACACAAAAATTTGAAAAAATTCGAGCCGTAAAAATGTGGCTTTTTGAACTTTAAAATAAAGTGCACCGTTGCACCCGTGCTGAAAAGTCAATTTTTGCATGTAAGTGGGCTGTAAGCCCACCATTGTACTTGCTCTTATGCGCTAGAAATATCCGAGCTCTTAAAAAGCTACTCCCCTTGTCAAAATAGTGATGTAAACGCTTTTATATTTCTTTACTGAAAGAGTATTTTTGAAACAATAATACTAATTTAGTTTTTCGATATACTCGGATACTACTAGTGCTCCCTGTTCTGCACCAGAGACTCGAGGGACTCCAGGCCCGATCACGTTTTAAAATCCGCGAGCGCACGAGCCCTCCACCACATCCCCTGCTGTCGTCTTCGCCGCCGGTGGTCGCCTTGCTCAGGTCACCTGTCACCTGTCACCAGTCCGCCGTCTTGGAGCCACACGCTACGAGATAGACGTACGTACGAACCCGTGCGGTTTGCATTCTCTCTCGTTTGTATATGTGGAAATCTGATGCTATCGGCTCCACCTCCGCATGGACCAATGAAAGTTGCCTGGTGCACACATGCATTTTCTCAGAGAACACCCCCATGCAAGTCAATTGCGTGCAAAATATTGTGAAAGGAACGGCATATACTCCGTATATATTATGACCTAAAAATATCCGTGCTTTAAAAAAGTTATTTTAGAAATAATACTCCCTCCGTCCCATAATGTAAGACGTTTTTTGACACTACACTAGTATCAAAAAACGTCCTATATTATGGGACAGAGGGAGTAGTTTCGTTTTCTGATATACCTCATCGTTCCACCGGACTGTTACCTCGCTAAGTACAGAGACACCAACCACTCCATGCATGATCATATCGAAATCCACGAGTGGACAAGCCTCAACCATTTTGTCCTCTTCTCGCTTCAGTAATGCTCTTCTTAACTTCTTCACCTAATTTTTCTCCTTGGTAGCTTTGTTTCGCTTTTCCTATCCAATCCGGCAACAACTTGCTCACAGAGTCACAGGGGTGTAACCCACTGAATTGATAATGACACAATGATTTGAAAAATAACCCGAAGATATATAAAAAACACGGACAGTAAAGGTAGAAGATCATTTCCGGATAGATAGGAGAGTTATCTCTACTTTTATAACAAACCAAGTTGGTGATGATGGTGTGCCTGCCATCTTGTAATATAGACGGTCTGATCTACATCTGACGGGTAGAAAGTAAACTATGACAATTTTACAAAAGATACCCGCACCTCTCTTCAGATAAGGCCTTGCCTCGTTCATCCTTATCTCCCACAACCTCATTGCCGAGTAATTTAAAAAGAAAGTCTCTGAAACAATCTGGCTTGGTGGCCGTTGCCGGTGGCGTTCGTCCCCATGCCTCCGCCCAGTCCAACCACCATTCACCACCACACCTCACTCCTTCTCATCTTATCTCTCATCTTTCTCGAGATATCATTTTTTCAATGAAATTCTCGAGATGCCATTTTTCTGATAAAATTCTCGAGATATCATTAATTTTTACACATGAGATTACTCCTGCATGGGTCAATCACAACAATGTGTTCTGTAAAAAAAAAAGCATCTTGATGTTTCGCGCAATGCACATGCATCTTGCTAGTTAAAATCCACAAACATGAATCAGAGGAGAGGTGCCGGGAGACACACAAAAGTCTTGGCATAGCTCACAATTGCCGGGGCACGCAACCGATCTTGGCCGCCGATGGTCGCCTCGCTTAGGTCACTTAGCAGCAGAACCAGTCCGCCGCCATGGAGCCACACGCTAGGAGATAGACGTACGAACCCGCACGGTATGCATTCTCTCTCGTTTGTATCTGTGGAAAACAAATCTGGTGCTATCGCTGGTCCCACCTCCACAGGACCAATGAAAGCTGTCCGGTGCAGACATGCATTTTCCCAGAGAAAATAGAAATAGCCTTTCGATTGATACGCATGCATAAAATGCTCTTAAGACTGGTTGTCAAACCAATAGTGCCGTGGCAGATTCTGATTATTGGATCTCTCTTGTAGGTCATCTATCGTGATCTATATCTTTGTCCCCGCATCGAAATACACATTTAGCACACAAATATCATGCAACGCATCATACATATGCACGCAGCTGCTGCAATCAGTGAGAGTCGTACATAGTACCGTGTACTACTAGTACGACCGTCCACATGGTCGGACATTTTTGCGGCCATTCGTTCAGTGAGCTACAGCTGTTGACCAAGAGTGTCGTGTGATTTTCGTCCGCCGTCCATCGTCCGCAGTAATTTCGCGCTGATTATTGTGTGTCTTCTATGGTGGCGTACGTAGATCCTACTACCTTTCCTTCGTCCGTCTATATAACATGCAAGGCAGTAGCACCGCACTTCTTCAAGCAAAGCAAGCTTACTGATCTTGGAGTTCATCAGGCCTGACTTGAGCACCACACATCATCAGCAACACATTCCCAGCAGTTGATCATATGGCTGCTCCTGTTATTGCTGACCTGCACAAGCCCCGGCCTTACACCCCCAGCCTCTGGGGCGACTTCTTCCTCAACCACAGTCCATGCACTCCATCACAGGTATAGTTATGGATACGTTTTACTCATTTTTTCCAAATAAAGGAAGTTCCCTTACTTTGTGTCGCTGCGCCATATTATCGAATATGTAGTAGCTTCGACTTTTTTTTTGATGGCATATATATTGTTTTCCATGTGTTCATGTATGAATGTTTTCAGCTTTTTTTAAACCCGAGCATGCACTCTTAGCTGTTGGCTCTAACAAATGTCCAAGATGACATAAGTTTTCCTGCCTCGCAGTATTCGGCTATGAAGGACATGGCGAGTATCAGAAAGGAGCGGGTGAGAAAGATCATCTTGGCCGCCATATCTTCTTCTGATTTACCTATGAAGCTGGAGCTTGTCGACATGCTGGAACGGACTGGCGTGGCCTATCACTTTGGCAAAGAGATCCAAGAGTTACTATGTGGCATGCAAGGTGACGAACAAGGCTTTGGTGACGACCTCCACATAACCGCGTCGCGGTTCTATTTGTTGAGGAAGCATGGGTACCACGTCTCTCCTGGTATAATTATCATCACAATGGTTAATTCCTGCATATATGCACAACTACATTATTTCAATTCAAGTATTAGATACTGTGTACATATAAGCCATAATATATGCCATACCTACTTACTGCAGATGTGTTTCTGAAGTTCAGAGATGATGGAGGAAACTTTGCAAGTAATGATGTGAACTCATTGTTGGCACTGTACAATGCGGCCTATCTTAGGACTCGTGGGGAAGAAGTGTTGGATGATGCTATTATTTTCACCAAGAGCCGTCTACAATGCATGTTAGAACATCTAGAACCGTGGTTGGCAGAAGAGGTCCGGTGTACACTGGAGACACCTAGTTTCAGGAGAGTTGAGAGAGTGGAAACTAGACGTTACGTCCCGGTGTATGAGAAGAAGTCAACACGAGATGAAGACATATTGGAGTTTGCTAAGTTTGACTTCAACATTTTGCAAACACTCTATTGTGAGGAGTTGAAAGCTCTTACTATGTAAGCAGATTAACTAAAATTTAAATAGAAAAGTGACCATGATAATTGCTATTTACATAGTATATATGACTTGCACTAATACATATTTAACTACTAATTTACAGTTGGTGGAAAGACTTCAAATTGCAAATGGATATAAAATTTGCACGGGACAGAATGGTGGAGCTACACTTTTGGATACTTGGAGTTGTCTATGAGCCGCAATATTCCTATTCACGTGTAATGCTAACAAAACTGCTCATATTTGTGTCGTTATTTGATGACTTCTATGACAACTATAGCACCACAGAAGAAAGCAACATCTTCACCGCAGCCATGGAAAGGTACATTCACTTTTTTTTGATAGTCTTTATCGACCTTTCACAAAGACAATGAAATGCAAAATACTTATCATACATAAATCTCTCCACTTTGTTCTTAATTATTCAAGTTCCCAGCAAACAGAGGCTGTTAGGTGATAGTCGGAGCGCACACCCTGTACTTTTGAAGCAAAACAACACAACTTTAGCTAGGAAACTCTTTTCCTTATGAAAAGCTCTCCGAAAACAATGTTTGACTTGCATTTGTTGAGGATATAGATAGCGTTCCTTCCAAGCAAGGATCAAACTCTGATATTGGCTATGATTGGGCCGAACAGTGGTAGAATACTTAAAAAATATGTAAGATTTCATCTTAGGTTCGCCCCTTTTGCTGCCTCTCCCCACCCCACCTCCTTTTTCCATTTTACCGATGTTCCCATTTGCTTACAAAATAAATCTTGTTTTCTTTGGTAAGTTAATAAGTATTGATTCAGTTGGCCGCCAAAGTATATTTTCGGTACATAATCACATTAACAATAAAATAGCAGGAAAATCAGCATGATTGCGTACAGAACTTGTGATTGTAAAATGCTTTAGAAAAAAACATCCTACATGTAATTGTTTTCACCAGCTTGATATATAGCTATAATTGTGTAGAAGACATATATTTCTCTTTCAGAAGTCATAATTGTGTAAAACACGTATATTTTCTTTCAGAATTAACTTGATCAGTAGCATTTTCTGCCAAAAATATGTATTAATGTCGCTAGAAATATTATACCTCCAAGTCAGATTACTCCTTTACTACCAAACAATGTACATAAGCCAAATTTGTCAATATATGACATGAATTCTTATGATAAGAGAAGCAGCGTCCTGCCATAGCGAATTCCTATAAACCAGTAAAGACTCCTACACAACCCTAACAATTGTCCTTGACTCGAGTTTATTACATGCCACCAATAAATACTTCTTATAACCTGCAGATGACGAGTTAGCTACTCATTTGTGACTTCCCATAATTTTGCAAACACTGGCGATATAGCCATAATTTTTGTTTTACTCAAGAGTTTTCCACAAAAACATTTGGCGCCACAGTTCCTGATCTTTACTTCACATATATCTCAATTTACAATCATAATTGAACAATATTTAACTATACAACTTTTCTATATGATTTTTTGGGTCATGTGTAGTGCATCAAGGTAACAACATATTGTCCAAAGTTGCACTTATAACAATGTGTGCAAGTTATCCATCTAAACGTCTGGGTCCCAAATAAATTATGTTTTACCATAGAATTTGCATAACCTTGTTTACATGTATATATTTGTCATTATAATTTATATGCAACATTCAATTCAACATCATATAGTTTTTTATATTAAACTCACATTTTTCCTCAACTATAGGTGGGGTGAACAAGCTGCAGAGAATTTACCAGCAAACTTGAAGGCATTGTACATCAACATACTTAACACTACAAATGATATCGAGGAAGAGTTAAAGCATCAGAAAAATAAGAATGCTGAATTGGTAAAAGATTTGGTAAGTGTTCTTCAAGATTGTACCAAATTAGCCAAAAAAAGAACCTTGATGTGTACCACAAAAGTAAATACAGTAGTATTCAGGGTTTTTGTATCAAGTAATATTTTTTTTTGTGAATGAAGTAATATACAAGTTTATATAAGTAATATACAAGTTTATATAAGTAATAAACAAGAGCATCTATTTGTTAGATATGAGACTCTTGTTGAGGTGGGACAAGAAATCCAAATATAAGTTGTCCGAGCTTCTCACTCCAATAATTGGGTATCATTATTTTATTGGTTGGTGGTTTCCAAATGGAAGCTAGTGGCCGCATGAGCACATTAATGAAATTGAAAAAAAGTAGCAAGTTTGGAGGAAAATGTGAAAAATCATCATTCTTTAGCTTTTTTCTCTTAGACAGAACACATTGTATAATCCATCTATGAGTTTCATACTAAATATCTATCCTTTGATGCATGTATTGTGTAGTTCAACAAATGTTATTGCATGCTTTCAAGGTTGTTTATGTGCTAAACTTTTCTTGATGTCGCATTTCACAATGAATATGATTATATTTTAAAAGGAAATTGTTTATGCTTCGTTATTATCCAATAGAATGCAACTGTAAAGGCACCTTGAGAAAAACATTCTCCATTTGTATACCTTATTTAACATTTAACTGTCACATTGTTTAGGTAATCCATGTGGCCAAATGCTATCACGCTGAGGTGAAATGGCGTGACGAACACTACGTACCAACTAGTGTTGAAGAGCATCTGCAAATCTCAGTGCGCAGCAGTGCTTGTATGCAAATAATAAGTTTTGTATTCATTTCGTTGGGTGATGTGACTACAAGAGAGGTGCTTGAATGGGCTTTAACCTATCCAAAAATTATCAGATCTGTATGCATTGTTGGGCGCATTGGCAATGACATGGTGTCACATGAGGTACGAACTCTTCGTTAAAATTTTGATGTTGTAAACATATATTTTTTGTACCAACGGCAGTCCTAATTAAAGTTATCTAGTAATCACTTAATCGAACACTTGTGGACTAATATATGAATATAAAATTTTCTTACGAAACCTTACTAGAGGGAAATTCATGCACTATGAACAAAAACAAAGATTGGTCCAGTTTATGAGGGAAATTAGGTTGTAGATGTTACATGGAAAGATTGACTCAAGAAAAACTATGCAACACCTATACATCAGGAAGCAGCTGACTAAACTATGCCTATAATGACAACCGAAAAAAATAAGCACAACAAGGACACAATATGATCATCCATTAGAAGCACCTGTGAAAGGATCGACACAATCAGCTAGATGGGGGTGAATAGGTGACTACAAATTTAATCTTAATTACTAATTTTAGGAATACATGGATAAAGTAGGTTCTCTAGATATGCACTAGATGAACACAACCTATATGGAAAGCAAGCTCAAAGCAATGTAAGCTTGGCAACAGTATCAAAGCTGGCCAAACGGGTCGTACTAGTTGGGTGGCCCGGTAGCACGCGGGAACAATACGACCCGGGCTAAACGAGCCATGCCCGGCATGCGACACGCCAGGGGCCGTGCCTAGGCCTAGAGGCTGGACACGTGGGTCGGCACGACATGGTCTGCTAATTTTTTATTTCTAAATTATATAAATATATATGGTCTATATAAACAACCTAATAGGCTGAAAATGGCCCAAAAACAGCCCATTAGCCAAACTGCACATGGGCCAAGCGTGCTAAACGGCCAGCATTCTAGCCGATTAACAAAAAGGTCGTGCCTGGGCCTGGAGACGCGGCACGCGGGCTGGCATGGCACGACCTGTTTACTAAATTACGTGCCCCTATAGGTTGTGTCATGCTAGGCACGATTACGGCAGGGTAGGGCTGGCCGTGCTGTGCCAGCCTGTTTGGCCAGCTCTGAGCAATATCATTAGCAAGCCTACAATCATACAAAGCGAAGTAAAGTGCAGGAAAGGATTAACCAGAAGCGATTTAGTGACGCATATTTTATCCCCAAGTTCATACTTCCTTGGGGAAGTGTGAATCTCCATTGGAGCGTGCGGTGCTGGTGCCAAGGCCCCGGAACTCCACCAAGCGGGTCACCATTTTCTCTTTGAGTCACCCCAACTGATGAGCCTCGAATCACTCAGGGTTGTTCTTAAAGGTGACCACCACACCTTTGCATACGTCTCTGGAGCACACCACAAGCAAGGAAGCTTCCGTGGGAATCGAACCTCTAACCACCTAGGATGCCAAGCTCCAAGAGTAACAAATTCTGAGTGAAATCAACAAGGAGAAGAAATCGGTTTGGTGGAAGTGTAGACCGGGTGGTCCTCTCTATTTTCCTTCAAATGAGTGGACTGATTGGGTGGAGGGATGAGGAGTAAATGGAGCTTTCGAGCTTTCAAAAATGGAGGAAGAGAGATAAAACAACTCAACTCAAGTGTGGGGAGAAGGATACCTCTTGGGAAGAAAGGAAAACTGATGTCTTTTTCCTTTTTGCAATAGGGGGGTCAACTTCGCCCGTAGACGACCATCGAGAGGCCAATGTACTGAGATAAACCGGAGAACTGACAGTAGTCCTCACTAACCCTATTTTCATCAACACCAAAACACTATTATGGATATAATGCACTTTCAACCAGCACTATGATGCCCCAAACCGACAACTTTAATCAGAATTCTACTAGCAAACACAGCCGCCTCAAATAGTAGGGTGTGAATGGAGCTCTTTTGTTGATCCTAAAAGTAGGGAAGCAATATCGATGGATGCCACTGTTATTGGCCCTAGCCCCTGCGGGGGCAAGACTTCTATCTAGATCCTATCAAACTGCCACATTGGCAAAATCCCTAGGCAGGGGGATTCCAAATGCAACAGCCATCATGGCCACCTCAAATCCAACGAACAATGGTCATGTGGAGGTAAAGAAATGATTTCTCAATGGTGCCTCTATGGAGTAGAAAAGACTCATCGACACCGTCACCCATCGAATAGAAGTTTTCAACCAGAATTTGTCATCCTTTCAACCCGTCGAACTGCATCTGTATTTCCACTTCGCCTAGGAGACCTGATCAGATCTAGCCAACGCCCACCATGAACAACTCACCACTTGTAGCAACTGTCCACAAGCAAGCACCAACCATCTAGCATCTAGACACCGCTGAAACCACCCCCACCGTGTGCCTTTCCTAACCCCAGGCCGTCCATAATCCCAAGTCAAGAGGTGGCGGCTATCCCACTCTGGAACATGCAAGATCAATGATGCTACGCTAAATCTGCACAACAAGTGGTGGTTGGGCTGCCCAACCAAGACGACATTGTGGCTTTTTACCAGGCGCACCATCGAGGCCCTATGCCAGATGACCACCATGCGACCAGTCAACTCCCATGCAAGGACACGAGCCGCTTTTGTCTAGGGTCCAAAACTAGGGGATCAACTACCTCGTTGTCTTCGCAACAACCGCCAATGGTGGCGGCAATGAGGGAGCACGGAGGCGGTGAACCAACATGTGTGGCAATTTTCACCTCTTTGGTCGCCCGTGCATGAGAGGCACTATAGAATTGGGAGAGTTACATAATCCATACATGCAAAAACATTTATATCTATACATCGATGCATGCACATGATGAAACCTCATGTAGTTAAT
Organism: Triticum monococcum; assembly: GCA_034509565.1. Taxonomy (NCBI): domain Eukaryota; kingdom Viridiplantae; phylum Streptophyta; class Magnoliopsida; order Poales; family Poaceae; genus Triticum; species Triticum monococcum. Next base: position 21,637,158 of record CM067842.1, on the reverse strand, counting down.
AGTGATTTTTTTTTCTTTTTGTAGCGTGAACAAATATCACAACATGTGACATCCACGGTGCAGACTTGTACAAAAGAGCACGGGATCACAGTAGCAGAAGCCAATGAGAAGCTCAAGGTGATAATTGAAGAAGCATGGATGGACATAGTCCGCGAATGCCTCCACAAAAAACAGCCAATGGTGCTTCTAGTGAAGGCAACCGATCTTGCCCGGACAATGGATTTTATGTACAAGCGTGAAGATGCGTTTACCCTCCCGTCTAGTCTCAAAGAGACCCTAACTTCACTTTATGTGAATTACATATGAACCATTTTTTATTACGATGATATATGAACCTTTTCTCAAGAAAAAAACATATGAGATGATCTCACATACATACTGTGTTTTCAATAAATTCTTGGATAATATGAGGTGTACTGCATATTATGTTTATGTTTAGCAAGAAATGCACATGGTGTAGCTATTATGTAATTTTTCTCGTCCATATCTAGCCATGCATATATGTGTTTCATTGATATCATGCAAAACATGCATGCAGCAGCTGCAATCAGTGAGAACCGCACAGTTTGTGTATGTCCCCAATGTTTGTGCATTCTAGAGGTACTTCCGTTTGAGTTGTTTAGTGTATGTCTTTTGTGTTGGCATAAATCATTAGATCCTACCTCCTGCAAGTTATCATCAGCATATAACTTTGGAGCTGACATCTTTTTTTTAGGTAACAACTGACATCTTTTGAGAAAACAACAAGACGTGAGGTTCGGTTGGCAAAGAGCTGCTAGAAAGACAACCAAAGCTTGGATCCACGTGCTCACAACGAAAGGAAAAAAAACAAATAGTAGCCCGGAGATCAGGAACACACCCAAGGTATAACAAATAGTAGCAAATCGTGGAAGCACTTGTCTACAAAGCTAGGAATTTACCGTTCCCAGAAGAAGAAAATTAGCCAGCTCTAGGGTAGTGCTTCCAAGATTTGCTTACACGCTAGAATCGACTGCTATAGTCAACAGATCCTTCACCACCACCACGACGCAGAAAGATCAAAACAAAATGATAGAGAAAAAAAAGTTGTGACAAGTTGACCAATATAGCATAAAAAATGAAATTGGAGAACTGCTGAGCAATGTGAAATTAACACTGGTATCACCAAAACAACATTCAGGACAGACTGAAATGAAAAAACAATAGCACACATTATTTGTAACTGGCGGTTCGCCAAGCAACCAGTCAAAACAGACTAAAACGTCAAACACAATCCACATTGTTTGTAACGAGTGATAGTACGAAAACAACAGTGGCTCAAGCCAGCCCTGAAACACACCCCCTACACAGAATAATTATCCAACTATGCTTTCGTCTCCTGCACAACCATTCGCTGTTTTCTTACTGTACCATATATATTGTTGTATAAGGTAAGTCCCCTAAGCCTATCTCCCATTTCCTTTGAAAAAGGAATTGTGAGGCCTCATATCAATTTTCTTTTCTTTTCTTTAACTTGCGGTAAGAGGCCTCATATGTCATATCACTACAGATGTCCATATGTCCTTCGAAAAAAGAATTGTGAGGCCTCATCATATACAACAAATCTCGTTTTTTTGTAGGAAGAGGCCTCACCGAGTACATGGATAGGATAACAAGCCCAAAAAGATTTAGGCCCATTACGAAAAACAATAAGGCTGACTATAGAAAAACATTCCGTCTGATTTTCAATTTTGTTCATACAGTTGTGAAACTTGTTCATGAATACCAAATAAAATCTTCACGCTACCAATGAAAAACATTCCATTAAATCATCACACAAAAATATCTTGGTTTATATGTAAAACCATTTATATACTATTAGAAAAATGTCCATGCAATCCCAAATAATTGCTCGTGACTACAGAGAAAAGGATATTCATGTATCACTGAAAAACAACTGCATATGTACGAAAATAAATGTTTGTGACTCAAATGTTAACATACTTAAAAAATGTTCATGTATTTATAATATAAGTAAATGTGGAAATAAGAAATAACTATATTCTAAATAAAAGGCAGTACACAATTAGAAAATTAATTAAATCAGAAATGAAAAAAACAGTTGAGTAAAAATAAAAAATAAAAGGAAAGGAAAATGGGAAAGAAAAAGAAAAGAAAAGAAAGGAAAAGGATAAACCAGAAACAGAAGAAAGGAAAAAAATTCTCGCTTACTGTACCAGACCAACTGCCCCGACCATCATGCTGGGATTCCATTGCCCTCGCTTATGGTGAGCGTTAGTAAATCCAAGCCTGGAGCCCTGATACTGTGAGGGCAAACAAACATGGGCATCAATAACTACAATGGCCAACAGTCCATAGAATCTAGATTATTCAAGCTCAACACGCGAGTGAACGAACAGCCTAACCCAATACTATAGAATGCAGGAAAAAGCTTCAGGCGAGACAGTACATACTCTTGCTATAAGCGAGTGCACGGATAAGACAACAACCCAAAAAGATTTTAGGCTCATTACGAAATAAAAAAACATTTAAGGCAGACTCAAGAAAACACAATCTGTCTTTTAAATTTTGTTCATAAAATATTCCATAAAATCACACAAAAACATTTTGCGTTAGACATACCATTTTTATTCATATTTGAAAATGTTCATGTATTCCAAAAGAATTGCTCATGACTATAGAAAAAAAGTTCACAAACCTCAAAAGGCAATATTTATGTATCACTGAACAACAAGTCCATATGTACGACAATATATGTTGTGACTCAAAAAAAATTACGTACTTAAAAAAATGTCATGTATTTACAATAAAAATAAAATATGAAAATAAATAAATTCTAAATAAACAGCGGTATAAAAAATTAAAATAAAATAAATTGGGAAATGGAAAAAATAATAAAAAGAAAAAGAAAAGGTAGATTATAAAATAGAAAAAAGGAAAGGAAAGGGGAAAGCAAAAAAGAAAAGAAAGAAAAGGAAAACAGAAAAAACGGATTCCTTTGTGTTGGAATTATGTGTCCTGCAACTATATTCAAATTACTTGGAATTGTTAAATATTCGGAATACCTCATTATGGAATTATACATGTATTTGTACATGGAATTGTTTTACATGTTTAGCAGGAAAATTATCACTTGTTGGAATGTACTTAAGTAACATATGCTTAAGGAAGCTGATCGATTATCAGTGGAATACAATATACTATTTATATTGGAAAGACTACCCGGGTACACTGATGATTGGAAAGAGCTAGATCGTATAGTTAGATTACAGCTCTAATGTTGATCTACATAATTAGAGGAATTTACACTCTATTATGGCGCGTTGCTCACAAGCGCGTGCTCCGGGGACAAAACGGGTAGAATCCGTTAAACAGACAAATATGATCGTGGTTGGTAATTTGATCTGGACTCTATCCCAGAAACTAGTGGAAAAGACTAGGAATCTTATATCTGTATAAGAGGTAGACTCTTTGAAAAGACAATATAAGAAGGTCCCTACCCCCTAGCCTCAGATATGCGAATTGTGAGCGGCACCACGGATAAACGCAGAGGAATTAGAGGGTAGACCGCAAACTCTAAATTTCTATCACTTTGCCCTCGCTTAAGGTGAGCAATAGGAAATTCGAGCCCAGAGCCCTGATACTGTGAGGGCAAACAAACAAGAGTATCAATAACCCCCTAAAAAAACATGAGTACCAATAACTACAATGGCCAACAGTCCACAGAATCCAGGGGAAATGGGGAAAGTGCACATACCACATAACTGCCAAAATGGAACCTGAAATTCATCGACTGGCAACGTATTTCTGTTGCTCTCTAGATAAAGGCTCATAGAACCTACAATTGTTTATTTTGTCACTTTCTGAAAGTTCATTACAAAAATCCTTAAAAAAAACTGGTGATACCAAAGCATGTTGACAACAAGAAAACATGAAGTATTATAGCCTTTTGTAATGCTAAGCTGATCGGGATGGGGCGATTCTGATGGAGCACAGGCTCGAAGCTCTGTAGGCATGGACAACTAGGTGAACGACAGGTAGAACAACAATAAACAACAAGAAACAAGACACCATTTGGCTTCTGCTTCTGCTAATAACAATCTAAGCAGTTATATGATAGTAAACGAATCTAGCCTTGGACGTTCTTGGTCCTGATCATTGTTTTTTTTTTTTCTAGCCTGGGCAAGTTCCGCGTAATTTTCTGAACTGAGATTAAGATAAAATATCTGTATCTGGACCACAACTCGAGGTCTCAAGCCCAATTGGAGCATGATGTCCAAATTTTGTAGGTTCTCAGATCTTGTACATAAAAAAATGAAGGTATAGAAGTTTAAGCCCTCCAAGAATTAATAACTTAAAATATATGCACAGGCCAGATGGTGCATAAGTTAACACATGGCCGAGTCACATGGGAGCATAGGAGCAGACCGAGGGTATATATTGTTACCTGCAACAAGGTGCTGAATGAGACACACGATTCTTTCTGAAGGTAAGTGCCAAAGGTTCCAGTTTCAGTCTTTTACTTAGAAACACCTTCAGGTAAATTATGGTCCACAAACTGACAAAGAAATGTGGCAAAAACAAAGTTGAAAAGCGACGTTTACTAACCTTCACTAGAATGTGGGCGTAAACAAAAGAAGACGATGCAACTCGGGGAAGTTTCTAAAGGGCAGCATTAGTTTTATACTCATGATTCTCTCTTGATTGCATCCAGATACCAACTCTCTTCAAATCAACATTCATTTTCCTTTATGCGGCTACTTGAAACCAGCATTTGACAACTCCTTTGAGTTACTGCATCTGAACTGTAATGGTTGCTCTAGAGATAGCAGGATGGGTAGCCTCACCCTTCATCAGCAGGCTAGCTGAGAAGGTGTGGTCCTATGCTGGAGATCAGTGGCAACGGCAAGATACAGCGGAGAAACTAAGAATCGTGGAGAAGAAACTATCATCAATCCAAATAACGTTGAGCATAGCTGAGAGAGTGCAAGCTAGGAACACAACCATGGGAAGCTGGCTACAGAGAATAAAAGATGGTGCTTTTGAGGCTGAGGATGTTCTTGATTCATTTGACCATCTAGTTCTCCAAGCACAAGATGAAGACAAGGGCAAGGTTAGTTCTGTTGCTTCAGCCACAGCTGGTTCTTCCTCCACATCCACAACCACTACCACCACTGCTTCTACCATCACTACCAGCGGTTCAGCGGTAAAACAACCAGTTTGTGTAATCAAGCGCTTCCTTATCTCTGATGAACATATCGATAAGTTAATTTCTGCAGTGGATAGATTAAATGAGATTGATAGTGAGATGCAAATGTTCCTGAAGTTAGTGGAGCTCGAGGACAGGAGATCAGACAGACCGATTCAGTTGCGGACAACAACCTCCATGCAAGGCCTCTCAAAGTTTTTTGGTCGAGTTAATGAAGAGAAACGCCTAGGGCGATTACTTACGCAGGTAAACAAACAATCCAGTCAGCCATATGATGTTATATCAATTGTTGGCGTTGGTGGTGTTGGTAAGACTGCGTTAGTGCAGAAAATTTATAGCCACTTCCATGCTAAAAGTCACTTCAGTCTCGCGATATGGCTACATGTCTCAGAAAATTTTGATGTCGGACGTCTAACAAAAGAAATGGTACAGTCGGGTAATCTCCCCAGATGTGCTGACTTGAAAAGCATCAGCAGTTTAGATCAAGCTCAATGGATACTTGAAGAAAAGCTGAAAGGGAAAAGGATTTTGATAGTCCTTGATGATGTATGGAATAAATTTAGCAGCCAATGGGAGAACTTATGCAAACCCCTGCAGTTTGCTGGTAAGGGAAGCAAAGTAATTGTTACGACTCGGAGTAAAAGTGTTGCAAGTATCAATGGAGCAACAGAGATAATGCACTTAAATGGCTTACAAGATGAAGAATTCTGGGGGCATTTTTCCCAATGTGCGTTTGGTGATGCAAATCCATTAGATTTTCCACAACTGGAAAATATTGGTCGAAAAGTGGTGAGCAAATTGGCAGGATCACCTTTAGCAGCAAAGACAGTTGGGGCTTCATTGAAACTGAAGCTAGAAGAAAATCATTGGATGGATGTTGGCGAAAGGAAATTGTGGCAGATAGAGCAAAAGGAAGACGATATTATATCAGCATTGCGACTGAGTTATGAGCATCTTCCTGACCATTTGAAGCAATGCTTTGTTTACTTTGCATTGTTTCCTAAGAAATACCACCTTCGAGGAGATGAGCTAATACAGATGTGGAGAGCTCATGGTTTCCTTAACACAGAAGCACCAGATGAAATTGCATATTGTTATATCAATGACCTATTGCAGCTTTCATTCATTGAGAAGGTACCCAACCAAGAAGACCATTATGTAGTTCATGACTTGCTGCATGATTTTGCAGAGTCCGTCTCCAATGGAGAACACTTCAGAATAGAAGATGACTTCCATGTATGTATCCCAAGAAATGTTCGCCACCTATATGTCAGTGCGAGCAATATATCTAAGGTGTACATGATTTTGCAAGAATTCAAAGAATTGAAGAAAAATCTGAGAAGCTTAATAATATGCAAGGCAGAAGAAGGTGGTTCCCACAAAAGAATAGTCTCGTCAAACTTCAACCATGTTCTTGATCAGACACTCCAAGCGCTAAGAAGCTTAAGGGTCTTAGTACTGCGGAATCCTGATGGTATTCTCCCAGAAAATATCGGTCATTTGGAACACCTTAGGTATCTAAACATTCATGAAAGTAGGAGCTTTATCAATGTCCCCAAGTCATTATTCAAACTCTACCATTTACATGGATTGAGTCTGCAAACTCATCAAGACGGGATCATGCCAAAGGAACTCCGAGAGGGCTTAAGTAGGTTGACCCAGTTAAGATACTTGAAGGCTCCGAAGAAAATAATTTCAGGCATAGAATTGATTGGCAGGCTAAAATTCCTCCAGGAATTAGAGGAGTACGAAGTGAAGAGTAACATGAAGCGAAACATATGCCAACTGAGAGAGTTGAATGAACTTCATGGGAAGCTTACCATAACAAATCTTCAGAATGTAAGATGCAGGGAAGAAGCAAATGAGGCGAGATTATTTGATAAGAAGAAGCTGAACAAGCTAACACTCTGGTGGAATCATCTCAAACAGAGCACCAACAGTGACCATGAAGGCGTGTTTGAGGGGTTACAACCAAATGCCAACTTGAGAGCACTTTGTGTAAGAGGTTACATGGGAATCAAGTCTCCTTCTTGGCTATCCTTTGAATACGTATCCAACATTCACTCCATTGAATTGCTCTGCTGCCATCACTGGACGACCCTTCCACCTTTTGGAAGTCTGCCCTTCCTGCAGATATTAAGAATAATGCGTTTGACAAAACTGGAAAAGATTGATTCTGGATTCTACGGCAATGCGGCAGAAGCGTTTCCATCACTAAAAGAGCTTTTATTTGAAGGCATGACTCAGTGGAAAGGATGGTCAGGCGTTGAGAACAACCAAAATGTGTTTCCTCGCCTGCGTGACATCCGTATTCAGAAATGTAACAAGTTGATGGGGCCTTTGCCGTTCCCACCATCATTCAATAAAATCAAAATTTCAGTATGTGACTCAACCTCTGAGAAGGTAACCAGTCGTGAACCTGAAGATACAGCTGATGCCAACATGTCCCTCAGTGTTCGGCTCTCCCTAGACCGCTTGGAACTTCTCTTTAGCTCTCTTCAAACAAGCAGCCTAGCAACCATTCATATGCTGGATATCTCATCCGACTACTTGGAAGCTTTTAGCTGTGATCAGGAGGAATGGCTGCAACAACTCACCTCAGTGAAGGAAATTCGCTTCACTGGCTGCCTAAAATTGACATCACTGCCATCCAATATGATTGATCTCACATCCCTTGAGTCTCTGTGCATAGAGAAATGTCCGAAACTTGAGTTGCTTCCCCAGATAGGCTTGCCTATTTCCCTGAAGAAACTCAATGTCATAAGATGCAGCAAAACATTTAGTCAGCTCTGCTCTGAGATCAACATAAGCAGCACCAACACAATACAGCAGGTTATCGTTAGGGAACCTATTGTTGGCAATGCAATAAAAAGAAGAAGGACATCATCACAATAGGAAACCTGTAAGCACGACAAACATATTGTATTTCTTTTTCATCAATCTGAATCGAAGAAACATGTAAATCAATCTTATCCAATCAATCAACAAGATGGATGGAAATAAAAAATAATTTACTACATGGATTCCTGTTCTAGAAGGTCAATGTCAAACAAGATATTCATGTTTTCTTCAATGCTTTGGTTTCTTTGCAGCTCAGAAGTGCAGAAGTTCCTTTTTCTAGAGGATAGATGGTTGAACAAGTGCTCGATTGAGCAGCCTGCACCAACTCTGTTCTCCCTTGTGACGGTAAGAATCAAGAATAGGTGCATTGTTCAGGAGGCTCTGAATAATGCATGGAATGCTGATGTTTTGGGACCTCTCAGTGTCCAGGCCAATTCACGAAGTCCCGCATCTTTGGGACCAGTTGAGTGCCAACACACTGATTCATTGACACCAGCGAAGTTGATGAGGAAATGGAGAAGCAATGGACAGTATTCAGTATGGTCAGTTTATAAGATCCAGTGCTGGTTCTTCTAGTGCAACATGTTGGTGGCAGAAGCTTGGTAAATCATTGTTACATCTTCGATTGGCCTTAATGCATTGACTAGCAAATTCAGGGGATCACAATTCTGGTTCTATTCACCTAATTTGCTGCTCTCTGGATACATAATCAAAGAGTGCAAACTCTGGAGGCTGGTTAAAGTGGTTCAATAGATCGTTGTTCCAGGGAGATGCAGCTATTTTGTTTAGGTATTACTTAGGTTAATAACTTAATATGATGTTCTTGCTCACAGCATCGAAAGCAATTTTTGTGCTTCTTTGCTCCTTCTAAACGAAATAATGCACTTGGCTTATGCATATTATAGTAAAAATACAGGAATTATTTTCCAATTCCACATAAACATTAGTTAAGTAATACTTCAATTTACAATACCTTACTATTCTATAAGCATTTTCTTTTTATATGAGAAACAAAGATATGACCGAAAATTGACTTCCTCACAGTACTATTTTCAGAAATCAAAGTAGATGGTCAAAAAGAAATTTGGCATGCTACCTGTATAATTTTATCCCCACACACTCATCTAATGGGGAACCACTCTCAGTATTGACCTTATATCATGATGATTTGACATGGAACATTTCGCCCCACCCAGAGCGAATGACACAACAAGTGTCTTGGCATAGTTCAGACCAGTGTTAAGCAATGATTCAAAGAATCTGTAGTTGGGCATGGAAAAAGCCTACAACAAGCTGCTACACGGTCACAATAATTCAGAGATTACCGTAGACTCTGTTTACCATTGTCTCACTCACACAAAACTGAGCAAGGGCCCAATCTTCAGTCCACAGACTGCACTATCACAGCCCCTGAATCCAGATCCGCATCGATTCCGCGGTCACTGTTATTTAGGAAAACGCCGGGGGGGATAAAAAGGAGGGATTCAGCTCGCCGGGGAACCAGAACGAGAACAACAACTCAGTACTGAGAAAAGATGAGCTCAGTTAGTCACAGGGAACAATGGTTGCAACTTGCAACCGCACGGTAAGCAACAACATTTCATCACTGGATTACAGGAAGAGGAGACCAGAGACCGGAGACCGGCGATGTAGATGGTACCTTGGTGAGAGGCGGCGACCTAAGGGGCCGGCGTCCCCCGCCGCCACGGGAGAGCACGTCGGCGACGACGAAGGGCGGATGGACGGACTGGACGGCTGCCGGAACAAAGGGGATAGAAAAGAAGGAGGGCCTTTTGGGGGGCCAGTGTCAGTCTCACCGTGATCCTGGCCCGTTTGCCCATTGGGCCTTCCAAATGCTTGGTCCTGTTCTGCAGTACTACACACACTAACCACTCTGACAACAAACCTCACGTGATTTTCTTTTTTCCCTTTTTACTTTTTCCTTTATTTTATTTTATTTTTCATTTTCTTTCTTCTTCCTCCTGGTTCGACAAAAATTTGAATACCATAATGTTTTGGCAATTTCAACTAATATTAATGGGATACAATTTATCCCAAAGAGCAAGCAACTTTGTGCATTTTGATGGACCCTCCTATGTGTAGCGCGAGACCTCTACGGGCGAGGTAGTGAGCAAACGCATGCAATGCTATGCATGAGTGCCATCTCCGGTTTCCTCGGTACGAGCTAACTATAGTTGTACGTACATGTGATGGCGCCATCTCTAGTTTTGGGCAGTTTTCTTCGCTAGGCCCTGTATCGAAAGTAAAGCCTGCAGAAAGTGTGCCATGTTCAGTTTTCGAGCTGGTTTTTATTCAAAAATCTGGAGCCTTTTCTATATCATAAGTTAAAAAAAATGTTTCATGAATTTTAACAAGTGTTTCAGGAATAAAATATATATATTTCATATATTTGAAAAAGGGTTCGTGAATGTTAAAAACTATTCATCAATTTTGGATAGTTCATACATTTTAGAAATGTTCACAAATTTAAAATATGCTCACAATTTAAGAAATGTTCATGAGTTAAAAAAATATTTGTGAGTTTTAGAAAAAAATTCTGAATTAAAAAATGTTCAAGGATTTATCAATTTTCATCACTGAAAACAAACATTCACGAGTAGTAAAAAATATTTATAATTTTTGTAAGTACTCAAAAGTTCAACACATTTTAAAGGTTTTCTTGGGTTATAATTGTTTTCACAAATTTAGAAAAGGTTCAAGAATGTTAAAAATGTACATGAATTTTTAAAATGACCAAACATTTTAGAAAATGTTTAAAATTTATAAAAATATTGTCATGGATTAAGAAAGTTCATGATTATATTTAAAATCATTTATTCCTTATACAATATATAAAACAGTAACGACACTAAAAGAGTGAGCCAAGGTGTGAGACATGGAATCCTGGTCAGCTCACATCTAAACCTCAAAGATGCGCAGTTGGCTAGGCCCATTAAAGCAGGTACCTTTTTTTTTTAGAATTTCCCTTACAAGTTTTTTTAAAGACTCTTATTAAATTTCAACAACCAATTACAATGATACGCTTGATATATAATGGATTTGACTATGTGAATAAATAATGATGAGATAATATAATTAAGATAACGAAGGACTTGTGTTAATTAGATAAGAGTAGCATATATATATATATATATATATATATATATATATATATATATATATATATATATATATATATATATATATATATATATTGGGGCGGGGGGGGGGGGGGGGATTTAATTTCTATGCCCCCGGTTTCTTAGTTGTGCTCACTTTTCCCCATTCGTGAATTTTAAAATGTGAAAGCAAAAACACAAGACATGGGGAAAAGTGAGGAAAAAGTTAACGAATGGGGAAAAATGAGCACAAGTAAGAAACCGGGGGCATATAATTAAAAATCCCTTTTTTAGAAGAACAATGCGCTTTATTTCATGTGCTCAAGTTTAGGGGGATACAAAGATGATCTGGAGGATCGATGAGCCACACATGTCGGCCAATATCTATGATAGTGGCCATTCTAGCTAATCTATGTGCCTCACCATTGCTTGCACGTTGTTCGTGGACCAGCTCACAGCTCTGGAACTTCTGCTTTCTCTCAGTGATCTCCTGTAAGATCATGCAATAATCACCTAGATAGCCCAGGCTCTTAAGGTCGTTTATGACCCTTGGACAGTCCAATGCAATTCATACTTTATGAACGACCAAGTCATCAGCTAGTGTGAGGGCCTCCCTGCATGCATATGCCTCCAATGTTATCAATCGCAACCTATTCGCAAAAGATAAAACTTATCTAAGAAGATATCAGCGCCTCCCCTCCGGCGTTGTGGTGGCCCGGTCGGCGCGGCCTTGCTCCTGTTGCCCTGCAGCTCGCCTGGGCACGGGCTGGGGCGTGGTGGCAGCGGATCTGGGGTCTCCTGCCTAGATCCAGTCGGTGGTGGAGGTTGGTGGCGTCGGGGGTTCGTCTGGCGGCCCTGGAGGGTGGTGGTGGGGCGTCGTGATGTGGTGGCATGGTGGGCTGGAGCGGGCGCTCCCATCGGTGGTGGCGTTGTCTGGCTGGGGCTTTACCTAGCTCGGGGTCGGCTGGCTCCATGGTGGGGTTGTGGCTCCGGGCGGCGGATCCTCTCGGTGGAAGCCGAGGCGGCGGCCCCAGAAAATCGTGCGACGAGGCGGCACGGTGGTGCGAGTTCTGGCACGGTGGTGGTGGACGCGCTTGTTCCGACGGCGTGGACGACGGTGCAGCGGCATACGACTTCCCCTCTCCATGGTGACAGCCAAGGTGTGCGAGTTCTGGCACGGTGGTGGTGGACGCGCTTGTTCCGACGGCGTGGACGACGGTGCAGCGGCATACGACTTCCCCTCTCCATGGTGACAGCCAAGGTGATGACTTTGCCCCCCCCCCCCCTCCTAGTTTGCTGCGCTCCGAAGACGTTATGACAAGGCCAAGGAGAAATCCTTGCGCTGTTGTGGTTGTGGGCAACGGCGACGCTGTGGGCGCCGTCTCTTCCTTGGAGGCGTTGCCATGTGCGTGTCCATCCCCTGCTCACACCGGGGTAAACCCTAGGCTCGGTTCGCCGGGCCAGGCAGCTGCGACGTCACGATGTTGTCCCCTTCTTGAAGGCGTTGCCTAGGTGATCGGGATGTCTTTCGGAGGAGTAACCGGTGTGGGTGTCTCGTTCACAGCGGCGGAGTAACATAAGATGCTTTTGTAAGCAAAGTACACTGCAAGGTATATTAATTATGTTCATGGAGGAATCATGATCGTTCTAGATATGCTAGCCAATCATGATATCATACGTAGTGTACTAGATGGACTAGAGACAACGGCTGATCTTTCTTCAGGAGGAATATTTCCCATAAGAAAGAATTATTTTTGGTAGCCGCATAGAATTGGGCAATGTCTATTTGTGAAAGTCACATGCACACCAACATTTTTCTTGTAATATAAGACAGCGTTCGCTGGGAAACATGAGCACTAAGTGCCAACCAATATATACTGAATGATAAGGTCTACCTGGCTACGAAGCACAATGGCAATTGCTATAGTGAAAGAAATGTTATAGGATGGGGATAGCGTTATTGGAGAGATGATTTTGTCTCATCAGCTATAAGACCTTTCTAGCTGGCAGGAATTAGTGGCTAGCTAGAATTAGTGATGTGTGTGCCTTCATCCAAACCAATTAGCTGGGAGACTTCACAGGCTGACAAACATAGTTGATGCTGTTTGCTACTCCCTCCGTCCGGAAATACTTGTCACCAAAATGGATAAAAGGAGATGTATCTAGATGCATTTTAGTTCTAGATATATCTCTTCTTATCCATTTTGATAACAAGTATTTTCGAATGGAGGAAGTACCTTCGTGATTGGTGAAACTCGACCTGGTAGTACTTCAATAACAAGATAAACAAAGTGGTACCTAGCTAAGAAATGATCCCGTCTATCTCTGCAGCTAACACTACTGATCGTGAAACAATCGTAGACAACTCATCTTAGACTGTGTTCAATGAACCCACAGACTGTTGTGCTAAAATGTGTCATCATTGCATCATGAACCACTTGTGATGAACCAGATTAACGGATTCTCAACGTATATATATCTTAGACATTTATTTATTTTTGAACTGTCGAAGACATTATATATTTGGTTACATATGTTATATTTGATAGTCTAGAATTTGTAATTCGTCTCCTACCTTATCTCTTAGGAGAGGCGTCTTGTCTAGTTTTGTGCGCGTCAATGTGTCCCTGAATGCGTCAATCAGGTTCCGTATAACACATGTTATCTCCGGTTGCCAGCTCTCGTCACGACCGGCCGTCTCATCTGGTCCAGTGGATAGTTCGACCTCACGCATGATCGCCTTAATCACCCGCTTGCTGTCGCGATCCGCTTCATCTACGTTGAGCGACTGACCTGACTGTTGGTTGTGCGCGCCTTCACGGGTCCTGTGAAGATCGTCCTTGAGTTTAGCGCGCCCCTCGACTAATCGAGCAGCGGCCTACAGCTACGTCGCCCCGTCGGGCCGCAGCGCCGTCGCCCCGTGGTTCTTCTCTTGGCTATACCGACCCACGTCACCAATGCGTCTCCTCTCGGGCCGTAGTGCCCGTCCCGCGGTCCACCGCCGCCCCGAGGCTGTCCGTTCCAGGTTATCCCTGTGACTGCACCAACCCTTGCGCCTCCGCTGTGTCGCCCCTTCGGGCCGTGGCGAGCGTGGCGCGCGGTCCATGGCGCCGTCCTGAGACCGTTCCCACGGTTGCACCGAGTCGGGTTCTGTCGCTGCACTGCCACTTCGGGTCGTCACGCCGCGGTCTGCGGTCTCCGCCACCGCCCCGAGTCTTCCCGCCGTTGACCCGACCTGCCCACCGTCATTGCGTCGCCTCTTTCGACCGTAGCGCCGCGGCCCGCGGTCCACCCCGCCGTCACCGCCTGTCGACCTCCTATGGTATGCGTCGCGCCATCTCCCTCGGCACGGGAACGCCACATCCACGCCGGTCTTCGTGATGTCGAGTTCCTCGCCTACTTCGAGCATCGCCGCTGCTCTCGTAACCTAGCCGCCGCCGCTCTTCTTTGGCCGCCGTCGCTCTTCTTTGGCCACCGTCGCTGCTACCCTCGTAGCCATCGCCGTCGCCCGTCCACCTCCTTCGTGTTTGTCCAGCACCAGCCTGTCGCCAACGTCGCCGTCATCTAGCCCCCGACAACCGCGGGCGACATCGGCCCCGCGCCGATTGGCGCTGCAACCGTCGTCGAGTCTTTCTCTGTTGGCCTCTCCGACTTCTCCGACATGGCGTACAGCTCGTGCAGGTCCCAGTCTACGCATTCCCGGTGCTGGCAACACCGAAGCGTGCCTTCGTCCATGACGTGTCCCCGGGCCTGGCAAGCCTGGTGCGGCGCTTTGTCAACTGTCTTCGTCCGTCTACGCATGCCCGGTGCTGGCAACACTAGCGTGTGCCTTCATCGACGGTGTGTCACCAGGCTTGGCAACCCCGGCGCGACGCGTCATCCACAACATCTTCTCCCCGGCGCATCACTACATCGACACCACTTCGCACATGACTAACTCGGCACCTCCTTGCGCCCACGGCTCCACAGCGACTCCCTCGACACCGGCTACCCCAACTCAACATCAGCCACGGCGTTCTTCGCACGACTACCTTGACCACAGCTACACCACCTTACGCTCTCGGCTACCTCGACATCCGCACAAAAGGGCTATCATCCGCTTGAGCAACCCGTCGGCTTTCTCTATAGTCAACGCGTCCGCGATGCTCCCGCTACGACTGCGGGGGGATGTCAGCCCGTCGGCTGTTATTCTCTCTAGTCTAACCATCCGCGACGCTCTTATTGTTCGCAACACTACCGCTACGACTGCGGGGAAATGTTAGAGATATATTTGGGCTACATATGTTTGATAGTCTAGGATTTATAATCTGTCTCCTACCTTATCTCTAGGAGAGGCGTCTTGCCCTCCAAGTCTTGTACTCAATATATACTCGCCCTCGAGGCTCAATAATACATCCATCATATTCCGCCAATCCCTCTCTCTCTCTCTCTCTCTCTCTCTCCCTTCTAACAATATATATGGTCCCATGCGGTTTGTAAATGAACCATCTATGGTAATCTATGTAGATATGTAATGAAGATTTAAGAGATAGATTTAATAGCTTGTCTCAGGTAGGGTTTTATGGTGTAGGGTAAACATTCACCACTTCAAGCTAGCTACACTTTTATTCTTTGTTACTGGATGCCACATAATATGTGCATGTGTAGAAGGCTGTATTTTTTCCTTTCAAAGATTAGAAGGTTGAATTTACATGCACAAGTAGTGTTTAGGTAACTTTGCGGGATGCACAAAAAGTTAAGTTTAGTGATCATGGCATCACATATGCTATATTTTGATAAGGGGAAAGTAAAGATCTACGACCTATGATGATATATTCCCAGAACATAGACTATGTTAGCAAATCATGATATATATATATATATATATATATATATATATATATATATATATATATATATATATATATATATATATATATATATATATATATATATATATATACCATATCCAATGGTGTAGAATAAAGCTACTTATCTTCTCAAAGCTGTCCAAGACAATGAAAAATACCTTTTGCTTTTGAGCAAGGACGAATAATAAGTATATCTAGGTGTGCTAAACCCATGATGACCAGTCACCCATCCATTTGGAAATATAATTAATTAACCAACCATATATGGTCTAAGAGTAAAAAAACATTTTAATTTTTTAAATATAACTATGTGTAGGAAAATGAAAAGATATACAAGGAATAAACAATATCTTCAGATAATCTCGACAAACTGAAGTGCTTCTTCGGTAAGAGCGCAGTTGTATAACTTTGCTGTTATGTTGGTCACAATTATGCGTTCCACTTCAGCTTCCCCTGAACATGTCAAAGATAATTTGATTTTGTCTATGATTATTATTTATGTAAAAGTTGCGCGTGCCCGACATCCACTGCCTTATAGAAGAGATGGTTATCTTTATTGTCAATTTATACATTGAGTCTTTCTCCTATATATATAGGTATGTTAACTGCTCCGAGTGTTACATACTTACTAGCAGGGAGTTGCTAGAAACATGTAAGTTGTCATAATGTTTCCCCATGTTTGATTTAATGCATGTGTTCTATATTGTTGTGTAATACAGTAATTTATAATTTATTTTGAGTAAGCTCCAACATCAGGATCTCATGATTATCAAAACCATGTAGTGAGAAAAGATTATGTTGTCCAATTAGAAACAAACTAATACATGTGTGTTCACAAAAACTAAGTAGTTGGGAGAGGTATTTGTGCTTATAATTATGACCAATGGCCAATGTAATATCTTTGAAAATTCACCATGTGTTTTACTTAATTGTGTGTCACCATAGGGTATTTTAATAAATAGAATCAATTAATAATATTTCCACTAACACCTTAGGTTCAATATTTATCATTCCATGCAAATGATTGCTCTATTGTTTTTGAGTAATAGGCAAGACATTAATTTGAACTTGCACAATTTACTTCCAACCAACATGCTTGAAATTTATCTTGTTAGATCATATAGGATCTTTACTCCCTTAGCTAGGTTCTAGAATTGGGGGGGGGGGGGGGGGGGGGGGATCTTTCAAGAGATACTTTTGAAAACCACTTTATTATAGTTATGTAATCTCCAAATTAATGCATGGTTAACCAACAACTAAGCAATTCATTCATGTACACTCTTAGTAAACTCTTTGTTACAGTCCCTTACGCCTCTATAGATACATATAATCTCATCTTGAAGGTCTACAAACACTCATGATCTTCAACCCTTCCTCGTGTGACTTTGCATTTTCAATATTCTTGTAGCATATAGCTAGGCTCATATTCATGAAATTATTTCCCTTGATTTATCGCTTAATTACATGCACATATTAGATACTCTAACAAAAAATTCTGACTAATCCAGAGGGAAAATGGCGAAGAGAAACACTGTTGGCCTACTACTTGTCCTTGCAATTATGTTCTCCTACAATGTCTTGGAGGGCGGTGCACACCAGAGCCAAGTTGTATTCTCTCGCAAAGTGATGAATACAGAGCAGAAGGCATCCTTTAGCGGGATGAGTTCATCCCTTGGCGGGCATGTTTTTGGTGCGACCAATGCAGGAGGTGTGAGCAATAATGCTGAAATAGCAAATGTTGAAACTACCACTACCATAGAGTCCCACCGTGATGTCTCCGTGGGAGATTTTCATGGGATTAACCACAAACCACCAACTTATAATAGGCCATAATGATGAACCTAAGACAAGGGACCATGGGCACCAACTTGATATCCGTGGATGAACTAATTATCAAGTTGGCAATTTCTACACTAAAGATGTATTTCTTCATTATATATGTGTGTAACTGTTTGTGATACCTCGCTGGTGTATTAGAGTGTCAAGCTATTTACTGTTGTACTAATATTGTACAAGGTAGTATTGTACAATACTGCAGAATAAATGATGCCCGTGGTCCATGGTAATGGCCACTATCCAGAAATAAGAGACGGATGGATGCACAAGGCTTCTCAGAGCTCAGGCACTCTCGGCCGTTGGATCGGTTCGCTCGATGGAATTCAGGCCATCGGATCGAGCCGCTGGATGACCTCGTCCGTCGGATCAAAGAAAAGTTACTGCTGGAAAGAATAGTTACCGTCTCATTCATGCCACCGCGCGTAATTACGCTGCCCCGCCGAGGGCATTTTCGTCATTTCGCTTCCTAGGGGTATAAAAGGGGCCACGCCCGTGGTGAAACCCTAGCCGCCTCACTCCCTTTCTCGCGCGTCGCCGCCTGCCTCCTCTCCTCCCCGTGACCCCGCACCACGTCTTCTCCGAGGCGCCCACTCGCCCCGCCCCCGATTGAACCCTAGCCGCCACTCCTTGCTGGCCATCCTCCCTGTCCACGGCCGCCACGCGCATCGCCGCGAGAGGGCGTCGCCGGTTGTGGGCGCGCCTCCGCGGATTCGCGCCGTGGTTGCCGGAGGCGTGGGCACCGCGGGTCAACCTCCTCGGGGACGATGGGCGTGGCCCCGCCGTCCCGCCCTGCCCGCCGCGGCTGCCATGGACGAGCTCGAGCTCGACTGGGGAGCAAGGGGCTGCCCCGCCCGTCCCGCTCGCCATGGTCATGGCCATGGCCGATGACCGCGGCCCCGCCCGCCGCAGCGGCCATGGACGAGCTCGAGCTCGATGGGGGAGCAACGGGGAGAGGAACGTGAGGCTATGGGGGAGGAAGAAGATGGCCCCCTCGTTCTTGCCATCAGTTCGTCGCTCGATCTGTGCTAGCCTGCTGCATCAAATGTGATGGATTCGTTGTGCGACGCCAGTGTTCCTTATTCTTGTCGTCGTTGCGCTAGATCTGATGGTGCGTTCATCAATTTGTGGGTAGGCATTTATTTTGCCCCATTCTTGGTCATTCCCTGCAGCTTAACCGTGATTTTGTCCTTGATTTTTTGCGGATTGATCCATCGTTTGCAGGTGCTCGTTCTTCTTGTCAGTTCGTCGCTCGATTTGTGCCAGCCTGCTGCGTCTTCATCCAGGGATGTACAGGTCGACTGCTTTTCCTCTCCTTCTTTGTGCTTCTCTTCTTTCCAGACCTAGGGTTACATTTGTGAAGTAGTGTATATTCCTTGTCTTTTCTATATGAGTACGCTACTAGATTCGGTCTATTGTGTGCAGGCTGGCCAATGAGAGGCAAAGGGTATTATTCCCTGGTTGGATTTATGTGGTGTCCTATCTTCCTTAATTCCTGGATTATAGGTGTGTGCTTCTTGTTCCTTGTCTGGATCGTGCTAGGCCCTAGGTTTTTTTTTGTTCATTTGCACATGATTCTGGCTGCTTTTGTTCTTTTCTTTGTTTTGTTTACTATTTATTTTTGGCTTTATGCCAATAGCCTGCTGGTTTGTCGGTTGGTCCTGCTCGTCCTCTGTTGTGATATTGAGGCATGTAGGCTTCAATTTACTGTTGTCCATTTGAGTTAGGCTGCTTAATTTAGGTTTGTTTACTAAGTTAATTAGGTTTCTAATTTAGTGATTATACCTCCTTTGTTTTTTTATGGAATTTGGATATACGTGCCTTTGCTACCTATTCAGTCAATGCTCTGCTCAGTTTTAGTTTCTTTGGACGTGTGCTTTATATAGCTTTCTGGTCTCTCCTTCCGGCCTACCATACTGTTTTATAATTTGTCTCTCTTCACAAACCTAGGCTTAGTCAGTGTTATACCGTACTAGATTATGTGTTCTGCCCAGCAGCGTATTTATCTGTGCTCCTTAGTTTGTCCAGAGAGTCTGATTAGAGAAAGGCCAGTTCACCTCTGTAGCTTTTGTTGTTTAATTAGTCAGCATGTGCAGGTTCATATAGCAGTACACATGTGTGAATAGAAACTCTTCATGCAAGGTGGCAGTAAAAGGCCTTTCGATTTTACCTTAGGCACTACAAGCAGCCAATAGATAGGCCCATTGCTTGCATGATGATAAATTTTGCCCACAAGAATGTCCTAACAAATCTTATCTTTGATTGCAGCTAAAAGAGAGCTGACTAGGCCTGCCTGGGAGAGCAGGTAAGCACATTCGTGTCTGGTGTGTCAGATCTGCCAAATTGAACTCTTGCACTTCAAGATAGATTTCCATGTATTATTACTTTGGACTGACAGCGAGTTCATAAATTGTTGCTCTGTAGTGATAATACTCTTAGATTATTTCAGCCTTATTGATTTGAATGCTGAAATATCTTTCTGACCCTATACAAAAAATATTGTTTTGTGTAAATAATGCATCACATATTTTTTTACTGTTGGAAAATGAATTATTTATGTATAGTTACTACCGAATTATATCAGAATAATAAATCTATCACTCGCTCCAATTATTTGTAATTCTGGGTTAGGCTTTTCTTATCTAAACTACTTGATGTGACAAAATATCTTAAAGAAGCTCTATGATTTGTATGCTCTCTTATATTATCAAAGATGATTGCACTTATATGATATGTTTGATAGTTTCTATATACTCCGAAAGAAAAAATAGCTGATGTTCCGCTCCCTGCAGGCCTGCACTCGCGTCACGCCCTTTCCTCTCCCTGCCGCCTCGCCTCTCTCCCTGCCTGCTCGTTACCCCGGTCGTCTCTGATGGTGCTCCTAGATGTGCTATACATCACCTCCTCATCTCCTTGGCCACTTCGGTGCCCATGGCTTTCTTGCTCGTCGGCGGGATGGTGCAAGGCGCAACTCCGGCGTGGTTCCTCACTGGTTGGATGGCGTTCAGGCGCAACCCCGGTGCCCTCTGAGTACTGCCTCGGCTACAGCCTCCCTCTATGAGCTCCATCTTCCCCCGCTCTGCTTCGGCTACTATATGGGACATGGACAGGGCTATGATGATCAGTTATGGCTAATATAGGCATGCTCTCAAGCAGTCGAGGCACTTGTGGGTATTAATTTGGATCCTCCCTCGTTTCTTTGAGCTGTTTTGATCACGTTCTTATTTTAGTGGCTCTGTCCTTGGATGGTCATTTCTAATGAGTGATAACCAGGGCATGTAAATCCTTGTAAGAACATATTGATCCGGTGATCCATCCAGAAATCCAGAAATAAGAGAAGGATGTCTCACCGAGCTCTCATAGCGATTAGGGACTCTCGGCCGTCGGATCGGTTTGCTTGATGCGATTCTGGGCGACGGATCTCGCTCCGGATTGATCTCGCCATCTCGGCCGTTGGATCGAGCCTGAACTCCTGCAGTAATGAATAGTTACTCCCAAAATGAGATATCTCGTGCCACCACGTTTGAATCACGCGCCCAATCGGTCGGAAGCCATTCTTGCTAGGGCGATGATGATTAGCCGTGGATATCAAGTTGGGTCCTCCCTCTTGTCTCTAGAATCCTTTTTGATCCTGTGATACTTATTGTTCTGTCCTTTGGATGGTCATTCTTATTGAGTGATAACCAGGGCAGCTCCACTGTATAAACAGATTGATCTGGTGATAAGAGATGATGGGGGTAGATTATATGATCGAGGAAAGGCAAATCTGAGCCCATATGCATTGAATCCTGAACCCTTTTTATTCGCACATGCCCCACCGGTCGGAAGCCATCCTTGCTAGGGCGATGATGATTCGCTGTGGCTGAAATAAGTGTGCCTTTGAGCAACCAAGGCACCTGTGGGTATCAAGTTGGGTCCTCCCTCTTGTCTCTAGAATCCTTTTTGATCATGTGATACTTATTGTTCTGTCCTTGGATGGTCATTCTTGTTGAGTGATAACCAGGACAGCTCCACTGTATAAACAGATTAATCTGGTGACAAGAGATGGCGGGGGTAGATTATATGATCGAGGAAAGGCAAATCTGATCCCACTATGCATTGAACCCTGAACCCTTTTTATTTGTATTTAAAGGTGTTGCTTATTTATGCTCCAGTGTTTATAGCCGTCTTATGTGAATATTTCTTCTCTCTCATACCTTTATTGCATATAAGTTGTTCTTGACTTTTATTGTTTGTTGTTGGTCCTTGATTTCATCTGGTTAAGAGTAAGCAAGTTGTCGGTTCAATGGCTTGTTTTAATTTGTTGATAAACCAGCAGAAACCACGGTGTCATGTTTCTAATAACAGCGTCTTTAGGCTGGTTAATGTTTGTATTGGAGACCACTACCTTTTATTTCGCTTGTTTCTTACCATCTTCCTTGCTTCTCTGGCTGTTTCACGGTTGGGACGGTGGCGTGGTGTTGGGGCTGTCTTGCGGGTCGGCCGGAGAGGGAGCACACCGAGTGGGCTTCTAAGATGGCTGAGGTGATTATTTGCTCCCTTGTTTGTCTTTCCCTTTGTGATGTGTATGTGCTCATCAAGGGCTTTGTTGTTTTTTAGGGATTTGTCTAGGGTTTCCTGGTTAATCCATTCTGATTTTGGTCTGCTCATGCTCTTGGCTTCCAGACCATGGTGCTCAAGGTGGTCTGGCTGTCGCTGCCGCCCTTGCTCGACGATGCTGCACCCCTGCTCGATCACTTTATAAAAATAGCGTATGCAGAAGTGAAAACAAGTCAAACAGATGATCAGTGCCTCAGTCCTTCAGTACTTGAGGTATGTGTTGACTGTATTAATGCTGTTATGTTTTTAGTGGCCAATATTTCTGACGAGTGTATAAACCCACAGTTGACCATGGTCCGGATATGAGTTTAATTGGTGTCTAAGATAATTAGTAGCATGATTTTATAAAGCTCCAGTTCCATGGTTCTGAGCACTTGTGTTTAATTGGAATCACTTGTTATTATAGAACTATGTTGTTGACTATAGTTTCATGTAGCTTGAGTATTTATCTGTACTTGAAGTCTACAAGTGTTTTCTTAAGTATACCAGAACCACCTGACCGAGAATAATTAATTGCATAACTATTAAGTAAACTGAATTGAGCATTTCTTAGGTTCCCCTCTCTCATAGATGTCCATATATACAGTTCTGATCTCCTTTTTTTCTGCTGCTCCATATAGCGTACAACCGAGTCGTTGATGCAGTGAGAGCTCGGTGTCCTTTCCGCCGGCTGAGCAGCAAGCCGGATCTGCAAGTCTCTAAACATGGTGGTGCTACTGTGAGGATCTCATGCCTCTCACTCTGTGTATCTCTCATCAGCCCGTTCCACTTTTTGCTAATCATTCATGCCCTTCATGATCACTAAGGCTTTTCTTGGTTTTGTAGTTGTGGATTGTGATTAAGAATGATGACCCTGGTTAATTATAGGATTTAAATGTGTCAACCCAGACCCCAGATGCATTGCTATTGTTTTATTTACTGCTGCAAATTTTTATTTTGTTGAGAATGGGAGAATAGCGAAGGGGTGCATTTCAGTTTTGATATTCTTACAAATGTTTTGATGTGCTTTTTTCTTGCTGTCATGTCAAGAATGCAAAGAATGCCAATGTGTTCTAATTTATTTCCACTATAATTTGTTTTCTGTTGCCAAAAGTGGTGTTTCTGAAGAAAAGAAATTGCATTGTGTCTTTGGTGCAGGTTGGTTTGCACAAGGTGCTGTAATTTTCAAGATATATCATGTGCTCAAATGTTTGATGGCTTATGTTATGTACCGAAAGAATCCAGAGAAAAATTAGAAGGTGAGTTCTATTGGAAATACATTGATCCTTTCTATTATGATCTTATCTTTTGCATGAACATTTGATGCCTCAAGTTACAAAAATTCATAGAAATCTTGGGTGTTTTCTGCTTTTATTGTTCCTAATTTTATAGGAGGCCTGGATGCCTGCCTAGGATTTAGATGCGTTAGCCCAGACCCCGAGATATATCATGTTCTCAATGTTACATATATATTCACATTTAGAGGAAATGAGCATGCAATAATTAACTGGACTATAGTAGATGGTCCATTTCTGCTTATGTCACAGTTAGTGTATAATATGCTTATACATCTAAAAATTAGGTGTCTCTTTGTGCCTCCTTCTAATGACAGCGATGAACATCTTTTCAATGTAAGAACATACGTTCACATGATTCTGTATATTTAATGTCTCCCTTTTCTGTTATTAAAAATAGATGCCTACACGGTCCTCTGATTGCATTGCTAATTTATTAGTTGTAATTTTTGGTCGTGCAATGAAGATTATAACAAATTATAATGCACCAAATTACATGCAATATTTTGTTTTTTTGGCCTATTTACTATTATTGATTTGTTAACTCTGCTTGGTTCTAAGCATTGTGGAGTGGAAGGCATGATCCCAGTTTAGTGTATTTTTCTGCTTAGTGTAAGCTATATAATCTGCTGGATTTGAGTACAATTTAATTCTTTTTCATATCATATTACTGCCAATTTAGATTTTTCTTCATTTCCGGTTCCAAGAATGATGATGTGCCGCGGGAATGTATGCCTCGTGTACGAGCAGAGTCTGTGTGTATATGTTGTAAGCTAGAACTATTTTTGCCTACCAAAACCTATCTGTGTGCCTCTACTCTCGTGTACATATTTGGTCCAAAGCTATACTTAGGCTTGTTTCCATATTGCTCTTTGTCTTCATATTACTTTGTTCCCCTTGTGTCTAAGCATCATGATGACCCGATCGTCTGTTTCTCCTTTGATAGCCTTTAAGACTTGTAGTTCATGAGTTCTACATTAATTGTCTGATGGATTGTAAATGAAAGAAACTACTTGTGTGTTTTAATCTCTTTTCTCCCACTGGTTTTCCTATGAAACTGGAGGGCTTCATGAGTGCTTTCGACATGTTCTATCAAGACATTTTCCATGTACATATTGAGTTCGCATTGTTATTTTCTGTCAACTTTGATAGAAGGATCCACTCATGTTCTTTTTGCAGATTGTTATTTTCTCCAGGAAAATCATTTTTTTCTTCACTTTTTGGGCCATCATTACTCAACTTTTCTTGGAGCGGTGAGGAACTTTAGGCATTCTTGGCAAAGGACATCCGAAGACTCCGGCAGGTAACACATTTGTTGGCATTGACTTTTGTTGTTCTTGAAACTTTTTTAGGCTACTAGCTGATTGTCACTAGCTTTTTTTTTGTATAAATGTCTTGCTTTCAGTATTTTGTAGTATTCGGCTGCCCCTGAATATGCTACTCAGGCTTCATTTTTTAATACAAAAATGACTTGATCTAATTATTGTAAACAGTATTTTGACCGACAATATCCATATGTATCAAAACTTTGTTGCTTTTGGTATATTGATAGTGTATAACCAGTGCATCAATTGAACCTTTTTTTACCTTTCTTTTGGTATATTTTTAGTGTATACTGGAGTTTTACACGCTGCACCATAATTAACGGGAGTAGGTTATATGATCGAGGACAGGCGAATCTGAGCCCACCATGCAATGATCCCTTTATTTGTATTTAAAAGTGTCGCTTATTTATGCTCCAGTGTTTATAGCCGTCTTGTGTACATATTTTCTCTCTCTCATACCTTTATTGCATATAAGTTGTTCTTGATATTTATTGTTTGTTGTTGGTCCTTGATTTAATCTGGTTAAAAGTAAGTTGCTTTTTGTTATACTGGACAGACTCGCTCCCAGTATTTATAGCTGTCTTATGTAAAGATTTCACTGATGTACTGTTACTATCTTGATGTGATAATTTTTTCTTCATTTGGTAACTTTGTTGGTTCCCCTTTAAACTGTTTTTGGTTCAATTGGTCCTTAGTTACTTCCTTGGTCCACATGGCTGCCACCGAATATATTTTCTGTATTTTTGTATATTTTGTTCAGATCCCATGCTCCATTTATGCCTTTTCTATACATATTAAAATTCTCAGCTTCATGAAAGTGGAACATTTCTGATCTCTTGTTGGTTATAAAGATAGCGGTCCACAAGTTCTTTTTATTCTTACTATAATTTTGTAATTGCTTTTCCATGTATCTTTTATGCATTGAAGGGCACAACTAATTTGTTGTTGGTTTCTTTGTGGTGTATGGATTGTGGCTTGCTGTGCCACACCAACATGGATTATGTCGATGTCTAAACCATGTATGGGGCTGATCCTGACGGCTTCGTCCACATCTTTTGCGCCTGGTCCAGCTGCGCAATATCAAGGTCTCCTCCCCTGCCCCTGTTCTTCTCCTTCTCTCTCTCTCCCTCTCAATCCCTGATGTGTTTCGATTTGGTAGGCTTGGTTCCCTCCCTGATTGTGTGCATCATCATGGTGTTTGCTTGTTGTTCTAAAATTTCAACTGCATGGCTACTATTGGGTTGGCTTCTTATGGGTCTCCAGTAAGTTATGGGAGAGAGTGAGAGTGTGGGCTTGGTCAGGGAGATCTCTTTTATTTATTTGCTGGTACCTGATAGTTTTTCATGTTCCCTTGTGAAATCTTAGTGAAAATAATGATTTTATTTGCTGTGCGTGCGTGAACCTCAACTCGGACTCTTGTTTCTTCTCAGTATATATGTACAGATTATAACTATAATAAATATGTGTCCTTTTTTCCTCTTTCTCTCCTCTGGTTTTACCGCCGAACTGGGTGGCCTTGATGAATGATGTTGGCTTATTTTAGAGAAAATCTTTATAAATAAATACTTGATAAATGATGTTGGTTTATTTTAGAGAGAATCTTTCTAAGTAAATATACACTGAAGAGAGGTTTCAATTTCCTAATAGTACATGTTCAAATTGTTGTTGTATGTGACCTTAGATAGAAGGACGTGCACTTGTGATTATCCCTTTCCCTTTTTGTATCAGAGCTTTGTGCCAAAAAAACTGCTTTGGTGCCGAGACAATTACCTTGCAACATTAATCTTGGCTGAAATTGTGCACCTTTACTAGATCAATCATGTTTGTCAGTGTTAAATAATTAGGCGCATAATAAGATGAGATCATAGTGTAATCAAGTTTTGTGCCTAAAGAAAATCTTGGAGGATATCTATGTATAGTAGGCTTATTATGTTTTCTGGGTGCCTTGTAGAAAACTAAGATAAAATAAATTTAATTTCATCTTTTATATTCTTTTATGTTAAAGAGGCTACATATTGTATCCAGATCACTTAATATTATCCAAAGTGATTCTCTTTCATACAGACCAAATTATTTCCTTGCTATCCATGAGACGCACTATTTGAATAGTTTGCCTAACATGACATGTCCTTTAGCAGATCCATGCGTTGCAACATGCAAGCAAATCAAATGAAGGAGTGTGGACAAAGTTATATATCAAGCAAATCAGATGAAGGGGTGTGGACAAAGTTATATATCAAGCAAATCGGATGAAGGCGTGTGGACAAAGTTATATATCTAACAGTCAACCATGTAGTTTACTATTATGCAGTATGAAAAACAACGTAAATAAGTTATCTGAGACTAATACTGCTATGGCATGCTTTTGGTTTCTATCATACCAAACCTTGCTTAGGTATTTCATGTCACATTTTATAACAAATGCGCTGATGGCATGTAGATAGGGCCATTTTTTAGATATTTTACAGGGTAATTACTGTTGTGAGTATCTACCAACACCTACTCTTTGAGTAATATCAGATATATTTCCATCCTGAGATATAGAGTAATATCAGATGTTAATCGGAAAAGAGTTATATCAGGGGTTTGATCATTGAACTTTTTTTTATTCCATTCTGATATAGTCTCTTACATTTCCATCCTTAGACACACAGACGTGGGAATTGGGGTTGGACAAGTAGCACCTCTTTGATTAAGTTGTCATGTACATGTGTTAAACTCGCCTTTCTACTAATGCATAATGCAGTTTGACTTTCCACTGCTTGGCCATATCGGTTGGGCTGGCACCCTTGCGCCAAGGCGCGTTGCCAATCTAGTTTATATGTTCCATGCTATTCTTGTCGTTCTACAAGTAGAGCAACTTAGACTATGGAGTGGTAGCAAGGAAAACGGTTTTAGTCCACTTCTGACGCAAACAATATTAAAAAAAGTCCATCTTAGACTATATGTTCAGTGAACCACTCTCACAATCGTCATCAGGTAATGGTTGTGGTAAATGTGGCGTCTTTATACCATGAACGGCCTACGATGATCAACAATCTTTGTAAACTGAACTAGATCTACTGAAATATAAAGACAGTTTATCTATGTATATCGTCCTATACTGTTTGTAATGAACCGACTATGGCATCTTATCTAAGTATATAGTGGAAGTTTGGGACAGGGCTTGCCTGCTCCGGTCCGTGCCCACACACCACTACTCTTCATCCAACGGATGTAATAATTTTCCTTCATCGGTGTCTCTTTTCTAACGAAACCTAATCATGGAGCTCTCGTATTCCGTCTCTCCTCTGTATGTATTCCTTCCTCCCCTCCCCTTTTACTCTCCATTCAGACAACCAACCATGGTCCATGGGACCTCCCCTCCCCCTCGCCCGGCACTTTCTCCCGCGTCGACGAACCACGAATCTGTATCAGAAGCTCGAGATTGAATCAGATCGGACCTGGGAGAGCCATCTAATGGATGTTATGGCAGGTAGGATTTTAAAGTACTTGTGTACGCTCAACATTTATACTCCCTTTTTTAGCACCGGTCTCAAAAATCACTGTAACCAAGTACTACCGCTGTCCCGGTTTATTAGTCCTCATTATATTTTGTGCCAAATTTTGACCAAAAATTTAACTAATAAAATGTTAATGCATGTCACCCACAATTATATCATTGGATTTGTATTTGAGCATGTTTTTGATGATATTATTTTTATGACATGCATTGATATTTTGTTAATTAAATCTTTGATTAAAATTTGACACAAAATACAACAAGGATCAATAAACCAGGACGGAGGTGGTATGACCCATTTAAGCGATGGACCATGTACGCATTAATGGAGCATGCATGGGCACATCTCTCCTTCATGGAGTTGTTGGTTCCCCACTAAGAGTAAAACGCAAGGGACCTGTTAGACTAGTCACAATGGGTAGTAACTTAGAGTAGTAACATGCATATGTTACTAGTCTAAGTTACTACCTCCATAGTGGGTAGTAACATATGTGTTGTGTCATGCATCATTTTATTTATTAGGTTGTAGACTCATCTTTTCTTAATACGTGTGATGTTACAGTAACTAGCTATGGTACCACATATCTCTCTTTCTTCATTAATTACATGCCACATCATCTATTTTGCCTAGATAAATGTGATGCTACCACCTATGTTACTTCTACTGTGGGTAGTCTTACCATAGCATTGGGCCTTTCAAAGTCAAATTATGATTCTTTTAGACAAGCCTAATAAACTGAAAAAGAGGGAGTATCATTTAGTATTTGTTGGCGCATAATGTGTGTGTGTGTGTGTGTGTGTGTGTGTGTGTGTGTGTGTGTGTGTTGAATTTACATGCACAAGGAATTAAAATGATAATCTGGTAAGAATTTCCATATATCTATCTATACTCTATACCTAATATTAAAGGATGGTGCATTTCTCCGTTTTTTGGTCCGTTCACGCACTCTAAACTGCCCATAAAGTTATAATAAATTACCCATCATGCTACCCGTAAATGAAGAAAACCTACGATAATTGTTTCTCTCATTTTTTTCCATCAGTCATCGAAACTGCCCCTAAAGTTGAAGTAAATTACCCACCCGCCACCCGTAAGTGAAAAAAACTCTTTGTTAATTGTTTCTCTGAATTTTTCATCTGCCATCGAAACTGCCTCTAAAGATGAAGTAAATTACCCACCTTGCCACCCATCAAAATGAAATAAATGAACGTTCCTCTGAATTATTCGTATGAACTTGATTTGAGGACCACAATTTTATTATCCCGTTGGAACACACAGGCCTTTTTGCTAGTGATATGTATTCTACCATTAGTGTTCAAGTAACTTTTATTTTGTGGGATGTAAGAAACATTAAATTTGTAGATCATGATTTAGAATAAATGTCTAGAACTGAGGACGCTATTTTCTTAGAACCTAGACTATATTAGCAAATCATAATATATAGCATATCCCACGGTGAAGAATGAGACGACTTATATTGTTGAAAGAAGACAATAACCCTTTTTTTGCCTTTTGAGTGATGACAAATAAGTGTATACATGTGTGCTAAAAGTATGATGAAAATTAACTTATCCCTTTAGTCAAACAAATATGGTTTAGAGTAAAATGCAACATTTTAAAATATATATAAAGGTGCATAAGGCAATGTAAAAGCATCGCAAGGAATACAAAATATCTTATCTTGCAGTGCATCAGGCCTTAGCTTGAGCACCACACCGATTCACACATCATCACCAATCCCTCCTAGCTAGAAATTGATCATATATGGTGGTTGCTCCTGTTATTGCTCATCTGTACAAGCCCCGGCCTTACACGCCGAGCCTCTGGGGCCACTTCTTCCTCAACTACGCCCCATGCACCCTGTCACAAGTTTAATTATGTATATGCTAAGATTTTTTGAAATAAAGGAAGTCCCCTTACTTTTTATCGCCGCACTAACATATTACTGAATGCACATGCACAACATATATAGTAGTGTCGACTTATTTTTTGTGGCATATATTTTTTCCATGTGTCCATGTATGAAATTTTTGAGTTATTTTGTTTGAAACTCTCCCTATCAATAGTCAATAATTTCCAAGATGATATATGTTTTCCTGCCTTGCAGTATTTGGCTATGAAGGACATGGCGAGTATCAAGGAGCGGGTGAGAAAGATCATCTTGGCCGCCGGATCTTCTTCTGATTTACCTACGAAGATGGTGTTTGTGGACACACTTCATTGGACCGGTGTGGCCTATATATCACTCTGCCAAAGAGATCCAATAGTTACTATGTGGAATGCAAGGTGACGAACAAGGCTTAGGTAATTGAAGAAGCATGGATGGACATAGCCCACAAAGTGCCTCCACAGAAAACAGCCGATCTTGCCCGGGCAATGGATTTTAAGTACAAGCCCGAAGATGTGTTTACCCTCGCATCTAGTCTCAAAGATACCTTAGCTTCACTTTTCGTGAATCAAGTATGAACCTTTTTTTATTGCGATGGAATATGAACCTTTCTCAAGAAAAAAACATGACATGATGTCTCACATACATATTGTATTTTTCATTAAATTCTCAGATAATATGAGGTGTACTATAAATATTGTATTTTGTTTCAGCGAGAACTGCATATTGTGTAGCTATCATGTATAGTAGTTTTTCTGGTCCATGTCTAGCTATCCATGTACATATTCGGTTAATATATACAACTTATGTAATATATAGAGAGAGTTGTGGGAGCGGCAATTTGGCTCTCAGGTCCAAATGCTCATGTGGATGAAAAGTAAAATAATAAAAAAAATCCAAATTTGTTTGCCATGCAAGATACTTGATTGCGTGATTCATGTGCCAAATTTGGTGGTGTTTGGACATTTGAGTAACTCTCAGCAAAAAAATCAAGCATGTGAGGAAGTTTGAAAAAAAGGCACTGTTCGGAGCTCATTTTGTCTTTTTTGTCACGAGCTCCTTGAATGTTATCTACCCTTGCATGCACTTGGCGCACTCAAGCATCTTGCATGCATAAAAAACATTTTTTTTTTGAAATTATTTGCTTTTTACTGTTTTTTATTTGCTTTTTTACTGTTCACGGAAAGTAGATGAGCCCGTGCTCGGATAGTTGAGCAATAATATCACGCAAAAACTTATGCATACAGCTGCTGATACCAAAGTTTGTGTATGTGCACCAATGTCTGTACATCGTACAGGTACTTTAGTTTTGAGTTGTTTAGTGACTTTTGTGTTGGCATAAATCATTAGATCGTAGTTCCTTCTTCTCGCAAAAAAATCATAGTTCCTTCTGTGACTTTTTTTTTGCGATGGAAATAGGGTGTTTTATTTCAAACTCACAAAATTACAGTCCTTAGCAACAAGTTCAGAAATAAAAGGAGGGGGTTGGTTAAGCCAGCACGCAGTGCTATCCCACATCTACCATAATTTGCTAAGCAATGTGCAACTTTGTTTTGATCACGAGAAACTTTGATGTAGGGTGGAACCCTAGATGGCCGATCTTTCACGAAAGGAGCAGATCCCAAAGAGAAACACGAAGAACACGAGGGGGATTCACGAGGGAAAACACGAGAGAATCACTCAAACCAACAAGATTCGATTACACATGCGCTAGATCGATGAACACAAAGGAAGATACATGATCCAAAGTCAACAACGGACGATACACGGTAACCGGTTCTTCTCCGTGAGGAGGTCTTGAATCCACAAAGGGATCTTCCCGTAAAGGGGGCTTGAATCCAAGGTGATCTTCTCCGAAGAGGGGCCGCAGTCTCTCTCGAGGAGGAGATCGGTATGGATGAGCGAAGCTCTATCTCACATATGAGCTAAACCAACGCTAACCCTAGAACATAGGTGGAGGGGGAGTATATATAGTCTAAGGGGCGAAGGGGTACATGGGCCCTTGGCCCGTTCACTGTGCGCAGACAGGCGCCGGATGTCCGGGCTGGGGGCCGGATGTCCGGGCGTTCGCAGGAGGCCGGATGTCCGGGGCACGGGCCGGATGTCCGGGGCTTCACGAGGCGCCGGATGTCCGGGGCTTGGGCCGGATGTCCGGGCTGAAGTGCAAACTTCGGTGGCCCCTGGTTAGACGAGGCCAGATTTCCGGGCTGGGGGCCGGATGTCCGGGGCTTCGTGGGAGGCCGGATGTCCGGGACCTGTCCGGATGTCCGGGCCCTGTAGCACCTTGCCCTTCTTCCTTCTTCTTCCTTCGCTTCCGCGCACGCTTGGCCTTGGTCCTTGGGCTCTCCATGGTCTCCTTGGTTGTACCTGAGTATGTACAAGGTCCGCGCTTGAAGTAGCATCCATGTCTTACATGCGGAAAAGGAAGATTCGGAAAGGAGCGAGTTCACCTTAGGTCCAATGGCGTAGGCTCGAGTGTACATGGGGATGATCTACGGATGCTCCGCATCATCTCCCCTCCCTTGGGGAAGATCCGACCTCGGATCGTGATCCTCATCACCATGGAAACGGTTGTCGTGGACGGACTTGTAGTTGGACGAAGTGGAAGACATGGCACAATCCAAGTACTCCAAGGTGTCTCCGGAGTGGTACACATGCAAAAAGAGCAAACACAAACGACACTCGGAAATACAGTGGTTAGCACACACAAAGTGTCTATCATGTAAGAATGAGTCCGTGCGACAAGATTGAGCATGATAAGGTGCCTGAAGTTTATCCAAAAGATATGGAATGGTATGCAAAGCATTCATGGGAGCAAAAACATTCATTATGCACACAAATGTGTTGTGAATGTGATCAATGCAACCACGGTGCAAAATGATGTCATAGTGAGACGGTTTATCAATAGCATGAATATGGCAATGGATGCTCAATATGAGTATGTGATCATGCAATTTATGATGGGCAATATGATCATGATGTACGAATATGCCATCGAGGTAGATCACAACAAATTTGCTAAGGAAATGCACAAGCTCATATATCATGGATGACATGGAAATAGATGCAACAAGGCAATCATAATGTGAGTCAATCCATGCATAAGATGCAAATTTGTTATGGGTGGTGTTGTACCATAGCTCAATGTTGTGGTAGAAGTGGTGGTCCGATGGTGAATCCACTAAGTCCGAGCACTCCTCAACTTGAAGGTCCATAGAGCCAATCTCCCATGTCGCTCCTCCGTTCACGTGATGTATCATGTAGACAAGAAGAAGGAAACAACAATGAAAGAGTGACCCATCCAATATGCATATTTGAGGATGGCTCAAAGGGAAGGAGTTCACCTTTAAGAGATTCTTGCAAATGTTGGAGTTGCACATCGTGTATGCCTTCACATGACCAAATTGTGTCATGACGGTATCGCCTTGTGAATCCTTCAACATGAAAGAACATGACAAACACTCGGAAAAACAAATGAGGTTAGCGGAGATGCAAAACCTATCATTCGTGTGGTAAAATACCCAACAAGTGGATGCATCATGCTCATCATAAGAAAGGACAAGGGAGCATTTCATAGTACGGAGGCATATGATGTGAGAACAACCAAATAGAATAGGCGCAAGCAAGCAAGCGTGCATCACAAGATGTATCATGTGCGAGGCATGAACATATACGTCATCAACCCAAGAAAGCAAGCAAGAGTGTAACATGGGTGATGCGAAAAAGCAAGCAATCATATGAATCAAGGCAAGCAAGCTAGTAGTGCGAAGATGCAACGTACTAGAAGGAATCATGTTAAGTATGTCATGTGTGCAAACAGTAGTCATGAATAATGCACAAGACACATCACAAGCATGAAGGCAAGATATGAGGAAAATAGCATCAATAGCATGGGGCACATGATAAACATGGCAATAGCAACAAGGATCTCCACCAAGCATGCAAATACACGTAGGAGTAGCGTAATTGTGAATCATGGGTAGATGCAAGCAAGGGTCATAATTGCATGGCAAAGGCATAGGAGTAAAAATAACATGCAAAGTGAACACGGGAAAATGAGCATAAGGTGACAATTGGTAAATAGCCCATAGCCGTGTGAGAGACAAGTAAAAGAGATGCGCGTAGTCCTTGCGCAAAAGGAATGGTGGGAATGAAAGTCCACGGGATCCCAAGTCATCATTGCTCTCAAGAGCTCGTTTCGTCAACTCATGGGATTGAGAAGTTGACGAGTATACGTGAGTACCTACACAAAACAAAGACAAAGGGAAAATTGTGTGTGTGTGGTAGATGTACACATCATCCATCATGATGCGCACGTGCTTGTGTTGGTTAGCACAAAATATCCAATGCTCGAATAAATGAGATGCGTGGTATAGAAACATGTCATCCATCATGATAGGTTTGTTGTTATGTATGGCATAATGGAGACTCAAAGTATATAATGCGTCATGGGAAATCTAGAGCATTGTTATGCATGGAATGCATATGGTGCAAGCAATTATGGGAATCATGCCAAGTATGGAATGCATCAAAATCTCCTAATATGTATGAGGAAACTATGGGGGTCTCCTCATGAGCATTAATGGAAACATCACATGGAGAATATTGACAACATTCAAAACAATGCATATTTGGAGCAATGTGATCATGGCATGGCATAGTAGATGAATTGCACAAATCGTGTAAAGGAAGCATGGCAATATCATCACATGAAAAACAAAAGCCAATGACCATCATCTCGTCATCTATGCCATAAGTGCAAATGGGATTGATTTTAATGGGGCATGCATAGTTACTATGTTGAGATTGAAAAGATGCAATATGGGATATCTCACTCATAGCATATGACAAGGTTAATGGATTGTCAAACATGATGTGACCAATAGAATTTTCACATGATATCCTATGGAGCATAGCATCACAACTAGGCAAATCAACATGCTCATCATCATATTTATCATAAATAGGTGGGTCATGACATGAAGAAGTCGCACTAGCATGAAGGATGGGAATAGGTGTGTCAACATCATGCAAGCAATCATTCACAAAATAGTCCACTAGTGGGACAAGAGAAGCACCATCACCTATGTTACCTTTGGAGCATCGCTCATGTGTTGTAGGTGAGGTGTCAAAGACCAAGTCGTGGTCAACTTCATCTTGATGGAACCATGTGGGGGTGCATCTTCTTCCACCATGGCCATCATTGTCTCCATTGGAGGCATGGACTCGTCGAGGATAGGCGTGTCATCATGTAGGAGACCTAGCACCAAAGAAGAAAACACACTAGGAGTAGAGGTTAAGTCATTAGAAATCAAAGTGGCCTCACATGCCGTGTCAACTACCTCACTCACTAAGTGTTGTGGCTCACTCACTCCCTCTCGTATGCTCTCACTCATATGGTTGGTGGAGTCACTCAAATGGCTCTCAACCTTACATAGGATGTGTGGCATGCTCTCAAGTGTGGGGCTAGTGGTGGTCACACTCATCCTCTCATAGGAAATGCTCTCAATGTCACGTGTGGTGGAGTCACTCATGTCACTCATGTGGTGGTGGCTCTCCTCACATGGCAATCGGGTCATCTCTTTATATGTGGGTGTCGGAGAGATGTTGGTGCAAACTGTTGGAAATATGCCCTAGAGGCAATAATAAAAGCATTATTATTATATTTCCTTGTTCATGATAATTGTCTTTATTCATGCTATAATTGTGTTATCCGGAAATCGTAATACATGTGTGAATAACAGACACCAACATGTCCCTAGTAAGCCTCTAGTTGACTAGCTCGTTGATCAACAGATAGTCATGGTTTCCTGACTATGGACATAAGATGTCATTGATAACGAGATCACATCATTAGGAGAATGATGTGATGGACAAGACCCAATCCTAAACATAGCATAAAGATCATATAGTTCGTTTGCTAGAGTTTTGCAATGTCAAGTATCTTTTCCTTAGACCATGAGATCGTGTAACTCCCGGATACCGTAGGAGTGCTTCGGGTGTACCAAACGTCACAACGTAACTGGGTGACTATAAAGGTATACTACGGGTATCTCCGAAAGTGTCTGTTGGGTTGACACGGATCAAGACTGGGATTTATCACTCCGTATGACGGAGAGGTATCACTGGGCCCACTCGGTAATGCATCATCATAATGAGCTCAAAGTGACCAAGTGTCTGGTCACGGAATCATGCATTACGGTACGAGTAAAGTGACTTGCCGGTAACGAGATTGAACGAGGTATTGGGATACCGACGATCGAATCTCGGGCAAGTAATATATCGATTGACAAAGGGAATTGTATACGGGGTTGATTGAATCCTCGACATCGTGGTTCATCCGATGAGATCATCGTGGAGCATGTGGGAGCCAACATGGGTATCCAGATCACGCTGTTGGTTATTGACCGGAGAGTCGTCTCGGTCATGTATACATGTCTCCCGAACCCGTAGGGTCTACACACTTAAGGTTCGGTGACGCTAGGGTTGTGAAGATATGTATATGCAGTAACCCGAATGTTGTTCGGAGTCCCGGATGAGATCCCGGACGTCACGAGGAGTTCCGGAATGGTCCGGAGGTAAAGAATTATATATAGGAAGTGCTGTTTCGGCCATCGGGACAAGTTTCGGGGTTACCGGTATTGTACCGGGACCACCGAAAGGGTCCCGGGGGTCCACCGGGTGGGGCCACCTATCCTGGAGGGCCCCATGGGCTGAAGTGGGAAGGAACCCAGCCCTTAGTGGGCTGGGGCGCCACCCCTAAGGGGCCCATGCGCCTAGGGTTAGGGGAAACCCTAAAGGGGGGGCGCCCCCTTGCCTTGGGGGGCAAGCCCCCCACCCTTGGCCGCCGCCCCCCCCCCCCTAGGAGATCCATCTCCTAGGGCCGGCGCCCCCCCCCTTGGCACCCCTATATATAGTGAGGGAGAGGAGGGACTTGAGGCTACGCTTTTGGTGCTTCCCTCTCTCCCTGTTACATCTCTCTCTCTTGTAGTATAGGCGAAGCCCTGCTACTGTGACGCCCTGCATCCACCACCACGCCGTCGTGCTGCTGGATCATCACCAACCTCTCCTCCCCCTTGCTGGATCAAGAAGGAGGAGACTTCTCCCGTCCCGTACGTGTGTTGAACGCGGAGGTGCCGTCCGTTCGGCACTCGGTCATCGGTGATTTGGATCACGTCGTGTTCGACTACATCATCCCCGTTCGTTGAATGCTTCCGCACGCGATCTACAAAGGTATGTAGATGCATCTCATGACTCGTTGCTAGATGAACTCCTAGATGGATCTTGGTGAAACGAGTAGGAAATTTTTTGTTTTCTGCAACGTTCCCCAACAGTGGCATCATGAGCTAGGTCTATGGGTAGTTCTTCTTGCGCGAGTAGAACACAATTTGTTGTGGGCGTGGATTTGTTAACTTTCTTGCCACTACTAGTCTTTTCTTGCTTCAGCGGTATTGTGGGATGAAGCGGCCCGTACCAACCTTACACGTACGCTTACGTGAGACCGGTTCCATCGACTAACATGCACTAGTTGCATAAAGTGGCTGGCGGGTGTCTGTCTCTCCCACTTTAGTTGGAGCGGATTCGATGAACAGGGTCCTTATGAAGGGTAAATAGAAGTTGACAAATCACGTTGTGGCTTTCACGTAGGTAAGAAAATGTTCTTGCTAGAACCCTAATTCAGCCACGTAAAACTTGCAACAACAATTAGAGGACGTCTAACTTGTTTTTGCAGCAAGTGGTTTGTGATATGATATGGCCAAAGTTGTGATGAATGATGAATGATCTATATGTGATGTATGAGATGTTCATGCTATTGTAATAGGAATCACGACTTGCATGTCGATGAGTATGACAACCGGCAGGAGCCATAGGAGTTGTCTTTATTCTTTTATATGACCTGCGTGTCATTGAGAAACGCCATGTAAATTACTTTACTTCATTGCTAAACGCGTTAGCCATAGTAGTAGAAGTAATAGTTGGAGAGCAACTTCATGGAGACACGATGATGGAGATCGTGATGATGGAGATCATGGTGTCAAGCCGGTGACAAGATGATCATGGAGCCCCAAGATGGAGATCAAAGGAGCTATGTGATATTGGCCATATCATGTCACGTTTATTATTTGATTGCATGTAATGTTTATCATGTTTTGCATCTTGTTTACTTAGAACGACGGTAGTAAATAAGATGATCCCTCATAACAATTTCAAGAAGTGTTCTCCCCTAACTGTGCACCGTTGCTAAAGTTCGTCGTTTCGAAGCACCACGTGATGATCGGGTGTGATAGATTCTTACGTTCACATACAACGGGTGTAAGACAGTTTTACACATGCAAAACACTTAGGGTTAACTTGACGAGCCTAGCATGTGCATAGACATGGCCTCGGAACACAGAAGACCGAAAGGTCGAGCATGAGTCGTATAGAAGATGCAATCAACATGAAGATGTTCACCGACGTTGACTAGTCCGTCTCACGTGATGATCGGACACGGCCTAGTTAACTCGGATCATGTAATACTTAGATGACTAGAGGGATGTCTAATCTAAGTGGGAGTTCATTATATAATTTGATTAGATGAACTTTATTATCATGAACATTAGTCTAAAATATTTTACAATATGTCTTGTAGATCAAATGGCCCACGTAGTCCTCAACTTCAACGCGTTCCTAGAGAAAACCAAGCTGAAAGACGATGGCAGCAACTATACGGACTGGGTCCGGAACCTGAGGATCATCCTCATAGCTGCCAAGAAAGATTACGTCCTACAAGCACCGCTAGGTGAAGCTCCCGTCCCACAGAACCAAGACGTTATGAACGCTTGGCAGACACGTGTTGACGACTACTCCCTCGTTCAGTGCGGCATGCTTTACAGTTTAGAACCGGGGCTCCAAAAGCGTTTTGAGAGACATGGAGCATATGAGATGTTCGAAGAGCTGAAAATGGTTTTCCAAGCTCATGCCCGGGTCGAGAGATATGAGGTCTCCGACAAGTTCTTCAGCTGTAAGATGGAGGAAAACAGTTCTGTCAGTGAGCACATACTCACTATGTCTAGATTACATAAGCGCTTGACTCAGCTGGGAGTTAATCTCCCGGATGATGCGGTCATTGATAGAATCCTCCAGTCGCTTCCACCAAGCTACAAGAGCTTTGTGATGAACTTCAACATGCAGGGGATGCAAAAGACCATTCCTGAGTTGTTTTCAATGCTGAAATCAGCGGAGGTAGAAGTCAGAAGGAACATCAAGTGTTGATGGTCAATAAAACCACTAAGTTCAAGAAAGGCAAGGGTAAAAAGAACTTCAAGAAGGACGGCAAAGAAGTTGCCGCGCCCGGCAAGCAAGCTGCCGGGAAGAAGCCAAAGAATGGACCCAAGCCCGAGACTGAGTGCTTTTATTGCAAGGGAAGCGGTCACTGGAAGCGGAACTGCCCCAAATACTTAGCAGACAAGAAGGCCGGCAAAACAAAAGGTATATGTGATATACATGTAATTGATGTGTACCTTACCAGTAATCGTAGTAGCTCTTGGGTATTTGATACCGGTGCAGTTTCTCACATTTGTAACTCACAGCAGGAACTACGGAATAGGCAGAGACTGGCAAAGGACGAGGTGACGATGCGCGTCGGGAATGGTTCCAAAGTCGATATGATCGCCGTCGGCACGCTACCTCTTCATTTACCTACGGGATTAGTTTTAAACCTCAATAATTGTTATTTAGTACCAGCTTTGAGCATGAACATTGTATCGGGATCTCGTTTAATTCGAGATGGCTACTCATTTAAATCCGAGAATAATGGTTGTTCTATTTATATGAGAGATATATTTATGGTCATGCTCCTATGGTGAATGGTTTATTCTTTATGAATCTCGAACGTAATGCTACACATGTTCATAGTGTGAGTACCAAAAGATGTAAGGTTGATAATGATAGTCCCACATACTTGTGGCACTGCCGCCTTGGTCACATAGGTGTCAAACGCATGAAGAAGCTCCATGCAGATGGACTTTTAGAGTCTCTTGATTATGAATCATTTGACACATGCGAATCATGCCTTATGGGTAAAATGACCAAGACTCCGTTCTCAGGAACAATGGAGCGAGCAACCAACTTATTGGAAATCATACATACTGATGTGTGCGGTCCAATGAGTGTTGAGGCTCGCGGTGGCTATCGTTATGTTCTCACCCTCACTGATGATTTGAGTAGATATGGATATATTTACTTAATGAAGCACAAGTCTGAAACCTTTGAAAAGTTCAAGGAATTTCAGAGTGAGGTTGAGAATCAACGTGACAGGAAAATCAAGTTTCTACGATCAGATCGTGGAGGAGAATACTTGAGTCACGAATTTGGCACACACTTAAGAAAATGTGGAATAGTTTCACAACTCACGCCGCCTGGAACACCTCAGCGTAACGGTGTGTCCGAACGTCGTAATCGCACTCTATTAGATATGGTGCGGTCTATGATGTCTCTTACCGATCTACCGCTATCTTTTTGGGGCTATGCTTTAGAGACTGCTGCATTCACTTTAAATAGGGCTCCATCAAAATCCGTTGAGACAACACCGTTTGAATTATGGTTTGGAAAGAAACCTAAGTTGTCGTTTCTGAAAGTTTGGGGATGCGATGCTTATGTCAAGAAACTTCAACCTGAAAAGCTCGAACCCAAGTCGGAAAAATGCGTCTTCATAGGATACCCAAAAGAAACTATTGGGTATACCTTCTACCTCAGATCCGAAGGCAAGATCTTTGTTGCCAAGAATGGATCCTGTCTAGAGAAAGAGTTTCTCTCGAAAGAAGTAAGTGGGAGGAAAGTAGAACTTGATGAAGTGTTACCTCTTGAACCGGAAAATGGCGCAACTCAAGAAAATGTTCCTGAGGTGCCTGCACCGACTAGAGAGGAAGTTAATGATGATGATCATGAAACTTCTGATCAAGTTGCTACTGAACTTCGAAGGTCCACAAGGACACGTTCCGCA
This sequence comes from Triticum monococcum, assembly GCA_034509565.1. Taxonomy (NCBI): domain Eukaryota; kingdom Viridiplantae; phylum Streptophyta; class Magnoliopsida; order Poales; family Poaceae; genus Triticum; species Triticum monococcum. The sequence continues at coordinate 21,595,754 of CM067842.1, read as the reverse complement.
CCAGAGTGGTACGGCAACCCTGTCTTGGAAATCATGTTGTTAGACAACGGTGAACCTTCGAACTATGAAGAAGCGATGGCGGGCCCGGATTCCGACAAATGGCTAGAAGCCATGAAATCCGAGATAGGATCCATGTATGAAAACGAAGTATGGACTTTGACTGACTTGCCCGATGAAAGGCGAGCCATAGAGAATAAATGGATCTTTAAGAAGAAGACAGACGCGGATGGTAATGTGACCATCTATAAAGCTCGGCTTGTCGCTAAGGGTTATCGACAAGTTCAAGGGGTTGACTACGATGAGACTTTCTCACCGGTAGCGAAGCTGAAGTCCGTCCGAATCATGTTAGCAATTGCCGCGTTTTACGATTATGAAATATGGCAAATGGACGTCAAAACGGCATTCCTTAATGGTTTCCTTAAGGAAGAATTGTATATGATGCAGCCGGAAGGTTTTGTCGATCCTAAGAATGCTGACAAGGTGTGCAAGCTCCAACGCTCGATTTATGGGCTGGTGCAAGCATCTCGGAGTTGGAACATTCGCTTTGATGAGATGATCAAAGCGTTCGGGTTTACACAGACTTATGGAGAAGCCTGCGTTTACAAGAAAGTGAGTGGGAGCTCTGTAGCATTTCTCATATTATATGTAGATGACATACTTTTGATGGGAAATGATATAGAACTTTTGGACAGCATCAAGGCCTACTTGAATAAGAGTTTTTCAATGAAGGACCTTGGAGAAGATGCTTATATATTAGGCATCAAAATCTATAGAGATAGATCGAGACGCCTCATAGGTCTTTCACAAAGCACATACCTTGATAAGATATTGAAGAAGTTCAATATGGATCGATCTAAGAAGGGGTTCTTGCCTGTGTTACAAGGTATGAAATTGAGCTCGGCTCAAAGTCCGACCACGGCAGAAGAAATAGAAGAGATGAGTGTCATCCCCTATGCCTCAGCCATAGGTTCTATTATGTATGCCATGCTGTGTACCAGACCTGATGTAAACCTTGCCGTAAGTTTGGTAGGAAGGTACCAAAGTAATCCCGGCAAGGAACACTGGACAGCGGTCAAGAATATCCTAAAGTACCTGAAAAGGACTAAGGAGATGTTTCTCGTTTATGGAGGTGACGAAGAGCTCGTCGTAAAGGGTTACGTCGACGCTAGCTTCGACACAGATCTGGATGACTCAAAGTCACAAACCGGATACGTGTATATTTTGAATGGTGGGGCAGTAAGCTGGTGCAGTTGCAAGCAGAGCGTCGTGGCGGGATCTACGTGTGAAGCGGAGTACATGGCAGCCTCAGAGGCAGCACATGAAGCAATTTGGGTGAAGGAGTTCATCACCGACCTCGGAGTCATACCCAATGCGTCGGGGCCGATCAAACTCTTCTGTGACAACACTGGAGCTATTGCACTTGCCAAGGAGCCCAGGTTTCACAAGAAGACAAGGCACATCAAGTGTTGCTTCAACTCCATTCGTGAAAATGTTCAGGATGGAGACATAGATATTTGTAAAGTACATACGGACCTGAATGTAGCAGATCCGTTGACTAAACCTCTCCCTAGGGCAAAACATGATCAACACCAGAATTCCATGGGTGTTCGATTCATCACAATGTAACTAGATTATTGACTCTAGTGCAAGTGGGAGACTGTTGGAAATATGCCCTAGAGGCAATAATAAAAGCATTATTATTATATTTCCTTGTTCATGATAATTGTCTTTATTCATGCTATAATTGTGTTATCCGGAAATCGTAATACATGTGTGAATAACAGACACCAACATGTCCCTAGTAAGCCTCTAGTTGACTAGCTCGTTGATCAACAGATAGTCATGGTTTCCTGACTATGGACATAAGATGTCATTGATAACGAGATCACATCATTAGGAGAATGATGTGATGGACAAGACCCAATCCTAAACATAGCATAAAGATCATATAGTTCGTTTGCTAGAGTTTTGCAATGTCAAGTATATTTTCCTTAGACCATGAGATCGTGTAACTCCCGGATAGCGTAGGAGTGCTTTGGGTGTACCAAACATCATAACGTAACTGGGTGACTATAAAGATATACTACGGGTATCTCCGAAAGTGTCTGTTGGGTTGACACGGATCAAGACTGGGATTTGTCACTCCGTATGACGGAGAGGTATCACTGGGCCCACTTGGTAATGCATCATCATAATGAGCTCAAAGTGACCAAGTGTCTGGTCACGGGAACATGCATTACGGTACGAGTAAAGTGACTTGCCGGTAACGAGATTGAACGAGGTATTGGGATACCGACGATCGAATCTCGGGAAAGTAATATATCGATTGACAAAGGGAATTGTATACGGGGTTGATTGAATCCTCGACATCGTGGTTCATCCGATGAGATCATCGTGGAGCATGTGGGAGCCAACATGGGTATCCAGATCCCGCTGTTGGTTATTGACCGGAGAGTCGTCTCGGTCATGTCTACATGTCTCCCGAACTCGTAGGGTCTACACACTTAAGGTTCGGTGACGCTAGGGTTGTGAAGATATGTATATGCAGTAACCCGAATGTTGTTCGGAGTCCCGGATGAGATCCCAGACGTCACGAGGAGTTCCGGAATGGTCCGAAGGTAAAGAATTATATATAGGAAGTGCTATTTCGGCCATCGGGACAAGTTTCGGGGTTACCGGTATTGTACCGGGACCACCGGAAGGGTCCCGGGGGTCCACCGGGTGGGGCCACCTATCCCGGAGGGCCCCATGGGCTGAAGTGGGAAGGAACCCAGCCCTTAGTGGGCTGGGGCGCCACCCCTAAGGGGCCCATGCGCCTAGGGTTAGGGGAAACCCTAAAGGGGGGGCGCCCCCTTGCCTTGGGGGGCAAGCCCCCCACCCTTGGCCGCCCCCCCCCCCCCTTGGCACCCCTATATATAGTGGGGGAGAGGAGGGACTTGAGGCTACGCTTTTGGTGCTTCCCTCTCTCCCTGTTACATCTCTCTCTTGTAGTATAGGCGAAGCCCTGCTACTGTGGTGCCCTGCATCCACCACCACGCCGTCGTGCTGCTGGATCATCACCAACCTCTCCTCCCCCCTTGCTGGATCAAGAAGGAGGAGACGTCTCCCGTACCGTACGTGTGTTGAACGCGGAGGTGCTGTCCGTTTGGCACTCGGACATCGGTGATTTGGATCACGTCGTGTTCGACTACATCATCCCCGTTCGTTGAACGCTTCCGCACGCGATCTACAAAGGTATGTAGATGCATCTCATGACTCGTTGCTAGATGAACTCCTAGATGGATCTTGGTGAAACGAGTAGGAAATTTTTTGTTTTCTGCAACGTTCCCCAACACAAACGTCTCCATGCTCAATCATGTCGTGGTCGTAGCCGTGGATGAAGGCCGAAGATGGCACATCATCACTCTCCTCCAAGACCAAAGATAAGGTCTCATGTGCGGTCTCGTAGCTTGACTCGGAGTATGAGTCCAATAGGGGCGCCGTCTTCAAGTTGTTGAAGAGGTTCGTGCTCGTCGTCGTGGTCGATAGGGATGGCCCTTGCTCGACCTTCTTGTCGCCGTCATGTTGTAGGAGGCCCATATGATGTGGCACCTCGTAGCTCGTCTCCATGACCGAAGGGAATGTCCCATGCTCAGCCATCTTCCTTGGGAGGCTTCCGAAGATGGAAGTGTCGCCCTCGCTCGTGGGTGGTCGCCTTGGACTTGATGAAGTCGATGTAGGCGAAATCATGGGAGGTAGGCGAAGATGCCGTACGTCCGAAGGCGAAGATTCCTTGATAGCACTTGGCAAAGATGCCGAAGTGGTTGTTGTAGCCGTAGCTCTATCTTGGTGGTGCTCGTCTCGCGGTCTTCTCTTTTGCTCATGAAGCGTGGACTTGGCGTGAAGTAGAGCTTGTTGGGACTTGTGCATTTGCGCGTGTTGAGCATCTTCATGATGATGATGTCGTTGTCGTGCTTGAGCTTGTAGTAGATGTCGTTCGTCGTTCATCGTCGTCGTGCACATGATGCTTGGAGGTGACTTGCCCTTCATGACGATGTGGATCACGAACGTGATGGTGGCTGCCATGAAGATGTGGACGTGGACGACTTGCGCTTGCATCGCTTGGGCGCTCCGAAGACTTGTGGCTTGAATGTCGCCGCCTTGAGGATGACGAAGGGGAAGAAGACTTGATCAAGGCTCGAATGTCCTCCATCCTTGCATCTTGCTCCTCTTTATGTGCGGAAAGCTTCTTGTTGATGTAGTCCCTTTTCCTCGCTTCGGAGTGGCGAATGTCAATGGAGAGGTTCTCAATGCGCTCTCGCAATCTTGATTGTGTGCCTTGTATTTGTCGTTCTAGATCGAAGATTGACGCATTGGTGATGTAGTTGTTCACGCCGTCGTTGTTGTCGAAGACCGGAGATGAAATGCCTTGCCTATCCATCACAATACTCGAGCAAATATGAGTGGTAGAAAGAGAAGAACGAATACCAAATGTACCTTGACCGAAGTTGAAGGTGGATCAATGATCACTCCAATGTGGACAAGGAAATAGCACAATTGGTACCAATTCTTGTTGGTTTCTCACACCTACACAAGTAAGGCTTATGGTGGAGCTTGGTGAGGATAGTGGCACAAAAATTTGATGTAAAATGTTAGCAAGAGTCAATAATGTTGAAAGAGATTCACAAATTCGCAAGTGAAACAAGTAGACCAATAGCAATATGTGGCACACGGAAACACACACACGGATAGATAAATGGGGTCGTGCAACCAAGGATGAGCTCAAAATGTGGAATCCACGGAAAATGCTCTTGTTGCACAACTCTAGAGAGAGGCTAGCACGATTTCTCTATAGGCGGATAAGACACTTGTGCACAACCTATGATATGCAAAATGGATAAACTTCTATCCCAAGTATGCTATGTATGTATGGTTCCCGGTGTTTCTCTCAAGATGATCCAAGATGATCGGATATGACAATCTTATATGCAATGTGGTATGATGCTATGGCTATTGCTTACAAGCTTGTTTGCTTTTTCTCTTTTGCTTAAAAGCTTTATTTTCTTTTTTTATGGCCACTTTGCGAAATGCACAAACCAAGATAGCAATTGTGTATATGCGGGAACAAACTTTGTGACACAAGAGATGATATGATACCGATATGATATGGTATGTATGCAATGTATGGTGTAGATCACTAATGTGCACAAGTAACGTTGCCGGCAATACTCAAATGGCTAGTCTCGATAGGCAAGTGACGCAAAATGGGCTAGGGGTTATCAATGCAATTGCAAGGGAATGTACAATGGATGGATACCACGATACCAAGATGATATGGAGGTTACCGTCCTTGGCGATGATGAGTGGCGGTGATCTTGATGGAGATACCAAGATGATGGAGACTCGTCCCTAAGTAGCCGAAACACCTTAGGAAACGGAAAAACCGCAAACTCAAAATCTCATGTGTCAAATGTCAAATGGTGGTAGCGGGATGCGCAATGATGGGATGTGGAGTATGCAATGCGGAAATGGAGGGTAAGGCGGTGGACTATACACGGTGTCGGAGTTGGAAGCACGGTCCCTAAGTAGCCGAAACACCTTAGGAGACACAACTCACAACACAAACAAAATTGGGTTAAGTTGGGGTGGCGGAAGTGTATGGTGGTTAAGCCTAGGTGGGAGTTATGGTGGTGGTGGTGATTGATGAAGAAGCAATCGTCCCTAAGTAGCCTAGACACCTTAGGAGACTCAAATCACTCCTCAAGCAACCACTAATGCGATGGGGAACAAAATTGGTTAGGTTGCGGAAGTCGGTGGTGGTCATGTGGAGGTTGTGGTGGAAGCCCTAGGCAAAGATGCCAAAGTTCCAAAAATTTGATGGAGTCAAAACATGTTGGTGGTATTTTTGTGGGAAGGGGGATGTCAAGAGCTTTTCAACGAGCTAAAGAACATCAAAAACGGACTCCGGATGAATTAGTTATGGACAAAACGGTGAAATGGGAAAGGCTGAAATGCCAGGGGCCGAACATCCGGGCTTGGGGGCCGGATATCCGGGGGCTGATGTCCAGAACCGTGCGGAATTTGTGCTCCAGGAGCCGGATGTCCGGCCCGATGGCCCGGATGTCCGGCCTGAGGCCCGGTGTCCGGCCCGGCGATTCCAGATCGGGATTTGGACTTCGAAACTCGATTTGGGGCGGAAATGGATGATTTCGGGGGCAAAATTTGAAGGATTTTGTGGAAGGAAAGTGGGGAAACTTGGGGGAATGCTAGATCCACTCGAAACCAAGCAAATCCATGGATCAAAATCAACAAAACATTATCAAACCAACAAATCACAAAAAAATTTGGGGCTATTTTTGGTGGGGATTTTCGAAATTGGGGAAGAACACAACAAAATTAGGCTAGAAAACACAACGGGGAGGCTCCGAAATCGTGATCAACGTGGCTCATGATACCAAGATGATGTAGGGTGAAACCCTAGATGGACGATCTTTCACGAAAGGAGCAGATCCCAAAGAGAAACACGAAGAACACGAGGGGGATTCACGAGGGAAAACACGAAAGAATCACTCAAACCAACAAGATTCGATTACACATGCGCTAGATCGATGAACACAAAGAAAGATACATGATCCAAAGTCAACAACGGACGATACACGGCAACCGGTTCTTCTCCGTGAGGAGGTCTTGAATCCACAAAGGGATCTTCCCGTAAAGGGGGCTTGAATCCAAGGTGATCTTCTCCGAAGAGGGGCCGCAGTCTCTCTCGAGGAGGAGATCGGTATGGATGAGCGAAGCTCTATTTCACATATGAGCTAAACCAACGCTAACCCTAGAACGTAGGTGGAGGGGGAGTATATATAGTCTAAGGGGCGAAGGCGTACATGGGCCCTTGGCCCGTTCACTGTGCGCAGACAGGCGCCGGATGTCCGGGCTGGGGGCGGATGTCCGGGCGTTCGCAGGAGGCCGGATGTCCAGGGCACGGGCCGGATGTCTGGGGCTTCACGAGGCGCCGGATATCCGGGGCTTCGGCCGGATGTCCGGGCTGAAGTGCAAACTTCGGTGGCCCCTGGTTAGACGAGGCCGGATTTCCGGGCTGGGGGCCGGATGTCCGGGGCTTCGTGGGAGGCCGGATGTCCGGGACCTGGCCGGATGTCCGGGCCCTGTAGCACCTTGCCCTTCTTCCTTCTTCTTCCTTCGCTTCCGCGCACACTTGGCCTTGGTCCTTGGGCTCTCCATGGTCTCCTTGGTTGTACCTGAGTATGCACAAGGTCCGCGCTTGAAGTAGCATCCATGTCTTACATGCGGAAAAGGAAGATTCGGAAAGGAGCGAGTTCACCTTAGGTCCAATGGCGTAAGCTCGAGTGTACATGGGGATGATCGACGGATGCTCCGCATCAAACTTTAACATGAACAAACACCCTATTCTCCAGTAAACCTTTGTTCCTTCTGTGACTTGTCATCAGCATACAACTTTCCGCAAAAAAAAAAACTCTGGAGCTGACATCTGTTGGGAAAACAACAAGACGTGAGGTTCAGTTGGCTGTAATTAAACTGCCAGCAAAGAGATCAAAGGAGAAAAATAGGAACAAATAGTAGTCCCGAAATAAGACTACAAAGCTAGGAATTTAGCCAGTTCTAGACAAGTGCTTCTAAGTTAGAATCGACTGCTATAGTCAACAGGTTCTTCACCGCCACCGTGACACAGAAAGATCAAAACGATATATTTGAGAAAAGAAAAGTTGCAACAAATCGACCAGCATAGCACAGAAAATGAAAATTGGAGAACCGCCGATCAATGTGCAATTAACACCGTTATCACCAACACAACCGCCAGGACAGACTGAAATGACAAACAATAGCACAAACCATTTGTAACCGGTGGTTCGGCACGCAATCATCGTCGAAACAGCTTAAAATGTCAAACACAGTCCACATTATTTGTAACCTGTGGTTCGTGAGACGAAAAATCATAGGAAACAATCAGTATGAAAACAACAGTGGCTCTGCAAACACAGCCCTACACACAATAATTACTATGTTTTCGTCACCATTCGGAGCTTTCTTTCTCTAATGGCCATTCTCTTATGTATAATGTCTAGATATTGCAAATTTAATCAGAAATGTCAAATTTAAGCATTGTTATAGCCTTATAGGGTAGCTAACGGTGTAGCTCATGAGCTAGCTAAGTCTAGTTTTCTGGTTACTGGGACGATGATCCTTCAAACTTGTTATTAGGACGAATGGCGAACGATATAATTGGTATATATGATTAATAAAGCTAACCATGATTGCCTTTTCTTAAAAAAAAAGTTGTATAAGGTAAGTCCCATAAGCCTATCTCCCATTTCCTTTGAAAAAGGAATTGTGAGGCCTCGTGTCAATTTCTCTTTTTTGCGGGAAGAGGCCTCATATCAACTAGAGATGTGGATTCTTTTGAGAAACAGATGTACATGTATGTGTACGAAATAAGACAATAACTAGGGGACACGACTGTTTTGATCCCAAGCTCACGTGAGCTCGGGTGAACAGTAAAATCAATAGAATTTTTTTCCCAAAAAATTCCACTTTTTTGTGTGAATCATTGACTGTTTTAATAGCTTGAAAATTTTTAACACCAAATGAAATTCATGGAAAATCTGGCAAAAAATATCAATGCTCCAAATTGTTATTTTCAAATGCATTTTGGAGAATCAATTTTGTTTTTTGCCAGATTTTCCACGAATGTCACCTGGTGTTAAAAGTTTGCAAATTATTAAAACATTTGTAATTTTTTCACACAACAAAATTTGTGAACTTTTCAATTTTTTTGATTTTACTATTCACCCGAGGTCACATGAGCTCGGGATTAGAACAACACTTTCGAACAGGTAGGCCTCTTCCTTCCAAAAAAGAACGAAAAAACTAACGCCCACACGTGTGGCATCTTGCACATCGCCTACAGGCCTTCATTACCACTCATTTTGCAAGTAATGATGTGAACTCATTGTTGGCACTGTACAATGCGGCCTATCTTAGGACTCGTGGGGAAGAAGTGTTGGATGATGCTATTATTTTCACCAAGAGCCGTCTACAATGCATGTTAGAACATCTAGAACCGTGGTTGGCAGAAGAGGTCCGGTGTACACTGGAGACACCTAGTTTCAGGAGAGTTGAGAGAGTGGAAACTAGACGTTACGTCCCGGTGTATGAGAAGAAGTCAACACGAGATGAAGACATATTGGAGTTTGCTAAGTTTGACTTCAACATTTTGCAAACACTCTATTGTGAGGAGTTGAAAGCTCTTACTATGTAAGCAGATTAACTAAAATTTAAATAGAAAAGTGACCATGATAATTGCTATTTACATAGTATATATGACTTGCGCTAATACATATTTAACCATTAATTTACAGTTGGTGGAAAGGCTTCAAATCACAAATGGATATAAAATTTGCACGAGACAGAATGGTGGAGCTACACTTTTGGATACTTGGAGTTATCTATGAGCCGCAATATTCCTATTCACGTGTAATGCTAACAAAACTGCTCGTATTTGTGTCGTTATTTGATGACTTCTATGACAACTATAGCACCACAGAAGAAAGCAACATCTTCACCGCAGCCATGGAAAGGTACATTCACATTTTTTTTGGGTAGTCTTTATCGACCTTTCACAAAGACAATGAAATGCAAAATACTTATCATACGTAAATCTCTCCACTTTGTTCTTAATTATTCTAGTTCCCAGCAAGCATAGACCGTTAGGTGATAGTGGGAGCGCACACCCTGTAGTTTTGAAGCAAAACAACACAACTTTAGCTAGGAAACTCTTCTCCTTATGAACAGCTCTCCGAAAACAATGTTTGACTTGCATTTGTTGAGGATATAGCGTTCCTTCCAAGCAAGGATCAAACTCTGATATTGGCAATGATTGGGCCGAACGGTCGTAGAATACTTAAAAAATACGTAAGATTTCATCTTAGGTTCGCCTCTTTTGCTGCCTCTCCTCACCCCACCTCCTTTTTCCATTTTACCGATGTTCCCATCTGTTTCTTAATATTAAAACCACCTCAACCGCTCCACGTCTTTGCTTACAAAATAAATCTTGTTTTCTTTGGTAAGTTAATAAGTATTGATTCAGTTGGCCGCTAAAGTATATTTTTGGTACATAATCACATTAGCGATAAAATAGCAGGAAAGCATGATTGCGTACAAAACTTGTGATTGTAAAATGCTTTAGCAAAAAACATCCTACATGTAATTGTTGTCACCATCTTGATATATATAGCTATAATTGTGTAGAAGACATATATTTCTCTTTCAGAAGCTATAATTGTGTAGAACGCGTATATTTTTCTTTCGGAATTAACTTGACCAGTATCATTTTCTGCCAAAAATATGTATTATAATAATGTCACTAGAAATATTATACCTCCAAGTCAGATTACTCCTTTATTTCCAAACAATGTACATAAGCCAAATTTGTCAATATATGACATGAATTCTTATGATAAGAGAAGCAACGTCCTGCCATTGTGAATTCCTATAAACAAGTAAAGACTCCTACACAACCCTAACAATTGTCCTTGACTCGAGTTTATTACATGCCACCAATAAATACTTCTTATAACCCGCAGATGACGAGTTAGCTACTCATTTGTGACTTCCCATAATTTTGCAAACACTAGTGATATAGCCATAATTTTTGTTTTACTCAAGAGTTTTCCACACAAAAAATTGGTGCCACAGTTCCTGATCTTTACTTCACATATATCTTAATTTACAATCATAATTCAACAATATTTAATTATACAACTTTTCTATATGAATTTTTGGGTCATATGTAGTGCATCAAGGTAACAACATATTGTCCAAAGTTGCACTTATAACAATGTGTGCAAGTTATATATCTAAACATCTGGGTCCCAAATAAATTAAGTTTTACCATAGAATTTGCATAACCTTGTTTACATGTATATATTTGTCATTAGAATTTATATGCAACATTCAGTTCAACATCATATTGTTTTTTTATATTAAACTCACATTTTCCTAAACTACAGATGGGGTGAACAAGCTGCAGAGAATTTACCAGCAAACTTGAAGGCATTGTACATCAACATACTTAACACTACAAATGATATCGAGGAAGAGTTAAAGCATCAGAAAAATAAGAATGCTGTATTGGTAAAAGATTTGGTAAGTGTTTTTCAAGATTGTACCAAATTAGCCAAAAAAAGAACCTTGATGTGTGCCACAAAAGTAAATACGGTAGTATTCAGGGATTTTGTATCAAGTAATATAATTTTTTTGTGAATGAAGTAATATACAATTTTATATAAGTAATAAACAAGAGCATATATGTGTTACATATGAGATTCTTGTCGACATGGGACAAGAAATTCAAATATAAGTTGTCCGAGCTTCTCACTCCAATAATTGGGTATCATTATTTTATTGGTTGGTGGTTTCCAAATGGAAGCTAGTGGCGGCGTGAGCATATTAATGAAATTTAAAAAAAGTAGCAAGTTTGGAGGAAAATGTGAAAAATCATCATTCTTTAGTTTTTTTCTCTTAGACAAAACATATTGTATAATCCATCTATGACTTTCATACTAAATATCTATCATTTGATACATGTATTGTGTAGTTCAACAAATGTTATTGCATGCTTTTAATGTTGTTTATGTGCTAAACTTTTCTTGATGTTGCATTTGACAATGAATATGCTTATATTTCAAAAGGAAATTGTTTATGCTTCGTTATTACCCAATAGACTGCAACTATAAAGGCACCTTGAGAAAAACATTATCCATTTGTATACCATATTTAACATTTAACTGTCACATTATTTAGGTAATCCACGTGGCCAAATGCTATCACGCTGAGGTGAAATGGCGTGACGAACACTACATACCAACTAGTGTTGAAGAGCATCTGCAAATTTCAGTGCGCAGCAGTGCTTGTATGCAAATAATAAGCTTTGTATTTATTTCGCTGGGTGATGTGACTACAAGAGAGGTTCTTGAGTGGGCTTTAACCTATCCAAAAATTATCAGATCTGTATGCATTGTTGGGCGCATTGGCAATGACATGGTGTCACATGAGGTACAAACTCTTCGTTAAAATTTTGATGTTGTAAACATATATTTTTCGTACCAACGGCGGTCCTAATTAAAGTTATCTAGTAATCACTTAATCGAACACTTGTGAACTAATATATAAATATAAACTTTTCTTACGACCATCACGACCACCTCAAATCCAACCACCAATGATCATGTGGAGGTAAAGAAATGATTTCTCAATGATGCCTCCATGGAGTAGAAAAGAATCGTCGACACCGACACCCATCGAATAGAAGTTTTCAACCAGAATTTGTCATCCTTTCAACCCGTCGAACCGCATCTGTATTGCCATTTTGCCTGGAGACCTGATCAGATCTAGCCAACGCCCACCATGAACAACTCACCACTTGTAGCAACTGTCCACAAGCAAGCACCAACCATCTAGCATCTAGACACCGCCGCTGAAACCACCCCCATCTTGTGCCTTTCCCAACACCAGGCCGTCCATAATTCCAAGTCAAGAGGTGGCGACTATCCCACTCTGGAACATGCAAGATCAATGATGCTACGCTAAATCTGCACAACGAGTGGCGGTTGAGCTGCCCAACCAAGACGACATTGTGGCTTTTTACCAGGCCCTATGCCAGATGACCACCATGCGACCAGTCAACTCCCATGCAAGGACACAAGCCGCTTTTGTCTAGGATCCAAAACTAGGGGATCAACTACCTCGTTGTCTTCGCAACAACCGCCAGTGGTGGAGGCAATGAGGGAGCACGGAGGCGATGAACCAACATGTGTGGCAATTTTCACCTCTTTGGTCGCCCGTGCATGAGAGGCACTATAGAATTGGGAGAGTTACATAATCCATATATGCAAAAACATTTATATCTATACATCAATGCATGCACATGATGAAACCTCATCTAGTTAATAGTGATATTTTTTTTCTTTTTGTAGCGTGAACAAATATCACAACATGTGACATCCACGGTGCAAACTTGTACAAAAGAGCACGAGATAACAGTAGCAGAAGCCAATGAGAAGCTCAAGGTGATAATTGAAGAAGCATGGATGGACATAGTCCGCGAATGCCTCCACAAAAAACAGCCAACGGTGCTTCTAGAGAAGGCAACCGATCTTGCCCGGACAATGGATTTTATGTACAAGCGTGAAGATGCGTTTACCCTCCCGTCTAGTCTCAAAGAGACCTTAACTTCACTTTATGTGAATTACATATGAACCATTTTTTTATTGCGATGATGAACCTTGTCTCAAGAAAAAAAACATATGAGATGATGATCTCACATACATATTGTGTTTTTCAATAAATTCTTGGTTAATATGAGGTGTACTACATATTGTATTTATCTTGGCCATGCATGTATGCGTTTCATTGATATCATGCAAAATATATGCATACAGCACCTGCAATCAGTGAGAACTGCACAGTTTGTGTATGCCCCCAACGTCTGTACAATGTAGAGGTACTTCAGTTTGAGTTGTTTAGTGTATGTCTTTTGCGTCGGCATAAATCATTAGATCCTACCTCCTTCAAGTTATCATCAGCATATAACTTTGGAGCTGACATCTTTTTTTTTTGAGGTAACAACTGACATCTGTTGAGAAAACAACAAGACGTGAGGTTCGGTTGGCAAAGAGCTGGTTGAAAGACAACCAAAGCTTGGCCCCACGTGCCCACAACGAAAGGAAAAAACATATAAGAACAAATAGTAGCCCGGAAATCAGCAACACACCCAAGGTATAACAAATAGTAGCAAATCGTGGAAGCACTCGTCTACAAAGCTAGGAATTTACCGCTTCGAAAAGCGGAAGAAAATTAGCCAGCTCTAGAGTAGTGCTTCCAAGATTTGACTACACGCTAGAATCGACCGCTGTAGTCAACAGATCCGTGAACACCACCGCGACACAGAAAGATCAAAACAAAATGATTGTGGAAAAAAAAGAAGTTGTAACAAGTTGACCAACATAACATAAAAAATGGAATTGGAGAACTGCCGATCAATGTGAAATTAACACCGGTATCACCAAAACAACAGTCACAGACTGAAATGACAAACAATAGCACAAATTATTTGTAACTGGCGGTTTGCCAAGCAACCAGTCAAAACAGACTGAAACGTCAAACACAGTCTAGATTGTTTGTAACCAGTGATCGTGAGACGAAAAATCATAGGAAACAATCAGTATGGAAACAACAGTGGCCCTGCAAACACAGCCCTACACACAATAATTACTATGTTTTCGTCACCATTCGGAGCTTTCTTTCTCTAATGGCCATTCACGATGGTGGGATGTTGCAGCGGTAGTTTATGTATAAATTTAATAAAAAATGTCAAATTTAAGCATTGTTATAGCCTTATAGGGTAGCTAACGGTGTAGCTCATGAGCTAGCTAAGTCTAGTATTCTGGTTACTGGGACGATGATCCTCCAAACTTGTTATTAGGACGAATGGCGAATGATATAATTGGTATATATGATTAATAAAGCTAGCCATGATGGCCTTTCATTAAAAAAAGTTGTATAAGGTAAGTCCCATAAGCCTATCTCCCATTTCCTTTGAAAAAGGAATTGTGAGGCCTCGTGTCAATTTCTCTTTTTTGCTATCAACTAGAGATATGGATTCTTTTGAGAAACAGATGTATATGTATGTGTACGAAATAAGACAATAACTAGGGGACACGACTATTTTGATCCCAAGTCACGTGAGCTCGGGTGAACAGTAAAATCAATAGAATTTTTTTCCCACAAAATTCCACTTTTTTGTGTGAATCATTGACTGTTTTAATAGCTTGAAATTTTTTAACACCAAATGAAATTCGTGGAAAATCTGGCAAAAAATATCAATGCTCCAAATTGTTATTTTCAAACGCATTTTGGAGAATCAATTTTGTTTTTTGCCAGATTTTCCACGAATGTCATCTGGTGTTAAAATTTTGCAAATTATTAAAACATTTGTAATTTTTTCACACAACAAAATTTGTGAATTTTTCAATTTTTTTGATTTTACTATTCACCCGAGCTCACATGAGCTCGGGATTAGAACAACACTTTCGAACAGGTAGGCCTCTTCCTTCCAAAAAAGAACGAAAAAACTAACGCCCACACGTGTGGCATCTTGCACATCGCCTACACGCCTTCATTATCACTCATTTTGCCACGTATGAACAGATGACATCAGCAGGAATCTTTTTGTTTTTCGGCTTAAAAATGTTTTATCTCCTAATTAAAAATCTGTTTTCATCATTAAATCCATCTTGACGAGATCTTCAAAGCTAGACCCCATGTTGATATGTTTCGACAAAAAAAAATTGCCCAAAAGTTGCCATGATGTTTACACTATAGTTGCCATAGTGCTTAAACTAAAGTTGCCATGTGGCAATTTTAGTTTGTAGAGCATGGCAATTTTAGTTTTTTATCATGGCAATTCCAGTACTTTGAGCATGAAAAATATTTTTTGCATGAACCATGGCAATTTTAAGTACACGTATCATAGCAATTTTAGTTTATGGTTCATGGCAAGTCTAGTTTCTTAATTTCCCGTTTTATAATATTTCAAAATTTACTTTTAAATGTAGAAAAAAATAGCTAAACATATCATGGCAACTTCAGTGTAAACATCATGGCAATTCATGTGCAATAGACATGACAACTTTTAACCCAAAAAACATTTCGTCGAAATATATTGATACGAGATCTAGTTTTAAAGATCTCGTTGCGAGGGATTTAATGGTGAAAATGGACCTTCAATCGGATTTTTTGTTTAAGAGATAAAACGTTTTAAAAACTGAAAATCTAAAAAGATTCCCACATGCATGCATGCGGTGACGTGACGCGGTCTCTGTGTTATAAGGCGTGTGGACGAGTTTGGCTCCCACCACACGTGTGAGTGTTAGCGTTGTCCAAAAGAAATTGTGAGACCTCATATAAGAAAACCTCCTTTTTTGCTGGAAGAGGCCGCAGGGGCTATATCTCGCCCGTACTGATTCCTTATAGGAATCGCCTACGGCGAGCTAATCAGGGTGGCCCATTAAGAGCAGTCGCTCGCTTACGTTGCAGCGTCGCTGTAGTCAGCTCGCTCTGCTTCCGTTTTTTACCCCCCCCCCCCCCCCCCCTTTTTCTTTTTCTTTTGTTCATTCACCTTTTTCTTTGTTTTTTTCTTCTGTATACTTTCGTTTTCTTTGTTTCTTCACTGGTTTTCTTTCCTTTTTTCCTTATACTTTGCTTTTCTTTATTTCCTTTTGGTTTTCTTCGGTTTTACTTTTGCTTGCTTTTGTTTTTTTGTATTTTTTACCAGTTTCTTCTGGTTTTTTATTCTTTCTTTTTTATCGGTTCTCTTTTGAACACATGTAGTATACATTTTTCATAAGCGTTGTACATTTTTCATATATAGGAGGAACATTTTTGTTATACTCATTAAATATGTTGTATGAAATACATGATTAATATTTTTGGAAATATTCATTATTCATGTCTACTTTTTTATACACATTGTATATTTTTTGTATACCAAAAGAATATATTTTCTATATGTTTTTAACATTAATAATACAGGATTTGACATTTGGTAATCGAATATTTTTCTGAATAAGTGTTAAAGATTATTTTAAATACCTGTTGAAACATCTTTTTGAATGAATGAGACAACCACATTGTTTTTTGTCTTATGATAACATTTTATTTCATTTGTAGAAACATTTATTCAAAATGTGATGAACACATATTTGAAAATGTAATGTACATTTTATTAAAGTATGAAACATTTGTATGATTGTACAAACATTTCTTACATTGTATACTTTTTTAAAGAAACATACATTTGTTCTAACGCGTGATTGATTTTTAAATGGCTTAAACATGGTTTTTACACATAATTAACAATTTTTTATATGTATTAGAATCATTTTTCTACATTTTTTAAAAATAAGTGTAAATTATTTTCGTAATATATATATATACAATATAATATTTTCTAAATATAACAAAAGTAGGAAAAAAAGTGAAGAAAAACGAAACAAAATGTGAAGAAAAACTGGAGGAAAAAAAACTGTAAAACGAAACCCACGTGACGTATTCATGACATCACCCATGGTTACTGGGACGGCCCAGTAGCGTTTCTCTGAGGCGACTCCAGCTAGTGTCCCGCAAGGAGCGTGACATAGCCACGCCGGAGAGGCCTCAGATCAGCAAGTACACGGATATGATAACAAGCCGAAATGGATTGCCCATTTCTGAGACTTGTGCATGAATACCAAATAAGATCTTCAAGTTACCACTGAAAAATATTCCATAAATCACATACAAATATTTTGTGTTATACGTAAAGCCATTTTTATTCTATTAGAAAATGTGCATGCATTCTAAAAGAATTGTTCATGACTAGAAAAATGGTTCACAAATCTCAGAAAGGATATTTATGTATCACTGAACAACAATTCCATATGTACACAAATAAATGTCAGTGACTCAAAAAATGTTCATGTATTTACAATAAAAGTAAATATGGAAATAAAAATAACTATATTCTAAATATAATGCAATACACAAATTTAAAATGAAAGAAAACTGAAAATGGTAAAAAAAATACTAAAGGAAAAGTAGAGTAAATATATAAAAAGAGAAGGAGAGGAAAAGAAGAAAGCAAAAAAAGAAAAAAAAGGAAAAGGAAAAAAACAGAAGAATGGAAAAAAATTCTCGCTTATTGGACCAGACCAACTGCCGTGACATTCATGCTAGGATTCCTTTGCCCTTGCTTATGGTGAGCGCTAGGAAATCCATGCCTGGAGCCGTGATACTGTGAGGGCAAACAAACATGAGTATCAATAACTACAATGGCCAACAGTCCATAGAATCTAGATTATTCAGTTAAAGCAGCAGGACTACAAAGAAGAGAACAATAAATATTTCACATGTAGTTTGTGAACATCGTCTTCCCAGGGTTGAGCGGTTGACTCCAGGAGGAAGGGCGCAACTGCACATACCACATAACTGCCAAAATGGAACCTGAAATCCATCGACCGGACACATATTTCTGTTGCTATCTAGATAAAGGCTCACAGAACCTACAATGTGGTTATTCTTGTCATTACAATAATGCTTAAAAAAATTGGTTATTACCAAAGCGTGCTGATTACAAGAAAACATGAAGTATTATAGCCTTTTGCAATGTTAAGCTGACGTGGATGGGCTGTTTCCGATGGAGCCCAAGCTCCAACGATGTAGGAATGTACAAGGAGATGAAACAACAGCTACAACAAGAAGCAAGCCCGCCACCATTTGGCTTCTGCTTGTGCTAACAATAATTTAAGCAGTGAACTATATGATGGTAAAGCTAGCTTTGGACGTTATTGGTCCTGCTCATTATTTTTTCTAGCCTTGGGTAAGTTCCGCGCAATTTTCTGAACTGAGGTTAAGATAAACTATCCGTATTGGACCACAACTCGAGCCCAATTGGAGCACGCTGTCCAATTTTTGTAGGTTCTCTGATCTAATACATAAAAAAATGAAGTGGTATAGAAGTTTAAGCCCTCCAAGAATTAATAACTTAACATATGTGCACAGGCCAGATGCCGCATAAACTAACACATAGCCGAGTCACGTGGGAAGTTGGGAACAAGAACAATGATCAGTTTGGAATTAAAAACAGAGATACTAATGCATTGTTTAAAAATGTACGTACAATCCAGAGGGCTACAAATCCTGATATAGCACAGACACCCAAATGGATCAAGTTTTACTAACTAACTAGGGACTCATCTAAGTAGAACTATTGGCAAACAGAGGGTATATACTGTTACCTGTAACAAGGTGCTGAAATGAGACTCACGGTTCTTTCTGAAGGTAAAGTGCAAAAGGTTCTAGATTCAGTCTTAGTGTTGTTCAACAAACAAAAGGATATTACACAACATAAAACAACGGTAATATTAGTGTAACTAGGCAGACATATTGGTTGAAATAGAAATGCCTTCAGGTAAACAATAGTACACACATGACAAATGAAAATGACAAAAACAAAGTTAAAGGCGAATAAGGGTAAAAACAAAGCAAGACGGTGCAACCCGGGGAAGTTTCCAAGGACAGCATTAGATTTATACTTATGATTACTTCTTGGCTGCATCCAAATACCAATTCTCTTTAAATCACCATTCATGTCCTTTATGTGGCTGCTTGAAACCAGCATTTGACACCTCCTTCGAGTTACTACATCTGAGCTGCAATGTGTGCTTCAGTGGTAGGAGGATGGGTAGCCTCAGCTTTCATCACAAAGCTAGTTGAGAAGGTGTGCACCTATGCTGGAGACCAGTATGAATACCAACGGAAAGATACAAAGGAGAAACTAAGTATCCTAGAGAAGAATCTATCATCGATCCAAACAGCGATACATATAGCTGAGAGAGTGCAGGCAAAGAACACAGCCATGGGAAGTTGGCTAAGGAGAATCAAAGATGCCGCCTGTCAAGCTGAGGATGTTCTCGATTTGTTTGACTATCGAGTTCTCCAAGCACAAGCTGAAGACAGGGGCATGATTAGCTCAGTTTCTTCAGCTGCAGCTGGCTCATCTTCTTCATCCTCAAGCACCATCACCACTGCCTCTACCACCACTAGCAGTAGCAGCAGCTCAACAGTAAATCAGTCGGTTCGTCTTCTCAAGCGCTTCCTTTTCTCTGATGAAGATATAGATGAGTTGATTTCTGTAGTGGATAAGTTTGTTGAGATTGATAGTGAGATGCAAAGATTTCTGGATTTTGTCAACATAGAGGACAGCAAACCAGAACAGGCAGTTCAGTGGCGCACAACAAGCTCTATGCCAAGCTCAGGGAAGTTTTTCGGTCGAGTTAATGAAGAAAACCATCTGAAGAAATTACTTGTTCAGATCAATGAACAATCCAGTCAGCCATATGATGTTATATCAATTGTTGGTATTGGTGGTGTTGGTAAGACAGCGCTAGTACAGAGAGTGTATAACCACTTGCATGTCACACATCACTTTGATCTCACAGTATGGCTCCATGTCTCAGATACATTTGATGTTGTATGTCTAACAAAAGAGATGGCAGAGTCAGATAATCTCAGCAGTAGTTTAGATCAAGCTCAGAGGATACTTCGGGGTAGGCTGAATGGGAAAAAGGCTTTGATAGTCCTTGATGATGTATGGAATGTATTGAGGAGCCAATTGGAGAACCTGTTCAAACCCCTGCAGTTTGCTAGTAAGGGCAGCAAAGTAATAGTTACAACTCGAAGCAAAAATGTTGCAAATATGAATGAACCAATAGAGGTCATACACTTACATGGCTTAGAAGATGAAGACTACTGGGGTTTCTTTTCACAATGTGCATTCGGTGATGCAAATCCTTCTGATTTTCCACAACTGAAAAGAATTGGCCAAGAAGTGGTGAGCAAGTTGGCCGGATCACCTTTAGCTGCAATGACAGTTGGGAGTTCATTGAAAGCGGTGCTAAAAGAAGAACATTGGAGTTCTATCCGTGGAAAGAAATTGTGTCAAATAGAGCAAAAGGAAGATGATATCATATCAGTATTGCGACCGAGTTATGAGCATCTTCCTGACCATTTGAAGCAATGCTTTGTTTACTTTGCATTGTTTCCTAAGAAATACCACCTTCGAGGAGATGAGCTAATACAGATGTGGAGAGCTCACGGTTTCCTTGACACGCAAACACCAGAAGAAACTGCACGTCGTTACATCAATGATCTCTTGCAGCTTTTATTCATTGAGAAGGTACCCAACCAAGAGGACCACTATGTAGTTCACGACTTGCTACATGATTTTGCAGAGTCGGTGTCCAATGGAGAACACTTCCGAATAGAAGATGACTTCAATGTATGTATTCCAAGAAATGTTCGCCACCTATATGTCAGTGCAAGCAATATCTTAAAGGTGTACATGAGTTTGGAAGACTTAAAGAAAAATCTGAGAAGCTTAATAATAAGCAAAGCACAAGAAGGTGCTTCTTGCGAAAGGGTCTCCTCGTCAAACTTCAATCATGTACTTGAACATATACTCAAAGAGCTAAGAAGCTTACGCGTTTTAGTACTGTGCAATCCTGATGGTATGCTTCCAGACAGTCTTGATCATTTGGTCCATCTTAGGTATCTAAACATCCATGAAAGTAGAAGCTTCATCAATGTCCCCAAGTCATTATTCAAACTCTACCATTTACAAGGGTTGAGTCTGCAAACTCAAGACAGGATCATGAAAAAGGAACTCCAAGAGGGCTTAAGTAGGTTGACCCAGTTAAGATACTTGAAGGCTCCGAAGAAAATAATTTCAGGCATAGAATTGATTGGCAGGCCGAGATCCCTCAAAAGAACTAGAGAAGAACAAAGTGAAGAGTAATATGAGGCACAACATATGCCAACTGAGGGAGTTGAATGAACTTCGAGGGATGCTAACCATAAAAAATCTTCAGAATGTAAAATGCAGGGAACAAGCAACATGATTCATCTCACATCCCTTGAGTCTCTGTGCATAGAGAAATGTCCAAAACTTGAGTCGCTTCCCCAGATAGGCTTACCTCCTTCCTGAAGAAACTCAGTGTCATAAGATGCAGCAAAACATTTGGTCAGCTCTGCTCTGAGATCAACTCAAGAAGCACCAACACGACGCAGCAGGTTATCGTGAGGGAACCTATTGTTGGCAACACAATAAAAAGAAGAAGGACATCATCACAATAGAAAACCTGTAAGCACGCCGAACATATTGTCTTCTTTTTCATCAATATGAATTGAAGAAACATGTAAATCAATCTTATCCAATCAATCAACAAGATGGATGGAAATAAAAAAAATACTTTACCACATGGATTGCTGTTCTAGAAGCTCAATGTTAAATAAGATATTCATGCTTTATTCAATGCTTCAGTTTCTTTGCAGCTCGGAAGTGCAGAAGTTCCTTTTCTGGAGTATAGATGGCCGAACAAGTGCTTGACTAGCAGCCTGCACCAGCTCTCTTCTCCCTTGTGACAACAAGAATCAAGAATACACAAATTGTTCAGGAGGCTCTAAATAATGAATGGAATGCTGATGTTTTGGGATCTCTCAGTGTCCAGGCCAATTCACGAAGAGCCGCATCTTTGGGACAGTTGAGTGCCAGCACACTTGATTCACTGACACCAGCGAAGTTCTTGTGGAAATGGAGAAACAATGGAGGGTATTCAATATGATCAGATTATAAGATCCAGTGCAGGTTCTTCCAGTTCAGCATATTGGTGGCAGAAGCTTGGTAAATCAAAGTTACATCTTCCTGCATTGAATAGCAGATTCAGGGGATCGCAATTGTGGTTTTACTCACCCTAATTTGCAGCTCTACTGGATACATAATCAAGGAGTGCAAACTCAGGAGGCTGGTTAAAGCGGTGCAGTAGATCGTTGTTCCAGGGAGATACAGCTATTTTGTTTATGTCCTACTTAGGCAGAAGGTTAACTATCAGGCTTATTGTTCTTTTGTTAATAACTTATATGCTGTCCTTGCTCACAGCATCGAAAGACATTTTTGTGATTCTTTGCTCCTTCTAAACAAAATTACACACTTGGCTTATGCACATTATGGTAAAAAAACAAGAATTTTCCAATTCCACATGAACATTAGTTAAGAAACACCCAATGTAAAATACCTTACTAAGTACTATTCTAAGCACTCCTTTTATACGAGAAATAAAGATATGATAGGAAAATCACTTCCTTATCTTATTTTCAGAAATCAAATTAGATGGTCAAAAAGAAATTTGGCATGCTATCTGTATAATTTATCCCCACGCACTCATCTAATGGGGACCCACTCTCAGCATTGACCTTAATCTGATGATTTGACATGGCACATTTATTCGCCCCACCCAGTGCGAATGACAAAACAAGTGCCTTGGCATAGTTTCAGACCAGTGTTGAAGCAATCATCCAAATAATCTCTAGATGGGCATGGACAAAAGCCTATGGCTGCTGCACGGTCACAATAATTCAGAGATTACCGTATACTCTGTTTACCATTATTATCTCACACAAAACTGAGCAAAGATTCTATAATTTTGCTCAGCTGAACAACAAGCTGTGGTGGCAGTAAACACTACTCGTCTACAGAAGACAAATTACAGGGCTCCAATCTTCAGTACACAGGCTGCACTATCACAGCCCCTGAATCCAGATCCGCATCGATTCCGCAGTCACTGTTATTTAGGAAAACGCCGGGCCAGATAAAAAGGAGGGATTCAGCTCGCCGGGGAACCATAACGAGGACAACTACTCAGTACTGAGAAAAGATGAACACAGTTAGTCGCAGGGAACAATGGTTTGCAACCGCACGGCAAGCAACATCATTTCATTACTGGATTACAGGAAGAGGAGACCGGAGACCGACGATGTAGATGGGACACTTACTTACCTTGGTGTGAGCGGCGACCTAAGGGCCCGGCGTTCCCTGCCGCCACGGTAGACCACGTCGGCGACGGCGACCGGCGGATGGACGGACAATTGTAAACTGGACGGCTGCCGGAACAAAGGGGGGAGGAAGGAGGGGCTCTTTTTTGGGGCCAGTGTCAACCTCACCGTGATCCTGGCCCATTTTCCCATTGGGCCTTCCAAATGCTGGGTCTGAGAATTGAGATTGATTAATTATATAACTGGGTGCCAAAACATATAGTATTTTGGTTTGCCTAAAAAACACCTATTTTGGTGGATTTTTTCCTCGAAAAAAGTGAATATATATATATATATTTAGAAAAAGTGAATTTGATTATAAAGTTCAATTTTAGCTGTTGTTTGAAATTCGGCGTCTGGGAATTTAAACTCGTCTTTATAAACCATAATGTTTTGGTAATTTCATATAAAATTAACGGTGGACAGTTTATCATAAAGATGAAGCAACTTTGTGCACTTTGATGGACCCTCCTACATGTCGCAGGGGAGCACTACGGCGGGGCAGTGAGCTAACTAGAGTTGTACATGAAAAGAAAAACTAGAGTTGTACATGGGAGGGCCCATCTCTAGTTTTGGGTGAGTTTCTTTGCTAGGCCCTGTATCGAAACGGGTGCTCCTGTTCGGCGCTCTAAGCGCTGCTGGCGCTCACACACGCCACCTAGTGGGCCGGCCCAACAAGAATGCTGAAAATAAAATGAGGATTTTCTATAAATGGGGATCCTCAGCACAACAATGTCGACGTCCTGCCGCATTAACCACCAGACTAACTTCACCTTCTCATCTGTTATGAGGATTCCACACTATTTGACGCTTTTAGTACTGCATATGCAAATAACATCTTTTTGCGAGATTTCATATAACATATACTTTATAACCAGTGTAAATTATTTTAAAAAAGAAAAAAACTTGAAAATAATTCATAAAACGAATTGGGAAACCACGAACTTGAAAAAAGTTCAACCTTTTTGAAAAACGTTCATCAAACCTTTAAAAAAAGTTCATCAATTTTGAAAATCAGTTCATCATTTTTGAAGAAAAGCGTTCACAAATTTGGAATTTTTAATCGACTTTATAAAAAGTACATCGATTTCCAAAAACAGTTTGCAAATTTGAAAAAGTTCAAAAGTTTATAAAAAAAATTCATTGAGTTCGAAAAATGTTCACCGAATTTGAAAAAAGTTCTTCAAAATTGAGAAAAGTTCATTGAATTTGAAAAAAAATCATCGATTCTGAAAAATGTTCATTGAATCTAAAGTCAATTTTGAAAAAAGATCATCAATCTTGAAGAAAAGTTCGTCGATTTTGGAAAAAAACATGAATTTGAAGAAATTTTCACGCATTTAGGAAAAAGGAAAAAATGAACAAAACTGTTCCAAGAAAAAAGATAAAGAAAAAAGCGAACTAAAGAGTTCCAAAAAAAAGAAAGAAGAAAAGGAATGAAAAGCTATAGTAATCACAGAGGTGATGTGGCTAGGTTAGTTAGCGCAGTCGCGGTTCAAATCACGCAATAAAGAAAACAGGAAAAAAAAATATGGGCCGGCTCAACTAGACGCGCGAGTGAGCTGCTTCAGTTCCCGGTTTGCAAAACGGTAGAAACCGGCTTGAAGCGCCAAATAGAAGTTGCCTATCGAAACAGTAGACTGCACAAAGTTGCGGCGTTTTCCAGGTGGATTTTAACGAAAAATCTGGAGCCTTTTCTATATCATAAATTAAAAAAATGTTTCATGAATTTAGAAAAATTGTTCAGGAACAAAATATATATTTCAGAGATTTGAAACATGGATCACAAATTCCAAAAAAATATTCATCAATTTAGGAAGTTCCTACATTATTAGAAATATTCACAAATTTAATATATGCTCACAAATTTTAAAATAGTTCATGAATTAAAAATATATAATGAGTCTTAGAAAATTTTACTGAATTAAATAATGTTCAGGAATGAAGACAAACATTCATAGGTAGTAAAAAATATTTACAATTTTTGAAGTACTCATGAATTTTGAAAATGTTCACGACATGTAAATGGTGTTCATGAATTATAAAAAATGTTCACCAGGTTCAATAATTTTTAAAATGTACATGATTTTTTATAAACTGACCAAAGATTTTAAAAATGTTTAAAAATTACTAATGAACAAATATTTAAAAATAATTTATTCCTTGTGCAATATATAAAATAGTAACCATACAAAAAGAGTTAGCCAAGGTGCGAGACACAAAATCCTACTTACTGGCCAGTTCACATCTAAACCTTAAAGGTTTGCAGTTGATGGGACCCATTAAAGCAGGTACTTTTTCTCAGAATTTCTCTTAAAAGTTTAAATTTTAAAAAAACACTATTATTGAATTTGAATAACCAATTAAAATTATTCGCTTGATATATAATGGGTTTGACTATGTGAATAAAAAATTACTAATGAGAGAATATAATTAAGATTAATGAAGGGCTTGTGTGAATTAGATAAGAGCGGTATAAGAGTATATCCATCATACTTTTGAATCAAACTTACATATTAGCCTGCCTTTTGCTATTGATATCAATCACAACCAATTCGCAGAAGATAAAACAAAAAAAAATCAACCGCAAACTTTAGTGTCTCTAAACTATTTTAAAACATTTTTCTGAATCAATGATGATATTTATTAATTAATACACTGATAGAGCTTTCCTACAAAATCATGAGCAGTGCCAACAGAAGATGCTTTGTAAACAAAGTACAGTGCATGGTATATTAATTATGTTCATGGAGGGATCGTGATCGTTCTAGATATGCTAGCAAATCATGATATGATACGTAGTGTACTAGATGGACTAGAGACAACGGCTGATCTGCTTTCAAAAATAAATAAAGGCAACGGCTGATCTTTCTTCAGGAGGAATATTTCTCATATGAAATAATTGCTTTTTGGTAGCAGCATAGAAATGGGCTATGTATGTTTGTGAAAGTCACATGCACACCAACATTTTTCTTGTAATATAAGACAGCGTTCGCTGGAAAACATGAGCACTAAGTGCCAACCAATATATACTGAATGATAAGGTCTACCTGGCTACGAAGCACAATGGCAATTGCTATAGTGAAAGAAATGTTATAGGATGGGGATAGCGTTATTGGAGAGATGATTTTGTCTCATCAGCTATAAGACCTTTCTAGCTGGCAAGAATTAGTGGCTAGCTAGTATTAGTGATGTGCGTGCCTTCATCCAAACCAATTAGCTAGGAGACTTCGCAAACTGACAAGAATACTTGATGTTGTTTGCTACCTTCATGGTTGGTGAAACTCGACCTAGCTTGACCCCGTCTATCTCTGCAGCTAACACTATTGATGAACCATCGTAGACAACTCATCTTAGACTGTGTTCAATGAACCCAGAGACGGGTGTGCTAAAATGTGTCATCATTGCATCATGAACCACTTGTGATGATCAACAATCTCCGTATATTGAACCAGATGTACTAATTATTAAAGACGGATTCTCAACGTATAATATATTAGACATTTATTTATTTTTGAACTGTCGGAATTTGTAATATTTGATAGTCTAGAATTTGTAATCGATCCAACCCTAGCCGCTTTCGCTCCGTGCGCCGTCCCTGAGGCGGTTGGCCTCGACGACCACCGTCGGGGCCGCACTGCCCGTACCTAAGTTTGTCCGCCGGTCGTGTTAACCGGCTGTTCTAGAGAGTTTTTTTTTTCGATCCCTTGATTCGGTCGTATTTGGTGTTTCTTTTTGGTTTTCTAATTTAAAATCGGTTTGTGTCGCCCAACGCTCGTCGTCGAACCTTGCATGTCTCAACTCCGACATCGACATGTCCAACCGGACTCCACATCGATCCGGCGGCTTCGCGTGATATACGGCAGCCTATGACTACTGTCCACGCGACCGTCTGCCTGTCGCTCTGCGCCGGCGGTTGCCGCCATGATCCGATCGGGACTTCTCCGTCCACCCCGTCTCCATCCACCGGATCGGTCTACTTTGCATCTCAGCTTCACGCGTAACGGTGCGGAGGCCATCGGTCGTTCCTCGTCGCCAACTCACGCGCTGTACACAGATGTAGACGCTGCTGTGGCCGGCCGCTCGCGCTGACCACCGATCCTGCCGCTACCGGCTCACATGTTCATGCAGGTAGTTGCACGTGTGCAAGTGTTGGCCTGTCCGAGCAAGTCTTGGTTTGGCCATGCCGATCGTTGCATCAGGTGTGCCTCGCGTCCTTGTACGCGTCAATCAGGTTCCGTATAACACATGTTATCTCCGGTTGTCAGCTCTTGTCACGACCGGCCGTCTCATCTGGTCCAGCGGACACTTCGACCTCGCGGACGATCGGCGCTCGCCATGGCGATCCACCTGATCTACGTTGCGCGATCGACCTAGCTGTTGGTTGTGCGCGCCTCTGCAGGTCCTGTGAAAATCATCCCCGAGTTCGGCGCGCCTCAACTGATCGAGCAACAGCCTGCCGCTGCGTCGTCCTGTCGGGCCGCAGCGCCGCCGCCCAGTGATTCTTCTTCCGGTTGCATCGACCCGCATCACCGATGCGTCTTCCTTCGGGCCATAGTGCCCCAGCCCGCGGTCCACCGCCGTCCCGAGGCCGTCCATTTCAGGTCGTCCCCGTGGCTACACCGACCCTCATGCTGCTGCTATGTCACCCCTTCGGGCCGTAGCGAGCATGGCACGCGGTCCACGGCGCCGTCCCAAGACCATTCCCAAGGTTGCACCGAGTCGGGTTCCGCCGCTGCGCCGCCCCTTCGGGTCGTCGCGCCACGGCCCGCGGTCCCCGCCGTTGCCCCAAGTCTTCCCGCCGTCGACCCGACCTGCCAGTCGCCTCTGCGTCGCCCCTTTGGGCCGTAGCGCCGTGGCCCGCGGTCCACCCCGCCATCACCGCGCGTCGACCTCACGTTGGTATGTGCCGCGCCATCTCCCTCGGCGCGGGAACACCATTGTCTGCGCTGGTCTTTGTGTTGTCGGGTTCCTCGCCTACTTCGAGCATCGCCGCCGCTCCCGTAACCTAGCCGCCACCGCCGCTCTTCTTTGGCCGCCGTTGCCGCTACCCTTGTAGCCGCCACCGCCCGTCCACCTCCTTCGTCTTCGTCCAGCACCAGCCCATCACCAGTGTCACCTGTCATCTACCCCGACCACTTTATCTACTACGACAACCGCGGGCGACATCGGCCCCGCGCCGATTGGCGCCGCAACCGCCATCTGAGTGTTTCTCTGC
The DNA here is from genome assembly GCA_034509565.1 of Triticum monococcum. Classification (NCBI taxonomy): domain Eukaryota; kingdom Viridiplantae; phylum Streptophyta; class Magnoliopsida; order Poales; family Poaceae; genus Triticum; species Triticum monococcum. The sequence continues at coordinate 21,567,058 of CM067842.1, read as the reverse complement.
TGGCCTCTTTGACTTCTCCAACATGGCGTACAACTCGTGCAAGTCCCAGTCTACGCATGCCCGGTGCTGGCAACACCGAAGCATGCCTTCGTCCACAGCGTGTCCTCGGGCCTGACAAGCCTGGTGCGACGCTTCGTCAACTTTGTCTTCATCCATCTGCGCATGCCCGGTCCTGGCAACACTGGCGTGTGCCTTCGTCTACGATGTGTCCCCGGGCTTGGCAACCCCGGCGCGACACGTCGTCCACAAAATCTTCTCCCCGGCGCACCACTACATGAACACCACTTCGCACATGACTAACTCGGCGCCTCATTGCGCCCGCGGCTCCACAACGACTCCCTCGACACCGGCTACCCCGACTCGACATCGACCACGGTGTTCTTCGCATGACTACCTCGACCACGGCTACATCACCCTACACTCTTGGCTACCTCGACAGCGGCACAAAGGGCTATCATCCGCTTGAGCAAACCATCGGCTTTCTCTACAGTCAACGCGTCCGCGACGCTCCCGCTAAGACTGTGGGGGGATGTCAGCTCGTCGGCTGCTATTCTCTCCAGTCTGACCGTCCGCGACGCTCCTATTGTTCGCAACGCTACCGCTACGACTGCGCGGGGGGGGGGGGGGGGGGGGGGGGGAATGTTAGAGATATATTTGGGCTACATATGTTTGATAGTCTAGGATTTGTAATCCATCTCCTACCTTATCTCTAGGAGAGGCATCTTGCCCTTCAAGTCTTGTACTCAATATATACTCACCCTCGAGGCTCAATAATACATCCATAATATTCCGCCAATCCCTCTCTCTCCCTCTCCCTTCTATCAATATATATGGTCACATGCGGTTGTAAATGAACCATCTATGGTAATCTATCTAGATATGTAATAAAGGTTTAAGAGATAGATTTGATAGCTCGTCTCAGGTGGTGTAGGGTAAACATTCACCACTTCAAGCTAGCTACACTTTTATTCTTTGTTACTGGATGCCACATAATATGTGCATGTGTAGAAGGCTGTATTTTTTTTCCTTTTAAAGATCAGAAGGTTGAATTTACATGCACAAGTAGTGTTTAGGTAACTCTGCGGGATGCACAAAAAGTTAAGTTTAGCGATCATGGCATCATATATGCTATATTTTGATAAGGGGAAAATAAAGATCTACGACCTATGATGATATATTCCCAGAACATAGACTATGTTAGCAAATCATGCTATATATACCATATCCAATGGTGTAGAATGAAAATACCTTTTTCTTTTGAGTGAGGACGAATAATAAGTATATCTAGGTGTGCTAAAACCATGATGACCCGTCACCCATCCATTTGGAAATATAATTAATTAACCAACCATATATGGTATAAGAGTAAAAAGAATTTTAATTTTTAAATATAACTACGTGCAGGAAAATGAAAAGATATACAAGGAATAAACAATATCTTTAGATAATCTCGACAAGCCGAAGTGCTTGTTTGGTAAGAGTGCAGTTGTATAACTTTGTTGTTATGTTGGTCACAAATTATGCGTTCCACTTCAGCTTCCCCTGAACATGTCAAAGATAACTTGATTTTGTCTATGATTATTATTCATGTAAAAGTTGCGCGTGCCCGACATCCACTACCTTATAGAAGAGATGGTTATCTTTATTGTCAAGTTATACATTGAGTCTTTCTCCTATATATAGGTATGTTAACTGCTCCGAGTGTTACATCCTTGCTAGTAGGGAGTTGCTGGAAACATGTAAGTTGCCATAATGTTTCCCCATTTTGATTTAATGCATGTGTTCTATATTGTTGTGTAATACAATAACTTATAATTTATTTTGAGTAAGCTCCAACATCGGGATCTCATAATTATCAAAACCATGTAGTGAGAAAAGATTATGTTGTCCAATTAGAAACAAACTAATACATGTGTGTTCAAAAAAACTAAGTAGTTGGGAGAGGTATTTGTGCTTATAATTATGACCAATGGCCAATGTAATATCTTTGAAAATTCACCATGTGTTTTACTTAATTGTGTGTGTCACCATAAGATGTTTTAATAAATAGAATCAATTAATAATATTTTCACTAACACCTTAGGTTCAATATTTATCATTCTATGCAAATGCTTGCTCTATTGTTTTTGAGTAATAGGCAAGACATTGATTTGAACTTGCACAATTTACTTCCAACCAATATGCTTGAAATTTATCTTGTTAGTTCATATAGGATCTTTACTCCCTTAGCTAGGTTCTAGAATTGGGGGGGGGGGGGGGGGATCTTTCAAGAGATACTTTTGAAAACCACTTTATTATAGCTATGTAATCTCCAAATTAATGCATGGTTAACCAACAACTAAGCAATTCATTCATGTACACTCTTAGTAAACTCTTTGTTACAGTCCCTTACGCCTCTATAGATACATATAATCTCATCTTGAAGGTCTACAAACACTCATGATCTTCAACCCTTCCTCGTGTGACTTTGTATTTTCAATATTCTTGTAGCATATAGCTAGGCTCATATTCATGAAATTATTTCCCTTGATTTCTTGCTTAATTAAATGCACATATTAGATACTCTAACAAAAATTCTGTTAACTAATCCAGAGGGAAAATGGCGAAGAGAAACAATGTTGGCCTACTACTTGTCCTTGCAATTATGTTCTCCTACAATGTCTTGGAGGGCGGTGCACACCAGAGCCAAGTTGTATTCTCTCGCAAAGTGATGAATACAGAGCAGAAGGCATCCTTTAGTGGGATAAGTTCATCCCTTGGCGGGCATGTTTTTGGTGCGACCAATGCAGGAGGTGTGAGCAATAATGCTGAAATAGCAAATGTTGAAACTACCACTACCATAGAGTCCCACCGTGATGTCTCAGTGGGAGATTTTCATGGGATTAACCACAAACCACCAACTTATAACAGGCCATAATGATGAACCTAAGACAAGGGACCATGGGCACCAACTTGATATCCGTGGATGAACTAATTATCAAGTTGGCAATTTCTACACTAAAGATGTATTTCTTCATTATATGTGTGTGTAACTGTTTGTGATACCTCGCTGGTGTATTGGAGGGTCAAGCTATTTACTGTTGTACTAATATTGTACAAGGTAGTACTGTACAATACTGCAGAATAAATGATGCCCGTGGTCCATGGTAATGGCCACTATTTATATGTTCCATGCTATTCTTGTCGTTCTACAAGTAGAGCAACTTAGACTATAAAGTGGTAGCAAGGAAAACGGTTTTAGTCCACTTCTGATGCAAACAATATTAAAAAAAGTCCATCTTAGACTATATGTTCAGTGAACCACTCTCATAATCGCCATCAGGTATGGTTGTGGTAAATGTGGCGTCTTTATACCATGAACGGCCTACGATGATCAACAATCTCTGTAAACTGAACTAGATCTACTGAAATATAAAGACAGTTTATCTATATACGCATCTAAGTATATCGTCCTATACTGTTTGTAATGAACCGACTATGGCATCTTATCTAAGTATATAGTGGAAGTTTGGGATAGGGCTTGCCTGCTCCGGTCCCGTGCCCACACACCACTACTCTTCATCAACGGATGTAATAATTTTCCTTCATCGGTGTCTCTTTTCTAACGAAACCTAATCATGGAGCTCTCGTATTCCGTCTCTCCTCTGTATGTATTCCTCCCTCCCCTCCCCTTTTACTCTCCATTCAGACAACCAACCATGGTCCATGGGACCTCCCCTCCCCCCTCGCCCGACACTTTCTCCCGGGTTGACGAACCACGAATCTGTATCAGAAGCTCGAGATTGAATCAGATTGGACCTGGGAGAGCCATCTAATGGATGTTATGGCAGGTAGGATTTTACAGTACACGTGTACGCTCAACATTTATACTCCCTTTTTAGCACTGGTCTCAAAAATCACTGTAACCAAGTACTACCTCTGTCCTGGTTTATTAATCCCTATTATATTTTGTGCTAAATTTTGACCAAAGATTTAACTAATAAAATGTTAACGCATGTCACCAACAATTATATCATTGGATTTGTATTTGAGCATGTTTTCGATGATATTATTTTTATGACATGCATTAATATTTTGTTAATTAAATCTTTGATCAAAATTTGACGCAAAATATAACAAGGACCAATAAACCAGGACGGAGGTGGTATGACCCATTTAAGCGATGGACCATGTACGCATTAATGGAGCATGCATGGACACATCTCTCCTTCATGGAGTTATTGGTTCCCCACTAAGAGTAAAACGCAAGGGACCTGTTACTATAGCATTGGGCCTTTCAAAGTCAAATTATGAATTTTTTAGACAACCCTAATAAACTGAAAAAGAGGGAGTATCATTTAGTATTTGTTGGCGCATAATGTGTGTGTGTGTGTGTGTGTGTGTGTGTGTGTGTGTGTGTGTGTGTGTGTGTGTGTGTTGAATTTACATGCACAAGGAATTAAAATGATGATCTGGTAAGAATTTCCATATATCTATACCTAATATTAAAAGATGGTGCGTTTCTCCGTTTTTTGGTCCGTTCACGTACTCTAAACTGCCCATAAAGTTATAATAAATTACCAACCATGCCACCCGTAAATGAAAAAAACGTACGATAATTGTTTATCTCATTTTTTCAATCAGTCATCGAAACTGCTCCTAAAGTTGAAGTAAATTACCCACCCGCCACCCATAAGTGAAAAAACTCTTTGTTAATTGTTTCTCTGAATTTTTCATCTGCCTCTAAAGTTGAAGTAAATTACCCACCTTGCCATCCGTAAAAGTGAAATAAATGAGCGTTCCTCTGAATTATTCGTATGAACTTGATTTGAGGACCACAATTTTATTATCCCGTTGCAACACACATGCCTTTTTGCTAGTGATATGTATTCTACCATTAGTGTTCAAGTAACTTTTATTTTGTGGGGTGTAAGAAACATCAAATTTGTAGATCATGATTTAGAATAAATGTCTAGAACTGAGGACGCTATTTTCTTAGAACCTAGACTATATTAGCAAATCATAATATATAGCATATCCCACGGTGAAGAATGAGTCTACTTATATCGTTGAAAGAAGAGAATAACTTTTTTTTCCTTTTGAGTGATGACAAATAAGTGTATACATGTGTGCTAAAAGTATGATGAAAATTAACTTATCCCTTTAGTCAAACAAATATGGTTTAGAGTAAAATGCAACATTTAAAAAATTATATAAAGGTGCATAAGGCAATGTAAAAGCATCGCAAGGAATACAAAATATCGTATCTTGCAGTGCATCAGGCCTTAGCTTGAGCACCACACCGATCCACACATCATCACCAATCCCTCCTAGCTAGAAATTGATCATATATGATGGTTGCTCCTGTTATTGCTGACCTGTACAAGCCCCGGCCTTACACGCCGAGCCTCTGGGGCCACTTCTTCCTCAACTATGTCCCATGCACTCCGTCACAAGTTTAATTATGTATATGCTTTGATTTTTTGAAATAAAGGAAGTCCCCTTACTTTTTATCGCCGCACCAACATATTACTGAATGCACATGCACAACATATATAGTAGTGTCGACTTATTTTTTGTGGCATATTTTTTTTTCATGTGTCCATGTATGAAAATTTTGAGTTATTTTGTTTGAAACTCTCCCTATCAATAGTCAATAATTCCCAAGATAATATAAGTTTTCCTGCCTTGCAGTATTTGGCTATGAAGGACATGGCGAGTATCAAGGAGCGGGTGAGAAAGATCATCTTGGCCGCCCGATCTTCTTCTGATTTACCTACGAAGATGGAGTTTGTGGACACACTTCATTGGACCGGTGTGGCCTATATATCACTCTGCCAAAGAGATCCAAGAGTTACTATGTGGCCTGCAAGGTGACGAACAAGGCTTTGGTAATTGAAGAAGCATGGATGGACATAGTCCACAAAATGCCCGGGCAATGGATTTTAAGTACAAGCCCGAAGATGTGTTTACCCTCGCATCTAGTCTCACATAGCTTCACTTTATGTGAATCAACTATATACCATTTTTTTATTGCGATGGAATATGAACCTTTCTCAAGAAAAAAAATATGACATGATGATCTCACATACATATTGTATTTTTCATTAAATTCTCAGATAATATGAGGTGTACTATAAATATTGTACTTTGTTTCAGCGAGAACTGCATATTGTGTAGCTATCATGTATAGTAGTTTTTCTGGTCCATGTCTAGCTATCCATATACATGTTCGATTAACATATACAACTTATGTAATATATAGAGAGAGTTGTGGGAGCGGCAATTTGGCTCTCGGGTCCAAATGCTCATGTGGATGAAAAGTAAAATAATAAAAAAAACCCAAATTTTTTTGCCATGCAAGATACTTGATTGCATGATTCATGTGCCAAATTTGGTGGTGTTTGGGTATTTGAGTAGCTCTCAGCAAAAAAAAAATCAAGCATGTGAGGAAGTTTGAAAAAACGCACTGTTCGGAGCTCATTTTATCTTTTTTGTCACGAGCTCCTTGAATGTTATCTACCCATGAAATTTTGCATGCACTTGGCGCACTCAAGCATCTTGCATGCATAAAAAAACATATATATTTTTGAAATTATTTGCTTTTTTACTTTTTTTATTTGCTTTTTACTGTTCACAGGAAGTAGATGAGCCCGGGCTTGGATAGTTGAGCAATAATATCACGCAAAAAGATATGCATACAGCTGCTGCAATCAGTGAGAGTTGCAAAGTTTGTGTATGCCCGCCAACGTCTGTACGTCGTACAGAGGTACTTTAGTTTTGAGTTGTTTAGTGACTTTTGTGTTGGCATAAATCATTAGATCGTAGTTCCTTCTTCTCGAAAAAAAAAGATCAGTTCCTTCTTCTCGCAAAAAAAAAAAGAGATCGTAGTTCCTTCTGTGACTTGTCATCAGCATACAACTTTCCGCAAAAAAGAAAAAAAACTCTGGAGCTGACATCTGTTGGGAAAACAACAAGACGTGGGGTTCAGTTGGCTGTAAATAAACTGCCAGCAAAGAAACAGGATCAAAGATGAAAAATAGGAACAAATAGTAGTCCCGAAATAAGGAACACACGCAAATCTTAGAAGCACTTGTCTACAAGACTACAAAGCTAGGAATTTAGCCAGCTGTAGACAAGTGCTTCCAAGTTAGAATCGACTGCTATAGTCAACAGGTTCTTCACCGCCACCGTGACACAGAAAGATCAAAACGATATACTCCGTATTTGAGAAAAGAAAAGTTGCAACAAATCGACCAGCATAGCGCAGAAAATGAAAATTGGAGAACCGCCGCAATGTGCAATTAACACCGTTATCACCAACACAACCGCCAGGACAGACTGAAATGACAAACAATAGCACAAACCATTTGTAACCGGTGGTTCGGCACGCAATCATCGTCGAAACAGTTTAAAATGTCAAACACAGTCCACATTATTTGTAACCTGTGGTTCGCGAGACGGAAAATCATCGGTAAGAATCAGTACTAAAACAACAGTGACTCTAGCCATCCTGCAAACACACCCCTACACAGAACAATTATACAACTATGTTTTCGTCTCCAGCACAGCCATTCGGTGCTTTCTTACTGTACCACCTTTGTTTAGTCCTTCATCCGTATGTTTTTTTAGAACTCATCCATATGTACATTGTTGTAATATAAGGTCCCCTCAGCCTATCTGCCATTTCCTTTGAAAAAATAACTGAGAGGCCTCATATCAATTTTCTCTTTTCCTTTTTTCTTACGGGAAGAGGCCTCATAATAACTACAGATTTTTTTGAGGGGTTCATATCAACTACAGATGTCCATATGTGAGCCTCATACAAATTTCCCTTTTTCCTTTTTGCAGGAAGAGACTTCATATCAGAGTGTACGGATTAGACAACAAGCCCAAAAGAATTTAGGCCCATTACGAAAAAATCAAATCAAGGCTGACTCAAGGAAAAAACATTCCGTCTGATATCAAATTTTGTTCATACAGTTGATCTCCATGCTACTAATGAAAAATACTCCTATGCCATAAAATCACACAAAAGCTTTTTGTATTATATGTACCATTTTTATTCCCATTTGAAAATATTCATGTATTCCAAAAGAATTGCTCATGACTATAGAAAAAAGGTTCACAAATGTCAAAAGGGGTTATTTATGTATCACTGCACAACATGTCCACATGTATGATAATAAATGTTTGTGAATAAAAAAAGTTCATTGTTTATAATAAAAATAAACTCTAAATATAAGGCAATATATAATTTAAAATAAAATAAATTGGGAAATGGCCAAAAATAAGAAAAAATCAAAATAAAAAGTGGAATGAATATAGAAAAAGGAAAGGAAAAGAAAAGAAAAGAAAGAAAAGAGGAAAGGAAACAAGAAAGAGAAGGAAATATTCTCGCTTATTGGGCAAACCCAACTGCCCTGATCTTCATGCGAGGATTCCTTTGCCCTTGCTTAAGGTGAGCGCTGATTCTAAAAAAAACTTGAGGTGAGCGCTAGGAAATCCGAGCCATGAGGCCTGATACTGTGAGGGCAAACAAACATGAGTATCGATAACTGCAATAGCCAACAGTCCATAGAGTATAGATTATTCAGTTAAAGCAGCATGACTACAAGAAAAGAACAATAAATATTTCCCATGTATTTGTCTTCCCAGGGTTGAGCGCCAGGGGAAAGGGGGAAACTGTGCATACCACATAACTGCCAAAATGGAACCTGAAATTCATCAACCGGCCATGTATTTCTGTTGCTCTCCAGACAAAGGTTCACAGAACCTACAATGTGGTTATTTTTGTCAGTTATCTGAAAGCACATTACAATAATGCTTAAAAAATTGGTTAGTACCAAGGCGTGCTGATTACAAGAAAACGTGAAGTATTATAGCCTTTTGCAATGCTAAGCTGACGTGGACGGGGTGTTTCTGATGGACCACAAGCTCCAGGCAATGTATAGGAATGGACAAGGAGAGGAAATGACAGCTACAACAACAAGACACAAGCCCGCCACTATTTGGCTTCTGCTTTGTGCTAACAATAATCTAAGCAGTGAACTATATGATAGTAAAGCTAGCCTTGGACATTATTGGTCCTGCTCATTATTAAGATAAACTATCCGTATTGGGCCACAACTTGAGCCCAATTGGAGCACTCTGTCCAAATTTTGTTGCTTCTCAGATCTAATACATGAAAAAATGAAGTGGTGTAGAAGTTTAAGCCCTTCAAGAATTAATAACTTAACTATGTGCACAGGCCAGATGCCGCATAAATTACAAATAGCTGAGTCATATGGGAACAAGAACAATGGTACTAATGCATTGTTTAAGAATGTACAATCTAGAGGACTACAAATCATGATATAGCACGGGCACCCAAAGGGATCAAGTTTTACTAACTAACAAGGGACTGAACCAGGAAGAATATTACTACCAAAACAGAAGCTATATACTGTTGCCTGCTTCAAGGTGCTGAAATGGGACTCACGATTCTTACTGAAGGTAAGTGCGAAAGGTTCCAGTTTCAGTCTTAGTGTTGTCCCACAAACAACATCATGATAATATTTGTCTGTTACTTAGAAGTTAGAAGCACCTTCAGGTAAATTATGGTACACACACTGACAAAGGAAAATGGCAAAAACAAAGTTGAAAGCGACGTACTCTAAATTCACTAGAATATGGGCGTAAACAAACAAGACGATGCAACTCGGGGCAGTTTCTAAGGACAACATTAGTTTTATACTCATGATTCTCTCTTGGCTGCATCCACATACCAACTCTCTTCAAATCAACATTCTTTTCCTGTATGTGGCTACTTGAAACCAGCATTTGACAACTCCTTTGAGTTACATCATCTTAGCTATAATGGTTGCTCTAGAAATAGCAGGGTGGGTAGCCTCACCCTTCATCAGCAGGCTAGTTGATAAGGTGTGCTCCTATGCTGGAGATCAGGGGCAACAGCAAAATACAACGGAGAAACTAAGAATCGTGCAGAAGAAACTATCATCAATCCAAATAACGTTGAGCATAGCTGAGAGAGTGCAAGCTAGGAACACAACCATGGGAAGCTGGTTACAGAGAATCAAAGATGCTGCTTTTGAGGCTGAGGATGTTCTTGATTCCTTTCACTGTCTAGTTCTTCAAGCACAAGATGAAGACAAGGGCAAGGTTAGTTCTGTTGCTTCACCCACAGCTGGTTCTTCCTCTACATCCACAACCATCACCACCACTGCTTCTACCATCACTAGCAGCGGCTCAGCTGTAAAATAGCCGGTTTGTGTACGCAAGCGCTTCCATTTCTCGGATGAGCATATCAACAAGTTAATTTCTGCAGTGGATAGATTAGTTGAGATTGAAAGTGAGATGCCCATGTTCCTGAAGTTAGTGGAGCTAGAGGACAAGAGATCAGACCAACCCATTCAGCTGTGTACAACAACATCCATGCAAGGCCCCTCAAAGTTTTTTGGTCGGGTCAATGAAGAGAAACATCTAAGGCAATTACTTACGCAGATAAATGAACAATCCAGCCAGCCATATGATGTTATATCAGTTGTTGGCATCGGTAGTGTTGGTAAGACTGCATTAGTGCAGAAAATTTATAGCCACCTCCGTGCTAAAAGTGACTTCAGTCTCACGATATGGTTCCATGTCTCAGAAAAGTTTGATGTCGGACGTCTAACGAAAGAAATGGTACAGTCGGATAATCTCACCATATCTGCTGACTTGAAAAGCAGTAGTTTAGATCAAGCTCAACGGATACTTCAAGAAAAGCTGAATGGGGACAGGATTTTGATAGTCCTTGATGATGTATGGAATGAATTGAGCAGCCAATGGGAGAACCTATGCAAACCCCTGCGGTTTGCTGGTAAGGGAAGCAAAGTAATAGTTACAACTCGAAGTAAAAATGTTGCAAGCATGAATGAATCAACAGAGATCATGCACTTACAAGGCTTAGAAGATGAAGACTACTGGGGTTTCTTTTCACAGTGTGTATTCGGTGATGCAAATCCTTCTGATTTTCCACAACTGGAAAAAATTGGCCGAGAGGTGATGAGCAAGTTGTCGGGATCACCTTTAGCAGCAAAGACAGTTGGAGGTTCATTGAAACCGAAGCTAGAAGAAAAACATTGGGAGGCTATCTGTGGAAGGAAATTGTGGCAAATAGAGTAAAAGGAAGATGATATTATACCAGTATTGCGACTGAGTTATGAGCATCTTCCTGACCATTTGAAGCAATGTTTTGTTTACTTTGCATTGTTTCCTAAGAAATACCACCTTCGAGGAGATGAGCTAATACAGATGTAGAGAGCTCATGGTTTCCTTGACACGCAAACACCAGATGAAACTGCACATCAATATATCAATGACCTCTTGCAGCTTTCATTCATTGAGAAGGTACCCAACCAAGAGGACCACTATGTAGTTCACAACTTGCTACATGATTTTGCAGAGTCAGTCTCCAATGGAGAACACTTCCGAATAGACGATGACTTTGAGAAGAATTCAAGAAATGTATGTATTCCGAGAAATGTTCGTCACCTATATGTCACTGCAAGCAATATCTTGTACATGAGTTTGGAAGAATTCAAAGAATCAAAAAGAAATCTGAGAATCTTAATAATAAGCAATGCACAAGAAGGTTCTTCCAGCAAAAGGATCGCCTCGTCAAACTTCAACCATGTTCTTGATCAGACACTCCAAGAGCTAAGAAGCTTAAGGGTCTTAATACTGCACAATCCTGATGGTATTTTCCCAGACAATATCGGGCATTTGGTCCACCTTAGGTACCTAAACATCCATGAAAGTAGGAGCTTTATCAACGTTCCCGAGTCATTATTCAAACTCTACAATTTACATGGCTTGAATGTGCAAGTTCACCAAGAAAAAACCATGAAGAGAGACCTTCAAGAGGGCTTAAGCAGGCTGACCCAGTTAAGATACTTAAAGGGGGCAAATGAAATAATTTCTGGCATAGAATGGATTGGCAGGCTAACATCCCTTGAGGAATTAGAGGAGTACAAAGTGAAGAGTAATATAACGCAGGGAAGAAGCATATGCCAACTGGGAGAGTTGAATGAACTTCGAGGGAAGCTAATCATAACAAATCTTCAGAATGTAAGATGCAGGAAAGAAGCAAATGAGGCAAAATTATTTGAGAAGAACCTGAACAAGCTTACACTCTGGTGGAATCATCTCAAACAGGGCATCACCAACAGTGATCGTGAGGGCGTATTTGAAGGATTACAACCAAATCGCAACTTGAGAGAGCTTTGTGTGAAACATTACATGGGAATCAAGTCTCCTGCTTGGCTATCCTCTGAATACTTATCCAATATTCACTACATTGAACTGCTCTCCTGCCATAACTGGGAGACCCTTCCACCTTTTGGGAGCTTACCCTTCCTGAGGATATTAAAGATAATGCATTTGAAGAAACTGGAAAATATTGATTCTGGATTCTATGGCAACGCTGCAGAGGCATTTCCATCATTAGAAGAGCTTCTGTTTGAAGGCATGACTCAGTGGAAAGGATGGTCAGGCGTTGAGAACAACCAGCATGCATTTTCTCGCCTGCGTGACATCCGTATCAAGAAATGTAATGAGTTAATGGGGCCATTGCCGTTCCCACCATCAGTCAACAAAATCAAAATTTCAGTATCTGATTTGACCTCTAAGAATATAACCAGTTGTGAACCTGAAGATACAGCTCATGTCAACACATTCTTCAGTGTTCAGCTTTCCCTGGACTGCTTGGAATTTCTCATTAGATCTCTTCAAACAAGCAGCCTAGCGACCGTTCATGTGCTGGATATCTCATGCGACTACCTGGAGGCTCTTGACAAGGCTCATGAGGAATGGCTGCAACAACTCACTTCAGTGAAGGAACTTCGCTTCACTGGCTGCCTAGAATTGACATCACTGCCATCCAACATGATTCATCTTACATCTCTTGAGTCTCTGTACATAGAGCAATGTCCAAAACTTGAGTTGCTTCCCCTGATGGGTTTGCCTCTTTCCCTGAAGAAACTCACTGTCATAAGATGCAGCAAAACATTTGGTCAGCTCTGCTCTGAGATCAACACAAGTAACAACACAACGGTCATTGTGAAGGAACCTTTAAATGCAAGGAAAAGAGCAAGGACATCATCAGAATAGAAAACCTGTAAGCATGACAAAATATTTTCTTTCTTTCTTATCAAATAGAGATTGAAGAAACATCTATATGTTAATCAATCTTGTACCTATCTATAAGATGTATGGAGTGCTGTTCTGGAAGATCAATGTTAAATAGGAGATTCATGATTTCTTCAATGGTTTGCTTTCTTTGCAGCTAGGAAGTAGAAGTGGCGAGAAGTTCCTGTTCTGGAATAATAGATGGTTGAACAAGGGCTGGAATGAGCAGCCTTTGCCAATACTATTCTCTCTTGTGTCAACAAGTATCAAGAACAAGCACACTGTTCAGAAGGCTCTGAGCAAGAATGCAAGGAATGCTGATGTCTTGGGATCTCTCGACGTTCAGGTCATTCAGCAAGACCCACAACTTTGTGACCAGTCGACTGCCAACACATAATATTCATCGACACTGAGAAGTTCATTTGGAAATGCAGAAGAAATGGAGAGTATTCAGTATGAAGTCCAGGGTATTGGTTATACCGGTGCAACATGTTGGTGGTTGATTGGAGAACAAAAGCTGTAAGCTCTTCAGTTCACTAGTCTCACAAAATTGTTGCCGTGTCTTCCATTGGGTTTGCTGCACAGGCTAGCAAATTCAAGGGAATCACAATTGTATTTCTTCTCACTCTCTGGACAGTATGTACCTACTCTAACAATTATGTCATCATTGGTGGCAAACTTCATTGCAGACTCTATTGGACAGAATCAAAGTGAGTAAAGTTAGGATGCGCGGTAGATCGGTTGTTCCACGGAGAGATAGCTTTTATGTTTTGGTTGGGCATTGGGTTCTTTTGTTAGCCTGCTGTCCTTTGTAGTGTCAAAAGGCTTTATTTACCCTCCTATCCCTCTGAATGAAATGATACACATGACTTATGTGTATTCTGGTTAAAAAAGGAGATAATCTTGTAATTCTACAGGGTCATAATCCGTAAGTGGATACCCCAATTTACAATACCTCAGCCTCCTAATTACTTGCACACTTTGTAAGTTGATATCATAATAAATGTAAGTAGTAAGTAGTAACAAAAATACATAAACCTTCAATTAGTTTGCCGAGGATTACATAGATCACCATATATGAACTCATAAAAGGATGGAGCCAGAGAAAAAAAAGTGCCCAACTTCAACAAAGTGCTGGCTTTTCTAGTCATCAGCCAACAGATAAAAGCTTCTATTCTTGGGAAAATTAAGGATATGACGATAGACAGATGACTACTTAGTTCATTATCAAAAGATCAAATTAGATGATCAACATTAAATTTGGCATGCCATCTGCCTAATTGTGCCCGTACTCACTCATCTAATGGTGAACCACTCGTGTGTGCACTCTCTCAAATATTAGAGCATTTGACTATTCTGAGTAGCTAATTTCTTATGTGATGGTCTTTTTTAAAATTTATCTACCTCAACATTGACCATAATCTGATGATTTGACATGGCACATTTATTCACCCCACCCAGAAAGAATGACACAAGTATCTTGCCACAGCTCAAACCAATGTTCATGAATTCATTCAGCCAATCTGTAATTGGCATGGCTACTAGCCTACAGCTACGCAGTCACGACATAACTCTGATATAACCCTTGGCTCTGTTTACCATTATCTCACACAAAACTGAACATGATTGATGATTCTATAAATAAAATAAAATTCAGCTGAATAAGAAGCTGTGGTAGCAGTAACCACACTAGACACTAGTCCCACTGCTACAGATGATAGAAATTCCATGGCTCCAATCTCGAATCCCCAGACTAGACTACCGGATTCCTGACATCCAGATCCGCACCAGTTGAGGAAAACGCAGGGGCAGCTACGAAGGAGTAAACCACAACGAGGACAACAATCAGTACCGAGAAAAGATGAGTGGAGTTAATCGTAGGGAACAAGGGTGGGTCATATGCGAGGATAAATCGATGGCAACCGCAGAGTAAGCAACAACATTTCATCATTGGGTCACAGGAAGAGGGGTCTGGGGACCGGCGATGTAGGTGGGACACTCACCTGGATGAGAGTGGCAATCTAAGAGGCCGGCGTCCCCCGCCGCCACCGGAGACCACCGGCGGCGACGGCGAAGGACGGATGGACATGGGCGGCCGCTGGAACAGAGGGGCCGAAAAAGCGCTTTTTTTTTGTTGGGGCATTGTCAGTCTCGCTGTCATACTGGTCCATTTACCCATTCGGCCTTCCAAATGCTGGGTCAGAGAATTGAGTTTGATTCGTTATAATTGGATTTGATGCCAACTCATATTCTGGTAGATTTTTTCCACTAAAAGAGAAAGTGAGTATATGTATATGTATATACACATATTTAGTTATTTTGCGGATAGAAAAATGAATTTGGTCGTAGCGTTCAATTTAGTGCCTTTTGAAAGGACTTTGAACTCGTCTTTATACGCCATAATAGTTTGGTAATTTCAACTAAAATTAACAAGAGACAATTTAGGCCAAAGATGATGCAAATTTGTGCACTTTGATTTTTTTAGGTACCCTTTTTGTACTTTGATGGGTGCCCCCATGTCTCACATGAGAGATTTATGCGTTGGATAGCTAGCAAACGCGCAACACCAACGCAATCACCAGTTTTCCTCGGAATAAGCTAACTAGGGCTGTACATGGGCTGGGCCCATCTCTCGGGGGGTTTTCTTTGGTAGGCCATGTACCGGAACATTACAGTGCACGAAGCACGCCATACTCGGCTTTCGAGCTGGTTTTTCAATTTTTCTAGAAATAATTAAAAAGATGATTTTTTCCCTATTTTAAAGATTAAAAAACATTTCATGAATTTATTAAAATTATATCGAGAATAAAAGATGTTTTTCATATATTTGAAAATGTTTCAAGAATTTTAGGAAAATAGTCATCAATTTCAGAAATATCATACATTTTTAAAAATACTCAGAAACTTTCAAATGGTCACTAATTTAAAAACATTCCATGAATTAAAAAACTACTTATGAGTTTAAGGAAATGTTAGAAGCTTAAGAAATGCTCATGATTTCATAAAATGTTCAGGACTTTAAAAAACATTCCTGAATTTTAAAAATTGTTCACACTTTTTATTCAAAAACATTTATTTAAATTTTTTCACAAAATTTATTTTTTTTCAAAAATTTATTGAATGCTCATAGATTATATTAAAATGGCAATAGAATTTTAAAAATAATAAATTAAAAGAGTCCATAGATTTAAAAACGTTCATAAGTTTATAAAAATGTTCATAATTTTTATATAGATATCATTTATTTGTGAAATATAGGAAACAATACTCTTTTTGCGGGAAAGAAGTATATGAAACAATACCACACAAAAAAAACAACCCGCCTAACAAAAAAGAGAAAAACTAAAATAGGAAATATATGTGAAATGAAAAAAAAGGAAAAAAAAGGAAAATAATGAGAAATCGACAAAAATGAACATGGGGAGCAAAGAAAAGAAAATCAAGATCAAACAACCATTGAGGGAGCGCACGACCGTGCCTGGGGTATGTACTTGCTTGTTACCCCGGCTTTACGCGTGAAATAGGATTCCGCATCTCGCACCTACTATAGCCACTTATTGGTCAACTCGCATGTAAACCTTAAATGGACCGTAGTTAGTGTGGGCCATTAAAGTAGATACATTTCTTGAAATTTCTCATAAAAAGAACACATTTTAAAAACTTCATTAAATTTAAAGAACCAATTAAAACGATTCGCATGATATAAAATGGATTTGATTATGTGATAAATTTTGCAATGAAATGATATAATTAAAAAATTGACCCACGAACATTTTAAAGCCATGAGGACGAGCCAGTGGTGGCTCCCTGAAGATGGAATAAGGTTTTCTCCACCTAGCCCCTACTCTGATGATGCGTCTAGCGTCGTCGGAGGGCGTGTGAAGGTGTGTCTCTGGCGGATCTCGCGGGAGGTCGGTACGGGTCTTCAATGAATCTGCTTGGTCCAGTGTTTCTGTCTTCGTCAATGTTTAAGAAATCGTTAACTGGTAGCTGCTCGGTCAGTTTAGGAGTAGCGATTAATCGATGAATCGGCCTATTAACTGGATTAATCGGTCGATCATTAATCGGTAAATTGAATAGAAACTTGCCAACATATATCTAGATTTTTTAATGTATTATACCATACTCTCATGCTCCCAGCTATGTAGTATACCAAAATATGCTGCCATACACATATGAAAAGTATAGAGAGGAGGTAAAATTATTAGTCCTATCTATTAAGGAGCATCATGGGGCCGAAAGGGGTTATGGGCCAAAAATTTAGGCTTTGTTTGCCCACCCGTTAATGGGCCAGCAGGGATTAATTGACATGAAAACTGATTAATCAGTTTAACTGGCCAATTAATCGGCCTAACAAGTTAACGCGACAAATAGGTGTTACTCAATTAGGCCATGCTATGAGTAGCGATTAACTGGCATGTTAACTGATTAATCGGGTGAATTCTTCGTTTGTGTGTCTATAGGTTGGATCCTTTTGATCTATACTTCTCTTTATCGATGATGGTTAGTATTTTTGTGCGATGGTTCTATGGGATCTTAGCACGACGACTTCCCATTGTCTACTACAACAACTTTGGCCACTACGGCGAGGGACGGACGATGACGGTGGCGCGCCTTCGGCTCACTCTAGTACTTGTAGTCATCGGTAGGTGGTCTACGGACATGGATGTAATTTCTATAATTTCTTTATTCTTTGTACTGCCATGGCATGACGAATACATCGGCAGTTTTCTCAAAAAAAGGAGACTGGCATAAGAGTATATCCACTGTGCTTTTGAATCAAAGTTATCTATACACCTGCTTTTCTATTGATATCGATCGCAACCTATTTGCAAAAAAATAAAAAAATATCATCGCAACCTGAGGGTCTCCACACTATTTTGTACAGTTTTTCGAACCAATGATGGTATTTATTAAGTAATACACCGATAGCTTTCCTACAAAACCGTGAGCAGTACCAACAGAAGATGCTTTGTAAGCAAAGTACATTGCAAGACATATTAATTATGTTCATGGAGGGATCATGATCGTTCTAGATATGCTAGCGAATCATGATATCAGACTAGTGGACTGGACTAGATGGACTAGAGGCAACGGCTGATCTTTCTTCAGGAGGAATATTTCCCATAAGAAATAATTACTTTTTGCTAGCCGCATAGAAATGGGCTATGTATGTTTGTGAAAGTCACATGCACACCAACATATTTCTTGCAATATAAGATAGTGTTCGCTGGAAAACATGAACACTAAGTGCCAACCAATATATACTGAATGATAAGGTCTACCTGGCTATGAAGCATAACGGCAATTGCTGGACTGAAAGAAATGTTATAGGCTGGGGATAGCGTTATTGGAGAGATGATTCTGTCTCATCACCTATATGACCTTTCTAGCTGGCAGCACTTAGTGGCTAGCGAGAATTAGTGATGCGCGTGCCTTCATCCAAATCAATTCGGACACTTCACAAGCTGACAAGAATTGTTGATGTTGTTTGCTACCTTCATGGTTGGTGACACTCACCCTGGTAGTCCTTCAACAAGATAAACAAAGCGGCACGTAGCTAGGAAAATCATCCGGCCTACCTCTGCATAGCTAACACCACTAATAGAGAGAAACCATCCTGGATCGCTCATCTTAGACCATGTATATATTCGGTGTACCCCTCACTGGTAATCGCCATCAGAGACGACTGTGCTAATTGTGTCATCATTGCATCATGAACTACCTGTGATGATCTCCGTAAACTAAACCAGGTGTACTAAAAATTAAAGACGTCCTATCAATGTGTGTTCGTGTGTGTGTGTGTGTGTGTGTGTGTGTGTGTGTGTGTGTGTGTGTGTTGAACTGTCTGAGGCAGTATATAATCGCATACAGTTCGTAAATGAACCGCCTATGGTAATTTCTCTGGATATATAATGGAGGTTGGAGGTTCAAGAGATAGGTCTGATAGTTCGCCTCGAGTAGGGTTTTAGGGTAAGCATTTATCACTCTAAGCTAGCTACACTTTATTCTTCATTACCAGATGCCACATAATATGTGCATGTGTTAAAGGTTGGATTTTTTTTCCTTTCATAGATTAGAAGATTGAATTTACGTGCACAAGTAGTGTTCAAGTAACTTTACGGGATGTACAAATCGTTAAATTTAGGGACCATGATGTTATATATGCTATACTTTATAAGGGGAAAATAAAGATCTACGACCGATGGTAATATATTCCCAGAAACTAGACAGTGGTGTACAATGAGACTACTTATCTTCAGAAAGGTCTTCAAGACAACAAGAAATGGTTTCACTTTTTAGGTAACGACGAATAAGTATATCTAGGTGTGCTACAACCATCATGACAAGTTGCCAATCCTTTTGGAAGATAGACTTAATTAACCAACCATATATGGTTTAAGAGTAAAAAGCAATTTAATTTTCACATATAACTATGTGTAGGAAAATGAAGAGATATACAAGGAATAAACAATATCTTTGGATAATCCCGACAAACTGAGGTGGTTGTTCGGTAAGAGCGCAATTGTACGCCTTTCTTGTTATATCGGTTACAATTTATGCGTTCCACTTCATCTTCCGCTGAACATGTCGAAGATAATTTGATTTTTGTCTATGATTATGATTCATGTAAAAGTTGCGCGTGCCGGACATCCATTATCCTATAGAAGAGATGGTTATATATTTTTGTGTCAATTTCTACCTTGAGCCTTCCTACTATATATAGGTATGTTAACTGCACTGAGTGTTACATACTTGCCAGCAGGGAGTTGCTTGAAACATGTAAGTTGTCATAATATTTTTCCCATATTTGATTTAATGTGTGTGCTCTGTAGTATTTGTGTGATATAATAAATTAGAGTTCATTTTTAGTAAGCTCCAACAATGGAATCTTGTGATTCCCAATGAGAAAAAAGTGCATTGTCAGATTAGAAACAAACTAATACATGTGTGTTCGCGAAAATAAGTAGTTGTGAGAGATACTTTTGCTTATAACTATGACCAATGGCCAGAGTAATATCTTTGAAAATTGACCATGTGTTTTACTTAATTGCGTGTCAACACATGGCCTTTTAATAGATAGAACCAATTAATAATATCTCCACTAGCACCTTAGGTTCAATATGTATCATTGTATTCAAAATGTTTGATCTATTGCTTCTGAATAATAAACGAGAAACTACTAGAAACTTGCACAATTTAATGCCAACAGAGATGCTTGAAATTTATCTTGTTCGATCATATAGGATCTTTAGTCCCTTAGAGTTCTAGAATGCAGAAACAAATCTTCCAGGAGATAATTTTGAAAACCACTTCATTATATCTATATAATCTCCAAATTAATGCATGACTAACCAACAAATAAGAAATTCATTCATTTACACTCTTAGTAAATTCTTAGTTATAGTATCTTACACCTCTATAGATACATATAATCTTATCTTAAAGTCTATAAATGCTTGTGATCTTCAACCTTTCCGTTTGACTTTCTGTTGTCAATATTCTTGTCGCATATACCTAGTATATCTCATATTCATGAAATTACTACCTTGTTTTCTAGCTTAATTGCATGCACATATCAGACAATTCTGACAAAAATGTGTCAACTCATCCAGCGGGGAAATGGCGAAGAGAAACACTATTGTGCTACTACTTGTCCTTGCAATTGTGTTATCATACAGTGTCTTCGAGGGCGTTGCACACCAGAGCCAAGTTGCATTATCTCGCAAAGTGATGAATACAGAACAAAAAGCATCCTTTAGCAGGATGATTCCATTGCTTGGCGGGCATGTTCTTGGTGCAACGAATGCAGGAGGTGTGAGCAATAATGCTGAAATAGCAAATGTTGAAACTACCACTACCGCAGATTCCCATCATGATCTCTCTGTGAAAGATTTTCGTTGGATTAACCACAAACTACCACCTTATAACAGACCATAATGATGAACTAAGAAAGAGGACCATGGGCAGAAACTAGATATCCATGGATGAATTAATTATCAACTTGATGATTTCTACACTAAGATGTAGTTCTTTGTTATGTGTGTAATGTAACTGCTTGTCAGACCTGGATGGTGTGTTGGAGTGTCAAGCTATTTACTGCTCTACTAATATTGTACAAGGTAGTAGTGTACTAAAATGCAGAATAAATCAAACTCATGGTCCATGGTAATGGCAACTATTTATATGTTCCATGCGATTCTTTGTCATTCTACAAGTAAACCAACTTCAAAAACTATTAGACAAATATATATATATATATATATATATATATATATATATATATATATATATATATAGTAGCTGAAGCCTTTTCTGTCAATAATATATGATTTTTACCGTTAATCAGTCATGATTTTGTCTCATCGGGTATGGTTTTTCTAGCTACGGTGGGAATTAATTAGTGGCCAGCTATCCTGATATAGAGCTAGGGATGTGCGTACTTAGTCCAAACCAGGCAGGAAAGGGAACTTGACATGCTGACAAGCATAGTTGGTGTTGTTTCCTACCCTCATGATAGGTGAGCCGAGCCTGGTAGTACATGCACTTCAACAAGATGAACAAAGCAGTAGCAAGGAAAATGATTTTTATCCACCTTTAAAACTATTACCTCAGATCCATAATAAGTGTTGCAGTTTTGAAGTAAGGTGAACTAACCTTAGTTCAAAATCACGACACATATTTTGGATCGGAGCGAGTAATATTTTAATACAAAGCATTCATCTTAGACTACATGTACAGTGAACCACTCCCTGATAATTAATCGCCATCAGATACGGCTTTGAAAAATGTATTGTCTTTGTATCATGATCCAGCTGTGATGATCAACAATTCCATATATAAGATTAGTTTTTCAACTCCCGCTTGTCCCTACACTCTATGAAAAATGAATTCAAAAATAAATAAATAGAAAACAAAATCAAGAGAATATGAAACTTTGCAACGTCAAATATGCTCAAACTTTGAAGGTGCTTGCAAGTTTTCATGAAGAAAAAAAACATTCAAGGAGCTCTACACAAGAAAAAAGATTTCAGTGCTCAAAGTTTTGAGCACTTTTAGCATTGATATATGTACACCTTTGTCTACATGATATTTCATTATAATAATTTTCAAGCACCTAAAACATTTAAGCATATTTGATGTTGCAAAGTTTAAGTTTATTTATTTATTTGAATTTACTGTTCATAGAGAGTATAGGGACACAGGGGAGCTATCACACCTTTCTCTTCCATACATTGAACTAGATTTACTAAATATAAAGACGGTTTATGAAATATATCACATATATTTATTTATTTTTGAACTATCTGATGCAATACATCGCCCCATACGGTTTGTAATTACTCCCTTTGTCCTGGTTTATTAGGCCCTCTTTTATTTTTGACCAAAATTTGACCATGAATTCAACTAATAAAGCATAAAGTATATGTCACAAAAATTATACCATAGAAAATCGGTTTCAATTGCAAATCCTACAATACACTTTTTATATGATATACTTTATATTTTTTTTTTCAAATACATGGTCAAAGTTAGACCCAAAATACAATGGGGCCTAATAAACCCGGACAGAGGTAGTAATTGCGTATGGCAATTTATCTAACTATATATGGGCACTCTCTATGCATTATGTCCTAGACTATATCATATTCATTTGATATGCACTTAGATATAACCCCTCCAATGCATTGTATATTATTGTTGTATCTAAAATGGCTCTCATATAATGTGTTTTGTGACAGAGTTATCTTCATTTTGGTGCTAACAACTATATCTTGATTACGATATGATAACTCTATTTTTTCTTCATTAAATAGGGTGACACATTAGGATTTGAATTAGGTGTCATAACTAAGATATATTACAAGGTGGAGCACCGGGACTGCCATAATGAAAGTTTCCTAAGACAGATCTGCTAGCCAGCAGCGGGTAGATTTTTAGGGTACGTATATGGTAAACATTCAATACATTTATACTCCCTCCTTTTCGGTTTGTTATTCATATATCAAAAATTAATTTAACCAAGGAGGGCCTAATTAATCGCTGGACCACATACTTGTGGAGCATGCATTGCCCTCTCGCCTTCATGCATTTGTTGGTTCCACAAGAAGAGTAAAAAAGCAAGGGGAATCGGTTTTCACCCGCTTCTCCATAAATTAACTAGTCAGTTCTCTTCCGCCTAATTAATTGATGCGGTGAATATTATGCTTCCATTTTGGGAGAAAAAAAGGAGCCTATTCCCATAGCATTGGCCCTTACAAAACTGAAATTATGTTATTTAGACGAGCCTAATAAACTGAAAAGGAGGGAGTAACATTTACTCTTTGTCACTGGATGCAACAGAGGGGGGGGGGGGGAGATTATGTATTTTCTTTTTAGAGATTGGTAGGTTGAATTTGCATGCACAAGTAATTAGAATGATAATCTAGTACAAAATTTCCATATATGATATAATCTCGTGTTGGTGTTAAATTATGTTTTGGTTTGTGGGTTGTAGAAAACATTACATTTAGAGATCATGGTGTACAATGGTATGAAGATCTATGACCGAGGACGATACGTTACAAGAACCTGGACTATGTTAGAAAAATCATGATATCTATGATATCTAGTGCTGTAGAATGAAACTACTTTTTTGTTGAAAGTTGATCAATACAACAACAAAACCTTTACCTTTTGAGTGATGCAAAATAAGTGCATATGCCAAAAACATGATGATCATTTCCCCATCCCTTTGGATAGACTTAGTTAACCAAACATATATGTGTTATAGTAAAATGCAATTTACTTTTCAAATATAGATGTGTGCGGGGAAATGTAAAACCATACAAGGGATATAAACTATCCTGGGATAACCCCGACAAACCAAAGTGGTTCTTCTGTAAGAGCACCATTGCATCACTTTGTTGTTATATTGGCCACAAATTATGCTTTCCACTTTAGCTTCAGTCGGACATGTTGGAAATGACACAACTTGTGTTTATGATTATTAGTCATGTAAAAGTTGCGCATGCTCGACATCCACTATCAAATATGAGAGATGTTTATCTTTATTTTTAAGTTATATCATTGAGTCTTTCCCCTATATATAGGCACGTAAGTTGTTTTGAGCATTACATACTTGCCATCAGGGAGATGCTTGAACCATGTAAGTTTGTATGATATTTTCCCCATATTCCATATAAATGCATGTTCTCTATAAAGTGGTGTACCAATCCCTTATAATTCATTATCAGTATGTTAGGATATGAGACATTCTATTTACAAATATACATATTCTTCTGATTGTCAAAACCATTCAGTGAGACAAACATAATTATGTTGTCGGTTAGAAACAAAGTAATACATGTGTGCACACCAAAACTCTTAGAGAAGTATTTACAACTTTGCATAAAATTGTGCGCATCAACAACTTGTAAATCAATGGCAGGGTAATATGTTTGAAACTGACAATGTGTTCTACTTCCTCCTTTCAAAAATATAAGATGTTATACCTTTCTTTTTCTAGATCGGATGTAAATAGACACGTATCAATGTGTTTGCATTTCAGTTTGTATATAGTCCATATAGAAATATCAAAAACTTCTTATATTTGTGAACGGGGGAGTACTTAATTGTATGTCACCACATGGGATTTTGAATAAATAGCATTTATTAACAATATTCCCACCAGCACCTTATGTCAAATAGTTGTCACAGGTTAAAAATGCTTGATCTACGTTTTGGAGTAATATGCAGCACAACAATTTGTCGTGTGTGATCCATTGCCAACCAACATGCCCCAAATTTCTTTTGTTAGATCTTATCGAATCCTTTGTGAGATCGATTTCACTTGTTACCGCCCTCGAAAATATGTCTAAGTTTTCTCCGCTAGGTGCTAGATCAGAACAAAATATTTAAAAAAATAATTTTGAAAATCTTATTAGAGTTGTCCCAAATATTTTGTACAAGGTATGTTACAGTTGGTGATGGAGTTGTACTATATGTAGGCAGGGCATGGAGTCTTGTTCAAATAGGACACTTGTATCCTAGACCTCTTATATAATGTGAGGGTAGACACACAATGTAACATATGCCAATATAATAGCACATGCGCATAGGTGGTCAGTTTGCAATATTTTAGTGGTGTCACGGGGAGGAGCGCCCGAAGTCATGCCCCAGGAATGTAGCCGAGCTCGATGGTCCTCATTAACAAATCTTGGTGTCTTTGCTTGGTTCTCAGTAGATCGACTATGTTCCTCGGATTACTCTAATAAACATCTATGTTGTATCAGTTATCCAAATTGAGAATTATTTCACAACAACTAAGCAGTTCATCCGTCTGCACTCCTGTTAATCTCTTTGTTGTATATCTAATCTCTTACACCACTATGTGCACACGTATAATCTGATCATGAAGGTTTAAAAATCCTTTTATTTTCTCCTTCTACCCTATCTATTATTGTAGCATACCTAGTATCACTTACAAAATTTAAAATTCTCATTGAATTCTAGCTTCATTACATGTACATATATTATATTCATATAAAATTTGTGTCAATTCATTCAGCGAAGAAAATGGTGAAGAGACATACCGTCCTCCTACTACTTGTCTTTGTAATTATGTTCTCCTACAATGTCCTGGAGGGTGGTGCATACCAGAACCAAGTGGCATTCTCTCGCAAAGAGCTGAAAGCAGAGCAGAAAGTATCCTTTACTGGAATGGATCCTTCGCTTGGCGGGCAGGTTTCTAGTGCGATCGATGCAGGAGGTGCAAGCAATAATGCTGAAGTATCAAATGCTAAAACTACTGCTGCCACGGAGTCCCACCGCGACGTCTCATGGGATCAGTTCCGTGGTATCATCATCCACACCCACCAGGTCAAGAAACCATAATGATGAACTAAGACAAACGACCATGGGCACCAATCTGATATATATATATCCATGGATGGACAAATTATCAAGTTGGCAATTTCTACACTAAGATGTGGGTTCTCTGTTATATATGTGTGTGTAATATAATATGGAACTGATATATTGTAAGACTTGGATGGTATGTTGGATTATGAAGCTACTTATTGCTGTACTAATTATTGTACATGGTATTGTACTATACACTGCAGAATAAACATGCCCACGGTCCATGGTAATGCCCACTATTTATAATTATATCTTCCATGTGATTCCTTGTCGTTCTACAAGTAGAACTACTTTCCAGTACTAGTAGACAAATCTATATAGTGTCTCAAGCTTGTTTTTATCAGTAATATCTGAATTTTAAGGTTAAAGTTGGTCTCTATTATCTGTACATGTATATTACAGAAATGTACATATTTTCCAAGATGAAGGAGAGTGGGGTACACAAACTGACCATGACCCTCCCCTGCACGACCAACCACAAATTAGACGCCCACAAAAAAATTCAACCTAGCAATCAGGCCCATTATTAGTAGTCTGTTAGCCTAAAAATTGTAGTTTCATGATGATAACATGTGGTGACAGCAGGGGGTCATGGCTGCTCCTGGTGCACAGCTATTATTAGGTAGTTGCACATATAGGTGTGAGATGCTCATGTGGTGCTGAATTATGCATTTGCTTGCATGTCATCAGCGTTGTGCGGTCGTGCACATACAAGCCTGTTATTAGTATGTTCCATATATTGATCCGAGATGTTCCCGTGGTGCTGAATTATGCATCACCGTGTATATGTGATTGCGGCTGCGCGCGTATATAAGCATGTCACAAGCATCGATCCTAACTTGTCATTCAGAGTTTTACAATCCCAGATAAGTGCACATTTTACAGGGCACGTTTTGGCAGATACAAATAAGGAAGAATGGAGTCATCACACAAGCTTTTCCCGGCCATTGCCATCCTCCTCCTGCTCGTCGTCGCCACCGGTAAGTACCGTTTCGCTCCTGTTGCCAGAACAACACCATGTAAACATGCATAGATATTAGTGTCCTCCAATTCTTGGGTTAGTTTATTATTGTTGATTAGTGCTCAAAAAACAAACCATGTGCGCTTATTCATGTTTGTTTTCAGAGGTGGTGCCAGCGCAGGCACGAGAGTGTGAGACAGAGAGCGAGCGGTTCAACGGGCTGTGCTTCGTGTCCGCAAACTGTGCCGGTGTGTGCGGTGCGGAGGGGTTCACCGGCGGCAAGTGCTCCGGATTGAAGAGGAGCTGCATGTGCACGAAGGAGTGCTAGAAGATATCATGATATATTTAGGTGGTTGGATAGTGACAATTATGAACTTATTCTTCGCATGGTTTGAATTACCTTTGTTCGTATGTCTGATAAAGTTCCAGGTTCACCGCGATGTTACCCTTGGGTTTGAATGAAGGAAAATGTTTTGTTTGTTTAAAGCAAAGAAAATGTGTGGCCCATGAGAGTGCTCATGGGATCACATGTATCTCCTTTTTTCTGTATTTTTCTCTTCTTTCTCGGTGTGCCTAGCTCTTATCTAGATTCGTCAAACTCCTATGCTATTTGATTTTACATAGAGATTCGTGAAGATTTTTTCCTTTCCTTTTTCTTTGATTAATCAAATGGTGTACAAGTTAGATGGACATTGTTAATTCTCATCTAGACGAGAATTAGAAAATCTGCTTCTTTATATATAGAAGTTGCCAGGACTAGCAGTTTGTAGTAGTTTTTTTGTGAGATAGATCTCATTGTAGCCGAACTATCAGAGTTTTGATTTTTTAGCAGAACCAGATTTCGGGTACAAATGTCCAACCAGTCAGGCCAATAATTGAGAAGATTTAGCCTAACAATAGCTGGGCAGGTCTACAAATGAAATGGGATGTGAATAGTGTTGGGTTAAGTCCCTCCACATGGAGGTGTGTTGGAAGCCCAACATCAGCCCATAAGTCTAACATACATCAGCCGTTGATCTTCGTTGGATCCAACGATTGTGAGTGCTTCCGAGTGAAAGGGGTAGAGAAGAAAACCCTAGCCACTCTACCCCTGTTGGTGGTGACAGCCATTCGTGAGAGTGCGAGAAAACACACAAGAGAGAAACACAACCTGTGAGAGAGAGGAAGACAAAGAAGTAGAGGTTTTGCCCAGATTTCCTAGATCTGACTTCATAGTGTTCAAGCTGGTGATTGGAGGTTCAAACATGCTTGGATTGGCACCAAAATTGGTGAGCTTATTCCTTACTTTGATTAGTTTGATCTAGCTACCTGGTTTGAGAATTGGGTCAGTGGAGCATCATATTTTAGAGTGTTTTTGTCAGCTTAGACTGTTGTAGTTTCAGAACGGAGTAGTTTTGGGATACGAACAGTTTGGGTAGGCAAACAATGTTCGATGGAGATGAAATTTCGAGAGGATCTCAGAAACACGTGTGTCTACTTGTTTGCCAAATCTGGTGCTATTTGGTTTAGAAATTTAAGAGTAGTTTGCAGAACTCTGCTTTGCTGAAATCTTGCCTCTTCTGGTTGTTATTGCTGTTGCCGGTTGGCAACATGGAGAGTCTGTTGTAAATCTCTCTAGGGGTTCTAGAGAGGACTTTGTATTTACCATTCTAATAGTGAATTTGTGTGGACCGATCGGTCCACAGCCATGGTTTTTACTCCTCAAGTTGAGGAGGTCTTTTCACATTAAATCACGTTTCACATGTGCATGTTGTTTGTGTTATTCCGCTACTTGTTCGTTGAAACTATCCTCAAAATTTACTACAAGTGGAGGGGGTTGTTTAGTGTGCAGATTTGCCATGTTGCTGAATTAGGGCAGTGCATTGTTGCTGTCCAGTCCTAACAACATGGCATCAGAGCTTTGGTTTGCCTGTGCTAATTGATGAGATTCTTGTGGTGAAAGATGGATGTGAATACCAGCAGTATGATATCTTTGAATGGTACAAATTATCAAGCATGGAAGGGCAAGACGGAGGACTTGTTATATGTCAAAGAATAATGGAAGCCAGTGTTCTCCACTGAGATGTCGGAGGGCATTGATGAAGATTAGTGGAAGGTAATTCATCGCCAAGCTTGTGGGTTTATTCAGCAATCGGTCTATGACATCATTTTAAACCATATCATTGATGAGACACATGCACGCACATTATGGCAGAAATTGGAAGAATTATTTGCCTGAAAAGAAGGTAGAAACAAGATGTTCTTGATCAAGCAACTGATTTGTTTGAGGTGCAAAGAGGGCATTCTAATTGCAGATCATGTGAATACATTCCAAGGCATTATAATTCAACTTTCTTCAATGTGAATTAGATTTGAAGATGAAGTGAGAGTGAGGGAGTCCTGGATTAGAGGGTGTCCGGATGGCCAGACTATACCTTCAGCCGGACTCCTGGACTATGAAGATACAAGATTGAAGACTTCGTCCCATGTCCGGAAGGGACTTTCCTTGGCGCGGAAGGCAAGCTTGGCTATACGGATATATAGATCTCCTACCATTGTAACCGACTTTGTGTAACCCTAACCCTCTCCGGTGTCTATATAAACCGGAGGGTTTTAGTCCGTAGGACAACAGACAGAACAACAATCATACCATAGGCTAGCTTCTAGAGTTTAGCCTCTCCGATCTCGTGGTAGATCTACTCTTGTACTACCCATATCATCAATATTAATAAAGCAGGACGTAGGGTTTTACCTCCATCAAGAGGGCCCAAACCTGGGTAAAACTTCATGTCCCTTGCCTCCTGTTACCATCCGGCCTAGACGCACAGTTCGGGACCCCCTACCCGAGATCCGCCGGTTTTGACACCGACATTGGTGCTTTCATTGAGAGTTCCTCTGTGTCGTCGCCGTTAGGCTTGATGGCTTCTACGATCATCAATAGCAACGCAGTCCAGGGTGAGACTTTCCTCCTCGGACAGATCTTCGTCTTCGGCGGCTTCGCACTGCGGGCCAATTCACTTGGCCATCTGGAGCAGATCGAAAGCTATGCCCCTGGCCGTCAGGTCAGATTTGGAAGTTTAAACTACACAACTGACATCTGCGGGGACTTGATCCTCGACGGATTCGAGCCACTGCCAAGCGCGCCGCACTGTCACGACGAGCATGATCTAGCTCTGCCGCCGAACAGTGCCCTGGAGGCCGCACCCGCATCGGCTTCGACCCTTAATTCGGAGCCAACTGCGCCGATCGAGGATGGGTGGTTGGACGCCGCCTCAGGAGCTGCGATCTCAACGGCGATCAAGCCGAACACCATCCCCGCACTCCGCGAGACTCGCGACTCCAAGGAGCCGGACTCCTCTCCGGACTCCAAACCCTCCACGCCCCTGCCGATCGAATCCGATTGGGTGCCAATCATGGAGTTTACTGCGGCAGACATCTTTCAGCACTCGCCTTTCAGCGATATTCTGAAGACGCTAAAGTCTCTCTCTTTATCAGGAGAGCCCTGGCCAGACTACGATCAGCAAGGTTGGGATACGGACGATGAAGAAATTCAAAGCCCACCCACCACCCACTTTGTAGCCACTTTCGACGATTTAACCGACATGCTCGATTTCGACTCCGAAGACATCGACGGTATGGACGCCGATGCAGGAGACGATGAAGAACCCTCCAAGAAGGAGATGGGCCCTGGAAAACCACCTCGTCATATGGCACATACATGGTGGACACCCCAAAAGAAGGAGATGGCGATGGAACAGCGGAGGATGACCCCTCCAAGAAACAGCCTAAGCGTCGGCGTCAGCAGCGCCGCTCAAAATCTCGCCAAAGGAAATACGGCAATTCCAGCATGGGAGATAATAATACTCCGGAGAGTGCCGAAGAAAACCCCCTCTAGCAAGATTCAACACATGAAGATGGAGAAGCCAGCCCTCATGAGAGAGCGGCAGACAGAGAGGTCGAGGACGATAATTATACGCCTCCCTCCGAAGACGAGGCAAGCCTCGACGACCACGAATTCGTCGTGCCAGAGGATCCCATCGAGCAAGATCGTTTTCAACGCAGGCTTATGGCCACGGCAAGAAGCCTCAAGAAAAAACAGCAACAGCTTAGAGCTGATCAAGATTTGCTAGTCGACAGATGGACTGAAGTCCTTGCGGCCGAAGAGCATAAACTCGAACGCCCCTCCAAGAGCTACCCAAAGCGCAGGTTGCTACCCCGATTAGAGGAGGAAGCACTTAAACCTACATCACCAGCACTTGATACGGCCGACCGGCCACCTCGTGGCCGCGACAGAGAGGCCTCTCGGCCCTCCACTCAAGCCGCACCCCGTACCAAGGCACCGGAAAATGCGCCAGACTTGCGAGATATGTTGGAGGACAAGGCAAGGCAAACAAGATCGATCTACGGATCGCGTGGGCGCCCCACGACTCGAGACGGTAACCATCACGCCGGACACAAATCCGGTAGGGCCGAACACAGTAGACAAAGCTCATTGGAGCTACGTCGTGATATAGCCCAGTACAGAGGCGCCGCATACCCACTATGCTTCACAGACGAAGTAATGGATCATCAAATCCCCGAGGGTTTCAAACCCATAAACATCGAATCATATGATGGCACAACAGATCCTGCGGTATGGATCGAGGATTATCTCCTTCATATCCACATGGCCCGCGGCGATGATCTCCATGCCATCAAATACCTCCCACTCAAGATTATAGGACCAGCTCGGCATTGGCTTAATAGCTTGCCAGCAGGATCAATCAGTTGTTGGGAGGACCTGGAAGCCGCATTTCTCAACAATTTCCAGGGCACTTATGTGCGACCACCAGATGCTGATGACCTAAGCCACGTAATTCAGCAGCCAGAGGAATCGGCCAGGCAACTCTGGACACGGTTCCTAACAAAGAAAAATAAAATAGTCGTCTGTCTGGATGCAGAGGCCCTAGCAGCCTTCAAGCACAATATCCGTGACGAGTGGCTTGCCCGGCACCTTGGACAGGAAAAGCCGAAATCTATGGCAGCACTCACGACACTCATGACCCGCTTTTGCGCGGGAGAAGACAGCTGGCTTGCTCGTAGAAACAATATGACCAAGAACCCTGGTAATTCGGATACCAGGGACAGTAGTGGCAGGTCGCGTCGCAACAAGCAGAGGCGCCGCATTAACGGCGACAATGCTGAGGATACGACAGTTAATTCCAGATTCAGAGGCTATTAATCCGATCAGCGGAAAAAGCCATTCAAAAGAAATCCTAGGGGCCCGTCCAGTTTGGACCGAATACTCGACCGCTTGTGCCAGATACATGGCACCCTCGAAAAGCCGGCCAATCACACCAACAGGGATTGTTGGGTGTTCAAGCAGGCAGGCAAGTTAAATGCCGAAGATAAAGACACGGGGCTGCATAGCGATGACGACGAAGAGTCCCGGCCGCCGAACAACAGTGTACAGAAGGGTTTTCCCCCACAAGTGCGGACGGTGAACATGATATACGCAACCCACATCCCCAAGAGGGAGCGGAAGCGCGCATTAAGGGACGTATACGCGGTAGAGCCAGTCGCCCCAAAGTTCAACCCATGGTCCTCCTGCCCGATCACCTGTGATCGAAGGGACCATCCCATTAGCACCCGTCATGGCGGATTCCCCGCATTGGTTCTAGACCCAATCATTGACGGATTTCATCTAACTAGAGTCCTTATGGACGGCGGCAGCAGCCTGAACCTGCTTTACCAGGATACAGTGCGGAAAATGGGCATAGATTCCTCGAGGATTAAGCCACCAAAACGACCTTTAAAGGCGTAATACCAGGTGTAGAGGCCAATTGTACAGGCTCAGTCACACTTGAAGTGGTCTTCGGATCTCCGGATAATTTCCAAAGCGAGGAGTTAATGTTCGACATAGTCCCATTCCGAAGTGGCTATCACGCACTGCTCGGGCGAACCGCATTCGCCAAGTTCAATGCGGTACCGCACTACGCATACCTTAAGCTCAAGATGCCAGGCCCTCGAGGGGTAATTACGGTCAATGGAAACACCGAACGCTCTCTCCAAACGGAGGAGCACATGGCGGCCCTCGCAAGGGAAGTACAAAGCAGCCTCTCCAAGCAGTTCTCTAGTCCGGCCATTAAACGTCCGGACACCATCAAGCGTGCCCGGAGTAACCTACAACAAGACCGCCCGGCACGTTTCGAGCAGGCGTAGCAATGCGGCCCCAACCCCAGCCCTCGCAAAAATGCGACATCAGTACGGTGGGTAACGCCACCACCAAATTCTTCTGTTTGAAGTGTTTCACCCATGCGTTGCATTTTCTATGTCTTCACATTTGGTTTGGCTTCAATCTCAACCTGTCTTCATGATTATCTTCACTATGTTGATTATATATATATACTAGTGTTCCGTCCTCTACAACATTCACTTATAGCTATGTCTTCTTGTTGAATCTTTTGAACTAAGTGAATGTGATCAGACCCTAACCTCTCTATGCTTTCTATCTAAAACTCTATCTCTCCAAATCATATGCATTCTCTTGAAACTGTCGAATGTCTTCTCTGCGTCCTTATCAGCAGAAGACACAGAGACAAACATTAAGTCCTCTTTCAATGCTAATTCCTTCACCTGAAACCCGGAGAAGTGGGAACGACCACCCGACAATCCAGGCATGCGTGGGAACGTGGAACAACCTCCGATATGTTGCATGATGGCCACATGTCCATCAGATGTGAATCGCCAGGGGCACCTGTGTAATAGCACTGTGCCGTCCCTGTCCTTATAAATACACGCCTCACCACAGTAATTATCCTTTCTTCCACTCTTGCATGAACCCTAGCGCCACCGCTAGCCCTCGATGACGCTGGCGACGAAGCGCTTAGCTGCCGCGACCTCTCTGACGCCATCTTCACGCCGGCCGCGGACATCGTCTTCTCCGCCATCGCCGTAGGTGTCCTCTGTCGCCAAGATAGGGCACGGACGATCGAACTGCTCGGCCTCATCTCCCTCTACGTCTAGCAGTTCTTCGTGTGGTAAATAAAACTTCCTTTTTATGGCCCCTTTTGATCCTATAGACTCATCACTTTCGACCATAAGAAGTTTCTATTCACACAAGTTGGATCTATTTCATACTGCATCTCATAATATGCCTAGTATGTTCACTTATGCTTCACAAAGTAGTTAGATTCCTCACTTGTACTGATCCGTGGATTCGTACAAATCTGGAACCAACTCCTTATCTATGAGTGAATGTCTTCGCACATTGAGGTCAATGTCTTCTAAATTGATTTATCTTCAAAATCTTCTGAGAATGCATATGACCTCTTCCCCTTCCCTCGCACCTTAATGCTGTCACAGGTACATGTCCGTGGGAGAATCCCTTGGTTCTCATAGTCTGTATTCATTTGCAGAATTCTTACAGCATCATATAAATTCTCCCGAAGCCAGTTCTTGTTTGTCCAGCAAGCGAAAGCCTTTGAAGCCTTTGAACGTGTTGAAGCCGTTCAGTTCAAAGTTCATGGCTGCAGAGAAATCAGTAAGGAAGGGTGGCAGAAAACGTCAAGGTGAAACATCAAGAGATTTGCCCGATGACCTCTCAGAGCTGTACAAGACAGATCCAGAAGAGGATTACCATCAGCGCAAGACCCGAATCCAATGGATTCGAAGATATTGGGCATAACAATGGTTCAAGTACCGGTTTGTGACCAAGGAATATGCTGAGAAGAATGCCATCAAGCGACCATGGGGAGACATCCTATACAGAAATCTTCAACCCAGGTCCAGAGATGAAGCCATTGAACAAGGCTTCTATCCCTGCATGGTCTGTGGACCACAGCCTGCGGATGCTGACCCATCGTCATTGCTATGGTGTCATGACGACAATCTGTTCAAGCGCAACTTCTAGTTTGCCCAGAATTCGGCGAAGCAGAACAAGAAGTCATTGGGACTAGACTTCAACCCTGGTCCCTCTACTCCCCGTGCCGATGGCACCCGCGAAGCTGAACCCAATCTTGTTGGGCCCTTCTACAACCTGGAAGGTCTCATCACTCATATCATGGTTCAAGGGACAGCCGTGGATGAGCCTGCAGATGACGCTGATTCTGATGAAGCGCCTGCACAGCCGAAGCCAAAGAAAGTGAAGCAGCCTAAAGCTTCAAAGCCTGCCTCAGCACCAAAAATCTCACGGGTGAAGCCACTGGCTACTGCACCTCCTAAAGACAGTGTGCAGTCTGAAGATTTGTCACGCATCTCCAAGCCCTCGAGAGTAAATATGCCTTTGCAACACACCAGCCAAGAACTGACTGCTGCTGCTATTCTGCGCAACGACGCCATTGATCTATCCAGTGATGAAGATCTTGCAGATGACGCTCTTGAGAAACTGATCAAGAGCAAAGAAGAAGCAGAAATCTTCAATGATTTGCCTCTCTTTGACGTGCCAATCATGGAGTTTACTGCGGCAGACATCTTTCAGCACTCGCCTTTCAGCGATATTCTGAAGACGCTGAAGTCTCTCTCTTTATCAGGAGAGCCCTGGCCAGACTACGATCAGCAAGGTTGGGATACGGACGATGAAGAAATTCAAAGCCCACCCACCACCCACTTTGTAGCCACTTTCGACGATTTAACCGACATGCTCGATTTCGACTCCGAAGACATCGACGGTATGGACGCCGATGCAGGAGACGATGAAGAACCCTCCAAGAAGGAGATGGGCCCTGGAAAACCACCTCGTCATATGGCACATACATGGTGGACACCCCAAAAGAAGGAGATGGCGATGGAACAGCGGAGGATGACCCCTCCAAGAAATAGCCTAAGCGTCGGCGTCAGCAGCGCCGCTCAAAATCTCGCCAAAGCAAATACGGCAATTCCAGCATGGGAGATAATAATACTCCGGAGAGTGCCGAAGAAAACCCCCTCTAGCAAGATTCAACACATGAAGATGGAGAAGCCAGCCCTCATGAGAGAGCGGCAGACAGAGAGGTCGAGGACGATAATTATACGCCTCCCTCCGAAGACGAGGCAAGCCTCGACGACCACGAATTCGTCGTGCCAGAGGATCCCGTCGAGCAAGATCGTTTTCAACGCAGGCTTATGGCCACGGCAAGAAGCCTCAAGAAAAAACGGCAACAGCTTAGAGCTGATCAAGATTTGCTAGTCGACAGATGGACTGAAGTCCTTGCGGCCGAAGAGCATAAACTCGAACGCCCCTCCAAGAGCTACCCAAAGCGCAGGTTGCTACCCCGATTAGAGGAGGAAGCACTTAAACCTACATCACCAGCACTTGATACGGCCGACCGGCCACCTCGTGGCCGCGACAGAGAGGCCTCTCGGCCCTCCACTCAAGCCGCACCCCGTACCAAGGCACCGGAAAATGCGCCAGACTTGCGAGATATGTTGGAGGACAAGGCAAGGCAAACAAGATCGATCTACGGATCGCGTGGGCGCCCCACGACTCGAGACGGTAACCATCACGCCGGACACAAATCCGGTAGGGCCGAACACAGTAGACAAAGCTCATTGGAGCTACGTCGTGATATAGCCCAGTACAGAGGCGCCGCATACCCACTATGCTTCACAGACGAAGTAATGGATCATCAAATCCCCGAGGGTTTCAAACCCATAAACATCGAATCATATGATGGCACAACAGATCCTGCGGTATGGATCGAGGATTATCTCCTTCATATCCACATGGCCCGCGGCGATGATCTCCATGCCATCAAATACCTCCCACTCAAGATTATAGGACCAGCTCGGCATTGGCTTAATAGCTTGCCAGCAGGATCAATCAGTTGTTGGGAGGACCTGGAAGCCGCATTTCTCAACAATTTCCAGGGCACTTATGTGCGACCACCAGATGCTGATGACCTAAGCCACGTAATTCAGCAGCCAGAGGAATCGGCCAGGCAACTCTGGACACGGTTCCTAACAAAGAAAAATAAAATAGTCGTCTGTCTGGATGCAGAGGCCCTAGCAGCCTTCAAGCACAATATCCGTGACGAGTGGCTTGCCCGGCACCTTGGACAGGAAAAGCCGAAATCTATGGCAGCACTCACAACACTCATGACCCGCTTTTGCGCGGGAGAAGACAGCTGGCTTGCTCGTAGAAACAATATGACCAAGAACCCTGGTAATTCGGATACCAGGGACAGTAGTGGCAGGTCGCGTCGCAACAAGCAGAGGCGCCGCATTAACGGCGACAATGCTGAGGATACGACAGTTAATTCCAGATTCAGAGGCTATTAATCCGATCAGCGGAAAAAGCCATTCAAAAGAAATCCTAGGGGCCCGTCCAGTTTGGACCGAATACTCGACCGCTTGTGCCAGATACATGGCACCCTCGAAAAGCCGGCCAATCACACCAACAGGGATTGTTGGGTGTTCAAGCAGGCAGGCAAGTTAAATGCCGAAGATAAAGACACGGGGCTGCATAGCGATGACGACGAAGAGTCCCGGCCGCCGAACAACAGTGTACAGAAGGGTTTTCCCCCACAAGTGCGGACGGTGAACATGATATACGCAACCCACATCCCCAAGAGGGAGCGGAAGCGCGCATTAAGGGACGTATACGCGGTAGAGCCAGTCGCCCCAAAGTTCAACCCATGGTCCTCCTGCCCGATCACCTGTGATCGAAGGGACCATCCCATTAGCACCCGTCATGGCGGATTCCCTGCATTGGTTCTAGACCCAATCATTGACGGATTTCATCTAACTAGAGTCCTTATGGACGGCGGCAGCAGCCTGAACCTGCTTTACCAGGATACAGTGCGGAAAATGGGCATAGATTCCTCAAGGATTAAGCCACCAAAACGACCTTTAAAGGCGTAATACCAGGTGTAGAGGCCAATTGTACAGGCTCAGTCACACTTGAAGTGGTCTTCGGATCTCCGGATAATTTCCAAAGCGAGGAGTTAATGTTCGACATAGTCCCATTCCGAAGTGGCTATCACGCACTGCTCGGGCGAACCGCATTCGCCAAGTTCAATGCGGTACCGCACTACGCATACCTTAAGCTCAAGATGCCAGGCCCTCGAGGGGTAATTACGGTCAATGGAAACACCGAACGCTCTCTCCAAACGGAGGAGCACATGGCGGCCCTCGCAAGGGAAGTACAAAGCAGCCTCTCCAAGCAGTTCTCTAGTCCGGCCATTAAACGTCCGGACACCATCAAGCGTGCCCGGAGTAACCTACAACAAGACCGCCCGGCACGTTTCGAGCAGGCGTAGCAATGCGGCCCCAACCCCAGCCCTCGCAAAAATGCGACATCAGTACGGTGGGTAACGCCACCACCAAATTCTTCTGTTTGAAGTGTTTCACCCATGCGTTGCATTTTCTATGTCTTCACATTTGGTTTGGCTTCAATCTCAACCTGTCTTCATGATTATCTTCACTATGTTGATTATATATATATACTAGTGTTCCGTCCTCTACAACATTCACTTATAGCTATGTCTTCTTGTTGAATCTTTTGAACTAAGTGAATGTGATCAGACCCTAACCTCTCTATGCTTTCTATCTAAAACTCTATCTCTCCAAATCATATGCATTCTCTTGAAACTGTCGAATGTCTTCTCTGCGTCCTTATCAGCAGAAGACACAGAGACAAACATTAAGTCCTCTTTCAATGCTAATTCCTTCACCTGAAACCCGGAGAAGTGGGAACGACCACCCGACAATCCAGGCATGCGTGGGAACGTGGAACAACCTCCGATATGTTGCATGATGGCCACATGTCCATCAGATGTGAATCGCCAGGGGCACCTGTGTAATAGCACTGTGCCGTCCCTGTCCTTATAAATACACGCCTCACCACAGTAATTATCCTTTCTTCCACTCTTGCATGAACCCTAGCGCCACCGCTAGCCCTCGATGACGCTGGCGACGAAGCGCTTAGCTGCCGCGACCTCTCTGACGCCATCTTCACGCCGGCCGCGGACATCGTCTTCTCCGCCATCGCCGTAGGTGTCCTCTGTCGCCAAGATAGGGCACGGACGATCGAACTGCTCGGCCTCATCTCCCTCTACGTCTAGCAGTTCTTCGTGTGGTAAATAAAACTTCCTTTTTATGGCCCCTT
Organism: Triticum monococcum; assembly: GCA_034509565.1. NCBI lineage: Eukaryota > Viridiplantae > Streptophyta > Magnoliopsida > Poales > Poaceae > Triticum > Triticum monococcum. The sequence goes on along the minus strand of CM067842.1, from coordinate 21,528,005 downwards.
TTGATCCTATAGACTCATCACTTTCGACCATAAGAAGTTTCTATTCACACAAGTTGGATCTATTTCATACTGCATCTCATAATATGCCTAGTATGTTCACTTATGCTTCACAAAGTAGTTAGATTCCTCACTTGTACTGATCCGTGGATTCGTACAAATCTGGAACCAACTCCTTATCTATGAGTGAATGTCTTCGCACATTGAGGTCAATGTCTTCTAAATTGATTTATCTTCAAAATCTTCTGAGAATGCATATGACCTCTTCCCCTTCCCTCGCACCTTAATGCTGTCACAGGTACATGTCCGTGGGAGAATCCCTTGGTTCTCATAGTCTGTATTCATTTGCAGAATTCTTACAGCATCATATAAATTCTCCCGAAGCCAGTTCTTGTTTGTCCAGCAAGCGAAAGCCTTTGAAGCCTTTGAACGTGTTGAAGCCGTTCAGTTCAAAGTTCATGGCTGCAGAGAAATCAGTAAGGAAGGGTGGCAGAAAACGTCAAGGTGAAACATCAAGAGATTTGCCCGATGACCTCTCAGAGCTGTACAAGACAGATCCAGAAGAGGATTACCATCAGCGCAAGACCCGAATCCAATGGATTCGAAGATATTGGGCATAACAATGGTTCAAGTACCGGTTTGTGACCAAGGAATATGCTGAGAAGAATGCCATCAAGCGACCATGGGGAGACATCCTATACAGAAATCTTCAACCCAGGTCCAGAGATGAAGCCATTGAACAAGGCTTCTATCCCTGCATGGTCTGTGGACCACAGCCTGCGGATGCTGACCCATCGTCATTGCTATGGTGTCATGACGACAATCTGTTCAAGCGCAACTTCTAGTTTGCCCAGAATTCGGCGAAGCAGAACAAGAAGTCATTGGGACTAGACTTCAACCCTGGTCCCTCTACTCCCCGTGCCGATGGCACCCGCGAAGCTGAACCCAATCTTGTTGGGCCCTTCTACAACCTGGAAGGTCTCATCACTCATATCATGGTTCAAGGGACAGCCGTGGATGAGCCTGCAGATGACGCTGATTCTGATGAAGCGCCTGCACAGCCGAAGCCAAAGAAAGTGAAGCAGCCTAAAGCTTCAAAGCCTGCCTCAGCACCAAAAATCTCACGGGTGAAGCCACTGGCTACTGCACCTCCTAAAGACAGTGTGCAGTCTGAAGATTTGTCACGCATCTCCAAGCCCTCGAGAGTAAATATGCCTTTGCAACACACCAGCCAAGAACTGACTGCTGCTGCTATTCTGCGCAACGACGCCATTGATCTATCCAGCGATGAAGATCTTGCAGATGACGCTCTTGAGCAACTGATCAAGAGCAAAGAAGAAGCAGAAATCTTCAATGATTTGCCTCTCTTTGACGTGCCAATCATGGAGTTTACTGCGGCAGACATCTTTCAGCACTCGCCTTTCAGCGATATTCTGAAGACGCTGAAGTCTCTCTCTTTATCAGGAGAGCCCTGGCCAGACTACGATCAGCAAGGTTGGGATACGGACGATGAAGAAATTCAAAGCCCACCCACCACCCACTTTGTAGCCACTTTCGACGATTTAACCGACATGCTCGATTTCGACTCCGAAGACATCGACGGTATGGACGCCGATGCAGGAGACGATGAAGAACCCTCCAAGAAGGAGATGGGCCCTGGAAAACCACCTCGTCATATGGCACATACATGGTGGACACCCCAAAAGAAGGAGATGGCGATGGAACAGCGGAGGATGACCCCTCCAAGAAATAGCCTAAGCGTCGGCGTCAGCAGCGCCGCTCAAAATCTCGCCAAAGCAAATACGGCAATTCCAGCATGGGAGATAATAATACTCCGGAGAGTGCCGAAGAAAACCCCCTCTAGCAAGATTCAACACATGAAGATGGAGAAGCCAGCCCTCATGAGAGAGCGGCAGACAGAGAGGTCGAGGACGATAATTATACGCCTCCCTCCGAAGACGAGGCAAGCCTCGACGACCACGAATTCGTCGTGCCAGAGGATCCCGTCGAGCAAGATCGTTTTCAACGCAGGCTTATGGCCACGGCAAGAAGCCTCAAGAAAAAATAGCAACAGCTTAGAGCTGATCAAGATTTGCTAGTCGACAGATGGACTGAAGTCCTTGCGGCCGAAGAGCATAAACTCGAACGCCCCTCCAAGAGCTACCCAAAGCGCAGGTTGCTACCCCGATTAGAGGAGGAAGCACTTAAACCTACATCACCAGCACTTGATACGGCCGACCGGCCACCTCGTGGCCGCGACAGAGAGGCCTCTCGGCCCTCCACTCAAGCCGCACCCCGTACCAAGGCACCGGAAAATGCGCCAGACTTGCGAGATATGTTGGAGGACAAGGCAACGCAAACAAGATCGATCTACGGATCGCGTGGGCGCCCCATGACTCGAGACGGTAACCATCACGCCGGACACAAATCCGGTAGGGCCGAACACAGTAGACAAAGCTCATTGGAGCTACGTCGTGATATAGCCCAGTACAGAGGCGCCGCACACCCACTATGCTTCACAGACGAAGTAATGGATCATCAAATCCCCGAGGGTTTCAAACCCGTAAACATCGAATCATATGATGGCACAACAGATCCTGCGGTATGGATCGAGGATTATCTCCTTCATATCCACATGGCCCGCGGCGATGATCTCCATGCCATCAAATACCTCCCACTCAAGATTATAGGACCAGCTCGGCATTGGCTTAATAGCTTGCCAGCAGGATCAATCGGTTGTTGGGAGGACCTGGAAGCCGCATTTCTCAACAATTTCCAGGGCACTTATGTGCGACCACCAAATGCTGATGACCTAAGCCACGTAATTCAGCAGCCAGAGGAATCGGCCAGGCAACTCTGGACACGGTTCCTAACAAAGAAAAATCAAATAGTCGTCTGTCTGGATGCAGAGGCCCTAGCAGCCTTCAAGCACAATATCCATGACGAGTGGCTTGCCCGGCACCTTGGACAGGAAAAGCCGAAATCTATGGCAGCACTCACGACACTCATGACCCGCTTTTGCGCGGGAGAAGACAGCTGGCTTGCTCGTAGAAACAATATGACCAAGAACCCTGGTAATTCGGATACCAGGGACAGTAGTGGCAGGTCGCGTCGCAACAAGCAGAGGCGCCGCATTAACGGCGACAATGCTGAGGATACGACAGTTAATTCCAGATTCAGAGGCTATTAATCCGATCAGCGGAAAAAGCCATTCAAAAGAAATCCTAGGGGCCCGTCCAGTTTGGACCGAATACTCGACCGCTTGTGCCAGATACATGGCACCCTCGAAAAGCCGGCCAATCACACCAACAGGGATTGTTGGGTGTTCAAGCAGGCAGGCAAGTTAAATGCCGAAGATAAAGACACGGGGCTGCATAGCGATGACGACGAAGAGTCCCGGCCGCCGAACAACAGTGTACAGAAGGGTTTTCCCCCACAAGTGCGGACGGTGAACATGATATACGCAACCCACATCCCCAAGAGGGAGCGGAAGCGCGCATTAAGGGACGTATACGCGGTAGAGCCAGTCGCCCCAAAGTTCAACCCATGGTCCTCCTGCCCGATCACCTGTGATCGAAGGGACCATCCCACTAGCACCCGTCATGGCGGATTCCCCGCATTGGTTCTAGACCCAATCATTGACGGATTTCATCTAACTAGAGTCCTTATGGACGGCGGCAGCAGCCTGAACCTGCTTTACCAGGATACAGTGCGGAAAATGGGCATAGATTCCTCGAGGATTAAGCCACCAAAACGACCTTTAAAGGCGTAATACCAGGTGTAGAGGCCAATTGTACAGGCTCAGTCACACTTGAAGTGGTCTTCGGATCTCCGGATAATTTCCAAAGCGAGGAGTTAATGTTCGACATAGTCCCATTCCGAAGTGGCTATCACGCACTGCTCGGGCGAACCGCATTCGCCAAGTTCAATGCGGTACCGCACTACGCATACCTTAAGCTCAAGATGCCAGGCCCTCGAGGGGTAATTACGGTTAATGGAAACACCAAACGCTCTCTCCAAACGGAGGAGCACATGGCGGCCCTCGCAAGGGAAGTACAAAGCAGCCTCTCCAAGCAGTTCTCTAGTCCGGCCATTAAACGTCCGGACACAATCAAGCGTGCCCGGAGTAACCTACAACAAGACCGCCCGGCACGTTTCGAGCAGGCGTAGCAATGCGGCCCCAACCCCAGCCCTCGCAAAAATGCGACATCAGTACGGTGGGTAACGCCACCACCAAATTCTTCTGTTTGAAGTGTTTCACCCATGCGTTGCATTTTCTATGTCTTCACATTTGGTTTGGCTTCAATCTCAACCTGTCTTCATGATTATCTTCACTATGTTGATTATATATATATACTAGTGTTCCGTCCTCTACAACATTCCCTTATAGCTATGTCTTCTTGTTGAATCTTTTGAACTAAGTGAATGTGATCAGACCCTAACCTCTCTATGCTTTCTATCTAAAACTCTATCTCTCCAAATCATATGCATTCTCTTGAAACTGTCGAATGTCTTCTCTGCGTCCTTATCAGCAGAAGACACAGAGACAAACATTAAGTCCTCTTTCAATGCTAATTCCTTCACCTGAAACCCGGAGAAGTGGGAACGACCACCCGACAATCCAGGCATGCGTGGGAACGTGGAACAACCTCCGATATGTTGCATGATGGCCACATGTCCATCAGATGTGAATCGCCAGGGGCACCTGTGTAATAGCACTGTGCCGTCCCTGTCCTTATAAATACACGCCTCACCACAGTAATTATCCTTTCTTCCACTCTTGCATGAACCCTAGCGCCACCGCTAGCCCTCGATGACACTGGCGACGAAGCGCTTAGCTGCCGCGACCTCTCTGACGCCATCTTCACGCCGGCCGCAGACATCGTCTTCTCCGCCATCGCCGTAGGTGTCCTCTGTCGCCAAGATAGGGCACGGACGATCGAACTACTCGGCCTCATCTCCCTCTACGTCTAGCAGTTCTTCGTGTGGTAAATAAAACTTCCTTTTTATGGCCCCTTTTGATCCTATAGACTCATCACTTTCGACCATAAGAAGTTTCTATTCACACAAGTTGGATCTATTTCATACTGCATGTCATAATATGCCTAGTATGTTCACTTATGCTTCACAAAGTAGTTAGATTCCTCACTTGTACTGATCCGTGGATTCGTACAAATCTGGAACCAACTCCTTATCTATGAGTGAATGTCTTCGCACATTGAGGTCAATGTCTTCTAAATTGATTTATCTTCAAAATCTTCTGAGAATGCATATGACCTCTTCCCCTTCCCTCGCACCTTAATGCTGTCACAGGTACATGTCCGTGGGAGAATCCCTTGGTTCTCATAGTCTGTATTCATTTGCAGAATTCTTACAGCATCATATAAATTCTCCCGAAGCCAGTTCTTGTTTGTCCAGCAAGCGAAAGCCTTTGAAGCCTTTGAACGTGTTGAAGCCGTTCAGTTCAAAGTTCATGGCTGCAGAGAAATCAGTAAGGAAGGGTGGCAGAAAACGTCAAGGTGAAACATCAAGAGATTTGCCCGATGACCTCTCAGAGCTGTACAAGACAGATCCAGAAGAGGATTACCATCAGCGCAAGACCCGAATCCAATGGATTCGAAGATATTGGGCATAACAATGGTTCAAGTACCGGTTTGTGACCAAGGAATATGCTGAGAAGAATGCCATCAAGCGACCATGGGGAGACATCCTATACAGAAATCTTCAACCCAGGTCCAGAGATGAAGCCATTGAACAAGGCTTCTATCCCTGCATGGTCTGTGGACCACAGCCTGCGGATGCTGACCCATCGTCATTGCTATGGTGTCATGACGACAATCTGTTCAAGCGCAACTTCTAGTTTGCCCAGAATTCGGCGAAGCAGAACAAGAAGTCATTGGGACTAGACTTCAACCCTGGTCCCTCTACTCCCCGTGCCGATGGCACCCGCGAAGCTGAACCCAATCTTGTTGGGCCCTTCTACAACCTGGAAGGTCTCATCACTCATATCATGGTTCAAGGGACAGCCGTGGATGAGCCTGCAGATGACGCTGATTCTGATGAAGCGCCTGCACAGCCGAAGCCAAAGAAAGTGAAGCAGCCTAAAGCTTCAAAGCCTGCCTCAGCACCAAAAATCTCACGGGTGAAGCCACTGGCTACTGCACCTCCTAAAGACAGTGTGCAGTCTGAAGATTTGTCACGCATCTCCAAGCCCTCGAGAGTAAATATGCCTTTGCAACACACCAGCCAAGAACTGACTGCTGCTGCTATTCTGTGCAACGACGCCATTGATCTATCTAGCGATGAAGATCTTGCAGATGACGCTCTTGAGCAACTGATCAAGAGCAAAGAAGAAGCAGAAATCTTCAATGATTTGCCTCTCTTTGACGTGCCAATCATCCACAACTTCATTGATGAGTGGTTTGACACGCCCAACCTCAGCTTTGAAGATATGCAACTTCCAATTGGCCTCAGTGTCGCCTTCCATGGCGCCATTGCTTCAGAGCTAGCTCTAGCTCAGCGCATTGTTGAACTAAAGCAAAAGATCGACTTTGAGAAAGCTCAGTCCAAGAAGCACATGGACAAGCTCAGCGTGCAAGAGGTCAAAAATTTCAAGATCATGCTGCACGAGCTCAAAGAAGCCTTTCTTAAGAAGCGTGAAGAAGCTCAAGGTTCTCGTGAGCGCATGAAGAGCCTGGCTAACAAGTGTGTGCAAGCCTACAATGAGGCTGAGAAGTGCAAGGCCCTTGGTCGTCCTGGCATCGATCCCAGGATGGCTGCAAAGAAGAAGAAGAAGCCAGCTGTGGCCGAACCCGAAGCACCAAGGCAGGAAGCACATCCCATTGTATTCCCAGCCAGCATGACTGGTTCGAAGCCAAAGGTCAGGTCAAACGCTTCAGAACTGAAGAAGGCAAGGACTGCTAAGGCTGAGGCGAGAAAGAGGAAACATCCTGAAGCCTCTGCTGCTGCTCCCTCCAAGAAGAAGCGCAAGACCAAGAAGGATCGGGCTGCTCCCACAGAGCCCTTAGTTGTTGAACCTATCTCCATGGTTCGCCCTGCAGTTGAACATCAAGAGCGCCAACTGACTGTCCATGAGCCTTCTTCCACAGAGGCTCGTGAAGCTGAAGACATTCCAGCAGCTGATCCCACCGCTGCTGAAGACATTGGTCACCATGACAATGTTGAAGATGATGTAGTTCTTCCTCAGATCGAGCACAACTTGGTATCATCGCCTGTGCTTACGCACAACGAACTCATCAGCATTGGTCGTCCTCTGACGCCAATTGCCCAGGATGCATAATGGGCTGATCACCCACAACAACAAGTCACACCACCCCGGCAAGAAGAAGAAGATGACTTTGAGGCCCAGCCAACTCCGTCTCCAGAGGCGTCGCCAGCGTTATGCAGGCTTCACAAAGGACCAAGGTCTCAAGTCCCTCTTTCGAGCATTCTAGAAGGAGAAGTGCCCCACTAATCTGTTGCACGTCAAGTGTTTCTAGATGCCACTCCTACTGTGAATGTCTCCGAGTCTGAGGCTAAAGCTACTAAAGACATTCCGACTGCATCAGCCGACGACACACAAGAAGAAGAACGTGTCCCTACTCCCCCCATTACTGAAGAAGCTGTTCTCGAGGAGAACGTGTATGTGCCCGACCCTCCAGCTCATCAAGTGGAGGTTGAGAATCTTGAGGCTGCCGCCACCAACACAAATGAAGCCAATGACGTTGCCATGGCTGAAGCAAATGTGAAGCCTGCACCAACCAATGTGCCAGGAGTCAGTGAAGCCAATGATGCTACTGCTCCTGCGCCTGCTGCTGGTCCTCAGTTTGACTATCACGTTGAGCACATGCCTCAGGTACAGAAGCCAATGCCAAGGTTGCCCAGGTTTGCAGGTCCTGCATCAGCACCCGGATCCTTTAATGTCAACGGCTTCAAAGCAGACAACACCTTCTTCAATAGCGCCAAGAACCCCTACTCAAGGGAAAGAATATCTTCTGATCAGTTCTGGAGCTATCCGCAACGAAGTTATTACTCTTGCATTCTGTACAATCAAGGTCGCATTTTCCCTCATATGCGTCTTGACACTGAAGCCATAACTCGGCTGCCTTGCTTGGAAGAAGCTCTAGATTGCTTAAAAGATTTTGGATTGTTGCCCTTCGTCACCGACCAAGAGCACTGGAACGAATAGTTGCTGCTCCAATTCTATGCCACTCTTCACATTCGTGGCTACAACAGAGATCCGAAGACTTGGGTCCTTGAGTGGATGACCGGCAATGTTCATCACGAAGCCAAAGCCTTTGATATCATTGAGCTCACTGGTCTGCCCACTCCTGGAGATCTTTATGAACCTAGTTGTCAGCTTCACAGTGCAGCTATGGAGAGCATCTTTCAAAAGCCTGAACCGAACATGAGTCAGATCCTTAGCATCATGAAGCCCTTGCCTCCAGATGCTGCATATCCTAAGGAGTTCTTTGGTGAAGACCTTGAGTATCTGCCACACACTATCTATCACATTATCAGGCGAACTCTCTGGCCCATCAAAGGACATTCTCCACATGCAAAGCTGGAAGGTGCAATGAAGACTTTGGTCTTTTATATTCTTCACGACAAATGCTTCAATGCACAAGACTTCTTCATCCGCCAACTTGCTGCATCAGGATCTGATTTTTTTGGCTTGAAGTTTTACACTCCATGGATAATGTGGCTGATCAAACTACACTCAGCTGTCACATATCAGCCCTCTGCTCGCAATCATCGGATCTTTCTGCCTGACGTTGATATGTCCATTGAAGCCATCTATCCAGAGCCTGCCAAGGAGCCTCTTAGTCTTCAGAATGCTGAGCATCAAAGTTTCTCTCAAAACATTGAAGGAGTTGAAGCAGTCACTCATGTTTATCCTCTGGCTGGTACTACACGTGCACCTCATCGTGCCCTCACTGAAGCCACTGAAAGCACTATTGCCCAATGGTCCAAGAAGCGATCTCGTGTTCTCAATGACTGAGAGCTTCTGGTTGCTCTTCATCAGAAACAGGATATGCATCATGACTGGCTGAAGCGCCAAATGCAAAGTCTCTTGGTGGATGTCAACCGCATTCGCAATCTTGCCACCAGGAATGCCTTTGTTGCCCATGAAACCTGTCGGCGTACATGGAAAGGGCTGACACTTATGTGTTCTGAAGATGATCTTCAAGAGGATGGCTTCTGTGAACGTTTCAAGTTTGACTCCACACCTCCAAGAAGGACTATGCTGCGACGAACTCCGTCTCTTGAAGACTCTGAGTTCTCTTCCTCCGCGGCAACTGTGAATGCCAGAGTGATCGAGGACGAAGATGATGCCACCTCACCACCTCCTACTTCTGCATGCATCGACACTGCCCCGAGTTCGTCTGCACCGCCGAACAACACCGACGACCTTGTTGCTTCATCTACTCCTCATGGGAACGAGTAGATGCTCTATGTCTTCAAACCTTTTTGGTCCTTACTGACAAAAGGGGGAGAAGCATATGAGTTTGATAGTCTTCAAGCGGGTCCATATGGGCGGCTGCTTTATGTTTTGCCTAGTGTTTACAACTCTCGTTTTGATACATTTGGTTCTTTGAGTTGTAACACTTAAACTCGATGGTCGTCTGCTACTTATTTGCTATTCTGTGATGCGATGATAAATTCCGCATGTGCGACGATAAATTCCGCACTTAGATCATTTTGCAGACATCCATTTTTCATTGTGCATGTCATTATCTTCACATACTTTTCATGCATGATGAATTGTCATCATAAATTGAAGAGGATCTCCACAAGTACAACCCGCGATGTGCATTTGCATTCCAAAAGAAAATTACTTATATGCACATCTTCAGGGGGAGCCCTTGCAACTTATGAAGACAATTCCCTATCCTTTACAATTTCACATATTATATTCCCCGTTGAAAACTTCAACTAGTTTTTCATCAATCACCAAAAAGGGGGAGGTTGTAAGTGCATCTAGTGCCACCCCTAGTTGGTTTTGGAGTATTGACGACAAACCTAGTTGAGGGACTAATGTGTTTGTGAGCATTGCAGGATAACACAGGTAGAAGTCCCTCATTGATTCGGTTTTCCTACCAGAGATGACCCCTAAAAATGTATGAAGACATTGAAGTCAAAGGTGGTGTGTGAAGACATTCACATTGAAGACTATGACAAGAGAAGACATCGCGTGAAGACTATGGAGCGCGAAGACTTAGCAGTTTCGTCGTTCTGTGTTTTCTTTGTTGAAGTCATAGGAACCACCGTACTGTTAAGTGGGGTCCAAGAGAACCAGTCAGAACGACTGAAGTGATGCTTAACCAAAATCCTATGTCTTCGAGTGAAGACTATGAGAGCAAATCTTGTCCAGAGTTGGATAAGTCAGCTTTGCTTGTAGCCCAAGTAAAGTTGCCGTGTGTGTTTGAAATCTGACCGTTGGAACACGTGTTAGTTCCTTAGTGACACAGGGTCATTTCGGACAAATCACGCCGGGTTGCCTAGTGGCTATAAATAGCCCACCCCCTACAACCATAAACGGTTGGCTGCTCAGAGTTAGAGTACGGCTTTTGTCGTTTGAGAGCAACCCACCTCGAAGCTTTTGAGAGAGAATTCCTTGAGAGGATAAAGCCCTAAACACCTAGAGCCAAAGAGTGTTAGGCATCACTTAAGTCTTTCTGTCTATGTGATCTGAAGACTTATTACACTTGAGGACAGTGAATGCTCCAGCTGGTTAGGCGTCGCGCTCTGAGCATCCAAGAGTCATTGTGGATCGCTGGTGAACGAAGTCTGTGAAGGTTTCGAAGTCTACCTTGAAGACTTACCAGAGTGATTGGGCGAGGACTGGGTGTCCTTAGCTCAAGGGGAATAAGGTGAAGATGAGGTCTTCTGAGTTGAATCTCAGTCTCCCTAACTAGACATACAGTTGTCACAACAAATGGAACTGGTCCAACAAATCATTGTCTTCAACGAGTCACTGGTTTCATCCTTCCCTTCCCTTTGCTTACTATTGGTCCTTGTGAAGTCATTGTATGATTGCATCACCATTTGACTTCACTGAGTGATTACTTGTTCTGATTGGCTTCACAATATCTTCCTACCTGATCCTTACTGCCTAGCTGCTATAGTCATTGTGCTTTCACTTCATTGAATACTTGACTATGGTTTGCCTAGTGTAGTCTACCTTCCGCTGCATGGTAATAGGTTTACTTCTATCGTTTGTCTTCGAAACTTACATGTTTTGAAGACTTTCATAAAAATCGCCTATTCACCCCCCCTCTAGTCGATCACTAGCACTTTCAGTTTTGCATATCTACGTTGTAGATCAATGGCCCGAGCTACCATTCCCTTGAATTTTAATGCGTTCCTAGAGAAAGCTAAGTTGAAAGATGATAGTAGAAATGATGCGGACTGGGTCCGTGATCTGAGGATTATCCTCATTGATGCACAAAAAAATTATGTCCTTGATGCACCGCTAGGTGACAGACCTATTGCAGGAGCAAATGCAGACATTATAAATGTTTGACAAACTCGATATGATGACTACTTAATAGTTTAGTGCACTATGCTTTACGGCTTAGAACCGAGACTTCAAAAATATTTTGAACGCCACAGAGCATATGAGATTTTCCAAGAGCTGAAATTGGTATTTCAGACTCATGCCCGTGTCAAGAGGTATGAGACCTTTGACAAGGACTTTGCCTAAAAGATGGAGGAGAATAGCTCAGCAAATGAGCATGTGCTCAAAATGTTTGGGTACCACAATCGCTTGAATCAAGTGGGAGTTAATCTTCCAGATAAGATAGTGATTGACATAATTCTCTAGTCACTATCACAAAGCTACTAGAACTTTGTGATAAAGTATAATATGTAAGGGATGATAAAACGATTCCCGAGCTCATCGCGATGCTGAAATCGATGAAGGTAGAAATCAAGAAAGGGCATCAAGTGTTGGTGGTTGACAAGACCACTAGTTTCAATAAAAGGGCAAGGGAAAGAAAGGGAACTTCAAGAAGAATGGAAATCAAGTTGCCACTCCTATGAAGAAGCCCAAAGCTGGGCCTAAGCCTAAAACTAAGTGTTTCTACTGCAAGGGGAATGGTCACTAGAAGCGAAACTGCCCCAAATACTTGGTGGATAAGAAGGAAGGTAAATTGAACAAAGGTATATTTGATATGCATGTTATTGATGTGTACCTTACTAGTATTCGTAGTAGCCCCTGTGTTGGAGATATTACCGTAGGTATTTCGTACTGGTTCAGTTGCTAAGATTAGTAACTTGAAACAGGAGTTGCAGAATAAATAGAGACTAGTTAAGAGTGATGTGACGATGTGTGTTGGAAATGATTCGAAGGTTGATTCGATCACCATTGCACACTCCCTCTACCTTCGGGATTAGTGTTGAACCTAAATAAATGTTATTTGGTGTTTGCGTTGAGCATGAATATGATTTGATCATGTTTATTGCAATACGGTTGTTCATTTAAGTTAGAGAATAATTGTTGTTCTATTTACATGAATAAAACCTTCTATGGTCATGCACCCAATGTAAATGGTTTATTGAATCTCGATCGTAGTGATACACATATTCATAATATTGATGTCAAAAGATACACAGTTGATAACGATAGTGCAACATACATGTGGCACTGCTGTTTAGGTCATATTGGTATACAGCGCATGAAGAAACTCCAGGCAGTTGGACTTTTGGAATCACTTGATTACAAATCATTTGATACTTGCGAACCATGCCTCATGGGCAAGATGACTAAGAATCCATTCTCCGGAACAATGGAGTAAGCTAATGACTTACTGGAAATAAAACATACCGATTGAAGGAAATATGCCCTAGAGGCAATAATAAAGTTATTATTTATTTCCTTATATCATGATAAATGTTTATTATTCATGCTAGAATTGTATTAACCGGAAACATAATACATGTGTGAATACATAGACAAACAGAGTGTCACTAGTATGCCTCTACTTGACCAGCTCGTTAATCAAAGATGGTTATGTTTCCTAACCATGAACAAAAGAGTTGTTATTTGATTAACGAGGTCACGTCATTAGTTGAATGATCTGATTGACATGACCCATTCCATTAGCTTAGCACCCGATCATTTAGTATGTTGCTATTGCTTTCTTCATGACTTATACATGTTCCTATGACTATGAGATTATGCAACTCCCGTTTGCTGGAGGAACACTTTGGGTGCCACCAAACGTCACAACGTAACTAGGTGATTATAAAGGAGTACTACAGGTGTTTCCAATGGTAGATGTTGGGTTGGCGTATTTCGAGAATAGGATTTGTCACTCCGATTGTCGGAGAGGTACCTCTGGGCCCTCTCGGTAATACACATCACATAAGCCTTGCAAGCATTATAACTAAGATGTTAGTTGTGAGATGATGTATTACGGAACGAGTAAAGAGACTTGCCAGTAACGAGATTGAACTAGGTATTGGATACCGATGATCGAATCTCGGGCAAGTAACATACCGATGACAAAGGGAACAACGTATGTTGTTATGCGGTCTGACCGATAAAGATCTTCGTAGAATATGTAGGAGCCAATATGGGCATCCAGGTCCCGCTATTGGTTATTGACCGGAGACGTGTCTCGGTCATGTCTACATTGTTCTCGAACCGTAGGGTCCGCACGCTTAACGTTACGATGACAGTTATTATGAGTTTATGCATTTTGATGTATCGAAGGTTGTTCGGAGTCCCCGATGTGATCACGGACATGACGAGGAGTCTCGAAATGGTCGAGATATAAAGATTGATATATTGGAAGCCTATGTTTGGACATCGGAAGTGTTCCGGGTGAAATCGGGATTTTACCGGATCACCGGGAGGTTACCGGAACCCCCCGGGAACCATACGGGCCTTCATGGGCCTTAGTTGAAAAGAGAAAAGGGGCAGCCCATAGCTGGGCGCGCCCCCCCCTTCCCTGAGTCCTATTAGGACTAGGAGAAGGGGCCGGCCCCCCTCTCTCTCCTTTCCCCCTTGGGAATCCTAGTTGGAATAGGATTGAGGGGGGAGTCCTACTCCCGGTAGGAGTAGGACTCCTCCCGCGCCCTCTCCCTGGCCGGCGCACCCCTCCCCCTTGGATCCTTTATATACGGGGGCAGGGGGCACCTCTAGACACAAGTTGATCATTGAGATTGTTCCTTAGCCGTGTGCGGTGCCCCCTGCCACCAAATTCCACCTCGATCATACCGTTGTAGTGCTTAGGCGAAGCCCTGCGTCGGTAGTACATCAAGATCGTCACCACGCCGTCGTGCTGACGGAACTCTTCCTCGACGCTTTGCTGGATCGGAGCCCGAGGATCGTCATCGAGCTGAACGTGTGCTAAGAACTCGGAGGTGCCGGAGTAACGGTACTTGGATCGGTCGGATCGGGAAGAAGACGTATGACTACTTCCTCTATGTTGTGTCAACGCTTCCGTTGCGATCTACAAGGGTACATAGATCAGACTCTCCCCCTCGTTGCTATGCATCACCATGATCTTGCATGTGCGTAGGAATTTTTTTGAAATTACTACGTTCCCAACAGTGGCATCCGAGCCTAGGTTTTATGGTTTGATGTTATTTGCACGAGTAGAACACAAGTGAGTTGTGGGCGATACAAGTCATACTGCCTACCAGCATGTCATACTTTGGTTCAGCGGTATTGTTGGACGAGACGACCCAGACCAACCTTATGCATACGCTTACGCGAGACCGGTTCCCTCGACGTGCTTTGCACATAGATGGCTTGCAGGCGACTGTCTCTCCAACTTTAGTTGAACCAAGTGTGGCTACGCCGGGTCCTTGAGAAGGTTAAAACAGAGTCTATTTGACAAACTATCGTTGTGGTTTTGATGCGTAGGTGAGATGAGTTCTTGCTTAAGCCCGTAGCAGCCACGTAAAACTTGCAACAACAAAGTAGAGGACGTCTAACTAGTTTTTGCAGGGCATGATGTGATGTGATATGGTCAAGGCATGATGCTAAATTTTATTGTATGAGATGATCATGTTTTGTAACCAAGTTATCGGCAACTGGTAGGAGCCATATGGTTGTCGCTTTATTGTATGCAATGCAATCGCGATGTAATGCTTTACTTTATTACTAAGCGGTAGTGATAGTCGTGGAAGCATAAGATTGGCGAGACGACAACGATGCTACGATGGAGATCAAGGTGTCGTGCCGGTGATGATGGTGATCATGACGGTGCTTCGGAGATGGAGATCACAAGCACAAGATGATGATGGCCATATCATATCACTTATATTGATTGCATGTGATGTTTATCCTTTTATGCATCTTATCTTGCTTTGATTGACGGTAGCATTATAAGATGATCTCTCACTAAATTATCAAGAAGTGTTCTCCCTGAGTATGCACCGTTGCCAAAGTTCGTCGTGCCCAGACACCACGTGATGATCGGGTGTGATAAGCTCTACGTCCATCTACAACGGGTGCAAGCCAGTTTTTCACACGCAGAATACTCAGGTTAAGCTTGACGAGCCTAGCATATGCAGATATGGCCTCGGAACACAGAGACCGAAAGGTCGAGCGTGAATCATATAGTAGATATGATCAACATAACGATGTTCACCATTGAAAACTACTCCATCTCACGTGATGATCGGTTATGGTTTAGTTGATTTGGATCACGTGATCACTTAGAGGATTAGAGGGATGTCTATCTAAGTGGGAGTTCTTAAGTAATTTGATTAACTGAACTTAAACTTATCATGAACTTAGTACCTGATAGTATCTTGCTTGTTTATGTTGATTGTAGATAGATGGCTCATGCTATTGTTCCGTTGAATTTTAATGCGTTCCTTGAGAAAGCAAAGTTGAAAGATGATGGTAGCAATTACACGGACTGGGTCCGTAACCTGAGGATTATCCTCATTGCTGCACAGAAGAATTACGTCCTGGAAGCACCGCTGGGTGCCAGGCCTGCTGCTGGAGCAACACCAGATGTTATGAACGTCTGGCAGAGCAAAGCTGATGACTAGTCGATAGTTCAGTGTTCCATGCTTTACGGCTTAGAATTGGGACTTCAACGACGTTTTGAACGTCATGGAGCATATGAGATGTTCCAGGAGTTGAAGTTAATATTTCAAGCAAATGCCCGAATTGAGAGATATGAAGTCTCCAATAAGTTCTATAGCTGCAAGATGGAGGAGAACAGTTCTGTCAGTGAGCATATACTCAAAATGTCTGGGTATAATAATCACTTGATTCAGATGGGAGTTAATCTTCCAGATGATTTCGTCATTGACAGAATTCTCCAATCACTGCCACCAAGCTACAAGAGCTTCGTGATGAACTATAATATGCAAGGGATGAACAAGACTATTCCCGAGCTCTTCGCAATGCTGAAAGCTGTGGAGGTAGAAATCAAGAAGGAGCATCAAGTGTTGATGGTCAACAAGACCACTAGTTTCAAGAAAAAGGGCAAAGGGAAGAAGAAGGGGAACTTCAAGAAGAACAGCAAGCAAGTTGCTGCTCAGGAGAAGAAACCCAAGTCTGGACCTAAGCCTGAAACTGAGTGCTTCTACTGCAAGCAGACTGGTCACTGGAAGCGGAACTGCCCCAAGTATTTGGCGGATAAGAAGGATGGCAAGGTGAACAAAGGTATATGTGATATACATGTTATTGATGTGTACCTTACTAGAGCTCGCAGTAGCACCTGTGTATTTGATACTGGTTCTGTTGCTAATATTTGCAACTCGAAACAGGGACTACGGAATAAGCGGACACTAGCAAAGGACGAGGTGACGATGCGCGTGGGAAATGGTTCCAAAGTCGATGTGATCGCGGTCGGCACGCTACCTCTACATCTACCTTCGGGATTAATATTAGACCTAAATAATTGTTATTTGGTGCCAGCGTTGAGCATGAACATTATATCTGGATCTTGTTTAATGCGAGACGGTTATTCATTTAAATCAGAGAATAATGGTTGTTCTATTTATATGAGTAATATCTTTTATGGTCATGCACCTTTGAAGAGTGGTCTATTTTTGATGAATCTCGATAGTAATGATACACATATTCATAATGTTGAAACGAAAAGATGCAGAGCTGATAATGATAGTGCAACTTATTTGTGGCACTGCCGTTTAGGTCATATCGGTATAAAGCGCATGAAGAAACTCCATAATGATGGACTTTTGGAACCACTTGATTATGAATCACTTGGTACTTGCGAACCGTGCCTCATGGGAAAGATGACTAAAACACCGTTCTCCGGTACTATGGAGAGAACAACAGATCTGTTGGAAATCATACATACCGATGTATGTGGTCCGATAAATATTGAGGCTCGTGGTGGATATCGTTGTTTTCTCACCTTCACAGATGATTTAAGCAGATATGGGTATATCTACTTAATGAAACACAAGTCTGAAACATTTGAAAAGTTCAAGGAATTTCAGAGTGAAGTTGAAAACCATCGTAACAAGAAAATAAAGTTTCTACGATCTGATCATGGAGGAGAATATTTGAGTTACGAGTTTGGTGTACATTTGAAAAATTGTGGAATAGTTTCGCAACTCACGCCACCCGGAACACCACAGCGTAATGGTGTGTCCGAACGTCGTAATCGTACTTTACTAGATATGGTGCGATCTATGATGTCTCTTACTGATTTACCGCTATCATTTTGGGGTTATGCTTTAGAGACGGCCGCATTCACGTTAAATAGGGCACTATCAAAATCCGTTGAGACGACGCCTTATGAACTATGGTTTGGCAAGAAACCAAAGTTGTCGTTTCTTAAAGTTTGGGGCTGCGATGCTTATGTGAAAAAGCTTCAACCTGATAAGCTCAAACCCAAAGCGGAGAAATGTGTCTTCATAGGATACCCAAAGGAGACTGTTGGGTACACCTTCTATCACAGATCCGAAGGCAAGACATTCGTTGCTAAGAATGGATCATTTCTAGAGAAGGAGTTTCTCTCGAAAGAAGTGAGTGGGAGGAAAGTAGAACTTGAAGAGGTAACTGTACCTGCCCCCTTATTGGAAAATAGTACATCACAGAAAACTGTTTCTGCGACACCTATACCAATTAGTGAGGAAGCTAATGATGATGATCATGAAACTTCAGGACAAGATACTACTAAACCACGTAGATCAACCAGAGTGAGATCCGCACCAAAGTGGTACGGTAATCCAATTATGGAAGTCATGCTACTAGATCATGATGAACCTACGAACTATGAAGAAGCGATGGTGAGCCCAGATTCCGCAAAGTGGCTTGAAGCCATGAAATCTGAGATGGGATCCATGTATGAGAACAAAGTATGGACTTTGGTTGACTTGCCCGATGATCGGCAAGCAATTGAGAATAAATGGATCTTCAAGAAAAAGACTGACGCTGACGGTAATATTACTATCTATAAAGCTCGACTTGTCGCAAAAGGTTTTTGACAAGTTCAAGGGGTTGACTACGATGAGACCTTCTCACCCGTAGCGATGCTTAAGTCTGTCAGAATCATGTTAGCAATTGCTGCATTTTATGATTATGAAATTTGGCAGTTGGATGTCAAAACTGCATTCCTGAATGGATTTCTGGAAGAAGAGTTGTATATGATGCAACTAGAAGGTTTTGTCGATCCAAAGGGAGCTAACAAAGTGTGCAAGCTCTAGCGATCCATTTATGGACTGGTGCAAGCCTCTCGGAGTTGGAATAAACGCTTTGATAGTGTGATCAAAGCATTTGGTTTTATACAGACGTTTGGAGAAGCCTGTATTTACAAGAAAGTGAGTGGGAGCTCTGTAGCATTTCTGATATTATATGTGGATGACATATTGCTGATTGGAAATGATATAGAATTTCTGGATAGCATAAAGGGATACTTGAATAAAAGTTTTTCGATGAAAGACCTCGGGGAAGCTGTTTACATATTAGGCATAAAGATCTATAGAGATAGATCAAGACGCTTAATTGGACTTCCACAAAGCACATACCTTGACAAGATTTTGAAGAAGTTCAAAATGGATCAAGCAAAGAAAGGGTTCTTGCCTGTGTTACAAGGAGTGAAGTTGAGTCAGACTCAATGCCCGACCACTTCAGAAGATAGAGAGAAAATGAAAGATGTTCCCTATGCTTCAGCCATAGGCTCTATCATGTATGCAATGCTGTGTACCAGACCTGATGTGTGCCTTGCTATAAGTTTAGCAGGGAGGTACCAAAGTAATCCAGGAGTGGATCACTGGACAGCGGTCAAGAACATCCTGAAATACCTGAAAAGGACTAAGGATATGTTTCTCGTATATGGAGGTGACAAAGAGCTCACCGTAAGAGGTTACGTTGATGCAAGCTTTGACACTGATCCGGAAGATTCTAAATCGCAAACCGGATATGTGTTTACTTTAAACGGTGGAGCTGTCAGTTGGTGCAGTTCTAAACGAAGCGTCGTAGAGGGATCTACATGTGAAGCGGAGTACATAGCTGCTTCGGAAGCAGCGAACGAAGGAGTCTGGATGAAGGAGTTCATATCCGATCTAGGTGTCATACCTAGTGCATTGGGTCCAATGAAAATCTTTTGTGACAATACTAGTGCAATTGCCTTAGCAAAGGAATCCAGATTTCACAAAAGGACCAAACACATCAAGAGACGCTTCAACTCCATCCGGGATATAGTCCAGGTGGGAGACATAGAGATTTGCAAGATACATATGGATCTGAATGTTGCAGACCCGTTGACTAAGCCTCTTCCACGA
The DNA here is from genome assembly GCA_034509565.1 of Triticum monococcum. Taxonomy (NCBI): domain Eukaryota; kingdom Viridiplantae; phylum Streptophyta; class Magnoliopsida; order Poales; family Poaceae; genus Triticum; species Triticum monococcum. Next base: position 21,508,277 of record CM067842.1, on the reverse strand, counting down.
GCAAAACATGATCAGCACCAAGGCTCCATGGGCGTTAGAATCATTACTGTGTAATCTATATTATTGACTCTAGTGCAAGTGGGAGACTGAAGGAAATATGCCCTAGAGGCAATACTAAAGTTATTATTTATTTCCTTATATCATGATAAATGTTTATTATTCATGCTAGAATTGTATTAACCGGAAACATAATACATGTGTGAATACATAGACAAACAGAGTGTCACTAGTATGCCTCTACTTGACTAGCTCGTTAATCAAAGATGGTTATGTTTCCTAACCATGAACAAAAGAGTTGTTATTTGATTAACGAGGTCACGTCATTAGTTGAATGATCTGATTGACATGACCCATTCCATTAGCTTAGCACCCGATCGTTTAGTATGTTGCTATTGCTTTCTTCATGACTTATACATGTTCCTATGACTATGAGATTATGCAACTCCCGTTTGCCGGAGGAACACTTTGGGTGCTACCAAACGTCACAACGTAACTGGGTGATTATAAAGGAGTACTACAGGTGTTTCCAATGGTAGATGTTGGGTTGGCGTATTTCGAGAATAGGATTTGTCACTCCGATTGTCGGAGAGGTACCTCTGGGCCCTCTCGGTAATACACATCACATAAGCCTTGCAAGCATTATAACTAAGATGTTAGTTGTGAGATGATGTATTATGGAACGAGTAAAGAGACTTGCCAGTAACGAGATTGAACTAGGTATTGGATACCGACGATCGAATCTCGGGCAAGTAACATACCGATGACAAAGGGAACAATGTATGTTGTTATGCGGTCTGACCGATAAAGATCTTCGTAGAATATGTAGGAGCCAATATGGGCATCCAGGTCCCACTATTGGTTATTGACCGGAGACGTGTCTCGGTCATATCTACATTGTTCTCGAACCGTAGGGTCCACACGCTTAACGTTACGATGACAGTTATTATGAGTTTATGCATTTTGATGTACCAAAGGTTGTTCAGAGTCCCGGATGTGATCACGGACATGACGAGGAGTCTCGAAATGGTCGAGACATAAAGATTGATATATTGGAAGCCTATGTTTGGACATCGGAAGTGTTCCGGGTGAAATCGGGATTTTACCGGATCATCGGGAGGTTACCGGAACCCCCCGGGAACCATATGGGCCTTCATGGGCCTTACTGGAAAAGAGAAAAGGGGCAGCCCATAGCTGGCCGCGCGCCCCCCCTTCCCTGAGTCCTATTAGGACTAGGAGAAGGGGCCGGCCCCCCTCTCTCTCCTTTCCCCCTTGGGAATCCTAGTTGGAATAGGATTGAGGGGGGGGGGGGGGGGGAGTCCTACTCCCGGTAGGAGTAGGACTCCTCCCACGCCCTCTCCCTGGCCGGCGCACCCCTCCCCCTTGGATCCTTTATATACGGGGGCAGGGGGCACCTCTAGACACAAGTTGATCATTGAGATCGTTCCTTAGCCGTGTGCGGTGCCCCCTGCCACCAAATTCCACCTCGATCATACCGTTGTAGTGCTTAGGCGAAGCCCTGCGTCGGTAGTACATCAAGATCGTCACCACGCCGTCGTGCTGACGGAACTCTTCCTCGACGCTTTGCTGGATCGGAGCCCGAGGATCGTCATCGAGCTGAACGTGTGCTAAGAACTCGGAGGTGCCAGAGTAACGGTACTTGGATCGGTCGGATCGGGAAGAAGACGTACGACTACTTCCTCTACGTTGTGTCAACGCTTCCGTTGCGATCTACAAGGGTATGTAGATCAGACTCTCCCCCTCGTTGCTATGCATCACCATGATCTTGCGTGTGCATAGGAATTTTTTTGAAATTACTACGTTCCCCAACACCGATGTATGCGGTCTGATGAGTGTTGAAGCACACGGCGGGTATCGTTATTTTTTGACCTTCACAGATGTTTTGAGTAGGTATGGGTATATCTACTTGATGAAACACAAGTCTGAAACATTGTGAAAAGTTCAAAGATTTTCAGAGTGAAGTGGAGAATCACCTTAACAAGAAAATAAAGTTTCTACGATCTGATCGCATAGGAGAATATTTGAGTTATGAGTTTGGCCTTCATTTAAAACAATGTGGAATTGTTTCGCAACTCACGTGACCTGGAACACCACATCGTAATGGTGTGTCAGAATGTCATAACTGTACTTTATTAGATATGGTGCTTTCTATGATGTCTTTTCCACTACCGTTTTGGGGTTATGCAGTAGAGACAACTGCATTCATGTTAAATAGGGTACCATCTAAATCCATTGAGATGACACACATATGAACTGTGGTTTGGCTAGAAACCTAAGCTGTCGTTTATGAAAAGTTTGGGGATGCGATGCTTATGTCAAAAGGCTTCAGCCTGATAAGCTCAAACCCAAAGCAGAGAAGTGCGTATTCATAGGATACCCGAAAGAAACTATTGGGTATTACCTTCTACCACAGATTCGAAGGCAAAATCTCTGTTGCTAAGAATAAGTCCTTTCTAAAGAAGGAGTTTCTCTCGAAAGAAGTGAGTGGGAGGAAAGTAGAACTTTATGACGTAATTGGACCTTCTCTCGAATTGGAAAGTTGTACATCAGAGAAAACTGTTCCCTTGATGCCTACACCAACTAGAGAGGAAGCTAATGTTGATGATCATGAAACTTCAGATCAAGCTACTACTGAACTTCATAGGTCAACCAGAGCATGATCCGCACCAGAGTGGTACGATAATCCTGTCCTGGAAGTCATGTTACTACACCAAGGCGAACCTACGAACTATGAAGAAGCTATGATGAACCTAGATTCCGACAGATGGCTTGAGGCCATGAAATCTGAGATAGGATCCATGTATAAGAACAAAGTGTGGACTTTGGTGGACTTGCCCTATGATCGGCGAGCCATAGAAAACAAATGGATCTTCAAGAAGAAGACTTACGCTGATGGTAATGTTACTATCTACAAAGCTTGACTTGTCGCGAAAGGTTTTCGACAAGTTCAAGGAGTTCACTACGATAAGACTTTCTCACCCGTAGCGATGCTTAAGTCCGTCCGAATCATGTTAGAAATTGCCTCATTTTATGATTATGAAATCTGGCAAATGGATGTCAAAACTGCATTCCATAATGGATATCTTAAAGAAGAGTTGTATATGATGCAACTAGAAGGTTTTGTCGATCCTAAATGTGCTAACAAAGTGTGCAAGATCCAGCGATCCATCTATGGACTGGTGCAAGCATCTCAGGAGTTGGAATATACGCTTTGATGAGCTGATCAAAGCATATATGGTTTTCTACAGACTTATGGTGAAGCCTCTATTTACAAGAAAGTGAGTCGGAGTTCTGTAGCATTTCTGATATTATATGTAGACACATATCATTGATTGGAAATGATATAGAATTTCTGGATAGCATAAAAAAGGATACTTCAATAAGAATTTTTCAATGAAAGACCTTGGTGATGCTACTTATATATTGCGCATCAAGATCTATAAGGATAGATCGAGACGCTTAATAGGAATTTCACAAAGCACATACCTTGACAAGATTTTGAAGAAGTTCAAAATGGATCAGTCAAAGAAAGGGTTTTTGCCTGTGTTGCAAGGTGTGAAGTTGAGTAAGACTCAAAACCTGACCATGACAGAAGATAGAGAGAGAATGAAAGTCATTCCCTATGCCTCAGCCATAGGTTTTGTAAAGTATGCCATCCTGTGGACCAAACTTGTTGTGTGCCTTGCCATGAGTTTCGCAAGGGGGTAAAATAGTGATCCAGGAGTAGATCACTGGACAACAGTTAAAATTTTCCTTAGTTACCTAAGAGGACTAATATTTATCGATTATGGAGATAATAAAGAGTTCGTCGTAATGTGTTACATTCATGCAAGTGTTGATGTTGATTCGTATGACTCTGAGTCACAATCTGGATATATATTGTAAGTGGGAGCAATTAGCTAGAGTACCTCCATATAGAGGTTTGTAGAAATAGAAATTTGCAAAAATACATACAGATCTGAATGTGACAGACTCGTTGACTAAACTTCTCTCACAAGTAAAACATGATCACTCATTAATACTCTTTGGGTGTTAATCACATGGCGATGTGAACTAGATTATTGACTATAGTAAACTCTTTGGGTGTTGGTCACATGGCGATGTGAACTATGGGTATTAATCACGTCGCGATGTGAACTAGATTATTGACTCTAGTGCAAGTGGGAGACTGACGGAAATATTCCCTAGAGGCAATAATAAAATGGTTATTATTATATTTCTTTAATCATGATAAAGTTTTGTTATTCATGCTAGAATTGTATTGACCAGAAACTTAAATACATGTGTGGATACATAGACAAATACGGTGTCCCTAGTGAGCCTCTACTAGACTAGCTCGTTGATCAAAGATGGTTAAGGTTTCCTAACCTTAGACATGAGTTGTCATTTGATAACGGGATCACATCATTAAGAGAATGATGTGATGGACAAGACCCATCTGTTAGCTTAGCAAAATGATAGTTCAATTTTATTGCTATTGCTTTCTTCATATCAAAAACATATTCTTTCGACTATGAGATTATGTAACTCCCGATACCGAAGGAATGCCTTGTGTGCTATCAAACATCACAACATAACTGGGTGATTATAAAGATGCTCTACAGGTATCTCCGACGGTGTTTGTTGGGTTGGCATCATAGATCGAGATTAGGATTTGTCACTCTAAGTATCGGAGAGGTATCTTTGGGCCCTCCTGATAATACACATCATAAGCTTGCAAGCAAATGACTAAGGAGTTATTTACAAGGTGATGTATTACGAAACGAGTAAAGAGACTTGCCGGTAATGAGATTGAACTAGGTATGAAGATACCGACGATCGAATCTCGGGAAAGTAACATACCGATGGACAAAGGGAATACGTATGTTGTCATAATGGTTTGACAAATAAAGATCTTCGTAGAATATGTAGGAGCCAATATGGGCATCCAGGTTCCACTATTGGTTATTGACCAGAGAAGTGCCTCGGTCATGTCTACATAGTTCTCGAACTGATAGGGTCCGCACGCTTAACATCCGATGATGATATAATATTATATGAGTATGTGATTTGGTGACCGAATGTTGTTTGGAGCCCCAGATGAGATCACGGACAAGACGAGGAGTCTCAAAATGGTCGAGAGGTAAAGATTGATATATAGGATGATGGTATTCGGACACCGGAAGTGTTTTTGGGGGTACCAGGTACTTATCGGGTCACCGGAAGGGGTTCCAGGCACCCCTGCAAAAGATATGGGCCAAGAGGGGAAACACACCAGCCACCAGGGGCTGGTGCCCCCCATATGGGCCTGCCTAGGATGATAAGGAAAGGGGGGAGGGAAAGGAAAGTGTGGATTAGGATTCCCACTTCCCGCCCTCACCCTCCCTCTTTCCTTCCCCCTCGATTATATATGGCAGGGGTGGGGGGGCTTGGGAGGGACTCCAAGTAGGACTCCTCCTACTTGGGTGCTTCCTATGGCTGCTCCTTGATACATCTCCAATGTATCTATAATTTTTGATTGTTTCATGCTATTATATTATCTGTTTTGGATGTTTTATATGCATTAATATGCTATTTTATATTATTTTTGGGACTAACCTATTAACCTAGAGCCAAGTGCCAGTTTCTGTTTTTTTCCTTGTTTTTAGCTTCACAGAAAAATAATACCAAGCGGAGTCTAAACGGAATAAAATCTTCGCAATGATTTTTCTTGGACCAGAAGACACCTGTTCGACTTGGACTCCAAGTCAGAAGACCTTGGAATAGACGACAAGCCACAGGGGCACGCCCTAGGGGGCATGCCTTGTGGCCTACTCCAACACCCGCTCACCTAATTCTTCGTCCTATATATTCACATATATTCCCAAATCTCTAGAGGCATCCATGAAAACACTTCCACTGCGCCAACCTTCTGTACCCGTGAGATCCCATCAAGGGATTCGATCACGGAGGGCTTCTACATCAACTCTATTGCCATTATGAAGAAGCATGAGTAGTTTACCTCAGAACTATGGGTCCATAGCTAGTATATAGATGGCTTCTTATCTCTCTTTGATTCTCAATACCATGTACTCTTCGATGTTCTAGGAGATCTATCCGATGTAATATTATTTTGCGGTGTGTTTGTCGAGATCCAATGAATTGTAGATTTATGACCAGCTTATCTATGAATATTATTTGAATCCTCTCTAAATTCTTATATGCATGATTTGATATCTTTGTAATTCTCTTCGAATTACCGGTTTGGTTTGGCCAACTAGATTGGTTTTTCTTGCAATGGGAGAAGTGCTTAGCTTTGGGTTCAATCTTGCGGTGTCCTTTCCCAGTGACAGTAGAGGCAGCAAGGCACGTATTGTATTGTTGCCATCAAGGATAAAAATATGGGGTTTTCATCATATTGCTTGAGTTAATTCCTCTATATCATGTCATCTTACTTAATGCGTTACTCTGTTCTTCACGAACTTAATACTCTAGATGCAGGTAGGAGTCGGTCGATGTGTGGAGTAATAGCAGTAGATGCGGGATCGTTTCGGTCTACTTGACACGGACATGATGCCTATATTTCATAATCATTGCCTTAGATATCGTCATAACTTTGCGCTTTTCTATCAATTGCTCGATGGTAATTTGTTCACCTACCGTATTATTTGCTATATTGAGAGAAGCCTCTAGTGAAACCTATGGCCCCCGGGTCTATTTTCCATCATATTAGTTTCCGATCTACGTACTATTTTGCAATCTTTTACTTTTCAATCTATAAACCAAAAATACCAAAAATATTTACTTTATCGTTTGTTTAGTTTATTCTATCTCTATCAGATATCACTTTTGCAAATAACCATGAAGGGATTGACAACCCCTTTATCGTGTTGAGTGCAAGTTGTTTGATTGTTTATGCAGGTATTAGGTGATTTGTGTGTTGTCTCCTACTGGATTGATACCTTGGTTCTCAAACTAAGCGAAATACTTATCTCTACTTTGCTTCATCACCCTTTCCTCTTCAAGGGAAAAACCAAAGCAAGCTCAAGAAGTAGCACTCCTCCCTCCCTCCCATCTATATATATGTGGGAGGGGGCGCCTAGCACACACCAGACATTTGCCTAGCCATTTGGGGCGCCCCCCTCCACCGTTTACAACCCGGTCATATTTTTGTAGTGCTTAGGCAAAGCCCTACGGAGATCACTTACCCATCACCGTCACCACGCCGTCGTGCTGCCGGAACTCATCTACTACCTCACCGTCTTGCTGGATCAAGAAGTCGGAGGATGTCACCGAGTTGAATGTGTGCTGAACGCGGAGGTGCCGTACGTTCGGTACTAGATCAGTTGGATCGCAGAGAAAGTTCGACTACATCAACCGCGTTGTGAAACGCTTCCGCTTACGGTATATGAGGGTACCTAGACACACTCTCCCCCTCATTGCTATGCATCTCCATGGATAGATCATTGCGTGTGAGTAGAATTTTTTTTGTTTTCCATGGAACATTTCCCAACACATTGAATACAATTGAAACTTAATTCATTGCATTAATAGAGGCGAGTAAAGAGCTATTGTGGATGAAATGGTGGGCTTGTGAGCTTGGTTTTATGTGTTGTTATGTGACAACCAGAGTGCCATTCACTTGAGTAAGAATGCAAACTTTCATTCAAGGCTTAAGCATACTGAAGTCCACTATCATTGTATTCAAGATGTGTTATATTCCAAGAAAATGCAACTTGAGATGGTTCACACTGATGACAATGTTGTTGATAAGTTGACCAAGGTGGTGACAATTCGCTAGCATGGCTGCCAGAGATAGTGAGACCCTCCTTGATGTCGGGATGGGGAGTTTTTTAGGATAAGTCCATCCACATGAAGGTGTGGCAGCCCAACATCACCCCATAAGTCCAACACATGTCAGCCGTTGATCATTGTTGCATCCAGCAATTGTGAGGGCTTCCTAGTGAAGGGAGTAGAGAAGAAAACCCAAGGAACTTCACCCCTGCTGCTGGTGGCTGTCATTTTTGAGAGCGTGAGGGAAGACACAAGAGAGAAACACAACATGTGAGAGAGAGGAAGAAGAAGTAGAGGTTTTGTCCAGATTTGTTGCATCTAACTAGATAGTGTTCAAGATGGTGATTGGAGGCTCAAACGTGCTTGGATTGGTAGATCTGTTCCTTACTTTCATTACGTCAATCTGGCTAGCTAACTTGAGAATAGGGTCAGTGGAGCATCAGATTTGAAAGTGGTTTTGTCAGCTCGGACAACTTCAGTGTCAGAACGGAGTAGTTTTTTGGAAACAAATAGTTTGGGTAGGAGAACCATGTCCGATTGAGCTGGAATTTTGCGGGCATTTCAGGAACTCGTGTGTCAACTTGTGTGCCAAATTTGGTGTTGTTTGGTCCAGCAACTTAAGAGCAGTTTTCAAAACACTCAAGGGGACAGAAGCATGTGTAAGCTCTGCTTTGTTGAAATCTTGCCTCTTGTGGTTGTTGTTGCCGGTTGGCAATGCAGAGAGTGCGTTATAAATCTCCCTAGAGGTTCTATATAAGAATTTTTTTCCTCATCCTTCTCATAGTGAATTTGTGTGGCCCATTTGGTCCACCACTGTTGTTTTTTACTCCTCAAATTGAGGAGGTTTTTCCATGTTAAATTATGTGTCACATGTGCATGTTTTTTCTATTATTGCGCTTCTTCCCTGTTGATTGAACATGTCCTCAAAGTTTACCAATGGTGGAGGGGGTTGTTTAATGTGCATATTTGCCATGTCAATGAATTTGTGTAGCGCATTATTGCCGTCCAACCCCAACAAATAGACCAACGAGGAAGATTGAAAGGCCATGGAAATGAGCTTTGATGGGATGTAATATGGAGGCATGGTTGTAATGTCTCGTTGGCTCCTGTGTAAAGTTCAGTCCCACTTTCTTTCAAGGTGACAAATAGGATACTGTATGTGCAAATCTTTTCTCAACTTGGGAGTTTTGCACTTTTACCATGGATCTATTTTTTTAACATTTTTTCTCCTCAAACCATGTGTCCAAATCACAAACCATTTTAATTGTTGAATTTTTCCTATTGCCATATTTGAAATTAGATGCCATTTTAAAAGATTCGGACAAACTCTCCCCCCCCCCAAAAAAAACAAAGAAGAAAACTGAAAAAAGGAACCCAATAAAAACTGGAAACCGGAAGCACAATTGTGCTTTTCACATTTTTAAAGCACACATATGCTTTTACTTTTCTAGGAAGCACAATTGTGTCTCCTGAAAGCACAACCGTGTTTTCACGGGAGGCACAACTATGTTGTTTTTTTACTTTTTGAGAAGCACAACTTTGCTTTTCAATTTTTTAAAAACACAATGTGTTTCACGTCGAAGCACAACTATTCTTTTTCATACGATGTGCTTCATGAGAAGAAAAATAAAAAGTAAAAGAAACCATGAAAACCTATGAAAAATCAAGCAAAATCTAAAAACTCGCAAAAAGCTAAAAAACCCAAAACAAGGCCAGAAAAAAGAAATCATGTGGGTGCTCCCAGCGCATGACATGTGGCAGCATTGGTGAGCACCACGTGGTGCACTGGGCCCTCCACACACTGCCCGTTGGGATCCCCACGAAGGAGCACCCTGCAACTAGTCGCTCCGAAGATACATGGGAGACTACATTCCATTGCATTTATCAATAAAATAGATCTCCAAAAATAATTATCAACACAATATGATAAACCATTTGGTAGAAGTGTTACTAAGAAAAACAATATGAAATTTTTTCTTCTGAAATGAATAAAATCAGAGGACTTCTTCTATGATTTTTTGATTTTTTTTGCACAAATATTAAAGCAAGTCAATGGTTCTAATCAGAGGAGTTAATCCACCAGCCTAGTTTAAGGAGAGTGTAATTTCTCTCTCTTTGTAATCCATGTCCATGGTCTTGTGTTTAGCCCGCGCCTGGTTAGCTGCTCATAAATCCTTTGTCAAAACTACCATCTTGTGCATTGTGCTCGCTTGCTTGGATCCTCGTATGCACGATATGGCACCATCCTCACATCTTCCAGCGGTGGCATGATAGCCCTCATGGAGTGACGCTCTCTGACACCACATTTTGTGGATCTATCAAGTGGATGAAGTATCCCTCTCGCTCCCATCCATGTCAGGGAGGCGCAGCCTGGCTGGCAACACTCTGCAACATTGGCACCTCGTAAGGCATCTAATGAATTCCAATTCACAACAATGAAGGGCTTGTACCACGAATCCATCGTTGATGACCATCAATGAGAACTATGTCACACAGGGATTACCAATGAATACAATGTTAACGAGTTACTTGGCAAGCGACACTATTAGTGGTAACATATTAGCATAGATCTTCCGAGCTTTGCCTCTTATACTTATGCTTGTCGGTACCATGTCTATACAAATATATACCACTGATTAGAAGACTCTCCACTACTGATGGGTTGTCAATGATGCACCGATACCTCCTTTTATTGATCCGGTATTGGAACACAAAAGAGTATCCCGCACCTATTTCTCCAGAGGTGACATGGGTTATCAAACCCATGAGAGGAAGATTCCATTGAAGCAATGGTATCTAGCAAGTTGACCAAATCAGCAAACAAATAGTGATTCAAACACTTATAATAAAAGGAGGTACGGGTATGAGGTCTTAATGTGTACAACCTTGTATTTGCGCTGGGATTAAATAGGATATTATTTTGTGTGCTGGAAGTCACCCATGGAGATGTGCTTCTTATGGATCGAAGTGGGGGATGCATCCAAATAACATCTTGACCGGCACGAGTCCTGCATGAAGAATCACTTGTCCTACCACAGGCCCTATCCGTTGTGCCTCGATAATTAAGATAATGAAATCAGACAGGAGCTTTGGGCGTTTAATGAATACACCTCATTTATCCCCAAGGATATGATCCATGTTACCCTACTAAACCCTACTATCACAATTGTTCGGTATAACACTTCATGGTTAACATGCTCCTAGCCTCACCGGTGCTCGATCTCCATGATCCTGGGTACCTGCAGCGATGAAAATCACGGAAAAGACAAGAGACATCTTCACAAAACAATTTTATTTCAAGCTTACGAGAAATTATGTCAAAGTCTTCCATTGACCCCCTCAACAAATACCCTCGGTTGTAAGGCTCATGCCTCAACCCATGCCTTACTGAACTACTCACACATGGAGATCAGATCGCGAGAAGAAAACATTGGAGAACACATCTTGAGATTGATTGATTGCAATATATCTTACAATGGATGCCTTGTTCGATGCATGTCAAAGTCTTCCATTGACCCTCTCTCTCTCTCTCTCTCTCTCTCTCTCTCGCTTTCTCTCACTCTCGTGATGAGAAATCTGTTCTTTTCCCCTGCAACATTTTTCAGAGGTATGCATGTGTAGTTATCGATGTTTTCTTTTCCGTATATGGTTATAGTGGGGTGTATTTGCAATCCGGATCGCCACCGGTATGAAAAAAACGAATCTCGCGCTATAAATTATAAGTTCGCTTCCATAACAATATTTTCAAAATATTTAACAGGTAAAATTAACATCATATTTAGATTCCACACATTTTTCTAATAAAATTTCATATATAATATGTTAAAATCGAAGTTACGGTTTAGAAGATACAGATAATTTAGAAAATCATTTGGTTTGACTTAAATATATTCCAAAATAATATTTAAATATACTTAACAGGTAAAAATAATCTCATATTCATATTCTACATATTTTTCTAATCAAATTTCATATATAACATGTTCAAATCGCAGTTACGGTTTAAAAGATACGGATGAGTATTTGCTTGACTTAAACATGATCCGCGCATGAGTTACCTAAAACATCAGGGGGGGGGGTTTCGAAAAATGTAAAATAACGGTTCGGGTGTGACTTAAATCCGGAAAGCGGGTTGATTTCAAGAAAAGACAGGGACTTTTGTGTAAAATACGAAAATAACGATTCGTTTTAACTTAAAACAGAAATGCGGGTTGAATTCTCTGAAATAGAGGGACTTTTCTGAAAAATACCATGACGGACGAAAGAAACCCAATTTGCTTTATTATTAGGCAAAGATATAGGTGCGAATATCTCATTTTAATTGAAATATCTCCGTTTAAACAATGGTGAAATGAGTGTAAAATATCACTCATCGACTCTCCCAAGCTCAAACTTGATCGTCTTCGAGCAACATAAAGATAAATCCGAATCATACGGAACTCAGTTGTTTAATGCGAAATAATGAGAAGGTTTTGGTTCACTTACGATTGGTACGTCTAGGTAACCCTCCGCCTCTTGACCTGAAAACTTAGCACAACTATAGTGATGGCATTGTTATAGTTCAAGTGTTAGTGAAGCAAAGATAATCAACATAAAGTTTTTGATCTACTAGATAAAACAACTTTGTAACACTCTATTCTATTCATTATAGACAACAGTTGCTTGCGGGGAATGCACGTACGAGTTTTCTTTTGATAAAGCCATAAAAACATAAGTTAGGGAGTGAGAAGCATGTAGTAAAATATGATGCTCTAGAACTCACAAGCACACCCAAAATTATTTCCTCCTCAAGGCTCTCAAGCATTTTATTTTGATCATTGTTTGATGGAACTTTGATTGTCACATGAAGGGAATATGCCAACTAAGTGATCATGCATAGGTTTTCTCTGTGGCTTAGTGCTTGGAAACTATGGACCTTAGCAATATGTCTCTTCCGAGCTCTTTTGATTAGTTTCCTTTATTTACCACATACACACCCATTCAAGAGAAAGCCGACTAATATGCATTGCTTGGGCATGATAAAATTCTGAATTATTTACACATAATTGATATACAAATTTCCCACATTTTCCTATTTTTTCAGATTTTTTGGAGTTGCAGAAGTATAGTCATTGTTCGAATTACCACAGACTGTTATGTTTTTGATAGATTTTGTCTTCATTGTGTTGTTCGCTTGTTTTGCTGAATCTATGGATTGTATTGGGGGGTATAAGCCATGGTGAAGTAAGAATACAGTAGGTATAATGCAATAATAAAATATGAATGGTTTTACAACAGTGCTTAAATTAGTGATATGCTTTATTACACTAACAGATCTCACGAAGGTTTTTGTTGAGTTTTGTGTGCTCAAGTTTTCAAGTTTTGAGTAAGATCACGATGGATGAAGGAATAAGTAGTGGCAAGAGCCTAAGCTTGGGGATGCCGAGGCACCCCAAGGTAATATTGAAGGACTCCCAAGCAACTAAGCCTGGGGATGCCCTGGAAGGCATCCCCTCTTTCTTCTAGCGACAATCAGTAAATTTTACTTGGAGCTATATTTTTATTCATCACATGATATGAGTTTTACTTGGAGCATCGTGTATTATATGACTCTTTGCTTTGTTTGATTTTTAGTTTGTCACAATCATCTTTGCTGAACACACCTATTTGAGAGAGGCACAGATTTATGATGATTTATTAAAATAACCTATGTGCTTCACTAAAATCTTTTGAGCTAGGCAGTTGCTCTAGTGCTTCACTTATATCTTTTTGAGCACGAGAGTGATAAAATTTTAAACAAATATTTGCACTCTCATGCTTCACTTATATAATTCCGAGAGTTGTTAATAGTAGTGGTAATTTGCACCAATATATGAATTTGGTCCCAATATGATGAATGTTCAAGATGGATATAATAAAAACTTTCATATAGATCATTGAAGATGATGAGTTTGATTCCTTGCAATAGTTTTGTGAGATGGAGATGATAATATATGAGTTATCACAGTGAGTAATTGTGGTTTAGTAAGAATAATGCTGTTAAGTTTTATGATTCCCTATACATGCACGTAAAGTCAATAGTTATGCAACAAAGTTATATCCTACTTATGGTGCGTTATTTAGTATTAGTTATGTTCAATGCATGTTTATAACCGTTTTTGTTTTTTGGTTGGTCGCTTCTCAATCTATTTGCTAGCCTCCATTTGTACTTAGCGGGATTGCTGCTTGTGCATCCAAATCCCTTAAACCTAAAGTTGTGCCAAACGAGTCCACCATACCTACCTATATGCGGTATTTACGTGCCGTTCTAAGTAAATTTGTACGTGTCAACTCTAATTTTTCAAAGTAATTTTCCGTTTTGTGTGCCTGTACCGCTCATGGAGCGGCAGGGGGTAGCCAATATTTCCCATGATAGGTGGATTATTCTCATGATGGGTGTTTATTCACTTGTCATTGCACGAGAAAGTGGCAAGTAATAGGGATGCCCAGTCCCGAAATGTATCAAAATGATGATGACAATAATAATAATAAATTCCTTGAAAATTATTGGTATGGAGGGCCCCCGTGGATATGGCTAGCCATGAATTCTGAAAGAATGGTGGAAAGGAAATGAAATTTATTTTCTGTTTCGGAACCGCCTATAATGTGTCTAGCAAGGAAGATATTAGGAACTCTCGGTCGTGTCGTTGACAGGAAAAGCATGCCTCTCAAAATAATTTTTAACTCTCTATTTTAAATCTTGAGCTTTGGCACCTCTACAAATCTCTGCTTCCCTCTGCGAAGGGCCTATCTATTTATGTTATGCAATTTTTATTTCTATTTGTGTCTTCACCTTCTCTTACAAGCACCAACCGAAGAACACTATTGCCATACTTGTGCATCGTGTGTAGCTAATATTGAGTGTGTTTCATGACTGGCTCAATGACCGAGCATAATGGGCTAGGGATAACTTTCTTTAGCACTGATATTTTGAAAGACATGGTTGCTTAGTATGCTTGAGTATTTATGTTTTCATGTCAAACTATAGGTTATGTCTTTGAATTATTCGAATTTCAATATTCATGCCACAAAAAGAAAGATTACATGATGAATATGATAGGTAGCATTCCACATCAAAAAAAATTATTTTTATCATTTACCTAATCGAGGGCGAGAAGTAATTTCAATATAGATGCTTGTGAAGATGTGGATGGATAGCTAATGAAAGATGCTGTAGATGGTCTAGATGATGCACATGATGATGAACTTGTAAGTGTGCATGACAAAGAAAATCATGTTATTGAAGTAGGCAAATCGTTCCCAATCATGAAGGAGTTTAGGATGTGTTTCAAGACTTATGCAGTCAAACATGAGATTGATGCCAAGACTATGTGGACTGATAGAAAGAAATTTTATGCAAGGTGCAGAGGTTTAGATGGAAGCGTCAGGCCTTGCGAGTGGTACATATCTGCTAGAATTCACCCTGATGGAAGTACCATTAGGGTTAATCTAATCCCAAATCCACATACTTGTCTAATAAGTTCACAGAGAGTATCAGCCATGACATCACAACTTTGGATTGCAGAAAAGATCACTCCAATTTTATCCAAGAAACCAAACACTACAATAAAGAAACTTAAAGTGGACTTGGAAAAGCAGTACCCCATTAAGGTGAAGTATACCACAGTGTGGAAAGCAAAACAGAGGGCAATAAAAGAATTATATGGTGATTGGCAAATACTTTTAGGATGCTTTATAACTTCAAAGCAGAGGTGGAAAAGAGGTCACTTGGCAGTGTTGTGGACATAGATACTGAGGAAACAGAGGATGGTAGAATTCTTTTTTCCAAGTTCTTTATGGCTTTAAAGCCTTGCATAGATGGCTTGAAAGCAGGGTGTCATCCATATTTGAGCATAGACTCATCTTTTTTGTCAAGCAAATGGAATGGTCAATTGGCAGCATGCAATGCTTTAGATGGACACAACTGGATGTTCCCTGTTGCTATTGGTTTGTTTCGGTCAGAGACAGAGGTTTCATGGACATGGTTCATGATGCAGTTGAAAAGATGCATGGGGCCAGTGTCACCCCTGGCAGTACACACATATGCATGTAAAGGGCTAGAAAATGCAGTGAAGAATGTTTTTCCTCATTGTGAGCAGAGGGAGTGCTTCGGCCATATGTGGATGAATTTGATAAAAAATCAGAGGGGAAGAATTTGGGAGAATGTGGCCAGCAGCAAGATCTTACACAAAACAAACACATTCATATCATCTTGATAAGATAAAAGCAGCATGCAGTGAGTTTGGTCCATGGTTGAACACCTATCATTCTCTATTGTGGTACAGGTCAGGATTTAACATTGCCATCAAGTGTGATCGTATCAACAATAACTTGGCAGAAAGTTTTAACAACAAGATAAAGCAGTTAAAGAACTTTCCTGTGCATGAAATGGTTGACCAAATCAGGATCATGATCATGCGCATGTGGGAATTGAGAAGAAAGATTGGTGATTGTCTGCAAGGGGATAAGCTTCCTACAGTGGTATAACATGCGGTGAACAGGAGCAGAAATCTTACACATTTGTGTGTGGAAAAATCTTCATTGTGGGGTGCTGAAGTTCGAGATACCAAGACTGGAAGGAGGCATGTTGTTAACATTTAGTTGCATGACTGCACTTGCCTCGAGTGGCAACACACCGGGAAACCATGTGACCATGCCATTATCCCAACCCAAGATAAACATGCACCCATATTTACATGAATATTACTCAGTGGCAAGATTCAAGGCTGCATATGCAACTCCAATTCCAGCACTTAGAGATCAGTCTCAGTGACCTGAAGTGGAAATGGAATATTACATGTGTCGTCCCCTAACAAAAAGAAAGGCTGGTAGGCCTACAGAGAGTAGATTCAAGGCATGGTTTGAGAAAGGTGGGAGTAGAAAAAAGGGGAAGTGGAAGAAGGATGCAAAGCCAAAAAGGTCCCAAAAAGGTAACAAAAATAGATGCAAGCTGTGCTAGGAACGTGATCACCGAAAAGGATCTCCAAAATGTCGTTACACTCCTGAAAGGCCAAAGTATGTTTACATTTGTGTTTTTTATTTGGGTGTTGTTTCTAATTACATGAAAAATTACAAGCTTTGTTTTCCAGGAGGAAGTGTGGAGGTCAACCCCTTGTTGTTGAAGATTGCTGGGAAATTAAAAAGGCAAGAATCAATGGCTGTCGAAAAAAGAGAAATTTTGGTGATGAACTAGAGTTGGATGATGATGCAGTGCAAAATGAGCAAGAGTTGGATGATGTTGTGATGCAAAATGATCAAGATTTGGGAGGTGTTGTGCAAAATGAGGCAGTCTTTGATCTTGTGATGCATCATGAGCAACATTTGGATGATGATGTGGTGCAGAATGTGGTGCAAACTGAAGCCGTTGTGGCAGATGTTCTGCAAACTAAAGCTGTTGCGGTAGATGTTCCGCAAACTAAGCCTATATTGCAAGTTGTATTACCAATTGAAGCTATTGGATTTGATGTAGATGTTGTGGTGCCAACTGAAGCTGTCCCAGCTAGTCCAGTTAAGAAAACCAAGACTTTGAGTGAACTAGGTGTGGTAGGATCAAAAAGTGGTAAGAAGAAGAAATCGAGCGGTAAGAAGACGAACTGAAAACTTCTTTTGTCAAACTTGTCTAATTGTGATGTGTGTTGTAGAATAACAAACTTGCTTGAATTTTTGTAAAATGGTATTTGTGTAATGCTATTCAAATTCTGGTCGAATTTTAAATTTGAACCAAAATTCAAGTTTGACCCAAAATGCAAATTTGAAATTGTTTAGTATGTGGTATTGATGTTAGAATGCTTTCTTAAATATTAGTCATATATATGCATGTTAAGCGATCAATCCGAGCACTTATTGTTGATGTGAAATACCCCATTCGTAAGCATATTTTTTCGACCTTCTCTATATGGGCCAAAAATCAAAACTTGACATCTAGTGTGCAAATATAGGGTCCATGTGAAGGAAATATGCTCTAGAGGCAATAATAAAGTTATTATTTATTTCCTTATACCATGATAAATGTTTATTATTCATGTTAGAATTGTATTAACCGGAAACATAATACATGTGTGAATACATAGACAAACAGAGTGTCACTAGTATGCCTCTACTTGACTAGCTCGTTAATCAAAGATGGTTATGTTTCCTAACCATGAACAAAAGAGTTGTTATTTGATTAACGAGGTCACATCATTAGTTGAATGATCTGATTGACATGACCCATTCCATTAGCTTAGCACCCGATCGTTTAGTATGTTGCTATTGCTTTCTTCATGACTTATACATGTTCCTATGACTATGAGATTATGCAACTCCCGTTTACCGGAGGAACACTTTGGGTACTACCAAACGTCACAACGTAACTGGGTGATTATAAAGGAGTACTATAGGTGTCTCCAAAGGTAGATGTTGGGTTGGCGTATTTCAAGATTAGGATTTGTCACTCCGATTGTCGGAGAGGTATCTCTGGGCCCTCTCGGTAATGCACATCACTTAAAGCCTTGCAAGCATTGCAACTAATGAGTTAGTTGCGGGATGTTGTATTATGGAACGAGTAAAGAGACTTGCCGGTAACGAGATTGAACTAGGTATTGGATACCGACGATCGAATCCCGGGCAAGTAACATACCGATGACAAAGCGAACAACGTATGTTGTTATGCGGTCTGACCGATAAAGATCTTCGTAGAATATGTAGGAGCCAATATGGGCATCCAGGTCCCGCTATTGGTTATTGACCGGAGACGTGTCTCGGTCATGTCGACATTGTTCTCGAACCGTAGGGTCCGCACGCTTAAGGTTTCGATGACAGTTATATTATGAGTTTATGAGTTTTGATGTACCGAAGGTTGTTCGGAGTCCCGGATGTGATCACGGACATGACGAGGAGTCTCGAAATGGTCGAGACATAAAGATTGATATATTGGAAGCCTATATTTGGATATCGGAAGTGTTCCGGGTGAAATCAGGATTTTGCCGGATTACCGGGAGGTTACCGGAACCCCCCGGGAGCCATATGGGCCTTCATGGGCCTTAGTGGAAAGGAGAAAAGGGGCAGCCCATAGGTGGCCGCGCGCTCCCGTTCCCTTAGTCCTATTAGGACTAGGTGAAGGGGCTGGCCCCCCTCTCTCTCTTTCCCCCTTTGGGAAACCTAGTCCAACTAGGATTGGGGGGGGAGTCCTACTCCCGGTGGGAGTAGGACTCCTCCTGCGCCCTCTCCCTGGCCGGCGCACCCCTCCCCCTTGGCTCCTTTATATACAGGGGCAGGGGGCACCTCTAGACACACAAGTTGATCATTGAGATCGTTCCTTAGCCATGTGCGGTGCCCCCTACCACCATATTCCACCTCGATCATATCGTTGTAGTGCTTAGGCGAAGCCCTGCGTCGGTAGAACATCAAGATCGTCACCACGCCGTCGTGCCAACGGAACTCCTCCCCGAAGCTTTGCTGGATCAGAGCCCGGGGATCGTCATCGAGCTGAACGTGTGCTAAGAACTCGGAGGTGCCGGAGTAACGGTGCTTGGATCGGTCGGATCGGGAAGAAGACGTACGACTACTTGCTCTACGTTGTGTCAACGCTTCCGTTGCGATCTACAAGGGTACGTAGATCAGACTCTCCCCCTCGTTGCTATGCATCACCATGATCTTGCGTGTGCGTAGGAATTTTTTTGAAATTACTACGTTCCCTAACAGTGGCATCCGAGCCTAGGTTTTATGGTTTGATGTTATTTGCACGAGTAGAACACAAGTGAGTTGTGGGCGATACAAGTCATACTACCTACCAGCATGTCATACTTTGGTTCAGCGGTATTGTTGGACGAGACGACTCGGACCAACATTACACGTACGCTTATGCGAGACCGGTTCCCTCGACGTGCTTTGCACATAGATGGCTTGCGGGTGACTGTCTCTCCAACTTTAGTTGAACCTAGTGTGGCTACGCCCGGTCCTTGAGAAGGTTAAAACGGAGTCTATTTGACAACCTATCATTGTGGTTTTGATGCGTAGGTGAGATTGGTTCTTGCTTAAGCCCGTAGCAGCCACGTAAAACTTGCAACAACAAAGTAGAGGACGTCTAACTTGTTTTTGCAGGGCATGTTGTGATGTGATATGGTCAAGGCATGATGCTAAATTTTATTGTATGAGATGATCATGTTTTTGTAACCGAGTTATCGGCAACTTGCAGGAGCCATATGGTTGTCGCTTTATTGTATGCAATGCAATCGCGATGTAATGCTTTACTTTATTACTAAGCGGTAGTGATAGTCGTGGAAGCATAAGATTGGCGAGACGACAACGATGCTACGATGGAGATCAAGGTGTCGCGCCGGTGACGATGGTGATCATGACGGTGCTTCGGAGATGGAGATCACAAGCACAAGATGATGATGGCCATATCATATCACTTATATTGATTGCATGCGATGTTTATCTTTTTGTGCATCTTATCTTGCTTTGATTGACGGTAGCATTATAAGATGATCTCTCACTAAATTATCAAGAAGTGTTCTCCCTGAGTATGCACCGTTGCCAAAGTTCGTCGTGCCCAGACACCACGTGATGATCGGGTGTGATAAGCTCTACGTCCATCTACAACGGGTGCAAGCCAGTTTTGCACACGCAGAATACTCAGGTTAAACTTGACGAGCCTAGCATATGCAGATATGGCCTCGGAACACAGAGACCGAAAGGTCGAGCGTGAATCATATAGTAGATATGATCAACATAACGATGTTCACCATTGAAAACTACTCCATCTCACGTGATGATTGGTTATGGTTTAGTTGATTTGGATCACGTAATCACTTAGAGGATTAGAGGGATGTCTATCTAAGTGGGAGTTCTTAAGTAATATGATTAAATTGAACTTAAATTTATCATGAACTTAGTTCTGGTAGTATTTTGCAAATTATGTTGTAGATCAATAGCTCACGTTGTTGCTTCCCTGTGTTTATTTTGATATGTTCCTAGAGAAATTGTGTTGAAAGATGTTAGTAGCAATGATGCGGATTGGATCCGTGATCTGAGGTTTATCCTCATTGCTGCACAGAAGAATTATGTCCTTGATGCACCGCTAGGTGACAGACCTATTGCAAGAGCAGATACAGACGTTATGAACGTTTGGCTAGCTCAATATGATGACTACTTGATAGTTTAGTGCACCATGCTTAATGGCTTAGAATCGGGACTTCAAAGACGTTTTGAACGTCATGGACCATATGAGATGTTCCAGGAGTTGAAGTTAATATTTCAAGCAAATACCTGAGTTGAGAGATATGAAGTCTCCAACAAGTTCTATAGCTAAAAGATGGAGGAGAATCGCTCAACTAGTGAGCATGTGCTCAGATTGACTGGGTACTACAATTGCTTCAATCAAGTGGGAGTTAATCTTCTAGATAAGATAGTGATTGACAGAATTCTCTAGTCACCATCACCAAGTTAGTAGAACTTCGTGATGAACTATAATATGCAAGGGATAACGGAAACAACACCCAAGCTCTTCATGATGCTGAAATCAACGAAGGTAGAAATCAAGAAAAACATCAAGTGTTGATGGTTGACAAGACCACTAGTTTCAAGAAAAAGGGCAAAGGGAAGAAGGGGAACTTCAAGAAGAACGGCAAGCAAGTTGCTGCTCAAGTGAAGAAGTCCAAGTCTAGTCCTAAGCCTGAGACTAAGTGTTTCTACTTCAAAGGGACTGATCACTGGAAGCGGAACCACCCCAAGTGATTGGCGGATAAGAAGGATGGCAAAGTGAACAAAAGTATATTTGATATACATGTTATTGATGTGTGCTTTACTAGTGTTTATAGCAACCCCTCAGTATTTGATATTGGTTCAGTTGCTAAGAGTAGTAACTCGAAACAGGAGTTGCAGAATAAACAGAGACTAGTTAATTGTGAAGTGATGATGTGTGTTGGAAGTAGTTCCAAGATTGATATGATCATCATCGCACACTCCCCTATACTTTCGGGATTAGTGTTGAACTTAAATAAGTGTTATTTGGTTTTTGCGTTGAGCATGAATATGATTTGATCATGTTTATTGCAATACGGTTATTCATTAAAGTCAGAGAATAATTGTTGTTCTGTTTACATGAATAAAACCTTCGATGGTCATACACCCAATGAAACAAGTTCGTTGGATCTCGATCGTAGTGATACACATAATCATAATATTGAAACCAAAAGATGCAAAGTTAATAATGATAGTGCAACTTATTTGTGGCACTGCCGTTTAGGCCATATTGGTGTAAAGCGCATGAAGAAACTCCATGCTGATGGGATTTTGGAATCACTTGATTATGAATCACTTGATGCTTGCGAACCATGCCTCATGGGAAAGATGACTAAGACTCCGTTCTCCGGAGCGAGCAACTGACTTATTGGAAATAATACATACTGATGTATGCGGTCCGATGAGTGTTTAGGCTCACGGCAAGTATCGTTATTTTCTGAACTTCACAGATTTGAGCAGATATGGGTATATCTACTTGATGAAACATAAGTCTGAAACATTTGAAAAGTTCAAAGAATTTCAGAGTGAAGTGGAAAATCATCGTGACAAGAAAATAAAGTTTCTATGATCTGATCGCAGAGACAAATATTTGAGTTACGAGTTTGGTCTTCAATTAAAACAATGTGGAATAGTTTCACAAACTCATGCCACCTGGAACACCACAGCATAATGGTGTGTCCGAATGTCATAACCGTACTTTATTAGATATGGTGCGATCTATGATGTCTCTTACCAATCTACCACTATCGTTTTGGGGATATGCATTGGAGACAGCCGCATTCACGTAAAATAGGGCACCATCTAAGTCCGTTGAGACGACACAATCTGAACTGTGGTTTGGCAAGAAACCAAAGTTGTCGTTTCTTAAAGTTTGGGGTTATGATGCTTATATGAAAAAGTTTCATCCTAATAAGCTCAAACCCAAATCGGAGAAATATGTCTTCATAGGATACCCAAAGGAGACTGTTGGGTACACCTTCTATCACAAATCCGAAGGCAAGACTTTTGTTGCTAAATTCGGAGTTTTTCTAGAGAAGGAGTTTCTCTCGAAAGAAGTGAGTGGGAGGAAAGTAGAACTTGATGAGGTAACTGTACCTGCTCCCTTATTGGAAAGTAGTTCATCACAGAATTCTGTTCCTATGACTACTACACCAATTAGTGAGGAAGCTAATGATGATGATCATGTAACTTCAGATCAAGTTACTACCAAATCTCATAGGTAAACCAGAGTGAGATCCGCACCAGAGTGGTACGGTAATCCTGTTCTGGAGGTCATGTTACTTGACCATGACGAACCTACGAACTATGAGGAAGCGATGATGAGCCCAGATTCCGCGAAATGGTTTGAGGCCATGAAATCTGAGATATGATCCATGTATGAGAACAAAGTTTGGACTTTGGTTGACTTGCCCGATGATCGGCAAGCAATTGAGAATAAATAGATCTTCAAGAGGAAGACGGACGCTGATAGTAGTGTTACTATCTACAAAGCTAGAATTGTCGCAAAAGGTTTTCGACAAGTTCAAGGTGTTGACTACGATGAGAGCTTCTCACTCGTATCTATGCTTGAGTCTGTCCGAATCATGTTAGTAATTGCCGCATTTTATGAAATCTGGCAAATGGATAAACAAAACTGCATTCCTTAATGGATTTATTAAAGAAGAGTTGTATATGATGCAACAGAAGGTTTTGTCAATTCGAAAGGTGCTAACAAAATGTGCAAGCTCCAGCGATCCATCTGTGGACTGGTGCAAGCATCTCGGAGTTGGAATATACGCTTTGATGAGTTGATCAAAGCATATAGTTTTATACAGACTTGCGGTGAAGCCTGTATTTACAAGAAAGTGAGTGGGAGCACTACAACATTTCTGATAACTATATGTGAATGACATATTGTTGATCGGAAATAATGTAGAATTATTCTGTAAAGCATAAAGGAGTGTTTGAAAGGAGTTTTTCAAAGAAAGACTTCGGTGAAGCTGCTTACATATTGAGCTTCAAGATCTATAGAGATAGATCAAGATGACTGATAAGTTTTTTCAATGAGTACATACCTTGACAAGATTTTGAAGTAGTTCAAAATGGAGCAGTCAAAGAAAGAGTTCTTGTCTGTATTATAAGGTGTGAAGTTGAGTAAGACTCAAAGCCCGACCACGGCAGAAGATAGAAAGAGAATGAAAGTCATTCCCTATGCCTTGGCCATAGGTTCTATAAAGTATGTCATGCTGTATACCAGATCTATTGTATACCCTGCACTGATTTGGCAAGGGAGTACAATAGTGATCTAGGAGTAGATCACTGGACAGCGGTCAGAATTATCCTTAGTGAAATAAGGATATGTTTCTCGATTATGGACATGATAAAAAGGTTCGTCGTAAAGGGTTATGCCGATGCAAGTTTTGACACTAATCTAGATGACTCTAAGTCTCGATCTAGATACATATTGAAAGTGGGAGCAATTAGCTAGAGTAGCTCCATGCAGAGCATTGTTGACATAGAAATTTGCAAAATACATGTGGATCTGAATGTGGCAGACCCGTTGACTAAGGTTCTCTCACAAGCAAAACATGATCACACCTTAGTACTCTTTGGGTGTTAATCACATAGCGATGTGAACTAGATTACTAAATCTAGTAAACCCTTTGGGTGTTGGTCACATGGCGATGTGAACTATGGGTGTTAATCACATGATGATGTGAACTATCGATGTTAATCACATGGTGATGTGATCTAGATTATTGACTCTAGTGCAAGTGGGAGACTGAAGGAAATATGCCCTAGAGGCAATAATAAAGTTATTATTTATTTCCTTATACCATGATAAATGTTTATTATTCATGCTAGAATTGTATTAACCGGAAACATAATACATGTGTGAATACATAGACAAACAGAGTGTCACAAGTATGCCTCTACTTGACTAGCTCTTTAATCAAAGATGGTTATGTTTCCTAACCATGAACAAAAGAGTTGTTATTTGATTAACGAGGTCACATCATTAGTTGAATGATCTGATTGACATGACCCATTCCATTAGCTTAGCACCCGATCGTTTAGTATGTTGCTATTGCTTTCTTCATGACTTATACATGTTCCTATGACCATGAGATTATGCAACTCCCGTTTACCGGAGGAACACTTTGGGTACTACCAAACGTCACAACGTAACTGGGTGATTATAAAGGAGTACTATAGGTGTCTCCAAAGGTAGATGTTGGGTTGGCGTATTTCGAGATTAGGATTTGTCACTCCGATTGTCGGAGAGGTATCTGTGGGCCCTCTCGGTAATGCACATCACTTAAAGCCTTGCAAGCATTGCAACTAATGAGTTAGTTGCGGGATGTTGTATTACGGAACGAGTAAAGAGACTTGCCGGTAACGAGATTGAACTAGGTATTGGATACCGACGATCGAATCTAGGGCAAGTAACATACTGATGACAAAGGGAACAACGTATGTTGTTATGCGATCTGACCGATAAAGATCTTCGCAGAATATGTAGGAGCCAATATGGGCATCCAGGTCCCGCTATTGGTTATTGACCGGAGACGTGTCTCGGTCATGTCGACATTGTTCTCGAACCGTAGGGTCCGCACGCTTAAGGTTTCGATGACAGTTATATTATGAGTTTATGAGTTTTGATGTACCGAAGGTTGTTCGGAGTCCCGGATGTGATCACGGACATGACGAGGAGTCTCGAAATGGTCGAGACATAAAGATTGATATATTGGAAGCCTATATTTGGATATCGGAAGTGTTCCGGGTGAAATCGGGATTTTACCGGATTACCGGGAGGTTACCGGAACCCCCCGGGAGCAATATGGGCCTTCATGGGCCTTAGTGGCAAGGAGAAAAGGGGCAGCCCATAGGTGGCCACGCGCTCCCCTTCCCTTAGTCCTATTAGGACTAGGAGAAGGGGCCGACCCCCCTCTCTCTCTTTCCCCCTTTGGGAAACCTAGTCCAACTAGGATTGGGGGGGGGGAGTCCTACTCCCGGTGGGAGTAGGACTCCTCCTGCGCCCTCTCCCTGGCCGGCGCACCTCTCCCCCTTGGCTCCTTTATATACAGGGGCAGGGGGCACCTCTAGACACACAAGTTGATCATTGAGATCGTTCCTTAGCCGTGTGCGGTGCCCCCTGCCACCATATTCCACCTCGATCATATCGTTGTAGTGCTTAGGCGAAGCCCTGCGTCGGTAGAACATCAAGATCGTCACCACGCCGTCGTGCTGACGGAACTCCTCCCCGAAGCTTTGCTGGATCGGAGCCCGGGGATCGTCATCGAGCTGAACGTGTGCTAAGAACTTGGAGGTGCCGGAGTAACGGTGCTTGGATCGGTCGGATCGGGAAGAAGACGTACGACTACTTCCTCTACGTTGTGTCAACGCTTCCGTTGCGATCTACAAGGGTACGTAGATCAGACTCTCCCCCTCGTTGCTATGCATCACCATGATCTTGCGTGTGCGTAGGAAATTTTTTGAAATTACTACGTTCCCTAACACCATGCCCAATATGAGATCGTTTGGATAAATTATGACATGCTTAGCCCTAAACCCTAGTTTGAATCGCATGCAACCTCGTTCATGATAGCTATGTTTTGTGAAGGGGTTTTCATGAAAATACCCATAGACCAAGTTTCTTATTTTTTCCAGCAACTCACTCACATAAAATGATGATGAGTGCAAGTTTCATATTTTTATGAATTTTTTGAATTAGTTATGCTCAACCCTAGCCCTCAAAACCCTCTCAAAACCCCTCAAACCCCATCTGAAACCCCGCACCCTTCTGCGCCGCTGGATCGCTGTTAGTGGACAGCCTGGATCAGGCGCTAGGGCTACATCACTGATCCGCGTGAGGCTCTGTGGTTGACAGTAGTCGACAACGCTGGATAACCCCCTGCCTCAACTCTGGATCGCTAGATCACTACGAGTTCAACGGTGTGGATCACGCTATGTCGCCGATCCGCGTGCTACGCTCTGATTTGCTGGATTCAGAAACAACTTTTTTTTGCAAACTGAACCGAGTGGGCTAGCCGTTGGGCTGTGGTGAAAGAAACCCACCCTTTGGACCGAACCACGCCTCCTCAAGTCTAGCCAGGCCCTAGCCAGCAGGCTACGTTGCCATGCTCGATCGCAGCCTACGCTGCATGCATGCACGGGTGGCACACGCACAGAAGAACGGGTCAGTGTGACTCCTTGACCCCCGACCGATGCACATGTGCGTGCAGCTATGAAACATCACAGCGTGGCTATTGATACGATGCAACCTTCGGTTTCCCATGCGTGTGTACACACTGTCGATGCCACCAAACGACGCTACGCCGCCTAGTCATTACTTCCACCTGGTGAAGCCAGTCAAAAAACACATTGCACCAGGGCTATTTAAGCCATACCTATCGTCTTCCTCTCCCTCCTCATCCATACCCCAACCCCATCCTCTCCCATCTCTGCCGCCGTATGCCCTTCTTCTTCCTTCTTCTCCACAAAGAAGCCACCATGCAGTACAATGTCCCGACCTACAGTTCCCCCCCATCATGCCGGAGAGCCTCTATCCCACCGGCGTCTATGTAGAGAACACCCTTAGGGTGTGGGCAATCTCAAGCTGGAGGGGCACAAGGGAGTTAACGCAGTTCTTCCTTTCGGCCGGCTACCGCCACCTCCCCCTGGCTCTCAAGTGATGTTCCATGTCGAGGAGGTCAATCACAATGGGGTTGTGGTTGCGCTCCTAGCTACCTTCACCAACCCCTTTGACGTCTTCTACCTCCTCGGGCGAGTGTTTTGGTGTGGGTGTGAGTTTGTTGCTTTCACACTACTAGGAAAAGGCTAATTAGTGGCGCACCTATTTTTGCCATTAATGGCGCACTATAGGTGCGCCACTATTACCACGCACTAGTAACAAATAGTAATGGCGCACTATAGGTGCGCCATTAATCTCATAGATAGTAATGGCGGACAATAGGTGCGCCATTATTATGCCTAGAAGTGCGCCATAACTAAGTCGTAATGGCGCACTTCTAGGCATAGTAACGGCACACTATAGGTGCGCCATCGCTATTTCAATTTTTTTTTCAAAAAAAAGAATTCATTTTTTTTCGTTTTTTCTTTAATCTCGGGTTTGAATTATTGAAACCAAATTTTTTTTGTTACTAGTGGCGCACCTAGTGCGCCACTACTAAGTTTGAATTTTTTTTTCATTTTCCCCCCTGTAGATCTTAAAAGCCCCGTATCTTTCGTTCTGTTAGGTTTTTGAGGATTCTGAAAATCTTGAACAAAGTTCCTCTAATTCAATTCGGATGTAACTTTTCGAGTAGATGATTTTTCATATAAAAAGCTTTTTAATCCGAGTTTGTATGCAAAAGTCATGCCCATTTTACTAAATTCCAAAGAGATTTGGCAAATAAAGTCGAAATTCATATTTGTAAATTTTCCCAACAACTAGATTTTTTTTGACATTTCCATCATTTTATTTTATTTTTTCTAAAACTAAGAAGGCGGTCCACGGGGGGGGGGGGGGGGGGGGATATCTGGTGCAACGGTTCTTGTGGTGCTACCGGTGCACCGAACTCAAGTTGCACATTTTAAATGTTTGAATTTTTTTGAGAAAAATGTAGCACATTCAGACAACATTAATGTAGATTTTCACATAATTTCAAGTCAAAAACCAAAACACAGCTACTAAAGCAAAAATGACAAATTCAACACTGAATAGTACATAACATAAGTTGGGCTTTACATTTGGCCCATTATCTCAAAAAATATTTTGAATTTTTATACGAAATTTTGTGACCACATACATTGGTGTTTTGTCAATGTGCTAGAATTTTTTCAGATTTTTAAAAATGATGTACGACATCCGGTGCACCAGTAGCACCACAAGTGTGGGTGCACCGGATACGTTCCCGAGGGGGGAGGGGAGGGGTGCAAAGAAAGTTAGTAATGGCGCACCACCTAACAATGCACCATTAGTAACCCTGGTTACTAATGGCGCACCTGTTACGTGGTCCGCCATTACTAGTTTTTGCACAAAAAAATTGTTAGTAGTGGCGCACCGTGGTTGTGGTGCACCATTACTAGTTTTGAAAAAAACTAAGAAAAATTGTTAGTAGAGGCGCAGAGAGTGTGTGGTGCGCCATTACTAGTTAAAACTAGTAATGACACACTATGCCCTGGTGCGTGATTACTAGTTTTGGAATAATAAAAAATTTGTTAGTAGTGGCGCACTGTGGGTGTGGTGCGCCATTAGTGATATGAACATTAATGGCGTACCTACACATGGTGCGCCGCTGCTATATAGCAGTGGCGCACCACATATGTGGTGCGCCATTAATGTTCATATTAGCTATAGCCCTTTTCCTAGTAGTGTCACCACCCACAACATCTTCACCGACTTCAACAACATATTCCCCACCAACAACGGCATGCACACCCTCCCGTACCCCGTCGACAACCAGGAATGAAGGGCGCCCGGAGGAGCGAGGTGGCGTTCGCCAAGAGGAGGAGAAGGAGAAGAACCCGTTTTGTGCCCCCGATCTATCTAGCTATCTATCTATCATATTAGTATTTTAAGTTGTAATCGTTTATGTTTGCGTGCTACTATTATTAAGTTGTAAGGCTATGCTATCTATGTAACATCCCAAATTTTCAATTTGGAATGTTATACATTAGATCATCATGCATATCATAGTTTATTTTGCAATTTGGTTGATCCTAGAAATTCTACGCAACTCAATGACCCACAGAGAGAGTTGGGGATTTCGTTATTTTCATATTTGAGTTTTCTCAAATTTTGAGAATAGAATCATTTGATTTTAATTATTTTATCGTCAATTATTTCTATTACAAAAATATGAGAGAGGGAATAAAATGACTTTCCCAAAATAAAGAAATATTTAGGATTTAATAATAAAATCAAATAAGATTTTTATTTTGGAGTTTTTCGGTGTTTTATTTGAATTTAGGAACAAGTGTGTTTTTCAAAATTGCATTTAGGGCCGAAATGTTCACCTTGTGCGGCTTGATTTTAGAAGCCCGTGAAAATTTATTTCGGAATTTTTGAAGTCCGTTTAGTTTTTCTTTTTATTTTTCTTCCGAGCGGAATAATATAAAAAAACGAACCAACTTAACGAGCCGTGTCCGACCTGGACATCGACCGGGAGGCCATTATAAGCCGAGGCCCGGCCCCGGGGGAAACCCTAAAGCGCCCTAAGCCGCCGCCGCCCTAAGAAGCCGTCGCCGCCGGATCTCACCACCGAGGTTCGTCGTGCCTAGTTTTCCATGCCGAAAAAAAGAAAAAAAATTCGGTGTTCGTCGTTTTTCTTTTTCTCGGATTAAATCCGTGATTTTTCTGATCGCGATTCCTGATCCGATTTTTGTTTTAGTATAAATTTTCGCTCGTTTATCGGAATCAGGCGATTCAAGCGCCTAGGGATTCGTCTCGAAACCCTCTATCCGTTTAAGCAACTTAAACAAGTTTTTGCTACTGTAAAATTTGCCCTAGATCCAGATTGCTAGAACGAAGTTGTTTTCTTTCGCCGTTTGATTTTCGTTGCTTCGTTCGATTTGATTTTTTTTGCGAACCGGAGTTCTTAAGTTGAACCTTCTGGTTAGATCTCTTATTTGAGTTTTACCTGTGCTTTAGATGAGTACTTATTGTATGCTTGTTTGTTTGTTTGCGATAGAGTACCCGGAGTGCGCCGCTTGTTACTTCGAATCGTTCGGTTTCGCGGATCATCAGCAAGGCAAGTAACACTTTGATCATACCTTTTCTACTACCCAGTTTTATTGCATTAGATCAATCCTCACACATTGCATGAATAGGATCTAATTAAATTGTGGGATGGGAAGTAGATGAGGTAGTACCTATTACCTGTTTATTATCAAACTTTTGGGAGTTACTTCTACGTTTGCTTATTATGCCATGCTATGCTAGTAGACGTGGATTGGGTGAGTGATATCCATGACAGATGTGAGATTGTTAATTAATGCTTTATCTAAGGTGGCAACTTAAACACACATCTGGGTGGATTGAGGCACCTGGGTATTCCAGGACTTGCCTGTTTTCTTTTGGACCGCCACTCAGGCTCAAAGGGATCATGAGACTATTCATACTAGAAACTTCCGTATGCAGCCACAAGCTATTATGGGCTCTAGCATAGTTGACTAAGTCGTGCGAACTCTTATAGTGGTAGACTAGCAGATGTAGGGGATGTAGGTGGTACGGTCTACCCGATCGTAAGGTGCTAGCGCTTCTGAAAGACTATGTCCCGGTCATCCGTCTTCTCAAACACCATGTAGTGCGAGAAACCAAACGGAGGCGATCGAGTCTTGTGGGGAAAAGTGCGCAAACCTCTGCAGAGTGTAATAAACCAATCATGGTTAGCTGTGTCCCCGGTTATGGACATCTTAAGTATCTAGTACTTGGATTATCATGTGAATCTCAACATGTTACTCTAAATTAATTTTGTTGGGTTATGTTTAATGATGATGCTTAATTGGGATTGAGAATGCTGTCAACCATTCTCAATGTTTAACAACCACCATGATAGTAATTAAATTTTATTCCTTTAAAGTAGGGAAAAATTGGCTTTACGCAAAACTGTAACCATAGAGCTTACCACCAGCCAAATATGCATATAGTATAGTTGTTTCATTCCATCACTCTCTATGTGTTACCTTGCCAGCATATTCCATGTGCTGACCCGTTTTCGGGCTGCAACGTTAATGTTGTAGACTTTCAGACGATGATTAAGGAGCTTTTAGGTCGTGGTTCTATACTCAGTGATGCCGTTGGAGTTGATGGACTCATTTATCTTCCAAGCCTTCCGCTATTATCGTTATTAGATGGCCTTAAGCCATATTTATTGTAATAAGTTCTCTTTTGAGACACTCGATGTAATAAGTGTGTGATTGCTACTCTGTTATAAATCCTTCGAGTACTGTGTGGTGACAGCATTACTGATCCAGGGATGACACCGGAGCACAGAGATCAGACTGTTTGAGGTCTGGTCGCTACAATCTATGTCATGGAACTATGGGTTGTGCTACTATTTATGAGTTATATTGTTGTTGGGTTTCATTCTACTACATATATTGTTGTTTCATGCTATTATTTGTGGGTTGCTATGGGTTGTACGTGTTTCGCCCTTGTGTGTTGCCCTGCGTTGCTATGGATTGTTGGGTTTTTATCTAGTTTTTGTTTTTTCTATCTAGTTCATATTGGTTAATTGATATATGTGCTTGATGTTTTGTCAAGTCGATCTATGTGTTACTAATACAAGGAAGATTCCACTATGGACATGCAAGTGCACTACTAGGGAAAAGCTTATAGGCAGACACTTACTAGTAGCGAGGGTTTATACCCCTCGTTACGCCTACTTACTAGTAGCGCGTGTTTTTACCCATTGCTGCTACTAAGTTGATAGTAGTAGCGCGGGTTTTTAATCCTTGCTACTAATAAGCGGTCTCTAGCGTGTCCCCCAGGACATGCCATAGTAGTAGCGAGTGGTATAAACTCGTGCTACTACTAAGTTGATAGTAGTAGCGCGGTTTTATACCCCTCGCTACTACTAAGTACGAGGTAGGTGAAGTCCCCATATCCTCGGCCGAATTCCTCCTCTCTCCCTCACTACCCTTCTCTCTCCCACTCCCCTTCTCCTCCGACCCATGATTCCCATCCTCACCCACCTCCGCCGCCAATCTCACACCTTGGCGCCTTCCCCAAATTTGGTGACCTCCTCTCCCTCGGTGTCTCCCGACGCGGACGACGACCATATCCAGGAGGAGGAGGCTGCCGCTGCCGCTACCGGGTCCGGTGAGAGCTCTGCTTCCAGCGACGTGCGCCGCCGACTCATCTCCCACCACGCGATGCGCGCATCGCGTCCTCTGTTTTGGCGCCGGGTTCACTGACTGGCTTGCGTGTTTGACGGGCTCTTTAGATTCCGGTGCGGGGGATGATGGCGAGGAGGAGGAGCGGCAGCCGAAGTAGCAGCTACAGCAGGACGCGCACGAGCACGAGCAGCTTCATCTAGGTTTCGAGCACCGGCTCCAACTTCGGCGGCCCCCAGTGAGTTCCTCCTCCTACTCCTCTCTATCTCTCTCTTCCTCATTCAAATAATTTTATCTTCTTTTGTAGCAGCAGGAGATGAGAGGTGCGGTAACGAGTTGGGTGGGGAGCTACCATCACCATGGACAACTTCATCCCCTCCAGGACAAGCAGCAGCCGTGGTTGGAGAGGACGATGACGCCCAGTAGAAGCAACCATGGATGGAATTTATTTTTTTAATTCCTAATTAGTTAGTAGTAGCACGGGGCCTGACTTGTGCTATAGCTAAGTAGTAGTAGCGCGGGTGTTAACCACGCTACTACTATCACAGGTAGTAGTAGCGATGGTTATACACGCGCTACGGCTACAAGTTAGCTGTGGCGCCGTATCAGTAGCGCGGGCGCCCGCGCTACTGATGCACCCAAAACCCGCGCTACTGCTAGGCTTTTCCCTAGTAGTGGTATATGGGTACCCAAATGTTTTTTGCAAAAAGGAAAAAAATCATATATTGGTGTGTTGCATGTGGGCATGCATGTATCTAGGCACTGGCTATTAGGGCCACCATAGCTAGTAGGTGTAGGGTGCAATTTTATTTGTGCAAATAATTATTGGATTAACTCAAATGCCCAAATAAATACTTTTGTGCTCTTAAAAATATTGGTATGAATTTTACCTCTGGCCAATATTTCCATAGCAAAACAGGAACATTTTCTTGGACCTGATCATTTCCAAAAATGATTTTTGTGCTCCTAAAAATATTGGTTTGAATTTTACCTGGCGAATTTTAACATGATCATTTCAAAAATGATTTCTGAGGCTTTCACATATCCCCATTTAATTTGGGTTTCATGGAACCGTAGACAAGCAACAAATATGTAAAGCAAAACAAAAAAGTTACAATACATACATGTGTTCATGCAGCCATTTTATGAATTGCTACATTTGGTGCACCAAGCGGGAGGCTTGTTTTCTATTTGGGCCTGGTTTTTGTCAAAATATTCATCAGCCCACGGCCCAATAACATTTTTTACCATGAACTCTACACATGCACTCTGTTATAACCGAAGAATTACTGTATTTTATGAGTTGCTACATTTCATTCATCAATTGCTTCACAGATGCACTCTGTTAACTGAGAATATCATTGAGTCCTGAATATCATTACCAGAATTCAGGCTTTGCTTCACACAAATTCAAATTCAGCTAACAAATGATCCCTGACTTACTGAAACTACTAGCTAGACACACTAACTGAAACTACCGACCCCAGACTCTGAAACTAGATTGACTCACAAACTGAAACTGTAACAATTTCTAGCGATTGATGAACACCAAGTAAAAGAAACCCATAGCAATGACACAGCAATAAAATGCTCCAGCCATCATATTTGCTTGCTGCTTCAAATTGATCAGCTGCTCTAATTGCTTGCCCATTTTCTTCAATTCACACTTCACTTCAGCACTGTCCATCTTCGGATCGGCTCTGTCCACCAAATGTGAGGCGCGTTCCACACCAAGCTGCCCCCAAAATTGAAATTGAGCTCTTGTGATGGAGCCTGCATTTTTTCACCTCTCAACGTACTCATCGAGCTACTCGAAATGTCCGCATTTCTTTAGAACCTGACAAAACAGAGTAAACATGGGTCAACGGAGGCATGAATCCTAGATCAGATCCACCGCGCAAATGAGCTCCAAAAAATAAAAAATCGGGAGAATTTAGATAAGCTGCGCGGATCTAACCTGCCCCGGCTGTGGCCTGCTCAAGCATTTGACAAACTCGCGCCCACGGTTGCCATTTTCCTCCTTCACACAAGTGAAACGCTTCAGAGGCTCCATGCGCGGGCAACCGGTGCATCTTGTCAACGGCACTGGACCATACTGCGGCCATGATTGGCGAGAGGCCGAAGTTGATCTAGACATCACTCGCCGGCGTCACTCTCCGTTGCCGAAGAAGAGGAAGAACAAGGTGGGGGGAAGGGGAAAGGGGAAGGGCAGGCAATGGGGTGTGCGCTGGCTCGGGCTCGTGGATGGCTTGGGTCAGGGCACGGGCATGCTTATGTGGATAAGTTGTGGGTCCCGCACGCATGTGAGTAAGTGGTGGGTCCCACATTCATGTGGATAACTGATGGGTCCCGCGTGTCATAACTCAAACTACTAACCCCTTGTGTTTTGCATTTCATGGTTAAACAGGGCCATGTCGCATTGGAGCTACTGTTGGCTAGAAAAACGTCGCACCAGAGGTATTTTCGTCAACTACGTCGCTGCCCATCCAATTCATCTCAAAGATGTCGCACATGAGCTATTGGCCCGTTCTATTCCGTTGTTTCGCCTTCATTGCCACATAATTGCTTACTGCATGTATAGGGTGGATATCTACAATATGATACAAAAGAATTACCAATATGCTTCAAAAGGGTAAGAACGTGAATGATATGGCCATTTTATCATCTATTTGTAGTAGCTGGATTTTTTTTCTCGATGCTCTCTAAGTAGTGTTCACAATTTTTGATTAGAACAAAATTTCTTTGCTTTTGTGGCTGATTGATTTCTTTCTGGTAAAAATAAGAGGAAGCAAACGTGTTTTTTTACATTGTATATGTTAGACGAATGAACTCCCATAATATAAATGAAATTACACAATAAAGTGTTTCATGATCGTGTACCTTATCTGCATTTTTTATTTGTATATTAGTTATGAGCAAGATCTTTTGTTTAGATAAAAAAGTAAAAAGGATAAGTGAGTACAATATTGAATTCGGACAACCATAACACGCATCCATGTGTTTGGTTCGGACATCTCACGTTTGATCGGAATCGTCAACCATTAATCCGGTGCTTAGTCTTTGTTTTATCACGGAGCAACTTCCATCCATTGTGGAGCAAATGCCAGCTCTACAATCCATCACATTTGTCTTAACAAAGGCTGGCACTAACGCTTACTTCTTGCTCGATACTTGGCTGCACCATAAACCACTAGCAGTACTGTTCCCCTGTCTACATTCTCACACTACACTGCCCCTAGCTAGGGTGGCTACCGTTTTGAATTTCGGTCTACTGCTGCTACCGAGTTGGGTTCCACTTGTCGTTGTTGCGGGACTTCCAGCCGTCACATGTCCAGATAAGCGCTTCCTCCTCGGTGGTATACATTTTTATCAACCATAGCTGCCTATGATCTAACCATGCGGGAAGATGATGTAGTCCTCTCGAGTGCCCGACAGGGTGAAGAACTTTGCATGGCTGCTCTTTCGTGGATAACTGAACTCCAAGGCTAACTTGTTGCACCAGCACATTGCTGCTGATACCATTTATACCAGATGCTGTTTTGAAGACATCTCATGCCCGCTCACTCAGCGTTCCACCGTCTCTGGAACTGCTACCTTCCTGCTACTGTCGACCCAAGGATATGGCACACAATGCTTCTGATTATTCTATGGAAGATTTGGGCTTCTCGAAATGCCATGACATCCAGTCATGAGAACCACCACAGTATTACCAGTCTCAGGCTCGCCATTTGAGATCTAATGCTATCAATTCACCCGATGAAGAAGCTGAAGAAAAGCAGGTCGCCTCCTTGTGGCGTTCGTTCCTCTTATCACGCTTACACGAGCTTATGTAATTCCCTTTTGTAATCTGTCAAACGATGGATTGCAAAACTTGAATAATATATTCAGGTAGGGGAACCCCCGGTGATTTCTCAAAAAAGAAAAAAAACATGTTGCACCTTTTTAATTTTGCCACCGAACACCACCAATAGAACAAACAACCTCATTTTCAGGTTTCAGCACTATGGATTTCTATGAAAAAGTGGTACGTTTATGATAGAGTACATTTCGCAATTCTATGGCCCTGGTTTACTCCTAATAATAGCAGTTAGTTACATATGTCTGGTGCTGAATGCATCTCCTTGCATGACGTCGGTGCTGTGTGGTTCTGCACATACAAGCCTTGCGGTGGTGCTCAATAACGCAATTCCATGGATGCTGCTGTTGGCGTTCGTATATAACCTCAAGCTCGCACTGGGTTTCTAATCCGTCACTCAGTTTTTCCCAGCCCCAAGCAAGTGTAGTTCACATCCCCCTTTAACCCTTTTACCACCAACCAATAATGGTGTCATCACACAAGTTCTTCCCGGCCGTCCTCCTCCTCCTGCTGCTGGTTGTCGCCATGGGTAAGCAACTAGGCACGTTTTATGGTTTATTATCTGCTAATATATTTCTTTCTGGTGTGTATCAAATCTATGCTCATACGAATCAATATGCATGCTACATAATGATTTATGTTTGAAAATAATGACGGGCAATCGACATTTTGTGTTCAGAGGTGGCGCCGGCGCATGCGGAGGAGGCGAGGGTGTGCGAGACAGATAGCACTCGGTTCAAGGGGATATGCATGGTTGGCACAAACTGCGCCAACATTTGCCTCACCGAGGGCTTCACCAGCGGCAAGTGCTCCGGCTTGAAGAGGAAGTGCATTTGCACCAAACCATGTTAGATGGTAATGACCGTAAATACCCATAGATCTGTTCTCAGGATGGTCTGAGTCACATCGATCTGCCGTGCACGCCTCTGACATACTTCAGGTTCACGGCGTCGCGATGTTCTTTCTTCAGTTACTATGAAGGATATAATTTTATTTCTTTCAACAAGCTAGAAGATGTATTTTTGTTACCCTTTTCTCTATGTTATTACAGTTTTCATTGCTGATCAATTTGATTTTTTGTCGTAATAACAATTATAAGAGAGCTCCCTTTATATTACCATATGTATACTGTTTGAGATTTTTTAAATTGCACTCAGACTTTACTGTTCATTGCGGGTGCAATGCCCCCAGGTTTACGAAAACCTGTCTTGTTTTTGGGTGCACATCCAACCATCCGCATTTCCTTTCCGCTCCATGTATAAAATCAATTCAGAATTGATCTGTATGTTAAAATATGGGCACTAGGATCTACAGTAACTTTCCCTGAACAAAGAACGAGTCCTTTTGCTAACATTTTATATTCATTTACAAATAGAATTTCTGAACATGAGTTTTTTATGCATGAAAATACGAGAGAAAAAGATCATCTGTCTATTTGTAAATAACTAAATATACAGAACATCTCTTTGTTATTATAACCACTTGACATCTCTTATTCATTTTCTTTGATAAGAAAATTATCTGGTTTTTAGTTATTCTATTGTGATGCCGTACGTGTCTACACCATCTGGATGAACGGCATGAGGACACAAAAAACCTGAGAAACTAGAGCGGAACTCCACGCGAGCGCAAAGATCCATGGTCTCCCCCGTCTCCCGTGCCGATACCTACTGTCTGAGGCGAGAGAGACTGCAGTAAACAGCCGGGACGAGGATAAGAGGTTGTCTTGGGGCTAGGGTTTCTCTTTTTCTTTTTTTAATTGGGGAATGAGAGCATTGGTGAACATTAATGTAGGTACGTGCATGCAAGAAATTTCAGGAGGAGGTATGATCACTTTTCTGTAGTACAAGAAACACATCTCTTAGTTATATAAATGATCACATTTGTCAGATTTTGGAAATGCACTTCCATTAATTTCATAGTACCACAATTTTAACCAGTGATTTTGAAGTGCTCGAGGCTACATACGAACCTGCAAGGAGTGCAGTAGATATATGTCATACCAGTGATTTCCGATAATACCTTTTTCTTTTTGCTAAAACAAGGGCAGGAGCTCTGACATTCAATATAAGTAGAAGAGAGTTGTCCAGTAAATCAATGACGAAAACCAACATGTATTACTTTTGACTCGGCGATATCCAAGACGGATCTGCATCGGCAATCTCGTGGTTTAGCCACTGATTGGTTTAGATCTGAGACGATGAGGAGCGTGCGGGATCCATCTGGCGGCTCTCGTGGTTTGGCGAGGTGGGGTGGGAGCCATCCTCACAGGCTCCAGTGGTGGCGCATTTAGGCAGTGGCCGATGCGCCAGGGCTCCTACGGTGGCACCGCTGTTGCGGTCGGTCGCCGGATCTAGGCGGGTAGATCTGGAGCTTTGAAGGCGGACGAGACAGTGCATAGGTTGTTGGGTGGATTTCTTGGGACGAATCCAGGTAAAAACTTGGTCTTCGGTCATGGGCCGGAGCCGGTGATGACGATGCCCAACCCAACCCAATACCTCCGGGGAAAACCCTAGATCAGTTAATCGGGTGACGACGGCATTCATGTGTCGTTACCCCCTTGGGGGCTGCATTCTTAGAGATGCACTTGGGCTCGACGGACCAGCGGAAGGCATCTGTGGTGGAGCGGTGTTTCTTTCTACATATTCATGGCGGCGGTTCTCGAGGGCATGGAGCAGTGGAGGCTTGGCATCAGATGTGTGGCGAGGGACATGCGCAGGAGGTCGACGTTGTCTGGCGTCGTGGTTGCATCGATGGCAGAGAGGCCTGAGAGGGTCGATGCGTCAGTACATGCTTTGAGGATGGATCGAGGGAAGATGGAGGTGACGGCCCTTTGCAACTTGTGCGTGTGGTACTCATTAAGAGTGCGCCGGACCGGAGTGTTACCAGTCCCGCCTATATGGCTTGGATGGGGCATCCAGCGTTAGACGTTAGATTTTCGTGTGATGTTTGTTTGGTATTTGGTCCAGACATTCGGCACCCCTTCATCAAGATGATAGGAGTAGCGACAGGTGTCGTTTAGATGGTGGCCTTCGGCTTACTGCTGTATTACTTTGTAAGGATTTTGTGAATAATAAATAATATGGCCGCATGCATCACCCAGATGCAGAGGCCGGGGGTGATTCCTCCTTTTCTAAAAAAAATAATTACTTTTGACTGTAATGTTTAGGCTGGTCCTGTGCAATATTGAGTTGCCCTACAATTCTACTATGAATTGATAGTTATCTTTGCACATAATACATATAAAGTCCAAAGGTATACATATACAGTAATTCATAGTACATACCGAAGGTATACATACACATACCATGCTTTTATGGCTGCGAGGATAGTATATTATACCTGCTAATTACATCCATGTTTCTGGCAGTACAACTGCCAATTATACTAGTATAACCTAAAATAGACTGCCTTTTTCTTGTAGACCATCGGTCTCTTTATTCATATATAAACCATTCCCTGCAGTACTTCTTGATTCGTCGTTGGTTCACAGAGTTCTCCATTTAACCATGACGATTTATAAGCAGGTTTTTACGGACCTGGTTTGCAAGAAGCGGGGACGAACCAGCTCATTCGGCAGTTATGCTCACCGTCGCCAGAACCTGTCCTCCCGTTTAGTACGTTCACCTCCGTCTTGGTCACCATTTCGCCTGTCTGCTGCCCGTCATCTCCTGCCAACTTCCGCGCCGGAGCTACAGCAGCAGAGTATGTAATCACCAGTAGGACCAACACAAGGACTGTAGCGGCCTTCATGCTTCACAGTGGTGGTGCCAATCTGCGTGGGAAAGAGACTAAAAATTAAGGGAATGGGATTATGGAAAAGCTACAAATTATAACAAAGGAGATTCGAAGGATGAATGACTTGTAATATTCTTGGATCGAACATGAAGTACCTTGCTTGATTGTGTTTAATCTTGATCTAAGTTGAATGTTTTCTCAATGCGGTGGAGTTGTGATATTTATAGGGGGTTGGCAACTTGGCATACAGTAGTATTCTGCTCTTGTATGTAGATCTTCGCCACTCACAATATCAGATATGCAACTAGCATGATCAATCGACAATATGAAGTGGTTTGCAGAGATTCTCTGGCTCGATCGATTGCAGAAATGACAGGTGATGGACTGATGAAATATCTGTGAGTCTTCACTTGCCTACCTATACATACATAGCAACTTGTAGTTAGGGGCACTGTTACATTGCATTGTGACGGCAACGAGCATTATCTCGAGTACTACTACGGTCTTCTAGTTGCATGCATCTGGACATAAAAAATATCTATATCATGGATTAATGCAATGTAGCAATTATCTAGTTTTTATTATTATAAAATGATGTTTTTATTAACTTAAAATATAGCATCAAATGGATACAAAGCATGATGAGCAACACCCGGCCTCCGCGTAGCTAAGATGCATACAGTCAACATAACCAGTCTGACACAACGAGAAAATATGACATATCGACAACAGTAAGGTCATATAGGACCGACACTATATATGGCCATGTCGAAGGAGGTGGTGGAAGAGTCATCCATTTAATCATACAAACCACATTGAACAATGATTGATACTCCGCTTAATATAGACCATATATGAAGCCAATGCTTATAAGGTAAATAACCTGCATAGGAGTAGGATTTTTGCCATTAAGAACAATGTAATTTCTACATAGCCAAATCAACCATAATAATGCAAGCATTCCCACCCTTATAGTATTCTAGGCCTATTTAGTATATGTCTAGCCAGTGACCATTAATATTGGCAACACTTGTATGGGGATATTCCCAACCATAATATTTGCCGGAGGGCTTCGCCCTCACACCGAAGAGCCCCGTCCTTCTCTTCGGGGTCATCTTTGGTGGCATGGCGACGACATGGCAAGGGCGCGGGGGGGGGGGGGGGGGGGGGGGCAGTGGTGGTTGGCGAACAACGGAGCGGCAACATGGTGGTCGTTGCCGACGGCGGGGCAGGGGAGGCTGAGGCGACGACGGGGCAGGGGAGGCTGAGGCGATGGCGGGGCATCGACGCGGTGGTGGTTGGCAACGGCGGTGCGGGGAAGGTTGAGGCGGCGACGTGAAGGCGACGTGCCGGTGCGGGGGAGGTTGAGGCTACGGCGGAGGCTGCACCGATGGTGGTCATTGCCGACGGCGGGGCAGGGGAGGCTGAGGCGACGACGGAGCGGCAACATGGTGGGGGGGGGGCAGTGGTGGTTGGCGAACAACGGAGCGGCAACATGGTGGTCGTTGCCGACGGCGGGGCAGGGGAGGCTGAGGCAACGACGGGGCAGGGGAGGCTGAGGCGATGGCGGGGCATCGACGCGGTGGTGGTTGGCAACGGCGGTGCGGGGAAGGTTGAGGCGGCGACGTGAAGGCGACGTGCCGGTGCGGGGGAGGTTGAGGCTACGGCAGAGGCTGCACCGATGGTGGAGACGACTGCG
This sequence comes from Triticum monococcum, assembly GCA_034509565.1. Classification (NCBI taxonomy): domain Eukaryota; kingdom Viridiplantae; phylum Streptophyta; class Magnoliopsida; order Poales; family Poaceae; genus Triticum; species Triticum monococcum. The sequence continues at coordinate 21,466,368 of CM067842.1, read as the reverse complement.
GAGTCAAATCAAGCGGTGGGCGGCGGCCAGATCGCGGGGCGGCGGGGGCGCACTGCGGCGGGCGGCCACCGAATCATGCGGTGGCAGGAGGAAGAAAAATGGGGCGGGGCAAATGAAATGAACAACGGTTGACGGTTGGCACGCAGATGGTCGTTTTATATGTCATGCACCCAGTGATGCAAATTTGCAAGGCAAGGTATTGTATTTTAAATCTACGGGAGGTGGTGAGGTAAAAAAATTGTATCTACATCATCTGCTGGAGAGGGATTTTGGGGCCTCGGAGATGCAAAAATTAGGTATTTTTGCATCTACATCTTCTATGGGATACTATAAATAAACCACGTGAAAGCCAAGCTTATTTTTTTTTGTAATTTTAGGCCGGATATTTTTTTTTGCATGGCCATACGTGTCTCATTTATATGATAAAAATCAAAGTACAAGTCATGGAAAGACCGACATGATAAAACTGAGAAGATAGTAGAATACCTCTGAATTTAAAACCAACGTCCATCACCTGCCTCTGGCACCACCATAACAGTCACCAAAGAATAGAATGACGGATCACCTACTCACCCGAGCTCGACGCGACTCCATCGCTGATATGCAACTTTTGCGGACCTCCAAGGTGGCTCCCCAAAAGTGGAGTCATTGCCGTTGAACGAATCAGACCGGGGAAACACCCCGGACACGCCATGGAACTCAAATCTGACACCCAACCACAACTAAGACGCCGAAGGAGGAAACCACAGCTGCCATCGATCAACCACGAACCCAGCACACGTTTCGTCTTTTAGATGTCGTTGATGCAGACTACAATTTGCATGCGCTCCTGTACTACCTCCCAACCTTTGCGCCGACGCTGGAACAGACGCCATCGCAATGGCGGAGCCCGAGGATCCATGCTCACCATGAGGATGCCGCCGTCGCCACACCTTCCTTTGCTTGAATAGACAGGATTCCAAATCCATCCCCGACGATAGGACCAATCGTCCCATCGGAGTAGGATCTGAAGAAATTTTATTCATCACCACCATCGTCGTCGTCGAAGCCAAGACTATGATGAGCCTAAAAAACTAAGTTACTTTAGCATAAAACACGTGGATCAGGGACCCCCTCATCACCGACGATCGGAGGGGAGCCGCTAGAGAATGGCGGCAGAGCGCGAGTCACTGGCGGCGGAGAGCTAGTTCGCTTTTCCTATCTTCGGAAGGAAGATAGAAAAGATTAGCGATTGGTAATCCAACCCAATCCGACGTGTGACCTAGAAAGGGCATAAAAAACCCCAATCTATTTTAGGCGGGCCCTGTGCAATCTTGAGTGGCTGTGTAATTTTAGATTATAATACGAATTGACAATCATCTTCGTACATAATACATATCCAATCCAAGGGTAATACCCTGATGCACTCGGTCGCCGGTGCACCTGATAAGGAAAACAATAATTTATTACTTACAGAAAAAGCCAGAAAATTCCGTAACTATTTCTGAAACAAAGTTGACCTACTTTTGTATCCATATAAAAAGTTTAGCACATGAATAAACTTCCATTGACCTCAGGCCAAAAACAAACAATTTTTCTTGTACAAAACTAATGAACAGTAACTTGCATAGTCTTGATTTTAGATTTTTGTTGGAACACGCAAAAGGCTTGTGTGTCGGTTTATTAATGTAGGGCAGAAAAGAAATAGTACAGAGTAGCTACAAACATCGGCATACGATGGCCATGATGCTCGTGCCCGGGCTCGCATGATCAGCGTACGATACAGTGCCCATGGCAACATTAAGCTAGCTATCGCCAGATACGACTCAACCCTGATGCCCCATAGAGCATCCACAACTCTGCCTCGGCGGCGGCGAGCCTACAGAGCTCGCTAGCTACTACGGCAGAGCGCTCGAAGACGCGACTGTTTCTCTCCTTCCAAAACATCTAGACGGTGAGCAGCACGATGGAATCGAAACCTTTCCTCGCATGCGGTGGGACCAGCATTCAGGATGACGACCACCAGTCAATTAGGGTGGACTCCGGGGTCGGGGAGAAGTTGGCAAGGCCTCATCGGGAGAGTGTGGAGTGCCAGACTTCGCGGGCGAGGACGCACCGGACAAGGAGATGATCTGCGGTCTCATCGTCTTGATCACAGAGCGGGCAGACGACATGGGATTCCAGCAATGGCGCAGCCTCCGGTCGGCAGTCTAGACGGTGATCTGCGGTCTCATCGTCTTGATTTTTGTTTTCGTCACGCACAATACGCTGGAAGGTACTTCTTCGGAAATTTTTTATACGGGTACAACATCTGGTATACACGTTTCCAGAGATTTTCATGATTTTTTTTATCTTTTCAAGTTACTAAATTATTTTTGCATATCGGGTGCAGCAGCACCCATGTGCCACAAGTTCGGACGGTACATTCCAAAGATATTCATAATACATATACAATCTAAATGTACACATAATACATCATGCATTTACGAATGCAAGGATATTATACACATGCTAATTATATCCTTTCTGGCACACTAATTGCCAGTTAATTATACTAGTACTTTCATGTATAGTATACTTCAACGGAAGACTACTTTTTTCTCGGTTCATCGAGAAATGACCTTTTTCTTGTAAAGCAACGGTCTGTTTATTCATGTATATATAAACCTTTCACTTAAGTACTTTCGGATGTCATTGGCACAGATAATTCTTCATTGAGCCACGACCAACTGTAAGCACGCTTTTCAAACCTCAGTCGCAGGTTAAGATGGCAATGGGCCCCCGAAACCCGTGTCCCCTCGGGTTTTTACCCTATTAGGGGACGGGGATGGGCGTCTTTTCAACCCCGCGGAACTGTTGTTGGGCACATTATACAACCTGACACGTTTCGTGGGTTTGCACCCGTTTCGATAGTCCCCGAACCCGAAACCCGGCAAAATACATTTTTTTACCAACCAGTGCTCCTGCGCGCCCAGCGTCGAAGGCCAAACAACCAGTATCGCCCGCTCCTTTCCCCCTCACTCAAGCCCTCATCTCTATCTCCCACCTAATACCTAACCGTAAACCTAGGACCCCAGCCGCCGCCTGGCTCGATCCCATCTCGCAAGATCCGCCGACCACGATCTGCGCCGCGAGCCTCCTCCCTCCACGTCTTCTCCCCTGCCGCCGGTCTGATCTGGAGAAAGGGCATCGCCACCGGTGACGAACTCAATGGTGGCCTCTTCACGTCCCAAGTCGGGTTGTTTTTTGTTGAAATTTGCTCTAGTTATGCTGCTGAAATGTGCTTATTTTGCTGTCGAAATGTTATTCTTTGTCGCCACTATGTTTGTTTAAATATTTTGATTTTCTCGTGGGTCCCCACAGGTTCCCTGAAACCCGATGGGCTTAGGGGACGGGCGGAAAAGTAGCCCCGCGCACAATGATGGGGACAGGGACGGGTTTGCGATTTTCTCGTGGGGATGGGTTTGGGAAGGCAAAACCCAATGGGTTTCGTCCCGGTTGCCATCCGGAGTTGCAGTGGTATTTCTGTTAGGAATAAATCACAACTCGTCGCCGTGACTAGGGTGTGTGTCCCGATGGTGCGTGAGTCCATGCTCGCGTTCGTGTCTATCGTATAGGTTTAGCCCAGGTCGAGTCGGAGGTTGTTGATGATTCGTTATAGGATGGCCGCGCCGTGCATGGCCGGAGCCTACGGATCAATCAGCTGAATGTGGCGTGCATGTAGTTAGCTGTTTGTTAGCTACATGAACGGCCAGGTCGTGTGTGCGTGGTGAGTTAGTTAGTGGGTGAGCCGCCTGTACGTGCTAGTGGTGGCCGGGGCCACACATGCTAGCAATGATCAAGGCTTATGCTCTTAAGAAGATGGCTGAGCTATTCAGGAGGTGGAAGAATGAGCTGAAATCATCGTTTGTCGACCAGGACAAGACTCCAGAATTCATCGGCCGATTTGAGAAGATCAAAGATCAGTGGCCCGCATTTATCACCAAAAAGAAATCTGAGAGAGCATCGAAGATGTCAGCGACAAACAAGAAAAATGCTGCAAAGAAGAAGCATCACCATCACACGGGGTCAGGTGGCTACCTGAAAGCCCGGCCGTTGTGGGACAAGGTTGAGAATGAACTCATTGCTAAAGGGATCGAACCAGAGACGCGCCGCTGGCCAGACCATTGTAGGACTTGGTTCTTCGGGGTTGGGGGAAAATTGGACCCTGTAACAGGGAAGTGCGACTGGACCAACGAGCAGCTGAACACACCCATCGAGAAGCTTCCGGAGTATATCAAAAAGGTGCAGCAAGGGATTTTTGTTCCGAACAGAGAGAACGACGAGCTCACATAGGCCCTCGGGAATCCTGAGCACCCTGGACGGACACGAGGCACGCCAGGCTCCCTTTCGTGGAAGGTTAGATTTCCCGACGCAGGCTGAGGGAGTCCTGGATTAGGGGTCTCCGGACAGCCGGACTATATCCTTTGGCCAGACTGTTGGACTATGAAGATACAAGATTGAAGACTTCGTCCCGTGTCCGGATGGGACTCTACTTGGTGTGGAAGGCAAGCTAGGCAATACGGATATGTATATCTCCTCCTTTGTAACCGACCTTGTGTAACCCTAGCCCCCTCCGGTGTCTATATAAACCGGAGGGTTTTAGTTCGTAGGACAACATACAATCATACCATAGGCTAGCTTCTAGGGTTTAGCCTCTCCGATCTCGTGGTAGATCAACTCTTGAACTACTCATATTGTCAAGAATAATCAAGCAGGATGTAGGGTTTTACCTCCATCAAGAGGGCCCGAACCTGGGTAAAACATCGTGTCCCCTGCCTCCTGTTACCATCCGCCTTAGACGCACAGTTCGGGACCCCCTACCCAAGATACGCCGGTTTTGACACCGACATTGGTGCTTTCATTGAGAGTTCCTATGTGTCGTCATCTTTAGGCTTGATGGCTCCCTAGACAGATCTTTGTGTTTGGCGGCTTCGCACCGCGGGCCAACTGGCTTGGCCATCTGGAGCAGATCGAGAGTTACGCCCCTGGCCACCAGGTCAGGTTTGGAAGCTTAAACTACACAGCCGATATCCGCGGAGACTTGATCTTCGACAGATTCGAGCCCTTGCCTTGTGCGCCACACGGTCACGATGAGTATGATCTAGCTCTAACATTGGACAGTGTTCAGGAGATTGCACCGGCAACCGCTCCGACCCTGAATTCTGAACCTGTTGCGCCATCCATGGACGGGTGGATAGACCCCGCCATGGAGGCCGTATCCTCAGTGGCGATCGAGCCGAATATCGACCTTACCCTTCACGAGAGCCGTGATGCCAAACTGCCGGATCCTTCTCCGGCCATGGACTCCGAACCGCGTGCGCCCATGCCTATCGAATCTGACTGGGCGCTGATCATGGAGTTTACCTCCGCGGATATCTTTCAGCACTCGCCCTTCGGCGACATACTGAACTCATTAAGGTCTCTCTCCTTGTCAGGAGAGTCTTGGTCGAACTATGTCCGGCAGGATTGGGATGCGGATGACGAAGAAATTCGCCGCCCACCCACCACCCACTTAGTAGCCATTTTCGATGATTTAACCAACATGCTCGACTTCGACTCCGAAGACATCGACGGCATGGACGACGATGTAGGAGACGAACAAGAACCACTGCCCACAGGGCACTGGACAGCCACCTCATCATATGACATATATATGGTGGACACACCCAAAGAAGGCAATGGCGATGGGACAGCGGAGGATGATCCCTCCAGGAAGCAACCCAAGCGCCGACGTCAGCGGCGCTGTTCTAAGTCTCGCCAAAGCAAAAGCGGTGACACCGGCACATGAGATAATAGCACTCCGGACAGTGCCGAAGATGACAACAATCCCCTCCAGCAAGATTTAGGGCAGGAGGATAGAAAAGCCAGCCCTCCCGAGAGAGCGGCAGTTGGAGAGGCGAAGGATGATAATTACATGCCACCCTCCGAAGACGAGGCAAGCCTAGACGATGACGAATTCATCGTGCCTGAGGATCCCGTCGAAAAAGAGCGCTTCAAGCGCCGGCTTATAGCCACGACAAATAGCCTTAAGAAAAAGCAATAGTAGCTTCAAGTTGATTAGGATTTGCTAGCTGACAGATGGACTGAAGTCCTTGCGGCCAAGAAATATAAACTCGAACGCCCCTCCAAGAGTTACCCAAAGCGCAGGTTGCTACCCCGACTAGAGGAGGAAGCAGCAAAACCAAGATCTCTAGTGTATGACGCGGTTGATCGGCCACATTGTGGCCGTGACAGAGAGGCATTTCAGCCAAAAGCTCAGCCCGCACCCCGACGCCACTCAAATAAACATGTCAAGGCATGGGGAAATACGCCAGACCTGCGAGACATACTGGAGGACAAAGCAAAACACGCAAGATCGATCTATGGATCGCGAGGGCGCGCCACTATGCGAGACAATAACCGTCACGCCGGATACAGTAAAAGTACGTCCGGCCAGGCCGAACACAGCGGACAAGACTCATTAGAGCTGCATCGCGATATAGCCCAGTACAGAGGCGCCGCACACCCCCTATGCTTCATAGACGAAGTAATGGATCATCAAATCCCAGAGGGTTTCAAACCAGTAAATATAGCATCATACGACGGCACAACAGATCTTGTGGTATGGATCGAGGACTTCCTCCTGCACATCCACATGGCCCGCGGTGACCATCTACACGCCTTCAAATACCTCCCACTTAAACTCAAGGGACCAGCTCGACATTGGCTCAACAGCCTGCCAGCAGAATCCATTGGCTATTGGGAAGATCTGGAACCCGCATTCCTTGACAACTTCCAGGGCACTTATGTGCGACCACCAGATGCCGATGACTTGAGACACATAATTCAGCAGCCAGAGGAATTGGCCAGGCAATTCTGGACACGGTTCCTTACAAAGAAAAATCAAATTGTCGACTGTCCGGATGCAGAGGCCCTAGTAGCTTTTAAGCACAACCTCCACGACAAGTGGCTCGCCCAGCACCTTGGCCAGGAAAAACCGAAATCTATGGCAGCCCTCACGACACTCATGACCCGCTTTTGCGCGGGAGAAGACAGCTGGCTGGCTCGCAGCAATAACATATCAAAGAATCATGGTACTTTGGATACCAAGGATGGCAATGGTAGGTCACGTCGCAACAAACATAAGCGCCGCATTAATAGCGACAATACCGAGGATACATCAGTTAATGCTGGAATCAGAGGCTCTAAACCCGGTCAGCGGAAAGAGCCATTCAAAAGAAGCACTCTGGGCCCGTCCAGTTTGGATCGTATACTCGACCGCTCGTGTCAAATACACCGCACCCCCGACAAGCCAGCCAACCACACCAACAGGGATTGTTTGGTGTTCAAGCACGACGGCAAGTTAAATGCCGAAAACAAAGATAAGGGATCACATAGCAATGACGAGGCGGAGCCCCGGCAGCCGAACACCGGAGGACAAAAGAGGTTCCCCCCACAAGTGTGGACGGTGAACATGATTTACGCAACCCACATCCCCAAGAAGGAGCCCAAGCGTGCGCTAAGGGACGTATATGCATTGGAGCCAATCGTCCGAAAGTTCAAGCCATGGTCCTCTTGTCCGATCACCTTCGATCGCAGGGACCACCCCACTAGTATCCGTCATGGCAGATTCACCGCACTGGTCCTAGACCCAATCATTGACGGATTTCACCTCACTCGAGTCCTTATGGACGGTGGCAGTAGCCTGAACCTGCTTTATCAGGACAAAGTGTGCAAAATGGGTATAGACCCCTCAAGGATCAACCCCACAAAGACGACCTTCAAAGCCGTCATACTAGGTGTAGAGGCCCATTGCGCAGGCTCAGACACACTGGAAGTGGTCTTTGGATCCCCGGATAACTTTCGAAGCGAGGAGTTAATCTTCGATATAGTCCCGTTCCGCAGTGGCTATCATGCACTCCTCGGGCGAACCGCATTTGCGAGATTCAATGCGGTACCGCATTATGCATATCTCAAGCTCAAGATGCCAGGACCTCGGGGGTCATCACAGTTAATGGAAACACAGAGCGCTCTCTCCGTACGGAGGAGCACACTGCGGCCCTCGCAGTAGAAGCGCAAAACAGCCTCTTAAGACAATCCAGCAGTTCGGCGATTAAAGACCCGGACACCTTCAAGTGCGCCCGGAGTAATTGGCAACAAGACCGCCTGGCACGTCCCGAGCTCGCATAGCAATGTGGCCCCCGCCCCAGCCCCAGCCAAATGGCGAAATCCGTGCCACGCATACACAACTACGCATTGGAAATACCATGGGCACAGGGGGGAGGGGGGCACGACTATGGCACGCCCCAAGAAGCGGCTCAACCGCACTAGGGGCTTCCCGCTTTGTTATTTTTCTCTCTTTCAGGACTTTAATCTCTGGAAACCCTGTCCGGCAGTACGGTTGCCGGACACACGATGCAACAACCAAGGAGATAGAAAGCTACATCGCAGCACGGAACTCCCAGGTGGTCTCTGACAACGAGTGAAATACCTGCTTTAAATACCATTCCTGAGCTTGCCCTTGGAGGGGACATGTCAAATAGTCCAGCTTTTTTCTTATCGCACTACTTGAATCATTCTGCTTTAACGCACCTTTTTGAATAAATAATGCATAGCGCTAGACCATTATCGCATTCTCTATTCTTCCTTTTTATATATATGTATGTTCATTCATGACATCCAGCACCAGTACACTCTGGTACGGCCAATACGCTAGGGGCTTAAGCATACCCCATAATACGGCATGAGAAGTCCGAACACTTTCGATAGTGCGGCACCCCGAACTTATAGCATTATATGCATCAGCTCCGAATCATGTCTTGGGTCAATAGTTAGGTTTGCCCGGCTCCCATGTTTTGGTACCTTAGGTTCCGCTATATCGGCTAAGATAGCACTGGGAGAACTACTGCGATTGTGCCCCGGTTCAGCTGGGCTAAGCACCTCAGTAGAGAAAGCTAAAACTGACTGTCATGATAAGGCGAGAGACTGGTCGCTGTTCGAGAGGTTTCGAGTCCGTAAAGACTTATGCCACTTAGAGCGAGGAGTCGGCTTTGTCTGGCTTAAGGCGCGTATAACGCCCCAAATTCGGCCTTCCGAATACTAGGGGCTTCGCCAAAATTTAAAATTATAGAATTCTATGGCTAAGTGAGAGTGATAAAGCATTATAGTCCGATTGCCTTTTTCGTTGTGCTGAGCACCTCCCTTGAAGGACCCAAAAATGGGAACAAGAGTTCTCAGGTTTATCCCGAACACCCTAGCACTCGTGGCATGGGGGCAGAAGCCAACGACTAGCCATCCCTCAGATTTGATAATCAGCCGAACAGAAGGTAATATTTTAAATTCAAACAAGCGTTGCATAGCGCATATGAACAAGTTTTCATTATACAGGATCACACGAGCAAGTTCATTCAAATATTACATGTTTCGCACACTCGTTGCTACAAGACGGGCACCCTTCAGGACACCCTCATAATACATCTCAGGGTGGCGATGCTCCTTGCCCTGTGGCGGCCCCTCCTTCACCAGCTTCTCGGCGTCCATCTTGGCCCAGTGCACCTTTGCACGGGCAAAAGCCCGGCGTGCACCTTCGATGCAGACGGACCTCTTGATGACTTCCAGCCGTGGGCAGGCATCCACAAGCCGCCTCACCAGGCCGAAGTAGCTGTTGGGAAGGGAGTCGCCAGGCCACATCCGAACTATAAAGCCCTTCATGGCCTGTTCGGCCGCCTTGTGCAGCTCGACCAGTTGCTTTAGCTGGTCGCTCATAGGCATCGGGTGTTCGGTCCAAGTATACTAAGACCAGAACAACTTCTTCGTCGAGCTTCCCTCCTCGGCCTGGTAATATTCCGCGGCATCCGACACGCTGCGGGGCAAATCTGCGAATGCTCCTGGAGAGCTCCGGACTCGGGTAAGTAACAAGTAATTTTCTTGCACATGCTTGCTTTGCATGTTGAATGCCTTACCCGCCACTATCTTCCTCATCACCACAATCTCCTGGAGGGCTTTTTGGGCTTCGGACTTGGCATTCTTTGCGCTCTCGAGGGCCGTGGCAAGCTCAGACTCTCGCGTCTTCGAGTCAAGCTCCAAAGCCTCGTGCTTCATCACCATAGCCTGGAGCTCTTGCTGCACCTCGCCCACCCGTGCCTCTTGCTTCTCCCGCTCGGTGCGCTCCTGGGCCGCTTTGTTTTCGGCCTCGGACAGCGCTTGCTTCAGGGTCGCCACTTCGGTCGTGGCTCCTGGCAAATTCATGATGATCCTATCATTTCACAATCGCATATTTTTGTGTATATGTATATATATAGACAAGGTATTACTTACCTTTGTTCTCCTTGAGCTACCTCTTGGCAAGGCCGAGCTCTTTCTCGGACCCCTCGAGGTCCTGTTTTAGTGCGGCGACCTCCGCAATCAGTGCGGCAGAGGTCAGCAGCGAAGCCTGCATACGCATATAGACATACTTATATTAGACTCCTGCAGATATTATTTGATCCTCTATTCAGCTTTTCTTTGTGAACACCAAACAGAGCATCAGGGGCTACTGTCTATGGTGGTAATATTTTTCCTATATTTTAAATACTTACCTCAAAGCCTGTTAGAAGGCTGGCACAGGCTTCAGTCAGTCCGCCCTTGGCGGACTAAACCTTCTTGATCACCGCACTCATAATAGTGCGGTGCTCTTCATCGATGGAAGCGCCGCAAAGCGCTCCCAGCAGGGTGTCCGGTGCCTCTGGATGGATAGAGGTCACCGGCACGGGCGACTTGCCCCTTTTGGAAGGGGGGCACCTGCCCGAGTCCGGAACCACTAGAGGTTCTGGTGCGGAGTTCGGCTGAGAGCTGAACTTGGAACCCCCGGGAGCCTTGCTCCCTTTGCTCCTGGAGTCCGGAAGGTCGCCTTGAGGCGCCTCCGGGACTGTCTCACCCCGGCTCGGTGCCCTTTGAGACAATACCTCGACGTTGTCCGTAGCGCAAGGGGGGGAGGCAGTCGGAAGTGGAAGGCGGTCGGAAGTGGATCGCTATCCATATCCGATGAGTCCAAGGAACCGTTCGATGAGGATACATCAATATGGGCTTGGGGCGGTCTGCATAATCATATTCGGCGTTAGGAGAGGCAGTGCGACAAAGGTATGCTATGAGTTATTCTGGTATCCGAATACTTACGACTTCGCTAGGGGCTTGGCCCTGAGCAGCCACTCGTCTTCACCGTCGGCGGCGGTGGTGGAACAGTCCGGAAGGAGAGTCCTTCCCTTCTTGGACCCTTCGGCCTCCCCGGTTGGGGCGGCCTTCCTCTTCTTGTCTCCCCCGGCTGGAGGCGGAGAGTCTTCATCTTCCTTCTCCTTGTTTTCGTGGGAGGAGTGTGTCTCGGAGTTATCGGACGATGAGTCCGATACCACCTGGCACCGGGAACTCTTTCGGGTTCCCTTGGCCTTCTTCTTGGTCTTATCCGGCACCTCATAAGGAGCCGGAGTTCGCATCTCCGTCAGGAGAGCGTCCGCAGTGTCTTTGAGCAGAGGGGCCGGACAGTCAATCTGCTCCGATGCCGCCACCCAGTCCTGCCAAAGGCATGGGAGCTCAGACCCCGCACATGGTTAAGCTCTGGGAAATAAATATCCTACCAGATGTATAGAACTTTCTGGATTTGCAGGGCACTTCGCGCTTAGCCCGCGGTCCTCGGTAAGAGAGGGAGGGACCTCGCGCCCTTGAACAACACTCTCCAGACGTCCTTATGCGTCGTGTCGAAGAGCTCGTGTAGAGTCTGGTGCTGGGCCGGGTCGAAATCCCATAAGTTGAAATCCCGTTGTTGACACGGGAGGATCCGGCGGAAGAGCATGACCTGGACTATGTTGACAAGCTTAAGTTTCTTGCTTATCATGTTCCGGATACACTTCTGGAGTCCGTCCAGCTCCACCGATGAACCCCAGGACAGGCCCTTCTCCTTCCAGGAAGTGAGCCGCGTGGGGATTCTGGATCGAAACTCGGGGCCGCCACCCAGTTGGTGTCGCGCGGCTCGGTGATGTATAACTACCACGATTCCCACCCCTTTACGGTCTCCACGAAGGAGCCCTTGAGCCATGCAACATTGGGCATTTTGCCCACCATGGCTCCGCCGCATTCCGCTTGTTGGCCGCCTACAACCTTTGGCTTGATATTGAAGGTCTTCAGCCATAGGCCGAAGTGGGGCTGGATGCGGAGGAAAGCCTCGCACATGACGATGAACGCCGAGATGTTGAGGATGAAATTCGGGGCCAGATCATGAAAGTCCATCCGATAGTAGAACATGAGGCCGCGGACGAATGGATGGAGGGGAAACCCCAATCCGCGGATGAAATGGGGGAGGAAAACCACCCTTTCATGAGGTTTTGGGGTAGGGATGACCTGCCCCGCGGCTGGCAGCCGGTGCGCGATATCCGCGGCTAAGTATCCGGCTCCACGTAACTTTTTAATGTGCCCCTCCGTGACGGAGGAGGCCATCCACTTGCCTCCCGCTCCGGACAAGTTTGGAGAGAGTTGAGGAGAACGATGTGGACTTGGGCGTTGGAGCTCGAGTGCGCGAGAATGGATGAGCAAGGAGGAAGAAAGCGTGGGAAGAAAAAAGGGGGGATCTTATCCCTTTATAAGGGTGGACTAAACTATGCACCCCACTAGCCTGGTAAAACTCGCTTATCCCCCAAGCGCCGTAATTGATGGCGCGGTTGGGTTACCCATGTCCGTATGGATGAGAATCCCGTAATAAGGGGAACACGATCTCTGCTTTGACAAGACGTGTCAAGAAACCGCCTCGCGTTATGTGCGGGGCTGGTTAAAGAAAAACGGTTCGAATAATTACCGGGCCATGGCATGATGTCATGCTACCAAAACGTGTCAGCAGATTGGATTTCTGGAAATATTATTCTCTCTACGGTGGTATGTGGAACTTATTTTACAGGGTCGGACACTATCCTTGTATTCAAACTCTTCTGTGGTGTATTCGGAGGAGGAACCCGCCTTGCAATGCTGAAGACAACACTGCGCACCGGACTCATCATCATTGATGCCTGGTTCAGGGGCTACTGAGGGAGTCCTGGATTAGGGGGTCTCCGGACAGCCGGACTATATCCTTTGGCCGGTCTATTGGACTATGAAGATACAAGATTGAAGACTTCGTCCCGTGTCCGGATGGGACTCTACTTGGCGTGGAAGGTAAGCTAGGCAATACAGATATGTATATCTCCTCCTTTGTAAACCGGAGGGTTTTAGTCCATAGGACAACATACAATCATACCATAGGCTAGCTTCTAGGGTTTAGCCTCTCCGATCTCGTGGTAGATCAACTCTTGTACTACTCATATTATCAAGAATAATCAAGCAGGGCGTAGGGTTTTACCTCCATCAAGAGGGCCCGAACCTGGGTAAAACATCGTGTCCCCTGCCTCCTATTACCATCCGCCTTAGACGCACAGTTCGGGACCCCCTACCCGAGATCCGCCGGTTTTGACACCGACACAGACGGTTACAAACGCCGGGAGAGAATGAAGAAAAAGGAGTTGACCCAACTACAGGCGCTGCATGCAAGGGTACAAGCGCTAGAGGAACGAGACGAGGCCTGCAGCACGCGACCTGCCGAAGCTGCTACACCCGAAGCTACACCGCCATCTCAGCGGAGAAACAGCGTGGCTTCCATGGAGCTGCTTCAGGAACCTGTCTTCATGGCTCCTGCTAGCTACCCCGTGGACTTAATCACGGAGTCTCACAATTGCCACCTTATGACGCAATGGATGAGTATGAAAGTGAAGGCGGCTTTTGGCTCTGTTGCACGTCCTAAACCTAGCACAACTTTTCACTACCGGCCGATTCCAGAAGGATATGCAAGGGTGATGGTAGACGAAATAACGGAGGGATTTGAGGAGCTCGAGCTTGACCACCCTACCGGTGAAGGGGAGACTCGGCTGGGTTCTTCTCTGAAGACTCCATGCCTATGGCGGAAGGAGCTCATCAACCTTCTGAACTGGTCACCTCCGCCTCCTCCTCCTCCGGCGAGTCAGGGCACTGCGCCTCCTCCACCGCCTCCTCCGGCGAGTGATCAGGGCACTATGCCTCCTTCTCCGGCGTGTGGCGGCACTCCGCCTCCTTCTCCGCCTGCCCCGTCGCCCCCGAGCAGCCACCGGCCTCCTCCTTCTCTAGCGCGTGGCGACACTCCACCTCCTTCTCCTCCTGTGACGGCGCGCCCGAGCAGCCACCAGCCTCCTCCTTCTCTACCTCGCGAGCAAGGGCGGAAGAGACCCGCCATCGCCCCGGCTGCTCTGGCGCGTCGTAGTCCTTCTCCTCCGCCTCGTAAGCAAGCACGAAAGAAGATAGCCGCAGTCGCTTCGTCTGCTCCGGCGTCTAGCAGTACAGCCAGAGGCAGGCAATATAGATTCGTTCCACTTCTCAAGCCTCTAGAGAAGTTACCATACGAGAGGACCATGGAAGAAAACGCGCAGATCATGGAAAAAGAAGTGAATGACTTCTTTGAAGGGGTGAAAGCAAAGAGACATCCACCTCCGGAGGAGAAGGTAGACCGGGTGAAAGCAAAGTGCACACTCGATGCCCTGAGGAAACCACCAAAGTCTCCGCCGAAACCAACTATGAGCGCATTACTACGAAGGTATATATCAGAGCGGAGCAGTCGGGAAATACTATCAGTGATCGAAGGTTAGCAGAACGACGAGTTGGGAAAAAATTGCCCTGCTCAGCGAACAAGCGGACGAATCATGCCCCCACTCAAGGTGTCTAGCGATATCGTCGCTAATGATCCGGGGATGGTGCCCGGTTATAGCAATCTTGAAGATTACCCGCATGACGATGTACATTATGATTTCTTGGAGGTGGAAGAACGATGATGCGAAGATTCCATGATTGGTACATGAAAACCTGCAGAGAGTCCGGGGGGACGAATACTTTGTATCTGAGAGTTAAAGAGGAGCACGACCTCATTGGAATTGATTTGTTGACTGCTCCATTTGAGGAGTTCTTCCAATGGTTCAATCAAAAGGCCCTCGATAAATTAACGATCACTTGCTACTGTCTGTAAGTACTACTTCTGTCATTAAGTCTCTATATATAGCTCAGCTCTTTCATTGCATGTATATATGATTATCCTCACTATATTATGCAGATTGAAGATCGTCGAGTGCAGAAAAGCAGAAATGTATGATATTGGGCTCATTAACAAAAATCTCATAGATAAATTTGAGGTTGAAAAGAACGCCGATGATGCTGAGGCCAGCTTGCTCAAATCATTGATAGTAAATCAAAACAAAGATAAAATACTCTTTCCTTACAACTTCGAGTGAGTGTTACTGTCTTGTGCATATTCGGTTTCCCTTATTACTCGAGCGAGCTTATAGTAATGTAATTATGAGTTATGCATGCGTGCGCAGCTTCCACTATATTCTCCTGGAGATTAAGATTGAGGAGGGACTAGTAACCGTCTTAGACTCGAACCGAAAATCTCGCGAGACCTATGTGGACATGACTAAAATGCTCGAGAAGTAAGTTCAATTGATCATTATCGCACCATATTGGCAACTTTTTGTTCATTTCCTAATATAAAGTAATTGTTTGCTTTGTCTCGCGGGGTTTGGAAAGTATTCACCGGACAAGCTCCGGGACTGCAGGGGGAGCTACAATGGACATACCCAAAAGTAAGTAGTACTAGCTAGCTAGTTCCGCGCATCTTGGTCCCGTTGATTCTAGCTACTTTCATCAATGCCATTTATAATGCTTAGTTATCAGTTTGATTGACCTCTATTTCTCGTAAAGTGCTTGTGGCACGTGTTGGGGAACGTAGTAATTTCAAAATTTTCCTACACACACGCAAGATCATGTTGATGGATAGCAACGAGAGGGGAGAGTGTTGTCTACGTACCCTCGTAGACCGGCACGGAAGTGTTGACACAACGTAGAGGAAGTAGTCGTACGTCTTCACGATCCGACCGATCAAGTACCGAACGCACAACACCTCCGAGTTCTGCACACGTTCAACTCGGTGACGTCCCTCGAGTTCCGGTCCAGCAAAACATTGAGGGAGAGTTTCGTCAGCACGATGGAGTGATGACGGTGATGATGTTCTACCAACGCAGGGCTTCGCCTAAGCACCGCTATGATATGAACGAGGTGGAATATGGTGGAAGGGGGCACCGCACACGGCTAAGGAACGATCACGAGGATCAACTTGTGTGTTTATGGGGTGCCCCCCACCCCCGTATATAAAGGAGTGGAGGAGGGGGAGAGGGCCAGCCCATATGGCGCGCCCTGGAGGAGTCCTACTCCCACCGGGAGTAGGATTCCCCCCTTCCCTAGTTGGAGTAGGAGAGGATGGGAAGGAGGAGTAGGAGAGAAGGAAAGGGGGGCGCACCCCCCAAACCTTCTCCAATTCGGCCTCCTGCCCAAAGCGGGCGCACCAGCCCCTTGTAGGCTGGTGTGCTTCCTTCTTATGGCCCATAAGGCCCATAACTTCTCCCGGGGGGTTCCGGTAACCTCCCGGTACTCCGGAAAACTGCCTGAACCAGTCGGAACACTTCCGATGTCCAAACATAGTCATCCAATATATCAATCTTTACGTCTCGACCATTTCGAAACTCCTCGTCATGTCCCCGATCTCATCCGGGACTCCGAACAACCTTCGGTACATCAAAACACAAAAACTCTTATTACGATCGTCACCGAACTTTAAGCGTGCGGACCCTACGGGTTCGAGAACTATGTAGACATGACCGAGACACGTCTCCGGTCAATAACCAATAGCGGAACCTGGATGCTCATATTGGCTCCCACATATTCTACGAAGATCTTTATCGGTCAAACCGCATAACAACATACATTGTTCCCTTTGTCATCGGTATGTTACTTGCCCGAGATTCGATCGTCGGTATCTCAATACCTAGTTCAATATCCTTACAGGTAAGTCTCTTTACTCGTTCCGTAACACATCATCCCGCAACTAACTCATTAGTTGCAATTCTTGCAAGGCTTATAGTGATGTGCATTACCGAGTGGGCCCAGAGATACCTCTCCGACAATCGGAGTGACAAATCCTAATCTCGAAATATGCCAACCCAACAACTACCTTTGGAGACACATATAGAGCACCTTTAGAATGACCCAGTTACGTTGTGACGTTTGGTAGCACACAAAGTGTTCCTCCGGTAAATGGGAGTTGCATAATCTCATAGTCATAGGAACATGTATAAGTCATGAAGAAAGCAATAGCAACAAACTAAACAATCAAGTGCAATGCTAACAGAATGGGTCAAGTCAATCACATCATTCTCCTAATGATGTGAACCCATTAATCAAATGACAACTTTATTATTGCCTCTAGGGCATATTTCCTTCAGCAGGAACAAGGGAATGATTTCTGTGGATACTACGTGTGCGAGTTCATCTACAACGCGACTTGCAAAGATAAGCGGGCTACTCTAAAAGACAATTTGATGTGCGTAAGCAACAATATTCACAATTTCATTTTATTACACCATCATTTCTGTTGAGTTTCATTCATATATATGTATTAACCCCCTTCTTCAAATTAGACGTGGGAGATACGGAATGAACTCCTACCAGAAGATCGCATGAAAGCAATTCAAGAGGAATTAGCGGGATTCTTTCTTGACCACGTCATCAGTAAAGCCGGAGAATACCATGTGGAACTTGATTTCAGATGCTAGGGGATTGTAACAGATCTTACATATTGTATATGTATGTAGCCAGTAGCGTCGGATAGATAATACGAAAACTTGTTGTTCGACCAATGTCTCGGAGAAGGAGAGGTCGATCACTTCTCTCGGTATGCATGGAGAACTTCTGTACTTAATGGTTTCCTTCATTTTCTTACTAGCTAGCGTGTTGAGGGCCTCTCTATACATATAGTACGCAGCGTCAACCAAGCACGGAGATAAGAAAGGACACTTCTCTCTATTAATTAATTAGCTAGTTAACACAATATATGGAACACCTTAATTAACAATACAAAAACCCCAAATCCACCCCCCTTTCAGAAAAAAAAACAAAAACCCTAGCCCCTGAACAGCTGACGCGTGGATGCCTATTGGTCCCGGTTGGTGCCACCAACCGAGACTAAAGGCCCTCCTGCCTGGGCTCGCCACAGCGGCCATGTGGAGGCCCATCTGTCCCGGTTCGTATAAGAACCGGGACTAAAGGCCAAGGGCATTAGTAACACCCCTTTAGTCCCGGTTCCGCAACCGGGACAGATGGGCCTTATGAACCGGGACAAATGGCCCTTTTTCTACTAGTGCATTCACTTGTACCAGAAGAAAAGATATCATCGAGTTGAACATGGTCACGACATTATAAGCATTCATAAGACCACAAAAGAAAATCACTTTGAGATTAAGTTCAGGCCGAAGAACACGGACATGTGAGGACAAGTACAAAGAGCAGGAACTAGCTAATCACTCATGCTGCACTCTCCCAGGTAAAATAGCATAGAACATGTGTAGCTCTCTTGATTCATCATATTGGAGCATGCAGATGAATATGTCTCCTAATCGTGGGATGCGCTTCCGATAGCTGCCCCCCTAGTACTTCTCTCCGATCCTTCACAATTTTGCTCCAGTCTTTCACTATTAAGCATTCCTCAGTTTCAGAAATCCTGGATGCACTCATGTGCACTGTAGGATGTCTTGGCCGTAAGCTAACATTGACATGCAACCTTTAGTCTCGATGCACGGATGCACAACTATCATCAGGAGTCCCGGTTGAAGAACATCGTATATAACATACCTAGCAATGAAGTTTAGCTTAAAAAAATAATGTATGCAAAAGATGCACTGGGGACAAATAGGAAAAATCTTACCATCTATCCTAAATAGATGTGGTCATAGTTCAATATGAACACTATTGGTCGCACGTTTTGAGTACTAAGATTTTGGAGTCCAGGAAAATAATTTCTCTTAACAACATCAAGATCGTCAAGCCATGAAACATAATGACTTATCTCCTCGCAGTTTAGTTCAGCCCCGGGACAGTGGACGGTCCTGTCTACCAAGCGTCGGACATGTTTTCTTCAATGGAAATAAGCTGTCAATAGAAATTAGTTGTCAACTATTTTTGAATAAACAATATCGAAGACATAAATATGGTTGATAAACCCACATAATGGTAGAACTGGAGGCGGCTGCACATCGACCCAGATGTCGATATTATCTTCAATAACGTCTTTCGGACGAATATCAAAGGTAATAACCATATCAGGCTCAAAAGCATAAGACTTGCATAGTGCTTGCCAAGTTTTGCATTCAAAATAGGTGTAGGTGTCCGCACTGTATAATTTTGTGTAGAAAGTATAATCATGCTCGGTCTTCAAATAAATCTTTTTACCTCCATAGTTTTCATAGGACTGAAACCAATCTTATCCAAAACAAACATTCTTGTATGGCAGGGGATACACTAGCAGAATAGTAAATTATAAGTTGAAGCAAATGAAGCATAAGTCATGCTTAATTACGAAAAAAAGACTTGTCGTTGTGACTTACTATATCCACTTCGAAGGTCTCATCCAGCTTGATGCTGAAGCGCCTACCATCAACTAGGAAATTTATGTCGCACATGCCACGCTCGTTTTCGCAGTATTCACACATACCGAAATCATTCTCGTCGTCAGACATTTCCTATGTTCATAGTTGAAATATTAATTGATAAACACTTACTTGTTCTATTAATTCAACTAATTCAACTAGTTCTATTAATTCAAGAAGTTCTATTAATTCAACTAATTCAACTAATCATTTACTAAAAATAAACTAGTTCTATTAATTTTCTTATTAAAAATAAAATAGTTCTATTAATTTTCTTACTAAAAATAAACTAGTTCTATTAATTTTCTTACTAAAAATAAACTAGTTCTATAGTAAAATTTTAATTAGATCATCAAATCTCATATACCTAAATTTAATATATCTAATTCATCTAACATTAATATATCTAATTCATCTATAACTAAAAGTATAAAAACTAACTCATCTAACATTAATATCTAGCTAATTCATCTAATTCATCTAATATTTGACATTAATATCTAACATTTCTATTTAATTCATCTAACATTTGACATTAATATCTAACATTTCTATCGAATTTATATAAAATTTGACATTAATATATAACATATATATATATATAATCATCTAACAATTGACATTAATCTAATATTTATATAAACTAAAAGTATAAAAACCGAAAAACAGAAAACAGAAAATAATTAAGAAAAATCTGTCTCTCTGTGTGTGTGAGGGCCGCAATGGCGCGGCAGGGGGCGTTCGTACTGCAGCGGCCGGGGCAACGGTTGGGGATGCGAGGCGACGGGGGGTGGCGAAGGGGACGGGCCGGGGCGGCGACGTACGGGGATGGGCCGGGGGCGGCGCGCGCGCGATCAACGACGTGGACGGGCACGCGTGCGACGGGGGCGGACATGGATGGGGACGGCTGTCGGTGTCAAAACCGGCGGATCTCGGGTAGGGGGTCCCGAACTGTGCGTCTAGGCCGGATGGTAACAGGAGGCAAGGGACACGAAGTTTTACGCAGGTTCGGGCCCTCTTGATGGAGGTAAAACCCTACGTCCTGCTTGATTAATATTGATGATATGGGTAGTACAAGAGTAGATCTACCATGAGATCGGAGAGGCTAAACCCTAGAAGCTAGCCTATGGTGTGATTGTTCTGTATGTTGTGCCACGGACTAAAACCCTCTGGTTTATATAGACACCGGAGAGGGTTAGGGTTACACAAAGTCGGTTACAATGGTAGGAGATCTATATATCTGTATAGCCAAGCTTGCCTTCCACGCTAAGGAAAGTCCCTTCCGGACACGGGACGAAGTCTTCAATCTTGTATCTTCATAATCCAGGAGTCCGGCTGAAGGTATATTCCGGCCATCCGGACACTCCCTAATCCAGGACTCCCTCAGTAGCCCCTGAACCAGGCTTCAATGACAACGAGTCCGGCGCGTAGTTTGTCTTCGGCATTGCAAGGCAGGTCCTCCTCCAAGTACTTCATAGAAGATTTTGAACACAAAGATAATGTCCGGCTCTGCAAAATAAGTTTCCACATATTGCCATAGAGAGAATAATACTTACACAAATCTAATCTGCTGACATATTCCGTAGTGTGACGCACCACAGCCAAGCCTTCATTCGAATTGTTTTACTATCCCACCTTAGCGCGTCATGCGAGGCGGTTCCCTTGGCACGTCTTGTTAAAGCAGAGATCGTGTCCCCTTATTCCGGGATTCTTATCAATACGGGCGTGGGTAACCCAACCACGCCATTGATTACGGCGCTTGGAGATAAGCGAGTTTTACCAGGCTGGTGAGGACACGTAGTTGCGTCCACCCATATAAGGGGATAAGGATCCACCTTTTCACCTATGCCTTCTTCCTCCCTTGCCTATCCATTTTCGTGCACTTGAGCTCCAGCGCCCAAATCCGCACGCCCCACCTCAACCTTCTCCAGCCATGTCCGGAGCGGGAGGCAAGTGGATGGTCTCCTCCGTCATGGAGGGACACATCAAAAAACTAAGGAAGGCCGGATACTTGTCTAATGACATCGCGCACCGGCTTCCCGAAGAGGGGCAGCTCCTCCCCACCCCAAGGCCCCATGAGAGGGTAGTGTTCCTTCCCCGCTTCCTCCGTGGACTGGGCTTTCCTATCCACCCATTTGTTCGGGGACTCATGTTCTACTACGGCCTAGATTTCCATGATCTGGCCCCGAATTTCATCCTCAACATCTCGACGTTTATCGTCGTGTGCGAGGCTTTCCTCTGCATCCGCCACATTTCGGCCTATGGCTCAAGACTTTCAATGTCAAGCCGAATGTGGTGCGCGGCAACCAGGCGGAGTGCGGAGGCGCCATTGTGGGCAAGATGCCCAACGTCTTATGGCTCGAGGGCTCCTTGGTGGAGACCCTGAAGGGGTGGCAATCGGGGTGGTTTTACATCACCGAGCCACGCGACCCTGAGTGGGTCGCAGCCCCCGCGTTCCGGTCCGGACCCCCAACGCAGCTCACGTCCTGGAAAGAGACGGGCCTGTCATGGGGCAGCAAAGGAGAGGTGACTGGACTACAAACATGCATCCAAACCCTGGTGGACAAGCAGCTCAGGCTTGTCAACGTAGTCCAGGTCATGCTCATCCACCGGATCCTCCCGTGTCAACAACGGGCCTTCAATCTGTGGGAGTTCAACCCGGCGCAGCACCGAACTCTAAACAGGCTCTTCGACACGACGTACGAAGACGTCTGGAAGGTGCTTTTCAAGGGTGCCGAGGCTCCCGCATCTGCTACCGAGGATCGCGGATTCAGCGCGCAGCGTCACGCCAGCGCGGTAAGTTGTTTGTGCCTTTTACAGGGTATTAGTTTTTCATAGTTTAACTCTATGCGGGATCTAAGCTCCCTTACCTTTGACAGGTTTGGCAGGCGATGTCCGGACAGATCGACTGTCCGGCTCCTTTGCCCGAAGACCCAGCCGATGCCCGCTTGGCGAAGCTGCTGGTTCCGACACCCTATGTGGTGCCGAAGAAGAAGGCCACAAAGAGGGCCACGGGGACTCGAAAAAGTGCCCGGCGCCAGGAGGTGTCGGGTTCATCATCCGACGTCTCCAAGGCATAGTCCTCCCATGAAGATGAGGAGGAGGAAGAAGAGACCTGTCCCCCTCCAGCGGGGGGGGGGGAGAATAAAAGGAAGGCCGCCCTCACTGAGGAGGCCGAAGGGTCCAAGAAGGGGAAAACCCTTCCTCCGGACTACTCCACCGACGCCGACGACGGTGGAGAGGAGTGGTCGCTCAGGGCCAAGCCCCTGGCGAAATCGTAAGTATCCGGATACCAGAGTAATTCATAGTATTCCTTTATTGCACAGCTTTCCCTTATGTCGAATATGTTTATGCAACCCACCCAAAGACTGGCTCGACACGTCGTCGAGCGGTTCACTGGACTCGTCGGATGTGAATTCGCTTCCGACGGCTTCCTCCCCCCGCCCTACGGTCGACGCCGAAGTGTTGTCCCAATAGGCTCCAAGCCAGGAGGAGGTGGTCCTGGAGGCGCTGCAAGGCGACCTCCCAGACTCCAGGAGTAAAGGGGATAAAACCCCCCAGGGCTCCAAGTCCGGCTCTAGGCCAGACACCGCTCCGGAACCTTCAAAGGTTCTAGAGACGGGCGGGCGACCTCCTTCCAAGAGGAGCAAGCCCACCGTGCCGGTGACCCCTGTCCAACTGGAGGCATCACACAATCTGTTGGAGGTGCTCAAAGGCGCCTCCATCGACGAGGAGCACCGCACCATTATGAGTGCGGTGGTCCAGAAGGTTCAGTCCGCCAATAGCGGACTGACTGAAGCTTGTACTAGCCTTTTAACAGGATTTGAGGTAAGTAAAGAATGTGTAAATAATATTACCGCATAGACAGTAGCCCCTGATGCTCTGTTTTGCTTTCGGGAAGAAAAGCCGAATAGAGGATCAAATAAAATTCGCAGGAGTCTAACAAAAAGTAGTCAATATGCGTATGCAGGCTTCTCTGCTGGCGTCCGCCGCACTGAATGCGGAAGTGGACACGCTAAAGCAGAACCTCGAGCAATCTGAGCAAGAGCTCGGGTGTGCCAAGAAGTAGCTCGAGGACAAGGAAGGTAAGAAATACCTTGTTTTAAATATATATAAAAAAGGGTGCAATTGCAAAAAATGACAGGAGTATCATGGCTATTGTAGGGGCCACGTCTGAGGTGGCGACCCTTAAGCAAGCGCTGCTCGAGGCCGAGAAGAGGGCGGCCACGGAGAGCACCGAGCGGGAGAAGTATGAGGCTGACGTTGGCAAGGTGCGGCAAGAGCTCCAGGCTCTCATGGAAAAACATGAGAGTTTGGAGCTTGACTCAAAGACGCGTGCGTCCGAGCTCACGGTGGCTAATGAAAATGCCAAGTCTGCCAAGGCCGAATCCCAGAAGACCCTCCAGGAGTTGGATGAGGTGAAAAAGATAGCGGCGGGTAAGGCATTCTTTATGCAAAGCAAACACATAAACGTGAGTTACTTGTTACTTACCCGAATCCGGAGCTCTCCAGGAGCATTCGCAGATCTTCCCCGTAGCTTGTTCGATGCCGCCGCATTCTATCGAGCCGAGGAGGGCAGCTCAACAGAGAAGGTGTTCTGGTCTCAGTATGTTGAGGCCGGACACCCGGTGCCCCTGAGCGACCAGCTGAAGCAACTGGTCGAGCTCCACAAGGCGGCCGAACAGGCCATGAAGGGCCTCGTAGTTTTGCTGTGGCCTGGGGAGGCTCTGCCTGGGAGATATTTTGGGCTGGCGCGGCGGCTGGTGGGGGCCTGTCCAAGGCTCGAAGTCATCAAGCGCTCCGTCTATATTGAAGGTGCCCATAGGGCCCTTGCCCGTGCTAAGGTGCACTGGGGAAAGCTGGATGCTGAGAAGCTTGTGAAGGACGGGCCACCGCCGGGGAGGAGCATCGCAAGCCCGAGAATTATTATAAGGATGTTCTGAACGGTGCCTGCCTTATGGCGAATGAATGTTCCAGGGATGTAATTTTTGAGTAAAACTCGCTCATTTTATCCTGTGCGCTGAAAACTTGTTCATATGCGCTAAGAAATGCTGTTTGAATTTAAAATATTACCTTCTATGTGGCTGTTTATCAATTCTGAGAGATGGCGAGTCGTCAGCTTCTGCCCCCATGCAGCTAGTGTTGGGGTGTTCGGGGATAAACCTGAGCGCTCTTTTTCCCATGTTTGGGTCCATCGAGGGAGGCGCTCAGCACAATGAACGAGGCAATCGGACTATAATGCATGAACACTCTCACTTAGCCATAGAATTCTACAATTTTAAATTTCGGCGAAGCCCCTGGTATTTGGAAGACCGAGTTCGGGGCGCTATCCATGCCTTGGCCGTACAGAGCCGACTCCTCGCTCTAAGTGGCATAAGTCTTTAGGGACTCAAAAAACCTCTCGAACAGCGACTAGCTCTCGTTTCATCATGACAGTCAGTTTTAGCTTTCTCTACTGAGGTGCTCGACGTGGCTCAACTGGGGCACAATCGCAGTAGTTCTCCTAGTGCTACCTTAGCCGATATAGCGGAACGTAAGGCACCAAAACATAGGAGCCGGGCAAACCCAACTATTGACCCAAGACATGATTCGGAGCCGATGCATATAATGCTATAAGTTCGGGGTGCCGCACTTGTTAAAGTGTTTGGACTTCTCACACCATATTGAGGGGTACTAAAGCCCCTGGCGTATTTTGGCCGTACCAAAGTGTACGGGTGCAACAATTTGTTAAGGAACATATATTTGTAAAAAAAAGTAATGCAAAAATAGACAAAAGCTATGCATTGTTCATTAAAAAGGGCTGCGATCAAACCAGAATGATACAAATAATGCGATAAGAAAAATGTTGGACTAGTTAACATGTCCGTTCCAGGGGCGGGCTGCGAAATGGTATGCGAAACAGGTATACTGCTCGTGATCGAGTCCTGAAAGTAAGAGAAAATTAAAAAATCGGCAGCCCCTGATGCGGTTTAAGCCGTGTTTCGGGCGTGCCATGATGGTGCCCCTCCCCCTCTACCCATGGTATTTCTATAGCGTAGTTATGTACGCGAAGCACTGGTGTCGCATGTGTGCGCGGGCTGGGGTTGGGGCCGCATTGCTACGCCTGCTTGGAATGTGCCAGGCGGTCTTGTTGTAGGATACTCCGGGCGCGCTTGACGGTGTCCGGACGTTTAATAGCCGGACTGGGGAACTGCCTGCAGAGGCTGCTTTGTACTTCCGCTGCAAGGGAAGCCGTGTGCTCCTCCGTTCGGAGGGAGTGTTCGGTGTTTCCATTGACCGTAATTACTCCTCGAGGGCCTGGCACCTTGAGCTTAAGGTATGCGTAGTGCGGTACCGCATTGAACTTGGCAAATGCGGTTTGCCCGAGCAGTGCGTGATAGCCACTGCGGAATGGGACTATGTCAACGATTAACACCTCGCTTCGAAAATTATCCGGAGATCCGAAGACCACTTCAAGTGTGACTGAGCCTGTACAGTTGGCCTCTACACTTGGTATTACGCCTTTAAAGGTCGTTTTGGTGGGCTTAATCCTCGAGGGATCTGTGCCCATTTTCCGCACTGTATCCTGGTAAAGCAGGTTCAGGCTGCTGCCGCCATCCATAAGGACTCTAGTGAGATGAAATCCGTCAATAATTGGGTCTAGAACCAATGCGGCAAATCCGCCATGACGGCTGGTAGTGGGATGGTCCCTTTGATCAAAGGTGATCGGGCAGGAGGACCATGGGTTGAACTTTGGGGCGACTGGCTCTACCGCGTATACGTCTCTTAACGCATGCTTCCGCTCCCTCTTGGGGATGTGGGTTGCGTATATCATGTTCACCGTCCACACTTGTGGGGGAAAACCCTTCTGTCCACTGTTGTTGGCGGACG
Organism: Triticum monococcum; assembly: GCA_034509565.1. Lineage (NCBI taxonomy): Eukaryota > Viridiplantae > Streptophyta > Magnoliopsida > Poales > Poaceae > Triticum > Triticum monococcum. The sequence continues at coordinate 21,439,948 of CM067842.1, read as the reverse complement.
GGGCTCTTCGTCGTCATCGCTATGCAGCCCCTTGTCAGTATTTTCGGCATTTAACTTGCCTGCCTGCTTGAACACCCAACAATCCCTGTTGGTGTGATTGGCCGGCTTTTCGGGGGTGCCATGGATCTAGCACAAGCGGTCGAGTATTCGGTCCAAACTGGACGGGCCCCTAGGATTTCTTTTGAATGCCTTTTTCCGTTGACTGGATTTATAGCCTCTGAATCCGGCATCAACTGCCGTATCCTCAGTGTTGTCGCCGTTAAAGCAGCGCTTCTGCTTGTTGCGACGCGACGTGCCACTACAGTCTTTGGTATCCGAATTACCAGCTGTCTTCTCCCGTGCAAAAGCGAGTCATGAGTGTCGTTAGTGCTGCCATAGATTTCGGCTTTTCCTGTCCGAGGTGCCGGGCAAGCCACTCGTCACGGATATTGTGCTTGAAGGCTGCTAGGGCCTCTGCGTCCGGACAGTCGACTATTTGATTTTTCTTTGTTAGGAACCGTGTCCAGAATTTCCTGGCCGATTCATCTGGCTGCTGAATTAGGTGGCTTAGGTCATCTGCGTCTGTGGGTCGCACATAAGTGCCCTGGAAATTGTCGAGGAATGTGGCTTTCAGGTCCTCCCAACAACTGATTGATCCTGCTGGCAAGCTGTTAAGCCAATGCCGAGCTAGTCCTTTAAGCTTGAGTGGGAGGTATTTGACGGCGTGGAGATCATCGCCGCGGGCCATATGGATATGAAGGAGATAATCTTCGATCCATACCGCAGGATCTGTTCTGCCATCATATGATTCGATGTTTACGGGTTTGAAACCCTTGGGGATTTGATGATCCATTACTTCGTCTGTGAAGCATAGTGGGTGTGCGGCACCTCTGTACTGGGCTATATTACGACGTAGCTCCAATGAACTTTGTCTACTGTGTTCAGCGCTGCCGGATTTGTGTCCGGCGTGACGGTTACCGTCTCGAGTCGTGGGGCGCCCAAGCGATCCGTAGATCGATCTTGTTTGCCTCGGCTTTTCCTCCAACATATCTCGCAGGTCAGGCGCATTTTCCCATGCCTTGGTACGGGGTGCGGCTTGAGTGGAGGGCTGAGAGGCCTCTCCGTCGCGGCCACGAGGTGGCCGGTCAGCCATATCAAGTGTTGGTGATGTAGGTTTAAGTGCTTCGTCCTCTAATCGGGGTAGCAACCTGCGCTTTGGGTAGCTCTTGGAGGGGCGTTCGAGTTTATGCTCTTCGGCTGCAAGGACTTCAGTCCATCTATCGACTAGCAAATCTTGATCAGCTCTGAGTTGTTGCTATTTTTTCTTGAGGCATCTTGCCGTGGCCATAAGCCTGCGTTGAAAACGCTCTTGCTCGACGGGATCCTCTGGCACGACGAATTTGTCGTCGTCGAGGCTTGCCTCGTCTTCGGAGGGAGGCGTATAACTATCGTCCTCGACCTCTCTGTCTGCTGCTCTCTTATGAGGGCTGGCTTCTCCATCCTCCTGTGCTGAATCTTGCTGGAGGGGGTTTTCTTCGGCACTCTCTGGAGTATTATTATCTCCCGTGCCGGAATCGCCGTGTTTGCTTTGGCGGGATTTTGAGCGGCGCCGCTGACGCTGGCGTAGGCTGTTTCTTGGAGGGGTCACCCTCCACTGTTCCATCGCCATCTCCTTCTTTTGGGGTGCCCACCATGTATATGTCATACGACGAGGTGGCTTTCCAGGGCTCAATAGGCGCTGGTTCTTCATCGTCTCCTGCATCAGTGTCCATACTGTCAATGTCTTCCGAGTCAAAGTCAAGCATGTCGGTTAAATCATCGACAGTGGCTACAAAATGGGTGGTGGGTGGGCTTTGAATTTCTTCATCGTCCGTATCCCAACCTTGCTGACCGTAGTCTGGCCAGGGCTCTCCTGATAAAGAGAGAGACTTTAGTGTTTTCAGAATATCACCAAAAGGCGAGTGCAGAAAGATGTCCGCGGCAGAAAACTCCATGATCGACGCCCAATTGGATTTGATCGGCAGGTGCGCGGAGGGTTCGGAGTCCGGAGAGGAGTCCGGCTCCTTGGAGTCACGAGTCTCACGGAGTGCAGGGCTGGTGTTCGGCTCGATCGCCGTTGGGATCGCAGCCCCCGAGGCAGCGTCCAACCACTCATCCTTGATCGGTGCAGTTGGATCCGAATTAAGGGTCGAAGCCGATGCGGGTGCGGCCTCCACGGCACTATTCGGCGGCAGAGCTAGATCATTCTCGTCGTGACAGTGCGGCGCGCTAGGCAGTGGCTCGAATCTGTCGAGGATCAAGTCCCCGCAGATGTCAGCCGTGTAGTTTAAACTTCCAAATCTGACCTGACGGCCAGGGGCATAGCTTTCGATCTGCTCCAGATGGCCAAGTGAATTGGCCCGCAGTGCGAAGCCACCGAAGACGAAGATCTGTCCGGGGAGGAAGTTCTCACCCTGGACTGCATCGCTATTGATGATCGTAGGAGCCATCAAGCCTAACGGCGATGACACAGAGGAACTCTCAATGAAAGCACCAATGTCGGTGTGAAAACCAGCGGATCTCGGGTAGGGGGTCCGAACTGTGCGTCTAGGCCGGATGGTAACAGGAGGCAAGGGACACGAAGTTTTACCTAGGTTCGGGCCCTCTTGATGGAGGTAAAACCCTACGTCCTGCTTGATTAATATTGATGATATGGGTAGTACAAGAGTAGATCTACCACGAGATCGGAGAGGCTAAACCCTAGAAGCTAGCCTATGGTATGATTGTTCTGTATGTTGTCCCACGGACAAAAACCCTTCGGTTTATATAGACACCGGAGAGGGTTAGGGTTACACAAAGTCGGTTACAATGGTAGGAGATCTATATATCCGTATCGCCAAGCTTGCCTTCCACGCCAAGGAAAGTCCCTTCCGGACACGGGACGAAGTCTTCAATCTTGTATCTTCATAATCCAGGAGTCCGGCTGAAGGTATAGTTCGGCCATCCGGACACCCCCTAATCCAGGACTCCCTCAACGGCGACAGGGACGGGAATGTGTGCGACGGGGTCGGACATGGACAAGGACAATGATAGGGACGGGCGCGCGCGACAGGGACGGGTGTGCGCGGTGGGGGCGGCGATGTGGACGGGGACGGGTGCGCTCGACAGGGACGGCGACGGGGACGGGCGCGGCGGCGACGGGGATGGGCGCGACGACGAAGGAGATGAAGAAAAAACTAACTGAAATTTTCGTAAGTGCTGCTTATATAGGAGGGGCCTTTAGTACCGGTCGGAGCCACCAACCGGTACTAAAGGTCAAATTTGGCCAGGCCAAACGGCGGGAAGCGACCCCCTTTAGTACCGGGTCGTGGCTGCAACCGGTACTAAAGACCCCCCCTTTAGTACCGGTTGGTGAAGGAAATATGCCCTAGAGTCAATAATAAAGTTATTATTTATTTCCTTATATCATGATAAATGTTTATTATTCATGCTAGAATTGTATTAACCGGAAACATAATACATGTGTGAATACATAGACAAACAGAGTGTCACTAGTATGCCTCTACTTGACTAGCTCGTTGATCAAAGATGGTTATGTTTCCTAACCATAGACATGAGTTGTCATTTGATTAACGAGATCACATCATTAGGAGAATGATCTGATTGACTTGACCCATTCCGCTAGCATAGCACTTGATCGTTTAGTTTGTTGATGTTGCTTTCTTCATGACTTATACATGTTCCTGTGACTATGAGATTATGCAACTCCCGTTTACTGGAGGAGCACTTTGTGTGCCACCAAACATCACAACGTAACTGGGTGATTATAAAGGTGCTCTATAGGTGTCTCCGAAGGTACTTGTTGGGTTGGCGTATTTCGAGATTAGGATTTGTCACTCCGATTGTCGGAGAGGTATCTCTGGGCCCTCTCGGTAATGCACATCACTTAAGCCTTGCAGCATTGCAACTAATGAGTTAGTTGTAGGATGATGTATTACGGAACGAGTAAAGAAACTTGCCGGTAACGAGATTGAACTAGGTATTGAGCTACCGACGATCGAATCTCGGGCAAGTAACATACCGATGACAAAGGGAATAACGTATGTTGTTATGCGGTCTGACCGATAAAGATCTTCGTAGAATATGTGGGAGCCAATATGAGCATCCAGGTTCCGCTATTGGTTATTGACCGGAGACGTGTCTCGGTCATGTCTACATTGTTCTCGAACCCATAGGGTCCGCACGCTTAAGGTTTCGATGACAGTTATATTATGAGTTTATAAGTTTTGATGTACCAAAGGAGCTCGAAATCCCGGATGAGATCGGGGACATGACGAGGAGTCTCGAAATGGTCGAGACGTAAAGATCGATATATTGGATGACTATATTCGGACATCGGAAAGGTTCCGAGTGATTCGGGTTTTTTTCGGAGTATCGGAGAGTTATGGGAATACGTATTGGGCCTTATTGGGCCATACGGGAAGGAAGGAAAAGGGCCTCAAGGGTGGCCGCACCCCTCCCCTTGGTCTGGTCCGAATTGGACTAGGGAAGGGGGGCGCCCCCTTCCTTCCTTCTCCTTTTCCCTTCCTCTTTTCCTATTCCATATGGGAGGTGGAATCCTACTAGGACTAGGGAGTCCTAGTAGGACTCCACACTTGGCCCGCCCCCTCCTAGGGCCGGCCTCCTCCTCCCTTGCTCCTTTATATACGGGTGCAGGGGGGCACCCCAAAGACAACAATTGATCATTGATCTCTTAGTCGTGTGTGGTGCCCCCTTCCACCATAATCCTCGATAATATTGTAGCGGTGCTTAGGCGAAGCCCTGCGACGGTAGAACATCAAGACCGTCACCATGCCGTCGTGCTGACGGAACTCTTCCCTGACATTCTGCTGGATCGGAGTCCGGGGATCGTCATCGAGCTGAACGTGTGCTAGAACTCGGTGGTGCCGTAGTTACGATGCTTGATCGGTCGGGCCGTGAAGACGTACGACTGCATCAACCGCGTGGTCCTAACGCTTCCGCTTCCGGTCTATGAGGGTACGTAGACAACACTCTCCCCTCTCGTTGCTATGCATCACCATGATCTTGCGTGTGCATAGGAATTTTTTTGAAATTACTACGTTCCCCAACAGTGGCATCCGAGCCTAGGTTTTATGCGTTGATGTTGTGCACGAGTAGAACACAAGTGAGTTGTGGGCGATATAAGTCATATTGCTTACCAGCATGTCACACTTTGGTTCGGCGGTATTGTTGGATGAAGCGGCCCGGACCGACATTACGCGTACGCTTACGCGAGACTGGTTCTACCGACGTGCTTTGCACATAGGTGGCTGGCGGGTGTCAGTTTCTCCAACTTTAGTTGAACCGAGTGTGGCTACGCCCGGTCCTTGCGAAGGTTAAAATAGCACCAACTTGACAAACTATCGTTGTGGTTTTGACGCGTAGGTACGAACGGTTCTTGCTCAGCCGGTAGCAGCCACGTAAAACTTGCACCAACAAAGTAGAGGACGTCTAACTTGTTTTTGCGGGGCATGTTGTGATGTGATATGGTCAAGACGTGATGAGATATAAGTTGTTGTATGAGATGATCATGTTTTGTTGAAGTTATCAGCAACAGGCAAAAGCCTTATGGTTATCTCTCTATTGCATAAGATGCAAGCACCAAATAATTGCTTTACTTTATCGCTATGCAATAGCAATAGTTGCAAGAGCAATTGTTGCGAGACAACCATGTGACGACACATTGATATAGATCAAGATGATGGAGATCATGGTGTCATGCCGGTGATGATGGAGATCATGAAGATACTTTGGAGATGGAGATCAAAGGCATAAGATGATGATGGCCATATCATGTCACATAGTTTGATTGCATATGATGCTTATCTTTTATAGATCTTATTTTGCTTAGTTCGACGGTGCCTTTATAAGATGACCTCTCACTAATTATCAAGGTACAAGTGTTCTCCCTGAGTATGCACCGTTGCAAAAGTTCTTCGTGCTGAGACACCACGTGATGATCGGCTGTGATATGCTCTACGTTGCACACAGTTGCACACGCGGAATACTCAGGTTAAACTTGACGTAAGGTCGAGCATGAATCATATAGTAGATATGATCAACATAGTGATGTTCACCATTGAAACTACTCCATCTCACGTGATGATCGGACATGGTTTAGTTGATTTGGATCACGTGATCACTTAGAAGATTAGAGGGATGTCTATCTAAGTGGAGTTCTTAAGTAATATGATTAATTGAACTTTAATTTATCATGAACTTAGTCCTGGTAGTATTAGCATATCTATGTTGTAGATCAATAGCTCGCGTTTAGCTCCCCTGTTTTATTTTTGATATGTTCCTAGAGAAAACTAAGTTGAAAGATGTTAGTAGCAATGATGCGGATTGGATCCATGATCTGAGGTTTATCCTCATTGCTGCACAGAAGAATTATGTCTTTGATGCACCGCTAGGTGACAAACCTATTGCAGGAGCAGATGCAGATGTTATGAACATTTGGCTAGCTCAATATGATGACTACTTGATAGTTTAGTGCACCATGCTTAAACGGCTTAGAATCGGGACTTCAAAGACGTTTGAACGTCATGGACCATATGAGATGTTCTAGGAGTTGAAGTTAATATTTCAAGCAAATACCCGAGTTGAGAGATATGAAGTCTCCAACAAATTCTATAGCTAAAGGATGGAGGAGAATAGCTCAAGCAGTGAGCATGTGCTCAGATTGTCTCGGTACTACAATCACTTGAATCAATTGGGAGTTAATCTTCCAGATAAAATAGTGATTGACAGAATTCTCTAGTCACCATCACCAAGTTAGTAGAACTTCGTGATGAACTATGATATGTAAGGGATAACAGAAACGATTCCCAAGCTCTTCGTAATGCTGAAATCGACGAAGGTAGAAATCAAGAAAAATATCAAGTGTTGATGGTAGACAAGACCACTAGTTTCAAGAAAAGGGGAAAGGGAAGAAGGGGAACTTCAAGAAGAACGGCAAGAAAGTTGCTGCTCAAGTGAAGAAGCCCAAGTCTGGACCTAAGCCCGAGACTAAGTGCTTCTACTGCAAAGGTACTGGTCACTGGAAGAGGAACTGCCCCAAGTATTTGGCGGATAAGAAGGATGACAAAGTGAACAAAGGTATATTTGGTATACAGATTATTGATGTGTATTTTACTAGTGTTCGTAGCAACCCCTCGGTATTTGATACTGGTTCAGTTGCTAAGAGTAGTAACTCAAAACGGGAGTTGTAGAATGAACATTGACTAGTTAAGGGTGAAGTGACGATGTGTGTTGGAAGTGGTTCCAAGATTGATATGATCATCATCGCACACTCCCTATACTTTTGGGATTAGTGTTGAACCTAAATAAGTGTTATTTGGTGTTTGTGTTGAGCATGAATATGATTTGATCATGTTTATTGCAATACGGTAATTCATTTAAGTAAGAGAATAAATTGTTGTTCTGTTTACATGAATAAAACCTTATATGGTTACACACCCAATGAAAATGGTTCATTGGATCTCGATCGTAGTGGTACACATATTCATAATATTGAAACCAAAAGATGCAAAGTTAATAATGATGGTGCAATTTATTTGTGGCACTGCCGTTTAGGTCATATTGGTGTAAAGCGCATAAAGAAAAATCCATGTTGATGGGCTTTTGGAATCACTTGATTATGAATCAGTTGATGCTTGTGAACCATGCCTCATGGGCAAGATGACTAAGACTCCGTTCTCCAGAACAATGGAGCGAGCAACAGATTTGTTGGAAATCATACATACTGATGTATGTGGTCCGATGAATATTGAGCCTCGTGGCAGGTATCATTATTTTCTGATCTTCACAGATGATTTGAGCAGATATGAGTATATCTAGTTGATGAAACACAAGTCTGAAACATTTGAAAAGTTCAAAGAATTTCAGAGTGAAGTGGAGAATCATCATAACAAAAATGAAAGTTTCTATGATATGATCGCAGAAGTAAAATATTTCAGTTACGAGTTTGGCCTTCAGTTAAAAACAATGTGAAATAGTTTCACTACTCACGCCACCTGGAACACCACAGCATAATGGTGTGTCCAAACGTCATAACCGTACTTTATTAGATCTGGTGCGATCTATGGTGTCTCTTACCGATCTACCACTATCGTTTTGGGGTTATGCATTAGAGACAGCTGCATTCATGTTAAATAGGGCACCATCTAAATCCGTTGAGACGACAACGTATGAACTATGGTTTGGCAAGAAACCTAAGCTGTCGTTTCTTAAAGTTTGAGGTTGCAATGCTTATGTGAAAAAGTTTCAACCTGATAATCTCTAACCCAAATCGGAGAAGTGCGTCTTCATAGGATACCCAAAAGAAAATGTTGGGTACACCTTCTATCACAGATCCGAAGGCAATATATTCGTTGCTTTGAATGGATCCTTTCTAGAAAAGGAGTTTCTCTCGAAAGAAGTGAGTGGGAGGAAAGTAGAACTTGATGAGGTAACTATACCCGCTCCCTTATTGGAAAGTAGTTCATCACAGAAATCTGTTCCTGTGACTACTACACCGATTAGTGAGGAAGCTAATGATGATGATCATGTAACTTCAGATCAAGTTACTACCGAACCTCGTAGGTAAACCAGAGTGAGATCCGCACCAGAGTGGTACGGTAATCCTGTTCTGGATGTCATGTTACTTGACCATGACGAGCCTACGAACTATGAGGAAGCGATGATGAGCCCAGATTCCGCGAAATGGCTTGAGGCCATGAAATCTGATATGAGATCCATGTATGAGAACAAAGTATGGACTTTGACTGACTTGCCCAATCATTGGCGAGCCATTGAGATTAAATGGATCTTCAAGAGGAAGACGGACGCTGATAGTAGTGTTACTATCTACAAAGCTAGAATTGTCGCAAAAAGGTTTTCGACAAGTTCAAGGTGTTGACTACGATGAGAGTTTCTCACTCGTATCTATGCTTAAGTTTGTCCGAATCATGTTAGCAATTACCGCATTTTATGAAATCTGGCAAATGGATAAACAAAACTGCATTTCTTAAAGGATTTATTAAAGAAGAGTTGTATATGATACAACCAGAAGGTTTATCAATCCTAAAGCTACTAACAAAATATGCAAGCTCCAGCGATCCATCTATGAACTGGTGCAAGCATCTCGGAGCTGGAATATACACTTTGATAAGTTGATCAAAGCATATAGTTTTATACAGACTTGCGGTGAAGCCTGTATTTACAAGAAAGTGAGTGGGAGCACTACAGCATTTCTGATAAGTATATGTGAAAGACATATTGTTGATCGGAGATAATGTAGAATTATTCTGCAAAGCATAAAGGAATGTTTGAAAGGAGTTTTTCAAAGAAAGACCTCGGTGAAGCTGCTTACATATTGAGCATCAAGATCTATAGAGATAGATCAAGACGCTTGATAAGTTTTTCAATGAGTACATACCTTGACAAGATTTTGAAGTAGTTCAAAATGGAACAGTCAAAGAAGGAGTTCTTGCCTGTGTTACATTGGTGTGAAGTTGAGTAAGACTCAAAACCCGACCACGACTGAAGATAGAGACAGAATGAAAGTCATTCCCTATGCCTCAGCCATAGGTTCTATAAAGTATGCCATGCTATGTACCAGACCTATTGTATACCCTGCCCTGAGTTTGGCAAGGGAGTACAATAGTGATCTAGGAGTAGATCACTAGACATTGGTCAAAATTATCCTTAGTAGAATAAGGATATGTTTCTCGATTATGGAGGTGACAAAAGGTTCGTCGTAAAGGGTTATTTCGATGCAAGTTTTGACACTGATCCAGATGACTCTAAGTCTCAGTCTGGATACATATTGAAAGTGGGAGCAATTAGCTAGACTAGCTCCATGCAGAGCATTGTTGACATAGAAATTTGCAATATACTTACGGATCAGAATGTGGCAGACCCGTTGACTAAACTTCTCTCACAAGCAAAACATGATCACACCTCATTACTCTTTGGGTGTTAATCACATAGCGATGTGAACTAGATTATTTACTCTAGTAAACCCTTTGGGTGTTGGTCACATGTCGATGTGAACTATGGGTGTTAATCACATGGTGATGTGAACTATTCATGTTAAATCACATGGCGATGTGAACTAGATTATTGACTCTAGTGCAAGTGGGAGACTGAAGGAAATATGCCCTAGAGGTAATAATAAAGTTATTATTTATTTCCTTATATCATGATAAATGTTTATAATTCATGATAGAATTGTATTAACCGGAAACATAATACATGTGTGAATACATAGACAAACAGAGTGTCACTAGTATGCCTCTACTTAACTAGCTCATTGATCAAAGATGGTTATGTTTCCTAACCATAGACATGAGTTGTCATTTGATTAACAGGATCACATCATTAGGAGAATGATGTGATTGACTTGACCCATTCCGTTAGCGTAGCATTTGATCGTTTAGTTTGTTGCTATTGCTTTCTTCATGACTTATACATGTTCCTATGACTATGAGATTATGCAACTCCCGTTTACTGGAGGAACACTTTGTGTGCCACCAAACGTCACAACGTAACTGGGTGATTATAAAGGTGCTCTACAGGTGTCTCCGAAGGTACTTGTTGGGTTGGCGTATTTCGAGATTAGGATTTGTCACTCCGATTTTTGGAGAGATATCTCTGGGCCCTCTCGGTAATGCACATCACTTAAGCCTTGCAAGCATTGCAACTAATGAGTTAGTTGCAGGATGTTGTATTACGGAACGAGTAAAGAGACTTGCCGGTAACGAGATTGAACTAGGTGTTGATATACCGACGATCGAATCTCGGGCAAGTAACATACCGATGACAAAGGGAACAACGTATGTTGTTATGCGGTCTGACCGATAAAGATCTTCATAGAATATGTGGGAGCCGATGTGAGCATCCAGGTTCCGCTATTGGTTATTGACCGGAGATGTGTCTCGATCAAGTCTACATTGTTCTCGAACCCCTAGGGTCCGCACGCTTAAGGTTTCGATGACAGTTATATTATGAGTTTATGAGTTTTGATGTACCGAAGGAGTTCGGAGTCCCGGATGAGATCGGGGACATGACGAGGAGTCTCGAAATGGTCGAGACGTAAAGATCAATATATTAGACGACTATATTCGGACATCGGAAAGGTTCCGAGTGATTCGGGTATTTTTCGGAGTACCGGAGAGTTTCGGGAATACGTATTGGGCCTTATTGGGCCATATGGGAAGGAAGGAAAAGGGCCTCAAGGGTGGCCGCACCCCTCCCCTTGGTCTGGTCCGAATTGGACTAGGGAAGGGGGGCGCCCACTTCCTTCCTTCTCCTTTTCCCTTCCTCTTTTCCTATTCCATATGGGAGGTGGAATCCTACTAGGACTAGGGAGTCCAAGTAGGACTCCACACTTGGCGCGCCCCCTCCTAGGGCCGGCCTCCTCCTCCCTTGCTCCTTTATATACGGGTGCAGGGGGGCACCCCAAAGACAACAATTGATCATTGATCTCTTAGCCGTGTGCGGTGCCCCCTTCCACCATAATCCTCGATAATATTGTAGCGGTGCTTAGGCGAAGCCCTGCGACGGTAGAACATCAAGTTCGTCACCACGCCGTCGTGCTGACGAAACTCTTCCCGGACATTCTGCTGGATTGGAGTCCGGGGATCGTCATCGAGCTGGACGTGTGCTAGAACTCGGCGGTGCCGTAGTTTCGGTGCTTGATCGGTCGGGCCGTGAAGACGTACGACTACATCAACCGCGTTGTGCTAACGCTTCCGCTTCCGGTCTACGAGGGTACGTAGACAACACTCTCCCCTCTCGTTGCTTTGCATCACCATGATCTTGCGTGTGCGTACGAATTTTTTTGAAATTACTACGCTCCCCAACAGTTGGAGCCACGAACCGGTACTAAAGGGGTGCGCTGGCGCAGGTGCCGTTCCGCAAGTTTAGTCCCACCTCGCTAGTCGAGGGGCATCCGCACTGGTTTATAAGCCGTAGTGTGGTAGCTCTCTCGAGCTCCTCTCTATAGCAGCTTCTGGGCCTAACTTTGAAGCGCTTCCTTGTGAGCCTGCTAGGCCTTACGGGCCTGCATCCTGCCCTAAGTCCAAGCAGGCCCACTGGGCAGCGCACAAAGTTGTTTTTTATGTAGTTTTTTCTTTTCTGCTTTATTTATTATTTTATTTATTTCTGAGTTGCTTTTTGCTGTATTTAGAGTTTCTTTGTGAATATTTTTGCTTTAGGTACAAAAAATTACAAACTTTCTGTTAGTGCCAGTAGTTTTCATGTTTGAATAGTTTAAATTTGAATTATTTGAAATTTGTGTGAATCACTAGTTTATGAATAACTTAACTTTAAAACTTAATTTTTCAGTGATTCTTTTTTCTTATGTTTAATATTAGTGTGTTTTATCATTGTATTCAAATTGGTAATACATAGTGCTTTTCAATTTCAGGGTCATTTAACTCAAAACAAATCAGTAAATGCATGAAAAATAGAAAATGAAGGAAGAAAGGGTTGAAAGTTGATGATGTGGCTTTGAATGATGCATAATGAATGAAGAAAAAGTCTGAAGTTGTAATAAGTTTAAAAAATGAAGTGCCTTTGTAGCAGATGAGTTTTCGTCCGAAACCCTGATACTTCAAAAGAGATTGTCCAGTTTGCACACGAAGTGCATCTAATTTTTGTCGTAACCCTCTATACCTTTTTTCACATGCTATATGGGTGAAATGATGGTACCAAACAAACAATCAACCTTTTCAGAGTTCATTTGTAGTGGTTTTCAATTTCAGGATCATTTAATTCAAAAAAAATCAGTAAATGAATGAAAAGTATGAAATAAAGGCAGAAACGGTTCAAAGTTGATGACGTGGCTTTGAATGGTACATACTAAACGCACAAAAAGTCTGGAGTTATAATAAGTTTAAAAAATGAAGTGCCACTCTAACAGATGAGTTTTCGTCTGAAACCCTGATACTTCGAAAGAGATTGTCCAGTTTGTACACGAAGTGCATCCAGTATTTGCCGTAACCCTTTATACCTTTTTGCACATGCTATGTGAGTGAAATGATGATACCATACCAACTTTCAACCTTTTCAGAGTTCATTTGTAGTGCTTTTCAATTTTAGGGTCATTTAGGTCAAAATAAATCAGTAAATACATGAAAATAACAAATGAAGGCAGAAAGGGTTGAATGTTGATGGCGTGGCTTTGAATGGTGCATACTGAACACACACAAAAGTCAGGAGTTGTAAGAGCAACTCTACAGACCCCGCAAACACTACTAGGAAAAGGGCTATAGATGGAAATGACACTAATGACGCACCCGACATGTGGTGCGCCATTAGTGTGGAAGACACTAATGGCGCACCAGGCACACGGTGCGCCACTAGTAACAAAATGTTTTTTTTTCATTTTTTCAAACATACTAATGGCGCATCCGGGCAGAGTGCGCCATTAGCAGTTAGAACTACTAATGGCACACCAGCCATAGAGTGCGCCACTACTGTATTTTTTTTTACTTTTTTGCAAAACTACTAATGGCGCACCGTTGCATAGTGCGCCATTACTAGTTTAAACTAGTAATGGGCATTTTTTTTACTTTTTGATATCATGAATATTTTTAAATTTCATGGGCACTTTTTGAATTCATGAATATTTTTTCAAATTTGATGAAATTTTTCATATTCCATATGAAAAAATATTGAATATTCGTGAGGACACTCGATCTCGATCTCCCTCCCTCTCGATAGCTATCCCCCTCGCCGCCGAGCACCCCCCCACACACCCTCCCCCTGCTCCACAGCCGCCGACGACCCCCCGCACCCTCCCCCGCTCCACCGCCGCCGACGACCCACCGCACCCTCCCCCGCTCCACCACCGCCGACGACCCCCCGCACCCTCCCCCGCTCCACCGCCGCCGCCGATGATATTTTCAAATAAAAAATTTGATGATATTTTTTAAAAAATTATTACTGTTTTTATAAAAGACTTATTACTGTTTCATATTCATATTCATTTTCTAAAAAATAATTATAAAAAATTGTAGACTACAATTGTTGTTAAACAACAATTATTACAGTTTTTATAAAAATATATTACTGTTTCATATTCATTTATTTAAAAAAAAATATACTAATGGCGCACCGGCCTGGTGGTGCGCCATTGCTATCTAAAATAAGATTTCTAATGGCGCACCGGCGGTGGGTGCACCATTGCTATCTAAAAAATAGATTTCTAATGGCGCACCGACGGGTGGTGCGCCATTAGTAAGCTTCCCCCTATAGCTAAGTCCTCCCTCTCCCGCGCCAGAGATCCCCTTTCGTCCCTCTCTCCCTCGCCAGACCCACGACGCCGCCGCCCCGACCCCCACCGGACTCCGCCCCCTCCGCCCACGCACCCCCGCCGCCCCCACCGCCCCCATGCTCCCGCGCCCCCACCCCCGCCGCCCCGACCCTCAACGTCTTGGCCTTCCTCCTCGCCGTCGGTGCGGAGCAACGACGCAACACCGTACGCCCCCCCCGACCCTCCTCCTCACCTTGCCCCCCGCCTGCGCCGGGGCTGACGGCCCCTTCTCTGTCTCGCAGGGCAAGGTCTCCGGCACCTCTACGACACCGACGCCTCCACCGTCCGGGGCGTCTGCGCCTTCTTCCACCTCCGGCCACCGCGGCCTCACCGTCGATCCCCGCACGAGCTCCCCATCGTCTTCCTCTCAGTGAGATGCACCGGTTCCCCTCCCCCCCTTTCTGTTAACTGAACATTGTCAGGTTTAGGTTCTGTTAAATGAAAAAATTTAGATTTAGAAACATTGTTAGACTGATAGGAAGTTTGTTGAACAGAGCAATCTACACCTGTAATTTCTACTGTTATGCCTCTGTTGATTGTGATCTCTGCACATGTTTAATGTCTATGCTGTTGTGCGGCTATTATGTGTGTCTATGTCGGTGAGCTTGTGTTATGCATTTCTGCGTTTTGATGTCCCCCCTTACCTTAGTTTTTTCATCTCACTGGTCCTTTTCATTGTATTGGTCCTTTTCATTTTTGTCAAAGAGGCCCCGAGTTCTCTCTTCACTTGTGTGGTGATTGTCTTGGTCCTTTTCATTTTTGTCATGGCATTCTTGAGGTGCTGATGTGTTTGAGGGCATGAACCATGATCAAGTTGAGTTCGGATTTCATTAGATTAGATGGATTATCATGTCTTGTGTCCTGATAGTTGGATATTTGAGTAGTATTGTCAACAGTAATAACTTTTACATGTTTGCATTGCTTCCAAGAGTAACAGCAGGTGCTTATGACACCTTTAGGAGATCTACTCATCTCTAATCATGCTACTCAAGGATACGAACCGTAGGCATCTCTATACATTTTTTCAGTGCCCTTTATTGGTGGTTCTATGATGTAGTCCAGATGAAACCAATTGCATGCATTGACAAATAGAGTATTAAAACAGGACTTAACGTGGTTTTCCACTTAGTATCTGAATTGAGAAAAAACATAGCAAAACTTGCTACTCCATATACAACTAATACTACTACTAGACAAGATACTACTCCGTATACTACTAATACTACTACTGTATTTCATTTCAATGTTCAAAATGCTGGTACTGAGATTTTCATTTCCAATGAGTGATGTTTTTCCTAGCAGTAGAAAAAACATAGCAACTTCTCTGTTTTTATAAAGTTGTTCTTATATGGGTGAAACTTCACTTGTTTTTAGGCTAGTGAAGGGTGTTGCTTCTTTTGTATGGGCCAACTATGTCACAAATAAATTGTTCCTTCTTCTGTATTTGACAAGTAATGACTTTTAAAGATGATGATCATCTTGCTAGTTTGCTGGGTTTTGTCTCCGACCATTGTGCCGTGATGAATTTGCAGGTACCCCGAGAGGCCCTTGAGTTTGCCGGAATGTCGATTAACTTATGTTCCGGCAAATTCGGGTACTCCATATGTCCTATTTTTAGCAAAGGCCATGCCGAAATTTTCTGTGAATTTTAGCATGACTTTGCTAAAAATAGGACATATGGGGTACTTGCGACTAATGCATGCATCGGCGTTGACAAAACCTAAATGATGAAAGCTTAGGCTTTTAGGGTGCCTCGACGTCGACAAACCCTAAATGATAAAACCTTGGCTTTTAGGGTGCCTCGGTGTCGACAAGAACCTAAATGATGAAGGCTTAGGCTTTTAGGGTGCCTCAGCGTCGACAAACCCTAAATTATAAAAGCTTAGCTTTTAGGATGCCTCGGTGTCGACAAACCCTAAATGATGTAGTTTTGAATTATGAATGTAGGATATGTCAGCATCATCATCGGACGACGAAAGTTTCCCGGCGGAGTGCGACTGGTGGCATGACAATCGAGGTCTGTGCGACATGCCTCACCTGGACGATGATCGGCGCTTCAGCATTAAGCTCGAGGAGACCTTCGAAGTTGAAACGGTACACAATGACGACAAGTGTTATTTTCATAATTAAGCATGACTTCAACTATTTCAACGTGTAATTTTCATCTTTTACAATTCGAGTATAGCTTATCCCATGCCATGCAAGACGCTATGTCTTGGAGAGGATGGATTTTGAAGACCATGAAATTTCTGAAACAAAGAAAATTCACCTAAGGACTCATCACGATGTGGACTTTGAAGTAAATCTATATAATTCTGAGAGCGTAACCCATTTTGGTTGCAAAAATTGGTAAGCATTTTGCAAGATGTATGGTTTTGATGAGGGTATGCTTATCACCATGGATCTTGGTAATCCTGACATCAACCAAGACAATATGGACATTTGGGTCCTTGTTGATACGCCTCCAGATCTACCGCTATGTGAATTTCTCAAACATAGTTATTAGCTAATTTATATTGTTTATTTCAAAATAGTTGACAGCTTATTTCCATTGACAGCTTATTTTTATTGTTCAAAGAATGTGCGGGAGATGGTAGACAAAACCCACTACACCGATGGCTCCGAATTAACAACTTACAAGGAGAAAAATCATCTGGTCGGATTTTGTACTGACATTGAGAATTACACTATCCACAATCAAACTCCTCAACATTATGGTAAATACGTGCCACTAGTGCATGTGTTCATTTACGGTAACTACCATGGAGATACCCTGGTAAGATTTTTACTATTACGACATCCGTGCATCTTTTGCATACTTCTAAAACTAGTACATCATTGCTAACTATGAAGTTATTACTATGTTTTTCAACAGATAATCCTAGAGAATTGTGTGCCTCATATGATGTATCAGAAAGATAGTGTTAATGTTTTGAACATACAGCCAGGTCGTCCTACGAATCTCAACTGTCCATACGAGATTTCTAAAAAAAGTGGAGACATGAAAATCAAAGGATGGAAAAAATGTATGGACAGTCATAAGGAGCTTCTTGGAAGCAAAAGGAAGCGAAGCGCAAGAATTGGAAACAGGATGTTCTCCATTCTCCATAATGGAGAGTCAGGGTCTATATTGTTTTATGTTATTTTAGCTTAAATAGGGTATTTAGGTCCTGCCTAATACTGATGATCATGTGCTAAGAACAATTAAGTAGGGTTGGTTCGATGACTATCAAGATGATGATCGTATGACTTGTTATGAATAACGAGTAGAAGTTGTATGATGATGATTAGTAGGACTTCTTAGGATTAGTATTACTTCCGACACACTCGATACTCGCGGTCTCGAGACTTGTAATGTTTTATCTTTGTTCGGTCTTTTGAATTCAGAGACTAATATGATGAATTGTATTCGGAGACTAATCTTCTATTGTATTTGATGAATCTGCTGTTGCTGTGTGCTACTGTCTATATTCAGTCAAATAATATATTTTGTAACCTGTGCAAAATTCAGAAAAGTAAAAAAAACCTAATATTCATACTAATGGCGCATCATTACAGAGTGTGCCATTAGTATGCCAAGTATACTAACGGCGCATCCCTCCGCAGTGCGCCATTAGTGTGCCAAAGCACATGGTTAAATATGACCCTGGGAGGCATACTAATGGCGCATGGTGTTATATACTAATGGCGCACTGGGTGGTGCGCCATTAGTAATAAATACTAGTGGCGTGATACTAATGGTGCACCAGTGATGCGCCATTAGTAGGAAAAACTGGTGCGCCATTAGTAGGCCTTTTCCTAGTAGTGAAAACGCCCCGGCCCGCAAAATAACCGCCAAATTGCGGGTCGGGGTCAAAAAATCTGCACTATCAGACCCCGCATCCAGCGCCGGCCCACAAATATTTTTGCGGGGCGCAGCAAATCTTCTCCCCCAACCTCTATCGTCACGGGCTGGGAGCCCGACCCGAGCTCGACCCCTATCCGGCGCGAGATTTGGCGGGAGGGACATTTCCGCGCACCCTTTCCCGCGCCCCGCACCCTCCGCCATCGTTGCCCCCCCTCCGCAAGCTCCGGCTTCTCCTCACCGGCCGTCCCTCGCCGCCATGGACGACCCATGCTGTCCTCCCTCACCATCGAGGCCGCGCACGCCCCTTCCCCTCGGGCGGATCTCGTCGCCGGCCATGTTGGCCCCGCCACCGTCGCCCAAGCACATGTCGCGCCTACCCGCAAGCGGCAGGGCAACGTGGTTGTGCAGGGCGGAAATCCGGCTACCCCAGCCGCGATGGCCTGCGCTCTGGGTGCCAACGCCGCAGTGTGATCCCGGCCGGCGGTGGAGAAGGCCAGCAAGGCCGCGGGCGCAAAGCGGAGGAAGGTTCCGACTTCAAGCAAGCCATCTTCTTCAACCTCTCACGCCACCGCCCCGCAAGGAGGTGCTCCAGCGATGTTGTTCAACGGTGCCGCTCCCACTGCGAGCGAGGTGTTCGACGAAATGGCCGGAAGGTATATCTCTTCGGTCTTCGGCTATTATCTTTAATTTTTTGCCATTGTTCTCGATAGCTCGTGACTTATTATCGTTCGCTATAGTGGTGGTTCGAACAATGCAACAACTGAATTCGTGAACTTGTTGGACACAAACACGGTTAACATTGATCAAGCCCCTTTCGAACCATTCGACTACAAAGAAATGGGGGGCGGCGTGGATGATCATGGTTGTGCGGACGAGTTGGAGGAGATCAAAGCGGAAGCATTTGAGCATTCACAAGCAAAAACTGGGAAAAGCCAAAGATCGAAGAACTACACGATCTTGGAAGATCAAGCTTTGATCAAAGCATGGAGTGCGGTGTCTCTTGATGCATGCACGGGTACTAATCAAACCTCCAAAAGATATTGGCAAAGGATTGAAGATAATACTTTCGCATTATGAAAAACTACCCCAATAAGACTCCACGCACATTTCGGTCGCTTCAAGGTCATTGGGAGAACATCATGTGCAGCTTGCTTGGAGCAAGTACGCACCTCCAAGTGGTACCGTGGAGTCCGACTATGTGAGTTTGGTTTGCCTTTGTTCAAGTTGTGCATCATCATAATATATCATGAGAAATGATTGCATCAATTTTTTCACATTGTGTAGGACAAGATTTCTCAACAAAGATACAATGACATGGAAGCTTCGGAAGGCAAATTCTTGAAATTAGAGCATTGTTGGGAGTTGCTCCAAAAGTGCAACAAGTGGAAGTTGATCGACAAAGAATCCCCACCAAAGAGAGGCTCACTTACAAACATGGATGAAGATGAGGATGATGATGGCCCAAGAAATTTGAATAAGCCCGATGGCGACAAGAAGACTAGAGAGAAAATAAAGATAGAGCAAGAAGCATCGAGCTTGAGGTAGAAGATTAATGCCATGTTGCAATCGAACGAGTTTATGTTGTTGAAGTCGTTGGAGATCAAGAAAGAGTTGGCCGAGAAGAAGGCAAAAGAGAACCAAGAAAAATGGCAAATGCTCAAGGAAGAGGGGCTGCACAAAGCTGCCATTGAGGAGAAAAGCACGCGCCTCTGAAAACAAATCGTTGTCATTGTTGCTCGCTGAAGAGAACAAGATCATGTCAATGAACCGCAATGACATGGACGATGTCACCAAAACATGGCATGATATGGCAAGGAGGGATATCTTGAAGAGGAGAATGGTCGCCTCGACCGGTCCGTCTGCCAGTTCCGGTGATGTTTTCTCTGCTCCATATCGTGGCAATGTGGATGATTTCGGTGCGGGAGTTGGTACAAGCGACGGAGGTGGCTACGGTGGCGTCGATGAACTTCAAGATGGACTCCATGGCGCGGAGTGAAGATCAACCCCCAAGATGGTGCCGGACATGGGC
This sequence comes from Triticum monococcum, assembly GCA_034509565.1. Classification (NCBI taxonomy): domain Eukaryota; kingdom Viridiplantae; phylum Streptophyta; class Magnoliopsida; order Poales; family Poaceae; genus Triticum; species Triticum monococcum. Next base: position 21,419,752 of record CM067842.1, on the reverse strand, counting down.
GCATACCTTTGCATGCCCTCTTTTGCACATTCCATGAATATACTTTTTTACGGGTCTGTTTAGGGGGTCTGCATCTGTGCTAGCCCGCGCCGGCCCGCAAAAGCAGTTTTCCGCGAACTGCAAACGCGTTTTGCGGGCCGGCGTTTTGTGGGGTCTGCTAGAGTTGCTCTAATAAGTTTAAAACTGAAGTGCCTTTGTAACAGATGAGATTTCGTCTGAAACCTTGATACTTCGAAAGATATTGTTCAGTTGGCACACGAAGTGCATCCAATTTTTGCCGTAACCCTCTCTGCCTTTGTGTAAATACTATGTGGGTGAAATGATGGTACCATGCCAAATTTCAACCTTTTCAGAGTTCATTTGTAGTGCTTTTCAATTTCAGGGTCATTTAGCTCAAAACAAATCAGTAAATGCATGAAATATTGTAAATAAAGGCAGAAAGGGTTGAAAGTTTATGACGTGGCTTTGAATGGTGCATACTAAATGCACAAAAAGTCCGGAGTTGTAATAAGTTTAAAAAATGAAGTGCCTTTGTAACAGATGAGTTTTCGTCCTAAACCCTGATACTTTGAAAGATATTGTCCAGTTTGTACACGAAGTGCATCCAGTTTTTATCGTAACCCTCTCTAACTTTTTAAAAATGCTATGTGGTTGAAATAATGATACCATGCCAAATTTCAACCTTTTTAGAGTTCATTTGTAGTGCTTTTCAATTCCAGGGTCATTTAGCTCAAAACAAATCAGTAAATACATAAAAAATAGCAAATGAAGGCAAAAAAGGTTGAAAGTTGATGAAGTGGCTTTGAATGGTGCATACTGAATGCACAAAATGTCTGGAGTTGTAATAAGTTTTAAAAAATAAAGTGTCTTTGTAACAGATGAGTTTTCGTCCGAAACCTTGATATTTCGAAAGAGATTGTCCGGTTTGTACACAAAGTGCATCCAGTTTTTGCCGTAACCGTCTCTACTTTTTTGCACATGCTATGTGGGTGAAATGATGATACCATGCCAACTTTCAAACCTTTTAAAGTTCATTTGTAGTATTTTTCAATTTCAGAGTCATTTAGCTCAAAACAAATCAGTAAATGCATGAAAATAGCAAATGAAGGTAGAAAAGGTTGAAAGTTGATGACGTGACTTTGAATGGTGCATACTGAACACACAAAAAAGTCTGGAGTTGTAATAAGTTTTAAAAAATTAAGTGTCTTTGTAACAGACGAGTTTTCGTCCCAAACCCTGATATTTCGAAAGGGGTCGTGTAAACATGTAAAAATATACATCAAAAATACATTCATCAGTAGCGCCTTTCATCCAAAATGTGTTACTGTTATGTCTAAACATATAAAAATATACATAAAAAATACATTGATGAGTAGCGCCTTTCATCCAAAACACGCTACTGCTATGTGTAAACATGTAAATATATACATAAAAAATACATTGATCATTAATGATTTTTTTTTGTACAATCTGAATTATCAATAGTAGCAAAAATGTACATGCGTTGCAACGGGAGATAATACCAGTTTTTATGAAGTATGATTGTCTGAGTTGAGGAACTATGTCACCGTGTAACGGTCACCGATGACTAAAAAAAGATGTATCATGGTGGATCACAGCGTGAATGTTAGGGCATGTGGTATGAATTCTGAGTAAATTGATTTGATCGACAATATTTTTTTACTGAAAACCTTTCAGTCTATTTATCAAACATCATGGCGGTGTAATGAACAGCCGAAGTAATAAAAATTACATCAATGCCGTGTGTGTTACAAATGGATAAACATTCATCGCATTCCAACACTCCTATTTTTTCTTAAAAAACAGTAAGTATGCACTGTGCACGTGTGTTGCAATGGGAAAGACAAATCCTCGCATGCCCCTGGCGGTCCATCTATGATGACCCTAGGGACTCATCTGTATTGTCACTAATTAGAATTTACATACTATGCAGACTAATTACGTACGAAGACACGCCATCAAATGTTTAATATTATTGGTTACCCTTTGATGTATAATGAAACATAGTCTGCATAGTATGTAATAGAATCGTTACCTTTGAAAGAGGTTTCAATGTTACATACTATGCAGAGTATGTTACCTTTGAAAGAGGTTTCATTAAAGGGATTATTCCAATACCAATATAGTGCAATAGAATCGTTAGAAAACATTATTGAAAACAGAAAAAAAATCTAACAATTTCAATCTCCAAATTCTAATGAAAACATTTTATATCAAAGACAATATGTACTTCTTAATGTCGGGGGACATGTATATTAGTAAAACATATGATAATTCGGGCCATGAATGAATCCTTAAGATTAACTTTTTAGGTACATAGTTGATAAAAAATATAGAAAGGATGTAATTACTTTTAGTTAAGTTGAAATTTCTCAGAAGCTCTGACCCTATATGCATTACATTGCTACGATGAGTTCTTAGGTGCCCATCAGGTTGAGAAATCGTATAAAGTTTCACCTGCATCTCTTTTAAAGGTAGTCACATGTTGATAATGATGATAGAACAATTATATGCTGACTATGTACACCGTCAATATTATACGCTCCATGCTACAGTGCATAGACAATTAGTAACTGCAATATTACATGGAAGCTCGCAAAGGAGTGTGCTTATTCAAAGGAACTCGGACAAGATGTGCTTATTACCAGCTGACTAATACATGCATATCCAAAATCAAGATAGCCGATTCTAAAACATACAGGAGTTGTTTAACTCATATCTTCTCCACGCAGGAGAGCAGCAGGCACGAACGACTTTCATGCTGAGGGCCCTCGTCGCACCACGTGAACTAATTTTGGAGGAACAGCATGGAGACGCGAAGAGTGCAAGCACGGTAGATAGCGCGAGGTGTTCGTCGTCGACGGCAGCGATGCTAGAACTACACTTTGTGACGGGACAGCAGTTGGTGTCTAAGAAGATGGAACCGATGGGGAGAATGAAGCAGTTGTCTTTTTTCCTCTTTTTTCTTTCTAATCTAATCATCTCTCCCCCTCCCCCCCCCCCCCCCTCCTGATTTTAAGGGGTGGGCCACGTACGCGGGAGTACGGATGGGCACACGCCGGGGGAGCAGGCAAGTCTCGTCCAATTTTTTCCTGTCCCAAATTTCTTCTTTCCTTATTTTTCCCTTCTTAAATTCCTTTCCTTTCATATATATACATTCCATCAAATTAGCAAGTCGTAGACTGCTTTCCTTATATTTCCCTGTCACAATTCATTTCCTTCCAAATTCCGTCAAAATTAGCAGGCGTGGATTTCTTTCCTGATATTTCCTTGTCGTAATTCCTTTACTTCTATATTCCGTCAAATTAGTAGGCCCTTTTCTTTATATTTCCATGTCCCAATTCCTTTCCATCCATATTCCTCTCTCCACACGTCAGTTGCATGTTGCAATGTTGAAATCGTTTCTAAATTGGAAACTCGGTTTCACCCTTCACTTATTGATTTTTGAAGTTTGGACGTGAGGCAGCGATGTGGGACTATTTTGAAGTTAAATTTCCGTTCTATACAAAACACTTAGCTAGTTTAGTTGGTAGTGCAATAGCAGGACACCTTAGAGATTTTGAGTTCGACTCCATGCACTTGCAAAAAGAGGAGATTTTGAGTTCGACTCCATATCCTTTGTAAGACGCCGCATGGGAAGTTGATCAGTTATAAACCTCTGGTGTTTGTAACCTTTCCCGATATAGTGAAGATTTATTGGCTGCCGCCCGATGTTTTTCCTGTTCGTGTTGGAGAGGTTTGCCACATGAAATCTTATGTCCCTTGCTTGTTTTTCTTTTTCGTTGTGTTGATTTGCCTGTTGTATCTCTAACTACCGAAGAGTATGCTATGCGTACGTCACACACACTTTTTACATGCATGTGTGATAGATACCATTTTACGCCTGTGCTACGTACAAACTTGTGAAGGAGTGTTGGGAAACTATGTGCTAGACATTCTCGTATTACTTTTTTTTGCCGAAACAAAGACTGTAGCTGTCACATTCAATACAAGAAGAGGAGAGTTGCTCCGTAGATAAACCACGTGTAATCCAACCTTACTTTTTTTCTGGCAATTTTAAGACGATGCTGTGCAATCTCTCAAAATAGGTTTTTGTCCCGCTTTACATATGAAGCACCAACACATTAAAGTACACGATCCAACGGTACAATATATATGGAGGGAAGACCCCTTACAAAGCAAGTCAAACCATAAAACATGAACCCAGAACAAGCCTAACACTTAGCCGAGGCCTGACCAAAAACCCCTGAGCTCCACGACAACGCCTCCAAAAGGGTGACAACGCGAAGTGTCGCTGCTGCCGAGTCCAACAACTATACTAGAGACTTCACCTGGATCCCTGGCACAAGGACGAGACGTACGGCGACGTCTTCAAGAAGAAAGTGGCACACACAGGCTCCGCCGGCGCCAGCTCTAGAAACACAAGGCTTTTGCTCTGAAACTGGCTTACACCACGGGAGGGATCTTGGTCACCACCGCAATGAGGGTCTGCCCATCCACGCTAGATCTGGACGCTACCAGAAAAGACTGGAGCCTCCCTCCACAACATCCCTTGTTGCCCACACGACTATGAGGAAAAGCCACCACCGTCGCCATGAAGACTGTCGGAACGCCAAACTTGAAGCCCGCCATCCAGGACAGCCGCCCTGGAATCCATGCCCTTGGCACCACCGGCCATCCACGCCATGGCCAGCCAAGAATGGTAGTAGAAGCGAAAGGCGTCTCCTTTCCCTCCTAGCCCGGTTTCATCCATGGACCCCAACTTGACATTGCCGAAGATGGCCAAGGATCTAAGACCCCACGAGGAGGAGCTAAGACCGCCTGCCAACACCCGCCCACGCCCCGACAGCACTAACCCTTCCCCACGCTGCCGCGGACAACCTCCCAACAGGGACGTGACGGCCCCTGCCCACCCCCGCGCCGCACGCCGGCTTGGAGGTGCCAAGTCCATCAGATATGACCGGAGGAACACCCGCACACGCATCATTCCCCGAGCCGCTCCACCAAGCCGTCCACGCTGCCACCACCACCAACCAGCCACACAACCCACGCCGCCGCCCAAAGCCGTCGCCGGGAGCCGGCAGACGCGCCACCATGGCCTCGAGCTTGGCCGCGCCTCCACGCACCAGGAGACCCCACGCCATGCCCCCCAACGCAAGACTGCGAGGTTTTTTTTTTTACACATGAGACTCCGAGCTTTGTCCTGTGCAATCTTGAGTGGATACGTAATTACCGATTACACTACGAATTGCAGTCATCTTCGTACATAATACGTATACAACCCAAGGGTAATAGCCTGATGCACTCTGGGGCTGGTGCACCTGATGAGGAGAAACTAATTTAATGACTACAAAAAAAGTCAAAAATCTTGAAACTATTTCTGAAAAAAAAAGTTTACCTACTTTTGTATCCTTATACAAAGTTTAGCATATATAGTAATAAACTTCCATTGAGCTCCGGCAAAAAAATAAATTCTGAGTACAAAACTAATGAAAAGTAACTTGCGTATAGTCTTGATTTTGGTTTTTGTCACGCACAATACGCTCGATGGTATTTCTTCGCAAAATTCTTTATGCGGTACAACAATTGTTCATGTATGTTTCCAGAAATTTTCTAAATATTTTGACCTCTTCAATTACTAAATTATTTTTGCATATGGGGGCACCAGCACCGGAGTGTCACAAGTTCGGACTCAACAATCCCTAGGTATTCATAATACATACAGTCCGAAATTATACATAATATATCATGCATTTTTTGATACAAGAATATTACATACATTCTAATTATATCCTTTCTGGCACAATAGTTTCCAGTTATACTACTTTCATGTAGTATACTTCACATAAACACCGCTTTTTTCTCGGTTCATTGAAAAACTACCTTTTTCTTGTAGAGCAACGGTCTGTTTATTCATATATAAACCTTTCACTTAAGTACGTTTGGATCCGTCATTGGCACAGATAATTCTTCATTGAGCCACGACGAACTGTAAGCAGGCCTTCTAAACCTCAGTGGCAGGGGTATTTCTTTCTTGCGCAGGAATGGCAACCGGGCTCAGAACATGGCACACCGGTAAGTACGTTCACCTCCATCTTCTTCACCATTTCGCCCGTCTGCTGCCCATCATCTCCTGCCAATTTTCTCGCCGAAGCTGCAGCAGCAGAGGATGTAATCACCAGTAGGACGAACACAAGGACTGTAGCGGCCTTCATGGTTCAGAAGTCGTGGAATAGATCTGCGTGAGAAACAAAATAACAATTGTGTAAATGGGCTTATGGAAAAGCTACAAATTATAACAAAGGGGGTCAGAATGATGAATTGTTATATTCTGGGATCGAACCTGAAGTGCCTTGCTTAATTGTGATTAATCTTGATCTAAGTTGGATGTTTTCTCAATGCGGTGGAGTTGTGATATTTATAGGGGGTTTGGCAACTTGGCACACAGTACTATACTGCTCTTGTGTGTAGATCTTCGCCACTAGCAAGATCAGATATGCAACTAGCATGATCAGTCGACAATATGAAGTGGTTTATTTGCAGGAATTCTCTGGCTCGATCGATTGCAGAAATGACAGGAGATGGACGTGTGGAATATCTGTGTATCCTCACTTTGCGACCTATATATCCATAGCAATTTGTAGGTAGGGGAACTGTTCCATTGCATTGTGACGGCAACGAGCAATATCTGGAGAACAAATACAGTTTTCTAGTTGCATCGCATGCATCTCGACATTAGAATATCTGTATCATGGATCAATCCAATGTGGTAATTATCCAGTTTTTATTATCATAAATGATGCTTTTACTAACTTAAAATATAGCATGAAGTTGATACAATGCATGATGAGCGACACACGGCCTCTGCATAGCTAAGATGCACACAACCAACACAACAAACGTGAATGTCGCACCATTCGGCTGGCATAAGCCAGTGACCGGTCACGCCCTCTCAAGACCGGCATGAATGCGGCGGGGAGAGTCGAGTGGCTGTTGGAGTGGAACAAGAGAAATGGTTTTGTGTGGGCTGGGGATGTCCGACGCATGCATGGTAGAGGTCCGGACACCCACATACATACCCAGCTTTGCTTCCGGATTGCGGGAAGTCAGATGTGCAGACCAGTTTCTGGACGTTTGATGCAAAACGTTCACCACTACAGGTGCGAACAGTGGCGGAGCCAGCGCCCGGCCACCCCGGGCACTTGCCCGGGCTCGCTGGCCACGGGACAGCGTACACACCTGCTAAACAATGGGGCAAAATCTGTTATGCATCGTCGTTTGCCCGGGCAGAAGTGTACGATACGTGATAAACAAACGGGCTCATTTTATTTTCTTTTTGAGCAGAACACAACAATGGGCTCCTACCAAGTGTTGTCATGGGCTAATTAACTAGGCCTACCAAGTACAATCGGCGTAATGTTCGTCAGTCATGGCCTGCGATTCCCTTCTTCCAAAACGAGAAGTGTACGACGCCACCACTTCGGCTGCTCGTGAACAATCATCCATCTCGCCTGATGAAGTTTTCCCTCTAGTTAGGGTTTATAGTCCTCCCGGGGCGATTTTTCGCCGCCGTCGAGATCTGCATCCCCTACCTCTCCATTGATTCCACCCGGAGCTGCTTGCGATCAGGGGAGTCCCTTGGGACGACCAAGGTCCTGGTCGGTACGGGTGGAGGAGAGGAATTAGGGTTTTCCCACAAGGCCCGAAACTTTCCGTTCGGGCTAGGTTTTCGAGATGGCTTCAAGCGCATTTGCGGGCGCTGCTACCGCGGGGGCACAGGAGATCGATGAGATGGAATCAATGATGAAGGAACTAGGCCTTCGAGAGGAGGATCTAGATGATGTGGTCTTTGATGAGGAAGCTGCACCGCCTGAGGCTGCTCGATGGATGGCACTCGCTAGGGTTCATTGCACCAAAACCTATAGTCAGTACTGGTTTTTCAAGAATATGAGGGCGGCATGGGATCTGGCCCAAGAGGTGAAGTTCAAGCCCTTGGAGGACAATCTTTACACAGTTCAATTCTCTTGTCTTGGGGATTGGCAGAGGGTTACCCAAGATGGTCCATGGCACTTCAGGGGGGATGCAGTCATCCTTAAACTCTATGATGGTATAGCGAAACCAACGACAGTACCACTTGATACAATAGAGATTTGGCTGCAAGTGCACGATGTGCCGCCTCTTTACGCCCATCTGGTGCCTTCCCTTGCATCAAAGGTCGGTGAAGTTCTCTTTGCAGAACCCCAATCACCGGACTTCACGGGAAATTTTCACCGTGTCTGGGTTCGGATAAACGTGACGAAACCTCTGAAGAATGCTGTTTCCATGATCAGGGAGGGGAAGCGGCAGATATATAGAGTGAAATATGAAAAGCTTCCAGATTGGTGTGCTGTGTGCGGACATCTGGGGCATCTGTTTAAAGAGCATGGAGATGGGGTTCATCCACCATCAGCGCTGATCTTCAAAGAATTGCGAGCTACATGGGTTATGCGTACGGGCCAAGGTCCCGGGGCTGGTCGAGGCCGTAGAGGCAGACGCAGAGGCGGCCGCAACGGCGGCCGTGGGAGAGATGACTCTGTTGATGACAAGAGGGATGACAACAGCAAATTCATGCCGGATGAGGATGCAGATATGGATGAAGCTGGGTTTAGTAGGAAGACGGGAGCAGCTCGTCATGAGGATGGAAACGGTGTGGCCAAAACTATTATGCTGCTTGAGAACGGGACAAGCACCTCGGCCTCGGTGGTGCCTGTTAGCCCTTCTTCGAAACAGGAGCCCAAGAGGAACAAGCAGACACCTTTGGAAAATAGCAGAAGCAGTGGGATTAATATCACCAGCAACAAAACTTATGATGCGCAGTTGGCGGGCTCCCTAGAGGAGTCACGCCGAGCGCAATGAGTCTGCTATGTTGGAACTGCTGCGGGGCTGGCAAACCCGCGACGGTTCGAGAGCTTCGTAACCTCACGAGGCAACTTGCCCCCTCAATATTATGTATTGTTGAAACCAAGATTGAGGGCTCTCGAGTAGAGAATATGGTGGAGTCTTTAGGCTTTAATAAAAGTTTTGTTGTTGATAGCCGTGGTAGAAGTGGTGGTTTAGGAATATTTTGGAATGATGAAATAAAGTTCGAAGTTATTGGTTACTCTGATTATCACATTGATGTTACGGTTGATGAGTTTCTTGATAAAAAAATCAGAGCAACCTTTGTTTATGGTGAGGCACAAGTTAACCAACGATATAAAACTTGGGATATGCTCAAAGGGATAGCGGGTTCCAGCAATCAACCCTGGGTTGTAATGGGTGATTTCAATGAAGTACTCCATGCTCATGAACATGATGGTGTTGGTAGCCGAAGCCAACCCAAATGGATGCCTTCGGTGATGCACTAGACACGTGTGGTCTGACAGATATCGGTTATATTGGGAGAAACTGGACTTTTGAGAAGAAAGTGTCAGGTGGATCGTTTACAAAGGTACGGCTGGACAGAACCGTAGCAAATATGGAGTGGTGTGTTGCTTTCCCGGATGCAATAACAGAACACAAAGATGCACCGTCGTCTGACCACGTACCAATATACCTCAAGATCAAAGACATGCATGCATGCAGGCGGGCCCCTCGCAGATTTAAGTACGAGTTGTGCTGGGAACGCGACCCGGCTCTACTGGACGTGGTGCATGCGGGTTGGGCCCAGACCCCGAGCGATTCTGTGCAGCAGTTGGGGGACAAACTCAGGAATCTCGCAGGAGATTTGTCACATTGGGATCGGGTGCACTTCGGGAACGTGCGCATGCAGATTCGCCAGCTGCAACGTCAGCTACAAGAGCTACGGGACTCACGAGGAAGATCTTATCCTTCTTTGGCTGAAATAAAAATTGTGGGTAATTTGGTTGAACTTTTTCATCGTGAGGAAATATTATGGAAACAAAGGGCCAGCGTTGAATGGCTGATGCATGGTGACAAGAACACTTATTTTTTTTCATCTAAGGGCGAGTAGGAGGAGGAGAAAGAATCGAATCAAATCCCTCCAGCGGCTAGATGGACAGATGACGACGGACGTGCCTGAGATGGAGTCAAGGGCCACCGGTTTTTACAAAGAGTTGTACACTTCCCAAGGAGTCCATGGCATGGATCGGGTGCTTGATACCGTGCCAAGGAAAGTCTCACAGGAGATGAATGAGGGTTTAAGCGCTCCGTACACCGCTGATGAGGTCAAGACCGCTCTGTTTCAAATGTTCCCCACAAAAGCATCGGGCCCGGATGGCTTTCCAGCCCACTTCTTCCAGCGCCACTGTGATGTTTGTTGGCAAGGTAACTAAAGCGGTTCTAAACATCGTTGAGGGGCGGGAGTCAGCCGAAAGTATCAATGACACTACATTGGTTCTTGTCCCAAAGGTGAAAACCCCAACACTCCTATCTCAATTCCGACCAATAAGTTTATGCAATGTAATTTACAAGATAGAGTCCAAGGTGATATCTAATAGGCTTAAGCTCATATTACCGGATATAATCTCCGAGGAACAATCAGCCTTTGTGCCTGGCAGGATGATCACTGACAATATTATCATGGCCTATGAGTGTTTACATTTCATGAAACGGAACAAAGCAAAGAAACGCCAATCCTGTGCCCTAAAGCTTGATATGATGAAGGCCTATGATAGAGTTGAATGGGAATATTTACGTGCCATCATGTTAAAGTTGGGGTTCTCAGTTCAGTGGGTGAATATTGTGATGAGTCTTGTTTCCACTGTTAATTTTTCTGTCCTTTTTAATGGGAAGAAGCTTGAAGGTTTTAAGCCATCTAGAGGTATAAGACAGGGGGACCCAATATCCCCGTACTTGTTCTTGATAGCAGCAGAGGGCCTGTCGTGCCTATTAAAATCGAGAAGGGAGTCATCCAATTTGGGGGGGTTGAAGGTGGCATTGCAGGCACCACCGGTTAATCACCTCTTATTCGCTGATGACAGCCTGCTGTTCTTCAAGGCAAACAGTATGGGAGCTACTGAAGTGAACCAGGTCTTGGAAGTCTACTGTCAGTCTTCGGGGCAGAGAAATAATAATTCGAAGTCATAAATTTATTTCAGCAAGGGGGTCCCGGAGAATGTTCGAGAGGATATAAAAAATATTTTGCATGTACCCAATGAAACGCTCAATGGAAAATATCTCGGGATGCCATCTGATGTTGGGAGCAGCAAGAACGGCTCGTTTAATTACCTGAAAGACAGGTTGTGGAGCAAGGTCCAGGGATGGATAGAAACAACAATGTCCTCGGCTGGCAAAGAAGTACTAGTGAAATCTGTTGCCCAGGCGGTACCAGTCTATTCAATGTCTTGCTTCAAACTTCCTAGAGGGCTATGTGAACATCTAAACAAGCTTATTAGGAAGTTTTGGTGGGGATGCAAAGATGGGAAAAGGAAACCTCATTGGGTCTCTTGGAAGGAGATGACTCAATCGAAAGGTATGGGGGGCTTGGGTTTTAAGGATTTTGAGCTGTTTAAATTATCAATGCTAGCGAGACAGGCATGGCATCTGTTGCAAAAACCGCAAAGTATGTGTGCGCGGATGTTGAGGGGTATATACTACCCGAATGGCAATATCCTGAGTGCTCAGCTAGGCAGCTCTCCCAGTCAGATCTGGAGGGCAATCATCGAAGGCCGTGATATATTGTAGCAAGGATTGATACGCCGAATTGGGAGTGGGGAGAGTACGAAAATCTGGGATGATAACTAGCTACCTAGAATGGAGATGAAGAGACCATATGGATGCCTGAGCAGCAATCCCCTACATATGTCTCTGAATTAATTGATATGACATCGGCGGGCTGGGACAAACAGAAGGTCCAAGCGACCTTTCTCAACATGGACGCGAAAATCATCCTGGGTATCCCTATCCGCACAATGAACGTTGATGATTTTTGGAGCTGGAGTCACGAGAAGAATGGTATGTTCTCGGTCAAGAGTGCATATTGCATGTTGGTTAGCACTAGACAGAGAAGGGAATCTTGGCTGGAGAATAGGTCGGGCACATCAAACCTGTCAACAGAAGAACTTCAATGGAAGAGACTGTGGAAAACAGAAGTCCCTGGGAAGGTCCGTATGTTTTTGTGGAGACTATCAAAGTACTCCATACCAACCAACGATGTTCGGGCACACAGGCATATGTCAGATTCGAGTGCATGTGGTTTGTGCGGCGCGCAAGACTCATGGAGGCATTCCCTGTCGGAGTGCACCATGTCAAGATGCACATGGGCCCTTTTGGATGAAGAAATGGCGCAAGCCCTAGCGACAATCACTGAACCACATGCGAAGCAATGGCTGTTCACTCTCATCGATTCATTATCGCATGAGTCATTTGTTAAGCTCTCGGTCACACTTTGGGCAATTTGGGCAGCAAGGAGGAAAGCCATACATGAAGGAATATTCCAAAGTCCGCAAGCTATTCAAGGTTTTATTACTAGATACCTTGCTGAATTGAGTTTATTGGCAGAACCACAGGACCGGAATCAGAGATATCCTACCACAACCACTGTAACGTGCCAACGTCCCAAAGCGCCACCGCCGTGTCACATAAAGATTCATGTCGATGCCGCATGCAGACAGGGACTGGGAGGAGCAGTAGCTGCAGTTTGCCGGGATGAAACAGGAACATATATGGGGAGTTCGGCCCTTGTGATCGCTGGAGTTGATGATCCCGAAATATTGGAAACAATTGCATGTCGGGAAGGGCTGGCCCTGGCCCAGGATCTTAACATCAACAACTTAGTGATTGCATCAGATTCAAAGGGTGTGGTAAAGGCAATCAACAGCAAAAGCCAGGGGAGCAGTGGCGCTATTATTTCTGAGATTTATAGTAGAGTTTTTTACTTTAAGTTGTGTTTTTACTTTTGAAGGCCGTGCCGTTAATGTAGAGGCACATAGACTAGCCAAGTATGCATTTCCTTTAGGTCCGGGGCGACACATTTGGTTGGGCCAGCCCCACGACCAGAGATGTATTCCACTTGCTATGGCATTTGATGAATAAAAGCTTGGTTACTCCCTCAAAAAAAAAAAACCTTCGGCTGCTCGTTTGCAGTTTGCAACTTTGGATTCCCTTCTTCCAAAACGAGCAGTTCACAACGAAGCCATTCTGCATGAAATCTTGGAGCACAGTATTTCTTTTACAGTTTGCAACTTTGGACATGAATTTAGGAGCTCGAATTTGGAAGCTCACAATCTAGTGAAGCATGTTTTGAAGCTAGGGGTGGGCCGCCATGTTTGGTTAGGACACCCCGACAATCTATCTTTTATCTCTGTAAACATTGGTGCAGTTTAATAAAGCTTCGCGAGATTGCCTAAAAAACTACTTCGGCTGCTCGTCTCTACCCCTTGAAAAAAGGGGAAAATAGGCTGGACTATGGAGACGAACCGGCGGCGAGCAAATCCGGAGGCCGCCCTAGGCGCACGGCCGGTGGCGGGTGGAGAGGGTCCATCTCTAGGAATGGCTTATATTCTCCTCGTCCAGTGTCTTTCTCGTCTTTCTCCTGATTAGGTAAAATTTCTAACTAATTTGAAGATTGACAGATTAGGGCTAATTTTGACTTTAGGTGGTGCGACGACTGCCTCGTGATACTGATATATTCAGTACTATGTCCGTCTCTTTTCTTACACAAGCTCTCTATTTTGAATATGTTCACTAATCGCAACACTTAATTTATGTGCATTAGAAATTCAATTATTTTTGTTGTATAGTGCCTTCTAGGATGTTTGGATGCTAATTTTGATAGATATATTTTTACAAGTAACATGACAAGTTTAGTTCTATGCATGGCCTTGTTTTATGACTTATGTTGTCACATGGCAATATCTCGAAGCTCCTAGGATAGTTTGGCGAGAGCCTTCTCCAGGACACTTGGCAATGGGCGACAAATGGTGCGACCTGCGCAACCCTTTTGCCGAAAGTTGTTTGTCGAGTATGATTGAGGGGGCACTCAGAAAACCTACGAACGCTTGCTAAAGGTAGCACTTGACAAACATCAAGGACACGTTAACTGCAATGGAACCATCTTCACCTAGTATCATGCTAAAGGCAGCACTCAACAAACTTACGAACGCTTGCTAAAGGCAGCACTCGACAAACCAACGAATGCTTTGCCGAAGACTGCACTTGGCAAACATCAAGGACATGTGTCACCCTTCAGTTGTCCTGTCTTCGGCGAGTAAGGTACGGAAGATAGTCGGCAAACCAAGGAACGCTTTGCCGAAGACTGCAATTGGCATGTGTCACCCTTCAATTGTATTGTCTTCGCCAAGTATGGTACGGAAGATACTCGGCAAAGACAACATGCCACATGGCAAGCACCATATCTGTCTAACTAGCCATTAGCCTACTTTATTTTACTGAGTAGCTCATTTTAACACTCAATAAAGTCTTTGTCAAGTATCCGATGGAAGGAAATCGATGAAGCTCTCTTTGCTGAAAGGGGCTATTTCAAGTAGGGTTTGTCGAGTGTTGCACTCGGCAAACTAGTTGCTGAGCTGTGATACCGGCCTTCGCCGACAGTAGTAGAAAACAGGGCTATGGTCCAGGCTGCATCAGCCCATTAGTCCCGGTTCAGTCTAGAACCGGGACCAATATGGGCATTGGTCCCGGTTCGTGAGCCCAGGGGGCCGGCCGGGCCACGTGGGCCATTGGTCCCGGTTCATTTGGACCTTTTGGTCCCGGTTGGTGGGATGAACCGTGACCAATGGGCCTCGCTCCTGGCCCACCACCATTGGTCCCGGTTGGTGGCTTGAACCGGGAGCAAAGGCTCCCCTTTAGTCCCGGCTCATGCCACCAACCGGGACCAATGAGGTGTCTATATATACCCCCCTCGCGTAAGAGCAGAGCACCCCAGTGCTCTGTTTTTCTGGCCGAGGGGGAGAGGGGTTTGTGGTGCTCTAGCTCACCTCCTATGCACATGAGGTGTTCGATGGAATGCCCAAGCCACACTACTTAAGCTTTCTCCTCTCGAAGCTCGACCTCCAAGCTCCATTTTCCTCGAGATTTGTCTAGATTTAGCGGTCCGTCAGCCCCGTCCCCGTCTTCACCGCCGTCGATCACCCGCGCCGATCTCATCACCGACACCACCGTGGTGAGCCTCTTGTTCTTATCTTCTTTCTGAATGGAAAAATATTCTTACTTGTATGTTTAGATAGATACTTGTATCATTTTCTTACATTTTTATTGCATCTTATATAGTGCGATGGTTTTGGTATCCGCCCCCGTCGGCCCTCGTCCTGTCTATGATTCGGATTTGGTATGTATATTATCTTTATAACTATTGGTTCATTTATTGTTTATGAAAATTATGCCGACCAACGTGACATAGATTTTATTTATCTAGGATGTATGTGAATCGGAAATGCCAACCGACCTTGTCGAGAGGATAAATTTAGTTGAAGAAGAAAACAATTTGTTGAAGGAAAAAATAACAAAAATTGAGGAGGAGAAGATGATATTGGAGTTGCATGTTGCGGATGTCGTCGATGATCACAAGATCAAGATGGATGCAATGCGCTTGAAGATTAGAAAGATTAGAAAATATGCCATTCATGCCGAGGCTTGGTATCATTATGCCGTTGGATCAATTGTTATCTTGGTTGCGATTATGATCGCATTTGTTTTCGCATTGAAATGTTTTACATAGTTTCAATGTATGGTTTAATTAATTAGATGCTCTGGAGAGCTATATGTTATTTGATGAGAACTATGTATGCACTTTGGTTTTAATGTGATGATGAACTTCTATTAATTTGGACACTTACTTATATATAATGCACGCAGATGAACCGGCAATGGATGTACGGTGACAGACACACCCGCGAGTACATTAAGGGCGTGCATGCGTTTCTCGATGCGGCTGAGGCAAACAAGCAGAATGGTTTTATGTGTTGTCCATGCACTGAATGTGGGAATACGAGGTCTTACTCTAACCGGAAAATCCTTCACTCCCACTTGCTTTACAAGGGTTTCATGCCACACTATAATGTTTGGACGAGGCACGGAGAAATAGGGGTTATGATGGAAGACGACAAAGAAGAAGAGTACGATGACAACTATGTGCCCCCTGAATACGGTGATGCTGCAACGGGGGGAGCTGGTGAAGATCAAGTGGAACCAGATGATGTGCCCAATGATGCTGCCACGGGTGAAGCTGCTGAAGATCAAGAGGAGCCAGACGATGTGCCCGATGATGATGATCTCCGCCGGGTCATTGTCGATGCAAGGACGCAATGCATTAGTCAAAAGGAGAAGCTGAAGTTCGATCGCATGTTAGAGGATCACAAAAAAGGGTTATACCCCAATTGCGAAGATGGCAACACAAAGCTCGGTACCGTACTGGAATTGCTGCAGTGGAAGGCAGAGAATGCTGTGGCTGACAAAGGAATTGAGAAGCTACTGAAAATATTGAAGAAGAAGCTTCCAAAGGATAACGAATTGCCCGATAGTACATACGCAGCAAAGAAGGTCGTATGCCCTCTAGGATTGGAGGTGGAGAAGATACATGCATGCCCTAATGACTGCAACCTCTAGCGCGATGCATACAAGGATCTGAACGCATGCCCGGTATGCGGTGCGTTGCGGTATAAGATCAGACGAGATGAGCCCGATGATGTTGACGGCGAGCCTCTCAGGAAGAGGGTTCCTGCGACGGTGATGTGGTATGCTCCTATAATACCACGGTTGAAACGTCTGTTCAGAAACGAAGAGCATGCCAAGTTGATGCGATGGCACAGTGAGAACCGAAAGAAAGATGGGAAGTTGAGAGCACCCGCTAACCGGTCGCAGTGGAGAAAAATCGAGAGAAAGTACCGGGATGAGTTTGCAAAGGACCCAAGGAATGTATGGTTTGCTTTAAGCGCGGATGGCATTAATCCTTTGAGGGAGCAGAGCAGCAATCACAGCACCTGGCCCGTGACTCTATGTATGTATAACCTTCCTCCTTGGATGTGCATGAAGCGGAAGTTCATTATGATGCCAGTTCTCATCCAAGGCCCTAAGCAACCCGGCAACGAAATTGATGTGTACCTAAGGCCATTAGTTGAAGAACTTTTACAGCTGTGGAATGGAAACGGTGTACGTATGTGGGATGAGCACAGACAGGAGGAATTTAACCTTAAGGCGTTGCTGTTCGTGACCATCAACGATTGGCCCGCTCTCAGTAACCTTTCAGGACAGACAAACAAAGGATACCACGCATGCACGCACTATTTAGATGACACTGAAAGTATATACCTGGACAAATGCAGGAAGAATGTGTACCTGGGCCATCGTCAATTTCTTCCGACCAACCATCAATGTCGAAAGAAAGGCAAGCATTTCAAAGGCGAGGCAGATCACCGGAAGAAGCCCGCCATGCGCACCGATGATCACGTGCTTGCTATGGTCAATGATTTACACTACGTAATCTTTGGAAAGGGTCCCGGTGGACTAGCTGTTCCGAATGATGCTGAGGGACACGCACCCATGTGGAAGAAGAAATCTATATTTTGGGACCTACCCTACTGGAAAGACCTAGAGGTCCGCTCCTCAATCGACGTGATGCACGTGACGAAGAACCTTTGCGTGAACCTGCTAGGCTTCTTGGGCGTGCATGGGAAGAAAAAAATACACCTGAGGCACGGGAGGACCTGCAACGTTTGCACGAAAAAGACGGCATGCCTCCGAAGCAGTATAAAGGTCCTGCCAGCTACGCTCTTACGAAAGAAGAGAAAGAAATCTTCTTTGAATGCCTGCTTAGTATGAAGGTCACGACTGGCTTCTCGTCGAATATAAAGGGAATAATAAATATGCCAGAGAAAAAGTTTCAGAACCTAAAGTCTCATGACTGCCACGTGATGATGACGCAACTGCTTCCGGTTGCATTGAGGGGGCTTCTACCGGAAAACGTCCGATTAGCCATTGTGAATCTATGTGCATTCCTAAGGCTAAGGAGTGATGTGGCGCAATGTCTTGTCAGTTTCAAGCTGGTGTTCCCACCATCCTTCTTCAATATCATGACGCACGTCCTAGTTCATCTAGTCGATGAGATTGTCATCCTGGGGCCCGTATTTCTACACAATATGTTCCCCTTTGAGAGGTTCATGGGAGTCCTAAAGAAATATGTCCGTAACCGCGCTAGGCCAGAAGGAAGCATCTCCATGGGCCATCAAACAGAGGATGTTATCGGGTTTTGTGTTGACTTCATTCCTAGCCTTAACAAGATAGGTCTCCCTAAATCGCGGTATGAGGGGAGACTGACTGGAAAAGGCACTCTTGGAAGAGACTCAATAATATGCAGGGACGGATATTCTTGGTCTCAAGCACACTACACAGTTCTACAGAACTCTACCTTGGTGACCCCGTATGTCGATGAAGACAAGAACAGTCTGCGCTCCAAACACCCGGAGCAATGCGACGACTGGATTACATGTGAACACATCAGGACTTTCAGCAGTTGGTTGGAAACACGTCTCAGAGGTGACAACACTGTTTGTGATGAGTTGTACTTGTTGTCCAGGGGACCATCTTTGACTGTATTGACTTACAAAGGATACGAGATAAATGGGAATACATTTTACACGATCGCCCAAGATAAAAAGGGCACCAACCAAAACAGTGGTGTCCACTTTGATGCAGCAACTGAGAGCGGAAAGGATACATATTATGGTTACATAGTGGACATATGGGAACTTGACTATGGACCAGATTTTAAGGTCCCTTTGTTTAAGTGCAAATGGGTCAATCTGTTAGGCGGCGGGGTACAGGTAGACCCACAGTACGGAATGACAACAGTGGATTTGAAAAATCTTGGGTACACTGACGAACCGTTCATCCTAGCCAATGATGTGGCACAGGTTATCTATGTGAAGGACATGTCTACCAAACCGAGAAAAAGAAAAGATAAGGAAGCGAATACATCATACGATGAGCCAAAGTGCCACATAGTTCTTTCGGGAAAAAGGGACTTCCTGGGAGTGGACGGCAAGACAGACATGTTTGAAGATTATGAAAAGTTTCATGAAATTCCTCCCTTCAATGTCAAGGCTGACCCAAGCATCCTGATAAACAATGAAGATTATCCATGGTTACGGCGCAATAAGCAAATGACACAAGCGAAGAAAAAGTGAAGACTTTCTCCCGCAATAAGCAAATGCTATGTGGGTGAAATTATGATACCATCCCAACTTTCAACTTTTTCAGAGTTCATTTGAAATGCTTTCATGTCTTATTGTTTGAAACTTTGATACTTCGAAAGTGATTGTCCATTTTGTACACGAAGTGCATCAAGTTTTTGTCGTAACCCTCTCTACTTTTTGGAACATGCTATGTGGGTGAAATGATGATACCATGCCAACTTTCAACCTTTTCAAAGTTCATTTTGAAATGCTTTCCAATTTCAGAGTCATTTAGCTCAAAGAATGAATTACTAGCAAACAGAATGAACTACAAAACTTTTATGAAAATAAAAACAATCAATTAAAATATTATGTTATGATCAACTAAAATAAAACTATAATATTCTTCAATAGCAAAAAGAATATAATTTGTGTGACCTAAAATCAAACTATAAGTATTTAATTGTAAGTATAAATAAAAAATAAATAGCAAAGAAGAAAAAAATTCTAATTTTATAGTAAAGTTATTCATAAACTAGTGATTCACACAAATTTTTAAAAATTCAAATTTAAACTATTTAAAATTTAAAACTAATGGCACTAACAGAAAGTTTATAATTTTTGTGACCTAAAAGCAAAAAGAAATCACTAAAAAACTGTAAGTATTTAGTTGTAAGTAGAAATAAAAAATAAATAGAAAAAAATTCTAATTTTATAGTAAAGTTATTCATAAACTAGTGATTCACAATTTTTTTTAAAAATTCAAATTTAAACTATTTAAAATTTAAAACTAATGGCACTAACAGAAAGTTTATAATTTTTGTGACCTAAAAGCAAAAAGAAATCACTAAAAAACTGTAAGTATTTAGTTTTAAGTAGAAATAAAAAAATAAAAAACCAAAAAAATGTAGAAATAAAAAAGAAAAAACCAACAAAAATGCCACCTACTGGGCCTCCATGGCCTGAATACGACTAGAAACCCTACATGGGCCAGGATTCAGGCCCGCAGAAGGCCCAATAGGCCCACAGGCAAAGCAGTGTCAAATTAGGCCCATAGGCCTGCAGTCCAGAGGAGTTCAAGAGGGAGGAGGCAGCAGAGCTTATAAACTGGTGCCGGCGCCCTTCAGCTAGCGATGTGGGACTAAACTTTTGGGCGCGGGGCAGCACAAGGGCATTGGTCCCGGTTGGCGGCACCAACCGGGACTAAAGGTGGCATTGGTCTCGGTTCGTGGCACCAACCGTGACCATTGCCCCCCTTTAGTCCCGGTTGGTGCCACCAACCGGGACCAATGGCCTTCACTTCCCGCCCTTTGGGCTGCCGAAAAGAGGCCTTTGGTCCCGGTTGGTGGCACCAACCGGGACTAAAGGGGGCAATGGTCACGGTTTCTGCCACCAACCGGGACCAATGCTCCGTCTATATAAGCCACACTTGTGAAAATTTTGGTACAGTTTCTTCGATCCCGCCCCGACATCGCCGCCAGGCTGCCCCTCTGCTCGCCTCGCCGTCGCCGCCGTTGCCCCTGCCCCGCCCCCGAGCGCGCCCTGCCTCGCCGTCCTCGCCGACCCCGAGCCGCCCCGCCGTCGCCCTCGCCCTCACCCTCGAGCTCCGCTGTCCCCGAGCCCCCGAGCTCCTGCCCCGCGCGCCCCCGAGCTCCACCGTCCGCCGCCGCCGAGCGCACCCCGCCGTCGCCCTCGCCGACCCCGAGCCCGTCCTCGTCGCCGTCGCCCCCGACGCCGGCCGCCCGCGTCTCCTCCCCGATCCCTCTGGGAGAGGTAGCTACCGCCCCATCCTCTCCTTCCTCTCCTTAATTTGCAAAATATTGATATGATGTAGATGTATGTATGTATGTATGTATGAGTTGGAGAGAAAGTTTATAATTTTTGTTCATATATACTGTAGATGTATGTATGATGAATTTTGATATTTTTTTGTTCATATATAATGTAGATGTATATGTATGTATGGAATGATATCGATGGACGTATGTATATAGAACATTCGTAGAAAATATGACCAATGTCCCCCTCCGGTTCATTCGGGAACACTAACTATCTTGGAGAAAAAAATGTTATCGGGGAAAAACATGAGAGGAAGAAGAGGATAAAAAAGAAGAGGAAGAAGAAAAAAAAGAGGAGAAGAAAGAATAGAGGATCTTCCTCTATTCTTTCTTCTCCCCTTTTTTTCTTCTTCATCTTTTTTTTATCGGGAGGGGTCGACGGTCGCCTAGGGGTCGAGGGTCGAAAGGGGGTCGACGGTCGCCTAGGGATCGAGGGTCGAGAGGGGGTCTAGGGTCGCCGAGAGGGGAGAGGAAGACGAGGTGAAATAAATAAGAAGAAGAAAAAAGAAGAAAAAGAAGAGGAGAAGAAGAACGGAATAGAGGAGAAGAAGAGAAAAATAGAATATATATTCTATTTTCTCTTTTCTCCTCTATTCCTTTCTTCTTCTCCTCTTTTTTCTTCTTCTTTTTTTCTTCGACACGTGGGGGGGGGGGGTCGAGAACGCCAGACATTCATGAGAGAGGCGAGGAAGAAGGGGATGAAGAGGAGAGGAGAAGAGGAAGTCTTCTCCTCTATTCTTTCTTCTCTTCTTTTTTCTTCTTCTTCTTCCTCTTTATTTTATTGGGAACGAGGGTCGTCGAGAGGGTCGCCGAGCGATAGAGGAGAAACCCTAAATAGAAAGTATCGTCAGTGTGAGATACATGTACCGTCGGTGTCGGACACTACATCCACATCCCACAAGTGGCGCGGGCTTCGACGCCCACGTCACTTGTGGGACGTGGATGTAGTGTCCGACACCGAACGCCACATGTATCTCACACCCACGATACTTGCTAGCTATTTAGTGTTTCCTCTACCGAAAAGAAGAGGAGAAATAAATAAGAAGAAGAAAAAAGAAGAAAAAGAAGAGGAGAAGAAGAAAGGAATAGTAGGGAAGAAGAGAAAATAGAATATATTCTATTTTCTCTTCTTCTCCACTATTCCTTTCTTCTTCTCCTCTTTTTTTTCTTCTTTTTTTTCTTCGATCTTCTCCTCTAGCTATTCATTTCTTCTTCTCCTAGTGTCAAAGTATTGAAGAAATCCATGCCTTCATCATTAGCCGGAAGTAACCAGGGCATGTTGGTACGAAGTTCTGCAAAGTTGTTTTGGAATGGAGTCCCAGATATAATAATCGTCCTTTTGGGACCAATTCAGCAAAGGCCTTCCAAATAGTGATATTCGGAAGGCTCTTGCTGAACTTTGTACCAAAAAGCGAATTATCCTATCTGGGAGTCCGTTCCAGAACAACTTTGAAGAGCTTCATACCATCATGCACATGTTACTTTCGCCTAATGATGAAGACATGGTTTTGTTGAATCCTTTGACACTAGGCAACCTCCCGACCCCTCGGCGATCCTCTCGAACATGAGAGGAAGAAGAGGATCGACGAGGGGTCGAGGGTTCAAGGGTCATCGAGGGTTCGAGGGTCGTCGAGGGTTCCAGGGGTCAAGGATCGCCGAGGGGTCGAGAGAGGTTTCCTAGTGTCAAAGTATTGAAGAAATCCATGCCTTCATCATTAGCCGGAAGTAACCAGGGCATGTTGGTACGAAGTTCTGCAAAATTGTTTTGGAATGGAGTCCCGGATAGAATAATCCGCCTTTTGGTACCAATTCAGCAAAGGCCTTCCAAATAGTGATATTCGGAAGGCTCTTGCTGAACTTTGTACCAAAAAGCGAATTATCCTATCTGGGAGTCTGTTCCGGAACAACTTTGAAGAGCTTCGTACCATCATGCACATGTTACTTTCGCCTAATGATGAAGACATGGTTTTGTTGAATCCTTTGACACTAGGCAACCTCCCGACCCCTCGGCGATCCTCTCGAACATGAGAGGAAGAAGAGGGGCGTCTAGGGTTCGAGGGTTCGAGGGTTCTTCTCCTCTTTTTTTTCTTCTTCTTCCTCTTTTTTTTATCGGGAACGAGGGTGTAGTGTCATCGTTGTCGATATATACCCCCTCCCGATAGCTTACTATGATTAGGTAGCTAGTTCTACGTTTGGCACTAATATATCCATCTGTCATGTTTGAATAATAATTGCCATGTTGTAAATATTTGTAGAAACTATGGACACCGCCCTAGACGAAGCAACAAAAGAAGCGTTGTTGAGGGAGATAATCGCGCAAGGAAGTGATGCCGTCTCGTACTATCTCAACGAAACCGATGGTCTGGAAGGAGAGGGTGAACAAGCTGGCTACGGTGACCTAATGCCGGTGCAAGAAGAAGAACGTGAGGACGGCTCTGGTGACCCAATGCCGGTGCAAGAAGGAGACCGTGATGACGGCTCCGGTGACCGAACCAAGTCCGGCCAGGTATATATATTAGTTAAGCCTATGCTGACTAGCTGATTGATGCATTCATTGTTTTGGTATGTACACATATTAATTAAGTCTTTGTTCTTTTTTCTAGCCCTCCAGATCGAGCACAACTTCGGTAAAGAGACGAGGCCCGAAGAAAAAGTTGAGCTCGGATGAAAAGCTTGAGATCACAGCAATCGCGCCGGACGGCCAACCTATTGAACCCCTCCGGACAAAGAGCGCATTTGTTGCTCAGTGCGGGGTTCTGGTTAGGGACAAGATCCCGATAAGCATCCAGCAATGGTTTAAGCCGGCTACAGAAGACCCTGAGGTGTCTTATGTCAATGATATGCAGAAAAATGATCTTTGGACTGAGCTGAAGTCAAATTTCACCCTACCGCCAGAGGATAATCCAGAGAACCCAATTAAAGAGAAATTAATCAAGTCTTTTGCTCTGAAGAGGATGGCAGATCTATTCAGGAGGTGGAAGAAAGAGCTGAATAGGTTTGTCGATAAAAAAGAGACACCAGAATTCAAGGGCAGATATGAGAAGATCAGAGATCACTGGCCCGCATTTTTGGCCTACAAGACATCGGAAAAGAGTCAGAAGATGTCGGCGACAAACAAGCAAAATGCTGCGAAGAAGAAGCTTCACCATCGCACGGGGTCAGGTGGCTACCTCGTAGCCCGGCCTAAGTGGTCCAAGGTAGAGAATGATCTGCTTGCAAAAGGGATCGAACCGGAGACAATGAGCTGGCCAGACCGTTGCCGGACTTGGTTCTTCGGGGCTGGCGGAACCTTGGACCCTGAAACAGGGAAGTGCATTTGGACGAACGAACAAATGGACATACCAGTCAGTAAGCTTAAGCAGTATATCGAAGCAGCGCAGGAAGGGACGTTCTTTCCAGACAGAGAGCACGACGAGCTCACAATGGCCCTCGGGAATCCTGAGCACCCTGGACGGACACGAGGCACGCCAGGCTCCTTTCCGTGGAAGGTTGGGTTTCCGGACGCAGGCGGTTACAAATCCCATGAGAGGAGGAAAAAAGTGCAGCAGACCGAACTGCAGGCGCTGCACGCAAGGGTACAAGCGATAGAGGAACGAGAAGCAAATCGCAGCAAACGTACTGCCGAAGCCTCCCCCGAAGCTACCCCGCCATCTCAGCGCAGAAGCAGCGTGGCTTCCACCGAGCTGCTTCCGCCGGAGCATGCCTTGACGGCTCCTGCCAGCTATCCTGTGGATGCTATAACGGAGTCTCAAAATTGCCACCTTATGACGCAATGGATGAATTTGAAGGTCAAGGCGGCTGTTGGCTCTGTTTATCCTACTGAACCCGGCGCAACTTTTCACTGCCGGCCGATTCCAGAAGGATATGCTAGGGTGATGGTGGATGAGATAACGGAGGGATTTGAGGACCTCCAGCTTGACCACCCTACCGGTGAAGGGGAGACTCGGCTGGGGTCTGCTCTGAAGACTCCATGCCTATGGCGGAAGGACCTCATCAACCTTCCGAACTGGACGCCTCCGCCTCCTCCTCCTCCTCCGGCGAGTCAGGGCACTCCGCCTCCTCCACCGCCTCCTCCTCCGGCGAGTGACGATCAGGGCCCTCGGCCGGCTCCTTCTCCGGCGCGTGGCGGCACTCCGCCTCCGTCTCCGCCTGCGCCGACGCGCCCGAGCAGCCAGCCTCCTCCTTCTCCGCCTCGTCAGCAAGGGCGGAAGAGACCTGCCGCCGCTCCAGCTACTCCGGCGGGTCGTAGTCCTTCTCCTCTGCCTCTTAAGCAAGTAAAGAAGACAACCGCTTCGTCTGCTCGGTCGGCGTCTAGCAGTACAACCAGAGGCGGGAGGACATATAGATTCGGTCCTTCTCTGAAGACTCCAGAGAAGTTACCATACGAGAGGACCCAGGAGGAGAACGCCGAGTTCGCGCGAGAAGAAGTGAGGAAATTCTTTGAAGGGGTGAAAGCAAAGAAACATCCACCTCCGGAGGAGAAGGTAGATCGGGTGAAAGTGAAGCGCACTCTGGCTGCCCTGACAAAACCACCGAAGTCTGATCCGCCGAAAGGAAACTATGACCGCATTATTGGAAAGGAATTTGCCAAAGCGGAGCGGTTGGGAAGTACTGTCAGTGATCAAAGGCTGAAATAACAGCGAGCTGGGAAACAAATTGCCCATCTCGGCAAACAAGCGAAGCAATCATGCCCCCCGCTCAAGGTGCCTAGCCACAACGTCGCTAATGATCCGAGGATGGTGCCCGGTTATAGCAATCTTGCAGATTACCTGCCCGACGAAGTACATTATGAACCCATGGAGATGCAGATACAAAGATACGAGTACGGGAAGCCTCTCGTCAAAGATGAAAGATCTCTATCAACGATGCTGTGAAGATTGCATGATTGGTACTTGAAAATCTGCAGAGACTCTGGGGGAGGAGTACTTTGTATTTGAAAGTTAAAAAGGAGCATGACCTCGTTGGAATTGATCTGTTGCCTGTTCCATTTGAGGAGTTCTATCAGTTTTTCAATCAATTGGCCCTCGATAAAACAACGGTCGCCTGCTACTGTCTGTAAGTAGTACTACTTATGTCATTAAGTTTCTCTATATAGCTTAACTCTTTCATTTCATGTATTTATAATCATCCTCACTATATTATGCAGATTGAAGATTGTCGAATTGAAGAAAAGACAAGTCGGTGATATTGGGTTCATTAACACATATCTCATAGATGCAACTCAGGTTAAATTTCATGCTGCAAAAACCGAGGCCAGCATGCTACAATCGCTGATAATAAATCAAAACAAAGATATAATACTCTTTCCTTACAACTTCAAGTGAGTGTTACTGTCTTGTGCGTATTAGGTTTCCCTTATATATTAGTCAAGGTTATAGTAATGTAATTTATGAGTTATGCATGCATGTGCAGTTTCCACTCTATTCTCCTACATATTAAGCTTGAGCAGGGACTAGTAACTGTCTTAGACTCAAGACGAAAAGATCCCAAGGACTATGCAGACATGACTCAAATACTCGAGAAGTAAGTTAAATCGATCATTATCCACCATATCAGCAACTTTGTTCATTTCCTGATATATCAAGTAATTGTTTTCTTTGTCCGGCAGGGTTTGGAGAAAATTCACCAGAAAAGCTCCGGGACTGCCGAAGGAGCTGCAATTTAGACACCCGAAAGTAAGTACTAGCTATAGTAGCATTTCAAGTGCATCTACTAGTCATTCAAGCGCTAGTTTCATCAATACCATTTGGCGTTCTTGCTTATCAGTTTGATTAACCTCTATTTCTTGTAAAGTGGTTGTGGCAGGAACAAGGGAATGATTTCTGTGGATACTATGTTTGCGAGTCCATCCGCCACACGACCTATGAGCGGGGCTACACTGAGGAACAATATGAAGTACGTAAATAACAACATTCACAATTTTATTTTATTACCATCATTTGTGTTGAGTTTCATTCATTCATATATATATGTATTGACCCCCTTCTTTAAATTAGATGTTTCGGAAGCGGGATGAACTCCTAGCACCAGCTCGCATGCGAGGAATTCAAGAGGAATTGGCGGCATTCTATCTTGACCACGTGATCCCTGAAGACGGAGAATTCTATGTTAAACCTGAGTCCGTATGATTATATTTGTAAGAGATAATTACTGTATATATGTAGCCGGTAGTGTCAGATAGATATACGAGAACTTGTTGTTTGACCAATCTCTCGGAGTAGGAGAGGTGGTCGATATCACTTCTCTCTGTATGCATATATGTTCATGATGATCTTCTGTTTCCTTCGTTTGCTTACTAGCTAGCTAGCGTGTCTAGTCCTTTCTATACGTATGTATAGTACATAGCGTCGACCAAGCACGGACATAAGAGAGGACACTTCTCTCTATTAATTATAGCTAGCTAACACAATATATGAAACACCTTAATTAACCCCCCAAAACCCCCAACCCCCCCCCCCCCCTTCAAAAAAAAACTAAAACCCCAGCCACAGAAATGCTGACGCGTGGATGCCTATTGGTCCCGGTTGGTGCCACCAACCGGGACCAAAGGGTCTCCTGCCTGGGCTCTGCGCACTGCCCACGTGGAGGGGCTTTAGTCCCGGTTCTGGATTGAACCGGGACTAAAGGGGGGAGGTATTAGTACCGACACTTTAGTCCTGGTTCAAGAACCCGGACTAAAGGGCCTTACGAACCGGGACTGTAGGCCCTTTTTCTACTAGTGCGAGTACTTTGGTACTTGACAAAGAACCCGACTCTGGTAGTATATAAAACTGAATATTGATGTATCATATACTAGCTCACATTAAAATTACATTTTTCATGACTGATATGTTCATATTTTCACTTCATTACTATTGGATATTTGTGTTTTTGCAGTTTGGGGCGATTTTATATATTGTTTATCGAAACACTTGATTTTCATTTCCAAATTAGACTTAGGCTCAAGCTTGCCCGGGCTTCAAAAAAGTTCTGCCTCCGCCACTGGGTGCGAACAACACTGGTCGCTCAAATTATATCATCACTGATGCGCAAGGGCCCTTTTGTGCCTCTGGGTTAGTGAAGACATCTTTATTAGTGACAGGCTCAAAACATGGAACATGTTTATTTGCTATACTTAATAGCTAAAAACATATTAATGAAAGTGATAGTACAAAGTGTAATATTAATGTGAAGACAAAAAATATACTATACATAGTAGCTATTACTTGTCTCAGATATCACCCAAGCAATATCACATACTAGTTTGTTTAAGCTGTGTAGGAAATCATTTGTACAAAGTTACGAAGACATATATTTTCAGATTTTTCACCATGGGTGATATGAATAAAACACTTGTAGTCAATTAGCCATGCCTTTCATCACCGTGATACAAATAAAATCTTCGTAGTCAGGCCATAAGGTTTGAAATCTAGTCTTAATGCACACAAATAACATGCTAATTTTCATAGTAAACTAACATACAAATTTACAGCATAATAATAATCAATCATCCACAATATGCATAGCTAACTTTAAATTTGAACACTATAGAAAGAAACAAAGCTCAACATCGTGGATGCTGCTGTGACTGAAGAATGACGAAGCACATGTCAGACCCAACGTTCGACGGTGGGGCGGAATGCAATTGTCGGATCCAAAAGATGACGCGACAGAATCGCGGTGGCATCCACGAATGTGGTGATGATGGTGAAGGGCAATGGCCAATTTGCGTCTTTGCGCCGCAAGATGCCAAACCGTGGCATCAGACTATCTCCGACAGATGGAGCTGGGACAAAGTAGAAGTAAAAGAGGAAAGAATACCGGTGGCCAGTAACGACAGACTCTGAGGGTTTCCATTGTCGAGGGGCAATGAACGATTGAAAATATCAGACCAGGAACAACGTAGTACTAACCAGCGGGAAAAAATAGAGTGTTTGATAGACTACACAAACGTGTCAAATATAGAGGTTGGTCAGTGATTATCTTTGGTCCTTTTTTATCATCGGGAAAAGCTACCACTCCTCAACAAGTTTTTAGACCAGTCGATGATAACCATTTTACTAAGCCAATAAATTAATAACACTGGTGATACGTCTCCAACGCATCTATAATTTATGAAGTATTCATGCCAGTATATTATCATTCTTGGATGTTTTACAATCATTTTATAGCAACTTTATATCATTTTTTGGGACTAACCTATTGACATAGTGCCCAGTGTCAGTTGTTGTTTTTTTCTTGTTTTTTACATCGCGGAAAATCAATATCAAACGGAGTTCAAACACCGCGAAACTTTACGTCGATTTTTTGGACCAGAAGCCACCTATTGGGCCAGAGCTGCACTTGGGGGGTGCCCCGAGGGGGGCACAACCCACCAGGGCGCGCCAGGGCCCCCTGGCGCCCCCATGTGGGTTGTGACCACCTCGGTGGCCTCCCGCACCCCCTCTTTGCACTATAAATTCCCAAATATTCCAAAAACCCCTCGGAGTTAATCTAGATCAGAAGTTCGGCCACTGCAAGCCTCCGTAGCCATCGAAACCAATCTAGACCCGTTCCGGCACCCTGCCGGAGGGGGGAATCATCTCCGGTGGCCATCTTCATCATCCTGGTGGCCACCACGATGAGCAGGGTGTAGTCCACCCTCGGGGTTGAGGGTTTGTACCAGTAGCTATGTTTTTAATGTCTCTCTCTCATGATCTATATCATGGGCTTTGTTAATATAGTCGGATCATATGATGTTTCTCCCCTCTATACTCTTGTTGTGATGAATTGAATCTTTACCCTTTGAAGTTTTGTCATGTTGGAATGAATGTTCAGATTTTAGAGCACATGATGTATGTCTTACGGTATGAATACTTGAGGTGACATTGGGGTATCTAATTGATTCACTTGATATACGTTGTGGAACTCAACTTGCGGATTCCCGCGGTGATGTTGGGATTATCTATGCATAGGGGTTGATGCACGTTTTTATTATCTTTTCTCCGATAGAAACTTTGGGGTCTCTTTGAATTTCTTTGTGTGGATTGAGTATTATGAATATGAGTATGCTTTGGTGTTATTCTAGTAGAATTCTAGGATAGATCGAACGGAAACAATAGCTTTGTGTTATTTTAGTATGAACTCTTGAATAGATCGAACGGAAAGAATAGCTTTGAGGTGGTTTCATACCCTGCAAACAATTTCTATTTTTTGTTCTCCGCTAATAGGAACTCGGGAGTGATTCTTTATTGTACTTTGAGGGAAAATCATATGATCCAACTATGTAGCACTGTTGAGAGATTGCACTAGTGAAAGTACAGACCCTAGGCCTTGTTTTTAAGCATTGCAATACCGTTTTTGTGCATATTTACTATTTGCTACCTTGCTGTTTTTTATTTATTCAGATTAAGAAAATATTGCTACCATCCATATTACACTTTTATCACCATCTCTTCGCCGAACTAGTGCACCTATACAATTTGCCATTGTATTGTGTGTGTTGGGGAAACAAGAGATTTCTTGTATTTGGTTTCAGGGTCATTTGAGAGAGACCATCTTAATCCTACACCTCTCGCGGATTGATAAACCTTATGTCATCCACTTGAGGGAAAATTGCTATTATCCTACAAAACTCTGTGCTTGGAGGCCCAACACGTGCCCAAAAGAATAAAGTGGCGTAGTAGACATCAAGCTCTTTTCTGGCGCCGTTGCCGGGGATGTGAGTTCATGCAGGTATATCTTTAGATCTTGAAATCAAATCTTTTAGTTTCTTGTTTTATCACTAGTTTGGTTTATAACAGAAAACTACATAAAAAATGGAATTGAGGTTGCATCATATTATTAATCATCTTTGTAATATCTTTCTTGAAAATGATGGTTCGGAAAATTGTGCTCAATTGTTAGAAGAAGAAGTCAATAAAATGTTTGGCACAAAATATTTGAATGATGAGCATGTTTGCAATGTTGTTAGTATGAATTCTTTGAATATCCATGATGCTAATGATATGCAAATCCATAAGCTTAGGGATGCTATATTTGATGAATATCATATTTTTAGTCCCCCAAGTATTGATGAGAAAATTTATTATGATGATTGCATGCCTCCTACTTATGATGATTATATTGATGAAAGTGGATTTGGAGAGGTCATGACTTTATTTAGTGACGAATCCACAATTTTGGATGATGCTTCCATTGACTATGATAACAAAGTTGCTATCTATGATGATTATGGTGATGACATGTACGCTATATTGAATAATGATAACCATGAAACTTGTCATCATGATTTTAATTTGCAATCACATGATAGTTATTTTGTTGAGTTTGCTCCCACCACTATTGATGAGAATAAATTTGCTTATGTGGAGAGTAACAAAATTTCTATGATTATGCATCGTGAAAAGACTGACTTATGTGATGGTTATATTGTTAAATTTCTTCATGATGCTACTGAAAATTATTATGAGGGAGGAACTTATGATTGTAGGAATTACAATAATATCAAGTTTCCTCTCTATGTGTTGAAAGTATTGAAGTTATGCTTGTTTTGCCTTCCTATGCTAGTTGATTCTTGTTCCCATAAGTTGTTTTCTCACAAAATCCCTATGCACAGGAAGTGGGTTAGGCTTAAATGTACTAGTCATATGCTTCATGATGCTCTTGTTATGTTTCAACTCTTATCTTTTATGCGAGCATCATCGAAATCATCATGCCTAGCATAAAAGGCATAAATGAAAAGCGCTTGTTGGGAGACAAACCAACACTTTTACCTACTATTTGTGTGTGTTCACATGCTTATGCTACTGTAGTAATCATGTTTTATTGCTTTTGTTTCAATAAAGTGCCAAGTAAGACCTTTGGGATAGCTTACGGTGATAGTTGATTTGATCTTGCTAAAAATAGAAACTTTTGCGCTCAGGAAAACAATTCTCATTTTTAACATAAGCGTGAAAAATGCTGATTCTTTTTGCAGAAGATTAATAGACAAATTTCTAAGGTTGTCCAAATTTTTCAGAAGCTTTGGAGTAGCAGAAGTATGGTTTGATTCCCGATTACTATAGACTGTTCTATTTTTGACAGATTCTGTTTTTAATGCATAGTTTGCTTGTTTTCTAGTTTCTATGGCTTATATTGCTTAATATAAATTGTAGAAATGATATCATACAGTAGGCATTGTGTGAGAACAATCATGAATCTTGTCTTTGACAGTACCAAAATTGAAATGGTTTTGTCTTTATCATACTAACCTATCTCACAAAGTTCCGTTAAGTTTTGTGTGATTGAATTTTTCAAGTTTTGGGTGAGATGTCAATATGAGGAGAATAAGGAGTGACAAGACCCTAATATTGGGGATTCCCAAGGCACCCCAAAGGTAATATCCAAATGACAGTAGGATCTAGATTGATCTTTCTTGCAATGAGAGAAGTGCTTAGCTTTGGGTTCAATCTTGCGGTGTCCTTTCCAAGTGACAGCAGGGGCAGCAAGGCACGTATTGTATTGTTGCCATCGAGAATAAAAAGACGGGGTTTATATCATATCGCTTGAGTTTATCCCTCTACATCATGTCATCTTGCCTAATGCGTTACTCTGTTCTTATGAACTTAATACTCTAGATGCATGCTGGATAGTGGTCGATGTGTGGAGTAATAGTAGTAGATGCAGAATCGTTTCGGTCTAATTGTCGCGGACCTGATGCCTATATACATGATCATGCCTAGATATTCTCATAACTATGCGCTTTTCTATCAATTGCTAGACAGTAATTTGTTCACCCACCGTAGAATTTTCTATCTTGAGAGAAGCCACTAGTGAATCCTATGGCCCCCAGGTCTATTTTCCATCAAATTAATCTCCCGTCAACTAGCTATTTCTGGCGCCGTTTATTTTGCAATCTTTACTTTCCAATCTATATCATAAAAATACCAAAAATATTTATCTTATTATCTCTATCAGATCTCACTTTCGTAAGTGACCGTGAAGGGATCGACAACCCCTTTATCACATTGGTTGCGATGTTCTTCTTTGTTTGTGCAGGTACTAGGCGACTTGCGTGTAATCTCCTATTGGATTGATACCTTGGTTCTCAAACACTGAGGGAAATACTTACGCTACTTTGCTGCATTACCCTTTCCTCTTCAAGGGAAAACCAACGCACGCTCAAGAGGACAAGAAGGATTTCTCACGCCGTTGCCGGGGAGATCTATGCACAAGTCAAGAGAAACCAAGTATCTAGCACAAACTATTATCCCTCGCATTACATTATTTGCCATTTGCCTCTCGTTTTCTGATATGTCTCCAATGTATCTATAATTTTTTATTATTCCATGCTATATTATATCATATTTTGGACATTATTTGGCTTTATTATACACTTTTATATTATTTTTGGGACTAACCTATTAAATGGAGGTCCCGCCCAGAATTGTTGTTTCTGCCTATTTCAGAGTTTCGCAGAAAAAGAATATCAAACGGAGTCCAAACGGAATGAAACCTTCGGGAACGTAATTTTC
The DNA here is from genome assembly GCA_034509565.1 of Triticum monococcum. NCBI lineage: Eukaryota > Viridiplantae > Streptophyta > Magnoliopsida > Poales > Poaceae > Triticum > Triticum monococcum. The sequence continues at coordinate 21,386,311 of CM067842.1, read as the reverse complement.
GGAAGCAACCAGGAGGGCACGAGGTAGGGGGCGCGCCTACCCCCCAGGCGCGCCCTCCACCCTCGTGGGGCCCATGTTGCTCCACTGACGTACTTCTTCCTCCTATATATACCTACGTACCCCCAAACTACTAGATACGGAGCCAAAACCCGAATTCCACCGCCGTAACTTTCTGTACCCGTGAGATCCGATCTTGGGGCGTTTTCCAGAGCTCCGCCGGAGGGGGCATCGATCACGGAGGGCTTCTATATCAACACCATAGCCTCTCCGATGAAGTGTGAGTAGTTTACTTCAGACCTTCGGGTCCATAGTTATTAGCTAGATGGCTTCTTCTCTCTTTTTGGATCTCAATACAAAGTTCTCCCCCTCTCTTGTGGAGATCTATTCGATTTAATCTTCTTTTGCGGTGTGTTTGTTGAGACCGACGAATTGTGGGTTTATGATCAAGTTTATCTATGAACAATATTTAAATCTTCTCTGAATTCTTTTATATATGATTGGTTATCTTTGCAAGTCTCTTCGAATTATCAGTTTGGTTTGGCCGACTAGGTTGATCTTTCTTGCAATGGGAGAAGTGCTTAGCTTTGGGTTCAATCTTGCGGTGTCCTTTCCCAGTGACAGTAGGGGCAGCAAGGCACGTATTGTATTGTTGCCATCGAGGATAACAAAATGGGGTTTATATCATATTGCATGAGTTAATCCCTCTACATCATGTCATCTTGCTTAAAGTGTTACTCTGTTATTTTGAACTTAATACTCTAGATGCATGCTGGATAGCGGTCGATGTGTGGAGTAATAGTAGTAGATGCAGGCAGTAGTCGGCCTACTTGTCTCGGACGTGATGCCTATATACATGATCATACCTAGATATTCTCATAATTATGCTCAATTCTGTCAATTGCTCAATAGTAATTTGTTTACCCACCGTAATACTTATGCTCTCAAGAGAAGCCACTAGTGAAACCTATGGCCCCGGGTCTATTTTCTATCATATTAATCTTCCATCAACAAGCTATTTCTTGTACCATTTTTATTTTTCTTTCTTTACTTTGCATCTTTATCATAAAAATACCAAAAATATTATCTTATCATATCTATCAGATCTCACTTTCATAAGAGACCGTGAAGGGATTGACAACCCCTTTATTGCGTTGGTTGCGAGGATTTTATTTTTTTGTGTAGGTGCAACGGACTCGTGCATGGCCTCCTACTAGATTGATACCTTGGCTCTCAAAAACTAAGGGAAATACTTAGGCTACTTTGCTGCATCACCCTTTCCTCTTCAAGGGAAAACCAACGCAGTGCTCAAGAGGTAGCAACAAGGATTTCTGGCGCCGTTGCCGGGGAGTCTACGCAAAAGTCAACATACCAAATACCCATCACAAACCCTTATCTCCCGCATTACATTATTTGCCATTTGCCTCTCGTTTTCCTCTCCCCCACTTCACCCTTTCCGTTTTATTCGCCCTCTCTCTGTGTCCTCCTTCTCTTTCTCTATTTGCCTCTTTTTGCCCGTCTCTTGTTTGCTTGTGTGTTGGATTGCTTGCTTGTCACGATGGCTTAAGATAATACCAAATTGTGTGATTTTACTAATACCAACAACAATGATTTTATTATCACTCCAATTGCTCCTATTACCGATGTTGAATCTTGTGAAATTAATGATGCTTTGCTGAATCTTGTCATGAAAGATCCGTTTTCCGGCCTTCCTAGTGAGGATGCCGCTACCCATCTAAACAACTTTGTTGATTTATGTGATATGCAAAAGAAGAAATATGTGGACAATTATATTTTTAAATTGAAGCTATTTCCTTTTCCGCTTATAGATCATGCTAAAGCTTGGTTTTCGTCTTTGCCTAAAAATAGTATTGATTCGTGGAATAAGTGCAAAGATGCTTTTATCTCTAAGTATTTTCCTCCCGCTAAGATCATCTCTCTTAGAAACGATATCATGAATTTTAAGCAACTTGATCATGAACATGTTGCACAAGCTTGGGAGAGGATGAAATAGTTTGAATTTATGGATGATTATACAAAAAAATTATGCCGGATTGAATTTTGCTTCTAGAAATCTTTTAGATTTGACCGCGGGAGGCACTTTTATGGAAATCACATTAGGAGAAGCTACTAAACTACTAGATAATATTGTGGTTAATTATTCTCAATGGCACACTGAAAGATCTACTAATAAGAAAGTGCATGTGATAGAAGAAATTAATGTTTTGAGTGGAAAGATGGATGAACTTATGAAATTATTTGCTAATAAAAGTGTTTCTTCTGATCCTAATGATATGCCTTTGTCTACTTAATTTAATTGATAATAATAATGAATCTATGGATGTGAATTTTGTTTGTAGGAATAATTTTGGTAACAACGCGTATAGAGGAAACCTTAATCGTAAGCCGTATCCTTGTAAATCCCCTAATAATTATGGTAATTCCTCAACAATTCTTATGGAAATTTTAATAAGATACCCTCTGATTTTGAATCTAATATTAAAGATTATTTTCCAAAAGAATTTCAATGCTTTGATTGAAAAAAATTGCTTAAGATTGATGAGTTGGCTAGGAACGTTGATAGAATGTCTCTTGATAATGATTCTTTGAAACTTAGATCTATTCCACCTAAGCATGATATCAATGAGTCACTCAAAGCCATGATAATTTCCATTGATGAGTGCAAAGAAAGAACCGCTAGGATGCGTGCTAAGAAAGATTGCTTTATAAGACCCTGTTCTTCTAGTTCCCATGATAATAAAGATGAAGATCTAAAAGTTATTGATGTGTCCCCTATTAAATCATTGTTTTGCAATATGAATCTTGATAATGATGGGACTTAATATGATCCACCTTTACCTAGAAGATGTTCCAAAAATTCGGAGTCTTTAGATCATGATGCTAAAATTGTTAAAAGTGGGATTGAAGAAGTCAAAACTTTAAATATCAATGAACCCACTATTTTGGATCTCAAGGAATTTAATTATGATAAGTTCTCTTTGATAGATTGTATTTCCTTGTTGCAATCCATGCTAAATTCTCCTCATGCTTATAGTCAAAATAAAGCCTTTACCAAACATATCGTTGATGCTTTGATGCAATCTTATGAAGAAAAACTTGAGTTGGAAGTTTATATCCCTAGAAAACTTTATGATGAGTGGGAACCTACTATTAAAATTAAAATTAAAGATCATGAATGATATGCTTTGTATGATTTGGGTGCTAGTGTTTCCATGATTCCAAAGACTTTGTGTGATTTGCTAGGTTTCCGTGATTTTGATGATTGCTCTTTAAACTTGCACCTTGCGGATTCAACTATTAAGAAACCTATGGGAAGAATAAATGATGTTATTGTTGCAAAGAATTATGTGCCCGTAGATTTTATTGTTCTTGACATAGATTGCAATGCTTCATATCCTATTATTCTTGGTAGACCTTTCCTTAGAACAATTGGTGCAATTATTGATATGAAGGAAGGGAATATTAGATTCCAATTTTTGTTAAGGAAAGGCATGGACCACTTCCCTAGAAAGAAAATTAAATTACCATATGAATATATTATGAGAGCCACTTATGGATTGCCTACCAAAGATGGCAATACCTACCCTTGCTTATTATGTCTAGCTAGGGGCGTTAAACGATAGCGCTTGTTGGGAGGCAACCCAATTTTATTTTATTACTTGATTTTTGCTCCTGTTTAGTAATAAATAATTTATCTAGCCTCTCTTTTCACTACTAGGGAAAAGCCTATACACAGAATCTTGCCAGCAGCGCGCTATAAAATCAGGCGCTGCTGCTAAGTAGTAGTAGCGCGGGCCGTGGAAACTCGCTGCTGAAACAAGTTTATCAGTAGCGCGCGCACTCCATGGGCGCTACTGCTAAAATTCCCACGACGCCGCCGCGAGGCCAGTTATAGCAGCAGCGCATTAAAATAGACAACGCTACTGCTACATAACGTAGCAGCAGCGCATTCAGGCAATAATTGCTACTGCTAAATTAACTACAGATCTGACTAGCACGCCTCATCCAAAGATCACACTCACACACACTCGATCACGGTCTCCTCCTCACCCCCCGCGCCGCCGGTCCTCCCCCATGTGACCCCTCCCCCGATCTGCGCCGCTGTAGCCTCATCCTCCTCGCTGGACTCGGTACCGGCCTCCTCCTCCGTCCTCCCTACACTCGCCGCTGGCCGCCCCCTCCTTGCTCCGCCTTCCTCCTTGATCCGTCCTCCCTCCACTCGCCGCCGGCCGGCCCATCCTCGCTCCGCCTTCCTCCTTCGTCCTACTATCTTCTCGCTCCTCGAGTCGCCCCTCCTTGTCCCTCCTCGCTGATACATTTTGATTTAGTAGGCTTTCATATGTAACATTTTGATTTAGTATGCTAGTGGATTTAGTATGCTAGTTGATTTAGTATGCTAGTTGATTTAGTCGATTTAGTTGATATGATTCAGTTGATTTAGTAGGCTAGTTGATTTAGTTGATTTAGAACATTTTGACTTAGTCTATTTAGTAGGCTAGTTGATTTAGTTGATTTAGAACATTTTGACTTAGTTTATTTAGTAGGCTAGTTGATTTAGTTGATTTAGTAGGCTAGTTGATTTAGAACATTTTGATTTAGTTGATTTAGTAAAATGGCGCCACCACCAGCACCACTATGTCGACTGTGCAAGTCAAGGTGTGCGAGCAGCCTTGCAACTGGCAAGCTGTTCGGCATCTACTTCCATCAGAGTTTTCGTCTTGCGGCGGTAAGAAATTAGAAGAAATGTAACAACTATTTTATTTTTAGTGTTTGCATTACTGCATTGTGTCATTTTGCTTTTCTTACACAGATCGTCCCATGCAATGTGAGGTTAAAATTCAACAAGCTGACAGGAGACACTGTGACATTTGAGGCTTCTGGGGGGGCCGTACACTATGGAGGTCGAGAAAGGACGCAACATGTAGCAGATTGGAGCAGATGGATGGGCCCGTTTCCTCGCTCGCATGCGTCTTACTGGTGGTGAGTTGATCGGATTCTCCTTCATAGTAGAAAGACCCAAGCTGGTTGTCATTTATATCAACCTGGTGGAACATGATGAAGATGACGAAGATGATGAAGATAATGGGGACCCACTCAATGAAGATGATGAGAACCCACTTCATGAAGCCATCATAGCTCAAAGAATGAGGCTGAGCGAGGAGGAGGTGTGCAACCTATGGGACATAATTCCGCCACATGATGACTTTGTCGGGGTGCCAATCATGACCCGCCTGACAAGTACCATGGTCGATCGACATGAAATGGTATGTTATACGTACTGCATGTAGTAATTTGATGATATATATATATATATGCTTTATTGTTATACTTACAAATGCAAATTATCCGATTATATGCTTAGTGAATCCGATGATATGCTTAGTGTAGAGTCCAATGATATGCTTTGTGGAATCTAGTCGATGATATACTTTAGTGTAGATTCTGATCACATTCTTAGGCTATTTATTAATTGATATGTTTTTCTTATTCAGAGATTGCCAAAGAACCTATCTGTGAGTTGTGGTATCGAGCCTGATGAAGAAAGCTCAGTTAGACTACGCCTTACCGCAAGGGGCTCCGTCACCACATGTACTTACCGCATGGGCACAGATGGTCGCACACACTTGAACTCGGTTGGGTGGAAGAGATTCCTCGTTGGCAAGAATCTTCGTGCTGGACAGGCCATCCTAATTACTATCAGGAAAACCCACCGCCTAGGCTTGAGGATGATGATCGTCGTCGATATCATCTAGAACTACATATGTGTATGTGGCTATATCATCTAGAACTACATATGATGATCGTCGTCGATATCATGTAGAACTACATATGATGATCCTCGTCGATATCATGTAGAACTACATATGATGATCGTCGTCGATATCATCTAGAACTAAATATGATGATTGTCGTCGCTATCACCTTGTACTGCTTGAGGATGCATGTTGAGTATATATGAAATTGTTATCTAGTACTCCCTTAGTTCCAAATTACTCGTCGTGGTTTGAGTTCAATTTTGAACTAAAACCACGACGAGTAATTTCGAACCAAGGGAGTACTACCTAGTACCTATGATGCTTTATGAAATTGATATCTAGTAGTACCTAGTATCTGGAAATTGCAGTTTATCGAAGCCGGAATGGGGAAATGGTGAAAGATATAACAGTAGTGCTGGATCGGGAAATCGCTACAGCTAAGTAATAGCAGCGCGTTCCTGAAAAGCGCTGCTGCTATAGTCAATAGTGGTAGCGCGGGTACAGGCAGTGCTACTACTAAGTGTTAGCTGTAGCGCCTTATTGGTAGCGCGGGTACCCGCACTACTGATAGGCCTAAAACCCGCGTTGCTGCTAGACTTTTCCCTAGTAGTGTTTGGTTATGTTTTTGTGTTTAATTAGTGTTTGTGCCAAGTAGAACCGTTGGGAAGACTTGGGGAAAGTCTTTTTCATCTTGTTGTAAAAAACAGAAACTTTAGTGCTCATGAGAATTGCTGCCATATTTATTTGGAAAGCGATATTTACTTAATTCTTTTTGAAGATGATTAATAGATAAATCCTCACGTCCAGCAATTTATTTTATAATTTTTGGGGTTCCAGAACTTGCGTTAGCTGCAGATTACTAGAGATTGTTCTGTTTTTGACAGATTCTGTTTTTCGTGTGGTGTTTGATTATTTTGATGAATCTATGGCTAGTAAAATAGTTTATAAACCATAGAAAAGTTGGAATGCATTAGGTTTAACACCAATATAAATAAATAATGTGTTCATTCAGTACCTTGAAGTGCTGTTTTGTTTTCTTTCGCTAACGGAGCTCACGAGATTTTCTACTTTAAGTTTTGTGTTGTGAAGTTTTCATATTTTGCGTGAAAGATTTGATGGATTATGGAACACGGATTGGCAAGAGCCTAAGCTTGGGGATGCCCATGGCGCCCCAGGATAATCTAAGGACACCTAAAAGCCCAAGCTTGGGGATGCCCCGGAAGGCATCCCCTCTTTCATTGGTAACTTTACTTGGAGCTATATTTTTATTTACCACATGATATGTGTTTTGCTTGGAGCGTCTTCTATTATTTGAGTCTTTATTTGTTAGTTTTCCACAATCATCCTTGCTGTACACACCTTTTGAGAGAGACACACATGATTCGGAAATTGTTAGAATACTCTATGTGCTTCACTTATATCTTTTGAGTTATATAGTTTTTGCTCTAGTGCTTCACTTATATCTTTTAGGGCATGGTGGTGGATTTGTTTTATAGAAACTATTGTTCTCTCATGCTTCACTTAGATTATTTTGAGAGTCCTACAAAACAGCGTGGTAATTTGCTTTAATTATGTTAGGCATTCAAGATTAATTTTTTTTTATGAGTGTGTTGAATACTATGAGAAGTTTAATACTTGATAATTGTTTTGAGATATGGAGATGGTGATATTAGAGTCGTGCTAGTTAAGTAGTTGAGAATTTGAGAAATGCTTATGTTGAAGTTTGTGATTCCCGTAGCATGCACGTATGGTGAACCGTTATGTGAAGAAGTTGGAGCATGTATTATTTATTGATTGTCTTCCTTATGAGTGGCGGTCGGGGACGAGCGATGGTATTTTCCTACCAATCTATCCCCCTAGGAGCATGCGCGTAGTACTTTGCTTCGATAACTAATAGATTTTCGCAATAAGTATGTGAGTTCTTTATGACTAATGTTGAGTCCATGGATTATACGCACTCTCACCCTTCCACCATTGCTAGCCTCTCTAATACCGCGCACCTTTCGCCTGTATCATACACCGACCATATAACTTCCTCAAAACAGCCACCATACCCACATATCATGGCATTTCCATAGCCATTCCGAGATATATTGCCATGCAACTTTCCACCATTCCGTTTACTATGACACGCTCCATCATTGTCATATTGCTTTGCATGATCATGTAGTTGACATTATAGTTGCGGCAAAGCCACTATTCATAATTCTTTCATACAAGTCACTCATGCATCATTGCTATCCCGGTATACCGCCGAAGGCATTCATATAGAGGCATACTTTGTTCTAGTATCGAGTAGTTATCATTGAGTTGTAAATAAATAGAAGTGTGATGATCATCATTCATAGAGTATTGTCCCAAAAATAAGAGAAAGGCCAAAAAAAGGAAGGCTCAAAAAATATATTAAAAAGGGACAATACTACTATCCTTTTTCCACACTTGTGCTTCAAAGTAGCACCATGATCTTCGTGATAGAGAGTCTCCTATGTTATCACTTTCATATACTAGTGGGAATTTTTCATTATAGAACTTGGCTTGTATATTCCAGTAATGGGCTTCTTCAAAATGCCCTAGGTCATCGTGAGCAAGCGAGTTGGATGCACACCCACTTAGTTCTTTTTTTGAGCTTTCATATACTTATAGCTAGACTATATGATTTAAATACTTTGTGTGGTGAAAATGGAGCATAGCCAGACTATATGATTTTGTAGGGATAACTTTTCTTTGGCCATGTTATTTTGAAGAGACATAATTGCTTAGTTAGTATGCTTGAAGTATTATTATTTCTATGTCAATATTGAAATTTTGTCTTGAATCTTTCGGATCTGAATATTCATACCACAATTAAGAGAATTACATTGAAATTATGCCAAGTAGAATTCCACATCAAAAATTCTATTTTTATCATTTACCTACTCGAGGACGAGCAGGAATGAAGCTTGGGGATGCTTGATACGTCTCCAACGTATCTATAATTTTTTATTGTTCCATGCTATATTATATCCTGTTTTGGACATTATTGGGCTTTATTATACACTTTTATATTATTTTGGGACTAACCTATTAACCGGAGGACCAGCCCAGAATTGTTGTTTTTTTGCCTATTTCAGAGTTTCGCAGAAACTGAATATCAAATGGAGTCCAAACGGAATGAAACCTTCGGGAACATGATTTTCAGAACGAAGATTATACAGAGGACTTGGACCCTACGTCAAGAAATCAACCAGGAGGACAAAAGGTAGGGGGTGCGCCTACTCCCCCCCCCCCCCAGGCGTGCCCGCCACCCTCGTGGGGCCCACGTTGCTCCACTTACGTACTTCTTCCTCCTATATATACCCACGTACACCCAAACTACCAGATATGGAGCCAAAACCCTAATTCCACTGCCATAACTTTCTGTACCCGTGAGATCCCATCTTGGGGCCTTTTTCGGAGCTCCGCCGGAGGGGGCATTGATCACAGAGGGCTTCTACATCAACACCATAGCCTCTCCGATGAAGTGTGAGTACTTTACTTCAGACCTTAAGGTCCATAGTTATTAGCTAGATGGCTTCTTCTCTCTTTTTGGATCTCAATACAAAGTTCTCCCCCTCTCTTGTGGAGATCAATTCAATGTAATCTTCTTTTGCAGTGTGTTTGTTGAGACCGATGAATTGTGGGTTTATGATCAAGTTTATCTATGAATAATATTTGAATCTTCTCTGAATTCTTTTATGTACGATTGGTTATATTTGCAAGTCTCTTCGAATTATCAGTTTGGTTTGGCCTACTAGATTGATCTTTCTTGCAATGGGAGAAGTGCTTAGCTTTGGGTTCAATCTTGCGGTGTCCTTCCCCAGTGACAGTAGGGGCAGCAAGGCATGTATTGTATTGTTGCTATCGAGGATAACAAGATGGGGTTTATATCATATTGCATGAGTTTATCCCTCCACATCATGTCATCTTGCTTAAAGCGTTACTCTGTTATTTTGAACTTAATACTCTAGATGCATGCTGGATAGCGGTCGATGTGTGGAGTAATAGTAGTAGATGCAGGCAGGAGTCGGTCTACTTGTCTCAGACGTGATGCCTATATACATGATCATACCTAGATATTCTCATAACTATGGTCAATTCTGTCAATTGCTCAACAGTAATTTGTTTACCCACCGTAATAATTATGCTCTCGAGAGAAGCCACTAGTGAAACCTATGGCCCCTGGGTCTATTTTCTATCATATTAATCTTCCATCAACAAGCTATTTCTTGAAACGTTTTTATTTTGCTTTCTTTAATTTGCTTCTTTATCATAAAAATACCGAAAATATCATCTTATCATATCTATCAGATCTCACTTTCGTAAGTGACCGTGAAGGGATTGACAACCCCTTTATTGCATTGGTTGCGAGGAGTTTATTTGTTTGTGTAGGTGCGAGGGACTCGTGCATGGCCTCCTACTGGATTGATACCTTGGTTCTCAAAAACTGAGGGAAATACTTATGCTACTTTGCTGCATCACCCTTTCCTCTTCAAGGGAAAACCAACGTAGTGCTCAAGAGGTAGCATTTTCCTCTTCAAGGGAAAACCAACGCAGTGCTCAAGAGGTAGCATTTTCCTTGCCCCCACTTCTCCTTTGCCTTTTCTTCGCCTTCTTCATGTATGTCTTTTTGTTTGTGTTTCCATGTGCCTTCTATTTGCCTGCATCTTTGCTTGCTGAAAATCAATTGATATGGATCCACTTAAAGTGTTCTACTTGGATCATCTTCGACCCTTATGTGCTCGTGTTGAAACCCCAACTAGCCTAGTTGATGTGAAATCATTAGATGAGCATGCTCATTTTGTGCGTCATTGTTTGTCTGAAAAAGGGAAGCTCTTATGGTATCAAATAAATAGTTTGCTATGCTATGCTTGGAATCTTCGTGAAATTTATGACTTTACTTGTTTCTCTAAGAACCCTAAAAAAACCTTCGCTACCTATGTGAGGTTAATGATAATGAAATCTTATCTTCTTATGGAAAGGGTGTTTATAGTTACTATGATATCGAACAAATTGAAGAATTTGTCGTTTTCAAGGGTGCTCGTGAAGTTGCTTGTCTGATTGAAAAGTGATACGTCTCCAACGTATCTATAATTTTTGATTGCTCCATGCTATATTATCTACTGTTTTGGACATTATTGGGCTTTATTATCCACTTTTATACTATTTTTGGGACTAACCTATTAACCGGAGGCCTAGCCCAGAATTGCGATTTTTTTTGCCTATTTTAGGGTTTTGAAAAAAAGGAATATCAAACGTAGTCCAAACGGAATGAAACTTCCGGGAACGTGATTTTCTCACCGAACATGATCCAGGAGACTTGGACCCTACGTCAAGAAACAAAGGAGGAGGCCACGAGGTAGGGGGTGCGCCTACCCCCCCCCCCCCCCCCAAGGCACGCCCTCCACCCTCATGGGCCCCTTGTTGCTCCACCGATGTACTCCTTCCTCCTATATATACCTACGTACCCCCAAACGATCAGATACGGAGCCAAAACCCTACTTCCACCGGCGCAACTTTCTGTATCCACGATATCCCATCTTGGGGCCTATTCCGGAGCTCCGCTAGAGGCGGTATCCATCATGGAGGGATTCTACATCAACACCATAGCCTCTTCGATGAAGTGTGAGTAGTTTACCTCAGACCTTCGGCTCTATAGTTATTAGCTAGATGGCTTCTTCTCTCTTTTTGGATCTCAATACAATGTTCTCCCCCTCTCTTGTGGAGATCTATTCGATGTAATCCTCTTTTTGCGGTGTGTTTGTTGAGCCCGATGAATTGTGGGTTTATGATCAAGATTATCTATGAACAATATTTGAATCTCCCCTGAATTCTTTTATTGATGATTGGTTATCTTTGCAAGTCTCTTCGAATTATCAGTTTGGTTTGGCCTACTAGATTGATCTTTCTTGCAATGGGAGAAATGCTTAGCTTTGGGTTCAATCTTGTGGTGTCCTTTCCCAGTGATAGTAGGGGCAGCAAGGCACGTATTGTATTGTTTCCATCGAGGATAACAAGATGGGGTTTTTATCATATTGCATGAATCTATCCCTCTACATCATGTCATCTTGCTTAAGGCGTTACTCTGTTTTCATGAACTTAATACTCTAGATGCATGCTGGATAGCGGTCGATGAGTGGAGTAGTAGTAGTAGATGCAGGAAGGAGTCGGTCTACTTGTCTCGGACATGATGCCTATATATATGATCATACCTAGATATTCTCATAACTATGCTCAATTCTGTCAATTGCTCAACAGTAATTCGTTCACCCACCGTAAAATACTTATGCTCTTGAGAGAAGCTACTAGTGAAACCTATGGCCCCCGGGTCTATCTTCATCATATTAATCTTCCAATACTTAGTTATTTCCTTTACTTTTTACATTGCTTTTATTTTACTTTCCATCTTTATCACAAAAATACCAAAAATATTATCTTATCATATCTATCAGATCTCACTCTCGTAAGTGACCGTGAAGGGATTGACAACCCCTTATCGCGTTGGTTGCGAGGAGTTATTTGTTTTGTGCAGGAACGAGGGACTCGCGCATAGCCTCCTACTAGATTGATACCTTGGTTCTCAAAAACTGAGGGAAATACTTACGCTACTTTGCTGCATTATCCCTTCCTCTTCGGGGAAAACCATCGCAGTGCTCAAGAGGTAGCAAAAAGTATGATATTACTCTGTACAAATCTGAAAATTCTAACATACATAAATATTGCTATGAAAACTATGCTCACAATGCCTATATTAAGGAATTCATTGACAGAATGACAGTTGCTTTGGAAGAAAATAATGATATGCACGAATTTATAGATAATTATGATTCCGATGATTTGATTGAAATATCCCTTGGTGAACATGATGCTTGCTATTCTTATAGCCATGATGCCAATATTTATGGAGATGAATTTGCTATAGTTCCGTATGTTAAACATGAGATTATTGCTATTGCACCCAAACTTGATAGTTCCTTGAATCAAAAGCATGATTGCAATGATTTTACTATAAATTCTATTGATGTCAATTGTGCTAATAATATGCAAAACCGTAAGCTTGGGGATGCTAGTTTTGCTATGTCTACTACATGTTGCAATGATCATGATTGGGGTGATTCTTCTTATGATCTTGAAATTTTATTTAAGCCCCATGATGAATATGAGATTGATAATAGTGTTTGCAATAATATTGAAATGGGTTTGGAAGAGTATCCACATTAGATCCCACTTATTTGGAGAATGTTCAATCTTCTGGTATTTTTGATAAAAGTGGGTTTGGAGATGTCATGACTTTAGTTAATGTTAATCCCACTATTTTGGAAGAGTGTCAACTTTGCATGCATGTGGATCGCGTTGAAAATATTTTATGTGATAGCTATTTTGTTGAATTTGCTTATTATTCCACCTGTAATTATTATGAGAGTGGAAAATATGGTTGTGGAAATTTTCATGTTACTAAATTACCTCTAGTTATGTTGAGATTGTTATTGTTTCTTTCCACTTCCTTGCATATGCTAGTTTTTGCTTGCCTTGATAATTTGTTTGCCTATAAGATGCCTATGCATAGGAAGTATGTTAGACTTAGATGTGTTTGTCATGTGTTTTATGATGCTCTCTTTGTGCTTCAATTCTTGTCTTTCATATGAGCATCATTGAAATCTCTTTGCCTAGCTAGGGGCGTTAAACGATAGCGCTTGTTGGGAGGCAACCCAATTTTATTTTTTGTTTCTTTTTTTATTCCTGTTTAGTAATAAATAATTCATCTAGATTCTATTTAGATGTGGTTTTATGTTTTTAATTAGTGTTTGTGCCAAGTAGAACCTTTGGGAAGAGTTGGGGGATGTCTTTGCGATCTTGCTGTAAAAAAACAGAAACTTTAGCGCTCACGAGATTTGCTTCCATTGTTTACTGGAGAGTGAGATTAGGTTGATTCTTTTTTAAGATGATTAATAGACAAATTCCTTACGTCCAACAATTTATTTCAGAATTTTTGGGGTTACAGAAGTATTCGAAACCTACAAATTACTACAGATTGTTCTGTTTTTGACAGATTCTGTTTTTCGTGTGTTGTTTGCTTATTTTGATGAATCTATGGCTAGTATCGGGGGTTATGAACCATAGAGAAGTTGTAATACAGTAGTTTTAACACTAATATAAATAAAGAATGATTTAATTACAGAACCTTGAAGTGGTGGTTTGTTTTCTGATACTAACAGAGCTCATGAGATTTTCGGTTGAGTTTTGTGTTGTGAAGTTTTCAAGTTTTGGGTAAAGATTTGATGGATTTTGGAATAAGGATTGGCAAGAGCCTAAGCTTGGGGATTACCATGCCACCCCAAGGTAAAATTCAAGGACAACCAAAAGCCTAAGCTTCGGAATGCCCCGGAAGGCATCCCCTCTTTCGTCTTCGTTTATCGGTAACTATACTTGAGGTTATATTTTTTCCACCACATGATATGTGTTTTGCTTGGAGCATCTTGTATGATTTGAGTCTTTGATTTTTAGTTTACCACAATAATCCTTGATGTACACACCTTTTGGAGAGACACACATGATTCAAAATTTATTAGAATACTCTATGTGCTTCACTTATATCTTTTGAGCTAGATTTTGCTCTAGTGCTTCACTTATATCCTTTTAGAGCACGATGGTGGTTTTATTTTATACAAATTATTGACCTCTCATGCTGCACTTATATCATTTTGAGAGTCTTATAGAACGGCATGGTAATTTGCTTTGGCTATAAAATTAGTCCTAATATGATAGGCATCCAAGATGGGTATAATAGAAACTTTCATAAAAAGTGCATTGAATACTATGAGAAGTTTGATACTTGATGATTGTTTTGAGATATGAAGATGGTGATATTAGAGTCATGCTAGTTGAGTAGTTGTGAATTTGAGAGATACTTGTGTTAAATTTTGTGATTCCCATAGCATGCACATATGGTGAACCGTTATGTGATGAAGTCGGAGCATCATTTATTTATTGATTGTCTTCCTTATGAATGGCGGCCGGGGATGAGCGATGGTGTTTTCCTACCAATCTATCCCCCTAGGAGCATGCAGGTAGTACTTTGTTTCGGTAACTAATAGATTTTTGCAATAAGTATGTGAGTTCTTTATGACTAATGTTGAGTCCATGGATTATACGCACTCTCAACCTTCCACCATTGCTAGCCTCTCTAATACCGTGCACCTTTCGCCGGTATCATACACCCACTATATACCTTCCTCAAAACAGCCACCATACCTACCTATTATGGCATTTCCATAGTCATTCCGAGATATATTGCCATGCAACTTTCCACCGTTCCGTTTATTATGACACGCTTCATCATTGTCATGTTGCTTTGCATGATCATGTAGTTGACATCATATTTGTGGCAAAGCCACCTTTAAAATTCTTTCATACATGTCACTCTTGATTCATTGCATATCTCGGTACACCGCCGGAGGCATTCAGAGTCATATTCTGTTCTAGTATCGAGCTGTAATTTTTGACTCGTAAGTAAATAAAAGTGTGATGTTCATCATTATTAGAGCATTATCCCATGTGAGGAAATGATGATGGAGACTATGATTCCCCCACAAGTCGGGATGAGACTCCGGACAAAAAAAAATAAAAAAATAAAAAATAGGGCATAAAAAAGGCACAAATAAAAAAATGAGAGAAAAAGAGAGAAGGGACAATGTTACTATCCTTTTACCACACTTGTGCTTCAATGTAGCACCATGATCTTCATGATAGAGTCTCATATGTTGTCACTTTCATATACTAGTGGGAATTTTACATTATAGAACTTGGCTTGTATATTCCAATGATGGGCTTTCTCAAAATGCCCTAGGTCTTTGTGAGCAAGCGAGTTGGATGCACACCCACTTAGTTTCTTTTGTTGAGCTTTCATACACTTATAGCTCGAGTGCATCCGTTGCATGGCAATCTCTACTCACTCACATTGATATCTATTGATGGGCATCTCCATAGCCCATTGATACGCCTAGTTGATGTGAGACTATCTTCTCCTTTTTGTCTTCTCCACAACCACCATTCTATTCCACATATAGTGCAATGTCCATGGCTCACGCTCATATATTGCGTGAAGATTGAAAAAGTTTGAGAACATCAAAAGTATGAAACAATTGCTTGCCTTGTCATCGGGGTTGTGCATGATTAAATACTTTGTGTTGTGAAGATAGAGCATAGCCAGACTACATGATTTTGTAGGGATAACTTTCTTTGGTCATGTTATTTTGAGAAGACATGATTGCTTTGTTAGTATGCTTGAAGTATTATTATTATTTTTATGTCAATATTAAACTTTTTTCTTGAATCTTTCGGATCTGAACATTCATGCCACAATAAAGAAAATTACATTGAGAATTATGCTAGGTAGCATTCCACATCGAAAATTCTGTTTTTATCATTGAGGACGAGCAGGAATTAAGCTTGGGCATGCTTGATACGTCTACAACGTATCTATAATTTTTTATTGTTCCATGATATTATTATCTGTTTTCGATGT
This sequence comes from Triticum monococcum, assembly GCA_034509565.1. Lineage (NCBI taxonomy): Eukaryota > Viridiplantae > Streptophyta > Magnoliopsida > Poales > Poaceae > Triticum > Triticum monococcum. The sequence continues at coordinate 21,369,997 of CM067842.1, read as the reverse complement.
TTAATGGCTTTAATATACCTTTTTATATTATTTTTGGGACTAACCTATTAACCAAATGCCCAGTGCAAAATGCTGTTTTTTGCCTATTTCAGTGTTTCGCAGAAAAATAATACCAAACGGAATCCAAATGGGATGAAACCTTCGGGAGAGTTATTTTTGGAAGAAACGTGATCCAGGAGACTTTGAGTGGACGTCAAGAAAGAAGCGAGGAGGCCACGAGGCAGTAGGGCGTGCCCGCACCCTCGTGGGCCCCTCGCAGCTCCACCGACCTACTTCTTCCTCCTATATGTACCCATATACCCCGAAAACATCCGGTAGCACCATGAAACCCTATTTCCACCACCGCAACCTTCTATACCCATGAGATCCTATCTTGGGGCCTTGGCCTCGAGCTTGGTCGCGCCTCCGTGCACCAGGAGACCCCGCGCGGCCGCGCCATCCCTCCCAACGCGAAACTCCGAGCTTGGTCCTGTGCAATCTTGAGTGGGTGTGTAATTACTGATTATGCTACGAATCGACAGTCATCTTCGTACATAATACGTAAACAACCCAACGGCAATAACCTGGTGCACCTGATAATTTGATGACTATAAAAAATTCAAAAAATCTTGAAACTATTTCTGAAACAGAGTTATGACCTACTTTTGTATACGTATAAAAAGTATAGCATAGTAATAAACTTCCATTGAGCTCAGGCAAAAAAAAACAAATTTTTGAGTACAAAACTAATGAAAAGTAACTTCCCGATTTTGGTTTTTGTCACGCACAATACGCTAGGAGGTATTTCTTCGTGAAACTTTTTATACGTTAGAACATTTGGTCATGTATGTTTCCAGGAATTTTCAAGATATTTTGACCTTTTCAAATTACTAAATTATTTTTGCATCTCGGGGCACCAGCACCCAAGTGTCACAAGTTCGGACTCTACAATCCCCAGATATTCATAATACACATACAATCCGAATGTATACATAATACATCATTCATTTTTTGATACAAGGATATTGCATACATGCTAATTATATCCTTTCTGGGACAATAGTTGCCCGCTATACAACTGTCATGTAGTATACTTCACCGAAACACCGCTTTTTTCTCGGTTCATAAAAAACTACCTTTTTCTTGTAGAGCAACGGTATGTTTATTCATATATAAACCTTTCACTTAAGTACTTTTGGATCCGTCATTGGCATAGATAATTCTTCATTGAGCCACGACGAACTGTAAGCACGTGTTTTAAACCTCAGTGCAGGGGTATTTCCTTCTATCACAAGAACGGCAACCGGGACTAGAACATGGAACACCGGTAAGTATCTTCACCTTCTTCTTCTTCACCATTTCGTCTGTCTGCTGCTCATCATCTCCCGCCAATTTCCTCGCCAAAGCTGCAGCAGCAGAGGATGTAATCACCAGTAGGACGAACACAAGGACTGTAGCCGCCTTCATGCTTCAGAAGTCGTGGTATATATCTGCGTGGGAAAGAATCTAAAAATCGAGGAAATGGGCTTACGAAAAAGATACAAATTATTACAAAGGGGAATTCGAAGGATGAATGTCTTGGAATATTCTTCGATCGAACCTGAAGTGCCTTGCTTAATTGTGTATAATCTTGATCTAAGTTGGATGTTTTCTCAATGCAGTGGAGTTGTGATATTTATAGGGGGTTTGGCAACTTGGCACACAGTACTATCCTGCCCTTGTGTGTAGATCGACAATATGAAGTGGTTTATTTGCAGGAATTCTCTGGCTCGATCGATTACAGAAATGACAGGAGATGGACGTGTGGAATATCTGTGTATCCTCACACTAGTAGAAAACAGGGCCTTTTGTCCCGGTTTAGTCTAGAACCGGGACCAATGTGGCCATTGGTCCCGGTTCGTCTGGACCTTTTGGTCCTGGTTGGTGGGACGAACCGGGACCAAAGGCTCCCCTTTAGTCCCAGTTCATGTCACCAACCGGGAGCAATGAGGTGCCTATATATACCCCCTCGCGCAAGAGCAGAGCACAGTGCTCTGTTTTTTCTGGCCGAGGGGGAGAGGCCTTTGTGGTGCTCTAGCTCACCTCCTATGCACATGAGGTGTTCGATGGAATGCCCGAGCCACACTACTTAAGCTTTCTCCTCTCGAAGCTCGACCTCCAAGCTCCATTTTCCTCGAGATTTGTCTAGATTTAGCGGTCCGTCACGCCCCGTCCCCGTCTTCACCGCCGTCGATCACCCGCGCCGATCTCATCACCGACACCACCGTGGTGAGCCTCTTATTCTTATCTTCTTTCTGAAAGGAAAAATATTCTTACTTGTATGTTTAGATAGATACTCGTATCATTTTCTTACATTTATTATTGCATCTTATAGAGTGCGATGGTTTTGGTATCCGCCCCCGTCGGCCCTCGTCCTGTCTATGATTCGGATTTGGTATGTATATTATCTTTATAACTATTGGTTCATTTATTGTTTATGAAAATTATGCCGACCAACGTGACATAGATTTTATTTATCTAGGATGTATGTGGATCGGAAATGCCAACCGACCCTATTGTCGAGAGGTTAAATTTAGTTGAAGAAGAAAACAATTTGTTGAAGGAAAAAATAAAAAAAATTGAGGAGGAGAAAATGATATTGGAGTTGATGTTGCGGATGTCGTCGATGATCACAAGATCAAGATGGATGCAATGCGCTTGAAGATTAGAAAGATTAGAAAATATGCCATTCATACCGACGCTTGGTATCATTATGCCGTTGGATCAATTGTTACCTTGGTTGCGATTATGATCGCATTTGTTTTCGCATTGAAATGCTTTACATAGTTTCAATGTATGGTTTAATTAATTAGATGCTCTAGAGAGCTATATGTTATTAGATGAGAACTATGTATGCACTTTGGTTTCAATGTGATGATGAACTTCTATTAATTTCGACACTTAATTATATATAATGGACGCAGATGAACCGACAATGGATGTACGGTGACAGACACACCCGCGAGTACATTAAGGGCGTGCATGAGTTTCTCGATGCGGCTGAGGCAAAAAAGCAGAATGGTTTTCTGTGTTATCCATGCACTGAATGTGGGAATACGAGGTCTTACTCTAACCGGAAAATCCTTCACTCCCACCTGCTTTACAAGGGTTTCATGCCACACTATAATGTTTGGACGAGGCACGGAGAAATAGGGGTTATGATGGAAGACGGCGAAGAAGAAGAGTACGATGACAATTATGTGCCCCCTGAATACGGTGATGCTGCAACGGGGGGAGCTGGTGAAGATCAAGAGGAACCAGACGATGTGCCCAATGATGCTGCCACGGGTGAAGCTGCTGAAGATGAAGAGGAACCAGACGATGTGCCCGATGATGATGATCTCCGCCGGGTCATTGTCGATGCAAGGATGCAATGCATTAGTCAAAAGGAGAAGCTGAAGTTCGATCGCATGTTAGAGGATCACAAAAAAGGGTTACACCCCAATTGCGAAGATGGCAACACAAAGCTCGGTACCGTACTGGAATTGCTGCAGTGGAAGGCAGAGAATGCTGTGGCTGACAAAGGATTTGAGAAGCTACTGAAAATATTGAAGAAGCAGCTTCCAAAGGATAACGAATTCCCCGATAGTACATACGCAGCAAAGAAGGTCGTATGCCCTCTAGGATTGGAGGTGGAGAAGATACATGCATGCCCTAATGACTGCATCCTCTACCGCGGTGCATAGAAGGATCTGAACGCATGCCCGGTATGCGGTGCGTTGCGGTAAAAGATCAGACGAGATGACCCTGGTGATGTTGACGGCGAGCCCCTCAGGAAGAGGGTTCCTGTGAAGGTGATGTAGTATGCTCCTATAATACCACGGTTGAAACGTCTCTTCAGAAACGAAGAGCATGCCAAGTTGATGCGATGGCACAGTGAGAACCGAAAGAAAGATGGGAAGTTGAGAGCACCCGCTGACGGGTCGTAGTGGAGAAAAATCGAGAGAAAGTACTGGGATGAGTTTGCAAAGGACCCAAGGAATGTATGGTTTACTTTAAGCGCAGATGGCATTAATCCTTTCGGGGAGCAGAGCAGCAATCACAGCACCTGGCCCGTGACTCTATGTATGTATAACCTTCCTCCTTGGATGTGCATGAAGCGGAAGTTCATTATGATGCCAGTTCTCATCCAAGGCCCTAAGCAACCCGGCAAGGAAATTGATGTGTACCTAGGGCCATTAGTTGAAGAACTTTTACAACTGTGGAATGGAAACAGTGTACGTACGTGGGATGAGCACAGACAGGAGGAATTTAACCTTAAGGTGTTGCTGTTCGTGACCATCAACGATTGGCCCGCTCTCAGTAACCTTTCATGACATACAAACAAAGGATACCACGCATGCACGCACTGTTTAGATGACACTGAAAGTATATACCTGGACAAATGCAGGAAGAATGTGTACCTGGGCCATCGTCGATTTCTTCCGACCAACCATCAACGTCGAAAGAAAGGCAAGCATTTCAAAGGCGAGGCAGATCACCGGAAGAAGCCCGCCATGCGCACCGGTGATCACGTGCTTGCTATGGTCAATGATTTACACTACGTAATCTTTGGAAAGGGTCCCGGTGGACTAGCTATTCCGAATGACGCTGAGGGACACGCACCCATGTGGAAGAAGAAATCTATATTTTGGGACCTACCCTACTGGAAAGACCTAGAGGTCCGCTCCTCAATCGACGTGATGCACGTGACGAAGAACCTTTGCGTCAACCTACTAGGCTTCTTGGGCGTGTATGGGAAGACAAAAGATACACCTGAGGCACGGGAGGACCTGCAACGTTTGCACGAAAAAGACGGCATGCCTCCGAAGCAGTATAAAGGTCCTGCCAGCTACGCTCTTACGAAAGAAGAGAAAGAAATCTTCTTTGAATGCCTGCTCAGTATGAAGGTCACGACTGGCTTCTCGTCGAATATAAAGGGAATAATAAATATGCCAGAGAAAAAGTTTTAGATACTAAAGTCTCATGGCTGCCACGTGATTATGACGCAACTGCTTCCGGTTGCATTGAGGGGGCTTCTACCGGAAAACTTCCGATTAGCCATTGTGAAGCTATGTGCATTCCTCAATACAATCTCTCAGAAGGTGATCGATCCAGAAATCGTACCAAGGCTAAGGAGTGATGTGGCGCAATGTCTTGTCAGTTTCGAGCTGGTGTTCCCACCATCCTTCTTCAATATCATGACGCACGTCCTAGTTCATCTAGTCAACGAGATTGTCATCCTGGGGCCCGTATTTCCACACAATATGTTCCCCTTTGAGAGGTTCATGGGAGTCCTAAAGAAATATGTCTGTAACCGCGCTAGGCCAGAAGGAAGCATCTCCATGGGCCATCAAACAGAGGATGTTATCGGGTTTTGTGTTGACTTCATTCCTGCCCTTAACAAGATAGGTCTCCCTAAATCGCGGTATGAGGGGAGATTGACTGGAAAAGGCACTCTTGGAAGAGACTCAATAATATGCAGGGACGGATATTCTTGGTCTCAAGCACACTACACAGTTCTACAGAACTCTACCCTGGTGACCCCGTATGCGATGAACACAAGAACAGTCTGCGCTCCAAACACCCGGAGCAATGCGACGACTGGATTACATGTGAACACATCAGGACTTTCAGCAGTTCGTTAGAAACACGTCTCAGAGGTGCCAACACTGTTTGTGATGAGTTGTACTTGTTGTCCAGGGGACCATCTTTGACTGTATTGACTTACAAAGGATACGAGATAAATGGGAATACATTTTACACGATCGCCCAAGATCAAAAGAGCACCAACCAAAACAGCGGTGTCCGCTTTGATGCAGCAACCGAGAGCGGAAAGGACACATATTATGGTTACGTAGTGGACATATGGGAACTTGACTACGGACCTGATTTTAAGGTCCCTTTGTTTAAGTGCAAATGGATCAATCTGTTAGGCGGCAGGGTACAGGTAGACCCACAGTACGGAATGACAACAGTGGATCTGAAAAATCTTGGGTACACTGACGAACCGTTCGTCCTAGCCAATGATGTGGCACAGGTTATCTATGTGAAGGACATGTCTACCAAACCGAGAAAAAGAAAAGATAAGGAAGCGAATACATCATACGATGAGCCAAAGCGCCACATAGTTCTTTCAGGAAAAAGGGACATCCTGGGAGTGGACGGCAAGACAGACATGTCTGAAGATTATGAAAAGTTTCATGAAATTCCTCCCTTCAATGTAAAGGCTGACCCAAGCATCCTCATAAACAATGAAGATTATCCATGGTTACGGCGCAATAAGCAAATGACACAAGCAAAGAAAAAGTGAAGACTTTCTCCCGCAATAAGCAAATGCTATGTGGGTGAAATTATGATACCATCCCAACTTTCAACTTTTTCAGAGTTCATTTGAAATGCTTTCATGTCTTATGGTTCGAAACTTTGATACTTCGAAAGTGATTGTCCATTTTGTACACGAAGTGCATCAAGTTTTTGTCGTAACCCTCTCTACATTTTGGAACATGCTATGTGGGTGAAATGATGATACCATGCCAGCTTTCAACCTTTTCAGAGTTCATTTTGAAATGCTTTCCAATTTCAGAGTCATTTAGCTCAAAGAATGAATTAATAGCAAACAGAATGAACTACAAAACTTTTATGAAAATAAAAACAATCAATTAAAATATTATGTTATGATCAACTAAAATAAAACTATAATATTCTTCAATAGCAAAAAGAATATAATTTTTGTGACCTAAAATCAAACTATAAGTATTTAATTGTAAGTATAAATAAAAAATAAATAGCAAAGAAGAAAAAAAATTCTATTTTTATAGTAAAGTTATTCATAAACTAGTGATTCACACAAATTTTATAAAATTCCAATTTAAACTATTCAAAATTTTAAAACTAATGGCACTAACAGAAAGTTTATAATTTTTGTGACCTAAAATCAAAAAGAAATCACTAAAAAACTATAAGTATTTAGTTGTAAGTATAAATAAAAAATAAATAGAAAGCAAATTCTATTTTTATAGTAAAGTTATTCATAAAGTAGTGATTCACAAAATTTGTTAAAAATTCAAATTTAAACTATAAAAAATTTAAAACTAATGGCACTAACAGAAAGTTTATAATTTTTGTGACCTAAAAGCAAAAAGAAATCACTAAAAAACTGTAAGTATTTAGTTTTAAGTAGAAATAAAAAAATAAAAAACCAAAAACATGTAGAAATAAAAAAGAAAAAACCAAAAAAATGCCACCTGCATTAGAGAGGAGCTCGAATGGGGAGGCACAGCAGCGCTTATAAACCAGTGTCGGCGTCCTTCAGCTAGCGATGTGGGACTAAAGGGTGCATTGGTCATGGTTCGTGGCACCAACCGTGACCAATGCCCCCCTTTAGTCCCGGTTTGTGCCACCAACCGGGATCAATGGCCTTCGCTTCCCGCCCTTTGGGCTGCCGAAAATTGGCCTTTGGTCCCGGTTCGTGGCACCAACCGGGACTAATGCCTACCTTTAGTCCCGGGTTGTACCACGAACCGGGACTAAAGGCTTTGCTATATAAGTTCACACTCTGGAAATTTTCACTCTCGTCTCTTGCAGTTGCCACCCCGACGCCGACGCCGCCAGGCTGCCCCGCCGTCGCCGTCGCCTCGCCCGTGCCCGTCGTCGCCCTCGCCATCGCCCGCGCTCTCGCCGTCGCCCGCCGTCGCCCGCGCCCTCGCCGTCGCCCGGGCCCCTGCCCCGGCCCGCCCCTGCCCCGACGCGCACCGCCCGGCCCGCCCCTGTGGCCGTCGCCCGCGTGATGCCCCGGCCCGCCCTCGCCGTCGCCCGCGCCCCTGCTCCGACGCCATCCTCGCCGCCGACCTCTCCTTAGCTTGGTCCGGCCGCCGGCGCCCTCCCTTTGCAAATTTTTTTGTTCATATATAGATGATAGATGATAGACGGTCAAATGATGTTTTTTTGTTCATAGATGATCAAATGATGTTTTTTTAATTCATAGATGATAGATGATCAAATGATGTTTTTTTTGTTCATAGATGATCATATGATTTTTTTAGGTTATTTTCATTTCTAGAAATTTTTTATGTATCTAGGAATATTTTTGTTCATAGATGACAGATGATCAAATGATGAATATTTTCGTTCATAGATGATAGATGATCAAATGATGGTTTGTTTGTTCATAGATGACAGATGATCAAATGATGTTTTTTTTGTTCATAGATGATCATATGATTTTTTTAGGTTATTTTCATTTGTAGAAATTTTTTATGTATCTTGGAATATTTTTGTTCATAGATGATAGATGATCAAATGATGATTTTTTTTGTTCATAGATAATACATGATCAAATGATTTTAACCTCTATTCATGAGAGAGGCGGGGAAGAAGGGGAAGAAGAGGGAGAAGAAGAGGAGAGGAAGAAGAGGATAAAAAAAGATCCCCTCTATTCTTTCTTCCCTTCTTTTTTCTTCTTCTTCCTCTTATTTTTTTATCAGGAACGAGGGTCGTCGAGGGGTCGAGGGGGGGGGACGGCGAACATTCATGAGAGAGGCGGGGAAGAGGGAGAAGAAGAGGAGAGGAAGAAGAGGAAAAAAAGAAGAGGAAGAAGAAGAATAAAAAGAGGAGAAGAAAGAATAGAGGAGAAGAAGTCCGTCTCCCCTATTCTTTCTTCTCTTCTTTTTTCTTCTTCTTCTTTTTTTTATCGGGAACGAGGGCATGTCGAGAGTGTCGTCGAGCGGTCGAGGGTCGGGAAACTAGGGCTTACCCGAAGAAGGAGAAGAAGAGAAGAGGAAGAAGCGGAGAAAAAAAGAAAAGGAAAAAAAGAGGAAGAAGAAGAAAACAAGAGGAGAAGAAGAAGGAATAGAGGAGAAGACTTTGTCAGTTCTTCTTCTTCTCCTCTTTTTTATTCTTCTTCTTCTTCTTAATTTTTATTGGGGGTTCGAGGGTTCGAGGGGTCGAGGATCGCCGAGGGGTCGAGAGAGGTTTCCTAGTGTCAAAGTATTGAAGAAATCCATGCCTTCATCATTAGCCCGAAGTAACCAGGGCATGTTGCTACGAAGTTCTGCAAAATTGTTCTGGAATGGAATCCCAGATAGAATAATCCGCCTTTTGGTACGAATTCAGCAAAGGCCTTCCAAATAGCGATATTCGGAAGGCTCTTTCTGAACTTTGTACCAAAAAGCGAATTATCCTATCTGGGACTCCGTTCCAGAACAACTTTGAAGAGCTTCGTACCATCATGCACATGTTACTTTCGCCTAATGATGAAGACATGGTTTTGTTGAATCCTTTGACACTAGGCAACCTCCCGACCCCTCGGCGATCCTCTCGAACATGAGAGGAAGAAGAGGGTCGTCTAGGGGTCTAGGGTTCCAGGGTCGTCGAGGGATCGAGGTGTCGAGGATCGCCGAGGGGTCGAGAGAGGTTTCGTAGTGTCAAAGTATTGAAGAAATCCATGCCTTCATCATTAGCCGGAAGTAACCAGGGAATGTTGGTACGAAGTTCTGCAAAATTGTTCTGGAATGGAGTCCCGGATAGAATAATCCGCCTTTTGGTATGAATTCAGCAAAGGCCTTCCAAATAGCGATATCCGGAAGGCCCTTTCTGAACTTTGTACCAAAAAGCGAATTATCCTTTCTGGGACTCCGTTCCAGAACAACTTTGAAGAGCTTCATACCATCATGCACATGTTACTTTCGCCTAATGATGAAGACATGGTTTTGTTGAATCCTTTGACACTAGGCAACCTCCTGACCCCTCGGTGATTCTCTCACACATGAGAGGAAGAAGAGGATAAAAAAAGAAGAGGAAGAAGAAAAAAAAGAGGAGAAGAAAGAATAGAGGAGATCTTCTCCTCTATTCTTTCTTCTCCTCTTTTTTTTCTTCTTCTTCCTCTTTTCTTTATCGGGAACGAGGGTCGTCGAGGGACATAGATGTAGTGTCGTCGTTGTCGATATATACCCCCTCCCGATAGCTTACTATGATTAGGTAGCTAGTTCTACGTTTGGCACTAATATATCCATCTGTCATGTTTGAATAATAATTGCCATGTTGTAAATATTTGTAGAAACTATGGACACCGCCCTAGACGAAGCAAAAAAAGAAGCGTTGTTGAGGGAGATAATCGCAGAAGGAAGTGATGTCGTCTCATACTTTCTCAACGAAACCGATGGTTTGGAAGGAGAGGATGAACAAGCTGGCTACGGTGACCTAATGCCGGTGCAAGAAGAAGAACATGAGGACGGCTCCGGTGACCCAATGCTGGTGCAAGAAGGAGACCGTGATGACGGCTCCGGTGATCGAACCGAGTCCGGCTAGGTATATATATTAGTTAAGCCTATGCTGACTAGGTGATTGATGCATTCATTGTTTTGGTATGTACACATATTAATTAAGTCTTTGTTCTTTTTTCTAGCCCTCCGGATCGAGCACAACTTCGGTAAAGAGACGAGGCCCGAAGAAAAAGTTGAGCTCAGATGAAAAGCTTGAGATCACAGCAATCGCGCCCGACGGCCAACCTATTGAACCCCTCCGGACAAAGAGCGCATTTGTTGCTCAGTGCGGGGTTCTGGTTAGGGACAAGATCCCGATAAGCATCCAACAATGGTTTAAGCCGGCTATAGAAGACCGTGAGGTGTCTTATGTCAATGATATGCAGAAAAATGATCTTTGGACTGAGCTGAAGTCAAATTTCACCCTACCGCAAGAGGATAATCCAGAGAACCCAATTAAAGAGAAATTAATCAAGTCTTTTGCTCTGAAGAGGATGGCAGAACTATTCAGGAGGTGGAAGAAAGAGCTGAATAATAAGTTTGTCGAAAATAATGAGACACCAGAATTCAATGGCAGATATGAGAAGATCAGAGATCACTGGTCCGCATTTGTGGCCCACAAGACATCGGAAAAGAGTAAGAAGATGTCGGCGACAAACAAGCAAAATGCTGCGAAGAAGAAGCTTCACCATCGCACGGGGTCAGGTGGCTACCTCGTAGCCCGGCCTAAGTGGTCCAAGATTGAGAATGATCTGGTTCATAAAGGGATCGAACCAGAGACAACTAACTGGCCAGACTGTTGCCGGACTTGGTTCTTCGGGGCTGGCGGAACCTTGGACCCTGAAACAGGGAAGCGCATTTGGACGAACGAACAAATGGACATACCAATCAGTAAGCTTAAGTAGTATATCAAAGTAGCGCAGGAAGGGACGTTCTTTCCAGACAGAGAGAACGACGAGCTCACAATGGCCCTCGGGAATCCTGAGCACCCTGGACGGACACAAGGCACGCTAGGCTCCGTTCCGTGGAAGGTTGGGTTTCTGGACACAGGCGGTTACAAATCCCATGAGAGGAGGAAAAAAGTGCAGCAGACCCAAATGCAGGTGCTGCAAGCAAGGGTAGACGTGATAGAGGAACGAGAAGCAAATCGCAGCAAACGTACTGCCGAAGCCTCCCCCGAAGCTACCCCGCCATCTCAGCGCAGAAGCAGCGTGGCTTCCACCGAGCTGCTTCAGCCGGAGCATGCCTTGATGGCTCCTGCCAGCTATCCCGTGGATGCTATCACGGAGTCTCAAAATTGTCACCTTATGACGCAATGGATGAATTTAAAGGTCAAGGCGGCTGTTGGCTCTGTTTATCCTACTGAACCCGGCGCAACTTCTCACTGCCAGCCGATTCCAGAAGGATATGCTAGGGTGATGGTGGATGAGATAACGGAGGGATTTGAGGACCTCCAGCTTGACCACCCTACCGGTGAAGGGGAGACTCGGCTGGGGTCTACTTTGAAGACTCCATGCCTATGGCGGAAGGAGCTCATCAACCTTCTGAACTGGACGCCTCCGCCTCCTCCTCCTCCTCCGGTGAGTCAGGGCACTCCGCCTCCTCCACCGCCTCCTCCTCCGGTGAGTGACGATCAGGGACCTCGGCCAGCTCCTTCTCCGACGCGTGGCGGCACTCTGCCTCCTTCTCGGCCTGCGCCAACGCGCCCGAGCAGCCAGCCTCCTCCTTCTCCGCCTCGTCAGCAAGGGCGGAAGAGACATGCCGCCGCCCCAGCTGCTCCAGCGCGTCGTAGTCCTTCTCCTCCGCCTCTTAAGCAAGTAAAGAAGACAACCGCTCCGTCTGCTCGGTCGGCGTCTAGAAGTACAACCAGAGGCGGTCGGACATACAGATTCGGTCCTTCTCTGAAGACTCCAGAGAAGTTACCATACGAGAGGACCCAGGAGGAGAACGCCGAGATCACGCGAGAAGAAGTGAGGAAATTCTTTGAAGGGGTGAAAGCAAAGAAACATCCACCTCATGAGGAGAAGGTAGATCGGGTGAAAGTGAAGCGCACTCTGGCTGCCCTAACAAAACCACCGAAGTCTGATCCGCTGAAAGGAAACTATGACCACATTATTGGAAAGGAATTTGCTGAAGCGGAGCGGTCAGGAAGTACTGTCAGTGATCAAAGGCTGAAAGAACGACGAGTTGGGAAACAAATTGCCCAGCTCGGCGAACAAGCGAAGCAATCGTGCCCCCCGCTTAAGGTGCCTAGCCTCAACGTCGCTAATGATCCGAGGATGGTGCCCGGTTATAGTAATCTTGCAGATTACCTGCCCGACTATGTACATTATGAACCCATGGATGTGCAGATACAAAGATACAAGTACGGGAAGCCTCTCATCAAAGATGAAAGATCTCTATCAACGATGATGCGAAGATTGCATGATTGGTACTTGAAAATCTGCAGAGACTCTGGGGGGAGGAGTACTTTGTATTTGAAAGTTAAAAAGGAGCATGACCTCGTTGGAATTGATCTATTGCATGTTCCATTTGAGGAGTTCTATCAGTTTTTCAATCAATTGGCCCTCGATAAAACAACGGTCGCCTGCTACTGTCTGTAAGTAGTACTTCTGTCATTAAGTTTCTCTATATAGCTTAGCTCTTTCATTGCATGTATTTATAATCATCCTCACTATATTATGCAGATTGAAGATCGTCGAATTGAAGAAAATACAAGTCGGTGATATTGGGTTCATTAACACATATCTCATAGATGCAACTCAAGTTAAATTTCATGCCGCAGAAACCGAGGCCAGCATGCTACAATCGTTGATAATAAATCAAAACAAAGATATAATACTCTTTCCTTACAACTTCAAGTGAGTGTTACTGTCTTGTGCGTATTCGGTTTCCCTTATATATTAGTCAAGGTTATAGTAATGTAATTGATGAGTTATGCATGTGTGTGCAGTTTCCACTATATTCTCCTACATATTAAGCTTGAGCAGGGACTAATAACCGTCTTAGACTCAAGACGAAAAGATCCCAAGGACTATGCAGACATGACTCAAATACTCGAGAAGTAAGTTAAATCGATCATTATCCACATATCAGCAACTTTGTTCATTTCCTGATATATCAAGTAATTGTTTTCTTTGTCCGGCAGGGTTTGGAGAAAATTCACCAGAAAAGCTCCGGGACTGCCGAAGGAGCTGCAATTTAGACACCCGAAAGTAAGTACTAGCTATAGTAGCATTTTAAGCGCATCTACTAGTCATTCAAGCGCTAGTTTCATCAATACCATTTGGCATTCTTAATTATCAGTTTGATTAACCTCTATTTCTTGTAAAGTGTTTGTGGCAGGAACAAGGGAATGATTTCTGTGGATACTATGTTTGCGAGTCTATCCGCCACACGACCTGTGAGCGGGGCTACACTGACGAACAATATGAAGTACGTAAATAACAACATTCACAATTTTATTTTATTACCATCATTTGTGTTGAGTTTCATTCATTCATATATATATATATATATATATATATGTATTGACCCCCTTCTTTAAATTAGATGTTTCGGAAGCGGGATGAACTCCTAGCACCAGCTCGCATGTGAGGAATTCAAGAGGAATTGGCGGCATTCTTTCTTGACCACGTGATCCCTGAAGACGGAGAATTCTATGTTGACCCTGAGTCCGTATGATTATATTTGTAAGAGATAATTACTGTATATATGTAGCCGCTAGTGTCAGATAGATATACGAGAACTTGTTGTTCAACCAATCTCTCGGAGAAGCAGAGGTGGTCGATATCACTTCTCTCTGTATGCATATATGTTCATCACGATCTTCTGTTTCCTTCGTTTGCTTACTAGCTAGCCAGCGTGTCTAGTCCTCTCTATACGTATGTATAGTACGTAGCGTCGACCAAGCACGGACATAAGAGAGGACACTTCTCTCTATTAATTATAGCTAGCTAACACAATATATGAAACACCTAAATTAACCCCCCAAAACCCCCAACCCCCCCCCCTTTCAAAAAAAACCCCAGCCACAGAAGTGCCACCAACCGGGACCAAAGGGTCTCCTGACTGGGCTCTGCGCACTGCCCACGTGGATGCCCATCAGTCCTGGTTCTGGATTGAACCGGGACTAAAGGGTCGGGGCATTAGTACCGACACTTTAGTCCCGGTTCAGGAACCGGGACTAAAGGCCCTTACGAACCGGGACTATAGGCCCTTTTTCTATATATCCATAGCAATTTATAGTTAGGGGTACTGTTCCATTGCATTGTGACGGAAAAAAGAAATATCTAGAGAACAAATACAGTTTTCTAGCTGCATTGCATGCATCTGGACATTAGAATATATGTATCATGGATCAATCCAATGTGGTAATTATCTTGTTTTTATTATTATAAATGATGTTTTTACTAACTTCAAATGTAGCATGAAGTGGATACAATGCATGATGAGCGACACGTGGCCTCTGCATAGTTAAGATGCACACAACCAACACAACAAACGTGAATGTCACACCATTCGGCTGGCATGAGGTAGTGACCGGTCACGCCCTCAAGACCGGCATAAATGCGGCGGGGGGAGTCGAGTGGCTGTTGGAGTGGAACAAGATAAATGGTTTTGCGTGGGCTGGGGATGTCCGGCGCAAGCATGGTAGATGCCCAGACACCCATATACATAGCCAGCTTTGCTTCCGGATTGCAGGAATTTGGATGTGCAGACCAGTTTATGGACGTTTGATGCAAAATGTTCACCACTACAGGTGCGAACAACACTGATTGGTCAAATTATATCATCACTGATGCGCAAGGGCCCTTTTGTGCCTTTGGGTTAGTGAAGACATCTTTATTAGTGACAGGCTCAAAACATGGAACATGTTTATTTGCTATAGTTAATAGCTAAATACATATTAATAAAAGTGATATTATAAAGTGTAATATTAATGTGAAGACAAAAAATATACAATACGTAGTAGCTATTACTTGTCTCAGATATCACCCAAGCAATATCACATACTAGTTTGTTTAAGCTATGTAGGAAATCATTTGTACAAAGTTATAAAGACATATATTCCAGATTTTTCACCATGGGTGATATGAATAAAACCTTTGTAGTCAATTAGCCATGCCTTTCATCATCGTGATACAAATAAAATCTTCGTAGTCAGGCCATAAGGTTCGAAATCTAGTCTTAATGCACACAAATAACATGCTAATTTGCATAGTAAACTAACATACACATTTATAGCATAATAATGATCAATCATCCACAAGATAGCTAACTTCAAATTTGAAAACTATAGAAAGAAACAAAGCTCAACATTGTGGCTGCTGCTGTGAACGAAGAATGACGAAGCACATGCTAGACCCAACGTATATATCTATGCCGACGGGGTGATGTGGTTAGACGCTCCGGTGGCATTGCTACCCCCCCCCCCTAGTGCCCCCGTCCCGCCTAACCCTGTAGCGTTTGACCATGGGATCTAGCCCTTTGACTTTGCACGGACGGGCTTTGACCAGTGGACCTCCCCACCCGGTTGTGTTAGGTCAGCCCATAGGAACACTTTGGAGCAACATCCGGGCCAGACCCACAGCAAGATCCCCTCCGTGTAGACCCCACGCGTCCGTTTCCCCCCTCCAGGTGCCGGCGACGGCGCCGTCCGTGAGGGGGGGGCACCCTGGACACGCGTGCCAGGCGTTTCCAACCGCCACAACACTTCCAGACTTGTGAGAGGCCGCCTACGCAAGATTTGGTGGCATGCTAGCCCCCCGAGGCCGCCAGCCACAACAGTAGACGCGCGAAGGGCAATCCGCGTAGAGGGAATTTTTCGGATACTTCTCCATCACCAAAAATTATGAAAAAATACCATCGTTCCTATAGCACATGTGCCCACGTCGTGCAAAAAAACTCATGATTTTATCGCGCTCCGAGTATTTAGTAATATTGACGCCGCATCGTTACCGCAGAACGTCTACTACTGTGTCATCGTCGTCCGTGAGGGGGGGCCACGCACCGGAGACGCGTCCCGCCTCTTCGGACATGCCACCACACCACCCCGCATGTATGAGGGCCCGGTGCGACGCTCCGGTGGCATTGCTACCCCCCCCCCCCCAGTGCCCCCGTCCCGCCTAACCCTGTAGCGTTTGACCACGGGATCTAGCCCTTTGTGTTAGGATGGGCATTGACCAGTGGACCTCTGTCGGGGGTGACTGATCCCCACGGACACCTATGGGACCACGGCGGACCGGGGCCCCTTTTCGGTTCGGCGGGGGACGGAGAGTGCACGAAGAGCAGATCGAGGCGAACGCACGAGCGACGCGATCGGTTTACCCAGGTTCGGGCCGCACGGATGTTAAAACCCTACTCCTGCTTTGATTTGTATTGTGTTCTTGCTCGGGAGCGATGAATGCTACAGTACACTTGGGTGGCCCGAGCGTGAGAATGATCGTCCTCTCCCCCCTGTTGCGCATGGGCCTCCTTTTATATGTCAAAGGGGTCATCGACAGGTGGCAACAGAGATGAGGGTAAAAAGGTAAAAGGGGTGGTAGTTGGCGCCACCGCTTGCTACAGTTGTATCATACCTAACCCTGACGGTAGGGGACAAAGGCATTAAATGCCTGTTTGTGTCACCTAGACGGTGCAGAAAGGGACCGTCAGGGGCGCCACCGTTTGCCACGATGGCTATCTTGTCAGCGCCTGCTTGCCACCGCATGCCCCTGGTTGCACAGCCTCCCGCCACGTACGCCCGGAACGGTCCTAGAGCGACACGTTGGTGGGTGAGCTGGAGCGCGGGCTGCGGGGTAGTAGCTTGCCGCGGCAAGCGCCTTGCCGCGTATGTCGTCTTGTCGTGTCCGGGAGCTTGTCGCTCACCGGGTCTTGTCGCGTACGGGAGCTTGTCGCTCACCGGGTCTTGCCGGGACGCGCAGCGCGTCGCAACAAGCTTCTCGAGATGTCTTGGTTGGTCTTCCCGGCAAGCTCCTCTTGTCGGGGTCTTTGTGCTTCGAGTGGCCTTCCCGGCAAGCTCCTCTTGCCGGGGCCTTGCGCCTTGGCTTGAATACTTTGTCCTTGAATGGCTCCAAAGGAACCACGGAGGGTCTTGGCGGTCACCCGGCAAGCCTTGCCGCGGGGTGCTGCGACTGCCCGTGCACAAGTTCGGGATACTAAGGTACCCCTACTTTAGTACACCGACAACCTCCCCACCCGGTTGTGTTAGGTCAGCCCATAGGAACACTTTGGAGCAACATCCGGGCCAGACCCACAGCAAGATCCCCTCCGTGTAGACCCCACGCGTCCGTTTCCCACCTCCAGGTGCCGGCGGCAGCGCCGTCCGTTAGGGGGGGCACACCCCGGACATGCGTGTCGCCTCTTCGTACATGCCACCACACCACCCCACATGTATGAGGGCCCGGTGCGACGCTCCGGTGGCATTGCTACCCCGCAGTGCCCCCGTCCTGCCGTGTAGACCTCACGGGCGTGGCTGCCGCCGTGTCCCGGAGGGGGGGAAAACAGCCACGTCGGGCCGACACGGAGGGTATATTTGGGTGGTTGCCGGAATGGTGTTGGGGGGTGCAGCACATGCCGTAAAAAATAAAAAATAAAAAAATGCCATAAGAAAAAAATAAAAAAATGCAAAGTATCTATGCCGACCGTCGGCATAGCAGCGCACATGTCCACGGATCAATGACGTGGCAAAGGGGCAGGCCTATGCCGACGGCCAGGCCGTCGGCATAGGGCCGACATTATCCCCTTGGCGGTTCGCCCCAACCACCCATTCGCCATCCATCTCCCCCTTCCTCCCCGACCCACACCCGCGCCACGCCGCCCACCACCTCCGCCGCCCGCCCTGAGCACGCCACCGCCGGCCCCGAGCCCGCCGCCGCCCGCGCCTCCCCGCCCCGACCCCGCGCTGCCCCGCCCCGACCCCGCCGCCCTGCCACGACTCCGCGCCGCCCCTCCCCGACCCCGCGCCGGTCGCCTGCACCGACCCCGCGCCACCCCGCCCCAACTCCGACCGCCCCGACCCCGCGCCTCCCCGCCCCAACTCCGGCCGCCACGCCCCGACCCCGCGCCTCCCCGCCCCCAATCCGGCCGCCCCGCCCCAACCATGCGGCTCCCCGCCCCAACCTCGCGCAGGCCGCCCCGCCCTGACCATGCGCCGGCCGCCCTGCCCCTACCCTGCGCCTCCCCGCCCCAACTCCGGCCGGCCCTCTCAAAGGTGATTTTTTTTTAAGTTTTTAGTGTTTTTTTAGTAATTTTGTAGCTTGTTAGATATATATAGTTAGATAGGTATTTAGGTAGGTATTTAGATAGGTATTTGGATAGTTAGATAGATAGTTAGATAGATAGTTAGATAGGTAGATAGTTAGATAGATAGATATATGTTGGTTAGATGAGATGCTATATAGATAGATAGTTAGATAGGTAGATAGTTAGTAAAAAAATTTGGTTAGATGAGATGCTATATGTTGCATACCTTGAAAAAGAAAATTGGTGGCGATGATGAATATGTGATGGCGATGATGAATATGTGATGGCGATGATGAATATGTGATGACGATGATGAATATGTGATGACGATGATGAATGTAGGTAGTACAAAAATTTGGTTAGACGAATAGGTGATAATGATGATGATGAATATGTCATGACGATGATGAATATATTGTTAATGTTGTTAGTTTTTTTGCCTACATGATGCAAAAATAAATGAATGCATGTTTAAATGTTTTAAATATGCTCTATGAGTTGTGATGTTCTAATTTTTTGTCGCATGCTAATAGTTCATTCTTTTGCAGCAACTGGATATACTCTAAAGGGGTCCGTATTCCCAACGGCCTCATCACCGTCTTGCTGAAGTTATACTGGCCGGGGTTGTACTGTCCGGATCCAGTCAGGCAGCCGGCTCGTCGGGTTTTGGCCACGAGCTGGGACCACTGGGAAGCGGCCCGCCACGCGGACCATGAGACCCATGCCAAGGCCGTGATCACTACTTTCGGAGTGAGTTCTCTTCAGAAGAACAAGTCCATTCTAGTTTCATGAAAATGATTTAACTCATGGCTTCTTCCATTCTTGTTTCATGCATGATTGTAGAAATTCTATCGAGTTCTTCCGGAGCACAGGGCTAGAGCGGACCGGATCGTGCTGCGCCAATGCAAGAAGAAGGCCCGCTAGATGCAGTACGAGGTGCGCTATGTGGCCATCTCCACATACTACCACGACTATCTTGGTGTGAAGATGACCAAGGAAGAAGCGCGGAGGATGGACATTACCTTGGAGAGGCCCGAGTTCTTGGCGGTAAGTATAAAAGATTTTTCATTATGCTTTCATTTATTATGCTTTCATTATGCTTACATTACCTGTTGGTACATTATGCTTTATGCTTTATGCTTCCATAACACCAATTTGGACACACCTACATGCCATTATGCTTTTATTATGTAGTTGTGTCCAAATTGGTGTTATGGAAAAGACGAGTCCTGGGCGGCATTGGTGGATCTTTGGTGTGATGAGGCTAGAGCCTGGGCGGCTATGATAACCAAAAATAAGGCTAACCGAGGGACGGAGGGAGTACATGCTCAGGGAAACCGAAACCACTATCTCCACAAG
Organism: Triticum monococcum; assembly: GCA_034509565.1. Classification (NCBI taxonomy): domain Eukaryota; kingdom Viridiplantae; phylum Streptophyta; class Magnoliopsida; order Poales; family Poaceae; genus Triticum; species Triticum monococcum. The sequence goes on along the minus strand of CM067842.1, from coordinate 21,350,132 downwards.
GCGGTTAATGTATGACTAACCCCATTAAACATTCTTCTTCTTCTATTTACCATCACTTTCTTATGTATGACTAACCTCTGTTTGGTGGTGCAGGAGGAGAAACTGAAGTGGCCGCTCTGACACATGCAGGCGTGGGAGATCGCCCATACGCGAAAGGACCCCAAGCCTAGCGAGCCCAAGTACTACGGCAAGAAGACCGCAGGGAGGAAGAAGGCCTACTCCGAAGCGTATCTGAAGTTACATCCTGACACACCTGACCCCATTGCGGCGCCTCTGGATGACATGGCGGTGGTGAGGGTGGGGCCCAAGGAGCACGGTCGGGAGGCGGTTCTCGATGCTGTGATCACTCCTAGTATCTCCTACACACAGCTTCGTCGGATCGACCCGTGCCCGAGCCAGCACACGAGCCAGCCAGTGACCAGTACACAGTCCCTCTTTCAGGAGCAACAATCTGTAAGTATTTTCCCTCTTATCTTCATTGCTCACTTCATTTTCCGCATTTAGTAGTTTTATGAGTTCCATCATGTCATACTGTAGGCCTACCTGGAGTACACACGCCAGGAGACCATGGCGTGGCATCAGAGGCTTTATGAACACCAAGTGCAGAGGGATAGCCAGATGCAGCAGGCTTTTCAGGATATGGCGGCCGGCAGGTGTCCTCAGTTCCCTGCAGCACAATGCCCTCCAGCACAACCAGTGCTGATGAGCTTTGAGGAGTTTGTGGCATAGAACACTGGCCCCTCGCCGGTTAGTTCATCCCCAATCTATTCACCCAAAGCATGCCATGCCTTTCAACACAGTCATATATCCCGTGCATATGTCTTTTTAACATCCAGGGAACAGGTGGATCTACCATTGGCGGTGGTCTTCGCAGCACTTCGGAGACACGGAGCCCGACCACTCCGGTCCACGGAGGCGGAGGCGGAGGTGGAGGCGGCTTGGCGGTAGCACTGCCGCTAGCAGTGATGACCTGGGCTTCGGCGGTCTTGGCGGTGACGACCTCTGTGGTGCTCGACGTCCTGGCGCTTAAGCCTTTGGGTCACATTGTGGCGGTCTTGGTGTTGATGATACTTATATGCTTGTGATGTTTCTTATTGTTGTTTGTGAGATTCTTATATGCTTGGTGGTGATGATACTTATATGTTTATGCTTTGCGATGCTTCTTATGATGTGTGATGATGAATTTGTTGTGTGATGTTGCTGGGCCAGCTGTTATGTGATGCATATATTTGTTGTGTGATGCTGTATATATTCAAATGAATTGAGCTGAAACAAAACAGAAAAAAGAAAAAAAAACAGACAGAAACTATGCCGACGACTAGGCCGTCGGCATAGAGCTGCCGTGAGCTCCCAGTGGCTGCCACGTGGCAGGCCTATGCCGACGGCCTAGCCGTCGGCATAGTTTCAAACTAATCCGACGGCTAGGCCGTCGGCATAGGCCTGCTCCAGGAGCTCCCAGTGGCTGCCACGTGGCAGGTCTATGCCGACGGTATAGACCCGCCCCAGGGGTGACTCCTGCTCGCCACGTGTCGAGCACGCGTTGGTCAACACTTGACGGCGGCCACCGTTAGGCGATAACGTTGCCGACAGCCAGGGCCGTCGGCATAGATGTACGGACACCGTCGAGATAGGTCCTATGCCGACGGCCTTCCTGGCTACGCTGACGGATATGTTGCCGACGAGCCGTCGGCATAGGCCTATCCAGACGGGGGCCGTCGGCATAGGCCTGTCCCGATGGCCATTCACGGCTATGCCGACGGCCTTGGCCGTCGGCATAGGGTGCGAATCCGGTAGTTAACATCCGACGGCGGGGCGGAATGCAATTGTCGGGTCCAAAAGATGACGCGACAGAATGGCGGCGGCATCCACGAATGTGGTGATGGTGGTGCCGGGCAATGGCTGATCTGCGTCTTTGCACTGCAAGATGCTGAATCGTGGCACCGGACTATCTCCGGCACATGGAGCTGGGACAAAGCAGAAGTACAAGAGGAAAGAATACTGGTGGCCAGCAACAATGACAAACTGTGAGGGTTTCCATTGTGGAGGGGCAATGTACAACTGAAAATATCAGACCAGGAACAACATAGTACTAACCAGCGGGAAAAATAGAGGGTCTGATTTGAATAGACTACACACACGTGTAAAATATAATGGTTGGCCAGTGATTACCTTTGGTCATTTTTTATCATCAGGAAAAGCTACCACAGCTCAACTAGTTTTTAGACCAGTAGATGATAACCATTTTACTAAGCCAATAAATTAATATCACTGGTGCCATAGTAGAGGCCCGTCAGTGGTAAGGCTCATCACTGACATGTGGGACTCAATGGCCAGTCATTAATGAGGAGTATGTGCTATTCAGATCTATACTAGTAGTTGCAGGGCACAAAGTGTCCGAACATGGTCCGGACGTTTACGAGTGCTTTGATTATAGCGTTGGAAATGCCCTAAGCACTAAATGCCCAATATCCAATCATTCAATGTATAATCATAATTATAAAACTCCAATTTAATCGATATAAAACTATCATTTGTTCACCACACTTATGCTATGCTTTATGGAGAGATGCCACTAGTGTTGTTATGGATGCCGGTCCATTCATCCTTATTGTTTTCAATCTTGATCAAAAAAATTATTTATTGCTTACAATAAGTGTTTTTTTAGTTGCAATCAACAATTTCATCCACACTATACATACCCTTGTAACTAGCAAGGCTTGTGAGATGACAACCTCACTAGTTTCATTGGCGACCAAGAATAAGTTATCTGATTCTGTGTAGAAACTGATTATTCGGTGCAGTCCAAAAACTCCTTATGGTTTGATAAACCATAGGTCATCCAATTGCGGAAATCTATATTGGCCTATGATCGTCTATGATTGCAGGCCCAACAACTTCCAAAGTAAGGAAACGTGAAGCAAGTATTCACACACTAACTTGGAAAAACTATGAGCGCGTTCGCCTACACACAAAAACACATAGATACATGTTGTCACGCAAAACACATGGGAAGAACACCCGAAATAACATGAGAAGCGTGTACATACAGTCATTCAGGAATATATACTACCTCTAGATACACTAACATGGGGAAGTACACAGAAAAAGAATACCAAGAACCACAAAAGTGGCACGAAGAGAACCCATTGACAAAAACAGTGAAGGGATGGTTATTTGGCTAGTGTTCAGTTGAGGTACAGTTGTTTTTACACTTCCATTTTTTGTCCATTTGATGCCATCTTCGCAGTGCAAGATCATGTGTCGTAGCATTCAGTGGATAGGGGAGATGTGATCACATTAACATGTCAATGGTTCATGGATTGTTTTCTGGTAAAGACAGGCCGGATCTCGTGTTTGGTTGATCCAGACATAAATTTGGCAGCCATTGGTGTTGGGATTTTAGCCATTAGAGGATTTTCCTTTTAGAATGAGCATAAGGAAGAAGACAAAAATGATGAAGGATTTGAGGCTCAAACAATACATATTGTTCTTGGGTCGTTGGGCCCTTCATAATATTGAAGTTCAAGACAGTGGTTTTAAAAGGCGGCGCTTTGAGTTTGTCCCATTACTTCACATTGTTACTTCAATTCAGTATACCCGAAAGTTAATTCACAGATAACTATGGTGAGAGTAAAAGGACTCGGACATGAAAAATGTAGTGCTAATGCGCCTGTGTGTGATGCATGGACAAAATGTAATCGAGGCGTGGTCATCATGCCCCTTAACTGGTCCGGTTGGGATTGCTTCATCACTACGTGAAATTGGCGTATCAACATGGCAAATATTATGGAAATTGTGTGGCACATGCACAACAACACTTAACTGACAGATAGAAGATCATGTTCAAATACCTTACTAGGGATTTACCTTAGAGAATGAAATTACGTATTGAGGTCATTGTCCTTTTTTGCTTCCTTGCAGTACATATTAAGACTAGAAATCGAGTAGAGACAGATATTCTTGGCGAGTAACTTGGTAAGTTCTACGAACTGAATTTTTCAAAGACATAGTCTGGGTATGAGTCCGACTATGTTGGATAGATTCCCGACTTAGTTTAACTCATCCTCACATACTATGGGGGCCTTGTCGACATGTATGCTACTCCTTCTATTCCTAAATACTTGTCATGGTTTTAGTTCAAATATGAACTAAACCATGACAACTATTTTGGAAAGGAGGAAATAGTATTTAGATAGATACATTACGTGTATGAGGCATGGAGACCAATGGAGGGTTTATCCATACACAAGACCAAGTGTTCTATAATCATTTATCCCATAGCATACATGGTAAGCAAAACATATGCCGAAATATGTTTATCTTGGCTAAAGATAAATCCCTTTTCCTTATCTTGGGAAGAGATGGAGTCCAGACTGAAGCCTGACATGGATACCATATAAGGACCCGGATGCCTGAGCAAGAAGATAGATCATATTTTAGGTTCAGATCAGACATTGGGTTTGAAGCTATCTACATTGCCAAACAACCAAGAAACATAGATCACTTTATCCTTTAGCCTAGACACCATACTCTTGTACTCCCTTTGATACATATTAATTGCTAAAAACAACTTTATAGTGAACCAACAGTAATTAGTATGAATCGGAGGGAGTAATTTATTTTGAGATAATAGGAGTTCCACACAAAATTAGGAAGTAAGATTTTTAGCCACCTCTGTTATTTCGATTTGGGTACATTGTGCTTCCTCGCCTTCACTATGGTTGTGAGATGCTTATGTTGCCTTAGAATATACAGTTTCCATTTCATATACGTGTTACACAAATTTTGTGCATAGACATAAAGTATGAAATAACATATATCAACTCTAGCAGATCACATGCTAACTTGTTGCATGGTGATGAACATGCCTCTATTCTTAATCAAGTAATGAACCTTAAAGACAATAGGCATTCAGTCAACAGTCAACACTAACAAATACTCTTTCCATTTCAAAATCAATATATATGGCATTACATTTTGTGCTACCCGGAGGGAGTAGCAAACATCAAGAAATAAATTGAAGACTCATTTGCCTAATATCCATATGATAGTCAAAAGTGACATCCACAAATTACAAGTCCATACTTGAAATTGTATTATAAGTCAAATGATAATCCAATTTAGAACTGCTGGATAATTTAATTTGGCTAGAAAATAGTTTTTTATGTTTGATGATTGGCTTGACAACATCGTTTCCTCAGCACCACTCGCATTATCATGCCGCATCTGTGATTCTTGCCCGACCTTGCCGAGCCTGAGAAAGATGGGGTACCTCACAGTCCTGACCTCCTCGGGTCGCCGCCCATGTGTCGGTGAACTCCTTGACCATCGATGAAGACCTAGAGGTGGCTCCAAAAATTGTATGTCCTAACGGATAAAATCCCCTAGTATATATAGGTTGGAGGAGAGGGAGAGGGAAGCTACCAAGGAGGGAAAGCCTCCTTGGTGCGCCGGCCTTGGGGGAAGTTGGAAACTCCTCCCCTAGTAGGATTCCCCCCCCCCACCCCCCACCCCCCACAAGCAAAGGGGGGCGCCACCTCCACTTGGGCCTTTGTGGCCTAAGTTGGCTTCCACCTCTTGGTATTTTTAGACCCGTTGATATTTAAATTAAATATAAAATATTCTAAATACTTTTAGATCATTATATATACATTTTAACATCTGCAAAAACACTTTCCAACTATATATATACCCGATATTCACCGAAACCCTTTCGGTTACCCTGAAACGCTTCCGGATCCTCTCGGAACTATTTCTGAATATTAATGAAACAATTCCACAAATATATTATCATTACTCCCATCCTACTAACAGTCAAAAAATTGTGATTGCCTTAAGCTTGTGACCTCTTATGTTCGGTAACTTATAGACATGAATGAACCATTCATTCAATGACCGATAGCAGGACCGTGGATGTCCATATAGATCCCTATGAGCACAAAATGATATTCGAGTAAACCTTTGGTTATCATGTGATCTTCCCTTTGCTTTGTGATACTTCACAAAATCCGGGATGTATCGGTATCTTCCTAAGTCATCACCATGCTAACTATACTGAAATCCTTGTTACCGGTTTTGTTCTTCTTTCTTGTTATTGTGTTCCTGTAAGTGCATCTACTGCCACCCCTAGTTGGTTTTGGAGTATTGACGACAAACCTAGTTGCGGGACTAATGTGTTTGTGAGAATTGCAGGATAACATAGGTAGAAGTGTTGGGGAACGCAGTAATTTCAAAAACATTCCTACGCACACGCAAGATCATGGTGATGCATAGCAACGAGAGGGGAGAGTGTTGTCTACGTACCCTCGTAGACCGAAGCGGAAGCGTTGACGCAACGTAGAGGAAGTAGTCGTACGTCTTCCCGATCTGACCGATCCAAGCACCGTTACTCCGGCACCTCCGAGGTCTTAGCACACGTACAGCTCGATGACGCTCCCCGGGCTCCGATCTAGCAAAGCTTCGGGGATGAGTTCCGTTAGCACAATGGCGTGGTGACGATCTTGATGTTCTACCGTCGCAGGGCTTCGCCTAAGCACTATAACAATATGATCGAGGTGGAATATGGTGGAAGGGGGCACCGCACACGGCGAAGGAACGATCACGATGATCAACTTGTATGTCATGGGGTGCCCCCCTGCCTCCGTATATAAAGGAGTAAGGGGGAGGGGGCGGCCGGCCTAGGAGGGGGCGCGCCAAGGGGAGTCCTACTCCCACCGAGAGTAGGACTCCCTCCTTCCTTGTTGGAGTAGGAGAAGGGGAAAGAGGGGGAGAGGAATAAGGAAAAAGGGGGTTGCGCCCCTTGTCCAATTCGGACCAGAGGGGGGGCGCAGGCCTCCTTCCTTTTGGCCTCTTTCCTCTATTCCCGTATGGCCCAATAAGGGCCATATACTCCCCGGCGAATTCCGGCAACTCTCCGGTACTCCGAAAAATACCCGAATCACTCGGAACCTTTCCGAAGTCCGAATATAGTCGTCCAATATATCGATCTTTACGTCTCGACCATTTCGGGACTCCTCGTAATGTCCCCGATCTCATCCGGGACTCCGAACTCCTTCAGTACATCAAAACTCATAAACTCATAATTTAACTGTCATTGAAACCTTAAGGTGCGGACCCTACGGTTCGAGAACAATGTAGACATGACCGAGACACGTCTCCGGTCAATAACCAATAGAGGGACCTGGATGCCCATATTGGCTCCTACATATTCTACGAAGAACTTTATCGGTCAGACCGCATAACAACATACGTTGTTCCCTTTGTCATCGGTATGTTACTTGCCCGAGATTCAATCGTCGGTATCCAATACCTAGTTCAAACCCGTTACCGGCAAGTCTCTTTACTCGTTCTGTAATACATCATCTCACAACTAACTCATTAGTTGCATTGCTTGAAAGGCTTAAGTGATGTGCATTACCGAGAGGGCCCAGAGATACCTCTCCGACAATCGGAGTGACAAATCCTAATCTTGAAATACGCCAACCCAACATGTACCTTTGGAGACACCTGTAGAGCTCCTTTATAATCACCCAGTTATGTTGTGACGTTTGGTAGCACACAAAGTGTTCCTCCGGCAAACGGGAGTTGCATAATCTCATAGTCATAGGAACATGTATAAGTCATGAAGAAAGCAATAGCAACATACAAAACGATCGGGTGCTAAGCTAATGGAATGGGTGATGTCAATCAGATCATTCATCTAATGATGTGATCCCGTTAATCAAATAACAACTCTTTGTCCATGGTTGGGAAACATAACCATCTTTGATTAACGAGCTAGTCAAGTAGAGGCATACTAGTGACACTTTGTTTGTCCATATATTCACACATGTATTGTGTTTCCAGTTAATACAATTCTAGCATGAATAATAAACCTGTATCATGATATAAGGAAATAAATAATAACTTTATTATTGCCTCTAGCGCATATTTCCTTCAGTCTCCCACTTGCACTAGAGTCAATAATCGAGTTCACATCGCCATGTGATTTAACAGCAATAGTTCACATCATCATGTGATTAACACCCATAGTTTACATCATCATGTGACCAACACTCAAAGGGTTTACTAGAGTCAGTAATCTAGTTCACATCTCTATGTGATTAACACCCAAAGAGTACTAAGGTGTGATCATGTTTTGTTTGTGAGATAATTTTAGTCAACAGATCTGTCATATTCACATCCGTAAGTATTTTGCAAATATCTATATCAACAATGCTCTGGACGGAGCTACTCTGGCTAATTGCTCCCACTTTCAATATGTATCTAGATCAAGACTTAGAGTCATCTAGATTAGTGTCAAAACTTGCATCGACGTAACCCTTTACGACGAACCTTTTTGTCACCTCCATAATCGAGAAACATATCCTTATTCCACTAAGGATAATTTTGACCAATGTCCAGTGATCTACTCCTAGATCACTATTGTACTCCCTTGCCAAAATTAGTGTAGGGTATACAATAGATCTGGTACATAGCATGGCATACTTTATAGAACCTATGGCTGAGGCATAGGGAATGACTTTCATTCTCTTTCTATCTTCTGCCGTGGTCGGGTTTTGAGTCTTACTCAACTTCACACCTTTGTAACACAGGCAAGAACTCTTTCTTTGACTGTTCTATTTTGAACTACTTCAAAATCTTGTCAAGGTATGTACTCATTGAAAAAACTTATCAAGCGTATTGATCTATCTCTATAGATCTTGGAGCTCAATATGTAAGCAGTTTCACCGAGGTTTTCTTTGAAAAAATCCTTTCAAACACTCCTTTATGCTTTGCAGAATAATTCTACATTATTTCCGATCAACAATATGTCATACACATATACTTATCAGAAATGTTGTAGTGCTCCCACTCACTTTCTTGTAAATACAGGCTTCACTACAAGTCTGTATAAAACTATATGATTTGATCAACTTATCAAAGCATATATTCCAACTCCGAGATGCTCGCACCAGTCCATAGATGGATCGCTGGAGCTTACACACTTTGTTACCATCCTTTGGATCGATAAAACCATCAGGTTGCATCATATACAACTCTTCTTCCAGAAATCCATTCAGGAATGCAGTCTTTACATCCATTTGCCAGATTTCAAAAAATGTGGCAATTTGCTAACATGATTCGGACAGACTTAAGCATAGATACGAGTCAGAAACTCTCATCGTAGTCAACACCTTGAACTTGTCGAAAACCTTTTGCGACAATTCTAGCTTTGTAGATAGTAACACTACTATCAGCGTCTGTCTTCCTCTTGAAGATCCATTTATTTTCTATGGCTTGCCGATCATCGGGCAAATCCATCAAAGTCCATACTTTGTTCTCATACATGGATCATATCTTAGATTTCATGGCCTCAAACCATTTCGCGGAATCTGGGCTCATCATCGCTTCCTCATAGTCCGCAAGTTCGTCATGGTCTAGTAACATGACTTCCAGAACAGGATTACCGTACCACTCTGGTGCGGATCTCACTCTGGTTTACCTACGAGATTCGGTAGTAACTTGATCTGAAGTTACATGATCATCATCATTAGCTTCCTCACTAATTGGTGTAGTAGTCACAAGAACAGTTTTTGTGATGAACTACTTTCCAATAAGGGAGAAGGTACAATTACCTTATCAAGTTCTACTTTCCTCCCACTCACTTCTTTCGAGAGAAACTCCTTCTCTAGAAAGTTTCCGAATTTAGCAACAAAAGTCTTGCCTTCGGATCTGTGATAGAAGGTGTACCCAACAGTAACTTTTTGGGTATCCTATGAAGACATATTTCTCCGATTTGGTTTTGAGCTTATCAGGATGAAACCTTTTCATATAAGCATCACAATCCCAAACTTTAAGAAACGACAACTTTGGTTTCTTGCCAAATCACAGTTCGGATTGTGTCGTCTCAACGGACTTAGATGGTGCCCTTTTAAACGTGAATGCAGCTGTCTTTAATGCATAACCCCAAAACGATAGTGGTAAACCGGTAAGAAACATCATAGATTTGCACTATATCTAATAAAGTACGGTTATGACGTTCGGATACACCATTATGCTGTGATGTTCCGGGTGGCACGAATTTGTGAAACTATTCCACATTGTTTTAATTGAAGACCAAACTCGTAACTCAAATATTTGTCTCCGCGATCAGATCGTAGAAGCCTTATTTTCTTGTTACGATGATTCTCCACTTCACTCTGAAATTCTTTGAAATTTTCAAATGTTTCAGACTTATGTTTCATCAAGTAGATATACTCATATCTGCTCAAATCATCTGTGAACATCAGAAAATAATGATACCTATCGCGAGCCTCAATATTCATCGGACCACATACATCAGTATGTATGATTTCCAACAAATCTGTTGCTCGCTCCATTGTTCCGAAGAACAGAGTCTTAGTCATCTTGCCCATGAGGCATGGTTCGCAAGCATCAACTGATTCATAATCAAGTGATTCCAAAAGCCCATCAGCATGGAGTTTCTTCATGCGCTTTACACCAATATGACCTAAACGGCAGTGCCACAAATAAGTTGCACTATCATTATTAACTTTGTATCTTTTGGTTTCAATATTATGAATATGTGTATCACTACGATCGAGATCCAATGAACCATTTTCATTGGGTGTGTAACCATATAAGGTTTTATTCATGTAAGCAGAACAACAATTTATTCTCTTACTTAAATGAATAACTATATTACAATAAACATGATCAAATCATATTCATGCTCAACACAAACACCAAATAACACTTATTTAGGTTCAACACTAATCCCGAAAGTATAGGGAGTGTGCGATGATGATCATATCAATCTTGGAACCACTTCCAACACACATCGTCACTTCACCCTTAACTAGTCTCTGTTCATTCTGCAACTCCTATTTCGAGTTACTAATCAGCAACTGAACTAGCATCAAATACTGAGGGGTTGCTATAAACACTAGTAAAGTACACATAAATAACATGTATATCAAATATACTTATGTTCACTTTGCCATCCTTCTTATCCGCCAATCACTTGGGGTGGTTCCGCTTCCAGTGACCAATCCCTTTGCAGTAGAAGCACTTAGTCTCAGGCTTAGGACCAGACTTGGGCTTCTTCACTTGAGCAGCAACCTGCTTGCTGTTCTTCTTGAAGTTCCCCTTTTTCCTTTTGCCCTTTTCTTGAAACTAGTGGTCTTGTCAACCATCAACACTTGATGTTTTCTTGATTTCTACCTTCGTTGATTTTAGCGTCATGAAGAGCTTGGGAGTTGTTTCCGTTATCCCTTGCACATTATAGTTCATCACGAAGTTCTACTAACTTGGTGATGGTGACTAGAGAATTCTGTCAATCACTATCTTATCTGGAAGTTTAACTCCCACTTGATTCAAGCGATTGTAGTACCCAGACAATCTGAGCACATGCTCACTAGTTGAGCGATTCTCCTCCATCTTTTAGCTATAGAACTTGTTGGAGACTTCATATCTCTAAACTCGGGTATTTGCTTGAAATATTAACTTCAACTCCAGGAACATCTCATATGGTCCATGACGTTCAAAACGTCTTTGAAGTCCCGATTCTAAGCCATTAAGCATGGTGCACTAAACTATCAAGTAGTCATCATATTGAGCTAGACAAACGTTCATAATGTCTGCATCTGCTCCTGCAATAGGTCTGTCACCTAGCGGTGCATCAAGGACATAATTTTTCTATGCAGCAATGAGGATAAACCTCAGATCACGAATCCAATCCGCATAATTGCTACTAACATCTTTCAACACAATTTTCTCTAGGAACATATCAAAATAAACACAGGGAATCAATAACGCGAGCTATTGATCTACAACATAATTTGCAAAATACTACCAGGACTAAGTTCATGATAAATTTAAGTTCAATTTAATCATATTACTTAAGAACTCCCACTTAGATAGACATCCCTCTAATCCTCTAAGTGATCACGTGATCCAAATCATCTAAACCATGTCCTATCATCACGTGAGATGGAGTAATTTCTTTGGTGAACATCACTATGTTGATCATATCTACTATATGATTCATGCTCGACCTTTCGGTCTCCGTGTTCCGAGGCCATATCTGTATATGCTAGGCTCGTCAAGTTTAACCTGAGTATTCTGCGTGTGCAAAAACTGGCTTGCACCCGTTGTAGATGGACATAGAGCTTATCACACCCGATCATCACGTGGTGTCTGGGCACGACGAACTTTGGCAACGGTGCATACTCAGGGAGAACACTTCTTGATAATTTAGTGAGAGATCATCTTATAATGCTACCGTCAATCAAAGCAAGATAAGATACATTAAAGATAAACATCACATGCAATCAATATAAGTGATATGATATGGCCATCATCATCTTGTGCTTGTGATCTCCATCTCCGAAGCACCATCATGATCACCATCGTCACCGGCGTGACACCTTGATCTCCATCGTAGCAGCGTTGTCGTCTCGCCAATCTTATGCTTCCACGACTATCTCTACCGCTTAGTGATAAAGTAAAGCATTACAGCGCGATTGCATTGCATACAATAAAGCGACAACCATATGGCTCCTGCCAGTTGCCGATAACTCGGTTACAAAACATGATCATCTCATACAATAAAATTTAGCATCATGTCTTGACCATATCACATCACAACATGCCCTGCAAAAAAAAGTTAGACGTCCTCTACTTTGTTGTTGCAAGTTTTACGTGGCTGCTACGGGCTTAAGTAAGAACCTATCTCACCTACGCATCAAAACCACAATGATAGTTTGTCAATTTGACTCCGTTTTAACCTTCGCAAGGATCGGGCATAGCCACACTTGGTTCAACTAAAGTTGGAGAAACAGTCACCTGCAAGCCACCTTTGTGCAAAGCACGTCGGGAGAACCGGTCTCGCGTAAGCGTACGCGTAATGTCGGTCCGGGCCGCTTCATCCAACAATACCGCCGAACCAAAGTATGACATGCTGGTAGGCAGTATGACTTATATCGCCCACAACTCACTTGTGTTCTACTCGTGCATATAACATCAAACCATAAAACCTAGGCTCGGATGCCACTGTTGGGGAACGCAGTAATTTCAAAAAAAATCCTACGCACATGCAAGATCATGGTGATGCATAGCAACGAGAGGGGAGACTGTTGTCTACGTACCCTCGTAGACCGAAGCGGGAGCGTTGACGCAACGTAGAGGAAGTAGTCGTACGTCTTCCCGATCTGACCGATCCAAGCACCGTTACTCTGGCACCTCCGAGTTCTTAGCACACGTACAGCTCGATGACGCTCCCTGGGCTCCGATCCAGCAAAGCTTCGGGGATGAGTTCCGTCAGCACAATGGCGTGGTGACGATCTTGATGTTCTACCGTCGCAGGGCATCGCCTAAGCACTACAACAATATGATCAAGGTGGAATATGGTGGAAGGGGGCACCGCACACGGCTAAGGAATGATCACGATGATCAACTTGTATGTCATGGGGTGCCCCCTGCCTCCGTATATAAAGGAGTAAGGGGGAGGGGGCGGCCGGCCTAGGAGGGGGCGCGCCAAGGGGAATCCTACTCCCACCGGGAGTAGGACTCCCTCCTTCCTTGTTGGAGTAGGAGAAGGGGAAAGCGGGGGAGAGGAATAAGGAAAAAGGGGGCTGCGCCCCTAGTCAAATTCGGACCAGAGGGGGGGCGCAGGCCTCCTTCCTTTTGGCCTCTTTCCTCTATTCCGTATGGCCCAATAAGGCCCATATACTCCCCGGCGAATTCCCCTAACTCTCCGGTACTCCGAAAAATACCCGAATCACTCGGAACCTTTCCGAAGTCCGAATATAGCCGTCCAATATATCGATCTTTACGTCTCGACCATTTCGAGACTCCTCGTCATGTCCCCGATCTCATCCGGGACTCCGAACTCCTTCGGTACATCAAAACTCATAAACTCATAATTTAACTGTCATTGAAACCTTAAGCGTGCGGACTCTACGGTTCGAGAACAATGTAGACATGAACGAGACACGTCTCCGGTCAATAACCAATAGCGGGACCTGGATGCCCATATTGGATCCTACATATTCTACGAAGATCTTTATCGGTCAGACCGCATAACAACATACGTTGTTCCCTTTGTCATCGGTATGTTACTTGCCCGAGATTCGATCGTCGGTATCCAATACCTATTTCAAACTCGTTACCGGCAAGTCTCTTTACTCGTTCTGTAATACATCAACTCACAACTAACTCATTAGTTGCATTGCTTGCAAGGCTTAAGTGATGTGCATTACTGAGAGGGCCCAGAGATACCTCTCCGACAATCGGAGTGACAAATCCTAATCTCGAAATACGCCAACCCAACATGTACCTTTGGAGACACCTGTAGAGCTCCTTTATAATCACCCAGTTACGTTGTGATGTTTGGTAGCACACAAAGTGTTCCTCCGGCAAACGGGAGTTGCATAATCTCATAGTCATAAGAACATGTATAAGTCATGAAGAAAGCAATAGCAACATACTAAACGATCGGGTGCTAAGCTAATGGAATGGGTCATGTCAATCAGATCATTCATCTAATGTTGTGATCCCGTTAATCGAATAACAACTCTTTGTCCATGGTTGGGAAACATAACCATCTTTGATTAACGAGCTAGTAAAGTAGAGGCATACTAGTGACACTTTGTTTGTCTATATATTCACACATGTATTATGTTTCCGGTTAATACAATTCTAGCATGAATAATAAACCTTTATCATGATATAAGGAAATAAATAATAACTTTATTATTGCCTCTAGGGCATATTTCCTTCAAGAAGTCCCTCATTGATTCGGTTTTCCTACCAGAGATGACCCCTAAAAATGTATGAAGACATTGAAGTCAAAGGTGGTATGTGAAGATATTCACATTGAAGACTATGACACGAGAAGATGTCGCACGAAGCATATGGAGCTCGAAGACTTAGATCTTTTGTAGTTCTTTTTCTTCTTTGTTGAGTCATAGGAACCACCGCACTGTTAAGTGGGGTCCAAGAGAACCAGTCAGAATGACTGAAGTGATGCTTAACCAAAACCTATGTCTTCGAGTGAAGACTATGAGAGCAAATCTTGTCCAGAGTCGGACAAGTCAGCTTTGCTTGTAGCCCAAGTAAAGTTGCCGTGTGTGTTTGAAATCTGACCGTTGGAACACGTGTCAGTTCCTTAGTGACCTAGGGTCATTTCGGACAAATCAGGTCGGGTTGCCTAGTGGCTATAAATAGCCCACCCCCTGCAACCATAAACGGTTGGCTGCTCAGAGTTAGAGTACGGCTTTTGTCGTTTGAGAGCAACCCACCTTGAAGCCTTTGAGAGAGAATTCCTTGCGAGGATAAAGCCCTAACCACCCAGAGCCAAAGATTGTTAGGCATCACTTAAGTCTTCCTGTCTGTGTGATCTGAAGACTTATTACACTTGAGGACTGTGAATCCTCCAGCCGGTTAGGCGTCGCGTTCTGAGCATCCAAGAGCCATTGTGGATCGCCGGTGAACGAAGTCTGTGAAGGTTTGGGAGTCTACCTTGAAGACTTACCAGAGTGATTGGGCGAGGTCTGTGTGGCCTTAGCTTAAGGGGAATACGGTGAGGACTGGGTGTCCAGAGCTGTGTGTTCAGGACTGGGTGTCCGGGACTGTCTGTCCTCACGTTTAAGTACCTAGCCGCCCTAACTAGACGTACAGTTGTCACAGCAATTGGAACTGATCCAACAAATCATTGTCTTCAACAAGTCACTGGTTTCATCCGTCCCTTCCCTTTACTCACTGTTGGTCCTTGTGAAGTCATTGTATGATTGCATTATCTTTTGTCTTTACTGAGTGACTGCTTGATCTGGTTGGTTTCATAATATCTTCCTATCTGATCCTTACTACCTAGCTGCTATTTGTCTTTGTGCTTTCACTTCATTGAATACTTGACTATGGCTTGCCTAGTGTAGTCTACCTTCCGCTGCATGATAATAGGTTTATTTCTATCGTTTGTCTTCGAAACTTCCATGTTTTGAAGACTTTCAATTGGTATCAGAGCAAGGTACTCCCTTGTTCTGTGTGATTCGGTTTAACCACCTGGAGTTTTAGCTATGTCGACTGCAGGGATAATTAAAGTCTTTGCTGTGTGCCCCATCTTCGATGGAACTGAATATCCCTACTAGAAGAATAAGATGTGCATGCATCTTGAAGCCATTGACGTCGACCTATGGTATGTCATCAAGAATGACGTTCCCAAGGCTGGAGAAGGTGTCACTTCTGCTGACGTCAAGAAGTTCGTTCAACTGGACTCTACTGCCAAGAATATCATTTGTGGTCATCTGACCAAAGGACAATATGGCCGCGTGAGTGCTTTGGAAACATCTAAGCTAGTCTGGGAATGGCTCTCCAAGGTCAACGAAGGCGTCTCAACCCAGAGAGATCAGAGAATTAGTGTCCTTCGCAACCTCTTCAACCGCTTCAAGAGAAATGACAATGAGAATGTCCAGCTCACATTTGATCGACTCACTGACATAACAAATGAGGTTCAAGCCCTCGGCGCTACTGAGATCACCAACCATGAAGTCGTCAAGACACTCCTAAGATCACTTGACAGTTCATTTGACACCCTAGCCCTGATGATTCAAGAACGTCCTGATTTCAAGACACTCGATCCGTCTGACATACTTGAGAGGCTCAACACACATGAGTTTCAGCTTTCTGAGAAAAGAGATATCTACGGTCCCAACTATGGGCGAACTCGTGCCTTGAAGGCAAAAGCTGTCTCCACATCTGAAGAAGAATCCGACAGCAGTACTGATGATCCTGAAGACATTGGAAAGGAGCTTGCTATGCTTGTGAAGAAGTTCCAAAAATTCACCAAGAAGAAAGGCTTCGGAAAGTCTTCACGATCAAGCTCAAGAAATGATGAAGCTTTTGCTTATGACTACAAGAAAAGATCATGCCACAAGTGCAAGAAACCTGGCCACTACATCTCTGAGTGTCCGCAGTGGGACAATGAGAACAACAAGAAGAAGAAGAGCAAGGAGTATGACTCAGATGACAAGAAGAAGAAGAAATACTCAAAGTCTTCTTCCAAGTCTTCCTCCAAGTCTTCATCACACAAGAAAAGATCATCTGGGAAGGCCCGTGCGTTTGTTGGCAAGGAAATGGATTCAGAGGAGGAGTCTGCTTCTGAGGAGGCAGAGGTGGAGTCTGAGGAGGAGTCCGATTCTGGCGTTGCGAGTCTGGCTACAGCATACGTTGCCAAGTCCATCTTCAACACTGAAGACAATGACTTCATCACCGACACCGATGCAAATGACAAGGACTACTCCGCTCCTACCTACTGCTTCATGGCACGTGGTGCCAAGGTAAACACACGCACTACTCACTATCAAACATCTAGTGAAGATGACTCTGATTGTGATTCCAAACCCAGCTACAAAACACTTGCTAAAATTGCAACTGAACAATAGAAAGCTATGGAACATATTCAAAAACAGTTAGACAAAAGCGATGATCTGCTAGACGCTGAAATGACTCGATCTCAGTCCTTAATTGAAGACACAAAAAATCTTCATGTTAAGTATGAAGAACTTGAAAGTCGTCATGAAACGCTCTCAACAACTCATGAAAGGCTTTCCTATGATTATCTTCAAAGGAAGCAAGATCTTGAGAAATTGAGAGCGGCTCATGAAGATCTTCAAAAGGAAAACGAGTCACTTCGCGCCAAGCAGATCAGTTCCGCTCAGCAAGGATTTAAACCACCATGTCTTAAATGCATTGAGCGTGATAATGCTACTTCTGTTGTTGAATGCTCTACTGCTGCTACTGTTGTAATATCTTCAACTGTTGATGTGGGAACTAACCCCTCTATTGAGGATACCACGTCAGTTATTGCTGATGAGAATGCTAGGTTGAAGACACTGCTTGAAACAGGGATGTACAAAAGTCTCAAAGTGCATCACACACTATGTGATGTCCTCAAAAGGCAGATCCTGAACCGAAACCCTAGGAAAGAGGGTGTTGGGTTCGAAAGGAAAATGAATGCTGATGGCTCTTACTGGAAATCTGAGCAGTACCCGAAAACCACATGGGTTGCTGCAAAGGAACCTTCAGCGGATCCATCCACCCTATCTGGCTTCACTTGTGTTAATCCCATCGTTATTGATGAATCCTTTGATGCAAACTATAAACTGTTTAAGAATCAGAATGGTGAAGTGTTTGCCAGGTATATTGGTACTAACTGTAGGAATGGACCGCCTATGAAGAAGATCTGGGTGCCGAAAAGGTGTTTGGAGAATCTTCTTGTGAATGTCATCATGACACCACAGGTGAAGAAGACAAACCCCAGACCACGGGCTTCATACGGTCCAAAGGCTTCATATAGACAGAGGACTCACCTGAGTCGCACTAACGCAAATGTTTTGCAGGGAAGCCATACTCAGGCCTATGAATATGAGCACGGTTCATCAAACCGCCATGTTCATAAGACCAAGAACTATTCTACTTATTCTTATGAGGACTATTGTCCTCCTGCAAGACTTTTTGCTAGGGCTCCAAAGCCAAAGTTCTCAGATGCTGCACTTAGACTTATTGCTTCTAAGCCACCCTTGAAGATCTGGCTGGTTAAGGAAGCTTAACTCTCTTTTCCAGGGAAGGGTCTCCAGCAGAAAAACAAAATCGTCTGACGCTATTGCTAGGGACCTTAAAAATCTTGTAGGGCGCAAGATCAAATGCCCGAATGGTCTTATTATGTACTTCGTTCCTGAATCGCTTGCTACTCTCCCTGTCAGTCCAAATCTCGATCTAAGCTTTCATAACCCACTGGTTCGTCAAATGTTTTTGCTTCACAATTCTCTTCGTGAAGCCTATCCCCCTAACTGCACTGTAGGGTACGACACCAGCAGCTTCAGAATGGATTATTGATAGTGGGTGTACCAATCACATGACTGGCAAGCGAAGTCTTCTTATGGACTCAACATTACGTCCATCAGACAAGAGTCACATCACATTTGCTGACACTGGTAAAAGTAAGGTATTGGGTCTAAGTAGAGTTGCAATCTCAAAGGATCAACACATGGATAAAGTCATGCTTGTTGAATCCCTTGGCTTCAACTTAATGTCTGTCTCAATGCTTTGCGATTTAAATATGATCGTGATGTTTGGAAAATATCGTTGCCTTGTTCTAATGGAATCTGACAAGTCTCTAGTGTTTGAAGGGTATAGGAAGGATGATTTGTACGTGGTAGATTTCTCAGCAGGACCACAGCTTGTCGTATGTCTTCTGGCAAAAGCTTCAGAATGCTGACTCTGGCATCTGAGGCTAGGGCATGCTGGCATGAGGAACCTCCACACCCTTGCAAAGAAGAAGCATGTCATAGGCATTGAGGGCGTCAAGTTCAAGAAAGATCACTTATGCGGTGCCTGTGAAGCAGGAAAGATGACGACGGCCAAGCATCCCGCGAAGACAATCATGACAACAACTCGAACCTTCGAACTGCTCCACATGGATCTTTTCGGTCCCACTCATTACTAAACTCTTACTACTACTGCTTGTCTCTGTGGCTTTGTCATTGTTGATGATTATTCTAGATATACTTGGGTGCATATAATCCTCTACAAACTAAAGTGCAGGATGTCTTCAGACGCTTCGCCAATCGAGCAATGAACAACTATGGCGCCAAGATAAAGCACATCAGAAGTGACAATGGCACTGAATTCAAGAACACTTGCCTTGATACATATCTTGATACTTTGGGCATCACACATGAATTCTCAGCTCCGTACACGCCACAGCAGAATGGCGTCGTCGAACGCAAGAACAGAACATTGATTGAGATGGCCCGAACGATGCTTGATGAATACAAGACTCCAAGAAAATTCTGGCCTGAAGCCATTGATACTGCATGCCATACAATAAATCGTGTTTATCTTCACAAGCTTCTGAACAAGACATCTTATGAGCTCCTTACTGGCAAGAAGCCAAATGTCAGTTACTTCAGAGTATTTGGCGCCAGGTGCTGGATCAAGGATCCACATCACACTTCAAAATATGCACCAAAAGCACATGAGGGTTTTATTCTTGGATATGGAAAGGATTCGCAGTCCTACAGAGTCTTCAATCTCTTTCATTATAAAGTGGTTGAAACAGTGGATGTGCGGTTCGATGAGACTAACGGTTCACAAAGAGAGCACCTGCCAAATATGATAGATGAAGAGAGCATCTAGTGAATCAATCAAACTTATGGGAACTAGAGAGATCATACCCTCTGAAGCTCAACCTGAAGAGGAACTCATCATCTCCGCACCTGATCAACCTGAAGACAATGCTCAGCCTGAAGACAATCCCTCTAACAATGACAATGATCAGCAAGAGCAAAATCTTCGCCCTGTACATCCTCGTGTTGCCAATGAAGTGCAGATTGAGAGAATAATTGATAGCATAAATGCACCCAGTCCGCTCACTCGTTCAAGGGAAACACATCTAGCAAATTTCTGTGGGCACTTCGCATTCGTCTCAATAACAGAACCCAAGAAAGTTGAAGAAGCCTTCATGGAACCTGAATGGATTCAAGCTATGCAAGAAGAGCTTCAACAGTTTGAGCTGAATAATGTATGGGAACTGGTTAAGCGTCCGGATCCTCGGAAGCACAATATAATAGGCACCAAATGGATATATCGCAACAAGCAAGATGAGCATGGTCAAGTTGTCAGAAACAAAGCTCGCCTCGTTGCTCAAGGAAAGGGATTGACTTCGATGAAACATTTGCTCCTGTGGCTCGACTTGAAGCCATACGCATACTGCTGGCCTATGCAAATCATCATAACATACTTCTATATCAAATGGATGTGAAGAGCGCTTTTCTCAATGGCAAGATTGAAGAAGAAGTGTATGTTGCACAACCGCCTGGCTTTGAAGATCCAAAACATCCTGACATGGTATACAAGCTCAACAAGGCACTGTATGGCCTCAAACAAGCCCCTCGGGCTTGGTATGACACACTCAAATACTTCCTGAAGAGCAAAGGCTTCACACCTGGTTCCCTCGACCCCACTCTCTTCACGAAGACATATGATGGTGAACTGTTTGTGTGCCAAATATATGTGGATGACATTATCTTCGGCTGCACCAATCAGAAATACAGTGAAGAATTTGGATATATGACGCAAGAGCAATACCAGATGTCCATGATGGGAGAGCTGAAGTTCTTCCTTGGTCTTAAAATACGACAGCAACGCAACGGCATCTTTATATCTCAAGAGAAGTATCTCAAAGATTGCCTGAAGAAGTTCGGTATGCAAGACTGCAAAGGCTTCACGACGCCAATGCCAGCCAAACATCATCTGGGTCCCGACGACAATGGTAAAGAGTTCGATCAAAAGGTATACCGCTCCATGATTGGTTCTTTACTTTATCTATGTGCATCTAGGCCAGATATTATGCTTAGTGTTTGCATGTGTGCTCGATTCCAACCGGCACCAAAGGAATCGCATCACTTAGCTGTGAAGCGAATTCTTCGATATTTGGCTTACACCCCAACTCTAGGATTATGCTATCCAAAGGGCTCAGAGTTTGATCTAGTTGGATTCTCGGATGCTGATTATGCTGGTGACAAGGTTGATCGCAAGTCTACATCAGGCACATGTGATTTTCTGGGACGATCACTTGTATGTTGGTCCTCAAAGAAGCAGAACTGTGTATCTCTCTCCACTGCTGAATCTGAATACATTGCTGCTGGATCTTGCTGTGCTCAGCTTCTGCGGATGAAGCAAACACTCAAAGACTATGGCATTCATCTGAACCAAGTGCCACTCTACTACGACAACGAAAGCGCCATCAAGATTGCCAATAACCCAGTTCAGCACTCGAAGACAAAGCACATTGAGATTCGTCATCACTTTCTCAGAGATCATGTTGTGAAGGAAGATATTGATATCATACATGTCAACACTGAAGAGCAATTGGCAAATATCTTCACCAAGCCCTTGGATGAGAAGAGATTTTGCAAGTTACGGCGTGAGCTAAATATCTTGGAATCCTCAAATGTCCTGTGATCAGGCACACGTCCTAACACTTATGCATATTGATGACTTAGATGTGAAACACACGAAGTAAAGTATATCTTCAATCAATGAAGACATGCATTCTAAGTGTGAATACATTAATGATGAATTTAATATCGAAGCGCCACGATAATTGTGCGCCGTGTCTGGGTCTAATACTTCCTATACGGTGGGTAACGCCACCACCAAATGTTCTGTTTGAAGTGTTTCACTCATGGCTTTACATTTGCTATGTCTTCACATTTGGTTTGGCTTCAATCTCAACATGTCTTCATGATTATCTTCGCTACGATGATTATAAATGTATACTAGTGTTTTGTCCTCTACAACATTCACTTATAGCTATGTCTTCTTGTTGAATCTTTTGAACTAAGTGAATGTGATCGGACCCTAACCTCTCTATGCTTTCTATCTCAAACTCTATCTCTCCAAATCATATGCATTCTTTTGAACTGTCAAATGTCTTCTCTACGTCCTTGTCAGCAGAAGATACAGAGACAAACATTAAGTCCGCTTTCAATGCTAATTCCTTCACCTAAAACCCAGAGAAGTGGCAACGACCCCCCGACAATCCAGGCGTGCGTGGGACGTGGAACAACCTCCGACATGCTGCATGATGGCCACGTGTTCCACATATGTGAATCGCCAGGGGCACCTGTGTAATAACACTGAGCCGCCCCTGTCCCTATAAATACACGCCACACCACAGTCATTATCTCTTCTTCCACTCTCGCACGACCCTAGCGCCACCGCTAGCCCTCGACGACGCTGCCGACGAAGCGCTTAGCTGCCGCAACCTCTCCGACGCCGTCTTCATGCCGACCGCGGACATCATATTCTTCACCGTCGCCGTAGGTGTCCTCCGTCACCAAGTTAGGGCACGGACGATCGAACTGCTCGGCCTCCTCTTCCACTCCGTCTAGTAGTTCTACGTGTGGTAAATAAAACTTCCTTTTTACGGCCCCTTTGATCCTATAGATTCGTCACTTTCTACCACAAGTGGTTTTTGTTCACACATATTGGATCCACTTCATACTACATCTCATAATATGCCTGGTATATTCACTTATGCTTCACAAAGTAGTTAGATTCCTCACTTGTACTGATCCGTGGATTCGTACAAATCTGGAACAAACTCCTTATCTATGAGTGAATGTCTTCGCACGATGAGGTCAATGTCTTCTAAACTGATTTATCTTCAAAATCTTCTGAGAATGCATATGACATCTTCCCCTTCCCTCGCACCTTAATGCTGTCACAGGTACATGTCCGTGGGAGAATCCCTTGGTTCTCATAGTCTGCATTCATTTGCAGAATTCTTACAGTATCACATAAATTCTCCCGAAGCCAGTTCCTGTTTGTCCAGCAAGCGAAAGCCTTTGAAGCCTTTGAACGTATTGAAGCCATTCAGTTTAAAGTTCATGGCTGCAGAGAAATCAGCAAGGAAGGGTGCCAGAAAGCGTCGAGGAGAAACATCAAGAGATCTGCCCGATGACCTCTTAGAGCTGTACAAGACAGATCCTGAAGAGGATTACAATTAGCGCAACACACGAATCCAATGGATTCGACGATATTGGGCAGAATAGTGGTTCAAGTACAGATTTGTGACAAAGGAATATGCTGAAAAGAATGCCATCAAGCGACCATGGGGAGACATCCTCTACAAAAATCTTCAACCCAGGTCCAGAGATGAAGCCATTGAGCAAGGCTTCTATCCCTGCATGGTCCGTGGACCACAGCCTGCGGATGCTGGCCCATCGTCACTGCTATGGTGTCGTGACGACAATCTGTTCAAGCGCAACTTCCAGTTTTCCTAGAACTCAGCGAAGCAAAACAAGAAGTCTTTGGGATTAGACTTCAACCCTGGTCCCTCTGCTCCCCGTGCCGATGGAACTCGCGAAGCTGAACCCAATCTTGTTGGGCCCTTCTACAACTTGGAAGGTCTCATCACTCATATCGTGGTTCAAGGGACAGCCGTGAATGAGCCTGTAGATGACGCTGAATCAGATGAAGCGCCTGCAGCGCCGAAGCCAAAGAAGTTGAAGCAGCGTAAAGCTTCAAAGTCTGCCTCTGCACCAAAAATCTCACAGGCGAAGCCACTGGCTACTGCACCTCCTGAAGACAGTGTGCAGTCTGAAGATTTGTCACGCATCTCCATGCCCCAGAAAGTCAAGATTCCTCTGCCACACACCGGCCAATAACTGACAGCTGCTGCTATTCTGCGCAACGATGCCATCGATCTATCCAGTGATGAAGATCTTGCAGATGACGCTCTTGAGCAACTGATCAAGAGCAAGGAGGAAGCAGAAATCTTCAATGATCTGCCTCTCTTTGACGTGGCAATCATACACAACTTCATTGATAAGTGGTTTGACACGCCCAACCTCAGCTTCGAAGATCTGTAACTCCCAATTGGCCTCAGTGTCGCCTTCCATGGCGCCATTGCTTCAGAGCCAGCTCTAGCTCAGCGCATCGTCGAACTGAAGCAAAAGATTGACTTTGAGAAAGCTCAGTTCAAGAAGCATATGGCCAAGCTCAGTGTGCAAAAGGTGAAGAACTTCAAGATTATGCTGCACGAGCTCAAAGAAGCCTTTCTCAAGAAACGTGCAGAAGCTCAGGATTCTTGTGAGCGCATGAAGAGCCTGGCTGACAAGTGTGTGCAAGGCTACAACGAGGCTGAGAAAGCGCAAGGCCCTTGGGCGTCCGGGCATTGATCCCAGGATGGCTGCTAAGCAGAAGAAGAAGCCCAGTGTGGCCGAACCCACACCAAGGCAGGAAGCAGATCCCATTGTCTTCTCAACTAGCATGACTGGCCCAAAGCCAAAGGCCAGGTCAACCGCTTCAGAACTGAAGAAGACGAGGACTGCTGAGGCTGAAGCCAGAAAGACGAAACATTCTGAAGCCTCTGATGCTACTCCCTCCAAGAAGAAGAGGAAGACCAAGAAGGAATGGGCTGCTCCCACAGAGCCCTTAATTGTTGAACCCATCTCCATGGTTCGCCCTGACATTGAACATCAAGAGCGCCAACTGACTGTCCATGAGCCTTCTTCCACAGAGGCTCATGAAGCTAAAGACTCTCCAGCAGCTGATCCCACCGCTACCGAAGACATTGGTCACCATGACCATGTTGAAGATGATGCACTTCATCAGATCGAGCACCAACAGGTATCATCGCCTGTGCTTACGCACAGCGAACTCATCAGCATTGGTCGTCCTCTGACGCCAATTGCTCAGGATGCATCATGGGCTGATCACCCACAAGCACAAGAGGAAGATGACTTTGAGGCCCAGCCAACTCCAACTCCACAGGCGTCGCCAGCGTTACGCAGGCTTCACAAAGGACCAAGGCCTCCAGTCTCCGAGTCTGAAGCTAAAACTGCTAAAGACATTCCGGCTGCATCAGCCGATGAAGAAGAAACGCCAAGAATTGCTACACCCCCGTCTCACCAAGAAGCTGTTCTCGAGGAGAACGTGACTGTGACTGACCCTCCAGCTCATCAAGTGGAGGTTGAGAATCTTGAGGTTGCCACCACCAAAACCAATGAAGCTACTGATGCTGTCATGGCTGACGCAAATGTGGAGCCTACACCAACCCAAGAACCAGAAGTCAGCGAAGCCAATGATGCTACTACTTCTGTTCCTGCGCCTGCTGCTGGTCCTCAGTTTGACTATCATGTTGAGCACAGGCCTTAGGTACAGAAGCCAATTCCAAGGTTGCCTAGGTTTCCAGGTCCTGCATCAGCACCTGGATCCTTCAATGTCAACGGCTTCAAAGCAGACAACACTTTCTTCAATAGCTCCAAGAACCCCTACTCAAGGGAAAGAATATCTTCTGATCGGTTCTGGAGCTATCCGCAGCGAAGCTATTACTCCTGTATTCTGTACAATCAAGGTCGCATCTTCCCACACAAGCATCTTGACACAGAAGCCATAGCTGGTCTGCCCTGTCTGGAAGAAGCTCTGGATTGCTTCAAAGAGGTTGGATTGTTGCCGTTTGTCACCGACCAAGAGCACTAGAATGAAGAGTTGCTGCTCCAATTCTATGCCACACTTCACATCCGTGGGTACAACAGAGATCCGAAGACTTGGGTCCTGGAGTGGATGACAGGAAATGTTCATCACGAAGCCAAAGCCTTTGATATCATTGAGCTCACTGGTCTGCCCACTCCTGGCGATCTCTACGAACCTGGCTGTCAGCTTCACAGTGAAGCTATGGAGAGCATCTTTCAGAAGCCTGAACCAAACATGAGCCAGATGCTCAGTATGATGAAGCCCTTGCCACAAGATGCTGCATATCCTAAGGAGTTCTTTGTTGAAGACCTTGAGTATCTGCCACGGACTATTTATCACATCATAAGGCAAACTCTCTGGCCTATCAAAGGACATTCTCCCCATGCCAAGCTGGAAGGTGCAATGAAGACTTTGATCTTCTATATTCTTCATGGCAAATGCTTCAATGCACAAGACTTCTTCATCCGCCAACTTGCTGCATCAGGCTCTGATCTTTTTGGCTTGAAGTTCTACGCTCCATGGATAATGCGGCTGATTAAACTCCACTCCGCTATCTCATATCAGCCATCTGCTCGCAATCATTGGATCTTTCTGCCCGATGTGGATATGTCCGTTGAAGCTATTTATCCTGAGCCTACCAAGGAGCCTCTTATTCTTCAGAATGCGGAGCATCAAAGTTTCTCTCAGAATATTGAAGGAGTTGAAGCAGTCACTCATGTTTATCCTTTGGCTAGAACTACACGTGCACCACATCCTGCCCTTACTGAAGCCACCGAAAGCACAATTGCCCAACGACCCAAGAAGCGCATTCGTGTTCTCAATGACCGATAGGTTCTGGTGGCTCTTCATCAGAAACAGGATAGGCATCATGACTGGCTGAAGCGCCAAATGCAAAGCCTCTTGGTGGATGTCAACCGCATTCGCAATCTTGCCACCAAGAATGCCTTTTTTGCACATGAAACCTCTCGACGCACATGGAAAGGGCTAACGCTTATGTGCTCTGAAGATGATCTGCAAGAGGATGGCTTCTCTGAACGCTTCAAGTTTGACCCCACACCTCCTCGAAGGGCAGTGCTGCGACGAACTCCATCTCTTGAAGACTCTGAGTTCTCTTCCTCTGCGGCAACTGTGAATGCCAGAGTAATCGAGGACGAAGACGATGCTACTTCACCGCCCCCTCCTTCAGCACACTTCGACATTGCTCTGAGTTCTTCTGCACTGCCGAACACCACCGACGACTCTGCTGCTTCACCTACTCTTCATGGGAACGAGTAGATGCTCTCTGTCTTCAAACCTTTTTGGTCCTTACTGATAAAAGGGGGAGAAGCATATGAGTTTGATAGTCTTCAAGCGGGTCCCTATGGGCGGTTGCTTTATATTTTGCCTAGTGTTGACAACTCTCCTTTTGATACATCTGGTTCTTTAAGTCGTAACACTTAAACTCGATGGTCGTCTTCTACTTATTTGCTACTTTGTGATGTGATGATAAATTCCGCATGTGCGACGATAAATTCCGCACTTAAATCATTTTACAGACGTCCATTTTCCATTATGCATGTCATTATCTTCACATACCTTCACATGCATAATGAATTTTCATCATAAGTTGAAGAGGATCTCCACAAGTACATCCTGCCATGTGCATTTGCATCCCAAAAGCAAATTACTTATATGCACATCTTCAGGGGGAGCCCTTGCAGCTTATCAAGACAATTCCTTATCCTTTTACAATTTCACATATTATATTCCCCGTTGAAAACTTCAACTAGTTTGTCATCAATCACCAAAAAGGGGGAGATTGTAAGTGCATCTAGTGCCACCCCTAGTTGGTTTTGGAGTATTGACGACAAAGCTAGTTGAGGGACTAATGTGTTTGTGAGAATTGCAGGATAACACAGGTAGAAGTCCCTCATTGATTCGGTTTTCCTACCAGAGATGACCCCTAAAAATGTATGAAGACATTGATGTCAAAGGTGGTATGTGAAGATATTCACATTGAAGACTATGACACGAGAAGACGTCGCATGAAGCATATGGAGCTCGAAGACTTAGATCTTTCGTAGTTCTGTTTCTTCTTTGTTGAGTCATAGGAACCACCGCACTATTAAGTGGGGTCCAAGAGAACCAGTCAGAATGACTGAAGTGATGCTTAACCAAAACCTATGTCTTCGAGTGAAGACTATGAGAGCAAATCTTGTCTAGAGTCGGACAAGTCAGCTTTGCTTGTAGCCCAAGTAAAGTTGCCATGTGTGTTTGAAATCTGACCGTTGGAACACGTCTCAGTTCCTTAATGACCCAGGGTCATTTCGGACAAATCAGATCGGGTTGCCTAGTGGCTATAAATAGCCCACCCCCTACAACCATAAACGGTTGGCTGCTCAGAGTTAGAGTACGGCTTTTGTCGTTTGAGAGCAACCCACCTCGAAGCCTTTGAGAGAGAATTCCTTGCGAGGATAAAGCCCTAACCACCCAGAGCCAAAGAGTGTTAGGCATCACTTAAGTCTTCCTGTCTGTGTGATCTGAAGACTTATTACACTTGAGGACTATGAATCCTCCAGCCGGTTAGGCGTCGTGTTCTGAGCATCCAAGAGTCATTGTGGATCGACGGTGAACGATGTCTGTGAAGGTTTGGGAGTCTACCTTGAAGACTTACCAGAGTGATTGGGCGAGGTCTGTGTGACCTTAGCTTAAGGGGAATACGGTGAGGACTGGGTGTCCTGAGCTGCGTGTTCAGGACTAGGTGTCCGGAACTGTGTGTCCTCAGATTTAAATACCTAGCCGCCCTAACCAGACATACAGTTGTCAGAGCAACTGGAACTGGTCCAATAAATCATTGTCTTCAACAAGTCACTGGTTTCATCCTTCCCTTCCCTTTACTCACTGTTGGTCCTTGTGAAGTCATTGTATGATTGCATTATCTTTTGTCTTCACTGAGTGACTGCTTGATCTGATTGATTTCATAATATCCCCCTATCTGATCCTTACTACCTAGCTGCTATTAGTCTTTGTGCTTTCACTTTATTGAATACTTGACTATGGCTTGCCTAGTGTAGTCTACCTTCCGCTGCATGATAATAGGTTTATTTCTATCGTTTGTCTTCGAAACTTCCACGATTTGAAGACTTTCATAAAAATCGCCTATTCACCCCCCCCCCCTCTAGTCGATATAACGCACTTTCAGTTCCGGAATCATCTGACGTAGTCACCTGTATCCGACATGACGATGATGTATGCCGTCACTCCGAGAGGGCCCTAAGAACATCTCTCCATCGTCGGAGGAGCAAATCCCACTCTTGAGCTATCCGATCACTTATCAAACTTTCCGATGTTTCTGTAAGTTGTCGTTATGATCACCGTGTTACAAGTGAGGTATGAGCAACCCCAAAGTCCGTTATACGATAAAAAGTGACCATGATACTCTCATGGTCTAAGGAGCAATTACACAAGTTAATACTCCGTGCTATTTCAATTGATTACAAACGATATGCTACTAGTATTCATTTATCTTGAAAACACACGACCTTTTTACTGTAGAGCATCAGTCCCTTTATTCGTATATAAACCTTTCACTGCAGTACTTCTGGATCCGTCATTGGCTCAGGTAATTCTCCATTCAGCCACGACGATTATACGCATGATCTTACGGACCTTGTTTGCAAGCGGGGAACTTCTTCATTGAGCACTGATGTTCACCGTAGCCATCCGATTGCTTCCTATTAAGTACGTTCACCTCCGTCTGCGTCACCATTTCGCCCGTCTGCTGCCCATCATCTCTTTCCAACTTCCTCGCCGAAGCTGCAGCAGCGGAGGCCGTAATCACCAGTAGGACGGACACAAGGACTGTAGCTGCCTTCATGCTTCACAAGTCGCCGTATAGATCTGCGTGGGAAGGAAACTAAAAATTGAGTAAATGGGCTTATGGTAAAGCTACAAATTATAACAAAGGGTTTCAAAGGGTGAATGACTAGGTATATTCTAGAATCGGACCTGCAGTGGCTTGGTTAGTTGTGTTTTATCTCGATTTAAGTTGGATATTATTCAATGGGATGGGTTTGTGGTATTTATAGGGAGTTGATATACAGTAGTATTCTGCTTTTATCTGTAGAATCGTCGTTACTAAGAAGATCAGATATGCAGCTTGCATGAACGATCGACAATCTAAAGTGGTTTGCAGGAATTTTCTGGCTCGATCGATTGCAGAAAGAACAGATGAAGGACTGATGGAATTTCTGTACATTTGCATTTGGCGACCTATACGTACCAAATTGTTGTTAGGGGCCTTCCGTTGCATTGTGACGGCAATGGGCAATAACTTGAGTACTAATACTTTTTTCTAGTACTTCCTCCGTCTCGAAATACTTGTCGCGGAAATGCATAAAAATGGATGTATCTAGAATTAAAATACGTCTAGATACATTCATTTCTTCCGACAAGTATTTTTGGACGGAGGGAGTATCATGCATCTGGACATCAGCATTCTGCACCATCAAATAATCTGATGTGGAAATTGTGCAACCTTCATGCCTCACCTTGCGCTACTGCCTGCCGAGCCTCGTGTGCGTCCCGTGCCGTGTGTACTGCCCGCCGAGGCTGACATGATGATTAGGCTAGACCTGAACCCTTTTTAGTGGTAAATTGCAGCTTAATTTGAAAAACAAACTTTGGACTATCATCCGAGAAAACCTCCAACCCCATGCACACTTGACATGTTTCCTCAGCGACTCCTACTCTAGGTAACTTATGCGTCACAATATGAGCAGAACACCTAACACACGAGACTTTAAACTCTGAAACTCATTGAGGACAGATTTGATCTCCTCCACCCAAGGCCCCACCGCAGACGGTTCTTTGCCGGATTCGTGATCATGTGCACCACCGCCTAGCTATCGAATTAGACATGGATCTTGTGCACATTCTCCTCCACCGCGAACTGAAGCATCTTTTTGCCTGCCAGAATCTCGACTATCTCAGGATCATCAAAGTGTGGGAAATAGTGGCAAGCTCCGGCCAGAAACGCTGCATTGTAATCCGGCAAAACCCTTAGCCCATATTTTTAGGCCCTTTGACATTTTTAAGAGACTCCTTAAGATTATCCCATATATGGCTCGATTTTTCACCCAATAACGCCCATTTTTATGGGGAACAAAATAAAGTAGGGGATTTACGAACATTTACATTTATTAGTCATTTGTGAGGAAATCAAAGTGATAATACAAAAAATATATCTGAGAATATCCGGTTTAAATGAGAGTAAAGTCTACTCCTTAGTCAAGCTTGATGACAAATTGACCGTTGCTTTATTCTTTGACATTGATATTTTTATTCTACAGTCAACATATGTTACATGTCAAAACTGGACATTTTTTTGTATTCATTTTATACATTTAATATATTAAATACATTCCTAGGCATTTAATGCATTAAATGCATTTGTAGGCTCTTTTCATGCCCATATTTTCCCGGGGTTTAAAGGCCAGAGCCCCCTGCTTGAAAAGCAAAAAGAAAAAGTAAAAAGATTTGCCAAGGGCTTTTGAAGAGACACTCAGCAAAGTGTCAAACGTGCCATCCCACGGATGGTGCCTCCCAACCATTGGAGTCTCTATAAGAGCCACTGCACTGATTTTACCAATTTGGAGATATCTTCCTCGCCAACAAAAACATCGCCCAACTCCGATTCCAAGATTCATGTTCTTCATGACAATCTCTAGATCAACCACCCTCCTTCCTTTTCTTCTGGTGGTTACTGATCCACCCTGTCCAGCAGATGAAGAGGCTGCTGCCGCCATCTAGCTCTCCAAACCCTAACTAAGACAACAATGTCAAGGTCGGGAAGACGGACGCGTTGTCCCCTTGGTCAGCTCAAACGCAGTGACCCCCCCCCCCCCCCCCCGGGGGGGGGGGGGGAGACCGACCGGTGGGTACGAAGAAACTCAACGCCGAGGAGTCACCGGAGTAAGAAACTCCAGCCGCCTATGGTAGTTTTAGGTTCCTTACACACATCTTATAACTGATGCAAATAGACATGCCCATCCTATGAGTAATGCTAGACACACGGGAGGTTTACTAGGATTTACGGGGTGGTTAGGATTTGATTGCTTGAGGTTTAATTAAGTGAGGCGGGCCCACCAATGAAATTGGAGAAGGGGGCAATTAGTGGAGGACACGTACTACAAAAACACTATTTAAGGAGTACTCCTTTCAAAGATCACTCCCAGCTTATCAGGTTGGGACAAGTGGCGCACTGCTTGCACGCCACTTGTCGCAACCTGTGAGTTTTCCCTTTTTCCGCACATCCGTTTATTCAAAATGTTTTATCTCTTAAAATGTGCGTTCAAATCTTGAACCGGTTTCACCATTGAATTCCTCAGGTCGAGAACTTTAAAATTAGATCTCATGTTGATAGATTTTAACAAACTATTTTTTCAAGAAAAAAAGGATGAAAAAACAAAAAGAAAAAACCAAACCGGGAGCATGTTTTTTTCTTTCCGAAAGAGGCATGGCCGTGCCTCTCGCGAAAGCACAACCGTGCGTCTCGCTGAAATAAGACCGTGCCTCTCGCAGAAGAAAAAAACATAAAATGCAGTTTTTATGTTTCTGATAGGCTTGGTCGTGGCTCTCGCGAAAGCACAACCATGCCTTTCGCGAAGCAAAACCCTGCCTCTCATGGAAGGGGAAAAACAGAAAACGTGTTTTTTCCTGTTTTCGAGAGGCATGGCCATGCCTCTCGCGAAAGCAAAACCGTACCTTTCGCGGAAGAATAAACGTGTTTTTTCACGTAAAAGAAATTTGATTTTTTTTCAAAACCTAAGAAAGACCGGTGGCAAGTCAAAAAGTAAAAAAACCTAAAAAACCGTTTAAAACACAAAAATGCCTGCGAAAAAAAACAAATACAGACAGAGCGCCCGACGCGCGACACGTGGCGGTGGCTGCACGCTCTAAGCCCACCCCCAAGTGATCATTGGGAGACTTCCAAAGAAGCGTTCGCCAATTAGTTGCTCCCCACATACTACTTTTTTTTGAGACAATCCCCACATATTATTGTCACTGAAAGTCCGTCCTTCGTTGCCCGTAAGTGTAGTATTGCGGCCATCCTATATCATAAAGGCCCACAAAACCACAGTAGCACCACAGAAACAAAGACAACAAGGCCCATTGGTTGAACAGTCCTGCCGCCCCACGTCCGATATTCCAAATAGGGTCTAAAAAAGCACCCCAGGGAAGGGGGGCTCCTATATGGCGCGTGACGCGCTGGCGAACATGCCAGCGCGCACCCGTCCGCTCCCATGCCCCCCTAGTGGGCCGACCCACGAGCAGGGCTGAACGCCCCAGTTTTTTTATTCGTTTTTTTCACTATTTTTGCTTTTATTTTTTCTTCAAAATAATTCGTAATTTAGAAAAGTGAATTTTGTAAAACAAATGTTCGTAATTTCAAAATAATGAACTTTATGGATTCTACTGAAAATTTATTTATTTTGAGGAACAAATATATCTCAGCATTTTTCTAGTAGTGATGAACATTTTTTTATATTTGATGCACAAAATTCGAATACGATGAACATTTTTTAAACGTGATGAAAAAAATTTGTATTTAAGAATATTTTTTTGAAAAATAGACGAACACATTTTGAATTCATTGAACGAAACTTGAAATCTGCGAACAAATTTTGAGTTTGGTGAATTTTTTTTTAAATCGATGATGAACAATTTTTGAATTTGATGAAGAATTTTTGAAATCGATGAACAAATTTTCGAATTTGATGAATATTTTTTAAATTTGATGACCAAATTTTGAATTTTGACGGACATTTTTTCAATCCGATGAACAAAAAACGAATTTTATGAACATACAAATTTTGTAAAAAAAAAGAAAAAAAGAAAACGAGCAAATTTTTCATTTGATGAAAAAAAATTGAAATCGACGAAAAAAATTGAAATTTGGGGAATTTTTTTTTTGAAATTTATAATTGTTTTTTAGTTTGGTGAACAAATTTTGAATTTTGATGAACATTTTTTCAATCCTATGAATAGAAATAGAATTTAATGAAGATTTTTTAAATCGTTGAGCATTTTTTAGACATTGCCAACATTTTTGGAAATGTTACAAATTTGGAAAGAAAAGACAAAAAAGAAAAAGAAAGCGAAAAAGGGAAACATAGAAGAAAAAGAAAAAAGAATGCTAAAGAAAAAACTAAAAGAAAAATAAATGGGATATGGGCCGGCCCATACGACGCTCAGTGCGCCAGGGGGGTGCGCGCCTGGTCGCTCCGGGGCGCCCTATGCGCCATATAGGAACCCGCCCAGGGAAGTACACATCTTCCGAGTAAAAAAAGCCAACGCACGAACCTTGACGCTCTAAATGTTAGGGTCGGCAATTTTTTTTGCGAGAATAACTTTCAACTTATTCATCAATTGTCAGGGTGGTACATTCATATACTATACGATAGACAAAGGTAACATCCACAGTTTACAATTATTTGTCTAGAAAATGGGATGGATACTAGGAATACCATTTAATTTGTTACACGCTGGATTTGGAATAGGAATTGGAATAGGAAGGGGGTAGTAGTAGCAGAATGCCAAAAATCACTTGGTCCTGTAAACTTGAAAGAGTCGCTTTCTCAAGGCCACTTGCATCTTATTCTTAAGGCCTCGCCTTGCCGATCCTGAGGAAGATGGGGTACCTCACCGTCTTGACCTCCTCGCGGTCGCCGCCCCACGCGTCGGCGAAGTCCCGGACCGTGGCCTCGTCGAGCAGCTCGACGCCATTGTCCTTGGCGGTCTGGTACGCGGACCAGGACTTGATGTAGGTGAAGTAGTCGTCGAGGTCCATGCGGCGCTCGGTGGAGAACTCGAAGGGGCCCGTGTGGGTCTCGCCGTCGACGGGGTCGAAGGGGAAATCGGCGCCGCGGTACTCGTCGTCGACCATCTTCCGGTTGGGCGCCCAGTGCGGCTCCGATCCGTCGTAGAGGCGCCAGAAGACGGCGTCGACGGCCGCGCCCACGCGGGGCTCCGTGTAGCACCAGGCGGCCAGGACGCCGTGCGCGCGCAGCAGGGAGCGCGTCTGCGCGTAGAAGCGCGGCAGGTCAAGCCAGTGGAAGGCCTGCGCGACGGTGACCACGTCGACGGAGCCCGGCGGCGCGACGGCCGCGTGGATGCCGTCGAGAGGCAGGTCCGCCGGGGTGTGGGCGTAGCGCACGTTGGGGAGGGCCGGCGCGTAGGCCAGCTGCTGCGCGCTCGTGTCCGTGCCCACCACCTTCTTGTACAGCTTCGCCAGCTGCATGCAGCCACACACACGAGACCAGGACAAGTCAGTTGCTGTAGTACTACAAAGTCTATCTGAATTCCACTAGAAATTGCTGATGTTGAATGCAAGAAATGGTTGGAGGTAGTGAGATAGTAAGATTCCAACTAGCTAGCTAAAAAGGGAACGCTGATCGAGTGGTTGAAACGAACCAGGAAGCTCAGAATGGGTCCATGGAAAGGGACGTCGGCATAAAAAGGCACATATATGGTGATTGTAAATTTCTGGAGACTAGTCAATCAAAGATTCAAAGGCAGCTACAGCTCCATGACAAGTCAAAATCTGTACTAAAAAGAAATGCTTTTCTACCGTGGCTTCGCTATGGAGAAAGCAAAGATGAAGAGAAACTCATGGACGGCAGGGATGGAGAGAGGCGAGACATGGAGAGGGAGGCTCACCGAGACTGCGGCCTGGCCGCTGCCGGTGCCGACGTCCCACGCGAGGTCGTGGCGCGCCGTCTTGGACGCGATGAACTGGAAGAGCTCCGCCGGGTAGTCCGGCCGCGCCGCCGCGTAGTGCTTCGCCTGCTTCAGGAACAGATTCGCCATGTTTCTCTCTCTCTTGCTCACTCGTGCGCGCGCTCGTGTGTGTTCGTTGCCTGTGGGCTGAAGGGAGGAGATGGATGCTTTTTTTTCTATGATGATGATGATGATGATACTTTCTGTGCACTGCACGTACTTTATAGAGAGCTTCGGCGCGGACGTGCTTTCTTGGCAAATACGCGCCATGCTTTCTTCCCAAGCTATCTCATGTTGAATGGTTCGTCCTCACTCCTCACTGGATCCGGTTGGTTGGAGCGTCGTGGAGAAATAGGACAAGTTCGCTCGCACGTGTCTTGTGTTGCCACACGAAAGTTCGTGCGAACTTCCTCTTGGTTTGTCCTCAGATACGCCCCGCCCTGGCCCAGTCTTTTTCCTCTCACTCGTTGCATTGCAGCCCAGGCAAACTCTTGCGATCTCTCGCCGAATCTCCCATCCGCGCCGCCGCTGCGTCTTTTCTGGCTCCACGGAAGTCCACGTTGCTCCCTAAATTTATCCTTAAGAGTTTTTTTTCTTTTTGCGGGTGAAAATTTATCCTAGAGTTCACAACTCAAACTTTTGTGTAGTTCAACCGCAAAACCTTTATCCTTTCAAAGCACACTTTCATCTCACTTTATAATTAAAGGAACCACCATATTCACACAACAAATAGAAGTGCATGAAGAGAAAATAGGTCTGATGAGACAACAAGACAAACATGCCCACAAACACAAGAAAAATGGTGACGCAGGTGAAGGCTCAACGGCTTGTGGGTGAAGCGACTTGGCAGCCTGCCACTAGAAGATCATCAATCATGCCGCCTAGTCGATCCTTGTCCCGTTGCCTACATAGTGGGTACCACTGCTGCAAGAAAGCCAAAATCTTAAACACAGAGTGAGAAACAAGCCGCAGAAAGATCTGCTTGATAACCATTTTGTTATGCGTAGTCCACGTGGTCCATGTCATCGGCACAAACATTTACCAGGACAGGCACCTGTCGGTGTCAAAACCGGCGGATCTCAGGTAGGGGGTCCCGAACTGTGCATCTAAGGAGGATGCAATAGGAGGCAGGGGACACGATATTTACGCAGGTTCGGGCCCTCTTGATGGAGGTAATACCCTACATCCTGCTTGATTGATGTTGATGATATGAGTATTACAAGAGTTGATCTACCACGAGATCAAAGAGGGTAAACCCTAGAAGCTAGCCTATGGTATGATTGTCTGTTGTCCTACGGACTAAAACCCTCCGGTTTATATAGACACCGGAGGGGGCTAGGGTTACACAAGGTCGGTTACAAAGGAGGAGATATACATATCCGTATTGCCTAGCATGCCTTCCACGCCAAGTAGAGTCCCATCCGGACACGGGACAAAGTCTTCAATCTTGTATCTCCATAGTCCAACAGTCCGGCCAAAGGATATAGTCCAGCTGTCAGGAGACCCCCTAATCCAGGACTCCCTCAGTAGCCCCTGAACCAGGCTTCAATGACGATGAGTTCGGCACGCAGTGTTGTCTTCGGCATTGCAAGGCGGGTTCCTCCTCCAAATACACCATGGAAGAGTTTGAATGCAAGGACAGTGTTCGACCCTGCAAAATAAGTTTCACATACCACTGTAGAGACAATAATATTTCCACAAATCTAATCTGCTGACACGTTTTGACAGCGTGACGTCACGCTATGGCCCGGTCATTATTCAAACTGTTTCTCTCAACCAGCTCCACACATAACGCAAGGTGGTTTTCTTGATGCGTCTTGTCAAAGCAGAGATCGTGTCCACCTTATCGCGGGATTCTCATCAATACAAACGTGGGTAACCCAACCGTGCTTGTTGGTATGACTCCTAGATCTTAGGTAAGTCTCAAACGGCCACGAGGAGGACGCCTGATATTCACCCTCTTTATAAAGGGGACAAGGCTTTTTCTTTTTTCCCTCCCGCACTCAATCGAATCCTTCCCCTGCCTCGAGTTCTAACACCCAAAGCTCAGGTCAGGTGCTTCGGACCTTCAATCATGTCTGGATCCAACCTTCAAGGTCGGTGGATGCCTTCCTCCATCACGGAGGAGGACATCAAGAAGTTGAGGGAGGCCAGATATCTGACCGCCGAAATTTCGCATAGGCTGCCCGCCCGAGGGCAGGTCGTCCCTACACCCGAACCCAACGAGAGCGTTGTGTTCGTCTTCCACTTCCTCCGAGGACTAGGCCTCGCTCTGGATCCCTTTGTTAGGGGTCTTATGTTCTATTACGGGCTGGATTTTCACGATCTGGCCCCGGATTCCCTTCTTCACATCTCGTCATTTATTGTCGTATGTGAGGCCTTCCTCCGCATTACCCCTCACTTCGGCCTGTGGCTCAGGACCTTCGATGTGAAGCCGAAGATGATCGAGGGGCAGCACGCAGCGTGCGGAGGTGCTTTAATAAGCAAAATCGCTGACGCTCCATGGCCAGAGTGTTCCTTCGCAGAGGTGTCCGGATTGTGGCAGCAGGAGTGGTTTTACATCACAGCTCCCCGAAGTGCCAAGTGGGTAGCTGCCCCGCCTTTTGCTCGCCCCCCCCCCCCCCCCACCACCACAACTGATGTCATGGATCAGTAGGGGGCTGAGCTGGGGTCCAGCCAAGGACGTGCCAATACTGTAGAGCTGTATTCGAGATCTCTTCGAGGGAGATTTCAGTCTGGTTATGGTAATGCAGGTTATGCTGGTTCGTCGAGTCCAACCTTGCAGACGCCAGCCCCTCCAGATGTGGGAATTCAACCCGGAAGGACCGCGAGTTATTCAACATTTCCTCGGCATGACGCACGAAGAGATGTACATATCGTTCTTCGGACCCCAAATAGAGTGTCCGGACACCACCGAGGACGTGGGCCTGAGCTGCAACCGCCCTGCCGCCCAAGTAAGTAACCCCATGCCGAACCTGTTGTCCTTTTACTTATCATGGCATCATTCTAAAGAGCCGCTCTTTGACCAGGACTGGATAACGAGGGCGATGATGATCAGGTGTTCGGCCCCCCTTCCTGAGGGCTTGGATAATCCGGTACTGGACAAGATGCTCAAGCCGGCGCCTTATCCAGTGCCCTCAAAGGAAGATGATGGGGGGAAGAGAGACAGAGAGAAAGCGGGCCTCACACGCTACTCATTCCAACCGGGGGGTTGAGCGCCTCCGTGAGGGAGGACAACCAAAGGGAAAAATCTGACATTCTCGCTCCCCGGGGAAGGAAGAGGACTACCTCTGAAGATCCGGAAACTAAGATTTCCAAACGGGAGAAGAAATCTTCGTTGGAGGGTCCTGCCTCGGAGGGTATTCTTGCCGCACAATGCCCGCGTGGGGATCAGCCCTCTACCGAGCTGTAAGTAGTCGAAAAGTACTTTAATAGTGGAAATATCCTACCTTACTTCGGAAGACAATAACCAGTGCTTATAAATTGTAGTCCGGATCGTAGCCCGTCTCGACAGAGTTCGTCTTCGAGGGATCTTCTTCCGGAGATGATGGAGAGCGAAACGCCTCCCCCCGACACCCCGCCTCATGAAGCGGGCGACCTTGAAGTGTCGTTGCGAAGGGTTTCTCCGAATCCACCAAGGCCGGAGGATAACCCTTTGGCTACTCAGGATCCCCAGTATCCGGCACCTAAGGGGAGCGACAGCAAGGGTCCGTACAGTGTGCGGTTGGACGCGCTGAATGATCTTCTGGGGCAATCAACCATCTCGGAAGCGCACCGTACGCTAATGGGTACGCTAATTGAAAGGATTTCATCCGCTGAAAGCAGTTTGCATGAAGCTTTTATGAGTCTGCTGAGAGGCTTAGATGTACGTGAAATAATGTGTATTTTGAACAGTACCGCACACGTTAGGTGTGCCCTATGCATATAGTATCCCCTGAGACTCTGGTTGTCGTCGAAAACGGCGGCAGACAGAGTATCATAGTCCCAGGTAATAACCATACCGCCTTTATGTGGAGGTGGCTGAAGCTCCGGTGGCTAGCCAGACTGATGGGTTTGCCGAGCTAAAGAGGCAACTTGATGCGGCAGACGTCGACATCGTGCTTGCCAACAAGCGGCTTGACGAGGCACAAGGTGATTGATTTCTCTGGTGATCGTCACATAATAAGAGTAGCATGATGTCAGTATCTTTAATATGTTGTGTGTCTGCAGATGGAGCTGCCACCGTGGAGACCCTTCGGGCGGAGCTTGCCCGAGCCAAGGAGCAAGCAAGGAGTAGCAATGCGGACGCTCTAAAGGCGGCCGAAGATTTAAGGGCCGAACTGAAGGAAATATGCCCTAGAGGCAATAATAAAGTTATTATTTATTTCCTTAAATCATGATAAGTGTTTATTATTCATGCTAGAATTGTAATAACCGGAAACATAATACATGTGTGAATACATAGACAAAACAGAGTGTCACTAGTATGCCTCTACTAGACTAGCTCGTTAATCAAAGATGGTTATGTTTT
This sequence comes from Triticum monococcum, assembly GCA_034509565.1. Taxonomy (NCBI): domain Eukaryota; kingdom Viridiplantae; phylum Streptophyta; class Magnoliopsida; order Poales; family Poaceae; genus Triticum; species Triticum monococcum. The sequence continues at coordinate 21,309,838 of CM067842.1, read as the reverse complement.
CTAACCATGAACAAAGAGTTGTTATTTGATTAACGAGGTCACATCATTAGTTGAATGATCTGATTGACATGACCCATTCCATTAGCTTAGCACCCGATCGTTTAGTATGTTGCTATTGCTTTCTTCATGACTTATACATGTTCCTATGACTATGAGATTATGCAGCTCCCTTTTACCGGAGGAACACTTTGGGTACTATCAAACGTCACAACGTAACTGGGTGATTATAAAGGAGTACTACAGGTGGCTCCAAAGGTAGATGTTGGGTTGGCGTATTTCGAGATTAGGATTTGTCACTCCGATTGTCGGAGAGGTATCTCTGGGCCCTCTCGGTAATGCACATCACATAAGCCTTGCAAGCACTGCAACTAATATGTTAGTTGTTAGATGATGTATTACGGAACGAGTAAAGAGACTTGCCAGTAACGAGATTGAACTAGGTATTGGATACCGACGATCGAATCTCGGGCAAGTAACATACCGATGACAAAGGGAACAACGTATGTTGTTATGCGGTCTGACCGATAAAGATCTTCGTAGAATATGTAGGAGCCAATATGGGCATCCAGGTCCCGCTATTGGTTATTGACCGGCGACGTGTCTCGGTCATGTCTACATTGTTCTCGAACCGTAGGGTCCGCACGCTTAACGTTACGATGACAGTAATTATGAGTTTATGCATTTTGATGTACCGAAGTTAGTTCGGAGTCCCGGATGTGATCACGGACATGACAAGGAGTCTCGAAATGGTCGAGACATAAAGATTGATATATTGGAAGCCTATATTTGGACATCGGAATTGTTCCGGGTGAAATCGGCATTTTATCGGAGTACCGGGGGGGTTAACGGAACCCCTCGGGGGGTTATTGGGCCAACATGGGCCTTAAGGGAGAAGAGGAGAGGAGGCAAGAGGTGGCCGCGCGCCCCTCCCCTTCCTAGTCCGAATAGGACAAGGGAAGGGGGCCGGCGCCCCCCCCTTTCCTTCCTCTCTTCCTCCTATTCTCCCCCTTCTCTCCTAGTCCAACTAGGAGTCCTACTGCCAGTGGGAGTAGGACTCCCCTTGGCGCGCCACACCTTGGCCGGCCGCCTCCTCCCATTCCTCCTTTATATAAGGGGGCAGGGGGCACCCCAAGACACACAAGTTGATCCTTGAGATCGTTCCTTAGCCGTGTGCGGTGCCCCCTGCCACCATATTCCACCTCGATCATATCATTGCAGTGCTTAGGCGAAGCCCTACGTCGGTAGAACATCAAGATCGTCACCACGCCGTCGTGCTGACGGAACTCCTCCCCGAAGCTTTGCTGGATCGGAGCCCGTGGATCGTCATCGAGCTGTACGTGTGCTAAGAACTCGGAGGTGCTGGAGTAACGGTGCTTGGATCGGTTGGATCGGGAAGACGTACGACTACTTCCTCTACGTTGTGTGATCGCTTCCGCAGTCGGTCTGCGTTGGTACGTAGACAACACTCTCCCCTCTCGTTGCTATGCATCACCATGATCTTGCGTGTGCGTAGGAAATTTTTTGAAATTACTACGTTCCCCAACACGAACAGGCCGCGCATTGCGAGAGCAAGGAAAAAATAGCCAAGATGGTTGTAGAGTTAAAAGATGCCGCTGACCGTTATCAGCTTCTTGAAGAAGAAAACCGGGCAAAGGTGACGGGCCTGGAGAAAGCCCAGGTGGCTGCCAAGGAAGCCCGCTCCAAAATTAGAGCGACGAAGGAGGAGCTGAATCAAGCTGAAGATATCGTGTCTGGGAAGCCCTTCTTGTTGCGGACTAAGTTCGGAGATCCGAAGTATGCTCCTCTGGACCGGCTATGGAGTTCTACGGACGCGTACATGGATTTGGCTGCAAGTGTTGCTGATGCGGCCGAGTACTTCAAGGATCAGAAAGGTCCCGAAGTGGAAAAGCTGTTCTGGTGACAGTTTCACGCTCCAGTACATCCGCTGCTGTTGAATGATCGATTGACCGAGTGGGCCGAGCTCCATAGGTTGTCCGGACTTGCCATGAGGTCCGTTGTGGATCACCTGTGGCTGGGAGGGCCAAGGCCGAATAGCTACTTTAGCTTAATGCAACAGTTCCTTGGTGTTGTGCCGCGCATCGATGCTGTAAAGAGATCGACGTGCATAGAGGGTGCGCGGATGGCCTTTGACCATGTTGAGACATACTGGGCGGAGATGGAGGCCACCACTATTGCGACAGAGGGTTCGGCCATAGGCCAAGTGGCTGCCGAGCACTACTTTGAAGAAGTTCTTGAAGGCGCTCGTTCGATAGAGGCTCAGTGCTCAAAGAATGTTATGTTCAAGTGACATGTATTCCCATTGTAAAAACAATGTTTTATTTAATTATCAAGGCTGTATTTATACTGTTGCCCGAAAGTACTATGGTGCCTCCTGTACGGCCGTTTATGTATATATGTGTATAACCTGAAAGTTTGCAGTCGTCGGCTTCCGCCCCCACGCATATAATGCGGGGGTCTACGCAAAAGATGCATATCCATACTGGATCCAACGTCTTGGTCCGTTAAGGAGGTGATAGCGTAGCGAACGAGGCAATCAGACTATATTGCTTTAACACTTTCACTTAGCCATAGGAGTTTGACATTGGGGCTACTATATAGCCCCTGGTACTTCTGCGCTCGTCCGAATACGGGGCGCATATGTACATGACCGGGAAACGGCCCTTCGTTAATGCCGAGGAATCCCGAAGATTCCAATAAGTCATCGAGTGGTTGACCAGTCTCTTGCTATATCACGACAGTCAGTTTTCGGCTTTCTCTACTGAGGTGCTCATCCGGATGAACCAGGGCACAATCGTAGTAGTTCTCCCAGTGCTACCTTAGGCGATATAACGGAACGTAAGGTACCAAAACGTGGGAGCCGGGCAAACCCAACGTTTAACCAAAGACATGATTCGGAGCTGATGCATATAGGGCCAAACTCGCGACGCCGAACACTCCCTAAGGTGTTCGGTCTTTATAACATATATCGGGCCAAACAATGCCCTTAATAAGAAACCCATTTGTCCAGGTACATGCAAAATCCTGGCGTGGCGACATGCCAATAACGCCGGCATCCTTCTCGGTTGTGTGGAGTATCCGGAGGATGTGAGCAACAAGAGATAGTAAAAAAGGTTTACGCAGGGTCTTAATCTAAAAAGAAACCTTTGGGCGGGTCCCTGCACATCTGCGCCTGTGTCTCTGTTGTGCCATGTCCTGGACGGGTGTAGCACGTTTGTCATCTGCAAAAGGAAAGAACTTAGGTAAAAGTTGCCGTTCCAAAATGAATAATTGGTTATTGTCAATGAACTATCAAAATTCAAGAGAAGCCTAGTTGAGCCGGGCTGGCCCTAATTACATGCGGGAAGCCCCTGGTATTGTTTTATGAGGGTTCGAAAACCAATCTCATGTATATATGATGGAACGCCGGATTCGTCTTACCGTGTCCGTGGTCTTGACGACCTGCCATTTTTTCTGGTTGGTGAGGCCGTCTAGTTCGCGGCTATTAGAGCCGCCGCGTCCTCTTCCGATCGTAAAAAACGTTCGGTATTTCCGCTAACTGTGACGATGCCACGTGGACCGGGCATCTTGAGCTTGAGAAAAGCATAATGCGGTATTGCGTTAAAACGAGCGAAAGCCGCCCTTCCGAGTAGTGCTTGATAATCACTTCAGAATGGAGCGATGTGAAAAGTTAACGTTTCGCTTCGGAAGTTATCGGGAGAACCGAATACCACCTCTAGTGGTAGAGAGCCCGTGCAGCGGGCCTCTTGGCCTGGTATTACTCCCTTGAAGGTAGTATTAATGTGGCTTATTTGTGTCGGGTCTATCCCCATTTTGCGGACTGTGTCCTGATATATCAAATTTAGATCACTGCCGCCGTCCATGAGGACTCTTGTGAAATGGTACCCATTATATTGGGTCTAACACCAAGGCCGTCAGTCCTTTGCGCTGGATATTTGTATCATGATCCCTACGTTCAAAAGTGATCGGGCAGGCCACCCAGGGGTTGAACCTAGGGGTGACGGGCTCTATGGCGCGTGTGTGCCGGAGTGCATGATTGCTTCTCCTCTTTGCCACATGGATCACGTTTACTGTTTTAACCTCTGGTGGGAACCTTTTCTGTCCTCTGGCGTTTTGCTGGCGAGGTTCATCCTCATCTTCGCTTGGTGTCTCTTCCCCTTTGTGTTCGGCGTTTAGCTTACCGGCCTGCTTGAAGACCCAGCATTCTCGGTGGGTATGATTTGCAGGTTTGTCTGGGGTGCCGTGAATCTGACAGAGTTTGTCAATATTTTTTTTAGGCCAGATTGTCCTTCTCTACTGCCTTTGAAAGGCTTTTTCCACTGACCTGGTCGGGTGCCCCTGAATCCGGCGTTTACCGCCGTGTCATCTGGGCTACCTTCTTTATTTCGACGCTTGTTTTTGTTGCGTCGTGGTTTACCATTGCCATCCTTGACTTCGGATGTGCTTGGGTCGCTGGTGGTGCTACGGGCCAACCAGCTGTCCTCGCCCGCACAAAAGCGGGTCATGAGGCTTGTTAGGGCTGCCATTGTTCTCAGGTTTTCTTGACCGAGGTGTCTGGCGAGCCATTCGTCTCGGACGCTGTGTTTGAAAGCTGCTAAGGCTTCGACGGCCGGACAGTCGACGATTTGGTTCTTCTTGGTGAGGAACCTGTTCCAAAGCTTTTGGGTGGACTCTCCGGACTGTTGGATTATATGACTTAAATCGTCTGCATCCGGAGGTCGGACATAAGTCCCTTGAAAATTGGCCCGAAAAGCGTCCTTGAGCTCCTCCAAACTTCCAATTGAGTTTTTGGGGAGGCTTTTCAGCCAGTGCCGAGCTGGCCCTTTAAGCTTGAGGGGCAAGTATTTAATGGCATGGAGATCGTCTCCACGAGCCATATGAATATGGAGGATGAAGTCCTCTATCCAGACTCCAGGGTCTGTGGTTCCGTCGTACGCCTCTATGTTCACCGGTTTGAATCCCTCTGGGAATTCGTGATCCAACACCTCATCAGTGAAACATAATGGGTGTGTGGCACCCCTGTATTGGGATGCGCCATGGTGTTCGGACGGTTGTAGTATTCGGTGTTGGTTGTGTACTATAGCGTGCTTCCTAGATCCGTAGATGGATCTGGTGGCGCCGGATTTTTGGCGCAAGTTCTCACGTAGATCGTGTGTTGACTTGTGCGTGACCTTGTTAGCCGCTCTATCGCGTTCACAGGGTGGTGGATCCGGCCGGTTGGCCGTATCACTTTTGGCTGTGTGGGCTCTAAGGCCTCATCGTCGAATTCCGGTAATAGCTTGCGCTTTGGATAGCTATTTTTATGGTAGCTTCCACCATACTTTGTTACTTTGTTCCAACTGCTATTGAGCGTATCTTGTGTGACCTTGAGCCTTTGCTTCTGTTTCTTCAGGCTCCTCGTTGTGGCAATAAGCCTTCTGCGGAGGTTCTCTTGCTCCATGTGTGTTTCCAGGATGATGCGTGCATCTTCATCCGGACTGTTTTCTTCCCTGGACGGGGATTGATGAGGCTTATCTTTGGCATCATCGTGCTTGGACGTCGGATCCGTACTATGTTTGCAATTCGCATCTTGATCATGCTCTGCCAACGGGGTGGTGCAGTCATCGTTTCTTCTAGAGTCGACTGGACTATTATTTTCTCTTCCGCTGTTATCGATGTTTTTGCTATGGCGGGACTTAGAGCGGCGCCGCTGACGTCGGCGCCGGGGTTGCTTGGAGGGGGCTGATAACCCACAAGTATAGGGGATCGCAACAGTTTTCGAGGGTAAAGTATTCAACCCAAATTTATTGATTCGACACAAGGGGAGCCAAAGAATACTCTCGAGTATTAGCAGCTGAGTTATCAATTCAACCACACCTGGAAACTTAGTATCTGCAGCAAAGTTTTTAGTAGCAAAGTAATATGATAATAGTGATAACGGTAGCAAAATGTAACAGTAGTAAAAGTAATGTTTTTGGTATTTTGTAGTGATGATAGCAATAGCAACGGAAAAGTAAATAAGCAAAGAACAATATATGGAAAGCTCGTAGGCAATGGATCAGTGATGGAGAATTATGCCGGATGCGGTTCATCATGTAACAGTCATAACCTAGGGTGACACAGAACTAGCTCCAGTTCATTGATATAATGTAGGCATGTATTCCGAACATAGTCATACGTGCTTATGGAAAAGAACTTGCATGACATCTTTTGTCCTACCCTCCCGTGGCAGCGGGGTCCTTACAGAAGCTAAGGGACATTAAGGCCTCCTTTTAATAGGGAACTGGTACAAAGCATTAACACATAGTGAATACAGGAACTCCTCAAACTACGGTCATCACCGGTAAGTATCCCGATTATTGTCACTTCGGGGTTAACGGATCATAACACATAATAGGTGACTATAGACTTGCAAGAGACGATCAAGAACACTCATATATTGATGAAAACATAATAGGTTCAGATCTGAAATCATGGCACTCGGGCCCTAGTGACAAGCATTAAGCATAGCAAAGTCATAGCAACATCAATCTCAGAACATAGTGGACACTAGGGATCAAACCCTAACAAAACTAACTCGATTACATGATAGATCCCATCCAACCCATCACCGTCCAGCAAACCTACGATGGAATTACTCACGCACGGCGGTGAGCATCATGAAATTGGTGATGGAGGATGGTTGATGATGACGATGGGGACGGATTCCCCTCTCCGGAGCCCCGGACGGACTCCAGATCAGCCCTCCTGAGAGGTTTTAGGGCTTGGCGGCGGCTCGTATCGTATAACGTGATGATTTCTTCTCTCTGATTTTTTTCTCATCGAAACTTAATATATGGAGGTGGAGTTGGAGTCGGAGACGCAACAGGGGGCCCACGAGGTAGGGGGCGCGCCCTAGGGGGGCATACGCGCCCCCCACCCTCGTGGCAAGGTGGTGGGCCCCCTGGCCTCCATCTTTTGCAGGTATTTTTCTTATTTTCTGAAAAGTAGCTCCGTGAAGGTTCAGGTCATTCCGAGAACGTTTGCTCCTGCACATAAATAACACCATGGTAATTTTGCTGAAAACAGCGTCAGTCCGGGTTAGTTCCATTAAAATCATGCAAGTTAGAGTCCAAAACATGCGCAAAAGTGTTTGGAAAAGTAGATACGTTGGAGACGTATCAACTCCCCCAAGCTTAAACCTTTGCTTGTCCTCAAGCAATTCAGTTGACAAACTGAAAGTGATAAAGAAAAACTTTTCCAAACTCTGTTTGCTCTTGTTGTTGTAAATATGTAAAGCCAACATTCAAGTTTTCAGAAAAGATTATAACTAACCACATTCACAATAACGCATAGGTCTCAAGTTTACTCGTATCAATAACATAATCAACTAGCGAGCCATAATAATAAATCTCGGATGACAACACTTTCTCAAAACAATCATAATATGATATAACAGGATGGTATCTCGCTAGCCCTTTCTGAGACCGCAAAACATAAATGCAGAGCACGTTTAAAGACCAAGGACTGACTAGACATTGTAATTCATGGTAAAAGAGATCCAGTCAAGTCATACTCAATGTAAACTAACAATAATGAATGCAAATGATAGCGGTGCTCTCCAACGGGTGCTTTTTAATAAGAGGATGATGACTCAACATAAAAGTAAATAGATAGGCCCTTCGCAGAGGGAAGCAGGGATTTGTAGAGGTGCCAGAGCTCGGCTTTGAAATAGAGGTGAATAAAATTTTGAGCGGTATACTTTCATTGTCAACATAACAACCAAGAAATGGGAATATCTTCCATGCTACACACATTATAGGTGGTTTCCGAATAGAATGGTAAAGTTTATACTCCCCCTTCCACCAACAAGCATCAATCCATGGCTTGCTCGAAACAACGAGTGCCTCCAACTAACAAGAGTCCCAGGGGGAGTTTTGTTTGTAATTATTTTGATTTAGTTTGCATAAAGCATGGGACTGGGCATCCCGGTGACCAGCCATTTATCTCGTGAGTGAGGAGCGGAGTCCACTCCTCTTGAGAATAACCCATCTAACATGGAAGATACAGACAGCCCTAGTTGACACATGAGCTACTCGAGCATACAAAACAGGATATTTATTTGAAGGTTTAGAGTTTGGCACATACAAATTTACTTGGAACGGCATGTAGATACCGTATATAGGTAGGTATAGTGGACTCATGTGGAATAACTTTGGGGTTTAAGGAGTTTGGATGCACAAGCAGTATTCCTGCTTAGTACAAGTGAAGGCTAGCAAAAGTCTGGGAAGCGACCAGCTAGAGAGCGACAACAGTCATGAACATGCATTAAAATTAATCAACACCGAATGCAAGCATGAGTAGGATATAATCCATCATGAACATAAATATCGTGAAGGCTATGTTGATTTTGTTTCAACTACATGCGTGAACATGTGCCAAGTCAAGTCACTTAAGTCACCCAGAGGAGGATACCACCCTATCATACCACATCATAACTATCTCAATGGCATGTTGGCACGCAAGGTAAACCATTATTACTCATAGCTAATCAAGCATGGCACAAGAAACTATGATCTCTAGTTGTCATTGCAAACATGTTTATTCATAATAGGCTGAATCAGGAATGATGGACTAATCATATTTACAAAAACAAAAGAGGTCGAGTTCATACCAGATTTTCTCATCTCAATCAGTCCATCATATATCATCATAATTGCCTTTCACTTCCACGACCGAATAGTGTGAATAATAATAACAGTGCACGTGCATTGGACTAAGATGGAATCTGCAAGTATTCAATAAACAGGAGAAGACAAGGCAATATGGGCTCTTTTGTCAGATCAACAATAATGCATATAAGATCCACTTCAACAATTTAATCATGGTCTTCTCATATCGACCCCCAAAGAAAAGAAAAGAAATAAAACTATTTACATGGGAAAGCTCCCAACAAGCAAAAGAAGAACAATAAATCTTTTGGGGTTTTCTTTTTAATTACTACTGCAAGCATGGAAATTAAAACTAGCTAGAAGCCACAACTAATTTTTTGGTTTTTCTTAAGGTTTATTAAACACACAAGAAGAAAGCATAAAAAGGAAAATAAACTAGCATGGATGATACAATGAAAAAGTATGAGCACCGACATCTAGCAATGAGTGTGTGAACATAAATGTAATGTCGGTGAGAAATACGTACTCCCCCAAGCTTAGGATTTTGGCCTAAGTTGGTCTATGGCCTCGGCTGCCCTGGCGGATATCCATAATAGTAGTTGGGGTCTTACTATGATGCAAGGCTATCGCCTGCTGAGCTGCAGCGTGGCGACAAGCGGCCTCCTCTCTCATCTCGTACTCATCTGCCTCCTCTTTGGTAATAGTATATCTTCCCCTTGCCTGATAATCAAAGAAGGCAGGAGCAGGAAGAGTAATACGGACAGCACGACGTCTGTCGAAGATTAGTCGATACTGGAGAGGTGATTCATTCCTCTCAACAAACCGGTGGTGAACCATAGCAGTAAAATCTAGATAATCAGGTGGTAATTCAATATCATCTTCGCATATGTCTATACCAAGAAAATTAGCTATGTGGGCTGCATAAATTCATCCAAAGAAATCTCCATTATATCTGTTAAGGTGCAACCTACGTGCAACAATGGCTCCCAAATTATAAGATTGGTCTCCTAACACAGCACTCCTAAGAATACCGAGGTCGGGGACACACATGTGACATGCCTCATCCTTACCATTGATGCATCTACCTATGAAGAGAGCAAAATAATGTATAGCAGGAAAGTGAATGCTCCCTATGGTAGCTTGTGTAATATCTCTAGATTCTCCCACGGTTATGCTAGCAAGAAAATCTCTAAATTCAGATTTGCGATGATCCTTTATACTAACCCATTGTGGAAGTTTGCATGCAGTGGTGAAATCCTCTAAGTCCATAGTGTTAGATTTATCATAAAGATCAAACAGGATAGTTGGAGAATTACGTGAAGTTGAAAATTCAAACCTCCTCACAAAGGTACTGGTGAGGTTGTGATACTGGCTGCACTTCTCTTCCTCGAAGCTCACGAGATCAGCGTTACGCAAATATGCGTTGAATTCTTATTTAATTCCTGCTCGATCCATAAAGTTCTCATAAGGCCATTCACAAGGACGCACTGGAGCGTTTCTTGGTGGCTCTTCATCAGCATCACGCATTACAAGCCTGGGTCCTTGCTTCCTTGGGGAACCACCTTGGAACATTTTCCTAAGCATATCTCTTCCTCTGAAAAATTCTGAATTTTTTTAGTAGCTTCAAAATAAAAGTAGACCAAACTCAATAATATTGATAGCAACTACTCCTACAAGTGCCTAGGGCCTATATCATGCATCAAGACTACTTTTGACCATATAAATTTGACATGCAAGCTCAAGAACAGGGTCACCTAAGCAGCAAAAATTTGCAATGAATAAAGCACTAGAACAAAAACTAATTGGACCAATGGAGGAGTCACATACCAAAGAACGATCTCCCCAAGCAGTTTTGTGAGAGGTACTTTGAGCAAGGAGATCGAAAATGGCAGCAAGATGAGCTAGAACTCGGGTTTGAGCTGGATATTTGTGTTTGGGGAGGAAGAAGGAGTGTGTGGGTGAAAGGATAAGTGGAGGAGGGCCACCATGGGCCCATGAGGTAGGGGGCGCGCCCAGGGGGGTAGGGCGCGCCCTCCACCCTCGTGGGCAGGTGGTTGACCCCCCTGCTGTGTTCTCAGTGCCAAATATTCTCAAATATTCTAGAAAAAACATATTTAAATTTCAGGGCATTTGGAGAACTTTTATTTTTGAGGTATTTTTATATTGCATGCATAATCAGATAACAGACAGAAAAATATTTATTTTAATTTTATTTAATATAAATAACAGAAAGTAAAAGTGGGGTACAAAGGGTTGTGCCTTCTAGTTTCATCCATCTCATGCTCATCAAAAGGAATCCACTAACAAGGTTGATCAAGTCTTGTTAACGAACTCATTCCGAATAACATGGAACCGAAGAAATTTCAAATAACACTATGTTACCTCAACGGGGATATGCACATCCCCAATAATAAGAATACCCTATTTCTTCTTGACAGTAGGAAAAGGAAATTCAAAACCTCCAAATATAATCGATGGAATTTTTCCAATAGAGTTGATACTATGAACTTGAGGTTGTTTCCCCGGAAAGTGTACCGTATGCTCATTACCATTAACATGAAAAGTCTTTAGTGCAATCAATAACAGCCCCTGTAGTATTCAAAAAGGGTCTTCCAAGAATAATAGACATACTATCATCCTCAGGAATATCAAGAATAACAAAGTCCGAGAAAATAGTAACGTTTGCAACTACAACAGGTACATCCTCACAAATACTGACAGGTATAGCAGTTGATTTATCAGCCATTTGCAAAGATATTTCAGTAGGTGTCAACTTATTCAAATCAAGTCTACGATATAAAGAGAGAGGCATAACACTAACACCGGCTCCAAGATCACATAAGGCAGTTTTAACATAGTTTCTTTTAATGGAGCATGGTATAGTTGGTACACCGGGATCTCGAAGTTTCTTTGGTATTCCACCCTTAAAAGTATAATTAGAAAGCATGGTGGAAATTTCAGCTTCCGGTATCTTTCTTTTATTTGTAAAAATATTTTTCATGTACTTAGCATAAGGATTGGTTTTGAGCATATGAGTTAATCGCATACGCAAAAAGATAGGTCTAATCATTTCAGCAAAGCGCTCAAAATCCTCATCATCCTTTTTCTTGGATGGTTTGGGAGGAAAGGGCATGGGTTTCTGAACCCAAGGATCTCTTCCTTTACCATGTTTCCTAGCAATAAAGTCTTTCTTATCATAACGTTGATTCTTCGATTGTGGGTTATCAAGATCAACAGCAGGTTCAATTTCTATATCATTATCATTACTAGGTTGAGCATCATTATGAAAATTATCATTAACACTAGTTTCAGGTTCATTACCAGATTGTGTTTCATCATGAGAAATAGAAATATCATTAGGATTCTCAGGTGTTTCAACAATAGGATCACTAGAAGCATGCAAAGTCCTATCATTTTTCTTTTTCTTCCTTTTAGAAGGACTAGGTGCATCTATATTATTTCTCTGAGAATCTTGCTCAATTCTCTTAGGGTGGCCTTCAGGATACAAAGGGTCCTAAGTCATTCTACCAGTTCTAGTAGCCACTCTAACAGCATAATCATTATCGTTACTATTCAATTCATTGAGCAAATCATTTTGAGCTTCAAGTACTTGTTCTACTTGAGTGGTAACCATAGAAGCATGTTTACTAATAAGTTTAAGTTCACCTTTGACATTAGCCATATAATCACCCAAGTGTTCAAGCATATTTGAATTGTATTTCAGTTGTCTACCAAAATAAGCATTAAAATCTTCTTGCTTAGCCATAAATTTATCAAACTCATCTAAGCATGGGCTAGCAAACTTAGTAAATGGAATTTCAGCTTTATCATATCTATAGAGAGAATTTACCTTCACTACCTGTGTCGGGTTATCAAGACCATGAGTTTCTTCAATAGGAAAAGGATTTGGATTATATGTTTCTTCAACAGGCGGTAAATTAAGACCATGTATTTCTTCAATAGGAGGTAAATTCTTAACATATTCAGCTTTAATACCTTTTTCTTTCATAGATTTCTTTGCCTCTTGCATATCTTCAGGACTGAGAAATAGAATACCCCTCTTCTTCGGAGTTGGCTTAGGAATAGGCTCAGGAATTGGCTCCGGAGGTGTCTAATTATTTTCATTTGTCAACATATTGTTCAATACAATTTCAGCTTCATCCGGTGTTCTTTCCCTGAAAACAGAACCAGCACAACTATCTAGGTAATCTCTGGAGGCATCGGTTAGTCCATTATAAAAGATATAAAGTATTTCATTTTTCTTAAGAGGATGATCAGGCAAAGCATTAAGTAATTGGAGAAGCCTCCCCCAAGCTTGTGAGAGACTCTCTTCTTCAATTTGCACAAAATTATATATATATATATATCCCTTAAAGCAGCTTGTTTCTTATGAGCATGGAAATATTTAGCAGAGAAGTAATAAATCATATCCTGGGGACTACGCACACAACCAGGTTCAAGACAATTAAACCATATCTTAGCATCACCCTTTAATGAGAATGGAAATATTTTAAGGATGTAAAAGTAGCGAGTTCTGTCATCTTTAGTGAACAGGGTGGCTATATCATTCAATTTAGTAAGATGTGCCACAACACTTTCCGATTCATAGCCATGAAAAGGATCAGATTCAACCAAAGTAATTATATCAGGATCAACAGAGAATTCATAATCCTTATCAGTAACACAGATAGGTGAAGTAGCAAAAGCAGGGTCAGGTTTCATTCTAGCACTTAGAGATTGCTTACTCCATTTAGATAATAACCTTTTTAGTTCATTTATATTTTTGCAAGCTAAGATAGCAAAAGAAGCTTCTTTATCAAAAACATAACCCTTAGGAATAACAAGTGATTCTTCATCATCACTTTCATCAGTATCATTAGATTCAATATTTTCAATTTCTCTAGCCCTAGCAATTTGTTCATCAAGAAAATCACTAAGTGGCACAGTAGTATCAGGCATAGAGGTAGTTTCATCATAAGTATCATGCATAGCAGAAGTGGCATCATCAATAACATGCGACACATAAGAACGAATAGCAGAAGCAGGTGTAGATGTCGCAAACTTACTCATAACAGAAGGTGAATCAAGTGCAGAGCTAGATGGCAGTTCCTTATCTCCCCTCATAGTTGAGGGATAGATCTTGGTTTTTGGATCTCTTAAGTTCTTAATAATGATAAGCAGATTTATATCCCAAGTGACTCAAATAATAGAGCTATGCTCCCTGGCAACGACGCTAGAAAATAGTCTTGATAACCCACAAGTATAGGGGATCGCAACAATTTTCGAGGGTAAAGTATTCAACCCAAATTTATTGATTCGACACAAGGGGAGCCAAAGAATACGCTCGAGTATTAGCAGCTGAGTTGTCAATTCAACCACACTTGGAAACATAGTATCTGTAGCAAAGTGTTTAGTAGCAAAGTAATATGATAGTAGTGATAACGATAGAAAAGGTAATAGTAGTAAAAGTAATGTTTTTGGTATTTTGTAGTGATGATAGCAATAGCAACGGAAAAGTAAATAAGCGAAAAACAATATATGGAAAGCTCGTAGGCAATGGATCAGTGATGGAGAATTATGCCGGATGCGGTTCATCATGTAACAATGATAACCTAGGGTGACACAGAACTAGCTCCAGTTCATTGATATAATGTAGGCATGTATTCTGAACATAGTCATACGTGCTTATGGAAAAGAACTTGCATGACATCTTTTGTCCTGCCCTCCCGTGGCAGCGGGGTCCTTACGGAAACTAAGGGATATTAAGGCCTCCTTTTAATAGAGAACCGGAACAAAGCATTAACACATAGTGAATACATGAACTCCTCAAACTACGGTCATCACCGGTAATTATCCCGATTATTGTCACTTCGGGGTTGACGGATCATAACACATAATAGGTGACTATAGACTTGCAAGATAGGATCAATAACACTCATATATTGATGAAAACATAATAGGTTCAGATCTTAAATCATGGCACTCGGGCCCTAGTGACAAGCATTAGGCATAGCAAAGTCATAGCAACATCAATCTCAGAACATAGTGGACACTAGGGATCAAACCCTAACAAAACTAACTCGATTACATGATAGATCCCATCCAACCCATCACCGTCCAGCAAGCCTACGATGGAATTACTCACGCAGGACAGTGAGCATCATGAAATTGGTGATGTAGGATGGTTGATGATGACGATGGCGATGGATTCCCCTCTTTGGAGCCCCGAACGGACTCCAGATCAGCACTCCCGAGAGGTTTTAGGGCTTGGTGGAGGCTCCGTATCGTAAAACGTGGTGATTTCTTCTCTCTATTTTTTTCTCATCGAAACTCAATATATGGAGGTGGAGTTGGAGTCGGAGACGCAACAGGGGGCCCATGAGGTAGGGGGGCGCGTCCCCACCCTCGTGGCAAGGTGGTGGGCCCCCTGGCCTCCATCTTTTGCAGGCATTTTTCTTATTTTTTGAAAAGTAGCTCCGTGAAGTTTCAGGTCATTCCGAGAACGTTTGCTCCTGCACATAAATACCACCATGGTAATTCTGCTGAAAACAGCGTCAGTCCGGGTTAGTTCCATTCAAATCATGCAAGTTAGAGTCCAAAACAAGGGCAAAAGTGTTCCGAAAAGTAGATACGTTGGAGACGTATCAGGGGCATCCTCCACTGTCTCTTCGCCATTGCCCTCTCTGGGTGCATCCACCATGTATATGTCATGTGATGAAGTAGCGGTCCAGCGCCCTGTGGGCGGTGGTTCCAGTTCGTCTCCTGCATCGTCGTCCATACCATCGATGTCTTCGGGGTCGAAGTCGAGCATGTCGGTTAAATCATCGACAGTGGCTACTAAGTGGGTGGTGGGTGGGCAGCGAATTTCTTCGTCGTCCGCATCCCATTCTAGCCGAACATAGTTCGGCCAAGGTTCTCCTGACAAGGAGAGAGACCTTAATGAATTTAGCACATCTCCAAAAGGTGAGTGCTGAAAGATATCCGCGGAGGTGAACTCCATGATCGGTGCCCCGTCAGATTCGACAGGCACGGATGTAGGCGGCTCGGAGTCCATGGCCGGGGATAAATCTAGTGGTTCGGGAACATGGTTCTTGTAAGGGGTGAAGTCAGTATCCGGCTCTATCGCCACTGAGAGTGCGGCCTCCATGGCGGGGTCCATCCCTCCGCTCTCGGATGGCGTGACTTGGTCTAGATTGATGGACGGAGTAGCTGCGGATGCGATTTCCCGAACACTGTCCGACGGCAGAGTTACGTCTTGCTCGTCGCGACTGTGCGGCGCGTCCGGCATGGGCTCGAATCCGTCAAAGATCAAGTCTCCGCAGATATCGGCCGTGTAGTTCAAGTTTCCAAATCTGACCTGATGGCCAGGGGCGTAGCTTACGATCTGCTCCAGATGGCGAAGCAAATTGGCTTTCAGTGTGAAGCCGCCGAATACAAAGATCTGTCAGGGGAGGAAAGCCTCACCCTGGATCGCATCGCTAGCGATGATCGAAGAAGCCAGCAATCTTTATGGTGACGACACAGTGGAACTCTCAATGAAAGCACCAATGTCGGTGTCAAAACCAGCGAATCTCGGGTAGGGTCCCGAACTGTGTGTCTAAGACGGATGGTAATAGGAGGCAGGGGACACGCACTAGTAGAAAACAACCCATTTGTCCCGGTTGGTAAGGGCCTTTTGTCCCGGTTCCTGAACCGGGACTAAAGGTTCGTTACTAATGCCCTGTCCCTTTAGTCCCAGTTCAGTCCAGAACCGGGACAGATGGGCCTCCACGTGGCCTATGCGCCGAGCCCAGGCAGGAGGGCCTTTGGTCCCGGTTGGTGGCACCAACCGGGACCAATAGGCATCACGCGTCAGCATTTTTGTGGCTGGGTTTTTTGTTTTTTTAAGGGGGGGGGGGGGATTGGGGGTTTTGGGGAGTTAATTTAGGTGTTTCATATATTGTGTTAGCTAGCTAAGTAATAGAGAGAAGTGTCCTCTCTTATGTCCGTGCTTGGTCCACGCTATGTACTATACATACGTATAGAGAGGACTAGACACGCTAGCTAGCTAGTAAGCAAACGAAGGAAACAGAAGATCATCATGAACATATATGCATACAGAGAGAAGTGATATTGACCACCTCTCCTTCTCCGAGAGATTGGTCGAACAACAAGTTCTTGTATATCTATCCGACACTACCGGCTACATATATACAATAATTATCTCTTACAAATATAATCTCCTAACATACGGACTCATGGTCCACATAGTATTCTCCGTCTTCAGCGATCACGTGGTCAAGAAAGAATGCCGCCAATTCCTCTTGAATTGCTCGCATGCGATCTGGTGCTAGGAGTTCATCCCACATCCGAAACATCTATTTTGAAGAAGAGGGTCAATACATATATATATATATGAATGAATGAAACTAAACACGAATGATGGTAATAAAATAAAATTATGAATATTGTTATTTACACACTTCATATTGTTCGTCAGAGTAGCCCCACTCACAGGTCGTGTGGCGGATGGACTCGCAAACGTAGTATCCACAGAAATCATTCCCTTGTTCCTGCCACAACCACTTTACAAGAAATAGAGGTCAATCAAACTGATAAGCAAGAATGCCAAATGGTATTGATGAAACTAGCGCTTGAATCACTAGGAGATGCACGGAACATGCTACTATAGTACTTACTTTTGGGGGTCTAAATTCCAGCTTCTTCGGCAGTCCCGGAGCTTTTTTGGTGAATTTTCTCCAAACCCTACCAGACAAAGAAAACAATTACTTGATATCAGAAATGAACAAAGTTGCTGATATGGTGGATAATGATTGATTTAACTTACTTCTCGAGCATTTGAGTCATGTCCGCATACTCCTGGGGATCTTTTCGTTTCATGTCTAAGACAGTTACTACTCCCTGATCAAACTTAATCTCTAGGAGAATATAGTGGAACCTGCACACGCATACATAACTCATCAATTACATTACTATCATCTTGACGAATATATAAGGGAAACCGAATATGCACAAGACAGTAACACTCACTTGAAGTTGTAAGGAAAGAGTATTATATCTTTGTTTTCATTTATTACCAACGATCGTAGCAAGTTGGCCTCAGTATCTTCGGCATGAAATTTAACGTCAGTTGCATCTATGAGATTTGTGTTAATGAACCCAATATCACCGACTTGTCTTTTCTTCAATTCGACGATCTTCAATCTGCATAATATAGTGAGGATAATTATAAATACATGCAATGAAAGAGCTGAGCTATATAGAGAGACTTAATGACAGAAGTAGTACTACTTACAGACAGTAGCAGGTGACTGTTGCTTTATCGAGGGCCAATTGATTGAAAATTTGAAAGAACTCCTCAAATGGAACAGGCGTCAGTTCAATTCCAATGAGGTCATGCTCCTTTTTAACTCTCACATACAAAGTATTCCTCCCGCCAGACTCTCTGCAGGTTTTCATGTACCAATCATGCAATCTTCGCATCATCGTTGTTAGAGATCTTTCATCTTTGGCGAGAGGCTTCCCGTACTCGTATCTATCTATCTACACCTCCAAGAAATCATAATGTACATCGTCGGGCAGGTAATCTGCAAGATTGCTATAACCAGGCACCATCCTCGGATAATTAGCGACGATGTCGCTAGGCACCTTGAGCGGGGGGCACGATTGCTTTGCTTGTTCGCCGAGCTGGGCAATTTGTTTCCCAGCTCATCGTTCTTTCATCCTTTGATCACTGGCAGTACTTCCCGACCGCTCCGCTTCGGCAAATGTCTTTCCAATAATGCGCTCATAGTTGCCTTTCGGCGGAGACTTGGGTGGTTTTGTCAGGGCAGCCAGAGTGCGCTTTGCTTTCACTGGATCTACCTTCTCCTCCGGAGGTGGATTTCTCTTTGCTTTCAACCCTTGGAACCAGTCCTTCACTTCGGTTCGCGCGATCTTCACGTTCTCCTTCGGGGTCATCTCGTATGGTAACTTCTATGGAGTCTTTAGAGAAGGGCCGAATCTGTGTGTCCTCCCGCCTCTGGCTGTACTGCTAGACGTCGCAGATCAGACGAAGCGCTTGTCTTCTTACGAGGCGGAGGAGAAGGACTACGACGCACCGGAGCAGCCAGAGCGGCGGTGGGTCTCTTCCGTCCTTGCTGACGAGGCGGAGAAGGAGGAGGCTGGCTGGTCGGGCGCGCCGGCGCGGGTGGAGAAGGAGGCGGAGTGCCGCCACGCGCTGGAGAAGGAGCCCGAGTGCCCTGATCGTCACTCGCCGGAGGAGGAGGCGGAGTGCCATGACTCGCCGGAGGAGGAGGAGGAGGCGGAGGCGTACAGTTCGGAAGGTTGATGAGCTCCTTCCGCCATAGGCATGGAGTCTTCAGAGCAGAACCCAGCCGAGTCTCCCCTTCACCGGTAGGGTGGTCAAGCTGGAGGTCTTCAAATCCCTCCGTTATTTCATCCACCATCACCCTAGCATATCTTTCTGGAATCGGCCGGCAGTGAAAAGTTGCGCCGGGTTCAGTAGGAAAAACAGAGCCAACAGCCGCCTTGACCTTCACATTAATCCATTGCGTCATAAGGTGGCAATTTTGAGACTCCGTGATAGCATCCACGGGATAGCTGGCAGGAGCCGTCAAGACATGCTCCGGCTGAAGCACCTCGGTGGAAGCCATGCTGCTTCTCCGCTGAGATGGCGGGTAGCTTCGGGGGAAGCTTCGGCAGTTCGTTTGCTGCGATTTGCTTCTCGTTCCTCTATCGCTTGTACCCTTGCGTGCAGCGCCTGCAGTTAGGTCTGCTGCACTTTCTTCCTCCTCTCCTGGCATTTGTAACTGCCTGCGTCCGGAAACCCAGCCTTCCACAGAATGGAGCCTGGTGTGCCTCGTGTCCGTCCACGGTGCTCAGGATTCCCGAGGGCCATTGTGAGCTCGTCGTTCTCTTTATCTGGAACGAACGTCCCTTGCTGCGCTGCTTCGATATAGTGCTGAAGCCTCTTGACTGGTATTTCCAATTGCTCGTCCGTCCAAATGCACTTCGCTAATACAGGGTCCAAGGTTCCGCCAGCCGCGAAGAACCAAGTCCGGCAACGGTCTGGCCAGTTAATTGTCTCTGGTTCGATCCCTTTATCAACCAGATCGTTCTCAGCCTTGGCCCACTTAGGCCGGGCTACGAGGTAGCCACGTGACCCCATGCGATGGTGATGCTTCTTCTTCGCAGCATTTTGCTTGTTTGTCACCGACATCTTCTTACTCTTTTCCAATGTCTTATGGACCACAAATGCGGGCCAGTGATCTCTGATCTTCTCATATCTGCCCTTGAATTCTGGTGTCTCTTTTTTCTCGACAAACCTATTCAGCTCTTTCTTCCACCTCCTGAATAGGTCTGCCATCCACTTAAGAGCAAAAGACTTGATTAATTGCTCTTTAACTGGCTTCTCCGGATCATCCTCTGGCGGTAGGGTGAAATTTGACTTCAGCTCAGTCCAAAGATCATTTTTCTGCATATCATTGACATAAGACACCTCAGGGTCTTCTGTAGCCTGCTTTAACCATTGCTGGATGCTGATCGGGATCTTGTCCCTAACCAGAACCTCGCATTGAGCAACAAATGTGTTCTTTGTCCGGATGGGTTCAACCAGTTGGCCGTCGGGCGCAATTGCTATGATCTCGGACCTTTCATCCGAGCTCAACTTTTTCTTCGGACCTTGTCTCTTTACCGAAGTTGTGCTAGATCCAGAGGGCTAGAAAAAAGAACAAAGACTTAATTAATATGTGTACATACCAAAACAATGAATGCATCAATTAGCTAGTCAGCACAGGCTTAACTAATATATATACCTGGCCAGACTCGGTTCGGTCACCGGAGCCGTCATCACGGTCTCCTTCTTGCACCGGCATTGGGTCATCGGAGCCGTCCTCACGGTCTCCTTCTTGCACCGACATTGGGTCACTGGAGCCATCATAATCATAGCCAGCTGCTTCCAGACCATCGGTGTCGTTGAGAAACAACAAGCAGACGGCATCACTTCCTCGTGCGATTATGTCCCCCAACAACTCTTCTTACATTTCTTCTCGGGTGGTGTCCATAGTTTCTACAAATACTTACAACACGACAATTATTATTCAAACTTGACAGATGGATATATTAGTGGTAAACGAAGAACTAGCTAGCTAATCACAGTAAGGAATCATATTAATTAGTGGCCTCGACACTCCTTCTCTAGTGTTTGGGGTGGCCTCGACAACGCTTCAAGGGTTTGGGGTGGCCTCGAGAACGCTTCAAGGAGGGGGTAATATCGACAACGACGACATACATACATGGGAAAATATTGTTATCGGGGAGGGGGTATATCGACCCCCCCCCCCACGTGTTGAAGCTATCGGGAGGGGGGGTATATCGACAACGACGACATACGTACACGGGAAAATAATATTATCGGGGAGGGGGTATATCGACCCCCCCCCACGTGTTGAAGTTATCGGGAGAGGGTATATCGATCCCCCCTCGTGTTGAAGTTATCGGGAGGGGGTGTATATCGACCCCCCCCCCCACGTGTTGAAGTTATCGGGAGGTGGTATATCGACCCCCCTCGTGTTGAAGTTATCTGGAGGGGGTATATCGACCCCCCCCCCCCCCACATGTTGAAGTTATCGGGAGTTTATATCGACACGACATTCGTACATGGGAAAATAATATTATCAGGGAGGGGGTATATTGACCCCCCCTCGTGTTGAAGTTATCGGGAGTGGTTATATCGACCCCCCACGTGTTGAAGTTATCGGGAGTTTATATCGACACAACATACGTACATGGGAAATAATATTATCGGGGAGGGGGTATATCGACCCCCCCCCTTGTGTTGAAGTTATCGGGAGGGGTATATCGACGATGACAGACCCGATAAAACATAAGAAAACGAAGAAGAAATAAAAATAGGAGAAGAAGAAAGGAATAGCTAGAGGAGAAGATGGAAGAAAAAAAGAAGAAAAAAAAGAGGAGAATAAGAGAAAAATAGAATATCTATTTTTCTCTTCTTCTCCTCTATTCCTTTCTTCTTCTCCTCTTCTTTTTCTTCTTTTTTCTTCTTATTTATTTCTCCTCTCCTTCCTCTCCACTCTTCTTCTCCTTTCTTCCTCTTCTTATTTCCTTTTTTCTCTCATTCTTTTTCTTCTTCTTCCTTCTTAAAAATACATGAATTAGTATTGCTTGTTTTTTTAAAATAATGTTCAAATAGAAATTTTAGAAAAAAGTAAAGGTTTTGCCTAATTCACTGTTCATATGAATATACAAACATTTGCATAATTACAATAATCAATATCACCAAAAAAATCTATGAACAGAAAAATACTATTTTTTTCTAAAAATCTATCTTTTGCACATATACATGAACATATATATATATATACACAGAGAACATATATACATTTTTATAAAAATGCCAAAAACAAAAAAAATCTAGAAAAAGGACATATAAACAGATATACACACATACATATACATATAATCAGGAAAAAACATCTATATATTGGCAAAAAAACAGGGTGAAGAGGGGTGCGCCGGCACTTACCAAAGCGAGGCAGAGGCAACGGCGGCGCGTGGCAGCTGGGGCACGGCGAGGCACAGGCGATGACGCGGGGTGGCGCGGGGTGGTGATGGCGCGGGGCGCAGGCGGCGACCGGGGCGGCGACGGCGTCGACGGGGTGTGAACCGGGCAGCCTGGCGACGTCGTCGGCGCGGGCAACTGCAGAGATGAAACGAAAAACGTTAAAGCCATTGGTCCCGGTTCGTGGCACAAACCGGGACCAATGCCCCCTTTAGTCCAGGTTGGTGCCACCAACCAGGACCAAAGGCCTCTTTTCAGCAACCCAAAGGGCGGGAAGCGGCAGCCTTTGGTCCTGGTTGGTGGCACCAACCGGGACTAAAGGGGGGCATTGGTCCCGGTTGGTGCCATGAACCGGGACCAAAGCCCCCCTTTAGTCTCGGTTGATGGCACCAACCGGGACCAAAGGCCTTGTGCTGCCCTGCGCCAAAACTTTAGTCCCACCTCGCTACTTGAGAGAGCTCGAGAGTGGTTTATAAGCGCTGTTGCGCCTTCCCTCTCGAGCTCCTCTCAAATGCAGGCTTTCGGGCCTAACCCTGCGCTGTGTGCCTGTAGGCCTATTGGTCCTCCTGCGGGCCTGAATCCTGGCCCATGGTAGGGTTTCCAGTCTTATTCAGGCCGTGGGGGGCCAGTAGGTGGCACTTTTTTTTTCTTTGTTGCTTTATTTATTTTATTTTGTTTCTACTTACAACAAAATACTTATTGTTGCTATTTTTTTCTAGTTTTTTTGTTTTGTTTTCTGCATTATTTATTTTCTTTTGTTTTTTGCTTTATTTTTAATTCTTTTTGCTTTTAGTTTAAGAAAAATTATAAACTTTCTGTTAGTGCCATTAGTTTTCAAATTTGAAAACATTTTTTTGTTTTTTGTTTTCTTTGTTGCTTTACTTACTTTATTTTGTTTCTACTTACAAAAAATACTTATTGTTGCTATTTTTATTTTTATTCTAGTTTTTTTGTTTTGTTTTCTGCATTATTTATTTTCTTTTGAGTTTTTCCTTTATTTTTTAATTCTTTTTGCTTTTAGGTCAGCAAGATTATAAACTTTCTGTTAGTGTCATTAGTTTTAGAAAAATTACAAACTTTCTGCTAGTGCCATTAGTTTTCAAATTTGAATAGTTAAAATTTGAATTCTTTCAAATTTGTGTGAATCACAAGTTTGTGATTAACTTTACTAAAAAAATGAACATAGATGCACCTATAGAGAAAATTAAACCTAAATTCATAATCAATTTCTATGAATTTCAGAGAAATTCACTATGAATTTAGGTCAAATTCCCTGTATAGGGGCATCTATTTTCACTTTGAGAGGAGCTCAACACGGTAGAGAGGGACGGGCTTATAAACCGGTGTGAGCACCCTCCCATTGGCGAGGTGGGACTAAACTCTGAGCACAACGAGGACCAACCCTTTAGTCCCGGTTTGTGGCACAAACCGGGACTAATGGTCATGGGCCAGGGGCGAGCCGCATTGCTATTTTTTCCAATTTTTTTGTTTTGTTTTCTGCATTATTTATTTCCTTTTGCTTTTTCCTTTATTTTTAATTCTTTTTTCTTTTAGTTTTAGAAAAATTATAAACTTTCTGTTAGTGCCATTAGTTTTCAAATTTGAAAACACTTTTTTGTTTTTTGTTTTTTTGTTGCTTTATTTATTTTATTTTGTTTCTACTTACAACAAAATACTTATTGTTGCTATTTTTATTTTTTTCCAGTTTTTTTGTTTTGTTTTCTCTATTATAAACTTTCTGTTAGTGCCATTAGTTTTAGAAAAATTATAAACTTTCTGTTAGTGCCATTAGTTTTCAAATTTGAATAGTTAAAATGTGAATTCTTTGAAATATTTGTGAATCACAAGTTTGTGATTAACTTTACTAAAAAATGAACATAGATGCACCTATAGAGAAAATTTGACCTAAATTCATAGTTTTCAAATGAACTCTAACAAAGTTGGCATGGCATGTGCATGTACAAAACGGACAATGGTATCATACTCGTCTGTTACAAAGTTGGCATGATATCATCATAATAGTTGCAGGAGAAAGTCTTCACTTTTTCTTCGCTTGTGTCATTTGCTTATTGCGCCGTAAGCATGGATAATCTTCATCGTTTATCAGGATGCTTGGGTCAGCCTTGACTTTGAAGGGAGGAATTTCATGAAACTTTTCATAATCTTCAGACATGTCTGTCTTGCCCTGCACTCCCAGGATGTCCCTTTTTCCTGAAAGAACTATGTGGCTCTTTGGCTCATGTATGACGTATTCGCTTCCTTATCTTTTCTTTTTCCTGGTCTGGTAGACATGTCCTTCACATAGATAACATGTGCCACATCATTGGCTAGGACGAACGGTTCGTCAGTGTACCCAAGATTTTTCAGATACACTGCTGTCATTCCATACTGTGGGTCTACCTGTACCCCGCCTCCTGACAGATTGACCCATTTGCACTTAAACAAAGGGACCTTAAAATCATGTCCGTAGTCAAGTTCCCATATGTCCACTATGTAACCATAATATGTGTCCTCTCCCCTCTCGGATGTTGCATCAAAGCGGACACTGCTGTTTTGGTTGGTGCTCTTTTGATCTTGGTCAATCGTGTAAAATGAATTCCCATTTATCTCGTATACTTTGTAAATCAATACAGTCAAAGATGGTCCCTTGGACAACAAGTACAACTCATCACAAACAGTGTTGTCACCTCTGAGACGTGTTTCCAACCAACTGCTAAAAGTCCTGATGTGTTCACATGTAATCCAGTCGTCGCACTGCTCCAGGTGTTTGGAGCGCAGACTGTTTTTGTGTTCATCGACATACGGGGTCACCAAGGTAGAGTTCTGTAGAACTGTGTAGTGTGCTTGAGACCAAGAATATCTGTCCCTGCACATTATTGAGTCCCTTCCAAGTGTGCCTTTTCCAGTTAGTCTCCCCTCATACCGCGATTTAGGGAGACCTATCTTCTTAAGGCCAGGAATGAAGTCAACACAAAACCCGATGACATCCTCTGTTTGATGGCCCATGGAGATGCTTCCTTCTGGCCTAGCGCAGTTATGGACATATTTCTTTAGGACTCCCATGAACCTCTCAAAGGGGAACATATTGTGTAGAAATACGGGCCCAGAATGACAATCTCGTCGACTAGATGAACTTGGACGTGCGTCATGATATTGAAGAAGGATGGTGGGAACACCAGCTCGAAACCGACAAGACATTGCGCCACATCACTCCTTAGCCTTGGTACAATTTCTAGATCGATCACCTTCTGAGAGATTGCATTGAGGAATGCACATAGCTTCACAATGGCTAATCGGACGTTTTCGGGTAGAAGCCCCCTCAATGCAACCAAAAGCAGTTGCGTCATAATCACGTGGCAGTCATGAGACTTTAGGTTCTGGAACTTTTTCTCTAACATATTTATTATTCCCTTTATATTCGACGAGAAGCCAGTCGGGACCTTCATACTGAGCAGGCATTCAAAGAAGATTTCTTTCTCTTCTTTTGTAAGAGCGTAGCTGGCAGGACCTTCACTGCTTCGGAGGCATGCCGTCTATTTCGTGCAAATGTTGCAGGTCCTCCCGTGCCTCAGTTGTATCTTTTGTCTTTCCATACACGCCCAAGGAGCCTAGCAGGTTCACGCAAAGGTTCTTTGTCACGTGCATCACGTCGATTGAAGAGCGGACCTCTACGTATTTCCAGTAGGGTAGGTCCCAAAATATAGATTTCTTCTTCCACATGGGTGCGTGTCCCTCAGCGTCATTCGGAACAGCTAGTGCGCTGGGACCCTTTCGAAAGATTACATGTAAATCATTGACCATAGAAAGTACGTGATCAACGGTACGCATGGCAGGCTTTTTCCGGTGATCTGTCTCGCCTTTGAAATAATTGCCTATCTTTTGACATTAATGGTTGGTCGGAAGAAATCGACGATGGCCCAGGTACACATTCTTCCTACATTTGTCCAGGTATATACTTCCAGTGTCATCTAAAAGTGCGTGTATGCGTGGTATTCTTTGTTTGTCTGTCCTGAAAGGTTACTGAGAGCGGGCCAATCGTTGATGATCACGAACAGCAACACCTTTAGGTTAAATTCCTCCTGTCTGTGCTCATCCGACGTACATACACCGTTTCCATTCCACAGTTGTAAAAGTTCTTCAACTAATGGCCTTAGGTACACATCAATGTTGTTGCCGGGTTGCTTAGGGCCTTGGATGAGAACTGGCATCATAATGAACTTCCGCTTCATGCAAATCCAAGGAGGAAGGTTATACATACATAGAGTCACGGGCCTGGTGCTGTGATTGTTGCTCTTCTCCCCGAAAGGATTAATGCCATACGCGCTTAAAGCAAACCATACGTTCCTTGGGTCATTTGCAAACTCATCGCAGTACTTTCTCTCGATTTTTCTCCACTGCGACCCGTCAGCGGGTGCTCTCAACTTCCCGTTTTTCTTACGGTCCTCACTGTGCCATCGCATGAACTTGGCATGCTCTCCGTTTATGAACAGACGTTTCAACCGTGGTATTATAGGAGCATACCACACCACCTTCACAGGAACCCTCTTTCAGGGGGGCACGCCGTCAACATCACCAAGGTCATCTCGTCTGATCTTATACCGCAATGCACCGCATACCGGGCATGCATTTAGATCCTTGTATGCACCACGGTAGAGGATGCAGTCATTAGGGCATGCATGTATCTTCTCCACCTCCAATCCTAGAGGGCATACAACCTTCTTTGTTGCGTATGTACTGTCGGGCAATTCGTTATCCTTTGGGAGCTTCTTCTTCAATATTTTCAGTAGCTTCTCAAATCCTTTGTCAGGCACAACATTCTCTGCCTTCAACTGCAGCAATTCCAGTACGGTACCGAGCTTTGTGTTGCCATCTTCGCAATTGGGGTACAACCCTTTTGTGATCCTCTAACATGCGATCGAACTTCAGCTTCTCCTTTTGACTTTCACATTGCATCCTTGCATCGACAATGACCCGGCGGAGATCATCATCATCGGACACATTGTCTGGTTCCTCTTGATCTTCAACAGCTTCACCTGTTGCAGCATCATTGGGCACATCACATGGTTCCTCTTGATCTTCACCAGCTCCCCCCGTTGCAGCATCACCGTATTCAGGGGGCACATAGTTGTCATCGTACTCTTCTTCTTCGCCGTCTTCCATCATAACCCATATTTCTCCGTGCCTCGACCAAACATTATAGTGTGGCATGAAACCCTTGTAGAGCAGGTGGGAGTGAAGGATTTTCCGGTTAGAGTAAGACATCGTATTCCCACATTTAGTGCATGGACAACACATAAAACCATTCTGCTAGTTTGCCTCAGCCGCATCGAGAAACTCATGCACGCCCTTAATGTACTCGGAGGTGTGTCTGTCACCGTACATCCATTGCCGGTTCATCTGCGTGCATTATATATAATTAAGTGTCCAAATTAATAGAAGTTCATCATCACATTAAAACCAAAGTACATACATAGTTCTCATCTAACAACATATTGCTCTCCAGAGCATCTAATTAATTAAACCATACATTGAAACTATGTAAAACATTTCAATGCGAAAACAAATGCGATCATAATCGCAACCAAGGTAACAATTGATCCAATGGCCTAATGATACCAAGCCTCGGTATGAATGGCATATTTTCTAATCTTTCTAATCTTCAAGCGCATTGCATCCAGCTTGATCTTGTGATCATCGACGACATCCGCAACATGCAACTCCAATATCATCTTCTCCTCCTCAATTTTTTTTTATTTTTTCCTTCAAGAAATTGTTTTCTTCTTCAACTAAATTTAACCTCTCGATAATAGGGTCGGTTGGAATTTCCGGTTCACATACATCCTAGAAAAATAAAATCTATGTCACGTTGGTCGGCATAATTTTCATAATCAATAAATGAACCAATAGTTATAAAGATAACATATACCACATCCAAATCATAGACAGGACGAGGGCCGACGGGGGCGGATACCAAAACCATCGCACTATATAAGTAGCAATAATAAAAGTAAGAAAATAATACAAGTATCTATGTAAACATACAAGTAAGAATATTGTACCTTTCTGAAAGAAGATAAGAATAAGAGGCTCACCACGGTGGTGCCGGCGATGAGATCGGCGCGGGTGATCGACAGCGGTGAAGACGGGGACGGGGCGTGACGGACCGCTAAACCTAGACAAATATTGAGGAAAATGGAGCTTGGAGGTCGAGCTTGGAGAGGAAAAAGCTTATGTAGTGTGGCTCGGGCATTCCATCGAACACCTTGTGTGCATAGGAGGTGAGCTAGAGCACCACCAAGCCCTCTACCCCTCGGCCAGAAAAAACAGAGCAGTGTGCTCTGCTTTTACGCGAGGGGTATATATAGGCACCTCATTGGTCCCGATTGGTGGCATGAACCGGGACTAAAGGGGAGCCTTTGGTCCCGGTTCATGCCACCAACCGGGACCAATGGTGGTGGGCCAGGAGCGAGGCCCATTGGTCCCGGTTCGTCCCACCAACCGGGACCAAGGGACCTGATGAACCGGGACCAATGGCCCACGTGGCCAGGCCGGCCCCCTGGGCTCACGAACCGGGTCCAATGCCCCCATTGGTCCCGGTTCTGGACTGAACTGAGACTAATGGGCTGACCCAGCCTGGACCTTTGCCCCCTTTTCTACTAGTGATGATGTTTACCCAGGTTCGGGCCCTCTTGATGGACGTAATACCCTATGTCCTGCTTGATTGTTCTTGATGCTATGAGTATTACAAGAGTTGATCTACCACGAGATCAAAGAGGCTAAACCCTAGAAGCTAGACTATGGTATGATTGTCTATTGTCGTACGGGCTAAAACCCTCTGGTTTATATAGACACCGGAGGGGGCTAGGGTTACACAAGGTCGGTTACAAAGGAGGAGATATACATATCCGTATTGCCTAGCTTGCCTTCCACGCCAAGTAGAGTCCCATCCGGACACGGGACGGAATCTTCAATCTTGTATCTCCATAGTCCAACAGTCTGGCCAAAGGATATAGTCCGACTGTCCGGAGACCCCCTAATCCAGGACTCCCTCAGCACCTCTTCCTACCGGTGCAGTTGCGGCCTCAGCCTGTAGGAACACTGGTTGGTGTGGGGCCTGCCACTTGCCTTCCAGAGCTTCAAAGACAAAGCTCCATAAAAAGCGAGCAGGACAAATAAAAAAGATGTGGGTCCCAAATTCGGGAACCATGCAAAGGGGGCAAGGGCCATCGTCGGGCCCATGCCGCTTTGCCACCTCCGATCCACCCACCCACCCCCTGAAAAGAACCAGAAGTGGGTACCCCCCGGTCCCTAAGAATCCGCCACACCCACCTAAATGTAAGGGAGACATTCATGCATCTAGACACCGGGATACCAAAACCCCCTAGTCCTTACAAAGGTACATATCATTTGACTTCACGACATGATACCTTGGGCACCCATTGGCCACCTACCAGAAAAATATGGTAGATCCTTATAAGGGAGCTATGCACTCCTTCTGGCAGAATGTATTGACCCCGTCATATAAATGGCGAGGCTAGAGAGGCAGAGTCGATGAGCGTGATTTTTTTTCTGCTTGGAGGTGAGCCTTCTGTTGCTCTGCATTGGCCTTGACCTGCTCCATGAGCGGTCCAAAGTACCGAGCCGAGGTCCTAGACAACTTACAGTTAAGGTTGTATATGATTCACTGTTGTTCCTCGGGGGCTAATACCCCATGGGCACTACCTCGCTTTTATCAAAGTTAATTTCGACGCCCCACATGGCCTCAAAGCCGAGGAGTAGGAACTTGAGATTGATGATTTCAAGATCTGACCTCTCCATCAGGATCATGGTGTCGTCAGCATATTGTAGCTTGATCACATCACTTCTAGGGATAATATGTCGAACCACACCTAATACATGTCGATTCCCCCCTTGCATTAGCCAGCCATGTACACACCATGATCCATCTCCAGAATAGCCATGAGGGAATCGACCACAAGGTTATAGAAGAGGGTGAGATAGGGTCCCCCTGCCTCACCTTGCGCAAAGAGATAATGCAAGGGGGGCCTAATTCCCCAGTACTATTGATAGTAGCGCTAATCATGTTGATATGCATGATTCAACAATAACAACAACAACAACAACAACAACAACAACAACAACAACAACAACAAAAACAACAACAACAACAACAATAGCAACAGTAGCAACATCAGCAGCAACAGCAACAACAATAGCAACAACAATAGCAACAACAACAACAACAACAACAACAACAACGACAACAACAACAACAACAACAACAACAACAACAACAACAACAACAACAACAACAACAACAACAACAACGACAACGACGACGACGACAACAACAACAACAACAACAACAACAACAACAACAACAACAACAACAACAACAACAACAACAACAACAATGATCATGGAGCCCCCTCCACTCAAGAACCTAGTGGAGGAAAGAGCAGTCCAAGCATTCATAAGTCTTCCGAAACCCTGCCTATGTAAACCTCCTGAACAATATCATGAAGCACCATAATCCCACTGTGAATAAACCGCCCCTTCAGGAAGGCGACTTGGTAAGGATGTGATACGTTTCCAACATCTCTATAAGTTTTGTATCTTTCATGTCTATTATCCATCAACAATATATCATCTTTGTTAAAGCAATTATGAGTGTTACAATTAAAACTTGTGTATATGAGGCCACTAATGAAATTATGCAATACAACAAAAAGAAGGTAATACAACAGTATTGTTGTAGTGCATCATTTCCTTAGTGGCCTCATACATACATTCTTTCTTAGTAGCTATAATACAATGCAAGCCTTTTCCACTGTCACTGAGGGAGTCCTGGATTAAGGGGTGTTCGGGCAGCCGGACTATACCTTCAGCCGGACTCCAGGACTATGAATATACAAGATTGCAGACTACGTCCCATGTCCAGATGGGACTTTCCTTGGCGTCGAAGGCAAGCTTGGCGATGCGGATATTCAAGATCTCTCACCATTGTAACCGACTCTATGTAACCCTAACCCTATCCGGTGTCTATATAAACCGGAGGGTTGTAGTCCGTAGGACATCAACATAATCAAGTCCATATACAACAATCATACCATAGGCTAGCTTCTAGGGTTTAGCCTCCTTGATCTCGTGGTAGATCTACTCTTGTACTACCCATATCATCAATATTAATCAAGCAGGACATAGGGTTTTACCTCCATCAAGAGGGCCCGAACCTGGGTAAAACATCGTGTTCCCTGCCTCCTGTTACCATCCGGCCTAGACGCACAGTTCGGGACCCACTACCCGAGATCTGCCGGTTTTGACACCGACATTGGTGCTTTCATTGAGAGTTCCTCTGTGTCATCACCTTTAGGCCCGATGGCTTCTTTGGTCATCAACAACGATGCGGTCCAGGGTGAGACTTTTCTCCTCGGACAGATCTTCGTCTTCGGTGGCTTCGCTCTGTGGGCCAATTCGCTCGGCCGCCTGGAGCAGATTGAAAGCTACGCCCCTGGCCATCAAGTCAGGTTTGGAAGCTTAAACTACACAGCTAACATCCGCAGAGACTTGATCTTCGACAGGTTCGAGCCACGTCCAAGCGCGCCGCACTACCTCGAGGGGCATGATCTAGCTCTGCCCCTGGACAGTGTCCTGGAGGCCGCACACGCATCGGTTCCGACCCCTAACTCGGAGCCTATTGCACCAATCGAGGATGAGTAGTTGGACGTCACCTCGTGGGCTGCGATCCCAAAAGCGATCGAGCCGAACGCTAGCCCCGCACTCTTCATGACCCGTGACTCCAAGGATCCGGACTCCTCCCCGGACTCCGAACCCCCCGCGCCCCTGCCAATCGAATCCGATTGGGCGCCGATAATGGAGTTCACCGCCGGAGACATCTTTCAGCATTCGCATTTTGGCGACATCCTGAATTCTCTCAAGTCTCTCTCCTTATCAGGAGAGCCCTGGCCAATCTACGGTCAGCGAGGACGGGACACGGACGATGAAGAAATTCAAAGCCCACCCACCACCCACTTTGTAGCCACTGTCCACGATCTAACCGACATGCTTGACTTCGGCTCCGAAGACATTGACGGCATGGACGACGATGTAGGAGACAAACAGGAACCAGCACCTATAGGGCGCTGGAAGGCCACCTCGTCATATGACATATATATGGTGGATACTCCAAAAGATGGAGATGGCGATGGAACAGTGGGGGGTGACGCCCCCAAGAAACAGCCAAAGCGCCGGCGTCAGCGGCGCCGCTCTAAATCCCGCCAAAGCAAAAACGGTGTTTCCGGCACGGGAGATAATACTACCCCGGATAGCGCCGAAGAACACCCACCTCAGCAAGATTTGACACAGGAAGATGGAGAAGCCAGCCCTCAGGAGAGAACGGCAGACCGAGAGGTCGAGGATATATGCCTCCCTCCGAAGACGAGGCAAGCCTCGATGATGACGAATTCGTCATACCATCAGACCCCGCTGAACAAGAGTTTTAAACGCGGGCTTTTAGCCATGGCAAGCAGCCTCAAGAAAAAGCAGCAACAGTTTAGAGCTGCCCAAGATTTGCTAGCTGACAGATGGACTGAAGTCCTTGCGGCCGAAGAGTATGAACTCGAATGCCCCTCCAAGAGTTACCCGAAGCGCAGGCCGCTACCCCGATCAGAGGAGGAAGCACCTACATCACCAGCGCATGACATGGCAGACCGGCCACATCGCGGCCGCGATAGAGAGGCCTCTCGGCCCTCCACCCAAGCCATGCCCCGACGCCGCTCAACTAAGGCACGAGAAAATGCGCCCGACCTGCAAGACATACTGGAGGATAAGGCAAGACAAACAAGATCGATCTACGGATCGCACAGGCGCCCTACGGCATGTGAAAATGATCTTCACTCCGGATACAACAAATACGGCCGGGCCGAACACAACAGACATAGCTCTTCCGAGCTGCATCGTGATATAGCCCAGTACAGAGGCGCCGCACACTCGCTATGCTTCACTAATGAAGTAATGGATCATAAAATCCCAGTGTCGGGACCCCGATCCTAAGTCACACCGATCTAGCATGTAACACTTCATATCACTTTGTGGCCTCACGCACGGCATTCCCACGGGTGCCACCTTACCTGGCCCGGGACCGTTTGTGCCTTTTGGCTCACGTATATGATAGTGTCGCTAGCATCCATATGACAGAGAACCCGGGCCGACATGAGTAGTCGTGAACCCAAAGTAGCACCAACTTACCGGGACAGGCATACATGAATCAACCTCGAGCATGTCGGTCAACAGCGTATGAACCCGGGCTGTAGCACTGGGTTAACAGGACTCCGGGAACCCGGGCTGTAGCAGGCTAGACAGGGCTCCCGATGTCACCGCGTGACATTTCCCCGAAGGGACAGACACAGGGACGAAGTGAATCACATGCGGCCAGTCAAGTGTTCCGGAGCAGTAGTGCTGGGCTAGCAGGACTCCGGTGAACCGGGCTGTAGCGGACTACCATGGCACATGGAAGCACAAGACTACATTTCCCCATAAGAGAGGCTATCAGAGGTAAACAACTTGGTTGTCGGATCCCACACATAGCAATACACGTTACACGTACGCATAACATGCAAGTATGTGTTGTACATCATGGCATCACAACATAACTCAAACTCATATAGATAAAGGCCCAGAAGAGCCACATAGCATTCAATACAAACAGGGGTCTCATGACCCATCATTCAGAGCATACAAGCAACGGAAGCATTACATGTCTGAGTACAGACAACTACAAAAGGAAAAGACTAAGAAGCCTGACTAAACACGACCCTCCCAAGGGTACAAGATCGTAGCTGGGATACAAGCTACTCGTCGAAGCCACTAGTGTAACCAACTGCAAAACATAAATAAGCAAACGTGAGTACAAAGGTACTCAGCAAGTCTTACATCAGAACTATCTACATATGCAACATTATCAACAAAGGGGGTGGTGGAGTTAACAGCAGCAAGCCAGCTTTGACTCAGTGGCTAGCCTATACTACGAGTATCAGAAACTTCTTTGAGGTGAGAAGACGCACACGAGTCCACATATTCACCATAACAATACTCCACTATGGATCCATTCCCGTCTCCCTACGAGAAGGCCATCCATAGCACCCACGCTTATCTTGCGGATTTTAGAGTATCCACTTCAAGTTGTCTATGTACTACATAAGGTCTCCAAGTTTCCATATCTGAGGAAAACGGCTATTCGAATAGATAACGTTAACCCTGCAGGGGTGTGCTTCATCACACACGCTCTTGCCACTTATAGCCATGTACACGTCATGTACCTCGGCAACCTTCAAACGGAAGCCGGGCGAGGGTGTCGGCCACGACCTGACTAACCACATAAGTCTCTCGTCCAGGTTTATCGCCTATTCGGGTTCCATCCGCAAGGAGATCCGGCCGGGGTGTCGCTCACGGCACCAAACGATGTGTGCAGGGTTCCCAAGCCCACCATCCGGGTGCCACTTGGTACACCGTGCCACGGTGCCTTGTCTGTCCCAAGCCCGTCCCATCGGACACCACCTGGTAGACAAGTAGCACTACCTACAAACGCCAGAAACTAGTTGCAATTCCTGGACAGAGATCATGTGGATTAATAAGCCGAGAGGGGCCGGATAACCGGAACCCAATGTGTGGTAGCAACTGGACTTGGATAACATACACAGAACTCAGTGCTTAAGGACGGTTCCAATGAGACAACCCACCATGTACTCCTACATGGCCTCTCATCGCTACCTTTACCAAAACATGTTCACACACTTAGCCTTTACCGGTAGGACATGTTCACCACTCCGATTCATTCTCGATGAATCAGACCTGACACAACTCTAAGCATAGCTGGCATAAAAAAACAAGCATGGATGAGCAGGCACATCAAGGCTCAAGCAACTCCTACTCATGCTAGTGGGTTTCAACTATTTACTGTGGCAATGACAGGTCATGCAGAGGAATGGGTTCAGCTACCGCAGCAGAAAGTAGCAGTTTGAATCGTTGTTGTCCTAATGTAGTAAAAGGAGCAGGAGCGAGAGAGTGGGATTTATCGAGATGCTCAAGGGGGTTTGCTTGCCTGATAGATCGACGAAGAAGCACTGCTCCTCAGACAGGTACTCGGGACACCTTCCGGAGTAGAACCTATCAAGAGGGGACGGTGCCGGCAATCAATAAACAACCATATGCAACAATATGATGCATGAAGATGACATTTCAAAGATGCTATGATTTGCCTAATGCATGTAGCATCAATTTGGTTGAAGTCCATATGAACCAAGGATTCATATGCAAACCCCAAATTAAGTATATAACATGCCATTATTACGTTTTCACTTATACAGCAAGTATAAGTTAGTTTTTCATGCACGAAACTGACATAAATGGATTCCTTGCATTTTTCTGATAATATTTCATATATAATTTATTTTATTTGGAGTTACGGTTGAATTACTATGAATTTTAGAAGTTTTAACTATTTTCTGGAATTTCGTGATTTAAATTAATTCCCGAAATCAATTATTGCATCAGCTCTACGTCAGCATGATGTAAGCGAGTCAACAGGGCTGACCAGGTCAAACCTGACCAGTGGGTCCCACTGGTCAGTGACCTAGTCAACTAACTAAGTTAGTTAGTCCTAACTAACTGGGCAGGGCCCACTAGTCAGCGATCGTAGCAGCTAACCTAGTTAGTTAATTAGTGCTAACTAAGGTAATTAGTCGGGCAGGGCCCACAAGTCAGCGAGAGAGAGGGGGGAGGTCAACTGGGCAGTGGGGGTCAACCCACGCCGGTCAAAGGTCAGCGGTCGCCGGCGTTTAGCCGCCGGCGAGTCCAGACGCGGAGGAGCGCATCGGGATCGCGCTATAGACCATGGTTTGGAGCGTGGTTGGGTCCTATGGAGAGCTGGGGCTGAGCCGCGTGTGTGGGTGGTGGAGCTGGACCAAATGGTCGCCGGAATCGACGCTGACAACGAGGTTTGCGGCGGCCGTGGTTCGGCCATCGATGAAAACGGAGCTACGGCGCACTAGGGGAGGAGATGGGGAGTGCATCGTGCTCCTATGGGTGCGCAGAGCGCGCTGACGAGCTCGGACGCGAGCAACTGCAGCTATGGCCGCGGCGGCGCCGTGGACGGCGGCGGTGAGCTTCGGGCTCGATGGATATGACTACTACAGTGGCCGTACAGGGATAAGGAGAGGGGGAATCGGTTCAGGGCTCATGGGGATCAGGCAGGTAAGGTCAGCGAGCTCGGGGAAGCACGGACAGCGACGAATCCATGATGAGGTTGCCGGCGGACGGAGATTGAAGATGAGTTTGAGGACGACGCTGTAGGGCTCCCGCAGTCGAACTAGTTGGTGTAAACGATTCAGGAGAGGACGTCGGTTCTTCTGGATGCATCCGCAAGGCGAGGGGGGCCGGTGGCCGCGGTGGCGCACGGCGGTGCTCTCCGATGCGCTTGGAACAGAGGGGGGGAGCGAGACAGAGGAGAGGAGAAGCACGGGGAGAGTGAGAGGGGATCGGGGAGGCTGCGTGGCGACGTCGAGGGCCTCCAGCAGCGAGCGGGGAAGCAGGAGGTGGCCGGCGCGTGCTCGCGCGCGGTGAGCACACGCGCGCCGTCCTCCTGGCAGGAGGTAGGCGACGACTGGCGTGGCCAGTCAGCTTTGCCGGCTTGTTGGGCCAGAGCAGGTGGGCCGCCAGGTGAGCCTTTTTCTTTCCCGTTTTCTTTTTCTATTTCTGACATTTGTTTTGTATCTAAAAGAAATGTTAAAACATTTCCATAAATGCTGAAAATATTTGTGGCATCTAGATATAATATTCCAGAGGCCCTCACCAATTCCCAACATTTTTGGAGCCATTAAAAATATTTAGATAATTTAAACAGCTCCAAATCAAATATTTATGCATTGATTCAAAAATCCAAAATGAGTAGCAAAAATGTGCATCACCTCTGGTTGTTGTTCCCAACATTATCCAAAGAGCATGAGCATTTTTGAATAGCATTTTGGGTTCATTGAAAATCCATTTTAAAGTTGAACCTATTTGAATTTGGTTTGGTGCTAGGGTTTGAAACATCCCCATTTCAATTTCATTTGAAATATAACCATGATGCACAAAGCAAGCCTAGGACCATACCAGAACTAGGGATGTGACACCCAGAGGGTTTCAAACCCGTAAACATCGAATCATACGACGGCACAACAGATCCGGCGGTATGGATCGAGGATTATCTCCTTCACATCCACATGGCACGCGGCGATGATCTACACGCCATCAAATACCTCCCGCTCAAACTTAAACGACCGGCCCGGCATTGGCTTAACAGCTTGCCAGCAGACTCAATCGGTTCTTGGGAGGACCTGGAAGCCGCATTCCTCGACAATTCCAGGGCACTTACGTGCGACTACCGGATGCCGACGACTTAAGCCACATAATTCAGCAGCCAGAGGAATCGGCCAGACAATTCTGGACACAGTTCCTAACAAAGAAAAACCAGATAGTCGACTGTCCGGATGCAGAGGCCCTAGCAGCCTTCAAGCATAACATCCGCGACGAGTGCTTGCCCGGCACCTGGGACAGGAAAAGCCGAAATCCATGGCAGCCCTCACGACACTCATGACCCGCTTTTGCGTGGGAGAAGACAGCTGGCTAGCTCGCAGTAACAACTTATCAAAGAACCCTGGTAATTCGGATACCAAGGACAAAAGTGGCAGGACACGTCGGAATAAGCAAAAACGCCGCGTTAGCAGCGACAACAATGAAGACATGGCAGTCAATGCCGGATTCAAAGGCTATAAATCTGGTCAGCGGAAAAATCCATTCAAAAAGAATACTCAGGGCCCGTACAGTTTGGACCGAATACTCGATCGCTTGTGCCAGATACGTGGCACCCCCGGAAGGCCAGCCAATCACACTAACAGGGATTGTTGGGTGTTCAAGCAGGCAGGCAAGTTAAGGGCCGAAAACAGAGACAAGGGGCTGCATAGCGACGACGAGGAGCCCAAGCCGCCGAACAACAATGGACAGAAGGGCTTTCCCCCACAAGTGCGGACGGTGAACATGATATACGCAACCCTCATTCCCAAGCGGGAGCGGAAGCATGCGCTACGGGACGTATACGCGATGGAGCCAGTCGCCCCAAAGTTCAACCCATGGTCCTCCTGCCCGATCACTTTTGATCGAAGGGACCATCCCACTAGCATCCGTCATGGCGGCTTCGCCGCATTGGTTCTCGACCCAATCATCGACGGATTTCATCTCACAAGAGTCCTCATGGACGGCGGCAGCAGCCTGAACCTTCTTTATCAGGATACAGTGCAGAAAATGGGCATAGATCCCTCAAGGATTAAGCCCACAAAAACAACCTTTAAAGGCGTTATACCATGTGTAGAAGCCAACTGTACAGGCTCAGTAACACTTGACGTGGTCTTTGGATCCCCGGACAATTTCCGAAGCGAAGAATTAATCTTCCATATAGTCCCGTTTCGCAGTGGCTATCACGCCCTGCTCGGACGAACCGCATTCGCAAAGTTTAATGCGGTGCCGCACTACGCATATGTCAAGCTCAAGATGCCAGGCCCTCGAGGAGTAATCATGGTCAACGGAAACACTGAACGCTCCCTCCGTATGGAGGAGCACACGGCGGCTCTCGTAGCGGAGGTACAAAGTATCCTTCTTAGGCAATTCTCCAGTCCGGCCGTTAAAAAGCCAGACACTGCCAAGCGCACCCGGAGTAACCCACAGCAGGACCGCCTGGCACACTATGAGCAAGCGTAGCAATGCGGCCCCAAACCCAGCTCTCACGACATAGCGAAAACAGTACCTCACGTACATGGCTACGCCCTTGAAATACCATGGGCATAGGGGAAGGGGCACAGTAATGGCACGCCCAAAATACGGCTTAAAACGTACTAGGGGCTGCCGGATTCTTTTTTTAATTTTTTCTTACTTTCAGGACTCCATACTTCGGACGACCTGTTCGGCAATTCAACTGCCACACAAATGATGCAAGCTCCAGGGAGGCAGACAAGCCATGCCGCATTATGGAACTCCCAGGTGGTCTCTGTTACGAGCGGTATACCTGTTTTGAATACAATTCCGCGGCCTGCCCCTGGTCAGGACATACTAAATAGTCCAATATCTTTTGCTTACCGCACTATTTGTATCGTTCGGCTTTGATAAATAGCCTCTCTATAAACAATGCATAGCTTTCTGTCTATTTTTTGCATTATCATCTTTTCATATATATGTTTATGACATGTTGCACCCATACACTGTGGTACGGCAAAATACGCCAGGGGTTTTAGTACCCATAAATATGGCGTGAGAAGTCCGTACAATTTCACAAGTGCGGCACCTCGAACTTATAGCACTATATGCATCGGCTCCGAATCATGATTTGGGTCAATAGTTGGGTTTGCCCGGCTCCTATGTTTTGGTGCCTTACGTTCCGCTATATCGGCTAAGGTAGCACTAGGAGAACCACTACGATTGTGCCCCGGTTGAGCTGGGTTAAGCACCTCAGTGGAGAAATCTAAAACTGACTGTCATGGTGAGGTGTGAGACCGGTCGCTGTTCGAGAGGTTTTTCGAGTCCCTAAAGACTTATGCCGCTTCGAGCGAGGAGCCGGCTTTGTCTGGCCAAGGCGTGGGTAGCGCCCCAAACTCGGTCTTCCGAACTAGGGGCTTCGCTAAAATTTAAAATTATAGAGTTCTATGGCTAAGTGAGAGTGTTCAAGCATTATAGTCCGATTGCGCTTGATGACCTCGAGCCTTGGACAGGCCTCCACCAGTCGCCGCACCAGCCCGAAGTAGCTCCCAGGCAGGGCCTCTCCGGGCCACAGCCGAACCATGAAGCCCTTCATGGCATGTTCGGCCGCCTTGTGGAGCTCGACCAGCTGTTTCAGCTGGTCGCTCAAGGGCACAGGGTGTCCGGCCTCAGCATACTGAGACCAGAACGCTGCGGGAAAGATCTGCGAATGCCCCTGGAGAGCTCCGGATTCGGCTAAGTAACAAGTACTTTGCTTTTATACTTCTGCTTTGCATAAAGAATGCCTTACCTGCTGCTATCTTTTTCATCTCCTCCAACTCTTGGAGGGCCTTTTGGGCTTCGGCCTTGGCAGATTTGGCAGTTTTAAGGGCCGCCGCAAGCTCGGACGCTCTCGTCTTGGAGTCAAGCTCCAAACTCTCATGTTTTTTCATGAGAACCTGAAGCTCTTGCCGCACCTCGCCGACCTGCGCCTCAAATTTCTCCCGCTCGGCGCGCTCCGTGGCCGCTTTCTTCTCGGCCTCGGACAGCGCCTGCTTGAGGGTCGCCACCTCAGTTGTGGCCCCTACAATAAGCAGTATACTCCTGTCATTTTTTGCAATTGCGCCTCCCTATAGGCATTTTTTCTATAAGGTATCTCTTACCTTCTTTCTCCTCGAGCTGCCGTTTGGCAAGGCCGAGCTCTTGCTCGGTCCGCTCGAGGCCCTGCTTCAGGGCACCCACCTCCGCAGTCAGTGCGGCGGTGGCCAGCAGCGAAGCCTGCATACGTATATTGACTCCTTTTTAGTTAGACTCCTGTGATATTTAATAGATCCTCTATTCGGCTTTTCTTTCCGAACGCCAAACAAAGCATCAGGGGCTACTGTCTATACGCTAATATTTTTACATATTTTTACTTACCTCGAAGCCTGTTAGAAGGCTAGCACAAGCTTCAGTCAGTCCGCTTTTGGCGGATCGAACCTTCTGGATCACCGTACTCATGACGGCACGATGCTCCTCGTTGATGGAGGCGCCCTTAAGCTCCTCCAGCAGATTGTACGGCGCCTCCGGCTGGACGGAGGACGCCGGCTCAGTAGGCTCCTCTTCGCAGGAGTTCGCCTACCGTGGTCCGAAACCGTTGATGATTCTGGCGCTTTGTCCAGCTTAAAGCCGGACTTGGAGCCCAGGGGGGTCTTGTCCCCTTCACTCCTGGAGTCCGGGAGGTCGCCTCGTGGCTCCTCCTGGACCACCTCCTCTCGCCCCGGAGCTTGTCGTGATGCCACTTCGGCGTCATCCGCAGCACAGGGGGAAGCAGTAGGCGGAACTGAATTCACGTTCGATGAATCCAGGGAGCCGCTCGACGACTCGTCGAGCCCGTCCATGGGCGGACTGCATGATTATATACGACATTAGGGAAAGCTGTGCAACAAAAGGAATATCACGAGTTACTCTGGTATCCAAACACTTACGATCTCGCCGGATGCTTGGCCTTGTCCGGCCACTCCTCTTCGTCCTCGTCGGCGTCGGGGACGTAGTCCGGCGGAGGGTTTTCCTCTTCTTGGACCCCTCGGCCTCCCCTACTGGGGCAGCCTTCCTCTTCTCTCCTCCTCCCACTGGAGGGGGAGAGGTTTCTTCTTCCTCCTCCTCGTCTTCATGGGAGGAGTGCATCTCGGACTCGTCAGACGACGAGTCCGACACCACCATATGCCGGGAAATCTTTCGAGTCCCCGTGGCCTTCTTCTTCTTGGCCTTCTTCTCCGGCACC
Source organism: Triticum monococcum (assembly GCA_034509565.1). Taxonomy (NCBI): domain Eukaryota; kingdom Viridiplantae; phylum Streptophyta; class Magnoliopsida; order Poales; family Poaceae; genus Triticum; species Triticum monococcum. Next base: position 21,268,083 of record CM067842.1, on the reverse strand, counting down.
ACATAAGGTGCCGGAACCAGCAGCTTCTCTAGGAGAGCAGGGGCTGGGTCTTCTGGCAAGGGACCGGGCAGTTAATATGTCCGGACTTCTCCCGCCAATCCTGTCAAAGGTGAGGGAGTTTAGATCCCGCATAGAGTCAACTATCAAAAAACATCAACATCCTGTAAAAGATGGAAATATCTTACCTCGCCAGCAGGACGCTGCGAGCTGAATCCGCGGTCCTCGGAGGCGGATGTGGGAGCCTCAGCGCCTTTGGTTAGCCCCCTCTAGACATCTTCGTACGTCATGTCGAATAGCCTGCTCAGAGTTCGGTGTTGCGCCGGGTTGAACTCCCACAAATTGAAGTCCCGTTCTTGACACGGAAGGATCCGGCGGACGAGCATGACCTGGATTATGTTGACAAGCTTGAGCTGCTTGTTCACTAGGGACTGGATGCATTTTTGCAGTCCGGTCAACTCTCCTTCGTCGCCCCACGACAAGCTCGTCTCCTTCCAGGATGTGAGCCGCGTAGGAGGTCTAGATCGGAATTCAGGGGCTGCAATCCACTTCGGATCGCGTGGCTCGGTGATGTAAAACCACCCTAACTGCCACCCCTTCAAGGTCTCCACAAAGGAGCCCTCAGGCCATAAGATGTTGGCAATTTTGCCCGCCATGGCACCTCCGCACTCCGCCTGGTTGCCGCGCACCACCTTTGGCTTGACATTGAAGGTCTTGAGCCAGAGGCCGAAATGGGGGCGAATGCAGAGGAAAGCCTCGCACACGACGATAAACGCTGAGATATTGAGGATGAAGTTCGGGGCCAGATCGTGGAAATCTAGGCCATAGTAGAACATGAGCCCGCGGACAAATGGGTGGAGAGGAAAACCCAGTCCGCAGAGGAAGTGGGGAAGAAATACTACCCTCTCATGGGGCCTTGGGGTGGGGAGAAGCTGCCCCTCCTCAGGAAGCCGGTGCGCGATGTCTTTGGACAAGTATCCGGCCTTCCTTAACCTTTTGACATGGCCCTCCGTGACGGAGGAGACCATCCACTTGCCTCCCGCTCCGGACATTGCTGGAGAAGGTTGAGGTGGGAAGTGCGAGCTTGGACGCTGGAGCTCGGGTGCGCAGGAGATGGATAGGCAAAGGAGGAAGAAGGCGTAGGTAAAAAGGTGGATCCTTATCCCCTTATATGGGCGGATGCGGTTGTGCGTCCCCACCTGCCTAGTAAAACTCGCTTGCCTCCCAAGCGCCGTGATAAGTGGCGCGGTTGGGTTACCCGCGTCCGTATTGATGAGAATCCCGTAAAAGGGGGTACACGATCTCTGCTTTGACAAGACGTGCCAAGGAAACCGCCTCGCAAAACAGGCTGAGGTGGAAAAGTGAAAACGATTCGAGTAAAGGACTTGGAATATGTCAGCAGATTTGATTTGTGTTAATATTATTCTCTCTATGGCAATATGTGGAAGCTTATTTTGCAGAGCCGGACACTACTCTTGGTGTTTACAATCTTCTATGAAGGACTTGGAGGAGGAACCCGCCTTGCAATGCCAAAGACAATTTGCGCACCAGACTCGTCGTCATTGAAGCCTGGTTCAGGGTCTACTGAGGGAGTCCTGGATTAGGGGGTGTTCGGGTAGCCGGACTATACCTTCAGCCGGACTTCAGGACTGTGAAGATACAAGATTGAAGACTACGTCCCGTGTCTGGATGGGACTTTCCTTGGCGTGGAAGGCAAGCTTGGCGATGCGGATATTCAAGACCTCCTACCATTGTAACCGACTCTATGTAACCCTAACCCTATCCAGTGTCTATATAAACCGGAGGGTTGTAGTCCCTAGGACATCAACATAATCAACTCCATATACAACAATCATACCATAGGCTAGCTTCTAGGGTTTAGCCTCCTTGATCTCGTGGTAGATCTACTCTTGTACTGCCTGAAGGAAATATGCCCTAGAGGCAATAATAAAGTTATTATTTATTTCCTTATATCATGATAAATGTTTATTATTCATGCTAGAATTGTATTAACCGGAAACATAATACATGTGTGAATACATAGACAAACAGAGTGTCACTAGTATGCCTCTACTTCACTAGCTCGTTAATCAAAGATGGTTATGTTTCCTAACCATGAACAAAGAGTTGTTATTTGATTAACGAGGTCACATCATTAGTTGAATGATCTGATTGACATGACCCATTTCATTAGCTTAGCACCCGATCGTTTTGTATGTTGCTATTGCTTTCTTCATGACTTATACATGTTCCTATGACTATGAGATTATGAAACTCCCGTTTACCGGAGGAACACTTTGGGTACTACCAAACATCACAACGTAACTGGGTGATTATAAAGGAGTACTACAGGTGTCTCCAATGGTAGATGTTGGGTTGGCGTATTTCGAGATTAGAATTTGTCACTCCGATTGTCGGAGAGGTATCTCTGGGCCCTCTCGGTAATACACATCACATAAGCCTTGCAAGCATTATAACTCAGATGTTAGTTGTGAGATGATGTATTACGGAACGAGTAAAGAGACTTGCCAGTAACGAGATTGAACTAGGTATTGGATACCGACGATCGAATCTCGGGCAAGTAACATACCGATGACAAAGGGAACAACGTATGTTGTTATGCGGTCTGACCGATAAAGATCTTCGTAGAATATGTAGGAGCCAATATGGGCATCCAGGTCCCGCTATTGGTTATTGACCGGAGACGTGTCTCGGTCATGTCTACATTGTTCTCGAACCGTAGGGTCCGCACGCTTAACGTTACGATGACAGTTATTATGAGTTTATGCATTTTGATGTACCGAAGGTTGTTCGGAGTCCCAGTTGTGACCACGGACATGACGAGGAGTCTCGAAATGGTCGAGACATAAAGATTGATATATTGGAAGCCTATGTTTGGACACCGGAAGTGTTCCGGGTGAAATCGGGATTTTACCGGAATACCGGGAGGGTTACCGGAACCCCCCGGGAGCCAAATGGGCCTACATGGGCCTTAGTGGAAAGGTGAAAGGGGCTGCCATGGAGGGTTGCGCGCGCCTCCCCCCCCCCCTCCCCTAGTCCTATTAGGACTAGGAGAGGTGGCCGGCCACCTCTCTCTCTCTTTCCCCCTTGGAGTCCTAGTTGGAATAGGATTGGAGGGGGGAGTCCTACTCCCAGTAGGAGTAGGACTCCTCCTGCGCCTCCCTCCTTGGCCGGCCAGCCCCTCCCCTTGGATCCTTTATATACGGGGGCAGGGGGCATCTCTAGACACACAAGTTGATCCTTGAGATCGTTCCTTAGCCGTGTGCGGTGCCCCCTGCCACCAAATTCCACCTCGATCATACCGTTGTACTGCTTAGGCGAAGCCCTACGTGGGTAGTACATCAAGATTGTCACCACGCCGTCGTGCTGACGGAACTCCTCCCTGAAGCTTTGCTGGATCGGAGCCCAGGGATCGTCATCGAGCTGAACGTGTGCTAAGAACTCGGAGGTGCCGGAGTAACGGTGCTTGGATCGGTCGGATCGGGAAGAAGACGTACGACTACTTCCTCTACGTTGTGTCAATGCTTCCGTTGCGATCTACAAGGGTACGTAGATCAGACTCTCCCCCTCGTTGCTATGCATCACCATGATCTTGCGTGTGCGTAGGAAATTTTTTGAAATTACTACGTTCCCCAACAGTGGCATCCGAGCCTAGGTTTTATGGTTTGATGTTATTTGCACGAGTAGAACACAAGTGAGTTGTGGGCGATACAAGTCATACTGCCTACCAGCATGTCATACTTTGGTTCGGCGGTATTGTTGGACGAGACGACCCGGACCAACCTTACGCGTACGCTTACGCGAGACCGGTTCCCTCGACGTGCTTTGCACATAGATGGCTTGCGGGCGACTGTCTCTCCAACTTTAGTTGAACCGAGTGTGGCTACGCCCGGTCCTTGAGAAGGTTAAAACGGAGTCTATTTGACAAACTATCGTTGTGGTTTTGATGCGTAGGTGAGATGAGTTCTTGCTTAAGCCCGTAGCAGCCACGTAAAACTTGCAACAACAAAGTAGAGGACGTCTAACTTGTTTTTGCAGGGCATGTTGTGATGTGATATGGTCAAGGCATGATGCTGATTTTATTGTATGAGATGATCATGTTTTGTAACCAAGTTATCGGCAACTGGCAGGAGCCGTATGGTTGTCGCTTTATTGTATGCAATGCAATCGCGATGTAATGCTTTACTTTATTGCTAAGCGGTAGTGATAGTCTTGGAAGCATAAGATTGGCGACACGACAACGATGCTACGATGGAGATCAAGGTGTCGCGCCGGTGACGATGGTGATCATGACGGTGCTTCGGAGATGGAGATCAGAAGCACAAGATGATGATGGCCATATCATATCACTTATATTGATTACATGTGATGTTTATCCTTTATGCATCTTATCTTGCTTTGATTGACGGTAGCATTATAAGATGATCTCTCACTAAATTATCAAGAAGTGTTCTCCCTGAGTATGCACCATTGCGAAAGTTCTTCGTGCTGAGAGACCACGTGATGATCGGGTGTGATAGGCTCTACGTTCAAATACAATGGGTGCAAAACAGTTGCACACGCGGAATACTCAGGTTATACTTGACGAGCCAAGCATACACAGGTATGGCCTCGGAACACGGAGACCGAAAGGTCGAGCGTGAATCATATAGTAGATATGATCAACATAATGATGTTCACCGATGAAACTACTCCATCTCACGTGATGATCGGACATGGTTTAGTTGATTTGGATCACGTGATAACTTAGAGGATTAGAGGGATGTCTATCTAAGTGGGAGTTCTTAAGTAATATGATTAATTGAACTTAAATTTATCATGAACTTAGTACCTAATAGTATCTTGCTTGTTTATGTTGATTGTAGATAGATGGCTCGTGCTGTTGTTCCGTTGAATTTTAATGCGTTCCTTGAGAAAGCAAAGTTGAAAGATGATGGTAGCAATTACACGGACTGGGTCCGTAACTTGAGGATTATCCTCATTGCTGCACAGAAGAATTACGTCCTGGAAGCACCGCTGGGTGCCAGGCCTGCTGCTGGAGCTACACCAGATGTTATGAACGTCTGGCAAAGCAAAGCTGATGACTACTCAATAGTTCAGTGTGCCATGCTTTACGGCTTAGAATCGGGACTTCAACGACGTTTTGAACGTCATGGAGCATATGAGATGTTCCAGGAGTTGAAGTTAATATTTCAAGCAAATGCCCGGATTGAGAGATATGAAGTCTCCAATAAGTTCTATAGCTGCAAGATGGAGGAGAACAGTTCTGTCAGTGAGCATATACTCAAAATGTCTGGGTATAACAATCACTTGATTCAGATGGGAGTTAATCTTCCAGATGATTGCGTCATTGACAGAATTCTCCAATCACTGCCACCAAGCTACAAGAGCTTCGTGATGAACAATAATATGCAAGGGATGAACAAGACTATTCCCGAGCTCTTCGCAATGCTGAAAGCTGCGGAGGTAGAAATCAAGAAGGAGCATCAAGTGTTGATGGTTAACAAAACCACTAGTTTCAAGAAAAAGGGCAAAGGGAAGAAGAAGGGGAACTTCAAGAAAAACGGCAAGCAAGTTGCTGCTCAGGAGAAGAAACCCAAATCTGGACCTAAGCCTAAAACTGAGTGCTTCTACTGCAAGCAGACTGGTCACTGGAAGCGGAACTGCCCCAAGTATTTGGTGGATAAGAAGGATGGCAAGGTGAACAAAGGTATATGTGATATACATGTTATTGATGTGTACCTTACTAATGCTCGTAGTAGCACCTGGGTATTTGATACTGGTTCTGTTGCTAATATTTGCAACTCGAAACAGGGACTACGGATTAAGCGAAGATTAGCTAAGGACGAGGTGACGATGCGCGTGGGAAACGGTTCCAAAGTTGATGTGATCGCGTTCGGCACGCTACCTCTACATCTACCTTCGGGATTAATATTAGACCTAAATAATTGTTATTTGGTGCCAGCGTTGAGCATGAACATTATATCTGGATCTTGTTTAATGCGAGACGGTTATTCATTTAAATCAGAGAATAATGGTTATTCTATTTATATGAGTAATATCTTTTATGGTCATGCACCCTTGAATAGCGGTCTATTCTTGTTAAATCTCGATAGTAGTGATACACATATTCATAATGTTGAAACCACAAGATGCAGAGTTGATAATGATAGTGCAACTTATTTGTGGCACTGCCGTTTAGGTCATATCGGTGTAAAGCGCATGAAGAAACTCCATACTGATGGACTTTTGGAACCACTTGATTATGAATCACTTGGTACTTGCGAACCGTGCCTCATGGGCAAGATGACTAAAACACCGTTCTCCGGTACTATGGAGAGAGCAACAGATTTATTGGAAATCATACATACCGATGTATGTGGTCCGATGAATATTGAGGCTCGTGGCGGATATCGTTATTTTCTCACCTTCACAGATGATTTAAGCAGATATGGGTATATCTACTTAATGAAACACAAGTCTAAAACATTTGAAAAGTTCAAGGAATTTCAGAGTGAAGTTGAAAATCATCGTAACAAGAAAATAAAGTTTCTACGATCTGATCGTGGAGGAGAATATTTGAGTTACGAGTTTGGTGTACATTTGAAAAATTGTGGAATAGTTTCGCAACTCACGCCACCCGGAACACCACAGCATAATGGTGTGTCCGAACGTCGTAATCGTACTTTACTAGATATGGTACGATCTATGATGTCTCTTACTGATTTACCGCTATCATTTTGGGGATACGCTTTAGAGACGGCCGCATTCACGTTAAATAGGGCACCATCAAAATCCGTTGAGACGACGCCTTATGAACTGTGGTTTGGCAAGAAACCAAAGTTGTCGTTTCTTAAAGTTTGGGGTTGCGATGCTTATGTGAAAAAGCTTCAACCTGATAAGCTCGAACCCAAATCGGAGAAATGTGTCTTCATAGGATATCCAAAGGAAACTATTGGATACACCTTCTATCACAGATCCGAAGGCAAGACTTTTGTTGCTAAATTCGGAAACTTTCTTGAGAAGGAGTTTCTCTCGAAAGAAGTGAGTGGGAGGAAAGTAGAACTTGACGAGGTAACTGTACCCGCTCCCTTATTAGAAAGTAGTACATCACAGAAAACTGTTTCTGCGACACCTACACCAATAAGTGAGGAAGTTAATGATAATGATCATGAAACTTCAGAACAAGATACTACTGAACCTCGTAGATCGACTAGAACAAGATTCGCACCCGAGTGGTACGGTAATCCAGTTCTGGAAGTCATGCTACTAGATCATGATGAACCTACGAACTATGAAGAAGCGATGGTGAGCCCAGATTCCGCAAAGTGGCTTGAGGCCATGAAATCTGAGATGGGATCCATGTATGAGAACAAAGTATGGACTTTGGTTGACTTGCCCGATGATCGGCAAGCAATTGAGAATAAATGGATCTTCAAGAAAAAGACTGACACTGACGGTAATGTTACTGTTTATAAAGCTCGACTTGTTGCAAAAGGTTTTCGACAAGTTCAAGGGGTTGACTACGATGAGACTTTCTCACCCGTAGCGATGCTTAAGTCTGTCCGAATCATGTTAGCAATTGCCGCGTTTCATGATTATGAAATATGGCAGATGGATGTCAAAACTGCATTCCTGAATGGATTTCTGGAAGGAGAGTTGTATATGATGCAACCAGAAGGTTTTGTCGATCCAAAGGGAGCTAACAAAGTGTGCAAACTCCAGCGATCCATTTATGGACTGGTGCAAGCATCTCGGAGTTGGAATAAACGCTTTGATAGTGTGATCAAAGCATTTGTCTTTATACAGATTTTTGGAGAAGCCTGTATTTACAAGAAAGCGAGTGGGAGCTCTATAGCATTTCTGATATTATATGTGGATGACATATTGCTGATTGGAAATGATATAGAATTCCTGGATAGCATAAAGGGATACTTGAATAAAAGTTTTTCAATGAAAGACCTCGATGAAGCTGCTTACATATTGGGCATTAAGATCTATAGAGATAGATCAAGACGCTTAATTGGACTTTCACAAAGCACATACCTTGACAAGATTTTGAAGAAGTTCAAAATGGATCAAGCAAAGAAAGGGTTCTTGCCTCTGCTACAAGGTGTGAAGTTGAGTCAGACTCAATGCCCGACCACTGCAGAAGATAGAGAGAAAATGAAAGATGTTCCCTATGCTTCAGCCATAGGCTCTATCATGTATGCAATGCTGTGTACCAGACCTGATGTGTGCCTTGCTATAAGTTTGGCAGGGAGGTACCAAAGTAATCCAGGAGTGGATCACTGGACAGCGGTCAAGAACATCCTGAAATACCTGAAAAGGACTAAGGATATGTTTCTCGTATATGGAGGTGACAAAGAGCTCACCGTAAGAGGTTACGTTGATGCAAGCTTTGACACTGATCCGGACGATTCTAAATCGCAAATCGGATACGTGTTTACTTTAAACGATGGAGCTGTCAATTGGTGCAGTTCTAAACAAAGCGTCGTAGCAGGATCTACATGTGAAGCGGAGTACATAGCTGCTTCGGAAGCAGCGAACGAAGGAGTCTGGATGAAGGAGTTCATATCCGATCTAGGTGTCATACCTAGTGCATCGGGTCCAATGAAAATCTTTTGTGACAATACTGGTGCAATTGCTTTGGCAAAGGAATCCAGATTTCACAAAAGGACCAAACACATCAAGAGACGCTTCAATTCCATCCGGGATCTAGTCCAGGTGGGAGACATAGAGATTTGCAAGATACATACGGATCTGAATGTTGCAGACCCGTTGACTAAGCCTCTTGCAGGAGCAAAACATGATCAGCACCAAGGCTCCATGGGTGTTAGAATCATTACTGTGTAATCTAGATTATAGACTCTAGTGCAAGTGGGAGACTGAAGGAAATATGCCCTAGAGGCAATAATAAAGTTATTATTTATTTCCTTATATCATGATAAATGTTTATTATTCATGCTAGAATTGTATTAACCGGAAACATAATACATGTGTGAATACATAGACAAACAGAGTGTCACTAGTATGCCTCTACTTGACTAGCTCGTTAATCAAAGATGGTTATGTTTCCTAACCATGAACAAAGAGTTGTTATTTGATTAACGAGGTCACATCATTAGTTGAATGATCTGATTGACATGACCCATTTCATTAGCTTAGCACCCGATCGTTTAGTATGTTGCTATTGCTTTCTTCATGACTTATACATGTTCCTATGACTATGAGATTATGAAACTCCCGTTTACCGGAGGAACACTTTGGGTACTACCAAACGTCACAACGTAACTAGGTGATTATAAAGGAGTACTACAGGTGTCTCCAATGGTAGATGTTGGGTTGGCGTATTTCGAGATTAGAATTTGTCACTCCGATTGTCGGAGAGGTATCTCTGGGCCCTCTCGGTAATACACATCACATAAGCCTTGCAAGCATTATAACTAAGATGTTAGTTGTGAGATGATGTATTACGGAATGAGTAAAGAGACTTGCCAGTAACGAGATTGAACTAGGTATTGGATACCGACGATCGAATCTCGGGCAAGTAACATACCGATGACAAAGGGAACAACGTATGTTGTTATGCGGTCTGACCGATAAAGATCTTCGTAGAATATGTAGGAGCCAATATGGGCATCTAGGTCCCGCTATTGGTTATTGACCGGAGACGTGTCTCGGTCATGTCTACATTGTTCTCGAACCGTAGGGTCCGCACGCTTAACGTTACGATGACAGTTATTATGAGTTTATGCATTTTGATGTACCGAAGGTTGTTCAGAGTCCCGGATGTGATCACGGACATGACGAGGAGTCTCGAAATGGTCGAGACATAAAGATTGATATATGGAAGCCTATGTTTGGACACCGGAAGTGTTCCGGGTGAAATCGGGATTTTACCGGAATACCGGGAGGGTTACCGGAACCCCCCGGGAGCCAAATGGGACTACATGGGCCTTAGTGGAAAGGTGAAAGGGGCTGCCATGGAGGGCTGCGCGTCTCCCCCCCCCCCTCCCCTAGTCCTATTAGGACTAGGAGAGGTGGCCGGCCACCTCTCTCTCTCTTTCCCCCTTGGAGTCCTAGTTGGAATAGGATTGGAGGGGGGGAGTCCTACTCCTGGACTCCTCCTGCGCCTCCCTCCTTGGCCGGCCAGCTCCTCCCCTTGGATCCTTTATATACGGGGGCAGGGGGCACCTCTAGACACATAAGTTGATCCTTGAGATCGTTCCTTAGTCGTGTGCGGTGCCCCCTGCCACCAAATTCCACCTTGATCATACCGTTGTAGTGTTTAGGCGAAGCCCTACGTCGGTAGTACATCAAGATCCTCACCACGCCGTCGTGCTGACGGAACTCCTCCCCGAAGCTTTGCTGGATCGGAGCCCGGGGATCGTCATCGAGCTGAACGTGTGCTAAGAACTCGGAGGTGCCGGAGTAACGGTGCTTGGATCGGTCGGATCGGGAAGAAGACGTACGACTACTTCCTCTACGTTGTGTCAACGCTTCCGTTGCGATCTACAAGGGTACGTAGATCAGACTCTCCCCCTCGTTGCTATGCATCACCATGATCTTGCGTGTGCGTAGGAAATTTTTTGAAATTACTACGTTCCCCAACACTACCCATATCATCAATATTAATCAAGCAGGACGTAGGGTTTTACCTCCATCAAGTGGGCCCGAACCTAGGAAAACATCGTGTTCCCTGCCTCCTATTACCATCCGGCCTAGACGCACAGTTCGGGACCCACTACCCGAGATCCACTGGTTTTGACGCCGACAGTCACCATGGTAGTTTACTTGAAAAATTAAACCCAACTAATGCACTCCTTTCCCATGGATGATTACCCATCTAAATTGTTCAAAAGAAGATAAATGACCCAAGAATATTAGGCATCAATAAATAAAAGATAGAGCATCAACACAATCTAAGAAAAATAAATAAGTCATCACGTGATCAACATTACCACTAGTGTTATATCAGATGGACCATAATCATGTAGGGCATCTAATAGTGCTATTGAATTGAACTACAAAGAGGAGACATTACATCTTAGCTACTGCCATGAACCCATAGTTTGGGGTATGAACTACTCACAAATTATATCAGAGCACCGCTGATCCAGCATGATGGAGATTGTGATAATTTCCCTCCGAATGCAAGGTGTCGGCGAAGAAAAACTAGGCGATAAATGCAACGAAGGTCCAGTGGGTATAAGTAGTGTTGCAACCAAAGGAGGGCACAATGGGAGACCTAGGACTCACAAATGCTGTGCTCGAGCACGCTAGCAGGCTGGGCATGCATAGGGTGAGTGTCTAGTTGTTGTGAGCTTCCCCTAAGCCTATGTTGTGTTCGCTCTGTGAAATTCTAAGAACCTTTGAATTTTTCCATATTATTTGAGGTACAAAAATATATTATTTTTCGGAAATATAAAAACTAGCAGAAAATAGGAACTAGCACGGTGCATTGAATACATAGTTTAGTTCATGAAATTCTTCAAAAACATTGCATGCTTTTTCCAACCGGGTTAAATAGGTAACTTCCCAATCAACGCCCTCACACATTCAAGTCATCGACCCAACATGCTGACACAATGGCCCAGAAAATGACCAATGTCAACAAACAACTGGAAAGACTAGAAAAGAGCACTAGAAGTCCAACGCGAAGAACTAGGGGGGACATTACCTGTCCTATCCCATGCCCACCCACCACATAGGGGCCACGCAAGGGTGAAGAACAAAACGAGCGAGCAACCGACATGTTATTACCCAACAAGTTAAACAATGACCACTCCGCCTCTAGACAACGCCAACCACCACCCAAGGCACATGGGTCCTAAGGGAGTCTCCAACACCGACTCGAAAACTGTCCGTATCCGTTTGGACAAAGTTGTGTGGACGCCGCAAGTCATCCAAGCCTGACCACCATCGGTCCGTGGAATAGTCCTGACAACAGCTTCCCACAAAATCAAAACAAGCTGGGAGCGAGGGCTTTGCTAGAGTCCGGGCACGAACGACGTAGGAATCTGACACCCCCGACCCACCAAAAACTGAGGCGGAGCCCGAGCTTTTATAGCTGGCGGCACTATTTTCGCGGCAAAATACCCCCACTCTTCTTCCATCCAGGCGCTCTCGATCAAATTCCGACCCTTTCCCCCACTCTCTTCTTTCCTCCTGCCGCCAACAGATGACCCGGAGGAGACCCTGCCAAGGATGGAGGCGGTGAAGGATCCAAACATCACGCTCGCCCGGAAGATCAACTCGGCAGTGCGACAAAATTGTCGCACCAAAGCGAAGGCAAAGGCAGAAACGCTAGGAAGCAGAAGGCCGACAGAGGGTGTGCTGGTGGCAGATGAGGCGGTGGGCGTGCTGGTTGCGGACGTGGTGGAGGCTGATACGTCCCAAACATATCTACTTTTCAAAACAATTTGCTCTTGTTTTGGACTCTAATTTGCATGATTTGAATGGAACTAACCCAGACTGACGCTTTTTTAGCAGAATTGCCTTGGTGTTGTTTTTGTGTAGAAAAAAAATTCTCAGATTTAGCTGAAAATTTATGGAGAATATTTTCATAATATATAAACAATACTGGCAAAAAGAACTACCAAACGGGGGCACCCAGGCGCCACAAGCCTAGGGGGCGTGCCTGGTGGGCTTGTGGGCCCATGGAGCTTCCGGCAACCCTAACTCCAAATCCATATACCTATTCGTGGAGAAAAAATCAAAGAGAAGGAATCATCGTGTTTTACGATACGGAGTTGCCGCCACCTCCTGTTCTTCATTGGGAGGGCTGATCTGGAGTCCGTTCGGGGCTTCAGAGAGGGGGATTCGACGTTGTCGTCATCATCAACCATCCTCCATTAACAATTTCATGATGCTCACCACGGGGAGTAAGTAATTCCTTCGTAGGTTTGCTGGACGGTGATGGGTTGGATGAGATTTGTCATGTAATCAAGTCAATATTTTAGGGCTTGATCCCTAGTATCCACTATGTTCTAAGATTGATGTTGCTATGACTTTGTTATGCTTAATGCTTGTCACTAGGGCCCGAGTGCCATGATTTTAGATATGAACCCTTTATGCTCTCATGAATGCATTTGAGTTTGACCCTATCTTGCTAGTTGTATGCACCTATTACGTGTTAAGAAACGCATACCCCAAGGTGATAATAATTGGGATTCTTTCTGATGATTACTGTAGTTTTAGGAGTTCATGTATTCACTAACTGCTAATGCTTTGTTTCGGTTCTCTATTAAAAGGAGGCCTTAATATCCCTTAGATTTCCTTATGGGCCCCTCTTCCATGGGAGGGTAGGACAAAAGATGTCATGCAAGTTCTTATTATAAGAACTTATGACACTATATGGAATACATTCCTACATTATATTGATGAATTGGAGCTATTGTGTATCGCTCTAGGTTGTGGCTGTTACATGATGAATGTCATGCAATACAAATATCCATCACTGTTCCAATGCCTACATTTCTCGAATATTGATCTTTGCCAAGTTACTTTCATTGCTGTTGCTATTATTATAACTATGAAACTACTACTGTTATTGTTACCATTAATATTTCTATGGTTACCACTACTATCGACCTATCATACGACTGTGCTACTAAACACTTTGTTGCAGATATTTGATTCTCCAAGTGTGGTTGAATTGATAGCTCAACTACTAATACTTGCAAATATTATTTGGCTCCACTTATGTTGAATCAATAGATTTGGGTGAAACACTACCCTCGAGAACTATTGCGATCCCCTATACTTATGGTTCATCAAAGGATGGGGCCAGGGTCGGGGGCCCCGCCGCCCCTGCAGACCGTGCAGTCGCTGCCATGGCCATTAGAAGACTCTGTACTACAACGCTGCCAAGTAGCTGGGTAGGCAGTCTTCGGCATCCTGATGTCTACTACGCAACTTTATTCTTGTAGACACGTGTTGGGCCTCCAACCGCAGAGTTTTGTAGGACAGTAGCAATTTTCCCTCAAGTGGATCAACTAAGGTTTATCAATCCGTAGGAGGCGTAGGATGAAGCTGGTCTCTCTCAAGCAACCCTGCAACCAAATACGAGAAATCTCTTACGTCCCCAACACACCCAATACAATGGCAAATTGTATAGGTGCACTAGTTCGGCGAACAGATGGTGATAAAAGTGTAATATGGATGGTAGAAATATATTTTTATAATATTAATAAATAAAAACAACAAGGTATCAAATATTAAATGGTCACAAAAACGGTATTGCAATGCTTGAAAACAAAGCCTAGGGTCTATACTTTCACTAGTGCAATCTCTAAACAATCCTAATATAGTTGGATCATATGATTATCCCTCAACGTGCAATAAAGAATCACTCCCGAGTTCCTAGTAGCAGAGAACAAAAGATAGAAATTGTTTGTAGGGTACGAAACCACCTCAAAGTTATTCTTTCTGATCAATCTATCCTACAGTTCGTACTAAAATAACACAAAGCTATTCTTCCCAATCGATCTGTCAAGAGTTCTACTAAAATAACAACATATGACACATCAACCAACTCTAATGTCACCTAGATACTCCAATGTCACCACAAGTATCCGCGAGTTAATTCTACGATATGCTTCAAACAACTTCATGATCATAATATTCAATCCACACAAAGAACTACAAGGAGACACCAAAGTTTCTATCGGAGAAAAGATAATAAAAACGTGCATCAACCCCTATGCGTAGATTACCCCAATGTCACCTCGGGAATGCGCAAGTTGAGTGCCATAACATATATCAAGTGAATCAATATGATACCCCATTATCATCTCAAGTATTCATACGCAAGACATACATCATGTGTTCTCATATCTGAACATTCAATCCGACAAGATAAAACTTCAAAGGGTAAAGATTCAATTCATCACAACAAGAGTAGAGAGGGGAGAAACATCATATGATCCATCTATGTTAACGAAGCCCAAGATACATCAAGATCGTGACATTTAAAGATCACGAGAGAGAGAGAGAGAGGGATTAAACATATGGTTGTCGGTACAAACCCTCATCCCCGACGGTGGACTACTCCCTCCTCATCATGGTGGCTGCCGTGATGATGAAGACGGCCACCGGAGATTATTCCCCCCTCCGGCAGGATGTTAAAAAGGGTCTAGATTGGTTTTTGGTGGCTACAGAGCCTTGCGGCGGTGGAACTTCTGATCTAGGTTAACCCCAAGGGTTTTTGGAATATTTGTGAAGTTATAGGTTAAAGAGGGGTGCAGGAGGCTACCGAGGTGTGCATAACCCACCTGGGCGCACCTGGCCCCCCAGGCGCGCCCTGGTGGGTTGTGCCCCCCTCGGGGCACGCCCCCCCCCCCCCCCAAGTGCTTCTCTGGCCCATCCTGGGTTTTCTGGTCCATAAAAAATCTCCAAAAACTTTCTTGGTGTTTGGACTCCGTTTGGTATTGATTTCCTGCGATGTAAAAAACAAGAAAAAACAGCAACTAGCACTGGGCACTGGGTCAATAGGTTAGTCTCAAAAATGATATAAAGTTGCTATAATATTATTGTAAAACATCCGAGAATGAATACTTCATAAATTATAGATACATTGGAGACGTATCACATCCCCCGTTGTGCCGTTCACCATCGACGTCAAGTGGTCCTGCTGCATTTCTCTGAGTGTTCATCATTGTCGCTTGTCCGGAAATGGATGACGGACGTGAAGCATATGAGTGCCCGCACGATGTTCGCTAGTATGCCTAAAGCGGGAGAGCTGGTGTATGACAACGTGGACAGGGAGATGTATGAGATCATCCACAAGGGAGTGTGGAGGAAGAGGCTGCTATGAGGACGCGTAGGTGGATGACTCAGAGCCCACCCAATCCGTCACCTACAACTAGTCGGGCACACAGAAGTTTACCCAGTCTGGTGATGTCTACTATGCAACTTTATTCTTGTAGACACATGTTGGGCCTCCAAGCGCAGACTTTTGTAGGACAGTAGCAATTTTCTCTCAAGTGGATGACCTAAGGTTTATCAATCCGTGAGAGGTGTAGGATGAAGATGATCTCTCTGAAACGACCTGCAACAAAATACTGGAAATATCTTGTGTCCCCAACACACCCAATACAATGGAAAATTGTACAGGTGCACTAGTTCGACGAAGAGATGGTGATAAAAGTGTAATACATATGGTAGAAATGTATTTTGATAATCTGAATAAATAAAAGCAGCAAGGTAGCAAATAATAAACGGGCACAAAAACAGTATTGCAATGCTTAAAAACAAGGCCTAGGGTTCGTACTTTCGCTAGTGCAATCTCTCAACCGTGCTAACATAGTTGGATCATATGATTATCCCTCAAAGTATAGCAAACAATCACTCCCGGATTCCTATTAGCGGAGAACAAAAGGTAGGAATTGTTTGTAGGGTGCGAAGCCACCTCAAAGCTATTCTTTCCGATCGATCTATTCAAGAGTTCATACTAAAATAACACAAAGCTATTGTTTTCGTTCGATCTATCCTAGAGTTCGTACTAGAATAACACCAAAGCATATTCATATTCATAATACTCAATCCACACAAAGAACGATAAAGAGACCCCAAAGTTTCTATCGGAGAAAAGATAATAAAAACGTGCATCTACCCCTATGCATCGATTACCCCAATATCACTGCGGGACTCCGCAAGTTGAGTGCCATAACGTATGTCAAGTGAATCAATAATATACCCCATTGTCACCTCAAGTATTCATACCGCAAAACATACATCATGTGTTCTCAAATCTAAACATTCAATCCGACATGACAAAACTTTAAAGGGTCAAGATTCAATTCATCACAACAAGAGTCTAGAGGGGAGAAACATCATATGATCCGACTATATTAACAAAGCCCATGATATAGATCACGAGAGAGAGAGAGAGAGAGATTAAACACATAGCTACTGGTACAAACCCTCAGCCCCGAGGGTGGACTAGTCCCTCCTCATCGTGGTGGCCGCCGGGATGATGAAGATGGCCACCAGAGATGATTAATTCCCCCCTCCAGCAGGGTGACGGAACGAGTCTAGATTGGTTTTCGGTGGCTACGGAGCCCTGCGGCGGCTAAACTTCTGATCTAGGTTAACCCCAAAGGGTTTCGGAATATTTGGGAATTTATAGTGCAAAGAAGGGGTATGGGAGGCCACCGAGGTGGGCACAACCCACCTGGGCGCGCCAGGTGGGCCTGGCATGCCCTGGTGGGTTGTGTGCCCCTCGGGGAACCCCCTCCCCCCCAAGTGCTGCTCTGACCCAATGGGTTCCTTCTGGTCCATAAAAATTCACAAAAAGTTTCATGGGGTTTGGACTCCGTTTGATTTTCTATGATGTAGAAAACAAGCAAAAACAGCAACTGGCACTAGGCACTGAGTCAATAGGTTATCCCCAAAAAATGATCTTGTATTTGAAATGAAAAGTGTTAGTCAAGCATTGGATAAAAGATTAAAGTGTGTATAGGAAAAATGTTAATTATGTATCAAAAATGTTAATCTTGTATTTAAAAATTGTTAATCAAGCATTTAAAAATTGTTTAAAATGTGTATAGGAAAATGTTGAGTATGTATTTTAAAATTAAATTTGTATTTGAAAAATGTGAAATGTGTATTTGACATATGTTGTTGCAGACACAAAAAATATAGAACGAAAACAAAAAATTAAGAAAACCAAAAAAATGTAACCCAAAAAAGAAAATAATTACCAAAAAAATCAAAGAAACAAATGAAAAGAAACAAAGAAGAAAGAAAGAAAAGAAACATCCCGGAAGGAAAAAAAATCAGTGAAACCCGGGCTCATTTCGCCTCAACTACACCCCGCCTCATTACTTGATCAGAATCCCGGCACTAGCCTGGTGGCTAGCATTATTGCAATCTATCTAGGAGACCATGGTTTGAATCCCCCTGCGGCGCTCCTTTTTCACTATTTTAAAAAAGTGTGCGCGATTGGGCCGGCCCATTACTGTTGAAACTCGCAGCGAGAGTTTCTACGGTCTCGCTTAGTGCAAGAAATAGTCTTCGCTTCCCCATACACCAGAGCAAGAGGCGCTACATGAGCCGGTGTCCCAAAAGACGCAACATGATGGGAGGGGGGGCATGCCTCCGTGGTCCACAAGTTCAACGACCGAGTAAACAAAAGGGAGCACCGAAAGAGCAGATATTGCATAGAAATAAAAGAAGAGTGAAGGGACACACCGAGCCGGTGATGTGCCGATCAGATGGTCTCACCATCTGGGTAGCCCCAACAACGTCAAATAGCTGAGTGGATGAAAACAGGGCCTATCACGTACCTTTGAACAACCGGGTACATAGGAAGGAGCATCAAAAGAGCTGAAGTGGGCAGGCCCATTACTGTTGAAGATCACAGCAAGTGTTGCTACAGTCTCGAGAAATAGCCGGCGCGTCCCCACACACATGAGAAATAGATGCGACATGAACAGGTGACCCAAAAGACACAACATGGGGGGGGGGGGGGGGGGGGGGGGCACGCCTCCACGGTCCATAGTTTCAACAACCGAATAAACAGAAGGGAGCACCAAAGAGTGGATATAGAATAGAAGTAAAAGAAGAGAGAAGAGACACTCCGGGCCGGTGATGTGACGACCAGATGGCCTCACCATCTGGGTGCCGAAATAGAAAAAACTAAATAGAAAGATGGGCCCGACTACGCCGAGAAGCAACACGAGCCCCCCCGCCCGCACATGTACGATCTGAAGGTTCAACAACTAGGTAATGACAAAAGGTGCACTGAAAGAGCCCATACAAAAAAAGAGAGAACATTTCATCCCAATTATAAAATAGAAATTGGATGCAATGATCCGGTAACGTGCCGACCTGAAGACCTCTACCATTTGGCTGGCTCTGACATAGTACAATAACACTGTACCGAGTGGAAAGAAAGAGGGCCGACCAGGCGGCGTTGAGCCAACTAGTAGAAATGAAGGGAGAAGTGAGAGAGTTGGCACAAAAAGAGAGAGAAGAGAAGACGGCTCCGGCTCCCCCCCTCCACACACACACACGCACTAGGACAGGAAACAATACACGCAGGGTGATCAAAGAAAGCCTACACGAGAGGGGAGCCCACGCGCCCGCATTCCACAGGTCATTTACCTCCAAAGTGTCAGGGATGTGAGACATGGGTTAACGAGATCAGAAGGCGGGGAGGTCGATAGGTAGGCAGAAGACAGCCGAGGGGAGCGATCACAGGGTCCAGGGGCCGCTGGTGCTCCTGAATGGGCTGAGGAGGCAGGTACTCCGACATTCTTTATAGGAGTAATACCAGAAAAAAAATCACATAGTGTTGTGTATCATTGGGATTGAACTCCTAACCCAAAATAATAAACAGAAAATTAAGAAAACCAGAAAAATGAAACTCAATACTTTGTGGGTTATTATTGGTTTATCTTCAATATTATTTGTACATATTTGAACTATTGCCATTTTAAAAATAAATAGCTTAAATATTCTATTTTTTCGCCAATGAACTGGCTGAGCCAGCGGTCCGACCGGTGATAAGCTAAACCGACAAACCCTTCCGGTTATTTCGCCAGCCTGATTCTTAAACTATGTGGACCTCGCATTTTCCTTTTAAAGAGAGCTATTCTTTAACGCATGGCAGCAAAATGTTTTTCCATTGCCACATGTCCATTCACATTCTCAATTATTGCTTCTTGAACTGATGCAAAATTGGACCTTCAGAAAAGTAACGCTGAATTTTGCTGTTCTGGAATTAAGTAGTGCAAAATTTTGCTGTTCTGAAAGTTCTGCTCCGGAAGGCCTTTTTTGCTGTTTTTTCTTTTTGCGGTGAAAACCACAGTGAATTGGTACAGAATTGCACTTGGATACCCAGGTTGCTTACTTGCTTTACACATCTCTACAATCCATTATTTCGAATTTTCTTTCCTCATTTAGCTCTCATCTTCAGGAGTCAATTTACTTAAATCCGGTAAAGCAATGAGCCAATTGGTACCCGCTGCTGGTGCTTTGATCATTGTTGTGTATGATTTAAGTCTTCACATATAATGGTTTACCGATGCAACTTACTTACCTCACTAGCATTGTTTTACCTGATCTTTAATTTGGGTACGAAGCTTCTAGAGGTTCGCGTGTCCTTTACTATCAGACAGTGAACTATCACTTCTCTTATTCTATCTCAGTAATCTCTACATGGTTCTATTTGTTTCCTCTCTACTCTAGTTATGTTTCCTGCTGTCTGAATGTTACTTTCGGCGTTCTAATGTTAACCAAAGGTAGTTGAGTACTACTGTTACTTATGGAGTTATATGCATTTGACGTTTATTAGCTTGCATTTCTCAATCGTGGTCCAATAAATGTTCAAACATGGGGCGTAATGTATTATGGATTCTGCATGTTGAGATACTCATGATCGCATGTACATTAGGCAGCTAGGATGTTATTTTATTGTTTCCTAGTCTACGGATATCTCCCGATCCTTTTCATGTATAGCGGATATGGTTGAGATATGCTTGTCCATGTGATACGTCTCCAACGTATCTATAATTTTTGATTGCTCCATGCTATATTATCTACTGTTTTGGACATTATTGGGCTTTATTATCCACTTTTATATTATTTTTGGGACTAACCTATTAACCGGAGGCCCAGCCCAGAATTGCAGTTTTTTGCCTGTTTTAGGGTTTCGAAGAAAAGGAATATCAAACGGAGTCCAAACGGAATGAAACCTTCGGGAACGTGATTTTCTCAATGAATAAGACCCAGGAGACTTGGACCCTACGTCAGGGCACAAGAGAGGAGGCCATGAGGTAGGGGGCGCGCCTGCCTACCCCAGGTGCGCCCTCCACCTTTGTGGGCCCCCTTTTGCTCCACCGACGTGCTCCTTCCTCCTATATATATCCACGTACCCCCAAACGATCAGATACGGAGCCAAAACCCTAATTCCACCACTGTAACTTTCTGTATCCACGAGATCCCATCTTGGGGGCTGTTCCAGAGCTCCGCCGGAGGGGCATCGATCACGGAGGGCTTCTACATCAACACCAAAGCCTCTCCGATGAAGTGTGAGTAGTTTACCTCAGACCTACGGGTCCATAGTTAGTAGCTAGATGGCTTCTTCTCTCTTTTTGGATCTCAATACAATATTCTCCCCCTCTCTTGTGGAGATCTATTCGATGTAATCTTCTTTTTGCGGTGTGTTTGTTGAGACCAATGAATTGTGGGTTTATGATCAAGTCTATCTATGAATAATATTTGAATCTTCTCTGAATTCTTTTATGTATGATTGGTTATCTTTGTAAGTCTCTTCGAATTATTAGTTTGGTTTGGCCTACTAGATTGATCTTTCTTGCAATGGGAGAAGTGCCTAGCTTTGGGTTCAATCTTGTGGTGTCCTTTCCCAGTGACAGTAGGGCGGCAAGGCATGTATTGTATTGTTGCCATCGAGGATAACAAAATGGGGTTTTCTTCATATTGCATGAGTCTATCCCTCTACATCATGTCATCTTGCTTAAGGCGTTACTCTGTTTTTAACTTAATACTCTAGATGCATGCTGGATAGCGGTCGATGAGTGGAGTAATAGTAGTAGATGCAGCCAGGAGTCGGTCTAATTGTCTTGGACGTGATGCCTATATACATGATCTCTCATAACTATGCTCAATTCTGTCAACTGCTCAACAGTAATTTGTTCACCCACCGTAGAATACTTATGCTCTTGAGAGAAGCCACTAGTGAAACCTATGGCCCCGGGTATATCTTTATCATATTAATCTCCTACTACCTAGTTATTTCCTTTGCTATTTACTTTGCCTTTATTTTACTTTGCATCTTTATCACAAAAATACCAAAAATATTATCTTTATCATAGCTATCAGATCTCACTCTCGTAAGTGGCCTTATAGGGATTGAAAACCCCTATTTGCGTTGGGTGCGAGGATTTATTTGTTTTTTGCAGGTACGAGGGACTCGCGCGTAGCCTCCTACTGGATTGATACCTTGGTTCTCAAAAACTGAGGGAAATACTTACGCTACTTTGCTGCATCATCCCTTCCTCTTCGGGGTAAACCAACGCAATGCTCAAGAGGTAGCAAGAAGTATTTCTGGCGCCATTGCGGGAGGTCTTCGCAAAAGTCAACATACCAAGTACCCATCACATACCCTTATCTCCCGCATTAAATTATTTGCCATTTGCCTCTCGTTTTCCTTCCCCCACTTCACCCTTGCCATTTTATTTGCCCGCTCTCTCTCTATCCTTCCTCTCTTTCTGCTCGCCTTTCTTCCGCCATGTCTGAATCAAAAAGGGTCGGGGGTTCTCTCCAGAGTTTTAGTACTTTGGACAACCCTTCTATTCTTGCTAAGCTTATAAATAAGGATATTATGGAAAGACCTACCGGAGTTATCAATGAGAGTCTTAATAATTTTGATGAAGATGATTCTGGAATTTTTCGTTATTTACTTGATGAATCTTTGAAAGACACTTGGTATAGATTATTAAGGATTAGGGCCAGTTATGTTCCTCAATATCAAATTGAAGTTTACTTAAAAAGCTTTTATATTGCCCTTCCTTCTTCTCTTAAGCATGTCTTAGATTCTATATTTGAAGAAGGTTTTCTTGAAGGGGATGTCGTAGACACTTATGAAAAAATGGAAACTATATTTGGGCACCCCATGAATGATAAAGTTGAATCGACGTCTCTTTTGCTCTCTTACCAAAACGAATCTATTAAAGAGATAAAGGCTAGCCTAGATACAAATTTTCGTAACATACTTAATCTTTCTTCTACCATTAATAGCCATGTGCTTTATCGAAATAGAAGGATTAATTCTATAGATAGCAAGTTTGCTCTTTTCTTTCCTAATACCAAAGATGGCAATACCTAGATCTATTCTTGCTTGTTATGCCTAGCTAGGGGCGTTAAACGATAGCGCTTGTTGGGAGGCAACCCAATTTTATTTTTATTCCTTGATTTTTGCTCCTGTTTAGTAATAAGTAAATTAACTAGCCTCTGTTTTGGTTGTGTTTTTTGTGTTTAATTAGTGTTTGTGCCAAGTAGAACCGTTGGGAAGACTTGGGGAAAGTCTTGTTGAACTTGCTGTAAAAAAACAGAAACTTTAGGGCTCACGAGAACTGCTGCCATTTTTATTTGGAAAGTGTTATTTAGTTAATTATTTTTGCAGATGATTAATAGATAAATTCCTCACGTCCAGCAATTTATTTTAGAATTTTTGGGGTTCCAGATCTTGTGCTAGCTACAGATTACTACAGACTATTCTGTTTTTGACAGGTTCTGTTTTTCGTGTGTTGTTTGCTTATTTTTATGAATCTATGTCTAGTAAAATAGTTTATAAACCATAGAGAAGTTGGAATAAAGTAGGTATAACACCAATATAAATAAATAATGAGTTCATTACAGTACCTTGAAGTGGTCTTTTGTTTTCTTTCGCTAACGGAGCTCGCGAGATTTTCTACTTTAAGTTTTGTGTTGTGAAGTTTTCATGTTTTGGGTAAAGATTTGATGGATTATGGAACAAGGAGTGGCAAGAGCCTAAGCTTGGGGATGCCCATGGCACCCCCAAGATAATCTAAGGACACCTAAAAGCCAAAGCTTAGGGATGCCCCGGAAGGCATCCCCTCTTTTGTCTACTTCTATCGGTAACTTTACTTCGAGATATATTTTTATTCGCCACATGATATGTGTTTTGCTTGGAGCGTCTTGTATTATTTGAGTATTTGATTGTTAGTTTACCACAATCATCCTTGCTATACACACCTTTTGAGAGAGCCATACATGATTTGGAATTTGTTAGAATACTCTATGTGCTTCGCTTATATCTTTTGAGTTATATAATTTTGCTCTAGTACTTCACTTATATCTTTTAGAGCACGGTGGTGGATTTGTTTTATAGAAACTATTGATCTCTCATGCTTCACTTAGATTATTTTGAGAGTCTTAAATAGCATGGTAATTTTCTTAAAATCCTAATATGCTTGGTACACAAGATTAATAATAAAACTTTCTTATGAGTGTGTTGAATACTATGATAAGTTTGATGCTTGATAATTGTTTTGAGATATGAAGATGGTGATATTAAAGTTGTGCTAGTTGAGTAGTTGTGAATTTGAGAAATACTTGTGTTGAAGCTTGTGATTCCCATAGCATGCACGTATGGTGAACCTTTATGTGATGAAGTCGGAGCATGACTTATTTTTTGATTGTCTTCCTTATGAGTGGCGGACGGGGACGAGCGATGGTCTTTTCCTACCAATCTATCCCCCTAGGAGCATGTGCGTAATACTTTGCTTTGATAACTTGTAGATTTTTGCAATAAGTATATGAGTTCTTTATGACTAATGTTGAGTCCATGGAATATACGCACTCTCACCCTTCCACCTTTGCTAGCCTCTCTAATACCATGCACCTTTCGCCGGTATCATACACCCACCATATACCTTCCCCAAAACAGCCACCATACCTACCTATTATGGCATTTCCATAGCCATTCCGAGTTATATTGCCATGCAACTTTCCACCATTCCGTTTATTATGACACACTCCATCATTGTCATATTGCTTAGCATGATCATGTAGTTGACATCGTATTTGTGGCAAAGCCACCATTCATAATTCTTTCATACGTGTCACTCTTGATTCATTGCATATCCCGATACACCGCCGGAGGCATTCATATAGAGTCATATTTTGTTCTAAGTATCGAGTTGTAATTATTGAGTTATAAGAAAAATAAAAGTGTGATGATCATCATTATTAGAGGATTGTCCCAGTGAGGAAAGGATGATGGAGACTATGATTCCCCCACAAGTCGGGATGAGACTCCGGACGAAAAATAAAAAAAGAAGAAAAGAGGCCATAAAAAAGAGAAAACACCCAAATAAAAAAAATGAGAGAAAAAGAGAGAAGGGACAATGCTACTATCCTTTTACCACACTTGTGCTTCAAAGTAGCACCATGATCTTCATAGTAGAGAGTCTCTCATGTTATCACTTTCATATACTAGTGGGAATTTTTTATTATAGAACTTGGCTTGTATATTCCAATGATGGGCCTCCTCAAATTGCCCTAGGTCTTCATGAGCAAGCAAGTTGGATGCACACCCACTTAGTTTCTTTTTGAGCTTTCATATACGTATAGCTCTAGTGCATCCGTTGCATGACAATCCCTACTCACTCACATTGATATCTATTGATGGGCATCTCCATAGCCCGTTGATACGCCTAGTTGATGTGAGACTATCTTCTCCCTTTTTGTCTTCTCCACAACCACCATTCTATTCCACCTATAGTGCTATATCCATGGCTCACTCTCATGTATTGCGTGAAGATTGACAAAGTTTTGAGAATGTCAAAAGTATGAAACAATTGCTTGGCTTGTCATCAGGGTTATGCATGA
Source organism: Triticum monococcum (assembly GCA_034509565.1). Classification (NCBI taxonomy): domain Eukaryota; kingdom Viridiplantae; phylum Streptophyta; class Magnoliopsida; order Poales; family Poaceae; genus Triticum; species Triticum monococcum. The sequence goes on along the minus strand of CM067842.1, from coordinate 21,242,679 downwards.
TCTAAATATTTTATGTGGTGAAGATAGAGCATAGCCAGACTATATGATTTTGTAGGGATAACTTTCTTTAGCCATGTTATTTTGAGAAGACATAATTTCTTTGTTAGTATGCTTGAAGTATTATTATTTTTATGTCAATATGAACTTTTGTCTTGAATCTTTCGGATCTAAATATTCATACCACAATTAACAAGAATTACATTCAAATTATGCCAAGTAGCACTCTGCATCAAAAATTCTGTTTTTATCATTTACCTACTCGAGGACGAGCAGGAATTAAGCTTGGGGATGCTTGATACGTCTCCAACGTATCTATAATTTTTGATTGCTCCATGCTATATTATCTACTGTTTTGGACATTATTGGGCTTTATTATGCACTTTAATATTATTTTTGGGACTAACCTATTAACCGGAGGCCCAGCCCAGAATTGCTGTTTTTTGCCTATTTTAGGGTTTCGAATAAAAGGAATATCAAACGGAGTCCAAACGGAATGAAACCTTCGGGAACGTGATTTTCTCAACGAATAAGACCCAGGAGACTTGGACCCTACGTCAAGGCACAAGAGAGGAGGCCACGAGGTAGGGGGCGCGCCTGCCTACCCCAGGTGCGCCCTCCACCCTCATGGGCCCCATGTTGCTCCACTGACGTACTCCTTCCTCCTATATATATCCACATACCCCCAAATGATCAGATACGGAGCCAAAACCCTAATTCCACAGCCGTAACTTTCTGTATCCATGAGATCCCATATTGGGGCCTGTTCCGGAGCTCCGTCGGAGGGGGCATCGATCACGGAGGGCTTCTACATCAACACCATAGCCTCTCCGATGAAGTGTGAGTAGTTTACATCAGACCTGTGGGTCCATAGTTAGTAGCTAGATGGCTTCTTCTCTCTTTTTGGATCTCAATACAATGTTCTCCCCCTCTCTTGTGGAGATCTATTCGACATAATCTTCTTTTTGCGGTGTGTTTGTTGAGACCGATGAATTGTGGGTTTATGATCAAGTCTATCTATGAATAATATTTGAATCTTCTCTAGATTCTTTTGTGTATGATTGGTTATCTTTGGAAGTCTCTTTGAATTATCAGTTTGGTTTGGCCTACTAGATTGATCTTTCTTGCAATGGGAGAAGTGCTTAGCTTTGGGTTCAATCTTGCGGTGTCCTTTCCCAGTGATAGTAGGGGAAGCAAGGCACGTATTGTATTGTTGCCATCGAGGATAACAAGATGGGGTTTTCTTCATATTGCGCGAGTCCATCCCTCTACATCATGTCATCTTGCTTAAGGCGTTACTCTGTTTTTAACTTAATACTCTAGATGCATGCTGGATAGCAGTCGATGAGTGGAGTAATAGTAGTAGATGCTGGCAGGAGTCGGTCTACTTGTCTTGGACGTGATGCCTATATACATGATCTCTCATAACTATGCTCAATTCTGTCAATTGCTCAACAGTAATTTGTTCACCCACCGTAGAATACTTATGCTCTCGAGAGAATCCACTAGTGAAACCTATGGCCCCCGTGTCTATCTTTATCATATTAATCTCCTACTACATAGTTATTTCCTTTGGATCTTTATCACAAAAATACCAAAAATATTATCTTTGTCATATCTATCAGATCTCACTCTCGTACGTGGCCTTATAGGGATTGACAACCCCTATTTGCGTTGGTTGCGAGGATTTATTTGTTTTGTGCAGGTACAAGGGACTCGTGCGTAGCCTCCTACTGGATTGATACCTTGGTTCTCAATAACTGAGGGAAATACTTACGCTACTTTGCTGCATCATCCCTTCCTCTTCAGGGAAAACCAACGCAGTGCTCAACAGGTAGCACCATGTACTCTATATATGCTACGGCATACGATCAATGCAAATATTCACAATTCACATGGTATCACATACCGCATAACTTTCCTAAACCTAACGCTTCCGCTGCCATCGCCTTGCTGCCGCCGCAGTTCCTCCTGCCGCCGCATCCCACCCCGATCGTCGCCCTCCCTTGCCGCCACCGTCCACCCTTCTATCTCCATCTACCCGAGCCGCGTCTAACCCCCACCTCCCATGGCCACCATGTCCTTCGCCTCCTCCTCCTCCTCCCTCTTCGGTGCCTCGAACCCCTTCGCCAGCCCCGACCCTATTCCCGCCGAAGACAAATGCAACATCCACATCCTCGCCCGTGTGCCTGTCCGTCTCTACCAGAAGGATTCCTCCTATTACGCATGGAAGATGTACTTCAACCTCGTCTTCCGTGAGTACCATCTAGAGGAGCACATCAACGGCACAGTCGACGCCAAGGCCATGGAGTTTGACGCCGAGTGGTCAGCCGTCGAAGCAACTCTCATCCGCTGGTTTTCCTTAACCATCTCCAAGGACTTGTTTCACACGGTGGTGTAGGATGACGACGATGTGCATGTCATCTGGACGAAGCTCAATGGCCTCTTCACCGACAACCGGCTCCAGCAGCTCGTCTTCCTTCAGCAAGAATTCTTTGGGGGCCATCAAAATAATTCCTCTGTGGATGACTTTTGCATGCGCCTAAAGCGTCTTTGCAATGAACTCTGCAACATCGGCGAGAAAGTCTTCGATAATCTTCTCCTCAACATCCTCGTCGCCGGCCACAACGAGGAGTTCACTCACGCGGCTGCTAACCTCACGCTCATCCCCAACCCGACCTTTCCCAAGGTCGTCACCTACTTGCGTTTGGAGGAACACAGGATGAAGAAGAAGATGGAGCGGGTTCTCCACACTGCCCTCGCCGCCGGCACCTCCCGTGGCGCGCCCCCCAACAGCAGCCAGCGGCGCCGTTCCAGCCGCCGCTGCCGGTCTCGCCGACCATCCTTCCCTCATCAGGGGGTGGCGGCGCCTGCCACAAAAAAGTGGGCCTCATAGGACAGCAGTGGGCGGCCAACCCTGGCGGGCCACCTCGGCTCCCTCAGCAGTAGCAACCCATGGCGTCGTGGGCCTACGGGCACAATCCTTGGACCGGCGTAGTCCACGCTGATACGTCTCCAACGTATCTATAATTTTTGATTGTTCAATGCTATTATATTATCCATCTAGGATGTTTTATATGCTATTTTATATGATTTTTGGGACTAACCTATTAACCTAGAGCCTAGTGTCAGTTTCTATTTTTTCCTTGTTTTTGAGTATTGCAGAAAAGGAAAACCAGATGGAGTCCAATTGACCTGAAAGTTCACGAAGATATTTTTTGGACCAGAAGAAGCCCACGGAGTATCGAAGATGGGACGGAAGAGTACCGAGGCACCCACGAGGGTGCGGGGCATGCCCTACCCCCCTGGGCGCGCCCCCTACCTCGTGGCCGCCTCGGGGACCCCCTGACTTGTTCCCGACTCCAAAACCTCTTATATATACCTAAACTTCCAGAAATAAACCTACATTGGGAGTTCCGCCGCCGCAAGCCTCTGTAGCCACCGAAAACCAATCTAGACCCGTTCCCGCACCCTGCCGGAGGGGGGGAATCCCTCTCCGGTGGCCATCTTCATCACCCCGGCGCTCACCATGACAAGGAGGGAGTAGTTCACCCTCGGGGCTGAGGGTATATACCAATAGCTATGTGTTTGATCTCTCTCTCTCTCTCTCTCTCTCTCTCTCTCGTGTTCTTGATTTTGGCATGATCTTGATGTATTGCGAGCTTTGCTATTATAGTTGGATCTTATGATGTTTCTCCCCTCTACTCTCTTGTAATGAATTGAGTTTTCCCTTTGAAGTTATCTTATGGGATATACTTTAAGGATTTGAGAACACTTGATGTATGTCTTGCATGTCCTTATCTGTGGTGACAATGGGATATTCACGTGATCCACTTGATGTATGTTTTGGTGATCAACTTTCAAGTTCCGTGACCTCATGAACTTATGGATAGGGCTTGGCACATGTTTTCGTCTTGACTCTCCTGTAGAAACTTTGGGGAGCTCTTTGAAGTTCTTTGTGTTGGTTGAATATATGAATCTGAGATTGTGTGATGCATATCGTATAATCATACCCACGGATACTTGAGGTGACATAGGAGTATCTAGGTGACATTAGGGTTTTGGTTGATTTGTGTCTTAAGGTGTTATTCTAGTACGAACTATAGGATAGATTGAACGGAAAGAATAGCTTCGTGTTATTTTTCTACGGACTCTTGAATGGATCGATCAGAAAGGATAACTTTGAGGTCGTTTCGTACCCTACCATAATGTCTTCGTTTGTTCTGCGCTATTAGTGACTTTGGAGTGACTCTTTGTTGCACGTTGAGGGATAGTTATATGATCCAATTATGTTATTATTGTTGAGAGAACTTGCACTGGTGAAAGTATGAACCCTAGGCCTTGTTCCCTAGCATTGCAATACTGTTTACGCTCACTTTTACCACTTGTTACCTTGCTGTTTTTATATTCCAGATTAAAAAAACCTATATCTACAATCCATATTGCACTTGTATCACCATCTCTTCGCCGAACTAGTGCACCTATACAATTTACCATTGTATTGGGTGTGTTGGGGACACAAGAGACTCTTTGTTATTTGGTTGCAGGGTTTTTTGAAAAATACCATCTTCATCCTACGCCTCCCACGGATTGATAAACCTTAGATCATCCACTTGAGGGAAATTTGCTACGGTCCGACAAACATCTGCACTTGGAGGCCCAACAACGTCTAATAAGAAGAAGGTTGTGTAGTAGACATCACATGCCTACTCTATGTCGGTCCCCCGCAGGCCCACTCCCGGCATCTTGGGCCCTCGCCCGCCGCAGCACCAAGCCTACCACGCTGTCCCGCAGCCACCTGCGGTGCCCGCGGCATTCCTGCATTATGGGGGCATTCCCATCCTACCCGGCGCTGCTGGCCCCTGCTGTCGGTGTCAAAACCGGCGGATCTCGGGTAGGGGGTCCCGAACTGTGCGTCTAGGCGGGTGGTAACAGGAGACAAGGGACACAATGTTTTACCCAGGTTCGGGCCCTCTTGATGGAGGTCAAACCCTACGTCCTGCTCGATTAATATTGATGATATGGGTAGTACAAGAGTAGATCTACCACGAGATCAAGGAGGCTAAACCCTAGAAGCTAGCCTATGGTATGATTGTTGTATGATGAAGTTGTCCTACGGACTAAAACCCTCCGGTTTATATAGACACCGGAGAGGGTTGGGGTTACACAAAGTCGGTTACAATGGCAGGAGATCTTGAATATCCACATCGCCAAGCTTGCCTTCCACGCCAAGGAAAGTCCCATCCAGACACGGGACGAAGTATTCAATCTTGTATCTTCATAGTCCTGGAGTCCGGCTGAAGGTATAGTCCGGCTACCCGAACACCCCCTAATCCAGGACTCCCTCAGTAGCCCCTGAACCACGCTTCAATGTCGACGAGTCCGGCCCGTAGATTGTCTTCTGCATTGCAAGGCGGGTTCCTCCTCCAAATTCTTCATAAAAGTTTGTAAACACCAAGAGTAGTGTCCGGCTCTGCAAAATAAGTTTCCACGTATTGCCATAGAGAGAATAATATTAACTCAAATCTAATCTGCTGACGTATTCCGCAGCGTGACATCACACTACGGCCAAGCCTTTATTCGAATCGTTTTCACTTTTCCACCTCAGCGTGTTTTGCAAGGCGGTTTCCTTGGCGCGTCTTGTCAAAGCAGAGATCGTGTCCTCCATTTACGGGATTCTCATCAATACGGACGTGGGTAACCCGACCGTGCCATTTATCACGGTGCTTGAGAGGCAAGCGAGTTTTACTAGGCTGGTGGGGATGCATAGTCGCGTCCGCCCATATAAGGGGATAAGGATCCACCTTTTTACCTACGCCTTCTTCCTCCTTTGCCTATCCATCTTCTGCGCACCCGAGCTCCAGCGCCCAAGCCCACACTTCCTACCTCAACCTTTTCCAACAATGTTCGGAGCGGGAGGCAAGTGGATCGTCTCCTCCATCACGGAGGGCCATGTCAAAAGGCTAAGGAAGGCCAGATACCTGCCCAAAGACATCGCGCACCGGCTTCCTGAGGAGGGGCAGCTTCTCCCCACCCCAAGGCCCCATGAGAGGGTAGTATTTCTTCCCCACTTCCTCCGCGGACTGGGTTTTCCTCTCCACCCATTCGTCCGCGGGCTCATGTTCTACTATGGCCTAGATTTCCACGATCTGGCCCCGAACTTCATCCTCAATATCTCGGTGTTTATCGTCGTGTGCGAGGCTTTCCTCTGCATCCGTCCCCATTTCGGCCTCTGGCTCAAGACCTTCAACGTCAAGCCAAAGGTGGTGCGCGGCAACCAGGCGGAGTGCGGAGGTGCCATGGTGGGCAAAATAGCCAACGTCCTATGGCTCGAGGGCTCCTTTGTGGAGACCTTGAAGGGGTGGCAGTCAGGGTGGTTTTACATCACCGAGCCACGCGATCCGAAGTTGACCGCAGCCCCTGAATTCCGATTCGGACCCCCTACGCGGCTCACGTCTTGGAAGGAGACGGGCTTGTCGTGGGGCGACAAAGAAGAGGTGACCAGACTGCAAAAATGCATCCAGTCCCTGGTGAACAAGCAGCTCAAGCTTGTCAACGTAGTCCAGGTCATGCTCGGCCGCCGGATCCTTCCATGTCAAGAACGGGACTTCAATTTGTGGGAGTTCAACCCAGCGCAGCACCGAACACTGAGCAGGCTCTTCAACACGACGTACGAAGATGTCTGGAGGGGGCTAACCAAAGGCGCCCAGGCTCCCACATCCGCCTCTGAAGACCGCGGATTCAGCTCGCAGCGTCCTGCTAGCGAGGTAAAATATTTTCATCTTTTATAGGATGTTAAGTTTTCTTCATAGTTTGACTCTATGCGGGATCTAAACTCCCTCACCTTTGACAAGATTGGCAGGCGAAGTCCGGACTGATTAACTGTCCGGCTCCTTTGCCCGAAGACCCAGCCCCTGCTCTCTTAGTGAAGCTGCGGGTTCCGGCACCTTATGTGGTGCCGGAGAAGAAGGCCAAGAAGAAGAATGCCAGGGGGACTCGAAAGAGTTCCCGGCATATGGTGGTGTCGGACTCGTCGTCCGACGAGTCCGAGACGCACTCCTCCCGTGAAGACGAGGAGGAGGAAGAAGAGACCTCTCCCCCTCCAGCGGGGGGAGGAAAGAAGAGGAAGGCCGCCCCAGTAGGGGAGGCCGAAGGGTCCAAGAAGAGGAAAACCCCTCCGCCGGACTACGCCCCCGACGCCGACGAGGACGAAGAGGAGTGGCCGGACAGGGCCAAGCGTCCGGCGAAATCGTAAGTGTTCGGATACCAGAGTAACTCATGATATTCCTTTTGTTGCACAACTTTCCCTAATGTCGAATGTAATCATGCAGCCCGCCCAAGGACGGGCTCGACGAGTCGTCGAGCGGCTCCCTAGATTCATCGGACGTGAATTCAGTTCCGTCCGCTGCCTCCCCTGTGCTGCAGATGATGCCGAAGTGGCGTCGCGACAAGCTCCGGGGCAAGAGGAGGTGGTCCAGGAGGAGCCGCGAGGCGACCTCCCGGACTACATGAGTAGAGGGGACAAGACCCCCCAGGGCTCCAAGTCCGGCTTTAAGCCGGACACCGTGCCGGAATCATCAACGGTTCCGGACCGCGGCAGGCGAACTCCTGCCAAGAGGAGCAAGCCTATTGAGCCGGCGTCCTCCGTCCAACCGGAGGTGCCGGACAATCTGCTGGAGGTGCATGAAGGCGCCTCCATCGACGAGGAGCACCGTACCATCATGATTACGGTGGTCCAGAAGGTTCGGTCCGCCAAAAGCGGACTGACTGAAGCTTGTGCTAGCCTTCTAATAGGCTTCGAGGTAAGTAAAAAATATGTAAAAATATTACCGCATAGACAGTAGCCCCTGATGCTCTGTTTGGCATTCGGAAAGAAAAGCCGAATAGAAGATCTATTAAATATCGCAGGAGTCTAACTAAAAAGGAGTCAATATACGTATGCAGGCTTCGCTGCTGGCCACCGCCGCACTGACTGCGGAGGTGGGTGCCCTGAAGCAGGGCATCGAGCGGACCGAGCAAGAGCTCGGCCTTGCCAAACGGCAGCTCGAGGAGAAAGAAGGTAAGAGATACCTTATAGAAAAAATGCCTATAAGAAGACGCAATTGCAAAAAATGATAGGAGTACACTGCTTATTGTAGGGGGGGGGGCACAACTGAGGTGGCGACCCTCAAGAAGGCGTTGTCCGTGGTCGAGAAGAAAGCGGCCACGGAGCGCACCGAGCGGGAGAAATTTGAGGCGCAGGTCGGCGAGGTGCAGCAAGAGCTTCAGGCTCTCATGGAAAAACATGAGAGTTTGGAGCTCGACTTGAAGACGCGAGCGTCCGAGCTTGCTGTGGCCCTTAAAACTGCCAAATCTGTCAAGGCCGAAGCCCAGAAGGCCCTCCAGGAATTGGATGCGGTGAAAAAGATAGCGGCGGGTAAGGCATTCTCTATGCAAAGCAGACATATAAAAGTAAACTACTTGTTACTTACCTGAATCAGGAGCTCTCCAAGGGCATTCGCAGATCTTCCCCGCAGTGTATCCGATGCCGCCGCATTCTACCGAGCCAAGGAAGGCAGCTCGAGTTGAAGGTGTTCTGGTCTCAGTATGCTGAGGCCGGACACCATGTGCCCTTGAGCGACCAGCTGAAGCAGCTGGTCGAGCTCCACGAGGCGGCCGAGCAAGCCCTAAAGGGCTTTATAGTTCGGTTGTGGCCTGGAGAGGCCCTGCCTGGGAGCTACTTCGGACTGTTGCTTGCGGCTGGTGGAGGCTTGTCCCAGGCTCGAGGTCATCAAGTGCTCCGTCTGCGTCGAAGGTGCCCGTAGGGCCCTTGCACGTGCAAAGGTGCAATGGGGTAAGCTGAACGGTGAGAAGCTTGTGAGGGACGGGCCGCCGCCGGGGAAGGAGCATCGCAAGCCCGAGAACTATTACAAGGATGTTCTGGCTGGTGCGTGCCTTATGGCGGATGAATGTACCAAGGATGTACTTTTTGAATGAACTCCCTCGTGTTATCCTGTGCGCTGAAAACTTGTTCATATGCGCTAAGCAATGCTTGTTGAATTTAAAATATTACTTTCTGTGCGGCCGTTTATCAAAAAATTAAGAGATGGCTAGTCGTCGGCTTTTGCCCCCATGCCACTAGTGCTGGGGTGTTCAGGATAAACCTGAGCACTCTTTTTCCCATGATTGGGTCCGTCGAGGGAGGCGCTTAGCACAACGAACAAGGCAATTGGACTATAATGCTTGAACACTCTCACTTAGCCATAGAACTCTATAATTTTAAATTTTGGCGAAGCCCCTAGTATTCGGAAGACCGAGTTCGGGGCACTATCCACGCCTTGGCCGGACAAAGCCGGTTCCTCGCTCGAAGCGGCATAAGTCTTTAAGGACTCGAAAAACCTCTCGAACAGTGACCGATCTCTCGCCTCATCATGACAGTCAGTTTTAGCTTTCTCCACTGAGGTGCTCGGCCAGCTCAACTGGGGCACAATCACAGTGGTTCTCCTAGTGCTACCTTAGCCGATATAGCGGAACGTAAGGCACCAAAACATAGGAGCCGGGCAAACCCAACTATTGACCCAAGTCATGATTCGGAGCCGATGCATATAGTGTTATAAGTTCGGGGTGCCGCACTTGTGAAAGTGTATGGACTTCTCATGCCATATCGATGGGTATTGAAGCCCCTGGCGTATTTTGCCGTACCACAGTGTACGGATGCAACATGTTATTAATAAACATATATATAAAAAGAGGATAATGCAAAAAATAGACGAAAAGCCATGCATTGTTTATAGAAAGGCTGCTATGAAAGCGGAACGATACAAATAGTGTGATAAGCAAAAAGAAATTGGACTATTTAACATGTCCCGGCCAGGGGCAGGCCGCAGAATTGTATTAAAAAACAGGTATACTGCTTGCAATAGAGACCACCTAGGAGTTCCATAATGCAGCGTGGCTTATCTGCTTTCCTGGATCTTGCATCATTTGTGCGGCAGTTGAATTGCCGAACGGGTCGTCCGAAGTATGGAGTCCTGAGAGTAAGAGAAAAAAAGGAATCCGGCAGCCCCTAGTGCGGTTTAAGCTGTTTTTCGGGCGTGCCGTGATAGTGCCCCTTCCCCTGTGCCCAAGGTATTTCAAGAGCGTAGTTATGTACGCGAAGTGCTGGTTTCGCTATATCGCGAGGGCTAGGGTTGGGGCCGCATTGCTACGCTAGCTCAGAACATACCAGGCGGTCTTGTTGTAGGGTACTCCAGGCGCGCTTGACAGTGTCCGGCTTTTTGAAGGCCGAACTGGAGAACTGCCTAGAGAGGCTGCTTTGTACTTCTGCTGCGAGCGCTGCCGTGTGCTCCTCCATTCGGAGGGAGCGTTCAGTGTTCCCATTGACCGTGATTACTCCTCTAGGGCCTGGCATCTTGAGCTTGAGGTATGCATAGTGCGGTACCGCGTTGAATTTTGCGAATGCGGTTCGCCCGAGCAGTGCGTGATAGCCACTACGGAACGGGACTATGTCGAAGATTAACTCCTCGCTTCGGAAGTTATCCGGAGATCCGAAGACCACTTCCAGTGTAACTGAGCCTGTACAGTTGGGTTCTACACCTGGTATGACGCCTTTAAAGGTCGTTTTGGTGGGCTTGATCCTCAAGGGACCTATGCCCATTTTTCGCACTGCATCCTGGTAAAGCAGGTTCAGGCTACTGCTGCCGTCCATGAGGACTCTTATGAGATGAAATCCATCAATGATTGGGTCTAGAACCAGTGCGTCAAAGCCGCCGTGACAGATGCTAGTGGGGTGGTCCCTTCGATCAAAGGTGATCGGGCACGATGACCATGGGTTGAACTTTGGGGCGACTGGCTCCATCGCATATACGTCGCGGAACGCACGCTTCCGCTCCCTCTTGGGGATGTGGGTTGCGTATATCATGTTCACGATCCGCACTTGTGGGGGAAATCCCTTCTGTTCATTGTTGTTCGGCGGCCTGGGCTCCTCCTCGTCGTCGCTATGCAGCCCCTTGTCTTTGTTTTCGGCTCTTAACTTGCCTGCCTGCTTGAACACCCCAAAATCCCTGTTGGTGTGATTGGATGGCTTTTCGGGGGTGCCATGTATCTGGCACAAGCGGTCGAGTATTTGGTCCAAACTGGACGGGCCCTGAGTATTTCTTTTGAATGGCTTTTTCTGTTGACCGGATTTGTAGCCTCGAATCCGGCATTAACTACCGTATCCTCATTGCTATCGCTGTTAACGCGGCGCTTTTGTTTGTTCCGACGCGACCTGTCACTTTTGCCCTTGGTATTCGAATTACTAGGGTTCTTGGTTAAGTTGTTGCTGCGAGCTAGCCAGCTGTCTTCTCCCGCGCAAAAGCGGGTCATGAGTGTCGTGAGGGCTGCCATAGATTTCGGCTTTTCCTTTCCCAGGTGCCGGGCAAGCCACTCGTCACGGATATTATGCTTGAAGACCGCTAAGGCCTCTGCGTCCGGACAATCGACTATCTGGTTTTTCTTTGTTAGGAACCGTGTCCAGAATTGCCTGGCTGATTCCTCAGGCTACTGAATTATGTGGCTTAGGTCATCGGCGTCCGGTGGTCGCACATAAGTGCCCTGGAAGTTATCAAGCAATGCGGCTTCCAGGTCCTCCCAAGAACCGATTGAGTCTGCTGGCAAGCTGTTAAGCCAATGTCGGGCCGGTCCCTTAAGTTTGAGTGGGAGGTATTTGATGGCGTGTAGATCATCACCGCGGGCCATGTGGATATGAAGGAGATAATCCTCGATCCATACCGCAGGATCTGTTGTGCCATCGTACGATTCGATGTTTACGGGTTTGAAACACTCAGGGATTTTATGATCCATTACTTCATCTGTGAAGCATAGTGGGTGTGTGCCGCCTCTGTATTGGGCTATATCACGACGCAGCTCGAAGGAGCTTTGTCTGTTGAGTTCGGCCCGGCCGGATTTATTGCATCCGGAGTGACGATCACCGTCACGTGCCGTGGGGCGCCTGCGCGATCTGTAGATTGATCTTGTTTGCCTTGCCTTGTCCTCCAGTATGTCGCGCAGGTCGGGCGCATTTTCCCGTGCCTTAGTATGCTTGACGCGGCGTCGGGACATGGCTTGAGTGGAGGGCCAAGAGGCCTCTCTGTCGCGGCCACGAGGTGGCCGGTCGGCCATGTCATGCGCTGGTGATGTAGGTGCTTCCTCCTCTAGTCGGGGTAGCAGCCTGCGCTTTGGGTAACTCTTGGGGGGCGTTCGAGTTCATACTCTTCGGCCGCAAGGACTTCAGTCCATCAGTCAGCTAGCAAATCCTGATCAGCTCTAAGCTGTTGCTGCTTTTTCTTGAGGCTGCTTGCCGTACCATAAGCCTGCGTTTAAAACGCTCTTGTTCGGCGAGATCCTCTGGCACGACGAACTCGTCGTCGTCGAGGCTTGCCTCGTCTTCGGAGGGAGGCGTATAATTATCGTCCTCAACCTCTTGGTCCGCCGCCCTCTCGTGAGGGCTGGCTTCTCTTTCCTCCTATGCTGAATCTTGCTGGAGGGGGTGTTCTTCGGTGCTATCCGGAGTAGTATTATCTCCCGTGCCGGAATCACCATTTTTGCTTTGGCGGGATTTAGAGCGGCACCGCTGACGTCGGCGCTTGGGCTGTTTCTTAGAGGTATCGTCCCCTGCTGTTCCATCGCCATCTCCATCCTTTGGAGTGTCCACCATATATATGTCATATGACAACGTGGCCTTCCAGCGCCCTACAGGTGCTGGTTCTTGTTCATCTCCTGCATCGTCGTCCATGCCGTCGATGTCTTCGGAGTCAAAGTCAAGCATGTCGGTTAAGTCGTCGACAGTGGCTATGAAGTGGGTGGTGGGTGGGTTTTGAATTTCCTCATTGTCCGTATCCCAACCTTGCTGACCGTAGTGCGGCCAGGGCTCTCCTGATAAAGAGAGAGACTTTAGAGAATTCAGGATGTCGCCGAAGGGCGAGTGCTGAAAGATGTCCACGGCAGTGAACTCCATTATCGGCGCCCAATCGGATTCAATTGGCAGGGGCGTGGGGGGCTCGGAATTCGGAGAGGAATCCGGCTCCTCGGAGTCACGGGCCATGCGGAGCGCGGGGCTGGAGTTCGGCTCGATCGCCTCTGAGATCGCAGCCCCAAAGGCAGCGTCCAATCGCTGATCCTCGATTGGTGCAGTAGGCTCCGAACCAATGGTCGGAACCGATGCGTGTGCGGCCTCCAAGGCGCTGTTCGGCGGCAGAGCTATGTCATGCCCATCGAGACAGTGCGGCGCGCTTGGCTGTGGCTTGAATCCGTTGAAGATCAAGTCCACGCGGATGTCAGCCGTGTAGTTTAGGCTTCCAAACCTGACCTGATGGCCAGGGGCGTAGCTTTCGATCTGCTCAAGGTGGCCAAGCGAATAGCCATGGTCCTTGTATGCTAAGGCGGAGATTAATTAATTGCTGCCACAGCAGGCGCCTATCTGTAGACAGATTGGATCGATAAATATAAAAAAAACTTGTCAAGCTTTGCAAGTGGCCCGCAGTGCTAAGCCGCAAAAGACGAAGATCTGTCTGGGGAGAAAAGTCTCACCATGGACTACATTGTTGTTGATGATCGAAGGAGCCATCGGGCCTAAAAGCGACGACACAGAGGAACTCTCAATGAAAGCACCAATGTCGGTGTCAAAACCGGCGGATCTCAGGTAGGGGGTCCCGAACCGTGCGTCTAGGCGGATGGTAACAGGAGACAAGGGACACAATGTTTTACCCAGGTTCAGGCCCTCTTGATGGAGGTAAAACCCTACGTCCCGCTCAATTAATATTGATGATATGGGTAGTACAAGAGTAGATCTACCACGAGATCAAGGAGGCTAAACCCTAGAAGCTAGCCTATGGTATGATTGTTGTATGATGAAGTTGTCCTACGGACTAAAACACTCCGGTTTATATAGACACCGGAGAGGGTTAGGGTTACACAAAGTCGGTTACAATGGTAGGAGATCTTGAATACTCGCATCGCCAAGCTTGCCTTCCACGCCAAGGAAAGTCCCATCCGGACACGGGGCGAAGTCTTCAATCTTGTATCTTCATAGTCCTAGAGTCCGGCTGAAGGTATAGTACGGCTACCCGAACACCCCCTAATGCAGGACTCCCTCACCTGCCCTATAGCAGCCTAGCGTCGGCTTCTTCAACACGACGCCCGCCCCCTGCCTTGGGATCCGGCCCTCCTAGCCGCGCTTCATTCGTCCCCTACACCCAACACTTACACCGGTGGTGGCGACTGGTTCATGGACTCCAAGGCAACCACCCATATGTCTTCTAACCTGGGTAACCTAATTTCTTCCTTTCCCACCAACCCCTCCACTCGGATTACTATCGGTGATGGTTCTTCCCTTCCCATTACACATATTGGTTCTACCTCTTTTCCATCATCTAGTACGCCTATCAATATGTCTAATATACTAGTTTCTCCTGATTTAATAAAGAATCTAGTCTCTGTTCGTCGTCTTACTCGTGAAAGTCCAATTACTGTTCAATTCAACGGTTATGGTTTTTCTGTGAAGGGCGCTCGTTCCTGGATGGTTCTTCACCGATGTGACAGCCCCGATGAAATCTACCCGGTCCACCCACCATCCTCCACCAATACCGCTCCCATCGCCCTCTCCACCGGGGTGGACCTCTGGCACGCTCATCTGGGTCATCCCAATCACGCCACACTTCGTCATATTCTTCGTAGTTTTTCTTTCACTTATAATGAGGTCCATGACCATACTTGTCATGCTTGCCGTGTTGGCAAACACGTGCATCTTCCATTTAGCGACTCTACTACTATTGCTTCATATCCCTTTCATTTGATACATAGTGATGTTTGGACATCACCCATTGCGAGTAACTCCAGCTATCTTTACAACTTATCATATTATATGATTTTACGCATTATGTGTGGACTTTCCCTCTTCGGCAAAAATCCTATGTTCTCTCAACACTTACATCATTTTACTCATTTGTCCCACGCACTTTGCTCGCCCATTCTTGCATTTCAAACATACAATGGGAAAGAGTTTGATAATCTTGCCGTTCACAACTTGCTCGCCACACATGGTACTATTTTTTGTCTAACATGCCCTTACACCTCGCAGCAAAACAGGCGGGCAAAGTGTGTACTTCGCACTCTCAATGACTGCGTTCATATCCTTCTATTCCATGCCAACATCCCGCCTCGTTTCTGGCCCAATGCTCTTGCCACAGCGTCCCTTCTTGTCAACATCCGACCGTGGCGCGTTCGCTGGAACTATGCGCCGCATCAGTTGCTCTATGGCACTCCTCCGTCATATGATGATCTTCGCATCTTCGACTGCCTCTGTTATCCTCGCACCGGTTCCACCCCCCACCCCCCCCCACACACAAGATTGCTTCACATTCCCTCGCATGCATCTTTCTTGGGTACCCCTCCAACACCAAGGGCTACCGGTGCTATGACCTAGTTTCTCATCGGGTGATAACTTCGAGGCATGTTTACTTTGACGAAAAAGTGTTTCTGTTTTAGTAGGTACCTCCCATGCACGCGCCGACTTCGTCGACCCGCCTCTCATTGGCGGGCCTCCCACTGGCAGGACCCCCTGAGTGCAGCCGCCCTTCCCCAGCGGCCACCCGCACCCGGACCCATCTGCTACCCTCGACGGCTCTGTGGTCGTCCAGAGTGCCTCGGACGTCTGGATCCCGGGCGGCTCTATGGGATCGGCCACCTCTACCGCCACGGAGGTCGGGCGCCTCTATCTCGGGCGCCTCGGTTTCGCCCTCGACAGCCGTTGCCCCGGCCTCACCACCTGCGGCCCCAACATCCCGCGCTCCTTCACAGGACCTGTCGGGGTCTGGCCCACTGGACGCATCTTCGGTGTCGCTGGACCAGACCCTCGTCGAGGCGCATCTGCTCCACTTCACGACTTATTCGCGCACGAGTGCTCTTCGGCCAGTACTCTCTATCCGTCCGAGCAGTACTTGTGTGTCGCCTCGACCTCGTCACCATTGCTAGTTCCGTCGTCAGCTAGGGCCGCCCTTCGCGACCCCAACTGGCTTGCTGCCATCCAGGAGGAGTTCGATGTGTTGCAACGCAACAACACATGGAAGCTTGTCCCACCTCCCTGCCATGCCAACATCATCAGTGGAAAGTGGGTCTTCCGGCACAAGACGCGTCCCAATGGTACCCTTGAGAGATACAAGGCTCGTTGGGTGGTTCGTGGTTTCCGGCAATGTGCCGGAGTTGACTTCGCCGACACCTTCGCTCCGGTCATGAAGCCGGGCACGATTCGCACCGTGCTTCAGCTTGCGGTGTCTCGTGCCTGTCCGGTTCATCAGCTGGATGTCTCCAACAGATTCCTCCACGGGCATCTCGCCAAACATGTGTATTGCCAGCAGTCCACCGACTTCGTCGATGCCGCACATCCCGATCATGTGTGTCTACTCTCCCGGTCCCTCTACGGACTGAAGCGGGCTCTGAGAGCTTGGTACCAGCATATCGCTGCTTTTCTTCAGCAGTTAGGCATCCAAGCTACTCGCTCTGATGCCTCACTGTTTGTGTACCATGACGGCCCGGTGACCGCCTGTCTCCTACTCTACGTCGGTGACATCATCTTCATGGCCTCTTCAGTTCAGCTTCTTGACCAGCTTACTGCTCGTCTCAACACCGAATTCGGCATAGAGGTCACTCGGCGCCCCGATGGATTTTCCTTCATCAACAGAAGTACGCCCATGAGCTTCTTGACCACGCCAGCATGCTTAATTTCAAGCCCTTTGCCACTCCTATTGACACGAAGGCCAAACTCTCCGTGGTTGAGGGTTCTCCAGCACCGGACGGTCCGTTCTACCTGTCTATTGTCGACGCCCTACGGTACATGACTTTGATACATCTCCAACGTATCTATAATTTTTGATTATTCCATGCTATTATATTACCCGTTTTGGATGTTTATGGGCTTTATTATACACTTTTATATTATTTTTGGGACTAACCTATTAACCGGAGGCCCAGCCTAAAATGTTGTTTTATTGCCTATTTCAGTGTTTCTAAGAAAAGGAATATCAAATGGAGTCCAAAGGGAATGAAACCTTCGAGGGAGTTATTTTTGGAACGGAAGCAACCCAGGAGACTTGGAGTAGACGTCGGGGAAGCTTCAAGCACTACAAGAAATATGTCAACTTGTGACCAGCACTATTGGTCACTGTTTTCAATTTGTGACCTTTTTGTGACCAAAAACATAAGGTCAAAAGCTGGCCGTCATAAACTGACTATAGCGACCTTTCTTCTAGAATGGTCGTAGACGTTTATGACCAAAATACGTCTACTGTGGCGTTTTGGTCACTAGCAACCTCCCCAGGCCACGTAGGCATCCAGCGTGGCAATCTGATGTGGCACAAGATTCAGCCCGGTCCAATTCGATTTTCTACATGGGCCTAGCCCAACAATTCGGCCTTTTTATATATTTTTTCTATCAATTTTTGATCGGCTTCATGGGCCAAGCCCAACATTGCAACTTTTTTTATTGTTGGGTTGTGGCCTTTTTGTCTAAACGAATTTAGTTTTTCTTTTTTTTCCAAAAGAAGGGTCCACTAGTCAGATGGGTCCCGGTTGTCAGGTTCTGGTAACTGGGTCCCATTTGTCATGTTCTGGTAAGTGGGTCCCATCTATCAGGCTCATATTCTTCATATTCGAACCAGTATTTAAATGGGCGGACAAAAAGCACACATAATACTTGAAATAAGAGCAACCAAATCCTTACAAGTGTAATACAGTGGCAATCACAGTAATGACTACAAGTGTAATACAATACTTTACAAGCTTTACAAGCAATCACAAACTCACAACATGCCAAACTCGTTGGACTACAATAGTAATATGAACAACATGCCGAACTAGCTGGACATCTGTAGGAAACAGACAACATGCCTTCCTCGGTCGCCCTGTTACA
Source organism: Triticum monococcum (assembly GCA_034509565.1). Lineage (NCBI taxonomy): Eukaryota > Viridiplantae > Streptophyta > Magnoliopsida > Poales > Poaceae > Triticum > Triticum monococcum. The sequence goes on along the minus strand of CM067842.1, from coordinate 21,224,759 downwards.
TGAATCAGTAGGGAAGAATCAGAAAAGGTGAAGAATCAGAACAGACCATTCAAGAAAAGGAAACTTATTTAGAATGATAACAAAAATTGAGCTAGTACCATGCTTTTTGTTCTCCAGCTAGTTAAAATGAGATAACTCGTTCATACAAGAAAACAGAGACGCAATATGAACACACGGCAGGATTGACAAGTACACAGCAGGATTCAATAATTTTTTAGGATCGCAAGACACCAATATAAGCTAGAATTGACAAGTACACATCAAGATTCAATTCATCTTGCCCATATACAGCAACCAACAGACATCTAACATTTCATGTCATTTGGATATATAAAAAAGGTACTTCCTTCACAATGCTTCTAGGTGGACAAAAACTTTGGAAATTTGCCGAGGAAGATTTGCCAGGCAAGTGGAGCTGAATTTTGTCATGCGGTAATGATTTGGATAGGAAAGAGTGCCCAAAAATTCCGAGGGCAATCAAGAATATATAAATAGCACTTCCTTCATAAAGTGCTGTCGTGAACAGAATAGGAAAATGAATATTGTTGAATTAGTTTTGAACTAGGCAAGGAAGGATTTTTACATATTTGATGAAGATATGACCCAAAGAATTTATGAGATATTTTTGGGAATTTTGGGAATGACAGAAATATAGGTTGCTTCACAACCTAGGGCAAAAACTGCCACATGGACATGACACATAGGCAAAACTGATGAGGTGGCGCCTAGTCATAACAACCCACCACAATTTACAAGGTTATGACCATCTATATTGGTCATGATCAGCTAGAAATAAGGCAGCAGACCAGTGCTATCTGCTTTATGACCATTTCGTGTAAGGAAATTACGACCTTTCTGACCAAAATGGTCGTTATAGTTTAGATTTTGGAGCCCCCCGAACAACTTTTGACCAATTGGTCTGAAATGGTCATAGATCTATGACCAATTCTTCCAAGGTCACTAACAGAAGGTCACAAGTTGACATATTTCTTGTAGTGAAGGAAGCCACGAGGCAGGGAGGCGGGCCCTACCCCCTGGGCGCGCCCCCACCCTCTGGGCCCCTCGTGGCTCCCCTGACGGACTTCTTTTGCCTATATATGTCCATATACCCTAAAAACACTAGAGAACACAATAGATCGGGTGTTCCGCCGCCTGAAGCCTCTGTAGCCACCGAAAACCAATTAGACCCATTCCGGCACCCTTCCGGAGGGGGGGTCCCTCTCCGGTATTCATCTTCATCATCCCGGTGCTCTCCATGACATACCAGTAGCTATGTGTTTGATCTCTCTCTCTCTCTCTCTCTCTCTCTCTCGTGTTCTTGAGTCGCCACGATCTTGATGTATCGCGAGCTTTGTTGTTATATTTGGATCTTATGATGTTTCTCCCCCTCTACTCTCTTGTGATGAATTGAATTTTCCCTTTGAAGTTATCTTATCGGATTGAGTCTCTAAGGATTTGAGAACACTTGATGTATGTCTTGCATGTGCTTATCTGTGGGGACAATGGGATATCACGTGATCCACTTGATGTATGTTTTGGTGATCAACTTGCGAGTTCCGTGACCTCGTGAACTTATGCATTAGGGTTGGCACACGTTTTCGTCTTGACTCCCCGGTAGAATCTTTGGGGCACTCTTTGAAGTTCTTTGTGTTTGTTTCATAGATGAATCTGAGATTGTGTGATGCATATCGTATAATCATACCCACGGATACTTGAAGTGACATTGGAGTATCTAGGTGACATTAGGGTTTTGGTTGATGTGTCTTAAGGTGTTAATCTAGTACGAACTCTACGATAGATCGAACGGAAAGAATAGCTTCGTGTTATTTTACTATGGACTCGTGAATAGATCGATCAGCAAGGATAATTTTGAGGTGGTTTCGTACCCTACCATAATCTCTTCGTTTGTTCTCCGCTATTAGTGACTTTGGAGTGACTCTTTGTTGCATGATGAGGGATAGTTATATGATCCAATTATGTTATTATTGTTGAAAGAACTTGCACTAGTGAAAGTATGAATCCTAGGCCTTGTTTCAACGAATTGCAATACCGTGTGTGCCCACTTTTATCATTAGTTACCTGGCTGTTTTTATATTTTCAGATTACAAAAACCTATATCTACCATCCATATTGCACTTGTATCACCATCTCTTCGCCGAACTAGTGCACCTATACAATTTACCATTGTATTGGGTGTTGGGGACACAAGAGACTCTTTGTTATTTGGTTGCAGGGTTGTTTGAGAGAGACCATCTTCATCCAACGCCTCCCACGGATTGATAAACCTTAGGTCATCCACTTGAGAGAAATTTGCTGCTGTCCTACAAACCTCTGCACTTGGAGGCCCAACAACATCTACAAGAAGAAGGTTGTGTAGTAGACATCAGACTTTAACCCGACCGGATTTGTAGTATGCAGTACAGCAGGTGTGCTTACACATGGATGCTCCACGCGACAGTCACTGGAACCTGGTGATGCGGATTCTGTGTTACATTCGCGGCACCAAGTCCCTTGGGCTCTCCTTGACAGCATCCTCCTCCACCGACATGGTCGCCTACTCTCATGCGGACTGGGCTGGTTGTTCGGACACACGTCAGTCCACCTCCGACTACTGCATTTACCTCGGGCCATCCCTCATCTCCTGCTTGTCGAAACGACAACCTACAGTCTCTCGTTCCAGTGCTGAGGCAGAGTACCAATGCCGTTGCTGAGTGTTTTTGATTACGGCAACTTCTTCAGGAGCTCCATCACGACCTTTCACATGCCACTCTTGTGTACTGTGACAATGTCTCGGCTGTTTACCTCTCCGCCAACCCCGTTCATCATCGCCGCACAAAGCACATCGAGCTCGACATACACTTCGTGCGTGAGCAGGTGGCTCTTGGCCACATTCATGTGTTACACATTCCTACGGCTCAGCAGTTTGCCGATGTCATGATCAAGGGGTTATCGACGTCAACCTTCGAGGAGTTCTGGTCGAGTCTATGCGTCACTGGTGTTGAGATACAGAAGCATCGACCGCGGGGGTGTTGAGATAATCATGATCGCATGTACATTAGGCAGCTAGGATCTTGTTTTATTGTTTCGTAGTCTACGGATATCTCCCAATCCTTTCCATGTATAGCGGATACGGTTGAGATATTCATGCCCATGTACTTTATATATGCTACAGCATACGATCAATGCAAATATTCACAATCCACATGGTATCACATACCGCATAACTTTCCTAAACCTAACGCTTCCGCAGTTCCACCTGCCGCCGCATCCCTCCCCGGCCGTCGCCCTCCCTTGCCGCCACCACCCACCCTCCCTTCTCCGTTTACCCGAGCCGCCTCTAACCCCCACCTCCCATCGCCACCATGCCCTTCGCCTCCTCCTCCTCCCTCTCCGGTGCCTCGAACCCCTTCGCCGGCCCCGACCCTATTCCTGCCAAAGACATCCGCAACATCGACATCCTCGCTAGTGTGACACATGCAATGGCCTTTTCGAACTGTTGTTGCTTATGTCCTCTAATGGGTTTCAGGATTTCAGCATTGTTTTTCCAATTTGCATATATGCATGGTCTTTTTTTTGTTCGTTGATTAGATGCTTTGAGGCATGTGGCAACACTATTAGGACAACAATTTATTTATGTAAACTCACGCTGTCTTTCGCCAACTCTTGCAAGAACAGGAAACGTTGGTCTTGTGATTGCACTGTTGGCGACTAAAAGTATAAGAAAACTAGTTGAGCACTGATTTTGCTTGTTTCAGTCCACGACTGCCAAGATCTTTTTTGTTGTTGGTATATTTCCATGTACAGCCTGGAGCCTAAGCTTTGACATGCACAAGGCTTGCTGCATTTTACAAATTTGACAAAGATTTGGGTTCACCCTAAAATAGGCAGCGACTTTGTTGGGGGAATGTCGTGATGGAGCACGGTGCGACCGGCGTCAGTGCGCTAGGTCGAGTCCGTGACGGTGCGACCGGCGTTGGTGCGCCAGGTCGGGTCCGCGGGCTGGGTCACAGCTGTGGATACGTATGTGCATATCGTGTGTAGTGTGTGCCCTTGTGGCAGTAGCGTGTGCGTGCATGTAGTGGTTGTAGTCAGGCCGTTGGCAGCAATCGGTTTGAGCTGGCCGCGTCCTTCGCGTAGTGCGCGTCGTGTGAATGGCCGGGCGGATCGCTCCCTCGCAGCAGAAGCTAGCTGGGTGTCCGTGCGTGTGTGCACAGGAGAAACGTGGGCGTTGCGTTTGCTGTAGGACTACAAAGCTGCGGCCGTGGGTGTGTGTGTTTGTGCGGCCGGGGTGTCCTACTCTTTCTTCTACCTCCGTCTAGCTGCGTGAGAGAGAGAGAGGGAGAGAGAGAGAGAGAGAGAGAGAGAGAGAGAAGTCTGTCCAACAGACTTTCTTCTGGAGATCAACATGAGTTCAGGCTTGAGAGCCATAGTAGAGTTCCAAAGGTGTGTTCTTTCCTTTAAAACGGAACAAGAATAAACCTAAGCATCTCTGCCCGAGGGATGCTTCATTAGAAGCATAAGCATCTCTAGATGAGCGTCGAAGTGCGGTGGAAGTGTATACGCAGCATACTTTACTGTATCTTAGCTTCGAAAATATTTTACTCAAGTATCACACACATATGAGTATCCGTCAATTCAACCTGTACATCAGTGGCATACAGGATAGGTACATTCCTGAGAACTTGATGGTGTGTAGCATATAGGGCAATTATGATATAGGGTGGTATGGACGGACTGTGCAGAAACATTGACAACATGGAGCATATCTCAAGCCAAATGACTCCGTACGTGGAAGTAAAAGCAACATAAACTGGGGGTATTAATTCCATCTCATAATCCCTCAGTTTCCTCCAACATCTAGAGCTGCTTCTTGAGTATTCTGGGACATCCCTTGGCAATTAGGGTAGGTTCCCAGTGGGCACTGGTGATCGTTGCTCGGAGGCCCATTCCTTCCATCAGTGCTAGACATCAAATTGCGCATCTCCTTGTGTGGCACAGTTGCATCGTGAGATCCATGGTTCGCCACATTTCTTGGCATGCAGGTGCATAAGTTGATAAAAATCAGCCCAACAAACATGATCGCACCGATCTTCATTACGAATAGTGTACTAATGGAAATAAGAAAACAAGACTGTTAATTCGGATAACTGCAGGAAGACAATGCACTTCGAAATGCAAGAAGTGATACTTACATAATTCTGCTCAAATTAGTTGAACTGAATGGTTTCGTACAACTCTCTAGTAGAGAATAAACTTATTGTGATGTGATGAGCTACTTATAGGGGGCAAGAATGGATGTTCGCCTCTTTGTTTGTTCACATTTGACAATCTAACATGGAAAATTGATTCTCCACTGACTGGAGATTGTGTGGGGAAATGATGGTGGGGAGAAAACTACTCCCCCCATGACTTCAACGCTAAGGTAAAGATATACGTTGTTTTACTGTTCATGGCAGAATCCAGAAATTTACTTTGGAAGATCCATATATGGCGTCTTGCGCTATCATCTCCAGTGGTAAAATACAATTTTCTATTTAAATAATGACACCGTGGATGTAATTTTCAGCTGTCTTGTCTTAAAAAAGATGGTGGATTAGGTTTCTCCATTATCAACCTATGGTCATTTGAAGTGTGACTTATCTGAAGTAATTTTCAGCTGTCTTGTCTTAAAAAATATGGGTACTTACACGAAGTAGTAATTAGCAGGTTTTTATAAAATTTGAAATAAATATTCTACATGAAAGAGTGCCACAATTACCTTTATATATCATCTTAATAACCAGACATTCAGTACACAGTTTTAGTTAGTTGTTCGCAAACTAAGAACCAAGATTACCATTTGCAAACCTTGGTTCCTTATGAACAAGGACATAATTTTAGTGCGTCAGTAGAATGACTGAAGTCATTACAATGAAAATCAAATACAACTCCATGGATGAGAATGGCTAACCATATATATATATATATATATATATATATATATATATATATATATATATATATATATATATATATCCAAAAAATGAGCAAGCTCATAGCCAACTTTTCTATTCTTTTTTCAAGAACGTAGTCAACTTATTTTGGTTCCACCCTGTGACAACATGCAACTTTCACTCCAGGGAGCGCCGAAATAGAATGATTAAACAATACCGTCAACATGCAAGGAGTGCAATATGCTGAAACACATACTGCGGTGCTGCTGAAGAGATGGAAGAACATGACAATGTCGTGTCGTGGTGTTAATTTCAGAGAGTATGGCATGGAACACATTCAATCTTGAGCCAAGGCCGATACGTAGTTTCAAAGTCACCCCTAATAAAGTACATCTCGAACTGCATTTTACATTATATTTAATGGTTAAATAAGGCACTCTTTTTTCAGAGCAATAAGACAGCTGAAAAAGTAGACACATTCAATCTATCATTACACCTTCCATTCTCCTGGTGTGATAATGTTGGGAAAGATAGTAAATGTCCATTCACAATGTTTAGAGACACATGATAGAGTCTTACAATTAATGCAAATTGACCTATCATATTCCAGGTACATCAAATTCACCCACTTTCAGTTGTCTAGTATCTTTTATTGGTGGAGAATCAAGTTTTTACCCCAGAAGGTTTACCTTGAACAGTTCAAATCGAACATCACCACTTTTATCTCCTATAAGTAGTGCATCACCATATCACATTTTTGGCTACCAAGAGAAGGTGAATGACAAGCCTTTAGCTGCACTTCAGCAATATCCTTGTTTGGTAAATATTTACAATTTTATGCATGTGCATTAGTTTGAAAGCCCTTAGCATATCACTCTGTATGTTTTTTATACAGACTGCATAAAATGGTGCTCAATGACTAACCTATGTATGTTTATTTCTTAGGGCCTACAAGAAGTATCGAGAATGAAAGTCATTGTGTGTGTGATCATGGCAATGCTTCTTACCAATTCATGCCCATGTGTGCATTCAAGGAACATCGAAGGGAATGCAATGCACGTGAAGAACATGCGCAAACTGACTTCTAGTTCTGTTGATGGAAGGAGTACCCCTGCTGGTGAGGAAATACATCATGCGTGTCCACTAGGGAACTACCCCTGCCAAGGAATGTTCCACAGTTCCAAGGAGAGCACAGAAGGTGGAGGAAACTAACTCCCGCTATTATCATGGAAAAAAGTGAAGATAAGTAATAGTTTGAGACCATGTATGTGCTTGCTATGTAACTTTTATCTTGTTTTGAAGACTTAATGTTCAAGTACGTGTATATTGTACTTCTGAAATTATTATATTTATAAATAAGGGTCTTCACAGCTCTATTGCAAGGCTACTTTACTTGTGGTGTAGTTGATGTTAAAAACTTTTTGATGCTAGAAAGATTAACTGAACCACAACATTCAGTATCTCCTTTCCTTCCAAAGTGAAGGGTTAAACAAATACATACTTGATCGGATGTGTACGATAATACTGTAGACATGAATCAAGCCTCAAGTACGTATGTATTTCTTAAGTGTATGTTAATCTTTTCTCATTTTATGTAAACCATGTAAGTTGTCTTATCTCGAAAAGAATATGCCCAAACAAGCGCTCATTAGGAAAACCTCCATATTGTTTATATGTGGTTGTCTAATGCATGTGGGTCTTACGTACACATTGTATATGAGTATGTAGCCGTCGTGTCGTTTCCTCTGGTTCAAGAATTTTCACACTTTTGTAGTATACACATATCATTAATTGGCACTTCTGTATCATTCCAAGCTTGATTTAATTTGTGTAATTTCTGAAGGTACGATTTTTTTGGTGTACCAAGATATGCACACATGGTCATTCTGTGCACCCATGCATGCATGTATGACCAGCTATATGGATTTGTCCGAATGAGGGGTGTTTTCACCCAGTTATACATGCCAAGTAAATTGATATTTTCTTGCAAGAAAATATCTACTAATATCACAGCACTGAAAACAAGAATGGCGAGACTATTTTTCATCCGTATTACTAAACGGAGCCATTGTAAGATAATATAATTCCAAATCCAATATACCTAAGAGAGTCATCCCCACTAACTTATTTATCTCAACATACAAGCATGCCACCTCACCATATAATTGAGGGGGATAAAGCCCACCTCAACATGCATGGGAAAAAACCAACCACAACATTCAACCATGCAAGGGAAAATGTTTTCCATTCAATTACTATACTTATATTCCATAAATATTGTTACAGCTATATAAATCAATATAATAAGTCATATGCATGTTTAATTTTGGTGCTCATGTTATAAACCCAAATTTTCATCAACCAATTCCCGTGGCAATGCACGGGGTATCCTCTAGGCTCTAGTTTATAAAGTTAACGATGGAATTTTCTTTTGTTTAATGGCAGTTATTTGAATGTGGACATACGAAAAGCATGATATAATAACAAAAATGATTATACAACTTGGGTAAAGAAAAATAAAATTTAAAGGAAAGATGAGAAAATGAATAAACTAATTAAGGTCTAGTATTTTCCAAATTAAACATGCCAAATGTATCAATCGACAGAAATTTCACCATCTAAGATGGCAAAATATCCTAAGTTGATTAAATTATAGGCTAGACATTATGGAAAGAAAACTTATTGGCTGGACTATTCAATTAATCCCTTCATTCTTTGGTTGGTATACAAAGCTATACAAAAAAAATATCATTTTGTACATGTATGCACCGAAATTCTTTATGAGTAACTAAAAGGACGAAAGAAAAGTTTCAAGAGATAATTTTTGTTGGAGATCTAGGTGAAACCCACCGAAGTCAATATGAAGTCAAGTGCGGAAGTTATCTGTTGCTGTTAATCATTGTACTTTATAGGATTGCAGGTGAAAAGCAGATCTCGCACTTTGCTTTATCTAACTACTAGTGGAAACTAGATTTGCCCAAGCCATAGTGAACCAATTGGATTGCTGGTTGCGTTTAGCCTCTTGATTTAATTATCCTGTTGTCGGTAAAGTGCATGGATTCCAGTACCATTCCCACTTACATCATAAGATAAACATATATAAAAACCTAACGCAACATAGGACTGTTGCACAACCTTAGTTTCCATATAAAGATGTGAGTAATAGTTTACGGCTGATAAAGATGGGTCTTACCAAATTAATTTTGCCATATTTAGTAACATTAGCAGCAAAGGCCCTTGGTTCCATCTTCTCTGTACACTTACTAAAGAAAGACTCAGGTATACCAATGGGTTGAGAGCAAGGTATGAATCTACGGATGTATTTTTCAATTTTATTTTTGCGAAAACTAATCTATGGACATATAGAGGAAAACTAATCTGTCAATTTCATGTCTATGTTGTTCACAGCATTAACCGGTACTGATCATGTTTACTTTTGCTTTTACTGGAAGAGGAAAACTGAATATTGTTGGTTTCCTTACCTAACTTACTAGAGCACCGTCGATTTTTAAGATTCTTGTAACTTTTTATAAGAGGTTTTTAGACTCTATAACAGTGTAAAAATGTCCTATATTTTTGATATGGGGGGATTATCTGCTTTGTGTGTCATCTTCACATAGTGCCCCGTTTTTCCATGACAGGAAAGCACTAAAGCTAAATAGTATACCTCACCTTGCTTTTCCAAAAAAAGAGCTCACCTAGCTATATAATATATGCCTATATAGCTAGATTGGCCGACTATGACACTTGTAGTGGCATGTGTTGTCTCCCTATCGAGTAATTATTCTCCACTGAGCACTAATGAAAAAAGGACAACTCATTACCCCGTAAAGTGGAAACCACTAGATTAGTGTGGGATGAGCTATTTCAGGTGCTCGGTGATTTTTGCATAATCAACCATTACCTGCAACAAGTTGGCTACGGCGATAGGCACTACCACATCTTCAGAAATACATAATCTGGCAGATGATACGAAATTACTATGGGGTGGTAAAAAGCATGTAGTACACTTTGCTGTCATTTTTCCACCATGAAATCAGGTTGTATCCCATTAATTCGACAAAATATTAGACATGGCATATCAATTTATTGAAGATTCTCCATCGAACCCACCAGATCATATATAGATTTGATCAGTAAAACATCAAAGTGCAAATTATATTTCTTCGTCACTACTTAGGATATCACAGAATTTGAGATGTTTGCTGATCTCAAATACTTCACAGTTTAAACTTAGTCTCCTTCTGTAGTTATACTTAATTATGCCATTTTCTCTTTTATTTTTTGTAGTTTATTGAGTATGATCTTTGTTTGAAGATATCAATTTTCAGTTACATTCTCACCTTTACATTATCTTAGCCTTGTTTTTCAATTTGTAAAAGAAAATTTATGACCATTAATTCCTCGTTACAATTTCAGACCTCTTTGGTAAGATAAAACTTGTGTTGGTTTGTTCATGATTTTTTTGTGGTGAATCGCACGAATGCCTTTAGAAATACTTGCCTTACAACTTTTGTAGAAACACAATACAGATGCAGACACACAAATACACGGGCATACACTCACCCCTATGAATGCACACCTTACCCCTGTGAGTACTTCTTAGAGACTGAGTTGGTGCCTCTTGAGATTGAGAAAATCACCACAGGAGCCTCGCTATCGATGGGGACGTCGCCTGTAACTAAAAGAACATTTCTCCTTTATAGGACACACATATGCCAAACCTAAGATTTGATCACTGGTGCTTTGTGTGTACATCACCCACCTACAAGCCATCCAACCTTAGGTTGGTTCACTACAATGGTGCTTTGGTGATATAATTCTTAACTAAGTGAAATGTTGTGGAAAATTTAAAAAATGTATTTTTTAAAAAGTTTAATGAGATGTGATAAATATTGGATACATTGGTTCATTTTCTATTATTATTGCTAAAGGGAATACTAATTTATGTCTCGGTTCTGTGTAATGTATTGTCAGAAAATCAGTGGCAACATAAGACCATTTTAAGGATAATTAATGGTGTAGAAGCATGGCAATTCCTTCAATTGAACACAACAAGTTTCACAGCAAAATTCCTTTGCTTGCATATTTTGCCATGTGTTTCTGGAGAGAACTGCCATGTGTGTTTGAAGAACTTCCCATAAAAAGATTCACAAATGCCATCCTTCCAAGGGAACGTTCACTGTCTATTGTGGAAAAGAATTCTATGAGACCAGGTCTCACGCGAGACCCATCCTGATAGATGACACGTGGCATTCACAAATCTCAAAGCATCCCCCACCCTCCACTTAAAATCAGGGGGGGAGATATTAGATGTTTTGTGATTTGTGAATGCCACATGTCATCCATCAGGACGGGTCTCACCTGCTAATCGTGAGACCTGGTCTCATATAATTTTTTTACGTCTATTGTGGTCCCTTTTTTAATCAGCAGTTCCTTTAAGTTTATTTTCCTAATTAAGTACTTCTTTCTTAACATGTGGATTCTCACTATGGACATAAATATATGAATCTACGGGCTTAAAAATCCAAATCTATAATAGATGAGCTAGTTGCTATTATATGTCGATCCACACAATTGTTATTACAATGCTTTTGAGTAGTGCATAATTGCAAGTATTTATTAATGAAAATGTACATGTATGTAGAGAACATATTTATATTCGTACGAGATTTTGGAAAAAAATCTAATGCTTGATATGATTTCAAATATTTTTAAAATCCCATGTTCCATGGACTCAGGAGACAAAATGTGCACTGGTGTATACAAATTTTATTGCTACACATTCTCATGGTACCTTCCAAATTGAATTGAATACGGCTTCTACAACATGACAATATTTTTTAAACATGCATGCAATCCAACTTCTTGAAGTGAATACTTGAAAAGCAAGCCAAAACAAATGTGACCGACAAATACAATGTAAAACTCTTTTGAAAATAGCCTACAAAATTTGTCTTCATTGCCAATATATTGACGTCATCTAGCTTGTCCCAATCCAGTCTCCAAAATCCTAGAAGATGTGCAAGTGACATTTCGGCTCCTAGCCGCCATCATTGATTAGCCACCTCTCTCGCCTTCTATCCACCAGCATGGCCCTCACCTTCCCATTCCTAGCCACAAATTTGGCTCCCCCGCCCACTAACAATGCTACTCAACATCCTAACCGTAACTATGCAGCTATCATGGTGGCTTCTTCATGACCCGTCAAGAAGCTCCTCCACACTGGCGAGTCTAGCACATCTGTCATTCCTTCGAGGTCTGGTCGCTCCACCACACTCAAAAATTCCAAAAACTCCTCTATGTTGTCGTACAACATTCCCTCTCTAGAGGCCCAAGACTTGATGATGGCGTCGAAATCCTCCATTGAGTCCAATCCCTAACTAGCATGCTGGGAGGAGCTTGAGCGCGAGCTGGAGCAGGAGGGTGTGATGAGTTCATGGACGAACACCTAACAACCTAGGTCTATATCGCCTTTGTAATGTGCCAAGTTCATCACTCACAGGGTATGCACTATTGACGAGAATCAAGAAATTGAGGCCTCTTTGGCCTCATGTCACGCCGAGATCACACACACCATGAGCACCGTGCCTCCTATAAGGCACAACGAAGGTCCCGCAAGGAGGCCTTCATCGGCTACAGGAAGACATCGATGCCAAGGAGGTGGAAGAGGAGGAGAATAAGGCAGCCAATGAGGAGGCTGCTCGCAACTTCATCGTCATTTCCTCATCCTCCTCCGAGAAGGACTACAAATCTTGAACTATATGGTAGATTTATTATTGTTTAAGCCTGTGTTTTAGTTTACTTTTATTATGTTTAGTTATGTTCAATAATGTAGTTCAAATTATGTAGTTGGTATTGTGTTTAATTATAAATTCAATGTTTAAATGATGTTCATGTGTTAATTATGAAATGTAATATGTTCATATGAATGCACATAGCTGGAGAATTTAGTTCAAAAACTATTTTTGGGATTAAGTTTTGGGCGTCATTTATAAGCCACCTTCCCAATACCCAGAATGTTTTTTGGATTTCAGTTTTGGGGATGGAGCTTTGGGCATCGATTAGAGTCACCCTTAGTACGTCTAGGACAAATCTTCTTATAACTTAGAAATTGAAGCATAAAACCATGATTAATCAGTACTCAACTGTAAGCATGCAGTTTCTCTTTTCTTTTTTTGCAAGGAGCATGCAGTTATTTTGGTTCTTTCCTGAACAACAGATTGTAGGCATGGATTTTATTGATGGTTGCCATGTAACATCATGAAAGTTTCCTTACACACACACACACACACACACACACACGAGAATACTACATCTATTACATATATAGCTTCTTTATTTTTCCAATAAAACATAGTTTTTTCCTTCTGTGAGGATGTAAATAACATGCATATGGTCTTTGACATTACTCTTCCCTTAAGCAGCTTATTTTCATGTAGGCATGAATAGTAATAATATTAGCGCTGCTGGCATCTATACAATATAACATTAGAGATCAGAATATATATCTTGGGCGAACAGAACAGTCTCAGAGAATGGCACTAGTTCTTTGTAGTATCACCACCACTGCCACCTGATCCGTCCTCTCCTCCATGGCTACTATACTGGTCCCGTGGGATTGCATGGTGGTTGTCAACGGTTGTGCTGCTGCCTGCACCGAGGGTGGTTTTTGCGCTGACAGCCTCGTCGGTGATGTCATTCCTCACCGTCCCCTTGACCCGAATCGCCAAGCCTTGAGTAACCATGGCGAAGACCAGCAAGGCAGCCAAGATCTTAATCTTGCTTGCTTTCAGTTGCTCTTTCATGGTGTCTGAATTAACTTGACAGAGACACATGCATAGGAATTTCATGAAGTTAATGGTCAAAGAATAAAAGATGGTCATGACCAAGAAGAAACTAGCTTGAACAAAGAGTCATACCTGGGAAATCTCCACCTTGAGATTCGATTGAAGTTTGGATAGTATTATACGTGCTGTTTCTTGAAGGCTATGGTTTGGTCAGGTCAGGTCAGGAACTGTTTATATAGTCAGAAAAAACTTGTGCACAATACATATGTGCAGAAAACCTAACAACTAAAAGGTTATTGAATGATGCACTAGAATTAAAAAAATATCATGTGGATGTAAAAGGTACTCATGCCATGCCTTTGGGACCAGTAGAATCCTGTAGTAAAAATGGCAGCCAAATCAGAGCCCACCCATTACTATGGCCAGTGACATAAATTATTTGCAAATATCGCCAATTCTGAAGATTATGGTGATTACTTGACCCAATCACTGTCAATGTAATCATATATTATGCATAAATCATCAAACACTACCAATAGTATTTCCCACTAAGATAGTGGTTTATGCTTTTATTACGACGACGCGACGACGACTTCATATTTTATTTATAGGTGGAGAATAACCCTGCCTAAATTTTAACCCAACCGCTTCAGTCGGGCACTAAAAGTGTCATCATCTATCTATGTAAGCATATAGGTAGAAGGACAGATATTAGTGGAGTCATTGAGCTCTTAAACACAGTGGATTTCTTCATTTAACTGCATGTTTATCAACAATAGTACTACTCATGACCCTTGGGCATTTGGCTCTCGGATCTCATCTCAGCCGCTGCACATGAAAATTCTCTTGCAGACTAGAGGGTCCAGAATAAATGCTGAGCAGAATATATCAGATAAGATAGCGTCTTTATAGCTAGTTAGCATAGCGACCTTGTAGCTGCAGATAAATCTCAGTAATTTTGTCAAGGCTTTCTATTATTGAATAAGTACAGTTACAAGAATAATAGTTAGCATTTTGCGAAAATACTGAACCAAAGGACGACATCTCTTTAATCCAATATCCCACAGGGTGGGCACCTATACACTAATGACTTGAAACCCATTTCGATCCTTTATGAAGCTATTTATGTAAGTTGTTTCAATGAAATTGTATCATATGAAATTTATATATTCTCTTATTGAGATATTGTACTTTATCAAGTGATTTATGTAAAGTGCTTTCAGTGAAGTTGTTTTCCACCAAATTGTATCAAATGAAAGTTATATAAACAAATTGGTTTGGTTTTAGCTTAGATAAACAAATTGGTGTGGTTTCAACTTACATAAACAATGCATGCCCTTTGAGGAGAGAGGACAGTTTTTCACCAAAGTGAAATATTTGCTGAAAACTTTATTTCAACAATTAAAGATCTTAACTAGTGTGCAATTGTATCATGCCAGTAGACAACAGGCGAGACTCTCGTTAACAATTGCATGCGGTATGCACATCCATGTTTCCCTTCATGTCTACATATAGTTATGGTTATATATTTCTTTTATTTTCTCAAATCAACACTTGATTGTTTCATGGTTTCCCAGTTATTTATTAGACCATATATATTGTTCCTTCAACATCAATCTTATGAATCCATAGCAATATCAACTTCAAGTAAATGGTTTATTTTTTATTCATATAACAAAGGATTCACTGTGTACCTAACTGATATTCTTATGGTTCTTCTAGTATATTCGGACTGATTCATCAGCTTGGTAGTACTCAAGAGCTCATACTGTATACTATCAATGAATATAGAGAAATGTTGCTTTATTTAATATAAACGGAACATCTGTAAATATATAGACATGATCCGGCTCACCTTAATTTACATATAGGTAGCACAACGAGGAACTACTACTATATATATGACTCAAAAGAGTATGTATACGTACCCTAGCATGCAAAGTCTGCTACGTACAAAGGCATGCATATATCAGGCTGCTTATGGCTTGGCTTCTTCGCTAGCAATGTCATGGCCACTTCCGGGCATGTTTCCAGGGCTGCTCCAGCTGCTATACTCTGTCCTCGGTATCGCATGGTGATTGTCGATCGCCGTCCCCTCTCCCGTCGCTGCCATCTTCACTACTCCATCTAGTACATGGTCTCTCGGCGCGGTGTGAGAAGACACGGCGCAAGCATTAACCATTACCATGGCAAGGACAAACAGAGGAAGAAGCTTCATTGTGCACCTGGACAGGAAACCCTAGAAGTGTTATGGCTTGCTAGTTTTCCTATAATGATTTTCGGTCGAGACACGAGATCTGGTGATGCGTTATTTATAGGCAGAGAGATAGGTTAATAGAGCTTTCTGAACCACATGGAGTTTCTCTATGTTGATTTCCATTTGACAATTGGCAGTGCCTCTTTACTATCTTGTGGGCTCTCCACCTAGGTGAGGCAATTTCTGGTGGGGCAAGGGCATTTTCTGTCCAACTCAGTAACTTTCTCAGTGCAAAACATTTTAATATTGGGGAATAATGCTCCAGAGAGAGATAAGTGTGAAAATATGCAAGGATGCCTCGCTACTGGATAGCTGTAATTTAGTGGAGAAGGGCATTATTATATCTCAATTTTCAGCTATCATTCAGTATGGCATATGACATGTTATATTTTTTTTCTTCTTTATTGCAGGGAGAATGGCAGGTAATAAGTTTGGCTTAAGTCGACTATGAGAAAGAACATAGCTGTCAAAGGTGATTTCAGTTAGGTGGTAAGATCTTTAAAGCATGAATTGTGATAACCTGGTCTAGCCCCCCTTTCTCTTTTCTTTAATTTTTTTATATGTTTTAGTACAAAATATACCTCCTGGCCTAGATCTAATTGTAGACAGCAGGCGCCGGGGTTTCTGAATCATAGACGCCTGTCGTGCCTCCCTGGTGACCGATCGCAGATGAACTGCCGATCGACACTTGGTAAAATCAAAAAATGTTTGTGGATTTGAATTGTTTTCATGAATTTAAAAATGTTTAAAATTTGAAAAAACAATCCATGAATTTGAAAAACAATCCATGAGTTTAAAAATGTTCAAAATTTGAAAATTCAGAACATTTCCCCAAATTTTGAAAACAAATATTGTTGATTTTTATAGATAACAATGTTTTTGAAAATGGAATCAAAAAAGATAAAGAGTAAAAGTTAAAACAAACAACACAAAGATGAAAGAAAAACAAAAACAAACGGAGAAAATGAGTAAAAGAATTAAAAAATAAAAGAAAAACAGGGGAGAACTGGCTGGAATAAACCAAGGGAACTTGTCATCTTTATGGGCTTTCCCTTTTTTACTTTTCCAGCGTGTGCTGCTTACGGTAACTCTTTATTGGGTCGCCAAGAAAATGCCTCACCTGTACCGACAGAACGATCAGTCTCACCTTTGGCGATTGCTAGTTCGGCGGGCCAGATATGGTTCCTGGAAGCGGTTTTGGAAAGCTTCTATGGCAGGTTTTTTTACTGGTTTTAGAAGCTTATATAGGGTTTTTTTTTATTTTTCTGAGTTTCCTGACCGTTTATCAATGATTATCTTTGATTTTTATATTCCACTCCCTCCGTTTACTCATATAAGCTGTATAGTTTTTGGAGAAAGTTTTCCTATTACATGGTGTACACCATTAGTCCGCAATTTTACTCTTCCACTAGCTACAGCCCACGTGCATCACCTCCCTAAAAATGGAGGTCCCATCCCCTTCATGTTGTGCATGTGTGTAGTTTAGTTAGGAAAAAAAAAATTAGATGTAGTGCATATCATGCAGGCCCTTAGCTTTAGGGGGAAAGAATCTTGTTCCATCCTTTTATTCCTTCGTTCGTGTGAACAGATCCAGCCGTCTCTCTTCATTTTCTCACATGGACAATGAGAACGGTAAGGATGTAAATTCCCATCCCATCGAATCGGCCGACCTCGCATCCCATGCAGCCGGCGACTTCCATCAAGCCGGCCACTTTGCATCCAATGCAGCTACCAACCACCGCTCCAAACAAGAATGACATCATGCCGACGTACTATGTTCCCATGGGCGTGGAGGAGGCAAAGAAAGTGACCTCCGTTATATTCTTGTTCTTTTCTTTACACATGTCTAATTTTTTCAATAAATTTTTAATATTTAATAAATTCAGAACATTTTAAATGCACTTTAACGTGTTTCAAATAAATGATGAACATTCGTTTAGATATGTATTAAATATTTTTTAAATGCATGTTCAATATTTTTTGAATGATACGAAGCATGTTTCAAAAAAATTATGCGAGCTTATTTTTGCAATATATAAACATTTTTTTAATTTCTCACTCAATACATATCTAATTGATTTCCATACACGTTTTATATTTTTCGTATAGATCAGGAATATTAGTTTTGTACGCGCTCCACATTTTTCAAATATAATTTTTAACACTTTTCTGAATAAATGTTAAAAAAATTTCAAATAGATGTTGAAAATTTTGGAATGACACGAAATACTCCCTCTGTCCCATAATATAAGAGCATTTTTGACACTACACTAGTGTCAAAAACGCTCTTATATTATGTGACGGAGGGAGTAGTTTTTTAAACTCCATGAACTACATTGAATAAATAATTTCTTAAAATGTCAGTATAAATGTCTAATTTTCCAAAAAAAACTATGTATATTTTTCATGTACATACGGCATATTAATTGTTTGTTACACATTGTACATTTTTCAAATATATGACAAACATTTCTGAGGTGAATGGTTTGAATATTCTTTTGCGGATGTGTTGAACATTTTTTGAAATAAACAATATAAAGTTTTTGAATGACGCATAAAATTTATTTAAGACTATACGGACATTATTCCATTGTATATTATTTTTAAAAACTTTTAAACACATATTTTTTGAAGCGCGTGAACATTTTTCAAAATACCATGTACACTTTTGGAATGGTATATATATTTTTGCTGTATTACACGAACATTTGATTTACATTGTATAAGTTTTTTTATTTTACTAACATTTATTTAAATTCATGGCATTTTTTAATATTATCAAGATTGTCTAAAAGTTGTGCAAATTTTTTTTATAGTGTATTAACATTTTCAAATACATGGATAAAAAAACGTTAATCAAGAAAATTAAGTTTTAAACAACTGTTGTTCATATAATATTTTTGAAAATAAAAACAGAAGTTAGAAACGAATGAGAGTGAAGCAGAGACAAAAATAAACGTACCTGCTGCTAGGGCCGGCCGAATAATCAGAAGTGAAGACCGTTACCTTTTTGGTGATTGTTCCTATATAATCCTATTGGATGCTCGTCCGTCAAAAAGAGGAGGCTCCGCCTGAAGCCAGAGAAAATGGGCCGGCCTATTCTGCCCAAGACCATTTTTTCCTTGTTTTTCTTCTCTTCTGTTTTTAGTCCCGTTTTCAAACCAAATACTATTTTAAAAAAGTTTAGTCTATATAAAAATGGTCTATGTATATTAATAGAATGTGCATCATATATTAACAAATATCAATGTATTTATGAAAATTACAAAAAAAATCAGCATATATTAGAAGAATATTCAATTTATATCACAGAATTGGTCATTATATATCAAAAATATATATTTGGTGTGTATTTGAAAAATGTACATCGTATACTAAATTGGAGAAACGCACCATCCTTTATTAGGTATAGATATAGATTTGATGCTCGTCCGCCAGAGAAAATGGGCCAGCCTATTCTGCCCTTGGCGGTTTTTCTGTGTTTTACTTCTCTTTTGTTTTCTGTTCAGTTTCCAACCCAAAAATATATTGCAACTATGTTCTAACAAAAATCATAATTTCTAAAAAGAAAAGTGTAGTCTATATGAAAAATGCTTTGTGTATGTTAAAAAATGTTCATCATATATGAACAAATATCAATATAAATATTAAAATTAAACAAAATCATCGTATATAAGAAGATTATTCAATTTATATTACAGAAATGTTCATCGAATATAAAAAAACATGTTTGCTGTTTATTTGAAAATGTACGTCGTATACTAAATAATGTTCAGTGTGTATTACAAAATTTTCACCATACATTTGGAAAATATTCATGTTATATGAAAAAGGAAAATGTGCAAAAAGAAGAAAAAGCAAATATAAAAGGGATAGGAATATTTTTTTTGAAGGAGAACTGGCACAAAATATCACAAAAAGTAAAAAAAAAACCTAAAAGAACTTGTAGTGAACGGACAAAAGCAAAAAACAGACAGAAAATGTACAGAAAAACAACCCAAAAAAAACGAGCACATATCACGCTACCGAGGCAGGGTTGCCCCCTCTATTCGCCGCCCACGGGGGACATAGGATTTCCCTGATTTGGTGCATTAAGCCGGAAATAGTGTTTCCCTTCTTTTTTTTTTTTTTGAGAAGACGCAAATAGTGTTTCCCGAACCAGGCTTACAGCTGTGGCCAGAAGCAATGTCGGATTTGTTCTGTCCGGACGATGCAAAGTGGGGCTGGGTATAGAACTTTTCTTGCCTCAAACAAAAAAAATTAACTTTTCTGCTTTGCTCTGTCCGATATATGCTTTGAGAACTATAGATATTGAAGTCCCAGTTTCAAAATATATATATACATTGAAGTCTCTATATCTTGTTGTTGATATGTCGCTTATAATCAAGATAATTGTACATGTCAACGAACGACTGATGCGTCTATGAAGCTGTCAGTACAGTCTGACGTGAACTACGGATGCAAGTGTTCTTCTAATGATCTTTTTTGCTTTGTTATGGCAGCATAACCCTTTTATGGCATACTAGAAGGTCAGCACAGTCAAGCACAATTTACCGCTAATAAATCCATCAGCAAAGAAAAGTTAAGACTGCACAAGTACCCCCCCCCCCCCCCTCTCCCCCTCCCCCTCCCTTTTAGTCCCCCTTCCTTTTAGTTTTGCACAATCCTTAGAGAATCTACAGCCGCGGTCATCTAATTTCGGCTCATATACGTCCGTGGACACGTCCGGACGCATCCGTTGGAGGTGACCGGGCAAACCTCATTGCTTGCACTCCACATCCACATCCCTGAGATGTCCTACCTCAAATCCATACGAAACCTTGCAAATGAAAATTCTACGTAGGTCAACGTACGAACATAACACAATGTGATCCTGCATATATTATAAGAGAGAAACTTAAAACAATCCGATCCAAAAGGTCACAACTTCCTCGCCGGCACTTCCCCTTGAGGTCTCGGCAGCTATCCTTGGCGCATGCGTCGGCAACTCTGGGTGTGTCCTCGTCCTCATCGTCGCTGTCCAAAGCTGAGGAAGAGGAGGAGGAGAGAATGAGATGATGATGCCCCCCATGGGCTGGGCGGTTCGGTTTTGCTCCTCCCGGAGCCGATATGTGCGCCCCACCGATTCTGACTGTACTTCAGTCGGCACGAGTACCCTGCGGCGCCGCGGAGGAGCAGCTGCGGGCGGTGCCATCTATCACGTGGCAGGGGAAGAGGAGCTACCTCCCCAGTCCAGCCGTGACCGATAGAAGCCAATGTGCACTAGTAGAAAAAGGGGCTATGGTCCAGGCCGCCTCAGCCCATTAGTCCCGGTTCAGTCTAGAACCGGGACTAATGTGAGCAGTGGTCCCGGTTCGTGCGGCTAAGGCATTAGTCCCGGTTCATCTAGACGTTTTGGTCCCGGTTGGTGGGATGAACCGGGACCAATGGGCCTCGCTCCTGGCCCACAACTATTGGTCCCGGTTCGTGCCACAAACCGGGACCAAAGATTAGACCTTTAGTCCCGGTTTGAGGCACGAACCGGGACTAATGGGGATGAGACCTTTAGTCCCGGTTCGTGCCACGAACCGGTACTAAAGGTCCCATTTTCAAACTATACCCCCCCCGGTGGATCGCCTTTTCAGTTTTAAAAAAAATAAAAGAAAATGATGTAAATGTCAAAAAAATAAAAGAAAATAAGTTTCACATGTGATATGTGGTCTAGTTGTTGGGAAAGTTACAAATATGAATTTCGACTTTATTTACAAAATCTCTCTGGAATTTGTAAAATGCGCATAACTTTTGCATACGAACTCGGATGAAAAAGTTTTTTATATGAAAAATCATCTACTCGAAAAGTTACAGCCGATGGAGACCGCCTACGGCATGTTTGCAAATTTCTAGAATCCTCAAATTCCAAAAGGAAAAAAAGTTATGCTCAAATTTCAGTTTTTTTAAATACTTATTCAAGAAGTATTAGTGTTACTAAATAATTATTCAAGAATATTAGTGTTATTAAATAATTATTTCACCTTTTTTGAATTTTGGTCAAATCTGGTCAAACTATGGTCAAATCTGGTCAAACTATGGTCAAACTTGGTCAAACAATGGTCAAAGTACTTATTCAAAAATATTAGTGTTACTAAAAAATTATTGTTTTTTAGAACAGTAGTTTTAAACTCAAACAGTGAAATATGTGACTTAATGCTCAATCTAAATTCCTGAGGGTTAATAGGATTGACATCTTACTATTGTTAGGAAAACAACAAGTGCAGACTTGGAAACGAGGGAGAATAGAACCCGGAAGTTAAGCGTGCTCAGGCTGGAGTAGTGAGAGGATGGGTGACCGTTCGGGAAGTGAGATGATTTGGAATGATGAGGGGTGATTAGAGATTAAATTGAGCAGTGATGAGGGGTGATTAGAGATTAGAGGTTAAAATAATTCAGAAATTTGAAAATAAAAAAAATTCAAAAAAAAATCAATTTTTTTTTTCAAAAAAACAAATTCAGGAAATTTCCTTTAGTACCGGTTGGTATTACCAACCGGGACTAAAGGTGGACCGGCCACGTGGAGGGCCTTTAGTCCCGGTTCTGGATTGAACCGGGACTAAAGGGTCAGGGCATTAGTACCGACACTTTAGTCCCGATTCCAGAACCGGGACTAAAGGCCCTTACGAACCGGGACTAAAGGCCCTTTTTCTACCAGTGGTGAAGCGCCGGCTCTTCCTTGTCGGGCGCTAACGAGCTATCAGACTCTTCTGTGAGCTTCTCCTAGTCCATGCCATCGGAGTAGCTATCGGCCATGGCGAGCAGCGATCAATTTGGGAGAGAGAGGAAGTGGGTGCGATGAAGAAGGAGCTGTGAGGTTGAGTGTGACCGAGTTTGACTAGGATTTTCTCATCGGATATTTGTGGGGACGGGAGTGGGGGCAGTGCCAGCCATAGTGCGCCGAGCTGACGTAGAGGGTGCGCCGGGCTGACATGGAGGACGGGCCGCGCGCGCCTCGGCATGCCGATATCCTCCCTAAATTTGGCTGGATATAAGGGGTCCAGGAAAACTCAGCCGTTTAGGCCCGGTTTGAGGAACCTAAGTGGATAATGTGTGATTTTTGACCGGCATTTCACCGGGTCCTCGGCCTGGGCATATAGGGAGGATTTGGGGCGCCCGGCTGTAGATGATCTAAGCCACACTTGTTTCTAGCATAATGAACTAGTAAGATGGATAATAAGAATGCCTTCAGTGGCATGTTTTGGGTTTTCCTCATGGGGCTACTCACTGCAAGGGTGATGTAACCTTCCACATTGTTTTCTCTATAACTCTTGCAAATAATCTATATATTTTACCACATGACACATGTGGTATGCAATCCAAATAATTTTTAAAAAAATCTATATATTTGAAAACCATGAAATCACCTATTTATTTTTGCTTCTTTTTCGACCTTAACATATTCGGTAGGCTCACAGGTCGAGAATCAATTCCTTTGGGTTTCATTCTTGTGAGCATCCTCCCTAAGATGTTTGGTCAGCCTGCTTCTACCCACTACCCAGTGCCATCCTTTGCAATAATGTTAGTGTTGCACTCTCATCAAGCTGGGAATTTAGGAATCTGGTCACGCATGAACTTAGTCAACTTGCATGATACGTATTACATCAACCGGAGTTACTGGAACAACATTGCTGTGAAAACCAGCAGGTGATGTGTTTAATATGCCTCGCACTCACTTCGTCTTGCACTAGTGAAACACATTTGAAGTGTCATTTCTCTTTTTTCTCGCGAGTCTGATACATGACTGGTCTAAGAGTACGAGAATAACCGCAACTCCAAACTCCAGCAGTAGCGTGTCCTTTATAAAGGGCAAGTCATGCTTTGATAGATGGAGGATGGTTGGCGCATTAGCTAACCATTACCTCCAAATTAAAGTGGGTGTCTAGGTATCTACTCCATCCGTCTTATAATATAAGATGTTATTACAACCGATATACTTATATTTCGTCAGATAAATGTTTTTCCGGTGCTTAGGATGCCACCGTCTTATATTCTGGAGCCCACCATCATATAAATTGGAGCACCATTGCAGCCTTTTCTTTTGTTTGTATCTCAAATTATTCAATGAAGAGAACATGCAATGGCTTCATATTCCACACCCCAATGGAGCCCTTATGGACAGAGGAGGTGACAGAGGCAAACGAGTTGTTTACCTCCTGTGGCCGAGTCGCAAGCTAATACCTACTTAAGATTTTCCTTCAATGTTTAAGACCTACAATAGGTGTGTGTACGTCAGCCTTAAGACCGACTTTTGGCTACAGTGGAGACGTTATTTAATTCATATTGCCTTTGCATTTAATAGATGTGGAAAAGAGATATGTTTTGAATAATGGTACTTCCTCCGTTCCTAAATATATGTCCTTTTAGAGATTTCATTATAGACTACATACGGAGCAAAATGAGTGAATCTACACTCTAAAATGCATCTATGTACATCCATATGTAGTTTATAATAAAATCTCTACAAAGGCCTATATTTAGAAAAGGAGGGAGTATAATAAGGCCAGAGAAAGTTACTGTATTATTGATTGCACAGTTCTGGCGAGATGACATCATTATGCAAGACCATGGCATGTTTCATATTGTCGAGCTGTTAATAAGATGGTCGCTTTGAAAGGGAAAAGGAGGATTCTAACAACCTCATGAGGTAGACGTGTTCTCTATTATCTCCCTTGTTTCACCAATGCACAGAAAGGATGTACCAAGTTCAGAATGGACATACCCCTCCAAAATGGAAGTTTGGAGCACTCTTCTAGAAGTGAAACCTAGCATGTAAAACATCCATAGAAAATGAATATATCTTAATAAAAATAATAAAGCCTAAAAGCATGCAACAAAAAGAATTAGACACTGACCTTGTGGTACTTCTTTGCAAAAGATAATGATCATAAATATAGCAATAGATAATTGAACCTACAAGCAGAGCTTCGAGAAATATAAGATGACACCATAGCCGAGCAGAATGTATAACTAGATCTACAAGAGAAGTAATGCTTACACATGTGCAGCTTGAATTACCTTAGTTGTTCTCTTCGAATTTTTCTTGTTGATTCATGGAAGAGTTCTAAAACACATTCCCAAATACATAATATATTCAATTTTCACTGTTATATCTTAAAATTAAAACCTTGTGGGACAGAAATCTATTACGATGCATCCTTTGTAAACAAACATTTTCGATGAATTTTTATCAACATGGTTAGTTGCATTGTCATATCTATTTCTTGTGCAAGACATCTTGTTTAATATCAATAATGTGTTTTTGTGTGGACACGAATTTCATTAATTAATCCTGCAAAGTTTATTATTCCGAGGAGCACCAATTAAATTTCTGCTATATCAAATATTTTCGGAGTCCTCTTACATAAATATATTGTTTGGAGCAGATTCCAACATGCATGTATGCAGTTGACATTTTGATCCGGTTTGGTTCAATAGTGTAAGTTGCGTGCATGACACATCCCTTGCCTAGAAGACATGACTGTTCATACTTACTTCCTTTACTTGACTTTAAGTGATGTCCTCGTCTTAGTATTTCTCACGTCCACACAAACGCGACTTGGGATCCTACATTGTGAGGCCTAGGTCCATGCACTATCCTCCGTCTTCTGTGTGCTATCCTCTGCAACCAAGCTGTTGCGCTATCCTGGACTATTTACTTCAGAAACCAGGTCATGCATGAGCTTTGCCTACAGGCTTGGTAATTGTAGTGGCGATTGGGACACCACTAGAGTAGATAGCAGCAGGTAATGCAGGTGATGTTTTCCGTATCCCTCCCATTCCTGTCGTCTTGCAGCAGTGCGACACATTCTAATAGCTATTTCTCTATTTTCCTCACGAGTCAGATACATGTAGGAGACTATGAGATCTCCAAACTTCAGAGGCGGCGTCTCTTCATACTTTGACAAAGAAAAGGTTGGTGGGGTGCATTAGCTATCCATTACCTCCATATTGAAATAAGTACTATCTTCTAGGAGTACTATAGAGGGGAACCTTGGTACTAAGATGGTTGAACAAAATGATCTTTGGATTTAATAAAGAGAGCATTGAGCATGCACTACAACTTTAATGAACATAAAATCCGCATCACTACAACTTTAGTGGTGATTTTTTTGCAAATAATTAACTACCAGGGTGCACTAGTTACCGTTTGGACCAAAACTAATCGCGATTATGACAAGGATGGACCACCTGTGAGGCCTGATATGGCGGAAAAGTCCACTCCGTTAGGTTGGACTCTTAACTTGGTCATTATGCCAGATGGGCCCAGATGTCAGTCTATAAAAGAATCTCAATAAAATTTCCATGTGACAAATAGGTCCCTGGCATGTGCAAAGATGACGCAGAGATCACATATTAAAACAACAATTGTTTCCCCTCCTTATTCATGTTCTTTCCTACCCCCCGGAGCTACCCCACGTGAGCCGGACGCCATTGCCATGGACATAGCTGAGCTCAACGCCCGCACGCCCTAGCCCTTCCACTGCACATGCACGCACGCAGGCACGCCTACCCAGCCCTTCGCTCTAGCGCGCACTAGCCGCGCATCCTGGCCAATGCCTCGGTGGTAACCATGGCTGCCTGTGTGAAAGGCCTCTACTTTGGCCCTTACTTTAATTAGGGTAACAACTATCTCCTGTCAACACCCGCAAAAAAAAACTATCTCCTGTCAAAATTCAAATAAAACTCACCCAGGTAGTGCGTGTACCTGGCACCAGCAAGATCGGAGTTCGATTTCCATCCGAGGTAAAGCCTCCTTTGTTTGAGATTTAGCACACAGTGACTGACATGTAGGTCCCACATGTGCGCCCTCCTAAAATGTCAGCAAACGTAATGGTGGTGACTATTGTGGCACACCAGCCTTGACATGTGTGCCCCCCTTGTTATAAATGTGTTTAAAACACTCAAACTGGTAACTAACTCAATGTGGTGGGTCTTTGGGAAAAATTACCCCTAAAGTGGTATTTTTTTTAAGTCCCACAAAAGTGATAGTTTTCAAAAAATACTTGCTATAAAAGTGATAGTTTTGGGGTATTTACTCGGCTCTTGTCGGATGAATACCAACGCCAAGATGCGGAGCTCTCTAACAAACGCTTCCTAATTTCTAATGCGTTTTGCAATAAACCTACACCTACGGGGAGCTACATATATGCTGCAGATCTTTCCAACTAATTCCACCGCCCCTTCCCCCTAATTTCACCAACAATCCAACCATGTGCTCACACCTCAGCCTGTCTACCCAACTCACCTTGTAATCCCCCTGTAGGTGTAGGCAAAGCTCTACATTTACTATCCAACCTGCTGCTGGAACTAATCTTGTTTAGTTAGAAGATTAGCATGATTAATTGTTTGTGCTATTGGGTTATGCATGAAGATTAGATCAGAGTGTGTGAACGGCAGGTTTGGCCATTCCAAGATGTGTGTCGCATGACGCCGTGCATGTGTTGTAGTGGCACTAATGTGTGTGTGTGTGTGTGTGTGTGTGTGTGTGTGTGTGTGTGTGTGTGTGTGTGTGGCATTAGCGAGTAGTATATCTGCATGGATACGTGTTAGTCAGCTGGCCAGAAGCAATGTCGGATTTGTTTGCCCTCGGGCTGGGTATATGCTTTGAGAACTATAAATATTGAAGTCCCAGTTTCAAAAAAAATATATACATTGAAGTCTCTATATCTTGTTGTTGATATGTCGCTTATAATCAGGACAATTGTACATGTCAACGAACGCCTCATGCGTCTATGAAGCTGTCAGTACAGTCTGACGTGAACTACGGATGCACGTGTTCTTCTAATGATCTTTTTTGTTTTGTTATGGCAGCATAACCCTTTTATGGCATACTAACCTCTTGTTGAGATGGTTATGTGGACAGTGGTATCTACAATCCATCAGGGTTCAAATCCTGGTACTCGTATTTATCCTGGATTTATTTCAGGAATTCTGGCGATACGCTTTCAGTGGGAGGAGTCGTTCCCGTCAACTACGAGGTGCCTACGGTGACTTCGTAAAATCTTAAGATGATATGCCGGCTCAGTCTCTCGGAGGTGCTCATAAGGATAGGGTATGCATGTGTGCGTTCATAGGGGTGAGTGTATGCACGTGTATATGAGCACTTATGTCTGTACTGATGCTAAAAAAAAAGGTCAGCACAGTCAAGCACAATTTACCGCTAATAAATTCCATCAGTGAAGAAAAATTTAGACTGCACAAGTTTCTCCCCCCCCTCCCCCCTCCCCCTCCCTTTTAGTTTTGCACTACTCGTGTTCCTTAGAGAATCTACAACCACGGTCATCTAATTTCGGCTCATATACGTCCGTGGACGTGTCCGGACGCATCCATTGGAGGTGACCGGGCAAACCTCATTTCTCGCACTCCACATCCACATCCCTAAGATGTCCTACCTCAAATCCATACAAAACCTTGTAAATGAAAATTCTACGTAGGTCAACGTACAAAAATAGCAATCTAGCATAGATATAAACATAACACAATGCGATCCTGCATTTATTATAAGAGAGAAACTTAAAACAGTCCGATCCAAAAGGTCACCACTTAACTACTAAGATAATATTAATACTAAGAGATTGGTGCCCTGGAATTTCACAACTTCCTCGCCGGCACTTCTGTTGGGGATATTTCTACCAGTATGACCCGCCCAGGAGGGGTCGGGTCAGCCCTAATGGCGGGTTACATAAGAAGCCCAATAAACATTCAAGATGATAGTTTATTAAATATATAGAAGGCCCAAAGGCCTGGGGCCGGCTTAAGGTCCGATATTGTAAACCGCCGTATGTAAGGAAAGACTTGTAAAGAAAGACATGTAAAGGAAGTCACCGAGCCGGACATGATTATGAGCCGGCCATCTGTAGGCCACCAGGCGTCAACCCATGTATATAAGGGGACGGCCCGGTGGCGGCTTAGGGTAAGAAACAACCAGATCGATAACCAAGCCGGCGAGTTGAGCCCCTTGGAGAACGAAACCTCAGCAATACCAATCCCAACTAGACGTAGGCTTTTACCTTCATCGTAAGGGGCTGAACTAGTATAAAAACTCTCTCGTGTCCTTTGTCCCGATTAACCCCTTTAAGCTTCCTAGTGGGATGGCCCTACGACTAAGTCCTTGCTCTAGGACATATGCCGTGTCAACTCCACGACAGTTGGCGCCCACCGTGGGGCCAGCGCACGGTGGATTTGAGTTCTTGAAGGGCAACTTCGAAGGGCTCAAGGGATACACTGTGGGCCGGATAACCAAGAGTCGTCGCGGCAAGCTCTACGTCGACGACGAAGGCTGGGGCCCCGAGGCCGGCTCAATGAGTACGGGTACTGGGTCCCCTTCGGCGGAATTCACGTCTTCATCGGCCGGATCGGCGAGTCGGGCCCTGAGCCGGACGTCCACACCAACCTCATCGAAACGGCTCAGCGCTCCAGGACCAGCCGTGTTCAATCTGTCGTGAAGCATGCCTTCGTAGGCTGCATCCACGGCGGTGAATACTCCGAAGGATCGGTGGAAGGCGGGGAGACGGCCATCTGCTCTGATACTGCATCATGAACAGGTGAGACGGACTCGTTGTACCTGCTGCAAGAAGGCATGCTCGGGGGCTGTTCCGATGGCAGCAGTATTCCGGACCCCCTTGAGCCACCGAATTGGGTCGGAGTCTTCATGGCGGGGACGCAGCCCGGGCAGACCTCTATCGCAGCGGCAGTAGCAGGTACCGAGTCGGCAGCAGACGGGTTAGGAGACCCCGCGCGCCCCCCGGCTCAGATTCTAATGGACCTCATGGATAGGCTGACGACTCTGTTAACCGCCGTGGTAGAGCCGGCGGATAAAGCCCAGCACGACGCAGAAGTGGCACGCGTGCGGGAGGAGATGGGGCAAGCTAAGGAAAATCTAGCAGCAGTGGAAACCCGGATGGCAGCAGAACGAGCAGCTCTGGATGCTCGTGCTCAGCAACTTCAAGCAGAAACTTTCCGGCTCTCAGTGGATCTTAACGCATCAAACGAGGTCATGAGGAGGAGGCATCAGAAAACTCAATCGCGTCTACCTTTAACGCTGGATCCGAGGAACCTGTTCCATACACCCGGTGCTGGGGGGAGCAACCCACCGGAGGCAAACCGGGTCACGACACCCGGTACGTGCACCAGTTCAGCCACGCGCCATGGAGCCACCTCGTATAAATACAACTCCTCCTCGTTATGTGTCAGCACCTCCGGGTCACTTCTCCAACCCTATGGAAAACCTCATCGCAGCGTCGGCACGTTTGGCGGCTCTCCCAATGGAAGGCGACTCGCCAGCAACAATTGAAACCCAGAGGGTAAGAGAACTACTTCAGACAGCTCTGGCCCAACAGGATGCATACTCCTACAGTCGAGACAGGATCCATTCAACTCCTCGCCCAAGCCGGAGCCCGAGTTATAGTAGGCACATGGAGTCTGCAGAGATATCAAGTAATGCTCAACGCCACAACCGGCCATATAGGCATGAGCTGGTGCGGGCTGGAGCCCTTAACTTGGCGGATCAAGAGAGGATTCGTCAAGAGGCAGAACGAGCGGCTCAAATGGCGGCAGAGCAGACGGCTCATCAAACCTTTTCGGCTTATCCAGCAACCCCGGTTGAGGCAGGAGTGGCCATAAGAACCGGCGGCGTGCCTTGCTTGGTACCGGCCATACGCAATGAGCGGTTGCCAAAGGATTTCAAGGGGCCTCGTAAGGTGCCTAATTACACGGCTGACCTACAGCCGGGGGCTTGGATTGAGAGTTATGAGATGGCTATGGAACTATTGGAGGTTAGCGACGCTGCAATGGCCAAGTACTTTACCATGATGTTGGATGGAACAACTCGGACTTGGTTGAAGGGATTGCCGCCCAATTCTATCGGCTCATGGGCAGAGTTGAAAGTGCGGTTCATCCAGAACTTTAAGGACACGTGTAAGCAGCCAATGTCGATTGTGGACCTGACCAATTGCAAGCAAGAGGATTATGAATCTATAACCCATTGGGTGCACCGGGTCAAGGAGATAATACATTCATCTGATAAGATGGATGCTGGCTCAGCAGTTTTAATGTTGGAGAAAAATTGCCGTTTTGAACCTCTAAAGCAGAAGCTGGGGCGGCTCAAACGTGACTGTAATGACATGGGAGCATTGATGGCGGCTCTCATCAAGTATGCTGATTCTGATAACACCAAAGACCCGGTGTCTGATGAAGAAAAGGCAACAAAGGGAAAGAAGAATGGCAACGGCAAGGGTCACCAGCATAACCCGACAAATCAGGGAGGTAATAAACGTAAGGCTGATGAGTTTGTTGCTAATAGTAATGCGCAGGGTGGTAATCAACAGCGCAAGGGCAGACAGCCCCCTCGATCGGGTGGGCCAGGCCCCACCCTGGAGCAGTTGTTGAATGAACCTTGTCCAAAGCATGGCACTCGGGAGAAACCAGCCACTCACCTGTGGAAAGATTGCACGATCATGAAGGCATTTAAAAATTCAAATACGTTTGATGGGGGTCACGGCCCAGGTGGCGGTTCAGGTGGAGGCGGCTTTCAGGTCCCCGGGAGCCTGCTCAGGCGGAGGAGGTTTTCACTTATGATCAAAGTAAACCGGTACTTGGGGACTACAGGTGAAGCTTTGTTTTTATCATTGATTCAGAGGTAAAAGCTTCAGCCTATATTTTACAGTATGTAGGTTATTCTGTTTCTTTCATAATCTGAAGACTTGGGGGCTGAAGGAATACTAGTAAACCGGAAACAACGTACCTCATACTTCAACTGAAGCTGCTTGACCATCTCGATCTCAGACTCGCGACTGGAGTGTACATGACTGAGATAGTCAGATAAAATGTCACTGGCATTGAGACAGTCATAGTTGGCAACGTCAAAGCGAACCTTCTGCCTCTCCAATGCCTCTTGCTTTGCTGTGCACCGAGCCAGCACCGTTGGGTTCCCCGGCTCAACAAAGCGGCTCCCAGTAATTTGAACATCTTGAGTAGGTGGACACGGCGGGTCGGTTGAGCTTGACGGTCCAGCTGTAGAAGGATTCATAGTGGCTTCATCAAAAGACGGCTCCGGAGGATTTGCTTCATTGACAATAGGCGGGTCTTCTGGAGCGTCAGTTAATGGAGAAGGCGGCCTAGCCGGGTCAGATGCCAGCACTGGCGGGTCTTCCGCCGGTTTTGCTGCCTTTGCCTGTTTTGATTTAGCTTGGCCACTAAGAAAAAATGTTGTAGGAATGTCAGTATAAAGATAAATCCGAACAACCGAAAAGAAAGGAGGATTACTAATTACCCGGGAGCAGTCTTGAAAGCTGGGAATTGGGTTTGCAAAGAGTCGCTAGAGGAACGAGGCACCTCCTGAAAGAATAAAAAAGAGTTTAGAGAAATACAAGGAGAAGGATCCATTAAGAAGAGTTAAAGACAGAGATAAGTAAACCTCATTTGGACGTTTCTGAGGAGTTTGTTGAAGGACGATAGCCGGTTCATCTTCAAACCCAGCTTCACGGCGGCTTTCATGTTGCTGGTTTTTCAAATGAAAGTTGGGATCCAAGTGAGCTAAAGGGTTAGAAAACCTTACTTTACGGATCACTCGTCGAACTTTGTGTCTTGGTAAGGGCTCTGAGTCGGAGGAAATAATAGTTACCTCAGCTTCCCCGGCCTGACTGGCCCGAGTGTCATCCTGGTAAGGATCAGTGTCAATAAGATTGTTAAAAAATTGGCCAAGGGTATCAAGGGCTACCTCCGAGTCAGATGTATCATCAAGTTTCATCAAATCTTCAGCAGTGGTCTTCTTTTTCTTCTTCGATCTCCGGGTCGTTTTCTTGGCATTCATGGCGGCGATTTCGCCTTCTTGGCAGCTTCATGGTCATATTTCACTTTCCAAAAGTTAGAACTGGCCTACAAAGACAAGAGGAAGGATCAGTGTTAAATAATACGTCTAGGCAAAATACAAAGGAAAAAAGATCAGAATATCCTTACTTCTGGTACCGGGTTAAGTTTACAGAAGGGATTTAACCCAACAATACTGCAGTCTTCATACTTCCCATTCACCAAAAGGTTTGACATTGAGACAATGTCTTCTTCGGTTAGTTGAACCTGGGTATGACGAAGAGAGTCGTCCGGGCCTCCACCATATTCATACATCAATTTTGACCGGCGGCTTAATGGAATAACCCGCCATGAGATGCAGCAGCGGGTCAGATCAACTCCAGTTAAACCGTTCCCCAACAAAGCGTTGATTCTTCTGATGGATGCAAGTAGCCTCTTGCGTTCAGCAACAGTAAGTTTATCTGGAAGTGCGAACTTGGAGTCAAGACAATCGGGGCGGTAACCCGGCAGTGGCTTCTCGTTGGCTGGTGAGATGTCATGACAGTAAAACCAAGTTTGGTTCCAGTCCTTTGGGTGACTTGGTAAAACTATGAGAGGGAAGACAACACCCTGCCGGCGCTGAATTGAGATGCCTCCAAGCTCTAAGCTAAGGCCGTTGGTGCACTCGTTCTGCCGGTTCAGATAGAAGTATTCTCTAAACAGTTCTACAGTTGGCTCTTGCTGAAGATATACCTCACAGAGCACTTGGAAGTTACAAATGTTAGATATGGAATTGAGCCCAATGTCCTGAGGATGGAGTTTGAAAAAGTGAAGGACCTCTCTGAAGAACTTTGAACCGGGCGGTGAGAAGCCACGGTTCATGTGGTCAGTAAAGACAATCACCTCGTCGTCTTTTGGATTGGGTCGTTCTTCTTCCGGGTTAGGAGCACGATAAAACATGACGGTTTTTGAGGGCAGAAACCCAATGAGGAAGAATTCTTTTAAACGATCCTTAGTTATGGTTGAGGGGACCCAGTTACAGATAGTGGGTGTCTTTGACGGCATGATGTGCAAGGAACTGAAAAAAAGAAAAAACAACACGCCAGTTCAGTTTACGGCAAGATTAACAGTTAAAGGATGAAGATGTAAAACAAGTAACAACGACTTAACTAAGGGCTAATGACATATAAGGAAAAGAAAGCCGGAGCGGTAAGCCGCCATGACTACAGATTCTTTTAGAAAGCGAATCCAACTAAGTCTTGGCGTAAACAAGTTTCACCAAGCTATCATTATTATTTTGGATCAAATGGTTGTCCCAAAAAGAAAATATTCTAGACCTAAAGATCCAGTACAGATGAGTTCGTCAGCTATAATGAAGCATCTATACAGGAAAAAGGGATCTACTGATATCAAAAATGGATGCAAAACAACTACCGCGCGAGTTATATTTCTTTTTTGGATCAGAAGAAGTTGCGGAAGAAGAACTACAAGAAGATCCGTGATGAACAAGCGAAGAACACTAATGAACTCGCAACCCTAATACAGGTCTAGATGTGTGAGAAAGAAGGAACTTACGAGATGCAGATCTACTGCGAAGAGTTGCCGCGTCTCTCTGGACGAACTCAGGGTGGTGCAGCGGCCGACGTTGAGGGCAACGGTGAGTGCTACGGCGTCGGCGGAGCTCGAGAAGCAGGGAGGCAGCGACAGGAAGAAGAAGAAGAGAGAGAGAATAATGAGGAAGGCCGGGGCAAGACTATTTATAAGGGCAAGATGCGGACAGACGGGGGCAAAAATCAAGGGAGAACCAAATAATGGTTATCCAGCTATATAGACGCCTCGATTCTCAGGAAGCATTAAAGATAAAAGGTCCATTGGAAGATGACGTCATGAAAGTTTTTTGTGTTTTCGAAAGATGACGTCACGGCGGGTTACAGAGTTTTTCAGACAGAAGAAGATGGATTTCATCTAAGTATTGAAGATTGACAAAGAAAAAAGTTCAAAGTCAACCTGGGGCCTAATGTTGGGGATATTACTACCAGTATGACCCGCCCGGGAGGGGCCGGGTCAGCCCTAATGGCGGATTACATAAGAAGACCAATAAACATTCAAGATGATAGTTTATTAAACATATAGAAGGCCCAAAGGCCCGGGGCTGGCTTAAGGCCGATATTGTAAGCCGCCGTATGTAAGGAAAGACTTGTAAAGAAAGGCATGTAAAGGAAGTCACCGAGCCGGACACGATTATAAGCCGGCCGGGACTCTGTAGGCCACCAGGCGTCAACTAAACCATAACCGATCATCACGTGAGATGGAGTAGTTTTCAATGGTGAACATCGTTATGTTGATCATATCTACTATATGATTCACGCTCGACCTTTCGGTCTCTGTGTTCCGAGGCCATATCTGCATATGCTAGGCTCGTCAAGTTTAACCTGAGTATTCTGCGTGTGCAAAACTGGCTTGCACCCATTGTAGATGGACGTAGAGCTTATCACACCCGATCATCACGTGGTGTCTGGGCACGACGAACTTTGGCAACGGTGCATACTCAGGGAGAACACTTCTTGATAATTTAGTGAGAGATCATCTTATAATGCTACCGTAAATCAAAGCAAGATAAGATGCATAAAAGGATAAACATCACATGCAATCAATATAAGTGATATGATATGGCCATCATCATCTTGTGCTTGTGATCTCCATCTCCGAAGCACCGTCATGATCACCATCGTCACCGGCGCGACACCTTGATCTCCATCGTAGCATCGTTGTCGTCTCGCCAATCTTATGCTTCCACGACTATCACTACCGCTTAGTAATAAAGTAAAGCATTACATCGCGATTGCATTGCATACAATAAAGCGACAACCATATGGCTCCTGCCAGTTGCCGATAACTCGGTTACAAAACATGATCATCTCATACAATAAAATCAGCATCATGCCTTGACCATATCACATCACAACATGCCCTGCAAAAACAAGTTAGACGTCCTCTACTTTGTTGTTGCAAGTTTTAGGTGGCTGCTACGGGCTTAAGTAAGAACTCATCTCACCTACGCATCAGAACCACAACGATAGTTCGTCAAATAGACTCCGTTTTAACCTTCTCAAGGACCGGGCGTAGTCACACTTGGTTCAACTAAAGTTGGAGAGACAGTCTTCCGCAAGCCATCTATGTGCAAAGCACGTCGAGGGAACCGGTCTCGCGTAAGAGTACGCGTAAGGTTGGTCCGGATCGTCTCGTCCAGCAATACCGCCGAACCAAAGTATGACATGCTGGTAGGCAGTATGACTTGCATCGCCCACAACTCACTTGTGTTCTACTCATGAAAATAACATCAAACCATAAAACCTAGGCTCGGATGCCACTGTTGGGGAACGTAGTAATTTCGAAAATTTTCCTACGCACACAAGGGTGAGAGTATTGTCTACGTACCAACGCAGACCGACTGCGGAAGCGATCTCACAACGTAGAGGAAGTAGTCGTACGTCTTCTTCCCGATCCGACCGATCCAAGCACCGTTACTCCGGCACCTCCGAGTTCTTAGCACACGTTCAGCTCGATGACGATCCTCGGGCTCCGATCCAGCAAAGCGTCGAGGAAGAGTTCCGTCAGCACAACGGCGTGGTGACGATCTTGATGTACTACCGACGCAGGGCTTCGCCTAAGCTCTACAACGATATGACCGAGGTGGAATTTGGTGGCAGGGGGCACCGCACACGGCTAAGGAACGATCTCAAGGATCAACTTGTGTGTCTATGGGGTGCCCCCTGCCCCCGTATATAAAGGCCAGGGGCAAGGGGGTCGGCCGGCTAGGAGGGAGGCGCAGGGAGGAGTCCCACTCCTACCAGGAGTAGGACTCCTTCCCCCAAATCCTATTCCTAGTAGGACTCTTCGGGAGAAAGAGAAGAGAGGGGGGGGGGGGGGCGGCCCCTTCTCCTAGTCCTAATAGGACTAGGGAAGGGGGGTTCGGCCGGCTAGCTTGTGGGCTGCCCCTTCTCTCTTTTCCACTAAGGCCCAATAGGCCCATTTGCCTCCCGGGGGGTTCCGGTAACCCTCCCGGTAATCCGGTAAAATCCCGATTTCACCCGGAACACTTCCGGTGCCCAAACATAGGCTTCCAATATATCAATCTTTACGTATCGA
The DNA here is from genome assembly GCA_034509565.1 of Triticum monococcum. Lineage (NCBI taxonomy): Eukaryota > Viridiplantae > Streptophyta > Magnoliopsida > Poales > Poaceae > Triticum > Triticum monococcum. Next base: position 21,187,815 of record CM067842.1, on the reverse strand, counting down.
CCATTTCGAGACTCCTCGTCATGTCCGTGATCTCATCCGGGACTCCGAACAACCTTCGGTACATCAAAATGCATAAACTCATAATAACTGTCATCGTAACGTTAAGCGTGCGGACCCTATGGTTCGAGAACAATGTAGACATGACCGAGACACATCTCCGGTCAATAACCAATAGCGGGACCTGGATGCCCATATTGGCTCCTACATATTCTACGAAGATCTTTATCGGTCAGACCGCATAACAACATACGTTGTTCCCTTTGTCATCGGTATGTTACTTGCCCGAGATTCGATCGTCGGTATCCAATACCTAGTTCAATCTCGTTACCGGCAAGTCTCTTTACTCGTTCCGTAATACATCATCTCACAACTAACTTATTAGTTGCAGTGCTTGCAAGGCTTATGTGATGTGCATTACCGAGAGGGCCCAGAGATACCTCTCCGACAATCGGAGTGACAAACCCTAATCTCGAAATACGCCAACCCAACATCTACCATTGGAGACACCTGTAGTACTCCTTTATAATCACCCAGTTACGTTGTGACGTTTGGTAGTACCCAAAGTGTTCCTCCGGTAAACGGGAGTTGCATAATCTCATAGTTATAGGAACATGTATAAGTCATGAAGAAAGCAATAGCAACATACTAAACGATCGGGTGCTAAGCTAATGGAATGGGTCATGTCAATCAGATCATTCTACTAATGATGTGACCTCGTTAATCAAATAACAACTCTTTGTTCATGGTTAGGAAACATAACCATCTTTGATTAACGAGCTAGTCTAGTAGAGGCATACTAGTGACACTCTGTTTGTCTATGTATTCACACATGTATTATGTTTCCGGTTAATACAATTCTAGCATGAATAATAAACATTTATCATGATATAAGGAAATAAATAATAACTTTATTATTGCCTCTAGGGCATATTTCCTTCAGTCTCCCACTTGCACTAGAGTCAATAATCTAGTTTCACATCGCCATGTGATTTAGCAGCAATAGTTCACATCACCATGTGATTAACACCCATAGTTCACATCGTTATGTGACCAACACTCAAAGGGTTTACTAGAGTCAGTAATCTAGTTCACATCTCTATGTGATTAATACCCAAAGAGTACTAAGGTGTGATCATGTTTTGCTTGTGAGATAATTTTAGTCAACGGGTCTGTCACATTCAGATCCGTAAGTATTTTGCAAAATTCTTTGTCTATAATGCTCTGCACGGAGCTACTCTAGCTAATTGCTCCCACTTTCAATATGTATCTAGACCGAGACTTAGAGTCATCTAGATTAGTGTCAAAACTTGCATCGGCGTAACCCTTTACGACGAACCTTTTTATCACGTCCATAATCGAGAAACATATCCTTATTTCACTAAGGATAATTCTGACCGCTGTCCAGTGATCTACTCCTAGATCACTATTGTACTCCCTTGCCAAATCAGTGCAGGGTATACAATAGATCTGGTATACAGCATGACATACTTTATAGAACCTATGGCTAAGGCATAGGGAATGACTTTCATTCTGTTTCTATCTTCTGCCGTGGTCGGGCTTTCAGTCTTACTCAACTTCACACCTTATAATACAGGCAAGAACTCTTTCTTTGACTGCTCCATTTTGAACTACTTCAAAATCTTTGTCAAGGTATGTACTCATTGAAAGAACTTATCAAGCGTCTTGGTCTATCTCTATAGATCTTGAAGCTCAATATGTAAGCAGCTTCACCGAAGTCTTTCTTTGAAAAACTCCTTTCAAACACTCCTTTATGCTTTACAGAATAATTCTACATTATTTCCGATCAACAATATGTCATTCACATATACTTATCAGAAATGCTGTAGTGCTCCCACTCACTTTCTTGTAAATACAGGCTTCACCGCAAGTCTGTATAAAACTATATGCTTCGATCAACTTATCAAAGCGTATATTCCAACTCCGAGATGCTTGCACCAGTCCACAGATGGATCGATGGTGCTTGCATATTTTGTTAGCACCTTTTGGATTGACAAAACCTTCTAGTTGCATCACATACAACTCTTCTTTAATAAATCCATTAAGGAATGCAGTTTTGTTTATCCATTTGCCAGATTTCATAAAATGCGGCAATTGCTAACATGATTCGGACAGACTTAAGCATAGATACGAGTGAGAAAAACTCATCGTAGTCAACACCTTGAACTTGTCGAAAACTTTTGCGACAATTCTAGCTTTGTAGATAGTAACACTACTATCAGCGTTCGTCTTCCTCTTGAAGATCCATTTATTTTCTATGGCTTGCCGATCATCGGGCAAATCCATCAAAGTCCATACTTTGTTCTCATACATGGATCATATCTCAGATTTCATGGCCTCAAACCATTTCGCGGAATCTGGGCTCATCATCGCTTCCTCATAGTTCGTAGGTTCATCATGATCTAGTAGCATGACTTCCAGAGAAGGATTACCGTACCACTCTGGCGTGGATCTTACTCTGGTTTACCTACAAGGTTCGGTAGTAACTTGATCTGAAGTTACATGATCATCATCATTAGCTTCCTCACTAATTGGTGTAGGTGTCACAGAAACAGTTTTCTGTGATGTACTACTTTCCAATAAGGGAGCAGGTACAGTTACCTCGTCAAGTTCTACTTTCCTCCCACTCACTTCTTTCGAGAGAAACTCCTTCTCCAGAAAGTTTCCGAATTTTAGCAACAAAAGTCTTGCCTTCGGATCTGTGATAGAAGGTGTATCCAATAGTTTCCTTTGGATATCCTATGAAGACGCACTTCTCCGATTTGAGTTTGAGCTTATCAGGATGAAACTTTTTCATATAAGCATCGCAACCCCAAATTTTAAGAAACGACAGCTTAGGTTTCTTGCCAAACCATAGTTCACACGGTGTCGTCTCAACGGATTTAGATGGTGCCCTATTTAACATGAATGCAGCTGTCTCTAATGCATAACCCCAAAACGATAGTGGTAGATCGGTAAGATACATCATAGATTGCACTATATCCAATAAAGTACGGTTATGACGTTAGGACACACCATTATGCTGTGGTGTTCCATGTGGCATGATTTTGTGAAACTATTCCACATTGTTTTAATTGAAGACCAAACTCGTAACTCAAATATTTTACCTCTACGATCATATCGTAGAAACTTTTATTTTCTTGTCACGATGATTTTCCACTTCACTCTGAAATTCTTTGAACTTTTCAAATGTTTCAGACTTATGTTTCATCAAGTAGATATACTCATATCTGCTCAAATCATCTGTGAAGATCAGAAAATAATGATACCTGTCGCGAGCCTCAATATTCATCGGACCACATACATCAGTATGTATGATTTCCAACAAATCTGTTGCTCGCTCCATTGTTCCGAAGAACGGAGTTTTAGTCATCTTGCCCAAAAGGCATGGTTCGCAAGCATCAAGTGATTCATAATCAAGTGATTTCGAAAGCCCATCCGCATGGAGTTTCTTCATGCTTTTTATACCAATATGACCTAAACGGCAGTGCCACAAATAAGTTGCACTATCATTACTAACTTTGAATCTTTTTGGTTTCAATATTATAAATATGTGTATCACTATGATCGAGATCCAATGAACTTGTTTCATTGGGTGTATGACCATCGAAGGTTTTATTCATGTAAACAGAACAACAATTATTCTCTGACTTTAATGAATAACCATATTGCAATAAACATGATCAAATCATATTCACGCTCAACGCAAAAACCAAATAACACTTATTTAAGTTCAACACTAATCCCGAAAGTATAGGGGAGTGTGCGATGATGATCATATCAATCTTGGAACTACTTCCAACACACATCATCACTTCACCCTTAACTAGTCTCTGTTTATTCTGCAACTCCCGTTTCGAGTTACTAATCTTAGCAACTGAACTAGCATCAAATACTGAGGGGTTGCTATAAGCACTAGTATAGTACACATCAATAACATGTATATCAAATATACTTATGTTCACTTTGCCATCCTACTTATCCGCCAATCACTTGGGGTAGTTCCGCTTCCAGTGACCAGTCCCTTTGCAGTAGAATCACTTAGTCTCAGGCTTAGGATCAGACTTGGGCTTCTTCACTTGAGCAGCAACTTGCTTGCCGTTCTTCTTGAAGTTCCCCTTCTTCCCTTTGCCCTTTTCTTGAAACTAGTGGTCTTGTCAACCATCAACACTTGATGTTTTTCTTGATTTCTACCTTCGTTGATTTCAGCATCACGAAGAGCTTGGGCGTTGTTTCCGTTATCCCTTGCATATTATAGTTCATCACGAAGTTGTACTAACTTAGTGATGATGACTAGAGAATTCTGTCAATCACTATCTTATCTGGAAGATTAACTCCCACTTGATTCAAGCGATTGTAGTACCCAGACAATCTGAGCACATGCTCACTAGTTGAGCGATTCTCCTCCATCTTTTAGCTATAGAACTTGCTGGAGACTTCATGTCTCTCAACTCGGGTATTTGCTTGAAATATTAACTTCAACTCTTGGAACATCTCATATGGTCCATGACGCTCAAAACGTCTTTGAAGTCCCGATTCTAAGCCGTTAAACATGGTGCACTAAACTATCAAGTAGTCATCATATTGAGCTAGCCAAACGTTCATAACGTCTGCATCTGCTCCTGCAATAGGTCTGTCACCTAGCGGTGCATCAAGGACATAATTCTTCTGTGCAGCAATGAGGATAAACCTCAGATCACGGATCCAATCCGCATCATTGCTACTAACATCTTTCAACACAATTTTCTCTAGGAACATATCAAAATAAACACAGGGAAGCAACAACGCGAGCTATTGATCTACAACATGATTTGCAAAATACTACCAGGACTAAGTTCATGATAAATTTAAGTTCAATTTAATCATATTACTTAAGAACTCCCACTTAGATAGACATCCCTCTAATCCTCTAAGTGATCACGTGATCCAAATCAACTAAACCATAACCGATCATCACGTGAGATGGAGTAGTTTTCAATGGTGAACATCGTTATGTTGATCATATCTACTATATGATTCACGCTCGACCTTTCGGTCTCTGTGTTCCGAGGCCATATCTGCATATGCTAGGCTCGTCAAGTTTAACCTGAGTATTCTGCGTGTGCAAAACTGGCTTGCACCCGTTGTAGATGGACGTAGAGCTTATCACACCCGATCATCACGTGGTGTCTGGGCACGACGAACTTTGGCAACGGTGCATACTCAGGGAGAACACTTCTTGATAATTTAGTGAGAGATCATCTTATAATGCTACCGTAAATCAAAGCAAGATAAGATGCATAAAAGGATAAACTTCACATGCAATCAATATAAGTGATATGATATGGCCATCATCATCTTGTGCTTGTGATCTCCATCTCCGAAGCACCGTCATGATCACCATCGTCACCGGCGCGACACCTTGATCTCCATCGTAGCATCGTTGTCGTCTCGCCAATCTTATGCTTCCACGACTATCACTACCGCTTAGTAATAAAGTAAAGCATTACATCGCGATTGCATTGCATACAATAAAGCGACAACCATATGGCTCCTGCCAGTTGCCGATAACTCGGTTACAAAACATGATCATCTCATACAATAAAATCAGCATCATGCCTTGACCATATCACATCACAACATGCCCTGCAAAAACAAGTTAGACGTCCTCTACTTTGTTGTTGCAAGTTTTACGTGGCTGCTACGGGCTTAAGTAAGAACTCATCTCACCTACGCATCAGAACCACAACGATAGTTCGTCAAATAGACTCCGTTTTAACCTTCTCAAGGACCGGGCGTAGTCACACTTGGTTGAACTAAAGTTGGAGAGACAGTCTTCCGCAAGCCATCTATGTGCAAAGCACGTCGAGGGAACCGGTCTCGCGTAAGAGTACGTGTAAGGTTGGTCCGGATCGTCTCGTCCAGCAATACCGCCGAACCAAAGTATGACATGCTAGTAGGCAGTATGACTTGCATCGCCCACAACTCACTTGTGTTCTACTCGTGCAAATAACATCAAACCATAAAACCTAGGCTCGGATGCCACTGTTGGGGAACGTAGTAATTTCAAAAATTTTCCTACGCACACGAGGGGGAGAGTATTGTCTACGTACCAACGCAGACCGACTGCGGAAGCGATCTCACAACGTAGAGGAAGTAGTCGTACGTCTTCTTCCCGATCCGACCGATCCAAGCACCGTTACTCCGGCACCTCCGAGTTCTTAGCACACGTTCAGCTCGATGACGATCCTCGGGCTCCGATCCAGCAAAGCGTCGAGGAAGAGTTCCGTCAGCACAACGGCGTGGTGACGATCTTGATGTACTACCGACGCAGGGCTTCGCCTAAGCTCTACAACGATATGACCGAGGTGGAATTTGGTGGCAGGGGGTACCGCACACGGCTAAGGAACGATCTCAAGGATCAACTTGTGTGTCTATGGGGTGCCCCCTGCCCCCGTATATAAAGGCCAGGGGCAAGGGGGTCGGCCGGCTAGGAGGGAGGCGCAGGGAGGAGTCCCACTCCTACCGGGAGTAGGACTCCTTCCCCCAAATCCTATTCCTAGTAGGACTCTTCGGGAGAAAGAGAAGAGAGGGGGGGGGGGCGGCCCCTTCTCCTAGTCCTAATAGGACTAGGGAAGGGGGGTTCGGCCGGCTAGCTTGTGGGCTGCCCCTTCTCTCTTTTCCACTAAGGCCCAATAGGCCCATTTGCCTCCCGGGGGGTTCCGGTAACCCTCCCGGTAATCCCGTAAAATCCCGATTTCACCCGGAACACTTCCGGTGCCCAAACATAGGCTTCCAATATATCAATCTTTACGTCTCGACCATTTCGAGACTCCTCGTCATGTCCGTGATCTCATCCGGGACTCCGAACAACCTTCGGTACATCAAAATGCATAAACTCATAATAACTGTCATCGTAACGTTAAGCGTGCGGACCCTACGGTTCGAGAACAATGTAGACATGACCGAGACACGTCTCCGGTCAATAACCAATAGCGGGACCTGGATGCCCATATTGGCTCCTACATATTCTACGAAGATCTTTATCGGTCAGACCGCATAACAACATACGTTGTTCCCTTTGTCATCGGTATGTTACTTGCCCGAGATTCGATCGTCGGTATCCAATACCTAGTTCAATCTCGTTACCGGCAAGTCTCTTTACTCGTTCCGTAATACATCATCTCACAACTAACTTATTAGTTGCAGTGCTTGCAAGGCTTATGTGATGTGCATTACCGAGAGGGCCCAGAGATACCTCTCCGACAATCGGAGTGACAAACCCTAATCTCGAAATACGCCAACCCAACATCTACCATTGGAGACACCTGTAGTACTCCTTTATAATCACCCAGTTACGTTGTGACGTTTGGTAGTACCCAAAGTGTTCCTCCGGTAAACGGGAGTTGCATAATCTCATAGTTATAGGAACATGTATAAGTCATGAAGAAAGCAATAGCAACATACTAAACGATCGGGTGCTAAGCTAATGGAATGGGTCATGTCAATCAGATCATTCTACTAATGATGTGACCTTGTTAATCAAATAACAACTCTTTGTTCATGGTTAGGAAACATAACCATCTTTGATTAACGAGCTAGTCTAGTAGAGGCATACTAGTGACACTCTGTTTGTCTATGTATTCACACATGTACTATGTTTCCGGTTAATACAATTCTAGCATGAATAATAAACATTTATCATGATATAAGGAAATAAATAATAACTTTATTATTGCCTCTAGGGCATATTTCCTTCACCGAACTAGTATAAAGACTCTCTCATGTCCTTTGTCCTGATTAACCCCTTTAAGGTTCCTAGTGCGATGGCCCTATGACTAAGTCCTTGCTCTAGGACATCTGCCGTGTCAACTCCACGGCAACTTCCCCTTGAGGTCTCGGCAGAAATCCTTGCCGCATGCGTCGGTAGCTCCGGGTGTGTCCTCGTCCTCATCGTCGATGTCCAAAGCTTAGGAAGAGGAGGAGGAGAGAATGAGATGATGATGCCCGCCATGGGCTGGGCGGTTCGGTTTTGCTCCTCCCGAAGACGATATGTGCGCCCCAGCGATTCTGACTGTACTTCAGTCGGCACGAGTACCCTGCGGCGCCGCAGAGGAGCAGCTGCGGGCGATGCCAGATATCGCGTGGCAGGGGAAGAGGAGCTACCTCCCCAGTCCAGCTGTGGCCGATAGATGCCAATGTGAAGCACCGGCTCTTCCTCGTCGTGCGCTAACGAGCTATCGGACTCTTCTGCGAGCTTCTCCTAGTGCATGCCATCGGAGTCGCTATCGGCCATGGCGAGCAGCGATCAATTTGGGGGAGAGAGGAAGTGGGTGCGATGAAGAAGAAGCTGTGAGGTTGAGTGTGACTGAGTTTGACTAGGATTTTCTCATCGGATATTTGTGGGGACATGAGTGGGGGCAGTGCCATCCATAGTGCGCCGAGCTGACGTAGAGGATGGCTAGGCTGACATGGAGGACGGGCCGGGCGCGCCTCGGCATGCCGATATCCTCCCTAAATTTGGCTGGATATGAGGGGTCCAGAAAAACTCAGCCGTTTAGGCCCGGTTTGAGGAACCTAAGTGGATAATATGTGATTTTTGACCGGCATTTCACCGGGTACCTCGGCCTGGGCATATAGGGAGGATTTGGGGCGCCCGGCTGTAGTTGATCTAAGCCACACTTGTTTCTAGTGTAATGAACTAGTAAGATGGATAATAAGAATGCCTTCAGTGGCATGTTTTGGGTTTTCCTCATGGGGCTACTCACTGCAAGGGTGATGTAACCTTCCACATTGTTTTCTCTATAACTCTTGCAAATAATCTATATATTTTACCACATGACACATGTGGTATGCAATCCAAATAATTTTTAAAAAATCTATATATTTGAAAACCATGAAATCACCTATTTATTTTTGCTTCTTTTCCGACCTTAACAAATTCGGTAGGATCACAGGTCAAGAATCAATTCCTTTGAGTTTCATTCTTGTGAGCATCCTCCCTAAGAGGTTTCGTCAGCCTGCTTCTACCCACTACCCAGTACCATCCTTTGCAATAATGTTAGTGTTGCACTCTCATCAAGCTGGGAATTTAGGAATCTGGTCACGCATGAACTTACTCAACTCGCATGATACGTATTACATCAACCGGAGTTACTGGAACAACATTGCTGTGAAAGCTAGCAGGTGGTGTGTTTAATATGCCTCACACTCACATCGTCTTGCACTAGTGAAACACATTTCAAGTGTCATTTCTCTTTTTTCTCGCGAGTCTGATACATGACTGGTCGAAGAGTACAAGAATAAACCGCCAACTCCAAACTACAACAGTAGTGTGTCCTTTATAAAGGGCATGTCATGCTTTGATAGATGGAGGATGGTTGGCACAGTAGCTAACCATTATCTCCAAATTAAAGTGGGTGTCTAGGTGTCTACTCCATCCCTATAATATAAGATGTTATTATAACCGATATACTTATATTTCGTTAGATAAATGTTTTTCGGGTGCTTAGGATGCCACCGTCTTATATTCTGGAGCCCACCATCATATAAACTGGAGCACCATTGAAGCATTTTGTTGTGTCTGTATCTCAAATTATTCAATGAAGAAAACATGCAATGGCTTCATATTCCACACCCCAATGGAGCCCTTATGGACAGAGGAGATGACAGAGGCAAATGAGTTGTTTACCTCTTGTGGCTGAGTACCTACTTAAGATTTTCTTCAATGTTTAAGACCGACAATATGCGTGTGTACGTCAGCCTTAAGACCGACTTTTGGCTACAGTGGAGATGTTATTTAATTCATATGGCCTTTGCATTTAATAGATGTGGAGAAGAGATATGTTTTGAATAATGGTACTTCCTCTGTTACTAAATATAAGTCTTTTTAGAGATTTCATTATAGACTACATACGGAGCAAAATGAGTGAATCTATACTCTAAAATGCAACTATATACATCCATATATAGTTCATAATAAAATCTCTACAAAGACCTATATTTAAAAAATGAGAGAGTATAATAATGCTAGAGAAAGGTTACTATATTATTGATTGCACAATTCTGGTGAGATGTGGCATCACTACGCAACACTATGACCTGTTTCATATTGTCGAGCTGTTAATAAGATGGTCGCTTCAAAAGGGAAAAGGAGGGTTCTAACAACCTCATGAGTTAGACGTGTTCTCTATTATTACCCTTGTTTCATCAATGCATAGAAAGGATGTTCCAAGTTCAGAATGGACATACCCCTCCGAAATGGAAGTTTGGAGCACTCTTCTAGAAGCGCAACCTAGCATGTAAAAAATCCATAGAAAATGAATATATCTTAATAAAAATAATAAAGCCTAAAAGCATGCAACAGAAATAATTAGACACTGACCTTGTGGTACTTCTTTGCAAAAGATAATGATCATAAATATAGCAATAGATAATTGAACCTACAAGCAGAGAGCTTCAAGAAACATAAGATGACACCATAGTCGAGCAGAATGTATAACTAGATCTACAAGAGAAGTAATGCTTACACATGTGCAGCTTGAATTACCTTAGTTGTTCTCTTTGAATTTTTCTTGTTGCTTCATGGAAGAGTTCTAAAACACATTCCAAATACATAATATATTGATTTATTTCACAGGTTTGCATGGCCTACTTTCTGCAGTGCAATCACAGGAATATTCAATTTTCACTATTATAATCTTAAAATTAAAACCTTGTTGGACAAAAATCTATTATGATGCATCCTTTGTAGACAAACATTTTCGATGAAATTTTATCAACATAGTTAGTTGCATTGTCATATTTATTTCTTCTGCAAGACATCTTGTTTAATATCAAGAATGTGTTTTTGTGTGGACAAGAGTTTGATTAATTAATCCTGCAAAGTTTATTATTCTGAGGACCACAATTAAATTGCTGCTATGTCCAATATTTTTGGAGTCCTCTTACACAAATATGATTTGTTTGGAGCAGATTCCAGCATGCATGTATGCAGTTGGCATTTTGATCTGGTTTGGTTCAATAGTGTAAGTTGCGTGCATGACACGTCCCTTGTCTAGAAGGCATGATTGTTCATACTTACTTCCTTACTTGACTTTAAGTGATGTCCTCCTCTTAGTATTTCTCATGTCCACACAAACACGACTTGGGATCCTACGTTGTGAGGCCGAGGTCCTTCTGGGCATAGGTCCAGCACTATCCTCCGTCTTCTGTGTGCTATCCTCTGCAACCAAGCTGTTGCGCTATCCTGGACTATATACTTCAGAAACCAGGTCATGCATGAGCTTTGCCTCTGGCTTGGTAATTGTAGTGGCGACTGGGGCACCACTAGAGTAGATAGCAGCAGGTAATGCAGGTGACGTGTTTCCGGACCCCTCCCATTCCCATCGTCTTGCAGCAGTGCAACACATTCTAATAGTTATTTCTCTGTTTTCCTCACGAGTCAGATACATGACATGTACTCCCTCCGTTCCTAAATACTTATCTTTCTAGGCATTTCAACAAGTGACTACATACGGAGCAAAATGAGTGAATCTACACTTTAAAATATGTCTACATACATCCGTATGTAGAAGTTATTTGAAATGTCTAGAAAGACAAATATTTAGAAACGGAGGGAGTAGGAGACTATGAGATCTCCAAACTTCAGAGGCGACGTCTCTTTTATAAAAAAAAAATCATGATTTGACAACGAAAAGGTTGGTGGGGTGCATTGCCTCCATATTGGAATAAGTACTGTCTTCTAGGAGAACTATAAAAGGGAACCTTGGTACTAAGATAGTAAGATGGTTGAACAAAATGGTCTCTGGATTTAATAAAGCCAGAAAACATATATGGCCTACATCATGGTGCTGGGTGGTTAATAAGATGGTGGTTTTGAAGGGAAAAAGGAGGATTCTAATTTCTAAGAAACTTATGAAGTGGCTTTTTTCTTCTTCTTTATTATCACCATTGCTTCCTATCAAGCCGCAAAAACTGTCCGGGTCAACACCGCCCTCCAAAATGGAAATTTGGAGCAGTGCTAAGAAAAATCTAACAGAAGAAAATATCTGTAGAAAATAAGTGGACCTTACATACAATTAAGCTTGAAAGCATGCCCAGAAAATTGATTGGACAATTATTTTAATCTTTCTTTGCAAAAGATGATGATAGTAATTAGAGCGTTGAGCATGCTACTAGCACTTCAATAAACATAAATTCGCATCACTACCACTTTAGGGGTGAGTTTTTGCAAATAACTACCGGGGTGCACTAATTACCGTTTGGACCAAAACTGATCGCGATTATGATGAAGGATGGACCGCCCATCAGGGCTGATGTGGCAGAAATGTCAACTCCGTTAGTTTGGGCTGTTAACTTGGCGGTTATGCCCAATGAGCCCACATGTCAGTCTATAAAAGAATATCAATAAAATTTCCATATTAAAAATAGGTCCGCGTGAGCAGGAGTTGGTGGCCGGCCATGTACAGATCACACCGCTGGACTTGGCAACGGACAAGTCAGGTATCCTGCGACAGGCGGTCATGGGGGTTCGGCGGGAAGGCATGCGCACTATAAACCCTCCTTATTCCCGTTCTTTATTACCCCTAGGAGCTACCCCACGTGAGCCGGCCACCATGCCCATGGACATAGCAGAGCTCGGCGCCCGCACGCCCCAGCCCTTCCATGGCACACGCCTGCACACACGCCTACCCAGCCCTTCGTTGTAGCGCTCACGAGCCGCATGTCCTGGTGGCAACCATGGCGGCCTGTGTGAAAGGCCTCTGCTTTGGCCCTTGCTTTAATTATGGTAACAACTACTCCCTCCGTCCGAAAATACTTGTCATCAAAATGGATAAACGGAGATGTATCTTGAACTAAAATACGTCTAGATACATTTTTTTTATCCAATTTTGATGACAAGTATTTCCGGACGGAGGGAGTATCTGCTATCACAGTTCAAATAAAACTCACGCGGGTAGTGCGTGTACCTGGCACCAGCAAGATCGGAGTTCGATTTCCATCCGAGGTAAAAGCCTCCTTTGTTTGAGATTTAGCACATAGTGACTGAGATGTAGGTTCCACATGTGTGCCCTCCTAAAATGCCGGCAAACATAACGGTGTTGACTATTGTGGTACACCAGCCTTGACATGTGTGCCCTTTGTCATAAATGTGTTTAAAACACCCAGGCCGGTAACTAACTAAATGTGGTAGGTCTTTGCGAAAAATTACCCCTAAAGTGGTAATTTTTGTTATGTCCCGCAAAAGTGATAGTTTTCATAAATACTTGCCATAAAGTGATAGTTTTTGGCTATTTACTCGGCTCTTGTCAGATGAATACCAGCCCGAAAAAATGGAGTTCTCTAACAAAAGCTTCCCAATTCCTACTACATTTGCCAATAAACCTACAACTATGGGGAGCTACATATATGTTACAGTTCTTTCCAACTAATTCCACCGGGCCGCCCCTTCCCCCCTAATTTCACCAACAATCCAACCATGTGCTCAGACCTCAGCCCGTCACCCAACTCACCCTGTAACCCCCCTTTAGGTGTAGGCAAAGCTCTACATTTACTATCCACCCTGCTATTGGAACTAATCTTGTTTAGTTAAACTAGTCGTCAACCCGTGCGGCCGCACGGGCTAGATATTTCACATAACACATAAATATAAATTATTGAAAACATATTTATTTATCAAAAACTACACTGTAGTATAACTAACCATTTTATTGAAAATAACTAACCATTTATGTAGACTATTATTAGGTTGGGACTAAATTATATTTCTTTAGTAAGCCGGTGATTCAATATTTGAAGGGTATCGACTGATTAACTCTACCTTAAAGTAGACTCCATGAAAACATGAAAGCCTGCACCATATCAACACCATCATTTTTGTTTGATGATAATGTGTAGTAGACATAATAAATAAATTACTCCTGGTGTTGTAGAATTGTAACCGGAAGCAAGCGGCATCTTGGATACTGGCTTATAACACTTTCAAGTAGAAAAAGGTGCAATAATGTGTCATCTAAATATACATGTGTCATGTGTACCTTTGCTCATTAGAGCGTTCTATATGTACCTCTACAATCATGCAAATAAATCAGTATAAAGCAAAAATATTTGCTAGCTTTTCCATGTCCCACTACTCGTACATATTTTCTCCGGACATGTTGTCAGCGATAGTTTAATACCCGAGCTAACGGGGTGGCCTGACTGCTGGTGAGTATCCTCGATATTGAGTTTGTACCAGATGTGGTTAAGTGGACACATAGGGGCCAGATCTACAACCTTGAGATTGAGTTTGAGGATACCGATCTTTTTGTTGATGCTCTGGCAGGGACTGATGTGGATATGTAGGATAAGAATGATGGTTCGGGCACTAAGGAGTCGTGAGTGGACAATGTTGGGTGAGAGTTGTCCAACAGCTCGGGTTCCACCTCACAGACGACAGGGTCTGGGGCGGCACCATCTTCTACGGTGCCTATGAACACTCTAAGATTTTGTTCGTTTGAGCCAGCTTCTGCTCCTCCCAGACTCTAGAGCGATTGGGTGGAGTGTGATGATGTGCTAGAACGCACGCTTCCTACCCTGGACTTTGAAGATGCTGACGGATCTGTGGATGGGTCACTACTAGGAAAAGGGCTATAGATGGAATTGACACTAATGGCGCACCAAACATGTGGTGCGCCATTACTATATACTAATGGCGCACCATGTGTTGGTACGCCATTAGTGTCCAAATACTAATGGCGCACCACATCCATGGTGCGCCATTAGTAAAATTTTTTTTAATTTTTTTCAAAACTACTAATGGCGCACCGTGGGAGTGGTGCGCTAGTAATGGCGCACCACTCCCACGGTGCGCCATTAGTAAATTTTTTTTTTTGAAATTTTTTAATTTTTTTTCAAAACTACTAATGGCGCACCGTGGCATGGTGCGCCATTACTAGTTAGTAATGGTGCACCGTGGCATGGTGCGCCATTACTAGTTAGTAATGGCGCACCATGCCACGGTGCGCCATTAGTACCTTGGCCACCACTTCCACCGAATGCACCCCCCTTGATCGCCTTTTCAGTTTAAAAAAAATAAAAGAAAATGTCAAAAAAATAAAAGAAAATAAGTTTCCCATGTGATATGTGGTCTAGTTGTTGGGAAAATTTGCAAATATGAATTTCGACTTCATTTGCAAAATCTCTCGAGAATTTGTAAAAATGGGCATAACTTTTGCATACTAACTCGGATGAAAAAGTTTTTTATATGAAAAATCATCTACTCGAAAAGTTACATCCAAATTTAACGGGGAAACCCCGTTAAACATTTTCAAAATCCTCAAAAACCTAACAGAAAAAAAGATACGGGGCTTTTAAGATCTGGAGGTAAAAAAATTTAAAAAAAATTCAAATTTACTAATGGCGCACCAGCCCATGGTGCGCCATTAGTATCTTCCCGCCTTCAAAATTCAAAATAAGTCAATAAAATAAAAAAAGGTTACTAATGGCGCACCTGCCCACGGTGCGCCATTAGTATCTTCCCGCCTTCAAAATTCAAAATAAGTCAAAAAAATAAAAAAAAGAGTTACTAATGGCACACCTGCCCACGGTGCGCCATTAGTATCTTCCCGCCTTCAAAATTCAAAAAAAAAATAGTAATGGCGCACCTGGCCATGGTGCGCCATTACTATGTCGTATACATGGCTGGGCGCACCTCCTCCACTCCACCTCTCCTCCATTCCATCTCCTCCTCTCCTCTCCTCCACTCCATCTCCTCCTCTCCTCCACTCCATCTCCTCCTCTCCGGCGACCTCCTTCTCCTCTCCGGCGACCTCCTCCTCCTCCTCTCCGGCGACCTCCTCCTCCTCCTCTCCGGCGACCTCCTCCTCCCCGGCGGCCTCCTCCTCCTCCTCTCCAGTGACCTCCTCCTCTCCGGCGACCTCCTCCTCTCCGGGAACCTCCTCCTCCCTCCTCTCCTCCCCTCCCCTCACGGTTTCTCCTCCCTCCTCTCCGGTGAGCTCCTCCTCCCTCCTCTCCTCCCATTCCCTCATGGTTTCTCCTTCCTCCTCTCCGATGCTTCGGTGAACTCCTCTCCGGCGACCTCCTCCTCCTCTCCGGCGATGTAGGCAAGCGCCTCTCCGGTGACCTCCTCCTCCTCCTCTCCGGCGAACTCCTCTCCGGCAAAAGAACACGGCAAAAGAACGTACAAGATCCAAAAACAGGAACAAAATTTGAAATAATATCGTGCCAAAAAACGAGCAAAAAAAAAACTAGCAAAAAATGGGCAAAAAAATCACGATCCAGATCCAAATTCAAAACTCAAAAATACTAATGGCGCACGGTGGGGGTTAGACGGTGCGCCACTACTATTTTCCCGCCTTCAAAATTCAAAAATACTAATGGCGCACCGTGGCCTATACTAATGGCGCACGTGTGGCCTATACTAATGGCGCACCGTGGCCTATACTAATGGCGCACCAGTGGTGCGCCATTAGTAAAAATTACTAATGGCGTGCTAGTAATGGCGCACCAGTGATGCGCCATTAGTAGGCAAAACTGGTGCGCCATTAGTAGGCCTTTTCCTAGTAGTGGGTGCTAGGATGCTATTGCCACTAAGATGATTTCGGTCGAGGGGGGGGGGGGGGGGATCTTGCGCAGGAGGCCCCTCGTTCTCCCACTCCTATCACTGCGTCACCTCGGGCGAGGACTCCGATGATGCCGGCTGCGGCAATGGGAGCGGGACCAGGGCAGGTGGCCTCGACCTCTTCTTCTCCTGCGGCGGCCAGGGTGGCCGTTCCTGCGGTGTCCACGGTTTCCGGGAGCTGGCCGACGCCCGCTGAGACGCAGGTGCCTTTCCAGGCAATGCCGGGTGTGGTGCCTGCGCTTCCCTGCAGCCAAAGGGCCGGGCCGGGTGGGGAGTATGGGCAGGTAGCCCATGCACTCACCCTCCCTAGTTCACCTTTGGTTGGGGTGCCCCCCGCTGCGACCCAGGGCGTCGGGTGCCAGCTGACGACGCCGTGTGCGCTGGGTTCCTCATCGGTGATTGCGACAGGCCTTGGCATTTCTCCGGGTGGTGCAGCCCGGCCGTGCATTGATGGTGGGGTTGGAGGCCTTACCCCAAATGGGGCCACTCAGGAGGAGATCATCTCTTTTGGAGGGATTCCGAATCCTGTATCTGAGGGGCGACGGATGAGCTGCCGCCTCCAGGATCAGCCGGATGTTGATGACATGCAGCAGCGGTGCGCTATGCGGGCGACCAAACTTCGTGACATTGAGGTCACTACTGTTTTGTCGGTCAACACTTCCAATTCCATTTTGCATTTTACTAATGATGAGATTATTCATAATACAAATCAGTTAGGAGTTTCACTGGGTAGTAATGATAGTGAAATTTCTAATTCCATTAATGATATCCTGGATCTTGAAGCGGAACACGCTTTAGAAATGATTTGAAACTTAGCAGCGGTTAAACCCATGAATGATTCTGACATAGATGCGTTGGGAGTCAGGGTGCTCGATAATTTTTGTGCGGATCTTGCCCCATCCCTTCCTGAGATAGAGGAGGATGATGGTTCTTTCGAGGATCAGGTAGTTAGGTCCACAGAGCCCGGTTGTGAGGACCGGGTGGAGGATCAAAACAAGACTAAAAGCAAGTGGAAGCGGAAGTTTTATCCTGCTTCGGCGGTGCATAGAAGTGCTAGGATCCGTACTACTAAAAAATCATGACGAAATATGAGAGGAATCTTTTGAAATAGCAGAGGTCGGACAAACTTGGCTAAAATAAGGTTTCTAGCGGATGCCTCTATCGAACTTAGGTTGGACTTTATTGCCCTCTCTGAAACTGGTAGAGAAAATTTCTGTCCCCGGTTTCTAAGTACTTTATCGGGAGGTGTCGATTTTGATTGGCACTGCCTACCTCCGAGAGGAAGATCATGTGGGATCTTACTTGGGGTTAGATGCGAGTCGCTGGAAGTCCGAAGTGTGGTGATGGGAGATTTCGCAGTTAAGTTTCGGGTTAGATCGAAGACTGGCGGGTTTAATTGGGCATTGGTGGCGGTATATGGTGCCGCGGAGCCCGAACTTAAACCAGATTTTTTGACAGATCTTGTCCGAATTTTCGGGTGTGAGTAGCTTCCAATCTTGGTTGGTGGCGACTTCAACATTATTAGAAGGAGAGAGAGGAAAAGAACAATGATAACTTTGATGGCAGGTGGTCGTTTATGTTTAATACCATTATTGAAAGCTTGGATCTGAGAAATATAGAGCTTTCGGGTAGAAAATTCACTTGGGCTAATACCTTGCCAAACCTGACATTTGAGAAGCTAGATCGAGTCCTCGCGAGCGTCGAATCGGAGCAGAAATATCCCCTGGTAACAGTACAAGTGTTATCACGCGGAATCTTTGATCACACCCCTTTACTGGTTGACTCTGGTGAGGCAACACATATGGGGAATAAAAATACTTTTTCTTTCGAATTGGTGTGGTTTGAAAGATAAGGTTTTCTGGATCTGATAGCCAGGGAATGGGCTAAAGATACAGGAGGTAGTACTTCTGTTGAAAGATGGCAGACTAAGATAAGGCACTTGAGAAGCTTCCTATGTGGGTGGGCTAAGCATCTTAGTGGGATTTATACGGTTGAAAAGGAACGGCTCCTTACACTTATTCAGTCCCTAGATTTAAAAGCCAAGTCCACAAATCTATAGACCACGGAGCTTCATGCTAAAGCAGACGCGGAGATGAGATTGAAAGAACTCCTGTGAGAGGAGGAATTGAAGTGGGCAGTGCGAGCTAAGGTTCGCAAAGTTGTCCAGGGGGACACTAACACTCAATTCTTTCACATGATCGCTAATGTCAAGCACAGAAAGAAAAGAATCTTTCAGCTTGAGCAAGACAAAGGAACGATTTTAGGACAAGAAAACCTAAAATTATACATAACCGAGTACTACAAGCAGCTGTTTGGGCCTCGGAGGATAATTGCGTATACTTGGATGAGTCGAGGATTGAGGATGTTCCTCAACTTGCTGTGGATGAGAATAATATTTTGATCGCCCCATTTTCGGAGAAAGAGGTGTTTGAAGCTATTTCACAGATGAAGAATAATAAGGCTCCAGGGCCGGATGGATTTCCGATGGAGTTTTATAAAAGATGGTGGCATATTATAAAAGGGGATTTGATACCGATGTTCCATGATTTATTCTCTGGACAGCTTCAGTTGTTTCACCTGAATTTTCGAACGATAACTTTGCTTCTCAAGAAAATAGAGGCTGTGAGAATTGAGCAGTTCAGGCTGATCTGTCTTCTTAATGCTAGTTTCAAAATTTTCACCATGGTTGGGACTAACAGACTCACGCAGATTGCGCACTCTGTGGTGCAGCCTTCCCAAACTGCTTTCATGCCGGACAGAAACATCCTAGAAGGGGTTGTAGTCCTTCATGAAACGCTCCATGAAATTCACACGGAAAAACTAGACGGAGTTGTCTTCAAATTGGATTTCGAGAAAGCGTACGAAAGTCAAATAGCCATTTCTTCAACAGGCCTTGTGTATGAAAGGTTTTGATCAAGCCTGGCGACACCAGGTAGAATCCTTCATGCAAAAAGGGAGTGTTGGAATTAAAGTGAATGACGACATAGGTCACTACTTCCAGACACATAAGGGCCTGAGACAAGGAGATCCGATGTCACCTATTTTGTTCAACATTGTAGTCGATATGTTGATGATTCTAATAGGAAAGGCTAAGGAGGCTAGTCAGGTAGGTGGACTGGTTCCCCATCTAGTTGATGGAGGTGTGTCTATCCTATAGTACGCCGATGATATTATCATCTTTATGGAGCATGACTTGGCAAAAGCGAGAAACATGAAGCTGATGTTATACTTATTCAAACAATTAACCGGGTTAAAGATTAACTTTCATAAAAGCAAATTGTTCTGTTTTGGAAGAGCCAACGAGGAACAAGATGCTTACAGGCAATTGTTTGGGTGCGAATTGGGGGCGTTACCTTTCACGTATTTGGGTATACCAATTCACCGTCGTAAGCTGACAAACATAGAATGGAAGTGCATTGAGGGTCGATTTGAGAAGAAACCGACCTACTAGAAGGCAAGCTGATGTCATACGGGGGCCGATTAATTCTTATTAATTTGATTCTCACGAGTATACCAATGTTTCTCTTGTCCTTTTTCGAGATTCCAGTTGGAGTTAGGAAAAGGCTTGACTTCTATCGATCCCGATTCTTCTGGCAGAGTGATGAACTAAAGCGAAAATACAGACTCACCAAACGGGATATTATTTATAGACCGAAAGACCAAGGGGGTCTAGGCATTGAAAATTTTGAAGTCAAGAGCAGATGTCTTCTCAAGTGGTTGTATAAGTTATCTATAGAGACGGAGGCCACGTGGCCGTAGATTCTGCGTAGTAAGTACCTTCATTCCAAAACTTTGTCCCAGGTGATAGTGAGGCCGACGGACTCGCCTTTCTGGACAGGACTGATGAGAGTTAAATCAATTTTTTTCAATAGAACAAAGTTTATAATAGGAAACGGTACCATTATGAGATTTTGGAAGGATACATGGCTAGGGGAGACGCCCCTCGCGCTTCAATATCCGTCCCTTTATAGCATTGTTCAACGAAGAGACGCGTACGTTGCGACAGTACTTCAGTCCACCCCTCTCAATATTCACTTCAGAAGAACGGCTAGCCGACACCCGTTGGGAAGCCTAGCTCCATCTTGTGAGTAGACTGATGGAGGTTCAACTTTCTCAACGGCCCGATCAGTTGCGCTGGAAACTTACTAGGACTGGAGAGTTTAAGGTTAAATCCATATATATGGATGTTATCAATTCTAACTCCATTCCTACCTCCAAACCAGTTTGGAAAGTCAAAGTACATTTGAAAGTTAAAGTGTTTATGTGGTTTGTACATAAATAAGTTATTTTAACTAAGGACAACCTGGCAAAACCGAACTGGACAGGATCTACAAGATGTAGTTTTTGTGATCGGGATGAATCCATCAAACACCACTTTCTTGACTGCCCGTTGGCAAAAACATTATGGCGGTCGGTACACATTGCCTTTAAAATTACTCCTCCGAATTCTGTCAGCACGTTATTTGGGACGTGGCTTAACGGGATAGATTTCGAGATAGCGAGACACACTCATCGTAGGAGTATGTGCTTTATTTTGGGCAGTGTGGAACTGCAGAAATGATTTGGTCTTTAATAGAATAACAAATATTCATTTTTTGCGGGTTATCTTCCGAGCCACTGCGTTGATCCGTATGTGGTCGCTACTCACTCCGACGGAGGCCAGGGGGCGTTTGGTTACTAGATCTATCCGATGGGAGATGGTAGCACGGACTATTTTCAACCGGTTTGGATAGCGGTCATGTAATAGGATAGGCAATTAGTTTTCCTATCTTTTTTTTGCCAGCCGGTTGTGGCTTTATATTTACTTATTCTTTCCTGCTCTTGGTGAGCATTTTTTTGTTCCTCTATTGGAGACTTTAAGACCTTTGTTGAACCTATTTTCTTATTAATTGAGTTGGCCGTATGCATCGTTCTGATGCAGAGGCCGGGGTGCTTCCCCTTTTCAAAAAAAAAATTGATAGGCAGTGAGCCCACCTACTTGTCCTTGTCTAAACATGACTTGTCCTTATAAAAGGGGCAATGATCTGCGCCAGCGCGCCTGCCCAACTTTGGGCCAGTCGGCCCGCAGCCACCCAATTAGATCGATAGGAATCGTCCGATAGGTCGTTGTCTTCGTCAAAGCACTAGTACAAAGGATCCTGTTTGCATCTCATCGCTCCGTTCCATCTCACCGCCGCGCATGTTCTCCCGTCGCTGCTCTCGCCGGCCGTCCTCGCCGCTGGTCCCCGTCCTCGCCGCTGGTCGCCGTCCAAGTCGCCGGTCGCAGCGCCCTTGCCGGCTGTCCTCGTCGTCGGCTTCACCCATGCAACAGATGCATCCTGCGGGTTGGTTCCTGTGGCGATGGGTTGCAGCTTCGCTGTGCGATGGCCGCAGCTCGCCGGCGTGCTCGTCGCCACTCATGGCCGATACCCTCCCCCATCATAGCTCGCCATTCCCCGCCGCCCATCGTAGCAAAAAGCCCTCACTAGTTAGTAGCTTTTGCGGTTGCTGGTTGAAGCAAAAATGCAACGCGGTTGTAGCACCGTGTCGACGCCGGTGATGGCCTGTAGCTAAACGAGGCGCCGTCGCCGTCCTGGCCGGGTCGCATATCTGTCATGAATGAATGTAGAAAAATTTCTCACTGGTCGTAGCAAAAATTGACGACGATTGCAGCAAAAATGTCATCTCCGACGCCATGGGTCGCAATGGATGTAGC
The DNA here is from genome assembly GCA_034509565.1 of Triticum monococcum. Taxonomy (NCBI): domain Eukaryota; kingdom Viridiplantae; phylum Streptophyta; class Magnoliopsida; order Poales; family Poaceae; genus Triticum; species Triticum monococcum. The sequence continues at coordinate 21,165,499 of CM067842.1, read as the reverse complement.
AAATTGCCGTCGCTGTAGTAGCAAAACGTCAACACAGTTGCAACAAAAAAATGGTAGCAAAATATCCAACGACTGCAAAATCCTTCGCCAGTGGTAGCAAAATCCGACGACTATTCCAGCGAGAGACACCGTCGTTGTAGGGGTCGTGCTCCGCTGTGTTGGGATGTAGCAAAAAACATCACCTGTAGTAGCAAAAAATATGCCGGTCCTAGCTCTGGATTTGACGGTTGCAACAAATCATGTGCTCCGTCGTCATCGCCGCAGAAAAACACTCCGACGATGCAGCAAAAATGTTCGTTGGTTCCAGCTCTGGTTTAGCCGGTGGTAGCAAAACAAAAAGCTGGTTCCAGCTCTGAGATTGCCAGTGCCACATCGTTTGCTTGAAGCCACCTCCTGGACGCTACTTCCACTGATGGCCGTGGTAACAAAAAATCTCGCCGGTAGAAGCTTTTGCCTTGTCGGATGCAACAAAATGAGGAAGTCCGTCGTCGCCGCCGCGGAAAACACTTCGGTCAATGCAGCAAAACCACACATTAGTTCCTGCTCTAGATTTGCCGGTTGTAGCAAAACCATATGCTGGTTCCAGCATCCCCGCGTTCATGGTTGTACCCGTCGTCTTGCAAGGTATGCAACTCACCCGCCGGAGCTGGAGAAGGTGCGCTGGGAAATCACGGAGAAAAAGGTGGCCGTGCACATGGGTATATTGCCGCGATGGGGAAGGGGGACAATGGCCTCGCCGGCGAGATGCGGCTGCAGCAGTAAAGGCTCGATGCAGCGGTGGACGGAGGGCTCGCTGGTAAGGTGCAAGTTGCAGCGGTCACCTGCATCACCTCTGTTAAGCACGCCCGACTGCCATGGTTCCAGCATGAGAAGCGAGAGGTAGGGGATGTATGGATGGTGCAGGGGAGGGGTGAGCTTTTAGCGTTTTGAGAAAAAGAAAACGAACAGGATCGCGTCCCCCCCCCCCCCCCCGCGATGGGTTGCAGCTTCGCTGTGCGATGGCCGCAGCTCGCCGGCGTGCTCGTCGCCACTCATGGCCGATACCCTCCCCCATCATAGCTCGCCATTCCCCGCCGCCCATCGTAGCAAAAAGCCCTCACTAGTTAGTAGCTTTTGCGGTTGCTGGTTGAAGCAAAAATGCAACGCGGTTGTAGCACCGTGTCGACGCCGGTGATGGCCTGTAGCTAAATGAGGCGCCGTCGCCGTCCTGGCCGGGTCGCATATCTGTCATGAATGAATGTAGAAAAATTTCTCACTGGTCGTAGCAAAAATTGACGACGATTGCAGCAAAAATGTCATCTCCGACGCCATGGGTCGCAATGGATGTAGCAAATTGCCGTCGCTGTAGTAGCAAAACGTCAACACAGTTGCAACAAAAAAATGGTAGCAAAATATCCAACGACTGCAAAATCCTTCGCTAGTGGTAGCAAAATCCGACGACTATTCCAGCGAGAGACACCGTCGTTGTAGGGGTCGTGCTCCGCTGTGTTGGGATGTAGCAAAAAACATCACCTGTAGTAGCAAAAAATATGCCGGTCCTAGCTCTGGATTTGACGGTTGCAACAAATCATGTGCTCCGTCGTCATCGCCGCAGAAAAACACTCCGACGATGCAGCAAAAATGTTCGTTGGTTCCAGCTCTGGTTTAGCCGGTGGTAGCAAAACAAAAAGCTGGTTCCAGCTCTGAGATTGCCAGTGCCACATCGTTTGCTTGAAGCCACCTCCTGGACGCTACTTCCACTGATGGCCGTGGTAACAAAAAATCTCGCCGGTAGAAGCTTTTGCCTTGTCGGATGCAACAAAATGAGGAAGTCCGTCGTCGCCGCCGCGGAAAACACTTCGGTCAATGCAGCAAAACCACACATTAGTTCCTGCTCTAGATTTGCCGGTTGTAGCAAAACCATATGCTGGTTCCAGCATCCCCGCGTTCATGGTTGTACCCGTCGTCTTGCAAGGTATGCAACTCACCCGCCGGAGCTGGAGAAGGTGCGCTGGGAAATCACGGAGAAAAAGGTGGCCGTGCACATGGGTATATTGCCGCGATGGGGAAGGGGGACAATGGCCTCGCCGGCGAGATGCGGCTGCAGCAGTAAAGGCTCGATGCAGCGGTGGACGGAGGGCTCGCTGGTAAGGTGCAAGTTGCAGCGGTCACCTGCATCACCTCTGTTAAGCACGCCCGACTGCCATGGTTCCAGCATGAGAAGCGAGAGGTAGGGGATGTATGGATGGTGCAGGGGAGGGGTGAGCTTTTAGCGTTTTGAGAAAAAGAAAACGAACAGGATCGCGTCCCCCCCCCCCCCGCGATGGGTTGCAGCTTCGCTGTGCGATGGCCGCAGCTCGCCGGCGTGCTCGTCGCCACTCATGGCCGATACCCTCCCCCATCATAGCTCGCCATTCCCCGCCGCCCATCGTAGCAAAAAGCCCTCACTAGTTAGTAGCTTTTGCGGTTGCTGGTTGAAGCAAAAATGCAACGCGGTTGTAGCACCGTGTCGACGCCGGTGATGGCCTGTAGCTAAATGAGGCGCCGTCGCCGTCCTGGCCGGGTCGCATATCTGTCATGAATGAATGTAGAAAAATTTCTCACTGGTCGTAGCAAAAATTGACGACGATTGCAGCAAAAATGTCATCTCCGACGCCATGGGTCGCAATGGATGTAGCAAATTGCCGTCGCTGTAGTAGCAAAACGTCAACACAGTTGCAACAAAAAAATGGTAGCAAAATATCCAACGACTGCAAAATCCTTCGCTAGTGGTAGCAAAATCCGACGACTATTCCAGCGAGAGACACCGTCGTTGTAGGGGTCGTGCTCCGCTGTGTTGGGATGTAGCAAAAAACATCACCTGTAGTAGCAAAAAATATGCCGGTCCTAGCTCTGGATTTGACGGTTGCAACAAATCATGTGCTCCGTCGTCATCGCCGCAGAAAAACACTCCGACGATGCAGCAAAAATGTTCGTTGGTTCCAGCTCTGGTTTAGCCGGTGGTAGCAAAACAAAAAGCTGGTTCCAGCTCTGAGATTGCCAGTGCCACATCGTTTGCTTGAAGCCACCTCCTGGACGCTACTTCCACTGATGGCCGTGGTAACAAAAAATCTCGCCGGTAGAAGCTTTTGCCTTGTCGGATGCAACAAAATGAGGAAGTCCGTCGTCGCCGCCGCGGAAAACACTTCGGTCAATGCAGCAAAACCACACATTAGTTCCTGCTCTAGATTTGCCGGTTGTAGCAAAACCATATGCTGGTTCCAGCATCCCTGCGTTCATGGTTGTACCCGTCGTCTTGCAAGGTATGCAACTCACCCGCCGGAGCTGGAGAAGGTGCGCTGGGAAATCACGGAGAAAAAGGTGGCCGTGCACATGGGTATATTGCCGCGAGGGGGAAGGGGGACAATGGCCTCGCCGGCGAGATGCGGCTGCAGCAGTAAAGGCTCGATGCAGCGGTGGACGGAGGGCTCGCCGGTAAGGTGCAAGTTGCAGCGGTCACCTGCATCACCTCTGTTAAGCACGCCCGACTGCCATGGTTCCAGCATGAGAAGCGAGAGGTAGGGGATGTATGGATGGTGCAGGGGAGGGGTGAGCTTTTAGCGTTTTGAGAAAAAGAAAACGAACAGGATCGCGTCCCCCCCCCCCCCCGCGATGGGTTGCAGCTTCGCTGTGCGATGGCCGCAGCTCGCCGGCGTGCTCGTCGCCACTCATGGCCGATACCCTCCCCCATCATAGCTCGCCATTCCCCGCCGCCCATCGTAGCAAAAAGCCCTCACTAGTTAGTAGCTTTTGCGGTTGCTGGTTGAAGCAAAAATGCAACGCGGTTGTAGCACCGTGTCGACGCCGGTGATGGCCTGTAGCTAAATGAGGCGCCGTCGCCGTCCTGGCCGGGTCGCATATCTGTCATGAATGAATGTAGAAAAATTTCTCACTGGTCGTAGCAAAAATTGACGACGATTGCAGCAAAAATGTCATCTCCGACGCCATGGGTCGCAATGGATGTAGCAAATTGCCGTCGCTGTAGTAGCAAAACGTCAACACAGTTGCAACAAAAAAATGGTAGCAAAATATCCAACGACTGCAAAATCCTTCGCCAGTGGTAGCAAAATCCGACGACTATTCCAGCGAGAGACACCGTCGTTGTAGGGGTCGTGCTCCGCTGTGTTGGGATGTAGCAAAAAACATCACCTGTAGTAGCAAAAAATATGCCGGTCCTAGCTCTGGATTTGACGGTTGCAACAAATCATGTGCTCCGTCGTCATCGCCGCAGAAAAACACTCCGACGATGCAGCAAAAATGTTCATTGGTTCCAGCTCTGGTTTAGCCGGTGGTAGCAAAACAAAAAGCTGGTTCCAGCTCTGAGATTGCCAGTGCCACATCGTTTGCTTGAAGCCACCTCCTGGACGCTACTTCCACTGATGGCCGTGGTAACAAAAAATCTCGCCGGTAGAAGCTTTTGCCTTGTCGGATGCAACAAAATGAGGAAGTCCGTCGTCGCCGCCGCGGAAAACACTTCGGTCAATGCAGCAAAACCACACATTAGTTCCTGCTCTAGATTTGCCGGTTGTAGCAAAACCATATGCTGGTTCCAGCATCCCTGCGTTCATGGTTGTACCTGTCGTCTTGCAAGGTATGCAACTCACCCGCCGGAGCTGGAGAAGGTGCGCTGGGAAATCACGGAGAAAAAGGTGGCCGTGCACATGGGTATATTGCCGCGAGGGGGAAGGGGGACAATGGCCTCGCCGGCGAGATGCGGCTGCAGCAGTAAAGGCTCGATGCAGCGGTGGACGGAGGGCTCGCCGGTAAGGTGCAAGTTGCAGCGGTCACCTGCATCACCTCTGTTAAGCACGCCCGACTGCCATGGTTCCAGCATGAGAAGCGAGAGGTAGGGGATGTATGGATGGTGCAGGGGAGGGGTGAGCTTTTAGCGTTTTGAGAAAAAGAAAACGAACAGGATCGCGTCCCCCCCCCCCCCCCCCCCTGTCGTACGATCCAGCTGGATCAAGCGGCCCACGCACGACCAGCGCAACTGTTCAGCCGGTGTGCTGTGTACAAGGATTTCCCTTATAAAAGACACGCTGTGTGCGAAGTTTGGAAGATATTTCTCATAGTCTCCTACATGGCTGCATACCATGTCTCAGACTTAGAAAGGAGAATAGGGAAATAACAACTAGGATGGGTTTGACTGGTACAAGATGATATGAATAGGAGGTGTGCAGAAACACATCCCCTCGCGGTTCTGCTGCTGCTCCTTGGCCACAGTTCCATTATCTTCCTCCCCACCTCACAGCCTGGCTACTCGTCCCCCTCCGCGCTACTGAACTTGCAATTGTTGCGGCCATTGCGGTCTACCACCTTCGCAGTGCACCACACACCCTGCAAGTTGTCGCCTTGTGTGTAGATCATGGCTAGCCCCATGGCTTCATCGTGGCCTCGAGCCGCAATGGCGCAACCCAGTTGTAGAACTTGGATTGGAGGTTGCCCACAAACGTGGAGTCGAGGAACGGTCCGGAAATGTCCATGCAAGCTGCTCATAGTCCCACCGTAAATGTAGGATGTAGCTTTGGTCAATCACGTTCCCCCCTTGATCGTTGATACATGTATTTTGGCCCCAGGAAGACGAGTTCAGATGCAAGTGCCACTTTTTATCAACCCTAGTTAAAGATATTCTTTCATCCAAAATAATATTCCTCCACTAAGTTTATTGAATTTGATTTTGGGTTGTGATCTCCCTGTTTGACCGGTGATGGAGAATACAGAACAAGGAGGAGAAATCACTAAATAAGAATATTTTTTGTTGCTGCATGCTGTTACAGTGTTACGTCGGTCTTTTATTAGTATTCAGTAATGGTGAACTAAACTCTTCTAGTCTCTCCATGGTGAGAATGCACACTACCAAAGATTCTTACAAAGTTTTTCCATGGAATTGTTGCTACCACACTATAAAGGGCCGTATGCATTGCTCTGATGCAGAGGCTGGGGCATCCCCTTTTTGAAAAAAAAATCAGTTCACACCTGTTCTCTATACCATGCTCGGTTGGTTGGTTCTTGCGGCGGAACATTTGGGTGTTTTGTGTCCAATAAGCGCGTTCGGTTAAGGTAATTATCAGTGATGATACTATGGCCCTTTTAGAGTACTTGTGTTGCAAATTTTATCTGTAAACTTACTCCTGAGAGAAGAATAAATGAGGTGTCTTCAAAAATCACGTTAGAGTAGAGCTAGCAGGAGCTAGTTAGTACCCCAGATTAAAGTTGTATCTCTCTCCGTACTCATCTGCAAGACTGTAACACTTATTATTTCTTTCATCTCAACCATAGAGTTCAGAAAGGAGGATCTATTATCTTCTCTTGTTAGGTGTGTGTTGGAAACGAGTGTTCGGCAATGCTTCACGATATATTGATCGGTGCATAGCGCATGTATATATGGAGTACAAGGTGGGCCACAACCTTAACTATACAATGACTAAGAGGTAGGCCGGGCTATACAATATACATGCACAAACCATATATTCGTCACCGGAGACGCAAAGACTGGACCTAAACTCCTCGAAAACAGAAGTAGGCAGTCTTTTTGTCATGACATCGGCGAACTGTTGCAGGAGACGAGTGTGGCCTTGTGGACATGACAAAGCACCTCCTAGAGCAGCTGATGGAGCCAAGAGCATTCGGCAACGGCGTTAGCCACTGCCCGATACTCTGCCTCGGCACTCGAGCGGGAGGCGGTGGGATGTCGCTTGGAGGACCAAGAGATCAGAGACGGCCCAAGGTAGACACAGTACCCCGAAGTGGAGCGCCGTGTATCTGGGCAGCCAACCCAGTCCGCATCAGAGTAGGCAAGGAGGTCGGTGGAGGCGGAGGCCGTCAGTGTAAGTCCCATGGACGGGGTGCCGCGTATGGAATGGAGGATACGCTTCACCAAGGTCCAGTGAGAGTAACGCGGAGCATGCATGTGAAGACAGACCTGATGAACAGCATACTGCAAGTCGGGGCGCGTCAGGGTCCGGTACTGCAAAGCACCCACAATGGAGCAATAGAAGGCCACATCGGATGCGGGAGAACCCTCTAGAGCGGAAACCTTGGCCTTGGTGTCGACAGGCGTGGGAGCGGGCTTGCAGTTAAGCATGCCGGCTCGATCGAGAAGCTCATGGGCATAGCGCTGCTGGTGCAGGAAGAAACCATCTGGCCGTCGAACCACCTCAATGCCAAGGAAGTAGTGCAGGGGCCCCAAGTCCTGCAGGGCAAACTCATCGCGAAGACGAGCAGTGAGCCGCTGGAGGAGCACAACAGTGGATGCCGTCAAGATGATGTCGTCGACGTAGAGCAGCTAGTAGGCCGTGTCAACCCCGTGATGGTACACGAAGAGGGACGCATCGGAGCGAGTCGATGTAAATCCGAGCGTCTGCAGGAATGCAGCGATGCGCTGGTACTAGGCCCCAGGTGCCTGCTTCAACCCATAATGGTAACAGGAGAGCAAGCACACATGGTCTGGATGCGTGGCATCGAAGAAGCCGGTGGGCTGCTCACAGAACACCTGCTCAGCGAGGTGGCCATGCAGGAAGGCGTTGGAGATATCCAACTCATGCACAGGCCAAGCTTGGGAGACGGCGAGCTAAAACACGGTGCGGATCATGTCCGGTTTAACAACCGGGGCAAAAGTGTCGGTGAAGTCCACGCCCGCGCGTTGCCGAAAGCCCCAAACCACCCAGCGAGCTTTGTAGCACTCGAGAGTGCCATCCGGACGAGTCTTGTGCCAAAAGACCCACTTGCCCATGATGATATTGGCACCAGGCGGCCGAGGGACAAGCTGCCAAGTGCGGTTCCATTGGAGCGCATCGAACTTTTCCTGCATCACAGCGAGCCAATGAGGATCCCGAAGGGCGGCTTGAGCTGACGATGGGAGAGGGGACTGCTCAGAGAAGGAAGCAGCGAGAAGATACTTATCGTTGGTGTACCACGTACTCGGGCGAAAAGTGCCAGCCCGAGAGCGAGTCATCAGGCGGGCAGCGAGTCCAGGTTGGCGGAGGGCGAAGACGAAGAAGAGCCCGCCAACGCCGATGTCGTGGGTGAGGCCGCAAGCGAGGCTGCAGGCGAGGGTGCTGGGGACGCCGAGGAGGGCGTCGCGGCCGGTGGGGAAACCGACCGCACGGTCGGGGCCGGTGACACCAAGTGCGTCGCCGGCGCCGGGAGGGGTGCAGCTCCTAAGGCATCCAGCCGGGGAGAAACTCGACCCGTGGCGCAGGGGGCACCCTCAAAAAGCCGGGAGGCGGCCCAAGAGAAGCACGCAAAGCCGCAAGATCCGAAGGTACCTGCTGAAACGGAAAAACCATCTCATCAAAGTAAATGTATCGGGAAGTGATCACCTGATATGAGATAGGATCATAGCAGCGGTAGCCTTTGGTGTTGGGGGGATGGCCGAGAAAAATGCATGCAACGGACCTTGGTGCGAGCTTATGAGGAGTAGTGGAAGTGATGCTAGGGTAGCACAGGCAATTGAAGATACAGAGCTCGGCATAGGAGGGTGGCTTGCCGAAAAAAAGGTGATGAGTGCAAAATTCCTGCGAGTGCGACAGGGACGGATGTTGAGGAGTAGTGATGCGGTGGCAAGCGTGTCGGGCCAAAAACGTGGTGGCACATTGGCGTGAAAGAGGAGGGTGTGGATGCAGTCATTAAGAGTGCGAAGCAAGCGCTAAGCATGGACATTTTGTTGCCAAGTGTACGGGCAAGTGAGACGAAAAATCGTGGCGTGTGTGGTGAGAAGGTTGCGGATCGCAAGATTATCAAACTCCTTCCCGTTGTCTGTTTGCAAAGCATGAATGGGTCGGCCAAACTGCGTGGAGACATAGGAGTAGAACGCGGTGAGAGTGGCAAAAGAATCCAACTTTTGCCGCAACAGGAAGGTCCACACATAGTGCGAAAAATCATCAAGTATGACAAGATAATACAGATAGCCCGTGTTACTTGCAACAGGAGAGGTCCAAACATCACTATGAATTAACTCAAACGGGTATGATGCAACGTGTGAGGAAGTGCTAAAAGGAAGACGAACATGTTTGCCGAGACGGCAAGCACGACAAGTGTGATCGTCTATCTTATTACACGTGAATGAAAAACTCCGAAGAATATGATGAAGGGTGGCAGTGTTGGGATGACCAAGACGAGCAAGCCAAAGGTCCACTCCGGCGAAAAGCGCCATGGGTGCAGCAACGGAGGAGGTGGATGAGTGGACTGGGTAGAGCTCGTCAGGGCTGTCACATCGGTGGAGCACCATCCAGGTACGGGCATCCTTAACAGAAAAGCCAAACATGTCAAAGTCAACGGTGACAAGATTTTCACGTGAAAGAGAACAGATGGAAACAGGGTTTTTAATGATGTCAGGGGAGACGAGTACGTTAGAAAGGTATAATGGCATGGAGTTAGAAGGAAAAGCAACATGACCGACATGAGTAAAAGGCATGGAAGAACTGTCACCCACGATACTGCGAGCAGCGGTGTGAACGGGGTGAGCAGTAAGAAGGTTACCGGGGTTGGCGGCCATGTGAGCCGTGGCTCCGGTGTCCATATACCAGTCGCCAACGCCAGTGTACTGCTGTGGCATGGGGGCGGTGTGGAGGGCCGCTAGAAGCGCGGGGTCCCAAGGCACCAGCGGGAGGGCCGGGGCTGACGACAGCGGCTGTGGCGGTGGCGCCGTGAACCCACTGGCCGAAGGCAGCCCATAGGCCGCAGAGGGGCCGGAGAGCGGCGCGGGCGGGTACGGCTGAGGGGCTGCGTAAAGCGCCTGATGAGATGCCGGGCGGGGGCCAAAGAAGTCGCGGATGGGGACGCGTGGTACAGGCATGGAGTACGCGCGCACGACCACTGTCCAGGGGTTCTGGCCGGCCTGCCAGGGCATCGGCGGGAGCTGCTGCTGTGGCTGGCGCGACACCCCGCCATGGGCAGCCGGCTGCTGCTACTGCTGTTTGCGGCCACCTCGGCCGCGGCGCCCGCCCCGGCGCTACTGCTGCTCGGTGGGGGGTGGCGGGGGGCCTACGGCGGCGCCGAGTAGGGGAACCCGGGCGGTGGTGGCACCGGGTAGGGGAACCCGGGTGGCGGCAGCGCCTGGAAGGGGCCCGGGGCGGGCCGCGGTAGGGAAGCTGTGGCGGTCGGCGGCGCAGCACCGCGGGTACCGGCGGTGACGGCCGTGTGAGTGGCCCGGGTGCTGATGTCTACTACACAACCTTCTTCTTGTAGACGTCATTGGGCCTCCAAGTGCATAGGTTTGTAGGGCAGTGGCAAATTTCCCTCAAGTGGATGACCTAAGGTTTACCAATCCGTGGGAGGCATAGGATGAATATGGTCTCTCTCAAACAACCCTGCAACCAAATAACAAAGAGTCTCTTCATCTTCTATTTATTTTCTTTTCTTTATGTAATAGGCAATATAAGGATTTTCAATACAATTCACCGCACAATACATATAAATTTCCTCTAGATCAAAACCCAGATATTTATCACGGGAAAATACTGGAAGATAGTTAGTTATACGTTTCATTTCTTCATAACCCATAAGCAAAATAAGTTCATTATGATGTGTAAGGGAAATCAAGTCATCACAATATTTGAAAACGGTTAGATCATGAAACAATTTGCATCGGATGGTTAAATGACCAGGTTCATTGCAAAGTTCACAAGTCCAGCTAAGAAAATTTAAATTTTCACCACAAACATCTATCCTTTCTTGCAACCATTTAGTTTCTAAGTACTTATGCCTCTTGCAAAATCTATCTTCCCTAATTGGTGTGTACTTGCAAACTCTATGCACTCCACAAAAATGGACATGCTTATAAGAGACATTCTCATCATGACTAGTGCAATCATCATTAGTACTATGGATATTCAAAGAGTTCATACTAATAACATTGCAATCCTGCTCATCATTCAAAGATTTAGTGCCAAACATTTTAATGCATTCTTCTTCAAATACTTTGGCACAATTTTCCTTTCCATCATACTCACGAAAGATATTAAAAAGATGAAGCGTATGAGGCAAACTCAATTCCATTTTTTGTAGTTTTATTTTATAAACTAAACTAGTGCTAAAACAAGAAACAAAAAGATTCGATTGCAAGATCTAAAGATATACCTTAAAGCGCTAACCTCCCCGGCAACAGCGCCAAAAAAGAGCTTGATGTCTACTACACAACCTTCTTCTTATAGACGTTGTTGGGCCTCCAAGTGTAGAGGTTTGTAGGGCAGTAGAAAATTTCCCTCAAGTGGATGACCTAAGGTTTATCAATCCGTGGGAGGCGAAGGATGAAGATGGTCTCTCTCAAACAACCCTGCAACCAAATAACAAAGAGTCTCTTGTGTCCCCAACACACCCAATACAATGGTAAATTGTATAGGTGCACTAGTTCGGCGAAGAGATGGTGATACAAGTGGTATATGGATGGTAGATAAATGTTTTTGTAATCTGAAAATATAAAACAACAAGGTAACTAATGATAAAAGTGAGCACAAACGGTATTGCAGTGCGTTGAAACAAGGCCTAGGGTTCATACTTTCACTAGTGCAAGTTCTCTCAACAATAATAACATAAATGGATCATATAACTTTCCCTCAACATGCAACAAAGAGTCACTCCAAACTCACTAATAGCGGAGAACAAACGAAGAGATTATGGTAGGGTACGAAACCACCTCAAAGTTATCCTTTCTGATCGATCTATTCAAGAGTCCGTAGTAAAATAACATGAGGCTATTCTTTCCGTTCAATCTATCATAGAGTTCGTACTAGAATAACACCTTAAGACACAAATCAACCAAAACCCTAATGTCACCTCAAGTATCCGTGCGTATGATTATACGATATGCATCACACAATCTCAGATTCATCTATTCAAACCAACACAAAGTACTTCAAAGACTGCCCCAAAGTTTCTACCGGAGTGTCAAGCCGAAAAAGTGTGCCAACCCCTATGCATAGGTTCATGGGCGGAACCCGCAAGTTGATCACCAAGACATACATCAAGTGGATCAATAGGATAACCCATTGTCACCACGGTATCCCACGGAAGACATACATCAAGTGTTCTCAAATCCTTAAAGACTCAATCCGATAAGATAACTTCAAAGGGAAAACTCAACCCATTATAAGAGAGTAGAGGGGGAGAAACATCATAAGATCCAACTATAATAGCAAAGCTCGCGATACATCAAGATCGTATCACCTCAAGAACACGATAGAGAGAGAGAGAGAGATCAAACACATAGCTACTGGTACATACCCTCAGCCCCGAGGGAGAACTACTCCCTCCTCGTCATGGAGAGCGCCGAGATGATGAAGATGGCCACCGGTGAGGGTCTCCCCCTCCGGCAGGGTGCCAGAACGGGTCTAGATTTGTTTTTGGTGGCTACGGAGGCTTCTGGTGGCGGAACTCCCGATCAATTGTCCTCCTCGAAGTTTTTAGGGTATATGGGTATATATAGGAGGAAGAATTACGTCGGTGCATCTCTGGGCTGTCCACGAGGCAGGGGTTGCGCCCAGGGGGTGGGCACGCCCCCACCCTTGTGGGCAGCCGGGACTCTTCTGGTCCATCTCCGATACTCCGTGGGCTTCTTCTGGTCCAAAAATAAGTTCCGTGAAGTTTCAGGTCAATTGGACTCCGTTTGATTTTCCTTTTCTGTGATACTCTAAAACAAGGAAAATACAGAAATTGGCACTAGGCTGTAGGTTAATAGGTTAGTCCCAAAAATTATATACAATAGCATATAAATGCATATAAAACATCCAAGGTTGATAATATAATTGAAGGAAATATGCCCTAGAGGCAATAATAAAGTTATTATTTATTTCCTTATATCATGATAAATGTTTATTATTCATGCTAGAATTGTATTAACCGGAAACATAATACATGTGTGAATACATAGACAAACTTAGTGTCACTAGTATGCCTCTACTTGACTAGCTCGTTAATCAAAGATGGTTATGTTTCCTAACCATGAACAAAGTGTTGTTATTTGATTAACGAGGTCACATCATTAGTTGAATGATCTGATTGACATGACCCATTCCATTAGCTTAGCACCCGATCGTTTAGTATGTTGCTATTGCTTTCTTCATGACTTATACATGTTCCTATGACTATGAGATTATGCAACTCCCATTTACTGGAGGAACACTTTGTGTGCTACCAAACGTCACAACGTAACTGGGTGATTATAACGGAGCTCTACAGGTGTCTCCAAAGGTAGATGCTGGGTTGGCGTATTTCGAGATTAGGATTTGTCACTCCGATTGTCGGAGAGGTATCTCTGGGCCCTCTCGGTAATGCACATTACATAAGCCTTGCAAGCATTGCAACTAATGAGTTAGTTGCGGGATGATGTATTACAGAACGAGTAAAGAGACTTGCCGGTAACGAGATTGAACTATGTATTGGATACCGACGATCGAATCTCGGGCAAGTAACATACCGATGACAAAGGGAACACCGTATGTTGTTATGCGGTCTGACCGATAAAGATCTTCGTAGAATATGTAGGAGCCAATATGGGCATCCAGGTCCCGCTATTGGTTATTGATCGGAGATTTGTCTCAGTCATGTCTACATTGTTCTCGAACCGTAGGGTCCGACCGCTTAACGTTACGATGACAGTTATTATGAGTTTATGTATTTTGATGTACCGAAGTTAGTTCGGAGTCCCGGATGTGATCACGGACATGACGAGGAGTCTCGGAATGGTCGAGACATAAAGATTGATATATTGGATGACTATATTCGGACACCGGAAGGGTTCCGGAGAAGTATCGGATAAAACCGGAGCACCGGGAGGTTACCGGAACCCCCCAGGGGGTTAATGGGCCTCATGGGCCTAATGTGGAGAAGAGGAAGGGGCTGCCAGGGCAGGCCGCGCGCCCCCTCTTCCCCTAGTACGAATTGGACAAGGAGGGAGGGGCGGCGCCCCCCTTTCCTATTCTCCCCCCACCTCTTGTAGTTGGACAAGGTTTGGGGGGGAGTCCTACTCCCGGTAGGAGTAGGACTCCTCCTGCGCGCCACCATAGGGCCGGCCGCACCCCCCCTGGATCCTTTATATACGGGGGCAGGGGGGCACCTCTAGACACACAAGTTGATCCACATGATCGTTCCTTAGCCGTGTGCGGTGCCCCCTGCCACCATATTCCACCTCGATCATATCATTGTAGTGCTTACGCGAAGCCCTGCATCGGTAGAACATCATCATCGTCACCACGCCGTTGTGCTGACGGAACTCATCGCCTAAGCTTTGCTGGATCGGAGCTCGGGGAGCGTCATCGAGCTGTACGTGTGCTAAGAACTCGGAGGTGCCGGAGTAACGGTGCTTGGATCGGTCGGATCGGGAAGACGTACGACTACTTCCTCTATGTTGCGTCAACGCTTCCGTTGCAGTCTACGAAGGGTATGTAGACAACACTCTCCCCTCTCGTTGCTATGCATCACCATGATCTTGCGTGTGCGTAGGAATTTTTTTGAAATTAGTGCGTTCCCCAACAGTGGTATCAAAAAGTGCTTTGATTGATGGTAGCATTATAAGATGGTAGCATTATAAGATGATCTCTCACTAAATTATCAAGAGGTGTTCTCCCTGAGTATGCACCGTTGCGAAAGTTCTTCGTGCTGAGACACCACGTGATGATCGGGTGTGATAGGCTCTACGTTCAAATATAACGGGTGCAAAACAGTTGCACACGCGGAATACTCAGGTTATACTTGACGAGCCAAGCATATACAGATATGGCCTCGGAACACGGAGACCGAAAGGTCGAGCGTGAATCATATAGTAGATATGATCAACATAATGATGTTCACCGATGAAACTACTCCATCTCACGTGATGATCGGACATGGTTTAGTTGATTTGGATGACGTGATCACTTAGAGGATTAGAGGGATGTCTATCTAAGTGGGAGTTCTTCAGTAATATGATTAATTGAACTTAAATTTATCATGAACTTAGTACCTGATAGTATCTTGCTTGTTTATGTTGATTGTAGATAGATGGCTCGTGCTATTGTTCCATTGAATTTTAATGCGTTCCTTGAGAAAGCAAAGTTGAAAGATGATGGTAGCAATTACACGGACTAGGTCCGTAACTTGAGGATTATCCTCATTGCTGCACAGAAGAATTACGTCCTGGAAGCACCGCTGGGTGCCAGGCCTGCTGCTGGAGCAACACCAGATGTTATGAACGTCTCGCAGAGCAAAGCTGATGACTACTCGATAGTTTAGTGTGCCATGTTTTACGGCTTAGAATCGGGACTTCAACGACATTTTGAACGTCATGGAGCATATGAGATGTTTCAGGAGTTGAAGTTAATATTTCAAGCAAATGCCCGGATTGAGAGATATGAAGTCTCCAATAAGTTCTATAGTTGCAGGATGGAGGAGAACAGTTCTGTCAGTGAGCATATACTCAAAATGTTTGGGTATAATAATCACTTGATTCAATTGGGAGTTAATCTTCTAGATGATTGCGTCATTGACATAATTCTCCAATCACTGCCACCAAGCTACAAGAGCTTCGTGATGAACTATAATATGCAAGGGATGAACAAGACTATTCCCGAGCTCTTCGCAACGCTGAAAGCTGCGGAGGTAGAAATCAAGAAGGAGCATCAAGTGTTGATGGTTAACAAAACCACTAGTTTCAAGAAAAAGGGCAAAGGGAAGAAGAAGGGAAACTTCAAGAAGAACCGCAAGCAAGTTGCTGCTCAGGAGAAGAAACCCAAGTCTGGACCTAAGCCTGAAACTGAGTGCTTCTACTGCAAGCAGACTGGTCACTGGAAGCGGAACTGCCCCAAGTATTTGGCGGATAAGAAGGATGGCAAGGTGAACAAAGGTATATGTGATATACATGTTATTGATGTGTACCTTACTAATGCTCGCAGTAGCATCTGGGTATTTGATACTGGTTCTGTTGCTAATATTTGCAACTCGAAACAGGAACTATGGATTAAGCGAAGATTGGCTAAGGACGAGGTGACGATGCGCGTGGGAAACGGTTGCAAAGTCGATGTGATCGCAGTCAGCACGCTACCTCTACATCTACCTTCGGGATTAGTATTAGACCTAAATAATTAGTATTTGGTGCCAGCGTTGAGCATGAACATTATATCTGGATCTTGTTTAATGCGAGACGGTTATTCATTTAAATCAGAGAATAATGGTTGTTCTATTTATATGAGTAATATCTTTTATGGTCATGCACCCTTGAAGAGTGGTCTATTATTGTTGAATCTCGATAGTAGTGATACACATATTCATAATGTAGAAGCCAAAAGATGCAGAGTTGATAATGATAGTGCAACTTATTTGTGGCACTGCCGTTTAGGTCATATCGGTGTAAAGCGCATGAAGAAACTCCATACTGCTGGACTTTTGGAACCACTTGATTATGAATCACTTGGTACTTGCGAACCGTGCCTCATGGGCAAGATGACTAAAACATCGTTCTCCGGTACTATGGAGAGAGCAACAGATTTGTTGGAAATCATACATACAGATGTATGTGGTCCGATGAATGTTGAGGCTCGTGGCGGATATCGTTATTTTCTCACCTTCACAGATGATTTAAGCAGATATGGGTATATCTACTTAATGAAACATAAGTCTGAAACATTTGAAAATTCAAAGAATTTCAGAGTGAAGTTGAAAATCATCGTAACAAAAAAATAAAGTTTCTACAATCCGATCGCGGAGGAGAATATTTGAGTTACGAGTTTGGTGTACATTTGAAAAATTGTGGAATAGTTTCGCAACTCACGCCACCCGAAACACCACAGCGTAATGGTGTGTCCGAACGTCGTAATCGTACTTTAGTAGATATGGTGCGATCTATGATATCTCTTACTAATTTACCGCTATCATTTTGGGGATACGCTCTACAGACAACCGCATTCACGTTAAATAGGGCACCATCAAAATCCGTTGAGACGGCACCATCAAAAAGCTGGATCAAGCGGCCCACGCGCGACCGGCGCAACTGTTCAGCCGGTGCGCTGTGTACAAGGATTTCCATTATAAAAGACACGCCGTGTCCGAAGTTTGGAAGATATTTCTCATAGTCTCCTACATGGCTGCATACCATGTCTCAGACTTAGAAAGGAGAATAGGGAAATAACAACTAGGATGGGTTTGACTGGTACAAGATGATATGAATAGGAGGTGTGCAGAAACACATCCCCTCGCGGTTCTGCTGCTGCTCCTTGGCCACAGTTCCATTATCTTCCTCCCCAACTCACAGCCTGGCTACTCGTCCCCCTCCGCGCTATTGAACTTGCAATTGTTGCGGCCATTGCGGTCTACCACCTTCGCAGTGCACCACACATCCTGCAAGTTGTCACCTTGTGTGTAGATCATGGCTAGCCCCATGGCTTCATCATGGCCTCGAGCCGCAATGGCGCAACCCAGTTGTAGAACTTGGATTGGAGGTTGCCCACAAACGTGGAGTCGAGGAACGGGCCGGAAATGTCCATGCAAGCTGCTCATAGTCCCGCCGTAAATGTAGGATGTAGCTTTGGTCAATCACGTTCCCCCCTTCATCGTTGATACATGTATTTTGGCCCCAGGAAGACGAGTTCAGATGCAAGTGCCACTTTTTATCAACCCTAGTTAAAGATATTATTTCATGCAAAATAATATTCCTCCACTAAGTTTATTGAATTTGATATTGGGTTGTGATCTCCCTGTTTCACCGGCGATGGAGAATACAGAACAAGGAGAAGAAATCACTAAATAAGAATATTTTTTGTTGCTGCATGCTGTTACAGTGTTACGTCGGTCTTTTATTAGTATTCACTAATGGTGAACTAAACTCTTCTAGTCTCTCCATGGTGAGAATGCACACTACTAAAGATTCTTACAAAGTTTTTCCATGGAATTGTTGCTACCACACTATAAAGGGCCGTATGCATCGCTCTGATGCAGAGGCCGGGGCATCCCCCTTTTCGAAAAAAAACAGTTCACACCTGTTCTCTATACCATGCTCGGTTGGTTGGTTCTTGCGGCGGAACATTTGGGTGTTTTGTGTCCAATAAGTGCGTTCCGTTAAGGTAATTATCAGTGATGATACTATGGCCCTTTTAGAGTACTTGTGTTGCAAATTTTATCTGCAAACTTACTCCTGAGAGAAGAATAAACGAGGTGTCTTCAAAAATCACGTTAGAGTAGAGCTAGTAGGAGCTAGCTAGTTAGTACCCCAGATTAAAGTTCTATCTCTCTCCGTACTCATCTGCAAGACGGTAGCACTTATTATTTCTTTCATCTCAACCATAGAGTTCAGAAAGGAGGATCTATTATCTTCTCTTGTTAGGTGTGTGTTGGAAACGAGTGTTTGGCAATGCTTCACGATATATTGATCGGTGCATAGCGCGCGTATATATGGAGAACAAGGTGGTGAAGGAAATATGCCCTAGAGGCAATAATAAAGTTATTATTTATTTCCTTATATCATGATAAATGTTTATTATTCATGCTAGAATTGTATTAACCGGAAACATAATACATGTGTGAATACATAGACAAACTTAGTTTCACTAGTATGCCTCTACTTGACTAGCTCATTAATCAAAGATGGTTATGTTTCCTAACCATGAACAATGTGTTGTTATTTGATTAACGAGGTCACATCATTAGTTGAATGATCTGATTGACATGACCCATTTCATTAGCTTAGCACCAGATCGTTTAGTATGTTGCTATTGCTTTCTTCATGACTTATACATGTTCCTATGACTATGAAATTATGCAACTCCCGTTTACCGGAGGAACACTTTGTGTGCTACCAAACGTCACAACGTAACTGGGTGATTATAAAGGAGCTCTACAGGTGTCTCCAAAGGTAGATGTTGGGTTGGCGTATTTCGAGATTAGGATTTGTCACTCCGATTGTCGGAGAGGTATCTCTGGGCCCTCTCGGTAATGCACATCACATAAGCCTTGCAAGCATTGTGACTAATGAGTTAGTTGCGAGATGATGTATTACGGAACGAGTAAAGTGACTTGCCGGTAATGAGATTGAACTAGGTATTGGATACCGACGATCGAACAAAGTATGGGATCCATGTATGAGAACAAAGTATGGAATTTGGTTGACTTGCCCGATGATCGGCAAGCAATTAAGAATAAATGGATCTTCAAGAAGAAGACTGACGCTGGCGGTAAGGTTACTGTCTATAAAGCTCGACTTGTCGCAAAAGGTTTTCGACAAGTTCAAGGGGTTGACTACGATGCGACCTTCTCACCCGTAGCGATGCTTAAGTCTGTCCGAATCATGTTAGCAATTGTCGTGTTTCATAATTATGAAATTTGGCAGATGGATGTCAAAACTGCATTCCTGAATAGATTTCTGGAAGAAGAGTTGTATATGATGCAACCGGAAGGTTTTGTCGATCCAAAGGGAGCTAACAAAGTGTGCAAGCTCCAGCGATCCATTTATGGACTGGTGCAAGCCTCTAGGAGTTGGAATAAACGCTTTGATAGTGTGATCAAAGCATTTGGTTTTATACAGACTTTTGGAGAAGCCCGTATTTACAAGAAAGTGAGTGGGAGCTCTGTAGCATTTCTGATATTACATGTGGATGACATATTGCTGATTGGAAATGATATAGAATTTCTGGATAGCATAAAGGGATACTTGAATAAGAGTTTTTCAATGAAAGACCTCGGTGAAGCTGCTTACATATTAGGCATAAAGATCTATAGAGATAGATCAAGACGCTTAATTGGACTTTCACAAAGCACATACCTTGACAAAATTTTGAAGAAGTTCAAATGGATCAAGCAAATAAAGGGTTCTTGCCTGTGTTACAAGGTGTGAAGTTGAGTCAGACTCAATGCTCGACCACTGCAGAAGATAGAGAGAAAATGAAATATGTTCCCTATGCTTCAGCCATAGGCTCTATCATGTATGCAATGCTGTGTACCAGACCTGATGTGTGCCTTGCAATAAGTTTAGCAGGGAGGTACCAAAGTAATCCAGGAGTGGATCACTGGACAGCGGTCAAGAACATCCTGAAATACCTGAAAAGGACTAAGGATGTGTTTCTCGTATATGGAGGTGACAAAGGGCTCACCATAAAAGTTTACGTTGATGCAAGCTTTCACACTGATCCAGACAATTCTAAAACGCAAACCGGATACATGTTTACATTAAACGGTGGAGCTGTCAGTTGGTGCAGTTCTAAACAAAGCGTCGTAGCGGGATCTACATGTGAAGCGGAATACATAGTTGCTTCGGAAGCAGCAAACGAAGGAGTCTGGATGAAGGAGTTCATATCCGATCTAGGTGTCATACCTAGTGCATCGGGTCCAATGAAAATCTTTTGTGACAATACTGGTGCAATTTCCTTGGCAAAGGAATCCAGATTTCACAAGAGGACCAAACACATCAAGAGACGCTTCAATTCCATCCGGGATCTAGTCCAGGTGGGAGACATAGAGATTTGCAAGATACATACGGATCTGAATGTTGCAGACCCGTTGACTAAGCCTCTTCCACGAGCAAAACATGATCAGCACCAAGGCTCCATGGGTGTTAGAATCATTACTGTGTAATCTAGATTATTGACTCTAGTGCAAGTGGGAGATTGAAGGAAATATGCTCTAGAGGCAATAATAAAGTTATTATTTATTTCCTTATATCATGATAAATGTTTATTATTCATGCTAGAATTGTATTAACCGGAAACATAATACATGTGTGAATACATAGACAAACTTAGTGTCACTAGTATGCCTCTACTTGACTAGCTCATTAATCAAAGATGTTTATGTTTCCTGACCATGAACAATGTGTTGTTATTTGATTAACGAGGTCACATCATTAGTTGAATGATCTGATTGACATGACCCATTTCATTAGCTTAGCACTCGATCGTTTACTATGTTGCTATTGCTTTCTTCATGACTTATACATGTTCCTATGACTATGAGATTATGCAACTCCCGTTTACCGGAGGAACACTTTGTGTGCTACCAAACGTCACAACGTAACTGGGTGATTATAAAGGAGCTCTACAGGTGTCTCCAAAGGTAGATGTTGGGTTGGCGTATTTCGAGATTAGGATTTGTCACTCCGATTGTCGGAGAGGTATCTCTGGGCCCTCTCGGTAATGCACATCACATAAGCCTTGCAAGCATTGTGACTAATGAGTTAGTTGCGAGATGATGTATTACGGAACGAGTAAAGAGACTTGCCGGTAACGAGATTGAACTAGGTATTGGATACGGACGATCGAACAAAGTATGGGATCCATGTATGAGAACAAAGTATGGAATTTGGTTGACTTGCCCGATGATCGGCAAGCAATTAAGAATAAATGGATCTTCAAGAAGAAGACTGACGCTGACGGTAAGGTTACTGTCTATAAAGCTCGACTTGTCGCAAAAGGTTTTCGACAAGTTCAAGGGGTTGACTACGATGAGACCTTCTCACCCGTAGCGATGCTTAACTCTGTCCGAATCATGTTAGCAATTGTCGTGTTTCATAATTATGAAATTTGGCAGATGGATGTCAAAACTGCATTCCTGAATAGATTTCTGGAAGAAGAGTTGTATATGATGCAACAGGAAGGTTTTGTCGATCCAAAGGGAGCTAACAAAGTGTGCAAGCTCCAGCGATCCATTTATGGACTGGTGCAAGCCTCTAGGAGTTGGAATAAACGCTTTGATAGTGTGATCAAAGCATTTGGTTTTATACAGACTTTTGGAGAAGCCCGTATTTACAAGAAAGTGAGTGGGAGCTCTGTAGCATTTCTGATATTACATGTGGATGACATATTGCTGATTGGAAATGATATAGAATTTCTGGATAGCATAAAGGGATACTTGAATAAGAGTTTTTCAATGAAAGACATCGGTGAAGCTGCTTACATATTAGGCATAAAGATCTATAGAGATAGATCAAGACGCTTAATTGGACTTTCACAAAGCACATACCTTGACAAAATTTTGAAGAAGTTCAAATGGATCAAGCAAATAAAGGGTTCTTGCCTGTGTTACAAGGTGTGAAGTTGAGTCAGACTCAATGCCCGACCACTGCAGAAGATAGAGAGAAAATGAAAGATGTTCCCTATGCTTCAGCCATAGGCTCTATCATGTATGCAATGCTGTGTACCAGACCTGATGTGTGCCTTGCAATAAGTTTAGCAGGGAGGTACCAAAGTAATCCAGGAGTGGATCACTGGACAGCGGTCAAGAACATCCTGAAATACCTGAAAAGGACTAAGGATATGTTTCTCGTATATGGAGGTGACAAAGGGCTCACCGTAAAAGTTTACGTTGATGCAAGCTTTCACACTGATCCAGACAATTCTAAATCGCAAACCGGATACATGTTTACATTAAACGGTGGAGCTGTCAGTTGGTGCAGTTCTAAACAAAGCGTCGTAGCGGGATCTACATGTGAAGCGGAGTACATAGCTGCTTCGGAAGCAGCAAACGAAGGAGTCTGGATGAAGGAGTTCATATCCGATCTAGGTGTCATACCTAGTGCATCGGGTCCAATGAAAATCTTTTGTGACAATACTGGTGCAATTTCCTTGGCAAAGGAATCCAGATTTCACAAGAGGACCAAACACATCAAGAGACGCTTCAATTCCATCCGGGATCTAGTCCAGGTGGGAGACATAGAGATTTGCAAGATACATACGGATCTGAATGTTGCAGACCCGTTGACTAAGCCTCTTCCACGAGCAAAACATGATCAGCACCAAGGCTCCATGGGTGTTAGAATCATTACTGTGTAATCTAGATTATTGACTCTAGTGCAAGTGGGAGACTGAAGGAAATATGCTCTAGAGGCAATAATAAAGTTATTATTTATTTCCTTATATCATGATAAATGTTTATTATTCATGCTAGAATTGTATTAATCGGAAACATAATACATGTGTGAATACATAGACAAACTTAGTGTCACTAGTATGCCTCTACTTGACTAGCTCATTAATCAAAGATGTTTATGTTTCCTGACCATGAACAATGTGTTGTTATTTGATTAACGAGGTCACATCATTAGTTGAATGATCTGATTGACATGACCCATTTCATTAGCTTAGCACCCGATCGTTTACTATGTTGCTATTGCTTTCTTCATGACTTATACATGTTCCTATGACTATGAGATTATGCAACTCCCGTTTACCGGAGGAACACTTTGTGTGCTACCAAACGTCACAACGTAACTGGGTGATTATAAAGGAGCTCTACAGGTGTCTCCAAAGGTAGATGTTGGGTTGGCGTATTTCGAGATTAGGATTTGTCACTCCGATTGTCGGAGAGGTATCTCTGGGCCCTCTCGGTAATGCACATCACATAAGCCTGGCAAGCATTGTGACTAATGAGTTAGTGGCGAGATGATGTATTACGGAACGAGTAAAGAGACTTGCCGGTAACGAGATTGAACTAGGTATTGGATACGGACGATCGAATCTCGGGCAAGTAACATACCAATGACAACGGGAACAACGTATGTTGTTATGCTGTCTGACCGATAAAGATCTTCGTAGAATATGTAGGAGCCAATATGGGCATCCAGGTCCCGCTATTGGTTATTGACCGGAGATGTGTCTTAGTCATGTCTACATTGTTCTCGAACCGTAGGGTCTGCACGCTTAACGTTACGATGACAGTTATTATGAGTTTATGCATTTTGATGTACCGAAGTTAGTTCGGAGTCCCGGATGTGATCACGGGCATGACGAGGAGTCTCGAAATGGTCGAGACATAAAGATTGATATATTGGATGACTATATTCGGACACCGGAAGTGTTCCGGGTAATTTCGGAGAAAACCGGAGAGCCGGAGGGTTACCGGAACCATACCGGGAGAAGTAATGGGCCATATGGGCTTTAGTGGAGAGAGAGAAGGGCTGCCAGAGGTGGGCCACGCGCCACCTCCTCCCTGATCCGAATTGGACTAGGGGAGGGGGGCGGCGCCCCCCCTTTCCTTCTCCCACTCCACCTCTTTCCCCCTCCTAGTAGGAGTCCTACTCCTACTAGGAGGAGGACTCCTCCTTGGCGCGCCACACCTGGCCGGCCGGCCTCCTCCCCTTGCTCCTTTATATACGGGGGCAGGGGGCACCCCAAGACACACAAGTTGATCCACGTGATCGTTCCTTAGCCGTGTGCGGTGCCCCCTGCCACTATATTCCACCTCGATCATATCGTTGTAGTGCTTAGGCGAAGCCCCGCGTCGGTAGAACATGAAGATCGTCATCACGCCGTCGTGCTGACGGAACTCCTCCCCGAAGCTTTGCTGGATCGGAGCCCGGGGATCGTCATTGAGCTGTACGTGTGCCAAGAACTCGGAGGTGCCGGAGTAACGGTGCTTGGATCGGTCGGATCGGGAAGAAGACGTACGACTACTTCCTCTACGTTGTGTCAACGCTTCCGTTGCAATCTACAAGGGTACGTAGATCATACTCTCCTCTCGTTGCTGTGCATCACCATGATCTTGCGTGTGCGTAGGAATTTTTTTGAAATTACTACGTTCCCCAACAGTGGCATCCGAGCCTAGGTTTTATGGTTTGATGTTATTTGCACGAGTAGAACACAAGTGAGTTGTGGGTGATATAAGTCATACTGCCTACCAGCATGTCATACTTTGGTTCGGCGGTATTGTTGGACGAGACGACCCGGACCAACCTTACGCGTACGCTTACGCGAGACCGGTTCCCCCAACGTGCTTTGCAAACAGGTGGCTTGCGGGCGACTGTCTCTCCAACTTTAGTTGAACCGAGTGTGGCTACGCCGGGTCCTTGCGAAGGTTAAAACAGAGTCTATTTGACAAACTATCGTTGTGGTTTTTATGCGTAGGTGAGATTGGTTCTTGCTTAAGCCCGTAGCAGCCACGTAAAACATGCAACAACAAAGTAGAGGACGTCTAACTTGTTTTTGCAGGGAATGTTGTGATGTGATATGGTCAAGACATGATGCTAAATTTTATTGTATGAGATGATCATGTTTTGTAACCGAGTTATCGGCAACTGGCAGGAGCCATATGGTTGTCTCTTTATTGTATGCGATGCAATCGCGATGTAATGCTTTACTTTATCACTAAGCGGTAGCGATAGTCGTGGAAGCATAAGATTGGCGAGACGACAACGATGCTACGATGGAGATCAAGGTGTCGCACTGGTCACGATGGTGATCATGACGGTGCTTCGGAGATGGAGATCACAAGCACAAGATGATGATGGCCATATCATATCACTTATATTGATTGCATGTGATGTTTATCTTTTATGCATCTTATCTTGCTTTGATTGATGGTAGCATTATAAGATGATCTCTCACTAAATTATCAAGAAGTGTTCTCCCTGAGTATGCACCATTGCGAAAGTTCTTCGTGCTGAGACACCACGTGATGATCGGGTGTGATAGGCTCTACGTTCAAATACAACGGGTGCAAAACAGTTGCACACGCGGAATACTCAGGTTATACTTGACGAGCCAAGCATATACAGATATGGCCTCGGAACACAGAGACCAACAGGTCGAGCGTGAATCATATAGTAGATATGATCAACATAATGATGTTCACCGATGAAACTACTCCATCTCACGTGATGATCGGACATGGTTTAGTTGATTTGGATCACGTGATCACTTAGAGGATTAGAGGGATGTCCATCTAAGTGGGAGTTCTTAAGTAATATGATTAATTGAACTTAAATTTATCATGAACTTAGTACCTGATAGTATCTTGCTTGTTTATGTTGATTGTAGATAGATGGCTCGTGCTGTTGTTCCGTTGAATTTTAATGCGTTCCTTGAGAAAGCAAAGTTGAAAGATGATGGTAGCAATTACACGGACCGGGTCCATAACTTGAGGATTATCCTCATTGCTGCACAGAAGAATTACGTCCTGGAAGCACCGCTGGGTGCCAGGCCTGCTGCTGGAGCAACACCAGATGTTATGAACTTCTCACAGAGCAAAGCTGATGACTACTCGATAGTTTAGTGTGCCATGCTTTACGGCTTAGAATCAGGACTTCAACGACGTTTTGAACGTCATGGAGCATATGAGATGTTTCAGGAGTTGAAGTTAATATTTCAAGAAAATGCCCGGATTGAGAGATATGAAGTCTCCAATAAGTTCTATAGCTGCAGGATGGAGGAGAACAGTTCTGTCAGTGAGCATATACTCAAAATGTTTGGGTATAATAATCACTTGATTCAATTGGGAGTTAATCTTCTAGATGATTGCGTCATTGACAGAATTCTCCAATCACTGCCACCAAGCTACAAGAGCTTCGTGATGAACTATAATATGCAAGGGATGAACAAGACTATTCCCGAGCTCTTCGCAATGCTGAAAGCTGCGGAGGTAGAAATCAAGAAGGAGCATCAAGTGTTGATGGTTAACAAAACCACTAGTTTCAAGAAAAAGGGCAAAGGGAAGAAGAAGGGGAACTTCAAGAAGAACCGCAAGCAAGTTGCTGCTCAGGAGAAGAAACCCAAGTCTGGACCTAAGCCTGAAACTGAGTGCTTCTACTGCAAGCAGACTGGTCACTGGAAGCGGAACTGCCCCAAGTATTTGGCGGATAAGAAGGATGGCAAGGTGACCAAAGGTATATGTGATATACATGTTATTGATGTGTACCTTACTAATGCTCGCAATAGCACCTGGGTATTTGATACTGGTTCTGTTGCTAATATTTGCAACTCGAAACAGGGACTACGGATTAAGCGAAGATTGGCTAAGGACGAGGTGACGATGCGCGTGGGAAACGGTTCCAAAGTCGATGTGATCGCAGTCGGCATGCTACCTCTACATCTACCTTTGGGATTAGTATTAGACCTAAATAATTGTTATTTGGTGCCAGCGTTGAGCATGAACATTATATCTGGATCTTGTTTAATGCGAGATGGTTATTCATTTAAATCAGAGAATAATGGTTGTTCTATTTATATGAGTAATATCTTTTATGGTCATGCACCCTTGAAGAGTGGTCTATTATTGTTGAATCTCGATAGTAGTGATACACATATTCATAATGTAGAAGCCAAAAGATGCAGAGTTGATAATGATAGTGCAACTTATTTGTGGCACTGCCGTTTAGGTCATATCGGTGTAAAACGTATGAAGAAACTCCATACTGCTGGACTTTTGGAACCACTTGATTATGAATCACTTGGTACTTGCGAACCGTGCCTCATGGGCAAGATGACTAAAACACCGTTCTCCGGTACTATGGAGAGAGCAACAGATTTGTTGGAAATCATACATACAGATGTATGTGGTCCGATGAATGTTGAGGCTCGTGGCGGATATCGTTATTTTCTCACCTTCACAGATGATTTAAGCAGATATGGGTATATCTACTTAATGAAACATAAGTCTGAAACATTTGAAAATTCAAAGAATTTCAGAGTGAAGTTGAAAATCATCGTAACAAAAAAATAAAGTTTCTACAATCCGATCGTGGGGGAGAATATTTGAGTTACGAGTTTGGTGTACATTTGAAAAATTGTGGAATAGTTTCGCAACTCACGCCACCCGGAATACCACAGCGTAATGGTGTGTCCGAACGTCGTAATCGTACTTTACTAGATATGGTGCGATCTATGATGTCTCTTACTAATTTACTGTTATCATTTTGGGGATACGCTCTAGAGACGGCCGCACTCACGTTAAATAGGGCACCATCAAAATCTGTTGAGACGACACCTTATGAACTATGGTTTGGCAAGAAACCAAAGTTGTCGTTTTTGAAAGTTTGGGGCTGCGATGCTTATGTGAAAAAGCTTCAACCTGATAAGCTCGAACCCAAATCGGAGAAATGTGTCTTGATAGGATATCCAAAGGAAACTGTTGGATACACCTTCTATCACAGATCCGAAGGCAAGACTTTTGTTGCTAAATTCGGAAACTTTCTTGAGAAGGAGTTTCTCTCGAAAGAAGTGAGTGGGAGGAAAGTAGAACTTGACGAGGTAACTGTACCTGCTCCCTTGTTGGAAAGTAGTACATCGCAGAAAACTGTTTCTGCGACACCTACACCAATAAGTGAGGAAGTTAATGATAATGATCATGAAACTTCAGAACAAGATACTACTGAACCTCATAGATCAACCAGAATGAGATCCGTGCCAGAGTGGTACGGTAATCCATTTCTGGAAGTCA
Source organism: Triticum monococcum (assembly GCA_034509565.1). Taxonomy (NCBI): domain Eukaryota; kingdom Viridiplantae; phylum Streptophyta; class Magnoliopsida; order Poales; family Poaceae; genus Triticum; species Triticum monococcum. Next base: position 21,137,377 of record CM067842.1, on the reverse strand, counting down.
TGCTACTAGATCATGATGAACCTACGAACTATGAAGAAGCGATGGTGAGGCCAGATTCCGCAAAGTGGCTTGAAGCCATGAAATCTGAGATGGGATCCACGTATGAGAACAAAGTATGGACTTTGGTTCACTTGCCCGATGATCGGCAAGCAATTGAGAATAAATGGATCTTCAACAAAAAGACTGACGCTGACGGTAATGTTACTGTCTATAAAGCTCGACTTGTCGCAAAAGGTTTTCGACAAGTTCAAGGGGTTGACTACGATGAGACCTTCTCACCCGTAGCGATGCTTAAGTCTGTCCGAATCATGTTAGCAATTGCCGCGTTTCATAATTATGAAATTTGGCAGATGGATGTCAAAACTGCATTCCTGAATGGATTTCTGGAAGAAGAGTTGTATATGATGCAACCGGAAGGTTTTGTCGATCCAAAGGGAGCTAACAAAGTGTGCAAGCTCCAGCGATCCATTTATGGACTGGTGCAAGCCTCTCGGAGTTGGAATAAACGCTTTGATAGTGTGATCAAAGCATTTAGTTTTATACAGACTTTTGGAGAAGCCTGTATTTACAAGAAAGTGAGTGGGAGCTCTGTAGCATTTCTGATATTATATGTGGATGACATATTGCTGATTGGAAATGATATAGAATTTCTGGATAGCATAAAGGGATACTTAAATAAGAGTTTTTCAATGAAAGACCTCGGTGAAGCTGCTTACATATTAGGTATAAAGATCTATAGAGATAGATCAAGACGCTTAATTGGACTTTCACAAAGCACATACCTTGACAAAATTTTGAAGAAGTTCAAAATGGATCAAGCAAAGAAAGGGTTCTTGCCTGTGTTACAAGGTGTGAAGTTGAGTCAGACTCAATGCCCGACCACTGCAGAAGATAGAGAGAAAATGAAAGATGTTCCCTATGCTTCAGCCATAGGCTCTATCATGTATGCAATGCTGTGTACCAGACCTGATGTGTGCCTTGCAATAAGTTTAGCAGGGAGGTACCAAAGTAATCCAGGAGTGGATCACTTGACAGTGGTCAAGAACATCCTGAAATACCTGAAAAGGACTAAGGATATGTTTCTCGTATATGGAGGTGACAAAGAGCTCACCGTAAAAGGTTACGTTGACGCAAGCTTTGACACTGATCCGTACGATTCTAAATCGCAAACCGGATACGTGTTTACATTAAACGGTGGAGCTGTCAGTTGGTGCAGTTCTAAACAAAGAGTCGTAGCGGGATCTACATGTGAAGCGGAGTACGTAGCTGCTTCGGAACCAGCAAACAAAGGAGTCTGGATGAAGGAGTTCATATCCGATCTAGGTGTCATACCTAGTGCATCGGGTCCAATGAAAATCTTTTGTGACAATACTGGTGCAATTGCCTTTGCAAAGGAATCCAGATTTTACAAGAGAACCAAGCACATCAAGAGACGCTTCAATTCCATCTGGGATCTAGTCCAGGTGGGAGACATAGAGATTTGCAAGATACATACGGATTTGAATGTTGCAGACCCGTTGTCTAAGCCTCTTCCACGAGCAAAACATGATCAACACCAAGGCTCCATGGGTGTTAGAATCATTACTGTGTAATCTAGATTATTGACTCTAGTGAAAGTGGGAGACTGAAGGAAATATGCCCTAGAGGCAATAATAAAGTTATTATTTATTTCCTTATATCATGATAAATGTTTATTATTCATGCTAGAATTGTATTAACCGGAAACATAATACATGTGTGAATACATAGACAAACTTAGTGTCACTAGTATGCCTCTACTTGACTAGCTCATTAATCAAAGATGGTTATGTTTCCTAACCATGAACAATGTGTTGTTATTTGATTAACGAGGTCACATCATTAGTTGAATGATCTGATTGACATGACCCATTTCATTAGCTTAGCACCCGATCGTTTAGTATGTTGCTATTGCTTTCTTCATGGCTTATACATGTTCCTATGACTATGAGATTATGCAACTCCCGTTTACCGGAGGAACACTTTGTGTGCTACCAAACGTCACAACGTAACTGGGTGATTATAAAGGAGCTCTACAGGTGTCTCCAAAGGTAGATGTTGGGTTGGCGTATTTCGAGATTAGGATTTGTCACTCCGATTGTCGGAGAGGTATCTCTGGGCCTTCTCGGTAATGCACATCACATAAGCCTTGCAAGCATTGTGACTAATGAGTTAGTTGCGAGATGATGTACTACGGCACGAGTAAAGAGACTTGCCGTTAACGATATTGAACTAGGTATTGGATACCGACGATCGAATCTCGGGCAAGTAACATACCGATGATAAAGGGAACAACGTATGTTGTTATGCGGTCTGACCAATAAAGATCTTCGTAGAATATGTAGGAGCCAATATGGGCATCCAGGTCCCGCTATTGGTTATTGACCGGAGATGTGTCTCAGTCATGTCTACATTGTTCTCGAACCATAGGGTCCGCACGCTTAACGTTACGATGACAGTTATTACGAGTTTATGCATTTTGATGTACCGAAGTTAGTTTGGAGTCCCGGATGTGATCACGGGCATGACGAGGAGTCTCGAAATGGTCGATACATAAAGATTGATATATTGGATGACTATATTCGGACACCGTAAGTGTTCCGGGTAATTTTGGAGAAAACCGGAGAGCCGGAGGGTTACCGGAACCCTACCGGGAGAAGTAATGGGCCATATGGGCTTTAGTGGAGAGAGAGAAGGGCTGCCAGAGGTGGGCCACGTGCCACCTCCTCCCTGATCCGAATTGGACTAGGGGAGGGGGCGGCGCCCCCCCTTTCCTTCTCCCACTCCACCTCTTTCCCCCTCCTAGTAGGAGTCCTACTCCTACTAGGAGGAGGACTCCTCCTTGGCACGCCACACCTGGCCGACCGGCCTCCTCCCCTTGCTCCTTTATATAGGGGGGCAGGGGGCACCCCAAGACACACAAGTTGATCCACGTGATCGTTCCTTAGCCGTGTGCGGTGCCCCCTGCGTCGGTAGAACATCAAGATCGTCATCACGCCATCGTGCTGACGGAACTCCTCCCCGAAGCTTTGCTGGATCGGAGCCTGGGGATCGTCATCGAGCTGAACGTGTGCCAAGAACTCGGAGGTGCCGGAGTAACGGTGCTTGGATCGGTCGGATCGGGAAGAAGACGTACAACTACTTCCTCTATGTTGTGTCAACGCTTCCGTTGCGATCTACAAGGGTACGTAGATCATACTCTCCTCCCGTTGCTTTGCATCACCATGATCTTGCGTGTGCGTAGGAAATTTTTTGAAATTACTACGTTCCCCAACAGGTGGTCCACAACCGCGGGCGGGGGCCAAAGAAGCCGCGGATGGGGACGCGTGGTACAGGCATGGAGTACGCGTGCACGACCACCGTCCAGGCGTTCTGGCCGGCCTGCCAGGGCATCGGCGGGAGCTCCTGCTGTGGCTGGCGCGACACCCCGCCATGGGCAGCTGGCTGCTACTGCTGTTTGCGGCCACCTCGGCCGCGGCGCCCGCCCCGGCACTGCTGCTGCTCGGTGGGGGTGGCGGGGGGCCTACGGTGGCACCGGGTACGGGAACCCGGGTGGCGGCGGCACCTGGAAGGGGCCCGGGGCGGGCCGCGGTAGGGAAGTTGGGGCGGTCGGCGGCGCACCGCCGCGGGTACCGGCGGTGATGGCCGTGTGAGTGGCCCGGGTGCTGATGTCTACTACACAACCTTCTTCTTGTAGACGTTGTTGGGCCTCCAAGTATAGAGGTTTGTAGGGCAGTAGCAAATTTCCCTCAAGTGGATGACCTAAGGTTTACCAATCCATGGGAGGCATAGGATGAATATGGTCTCTCTCAAACAACCCTACAACCAAATAACAAAGAGTCTCTTCATCTTCTATTTATTTTCTTTTCTTTATGTAATTGGTAATATAAGGATTTTCAATACAATTCACCGCACAATCCATATAAATTTCCTCTAGATCAAAACCAACAAGTTTATCACGGGAAAATATTGGAAGATAGTTAGTTATACGTTTCATTTCTTCATAACCCATAAGCAAACTAAGTTCATTATGATGTGCAAGGGAAATCAAGTCATCACAATTTTTGGAAACGGTTAGATCATGAAACAATTTGCATCGGATGGCTAAATGACCACGTTCATTGCAAAGTTCACAAGTACAACTAAGAAAATTTAAATTTTCAGCACAAACATCTATCCTTTCTTGCAACCATTTAGTTTCTAAGTACTTATGCCTCTTGCAAAATCTATCTTCCCTAATTGGTGTGTACTTGCAAACTCTATGCACTCCACAAAAATGGACATGCTTATAAGAGACATTCTCATCATGACTAGTGCAATCATCATTAGTACTATGGATATTCAAAGACTTCATACTAATAACATTGCAATCCCGCTCATCATTCAAAGATTTAGTGCCAAACATTTTAATGCATTCTTCTTCAAATACTCTGGCACAATTTTCCTTTCCATCATACTAACGAAAGATATTAAAAAGATGAAGCGTATGAGGGAAACTTAATTCCATTTTTTTGTAGTTTTATTTTATAAACTAAACAAGTGCTAAAACAAGAAACAAAAATATTCGATTGCAAGATCTAAAGATATATCTTAAAGCGCTAACCTCCCCGGCAACGGCGCCAGAAAAGAGCTTGATGTCTACTACACAACCTTCTTCTTATAGACGTTGTTGGGCCTCCAAGTGCAGAGGTTTGTAGGGCAGTAGAAAATTTCCCTCAAGTGGATGACCTAAGGTTTATCAATCCGTGGGAGGCGTAGGATGAAGATGGTCTCTCTCAAACAACCCTTCAACCAAATAACAAAGAGTCTCTTGTGTCCCCAACACACCCAATACAATATTAAATTGTATAGGTGCACTAGTTCGGCGAAGAGATGGTGATACAAGTGGTATATGGATGGTAGATAAAGGTTTTTGTAATCTGAAAATATAAAACAACAAGGTAACTAATGATAAAAGTGAGCACAAACGGTATTGCAATGTGTTGAAACAAGGCCTAGGGTTCATACTTTCACTAGTGCAAGTTCTCTCAACAATAATAACATAATTGGATCATATAACTTTCCCTCAACATGCAACAAAGAGTCACTCCAAAGTCACTAATAGCGGAGAACAAACGAAGAGATTATGGTAGGGTACGAAACCACCTCAAAGTTATCCTTTCTGATCGATCTATTCAAGAGTCCATAGTAAAATAACATGAAGCTATTCTTTCCGTTCAATCTATCATAGAGTTTGTACTAGAATAACACCTTAAGACACAAATCAACCAAAACCCTAATGTCACCTAGATACTCCAATGTCACCTCAAGTATCCGTGCGTATGATTATACGATATGCATCACACAATCTCAGATTCATCTATTCAAACCAACACAAAGTACTTCAAAGACTTACCCAAAGTTTCTACCGGAGAGTCAAGCCGAAAACGTGTGCCAACCCCTATGCATAGGTTCATGGGCGGAACCCGCAAGTTGATCACCAAAACATACATCAAGTGGATCAATAGAATACCCCATTGTCACCACGGTATCCCACGGAAGACATACATCAAGTGTTCTCAAATCCTTAAAGACTCAATCCGATAAGATAACTTCAAAGGGAAAACTCAACCCATTACAAGAGAGTAGAGGGGGAGAAACATCATAAGATCCAACTATAATAGCAAAGCTCGTGATACATCAAGATCGTATCACCTCAAGAACACGATACAGAGAGAGAGAGTGATCAAACTGTTGGGGAACGTAGTAATTTCAAAAAATTTCCTACGCACACGCAAGATCATGGTGATGCATAGCAACGAGGGGGAGAGTCTGATCTACGTACCCTTGTAGATCGCAACGGAAGCGTTGACACAACGTAGAGGAAGTAGTTGTACGTCTTCTTTCCGATCCGACCGATCCAAGCACCGTTACTCCGGCACCTCCGAGTTCTTAGCACACATTCAGCTCGATGACGATCCCCGGGCTCCGATCCAGCAAAGCTTCGGGGAGGAGTTCCGTCAGCACGACGGCGTGGTGACGATCTTGATGTTCTACCGACGCAGGGCTTCGCCTAAGCACTACAACGATATGATCGAGGTGGAATATGGTGGCAGGGGGCACCGCACACGGCTATGGAACGATCTCAATGATCAACTTGTGTGTCTAGAGGTGCCCCCTGCCCCTGTATATAAAGGAGCCAAGGGGGAGGGGTGCGCCGGCCAGGGAGAGGGCGCAGGAGGAGTCCTACTCCCACCGGGAGTAGGACTCCCCCCAATCCTAGTTGGACTAGGTTTCCCAAAGGGGGAAAGAGAGAGAGGGGGGCCGGCCCCTTCTCCTAGTCCTAATAGGACTAAGGGAAGGGGGGCGCGCGGCCACCTATGGGCTGCCCCTTTTCTCCTTTCCACTAAGGCCCATGAAGGCCCATATGGCTCCCGGGGGGTTCCGGTAACCTCCCGGTAATCCGGTAAAATCCCGATTTCACCCGGAACACTTCCGATATCCAAATATAGGCTTCCAATATATCAATCTTTATGTCTCGACCATTTCGAGACTCCTCGTCATGTCCGTGATCACATCCGGGACTCCGAACAACCTTCGGTACATCAAAATGCATAAACTCATAATAACTGTCATTGTAACGTTAAGCGTGCGGACCCTACGGTCCGAGAACAATGTAGACATGACCGAGACACGTCTCCGGTCAATAACCAATAGCGGGACCTAGATGCCCATATTGGCTCCTACATATTCTACGAAGATCTTTATCGGTCAGACCGCATAACAACATACGTTGTTCCCTTTGTCATCGGTATGTTACTTGCCCGAGATTCGATCATCGGTATCCAATACCTAGTTCAATCTCGTTACTGGCAAGTCTCTTTACTCGTTCCGTAATACACCATCCCGCAACTAACTCATTAGTTGCAATGCTTGCAAGGCTTTAAGTGATGTGCATTACCAAGAGGGCCCAGAGATACCTCTCCGACAATCGGAGTGACAAATCCTAATCTCGAAATACGCCAACCCAACATCTACCTTTGGAGACACCTGTAGTACTCCTTTATAATCACCCAGTTACGTTGTAACATTTGGTAGCACCCAAAGTGTTCCTCCGGTAAACGGGAGTTGCATAATCTCATGGTCATAGGAACAGGTATAAGTCATGAAGAAAGCAATAGCAACATACTAAACGATCGTTTGCTAAGCTAATGGAATGGGTCATGTCAATCAGATCATTCAATTAATGATGTGACCTCGTTAATCAAATAACAACTCTTTGTTCATGGTTAGGAAACATAACCATCTTTGATTAACGAGCTAGTCAAGTAGAGGCATACTAGTGACACTCTGTTTGTCTATGTATTCACACATGTATTATGTTTCCGGTTAATACAATTCTAGCATGAATAATAAACATTTATCATGATATAAGGAAATAAATAATAACTTTATTATTGCCTCTATGGCATATTTCCTTCAGTCTCCCACTTGCACTAGAGTCAATAATCTAGATTACACAGTAATGATTCTAACACCCATGGAGCCTTGGTGTTGATCATGTTTTGCTCGTGGAAGAGGCTTAGTCAACGGGTCTGCAACATTCAGATCCGTATGTATCTTGCAAATCTCTATGTCTCCCACCTGGACTAGATCCCGGATGGAATTGAAGCGTCTTTTGATGTGTTTGGTCCTCTTGTGAAATCTGGATTCCTTAGCCAAAGCAATTGCACCAGTATTGTCACAAAAGATTTTCATTGGACCCGATGCACTTGGTATGACACCTAGATCGGATATGAACTCCTTCATCCAGACTCCTTCGTTTGCTGCTTCCGAAGCAGCTATGTACTCCGCTTCACATGTAGATCCCGCTACGACGCTTTGTTTAGAACTGCACCAACTGACAGCTCCACCGTTTAAAGTAAACACGTATCCGGTTTGCGATTTAGAATCGTCCGGATCAGTGTAAAAGCTTGCATCCACGTAACCTCTTACGGTGAGCTCTTTGTCACCTCCATACACGAGAAACATATCCTTAATTCTTTTCAGGTATTTCAGGATGTTCTTGACCGCTGTTGAGTGATCCACTCCTAGATTACTTTGGTACCTCCCTGCTAAACTTATAGCAAGGCACACATCAGGTCTGGTACACAGCATTGCATACATGATGGAGCCTATGGCAGAAGCATAGGGAACATCTTTCATTTTCTCTCTATCTTCTGCAGTGGTCGGGCATTGAGTCTGACTCAACTTCACACCTTGTAACACAGGCAAGAACCTTGATCCATTTTGAACTTCTTCAAAATCTTGTCAAGGTATGTGCTTTGTGAAAGTCCAATTAAGTGTCTTGATCTATCTCTATAGATCTTTATGCCTAATATGTAAGCAGCTTCCCCGAGGTCTTTCAGCGAAAAACTTTTATTCAAGTATCCCTTTATGCTATCCAGAAATTCTATATCATTTCCAATCAGCAATATGTCATCCACATATAATATCAGAAATGCTACAGAGCTCCCACTCACTTTCTTGTAAATACAGCCTTCTCCAAAAGTCTGTATAAAACCAAATGCTTTGATCACACTATCAAAGCGTTTATTCCAACTCCGAGAGGCTTGCACCAGTCCATAAATGGATCGGTGGAGCTTGCACACTTTGTTAGCTCCCTTTGGATCGACAAAACCTTCTGGTTGCATCATATACAACTCTTCTTCCAGAAATCCATTCAGGAATGCAGTTTTGACATCCATCTGCCAAATTTCATAATCATAAAATGCGGCAATTGCTAACATGATTCTGACAGACTTAAGCATCGCTACGGGTGAGAAGGTCTCATCGTAGTCAACCCCTTGAACTTGTCGAAAACCTTTTGCGACAAGTCGAGCTTTATAGACAGTAATATTACCGTCAGCGTTAGTCTTTTTCTTGAAGATCCATTTATTCTCAATTGCTTGCCGATTATCGGGCAAGTCAACCAAAGTCCATACTTTGTTCTCATACGTGGATCCCATCTTAGATTTCATGTCTTCAAGCCACTTTGCGGAATCTGGGCTCACCATCGCTTCTTCATAGTTCGTAGGTTCATCATGATCTAGTAGCATGACTTCCATAATTGGATTACCGTACCACTCTAGTGCGGATCTCATTCTGGTTGATCTACGAGGTTCAGTAGTATCTTGTCCTGAAGTTTCATGATCATCATCATTAGCTTCCTCACTAATTGGTATAGGTGTCGCAGAAACAGTTTTCTGTGATGTACTATTTTCCAATAAGGGAGCAGGTACAGTTACCTCGTCAAGTTCTACTTTCCTCCCACTCACTTCTTTCGAGAGAAACTCCTTCTCTAGAAATGATCCATTCTTAGCAACGAATGTCTTGCCTTCGGATCTGTGATAGAAGGTGTACCCAACAGTCTCCTTTGGGTATCCTATGAAGACACATTTCTCCGCTTTGGGTTCGAGCTTATCAGGTTGAGGCTTTTTCACATAAGCATCGCAGCCCCAAACTTTAAGAAACGACAACTTTGGTTTCTTGCCAAACCATAGTTCATAAGGTGTCGTCTCAACGGATTTTGATGGTGTCCTATTTAACGTGAATGCGGCCGTCTCTAAAGCATAACCCCAAAACGATAGCGGTAAATCAGTAAGAGACATCATAGATCGCACCATATCTAGTAAAGTACGATTACGACATTCGGACACACCATTATGCTGTGGTGTTCCGGGTGGCGTGAGTTGCGAAACTATTCCACAATTTTTCAAATGTACACCAAACTCATAACTCAAATATTCTCCTCCACGATCAGATCGTAGAAACTTTATTTTCTTGTTACGATGATTTTCAACTTCATTCTGAAATTCTTTGAACTTTTCAAATGTTTCAGACTTGTGTTTCATTAAGTAGATATACCCATATCTGCTTAAATCATCTGTGAAGGTGAGAAAATAACGATATCCACCATGAGCCTCAATATTCATCGGACCACATACATCGGTATGTATGATTTCCAATAAATCTGTTGCTCTCTGCATAGTACCGGAGAACGGTGTTTTAGTCATCTTGCCCATGAGGCACGGTTCGCAAGTACCAAGTGATTCATAATCAAGTGGTTCCAACAGTCCATCATTATGGAGTTTCTTCATGCGCTTTACACCAATATGCCCTAAACGACAGTGCCACGAATAAGTTGCACTTTCATTATCAACTCTGCATCTTTTGGTTTCAACATTATGAATATGTGTATCACTACTATCGAGATTCATCAAAAATAGACCACTCTTCAAAGGTGCATGACCATAAAAGATATTACTCATATAAATAGAACAACCATTATTCTCTGATTTAAATGAATAACCGTCTCGCATTAAACAAGATCCAGATATAATGTTCATGCTCAACGCTGGCACCAAATAACAATTATTTAGGTCTAATATTAATCCCGAAGGTAGATGTAGAGGTAGCGTGCCGACCGTGATCACATCGACTTTGGAACCGTTTCCCACGCGCATCGTCACCTCGTCCTTTGCTAGTGTCCGCTTATTCCGTACTCCCTGTTTCGAGTTGCAAATATTAGCAACAGAACCAGTATCAAATACCCAGGTGCTACTGCGAGATCTAATAAGGTACACATCAATAACATGTATATCACATATACCTTTGTTCACCTTGCCATCCTTCTTATCCGCCAAATACTTGGGGCAGTTCCGCTTCCAGTGACCAGTCTACTTGCAGTAGAAGCACTCAGTTTCAGGCTTAGGTCCAGACTTGGGTTTCTTCTCCTGAGCAGCAACTTGCTTGCCGTTCTTTTTGAAGTTCCCCTTCTTCTTCCCTTTGCACTTTTTCTTGAAACTAGTGGTCTTGTTGACCATCAGCACTTGATGCTCCTTCTTGATTTCTACCTCCGCAGCTTTCAGCATCGCGAAGAGCTCGAGAATAGTCTTATTCATCCCTTGCATATTATAGTTCATCACGAAGCTCTTGTAGCTTGGTGGCAGTGATTGGAGAATTCTGTCAATGACGCAATCATCTGGAAGGTTAACTCCCAATTGAATCAAGTGATTATTATACCCAGACATTTTGAGTATATGCTCACTGACAGAACTGTTCTCCTCCATCTTACAGCTATAGAACTTATTGGAGACTTCATATCTCTCAATCCGGGCATTTGCTTGAAATATTAACTTCAACTCCTGGAACATCTCATATGCTCCATGACGTTCAAAATGTCGTTGAAGTCCCGATTCTAAGCCGTAAAGCATGGCACACTGAACTATCGAGTAGTCATCAGCTTTGCTCTGCCAGACGTTCATAACATCTGGTGTTGCTCCAGCAGCAGGCCTGGCACCCAGCGGTGCTTCCAGGACGTAATTCATCTGAGCAGCAATGAGGATAATCCTCAAGTTACGGACCCAGTCCGTGTAATTGCTACCATCATCTTTCAACTTTGCTTTCTCAAGGAACGCATTAAAATTCAACGGAACAATAGCACAAGCCATCTATCTACAATCAACATAAACAAGCAAGATACTATCAGGTACTAAGTTCACGATAAGTTTAAGTTCAGTTAATCAAATTACTTAAGAACTCCCACTTAGATAGACATCCCTCCAATCCTCTAAGTGATTACGTGATCCAAATCAACTAAACCATAACCGATCATCACGTGAGATGGAGTAGTTTTCAATGGTGAACATCGTTATGTTGATCATATCTATTATATGATTCACGCTCGACCTTTTGGTCTCTGTGTTCCGAGGCCATATCTGCATATGCTAGAATCGTCAAGTTTAACCTGAGTATTCTGCGTGTGCAAAACTGGCTTGCACCCGTTGTAGATGGACGTAAAGCTTATCACACCCGATCATCACGTGGTGTCTGGGCACGACGAACTTTCGCAACGGTGCATACTCATGGAGAACACTTCTTGATAATTTAGTGAGAGATCATATTATAATGCTACTGTCAATCAAAGCAAGATAAGATGCATAAAAAAGATAAACATCACATGCAATCAATATAAGTGATATGATATGGCCATCATCATCTTGTGCTTGTGATCTCCATCTCCGAAGCACCGTCATGATCACCATCGTCACCGGCGCGACACCTTGATCTCCATCGTAGCATCGTGGTCGTCTCGCTAATCTTATGCTTCCACGACTATCACTACCGCTTAGTAATAAAGTAAAGCATTACATCGCGATTGCATCGCATACAATAAAGCGACAACCATATGGCTCCTGCCAGTTGCCGATAACTCGGTTACAAAACATGATCATCTCATACAATAAAATTTAGCATCATGCCTTGACCATATCACATCACAACATGCCCTGCAAAAACAAGTTAGACGTCCTCTACTTTGTTGTTGCAAGTTTTACGTGGCTGCTACGGGCTTAAGCAAGAACTCATCTCACCTACGCATCAAAACCACAACGATAGTTTGTCAAATAGACTCCGTTTTAACCTTCTCAAGGACCGGGCGTAGCCACACTCGGTTCAACTAAAGTTGGATAGACAGTCGCCCGCAAGCCATCTATGTGCAAAGCACGTTGAGGGAACTCGCGTAAGCGTACGCGTAATGTTGGTCCGGGTCGTCTGGTTCAACAATAACGCTGAACCAAAGTATGACATGCTGGTAGGAAGTATGACTTGTATCGCCCACAACTCACTTGTGTTCTACTCGTGCAAATAACATCAAACCATAAAACCTAGGCTCTGATACCACTGTTGGGGAACGTAGTAATTTCAAAAAATTTCCTATGCACACGCAAGATCATGGTGATGCATAGCAATGAGGTGGGGAGTCTGATCTACGTACCCTTGTAGATCGCAACGGAAGCGTTGACACAACGTAGAGGAAGTAGTCGTACGTCTTCTTCCCGATCCGACCGATCCAAGCACCGTTACTCCGGCACCTCCGAGTTCTTAGCACACGTTCAGCTCGATGACGATCCCCGGGCTCCGATCCAGCAAAGCATCGGGGAGGAGTTCCGTCAGCACGACGGCGTGGTGACGATCTTGATGTTCTACCAACGCAGGGCTTCGCCTAAGCACTACAACGATATGATCGAGGTGGAATATGGTGGCAGGGGGCACCGCACACGGCTAAGGAACGATCTCAATGATCAACTTGTGTGTCTAGAGGTGCCCCTGCCCCTGTATATAAAGGAGCCAAGGGGGAGGGGTGCGCCGACCAGGGAGAGGGCGCAGGAGGAGTCCTACTCCCATCGGGAGTAGGACCCCCCCCCCCCAATCCTAGTTGGACTAGGTTTCCCAAAGGGGGAAAGAGAGAGAGGGGGGCCGGCCCCTTCTCCTAGTCCTAATAGGACTAAGGGAAGGGGGGTGCGTGGCCACCTATGGGCTGCCCCTTTTCTCCTTTCCACTAAGGACCATGAAGGCCCATATGGCTCCCGGGGGGTTCCGGTAACCTCCCGGTAATCCGGTAAAATCCCGATTTCACCCGGAACACTTCCGATATCCAAATATAGGCTTCCAATATATCAATCTTTATGTCTCGACCATTTCGAGACTCCTCGTCATATCCGTGATCACATCCGGGACTCCGAACAACCTTCGGTACATCAAAATGCATAAACTCATAATAACTGTCATCGTAACATTAAGCGTGCGGACCCTATGGTTCGAGAACAATGTAGACATGACCGAGACACGTCTCCGGTCAATAACCAATAGCGGGACCTGGATGCCCATATTGGCTCCTACATATTCTACGAAGATCTTTATCGGTCAGACCGCATAACAACATACGTTGTTCCCTTTGTCATTGGTATGTTACTTGCCCGAGATTCAATCGTCGGTATCCAATACCTAGTTCAATCTCGTTACCGGCAAGTCTCTTTACTCGTTCCGTAATACACCATCCCGCAACTAACTAATTAGTTGCAATGCTTGCAAGGCTTTAAGTGATGTGCATTACCGAGACGGCCCAGAGATACCTCTCCGACAATCGGAGTGACAAATCCTAATCTCGAAATACGCCAACCCAACATCTACCTTTGGAGACACCTGTAGTACTCCTTTATAATCACCCACCTACGTTGTGACGTTTGGTAGCACCCAAAGTGTTCCTCCGGTAAATGGGAGTTGCATAATCTCATAGTCATAGGAACATGTATAAGTCATGAAGAAAGCAATAGCAACATACTGAACGATCGTTTGCTAAGCTAATGGAATGGGTCATGTCAATCAGATCATTCAATTAATGATGTGACCTCGTTAATCAAATAACAACTCTTTGTTCATGGTTAGGAAACATAACCATCTTTGATTAACGAGCTAGTCAAGTAGAGGCATACTAGTGACACTCTGTTTGTCTATGTATTCACACATGTATTATGTTTCCGGTTAATACAATTCTAGCATGAAAAATAAACATTTATCATGATATAAGGAAATAGATAATAACTTTATTATTGCCTCTAGGGCATATTTCCTTCACAAACACATAGCTACTGCTACATACCCTTAGTCCCGAGGGAGGACTACTCCCTCCTCGTCATGGAGAGCGCCGAGATGATGAAGATGGCCACCGGTGAGTGTCTCCCCCTCCGGCAGGGTGCCGGAACGGGTCTAGATTTGTTTTTGGTGGCTACGGAGGCTTCTGGTGGCGGAACTCCCGATCAATTGTCCTCCTCGAAGTTTTTAGGGTATATGGGTATATATAGGAGGAAGAATTACGTCGGTGGATCTCCGGGCTGTCCACGAGGCAGGGGTTGCGCCCAGGGGGTGGGCACGTCCCCACCCTTGTGGGCAGCCCGGGACTCTTCTAGTCCATCTCCGATACTCCGTGGGATTCTTCTGGTCCAAAAATAAGTTCCGTGAAGTTTCAGGTCAATTGGACTCCGTTTGATTTTCCTTTTCTGCGATACTCTAAAACAAGGAAAATACAGAAACTGGCACTCGGCTCTAGGTTAATAGGTTAGTCCCAAAAATTATATAAAATAGCATATAAATGCATATAAAACATCCAAGGTTGATAATATAATAACATGGAACAATCAAAAGTTATAGATACATTGGAGACGTATCAACATCCCCAAGCTTAATTCCTGCTCGTCCTCGAGTAGGTAAATGATAAAAATAGAATTTTTGATGTGGAATGCTATCTAACATATATCTGTAAGCAATTCTCTTTATTGTGGCATGAATGTTCAGATCCATAAGATTCAAGACAAAATTTTAATATTGACATAAAAATAATAATACTTCAAGCATACTAATAAAGCAATCATGTCTTCTCAAAATAACATGGCCAAAGAAAGCTATCCCTACAAAATCATATAGTATGGCTATGCTCTATCTTCACCACACAAAATATTTAAATCATGCACAACCCCGATGACAAGCCAAGAAATTGTTTCATACTTTTGATGTTCTCAAACTTTTTCAATCTTCACGCAATACATGAGCGTGAGCCATGGACATAGCACTATAGGTGGAATAGAATGGTTGTTGTGGAGAAGACAAAAGGGAGAAGATAGTCTCACACCAACTAGGTGTATCAAAGGGCTATGGAGATGCCCATCAATAGATATCGATGTGAGTAAGTAGGAATTGCCATGCAACGGATGCACTAGAGCTATAAGTGTATGAAAGCTCATCAAAAGAAACTAGTGGGTGTGCATCCAACTTGGTTGCTCACGAAGACCTAGGGCATTTTGAGGAAGCCCATCATTAGAATATACAAGCCATGTTCTATAATGAAAGATTCCCACTAGTATATGGAAGTAACAACATAAGAGACTCTCTATCATGAAGATCATGGTTCTACTTTGAAGCACAAGTGTGGTAAAAAGGATAGTAGCATTGTCCCTTCTCTCTTTTTCTCTCATTTTTTATTTGGGTCTTTTCTCTTTTTTTATGGCCTCTTTTTTTCGTCCGGGGTCTCATCCCGACTTGTGGGGGAATGATACTCTCCATCATCCTTTCCTCACGGGGACAATGCTCTAATAATGATGATCATCACACTTTTATTTACTTACAACTCAAGAATTACAACTCGATACTTAGAACAAAATATGACTCTATATAAATGCCTACGGCGGTGTACCGGGATGTGCAATGACTCATGAGTGACATGTATGAAATAATTATGAATGGTGGCTTTTCCACAAATACGATATCAACTACAAGATCATGCAAAGCAATATGACAATGATGGGGCGTGTCATAATAAATGGAACGGTGGAAAGTTGCATGGCAACATATCTCGGAATGGCTATGGAAATGCCATAACAGGTAGGTATGGTGGCTGTTTTGAGGAAGGTAAATGGTGGGTTTATGGTACCGGATAAAGTTGCGCGGTACTAGAGAGGCTAGCAATGGTGGAAGGGTGAGAGTGCGTATAATCCATGGACTCAACATTAGTCATAAAGAACTCACATACTTATTGCAAAAATCTATTACTTAGCGAAATGAAGTACTATGCGCATGCTCCTAGGGGGGATAGATTGGTAAGAAAATACCATCGCTCGTCCCCGACCGCCACTCATAAGGAAGACAATCAATAAATAAATCATGCTCCGACTTCATCACATAACGGTTCACCATACGTGCATGCTACGGGAATCACAAACTTCAACACAAGTATTCCTCAAATTCACAACTACTCAACTAGCATGACTCTAATATCACCATCTTCATATCTCAAAACAATCATCAAGTATCAAACTTCTCATAGTATTCAATGCACTTTATATGAAAGTTTTTATTATACCCATCTTGGATGTCCATCATATTAGGACTAGTTTCATAACCAAAGAAAATTACCATGCTGTTCTAAAGACTCTCAAAATAATATAAGTGAAGCATGAGAGTTCATCTATTTCTTCAAAATAAAACCAACGTCGTGATCTAAAAGATATAAGTGAAGCACTAGAGCAAACGACAAACTACTCCGAAAGATATAAGTGAAGATCAATGAGTAGTCGAATAATCATGCAACTATGTGAAGACTCTCTAACATTTAAGAATTTCACATCTTGGTATTTTATTCAAACATCAAGCAAAACAAAAGAAAATAAAAGGACGCTCCAAGCAAAACACATATCATGTGGTGAATAAAAATATACCTCCAAGTAAAGTTACTGATGAACGAAGACGAAAGAGGGGATGCCTTCCGGGGCATCCCCAAGCTTAGGCTTCCGTTTGTCCTTGTGAAAGCACAAGTACTCCCTAGGTGATTTTGGTAATTAATGTCAACATATCTCTTGTTGGACTAATGTTTCTACCTAGTACGTTTCAGACAAGTTCAACAATTGAGTGGCATGGACTAGAGGATGTGGAACCCCTTCAAGATGCTAAGGACAAAGGATTGGCTCAAGCTCAAAGCTCAGGACTCTACATTTTCTATTTTAGTGATCCAAGATCACATTTAGTCCATAGGAAAGCCAATACTATTAAGAGGGGATGAGGTGTTGCTTAATGGCTTGCTAGCTCAAAGTGCTTAGTGATATGCTCCAAAGCCCTCAACCACTTTCTCACTTCCAAATATGTGCCATACCAAATATCCAACTCGGTCGCACCGATTCTTTCTATCCGGAGCCACCGAGTTCAGTTGACATACCCACTGCCAGAAACCCTAATCAATTCGGTCTCACCGATGGGATCTCGGTCTCACTGAGATGGGCTTGGAAACTCTCTCTTACCTATTGCAATATTTTCGGTCCCACCGAGATATACAATCAGCCCCACCGAGTTTTCTTGGCCAATTCTCTATTTCGCTTATTACCCAAATCGGTCCCACTGAGTTTGAGTAATCGGTCAAACCGAGTTTTGGATTTACCCTAACCCTAGCACATCGGTCCCACCGAGTTGATCCAGTCGGTCCCACCGAAACACCTAACGGTCACATTATGAATCAAATCGGTCTGACCGAGTTCTTTGAATCGGTCCCACCGAGTTTGGTGATTTGTGTGTAACGGTTAGATTTTGTGTGGAGGCTATAAATACCCCTCCACCCACTCTTCATTCGTGGAGAGAGCCATCAGAACATGCCTACACTTCCAATACAAATTTTCTGAGAGTGAACCACCTACACTTGTGTTGAGGTCAAGATATTCCATTCCAACCACATAAATCTTGATCTCTAGCCTTCCCAAGTTGCTTTCCACTGAAATCTTCTTTCTACCAAATCGAATCCTATGAGAGAGTAGAGTGTTGGGGAGACTATCATTTGAAGCACAAGAGCAAGGAGTTCATCATCAACACACCATTTTTTACTTCTTGGAGAGTGGTGTCTCCTAGATTGGCTAGGTGTCACTTGGGAGCCACCGACAAGATTGTGGAGTTGAACCAAGGAGTTTTTAAGGGCAAGGAGATCGCCTACTTCGTGAAGATCTACCCTAGTGAGGCAAGTCCTTCGTGGGCGACGGCCATGATGGGATAGACAAGGTTGCTTCTTCGTGGACCCTTCGTGGGTGGAGCCCTCCGTGGACTCGCGCAACTATTACCCTTCGTGGGTTGAAGTCTCCGTCAACGTGGATGTACGATAGCACCACCTATCGGAACCACGGATAAAAATCACTGTGTCTCCAAATTGCGTTTGCACACTCCAATCCCTTCTCTTTACATTCTTGCAACTTGCATGCTTTACTTTCCGCTGCTCATATACTCTTTGTATGCTTGCATTCTTGCTTGATATGTATTGTGAATGTTTAAACTTGTGGTAATACTCCACATGAACCTAAAGAATTAAAAACTGTAACTTTTCTTGATTAGAGTCTATTCACCCCCCCCCCCCCTCTAGAGACCGCTTCTCGATCCTTTCACCATGAATATTACCTTGGGGTGCCTTGGGCATCCCCAAGCTTAGGCTCTTGCCACTCCTTATTCTATAGTCCATCGAATCTTTACCCAAAACTTGAAAACTTCACAACACAAAACTTAACAGAAAACTCGTGAGCTCCGTTAGCGAAAGAAAAGAAAACACCACTTCAAGGTACTGTAATTAACTCATTCTTGATTTATATTGGTGTTAAACCTACTGTATTCCAACTTCTCTATGGTTTATAAACTCTTTTACTAGCCATAGATTCATCAAAATAAGTAAACAACACATGAAAAACAGAACAGTCTGTAGTAATCTGTAACTAACGCAAACTACTGGAACCCCAAAAATTCTAAAATAAATTTCTGGACGTGAGTAATTTATCTATTAATCATCTACAAAAAGAATTAACTAAATAGCACTCTCCAATAAAAACTGACAACAATTCTCGTGAGCGCTAAAGTTTCTGTTTTTTACAGCAAGATCAACAAGACTTCCCCCAAGTCTTCCCAACGGTTCTACTTGGCACAAACACTAATTAAAACATAAAAACTCAATCATGAAAGAGGCTAGATAAATTATTTATTCCTAAACCTGAGCAAAAAGCAAGGAACAAAAATAAAGTTGGGTTGCCTCCCAACAAGCGCTATCGTTTAACGCCCCTAGCTAGGCATGATGATTTCAATGATGCTCACATAAAAGATAAGAATTGAAACATAAAGAGAGCATCATGAAGAATATGACTAGCACATTTAAGTCTAACCCACTTCCTATGCATAGGGATTTCATGAGCAAACAACTTGTGGGAACAATAATCAACTAGCATAGGAAGGCAAAACAAACATAACTTCAAGATTTTCAACACATAGAGAGGAAACTTGATATTATTGCAATTCCTACAAGCATATGTTCCTCCCTCATAATAATTTTCAGTAGAATCATGAATTAATTAAACAATATAACCATCACATAAACCATTCTTTTCATGATCTACAAGCATAGAAATTTTATTACTCTCCACACAAGCAAAATTCTTCTGATGAATAATGGTGGGAGCATTATAAGAAACTCAAATACTATAAATTGTTTCCATATTAAAAGAGTAATGCTCAGAAAAGGGGTAATCATAATCATGACAAGTTTTATAAATATAATCATCACTACTTTTTATAGCATATGTATCATCACAATAATTATCATAACTAGCAACTTTGTTCTCATCATAATCGATTGAAACCTCTTCCAAGATAGTGGAATCATCACTAAATAAAGTCATGACCTCTCCAAATCCACTTTCATAATTATCATAATAAGATTCAACATCCTCCAAAATAGTGGGATCATTACTTTCTAAAGTTGACACTCTTCCAAACCCACGTTCATCAATATAATCATCATAAGTAGGAGGCATGCTATCATCGTAACAAATTTGCATATCAAAACTTGGGAGGCTAGAAATATCATCTTCATTAAACATAGCATTCCCAAGCTTGGGACAAACATTAATTGCAGCAAATATATTCTCAAACATGTCATTCTCATCAAACATAGCATCCCCAAACTTGGGCCTTTTCATATCATAAGAATAATCACTCTCATCATTAATACTATGGATAGCACCGATAGTATAGCAATTATCATCATCACAATGAGTAATAGGAGCAACATCATTTGGGAGGGACACATTTTTACCTTCTCTTCTCCATCTTTCCTTTTTCTTCTTCACATCATATGTGGGTTCAACCCTCTTTTTGGAGCTCCTTATTAATGAGATTGGTTGAATAGAAGGCTCCTCCTCGTTATCTGATTCATCATAAGAAATAATAGGAGGATATTGGGAAGTCTCTTCCCTTTCATTAGTATTCTCTTCATATTCTATTTATTTTATTTTCTTTATGTAATTGGCAATATAAGGATTTTCAATACAATTCACCACACAATACATATAAATTTCCTCTAGATCAAAACCAAGAAGTTTATCACGGGCAAATACTAGAAGATAGTTAGTTATACGTTTCATTTTTTCATTACCCATAAGCAAACTAAGTTCATTATGATGTGCAAGGGAAATCAAGTCATCACAATTTTTGGAAATGGTTAGATCATGAAACAATTTGCATCAGATGGTTAAATGACCACGTTCATTGCAAAGTTCACAAGTACAGCTAAGAAAATTTAAATTTTCAGCACAAACATCTATCCTTTCTAGCAACCATTTAGTTTCGAAGTACTTATGCCTCTTGCAAAATCTATCTTCCCTAATTGGTGTGTACTTGCAAACTCTATTCACTCCACAAAAATGGACATGCTTATAAGAGACATTCTCATCATGACTAGTGCAATCATCATTAGTACTATGGATATTCAAAGAGTTCATACTAATAACATTGCAATCCTGCTCATCATTCAAAGATTTAGTGCCAAACATTTTAATGCATTCTTCTTCAAATACTTTGGCACAATTTTCCTTTCCATCATACTCACGAAAGATATTAAAAAGATGAAGCGTATGAGGCAAACTCAATTCCATTTTTTTGTAGTTTTATTTTATAAACTAAACTAGTGCTAAAACAAGAAACAAAAAGATTCGATTGCATGATCTAAAGATATATCTTAAAGCGCTAACCTCCCCGGCAACGGCGCCAGAAAAGAGCTTGATGTCTACTACACAACCTTCTTCATATAGACGTTGTTGGGCCTCCAAGTGCAGAGGTTTGTAGGGCAGTAGCAAATTTCCCTCAAGTGGATGACCTAAGGTTTATCAATCCGTGGGAGGCGTAGGATGAAGATGGTCTCTCTCAAACAACCCTACAACCAAATAACAAAGAGTCTCTTGTGTCCCCAACACACCCAATACAATGGTAAATTGTATAGGTGCACTAGTTCGGCGAAGAGATGGTGATACAAGTGGTATATGGATGGTAGATAAAGGTTTTTGTAATCTGAAAATATAAAACAACAAGGTAACTAATGATAAAAGTGAGCACAAACGGTATTGCAATGCATTGAAACAAGGCCTAGGGTTCATACTTTCACTAGCGCAAGTTCTCTCAACAATAATAACATAATTGGATCATATAACTTTACCTCAACATGCAATAAAGAGTCACTCCAAAGTCACTAATAGCGGAGAACAAACGAAGAGATTATGGTAGGGTATGAAACCACCTCAAAGTTATCCTTTCTGATCGATCTATTCAAGAGTCCGTAGTAAAATAGCATGAAGCTATTCTTTCCGTTAAATCTATCATAGAGTTCGTACTAGAATAACACCTTAAGACACAAATCAACCAAAACCCTAATGTCACTTAGATACTCCAATGTCACCTCAAGTATCCGTGCGTATGATTATACGATATGCATCACACAATCTCAGATTCATCTATTCAAACCAACACAAAGTACTTCAAAGACTTACCCAAAGTTTCTACCGGAGAGTCAAGCCGAAAACGTGTGCCAACCCCTATGCATAGGTTCATGGGCGGAACCCGCAAGTTGATCACCAAAACATACATCAAGTGGATCAATAGAATACCCCATTGTCACCACGGGTATCCCACGCAAGACATACATCAAGTGTTCTCAAATCCTTAAAGACTCAATCCGATAAGATAACTTCAAAGGGAAAACTCAATCCATTACAAGAGAGTAGAGGGGGAGAAACATCATAAGATCCAACTATAATAGAAAAGCTCGCGATACATCAAGATCGTATCACCTCAAGAACACGAGAGAGAGAGAGAGATCAAACACATAGCTACTGGTACATACCCTCAGCCCCGAGGGAGAACTACTCCCTACTCATCATGGAGAGCGCCGGGATGATGAAGATAGCCACCTGTGAGGGGTTCCCCCTCCAGCAGGGTGCCGAAACGGATCTAGATTGGTTTTCGGTGGCTACGGAGGTTTCTGGCGGCGGAACTCCCGATCTATTGTCCTCCTCAAAGTTTTTAGGGTATATGGGTATTTGTAGGAGGAAGAAGTACGTCGGTCGATCTCCGGGCTGTCCACGAGGCAGGGGGGCGCGCCGGGGGGGGGGGGGGGGGGCGCCCCCCACCCATGTGGGCAGCCCGGGACTCTTCTGGTCCATCTCCGATACTCCGTGGGCTTCTTCTGGTCCAAAAATAAGTTCCGTGAAATTTCAGGTCAATTGGACTTCGTTTGATTTTTCTTTTCTGCGATACTCTAAAACAAAGAAAAAAACAAAAACTGGCACTAGGCTCTAGGTTAATAGGTTAGTCCCAAAAATCATATAAAATAGCATATAAATGCGTATAGAACATCCAAGGTTGATAATATAATATCATAAAACAATAAAAATTTATAGATACGTTGGAGACGTATCAAGTGCGCAACATCCGCATCCTCCTCTCCTCCAGCTTCAGGTACGCGATGATCTTGGGGAAGGTCAGGTTGGTGATGAGAGGAATGTTGGAGGCGGCGTTCTCGAAGTCGTCGTTCAGGCCGGCAATGAGGGTGCTGAGAAGAAGCTCGTCGGAGGCATTCTCACTGAGGTCACGGAGCTCGTCAACAAGCTTCTTGAGGCACATGCAATGATCATCAACTGACGAGTCGAGCTGCTAGCACCCAAAAAACTCGACGTGCAAAAATCTTTGCGTTGGAGCGCGTTGTCAGTGAAGAGGTTGTTGAGCTTAGTCCAAACGGCGTGAGCGTCATCGTCGATGAGAGCACCGTGTGGAAGAGGTCCTTCGAGATGGTGGTGTAGAACCAACGGATGAGAGTGGTGTCGATGGATGTACACTCCTCATCGTCCTCCATGAAGCGGGAGTCCACGGAGCCATCGATGTGATCCCGGAGATTGTACTCACGGAACACAAGGGAGAAGTATGTCTTCCAGGCATAGTAGGTGGAGGTGAGGTGATCGAGGACGACGGAAACCCGGGCGAGGATGTTGAGATCGCGGATGACGACGGGGTTGGGGCCTTCGAACGGGTTGGTGCGGCGGCTGCGGGTGGTACCGGAGGAACTGGGGGAGGCCATGAGTCCGAGAGGGGGTGTGGCGGCACGTGGGGAGACGGCGCGGCAAGGGGGTGGCGGCGCGGCTTGGGGCAGCGCGGCGGGTTGCGGGCGGGAGCGCGGGCGGCAGAGGCACACGAGGGCGGCGGCGCGGCGGCGAAGGAATGCGGCTGCGGCGGTGGCGCGTGGCGGCGGCGGCGATGAGATCACGGCGGCGGTGGCGGCGGCGGCAAGGGTTAGGGTTAGGATCGCAGGTATGATACCATGTTGAAAACGAGTGTTTGGCAATGCTTCATGATATATTGATCGATGCATAGCACATGTATATATGGAGTACAAGGTGGGCCACAACCTTTACTATACAATGACTAGGAGGTGGACTGGGCTATACAATATACATGCAAAAATCATATATTCAACAGTGACCATTGAAATGAAGCACATCGATTTTTGGACTTGTGGACTTCGTTTTGCACACACTATTGTATAAAGAATGCGATGGCCTCTACGTCTGTGCGATATACATCGCTCTTCTCACATCCCTCTTAGCTAGACATTAAATGATTATGTGCATTACATTAATGCAGAGGCCGGAGGCTTTTACCTCTTTTTTGACAAAAAAAAATTCCTAGTGCTCCCGCAGCATGCAGGTGTTGGGTTTGCCCACACACAAGAGGTAAAAGAACACACAGGAACTTTTTGTGGCACTCACACTTGTGCCTTTTCTCCTTGTTCTCTAAATGACATAATGAAAATACATGGGATTAAATAGCCAGAGTTACACGGCCAACACCCAGCCACTCACGCACTAACTCCACGCACACACGTGTGGTCAAGACACTAACTACTTGATCCGCTAATCACTCCACTAACCAGCTGCCTGCACGTACAAAGTGACAACCAAGTCTGCAGAACCTTTGGATCCCCAGGTTCAGGGCCAAGTCTGCTCCATCTCTACCATTGATCTGCCACGCGACTCGGCTGCTCCTTCTCTACAGTGTATGGGCGCATGCAGCCAGCTGACTAACACGTATCCATGCAGATATACTACTTGCTAATGCCACGGCGCACAAACACACACACACACATTAGTGCCACTACAACACATGCACGGCGTCGTGCGACACACACAACTTGGCATGACGAAACCTGCTATCCACACACTCTGATTTAATCTGCATGCATAACTCAATAACACAAAGAAGTAATAATGCTAAACTTCTTATATCTTATATCTTATATTTACTAATTGAAAGCATCATCTGAGCTTCCACATTAATCCTAGGAATTAATAACTAAGAGCCGTTAGATACTAGTATCTTGCGGAGTTTTACATCACCATCTCCCTCTTGCGGCCCTCCCCGGTTGATGCATGAATGTTGCCTAAAGTTTGGCCATTCGATAATATGAGCTACGCCATGTGGCAAAATTGCCATGGTCCCTTTGGTTGTAGAGATGAAGTGGCGCCCTCATTTCTCCACTTAAAGGAAGTGTCTAACCCCTTCGGTCCCACCTTCTCAATGCTGCAAGGTTCCTGATTCGTGGTATGCGGGTTGTCACATGGGGCTATCAGATTCCCAGCTGACGTGATTGAGATTCATGTTGACTCATCATGGTTTGGGTGACTCTCTTGTGCGGTGCTAGTAGATCATAGGGGATTTGGCAGTGATGTAGTTTGTAATGCATATTGTGTCACCATCGGTGTAGGAACAAAATGCTTCATGCCCGTCTTATTTGTAGAACAGGTCGTGGCCTTATACAATTGAACGAAGATATAAAGAATTGGTCGTGTCATGATACAACTGAATGGAGAAAGAGCGATGAGGGGATATTTACGTAAAGTAAATTTGTGCGATTAATGTTGATTTCCAGATTATTAGCAATGAATGTAATTACTGATATTTTACATATTAGTTGCAATCAATGCAATTGTTGATGCTTCCAATATTAATTGTACTTAATGCAATCAATGATGTTTTCAAATTGTGGTGATGTGATGGATACATCATTTGACGGGGCTCGCGACATTGGATATAGTTGGGTCTTTTTTTGAATAGTTTGAATTTCTTACCACATGTGTGACATGGTGAGATATAGTTGGTTTAATGGTTTAGGTCATACGGATTCACCAAACTTGTGCTTTTACAAATAGTAGTAGATTAAAATATTTAAATAATTGGGAATTTATTCCCTGGCAACCTTTTTATTTTCTGTTTTATTAAATCACTGGATGACGATCCAGCGGCTCCGTTTGAACGGAGGAGGGGCATGGGCGAAGGGCGAGCGCTCATACCATGGGATGGAGATCCAGCGGTCGCGTTTGATGCCGAATAACGCGCAAGCGATGATCAGCAGATCCCGCCCGCGAGCGGCATCGATGCAGAAGCAGAGCGCGGCTGTGAGGGAGTGGGGACGGACATAGTGGAAGCAAACGGGAACACATGTTTGTCGAAGTGCACATGCCGTGAGGTGAGGACGCGTCCAGAGGCGCGATCGAAACACTGGTAGCTGTGGTGGTCGGAGCAGTACCCAAGGAAAATGCACGCGACGGAATGATGATGGAGTTTGTGACGGGGGGTGGCTGAAGTATTGGGTAGCCTAAACAGACGAAAACACGAAGGATGGAGTAATTGGGTGCAACTCCAAGGAGGAGTTCGTGCAACATGGTGGGTGAAGTAGGACGGCAGGGCCGGCGGTTCAGCAGGAAGGTGGAGGTGCTGAGCGCTTCGGCCTAGAAATGAGGCAGCATGGAGGAGTGGAACAACAGAGAGCGAACGCTGTCGTTGTGTGTGCGCAAGATCCGCTCAGCTTTTCTGTTCTCTTGACTGGTGTATGGACAGAAGAGGCGGAGGACACTGCCATGGGAGGTGAGCAGAGATTGAACAATGGCATTGTCGAACACTCGAACTCACGGCCATTATCAATTTGCAAGGCAAGAAGGGGCTGCTTGAACCGAGTCTGAACATATGCATAAAACTGAACAATGACAAGCAGTGCTTCATCAAGGATTACAAGAACTGATAACCAGATAGGCTACTGACAGAGAAGTCCAAATATGTAAATGCACCAATTGGAAAGGAAAGAATCAACGACTATACAATTCCTGAAAGGGCAGCCGTGTGTGTTTGCCAAGACGACATGCACGACAGGAGTGTGGAGAGGACTGGGTGCAGGCGAACTCGAAGCCATAGATCAGAGGACGCCCGGGGTTCCCCATCTACTGATGCTAGAGATTAGTGGTGACCGCGCCAGCGAACGGAAGCGCAAGGGGTGGTGAGGATGTGCCGGCCACGTGATACAGATCACCCTCAGAATCACTATGAAGAACCACCGTCCAGGTGCGGAGGTCCTTTACTGAAAAAGAGACCCGCTTCGATAGACCCCCCTACAAACCGTATAAAAGAGTAATATGGACCTTCCACTCTTTCGTATATATAATGTTCGTCGGTATGTATATTCGTATAGGCCCATATGTTCATTTTTTTCTCTTCACTTAAAGTTTCATCATTTTTTAAAGTGTAAAAGTAAAGGAGCCAACAGGGTTCGAACTAGGGACCTTCTGCTAGACTGTACACCAACGTGACCAACAGGGCACGTTAGGACTTATGATATTTACTGGTACAAAAGCCCTCTTTATAATAATCAGTGGGTTTTTTTGGCCGAGTTTTCATCTGTTTTTTTCGTTTTAATCATTTTCTTTTTCTTTTTTAAAGTTCATGAAATTTATTGAATATACGAAATATTTTCCAAATTTGTGAATTTTTTGAATCCTTAGTTTTTTAAAAAAATCGTGAACTTTTTTCAATGCATGAACCTTTTTTCAAAATTGATGAACTTTATTCACATAGATTTTTTTCAAAATCGATGATTTTTTCCAAAAACCGGCTGGCAAGCTGAGGTTCCCAAAACCAGGAACATTTTTTTGCAGCTTTCTTTAGTGCACTTAGTTTCTGAAAATCAATGAAAATTTTCATATCCGTGAACATTTTTCTAAAAATGGATGAACTTTTTAAAATCCAAGAACGCTTAGGCCCGCCTAGCATGCGCCTGCCAGGAGCGATGTTGTCGCCTAGTTGTGCCAAAGCATAAGCATTTTTTCTTTTTTTTTCTTTTTTTGTTAAATTTTTTTCTGCTTTTTGAACTTTATTATTGTTTTAAAACTTGGTTAATTTTTTAGATAATAATTGTAAATGCTTTTTTACTTAAAACCTAACATGGAAGGCAAAACAAACAACATTTTTAACAGAGGGTGCTCAGGTGGCCATAAGGCTCCGTCTGAGAGCACGCTGTATCCGGTGAACTTTATTCAAATACAAAACAATCATTTTTCAAATATATGGTGAATTTTTTGAAATGCACGCTAAACAAAATTGCTATACACGGTGAACATGTTCTTATACATAGTGAATATTTTTTCTAATGCATGGTGAACATTTTTCTTCAATATGGAGAAATTTTTTTAACATGAATTTTTTTTTGGAAAGTGAACAAAATTAGAATTTCAAACTTTTATTGCTTCTAGCATCGAGTAACCCGACCAACTCAGGCACCCGTCGGTTCTGGCATTTTATTACGTTTTCATTTTACTCATTCAATGCATGCCATGGTTGATGCATTTCCTCTTGACCAGCACCCTCCTAGTCTCCTTTATATACTAGAGCTCCACCGACTAGACACTAGAGCAAGCCCCTAAAACATGGGGCAGATGTGAAAACCCCTAAAACACAGGGTAGACGTGACGCAACGTGCGTTTGATGTCCGAATTCATTCAATTTTTGCATGGGAAACTACAATTTGATGTCATTACGTGCATGACAACAAATACACCTTGTTTGACTGTGACCATTCGGGTCTGCCGGTAGTGCAAGTCTTGAAGCACTTTTTTCTTCACCTACACCAAATGTACCCCAAATTTTTCCACATAATGGCATCACCATGGCCAACATGCATGGCAAGTTTCATTCATTTATGGCATTCTATGCATTTTCTACGGGTTTCTAGGTGAAAAAACCCTAAAATACAGGCCTGGCATGACGGAACATGTTCGTTGTCCGAATTTATTCATTTTTGTGTGGGACCAGAGCTGCTCCAATGTTGTGTCAGGCCCCAATGTCGCGTATCCATTGGTGGTGATGTGCCACTCCTTCGGCAGCCATGTGGGCGATGGAATGAGCAGTCCGAAGCGGCTCAACTCTGCATGCGGCCACGAGAGAGTTGACGGCCAAGATCGACCGTCTCGCTGTCGGATCCAAAGCTCACCATCGAGAAGAGTAAGGGCGACGGGGGTCCGAGCACGTTGTTTCTTGACATCCTTGAAATGGCTCCAATTTTTTTCCATGGTCCTGTATGACCAATTCAAGGCACCATACTAAGTTGTTTGAATTTTCGACAAGTTTTGCATTTTCTAGAGTTTTTCGGTGAAAAAGACCGATAAAAAAAGTAATTAGACACAACAAGTTAGTTGTACTAATTGGTTAAAGTTGGTAATGTAATCCAAGAGGTCCATAATTTGAATCCTACTTCGTGTACCTTTTTTGAAGGTTAAAAAAGAAAATAAAAATGGACCAGACCCGGGACAGAGGGGTGTGTGCACTGGTTTGTGTGACGCTACTCCCTGTACAGTGGGTGCGCCTAGTCATCACTTGCTGCACTATTTAGCGGACGCAACGCTCACACACCACCTTTCATGGTCCGGCCCAACTACATGAGTGATCAGTTGTCACTCGTCAAGAGCATATGCCTGATCGCTTCTTTGTGGTTTGACCAAAAAAACCTTTTTTATGGTTGACCTAGACAAAAGGTTGACCATTGACATTAGAAAATAGTTCATCTTTTTGGAAAAGTTCATGGATTTGAAAATTTTAGTAGATTTGCAAAATGTTCACAAATTAAAAATACCATCAATTAAAAAATGACGGATTTTGGAAAAAAATCATAGATTTGAAAAAAGTTAACAATTTTTAAAAAAGTTGACGAATTTTTAAAAAAAGTTCAACGATTTTGCAAAAAAGTTTAATAATTTTTTAAGAAGTCCAGCGGTTTTCAAGAAGGAAAAATCATCAACTTTGAAAAATTCAATCATTTTGAAAAAGGTTCATCAATTTAGAAAAAAAGGCTCATTGATTTTTGAATAAAGTTCAACGATTTTTTTTTTAAAAAAGCTCATTGATTTGTTTTAAAAAATAAAACTAAAGAGGTTTGCACATTGCAAAAGAAAAAGAAGAAGAAAAAGGAACAGAAAAGAGAAAAAAGGAACATAAAAACGGAACAAAAGCATTTGAAAAGAAAGAGAAAATGGAAACAAGAAAAAGGACGGCTCATCAAATTCTACTGAACATGTATTTTCACGACAAAGTTGACGGAGAGAAAGTAGATTTTTGATAAGCGATGGGGTAAGAAGGACACTACGGAGCTCTAGAGGAGTGGTGGAGGTGGCGAGGGAACCGGTGCCGACGTCCGTGATGGGTAAATGAGCACCGTCCCCGATGATGACGGAGGCGTGAGTGGAGGAAGGACGGATAGAAGAGAGTGTAGCAGGGTTTGACGCCATGTGCGCAGCAGCACCCGAGTCGAGATACTAGTCGACGGTGCTACCGGACGACGAGGGGCCGAAGGTGGCGCTTTGAAGAGCGGCATGGAGCGATGCCATGTCACAGGTTTGCTGCGGCTGCTGAGGCGGAGGCGGTGCAGGGGCGTAGCCATAGGGAGGCGACACACCTCCAGGGGCGCCGTACCCATAAACTGGTGGAGCAGCATGCGGGGACGACATGGCCATCATGGCTTACCGATGACAGGTGCGAGGACGTGGACAAGCCAGGTCCTGGAGTTCGCACCCGGTGCAGGCGCAGGGTAGCTCGAGGGAGGAGGTGGTTGCGGGCTAGCGGAGCTTGAGGCCCCTTCGTTGCTGATTTCACGCTTCTTCCCGCGCCCGTGCCCACGTCCAGCACCAGAGGAGTTGGGATCGATGATAGGAACAAGAGAGGCCGGCACGGCACGACGCGTGGTGATGACGGCACGTGCGCCCTGGTGACATGTCGCCTGCTCAGCGCGAAGCTCTTCCAGCAGCACAAACGACCATGTCAGCAGGAAGGAGAGAAGAGGATCACGTGACGTGATGTGCGGGATGGCCGCATGGTACTGGCAGTTCAAACCGCACAGGAGATGGAAGACATGTCGCGTTTCGGTGACCGGTTGGCCCAGATCGCGAAGATGGTCGATGTAGACCTTGAGCTTGGTGCAGTACTACATGATGGACAGGTCCCCTTGCAAGAGGGCGTGGTACCCCGCGTCTATGTAGATGGACGGGAGAGTTGGTTGGCCTGGAAGATGGCATCGACGGCGGCCCAGAGCTCGGTAGCGGTGTCCTCGGGCTGCATAACTGCATTGAGGAGTTGTGGTGAGAAGGTGGTGAAGAGCCAGTGGACAACGACGTGATCTGCCATCACCAAGTCGGTGTCGTTGGAGTGACGAAGGGCGTCGGCAGCGACGTGATTGTGGACCTCAAACATGCCGAGCGCGGTGTCGAAATGGCGATGTGTCAGGACCCCGATTTCAAGCCACATCGATCTAGCCGGTAACACTTCATATCACTTTGCGGCCTCACGCACGGTATTTCACGGGTGTCGCCTTACCATGACCCAGGACCGTTTGCGACTTTTGGCTCACGTATATGATAGTGTCGCTAGCATCCATATGACAGAGAAACCGGGCCGACATGGCTAGTCGTGAACCCAAAGCGGCACAGACCTATGGAGACATGCATACATGAATCACATCGAGCATGTCGGTCATCAGCGAGTGATTCCGGGCTGTAGCACTGGGATAACAGGACTCCGGGGAACCCGGGCTGTAGCAGGCTAGACAGAACTCCGAATATCACCGCGTGACATTTCCCCGAAGGGACAGACATAGGAACGAAGTGAAACACATGCCGGCCAGTCAAGTGTCCTGAGCAGTAGTGCTGGGCTAACAGGACTCCGGTGAACCGGGCTGTAGCGGACTACTATGGCTCGAGGAACACTAGACTACATTTTCCCATAAAAAAGGCTGCCAAGGATAAACAACTAGATTGTCGGATCCCACTCATACCAAGCATTTCAATCATACACATAATATGCCCGATATGAGTACATACAACATGGCATCACAACAAAACTCTACAACTCATGTACTTTATTTAAAGGCTCCAGAGAGCCATACATAACATGTTCATACAGACAAGGGTCACATGACCCGACACTAAGGTCATACAATCATACAAGCACAAGCATAAGCAACTAGTCTGAGTACAGACACTAGAAAGAAAGAAGACTTCTCGAAGCCTTTCTATCTACATAGGGCCCTCCATGGCCAGGATCACCACGTGGGTGGCTAGTCACTCGTCGACGTCAAGGTCTACGTAGAACCCATCGGAGGGGGCGGTGTTGTCGTCTGAAAATAGTAATTAAGCAAACATGAGTACAAAGGTACTCAGCAAGTCTTACATCAGAACCTAATATACATGCTCATTCTCAAGAAGGTGGTGGGGTTATTGCAGCAAGCCAGCTTTGACTCTTGGCTAAGCTATCCTACGGAACTTCACTAGTAAAATAGTTTTCGCACACGAGTCCACTACTCACCAACACAATACTCCACCGTGGATTCTCCCTCGTTATCCTACGAGAGGGCCATCCTCGGTACTCACGCTTATCTTGAGACTTTTAACAGTATCCATTTAACTTGTCTATGAACTGCATAGGCAACCAAGTAGTCCTTTACCGCGGATGCGGCTATTCGAATTGTTTTATACCCTGCAGGGGTGTACTTCGTCACACATGTTTCCACCACTTAGCGTCTGCACACGACATGTGCTCGGCATACTTCAAGCGAAAACCGACGTGGGTGTAGACCACGACCTGACTAACCTCACAAGCCTCTAGTCCAGGTTTATCGCCTATTCAGGTTCCATCCGCAAGGAAATCCGGCCGGGGTGTCCTCAACGGCCCCAAACGATGTGTACAGGGTTCCCGAGACACCAAACGAGCGACTCGGTACACCGTGCCACGGTGTATCTACCGCATCATAGCCCACCCCTAGGGTCAGCGCTACGCACGGCCGCCAACACATAACCTACAAACACCAGAAACTAGTTGCAACTCCTGGACAGAGGACGAGATGGGTCAGTAAGTCGAGCGGGGTCATATTTCAGGGCCCAATGTGTGGTAGTAACTGAATCTTAAATCACGCATACAGATCTCAGTTCTTATGGACGGCCTCAATGAAACAACCCACCATGTACTCCTACATGGCCTCTCATCGATACCTTTACCAAAACATGTTCAACACATCCCTCACATTACCGACATAAGCATTTCACTCTAGCCCATCACCTAGATGAACCAGACCTGACACAGCTCTAAGCATAGCAGGCATAGCAAGGTAGGAATCACAAACATGGCTCAATCAACTCCTACACATGCTAGTGGGTTTCATCTAGTTACTGTTTCAATGACAGGTCATGCAGAGGATAAGGGTTCAACTACCGTAGCACACAGCAGTTTGAATCGCGTTGTCTTAATGCAGTAAACAAGAGCAGAAGCGAGAACATGGGTTTGTATCGGAATGATCAATGGGTTGCTTGCCTGATGGAGTGGTAGTGGGATACTGCCCTTCAGTTGGATACTCGTGAATATCCTTGGAGGCAGAACCTATCACGAAGAACACATCGGAACACAATCAACACATGACGATATGCAACAATATGATGCATGCTATGACATGGCAATATGAATGTGTCTTGGCCTAATGCAAGATAAAACAGAAGGGGATGAACACATTTGAATCAAAGATTCAAATATTAGCTCATTAAACATGGCCTTAGTAGTGCATTACCTTATTCTGCTTAAACAGCAAGGTAAACTTGTTATGTCATGCATGAAACCATTACAGATGGATAGATTGAATTTTTTTGATCATTTTTCATATATAAATCTTTGCATTTGGAGTTACAGATTAATTTCTATGAATTTTTGAAGTTTGAACTATTTTCTGGAATTTCCTGTATAAGAATAATTCCAGTAATTTAATTACTGCATCACCATTACGTCAGGGTGATGTCAGTGGTCAACAGGGACGTCCAGGTCACCCTGACCAGTGGGTCCCGTGTGTCAGTAGTTAATTAAACTAATTATTTTTAGCTAGAACTAATTTGATTTAGTTAGCAGAGGGGGGCCCACTTGTCATTGACTCAGGGGAGTCAACCTGGGCCCACCCAGTCCACGTCAGCGGTCAAACCCGCCGGTCAACGGGTCAAAGCCTGCCGGCGTTTAGCCGCCGGCGAGGCTAGACACGGCGGCGTGCTGCGGGATTTGCCCACAGGGCTCCATTTGCTACACGGAGAGCAGCTACGCGCAGCTGGTGCTCGCTCGTGCGCGTGGCTGCAGTGGCCTAGGCGGTGTGGCGCTAGCACCTACAGCCTCTACGGGGCGCGAGGAGTGTGACGGACACAAGCCCGTGACCAAATGGTCACAGGAGCAACGCCGGCGACGTGGTCAGGCGGCGGCGCGTTCGGGCACAAGGGATGCGGCGTCTACGGTGTTGTAGGGGCGAAACGGAAAGCATGGGGGGTTCAGCAGCTCACAGAGGAGCCGCAGGGAGGGTCAGCGTGCTCGGGGAAGGCTCGGTGCGGTCGGAATGGCGACGGTGATCTGGGCGGCCCGAGGTTGAAGACGACGGCGGGGGGGATGATGCAGGGGCTCCGGCGTTGTGTGGCTTGCCTAGTCGGCGTAGTCGACGACGACGAACCGTCCGCACACGGTGAAAGGGCGCGGGGACGGCGTTGGACGCGGCTGCGGTGGCGGCGGCGACGGTGACGTCTCGGGCGACATCGGGGAGGGCGAGAGAGAGGGGCCAGAGGGGAGGGCGGGTGTCTGCGAGGTCGGGGAGAGCGAGAGGGTTCGTCCCACATCGACAGCTCGACGAGCGGAACGGCGAGGCGGCGGGCAGCTGCATGGCATGCATGTTGTGCTCGCTGTCGAGCACCTGCCTGCCTTCCTGGCCGAGCCAAGCAGCTCGCTGGAGCGGTAGCTGGGCTGGGCCGGCAGGTGGGCCTGGTGGGTGGCGCCAGGTAAGCCTTTCCATTTCTCTCTTTCCTGTTTTGTTTTCTTTTTCTATTTTTCTGTAGCTTTAGGGCTTTATTAAAAATACTTAGGCACTTACTAAAATCCTGAAAATAATTGTGGACTCTGTTGGGATTATTCCTAACAGCCCTCACTTAAATCCAGAATCATTTGAACATTTAAAATATTTACTAGCATTTAAATGTCCAAAAGCAAATTACATATGATTTAATTCAGTGACCTTCTGTTGACCTAGAAAAATGTGCACCAATTTTGCCAGAGATTTTAACCAAGACAAAGAGGGTGAACTTTTTAGAAGGGCATTTCAGGTTCATTGAAAATAATTTTAGTAAACCCTAGTTGTTTCCAGGGGGGTGTGGGTTTTCTGCCTTCCCCATTTCAAATTTAAGAGGAATTTAAACATGATGCACACTCTAATGCTTGAACTAGCTAGGGTGTGACAACTCACCCCCACTCAAAAGAATCTCGTCCCGAGATTTAGGATCTTTCGGGAAGAAGGTGGGGTACTCGAGTCGAAGACGATCCTCCCTTTCTCAAGTGGCTTCTTTCTCAGAATGGTGCGACCATTGAACCTTGAGAAACTTGATATTATGACGTCGAGTGGTACGCTCGGCTTGATCAAGGATACGAATGGGATATTCCCGATAGGAGAGGTTATCTTGTAGATCAAGCGTTTGGTGGTCCACTCCATGGATAGGATCCGCGAAGCAACGCCTGAGTTGAGAAATGTGGAAGACATCGTGAACTCTAGAAAGATGCAAAGGTAGTTCCAATTGGTAGGCAACTTCTCCTCGTTTGACAAGAATGCGAAAGGGTCCAATGTAACAAGGAGCCAATTTGCCTTTGATACCGAAATGATGGGTTCCCTTTAACGGAGTAACCCGAAGGTAAGACTTATCGTCGACTTCATAAGTCATAGGCTTATGTTTACGATCATATTGACTCTTTTGACGAGATTGGGCTGTTTTCCATTTCTCACGAATAACGCGAACCCGCTCTTCTGCTTCCTGAATCATATCCGGGCCAAAGAGTTGTCTTTCCCCGGTTTCTAACCAGTTAAGAGGCGTTCGACATTTTCGTCCATAAAGAACTTCGAAAGCAGCCTTGCCTAAGCTATCTTGATAACTAGTGTTATAAGAAAACTCCGCGAATGGAAGGCATTTCTCCCAACTCATTCCGAACGAGATGACAGAAGCTCGGAGCATATCTTCCAGAATTTGATTGACTCGCTCTACTTGACCACTTGATTGAGGATGGAAGGCGGTACTAAAAGAGAGACGAGTTCCCATAGCATTTTGGAAAGTTTCCAAAAATTGAGAGGTGAAGAGACTCCCACGGTCTGAGTTAATTTCCAACGGAACACCATGAAGAGACATTATTCAGGAGATGTATAAATCAGCTAGCTGCCTAGCGGTGACACTCTCACGAACAGGTAGGAAATGGGCTACTTTGGAAAGACGGTCGATCACGACGAAGATGGAATTATTCCCTCTCTTGGTCCTGGGAAACCCAGTGATGAAATCCATACTGGTTTTATCCCATTTACACTCAGGAATAACCAAAGGTTGAAGGGTGCCAGCAGGCCGTTGGTGCTTTGCTTTAACACAACGACAGACGTCGCAGCTAGCAATGTATTGAGCGATTTCTCTTTTCTTCCTAGTCCACCAAAACCTCTGGCTTAGGTCTTGATACATTTTAATACTACCGGGATGAATGGTGAGAGGGGATTCATGAGCTTCCTTAAGGATCAACTGGCGTAGATGTTGTTTCTTGGGAACCACCAAACGGTTCTCGAAGAGGACAGCACCCCGCTTATCCATGGAAAAACATTTAGCAACTCCACGAGCAATGTTTTCCTTAATCCGGGATATGCCTTTATCATGCTTCTGGGCAGCTATGATTTGATCCATAAGGGTAGGTTTCGCCACCAGGGTGGATAGGAATCCTCGAGGAACAATGTGAAGATTAAGCTTACGGAATTCCTCATGGAGAAGTGGTTGACTTTGTTGTAACATCAGGTTGTTACAATAGGATTTACGACTTAGTGCATCAGCCATGACATTGGCTTTGCCTGGGGTGTAAGTTATTCCTAAGTCGTAATCCGAGATCAACTCGACCCAACGTCTTTGCCTGAGATTCAAATCTGGTTAGGTGAAGATATATTACAAACTTTGGTGATCGGTGAAGATCTTGCAACGATTACCGAGGAGGTAATGTCGCCAAGTTTTAACTGCATGGACTACAGCTGCAAGCTCTAGATCATGTGTGGGATAATTTTCCTCATGTGGGTGTAATTGCCATGAAGCATAGGCAATTACCTGACGATCTTGCATGAGTATGCAACCTAGTCCTTGTCGCGAGGCATCGCAATAGATAATAAAGTCCTTGGAGAAATCTGGTGGTACCAGTACGGGAGCAGATGTCAGACGTCTTTTCAGTTCCTGAAAGCCGAACTCGCACTGTGGAGTCCACTCAAACTTTTTATCTTTCTTGAGGAGTTCAGTTAGAGGTTTAATAACCTTGGAGAAATTCTCGACGAAGTGGCGGCAATAGCTCGCTAAGCCAAGGAATCTCCGAACTTGCTTAACCGTCTCAGGTGGAGTCCAATCAAGGATGGCTTGAAATCGCTCGGGATTGACAGCAATACCCTTACCAGACATTACATGGCCTAGATAGGTCACTTCTGGCAAACAAAATTCACACTTGGAGAATTTGGCATAAAGGCGATGCTCTCGAAGTTTCATCAATACCAGCCTTAGATGTTCGGCATGTTCCTCTTTATTCTTGGAGTAGATGAGTATTGAAGGAAATATGCCCTAGAGGCAATAATAAAGTTATTATTTATTTCCTTATATCATGATAAATGTTTATTATTCATGCTAGAATTGTATTAACCGGAAACATAATACATGTGTGAATACATAGACCAACAGAGTGTCACTAGTATGCCTCTACTAGACTAGCTCGTTAATCAAAGATGGTTATGTTTCCTAACCATGAACAAAGAGTTGTTATTTGATTAACGAGGTCACATCATTAGTTGAATGATCTGATTGACATGACCCATTCCATTAGCTTAGCACCCGATCGTTTAGTATGTTGCTATTGCTTTCTTCATGACTTATACATGTTCCTATAACTATGAGATTATGCAACTCCCGTTTACCGGAGGAACACTTTGGGTACTACCAAACGTCACAACGTAACTGGGTGATTATAAAGGAGTACTACAGGTGTCTCCAATGGTAGATGTTGGGTTGGCGTATTTCGAGATTAGGGTTTGTCACTCCGATTGTCGGAGAGGTATCTCTGGGCCCTCTCGGTAATGCACATCACATAAGCCTTGCAAGCACTGCAACTAATATGTTAGTTGTGAGATGATGTATTACGGAACGAGTAAAGAGACTTGCCAGTAACGAGATTGAACTAGGTATTGGATACCGACGATCGAATCTCGGGCAAGTAACATACCGATGACAAAGGGAACAACGTATGTTGTTATGCGGTCTGACCGATAAAGATCTTCGTAGAATATGTAGGAGCCAATATGGGCATCCAGGTCCCGCTATTGGTTATTGACCGGAGACGTGTCTCGGTCATGTCTACATTGTTCTCGAACCGTAGGGTCCGCACGCTTAACGTTACGATGACAGTTATTATGAGTTTATGCATTTTGATGTACCGGAGGTTGTTCGGAGTCCCGGATGAGATCACGGACATGACGAGGAGTCTCGAAATGGTTGAGACGTAAAGATTGATATATTGGAAGCCTATGTTTGTACATAGGAAGTGTTCCGGGTGAAATCGGGATTTTACCGGAATACCGGGAGGGTTACCGGAACCCCCCGGGAGACTAATGGGCCTATTGGGCCTTAGTGGAAAAAGAGAAAAGGGACAAGCCCAAGCTGGCCGGCGCCCCCCCTTTCCCCAAGTCCTAGTAGGACTAGGAGAAGGGGCCGGCCCCCCCTCTTTCTCCTTTCTTCCCCGGGAGTCCTAATAGGATTAGGATTGGAGGGAGGAGTCCTAGTCCCGGTGGGAGTAGGACTCCCCTGCGCCTCCCTCTCCCTGGCCGGCCGGCTCCCCCTCCTCCAACCTTTATATACGGGGGCAGGGGGCACCCCAAGACACACAAGTTGATCCTTGAGATCAATCCTTAGCCGTGTGCGGTGCCCCCTGCCACCAAAATCCACCTCGATCATACCGTTACAGTGCTTAGGCGAAGCCCTGCGTCGGTAGTACATCAAGATCGTCATCACGCCGTCGTGCTGACGGAACTCTTCCCCGACGCTTTGTTGGATCGGAGCCCGAGGAACGTCATCGAGCTGAACGTGTGCTAAGAACACGGAGGTGCCGGAGTAACGGTGCTTGGATCGGTCGGATCGGGAAGAAGACGTACGACTACTTCCTCTACGTTGTGTGATCGCTTCCGCAGTCGGTCTGCGTTGGTACGTAGACAACACTCTCCCCTCTCATTGCTATGCATCACCATGATCTTGCGTGTGCGTAGGAAAATTTTCGAAATTACTGCGTTCCCCAACAGTGGCATCCGAGCCTAGGTTTTATGGTTTGATGTTATATGCACGAGTAGAACACAAGTGAGTTGTGGGCGATACAAGTCA
This sequence comes from Triticum monococcum, assembly GCA_034509565.1. NCBI lineage: Eukaryota > Viridiplantae > Streptophyta > Magnoliopsida > Poales > Poaceae > Triticum > Triticum monococcum. The sequence goes on along the minus strand of CM067842.1, from coordinate 21,097,880 downwards.
TACTGCCTACCGGCATGTCATACTTTGGTTCGGCGGTATTGTTGGGTGAGACGATCCGGACCAACCTTACGCGTACTCTTACGCGAGACCGGTTCCCTCGACGTGCTTTGCACACAGATGGCTTGCGGAAGACTGTCTCTCCAACTTTAGTTGAACCAAGTGTGACTACGCCCGGTCCTTGAGAAGGTTAAAACGGAGTCTATTTGACGAACTATCATTGTGGTTTTGATGCGTAGGTGAGATGAGTTCTTACTTAAAGCCCGTAGCAGCCACGTAAAACTTGCAACAACAAAGTAGAGGACGTCTAACTTGTTTTTGCAGGGTATGTTGTGATGTGATATGGTCAAGGCATGATGCTGATTTTATTGTATGAGATGATCATGTTTTGTAACCGAGTTATCGGCAACTGGCAGGAGCCATATGGTTGTCGCTTTATTGTATGCAATGCAATCGCGATGTAATGCTTTACTTTATTACTAAACGGTAGTGATAGTCGTGGAAGCATAAGATTGGCGAGACGACAACGATGCTACGATGGAGATCAAGGTGTCGCGCCGGTGACGATGGTGATCATGACGGTGCTTCGGAGATGGAGATCACAAGCACAAGATGATGATGGCCATATCATATCACTTATATTGATTGCATGTGATGTTTATCCCTTTTTATGCATCTTATCTTGCTTTGATTGACGGTAGCATTATAAGATGATCTCTCACTAAAATTATCAAGAAGTGTTCTCCCTGAGTATGCACCGTTGCCAAAGTTCGTCGTGCCCAGACACCACGTGATGATCGGGTGTGATAAGCTCTACGTCCAAATACAACAGGTGCAAAACAGTTGCACACGCAGAATACTCAGGTTATACTTGACGAGCCAAGCATATACAGATATGGCCTCGGAACACGGAGACCGAAAGGTCGAGCATGAATCATATAGTAGATATGATCAACATAACGATGTTCACCATTGAAAACTACTCCATCTCACGTGATGATCGGTTATGGTTTAGTTGATTTGGATCACGTGATCACTTAGAAGATTAGAGGGATGTCTATCTAAGTGGGAGTTCCGAAGTAATTTGATTAACTGAACTTAAACTTATCATGAACTTAGTACCTGATAGTATCTTGCTTGTTTATGTTGATTGTAGATAGATGGCTCGTGCTATTGTTCCGTTGAATTTTAATGCGTTCCTTGAGAAAGCAAAGTTGAAAGATGATGGTAGCAATTACACGGACTGGGTCCGTAACCTGAAGATTATCCTCATTGCTGCACAGAAGAATTACGTCCTGGAAGCACCGCTGGGTGACAGGCCTGCTGCTGGAGCAACGCCAGATGTTATGAACGTCTGGCAGAGCAAAGCTGATGACTACTCGATAGTTCAGTGTGCCATGCTTTACGGCTTAGAATCGGGACTTCAACGACGTTTTGAACGTCACGGAGCATATGAGATGTTCCAGGAGTTGAAGTTAATATTTCAAGCAAATGCCCGAATTGAGAGATATGAAGTCTCCAATAAGTTCTATAGCTGCAAGATGGAGGAGAACAGTTCTGTCAGTGAGCATATACTCAAAATGTCTGGGTATAATAATCACTTGATTCAGATGGGAGTTAATCTTCCAGATGATTGCGTCATTGACAGAATTCTCCAATCACTGCCACCAAGCTACAAGAGCTTCGTGATGAACTATAATATGCAAGGGATGAACAAGACTATTCCCGAGCTCTTCGCAATGCTGAAAGCTGCGGAGGTAGAAATCAAGAGGGAGCATCAAGTGTTGATGGTTAGCAAAACCACTAGTTTCAAGAAAAAGGGCAAAGGGAAGAAGAAGGGAAACTTTAAGAACAGCAAGCAAGTTGCTGCTCAGGAGAACAAACCCAAGTCTGGACCTAAGCCTGAAACTGAGTGCTTCTACTGCAAGCATACTGGTCAGTGGAAGCGGAACTGCCCCAAGTATTTGGCGGATAAGAAGGATAGCAAAGTGAGCAAAGGTATATGTGATATACATGTTATTGATGTGTACCTTACTAGAGCTCGCAGTAGCACCTGGGTATTTGATACTGGTTCTGTTGCTAATATTTGCAACTCGAAGCAGGGACTACGGAATAAGCGGACGCTAGCAAAGGACGAGGTGACGATGCGCGTGGGAAATGTTTCCAAAGTCGATGTGATCGCGGTCGGCACGCTACCTCTACATCTACCTTCAAGATTAATATTAGACCTAAATAATTGTTATTTGGTGCCAGCGTTAAGCATGAACATTATATCTGGATCTTGTTTAATGCGAGACGGTTATTCATTTAAAACAGAGAATAATGGTTGTTCTATTTATATGAATAATATCTTTTATGGTCATGCACCTTTGAAGAGTGGTCTATTCTTGTTGAATCTCGAAGATAGTGATACACATATTCATAATGTAGAAGCCAAAAGATGCAAAGTTAATAATGATAGTGCAACTTATTTGTGGCACTGCCGTTTAGGTCATATCGGTATAAAACGCATGAAGAAACTCCATACTGATGGGCTTTTGGAACCACATGATTATGAATCACTTGGTACTTGCGAACCGTGCCTCATAGGCAAGATGACTAAAACACCGTTCTCCGGTACTATGGAGAGAGCAACAGATTTATTGGAAATCATACATACCGATGTATGTGGTCCGATGAATATTGAGGCTCGTGGCGGATATCGTTATTTTCTCACCTTCACAGATGATTTAAGCAGATATGGGTATATCTACTTAATGAAACATAAGTCTGAAACATTTGAAAAGTTCAAAGAATTTCAGAGTGAAGTTGAAAATCATCGTAACAAGAAAATAAAGTTTCTACGATCTGATCGTGGAGGAGAATATTTGAGTTACGAGTTTGGTGTACATTTGAAAAATTGTGGAATAGTTTCGCAGCTCACGCCACCCGGAACACCACAGCGTAACGGTGTGTCCGAACGTCGTAATCGTACTTTACTAGATATGGTGCGATCTATGATGTCTCTTACTGATTTACCGCTATCGTTTTGGGGTTATGCTTTAGAGACGGCCGCATTCACGTTAAACAGGGCACCATCAAAATCCGTTGAGACGACACCTTATGAACTATGGTTTGGCAAGAAACCAAAGTTGTCGTTTCTTAAAGTTTGGGGCTGCGATGCTTATGTGAAAAAGCTTCAACCTGATAAGCTCGAACCCAAATCGGAGAAGTGTGTCTTCATAGGATATCCAAAGGAAACTATTGGATACACCTTCTATCACAGATCCAAAGGCAAGACTTTTGTTGCTAAATTCGGAAACTTTCTAGAGAAGGAGTTTCTCTCGAAAGAAGTGAGTGGGAGGAAAGTAGAACTTGACGAGGTAACTGTACCTGCTCCCTTATTGGAAAATAGTACATCACAGAAAACTGTTTCTGCGACACCTATACCAATCAGTGAGGAAGCTAATGATGATGATCATGAAGCTTCAGAACAAGATACTACTGAACCACGTAGATCAACCAGAGTGAGATCCGCACCAGAGTGGTACGGTAATCCAGTTCTGGAAGTCATGATGCTAGATCATGATGAACCTACGAACTATGAAGAAGCGATGGTGAGCCCAGATTCCGCAAAGTGGCTTGAGGCCATGAAATCTGAGATGGGATCCATGTATGAAAACAAAGTATGGACTTTGGTTGACTTGCCCGATGATTGGCAAGCAATTGAGAATAAATGGATCTTCAAGAAGAAGACTGACGCTGACGGTAATATTACTGTCTATAAAGCTCGACTTGTCGCGAAAGGTTTTCGACAAGTTCAAGGAGTTGACTATGATGAGACCTTCTCACCCGTAGCGATGCTTAAGTCCGTCAGAATTATGTTAGCGATTGCCGCATTTTATGATTATGAAATATGGCAGATGGATGTCAAAACTGCATTTCTGAATGGATTTCTGGAAGAAGAATTGTATATGATACAACCAGAAGGTTTTGTCAATCCAAAGAGAGCTAACAAAGTGTGCAAACTCCAGCGATCCATTTATGGACTGGTGCAAGCATCTCGGAGTTGGAATAAACGCTTTGATAGTGTGATCAAAGCATTTGGCTTTATACAGACTTTTGGAGAAGCCTGTATTTACAAGAAAGTGAGTAGGAGCTCTGTAGCATTTCTAATATTATATGTGGATGACATATTGCTGATTGGAAATGATATAGAATTTCTGGATAGCATAAAGGGATACTTGAATAAAAGTTTTTCGATGAAAGACCTTGGGGAAGCTGCTTACATATTAGGCATAAAGATCTATAGAGATAGATCAAAACGCTTAATTGGACTTTCACAAAGCACATACCTTGACAAGATTTTGAAGAAATTCAAAATGGATCAAGCAAAGAAAGGGTTCTTGCCTGTGTTACAAGGTATGAAATTGAGTAAGACTCAATGCCCGACCACTGCAGAAGATAGAGAGAAAATGAAAGATGTTCCCTATGCTTCAGCCATAGGCTCTATCATGTATGCAATGCTGTGTACCAGACCTGATGTGTGCCTTGCTATAAGTTTAGCAGGGAGGTACCAAAGTAATCCAGGAATGGATCACTGGACAGCGGTCAAGAACATCCTGAAATACCTGAAAAGGACAAAGGATATGTTTCTCGTATATGGAGGTGACAAAGAGCTCAACGTAAGAGGTTACGTTGATGCAAGCTTTGACACTGATCCGGACGATTCTAAATCGCAAACCGGATACGTGTTTACTTTAAACGGTGGATCTGTCAGTTGGTGCAGTTCTAAACAAAGCGTTGTAGCGGGATCTACATGTGAAGCGGAGTACATAGCTGCTTCGGAAGCAGCGAACGAAGGAGTCTGGATGAAGGAGTTCATATCCGATCTAGGTGTCATACCTAGTGCATCGGGTCCAATGAAAATCTTCTGTGACAATACTGGTGCAATTGCCTTGGCAAAGGAATCCAGATTTCACAAAAGAACCAAACACATCAAGAGACGCTTCAACTCCATCCGGGATTTAGTCCAGGTGGGAGACATAGAGATTTGCAAGATACATACGGATCTGAATGTTGCAGACCCGTTGACTAAGCCTCTTCCACGAGCAAAACATGATCAGCACCAAGGCTCCATGGGTGTTAGAATCATTACAGTGTAATCTAGATTATTGACTCTAGTGCAAGTGGGAGACTGAAGGAAATATGCCCTAGAGGCAATAATAAAGTTATTATTTATTTCCTTATATCATGATAAATGTTTATTATTCATGCTAGAATTGTATTAACCGGAAACATAATACATGTGTGAATACATAGACCAACAGAGTGTCACTAGTATGCCTCTACTAGACTAGCTCGTTAATCAAAGATGGTTATGTTTCCTAACCATGAACAAAGAGTTGTTATTTGATTAACGAGGTCACATCATTAGTTGAATGATCTGATTGACATGACCCATTCCATTAGCTTAGCACCCGATCGTTTAGTATGTTGCTATTGCTTTCTTCATGACTTATACATGTTCCTATAACTATGAGATTATGCAACTCCCGTTTACCGGAGGAACACTTTGGGTACTACCAAACGTCACAACGTAACTGGGTGATTATAAAGGAGTACTACAGGTGTCTCCAATGGTAGATGTTGGGTTGGCGTATTTCGAGATTAGGGTTTGTCACTCCGATTGTCGGAGAGGTATCTCTGGGCCCTCTCGGTAATGCACATCACATAAGCCTTGCAAGCACTGCAACTAATATGTTAGTTGTGAGATGATGTATTACGGAACGAGTAAAGAGACTTGCCAGTAACGAGATTGAACTAGGTATTGGATACCGACGATCGAATCTCGGGCAAGTAACATACCGATGACAAAGGGAACAACGTATGTTGTTATGCGGTCTGACCGATAAAGATCTTCGTAGAATATGTAGGAGCCAATATGGGCATCCAGGTCCCGCTATTGGTTATTGACCGGAGACGTGTCTCGGTCATGTCTACATTGTTCTCGAACCGTAGGGTCCGCACGCTTAACGTTACGATGACAGTTATTATGAGTTTATGCATTTTGATGTACCGAAGGTTGTTCGGAGTCCCGGATGAGATCACGGACATGACGAGGAGTCTCGAAATGGTCCAGACGTAAAGATTGATATATTGGAAGCCTATGTTTGGACATAGGAAGTGTTCCGGGTGAAATCGGGATTTTACCGGAATACCGGGAGGGTTACCGGAACCCCCCGGGAGACTAATGGGCCTATTGGGCCTTAGTGGAAAAAGAGAAAAGGGACAAGCCCAAGCTGGCCGGCGCCCCCCCTTTCCCCAAGTCCTAGTAGGACTAGGAGAAGGGGCCGGCCCCCCCTCTTTCTCCTTTCTTCCCCGGGAGTCCTAATAGGATTAGGATTGGAGGGAGGAGTCCTACTCCCGGTGGGAGTAGGACTCCCCTGCGCCTCCCTCTCCCTGGCCGGCCGGCTCCCCCTCCTCCAACCTTTATATACGGGGGCAGGGGGCACCCCAAGACACACAAGTTGATCCTTGAGATCGTTCCTTAGCCGTGTGCGGTGCCCCCTGCCACCAAAATCCACCTCGATCATATCGTTACAGTGCTTAGGCGAAGTCCTGCGTCGGTAGTACATCAAGATCGTCATCACGCCGTCGTGCTGACGGAACTCTTCCTCGACGCTTTGCTGGATCGGAGCCCGAGGAATGTCATCGAGCTGAATGTGTGCTAAGAACTCGGAGGTGCCGGAGTAACGGTGCTTGGATCGGTCGGATCGGGAAGAAGACGTACGACTACTTCCTCTACGTTGTGTGATCGCTTCCGCAGTCGGTCTGCGTTGGTACGTAGACAACACTCTCCCCTCTCGTTGCTATGCATCACCATGATCTTGCGTGTGCGTAGGAAAATTTTCGAAATTACTGCGTTCCCCAACAAGTATGTCATCGAGGTATACTACGACGAAATTATCCAAGTACTCCATGAAAACCGATTTCATTAACCGGGAGAAGGTGGCTGGGGCATTGGTTAAACCGAAGGACATAATGGTGTACTCGTATTGGCCATAGTGAGTAACAAAGGCCGTTTTGGGAATGTCCCCGTTTCTGATTTTGATTTGATGGTAGCCCAACCTCAAATCCATCTTGGAAAAGACTGAGGATCCAACGAGCTGATCATACAGATCGTTGATCCTGGGAAGCGGATATTTTTTCTTGATGGTGACCAAATTTACAGGTCGGTAATCCACAACCATTCGATCCGTTCCATCCTTCTTCTTGACGAAGAGGACGGGGCAAGCCCAAGGAGAGGAACTAGGACGGATGAAACCCTTTTTCAAGGACTCATCGAGTTGGTTCTTAAGCTCGGCTAGTTCTAAGGGTGCCATCTTGTAGGGTCTTCTAGAAATTGGAACGGTTCCTGGAACAAGGTCTATCACAAACTCGACATCCCTGTCAGGTGCTACACCTGGCAGTTCTTCTGGAAAGACATCCGGAAAGTCTCGGACTACCGGAACATCCTCAAGGTCTGGAAGGGGGTTGGCATTTATGGAGTAAAGCTGGCGCTTGGCCACTCGAGTTAAGACATTGACTGTCTTGCCCGATGGGTGAGTAAGTTGAACGGTTCTACTGGCACAATCAATCTTAGCATAATGAGCTGACATCCAGTCAATACCCAAGATGATGTTTATGTCCGAGGATGCAAGGAAGACAAGTCTATCGACAAGAATTTTGTTCCCATGGCTTACTCTAGAAGTTTGCCATTTGGAACCCGGAGTTTGAATTACCATGGAAGTGGGAATGTCACAAAATGTCGTGTTATGCAATCGAGCATAGTTCTCGGATATGAATGAATGCGATGCTCCAGTATCGAAAAGAACAGATGCCGGATGGCAGTTAACAAGGAGCGTACCAAGTACGATGTTAGGATCCTCATGAGCCTCCTCGGCTGAAACATAGTTGACATGGCCACGTGTAGTAGTGACCGGCTTGGCGTAGAATGTCTTTCCCGCGGGCTTACCACGGCCAACGGACTTTCCAGTTTGATTGGGATTGTTGTTCTGGGGACACTCTCGACTATAGTGACCCGGCTCTCCACACTTGATGCACGTCACCACATTGGGGCGTGGAGCAGCATTAGCAGCAGGGCCACCATAGGGCTTGGGCAGTGCAAAATGCTGGTTGGGACGAGGTGCCCCAAAGGATGGCCTCAGGATGAACCTGGGTGGCAGTGCCGTGCTTGGGATCCACACCCGGCGCTTCTGAGCTCCAGAGCCGGATGAATTAGCCAAATCACGTGAGTGCTTGCGTGAAGCGTCATAATCAGTCTGGCCTGTCTCAGCACTGATGGCTTTATTGACCAACTTTTGAAAGGATGTGCACTTGTGCAGACGGAGATCGCGGTGAAGCTCAGGGCTAAGTCCCTTGCGGAACCTAGCCTGCTTCTTAGCGTCGGTAGACACATCTTCGGGAGCATAGCGTGCCAGATTCCCAAATTCATGACTATAAGCATCCACAGTCAGTCTTCCTTGGGTGAAATTGCAGAACTCCTCCCTCTTGCGATCCATGAGACCTTCCAGAATGTGATGCTCACGGAAAGCCTCACTGAATTCAGCCCAAGTAGTGATTTGGCCGACCGGGCGCATAGCTTCGAAGTTTTCCCACCAAAGGCTAGCAGGGCCTTTGAGGTGATAGGCAACATAAGTAACCTTGTCGGCTTCGATCGGCTACGTTGGCAGAACGTAGCTGGTGGGTGATGCTGCGAAGCCAGTCGTCCGTGTCGAGGAGCTCGACGGAATGGTTAAACTTTGGTGGGTACAACTTGATAAAGTCATTGATTGACACCAAGTCATTTCTCTGATGGCGTGGAGTGTTCTGCTCAATCCGCTCTAGCAGGCGGTTAGTCTCACGCTTGTTTCTTTCCGCCTCCAGCATCACTTCGGCCAGAGAAGGCGGGTGAGGCAGATTTTCACCCCTAGCTGCGTTGGCTTCCCCCTGCTCCGAGGCAGCAGGGTTGCTGCGGGTGTTGACCATCCTAGGGAAAAAACAAGACAACGGCTGAGATAAGGATGGCTCAAACTTAGCAAGGAAGTGCAGAATGTAATGGATAACACGGAATGCAGAGATGTTCATTTGTATGTCATGGTAATATAAGACTGCCATATATATACCAACGGTCATACACATCATACATAGTTTAGTACAAGCCCAGGCTACAGTACAACTATGATGAAGGACGTTACATCTCATCGGAGGCATTCCAAGCTCCTATACATTATTTGTCTACACCTCCGGAATTGATTACACACAAAGTCGTATTCCACAAGTCATGCAGGACAGTGAAGATACAACTATTACAATACTAGTGGTACTACTACTAACTCAGACAGCTCCGTAGTAGTCCTCATAGAAGTCACCTCCATAGCCTGGAAGTTCAACGTGATCATCCGGGAACAGACGGTCCTGAGGAGCCTGTGGACCATAGGGGCTAGGATGAGGTCTTGGACCAACAAACGGTGGCCTGCGGGGACCACGGGGTGGGGTGATGCCTCCCACATCACGCCAATCCACCATGTCTGGCAGAGCAGATCTCACAGGATACAGATCCCTTGTATCCATACATCCAGCTTGCACCGCAGGTGAAAACTGAGTAAATGTGGCCCAATGATCAGCACGGGTATTGAAAAGCTCCATTCTCAAGGCCCGATTCTCTCGGTCCTTATCTTCGAGCATCTCGACAGTGGTACGAGTTAATGAGTCCTCCTGAGTGGAGTCAGCATAGATAGCCTAAAGATACCCTTGCGCTCCCAGAAGTGAAGCTGGCATGTAATGGAAGTCGGTGTTCCGAAGCAGGCCAGTCCGGACTCGCATGATGGTCACCATGGAATAGGCAGCATCCTGCACAGCCATCTCAACAGTAACCCCGAGTCCATAGGAACAGTGAAGGGGCTCGGTAGATCCAGGATAAGAAGGAAATATCCTGACGGTTCAGAAATATTGGCTTTGATTAAAGTCGCGGAATTGCTCTTCGACGGTGTATTCGGGATACCAACGGTAACCCGTCTCGATCATTACCCGGACTAACATAGCAGTATGACCGGGCACGTCGAGGCACCGAGTCAGGCGAACCACTTGGTTTTGAACACGGTTAGCCATCTGAAAGCACAACCACAAAGCAAAGACATTAGAATTTCTAGGGAAAATTGGACAGCATAACAGCTGTAAATGCTCAAAAAAAGATTTGAGACATCCACAACAGTCTGCAATACCACTCAACAACATCATATCAAGGTTCTGATCCAATTAGCAACATACTAAAATAGTAGAAACTGAACTAGGCTTGTAACAACAATCTTATAAGCTACTACGGATTAGTAACACGTGAACCTGATAGAAGAAGAGAGCCTAGTCCTTAACCCACGTTGAATCAGAAGAGAATGACTCAGATCAGAGGGCATAAGGTAAAGGAGTAAAAGAGACTTACGTTCCCTCCCACAATCAATTCCCCTACATATAACTAAAGCATTTCTAGACTCGACATCGACCAGTTTGGCTCAACGAACCTACGGGCAGTCTGGCTCTGATGCCAATGCTGTCAGGACCCCGATTCCAAGCCACATCGATCTAGCCAGTAACACCTCATATCACTTTGCGGCCTCACGCATGCTATTCCACGGGTGTTGCCTTACCATGGCCCGGGACCGTTTGCGCCTTTTGGCTCACGTATATGATAGTGTCGCTAGCATCCATATGGCAGAGAACCCGGGCCGCCATGCCTAGTCGTGAACCCAAAGCGGCACAGTGTAACACCCCGGATGTAACTTACCCAATTTGTACTCCAACTCTTGCCGTTTCCGGCCTTAAGTTATTTTATTTTCTCGGGTTTGGGTCTTTGTCTCCGTGTGTTGTTATCGTTGTCATGCATCTCATATCATGTCATGATGTGCATTGCTTTTGCATACGTGTTCATCTCATGCATTCGAGCATTTTCCCCGTTGTCCGTTTTGCATTCCGGCGCTTCGTTCTCCTCCGGTGGTCATTTCGATTTTTCTTTCGTGTGTGGGGATTAAACATTTCCGGATTGGTCCGAGACTTGCCAAGTGGTCTTGGTTTACTATCGGTAGACCGCCTGTCAAGTTTCGTACCATTTGGACTTCGTTTGATACTCCAACGGTTAACCGAGGGACCATAAAGGCCTCGTGTGTATTGCAGCCCAACACCCTTCCAATTTGGCCCAAAACCCACCTAAACCTGCTCCATCATCTAGAGCGTTTGATCACGATCGCGTGGCCGAAAACCGCACCTCATTTGGACTCTCCTAGCTCCCTCTATGCCTATAAATAGATCCCCTCTCGAAAATCCCGGGTCTCCCCTCGTCCCTAACCCTAAATCCCAGATCCACCGCCGCCGGACATCATCCGTCCGGGCCGGACACGTCCGGACCGACCCCGCCGCTGCCACATGTCGCCTCCACATTCGCCCGCCGCCTCGCCCCACATCGCCAGCCCAGGAGGCCCAGGGAGGGCCCCCAAGGCCCGTTGCCTCCCGAGCAGCCCCGCGCCTGGTGTTCGTTGGTGCCGGCCGCCTCCACCGACGCGCCGCCGCGCGCCCCTCCCCGGCCCGGAGCCGACACCACCGCCGCCGCCTCGCCATCTCCGGCGCCTCCGCTCCGCCGCGACCCTCGCCTCCACGCCGAGCGCCGCCGTCCGCCGCCCCGGCCCCGGCCCCGAGCGCCGGCGACCGGATCCGCGCCGCCCCGACCTGTCTCCTCAAGCTCCGGCCACTACTCCTCCATCTCCGGCCATCCTCGAAAAGCATGCACGAGCTACATCTGGATCTGAGAACTTTGCCTCAGTTGACTTTTGTTCCTAACCCTAGTCCAAGTGCCCATGTTCATAGCATTGTATCTCCGCATCCGTAGCTCCGTGTTTGGCATATAGCATATCAAAATGTTTTCTCAGAGAGTACATCATTTCATTCCATTGCATTATTTTCATTTGAGTTCATCTTGATGCCCGAAATGCTGTTAGAAGAGGGCTACTTGAGATATTTGTCAGATCTGCTACTCCATTTAGACATTTGTCATTTTTGCCATGATTATTGTGTGCATGATATGCCCTGATGCTCTACATATGTTTTGTTAAGGGTTTTGTCATCTTTCCAGGGGTGCAACCCATGTATTTTTGTGATGTGTGTGGTGACTAGCACAAGCTTGCCAAGTGAGGAACTTGGTAACTCTGTTTTCAGGGACTTAGCATTTCCACTAAGTCCTTGACCTGTTTATCTCATGTTGTCATATGTTCATTTTGTTTCCTAGTGATCCGTGCCTCTTTTGAGGATGATCAGTAAGGATGTTTTATTAATCTTGTAGTGCTCTATCCATCCATGTCTTTGTTTGCAATTATGAAGCACCCTAGCTTGAGTCAATCGAGCTCTACTTTTGCTACTTCGTGAATTTGGGCAGATTGTCAACTTGTTTGCAATTTTGCCGATGATGTTGTAGATGATCCATGCATGCTATGCTATTGTTCTTGCCATTTCTAGCTTGCATTTTGTGTGTTATTGATAGGTGTATGCTTAGCTTTTCATGACATGTTCCGTAGTGAGTGCCTCGAGCTTGTTAACATGCCTACTTGAGATATGTTTCAGCACGTGCCAGTTTGCTATGTTCACATGCTTGCTAATATGTTTTCTGATCCCTTTTGGCTCAAGGTCACTAAGGGACTTTTGTTAAGCTTTTTGAGTAGCTCCATGCCGTGTTTTACTTTGTCATGTTCAGGTCCTGTAGCATGTAGTTTTGTTGCTCCAAAGAGTGCTACCTGATCTGAAATTTCAGACAAGTGTTAATTTCACTAAGTCTGAGATCTATTTACCATATGCATTTTTGCCATGCTTGTTTGAACCTGTTAATGGATGAATTGGCCGTAGCTCAGTGCTAGACTTTTGTTAAGCATCATGAATGCATCCCTGCCATGTATTTTGATGCCATGTTTGAGTGCTGTAGCATGTTCATCTCATTGCATTTAGATGACTACTTGCTGTAAATCGCACATCATGGTCATATTTGAATCGCTTGCCATTTCCAAACCGTAACTCCGATTCCGGCGTTCTTTATATCGTTTTCAAGCGATTTCATCTCATCTTTCCAGTGGCACACTTGGATTTCCAAGTTGAGGCCAGGTTATTGCATTTTCCTGTCTCATCTTGCATATGCATCTCGCATCGCATCCCGCATAGCATATCATCATTGCATCATATTGTTTGATCCTTGCACGTGCTTGATTGTGCCCTTGTTGCTTGTTTGTCTTTTTGGGTAGAGCCGGGAGATGAGTTCGCTAATGAGGAGCCCGTTGAGTTTGTTTTCGAGGATCCAGTCAACTCTGACAGCTTTGTAGGCAAGATGATCATACCCTCGAAATCACTACTATCTTTGCTATGCTAGTTTGCTCGCTCTTTTGCTATGCCAATGCTACGATGCCTACCATTTGCTTTCAAGCCTCTCAAATTGCCATGTCAAACCTCTAACCCACCATCTCCTAGCAAACCGTTGATTGGCTATGTTACCGCTTTGCTCAGCCCCTCTTATAGCGTTGCTAGTTGCAGGTGAAGATTGGAGGCCGTTCCTTGTTGGAACATTTATTTACTTGTTGGGATATCATTATATTGCCATGTTATCTTAATGCATCTATATACTTGGTAAAGGGTGGAAGTCTCGGCCTCTCGCCTAGTGTTTTGTTCCACTCTTTCCGCCCTAGTTTCCGTCATATCGGTGTTATGTTCCCGGATTTTGCGTTCCTCACGCGGTTGGGTTATAATGGGAACCCCTTGACAGTCCGTTTTGAATAAAACTCCTCCAGCAATGCCCAACCTTGGTTTTACCATTTGCCACCTAGCCCTTTTTTCCCTTGGGTTTCGCGGACTCAAGGGTCATCTTATTTTAAACGCCCCCTGGGCCAGTGCTCCTCTGAGTGTTGGTCCAACCTAGAGCACCGTGCGGGGCCGTCCCTTGGCAACTTGGGTTACGTTGGCTCTCCTACGCTTAGCTTATCTGGTGTGCCCTGAGAACGAGATATGTGCAGCTCCTATCGGGATTTGTCGGCACAGCGGGTGGTGTTGCTGGACTTGTTTTACCATTGTCGGAGTTGTCTTGAAGAACCGGGATACCGAGTCTGATCGGAACGTCTCGAGAGGAGGTCTATTCCTTCGTTGACCGTGAGAGCTTGTCATGGGCTAAGTTGGGACACCCCTCCAGGGATTTGAACTTTCGAAAGCCATGCCCGCGGTTATGGGCAGATGGGAATTTGTTAATGTACGGTTGTAGATAACATGAACTTTAACTTAATTAAAATCAATCAACAGTGTGAGTTACCGTGATGGCCTCTTCTCGGCGGAGTCCGGGAAGTGGACACGTTGTTGGAGTAATGTTTGCGCATCTTGTCCTCTAGTTTCTCGCTCATGCTTTGCCTCCTCTTCTCGCTCTCTTTTGCGAACAGGATAGCCACCATATATGCTAGTCGCTTGCTGCAGCTCCACATATATTTACCTTACCTTACCTATTAAGCTTAAATAGTCTTGATCGTGAGGGTGCGAGATTGATGAGTCCCTGTGGCTCACAGATTACTATTACACCAGATGCAGGTCCAGATGATTCCGCTCCAGGTGACGCGCTTGAGCTCAAGTGGGAGTTCGACGAGGACTCTCAGCGATACTATGTTTCCTTTCCTGATGATCAGTAGTGGTGCCCAGTTGGGGGTGATCGGGACCATGTCGCTTGTTGGGTTGTCTTTCATTTTGGCGCCGTAGTCGGGCCATGAGTGTTTGGATGATGTATGTTATTTATGTACTTGATTGACGTGGTTAGTGTAAGCCAACTATGTTATCCCTTTTATTATCTATATTACATGGGATGTTTGTGATGATTGCCTGACTTGCGACATATGCCTTCAATGCGATTATGTCTCTAAGTCGTGCCTCGACACGTGGGAGCTATAGTCGCATAGAGGGTGTTACAAGTTGGTAATCAGAGCCTTCCCCGACCTTAGGAGCCCCATTGCTTGATCGTTTTTAGCAGCCGAGTTGTGTCTAGAAAAATGTTTTGAGTCATTTAGGAATTATATATCGGAGAGTTTAGGAATTCTTTTTACTTCCCAGTCTCCTCATCGCTCTGGTAAGGCATCCTGATGTAGAGTTTTGACCTTTCTCTTCTCAAATTTCACTAAAAAAAATTAGGATCACGCTCGTATCTTGGAATCGTTCCGATGGTTTTATGATGAGAACATTGTCTTGGTGCCTCCTGTCAGGGGTTTTGTGGAAGTGTCCCGGGGAGTTGAGCTCTAAGGTGTTGTCGTCATAATTTTATCGTTGCAATTCTGGAATACCTGAGTTTAGGATGCCGACATCGAAAATCTCTTTTATGTAGTTCGTTGGTGAGATAACCTCGACGCCACCCAGTACTGTGGCAGGAGTTCGGGAGTATCGCCATAACTTGTATAACGGATGCTTTTCGAAGGTTGAGGTAGATGGTTTCCGAAGTTTTTCTCGGTTATGTGTTGAAGGATGGATACAGCTGGATGTAGGATTTGCTACATTTGGGTGAGATATTATGCTTCCTCTGTATCCCCAACACCTGATTGCATAACCGGGAAGGTTCGGGAGTTTCATAGGTGGGAATTCTTGTAGCTCTAGTTTCTTCTTCCACGGATATTGGTTTGAGATTGGAATTTCTTACCGATTATTCGTTCTTGATCCGTACCTTGTTGATTTATTTCTCTACCTTAATTCTATGTGGCTTCTCAATTTATGGATATGTGACCATTTCAAGAGTAATGCATTCGTTCATTTTGTTCGGATGTGAAGACTATTTGTTGCAATTTTCATTCCGTTGGATTCAGCTTCAATATTTATCTGTCTATGTGCTAACGGTGGTCAACCTCTTCAGGATGGCTCCCGCTAAGAGCACCAATCAGAATTAGAATCAAGACCCGCCACCACCTCCACCTCTTACGGAGGCATGGCAAGCTGTGATGGCCGCAAACAAAGCAAACACACAGTTGATCATGCAAATTCTCCAAGAGCGCAATCAAGGCAACCAAGGGAACCAAGGCAACAATCAGAATCACTTTGCTACACTCAACCAGTTCCTTGCTAATGGGCCAAAGACTTTCAGCAATTGTGTTGAGGCAACCGATGCTGATGATTGGCTCGTGGATCTGTGCAAGCATTTAGGGTGCAGTAACGTCGGGTCTGAGGATTTCGTCAAGTTCTCTTCCTTCCAACTCAAAGATCAAGCTGCAGAATGGTTCCAGCAGTACAAGGATTCCAGAGGTGGACGTGTGATCACTTGGGATGAATTCCATCAAGATTTCAAAGCTCACCATATCCCTCAGAGCGTGGTTGAAAGCAAGCGTGAGGAATTCCGCAACCTGAAGCAAGGCTCTTTTTCTGTCTATGACTACAACAAGTTGTTCCAGAAGCTCGCCCGCTTTGGCAAGCAGGACGTTCCTGATGGGAAGAGCATGATACACCAGTTCAGGGGTGGTCTCAGAGAAGAAATTTAGCTAGCTCTTGTTCTCTTTGAGCCCTTGAGGTACGAGTTCTACAACATGGCACTGAAGCAAGAGGCCGCTCAACTGTGGTGTGATGCTTCCAAGAAGCGAGTCCAAGATGCTACTCCTTCCTCTACTCAAGTGGCCAAGCAGCAGAAGTATTGGCTTCCCCCTCCTCCGTTCCGTCAGCCGTATCAGCAGAAGAGTAAAGGTGGCAGTGGTCCTTCCCACCCACCCAACCCTGGCTTTCAGAACAAGACTTCGTCTCAAGCTCCAAGATCGAGTGCTTCGTACCACCGTACGCTTTCAGAGGTCACGTGCAACAAGTGCCAACAGAAGGGTCACTATGCCAACAAGTGCTTCAACCAGAGGCGTCTTCCTCCTCCTCCTCCTGTGAGATCGGCAAGTACAGCTGTGGTCAAGCATAACCCAAGGCACGCCAAGGTCAACTTGCTGAATGCAGCTCAGGCAGAGGACTCATCAGATGTCATCATGGGTAACTTTCCAGTTAACTCTTTTCCCGCAAAAGTTCTTTTTGACACTGGTGCATCACATTGTTTCATGTCAAGATCATTTGCTTCCAAGCATGACTTCATTTCACAAATGTTGGGTAAACCTATGGGAGTGATTTCTCCGGCTAAGTCTATGAGGGCTACTTCAATAGTCCCGGATGTTTCTATCATGATGGGTGATTTCAAGTTTCTGGCTTCTCCAATGATCCTTGGTAACTCGGATATTGATCTTATTCTCGGGATGGATTGGCTTTCTAAGCACAAGGCTCAGCTTGATTGTGCAGCCAGGCAGATTCAATTGACTCATTAGTCTGAGGATGTAATTGTCTTTGCCACGAATGACGATACCATCCGTCTATTTTCTCTCAATGAGAAGGGTGAACTCGATGGCATCTCGCAAATTCCAGTCGTTTGCGAATATCAAGACATATTTCCAGAAGAGCTTCCAGGAATGCCTCCGCACCGGCCAGTTGAATTCGTCATTGATCTTGAGCCTGGCACGGAACCAGTGTGCAAGCATCCTTACAAGCTCGGACCTAAAGAGTTGAAGGAGTTGTAGAAGCAACTCGATATTCAAGAGAGAATGGGTCTCATCCGGCCTAGTTCTTCTCCGTGGGGTTGTGGTGTTCTTTTTGTGAATAAGAAGGATGGAACGGACCGACTTTGTGTTGATTACCGTCCATTGAACAAGAAGACCATCAAGAACAAATACCCACTTCCCAACATAAACGAGCTGTTCGAACAACTCAAAGATGCCCAAGTATTCTCCAAGCTTGATCTCCGTATGGGTTATCATCAGATTCGAATCCGTGAGCAAGATATTCCCAAGACGGCTTTTACGACAAGCTATGGTTCATATGAATACACTGTCATGTCTTTTGGCCTCGTCAACGCTCCTCCGACGTTCTCTCGCATGATGAACTTCATCTTCAACGCCTACACCCATGACTTCGTTTTGGTCTATCTCGACGACATTCTGGTTTTCTCGAAGAACAAGGAAGATCATGCCAAGCATTTGTGTTGGGTGCTCGATAAGCTCAGAGAACATCTGTTCTACGCCAAGTTCTCCAAGTGCGAATTTTGGCTCGATGAGGTTCTTTATCTTGGTCATATCATCTCTGCCAAGGGAATTGCCCTGAATCCTGAGAAGGTGTCTGTAATTGTGAATTGGGAACCTCCTCAGAATGTGAAGCAACTCCGTAGCTTCCTTGGTGCCGCAAGTTATTGCCGAAGATTCGTTGAAAACTTTTCTAAGATCGCGAAGCCTCTCTCAAATCTTCTCCAGAAGCACGTCAAGTACGTTTGGTCTCCGGAGTGTGACATTGCTTTCAACACTTTGAAAGGGAAATTGATCACTGCTCCAGTTCTGACTCCGCCTGATGAATCCAAACCGTACGAGGTCTTTTGTGATGCCTCTCTCCAAGGTCTTGGCACAGTGTTGATGCAAGAGAAGAAAGTTGTTACTTATACCTCTCGTCAATTGAAGCCTAATGAGAAGAACTACCCCACTCATGATCTTGAGTTGGCGGTAGTTATGCATGCTCTTTTGACTTGGAGACATCTTCTATTGGGAAGAAAAGTGGACATTTTCACTGATCACAAGAGTCTCAAGTACATCTTCACTCAGCCTAATCTCAACCTTAGGCAAACTCGATGGGTCGAAATGATTCAAGAGTATAATCCGAGTATCGAGTATACTCCAGGTAAGGCCAATGTGATTGCTGATGCATTGAGCAGGAAGGCTTATTGCAACAGTCTGATTCTTAAGCCTTATCAACCCGAGCTTTGTGAAGCTTTCCGCAAACTTAATCTGCAAGTTGTTCCTCAAGGTTTCCTCACCAACCTTCAAGTCTCTCCTATCTTGGAAGACCAGATTCGCCAAGCTCAGCTTCTTGATGCTATGGTGAAAAAGGTGAAGATTGGGATTGCCAAGAGTCAACCCAAGTACAAGTGCTACCGCCTTGATGACAAGGACACTCTCTTCTTCGGGGATCGTATTGTTGTGCCCAAAGGTGACCTCCATAAAGTGATCATGAACGTGTTGGGGAACGTAGTAATTTCAAAAAATTTCCTACGCACACGCAAGATCATGGTGATGCATAGCAACGAGGGGGAGAGTCTGATCTACGTACCCTTGTAGATCGCAACGGAAGCGTTGACGCAACGTAGAGGAAGTAGTCGTACGTCTTTTTCCCGATCCGACCGATCCAAGCACCGTTACTCCGGCACCTCCGAGTTCTTAGCACACGTTCAGCTCGATGACGATCCCCGGGCTCCGATCCAGCAAAGCTTCGGGGAGGAGTTCCGTCAGCACGACGGCGTGGTGACGATCTTGATGTACTACCGACGCAGGGCTTCGCTTAAGCACTACAACGATATGATCGAGGTGGAATTTGGTGGCAGGGGGCACCGCACACGGCTAAGGAACGATCTCAATGATCAACTTGTGTGTCATGGGGTGCCCCCTGCCTCCGTATATAAAGGAGCAAGGGGGAAGGGCCGGCCGGCCTAGGAGGAGGCGCGCCAAGGGGAGTCCTACTCCCACCGGGAGTAGGACTCCCTCCTTCCTTGTTGGAGTAGGAGAAGGGGAAAGAGGGGGAGAGGAATAAGGAAAAGGGGGCTGCGCCCCTTGTCCAATTCGGACCAGAGGGGGGGGGCAGGCCTCCTTCCTTTTGGCCTCTCTCCTCTATTCCCGTATGGCCCAATAAGGCCCATATACTCCCCGGCGAATTCCCGTAACTCTCCGGTACTCCGAAAAATACCCGAATCACTCGGAACCTTTCCGAAGTCCGAATATAGTCATCCAATATATCGATCTTTCCGTATCGACCATTTCGAGACTCCTCGTCATGTCCCTGATCTCATCCGGGACTCCGAACTCCTTCGGTACGTCAAAACTCATAAACTCATAATATAACTGTCATCGAAACCTTAAGCGTGCGGACCCTACGGTTCGAGAACAATGTAGACATGACCGAGACACGTCTCCGGTCAATAACCAATAGCGGGACCTGGATGCCCATATTGGCTCCTACATATTCTACGAAGATCTTTATCGGTCAGACCGCATAACAACATACGTTGTTCCCTTTGTCATCCGTATGTTACTTGCCCGAGATTCGATCGTCGGTATCCAATACCTAGTTCAATCTCGTTACCGGCAAGTCTCTTTACTCGTTCCGTAATACATCATCTCACAACTAACACATTAGTTGTAATGCTTGCAAGGCTTATGTGATGTGCATTACCGAGAGGGCCCAGAGATACCTCTCCGACAATCGGAGTGACAAATCCTAATCTCGAAATACGCCAACCCAACATGTACCTTTGGAGACACCTGTAGTACTCCTTTATAATCACCCAGTTACGTTGTGACGTTGGGTAGCACCCAAAGTGTTCCTCCGGCAAACAGGAGTTGCATAATCTCATAGTCATAGGAACATGTATAAGTCATGAAGAAAGCAATAGCAACATACTAAACGATCGGGTGCTAAGCTAATGGGTCATGTCAATCAGATCATTCAACTAATGATGTGACCTCGTTAATCAAATAACAACTCTTTTGTCCATGGTTAGGAAACATAACCATCTTTGATTAACGAGCTAGTCAAGTAGAGGCATACTAGTGACACTCTGTTTGTCTATGTATTCACACATGTATTATGTTTCCGGTTAATACAATTCTAGCATGAATAATAAACATTTATCATGATATAAGGAAATAAATAATAACTTTATTATTGCCTCTAGGGCATATTTCCTTCAGTCTCCCACTTGCACTAGAGTCAATAATCTAGTTCACATCGCCATGTGATTTAACAACAATAGTTCCCATCACCATGTGATTAACACTCATAGTTCACATCGTCATGTGACCAACACTCAAAGGGTTTACTAGAGTCAGTAATCTAGTTCACATATCTATGTGATTAACACCCAAAGAGTACTAAGGTGTGATCATGTTTTGCTTGTGAGATAATTTTAGTCAACGGGTCTGTCACATTCAGATCCGTAAGTATTTTGCAAGTTCTATGTCTAGAATGCTCTACACGGAGCTACTCTAGCTAATTGCTCCCACTTTCAATATGTATCCAGATTGAGACTTTAGATTCATCTGGATCAGTGTCAAAAACTTGCATCGACGTAACCCTTTACGACGAACCTTTTTGTCACGTCCATAATCGAGAAACATATCCTTATTTCACTAAGGATAATTCTGACCGTTGTCCAGTGATCTACTCCTAGATCACTATTGTACTCCCTTGCCAAATCAATGCAGGGTATACAATAGATCTGGTATACAGCATGACATACTTTATAGAACCTATGGCCAAGGCATAGGGAATGACTTTCATTCTCTTTCTATCTTCTGCCGTGGTCGGGCTTTGAGTCTTACTCAACTTCACACCTTGTAATACAGGCAAGAACTCTTTCTTTGACTGCTCAATTTTGAACTACTTCAAAATCTTGTCAAGGTATGTACTTATTGAAAAAACTTATCAAGCGTCTTGATCTATCTCTATAGATCTTGAAGCTCAATATGTAAGCAGCTTCACCGAAGTCTTTCTTTAAAAAACTCCTTTCAAACACTCCTTTATGCTTTACAGAACAATTCTACATTATTTCCGATCAACAATATGTCATTCACATATACTTATTAGAAATGCTGTAGTGCTCCCACTCACTTTCTCGTAAATACAGGCTTTACGGCAAGTCTGTATAAAACTATATGCTTTGATCAACTAATCAAAGCGTATATTCCAACTCCGAGATGCTTGTACCAGTCCATAGATGGATTGGTGGAGCTTGCATATTTTGTTAACACCTTTAGGATCGACAAAACCTTCTAGTTGCATCATATACAACTCTTCTTTAATAAATCCATTAAGGAATGCAGTTTTGTTTATCCATTTGCCAGATTTCATAAAATGTGGCAATTGCTAACATGATTCGAACAGACTTAAGCATAGATACGAGTGAGAAACTCTCATCGTAGTCAACACCTTGAACTTGTCGAAAACCTTTTGCGACAATTCTAGCTTTGTAGATAGTAACACTACTATCGGCGTCCGTCTTCCTCTTGAAGATCCATTTATTTTCTATGGCTTGCCGATCGTCGGGCAAATCCATCAAAGTCCATACTTTGTTCTCATACATGGATCATATCTCAGATTTCATGGCCTCAAACCATTTTGCGGAATCTGGGCTCATCATCGCTTCCTCATAGTTCACAAGTTCATCATGGTCTAGTAACATGACTTCCAGAACAGGATTACCATACCACTCTGGTGCGGATCTCACTCTGGTTTACCTACGAGATTCGGTAGTAACTTGATCTGAAGTTTCATGATCATCATCATTAGCTTCCTCACTAATTGGTGTAGGTGTCACAGAAACCGGTTTCTGTGATGTACTACTTTCCAATAAGGGAGGAGGTACAGTTACCTCATCAAGTTCTACTTTCCTCCCACTCACTTCTTTCGAGAGAAACTCCTTCTCTAGAAAGTTTCCGAATATAGCAACAAAAGTCTTGCCTTCGATCTTGTGATAGAAGGTGTATCCAATAGTTTCTTTTGGATATCCTATGAAGACACATTTCTCCGGTTTGGGTTCGAGCTTATCAGGTTGAAGCTTTTTCACATAAGCATCGCAGCCCCAAACTTTCAGAAACGACACCTTTGGTTTCTTGCCAAACCACAGTTTATAAGGCGTCGTCTCAACGGATTTTGATGGTGCCCTATTTAACGTGAATGCAGTTGTCCCTAATGCATAACCCCAAAACGATAGTGGTAAATCGGCAAGAGACATCATAGATTGCACCATATCTAATAAAGTATGGTTACGATGTTCGGACCCACCATCATCTTGTGGTGTTCCAGGCGGCGTGAGTAGTGAAACTATTTCACATTGTTTTTAACTGAAGACCAAACTCGTAACTCAAATATTTTACCTCTGCGATCATATCGTAGAAACTTTTATTTTCTTGTCACGATGATTTTCTTCTTCACTCTGAAATTCTTTGAACTGTTCAAATGTTTCAGACTTATGTTTCATCAAGTAGATATCCCCATATCTGCTCAAATCATCTCTGAAGGTCAGAAAATAATGATACTTGCTGCAAGCCTTAATATTCATCGGACCACATACATCAGTATGTATGATTTCCAACAAATCTGTTGCTTGCTTCATTGTTCCGGAGAACGGCGTTTTAGTCATCTTGCCCATAAGGCATGGTTCGCAAGCATCAACTGATTCATAATTAAGTGATTCCAAAAGCCCATCAGCATGGAGTTTCTTCATGCGCTTTACACCAATATGACCTAAACGGCAGTGCCACAAATAAGTTGCACTATCATTATTAACTTTGCATCTTTTGGTTTCAATATTATGATTATGTGTATTACTACGATCGAGATCCAATGAACTATTTTCATTGGGTGTGTAACCATATAAGGTTTTATTCATGTAAATAGAACAAAAATTTATTCTCTTACTTAAATGAATAACCGTATTACAATAAACATGATCAAATCATATTCATGCTCAACGCAAACACCAAATAACACTTATTTAGGTTCAACACTAATCCCGAAATTATAGGGAGTGTGCGATGATGATCATATCAATCTTGGAACCACTTCCAACACACATCATCACTTCACCCTTAACTAGTCTCTGTTTATTCTGCAACTCCCATTTCGAGTTACTAATCTTAGCAACTGAACTAGTATCAAATACTGTGGGTTTGCTATAAACACTAGTAAAGTACACATCAATAACATGTATATCAAATATACTTATGTTCACTTTGCCATCCTTCTTATCCGCCAATCACTTGGGGTAGTTCTGCTTCCAGTGACCAGTCCCTTTGCAGTAGAAGCACTTAGTGTCGTGGTTCTAAGTCTGACAGTGAGGTAGGGGGGTATGTATAAAGAGGCTAGGCCTTAGCTATTGGGAAGTTGTAAGCACGCAAGGTTTACGAGTTCAGGCCCTTCTCTAAGGAAGTAACAGCCCTACGTCTCGGTGCCCGGAGGCGGTCGATTGGATTATGCGTGAGTAAGATTGCAGGGGTGCGAACCCTTCATACTGAGGAGGGGGGTGGCTTATATAGAGTTCGCCAGCCCTCTCTTGCCCTCAGTAATGCAGGGTTTAAGGTATATTTAAGGTGGGCGTTACTGATAACGTCCCTAATAAAGCGTCATGATGATCATAAAGACTACTTAATAGCTGACCGTTTGCCTGGGAGCGATTTGAGATCTCCTGGTGGTCGAGTGGTTGGCTTGTTGGTCGAGTGACAGCTTCTTAGTCGAGTGCCTTGGCCCCGTCGAGTGGGATATCTTCAAGTTGTCTGAAAGGTGACTTCCTCTAAGGACGTCCTACGGTAGGGCTCTTAGGACGGGTCTGTGTCCCTACCGTAGGTATATGACTACATCATTAGCCCCCGAACGGATCGAGGCTGGAGTGGAAAAAGAGGTTAGGGACCTTTTCATCCGACCCCTCGGGTTATTATGGGTGCTTCATTCTGGGTCGACTGTCACGGATGACGTCATTAACCTTTTTCAGTCGACTTGATCCGTTCCAAGTCTTTCGTCAAATGGATTTCTTCACTTGCGAGGCATCGAGCGCTGGCGTGCGCGGGATTGCCGTTTCACCAAGTTGTTCTGCAGCTGGCGGAGATCGCGGGATTCGGATTTTTTGGGAAGCGCGTGGAACGGGGGCGGCCGCAGTAATCGGGAGCGACAGTGCGAAGGCTCCTCGATCCCCGCGCCGCCTTTTTCGCCACGTACAGCGCGCGCGCCTGCCAAGGGATTTGACTGGATAGCTCGGGCCTACCTGTCAGCCACTCGGGAGTGGCCCCTTATAAATAGTTGGCCCGGAGTCCTTCTTCAGTATGCGTGCTCATCTCTTCTGCTCCTCTCTCTGTCTCTCCGTCGTCTCCTCCGCTTCCTTCGCTCTCGCCCTGTCACCATAAAAACCAGCCCGAGACCTTGCCGGCGGCGATGGTGAAGAGCAAGACGACCGCCCTGGAGCGTGCGAAGAAGGCGGCGGCGGCCGGGAAGGGGAAGAAGTCTGTGCGTGGGGGCTCTTCTTCTCGGACGGCCCTGCCCAAGGGGTGGATCCAGGGCGACTGGATGCCCACGGTGCTTCGTCAGGAGGACCTCGACGATATGGTCGAGGGAGGAGTCATCCTCCACAAGGCGGCGCGTCTTCCGGGGAGAGAAATCGAGCCCCAGCCACGTGACGGTGAGCGCGTCCTCCTAGCGACTCACATTGATCGTGGTTTCTCCTTGCCGCCCCACCCTTTTTTCCGCAATTTCCTGAATTTCTTCGGGGCGCAGCTCCACCACTTCACTCCGAACTCCATAGTCTATCTCGCCGCTTTCATTTCTATGTGCGAGGCGTTTCTGGGGTGCCGCCCGCACTGGGGACTTTTCAAGCATATCTTCACCGTTCGCTCTCAGTCGGTGAAGAAGGCTAAGTCGAGTGACGAGAGGACGCAGGTGATCCAGTTGTGCGGAGGCTTGGCGATCCAGACAAGGGGGAAAAGTTGTTTTCCCTCCATCACTTTCCCGGAGTCAGTTCGAGGGTGGCAGGCGACTTGGTTCTACTGCCAGGATCAAGTGACCCCGGGGCAGTCGACCGGACTCCCACCCTTCACCCTCGACCGAGCTGAAAAGCCGGCTTCTCTGAAGGTGACGCCCGAAGAAAAGGCCCATGTCAAGATACTGGCGGGTCGAGTGGTCGAACTTGTCCGTGAGGGCGTGACGGGGATGGACCTGCTCGAAGTCTTCCACAGGAGGAGAATCCAACCCCTCCAGGCTCGGGATCACCCGATGTGGTTGTACTCCGGCCTTGAGGACTCCACTCGGGTCCACCCAGAGGAGGTCACCGACGAGATGCTGGAGGGGTGGCTGTCAAGCATTACAGGGAACAAAGACAACCCCCGAGGAGCCAGGAGGGTCGTTCCACTCGACAGCTCTTATGAGGTCGACCAGGTGTGTATTTGCATTTTCGACTGAAATCTTGCTTTCTGCACTGGTCTTCTTTTGAGTGAGTCGACTGACTTTCCATTCTGCCTGCTGTCTTTTAGGTGACCACTGAGATGTATTCGACGCCCAACGGGGCGCAGGGGTCGACTGAGGAAGGTGAGGGAAGCGGAGGCGAGAGCGGCGACGACCAGGGCGAGTGGGAGTCAGACGGCGAAGGAGAGGAAGGCGACGACATCTTCTCCAGCGAGGAGGAGGAGGAAGAAGCCGAACCTCCCCACCCAGAGAGACGATCCAAGCTCGTGCACGACCCGGCGCAGGGACGTGGTCAGGCGACTGCCTCTATCGGGCCATCGTCGAAACGCCCTCGGACCTCCTCTCCGACACCGACTGGGAAGGTTCCCAAGCAACCGCGCACGACGCAGTCCAAGCCGCCCAAGACTCTGCCGAAGATGAAGATAATTGTCCCTGTCATCTCTGGGTAACAAGCTTTGACTTCTTTCGTCGATTGGAGGACAGATCCTGAATCGACTCATTATGCTGAACTGGTTGATTCTTCGAAATTTGCAGTGCTGCTACCTCTGAGGTCTCAGCCAAGGACGACGACCAAGAGATGGGGGACGCTGCAACCTCCAACCTTGGTACGATCATCGACGTTTTGTTTTTGAGTTGACTTGGTCGTTTCTTGCAATTCTTGTCGATTGAAAGTTCTTCCTGCAGCTCCTCCTCAAGTTATCGACCTCCCGGATGATGATGACAATGAGCCGCTGAGGATAGGGAGGACCAGGAGGCCGCCGACTGACAAGTCTCCCCAGCCTGCTCTGGCGCCTGAGGCCGTGGCACGGGACGGCGGTGATGCCCCTCGGGCCTCTGTGTCC
The DNA here is from genome assembly GCA_034509565.1 of Triticum monococcum. Taxonomy (NCBI): domain Eukaryota; kingdom Viridiplantae; phylum Streptophyta; class Magnoliopsida; order Poales; family Poaceae; genus Triticum; species Triticum monococcum. The sequence continues at coordinate 21,070,986 of CM067842.1, read as the reverse complement.
TTCGCCAATCCCCTGTCGAGTGCGCAGCCTTCGGCGTCGGCTGCCGATCCGACTGCCAATCCTCCATCGAGTACGCAGCCCTCGGCGTCGACTGCCGATCCAACTTCACTCTTTGTCGCGTACTCTGCCCCTGAAGACGAAGTGGCCGCTGCGAAGGAGGCCATACGCCAGGCAGTGGTCATGATGGAGCAGGTGAAGAGGGCTCGGGAGGCCAGCCAGGCGGCTTACGACGCGAGTTCGGCGCTTCAGAGTAACGTCCAGGTCAGTTGATTTGATGTTTGTTTGTTTGAAGAGTCTTTCTCTCTCTTTCTCTTCCTTTTTTGAAGATCTTTGTTTCTGTATCTGTACACCCACTGGGTGTGTTTTCTCTTTGGTCGAACCAGTGGGGGCACGCTGAGTGCACCCACTGGGTGTAGTCCCCGAGACTACGGTGGACTGCTGGCAGTCGACTGTAGTCTGTATATTGTGGTTGTGAATCTGAACTTCTTCACTCGGTCTGCCCTGCCAGGTCGAGCGGTCCGTGGCCTGTCGACTGTATGCAGTCGTTTTTTTTTGGTCGAACCAGTGGGGGCACGCTGAGTGCACCCACTGGGTGTAGTCCCCGAGACTACGGTCGAATATTTTTTATTCGGCTGTGGTCTTAGAAACGTCACCATTGTTCCTTAGTTACTCGGGAGCAACTTATCTCAAATGTCTGTCGGCTGGTTTTTTCTTTTGCAGAGATCCTGTGAACTTGTCGCTCGTTATGCTGAATTGGAGAAGCAGAAGATTCAGCTGGACCTTGATTTAGAGCTGGCCAGGACGGAGTTGCAGAAGGTCAGGGAGGGCGCCACAGGTAAAGCAACTTTGTCGACTGGTTCTGTTTTCAGGCTCGGGCATTCCTTTGCTGTTTCTGATTCCGTCGCCGTTTCTTTGTAGGTGAATTGGAAAGAGCGTTGGCGGGGAAGGATCAGGACCTGGCTGTCGCCCGTAAGGCGGCTGACGACAAGATGGTTCTGGCCGAACAGAAGCTGGCTTCGGTCGGCCAGTTGGAGCAAGAGAACGTTAGGTTGCAGGCCGCTCTGACTGATGCCAACAAGCTGGCTGCCAGTTGGAAGAAGAAGCACCTCCTCTTGGGTGAGGAGATGGAAGGCGTCGCCCGTAGGAGGGACGACCTGGAGAGCTTCCTGAGGAGCCTCGCCAAGAGGCTGTACATCAAACTTGAAGGTGCTCCTCTAATTTTACTATTTTGTACTTTTTGTGTCGACTCAATCCTGTGGTCGTTGGCTTATCTTTAGGTCTTGTGTGCAGAATTCTGTTAGAACTTCGAAGAGGAGACCGGGTGGGTCGAAACGGGTCTTGACCCAATCAATTCCCGGGTGAAAGACGACACTGCCATGAACTTGCTCCGACTGGAATCTCGAATCGACGGCGCCGTGGATTACCTGGCTCGACTGAAGGTTGCCGTGTCGCGGATTGACTCGACGCTTTGGCCAGAATCTGCGCTCCAAAACGATCTTGAGTCTCTTATGGCTCGACTTGACAAAATTCCCGATCGAGTGCAGGAGTGGAAAAAGTCCTCTGCCCGGTGCGGCGCTGACGTGGCTCTATCCTTAGTCCGTGTTCATTGCAAGGAGGCGCGAGAAGAAAAACTGGCCGCCATCCAAGTCGCCAATACCAAGAGGCATAGCTTCCAGGACTTCATGGAGACCTTCATTGCTGCAGCTACTCGCATTGCGGACGGGATCGACTTGGATGAGTTCGTCGCTCCTGCCAGCCCTCCTCTTGAGGAGTGAGAAAACTTTTTATACCTTTCCTTAAATTAACCTCGGGATGCCGAGTGGATTTGTAGTCGTTCAAACTCTGCCGAGCTGAGGGCTCGAGTACTTTGATTCGGGGCCCGAGGCCTTTTGAGTTTTATCAGAACTTTATTTTGGCTGAATGTCTCCGTGGTCTGGAACTGTCGTGACAGGCTTGATGGCTGACCCCCACCCTGTCGTTGTACATTGTATTTGTGGTGAAGCTCTCGGGAGAAGGCGGCAGTCGACCCACACCCAACACCTAGTTGTTGTACATTGTATTTGTGGCGGAGCTCTCCACTCGGTAGGATTTTTCAAATTTAGGCGAGTGTCTGACCGCAGCTAAGTCTCTTTGTGGAGAACTTAGGCGAGTGCTGAACTGCAGCTAAGCCTCCGAGTGGGAGGATTGCTCTCCACTCGGTAGGACTTTTCAAACTTAGGCGAGTGTCTGACTGCCGCTAAGTCTCTTCGTGAAGAACTTAGGCGAGTGCTGAACTGCAGCGAAGCCCCCGAGTGGGCGGATTGCTCTCCACTCGGTAGGATTTTTCAAATTTAGGCGAGTGTCTGACCGCAGCTAAGTCTCTTCATGGAGAACTTAGGCGAGTGCTGAACTGCAGCTAAGCCTCCGAGTGGGAGGATCGCTCTCCACTCGGTAGGACTTTTCAAACTTAGGCGAGTGTCTGACTGCCGCTAAGTCTCTTCGTGAAGAACTTAGGCGAGTGCTGAACTGCAGCTAAGCCCCTGAGTGGGAGGATTGCTCTCCACTCGGTAGGATTTTTCAAATTTAGGCGAGTGTCTGACCGCAGCTAAGTCTCTTCGTGGAGAACTTAGGCGAGTGCTGAACTGCAGCTAAGCCTCCGAGTGGGAGGATCGCTCTCCACTCGGTAGGACTTTTCAAACTTAGGCGAGTGTCTGACTGCCGCTAAGTCTCTTCGTGAAGAACTTAGGCGAGTGCTGAACTGCAGCTAAGCCCCCGAGTGGGAGGATTGCTCTCCACTCGGTAGGATTTTTCAAACTTAGGCGAGTGTCTGACTGCAGCTAAGTCTCTTCGTGGAGAACTTAGGCGAGTGCTGAACTGCAGCTAAGCCCCCGAGTGGGAGGATTGCTCTCCACTCGGTAGGATTTTTCAAACTTAGGCGAGTGTCTGACTGCAGCTAAGTCTCTTCGTGGAGAACTTAGGCGAGTGCTGAACTGCAGCTAAGCCCCCGAGTGGGAGGATTGCTCTCCACTCGGTAGGATTTTTCAAACTTAGTCGAGTATCTGACTGCAGCTAAGTCTCTTCGTGGAGAACTTAGGCGAGTGCTGAACTGCAGCTAAGCCCCCGAGTGGGAGGATTGCGCTCCACTTGGTAGGATTTTTCAAACTTAGGCAAGTGTCTGACTGCAGCTAAGTCTCTTCGTGGAGAACTTAGGCAAGTGCTGAACTGCAGCTAAGCCCCCGAGTGGGAGGATTGCTCTCCACTCGGTAGGATTTTTCAAACTTAGGCGAGTATCTGACTGCAGCTAAGTCTCTTCGTGGAGAACTTAGGCGAGTGCTGAACTGCAGCTAAGCCCCCGAGTGGGAGGATTGCTCTCCACTCGGTAGGATTTTTCAAACTTAGGCGAACCGGATTCGCAGTTAAGTCACCCACTAGGGGATTTCGGATACATACAATAGTGACAACAATTATTGGAACGCTCTTATTTCTGATAAAAATGAACCTTAGGAGTTTTTCTTATTACATCTGGTTTAAGAGCGGACTTAAGTGTAAAAGGGGCGGAGAAGCTCCGCGTTCCAAGCTCGAGGTTCGTCGATTTGTCGATCAACATTGTAAAGATGGTATGCTCCATTGTGGAGGACTCTGGTGATGATGAAGGGGCCTTCCCAAGTGGGAGCGAGCTTGTGAGGTTTCTGTTGATCCACTCGGAGGACCAAATCTCCTTCTTGAAAGGCTCGACTCTTCACATTCCGGGCGTGGAATCGACGCAAGTCCAGCTGGTAAATGGTCGATCTGATCATTGCCATCTCCCTTTCTTCCTCCAAGAGGTCGACTGCGTCTTGCCAGGCCTGCTCTGCTTCATCTTCGGTGTAAAGTTCAACTCGAGGCGCATTGTGAAGGAGATCGCTTGGCAGGACAGCTTCGGCTCCATAAACCAGAAAGAACGGGGTCCTTCCAGTCGACCGGTTAGGGGTAGTCCTTAATCCCCACAGCACTGACGGAAGCTCGTCGACCCAAGCGCCTGCCGCGTGCTTGAGATCGCGCATCAGCCGAGGTTTTAGCCCTTTGAGAATCAGACCATTTGCTCTCTCAGCCTGTCCATTCGACTGGGGATGAGCGACTGAGGCGTAGTCGACTCGTGTGCCTTGAGAAGCGCAAAATGCCCTGAAATCGTCCGAATCAAAGTTTGACCCGTTATCAGTGATGATGCTGTGTGGGACTCCATATCTGAATGTCAACCCTCTGATGAAACTGATAGCGGTGCTAGAGTCAAGGCTCTTTATGGGCTTAGCTTCGATCCATTTGGTAAACTTGTCGACTGCCACAAGCACGTGAGTGAACCCACTCCTGCCCGTTCTCAAGGGGCCAACCATGTCCAATCCCCAGACGGCAAAGGGCCAGACGAGCGGAATGGTTTTCAGGGCTGACGCGGGCTTGTGTGACATGTTGGAGTAGAACTGGCAGCCCTCGCACCTGTCGACTATCTCTTTCGCCATCTCATTTGCCCTTGGCCAATAAAATCCAGATCGGTATGCTTTAGCCACAATGGTCCGAGAGGACGCATGGTGACCGCAGGTTCCCGAGTGGATATCGTTGAGGATTATTTGACCTTCTTCTGGCGTTATGCATCTCTGGCCGACTCCGGTCGCACTTTCTCTGTACAGCTGTCCCCTTATGACTATGAAGGCCTTAGATCGGCGGACGATCTGTCGAGCCTCCTCTTCGTCCTCCGGGAGTTCTTTCCTTAGGATATATGCAATGTATGGTATCGTCCAGTCGGGGGTGACTGCCAAGACTTCCATGATCAGGTCAACTACTGCACGCACTTCAACTTCAGTCGGGTCCGCGACACTTTTCGGCTGCGGGGCTTCTTCTGTGAAAGGATCTTCTTGTACTGACGGCGAGTGAATGTGTTCCAAGAACACGTTGCTTGGAATGGCTTCTCTCTTGGAGCCTATCTTTGCCAAGTCGTCGGCTGCCTGGTTTTTCAGTCGAGGGATGTGGTGGAGTTCCAACCCCTCGAACTTCTTCTCTAGCTTCCGTACTGCATTGCAGTATCCAGTCATTGCCGGACTCCTGACATCCCATTCCTTCATCACTTGATTAACCACCAGATCTGAGTCGCCATAGACCATGAGGCGACGGACGCCGAGTGAAATGGCCATGCGCAACCCATACAAAAGTGCTTCATATTCTGCTTCATTATTGGAGGAATCGAAGTGAATCTGGAGAACGTATCTGAGCTTGTCTCCTCGGGGGGAGACCAGAACTACCCCCGCGCCCGCACCATTCAGCATCTTAGACCCATCGAAGAACATAGTCCAGTGTTTCGAGTGAACTTGAGTCGGAAGTTGCTGTTCAATCCACTCGGCGATAAAATCCGCGATCGCTTGAGACTTGATGGCTTTCTTTGCTTCAAACTTGATGTCTAAAGGAAGGAGTTCAATTGCCCACTTGGCCACTCGACCAGTTGCATCTCTGTTATGCATGATCTTCGATAATGGAGCGTCGCTGACGACTGTAATGGAGTGGTCAGAGAAATAGTGTGCAACTTTCTTCGTGGTCATGTAAATCCCATATACAAGCTTCTGGTAGTGGGGGTATCTTTGTTTTGAAGGGGTCAAAACTTCAGACACATAATAAACAGGGCGTTGAACTTTGAAGGCCTTCCCTTCCTCTTCTCTCTCGACCGTAAGTACTGTACTGACAACTTGTCCCGTGGCTGCAATATAAAGCAGCAGAGGCTCTTTGCTGATTGGAGCAGCTAGCACCGGCTGGGTGGAGAGCAGAGCTTTGAGCTCCGCAAACGCTGCATCAGCTTCTGGAGTCCATTCGAACTTGTCAGACTTTTTCATCAGTCGGTAAAGAGGCAACGCTTTTTCACCGAGTCGAGAGATGAATTGACTTAAGGCGGCCAAGAAGCCTGTAAGTTTTTGGACATCATGCACACGTACAGGACGCTTCATCCGGAGTATGGTTCCAATTTTTTCAGGATTGGCGTCGATTCCCCGTTCGGAAACGAGAAAACCGAGTAGCCTGCCACCTGGAACTCCGAAAGTGCATTTTGACGGATTGAGCTTGATATCGTACCTCCTGAGGTTGGCGAAGGTTTCAGTAAGGTCAGCCCGTAGGTCGGAACCTTTCCGAGACTTGACTACGATATCGTCCATGTACGCCTCCACATTCCGACCGATTTGAGTGAGTAAACACTTCTGGATCATTCTCATGAATGTGGCTCTGGCGTTCTTGAGGCCGAACGGCATGGTGACGTAACAGAAGCATCCGAATGGAGTGATGAAAGCTGTTTTGATTTCGTCGGGTCCATACAGACGGATCTGATGGTACCCGGAATAGGCATCTAGAAAAGACAATCTCTCACATCCCGTAGTTGAGTCGACAATTTGGTCAATGCGAGGAAGAGGAAAATGATCTTTCGGGCAGGCCTGATTGATATGCTTGAAATCAATGCACATGCGGAGTGACTTGTCCTTCTTGGGGACCATGACAACATTGGCGAGCCACTCGGAGTGGTAGATCTCTTGAATGAACTCAGCTGCTAAGAGCCGAGCCACCTCTTCGCCGATAGCTTGTTTTTTCTGGACGGCGGACCGTCGCAGATGTTCCTTCACGGGTTTGAACTTTGAGTCGACTCGTAGGCGGTGCTCAGCCAGCCCCCTGGGAACTCCGGGCATGTCAGAGGGTTTCCATGCGAAGATGTCCCAGTTCTCACGGAGGAGCTGGATGAGCGCTTCTTCCTATTTGGAGTCGAGCGTCGTTGAGACGTGAGTCGGAGCTGCGTCGGGGTCGGTCGGGTGAATGTGGACCGTCTTCGTTTCGCCGGCCGACGGAAAAGTTGATTCGGAGGCAGGCTTCTTAGCCCACAGCAATTCACTCGGGTCGGCAGTCTTCTGGTACTCTTTCAGCTCGACTACTGCCATCTGAGCATCGGCGGTCTTCGATCCCTTCTGGAAACATTCTTCTGCCTTCTTCCGGTTGCCTGTAACAGTGATCACACCTTTGGGACCAGGCATCTTTAATTTAAGATACACGTAGCATGGTCGAGCCATGAAGCGTGCATAAGCCGGTCTGCCCAAGATGGCGTGATAAGCACTCTGGAAGTCCACAACTTCAAACATTAACTTTTCTTTGCGGTAATTCTTTGAATCACCGAAAACCACATCAAGAGCAATTTGGCCGAGTGACTCGGCTTTCTTCCCAGGAATGACTCCGTGGAAGCTCATGTTACTGGCGCTGAGTCTGGACATCGGAATGCCCATTCCTTTCAAGGTTTCCGCGTACAGTATGTTCAGGCCACTACCACCGTCCATTAGGACTTTGGTCAGTCGAGTGCCTTCGACAACTGGGTCGACCACCAAAGCTTGCCTCCCAGGGGTGGCAATGTGTGTTGGATGATCGGATTGGTCGAACGTGATGGTCGTCTGGGACCACTTTAGGTAACTGGGAGTTGCAGGGGCAACCATGTTCACCTCCCGGTTAATGATTTTTAGTCGACTTTTGCTTTCGACATCGGCAAAAATCATCAGGGTGGAATTGACCTGGGGGTATCCATCGTCACTATCATCCCTGTCCTCAACTCTGTCCGGCTCTTTCTCTTTATCCTTGGGCTGCTTGCCCTGAAACTGTTGGATCAGGAGCCGGCATTGTCGAGTGGTATGTTTGGGGTAAATAAAATTACCCTCTTCGTCTTTCTTGGTGTGGATGTGACATGGCAAATCCAAAACATCATTCCCATCCTGATCCTTGACTTTCTTGGGCTTCCAAGTGTTCTTGGGTTTCCCTGAGCCACAGCTAGGGCCTCCCCGGGAGCGGCTGGCTCGGCCTTCCGCTTTTGCTTCCGACTGGAGTTTCCTCCGGTTTCTTGGGCGACTGATTTAAGTTTGCCGCTTCGGAGTCGGTCTTCGTCTTCTCCATTAGCGTACTTGGTGGCAATCTTCATCATCCGATTAAGGGACATCTCTCCGGTCCGGCCAAATTTCAGATTCAACTCCCTGTACTTGACCCCTTCCTTGAAAGCGCAGACTGCTTGATGGTCAGGCACGTTTTCGACCGAGTGGTGCAGTGTGATCCACCTTTGGATGTATTCCCTCAGTGTTTCATTCGGCTTCTGTACGCAAGACTGCAGCTCTGTAAGGCCTGCAGGGCGCTTGCATGTCCCTTCGAAGGTTGTAACAAACACTCGGGAGAGATCCTCCCAAGTGTAAATGCTGCTGGGCGCCAGCTGATTCAGCCACGCCCTAGCTGAGCCTTCCAACATGAGGGGTAAATGCTTCATGGCCACCTCGTCGTTGCCGCCACCGATCTGCACAGCCACTCGGTAATCTTCGAGCCACGTGTCAGGCTTGGACTCGCCGGTGAACTTGCTGATTCCAGTCGCCAGCCGGAAGTTGGGTGGGATCACTGCGGCTCTGATGGCTCGACTGAAACACTCAGGCCCCGAGGCGTGTGCCCTGCTGTCGCTAGGCGTATCTCTGTTGTGGCCCTCACGATGAGCCCTGTTCCTGTCCACCAGACCTTGAACGAGGATGGATCTCGCGTCAAAGCCTGGGTCTCTGGGGTCGACTGGGACCCTCTGCCCAGTGTGATGAGGGCGCCTGTCGTCTCGATGTCGAGGTGCATATGATCCACTCCGTAGAGGAGGGGACGGCACCCGACGCCCATCATCACGGTTGAGTCGGTGATCATATTGCTCGTTCCCCCTATACCGATCGTGCCGGTCTCCACGCCCCTCACGCCTCGGGGGCGATCTCGGGCTGTGAGCCGACTGGACGGTCTCCGTTGCGACGGATCGACTGTGGATCCTGTCCCGCGACTGAGAGATGGCGGAATTCTGATTCCCCACTGCTCGGAGCAATGCTCTGATCTGCAGCAATCCTCTTCCGGCCTCCGACTGGGAGGGCTGGATCGACTCCGCTATGTGGGCCGCGGTAGCCAGGTTCTGAACCGGAGTTCGGTACACCTATGGTGATGGGAAGAGCTGCCGTCGACTGGGTTCGGGTGCCGGTTGGCGTTGACTGGACTCGGGAGCCCGCTGACGCGCCTGCTCGTCGAGAGCTCGCTGTAGGTTTTCTAGTCGAGTGCGCTCGGCTAGATTAGCCAAGCGCGCATCCTCCAAGGCCCGGGCCTCGGGGGTTTCTCCAACAATAGGTGTGTAGAGCGCGTCCATGTTCCGGCGACGAAGCTCCTCCCGCTGCAACGACGTCAGAGGTTCGGGGAGGTATTCGTCGTGAGGGCGCGACGGATCGCCCCTATCGGCACCATCGTCAGTACGAGGGAATCCGGGGGGACTGCGCGTCCCCTCGACCGCCAGGACCTCTGCCAGGGGGTCGCTGCTGTCGCACTCGGAAGCGGACTCCATGGAGCCAGTCGACAGATCGAACAGGCCGCAGAGGGATTTGTTAGGCTCGATTGCAGCGACCTGCTGGGTCGCCGACTGGCGGGCCAGGGCGCGCTTCATCCACCGCTGGAGCCTCGACCGACCCGAGCGCTTGCGCTGGCGGGAGACAGGAGGGGGAGATGGCACGGGAGTCGACCGATATGGGGTCGAGGGCTGCCTCAGGAGGACGCCACGGAGGGGGGTGGCTTATATAGAGTTCGCCAGCCCTCTCTTGCCCTCAGTAATGTAGGGTTTAAGGTATATTTAAGGTGGGCGTTACTGATAACGTCCCTAATAAAGCGTCATGATGATCATAAAGACTACTTAATAGCTGACCGTTTGCCTGGGAGCGATTTGAGATCTCCTGGTGGTCGAGTGGTTGGCTTGTTGGTCGAGTGACAGCTTCTTAGTCGAGTGCCTTGGCCCCGTCGAGTGGGATATCTTCAAGTTGTCTGAAAAGGTGACTTCCTCTAAGGACGTCGTACGGTAGGGCTCTTAGGACGGGTCCGTGTCCCTACCGTAGGTATATGACTACATCACTTAGTCTCAGGCTTAGGACCAGACTTGGGCTTCTTCACTTGAGCGGCAACTCGCTTGCCGTTCTTCTTGAAGTTCCCCTTCTTCCCTCTGCCCTTTTCTTGAAACTAGTGGTCTTGTCTACCATCAACACTTGATGTTTTTCTTGATTTCTACCTCTGTCAATTTCCGCATTACGAAGAGCTTGGGAGTCGTTTCCGTTATCCCTTGCATATCATAGTTCATCACGAAGTTCTACTAACTTGGTGATGGTGACTAGAGAATTCTGTCAATCACTATATTATCTGGAAGATTAACTCCCACTTGATTCAAGTGATTGTAGTACTCAGACAATCTGGGCACATGCTCACTAGTTGAGCGATTCTCCTCCATCTTTTAGCTATAGATCTTGTTGGAGACTTCATATCTCTCAACTCGGGTATTTGCTTGAAATATTAACTTCAACTCCTGGAACATCTCATATGCTCCATGACGTTCAAAACGTCTTTGAAGTCCCGATTCTAAGCCATTAAGCATGGTGCACTAAACTATCAAGTAGTCATCATATTGAGCTAGCCAAACGTTCATAACGTCTGCATCTGCTCCTGCAATAGGTCTTTCACCTAGCGGTGTATCAAGGACATAATTCTTCTGTGCAGCAATGAGGATAAACCTCTGATCACGGATCCAATCCGCATCTTTGCTACTAACATCTTTCAACACAATTTTCTCTAGGAACATATCAAAATAAACACAGGGAAGCAACAACGCGAGCTATTGATCTACAACATAATTTGCAAAATACTACCAGGACTAAGGTCATGATAAATTTAAGTTCAATTTAATCATATTACTTAAGAACTCCCACTTAGATAGACATCCCTCTAATCCTCTAAGTGATCACGTGATCCAAATCAACTAAACCATGTCCGATCATCACGTGAGATGGAGTAGTTTCATTGGTGAACATCACTATGTTGATCATATCTACTATATGATTCACGCTCGAACTTTCGGTCTCCATGTTCCGAGGCCATATCTGTATATGCTTGGCTCGTCAAGTATAACCTGAGTATTCCGCGTGTGCAACTGTTTTGCACCCGTTGTATTTGAACGTAGAACCTATCACACCCGATCATCACGTGGTGTCTCAGCACGAAGAACTTTCGCAATGGTGCATACTCAGGGAGAACACTTCTTGATAATTTAGTGAGAGATCATCTTATAATGCTACCGTCAATCAAAGCAAGATAAGATGCATAAAAGGATAAACATCACATGCAATCAATATAAGTGATATGATATGGCCATCATCATCTTGTGCTTGTGATCTCCATCTCCAAAGCACCGTCATGATCACCATCATCACCGGCACGACACCTTGATCTCCATCGTAGCATCGTTGTCGTCTCGCCAATCTTATGCTTCCACGACTATCACTACCGCTTAGTAATAAAGTAAAGCATTACATCGTGATTGCATTGCATACAATAAAGCGACAATCATATGGCTCCTGCCAGTTGCCGATAACTTGGTTACAAAACATGATCATCTCATACAATAAAATTTAGCATCATGCCTTAACCATATCACATCACAACATGCCCTGCAAAAACAAGTTAGACGTCCTCTACTTTGTTGTTGCAAGTTTTACGTGGCTGCTACGGGCTTTAAGTAAGAACCAATCTCACCTACGCATCAAAACCACAACGATAGTTTGTCAAATAGACTCCGTTTTAACCTTCTCAAGGACCGGGCGTAGCCACACTCGGTTCAACTAAAGTTGGAGAGACAGTCGCCCGCAAGCCATCTATGTGCAAAGCACGTCGAGGGAACCGGTCTCGCGTAAGCGTACGCGTAAGGTTGGTCCAGGTCGTCTCGTCCAACAATACCGCCGAACCAAAGTATGACATGCTGTTAGGCAGTATGACTTATATCGTCCACAACTCACTTGTGTTCTACTCGTGCACATAACATCAAACCATAAAACCTAGGCTCGGATGCCACTGTTGGGGAACGTAGTAATTTCAAAAAAATTCCTACGAGGGGGAGAGTCTGATCTACGTACCCTTGTAGATCGCAACGAAAGCGTTGACGCAACGTAGAGGAAGTAGTCGTACGTCTTCTTCCCGATCCGACCGATCCAAGCACCGTTACTCCGGCACCTCCGAGTTCTTAGCACACGTTCAGCTCGATGACGATCCCCGGGCTCCGATCCAGCAAAGCTTCGGGGAGGAGTTCCGTCAGCACGACGGCGTGGTGACGATCTTGATGTACTACCGACGCAGGGCTTCACTTAAGCACTACAACGATATGATCGAGGTGGAATTTGGTGGCAGGGGGCACCGCACACGGCTAAGGAACGATCTCAATGATCAACTTGTGTGTCATGGGGTGCCCCCTGCCTCTGTATATAAAGGAGCAAGGGGGAGGGGCCGGCCGGCCTAGGAGGAGGCGCGCCAAGGGGAGTCCTACTCCCACCGGGAGTAGGACTCCCTTCTTCCTTGTTCGAGTAGGAGAAGGGGAAAGAGGGGGAGAGGAATAAGGAAAAGGGGGCTGCGCCCCTTGTCCAATTCGTACCAGAGGGGGGGCGCAGGCCTCCTTCCTTTTGGCCTCTCTCCTCTATTCCCGTCTGGCCCAATAAGGCCCATATACTCCCCGGCGAATTCCCGTAACTCTCCGGTACTCCGAAAAATACCCGAATCACTCGGAACCTTTCCGAAGTCCGAATATAGTCGTCCAATATATCGATCTTTACGTCTCGACCATTTCGAGACTCCTCGTCATGTCCCCGATCTCATCCGGGACTCCAAACTCCTTCGGTACATCAAAACTCATAAACTCATAATATAACTGTCATCGAAACCTTAAGCGTGCGGACCCTACGGTTCGAGAACAATGTAGACATGACCGAGACACGTATCCGGTCAATAACCAATAGCGGGACCTGGATGCCCATATTGGCTCCTACATATTCTACGAAGATCTTTATCGGTCAGACCGCATAACAACATACGTTGTTCCCTTTGTCATCGGTATGTTACTTGCCCGAGATTCGATCGTCGGTATCCAATACCTAGTTCAATTTCATTACCGGCAAGTCTCTTTACTCGTTCCGTAATACATCATCTCACAACTAACACATTAGTTGTAATGCTTGCAAGGCTTATGTGATGTGCATTACCGAGAGGGCCCAGAGATACCTCTCCGACAATCGGAGTGACAAATCCTAATCTCGAAATATGCCAACCCAACATGTACCTTTGGAGACACCTATAGTACTCCTTTATAATCACCCAGTTATATTGTGACGTTTGGTAGCACCCAAAGTGTTCCTCCGGCAAACGGGAGTTGCATAATCTCATAGTCATAGGAACATGTATAAGTCATGAAGAAAGCAATAGCAACATACTAAACGATCGGGTGCTAAGCTAATGGGTCATGTCAATCAGATCATTCAACTAATGATGTGACCTCGTTAATCAAATAACAACTCTTTTGTCCATGGTTAGGAAACATAACCATCTTTGATTAACGAGCTAGTCAAGTAGAGGCATACTAGTGACACTCTGTTTGTCTATGTATTCACACATGTATTATGTTTCCGGTTAATACAATTCTAGCATCAATAATAAACATTTATCATGATATAAGGAAATAAATAATAACTTTATTATTGCCTCTAGGGCATATTTCCTTCAGAACGAGGCTCACAGTTCTCGCCTCTCCATCCACCCTGGGAGCACGAAGATGCATCAGGACCTCAAGCAGGCTTATTGGTGGACTTGAATGAAGCGAGAGATTGCTCAATTCGTGAATGAATGTGATGTCTGTAGAAGAGTGAAGGCAGAACACCAAAGGCCAGCTAGTCTCCTCCAACCTCTTGCCATTCCAGAATGGAAGTTTGACCACATTGAGATGGACTTCGTGACTGGGTTTCCAAAGTCCAAGCGTGGCAATGATGCTATATTCGTTGTCATCGATAAACTCACTAAAGTGGCTCACTTTCTGCCTATCAAAGAGTCGATCACTGTAGCTCAATTGGCGGAACTCTATACCTCTCGAATTGTCTCTCTGCACGGTATTCCAAAGTGATCTCTTCAGACTGTGGCAGCATCTTTACCTCCAAGTTTTGGGATTCCTTCCAGAAGGCCATGGGCACCAACATCCGCTTCAGCACAGCTTTCCATCCTCAAACTAGTGGTCAATTCGAGCGTGTCAACCAGATTCTTGAAGATATGCTCAAGGCTTGTGTGATCTCCTTCGGCATGTCGTGGGAGGATTGTCTTCCTTATGCTGAATTCTCCTACAACAACAGTTTTCAAGCAAGTTTGGGCAAGGCCCCATTTGAAATTCTGTATGGCAGGAAGTGCCGTACCCCTCTCAACTGGTCTGAAGCCGGTGAACGTCAGCTTTTGGGTAATGACTTAATCACAGAGGCAGAGGAAATGTGCAAAGTCATTCGAGATAACCTCAAAGCAGCCCAATCCCGCCAGAAGAGCTACTATGATAGTAAGCATCGTGATTTGGCTTTCAAGATCGGAGGTCATGTTTACCTCCGCGTCTCTCCTATGAAAGGTACTCGTCGCTTCGGTATCAAAGGGAAGCTTGCCCCGAGATACGTGGGACCTTTCAAGATTGTCAGCAAGAGAGGCGATCTCGCCTATCAACTCGAGCTTCCTTCAAACTTTGCAAATGTTCATGATGTGTTCCACGTCTCTCAGCTTCGAAAGTGCTTCAAGACTCCTGACCGCACCGTCAACATCGAGGACATTGAGCTCCAAGAAGATCTCTCTTATCATGAGCACCCAGTTGCTATTCTTGAAGAGACTGAACGCAAGACTCAGGACAAGTCAATCAAATTTCTCAAAGTCAAGTGGTCACACCATTCCGACCGTGAAGCTACCTGGGAACGCGAGGATCACCCCCGTTCTGAGTACCCGGCGTTCTTTCAGTCCTAGATCTCGGGATGAGATCCTTTCGTAGTGGTGGAGTGTTGTAACACCCCGGATGTAACTTACCCAATTTGTACTCCAACTCTTGCCATTTCCGGCCTTAAGTTATTTTATTTTCTCGGGTTCAGGTCTTTGTCTCCGTGTGTTGTTATCGTTGTCATGAATCTCATATCATGTCATCATGTGCATTTCTTTTTCATATGTGTTCATCTCATGCATTCGAGCATTTTCCCCGTTGTCCCTTTTGCATTCCGGCGCTTCGTTCTCCTCCGGTGGTCATTTCTACCTTTCTTTCGTGTGTGGGGATTAAACATTTCCGGATTGGACCGAGACTTGCCAAGCGGCCTTGGTTTACTACCGGTAGACCGCCTGTCAAGTTTCGTAACATTTGGACTTCGTTTGATACTCCAACGGTTAACCGAGGGACCGTAAAGACCTCGTGTGTGTTGCAGCGCAACACCCTTCCAATTTGGCCCAAAACCCACCTAAACCTGCTCCATCATCTAGAGCGTTCGATAAGGATCGCGTGGCCGAAAACCGCACCTCATTTGGACTCTCCTAGCTCCCTCTATGCCTATAAATAGATCCCCTCTCGAAAATCCTAGGTCTCCCCTCGTCCCTAACCCTAAATACCAGATCCGCCACCGCCGGACATTGTCCATCCGGGCCGGACATGTCCGGATCGACCCCGCCTCCGCCACGTGTCGCCTCCGCGTTCGCCCGCCGCCTCGCCCCACATCGCCGGCCCGGGAGGCCCAGGGAGGGCCCTCGAGGTCCGTTGCCTCCCGAGCAGCACCGCGCGCGCCCCGCGCCTCGTCTTCGCCGGTGTCGGCCACCTCCACCGACGCGCCGCCGCGCGCCCCTCGCCGGCTCGGAGCCGACACCGCCGCCGCCGCCTCGCCATCTATGGCGCCTCCGCTCCGCCGCGACCCTCGCCTCCATGCCGAGCGCCGCCGTCCGCCGCCCCGGCCCCGAGCGCCGGCGACCGGATCCATGCCGCCCCGACCAGTCTCCTCAAGCTCCGGCCACTACTCCTCCATCTCCGGCCATCCTCGAAAAGCATGCACGAGCTGGATCTAGATCTGAGAACTTTGCCTCGGTTGACTTTTGTTCCTAACCCTAGTCCAAGTGCCCATGTTCATAGCATCGTATCTCCGCATCCGTAGCTCCATTTTTGGCATATAGCATATCAAAATGTTCGTCTCAGAGAGTACATCATTTCATTCCATTACATCATTTTCATTTGAGTTCATCTTGATGCCCGAAATGTTGTTGGAAGAGGGCTACTTGAGATATTTGTCAGATCTGCTATTCCATTTAGACATTTGTCATTTTTGCCATGATTATTGTGTGCATGATATGCCCTGATGATCTACATATGTTTTGTTAAGGGTTTTTTCATCTTTCCAGAGGTGTAACCCATGTATTTTTATGATGTGTGTGGTGACTAGCACAAGCTTGCCAAGTGAGGAACTTAGTAACTCTGTTTCCAGGGACATAGCATTTCCACTAAGTCCTTGACCTGTTTATCTCATGTTGTCATATGTTCATGTTGTTTCCTAGTGATCCATGCCTCTTTTGAGGATGATCAGTAAGGATGTTTTATTAATCTTGTAGTGCTCTATCCATCCATGTCTTTGTTTGCAATTATGGAGCACCCTAGCTTGAGTCAATCGAGCTCTACTTTTGCTACTTCGTGAATCTGGGCAGATTGTCAACTTGTTTGCAATTTTGCCGATGATGTTGTAGATGATCCGTGCATGCTATGCTATTGTTCTTGCCATGTCTAGCTTGCATTTTGTGTGTTCTTGATAGGTGTATGCTTAGCTTTTCATGACATGCTCCGTAGTGAGTGCCTCGAGCTCGTTAACATGCCTACTTGAGATATGTTTCAGCATGTGTCAGTTTTCACTAAGTCTGAAAACTGATTATGCTTTTGCTATGTTCACATGCTTGCTAATATGTTTTCTGATCCCTTTTGGCTCAAGGTCACTAAGGGACTTTTGTTAAGCCTTTTGAGTAGCTCCATGCCGTATTTTACTTTGTCATGTTCAGGTCCTGTAGCATGTAGTTTTGTTGCTCCGAAGAGTGCTACCTGATCTGAAATTTCAGACAAGTGTTAATTTCACTAAGTCTGAGATATGTTTACCATATGCATTTTTGTCATGCTTGTTTGAACCTGTTAATGGATGAATTGGCCGTAGCTCAGTGCTAGACTTTTGTTAAGCATCATGAATGCATCCCTGCCATGTATTTTGATGCCATGTTTGAGTGCTGTAGCATGTTCATCTCATTGCATTTAGATGACTACTTGCTGTAAATCGCAGATCGTGGTCATATTTGAATCACTTGCCATTTCCAAACCGTAACTCCGATTCCGGCGTTCTTTATATCGTTTTCAAGTGATTTCATCTCACCTTTCCAGTGGCACACTTGGATTTCCATGTTGAGGCCAGGTTCTTGCATTTTTCTATCACATCTTGCATATGCATCCCGCATCGCATCCCGCATAGCATATCATCATTGCATCATATTGTTTGATCCTTGCACATGGTTGATTGTGCCCGTGTTGCTTGTTTGTCTTGTTTGGGTAGAGCCGGGAGACGAGTTCGCTAACGAGGAGTCCGTTGAGTTTGTTTTCGAGGATCCAGTCAACTCTGTCAGCTTTGCAGGCAAGATGATCATACCCTCGAAATCACTACTATCTTTGCTATGCTAGTTTGCTCGCTCTTTTGCTATGCCAATGCTATGATGCCTACCATTTGCTTTCAAGCCTCCCAAATTGCCATGTCAAACCTCTAACCCACCATGTCCTAGCAAACCATTGATTGGCTATGTTACCGCTTTGCTCAGCCCCTCTTATAGCGTTGCTAGTTGCAGGTGAAGATTGGAGGCCGTTCCTTGTTGGAACATTTATTTACTTGTTGGGATATCATTATATTGCCATGTTATCTTAATGCATCTATATACTTGGTAAAGGGTGGAAGGCTCGGCCTCTCGCCTAGTGTTTTGTTCCACTCTTGCCGCCCTAGTTTCCGTCATATCGGTGTTATGTTCCCGGATTTTGCGTTCCTCGCGCGGTTGGGTTATAATGGGAACCCCTTGACAGTCCGTTTTGAGTAAAACTCCTCCAGCAATGACCAACCTTGGTTTTACCATTGCCACCTAGCCCATTTTCCCTTGGGTTTCGCAGACTCAAGGGTCATCTTATTTTAAACACCCCCTGGGCCAGTGCTCCTCTGAGTGTTGGTCCAACCTAGAGCACCGTGCGGGGCCATCCCTTGGCAACTTGGGTTACGTTGGCTCCCGTACGCTTAGCTTATCCGGTGTGCCTTGAGAACGAGATATGTGTAGCTCCTATCGGGATTTGTCGGCACAGCGGGTGGTGTTGCTGGACTTGTTTTACCATTGTCGGAGTTGTCTTGAAGAACCGGGATACCGAGTCTGATCGGAACGTCTCAGGAGGAGGTCTATTCCTTCGTTGACCGTGAGAGCTAGTCATGGGCTAAGTTGGGACTCCCCTGCAGGGATTTGAACTTTCGAAAGCCGTGCCCGTGGTTATGGGCAGATGGGAATTTGTTAATGTCCGGTTGTAGATAACTTGAACTTTAACTTAATTAAAATGAATCAACAGTGTGAGTTACCGTGATGGCCTCTTCTCGGCGGAGCCCGGGAAGTGGACACGGTGTTGGAGTAATGTTTGCGCAGGTTGTCCTCTAATTTCTCGCTCGCCCTTTGCCTCCTCTTCTCGCTCTCTTTTGCGAACAGGATAGCCACCATATATGCTAGTCGCTTGCTGGAGCTCCACATATATTTACCTTACCTTACCTATTAAGCTTAAATAGTCTTGATCGCGAGGGTGCGAGATTGCTGAGTCCCTGTGGCTCACAGATTACTATTACACCAGATGTAGGTCCAGATGATTTCGCTCCAGGTGACGTGCTTGAGCTCAAGTGGGAGTTCGACGAGGACTCTCAGCGATACTATGTTTCCTTTCCTGATGATCAGTAGTGGTGCCCAGTTGGGGGTGATCGGGACCATGTTGCTTGTTGGGTTGTCTTTCATTTTGGCGCCGTAGTCGGGCCATGAGTGTTTGGATGATGTATGTTATTTATGTACTTGATTGACGTGGTGAGTGTAAGCCAACTATGTTATCCCTTTTATTATCTATATTACATGGGATGTTTGTGATGATTTCCTGACTTGCGACATATGCCTTCAATGCGATTATGTCTCTAAGTCGTGCCTCGACACGTGGGAGCTATAGTCACATCGAGGGTGTTACACACAGACCTATGGAGACAGGCATACATGAATCACATCGAGCATGTCGGTCATCAGCGAGTGATTCCGGGCTGTAGCACTGGGCTAACAGGACTCCGGGGAACCCGGGCTGTAGCAGGCTAGGCAGTGATGTCGGACATTTCCCCGAAGGGACAGACATAGGAACGAAGTGAAACACATGCCGGCCAGTCAAGTGTCCTGAGCAGTAGTGCTGGGCTAGCAGGACTCCGGTGAACCGGGCTGTAGTGGACTACTATGGCTCGAGGAACACTAGACTATATTTCCCCATAAGAAAGGCTGCCAAGGATAAACAACTAGATTGTCGGATCCCACTCATACCAAGCATTTCAATCATACACACAATATGCCCGATATGAGTACATACAACATGGCATCACAACGAAACTCTACAACTCAAGTACTTTATTTAAAGGCTCCAGAGAGCCATACATAACATGTTCATACAGATAGGGGTAACATGACCCGACACTAAAGTCATACAATCATACAAGCACAAGCGGAAGCAACTAGTCTGAGTACAGACACTAGAAAGAAAGAAGACTTCTCGAAGCCTGTCTATCTACATAGGGCCCTCCATGGCCAGGATCACAACCTGGGTGGCTAGTCACTCGTCGACGTCAAGGTCTACGTAGAACCCATCGGAGGGGGCGGTGTTGTCGTCTGAAAACAGTAATTAAGCAAACATGAGTACAAAGGTACTCAGCAAGTCTTACATCAGAACCTAATATACATGCTCATTCTCAAGAAGGTGGTGGGGTTATTGCAGCAAGCCAGCTTTGACTCTTGGCTAAGCTATCCTACGGAACTTCACTATTAAAATAGTTTTCGCACACGAGTCCACTACTCACCAACACAATACTCCACCGTGGATTCTCCCTCGTTATCCTACGAGAGGGCCATCCTCGGTACTCACGCTTATATTGAGACTTTTAACAGTATCCATTTAACTTGTCTATGAACTGTATAGGCAACCAAGTAGTCCTTTACTGCGGACGCGGCTATTCGAATAGTTTTATACCCTGCAGGGGTGTACTTCGTCACACATGTTTCCACCACTTAGCATCTGCACACGACATGTGCTCGGCAGACTTCAAGCGAAAATCGACGTGGGTGTAGACCACGACCTGACTAACCTCACAAGCCTCTAGTCTAGGTTTATCGCCTATTCAGGTTCCATCCACAAGGAAATCCGGCCGGGGTGTCCTCAACGGCCCCAAACGATGTGTACAGGGTTCCCGAGACACCAAACGGGCGACTCGGTACACCATGCCACGGTGTATCTACCGCATCATAGCCCACCCCTAGGGTCAGCGCTACGCACGGCCGCCAACACATAACCTACAAACACCAGAAACTAGTTGCAACTCCTGGACAGAGGACGAGATGGGTCAGTAAGTCGAGCGGGGTCATATTTCAGGGCCCAATGTGTGGTAGTAACTGAATCTTAAATCACGCATACAGATCTCAGTTCTTATGGACGGCCTCAATGAAACAACCCACCATGTACTCCTACATGGCCTCTCATCGATACCTTTACCAAAACATGTTCAACACATCCCTCACATTACCGACATAAGCATTTCACTCTAGCCCATCACCTAGATGAACCAGACCTGACACAACTCTAAGCATAGCAGGCATAGCAAGGTAGGAATCACAAACATGGCTCAATCAACTCCTACACATGCTAGTGGGTTTCATCTAGTTACTGTGGCAATGACAGGTCATGCAGAGGATAAGGGTTCAACTACCGTAGCACACAAAAGTTTGAATCGCGTTGTCTTAATGCAGTAAACAAGAGCAGAAGCGAGAACATGGGTTTGTATCGGAATGATCAATGGGTTGCTTGCCTGATGGAGTGGTAGTGGGATACTGCCCTTCAGTTGGATACTCGTGAATATCCTCGGAGGCAGAACCTACCACGAAGAACACATCGGAACACAATCAACACATGACGATATGCAACAATATGATGCATGCTATGACATGGCAATATGAATGTGTCTTGGCCTAATGCAAGATAAAACAGAAGGCGATGAACTCATTTGAATCAAAGATTCAAATATTAGCTCATTAAACATGGCCTTATTTGTGCATTACCTTATTCTGCTTAAACAGCAAGGTAAACTTGTTTTGTCATGCATGAAACCATTACAGATGGATAGATTGAATTTTTCTGATCATTTTTCATATATAAATCTTTGCATTTGGAGTTACAGATTAATTTCTATGAATTTTTGAAGTTTGAACTATTTTCTGGAATTTCCTGGATAAGAATAATTCCAGTAATTTAATTACTGCATCAGCATTATGTCAGGGTGACGTCAGTGATCAACGGGGACGTCCAGGTCAACCTGACCAGTGGGTCCCGCATGTCAGTAGTTAATTAAACTAATTATTTTTAGCTAAAACTAATTTGATTTAGTTAGCAGAGGGGGGCCCACTTGTCAATGACTCAGGGGAGTTAACCTGGGCCCACCCTGTCCACGTCAGCGGTCAAACCCGCCGGTCAACGGGTCAAAGCCTGCCGGCGTTTAGCCGCCGGCGAGGCCAGACACGGCGGCGTGCTGCGGGATTTGCCCACAGGGCTCCATTTGCTACACGGAGAACAGCTACGGGCAGCTGGTGCTCGCCCGCATCCAGCTGTGGTGATGGCTTGGCCGGGGAGTGGCCGGAGCATCACCAGCGACGAGGTCAGGCGGAGGCCGAAGCTCGGGCCAGCTCGTGCGCGTGGCTGCAGTGGCCTAGGCGGTGTGGCGCTAGCACCTACAGCCTCTACGCGGCGTGAGGAGTGTGACGGACACAAGCCCGTGACCAAATGGTCACCGGAGCAACACCGGCGACGTGGTCAGGCGGCGCCGCGTTCGGGCACAAGGGATGCAGCGTCTACGGTGTTCTAGGGGAGAAACGAAAGCACGGGGAGGTTCAGCAGCTCACAGAGAAGCCACAGGGAGGGTCAGCGTGCTCGGGGAAGGCTCGGTGTGGTCGGAACGACGACGGTGATCTGGGCGGCCCGAGGTTGAAGACGACGGCGACGGGGATGATGCAGGGGCTCCGGCGTTGTGTGGCTTGCCTAGTCGGCGTAGTCGACAACGACGAACCGTCCAGACACGGTGAAAGGGCGCGGGGACGGCGTTGGACGCGGCTGCGGTGGCGGCGGCGACAGTGACGTCTCGGGCGACGTCGGGGAGGGCGAGAGAGAGGGGCCAGAGGGGAGTGCGGGTGTCTACGAGGTCGGGGAGAGCGAGAGGGTTCGTCCCACGTCGACAGCTCGACGAGGGGAACGGCGAGGCGGCGGGCAGCTGCGTGGCACGCATGCTGTGCTCGTCGTCGAGCACCTGCCTGCCTGCCTGGCCGAGCCAAGCAGCTTGCTGGAGCGGTAGCTGGGCTGGGCCGGCAGGTGGGCCTGGTGGGTGGCACCAGGTAAGCCTTTCCCTTTCTCTCTTTCCTGTTTTGTTTTCTTTTACTTTTTTTTATAGCTTTAGGGCTTTATTAAAAATACTTAGGCACTTACTAAAATCCTGAAAATAATTGTGGGCTCTGTTGGGATTATTCCTAACAGCCCTCACTTAAATCCAGAATTATTTGAACATTTAAAATATTTACTAGCATTTAAATGTCCAAAAGAAAATTACATATGATCTAATTCAGTGACCTTCTGTTGACCTAGAAAAATGTGCACCAATTTTGCCAGAGGTTCTAAACCAAGACAAAAAGGGTGAACTTTTTAGAAGGGCATTTCAGATTTATTGAAAATAATTTTAGTAAACCCTAATTGTTTTCAGGGGGTGTTGGGGTTTCTGCCTTCCCCATTTTAAATTTAAGAGGAATTTAAACATGACGCACACTCTAATGCTTGAACTAGCTAGGGTGTGACACGATGCTACTGGGTGTAGTTGTTGGCGGCAAGATCAAGAACCATCGGGACAAGGCAACGGATATCAATGTCTGGAGAACAGAGGGAGGGGTGGACTGGGCAACCGCCTCTGGAACAGCAGGAGCGATGCAGAGCGCGGTAGGAGAGACCATGGGGCGGGGCAAGGGACCATCAGCAGGCTCGACAGCAGCGATAAGGACAGCCTCGTCGCCGTTGAGAGAGGGAGGAGGGGTGTGGATGGGGTTGGAATCCATGGTAGCGGTAGGGGGATCGTGCGCGAAAGGGTTGAGTAACTCCTCTACGTCTGATACCATGTAAAGGAGATTAAAGATTCAACACACTTTACATTAGGACAAAGGTTGGGTATATATACAGTTACAAAACCACAGCTATGGCTAGATCGTGTGCCACTACCTCTATCATTACGCCCACTACAGGCACTAACACGGACAGGCCATGAGCACAACCGCTTACAGTGACCACAGTGTCAACACACGCGCACAGAGAGAATATGTCTGCTGTAGTCTACGGTGGGAAGTATCACATACCGATTATCGTACATATGATACTAGTGTATGATACTATTTTTATAATGCATTAGTATATCTTATCATTATAATAACATCATTTATTATCATACATTACACATACTAATATATTATTTAATATAACTAGCATAAATGCTCATGTGTTGCATCGGGACAAATAAATCTTTTTGGCCACCATCGTCCATGGTGGTCACCCGAGTTGTCCACTTATTTACGATGAACATGGTCCATCCCAAGGCAATCAACATGGTACTAACACTCTTGCACGCCCCTGTTCCGCCTCCATGTCGAAGATGTTTCCTAGGGGAGACTTTAACACATCGACCTTCTTCTTGTCAATCGACGTCCCTTCGTCGGGCATAAGTGTGTCCAATGAGTTGCATTACATCAGTAAGCACACGGCACACTCCTTGATAGCGTCGTGCCACAACAGCTTCTCTATCTCCGAGGATGAGATGTCGATCGCTTGTCATCGTCTTTGTCCTCCAAGGAAGACATGTCAATAGCCCTGTTGGTGATCAACGACACAACATCTCAAAAACTCAGTCCAGTAGAAAGGAAAAGCGGCAAAATTTGTGTCGTTGTTAATTAGCTAGATTCTGAACTCCAAAAATGGTAGGAGTAGTAGATATTCCTATGATCATTTTAGAGGGCATTTTTTATTACAGAATCATGTCATGGTGGTCACCACTTAGAAAACTACCATGACAAACCCTATTGCGCAATAAGTATCTAGGTCAAAAAGCTATGTCACAGGCCTATGGGAAACCTGGTGATTCGCACTTTTGGGCTGGTCTAATGATAGCAAAGAAACATCTTTTTCGTTTTGGATCCTTCGGAATAAAAGATAGGTTGGAGATTCGTTTTGGGAAGATAACTGGTTAGGCAATGCCACCATCCGGAAACAATATCCACCTTTGTACTGCATTGTTCGCGATAAGAATGATACTCTTGCGCAGGTGCTCAATTATTTCCCACCCGATATTTCTTTCAGGTAGGTTTTAATTGGCCCCCTTCTTATGTCATGGCAAAATCTGCTATCCCTATTGGTTTCGATTAACCTGACACAGGGGCGGGATGTTTTTTACTGGAACCTCACTACATATGGGTTCTTCACAGTCGACTATATGTACCACGCGCTCATGCAGTTAGAGGTCCAAGTGGAGAATAACATGAAAATTTGGAAGTCCAAGATTCCACTGAAAGTTAAAATTTTCATGTGGTATCTTCGGAGGGGAGTTGTGCTAACGAAAAACAGCCTCGCCCATCACAAACTGGCAAGGAAGCAAGAAGTGTGGTTTTTGTACTCATTAGTAGAAAAAGGGTAAAATGTTTAGCTCATTAGCCCCGGTTTGTATTTGAGCCGGCACTAATGTGACCAATAGTGCCGGTTCCAACGGCTAGGCGGGCGGCGCTCATTAGTACCGGTTCGTGGCGAACCTTTAGTATCGTTTCGTGCCACGAACCGGTACTAAAGAGGTGGTGGCCTTTAGTACGGGTTGGTGGCTCCAACCGGTACTAAAGACCCACTTTAGTATCGGTTGGAGCCACCAACCGGTACTAAAGGTGGTGGCCTTTAGTACTGGTTGCTGGCTCCAACCGGTACTAAAGACCCCCCCCCCCCCCCCCCCCCGCCTTTAGTACCGTTTGGAGCCACAAATCGGTATTAAAGATGGTGCGCTGCCACCCGCAGTGCACAAAGTTTAGTCCCACCTCGCTAGTTGAGAGGAGCTCGCACCGGTTTATAAGCCACGCCACAGCTACCGTGTCGAGCTCCTCTCTAAGCAGGTCTTTGTGGGCCTATTGCAACTCTTCTGCCTTGTGGGGCCTACTGCGCCGTACGGGGCTGCATCCTGGCCCAACTAGAGGTTGGGTTTCTAGTCATATGCAGGCCGTGCCGGCCCAATAGGCGGGCTGTTTTTGCTTTATTTTAAAAAAATAAAAAAAACCCGGGACTAAAGGTCCCCCAGACCACGGCGCGCCTCGTGTCACGTGGTGGGCCTTTGGTCCCGGTTCGTGTTGAACCGGGACTAAAGGGGGGGCCTTTAGTCCCCAACATTTAGTGCCGGTTTCAGAATCGGTACTAAAGGTCCTTATGAACCGGTACTAAAAGTCGTTTTTCTATTAGTGATGGTCAGTCATCCAAATAGCGTCCCGTTTGTATCCGCCCACAAGTGTTGCCAATATTTTTGGTCATTGGTTGGACGGTATTTCAAATAGGTTCAAACCACTAATAAGGGTGGGAGCGTGTGCCTTATTATGGTCGTTGTGGCTATGTAAAAATGATGATTTTCAATAGCAACAACTTTGCTCCTTTATAGGTAATACTCCGTTGTATACAATGGCTTCGTACGTGGTCTATGCTACACCGAATGGAGTACCAATCATTATTCAAGGTCGTGTGTATGCAGCTGGAACAAGTGGCCAGGGAGGTTTCCATCCAACATGGGTGACAGCATAATCTCCGAATCAGTCTACCATGTCCTTAGACACAAGCATAATGTTGGTCTTTTACGACTTTATTGGTGCCAATATTTTTTTCTTTCTTGTGCCAGATTGACCGTGATTGCCTGTGTGAATCCTAATCATGCAGATGCCGGATGTTACTCATTATGTTTTGTGTCTGCTTGATGCTACATTTTAAATTAATCAAAGCACCCTTTATCGAAAAAGAAAACTACCATGACACACCCTGGTCATGAGCTTCTGATTTTTATTGGTGGTAGGTGGTAGTTAATAAATGAAGAGGCTGCAATTACACTGTCGTATGATTATTCACTGCCATAATACAATACATCACAGGAAAAATGGCACGCTGCCACAAAAATACACTGCACACATCTTATCTGAGATTGGTACACAACATATATTCTCGAGGCGCCTGGGCCTTGGCCCATGGTACATCTAATGGGTCAGCCAATTTTATTAAAGACTTTATTATTGTTTTGTTTTTAGGAGGTCTTTTGCAGAAAGTTTCTAAAACAGGTGTGTTTCCGGGTCCTTTTGTCGAGTTTTTCGTGTATGCGCTACATTTGCTCTATCCAATTCATACGTGTTTTTTTTAATCCATTCATTCATGAACCCACAGTCTCATTATTTTTCTAAGATAGTTTTGGTACTATTTTTGTACAATAATAATGATCGACACCATCCACAATTTCCTTTAATTCGAGCCAGCACCGCGGCATAATTTATGGAGTCCCTCTTTTTTTTTGATGATTGTGAAGATAGCTTCCTTATTTTCGGATAACCCAGGACATATGAAAAGTGGTCAAGCTTTGTATAAAGAATAGAGGTGGGATAATTGCTACACAAATGCTGGCTAGCTCAGATGGATGTGTCCGACAACATAGGCAATTCAGGAATGATAGAACTTTCAGGAACATCCAACCAACTTTCAGGGCATGGAGGAATGGTTTCATTCATGATCTTACTCTGCTCTCTCATCGGATCAAATGGAAATACAGGGAAGCCCTTCTTAAGTGGATTGATTTTCTTCCTCCTTGAGGAGAGTTGCTGTTGCTTTTGTTTCCTCTGGAATTATTTAGGTATAGTCTTCCCTTTCCCTGTATAGCTTCCCTTAGGGTTTTTCTCTCTCTTTTGCCTTCATCCTCACCTTGAGGATGCATACCTTGTATTTATTTTGGCTTAATTAATAAAATGATGTGGGGCGCAAGCCCTGCAGTCTTCATGGTTAAAAAAAAACATAGGCAATTCAGGTCCTGGGTTCTCCAAATACATTTTCCCTGCCTGTCTGTCCGACAGTAATAAAATTGGCTGGCCCATCAGATGTACCATGGGCCAAGGCCTATGCGGCCAATCAAAGGTTCGTGTGTGTGTGTGATCGGAACTTTTTTTTTTAAATTGGAACTAACATAGATCTATTTTTAAATCTTATCCGTCAATCTATATGCTTAACATAAAATCAACGGGTATAAACAGGTGACGTATGGAGAATTATGAAAGTCTCCTCCCTTTAATACTATTATTAAAGATAAAGATATGGTAACATATTATAATTATCAATCATCTCTTTTTCTCATTTAATTAAGTGTCACCTTATTAAAAATGCCTTGATACGTAGGAGTATGATACTAGCGGAAAAAACTAGACACTTTTTTTTTGAGCATCAGTACAGACACAAGTGCTCATATACACGCGCATACACTCACCTCTATGAACGCACGCACGCACACCCTACCCCTATGAGCACCTCCGAGAGACTGAGCCGGCATATCATCTTGAGATTTACGAAGTCACCATAGGCGCCTCGTCGTCGACGGGAACGTCTCCTCCCACTGAAAGCGTATCGCCGGAAATCCTGAAATAAATCCAGGAATAATGCGAGCAACAGGATTTGAACCCTGATGGATTGGGGATACCACTGTCCACCTAACCAGCTCAACCGACACTTGAGGCCTCCTTTGGTTTAGAGGAATTTCATAGGAATTCTAGAGGATAGGATTCTTATAGGAATTTTTCCTTTAGAGCCATTTGGTTCATAGGAATGGATTCCTATTCCTACATAGGATTGATTCCTATCTTCCACATTTCACAGGAAAATAAAAAAGAGCCTAGACTTAATAGAAAAATTCCTTTGGTGTCAACCAAATGATATCTTGTTTCCTATTCCTACTTAGGCCTCATTCGGATTGGAGGATTTTCGTAGAAAAAACATGGGAACAAGGATTCCAGAGGAAATTTTCCTATATATGCATTCGGTTTGTAGGAAATGCGTACAGGAATTTCGTACGAATACTACTCATTTTCTGTGTTTTTGTAGGAAACTACACATCCACTCAAAGCTCATTTTACGCGTAGGAACGAGGTAAGTCAATTCCATAGGATGGCAAGTGCCATCCTATCAAATTCCTATACTACTTCTAATTCCCACGTTTTGATTTCCTCCCAACCGAATGAGCCCTCATAGGATTTGAGATACATGTCATCTCATTTTCTATAAGATTCCTATTCCTATGATAATCTTATCCTATGAACCAAAAAAAGGCCTGAACAGTTGAAAATGAAAGGCAGAATCCGTGGTGCAAAGTCCATGTCAAGGGACGGCAAGTGGCCCAGATCTTTGTCGTACGTGCGCGCCCACCTGAGCGCAGGGCTGGCTGGCATCCACTCGTTCGATATCTGGGCCGCTGGCGTCGCTGTCGCACGTCGAGGCGACGGGGACGGATTTGGCATACAGCGTCCCCGGATTAGGCATGCGGCATCCCCCAACAGGTGCACGCTCCAATTGGAAACGACGTCCTGGCCCAGACGCGCGTCCAAGTTGCAGCGGCGCCTTCACATGCGCACAGCGCCCTCGACCGTCCATGTCGCCGGACAGATAGCACAGAACATTATTGGCCCCGCGCCTACATATTCAAGCACGCAGTAGCAGAAAAACAGCCAGCGCAGTAGGTAGATCATTCAAATCGATGGCGGCAGGAGGTGTGTGGGTGTTCCGGAAGGACGGGGTGATGGAGCTGGAGCGGCAGGAGAGCTCGTCGGCGTCGAGCCGGAGCGGCAAGGCGCTGGTGTACGTGCCGGCGAACGAGACGATCCGTTCGCTGGAGGCGCTGGAGCGGCGGCTGGGGTCGTTGGGCTGGGAGCGCTACCACGAGAACCGAGACCTCGTGCAGCTCCACCGGCGCGACGGCGGCGTCGACCTCATCGCCCTCCCGCGAGACTTTGCGAGGTTCCGCTCCACCCACATGTACGACGTCGTCGTCAAGAACAGGCACCACTTCAAGGTCGTCGACATCGTCTGAACCATTCATGCAAGATGCTTCTACGTACCTAGCTACTTTCCCCCGGCAGGCGCTAGTCTGTTATGCAAATAAGCGCACGTACAAAATGGTGTGCGTACGTGTTGTATGTGAGTGATCGATGTACTAACAGTTTATGCCTTATACTGTGTGATGTCAGATGATGCTTTTGTACGTCCCCGAATTTCTCCTGTTAGCTGGTGTCAGCTTTTTTTATTTGATTGAGTCTCGGTTGTGTTTGTTACTTTTGTTGGCATGGTCATACGTGGTTGTCAACTAAAAGCAACCTGTTTCGAATTTTCCGTATGAGCATGCATGGCCACAAGTAACTGTACGTGGCCAGGCTGCATCCACACAAGAATAGTGCATGCAGCTGCAAATGGCTGAAACCCAGCAAGGAGGGATGCGTCTGGTTGTTCGCGTCATTTTTAGGCATTTTTTTAAAGGAGGATGATCCAAAGCATGACGATCCCGGCCTCTGCATATTGAAGATGCATGCATTCATTTTATTAATTATTTATAAGAACTTTATAAAGTAATACATTAATATATCTAAATTTATTATCTTGACAACATTTATCGCTACTTCAATCCACATGATGAAGAGATGCATAAATGCTGAGCTGGATAACCAGACCTCTGACCACTTCAAGGTCGTCGACCTATAGGCATGCATGATGCATCTATAGGTACTTACTTTCCCCGGTCAACCTTGCAACAATAAGCGCGTTTGTATAGTGGTGTGCGAGTGTTGGAGCGACAATTTATGTATTGTACTCTATGATGTCTTTGTGCTACTACTCCGTTTCTAAAGTAGCTAGTAATCCCTCTATTTCATAATATAAAAGTGTTTTCTACATTAGTGTAGTGTAAACAACGCTCTTATATTATGAGATTATTGTAAAAATGGTCTTATATTATGGGTGAAGGGAGTAGAGAAGTTGCATTGCATGGTCGTGTTTGTTAACTAAAAACCTCCCATTTTATAAAATTTCTAACTCTGCACGCATGGCTACAATATATCCTACATGGCCAGGCTTCATCCACATGTTCATGCAGCCGCAAATGGCTGAAAAGGAGTGGGGTGTCTAGTGGAGCAATGCTAAGCGCCTGTTTGGTAGCTCTCCGGCCCGAGCCACTGCAACTTCGGGCACTGAGCTAGACCAGGCAATCTAACTCTCGGAGCCGAGAAGGAGAAGCTGATGATGGTTTTCGTGCAAAATATAAAGAGATGATGAAGTGAGCCGAGCTCCTACGAAATGGCGAATGAACTGTTCACAAATATTGTTGTTTTTTGTTTGTTTGTTGAGTTTTGTGGCTTTGTGTTGTACTTGTCCTTATAAGGGCTTCATTAATTTAAACTCGGACAATGACCTCCTTTCTAAAAAAAGGATCTCCTCTCACGTAGGAAACGAAGACCACTGGGCCCATGTCCTCGATGCATCTCTCAAGTCCACATTCGTCGACAGCCTTTGCGGCAAATTCTAGGACCCGTGGCGTCGTAGCGGCCGTAATATGCGTTGAGGCCGTGTTGTTGGCCTTCGGCTAGTAGAATGGCAAGAGCTTGTGGTGGCCATGGCGCATGGTGAAGCAGGTAGCCGGCAACGACCTGGCAGGTGTGGATTTTGCAGTGTGAAGATGATGGAGCTATGGTTGAGGAGCGGTAGCAATTCTATGATGGGTTAGCACTAGTAGAAAAAACAGGGCTTTGGTCCAGGCCGGGTCAGCCCATTAGTCCCGGTTCAGTCTAGAACCGGGACCAATGTGGGCATTGGTCCCGGTTCGTGAGCCCAGGGGGCCGATCGGGTCACGTGGGCCATTGGTCCCGGTTCATCTGGACCTTTTAGTCCTGGTTGGTGGGATGAACCGGGACCAATGAGCCTCGCTCCTGGCCCACCACCATTGGTCCCGGTTGGTGGCTTGAACCGGGACCAAAGGCTCCCCTTTAGTCCCGGCTCATGCACCAACCGGGACCAATGAGGTGCCTATATATACCCCCTCGCGCAAGAGCAGAGAACAGTGCTCTGTTTTTTCTGGCCGAGGGGGAGAGGGCTTTGTGGTGCTGTAGCTCACCTCCTATGCACATGAGGTGTTCGATGGAATGCCCGAGCCACACTACTTAAGCTTTCTCCTCTCAAAGCTCGACCTCCAAGCTCCATTTTCCTCGAGATTTGTCTAGATTTAGTGGTCCGTCACGCCCCGTCCCCGTCTTCACCGCCGTCGATCACCCGCGCCGATCTCATCACCGACACCACCGTGGTGAGCCTCTTGTTCTTATCTTCTTTCTGAAAGGAAAAATATTCTTACTTGTATGTTTAGATAGATACTTGTATTATTTTCTTACATTTATTATTGCATCTTATATAGTGCGATGGTTTTGGTATCCGCCCCCGTCGGCCCTCGTCCTGTCTATGATTCGGATGTGGTATGTATATTATCTTTATAACTATTGGTTCATTTATTGTTTATGAAAATTATGCCGACCAACGTGACATAGATTTTATTTATCTAGGATGTATGTGAATCGGAAATGCCAACCGACCCTATTGTCGAGAGGTTAAATTTAGTTGAAGAAGAAAACAATTTGTTGAAGGAAAAAATAAAAAAAATTGAGGAGGAGAAGATGATATTGGAGTTGCATGTTGCGAATGTCGTTGATGATCACAAGATCAAGATGGATGCAATGCGCTTGAAGATTAGAAAGATTAGAAAATATGCCATTCATACCGAGGCTTGGTATCATTATGCCGTTGGATCAATTGTTACCTTGGTTGCGATTATGATCGCATTTGTTTTCGCATTGAAATGTTTTACATAGTTTCAATGTATGGTTTAATTAATTAGATGCTCTGGAGAGCTATATGTTGTTAGATGAGAACTATGTATGCACTTTGGTTTTAATGTGATGATGAACTTCTATTAATTTGGACACTTAATTATATATAATGCACGCAGATGAACCGGCAATGGATGTACGGTGACAGACACACCCGCGAGTACATTAAGGGCGTGCATGAGTTTCTCGAAGTGTTTTCAAATTTGAAAACTAATGGCACTAACAGAAAGTTTATAATTTTTCTAAAACTAATGATACTAACAGAAAGTTTATAATTTTGCTAACCTAAAAGCAAACAGAATTAAAAATTAAAGCAAAAAACAAAAGAAAATAAATAATGCAAAAAACAAATAAAAAAACAGGAAAAAACTATTTTTATAGTAAAGTTAATCAGAAAATAAAATAAATAAGGCAACAAAGAAAACAAAAAACTAAAAAAGTGTTTTCAAATTTGAAAAATAATGGTACTAACAGAAAGTTTATAATTTTTATAAAATTAAAAGAAAAAGAATTAAAAAATAAAGCAAAAAAACAAAAGGAAATAAATAATGCAGAAAACAAAACAAAAAAACTGGAAAAAAATAGGGCTCACCTATATAATATTTGTTATGACTAACTAAAATTACCAAATTGAGTATAATGATAAAACACAGTAATATTAAATAGCAGGAAAAAGATTGACTCAAAAATCAATTTTTATAGTAAAGTTATTCATAAACTTGTGATTCACACAAATTTTTAAAAAATCAAATTTAAATTATTCAAATTTTAAAACTAATGGCACTAACAGAAAGTTTATAATTTTTGTGACCTAAAATAAAGAAGAAATCACTACAAATTACAGTGTTAGGCCCGAAAGCCTGCTTTAGAGAGGAGCTCGAGAGGGAAGGCGCACCGCACCTTATAAACAGGTGCGCCTCACTCTCAACTAGCGAGGTGGGACTAAATATTTGGGTTCGGGCCAGCACAGGCCTTTGGTC
The DNA here is from genome assembly GCA_034509565.1 of Triticum monococcum. Lineage (NCBI taxonomy): Eukaryota > Viridiplantae > Streptophyta > Magnoliopsida > Poales > Poaceae > Triticum > Triticum monococcum. Next base: position 21,037,837 of record CM067842.1, on the reverse strand, counting down.
CCGGTTGACTAAATTTGGTCTCATCGAACTTCTCTATACCTGCTCAGCAGTCAAGGTGTCCAGCTCGTTCATATAGCACTTGTATTGCACATGCGAGCTTCCTGTGTACACTGTCACTTGTTCCCAATAGTAAGCAAGCGTAGGGCACCAATATGGATCATCATCATGCAGCCCGTCTGGATTACCCCGTGGGTTTGCCATGTTGGGGTCCTTGATATCGGGCCGTCCAACCGGGATCCGCTCCCACATCCACAGGGATAGGCTCCAAACAAACCCAGCAAATGAGGATGTATCTCCCATCCTGCGACACGCCAAGTCAAGCTGCAATCAAACAAATATGTTAGATATGGAGGCGCATGACAAATGCAAGTTAAATGGTTGCAAATATTTCTTACCTGACGATACAAATATGCTAGTGCGGCTGAACCCCAGCTATACTGGGTATCCCAGTTATTGAGTAGCTCCAGGAACACCTAGAGGGCCGAGTTCCCGGTTGCATCTGAAAAGACTACCTTGGTTAGCACATACCAAAGATAGGCCTGCGCGTACTGCTGCACAACCACGTCATTAGCACCCTGAGGACACGGATTGGTGTTTCCTCTAACCGCTTTTAGCCAAGAATGCCTCACTCTCACGGTATCGGCCTTGCCTTCCTCAGGGGCGTGGGGCTGAACACCAATTAAAATGCCAGTCCGTTCTCGCCAATTAACGGCACTGACACGACTGGTAACAGCTTGTCCGTTGATAGGAAGGCCGCTTATCATAGCCATGTCCTCAAGGGTCATCGTCATCTCCCCAAATGGAAGGTGGACCGGGTGAGTCTCCGACCTGCAACGATCCACAAGTGCGGTCAGCGCCGCGTGGTTCACCGCCAGAGCGCGTCGCTTAAACTGCAACACGAATGGGAGAAGACCCAATCTCCGAATGTAAGGCTCGTACCGCGGGTCGTAAGTAAAGTCATCAGCCGAATGTCCCCTCATGCGCATAGCAACTACAAGCTGCAAATAAAGTGATGTTTTAATCAATACAAGAACACAAATGAGAAACAACGAAAAATGATAAGTCTTGCTTCTTACATGTCCGTTCTCAATGGCACGAGCATGATGCTCCTTATCTCACTCATTGATTAATCCGCCATACCAAGGTCCATCATCATCCGCCATCCTACCAAACAAATCACAACATGAACTACAATTATAAACGGTAGAATTTGCTTCTCCAAGTTATGCAAAATTTCTTCATATGCAATCTATATATGCAAAATTTTCTTCAAATTTGCTTCTCTTAAATAATGTAACACATAATCATCAAATTTCATCATCTCTTTTGCAAAAAATATTATGCCATCTATATATTCAACTATATTGTCATACCACTTCACACATATAATATTTTTTCTAAATATATTTGCTTGCCCAATATATTCTTCTCAGATTCAAACAAATATTATGACATCTATATATTCAACATATAGCTAATTTACTAGCACGTGCATACATCATCTATGATTCAAAAAAAATTCACAAACTAAGTCTACTGGTGGACAAATACAAACATCTACCAACTACACTGTCTACATAATCATCTACCAACTACAAACATATTCCTAGAACAAAGAATATATCTACTCATGTGACATCCCCTATTGTGAAATAATGCATCCACAAAGAGAGGGGAAAACCAAAACAAATTGGAGGGAAAAGGGGGAGAATACCTCAAAGATGCTTGGGGGCCTCAGATCCACAAATTTGGGTGGAGGATGGAGTAGATCAAGGGGGGCTTTGGTGTGAGGGAGAAGAGGGGCGAGAGAGAAAGAACTCCCTGTTCTTGCTTCGGTCGCCGCCAGGGAGAGGTTGGGGATGAGTGGGATGGGCCCGTGGGGTTATCCACTTACCAGGGCCAGACGCCAGGATCCTTGGTGTCTGGCCCCTTTACCATGTCAGTAGGTCAACGGGCAGGCAGGCAGTGCGGGCCAGGGTCCAGACGCCAGGGTTCCTGGCGTCTTGTTCGCAACATAGACGCCAGGGATGTTGGCATCACCCAAAGAGGTTAAAATCGATTTTTTTTAAATAAGGTCAAACAAGAATTTTGTTAGCCTTTTAGGTCAGAACAATAATTTTGTCCGGCAAGGGCCGGCTGCTACGCACATACTTCCCTCTGCCGTAGTTTCTGTGTACGTCAGAGGATCCTGTTCCCTCGCAGCCATGGGCGGTGGACGGTGGTGGACGTATCTGCGGGGAGGTCTTCCCCAGGCGCGTAGGTGAGGCCTGTTGAGTGTTGTTCGTCAACTCGTTCCATGAAACCCACCCGACGGTGAGGTACCTTGCTCGTGCCCGCAACCTGTTTGCTGTTTTGCTCAAGAGACAGGTCGACCAAAACCCAGCTGGAGTGATGTAATCAGGAAGAAGGATTACCTGGCGTCAAACGTGGCGTGTGAAATCCATCAGCCCAACAGTGCCGCCGTTCTACCTGGACGACGATCGATTGGTTTGACCTCTTTGAGAATTGAGAGCACAGCGCCGTGCGTGGCATGGCTGGATAACCAGCTCCATTGCTCACTCGTCTATGCGTCCTATGGAACTGTCGCTGACCTTGACCCGAGTCTGTTAGAGGAGATAGGCAATGTGATCTCTGCTATTATAAGAAGTTCCTCTGGTATGTTAGATCCGTTGACGAATACAAGTTGTCAGAGCAACCCCGTGAAGTGTAAGGAATGAGGGCTAATTGTTTCATGCTGCCCCAGCTTGAGGTTTTTACCACACAAGGCCTAAGGTATATATGTTTTACTTACAACTGACTCTGTGATTTGTTAGGCAGAAGAAGAAAAATCCATGTAGCTATCTTACAGGTTCATATATGAACAGTTGAACACTGTGCTGCTGAATGTGTAAAGTACATAATCAAAGTAAGCGGAGCAATATAGTAACCACTATTTTTTATGTGAGGACGTGAGGTGTTGTGGTAGTGCTAGTGATGTCTATTATTGTTACCTGCATATAAATATGTTCACTAATTGTCCTTATTTTTTAGACGATGAAATGAAAAAAAAATCGTTTACACATTAACAAGTACAAAATGGTGTGCTAATGTGTTAGTCTCCTGTTGTAGCAACACAATGCTATATTTCACAAATTTAATGTGAAAGGATATAATAGTACTATCGTAGATAGAAACTATGGTTTCTGAAAATCACACAAGTCATGGATGCTGTTTTAAAACTGTGCATCTAGTTTTCACCAGTACTCCCTCCGATCCTTTTTAGTTCGCATATAAGATTTGACTGAAGTCAAGTATCGTAAAGTTTGACCAGCTTTGTAAAAAAAGTGTCAACATTCACAATCTGAAATCAATACCACTAGATGTGTCATGACTTAAAGTTTCATATTATATAACTTTAGCATGATAGATGTTAATATTTTTTCATATAAATACGGTCAAACTTTATAAAGTTTGACTTCAGAGAATTTTAATACACATAGTAAAAAGTACCGGAGGGAGTATAACTGGAGAAACCTGCAGGCTGGGAATACTGAATCATGAGCAGATTGAACAGAAATTTTCTTAAATTTACCGCTTATCCTTCCATAGACTGTCTTCGTTTAATTTAGTGTTGATTGTGTAGTAATGGTTTGCGATAATTGGATGCTACAAGGGCATACGGCTTTTGTCCCTGATACTTTAGTACATGGTATTTGTGTACCATGGAGTACCGTGTCCTCAACTTGCAAAGATATATATCTTGAATAACGCTTGCAAAGATAATTTAGGGTCATGTACTCAGCTAAATATTCTACGCTGTAGCTTATCTCTTAATTAGATCTTATTCTGTAGAACTCAAAGTGTAAAACAGATGTGAATCCTGCATAATGTGTAGTGAACATATGGAGTAATCTGTTCCGAATAACTAAGTAGCTAGTAGAAAATAATATTTCACTTCTGAACTCATCCACAGGTTGTTTCTTAACTACCTGAGGATAGAACTCTGCAATAGAAGCAATTATTACTGGCGTACTATCTACATGCTAATGTTCTATATAAATTGTATGTTTTCACTTTCAGTATTGCTGCTGCACTGATTCTTTCTGTTTGTGCGGTTCTTTCAAGTTCGGTATATACTACTCCCTCCGTCCGAAAAAAGTTGTCCGCACCTTAGTTCATTTGTAATTTTGTGAAAAAACCCTTCCACCTTTTAAACTGTTGCTAATCAGCCCCCACTGCTTCTTCCTCCTTCCTCCGTCGCCCGCCAGCACCGTGGTCGCACCAGCCATCGGACCCAGAGCTCGACGACGGCCAACCTGCGCCGGCCTCACGGAGGCTGCTCAAGCTCATGCTGCTCCGTGTTCATTGGGAAGAACTGGAGCGAGGCCCTGGCCCCTGATCCGGCCCCCGCCAGCGAGGCCCTGACCGCTGATCCGGCCCTGGCCACGCTCTCCCTCCGTGCCGCTGACCTGCCGCAGACTTCGCCGCCGCCGGCCACGAGATCGCTGAGGGGGACGAAGACGAGGGGTACGTGACGACCGCATCGAGGGGGGGGGGGGGGGGGGGGGGGGTGGAGCAGCGGCTACGCCGGCGAGCGGGGGGAACAGCGTCACCTCCAGCACCAGTGCCGCCCGCGGCATCGAGGATCCCGACCCCGCCCCGCCCCCGGCGCCGAGGACTGGCGCGCGGCAAGAAGCACGCTGACGAGGTCCTGCTCCTTGTGCTGCCGCCAGAGCCCAGAGCTCGTGTTCCTCAGGAAGAAGAAGATGGTAAAATTCAGTTAAAATTTCAGGTTTCAGGGTTCAGTTAATTTGCTAGTACTCCAAACTCAGAATTTACTATGGCTGTTCTTTCAAGTGCTGATGAACCTGCAAGATAATTGCTGAAGATAATTTGTAAACTTGTCTTTGCATGGATTCGTGGAGATGTTTGTAAACTGTCAAAATTCATTCATGGAGAATTTGTAAACTTGTCTTGCTGCATTTATCTTGCTTGTACACAGTGTATGTACAAGCAAAATTCATTTATGGAGAATTTGTGGAGATGTCTTCATTTATGGAGAATTTGTAAAATTCAGTTATGGAGATGTTTGTAAACTTGTCTTGCTGAAGATAATTGCTAGTACTCCAAACTCTGAATTTGTAAACTGTCAAAATTCATTTATGGAGATGTTTTCAGTACTATACTGCTCCATGATACAGTGATACACAGTGTACGTACACAGTTTTCTCAGACCTTTAATCCATAGTCATTTTCTCCTTTATACAGTGATACACAGTTTTTCAGTTGAAGTTCAGTTAAAAATTCATACACTTGTTGCAACGGAGAGCAGGGGATAACTTTCTTAGAAATTAAGAGGAATTACCTAGCCAATGTGAGGAGTGGCAGCAGCCAGTAGAGGTGGTTGGCTGGTTGCAGACTGTAGGAGGCCGTCAGGTACTGCAGTAAACTGAAAATGTTGAAGGTACATCAGGATTAACACTTCATGATCATGGGAGCAGTAGTACTGGGAGTAGTAGATTATCTTCCCAGGAGGATTATCATACTGAGGAATAGTGTACAATTATGCTGATCAAAATTGATAGTGGATTGGCAATAATTTACAAGGAGCAAGTGATGTAGAGCAAAATTGAAAAGGGGCGAAACTGATCCTACATAAGGAAATACTCTTGCATAATTAACAGTCAACAGCACTTGCATAATTACAGTGAAGTTTAAATGAAGTAGTCATGTTAAATGCAGTCACTGTCAGTGTTCAACCTTGATTTTTTGCTGTCAATTGATTCTCGTTGTCTGGACCAAATTTGAGATGTTGTCAATTGAGTATGGATTAAAACTGAATTAAACTGGACAAGAAGCAAATTGCACAAGAAACAAAGTTGGAAATAAATGGAGTAGAAATTGTTCAGTAAAATACAATTTAATGATTCAGTAAAATTCAGTCAACTTTTATGCTGCCATGCTGATCAGTCAGCTAGTCCAGATTTTGGAAATGGTACAATGCTCAATGTTTTTAAAATCATAGTCCTAATTCTCTTGAGCATGCACGAGTAATTTCCTTAATATCATTGCTCTTGATTGAATGTTTTCAAGAGAGAATTCAGAGTAGTTCAAACAAGATCCACTCTTGATTTAATGTTTCAGAATCCAATTCACTGAGAAACATGATTAACAGTAACATGATGTAGTTTCAGAATTCAGATCCATTTTGCGCTCTTGATAGCAGTGATTTTGGTAGGTGTACTCCAGAAACTAACAACAAATGAGATGGAGTAGCAAGGACAAGTAGAAAGCCTTTAATTCACATAGTCCTAAAATTTCTACACACAGATTGGACAAGCAATATTCCTAAAATTTCTGCAATTACAGTATATTTGATCAATGCAAATTAAGCACTCATGAAACAAGTCTATTTGGTTAATGCAACTATGTGGTGCTAGTGCCTTTTGTCTTTGTGGTTGGGCACAGTTTGGCACAATCTAGTCATCTGACCAAAACAAAAGGTGGGCAGATGTCTTGAGAAGCTGTAGTGTAGTCTGAATTTCTTGAGATGCTGCAGATGGTACATGCTCTTTTAATTACTCCTGTATTTGAGGATCCAAACAGCTTTGCCTACGGTTTAAACCAGGTAAAATGGTCAAAAAATTCAGTTTGCCATTCCATGTAAATATTCAGAGTAATTCACAATCTTGTCTAACATGATATTTTCTGAATATTCAGAGTAATTCAGTTTGCTGTTCGGTTTGCACTGGCATATGCACCTTGTTCAAAGACAAGATTTGCAAATTCGGTGGACATTCCAAGTCAAGACTGAACATTTAGTGTTAAGTGTTAACACAACACTGGCATATGCACCTTGTTCGAAGACATGGCCAGCTTTTAGGAAAGACAAGATTTACTAATTCGGTGAACATTCAGTCTGAACATTTCTGAATCTACACACACCTTGTTCGAAATCGATTTGCAGGGCATCCTGTTGGCTTTCTCCCTTCATCAACTTTGGGCTGGCCTTCTTCCTGGTGCACACGGTTCGAGCTGGCCCTACTGAATACAGCAATGCAAAGAGCATCAAGCAATAATAGAGAGCAGAGAATGGAAACATATGACATGGTAAGTAAGTCGATGAGTAAAATGAACTTCAGTCCATGAAAGTGCAGAGTTTAAGCTCTATTCAGCAAATGAAAGCAGCAGTACGAGGCTCTAGGCTGGCTTAAGTAAACATTCGACCCCCCTTGACGAACTCAGGGGCGGGCTCGGTGGTCTCGATGGGGGTGGGCGGGAGCGCGAGCCTCCGGCGCGTTGCGGCGTCGAACACCTCCTCGAGCACCGTGACCAGCCGGCCCGCGGTGGAGGCGAGCGCGGCGCCTCCCGAGATGACGGCGTTGGCGTCGACGACGTCCACGGCCAGGCCGCTTGAGTTGGCGCAGCTGGACACGATCTGGCTCACCGCCTGCGCGCGGACGATTCCTTGGCCACCGTCTCCCGCCGCGCCCCACGCCACGGGGGCCGGGGCGGGGGTGGGAAGGCCGCGTCGCCGGCCGCCAGGCCGAGGGCTGGCCACGCTTCTTCCATCAACGCTAGGTGGGAGGGGGTGGGCGCGAGCAAGAGACACGGCGGGAGGAAGAAGAAGCAATTTTTGGGGTTAAAGAGGGGAGATTCAGGAGGTAGGCAAGTGAGGCAGGGGAGCTGCGCGAGGCAAAAGGGAGCGGCGGAGGAGGCAGCTGTGGCGGCGGCGGAGGACGCGCGGGAGAGCAGGGGAGCAGCGCGGCGCAGGGGAGCTCCGGCGTCCGTGCGCCTGTGTCGGAGCGGCGAGCATCGACGGGAGAAGACGAGGAGCGCGGGTTGTGTCAGGAGTTTGGGGAGGTTTTTTTTGTAAAATCGTCATGGGGACAACTACCGAATGGAGTACCCATGGAGTAGAAAGGAGGTACTATCTCAATTCGGTAGGGTGTACCCATGTTCTTATTTTCTGTCAGTTGTATGGAATTTGAGAATATTCCAATCCATCAACCTTAAATAATAACAATGAATGCATCTATATTTGCAGGCTGCTAAGTAATTTGTAACGATGAAGTCTACTCAACCCCAACTGTAGATTTCTTTTTTAGCCAATTCCTCGGTAGATAATTAACCAACTACAACAATGCACATTGGTGTGGTGACAAAGGAAAATTGGTGTGCGGGTGCATCGTGGTAAAGGTGTAGTGACAAAGGAAGAGGTACGTAGAAAGGTGCATAAGAGAGGTATTAGATGGTGAACTTAAGTCCATGTATGCTTCAAATTGTTGTTGAAACGTTCCTAACGCGATAGAAATGTGTTTTTTTAAATTGTTGTCATCTGTAAACTGTAATTTTATACTGTTATTACTAGGGAGAATGCCAACTGTTGTTGTGTTAATAGAAATTATAATTTACAGGTATATATCTTTGAGGGTAAACATTTTTGAATGTATTATTCCATCTTTGTCTTTTTTAAACACTTGCATTTCTGTTGTGCTAATGCAAGTTCTCTTGTTTGTCAGTTCATCAAGAGAAGAAATGAGATTAAGACAGACATGCAAAACTACGCAACTCCAAAAGGTATGGACACATATGTTAAGTCTCGTTGTTTCCTTCAGAAATTCTTACATAGACCACACAAACCATTATATCCCTGTTTATATCCAATTACAGAAAGAATCATTAATTGTCAAATTAAACTGATCACACAAGAAATATATTGACTACCGAGGGTACCTTGATGACAACAAATATTCTGCTTCATAGATGTACTGCTGGCTCGTTTCCTCCATGTTCGTACCCTCAATCATTGGATACTTGGGCACATCCTTGTCATGCATTACAAAACTATCATGCGAGGCCCCAAGGTTCTCAAGTGTCATCTCCACTTGCCTCATGGTTGGCCGGTGGTCTACTTCAATCCTCACACATGCCACTGCCAACACAGCTACTTCTTCAACCTCCTTGCCGCCTTCTTTCACGACCTGAGGATCTAGCACGCGAACCAGCTTGCCCGCTGCTAGCGAGGCGGTGAAATATCTGACAAGGGTTTCCTCCTCAGATGACCGATATGAGCATGGTTTCTTCCTAGTGAGAAGCTCCATGAGGAGGACGCCGAAGCTGTAAACGCCGCTCTTGTCGGTGAGCTGTCCCGAGTAGAAGTACAATGGGTCCAGGTACCCAAATGTCCCTTGGATAACGGTTGCGGTCTCTGCTTGATTGACTTGAATGCACCTCGAAGCTCCAAAGTCTGACACCTTTGCTACGAGACTGCCATCTAGCAGAATGTTTTGGGACTTGATATCCCTGTGGACTATAGGAAAGGACACCGCCGAGTGAAGGTAGCCGAGAGCTCTCGCAGTTTCGGTTGCGATCCTTAGCCGATCTTGCCATGTTAGGGATGGCGCTGGTTCCTGGACATGGAGATGATGGTAGAGGGTCCCATTGGAAATGAACTCCTACACCAGCAGCGGCACCTCCGTCTCAAGGCAGCATCCAAAGAGCTTCACCACGTTTCGGTGGTTGATCTGCGAGAGGATGGCCACCTTATTTATGAACTCGTCAATCTCCCTCTGAATCACTATTTTGGACTTCTTGATCGCCACGACATGCAGGTCTGACATGATGCCTTTGTAAACCGTTCCGTGCCCTCCTCCACCGATCTCACGAGTTTTGTCGAAACTGTTTGTGGCCTTTTGTAGTTCCACCAAGGGGACGATCATCCTCTCGGCAATGTCCGCCTTCTGAGACACCAATTGTTGCAACAGTTGCCCTCGATTTTGCCTGAAGAATCTCTTCTTCAGCAGTTTTGCCCTCTGTTGCTTCATCTTTCGGGACACCAAAATAGCACCAAGTACCATGAGTAGAAGGCTGGCTCCACTGCCAACTCCTATGCCGACACTTAAACCTGAAGAATGTGCACAGAAAATGTGTCTTTGTTATGAAGGAACAGTCTCTGACATCTAAAACAGAGCATGAACTGTGCTCCAATCTGCATGTTTTATTGGATTTGGTGCTCACCTAGAGAAGATTTTATGCAGCCATTTCTTATGAGCGGGTCACCTTGGGCGCCACGCGGGCACCGGCATAGGTGTCCTCCCGCCGTGTTTGTGCACTCGCCGAAGCACATGCCCGGCAGGGTGCACTCATCGATGTCTTGGCATCCGCCGGCAAGGTATGGGTTGCCTTGGTACCCGTCCAGGCACCGGCACACGTAGCCGCTGCGGTACATGCCGGAGACGTTATGGCAGGAAGCATGGCTGCTCTGGCACGCGCTCCTTGGTGCGTCCACAGGGCAGCCCGACGTCGCCACCCCTGGCAGCACCACCGGCTTGGAATCCACCGCAAAGTCGAGGACGACGGGCACGGCCGGCCGGCGGGAGGGCGAGTACCCGGTTGAGTCGTTGAGGAGCGTGGTGGAGGCGCCTTCGAACCACCCTCTCTCGGCGATGCGCACCGCGATGGGCAGCCTGTCGGCGTACTCGTTGCTCGCATCCAGCGACCTCATCTCCACGTCGTAGGAAGGGCGGCCTATGGGGATGGGCGTCTCGCAGCAGCCAATGCCAGAGCAGGCGCCGCCGCCGTAGCCAGCGGAGCTGGTCACGACGCCCGTCCACTTGTCGTTGACGGAGCAGAAGGAGGAGCAGCAGCCTACGACCCCGCCGTCCCCGACCAGCGTGGCCTGCACGTTGCACCCCGTCACGACGAAGTGGTTGCGCATCTCCGAGAGCACGTAAGGGCCGCCGGCGCCGAGGCCGCCCCACGTGCCGGTGCCGTCGAGCCCCCCGGAGAAGGTGAGCTTGACCTGGCCGGCGCTGTCCAAGATTCTCACCGTGGAGTTGGCCAGAGAGATCTCCACGACTTGAAGGTCGCTGCCGACGAGCAGCCGTGGCTCTCTGCCGCGCGTCCGGTCGCAGGTGAGGTTGAATCCCGGCCGGTGGCATCCGTTCCCGATGCCGAACGGGTACGGCACTTTGACGCCGCCGCAGCTGGTCGGGCAGAGCGGCCGCGGCCTTGCACCTGGGGTAACCTGAGCCACCGCCGTTGAGATGCAGAGCAGCAGCAAGAACACCGTCAACGCGGCTGCCGGAATCATCGTCGCATAGTAAAATGATACCAGCCGGTTGTTCGATGATTGTCTCTCCAATCCATTACTATAAAACTTTCTACAAGTTGGGCAGGTTGCAAATAGAGCAGCCGCAACCTACCGTGACAGTGAGTGCTCGCTCGCTTGACCGAACACGGAACACGCGTGCATGCATATGCGAGTTGACTGACCTGGTCTGCCTACACAGGAGTATTTTTTTTACCTTTGCGTCCACATTCTCGCATTATCTTTTTGATCTCGTGAATTTTCTATGTGATTGCGCAAATAACGCAATAGTTTGGGTGAGAGCAAAGCATAACCAAATGATTGTTTAAGCCACGTAAGGGATTTTTTTTAATTGAATTCGTGTAAAGGATTTTTGATTGTATGGCCTTGTGATGAATTTACACATGTTCAGGTGAGAACCGGTTCAGCTAAACCAGCTCAACTAATAAACCAGTCGGGTGAAGACGAGATACTGAAGCTTCAAGTCCCTAATGAAGGTGAGCGACAGTACATGATTAGCACAAGGTTTTTGGTGCTGTTTCATCAGGTCCGGTGATTGAAGCAAAAAAAATAAAATTGTTCTAGGGTGCAAGAAGCAAGATTTGCAGAAGGCTGAGGGTGAGTCTGGTGACGGAAGCAAGAAAATGCATTGTTGTTTCTCCTCTCCTTATCCCAGTAGATGGTGTGAAAAATGGGCACCAGTTCAGGCTGGACAGAGCGAGCGGGCTTTTCAGCCCGCTCGTGACCCGTTCTAGACCGGACCGATCGGTCCTGGCCCGATGAAAAAATTGGCCGGTCCGGTTACCAAATTTCAGCCCGAAATTTACTCGGTCCGGTCCGGTCTTTAACCGGTCCGACCGAGCGGACCGAGGCTGCAGATTGTTCATCGACGTCACGTACGCCGGCGACGCCCCGGCCATGCCCCGCCCCGGCGCTTGTTCACCGGAATCAAGTGTAACACAAAGACAGCGGCAAGAGGTAGAAGAAGACTCAGGTCACACGCTGTTATTCAGTTAAACAGAAAAGAGAAAGAACGAGAGAAATGGGATTTGATCCGATAATCACGGCACCATCCCACGATTTACTCCACGCTGCCGTTTCCTTTTATTCGCGACTAGAAAGTTTGATCCGATTATCACGCGCCATCCCTCGCTGATGTTTCCCTTTATTCAATCGAACAGAAAACTGAAGGAAACATCTATTCCTACATAAGAGGCTTTACCAAATCTGTACGTGCAAGTTTTGTTTGAATTGTGACAGCCCCACGATTTTAGGGAACTGCAATCAAATTCAACTACGTACATAAAGTTTACATCAAAATTGTTCGTTGAAATATATGTATAGCACTGCTTAAAATAGAAAGAACGAGGGAAAGTGGGAAACATGGTTAGATCCGATAATCATGGCGCCATCCCATGATTAACTCCACGTTAAATTTGTTCCAATAATCATGGCAAGGCCCGCAGACAGCCAATCGTGGGCTCATGCACCCATTACATTACTTGCATGCAAGAGAAAAAACTGCTAATGAAGAAAATGCACGGGTTCATGGCTAACAGTCATGCGCACCGCCACATCTCGTCTCTACCGGTGTGCATCATCGCCGATCTCGACCACGGAGTCCCCTGTCCCTCTTCCTGGTCCATCCAGCAAGCCCCAGTCCATGCTCTACCCTCAACGGTGGTGACCACGGCCGGTCCTCTCGGTCCGGCCCGGGCTTGAGCGCAGGCGGTCCGGTCCCAGAAATCAAGACCGGCCAGCTGGTCGGTCCGGTCCGGTCCGGCTCGCCGGCGGCCGGTCAAAACAGCGGCTCGGTCAGGGCCCGGACCGGCCCGGACCGTGTCCACCCTGAGCACCAGTTATCTTCATTTTCCATATGTAAACAAGACATTTACGATGGCTACATACATAGGAACATGTAGGCAAAAATTCCTACACACGCAGAAAATGACTTATTACCCATCTCTTCGCTTTACTAATGCCTCCTCCTTTGACTTTCACACTGTGAGTGCCTCCCTCTCATGATTTTCAGCCATATCTTGACGTGTAAACCCGTACTTCTAACCATGTACAATTCCTTCCTAGGTGTAGCGTCTCTCAATTATTGGCACTCTTGGTTTACGGCTGCATCCTGAAGAGAGAAAAGGGCCACACAAATTGTAATGCAATGTGTGGTTGTGTTGGTAGTGGAACAATACACATTATTCTTTGTAACACTAGTAGAAAACAGGACTTTGGTTTGGGCTTGGCCAGCCCATTAGTCCGGGTTCAGTCATGAACTGGGACTCATTGGGGCATACGTCCCGGTTCGTGAGCCCAGGGGTCCGGCCGGGGCCTCGTGGACATTGGTCCCGGTTCGTCTGGACCCATTTGTCCCGGTTCCTGACACGACCCGGGACCAATGGGCCTCGCTCCTGGCCCACATACATTGGTCCCGGTTCATGGCTCGAACCGGGACAGAAGGGGGAGCTTTAGACCCTGTTCCAGCGACGAACCGGGACAAATGAGTTTCCTATATATACCCCATCGCCGTAGCAGAGCACTCCACAGTGCTTTGTTTTTTCTGGCCGGCAAAGGAAGGGCATTTGGGTGCTGTAGCTCACCTCCTATGCACATGAGATGTTCAATGAAATGTCCGAGCCACACAAGTTATGCTTTCTCCTCTCGAAGCTCGACCTCCAAGCTCCAGTTTCCCCGAGATTTGCATAGGTTTAGCCGTCCGTCACGTCCCGTCCCCGTCTTCACCGCCGTCGATCGCCCGCGCCGATCTCGTCGCGAGCACCACCGTGGTGAGCCTCTTGTTCTTATCTACTTTCTGAAAGAAAAGAATTCTTACTTTAGATAGATACTTGTCTAATTTTCTTACTTTTATTATTGCTTGTTATTATATAGTGCGATGGTTTTGGTATCCGCTCCTGTCGGCCCTCGTCCGGTCTATGATTCAGATGTGGTATATATTATCTTTTTATAACTATTTGGTTCATTTATTGTTTATGAAAATTATGCCGACCAATGTGACATAGATTTTATTTATGTAGGAGGTAGTTGAACGGGAAATTCCAACCGACCCTAATTGTCAAGAGGTTAAATTTAGTTAAAGAAGAAAACAATTACTTGAAGGAAAAAATAAAAAAAAAATTGAGGAGGAGAAGATGATATTGGAGTTGCATGTTGCGGATGTCGTCGATGATCACAAGATCAAGATGGATGCAACGCGGTTGAAGATTAGAAAATATGCCATTCATACCGAGGCTTGGTATCATTATGCCGTTAGATCAATTGTTACCTTGGTTGTGATTATGATCGCATTTGTTGTTGCATTGAAAGGTTTTACATAGTTTCAATGTATGGTTTAACTAGATGTTCTGGAGAGCTATATGTTGTTCAATGAGAATTATGTATGTACTTTGTTTTTAATGTGATGATGAACTTCTATTATTTTGGTTATTTATCTATCCATGTGAATCTAATGGTTTTTGACACACATAATTATATATACTGCACATAGTGCATCCAGTTTTTGCCGTAACCATCTCAACTTTTTAGCACATGCTATGTGGGTGAAATGATGATACCATGCCAACTTTCAACCTTTTCAGAGTTCATCTGTAGTGCTTTTCAATTTCAGGGTCATTTAGCTCCAAAAAAATCAGTAAATGCATGAAAAATAACAAATGAAGTCAGAAAGGGTTGAAAATTGATGATGTGGCTTTGAATGGTGCATTTTGAACACACAAAAAGTCTGAAGTTCAAATAAGCTCAAAAAATGAAATCCCTTTGTAACAAATGAGTTTTCGTCCGAAACCCTGATATTTCGAAAGAGACTGTCCATTTTGTACACGAAGTGCATCCAGTTTTTCCGGTAACCCTCTCAACCTTTTTCCACATGCTATGTGGGTGAAATGATGATACCATGCCAACTTTCAACCTTTTCAGAGTTCATTTGTAGTGCTTTTCAATTTCAGGGTCATTTAGCTTAAAAATTAGTAAATGCATGAAAAATAACAAATGAAGTCGGAAAGGGTTGAAAATTGATGATGTGGATCTAAATGGTGCATTTTGAACACAGAAAAAGTCTGGAGTTCAAATAAGTTCAAGAAAATGAAATCCCTTTGTAACAGATGAGTTTCCGTATGAAACCCTAATACTTTGAAAGAGATTGTCCGTTTTGTACACGAAGTGCATCTAGTTTTTGCCGTAACCCTCTCAACTTTTATGCACATGCTATGTGGGTGAAATGATGATACCATGCCAACTTTCAACCTTTTCAGAGTTCATTTGAAATGATTTTGAATTTCAGGGTCTTATAGCTCAAAAAATCAGTAAATGCAAGAAAAATAACAAATGAAGTCACAAAGGGTTGAAAATTAATGATGTGGTTTTGAATGGTGCATTTTGAACACACAAAATGTCTGGAGTTCAAATAAGTTCAAAAAAATGAAATCCCTTTGTAACGCATGAGTTTTTGTCCGAAACCCTGATTACTTCGAAAGAGATTTTCCGTTTTGTGCACGAAGTGCATATAATTTTTTCCGTAACCCTCTCAACTTTTATGCACATGCTATGTGGTTGAAATGATGATACCATGCTAACTTTTAACCTTTTCAGAGTTCATTTGAAATTCTTTTGAATTTTAGGTTCATTTAGCGCAAAAAAAATCAGTAAATGCATGAAAAATAACAAATGAAGTCACAAAGGGTTGAAAATTGATGGTGTGGCTTTGAATGGTGCATTTTGAATACACAAAAAGTCTGGAGTTCAACTAAGTTCAAAAAAATGAAATCCCTTTGTAATAGATGAGTTTTCGTCTGGAACCCTGATATTTCGAAAGAGATTGTCCATTTTGTACACGAAGTGCATCCAGTTTTTCCCGTAACCCTCTCAACTTTTTAGCACATGCTATGTGGGTGAAATGATGATACCATGCCAACTTTCAACATTTTCAGAGTTCATTTGTAGTGCTTTTCAATTTCAGGGTCATTTAGCTCAAAAATCCGTAAATGCATGAAAAATAACAAATGAAGTAAGAAAGGGTTGAAAATTGATGATGTGGCTCTGAATGGTGCATTTTGAACACACAAAAAGTCTGGAGTTCAAATAAGTTCAAGAAAATGAAATCCCTTTGTAACAGACAAGTTTCCGTATGAAACCTTGATACTTTGAAAGAGATTGTCCGTTTCGTACACGAAGTGCATCTAGTTTTTGCCGTAACCCTCTCAACTTTTATGCACATGTTATGTGGGTGAAATGATGATACCATGCCAACTTTCAACCTTTTCAGAGTTCATTTGAAATGCTTTTGAATTTCAGGGTCTTATAGCTCAAAAAAATCAGTAAATGCAAGAAAAATAACAAATGAAGTCACAAAGGGTTGAATATTGATGATGTGGCTTTGAACGGTGCATTTTGAACACACAAAAAGTCTAGAGTTCAAATAAGTTCAAAAAATGAAATCCCTTTGTAACAGATGAGTTTTTGTCCGAAACCCGGATATGTCAGGACCCCGATTCCAAGTCACATCGATCTAGCCGGTAACACCTCATATAACTTTGCGGCCTCACGCACGGTATTGTGACGAGTGTCTCCTTACCATGGCCCAGGACCGTTTCCGCCTTTTGGCTCACGCATATGATAGTATCGCTAGCATCCATATGACAGAGAACCTGGGCCGACATGACTAGTCGTGAACCCAAAGTGGCACTAACTTACGGGGACAGGCATACATGAATCAACATCGAGCATGTCGGTCAGCAGCGTGCGAATCCAGGCTGTAGCACTGGGCTAACAGGACTCCGGTGAACCGGGCTGTAGCAGGCTAGGCAGGAGTACGGATGTCACCGTGTGACATTTCCCCAAAGGGACAGACACAGGAACAAAACTCTACGACTCAAAGTATTTATTCATTAGGCTCCAAGGAGGGAGATATTACAAACATGGGTCTCATGACCCAACATTCAGAGCATACAAGTCAAAACACATGCGGAAGCTTAACATGTCTGAGTACAGCTATCTACAAATGAAAAAGGCTGAGAAGCCTGACTATCTACCAGATCCTGCCGAGGGCACAAGATCGTAGCTGAGGTATCAAGCTAAACGTCGAAGTCCACGCAGAACTACTAGCGAGACTGAAGTCTCTCTGCAAACATCAATTAAGCAAATGTGAGTACAAATGTACCCAGCAAGACTGACATCAGAACTAACTACATATGCATCGGTATCAATAAAGGGGGTAGTGGAGTTTAAGTGCCGCAAGGCAACTTTGACTTAGTGGCTAACCTGAACTACGACTGCAAGCAACTCTTTTGAGGTGGCGCACACGAGTCCACATATTCACCATATCAATACACCACTATGGATCCGCTCCTGTCTCCCTACGAGAACGCCATCCATAGCACTCACGCTTATCTTGCGCATTTTAGAGTATCCACTTCCACTTGTCTATGAACTTTAGAGGCAACCAAGTAGTCCTTTACCGCGGACGCGGCTATTCGAATAGATGATATTAACGCAGTAGGGGTGTACTTCTTCATACACGCTCTCACCACTTATTGTCGTTTACACGACATGTACTCGGCAACCTTCAAGCGGAAGCCCAACGAGGGTGTCGGCCACGGCCTACTAAACACTCAAGTCTCTAGTCCAGGTTTATCGTCTATCCAGGTTCCATTTGCAGGGAGTTCGGCCGAGGTTTCCACATGCGGCCCCGACGATGTGTACAGGGTTCCGAGACACCAAACGGGCGCCCAGCATGCCCGGCCACGGTGTATCTACCGCATCATAGCCCACCCCTGGGTTCAGCGCTACGCACGGCCGCCAACACATATCCTTCAAGCACCAGAAACTAGTTGCAACTCCTGGACAGAGGACTAGGGTGGTTAAGAAGCCGAGAGGGTCAATTAAGGATCCCAATGCATGGTAGTAACTGGTTCTTAAATCACACATACAGATCTCGGTGCTTAAGGACGGTTCCAGTGAAACAATCCACCATGTACTCCTACATGGCCTCTCATCAATACCTTTACCAAATCCTGTTCAACACACTTAGCTCACACACATTAGGACATGTTCAGCACTTTCCAATTCATCCCCGATGAATCAGACCTGACACAACTCTAAGCAATAGCAGGCATGACAAGAAAACATGAATGAGTAGGCACATCAGGGCTCAAACAACTCCTACTCATGCTAGTGGGTTTCATCTATTTACTGTGGCAACGACAGGTCATGCGGAGGAAAGGGGTTCAACTACCGCAGCATGTAACAGTTGAATCGTTGTTGTCCTAATGCAGTAAAAGAGAGCAGGAGCGAGAGAGTGGAATTGTATCGGAATGAACAAGGGGGTTTTGCTTTCCTGGCACTTCTGAAGATAGTATAACTCTTCATCGGTGTCATCGAACTCGTCGTCGAAACATGTCTACTAAGAGGGGACAATTACCGGTAAGGGGACATAAACAACATTCAATTAATGCAATGCACAAGCGAATTAATGAAATGTCATATTAAGGTACTAAATTGACCTAATGCAATATCTAGCCAATTTACTGAAGTGGAACTCAAACAAGATCAAATTCCAACTCCAAATGTTATTTCATAAATTGCCCTAATCATCATTTTTCCTATTCAGTGAGATTAACTTGTTCAAACATGCATGATCATGGCATAAACAAATTCTTCATATTTTTTTGATAATTTTTCATATATAAATGTTTTCATTTGGAGCTACGATTGATTTTCTATGATTTTTAGAAGTTTAGGGTATTTTATGAAAATAAATAAATCATTTCTGATTTATTTAAAATCCCAGAAGCATATACTGCGTCAGCATGACGTCAGGCTAAGGTCAGCAGGTCAATGGAGTCAGCCACATCAACCCTGACCTATATGGGACCCACAGGTCAGTGATACAACAAACTAACTCTGTTAGTTAGTGCTAAGTTAATACTAACCTAACTTAATTAGGGCATGGGCCCACGTGTCGGTGATACAGAGTTAGTTAGCGAGGTGATTAACCTCTAACAGTGGTAATTAGGACTAATTAAAACCTAAACTAACTCTAGTCAGAGGTCTGCCCCACATGCCATCGACACAGGGGGGTAGACGTGGTCAAAGTGGGTCAACCCCACCGGCGACTTGACGCCGGCGAGGCCAGTCGCGGCTGCGAGCCTTGGTTTGCGTCTCCGGCGACCAAATGGCCGGTGGAGGGCATCTATGTGATGCGGACACACGTCCGCATCGAGTAGTGGTGGTGGTTGGGCCTGGGGTGGCCGGAGTAGTCGCCGGCTATGACCTTGGTGGCTGCCGGAGCTCGGGCGAGCTCGAGGCGGCGTGTACGGTGCACGAGAGCGAGAATGGAGGGGGAGAAGGGTTAGTGGCTCACAGCGGTCACGACAACGCAAACGGTAGCCCCGGGGAGGAACCGGAGTGAAGCGGGGTGGCGAGGGGATCTCCGGCATCGGGAGGTTGAAGACAAGCTTGGTGAGATCATCCGGGGGCGTCCAGTGGCACGTGAGTCACCGGGGAGGCATAGGCGACGATTGCGGAGCTTTAGGACATGATGGTGAGGCGAGGAGATGACGGTGGCCGTGGCAGCAGCGAGCGGCGGCGACGAGCGCGCTCGGGTGCGCTGTGGGGAAAGAGCAGAAGAGGGGAGAGGAGGAGTGGATAGACCAGAGGGGTCGGGGGGGGGGGGGGGGGGGGTTGCGTGGCATCTCCAGCCAGCCAACAGCGTCGGCGAAAGCAGGAGGTTGGTCGGAGCATGCCGGCTTGCGGCGACCACGCGCGCGGCATCCTACTGGCGCGGGGAGGAAGACGCCCCTGCCCCTGGTGGGCTTGGCAGCTAGCTGGGCCGGCTATAGGTAAGGCCCAGGTGGGTTCTCTCTCTTCTCTCTGCTAATTTGTTTATGTTTTCTATTTTTCTGTTGTTTGTTTTGATTTGATTTTTTAACCCAAATCATTTTCTGGGCTTCTGTAAATTGTTGTATGGACTAGTAACATAAATATAAAGCCCCACAACAATTTCCATAATTATTGGATCATATTTGAAATATATCAAATATAAATCCAATGCAAATAATTATTGAATTAATTCCAAATGCCCAAAATAAATATTTATGAGCTCCTGAAAATATTGGTTTGAATTTTACCTCTTGCCAATATTTTCAGAAATGAACAGGAACTTTTTGTTGGGTTTATTTGAAGCAATTATTTTAATGTTGATCATTTTTTAGAAATGATTTCTGAGGCTTTCCACTTTCCCCAATTCAACTTTCATGAATTTAAACATGATGCAAGATGATTGATGCAAGGACAAGCAGTGACTAGCTAGGGATGTGACAACTCACCCCCACTAAACAAGAATCTTGTCCCGAGATTCAAGCGTAGGGTAAGATGAAGGGGAAACACAAACTAACACAATCTTCACGATCCAGGTTGCACTTTGTAAGAATGTTGATTCGTCACCATCTTTGTCTCGATGTCTTTCTCTGAGAACTCCAACCAACATGGCATCGAGAGGAAAAGGAAAAACTCTAGAAGGATCGATCTTCTCAAAGATCAAACAACTGATGATCAACTCACGGATTGAGACATTGAAACATCTCTCGAGCTGAGCCATGAAACATACATCCAGAGGGATGAAGCTTAATAGATGCGAAGGTCCACCAGGTAGGCAACAAATCCACGCTCGATCACGATGTAGCGAGGAGTTAGCTGCCATGATTCCACAACGGGGCACCTTGGGGAAGGTGACTCGTAGAGTTATTCCCTTAGATGGCAAAAGAATTACTTTTGATTCAAAGATCATTGAAACTCGTGATACCAGCCTAGGGAAAATACAATCAATCATTTGAAGGAGTCCGAAAGAATGACATACTCGGACTAGGATGGATGATGTGGACTACCTTGCTGAAGATAACGCAATGGATGATTTTTGCTTATCACCGGAAATGGGTGGGACCCATGGTAAGTCCACTTTTGAAGATGATCCTGACAACAATTACTAAGGTGCAAGATGGGAACAAAATACAAATGTTGCGAATGATTATGGTAATTGGGGAAAAACTCAACAGTCGAGAGTGTTTCCAATGTTTCAATGGTTATAGAATCATCAAGAAACTGAGAGCACAAGGATCCCTAAGGAACAACTTCTAGAATAAGTCGCACGAAATCCTCATGGAAAGATGGTCAAAGATACTACAATGACAGATCTTCCGGCTAGGTGTGTCGGTCCAGAACATCAACCCTGTCGGGACCTACATCATAGATCTTGGAAAAGTTCCAACCATCATATCTGCCTGAGATTCAGATCTGGTTGGTAACAGGATATTTCATACTCACATGTTTGAAAAGAAGGGTTGCAACACAAATCGACGAGATAACGTTGCGAGACTCTCGGGAGATGAACTACGTTGGCAAGCTCCAAAACATAAGCTAGTTCTGCTACATACATGTGAGCACATTGTCCAAGACAAGCATGACCACATAGTAGTCTTACAACGAAACACTATGGGGTTCTGATTGGGAACCATCATTGTGGTGAGCAAAATCCTGCGCATGTACCTTTGGGTCCTTAAGGATTAGCACTTAGAACTTCTTTTCCTTGAACAAATCAATTAGTGGCTTGGTGTGCTAGGGATTCATATAGAATGAATGTTGCAAGTCTCCAAACCATAGAATACTTCGCATGTATGCATGACTGACTTGGGATGATTCCAGAGGAAGCAAAACAAACTTTCTCAAATTCACGGCGGCAACTTGCATCATATGCACGTGAATTAGAGGAAGTCACTTCTTCCATCCGAACATATGCTTCAT
This sequence comes from Triticum monococcum, assembly GCA_034509565.1. Classification (NCBI taxonomy): domain Eukaryota; kingdom Viridiplantae; phylum Streptophyta; class Magnoliopsida; order Poales; family Poaceae; genus Triticum; species Triticum monococcum. The sequence continues at coordinate 21,015,954 of CM067842.1, read as the reverse complement.
GAACGGAACACGAAGATAATGCTTATAAAGTTTCCAATACTAGCTGGATGTTCAACACGAATCATGGAGAAGGTAGCAGTGTTGCTGACGGGCTCAACAACAATTCATCCAGGTTTCCACGGAGATGGAATTCCATAATTATGTGAACAAGTGATAGCATTGGTCAGACCAAAAGATGTAATGGTGTATGCTCGAGGGATCAACCACGAGTAAGACAACATTATGAACATCATTGGTTCTGATTTGATTTGACGATAACCCATACTCAAATCAAAGATTGGGTAAGACAATAGGTCCAACAACTGATCACGGGGACCAATTGATGAAGATATCATCTTTCTTCAACACACACACACAAAGAGAAGATATCCCTTAGAGATGAACTAAGTTAAGCAAAGCGTTTACCTTCCAACTCTCCAAGTTGTTGTCTAGCTCAACCAACTAGCTCAGGGGTATCCAACATAGATTCTTGGAGAAAGAGTGGTTTACAAGAAACGAGCTTGATCACGAGCTCAACATAACGGTCAGGGGACAACCTGTTGATACTTTAGAGAAGACATTCGGAAAATCACGAACCACCGATATGTCCCTAAGCTCGAGAACAATCTTGATTTTCAAGGCAAGACGACATGATCATAAAAGCAAGGGATCCAATCCTAACTCAAAGATCGAAGAGTGCACCGGAAATAAGGACAAGGTAGCACGACCAATCCAAGTATAGTGATTCGATAACCAACATGCTAAGAATGATATTAATGTCCATTAACTACCAAGCAACACGGTTGCTAGGAGTATTGGTTTCGCACATCATGGTTCACTTGTCGGCATTCCGGTTGCGACATCACGGAACCGAGGAATGAAAAATGATGGAAAGAAGTATCACTTCATCAAGAATTCATGAGAGATGGTGAAATTCTCATGACAATCCTGACATAAATGGGGTAATACTCCGAGGTAGAACAGAGCAAAAGTGGGATTGTCATTTTGGTCTGCGAAATACGACTACTTTGACCCAACCCTAGATATGGATGAGGTACTGAAGTTTGTTTCTGCTAGTCATTCTAAAATAGAATGGCTTGACGGACCACAAGAATAATAAGCATCGGTAACACGGATGCACAATTACTCCTGACTATCAATTGATAGACGATGGTCGGAATATAGATGAAAATGGACAACTCAAAGGGACAACTATCTTTGTGAGTTGTAGATGCATAGATTAATATGTCGAACCAAGTTCAATAGGTTTCTTCCAGATAACCCACGCAGAAAGGTAGAACTGGCAGAATCACAATTATGAATGGAGAACTCCTCAAGAGTACTCTGATTGTGATCTTTTGATCCAACAAACTTCTGCCATAAGTGGTTCATAGTATTTGGAAGAAGGAAATACCACAGACCTCGAGGACTAATGCAAAGCTTACTAATAAGCTAAAGGAACGAGCAAACACTATCAACATGAAGTAAGTAGGGTGAATCTTGGGTTCAAAACCCAGAAATAGAAGGCCTACTAACCAAATGGCATCACGAGATGCTTTCGAGGATGGTGGCCAGAATGTTCACACTGGGAACACAAAATATGGCTAGATTACTAGGTGACTCCCTTAGACACCTAGGGTCATAATAGCTCCAACATATATGTCGAGGCAACAGAGTACCTCAACTCACCGATTAGTGTGATTAATCTGGCCCAAATGGATATCAGGAACATGAGGAAGGGGTTTGCAATTGCATCAGACTATTTAGAGACCTGGGATGACTCGGACAGCATAACGGCTGTAAATGCTCAAAAGATTTGAGACATCCTGCAAAATGGTGGCATAACCACTCAACAAGACAATATCAAGGTTCCGAGATCAACTGTCAACATACGGAAGTAGTAGGAACGGAACTGAGGCTTGAAACTATGAATTCTATAAGTGTATGGATTAGTAACACGTCATCCTGATAGATAGATGAGAAGGCCTAGTTCTTAATCCCCGTAGAAAAGAAGAGGTTGACTCAGATTAGAAGGACATAAGGTATAAGGAGTAAAAGGAGCCTTACGTTCCCTTCCACAATCAATTCCCTTACATAACTAAAGCATTTCTAGACACAACTTCGACCAGTTTGGCTTGGTAATCCTACAGGCAGTCAGGCTCTGTTACCAAAGCTGTCAGGACCCCGATTCCAAGTCACATCGATCTAGCCGGTAACACCTCATATCACTTTGCGGCTCACGCACGGTATTCCCACGGGTGTCGCCTTACCATGGCCCGGGACCGTTTGCACCTTTTGGCTCACGTATATGATAGTGTCGCTAGCATCCATATGACAGAGAACCCGGGCCGACATGACTAGTCGTGAACCCAAAGTGGCACTAACTTATGGGGAGAGGCATACATGAATCAACATCGAGCATGTCGGTCAGCAGCGTGCGAATCCGGGCTGTAGCACTGGGCTAACAGGACTCCGGTGAACCGGGCTGTAGCAGGCTAGGCAGGACTCCGGATGTCACCGCGTGACATTTCCCCAAAGGGGCAGACACAGGAACGAAGTGAATCACATGCCGGCCAGTCAAGTGTTCCGGAGCAGTAGTGTTGGGCTAGCAGGACTCCGGTGAACCGGGCTGTAGCGGACTACTATGGCTCATGGAAGCACAAGACTACATTTCCCCATAAGAGAGGCTACCAAGGATAAACAACTAGGTTGTCGGATCCCACACATACCAAGCATTTCAATCAAACACACAATATGCTCAATATGTGTAAATACAACATGGCATCACAACAAAACTCTACGACTCAAAGTATTTATTCATTAGGCTCCGAGGAGCGAGATATTACAAACATGGGTCTCATGACCCAACATTCAGAGCATACAAGTCAAAACACATGCGGAAGCTTAACATGTCTGCGTACAGATATCTACAAATGAAAAAGGCTGAGAAGCTTGACTATCTACCAGATCCTGCCGAGGGAACAAGATCGTAGCTGAGGTATCAAGCTAAACGTCGAAGTCCACGCGGAACTACTAGCGAGACTGAAGTCGCTCTGCAAACATCAATTAAGCAAACGTGAGTACAAATGTACCCAGCAAGACTTACATCAGAACTAACTACATATGCATCGGTATCAACAAAGGGGGTAGTGGAGTTTAACTACAGCAAGCCAGCTTTGACTCAGTGGCTAATCTGAACTACGATTGCAAGCAACTCTTTTGAGGTGGCGCACACGAGTCCACATATTCACCATATCAATACACCACTATGGATCCGCTCCCATCTCCCTACGAGAACGCTATCCATAGCACTCACGCTTATGTTGCACATTTTAGAGTATCCACTTCCACTTGTCTATGAATTGTATAGGCAACCAAGTAGTCCTTTACCGCGGACGCGGCTATTAAAATATATGATGTTAACCCTGCAGGGGTGTACTTCTTCATACACGCTCTCACCACTTATCATCGTTTACACGACATGTACTCGGCAACCTTCAAGCGGAAGCGCAACGAGGGTGTCGGCCATGGCCTACCTAAACACTCAAGTCTCTAGTCCAGGTTTATCGCCTATCCAGGTTCCATCCGTAGGGAGTCCGGCCGAGGTTTCCACATACGGCCCCAAATGATGTGTACAGGGTTTCGAGACACCAAACGGGCGCCCGACATGCCCGACCACGGTGTATCTACCGCATCATAGCCCACCCGTGGGGTCAGCGCTACGCACGGCCGCCAACACATATCCTACAAACACCAGAAAATAGTTGCAACTCCTGGACAGAGGACTAGGGTGGTTAAGAAGCCGAGAGGGTCAATTAAGGATCCCAATGCATGGTAGTAACTGGTTCTTAAATCACACATACAGATCTCGGTGCTTAAGGACGGTTCCAATGAAACAACCCACCATGTACTCCTACACGGCCTCTCGTCGATACCTTTACCAAATCGTGTTCGACACACTTAGCTCACACACATTAGGACATGTTCACAACTTTCCAATTCATCCCCGATGAATAGGACCTGACACAACTCTAAGCAATAGCAGGCATGACAAGCAAACATGAATGAGTAGGCACATCAGGGCTCAAACAACTCCTACTCATGCTAGTGGGTTTCATCTATTTACTGGGGCAACGGCAGGTCATGCAGAGGAAAGGGGTTCAACTACTGCAGCATGTAATAGTTGAATCGTTGTTGTCCTAATGCAGTAAAAGAGAGCAGGAGCGAGAGAGTGGGATTGTATCGGAATGAAGAAGGGGGTTTTGCTTGCCTGGCACTTCAGAAGATAGTATAACTCTTCATCGGTGTCATCGAACTCGTCGTCGAAACACGTCTACTGAGAGGGGACAATTACCGGCAAGGGGACATAAACAACATTCAATTAATGCAATGCACGATCGAATGAATGATATGCCATATTAAGGTAGTGAATTGACCTAATGCAATATCTACCCAATTTAGTTGAAGTGGAACTCAAACAAGATCAAACTCCAACTCCAAATGTTATTTCATAAATTGCACTAATCATCATTTGTCCTATTAGGTGAGATTAACTTGTTCAAACATGCATGATCATGGCATAAACAGATTCTTCATATTTTTCTGATAATTTTTCATATATAAATTATTTCATTTGGAGCTACGGTTGATTTTCTATGATTTTTAGAAGTTTAGGGTATTTTTTGAAAATAAATAAAACATTTCTGAATTATTTAAAATCCCAGAAACATATACTGCGTCAGCATGACATCAGGCTGAGGTCAGCAGGTCAACGGAGTGAGCCACATCAACCCTGACCTATGGGACCCACATGTCAGTGATACAACAAACTAACTCTGTTAGTTAGTGCTAAGTTAAATACTAACCTAACTTAATTAGGGCATGGGCCCACACGTCAGTGATACGGAGTTAGTTAGCAAGGTGATTAACCTCTAACAGTGGTAATTAGGACTAATTAAAACCTAAACTAACTCTAGTCAGAGGCCGGCCCCACATGTCATCGACATAGGGGGGGGGGGCCCAGTCGTGGTTAAAGTGGGTCAACCCCACCGGCGACTTGACGTCAGCGAGGCCAATCGTGGCGGCGAGCCTCGGGTTTGCGTCTCCGGCGACCAAATGGCCGGCGGAGGGCATCTATGTGACGCGGACACACGCCCGCATCAAGTAGTGGTGGTGGTTGGACCTGGGGTGGCCGGAGTAGTCGCCGGCGATGACCTTGGCGGATTCCGGAGCTCGGGTGAGCTCGAGGCGGCGTGTACGGTGCACGAGAGCGAGAACTTAGGGGGCGGGGGAAGGGTCAGTGGCTCACAGCGGTCACGACAACGCAGACGACAAACCTGGGGAGGAACCGGAGTGAAGCTTGGCGGCGAGGGGATCTCCGGCATCGGGAGGTTGAAGATGAGCTTGGTGAGATCGTTTGGGGGCGTCCGGTGGCACGTGAGTCGTCGGGGAGGCGTAGGCGATGATGGTGGAGCTTTAGGACATGATGGTGAGGAGAGGAGATGACGGTGGCCGTGGCAGCAGCGAGCGGCGGCGACGAGCGCACATGGGCGCGCTGCGGGGAAAGAGCAGAAGAGGGGAGAGGAGGAGTGGACAGACCAGAGGGGTCGGGGGGGGGGGGGGGTTGCGTGGCGTCTCCAGCCAGCCAATAGCATCGGCGGAAGTAGGAGGTGGCTCGGAGCGTGCCAGCGTGCGGCGACCACGCGCGCGGCGTCCTACTGGCGCCGGGAGGAAGACGCCCCAGCCCCTGGTGGGCTTGGCAGCTAGCTGGGCCGGCTATAGGTAAGGCCCAGGTGGGTTCTCTCTCTTCTCTCTCTGCTAATTTGCTTCTGTTTTCTAATTTTCTGTTATTTGTTTTGATATGATTTTTAACCCAAATCATTTTCTGGGCTTCTGTAAATTGTTGTATGGACTAGTAACATAAATATAAAGCCCCACAACAATTTCCAGAATTATTTTATCATATTTGAAATATATCAAATATAAATCCAATGCAAATAATTATTGAATTAATTCCAAATGCCCAAAATAAATATTTATGAGCTCCTGAAAATATTGGTTTGAATTTTACCTCTTGCCAATATTTTCAGAAATGAACATGAACTTTTTGTTGGGTTTATTTGAAGCAATTATTTTAATGTTGATCATTTTTTAGAAATGATTTTTGAGGCTTTCCACTTTCCCCAATTCAACTTTCATGAATTTAAACATGATGCAAGATGATTGATGCAAGGACAAGCAGTGACTAGCTAGGGATGTGACATGATACTTCGAAAGAGATTGTCCGTTTTGTGCACGAAGTGCATCTAGTTTTTTCCGTAACCCTCTCAACTTTTATGCACATGCTATGTGGTTGCAATGATGATACCATGCTAACTTTTAACCTTTTCAGAGTTCATTTGAAATGCTTTTGAATTTCAGGTTCATTTAGCGCAAAAAATTAGTAAATGCATGAAATGAAGTCACAAAGGGTTGAAAATTGATGATGTGGCTTTGAATGGTGCATTTTGAACACACAAAAAGTCTGGAGTTCAAATAAGTTCAAAAAAATGAAATCCCTTTGTAACGGATGAGTTTTCGTCTGAAACCCTGATACTTCGAAAGAGATTGTCCGTTTTGTATATGAAGTGCATCTAGTTTTTGCCGTAACCCTCTCAACTTTTTCGCACATGCTACGTGGGTGAAATGATGATACTATGCCAACTTTCAACCTTTTCCGAGTTCATTTGTAGTGGTTCTCAATTTCAGGGTCATTTAGTGCAAAAAGAATGAACTAATAGCAAAAATCATGAACTTAAAATAATCAATTAAAATATTATGTTATGATCAACTAAAACAAAACTATAATATTCTTCAATAGCAAAAACAATCAACTAAAAAGTTTTTATAAAACTCTAATAGCAAAAGGAATCAACTAAAAAGCTTTTATAGACCTCTAGTATTTTTTTAAACTAAAATTATGTAAAATTATGCAACTAAAATTATCAAAGTATTTTCCGTTCAAAACATTAATGGCAAAAAGAAGTTTCATAATGAAATTTTTTTGTTAAAAACTTTAATAGAAAACTAAAATAACAAAATCTGTTCTTGATTAAAATAGAGATTTAAAATAACCTAAAAATTACCAAATTTAATTTAACGATAAAACTCAATAATATTAAATAGCTGGAAAAATAATCACTCAAAAATCTATTTTTAGTAAATTTATTCACAAACAGAAAGTCTATAGTTTTGTGACCTAACAGCAAAAAGAGTTAAAGAAATAAAGCAAAAAATAAAAGAAAATAAATAATGCAAAAAACAAAACAAAAAACTTGAAAAAATGCCACCTACCAGGCCACCACGGCCTGAATACGACTAGAAACCCCATTGGGTCAGGATTCAGGCCCGCAGCAGGCCCAGCAGGCCCAACAGGCCCATAGGCATCGAGACAAGATTAGGCCAGAAGGCTTGTAATAGTGAGGAGTTCGAATGGGATGGCACATCATTGCTTATAAACAGGTGCCGGAGCTGCTTAACTAGCGAGGTGGGACTAAACTTCCCACCGCACTGCGCTAGTACAAGGCTTTTGGTCCTGGTTGCTGGCACCAACCGGGACTAAAGGTGTGCATTGGTACCGGTTCGTGGCACCAACCGGGACCAATGCCCCCCTTAGTCTTGGTGGGTGCCACCAACTGGGACCAAAGGCCTTTGCTTCTCGCCCTTTGGGCTGTTGAAAAGAGGCCTTTGGTCCCGGCTGGTGGCACCAACCGGGACCAATGCCCCCCTTAGTCTTGGTTGGTGCCACGAACCGGGACCAATGCTTCGTGTATATAAGCAAGACTTGTGAAAATTTTCACTTCTCATCTCGCAGTTGCCGCCTCGACGACGCCGACGACATCGACGCCGCCAAGCTGCCGCCCCAGACTGCCATCTCTGTCATCGCCGTCGTCCCTACCCTGGCCTCGCCGCACCCTGCCCCGACCTTGCCATCGCCGATCCCTGCCCCGACCTCGCCGTCGCGCACGCCGAGCGCCCTGCCCCGACCTCGCCGCCGCTCACCTGCACTGTGAGCCTCACCGCGCCGTTCCCCCTCCTCTCCCTCTTCCCCCTCACGCCCCAACGCTGCCGCGCGGCTGCCCCAACACCGCCGCCCTCCCCCACGCCGACGACGAAGGCCCTGTTCACATATATAGATTTTTTTGGTTCATATTGTAGTAGTAGATGATGATGATGATGTATGTATGTTCATATGCAAAAGTTAGGAGTTTTTTTCTATTCATAGAATTTTTTTGGTGATATTATTGTAGAATATGCAAATGTTTGTATGTTCATATGCAAAGAATATGTCATTTTTTATAGAATTTTTATGATTTTTTTTCTGTTGTAATTTTGTTCATAGAATTTTTATTGTTTTTTCTGTTGTAATTTTGTTCATAATGTTTTAGGATGAAAAAAAGAAGAAGAAAAAAAGGGAGGAGGAGAAGTTTCGTTTAGTTTTAGGATTATTTTAGTTTATGTTTAGTTTAGGAAGAAGGAAAAGAAAAAGGAGAAGAAGAGGAAAAAAGAGGAGAAGAAGAAAGGAATAGAGGAGAAGAATAAAAAATAGAATCGCCGTGCTATTCCTTTCTTCTTCTCCCCTTTTTTTCTTTTCTTTTTTCTTCTTCTTCCTTTTTTATCGGGTATGTAGTTATGGATATACCCCCTCCCCGATAACTTCGACATGAGGGGGGGAGGGGTCGCCGAGGGTTCGAGGGGCGAGGGTCGGGAACTTGCTAGGGTAGAGGGTCGAGGGTCACGGAGGGGTCGAGGGTCACCGAGGGGTCGAGGGTCGCCGAGGGTCGAGGGTCGTCGAGGTACCGAGGGTTCGAGGGTCGAGGGTCGTCGAGGGGTCGAGGGCCGAGGATCGCCGTGCGGTCGAGGGTCGAGGGTCTGGCAATGTGCACAAGTTGATCCAAACCCTTGAAGCGTTGCCGAGGCCACCCAAATTTACCCAGTTAAAAGCGCGTTGTCATCGAGGCCACCCCGAAGCCTTGAAGCGTTGCCGAGGCCACCCCAAACCCTAGAGAAGCGTCGAGGCCCCTAATATGATTCCTTGTTGTGATTAGATAGCTAGGTCTACGTTTGCCACTAATATATCCATCTGCTGTCATGTTTGTATAATAATTGCCATGTTGTAATATTTGCATAAACAATGGAGCACGGACGAGGCGAGGCAGCAGAAGAGGTGTTGGGGGACATAATGTTAGCCGGAGGTGATGTCTTGTCGTATCTTAACGACAATGATGGTCTGCAAGGACAGGGTGAAGAAGCAGGCTACGGCGATCGAATAATGGAGGAGGAAAGTCATGATTATGATGGCTCCGGTGACCGAATGCCAGCGCAAGAAGGAGACCGTGATGACGGCTCCGGTGACCGAACAGAGTCCGGCTGGGTATATATATATATATATATATTAATTAAGCCTGTGCTGACTAGCTAATTGATGCATTCATTTTTTTGGTATGTACACATATTAACTCTTGTCTTTCTTCCTTTTTCTAGACCTCCGGATCGAGCACAACTTCGGTAAATAAACGAGGCCCGAAGAAAACGTTGTGCTCGGATGAAAGGTTTGAGATCACAGCAATCACGCGCAATGGCCAACCGATTGAACCCATCTGGACAAAGGAAGCATTTGCTGCTCAGTGCGGGGTTCTTGTTAGGGAGAAGATCCCGATCAGCATCCACCAATGGTTTAAGCCTAAGAACGAAGACCCTGAGGTGTCTTATGTCAACGATATGCACAAATATGATCTTTGGACCTCGCTAAAGGCAAATTTCACCTTACCGCCAGAGGAGGATCTGGAGAAGCCAGTTAAAGAGCAATTGATCAAGTCTCATGCTCTTAAGAAGATGGCAGAACTATCCAGGAGGTGGAAGAATGAGTTGAAAATAACGTTTGTGAACAAAGAAGAGACACCAGAATTCACCGGCCAGTATGAGAAGATCAAAGAATACTAGGACGCATTTGTGGCCCACAAGACATCGGAGAAGAGTAAGAAGATGCCAGTGAGAAATAAGATAAATGCTGCGAAGAAGGAGCATCACCAGCGCACGGGGGAAGGTGGCTACCTCAAAGCCCGGCCATTGTGGGCCAAGGCTGAGAATGACCTGCTTGATAAAGGGGTCGAACCAGAGACATTGAACTAGCCAGACCGTTGCCGGACTTGGTTCTTTGGGGTTGGCGGAAGTTTGGACCCTTTAACAGGGAAGTGCGTTTGGAAGAACGAGCAACTGCGAATACCCGTCACGAAGCTTCAGGAATATATCCCCCGCAGCGCAGCAAGGGACGTTTGTTCCAGACGGAGAGAACGACGAGCCCAGAATGGCCCTCGGGAATCCTGAGCACCCTGGACAGACACGAGGCACGCCAGCTCCATTTTGTGGAAGGTTGGGTTTCCGGACGCAGGCGGTTACAAATGCCAGGAGAGGAGGAAGAAAGTGGAGCAAACCCAACTGCAGGCGCTGCACGCAAGGGTACAAGCGATAGAGGAACGAGAAGCAGTTCGCAACAAGCTACTTGCCGAAGCTACCCCGCCATCTCAGCGGAGAAGCAGCGTGGCTTCCACCGAGCTGCTTCAGCTGGAGCCTGTCTTCACCGCTCCTACTAGCTACCCCGTGGATGCTATCACATAGTCTCAACATTGCCACCTTATGACGCAATGGCAGAACTTCAAAGTCAAGGCGGTTGTCGGCTCTGTTCGACCTCCTGAACCCGGCGAAACTTTTCACTGCCGTCCAATTCTAGAAGGATATGCCAGGGTGCTAGTGGACGAAATAACAAAGGGATTTGAGGACCTCGAGCTTGACCACCCTACCGGTGAAGGGGAGACTCGGCTGGGTTCTGCTCTGAAGACTCCATGCCTATGGCGGAAGCAGCTCATCAACCTTCCGAACTAGATGCCTCCGCCTGCTCCTCCTCCTCCGGCGAGTCAGGGCACTCCACCTCCTCCTCCTCCGGCGAGTGGTCATGGCACTCTGCATCCTTCTCCAGCGCGTGGCGGCACTCCGCCTCCTTCTCCGCCTGCACCGGCGCGCCCAAGCAGCCAGCCTCCTCTTTCACCGCCTCGTCAGCAAGGGCGGAAGAGACCCACCGCCGCTCCGGCTGCTCCAGCGCGTTGTAGTCCTTCTCCTCTGGCTCCTAAGCAATGAAAGAAGACAGCCGCAGCCGCTTCGTCTGCTATGGCATCTAGCAGTACAACCAGAGGCGGGAGGCAATACAGATTCGGTCCATCTCTCAAGCCTCTAGAGAAGTTACCATACGAGAGGATCATGGAGGAAAACGCGAAGATCGTGGAAGCTGAAGTGAGGGACTTTTTTGAAGCGGTGAAAGCAAAGAAACATCCACCTCCGGAGGAGAAGATAGATCCGGTGAAAGCAAAGCGCACTATTGCTGCCCTAAAGAAACCACCACCGTCTCCGCCGAAAAACAACTATGAGCACATTACTGAAAAGTCATATATGGAAGCGGAGCGGTCGAGAAGTACTATCAGTGATCGAAGGTTAGCAGAATGACGAGGTGGGAAAAAAATTCCCAGCTCGGCGAACAAGCGAACCAATCGTGCCCCCCGCTTAAGGTGTCTAGCGATATAGCCGTTAATAATCCGAGGATGGTGCCCGGTTATACCAATCCTGGTGATTACCTGCCCGACGATGCACATTATGATATAATGGAGGTGGACGAACACAAATACTAGTACGGGAAGCCTCTCGTCAGAGATGGAAGTCCTCCTCTAACAACGATGATGCGAAGATTCCATGATTGGTACGTGAAAACCTGCAGAGAGTCTGGGGGGAAGGATACTTTGACGCTGAGAGTTAAAGTGGAGCACGACCTCGTTGGAATTGAACCGTTGACTGTCCCATTTGAGGAGTTCTCCAGTGGTCCAATCAAAAGGCCCTCGATAAATTAACGGTCACTTGCTACTGTCTGTAAGTACTACTTCTGTCATTAAGTCTCTATATATAGCTCATCTCTTTCATTGCATGTATATATGATTATCCTCACTATATAATGCAGATTGAAGATCGTCGAATGCAGAAAAGAAGTCTTCTATGATATTGGGTTCATTAAGACAAATCTCATAGATGAATTTACGGTTAAATTTGATGCCATAGAAACCGAGGCCAACTTGCTCAAATAGTTGCTAATAAATCAAAACGAAGATAAAATACTCTTTCCTTACAACTTCAAGTAAGTGTTATTGTCTTGTGCATATCCGGTTTCCCTTATTACTCGAGGTTATAGTAATGTAATTGATGAGTTATGCATGCGTGCGCAGCTTCCACTATATTCTCCTGGAGATTAAGCTTGAGCAGGGACTTAACCGTCTTAGACTCGAGACGAAAAGATCCCCAGACCTATGCGGACATGACTAAAATGCTCAAGAACTAAGTTCAATCGATCATTATTGCACCATATCGGCAACTTTTTGTTCATTTCCTGATATCAAGTAATTGTTTTCTTTGTCTCGTAGGGTTTGGAAACTATTCACCGCAGAAGCTCCAGGACTACCGGGGGAGCTGAGATTTACATACCCGAAAGTAAGTAGTACTAGCTAGCTAGTTCCGCGCATCTCCCGTTGATTCTAGCTACTTTCATCAATGCCATTTATAATGCTTCATTATCAGTTTGATTGACCTCTATTTCTTGTAAAGTGCTTGTGGCAGGAAGAAGGCAATGATTTCTGTGGATACTACGTCCGCGAGTTCATCTACAACGTGACTTGCAAAAATAAGCGACGCTACTCTAAAAGACAATTTGATGTGCGTAAGCAATAATATTCAACATTTCATTGTTATTACACCATCATTTCTGTTGATTTTCATTCATATATATGTATTAACCCCCTTCTTCAAATTAGATGTGGAAGATGAGGGATGAACTCCTACAACAAGATCGCATGAAAGCAATTCAAGAGGAATTGGCGGGATTCTTTCTTGACCACGTCATCAATAAAGCTGGAGAATACCATGTGGAAGCTGAATTCCACTAGCAGAAAAAGGGGCTATGGTCCAGGCCACCTCAGCCCATTAGTCCTGGTTCAGTCTTGAACCGGGACCAATGTGGGCATTGGTCCCAGTTCGTGAGCCCAGGGGGCCGGCCGGGCCACGTGGGCCATTGGTCCCGGTTCGTCTGGACCTTTTGGTCCCGGTTGGTGGGACGAACCGGGACCAAAGGGCCTCCCTCCTGGCCCACCACCATTGGTCCCGGTTGGTGGCTTGAACCGGGACCAAAGGCTCCCCTTTAGTCCCGGTTCATGCCACGAACCGGGACCAATGAATTGCCTATATATACCCCCTCGCGCAAGAGCAGAGCACAGTGCTCTGTTTTTTCTGGCCGAGGGGGAGAGGCCTTTGTGGTACTCTAGCTCACCTCCTATGCACATGAGGTGTTCGATGGAATGCCCGAGCCACACTACTTAAGCTTTCTCCTCTCGAAGCTCGACCTCCAAGCTCCATTTTCCTCGAGATTTGTCTAGATTTAGCGGTCCGTCACGCCCCGTCCCCGTCTTCACCGCCGTCGATCACCCGCGCGGATCTCATCACCGACACCACCGTGGTGAGCCTCTTATTCTAATCTTCTTTCTGAAAGGAAAAATATTCTTACTTGTATGTTTAGATAGATACTTGTATCATTTTCTTACATTTATTATTGCATCTTATATAGTGCGATGGTTTTGGTATCCGCCCCCGCCGGCCCTCGTCCTGTCTATGATTCGGATTTGGTATGTATATTATCTTTATAACTATTGGTTCATTTATTGTTTATGAAAATTATGCCGACCAACGTGACATAGATTTTATTTATCTAGGATGTATGTGAATCGGAAATGCCAACCGACCTTGTTGAGAGGTTAAATTTAGTTGAAGAAGAAAACAATTTGTTGAAGGAAAAAATAAAAAAAATTGAGGAGGAGAAGATGATATTGGAGTTGCATGTTGCGGATGTCGTCGATGATCACAAGATCAAGATGGATGCAATGCGCTTGAAGATTAGAAAGATTAGAAAATATGCCATTCATACCGAGGCTTGGTATCATTATGCCGTTGGATCAATTGTTACCTTGGTTGCGATTATGATCGCATTTGTTTTCGCATTGAAATGTTTTACATAGTTTCAATGTATGGTTTAATTAATTAGATGCTCTGGAGAGCTATATGTTGTTAGATGAGAACTATGTATGTACTTTGGTTTTAATGTGATGATGAACTTCTATTAATTTGGACATTTAATTATATATAATGCACGCAGATGAACCGACAATGGATGTACGGTGACAGACACACCCGCGAGTACATTAAGGGCGTGCATGAGTTTCTCGATGCGGCTGAGGCAAACAAGCAGAATGGTTTTATGTGTTGTCCATGCACTGAATGTGGGAATACGAGGTCTTACTCTAACCGGAAAATCGTTCACTCCCACCTGCTTTACAAGGGTTTCATGCCACACTATAATGTTTGGACGAGGCACGGAGAAATAGGGGTTATGATGGAAGACGGCGAAGAAGAAGAGTACGATGACAACTATGTGCCCCCTGAATACGGTGATGCTGCAACGGGGGGAGCTGGTGAAGATCAAGAGGAACCAGACGATGTGCCCAATGATGCTGCCACAGGTGAAGCTGCTGAAGATCAAGAGGAACCAGACGATGTGCCCGATGATGATGATCTCCGCCGGGTCATTGTCGATGCAAGGACGCAATGCATTAGTCAAAAGGAGAAGCTGAAGTTCGATCGCATGTTAGAGGATCACAAAAAAGGGTTATACCCCAATTGCGAAGATGGCAACACAAAGCTCGGTACCGTACTGGAATTGCTGCAGTGGAAGGCAGAGAATGCTGTGGCTGACAAAGGATTTGAGAAGCTACTGAAAATATTGAAGAAGAAGCTTCCAAAGGATAACGAATTGCCCGACAGTACATACGCAGCAAAGAAGGTCGTATGCCCTCTAGGATTGGAGGTGGAGAAGATACATGCATGCCCTAATGACTGCATCCTCTACCGCGGTGCATACAAGGATCTGAACGCATGCCCGGTATGCGGTGCGCTGCGGTATAAGATCAGACGAGATGACCCCGGTGATGTTGACGGCGAGCCCCTCAGGAAGAGGGTCCCTGCAAAGGTGATGTGGTATGCTCCTATAATACCACGGTTGAAACGTCTGTTTAGAAACGAAGAGCATGCCAAGTTGATGCGATGGCACAGTGAGAACCGAAAGAAAGATGGGAAGTTGAGAGCACCCGCTGACGGGTCGCAGTGGAGAAAAATCGAGAGAAAGTACTGGGATGAGTTTGCAAAGGACCCAAGGAATGTATGGTTTGCTTTAAGCGCGGATGGCATTAATCCTTTCGGGGAGCAGAGCAGTAATCACAGCACCTGGCCCGTGACTCTATGTATGTATAACCTTCCTCCTTGGATGTGCATGAAGCGGAAGTTCATTATGATGCCAGTTCTCATCCAAGGCCCTAATCAACCCGGCAACGAAATTGATGTGTACCTAAGGCCATTAGTTGAAGAACTTTTACAGCTGTGGAATGGAGACGGTGTACGTACGTGGGATGAGCACAGACAGGAGGAATTTAACCTTAAGGCGTTGCTGTTCGTGACCATCAACGATTGGCCCGCTCTCAGTAACCTTTCAGGACAGACAAACAAAGGATACCACGCATGCACGCACTGTTTAGATGACACTGAAAGTATATACCTGGACAAATGCGGGAAGAATGTGTACCTGGGCCATCGTCGATTTCTTCCGACCAACCATCAATGTCGAAAGAAAGGCAAGCTTTTCAAAGGCGAGGCAGATCACCGGAAGAAGCCTGCCATGCGCACCGGTGATCACGTGCTTGCTATGGTCAATGATTTACCCTACGTCATCTTTGGAAAGGGTCCCGGTGGACTAGCTGTTCCGAATGACGCTGAGGGACACGCACCCATGTGGAAGAAGAAATCTATATTTTGGGACCTACCCTACTGGAAAGACCTAGAGGTCCGCTCCTCAATCGACGTGATGCACGTGACGAAGAACCTTTGCGTGAACCTGCTAGGCTTCTTGGGCGTGTATGGGAAGACAAAAGATACGCCGGAGGCACGGGAGGACCTGCAACGTTTGCACGAAAAAGACGACATGCCTCCGAAGCAGTATAAAGGTCCTGCCAGCTACGCTCTTACGAAAGAAGAGAAAGAAATCTTCTTTGAATGCCTGCTTAGTATGAAGGTCACGACTGGCTTCTCATCGAATATAAAGGGAATAATAAATATGCCAGAGAAAAAGTTTCAGAACCTAAAGTCTCATGACTGCCACGTGATTATGACGCAACTGCTTCCGGTTGCATTGAGGGGGCTTTTACCGGAAAACGTCCGATTAGCCATTGTGAAGCTATGTGCATTCCTCAATGCAATCTCTTAGAAGGTGATCGATCCAGAAATGGTACCAAGGCTAAGGAGTGATGTGGTGCAATGTCTTGTCAGTTTCGAGCTGGTGTTCCCACCATCCTTCTTCAATATCATGACGCACGTCCTAGTTCATCTAGTCGACGAGATTGTCATCCCGGGGCCCGTATTTCTACACAATATGTTCCCCTTTGAGAGGTTCATGGGAGTCCTAAAGAAATATGTCCGTAACCGCGCTAGGCCAGAAGGAAGCATCTCCATGGGCCATCAAACAGAGGATGTTATCGGGTTTTGTGTTGACTTCATTCCTGGCCTTAACAAGATAGGTCTCCCTAAATCGCGGTATGAGGGGAGACTGACTGGAAAAGGCATTCTTGGAAGAGACTCAATAATATGCAGGGACGGATATTCTTGGTCTCAAGCACACTACACAGTTCTACAGAACTCTACCTTGGTGACCCCGTATGTCGATGAACACAAGAACAATCTGCGCTCCAAACACCCGGAGCAATGCGACGACAGGATTACATGTGAACACATCAGGACTTTCAGCAGTTGGTTGGAAACACGTCTCAGAGGTGACAACACTGTTTGTGATGAGTTGTACTTGTTGTCCAGGGGACCATCTTTGACTGTATTGACTTACAAAGGATACGAGATAAATGGGAATACATTTTACATGATCGCCCAAGATCAAAAGAGCACCAACCAAAACAGCGGTCTCCGCTTTGATGCAGCAACCGAGAGCGGAAAGGACACATATTATGGTTACATAGTGGACATATGGGAACTTGACTACGGACCTGATTTTAAGGTCCCTTTGTTTAAGTGCAAATGGGTCATTCTGTTTGGCGGCGGCGTACAGGTAGACCCACAGTACGGAATGACAACAGTGGATCTGAAAAATCTTGGGTACACTGACGAACCGTTCGTCCTAGCCAATGATGTGGCACAGGTTATCTATGTGAAGGACATGTCTACCAAACCGAGAAAAAGAAAAGATAAGGAAGCGAATACATCATACGATGAGCCAAAGCGCCACATAGTTCTTTCAGGAAAAAGGGACATCCTGGGAGTGGACGGCAAGACAGACATGTCTGAAGATTATGAAAAGTTCCATGAAATTCCTCCCTTCAATGTCAAGGCTGACCCAAGCATCCTGATAAACAATGAAGATTATCCATGGTTACGGCGCAATAAGCAAATGACACAAGCGAAGAAAAAGTGAAGACTTTCTCCCGCAACTATTATGATGATACCATGCCAACTTTGTAACAGATGATCTTTCGTCCGAAACTCTGATACTTCGAAAGAGATTGTTCGTTTTGTACACGAAGTGCATCCAGTTTTTTCCGTAACCATCTCAACTTTGTTGCACATGCTATGTGGGTGAAATGACGATACCATGCCAACTTTCAACCTTTTCGGAGTTCATTTGAAATGCTTTTCAATTTCAGGGTCTTATAGCTCAAAAAAATCAATAAATCCATGAAAAATAACAAATGAAGTCAGAAAGGGTTGAAAATTGATGATGTGTCTTTGAATGGTGCATTTTGAACACAGAAAAAATATGGAGTTCAAATAAGTTCAAGAAAATGAAATCCCTTTGTAACAAATGATCTTTCGTCCGAAACCCTGATACTTCGAAAGAGATTGTCCGTTTTGTACACGAAGTGCATCCAGTTTTTGCCGTAACCATCTCAACTTTGTTGCACATGCTATGTGGGTGAAATGATAATACCATGCCAACTTTCAACCTTTTCGGAGTCCATTTGAAATGCTTTTCAATTTCAGGGTCTTGTAGCTCAAAAAAATCAATAAATCCATGAAAAATAACAAATGAAGTCAGAAAGGGTTGAAAATTGATGATGTGTCTTTGAATGGTGCATTTTGAACACAGAAAAAATATGGAGTTCAAATAAGTTCAAGAAAATGAAATCCCTTTGTAACAGATGATCTTTCGTCCGAAACCCTGATACTTCGAAAGAGATTGTCCGTTTTGTACACAAAGTGCATCCAGTTTTTGCCGTAACCATCTCAACTTTGTTGCACATGCTATGTGGGTGAAATGATGATACCATGCCAACTTTCAACCTTTTCGGAGTTCATTTGAAATGCTTTTCAATTTCAGGGTCTTATAGCTCAAAAAAATCAATAAATGCATGAAAAATAACAAATGAAGTCAGAAAGGGTTGAAAATTGATGATGTGTCTTTGAATGGTGCATTTTGAACACAGAAAAAATATGGAGTTCAAATAAGTTCAAGAAAATGAAATCCCTTTGTAACAGATGATCTAACTTCATAGTAAAAAAAATATGGTGCATTTTAAAACTATAAGTATTTAGTACAAATAAAAAAATTAAATTATAAGTAAAATAAAACTATAAGTATCACTAAAAAACTGTAAGTAATTAAACTAAAATAAAACTATAATATTCTTCAAATTTTTAAAAATTCAAATTTAAACTATTTAAAATTTAAAACTAATGGCACTAACAGAAAGTTTATAATTTTTGTGACCTAAAAGCAAAAAGAAATCACTAAAAAACTGTAAGTATTTAGTTTTAAGTAGAAATAAAAAATAAATAGAAAAAAATTCTAATTTTATAGTAAAGTTATTCATAAACTAGTGATTCACACAAATTTTTAAAAATTCAAATTTAAACTATTTAAAATTTAAAACTAATGGCACTAATAGAAAGTTTATAATTTTTGTGACCTAAAAGCAAAAAATAATAAACCAAAAAAAATGTAGAAAAAAAAGAAAAAAAATGCCACCTACTGGGCCTCCACGGCCTGAATACGACTAGAAACCCTACATGGGCCAGGATTCAGGCCCGCAGCAGGCACAGTAGGCCCACAGGCATTGCAATGACAAGTTAGGCCCGAAAGCCTGCAGTTAAGAGGAGCTCAGGAGGGTGGGCGCAGCAGCGCTTATAAACCACTCCAGAGCCCTCTCAACTAGCGATGTGGGACTAAAATTTTGGACCCGGGACGCACAAGGGCATTGGTCCCAGTTGGTGGCACCAACCGGGACTAAAGGCGGCATTGGTCACGGTTCGTGGCACCAACCGTGACTATTGCCCCCCTTTAGTCCCGGTTGGTGCCACCAACCGGGACCAAAGGCCGCCGGCCTTTGGTCCCGGTTGGTGGCACCAACCCGGACTAAAGGGGGCAATGGTCACGGTTGGTGCCACCAACCGGGACCAATGCTCCGTCTATATAAGCCATCCTTGTGAAAATTTTGGTACAGTTTCTTCCATCGCCACCAGGCTGCCCCTCTGCTCGCCTCGCCGTCGCCGCCGTTGCCCCTGCCCCGCCCCCGAGCGCGCCCTGCCTCGCCGTCGTCGCCGACCCCGAGCCGCCCCGCCGTCGCCCTCGCCCTCGCCCTCGAGCTCCGCCGTCCCCGAGCCCCCGAGCTCCTGCCCCGCGCGCCCCCGGCCCGAGCTCCGCCGTCCGCCGCCACCGAGCGCGCCCCGCCGTCGCCCTCGCCCTCGCCGACCCCGAGCCCGTCCTCGTCGCCGTCGCCCCCGACGCCGGCCGCCCGCGTCTCCTCCCCGATCCCTCCGGGAGAGGTAGCTACCGCCCCATCCTCTCCTTCCTTCCCTGCTCCAAATTTGCAAAATATTGATATGATGTAGATGTATGTATGTATGTATGTATGTATGTATGTATGAGTTGGGGAGAAAGTTTATAATTTTTGTTCATATATACTGTAGATGCATGTATGTATGATGAATTTTGATTTTTTTTGTTCATATATATATACTATAGATGTATGTATGTATGATGAATTTTGATATTTTTTTGTTCATATATACTGTAGATGTATGTATGATGAATTTTGATATTTTTTTGTTCATATATAATGTAGATGTATATGTATGTATGGAATGATATTGATGGATGTTTGTATATAGAACATTCATAGAAAATATAATGAGAGGAAGAAGAGGATAAAAAAGAAGAGGAATAAGAAAAGAAAAAAGAGGAGAAGAAAGAATAGAGGATATCTTCTGCTCTATTCTTTCTTCTCCTCCTTTTTTTCTTCTTCTTCCTCTTTTTTTTACCGGGAACGAGGGTCGTCGAGGGTCGCCGAGCGGTAGAGGAAGAAGAGGATAAAATAGAAGAGGAAGAAAAAAAAGAGAGGGGTCGACGGTCGCCTAGGGGTCGAGGGTCGAGAGGGGGTCTAGGGTCGCCGAGAGGGGAGAGGAAGACGAGGAGAAATAAATAAGAAGAAGAAAAAAGAAGAAAAAGAAGAGGAGAAGAAGAAAGGAATAGAGGAGAAGAAGAGAAAAATAGAATCTATTTTTCTCTTTTCTCCTCTATTCCTTTCTTCTTCTCCTCTTTTTTTTTCTTCTTTTTTTTCTTCGACACGGGGGGGGGGGGGGGGTCGAGAACGCCGGACGTTCATGAGAGAGGCGAGGAAGAAGGGGAAGAAGAGGAGAGGAAGAAGAGGAAGTCTTCTCCTCTATTCTTTCTTCTCTTCTTTTCTCTTCTTCTTCTTCCTCTTTATTTTATCGGGAACGAGGGTCGTCGAGAGGGCCGCCGAGTGGTAGAGGAGAAACCCTAAATAGAAAATATCGTCGGTGTGAGATACATGTACCGTCGGTGTCGGACACTAAATCCACATCCCACAAGTGGAGCGGGTTTTGACGCCCACGTCACTTGTGGGACGTGGATGTAGTGTCCGACACCGAAGGCCACATGTATCTCACACCCACGATACTTGCTAGCTATTTAGGGTTTCCTTTGACACTAGGCAACCTCCCGACCCCTCGGCGATCCTCTCGAACATGAGAGGAAGAAGAGGGTCGTCTAGGGTTCGAGGGTTCTTCTCCTCTATTCTTTCTTCTCTTTTTTTCTTCTTCTTCTTCCTCTTTATTTTATCGGGAACGAGGGTCGTCGAGAGGGCCGCCGAGTGGTAGAGGAGAAACCCTAAATAGAAAGTATCGTCGGTGTGAGATACATGTACCGTCGGTGTCGGACACTAAATCCACATCCCACAAGTGGCGCGGGTTTCGACGCCCACGTCACTTGTGGGACGTGGATCTAGTGTCCGACACCGAAGGCCACATGTATCTCACACCCACGATACTTGCTAGCTATTTAGGGTTTCCTCTACCGAAAAGAAGAGGAGAAATAAATAAGAAGAAGAAAACAGAAGAAAAAGAAGAGGAGAAGAAGAAAGGAATAGTTTTCTCTTCTTCTCCACTATTCCTTTCTCCTTCTCCTCTATTGGTCGAGGGTCAGGAACTAGGGTAGAGGGTCGAGGGTCGTTAAGGGGTCAAGGGTCGAGGGTTTCAGGGTTGTTGAGGGTTCGAGGGGTCAAGAATCGCCGAGGGGTCGAGAGAGGTTTCCTAGTGTCAAAGTATTGAAGAAATCCATGCCTTCATCATTAGCCGGAAGTAACCAGGGCATGTTGGTACGAAGTTCTGCAAAGTTGTTCTGGAATGGAGTCCCGGATAGAATAATCCGCCTTTTGGTACAAATTCAGCAAAGGCCTTCCAAATAGCGATATTCGGAAGGCTCTTGCTGAACTTTGTACCAAAAGGCGAATTATCCTATCTGGGACTCCGTTCCAGAACAACTTTGAAGAGCTTCCTACCATCATGCACATGTTACTTTCGCCTAATGATGAAGACATGGTTTTGTTGAATCCTTTGACACTAGGCAACCTCCCGACCCCAAGGCGATCCTCTCGAACATGAGAGGAAGAAGAGGATAAAAAAAGAAGAGGAAGAAGAAGAAAAAAGAGGAGAAGAAAGAATAGAGGAGAAAAAAGAGGAGAAGAAAGAATAGAGGAGTTCTTCTCCTCTATTCTTTCTTCTCCTCTTTTTTTTCTTCTTCTTCCTATTTTTTTATCGGGAACGAGGGTCATCGAGGGACATATATAGATGTAGTGTCGTCGTTGTCGATATATACCCCCTCCCGATAGCTTACTATGATTAGGTAGATAGTTCTACGTTTGGCACTAATATATCCATCTGTCATGTTTGAATAATAATTGCCATGTTGTAAATATTTGTAGAAACTATGGACACCGCCCTAGACGAAGCAAGAAAAGAAGCGTTGTTGAGGGAGATAATCGCAGAAGGAAGTGATGCCATCTCGTACTATCTCAACGATATCATCGATGGTCCGGAAGGAGAGGGTGAACAATCTGGCTACGGTGACCTAATGCTGGTGCAAGAAGAAGAACATGAGGACGGCGCCGGTGACCCAATGCCGGTGCAAGAAGGAGAAAGTGATGACGGCTCCGGTGACCGAACCGAGTCCGGCCAGGTATATATATTAGTTAAGCCTATGCTGACTAGCTGATTGATGCATTCATTGTTTTGGTATGTACACATATTAATTAAGTCTTTGTTCTTTTTTCTAGCCCTCCGGATCGAGCACAACTTCGGTAAAGAGACGAGGCCCGAAGAAAAAGTTGAGCTCGGATGAAAAGCTTGAGATCACAACAATCGCGCCCGACGGCCAACCTATTGAACCCCTCCGGACAAAGAGGGCATTTGTTGCTCAGTGCGGGGTTCTGGTTAGGGACAAGATCCCGATAAGCATCCAGCAATGGTTTAAGCCGGCTAAAGAAGACCCTGAGGTGTCTTATGTCAATGATATGCAGAAAAATGATCTTTGGACTGAGCTGAAGTAAAATTTCACCCTACCGCCAGAGGATAATCCAGAGAACCCAATTAAAGAGAAATTAATCAAGTCTTTTGCTCTGAAGAGGATGGCAGATCTATTCAGGAGGTGGAAGAAAGAGCTCAATAGGTTTGTCGATAAAAAAGAGACACCAGAATTTAAGGGCAGATATGAGAAGATCAGAGATCACTGGCCCGCATTTGTGGCCTACAAGACATCGGAAAAGAGTAAGAAGATGTCGGCGACAAACAAGCAGAATGCCGCGAAGAAGAAGCTTCACCATCGCACGGGGTCAGGTGGCTACCTCGTAGCCCGGCCTAAGTGGTCCAAGGTTGAGAATGATCTGCTTCATAAAGGGATCAGACCAGAGACATATAACTGGCCAGACCGTTGCCGGACTTGGTTCTTCGGGGCTGGCGGAACCTTGGACCCTGAAACAGGGGGATGCATTTGGACGAACGAACAAATGGACATACCAGTCAGTAGGCTTAAGCACTATATCGACGCAGCGCAGGAAGGGACGTTCTTTCCAGAAAGAGAGCACGACGAGCTCACAATGGCCCTCGGGAATCCTGAGCACCCTGGACGGACACGAGGCACGCCAGGCTCCGTTCCATGGAATGTTGGGTTTCCGGACGCAGGCGGTTACAAATCCCATGAGAGGAGGAAAAAAGTGCAGCAGACCGAACTGCAGGCGCTGCACGCAAGGGTACAAGCGATAGAGGAACGAGAAGCAAATCACAGCAAACGTACTGCCGAAGCCTCCCCCGAAGCTACCCCGCCATCTCAGCATAGAAGCAGCGTGGCTTCCACCGAGCAGCTTCAGCTGCAGCATGCCTTGACGGCTCCTGCCAGCTATCCTGTGGATGCTATAACGGAGTCTCAAAATTGCCACCTTATGACGCAATGGATGAATTTGAAGGTCAAGGCGGCTGTTGGCTCTGTTTATCCTACCGAACCCGGCGCAACTTTTCACTGCATGCCGATTCCAGAAGGATATGCTAGGGTGATGGTGGATGAGATAACGGAGGGATTTGAGGACCTCCAGCTTGACCACCCTACCGGTGAAGGGGAGACTCGGCTGGGGTCTGCTCTGAAGACTCCATGCCTATGGCGGAAGGACCTCATCAACCTTCCGAACTGGACTCCTCCGCCTCCTCCACCTCCTCCGGCGTGTCAGGGCACTCCGCCTCCTCCACCGCCTCCTCCTCCGGCGAGTGACGATCAGGGCCCTCGGCCGGCTCCTTCTCCGGCGCGTGGCGGCACTCCGCCTCCGTCTCCGCCTGCGCCGACGCGCCCGAGCAGCCAACCTCCTCCTTCTCCGCCTCGTCAGCAAGGGCAGAAGAGACCTGCCGCCACTCCAGCTGCTCCGGCGGGTCGTAGTCCTTCTCCTCCGCCTCTTAAGCAAGTAAAGAAGACAACCGCTTCGTCTGCTCGGTCGGCGTCTAGCAGTACAACCAGAGGCGGGAGGACATACAGATTCGGTCCTTCTCTGAAGACTCCAAAGAAGTTACCATACGAGAGGACCCAGGAGGAGAACGCCGAGATCGCGCAAGAAGAAGTGAGGAAATTCTTTGAAGGGGTGAAAGCAAAGCAACATCCACCTCCGGAGGAGAAGGTAGATGGGGTGAAAGTGAAGCGCACTCTGGCTGCCCTGACAAAACCACCAAAGTCTGATCCGCCGAAAGGAAACTATGACCGCATTATTGGAAAGGAATTTGCCGAAGCGGAGCGGTCGGGAACTACTGTCAGTGATGAAAGGCTGAAAAAACGACGAGCTGGGAAACAAATTGCCCAGCTCGGCAAACAAGCGAAGCAATCATGCCCCCCGCTCAAGGTGCCTAGCCACAACGTCGCTAATGACCCGAGGATGGTGCCCGGTTATAATAATCTTGCAGATTACCTGCCCGACGAAGTACATTATGAACCCATGGACATGCGGATGCAAAGATACGAGTACGGGAAGCCTCTCGTCAAAGATGAAAGATCTCTATCAACGATGATGCGAAGATTGCATGATTGGTACTTGAAAATCTGCAGAGACTCTGGGGGGAGGAGTACTTTGTATGTGAGAGTTAAAAAGGAGCATGACCTCGTTGGAATTGATCTGTTGCCTGTTCCATTTGAGGAGTTCTATCAGTTTTTCAATCAATTGGCCCTCGATAAAACAACGATCGCCTGCTACTGTCTGTAAGTAGTACTACTTCTGTCATTAAGTTTCTCTATATAGCTTAGCTCTTTCATTGCATGTATTTATAATCATCCTCACTATATTATGCAGATTGAAGATCGTCGAATTGAAGAAAAGACAAGTCGGTGATATTGGGTTCATTAACACATATCTCATAGATGCAACTGAGGTTAAACTTCATGCCGCAGCTACCGAGGCCAACATGCTACAATCGTTCGTAATAAATCAAAACAAAGATATAATACTCTTTCCTTACAACTTCAAGTGAGTGTTACTGTCTTGTGCGTATTCGGTTTCCCTTAATTATATATTACTCAAGGTTATAGTAATGTAATTCATGAGTTATGCATGCGTGTGCAGTTACCACTATATTCTCCTAGAGATTAAGCTTGAGCAGGGACTAGTAACCGTCTTAGACTCAAGACGAAAAGATCCCCAGGACTATGCAGACATGACTGAAATCCTCAAGAAGTAAGTTAAATCGATCATTATCCACCATATCAGCAACTTTGTTCATTTCCTGATATCAAGTAATTGTTTTCTTTGTCCGGCAGGGTTTGGAGAAAATTCACCAAAAAAGTTCCGGGACTGCCGAAGGAGCTGGAATTTAGACACCCGAAAGTAAGTACTATAGTAGCATGTTCCGCGCATCTCCTAGTGATTCAAGCGCTAGTTTCATCAATACCATTTAGCATTCTTGCTTATCAGTTTGATTGACCTTTATTTCTTGTAAAGTGGTTGTGGCAGGAACAAGGGAATGATTTCTGTGGATACTACATCTGCGAGTCCATCCGCCACACGACGTGTGAGCGGGGCGGGTACTCTAACGAACAATATGAAGTACGTAAATAACAATATTCACAATTTTATTTTATTACCATCATTTGTGTTGAGTTTCATTCATTCATATATATATATATATGCATTGACCCCTTCTTCAAATTAGATGTTTCGGAAGCGGGATGAACTCCTAGCACCAGCTCGCATGCGAGCAATTCAAGAGGAATTGGCGGCATTCTTTCTTGACCACGTGATCCCTGAAGACGGAGAATTCTATGTTAAACCTGAGTCCGTATGATTATATTTGTAAGAGATAATTACTGTATATATGTAGCCGGTACTGTCCGATAGATATACGAGAACTTGTTGTTGGACCAATCTCTCGGAGAAGGAGAGGTGGTCGATATCACTTCCCTCTGTATGCATATATGTTCATGACGATCTTCTGTTTCCTTCGTTTGCTTTACTAGCTAGCCAGCGTGTCTAGTCCTCTCTATACGTATGTATAGTACGTAGCGTCGACCAAGCACGGACATAAGAGAGGACACTTCTCTATATTAATTATAGCTAGCTAACACAATATATGAAACACCTAAATTAACCCCCCAAAACCCCCAACCCCCCCCCCCCCCCCCTTTCAAAAAAAAATAAAAACCCTAGCCACAGAAATGCTGACGCGTGGATGCCTATTGGTCCCAGTTGGTGCCACCAACCGGGACCAAAGGGTCTCCTGACTGGGCTCTGCAAACTGCCCACGTGGATGGGCTTTAGTCCCGGTTCTGGATTGAACCGGGACTAAAGGTGGGAGGTATTAGTACCTACACTTTAGTCCCGGTTCAGGAACCGGGACTATAGGCCCTTTTTCTACCAGTGTTCATATATAATTAGGGGATTATATTGTAAGAGATCTTAATATTGTATATATGTAGCCAGTAGCGTCGGCTAGATATACGGAAACTTGTTGTTCGACCAATCTCTAGGAGAAGGAGATGTCAATCACTTCTTTCTGTATATATATGTTCATGACGATCTTCTGTACTTAATGGTTCCCTTCGTTTAGCGTCGAGTCCTCTCTATACATGTAGTACGTAGCGTCGACCAAGCACGGAGATAAGAGAGGACACTTCTCTCTATTAATTAGCTATCTAACACAATATATGAAACACCTAAATTAACTTCCCAAACCCCCCTAAACGTAGCGCCTTTAAAAAAACCTCAACTCCTGCCAGCTGCTGACGCGTGGATGCCTTTTGGTCCCGGTTGATGCTACCAACCGGGACCAAAGGCCCTCCTGCCTAGGCTCGCCGCAGCGGCCACGTGGAGGCCCATCTGTCCCATTTGGTGTAAGAACCGGGACTAAAGGTGTAGGGCTTTAGTAACGACTCTTTAGTCCCGGTTCCCCAACTGGGACAAATGGGCCTTACGAACCGGGACAAATGGCCCTTTTTCTACTAGTGTAATAATGTCCATCCATTATTATGTTTTTCATATATGATGCCGTCCAACCTACTGCAAGATGCCAGGATTCATAGGTCAATAATAATGAAGATTTGGTTGTTCACTTCCCAGAAGCTTCAGAACCAATCTTTTGATGATACGATTGTACAAACTCTAATCTTTTGATTTGATGATACGATTGTACATACCATCTTGAAAACTCTTGCTAGTGCAAATATTCCCATTTCAACAAAACATAGCAATTTGTAGTAATTAACTTTCTTTTTTTGATTTTCTTTCTCTTTCCATATTGCTAAACTATAGTAGACATGAATTGACCTAGCTACATCTATATAAACAAATTAAAATGTTATATCCTCTCCTCTTTGAATTTATAAAAGATAAAGAAAAAACTAAAATAAATAAAACATTAATATCAATATCCATATAATCTATCCGATTATCCATACAATCCATGCATGAATATCAATATCCATACAATCAAGCGACCGGCCGTGCCACATGGACTTATTTTGCCGTTTGTAAGCCGAGTCTGTTTTCTTTGCCGAGTTCCTTTTACCAGACTCTCAGCATCGGCATGTCTGTGCAGTGTGCCACTCTTTGCTGAGGAGTACTCTCGGATTATTCGGTTTTTCCGAGTTCCCGCAGTTTGGGTCTTGGCGTAGAAGTTTGTTCCAGAAATGACTCATATGAAAATATTCTTACGTGGTTTTATAAATAGTAGATGTGGATGAATTGCATCACATGCACGTTCAGAGTTTTGGATGTAATTTTTGTACTACTAGAAGATGTGAGATTGCTTCGACATTAAAGGATGTAGCTAATATGCCCGCCAACTTCACATGGGCATCACTTACGTATAATATACTACCTCCGGTCCTAGCTAGAGGTATGTCAAACTCACTATCTTCAGCTTATCGAGTCTGACTGTCTTATTTCCTATTGTCTCGCTTACACAAATGGCGGACTTCTGTCAAGATCTGGTAGCAAGACAGAGAGACAAGAATAAAGAGAAATCTGATAGTGGAATGAGAGGCATCCACAAGCACATCCCCTAGACCATGAAGTGCTGTGGTGGTAGAGAATAAATTTTATCTGCAAAATGCGGAAGGCACATAAGATGAGTTTGGAAGAACTTCACTTCACTTCAGTCTCATCCTACCTATCCACTCAACCTCTCAACCCCAGTTCGCCTTTCAACTAGCTACAGAAGATGGATTAGAGAGTTAACCCAGATGCAGGTTAGAGAGGATTGATATCAAAATACCAATGACCACGTGTTTCTTTTCGTTTTCTTTAATTGATAATCTATTGTTTCTTCATGCTACATGTGATAAATAGCAGATGATCATGCACATAAAGTGAGGATTTGGTGCCCAGAGGGTGTGGTACCCCCACTACAGGCCACTGGATGTTCATCCTGCGGTATGTTTCTGGTTCTGCAATAGGTAGGACAACCTAACATGGTTATCGTAAGTATCTGAAACAATAGTAAGACTTGCATGGGGAAGTGCATGGATGAACCGGGATACATATGAATCCACTTTGAAAAACACATTTCTGAATGCTAAAAAATCCAAAAAAGGCGGCATGGGTATGTTTTCATGTTGTATGTGCGTGCATAAAGTTTCACGGAAAAATAACTTTTTTTGTGGCCTGTGCAAAAGAGACAAAAAATTGTGTCGTGAAACGCTATTTAGAAGCACAAAAATTTGTTTTTTGCGGAGACAAAACAAAAACATATTTTTGCACAAAACTTTGCGTCGTGCACATACATTTGTGAACATGTATGCATGGAATTTTCTTTTGATTTTTTGACATTATGAAACGTACTTAAAATGCATTTTTTGAAAAGTGGGTGCAGATGCCCCTAGGTTCAGATCATGCCCACTCGACTTGCATGCATCTGGTATGCCGACTAATAGCGGATAGAAGATGGGTGCTGCACCAAGCTATGTCTAGGCAATGAGTTGCATGCACATGTACTGCATTTGGGCGCACATTTTCTAGCTTCCCCCTTCACACCCCTATATTCTGCGTGCTAATTTTGGCACCGTTTTTCACACTAAGAAAACTGACTGCCGCGTAAACTTGTAAATTTTCAGCAGTACTACCTCTGTTTTTTTAGTCCGCGCATTAGCTTTAGTCAAAGTCAAGCTTTTTAAACTTTGACAAAATTTATAAACAAAAGTATTAACATATGCAATAACAAATCAATACCATCAGATGTATTACTGAATGTACTTTCACATCATATAGATTTTTTATAGTAAATCTTTGTACTTTTCTATATAAATTTGGTCAAACTTTACGAAGTTTGACTTCAGTCAACTCTAATCTGCAGAGTAAATAAAAATGGAGGGTGTATTAAAACTTGCAAATATACACTGCAGCATAAAGCATGCAAATTATCAATAAACAATAAGTGTAAAAATTTGCAAATAAACAGTGTAGAGTAGAATTTCTTAATAGTTTTATGTGGAACCGACTGGGATACTTAACTCACCCAATCGGTTCTAAAGCCTGAATATACTAGGGTATTTGCTCTTGTTTGGCATTGTTGGAATCCAAAACCGACATCGGGTCGTGTAATAGAACCTCCTTCTAATTTTTTTATCTTTCATTAGATTACTTTTCAAGGTCATGCTTTCATGACATAGAGAGATTGTTAATTAAGGTGCCACATGCACTTTTTCAACTCTTTTGTTATGCGAGTTCTCATACCACAAGAAGAGGGTGAAAATAGGACTACAATGCCATGCTCGCTTAAATCCAACATGTCTGTATAGACATTTGACTCATCACATGAAAATAATAGAAAATATTCTAGGGAGTTTGATCCAATTAATATTCTTATATGAAATGAAGTGTGTTAGAACAATCATATGAATCAATTCATATATATGAACTGAAAATCCTAATGGTTACAAAGACTGTGGGCATATTTTATGAGAAACTTTACATATGGTTCATAAACATCAAATGTAAATATTTGAGAAACATATTAGATAACTTTGCAAAGGTCATGTTTTCTAGACATGGAGATTGATAAATGATATGAAAAGGATAGAAAATATTCTCTGAAGTTGGATCCCATGAAATTTCTCGTACCATAAAGTTGGATCCCATTTATCAAAATGTAAATGCTGCCTTAAATCCAACATATCTTTATGGCCATTTAGCTGATCGATCTTATATGGAAGTGATAGAAAATATTATGTGAAGTTGGATAAAATAAAAAAATTCGTAATAAGAAAGGAAGTGCAAAGAAATTTTTAAACAAAATCAGATGGGCTGCGAATCCTATGTACAAAACCGGACATTGCACACGCCGGATAAATCATAAGGATTACAAATCATGAACTAAAAAAATAATGTATGTACTACTTGTACATATATTAACAATTCTACCCAAATAACATGGATTGCATTCCTTCAAACATAACATGGATGACACAGTATAGATTAAGAGTGGAAATAGAATAGTCCATCCAACTGAAATCATCCTGTCATACTCAGTGGTTGTAGTACATTCACAAAGAAGGTTCTGTTATACCTCTTCAGGAAGAAATCAATATTGATAAATTGATAGATAAACTAAATGGTTTACAAGATCGAGCTGGAATTAATTAATAATTGTCAGCAAATTGTTCAATAGACGAAAAAACAGACAAAATATCTCATCAGCAGTATTAAAATTTGCAAATATACACTATACCATAAAGCGTGCAAATTATCAATAAACAATAAGTGTAAAAAATTGCAAATAAATATTGTTGCGTAGAATTTGTTAATTGTTCTCCGCGGAACCGACTGGGATACTTAACTCTCCCAATCGGTTCTAAAGCCTGAATATACTGGGGCATTAGCTCTTGTTAGGCATTATCGGAACCCAAAACCGACCAAGGGTTGTATAATGGAACCTAATTTTTTTCTTTCATTAGATTACTTTTCAAGGTCATGCTTTCTTGACATGGAGAGATTGCTAAGGTACCCCATGCAGTTTTTCAACTCTTTGATTAGGGGAGTTCTCATACCACAAGAGAGAGAGAAAAAAACTAGGACTACAATACCATGCTAGCTTAAATCGAACATGAAAATAATAGAAATTATTATAGGGAGTTTGATCCAATGAATATTCTTGTATGAAATGAAGTGCATAAGAAATCTTATGAATCAATTCATATATATTGACTGAAAATCCTAACGGTTACAAAAACTGTGGACATCTTTTATGAGAAACTATACATATGGTTAATAAACATCCAATGTAAATATTTGAGAAGACATATTAGATAAGTTAGCAAGGATCGTGCTTTTTAGACATAGGGAGATTCCCCATAACAGAAAATAATAGAACTAGAATGTCATTGCTACCTTAAATTGGTCTAACAGATCTTTTTGTGTCTATTTGACTAATAATTGATATGCGAAAGATAGAAAATATTCTTTGAAGTTGGATCCCATGAAATTTCTCGTATGAAGTGATCGAAGTGCTGAGCAATTCGTAGGAATAAAATCAGATGAACTGCAAATACTACAAACGAGAAATTCCACATGTGGGATAAATCATTACACATCTTGGACTACGAAACAAAGAATTTAGTTGTACATATTATCTATTTTCTATCTTTAATATGGATCGGATATGCACGCAGATAACATAGATTGGACATACACTAGGTCAAGACAAAATAGATTGGACAACTATAGTCATACAAATATTTTTTCGATGTCAGCTAGCTCTTCTTACCCTCAGAGCAGGTAAACTGCTCAATACTCTACTCGTTATAGTGTGCCGAGAAACATATTTATGGAATCAATTCGTCTGGACTCGAAATCCTAATAATGTTACAAACACACTTTACGAGAAACAGTACATATGAGTAATAATTATGCACTGTAAATGTTTGAGCAGACATATTAGATAACTTTGCAAAGGTCACGCTCTTTAGGTATGGAGATTCCCAAACCACGATAACAGAAAAATATTATGTGAAGTTGGATAAAATAAAATAGCTCATAATAAGAAAGGAAGGGCAGAGAAATTTTTAAATAAACTCAAATGCACTGCGAATCCTACGTACAAAACCGGACATTCGACACGCGGGATATGTCATATGGATTAGAAATCTTGAACTAAGAAGAAATCTTGAACTAAGAAACAATGTATTTACTTGTACATATATTATCAATTTCTACCTAGATAACATGGATTGCATTCTTGAAAACATAACATGATGGATGACACAGTAGCTCGGTTAAGAGTGGAAATAGAATAGTCCATCCAGCTGAAATCTTCGTGTCATACTCTGTGGTTGTAGTACAGTGACGGAGGTTCTGTTATACTTGTTCCAGGAAGAAATCGATCTTGAGAAATTGATAAATAAACTAAAAGGTTTACACGATCGAACTGGAATTAATTAATAATGGAGAGCAAACTGTTCAATAGACGAAAAAAACAGACAAAATCTCTCATCATCTGAGCACACTTTTTCCTGACATCTGGTAATTAACTACTTGGACACTCTAAGTGCGTGCCGAGCGTCAACCACCGGAGAAAAATACTCCGATTGCCGATGTCCTTGTGGTCCTGTAGTAGTGTAAGGGTGCCCTCTGCGAGGTTCACCTCGAACACTACGTTGGACACGGCTATGTATCCGGCAATGTTCTCGAACCTACGAACCACCAGCAGCATCCCTTCATCGACAGACGGCACCAGGTAGGACCTCAGGTTTAAGTGTAAGTGACTAGCCTGATTAGTGACCTCCTGCTGCGTGGCCGGGTACACGAAGTGAGGTTGCGGGTGGAGCTCCAGCTTGAGGACGTCCCCTGAGCGGGTGGGGACGTAGAAGTTGCCGCCCAGGGAGAGGCTGCCGTTGCCTTGGAACAACGGAAGCTCGCCGTCCTCGTTTGGGAAGAAGAATTGCCACTGCCACACGGCGTCGCCAGGCCTCGCGTAGAGGACCATGTCAATGGACCACACCGATACCGCCACGAGGAGCACCACGGTGGGCGTGGGAGCCTCGCCATCGTCGACGTCGTAGATGATTCCTGCGGCCTTGTAGTCTTGTGAAATAACTCTTGTCAGGAGGTTGGGAAGGTCGGCGACGGCTCTGGTCACCGGGTTGCACAGGCGCAGCTTGTGTGTGCCCCGGCCTGAGGGTGCGGCGAAGAGCAGGCAGCCCTCGGCGCAGGCAAGGACCTGCCCGTAGTGCCGAGGGATCTTGAGCCGCATGGAGGCGCCGGTGAGGACGTTCACGAACCTGGCTTCCTCACCATGGATCTGCAGCATCTTCCAGTGGCGTGGGAAGAAGCGCGGATTCATGCCCACGAGCTTCGGGGCGGCGCCTCTCCAAGGCTTGATGTCTCTCAGGTGGATGTAGTCGGTCACATCTGAGCGCAGCAGGAGCTCCGCCACCTTGGATACGAGCTCGTCCGGGAGGTCGTCCCAGTTCCTCTCATCAGTCATTGGGATGATACTGCAAAGGAGATTCAGTGGATCTACGCTTAGCTTAATTTGAAACAAAACATGCATAAATATTCACGAGATTAGATCTAACGAATTGGAATCAGCCGAATTATATAAAGAAGGCAACAAGAAAATCGATCCAACATCTAATTCACTGACCTTTCATGGCCGCTGGCGTCTGCGCCGGGAATGAAACAGTAGAAAGGCCTGCCAGTCGCTGGTTCCATGGAGGCGGCCGCGGCTACAGGGGGCTTGTCCACCAGTCTGATGGATGGTTGCGGCTAGGGTTTGTGGCTGGTGGTTTGGAGAGGGCCAGGGGTGGGTTGGATCATCTTATACCGGGGCGGCCAATTAGAAATAGAAAGGAGAAATGGCGGACAAAACGCGGAGAAGGAAAGATGGTATGAACAGCTAGCACATCACATCTATGGCACACAAAAAAAAGCGCATCACATGACGTTAAGCTTCTAAGGATGATTAACCAAAGACTAAGAGTAATGTGTCACGCGCAAGGAAAACGGATCGAGCTGTGACAGGTCGGAGCACGCTGTACAAGTAATAGAAACTTTCCTAAAGTAACAATCTATTGGTTTTCTTTCTCCTATTGTTTTACAAATTACCTTGTTTCTCTTTTTTGTGCGCACAAAATCAATTCTAGCACAATTTCTGACACATTTTGACAGGCAGCAAGCCCATTGAAAGGACTCCAAAACGTATGTTTAAGAATTTCTGACTTTGTTTGACAAACAAGTCATGCGGAATTCGAATTTTTCCCTTCAATTTTTTAAGAGTTTTTAAACATTTTAGAGGTGGCAAAACATTTGATTGCTCGTTTGATGTACCATCAGCTAGGTGAAGTACAGTCAGGTTGTATGTACGTGCCGTTCATTTTTTCGCGAATATGCAAAGATTGTGTATCTTTTCATTGACCGGAGGAACAAAATTAGTGCAACGAGTGGTACAACATGACACAAACGCAAGCAGATGTGATAATGGTGCCTGGAGCAAAGAGAAAAGGGATACTCGTCCCAAACAAAGGATACAACACAGCTAAACCTATCAAGACCAGACCCAAGAACGGTAAAATTGAACCAGAAAGAAGACTAACATCGCCAGAGCCAACACCAGGGACACCACGAGCGATCAAAGATAGCGCCTTCAAGAAGGAGGAGGACGCCGAGACGCCGTCGCCATCCAGTCCAGAGGAATCGGACCTAGGGTATCCCATGACCTCAAAGAGGGGCACAACTGAAGGCCATGGCAGCGCCTCTGGGTCCACGAGCATTGGATCTGGCAAAAGGGCAAGCTTTAAGGTGTACTAGGAAGGGTCGGCTGTGAAGCAAAGACAATCACACGGTGGATGTGACGATGCACTACTAGGGAAAAGCCTAGCAGTAGCACGGGTATTTCGCCTAGCAGTAGTGCAGGGTGCCGCGCTACTTATAAGGCACTACAGCTAACATGTAGCAGTAGCATGTGTCGTCCCACGCTACTGCTATATGCAGGGCTAGCAGCAGCGGGCTTTGGTGCCACACGCTGTTGCTAATAGCTGCATCGCTTTTAACCAGGACGGGCTAATGGTAAGAGAGTGCTACTGCTAACTTTATTCCCCTCGCTACTACTAGTTTTATTGGTTTTATTTTTTTCTGCATATTTATTTTGTATTTGAACAGGCTGTATACAATAATCTTTAGCATATCAAACACATACAAATATAATCATAGCATATACATACAGATAGTCTCATCAAATCATGTCATTATCATAATCATCATCCAACACAAAGTGGTCTCTCATCATCATCTCGAAAATAGCAATACAAGTCTCGATTACTTGCAACTACATCGTCATCCATATATACAATGATATACGCGAGAAGAGCTATCACTATGAGTGAGAGCGGTACTATGCGTACATGAGTTCGTATCCCTCTCTTGCACTAGCGTGAACCTAAACTAACTACTGGCTGTCGCTCGGAAACCGGAAACCGGTACACCTCGGCCTGACACTTCGGCCACTCGGCGTATACTCCTGGCGTTGCACTTCTTCGTCATCGATGATCTATGCACATGCATTGCATCGTCACACGAGTCGATGATATGCAACATACATAGTTAAGCAACAGAAAGAAAAAGAGAGACTTGGCAAAAATAGAAGCAACATATCATAAGCATAAATAACAAAGTTCATCGTACACAAAATGCCCTAACCAGAGTGATCTTCGCTAGTTCAGGAGGACGATTTAATTACATCACAAATAAACTTTCGTCGTGCATAACTAAAAGTTTTGTCATTCAGAAAGTATGGACTAAACGGACACATTGTCATATATAGACAATCACTCCAACATGACGTTCCATCCATCCAAGTCAGGAAGATAGTCCCTGAGCTTCGTGAAAGGCTTCAGGTCGAGACGTTGAGCAGCTAAGCGTGTTCGGACGTCTTCCCACGACATTTGCCCTTCCTCATAGAACAGACCTGTTTTGCCGAGGACCATCTTCACGATGACTTGGG
This sequence comes from Triticum monococcum, assembly GCA_034509565.1. NCBI lineage: Eukaryota > Viridiplantae > Streptophyta > Magnoliopsida > Poales > Poaceae > Triticum > Triticum monococcum. The sequence continues at coordinate 20,979,498 of CM067842.1, read as the reverse complement.
CAAGTTCATGTTGGATGTGATAGAACTCAGCTCGAAGTCGACGATCCGTGATATCTCCTACGTTCTTTGCCCATTGTAGAATATGGACATGCGAAGGTCCTGATGATCCCGTCTGTACTCTAGCATGTGGTGTAGGACATAGAGTCCATCACTAATAGAATCACTCGGTTGCTAGATGAAACAGAAGTCGGTCTTATGGCCGAAGGTGGGCCTTCCGTCCTTTTTCTTCTTGTCCTTGATCTCTCCACCCCGTGTGTCATAGTAAAAGATAGCACTGTCGAGAACGGACTTGATGTGGGTGCAATCCTTTTTGTTCTTGTTCTTCGACGAGTCCAAGTAAAGAGCGTGGGAGTATCGAGGGTAAAGGATGATGAGGACGGCGTCCCCGCCACTGCACAAAATAAATACACCTCAAATTAATTAGCATCCATCAAGCAAACGAATGATTGAAATCGAAGGAAGGATATCCGCACGGATGACTTACAGGGGATGATAAGGCAAGATAATCGCCTCCTTGTCCTTATTAGCGACCATGAAATGGACGATGTAGTCCCTCGCGTATTCACGGTGCTCTGCGCAGACTGTCAAGAAGCCCTCGTGCATGAAGTACGCGTCAGCGACACAAATATAAGGTATCTTCTCAATCCCAATGATGTAGTTCATCTTCAAGGCAAAAAGGCAGACAAACGTAAAATCCAGTTTCTTCAAGTGAAACATGTTGAAGATGTAATCAAATCAGAGGTAGAACTTGTCCACGGGGCATGAGCGGACGTACAACCTTTGCCGCAGCACATTAACCACATTGAGTGGGTATCCTAGATTTTCCGAGGCGATGAGGCTTTTCTCTCTCTGCAGCACATCGTCATGAAGGCTCCTTAGATTGCCGTGTGTGGCCTCTAACATTGCCTTAGGTAGGATTGGTTCACCGGCGATATGCCATTTTGCCGCACCGGGGATAGGTATATGGTCTTGAACACGAGACTGCTGAGGCGGCTGGATCATAGAAGCAACTTTGTTGCCTTTCCACCATCTCTTCCTATGCTTCTTTCCTACTAGAAATTCGTCTATAATACGTTCAGCCTCCGGAGGCGGCAATTCAGCCACCGACTCATGACGCTCAAAGCTGAGTACTCATCAGAGGCGCCAATATTGAGATACTGTTCAGTGTCATCGTCATCGTCATCCTCATCTATGGCGACGTCATCAGCAACTAATGGAGCCTCTTTCTCACCCCGTCCGCTATCAGCTTGCACGACAGCCAACGCTAATTGGGTAGGTGGGTGTTGATGTTCATACCTTGCTGAGGCTGCATGCTCGTGGGTGTGCTCCTGGCCGCCTCCAGACAAAGCAGACTCTTTGGCCACCACATGACCCACCCATTGCAACCACCAAGCCGCCGCGAGGTCTCGTCGTCATCCCCCTAGTACCGGAGGAGCCAAATTCTCATGGACCGATTTTACATTGACCATAGAAACCTTGAAGACAACAGGGGGTATCGGCCGGGTGTGGAACAATGGTTCCTTCGGCTTCATTATCATCGCCTTCCCCACGTCCACCTTTTGGTCACCGATGGTGTACAATATGGTGCACGGGCTTACGTCGGCCTGCAAAGACATGTCTGCGATGTGAAACATCCGAAAGGCAACGGAAACGAGAGATTATACATTTATTGAAGAGGGCCAGTGTGACAGATACCATGAGGGCTGCTACCTCTTGAGCACTGTGTTGGTTTCCCCTTGAAGAGGAAAGGGTGATGCAATAAAGTAGCGTACGTATTTCCTCAGTTTTTAAGAACCAAGGTATCAATCCAGTAGGAGGCCACACTCAATTCCCACGCACCTACTCAAACAAATAAGAACCTCGCAACCAACGCGATTAAGGGGTTGTCACTCCCTTCACGGTCACTTACGAGAGTGAGATCTGATAGACATGATAAGATAATATTTTTGGTATTTTTATGATAAAGACTGAAAGTAAAGAAAGCAAATTAAATGGTAATAGAAATAGCTTCTTGACGGGAGATTAATATGATGGAAAATAGACCCGGGGGCCATAGGTTTCACTAGTGGCTTCTCTCAAGATAGAATTACTGTCGAGCAATTGATAGAATTGAGCATAGTTATGAGAATATCTAGGTATGATCATTTATATAGGCATTACGTCAGTGACAAGTAGACCGAAACGATTTTGCATCTACTACTATTACTCCACACATCTACCGCTATCCAGCATGCATCTAGAGTATTAAGTTCATAAGAACAGAGTAACGCTTTAAGCAAGATGACATGATGTGGAGGGATAAACTCATGCAATATGATATAAACCCCATCTTTTTATCATCGATGGCAACAACACAATACGAGTTGTTTCCCCTACTGTCACTGGAATCGAGCACCGCAAGATTGAACCCAAAGCTAAGCACTTCCCCCATTGCAAGAAAGATCAATATAGTAAGCCAAACCAAACTGATAATTCGAAGAGACTTGCAAAGATAACCAATCATACATAAAGAATTCAGAGAAGATTCAAATATTTTTCATAGATAATCTTGATCATAAACCCACAATTCATCGGATCTCGACAAACACACCGCAAAAAGAAGAGTTACATCAAATAGATCTCCAAGGGAATCGAGGAGAACTTTGTATTGAGATCCAAAGAGAGAGAATAAGCCATCTAGCTAATAACTATGGACCAGAACGTCTGAGGTAAACTACTCACACATCATCGGAGAGGCTATGGTGTTGATGTAGAAGCCCTCCGTGAACAATGACCCCTCTGGCGGAGCGCCGAAAAAGGCCCCAAGATGCGATCTCACGGGTACAGAAGGTTGCGGCGGTGGAATTAGGTTTTTGTGGTGCTCTTTGATGGTTTGGGGGTACGTAGGTATACATAGGCGGAAGAAGTAGGTCGGTGGAGCCACGAGGGGCCCACGAGGGTGGAGGGCACGCCCCCTACCTCGTGGCTTCCTCGTCTGTTTCTTGACGTCCACTCCAAGTCCTTCGGATCACGTTTGTTCCAAAATCACGTTCCCGAATGTTTCATTCCGTTGGGACTCCATTTGATATTCTTTTTCTGCGAAACACTGAAATATGCAAAAATACAATTTGGGCTGGGCCTCCGGTTAATAGGTTAGTCCCAAAAATAATATAAAAGTGTATAATAAAGCCCATTAAACATCCAAAACAGAATATAATATAGCATGGAACAATAAAAAATTATAGATATGTTGGAGACGTATCAAGGGCGTCTAGCTCAGCCAAAGACAAAGTACCGCCGAGAACGTCCGAGACGGAGGACGGGCTGCTATGAGTAGGTGCGAGAGCTGGTGCAGGAGCCGGTGCAAGAGCAGGTACAGGAGCCGGTGCGGGAGCCGGTGCTGGAGCAGGTGCTGGTGCAATGCTAGTCGAGCTGCTCCCGAAGAAGTCGGCAATGGGAAAGTCCGCTGCATTTTTTCTAGATTTTGCCTGCTCCAATTGAAAATGGCTGGAACCAAGACACTAGACATATCTGCAATCACCTATTTTGCGGCAGCTACCGCTGTTGCGACTGTCTCATCTGATTTCTTCTCAACCGCAATCTCAACCTTCTTGTCGATGTTTTCTTCAGTTAACCTCCGCCTTGCCTTTCTCTCCTCCGTGGACTCATGGTAGTACTTCTTCCACATGGCACCATCTCCGACACCGTGCACGCGTCCTTATGACAGCCGAGTGTCCACCGGAAGACCTTTCAGTATGTTCAATGCCCGGTTGAATGGAGTGTCCCACTTGGGCCTCTCCAACGCCTCAGACGGTGAGTCCCTTTTGGTCAAAATCCTGTGCTGCTCTCTATGCAAAAGGAACAAGGATTGTTTATAAATATGACTAAACGTGTAGTCGAATTGATCAAAAACTAAAATTACCAGCAGTCTCATGAACTCTGTCGTCACCAGGTCCGTCTTGAAAACCTTCTTGACTGGGTCCCAATGCTGCCGCGCCCTAAGGACGTCACGCTCCTGCAGGACGGTGAAGTCCGCCAAGGGGTCTGGGATACCCAGACTTTCGCGTTCCGCGTCCTCCTTGGCCCATATGGACCTCTTCCCGCCGTAACCACGACTTTCGAGGTGGTGGCACCCCACGTTCCTCTGTTTAAGCCCCTTCATGTACTTGGACTCTTTTTTGGCAACTTCGGCCTCGCATGCCGCCTTGAATATTTCAAGCTGCTCTTCCCTGATTGTCGGATTATCCTTTACAATCTCATAGTAGGGTTCCTTTTTGTTGACAATCCGATATTTCACCCTTGCTTTCCAGGCGGCCAACACGTCGCTAAAGTTGGTAATGGTGTGTTTGTTTATCTTCTTCATTGTCGGGTCCTTATCTGGATTTTTATATTCCTTTTCATCCCGGCCCGGGAAGAAGAATATCTGGTGCAGCTTATTTAGGAGGGAGGGCCTCATATTATCTATCTTTTTTAGTTTCTCATCGTTGATGGTGGAGGTTGTCCGTACGATGTGTCCTATTTGATTGCCATCGCACGATCACGCTTCCTAAGGCGCTGTTGGTTCAAAAATGCCGCCGTCCATCTCCGTGACCACCAATCTAGTATTCATGAGCTGATTTGCGCACCGCTGCCTCTTTGCTTTCGGTTCTATACTGGCTCCGCTAGTCTCGACGCCGGTCTCAGTCTCAGCCCCGGCCTCAGTCTCAGCACCAGTCTGGATGTCGATCTCTGTCTCCGATGCTACAGGTGGGCCCAACAACAACATCCGTAGATCATCAGCAAGGCTCAAAAATTCGTCTGTCGCCAGGTAGACGTTGTGGCAATCACCAGAACCATGTCCCTCATCGTTGCTAGCCATGTTTCCTACGATTAAATCTAGTCAATTAATTCTAGACCTAATAAAATGAATAATGACATAAAAAAGGCCTATGTTTTGCAGGAACGCTGACTCCTTCCCGGTGCGGCAAATCCCGGTCACTCGATATGTCCTAGTTTGTAGCACAAGTCATGCCGAAATGAATGGAAAATTTCGGCATGACCTTTGCTAAAAAGTGGACAAATCGAGCACCTGAAATTTGCTGGAATGGAAATGAATCAACATTCCAGCAAAACTTAGGCCACTCAGCTTCATTCCCTGGAAACAATAAAAGGCCCCTTGGGCACAATCGAACCACTTCAATGAAAAGATATAATCAACAACAAAAGTCTAGAAGGGATCATCTTTAAAATAAAACTTGCCTAAATTCTTTTCCTAGAAAAATAGTGGTCTTTTCAAAAATCAAAAACCTTTGCAAAATGATCTTACTAAACACTTCTCTGCCTAGGATAGAACCCAAATTCTGTTCTAGCTATTACACACACACACACACACACCCACACATTATTTTCTCTAACCCTTCTCTACCTAGGACAGAACCCAATTAAATTGCAAAGGAACTCCATTTCTCTAACCCTTCTGACCTAATGATAACCCACAAGTATAGGGGATCGCAACAGTTTTCGAGGGTAGAGTATTCAACCCAAATTTATTGATTCAACACAAGGGGAGCCAAAGAATATTCTCAAGTATTAGCAGTTGAGTTGTCAATTCAACCACACCTGGATAACTTAGTATCTGCAGCAAAGTATTTAGTAGCAAAGTAATATGGAAGTAATGGTAAAAGTAGCAAAAGTAATATTTTTGGGTTTTGTAGTATTGTAACAGTAGCAACGGAAAAGTAAATAAACGAAGAACAATATGTGAAAAGCTCGTCGGCAATGGATTGGTGATGGAGAATTATGCCAGATGCGGTTTATCATGTAACAGTCATAAGATAGGGTGACATAGAACTAGCTCCAATTCATCAATGTAATGTAGGCATGTATTCCGAATATAGTCATTCGTGCTAATGGAAAAGAATTTGCATGACATCTTTTGTCCAACCCTCCCGTGGCAGCGTGGTCCTAATGGAAACTAAGGGATATTAAGGCCTCCTTTTAATAGAGCACCGGACCAAAGCATTAACACATAGTGAATACATGAACTCCTCAAACTATGGTCATCATCGGGAGTGGTCCCGATTATTGTCACTTCGGGGTTGCCGGACCATAACACATAGTAGGTGACTATAGACTTGCAAGATAGGATCAAGAACTCACATATATTCATGAAAACAAAATAGGTTCAGATCTGAAATCATGGCACTCAGGCCCTAGTGACAAGCATAAAGCATAGCAAAGTCATAGCAACATCAATCTCAGAACATAGTGGATACTAGGGATCAAACCCTAACAAAACTAACTCGATTACATGATAGATCTCATCCAACCCATCACCGTCCAGCAAGCCTATGATAGAATTACTCACGCACGGCGGTGAACATCATGAAATTGGTGATGGAGGATGGTTGATGATGACGACGGCGACGGATTCCCCTCTCCGGAGCCCCAAACGGACTCCAGATCAGCCCTCCCGAGAGGTTTTAGGGCTTGGCGGCGGCTCCGTATCGTAAAACGTGATGAATCCTTCTCTCTGATTTTTTTCTCCCCGAACACGAATATATGGAGTTGGAGTTGAGGTCGGTGGAGCGTCAGGGGGACCACGAGGCAGGGGGGCGTGCCCCCACCCTCGTAGACAGGGTGTGGGCACCCTGACGTGGATTCTTCTTCCAGTATTTTTCATATTTTCCAAAAATATATTCCGTGGAGTTTCAGGTCATTTTGAGAACTTTTGTTTCCGCACATAAATAACACGATGGAAAGTCTGCTGAAAACAACGTCAGTCCGGGTTAGTTCCATTCAAATCATGCAAGTTAGAGTCCAAAACAAGGGCAAAAGTGTTTGGAAAAGTACATACGACGGAGACGTATCGACTCCCCCAAGCTTAAACATTTGCTTGCCCTCAAGCAATTCAATTGATAAACTGAAAGTGATAAAGAAAAACTTTTACAAACTCTGTTTTCTCTTGTTGTTGTTAATATGTAAAGCCATCATTCAAGTTTTTAGCACAGATTATGACTAACCACATTCACAATAACTCTTAGGTCTCATGTTTGCTCATGTCAATGGCATAATCAACTAGCGAGCAATAATAATAAATCTCAGATGACAACACTTTCTCAAAACAATCATGATATGATATAACAAGATGGTATCTCGCTAGCCCTTTCTGAGACCGCAGAACATAAATGCAGAGCACCTTTAAAGATCAAGGAGTGACTAGACATTGTAATTCATGGTAAAAGAGATCCAATCATAGTCATACCCAATATAAATTAATAGTAATGGATGCATATGACAGCAGTGCTCCCCAGCTGGTGCTTTTTGATAAGAGGGTGATGACTCAACATGAAAGCAAATAGATAGGCCCTTAGGAGAGGGAAGAACGGATTTGTAGAGGTGCCAGAGCTCGGTTTTGAAATAGAAATAAATAATATTTTGAGCGGCATACTTTCATTGTCAACATAACAACCAAGAGATTGCGATATCTTCCATGCTACACACATTACAGGCGGTTGCCAAACATAATGGTAAAGTGTGTACTCCCCCTCCACCAACAAGCATCAATCCATGGCTTGCTCGAAACAACGAGAGCCTCGAACTAACAACAGTCCCAGGGGGCGTTTTGTTTGCAATTATTTTTATTTGATTTACATAAAGCATGGGACTGGGCATCCCGGTGACCAGCCATTTTCTCGTGAGTGAGGAGCGGAGTCCACTCCTCTTGAGAATAACCCGCCTAGCATGGAAGATACAGACATCCCTAGTTGATAAATGAGCTATTCGAGCATACAAAACAGAATTTCATTTGAAGGTTTAGAGTTTGGCACATACAAATTTACTTGGAACGGTAGGTAGATACTGCATTTAGGAAGGTATAGTGGACTCATATGGCATAACCTTGAGGTTTAAGGGATTGGATGCACAAGCAGTATTCCCGCTTAGTACAAGTGAAGCCTAGCAAAAGACTAGGAAGCGACCAACTAGAGAGCGACAACAGTCATGAACATGTATGAAAATTAATAAACATTGAGTGTAAGCATGAGTAGGATATAATCCACCATGAAGGCTATGTTGATTTGTTTCAACTACATGTGTGAACATGTGCCAAGTCGAGGCACTTAAATCATTCAAATGAGGATACCACCCCACTATACCACATCACAACCATTTTAATAGCATGTTGGCACGCAAGGTAAATCATTATAACTCATAGCTAATCAAACATGGCATAAGCAACTATGATCTCTAATTGTCATTGCAAACATGTTTATTCATAATAGGCTGAATCAGGAACGATGAACTAATCATATTTACAAAAACTCTTGGGGAACGTAGTAATTTCAAAAAAATTCCTACGCACACGCAAGATCATGGTGATGTACAGCAACGAGAGGGGAGAGTGTTGTCTACGTACCAACGCAGACCGACTGCGGAAGCGATCACTTCTTTCGAGAGAAACTCCTTCTCTAGAAAGGATCCATTCTTAGCAAAGAATGTCTTGCCTTTGGATCTGTGATAGAAGGTGTACCCAACAGTCTCCTTTGGGTATCCTATGAAGACACATTTCTCCGATTTGGGTTCGAGCTTATCAGGTTGAAGCTTTTTCACATAAGCATCGCAGCCCCAAACTTTAAGAAACGACAACTTTGGTTTCTTGCCAAACCACAGTTCATAAGGCGTCGTCTCAACGGATTTTGATGGTGCCCTATTTAACGTGAATGCGTCCGTCTCTAAAGCGTATCCCCAAAACGATAGCGGTAAATCAGTAAGAGACATCATAGATCATACCATATCTAGTAAAGTACGATTACGACATTCGGACACACCATTATGCTGTAGTGTTCCGGGTGGCGTGAGTTGCGAAACTATTCCACAATTTTTCAAATGTACACCAAACTCGTAACTCAAATATTCTCCTCCACGATCAGATCGTAGAAATTTTATTTTCTTGTTACGATGATTTTCAACTTCACTCTGAAATTCTTTGAACTTTTCAAATGTTTCAGACTTATGTTTCATTAAGTAGATATACCCATATCTGCTTAAATCATCTGTGAAAGTGAGAAACTAACGATATCCGCCACGAGCCTCAATATTCATCGGACCACATACATCGGTATGTATGATTTCCAACAAATCTGTTGCTCTCTCCATAGTACCGGAGAACGGTGTTTTAATCATCTTGCCCATGAGGTACGGTTCGCAAGTACCAAGTGATTCATAATCAAGTGGTTCCAAAAGCCCATCAGTATGGAGTTTCTTCATGCGCTTTACACCGATATGACCTAAACGGCAGTGCCACAAATAAGTTGCACTATCATTATCAACTCTGCATCTTTTGGTTTTAACATTATGAATATGTGTATCACTACTATCGAGATTCATCAAAAATAGACCACTCTTCAAAGGTGCATGACCATAAAAGATATTACTCATATAAATAGAACAACCATTATTCTCTGATTTAAATGTATAACCGTCTCGCATTAAACAAGATCCAGATATAATGTTCATGCTCAACGCTGGCACCAAATAACAATTATTTAGGTCTAATATTAATCCCGAAGGTAGATGTAGAGGTAGCGTGCCGACCGCGATCACATCGACTTTGGAGCCGTTTCCCACGCGCATCGTCACCTCGTCCTTTGCTAGTGTCCGCTTATTCCGTAGTCCCTGTTTCGAGTTGCAAATATTAGCAACAGAACCAGTATCAAATACCCAGGTGCTACTGCGAGCTCTAGTAAGGTACACATCAATAACATGTATATCACATATACCTTTGTTCACCTTGCCATCCTTCTTATCCGCCAAATACTTGGGGCAGTTCCGCTTCCAGTGACCAGTCTGCTTGCAGTAGAAGCACTCAGTTTCAGGCTTAGGTCCAGACTTGGGTTTCTTCTCCTGAGCGGCAACTTGCTTGCTGTTCTTCTTGAAGTTCCCCTTCTTCTTCCCTTTGCCCTTTTTCTTGAAACTAGTGGTCTTGTTGACCATCAACACTTGATGCTCCTTCTTGATTTCTACCTCCGCAGCTTTCAGCATTGCGAAGAGCTCGGGAATAGTCTTGTTCATCCCTTGCATATTATAGTTCATCACAAAGCTCTTGTAGCTTGGTGGCAGTGATTGGAGAATTCTGTCAATGACGCAATCATCCGGAAGATTAACTCCCAATTGAATCAAGTGATTATTATACCCAGACATCTTGAGTATATGCTCACTAACAGAACTGTTCTCCTCCATCTTGCAGCTATAGAACTTATTGGAGACTTCATATCTCTCAATTCGGGCATTTGCTTGAAATATTAACTTCAACTCCTGGAACATCTCATATGCTCCATGACGTTCAAAACGTCGTTGAAGTCCCGATTCTAAGCCGTAAAGCATGGCACACTGAACTATTGAGTAGTCATCAGCTTTGCTCTGCCAGACGTTCATAACATCTGGTGTTGCTCCAGCAGCAGGCCTGGCACCCAGCGGTGCTTTCAGAACGTAATTCTTCTGTGCAGCAATGAGGATAATCCTCAAGTTACGGACCCAGTCTGTGTAATTGCTACCATCATCTTTCAACTTTTCTTTCTCAAGGAACGCATTAAAATTCAACGGAACAACAGCACGAGCCATCTATTTACAATCAACATAAACAAGCAAGATACTATCAGGTACTAAGTTCATGATAAGTTTAAGTTCAATTAATCAAATTACTTAAGAACTCCCACTTAGATAGACATCCCTCTAATCCTCTAAGTGATCACGTGATCCAAATCAACTAAACCATAACCGATCATCACGTGAGATGGAGTAGTTTTCAATGGTGAACATCGTTATGTTGATCATATCTACTATATGATTCACGCTCGACCTTTCGGTCTCTGTGTTCCGAGGCCATATCTGCATATGCTAGGCTCGTCAAGTTTAACCTGAGTATTCTGCGTGTGCAAAACTGGCTTGCACCCGTTGTAGATGGACGTAGAGCTTATCACACCCGATCATCACGTGGTGTCTGGGCACGACGAACTTTGGCAACGGTGCATACTCAGGGAGAACACTTCTTGATAATTTAGTGAGAGATCATCTTATAATGCTACCGTCAATCAAAGCAAGATAAGATGCATAAAAGGATAAACATCACATGCAATCAATATAAGTGATATGATATGGCCATCATCATCTTGTGCTTGTGATCTCCATCTCCGAAGCACCGTCATGATCACCATCGTCACCGGCGCGACACCTTGATCTCCATCGTAGCATCGTTTTCGTCTCGCCAATCTTATGCTTCCACGACTATCACTACCGCTTAGTAATAAAGTAAAGCATTACATCGCGATTGCATTGCATACAATAAAGCGACAACCATATGGCTCCTGCCAGTTGCCGATAACTTGGTTACAAAACATGATCATCTCATACAATAAAATTTAGCATCATGCCTTGACCATATCACATCACAACATGCCCTGCAAAAACAAGTTAGACGTCCTCTACTTTGTTGTTGCAAGTTTTACGTGGCTGCTACGGGCTTAAGCAAGAACTCATCTCACCTACGCATCAATACCACAATGATAGTTTGTAAAATAGACTCCATTTTAACCTTCTCAAGGACCGGGCGTAGCCACACTTGGTTCAACTAGAGTTGGAGAGACAGTCGCCCGCAAGCCATCTATGTGCAAAGCACGTCGAGGGAACCGGTCTCGCGTAAGCGTACGCGTAATGTTGGTCCGGGTCGTCTCGTCCAACAATACCGCCGAACCAAAGTATGACATGCTGGTAGGCAGTATGACTTGTATCGCCCACAACTCACTTGTGTTCTACTCGTGCAAATAACATAAAACCATAAAACCTGGCTCTGATACCACTATTGGGGAACGTAGTAATTTCAAAAAATTTCCTACGCACACGCAAGATCATGGTGATGTACAGCAACGAGAGGGGAGAGTGTTGTCTACGTACCAACGCAGACCGACTGCGGAAGCGATCACACAACGTAGAGGAAGTAGTCGTACGTCTTCCCGATCCGACCGATCCAAGCACCGTTACTCCGGCACCTCCGAGTTCTTAGCACACGTTCAGCTCGATGACGATCCTCGGGCTCCGATCCAGCAAAGCGTCGAGGAAGAGTTCCGTCAGCACGACGGCGTGGTGACGATCTTGATGTATTACCGACGCAGCGCTTCGCCTAAGCACTGCAACAATATGATCGAGGTGGAATTTGGTGGCCGGGGGCACCGCACACGGCTAGGGAACGATCACCAAGGATCAACTTGTGTGTCTAGAGGTGCCCCCTGCCCCCGTACATAACGGATCCAAGGGGGAGGGGTGCGCCGGCCAGGGAGAGGGCGCAGGAGGAGTCCTACTCCTACCGGGAGTAGGACTCCCCCCTCAATCCTATTCCAACTAGGATTCCCAAGGGGGGAAAGAGAGAGAGGGGGGTCGGCCCCTTCTCCTTTTCACTAAGGCCCATGAAGGCCCATATGGCTCCCGGGGGGTTCCGGTAACCTCCCGGTAATCCGGTAAAATCCCGATTTCACCCGGAACACTTCCGATATCCAAATATAGGCTTCCAATATATCAATCTTTATGTCTCGACCATTTCGAGACTCCTCGTCATGTCCGTGATCACATCCGGGACTCCGAACAACCTTTGGTACATCAAAATGCATAAACTCATAATAACTGTCATCGTAACATTAAGCATGCGGACCCTACGGTTCGAGAACAATGTAGACATGACCGAGATAGGTCTCCGGTCAATAACCAATAGCGGGACCTGGATGCCCATATTGGCTCCTACATATTCTACGAAGATCTTTATCGGTCAGACCGCATAACAACATACGTTGTTCCCTTTGTCATCGGTATGTTACTTGCCTGAGATTCGATCGTCGGTATCCAATACCTAGTTCAATCTCGTTACCGGCAAGTCTCTTTACTCGTTCTGTAATACATCATCTCACAACTAACATCTTAGTTATAATGCTTGCAAGGCTTATGTGATGTGTGTTACCGAGAGGGCCCAGAGATACCTCTCCGACAATCGGAGTGACAAATCCTATTCTCGAAATACGCCAACCCAACATCTACCATTGGAAACACCTGTAGTACTCCTTTATAATCACCCAGTTACGTTGTGACGTTTGGTAGCACCCAAAGTGTTCCTCCGGCAAACAGGAGTTGCATAATCTCATAGTCATAGGAACATGTATAAGTCATGAAGAAAGCAATAGCAACATACTAAACAATCGGGTGCTAAGCTAATGGAATGGGTCATGTCAATCAGATCATTCAACTAATGATGTGACCTCGTTAATCAAATAACAACTCTTTGTTCATGGTTAGGAAACATAACCATCTTTGATTAACGAGCTAGTCAAGTAGAGGCATACTAGTGACACTCTGTTTGTCTATGTATTCACACATGTATTATGTTTCTGGTTAATACAATTCTAGCATGAATAATAAACATTTATCATGATATAAGGAAATAAATAATAACTTTATTATTGCCTCTAGGGCATATTTCCTTCAAAAACAAGAGAGGTCGAGTTCATACCAGCTTCTCTCATCTCAATCAGTCTGTCATATATCGTCATAATTGCCTTTCACTTGCACGACCGGACGATGTGAAAATAATAAGCTGGCATCGGCAAGCATTCAATAAACATGAGAAGACAAGGCAATATGGACTCTTGGTTAAATCAACAATAATGCATATAAGAGCCACTTCAACAATTTAATCATGGTCTTCTCCTATCGACCCCCAAACAAAAGAAAAGAAATAAAACTATTTACACGGGAAAGCTCCCAACAAGCAAAAGAAGAACATGAAATATTTTTGGGTTTTCTTTTTAATTATTACTACTATAGTAAGAAAAGTAAACTAACTAAAAGCTACACTAAATTGTTTTTGATTTTTTTTCTTAAGGTTTATTAAACACACAAGAAGAAAGCAAGGAAAAGGAAAATAAACTAGCATGGATATTACAGAGAAAGAGTATGAGCACCGACATCTAGCAATGAGTGTGTGTGAACATAAATGTAATGTCGGTGGGAAATACGTACTCCCCGAAGCTTAGGCTTTTGTCCTAAGTTGGTTTATTGCCACAGATGGCCTCGTGGATATCCAAAGTTGTAGCCGGGGTTGTACTGAGATGAAGAAGACTCTGATTGCCACTGGTTGGAAATCATGTCCGGATCCCACTGGTAATTAGACTGTCGTGGAGGTTCAAATTGTTGTTCCGGATCTGTGGCTGGTGTAGGGTTCCGGTAGGCATGAATGGCCGCCAACGGAATGAGATACGGACCCACAGACAAATTAAGCAAGGAGGGAGCAGGCAAGGTAATACTCTCAGGGTGATGTTTATCAAAAAACAATTTGTATTTAAGAGCCCCTTCCCTATTCTTAACAATAAAGTCATGCGCTACCATACTCTTATAATCTAAATAAGCAGTAGGCAGCAATTTTTCTTCTTTTTCATAGTGCTTAATAGGTATGTTATAGTGTGCAGCAAGGCGTGAAGCATAAATACCTCCAAAGATGGGGCCCTTTGTATGGTTCAGACTTAACCGTTTGGCAATAATACCGCCCATACTAATAGTGCTATGGCAGAATAAACGATGAAACAAAATAATAATATCAGGAACACTAAGGTTTCCATAGTTTCCGTGACCAATTAAGCAACGACTAGAAAATATGGCAAAGTAGCTTAAAGCAGGAAAATGTATGCTAGTGATTCTTGCATCGAAAACCTTCCTAGTTTCCCCTACAGTAATAGTGTCAATAAATCCATCCACATCTTTACGATGTGGTTCATCTAAACTACCCTCAAAAGGTATTTTGCAAATCTTGCAAAATTCATCTAGTGGCATCTTCTTAACCACATCATTTAAATGAAACTCTACTGAAGGAGGTGATTCCTTAGGATAATAGTAGAAGTTTTTCACAAAAGTATTGGTGAGTAAGAGATACTGTTCGCATTGGTCGCGGAGGAAGTCGGTGAGGCATGCATTTTCAGCCAATTCATAAAAATCATCATAAATCCTGGCTGCTCTCAAGAAATCATTTGAAGGCCATTCGCACGGCCGGACCTCCGCGGTGCGAGGCAAATTATGTTTGGGCCTCTGTGCTTCTTCACTTTGCTTTTCCTTCGAGCTTAGGCTCGATGAGCCCCTCCAAAATCTCTTCATTATTTTCTGAAAATTTCTGAAATTTTTAGTAACTTCAAATAAAAGTGAACCAAGCTCAACAAAATTGATAGCAACTACTCCTACAAGTGTATACATACTATATCATGCATTAGAACTACTTGGAACCATATAAATTTGACATGCAAGCTCAAGAACATGGTCACCTAGGCAGCACAAATTTGCAATGAATAAAGCACTAGAACAAAAACTAATTGGACCAATGGAGGAGTCACATACCAAGGAACAATCCCCCAAGAAGTTTTGTGAGAGGTTCTTTGAGTAAGGAGATCGAATATCACAGCAACATGAGCTAGAACTCGTGCTTGAGCTGGATGGTGATTTTTTTGGGAGGAAGAAGAAGTGTGTGGGTGCAGGAATAAGTGGACGGGAGCCACCATGGGCCCACAGGGCAGGGAGCGCGCCCTGTAGGGGTGGGCGCGCCCTGGACTGTCGTGGCTAGGTGCTTGCTCCCCCTGCTGTGTTCTTAGTGCCAGATATTCTCAAATATTCCAGAGAAAAATCATATTTCAATTTTAGGGCATTTGGAGAACTTTTATTTTCGGGGTATTTTTATATTGCACAGATAATTCAAAAAACAGATAGAAAAATACTATTTTTTACTTTATTTCAACTAAATAACAAAAAAATAAAAGGGGGGTACAGAAGGTTGTGCCTTCTAGTTTCATCCATCTCATGCTCATCAAAAGGAATCCACTAACAAGGTTGGTCAAATCTTGTTAACAAACTCATTCCGACTAACATGGAACCGGAGAAATTTCGAATAACACTTTGTTACCTCAACAGGGATATGCACATCCCCAATAATAAGAATATCATATTTCTTCTTGACTAGGAAGAGGAAATTGAAAACCTCCAAAAACAATCGATGGAATTTTTCCAATAGAATTGATACTGTGGACTTGAGGTTGTTTCCTCGAAAAGTTTACCGTATGCTCATTACCATTAACATGAAAAGTGACATTGCCTTTGTTGCAATCAATAGCAGCCCCTGCAGTATTCAAAAAAGGTCTTCCAAGAATAATACACATACTATCGTCCTCGAGAATATCAAGAATAACAAAGTCCGTTAAAATAGTAACGTTTGCAACCACAACAGGCACATCCTCACAAATACCGACAGGTATAGCAGTTGATTTATCAGCCATTTGCAAAGATATTTCTATAGGTGTCAACTTATTCAAATCAAGCCTACGATATAAAGAGAGAGGCATAACACTAACACCGGCTCCAAGATCACATAAAGCAGTTTTAACATAGTTTCTTTTAATGGAGCATGGTGTAGTTGGTACTCTTGGATCTCCTAGTTTCTTTGGTATTCCACCCTTAAAAGTGTAATTAGCAAGCATGGTGGAAATTTGATATTCCGGTACATTTCTTTTATTAGTAACAATTTCTTTCATATACTTAGCATAAGGATTCATTTTGAGCATATCAGTCAAACGCATACGCAAAAAGATAGGTCTAATCATTTCAGCAAAGCGCTCAAAATCCTCATCATCCTTTTTCTTGGATTGTTTGGGAGGAAAGGGCATGGGTTTCTGAACCCAAGGTTCTTTTTCTTTACCATGTTTCCTAGCAACAGAGTCTCTCTTATCATAACGATGATTCTTTGATTGTGGGTTATCAAGATCAACCGCAGGTTCAATTTCTACATCATTATTATTACTAGGTTGAGCATCATCATGAACATCCTCATTAATATTATCACTAGATTCATGTTAATTACCAGATTGTGTTTCAGCATCAGAGATAGAAATATCATTTGGATTCTCAGATGTTTCAGCAACAGGTTCACTAGAAGCATGCAAAGTCCTATCATTTTTCTTTTTCTTCTTTTTAGAAGGACTAGGTGCATCAATATTATTTCTCTGAGAATCTTGTTCAATTCTCCTAGGGTGGTCTTCAGGATACAAAGGTTCCTGGGTCATCTTACCAGTTCTAGTAGCCACTCTAACAACATAATCATTATTCTTACTATTTAATTCACTGAGCAAATCATTTTGAGCTTTAAGTATTTGTTCTACTTGAGTGGTGACCATTGAAGCATGTTTACTAATGAGTTTAAGTTCACCTTTAACTCTAGACATATAACCACCCAAGTGTTGAAGCGTATCGGAATTGTATTTCAATTGTCTACCAAAATAAGCATTGAAGTTTTCTTGTTTGACAACAAAATTAGCAAACTCTTCTACGCATTGTCTAGCAGACTTATAGTGAGGAATATCACCTTCATCAAATCTATAGAGAGAATTTACCTTTACTACCTGTGTCGGGTTATCAAGACCATGAGTTTCTTCAATAGGTGAGGGATTGAGATCATATGTTTCTTCAATAGGCGGTAAATTAAGACCATGTATATCTTCAATAGGAGGTAAATTCTTAACATCTTCTTCTTTAATACCTTTTTCTTTCATAGATTTCTTTGCCTCTTGCATATCTTCAGGACTGAGAAATAGAACACCTCTTTTCTTCGGAGTTGGTTTAGGAATAGGCTCAGGAGCTGGCTCAGGAAGTGTCCAATTATTTTCATTGGTCAACATATTATTCAATAGAATCTCAGCTTCATCCAGTGTTCGTTCCCTGAAAACAGAACCAACACAACTATCCAGGTAATCTTTGGAAGCATCAGTTAGTCCATTATAAAAGATATCAAGTATTTCATTTTTCTTCAGAGGATGATCAGGCAAAGCATTAAGTAATTGGAGAAGCCTCCCCCAAGCTTGTGGGAGACTCTCTTCTTCAATTTGCACAAAATTGTATATATCCCTTAAAGCAGCTTGTTTCTTATGAGAAGGGAAATATTTAGCAGAGAAGTAATAAATCATATCCTGGAGACTACGCACACAACCATGATCACGAGAATTAAACCATATCTTAGCATCACCCTTTAATGAGAATGGAAATATTTTAAGGATATAAAGGTAGCGGGTTCTCTCATCATTAGTGAACAGGGTTGCTATATCATTTAATTTAGTAAGGTGTGCCACATTTGTTTAAGATTCATAGCCATAAAAAGGATCAGATTCAACCAAAGTAATTATATAAGGATCAACAGAGAATTCATAATCCTTATCAATAACACAGATAGGTGAAGTAGCAAAAGCAGGGTCATGTTTCATTCTAGCATTAAGAGATTGCTGCTTCCATTTAGCTAATAATTTCTTAAGATCACTTCTATCATTGCAAGCAAGAATGCTCTAGCAGATTCTTCATCAAGAACATAACCCTTAGGCACAACAGGCAATTCATATTTATTAGGGGGAGAGTCTTCATCATCACTATCTTCAATATTATCAGTTTCAATAATTTCATTCTCTCTAGCCCTAGCAAGTTGTTCATCAGAAATTCACCAAGTGGCACAGTAGTATCAAGCATAGAAGTAGTTTCATCATAAGTATCATGCATAGCAGAAGTGGCATCATCAATAACATGCGACATATCAGAATGAATAGCAGAAGCAGGTTTAGGTGTCGCAAGGTTACTTAAAACAGAAGGTGAATCAAGTGCAGAGCTAGATGGCAGTTCCTTACCTCCCCTCATAGTTGAGGGATAAATTTTTGTCTTAGCGTCTTTGAAGTTCTTCATAGTGACTAGCTGATACGTCTCCAACGTATCTATAATTTTTTATTGTTCCATGCTATTATATTATCAACCTTGGATGTTTTTACCTTGTTTTAGAGTATCACGGAAAAGGAAAATCAAACGGAGTCCAATTGACCTGAAACTTCACGGAACTTATTTTTGGAAGGAAAGCAACCCGGGAGACATGGAGTCCACGTAAGGGAAGCAACGAGGAAGCCATGCGGCAGGGGTGCGCGCCCACCCTCCCTGGGCGCGCCCTCCACCCTCGTGGGCCCCTCATGGCTCCCCTGACATACTTCTTCCGCCTATATATCTCCATATACCCTAAAATGATCGGGGAGCACAATAGATCGGGAGTTTCGCCGCTAGAAGCCTCCGTAGCCACAGAAAGCCAATCTAGACCTGTTCCGGCACCCTGCCAGAGGGGGGAACCCTCTCCGGTGGCCATCTTAATCATCCTGATGCTCTCCATCACGAGGAGGGAGTAGTTCTCCCTCGGGGCTGAGGGTATGTACCAGTAGCTATGTGTTTGATCTCTCTCTCTCTCGTGTTGAGGTGATATGATCTTGATGTATCACGAGCTTTGCTATTATATTTGGATCCTATGATGTTTCTTCCCCCCTCTACTCTCTTGTAATGGATTGAGTTTCCCCTTTGAAGTTATCTTATCGGATTGAGTCTTTAAAGATTTGAGAACACTTGATGTATGTCTTGCCGTGCGTATCTGTGGTGACAATGGGATATCACATGATTCACTTGATGTATGTTTTAGTGATCAACTTGCGGGTTCCGCCCATGAACCTATGCATAGGGGTTGGCACAAGTTTTCGTCGTGATTCTTCGGTAGAAACTTTGGGCACTCTTTGAGGTTCTATGTGTTGGTTGAATAGGTGACTCTGAGATTGTGTGATGCATATCGTATAATCATACCCACGGATACTTGAGGTGGCATTGCAGTATCTAGGTGACATTCTGAGATATATTGCCATGCAACTTTCCACCGTTCCGTTTGTTATGACACGCTTCATCATTGTCATATTGCTTGCATGATCATGTAGTTGACATCGTATTTCTGGCAAAGCTACCAATCATAATTATATCATACATGTCACTCTTGGTTCATTGCACATCCAGGTACACCGCCGGAGGCATTCATATAGAGTCATATCTTGTTCTAAGTATCGAGTTGTAATTCTTGAGTTGTAAGTAAATAAAAGTGTGATGATCATCATTATTAGAGCATTGTCCCAGTGAGGAAAGGATGATGGAGACTATGATTCCCCCACGAGTCGAGATGAGACTCCGGACGAAAATAAATAAATAAAAGAGGCCAAAGAAGCCCAAATAAAAAAATAATAAAAAAGAGGCCATAAAAAAGAGAAAGGGCCCAAATAAAAAAATAATAAAAAATGAGAGAAAAAGAGAGAAGGGGCAATGCTACTATCCTTTTACCACACTTGTGTTTCAAAGTAGCACCATGATCTTCATGATAGGGAGTCTCCTATGTTGTCACTTTCATATACTAGTGGGAATCTTTCATTGTAGAACTTGGCTTGTATATTCGAATGATGCGCTTCCCCAAAATGCCCTAGGTCTTCGTGAGCAAGCGAGTTGGATGCACACCCACTAGTTTCTTTTGTTGAGCTTTCATACACTTATAGCTCTAGTGCATCCTTTGCATGGCAATACCTACACACTCACGTTGATATCTATTGATGGGCATCTACATAGACCATTGATACGCCTAGTTGATGTGAGACTATCTTCTCCTTTCTGTCTTCTCCACAACCACCATTCTATTCCACATATAGTGCTATGTCCATGGCTCACGCTTATGTATTGCGTGAAGAGTGAAAAAGTTTGAGAACATCAAAAGTATGAAACAATTGCTTGGCTTGTCATCGGGGTTGTGCATGATTTAAATACGTTGTGTGGTGAAGATGGAGCATAGCCAGACTACATGATTTTGTAGAGATAACTTTCTTTGGCCATGTTATTTTGAGAAGACATGATTGCTTTGTTAGTATGCTTGAAGTATTACTATTTTTATGTCAATATTAAACTTTTGTCTTGAATCTTATGGATCTGAATATTCTTGCGACAATAAAGAGAACTACATGGATAAGTATGTTAGGTAGCATTCCACATCAAAAATTCTGTTTTTATCATTTACCTACTAAGGACGAGCAAGAATTAAGCTTGGGGATGCTGATATGTCTCCAACGTATCTATAATTTTTTATTGGTCCATGCTATTATATTATCAACCTTGGATGTTTTATATGCATTTATATGCTATTTTATATGATTTTTGGGACTGACCAATTAACCCAGAGCCCAGTGCCAGTTTCTGTTTTTACCTTGTTTTAGAGTATCGCAGAAAAGAAAAATCAAACGGAGTCCAATTGACCTGAAACTTCAGGGAACTTATTTTTGGAAGGAAAGCAACTCGGGAGACCTGGAGTCCACGTAAGGGAAGCAACAAGGAAGCCACGAGGCAGGGGGCGCTCCCTCCACCCTCATGGGCCCCTCGTGGCTCCCCTGACATACTTCTTCCACCTATATATCTCCATATACCCTAAAATAATCGGGGAGCACAATAGATCGAGAGTTCCGCCACCAGGAGCCTCCGTAGCAACCGAAAGCCAATCGAGACCTGTTCCGGCACCCTGCCGGAGGGGGAATCCCTCTCCGGTGGCCATCTTCATCATCCCGGTGCTCTCCATGATAAGGAGGGAGTAGTTCTCAGAACATAGTGACAAGCATTAAGCATAGCAAAGTCATAGCAACATCAATCTCAGAATATAGTGGATACTAGCGATCAGACCCTAACATAACTAACTCGATTACATGATAGATCTCAGCCAACCCATCACCGTCCAGCAAGCCTACGATGGAATTACTAACGCATGGTGGTGAGCATCATGAAATTGGTGATGGAGGATTGTTGATGATGATGAGGGCAACGGATTCCCCTCTCCGGAGCCCCGAACGGACTCCAAAATCAGCCCTCCCGAGAGGTTTTAGGGCTTGGCGGCGGCTTTGTATCGTAAAACGTGATGAATCCTTCTGTCTGATTTTTTTCTCCCCGAACATGAATATATGGAGTTGGAGTTGAGGTCGGAGGAGCGTCAGGGGGCCCACGATGCAGGGGGGCGTGCCCCCACCCTCGTGGACAGGGTGTGGGCCCACTGACGTGGATTATTCTTCCAGTATTTTTAGTAGTTTCCAAAAATATGTTCCGTGGATTTTCTGGTCATTCCGAGAACTTTTGTTTCTGCACATAAATAACACCATGGAAAGTCTGCTGAAAACAGCATCAGCCCGGATTAGTTCCATTCAAATCATGCAAGTTAGAGTCCAAAACAAGGGCAAAAGTGTTTGGAAAAGTAGATACGACGGAGACGTATCACCTAATGCTCTACAATAACTTTTTCCTCTAACCTAGTGAACCTAGTTAACCCAGCTTGTTAACCTAATTAACCTAGCTATTTAACCTAGCTAGTTAGTTAACCTAGCTTGTTAACCTAGTTTACC
Organism: Triticum monococcum; assembly: GCA_034509565.1. Lineage (NCBI taxonomy): Eukaryota > Viridiplantae > Streptophyta > Magnoliopsida > Poales > Poaceae > Triticum > Triticum monococcum. The sequence goes on along the minus strand of CM067842.1, from coordinate 20,957,218 downwards.
TAGATAATTAACCTAATTAAACTAGTTCACCTAGCTAGTTCTCTGTCAAAGCCCTAAATAATTTTTTTTCTTAACCTAGATAATTAACCTATTTATACTAGTTAACCTAACTATTTCTCTGTTAAAGCCCTAACTAGATTTGCACTAACCAAGATAATTAACCTAATTAAACTAGGGGTTAATTATCCTTTTGCCCTCAGTGGTGTTCATGTGCTCAGTTTTGCCCTCAGATGCGAATTGTCCTCAGTTTTGCCCCTAGTCCGAGCACAGCAACTATGACGAGGCCAAACGGCCATATTTGAGTCCATTCCGTCCGCCAGCGTTAGTGGTTGTGGGTTCGGAGCTTACACGTGGGACCACGTGGACGTGGGTCCGGAGCTGACATGTAGGCCCGTGACTAAATCCCCAAATCATTGGCAACCCATCCGCCCGGTCAACTGTCCTGCACCACCGCCACCTCCGCCGCCACCTGCGCCGCGGCCAGCACCTGCCCCGCCACCAGCTGCACGGCCTGCTCTACCGCTACCTCCCTGCGCCTATGCTCCACGGCTACCTGTGACGCCCACCACCTTCCTACGATGCCACGGGTGGGGCGCCCGCCACCTGCTCGATCCGCGGCGCGGCCTCCTTCCGTGCGCCCGGCCGGAGCGCTCAAAGGTGGGGGCTGCTGGAGCTATTTAAACTAGGAGGAAGAACCCTAGGGCGAAATGGTGAGCAGAGGCGACCCCGGAGTATTTGGCGAGGCAGGCATCGGGCCGGAGATCCGCCGCGTCCACGACTGGGTTCCCGAGGGGTAAGTCTCGCTTCTTGTATAGATTGAGCTTAGTTGAGCATTTGAACACTCGATTCGAGTAGGTTTGCCCAATTAGTGTGCTGATTGCGTCTCTGTTTTTCGCCGGTTAGGATGGAGTTGCGGTTTGCTTTCATGGTGCACATTAGAAGGGACCGGTACATGTTCGATGCAAAGGATAAGAAGAAATACGAAGGAGGTTTTGATTATCGGTTGCCAATGGCTAGTAATTGGAGTTTCAGACAATTTGGGGAGGTAATTTGTAGCCAATATCCTTGGGGTTTGCTTGATGAAGTGGTATACAAATACTATGATGGGGAAAAGAATTGGGTGACAGTTAGTAATGATGAAGAGCTAGCTACCATGTTTGTTAGGCATAAAGAGAAAGATAATTTTCATGTGAGGCTGCAAGTTTATGTGCTTGAGCAGGCATTTGGACCTAGGATGGCGGGTGCAACATCTCGGGGAGAACCAAGTCGTCGTAATGGCATCTCTAGCCAGAATAGTTCAGTTGGTGCACGGCGACGTGGTGGCTCGACAAGTGTGGGCAACAGCAGTAGGGTCCCCCTTGAAGTGGAGCCTGATGGCTACAATTCTGGGGTTGATGAAGAGAAGCTATATTCTGATGTTATTCGGAATTTACGACGGGCACCTCGGACTGAAAATCAAGATGAGGCTCACAATGCAGTCCGTGTGGATGATGACGCGATGGGTGAGGACGAAGACCTTGCAGCTGTTGAATGGGACCCTTTCAACCCTCATATGGAAGAAGGTACAGTTTTTGCATCCATGAATGAGTGTAGAAATGCACTTGTGACATACTGCATCAAGGTAGAACGTACTTTCAAAGTTGACAAGAGTGATCAAGTACGTTACAGAGTGCACTGTCCGACTGAAGGTTGTCCATGGAGGCTGCTTGCATCTAAAATGCGGAATAGCACTAATGTTCAGGTCAAAGTGAACCCTTTTAAGCACACATGCCAGGAATCAACGCTTAGGAAGGATACAATCAGTAGAGCCAAGTCAAGATGGGTGGCAGAAGAAGTAAAGAAGTGGGTGAAAGAAAACCAGCAAGTGGGTCCAAAGGAATTGCAGAAGAACATCAAAGATAAGTTCAAGATAGATTTACCATACATGAGGTTGTTCAATGGTAAACAACATGCTATGGATTCTATTTATGGTAACTGGCAGGAAAGTTTTCAATTGTTGTATTCATTCAAAGGTGAAGTGGAGAGGACAAGCCCAGGTAGTATTGTAGATATTGATCACCACACCGTGGAGTACACATTCAGGGGAGTGACAAAGACCAAGGAATGCTTTAGGAGGGTTTTTGTCTGCTTTGAGGCTTGTCGCCGGGGTTTTTTGGCTGGCTGCAGGCCTTATTTGGCTATTGATGCCACTTTTCTCACAGGAAGGTTTAAAGGACAGTTAGTAGCAGCTTGTGCAGTTGATGCACATAGTTTTCTATTTCCAGTTGCCTATGGTGTGCTGGAGACAGAGTCTGAGGAGAGCTGGACTTGGTTTTTGCATAATCTCCGCCGGGCTATTGCACATCCCAATGGGTTGGTCATTCATACAGATGCCTGAAAAGGTTTAAAAGTGGCCGTGGATAATGTGTTCCCTGGAGTAGAGCATAGGGAATGCATGCGTCACCTTGCTGCAAATTTCATGAAGAAATTCAAAGGAAAGGTGTATACCGACAATTTATGGCCAGCATCTTTGACATGCAGTGTGAAGAAGCACAACTACCACTTGAGGCAGTTATACATGAATCCCAAAGTGAAAGAATACATGGAAACACACCACTCCAAGTTATGGGCCAGAAGCCAATTCAGTGAAGTGAGCAAAGTTGACTATGTGCACAATAATCTAGCAGAGTCTTTCAACTCAACGATCCGGAAACTAAAGGGTCATTATGTGGTGGATTTTCTTGACAGGATAAGGATAGAATACATGCAGAAATTTTGTTATCGTGCAGGAATAGCCGAGGCAAAATTCATGGGCCACATTATCATCCCTGCCGTGATGAATGAACTGAAGCAGAAGACAACAGGCTTGGAAATGAACATGACTCTTTGCTCGGGTACCACAGCAGAGATATCATATTTGGATAAAGAGAAGAGGGAATGGAGATATCCAGTGGATTTAGAAGCTAGAACTTGCAGTTGTAGGCAATGGCAGATAATTGGGTTGCCATGCATTCATGCCTTGTTTTTCATCACTTCTCTCCCAGGTCCAGCAGGGAACATACAACAGTATGTGCATGATTACTACTCTGTTGCAAGGTTCAAAGCCACATATGCTTATGCCTTGCCTGCTATGGAGGGAAAACAACAATGGGACATGGTGGACCCTGGATTCAAGATTTGCGCTCCAATTCTGAAGAGAGCAGCAGGTAAACCAAGGAAGAGTCGAATCAGACCTCGCAGCGAAGGAGCTGGACTTGGAGCGAGGAAGCGTAAGTGCACAAGGTGTGGCGGTTCTGGTCATTTTGCTAAGTATTGTGATAACACAGTAGATCCAGCGTTCGGAGAGAGTTTCGATGAAGGCTTCGATGAAAATGTTGGTCAGCAGCTGGTTGCCTCAACAGATGATGAAAATGATGGTCAACAGCCGGTTGCATCAGATGAGGATTTTGACAAGGTTCCAAATGATGATGGTCAACAACCGCATGATTTTGACGATGATCCAAAATATCCTCCAAATAATGATTCAAGTGAGGCTCCAAATGGTGATCCAAGTGAGGCTCTAAATGGTGATCATGGTGATCCAAGTGAGGCTCCAAATGATGATCCATGTGAGGCTCTAAATGGTGATCATGGTGATCCAAGTGAGGCTCCAAATGATGATCCAAGTGAGGCTCCAAATGGTGACCAACCTTCTGTTGTTGTGAGTTCTGCTAGGTATGTAAATCTTGCAATGGTCAAATACTACTGTACATCTATCACTTGACATGATCTCATTACCGTTTATGTTTTGCACAACTCTATGGTAGGTTTGAAGAAGACGCGCAACGTATCGACAACCAAGAGAAGAAGAGAAGAAACAATGTGCACAAGGTGCACGAGGAGCAAAGTGATGGCAAGAAGCTCAAGGAACAGACAGAAGCCCCAACGCTATCTATGAATAATTATGAAACATTATGAATAAGGGATGATGTTGTATTATGAAACATTTATCACTTGACATGTTGTATTTCTGTTGGATGATGTTGGACCTATGTTAGAAGTATGTTTGACATGATGTTTGAATGAGCACATGGTTTTTTCCTTTTTTGATTTTTTTGAATTTTGTTTTGCTCATTTAAATTCTGGTCAAACCTAACTTTGACCAAGATTTAAACAAGTCTAAAACATCAAAATGAAAAACTAAGTCTGGATACTTCTTAGTCAATCCAAAATGAAGTTGTGGTGAGCTTTTTGAAATTTTCATGAAAAATGTGCTAAAAAGAGGGGTCCAAAGGTAGGGTAAACGACCTCATTTCGAAGCAAAAAAAATTTCGACCTTGTCTAAATCAGCCAAATAACTTTCCTACACATATATTCCATATGTACAGACTATGTGCGCTGGTTTTTCCATTTTTTGATTTTTTTTAAATTTGTTTTGCTCATTTGAATTCTGGTCAAACTTAACTTTGACCAAGATTTAAACAAGTGTAAAACATCAAAATGAAAAACTAAGCCTGGATCCTTCTTAGTCACTCCAAAATGAAGCTGTGGTTAGTTTTTTGAAATTTTCATGTTCATTTCCCCAAAACACTTCTCTTCACTTCATACAAGAGAGTTTGAGATACTCGAGATATCATATAATACACATGAACTTATCATTTAAATGTATGTAAAGCTTGTTTATCAACTTAAATCGTTAGTATATGACATAAGAAGACTATGTGCGCAGGTTTTTTATTTTTTTGATTTGTATTTAATTTATTATGCTCATTTGGAATCTGGTCAAACATAGCTTTGACTGCTCCAAACCCCTCCCAAACCCCGCTAACCCTAGCGCTGAATAAGGACCGTTCATCTAACCCTAGCGGCGATCAAGGGCCGTCGATCTAACCCTTCTAGAAGGAATCTGCGGGGAGGAGGGGGGCAATCCGCGAGATGCAATCTGATTGGCAGGCAGACCCATTGTTTTTTTAACAAATACCGGGCGCGCTGGATGGACCGTTGGGCCGTCTCGTGCTCTGGGCCTGAGACCGCAGTAAATAGCCCGTCTCATCCTTTCCAGGCCTTGCATGCATGGAGGCGACGACGTGGGTTTGCATGCACGGGAGGCAGCGACGTGCATGCATGCGAGCGAGGCGAGCGAGGCGCGCTAGGTGAGCTAGGCTAGCGAGGCGAGCTAGGTGGTTCAGTGCAGTGGTTCACGGCAGCGATTCACATGCACCGCCCGGTCAAAGAGCTATGCAGTGATTCAGATGCACGCACGCGTCCCATGCATCGTTTTGTGCAAAAATTTAAGTGTGCAAAATGTAACGGATACACACACGCGTCCGGATTCACACACGCACCGTTCTCATCCTTTCTCTCTTCCTCTCCCACGCACAGGCCTATAAATGGGGTGCCTCTCTTCCTCTCCCACCCACAAGCCAGATCCAATCCTCTCCAACTTCAAACACCCAAGCGACCGAGCCCTTCCCAAGCGAGACCAAGTGAAGATGCAGTTCAACGGGCCGACCTTCAACCGTCCGCCTGTCGTGCCGGAGTTGCGCTACCCACCGGGCGTGCTCGTGGAGAGGGAGCTCCGTGTGTGGGCTATTTCAAGGTGGAGGGGTTCCGTCGAACTCACCCGTGCCTTCCTCAGAGCCGGCTATGCCCACCTCCCACGGGGCTCGCCGAGGATGTTCACCCTCAACGAGGTTCGTGACCGCGGCGACATCCTCCTACTACTCACGGTCACCTTCACCAACCCGTTTGACGCGCGCGAGCTCCTCGGCCAAGTCTTTTGGTGCGGCTGCAAGGCCATCTTCTTCACCGTCTACAACATCTACACCAACTACGAGCGCATCTTCCCCGCTCCAGGCCAGATGCACCCCCTTCCCTACGACGAGGAGGAGGAGGTGTGAAGATGAAGACAGTGTTGAAGGGGCGCGCGCGGCCAAGGTGGAAGAAGAAGTTCAAGATGAAGATGTTCAGGCCCGGAGTCAAGCTCGTCATGTTTCGTTTTTTATTTTGTTGCTTTTCTATGTCGTGTCGTGTTGTGTCATGTTTCGTCATGTGTCTGTGAACTGTCCGTGAACTTATCTAAGTTATTGCAATGGTACAGTGTGTTCCATCTTATCTAAGTTATTAGGGTTTATTATGTGTGTTAAAAAATGTTCGTGCCCAAACATATCATTTCTTCCCTAAACAAGTCATGAAGTTCGAGAACTTGTGGTTTTCATTAATGAAAATCGGAGGGGGTGAGAAGCCCTCTGTTTCATTCAAACAAAAAGTCATGAACTAACATGCAAATTTATTCCTTTTAAATCCTAAACCAAGTGTCACTCTATCCCTAGACCAAGTGCCACTCTAACCAAAATCGTGTGGTAGTGCAACATACATTTTCAACCTTCCAACCCTCCAAAATTTAAGTGCAAAACAATGGAAAAACACTCTCACGCGTGTCCAAACATTCACGGTCTCACTATTTTAGAAAAAATCAAAATCTCACTATGTATACCTTCCTTCCCTATCCATGTAAAAGTCTTGCCATCTGTCCTAGCGGTTACCAGGGCAGCCCTAAACACCACAAACCCACGCGGTCCTGGGTTCGAGTCCCCATCCGCACCAATTTTTTGTGCATTTTCCACCCTTCATTTTTTAGACAAATTATGTTTTTCTCAATGTAATGCCCTTAAAAATTGTTCATTTATTTTGGCACCTGGCGTAAACCTCTACCAGAGCTGAGGCACATTTTCCATGACATTTTGGTCTTTGATTTAAATCACGGTGTATTTGAATCGGATTAATTAACAGCTCCAAAAAATTTCTAACCTTAATTGTTTGGCTCCGGAATAATTCAATTAGCTTCCACAAAAAGTTCCAGCATTATGATTTTAAATTAAATCAGAATAGAAAACAGAAAAATACGCAAGAGAACCCCCGAATGGGCCTAATTGGATGCAGTTGGCCCATAAGTCTAGCCTGCACTTGGCTCTACGCTCTGAATTTGTCCCAAGAGCAACCTTTTTTTGGACAGAAAGGGTTTCTGAATTCCTAATTTCTTCTCTTTTTTCCAACATATTTAAATGTTGGTCACTTCTTCTCTTTTTGTTTCAACATTTAAACAACCTTTAAACAACTACTTTAACCAACATTTAAACTAGGTGGATTTCCCAAACAATTTCAAGATTACAAATTCCTCCATAATTCATGCCTTTCCATACATTTTCAACATTACAACCAGTGCGATTACCATACCTACAAATGCCCAAAAGTATTTGCAAATGGGTATTGGTAGTGCTTGGTCTTCAAGCTTCCTAACCTTCTTCTTCAACATCCTAAGCTCAACAGCTAGCTCTCTGTCAGTGCGTGCTTCGCCCTCCATCCCTTCTTCCGGAGCTCGTGGTGCGGCCACTGCCGTTCGTGGCAGCATGCGCAAACATTCTTCATGCTCTTCTTGCAGTTCATTCATCAGAGTCTTGGCCAGAGCATCGACCCAAAGAAAGAAGCATGTCACCTGCATGAACACCAAACAGATCAACCCATTGCTCAAAGATCCCGACCACGAAAATGGTGCATTTGCCCCGATTCTTACCCCATTCTCACTGCACACGTAGAACGGACGATTCTAGTTCCTCGGTGTCTGATCAACGCCCGCCCGGCACCGCGGACAGACGAAGACAGGCATGTCCACACGCGCCCGGCTCTGCATCCGCGAGGTGGCGCGGGAGCTTGAGGAAGACATGGAGCTCGGAGCCGAAGGGATCTCAACGCCGTCGCGCCCTCCACTGCTAGCTTCCCACCGCCACGCCCTCCACAGCTAGCTTCCCGCCGCCGTGCTCTCTCTCTCTCTCTCGCGGTGGTCACTGCCGTGCTCTCTGTCGCCGTGGTCACCGCCGCTGTCGCCCGCTTATATAGCACACCCGCCAACGGCTCTCTGCTGGCTCCCACAAGCCACGCGTGCAACGGTCTGAATAAAATTGGCCGTTTCTGTCGCCTGGTCCCACCTGTAAGGGCCGAGTCAAAAGGTTGACCTGACGGAGACGGCAGAGTTCACGGAACGAGTCGGTGCGCACGGACTAGGGGCAAAACTGAGCACAATTCGCATCTGAGGGCAGAACTGAGCAAATGGACACCACTGAGGGCAAAAGGATAATTAACCCTTAAACTAGTTAACCTAGCTAGTTAGTGCTATGTCCAATGTTTGTTCTATGCATGAGAGAGAGAGAGGAGGGGTTCTTACAGAGGATGGCTCTGGTGGTGGCGAGGGAGGCAGGGGCGTCTCCAGTGACGGTGAGGGAGGTAGTTGTGGCGAGGGAGGTAGGGGTGTCGAGGGTGGCTCCGGTGGCGCCCAGGGCGGCTCCGGTGGCGTTGATGAGGCCGCACGGCTCCGATGGCGTCGACAGCGCGCGGCTCTGGTGGCTCCGGGGACATCGACGTCGGCAGGAGACGGCGGCGAAGTGGGGCGACGGCGAATTGGGGTCACGGCGGTGAAGTGGGGCGAGGTATTTGGGGGAGAAGTGGTGGCCGGGGGAAGGGAAACCGCTGGTTAAGTCAAACATAGCGGTAGCGTGTTACTGAAAGCGCGCTATAGCTAGCTGTAGCGCATTTCACAAAACGCGCTACTGCTAAGCCTTTCTCCTTTTTTTCCTTTCTCATTTATTTTTCTTTACATTTTATTTTTTCCTTTCTCCTTTTTCTATTTCTTTCATTTTCATTTACTTTTCTATTTGTTTTTCGATTTATTTTCTTTTCCTTAGTAGAAGCGCCTTTCTACGTAAACGCGCTGCTACAATAAACTTAGCGGTAGCGCGGTTTCTATAAGAACACTACTACTATGTGTAGCCTATCCGCTTAGTAGTGAGAATTTTAGTAGTAGCGCATTTGAAGAGAGACGCGCTACTACTGCGTGTGTATTTGTAGCGCGTTTATCCTGCACGCGCTACTGCTATTTATCACTACCACCCTTTTTTAATAAGCGTAACTGCCAAAGTTCTGTGTATAAGGTTTTTCCTAGTAGTGATGACCGGCAACGCCAGTAAGCTAGGACTGGAGGGATGCAGATTCGCACTGCCGGGGCCATAGCCATAGGTACATATCGTCAAGCCCGACATGCTGGAAGGGTAATAGCTACAGGATTGCCGAGGCCAGAGCCGCCCGACAGAAGACGCTGGCAAGACGTGGACACCGGAGAACAAGGTGCGGAGTGTTAGCTTTAATCTTGATGCATGTATCTGCATATTTAGTTTGCTTTTGTCATGTATGTAGGATAGGTTAGAGAGTAGCTAGTCCGGTGAAGCTTCAGCGGAGACGTGTGGAAAAGGCGAGATGCCAAGGGGTCGTGCGATACGACGACGATGGCGAGATGTCGATGGCGGCGTGAGGCTGCAGTGTTGCGCGAGGCAGCGTGGCCGTGTGATGCGGCAAGTGCGACGAAGGCTGGAGCGTGGGACTCTACGCGCATGTTGAGTTTGGTGTTGAGTTGTCCTAGTCCTTTGGCCGTTAAGAGGAGGTTGAGCAAGGGCCAGGCATAGGCGTGCATGTAGTAGTGATTAGGCTGCATGCATGAGTTTGTTAGCCGGTGCTGCAGGTCCTGCGGATATTCAACGAAAGTTGAGGTCGTCCGTGCAGTACTGGCCGTAGGAAAAGGTCATGTGTTAGTGGCCTGGGTTAGTGCGTGAGTGCATAGGTTAGTGGGTTAGTGTGCCCGGGTGTGGCGGCTGGCTTGGCAGGTCGGTCAATCACTTGTGTATATAAGCATTGCTTTGAGTTAATGAAAGAGTTGAAGCCGTGAGGGCTGAGCACCAAAGATGTAGCCAATGTAGTTTTCAAGGAGAGAGTGCCTCGGCAAAGCTCTTCTGCTTCTCCTTGATGTATGCGTGTGTGTGTGCAGAGGTTTTCACCATGTGGGTGTGTGTGTTCATGAGAGAAGAAGAGAGTTGTGTGAGGCAGCTCGTGGTAGAAGAAGAAGAGCGGCGCTGCCAGAGGCGACGCCAACACGGAGCCCGCCAGGACCGGGGCAGCGCCAACAAGGACCAATTGTGAGGCGCCTCGCACCAGCCACTACTACTGTTGCCTCGCCACTGCCGCGAGAGTGGGCACATCCACTTGTGGGGGAGGAGAGGCCGTCCAAGACGATGGAGCCGCCTACGTGAGGCAGATCAAGAGTACCCCACAACCAGCCACAGATCCCACACCCGGACATGATAGCAACAGGAGCAGGCCAGACTACGCCACTAGGGTAATGGGAGGGCTGCCAGTAAGGACACCCTAGGCCAGGCCAACACACGCAGCATCATCACCGGACCGACAGGTCTGTAGCTGCGAGGGAAGGCAGGGTCGTGGCATCTCGGGTGGTGGCCGAATTGCGGGGGCGAGGAGGTGATGCATAGCTGAAACGGAGCCTCCCCGTCGCCACCATCCTGGGGCTTCTTCTCCGCCCTACTCCGACCAGGTGCTAAAGAGGCTGATAGTTTGTTAAAGCCCTCATCATGCTTAGCTTATAGCGGTAATTGGAGGCACTGAAATGGCCAGATACGTATGGATGTTCAACATCATGACAAAGATTGCATGTTCGCAGTGAATTCTATAATCAGATCTTGAAATACTATTTATTTTCATTAATTCTTTATGATAATTGTCTATACTAAAATTCATTAGAATTGGAAACATCTATTAGTAAAGTTTGGTATGCTGGGTACATTTGGTTTAAATCCAAGTTAACCCTACCAATAATTTGGCTACAAAAATATATTGGTAAAGCTTTTTCTTGCCCATGATTTGGCCAACTGGCTAAAAGTTGAACTAGAGTTGACATAAGGATTGATGAGACTGCTGATCACTAGCCCACGAGAGAAACCGTAGCCACGAGCTCTCCACCACCACCATCCATCCTTCTCCCAGGTGGAGTCTGAGGTTTCATTTAGGAAGCCCTCGTAGCCTCCAAGGACAACGGTGCCGATGTTCCTTTTCCGGAATCTCATCCTTGGTTGAGGGGAGCCAACTTTGGTCATTTTCTGCCCGTCATAAGTAGTGGTCCAGCCGTTTGATGGTATGATAAGTCTCAAACGCATTTATAATTCTTTATTATTTCATGCCATGTTTATATCATTTTGACAGAATTTTTGTATCAATTTATATTATTTTTCTGGATTAATTTATTAATTCAGTGTCCAGTGCAAGTTGCTTTCATTTGAGGTGAGAAACCAAAAATTAACCTAGTAGAAATCACCCAAGCGGTTGTACCGCTTGTGCTAGCGGTTTTACCCTCCCTCTATGTAGTGGGCAACCGGGCCACAACTAGGTGGTTGTACGTGCGGTTGTCCCGCTCCATGTCCAGGAGCGGTACTCCCGGTGCTTTGCACCGACCCAACTATCGCTTGTGGGTTTTTCCTTCTGGTCTGGAAGCGATACTTGACCATTGCCATATCGCATTATTAGGAAAAGGCCTATTAGTGGCGCACCTATTTTGGCTACTATTAGCGCACTACAAGTGCGCCACTAGCATCACGCCATTAGAATTTATTATTAATGGCGCATCACGCAGTGCGTCATTACTATCTGGCTTAGTAATGGAGCACCAGTTTTTTTCTTAATCTCGAGTCAATATGTTTAATCTCAAGTCAAATCGTACTCTATGGTCAAACTTCCCAAAAAGTCACCCATCCTCACACTACCCCAGCCCGAGCACGCTTAACTTCGCAGTTCTATCCAACCCCAGCACCAGCTCACTTCACAGGCACTTGTTGATATATATATCATAACAATCCTATTAAACCTTGTTGATGTTTAGGACTTTGTTCATGTTCATGAGTGTGATGAAATTTTGAAAAAATATTTCAAACTTCCCGGTCATATTACGTATCATATTTTGAAAAAAAAATCCAAAATTTTTTTGAAACCAATTTTTTTTCTGTTACTAGTGACGCACCTAGCAAATGGTGCGCCACTAGTAAGTTTGATTGTTTTTTCATCCCCCCCCCCTCTAGATCTTAAAAGCCCCATATCTTTCGTTCTGTTAGATCTTAAAAGACCCATAACTTTTCGAGTAGATGATTTTTCATATAAAAAACTTTTTAATCCGAGTTCGTATGCAAAAGTTATGCCCATTTTACTAAATTTCAGAGAGATTTTGCAAATAAAGTCGAAATTCATATTTGTAAATTTTCCCAACAACTAGACCACATATCACATGGGAAACTTATTTTCTTTTATTTTTTTGACATTTCCATCATCTTCTTTTATTTTTTTAAAAACTGAAAAGGCAGTCCACGGGTGTGTGTGTGTGTGTGTGGGGGGGGGGGGGGGGGGGGGGGCATTTAGCACCAGGGTTATTAATGGCGCACCTAATGTGTGGTGCGCCATTAGTAGTTATGGAAAAAAATTTATTAGTAATGGTGCACTATCGGTGCGCCATTACTGTGCGTCATTACTATGCCAACGAGTAATGGCGCACTATCCCATGGTGTGCCATTGCTAACAATTTTTTTTATTTTTTTTTCAAAACTACTAATGGCGCACCACACACCAGGTGCGCCATAGTAATATATTACTAATGGCACACCTGTATCTCGTGCGCCACTGCTATATAGCAGTGGCGCACCACATACACGGTGCGCCATTAATGTCCATATCATCTATAGCCCTTTTCTTAGTAGTGTCGGTTTCCCTATCATTTGTACCTCTTCGACCTTGGCTACACCTTCTTCCCGAAGCGTTGTACCGCCTGTCTAAGATGTTGTACCGCCTGGACCTTGCATGCTGCTAAATGGGACTTGGGCAGTTGTACTGCTCTCCAGAGTGGTTGTACCGCCCTATGCATTTTCTTCACATAACGGTTTGTTTTTTGGTGCGAGAATATAAGTAGGGGGTTCTTACTCCTCCCACCTACCTCTTGCCTCTCTCCCTCCTCGATTGTTGCCAAAGCTCTATCTTTCCCGATCTCCTTCCGTAGCCTACCAAACTTGTTGATTTGATAGGGATTAAGAGTGAAGACCTAGATCAACACTTCCACCAAAGCAAATTTAACTCCCCTACATTCTAGTGAGGATCTTGTTACTCTTGCTTGTTTGGGCATCCTAGACGGAAAAACTCACCTAAGAGCCACAATCCATTATGGTGAAGCTTCATGACGGTGTTGGGAGCCTCCAATTAAGTTGTGGAGATTGCCCCAACCTTGTTTTTAAAGGTTTCAGTTGTCACCTTCAAGGGGACCGCTAGTGGGTGCACAACACCTTGCATCATACGAGGGCATGAAGAGCATCGGGTGAGCCATTGTGGCTATTGCGGAGCATCGTGCCTCCACACCCCTCAAATGAAGACGTATCTCCTTCAAGAGGGAACTTTAGAAACACATTCTCGTCTCCACTTGTGGTTACTTCTATCCTTTACTTTGTGCAAGCTTATTGTCTTGTGTTTCCTATTTGCTTGCACTTGTTGTTTGTTGTGCTTGTCATATAGGTTCTCCACCTATTTTGTTGTCGAGCCGAAAATTTGCAAACGAAGTGAAGAATTGTTAGTCGCCTATACAATCCCCCCACCCCACCTGCTAGTTGACCATACCGATCCTTTCAGTATTTGTGTAGGAAATGGTCATGTTGCTTGCCAAAGACCATTGGAGGGGTACCACGAGAATTCTCATCCAAACAAGAATAAGCTCATAGTGCTTTTCTTAACATAACCATTAGCATTTGATCCTATGTTCGTACAAAAGATGGCACTCTCATTTCCCTTCATAGAAGAGCTCTCCGGGATTGATGTAGACCCCTTGGTCGGATGCCACTATGGTTCTGTGAACATGCAGAATTATTCCTGGACTTTTGGTGCGATGCTCCAGAAGTAAGACTCCATCAGAGTGATGTGCTGGCAATTTCGGCTACCATCAGGGTGATACCCCGGTATTCACAGATCTGTCAGAGCAGAAGTTCGAAATCTATGAGTCGTCAAAGCTACTGCTTTGCCGATATAGTTGTCTTCAGGGTGATGCCATGGCAGTTTGCTACCGTCAGGGTGATCCCCCTTTGCATGATTGCAGCTCTGGGATGAGCGGCTGACTCCATCCAGCCATACAGTACTGGATCCGAGCGGGACTTAAAGTGGCCGCTAAGGGCGAAGACGCTCGAAGGAACATCCTGGTCGGGCCACACATGGGCGAAAATCTCTTGTGCCTCCTTCTTGAAAAGTCCTAAACCAGCCTGACTACCCAGTTAGATGAGCTTCATCAAACGCTATTAGTCTTCGTAAACAAGCAAGTTAGATGCACACCCCACTATTTCATAAGGAAGCTTTCATACACTTATATAGCTCTAGTATAATTACAATACTATATTTTATTAGTAGTCGAATGTTTTTCTTTCTGTGTACCATCCAAAGGCATCATTTTAAAAGCTCGTACGTTTTGAGATCATGTACTATATTTATTTATGTGTTTATTTCTGTTCCTATATTTCTAGTTCATCCAATCCAGAGAGCTCATTTCAACACACAATAATAAGTTAATCCAGAGAGGTCCTAAAATAGTTACATTGGCGAGATCCCTCAAAGTACTATAACACGTTAGCTAAGAGCATCTCCAGCCGTTGCCCTCCCGGGGCCACCTAAAATCGCCGTCTGGGGGTGAGCCGGTGCAAAAATTGGGCCTGGGGGCGAGTTGGTCCCTAGCCGCCGGCTCCAGGGCCGCCCCAGGCGTGTTTGAAAATAAAATTTGTTTAGGAAAGTTCGGCACAGTTCGGTGAAGTTCGGTGAAACACGATAAATTTCGGCAAACTTGGACATATATTAGACATGTTCGCCGGTTTTCATTACATAGGAAAATAGATAACTAATAAACTAAAAGAGAAACTGGCTGCACACCGAGTTGTCGCCGTCGTCGCCGCCATCGTCGCCGCCGTCCTCGGACTTCTCCTCCTTGACACGGCCGTCCCTAGTGGACCCCTGACCGGCGTCGCCAACGCGGGCTGGTGGCGGTGGCGCGTCGTCGTTGTCGCTGTCGCAGATGACGATGACCCCGCCTTCGTCGCGGCCGCGTCGGCGCTCCGCGAAGCGGAGCAGGGCGGCGCACTGGCGCTCCTTCGCCTTCTCCAGGCGCTCCTTCTCCATCGCTATGGAGTCCCTGCGCGCCCATTCCAGGGCCGCGTCGTCATCGTCGAGCTCCGTCTTCACCGGCGCGGCCGGCTCCTTCACCGGCGCGAGCCCCGGCTCCATGTTCACCGGCGCGAGCACCGGCTCCGTCTTTGGCATGACGAAGCACGGAGGAGGAGCCGACGAGGAGGCGCGTCGGCCGCCCTCGTTGATGACGATGCCGGCGCTCGAGTGCGCCGGCCGAGCGGCGTCTCCGCCGCGGGCTCGGCCTTGACGCCGAGCAGGGCCGGGGCACTGGAGGAGTGCGAGGAAGATCAGAGGAGGAAGAAGAAGAGGAGGACCCGAACCTCCTTGGCTCCCATGGCCCGGCACGTCGGTGTTGCGCTCGGGCGGCCGCCCTCGCCGGGTACACCAACGGCGGGTTGTTGCCGCCCTCGAGGTGCGTCAGCACACCCTCAAGTGTGCGGCCGGGGATGCCCCACACAGTCTCTCTATCAACTGATCAGAGTAGTGGCATATCCAAACGTCTTCACTTACATAGAACTGCACTGTACTTCACCCAGATGATAGTACATCAAATTGAGCAATCAAATGTTTTGACACCTTAATTTAAAACCTTCCAGGGAAGCAACCCGGATCTAGTGGGAATGGAGGCGGACGGCGTGTCAGTGCACGCTGGGTCACGAGGTCCTGGTGGTCTGCGGCGGGGCTCGGCAGCTGGCTGAACGCGGCGATGGCGGGGCCGTGCATGGTTGGCCACTGGTTGGGGTGCTGCTGCAGCGCATGGACTTGTTCTAGTAGATGCAGTGGATGTGTGCGTCCTCCAGTCGCACTTGGGCCGGCCTTTGCTAGATGGCGGCTTAGTCTCCCCTCGTCGGTGGGTGGTACCTCGGCCGGTGACGGTGATCCAGATCTTGGTCAGCCTAGAGGCGGTGGCTGCAAACTGTGATGGTGCAGCGACCTCTTGTGGCTCTACCGCGGTGGTGAACATTGAAAGATCGTCGGGGAGTTCATTTCTCTAGATCCGATGGTTAATTTCGATGGTGAGATGCAAGCTATGGATGGCGGCTTGACGTAGAGGAATGATTGATAGCGCAATATCGCATGTAGTTGCTGGGATCATGGAAAAGTGTTTGCGACAATACATTTGTGACATTGATGGTGGTACTTCTTGAGTATCTGGTATTGATCTCCAGGGTGAAAGCACGAATCTACAGTCTGGCAATGGCGATAGTTATAGGTCATTACCTTGTTGAAAGCATTTCTAAGATTGCTTAGACTGTTTTTTTAGGTGACAACGTAGATTATGGCCTTGACTGGCTGCATCCGATGACGACAGCCATTGAGCGTGCCTCCTTTTCAGAAGGTGTTGTTGTTGAAGATCCTCGTCGTCGTCGATATGGTGTCTTGAAATGGTTGGTGTGGATATGGTCTTAACTTTAGTTTGCCGATATGATGCAGAGATGGTAGGAGTCAAGACTGTTTTATCCTTATTTATTTTTCTCACCCATGCATATATTTTGTATTATATGGTTTTGCTATTTTCTGGTGTGTTTTTTATGTGCGTTGGTGTTGGCTTTCTGCATCATATCTTTGGAGAGGCTAGGTGTGTGCTCATCATGTTTTTATTCTCTTGATACTTCATTTTAAGCTAATAAAATTCACATTTTTCAAAAAAAAAGTATAACCTTTTAAAATCTAACTCTTCAATTTTTTTATTTTTTCTTGGGAAAAAACTCGATGTTTACATGACTTGCTCGTCAAACAAAGTTCAAGCTCAGCTTCATGCCCCAGGGAATTAAGCAAATCAACATTTGAAACAGTTAGCTACAATACATTCAGGGGCCATGTGAAGAAAAACTTCGTCCGGAGCTTTCTTGCAGCTGGACTCTTAGATAGAAATTATTTTTTCTTTATAAAGAACGAGTTTATTATCTCAAATGTAGCACCAAGCGGATATAAAATATTATAAGTAACATCTGGCTTCTGCATAATCAGGACACACATAGCCAAACATCAAAAGTCTGACAATAGAAAATGTAACAAAACCGATAAATCGATGATTGTAGACTCATATAGAGCGACACTATGCGTACGTTGAAAGCGGAAGTGGATTGATCCTGAGGTGGTGCCATCCATGTTGGAAAAAAAACCTCCGTAGTTGTCTGCTCCAACCGCATACATACCGCCTTACATAGCAGTTGTAGCATAGACCATGTATGAAACGAGTGTGTATAACGGAAAATAACCTGCAAAGGAGAAACATTTTTGTCATAAAAAGCCAAATCATTTTTACATAGCCGAAGCGAGCAAAGTAAGGCATACGCTCCCACCCTTATTAGTGTTTTGAAACTATATGAAATACCATCTAACCAATGATCAAATATATTGGCAATACTTGCTGGACTAGCAGATAGAAATTCATTTTTTTAGTCGTTGATTGTTTTTTGAGGTGGCTACCTGTTTTTCCCGAGCGGTCGCAGATAGAAATTCTCAAAACATACGTTTTTATAGTGTTCTTTCAATGGGCTCGCTGCCCATTGAAATGCATCTAAAATCATCCTAGAACTGATTTTGCGCACGCAAAAGAGAGAAATAATGTATTCTTAAATCAAAATGAGAAAGGAAACCTATAGATTGTTAGTTTAGGAAAGCTTCTATCACTTGTACAGCATGCTGCGACCTGTATCTGCTTGGATCGGTTTTCCTGGCGTGTGACAGATACTCCTAGTCTCCAGTGAATCATCAGTAGAAGCTTGACAGGCTGTACGATGGGCATCTAACTGTTGAGGGCAAAGAAATTCTCACGAGAAATTAAGTCACATCATGTGGTGTGCTAGCTGTTCGTACCACCTTTCCTTCTCCGCATTTTGGCTCATTCCTCCTTTCCATTTCTACATGGCCGCCACCGTATAAGTTGATCCCATCCAAGGTTTTGGTTACCGAATGAGGTAATTTTACCGAGGGGGACTGATAAATGTGGTTACCACGGTTACCGAGAAATACCGACAAATACCGAGAATATTTCGAGCGAATTTTATAGTTGAATTTTGAATTCAAATAAGAAAATGAATGAATATTCAAACCAGAGACCTCTCAAAACAGGAACTAGGTTGCTACCAACATGCCATAACCAACTTTCATTGCATTAATTAGACCCTACATACCTTACTGTAAATCGAGTGTTTAAATTCAAAAATTTCAAAAAAATGGTATTTTTTGCTCGGTATGACGATTTACCGAGGGGCACGGAAATACGTGGTAACCATGGGAAATCTTGAAATTTCGACTGGTAACCAAAACCTTGATCCCATCCACCCCGGCCATCTCCAAGCCGCCAGCCCTAAACACTAGGCGCCACCAACCATGGGACTGGTCAAGAAGCCCCCTGTAGCCGCCGCCGCCTCCACCATGGAACCAGAGATTGACATTCCCGGCGACGACGCCAGAGGCCATGAAAGGTTCGTAAATTAATTGGGTGTTCTTGCTTGTGGATCTCTTATCTTGTTTCCTTGTTGATATAATCTTGGCTGATTCCAGTCTGTTAGATCTCATCTAGTGAATATGTTGTATGCATGCTTTTTTAGATCTCATCCGCTGAATCGATTTGCAGTATCATCCCAATGGCCATGAAATGTCCGTGGATTGGATGTTGGATCGATTTTCTGGCTGCCTTGTTGATATAATTCGGCTGATTCCAATTCATTAGATCTCATCTCGTGAATATTTATGCATATTTTGTTTCAAATTAAGCTAAGCGTAGATCCACTGAATCTCCTATGCAGTATCATCCCAATGACTGATGAGGGGAACTGGGACGACCTCCCGCACGACCTCGTATGCAAGGTGGCGGAGATCTTGCTGCGCAGCGATGTCAGGGACTTCGTCCGCCTGAGAACCGTCAAGCCGTGGAGGGACGCAGTCACGGCCCCGAATCTCATGGGCATGAATCCGCGCTTCTTCCCACGGCACTGGAGGATGCTCGTCCAAGGCGAAGGTGAGCACGCCAGGTTCGTGAACGTCCTCACCGGGGCCTTCATCCGGGTCAAGATCCCTCGGCACTACGGGCAGGTCCTTGCCTGCACCGAGGGCTGCCTGCTCTTCGCCTCACCCTCAGGCTGGGTCACGCAGAAGCTGCGCCTGTGCAACCCTGTGACCAGAGCCGTCGCCAGCCTACCCAATCTCCACACCACACTTATTTCACAAGACCTCAAGGCCGCTGGAATCATCTACGACGTCGACGGCCAAGCTCCCACGCCCACCGTGGTGCTCCTCCTGGCGGCGTGGTCCGCTGACATGGTCCTCTATGCCAAGCCCGGCGACTCCATGTGGCAGTGGCAGTTCTTCTTCTCCCATGACGAGGGGGACGGCGCCGAGCTTCCGATGTTGGACGCCGATGGCAGCCTATCCCTGGGCGGCAGCTTCTACGTCCCCACTCGCTCAGGGGACGTCCTCAAGTTGGAGCTCCACCCGCAGCCTCACTTCGTGTACGCGGCCACGCAGCAGGAGGCAACAGGTCAGGCTAGTCACTTACACCTGAACCTGAGGTCCTACCTGGTGCTGTCTGTCGACGCAGGGATGCTGCTGGTGGTTCGTAGGTTCGAGAGCCATGCCGGCTACCTAGCCGTGTGCAATGCAGTGTTCCAGGTGAACCTCGCAGAGGGCACACTTACCCGACTGCGGGACCACAATGACATCGGCAATCGGAGCATTTTTCTCCGGTCGTTGACCGCCGGCACGCAATGAGCTAGTGTCCAACTTAATTACCAGATCAATCTCAGGGAAAAGTGTGCTAACATCACAGCACATGTTGAGAGATTTGTTTTGTTTATTTAGTTTTTGGCGAATGTATGGCTATCGTCCGCTACTGAACAATTTGCTCTCGGTTATTGGCGAATGTAAACCTTTTAGTTTATTTATCAGTTTCTCAAGATTGATTTCTTGCTGGAACATGTACTGTATAACAGAACCTTCGTCACTGTACTACAACCACTGAGTATGACAAGAAGATTTCAGTTGGATGGACTATTCTATTTCCACTCTTAACCTAGCGACTGTATCATCCATGGTAAAGTTTCTCTGTAGGTCAAGCTACACGGAACCTCTTATCTCCAGCCCTCCAACATTGCTTTGAGATCCGTACTCGTCAACTAACTTACAGTAAGAAGATTTCTATTTTTTGTTTCTCTCAAATGAAAGAACATATAGGCTTCAAACTTTGCAGATCAAACCAAATTTAGAACTTCAATGTGTGAAAAAACTTTCAGATTTTTGGGACCGACATAAATATACAAAATGAGGATTTTTTGATCAAAAATAATAATTTTTTGCACATAAAATGCATCAAAAAATCTGAAAGTTTTTTCGCACATAGTAATTAGAATGTTTTGTTGTCCTGCAAAGTTTGAAGTTTATACGTTGTTTCGTTTGAGAGAAAAAAAAATGACAAATGTGCCTGCACGGATCATGATGCAAAAATGGATGGCTAAGATAAGGGGTTCCACGTAGCTCAAGATCGACCAGTGCAAACAGCCAGAATATGATGCTGGATTTAAGATAGCCTTTACATTTTTATAAATGGGCATTTCATTGTAGTCTTATATTTTCTGTTAAAATCTCGCTATGTCTAAAGGGCATGACCATTGCAAAGTTATCTAATATGTCTGCTCAAATATTTACAACGGATATTTATTAGTCACATGTACTGTTTCTCGTAAAAAATTGTTTGTAGCTTTAGGATTTACAGTGCATATGAATTGATTTCATTTGGACTTCATTTTATACGAGAAACTTCATTGGATCAAACTCCCTATATATTTTCTATCATCGTATGATTAGTCAAATGTCTGTACAAATCTATTTGATTTAAGCTAACATGGCATTGTACTCCTATTTCTTTTTCTATTTTTTTGGTATGAACTGATTTCATTTGGACTTCATTTCATACGAGAAATTTCATGGGATCAAACTCCCAAGAATATTTTCTATCATCGTATGATTAGTCAAATGTCTGTAAAAATCTATTCAATATAAGCTAACATGGCATGGTACTGCTATTCCTTTTTCTGTTCTATTGGTATGAATTGATTTCGTTTGGACTTCATTTCATACGAGAAAATTCATGGGATCAAACTCCCAAGAATATTTTCTATCATCACATGATTAGTCAAATGCCTGTACAGATGTGATGGATTTAAGCTAGCAGGCCATTGTGCTCCTAGTTTTTTCTGTTCTCGTGGTATGGTGACCTGCATGTGCCAACCTTAGCGCACTCCCCATGTCTAAAAAGCATGACCAAGAAAACTTATCTAATAAAAGCCTATGAGTATACACTGGTATCTAACAGGTATTTAAATAGAAGGTGGTTCTATCACACAACCCTTTGTCGATTATGACAATGCCAAACAAGAACCGATACTCCATCTTATTGTTGGCGGTTGCGTAAGTACTACAAAAAAATCACCACCCAGTTTATTCAGGCCTTAGAACCGATTGTAAGAATTAGCATCTCACTCGGTTCTATGCGAAGCACCCAGTTTATTCAGGCCTTAGAACCGATTGTAAGGATTAACCATCCCGGTCGATTCTGTGCGACTGGAACAGTTTCGAATTCTAGAGAGTTTATCTAGTAAAATCGGTTTTAATGTTTATTCCTATTAGATGGTGAAGCGTTCCTACTACCACGAGGGGAGCCTTGTGTCGTTTATATTGAGCGAGACAGGAACCCCCTATCGTGGATTACAAGTCTGCCATCGATCTCAAGGATACGATAGTTACAATGGATGAGAGAGAGAGAGAGAGAGAGAGAGAGAGAGAAACTTCATTGGATCAAACTCCCTATATATTTTCTATCATCGTATGATTAGTCAAATGTCTGTACAAATCTATTCGATTTAAGCTAACATGGCATTGTACTCCTATTTCTTTTTCTATTTTTCTGGTATGAACTAATTTCATTTGGACTTCATTTCATACGAGAAATTTCATGAGATCAAACTCCCAAGAATATTTTCTATCATCGTATGATTAGTCAAATGTCTGTAAAAATCTATTCAATATAAGCTAACATGGCATGGTACTCCTATTCCTTTTTCTGTTCTTTTGGTATGAATTGATTTCGTTTGGACTTCATTTCATATGAGAAAATTCATGGGATCAAACTCCCAAGAATATTTTCTATCATCACATGATTAGTCAAATGACTGTACAGATGTGTTGGATTTAAGCTAGCAGGCCATTGTGCTCCTAGTTTTTCCTGTTCTCGTGATATGGTGACGTGCATGTGCCAACCTTAGCGCACTCCCCATGTCTAAAAAGCATGACCAAGAAAACTTATCTAATAAAAGCCTATGAGTATACACTGGTATCTAACAGGGATTTAATTAGAAGGTGGTTCTATCACACAACCCTTTGTCGATTATGAGAATGCCAAACAAGAACCGATACTCCATCTTATTGTTGGCGGTTGCGTAAGTACTACAAAAAAAATCACCACCCAGTTTATTCAGGCCTTAGAACTGATTGTAAGAATTAGCATCCCACTCGGTTCTATGCGAAGCACCCAGTTTATTCAGGCCTTAGAACCGATTGTAAGGATTAACCATCCCGGTCGATTCTGTGCGACTGGAACAGTTTCGAATTCTAGAGAGTTTATCTAGTAAAATCGGTTTTAATGTTAATTCCTATTAGATGGTGAAGCGTTCCTACTCCCACGAGGGGAGCCTTGTGACGTTTATATTAAGCGAGACAGGAACCCCCTGTCGTGGATTACAAGTCTGCCATCGATCTCAAGGATACGATAGTTACAATGGATAAGAGAGAGAGAGAGAGAGAGAGAGAGAGAGAGAGAAACTTCATTGGATCAAACACCCTATATATTTTCTATCATCGTATGATGAGTCAAATGTCTGTACAAATCTATTCGATTTAAGCTAACATGGCATTGTACTCCTATTTCTTTTTCTATTTTTCTGGTATGAACTGATTTCATTTGGACTTCATTTCATACGAGAAATTTCATGGGATCAAACTCCCATGAATATTTTCTATCATCGTATGATTAGTCAAATGTCTGTAAAAATCTATTCAATATAAGCTAACATGGCATGGTACTCCTATTCCTTTTTCTGTTCTTTTGGTATGAATTGATTTCGTTTGGACTTCATTTCATACGAGAAAATTCATGGGATCAAACTCCCAGGAATATTTTCTTTCATCACATGATTAGTCAAATGTCTGTACAGATGTGTTGGATTTAAGCTAGCAGGCCATTGTGCTCCTAGTTTTTTCTGTTCTCGTGGTATGGTGACGTGCATGTGCCAACCTATTAGATGGTGAAGCGTTCGTACTCCCACGAGGGGAGCCTTGTGACGTTTATATTGAGCGAGACAGGAACCCCCTGTCGTGGATTACAAGTCTGCCATCAATCTCAAGGATACGATGCATATCTCTATGTCAAAAATATATCTATCTAACATCCTCCCTTAATCTCAACTATCCTATATTGAGACTTCTCTTGAACTCCTCAAATGGCTTGGTTGATAAAAGCTTTAGTGAAACCATCAGCTACTTGATCTTTGGATGGAATGAACCGGATGTCCAATTTCTTCTCTACAACTCTTTCTCGCACAAATTGAAAGTCAATTTCAATATGTTTGGTTCTGCCATGGAAGACTGGATTGGCAGAGAGATAAGTGGCTCCTAAATTGTCACACCATAAGCTTAATTCCCAACTCATTAAGCAATGTTTCCAACCAAATGATCTCAACAGTTGCATTTGCTAGAGACTTGTATTCAGCCACAATACTTGATCTCGACACTGCGACCTGTTTTCTGGCACTCCAAGATATGAGATTAGAGCCAAAGAATACTGCAAATCCTCTAGCTGACTTTCTGTCATCATTACTGTCGGTGTCAAAACCGGAGGATCTCGGGTAGGGGGTCCCGAACTGTGTGTCTAGGCCGGATGGTAACAGGAGGCAGGGGACACGATGTTTTACCCAGGTTCGGGCCCTCTTGATGGAGGTAAAACCCTATGTCCTACTTGATTAATATTGATGATATGGGTAGTACAAGAGTAGATCTACCACGAGATAAGAGAGGCTAAACCCTAGAAGCTAGCCTATGGTATGATTGCATGTTATGGTTGTTGTCATACGGACTAAAAACCCTTCTGTTTATATAGACACCGGAGAGGTTTGGGGTTACACAAAGTCGGTTACAAAGGAGGAGATATCCATATCTGTATTGCCTAGCTTGCCTTCCACGCCAAGTAGAGTCCCATCCGGACACGAGAAGAAGTCTTCAATCTTGTATCTTCATAGTCTAACAGTCCGGCCAATGGAGATAGTTTGGCTGTCGGGAGACCCCCTAATCCAGGACTCCCTCAGTAGCCCCTGAACCAGGCTTCAATGACGACGAGTCCGGCGCGCTCTATTGTCTTCGGCATTGCAAGGCGGGTTCCTTCTCCGAATACATCACAGAAGAATTTGAATACAAGGATAGTGTCCGACCCTGCAAAATAAGTTCCACATTCCACCGTAGAGAGAATAATATTTTTTGCAGATCTAATTTGCTAGCTTGCCTTGGCAGCACGATGTTACTCATGGCCCGGTGATTATTCGAGCCGTTTTTTTAACCAGCCCCGCACATAACGCGAGGCAGTTTTTCGACACGTCTTGTCAAAGCAGAGATCGTGTCCCCTTATTACGGTATTCTCATCAATACGGGCGTGGGTAACCCAACCGTGTCTAGGACTCCTAGATTATAGGCAAGTCCTAAATGGCTACGGAGAGGACGCTTGATATTCACCCTCTTTATAAAGGGACGAGGTTTTCGCTTTTTCCCTCTCGTGCTCGATCGAACCATTCCCTCGCCTCGAGTTCTAACACCCAATGCCCAGGTTAGGTGCTTCGGATCTTCAATCATGTCCAGATCCAGCCTTCAAGGCCAATGGATGCCCTCCTCCGTTACGGAAGAGGACATTAAGAAGTTGAGGGAGGCCAAATACCTGACCGCCGAGGTTTCGCATCGGCTGCCTGCTCGAGGGCAGATCGTCCCTACTCCCGAACCCAACGAGAACGTCGTGTTCGTCTCCCACTTCCTCCGAGGTCTGGGCCTCACTCTGGATCCCTACATCCGGGGTTTGATGTTCTATTTCGGGCTAGATTTCCATGATCTAGCTCCGGACTCCTTTCTCCACATCTTGACATTTATCGTCGTGTGTGAGGCCTTCCTCCGCATTACCCCTCACTTCGGCTTGTGGCCCTCACTTCGACTTTTTGTCATCACTACTGTCGGTGTCAAAACCGGCGGATCTTGCGTAGGGGGTCCCGAACTGTGCGTCTATGCCGGATGGTAACAGGAGGCAGGGGACATGATGTTTTACCCAGGTTCGGGCCCTCTTGATGGAGGTAAAACCCTACGCCCTGCTTGATTAATATTGATGGTATGGGTAATACAAGAGTAGATCTACCACGAGATCGGAGAGGCTAAACCCTAGAGGCTAGCCTATTGTATGATTGTATGTTATGGTTGTTGTCCTACGGACTAAAAACCATTCGGTTTATATAGACACCGGAGAGGGTTAGGGTTACACAAGGTCGGTTACAAAGGAGGAGATATCCATATCCATATTGCCTAGATTGCCTTCCATGCCAAGTAGAGTCCCATCCGGATGATGAAGCCATGTACCTAGGGTAGGGGCACGGACCTGTCCTAAGAGCCCTACCCAAGGACATCCATAGAAGAAGTCACCTTTCAATCGACTTGAAGATACCCACTCGACGGGTTCGACACACTTGACCAGGAAGCTATCACTCGACCACGAAGCCAACCACTCGACTGCCAAGAGATCTAAAGTCACTCCGCAGGCAAACGGTCGGTCATTAAGTAGGCTTTATGGTCATTATAACACTTTATTAGAGGCGTTACCAGTAACGCCCAACCTTAATGTACCTTAAACCCTGCATTATCGCGGGCAGTAGAGGGCTGGCGAACTCTATATAAGCCACCCCCCTCCTCAGTATCAAGGGTTCGCACCCCTGTCATTCTCACAAGTATAATCTAGTCGACCGCCTCCGGGCACCGAGACATAGGGCTTTTACTTCCTCCGAGAAGGGCCTGAACTCGTACATCTTCGTGTGCTTACAGCTCCTGCATAGCTAAGATCTAGCCTCTCCATACTTACCCCCCTACATCACTGTCAGACTTAGAACCACGACAGTTGGCGCCCACCGTGGGGCAGGAATCTTAGCGCTTGATTGTAGGAGTTGCAATTTTTCCGATCTCCTTGATCATGGTTTCATGCGGAGTTTTGGTGGAGGGCCGCGAGATCCGTCTCGGCGCGCTCATGTTCATCGCCGACGACTCCGCCTGGCTTCAGGAGGCTCCGCTCGACATCGACGTGCTCCCCATCCACGGGGCAACGCACTTTTGTGCATGTGTTTGCGGCGTCCTACTGCGGCAGCCGTCGACCCAGTATCAGTCGGCTCCCGTGACATCTCCCCGCCTCGTCTCTCACCGGCGCAAGCGCTCTGGTCGGTCGAGACTTCAGAGGTGGGTGAGGCATGCGGTGGCTCGCCAGTCGGCCACCCCACAAGTCGCGGCAATCGAGCCCGACGAATCTCTCTACGGCCTGTTCGACTGGCTCCGCAGAGACCGCATCCCAGTGCGACAGCACGGATCCTGTGGCGGAGATCCTGCCAATTGATGGGACACATAGCCCTCCCGGTTTTACTCGTACCGACGGAGGGGCAGGTGGGGGCGACCCGTCGCATCCCCATGAAGAATATCTCCCTGAGCCTCTCACGTCGCTGCAGCGAGAGGAGCTTCGCCGCCGGAACATGGATGCACTCCACACTCCTATCATTGGAGAAACCCCCGAGGCCCGAGCCTTGGAGGACGCGCGCTTGGCTAACTTGGCCGAGCGCACTCGACTGGAGAATCTCCAGCGAGCACTCGACGATCAAGCGCGTCAGCGGGCTCCTGAGTCCAGTCGACGTCAGCTCTTCCCGCCTACGCAGGTATATCGAACTCCCGTTTAGAATTTGGCAGCCGCGGCCCGAATAGCAGAATCAATTCAGCCCTCCCAGTCAGAAGCCGGCAGAGGCTTGTTGCAAATCAGAGCTTTGCTCTGGGCAGCGGGAAACCAGAATTCCGCTGTCTCTCAGTCGCGGAATAGGATCCACAATCGATCCGTTGCAGCGGATACAGTGCAGTCGGCTCACAGCCCAAGATCACCCCCGAGGCGCGAGGGACGTGGAGACCGACCAGATCAGTACACAAGAAACGAGCAGTATGATCATCGATTCGATCGCGATGATCGATGTCGAGTGCCAACCCCTCCCCCGAGGAGTGGGTCGTATGCGCCTCGACAGCAGGATGACAGACACCCTCATAGTGTTGGGCGGAGGATCCTAGTCGACCCCAGGGAACCAGGCTTTGACGCGAGATCCATCCTCGTTCAAGGTTTGGTCGACAGGAATAGGGCTCACAGAGAAGGACATGACAGAGATGCTCCTACCAGCAGCAGGGTACATGTTTCAGGGCCAGAATGTTTCAGTCGAGCCATCAGGGCCGCAGTGATTCTTCCCAACTTCTGGTTGGCGACTGGAGTCAGCAAGTTCACCGGCGAGTCTAAGCCTGACACTTGGCTCGAAGACTACCGAGTGGCTATCCAGATTGGCGGCGGCAATGATGAGGTGGCTATGAAGCATTTGCCTCTCCTGTTAGAGGTCTCAGCCAGAGCGTGGCTGAATCAGTTAGCACCCAGCAGCATCTACACTTGTGAGGATCTCTCTCGAGTGTTTGTCACGACCTTTGAAGGAACATGCAAGTGACCGGCAGGCCTTACAGAATTGCGGTCTTGCATGCAGAAACCGAGTGAAACTCTGAGGGATTACATCCAGAGGTGGATCACTTTGCATCACACAGTTGAGAATGTACCAGATCACCAAGCAGTTTGTGCCTTTAAAGAAGGCGTCAAGAACAGAGAGTTGAACCTGAAGTTCGGTCGGACCGGAGAAATGTCTCTGAATCGGATGATGGAAATTGCCACCAAATACGCTAACAGAGAAGATGAAGATCGACTCCGGAGTGGCAATCAGAAAGCAGTCGCCCAGGAAACCGGAGGCAATTCCACTTGGAAGCAGAAGCGGAAGGCCGAGCCAGCTGCTCCTGGGGAGGCCCTGGCCGTAACCCAGGGGAAATTAAAGGGAAAACACAAGGGGCCCTGGAACCCCAAGAAAGTAAAAGATCAAGACGGAAATGATGTTTTGGATCTGCCGTGTCACATTCACACCAAGAAAGACGAGGAGGGTAAACTCATTACCCAAAGCATACCACTCGACAGTGTCGGCTCCTGATCCAGCAGTTCCAGGGCAAGCAGTCCAAAGACAAGGAAAAAGAGTCGGACAAGGTTGAGGATAAGGAAGATAGTGACGACGGGTACCCCCAAGTCAATTTCACCTTGATGATTTTTGCTGATGTCGAAAGCAAAAGTCGACTGAAAGTCATTAACCGTGAAGTGAAAATGGTTGCCCCGGCAACACCCAGCTACCTGAAGTGGTCTCAGACTGCCATCACGTTCGACCAGTTCGATCACCCTGCGCACATTGCCACCCCTGGGAGGCAAGCTCTGGTGGTCGATCCAGTTGTCGAAGGCACTCGACTGACCAAAGTCCTGATGGATGGTGGCAGCGGCCTGAACATACTGTATGCAGAAACGTTGAAATGGATGGGAATTCCGATGTCCAGGCTCAGTGCCAGCAACATGAGTTTCCATGGAGTCATTCCTGGAAAGAAAGCCGAGTCCCTCGGCCAGATTGCTCTCGATGTGGTTTTCGGTGATTCAAAGAATTACCGCAAGGAAAAGTTGACATTTGAGGTTGTGGACTTCCAAAGTGCTTATCATGCTATTCTGGGCCGGCCAGCTTATGCACGCTTCATGGCTCGACCGTGCTATGTGTATCTCAAGTGGAAGATGCCCGGCCCCAGAGGTGTGATCACCGTTACATGCAATCGGAAGAAAGCAGAGGAGTGTTTTCAGAAAGGATCAAAGATCGCTGATGCTCAGATGTCAGTAGTTGAGCTGCAAGAGTACCAGAAGACTGCTGATCTGAGTGAATTACTGCGAGCCAAGAAGCCAGCTTCAGAATCAGCTTTTCAGTCGTCCGGTGAAACTAAGCCAGTTCACATTCACGTGACTGACCCCAATGCTGCTCCGACTCACATCTCAACGATGCTCGACTCCAAATAGGAAGAAGCGCTCATCCAGTTCCTCCGTGAGAACTGGGACATCTTCGCATGGAAGCCTTCTGACATGCTTGGAGTTCCCAGGGGGCTGGCTGAGCACCGTCTACGAGTCGACCCGAAGTTGAAGCCTGTGAAAGAACATCTTCGACGGTCCACCATCCAGAAGAGGAAAGCTATTGGCGAGGAGGTGGCTCGGCTCTTAGCAGCGGAGTTCATCCGAGAGATTTACCACTCCGAGTGGCTCGCCAATGTCGTCATGGTCCCCAAGAAGGACAAGTCAGTTCGCATGTGCATTGACTTTAAACATATCAATCGGGCCTGCCCGAAAGATCATTTCCCTCTCCCCCTCATCGATCAGATAGTCGACTCGACCTTGGGGTGTGAGCGTTTGTCTTTTCTACACGCTTATTCAGGGTACCATCAGATCCGTCTGTATGGACCCGACGAGATCAAAACGGCTTTCATCGCCCCATTCGGGTGCTTCTGTTATGTCACCATGCCCTTCGGTCTCAAGAATGCTGGAGCCACGTTTATGAGGATGATTCAAAGTGTTTGCTCACTCAGATCAGTCGGAACGTAGAAGAATACATGGGTGATATTGTGGTTAAGTCACGGAAAGGTTCCGACCTGCTGACTGACCTTGCCGAAACCTTTGCCAACCTCAGACGATATGATATCAAGCTCAATCCATCAAAGTGCACATTCGGAGTTCCAGGTGGAAAGTTACTCGGTTTTCTCGTTTCCGAATGAGGAATCGACGCCAATCCCGAGAAAGTTGGCACCATACTCCGGATGAAGCGCCCTGTGCGTGTGCACGATGTCCAGAAGCTTACAGGTTGCTTGGGCGCTCTAAGTCGATTCATTTCTCGTCTCGGTGAAAAGGCGTTGCCTCTTTACCGACTGATGAAGAAGTCTAACAAGTTCGAGTGGACTCCAGAAGCTGATGCAACGTTTGCAGAGCTCAAAGCTCTGCTCTCCACCCAGCCGGTGCTTGCTGCCCCAATCATTAAAGAGCCTCTGCTGCTTTACATTGCGGCCACGGAACAAGTTGTCAGTACAGTACTTACGGTCGAGCGGGAAGAAGAAGGAAATGCCTTCAGAGTTCAGCGCCCAGTATATTATGTGTCTGAAGTTTTGACTCCTTCGAAGCAAAGATTTACATGACCATGAAGAAGGTTGCACACTACTTCTCTGACCATTCCATTACAGCCGTCAGCGGCGCTCCACTGTCAGAGATTTTGCACAACAGAGATGCAACTGGTCGAGTGGCGAAGTGGGCGATTGAACTCCTTCCCCTAGATATCAAGTTTGAAGCAAAGAAGGCTATCAAGTCCCAAGCAATTGCAGATTTCGTCGCCGAGTGGATTGAACAACACTGGACCATGTTCTTCGATGGATCTAAGATGCTGAGTGGTTCCGGTGTTGGGGTAGTATTGGTCTCCCTCCGAGGAGATAAGCTCAGATATGTTCTCCAGATTCACTTCGATTCCTCCAATAATGAAGCAGAATATGAAGCACTCTTGTATGGGTTGCGCATGGCCATTTCACTCGGCGTCCGGCGCTTCATGGTCTATGGCGACTCAGATTTGGTGGTTAATCAGGTGATGAAGGAGTGGGACGTCAGAAGCCCAGCTATGACTGGCTACTGCAACACAGTAAGAAAGCTGGAAAAGAAATTCGAGGGGTTAGAGCTTCATCACATCCCCCGAGTGAAAAATCAAGTAGCTGATGATCCATTTACAGAAGAAGCCCCGCAACCGAAAAGTGCCACAGATCCGACTGAAGTCGAAATTCCTGCTATGGTGGACCTAGTCATGGAGGTCTTGGCAATCACTCCCGACTGGACGATACCATACATCGTGTATATCTTGAGGAAAGAACTTCCATAGGACGAAGAAGAGGCTCGACAGATCGTTCGTCGATCTAAAGCTTTCACAGTCATAAAAGGACAGTTGTATAGAGAAAGCGCAACTGGAATCGGTCAGAAGTGCATAACGCCAGAAGAAGGTCAGATAATCCTTGATGATATCCACTCGGGGACCTGTGGTCACCATGTGTCCTCTCGGACCATTGTGGCCAAAGCATACCGAGCGGGTTTTTACTGGCCCAGGGCAAACGAAATGGCGAAAGAGATAGTCGACAAGTGTGAAGGCTGCCAGTTCTACTCCAACATGTCGCACAAGCCAGCATCAGCTCTGAGGATCATTCCACTCGTCTGGCCCTTCGCTGTTTGGGGACTGGACATGGTTGGTCCACTAAGAACAGGCAGGAGCGAATTCACACATGTGCTTGTGGCAGTCAACAAGTTCACCAAATGGATTGAAGCCAAGCCTATCAAAAATCTTGATGCTAGCACTGCTATCAGTTTCATCAGGGAGTTGATATTCAGATATGGAGTATCGCATAGCATCATCACTGATAATGGGTCAAACTTCGATTCAAACAAGTTCAGAGCTTTTTGCGCCTCTCAAGGCACACGAGTCGACTACGCGTCGGTCGCGCATCCCCAGTCGAATGGACAAGCTGAAAGAGCAAATGGTCTGATTCTCAAAGGACTGAAGCCTCGACTAATGCGTGATCTCAAGCACGCAGCAGGCACTTGGGTCGACGAGCTTCCGTCAGTTTTGTGGGCACTGAGGACCACCCCGAAACGGTCGACTAGAAGAATGCCATTCTTTCTGGTTTACGGAGCCGAAGCCGTCCTGCCGAGTGATCTACTTCACAATCCCCCCAGAGTCGAGCTTTATAACAAAGACGAAGCAAAGCAAGCCCGGCAAGACGCAGTCGACCTCCTAGAGGAGGAGAGGGAAATGTCTATGATCAGATCGACCATC
Source organism: Triticum monococcum (assembly GCA_034509565.1). Lineage (NCBI taxonomy): Eukaryota > Viridiplantae > Streptophyta > Magnoliopsida > Poales > Poaceae > Triticum > Triticum monococcum. The sequence goes on along the minus strand of CM067842.1, from coordinate 20,925,116 downwards.
TATCAGCAAGACTTGCGTCGATTCCATGCCAGAAATGTGAAGAGCCGAGCCTTCCAAGAAGAAGATTTGGTCCTCCGAGTGGATCAACAGAAACCACACAAACTTGCTCCTTCTTGGGAAGGCCCCTTCATCGTCACCAGAGTCCTCCACAATGGAGCATATCATCTCTACAACGTTGATCGCCGGATCGACGAGCCACGAGCTTGGAATGCGGAACTACTCCGCCCATTTTATACTTGAATTCTCACTTGGATGAGATGTAATAAGGAAAACTTCTGTAGTTTATTTTTATCAAAGACAAGAGTGTCCCAGTTCTTCCTGTGACTGCTGTCACTTTTGTTTGCGTACGAAATCCCCCAGTGGGTAGCTTAGCTGCGAATCCGTTTCGCCTAAGTTTGCAAAAAAATCCTACCGAGTGGTGAGCCAGACTCCCACTCGGGGGCTTAGCTGCAGCCCAGTGCTCGCCTAAGTGTATGAAAATCCTACCGAGTGGTGAGCCAGACTCCCACTCGGGGGCTTAGCTGCAGCCCAGTGCTCGCCTAAGTGTTTGAAAATCCTACCGAGTGGTGAGCCAGATTCCCACTCGGAGGCTTAGTTGCAGCCCAGTTCACGCCTAAGTGTTTGAAAATCCTACCGAGTGGTGAGCCAGATTCCCACTCGGGGGCTTAGCTGCAGCCTAGTGCTCGCCTAAGTATATAAAAATCGTACCGAGTGGAGAGAAAACCTCCCACTCGGGGGCTTAGCTGCAGTCCAAGTACTCGCCTAAGTATATAAAAATCCTACCGAGTGGAGAGCAAACCTCCCACTCGGGGGCTTAGCTGCAGTCCAAGCACTCGCCTAAGTATATAAAAATCCTACCTAGTGGAGAGCAAACCTCCCACTCGGGGGCTTAGCTGCAGTCCAAGTACTCGCCTAAGTATATAAAAATCCTACCGAGTGGAGAGCAAACCTCCCACTCGGAGGCTTAGCTGCAGCTCAGTGCTCGCCTAAGAGTTCAAAAATCCTACCGAGTGGAGAGCAAACCTCCCACTCGGGGGCTTAGCTATAGTCCAAGTACTCGCCTAAGTATATAAAAATCCTACCGAGTGGAGAGCAAACCTCCCACTCGGAGGCTTAGCTGCAGCTCAGTGCTTGCCTAAGTGTTCAAAAATCCTACCGAGTGGAGAGCAAACCTCCCACTCGGGGGCTCAGCTGCAGTCCAAGTGCTCGCGTAAGTATATAAAAATCCTACTGAGTGGAGAGAAAACCTCCCACTCGGGGGCTTAGCTGCAGTCCAAGTACTCGCCTAAGTATAGAAAAATCCTACCGAGTGGAGAGCAAACCTCCCACTCGGGGGCTTAGCTGCAGTCCAAGCACTCACCTAAGTATATAAAAATCCTACCGAGTGGAGAGCAAACCTCCCACTCGGGGGCTTAGCTGCAGTCCAAGTACTCGCCTAAGTATATAAAAATCCTACCGAGTGGAGAGCAAACCTCCCACTCGGGGGCTTAGCTGCAGTCCAAGCACTCGCCTATGAAGGAAATATGCCCTAGAGGCAATAATAAAGTTATTATTTATTTCCTTACATCATGATAAATGTTTATTATTCATGCTAGAATTGTATTAACCGGAAACATAATACATGTGTGAATACATAGACCAACAGAGTGTCACTAGTATGCCTCTACTAGACTAGCTCGTTAATCAAAGATGGTTATGTTTCCTAACCATGAACAAAGAGTTGTTATTTGATTAACGAGGTCACATCATTAGTAGAATGATCCGATTGACATGACCCATTCCATTAGCTTAGCATCCGATCGTTTAGTATGTTGCTATTGCTTTCTTCATGACTTATACATGTTCCTATAACTATGAGATTATGCAACTCCCGTTTACCGGAGGAACACTTTGGGTACTACCAAACATCACAACATAACTGGGTGATTATAAAGGAGTACTACAGGTGTCTCCAATGGTATATGTTGGGTTGGCGTATTTTGAGATTAGGGTTTGTCACTCCGATTGTCGGAGAGGTATCTCTGGGCCCTCTCGGTAATGCACATCACATAAGCCTTGCAAGCACTGCAACTAATATGTTAGTTGTGAGATGATGTATTACGGAACGAGTAAAGAGACTTGCCGGTAACGATATTGAACTAGGTATTGGATACCGACGATCGAATCTCGGGCAAGTAACATACCGATGACAAAGGGAACAACATATGTTGTTATGCGGTCTGACCGATAAAGATCTTCGTAGAATATGTAGGAGCCAATATGGGCATCCAGGTCCCGCTATTGGTTATTGACCGGAGACGTGTCTCGGTCATGTCTACATTGTTCTCGAACCGTAGGGTCCGCACGCTTAACGTTACGATGACAGTTATTATGAGTTTATGCATTTTGATGTACCGAAGGTTGTTCGGAGTCCCGGATGAGATCACGGATATGACGAGGAGTCTCGAAATGGTCGAGACGTAAAGATTGATATATTGGAAGCCTATGTTTGGACATAGGAAGTGTTCCGGGTGAAATCGGGATTTTACCGGAATACCGGGAGGGTTACCGGAACCCCCCGGGAGACTAATGGGCCTATTGGGCTTCAGTGGAAAAGAGAAAAGGGAAGCCCACAAGCTGGCCGGCGCCTTCCCCACTTTCCCCAAGTCCTAGTAGGACTAGGATAGGGGGCCGGCCCCCCTTCTCTCTCCTTTTCCCCCCGGGAGTCCTAATAGGATTAGGATTGGAGGGAGGAGTCCTACTCCTACTCCCGGTGGGAGTAGGACTCCCCTGCGCCTCCTCTCCCTGGCCGGCCGGCTCCCCCTCCTCCAACCTTTATATACGGGGACAGGGGGCACCCCAAGGCACACAAGTTGATCCTTGAGATCGTTCCTTAGCCGTGTGCGGTGCCCCCTTCCACCAAATTCCACCTCGATCGTACCGTTACAGTGCTTAGGCGAAGCCCTGCGTCGGTAGTACATCAAGATCGTCATCACGCCGTCGTGCTGACGGAACTCTTCCTCGACGCTTTGCTAGATCGGAGCCCGAGGAACGTCATCGAGCTGAACGTGTGCTAAGAACTCGGAGGTGCCGGAGTAACGGTGCTTGGATCGGTTGGATCGGGAAGAAGACGTACGACTACTTCCTCTACGTTGTGTGATCGCTTCCGCAGTCGGTCTGCGTTGGTACGTAGACAACACTCTCCCCTCTTGTTGCTATGCATCACCATGATCTTGCGTGTGCGTAGGAAAATTTTCGAAATTACTGCGTTCCCCAACAGTGGCATCAGAGCCTACGTTTTATGGTTTGATGTTATATGCACGAGTAGAACACAAGTGAGTTGTGGGCGATACAAGTCATACTGCCTACCAGCATGTCATACTTTGGTTCGGCGGTATTGTTGGGTGAGACGATCCGGACCAACCTTACGCGTACTCTTACGCGAGACCGGTTCCCTCGACGTGCTTTGCACACAGATGGCTTGCGGAAGACTGTCTCTCCAACTTTAGGTGAACCAAGTGTGACTACGCCCGGTCCTTGAGAAGGTTAAAACGGAGTCTATTTGACGAACTATCGTTGTGGTTTTGATGCGTAGGTGAGATGAGTTCTTACTTAAGCCCGTAGCAGCCACGTAAAACTTGCAACAACAAAGTAGAGGACGTCTAACTTGTTTTTGCAGGGTATGTTGTGATGTGATATGGTCAAGACATGATGCTGATTTTATTGTATGAGATGATCATGTTTTGTAACCGAGTTATCGGCAACTGGCAGGAGCCATATGGTTGTCGCTTTATTGTATGCAATGCAATCGCGATGTAATGCTTTACTTTATTACTAAACAGAAGTGATAGTCGTGGAAGCATAAGATTGGCGAGACGACAACGATGCTACGATGGAGATCAAGGTGTCGCGCCGGTGACGATGGTGATCATGACGGTGCTTCGGAGATGGAGATCACAAGTACAAGATTATGATGGCCATATCATATCACTTATATTGATTGCATGTGATGTTTATCCTTTTATGCATCTTATCTTGCTTTGATTGACGGTAGCATTATAAGATGATCTCTCACTAAAATTATCAAGAAGTGTTCTCCCTGAGTATGCACCGTTGCCAAAGTTCGTCGTGCCCAGACACCACGTGATGATCGGGTGTGATAAGCTCTACGTCCAAATACAACGGGTGCAAAACAGTTGCACACGCAGAATACTCAGGTTATACTTGACGAGCCAAGCATATACAGATATGGCCTCGGAACACGGAGACCGAAAGGTCGAGCGTGAATCATATAGTAGATATGATCAACATAACGATGTTCACCATTGAAAACTACTCCATCTCACATGATGATCGGTTATGGTTTAGTTGATTTGGATCACGTAATCACTTAGAAGATTAGAGGGATGTCTATCTAAGTGGGAGTTCCTAAGTAATTTGATTAACTGAACTTAAACTTATCATGAACTTAGTACCTGATAGTATCTTGCTTGTTTATATTGATTGTAGATAGATGGCTCGTGCTATTGTTCCGTTGAATTTTAATGCGTTCCTTGAGAAAGCAAAATTGAAAGATGATGGTAGCAATTACACGGACTGGGTCCGTAACCTGAGGATTATCCTCATTGCTGCACAGAAGAATTACGTCCTGGAAGCACCGCTGGGTGACAGGCCTGCTGCTGGAGCAACGCAAGATGTTATGAACGTCTGGCAGAGCAAAGCTGGTGACTACTCGATAGTTCAGTGTGCCATGCTTTACGGCTTAGAATCGGGACTTCAACGACGTTTTGAACGTCATGGAGCATATGAGATGTTCCAGGAGTTGAAGTTAATATTTCAAGCAAATGCCCGAATTGAGAGATATGAAGTCTCCAATAAGTTCTATAGCTGTAAGATGGAGGAGAACAGTTCTGTCAGTGAGCATATACTCAAGATGTCTGGGTATAATAATCACTTGATTCAGATGGGAGTTAATCTTCCAGATGACTGCGTCATTGACAGAATTCTCCAATCACTGCCACCAAGCTACAAGAGCTTCGTGATGAACTATAATATGCAAGGGATGAACAAGACTATTCCCGAGCTCTTCGCAATGCTGAAAGCTGCGGAGGTAGAAATCAAGAAGGAGCATCAAGTGTTGATGGTTAGCAAAACCACTAGTTTCAAGAAAAAGGGCAAAGGGAAGAAGAAGGGAAACTTCAAGAAGAACAGCAAGCAAGTTGCTGCTCAGGAGAAGAAACCCAAGTCTGGACCTAAGCCTGAAACTGAGTGCTTCTACTGCAAGCAGACTGGTCACTGGAAGCGGAACTGCCCCAAGTATTTGGCGGATAAGAAGGATGGCAAAGTGAGCAAAGGTATATGTGATATACATGTTATTGATGTGTACCTTACTAGAGCTCGCAGTAGCACCTGGGTATTTGATACTGGTTCTGTTGCTAATATTTGCAACTCGAAATAGGGACTACAGAATAAGCGGACGCTAGCAAAGGACGAGGTGACGATGCGCGTGGGAAACGGTTCCAAAGTCGATGTGATCGCGGTCGGCACGCTACCTCTACATCTACCTTCGGGATTAATATTAGACCTAAATAATTGTTATTTGGTGCCAGCGTTGAGCATGAACATTATATCTGGATCTTGTTTAATGCGAGACGGTTATTCATTTAAATCAGAGAATAATGGTTGTTCTATTTATATGAATAATATCTTTTATGGTCATGCACCCTTGAAGAGTGGTCTATTCTTGTTGAATCTCGAAGATAGTGATACACATATTCATAATGTAGAAGCCAAAAGATGCAAAGTTAATAATGATAGTGCAACTTACTTGTGGCACTGCCGTTTAGGTCATATCGGTGTAAAGCGCATGAAGAAACTCCATACTGATGGGCTTTTGGAACCACTTGATTATGAATCACTTGGTACTTGCGAACCGTGCCTCATAGGCAAGATGACTAAAACACCGTTCTCCGGTACTATGGAGAGAGCAACAGATTTATTAGAAATCATACATACCGATGTATGTGGTCCGATGAATATTGAGGCTCGTGGCGGATATCGTTATTTTCTCACCTTCACAGATGATTTAAGCAGATATGGGTATATCTACTTAATGAAACATAAGTCTGAAACATTTGAAAAGTTCAAAGAATTTCAGAGTGAAGTTGAAAATCATCGTAACAAGAAAATAAAGTTTCTACGATCTGATCGTGGAGGAGAATATTTGAGTTACGAGTTTGGTGTACATTTGAAAAATTGTGGAATAGTTTCGCAACTCACGCCACCCGGAACACCACAACGTAATGGTGTGTCCGAACGTCGTAATCGTACTTTACTTGATATGGTGCGATCTATGATGTCTCTTACTGATTTACCGCTATCGTTTTGGGGTTATGCTTTAGAGACGGCCGCATTCACGTTAAACAGGGCACCATCAAAATCCCTTGAGACGACACCTTATGAACTATGGTTTGGCAAGAAACCAAAGTTGTCGTTTCTTAAAGTTTGGGGCTGCGATGCTTATGTGAAAAAACTTCAACCTGATAAGCTCGAACCCAAATCGGAGAAGTGTGTCTTCATAGGATATCCAAAGGAAACTATTGGATACACCTTCTATCATAGATCCGAAGGCAAGACTTTTGTTGCTAAATTCGGAAACTTTCTAGAGAAGGAGTTTCTCTCGAAAGAAGTGAGTGGGAGGAAAATAGAACTTGATGAGGTAACTGTACCTGCTCCCTTATTGGAAAATAGTACATCACAGAAAACTGTTTCTGCGACACCTATACCAATCAGTGAGGAAGCTAATGATGATGATCATGAAGCTTCAGAACAAGATACTACTGAACCACGTAGATCAACCAGAGTAAGATCCGCACCAGAGTGGTACGGTAATCCAGTTCTAGAAGTCATGATGCTAGATCATGATGAACCTACGAACTATGAAGAAGCGATGGTGAGCCCAGATTCCGCAAAGTGGCTTGAGGCCATGAAATCTGAGATGGGATCCATGTATGAAAACAAACTATGGACTTTGGTTGACTTGCCCGATGATCGGCAAGCAATTGAGAATAAATGGATCTTCAAGAAAAAGACTGACGCTGACGGTAATATTACTGTCTATAAAGCTCGACTTGTCGCAAAAGGTTTTCGACAAGTTCAAGGAGTTGACTACGATGAGACCTTCTCACCCGTAGCGATGCTTAAGTCCGTCAAAATTATGTTAGCGATTGCCGCATTTTATGATTATGAAATATGGCAGGTGGATGTCAAAACTGCATTCCTGAATGGATTTCTGGAAGAAGAATTGTATATGATACAACCAGAAGGTTTTGTCGATCCAAAGGGAGCTAACAAAGTATGCAAACTCCAGCGATCCATTTATGGACTGGTGCAAGCATCTCGGAGTTGGAATAAACGCTTTGATAGTGTGATCAAAGCATTTGGATTTATACAGACTTTTGGAGAAGCCTGTATTTACAAGAAAGTGAGTGGGAGCTCTGTAGCATTTCTAATATTATATGTGGATGACATATTGCTAATTGGAAATGATATAGAATTTCTGGATAGCATAAAGGGATACTTGAATAAAAGTTTTTCGATGAAAGACCTCGGGGAAGCTGCTTACATATTAGGCATAAAGATCTATAGATATAGATCAAGACGCTTAATTGGACTTTCACAAAGCACATACCTTCACAAGATTTTGAAGAAGTTCAAAATGGATCAAGCAAAGAAAGGGTTCTTGCCTGTGTTACAAGGTATGAAATTGAGTAAGACTCAATGCCCGACCAATGCAGAAGATAGAGAGAAAATGAAAGATGTTCCCTATGCTTCAGCCATAGGCTCTATCATGTATGCAATGCTGTGTACCAGACCTGATGTGTGCCTTGCTATAAGTTTAGCAGGGAGGTACCAAAGTAATCCAGGAATGGATCACTGGACAGCGGTCAAGAACATCCTGAAATACCTGAAAAGGACTAAGCATATGTTTCTCATATATGGAGGTGACAAAGAGCTCACCGTAAGAGGTTACGTTGATGCAAGCTTTGACACTGATCCGGACGATTCTAAATCGCAAACCGGATACGTGTTTACTTTAAACGGTGGAGCTGTCAGTTGGTGCAGTTCTAAACAAAGCGTCGTAGCGGGATCTACATGTGAAGCGGAGTACATAGCTGCTTCGGAAGCAGCAAACGAAGGAGTCTGGATGAAGGAGTTCATATCCGATCTAGGTGTCATACCTAGTGCATCGGGTCCAATGAAAATCTTCTGTGACAATACTGGTGCAATTGCCTTGGCAAAGGAATCCAGATTTCACAAGAGGACCAAACACATCAAGAGACGCTTCAACTCCATCCGGGATTTAGTCCAGGTGGGAGACATAGAGATTTGCAAGATACATACGGATCTGAACGTTGCAGACCCGTTGACTAAGCCTCTTCCACGAGCAAAACATGATCAACACCAAGGCTCCATGGGTGTTAGAATCATTACAGTGTAATCTAGATTATTGACTCTAGTGTAAGTGGGAGACTGAAGGAAATATGCCCTAGAGGCAATAATAAAGTTATTATTTATTTCCTTACATCATGATAAATGTTTATTATTCATGCTAGAATTGTATTAACCGGAAACATAATACATGTGTGAATACATAGACCAACAGAGTGTCACTAGTATGCCTCTACTAGACTAGCTCGTTAATCAAAGATGGTTATGTTTCCTAACCATGAACAAAGAGTTGTTATTTGATTAACGAGGTCACATCATTAGTAGAATGATCTGATTGACATGACCCATTCCATTAGCTTAGCATCCAATCGTTTAGTATGTTGCTATTGCTTTCTTCATGACTTATACATGTTCCTATAACTATGAGATTATGCAACTCCCGTATACCGGAGGAACACTTTGGGTACTACCAAACGTCACAACGTAACTGGGTGATTATAAAGGAGTACTACAGGTGTCTCCAATGGTATATGTTGGGTTGGCGTATTTCGAGATTAGGGTTTGTCACTCCGATTGTCGGAGAGGTATCTCTGGGCCCTCTCGGTAATGCACATCACATAAGCCTTGCAAGCACTGCAACTAATATGTTAGTTGTGAGATGATGTATTACGGAACGAGTAAAGAGACTTGCCGGAAACGAGATTGAACTAGGTATTGGATACCGACGATCGAATCTCGGGCAAGTAACATACCGATGACAAAGGGAACAACATATGTTGTTATGCGGTCTGACCGATAAAGATCTTCGTAGAATATGTAGGAGCCAATATGGGCATCCAGGTCCCGCTATTGGTTATTGACCGGAGACGTGTCTCGGTCATGTCTACATTGTTCTCGAACCGTAGGGTCCGCACGCTTAACGTTACGATGACAGTTATTATGAGTTTATGCATTTTGATGTACCGAAGGTTGTTCGGAGTCCCGGATGAGATCACGGACATGACGAGGAGTCTCGAAATGGTCGAGACATAAAGATTGATATATTGGAAGCCTATGTTTGGACATAGGAAGTGTTCCGGGTGAAATCGGGATTTTACCGGAATACCGGGAGGGTTACCGGAACCCCCCGGGAGACTAATGGGCCTATTTGGCTTTAGTGGAAAAGAGAAAAGGGAAGCCCACAAGCTGGCCGGCGCCTTCCCCACTTTCCCCAAGTCCTAGTAGGACTAGGATAGGGGGCCGGCCCCCCTTCTCTCTCCATTTCCCCCCGGGAGTCCTAATAGGATTAGGATTGGAGGGAGGAGTCCTACTCCCGGTGGGAGTAGGACTCCCCTGCGCCTCCTCTCCCTGGCCGGCCGGCTCCCCCTCCTCCAACCTTTATATACGGGGACAGGGGGCACCCCAAGGCACACAAGTTGATCCTTGAGATCGTTCCTTAGCCGTGTGCGGCGCCCCCTGCCACCAAATTCCACCTCGATCGTACCGTTACAGTGCTTAGGCGAAGCCCTGCGTCGGTAGTACATCAAGATCGTCATCACGCCGTCGTGCTGACAGAACTCTTCCTCGACGCTTTGCTGGATCGGAGCCCGAGGAACGTCATCGAGCTGAACGTGTGCTAAGAACTCGGAGGTGCCGGAGTAACGGTGCTTGGATCGGTCGGATCGGGAAGAAGACGTACGACTACTTCCTCTACGTTGTGTGATCGCTTCCGCAGTCGGTCTGCGTTGGTACGTAGACAACACTCTCCCCTCTCGTTGCTATGCATCACCATGATCTTGCGTGTGCGTAGGAATATTTTCGAAATTACTGCGTTCCCCAACAGCCTAAGTATATAAAAATCCTACCGAGTGGAGAGCAAACCTCCCACTCGGGGGCTTAGCTGCATTCCAAGTACTCGCCTAAGTATATAAAAATCCTACTGAGTGGAGATCAAACCTCGCACTCGGAGGCTTAGCTGCAGCTCAGTGCTCGCCTAAGAGTTCAAAAATCCTACCGAGTGGAGAGCAAACCCCCCACTCGGGGGCTTAGCTACAGTCCAAGTACTCGCCTAAGTATATAAAAATCCTACCGAGTGGAGAGCAAACCTCCCACTCGGAGGCTTAGCCGCAGCTCAGTGCTCGCCTAAGAGTTCAAAAATCCTACCGAGTGGAGAGCAAACCTCCCACTCGGGGGCTTAGCTGCAGTCCAAGTACTCGCCTAAGTATATAAAAATCCTACTGAGTGGAGAGCAAACCTCCCACTCGGGGGCTTAGCTGCAGTCCAAGTACTCGCCTAAGTATATAAAAATCCTACCGAGTGGAGAGAAAACCTCGCACTAGGAGGCTTAGCTCCAGCTCAGTGCTCGCCTAAGTGTTCAAAAATCCTACCGAGTGGAGAGCAAACCTCCCACTCGGAGGCTTAGCTGCTGCTCAGCACTCGCCTAAGTATATAAAAATCCTACCGAGTGGAGAGCAAACCTCCCGCTCGGAGGCTTAGCTGCAGCTCAGTGCTCGCCTAAGTGTTCAAAAATCCTACCGAGTGGAGAGCAAACCTCCCACTCAAAGGATTAGCTGCAGCCCTGTGCTCGCCTAAGTTCGGAACACGTCCCAATCCACAAGGACGACAAGATGCGAATCGACTGTTACCTTTTCCTTCGGAGCTGCACCACAAATACGAAGTTATTTCGAGTGAAGACCAAGTTCCACTCGACTGATAATTCCCAAAGATATTCAACGATAAATCAAGTTCGCACAAAACCCAAAGGTCCAAGACCTCAGATCAAATTACTCGAGCCCTCGGCTCGAAAGAGTTTAGCGGTTACAGAATCCACCCGGCATTCCGAATCAAATTTAAAGTGAAACATAAAATTTTTTTACTCCTCTGGCGGAGGACTTGAAGGGGCAACGAACTCGTCCAAGTCGATCCCGTCTGCAATACGGGTAGCAGCAGCAATGAAAGTTTCCATGAAGTCTTGAAAGTTAAGCTTCCTGGTGTTGGCAACTTGGATGGCGGCCAGCTTCTCCTCTCGCACTTCCTTGCAGTGGATGCGGACGAGGGACAAAGCGACATCGGCACCACACCTTGCGGAGGATTTCTTCCAGTCCATCACTCAACCAGGAACGTCGTTCAGTCGAGTCATTAGAGACTCGAGATCATTTGAAAGCGTCGCCCTGGGCCAGAGAGACGTGTCGATCCACGACACCGCAACTTTCAGCCGAGCCAGATAGTCAACCACACTGGCAATACCAGACTCCAGACGGAGCACGTTCATTGCAGCCCCGTCCTTCACAAGAGAGTTAGCAGGGTCCAAGCCTGGCTCCACTCGACTGGTTTCCTCTTCGAAGCTCTGGCATAATTTTGCAAACACGATTCAAGTGTAAGACAGTGGCCTTACGCAGGCTTGGTAACTGCAAGACAGCCAGATTAGAGTAATTACCTTCAAGCATGATGAACAGCTTCTTGGCGAGTCCACCGAGATAAACCTCCAGATCGTTTACCTTCCCCGCCAGCTCACCTGCCTGGTCACTCAGAGTCATCTTGTCTTTCTTCAGACGGCTGGCCTCTTGATTAGCCACATCGAGAGCGCTTTTCAGCCTGGAGTTTTCCTTTTCAAGAGTACCGACCGAAGCCAGCTTTTCTTCAGCAAGCTTTGCTTTGTTCAAGGCCTCCTTCTGTGCCTCTGCAAGATCTTGATCCTTCTTCTTCAGCGCTTCTTCCAGTTTATCTGCAGTACGTCGAAGAATGGACAAGAAAGAAAAGTTACTCGTCAGGAATGGAGAACCTCACCAGCCATACCTTTTGCTTCTTCTTACGCCTTCTTCATGTTCTCTTCAAGTCAAGGTTGAGCTGGATCTGCTTATTCTCCAACTCAATATAGCGAGCTACAAGTTCGCAGGATTTCTGCAAAACAGAAATCAGCCGACAGACGTCCAGGATAAGTTGCTTCCGAGTAACTAAGAGACAATGATGGCGTTTCTAAGACTACAGCCGAATCAAAAAACATTCGACAGTAGTCTCGGGGACTACACCCAGTGGGTGCACTCAGCGTGCCCCCACTGGTTTTTGAAAAAAAAATCGACTACCAGCAGTCAACCGGATACAGTTCCATTCGGCACGGCCTGACCAGACCGAGTGAAGAAGTACAACTACAGCAACACAATGTAAAGACTACAGTCGACTGCCAGCAGTCCACCGTAGTCTCGGGGACTACACCCAGTGGGTGCACTCAGCGTGCCCCCACTCGTCCAAGAATTGGCAGACACACCCAGTGGGTGTACAGATGTAAAGATCTTCGGAAACGAGATTCTTCTAACAGCATATCGTAACAGATCAAGTGTTGAGTCGACTGACCTGGACGTTGCTCTCAAGAGCCGAACTTGCGTCATAGGATGCTTGGCTGGCCTCCCGAGCCACTTTCACTTGTTCCATAATGATCCCCGCCTGACGTATAGCCTCTTTCGCGGCACTCGCTTGGTCCTCAGGGGCGGGGTACGTGGCAAAAAGCGAAGGAGGATTTGCGGTCGACGACGAAGGCCGCACGCTCGTCAGAGGATCGGCGAAAGGCATAGAAGCCCGAGTGGTGTCACCTCCATCCCGAGCTACGGCCTCAGACGCCGGAGCAGATTGGGGGGTCTTGCCAGCCAACGCCCGCCTATTCCTTCTCACTCTCAGCGGCACGTCATCGTCGTCATCCGGGAGGCTAATAACATGAGGAGGAGCTATAAGAAAAAATTCAATCGACCAGGGTTGCAATAAATATCCAGTCGACTCAAGGCAGAACATCGATAATCGTACCGGGGTTGGAGGTAACTACATCCTCCATCTCTTAATCGTCGTCCATGGTGGAGAGCTCAGAAGTAGCAGCGCTGCAAATCTCGAAAATCAGTCAGTTGACTCAATGAATCGACCAAGGATCTGTCCACGGTCGACAAAGGAAAACAAGTTCTATTATTACCCATAAATGGTGGGGACGGTCATCTTCATCTTGGGCAGAGCCTTAGGCAGCTTAGACGGCGTCGCGCGTGGGTGCTTCGGAGCCTTTTCGTCCGGTGGAGGAGAAGAGGTCCGAGGGCGTTTCGACGACTGCCCAACAAGAGCAGTCGACTTACCATGTTCCCGCGCCGGGTCGTGTGTAAGCTTGGATCGCCTCTCCGAGCGGGGGGGGGGGGGGGGGGGGTTCAACTTCCTCCTCCTCCTCTTTGCTGGAGTAGACGTCGTCGTCTCCCTCTCCTTCGCCATCGGATTCCCACTTGGCTTGTTCATCTCCACTCTCACCGCCGCTCGCCTCCCCCTCCTCAGTCGGCTCCTGCGCCCCGTTGGGTGTCGAGTACATCTCAGTAGTTGCCTGGAAAACAACGGACAAGATAAAAGTCAATCGACCAATTCAAAGAAGACCAATGAAGAAAACAAGATCTCAGTCAGGAGCATAAGGTCAGACTTGGTCCACTTCGTATGTATTGTCGAGTGGAGGAACCCTCCTGGCTCCTCGGGGGTGGTCTTTGTTCCCTGTGATGCTCGACAACCATCCTTCTAGCATCTCATCGGTGACCTTCTCCGGGTGGATCCGAGTGGTGTCTTCAAGACCCGAGTACAGCCACAATGGGTGGTCGCGAGCCTGGAGCAGTTGGATGCGCCTCCGAAGGAAGACCTCCAGCAAGTCCATGCCAGTCTCACCGTCGCGGACAAGCTGAACCACTCGACCAACCAACACTTTGACTTGGGATTTTTCTTCCGGCGTCACTTTCAGAGAAGCAGGTTTTTGAGCTTGTTCCAGAGAGAAAGGGGAAAACCAGGTCGCCTGCCAACCACGGACCGACTCAGGGAAAGTGATGGATGGAAAACAGCATTTTCCCCTCGTCTGGATCGCCAGACCCCCGCACAACTGGATCACCTGCGTCCTTTCGTCACTTGACTTGGCCTTTTTGACCGATTGGGAACGACAAGTGAAGATATGCTTAAAGAGACCCCAATGGGGGCGGCAACCCAAGAAACCCTCACACAAGGAAATGAAAGCAACCAGATACACGATAGAGTTGGGAGTGAAGTGATGGAGTTGCGCTCCAAAGAAGTTCAGAAAGCTCCGGAAAAAAGGATGAGGAGGCAGAGAAAACCCGCGATCGATATGGGTGGCGAGGAGCACACACTCACCATCAAGAGGTTGGGGCTCGACTTCTCTCCCCGGGAAATGCGCAGATTCATAAGGGATGACTCCCCCCTCAATCACCGTCGAGATCTTCCTGCCGAATCACCGTCGGCATCCAGTCGCCCTGGATCCAGCCTCTGGGCAGAGAAGTCCTTGAGGAAGATCCGCCCCGAGCGGACTTCTTCCCTTTCCCCTGCGCCGCCGCCTTCTTCGCACGCTCCAGAGCGGACGTCTTGTCCTTCACCATCGTCGCCGGCAAAGCTCGAACGGGCCTGTGGCGCTAGGGTGAGAGCGGAGGTGGCGGAGAACTTTGCGAAGGGAGAAAGGAAGGAGAGAGCACACTGTTTGGAAACCCCGAGCCGGTGGCTTATAAGAGGCCGTTTCCGAGTGGCTGGCCGGTAGGCCCAGGCTATCCCGTCAGATCCCGCAGCAGACGCGCGCGCGGTACATGGCGAAAAAGGTGGCGCGGGGATCGAGCAGATTCCGCCTTGTCACGTCTGATTACTGCGGCCGCTCCCGTCTCGCGCGCTTCCTAAAATTCAAACCCCGTGAAATACGCGGGTTGCAGAACAATTTGTCAGACAGAAGATCCCTGTCACATCGTCATTCAGAACTCCACAAGCAAGGAAACTCACTCGACGAAAGACTTGGAATGGATCAAGGCGACTGAAAGAGGTTGATGACGTCGTCCGTGGCGATTGATCCAAAAGAAGGCACTCACGTAGCACAAAGAACCAGTCGGAAAGGTCACCAACTCTTTCCCCACTCTAACCTCGATCCATTTGGGGGCTAATGATGAAGCCATGTACCTAGGGTAGGGGCACGGACCTGTCCTAAGAGCCCTACCCAAGGACATCCATAGAAGAAGTCACCTTTCAATCGACTTGAAGATACCCACTCGACGGGTTCGAGACACTCGACCAGGAAGCTATCACTCAACCACGAAGCCAACCACTCGACTGCCAGGAGATCTAAAGTCACTCCACAGGCAAATGGTCGGTCATTAAGTAGCCTTTATGGTCATTATAGCACTTTATTAGAGGCGTTACCTGTAACGCCCAACCTTAATGTACCTTAAACCCTGCATTACTGAGCGCAGGAGAGGGTTGGCGAACTCTTTATAAGCCACCCCCCTCCTCAGTATCAAGGGTTCGCACCCCTATCATTCTCACACGTATAATCCAGTCGACCGCCTCCAGGGCTTTTACTTCCTCCGAGAAGGGCATGAACTCGTACATCTTCGTGTGCTTACAGCTCCTGCATAGCTAAGATCTAGCCTCTCCATACTTACCCCCCTACATCACTGTCAGACTTAGAACTACGACACCGGACACGAGACGATGTCTTCAGTCTTGTATCTTCATAGTCTAACAGTCCGACCAATGGAGATAGTCCGGCTATCCGAAGACCCCCTAATCTAGGACTCCCTCAACTACATCCTGCCCAGTCAACAGCAGAAAAGATACTAACAAGAGTGGAGTTAGAACGTCTGAACTGAAGACCTATGCTCACAGTTTTTTTTATGTATCGTACAATTGTTTTCACTGTTGTCCAATGTGAAGTAGTAGGTGCATGAAGATACTGACAAACCTTGTTAACAACAAAAGATATATCTGGCCTTGTTATTGTCAAATATTGTAAAGCTCCTGCAACACTCCTGTATTTTGTGCTCTCTTCTTCCTTAAGTGGCTCACCCTCAAATGATGAAAGTATTTATGAGGAATACAAAGGTGTTGGTGAAGGATTGCAGTCCTTCATCCCCATATGAGTAACAAGTTCAGTTGCATATATCTCTAGATTCAGTACTATGCCATCCTGAATCTTCTTAACTTCAATGCCTAGGAAGAAGTGTAGATCACCAAGATCCTTTTGTGCAAATTCTGAACTTCGATCATGAAGAAGAGCATTAGTAACACTTTGTGAGGAACTTTCAACTATAATATCATCAACATATATCAGCACAAATATAATTGTATTTGCCTTGCTATAAATGAAGAGTGACGTGTTAGCCTTGTAAGGTTTGCATACATAATGAGGTATGATACGTCTCCATCGTATCTACTTTTCCAAACTCTTTGCCCTTATTTTGGACTCTAATTTGCATGATTTGAACGGAACTAAACCAGACTGATGCTGTTTTGAGCAGAATTGCCATGGTGTTATTTTTTGTGCAGAAATAAAAGTCCTCGGATTGGCCTGAAAATTTAGGGAGAATATTTGTGGAATATATAAAAAAATACTAGCGCAAGAATTAACCAGAGGGGGTCCAGCCAGAGGCCACGGGCCTGGGGGGCGCCCCATCCCCCCAGGACGTGCCTAGAGGGCTTGTGGGCCCCCTAGACCTCCTCCGACCTCAACTCCAACACTATATAACCCTATTCGGGGAGAAAATAAATCAGAGAGAAGGATTCATCACGTTTATGATATGGAGCCGCCGCCGCCTCCTATTCTTCATCGGGAGGGCTGATCTGGAGTCCGTTCGGGGCTACAGAGAATGGGATTCGTCCCCATCATCATCAACCTTCCTCCACCACCACTTCCATAATACTCACCGCCGTGCATGAGTAATTCCATCGTAGGCTTGCTGGACGGTGATGGGTTGGATGAGATTGATCATGTAATTGAGTTAGTTTTGCTAGGGTTTGTTCCCTAGTATTCACTATGTTCTGAGATTGATGTTGCTATGACTTTGCCTTGCTTAATGCTTGTCACTAGGGCCCGAGTGCCATGATTTCAGATCTGAACCTATTATGTTTTCATGAATATATTGGTGTTCTTGATATGATCTTGCAAGTTATAGACACCTATTATGAGTTATGGTCCACATACCACAATGTGACGAGGGGGACGGCGCTGAGCTTCCGCTGTTGGACGGCGATGGTAGCCTCTCCATGGGTGGCAGCTTCTATGTCCCCACGCGGTTAGGAGACGTCCTCAAGTTGGAGTTCCACCCGCAGCCTCACTTCGTGTACGCGTCCAGGCAACAACAGGCAACTGGTCAGACTAGTCAATTACACTTAAACCTGAGGTCCTTCCTGGTGCCATCTGTCAGCGCAGAGATGTTGCTGGTGGTTCATAGGTTCGAGAGCCATGGCGGCTACCTAGCCGTGTGCCATGAAGTGTTCCAGGTGAACCTCACAGAGGGCGCCCTTACCCAACTGCAGGACCACAAGGACATCAGCAATCAGAGCATTTTTCTCTGCTGGTTGAGACGCTAGGCACGCACGGAGAGTGTCCTAGTTACAGTAGATCTCAGAGAAAAGTTTGCTCACATGATGAGAGATTATGTCTGTTTATTTCCATTTTGGAGAATTTATGGCTATCGTTTGCTACTGAACAATTTGCTCTTGTGTAAACCTTTTAGTTCATTTATCAATTTCTCGAGATCAATTTATTGCTGGAACATGTATAACAGAACCTTCGTGAATGTATCTCAACAACTGAGTATGAGTGTATGCCACGAAGATTTCAGTTGGATGGACTATTCTATTTCCACTCTTAATCTAGCTTGTGTGTCATCCATGTTATTTCTTCAGGAATGCAATCCATGTTATCTCAGTAAAAATTGATAATATATGGACAACTATATAAATTCACAGTTTTTTAGTTTAGGATTTGTATGTAATCCTTATGATTTATCCCGCATGTGGAATGTCTGGTTTTGTACGTAGGATTCGCAGTCCACCTGATCTTAGTTTCGTATTCCTTTGCACTTCCTTTATTACGAGAAATTTTCTATCACTTCCATACGATCGTTCATTAAAACAGATATAATATGTTGGATTTAAGATAGCATTTACATTTCGATAAATGGCAGTGTAGTCTTATACGCAGTCCACCTGTTAGTATCTCTCAATGCCTGAACAACATCACCTTTGCAAAGTTATCTAATATGTCCACACGAAAGTTACAATGGATATTTATTAATCATATGTACTGTTTCTCGTAAAATATGTTTGTAACCTTTGGATTTACAGTCCATATGGATTGATTTCGTTTAGACTTCATTTTATACGACAATTTTCATTGGATTAAACTCCCTAGATTTAAGCTAGCATGGTATGGTAGTCCTATTTTTTTCTTTCTATTCTTGTGGTATGATGACTCGCCTAATCAAAGAAAAGAAAAGCTTGCATGTGCCACCCTTAGGACACTCCCCATGTCTAAAAAGCATGACCTTGCAAACCTACCTCCTCCCGCCCCTACCCGCTTGTTATGTATAATACTATTTTTTGCGGGAAATGTATAATACTATTGACGTCTAATTCACCGGTCTGACCTCAGTGAACTGAAGGGACTTTGTTTATTTGGTAGGTGGCATAGTTCAATATCCGGCATAGCGATTGTTCGTAACTCTCTTTGGAATTCAAACTGAAGAACATTTTTTGTCCAAAGTGTCCTATCACGTAAGTACAACCCCAATAACATTGACATGAGGGGGGACGTCGGACATGCATGAGAGAGGCGGTCCGCATAGTATGCTCTCTCGAAAGTATACCCCTCGATAACTTTGCTTGATGTTTGAGACTAATCCATTGCTCATACATGCATATGATTCATTGTTGTGATTAGCTAGGTCTAAGAGCTGTTGGGGGATATAATCCGCGACGGAGGTGATATCACCTTGTCGTTTCTCAATGACACCGATGGTGAGGAAAGGGAGGACGGTGACTCAAGTGATCGAATGGAGGAGGGAGGAGATCATGACAACTCCGGTTATCGAATGGAGGAGGGAGGATATGACGGCTCCGCCGATGCTGGAGCCTTAACTATTGCAAAGTCCGGCGAGGTATATATGCTGACTAGACGGACTAATTGTTTTGTATGTACATATATTAATGCTTCTTTCATCTTTTATAGCCCTCCGAATCATGCCAAACTTCCGTAAGGAGACGAGGCCCGAAGAAAAGGTTGGGCCAGGATGAAAAGTACATGCAATAAAATTGTAAAAAGTGAAAAAGGACCAAGGTGATTTACTTCAAGCAGCAACATCCATCATCACCTTGACAACACAAGAACTGCCAGATTGATTCTCCAAAAAAAGACACCTCGAAAGGGAAGAACACACCAGTGTTGTTGTTTCCCAGTCCATCCACTTTTTAGAGAAAAGGTGTCAGCCCAACCCGATAAAAGGCTCGAATCTAACTCGACTTTGAAATCATGAAGCATCAATCAGCTACGATTACAATGAAGCATATACAAAGTAAAGAAACAAGAAACGACAAAGATACAGAGAGCTATAGTAGCTTACAACCTAGTGGTGATACAACGCAAGATAGTAATAAGAGCCTAGCCAAAATCACGAAGGTTAAACGTCAAGAGCAGCAGCCACACCAGTAGTAGGGTGAGAGGCAGCAAGAAAGTAACATCGACTGCCAACACCTCCTCGCCTAGTCCCACAGAACATCCCAAGATAGACAGGCCAGTCACTTCTACCTACGAAGAAGACCAGTGCCCACTCGCACTGGCTTGAAGGGCTCTAAACCATCGGAAGGCAGAGGGCTCACCCTTAGAGCCGAAAGGACAATGTTCACTGGCAGCTCGGGCATGAGGGAGAAGATCACCATCTCTGCTGGGTTCCCTCGACCTCACCACCACCTAGGGAACCACACATCCACACACAAGCTGAAAAGCACCACCAGAAGACAAAGACCACACGGAGAAGATGAAGAACATCAAACAACTCGCCGCCACATTGCCTTAGCAAGCAGAAAAGCACCATTGACACCTCGGTAAACCCTAGATGATGCCACTAGGGAGGGAACGACGTCGGAACGCCGCCCCCGCCCACAAGGGGAACCAGGACTTTCACCCCAAGAAGTTGTGTACCCGAGGTACATAATCTTCCACTAAGCAGGGGGCCATCGAGCGTGTACTCCTATTTGTGGGTACGATCGGGTCACTGTGAGACTAACGAAACTCCTCGGGTATGCTTTGATGAGCCTTGTTCCTTTAAGTCGGCGAGGGTCTTACATGCCTCCTCGACTGCTGGGGCCTCGGTTACGAAAGCCGCGGTTTGCTCCTTGCTGCTTCTTAAGCTTGTGTTCGTTTTTCCCTTAAAGAGGAAAGGGTGATGTGGCAAAGCAGAGATAAGTATTTCCCACAGTTTGAGAACCAAGGTATCAATCCAGTAGGAGGTACACACAAGTCTCCAATCTATGCACCCGCACAAACAATCAAACTCTTGCGCCCAACGCGATAAAGGGGTTGTCAATCCCTTCATGGTCACTTGCAAAGATGAGATCTGATGGAGATAGGTATAAAATATTACTAAAACGTAAAACAAAGTAAAAACAAATAAATTGCAGCAAGGTATTTTTGGGTTTTTTGGTTTATAGATCTGAAAATATATGATGGAAAATAGACCCGACAGCCATAGATTTCACTAGAGGCTTCTCTCTTGAAAAAAAATATGGTGGGTGAACAAATTATTGTCGAGCAATAGATAGAAAAGCGCAAAGTTATGACGATATCCAAGGCAATGATTATGAATATAGGCATCACGTCCATGTCAAGTACACCAACTCCTGCCTGCATCTAGTACTATTACTCCACACATTGACCGCTATCCAGCATGCATCTAGAGTATTAAGTTCAAAAGAACGGAGTAATGGCTTAAGTAAGATGACATGATGTAGAGAGATAATCTCAAGCAATATGATGAAAACCCCATCTTTTTGCCCTTGATGGCAACAACACAATACGTGCCTCGCTACCCATACTTTGTCACTGGATGAGGACATCACAAGATTAAACCCAAACACTGGTGCGCGTCGGTCCTAAACAAACAGGTTTTTACCCCTTTCCACGACGGCATTTGGAACAGTCACCAAGTGAGTGTGGGCAATAGGGGGGTCCTTCCCACACGACCCAAAAACTATCGGGGATAGGGACCCTTGATGCATACAGTTGTCCCTATATAACCGTTTACCATATCTCGAATATCCCAAATGCTTCATCCTTGCTACTTGTTTGTGCTTGCATTGCCATCGTAGTCAGAGTTTTGTGGTTCTGCCTAAAACCAGGCAGATTCTAGGCACGGGAGCTTTCCACGCAGATTCCAGGAACGAGAGATTTACGATGCCTGGCACATCACAAATAGTTCATGATTATAAACCAAGTACGATAGGTAGACAATCAGACACATTTAGACCCCCCCCCCCATCGTATGTGATAGTGTCTGACATCACACACGCTTTGCGAATGGCAACTCTGTGCGTGCTTGCACACATTTCCTCTCTGTGAACCGTCTCGGATTATGGTGTATATCGCAAACGTTTGTGTTTTAGCAAAAGTGTGTGCCGTAATGACCTGCACAACGTAATTTTGCCCTAATTTAATTGCTGCTATTTAAAATTGCACCTAATTTAAACTTGAAAGTAGGTTATAGCTTTATTCATATCCATCAGGTTAAAATTACAGAAGCACCAAATAAAGAATGATGTACCAGGGTTCTATACTTGTACTATTACAGATGGTAAAGAAAGACGTGACAGACATTCCAGTTGCTGAACAAGGTGAAGCGGAATAGCCCTATTGTGCTCTCCTGGATGCAGAAGGCATGCATGACTCTAGTCCGACCCCTTGTGATGGCCGGCCGCCAATCATGTAGTTTGAGAGGTAATCTTGAGTAAACTGCTTCAGGATCCACTGCAAAAGAAAAAAGATTCAGATATTGTCATCTAACACAACTCATTATGGGCAGTAAAAAGAAGGCTACATTTTTCTTACTTACCATCCTGCAGTTCACTGTTGTCTTGCATAAAGTGTAAACAAATAGTTTGACTGACATCTTTTGACCCATTTTATCAGTTTCCTCACTTGATGTTGGTCCATGAATATCTCATTGCCCCATGTGCAGAAAGGGTCAAAGTGTGGATCTTTGGCAATGGTATATGTACCTAAAAGCCCCAAGTTAATATTAGAAGCTAAACAACAATTAAAAAATGAGGTAGTACAACATTCCATCCATCCCATTATATAAGATTTTATTACATGTATATCTAGACATCATCAGAATATTAAGGTAACACTCTTCCTTGTTGCTATGTAGCCTGGGATTGCATATTTAGTCATTCAGTACAATGCATGTTGCTAAACAACAATTGAAAAATGAAAAGGCAAGTTAACTACAATATCCTTAACAACAACCAAATATCGTAATTCATAGTGGTATTGTTGAAACTGTTATTGGTGAAATTGAACAACACAGCAAATAGTTGCACATATAGATCATCACATGAAGAACTGAAATAAACAAGTCATAAGGACATCTCTAGGTGATCCTTAAACAGTTAAAGGACTAAAACCCTTAGTGGATATATATATACTCCAGCAATTTTTGGCCTTTTTCTAGTCGATCCCCTAAACTTAAGGTTGTAAACTTCAATTTGATCAAGTTCAAATCAGGTTCAACCAAAAGTAGCATGCATTAAAACATAAACATAGATAGTTTTGCATAACCGAACATAAAACATAAATTCAAACTAAGCTAAACTACTATCGGTCGAAGTAGAGGTCAATCCAATCCTTCCCTGTCATGTACGGTGTGCCGCAAGGCGGGTCCGGGCCAGTACCGTCGTCGGGGTCGTTGGGGAAGGCACTCCTTCACTCATCGACATCGATCTCCTCGTCCTGGGGGCCCACCTCGATGGCCTCCGCGCCGCCGTTGCCGCCGCCTTTGACCTCATCATCAGAGGAACGTGCGATAACCTCGCCGCCCTGCGCGCCGCCGTCCTCGCCGCCTTCGACCTCGTCATCGGAGGAGAGTGCGATAACCTCGCCGCCCTCCACGTCGGCAAAGATCGCCCACTGCGCCTCCACAAGCTCCGGGTGCTGCAGGCGGAGCTCTTGCATGTAGGCCTCGTCGGTGGCCTCGTCCTCGAGACACTCCTATGCCTCGCGGTCCTCCCGCGCCATAGCCAAGCTCACCACCCCTGGCTCCGACGGAACGAGGTGGACCAGACGTGTGCCGAAGGGGAAATTGAGCCTAGCCGCCGCGCCGTGGTAGCGGACCTGCCAGCGGTCGTACTCCATGGCCGCGAGCTCGGCCGTGTGGAAGCTACCGAGCCACCGGCGAGTGTGGGTCTCTTGATCTGTA
Source organism: Triticum monococcum (assembly GCA_034509565.1). Classification (NCBI taxonomy): domain Eukaryota; kingdom Viridiplantae; phylum Streptophyta; class Magnoliopsida; order Poales; family Poaceae; genus Triticum; species Triticum monococcum. The sequence goes on along the minus strand of CM067842.1, from coordinate 20,901,465 downwards.
ATCTCGGCGACCCACGTCCCCCACCGCCACTACCTGCTACCTCTTGAGCTCTGCGTTGGTTTTCCCCAAAGAGGAAGGGATGATGTAGCAAAGTAGCATAAGTATTTCCCTAAGTTTTTGAGAACCAAGGTATCAATCCAGTAACAGGCTACACGCGAGTCCCCCGTACCTGCACAAAACAAATAAATCCTCGCAACCAACGCGATAAGGGGTTGTAAATCCCTACACAGCCACTTACGAGAGTGAGATCTGATAGATATGATAAGATAATATTTTTGGTATTTTTATGATAAAGATGCAAAGTAAAAGCAAAGGAAATAACTAAGTATTGGAAGATTAATATGATGAAGATAGACCCAGGGGCCATAGGTTTCACTACTGGCTTCTATCAGGAGCATAGGTATTCTACGGTGGGTGAACAAATTACTGTTGAGCAATTGACAGAATTGAGCATAGTTATGAGAATATCTAGGTATGATCATGTATATAGGCATCACATCTGAGACAAGTACACCGACACCTGCCTGCATCTACTACTATTACTCAACTCATGGACCGCTATCCAGCATGCATCTAGAGTATTAAGTTCATGAAAACAGAGTAACGCCTTAAGCAAGATGACATGATGTAGAGGGATAAACTCATGCAATAGGATGAAAACCCCATATTCTTATCCTCGATGGCAACAATACAATACGTGCCTTGCTGCCCCTACTGTCACTGGGAAAGGACACCGCAAGAAAGATCAATCTAGTAGGCCAAACCAAACTGATAATTCGAAGAGACTTGCAAAGATAACCAATCATACATAAAAGAATTCAGAGAAGATTCAAATATTATTCATAGATAGACATGATCATAAACCCACAATTCATCGGTGTCAACAAACACACCGCAAAAAGAAGATTACATCGAATAGTTCTCCACAAGAGAGGGGGAGAACATTGTATTGAGATCCAAAAAGAGAGAGGAAGCCATCTAACTAATAACTATGGACCCGTAGGTCTGAGGTGAACTACTCACACTTCATCGGAGGGCTATGGTGTTGATGTAGAAGCCCTCCGTGATGGATGCCCCCTCCGGCGGAGTTGGATGCAGGCTAGATGATGAGTTGGACCACGGCCCAAAAATAAAAAGCTCTTCTTGCCACTGTGAGGAGTTGGATGATGTCAATGGTGTGCTTTAGATGCACACCTCCGTGAGCTTCTTGCCATTGTTGCATCCGTTCACTCGACGATGGGGGTACCAATGCACCCAAGTAGAACAAAATCACCATCAGTAACCCACAACTTCAAGTACATGCTAAGTATGTATCAAGTGACAGTGAAAACAAGTTGAGAAAAACAATGTAAATATCTATTTCATGTCATGCAGAGTTCAAACCGAATAAACCTATGCATACGAAGGTGAAATATTACAAAGAAAGCACTCATCAGGTAGCAGTGCGTACAAAATCTCTGTATCAGCAGTAGTAAATACTCTCTGTGTTAGCAGTAGTAAAACTCATGCATACCAAGTTAACAACTTTGAGTCAGAAAAGCGAGAAGTGTCTCTTAAGAGAGACCAAAACTTAGAATTATGGCACATATCATATTGCATCAGCACCATGGTAGTAACAAGTAATAGTAGATACAAGAAGCAACACTATATAGGTATCAAAACACACCAATGCACCACTTGATCTAGACAACAAGACTAGTTACTATATGTTGAAGTGTCGATCTGCTCAGGCAGCTCCTTAATGTCAACCTCAAACCTTTCTTGCACCTTCAAATAAAATGTGTATGAAATTTCAGTTAGGCTGCACTACACTCATCATACCAAATAAGTAAAATTTGGTATGCATCACCCAGGGTGCAGAATAAGTTATTCTTCACCCGAGGTAATCTTACGATCGTTTCATAATTAAATTACGTTTCGAATTCAAATATTTACATTCCTATTGATTCACTACGTAAAATTTGACATAAGAAAATAAAAATATAGGTCATAAGACAAGAAAATTTGCAGTTTATGTATATTTTAGACTATGTTTTTACGTTTGTAATTTTACATAACATAAAATATTTTTTACGGCGATTATATATTTTCTTACGGTCCCTTTTTGCGTCGGAAATAAGACAAAACTTACGAAACATAAAATTACGGTGCATTGATGGTAAAATAGAGGGGAGTGAAGAATAACTATTCCTCACCCGAGGTGATGAACAGCGCGACCCACTCTATTTTACCATCAATGCACCGTAATTTTACATTCCGTAAGTTTTGTCTTATTTCCGACGCAAAAATAGACCGTAAAAAATATATAATCGCCGTAATAAATATTTGATGTCATGTAAAATTACAAACATAAAAACATAGTATAAAATACACATAAACTGCAAATTTTCTTGTCTTATGACCTATATTTTTATTTTCTTATGTCAAATTTTACGTAGTGAATCAATAGGAATGTATCTATTTGAATTCCAAACGTAATTTAATTATGAAATAATCGTAAGATTACCTCGGATGAAGAATAACTTATTCTGCACCCTGGGTGATGAATAGTAACACTATATATATATATATATATATATATATATATATATATATATATATATATAATGCACCCTATTTTTACGTTTCGTAAATTTTTTCTTATTTCATACATAAAAAGAGAACGTAAGAAAATATGTACTGAAAGTAAACAATATTTTATGTTACATAAAATTAGGAATGTAAAAAAAGTGTAAAACATACATAAAATATGATTTTTCTGGTCTTATAACCTATATTTTTATTTTTTATACCAAATTTTGCATATTGAATCAATATGCATGTAACTTTTTATATTCTAAACGTAATTTATTTAGAAAACGATAGTAAGATTACCTCGGGTGAAGGATAACTTATTCTGCACCCTACATGATGAATAGTAACAATATATATATTATACAAACCCGTTGGAGGACGTCAGAGTCAGAGGCAGAAGCAACAAATGTTATTGCAAGCCCTTTGGTTCCAAAACGCTCAGCCCTTCCAACCTGTGGAGGTGGACCATGTTATGTTAGCCAGAGATAAGAACACCCAGTCACAATCAGTAGGGCAAAGTTAAAATTACCCTGTGCAAGTATGTATCAGCAGAATCAAGCATGTCATAGTTTATGACAGTATTGACACGCTCAATATCAATCCCTCTGCCAACCAAATGCGTAGCCACAAGGATCCTCTTGTGCCCTTCCTTGAAGTTCTTATACTGGGTTAGCCTATCCAAGAACCAATATTAGATAAAACTCAGGAACAAATACTAAAACTGAAAAATAAAGAAAAACGCAAATGCTCCCAACGATTACAAGTCATGATAGCTGCAGGGTTCCATCTCAAAGGCTAGTCTGTAATTAATCAACTAGCTAGTACTCAAAGCCGTGTTGTAGACTGATTGACTAGTCTTTATAATTAGTTGCCTATACTAATGCAACAACAAAGCCTTATAGTCCCAAACAAGTCGGGGTAGACTAGAGTTGAAACACATAACATCTAAAAACCTAGTCATGGTTTTGGCACATGGATGGCACATGGGCACAGCTTAGTTAACTGCAGACGGGCAGACGGATAGATAGATAATTACCTTCTCGAGGCAGGGGCGGGCATCCTTGATGTCAAGGAAGATGAGCGTGAGGGCAGCGGTAATGGCACTCCAGTACATGTTGAGGCCGGGCAGCAGCGCCACGAGCATGCACAAGGTGATGGCTTACATGCCGAAGGTGATTTTCTCCCTGGATTCAGTGCATGGAACAGCTCCCTTCCGTTCCCAACAGCAGTAAGGTACTGGTGCTGCTGCCGTGCAAAGAAAAATCTTGTAATCATGATAGAAGGCTGGGATGGCAGGAAGTGAAAATCATGTCTTACAACATGAGCAGAGCACTAGTTACAAGCATGATAGAAGGCTGGGTGAAGAATATACGAAACTGAACCAATGAATTCGATTCAAAAGGTGTATCTTGTGTAAATGATGCTAGCAATCTCAGTTTCATGCATATATATATATATATATATATATATATATATATATATATATATATATAGCAGAAATTTTATTAGATAATCCCGTTGTTGCTGCCATGCATCATGAGCAGGTTGGGTGAGGGGCTGAATGCTAGTACAAAACAATGAAAGACAACTAAAGCTGGATAGAAGAATGCATTCATCTTGCAAGTCAACAGTTATCATAGAGAATAGGATACCATAATATGAATGATGGCACTCAGATTCTAATCTCACATATACAAAATTTACCGCAGTAGTAATAGTACATCTTCACTTGAACATATCTAAGAAGTCCAGTTGGTTCTCATAAGCAAGTGTTTCTCAGGTTAGCCTTAACATGGCAGCCTAACTTATATTACCTAATTGTGAGCAAAGAGTACATATCAGTAAAAGGTTAGGCAAGACTGTAAAGAAAGACAGAGGTACCAGAGTGAGAAAACACTGGTGATACAAGTAGCATAAGCATAATACAACAACATATAATTGACATATGTAGTTCAGTTGGACATATCAAAGAAGTCCAGTCAGATCATAAGCAAGTATCCTTCGCAGGTTAACCTCAATACAATGCCCCAACTTTGTTAATTATCAGCAAACAACACATGTCAGGCATCTACCTTTGTTCTACTGAACCAATTGGACAACAGCCATCTATTTTGTAACGACTACAGTTAACTTGGGAGAAATCCAACAAACCAATTGGTAAACAAAATTGCACTGAATTTTTGGGGCATCAAGCAAGCAACTTAATTGGCAAACAATGAAATTTAGTTTTGGAGCAGCAGAAATCAGGGACTAAGCCTAGGAAATCGAAACAGGGAGATGTAGAGGGAGGCCTTGAAATAGAGTTGTTGCTTCCACGTGGCTGGGCATATTCCACGGAACAACATCACTCAGGTACTTCCACTTCTCACCATCGGCCTTGCCAATCTGCGATTCGACCAACCCAAACCAGATCAGGACACAGAATCCACAAGGAAACTCAGCATTACACAGTATAAATAAATGAAGTTTGTCGTGGTTGAAAGGAACATGTGTATATTTCTTGTCATGGCACCGTAAAAGTTGCAGATTAGCTAGGCAGCAAGGTTGGTCAAGTAAAAGCAACCAGAACCACATGACCTACACAGCACCGAAATTAAGTCTGAATCATCTACCCGTAGATAGCAGACAACCAAGGCAACAGTAGCTAGTAGCACTCTAGTAGTACTGAAGCAATTGAATTGAATCTCCAAGACATGTGGATCTGCCTGCCAGACAGCAGGAATTCACATCTTATAGAACATTTCATCCTCACCTCATATTAATCGAAGACACTTATGAGGGTAGGACACAGTGCCAACTTTTCAGTGCGAAATCTCATAAGAATAACCTACATGCCAGTTTTTACTACTACAAGGGCTCTATTATAACAACTATTTTGTTGCTATTAATTATTATCATAGGAAAGTGAAAAGGTCTTTCAGGAAAGAAGAATGGCGTAAGCCTGCAGGAATGTAGGTTATTTTTAGAGTAGCATTTCTTATGAGATACCTAAACCTGCAGGAATGTTGACCAAGCCTGAGTCCTCATGTCATACCACCTTACTAATTCAACACACATAAGTAAATCCAGATATAAGCAACATCTTACAGGTAAATGCTTGCAAAGATACATAAGGTTTATGCCTTTCTTGTGTAGATTTGCATAGACGGATGGTAACTGAATTTCATGCGCAAATGAAAGTTTGTAACTGAAGATATAACTTCCTGGGTGCTACAAATGTTGCTAATTAATCACACATGTGCGAGAATCAACGATCCTCAATAGGGGAATTTTAACATACTCGTATCGTATTCAGACCCCAAAAAAATGTGTTGCAACTTCCTACCGATCCACAAGGGAGCACACCAGAATGAGATGTTCGTCAAAGGTGAACAGAAAAGAACAGTTACTTACGGAGTCATGAGAAATGCCACTCTAAAAATACCCGAGAACAATAAGAAGCCGAGGAGGTGCGTCTAGATGTTGATGGTCTCGTTGTGCCAGGAGAAGACGCTGAAGAAGGCTTGCAGCAGTAGTGCCCTTGGCGTTGACCTTGAACCCCAGCACCAGATCCTTCTCCCCAACCTGCACAGAAATAAAACCGTTCATCAGAGAAGAGCAGCACGCGACTTTCTCGACGAATTGTGATGTCTACTACACAACCTTCTTCTTGTAAACGTTGTTGGGACTCCAAGTGCAGAGATTTGTAGGACAGTAGCAAATTTCCCTCAAGTGGACGACCTAAGGTTTATCAATCCGTAGGAGGCGTAGGATGAAGATGTTCTCTCTCAAGCAACCCTGCAACCAAATAACAAAGAATCTCTTGTGTCCCCAACACACCCAATACAATGGTAAATTGTATAGGTGCACTAGTTCGGCGAAGCGATGGTGATACAAGTGGTATATGGATGATAGATAAAGGTATTTGTAATCTGAAAATATAAAAACAGCAAGGTAACTAATGATAAAAGTGAGCACAAACGGTATTGCAATTCAAGGAAACAAGGCCTAGGGTTCATACTTTCACTAGTGCAAGTCCTCTCAACAATAATAACATAATTGGATCACATAACTATCCCTCAACATGCAACAAAGAGTCACTCCAAGGTCACTAATAGCGGAGAACGAACAATGAGATTATGGTAGGGTACGAAACCACCTCAAAGTTATTCTTTCCAATCAATCCGTTGGGCTATTCCTATAGGTGTCACAAACAGCCCTAGAGTTCATACTAGAATAACACCTTAAGGCACGAATCAACCAAAATCGTAATGTCACCTAGATACTGCAATGTCACCTCAAATATCCGTGGGTATGATTATACGATATGCATCACACAATCTCAGATTCATCTATTCAACCAACACATAGAACCTCAAAGAGTGCCCCAAAGTTTCTACCGGAGAATCACGACAAAAACGTGTGCCAACCCCTATGCATAGGTTTATGGCGGAACCCGCAAGTTGACCACCAAAACATACATCAAGTGAATCATGTGGTATTCCATTGTCACCACAGATACGCACGGCAAGACATACATCAAGAGTTCTCAAATCTTTAAAGACTCAATCCGATAAGATAAATTCAAAGGGAAAACTCAATCCATTACAAGAGAGTAGAGGAGGAGAAGAAACATCATAGGATCCAACTATAATAGCAAAGCTCGCGATACATCAAGATCACACCACCTGAAGAACACGAGAGAGAGAGAGAGAGAGAGAGAGAGAGATCAAACACATAGCTACTGGTACATACCCTCAGCCCCGAGGGAGAACTACTCCCTCCTTGTCATGAAGAGCACCGGGATGATGAAGATGCCCACCGGAGAGGGATTGCCCCTCCTGCAGGGTGCCGCAACGGGTCTAGATTGGTTTTCGGTGGCTACGGAGGCTTCTGGCGGCGGAACTCCCAATCTATTGTGCTCCCCGATCGTTTTAGGGTAAGTGGGTATATATGGGTGAAAGAGATACGTCAGGGGAGCCACGAGGGGCCCACGAGGATGGAGGGCGCTCCCTAGCGGGGTGGGCACGCCCCCTGCCTCGTGGCTCCCTCGTTCCTTTCCTGACGTGCACTCCAAGTTTTTTCGGTAGCTTTCCTTCCAAAAATAACTTCTCCAGTTGGTTTCATTCCGTTTTGACTCCGTTTGATATTCCTTTTCTTAGAAACACTGAAATAGGCAAAAAACAACAATTCTAGGCTGGGCCTCCGGTTAATAGGTTAGTCCCAAAAATAATATAAAAGTGGATAATAAAGCCCAATATTGACCAAAACAGTAGATAATATAGCATGGAGCAATCAAAAATATTAGATACATTGGAGGCGTATCAAGCATCCCCAAGCTTAATTCCTGCTCGTCCTCGAGTACGTAAATGATAAAAGAAGAATTTTGATGCGGAGTGCTACTTGGCAGAATTTAAATGTAATTCTTCTTAATTGTGGCATGAATATTCAGATCTATAAGATTCAAGACAAAAGTTCATATTGACATAAAAAAATAATACTTCAAACATACTAACTAAGCAATTATGTCCTCTCAAAATAACATGGCCAAAGAAAGTTCATCCCTACAAAATCATATAGTTCAGTAATGCTCCATTTTCATCACACAAGAATGCTCTCATCATGCACAACCCCGATGACAAGCCAAGCAACTGTTTCATACTTCAGTAATCTCAAACCTATAAACTTTCACGCAATATATGAGCGCGAGCCATGGATATAGCACTATGGGTGGAATAGAATATGATGATGGGGGTTATGTGAAGAAGACAAAAAAAGGAGAAGGAGGGAGAGTTGGGGAGGCGTTTGGGCAACTTGGAGGGGAAGAGTCCAGCAGTAACCATTGAGGTGCAGAAGCCGTGGACGAGGTGCAGAGCCCGGACGAGAGGTCGTGACTAAGGGGGAATTCGGCGAGGTGCAGAGCCCGGACGAGAGGTCGTGACAAAATGGTTGGGTGTCAAAAGCTTTTATCCATCTCTGATGAAAAAGACAAATTCCCGTCGATTAAGTAGGAAGCGGGTCAAATTTGAACTGCATCTGCCTTATAGTTTGCTCTTTATTTTTTCCAAAAATCATTTCTAGGTACATAAGTATCTATTTAAGTATAAATACATGGTTTGGTGGTGATACGTTGAGGTTTGGACGGTGGCCCAGGGCCCCAACTCCAAAGCACGTAGACTCGCATGCCCGCCATGTGGTCACCGCGTGACCGTGGTGTTGCCATGCGTTTTGGGAAGCCTGGGCATGTCTAGTAGGTTTGGCACTTCACGGGTAGATGCTTGGAAGAAAATAACAACAGAAGAATCTCACGAGGAGGCCGAACAATGCTCAAACATGAATTAGCACCCAAGTGTTTGATTAGTGGTACGGGAAATGCACATGGCCAATGGGCCTGAGTTTTGGCCGAGGATGACCATCTGCTCAGGACACTATCTTGGAAAATCTGCAGCTCAAATGGAGGAGCCTAGGTGTCACTTGCTTTGCAACATACCACACTGGATAGAAATATGAATGTTGAAGCCACACTCACATGTATTGTTAGATGGGGCTCAAATTTTGTGGAGAGCAATGATTTGGGAATATAGAAGATGTGGCAAAAATTCAGCTCATTAAGATATGCCTAGCTAGTACTTCCTTCACAACAGTTCGAGTTGAACAAAAACTTTGGAAATTTGCCGAGGAAGATTTACCAGGCAAATGGAGTTGAATATTGTCATGAGGCAATGATTTGGATAATAAAGAGTGCCCAATTTTTTGGGAATTTTGGGAATGACAGAAATATAGGTTGCTTCACAACCTAGGGCAAAAATTGACACATGGACATGACACATAGCCAAAACTGATGAGGTCGTGCCTAGTCATAGAAATCAACCACAACTTACAAGGTTATTACCATCTATATTGGTCGTGATCAGCTAGAAATAAGGCAGCGGATCAGTGATGTCTGCTTTATGACCATTTCATTTAAGGAAATTACGACCTTTATGGCCAAAATGGTCGATATAGTTGAGGGTTTGAAGCCCCCCGAGCAGCTTTTGACCAATTGGTCTCAAATGGTCGTAGATCTATGACCAATTCTTCCAGGGTCACTGATAGAAGGTCACTAGTTGACATATTTCTTGTAGTGCAGAGCTCCGGAACAGGCCCCAAGATGGGATCTCGTGGATACAGAAAGTTGTGGCGGTGGAATTAGGGTTTTGGCTCCATATCTGATCGTTTGGGGGTACGTAGGTATATATAGGAGGAAGGAGTACGTCGGTGGAGCAACAGGGGGCCCACGAGGGTGGAGGGCGCGCCTTGGGGGGGGGGGGGGTAAGGCGCGCCGCCTACCTCGTGGCCTCCTCCCTTGTTTCCTGACGTAGGGTCCAAGTCCTCTGGATCATGTTCGGTGAGAAAATCACGTTCCCGATGGTTTCATTCCGTTTGGACTCCGTTTGATATTCCTTTTCTTCGAAACCCTAATATAGGCAAAAAAACAGCAATTCTGGGCTGGGCCTCCGGTTAATAGGTTAGTCCCAAAAATAATATAAAAGTGGATAATAAAGCCCACTAATGTCCAAAACAGTAGATAATATAGCATGGAGCAATCAAAAATTATAGATACATTGGAGACGTATCAAGCATCCCCAAGCTTAATTCCTGCACGTCCTCGAGTAGGTAAATGATAAAAACAGAATTTTTGATGCGGAGTGCTACTTGGCATAATTTTGATGTAATTCTTCTTAATTGTGGTATGAATATTCAGATCCGAAAGATTCAAGACAAGAGTTCATATTGACATAAAAATAATAATACTTCAAGCATACTAACAAAGCAATTATGTCTTCTCAAAATAACATGGCCAAAGAAAGTTCGTCCCTACAGAATCATATAGTTTATTCATGCTCCATTTTCGTCACACAAGAATGCTCTCATCGTGCACAACCCCGATGACAAGCCAAGCAATTGTTTCATACCTTAGCAATCTCAAACCTATAAACTTTCATGCAATATATGAGCGCGAGCCATGGACATATAGCACTATGGGTGGAATAGAATAAGATGATGGGGGTTGTGTGGAGAAGAAAAAAAGGAGAAAGTCTCACATCAATGAGGCTAATCAATGGGCTATGGAGATGCCCGTCGATTGATGTTAATGCAAGGAGTAGGGATTGCCATGCAACGGATGCACTAGAGCTATAAATGTATGAGAGCTCAACAAAAGAAACTAAGTGGGTGTGCATCCAACCTGCTTGCTCACGAAGACCTAGGGCACTTGAGGAGGCCCATTGTTGGAATATACAAGCCAAGTTCTATAATGAAAATTCCCACCAGTATATGAAAGTGACAAAACAAATGACTCTCTATCATGAAGATTATGGTGCTACTTTGAAGCACAAGTGTGGCAAAGGATAGTAACATTGTCCCTTCTCTCTTTTTCTCTCATATTTTTTGGGGACCTTCTTTTATATGGCCTTTCTCTTCTTTTTTTTCTTAACTTGGGACAAATGCTCTAGAAAATGATGATCATCACACTTCTATTTATTTACAACTCAATGATTACAACTCGATGCTAGAACAAAAGATGACTCTATATGAATGCCTCCGGTGGTGTACCGGGACATGCAATGATCCAAGAGTGACATGTATGAAAGAATTATGAACGGTGGCTTTGCCACAAATACTATGTCAACTACATGATCATGCTAAGCAATGTGACAATGCTAAATGTGTCATGATAAACGGAATGGTGGAAAGTTGCATGGCAATATATCTCGGAATGGCTATGGAAATGCCATAATAGATAGGTATGGTGGTTGTTTTGAGAAAGATATAAGGAGGTTTATGTGTGAAAGAGCGTATCATATCACGGGGTTTGGATGCACCGGCGAAGTTTGCACCAACTCTCAATGTGAGAAAGGGCAATGCACGGTACCGAAGAGGCTAGCAATGATGGAAGGGTGAGAGTGCGTATAATCCATGGACTCAACATTAGTAATAAAGAACTCACATACTTATTGCAAAAATCTACAAGTCATCAAAAACCTCGGCACTACGCGCATGCTCCTAGGGGGATAGATTGGTAGGAAAAAACCATCGCTCGTCCCCGACCGCGACTCATAAGGAAGACAATCAAAAAACACCCCATGTTTCAAATTTGTTACATAACGTTTACCATACGTGCATGCTATGGGACTTGCAAACTTCAACACAAGCACTTCTCAAATTCACAACTACTCAACTAGCACGACTTTGATATTATTACCTCCATATCTCAAAACAATCATCAAGCATCAAACTTCTCTTAGTATTCAAAACACTTAGGAAATTTTTTACTAATCTTGAATACCTAGCATATGAGGATTATTTAAGAAAATTACCATGCAATTTAAGAATCTAAAAATAATCTAAGTGAAGCACGAGAGATTAATAGTTTCTATAAAAAAATCCACCACCGTGCTCTAAAAGATATAAGTGAAGTACTAGAGCAAAACTATATAACTCAAAAGATATAAGCGAAGCACATAGAGTATTCTAACAAATTCCAAATCATGTATGGCTCTCTCAAAAGGTGTGTAGAGCAAGGATGATTGTGGTAAACTAACAAATAAATACTCAAATAATACTATATGCTCCAAGCAAAACACATATCATGTGGTGAATAAAAATATAGCTCCAACTAAAGTTACCGATAGAAGTAGACGAAAAGAGGGGATGCCTTCCGGGGCATCCCCAAGCGTTGGCTTTTATGTGTCCTTAGATTATCTTAGGGGTGCCATGGGCATCCCCAAGCTTAGGCTCTTGCCACTCCGTATTCCATAATCCATCAAATCTTTACCCAAAACTTGAAAACTTCACAACACAAAACTCAAAGTAGAAAATCTCGTGAGCTCCGTTAGCGAAAAAAAACAAAAGACCACTTCAAGGTACTGTAATGAACTCATTCTTTATTTATATTGGTGTTAAAACTAATGTATTCCAAGTTCACTATGGTTTATAAACTATTTTACTAGCCATAGATTCATCAAAATAAGCAAACAACACACGAAAAACAGAATCTGTCAAAAACAGAACAGTCTGTAGTAATCTGTAGCTAGCGCAAGATCTGGAACCCCAAAATTCTAAAATAAATTGATGGACGTGGGGAATTTATCTATTAATCATTTGAAAAAATAATTAACTAAATATAACTTTCAAAATAAAAATGGCAGCAGTTCTCGTGAGTGCTAAAGTTTATGTTTTTTACAGCAAGATTAACAAGACTTTCCTCAAGTCTTTCCAACGGTTCTACTTGGCACAAACACTAACTAAACACAAAAACACAACCTAAACAGAGGCTAGATAAATTATTTATTACTAAACAGGAGCAAAAAGCAAGGAATAAAAATAAAATTGTGTTGCCTCCCAACAAGCGCTATCGTTACCGCCCCTAGCTAGGCATAAAAAGCAAGGATAGATCTAGGTATTGCCATCTTTGGTTGGCAATCCATAAGTGGCTCTCATAATATATAAATAAGGTAATTTAACTTTATTTCTAGGAAAGTGTTCCATGTCTTTCCTTAACGGTAATTGGAATCTAATATTTCCTTCCTTCATATCAATAATTGCACCAATCGTTCTAAGGAAAGGTCTACCAAGAATAATAGGACATGAAGGATTGCAATCTATGTCAAGAACAATAAAATCTATGGGTACATAATTCCTATTTGCAACAATAAGAACATCATTAATTCTACCCATAGGTTTCTTAATAGTGGAATCCGCAAGGTGCAAGTTTAGAGAGCAATCATCAAAATCACGGAAACCTAACAAATCGCACAAAGTCTTTGGAATCGTGGAAAGACTAACACCCAAATCACACAAAGCATAACACTCATGATCTTTAATTTTAATTTTAATAGTTGGTTCCCACTCATCATAAAGTTTTCTAGGGATAGAAACTTCTAATTGAAGTTTTTCTTCATAAGATTGCATCAAGGCATCAACGATATGTTTAGTGAACGCTTTATTTTGACTATAAGCGTGAGGAGAATTTAGCATAGATTGCAACAAGGAAATACAATCAATCAAAGAGCAATTTTCATAATTAAATTCTTTGAAATCCAAAATAAGTGGGTTTTAATTTCTTCAATCCCACTTTCATCAATTTTAGCATCAAGATCTAAAAACTCCGAATTCTAGGAGCGCCTTCTAGGTAAAGGTGGATCATATTCAGTCCCATAATTATTAAGATTCATATTGCAAAACAAAGATTTAATAGGGGACACATCAATAACTTTTAGATCTTCATCTTTATTCTCATAGGAACTAGAAGAACACGCTCTTATAAAGGCATTTTCTTAGCACGCATCCTAGCGGTTCGTTCTTTGCACTCATCAATGGAAATTATCATGGCTTTGAGAGACTCATTGATATCATGCTTAGGTGGGATAGAACTAAGTTTCAAAGAATCAACATCAAGGGAAATTCTATCAACGTTCCTAGCCAACTCATCAATCTTAAGCAATTTTTCTTCAATCAAAGCATTAAAATTCTTTTGAGAAGTAATAAATTCTTTAATATTAGATTCAAAATAAGAGGGAATCTTATTATAATTTCCATAAGAATTGTTGTAGGAATTACCATAATTATTAGAGGGGTTACTTGGATAAGGCCTAGGATTAAAATTTCCTCTATACGCGTTATTACCAAAATTGTTCCTACCAACAAAATTCACATCCATAGATTCATTATTATTCTCAATCAAAGTAGAAAAGGGCATATCATTAGGATCAAAAGAAACACTTTTTCTAGCAAATAATTTCAGAAGTTCATCCATCTTTCCACTCAAAACATTAATTTCTTCTATCGCATGCACCTTTTTATTAGTAGATCTTTCAGTATGCCATTGAGAATAATTAACCATAACATTATCTAGGAGTTTAGTAGCTTCTCCTAAAGTGATTTCCATAAAAGTGCCTCCCGCGGCCGAATCTAAAAGATTTCTGGAAGCAAAATTCAATCCGACATAAAATTTTTGTATAATCATCCACAAATTCAAACCATGAGTAGGGCAATTACGTATCATTAATTTCTTACTCTCCCAAGCTAGTGCAACATGTTCATGATCAATTTTCTTAAAATTCATAATATCGTTTCTAAGGGGGATGACCTTAGCGGGAGGAAAATACTTAGAGATAAAAGCATCCTTGCACTTATTCCATGAATCAATACTATTTTCAGGCAAAGACGAAAACCACGCTTTAGCACGATCTCTAAGCGAAAAAGGAAATAGCTTCAATTTAACAATATCATTATCCACATCTTTCTTCTCTTGCATATCACACAAATCAATGAAGCTATTTAGATGGGTAGCGGCATCTTCACTAGGAAGGCCGGAAAACGGATCTTTCATGACAAGATTCAGCAAAGCAGTATTAATTTTACAAGATTCAGCATCGGTAAGAGGAGCAATCGGAGAGCTAATAAAATCATTGTTGTTGTCATTGGTAAAGTCACACAATTTAGTGTTATCTTGAGCCATCGTGACAAGCAAGCAATCCAACACAGAAGCAAACAAAAAGCAAGCGAGCAAAAAGAGGCAAATAGAGGAAGAGAGGGAGGATAGAGAGAGAGGGCGAATAAAACGGCAAGGGTGAAGTGGGGGAGAGGAAAACGAGAGGCAAATGGCAAATAATGTAATGCGGGAGATAAGGATTGTGATGGGTATTTAGTATATTGACTTTTGCGTAGACTCCCCGGCAATGGCGCCAGAAATCCTTCTTGCCACCTCTTGAGCACTGCGTGGGTTTTCCCCGAAGAGGAAGGGATGATGCAGCAAAGTAGCATAAGTATTTCCCTCAGTTTTTGAGAACGAAGGTATCAATCCAGTAGGAGGCTACCCGTGAGTCCCTCGTACCTGCACAAAACAAATAAATCCTCACAACCAACGCGATAAGGGGTTGTCAATCCTTACATGGCCACTTACGAGAGTGAGATCTAATAGATATGATAAGATAATATTTTTATTATTTTTATGATAAAGATGCAAAGTAAAATAAAAGCAAAGGAAATAACTAAGTCTTGGAAGATTAATATGATGAAGATAGACCCGGGGGCCATTGGTTTCACTAGTGGCTTCTCTCAAGAGCATAGGTATTCTACGGTGGGTGAACAAATTGGTGTTGAGCAATTGACAGAATTGAGCATAGTTATGAGAATATCTAGGTATGATCATGTATGCAGGCATCACGTCCGAGACAAGTAGACCGACTCCTGCCTGCATCTACTACTATTACTCCACTCATCTACTACTATTACTCCACTCATGAAAATAGAGTAACACCTTAAGCAGGATGACATGATGTAGAGGGATAAACTCATGCAATATGATGAAAACCCCATCTTGTTATCCTCGATGGCAACAATACAATATGTGCCTTGCTGCCCCTACTGTCACTGGGAAAGGACACCGCAAGATTGAACCCAAAGTTAAGCACTTCTCCCATTACAAGAAAGATCAATCTAGTAGGCCAAACCAAACTGATAATTCGAAGAGACTTGCAAAGGTAACCAATCATACATAAAAGAATTCAGAGAAGATTCAAATATTTGTTCATAGATAGACTTGATCATAAACCCACAATTCATCGGTCTCAACAAACACACCGCAAAAAGAAGATTACATTGAATAGTTCTCCACAAGAGAGGGGGAGCACGTTGTATTGAGATCCAAAAAGAGAGAAGAAGCCATCTAGCTACTATCTATGCACCCGTAGGTCTGAGATGAACTACTCACACTTCATCGGAGGGGCAATGGTGTTGATGTAGAAGCCCTCCATTACCGATGCCCCCTCCGGCGGAGCTCCGGAACAGGCCCCAAGATGGGATCTCGTGGATACAGAAAGTTACGGCAGTGGAATTAGGGTTTTGTCTACATATCTGATCGTTTGGGGGTACGTAGGTATATATAGGAGGAAGGAGTACATTGGTGTAGCAACAGGGGGGCCACAAGGGTGGAGGGCGCGCCTGGGGGGGGGGCTAGGCGCGCCCCCTACCTCGTGGCCTCCTCTTTTGTGTCTTGACGTAGGCTCCAAGTCTCCTGGGTCTTGTTCGTTGAGAAAATCACGTTCCCGAAGGATTCATTCCGTTTGGACTCTGTTTGATATTCCTTTTCTTCGAAACCCTAAAACAGGCAAAAAACAGCAATTCTGGGCTGGGCCTCGGGTTAATAGGTTAGTCCCAAAAATAATATAAAAGTGGATAATAAAGCCCAATAATGTGCAAAACAGTATATAATATAGCATGGAGCAATCAAAAATTATAGATACGTTGGAGGCGTATCAAGGCCCGTGCGCACCCCCACCCCCGTCCTCCCTCGGCTATTGACTCTTGGCACTTCTATGCCAGGCGTGGCCCACAATTCATGAAGGGATGGGGTGCCAACCTGGGGCGTGACCTCCGCGAACGTAAGAGGGCCTTGTTGGCCGCCATCCAGGCTTTAGACATGCGTGCTGACTCAATCGCCCTCTCTCCAGACGTGTGACTCTCTCGCTATGACTTAGAAGACCAGCTCTCCGTCATCTACACTAATGAGGAGGCTTATTGGCGCATCCGTGGGGCCCAGAAATGGGTCTTGAAGGGCCACGCGAACACGGCCTACTTTCAGGCCATCGCGAACGGCCGGCGTAGACGCAACACCATCCCCCTTCTCTGGGATGTTGCCTCCCTCTTGCAGGACCCCCGTGACATTCATGGCCATGTCGACGGTTTCTATAGGTCCTTGTTCTCTGTCGCTCCTAGGAACGGCCTCTCGCTGGCGCCTGATTGCTGGACCGACACCCAGCTGGTCTCTTATGCGGAGAACGCGGCCCTCACGGCCCCCTTCTCCGAGGGTGAGGTCTGGGCTGCCATTCGAGGCATGAATCCCACCTCCGCTCCGGGTCCCAACGGCCTTCCGGTGAAATTCTTCCAGTCCTTCTGAATGTGATTAAACCTGAGGTCATGGCCATCTTCGACGAGTTCTATGTTGCGTCCATCGACCTTGGGCGTCTCAACTATGAGATCATCTCGCTCATCCCGAAGGTTTCGGGCGCCTCCGACATTCGCCAGTTTCGTCCAATCATGGTCATCAACGTGATTTTCCGAATTCTGGCTAAAGGGTACGCCAATAGCGTGACCCTCCTCGCTGACCACGTTACCCACCCCAACCAGTCCGCCTTCATTCAGGGGCGGTATATCCTGAATGGGGTGCTTGTTTTTCATGAAGTCCTCCATGAGGTTCGATCTAAACACCTCAAAGCGGTTTTCTTGAAGATTGATTTCCATAAGGCCTATGAAACTATTAGTTGGCCCTTCCTTCGGGAAGTTGTGCTCCGGAAGGGCTTTGACGACCGTTGGATCACAAGAGTTATGCTGATGGTCTCTTGCGGTCGCACTGCCGTGAACATCAATGGGGAGATCAGCCCTTACTTCCCCACCCTCTGTGGGGTTAGACAAGGCGATCCCTTCTTCCC
Source organism: Triticum monococcum (assembly GCA_034509565.1). NCBI lineage: Eukaryota > Viridiplantae > Streptophyta > Magnoliopsida > Poales > Poaceae > Triticum > Triticum monococcum. The sequence continues at coordinate 20,883,439 of CM067842.1, read as the reverse complement.
TTTCCTGTTCAATATGGTGGTGGACACGCTTGCAGCCATCCTGGATAAGGCTAAGGCTGCTGGCCATACTCCCCACCTAGCTGGTGGCTCCGGGATTTCCGTCCTCCAATACGCCGACGACACCATCATCATGGTCGAAGGCTTAGAGTCGGACATCTCCAATCTTAAGTTCCTTCTCCTCTGCTTCCAACAAATGTCTGGCCTTAAGATATACTTCGACAAGAGTGATGTGATGGTGATGGGCTACTCTTCGGCCGAGTCCCTTGCCATTGCCAACTGGCTCAACTGCCGCCTCGGCCCTCCTTCCCCATGACCTACATGGGAACGCCCATTAGCGACTCTCGGCTCACCGTCACAGACCTCCGCCCGACCGTGACCAAGCTTCAAACGCGCATCGAACCTTGGCAGGGTAGATGGTTGTCAAAGGCAGCTTGGACTATTCTCATTAATTCATCCCTCTCCAGCCTCCTCTTGCTCCTCATGAGCTTCTACAACCTTCACGACACTCTGCACCACGAGATCGCCAAAGTCCAATCTCGTTTTTATTGGGCAGGCGACAACAATAAGCAGAAATACCATATGGTCAGCTGGCCTGACACTTGCAAGCCAAAGGAACAAGGCGGCCTTGGTATCATGTGCTCCAAGCGCATGAATATTGCCCTCCTATCCCGCTGGCACTGGCGCATCTCGCAAGGCCATGGTGACCTCTCGCTCGACATCATCCGGAACAAGTACCTGCGTGGACAGCCCCTTGCCTTTTGTCAGAGATCTGGCGGCTCACAGTTCTGGCAGTCGGTAGTCCAGCTTCTCCCTATCCTTCGCATCGGGACTTCCATCTTGGTTGGGTCTGGGACGGCGACTTTGTTCTGGTTTGACCGGTGGGCCGGAGACACCCCCTTCGCCGCGCGCTTCCCCGACCTCTTTTCCATCGCCATAGACCCCCTGATCTCAGTTGAGAGGGCCCTTATTGACTTAGGGCGCCTTGCTTTCCGGAGGCCATTTGGCCCCTCGGAGTCCACTGCTTGGCGTGAGTTACTAGATTGCGTTGCTTTCCACGAGCCCATGGTGGACGGTGGCCCGGACCAGGTGAGATGGCGGCTCGAGCCATCGGGCCAATTCTCCACCAAATCTCTCTACCAAGCCATCGCCCCCTCCTCCGCCCCTTCCCCCCTTTTGAAGGTGTGGTCCATTCGTCTAACTCTGAAAATCCGGATCTTCATGTGGCAGTGGATTCGCGGTCGGATCCCGTCTGGCGTTGAGGTTCGCAAGCGCAATGGTCCGGGCACTGGACTTTGCCCGCTTTGCGATACCCCCGATGACTCGAATCACATCTTCTTTTCCTGCGTTTCCGCACAATTCTTGTGGAGCTGCTTCCGCGAGGTGGTGGGTGGAAATTGGTGCCACACCAACTTCCCCGATCTATATGCCGAGCTCCAGACCTCCCCCTTGGCTTCTCGCCACATTAGGTGGCTTGAGATTGGGGTCATCGCTTGGACCCTCTGGACGATCCATAATAAGCTTGTGATCCAGCATGCTCCTCTACGATGGGCTTCTGACGCTATCTTCAAACTTTCTGGTTTCTTGCAGCTTTGGCGGCCGCTTAGCCGCCCTCAGGACCGTGACGCCATCTCTGCCTTCATCGCCGACCTCCGCTCGATGGCTGTCCGTCTGTCTCCGCCGCCCCCGCCGCCTACGCCGGAACCCGACTAGGCGCTTGTCTGGCTCCTCGGCGCTTTTCGTTTAGTCTTTTTGGGCTTGTTGAACTGCGCCCTCAGCAGAACCTTCATACTTGTTTGTGAGACTTGGGTGTGTGTATGTGTGTGTGTGTGTTTGAATTAGTCCTTGTATGTGTGCTCTTGGCGGTTTGCTTTATTTATAAAGCGGGGCGAAAGCCTTTTTCGGTGTTGAGTTGTTCCCTCAGCATTAACCTATCGTACCATGTTCGTTTGCTACCTGGTGTGTGTGTGTTGTGCTGGATCCTTGTATGCTCTTGTTTGCTCTGGCGGTTTGCTTTATACATAAAGCATGGTGTAGCCGCTGCGGTGGCCGTCCACGACGCTGATGACTCGACCGTCGAAACGTTGATGCGGCGGCGCGGGGCTGAGAATTGGAGGAGGAGGCGGTCCATCCTCGGAGGAGAGGGAGCGCTAGGGTGCTAGCCAGAGAATGAGGAGAGAGTGAGGGCTTTTCAATTGGAGCGAACCCTCGCGTTCCCCATTTAAGACGAAGGCATCGTTTGCCGACTTTTGGAACTCAGCATAACAAGACTCACAGTCAACTGGTCAATTGCATGTGACCCGGTGGCCCACCTGTCAGTTTTTACCGAGTTTTCGACACACAAAACTTGGCAAAGCCGTGACCCCTGGTATTCTGATTTAAAAAATGAAAAATGAAAAATGTTTACGAGTGCGCTGAGGACAAAACTCGACAAACATGGGACATGTGGAATTCCGATTTAAAAAAAATAAAAAATAAGATGTTTACCGAGTCTCCGTTAACCAAAACTCGGCAAACAAAGGCCGCCGTCACGGCTCCGTCGACTGTTGTACAGCAGGGCCCACTTGTCAGGCTTTGCCGAGTGTATTTCTGCAGAAACTCGGTGAACATGAGATTCAGCCGAGTTTATTAAGTTCGCCTAGTTGTTTTTCATTGGAACCTAGGAAAGACACAGCTCTACCGAGTTGCTTATCACTCCCGAGTCCAATTTTGGATTAAACTCGGCAGACAGAAGTCTGCCGAGTTCCCGATAGAATGAACTCAGTGAAGTGTCGGAAGTTTGGTCAAAACCAGATTCTAGTAGTATTTAGGTATTTTGAATACTAATATACAACTTGCATGCTGAGCTTGCTACACAGGAGCGTATTGTACTTGCATACATGATAGATCATAGAATAGCTGTCCTTCTATTCGATCAGGTGGTGAGAAACATTTCAGGAGAGGTAATATTCAGTAGTGCTTGCTAAGTTAATTTGACATGCATGCGCGTGAATCCCTGTAATTTTGTTTACCTTGGAAACTTTTGCTAGTTTATCTGAGAATAATTGATGACAGACTGGTGAATGTATTTGTGAAAGTGGTTCTGGTTGTGATCCTGCAAAAGCAGAAAGATGTAGTTGTTGGACATGGATGTAGACTAGGACAGCACCAACCACAGTGCCCTTTAATTTTGTCACACTTTGAGTGCGGAGGTTAGCTTGTTGGGAGTTGCTGGGGTAATTGTTTATCCCTAATCATGGAGTAAACAATAGTATATTAAAGCTTTAGTACGTACACGGCAGCTTTGAGTGCTTTTCTGATGGAGCAACTTTGGAGTTGTTGGTTGGTGATAAGACTATCATCCTGCGGGAGAGTTGTTGGCCCAGTCCCGACCTTGACGACGCTGTCGTCGAGTACTTTCCGACAATACGCAGCGACGTACAAGCTACAGCCGATTGCTTCTGGCTACTTCGACGGAGACGTGCACGTACAGCGGTACACAAGCAGGCAAGCACCCTGGTGGATGGATTGTCGTGTCTAGCTAGCTATCGTAGACCAAGTTCGTCGGAAACACAATACGCAGACTCGCCGAGTTGGCCAAGAGGCTCGTGTCGAGCCTTTGCACTTTATTGCTTTGATTTGATCTGGTGTTACAGGGGATACACGCACTGGTATTTATATTATCAATATTCTACCTAGTACATGTACGACTCGGTTACTGCTACAAGTCCGTGCCGGACTATACTTACCTAATCGTGATTATTTTCAACAATCACCCCCCTAAGCACGATGTCTTCACTTTACAGCTTGGACACCGATCCTTCTCCGCATCTCCGTGAACTTCTGTCGCCCCAAAGACTTGGTCAGGATGTCTGCAAGCTGATCGTCGGTGCAAATGTAGTTGACTTCAATCTTGCCTTCTTCCACGCAATCCCGTATGTAATGATACCTTATATCAATGTGCTTACTTCTGTCATGATGCACTGGATTCTTACATAGGGCAATCGTGGACTTGTTGTCAACGTAGAGCACCACTCCTTCCGGTTCCTTGTCAGTGAGGTCACCGAGTAGCCTTTCTAGCCACACACCTTGACCTGCCGCGGTTGCAGCTGCAATATACTCCGCTTCACAGGATGATAATGCGACCACCTTCTGCTTTTGTGATACCCAACTCACTATGCTTCTTCCCAAGAAATATGCCACGCCCGAGGTACTTTTACGGTCGTCAATATCTCCTGCCAAGTCGCTATCACTATAGCCAAGTAGCTCCACCATCTCCTTCTACTTCTCTCTCAAATAGACACAACCGAAGTTAGTTGTCCCTTTGATGTACCTGAGTATTTGTTTCACAGCTGCCCAATGTTCTATCGTGGGTGCTTCCATGAAGCGACTCACTACACCAACGGAATAGGCCAAGTCCGGTCGTGTATTCACAAGATACCTTAGGCTTCCGACCACACTTCTATAATCCGTTGCATCAACCGCGGGTGCTTGGCTCCTCTTGCTAACTTTAAGTCGAGGCTCCATTGGAATATGACTTGGATTGCAGTCCTCCATGCTACAGCTTTCAAGAATCTTCTTTGCATATGCCTCCTGGCGTAGTGTGATTCCCTCCGGCTTTTGATGTACCTCGATCCCGAGATAGTAAGTCAAGAGCCCTAGATCACTCATCTTGAAAAGCTCCTTCATTTGTAGCTTGAATCTAGCAATCTCCTCCTCATCTGCTCCAGTTATCAAGAGATCATCAACATAAATGCCCACTAGAAGACGATCCTTGCCTTTACCTCGCTTATACATAGCATGCTCCAGTGGACGTTTCTCAAAACCAAGAGAAACTAGTGTACGATCAAGCTTGATGTTCCACGCCCGAGGAGCTTGGCATAGCCCGTACAATGCCTTGTGTAGTTTCAACACCTTGTGCTCCTCTCCTTTTTTGATGTAACCCGGTGGTTGCTTCACATATACTTCTTCTTTCAACTCCCCGTTCAAAAAAACGGATTTTACATCCATGTGATGTAGCCTCCAAGATTCTTGAGCCGCAAGAGCTATAACTAGCCTCACCGATTCCATCCTTGTGACTGGAGCGAACACTTCCTCGAAGTCTACACCTTGCTCTTGCACATATCCTTTGGCTACGAGCCTTGCTTTATGCTTCACCAAGTTTCCTTCGGCATCTTTCTTGACTTTGTACACCCACTTGAGCCCTATGATTTTATGGTCGTTGGGTGGAGGATCCACGAGCTCCCATGTTTTGTTGTCTTGGATTGATCCCAACTCCTCGTCCATAGCACGACGCCAACACTCCTCCGTGTTTGCCTCTTCAAATTTTGTCGGTTCCTCGACGCTAAGCAAACACTGTCGACCTCTTCTTTTAATTTTCACCGGATTTTTCTTCAGATATAAATCCACCACTGGTCGAAGACGTACTGGTGTCGGCGGACGTTCCCTTGTCTCCTGTTCAGTCGAAGACGAGGGATTTTCATCGGGAGTTGCCAAACTCCCAATTTTTGGTGAATCCTGTTCCTCCGAACTGGTTGCAGCTTCATCAGATGAATCATCCAAAATATGTGTACCATCTTCAGGTACATGGCCTTCACGTACGTGCCCTTCATGTGCTCGTGGTGCAGCACGTGGGCTGCTTCGCAGCCTATTGGAAACGCCTCCAGCGGACAGGCTCTTAGTGCCTGGGCTGGCTGGTGCTGGGCTTCCGGGGCCACGAGCTGGGGTGGCATGTTCTGGTCCTGACGTAACAACGCCACCAGGACGAGCGCTGCGCGCGCTGCTGCCAAGCGTGCCGTACGTGCCCTCGGGCGCGTCGGCCGCTGGTGCGCCCTCTTTTTCTGCTGCGCCGTCCGCGCCGTTTGTTGCGGCCGACGTCTCCGGTCGATCTGCATGCTCGTAATCATGGTAAACAACGTTGAATATTTCATCAGAAGACGGGTATACCGGCTCAGTGGAGTTTCAATTCCATGATCTTGCTTCTTCAAAGACCACATCGCGTGTCACAACCACCTTATTGGTAGAGGGATTGCACATGCGGTATGCCTTCGTGCCCTTTTCATAGCCAACTAGCACCATTGGAGTACTCCGATCCGCCAATTTGCTAGTATGCCCGGTCACTGTCTTCACATGCGCTACGCACCCGAAAGTGCGAAGATGATCAACCGTGGGCTTGTGTCCGTACCATGCTTCGTACGGCGTCATCCCAACCACACTTTTGGTTGGAGCCCGGTTCAGCAAATAAACGGCTGTATTGACCGCCTCACCCCAAAACTTGCCCGGCATGCCTTTACTCTTCAACATGCTTCGTGCCATCGCCACCACGGTTTGGTTCCTCCGTTCCACAACACCGTTTTGCTGTGGTGAATATGGTGCCGTAAAATACCTCTTGATCCCTTGAGCTTCGCAAAATTCCATGAATGCACGAGACTTGAACTCACCCCCCCGATCGGTACGGAGGGCCTTCAGCTTGGCTTCAGATTCTACTTCAGCCGCCATCTTTATTATCCTGAAGGCTTGCAAAGCTTGGTCCTTCGTCTTCAACAACACGATCCACATGAATCTGCTGAAGTCGTCGACGACGAGCAAGAAGTATCTGTTTCCGGTAGGGGTGGCCGGTGTAATCGGTCCGCACAAGTCTCCATGGACCAACTCAAGAGCTTTACTCGCTCTAAAGTTTCCCTCTCTTGGGAACGGGGCTCGCCTTTGTTTCCCAATGAGACAACCGTCGCACACTTGGTCGACATGATTGATGCACGGTAGACCACGTACCATCCCCTTTTGTCCAAGTTGCCGAAGAGCCTGGAAATTTAGATGACCGTAGCGCGCGTGCCACTTCCATGCCGAGTCGTCCATGCTTGACAAGAGACATACTGGATCCACACGATCCAAGTTGAGGACGTAAAGCCTGTTAGGTGACCTCTGCACCTTCATAATTAGCATCCTCTGACGATCATACCCCCATAGATAGCCATCTTCGAGCACAATCTTGCAACCACGCTCCTCGAGCTGACCAAGACTTATGATGCTGCTCTTTAGCTTGGGAATATAGTACACATCTGTGAGTACCTTGTGACCGCCGCTCTTCAACTCAAACAGGACAGTACCTCGCCCTGCGATGTCAACGGTCCGTCCGTCGCCGAACCGAACCGTGCCTCCCACCGAAACACTGAGCTCAGAAAACTGGTCCTTGTCGCCGGTCATGTGGTTGCTAGCGCCCGTGTCGAGGTACCACACGTGCCTCGACATGTTCATCCTCCTCTTATCGTGAAGATAAACTGCCTCCTCTATGAGCGTGATAACCTCTGTAGCCGGCGCCTTCGGAGCTAGACTATCCTCGTCCATTAGCTCGCATACTTCGACCATGAGCATCATGTCTCCATCATCGCCTCCTTTGGCCAGGAGAGCTTTCTCCTTCGGTGGTTTCTTGCACTCCGACTTGAAGTGCCCCATGATGCCACAGTTGTGACACTTGATCTTGCGCTTGTCGAACTTCTTCTTCTTCTTCGGAGCGCCGTCGCCCGCGTTCTTCTTACTTTGTTCTTTTGGCGCACGATCTTGGCGAGTGTTGCTGCTAGAGCCCTCGCCTCCTCTCCTTGAGTCCAGCGCCATCCACTGAGCCCGTGTGAGCATGACATTTTCATCGTTCCTCCCATCCCCAAGACTGTACCGCATACGCTCGTCGTGAGCCTTGTAGCGCGCGACGAGATCGTCGATGGAGAGAGTCTCGAGATCGACGCACTGCTCGATTGCCGTGACAATTTGCAGGTACCGGGGAGGAGCCGCGCGCAAGAACCGCCGAACAACCGAGGTCTCCGTGAGGTTTTCTCCAAGCGCGCGGATCCGATTGACGAGAGTAGCCACCCGTGAAGCGAACGCATCCACGGACTCATTGTCGCCCATGACCAAAGTCTCGTAGTTCCTTAGGAGAGTTTGGAGATTGGCTTGCTTGACGCGGGTGTGTCCCTCGAACATGAGCTTCAAAGTATCCCACGCCTCCTTCGCCGTTTCTTTGGCGATTAGGTGCTGGAGGACATCCATCGGCATCACCGAATAAATCGCCGACGCCGCCTGCCGATCCTTCCGGTGCTCGGCTCCCTCCTTCTTGAACGCGTCGCCTCCGGGATCCACCGCGTCCCATAGCTCGTTGGCGCGGAGACCACACTCCATGAGGGCCTTCCAGACCCCGAAGTTCTCGCGATCAAACCGTGGATACGATGAACTCGCCGGAGCAGCAAATACTTTAGCCGCACCGGAGTACTCCGCCAGCTGCTTGTTCTTCTCGTCGTCCGCCATGATCCTCTGTTACTAGGAGATCAACATGTACTAGGTAGAATATTGGTAATATAAATACCAGTGCGTGTATCCCCTGTAACACCAGATCAAATCAAAGCAATAAAGTGCAAAGGCTCGACACGAGCCTCTTGGCCAACTCGGCGAGTCTGCGTATTGTGTTTCCGACGAACTTGGTCTACGATAGCTAGCTAGACACGACAATCCATCCACCAGGGTGCTTGCCTGCTTGTGTACCGCTGTACGTGCACGTCTCCGTCGAAGCAGCCGGAAGCAATCGGCTGTAGCTTGTACGTCGCTGCGTATTGTCGGAAAGTACTCGACAACAGCGTCATCAAGGTCGGGACTGGGCCAACAAGAGTCTCCCTGCTCTAGTTTTGCGCGTACTGCTAGTTGCTACAGAAGAGCTCGATTGGAGACATACCTCTCACACTATACCTTTGGCTCTGAAAGGAAGAAACTGCAGAGAGAGCACAAACCTGCATGGCCATCATGAAGGCAACTCGACCAGACTAGAACATGTGCAGGTCTCTCCTACTCTTCCTCTTCTTCTCCTCCTTCTTGCTCTTCTTTCAATATCTGAGAACTATTATCTGCAGCCAGCCCAGCCATTGGTGATGTCGTTATGATGAATTTGAGCTCTGCGTAGTTCGTTGAGATGGAATCTAAAGCTGAATTTGTCCCTGTTAAAGGCTCGCACGGATGAAATAAAACGGTATTGTTTCACCATACTTGTTGTACCGTTATGTACTCCTATTTCTGATTTGTTCATGTTCCTATTTCGGATTATGCTGCATCTGCACACGGGTGTAACGGAAATTTGAGAAAGCCTAGTTTCGTCTATTGAACTACATGCAGCTAGAGAATATGGTTGTCTTGTGTGTGTCCCATAAGGCCATGTGGCGGTGACGCTTGGTCCTCGCAGGCGATGAATCGGCCTCTGGCGGCAAGGTGGTATTCTAGACAACCAAAGAGTGGAGAAGCTCTTTTCATCAAAAAGAGAAAAAGGGTGGAGAAGGGGATGTGCTCTAGGAGGGTATTTGCTATTTGTCTCTTTTTTTTCTTAGCGAGAGAATTTTTTGATCTATTCATAATCAATTATGTTAGTGCAGAAAACACCAGATGTAACAAAAACTACAATCAGATCCGTGGACCACCTCTCGTTGACTATAAGTACTGGCTCAAGCCAAAGGAGCGCCACCGTCAATACCCTTCCTTCAGCACAGTTTGAAGATAAGGCCTAGCCTAGACAAGGTAGCAAGCGACAGAAGATTACATCGAATAGTTCTCCACAAGAGAGGGGGAGAACATTGTATTGAGATCCAAAAAGAGAGAAGAAGCCATCTAACTAATAACTATGGACCCGTAGGTCTTAGGTGAACTACTCACACTTCATCGGAGGGCTATGGTGTTGATGTAGAAGCCCTCCGTGATGGATACCCCCTCCGGCGGAGCTCCGGAACAGGCCCCAAGATGGGATCTCGTGGATACAGAAAGTTGCGGCGGTGGAATTATGGTTTTGGCTCCGTATTTGATCGTTTGGGGTACGTAGGTATATATAGGAGGAAGGAGTACGTCGGTGGAGCAACAGGGGGCCCACGAGGGTGGAGGGCGCGCCTGGGGAATGGGGGTAGGCGCGCCCCCCTACCTCGTGGCCCCCTCCCTTGTTTCTTGACGTAGGGTCCAAGTCCTCTGGATCATGTTCGGTGAGGAAAATCACGTTCCTGGAGGTTTCATTCCGTTTGGACTCCGTTTGATATTCCTTTTCTTTGAAACCCTAAAATAGGCAAAAAAACAGCAATTCTGGGCTGGGCCTTCGGTTAATAGGTTAGTCCCAAAAGTAATATAAAAGTGGATAATAAAGCCCAATAATGTCCAAAACAATAGATAATATAGCATGGAGCAATCAAAAATTCTAGATACATTGGAGACGTATCACTGCCGGACCCCGACGTAGGAGATCGTCGGCTGCCGAGTCCGGGGGAGGATGGGGAAGTCCTCAAACCGCCGTAGGGGCGCGACGGCAGGCGCATCGGGGGACCGACGACAGCGGATCGGGCCCGCGGAGGACGACGGGGACACCTCGGCGGCCACCTCGCCGGCTTTGGGCGAAAAGGCCGTGATAAACCTCTTTTTGGCCATTGGCTACTCAAGATCCCCGGCACACAGGTAGAGGTTGAGGATGGAGGCGCCGGCGATGGCGGCGACCTACCAATGGTTTCGAGGGTTGTGTGTGTCTGTGTGAGCAGAGGTTGTGTTTGAGGAAATACTGCGGCAACTAAAAATTTTACTCGGAGGGAGTAACAAGGTGGGGCTACTGAAAATTTGTATCAAGGGCGAGTAGATATTTTTGAGATTGCGAGGGATGCAGAGGCAGGAGTAAAATGCCGGGGCTACTGAAAATTTGAATCAAGGGACTAAAGCAGAGAGGGATGCAGAGGCGGGAGTTTTGGGGGAGCGAGCTAGTGTGCTTGACGCGCCGGCTACGGACTGTAGCCGACGCACCTTCTCGCGTAAGCCATAGGCATACTATACACCGACGGTGCTCCAAGATATTTTGTACTATATCTCACACGGTTGGTGAGAATAAACAGTGTGGGATCTACTTGATTTGAATTACAAAATGGTGCATACAAATTGGTTGAAAAATCAAATCTATGTCCTTGACTGCATGCTTAGGTCCCATGGAAGAAATGGGAATGAATTTTTCGAGGTTCGTTTGGCCTTTTTTATACATTAACTGGGTTTTCTAGGCATTTTATCTGCATAATTCAAATTTGAACTACAAGCACATGCTCCAATGCACTAAAGTTGGTTGAAAAATCACATGTGTATCCTTGGGTGAATTTCTAGGGCCCATGCAACAGATGGGAATGAATTTCAAACACCAGGGCACTGTTGATTGCCGGCAAAACATTGAGATATCTGGTTCTTAAATTCTAGTAAATCCAAAACTTGTCTAAAATTCATGTAACTTGGCATGCTATCATGGAGCGGCATCAACATGCCGTGGTGAAAATTTTGTCTCATTTAGGCCAGGTTTGGGTATGAGCTTCTCACAAACTAGAGCTTCTCACAACAAGCATGACGGTTTCAATAGGGAACGTACCACCTTTGGGGAAGAGACGATATCCGTTGCCTCCTATTGCTTTCAAAAAATTTCTAGTGTCAACATAGAACAGCATGAGTTTTGTGTTCAATTTTGGAATTTTTCAGGGTTCGTTTGGCCTTGTTTATACATTAACTGTGTTTTCTAGGCATTTTATGTGCATAATTTAAATTTGAACTACAAGCACATGCTCCAATGCACTAAAGTTGGTTGAAAAATCACATGTGTGTCATTGGGTGAATTTCTAGGTCCCATGCAAGAGATGGGAATGAATTTCAAACACCAGGGCACTGTTGATTGCCAGCAAAACGTTGAGATGCCTGGTTTTTAAATTCTAGTAAATCCAACACTCATCTGAAATTCATGAAACTTGGCATGCTATCATGGAGCTGCATCAACATGCCATGGTGAAAATTCTGCCCCATTTGGGGCAGGTTTTGGTCTAACCTTCTCACAACAAGCATGATGGTTTCGATAGGAAACATACCACCTTCGGGGATGAGACGATATTCGTTGCCTCTTATTGCTTTCAAGAAATTTCTAGTGTAAACATAGAACAATAGGAGTGTTCTGTTCAATCTTGGAATTTTCCTGGTTTCGTTTGGCCTTTTTTATACATTAACTTGGTTTTCTAGGCATTTTATCAGCTTGATTCAACTTTGAATTATAAGAACATGCTCCAATGCACCAAAGTTGGTTGAAAAGTCACATCTGTGTCCTTGCGTGAATTTCTAGGTCCCATGCAAGAGATGGGAATTAAATTCAAACACCGGGGCACTGTTGATTGCCAGCAAAATGTTGAGATGCCTGGTTTTTAAATTCTAGTAAATCCGAAACTCGTCTATAATTCGGGAAACATGGCATGCTATCATGGAGCGACATCAACATGCCGTCGTGAATTTTTTTCCCATTTGGCGCAGGTTCGGGTATAAGCTTCTCACAAACCAGAGCTTCTCACAACAAGCATGATGGTTTCGATAGGGAAAGTACCACCTTTGGTGATGGAACGATACCCGTAGCCTCTTATTGCTTTCAAAAAATTTCTAGTGTCAACATAGAACAACAGGAGTTTTGGGTTCAATCTTGGAATTTTTCGGGGTTCGTTTGGCCTTTTTATACATTAACTGTGTTTTCTAGGCATTTTAGGTGCATCATTCAAATTTGAACTACAAGCACATGCTCCAATGCACTAAAGTTGGTTGAAAAATCACACGTGTTTCCTTGGGTAAATTTCTTGGTCCCATGCAAGAGATGGGAATGAAATTCAAACACCAAGGCACTGTTGATTGCCGTCAAAACATTGAGATGTCTGGTTTTAAATTCTAGTAAATCCAAAACTCGTCTAAAATTCATGAAACTTGGCATGCTATTACGGAGCGGCATCAACATGCCATGGTAAAAAAATTGTCCCGTTCGGGGCAAGTTCGGGTATAGGCTTCTCACAACAAGCATGATGGTTTCGATAGGGAACATCCCAACTTTGGGGACGAAACGATATCCATTGCCTCTTATTGCTTTCAAATATTTTCTAGTGTCAACATAGAACAATAGGAGTGTTGTGTCATTTTTTCTGATTTTTCGGGGTTCGTTTGGACATTTTTATGCATTAATTGGGTTTTCTAGGCATTTTATGTGCATAATTCAAATTTGAACAACAAGCACATGCTCCAATGCACTAAGGTTGGTTGAAAAATCTAATATGTGTCCTTGGGTGAATTTCTTGGCCCCATGCAAGAGATGGGAATGAAATTCAAACACCAGGGCACTGTTGATTGCCGACAAAACATTGAGATGCCTGGTTTTTAAATTCTAGTAAATCCAAAACTCGTATGAAATTCATGAAACTTGGCATGCTCTCATGGAGCGGCATCAACATGTCGTGTTAAAAAATTTGTCCCATTTGGGGCAGGTTCGGGTATGTGCTTCTCACAAACCAGAGCTTCTCACAACACGCATGATGGTTTCGGTAGGGAACGTCCCACCTTTGGGGACGAAATGATATCCATTGCCTCTTATGGCTTTCAAAAATTTACTCGTGTCAACATAGAACCACAGGAGTGTTGTGTCAATTTTTTGGGATTTTTCGGGGTTCGTTTGGACATTTTTATGCATTAACTGAGTTTTCAATGCATCTATGTGTATAATTCAAATTTGAACTACAAGCACAAGCTCCAATGCACTAAAGTTGGTTGAGAAATCACATCTGTGTCCCTGGGTGAATTTCTTGGTCCCATGCAAGAGATGGGAATGAAATTCAAACACCGGGACACTGTTGATTGCTGGCAAAACATTGAGATGCCTGGTTTTTAAATTCTAGTAAATCGAAAACTCGTCTGAAATTCATGAAACTTGGCATGCTATCATGGAGCGGCATCAACATGCCATGGTAAAAAAAATTGTCCCGTTTGGGGAAGGTTCAGGTATAAGCTTCTCACAACAACCATGATGGTTTCAATAGGGAACGTCCCAACTTTGGGGACGAAACTATATCCATTGCCTCTTGTTGCTTTCAAATATTTTCTATTGTCAACATAGAACAACAGGAGTGTTGTGTCATTTTTTGTGGTTTTTCGGGATTCGTTTGGACATTTTTATGAATTAACTGGGTTTTCTAGGCATTTTATGTCCATAATTCAAATTTGACCTACTAGCACATGCTCCAATGCACTAAGGTTGGTTGAAAAATCTAATATGTCTCCTTGGGTGAATTTCTAGGTACCATGCAAGAGATGGGAATGAAATTCAAACACCAGGGCACTGTTAATTGCCGATAAAACATTGAGATGCCTGGTTTTTAAATGCTATTAAATGCAAAACTCGTCTGAAATTCATGAAACTTGGCATGCTAAAATGGAGCGGCATCAACATGCCATGTTAAAAAATTTGTTCCATGTGGGGCAGGTTTGGGTATATGCTTCTCATAAATCAGAGATTCTCACAACAAGCTTGATGGTTTCGGTAGGGAACGTCCCACATTTGGGGACAAAACGATATCCATTGCCTCTTATGGCTTTAAAAATTTACTCGTGTCAACATAGAACAACAGGAGTGTTGTATCAATCTTTTGGATTTTTCGGGGTTCGTTTGGACATTTTTATGCATTAACTGAGTTTTCAATGCATCTATGTGTATAATTCAAATTTGAACTACAAGCACAAGCTCCAATGCACTAAAGTTGGTTGAGAAATCACATCTGTGTCCCTGGGTGAATTTCTTGGTCCCATGCAAGAGATGGGAATGAAATTCAAACACCGGGACACTGTTGATTGCTGGCAAAACATTGAGATGCCTGGTTTTTAAATTCTAGTAAATCGAAAACTCGTCTGAAATTCATGAAACTTGGCATGCTATCATGGAGCGGCATCAACATGCCATGGTAAAAAAAATTGTCCCGTTTGGGGAAGGTTCAGGTATAAGCTTCTCACAACAACCATGATGGTTTCAATAGGGAACGTCCCAACTTTGGGGACGAAACTATATCCATTGCCTCTTGTTGCTTTCAAATATTTTCTATTGTCAACATAGAACAACAGGAGTGTTGTGTCATTTTTTGTGGTTTTTCGGGATTCGTTTGGACATTTTTATGAATTAACTGGGTTTTCTAGGCATTTTATGTCCATAATTCAAATTTGACCTACTAGCACATGCTCCAATGCACTAAGGTTGGTTGAAAAATCTAATATGTCTCCTTGGGTGAATTTCTAGGTACCATGCAAGAGATGGGAATGAAATTCAAACACCAGGGCACTGTTAATTGCCGATAAAACATTGAGATGCCTGGTTTTTAAATGCTATTAAATGCAAAACTCGTCTGAAATTCATGAAACTTGGCATGCTAAAATGGAGCGGCATCAACATGCCATGTTAAAAAATTTGTTCCATGTGGGGCAGGTTTGGGTATATGCTTCTCATAAATCAGAGCTTCTCACAACAAGCTTGATGGTTTCGGTAGGGAACGTCCCACATTTGGGGACAAAACGATATCCATTGCCTCTTATGGCTTTAAAAATTTACTCGTGTCAACATAGAACAACAGGAGTGTTGTATCAATCTTTTGGATTTTTCGGGGTTCGTTTGGACATTTTTATGCATTAACTGAGTTTTCAATGCATCTATGTGTATAATTCAAATTTGAACTACAAGCACAAGCTCCAATGCACTAAAGTTGGTTGAGAAATCACATCTGTGTCCCTGGGTGAATTTCTTGGTCCCATGCAAGAGATGGGAATGAAATTCAAACACCGGGACACTGTTGATTGCTGGCAAAACATTGAGATGCCTGGTTTTTAAATTCTAGTAAATCGAAAACTCGTCTGAAATTCATGAAACTTGGCATGCTATCATGGAGCGGCATCAACATGCCATGGTAAAAAAAATTGTCCCGTTTGGGGAAGGTTCAGGTATAAGCTTCTCACAACAACCATGATGGTTTCAATAGGGAACGTCCCAACTTTGGGGACGAAACTATATCCATTGCCTCTTGTTGCTTTCAAATATTTTCTATTGTCAACATAGAACAACAGGAGTGTTGTGTCATTTTTTGTGGTTTTTCGGGATTCGTTTGGACATTTTTATGAATTAACTGGGTTTTCTAGGCATTTTATGTCCATAATTCAAATTTGACCTACTAGCACATGCTCCAATGCACTAAGGTTGGTTGAAAAATCTAATATGTCTCCTTGGGTGAATTTCTAGGTACCATGCAAGAGATGGGAATGAAATTCAAACACCAGGGCACTGTTAATTGCCGATAAAACATTGAGATGCCTGGTTTTTAAATGCTATTAAATGCAAAACTCGTCTGAAATTCATGAAACTTGGCATGCTAAAATGGAGCGGCATCAACATGCCATGTTAAAAAATTTGTTCCATGTGGGGCAGGTTTGGGTATATGCTTCTCATAAATCAGAGCTTCTCACAACAAGCTTGATGGTTTCGGTAGGGAACGTCCCACATTTGGGGACAAAACGATATCCATTGCCTCTTATGGCTTTAAAAATTTACTCGTGTCAACATAGAACAACAGGAGTGTTGTATCAATCTTTTGGATTTTTCGGGGTTCGTTTGGACATTTTTATGCATTAACTGAGTTTTCAATGCATTTATGTGCATAATTCAAATTTGAACTACATGCACATGCTCCAGTGCATATAAATTGGTTGAAAAATCAAATCTGTGTCCTTGGGTGCATGCTTAGGTCCCATGCAAGATATGAGAATGAATTTCAAACACCAGGGCACCGTTGATTACCGGCAAAACATTGAGATCCCTCATTTTTAAATTCTTGTAAATCCAAAACTCGTCAGAAATTCAGGAAACTTGGCATGCTTCATGGAGCGGCATGAACATGCCGTGGTAAAAATTTTGTCCCGTTTGGGGAAGGTTTGGGTATATGGTTCTCACAAACCAGAGCTTCTCTCAACAAGCATCATGGTTTTGGTAGGGAACGTCCCACCTTTTGGGGACGAAACGATATCCACTGCCTCTTATTGCTTCCAAAATTTTTCTCGTGTCAACATAGAACAACAGCAGTGTTGTGTCAACTTTTGTGATTTTTCAGGGTTCTTTTGGACATTTTTATGCATTAACTAAGTTTTCAATGCATATGTGCATAATTCAAATTTGAACTACATGCACATGCTCCAATGCATATAAATTGGTTGAAAAATCAAATATGTGTCATTGGGTGCATGCTTTGGTCCCACGCAATAAATGAGAATGATTTTCAAACACCAGGGCACCGTTGATTTCTGACAAAACATTGAGATGCATGGTTTTTAAATAGTAGTAACTTGGCATTCTATCATGGAATCGTGCCCAACATGATGTGGTATTTTTCATGTCCAATTTGAGAGAAGGCGCACTCGAATAATGACAACCAACAAAGGCATTTTGAAAAAATAGCTGCCACTTAATATCTCAAATGTTTGTATAATTCAAAATGTGTGTGTTCTGTTAACCATTCACGTGACACCACGTGTCTTGGTTTTTATGGTTGTAGGAGGTGCCTTGCGGACAGCTGCTTGATCTTGACTGAACGGGAGGTGTGCGAGCGCAGTCCGATGCGCAGGCTGACTGGAAGGCGTGCAAGCTGTCCTCCAATGCATAGGCTCACCGGGAAGCATGCGAGCTTTACGCTGCGCAGGCTCACTAGGAAGCGAGCCCTTTGACTTCCATGGCCGCCCGCCTTCCTCTCCATTAATGGCGCCCGAGCCGCTATTTAATACAGATGGCCTTACTCTTCACCTCCCATCCCCCCCCCCCCCCACCGAGACCTCCACCGCCATCACACGGAATGATCATCTGCTACTAGTCTTCAAGTTTTGTGAAGTCGACTCCAAGCTGGAGGAGATAGAAAATAAGGAGGAACGGGGCCTCATGGACATGGCCCAGAACAAGCTGGCCGCGGCGGTTCCTTCCCTCGCTCCCGTCCCATCTCCCATCCACGCGCCCGCGCCAGCGACCATCCCCGTAGCATTGACGGGCTGGTCGCCGAGCAGTATCGCAGAGCTGGGAGCCGCCGGTGTCAACGAGGTCTTCACGGACCCGCGCGAGCTCGTGTACATGCCAGCGCCAGCGCCCGTGCCTGTGCCCGTGCGCGCCCCTCCACCCACCGTGTCGCCGGCCCCCTTGCATTTGCCTGCATCCGCCGTGCCCGTGTGCGCCCCTCCACCCAGCGCGGCGCCAATCCCCATGCATTTGGCTGCACCCGCCGTGCCCGTGCCCGTGCCCGTGCGCCCCCCCCCCCCCTCAGCGGCATGGGACGCTGCCGTCAACCGCTACCTCTCAGCGGCGCCAGTTGCCGTCCTCCCGCGCCCGGCCCATCGATCGCGTGACGACATGATGTTTGATTTACAAGTGAAAAACATTTTGTGCTACCTTGAAGACTTCAACAACGGCGTCCCAGAGGACGACAACGACAACGAAGGCGTGGCATGCCGCCTCCTCCGTCGTCGGAAATAGTTTTTTGGGGTTTAATACTCTATCTCGAATTCTCGATCATATGGATGTAAATTCGTAGTGTGACTGAATGAAAGATATGGTTTGAACGAACTTGCATTTTTCTCTCTTAATGTACAGACTTATCAAACGATTTTCTTTTGAAAAAAACATCAACGGGTTTTAAATATAAAACACTCATCGCAAACGGTTGAGTTAGAACACCCGTATGCAAAATGATAGCTGTTGGAAATATGCCCTAGAGGCAATAATAAATTAGTTATTATTATATTTCCTTGTTCATGATAATCGTTTATTGTCCATGCTGTAATTGTATTGATAGGAAACTCAGATACATGTGTGGATACATACACAACACCATGTCCCTAGTAAGCCTCTAGTTGACTAGCTCGTTGATCAATAGATGGTTACAGTTTCCTAACCATGGACATTGGATGTCGTTGATAACGGGATCACATCATTAGGAGAATGATGTGATGGACAAGACCCAATCCTAAGCCTAGCACAAAGATCGTGTAGTTCGTATGCTAAAGCTTTTCTAATGTCAAGTATCATTTCCTTAGACCATGAGATTGTGCATCTCCCGGATACCGCAGAAATGCTTTGGGTGTACCAAACGTCACAACATAACTGGGTGACTATAAAGGTGCATTACAGGTATCTCCGAAAGTGTCTGTTGGGTTGGCACGAATCGAGACTGGGATTTTTCACTCCGTGTAGACGGAGAGGTATCTCTGGGCCCACTCGGTAGGACATCATCATAATGTGCACAATGTGATCAAGGAGTTGATCACGGGATGATGTGTTACGGAACGAGTAAAGAGACTTGCCGGTAACGAGATTGAACAAGGTATCGTGATACCGACGATCGAATCTCGGGCAAGTATCGTACCGATAGACAAAGGGAATTGTATACGGGATTGATTAAGTCCTTGACATCGTGGTTCATCCGATGAGATCATCGTCGAACATGTGGAAGCCAACATGGGTATCCAAATCCCGCTGTTGGTTATTGACCGGAGAACGTCTCGGTCATGTCTACATGTCTCCCGAACCCATAGGGTCTACACACTTAAGGTTCGATGACGCTAGGGTTATAAAGGAAGTTTGTATGTGGTTACCAAATGTTGTTCGGAGTCCCGGATGAGATCCCGGACATCACGAGGAGTTCCGGAATGGTCCGGAGGTAAAGATTTATATATGGGAAGTCCTGTTTTGGTCACCGGAAGAGTTTCGGGGTTTATCGGTAACATACCGGGACCACCGGGAGGGTCCCGGGGGTCCACCAAGTGGGGCCACCAACCCCGGAGGCTTGCGTGGGCTAAGAGTGGTGAGGGACCAGCCCCTTAGTGGGCTGGTGCGCCTCCCACAAGGGCCCAAGGTGCTCAAGAGGTGGAAAGGGGGCAAACCCTAATTGGGGCGCCTCCCTCTCCTCTCCCCTCTTGGCCGCCACCCTTGACCCCATCTAGGGCTGCCGCCCCCCCTAGGGGTGGGAACCCTAGAGGGGGCACAGCCCTCCCCTTCCCCTATATATATGAGGCCTAGGGGGCTGCCCACACACGCGATTCAATCTCTCTTGGTGCAGCCCTGCGTCTCTTCTTCCTCCTCTTCTGTGGTGCTTGGCGAAGCCCTGTAGGATAGCCACGCTCCTCCACCACCACCACGCCGTTGTGCTACTGTTGGATGAAGTCTTCCTCAACCTCTCCCTCTCTCCTTGCTGGATCAAGGCGTGGGAGACGTCACCGGGCTGTACATGTGTTGAACGCAGAGGTGCCGTCCGTTCGGCACTTGGTCATCGGTGAATTGGATCACGACGAGTATAACTCCATCAACCCTGTTCACTTGAACGCTTCTGTTTAGCGATCTACAGGGGTATGTAGATGCAACTCTCCTTCCCCTCGTTGCTGGTCTCTTCATAGATAGATCTTGGTGACACGTAGGAAAATTTTTGAATTTCTGCTACGTTCTCCAACAGTGGTATCAGAGCCGGGTTTATTGCGTAGATTCTATGCACGAGTAGAACACAAAGTAGTTGTGGGCGTTGATTTTGTTCAATATGCTTGCCGTTACTAGTCTTATCTTGATTCGGCGGCATTGTGGGATGAAGCGGCCCGGACCGACCTTACACGTACTCTTACGTGAGACTGGTTCCACCGACTGACATGCACTAGTTGCATAAGGTGGCTAGCGGGTGTCTGTCTCTCCCACTTTAGTCGGATCGGATTCGATGGAAAGGGTCCTTATGAAGGGTAAATAGCAATTGGCATATCACGTTGTGGTCTTTGCGTAGGTAAGAAGCGTTCTTGCTAGAAACCCATAGCAGCCACGTAAAACATGCAAACAACAATTAGAGGACGTCTAACTTGTTTTTGCAGGGTATGCCATGTGATGGGATATGGCCAAAGGATGTGATGAATGATATATGTGATGTATGAGATTGATCATGTTCTTGTAATAGGAATCACGACTTGCATGTCGATGAATATGACAACCGGCAGGAGCCATAGGAGTTGTCTTAATTTATTTATGACCTGCGTGTCAACATAAACGTCATGTAATTACTTTACTTTATTGCTAACCGTTAGCTATAGTAGTCGAAGTAATAGATGACGTGACAACTTCAAGAAGACACGATGATGGAGATCATGATGATGGAGATCATGGTGTCATGCCGGTGACGATGATGATCATGGAGCCCCGAAGATGGAGATCAAAAGGAGCAAAGTGATATTGGCCATATCATGTCATTATTTGATTGCATGTGATGTTTATTATGTTTATACATCTTATTTGCTTAGAACGACGGTAGTAAATAAGATGATCCCTCACAAAAATTTCAAGAAGTGTTCTCCCCTAACTGTGCACCGTTGCTACAGTTCGTCGTTTCGAAGCACCACGTGATGATCGGGTGTGATAGATCCTTACGTTCACATACAACGGGTGTAAGACAGTTTTACACATGCAAAACACTTAGGGTTAACTTGACGAGCCTAGCATGTGTATAGACATGGCCTCGGAACACAGAAGACCGAAAGGTCGAGCATGAGTCGTATAGAAGATACGATCAACATGAAGATGTTCACCGACGTTGACTAGTCCGTCTCACGTGATGATCGGACACGGCCTAGTTGACTCGGATCATGTAATCACTTAGATGACTAGAGGGATGTCTATCTGAGTGGGAGTTCATAAGATGAACTTAATTATCCTAAACATAGTCAAAAGGATTTTGCAAATTATGTCGTAGCTCACGCTATAGTTCTACTGTTTAGATATGTTCCTAGAGAAAATTTAGTTGAAAGTTGATAGTAGCAATTATGCGGACTAGGTCCGTAAACTGAGGATTGTCCTCATTGCTTCATAGAAGGCTTATGTCCTTAATGCACCGCTCAGTGTGCTGAACCTCGAACATGGTCTGTGGATGTTGCGAACATCTGGCATACACGTTTTGATAACTACATGATAGTTCAGTTAAACGGTTTAGAATTGAGGCACCAAAGACGTTTTGAAACGTCGCGAAACATATGAGATGTTTTGAGGGCTGAAATTGGGATTTCAGGCTCGTGCCCACGTCAAGAGGTATAAGACCTCCGATGATTTTCTTAACCTGCAAACTAAGGGAGAAAAGCTCAATTGTTGAGCTTGTGCTCAGATTGTCTGAGTACAACAATCATTTGAATCAAGTGGGAGTTGATCTTCCAAGATGAGATAGTGATGTTTCTCCGAAGTCATTACCACCATGCTGCTAGAGCTTCGTGATGAACTATGATATATCAGGGACATATATGATGATCCTTGAGATATTCGCGATGTTTGACACCGCAAAAGTAGATATCAAGAAGGAGCATCAATTGTTGATGGTTAGTGAAACCACTAGTTTCAAGAAGGGCAAGGGCAAGAAGGGACACTTCATGAAACGGCAAATCAGCTGCTGCTCTGGTGAAGAAACCCAAGGTTGAACCCAAACCCGAGACTAAGTGCTTCTGTAATAAGGGGAACAACCACTGGAGCAGAATTACCCTAGATACTTGGTAGATTAGAAGGCTGGCAAGGTCGATAGAAGTATATTGGATATACATTGTGTTGATGTATACTTTACTAGTACTCCTAGTAGCACCAGGGTATTAGATACCGGTTCGGTTGCTAAGTGTTAGTAACTCGAAATAAAAGCTACGGAATAAATGGAGACTAGCTAAAGGTGAGCTGACGATATGTGTTGGAAGTTTTTCCAATGTTGATATGATCAAGCATCGCACGCTCCCTCTACCTTCGAGATTGGTGTTTGCGTTGAGCATAGACATGATTGGATTATGTCTATCGCAATACGGTTATTCATTTAAGGAGAATAATGGTTACTCTGTTTATTTGAATAATACCTTCAATGGTCTTGCACCTAAAATGAATGGTTTATTGAATCTCGATCGTAGTGATACACATGTTCATGCCAAAAGATAGTAATGATAGTACCACCTACTTGTGGCACTGCCACGTAAGTCATATCGGTATAAAACGCATGAGGAAGCTCCATGTTGATGGATCTTTGGGCTCACTCGTTTTTGAAAAGTTTGAGACATGCGAACCATGTCTATTGGTATATATGCATGAAGAAACTCCATGCAAATGGACCGTTTTGTACTCACTTGATTTTGAATCACTTGAGACATGCAAATCATACCACGTGGGCAAGATGACTGAAAGCCTCGGTTTCAGTAAAATGGAACTAGAAAGCAACTTGTTGGAAATAATACATTTTGATGTGTGCAGTCCAATGAGTGCTGAGGCATGTAGTGGATATCGTTATGTTCTTACTTCACAGATGATTTGAGTAGATGTTGAGTATATTTACTCGATGAATCACGAGTCTGAATTATTGAAAGGTTCAAGTAATTTCAGGGTGAAGTTGAAAGATCGTCGTGGCAAGAGGGTAAAAGATCTATGATATGATCATAGAGATGAATATCTGAGTTACAAGTTTGGCACAGAATTAAGACATTGTGGAAATTGTTTCACAACTAATACAGCCTGGAACACCATAGTGTGATGCTGTGTCCGAACATCATAACTGCACCCTATTGGATATGATGCATACCATGATGTCTCTTATCGAATTACCACAATAGTTTATGGGTAAGGCATTAGAGAGAACCACATTCACTTTAAAAGGGGCACCACGTAATTCCGATGAGATGACACCATATGAACTATGGTTTAGAGAAACCTAAGCTGTCATTTCTCAAAAATTTGGGGCTGTGACGCTTATGTGGAAAAGTTTCAGGCTGATAAGCTCAAACCCAAAGAGGATAAATGCATCTTCATAGGACACCCAAAACAGTTGGGTATGCCTCCTGTCTCAGATCCGAAAGCAATAAGGGATTGTTTCTAGAATCGGGTCCTTTCTCGAGGAAAAGTTTCTCTCGAAAGAATTGAGTGGGAGGATGGTGGAGACTTGATGAGGTTATTAAACCGTTACTTCAACTTGTGTATAGCAGGGCACAAAGAGTTGTTCCTGTGGCACCTACACCAATTGAAGTGGAAGCTTATGATATTGATCATGAGACTTCGGATCAAGTCACTCCCAAACCTCGTAGGATGACAAGGATGCGTACTACTTCAGAGTGGTACGTAATCCTGTCTTGAAGTCATGTTGCTAGACAACAATGAACCTACGAGCTGTGGAGAAGCGTTGGTGGGCCCGAATTCCGATAAATGGCTCGAGGCCATAAAATCCGAGGTAGGATCCATGTATGAAAACAAAGTGTAGACTTTGGAAGAACTACTTGATGGCCATAAGGCTGTTGAGTACAGATGGATTTTAAAAGGAAGACAGACAATAATGGTGTGTATCACCATTAAGAAAGCTCGACTTGTCGTTAAAATGTTTTCCGACAAGTTCAAGGAGTTGACTACGGTGAGACTTTCTCACTCATAGCGATGTTGAGAGTCTGTTGGAATTATATTAGCGATTACTGCATTATTTATGAAATCTTGCAGATAGGATGTCAAAACATTGTTTCCTCGACGATTTTCTTGAGGAAAGGTTGTATGTGATACAACCGGAAGGTTTTGTCAATCCTGAAAGATGCTAATAAGTATGCAAAGCTCTAGCAATCCTTCTAAGGACTGGAGTAAGCATCTCGGAGTTGGAATGTATGCTTTGATGAGATGATCAAAGATTTGGGTGTATACAAAGTTTATGAGAAACTTGTATTTCCAAAGAAGTGAGTGGGAGCACTATAGAATTTCTGATGAATATATGTTGTTGACATATTGTTGATCAGAAATGACGTAGAATTTATGGAAAGCATATAGGGTTATTTGGAAAGTGTTTTTCAATGGAAAGCCTGGATTAAGCTACTTGAACATTGAGCATCAAGATCTATAAAGGATAGATCAAAACGCTTAATGGTACTTTCAAATGAGCACATACCTTGACATGATCTTGAAGGTGTTCAAGATGGATCAGTCAAAGAAGAAGTTCTTGCCTGAGTTGTAAGGTATGAAGTTAAGACTTAAAGCTCGACCACGGCAGAATAGAGAGAAAGGACGAAGGTCGTCCCTTATGCTTAATACATAGGCTCTACAGTATGCTATGCTGTGTACCGCACCTGAAGTGTGCCTTGCCATGAGTCAGTCAAGGGGTACAAGAGTGATCCAAGAATGGATCACAGGATAGCGGTCAAAGTTATCCTTAGTAACTAGTGGACTAAGGAATTTTCTCGATTATGGAGGTGGTAAAAGAGTTCGTCGTAAAGGGTTACGCCGATGCAAACTTTGACACTAATCCAGATTATACTGAGTAGTAAACTGGATTCGTATAGTGGAGCAGTTATTTGGAAGAACTCCAAATAGAGCGTGGTAGCTGCATCTAGGAGATGACATAGAGATTTGTAAAGCGCACACGGATCTGAAAGGTTCAGACCCGTTGACTAAAACCTCTCTCACAAGCAACATGATCAAACCCAAAACTCATTGAGTGTTAATCACATAATGATGTGAACTAGATTATTGACTCTAGTGCAAGTGGGAGACTGTTGGAAATATGCCCTAGAGGCAATAATAAATTAGTTATTATTATATTTCCTTGTTCAAGATAATCGTTTATTGTCCATGCTGTAATTGTATTGATAGGAAACTCAGATACATGTGTGGATACATAGACAACACCATGTCCCTAGTAAGCCTCTAGTTGACTAGCTCGTTGATCAATAGATGGTTACGGTTTCCTAACCATGGACATTGGATGTCGTTGATAACGGGATCACATCATTAGGAGAATGATGTGATGGACAAGACCCAATCCTAAGCCTAGCACAAAGATCGTGTAGTTCGTATGCTAAAGCTTTTCTAATGTCAAGTATCATTTCCTTAGACCATGAGATTGTGCAACTCCCGGATACCGCAGAAATGCTTTGGGTCTACCAAACGTCACAACGTAACTGGTTGACTATAAAGGTGCATTACAGGTATCTCCGATAGTGTCTGTTGGGTTGGCACAAATCGAGACTGGGATTTGTCACTCCGTGTAGACGGAGAGGTATCTCTGGGCCCACTCGGTAGGACATCATCATAATGTGCACAATGTGATCAAGGAGTTGATCACGGGATGATGTGTTACGGAACGAGTAAAGAGACTTGCCGGTAACGAGATTGAACAAGGTATCGTGATACCGACGATCGAATCTCGGGCAAGTATCGTACCGATAGACAAAGGGAATTGTATACGGGATTGATTAAGTCCTTGACATCGTGGTTCATCCGATGAGATCATCGTGGAACATGTGGGAGCCAACATGGGTATCCAGATCCCGCTGTTGGTTATTGACCGGAGAACGTCTCGGTCATGTCTACATGTCTCCCGAACCCGTAGGGTCTACACACTTAAGGTTCGAAGACGCTAGGGTTATAAAGGAAGTTTGTATGTGGTTACCGAATGTTGTTCGGAGTCCCAGATGAGATCCCGGACGTCACGAGGAGTTCCAGAATGGTCCGGAGGTAAAGATTTATATATGGGAAGTCCTGTTTTGGTCACCGGAAGAGTTTCGGGGTTTATCGGTAACGTACCGGGACCACCGGGAGGGTCCCGGGGGTCCACCAAGTGGGGCCACCAACCCCGGAGGCTTGCGTGGGCTAAGAGTGGTGAGGGACCAGCCCCTTAGTGGGCTGGTGCGCCTCCCACAAGGGCCCAAGGTGCTCAAGAGGTGGAAAGGGGGCAAACCCTAATGGGATATGGGCCTTAGGGCCCATATTGGGGCGCCTCCCTCTCCTCTCCCCTCTTGGCCGCCACCCTTGACCCCATCTAGGGCTGCCGCCCCCCCTAGGGGTGGGAACCCTAGAGGGGGCGCAGCCCTCCCCTTCCCCTATATATATGAGGCCTAGAGGGCTGCCCACACACGCGATTCAATCTCTCTTGGTGCAGCCCTGCGTCTCTTCTTCCTCCTCTTCTGTGGTGCTTGGCGAAGCCCTGCAGGATAGCCACGCTCCTCCTCCACCACCACGCCGTTGTGCTGCTGTTGGATGAAGTCTTCCTCAACCTCTCCCTCTCTCCTTGCTGGATCAAGGCGTGGGAGACGTCACCGGGCTGTACGTGGGAGACGTCATCTAGGGCTCAAAAATATGCAGCTACAAATCACTAGCACTATCTAATTTTTGCAACTAAAATCACTAGCACTATTCATATGGACACCACTAGCAGGCCTGACTTCATGGACGCATACGCAAATGTACCATTGATTACATACAACAAGTCATCAACCCACAACGACAACGAGGATACACGTTGGATTATAGATCATTTCCAACAAAACATTCTAGTAAAAAATTTCTCACACAACAAATAACAAAGCGATGAAATGAACTTCAGCTCAACCACTCGTCGGCGTTGGAAACGCTTGCTTTGAACCAGAAGTGATTCTCTGGGAAGGGCCAGCTACTGTCAATCTCGAGACCAACACATGACTGATCATCCAGGCTGAAGCGCCCTATTTCAATACCCATATTGGGACGGTAGGGAAGCATAGTAATGTTCGAGGTATAGATGTAGTTGCTTCTCATAAATGGTAGCAACGTTGTGTCAACAGCAATTGGATCGCCTTCCACCATCATTGGATAGTTTTGTCCAAGGAAGAGCGAGTTTCCTCCAAGACTTTCAATACTGAACCAGGGAGAAGGTGTTGGCGCTAGTACAACAGTATCCATCCCAAATACACTGCAACGGATGTTGGAACAGGTCCGGAGAGTGCGACCATACGAGACAACACCTGCTTCCTTAGTAACATCAGCAGTGCCCCGTATACAGACAAGAAGAGGTGATCCATCAGAATAAGTTGCTAGGCGCCACTAAGTATATGGGTCCTGCTCGTCCTCATGCTCGTGAATGAAATTTTCAAGTATATGTGGTGGAATGTTCACAGGACCTTGGAAACACAAGAAGGTTAATTAGTAAAGGGAAACTAGCTTACCCGCATGCATGTTGATGAAACAATTATAATTACGGTGGAAGACAAACATACCGAAATCATGAGGATTCCATGCAAAAACAGTGCCACGAGTGGTGGCAGCAAACACAAGACCCTCGTATTGAATTGCATCACAGTACTCATCCGTGTATAGAACATGATTTTTGAGCAATATCCATCGAGTCGAACCATGAAGGATGGCAACAAGCTTGTCGAAGATAGCGACAACATAAGCATTCCTATAAACCCAAGAGCGGTTGGGAACTCAACAAATTGCTATCTTCCGTAGACGACAGTCAGCATGATCGTATTTGAACTCATGTAGAATACCGGTGTACTCAACCTTTGGGCAGTCGTCTGAGATTTTTCAAAGGGGAACCCGGTAACGAGTGTACACATTCACAAGTTCCCACTCGCAGCTGTACCCAATAGAAACAACCCAATCTCCATTTGCGCCTACCCAAGCCTTGCCCTCAAGCGATGGCATCTTAACATCATACGTATCATTATCAAGTGGCATCAACTTACACAAGGCGATGCTTCCCTCGTCCCCGCACCAGTTAGCAGGGTCACGGCAAAGAAGATAGGGGAGATCAAACCGCTCCTGAACCCTTGGGTTCCTTGTAATGATGTTATTAGTTGAGTCGAGAATGGTCTTGAACGAGCCTGCCATGCTAGCCGAGGTGATTACGTCGCACCGATCAATGAGTTCCTCCACCGCGTCATTATTTAGATCGGGGCAAGAATAACGGGGTATTTTCCGACTTGTTCCCTCCATGGACAAGACGATGAAACAATGGCAGAAGGAAGGGTGAAGGCAAATGGAGGAGGGAGGAAGAGTTAGCGTGCGACAGTAGTTCCAAATCGAGAGGGAAAGGCGAAGAGTCGGATGGTTGCCGCGGTACACGAAGAGGCACCTGGGGAGTGAACGGTTGCCATAGAGGTCACACACTGACGGCAAGGGACGAGTGAACCACATGCAATCCTATAGCACAACACACATGTCTTGTTAAGTTGAACCGTCTCTGTACTCTTGTGTCAACGCAAACAGTTCATCCGAGTGAACCACATGACATATCCCGCACACCTTGATCTGGCTGACCGTTTCTTTTATGTTGCCTAATCACAAACAGTTCATCCGAGTGAACTGTATGTTGTATATCGCACACACCTTCATCTGGCTGCCCGTTTCTTTTGTGTTGCCTAATCACACACAGTTCATCCCAGTGAACCGTATGCTGTGTATCGCACACGCCTTCATCTGGCTGCCCATTTCTTTTGTTCCTCCTCATTGCAAACAGTTACTTGAACTGAACCGTATGCCATTCATCGCACACGCAACTAAAACCTATACCGTGTTTGATGCATCTGTCACCGCAAACGTTTTATACATTTCTGGCAGTTTTCATACAGCACCATTTGGTATTATGTCATCGCACACAGTTTGTCCAAGGGTCTCTGATTGTAGTGTCGCATTAGCAGCATCCTGTAGTAGTGAAAACTAAGCACCTCTCCCATTGCAAGAAGAACCAATCTAGTTGGCCAAACCAAACCGATAATTCGAAGAGCAATACAAAGATACCAAATCATGCATGTAATAATGCAGCGAAGATTCAAATTATATTCATAGATAATCTGATCATAAATCCACCATTCATCGGATCTCGACAAACACACCGTAAAAGAATATTACATCGGATACATCTTCAAGAACATCGAGGAGAACATTGTATTGAAGATCAAAGAGAGAAGGAGAAGCCATCTAGCTACTAGCTATGGACCCGTAGGTCGGTGGTAAACTACTCACGCTTCATTTGAAGGGCAATAGAGTTGATGTAGAAGCCCTCCGTGATCGAATCCCCCTCTGACAGGGTACTGGAAAAGGCCCCAAGATGAGATCCGAGGGGCCCAGAAGCCCTCGAGGCGCCCCGCCTTAGGGAACGCCCCTGAGGCTTGTGGCCTCCTCGGGACTCCTCTGACTTCTTCTCCAAGTCCTATGGTTGCCTTCTGGTCCAAGAAAAATCATTGCAAAAGTTTTAATCCATTTGGTATTCCTTTTCTGTAAAACTTAAAAACAAGGAAAAACAGAAACTGGCACTGAGCTCTAGGTTAATAAGTTAGTCCCAAAAATAATATAGAATAGCATATTAATGCATATAAAATATCCAAAACAGACAATATAATAGCAAGAAACAATAAATAATTATAGATATGTTGGAGACATATCACTCCGCAGTGCGAAGGGGACGTTAGGTGTTACCATTGACTGTAATAATACCCTTTGGTCCTAGAATTTTAAGATTTTGTTATGCACAACGCGGGACTGCGTTGAATCGGGCGAACGCAATTCGTCCACGCAATGCGCGATAACCGCTCAAAAAATGGATGATATGGAAGATTAAGTCTTCGCTTCGGAAGTTCTCAAGAGAGCCAAGGAGTACCTCCAGAGTGATGATCCCCGAGCATTGTGCCTCCACACCTTGTATTATACCCTGGAAAGTGGTGTTGCTGGGCTTGATCCTTAATGGATCGATTCCCATCTTCCTGAGCGTGTCAGCATAGATCAAGTTGAGGCTGCTACCTCATCCATAAGAACTAATGTTAACTGAAACCTGTCTACAATGGGATCGAGGACTAGGGCTGCCTGCCCTCCGTGACGGATATTGGTCAGTCGGTCATGCTTGTGAAGGTGATTGGCCAAGCCGACCACAAATTGTACTTCGGAGCTATAGGCTCTAGGGCGTAGACGTCCAGAAGTGCGCATTTCCTCTCCTTATTAGGGATGTGTGTGGCATAGATCAAGCTCACCGCTTTTACCTCATGAAGGAATTTTTTTTGGCTTCCATTATTGGCCCTGCGAGATTCATCCTCATCCTTGTTCAAGAATTCATCCAATTAACTAGTTAACTTGCCGATTAATCCTTACTCATAGGGTCACCGAGTAGCCGATAAACCAAAAAATCATCCGATTAATTGATTAAATGGCCGATTAACTTGCCGATTAGCCAATTAATCCCCTACTCGCTAGCCAACCGAGCAGCTACCAGTTAATGATTTCCTCAACAATGATCCTCATCCTAGCTACGAGACTGGCTCTTGCCTTGGCTTTTGACTGCAATATTTTCGGCCTACTCGATAACCTAGCAGTGTCAGTTATTATGATTTGCAGGTTTATTTGAAGTGCCATGTATTTGGCAAGGCTTGTCGAGGATTTTATCAAGTGGAGTAGGACCGTCCTTGGATTGTTGAACCTAGCGTTGACTGTTGCGTCCTCGGTGTCACTGCCACTATTTTTATGCCGGCGCTTGTTTCTGTTGCGCTGAGGCCTGCCGTTGCCATCGCGCACCTTCGAGGTGCCGACCTCGCTGCCATGAGTGCTACGAGCCAACTAGCTATCCTCGGCCATGCAAAAGCCGGTCCTAAGAGAGATAAGGGTCGCCATGGTTCTAGGCTAACTTGTTCGAGCTGTCGCTCCAGCCGCTTGTCCTAGATACTATACCGGAAAGTGGTGGTGACTTATGTGTGAGGACAGTCGACTATCTAGTTCATTTTGGTTAAGAACAGATTCCAGAACTTCCTAGCGGACTCACGAGGCTGCTGAATAATGTGGTTAAGGTCATCGGTGTCCGGGGGCCGAACATACTTGCCTTGAAAGTTTGCCCCGAAGGCATCTTCGAGCTGCTCCTAGCTCCCGATAGAGTTCTCGGGTAGGCTGTTGAGCCAGTGCCTTGCCGATCCTTTAAGCTTGAGCGGAAGGTATTTGATGGTGTGGAGATCATCTCCCCATGCCATATGAATGTGGATAAGGAGGTCCTCAATCCAGACAGCAGGGTCAGTAATTCCGTTGTAAGCTTCGATGTTTACGGGTTTAAACCCTTCGGGGAACTGGTGTTCCATGACCTCGTCTGAAAGCATATTGGGTGTGTAGGCCCTTGAAAGTGAGCCGCTTCAGGTCGGATATCAAATGGCATCCAGTTATAAGATTGCTCCCGAGCCCTACCATACCTGTCTAGCGAGGCCTTGTAGCCGTCCTAACCAACAGGTGTGTGTCCTCGTGGTCCGTAGATGGATCTTGCCGGGACTAGATTTGCGTTTAATTGCGTTCGCAAATCGTACGTCTTAGATCAAGGTCGCAGCTCAAGGTCTTGTTCAGTTTTGATAACCTCTACCCATTTTTCATTGAGGGTGTTTTTATCAGCTTCGAGCTGTTTATGTTTCTTTTTTCAAGCTATGGGCAATTGCGACGAGTCATCGCCAAAGCCTTTCTTGTTCATAGGGGTCCTCGGGAATGATAAAATCCTTGGGTCTGAGGCTGACATCCTCCTCAAACTCAGGGAGGTAGTTACTTTACTCCCCATCCTCAAGATCTTCGGGGTCCCCGTTATCAGACATCCATGTAGGGCCATTAGGCTGTGTGGCGTTATTATCGTTGCCCTTGTCCTGGGCATCGTCTGGAGTGGTGCCATTATCGGTGGCCTCCGTATTGTTCGTCTGACTCTCCTTGCCCATTTCGGAACCCTTGGGTCGACTTCGAGGACGTCGGCGCTTCGAGGAATCTTTTTTCTTCTCCTCGCATTCCTTAGGAGTGTCGACCATGTAGACGTCGTAGGTGGAGGTTGTGGCCCAGCTGCCATCATGTGATATGGCTATGGGCGAAGCCGCTCGTGATGTGCCATCGACATCTTGATCCATGCCGGTCGCCTCGTTAGAGGCATAGTTCAGTACGTCATTTAAGTTCTCGATAGTAGCGACTAGGTGGGTGATGGGAGGGACGTAAATTTCCCTATCGTTGGCTTTACATACGATTTGATCATAGACCGAGGATGAGATCGCCAGATTGTGGATTTGATCTAGCATCTCGTTTAACTGCGAGAGATCCTCAGTGTCCATGGTCTGACTGTTGGCCGGATTGATATGAAATATGCTCTGTGGGTTTCTTGACGCAACTTCGGAGTCTTGGCTAGCCAGGGTTCACTCCTGGTCCGCCGGCAAGGAGATCGGTCACAAGTTTAATACCGGGTCCAAGGTCGGACTTGACTCGAGGTCAAGATCTGATGAGATAGTGGTCGGATCCATGCTTGAAGCAAGTTCCGAGGTGACAATGACCGGCTCTATATTCAAGGTTGGTACTCGCTGGTTGTAATGGACATAGCTAGTATCATGCATACCAACTAGGCAAATTTGATTTTCATAGAATTAAATGAAGAAAATAGAGAGTTGAGTATCATATCATGATACTGTATCATAATAAATGCTAGACTAGTATGTGTCTTGCATGGCAATAAATAAAGTGCTACATGATACTAATATATGATACCACGCATTAGGAAGATAGTATCATACACTAGTATCATATGCATGATACTAGTATATGATACTCCCCATTACAACTAGCCTGTTGCGAGATTTGGCCGGAAAACTAGATCAGGGGTCGGCTCCGGGGTCAAGGCCATGGTGCTCGAAGAGTTCTCAAGACGATCTGGCATCCAGCCGGAGAGGGCGAGATCACCACGGGAGTCAGGTATGTACTCGAGACTCCCGAACATGATGGCTCGGTCCGGGATGAAGCTTTCGACACGGACAAGGCGCCCGGTCGAGTTGGCATGCAGAACGATGTTGCCGAACACAAATAGCGTCAGGGACGAATATGTCACTGCAGCCAATGTCACAGTTGATCCGCAAGCGAGCCATTGATCCTTGTTTACCACACAATTGGACCTGCATGGGCCACCATTGTCGGTGCTAAAACCAGCAGATCTCGAGTAGGGGGGGGGGGTCCCAAGCTGTGGATCTAGGAACGACTCTGAACATGAGACAAAAGGCACAATGTTTACTCAGTTTTAGGCCCTCTCGAAGAGGTAAAACCCTATGTCCTGCTTTGATTATATTGATGATGGAGTATCGAATACAGGTTGACCTACCTCGAGACCGTGTTGTGTTGCACACTATAAGGTACGTTATCATGATTGTTCTGTCTCTATGGACTAAACCCTCCGACTTTAAGGCCAGGGGTATCTAGGGTTACACATGGTCGGTTGCGGACTAATTAAGGACAAACATGTGATAGGTGGAGTAGTCCACGAAGTATACGCCAAGTCTTCGGCAGTGTCCGTCTTCATCACGTCTAGGTTCGACACTTTCGGAGTCCTTCCATGTGAGATCGATGGGCCATAAGCTCGACCCATGGACCGTGGGCCAACTAGGTTGGTACCCCTTAGTTCAGGACACCGTCACTTGGGCTCTTTCGTTCTACGGGGTTGTCTGGTTCTATGGGCTGTTTTGTTTTATGTCTTGGATTGTCACACTTTGCCACATTTTTTTGCTGAGCTTGCCTAAGGTTAGCTTAACAAAATGAAAGCCACACGTTGCCAAGTCGAAGAGAATCTTGTCATATTTTTTTATGTGTATGTAATGTGGGGCTCAAATATGGTTTGCCTAATGGTGGCTTGAACCAAACATCTACCTAAGTTTGTCATACATGTTTGATTTTAGATGTGACAACCTTTGACAAACTGAATCTCAAACCAAAGACATCTTTAGAGCGTGGTTAATAACACATCCAAAAACAGGCCATATGAAGTTGCCGGTCATCTAGAGTCAACCTAATAGCTGACTTGCATAATAGTAAAATTTAAATATGTGCTACTTTATTGATAGCTGACCCATCTTACAATCTCACAAAGTGTTTTGGGTCTCATGCTATAGCCGGCTCTTATTCTACGGTCCGCTTTCCGTCTCTCTCGTCTTCTCTCTCCTCCAACTAAGTAAAGATATAATATTTTAGTCCTATAGCCTGCTTTTCTCACCCTATATATTGTCTTTGCTCTTGTCTCAAACCAAATAGCTTCTCCTTTCTGCTTTGGGCTACGATCAGACTAGTAGTAACAAAATGACCCTCCATTATTTTTGTCATATTGATGCCGTCCAACCTATTGCAAGATGCCAGGATTCATGAGTCAGTAATAATAAAGATGTGGTTGTCCACTTCCCAAAAGCTCCAGAACCAATCTTGTGATGATACGATTGCACAAACAAACTCTAAAGTTTGGGAGGGAGTGGCTTTTTTGCTGTCAGGCAGCAGAAAACACTTGCCAACCTGAACCTCTGCAGTCTGCACTTTCCTCTCAAGTCCAACGCGCGTCACTCGTCAGAAATGGAGACGACTTCCGATACCCCACGCTCCGTCGTCCGAGCAGACGGCGACGGCGGCGGCCATGTCCTCCTCCTCGCCTTCCCGGGGGCGCAGGGCCACCTCAACCCCATGCTGCAGCTCGGCCGCCGCCTCGCCTACCACGGCCTCCGCCCCACGTTCGTCACCACGCGCCACCTACTCGCCACCGTGCCGCCGCCCGCGGGCCCCTTCCGCGTCGCCGCCATCTCCGACGGCTTCGACCAAGGCGGCATGGCCGCGTGCCCGGACTTCCAGGATTACGGGCGCCGGCTGGCGGCCGCGGGGTCCGAGACCCTCGAGGCGCTCTTTGTTGGCCAAGACCTGACGCCGAGTACTTTCCGGCGACGGCGACGACCGACGACGAACGACAACAAAGCAAAGCTGACTAACTCTTGAACAATTCCCTGTTGACCGGTGCACTTGGTCGAAGCGAAACACGTCTGAGACGGAACCACGTACAGGCAGAACAACTAGTAGCTAGCTAATCGATTAACGGATCGATCCAGTACTAGCAGTACTCACGCACGGCAAACCTGGCTGATTGCCACAGGAACGTGACGTTCCTGGTGATTTTTTTATTGCCTCACAGTGGTTGATCAATTACAAGGGGCTGGATGTACTTATATACACGTACAAACCCAAGCATCAATCCTACTCGGATTACTACTCCTGTCCAGCTCGGACATGTACACGTGCCGTGCACTAAATCGTGTTTAAGTCTAACACTCTTCCGGTCAGAGGCCGCGGAGGGGAGACCCGTGAGCGTGCTCGTGTACGACCCGCACCTACCCTGGGCTGGCCGTGTGGCGCGCGCCGCCGGCGTGCCGACGGCCGCGCTCTTCTCGCAGCCCTGCGCGGTGGACGTCGTCTACGGGGAGGTCTACGCGGGCCGCGTCGGCCTGCCGGTCGTGGACGGGAGCGCGCTACGTGGGTTGCTGAGCGTGGAGCTGGGTCCGGAGGACGTGCCGTCGTTCGTGGCGGCGCCGGAGTCGTACCCTCTGTTCCTGGACGCGGTGGTGGGGCAGTTCGATGGGTTGGAGGACGCCGACGACGTGTTCGTCAACTCGTTCCATGAGCTCGAGCCCAAGGTGAGGTCCCTTGGGCGTGCATCCTACCTGTTTGTTGTTTTGCCCGAGCCAAAGAAAGATTGATCAAAGCACATCTGGAGGAGAGACGTGATCCTCAACTCACAAAGAACCTTATTATGGATGATCTAAACAGGAGGCGGACTACTTGACATCAACATGGCGTGTGAAGACCATTGGCCCGACACTGCCATCGTTCTACCTGGACGACGATCGGTTGCCATCCAATAAGACTTATGGGTTTGACCTCTTCGACAACACAGCACCATGCATGGCATGGCTGGATAGGCAGCCGCCTTGCTCAGTGGTCTATGCCTCCTATGGGACAGTCGCTGACCTCGACCAAGCCCGGTTAGAGGAGATAGGCAATGGATTGTGCAATTCCGGCAAACAGTTCCTCTGGGTTGTCAGGTCCGTTGATGAACACAAGTTGTCTGAACAGCTCCGTGACAAGTGCAAGGAAAAGGGGCTAATTGTTTCGTGGTGCCCCCAGCTTGAAGTCTTATCTCACGAGGCCACAGGTATGAAATTATGTGTACAATTGGAATGGTATATTTACAATCAATTGCATTATTTTTGAAGCAAAAAAAGGAATGTGGGTGTAGCTATGGAGTTTTTGAATGTGTTGACATGACAAGATGAACAAAGCAAGCCTGAGGAGAGGAGTACTCTGTATGCAAGGTGTTGCATACTGTGCGTCGTGATATTAATATGTTAAAAGACATGTTGTAGGCCCCCCAATTAGAAATTGCAAATTGAAGGTGTTAGTTTTCGGTTCCAGCATTACAGTACAGTCTGCAATGCCAACTATCTTGAACGACGTTTCCCCCTGCTGTATGGTTGATGCCAACTATTTTCATGACAGACAAAGTTATTGTTTAAAGGCAGCATTTACAATATGAATACAAGACTGGAAAGTTTTAGATGCACAGTTACTGTCATAAAGTACGAACTATAATTCCATATCTATTTATCTTGGCCGTAACTAGAGAAGCCTGCACGAGGATAAAATAGAAAGAACAGATTAATTTACTGGTCATGCTTCCTTGGTTGCGTATAAATTTAATTTATTGTTACTGGAGTTTGTAACAATTGGATCCTAGAATAGCATAGTTCCCTGGCTCCTATTTTTTGGTTCTGCATTACAACATAGATGAACTAGAGTACTGTTTCCATAACGTCAAAACTTATATTTATATTCCTCCTTCAATTATCCTACCTTAGGGCCATTCACTGATAAATTATTTTTTTCTAGAAATTAAACCGCATTCACTAAAATAGACTATAAAGGAGGTGTTTGTCCTGCATATTTTGTAGTGAACATATTAAGTAATCCATTCCAAATAACTATGCTATTGGTATATACTAACACATCAATTGAATAGGTTGTTTCTTAACTCACTGTGGATGGAACTCGACAACAGAAGCAATTGTTACAGGGGTACCGCTTTTGGCAATGCCTCAGTGGACAGATCAACCAACTACAGCAAAGTACATTGAGAGTGCATGGGGGATTGGTGTGCGTGTGCATCGTGATAAAGAAGGTATAGTGCGAAAGGAAGAGGTGGAGAGGTGCATTAGAGAAGTCTTAGACGGTGAGAGGAAGCAGGAGTACATGAAGAATTCTGCTATGTGGACGAGAAAGGCTAAGGAGGCAATGCAGGAAGGAGGAAGCTCGGACAAGAATATTGCTGAGTTTGTGGCCAAGTATTCTCCAACTACTAGTTGATGTAAAAAACAAAAAATCTGTACTTAGGTGTTATATTTGGATACCATTGAAGAGGTGAAATGTGTGGTTTTCTTGTGTGATGGGAAACTAGAGTTTGCAGGCGAATATATTATAAAAATTGACAGATCTCTCGCATATTATCAGATCTCTCGCATTTTCTCTATCTAATATGTGAATCTTGGGGGTGAACATTTGTCGAACAACATTATGTGTGAGTATCATGTAGTACCAAAATTGTATCTGCACACTGTTGCACTAAATGGATGTGTCCTGTTTTATCATATGAGTGAGAAAACAAATAAGAGTAAGATATACAGTAAAAGTACGCCCTTCCAAGGATATGAACACAAATGTAATACATTTTTCTTTTTCTTTCTGCATCATCTTTAATTTTGATATCTATCTTTTCTCAGGCACACACCCAAATGCATTTGTATGTATAAAATCTCTCTAATAATAAAGCACGGATTAACTCCGTGGGTTCGCCATCACAATACGCCTTTTGCCTGTCGTAATACGCTTTGTGCGTTTGTATCTATCAGTTTAATTTTCGACGGGAAAAAAAATGTCCGGACTTGGAGTCAAACCCAAGACATCGTCCTGGGTGCACTGAAGTCTGGCCACCAAGATGAAGCACGTATTTTGTTCTTATGCAACAGGTTCTTTTATTTGTAGTTTATTGTTTGCAACCTATTCTAAACCAAGACACTAGGCCGACTTACGTGCTGATGGGCCTGCCAGAAATTATTGTTCCTGTGTAGAATCTAACCCGCGCCCCCACGTTCGTTCCAAAGGCTGCAATAATAGTTTGATTTGCTTTTAAATTAATAATAGTCCCACCTTGCTATTCTATATCAAATCTCATCTGTTTATATACCTCGGCAAATAGACAATCAACAAGCCCCTTCGTCAATAAACAAACATATTCTGAGACGTGAGCCAGATTGTGGGAGAGTCTAAAGTATATTAAACATACAGAGGGCATCAATAAGCTATCCTATATTGAGGACGGATGGATGCACGCGGACGCGAGCAATGGAACCAACAGCCATGAATACCCTACTCCTATGAGCACCTCCAAAAGACTGACCCGACATATCATCTTGAGATTTATAAAGTCACCATAAATACAGGAAAGCATAGACATTTATGTTGAGAAAAAACAAAAATTTTCTAAAGTCACATCATAATTGAGTAGCTTAATATTTTCCTAAAAGATCCTAATTAAGCATTCATGTCGTCGCCAATATGTATTTTAATGTTAATTAAAATTAAATAATGTTCAATACAACCGGTGCATATATCCAGTTAGAAAACTCAACATAATTTCCATCACTTATGATTGAACTATGTGCGAACATTGCAAGAAAAAAAAATTGTTGTAGAGAAAAGAGAGCACAAGATATACATATGAGATATCACAGGGTGAAGTAGGAGATTGATAGATGAACGTTTTCCTCTGGTTGCTAGCATTTTGCTATAGATACATATGCTAATAGGTGTTATAATATTGGTTCAGAGTCAAATGTAACATTTGGTTGTAATGTTGAAATAGATTTTGAGTTTGGTATATGCAAAAATGTTTACAGACTATAAACATCTTAAGTAAGTGTTTGCTATAGATACATATGCTAATAGGTGTTATAATATTGGTTCAGAGTCAAATGTAACATTTGGTTGTAATGTTGAAATAGATTTTGAGTTTGGTATATGCAAAAATGTTTACAGCCAATAAACATCTTAAGTAAGTGATAATTGATAAATGAATTTGTGTGTCATAGATTGAACCATCTATGCCAAATATTCAAGCTAGCATGTGTATCATTTGTTTTTTAAATGTCCAAACATTTTTCTCAGCGATGGTCCTTTTTTTATCTCGAATGTAATATATTTATATGTATTCAGATATTTACAAGTACATCGTTGTATTTTGTATAACACAAAATAAATCCAAAATAAGTTAGCTTTTATGTTATTAAACATGCTCTGATCTGAACATTGTGCATTCCATTGACCATGGATGAGTGAGTATTCCGTTGAGAAAGGAGAGTCTCATTCTCAAGACTCGCAGGAGGGTGCACACATATATTTTTCTCCCGTTGCAACGCACGGGTTTTTTTGCTAGTAAAGATTTAAATTTCTTTGTGGATTGATATAATAAATAGTTAGAATCATGGAACAGAAATCTATCATCTAGCGATGGTATTGTTGGTTTCCGTACATGCTTATTGATGTTTCTATACTCTGTAGCACATGTGTTAATGATCCAGAACTTGAGTTTCAGTAGTTATGAATGATTAACATGAGAGGAGGCTGTTAAAAGATGGTTCAAGGTTTCAGTAGTTACGGATTATCTTAAAACTCATGTCTCATTTTACAGGTCCTCCCATCACCTGACCAAGTCCCTTTTACCACATTCTCAGCAACAACATGTCTGTGCAGTGTGCCACTCTTTGCCGAGAAGTACTATCGGATTATCGAGTCTTTTCTGATTTTCCGTAGTTTGGGTCTTGGTGTAGACGTTTGTTTCAGAAGTGAGTCATATGAAAATACTCTGATGTGGTTTTATAAACAGTAGATGCGTAGAAGATATGATATTGCTTCGACATTAAAATATGTAGCTAATGTGCCGGCCAACTTCACATGGCCATCACTTACATATAATATACTACCTCCAGTCATAGCTAGAGGTATGTCAAACTGATTATCTTCAGCTTATGGTGTCTGACTGTCGTATTTCCTATTCTCTAGCTTACACAAATGGCGGACTTCTGTCAAGATTTGGTAGCAAGACAAAGAGACAAGAATAAACAGAAATCTGACATTGGAGTGAGAGGCATCCTCAAGCACATCCCCTAGACCCTGAAGTGTTGTGGTGGTAGCTAGACGATAAATTTTATCTTACAAATGCGGAAGGCACATAAGATGAGTTTGGAAGAACTTCACTTCACTTCAGTCTCATCCGACCTATCCATTCCACCTCTCAACTCCAGTTCACCTTTCAACTAGCTACAGAAGATGGATTAGAGAGTTAACCCAGACACGGGTTTGAGAGGATTGATATCAAAATACCAACGACCACGTATTTCTTTTCGTTTTCTTTAATTGATAATATATTGTTTCTTTATGCCACATGTGATACATAGAAGATGATCACGCACATCAAGTGAGGATTTGGTTCCCAGCGGGTGTGGTACCCCCACTACAGGCCATTGGATGTTCATCCTGCAGTATGTTTCTGGTTCTGCAATAGGTAGGACAAGCTAACATGCTTATTGTAAGTATCTGGAACAATTGTAAGACTTGCTGCATATGGTATGCCGACTGATAGCTTATAGAAGATGGGTGCTGCACCAAGCTATGTCTAGGCAATGAGTGGCATGCACGTCTATTGCATTTGGGCGCACGTTTTCTAGATTCCCCCTCCGCACCCCTATATTCTGCCCGCTAATTTTGGCACCATCTTTTGCACTTGGACAACTAACTGCCGCGTAAACTTGTAAATTTTCAGCAGTATTAAAATGTGCAAATATACACTGTAGCATAAAGCGTGCAATTTATCAGTAAACAATAAGTGTAAAAATTTGCAAATAAACATTGTAGTGTAGAATTTGTTAATTGTTTTCCGTGGAACAGACTGGGATACTTAGCTCTCCCAATCGGTTCTAAAGCCTGAATATACTGGGGTATTAGCTCTTGTTTGGCATTGTTGGAACTCAAAACCGACCAAGGGTTGTGTAATAGAACTTCCTTCTAAAGTTTTTATTATCTTTCATTATATTACTTTTCAAGGTCATGCTATCTAGACATGGAGAGATTGATAAGGTGCCACATGCACTTTTTCAACTCTTTGATTAGGTGTGTTCGCATACCACAAGAAGAGTGAAAAAAAGGACTACAATGCCACACTAGCTTAAATCCAACATGTCTGTATAGACATTTGACTCATCACATCAAAAGAATAGAAAATATTCTAGGGAGTTTGATCCAATGATATATTCTTGAATGAAATTGAAGTGCATAAGAAATCTTATGAATCAATTCATATATATGGACTGAAAATCCAAATGGTTACAAAAACTGTGAACGTATTTTATGGTAAACTATACATATGGTTAATAAACATCCAATGCAAATCTTTGAGAAGACATATTAGATAGCTTTGCAAGGGTCGTGCTTTTTAGACATAGGGAGATTCCCAATAACAGAAAAAAAAAATAGAACTACAATGTCATTGCTACCTTAAATCGGGCTAACCGATCTTTTTGTGTCCGTTTGACTGATAATTGATATGCAGAAGATATAAAATATTCTATGAAGTTGGATCCCATGAAATTTCTCGTATGAAGTGATTGAAGTGCAGAGCAATTCGTAGTAATAAAATAAGATGGACTGCAAATTCTACGAACGAGAGATTCCACACATGGGATAAATCATTACCAATCTTGGACTAAGAAACAATAGATTTAGTGGTACTACATATTATCGACTTCTCCCCGCTAGATAACATCGATTGCATTTCTGATAAAATAAAATGGATTGGACATACACTAGGTCAAGACAAAATAGAATAGTGCATCCAACAGAAATTCCTGGCACAACTATAGCCATATATACAAATATTTCCGCTGTGTCAGCTACCTCTTCTTTCCCTCGGAGCAGGTAACTGCTCAGTACTCTACTCACTGCACCATGCCGAGAAACATATTTACGAAATCAATTCATCTGGACTATAAATCCTAATAAGGTTACAAACATATTTTAGGAGAAACAGTACATATGATTAATAAATATCCATTGTAAATGTTTGAGCAGACATATTAGATAACTTTGCAAAGGTCATGCTATTTATATATAGAGATTCGCAAACCACAATAACAGAAAATATAAGACTACAATGTCCATTTATCAAAATGTAAGTGCTACCTTAAATCCAACATATCTTTATGACCGTTTGACTGATTGATCTTATATGAAAATGATGAAAAATATTATGTGAAGTTGGATAAAATAATATTTCTCGTAATATGAAAGGAAGTGCAGAGCAATTTTTAAATGGAACCAGCTGGACTGCGAATCCTACGTACAAAACCGGACATTCCAGATGCAGGACAATGTATTTACTTCTACATATATTATCAATTCTACCTAGATAACCTGGATTGCATTCCTGAAAACATAACATGGATGACACAGTAGCCAGGTTAAGAGTGGAAATAGAATAGCAACTGAAATCTTCCTCTCGTTCTCAGTGATTGTAGTACATTCACGAAGGTTCTGTTATACCTGTTCAGGAAGAAACCTTGAGAAATTGATAAATGAACTAAAAGGTTTACATGATGAAACAGGAATTAATTAATAACTGAGAGAAAATTGTTCAGTACAAGACGATAGCCATACATTCGCCAACAACGAAATAAACAGATAAAATCTCTCATCATGTGAGCACACTTTTCACTGAGATATGGTAACTAACTACGACGCTTAATGTGTGCCGAGCGTTAACCACCGGAAAAAAGTGCTCCGATTGCCAATGTCCTTGTGGCCCTGCAGTATGGTAAGGGTGCCCTCTATGAGGTTCACCTGGAACACATGGGACGCAGCAACTACGTAGCCGGCATGGTTCTCAAACCTACGAACCACCAGCAGCATCCCTGTGTTGAATAGACGGCACCAGGTAGGACCTCAGGCTTAAGTGACTAGCCTGATCAGTAGCCTCCTGCCTGGAGCTGTATCTCAACCTCGCTCTCCTAGAGGAGTACCACACATTGGTGGCTCAATTCGAGGCGGAGCGCCCATATGTTGCCGCAGTGGTGGAGCTCCTCATGAACCTAGGCGTCCTTGATGAGAACTGGGTGGTGCGCACATATGTATAGAGCCACCACACCATCGAGCACGAGCGGCGCTAGGTCCGTGTCAACGACACGCAGCGGGACCTCCTCTTCACACAAAGAGTGTTTGAATGACGAGGTGCCAGAGCAGCACGATAACAATCCCAAAGAAGCACACATCGGGAATTCTGACTCATACACGCTGGCTGCCAACTACAACGAGGCAGGTGGCTCCGACATAGGGGTCATCGACCTCACCTGCAACAGGGAGGAGTATAATATGTTTTTAGAGATCTTAATTTTGTACAAAACATTATCTAATAAATCTATGAAAATTGGGTGTCCGCCTGGCTTTGAGGGACGGCCTTAGATGGACGCAGCCCCGCCAACTGCCTACAGACAAGTCCGGACATGTCCGTGGACAATCGATGCCGTCCGTTTAGTGATATCCGCGTTGGAGATCCCCTAAGGCCCTTGGACTCTAAAGTATGTCTTCCAAAATCTATTTTCCTTTTCATGCCCAACCTTGTTTTGTCAAATAAGACCACATCATCAGCGAAGATCATACACCAAGGTATATCTCCTTATATATATCCTTTGT
Source organism: Triticum monococcum (assembly GCA_034509565.1). NCBI lineage: Eukaryota > Viridiplantae > Streptophyta > Magnoliopsida > Poales > Poaceae > Triticum > Triticum monococcum. Next base: position 20,839,230 of record CM067842.1, on the reverse strand, counting down.
GTCCTCATCCATCAGTAAGGCAAAAATTTAGTCCTATTGTAATTTGGAGTGTATCGGTCTCACTATCACCTGCCCGGAAACTTCTCCCAAAATTATCTTACATATTCTCCATGAGGGTAATGTATTGCATTGGGATTTAATGTTTCTCTAGCGCCCACCAGATGATGGTACATTGGATGACCAGTAACCTGTGACTGAGTGGCCACACGACCATTCAGGTAGTACTCATTTACTTCAATCCCGCAGGGCCTTCTGAGAAATCATACATACAATATTTTTCGTTGTGAACCATGTACCAATATAATGGAATGTAATGATGAGATGAATGCACATGTGTGTTTGTGATAAATCATGCATTGATCTATGATAGATCATTTTTTCAATCATTTGATGCGCATTTTGACTACATGGCTAACTGCAAAATATAAATTAGTTTAGCCCTGGAATAAACATTACAACCAATTTTATTAGAGACAATCTCTGGGATACAAGAAAACTGTTTTAGTTTACCAGCAAAACCGCTGGATACGTAGCTCTTCCAATTGGTTCTAAGGGCTGAATAAACTGAGGAGGGGATTTTTTTTAAGTACTTACGCAACCACCTAAATAAGATGGAGTATCAGCTCTAGTTTGGCATTGTCAGACCGACGACCAAGGGTTTTGTAATAGCACAATCTTCTACAGCCCAGTTATGCACTACTACCTCGGTCCGGGTTTATAAGGCCTCGTATTAGTTTGGGTAAAATTTTGACTATAAATTCAACTAAACACATATGCGCTACATGTCAGAAAAATTATACCATGTGAAACCTCTTCCAAATACAAATCCAATAGTATAATTTCTAAATAAATGGTCAAAGTATGATCCAAATATGAAGAGCACAGTAAACCCGGACGGATGGGAGTAATGCAACAAATATGATTTCTTTTATTAGATAACTTTGCAAGGTCATGCTATTCAGACATAGGGTTTTCGAAGGGTGGCACATGCATTATTTTCTTCTCCTTAATTATCCGAGTTATCATACCACAAGGACAAAACAATAGTACAACAATGCACTGCTAGCTTAATTCTAACAGATCTATACACACGTTTGACTGATCATATGATAATGATGGATAATATTATAGGGAGTTTGATCCAATTTGAAATTTCTCGTATGAAATGAAGTCCAAAAGAAATCTTCAATTCATATATGTAGGGACGGCAAATCCTAATGGTTATCAACACTGCAAACATATTTTATGAGAAAAATAGATATTATTAACAAAGCTCATGCCGTTTAGGCATAGGGAGATTCGAAAATCACTATAACAGAAAAAATAAACATAGACTACAATGTCATTGCGTCTTTAAATCCAATAGATCTTTGTGGACCTGTTTGACTAATAATTAATATGAAAATGAAAGAAAATATTCTATGAAGTTGGTTCTCATGAAATTTCTCATATGAAGTGAAGCGCAAAGGAATTATTAGTAATCAAATAATTAAGATAGATTTCAAATTCTACAAACCAGACCCTTCCACACATTGGCGGACCTCCCCAGTGGGCAGGGTATGGCAGCCGCCATACCTTACTTCTGGGCAAAAAAAAATATATACATATGCATCTATCGATCGATACTTGAATGAATTGCTTGACTCGTTTGACCGCACCCAGGGCTGGCCAGCTTGGCCTAATAGGCCGACGCGACGCATCCAGCTGTTGGACACTTGGGCTAATCACAACCGGTCAAGATCGATCCAGCGCCCACACGACGCCCAGCCGTGACGCAACCCTAAGCAGCTAGCGCGGCGGCGGTGGCTGGCCAGGTCGTGAGGACGAGGAGGGCCGTGGGCTTCCGACGATGGGGCAGCCGACGGCCGGGCGGCAGCGGCTGGCTGGGGCTTAGAGGGCGGCGGCAGCAAGCTCCAGTGGCAGCAGAAAGCGGCGGCTCCAGCGGGCGACGATAGTTGAGGATTTTCCTAGTAATCTCTCAGGGTCCGAAACTCTGAACCACTCCTCTGCTCTGAACTATTTGCAGCCACTACCACTTTGTTTATACAATTATATTTTTCATTCATGCTAGTGTACGCACAAGTTTCTTGTTTTTAGATGATTATACGTACAAGCTAATAAGATGCCCAACCGGCGCAGTTCTGCGACTTCTGTCCATAAGATGGAAAAGAAGGGGAAAGAACCAGCAAATGCAAAGGAAAGAGGAGGATGAGGTATATTTATCATGTCCGCTTGGTAAAATTAAGGAAGATGTGTTACATTGAGTGATAGATCTTCAAAAGATTGCTCTTGTTAGAATTAAGATTTTCAGAAGGAGGGTAGGGCACTGCCATTGCCTGGGTCTTCTAGACGCCATATAAGCATTATCGGTATGTTTTAGGTTGTTTTTCTATTGAAACAAGTCTACATCTTTATTGTATTTGGTTATTCATTTGTAGTGTGCATTGATAGTGTGTATTGACTCCTTTGATTCGCATAAAAAAATTCTTAATGAGACTTCGCCCCACCTTAATTTTTTTTCGTGGTCCGCCTCTGCTTCCACACACGGGATAAATCATAAGGATTACAAATCTTGGACTAATAAAAACAATGGATTTAGTTGTACATATTGTCAATTTCTCCATGGCTGCTAGTGTTGAGTAAATAGGCAATTTCTCGATTAAATTAATCCATGAGTAAATCAATAGCATGGCATTGACTAAGTTGATGACGTACTGACTCTGATCTAAACATGCACGTACTAAGCAAACAGTAGACAAATCTACACATACTGCTAGTACTGCTAATATGAAAATAATCAGAAGCGGGATAAACGAGTTATACCCTCCAATAGGCCACGCAGAGGCCGCGGCTTTGGTGGCAGCAGCGGCGTCCTCGGCGGCCTTCTTGTCGGCTTCAGCTTTCTCGGCGGCAGCACGTTCGGCGTCGGTGGACATGGTGATGATGAAGGCGACGCGGACGTAGAGGAAGTAGACGATCGGAAGCGAGCAGTCACGTAGTCGCTGCCCAAACACCTATTCGCCCCTCACCCCGTACAGGAACCAGAAGGGCGTGGTTTCGGAGACCTGCTCTCCCGTCGACCGTGTACGCGGCGGACGGGATGGAGTCACCGGCGGCAGCAGCAGCGAAGGAACGACGGTGGGCGTGCGCGTGAGCAGATGTGATCTGTTCGTGGCGGCTAGGGTTAGGAGACACCGCATACTTATAGGCGCAGCTGCGTGGAGAGACGTGGGCTCGATCCACGTCCGAGTCCGTGACAACTCACGATCCGACATCTCACATCGTGGCCCAGCTGTCAGAAAACTCTCCGTTAGTGACTGGCAAAAATAAGCGCGTAGGTGTGAGCTCGGCTCGGCTCAATCCCGTGGCGAGGCGAGGCGGGCGGCGGAGGAGGAGTGCGCGAGGGCCTCTTCTCTTCTCAGGCTCCAATAGCATGTAGAAGAGAAACCCTTATAAACCACTCCAACTCTCCTTCCAATTCCGGGGTGGGACTAAACTTCTCACTATACCTAGTGCCATATAACCCACATGGGCCCTTAGAGATTTTTCAGAAATTGCAATATGGGCCTAGAGCCCATCTCAGATTTCAGCAGCTAGATATATAACTTGATGGACTGTGTATTCCTGCTGATAAATCATATATAGCCATAAATATTGTCGTCATGCGATCAAGTACTTTTCGGTCCGATCAGTACTCTTCACTACGTGCCGAGCGTCAACCACTGGTGGAAAATGCTCCGGTTGCCAATGTCCTTTTGGTCCAGCAGTAGGGTAAGGGTGCCCTCTGTGAGGTTCACCTGGAACACATGGGACGCGGCTACTACGTAGCCGTCAAGGTTCTCGAACCTACGAACCACCAGCAGCATTCCTGCATCGACTGAGGTGTAAGTGTAAGTGATTGGCCTGAGTAGCATCCTGCCTGGCCGCGTACACGAAGTGCGGCTGCGGCTGGAGCTCCAACTTGAGCACGTCTCCCGTGAGGGACCGGACGTAGAAGCGGCCGTCCAGGGAGAGGCCGCCCTCGCCGTCAAACAACGGAAGCTTGCCGTCCTCATTAGGGGCGAAGAATCGCCACTGCCACACGGCGTCGCCGGGCCTGGCGTACTTATCCATAACAATGGAAAACAGCGCCACGAGGAGCACCACCATGGGAGTGGGAACAGCATCGTCGCCGTAGATGATTCCCGCGGCCTTGATATCCCCTATTACTGTAACGCCGTTCGCCCTAATCCAGAAGAAGGGAGGGGGCAGGTCCGCGGCGGCTGCGGCCTGCGGTCACCGGGTTGAACAGGCACACCTTGTGCATGCCCGAGGCTAAGAGTAGGCAGCCCTCGGCGCTGGCAATGAATTGGCCGTGCTCTTGAGGGATCTTGACCCGGATGGAGGCGCCTGTGAGGACGTTCACAAACCTGGCTTGCTCACCTTGGATCTGCAGCATCTTCCAGTGCCGTGGGAAGAAACGCGGGTTCATGCCCATGAGCTTTGGGGCCGTGACGGCCTCCCTCCATGGCATGACGGTTCTCAGGCGGACGAAGTCCGTGACGTCGGTGCGCAGCACGATCTCGGCCACCTTGCATACGAGGTCGTGCGGGAGGTCGTCCCAGTTCCCCTCTTCGGTCATTGGGATGATACTATCAACAAAGCAACCAGACAATAGATCCGCAAGCCAGAACATCTAATTAATTTACGGACCTTTCATGGCCGCTGGCGTCGGTGCCGGGAATGAAGCTGTAGAACGGCATGCCAATCCCTGGTTCCATGGTGGAGGCGGCGGCGGCTACAGGGGTTTCTCAACCAGTCCCATGGTAGGTGGCGCCTATGGTTTAGGGCTGGCGGCTTGGAGATGGCCAGGGTGGATTGGAGGAATGGCGGCCAAAACGCGGAGAAGGGAAGGTGGTATGAACAGCTAGCACACCAGATCGCGTGTGACTTAATTTCTCGTGAGAATTGGTTTGCCCTCATCCGTTGGATGCCCATCCTATGGCCTGTCAAGCTTGTACGGATGATTAGCCAGAGGCTGGAGTATTGTGTCACGCACAACGAAGACCGATCGAAGCCGAGACAGGTCGGAGTACGCTGTACAAGTAATAGAGACTTTCCTAAAATAACAATCTCTAGGTTGTACAAGTAATAGAAACTTTCCTAAAGTAACAATCTATAGGTTTTCTTTCTCCTATCGATATAAAAAATTACATTGTTTTTTTTGTGCGTGCAAAATCAATTCTAGAAGAATTTTAGAGACATTTTGACGGGCAGCAAGCCCATTGAAAGGACATCAACACGTATGTTTAAGAGTTTCTATCTGAGAGGGACGTAGTTTTTTCTTCCCGAGGGGCACCAAATGTAGCTAACAGCTTAAAATGTTGAATTGCTTTCCTGGGGCATCAAGCTTCAACATTGTTTGATGAACAAGTCATGGGGAATTCGAATTTTTCCCTTCATTTTTTTTGAAGAGTTAAAGTTTTAAACATTTTAGGGGTGGCAAAACATTTGACTGCTCGTTTGATGTACCATCAGCTGGGTGAGGCACAGTCCAGTTGTATGTACGTTCTGATCATTTTTTTCGCGAATATGCAAAGATTGCGTATCTTTTAATTGATAGGAGGAATCTAATTAGTACAGCGAATGATACAACACGACACGAACGCAGGAAAACATGAACATGATGCCTGGAGTAGAGAGAGAAGAGATGCTCGCCCGAACAAAGGATACAACACAGCTAAACCTACCAAGCCCAGAATCAAGAACGACAATGCCAAACCAGCAAGAAAACTAACATCACCAGAGCCAACACCAGGGACACTGCAAGCGATCAAAGATAGCACCTTCAAGGAGGACGACGTTAAGACACCGTCGCCATCCGGTCCGGAGGAACCGGACCTAGGGTATCCCCTTATCTCGAAGAGGATCAGCTGAAGGCCATGCCAGCGCCTCCGGGTCCACGAGCTTTGGAACTGGCAGAAGGGCAAGATTTGAAGGGTACTGGGTAGGGCCGGCGGTGAAGCAAAGACAACTGCACGGTGGAGGCAACGACGACCGGGAACGTCAGCAAGGCAGGACTAGAGGGACATAGATTCAAGTTGCAGGGGCCATAGCCATCGATACACTGGCAGGCCCGACAAACTGGAAGGGGCACAGCTACAGGGTTGCCGAGGCTGGAGCCGCACCGACAGAGGATGCCGGCAAGCCCTGAACACCAGAGAACATGGGTTGGAGGCCACCAGGATTAGAGCAGTGCCAACAAGGATCCACCGTGAGGCGCCCGGCTCCAGCCACTACCACTGTTGCCTCACCACTGCTATGAGAGCCGGCACGACAACTTGAGGGGGTGGAGAGGTCGTCGAAGACGAGGGGGACGCCTACCCCAGGAAGGTCGAGAGCACCCCCCAACCATCCACATATCGTGCACCCGGACACGATAGCAACACGGCAAGCTGGGATGCGCCATCAGGGGAGGGGACGGCTGGGACACTACTAGGAAAAGGGCTATAGATGGAATTGACACTAATGGCGCACCAGAGAAGTGGTGCGCCACTACTATATACTAATGGCGCACCATGTGGAGATGCGCCATTAGTGTTGAAGACACTAATGGCGCACCAGGCACACGGTGCGTCATTAGTAACAATTTTTTTTTCATTTTTCAAACATACTAATGGCGCATTCGGGCAGAGTGCGCCATTAGTAGTTCTAACTACTAATGGCGCACCACCCATAAAGTGCGCCACTACTGTATTTTTTTTTACTTTTTTGCAAAACTACTAATGGCGTACCGTTGCATAGTGCGCCATTACTAGTTTAAACTTCATGGGCACTTTTTTTTTTACTTTTTGATATCATGAATATTTTTAAATTTCATGGGCACTTTTTGAATTCATGAATATTTTTTCAAATTTGATGATATTTTTTCATATTCCATATGAAAAAATATTGAATATTCATGAGGACACTCGATCTCGATCCCCCTCCCTCTCGATAGCTATCCCCCTCGCTAGATCCCCCTCGCCGCCGAGCACCCCCCGCACCCTCCCGCCGCTCCACCGCCGTCGCCGACCCCCCGCACCCTCCCCCGCTCCACCACAGCCGACGACCCACCGCACCCTCCCCGGCTCCACCGCCGCCGACCACCCACCGCACCATCCCCCGCTCCACCGCCGCCGACGACCCACCGCACCCTCCCCCGCTCCACCGCCGCTGCCGACACCCCGCACCTTCCCCCGGCCCGCTCCACCGCCGCCGCCGACACCCGCACCCTCCCCCACTTTTTGAAGATATTTTTAAATAACAAATTTGATGATATCTTCAAATAAGAAATTTGATGATATCTTCAAATAACAAATTTGATGATATTTTCAATTAAAAATAAAAAACAAATTTGATGATATTTTCAAAAAAAAAATTGATGATATTTGATGATATCTTCTGTTCTAGTCCTCATGAAAATAACAAATTTGATAAAAAAAACAAATTATTAGATGCAACAAGCAATAATGAAAAAATGTTACTAATGGCGCACCAGAGGAGGGTGCGCCATTGCTGTTAGAAAAAAAAAGTTACTAATGGTGCACCAGAGAAAGGTGCGCCATTGCTATCAGAAAAAAACTACTAATGGCGCACCAGAGGGTGGTGCGCCATTGCTGTCGTCGTACTTATGGCGCAATATGGGGAGGTGCGCCATTGCTAACCCTCCCCCCACTCCACCTATTCCCCTCTGGCCTCTCTCCCTCCCTCGCCAGATCCCCCACTCGACCTAACCTCGCCGCAGCCGCGCGTGGGCGCGCCCCCGCCGCCTCCTTCTCCCCTTCGCCGCCTCCCCCCGAGCCCCGCCTCCCCCCCGAGCGCCGCCGCCCCACGTCCACCAGGAGAGGAGGCCCCACGTCCACCAGGAGAGGAGGCCCCATGTCCACCAGGAGAGGAGGCCCCACGTCCACCAGGAGAAGAGGCCCGCGACCTCCCCGCCGTCTATCCCCGCCTCCCCCAAGCTCGCCGTCTCTGCCCTCCGTCGTCTCCGCTCCGGCCACCACCTCATCGTGGTCAGGTAACCCTCCTCCCTCTGCCTCTCTTCTCCTCTCTTCCTCCTCTCCTCCCTCCCGGCCATGCCCTCTTCTTCTCTCTTTTGCTAGGTTTAGGTCAAATCCCTCTCGAATTTAGGTCAAATTAGGTTCAAAAAATTATGGGAGTAGTGCCTAGCAAACATGAATAATTAGTACTCCATGTGCATTAGGTACACCTAATGTATTGGGTTTGAACCCTAACCACTTCCCTCTCCTTTTTCTTTTTTCTGCAATTTATGTTTGGTAGTAGAGCATATCAGTAGCTTCAGTTCATGTTTGTCCATTTTTTGGTCCCTTTTTAAAAAAAACTGAGGAAAATAGATGAGTATATGTAGTGTTCTTTTTATGTGTTCATTTTCTATCTTTTTGAAATAGGTTCATTGTAGTTGTTGTAATTCTAGCAGGGTTTTTTGCTGACAGTACAATTCATGGAAATTTGTTGTAGTAATTTGTACCCTGCATCGTGCCTGTTTGTTGTTGCTGCTTGGTACTAAGTACTTGCCATGAGACTAGTTAGGTTGCATCTGTTTTGTGCTGAGTTGCTTGCTTGGTCTCTTGCTGCAATCTTTCATCCACAGTAGCAGTAAGCAATTCGATTAGCCGAGAGATTAGCTTCAATTCTGAAATTAAGCAATTCAACTAGCCGCTGATTTTTGCCAAAGTCAATCGCTGTTCAACCATCAGATTTCCTACCCATACAGTTAAAAGTTTGAAGTATGATCACATTCAGCTATGAACCACATATAGCTCACATAAAACTGTCGCTTGATAGAACAAACTCAGTGATGTTCCTAGAAGCCCCACATAACTAAGGGTAGTATTCCCTGTGCATAAAAGTTTCAGACTAATTGCGAGTCTTCTCTTTGGTCATCCCAGGTTGCCTACTTGTAGAAATCTTGCTGACCTACTGCTGCTGCTCTGTTCACCTCATTTCGCAGGGTCGATTGGCCATCGTGTCTTGGGTTTGTTCTTCATCCGGGCATCGTGTCTCCTTTTGTCCAGACCTACTCCTCCCTTTGTTGTGGCAAGTCTCGACCTTGGTAGTCAAAGGTAAAGAATACATGATTTTATTCCTGGATTCACTTGCTTATAGAATTCATCTAGAATCTAGGTCTGAGAACAGCAGGCTAATTCCTTTTTCTCTTGGCTCATTGGGGAAAAGATTAGTCTTGTGCTAGAAAGTGTATTGATTTTTCAGTTTTGATGTTGCAAAAAATGGCATTGATCTCTGTATGCTAGCTCAAAGTTTGGGTGGTACTGTTATGTGTGATGTTTAGCAATCCCATAATGAAAAACTGGACAGGTTAATGTCCATGTAATTTTCACCCTTTCTAGCTATGTGCCTTCTGGATATGCAGTTTATGCATGAGAAGATGAGACCTATTATTTTCTCAGTGGTAGTTATGCACATTTAATCATGGCTTTATGAGTGAATTGCAGTATAATGTCTTGAAACTCGATATCTCAAACGTTTGACTAGTTTTCCATGCTTGATGTGTTGTATCTTGAGGCTCATCTTTATTACATATCAGAACTTGCAAACAAATCTGTGAAAGACTTGTAAAGTTGCTAGGTTTTGTCTCCGACCATTGTGTCGTGATGAATTTGCAGGTATCCCGAGAGGCCCTTGAGTTTGCCGGAATGTCGATTAACTTCCGTTCCGGCAAATTCGGGTACTCCATATGTCCTATTTTCAGCAAAGGTCATGCTGAAATTTTCCGTGAATTTTAGCATGACTTTGCTAAAAATAGGACATATGGGGTACTTGCGACTAATGTTGATTATCTTCTGCTATAATGTTGTAAGGGTACTAATTGGTCTCTTCTGCTGCTTATCAGAGATGGGGGGAAGCAGCCACCGCCGCTCTGCCTCACCGTAGTATAAGTTGGATGCTTTCGAGTTCTTCACTATCATAATTTCTTCTTCAGTATCAGCCACGAGGCAGGTATATAAAACGAGAGATGTCCCCTTCACCCATCTCATTATGATAACTCTGTTGTTTGCTACATCACTCCATGTCACAAATTGCAGAGGCTGCCTGACGCTTTTATGAAGATGCTGGGTGAAGATCCGCCAGATAATGTGAAGCTCTGACAGGCCGGCAGCGGGGTTCGCAGGCTGTGGGACGTGGAGTTGGTGATCGAGGAGGGCCACATGTACCTGCGCCGTGGCTGGGAGAAGTTCTACAGTGCCTACGACCTGCGGACCGGGTACTTTCTTCTCTTGAGGTACGACGATGACGCCACAATGCTCATCGTGAAGGTTTTCAACAAGACTATGTGTCGCATGCGCTACGCTGAAGACGAAGATGCCAGTGCGTTCTGCCTCTTCTTATTCCTCCATATTTGGCTTTGTCTCACATCGATTGTTAACGGTCATTGTTGCATTTGGACATGCAATGGGAGCAGGAACAGCGACACTGGCTACAGCCAAAGCAGCAGCGATTATGGCTGTAGCAAAAGCAACAGCGATTCTGGCCTTAGCGAAAGAAGCAGCGATTCTGGCAGCAGCGAAGACAACAAAAAGGATGATCCGTACTGGAGTGGGGGAGAAGAGGAGCAGAGTGGGGATGAGGAGCTGCAGGATGACGATGGGCATCAGGCTGAGGATGACCTAGCGCTGGTGGTAGCTGACCAAGGGAAAGAGATGGTGGTGGCTGACCAGGTGCAAGAGATGGTGGTGGCTGACCATGGGCAAGAGATGGTGGTGGCTGACCATGGGCAAGAGATGGTGGTGGCTGAGGGTAGCCTCGCGATGGTAGTGGTTCCTGACAATTACCACGCACCGGTGGTGGCGCCGACGATCCCATAGCTGGGCGACATGACCACGCCAATTGTGGTAGAAGACTACATCCCACAGCTGCCTCCACTGCCTCGCCGCTCTTGGCGCATCAGGCTGAGGAAGGAGAAGGAGAAGAACAATGAGAACTGAACTATGTCAGGTATGTCAGATCTCCAAAATGATATATATATATATATATATATATATATATACTTAGTTACCTATTTATCTCTAATATGCTTAGTTTCCTACAGGTTAGCTCCAAAATTACTTATGTTAGCACAAAATGATCAAGTTTACATAATAAGCTTATAGTCTTCTTTTTATTCTTCTTCTTATCCAAAATGACATATGTTAGCTTCATTTTACCTAAGTTGGCTCTAATATGCTAACTTAGAGCTTATATGCTTAGTTTCCTATAGGTTAGCTCCAAAATTACTTATGTTAGCACAAAATGATCAAGTTTATATAATAAGCTTATAGTCTTCTTCTTATTCTTCTTCTTATCCAAAATGACATAGGTTAGCTTCATTTTACCTAAGTTGGCTCTAATATGCTAACTTAGAGCTAATATGCTTAGTTTCTTATAGGTTAGCTCCAAAATTACTTATGTTAGCACAAAATGATCAAGTTTACATAATAAGCTTATAGTCTTCTTCTTATTCTTCTTCTTATCCAAAATGACATAGGTTAGCTTCATTTTACTTAAGTTGGCTCTAATATGCTAACTTAGAGCTTATATGCTTAGCTTCCTATAGGTTAGCTCCAAAATTACTTATGTTAGCACAAAATGATCAAGTTTACATAATAAGCTTATAGTCTTCTTCTTATTCTTCTTATTCTTCTTCTAGTCTTCTTCTTCTTCTTCTAACTTCTTGTTTTTCATTTTGCAGATTTGATTTAATTCACGGAAGCTTGCATGGATGGAGTGCTTCTTTTCCATTTGTGTTTTTATTTTGTATCAATGTGAAACTTTTGTGAATTGATGGATAACGGTGTTGAATGAACATTGTGAAACTTTTGTAATATGTAACGATGGAACTATGTGTTGGCTATGTATGTCTATATGATGAAACTTGTGTGTTGGATATGATCTGGTGGAGGCAGGTAACATCGTTACATATGGCCCCCTGTATGTAAGCTAAGCAGATCTGTGTTGTATGTTATCTCTAATATTTTTTAACCTATGAAAATATCAGAAATGAAAAAAAATCCCTAATATTCATACTAGTGGCTCACCACACAAGACACTAATGGCGCACTGTTATAATCACACTAATGGCGCATCACCCAACAGTGCGCCATTAGTATGCCAAAGCACATGGTTAAATATGCCCCCCTGGGAGGCATACTAATGGTGCATGGTGTTATACACTAATGGCGCACTGGGTGGTACGCCATTAGTATACCAGATACTAATGACGCACCAGTGGTGCGCCATTAGTAATAAATACTAGTGGCGTGATACTAATGGCACACCAGTGATGCGCCATTAGTAGGCAAAACTGGTGCGCCATTAGTAGCCCTTTTCCTCGTAGTGGGAGTAAGGGCGCCCTAGGCCGGGCCTAGGCACACCATATCATCGTCGGACCGGCAGGTACCACAGCTAGGAGGGAAGGCGATGCCGCGACATCTCGGGAGGAGGCCGAAGCTCAAGGGCAAGGAGGAGATGCATAGCTTGCAGGAAAGGGATGCGCCCTATCGCCACCATCCCGGGGCGTGGCACGGGTTTGCCGACCGGCCCTCCAGTGGCAGTTCAACAATGGTTGGAGGAGGAGGGACTATCCTACGGTGGCGGCGAGGATTTCCCCCCTGTCGCTAGCTAGAGGAACGTGACTCGGGTGGGGGTGGCGGGGTGGGGGCTTCTTCTCCACCCTCCTTTGATCAGTTGCTAGAGAGGCCGATAGTTTGTTAAGCCCTCATCATGTTGAGCATATAGTGGTAATTTGAGGCATTGAAATAGCCAGGCACGTATGGATGGTAAACATCACGATAGAGTGTATGTTCATCATGAATTCTACAGTCAAATCTTGAAATACTATTTATTTTCATTAATTCTGTATGATAATTGTCTATACTAAAATTCATTAGAATTTGAAATATTTCTTAGTGAAGTTTGGTCATGTTAGGTACATTTGGTTTAAACCCAAGTTAACTCTACCAATTATTTGCCTAGCCAATATATTGGTAAAGCTTTTGCTTGCCCATGATTTGGCCAACTAGCTAAAAGTTGAACTAGAGCTGACATAAGGCTTGTCCAGATTCCTGACCACTAGCCCCCGAGAGAAACCCTAGCCACGAGTTCCTCACCACCGCCAAGCATCCTTCTCCTTGCTGGAGCCTAAGGCTTCCTATAGAAAGCCCTCGCGGCCACCAATACCTTTTCCGGAATCCCATCCTTGGTTGTGGGGAGCCAGGTTTGTTGGTCATTTTCTGTCGACGCAAGCAGTTGTCCAGCTGTTTGATGGTATGATACGTCTCGAACGCATTTATAATTTTTTATTGTTTGATGCCATGTTTATATCATTTTGGCATAGTTTTTTTTATCAATTTTTATTATTTTTCTAGACTATCATGTTAATTCAGTGCTCAGTGCAAATTGCTTTCATTTTGCACTCACATATACCATCCTATCCGTTTGAGGAGAGAAACCAAAAATTAATCTAACAAAAATCACCCAAGCGGTTGTACCGCTTGTGCAAGAAATTTTACCACTCCCTCTATGGAGTGGGCAACCGGGCCACAACAGGTGGTTGTAGTGTGGTTGTACCGCTCCCTGTCCTGGAGTGGTACTACCGACACTTGCATCGGCCGAACTATTGTTTGTCGGTTTTCCTCTCGGGTCTGGAAGCGGACTTGTGTAGTGCCAGATCGGTTTCCCTAGCAGTTGGACCTCTTCGGCCTCGGCTACACCTTGGGTGTTTAGGAATCGTAGACGGAAAAGGCACCGTCAAAGCCATAATCCATTATGGTGAAGCTTCATGGCGGTGTTGGGAGCCTCCAATTAAGTTCTGGAGATTGCCCCAACCTTATTTTTAAAGGTTTCAGATGCCACCTTCAAGGGTACCACTAGTGGATTCACGGCACCTTGCATGGTACAAGTGTGTGCGGAGAATAGGGTGAGCCATTGTGACTATTGGGGAGCATCGTGCCTCCACACCCCTCCAATGAAGATGTACCTCCTTCAAGAGGGAACTTCAAAAACACATCCACACCTCCACTTGTTGTTACTTCTATCCTTTACTTTGTGCAAGCTTGTTATCTTGTGTTTCCATTTTTGCTTGCACTTTTTGTTTTGTTGTGCTTGTCATAGAGGTTCTCCACCTAGTTGCATATCTAGACAACCTATTTTGTTGTCGAGCAGAAAACTTGCAACCCCCCCCCCCCCCCCCCCCCCAAAGCCCATTGGAGGGGTACCACGAGAACTGTCATCCAATTAAGAATAACCTCATAGTGCTTTTTTTAACAGGACCATTAGCATTTGATCCTATGCTCATACAAAAGATGGCACTCTCATTTACCTTCATAGAAGAGCTCTCCGGGATTGATGTGGACCCATTGGTGGGATGCCACTACGGTTCTGTGAACATACAGAATTATTTCTTGACTTTTGGAGTGATCGTCAGAGTGATACTCTGGCAATTTCGGCTACCGTCACGTTGATACCCCTAGTATTCATAGAGTTATCAGTGCAGAAGTCCGAAATCTATGAGTCGTCAGAGCTACTGCTCTGCCGATCTAGTTGTCTTCAGGGTGATGCCATGGTGATTTGCTACCATCAGGGTGATGCCCCTATGCATGATTGCAGCTCTGGCACGAGCGGCTGACTCCATCCAGCCATACAATGCATCCGAACTGGACTTAAAGTGGTCACAAAGGACGAAGACACTCAAAGGAACATCCTGGTCGGGCCACATATATGGGCGAAAATCTCTTGTGCCTCCTTGAAAAGTCCGAAACCAGCCTGACTACCCAGTTAGACGAGCTTCATCAAACACTATAAGTCATCGTAAGCAAGCAATTTAGAGGCACACCCCACTAGTTCACAGGGAAGCTTTCATACAATTATAGCTCTAGTATAATTACAATAATACTTTTTATTAGTAGTCAGATGTTTTTCTTTCTGTGTACCATCCAAAGGCATCATTTAAAAAGCTCATACGATTTGAGATCTTGTACTATATTCATTTATGTGTTATTTTTATTCCTATATTTCTAGTTCATGCAATCAAATGAGGTGATTTGAACACACAAAAATAAGTTAATCCAGAGAGGTCCTAAAATAGTTACATTGGCGAGAGCCCTCAAAGTACTATAACACGTTAGTTAACACACAATGCCCATGGTTGACAAGTTATACTCATCCTTGTCAACAGTCCATCCTATCCTTCAAACTTAGAATATCACTCTTATCATCATGTTGACCATCCATCCGTGCGTGGCCATTTTAGTGCCTCCGCTATAGGCCCAACATGATGAGGGCTAAACAAACTACCAGTCTCTCTACCAACTGATCAGAGTAGTGGCATACACAAACGTTGTCACTTACATAAACTGCACAGTACTTCACCCAAATGATAGTATCAAGCGAGCAATCAAATGTCTTGACACCTTAATTTAAAACCTTCCGCGGCGGCAACCCGGATCTGGTCGGCACAGAGGCGGGCAATGTGTCAGCGCATGTTGGGACGCGAGATCCTGGTGGTCTGCGGCGGGGCTCGGCAGCTGGCTGATCAACACGGTTGCGGCTGTCCCTGGAGGCTGGTTCACGCGGTGATGGTCGGGGCGTGCATGGTTGGCCGCTGGTTGGGGTTCTACTGCAATGCGTGGACTTGTTCCAGCAGATGCAGTGGATGTGTGCGTCCTCCAGTGGTACTTGGGGCAGCCTTTGCTAGATGACGGCTTGGTCTCCCCTCATTGACGCGCGGTACATCGGGCGATGACGGTGGTCCAGATCTTGGTCAGCCTAGCGGCGGTGGCTGCACACTGTGATAGTGCAGCGACCTCCTGTGGCTCTACAGTGGCGGTGGACATCAAAAGATCTTCGGGGAGTTCATCTTTGCAGATCTAATGGTTGACTTCGGTTATGAGATGCAAACTATGAATGACGGCTTGACGTAGAGGAAAGATTGGCAGTGCCGAATCGCATGTCGTAGCTTCTTGGATCATGGAAAAGTTGTGGCGACAATACATTTGTGACGTTGATGTTGGTGCTTCTTGAGTAGCTGGTATTGAGCTCCGGGATGAAAGTACGGATCTGAAGTCTGGCAATGTCGATGGTTATAAGTCGTTACCTTGTTGAAGACATTGGTCGGATTGCTTAAACTATTTTTTAGGTGAAAACGGCCTTGACAGGGAGCTGAGGACGGTGGCCCTTGTGCGTCGCTCCCTTCCTGAAACTGATGCTCTTGAAGATCTTCGTCGTCGATATGGTGTCTTCAGATGGTTGGTGCAGATATGGTCTTACCGTTAGTTTGCCGATATGGTGCGGAGATGGTTGGTGCTCAGACAATTTTTTCTTTATTTATTTTTCTCTCCAATGCATATATTTGGTATTATACGACATTGCTATTTGTTGGCGTGTTTTTTATGTGTGTTGGTGTTGGCTGTATGCATGCGATCTTTGCAGAGGCTGGATGTGTGCTCTTGTGTTTTTATTATATTGATACTTCGTTTTAATCCAATAAAATTCACCATTTTTCAAAAAAAAAATCTAAAACCTTTTAAACTCTAACTCTTCAATTTTTTTTGTGGGAAAAAACTTGAACTCTCCATGACTTGCTCGTCAAACAAAGTTGAAGCTTCATGCCCCAGGAAATTATGCAAATCAACATTTCAAACAGGGGCCATAGGAAAAAAACTTCGTCCGGAGCTTTCTTAAGCTGGATTCCTTGATAGAAATTATTATTTTATAAAAAACGATTTTATTATCTCAAATGTAGCGTCAAGCAGATATAAAATATTATAAGTAACACCTGGCCTTTGCATCACTACGACGGACATAACCAAACATCAAAAGTCCGACAATAGACAATGTAAAAAAAACCGATAAATCGACCATAGTAGACTCCTATAGACCGACACTATGCCTAAGTTGAAAGCAGAAGTGGATCGATCCGAAGGTTATGCTGCCACCCACTTTGGGAAAAAAAAACCTTCGTAGCCGTCTATTCCAACCGCGTACACACCGCCTTAAATAGTGGTTGGTCCCCGGTCGTTGTAGCGTAGACCATGTACGAAGCGAGTGTGTACAATAAAAAATAACCTGCAGATGAAAAGCATTTTTTTATTAAAAACCAAATAATTTCTACATAACCGAAGGGAGCAAAATAGGGCATACGCTCCCCCTGTTAGCGTTTCGAAACTATTTAAAATACCATCCAACCAATGATCAAATATATTGGGAACACTTCTGGACTCGCAGATATAAATTTTATTTTTTTTCAGTTGTTGATTGTTTTTGAGGTAGTTACCCGCTCGGTCGCAGATAGAATTTCTCAAAACACATGTTTTTATACTGTTCTTTCAATGGGCTCGCTGCCATCGAAATGCATCTGAAATCGTCCTAGAATTGATTTTGCGCGCGCAAAAGAGAGAAATAATGTTTTTTTAAATCAAAAGGAGAAAGGAAACATATAAATTGTTACTTTAGGAAAGTTTTTATCACTTGTACAGCATGCTCCGACCTGTCTCTGCTTCGATCGGTTTTCCTGTCACGTAGAAGTTTCCAGCGAATCATCAGTAGAAGCTTGACAGGCCATAGGATGGGCATCCAACGGCTGAGGGCGAAGTAATTCTCACGAGCACGCCATCTGTGGTGTGCTAGCTGTTCAAACCATCTTCCCTTCTCCGCGTTTTGGCCGCCATTCCTCCTTTCCATTTCTACATGCCGGCCACCGTATAAGTTGATCCAATCCACCCCGGCCATCTCCAAGCCACCAGCCCTAAACCGTAGGCGCCACCAACCATGGGACTGGTTGAGAAGCCCCCTGTAGCCGCCGCCGCCGCCGCCTCCACCATGGAACCAGGGATTGATATTCCAGGCGACGACGCCAGCGGCCATGAAAGGTCCGTAAATTAATTGGATGTTCTTGCTTGTGGATCTTTTTCCTTGTTGCCTTGTTGACATAATCTCTCTCGGCTGATTCCATTTTGTTAGATCTCATCTAGTGAATAGAATATGTTGTATGCATTCGTGTTTAGATCTCATCCGCTGAATCGAATTGCAGTATCATCCCAACGACCGATGAGGGGAACTGGGACGACCTCCCGCACGACCTCGTATGCAAGGTGGCCGAGATCTTGCTGCGCAGCGACGTGACGGACTTCGTCCGCCTGAGAACCGTCAAGCCGTGGAGGGAGGCCGTCACGGGCCTCACGGCCCCGAAGCTCATGGGCATGAATCCGCGCTTCTTCCCACGGCACTGGAAGATGCTCGTCCAAGCCCAAGGTGAGCAAACCAGGTTCGTGAATGTCCTCACCGGCGCCTTCATCGGCGTCAAGATCCCTCGGCTGTACGGGCACGTCCTTGCCTGCGCCGAGGGCTGCCTGCTCTTCGCCTCACCCTCAGGCCGGGGCACGCAGAAGCTGCGCCTGTGCAACCCGGTGACCAGAGCCATCGCCGGCCTACCCAATCTCCACACAACACTTATTTCACAAGACCTCAAGGCCGTAGGAATCATCTACGACGTCGACGGCGACGGCGAAGCTCCCACGCCTACCGTGGTGCTTCTCCTGGCGGCGTGCTCCGCTGACATGGTCCTCTACGCCAAGCCTGGCGACTCCATGTGGCAGTGGCAATTCTTCTTCGACCAAGACGAGGGGGACGGCGCCGAGTTTCCGATGTTGGACGGCGATGGCAGCCTCTCCCTGGGCGGCAGCTTCTACGTCCCCACCCGCTCAGGGGACGTCCTCAAGTTGGAGCTCCACCCGCAGCCTCACTTCGTGTACGCCGCCACGCAGCAGGAGGCAACAGGTCAGGCTAGTCACTTACACCTGAACCTGAGGTCATACCTGGTGCCGTCTGTCGACGCAGGGATGCTGCTGGTGGTTCGTAGGTTCGAGACCCATGCCGGCTACCTAGCCGTGTGCCATGCAGTGTTCCAGGTGAACCTCACAGAGGGCACCCTTACCCGACTGCAGGACCACAAGGACATCGGCAGTCGGAGCATTTTTCTCCGGTCGTTGACCCCCGGCACGCAATGAGAGTGTCCTAGTTATACTAGATGCCAGGGAAAAGTGTGCTCACATGATGAGAGATTTTGTATGTTTATTTCGATTTTGGCAAATGTATGGCTATCGTCTGCTACTGAACAATTTGCTATCAGTTATTAATTATTTCCATTTCTATCGTGTAAACCTTTTAGTTTATTTATCAATTTCTCAAGATTGATTTCTTCCTGGAACATGTACTGTATAACAGAACCTTCATCAATGTACTACAACCACTGAGTATGACAGGAAGATTTCAGTTGGATGGACTATTCTATTTCCACTCTTAACCTAGCGACTGTATCATCCATATGTTATTTCTTCAGGAATGCAATCCATGTTATCCGGCTAGAATTTGATAATATATGTACAACTATATAAATTCACTGTTTTCAATTCAGGATTTGTAATTAATCCTTATGATTTATCACGCGTGTGGAATGTCCAGTTTTGTATGTTGGATTCGCATTCCATCTGATTTTATTTAGGAATCCTCGGCACTTCCCATCTTAATACGAGAAATTTTATTTTTCCAACTTCACATAATATTTTTCTATCATTTTTATATAAGATCGACCAGTGCAAACAGCCAGAATATGATGCTGGATTTAAGATAGCCTTTACATTTTGATAAATGGGCATTTCATTGGAGTCTTATATGTTCTGTTAGAATCTCTTTATGTCTAAAGAGCATGACCTTTGCAAAGTTATCTAATATGTCCGCTCAAACATTTACAATGGATATTTATTATTCACATGTACTGTTTCTCATAAAAATTTGTTTGTAGCTTCAGGATTTATAGTCCATATGAATTGATTTCATTTGGACTTCATTTTATACGAGAAATTTCATTGGATCAAACTCCCTATATATTTTCTATCATCGTATGATTAGTCAAATGTCTGTACAAATCTATTCGATTTAAGCTAACATGGCATGGTACTCCTATTTCCTTTTCTATTATTTCGCTATGAACTGATTTCGTTTGGACCTTATTTCATACGAGAAATTTCATGGGATCAAACTCCCTAGAATTTTTTCTATCATCGTATGATTAGTCAAATGTCTGTCCAGATATGTTGGATTTAAGATAGCAGGGCATTGTGCTCCTAGTTTTTTCTGTTCTAGTAGTATGGTGACGTGCATGTGCCAACCTTAGCACAATCCCCATGTCTAAAAAGCATGACCAAGAAAACTTATCTAATAAAAAAACTATGAGTATACACTGGTATGTAATCACAGAACCCTTCGTCGATTGTGATAATGCCAAACAAGATCCGATACTCCATCTTATTGTTGGTGGTTGCGTAAGTACTTCAAAAAATCCCCACCCAGTTTAGTCAGGCCTTAGAACCGATTGTAAGAATTAAGCATCCCAACGTTCTGTGCGACTGGAACAGTTTTGAATTCTAGAGTGTTTATCTAGTAAAATCGGTTTTAATGTTTATTCCAAGGTTAGACTAATTTATATTTTGCAGGTAGCCCTATAATCGAAATGCACAACAATTTATCTATCACAGATCAGTACATGATTTATCACAAACATACATTTGCATTCATCTCATCATTCCAGTAAATTATGTTGTTACATAGTTCATAACCAAAAAATGCATGTGTAATTTCTCTGAAGGCCTGGCGGGATTGAAGTAAATGACTACAAACTGAGTGGCTGGGTGGTCCCTAGTCACTTGTGATGGGTTACCCAATGTAGCGTTAGTGCTGACCCATTAGGGCAGCCATCCGATGATGATAGCGTGTTAATCGCGAGTCCGCTATGGAGTTTTTTGTTTTGAGAATTGCCAAGTTTTATTACTCAAAGTTCAGAACATTCGGGATACAAATTGGCCATGGGGTTGGCCCAAGCAGACATGGCGCCCCCGATCTAATGAATGAGAAAACTTGGCAAGCAAATGGGTTTTTGTATTCGATGCCAAAGTATTAGATAAACATCTGGACCAAATCACCAGACATTTCCTAAGCCTCTTTAATTCTCAAATGAGAATCTCATCAGAATCAGTTGAGAAAAAGAAATCAAACCTGAAGATGTTCTAATTAGGGATGTTTTTTCCAGTCCGAAGGACACATCAGAAGTGCCACTGTGTCCGGATAATTAAGTTCTCATGGCGATTGTTATATATACTCCCCTAATGTTTGGAATATGCCAAGAGTGAATTTTAGCGGTATTCTAAAGTAGCCAAGTACAGGAGAAGATATATATACATTATGTGAACCTGCTCGTCGCACATGTGCATATCAAACTTGGGATGCTTCACAATGTGTAGCCGTAAGTTAGAAGATAAATATTCAAAATCGGTATTACTAGGCTATAAACTTTGTATTTCTCTTGTACACTTCAGAATACATTTGTAATATTTCTGCCCATAAAATTGAAAGATTTGTAATAGTTCTTGCAAAAAATATTAAAAGAGAGAGCAAATGTCATCTAAAAGATATAACTATGGATCCATGATGAACATGCAAAATATTATAAAAAAACAAACAAGGCCCGGTTAATCATTTCATAGCAATGCTCTGTAACTGGAACTAGGGTAGTATTAAAGATTATTTGGGCATGTACTTGAAATATGACATTGTTCTTGTCATAATAACAGTACTAGCAAAACAACGACATGAAACTACCTGCAATTCACTAATTGATGCTATCGAATAGGAAAAGGTGTGGATGAACCAGAGTGTACCTAGCTACACCCATCCAGCACAACTTTTTTTATTTATCAAATAAAAAAATACCTGAACTTCAAAATTTACAAGTCAAAAATACATTCAAACAAAATTATGCAAACAAATATTTTTTCCCTTGCAGCATAAATAGTCAAAATGATATGGCTTATTTAGTGAAGTTTCATCTTATATATTTATGATGCTGTAAAAAACCCAAAATATTTTCTGCACATTGTGGTCCTAATGTTTTGTTGAACATCAAAGTTTCAAGTTTATAGATTATCCTTTTTGGAGAAACAGAAATGAGAAGTGTCGACGAATACTACCGGAACATGGTGCTACCCCGATGGCCGAAACAATGCCGACGGCCCCCGTCGGCCTAGTCGGAGCTATGCCGACAGCCAGGTCCAGGCCGTCGACGTATCCAGGCCGTCGGGCTAACCCCAAGATAAGACGACAGCCACCGTCGGCACAGAAGGGCTGTCGGCCTAGCTATGAGCACGCCGACAGCTGCCGTCGGCATATACGAGCCGTTGGCATACTTGTCGGCCCAGCGACCCCGCTTGTGACGGGTGTAACGGCATCCGAACTATGCCGACGGTGGAGACAGGTGGCAGTCGGCATAGTTACGCATGCCATGTCACCGATCCGGGGCGCGCCGACCAGCCCATATACCGACGGCTGTCGTCAGTTTATCTGCCACGTCACCGATCCGCGGCACACCGCCCGCCTAAACCCTGGCCGTCGCTATGCCGGCGGCAGTGCCAGCGGCATAGTTAGATTTTTTTTCGTTTTCATAATTGGGTGGAGAGGTCCACTGGTCAAAGCCCGTCCGTGAAAAGTCAAAGGGCTAGATATCATGGTCAAACGCTACAGGGTTAGGTGGGGCGGGGGCCCTGGGGGTAGCAATGCTACCGGAGCGTCGCACCGGGCCCTCATACATGCCGTCTGGTGTGGTGGCATGTCCGAAGAGGCGGCACACGTCTCCGTGGTGTGGCCCCCCTCATGGACGGTGCCGCCGCGGGCACCTGAAGGGGGGAAACAGTCGCGTCGGGTCTACACGGAGGGGATCTTGCTGTGGGTTTGGCCCGGATGTTGGTCCCAAGTGTTCCAATGGGCTGACCTAACACAACCAGGTGGAGATGTCCAGGGTCAAAGCCCGTCCGACGAAAGTCAAAAGGCTAGATCTCGTGGTCAACCGCTCTATGGTTAGGCGGGACGGGGGCCCTGGGGGGTAGGAACGCCACCGGAGCGTCGCACCGGGCTCTCACACATGTCGTATGGTGTGGTGGCATGTCTAAATAGGCAGCACGCATCTCCGGGTGTGGCCCCCCTAACAGATGGCACCGCCGCCGGCACCTGGAGGGGGGAAACGGCCATGTCGGGTCTACATAGAGGGGATCTTGCGTCTCGGCCTCTCACAAGTATGGAAGTGTTGTGGCGGTTGCAAACGCCCAACACGCATCTCCGGAGTGGGACCCCCTTCAAGGATGGTGCCGCCACTGGCACCCAAACATCTGCGAGTCAATCTTGTTGTGGTTAGGTCGCTCGGTGGTCGTTGGAGGGTATAGGGAGGCTAGCCCATAATTAACATATTGGAAGAAGATTTTTTTAAGAAAAAGATTAATGTTGATGCATAAAAAACAAAAAAGTTGAATATATATATATATATATATATATATATATATATATATATATATATATATGCCGACTGCTTAGCCGTCGGCATAGATGACACGTGGCATGATTGTATCTATGCCGACGGCTAAGCCATCGGCATAGTATGACTTATCCCTTCGCGGTGCATCCCCTCCACTCGTTTCTATCCATTCCCTTCCACACCCCCGCAACCATCCTCCCGCGCCGCCGCCCACCCGCCCCGCGTCGACCCTGCCCCATCCTCCCAACCCCACCCGACTCCGCACCGTCGCCACCCCGGCCGGCCGCACCGTCCGCCCCGCCCCCTGCCGCTGCCCTCCCACTCCACCCGAACATCTGCCGCCACAGCCTCCACACCCACGCCATTGCCGTCGCCCGGGCCACCTCCCGACCCTACCGCCACCCCATCCTCCCCCCCGACCGCGCGATGGCCGCCCCGACCACGGCGGGCCACGGCTCCGGCCGGGCCCGCGTCCCTGCCCGACCAGCGCTGCTGGTAGTGGCGGCGGGCACCCTCCTCTGCTTCTCTGGACGGCCCCACCCCGCCCCGGTCCTCCCGTGCCTCACCAGCGCTCCCTCAGCCCTCCACCGCTGGCCCCTGCCTCATCCCTCAGTGAGCTACCATTTTTCTAATCAATTTTTTTGCATTATTTTGCTACTGTTGGATGGATGAATGGACGCATGGAAGGATGTTGGATATTGTTAGGTTGTTAGGTTGATAGATGAATGCATGTTGTATGTGTCTTAGATGGATAGATGTTGTGATGTTGCTAAATTGATAGATGGATGAATGTTGTGATGTAGGTGAAATTCGAGACCCAAAATGAATTATCATAGTTAAAAAAGCATCTTGAGTCACTTAGTTTATAAAATAGTTAATGACATTTTTTTCATTTTGTGATGTTGTCAAATAGTTATGTGAGATGTGCTCCAAAACTGGTATAAGATGAGTCGTTATTTTATCACGATGATCTTATTTTTTTCATAGTTTAAAGTGTCAGTGCTTAATGTGAGGTGATGACCTATTTTTTCACTCGGTGGAATTAACAAGATTAGTGGTGCTCCATCTTTGTGGAGTAATCGTGGACGTTGGAGGTGTTGGTCCAGGATCGTCCCTTCTTTGATCGACTACATCCTCTACATCGGAGGGTGAGCAACAAATTCCATGACCTCGTCCGCTTTTTTTCCATGTCACTAGTTTCATTTTCACATCAAGTCGGGGAACCCTAGTCGTCTCCCGTCCGAAATGGTTACATCGATAAATATGCATTCAATTGCAAATTTATCACCACAGCTCTTTCGGATTGTCAAGCATTTTCCACGGACAGCCCGAGGATGTGTAGATTGGGTATGTTGTCCATGCTCTACCCCGTTCAGAGACGGGATTTCGGTGACGCCTCCCCGTTGTTCTCCAGATGCACATTCTCCTGGCATTTTGCTGATATGTGTATTTGGAGAACAGCGGGGAGGTGCTGCCAAAATTTTGTCTCGGAATGGGGTAGAGCATGGACAGCGTACTCAATCTACACATTCTCGGGTGGGATTAGGACCCATCTTTATCTATTAGAGATGTAGGTGCATTAACTGTCGTTTCTCGTCAACCCTGTAAAAAATGAAATATTGATGTGAGTAATTTAAATGAATCCTTAATTTTGTTGTGTGGCTTCCAATAAAGCAGAGCTGGCAGATAATCAGTGGATGTATAGTGGGTTTTTCGAAAACTAATGTGTTTTTGAAGGAGATATTCCATATTCCAATGATTATCAACGTGCCAAATGTAAGAGACGTATGCTCAGAGATAAGAGTGAGATGACTAAGCACTGTCGAACGCATGGATTTATGCCCAACTTTAATATGCCGACAAACTTTTCCCAGCGCGACCGTGGTAGAGAGGAGGTGATAAGACAACGCATCGCTGGTTATGAGGACGATGGGGTTAGAGACATGCTAGATGATGTCTTTCCTGCATAGCCGACACCTCTATCACATCCAGCGAATGAACCTGTGGAGCCGAAGGAAACCACAGAGGCCTTCCTGGATATCTTGGCCTCTTCAAAGAAACCTATTTATGAGGGTGCCAAGCTCTCTCTCTTTGCTGGATGCCATCTCGCAACTAATGGCAGTCAAGGCCGACTATGGCTGTAGCCGAGGTTGCTTCGAAGCATTTCTGGGAGTATGGGCTAACAGCCTCCCTAAGGGCCATGAACTGCCGAAAACCATGTATGCTACGAAGGAAATCATGAAGGCGCTCTCCATGCATTATGAGAAAAAACATGTTTGTCCAAAGAATTGCCTTTTGTTTAGGCATGAGTATGCAAATGACAACTACTGTAGGAAGTGCGGTTCCTCTCGGTATATTGAGGTGGTCAATGAGCAGGGTCAGAAAAAGCAGCTAAAAATCCTTGTGAAGGTTCTTCAGTATCTTCATTTCATAGAAAGACTGCAGTGCCTTTTCATCACCGAGAAGTCTGCCAAAATGATGAAGTGTCACAAGGAAGGGAAAAGGTACAATCCAAATAAAATTGTACATCCATCAGAAGGTGAAGCATGAAAGTCATTCGATATAGAATACCCTGACGAAGTAGCCGAGGCTGGGAATGAGAAAATTGCTATATCAGGTGATGCGTTCAATCCATATGGTATGTCGTCTAATCCACACAACTGCTGGCCCATGTTTGTTATTCGGCTCAATGTCCCTCCCGGCGCCATAATGCAACGCAAGACCATGGTCCCGCGTGCCGCTTGTAATTCCGTGGCCTGAATATCCGGGGAAGAATTTGAGTGTGTTTATGCAGTCGCTGGTCGATGATTTGCACCATTCTTGGTACTTCCCGAGGTTGACATACGACCGGCATCTGCAGAAAAGTTTTTTGATGGAAGTTTGGCTACAGTATTGCATGCATGACTTTCCCGGCCATGCCCTATTCTGTGGACGGTGTACAAGTGGGAAGATGCCTTGCCTAGTGTGCATGTAGGCCTTGCGTTTCAGTTGGCTAAAGAAGGGTGGCAAGTCTGTTGCCTTTGACCTGCCTCGAGAGTTCCTCCCTCCAGACCATCCTGATAGGGAAGACAAGAAGAACTTCACAAAAGGCCTAGTCGTCCATGAAGTAAACGAGATTCCAATGTTTTCTGGTGCGGATGTGCTTGCTCAGCTGAAAGCTCTTAAGCCTGCCGACGAAGGGAAAGGCAAAGGCAAAGCCACAGGAAAAGGCGAGGGCGAGGGCGAGGGCAAAGGAGAAGGCAAAGGGAAAAAAGTTTTGAAGGATATGGTGAGACGCACAACTGTATGCATCATCGCTCCCTATCCCCGGCGGTTTCTGGGTCGTGTCCCCCCCCCCCCTATCGCACACACTCACTTGGCAACAGTTGAAAATGCCGTCGCGGAAAGGGTTAAAAGCCGTTTGTATAGCACCTCGATGTACCAGTGTCATAGCAGCAATGATAATAGTGTTTGACTTTTTGAAGGAGGGGATCATGGTGCTTAAGGTCTGCAATGTCGACAAAAATCCCTGTAGGGATAATTTATCCCATGCAGTAGAATTTGGGCTCTTCTTGAGGGATGGATTCAAAAAATCTTTGGTAAGAATGTTCATCATTTAATTCTATTCATTTGCTGACTTTTTGTATTGTGCATACCATTAATTATTAACTACAATATTCTTAATTGTTACATAGTGTATCTCATGCAATGTAAGGGGCCAATTCAATAATTTAATTTGTGAAAGCTTCAACTTTTTGGATGGTCAAGGGCAACCGTACAAAATTGACGTTTGTAAAACAAGGATAAAACCATCAAAGGAGTTGATGGATGGAACAAGTACATTTCAAATAATAAGCTCACCGGGGGAGAGTACATAGGCTTTTACTTGAAGAAAGTGGTCGACAAGTTAAGGATTAACCATTTCTCTGACCAAGATGATAAGCTTGAAGAGGATGATGCTGAAGATTCCTAGGCTGATGAGGATGATTATGATAATGAGAGCCAAGATTATGATGATGCTAGCGAGGATGACGATAGCGAGGAGCATGAGGCTATCGCAGCCCCAGTAGAGGGACCCGAGCCTATCCAACTCATTGTTCTAGCCTCAGTACGAGCAAGGTTTCCTAGGCTATCGCTAACCTTATTTTGTAAGAGGCTAACATGAGTAATATAATTTTCATGAAGAGACACGAGGTGACACTTCAACTGAAAGAAGCATAAATCGATCTATCTTGCTCTCGTCCATGGAATATCTTAACTGAGAGTGATGAGTTGATCTCAATAATAACCGGGAGATCACTCCTCTGGATTGCCAAGGATAGTCCTTCCACGCAGGCGCTCAACTCTGCATGTTCGGAAGGAATCGCTATTCCATGTGCTAGAACCCCTACATGAGACTGAAAGAAGCATGCTGCTCATGACACTTTGGCGTTATTGGTCATTCGAAAAGAGATAGTTCATCCAAAGAAGCCGCCCCCACCTGAAGAATCCAAAAAAGTCATTGTCGTCTATCTTGAGTTCTTAATAGTTATCAATATGAGTTTAGATGTTGACCCTCTCAAAGGAAAATTTGTCATTTGTTATGACAGTTTTCTACACACGTGATCGGGTCAGAGTGTGGAAACCTCGCCATGGGCAGCACCACCGGCTGGATGGGTCACATTAAATTCGGACAGGTCCTATGTTGTGGATGGTGCTGGAGCTGGTGTGGTACTGCAAGACTCTAATGGTAGTATCATTTTTTCCACTTGCAGGAATTTATTCTTGTGCTGAGAGGCTTTAGTGAGCTGACTAGTCATGTTCTAAGAACCGGCTAAAGACAATGCTATTAGGAAGTTCAACTTGTCTAACTCCTCTTTTACATTGGAATTCCTTCCCTGGAATACCATGTGAAAGCACTTTGCATGCAGTATCTCCAATATGGCACTATGCAATGTCATGTAAAAGGCCTTACCAAAATACAGCTCTAATACAATCGTCTCCTTCCAGGACTGATGGCAGTACTACATATATTAGAAGGTCGAAGCCATGAAGTAATGTATATATCTGGATTGGGAAAACCATACTGATTTGTGTGCACCAATTCAAGGATCACTTTCTGAAGCATGTTGTCAAGGAGTTTAGTGATAGTTTTTTTATGAATATCTGAGCAAAGAAATTGGTGTAAAATCAGTGGCGCTTTCCTTATTGTTCTTCTTTGGGATGAGAGTACAAAAGGATGAATTAATACTCTAAAGCATGACTTCGCCATGATAAAAGTCTTAAATTAACTTGAGCAAATACGGGTGATAATATTGCAACATACTTTGAGGAAAGCCCCACGGAAGCTATGAAGGCATGGTACTTTGTCACCAGGCATATCCTTAACCATATCATTAGTTTCCTCTTCTTTAAAATAATCTTCAAAATAATGGAGCTCTTCACATCCTTGAACTAGGGATTCTAAATCAAAGAGCATTTAGTAGGCTGGGAAGAACCCACCCTTTCTTTGAAGTTCCTCCAAAGCATTGCAGATTTTGTCTAATGATCATCCGGAATCGGTCCTTGCTCATCTTGTGGAGAGGACATATGATTCTTTATATGTTTGGTTGTCGCTTTGGCCTGAAAACTTTGTATTTTCATCTCTCACCTTAACCCATCTTAAAGTAAGCTCTTTTATGCTTCCAGTATATGCTCTGGCGAGACAGTAGCTTGATCACATGATCTTTTACGATTGATCTACCATTTTATTCATAAGTTGAGAATTGCATATATTCTTCTAGAGTGCCATAGAGAAAGATTGTATTCTTGTACAATGCCATAGCATAAGATTACGACATTTATAGCCTGAATGGATACTAAATATTGGACAAACTTCTGGACCAAATTATCAGCAATTTCCTAAACTTTTAAATTTATCAAGTGTATTTTTAAAAGGAGGATTACCCCCGACCTCTGCATCTCGGCCATGCAAGCATCCATTTTATTAATTATTCACAAAGACCTTATAAAATAGTACATCAGTTTGTCCAAAGCCACAAGCTTAGCAACAATTGTCACAACTCCAAACCACTTGATGAAGGGGTGCTGATAGTCCGAGCGTAATACCAAAGAGACATCGCACACAAGGTATAACATCTAAAGCAGAAACTAACACACCGACCTTGCCAGGCCTCTCTTCCATCGACGCCACCATGACGCCAAGCTCTATTTTTTTGGCTGGGGCCTGGCAGATTTAGGGTGGATGGATACCATCTGATCTTTCAAAGAGGAGGCTGGGTTTGTAGTGTTTTGCTGCTTTGGCTTTCATAATGTAATTCTTGTAATGAGATGCCAGCGAGATTTGTTGTGTGTCTTCCTATTTTACTATAGTACCCTTTTTGTACCCAGAGAAAATTGTGAACCTTGGTTTCATTTTGATAATAGAAATCTCGAGAGGGGGTGGAGGGAGGGCTTATTCGCCCTCCTGGAGACTGTAATCTTCACTCAAGTGTCGATGCCAACTACTTAGTTTCACAGAGTACATTTTGAAGATGACAAAGTGTCATCCCATTAGAGGTGATGTGTTGACTGCATATAACATTACATATGTTTCTGTAGGGAGGGAATTAGATATATGCTCGAGTGTTCCTGATCCTGCGGCACTAAATATACGGGAGAAACGATCGCCCCTACAAATCAGGTACGTAGGCCGTGGGCGACGTGGATCTTATTTATGATGTACAATTCAACACCCACCCTCAGCCGGAACTCCATTGGAATGGACGTTTAGGCTGGATCTGATGTGCACAGAAATTTACCAAAACTGGATGTGAAAACATCTATGTGCACATAAAGGACAGGAGATACTGAACCATCACTCTAAGAAGCTTGATCTCGCTAGAATCTAAATCCTTCAACATCTGTTCGTTCTTAATAAAGTGATCCCAATGCTTCCCATGCCTGAAGACCGCCAACGATGTGGCCTTGTTGCTAATTGATTTACCACGCTGACACGCAGGACAATGGTAACTGCATCAAAACTGTAGGGCACCTACACTTGCTGCTCCATTGGTGTCTGTTATTTACATGGGCTAAAAACAAGATTGGTCCTACCTTACATTTATGATTCATTACGCACAATTACCAGATGGTTCACCTACCACAGTTGTTCACCTTTATCATAGTTACCCCATTAAGAGAAGATACTTGGAATGTAGGGAAAGGAGATGAGTGGAGGACACAACTATACAAAAATTAACATATCTTTTGGTTTTCGCAAACATGGCTGAACAACACCCACGGAAATAGATAGTAAATGGAAGTTCAGTGTTATGTCTTGTGGATTCTACTAAAATGGGACTACAACTAGGAAAACGACGAAATAAGCCAGGAAAAAGGATTACAAATCTGTAGAAAGAATATCCTTAAACAAACTACATCAGCAGCTCCCAAGTTACTGCCATGAGGCAAAATAAATGTTTGCTAGTTTGGTAGTAACCACCATCATTTTTTACTGCTTCACGGAAATTCGAAATGTAGTGTGCGAGGCCTTGCTCAGTTGACAACAGTCGTTAAGCATGCGCTAGATCCTCCAATGGTGAGGATAATCAAGAAGTTCCTCACTGACGACAGATCATGATGCCGGAATTAGCTTAACGAAACCACAAGCTACAATGATAATTCTGGAGCATATGAGTAACGCTGTGCCGCCATCTCTGCTAACTACAGTTTTTTCAGTTCTGTAGCCACCATAGGGAGCAGACTAGAGGTGAGTGCAGAAGGGGTAGAGGAGCAGACACACCTTCCTAGTGTAAGAGGAACTAGTTTGCGGTAAGCGTATGCATCGTTGCAGGGACGCGTGCGTGTTTATATAGCACAAGGAATACATGCGGCGGCAGGTTGTTGGAGTCTTGACCCATCCTCCAAGCTATACAAGAGATAGGATCAAATCTTCCTAACAACCTGCCTTGGTTACAAGATACACACACACACATTACACGCACACAATATCGTGACATATGTGTCACGTCTATACAAACTAACTATCAAGCCTATCATTTAACATCCTCCCTCAATCTCAACATGTGAAGGTTTAGATTGTTCTTGAAGGCTTGAAGTTGTCGAGCTTGCAAGGGTTTTGTAAAACTATCAGCAACTTGATCACCTGTTGGAATGAACCGTACTTCCAACAGTTTCTGTGCAACTCTTTCTCGAACAAAGTGATAATCAATTTCTATATGCTTTGTTCTTGCATGAAATACAGGATTTGCAGAAAGATAAGTTGCTCCAAGATTATCACACCACAACTGTGAGACATGTGATCTCCCAATGCCCAATTCATTAAGTAAAGTTTCTATCCACATCACCTCAGCAATTGCATTTGCCAGAGATTTATACTCTGCTTCTGTGCTTGACCGAGACACAGTTGCTTGTTTCTTTGCATTCCAGGATATGAGGTTTGAACCAAGAAAGATAGCAAAACCACCAGTGGACCTCCTATCATCAGGACATCCAGCCAAATCAGCATCTGAAAAGGCACTCACTGCTGTTGAAGAAGACTTACATAATCTCAGCCCTGTTTCAACACCTCCTTGAAGATACCTCAAAATCCTTTTTACAAATGTCCAATGTACTGTGGTAGGAGCATGTAGAAACTGACAAACCTTGTTAACAGATAAGGAAATGTCTGGCCTTGTTAAGGTTAAATATTGAAGTGCACCAACTATGCTTCTATACTTTGTTCCTTCCTCTGGACTCAACAACACTCCTTCATGCAATGACAACTTCTCAGTTGTAGACATGGGTGTGTTGGAGGGTTTGCAGTCTTTCATACCTACACGCTTGATTACATCTCTGGCATATTTTTCTTGAGTTAGTACTATACCATCATGCACCTTTTTAACTTCAATTCCTAGGAAATAATGAAGCTCTCCTAGATCCTTAAGAGCAAACTCATTTTTCAACTGTTTTAACAATGTTGAGGTGGCTTCTAGAGATGAACTAGCAACAATTATGTCATCAACATAAATTAACATGTATATTACCACCTTTCCTTTTTAAAATAAGAACAGAGAAGTGTCTCCCTTGGAAGCTCGAAACCCAAGTTGTTGTAGTTTAGTGCCTAGCCTCGAGTACCAAGCTCTAGGGGCTTGTTTGAGACCATATAAAGCCTTGTCCAGCTTGCACACATGATTAGGTTTAGAACCATCTTCAAACCCAGGTGGTTGTCTCATATAGACTTCCTCTTCGAGAACGCCGTGTAAGAACGCATTCTGCACATCCAATTGGCGAAGATTCCATCCCCTGGAGATAGCAACAGACAAAACAAGTCTGATAGTAGCAGCTTTAACAACTGGACTAAAGGTGTCCTCATAATCAATACCGTATCGTTGTTTAAAGCCTTTAGCTACTAACCTAGCCTTGTATCTATATATTGTGCCATCAGGTCTTTTCTTGATTTTATATACCCATTTACAATCTATAACATTCCTCCCTTGCTTGCAAGGAACTAGGTGCCATGTTTGGTTTTTCATGAGTGCATCATACTCAATAATCATAGCATTTTTCCAACTTGCGTTGTTCAATGCTTCGGTCAAATTTTGTGGTTCTCCAGTGGAGGCAAAATTTGCAAACTTGAAATTACTTTCATACCTGACCGTTCCATCCTTGTATGTTGAAGGCTTCAAAATAGATTTTTGTGATCTTGTTGTTACACATTGTGGTGCATAGTCAACAGCCGCAGAAGATCCCGATCCACTACCTCGTATCGGAGCAGGCCGCGACAGCGCAGACGAATCCTCCTCGGCTGCTGCGCGCCTAGGCTGGCTCGGATCCCGCGCCTGTGGGCCTGGAGAAAGCGACCCACCGCCAGCCGACGGCACGCGTCCACCGACCGACCGCCATCATTGCCTCGGGCGACAGGGTCCCTGCCCCCACTCGATCCGCGACAACTGTCACGTGAGGGGGAGGAATCCACCACGCCACCCGACCGGGGACTGGACCCAGATGACGTGTCGCTCGCTGAGTGGGCCGCCGCGGAATCTGGAGGGGGCGGCGTCTGTGGCGCCACCAGATCCTCCTCGGGATCGTTTTCGGCGCCAAATCCGTCAGGATCAGCGTCAGTAGGTGGATCCTCCTCGTGTCCTGCGCCTGGCTGTATATGAACCTGTTGCTGCTGCATAAAATCACTGTTTGGGGCTGCGTTTTTTACCACCGCTGTCACCATTGTTAGTAAGGTTATCACACAAATGATCATCAATACTATTTTCACTCCCCTGATCAATTGGATTCAAGAGTTCTGGCGGCAATAAGAGAATTTCATTACGTAATCTGGCTTCGGCATTGGGATGTACAGTGGAGAAGGGAAATATATTTTCGTCAAAGACTACATCCCTGGAAATATACACACGTCCTGTAGAGATATCAAGACATTTGAAACCCTTATGAAGATTGCTATATCCGAGAAAAGCACATTGCTTGGATCTGAATTGAAGCTTGTGCTTATTATATCGCCGAAGATTAGGCCAACAAGTGCAACCAAAGATTCTAAGAGCTGAATAGTTGGGTTTTTCATGATACAATCTTTGAAGAGGGGTTTCGAAGTTGATAACTTTACTAGGTGGACGATTGATCAAGTATGTAGCAGCAATGAAGGCTTCATCCCAAAACTTTAGGGGCATGCAAGCTTGAGCAAGACGAGATAGACCAACCTCAACTATATGCCGGTGTTTATGTTCTGCCGAGCCATTCTGTTGATGGGCGTAGGGGCAAGAAACATGATGAGATATGCCAATTTTTGTGAAAAAGGAGTTGAGTTTTTCGTACTCACCACCCCAGTCTGTTTGGAGAGCAAGGATTTTGCGATTGAATTGCCTTTCAACAAGGTTTTGAAAGTCATGAAATTTTTGGAAAACTTTAGACTTGTGTTTAATGAGATAGATCCACGTGAACTTGCTAAAATCATCTATGAAACTTACATAGAATTTCTTCCTCCCTATTGTTTCAACAGCAGGTCCCCAAACATCAGAGAAAACAAGTTCTAAGGGATACTTTGATTCACTTATTGACTTTGGATAAGGTAGCTGGTGACTTTTGCCTTTTTGGAAAGCATCACATACAAACTCATTATTGAACAAATTATCACATGGGAGGTTATTGTTGCTAACAATCTTTCTAACGATAACTGAAGAAGGATGACCTAAACGCCGGTGCCACCTATCTGAAGATAGTTTGATGACACTTATCACTTGCTTCTTGGCGTTTCCCCCCACGTGTTTGACAGGATAGAGACCTCGTCTACCCCTTCCTCGAAGTAGAACCTTCCTTGTTCCCTGTTCCTTGACAAGAAAAAATCGAGGATGAATTTCAACGAAGGTATTGTTGTCGGTGGCAAGCCGACTAGCTGAAATTAGGCTTTTATCAGCTTCTGGAACATGAAGGATTTTGTTTAAGTGGAGATCTCGATCAGGAGTGTGAATAGCTGAATAACCAATGTGCTGGATAGCCATACCTGAACCGTTTGCAGTATGGATCTGTTCGCCGCCGGTGTACCTGTCCCGCACCGTCAGCTTCTCCAGGTCGCTGGTGATGTAGTCGGTTGCGCCACTATCCAGGTACCAGTTGGAGTCTACCCCATACTGTGGGGTCACCATGTTGGCAGACTTCTCTTCTTTTCCCTGTTACGACTCGTCGTAGCGCTTCTAGCACTTCCAGGATGGGTGGCCTGGCTTGCCACAGATCTGACACACCACTTTGGGGGCAGGAGCAGAGTTGTTGTAGTTGCCCCTACCGCCTCCACCGCGACCGTTTTGCTTGGTGTAGGGACGACCGCGATCACCACCAGAGTTGCCGCCGCCTTGTCTGCCGCGGCTGCGGTCACCCCCGCCGCGACCACGCCCACGTGTCGCCGCGTTCGCCGAGGACTGGGATCCTCCGTGGCGAAGATTCATCCGTGTCTCGAAGCTAAAGAGCTGTGAGTACAGCTTTGGCACGGTGACTGGCTCCACATGGGAGCACATGGCCGAAACCACCGGGTCAAAGTCTTCTTCAAGCACGGCCAGGATGTGGGAGACGACGTCCTCCTCGTCCACCCTTTTGCCTGTTGTGACAAGTTCATCACAGAGGGTTCGGATCTTGCCGACGTAGTCGGTGATGGAGTTGTTTCCCTTCTGAAGATTGGCGAGGGCGATCCGCACGTTCACGGTCGCGGCACGGGTCTGTGAGGAGAGCATCTCCTGGACTGTGTTCCACAGCTCGGCCGAGGTGTGGCAGGTGGCGACCTGAATTTCCATCTCACGGGGCAGCATTGTCAGAAGATATGAGAAAACTTGCTGATCTTGTGCATACTAGGTTTGGAACTACGGGTTGGGGGTCTTCTTCTTGGTTTTCCCGTCAGAGTCCATGATCTCCAGCTCCATGGGCGGCACCGGATGATCGACGTTGAGGTACTTCTGCATCTGAGCACCGCGGATGGTGGATAGCACCGTCGCCCGCCATAGCGCCTGGTTGCCCTTCGTGAGTTTCTCCGAGACGACGTGAGTGAATGGAGAGGATGGGAAGGTACTTGAAGATGTTGCCATGGATGACCTCGAGAGTGGCTCTGATTACCATGTAAGAGGAACTAGTTTGCGGTAAGTGTATGCATCGTTGCAGGGCCGCGTGCGTGTTTATATAGCACAGGGAGTACATGCAGCGGCAGGTTGTTGGAGTCTTGACCCATCCTCCAAGCTATACAAGAGATAGGATCAAATCTTCCTAACAACCTGCCTTGGTTACAAGATACACACGCACACATTACACGCACACAATATCGTGACATATGTGTCACGTCTATACAAACAAACTATCAAACCTATCATTTAACACCTAGAACCTCCCTCGTATCTGTTATTTTGTCATTGTATCTACTCCCTCTGTTTCTAAATATAAGCCATTTTAGAGATTCAATCTGAACTACATATGGATGTATACAGACCTATTTTAGTGTGTAGATTAAGTCATTTTACTCCATATCTAGTCTGTATTGGAATCTCTAAAAGGTCTTATATTTAGGAACAGAGGGAGTATTAGATAAAACAGATTAGCTCTACTGCTTAGGGATTTGACTAAGATTTGGTCATGTATACGAGGCACCGGAGTCTCATCAATATAATGCGCTAGTAGCCTAGCACACTACTTTATGTTCACTAAGTAGTAAGAGATTATAAGACATTAGGACAGGTGCCAAAGCCATCAGGATCCTACCGCTGATCTACAAAATATGTCAACAAAATCATGCTCCGATATGAACTAAGAAACTATAGAGGAATTCCTTCAAATAAACTTACACAAGTACTATTGAAAATATTTTAAATGTTCCTCACCACCTGATCAAATAAAAGCAATGCTCTGACAGAATCTAGCACGTCAATGTTGCAAGCTCACTAGCTCAGCATGTATGTTTGAACTCTCTCTCTCTCCCTCCCCTCCCTCTCTCTCCCTCTCCCTCTCCCTCTCTAACGTTCAGTCCTTCCTCTCCCTCTCCCTCTCCCTCTCGCTCTCTCCCTCATGGCCTTAACCATGCCACATCATTCAGTCTATTATTCAACTACATAACGGCATTAGGTGATTTGGAGTATATAAACCGATGCCCTTCTCTGATAACCATTACCATTCAAGTAGTTACTGTGCGCAATGTCGTGGTTCTATGTCTGACAGTAAAGTAGGGGGTAGGAATGTAGAGGCAAGATCCTAGCTACGGTGAGAATGTGCACGCAAGATGTACGAGTTCAGGCCCTTCATGGAGGAAGTAACTACCCTACATCTCGGTGCCCAGAGGCTCTGTCGATTGGAATATGCATGAAGTTACAGGGAGTGTGAACCCTTGTGCCAGAGGAGGGGGTGGCTTATATAGAGTGTGTCGGACCCCTCCAGCCCTCAGTTACACAGGGTTTAAGGTACATAAAGATGGGGCGT
Organism: Triticum monococcum; assembly: GCA_034509565.1. Lineage (NCBI taxonomy): Eukaryota > Viridiplantae > Streptophyta > Magnoliopsida > Poales > Poaceae > Triticum > Triticum monococcum. The sequence continues at coordinate 20,801,948 of CM067842.1, read as the reverse complement.
TACTGATAACGCCAGTAATAAAGATACATGAATGCCCATTAAGTCTGCAGGGTAACGCTTGGCCGTTGTCCTACAGAGTGACTTTAGATCTTCTATCCGTCGAGTGGTTCTTGTTACGGTCGAGTGAGTACTCCCTGGTCGAGTGAATGATGATATCCCTCGAATGCTTCTGAGTTTAGGTCAATGTCCTTGGGTAGGGTGTCTATGTCAGGCCTATGACCCTACCCTAGGTACATGTCGTCGTCATTAGCCCCCGAATGGTTCAGGGTTCTAGTGGAAAAGGAGTGGAAGTTGGTTCCGACTCTGCTACATGATGCGGAAGCGTTTTCCTTAGACTGATGAGTCGTACGACAACTTTGACTTCATTTTCAGTTGCCTTGATCTATTCTAAAGTAGTCGAGTGAACTTTTGCTGATAAGCTTTGAGTGTTGATATGGAATAAATCTTCAGTCTGACAGGTTGCTCTGCTGCTCCCGGATCTTGCGGGATTCGAAATTTTGGGAAGCGCACGGGATGGAGGAGGCCGCAGTAATCGGGTGGATTAGGCATGGGTGCCTCGATCATCGCGCCACCTTTTTCGTCACGTACCGAGCGAGCGACAGTTGCGGGATTTGACATGATTTCCCGGGCCCAGTCGTCAGTCACTCGGAAATGACTCCATATAAGGCGTTGAGTTGGGGAATTTTGCACAGTGCGCCCCAATTTCTCCTTCTTCCTCCTCTGCTTCTCCACCTCTACCGCTTCCGCTCTCGACGCTGCCTCCCGCCCGTGCGCCTCTTGCTACGATGGCGAAGGACAAGACGGCGGCGCTGGAGCGCGCAAAGAACCGAGCGGCGAAGGGGAAGGGCAAGAAGATCGGCAGGAGTGGGTCGTCGTCGAGATCCGCCTTGCCACGCGGCTGGGTTTAGGGCGACTGGATCCAGTCCACAATCGAGCTGGATAACTTGCAAGATCTGGCTGAGAACGGGCTGATTGAGCAAGGTTCCTGGAAGCTCCCGGGGGATGAAACTGAGCCGTAGCCTCAGGAGGGTGAGTGTGTCTTACTCGCCACTCACGTCGACCGCGATTTTTCTTTGCCCCCATGTCAGTGTCAAAACCGGCGGATTTCAGGTAGGGGGTCCCGAACTGTGCGTCTAAGGTTGATGGTAACAGGAGACATGGGACACGATGTTTACCCAGGTCCGGGCCCTCTCTATGGAGGTAATACCGTACGTCCTGCTTGATTGATCTTGATGAATATGAGTATTAGAAGAGTTGATCTACCACGAGATCGTAATGGCTAAACCCTAGAAGTCTAGCCTGCATGACTATGATAATGAATACCCTCCCTCTGGACTAAGTCCTCCGGTTTATATAGACACCGGGAGGTTCTAGGGTTACATAAGGTCGGTTACAAAGAAAGGAATCTACATATTTGGTTGCCAAGCTTGCCTTCCACGCCAAGGAGAGTCCCATCTGGACATGGGTGCAATCTTCGGTCTTCGTGTTCTTCACAGCCCATCAGTCCGGCCCATGGCTAACGGGCCGGATGCCCGAGGACCCCTTAATGCAGGATTCCTTCAGTAGCCCCTGAACCTGGCTTCAACGACAAGGTATCCGGCATATAGATCTGTCTTCGGCATTGCAAGGCGGGTTCCTCCTTCTGAACTCCAAGATAGTCTTCGAACGTATTGATCGTGTCCGGACCTATAACACACACACCACACACAACCGCACAGGGAATATAATAATCCACAAGTCCGATCTTCCGACAAATTTTTACAGCATGACATCATGTTCGCCCGGTCGTAATTTCGAACCGTTCTTCATCTGCCGCTCCATGTTTCGAGACGCGGTTACCATTGGCACGTCTTGTTGAAGCAGAGATCGTGTACCCTTATTGCGGGATTTTCATCAATGCGGGCATGGGTAACCCAACCATGTCGTTTACACAGCCCTTGGGAATAGGCGAGTTTTAGGGCGAGTGGGGAGGCGTTCGATATTCACAGCCTTTATAAGGGGATAAGGACCCCCCCCCTTCTACTCCCACGCCTTCTCTCTTCCTCTGCCCTTCCACTCTTGAGCTCTAGCACCCAAGCTCTCATCTTCTTCCCACTCAAGCTAGCACTCAACCATGTCCGGATGCGGAGGTCAAGGCAAGTGGATGGTCTCCTCCGTCAAGGAGGAGGACATTACTGAGCTTCGGGCGGCCGGGTACCTGGCGAAGGAAATCGCACACTGTCCTCCAGCCTAGGGGCAAGTCGTCCCCACACCGAAGCTCAATGAGAGGGTGGTATTCATCCCTCATTTCCTCCGCGGGCTAGGGTTTCCAATCCACCCTTTCATCTGTGGGCTGATGTACTATTACGGGATAGACTTCCATGATCTATCCCCGAACTCCTTCCTCAACATCTCGGTATTCATCATCGTGTGTGAGGCCTTCCTCCACATCGAACCCCACTTCAGGCTGTGGCTCAAGGTCATCAATGTGAAGCCAAAGGTGGTGGATAGCCAGCACACAGAGTGCGGAGGTGCCATGGTGAGCAAGCTGAGTAATGTCTCCTGGACAAAATGCACTTTCGTGGAGACTGTCAAGGAATGGCAGAAACAATGGTTCTACATCACAGAACCCCGCGGTGCGAACCTGGCCGCCGCTGCCGAATTCAGCTCCGGTGCTCCAATGCGGCTCACCTCCTGGGTTGAAAAGTGCCCGAATTGGTCATCGTCAGATGAGCTGATAGCGCTACAGACGCGCGTTCAAAGTATGGTGGACAAGGGTATCAAGCTTGTCGATATAATCTAGGTGATGCTAGTTCGCCGGATTCTCCCGTGCCAAAGTCAAAGCCGCCCTCTATGGGAGTTTAATCCGAAGAAGCACCATACCCTGAAAAGGCTCTTCGAAACATCTCATGAAGACGCCTGGAAGTTGCTCTTCAAGGGCAACGAGACACCGTCGGCCATGGATTCGCACCGTGGGCACGACATCAATCACCTCGCCAACGAGGTATGTTATTTTTAACGCATCCCCTACACTACAAGAAATATGTCAACTTGTGACCCTCACAATTGGCCGCTGAATGGTCACAGATTTTCATTTGCGACCTTTTTGTGACCAAAAACAGAAGGTCAAAAGCTGGCGGTCGTAAACTGAAATTAACGGCCTTCTCTGTGAGAAGGTCGTAGACGTTTACGACCAAAATAGAAGGTCGTTGATTCTATGACCTTCTGTTTTGGTTGCTAGCTCTCTGCCTAGGCCACGTCGGATCTGACGTGGCAACCTGACGTGGCAAAATTGCGACCAATTGAAAAGGTCGTCGATAAGAATCGGCCCAGTCCAGATTGGTGTTTTAGATGGGCCGAGCCCAACAATTCAGCCTTTTTATATATTTTTTCTTATTAATTTTGGTCAACTATATGGGCCAAGCCCTACAATTCAGCCTTTTTATTTTCTGGGCCTAGGCCATTTCACAATCCGTTTCATTAAGCGTTTTTACCGGTTTTTCATAAATGCACAATATTCTAGCCCACAATTGTTTGGGCCATAGCCTTTTTAGAGCCCAAATATTATTCGACCCAATAGGACATTCAATCCTTTTCATTCACAGATTTTAATTTTACACATTTCAACAACAAACAATCAATAATTCTCTCAATTAAATGATCAAATCCAGAAATCTCTCAATGAAACTCACAACAGCACATACATGTTTGCACGTTCCAACAAGTGTACATACAATCAAAAACAAATACACAGGCACCAAAACATGGTGGCAACATCAACTAAAACTATGGTGCACATCTCTACACTTCTTCTAATCTTCGGTAAGAGCAGCAGCCACCTCGACGACATTAGATCCTGATCTACATAAATTAGTAGTGAGATACAGTGGAAGTTAAATGATTGACAATAAAATATATCCTTTCAAGAGAATAAAACTTATACATAAATGCCCAAATGCCTTAGTTCAGTAAACAATAAGCACGGCATAGCAAAACTTCTAACCTGATGATGTTCTACTAAGATATTCAAGTTCAGAAAACTTATAGCACCAACTGTAAATCACTACAGAGAACATAAAGGTTCTATTTTAACTTCAATTTTATTAAGTACCGGACATCTCAACGAAAGCACTATAATCATACATGACACCTTGTTGTGATGTAATAGCATGCTACAACTGACTGCTTCCGGAACAAAGTGTGGATTATATAGAAGAGTAGAGATCTATGTCCCTTGGAAGCACATCAAATGTAAGCAATCTGGATTGGTTAAATAATAATTGTATCCTTCTCTACAAGCACATGAGTAGTTAATAAGTACTAATCCTATCATGTATGGCAGGCTTGCAAGATGGAGATGCAAAGATGACTAAAAACTAACATATTATGGTATGACCAGGGCGAGAAAATCAAAAACTCGGTCGACCCAAATCAGACATGATATCCTAAAATAGCAAGAAACAGGAAAAGTAGGCTCATAGATCAGGACCACATCACAACCATGGTCCAGGCTCATACCATAGTATAGCTGGAAAAAAACCCAACTTCAAGGTGCAGGTTCTCCTGCGCCGATCGTGACCATCCAGCTGATCATACAGCTTCACGTGCAAGTCACCTGTGCAAAAAAAACACCCAGCCGCCATAGGCCGTTGTTAGTCAGCAGCTAACACAACATAATTAACAGCCAGCTAAAGCTTAATACAAGATCTTTTCATAGTTGGCATGCACCAATACAGGAATCTACAATGTTGGATAAGGTGATAAAGAAAAACAGAAATAGTGCAGTTGGAAACATATGCAACATAATGATAAAACAGAACAATGGATTTATTGTGGCATCCATGCAACACACAAGATATGTGATCCCTCATCCAAAAATATACGTAATAATAGTTTCCAAGTACTTGCAGCTACAGCTAGTATGCAACAGAAGCGACTGCATTACTCCTGATTGCTATCTCTAAAGACAAAGTGCACCTACTATACAGTACTTTAATACAACAAAAGGCTAGCACTAGAAATAACATCTTGCTTACTCTGGCTATGGAATATTATACTTTGGACAAGAAACACACATCAAATTTTCTGGACAGAGAAAGTGACTAGTGTCTCAGCACAAGTAACTGCAAACTGACAAAAATGCTCACGGCAGAATTATCAAAGTGTTTTATTAACCTCTAGGTTAAAACAACCACATTTTTATTGTCACTTGTTAGTCGGAAAATCTAGTTATCTCTCCTGTGTAAATATGTACATGTTGGCATTAATTGAGAAAAATGGGTATGAACAAGCATGCGCTGTTGCACAATAATGAATGAGAACAATCAGGTACTGGCAGGGGTATATGGCTGCACCATCAGTCAATGCAGGACACTACCAGGAGCGTAAATGCAGTAGCAACCCTTCTGACGTTTGAGAGCACTCTCACTGTGCTATAATTAACTATATTTTCATTTACAGCAACACTTATGGAGCACTTAGTTCTAAATAGCAGTCATGAAACTGGGGAGACCCATCTACGTGAGATTTGGCAAACCAGAAACACAGATAGAGCATCAGTCAACTTCAGGTTTACAGTGAATTACAAAGGTGCTATACACTATAACTGAAACGCATTGCAACATTCAAATTCAAACATACACATGGAACGTTTGACCCGCTACCTCTAAAGAAAGCATACACTTCAGGCAAGAGATCCTTCCAACGGATTTGAAGAGCTAAAAAACAAGGAAAAACATGTATAGCGACCTCAGGATTAGGCGGGTGAGAGCTCGCAACATCCATGAATCGCATCAGTTGAGATCTAGAAAAAAACCAACAGATGGAGGGGAGGCATATACACTGATGAACTCCACACACTCACAAGCAAAACTTATCCGAGGGAAACGATCATCATCTCAATAGTGTCAACATACATGCAGTTTCTAAATTACAAATCTCTGTTTTGACCATCCAATAGTCAGACACGACAGGAACATGGCGGGCAGACAACATCATATATGAGACAAACTACTGGAGGATACACACGTACACCGAACAACACCTATCAATGCTCAGCAGCTGCACCTTGATACACAGAGTGAAAAAAGAGGTAAATCACCTCCACAAACACCAGCACCTTGAGAAGGAATTGTGCCAAAACACGTATATAATCATGCCTAAAATACATCACATCCACATCACGTGCCAAATTAACATAGGAAGCAGGGGAGTAGGTCGTTGTACCAATCCATCACCTTGATGGAGTTAGGGGAAGAGAAGAAGCAGAGGAGGGAGGTCCATGGCGTCCCTCCCAAGCAGCAACCACTACAAGAAATCTGTTAATACGTGACGATACTGGTCCGTCACAGATGAGTGGAAAACTTTCATGGGTGCCCATCCAAGTCCGTCATGTATATCGCGTCATAATTTGACATCGTGCCTTCGTTGACGGTTCTTGACCGTCATGGAGCTGCCCCAAGCCCGCCCAGGTCCAAACCATTGTGACAGAACAAGCCGTCATAGTTTGACGCCACATTGGATTTTCAATTCACCAATTAGAATGATGTGGCTGCCTACGTGGATACTACTTTTCGTCACAGAAATCGTCACGAATGTAGGCACAATTTAAGTTTAGTTCAGCCAATTTCTTTCAGCCCAATTTTGACACAGTATATTTTTAGCCAATTTTGGCCCAAAGAGAAAGTAATTTCAAACAGTTCACGGAATATGCAGCCATTTGTATGTATATATTTTTCTCAAAAAAATTATGTGTGTATATACAACATAGCAGTTTACATATCCTTCATGTAATGATAATTTACAACATAGGTTCACTAAATATATCACACAACAAGGTTAAGAAGCAGTACAATCCGGTTTACATCAACAACACATATAAACTTTCGAGGCTGCTGTTTAGGTTCTTCGTCGACTCTCCTGATGGCAACTATGGCACGGATTATGATGGGTAGCACTATGTAGCCCACTACCCAAGCATACCTAGCATATTTAAAAGAACATTAGATTTTTGCAGATTCATACATAGTAGAGACAAGAGTATTACAACAAGTGTAAAAAATGTATAATACTAGTACTAAGTCACATTAGATTATGAAAGCTATAATACTTCATGCACCCAATTAATTAAGTAGGACGTGGGATCTCAGGGGACTTACATGTATGTCATGTAGTAACAATCACTAAGTTGTTTTGATAGAAGATTTTTTTGGTTTGATGTGATCAAACATCTCAGCAGCACATGTGAAAGACACTGCAGTAGGAAGGTTTCAGCATCTACGCCTACAAGCAGCAAGTCGTGTATCAATAAAAATGAGAAAGAGTCAAGCCATACTGAAATTCAAGACATAAGCGAGAAGTTAAATTGGATGAGAGAAAGGTTCCTCTCTCACAACCAGCTAAGATGTTGTACAACTTACTACAACCGGATGACTCGTACGTGTAGAGCATACCAGTGGGCGCAGTTATCAAAATTTGCACCAGTCTGAATGGAGCCACTTTGTATGCAACATCCTGAACATGGTGAGATGCAATCACTGGTGGCGCACCCCAGTGGGCAAGGGGTGGCAGCTGCCGTACCTTGATTCTTGAGTGCGAAAAAGATTCTATACCTGTGCATAACATGTGATCGACTTGATAGGCTCGCTGAAGTTGCTTGATGGCCACGGTGACATGCAGATACAGGCCCACGAGCCGACTTGCTGAACCAATCGCCCCAGTCATCCTGTCAACCGCTCACACAGCACATGCATCACTAGTAGAAAAAGGGGCTATGGTCCAGGCCGCCTCAGCCCATTAGTCCCGGTTCAGTCTTGAACCGGGACCAATGTGGGCATTGGTCCCGGTTCGTGAGCCCAGGGGGCCGGCCGGGCCACGTGGGCCATTGGTCCCGGTTTGTATGGACCTTTTGGTCCCGGTTGGTGGGCTGAACCGGGACCAAAGGGCCTCCCTCCTGGCCCACCACCATTGGTCCCGGTTGGTGGCATGAACCGGGACCAAAGGCTCCCCTTTAGTCCCGGTTCATGCCACAAACCGGGACCAATGAATTGCCTATATATACCCCCTCGCGCAAGGGCAGAGCACAGTGCTCTGTTTTTTCTGGCCGAGGGGGAGAGGGCTTTGCGGTGCTCTAGCTCACCTCCTATGCACATGAGGTGTTCGATGGAATGCCCGAGCCACACTACTTAAGCTTTCTCCTCTTGAAGCTCGACCTCCAAGCTCCATTTTCCTCGAGATTTGTCTAGATTTAACGGTCCGTCACGCCCCGTCCCCGTCTTCACCGCCGTCGATCACCCGCGCCGATCTCATCACCGACACCACCGTGGTGAGCCTCTTGTTCTTATCTTCTTTCTGAAAGGAAAAATATTCTTACTTGTATGTTTAGATAGATACTTGTATCATTTTCTTACATTTATTATTGCATCTTCTATAGTGCGATGGTTTTGGTATCCGCCCCCGTCGGCCCTCCTCCTGTCTATGATTCGGATGTGGTATGTATATTATCTTTATAACTATTGGTTCATTTATTGTTTATGAAAATTATGCCGACCAATGTGACATAGATTTTATTTATCTAGGATGTATGTGAATCGGAAATGCCAATCGACCCTATTGTCGAGAGGTTAAATTTAGTTGAAGAAGAAAACAATTTGTTGAAGGAAAAAATAAAAAAAATTGAGGAGGAGAAGATGATATTGGAGTTGCATGTTGCGGATGTCGTCGATGATCACAAGATCAAGATGGATGCAATGCGCTTGAAGATTAGAAAGATTAGAAAATATGCCATTCATACCGAGGCTTGGTATCATTATGCCGTTGGATCAATTGTTACCTTGGTTGCGATTATGATTGCATTTGTTTTCGCATTGAAATGTTTTACATAGTTTCAATGTATGGTTTAATTAATTAGATGCTCTGGAGAGCTATATGTTGTTAGATGAGAACTATGTATGTACTTTGGTTTTAATGTGATGATGAACTTCTATTAATTTGGACACTTAATTATATATAATGCACGCAGATGAACCGGTAATGGATGTACGGTGACAGACACACCCGCGAGTACATTAAGGGCGTGCATGAGTTTCTCGATGCGGCTGAGGCAAACAAGCAGAATGGTTTTATGTGTTGTCCATGCACTGAATGTGGGAATACGAGGTCTTACTCTAACCGGAAAATCCTTCACTCCCACCTGCTTTACAAGGGTTTCATGCCACACTATAATGTTTGGACGAGGCACGGAGAAATAGGGGTTATGATGGAAGACGGCGAAGAAGAAGAGTACGATGACAACTATGTGCCCCCTGAATACGGTGATGCTGCAACGGGGGGAGCTGGTGAAGATCAAGAGGAACCAGACGATGTGCCCAATGATGCTGCCACGGGTGAAGCTGCTGAAGATCAAGAGGAACCAGACGATGTGCCCGATGATGATGATCTCCGCCGGGTCATTGTCGATGCAAGGACGCAATGCATTAGTCAAAAGGAGATGCTGAAGTTCGATCGCATGTTAGAGGATCACAAAAAAGGGTTATACCCCAATTGCGAAGATGGCAACAGAAAGCTCGGTACCGTACTGGAATTGCTGCAGTGGAAGGCAGAGAATGCTGTGGTTGACAAAGGATTTGAGAAGCTACTGAAAATATTGAAGAAGAAGCTTCCAAAGGATAACGAATTGCCCGACAGTACATACGCAGCAAAGAAGGTCGTATGCCCTCTAGGATTGGAGGTGGAGAAGATACATGCATGCCCTAATGACTGCATCCTCTACCGCGGTGCATACAAGGATCTGAACGCATGCCCGGTATGTGGTGCGCTGCGGTATAAGATCAGACGAGATGACCCCGGTGATGTTGATGGCGAGCCCCTCAGGAAGAGGGTCCCTGCAAAGGTGATGTGGTATGCTCCTATAATACCACGGTTGAAACGTCTGTTCAGAAATGAAGAGCATGCCAAGTTGATGCGATGGCACAGTGAGAACCGAAAGAAAGATGGGAAGTTGAGAGCACCCACTGACGGGTCGCAGTGGAGAAAAATCGAGAGAAAGTACTGGGATGAGTTTGCAAAGGACCCAAGGAATGTATGGTTTGCTTTAAGCGCGGATGGCATTAATCCTTTCGGGGAGCAGAGCAGTAATCACAGCACCTGGCCCGTGACTCTATATATGTATAACCTTCCTCCTTGGATGTGCATGAAGTGGAAGTTCATTATGATGCCAGTTCTCATCCAAGGCCCTAAGCAACCCGGCAACGAAATTGATGTGTACCTAAGGCCATTAGTTGAAGAACTTTTACAGCTGTGGAATGGAGACGGTGTACGTACGTGGGATGAGCACAGACAGGAGGAATTTAACCTTAAGGCATTGCTGTTCGTGACCATCAACAATTGGCCCGCTCTCAGTAACCTTTCAGGACAGACAAACAAAGGATACCACGCATGCACGCACTGTTTAGATGACACTGAAAGTATATACCTGGACAAATGCAGGAAGAATGTGTACCTGGGCCATCGTCGATTTCTTCCGACCAACCATCAATGTCGAAAGAAAGGCAAGTATTTCAAAGGCGAGGCAGATCACCGGAAGAAGCCCACCATGCGCACCGGTGATCACGTGCTTGCTATGGTCAATGATTTACCCTACGTCATCTTTGGAAAGGGTCCCGGTGGACTAGCTGTTCCGAATGACGCTGAGGGACACGCACCCATGTGGAAGAAGAAATCTATATTTTGGGACCTACCCTACTGGAAAGACCTAGAGGTCCGCTCCTCAATCGACGTGATGCACGTGACGAAGAACCTTTGCGTGAACCTGCTAGGCTTCTTGGGCGTGTATGGGAAGACAAAAGATACGCCGGAGGCACGGGAGGACCTGCAACGTTTGCACGAAAAAAGACGACATGCCTCCGAAGCAGTATAAAGGTCCTGCCAGCTACGCTCTTACGAAAGAAGAGAAAGAAATCTTCTTTGAATGCCTTCTTAGTATGAAGGTCACGACTGGCTTCTCATCGAATATAAAGGGAATAATAAATATGCCAGAGAAAAAGTTTCAGAACCTAAAGTCTCATGACTGCCACGTGATTATGACGCAACTGCTTCCAGTTGCATTGAGGGGGCTTTTACTGGAAAACGTCCGATTAGCCATTGTGAAGCTATGTGCATTCCTCAATGCAATCTCTCAGAAGGTGATCGATCCAGAAATGGTACCAAGGCTAAGGAGTGATGTGGCGCAATGTCTTGTCAGTTTCGAGCTGGTGTTCCCACCATCCTTCTTCAATATCATGACGCACATCCTAGTTCATCTAGTCGACGAGATTGTCATCCTGGGGCCCGTATTTCTACACAATATGTTCCCCTTTGAGAGGTTCATGGGAGTCCTAAAGAAATATGTCCGTAACCGCGCTAGGCCAGAAGGAAGCATCTCCATGGGCCATCAAACAGAGGATGTTATCGGGTTTTGTGTTGACTTCATTCCTGGCCTTAACAAGATAGGTCTCCCTAAATCGCGGTATGAGGGGAGACTGACTGGAAAAGGCACTCTTGGAAGAGACTCAATAATATGCAGGGACGGATATTCTTGGTCTCAAGCACACTACACACTTCTACAGAACTCTAGCTTGGTGACCCTGTATGTCGATGAACACAAGAACAGTCTGCGCTCCAAACACCCGGAGCAATGCGACGACTGGATTACATGTGAACACATCAGGACTTTCAGCAGTTGGTTGGAAACATGTCTCAGAGGTGACAACACTGTTTGTTATGAGTTGTATTTGTTGTCCAGGGGACCATCTTTGACTGTATTGACTTACAAAGGATACGAGATAAATGGGAATACATTTTACACGATCGCCCAAGATCAAAAGAGCACCAACCAAAACAGCGGTGTCCGCTTTGATGCAGCAACCGAGAGCGGAAAGGACACATATTATGGTTACATAGTGGACATATGGGAACTTGACTACGGACCTGATTTTAAGGTCCCTTTGTTTAAGTGCAAATGGGTCATTCTGTTTGGCGGCGGCGTACAGGTAGACCCACAGTACGGAATGACAACAGTGGATCTGAAAAATCTTGAGTACACTGACGAACCGTTCGTCCTAGCCAAGGATGTGGCACAGGTTATCTATGTGAAGGACATGTCTACCAAACCGAGAAAAAGAAAAGATAAGGAAGCGAATACATCATATGATGAGCCAAAGCGCCACATAGTTCTTGCAGGAAAAAGAGACATCCTGGGAGTGGACGGCAAGATAGACATGTCTGAAGATTATGAAAAGTTTCATGAAATTCCTCCCTTCAATGTCAAGGCTGACCCAAGCATCCTGATAAACAATGAAGATTATCCATGGTTACGGCGCAATAAGCAAATGACACAAGCGAAGAAAAAGTGAAGACTTTCTCCCGCAACTATTATGATGATACCATGCCAACTTTGTAACAGATGATCTTTCGTCTGAAACTCTGATACTTCGAAAGAGATTGTTCGTTTTGTACACAAAGTGCATCCAGTTTTTTCCGTAACCATCTCAACTTTGTTGCACATGCTATGTGGGTGAAATGATGATACCATGCCAACTTTCAACCTTTTCGGAGTTCATTTGAAATGCTTTTCAATTTCAGGGTCTTATAGCTCAAAAAATCAATAAATCCATGAAAAATAACAAATGAAGTCAGAAAGGGTTGAAAATTGATGATGTGTCTTTGAATGGTGCATTTTGAACACAGAAAAAATATGGAGTTCAAATAAGTTCAAGAAAATGAAATCCCTTTGTAACAGATGATCTTTCGTCCGAAACCCTGATACTTCGAAAGAGATTGTCCGTTTTGTACACGAAGTGCATCCAGTTTTGGCCGTAACCATCTCAACTTTGTTGCACATGTTATGTGGGTGAAATGATAATACCATGCCAACTTTCAACCTTTTCGGAGTCCATTTGAAATGCTTTTCAATTTCAGGGTCTTGTAGCTCAAAAAATCAATAAATGCATGAAAAAATACAAATGAAGTCAGAAAGGGTTGAAAATTGATGATGTGTCTTTCAATGGTGCATTTTGAACATAGAAAAAATATGGAGTTCAAATAAGTTCAAGAAAATGAAATCCCTTTGTAACAGATGATCTTTCGTCCAAAACCCTGATACTTCGAAAGAGATTGTCCGTTTTGTACACGAAGTGCATCCAGTTTTTGCCGTAACCATCTCAACTTTGTTGCACATGCTATGTGGGTGAAATGATGATACCATGCCAACTTTCAACCTTTTCGGAGTTCATTTGAAATGCTTTTCAATTTCAGGGTCTTATAGCTCAAAAAAATCAATAAATGCATGAAAAATAACAAATGAAGTCAGAAAGGGTTGAAAATTGATGATGTGTCTTTGAATGTTGCATTTTGAACACAGAAAAAATATGGAGTTCAAATAAGTTCAAGAAAATGAAATCCCTTTGTAACAGATGATCTTTCGTCCGAAACCCTGATACTTCGAAAGAGATTGTCCGTTTTGTACACGAAGTGCATCCAGTTTTTGCCGTAACCATCTCAACTTTGTTGCACATGCTATGTGGGTGAAATGGTGATACCATGCCAACTTTCAACCTTTTCGGAGTTCATTTGAAATGCTTTTCAATTTCAGGGTCTTATAGCTCAAAAAAATCAATAAATGCATGAAAAATAACAAATGAAGTCAGAAAGGGTTGAAAATTGATTATGTGTCTTTGAATGGTGCATTTTGAACACAGAAAAAATATGGAGTTCAAATAAGTTCAAGAAAATGAAATCCCTTTGTAACAGATGATCTAACTTCATAGTAAAGTTATTCATAAACTAGCGATTCACATACATTTTAAAACTATAAGTATTTAGTACAAATAAAAAAATAAAACAAAAGAAGAAAACAAAAAAAAATTATAAGTAAAATAAAACTATAAGTATCACTAAAAAACTGTAAGTAATTAAACTAAAATAAAACTATAATATTCTTCAAATTTTTAAAAATTCAAATTTAAACTATTTAAAATATAAAACTAATGGCACTAACAGAAAGTTTATAATTTTTGTGACCTAAAAGCAAAAAGAAATCACTAAAAAACTATAAGTATTTAGTTTTAAGTAGAAATAAAAAATAAATAGAAAAAATTCTAATTTTATAGTAAAGTTATTCATAAACTAGTGATTCACACTAATTTTTAAAAATTCAAATTTAAACTATTTAAAATTTAAAACTAATGGCACTAATAGAAAGTTTATAATTTTTGTGACCTAAAAGCAAAAAATAAAAAACCAAAAAAATGTAGAAATAAAAAAGAAAAAAGAAAAAAATGCCACCTACTGGGCCTCCACGGCCTGAATACGACTAGAAACCCTACATGGGCCAGGATTCAGGCCCGCAGAAGGCCCAATAGGCCCACAGGCAAAGCAGTGTCAAATTAGGCCCATAGGCCTTCAGTTCGGAGGAGTTCAGGAGGGAGGAGGTAGCAGACCTTATAAACTGGTCTCGGGCGCTCTCAACTAGCGATGTGGGACTAAACTTTTGGACCCGGGGCGCACAAGGGCATTGGTCCCGGTTGGTGGCACCAACCGGGACTAAAGGTGGCATTGGTCACGGTTCGTGGCACCAACCGTGACCATTGCCACCCTTTAGTCCCGGTTGGTGCCACCAACCGGGACCAATGGGCTTCGCTTCCCGCCCTTTGGGCTGCTGAAAGTTGGCCTTTGGTCCCGCTTCGTGGCTCCAACCGGGACTAAAGGGTGGCATTGGTCCCGGTTGGTGCCACGAACCGGGACCAATGCCAGGACTTGTGAAAATTTCACATCTCCCTCGCCTCCCTAGCCAGTTGCCCCCGCCACCAGGCTGCCCAAATCGCTCGCGCGCTCCTCGTCGCCGTCGCCGCCGCCGGCCGCCATCCCCGTCTCCCCGTCCCCCTGCCCCGCGCCCGAGCCCACGCCGGCCGCCGCCCCGTGCCCCTGCCCCGTCCCCGAGCACGCACGGCTGCGCCCCTGCGCCCCGGCCCGCCCCCACCATTGTCATCGTCGCCGGCACCCGCCCCCACTGCCGCCCCTGCCTCGACGCCGCCCCTCCTCCCCGTTCGGTCCGGCTCCGGCGTCCCCCTTTCCTCCCTGTCCCCCGATCCTCTTCATATGCATATGTTGATTATATGGATGGATGGATGATGTATATGTTCAGCATATGTATATGAATTTTTTGTGTATGTATGTTATGTTTATATGTATGTATGTATGTATGTTCATATGTATGTATGTTTATGTTCAGATTTTTAGAAAATGTATGTATGTATGTTTATATGTATGTATGTTCAGATTTTTTTCATATGCATATGTTGATTATATGTATGTATGTTTATATGCAATACTACTTCACGTATTTTTAAGAAAGGACGAAGAAGAAAAAGAATGAGAGGAAAAAGGAAATAAGAAGAGGAAGAAAGGAGAAGAAGAGGGGAGAGGAAGAAGAGGAGAAATAAATAAGAAGAAGAAAAAAGAAGAAAAATAAGAGGAGAAGAAGAAAGGAATAGAGGAGAAGAAGAGAAAAATAGAATATATATTCTCTTTTCTCTTTTCTCCTCTATTCCTTTCTTCTTCTCCTCTTTTTTTTCATCTTTTTTTTCTTCGACATGTGGGGGGGGGGGTCGAGAATGCCGGACATTCATGAGAGAGGCGAGGAAGAAGGGGAAGAAGAGGGAGAAGAAGAGGAGAGGAAGAAGAGGAAGTCTTCTCCTCTATTCTTTCTTCTCTTCTTTTTTCTTCTTCTTCTTCCTCTTTATTTTATCGGGAACGAGGGTCGTCGAGAGGTCGAGGAGCGGTAGAGGAGAAACCCTAAATAGAAAGTATCGTCGGTGTGAGATACATGTACTGTCGATGTCAGACACTACACCCACATCCCACAAGTGGCGCGGGCTTCGACGCCCACGTCACTTGTGGGACGTGGATGTAGTGTCCGACACCGAAGGCCACATGCATCTCACACCCACGAAACTTGCTAGCTATTTAGGGTTTCCTCTACCGAAAAGAAGAGGAGAAATAAATAAGAAGAAGAAAAAAGAAGAAAAAGAAGAGGAGAAGAAGAAAGGAATAGTGGAGAAAAGAGAAAATAGAATATATTCTATTTTCTCTTTTCTCCACTATTCATTTCTTCTTCTCCTCTTTTTTTTCTTCTCTTCTTCTTCTTCTTCTTCTTCTTCTTCTTCTTCTTCTTCTTCTTCTTCTTCTTATTAGCCGGAAGTAGAGAGAGGTTTCCTAGTGTCAAAGTATTGAAGAAATCCATGCCTTCATCATTAGCCGGAAGTAACCAGGGCATGTTGGTATGAAGTTCTGCAAAGTTGTTCTGGAATGGAGTCCCGGATAGAATAATCCGCCTTTTGGTACGAATTCAGCAAAGGCCTTCCAAATAGCGATATTCGGAAGGCTCTTGCTGAACTTTGTACCAAAAGGCGGATTTTCCTATCTGGGACTCCGTTCCAGAACAACTTTGAAGAGCTTCCTACCATCATGCACATGTTACTTTCGCCTAATGATGAAGACATGGTTTTGTTGAATCCTTTGACACTAGGCAACCTCCCGACCCCAAGGCGATCCTCTCGAACATGAGAGGAAGAAGAGGATAAAAAAAGAAGAGGAAGAAGAAGAAATAGAGGAGAAGAAAGAATAGAGGAGTTCTTCTCCTCTATTCTTTCTTCTCCTCTTTTTTTCTTCTTCTTCCTCTTTTTTTATCGGGAACGAGGGTCATCGAGGGACATATATAGATGTAGTGTCGTCGTTGTCGATATATACCCCCTCCCGATAGCTTACTATGATTAGGTAGCTAGTTCTACGTTTGGCACTAATATATCCATCTGTCATGTTTGAATAATAATTGCCATGTTGTAAATATTTGTAGAAACTATGGACACCGCCCTAGACGAAGCAAGAAAAGAAGCGTTGTTGAGGGAGATAATCGCAGAAGGAAGTGATGCCGTCTCGTACTATCTCAACGATATCTTCGATGGTCCGGAAGGAGAGGGTGAACAAGCTGGCTATGGTGACCTAATGCCGGTGCAAGAAGAAGAACATGAGGACGGTGCCGGTGACCCAATGCCGGTGCAAGAAGGAGAAAGTGATGACGGCTCCGGTGACCGAACCGAGTCCGGCCAGGTATATATATTAGTTAAGCCTATGCTGACTAGCTGATTGATGCATTCATTGTTTTGGTATGTACACATATTAATTAAGTCTTTGTTCTTTTTTCTAGCCCTCCGGATCGAGCACAACTTCGGTAAAGAGACGAGGCCCGAAGAAAAAGTTGAGCTCGGATGAAAAGCTTGAGATCACAGCAATCGCGCCCGACGGCCAACCTATTGAACCCCTCCGGACAAAGAGGGCATTTGTTGCTCAGTGCGGGGTTCTGGTTAGGGACAAGATCCCGATAAGCATCCAGCAATGGTTTAAGCCGGCTAAAGAAGACCCTGAGGTGTCTTATGTCAATGATATGCAGAAAAATGATCTTTGGACAGAGCTGAAGTCAAATTTCACCCTACCGCCAGAGGATAATCCAGAGAAGCCAATTAAATAGAAATTAATCAAGTCTTTTGCTCTGAAGAGGATGGCAGATCTATTCAGGAGGTGGAAGAAAGAGCTCAATAGGTTTGTCGATAAAAAAGAGACACCAGAATTCAAGGGCAGATATGAGAAGATCAGGGATCACTGGCCCACATTTGTGGCCTACAAGACATCGGAAAAGAGTAAGAAGATGTCGGCGACAAACAAGCAGAATGCCGCGAAGAAGAAGCTTCACCATCGCACGGGGTCAGGTGGCTACCTCGTAGCCTGGCCTAAGTGGTCCAAGGTTGAGAATGATCTGCTTCATAAAGGGATCAGACCAGAGACATATACCTGGCCAGACCGTTGCCGGACTTGGTTCTTCGGGGCTGGCGGAACCTTGTACCCTGAAACAGGGGGATGCATTTGGACGAACGAACAAATGGACATACCAGTCAGTAGGCTTAAGCACTATATCGACGCAGCGCAGGAAGGAACGTTCTTTCCAGACAGAGAGCACGACGAGCTCACAATGGCCCTCGGGAATCCTGAGCACCCTGGACGGACACGAGGCACGCCAGGCTCCGTTCCATGGAATGTTGGGTTTCCGGACGCAGGCGGTTACAAATCCCATAAGAGGAGGAAAAAAGTGCAGCAGACCGAACTGAAGGCGCTGCACGCAAGGGTACAAGCGATAGAGGAACGAGAAGCAAATCGCAGCAAACGTACTGCCGAAGCCTCCCCCGAAGCTACCCCGCCATCTCAGCGCAGAAGCAGCGTGGCTTCCACCGAGCAGCTTCAGCTGCAGCATGCCTTGACGGCTCCTGCCAGCTATCCTGTGGATGCTATAACGGAGTCTCAAAATTGCCACCTTATGACGCAATGGATGAATTTGAAGGTCAAGGCGGCTGTTGGCTCTGTTTATCCTACTGAACCCGGCGCAACTTTCCACTGCATGCCGATTCCAGAAGGATATGCTAGGGTGATGGTGGATGAGATAACGGAGGGATTTGAGGACCTCCAGCTTGACCACCCTACCGGTGAAGGGGAGACTCGGCTGGGGTCTGCTCTGAAGACTCCATGCCTATGGCAGAAGGACCTCATCAACCTTCCGAACTGGACGCCTCCGCCTCCTCCTCCTCCTCCTTCTCCGGCGAGTCAGGGCACTCCGCCTCCTCCACCGCCTCCTTCTCCGGCGAGTGACGATCAGGGCCCTCGGCCGGCTCCTTCTCCGGCGCGTGGCGGCACTCCGCCTCCGTCTCCGCCTGCGCCGACGCGCCCGAGCAGCCAACCTCCTCCTTCTCCGCCTCGTCAGCAATGGCAGAAGAGACCTGCCGCCGCTCCAGCTGCTCCGGCGGGTCGTTGTCCTTCTCCTCCGCCTCTTAAGCAAGTAAAGAAGACAACCGCTTCGTCTGCTCAGTCGGCGTCTAGCAGTACAACTAGAGGCGGGAGGACATACAGATGTGGTCCTTCTCTGAAGACTCCAGAGAAGTTACCATACGAGAGGACCCAGGAGGAGAACGCCGAGATCGCGCGAGAAGAAGTGAGGAAATTCTTTGAAGGGGTGAAAGCAAAGCAACATCCACCTCCGGAGGAGAAGGTATATGGGGTCAATGTGAAGCGCACTCTGGCTGCCCTGACAAAACCACCAAAGTCTGATCCGCCGAAAGGAAACTATGACCGCATTATTGGAAAGGAATTTGCCGAAGCGGAGCGGTCGGGAACTACTGTCAGTGACGAAAGGCTAAAAAAACGACGAGCTGGGAAACAAATTGCCCAGCTCGGCAAACAAGCGAAGCAATCATGCCCCCCGCTCAAGGTGCCTAGCCACAACGTCGCTAATGACCCGAGGATGGTGCCCGGTTATAATAATCTTGCAGATTACCTGCCCGACGAAGTACATTATGAACCCATGGACATGCGGATGCAAAGATATGAGTACGGGAAGCCTCTCATCAAAGATGAAAGATCTCTATCAACGATGATGCGAAGATTGCATGATTGGTACTTGAAAATCTGCAGAGACTCTGGGGGGAGGAGTACTTTGTATGTGAGAGTTAAAAAGGAGCATGACCTCGTTGGAATTGATCTGTTGCCTGTTCCATTTGAGGAGTTCTATCAGTTTTTCAATCAATTGGCCCTCGATAAAACAACGATCGCCTGCTACTGTCTGTAAGTAGTACTACTTCTGTCATTAAGTTTCTCTATATAGCTTAGCTCTTTCATTGCATGTATTTATAATCATCCTCACTATATTATGCAGATTGAAGATCGTCGAATTGAAGAAAAGACAAGTCGGTGATATTGGGTTCATTAACACATATCTCATAGATGCAACTGAGGTTAAACTTCATGCCGCAGCTACCGAGGCCAACATGCTACAATCGTTCGTAATAAATCAAAACAAAGATATAATACTCTTTCCTTACAACTTCAAGTGAGTGTTACTGTCTTGTGCGTATTCGGTTTCCCTTATATATTAGTCAAGGTTATAGTAATGTAATTCATGAGTTATGCATGCGTGTGTAGTTTCCACTATATTCTCCTAGAGATTAAGCTTGAGCAGGGACTAGTAACCGTCTTAGACTCAAGACGAAAAGATCCCAAGGACTATGCAGACATGACTGAAATCCTCAAGAAGTAAGTTAAATCAATCATTATCCACCATATCAGCAACTTTGTTCATTTCCTGATATCAAGTAATTGTTTTCTTTGTCCGGCAGGGTTTGGAGAAAATTCACCAAAAAAGTTCCGGGACTGCCGAAGGAGCTGGAATTTAGACACCCGAAAGTAAGTACTATAGTAGCATGTTCCGCGCATCTCCTAGTGATTCAAGCGCTAGTTTCATCAATACCATTTAGCATTCTTGCTTATCAGTTTGATTGACCTCTATTTCTTGTAAAGTGGTTGTGGCAGGAACAAGGGAATGATTTCTGTGGATACTACATCTGCGAGTCCATCCGCCACACGACGTGTGAGCGGGGCGGGTACTCTAACGAACAATATGAAGTACGTAAATAACAATATTCACAATTTTATTTTATTACCATCATTTGTGTTGAGTTTCATTCATTCATATATATATATATATGTATTGACCCCCTTCTTCAAATTAGATGTTCCGGAAGCGGGATGAACTCCTAGCACCAGCTCGCATGCGAGCAATTCAAGAGGAATTGGCGGCATTCTTTCTTGACCATGTGATCCCTGAAGACAGAGAATTCTATGTTAAACCTGAGTCCATATGATTATATTTGTAAGAGATAATTACTGTATATATGTAGCCGGTACTGTCAGATAGATATACGAGAACTTGTTGTTCGACCAATCTCTCGGAGAAGGAGAGGTGGTCGATATCACTTCTCTCTGTATGCATATATGTTCATGACGATCTTCTGTTTCCTTCGTTTGCTTTACTAGCTAGCCAGCGTGTCTAGTCCTCTCTATACGTATGTATAGTACGTAGCGTCGACCAAGCACGGACATAAGAGAGGACACTTCTCTATATTAATTATAGCTAGCTAACACAATATATGAAACACCTAAATTAACCCCCCAAAACCCCCAACCCCCCCCCCTTTCAAAAAAAACAAAAACCCTAGCCACAGAAATGCTGACGCATGGATGCCTATTGGTCCCGGTTGGTGCCACCAACCGGGACCAAAGGGTCTCCTGACTGGGCTCTGCACACTACCCACGTGGAGGGGCTTTAGTCCCGGTTCTGGATTGAACCGGGACTAAAGGTGGGAGGTATTAGTACCGACACTTTAGTCCCGGTTCAGGAACCGGGACTAAAGGCCCTTACGAACCGGGACTATAGGCCCTTTTTCTACTAGTGCATGCAGCAACCCTAGCGAGCTGTTCTAAAAAAAGGGGAAAAGTTCAACCCTGGCTAGCGTGGCTGTGCCTGGCCAGGACGAGACGGACGACGGGAGGCTACGACGGGATGGCTGGCGGTGGCCGTGGGTTGGGCATCGAGCAATGCGTGATGGACTGCTGGTTTAGATAGATTTTCAAGTTAAATATATTTCCATTATCACCGGCACAAAAAAATGTTTTCATTATAATTGTATTTTTTCTGTGAGAACATTATCTTTGTATTTGGTTATGTTGAGGATCACATGAAAATATTGATGTGTATTTTTACTGTGTATTGACTATTATCATTTTGCATCAATCTTTCACTTAATTTTGAGTTCGCCACACCTTATTTTTCTTTCGTCCTCCACCTCTGCATGCAATGGTAACAAGGAATTTATCATCTACATCTCACTGATATTTCATGGAGTTCACAAGCCTGCCATCTAAGAATCTTCAAATTGTGAGATATCAAGTTTATGGCTGACTTGAGAAATCGAACAAGGATCAAGAGCTACTTGTAGGCATCTATCATATTAATGAATGACAATTAGACAGCCATTAGAACATATGCGCATTCGGATCAAAGATGGCATGATTTAGCTCAAACATTCCAATATTAACTAATCAGATAAATAAATTATAACTCCATATGAAAGATTGCTTTCTCTGTTGATTATGTTTACCTAAGGCATCACAAAAATCTGTATTCTACAAATATTGACACATGTTGACAACCAGGAAATCATCCAAGAACATGAATACAAGGTGAATAAAGGGTAATGATATCAACTACTTTCATAGTGATAGAATTTTACAACAAATCATCTAAGCAACCTATACACTATTTACATGAGATTTAGGAAATAAAAATTATTGTGATAAGCTACTTTGAACACCTTAACACATACAAAGTTTGTGCATGGTATAGAGCAGAGAAACAGTGTAATAGCAAGCCTGGTTAGCAAATAATCTTACTCTTAGTCACTTGATTGGGTGAGATTAATGAATTTATTTGAGAACAAAAACGCTAAAAAAACATGTCATCCTACTAATACAGTAGGAAAAATCGTGTCTCGAAGACCTATTTTAACAGAACATATACTACAATATATAATCATGTGAAACAAACAAGTCGACATTGCAGTATGCATGCTTTGATTTATGTAAGCAACAAAAGAACTAGTGCAACAGATTTATGTTTTGCTGTTGTACTGGATATGGCCATAGTATCCCAAAGAGGAAAAGAGAAAATATCACAGATCTTTCACTAGCAGGTAGTTCATCACAGATCTTCATCACAGAATGTATTACCTATTTTGTTTGGAACCAGTGCATGTATGCAGAACGAAAAACATTGTGGAACAGAGGGTATGGAGATAAGCAAAGCCTCACAGGATCTTGAAGAGGAGCACGAGGAAGAGGTGTCGTGGGAGAGAGGGGTGGTGATGACAGCCACCCCTTACTAACGGCGGCCTCAAGGGGGTTGTCGGCGAGATCCGGGAGGAGGACGTCATTGCATGGCACACGAGCTTCACCAAGATCCCATGGTCAGCTCGCCGTCAGACATCGCCCTCCTCCCTCCTCTGTTGCTTCTCGACCCCATCCTCTTGTCCTCCTCATTCCATCCTCCCCTGAGCGGCCGAGGACGAGGTGGTCATCATCATGGCGGTTGATGGTGTGGTGGTTGTCCAGATCTGGAATGTGGTAAGAGATGTCTGATACGTCTCCAATGTATCTATAATTTTTGATTGCTCTGTGCTATATTATTTACTGTTTTAGACATTATTGGGCTTTATTATCCACTTTTACATTATTTTTGGGACTAAGCTATTAACCGGAGGCCCAGCCCAGAATTGTTGTTTTTTGCCTGTTTTATGGTTTTGAAGAAAAGGAATATCAAACAGAGTCCAAACGGAATGAAACCTTCGGAAACGTGATTTTCTCATCAGATAAGATCCATGAGACTTGGACCCTCCGTCAAGAAAGCCATGAGGTGGTCACGAGGGTGGAGGGCTCCCCCCCCCCTAGGGCGCGTCCCCTGCCTCATGGGCCCCTCGAAGCTCCACCGACGTACTTCTTCCTCCTATATATATCCACGTACCCCCAAACGATCGGGGACGGAACCAAAAACCTAATTCCACCGCCGCAACTTTATGTATCCACGAGATCCCATCTTGGGGCCTGTTCCCGAGCTCCGCCGGAGGGGGCATCGATCACGAAGGGCTTCTACATCATCATCCAAGCCCCTCCGATGAATTGTGAGTAGTTTACTTCAGACCTACGGGTCCATAGCTAGTAGCTAGATGGCTTCTTCTCTCTTTTTGGATCTCAATACAATTTTCCCCCTCTCTCGTGGAGATCTATTCGATGTAATCTTCTTTTCGCAGTGTGTTTGTTGAGACCGATGAATTGTGGGTTTATGATCAAGTCTATCTATGAATAATATTTGAATCTTCTCTGAATTCTTTTATGTATGATTGGTTATCTTTGCAAGTCTCTTCGAATTGTCAGTTTGGTTTGGCCTACTAGATTGGTTTTTCTTGCCATGGGAGAAGTGCTTAGCTTTGGGTTCAATCTTGCGGTGTCCTTTCCCAGTGACAGAAGGGGCAGCAAGGCACGTATTGTATTGTTGCCATCGAGGATAACAAGATGGGGTTTTTATCATATTGCATGAAACTATCCCTCTACATCACGTCATCTTGCTTAAGGCGTTACTTTGTTTTTAACTTAATACTATAGATGCATGATGGATAGCGGTCGATGAGTGGAGTACTAGTAGTAGATGCAGAATCGTTTCGGTCTACTTGTCTCGGACGTGATGCCTATATACATGATCGTACCTAGATATTCTAATAACTATGCTCAATTCCGTCAATTGCTCAACAGTAATTTGTTCACCCACCATAGAATACTTATGCTCTTGAGAGAAGCCACTAGTGAAACCTATGGCCCCCGGGTCTCTTTCTCATCATATCAATCTCCATCACTTTATTATTGCTTTGCTTTTTCTTTGCTTTCACTTTTTACTTTGCATCTCTATACCAAAAATATTATTTATCATCTCTATCAGATCTCACTTTCGTAAGTGACCGTGAAGGGATTGACAACCCCTAAGCGCATTGGTTGCGTTGAGCTATTGTTTTTGTGTAGGTACGAGGGACTCGAGCGTAGCCTCCTACTGGATTGATACCTTGGTTCTCAAAAACTGAGGGAAATACTTATGCTACTTTGCTGCATCATCCCTTCCTCTTCGGGGAAATGCAACGAAGTGCTCAAGAGGTAGCAATGTCAGGGAATAGAGTGGCGGCAGTTGACGGTGTGCTGGTCATCATCGTGGATCGGGAGAGGAAGGGGAGGTCCAGCGGAGGGCTGTGGAAGGAGGGAGGCGAGGAGGTGCAGAAGGCGACGGCCAGTGGAGAGTTATGGGAGGAGGGAGGCGAGGTGGTTGGTGGCGGCGATGGGGAGTTAGGAGGGGGCTGCGGACGAGGGAGAGAGAAGGGGCTGAGGATAAGGGTTAGGGTTAGCATTTTATACAGGTAAAGATTAGATGGGCTTTAGCGGGCTTGGGCGGGCTTGCCGGGCTATACCACGTCGTCCATGACAGTTTTGAAAACGTCAATAAAAATCCGTCATGGATTAACAAATTTCTTGTAGTGAGCACAACACATCACGCCTTCATCTCCCATGGTGACGTCCTGGTTCGAAAGAGAGACGAGAAGGGGGTCAGACAGAGAGGGGAAGAAGAAAAGACGAGGGGAGGAGAAAGGGATTCATACCTTTGAGCCCTGCGGTTGGAGCTACTCATTCGCCATGGCCCATGGACGGGGGTAGGAATCCCGAGAAGAAGAACGCAGATGGACGGAGCTGCTCCACGGCGCCGAGGCAGGGGAGGAAGCAGCCATCGTCCATGGCGTCCCGGTGCTCGAGCGAGGACGACATCTTGGATCTGGGAGGCAGAGACGATGAACTGAGGAAGTTAGGAATGGCTATGAGGAGGAGATGGAGTAGATGGACGCACCTGAGTAGTCGGAGCCATGCCGGTCGAAACCCTAGCGACGGGAGCAGGTTGAGGTTGGCGCTAGAGGACGCGCGCGATGGATCTCGACGGGGAACGCTAGCCTCCCGAAGCCCCGCCGGTAGAGAGCGCCTGCTCGATCAAGAGGGAGGGAGTTGGGGTGGGGGCGGCGGCGCCTGCTCGATCCAGAGGCAAGGGGGTGGGAAGGAGGTATTATTGCAGGATCTGGCCGCGAGATGAGCGGATCGAGTCGATCTGGGCAAAGAGGTAAGGAGCAGCCGACGGTCGGGTTGGGGGAGAGTAGGAGGTCGCCGTGGGTCGTCGATGGTGGGGGTGGGCGGCAGTGGGGTGGGCGACGGTGCGCGGCGGTGGGGGTGGGCGATGGTGGGCGGTGGTGGATTCAAATCAGATCAGATCAGAATGAGGGAGAGGAGAGAGGGGCGTCAGTGTGTGGGAGAGAAGGGTGCGAGAGGAGGAGTGTGGGACGTGGGTGAGACCGGCGACATGTGGGCCATTGGATCCAGCAACATCTGACGGTGATTTATCCACGATCCGCGTGAGAGGCCTCTGGACCATTCAGAACGCAGTATAGAAGGTGAGATATTTTGATCATTTAAATTGGTCGTAAGGTGGTAAATCATGTTAGCTATTTTATTATGACCTGCAAAATTGAAAAAATAATTCACATTGTGTTAGAAAATTTGACTTTAGTTTTCAAGAATAATCACAAATTGAAATAAGACAAATAGTTTTTAAAGAGTTATGAGAAATGAGTTCTTTTAAATCAGTTTTTCATTTTCGAGTGCCCAAAATGAGTTTTTTTGAAGGACCTACCATATATTTATTGAAAATTTGGACCAAATCATTTTCATAAAATACTAGGCCATATATATGCACAGTTGACCAAATGGTTGGGTGTCAAAAGTTTCGATCCACCTCTCGTGAAAAAGACAAATTTTCGTCGATTCAGTAGGAAGCGGGTCAAATTTGAACTGCAGCTGCCTCATAGTTTGCTCTTTAATTTTTCCAAAAATAATTTCTAGGTACATAAGTATCTATTTAATCAGAGAAACATCAAAAGTTTTCCAAGATTCAACCACTAGCTAGGAACGGTCAAGCCCGCCGTTTTGACCGCATTTTGAAACAGGCATAAAACATTAAAAAAATCAAAAAATTGGAAAACCTTCGCATTGTGTCATCATATGTGACCAAGTTTCCAGGAAAAATAATAAACTTGTAATACGGCAATTATTTTAAAAAAAGTGTTCTCAGAAATGAGTTATCATGCGTGAAGATTCATGGCTTTCAAGCCAAATGATCAATCTTATTGCCACATTCATGGCGTACTTTGTTCAGATGATCACATATTGTGCACAAGGGTGCATCTTGGAATTCCAAACAATGTTGCCTAAGGGATTTTTCATTTTCTTTGCACGGAAAATTCATTTTCCATTTTCCGAGTGCCCGAAATGAGTATTTTTTGTGAAGGACCTACCATATATTTGTTGCAAAATTGGACCAAATCAATTTTCTAAAATACTATGTCATATTTAATGCACAATTGACAAAAATGGTTGGGTGTCAAAAGTTTTGATCCACCTCTGGTGAAAAAGACAAATTCACGCTGATTCGGTAGGAAGCGGGTCAAATTTGAACGGTAGGTCCCTCATAATTTGCTCTTTATTTTTTCCAAAAATCATTTCTAGTTACATAAGTACCTATTTAATCATAAATACATGGTTTGGTGGCGATACATCGAGGTTTGGATGGTGGCCGAGGGCCCCAACTCTAGAGCGCGTAAACTCGCATGCCCACCGTGTGGTCACCGCATGACCGTGGCGTTGCCATGTGTTCTGGGCGGCCTAGGCATGTCTAGTGGGTTGGGCACTCCCCAGGTAGGTGCTAGGAAGAAAATCACAACATTAGCTTCTCACGAGGAGACCGATCGATGCTCAAACATGAATAAGTAGCCAAGTGTCTGATGAGCGGTACGGGAAATGCACATGGCTAATGGGTGTGAGTTTTGGCTGAGGATGATCAGTTACTAAGAAAACCGTCTTCACAAATTTTCAGCTCAAAAGGAGGAGCCTAGGTGGTACTTGCTTTGCTAGGCTCAAAATACGAATGTTGAAGCTGGGCTCAAAATAATGAATGGGTTGAGCTGGCATTTGGTGGAGGATGGTTATTTGGGCATAGGAAAGCACTGTAGAAAATGGATACCATTTGGACATGCCAAAGTGGTACTTCCTTCACAAAGTGTTTTTCTGAACATAATAGGTAAATGAATATTTTTGAATTAGTTTCGAACTAGGCAAGGAAGGTTTTTTACATATTTGACGAAGATATGACCCAAAGAATTTATGATATTTTTTTGGGAATTTTGGGAATGACGGAAATATAGGTTGCTTCACAACCTGGGGCAAAAATTGCCGCATGGACATGACACATAGGCAAAACTGATGAGGTGGCGCCTAGTCATAGCAACCCACCATAATTTACAAGGTTATGACCATCTATATTGGTCGTGATCAACTAGAAATAAGGCAGCGGACCAGTGCTATCTCCTTTATGACCATTTCGTGTAAGGAAATTACGACCTTTCTAAGCAAAATGGTCGTTATAGTTTAGGCTTTGGAGCCCCCCGAACAACTTTTGACCAATTGGTCTGAAATGGTCATAGATCTATAACCAATTCTACCAGGGTCACTGATAGAAGGTCACTAGTTGACATATTTTTTGTAGTGCTACTTGCTTGTTTCAAGGATGATATCTAAGCTATTATTATCATTGCTTTTTCAGGACTGGATGGAGAGGGCGAAGCAGATCCGGTGTCCAGCTCCACTGCCTGAAGAACCAGCCATTCCACGTTTAGCGAAGATGCTGGTGCCGGCGCCCTATACGGCGCCGGCGAAGAAGGCCACGGGGAAGGCCATGTATTGTGGCTGTGGAAACAGGCATGGCAGGAGCACATCAGACTGAGTCAACCTGAAAGGAGAGGAATGTGGTAGTGGTCCTTTTTTTAGGAATGTGGCGATGCCTTGTTTCTTGTGAGATATGCATGAACTCTTATAATTAACGTTGTTCATTTTCTTGTGATATCTCAACTCCTATAACGTTCTTTGTTTAGGAGATTTCTTTTGAGTTGGTGTTTAGGAGAATATTGAATGGTTTTTTCTGATGTTAATTATGGGTAGATTAGGTCAGATTTACGTCCAGATCAGATATTTTTGGGCTCAGGAATAACGTAATGTTGGAAATATTAGCACTTTTTCGATTAATCTAATCCACGAGTAAACAGTAAGCATGACAAATATGGTATGCATCTCATGCCTATACCTAAGCATGTGATCATGTACAGTATATAGAACCGAAACATCTATGAACAATATATATACGACTAGCACATGAACGAGCAAATACGGGATGAACGAGTCATACCCTATGGTTGGCCAGGCCAGCGCGGTGGCGGCAGCGGCAGCCTCGGCATCGGCCGAGGCCTTCTTCTTGGCGGCGGCATCAGCCATGGGGTCGATGCAGGGGAAGTACTGGAAGCTGAGGCAGACAAAGACGGGGACGGATCGGGAGCAGTCGCGTCGAGACGCTCCCCAAAAACCTTATTGCCGTTCTCCTGGGCAGGATCTCGAACGACAGGGTTCCAGAGGCACTTGCTCTCCCGACCAACTGTGCACGCGGTCGTCGGGATGGGATCGCCGGAAGCAGCACAAAGAGAGCAACAGTAGATGACGGAAAAGGTTGTCGGAGAGGGAGTGAGTGAACTGAGTTAGGGTTCACTCCACTGGCCAACGCCTTATTCTTATATAGGCCGTCGGGTAGATGGGCTTGGGCTCAGGCCCATGACCAGTCCATGAATAGTGGCACTTTCATAAGCAACTCATTAATTAATACGAGATTAATTAACCATTCTTGACCGGCAAAAATAAGCTTCGGCTCAGCTCATTTCCGCAACTTGTGGCGCGCGCGCGTCGTGACGAGGCGAGGCGTGGTGAGGCGGACGACGGCGGTGGAGGAGTGCGCATGTACATCTCCTATTCCCAAGCTCCCAATAGCAAGTGATGGAGCAGCTCTTATAAAGAGGTCTCACTCTTCTTACTATAGCAGTATGGTACTAAACTTTTCACACTTCCTACCATTTTCCATACACATGCATGGGCCTTAGAGATTAACTAGGGATTATTGTCTTATATGGGTCCATCCATAATCCATCAATCCCCCACCTGATCCCGAGGCACATAAGTTTGTCAACTGTTTCAAACAATATTTGATATACTAGAATTTTCAGTGGAGATTATTAAGTTGAACTTTTCCCTAGAGCAGTGGGATTAGACTTCTTCACAACTGAATAATGGACTATACCTTGAATTATTAGTTTGGCGTGTAGAAGTTTCTCCCATTGTCAGCTGATACGTGGTTGCCGAAGGCTAAACCCCATGGTGGAGCTTATTAGTCATACTCAATACCTTCTCACGAGCTTCCTAGAGATCACCCGATCTCATAGACTGTGACCAGCAGTTGGGCTCACATAGGTGTGTTCCTCCAAAGAATGCTCTGTAGGTTAGCATCTTGCTTACATAAGCTTTGGAACACATTAGAACAAAAGTCAGCCTACCTTATAGAATTGAGAGTATTATTGCATCTTCAACGGAGTGGGTTAATTAAGGACACTCTCCTCAGTTGACCATTGGATTATTTTCACAAGTCCTAATTCATGGGATCTCTGATCACATAGGTTGGGTTACCCCCATGACAACTTACGTGGGTCTCATGCCCATCTCCCTCGATGCATTTTCTATCACAATCCATGATAGCCCTTTCATAAAAGGGTTTGCCAGATTTTTAGCAGTCTGTATATAATGCAATGCTATCACTCCGGAATTTCTTAATTTTTTGACAGATTTCAATCTTCTTCTTATGTGTTTTTTGGATTTCATATTTCCCTTTGAACTCTTAGCCTTGGCAATCACAGTTTGATTGTTACAGTTCATATGGACAGCCGAGATTGGTTTATCAACCACAGACAAATCCATCAAAAGCTCTCGAAGCCATTCTGCCTCGACGCATTATGTGTCTAATGCTGTGAGTTCCAAAATTACTTATGTTAGCACAAAATGATCAAGTTTACATAATAAGCTTATAGTCTTCTTTTTATTCTTCTTCTTATCCAAAATGACATATGTTGGCTTCATTTTACCTAAGTTGGCACTAATATGCTAACTTAGAGCTTATATGCTTAGTTTCCTATAGGTTAGCTCCAAAATTACTTATGTTAGCACAAAATGATCAAGTTTACATAATAAGCTTATAGTCTTCTTCTTATTCTTCTTCTTATCCAAAATTACATAGGTTAGCTTCATTTTACCTAAGTTGGCTCTAATATGCTAACTTAGAGCTTATATGCTTAGTTTCCTATAGGTTAGCTCCAAAATTACTTATGTTAGCACAAAATGATCAAGTTCACATAATAAGCTTATAGTCTTCTTCTTATTCTTCTTCTTATCCAAAATGACATAGGTTAGCTTCATTTTACTTAAGTTGGCTCTAATATGCTAACTTAGAGCTTATATGCTTAGTTTCCTATAGGTTAGCTCCAAAATTACTTATGTTAGCACAAAATGATCAAGTTTACATAATAAGCTTATAGTCTTCTTCTTATTCTTCTTATTCTTCTTATTCTTCTTCTAGTCTTCTTCTTCTTCTAACTTCTTGTTTATCATTTTGCAGATTTGATTTATTCACGGAAGCTTGCATGGATGGAGTGCTTCTTTTCCATTTGTGTTTTTATTTTGTATCAATGTGAAACTTTTGTGAATTGATGGATAACGGTGCTGAATGAACATTGTGAAACTTTTGTAATATGTAACGATGGAACTATGTGTTGGCTATGTATGTCTATATGATGAAACTTGTGTGTTGGATAAGATCTGGTGGAGGCAGGTAACATCGTTACATATGGCCCCTTGTATGTAAGCTAAGCAGGTCTATGTTGTATGTTATCTCTAATATTCTTTAACCTATGAAAATATCAGAAATGAAAAAAATCCCTAATATTCATACTAGTGGCGCACCACACAAGACACTAATGGCGCACTGTTATAATCACACTAATGGCGCATCACCCAACAGTGCGCCATTAGTATGCCAAAGCACATGGTTAAATATGGCCCCCTGGGAGGCATACTAATGGCGCATGGTGTTATATACTAACGGCGCACTGGGTGGTACGCCATTAGTATACCAGATACTAATGACGCACCAGTGGTGCGCCATTAGTAATAAATACTAGTGGCGTGATACTAATGGCACACCAGTGATGCGCCATTAGTAGGCAAAACTGGTGCGCCATTAGTAGCCCTTTTCCTCGTAGTGGGAGTAAGGGCGCCCTAGGCCGGGCCTAGGCACGCCATATCATCGTCGGACCGGCAGGTACCACAGCTAGGAGGGAAGGCGATGCCGCGACATCTCGGGAGAAGGCCGAAGCTCAAGGGCAAGGAGGAGATGCATAGCTTGCAGGAAAGGGATCCGCCCTATCGCCACCATCCCGGGGCGTGGCACGGGTTTGCCGACCGGCCCTCCAGTGGCAGTTCAACAATGGTTGGAGGAGGAGGGACTATCCTACGGTGGCGGCGAGGATTTCCCCCCTGTCGCTAGCTAGAGGAACGTGACTCGGGTGGGGGTGGCGGGGTGGGGGCTTCTTCTCCACCCTCCTTTGATCAGTTGCTAGAGAGGCCGATAGTTTGTTAAGCCCTCATCATGTTGAGCATATAGTGGTAATTTGAGGCATTGAAATAGCCAGGCACGTATGGATGGTAAACATCACGATAGAGTGTATGTTCATCATGAATTCTACAGTCAAATCTTGAAATACTATTTATTTTCATTAATTCTGTATGATAATTGTCTATACTAAAATTCATTAGAATTTGAAATATTTCTTAG
This sequence comes from Triticum monococcum, assembly GCA_034509565.1. NCBI lineage: Eukaryota > Viridiplantae > Streptophyta > Magnoliopsida > Poales > Poaceae > Triticum > Triticum monococcum. Next base: position 20,769,613 of record CM067842.1, on the reverse strand, counting down.
TGAAGTTTGGTCATGTTAGGTACATTTGGTTTAAACCCAAGTTAACTCTACCAATTATTTGCCTAGCCAATATATTGGTAAAGCTTTTGCTTGCCCATGATTTGGCCAACTAGCTAAAAGTTGAACTAGAGCTGACATAAGGCTTGTCCAGATTCCTGACCACTAGCCCCCGAGAGAAACCCTAGCCACGAGTTCCTCACCACCGCCAAGCATCCTTCTCCTTGCTGGAGCCTGAGGTTTCCTATAGAAAGCCCTCGCGGCCACCAATACCTTTTCCGGAATCCCATCCTTGGTTGTGGGGAGCCAGGTTTGTTGGTCATTTTCTGCCGACGCAAGCAGTTGTCCAGCTGTTTGATGGTATGATACGTCTCGAACGCATTTATAATTTTTTATTGTTTGATGCCATGTTTATATCATTTTGGCATAGTTTTTTTATCAATTTTTATTATTTTTCTAGACTATCATGTTAATTCAGTGCTCAGTGCAAATTGCTTTCATTTTGCACTCACATATACCATCCTATCCGTTTGAGGAGAGAAACTAAAAATTAATCTAACAAAAATCACCCAAGCGGTTGTACCGCTTGTGCAAGAAATTTTACCACTCCCTCTATGGAGTGGGCAACCGGGCCACAACAGGTGGTTGTAGTGTGGTTGTACCGCTCCCTGTCCTGGAGTGGTACTACCGACACTTGCATCGGCCGAACTATTGTTTGTCGGTTTTCCTCTCGGGTCTGGAAGCGGACTTGTGTAGTGCCAGATCGGTTTCCCTAGCAGTTGGACCTCTTCGGCCTCGGCTACACCTTGGGTGTTTAGGAATCGTAGACGGAAAAGGCACCGTCAAAGCCATAATCCATTATGGTGAAGCTTCATGGCGGTGTTGGGAGCCTCCAATTAAGTTCTGGAGATTGCCCCAACCTTATTTTTAAAGGTTTCAGATGCCACCTTCAAGGGTACCACTAGTGGATTCACGGCACCTTGCATGGTACAAGTGTGTGCGGAGAATAGGGTGAGCCATTGTGACTATTGGGGAGCATCGTGCCTCCACACCCCTCCAATGAAGATGTACCTCCTTCAAGAGGGAACTTCAAAAACACATCCACACCTCCACTTGTTGTTACTTCTATCCTTTACTTTGTGCAAGCTTGTTATCTTGTGTTTCCATTTTTGCTTGCACTTTTTGTTTTGTTGTGCTTGTCATAGAGGTTCTCCACCTAGTTGCATATCTAGACAACCTATTTTGTTGTCGAGCAGAAAACTTGCAACCCCCCCCCCCCCCCCCCCCCCCCAAAGCCCATTGGAGGGGTACCACGAGAACTGTCATCCAATTAAGAATAACCTCATAGTGCTTTTTTTAACAGGACCATTAGCATTTGATCCTATGCTCATACAAAAGATGGCACTCTCATTTACCTTCATAGAAGAGCTCTCCGGGATTGATGTGGACCCATTGGTGGGATGCCACTACGGTTCTGTGAACATACAGAATTATTTCTTGACTTTTGGAGTGATCGTCAGAGTGATACTCTGGCAATTTCGGCTACCGTCACGTTGATACCCCTAGTATTCATAGAGTTATCAGTGCAGAAGTCCGAAATCTATGAGTCGTCAGAGCTACTGCTCTGCCGATCTAGTTGTCTTCAGGGTGATGCCATGGTGATTTGCTACCATCAGGGTGATGCCCCTATGCATGATTGCAGCTCTGGCACGAGCGGCTGACTCCATCCAGCCATACAATGCATCCGAACTGGACTTAAAGTGGTCACAAAGGACGAAGACACTCAAAGGAACATCCTGGTCGGGCCACATATATGGGCGAAAATCTCTTGTGCCTCCTTGAAAAGTCCGAAACCAGCCTGACTACCCAGTTAGACGAGCTTCATCAAACACTATAAGTCATCGTAAGCAAGCAATTTAGAGGCACACCCCACTAGTTCACAGGGAAGCTTTCATACAATTATAGCTCTAGTATAATTACAATAATACTTTTTATTAGTAGTCAGATGTTTTTCTTTCTGTGTACCATCCAAAGGCATCATTTAAAAAGCTCATACGATTTGAGATCTTGTACTATATTCATTTATGTGTTATTTTTATTCCTATATTTCTAGTTCATGCAATCAAATGAGGTGATTTGAACACACAAAAATAAGTTAATCCAGAGAGGTCCTAAAATAGTTACATTGGCGAGAGCCCTCAAAGTACTATAACACGTTAGTTAACACACAATGCCCATGGTTGACAAGTTATACTCATCCTTGTCAACAGTCCATCCTATCCTTCAAACTTAGAATATCACTCTTATCATCATGTTGACCATCCATCCGTGCGTGGCCATTTTAGTGCCTCCGCTATAGGCCCAACATGATGAGGGCTAAACAAACTACCAGTCTCTCTACCAACTGATCAGAGTAGTGGCATACACAAACGTTGTCACTTACATAAACTGCACAGTACTTCACCCAAATGATAGTATCAAGCGAGCAATCAAATGTCTTGACACCTTAATTTAAAACCTTCCGCGGCGGCAACCCGGATCTGGTCGGCACAGAGGCGGGCAATGTGTCAGCGCATGTTGGGACGCGAGATCCTGGTGGTCTGCGGCGGGGCTCGGCAGCTGGCTGATCAACACGGTTGCGGCTGTCCCTGGAGGCTGGTTCACGCGGTGATGGTCGGGGCGTGCATGGTTGGCCGCTGGTTGGGGTTCTACTGCAATGCGTGGACTTGTTCCAGCAGATGCAGTGGATGTGTGCGTCCTCCAGTGGTACTTGGGGCAGCCTTTGCTAGATGACGGCTTGGTCTCCCCTCATTGACGCGCGGTACATCGGGCGATGACGGTGGTCCAGATCTTGGTCAGCCTAGCGGCGGTGGCTGCACACTGTGATAGTGCAGCGACCTCCTGTGGCTCTACAGTGGCGGTGGACATCAAAAGATCTTCGGGGAGTTCATCTTTGCAGATCTAATGGTTGACTTCGGTTATGAGATGCAAACTATGAATGACGGCTTGACGTAGAGGAAAGATTGGCAGTGCCGAATCGCATGTCGTAGCTTCTTGGATCATGGAAAAGTTGTGGCGACAATACATTTGTGACGTTGATGTTGGTGCTTCTTGAGTAGCTGGTATTGAGCTCCGGGATGAAAGTACGGATCTGAAGTCTGGCAATGTCGATGGTTATAAGTCGTTACCTTGTTGAAGACATTGGTCGGATTGCTTAAACTATTTTTTAGGTGAAAACGGCCTTGACAGGGAGCTGAGGACGGTGGCCCTTGTGCGTCGCTCCCTTCCTGAAACTGATGCTCTTGAAGATCTTCGTCGTCGATATGGTGTCTTCAGATGGTTGGTGCAGATATGGTCTTACCGTTAGTTTGCCGATATGGTGCGGAGATGGTTGGTGCTCAGACAATTTTTTCTTTATTTATTTTTCTCTCCAATGCATATATTTGGTATTATACGACATTGCTATTTGTTGGCGTGTTTTTTATGTGTGTTGGTGTTGGCTGTATGCATGCGATCTTTGCAGAGGCTGGATGTGTGCTCTTGTGTTTTTATTATATTGATACTTCGTTTTAATCCAATAAAATTCACCATTTTTCAAAAAAAAAATCTAAAACCTTTTAAACTCTAACTCTTCAATTTTTTTTGTGGGAAAAAACTTGAACTCTCCATGACTTGCTCGTCAAACAAAGTTGAAGCTTCATGCCCCAGGAAATTATGCAAATCAACATTTCAAACAGGGGCCATAGGAAAAAAACTTCGTCCGGAGCTTTCTTAAGCTGGATTCCTTGATAGAAATTATTATTTTATAAAAAACGATTTTATTATCTCAAATGTAGCGTCAAGCAGATATAAAATATTATAAGTAACACCTGGCCTTTGCATCACTACGACGGACATAACCAAACATCAAAAGTCCGACAATAGACAATGTAAAAAAAACCGATAAATCGACCATAGTAGACTCCTATAGACCGACACTATGCCTAAGTTGAAAGCAGAAGTGGATCGATCCGAAGGTTATGCTGCCACCCACTTTGGGAAAAAAAAACCTTCGTAGCCGTCTATTCCAACCGCGTACACACCGCCTTAAATAGTGGTTGGTCCCCGGTCGTTGTAGCGTAGACCATGTACGAAGCGAGTGTGTACAATAAAAAATAACCTGCAGATGAAAAGCATTTTTTTATTAAAAACCAAATAATTTCTACATAACCGAAGGGAGCAAAATAGGGCATACGCTCCCCCTGTTAGCGTTTCGAAACTATTTAAAATACCATCCAACCAATGATCAAATATATTGGGAACACTTCTGGACTCGCAGATATAAATTTTATTTTTTTTCAGTTGTTGATTGTTTTTGAGGTAGTTACCCGCTCGGTCGCAGATAGAATTTCTCAAAACACATGTTTTTATACTGTTCTTTCAATGGGCTCGCTGCCATCGAAATGCATCTGAAATCGTCCTAGAATTGATTTTGCGCGCGCAAAAGAGAGAAATAATGTTTTTTTAAATCAAAAGGAGAAAGGAAACATATAAATTGTTACTTTAGGAAAGTTTTTATCACTTGTACAGCATGCTCCGACCTGTCTCTGCTTCGATCGGTTTTCCTGTCACGTAGAAGTTTCCAGCGAATCATCAGTAGAAGCTTGACAGGCCATAGGATGGGCATCCAACGGCTGAGGGCGAAGTAATTCTCACGAGCACGCCATCTGTGGTGTGCTAGCTGTTCAAACCATCTTCCCTTCTCCGCGTTTTGGCCGCCATTCCTCCTTTCCATTTCTACATGCCGGCCACCGTATAAGTTGATCCAATCCACCCCGGCCATCTCCAAGCCACCAGCCCTAAACCGTAGGCGCCACCAACCATGGGACTGGTTGAGAAGCCCCCTGTAGCCGCCGCCGCCGCCGCCTCCACCATGGAACCAGGGATTGATATTCCAGGCGACGACGCCAGCGGCCATGAAAGGTCCGTAAATTAATTGGATGTTCTTGCTTGTGGATCTTTTTCCTTGTTGCCTTGTTGACATAATCTCTCTCGGCTGATTCCATTTTGTTAGATCTCATCTAGTGAATAGAATATGTTGTATGCATTCGTGTTTAGATCTCATCCGCTGAATCGAATTGCAGTATCATCCCAACGACCGATGAGGGGAACTGGGACGACCTCCCGCACGACCTCGTATGCAAGGTGGCCGAGATCTTGCTGCGCAGCGACGTGACGGACTTCGTCCGCCTGAGAACCGTCAAGCCGTGGAGGGAGGCCGTCACGGGCCTCACGGCCCCGAAGCTCATGGGCATGAATCCGCGCTTCTTCCCACGGCACTGGAAGATGCTCGTCCAAGCCCAAGGTGAGCAAACCAGGTTCGTGAATGTCCTCACCGGCGCCTTCATCGGCGTCAAGATCCCTCGGCTGTACGGGCACGTCCTTGCCTGCGCCGAGGGCTGCCTGCTCTTCGCCTCACCCTCAGGCCGGGGCACGCAGAAGCTGCGCCTGTGCAACCCGGTGACCAGAGCCATCGCCGGCCTACCCAATCTCCACACAACACTTATTTCACAAGACCTCAAGGCCGTAGGAATCATCTACGACGTCGACGGCGACGGCGAAGCTCCCACGCCTACCGTGGTGCTTCTCCTGGCGGCGTGCTCCGCTGACATGGTCCTCTACGCCAAGCCTGGCGACTCCATGTGGCAGTGGCAATTCTTCTTCGACCAAGACGAGGGGGACGGCGCCGAGTTTCCGATGTTGGACGGCGATGGCAGCCTCTCCCTGGGCGGCAGCTTCTACGTCCCCACCCGCTCAGGGGACGTCCTCAAGTTGGAGCTCCACCCGCAGCCTCACTTCGTGTACGCCGCCACGCAGCAGGAGGCAACAGGTCAGGCTAGTCACTTACACCTGAACCTGAGGTCATACCTGGTGCCGTCTGTCGACGCAGGGATGCTGCTGGTGGTTCGTAGGTTCGAGACCCATGCCGGCTACCTAGCCGTGTGCCATGCAGTGTTCCAGGTGAACCTCACAGAGGGCACCCTTACCCGACTGCAGGACCACAAGGACATCGGCAGTCGGAGCATTTTTCTCCGGTCGTTGACCCCCGGCACGCAATGAGAGTGTCCTAGTTATACTAGATGCCAGGGAAAAGTGTGCTCACATGATGAGAGATTTTGTATGTTTATTTCGATTTTGGCAAATGTATGGCTATCGTCTGCTACTGAACAATTTGCTATCAGTTATTAATTATTTCCATTTCTATCGTGTAAACCTTTTAGTTTATTTATCAATTTCTCAAGATTGATTTCTTCCTGGAACATGTACTGTATAACAGAACCTTCATCAATGTACTACAACCACTGAGTATGACAGGAAGATTTCAGTTGGATGGACTATTCTATTTCCACTCTTAACCTAGCGACTGTATCATCCATATGTTATTTCTTCAGGAATGCAATCCATGTTATCCGGCTAGAATTTGATAATATATGTACAACTATATAAATTCACTGTTTTCAATTCAGGATTTGTAATTAATCCTTATGATTTATCACGCGTGTGGAATGTCCAGTTTTGTATGTTGGATTCGCATTCCATCTGATTTTATTTAGGAATCCTCGGCACTTCCCATCTTAATACGAGAAATTTTATTTTTCCAACTTCACATAATATTTTTCTATCATTTTTATATAAGATCGACCAGTGCAAACAGCCAGAATATGATGCTGGATTTAAGATAGCCTTTACATTTTGATAAATGGGCATTTCATTGGAGTCTTATATGTTCTGTTAGAATCTCTTTATGTCTAAAGAGCATGACCTTTGCAAAGTTATCTAATATGTCCGCTCAAACATTTACAATGGATATTTATTATTCACATGTACTGTTTCTCATAAAAATTTGTTTGTAGCTTCAGGATTTATAGTCCATATGAATTGATTTCATTTGGACTTCATTTTATACGAGAAATTTCATTGGATCAAACTCCCTATATATTTTCTATCATCGTATGATTAGTCAAATGTCTGTACAAATCTATTCGATTTAAGCTAACATGGCATGGTACTCCTATTTCCTTTTCTATTATTTCGCTATGAACTGATTTCGTTTGGACCTTATTTCATACGAGAAATTTCATGGGATCAAACTCCCTAGAATTTTTTCTATCATCGTATGATTAGTCAAATGTCTGTCCAGATATGTTGGATTTAAGATAGCAGGGCATTGTGCTCCTAGTTTTTTCTGTTCTAGTAGTATGGTGACGTGCATGTGCCAACCTTAGCACAATCCCCATGTCTAAAAAGCATGACCAAGAAAACTTATCTAATAAAAAAACTATGAGTATACACTGGTATGTAATCACAGAACCCTTCGTCGATTGTGATAATGCCAAACAAGATCCGATACTCCATCTTATTGTTGGTGGTTGCGTAAGTACTTCAAAAAATCCCCACCCAGTTTAGTCAGGCCTTAGAACCGATTGTAAGAATTAAGCATCCCAACGTTCTGTGCGACTGGAACAGTTTTGAATTCTAGAGTGTTTATCTAGTAAAATCGGTTTTAATGTTTATTCCAAGGTTAGACTAATTTATATTTTGCAGGTAGCCCTATAATCGAAATGCACAACAATTTATCTATCACAGATCAGTACATGATTTATCACAAACATACATTTGCATTCATCTCATCATTCCAGTAAATTATGTTGTTACATAGTTCATAACCAAAAAATGCATGTGTAATTTCTCTGAAGGCCTGGCGGGATTGAAGTAAATGACTACAAACTGAGTGGCTGGGTGGTCCCTAGTCACTTGTGATGGGTTACCCAATGTAGCGTTAGTGCTGACCCATTAGGGCAGCCATCCGATGATGATAGCGTGTTAATCGCGAGTCCGCTATGGAGTTTTTTGTTTTGAGAATTGCCAAGTTTTATTACTCAAAGTTCAGAACATTCGGGATACAAATTGGCCATGGGGTTGGCCCAAGCAGACATGGCGCCCCCGATCTAATGAATGAGAAAACTTGGCAAGCAAATGGGTTTTTGTATTCGATGCCAAAGTATTAGATAAACATCTGGACCAAATCACCAGACATTTCCTAAGCCTCTTTAATTCTCAAATGAGAATCTCATCAGAATCAGTTGAGAAAAAGAAATCAAACCTGAAGATGTTCTAATTAGGGATGTTTTTTCCAGTCCGAAGGACACATCAGAAGTGCCACTGTGTCCGGATAATTAAGTTCTCATGGCGATTGTTATATATACTCCCCTAATGTTTGGAATATGCCAAGAGTGAATTTTAGCGGTATTCTAAAGTAGCCAAGTACAGGAGAAGATATATATACATTATGTGAACCTGCTCGTCGCACATGTGCATATCAAACTTGGGATGCTTCACAATGTGTAGCCGTAAGTTAGAAGATAAATATTCAAAATCGGTATTACTAGGCTATAAACTTTGTATTTCTCTTGTACACTTCAGAATACATTTGTAATATTTCTGCCCATAAAATTGAAAGATTTGTAATAGTTCTTGCAAAAAATATTAAAAGAGAGAGCAAATGTCATCTAAAAGATATAACTATGGATCCATGATGAACATGCAAAATATTATAAAAAAACAAACAAGGCCCGGTTAATCATTTCATAGCAATGCTCTGTAACTGGAACTAGGGTAGTATTAAAGATTATTTGGGCATGTACTTGAAATATGACATTGTTCTTGTCATAATAACAGTACTAGCAAAACAACGACATGAAACTACCTGCAATTCACTAATTGATGCTATCGAATAGGAAAAGGTGTGGATGAACCAGAGTGTACCTAGCTACACCCATCCAGCACAACTTTTTTTATTTATCAAATAAAAAAATACCTGAACTTCAAAATTTACAAGTCAAAAATACATTCAAACAAAATTATGCAAACAAATATTTTTTCCCTTGCAGCATAAATAGTCAAAATGATATGGCTTATTTAGTGAAGTTTCATCTTATATATTTATGATGCTGTAAAAAACCCAAAATATTTTCTGCACATTGTGGTCCTAATGTTTTGTTGAACATCAAAGTTTCAAGTTTATAGATTATCCTTTTTGGAGAAACAGAAATGAGAAGTGTCGACGAATACTACCGGAACATGGTGCTACCCCGATGGCCGAAACAATGCCGACGGCCCCCGTCGGCCTAGTCGGAGCTATGCCGACAGCCAGGTCCAGGCCGTCGACGTATCCAGGCCGTCGGGCTAACCCCAAGATAAGACGACAGCCACCGTCGGCACAGAAGGGCTGTCGGCCTAGCTATGAGCACGCCGACAGCTGCCGTCGGCATATACGAGCCGTTGGCATACTTGTCGGCCCAGCGACCCCGCTTGTGACGGGTGTAACGGCATCCGAACTATGCCGACGGTGGAGACAGGTGGCAGTCGGCATAGTTACGCATGCCATGTCACCGATCCGGGGCGCGCCGACCAGCCCATATACCGACGGCTGTCGTCAGTTTATCTGCCACGTCACCGATCCGCGGCACACCGCCCGCCTAAACCCTGGCCGTCGCTATGCCGGCGGCAGTGCCAGCGGCATAGTTAGATTTTTTTTCGTTTTCATAATTGGGTGGAGAGGTCCACTGGTCAAAGCCCGTCCGTGAAAAGTCAAAGGGCTAGATATCATGGTCAAACGCTACAGGGTTAGGTGGGGCGGGGGCCCTGGGGGTAGCAATGCTACCGGAGCGTCGCACCGGGCCCTCATACATGCCGTCTGGTGTGGTGGCATGTCCGAAGAGGCGGCACACGTCTCCGTGGTGTGGCCCCCCTCATGGACGGTGCCGCCGCGGGCACCTGAAGGGGGGAAACAGTCGCGTCGGGTCTACACGGAGGGGATCTTGCTGTGGGTTTGGCCCGGATGTTGGTCCCAAGTGTTCCAATGGGCTGACCTAACACAACCAGGTGGAGATGTCCAGGGTCAAAGCCCGTCCGACGAAAGTCAAAAGGCTAGATCTCGTGGTCAACCGCTCTATGGTTAGGCGGGACGGGGGCCCTGGGGGGTAGGAACGCCACCGGAGCGTCGCACCGGGCTCTCACACATGTCGTATGGTGTGGTGGCATGTCTAAATAGGCAGCACGCATCTCCGGGTGTGGCCCCCCTAACAGATGGCACCGCCGCCGGCACCTGGAGGGGGGAAACGGCCATGTCGGGTCTACATAGAGGGGATCTTGCGTCTCGGCCTCTCACAAGTATGGAAGTGTTGTGGCGGTTGCAAACGCCCAACACGCATCTCCGGAGTGGGACCCCCTTCAAGGATGGTGCCGCCACTGGCACCCAAACATCTGCGAGTCAATCTTGTTGTGGTTAGGTCGCTCGGTGGTCGTTGGAGGGTATAGGGAGGCTAGCCCATAATTAACATATTGGAAGAAGATTTTTTTAAGAAAAAGATTAATGTTGATGCATAAAAAACAAAAAAGTTGAATATATATATATATATATATATATATATATATATATATATATATATATATATGCCGACTGCTTAGCCGTCGGCATAGATGACACGTGGCATGATTGTATCTATGCCGACGGCTAAGCCATCGGCATAGTATGACTTATCCCTTCGCGGTGCATCCCCTCCACTCGTTTCTATCCATTCCCTTCCACACCCCCGCAACCATCCTCCCGCGCCGCCGCCCACCCGCCCCGCGTCGACCCTGCCCCATCCTCCCAACCCCACCCGACTCCGCACCGTCGCCACCCCGGCCGGCCGCACCGTCCGCCCCGCCCCCTGCCGCTGCCCTCCCACTCCACCCGAACATCTGCCGCCACAGCCTCCACACCCACGCCATTGCCGTCGCCCGGGCCACCTCCCGACCCTACCGCCACCCCATCCTCCCCCCCGACCGCGCGATGGCCGCCCCGACCACGGCGGGCCACGGCTCCGGCCGGGCCCGCGTCCCTGCCCGACCAGCGCTGCTGGTAGTGGCGGCGGGCACCCTCCTCTGCTTCTCTGGACGGCCCCACCCCGCCCCGGTCCTCCCGTGCCTCACCAGCGCTCCCTCAGCCCTCCACCGCTGGCCCCTGCCTCATCCCTCAGTGAGCTACCATTTTTCTAATCAATTTTTTTGCATTATTTTGCTACTGTTGGATGGATGAATGGACGCATGGAAGGATGTTGGATATTGTTAGGTTGTTAGGTTGATAGATGAATGCATGTTGTATGTGTCTTAGATGGATAGATGTTGTGATGTTGCTAAATTGATAGATGGATGAATGTTGTGATGTAGGTGAAATTCGAGACCCAAAATGAATTATCATAGTTAAAAAAGCATCTTGAGTCACTTAGTTTATAAAATAGTTAATGACATTTTTTTCATTTTGTGATGTTGTCAAATAGTTATGTGAGATGTGCTCCAAAACTGGTATAAGATGAGTCGTTATTTTATCACGATGATCTTATTTTTTTCATAGTTTAAAGTGTCAGTGCTTAATGTGAGGTGATGACCTATTTTTTCACTCGGTGGAATTAACAAGATTAGTGGTGCTCCATCTTTGTGGAGTAATCGTGGACGTTGGAGGTGTTGGTCCAGGATCGTCCCTTCTTTGATCGACTACATCCTCTACATCGGAGGGTGAGCAACAAATTCCATGACCTCGTCCGCTTTTTTTCCATGTCACTAGTTTCATTTTCACATCAAGTCGGGGAACCCTAGTCGTCTCCCGTCCGAAATGGTTACATCGATAAATATGCATTCAATTGCAAATTTATCACCACAGCTCTTTCGGATTGTCAAGCATTTTCCACGGACAGCCCGAGGATGTGTAGATTGGGTATGTTGTCCATGCTCTACCCCGTTCAGAGACGGGATTTCGGTGACGCCTCCCCGTTGTTCTCCAGATGCACATTCTCCTGGCATTTTGCTGATATGTGTATTTGGAGAACAGCGGGGAGGTGCTGCCAAAATTTTGTCTCGGAATGGGGTAGAGCATGGACAGCGTACTCAATCTACACATTCTCGGGTGGGATTAGGACCCATCTTTATCTATTAGAGATGTAGGTGCATTAACTGTCGTTTCTCGTCAACCCTGTAAAAAATGAAATATTGATGTGAGTAATTTAAATGAATCCTTAATTTTGTTGTGTGGCTTCCAATAAAGCAGAGCTGGCAGATAATCAGTGGATGTATAGTGGGTTTTTCGAAAACTAATGTGTTTTTGAAGGAGATATTCCATATTCCAATGATTATCAACGTGCCAAATGTAAGAGACGTATGCTCAGAGATAAGAGTGAGATGACTAAGCACTGTCGAACGCATGGATTTATGCCCAACTTTAATATGCCGACAAACTTTTCCCAGCGCGACCGTGGTAGAGAGGAGGTGATAAGACAACGCATCGCTGGTTATGAGGACGATGGGGTTAGAGACATGCTAGATGATGTCTTTCCTGCATAGCCGACACCTCTATCACATCCAGCGAATGAACCTGTGGAGCCGAAGGAAACCACAGAGGCCTTCCTGGATATCTTGGCCTCTTCAAAGAAACCTATTTATGAGGGTGCCAAGCTCTCTCTCTTTGCTGGATGCCATCTCGCAACTAATGGCAGTCAAGGCCGACTATGGCTGTAGCCGAGGTTGCTTCGAAGCATTTCTGGGAGTATGGGCTAACAGCCTCCCTAAGGGCCATGAACTGCCGAAAACCATGTATGCTACGAAGGAAATCATGAAGGCGCTCTCCATGCATTATGAGAAAAAACATGTTTGTCCAAAGAATTGCCTTTTGTTTAGGCATGAGTATGCAAATGACAACTACTGTAGGAAGTGCGGTTCCTCTCGGTATATTGAGGTGGTCAATGAGCAGGGTCAGAAAAAGCAGCTAAAAATCCTTGTGAAGGTTCTTCAGTATCTTCATTTCATAGAAAGACTGCAGTGCCTTTTCATCACCGAGAAGTCTGCCAAAATGATGAAGTGTCACAAGGAAGGGAAAAGGTACAATCCAAATAAAATTGTACATCCATCAGAAGGTGAAGCATGAAAGTCATTCGATATAGAATACCCTGACGAAGTAGCCGAGGCTGGGAATGAGAAAATTGCTATATCAGGTGATGCGTTCAATCCATATGGTATGTCGTCTAATCCACACAACTGCTGGCCCATGTTTGTTATTCGGCTCAATGTCCCTCCCGGCGCCATAATGCAACGCAAGACCATGGTCCCGCGTGCCGCTTGTAATTCCGTGGCCTGAATATCCGGGGAAGAATTTGAGTGTGTTTATGCAGTCGCTGGTCGATGATTTGCACCATTCTTGGTACTTCCCGAGGTTGACATACGACCGGCATCTGCAGAAAAGTTTTTTGATGGAAGTTTGGCTACAGTATTGCATGCATGACTTTCCCGGCCATGCCCTATTCTGTGGACGGTGTACAAGTGGGAAGATGCCTTGCCTAGTGTGCATGTAGGCCTTGCGTTTCAGTTGGCTAAAGAAGGGTGGCAAGTCTGTTGCCTTTGACCTGCCTCGAGAGTTCCTCCCTCCAGACCATCCTGATAGGGAAGACAAGAAGAACTTCACAAAAGGCCTAGTCGTCCATGAAGTAAACGAGATTCCAATGTTTTCTGGTGCGGATGTGCTTGCTCAGCTGAAAGCTCTTAAGCCTGCCGACGAAGGGAAAGGCAAAGGCAAAGCCACAGGAAAAGGCGAGGGCGAGGGCGAGGGCAAAGGAGAAGGCAAAGGGAAAAAAGTTTTGAAGGATATGGTGAGACGCACAACTGTATGCATCATCGCTCCCTATCCCCGGCGGTTTCTGGGTCGTGTCCCCCCCCCCCCTATCGCACACACTCACTTGGCAACAGTTGAAAATGCCGTCGCGGAAAGGGTTAAAAGCCGTTTGTATAGCACCTCGATGTACCAGTGTCATAGCAGCAATGATAATAGTGTTTGACTTTTTGAAGGAGGGGATCATGGTGCTTAAGGTCTGCAATGTCGACAAAAATCCCTGTAGGGATAATTTATCCCATGCAGTAGAATTTGGGCTCTTCTTGAGGGATGGATTCAAAAAATCTTTGGTAAGAATGTTCATCATTTAATTCTATTCATTTGCTGACTTTTTGTATTGTGCATACCATTAATTATTAACTACAATATTCTTAATTGTTACATAGTGTATCTCATGCAATGTAAGGGGCCAATTCAATAATTTAATTTGTGAAAGCTTCAACTTTTTGGATGGTCAAGGGCAACCGTACAAAATTGACGTTTGTAAAACAAGGATAAAACCATCAAAGGAGTTGATGGATGGAACAAGTACATTTCAAATAATAAGCTCACCGGGGGAGAGTACATAGGCTTTTACTTGAAGAAAGTGGTCGACAAGTTAAGGATTAACCATTTCTCTGACCAAGATGATAAGCTTGAAGAGGATGATGCTGAAGATTCCTAGGCTGATGAGGATGATTATGATAATGAGAGCCAAGATTATGATGATGCTAGCGAGGATGACGATAGCGAGGAGCATGAGGCTATCGCAGCCCCAGTAGAGGGACCCGAGCCTATCCAACTCATTGTTCTAGCCTCAGTACGAGCAAGGTTTCCTAGGCTATCGCTAACCTTATTTTGTAAGAGGCTAACATGAGTAATATAATTTTCATGAAGAGACACGAGGTGACACTTCAACTGAAAGAAGCATAAATCGATCTATCTTGCTCTCGTCCATGGAATATCTTAACTGAGAGTGATGAGTTGATCTCAATAATAACCGGGAGATCACTCCTCTGGATTGCCAAGGATAGTCCTTCCACGCAGGCGCTCAACTCTGCATGTTCGGAAGGAATCGCTATTCCATGTGCTAGAACCCCTACATGAGACTGAAAGAAGCATGCTGCTCATGACACTTTGGCGTTATTGGTCATTCGAAAAGAGATAGTTCATCCAAAGAAGCCGCCCCCACCTGAAGAATCCAAAAAAGTCATTGTCGTCTATCTTGAGTTCTTAATAGTTATCAATATGAGTTTAGATGTTGACCCTCTCAAAGGAAAATTTGTCATTTGTTATGACAGTTTTCTACACACGTGATCGGGTCAGAGTGTGGAAACCTCGCCATGGGCAGCACCACCGGCTGGATGGGTCACATTAAATTCGGACAGGTCCTATGTTGTGGATGGTGCTGGAGCTGGTGTGGTACTGCAAGACTCTAATGGTAGTATCATTTTTTCCACTTGCAGGAATTTATTCTTGTGCTGAGAGGCTTTAGTGAGCTGACTAGTCATGTTCTAAGAACCGGCTAAAGACAATGCTATTAGGAAGTTCAACTTGTCTAACTCCTCTTTTACATTGGAATTCCTTCCCTGGAATACCATGTGAAAGCACTTTGCATGCAGTATCTCCAATATGGCACTATGCAATGTCATGTAAAAGGCCTTACCAAAATACAGCTCTAATACAATCGTCTCCTTCCAGGACTGATGGCAGTACTACATATATTAGAAGGTCGAAGCCATGAAGTAATGTATATATCTGGATTGGGAAAACCATACTGATTTGTGTGCACCAATTCAAGGATCACTTTCTGAAGCATGTTGTCAAGGAGTTTAGTGATAGTTTTTTTATGAATATCTGAGCAAAGAAATTGGTGTAAAATCAGTGGCGCTTTCCTTATTGTTCTTCTTTGGGATGAGAGTACAAAAGGATGAATTAATACTCTAAAGCATGACTTCGCCATGATAAAAGTCTTAAATTAACTTGAGCAAATACGGGTGATAATATTGCAACATACTTTGAGGAAAGCCCCACGGAAGCTATGAAGGCATGGTACTTTGTCACCAGGCATATCCTTAACCATATCATTAGTTTCCTCTTCTTTAAAATAATCTTCAAAATAATGGAGCTCTTCACATCCTTGAACTAGGGATTCTAAATCAAAGAGCATTTAGTAGGCTGGGAAGAACCCACCCTTTCTTTGAAGTTCCTCCAAAGCATTGCAGATTTTGTCTAATGATCATCCGGAATCGGTCCTTGCTCATCTTGTGGAGAGGACATATGATTCTTTATATGTTTGGTTGTCGCTTTGGCCTGAAAACTTTGTATTTTCATCTCTCACCTTAACCCATCTTAAAGTAAGCTCTTTTATGCTTCCAGTATATGCTCTGGCGAGACAGTAGCTTGATCACATGATCTTTTACGATTGATCTACCATTTTATTCATAAGTTGAGAATTGCATATATTCTTCTAGAGTGCCATAGAGAAAGATTGTATTCTTGTACAATGCCATAGCATAAGATTACGACATTTATAGCCTGAATGGATACTAAATATTGGACAAACTTCTGGACCAAATTATCAGCAATTTCCTAAACTTTTAAATTTATCAAGTGTATTTTTAAAAGGAGGATTACCCCCGACCTCTGCATCTCGGCCATGCAAGCATCCATTTTATTAATTATTCACAAAGACCTTATAAAATAGTACATCAGTTTGTCCAAAGCCACAAGCTTAGCAACAATTGTCACAACTCCAAACCACTTGATGAAGGGGTGCTGATAGTCCGAGCGTAATACCAAAGAGACATCGCACACAAGGTATAACATCTAAAGCAGAAACTAACACACCGACCTTGCCAGGCCTCTCTTCCATCGACGCCACCATGACGCCAAGCTCTATTTTTTTGGCTGGGGCCTGGCAGATTTAGGGTGGATGGATACCATCTGATCTTTCAAAGAGGAGGCTGGGTTTGTAGTGTTTTGCTGCTTTGGCTTTCATAATGTAATTCTTGTAATGAGATGCCAGCGAGATTTGTTGTGTGTCTTCCTATTTTACTATAGTACCCTTTTTGTACCCAGAGAAAATTGTGAACCTTGGTTTCATTTTGATAATAGAAATCTCGAGAGGGGGTGGAGGGAGGGCTTATTCGCCCTCCTGGAGACTGTAATCTTCACTCAAGTGTCGATGCCAACTACTTAGTTTCACAGAGTACATTTTGAAGATGACAAAGTGTCATCCCATTAGAGGTGATGTGTTGACTGCATATAACATTACATATGTTTCTGTAGGGAGGGAATTAGATATATGCTCGAGTGTTCCTGATCCTGCGGCACTAAATATACGGGAGAAACGATCGCCCCTACAAATCAGGTACGTAGGCCGTGGGCGACGTGGATCTTATTTATGATGTACAATTCAACACCCACCCTCAGCCGGAACTCCATTGGAATGGACGTTTAGGCTGGATCTGATGTGCACAGAAATTTACCAAAACTGGATGTGAAAACATCTATGTGCACATAAAGGACAGGAGATACTGAACCATCACTCTAAGAAGCTTGATCTCGCTAGAATCTAAATCCTTCAACATCTGTTCGTTCTTAATAAAGTGATCCCAATGCTTCCCATGCCTGAAGACCGCCAACGATGTGGCCTTGTTGCTAATTGATTTACCACGCTGACACGCAGGACAATGGTAACTGCATCAAAACTGTAGGGCACCTACACTTGCTGCTCCATTGGTGTCTGTTATTTACATGGGCTAAAAACAAGATTGGTCCTACCTTACATTTATGATTCATTACGCACAATTACCAGATGGTTCACCTACCACAGTTGTTCACCTTTATCATAGTTACCCCATTAAGAGAAGATACTTGGAATGTAGGGAAAGGAGATGAGTGGAGGACACAACTATACAAAAATTAACATATCTTTTGGTTTTCGCAAACATGGCTGAACAACACCCACGGAAATAGATAGTAAATGGAAGTTCAGTGTTATGTCTTGTGGATTCTACTAAAATGGGACTACAACTAGGAAAACGACGAAATAAGCCAGGAAAAAGGATTACAAATCTGTAGAAAGAATATCCTTAAACAAACTACATCAGCAGCTCCCAAGTTACTGCCATGAGGCAAAATAAATGTTTGCTAGTTTGGTAGTAACCACCATCATTTTTTACTGCTTCACGGAAATTCGAAATGTAGTGTGCGAGGCCTTGCTCAGTTGACAACAGTCGTTAAGCATGCGCTAGATCCTCCAATGGTGAGGATAATCAAGAAGTTCCTCACTGACGACAGATCATGATGCCGGAATTAGCTTAACGAAACCACAAGCTACAATGATAATTCTGGAGCATATGAGTAACGCTGTGCCGCCATCTCTGCTAACTACAGTTTTTTCAGTTCTGTAGCCACCATAGGGAGCAGACTAGAGGTGAGTGCAGAAGGGGTAGAGGAGCAGACACACCTTCCTAGTGTAAGAGGAACTAGTTTGCGGTAAGCGTATGCATCGTTGCAGGGACGCGTGCGTGTTTATATAGCACAAGGAATACATGCGGCGGCAGGTTGTTGGAGTCTTGACCCATCCTCCAAGCTATACAAGAGATAGGATCAAATCTTCCTAACAACCTGCCTTGGTTACAAGATACACACACACACATTACACGCACACAATATCGTGACATATGTGTCACGTCTATACAAACTAACTATCAAGCCTATCATTTAACATCCTCCCTCAATCTCAACATGTGAAGGTTTAGATTGTTCTTGAAGGCTTGAAGTTGTCGAGCTTGCAAGGGTTTTGTAAAACTATCAGCAACTTGATCACCTGTTGGAATGAACCGTACTTCCAACAGTTTCTGTGCAACTCTTTCTCGAACAAAGTGATAATCAATTTCTATATGCTTTGTTCTTGCATGAAATACAGGATTTGCAGAAAGATAAGTTGCTCCAAGATTATCACACCACAACTGTGAGACATGTGATCTCCCAATGCCCAATTCATTAAGTAAAGTTTCTATCCACATCACCTCAGCAATTGCATTTGCCAGAGATTTATACTCTGCTTCTGTGCTTGACCGAGACACAGTTGCTTGTTTCTTTGCATTCCAGGATATGAGGTTTGAACCAAGAAAGATAGCAAAACCACCAGTGGACCTCCTATCATCAGGACATCCAGCCAAATCAGCATCTGAAAAGGCACTCACTGCTGTTGAAGAAGACTTACATAATCTCAGCCCTGTTTCAACACCTCCTTGAAGATACCTCAAAATCCTTTTTACAAATGTCCAATGTACTGTGGTAGGAGCATGTAGAAACTGACAAACCTTGTTAACAGATAAGGAAATGTCTGGCCTTGTTAAGGTTAAATATTGAAGTGCACCAACTATGCTTCTATACTTTGTTCCTTCCTCTGGACTCAACAACACTCCTTCATGCAATGACAACTTCTCAGTTGTAGACATGGGTGTGTTGGAGGGTTTGCAGTCTTTCATACCTACACGCTTGATTACATCTCTGGCATATTTTTCTTGAGTTAGTACTATACCATCATGCACCTTTTTAACTTCAATTCCTAGGAAATAATGAAGCTCTCCTAGATCCTTAAGAGCAAACTCATTTTTCAACTGTTTTAACAATGTTGAGGTGGCTTCTAGAGATGAACTAGCAACAATTATGTCATCAACATAAATTAACATGTATATTACCACCTTTCCTTTTTAAAATAAGAACAGAGAAGTGTCTCCCTTGGAAGCTCGAAACCCAAGTTGTTGTAGTTTAGTGCCTAGCCTCGAGTACCAAGCTCTAGGGGCTTGTTTGAGACCATATAAAGCCTTGTCCAGCTTGCACACATGATTAGGTTTAGAACCATCTTCAAACCCAGGTGGTTGTCTCATATAGACTTCCTCTTCGAGAACGCCGTGTAAGAACGCATTCTGCACATCCAATTGGCGAAGATTCCATCCCCTGGAGATAGCAACAGACAAAACAAGTCTGATAGTAGCAGCTTTAACAACTGGACTAAAGGTGTCCTCATAATCAATACCGTATCGTTGTTTAAAGCCTTTAGCTACTAACCTAGCCTTGTATCTATATATTGTGCCATCAGGTCTTTTCTTGATTTTATATACCCATTTACAATCTATAACATTCCTCCCTTGCTTGCAAGGAACTAGGTGCCATGTTTGGTTTTTCATGAGTGCATCATACTCAATAATCATAGCATTTTTCCAACTTGCGTTGTTCAATGCTTCGGTCAAATTTTGTGGTTCTCCAGTGGAGGCAAAATTTGCAAACTTGAAATTACTTTCATACCTGACCGTTCCATCCTTGTATGTTGAAGGCTTCAAAATAGATTTTTGTGATCTTGTTGTTACACATTGTGGTGCATAGTCAACAGCCGCAGAAGATCCCGATCCACTACCTCGTATCGGAGCAGGCCGCGACAGCGCAGACGAATCCTCCTCGGCTGCTGCGCGCCTAGGCTGGCTCGGATCCCGCGCCTGTGGGCCTGGAGAAAGCGACCCACCGCCAGCCGACGGCACGCGTCCACCGACCGACCGCCATCATTGCCTCGGGCGATAGGGTCCCTGCCCCCACTCGATCCGCGACAACTGTCACGTGAGGGGGAGGAATCCACCACGCCACCCGACCGGGGACTGGACCCAGATGACGTGTCGCTCGCTGAGTGGGCCGCCGCGGAATCTGGAGGGGGCGGCGTCTGTGGCGCCACCAGATCCTCCTCGGGATCGTTTTCGGCGCCAAATCCGTCAGGATCAGCGTCAGTAGGTGGATCCTCCTCGTGTCCTGCGCCTGGCTGTATATGAACCTGTTGCTGCTGCATAAAATCACTGTTTGGGGCTGCGTTTTTTACCACCGCTGTCACCATTGTTAGTAAGGTTATCACACAAATGATCATCAATACTATTTTCACTCCCCTGATCAATTGGATTCAAGAGTTCTGGCGGCAATAAGAGAATTTCATTACGTAATCTGGCTTCGGCATTGGGATGTACAGTGGAGAAGGGAAATATATTTTCGTCAAAGACTACATCCCTGGAAATATACACACGTCCTGTAGAGATATCAAGACATTTGAAACCCTTATGAAGATTGCTATATCCGAGAAAAGCACATTGCTTGGATCTGAATTGAAGCTTGTGCTTATTATATCGCCGAAGATTAGGCCAACAAGTGCAACCAAAGATTCTAAGAGCTGAATAGTTGGGTTTTTCATGATACAATCTTTGAAGAGGGGTTTCGAAGTTGATAACTTTACTAGGTGGACGATTGATCAAGTATGTAGCAGCAATGAAGGCTTCATCCCAAAACTTTAGGGGCATGCAAGCTTGAGCAAGACGAGATAGACCAACCTCAACTATATGCCGGTGTTTATGTTCTGCCGAGCCATTCTGTTGATGGGCGTAGGGGCAAGAAACATGATGAGATATGCCAATTTTTGTGAAAAAGGAGTTGAGTTTTTCGTACTCACCACCCCAGTCTGTTTGGAGAGCAAGGATTTTGCGATTGAATTGCCTTTCAACAAGGTTTTGAAAGTCATGAAATTTTTGGAAAACTTTAGACTTGTGTTTAATGAGATAGATCCACGTGAACTTGCTAAAATCATCTATGAAACTTACATAGAATTTCTTCCTCCCTATTGTTTCAACAGCAGGTCCCCAAACATCAGAGAAAACAAGTTCTAAGGGATACTTTGATTCACTTATTGACTTTGGATAAGGTAGCTGGTGACTTTTGCCTTTTTGGAAAGCATCACATACAAACTCATTATTGAACAAATTATCACATGGGAGGTTATTGTTGCTAACAATCTTTCTAACGATAACTGAAGAAGGATGACCTAAACGCCGGTGCCACCTATCTGAAGATAGTTTGATGACACTTATCACTTGCTTCTTGGCGTTTCCCCCCACGTGTTTGACAGGATAGAGACCTCGTCTACCCCTTCCTCGAAGTAGAACCTTCCTTGTTCCCTGTTCCTTGACAAGAAAAAATCGAGGATGAATTTCAACGAAGGTATTGTTGTCGGTGGCAAGCCGACTAGCTGAAATTAGGCTTTTATCAGCTTCTGGAACATGAAGGATTTTGTTTAAGTGGAGATCTCGATCAGGAGTGTGAATAGCTGAATAACCAATGTGCTGGATAGCCATACCTGAACCGTTTGCAGTATGGATCTGTTCGCCGCCGGTGTACCTGTCCCGCACCGTCAGCTTCTCCAGGTCGCTGGTGATGTAGTCGGTTGCGCCACTATCCAGGTACCAGTTGGAGTCTACCCCATACTGTGGGGTCACCATGTTGGCAGACTTCTCTTCTTTTCCCTGTTACGACTCGTCGTAGCGCTTCTAGCACTTCCAGGATGGGTGGCCTGGCTTGCCACAGATCTGACACACCACTTTGGGGGCAGGAGCAGAGTTGTTGTAGTTGCCCCTACCGCCTCCACCGCGACCGTTTTGCTTGGTGTAGGGACGACCGCGATCACCACCAGAGTTGCCGCCGCCTTGTCTGCCGCGGCTGCGGTCACCCCCGCCGCGACCACGCCCACGTGTCGCCGCGTTCGCCGAGGACTGGGATCCTCCGTGGCGAAGATTCATCCGTGTCTCGAAGCTAAAGAGCTGTGAGTACAGCTTTGGCACGGTGACTGGCTCCACATGGGAGCACATGGCCGAAACCACCGGGTCAAAGTCTTCTTCAAGCACGGCCAGGATGTGGGAGACGACGTCCTCCTCGTCCACCCTTTTGCCTGTTGTGACAAGTTCATCACAGAGGGTTCGGATCTTGCCGACGTAGTCGGTGATGGAGTTGTTTCCCTTCTGAAGATTGGCGAGGGCGATCCGCACGTTCACGGTCGCGGCACGGGTCTGTGAGGAGAGCATCTCCTGGACTGTGTTCCACAGCTCGGCCGAGGTGTGGCAGGTGGCGACCTGAATTTCCATCTCACGGGGCAGCATTGTCAGAAGATATGAGAAAACTTGCTGATCTTGTGCATACTAGGTTTGGAACTACGGGTTGGGGGTCTTCTTCTTGGTTTTCCCGTCAGAGTCCATGATCTCCAGCTCCATGGGCGGCACCGGATGATCGACGTTGAGGTACTTCTGCATCTGAGCACCGCGGATGGTGGATAGCACCGTCGCCCGCCATAGCGCCTGGTTGCCCTTCGTGAGTTTCTCCGAGACGACGTGAGTGAATGGAGAGGATGGGAAGGTACTTGAAGATGTTGCCATGGATGACCTCGAGAGTGGCTCTGATTACCATGTAAGAGGAACTAGTTTGCGGTAAGTGTATGCATCGTTGCAGGGCCGCGTGCGTGTTTATATAGCACAGGGAGTACATGCAGCGGCAGGTTGTTGGAGTCTTGACCCATCCTCCAAGCTATACAAGAGATAGGATCAAATCTTCCTAACAACCTGCCTTGGTTACAAGATACACACGCACACATTACACGCACACAATATCGTGACATATGTGTCACGTCTATACAAACAAACTATCAAACCTATCATTTAACACCTAGAACCTCCCTCGTATCTGTTATTTTGTCATTGTATCTACTCCCTCTGTTTCTAAATATAAGCCATTTTAGAGATTCAATCTGAACTACATATGGATGTATACAGACCTATTTTAGTGTGTAGATTAAGTCATTTTACTCCATATCTAGTCTGTATTGGAATCTCTAAAAGGTCTTATATTTAGGAACAGAGGGAGTATTAGATAAAACAGATTAGCTCTACTGCTTAGGGATTTGACTAAGATTTGGTCATGTATACGAGGCACCGGAGTCTCATCAATATAATGCGCTAGTAGCCTAGCACACTACTTTATGTTCACTAAGTAGTAAGAGATTATAAGACATTAGGACAGGTGCCAAAGCCATCAGGATCCTACCGCTGATCTACAAAATATGTCAACAAAATCATGCTCCGATATGAACTAAGAAACTATAGAGGAATTCCTTCAAATAAACTTACACAAGTACTATTGAAAATATTTTAAATGTTCCTCACCACCTGATCAAATAAAAGCAATGCTCTGACAGAATCTAGCACGTCAATGTTGCAAGCTCACTAGCTCAGCATGTATGTTTGAACTCTCTCTCTCTCCCTCCCCTCCCTCTCTCTCCCTCTCCCTCTCCCTCTCTAACGTTCAGTCCTTCCTCTCCCTCTCCCTCTCCCTCTCCCTCTCGCTCTCTCCCTCATGGCCTTAACCATGCCACATCATTCAGTCTATTATTCAACTACATAACGGCATTAGGTGATTTGGAGTATATAAACCGATGCCCTTCTCTGATAACCATTACCATTCAAGTAGTTACTGTGCGCAATGTCGTGGTTCTATGTCTGACAGTAAAGTAGGGGGTAGGAATGTAGAGGCAAGATCCTAGCTACGGTGAGAATGTGCACGCAAGATGTACGAGTTCAGGCCCTTCATGGAGGAAGTAACTACCCTACATCTCGGTGCCCAGAGGCTCTGTCGATTGGAATATGCATGAAGTTACAGGGAGTGTGAACCCTTGTGCCAGAGGAGGGGGTGGCTTATATAGAGTGTGTCGGACCCCTCCAGCCCTCAGTTACACAGGGTTTAAGGTACATAAAGATGGGGCGTTACTGATAACGCCAGTAATAAAGATACATGAATGCCCATTAAGTCTGCAGGGTAACGCTTGGCCGTTGTCCTACAGAGTGACTTTAGATCTTCTATCCGTCGAGTGGTTCTTGTTACGGTCGAGTGAGTACTCCCTGGTCGAGTGAATGATGATATCCCTCGAATGCTTCTGAGTTTAGGTCAATGTCCTTGGGTAGGGTGTCTATGTCAGGCCTATGACCCTACCCTAGGTACATGTCGTCGTCATTAGCCCCCGAATGGTTCAGGGTTCTAGTGGAAAAGGAGTGGAAGTTGGTTCCGACTCTGCTACATGATGCGGAAGCGTTTTCCTTAGACTGATGAGTCGTACGACAACTTTGACTTCATTTTCAGTTGCCTTGATCTATTCTAAAGTAGTCGAGTGAACTTTTGCTGATAAGCTTTGAGTGTTGATATGGAATAAATCTTCAGTCTGACAGGTTGCTCTGCTGCTCCCGGATCTTGCGGGATTCGAAATTTTGGGAAGCGCACGGGATGGAGGAGGCCGCAGTAATCGGGTGGATTAGGCATGGGTGCCTCGATCATCGCGCCACCTTTTTCGTCACGTACCGAGCGAGCGACAGTTGCGGGATTTGACATGATTTCCCGGGCCCAGTCGTCAGTCACTCGGAAATGACTCCATATAAGGCGTTGAGTTGGGGAATTTTGCACAGTGCGCCCCAATTTCTCCTTCTTCCTCCTCTGCTTCTCCACCTCTACCGCTTCCGCTCTCGACGCTGCCTCCCGCCCGTGCGCCTCTTGCTACGATGGCGAAGGACAAGACGGCGGCGCTGGAGCGCGCAAAGAACCGAGCGGCGAAGGGGAAGGGCAAGAAGATCGGCAGGAGTGGGTCGTCGTCGAGATCCGCCTTGCCACGCGGCTGGGTTTAGGGCGACTGGATCCAGTCCACAATCGAGCTGGATAACTTGCAAGATCTGGCTGAGAACGGGCTGATTGAGCAAGGTTCCTGGAAGCTCCCGGGGGATGAAACTGAGCCGTAGCCTCAGGAGGGTGAGTGTGTCTTACTCGCCACTCACGTCGACCGCGATTTTTCTTTGCCCCCATGTCAGTGTCAAAACCGGCGGATTTCAGGTAGGGGGTCCCGAACTGTGCGTCTAAGGTTGATGGTAACAGGAGACATGGGACACGATGTTTACCCAGGTCCGGGCCCTCTCTATGGAGGTAATACCGTACGTCCTGCTTGATTGATCTTGATGAATATGAGTATTAGAAGAGTTGATCTACCACGAGATCGTAATGGCTAAACCCTAGAAGTCTAGCCTGCATGACTATGATAATGAATACCCTCCCTCTGGACTAAGTCCTCCGGTTTATATAGACACCGGGAGGTTCTAGGGTTACATAAGGTCGGTTACAAAGAAAGGAATCTACATATTTGGTTGCCAAGCTTGCCTTCCACGCCAAGGAGAGTCCCATCTGGACATGGGTGCAATCTTCGGTCTTCGTGTTCTTCACAGCCCATCAGTCCGGCCCATGGCTAACGGGCCGGATGCCCGAGGACCCCTTAATGCAGGATTCCTTCAGTAGCCCCTGAACCTGGCTTCAACGACAAGGTATCCGGCATATAGATCTGTCTTCGGCATTGCAAGGCGGGTTCCTCCTTCTGAACTCCAAGATAGTCTTCGAACGTATTGATCGTGTCCGGACCTATAACACACACACCACACACAACCGCACAGGGAATATAATAATCCACAAGTCCGATCTTCCGACAAATTTTTACAGCATGACATCATGTTCGCCCGGTCGTAATTTCGAACCGTTCTTCATCTGCCGCTCCATGTTTCGAGACGCGGTTACCATTGGCACGTCTTGTTGAAGCAGAGATCGTGTACCCTTATTGCGGGATTTTCATCAATGCGGGCATGGGTAACCCAACCATGTCGTTTACACAGCCCTTGGGAATAGGCGAGTTTTAGGGCGAGTGGGGAGGCGTTCGATATTCACAGCCTTTATAAGGGGATAAGGACCCCCCCCCCTTCTACTCCCACGCCTTCTCTCTTCCTCTGCCCTTCCACTCTTGAGCTCTAGCACCCAAGCTCTCATCTTCTTCCCACTCAAGCTAGCACTCAACCATGTCCGGATGCGGAGGTCAAGGCAAGTGGATGGTCTCCTCCGTCAAGGAGGAGGACATTACTGAGCTTCGGGCGGCCGGGTACCTGGCGAAGGAAATCGCACACTGTCCTCCAGCCTAGGGGCAAGTCGTCCCCACACCGAAGCTCAATGAGAGGGTGGTATTCATCCCTCATTTCCTCCGCGGGCTAGGGTTTCCAATCCACCCTTTCATCTGTGGGCTGATGTACTATTACGGGATAGACTTCCATGATCTATCCCCGAACTCCTTCCTCAACATCTCGGTATTCATCATCGTGTGTGAGGCCTTCCTCCACATCGAACCCCACTTCAGGCTGTGGCTCAAGGTCATCAATGTGAAGCCAAAGGTGGTGGATAGCCAGCACACAGAGTGCGGAGGTGCCATGGTGAGCAAGCTGAGTAATGTCTCCTGGACAAAATGCACTTTCGTGGAGACTGTCAAGGAATGGCAGAAACAATGGTTCTACATCACAGAACCCCGCGGTGCGAACCTGGCCGCCGCTGCCGAATTCAGCTCCGGTGCTCCAATGCGGCTCACCTCCTGGGTTGAAAAGTGCCCGAATTGGTCATCGTCAGATGAGCTGATAGCGCTACAGACGCGCGTTCAAAGTATGGTGGACAAGGGTATCAAGCTTGTCGATATAATCTAGGTGATGCTAGTTCGCCGGATTCTCCCGTGCCAAAGTCAAAGCCGCCCTCTATGGGAGTTTAATCCGAAGAAGCACCATACCCTGAAAAGGCTCTTCGAAACATCTCATGAAGACGCCTGGAAGTTGCTCTTCAAGGGCAACGAGACACCGTCGGCCATGGATTCGCACCGTGGGCACGACATCAATCACCTCGCCAACGAGGTATGTTATTTTTAACGCATCCCCTACACTACAAGAAATATGTCAACTTGTGACCCTCACAATTGGCCGCTGAATGGTCACAGATTTTCATTTGCGACCTTTTTGTGACCAAAAACAGAAGGTCAAAAGCTGGCGGTCGTAAACTGAAATTAACGGCCTTCTCTGTGAGAAGGTCGTAGACGTTTACGACCAAAATAGAAGGTCGTTGATTCTATGACCTTCTGTTTTGGTTGCTAGCTCTCTGCCTAGGCCACGTCGGATCTGACGTGGCAACCTGACGTGGCAAAATTGCGACCAATTGAAAAGGTCGTCGATAAGAATCGGCCCAGTCCAGATTGGTGTTTTAGATGGGCCGAGCCCAACAATTCAGCCTTTTTATATATTTTTTCTTATTAATTTTGGTCAACTATATGGGCCAAGCCCTACAATTCAGCCTTTTTATTTTCTGGGCCTAGGCCATTTCACAATCCGTTTCATTAAGCGTTTTTACCGGTTTTTCATAAATGCACAATATTCTAGCCCACAATTGTTTGGGCCATAGCCTTTTTAGAGCCCAAATATTATTCGACCCAATAGGACATTCAATCCTTTTCATTCACAGATTTTAATTTTACACATTTCAACAACAAACAATCAATAATTCTCTCAATTAAATGATCAAATCCAGAAATCTCTCAATGAAACTCACAACAGCACATACATGTTTGCACGTTCCAACAAGTGTACATACAATCAAAAACAAATACACAGGCACCAAAACATGGTGGCAACATCAACTAAAACTATGGTGCACATCTCTACACTTCTTCTAATCTTCGGTAAGAGCAGCAGCCACCTCGACGACATTAGATCCTGATCTACATAAATTAGTAGTGAGATACAGTGGAAGTTAAATGATTGACAATAAAATATATCCTTTCAAGAGAATAAAACTTATACATAAATGCCCAAATGCCTTAGTTCAGTAAACAATAAGCACGGCATAGCAAAACTTCTAACCTGATGATGTTCTACTAAGATATTCAAGTTCAGAAAACTTATAGCACCAACTGTAAATCACTACAGAGAACATAAAGGTTCTATTTTAACTTCAATTTTATTAAGTACCGGACATCTCAACGAAAGCACTATAATCATACATGACACCTTGTTGTGATGTAATAGCATGCTACAACTGACTGCTTCCGGAACAAAGTGTGGATTATATAGAAGAGTAGAGATCTATGTCCCTTGGAAGCACATCAAATGTAAGCAATCTGGATTGGTTAAATAATAATTGTATCCTTCTCTACAAGCACATGAGTAGTTAATAAGTACTAATCCTATCATGTATGGCAGGCTTGCAAGATGGAGATGCAAAGATGACTAAAAACTAACATATTATGGTATGACCAGGGCGAGAAAATCAAAAACTCGGTCGACCCAAATCAGACATGATATCCTAAAATAGCAAGAAACAGGAAAAGTAGGCTCATAGATCAGGACCACATCACAACCATGGTCCAGGCTCATACCATAGTATAGCTGGAAAAAAACCCAACTTCAAGGTGCAGGTTCTCCTGCGCCGATCGTGACCATCCAGCTGATCATACAGCTTCACGTGCAAGTCACCTGTGCAAAAAAAACACCCAGCCGCCATAGGCCGTTGTTAGTCAGCAGCTAACACAACATAATTAACAGCCAGCTAAAGCTTAATACAAGATCTTTTCATAGTTGGCATGCACCAATACAGGAATCTACAATGTTGGATAAGGTGATAAAGAAAAACAGAAATAGTGCAGTTGGAAACATATGCAACATAATGATAAAACAGAACAATGGATTTATTGTGGCATCCATGCAACACACAAGATATGTGATCCCTCATCCAAAAATATACGTAATAATAGTTTCCAAGTACTTGCAGCTACAGCTAGTATGCAACAGAAGCGACTGCATTACTCCTGATTGCTATCTCTAAAGACAAAGTGCACCTACTATACAGTACTTTAATACAACAAAAGGCTAGCACTAGAAATAACATCTTGCTTACTCTGGCTATGGAATATTATACTTTGGACAAGAAACACACATCAAATTTTCTGGACAGAGAAAGTGACTAGTGTCTCAGCACAAGTAACTGCAAACTGACAAAAATGCTCACGGCAGAATTATCAAAGTGTTTTATTAACCTCTAGGTTAAAACAACCACATTTTTATTGTCACTTGTTAGTCGGAAAATCTAGTTATCTCTCCTGTGTAAATATGTACATGTTGGCATTAATTGAGAAAAATGGGTATGAACAAGCATGCGCTGTTGCACAATAATGAATGAGAACAATCAGGTACTGGCAGGGGTATATGGCTGCACCATCAGTCAATGCAGGACACTACCAGGAGCGTAAATGCAGTAGCAACCCTTCTGACGTTTGAGAGCACTCTCACTGTGCTATAATTAACTATATTTTCATTTACAGCAACACTTATGGAGCACTTAGTTCTAAATAGCAGTCATGAAACTGGGGAGACCCATCTACGTGAGATTTGGCAAACCAGAAACACAGATAGAGCATCAGTCAACTTCAGGTTTACAGTGAATTACAAAGGTGCTATACACTATAACTGAAACGCATTGCAACATTCAAATTCAAACATACACATGGAACGTTTGACCCGCTACCTCTAAAGAAAGCATACACTTCAGGCAAGAGATCCTTCCAACGGATTTGAAGAGCTAAAAAACAAGGAAAAACATGTATAGCGACCTCAGGATTAGGCGGGTGAGAGCTCGCAACATCCATGAATCGCATCAGTTGAGATCTAGAAAAAAACCAACAGATGGAGGGGAGGCATATACACTGATGAACTCCACACACTCACAAGCAAAACTTATCCGAGGGAAACGATCATCATCTCAATAGTGTCAACATACATGCAGTTTCTAAATTACAAATCTCTGTTTTGACCATCCAATAGTCAGACACGACAGGAACATGGCGGGCAGACAACATCATATATGAGACAAACTACTGGAGGATACACACGTACACCGAACAACACCTATCAATGCTCAGCAGCTGCACCTTGATACACAGAGTGAAAAAAGAGGTAAATCACCTCCACAAACACCAGCACCTTGAGAAGGAATTGTGCCAAAACACGTATATAATCATGCCTAAAATACATCACATCCACATCACGTGCCAAATTAACATAGGAAGCAGGGGAGTAGGTCGTTGTACCAATCCATCACCTTGATGGAGTTAGGGGAAGAGAAGAAGCAGAGGAGGGAGGTCCATGGCGTCCCTCCCAAGCAGCAACCACTACAAGAAATCTGTTAATACGTGACGATACTGGTCCGTCACAGATGAGTGGAAAACTTTCATGGGTGCCCATCCAAGTCCGTCATGTATATCGCGTCATAATTTGACATCGTGCCTTCGTTGACGGTTCTTGACCGTCATGGAGCTGCCCCAAGCCCGCCCAGGTCCAAACCATTGTGACAGAACAAGCCGTCATAGTTTGACGCCACATTGGATTTTCAATTCACCAATTAGAATGATGTGGCTGCCTACGTGGATACTACTTTTCGTCACAGAAATCGTCACGAATGTAGGCACAATTTAAGTTTAGTTCAGCCAATTTCTTTCAGCCCAATTTTGACACAGTATATTTTTAGCCAATTTTGGCCCAAAGAGAAAGTAATTTCAAACAGTTCACGGAATATGCAGCCATTTGTATGTATATATTTTTCTCAAAAAAATTATGTGTGTATATACAACATAGCAGTTTACATATCCTTCATGTAATGATAATTTACAACATAGGTTCACTAAATATATCACACAACAAGGTTAAGAAGCAGTACAATCCGGTTTACATCAACAACACATATAAACTTTCGAGGCTGCTGTTTAGGTTCTTCGTCGACTCTCCTGATGGCAACTATGGCACGGATTATGATGGGTAGCACTATGTAGCCCACTACCCAAGCATACCTAGCATATTTAAAAGAACATTAGATTTTTGCAGATTCATACATAGTAGAGACAAGAGTATTACAACAAGTGTAAAAAATGTATAATACTAGTACTAAGTCACATTAGATTATGAAAGCTATAATACTTCATGCACCCAATTAATTAAGTAGGACGTGGGATCTCAGGGGACTTACATGTATGTCATGTAGTAACAATCACTAAGTTGTTTTGATAGAAGATTTTTTTGGTTTGATGTGATCAAACATCTCAGCAGCACATGTGAAAGACACTGCAGTAGGAAGGTTTCAGCATCTACGCCTACAAGCAGCAAGTCGTGTATCAATAAAAATGAGAAAGAGTCAAGCCATACTGAAATTCAAGACATAAGCGAGAAGTTAAATTGGATGAGAGAAAGGTTCCTCTCTCACAACCAGCTAAGATGTTGTACAACTTACTACAACCGGATGACTCGTACGTGTAGAGCATACCAGTGGGCGCAGTTATCAAAATTTGCACCAGTCTGAATGGAGCCACTTTGTATGCAACATCCTGAACATGGTGAGATGCAATCACTGGTGGCGCACCCCAGTGGGCAAGGGGTGGCAGCTGCCGTACCTTGATTCTTGAGTGCGAAAAAGATTCTATACCTGTGCATAACATGTGATCGACTTGATAGGCTCGCTGAAGTTGCTTGATGGCCACGGTGACATGCAGATACAGGCCCACGAGCCGACTTGCTGAACCAATCGCCCCAGTCATCCTGTCAACCGCTCACACAGCACATGCATCACTAGTAGAAAAAGGGGCTATGGTCCAGGCCGCCTCAGCCCATTAGTCCCGGTTCAGTCTTGAACCGGGACCAATGTGGGCATTGGTCCCGGTTCGTGAGCCCAGGGGGCCGGCCGGGCCACGTGGGCCATTGGTCCCGGTTTGTATGGACCTTTTGGTCCCGGTTGGTGGGCTGAACCGGGACCAAAGGGCCTCCCTCCTGGCCCACCACCATTGGTCCCGGTTGGTGGCATGAACCGGGACCAAAGGCTCCCCTTTAGTCCCGGTTCATGCCACAAACCGGGACCAATGAATTGCCTATATATACCCCCTCGCGCAAGGGCAGAGCACAGTGCTCTGTTTTTTCTGGCCGAGGGGGAGAGGGCTTTGCGGTGCTCTAGCTCACCTCCTATGCACATGAGGTGTTCGATGGAATGCCCGAGCCACACTACTTAAGCTTTCTCCTCTTGAAGCTCGACCTCCAAGCTCCATTTTCCTCGAGATTTGTCTAGATTTAACGGTCCGTCACGCCCCGTCCCCGTCTTCACCGCCGTCGATCACCCGCGCCGATCTCATCACCGACACCACCGTGGTGAGCCTCTTGTTCTTATCTTCTTTCTGAAAGGAAAAATATTCTTACTTGTATGTTTAGATAGATACTTGTATCATTTTCTTACATTTATTATTGCATCTTCTATAGTGCGATGGTTTTGGTATCCGCCCCCGTCGGCCCTCCTCCTGTCTATGATTCGGATGTGGTATGTATATTATCTTTATAACTATTGGTTCATTTATTGTTTATGAAAATTATGCCGACCAATGTGACATAGATTTTATTTATCTAGGATGTATGTGAATCGGAAATGCCAATCGACCCTATTGTCGAGAGGTTAAATTTAGTTGAAGAAGAAAACAATTTGTTGAAGGAAAAAATAAAAAAAATTGAGGAGGAGAAGATGATATTGGAGTTGCATGTTGCGGATGTCGTCGATGATCACAAGATCAAGATGGATGCAATGCGCTTGAAGATTAGAAAGATTAGAAAATATGCCATTCATACCGAGGCTTGGTATCATTATGCCGTTGGATCAATTGTTACCTTGGTTGCGATTATGATTGCATTTGTTTTCGCATTGAAATGTTTTACATAGTTTCAATGTATGGTTTAATTAATTAGATGCTCTGGAGAGCTATATGTTGTTAGATGAGAACTATGTATGTACTTTGGTTTTAATGTGATGATGAACTTCTATTAATTTGGACACTTAATTATATATAATGCACGCAGATGAACCGGTAATGGATGTACGGTGACAGACACACCCGCGAGTACATTAAGGGCGTGCATGAGTTTCTCGATGCGGCTGAGGCAAACAAGCAGAATGGTTTTATGTGTTGTCCATGCACTGAATGTGGGAATACGAGGTCTTACTCTAACCGGAAAATCCTTCACTCCCACCTGCTTTACAAGGGTTTCATGCCACACTATAATGTTTGGACGAGGCACGGAGAAATAGGGGTTATGATGGAAGACGGCGAAGAAGAAGAGTACGATGACAACTATGTGCCCCCTGAATACGGTGATGCTGCAACGGGGGGAGCTGGTGAAGATCAAGAGGAACCAGACGATGTGCCCAATGATGCTGCCACGGGTGAAGCTGCTGAAGATCAAGAGGAACCAGACGATGTGCCCGATGATGATGATCTCCGCCGGGTCATTGTCGATGCAAGGACGCAATGCATTAGTCAAAAGGAGATGCTGAAGTTCGATCGCATGTTAGAGGATCACAAAAAAGGGTTATACCCCAATTGCGAAGATGGCAACAGAAAGCTCGGTACCGTACTGGAATTGCTGCAGTGGAAGGCAGAGAATGCTGTGGTTGACAAAGGATTTGAGAAGCTACTGAAAATATTGAAGAAGAAGCTTCCAAAGGATAACGAATTGCCCGACAGTACATACGCAGCAAAGAAGGTCGTATGCCCTCTAGGATTGGAGGTGGAGAAGATACATGCATGCCCTAATGACTGCATCCTCTACCGCGGTGCATACAAGGATCTGAACGCATGCCCGGTATGTGGTGCGCTGCGGTATAAGATCAGACGAGATGACCCCGGTGATGTTGATGGCGAGCCCCTCAGGAAGAGGGTCCCTGCAAAGGTGATGTGGTATGCTCCTATAATACCACGGTTGAAACGTCTGTTCAGAAATGAAGAGCATGCCAAGTTGATGCGATGGCACAGTGAGAACCGAAAGAAAGATGGGAAGTTGAGAGCACCCACTGACGGGTCGCAGTGGAGAAAAATCGAGAGAAAGTACTGGGATGAGTTTGCAAAGGACCCAAGGAATGTATGGTTTGCTTTAAGCGCGGATGGCATTAATCCTTTCGGGGAGCAGAGCAGTAATCACAGCACCTGGCCCGTGACTCTATATATGTATAACCTTCCTCCTTGGATGTGCATGAAGTGGAAGTTCATTATGATGCCAGTTCTCATCCAAGGCCCTAAGCAACCCGGCAACGAAATTGATGTGTACCTAAGGCCATTAGTTGAAGAACTTTTACAGCTGTGGAATGGAGACGGTGTACGTACGTGGGATGAGCACAGACAGGAGGAATTTAACCTTAAGGCATTGCTGTTCGTGACCATCAACAATTGGCCCGCTCTCAGTAACCTTTCAGGACAGACAAACAAAGGATACCACGCATGCACGCACTGTTTAGATGACACTGAAAGTATATACCTGGACAAATGCAGGAAGAATGTGTACCTGGGCCATCGTCGATTTCTTCCGACCAACCATCAATGTCGAAAGAAAGGCAAGTATTTCAAAGGCGAGGCAGATCACCGGAAGAAGCCCGCCATGCGCACCGGTGATCACGTGCTTGCTATGGTCAATGATTTACCCTACGTCATCTTTGGAAAGGGTCCCGGTGGACTAGCTGTTCCGAATGACGCTGAGGGACACGCACCCATGTGGAAGAAGAAATCTATATTTTGGGACCTACCCTACTGGAAAGACCTAGAGGTCCGCTCCTCAATCGACGTGATGCACGTGACGAAGAACCTTTGCGTGAACCTGCTAGGCTTCTTGGGCGTGTATGGGAAGACAAAAGATACGCCGGAGGCACGGGAGGACCTGCAACGTTTGCACGAAAAAAGACGACATGCCTCCGAAGCAGTATAAAGGTCCTGCCAGCTACGCTCTTACGAAAGAAGAGAAAGAAATCTTCTTTGAATGCCTTCTTAGTATGAAGGTCACGACTGGCTTCTCATCGAATATAAAGGGAATAATAAATATGCCAGAGAAAAAGTTTCAGAACCTAAAGTCTCATGACTGCCACGTGATTATGACGCAACTGCTTCCAGTTGCATTGAGGGGGCTTTTACTGGAAAACGTCCGATTAGCCATTGTGAAGCTATGTGCATTCCTCAATGCAATCTCTCAGAAGGTGATCGATCCAGAAATGGTACCAAGGCTAAGGAGTGATGTGGCGCAATGTCTTGTCAGTTTCGAGCTGGTGTTCCCACCATCCTTCTTCAATATCATGACGCACATCCTAGTTCATCTAGTCGACGAGATTGTCATCCTGGGGCCCGTATTTCTACACAATATGTTCCCCTTTGAGAGGTTCATGGGAGTCCTAAAGAAATATGTCCGTAACCGCGCTAGGCCAGAAGGAAGCATCTCCATGGGCCATCAAACAGAGGATGTTATCGGGTTTTGTGTTGACTTCATTCCTGGCCTTAACAAGATAGGTCTCCCTAAATCGCGGTATGAGGGGAGACTGACTGGAAAAGGCACTCTTGGAAGAGACTCAATAATATGCAGGGACGGATATTCTTGGTCTCAAGCACACTACACACTTCTACAGAACTCTAGCTTGGTGACCCTGTATGTCGATGAACACAAGAACAGTCTGCGCTCCAAACACCCGGAGCAATGCGACGACTGGATTACATGTGAACACATCAGGACTTTCAGCAGTTGGTTGGAAACATGTCTCAGAGGTGACAACACTGTTTGTTATGAGTTGTATTTGTTGTCCAGGGGACCATCTTTGACTGTATTGACTTACAAAGGATACGAGATAAATGGGAATACATTTTACACGATCGCCCAAGATCAAAAGAGCACCAACCAAAACAGCGGTGTCCGCTTTGATGCAGCAACCGAGAGCGGAAAGGACACATATTATGGTTACATAGTGGACATATGGGAACTTGACTACGGACCTGATTTTAAGGTCCCTTTGTTTAAGTGCAAATGGGTCATTCTGTTTGGCGGCGGCGTACAGGTAGACCCACAGTACGGAATGACAACAGTGGATCTGAAAAATCTTGAGTACACTGACGAACCGTTCGTCCTAGCCAAGGATGTGGCACAGGTTATCTATGTGAAGGACATGTCTACCAAACCGAGAAAAAGAAAAGATAAGGAAGCGAATACATCATATGATGAGCCAAAGCGCCACATAGTTCTTGCAGGAAAAAGAGACATCCTGGGAGTGGACGGCAAGATAGACATGTCTGAAGATTATGAAAAGTTTCATGAAATTCCTCCCTTCAATGTCAAGGCTGACCCAAGCATCCTGATAAACAATGAAGATTATCCATGGTTACGGCGCAATAAGCAAATGACACAAGCGAAGAAAAAGTGAAGACTTTCTCCCGCAACTATTATGATGATACCATGCCAACTTTGTAACAGATGATCTTTCGTCTGAAACTCTGATACTTCGAAAGAGATTGTTCGTTTTGTACACAAAGTGCATCCAGTTTTTTCCGTAACCATCTCAACTTTGTTGCACATGCTATGTGGGTGAAATGATGATACCATGCCAACTTTCAACCTTTTCGGAGTTCATTTGAAATGCTTTTCAATTTCAGGGTCTTATAGCTCAAAAAATCAATAAATCCATGAAAAATAACAAATGAAGTCAGAAAGGGTTGAAAATTGATGATGTGTCTTTGAATGGTGCATTTTGAACACAGAAAAAATATGGAGTTCAAATAAGTTCAAGAAAATGAAATCCCTTTGTAACAGATGATCTTTCGTCCGAAACCCTGATACTTCGAAAGAGATTGTCCGTTTTGTACACGAAGTGCATCCAGTTTTGGCCGTAACCATCTCAACTTTGTTGCACATGTTATGTGGGTGAAATGATAATAC
This sequence comes from Triticum monococcum, assembly GCA_034509565.1. NCBI lineage: Eukaryota > Viridiplantae > Streptophyta > Magnoliopsida > Poales > Poaceae > Triticum > Triticum monococcum. Next base: position 20,732,386 of record CM067842.1, on the reverse strand, counting down.
CATGCCAACTTTCAACCTTTTCGGAGTCCATTTGAAATGCTTTTCAATTTCAGGGTCTTGTAGCTCAAAAAATCAATAAATGCATGAAAAAATACAAATGAAGTCAGAAAGGGTTGAAAATTGATGATGTGTCTTTCAATGGTGCATTTTGAACATAGAAAAAATATGGAGTTCAAATAAGTTCAAGAAAATGAAATCCCTTTGTAACAGATGATCTTTCGTCCAAAACCCTGATACTTCGAAAGAGATTGTCCATTTTGTACACGAAGTGCATCCAGTTTTTGCCGTAACCATCTCAACTTTGTTGCACATGCTATGTGGGTGAAATGATGATACCATGCCAACTTTCAACCTTTTCGGAGTTCATTTGAAATGCTTTTCAATTTCAGGGTCTTATAGCTCAAAAAAATCAATAAATGCATGAAAAATAACAAATGAAGTCAGAAAGGGTTGAAAATTGATGATGTGTCTTTGAATGTTGCATTTTGAACACAGAAAAAATATGGAGTTCAAATAAGTTCAAGAAAATGAAATCCCTTTGTAACAGATGATCTTTCGTCCGAAACCCTGATACTTCGAAAGAGATTGTCCGTTTTGTACACGAAGTGCATCCAGTTTTTGCCGTAACCATCTCAACTTTGTTGCACATGCTATGTGGGTGAAATGGTGATACCATGCCAACTTTCAACCTTTTCGGAGTTCATTTGAAATGCTTTTCAATTTCAGGGTCTTATAGCTCAAAAAAATCAATAAATGCATGAAAAATAACAAATGAAGTCAGAAAGGGTTGAAAATTGATTATGTGTCTTTGAATGGTGCATTTTGAACACAGAAAAAATATGGAGTTCAAATAAGTTCAAGAAAATGAAATCCCTTTGTAACAGATGATCTAACTTCATAGTAAAGTTATTCATAAACTAGCGATTCACATACATTTTAAAACTATAAGTATTTAGTACAAATAAAAAAATAAAACAAAAGAAGAAAACAAAAAAAAATTATAAGTAAAATAAAACTATAAGTATCACTAAAAAACTGTAAGTAATTAAACTAAAATAAAACTATAATATTCTTCAAATTTTTAAAAATTCAAATTTAAACTATTTAAAATATAAAACTAATGGCACTAACAGAAAGTTTATAATTTTTGTGACCTAAAAGCAAAAAGAAATCACTAAAAAACTATAAGTATTTAGTTTTAAGTAGAAATAAAAAATAAATAGAAAAAATTCTAATTTTATAGTAAAGTTATTCATAAACTAGTGATTCACACTAATTTTTAAAAATTCAAATTTAAACTATTTAAAATTTAAAACTAATGGCACTAATAGAAAGTTTATAATTTTTGTGACCTAAAAGCAAAAAATAAAAAACCAAAAAAATGTAGAAATAAAAAAGAAAAAAGAAAAAAATGCCACCTACTGGGCCTCCACGGCCTGAATACGACTAGAAACCCTACATGGGCCAGGATTCAGGCCCGCAGAAGGCCCAATAGGCCCACAGGCAAAGCAGTGTCAAGTTAGGCCCATAGGCCTTCAGTTCGGAGGAGTTCAGGAGGGAGGAGGTAGCAGACCTTATAAACTGGTCTCGGGCGCTCTCAACTAGCGATGTGGGACTAAACTTTTGGACCCGGGGCGCACAAGGGCATTGGTCCCGGTTGGTGGCACCAACCGGGACTAAAGGTGGCATTGGTCACGGTTCGTGGCACCAACCGTGACCATTGCCACCCTTTAGTCCCGGTTGGTGCCACCAACCGGGACCAATGGGCTTCGCTTCCCGCCCTTTGGGCTGCTGAAAGTTGGCCTTTGGTCCCGCTTCGTGGCTCCAACCGGGACTAAAGGGTGGCATTGGTCCCGGTTGGTGCCACGAACCGGGACCAATGCCAGGACTTGTGAAAATTTCACATCTCCCTCGCCTCCCTAGCCAGTTGCCCCCGCCACCAGGCTGCCCAAATCGCTCGCGCGCTCCTCGTCGCCGTCGCCGCCGCCGGCCGCCATCCCCGTCTCCCCGTCCCCCTGCCCCGCGCCCGAGCCCACGCCGGCCGCCGCCCCGTGCCCCTGCCCCGTCCCCGAGCACGCACGGCTGCGCCCCTGCGCCCCGGCCCGCCCCCACCATTGTCATCGTCGCCGGCACCCGCCCCCACTGCCGCCCCTACCTCGACGCCGCCCCTCCTCCCCGTTCGGTCCGGCTCCGGCGTCCCCCTTTCCTCCCTGTCCCCCGATCCTCTTCATATGCATATGTTGATTATATGGATGGATGGATGATGTATATGTTCAGCATATGTATATGAATTTTTTGTGTATGTATGTTATGTTTATATGTATGTATGTATGTATGTTCATATGTATGTATGTTTATGTTCAGATTTTTAGAAAATGTATGTATGTATGTTTATATGTATGTATGTTCAGATTTTTTTCATATGCATATGTTGATTATATGTATGTATGTTTATATGCAATACTACTTCACGTATTTTTAAGAAAGGACGAAGAAGAAAAAGAATGAGAGGAAAAAGGAAATAAGAAGAGGAAGAAAGGAGAAGAAGAGGGGAGAGGAAGAAGAGGAGAAATAAATAAGAAGAAGAAAAAAGAAGAAAAATAAGAGGAGAAGAAGAAAGGAATAGAGGAGAAGAAGAGAAAAATAGAATATATATTCTCTTTTCTCTTTTCTCCTCTATTCCTTTCTTCTTCTCCTCTTTTTTTTCATCTTTTTTTTCTTCGACATGTGGGGGGGGGGTCGAGAATGCCGGACATTCATGAGAGAGGCGAGGAAGAAGGGGAAGAAGAGGGAGAAGAAGAGGAGAGGAAGAAGAGGAAGTCTTCTCCTCTATTCTTTCTTCTCTTCTTTTTTCTTCTTCTTCTTCCTCTTTATTTTATCGGGAACGAGGGTCGTCGAGAGGTCGAGGAGCGGTAGAGGAGAAACCCTAAATAGAAAGTATCGTCGGTGTGAGATACATGTACTGTCGATGTCAGACACTACACCCACATCCCACAAGTGGCGCGGGCTTCGACGCCCACGTCACTTGTGGGACGTGGATGTAGTGTCCGACACCGAAGGCCACATGCATCTCACACCCACGAAACTTGCTAGCTATTTAGGGTTTCCTCTACCGAAAAGAAGAGGAGAAATAAATAAGAAGAAGAAAAAAGAAGAAAAAGAAGAGGAGAAGAAGAAAGGAATAGTGGAGAAAAGAGAAAATAGAATATATTCTATTTTCTCTTTTCTCCACTATTCATTTCTTCTTCTCCTCTTTTTTTTCTTCTCTTCTTCTTCTTCTTCTTCTTCTTCTTCTTCTTCTTCTTCTTCTTCTTCTTCTTATTAGCCGGAAGTAGAGAGAGGTTTCCTAGTGTCAAAGTATTGAAGAAATCCATGCCTTCATCATTAGCCGGAAGTAACCAGGGCATGTTGGTATGAAGTTCTGCAAAGTTGTTCTGGAATGGAGTCCCGGATAGAATAATCCGCCTTTTGGTACGAATTCAGCAAAGGCCTTCCAAATAGCGATATTCGGAAGGCTCTTGCTGAACTTTGTACCAAAAGGCGGATTTTCCTATCTGGGACTCCGTTCCAGAACAACTTTGAAGAGCTTCCTACCATCATGCACATGTTACTTTCGCCTAATGATGAAGACATGGTTTTGTTGAATCCTTTGACACTAGGCAACCTCCCGACCCCAAGGCGATCCTCTCGAACATGAGAGGAAGAAGAGGATAAAAAAAGAAGAGGAAGAAGAAGAAATAGAGGAGAAGAAAGAATAGAGGAGTTCTTCTCCTCTATTCTTTCTTCTCCTCTTTTTTTCTTCTTCTTCCTCTTTTTTTATCGGGAACGAGGGTCATCGAGGGACATATATAGATGTAGTGTCGTCGTTGTCGATATATACCCCCTCCCGATAGCTTACTATGATTAGGTAGCTAGTTCTACGTTTGGCACTAATATATCCATCTGTCATGTTTGAATAATAATTGCCATGTTGTAAATATTTGTAGAAACTATGGACACCGCCCTAGACGAAGCAAGAAAAGAAGCGTTGTTGAGGGAGATAATCGCAGAAGGAAGTGATGCCGTCTCGTACTATCTCAACGATATCTTCGATGGTCCGGAAGGAGAGGGTGAACAAGCTGGCTATGGTGACCTAATGCCGGTGCAAGAAGAAGAACATGAGGACGGTGCCGGTGACCCAATGCCGGTGCAAGAAGGAGAAAGTGATGACGGCTCCGGTGACCGAACCGAGTCCGGCCAGGTATATATATTAGTTAAGCCTATGCTGACTAGCTGATTGATGCATTCATTGTTTTGGTATGTACACATATTAATTAAGTCTTTGTTCTTTTTTCTAGCCCTCCGGATCGAGCACAACTTCGGTAAAGAGACGAGGCCCGAAGAAAAAGTTGAGCTCGGATGAAAAGCTTGAGATCACAGCAATCGCGCCCGACGGCCAACCTATTGAACCCCTCCGGACAAAGAGGGCATTTGTTGCTCAGTGCGGGGTTCTGGTTAGGGACAAGATCCCGATAAGCATCCAGCAATGGTTTAAGCCGGCTAAAGAAGACCCTGAGGTGTCTTATGTCAATGATATGCAGAAAAATGATCTTTGGACAGAGCTGAAGTCAAATTTCACCCTACCGCCAGAGGATAATCCAGAGAAGCCAATTAAATAGAAATTAATCAAGTCTTTTGCTCTGAAGAGGATGGCAGATCTATTCAGGAGGTGGAAGAAAGAGCTCAATAGGTTTGTCGATAAAAAAGAGACACCAGAATTCAAGGGCAGATATGAGAAGATCAGGGATCACTGGCCCACATTTGTGGCCTACAAGACATCGGAAAAGAGTAAGAAGATGTCGGCGACAAACAAGCAGAATGCCGCGAAGAAGAAGCTTCACCATCGCACGGGGTCAGGTGGCTACCTCGTAGCCTGGCCTAAGTGGTCCAAGGTTGAGAATGATCTGCTTCATAAAGGGATCAGACCAGAGACATATACCTGGCCAGACCGTTGCCGGACTTGGTTCTTCGGGGCTGGCGGAACCTTGTACCCTGAAACAGGGGGATGCATTTGGACGAACGAACAAATGGACATACCAGTCAGTAGGCTTAAGCACTATATCGACGCAGCGCAGGAAGGAACGTTCTTTCCAGACAGAGAGCACGACGAGCTCACAATGGCCCTCGGGAATCCTGAGCACCCTGGACGGACACGAGGCACGCCAGGCTCCGTTCCATGGAATGTTGGGTTTCCGGACGCAGGCGGTTACAAATCCCATAAGAGGAGGAAAAAAGTGCAGCAGACCGAACTGAAGGCGCTGCACGCAAGGGTACAAGCGATAGAGGAACGAGAAGCAAATCGCAGCAAACGTACTGCCGAAGCCTCCCCCGAAGCTACCCCGCCATCTCAGCGCAGAAGCAGCGTGGCTTCCACCGAGCAGCTTCAGCTGCAGCATGCCTTGACGGCTCCTGCCAGCTATCCTGTGGATGCTATAACGGAGTCTCAAAATTGCCACCTTATGACGCAATGGATGAATTTGAAGGTCAAGGCGGCTGTTGGCTCTGTTTATCCTACTGAACCCGGCGCAACTTTCCACTGCATGCCGATTCCAGAAGGATATGCTAGGGTGATGGTGGATGAGATAACGGAGGGATTTGAGGACCTCCAGCTTGACCACCCTACCGGTGAAGGGGAGACTCGGCTGGGGTCTGCTCTGAAGACTCCATGCCTATGGCAGAAGGACCTCATCAACCTTCCGAACTGGACGCCTCCGCCTCCTCCTCCTCCTCCTTCTCCGGCGAGTCAGGGCACTCCGCCTCCTCCACCGCCTCCTTCTCCGGCGAGTGACGATCAGGGCCCTCGGCCGGCTCCTTCTCCGGCGCGTGGCGGCACTCCGCCTCCGTCTCCGCCTGCGCCGACGCGCCCGAGCAGCCAACCTCCTCCTTCTCCGCCTCGTCAGCAATGGCAGAAGAGACCTGCCGCCGCTCCAGCTGCTCCGGCGGGTCGTTGTCCTTCTCCTCCGCCTCTTAAGCAAGTAAAGAAGACAACCGCTTCGTCTGCTCAGTCGGCGTCTAGCAGTACAACTAGAGGCGGGAGGACATACAGATGTGGTCCTTCTCTGAAGACTCCAGAGAAGTTACCATACGAGAGGACCCAGGAGGAGAACGCCGAGATCGCGCGAGAAGAAGTGAGGAAATTCTTTGAAGGGGTGAAAGCAAAGCAACATCCACCTCCGGAGGAGAAGGTATATGGGGTCAATGTGAAGCGCACTCTGGCTGCCCTGACAAAACCACCAAAGTCTGATCCGCCGAAAGGAAACTATGACCGCATTATTGGAAAGGAATTTGCCGAAGCGGAGCGGTCGGGAACTACTGTCAGTGACGAAAGGCTAAAAAAACGACGAGCTGGGAAACAAATTGCCCAGCTCGGCAAACAAGCGAAGCAATCATGCCCCCCGCTCAAGGTGCCTAGCCACAACGTCGCTAATGACCCGAGGATGGTGCCTGGTTATAATAATCTTGCAGATTACCTGCCCGACGAAGTACATTATGAACCCATGGACATGCGGATGCAAAGATATGAGTACGGGAAGCCTCTCATCAAAGATGAAAGATCTCTATCAACGATGATGCGAAGATTGCATGATTGGTACTTGAAAATCTGCAGAGACTCTGGGGGGAGGAGTACTTTGTATGTGAGAGTTAAAAAGGAGCATGACCTCGTTGGAATTGATCTGTTGCCTGTTCCATTTGAGGAGTTCTATCAGTTTTTCAATCAATTGGCCCTCGATAAAACAACGATCGCCTGCTACTGTCTGTAAGTAGTACTACTTCTGTCATTAAGTTTCTCTATATAGCTTAGCTCTTTCATTGCATGTATTTATAATCATCCTCACTATATTATGCAGATTGAAGATCGTCGAATTGAAGAAAAGACAAGTCGGTGATATTGGGTTCATTAACACATATCTCATAGATGCAACTGAGGTTAAACTTCATGCCGCAGCTACCGAGGCCAACATGCTACAATCGTTCGTAATAAATCAAAACAAAGATATAATACTCTTTCCTTACAACTTCAAGTGAGTGTTACTGTCTTGTGCGTATTCGGTTTCCCTTATATATTAGTCAAGGTTATAGTAATGTAATTCATGAGTTATGCATGCGTGTGTAGTTTCCACTATATTCTCCTAGAGATTAAGCTTGAGCAGGGACTAGTAACCGTCTTAGACTCAAGACGAAAAGATCCCAAGGACTATGCAGACATGACTGAAATCCTCAAGAAGTAAGTTAAATCAATCATTATCCACCATATCAGCAACTTTGTTCATTTCCTGATATCAAGTAATTGTTTTCTTTGTCCGGCAGGGTTTGGAGAAAATTCACCAAAAAAGTTCCGGGACTGCCGAAGGAGCTGGAATTTAGACACCCGAAAGTAAGTACTATAGTAGCATGTTCCGCGCATCTCCTAGTGATTCAAGCGCTAGTTTCATCAATACCATTTAGCATTCTTGCTTATCAGTTTGATTGACCTCTATTTCTTGTAAAGTGGTTGTGGCAGGAACAAGGGAATGATTTCTGTGGATACTACATCTGCGAGTCCATCCGCCACACGACGTGTGAGCGGGGCGGGTACTCTAACGAACAATATGAAGTACGTAAATAACAATATTCACAATTTTATTTTATTACCATCATTTGTGTTGAGTTTCATTCATTCATATATATATATATATGTATTGACCCCCTTCTTCAAATTAGATGTTCCGGAAGCGGGATGAACTCCTAGCACCAGCTCGCATGCGAGCAATTCAAGAGGAATTGGCGGCATTCTTTCTTGACCATGTGATCCCTGAAGACAGAGAATTCTATGTTAAACCTGAGTCCATATGATTATATTTGTAAGAGATAATTACTGTATATATGTAGCCGGTACTGTCAGATAGATATACGAGAACTTGTTGTTCGACCAATCTCTCGGAGAAGGAGAGGTGGTCGATATCACTTCTCTCTGTATGCATATATGTTCATGACGATCTTCTGTTTCCTTCGTTTGCTTTACTAGCTAGCCAGCGTGTCTAGTCCTCTCTATACGTATGTATAGTACGTAGCGTCGACCAAGCACGGACATAAGAGAGGACACTTCTCTATATTAATTATAGCTAGCTAACACAATATATGAAACACCTAAATTAACCCCCCAAAACCCCCAACCCCCCCCCCCTTTCAAAAAAAACAAAAACCCTAGCCACAGAAATGCTGACGCATGGATGCCTATTGGTCCCGGTTGGTGCCACCAACCGGGACCAAAGGGTCTCCTGACTGGGCTCTGCACACTACCCACGTGGAGGGGCTTTAGTCCCGGTTCTGGATTGAACCGGGACTAAAGGTGGGAGGTATTAGTACCGACACTTTAGTCCCGGTTCAGGAACCGGGACTAAAGGCCCTTACGAACCGGGACTATAGGCCCTTTTTCTACTAGTGCATGCAGCAACCCTAGCGAGCTGTTCTAAAAAAAGGGGAAAAGTTCAACCCTGGCTAGCGTGGCTGTGCCTGGCCAGGACGAGACGGACGACGGGAGGCTACGACGGGATGGCTGGCGGTGGCCGTGGGTTGGGCATCGAGCAATGCGTGATGGACTGCTGGTTTAGATAGATTTTCAAGTTAAATATATTTCCATTATCACCGGCACAAAAAAATGTTTTCATTATAATTGTATTTTTTCTGTGAGAACATTATCTTTGTATTTGGTTATGTTGAGGATCACATGAAAATATTGATGTGTATTTTTACTGTGTATTGACTATTATCATTTTGCATCAATCTTTCACTTAATTTTGAGTTCGCCACACCTTATTTTTCTTTCGTCCTCCACCTCTGCATGCAATGGTAACAAGGAATTTATCATCTACATCTCACTGATATTTCATGGAGTTCACAAGCCTGCCATCTAAGAATCTTCAAATTGTGAGATATCAAGTTTATGGCTGACTTGAGAAATCGAACAAGGATCAAGAGCTACTTGTAGGCATCTATCATATTAATGAATGACAATTAGACAGCCATTAGAACATATGCGCATTCGGATCAAAGATGGCATGATTTAGCTCAAACATTCCAATATTAACTAATCAGATAAATAAATTATAACTCCATATGAAAGATTGCTTTCTCTGTTGATTATGTTTACCTAAGGCATCACAAAAATCTGTATTCTACAAATATTGACACATGTTGACAACCAGGAAATCATCCAAGAACATGAATACAAGGTGAATAAAGGGTAATGATATCAACTACTTTCATAGTGATAGAATTTTACAACAAATCATCTAAGCAACCTATACACTATTTACATGAGATTTAGGAAATAAAAATTATTGTGATAAGCTACTTTGAACACCTTAACACATACAAAGTTTGTGCATGGTATAGAGCAGAGAAACAGTGTAATAGCAAGCCTGGTTAGCAAATAATCTTACTCTTAGTCACTTGATTGGGTGAGATTAATGAATTTATTTGAGAACAAAAACGCTAAAAAAACATGTCATCCTACTAATACAGTAGGAAAAATCGTGTCTCGAAGACCTATTTTAACAGAACATATACTACAATATATAATCATGTGAAACAAACAAGTCGACATTGCAGTATGCATGCTTTGATTTATGTAAGCAACAAAAGAACTAGTGCAACAGATTTATGTTTTGCTGTTGTACTGGATATGGCCATAGTATCCCAAAGAGGAAAAGAGAAAATATCACAGATCTTTCACTAGCAGGTAGTTCATCACAGATCTTCATCACAGAATGTATTACCTATTTTGTTTGGAACCAGTGCATGTATGCAGAACGAAAAACATTGTGGAACAGAGGGTATGGAGATAAGCAAAGCCTCACAGGATCTTGAAGAGGAGCACGAGGAAGAGGTGTCGTGGGAGAGAGGGGTGGTGATGACAGCCACCCCTTACTAACGGCGGCCTCAAGGGGGTTGTCGGCGAGATCCGGGAGGAGGACGTCATTGCATGGCACACGAGCTTCACCAAGATCCCATGGTCAGCTCGCCGTCAGACATCGCCCTCCTCCCTCCTCTGTTGCTTCTCGACCCCATCCTCTTGTCCTCCTCATTCCATCCTCCCCTGAGCGGCCGAGGACGAGGTGGTCATCATCATGGCGGTTGATGGTGTGGTGGTTGTCCAGATCTGGAATGTGGTAAGAGATGTCTGATACGTCTCCAATGTATCTATAATTTTTGATTGCTCTGTGCTATATTATTTACTGTTTTAGACATTATTGGGCTTTATTATCCACTTTTACATTATTTTTGGGACTAAGCTATTAACCGGAGGCCCAGCCCAGAATTGTTGTTTTTTGCCTGTTTTATGGTTTTGAAGAAAAGGAATATCAAACAGAGTCCAAACGGAATGAAACCTTCGGAAACGTGATTTTCTCATCAGATAAGATCCATGAGACTTGGACCCTCCGTCAAGAAAGCCATGAGGTGGTCACGAGGGTGGAGGGCTCCCCCCCCCCCCTAGGGCGCGTCCCCTGCCTCATGGGCCCCTCGAAGCTCCACCGACGTACTTCTTCCTCCTATATATATCCACGTACCCCCAAACGATCGGGGACGGAACCAAAAACCTAATTCCACCGCCGCAACTTTATGTATCCACGAGATCCCATCTTGGGGCCTGTTCCCGAGCTCCGCCGGAGGGGGCATCGATCACGAAGGGCTTCTACATCATCATCCAAGCCCCTCCGATGAATTGTGAGTAGTTTACTTCAGACCTACGGGTCCATAGCTAGTAGCTAGATGGCTTCTTCTCTCTTTTTGGATCTCAATACAATTTTCCCCCTCTCTCGTGGAGATCTATTCGATGTAATCTTCTTTTCGCAGTGTGTTTGTTGAGACCGATGAATTGTGGGTTTATGATCAAGTCTATCTATGAATAATATTTGAATCTTCTCTGAATTCTTTTATGTATGATTGGTTATCTTTGCAAGTCTCTTCGAATTGTCAGTTTGGTTTGGCCTACTAGATTGGTTTTTCTTGCCATGGGAGAAGTGCTTAGCTTTGGGTTCAATCTTGCGGTGTCCTTTCCCAGTGACAGAAGGGGCAGCAAGGCACGTATTGTATTGTTGCCATCGAGGATAACAAGATGGGGTTTTTATCATATTGCATGAAACTATCCCTCTACATCACGTCATCTTGCTTAAGGCGTTACTTTGTTTTTAACTTAATACTATAGATGCATGATGGATAGCGGTCGATGAGTGGAGTACTAGTAGTAGATGCAGAATCGTTTCGGTCTACTTGTCTCGGACGTGATGCCTATATACATGATCGTACCTAGATATTCTAATAACTATGCTCAATTCCGTCAATTGCTCAACAGTAATTTGTTCACCCACCATAGAATACTTATGCTCTTGAGAGAAGCCACTAGTGAAACCTATGGCCCCCGGGTCTCTTTCTCATCATATCAATCTCCATCACTTTATTATTGCTTTGCTTTTTCTTTGCTTTCACTTTTTACTTTGCATCTCTATACCAAAAATATTATTTATCATCTCTATCAGATCTCACTTTCGTAAGTGACCGTGAAGGGATTGACAACCCCTAAGCGCATTGGTTGCGTTGAGCTATTGTTTTTGTGTAGGTACGAGGGACTCGAGCGTAGCCTCCTACTGGATTGATACCTTGGTTCTCAAAAACTGAGGGAAATACTTATGCTACTTTGCTGCATCATCCCTTCCTCTTCGGGGAAATGCAACGAAGTGCTCAAGAGGTAGCAATGTCAGGGAATAGAGTGGCGGCAGTTGACGGTGTGCTGGTCATCATCGTGGATCGGGAGAGGAAGGGGAGGTCCAGCGGAGGGCTGTGGAAGGAGGGAGGCGAGGAGGTGCAGAAGGCGACGGCCAGTGGAGAGTTATGGGAGGAGGGAGGCGAGGTGGTTGGTGGCGGCGATGGGGAGTTAGGAGGGGGCTGCGGACGAGGGAGAGAGAAGGGGCTGAGGATAAGGGTTAGGGTTAGCATTTTATACAGGTAAAGATTAGATGGGCTTTAGCGGGCTTGGGCGGGCTTGCCGGGCTATACCACGTCGTCCATGACAGTTTTGAAAACGTCAATAAAAATCCGTCATGGATTAACAAATTTCTTGTAGTGAGCACAACACATCACGCCTTCATCTCCCATGGTGACGTCCTGGTTCGAAAGAGAGACGAGAAGGGGGTCAGACAGAGAGGGGAAGAAGAAAAGACGAGGGGAGGAGAAAGGGATTCATACCTTTGAGCCCTGCGGTTGGAGCTACTCATTCGCCATGGCCCATGGACGGGGGTAGGAATCCCGAGAAGAAGAACGCAGATGGACGGAGCTGCTCCACGGCGCCGAGGCAGGGGAGGAAGCAGCCATCGTCCATGGCGTCCCGGTGCTCGAGCGAGGACGACATCTTGGATCTGGGAGGCAGAGACGATGAACTGAGGAAGTTAGGAATGGCTATGAGGAGGAGATGGAGTAGATGGACGCACCTGAGTAGTCGGAGCCATGCCGGTCGAAACCCTAGCGACGGGAGCAGGTTGAGGTTGGCGCTAGAGGACGCGCGCGATGGATCTCGACGGGGAACGCTAGCCTCCCGAAGCCCCGCCGGTAGAGAGCGCCTGCTCGATCAAGAGGGAGGGAGTTGGGGTGGGGGCGGCGGCGCCTGCTCGATCCAGAGGCAAGGGGGTGGGAAGGAGGTATTATTGCAGGATCTGGCCGCGAGATGAGCGGATCGAGTCGATCTGGGCAAAGAGGTAAGGAGCAGCCGACGGTCGGGTTGGGGGAGAGTAGGAGGTCGCCGTGGGTCGTCGATGGTGGGGGTGGGCGGCAGTGGGGTGGGCGACGGTGCGCGGCGGTGGGGGTGGGCGATGGTGGGCGGTGGTGGATTCAAATCAGATCAGATCAGAATGAGGGAGAGGAGAGAGGGGCGTCAGTGTGTGGGAGAGAAGGGTGCGAGAGGAGGAGTGTGGGACGTGGGTGAGACCGGCGACATGTGGGCCATTGGATCCAGCAACATCTGACGGTGATTTATCCACGATCCGCGTGAGAGGCCTCTGGACCATTCAGAACGCAGTATAGAAGGTGAGATATTTTGATCATTTAAATTGGTCGTAAGGTGGTAAATCATGTTAGCTATTTTATTATGACCTGCAAAATTGAAAAAATAATTCACATTGTGTTAGAAAATTTGACTTTAGTTTTCAAGAATAATCACAAATTGAAATAAGACAAATAGTTTTTAAAGAGTTATGAGAAATGAGTTCTTTTAAATCAGTTTTTCATTTTCGAGTGCCCAAAATGAGTTTTTTTGAAGGACCTACCATATATTTATTGAAAATTTGGACCAAATCATTTTCATAAAATACTAGGCCATATATATGCACAGTTGACCAAATGGTTGGGTGTCAAAAGTTTCGATCCACCTCTCGTGAAAAAGACAAATTTTCGTCGATTCAGTAGGAAGCGGGTCAAATTTGAACTGCAGCTGCCTCATAGTTTGCTCTTTAATTTTTCCAAAAATAATTTCTAGGTACATAAGTATCTATTTAATCAGAGAAACATCAAAAGTTTTCCAAGATTCAACCACTAGCTAGGAACGGTCAAGCCCGCCGTTTTGACCGCATTTTGAAACAGGCATAAAACATTAAAAAAATCAAAAAATTGGAAAACCTTCGCATTGTGTCATCATATGTGACCAAGTTTCCAGGAAAAATAATAAACTTGTAATACGGCAATTATTTTAAAAAAAGTGTTCTCAGAAATGAGTTATCATGCGTGAAGATTCATGGCTTTCAAGCCAAATGATCAATCTTATTGCCACATTCATGGCGTACTTTGTTCAGATGATCACATATTGTGCACAAGGGTGCATCTTGGAATTCCAAACAATGTTGCCTAAGGGATTTTTCATTTTCTTTGCACGGAAAATTCATTTTCCATTTTCCGAGTGCCCGAAATGAGTATTTTTTGTGAAGGACCTACCATATATTTGTTGCAAAATTGGACCAAATCAATTTTCTAAAATACTATGTCATATTTAATGCACAATTGACAAAAATGGTTGGGTGTCAAAAGTTTTGATCCACCTCTGGTGAAAAAGACAAATTCACGCTGATTCGGTAGGAAGCGGGTCAAATTTGAACGGTAGGTCCCTCATAATTTGCTCTTTATTTTTTCCAAAAATCATTTCTAGTTACATAAGTACCTATTTAATCATAAATACATGGTTTGGTGGCGATACATCGAGGTTTGGATGGTGGCCGAGGGCCCCAACTCTAGAGCGCGTAAACTCGCATGCCCACCGTGTGGTCACCGCATGACCGTGGCGTTGCCATGTGTTCTGGGCGGCCTAGGCATGTCTAGTGGGTTGGGCACTCCCCAGGTAGGTGCTAGGAAGAAAATCACAACATTAGCTTCTCACGAGGAGACCGATCGATGCTCAAACATGAATAAGTAGCCAAGTGTCTGATGAGCGGTACGGGAAATGCACATGGCTAATGGGTGTGAGTTTTGGCTGAGGATGATCAGTTACTAAGAAAACCGTCTTCACAAATTTTCAGCTCAAAAGGAGGAGCCTAGGTGGTACTTGCTTTGCTAGGCTCAAAATACGAATGTTGAAGCTGGGCTCAAAATAATGAATGGGTTGAGCTGGCATTTGGTGGAGGATGGTTATTTGGGCATAGGAAAGCACTGTAGAAAATGGATACCATTTGGACATGCCAAAGTGGTACTTCCTTCACAAAGTGTTTTTCTGAACATAATAGGTAAATGAATATTTTTGAATTAGTTTCGAACTAGGCAAGGAAGGTTTTTTACATATTTGACGAAGATATGACCCAAAGAATTTATGATATTTTTTTGGGAATTTTGGGAATGACGGAAATATAGGTTGCTTCACAACCTGGGGCAAAAATTGCCGCATGGACATGACACATAGGCAAAACTGATGAGGTGGCGCCTAGTCATAGCAACCCACCATAATTTACAAGGTTATGACCATCTATATTGGTCGTGATCAACTAGAAATAAGGCAGCGGACCAGTGCTATCTCCTTTATGACCATTTCGTGTAAGGAAATTACGACCTTTCTAAGCAAAATGGTCGTTATAGTTTAGGCTTTGGAGCCCCCCGAACAACTTTTGACCAATTGGTCTGAAATGGTCATAGATCTATAACCAATTCTACCAGGGTCACTGATAGAAGGTCACTAGTTGACATATTTTTTGTAGTGCTACTTGCTTGTTTCAAGGATGATATCTAAGCTATTATTATCATTGCTTTTTCAGGACTGGATGGAGAGGGCGAAGCAGATCCGGTGTCCAGCTCCACTGCCTGAAGAACCAGCCATTCCACGTTTAGCGAAGATGCTGGTGCCGGCGCCCTATACGGCGCCGGCGAAGAAGGCCACGGGGAAGGCCATGTATTGTGGCTGTGGAAACAGGCATGGCAGGAGCACATCAGACTGAGTCAACCTGAAAGGAGAGGAATGTGGTAGTGGTCCTTTTTTTAGGAATGTGGCGATGCCTTGTTTCTTGTGAGATATGCATGAACTCTTATAATTAACGTTGTTCATTTTCTTGTGATATCTCAACTCCTATAACGTTCTTTGTTTAGGAGATTTCTTTTGAGTTGGTGTTTAGGAGAATATTGAATGGTTTTTTCTGATGTTAATTATGGGTAGATTAGGTCAGATTTACGTCCAGATCAGATATTTTTGGGCTCAGGAATAACGTAATGTTGGAAATATTAGCACTTTTTCGATTAATCTAATCCACGAGTAAACAGTAAGCATGACAAATATGGTATGCATCTCATGCCTATACCTAAGCATGTGATCATGTACAGTATATAGAACCGAAACATCTATGAACAATATATATACGACTAGCACATGAACGAGCAAATACGGGATGAACGAGTCATACCCTATGGTTGGCCAGGCCAGCGCGGTGGCGGCAGCGGCAGCCTCGGCATCGGCCGAGGCCTTCTTCTTGGCGGCGGCATCAGCCATGGGGTCGATGCAGGGGAAGTACTGGAAGCTGAGGCAGACAAAGACGGGGACGGATCGGGAGCAGTCGCGTCGAGACGCTCCCCAAAAACCTTATTGCCGTTCTCCTGGGCAGGATCTCGAACGACAGGGTTCCAGAGGCACTTGCTCTCCCGACCAACTGTGCACGCGGTCGTCGGGATGGGATCGCCGGAAGCAGCACAAAGAGAGCAACAGTAGATGACGGAAAAGGTTGTCGGAGAGGGAGTGAGTGAACTGAGTTAGGGTTCACTCCACTGGCCAACGCCTTATTCTTATATAGGCCGTCGGGTAGATGGGCTTGGGCTCAGGCCCATGACCAGTCCATGAATAGTGGCACTTTCATAAGCAACTCATTAATTAATACGAGATTAATTAACCATTCTTGACCGGCAAAAATAAGCTTCGGCTCAGCTCATTTCCGCAACTTGTGGCGCGCGCGCGTCGTGACGAGGCGAGGCGTGGTGAGGCGGACGACGGCGGTGGAGGAGTGCGCATGTACATCTCCTATTCCCAAGCTCCCAATAGCAAGTGATGGAGCAGCTCTTATAAAGAGGTCTCACTCTTCTTACTATAGCAGTATGGTACTAAACTTTTCACACTTCCTACCATTTTCCATACACATGCATGGGCCTTAGAGATTAACTAGGGATTATTGTCTTATATGGGTCCATCCATAATCCATCAATCCCCCACCTGATCCCGAGGCACATAAGTTTGTCAACTGTTTCAAACAATATTTGATATACTAGAATTTTCAGTGGAGATTATTAAGTTGAACTTTTCCCTAGAGCAGTGGGATTAGACTTCTTCACAACTGAATAATGGACTATACCTTGAATTATTAGTTTGGCGTGTAGAAGTTTCTCCCATTGTCAGCTGATACGTGGTTGCCGAAGGCTAAACCCCATGGTGGAGCTTATTAGTCATACTCAATACCTTCTCACGAGCTTCCTAGAGATCACCCGATCTCATAGACTGTGACCAGCAGTTGGGCTCACATAGGTGTGTTCCTCCAAAGAATGCTCTGTAGGTTAGCATCTTGCTTACATAAGCTTTGGAACACATTAGAACAAAAGTCAGCCTACCTTATAGAATTGAGAGTATTATTGCATCTTCAACGGAGTGGGTTAATTAAGGACACTCTCCTCAGTTGACCATTGGATTATTTTCACAAGTCCTAATTCATGGGATCTCTGATCACATAGGTTGGGTTACCCCCATGACAACTTACGTGGGTCTCATGCCCATCTCCCTCGATGCATTTTCTATCACAATCCATGATAGCCCTTTCATAAAAGGGTTTGCCAGATTTTTAGCAGTCTGTATATAATGCAATGCTATCACTCCGGAATTTCTTAATTTTTTGACAGATTTCAATCATCTTCTTATGTGTTTTTTGGATTTCATATTTCCCTTTGAACTCTTAGCCTTGGCAATCACAGTTTGATTGTTACAGTTCATATGGACAGCCGAGATTGGTTTATCAACCACAGACAAATCCATCAAAAGCTCTCGAAGCCATTCTGCCTCGACGCATTATGTGTCTAATGCTGTGAGTTCCAAAATTACTTATGTTAGCACAAAATGATCAAGTTTACATAATAAGCTTATAGTCTTCTTTTTATTCTTCTTCTTATCCAAAATGACATATGTTGGCTTCATTTTACCTAAGTTGGCACTAATATGCTAACTTAGAGCTTATATGCTTAGTTTCCTATAGGTTAGCTCCAAAATTACTTATGTTAGCACAAAATGATCAAGTTTACATAATAAGCTTATAGTCTTCTTCTTATTCTTCTTCTTATCCAAAATTACATAGGTTAGCTTCATTTTACCTAAGTTGGCTCTAATATGCTAACTTAGAGCTTATATGCTTAGTTTCCTATAGGTTAGCTCCAAAATTACTTATGTTAGCACAAAATGATCAAGTTCACATAATAAGCTTATAGTCTTCTTCTTATTCTTCTTCTTATCCAAAATGACATAGGTTAGCTTCATTTTACTTAAGTTGGCTCTAATATGCTAACTTAGAGCTTATATGCTTAGTTTCCTATAGGTTAGCTCCAAAATTACTTATGTTAGCACAAAATGATCAAGTTTACATAATAAGCTTATAGTCTTCTTCTTATTCTTCTTATTCTTCTTATTCTTCTTCTAGTCTTCTTCTTCTTCTAACTTCTTGTTTATCATTTTGCAGATTTGATTTATTCACGGAAGCTTGCATGGATGGAGTGCTTCTTTTCCATTTGTGTTTTTATTTTGTATCAATGTGAAACTTTTGTGAATTGATGGATAACGGTGCTGAATGAACATTGTGAAACTTTTGTAATATGTAACGATGGAACTATGTGTTGGCTATGTATGTCTATATGATGAAACTTGTGTGTTGGATAAGATCTGGTGGAGGCAGGTAACATCGTTACATATGGCCCCTTGTATGTAAGCTAAGCAGATCTATGTTGTATGTTATCTCTAATATTCTTTAACCTATGAAAATATCAGAAATGAAAAAAATCCCTAATATTCATACTAGTGGCGCACCACACAAGACACTAATGGCGCACTGTTATAATCACACTAATGGCGCATCACCCAACAGTGCGCCATTAGTATGCCAAAGCACATGGTTAAATATGGCCCCCTGGGAGGCATACTAATGGCGCATGGTGTTATATACTAACGGCGCACTGGGTGGTACGCCATTAGTATACCAGATACTAATGACGCACCAGTGGTGCGCCATTAGTAATAAATACTAGTGGCGTGATACTAATGGCACACCAGTGATGCGCCATTAGTAGGCAAAACTGGTGCGCCATTAGTAGCCCTTTTCCTCGTAGTGGGAGTAAGGGCGCCCTAGGCCGGGCCTAGGCACGCCATATCATCGTCGGACCGGCAGGTACCACAGCTAGGAGGGAAGGCGATGCCGCGACATCTCGGGAGAAGGCCGAAGCTCAAGGGCAAGGAGGAGATGCATAGCTTGCAGGAAAGGGATCCGCCCTATCGCCACCATCCCGGGGCGTGGCACGGGTTTGCCGACCGGCCCTCCAGTGGCAGTTCAACAATGGTTGGAGGAGGAGGGACTATCCTACGGTGGCGGCGAGGATTTCCCCCCTGTCGCTAGCTAGAGGAACGTGACTCGGGTGGGGGTGGCGGGGTGGGGGCTTCTTCTCCACCCTCCTTTGATCAGTTGCTAGAGAGGCCGATAGTTTGTTAAGCCCTCATCATGTTGAGCATATAGTGGTAATTTGAGGCATTGAAATAGCCAGGCACGTATGGATGGTAAACATCACGATAGAGTGTATGTTCATCATGAATTCTACAGTCAAATCTTGAAATACTATTTATTTTCATTAATTCTGTATGATAATTGTCTATACTAAAATTCATTAGAATTTGAAATATTTCTTAGTGAAGTTTGGTCATGTTAGGTACATTTGGTTTAAACCCAAGTTAACTCTACCAATTATTTGCCTAGCCAATATATTGGTAAAGCTTTTGCTTGCCCATGATTTGGCCAACTAGCTAAAAGTTGAACTAGAGCTGACATAAGGCTTGTCCAGATTCCTGACCACTAGCCCCCGAGAGAAACCCTAGCCACGAGTTCCTCACCACCGCCAAGCATCCTTCTCCTTGCTGGAGCCTGAGGTTTCCTATAGAAAGCCCTCGCGGCCACCAATACCTTTTCCGGAATCCCATCCTTGGTTGTGGGGAGCCAGGTTTGTTGGTCATTTTCTGCCGACGCAAGCAGTTGTCCAGCTGTTTGATGGTATGATACGTCTCGAACGCATTTATAATTTTTTATTGTTTGATGCCATGTTTATATCATTTTGGCATAGTTTTTTTATCAATTTTTATTATTTTTCTAGACTATCATGTTAATTCAGTGCTCAGTGCAAATTGCTTTCATTTTGCACTCACATATACCATCCTATCCGTTTGAGGAGAGAAACTAAAAATTAATCTAACAAAAATCACCCAAGCGGTTGTACCGCTTGTGCAAGAAATTTTACCACTCCCTCTATGGAGTGGGCAACCGGGCCACAACAGGTGGTTGTAGTGTGGTTGTACCGCTCCCTGTCCTGGAGTGGTACTACCGACACTTGCATCGGCCGAACTATTGTTTGTCGGTTTTCCTCTCGGGTCTGGAAGCGGACTTGTGTAGTGCCAGATCGGTTTCCCTAGCAGTTGGACCTCTTCGGCCTCGGCTACACCTTGGGTGTTTAGGAATCGTAGACGGAAAAGGCACCGTCAAAGCCATAATCCATTATGGTGAAGCTTCATGGCGGTGTTGGGAGCCTCCAATTAAGTTCTGGAGATTGCCCCAACCTTATTTTTAAAGGTTTCAGATGCCACCTTCAAGGGTACCACTAGTGGATTCACGGCACCTTGCATGGTACAAGTGTGTGCGGAGAATAGGGTGAGCCATTGTGACTATTGGGGAGCATCGTGCCTCCACACCCCTCCAATGAAGATGTACCTCCTTCAAGAGGGAACTTCAAAAACACATCCACACCTCCACTTGTTGTTACTTCTATCCTTTACTTTGTGCAAGCTTGTTATCTTGTGTTTCCATTTTTGCTTGCACTTTTTGTTTTGTTGTGCTTGTCATAGAGGTTCTCCACCTAGTTGCATATCTAGACAACCTATTTTGTTGTCGAGCAGAAAACTTGCAACCCCCCCCCCCCCCCCCCCCCCCCCCAAAGCCCATTGGAGGGGTACCACGAGAACTGTCATCCAATTAAGAATAACCTCATAGTGCTTTTTTTAACAGGACCATTAGCATTTGATCCTATGCTCATACAAAAGATGGCACTCTCATTTACCTTCATAGAAGAGCTCTCCGGGATTGATGTGGACCCATTGGTGGGATGCCACTACGGTTCTGTGAACATACAGAATTATTTCTTGACTTTTGGAGTGATCGTCAGAGTGATACTCTGGCAATTTCGGCTACCGTCACGTTGATACCCCTAGTATTCATAGAGTTATCAGTGCAGAAGTCCGAAATCTATGAGTCGTCAGAGCTACTGCTCTGCCGATCTAGTTGTCTTCAGGGTGATGCCATGGTGATTTGCTACCATCAGGGTGATGCCCCTATGCATGATTGCAGCTCTGGCACGAGCGGCTGACTCCATCCAGCCATACAATGCATCCGAACTGGACTTAAAGTGGTCACAAAGGACGAAGACACTCAAAGGAACATCCTGGTCGGGCCACATATATGGGCGAAAATCTCTTGTGCCTCCTTGAAAAGTCCGAAACCAGCCTGACTACCCAGTTAGACGAGCTTCATCAAACACTATAAGTCATCGTAAGCAAGCAATTTAGAGGCACACCCCACTAGTTCACAGGGAAGCTTTCATACAATTATAGCTCTAGTATAATTACAATAATACTTTTTATTAGTAGTCAGATGTTTTTCTTTCTGTGTACCATCCAAAGGCATCATTTAAAAAGCTCATACGATTTGAGATCTTGTACTATATTCATTTATGTGTTATTTTTATTCCTATATTTCTAGTTCATGCAATCAAATGAGGTGATTTGAACACACAAAAATAAGTTAATCCAGAGAGGTCCTAAAATAGTTACATTGGCGAGAGCCCTCAAAGTACTATAACACGTTAGTTAACACACAATGCCCATGGTTGACAAGTTATACTCATCCTTGTCAACAGTCCATCCTATCCTTCAAACTTAGAATATCACTCTTATCATCATGTTGACCATCCATCCGTGCGTGGCCATTTTAGTGCCTCCGCTATAGGCCCAACATGATGAGGGCTAAACAAACTACCAGTCTCTCTACCAACTGATCAGAGTAGTGGCATACACAAACGTTGTCACTTACATAAACTGCACAGTACTTCACCCAAATGATAGTATCAAGCGAGCAATCAAATGTCTTGACACCTTAATTTAAAACCTTCCGCGGCGGCAACCCGGATCTGGTCGGCACAGAGGCGGGCAATGTGTCAGCGCATGTTGGGACGCGAGATCCTGGTGGTCTGCGGCGGGGCTCGGCAGCTGGCTGATCAACACGGTTGCGGCTGTCCCTGGAGGCTGGTTCACGCGGTGATGGTCGGGGCGTGCATGGTTGGCCGCTGGTTGGGGTTCTACTGCAATGCGTGGACTTGTTCCAGCAGATGCAGTGGATGTGTGCGTCCTCCAGTGGTACTTGGGGCAGCCTTTGCTAGATGACGGCTTGGTCTCCCCTCATTGACGCGCGGTACATCGGGCGATGACGGTGGTCCAGATCTTGGTCAGCCTAGCGGCGGTGGCTGCACACTGTGATAGTGCAGCGACCTCCTGTGGCTCTACAGTGGCGGTGGACATCAAAAGATCTTCGGGGAGTTCATCTTTGCAGATCTAATGGTTGACTTCGGTTATGAGATGCAAACTATGAATGACGGCTTGACGTAGAGGAAAGATTGGCAGTGCCGAATCGCATGTCGTAGCTTCTTGGATCATGGAAAAGTTGTGGCGACAATACATTTGTGACGTTGATGTTGGTGCTTCTTGAGTAGCTGGTATTGAGCTCCGGGGTGAAAGTACGGATCTGAAGTCTGGCAATGTCGATGGTTATAAGTCGTTACCTTGTTGAAGACATTGGTCGGATTGCTTAAACTATTTTTTAGGTGAAAACGGCCTTGACAGGGAGCTGAGGACGGTGGCCCTTGTGCGTCGTTCCCTTCCTGAAACTGATGCTTTTGAAGATCTTCGTCGTCGACATGGTGTCTTCAGATGGTTGGTGCAGATATGGTCTTACCGTTAGTTTGCCGATATGGTGCGGAGATGGTTGGTGCTCAGACAATTTTTTCTTTATTTATTTTTCTCTTCAATGCATATATTTGGTATTATACGACATTGCTATTTGTTGGCATGTTTTTTATGTGTGTTGGTGTTGGCTGTATGCATGCGATCTTTGCAGAGGCTGAATGTGTGCTCTTGTGTTTTTATTATATTGATACTTCGTTTTAATCCAATAAAATTCACCATTTTTCAAAAAAAATCTAAAACCTTTTAAACTCTAACTCTTCAATTTTTTTTGTGGGAAAAAACTTGAACTCTCCATGACTTGCTCGTCAAACAAAGTTGAAGCTTCATGCCCCAGGAAATTATGCAAATCAACATTTCAAACAGGGGCCATAGGAAAAAAACTTCGTCTGGAGCTTTCTTAAGCTGTATTCCTTGATAGAAATTATTATTTTATAAAGAACGATTTTATTATCTCAAATGTAGCGTCAAGCAAATACAAAATATTATAAGTAACATCTGGCCTTTGCATAACTAGGACGGACATAACCAAACATCAAAAGTCCGACAATAGAAAATGTAAAAAAAACCGATAAATCGACCATAGTAGACTCCTATAGACCGACACTATGCCTATGTTGAAAGCAGAAGTGGATCGATCCGAAGGTTATGCTGCCACCCATTTTGGGGAAAAAAAAACCTCCGTAGCCGTCTATTCCAACCGCGTACACACCGCCTTAAATAGTGGTTGGTCCCCGGTCGTTGTAGCGTAGACCATGTACGAAGCGAGTGTGTACAATAAAAAATAACCTGCAGATGAAAATCCTTTTTTTCATTAAAAACCAAATAATTTCTACATAACCGAAGGGAGCAAAATAGGGCATACGCTCCCCGTGTTAGCGTTTCGAAACTATTTAAAATACCATCCAACCAATGATCAAATATATTGGGAACACTTCTGGACTCGCAGATATAAATTTTATTTTTTTTCAGTTGTTGTTTGTTTTTGAGGTAGTTACCCGCTCGGTCGCAGATAGAATTTCTCAAAACACATGTTTTTATACTGTTCTTTCAATGGGCTCGCTGCCATCGAAATGCATCTGAAATCGTCCTAGAATTGATTTTGCGCGCGCAAAAGAGAGAAATAATGTTTTTTTAAATCAAAAGGAGAAAGGAAACATATAAATTGTTACTTTAGGAAAGTTTTTATCACTTGTACAGCATGCTCCGACCTGTCTCTGCTTCGATCGGTTTTCCTGTCACGTAGAAGTTTCCAGCGAATCATCAGTAGAAGCTTGACAGGCCATAGGATGGGCATCCAACGGCTGAGGGCGAAGTAATTCTCACGAGCACGCCATCTGTGGTGTGCTAGCTGTTCAAACCATCTTCCCTTCTCCGCGTTTTGGCCGCCATTCCTCCTTTCCATTTCTACATGCCGGCCACCGTATAAGTTGATCCAATCCACCCCGGCCATCTCCAAGCCACCAGCCCTAAACCGTAGGCGCCACCAACCATGGGACTGGTTGAGAAGCCCCCTGTAGCCGCCGCCGCCGCCGCCTCCACCATGGAACCAGGGATTGATATTCCAGGCGACGACGCCAGCGGCCATGAAAGGTCCGTAAATTAATTGGATGTTCTTGCTTGTGGATCTTTTTCCTTGTTGCCTTGTTGACATAATCTCTCTCGGCTGATTCCATTTTGTTAGATCTCATCTAGTGAATAGAATATGTTGTATGCATTCGTGTTTAGATCTCATCCGCTGAATCGAATTGCAGTATCATCCCAACGACCGATGAGGGGAACTGGGACGACCTCCCGCACGACCTCGTATGCAAGGTGGCCGAGATCTTGCTGCGCAGCGACGTGACGGACTTCGTCCGCCTGAGAACCGTCAAGCCGTGGAGGGAGGCCGTCACGGGCCTCACGGCCCCGAAGCTCATGGGCATGAATCCGCGCTTCTTCCCACGGCACTGGAAGATGCTCGTCCAAGCCCAAGGTGAGCAAACCAGGTTCGTGAATGTCCTCACCGGCGCCTTCATCGGCGTCAAGATCCCTCGGCTGTACGGGCACGTCCTTGCCTGCGCCGAGGGCTGCCTGCTCTTCGCCTCACCCTCAGGCCGGGGCACGCAGAAGCTGCGCCTGTGCAACCCGGTGACCAGAGCCATCGCCGGCCTACCCAATCTCCACACAACACTTATTTCACAAGACCTCAAGGCCGTAGGAATCATCTACGACGTCGACGGCGACGGCGAAGCTCCCACGCCTACCGTGGTGCTTCTCCTGGCGGCGTGCTCCGCTGACATGGTCCTCTACGCCAAGCCTGGCGACTCCATGTGGCAGTGGCAATTCTTCTTCGACCAAGACGAGGGGGACGGCGCCGAGTTTCCGATGTTGGACGGCGATGGCAGCCTCTCCCTGGGCGGCAGCTTCTACGTCCCCACCCGCTCAGGGGACGTCCTCAAGTTGGAGCTCCACCCGCAGCCTCACTTCGTGTACGCCGCCACGCAGCAGGAGGCAACAGGTCAGGCTAGTCACTTACACCTGAACCTGAGGTCATACCTGGTGCCGTCTGTCGACGCAGGGATGCTGCTGGTGGTTCGTAGGTTCGAGACCCATGCCGGCTACCTAGCCGTGTGCCATGCAGTGTTCCAGGTGAACCTCACAGAGGGCACCCTTACCCGACTGCAGGACCACAAGGACATCGGCAGTCGGAGCATTTTTCTCCGGTCGTTGACCCCCGGCACGCAATGAGAGTGTCCTAGTTATACTAGATGCCAGGGAAAAGTGTGCTCACATGATGAGAGATTTTGTATGTTTATTTCGATTTTGGCAAATGTATGGCTATCGTCTGCTACTGAACAATTTGCTATCAGTTATTAATTATTTCCATTTCTATCGTGTAAACCTTTTAGTTTATTTATCAATTTCTCAAGATTGATTTCTTCCTGGAACATGTACTGTATAACAGAACCTTCATCAATGTACTACAACCACTGAGTATGACAGGAAGATTTCAGTTGGATGGACTATTCTATTTCCACTCTTAACCTAGCGACTGTATCATCCATATGTTATTTCTTCAGGAATGCAATCCATGTTATCCGGCTAGAATTTGATAATATATGTACAACTATATAAATTCACTGTTTTCAATTCAGGATTTGTAATTAATCCTTATGATTTATCACGCGTGTGGAATGTCCAGTTTTGTATGTTGGATTCGCATTCCATCTGATTTTATTTAGGAATCCTCGGCACTTCCCATCTTAATACGAGAAATTTTATTTTTCCAACTTCACATAATATTTTTCTATCATTTTTATATAAGATCGACCAGTGCAAACAGCCAGAATATGATGCTGGATTTAAGATAGCCTTTACATTTTGATAAATGGGCATTTCATTGGAGTCTTATATGTTCTGTTAGAATCTCTTTATGTCTAAAGAGCATGACCTTTGCAAAGTTATCTAATATGTCCGCTCAAACATTTACAATGGATATTTATTATTCACATGTACTGTTTCTCATAAAAATTTGTTTGTAGCTTCAGGATTTATAGTCCATATGAATTGATTTCATTTGGACTTCATTTTATACGAGAAATTTCATTGGATCAAACTCCCTATATATTTTCTATCATCGTATGATTAGTCAAATGTCTGTACAAATCTATTCGATTTAAGCTAACATGGCATGGTACTCCTATTTCCTTTTCTATTATTTCGCTATGAACTGATTTCGTTTGGACCTTATTTCATACGAGAAATTTCATGGGATCAAACTCCCTAGAATTTTTTCTATCATCGTATGATTAGTCAAATGTCTGTCCAGATATGTTGGATTTAAGATAGCAGGGCATTGTGCTCCTAGTTTTTTCTGTTCTAGTAGTATGGTGACGTGCATGTGCCAACCTTAGCACAATCCCCATGTCTAAAAAGCATGACCAAGAAAACTTATCTAATAAAAAAACTATGAGTATACACTGGTATGTAATCACAGAACCCTTTGTCGATTGTGATAATGCCAAACAAGATCCGATACTCCATCTTATTGTTGGTGGTTGCGTAAGTACTTCAAAAAATCCCCACCCAGTTTAGTCAGGCCTTAGAACCGATTGTAAGAATTAAGCATCCCAACGTTCTGTGCGACTGGAACAGTTTTGAATTCTAGAGTGTTTATCTAGTAAAATCGGTTTTAATGTTTATTCCAAGGTTAGACTAATTTATATTTTGCAGGTAGCCCTATAATCGAAATGCACAACAATTTATCTATCACAGATCAGTACATGATTTATCACAAACATACATTTGCATTCATCTCATCATTCCAGTAAATTATGTTGTTACATAGTTCATAACCAAAAAATGCATGTGTAATTTCTCTGAAGGCCTGGCGGGATTGAAGTAAATGACTACAAACTGAGTGGCTGGGTGGTCCCTAGTCACTTGTGATGGGTTACCCAATGTAGCGTTAGTGCTGACCCATTAGGGCAGCCGTCTGATGATGATAGCGTGTTAATCGCGAGTCCGCTATGGAGTTTTTTGTTTTGAGAATTGCCAAGTTTTATTACTCAAAGTTCAGAACATTCGGGATACAAATTGGCCATGGGGTTGGCCCAAGCAGACATGGCGCCCCCGATCTAATGAATGAGAAAACTTGGCAAGCAAATGGGTTTTTGTATTCGATGCCAAAGTATTAGATAAACATCTGGACCAAATCACCAGACATTTCCTAAGCCTCTTTAATTCTCAAATGAGAATCTCATCAGAATCAGTTGAGAAAAAGAAATCAAACCTGAAGATGTTCTAATTAGGGATGTTTTTTCCAGTCCGAAGGACACATCAGAAGTGCCACTGTGTCCGGATAATTAAGTTCTCATGGCGATTGTTATATATACTCCCCTAATGTTTGGAATATGCCAAGAGTGAATTTTAGCGGTATTCTAAAGTAGCCAAGTACAGGAGAAGATATATATACATTATGTGAACCTGCTCGTCGCACATGTGCATATCAAACTTGGGATGCTTCACAATGTGTAGCCGTAAGTTAGAAGATAAATATTCAAAATCGGTATTACTAGGCTATAAACTTTGTATTTCTCTTGTACACTTCAGAATACATTTGTAATATTTCTGCCCATAAAATTGAAAGATTTGTAATAGTTCTTGCAAAAAATATTAAAAGAGAGAGCAAATGTCATCTAAAAGATATAACTATGGATCCATGATGAACATGCAAAATATTATAAAAAAACAAACAAGGCCCGGTTAATCATTTCATAGCAATGCTCTGTAACTGGAACTAGGGTAGTATTAAAGATTATTTGGGCATGTACTTGAAATATGACATTGTTCTTGTCATCATAACAGTACTAGCAAAACAACGACATGAAACTACCTGCAATTCACTAATTGATGCTATCGAATAGGAAAAGGTGTGGATGAACCAGAGTGTACCTAGCTACACCCATCCAGCACAACTTTTTTTATTTATCAAATAAAAAAATACCTGAACTTCAAAATTTACAAGTCAAAAATACATTCAAACAAAATTATGCAAACAAATATTTTTTCCCTTGCAACATAAATAGTCAAAATGATATGGCTTATTTAGTGAAGTTTCATCTTATATATTTATGATGCTGTAAAAAACCCAAAATATTTTCTGCACATTGTGGTCCTAATGTTTTGTTGAACATCAAAGTTTCAAGTTTATAGATTATCCTTTTTGGAGAAACAGAAATGAGAAGTGTCGACGAATACTACCGGAACATGGTGCTACCCCGATGGCCGAAACAATGCCGACGGCCCCCGTCGGCCTAGTCGGAGCTATGCCGACAGCCAGGTCCAGGCCGTCGGGCTAACCCCAAGATAAGACGACGGCCACCGTCGGCACAAAAGGGCTGTCGGCCTAGCTACGAGCACGCCGACAGCTGCCGTCGGCATATACGAGCCGTTGGCATACTTGTGGGCCCAGCGACCTCGCTTGTGACGGGTGTAACGGCATCCGAACTATGCCGACGGTGGAGACAGGTGGCAGTCGGCATAGTTATGCATGCCATGTCACCGATCCGGGGCGCGCCGACCAGCCCATATACCGACGGCTGTCGTCAGCTTATCTACCACGTCACCGATCTGCGGCACACCGCCCGCCTAAACCCTGGTCGTCACTATGCCGGCGGCAGTGCCAGCGGCATAGTTAGATTTTTTTTTTGTTTTCATAATTGGGTGGAGAGGTCCACTGGTCAAAGCCTGTCTGTGAAAAGTCAAAGGGCTAGATATCATGGTCAAACGCCACAGGGTTAGGTGGGGCGGGGGCCCTGGGGGTAGCAATGCTACCGGAGCGTCGCTCCGGGCCCTCATACATGCCGTCCGGTGTGGTGGCATGTCCGAAGAGGCGGCACACATCTCCGTGGTGTGGCCCCCCTCATGGACGGTGCCGCCGCGGGCACCTGAAGGGGGGAAACAGCCGCGTCGGGTCTACACGGAGGGGATCTTGCTGTGGGTTTGGCCCGGATGTTGGTCCCAAGTGTTCCAATGGGCTGACCTAACACAACCGGGTGGAGATGTCCAGGGTCAAAGCCCGTCCGACGAAAGTCAAAGGGCTAGATCTCGTGGTCAACCGCTCTATGGTTAGGCGTGACAGGGGCCCTGGGGGGTAGGAACTCCACCGGAGCGTCGCACCGGGCCCTCACACATGTCGTATGGTGTGGTTGAAGGAAATATGCCCTAGAGGCAATAATAAAGTTTTATTTATTTCCTTATATCATGATAAATGTTTATTATTCATGCTAGAATTGTATTAACCGGAAACATAATACATGTGTGAATACATAGACAAACTTAGTGTCACTAGTATGCCTCTACTTGACTAGCTCGTTAATCAAAGATGGTTATGTTTCCTAATCATGAACAAGGTGTTGTTATTTGATTAACGAGGTCACATCATTGGTTGAATGATCTGATTGACATGACCCATTCCATTAGCTTAGCACCCGGTCGTTTAGTATGTTGCTATTGCTTTCTTCATGACTTATACATGTTCCTATGACTATGAGATTATGCAACTCCCGTTTCCCCGAGGAACACTTTGTGTGCTACCAAACGTCACAACGTAACTGGGTGATTATAAAGGAGCTGTACAGGTGTCTCCAAAGGTAGATGTTGGGTTGGCGTATTTCGAGATTAGGATTTGTCACTCCGATTGTCGGAGAGGTATCTCTGGCCCTCTCGGTAATGCACATCACATAAGCCTTGCAAGCATTACAACTAATGATTTAGTTGCGAGATGATGTATTACGGAACGAGTAAAGAGACTTGCCGGTAACGAGATTGAACTAGGTATTGGATACCGACGATCGAATCTCGGGCAAGTAACATACCGATGACAAAGGGAACAACGTATATTGTTATGTGGTCTGACCGATAAAGATCTTCGTAGAATATGTAGGAGCCAATATGGGCATCCAGGTCCCGCTATTGGTTATTGACCGGAGATGTATCTCAGTCATGTCTACATTGTTCTCGAACCGTAGGGTCCGCACGCTTAACGTTACGATGACAGTTATTATGAGTTTATGCATTTTGATGTACCGAAGTTAGTTCGGAGTCCCGGATGTGATCACGGACATGACGAGGAGTCTCGAAATGGTCGAGACATAAAGATTGATATATTGGAAGCCTATATTTGGACATCGGAAGTGTTCCGGGTGAAATCGGGATTTTACCGGAGTACCGGGAGGTTACCGGAACCCCCCGGGAACCAGATGGGCCTTAATGGGCTTTAGTGGAAAGGAGAAAGGGGCAGCCCAAGGTGGCCGCGCGCCTCCCCCCTTCCCCTAGTCCTATTAGGACTAGGAGAGGTGGCTGGCCCCCTCTCTCTCTTTCCCCCCTCAAGGAATCCTATTCCAACTAGGATTGGGGGGGGGGATCCTACTCCCAGAGGGAGTAGGACTCCCTTGGCGCGCCCTCCTTGGCCGGCCGGCCCCCTCCCCCTTGGCTCCTTTATATACGGAGGCAGGGGGCACCTCTAGACACACAAGTTGATCATTGTGATCGTTCCTTAGCCGTGTGCGGTGCCCCCTGCCACCATATTCCACCTCGATCATATCGTTGTAGTGCTTAGGCGAAGCCCTGCGTCGGTGGAACATCAAGATCGTCACCACGCTGTCGTGCTTACGGAACTCCTCCTCGAAGCTTTGCTGGATCGGAGCCCGGGGATCGTCATCGAGCTATATGTGTGCTAAGAACTCGGAGGTGCCGGAGTAACGGTGCTTGGATCGGTCGGATCGGGAAGAAGACGTACGACTACTTCCTCTATGTTGTGTCAACGCTTCCGTTGCGATCTACAAGGGTACGTAGATCAGACTCTCCCCCTCTTTGCTATGCATCACCATGATCGTGCGTGTGCATAGGAATTTCTTTTGAAATTTCTATGTTCCCCAACAGTGGTGGCATGTCTAAAGAGGCAGCACGCGTCTCCGGGTGTGGCCCCCCTAACAGATGGCACCGCTGCCGGCACCTGGAGGTGGGAAACGGCCATGTCGGGTCTACATAGAGGGGATCTTGCGTCTCGGCCTCTCACAAGTATGGAAGTGTTGTGGCGGTTGCAAACGCCCAACACGCATCTCCGGAGTGGGACCCCCTTCAAGGATGGTGCCGCCACTGGCACCCATAGATCTGCGAGTCAATCTTGTTGTGGTTAGGTCGCTCGGCGGTCGTTGGAGGGTATAGGGAGGCTAGCCCATAATTAACATATTGGAAGCAGATTTTTTTAAGAAAAAGATTAATGTTGATGCATAAAAAACAAAAAAATTGAATATATATATATATATGACACGTGGCATGATTGTATCTATGCCGACGGCTAAGCCATCGGCATAGTATGACTTATCCCTTCGCGGTGCATCCCCTCCACTCGTTTCTATCCATTCCCTTCCACGCCCCCGCAACCATCCTCCCGCGCCGCCGCCCACCCCGAACGGCCGCACCGTCCGCCCCGTCCCCTGCAGTTATCCTCCCACTCCACCCGAACATCTGCCGCCACAGCCTCCACACCCATGCCGTTGCCGTCGCCCGGGCCTCCTCCCGACCCTACCGCCACCCCATCCTCCCCCCCGACCGCGCGATGGCCGCCCCGACCACGGCGGGTCGCGGCTCCGG
This sequence comes from Triticum monococcum, assembly GCA_034509565.1. Classification (NCBI taxonomy): domain Eukaryota; kingdom Viridiplantae; phylum Streptophyta; class Magnoliopsida; order Poales; family Poaceae; genus Triticum; species Triticum monococcum. The sequence goes on along the minus strand of CM067842.1, from coordinate 20,700,420 downwards.
CCGGGCCCGCATCCCTGCCCGACCAGCGCTGCTGGTAGTGGCGGCGGGCACCCTCCTCTGCTTCTCTGGACAGCCCCGCCCCGCCCCAGTCCTCCCGTGCCTCACCAGCGCTCCCTCAGCCCACCACCGCTGGCCCCTGCCTCATCCCTCAGTGAGCTACCATTTTTTTAATCAATTTTTTTGCCTTATTTTGCTACTGTTGGATGGATGAATGGATGCATGGATGGATGTTAGATATTGTTAGGTTGTTAGGTTGATATATGAATGCATGTTGTATGTGTCTTAGATGGATAGATGTTGTGATGTTGCTAGATTGATAGATGGATGAATGTTATGATGTAGGTGAAATTCGAGACCCAAGATGAATTATCATAGTTAAAAAAGCATCTTGAGTCACTTAGTTTATAAAATAGTTAATGACATTTTTTTTTCATTTTGTGATGTTGTCAAATAGCTATGTGAGATGTGCTCCAAAACTGGTATAAGATGAGTCGTTATTTTATCATGATGATCTTATTTTTTTCATAGTTTAAAGTGTCAGTGCTTAATGTGAGGTGATGACCTATTTTTTCACTCGGTGGAATTAACAAGATTAGTGGTGCTCCATCTTCGTGGAGTGATCGTGGACGTTGGAGGTGTTGGTCCAGGCTCGTCCCTCCTTTGATCGACTACATCCTCTACATCGAAGGGTGAGCAACAAATTCCATGACCTCGTCCTCTTTTTTTTCCATGTCACTAGTTTCATTTTCACATAAAGTCGCGTAACCTAGGCGTCTCCCGTCCGAAATGGTTACATCGATAAATATGCATTCAATTGCAAATTTATCACCACAGCTCTTTCGGATTGTCAAGCATTTTCCACGGACAACCCGAGGATGTGTAGATTGGGTATGTTGTCCATGCTCTACCCAGTTCAGAGACGGGATTTCGGTGACGCCTCCCCGTTGTTCTCCAGATGCACATTCTCCTGGCATTTTGCCGATATGTGTATTTGGAGAACAACGGGGAGGTGCTGCCAAAATTTTGTCTCGGAATGGGGTAGAGCATGGACAGCGTACTCAATCTACACATTCTCGGGTGGGATTAGGACCCATCTTTATCTATTAGAGATGTAGGTGCATTAAATGTCGTTTCTCGTCAACCCTGTAAAAAATGAAATATTTATGTGAGTAATTTAAATGAATCCTTAATTTTGTTGTGTGGCTTCCAATAAAGCAGAGCTGGCAGATAATCAGTGGATGTATAGTGGGTTTTTCGAAAACTAATGTGTTTTTGAAGGAGATATTCCGTATTCCAATGATTATCAACGTGCCAAATGTAAGAGACGTATGCTCAGAGATAAGAGTGAGATGACTAAGCACTATCGAACGCATGGATTTATGCCCAACTTTAATATGCCGACAAACTTTGCCCAGGGGGACCGTGGTAGAGAGGAGGTGATAAGACACGCATCGCTGGTTATGAGGACGATGGGGTTAGAGACATGCTAGATGATGTCTTTCCTGCATAGCCGACACCTCTATCACATCCAGCGAATGAACCTATGGAGCCGAAGGAAGCCGCAAAGGCCTTCCTGGATATATTGGCCTCTTCAAAGAAACCTATTTATGAGGGTGCCAAGCTCTCTCTCTCTCTCTCTCTCTACTGGATACCATCTCGCAACTGATGGCAGTCAAGGCCGACTATGGCTGTAGCCGAGGTTGCTTCGAAGCATTTCTGGGAGTATGGGCTAACAGCCTCCCTAAGGGCCATGAACAGCCAAAAACCATGTATGCTACGAAGAAAATCATGAAGGCGCTCTCCATGCATTATGAGAAAATACATGTTTGTCCAAAGAATTGCCTTTTGTTTAGGCATGAGTATGAAAATGACAACTACTGTAGGAAGTGCGGTTCCTCTCGGTATATTGAGGTGGTCGATGAGCAAGGTCAGAAGAAGAAGCTAAAAATCCTTGTGAAGGTTCTTCGGTATCTTCATTTCATAGAAAGACTGCAGTGCCTTTTCATCACCGAGAAGTCTGCCAAAATGATGAAGTGTCACAAGGAAGGGAAAAGGTACAATCCAAATAAAATTGTACATCCATGAGAAGGTGAAGCATGAAAGTCATTCGATATAGAATACCCTGACGATGTAGCCGAGGCTGGGAATGAGAAAATTGCTATATCAGGTGATGCGTTCAATCCATATGGTATGTCGTCTAATCCACACAACTGCTGGCCCATGTTTGTTATTCCGCTCAATGTCCCTCCCGGCGCCATAATGCAACGCAAGACCATGGTCCCGCGCGCCGCTTGTAATTCCGTGGCCTGAATATCTGGGGAAGAATTTGAGTGTGTTTATGCAGCCGTTGGTGGATGATTTGCACCATTCTTGGTACTTCCCGAGGTTGACATACGACCGGCATCTGCAGAAAAGTTTCTTGATGGAAGTTTGGCTACAGTATTGCATGCATGACTTTCCCGGCCATGCCCTATTCTGTGGACGGTGTACAAGTGGGAAGATGCCTTGCCCAGTGTGCATGTAGGCCTTGCGTTTCATTTGGCTGAAGAAGGGTGGCAAGTCTGTTGCCTTTGACCTGCCTCAACAGTTCCTCCCTCCAGACCATCCTGATAGGGAAGACAAGAAAAACTTCACAAAAGGCCTAGTCGTCCATGAAGTAAACAAGATTCCAATGTTTTCTAGTGCGGATGTGCTTTCTCGGCTGAAAGCGCTTAAGCCTGCCGATGAAGGGAAAGGCAAAGGAAAAGCCACAGGAAAAGGCGAGGGCGAGGGCGAGGGCAAAGGAGAAGGCAAAGGGAAAAAAGTTTTGAAGGATATGGTGAGACGCCCAACTGTATGCATCATCGCTCCCTATCCCCGGCGGTTTCTGGGTCGTGCCCCCCCCCCTATCGCACACACTCACTTAGCGACGGTTTAAAATGTCGTAGCGGAAAGGGTTAAAAGCCGTTTGTATAGCACCTCGATGTACCAGTGTCATAGCAGCAATGATAATAGTGTTTGACTTTTTGAAGGAGGGGATCATGGTGCTTAAGGTCTGCAATGTCGACAAAAATCCCTGTAGGGATAATTTATCCCATGCAGTAGAATTCGAGCTCTTCTTGAGGGATGGATTCAAAAAATCTTTGGTAACAATGTTCATCATTTAATTCTATTCATTTGCTGACTTGTCGTATTGTGCATACCATTAATTATTAACTACAATATTCTTAATTGTTACATAGTGTATCTCATGCAATGTAAGGGTCCAATTCAATAATTTAATTTGTGAAAGTTTCAACTTTTTGGATGGTCAAGGGCAACCGTACAAAATTGACGTTTGTAAAAAAAGGATAAAACCATCAAAGGAGTTGACGGATGGAACAAGTACATTTCAAATAATAAGCTCACCTGGGGAGAGTACATAGGCTTTTACTTGAAGAAAGTGGTCGACAAGTTAAGGATTAACCATTTCTCCGACCAAGATGATAAGCTTGAAGAGGATGATGCTGAAGATTCCTAGGATGATGAGGATGATTATGATAATGAGAGCCAAGATTATGATGATGCTAGCGTGGATGACTATAGCGAGGAGCATGAGGCTATCGCAGCCCCAGTAGAGGGACCCGAGCCTATCCAACTCATTGTTCTAGCCTCAGTACGAGCAAGGTTTCCTAGGCTATCGCTAACCTTATTTTGTAAGAGGCTAACATGAGTAATATAATTTTCATGAAGAGGCACGAGGTGACACTTCAACTGAAAGAAGCATAAATCGATCTATCTTGGTCTCGTCCATGGAATATCTTAACTGAGAGTGATGAGTTGATCTCAATAATAACCGGGAGATCACTCCTCTGGATTGCCAAGGATAGTCCTTCCACGCAGGCGCTCAACTCTGCATGTTGGGAAGGAATCGCTATTCCATGTGCTAGGACCCCTACATGAGACTGAAAGAAGCATGCTGCTCATGACACTTTGGCATTATTGGTTCATTCGAAAAGAGATAGTTCATCCAAAGAAGCCGCCCCCACCTGAAGAATCCAAAAAATTCATTGTCGGCTATCTTGAGTTCTTAATAGTTATCAATATGAGTTTAGATGTTGACCCTCTCAAAGGAAAAATTGTCATTTGTTATGACAGTTTTCTACACACGTGATCGGGTCAGAGTGTGGAAACCTCGCCATGGGCAGCACCACCGGCTGGATGGGTCACATTAAATTCGGACAGGTCCTATGTTATGGATGGTGCTAGAGCTGGTATGGTACTGCAAGACTCTAATGGTAGTATCATCTTTTCCACTTGCAGGAATTTATTCTTGTGCTGAGAGGCTTTAGTGAGCTGACTAGTCATGTTCTAAGAACCGGCTAAAGACAATGCTATTAGGAAGTTCAACTTGTCTAACTCCTCTTTTACATTGGAATTCCTTCCCTGGAATACCATGTGAAAGCACTTTGCATGCAGTATCTCCAATATGGCACTATGCAATGTCATGTAAAAGGCCTTACCAAAATACAGGTCTAATACAATGGTCTCCTTCCAGGACTGATGGCAGTACTACATATATTAGAAGGTCGAAGCCATGAAGTAATGTATATATCTGGATTGGGAAAACCATACTGATTTGTGTGCACCAATTCAAGGATCACTTTCTGAAGCATGTTGTCAAGGAGTTTAGTGATAGTTTTTTTATGAATACCTGAGCAAAGAAATTGGTGTAAAATCAGTGGCGCTTTCCTTATTGTTCTTCTTTGGGATGAGAGTACAAAAGGATGAATTAATACTCTAAAGCATGACTTCGCCATGATAGAAGTCTTAAATTAACTTGTGCAAATATGGGTGATAATATTGCAACATACTTTGAGGAAAGCCCCACGGAAGCTATGAAGGCATGGTACTTTGTCACCAGGCATATTCTTAACCATATCATTAGTTTCCTCTTCTTTAAAATACTCTTCAAAATAATGGAGCTCTTCACATCCTTGAACTAGGGATTCAAAATCAAAGAGCATTTAGTAGGCTGGGAAGAACCCACCCTTTCTTTGAAGTTCCTCCAAAGCATTGCAGATTTTGTCTAATGATCATCTGGAATCGGTCCTTGCTCATCTTGTGGAGAGGACATATGATTCTTTATATGTTTGGTTGTCGCTTTAACCCATCTTAAAGTAGGCTCTTTTATGCTTCCAGTATATGCTCTAGCGAGACAGTAGCTTGATCACATGATCTTTTACGATTGATCTGCCATTTTATTCATAAGTTGATAATTGCATATATTCTTCTAGAGTGCCATAGAGAAAGATTGTATTCTTGTACAATGCCATAGCATAAGATTACGACATTTATAGCCTGAATGGATACTGAATATTAGACAAACTTCTGGACCAAATTATCAGCAATTTCCTAAACTTTTTAATTTATCAAGTGTATTTTTAAAAGGAGGATTACCCCCGACCTCTGCATCTCGGCCATGCAAGCATCCATTTTATTAATTATTCACAAAGACCTTACAAAATAGTACATCAGTTTGTCCAAAGCCACTACCTTAGCAACAATTGTCACAACTCCTAACCACTTGATGAAGGGGTGCCGATAGTCCGAGCGTAATACCAAAGAGGCATCGCAACAAGGTATAACATCTAAAGCAGAAACTAACACACCGACCTTGCCAGGCCTCTCTTCCATCGACGCCACCATGATGCCAAGCTCTGTTTTTTTGGCTGGGGCCTGGCAGATTTAGGGTGGATGGATACCATCTGATCTTTCAAAGAGGAGGCTGGGTTTGTAGTGTTTTGCTGCTCTGGCTTTCATAATGTAATTCTTGTAATGAGATGCCAGCGAGATTTGTTGTGTGTCTTCCTATTTTACTATAGTACCCTTTTTGTACCCAGAGAAAATTGTGAACCTTGGTTACATTTTGATAATAGAAATCTCGGGAGGGGGTGGAGGGAGGGCTTATTCGCCCTCCTGGAGACTGTAATCTTCACTCAAGTGTCGATACCAACTACTTAGTTTCACAGAGTACATTTTGAAGATGACAAAGTGTCATCCCATTAGAGGTGATGTGTTGACTGCATATAGCATTACATATGTTTCTGTAGGGAGGGAATTAGATATATGCTCGAGTGTTCCTGATCCTGCGGCACTAAATATACGGGACAAATGATCGCCCCTACAAATCAGGTACGTAGGCCGTGGGCGACGTGGATCTTATTTATGATGTACAATTCAACACCCACCCTCAGCCGGAACTCCATTGGAATGGACGTTTAGGCTGGATCTGATGTGCACAGAAATTTACCAAAACTGGATGTGAAAACATCTATGTGCACATAAAGGACAGGAGATACTGAACCATCACTCTAAGAAGCTTGATCTCGCTAGAATCTAAATCCTTCAACATATGTTCGTTCTTAATAAAGTGATCCCAATGCTTCCCATGCCTGAAGACCGCCAACGATATGGCCTTGTTGCTAATTGATTTACCACGCTGACACGCAGGACAATGGTAACTGCATCGAAACTGTAGGGCACCTACACTTGCTGCTCCATTGGTGTGTGTTATGTACATGGGCTAAAAACAAGATCGGTCCTACCTTACATTTATGATTCATTACGCACAATTACCAGATGGTTCACCTACCACAGTTGTTCACCTTTATCATAGTTACCCCATTAAGAGAAGATACTTGGAATGTAGGGAAAGGAGATGAGTGGAGGACACAACTATACAAAAATTAACATATCTTTTGGTTTTCGCAAACATGGCCGAACAACACCCACGGAAATAGATAGTAAATGGAAGTTCAGTGTTATGTCTTGTGGATTCTACTAAAATGGGACTACAACTAGGAAAACGACGAAATAAGCCAAGAAAAAGGATTACAAATCTGTAGAAAGAATATCCTTAAACAAACTACATCAGCAGCTCCCAAGTTACTGCCATGAGGCAAAATAAATGTTTGCTAGTTTGGTAGTAACCACCATCATTTTTTACTGCTTCATGGAAATTCGAAATGTAGTGTGTGAGGCCTTGCTCAGTTGACAACAGTCGTTAAGCTTGCGCTAGATCCTCCAACGGTGAGGATAATCAAGAAGTTCCTCACTGACGACAGATCATGATGCCGGAATTAGCTTAACGAAACCACAAGCTACAATGATAATTCTGGAGCATATGAGTAACGCTGTGCCGCCATCTCTGCTAACTACAGTTTTTTCAGTTCTGTAGCCACCATTGGGAGCAGACTAGAGGTGAGTGCAGAAGGGGTAGAGGAGCAGACACACCTTCCTAGTGTAAGAGGAACTAGTTTGCGGTAAGCGTATGCATCGTTGCAGGGATGCGTGCGTGTTTATATAGCACAAGGAATACATGCGGCGGCAGGTTGTTGGAGTCTTGACCCATCCTCCAAGCTATACAAGAGATAGGATCAAATCTTCCTAACAACCTGCCTTGGTTACAAGATACACACGCACACATTACACGCACACAATATCGTGACATATGTGTCACGTCTATACAAACTAACTATCAAGCCTATCATTTAACATCCTCCCTTAATCTCAACATGTGAAGGTTTAGATTGTTCTTGAAGGCTTGAAGTTGTCGAGCTTGCAAGGGTTTTGTAAAACCATCAGCAACTTGATCACCTGTTGGAATGAGCCGTACTTCCAACAGTTTCTGTGCAACTCTTTCTCGAACAAAGTGATAATCAATTTCTATATGCTTTGTTCTTGCATGAAATACAGGATTTGCAGAAAGATAAGTTGCTCCAAGATTATCACACCACAACTGTGAGACATGTGATCTCCCAATGCCCAATTCATTAAGTAAAGTTTCTATCCACATCACCTCAGCAATTGCATTTGCTAGAGATTTATACTCTGCTTCTATGCTTGACCGAGACACAGTTGCTTGTTTCTTTGCATTCCAGGATATGAGGTTTGAACCAAGAAAGATAGCAAAACCACCAGTGGACCTCCTATCATCAGGACATCCAGCCCAATCAGCATCTGAAAAGGCACTCACTGCTGTTGAAGAAGACTTACATAATCTCAGCCCTGTTTCAACACTTCCTTGAAGATACCTCAAAATCCTTTTTACAGCTGTCCAATGTACTGTGGTAGGAGCATGTAGAAACTAACAAACCTTGTTAATAGAGAAGGAAATGTCTGGCCTTGTTAAGGTTAAATATTGAAGTGCACCAACTATGCTTCTATTCTTTGTTCCTTCCTCTGGACTCAACAACACTCCTTCATGCAATGACAACTTTTCAGTTGTAGACATGGGTGTGTTGGAGGGTGTGCAGTCTTTCATACCTACACGCTTGATTACATCTCTGGCATTTTTTTCTTGAGTTAGTACTATACCATCATGCACCTTTTTAACTTCAATTCCTAGGAAATAATGAAGCTCTCCTAGATCCTTAAGAGCAAACTCATTTTTCAACTGTTTTAACAATGCTGAGGTGGCTTCTAGAGATGAACTAGCAACAATTATGTCATCAACATAAATTAACATGTATATTACCACCTTTCCTTTTTAAAATAAGAACAGAGAAGTATCTCCCTTGGAAGCTCGAAACCCAAGTTGTTGTAGTTTAGTGCCTAGCCTCGAGTACCAAGCTCTAGGGGCTTGTTTGAGACCATATAAAGCCTTGTCCAGCTTGCACACATGATTAGGTTTAGAACCATCTTCAAACCCAGGTGGTTGTCTTATATAGACGAACGCCGTGTAAGAACGCATTCTGCACATCCAATTGGCGAAGATTCCATCCCCTGGAGATAGCAACAGACAAAACAAGTCTGATAGTAGCAGCTTTAACAACTGGACTAAAGGTGTCCTCATAATCAATACCGTATCGTTGTTTAAAGCCTTTAGCTACTAACCTAGCCTTGTATCTATATATTGTGCCATCAGGTCTTTTCTTGATTTTATATACCCATTTACAATCTATAACATTCCTCCCTTGCTTGCAAGGAACTAGGTGCCATGTTTGGTTTTTCATGAGTGCATCATACTCAATAATCATAGCATTTTTCCAACTTGCGTTGTTCAATGCTTCGGTCAAATTTTGTGGTTCTCCAGTGGAGGCAAAATTTGCAAACTTGAAATTACTTTCATACCTGACCGTTCCATCCTTGTATGTTGAAGGCTTCAAAATAGATTTTTGTGATCTTGTTGTTACACGTTGTGGCGCATAGTCAACAGCCGCAGAAGATCCCGATCCACTACCTCGTACCGGAGTAGGCCGCGACAGCGCAGACAAATCCTCCTTGGCTGCTGCGCGCCTAGGCTGGCTCTGATCCCGCGCCTGTGGGCCTGGAGAAAGCGACCCACCGCCAGCCGACGTCACGCGGTCCACCGACCGACCGCCATCATTGCCTCGGGCGACAGGGTCCCTGCGCCCACTCGATCCGCGACAACTGTCGCGTGAGGGGGAGGAATCCACCGCGCCACCCGACCAGGGACTGGACCCAGATGATGTGTCGCTCGCTGAGTGGGCCGCCGCGGAATCTGGAGGGGGCGGCGTCTGTGGCGCCAGCAGATCCTCCTCGGGATCGTTTTCGGCGCCAAATCCGTCGGGATCAGCGTCAATAGGTGGATCCTCCTCGTGTCCTGCGCCTGGCTGTATATGAACCTGTTGCTGCTGCATAAAATCACTGTTTGGGGCTGCATTTTTTACCACCGCTGTCACCATTGTTAGTAAGGTTATCACACAAATGATCATCAATACTATTTTCACTCCCCTGATCAGTTGGATTCAAGTGTTCTGGTGGCAATAAGTGAATTTCATTACGTAATCTGGCTTCGGCATTGGGATGTACAGTGGAGAAGGGAAATATATTTTCGTCAAAGACTACATCCCTGGAAATACACACACGTCCTGTAGAGATATCAAGACATTTGAAACCCTTATGAAGATTGCTATATCCGAGAAAAGCACATTGCTTGGATCTGAATTGAAGCTTGTGCTTATTATATGGTCGAAGATTAAGCCAACAAGCGCAACCAAAGATTCTAAGAGCTGAATAGTTGGGTTTTTCATGATACAATCTTTCAAGAGGGGTTTCGAAGTTGATAACTTTACTAGGTAGACGATTGATCAAGTATGTAGCAGCAATGAAGGCTTCATCCCAAAACTTTAGGGGCATGCAAGCTTGAGCAAGACGAGATAGACCAACCTCAACTATATGCCGGTGTTTACGTTCTGCCGAGCCATTCTGTTGATGGGCGTAGGGGCAAGAAACATGATGAGATATGCCATTTTTGTGAAAAGGGAGTTGAGTTTTTCGTACTCACCACCCCAGTCTGTTTGGAGAGCATGGATTTTGCGATTGAATTGCTTTTCAACAAGGTTTTGGAAGTCATGAAATTTTTGGAAAACTTTAGACTTGTGTTTAATGAGATAGATCCACGTGAACTTGCTAAAATCATCTATGAAACTTACATAGAATTTCTTCCTCCCTACTGTTTCAACAGCAGGTCCCCAAACATCAGAGAAAACAAGTTCTAAGGGAAACTTTGATTCACTTATTGACTTTGGATAAGGTAGCTGGTGACTTTTGCCTTTTTGGAAAGCATCACATACAAACTCATTATTGAACAAATTATCACATGGGAGGTTATTGTTGCTAACAATCTTTCTAACGATAACTGAAGAAGGATGACCTAAACGCCGGTGCCACCTATCTGAAGATAGTTTGGTGACACTTAGCACTTGCTTCTTGGCGTTTCCCCCCACGTGTTTGACAAGATAGAGACCTCGTCTACCCCTTCCTTGAAGTAGAACCTTCCTCGTTTCCTGTTCCTTGACAAGAAAAGATCAAGGGCGAATTTCAATGAAGGTATTGTTGTCGGTGGCAAGCCGACTAGCAGAAATTAGGCTTTTATCAGCTTCTGGAACATGAAGGATTTTGTTTAAGTGGAGATCTCGATCAGGAGTTTGAATAGCTGAATAACCAATGTGCTGGATAGCCATACCTGAACCGTTTGCAGTATGGATTTGTTCGGCGCCGGTGTACCTGTCCCGCACCGTCAGCTTCTCCAGGTCGCTGGTGATGTAGTTGGTTGCGCCACTATCCAGGTACCAGTTGGAGTCTACCCCGTACTATGGGGTCACCATGTTGGCAGACTTCTCTTCTTTTCCCTGGTACGACTCGTCGTAGCGCTTCTAGCACTTTCAGGCTGGGTGGCCTGGCTTGCCACAGATCTGACACACCACTTTGGGGGCAGGAGCAGAGTTGTTGTAGTTGCCCCTGCCGCCTCCACCGCGACCGTTTTGCTTGGTGTAGGGACGACCGCGATCACCACCAGAGTGGTCGCCGCCTTGTCTGCCGCGGCTGCAGTCACCACCGCCGCGACCATGCCCACGTGTCGCCGTGTTCGCCGAGGACTGGGATCCTCCATGGCGAAGATTCATCCGTGTCTCGAAGCTAACGAGTGTGAGTACAGCTCTGGCACGGTGACTGGCTCCACATGGGAGCACATGGCCGAAACCACCGGGTCGAAGTCTTCTTCAAGCACGGCCAGGATGTGCGAGACGACGTCCTCCCCGTCCACCCTTTTGCCTGTTGTGACAAGTTCGTCATAGAGGGTTCGGATCTTGCCGACGTAGTCGGTGATGGAGTTGTTTCCCTTCTGAAGATTGGCGAGGGTGATCCGCACGTTCACGGTCGCGGCATGGGTCTGTGAGGAGAGCATCTCCTGGACTGTGTTCCACAGCTCGGCCGAGGTGTGGCAGGTGGCGACCTGAATTTCCATCTCACGGGCAGCGTTGTCAGAAGATATGAGAAAACTTGCTGATCTTGTGCATACTAGATTTGGAACTACGGGTTGGGGGTCTTCTTCTTGGTTTTCCCGTCAGAGTCCATGATTTCCAGCTCCATGGGCGGCACCGGATGATCGACGTTGAGGTACTTCTGCATCTGAGCACCGCAGATGGCGGACAGCACCGTCGCCCGACATAGCGCCTGGTTTCCCTTGGTGAGTTTCTCCGAGATGACGTGAGCGAATGGAGAGGATGGCAAGGTACTTGAAGATGTTGCCATTGATGAGCTCGAGAGTGGCTCTGATTGCCATGTAAGAGGAACTAGTTTGCGGTAAGTGTATGCATCGTTGCAGGGACGCTTGCGTGTTTATATAGCACAGGGAGTACATGCGGCGGCAGGTTGTTGGAGTCTTGACCCATCCTCCAAGCTATACAAGAGATAGGATCAAATCTTCCTAACAACCTGCCTTGGTTACAAGATACACACGCACACATTACACGCACACAATATCGTGACATATGTGTCACGTCTATACAAACTAACTATCAAACCTATCATTTAACACCTAGAACCTCCCTCGTATCTGTTATTTTGTCATTGTATTTACTCCCTCTGTTTCGAAATATAAGCCATTTTAGAGATTCAATCTGAACTACATATGGATGTATACAGACCTATTTTAGTGTGTAGATTAAGTCATTTTACTCCATATGTAGTCTGTATTGGAATCTCTAAAAGGTCTTATATTTAGGAACAGAGGGAGTATTAGATAAAACAGATTAGCTCTACTGCTTAGGGATTTTACTAAGATTTGGTCATGTATACGAGGCACCGGAGTCTCATCAATATAATGCACTAGTAGCCTAGCACACTACTTTATGTTCACTAAGTAGTAAGAGATTATAAGATATTAGGACAGGTGCCAAAGCCATCAGGACCCTACCGCTGATCTACAAAATATGTCAACAAAATCATGCTCAGATATGAACTAAGAAACTATAGAGGAATTCCTTCAAATAAACTTACACAAGTACTATTGAAAATATTTTAAATGTTCCTCACCACCCGATCAAATAAAAGCAATGCTCTGACAGAATCTAGCACGTCAATGTTGCAAGCTCACTAGCTCAGCATGTATGTTTGAACTCTCTCTCTCTCTCCCTCCCCTCCCTCTCTCTCCCTCTCCCTCTCCCTCTCTAGCATTCAGTCCTTCCTCTCCCTCTCCCTCTCGCTCTCTCCCTCATGGCCTTAACCATGCCACATCATTCAGTCTATTATTCAACTACATAACAGCATTAGGTAATTTGGAGTATATAAACCGATGCCCTTCTCTGATAACCATTACCATTCAAGTAGTTACTGTGCGCAATGTCATGGTTCTAAGTCTGACAATAAAGTAGGGGTAGGAATGTAGAGGCAAGATCCTAGCTACGGTGAGAATGTGCACGCAAGATGTACGAGTTCAGGCCCTTCACGGAGGAAGTAACTGCCCTACATCTCGGTGCCCAGAGGCTCTGTCGATTGGAATATGCATGAAGTTACAGGGAGTGTGAACCCTTGTGCTAGAGGAGGGGGTGGCTTATATAGAGTGTGTCGGACCCCTCCAGCCCTCAGTTACACAGGGTTTAAGGTACATAAAGATGGGGCGTTACTGAGAACGCCAGTAATAAAGATACATGAATGCCCATTAAGTCTGCAGGGTAACGCTTGGCGGTTGTCCTACAGAGTGACTTTAGATCTTCTATCCGTCGAGTGGTTCTTGTTACGGTCGAGTGAGTACTCCCTGGTCGAGTGAATGATGATATCCCTCGAATGCTTCTGAGTTTAGGTCAATGTCCTTGGGTAGGGTGTCTATGTCAGGCCTATGACCCTACCCTAGGTACATGCCGTCGTCATTAGCCCCCGAATGGTTCAGGGTTCTAGTGGAAAAGGAGTGGAAGTTGGTTCCGACTCTGCTATATGACGCGAAAGCGTTTTCCTTAGACTGATGAGTCGTACGACAACTTTGACTTCATTTTCAGTCGCATTGATCTATTCTAAAGTAGTCGAGTGAACTTTTGCTGATAAGCTTTGAGTGTTGATATGGAATAAATCTTCAGTCTGACAGGTTGCTCTGCTGCTCCCGGATCTTGCGGGATTCGAAATTTTGGGAAGCGCACGGGACGGAGGAGGCCGCAGTAATCGGGTGGATTAGGCATGGGTGCCTCGATCATCGCGCCACCTTTTTCGTCACGTACCGAGCGAGCGACAGTTGCGGGATTTGACATGATTTCCCGGGCCCAGTCGTCAATCACTCGGAAATGACTCCATCTAAGGCGTTGAGTTGGGGAATTTTGCACAGTGCGCCCCAATTTCTCCTTCTTCCTCCTCTGCTTCTCCACCGCTACCGCTTCCGCTCTCGACGCTGCCTCCCGCCCGTGCGCCTCTTGCTGCGATGGCGAAGGACAAGACGGCGGTGCTGGAGCGCGCAAAGAACGGAGCGGCGAAGGGGAAGGGCAAGAAGATCGGCAGGAGTGGGTCGTCGTCGAGATCCACCTTGCCACGTGGCTGGGTTTAGGGCGACTGGATCCAGTCCACAATCGAGCTGGATAACTTGCAAGATCTGGCTGAGAGCGGGCTGATTGAGCAAGGTTCCTGGAAGCTCCCGGGGGATGAAACTGAGCCGTAGCCTCAGGAGGGTGAGTGTGTCTTACTCGCCACTCACGTCGACCGCGATTTTTCTTTGCCCCCATGTCAGTGTCAAAACCGGCGGATTTCAGGTAGGGGGTCCCGAACTGTGCGTCTAAGGTTGATGGTAATAGGAGACAGGGGACACGATGTTTACCCAGGTCCGGGCCCTCTCTATGGAGGTAATACCGTACGTCCTACTTGATTGATCTTGATGAATATGAGTATTACAAGAGTTGATCTACCACGAGGTCGTAATGGCTAAACCCTAGAAGTCTAGCCTGCATGACTATGATAATGAATATCCTTCCTTCGGACTAAGTCCTCCGGTTTATATAGACACCAGGAGGCTCTGGGGTTACATAAGGTCGGTTACAAAGAAAGGAATCTACATATTTGGTGGCCAAGCTTGCCTTCCACGCCAAGGAGAGTCCCATCTGGACACGGGTGCAATCTTCGGTCTTCGTGTTCTTCACAGCCCATCAGTCCGGCCCTTGGCTAACGGGCCGGATGCCCGAGGACCCCTTAGTCCAGGATTCCTTCAGTAGCCCCTGAACCTGGCTTCAACGACAAGGTATCCGGCAAGTAGATCTGTCTTCGGCATTGCAAGGCGGGTTCCTCCTTCCGAACTCCAAGATAGTCTTCGAACGTATTGATCGTGTCCGGACCTATAACACACACACCACACACAACCGCACAGGGAATATAATAATCCACAAGTCCGATCTTCCGACAAATTTTTACATCATGACATCATGTTCGCCCGGTCGTAATTTCAAACCGTTCTTCATCTGCCGCTCCATGTTTCGAGGCGCGGTTACCATTGGCACGTCTTGTTGAAGCAGAGATCGTGTACCCTTATTGCGGGATTTTCATCAATGCGGGCATGGGTAACCCAACCGTGCCGTTTACACAGCCCTTGGGAATAGGCGAGTTTTAGGGCGATTGGGGAGGCGTTCGATATTCCCAGCCTTTATAAGGGGATAAGGACCCCCCCCTTCTTCTCCCACGCCTTCTCTCTTCCTCTGCCCTTCCACTCTTGAGCTCCAGCGCCCAAGCTCTCATCTTCTTCCCACTCAAGCTAGCACTCAACCATGTCCGGATCCGGAGGTCAAGGCAAGTGGATGGTCTCCTCCGTCAAGGAGGAGGACATTACTGAGCTTCGGGCGGCCGGGTACCTGGCGAAGGAAATCGCACACTGTCCTCCAGCCTAGGGGCAAGTCGTCCGCACACCGAAGCTCAATGAGAGGGTGGTATTCATCCCTCATTTCCTCCGCGGGCTAGGGTTTCCAATCCACCCTTTCGTCTGCGGGCTGATGTACTATTACGGGATAGACTTCCATGATCTATCCCCGAACTCCTTCCTCAACATCTCGGCATTCATCGTCGTGTGTGAGGCCTTCCTCCGCATCCAACCCCACTTCAGGCTGTGGCTCAAGGTCATCAATGTGAAGCCGAAGGTGGTGGATAGCCAGCACGCGGACTGCGGAGGTGCCATGGTGAGCAAGCTGAGTAATGTCTCCTGGACGAAAGGCACTTTCGTGGAGACTGTCAAGGAATGGCAGAAACAATGGTTCTACATCACAGAACCCGCGGTGCGAACCTGGCCGCCGCTGCCGAATTCAACTCTGGTGCTCCAATGCGGCTCACCTCCTGGGTTGAAAAGTGCCCGAATTGGTCATCGTCAGATGAGCTGATAGTGCTACAGACGCGCGTTCAAAGTATGGTGGACAAGGGTATCAAGCTTGTCGATATAATCCAGGTGATGCTAGTTCGCCGGATTGTCCCGTGCCAAAGTCGAAGCCGCCCTCTATGGGAGTTTAATCCGACGAAGCACCATACCCTGAAAAGGCTCTTCGAAACATCTCATGAAGACGCCTGGAAGTTGCTCTTCAAGGGCAACGAGACACCGTCGGCCACGGATTCGTACCGTGGGCACGACATCAATCACCTCGCCAACGAGGTATGTTATTTTTAACGCATCCCCTACACTACAAGAAATATGTCAACTTGTGACCCTCACAATAGGCCGCTGAAAGGTCATAGTTTTTCATTTGCGACCTTTTTGTGACCAAAAACAGAAGGTCAAAAGCTGGCGGTCGTAAACTGAAATTAACGGCCTTCTCTGTGAGAAGGTCGTAGACGTTTACGACCAAAACAGAAGGTCGTTGATTATATGACCTTCTGTTTTGGTCGCTAGCTCTCTGCCTAGGCCACGTCGGATCCGACGTGGCAACCTGACGTGGCAAAATTGCGACCAATTGAAAAGGTCGTTGATAAGAATCGGCCCAGTCCAGATTGGTGTTTTAGATGGGCCGAGCCCAACAATTCAGCCTTTTATATATTTTTTCTTATTAATTTTGGTCAACTATATGGGCCAAGCCCTACAATTCAGCCTTTTTATTTTCTAGGCCTAGGCCATTTCACAGTCCGTTTCATTAAGCGTTTTTTTACCGGTTTTTCATAAATGCACAATATTCCAGCCCACAATTGTTTGGGCCATAGCCTTTTTAGAGCCCAAATATTATTCGACCCAATAGGACATTCAATCCTTTTCATTCACAGATTTTGATTTTACACATTTCAACAACAAACAATCAATAATTCTCTCAATTAAATGATCAAATCCAGAAATCTCTCAATGAAACTCACAACAACACATACATGTTTGCACGTTCCAACAAGTGTACATACAATCAAAAACAAATACACAGGCACCAAAACGTGGTGGCAACATCAACTAAAACTATGGTGCACATCTCTACGCTTCTTCTAATCTTCGGTAAGAGCAGCAGCCACCTCGACGACATTAGATCCTGATCTACATAAATTAGTAGTGAGATACAGTGGAAGTTAAATGATTGACAATAAAATATATCCTTTCAAGAGAATAAAAGTTATACATAAATGCCCAAATGCCTCAGTTCAGTAAACAATAAGCACGGCATAGCAAAACTTCTAACCTGATGATGTTCTACTAAGATATTCAAGTTCAGAAAACTTATAGCACCAACTGTAAATCACTACAGAGAACATAAAGGTTCTATTTTAACTTCAATTTTATTAAGTACCGGACATCTCAACGAAAGCACTATAATCATACATGACACCTTGTTGTGATGTAATAGCATGCTACAACTGACTGCTTCCGGAACAAAGTGTGGATTATATAGAAGAGTAGAGATCTATGTCTCTTGGAAGCACATCAAATGTAAAAAATCTAGACTGGTTAAATAATAATTGTATCCTTCTCTACAAGCACATGAGTAGTTAATAAGTACTAATCCTATCATGTATGGCAGGCTTGCAAGATGGAGATGCATACATGACTAAAAACTAACATATTATGGTATGACCAGGGCGAGAAAATCAAAAACTCGGTCGACCCAAATCAGACATGATATCCTAAAATAGCAAGAAACAGGAAAAGTAGGCTCATAGATCAGGACCACATCACAACCATGGTCCAGGCTCATACCATAGTATAGTTGGAAAAAAACCCAACTTCAAGGTGCAGGTTCTCCTGCGCCGATCGTGACCATCCAGCTGATCATACAGCTTCATGTGCAAGTCACCTGTGCCAAAAAAACACCCAGCCGCCATAGGCCGTTGTTAGTCAGCAGCTAACACAACATAATTAACAGCCAGCTAAAGCTTAATACAAGATCTTTTCATAGTTGGCATGCATCAATACAGGAATCTACAATGTTGGATAAGGTTATAAAGAAAAACAGAAATAGTGCAGTTGGAAACATATGCAGCATAATGATAAAACAGAACAATGGATTTATTGTGGCATCCATGCAACACACAAGATATGTGATCCCTCATCCAAAAATATACGTAATAATAGTTTCCAAGTACTTGCAGCTAGAGCTAGTATGCAACAGAAGCGACTGCATTACTCCTGATTGCTATCTCTAAAGACAAAGTGCACCTACTATATACAGTACTTTAATACAACAAAAGGCTAGCACTAGAAATAACATCTTGCTTGCTCTGGCTATGGAATATTATACTTTGGACAAGAAACACACATCAAATTTTCTGGACAGAGAAAGTGACTAGTGTCTCAGCACAAGTAACTGCAAACTGACAAAAATGCTCACGGCAGAATTATCAAAGTGTTTTATTAACCTCTTGGTTAAAACAACCACATTTTTATTGTCACTTGTTAGTCGGAAAATCTAGTTATCTCTCCTGTGTAAATATGTACATGTTGGCATTAATTGAGAAAAATGGGTATGAACAAGCATGCAATGTTGCACAATAATGAATGAGAACAATCAGGTACTGGCAGGGGTATATGGCTGCACCATCAGTCAATGCAGGACACTACCAGGAGCGTAAATGCAGTAGCAACCCTTCTGACGTTTGAGAGCACTCTCACTGTGCTATAATTAACTATATTTTCATTTTCAGCAACACTTATGGAGCACTTAGTTCTAAATAGCAGTCATGAAACTGGGGAGACCCATCTACGTGAGATTTGGCAAACCAGAAACACAGATAGAGCATCAGTCAACTTCAGGTTTACAGTGAATTACAAAGGTGCTATACACTATAACTAAAACGCATTGCAACATTCAAATTTAAACATACACACGGAACGTTTGGCCCGCTACCTCTAAAGAAAGCATACACTTCAGGCAAGAGATCCTTCCAGCGGATTTGAAGAGCTAAAAAACAAGGAAAAAACATGTATAGCGACCTCAGGATTAGGCGGGTGAGAGCTCGCAACATCCATGAATCGCATCAGTTGAGATCTAGAAAAAAACCAACAGATGGAGGGGAGGCATATACACTGATGAACCATACATGAAATGAATTCCACACACTCACAAGCAAAACCTATCCGAGGTGAAGCGATCATCATCTCAATAGTGTCAACATACATGCAGTTTCTAAATTACAAATCTCTGTTTTGACCGTCCAATAGTCAGACATGATAGGAACATGGCGGGCAGACAACATCATATATGAGACAAACTACTGGAGGATACACACGTACACCGAACAACACCTATCAATGCTCAGCAGCTGCACCTTGATACACAGAGTGAAAAAAAGGTAAATCACCTCCACAAACACCAGCACCTTGAGAAGGAATTGTGCCAAAACACGTATATAATCATGCCTAAAATACATCACATCCACATCGCGTGCCAAATTAACATAGGAAGCAGGGGAGTAGGTCGATGTACCAATCCATCACCTTGATGGAGTTAGGGGAAGAGAAGAAGCAGAGGAGGGAGGTCCATGGCGTCCCTCCCAAGCAGCAGCCACTACAAGAAATCTGTTAATACGTGACGATACTGGTCCATCACAGATGAGTGGAAAACTTTCATGGGTGCCCATCCAAGTCCGTCATGTATATCGCGCCATAATTTGACATCGTGCCTTCCTTGACGGTTCTTGACCGTCATGGATCTGCCCCAAGCCCGCCCAGGCCCAAACCATTGTGACAGAACAAGCAGTCATAGTTTGACGCCACGTTGGATTTTCAATTCACCAATTAGAATGATGTGGCTGCCTATATGGATACTACTTTTCATCACAGAAATCGTCACGAATGTAGGCACAATTTAAATATAGTTCAGCCAATTTCTTTCAGCCCAATTTTGACACAGTATATTTTTAGCCAATTTTGGCCCAAAGAGAAAGTAATTTCAAACAGTTCACAGAATATGCAGCCATTTGTATGTATATATTTTTCTCAAAAAAATTCTGTGTGTATATACAACATAGCAGTTTACATATCCTTCATGTAATGATAATTTACAACATAGGTTCACTAAATATATCACACAACAAGGTTAAGAAGCAGTACAATCTGGTTTACATCAACAACACATATAAACTTTCGAGGCTGCTGTTTAGGTTCTTCGTCGACTCTCCTGATGGCAACTATGGCACGGATTATGATGGGTAGCACTATGTAGCCCACTACCCAAGCATACCTAGCATATTTAAAAGAACATTAGATTTTTGCAGATTCATACATAGTAGAGACAAGAGTATTACAACAAGTGTAAAAAATGTATAATACTAGTACTAAGTCACATTAGATTATGCAAGCTATAATACTTCATGCACCCAATTAATTAAGTAGGACGTGGGATCTCAGGGGACTTACATGTATGTCATGTAGTAACAATCACTAAGTTGTTTTGATAGAAGATTTTTTTGGTTTGATGTGATCAAACATCTCAGCAGCACATGTGAAAGACACATGCAGTAGGAAGGTTTCAGCATCTACGCCTACAAGCAGCAAGTCGTGTATCAATAAAAATGAGAAAGAGTCAAGCCATACTGAAATTCAAGACATAAGCGAGAAGTTAAATTGGATGAGAGAAAGGTTCCTCTCTCACAACCAGCTAAGACGTTGTACAACTTACGACAACCGGATGACTCGTACGTGTAGAGCATACCAGTGGGCGCAGTTATCTAAATTTGCACCAGTCTGAATGGAGCCAGTTTGTATGCAACATCCTGAACATGGTGAGATGCAATCACTGGTGGCACACCCCAGTGGGCAAGGGGTGGCAGCTGCCATACCTTGATTCTTGAGTGCGAAAAAGATTCTATACCTGTGCATAACATGTGATCGACTTGATAGGCTCGCTGCAGTTGCTTGATGGCCACGGTGACATGCAGATACAGGCCCACAAGCTGACTTGCTGAACCAATCGCCCTAGTCATCCTGTCAACCGCTCACACAGCACATGCATGCAGCAACCCTAGCGAGCTGTTCTAAAAAAAGGGGAAAAAGTTCAACCCTGGCTAGCGTGGCTGTGGCTGGCCAGGACGAGACGAACGACGGGAGGCTACGACGGGATGGCCGGCGGTGGCCGTGGGTTGGGCATCGAGCAATGCGTGATGGACTGCTGGTTTAGATAGATTTTCAAGTTAAATATGTTTCCATTATCACCCGCACAAAAAAATGTTTTCATTATAATTGTATTTTTTCTGTGAGAACATTATCTTTGTATTTGGTTATGTTGAGGATCACATGAAAATATTGATTTGTATTTTTACTGTGTATTGACTATTATCATTTTGCGTCAATCTTTTACTTAATTTTGAGTTCGCCTCACCTTATTTTTCTTTCGTCCTCCGCCTCTGCATGCAATGGTAACAAGGAATTTATCATCTACATCTCACTGATATTTCATGGAGTTCACAAGCCTGCCATTTAAGAATCTTCAAATTGTGAGATATCAAGTTTATGGCTGACTTGAGAAATCGAACAAGGATCAATAGCTGCTTGTAGGCATCTATCATATTAAAGGATGACAATTAGACAGCCATTAGAACATATGCGCATTCGGATCAAAGATGGCATGATTTAGCTCAAACATTCCAATATTAACTAATCAGATAAATAAATTATAACTCCATATGAAAGATTGCTTTCTCTGTTGATTATGTTTACCTAAGGCATCACAGAAATCTGTATTCTACAAATATTGACACATGTTTACAACCAGGAAATCATCCAAGAACATGAATACAAGGTGAATAAAGGGTAATGATATCAACTACGTTCATAGTGATAGAATTTTACAACAAATCATCTAAGAAACATATACACTATTTACATGAGATTTAGGAAATAAAAATTATTGTGATAAGCTACTTTGAACACCTTAACACATACAAAGTTTGTGCATGGTATAGAGCAGAGAAACAGTGTAATAGCAAGCCTAGTTAGCAAATAATCTTACTCTTAGTCACTTGATTGGGTGAGATTAATGAATTTATTTGAGAACAAAAACGCTAAAAAAACATGTCATCCTACTAATACAGTAGCAAAAATCGTGTCTCGAAGACCTATTTTAACAGAACATATACTGCAATATATAATCATGTGAAACAAACAAGTCGACATTGCAGTATGCATGCTTTGATTTATGTAAGCAACAAAAGAACTAGTGCAACTGATTTATGTTTTCCTGTTGTGCTGTACATGGCCATAGTATCCCAAAGAGGAAAAGAGAAAATATCACAGATCTTTCACTGGCAGGTAGTTCATCACAGATCTTCATCACAGAATGTATTACCTATTTTGTTTGGAACCAGTGCATGTATGCAGAACGAAAAACATTGTGGAACAGAGGGTATGGAGAGAAGCAAAGCCTCACAGGATCTTGAAGAGGAGCACGAGGAAGAGGTGTCGTGGGAGAGAGGGGTGGTGATGACAGCCACCCCTTACTAACGGCGGCCTCAAGGGGGTTGTCGGCGAGATCCGGGAGGAGGACGTCATTGCATGGCACACGAGCTTCACCAAGATCCCATGGTCAGCTCGCCGTCATACATCGCCCTCCTCCCTCCTCTGTTGCTTCTCGACCCCATCCTCTTGTCCACCTCATTCCATCCTCCCCTGAGCGGCCGAGGACGAGGTGGTCATCGTCATGGCGGTTGATGGTGTGGTGGTTGTCCAGATCTGGAATGTGGTAAGAGATGTCTGATACGTCTCCAACGTATCTATAATTTTTGATTGCTCCGTGCTATATTATTTATTGTTTTAGACATTATTGGGCTTTATTATCCACTTTTATATTATTTTTGGGACTAAGCTATTAACCGGAGGCCCAGCCCAGAATTGTTGTTTTTTGCCTGTTTTAGGGTTTTGAAGAAAAGGAATATCAAACAGAGTCCAAACGGAATGAAACCTTCGGAAACGTGATTTTCTCATCAGATAAGATCCATGAGACTTGGACCCTCCATCAAGAAAGCCATGAGGTGGTCACGAGGGTGGAGGGCTCCCCCCCTAGGGCGCGCCCCTTGCCTCGTGGGCCCCTCGAAGCTCCACCGACGTACTTCTTCCTCCTATATATATCCACGTACCCCCAAACGATCGAGGACGGAACCAAAAACCTAATTCCACCGCCGCAACTTTATGTATCCACGAGATCCCATCTTGGGGCCTGTTCCAGAGCTCCGCCGGAGGGGGCATCGATCACGGAGGGCTTCTACATCATCATCCAAGCCCCTCCGATGAATTGTGAGTAGTTTACTTCAGACCTACAGGTCCATAGCTAGTAGGTAGATGGCTTCTTCTCTCTTTTTGGATCTCAATACAATGTTCTCCCCCTCTCTCGTGGAGATCTATTTGATGTAATCTTCTTTTTGCGGTGTGTTTGTTGAGACCGATGAATTGTGGGTTTATGATCAAGTCTATCTATGAATAATATTTGAATCTTCTCTGAATTCTTTTATGTATGATTGGCTATCTTTGCAAGTCTCTTCGAATTATCAGTTTGGTTTGGCCTACTAGAATTGTTTTTCTTGCCATGGGAGAAGTGCTTAGCTTTGGGTTCAATCTTGCGGTGTCCTTTCCCAGTGATAGAAGGGGCAGCAAGGCACGTATTGTATTGTTGCCATCGAGGATAACAAGATGGGGTTTTTATCATATTGCATGAAACTATCCCTTTACATCATGTCATCTTGCTTAAGGCGTTACTTTGTTTTTAACGTAATACTATAGATGCATTGCTGGATAGCGGTCGGTGAGTGGAGTAATAGTAGTAGATGCAGAATCGTTTCGGTCTACTTGTCTCGGCCGTGATGCCTATATACATGATCGTACCTAGATATTCTAATAACTATGCTCAATTCCGTCAATTGCTCAACAGTAATTTGTTCACCCACCATAGAATACTTATGCTCTTGAGAGAAGCCACTAGTGAAACCTATGGCCCCCGGGTCTCTTTCTCATCATATCAATCTCCATCACTTTATTATTGCTTTGCTTTTGCTTTTTACTTTGCATCTCTATACCAAAAATACCAAAAATATTATTTATCATCTCTATCAGATCTCACTTTCGTAAGTGACCGTGAAGGGATTGACAACCCCTAAGCGCGTTGGTTGCGTTGAGCTATTGTTTTTGTGTAGGTATGAGGGACTCGAGCGTAGCCTCCTACTTGATTGATACCTTGGTTCTCAAAAACTGAGGGAAATACTTACGCTACTTTGCTGCATCATCCCTTCCTCTTCGGGGAAATGCAACGAAGTGCTCAAGAGGTAGCAATGTCAGGGAATAGAGTGGCGGCAGTTGACGGTGTGCTGGTCATCATCGTGGATCGAGAGAGGAAGGGGAGGTCCGGCGGAGGGCTGCGGAAGGAGGGAGGCGAGGAGGTGCAGAAGGGGACGGCCGGTGGAGAGTTATGGGAGGAGGGAGGCGAGGTGGTAGGTGGCGGCGATGGGGAGTTAGGAGGGGGCTGCGGACGAGGGAGAGAGAAGGGGCCGAGGATGAGGGTTAGGGTTAGCATTTTATACAGGTAAAGATTAGATGGGCTTTAGCGGGCTTGCCGGGCTATACCACGTCGTCCATGACAGTTTTGAAAACGTCAATCAAAATCAGTCATGGATTAACAAATTTCTTGTAGTGAGCACAACACATCACGCCTTCATCTCCCATGGTGACGTCCTGGTTCGAAAGAGAGACGAGAAGGGGGTCAGACAGAGAGGGGAAGAAGAAAAGACGAGGGGAGGAGAAAGGGATTCATACCTTTGAGCCCTGCGGTTGGAGCTACTCATTCACCATGGCCCATGGACGGGGGTAGGAATCCCGAGAAGAAGAACGCGGATGGACGGAGCTGCTCCATGGCGCCGAGGCAGGGGAGGAAGCAGCCATTGTCCATGGCGTCCCAGTGCTCGAGCGAGGATGACATCTTGGATCTGGGAGGCAGAGACGATGAACTAAGGAAGTTAGGAATGGCTATAAGGAGGAGATGGAGTAGATGGATGCACCTGAGTCGTCGGAGCCACGCCGGCCGAAACCCTAGCGACGGGAGCAGGTCGAGGTTGTGCTAGAGGACGCGTGCGACAGATCTCGACGGGGAACACTAGCCTCCCCAAGCCCCGCCGGTAGAGAGCGCCTGCTCGATCCAGAGGGAGGGAGTGGGGGTGGGGGCGGCGGCGCCTGCTCGATCCAGAGGCAGGGAGGTGGGAAGGAGGTATTATTGTAGGATCTGGCCACGAGATGAGCGGATCGAGTCGATCTGGGCGAAGAGGTAAGGGGCAGCCGGCGGTGGGGTTGGGGGAGAGTAGGAGGTCGCCGTGGGTCGTCGACGGTGGGGGTGGGCGGCAGTGGGGTGGGCAACGGTGCGCGGCGGTGGGGGTGGGAGAGGGTGGGTGGCGGTGGGGGTGGGTGATGGTGGGCGGTGGTGGATTCAGATCAGATTAGATCAGAATGAGGGAGAGGAGAGAGGGGCGTCAGTGTGTGGGAGAGAAGGGTGCGAGAGGAGGAGTGTGGGACGTGGGTGAGACCGGCGACATGTGGGCCGTTGGATCCAGCAACATCTGACGGTGATTTATCCACGATCTGCATGAGAGGCCTCTGGACCATTCAGAACGCAGTATACAATGTGAGATATTTTGATCATTTAAATTGGTCGTAAGGTGGTAAATCATGTTAGCTATTTTATTATGACCTGCAAAATTGAAAAAATAATTCACATTGTGTTAGAAAATTTGACTTTAGTTTTCAGGAATAATCACAAATTGAAATAAGACAAATAGTTTTTAAAGAGTTATGAGAAATGAGTTCTTTTAAATCAGTTTTTCATTTTCGAGTGCCCAAAATGAGTTTTTTAAGGACCTACCATATATTTGTTGAAAATTTGGACCAAATCATTTTCATAAAATACTAGGCCATATATATGCACAATTGACCAAATGGTTGGGTGTCAAAAGTTTCGATCCACCTCTCGTGAAAAAGACAAATTTCCGTCGATTCAGCAGGAAGTGGGTCAAATTTGAACTGCAGCTGCCTCATAGTTTGCTCTTTAATTTTTCCAAATATAATTTCTAGGTACATAAGTATCTATTTAATCAGAGAAATATCAAAAGTTTTCCAAGATTCAACCACTAGCTAGGAACGGTCAAGCCCGCCGTTTTGACCGCATTTTGAAACGGGCATAAAACATTAAAAAAATCAAAAAATGGGAAAACCTTCGCATTGTGTCATCATATGTGGCCAAGTTTCCAGGAAAAATAATAAACTTGTAATACGGCAATTATTTTAAAAAAGTGTTCTCAGAAATAAGTTATCATGCGTGAAGATTCATGGCTTTCAAGCCAAATGATCAATCTAATTGCCACATTCATGGCATACTTTGTTCAAATGATCTCATATTGTGCACAAGGGTGCATCTTGGAATTCCAAACAATGTTGCCTAAGGGATTTTTCATTTTCTTTGCACGGAAAATACATTTTCCATTTTCCGAGTGCCCGAAATGAGAATTTTTTGTGAAGGACCTACCATATATTTGTTGCAAAATTGGACCAAATCAATTTTATAAAATACTATGTCATATTTAATGCACAATTGACAAAAATGGTTGGGTGTCAAAGGTTGTGATCCACCTCTGGTGAAAAAGACAAATTCACGCTGATTCGGTAGGAAGCGGGTCCAATTTGAACGGTAGGTCCCTCATAATTTGCTCTTTATTTTTTCCAAAAATCATTTCTAGTTACATAAGTACCTATTTAATCATAAATACATGGTTTGGTGGCGACACGTCGAGGTTTGGATGGTGGCCGAGGGCCCCAACTCTAGAGCGCGTAAACTCGCATGCCCGCCGCGTGGTCACCGCATGACCGTGGCGTTGCCATGTGTTCTGGGCGGCCTAGGCATGTCTAGTCGGTTGGGCACTCCCAAGGTAGGTGCTGCGAAGAAAATCACAACATTAGCTTCTCACGAGGAGATCGATCGATGCTCAAACATGAATAAGCAGCCAAGTGTCTGATTAGCGGTACGGGAAATGCACATGGCTAATGGGTGTGTGTTTTGGCTGAGGATGATCAGTTACTAAGAAAACCGTCTTCACAAATTTTCAGCTCAAAACGAGGAGCCTAGGTGGTACTTGCTTTGCTGGGCTCAAAATACGAATGTTGAAGCTGGGCTCAAAATAATGAATGGGTTGAGCTGGCATTTGGTGGAGGATGGTTATTTGGGCATAGGAAAGCATTGTAGAAAATGGATACCATTTGGACATGCCAAAGTGGTACTTCCTTCACAAAGTGTTTTTCTAAACATAATAGGTAAATGAATATTTTTGAATTAGTTTCGAACTAGGCAAGGAAGGTTTTTTACATATTTGACAAAGATATGACCCAAAGAATTTATGAGATTTTTTTGGGAATTTTGGGAATGACGGAAATATAGGTTGCTTCATAACCTGGGGCAAAAATTGCCGCATGGACATGACACATAGGCAAAACTGATGAGGTGGCGCCTAGTCATAGAAACCCACCACAATTTACAAGGTTATGACCATCTATATTGGTCGTGATCAACTAGAAATAAGGCAGCGGACCAGTGCTATCTGCTTTATGACCATTTCGTGTAAGGAAATTACGACCTTTTTAACCAAAATGGTCGTTATAGTTTAGGCTTTGGAGCCCCCCGAACAACTTTTGACCAATTGGTCTGAAATGGTCATATATCTATAACCAATTCTACCAGGGTCACTGATAGAAGGTCACTAGTTGACATATTTTTTGTAGTGCTACTTGCTTGTTTCAAGGATGATATCTAAGCTATTATTATCATTGCTTTTTCAGGACTGGATGGAGAGGGTGAAGCAGATCCGGTGTCCAGCTCCGCTGCCTAAAGAACCAGCCATTCCACGTTTAGCGAAGATGCTGGTGCCGGCGCCCTATACGACACTGGCGAAGAAGGCCATGGGGAAGGCCATGTATTGTGGCTGTGGAAACAGGCATGGCAGGAGCACATCAGACTGAGTCAACCTGAAAGGAGAGGAATGTGGTAGTGGTCCTTTTTTAGGAATGTGGCGATGCCTTGTTTCTTGTGAGATATGCATGAACTCTTATAATTAACGTTGTTCATTTTCTTGTGAGATATCAACTCCTATAACGTTCTTTGTTTAGGAGATTTTTTTTTTGAGTTGGTGTTTAGGAGAATATTGAATGGTTTTTTCTGATGTTAATTATGGGCAGATTAGGTCAGATTTACGTCCAGATCAGATATTTTTGGGCTCAGGAATAACGTAATGTTGGAAATATTAGCACTTTTTCGATTAATCTAATCCACGAGTAAACAATAAGCATGACAAATATGGTATGCATCTCATGCCTATACCTAAGCACGTGATCATGTACAGTATATAGAACTGAAACATCTATGAACAACATATATACGACTAGCACATGAACGAGCAAATACGGGATGAACGAGTCATACCCTCCGGTTGGCCAGGCCAATGCGGCAGCGGCAGCGGCAGCCTCGGCATCGGCCGAGGCCTTCTTCTTGGCGGCGGCATCAGCCGTGGGGTCGATGCAGGGGAAGTAGTGGAAGCTGAGGCAGACGAAGACGGGGACGGATCGGGAGCAGTCGCGTCGAGACGCTTCCCAAAAACCTTATTGCCGTTCTCCTGGGCAGGATCTCGAACGACAGGGTTCCGGAGGCACTTGCTCTCCCGACCAACTGTGCACGCGGTCGTCGGGATGGGATCGCCGGAAGCAGCACAGAGAGAGCAACAGTAGATGACGGCAAAGGTTGTCGGAGAGGGAGTGGGTGAACTGAGTTAGGGTTCACTCCACTGGCCAACGTCTTATTCTTATATAGGCCGTCGGGTAGATGGGCTTGGGAGGCCCATGACCGAGTCCGCGAACAGAGGCACTTTCATAAGCAACTCATTAATTAATATGAGATTAATTAACCATTCTTGACCGGCAAAAATAAGCTTCGGCTCAGCTCATTTCCGCAACTTGCGGCGCGCGCGCGTCGTGACGAGGCGAGGCGTGGCGAGGCGGACGACGGCGGTGGAGGAGTGCGCATGTACATCTCCTATTCCCAAGCTCCCAATAGCAAGTGATGGAGCAGCTCTTATAAAGAGGTCTCACTCTTCTTACTATAGAAGTATGGTACTAAACTTTTCACACTTCCTACCATTTTCCATACACATGCATGGGCCTTAGAGATTAACTAGGGATTATTGTCTTATATGGGTCTAAGCCCATCCATAATCCATCAATCCCCCACCTGATCCCGAGGCACATAAGTTTGTCAACTATTTCAAACAATATTTGATATACTAGAATTTTCAGTGGAGATTATTAAGTTGAACTTTTCCCTAGAGCAGTGGGATTAGACTTCTTCACAACTGAATAATGGACTATACCTTGAATTATCAGTTTGGCGTGTAGAAGTTTCTCCCATTATCAGCTGATACATGGTTGCCGAAGGCTAAACCCCATGGTGGAGCTTATTAGTCATACTCAATACCTTCTCACGTGCTTCCTAGAGATCACCCGATCTCATAGACTGTGACCAGCAGTTGGGCTCACATAGGTGTGTTCCTCCAAAGAATGCTCTGTAGGTTAGCATCTTGCTTACATAAGCTTTGGAACACATTAGAACAAAAGTCAGCCTGCCTTACAGAATTGAGAGTATTATTGCATCTTCAACGGAGTGGGTTAATTAAGGATACTCTCCTCAGTTGACCATTGGATTATTTTCACAAGTCCTAATTCATGGGATCTCTGATCACATAGGTTGGGTTACCCCCATGAAAACTTACGTGGGTCTCATGCCCATCTCCCTTGATGCATTTTCTATCACAATCCATGATAGCCCTTTCATAAAAGGGTCTGCCAGATTTTTAGCAGTCTGGATATAATCCAATGCTATCACTCCGGAGTTTCTTAATTTTTTGACAGATTTCAATCTTCTTCTTATGTGTTTTTTGGATTTCATATTTCCCTTTGAACTCTTAGCCTTGGCAATCACAGTTTGATTGTTACAGTTCATAAGGACAGCCGAGACTGGTTTATCAACCACAGACAAATCCATCAAAAGCTCTCAAAGCCATTCTGCCTCGACGCATTATGTGTCTAATGCTGTGAGTTCTGCTTCCATTGTCGATCTAGTTAAGATCGTCTGCTTGCAAGACTTCCAGAAACAGCACCACCACCAAGTGTGAAGACATATCCACTTGTGGCTTTCATCTCATCAGCATCAGATATCCAACTCGAATCACTATACCCCTCAAGTACCGTCGGGTACCCAGAATAGTGAATTCCATAGTTCACAGTACCTTGCAAATAACGCATCCCTCGCTCAACAACATGCCAATGCACATCTCCCGGATTGGAAACAAACCGGCTCAGTTTGCACACAACAAATGAGATGTTTGGACGAGTAGCACAAGCTAGGTACATCAGTGAACCAACCACTTGAGAATATCTCAATTGATCTACAGCCGTTCCTTCGAACTTTCAAATCCGCACGCTATGATCATATGGTGTTGCAGAAGGTTTGCAGTCCGAGTATCCAAAACGGCTCAAAATCTACTCAACATAGTGGGATTGCAAAAGTGTAATTCCACCCTCAGTATTTCTCAGTAGCTTTATGTTCAAGATAACATCATCCACGCTCAGGTCTTTCATCTCAAAGCTATGAGATAGAAAAGCCTTGACCTCCTCAATGACCTTGAGGTGGGTCCCAAATATCGGTATGTCATCGACATACAAACACAGTATAACTCCTTCGCCCCTGCCATAGTGATAGTATACACATTTGTCAGCTTCGTTAACTACAAAGCCAGCAAATGTCAAAGTTGTATTAAACTTCTCATGCCATTGCTTAGGTACTTGTTTCAGGCCATACAAAGATTACACTAACTTACACACCTTTCTTTCCTGACCATTTACTATAAGCCATCTGGTTGTTGCATGTAAATTTCCTCGTCTAGCTCTCCATTAAGGAAAGTCGTCTTAACGTCCATCTGATGAACGAGAAGACCATGCGAGGCAGCCAAAGCAAGTAACACTTGAATGGTTGTCAGCCTAGCCACAGGTGAGTAAGTGTCGAAGAAATCCTCTTCTTCCTTTTGGGTATAACCCTTGGCCACAAGCCTAGCCTTGTACTTCACAACAGTACCATCAGGCCTAAGCTTTCTCTTGAACACCCACTTACATCCCAATGGTTGGCAACCATAAGGACGATGAGTGATCTCCCATGTCCCATTAGTCATGATGGAATCCATCTCGCTACAGACTGCATCCTCCCAGAAGTCAGCATCCGGAGATGCATAAACTTCTGAAATGCAACAGGGAGTGTCATCATCCATGAGGTACACGAGGAAGTCATCACCAAAAGACTTTGCAGTGCTTTGTCTCTTTCTCCTAACAGGAGCTTCCTCATCATCCTCCGTGGACCTATCATCACTTATGTGTTCATACTATTCCATCGGAATGGCAGGTTCAGGAGTCACATCAGATTCCAGTCTAGAAGTGCTTTGCATATCTCACATGAGGAAAATATCATCAAAGAATATAGCATCCTTAGATTCTATAATTGTACCGACCTTCTAATCAGGTACCTCAGATTTCACTACTAGAAATCTACAGCCAACGCTATCCTTAGCATAGCCCAAATTAATGCAGTCCACAGACTTTGGTCCAAGCTTGCGCTTTTTGGGGATCAACACATTGACTTTCACTAAACATCCCCAAGTGTGCAAGTAAGAGAGTGTAGTTCTTTTCTTTTCCCATTGCTCATAGGGAATAGTCTCATTATCCTTTGCAGGAACTTTATTCAGGACATGATATGATGTCAATATAGCCTCCCCCCACCATACCTTGGATAAACCCGATGTATCTAACATGGCGTTAGCCAAATCTGTTAGAGTATGGTTTTTCCGTTCGGAAACCCCGTTTGACTAGGGTGAATAGGGAGGCGTCCTCTCATGAATAATACCATATTCCACACAGAATAAATCGAACTCACTAGAAAAGTGCTCCCCACCACGATCAGACCGGACTCATTTTATTTTTCTTTTCAAGTTGGTTCTCAACTTCAGCCTTATAGATTTTAAAGTAGTGTAGAGCCTCATCCTTTGTATTTAACAAATACACATAACTGAATCTAGTGGAATCATCAATCGAATTCATGAAGTATTACTTTCCATCTTTAGTCAACACACCATTCATCTCACAGAGATTTGAATGTAGGAGCTCTAGTGGTGCCAGCTGTCTCTCCTTCGCAGGCTTGTGAGGCTTACGAGGTTGTTTTGCTTGCACACACGCATGGCATTTAGATCCTTTGGCTAAAGTGAAACTCGGGATTAGAATCATCTTAGCTAGCTGCATCATACAACCAAAATTTATGTGACAAAGACGTGAATGCCAAACCTCGCATTCGTTCACATTAGAATGAATTTGGTTCATGACTTTATTATAGAAATCCTTCAGGGAAAGGCAGGACAAAGCACCACAATCATATCCTTTTCCAACAAATAGTCCATACCGAGATACGACTACTTTGTTAGACTCAAATACTAACTTAAACCCTTCTTTACATAGAAGGGAGCCACTAACGAGATTCTTCTTGATGGCGGAGACATGCTGCACGTTCTTCAGTTGCACGATCTTTCCTAAAGTAAACTTCAGATCTACCGTGCCAACACCATGAACAGAAGCATGTGAGCCATTCCCCATCAGGACGGATCAATCTCGTGCGACCTAGTAAGAAGAAAACAAAGACACATCAGCACACACATGAATATTGGCCCAGTGTCAACACACCAATCGGTGGACTGACAAACTGAAAGTACGGTAAACAGATTACCATACCTAGATGCCCCATCATTGTTGCTCAGAGTGACATTGACAGACTTGGCGTCCTGCCCTGTCTTCTTGTACTTGTTTGGGCACTTATTTACCCAATGTTCCTCTAAACCACAAGTAAAGCAACCATCTCTCTTTTTGTCTTTCTTCTTACCCTTCTTCTTGAAGGTAGTAATCTGCTGGATAGAGTTCTTTCCCTTGAACTTGTGGAAGTTCTTCTGCACCACGTTGGCGCTAGAAGAACCCTCTGCCCCTTTCACTTGTGAGTCCTTTGCTCTCGAGTTCTGCTCAACACTTAGATGACCGATGACATACTCAACAGAGAATTCATGTCTGAAGTGCTTGAGAGAAGTAGCAAAGTTCCTCCATCCAGGTGGGAGTTTTGCAATAATGCAACCCGCGACAAACTTGTCCGGTAACGCACACTTCAGGAGCTGCAGCTCCTTAGCGATGCATTGTATCTCATGGGCCTGGTCCAATAAAGAACGGTTATCAACCATTTTGTAATCATGGAACTTCTCCATAGCATACAAGTCACTTCCAGCATCGGTTGCACCGAATTTAGCTTCGAGCGCATCCCACAAATTCTTGGCAACGCGCGTCCCCAAGCTTGTCTCCGATCACAGTAAGAACGGCTCCCACAAAGATGGTGGTTGCCTCCCTAAACGCATTCTTCTGTTCAGGAGCAATCGTTACCGTGGGAGACACACCACCAACCCAGAACACGTCCATAGATGTGAGCCACAAGGTGGTCCTCGTCTACCAATGCTTAAAATGTGTTCCACTAAACTTTTCCGGTTTCAGAGTAGCGGCGGAGCCATGAGTCGGAAAGTGCCTAAAATAAGGTTTTTGGAATGTTGGAAATATTAGCACTTTTCCGACTAATCTAATCCACGAGTAAACAGTAAGCACGGAAAATACAGTATGCATCTCATGCCGATACCTAAGCATGTAAGCACGTACAGTACATAGAACCGAAACATCTATGAACAACATATATACGGCTAGCACATGAACGAGCAAATAGGGGATTAACGAGTCATACCCTCCGGTTGGCCAGGCCAACGCGACGGCATCGGCGGCAGCCTCGGCATCGCCCGAGTCCTTCTTCTTGGCGGCGGCGTCAGTAGTGGGGTCGATGCAGGGGAAGTAGTGGAAGCAGAGGTGGACGAAGACGGGGACGGATCGGGAGCAGTCGCGTCGAGACGCTCCCCAAAAACCTTATTGCCGTTCTCCCGGGCGGGATCTCGATCGACGGGGTTCCGGAGGCACCTACTCTCCCGACCAATAGTGCACACGGTCGTTGGGATGGGATCGCCGGAAGCATCACACAGAGAAGAACAGTACATGACGGCTAGGGTTGTGCGAGAGGGAGTGAGTGAACTGGGTTAGGGTTCACTCCACTGGCCAGCGCCTTCTTATATAGGCCGTCGGGTAGATGGGCCTGGGCTCAGGCCCACGACCGAGTCCGGGAATAGCCCATGGTCCAACATCTCGGACAGGGGCACTTTCGTAAACGACTCATTAATTAATACGAGATTAATTAACCATTCTTGACCGGCTCATTCCCGCAAACCGTGGAGCATGCGCGTCTTGATGAGGCGTGGCGAGGCGGGCGGCGGAGGAGGAGGTGGTTGCTTAATCTTGATCACTTGTATCTGCATATTTGCTTTAGTCGTGCATGTAGCATAGATTAGGGAGTTCTTCTCCGGAGAGCCTCGGCTGAGCGGGCAAAGAAGACGAGATACTAGCTGCCGTGTGATACGGCGAGCATGACGAGATGCCGATGGCAGTGTGAAACTGCAGTGCTGCGTGAGGCGGCAAGGTCGTGTGATACAACAAGCACGTGTATGAATGGAGCAAGACCAGACGTGCTGGCCTGATTAGTTGGAGGAGCCAAGAGATCTGGTGAGTTAGTTGTATGCAAGTCGTAGTTAGCTGCATAGCCGGGTCTTGTGACCGTTGAGAGATTGGCACAAGTGATGAGTATAGACGTGCATGTAATTAGTGGTTAGGTAGTGCCGTAGTGCATGGAGTTAGTTGAGCTAGTGGCCGGATGGTGCGTTAGTGCATGGGTTAGTGGCTGGTTATGGTGACTGGTAGCGCGTGTGTGAGGCCAAGGCCTGCTGTATAAACATGTGTTGCATACTGAGTAATCAAGAGAGGCCGAGAGGGCTGGGAAAAACACAATGTAGTCTCTTGTTCCACCAAGGAGAAGGGCTTCTCGTGCAAAGTAACAGCCGGGCTTCTTCTTGGTTGTGTGCGTGTGTGTTGAGTTCCCCACCATGTGTGTGTGTGTATGTATGTTCTTGAGAGGAAGTACAAGAGAGATGATACAGATTGAGGGAAGAGAAAGCTGTGCGAGGCAGCCGAGAGGAAGAAGAGGTGGGCGATGGAGAGGCGGCGCCAACAGGAGGAGCGCGCGTGTACAGCTCCTATTCCCAAGCTCCCAATAGCAAGCGATGGAGCATCCCTTATAAAGAGGCCTCACTCTTCTTACTGTAGCAGTATGGTACTAAACTGCCGACACTTCCCACCACTTACCATACACATGCATGGGCCTTAGAGATTAACTAGGGATTATTGTCTTATATGGGCCTAACCCCATCCATAATCCATCACGTAAATCGGAGGGTTAAGGTAGATCAATTACATAGATCGAATGATAAAGGATGGTTAAGATATTTTGAAGAACGTGGATTAACGTGGAGCTCCGAGGGTAGAGTTGTTCAACCCAGCTCCAGGCCTTAGAGTTGGAGGAATCCAGAGCTGGAGTGCTACCAAACATTCCCTTAGCACTGCTCCTCTAGAGGCCCTGCTCCTTTTCAGCCATTCTTAGCTGCATGCATCGATATATATGTGGGGCAAATTTTAACACGGTTCCTCTTAACTACTTTTTTTACTTGAGAGGTAAGAGTACATACAAAATTTAAGCTGTTAATTTGAGCTCGCCCTTGTAGCAATGTGGTTTATTTGGTGGCAAAGAAGAATCCATACAAAAGGTGAGATAGTTCAGATGCCTCCACAAGCAGCTATGACGATCCGGGTGCTAGCAACAATTTTTTTACGAGCAAACACTCCAAATCAGCCTACTCGCAAGCGGGACAATGTATGGAAGAAGTCTGTGGTGGGAGCTATTCAAATAAATGTCGATGCTTCTTTTCATGTGGATAGGTTCACGGGATCTTGTGTTGTCATTGCTTGTGACGACCACGGTAAGTTCCTAGGTGCAGCGACTCATCTATTACCGCATGTGGCGAGTATAGAAGTAGCAGAACTAATCGCTTTTCGATGTGGGTTAAATCTTGGAGCAAATCTGGGGTGCACGAATTTGGTAGTTGAGTCTGATTGTCTCAATGCACTTGAGGCCAGCTCTGATCCAAACACATATATGGGAACTGGCGTACCAATCGTAGCCGAGTGCTCCCTCCTGGCACTGGAGTTTGCTAGTATCACTTTTGATCACTGTAGTAGAGATGCCAATTCGGTCACGGACGATTTAGCAAAACATTGTATTAGTTCTGGCAAGTCTGACTTTATTCTTCACCATTATGTAAAAGATCTAGCTATCATATGATGAATAAAGTTTGTGATGCTAAAAAAAAGAACTAGTTGGTCTGAGTAACTTTTATCTTCTTATCTTCCATGTGAAAAGAGGAGATAAGAGTGACCAACATGTGGATGCTGCCAGCTGGGCACGTAAAGTTACTCGTGGCCATTCATGCAGCGTCAGAAATTTCGAAATTTGTGGTTTTTGGTAAACAAACAAGTACGACCATGCAAGCAAAAGTTAACAAACACATCCGAGATTCAATCAAAAATACAAAAAGCTCACATTAGCTAGGAGTAATTCAGAGACAACATACACAGGCACATGCGCGTGCGCTTATTTGCAGAACAGGCTTGCTAGCTTGACCGGGGAAAGTAAGTAGTACGTAAATAATGTATCATGCATGCCTAGAGGTCGACGACCTTGAAGTGGTGTCTGTTCTTGACGAAGATGTCGTACATGTGGGTGGAGCGGAACCGCGCAAAGTCGCGCGGGAGGGCGATGAGGTCGACCCCGCCGTCGCGACGGTGGAGCTGCACGATGTCTCGGTTTTCGTAGTAGCGCTCCCAACCCAGCGAACCCAGCCGCCGCTCCAGCACCTCCAGCGACCGCATCGGCTCCTTCGCCGGCAGGTACACCAGCGCCTTATTGCGGCCGCCCACGCTCGGGTCCGTAGACGACCCTCCGGCTGCGCTCTGCAGCTCCATCACCCCGTCCTTCCGGAACACCCAAACACCCCCCGCCGCCATTGATGAAGTGTATATCGGTCTTTCTTTGCCCTGCGAGGCTAGAGAGAGTGGTACTCCTCTATGGGTATATGTATATGTGCTTCGTGCGGGCTAAAATAGTCGGTGATCCTTTTTGTCGCCCCACTCAACAGTCGGTGCCAATAATATGCATAGGAGGACACTGGGCCTTCACGTGGAGGGAGGGGCAGCAGCAGCCGGCTGGTTATCTCTGTCCAGCAGCTGCCAGATTTTGGGTGCAATAATAAGGCAAGTCGGCGATCAATAATAGTGTTTCGTGTGCCGACGGATGTACAGGGTCGCGGTTGAGGACGACACCTCAATTGGTCGCTCCCGGGAACGGCATGATTTCCAATTGGAGCTCGCAGCACGTGGGGTTATGCGGGATGCCAGATCAAGATTGCTGTACGCCAAATCTGTGCCTGCGCGACGTGACTGCCAGCGTGTGGCTGCCACATGTGGCTGCCAGATATATCCAACGTCTATGCTGGTTCGTTTGGATCTGCAAGGCGGACGAAAATGTCCGGAGCTGTCCGGCTTGCCGTAGATGCAGCCAACAAATTTGAAACTTAAAAAAGCTTGACGCAAATAAAACATTTAAAAATATAAGGTTAATAGATAAAACACACCGCCCAAATTTCACTTACATTAAAACTTAATTAAAACAGTAGATAAAACTTAGAGAAATACCGCAACCTGCAGCCGTGGGCATCGCCGTCCTCGGCCAGGTCGACAGATGCCGGCGCCTCCGCCTGGGGGAACGACTGCTGGTACGTCGCCAGCAATGCCGCTTGCTACGCTGCATTCGAGGTCGCGCTCACCTGCATGGCGCGCTCTGTGGCCTCCTGCTTGCCCACCACCGCACAACCCTCCCACTCGTAGAGCTGATGCTTCTCCACCTCCATCGCGCCCAGCCAAACGGGCAGGCACGACAGGTAGGTTGGCAGCAAGCCGCCCACTTGTAGGTCTCAGGCAAGAGCGCGGGCGCAGGTGTGTGCAGTGGCGGTGCGTATGCCTGCATGCTGATGAGTGGATTTTATGCATACTTTTTAGAGTACATTTTAGTTCCAAAATCCTTCATATGATATCCATCTAGCACTTATACACATCCCCAATGCATAGTTTTCGGTATTTACTTTTTTTTACCAAGTGCGTCACATAATTTTTATTTTTATTTAGTTTTTGTTAGCTTACCTTTGTTTTTTGGTCTTTGTAGGTCCGTTGACACGTTCATGCACTTGGGACATCAAAATAACTAAGTTGGAGGGCACACCGGAGAAGTTCCAAGCACCCGATTTAGTCCCTATGGAGTATTTGATATTTTGACATTTATTGAAGTGTCAAAATTTAGGATCCATGGCCACTGACGCATCGGGTTTTTGCTAGCAATCCAACGAGCCAAAGAATATAAAAATCTGAGTTTGTATAAAGAATTGGCGACCAAAACACTAAACCACCCGAAACTTCCAGAGCGCAAGGCGGCATCTAAGCG
Source organism: Triticum monococcum (assembly GCA_034509565.1). Classification (NCBI taxonomy): domain Eukaryota; kingdom Viridiplantae; phylum Streptophyta; class Magnoliopsida; order Poales; family Poaceae; genus Triticum; species Triticum monococcum. The sequence continues at coordinate 20,661,622 of CM067842.1, read as the reverse complement.
CTCGTACGAGACCGTGACAGCTTCTTAAATTGGCCATACCTACTCCGATTTCACTTCCATTTCATCACCATCTTTTCCTATGGGATTCTTGACAACCAAGGCTTCTATTTTGTGTAGATTTGGCTTCACTAGAGCCTTTGAATGAAGGGGAGGAAGCCCATCAAGCAAAATTGAAGAGGTGGATTGAATTGGTAAAAAAAATACTCATCCCTTATATTTTATTCATATCCAGCATCATGCATAGACCGTGGATCCAAAGAGCACCTATGATATCAATATTGATCCCGTAGTAGGAAAATATAATATTCTTAATAAACTCAATACAAGTATGGAGGTCCTACAATTTGTACTTCTTGTGGGTGTCGATGAGGTTCTACATTACATAATGGGAATGAAGATTAGAGATGCTATCCTTGATACAATTTACATTGAGTTGCAACCTATCCATACTTTTTTCCTAGATAATTTATGTGATAATGTGTTAGTTGTCAATGAACAAGAACCCGTTTCATCCGTCTTGCGAGCAGAAAAATTCTTGCAGAGCTCACAGGAAGATAAAGGAAAGGATGCAAACGATGAAGAGCAAACATCCCCCTATGATGAATGGCTGCAAGAATTAGTAAGAGATCTTGAATTAAATATCTATGAAATTAACTTGCAGTAAAATAATGGGGATCACAAAGAACAACAAAACTTCGATGAGCAAGTGTGCTTAGAAGAAAAGAAAAGCATTGAGGAAGAAGAAGAGGAGGAAATTCACCCATGCCCACCTCCCACTTCTAGGTTATTTGTTGTTTCTTTGGTTGTCGGATGGGCTAGGATGTGGAGCCATTAACCTGTACTCTAAAACTCTTCTCCTTTATTAATGAATGAGGGAGGGAGGTCCGATGACCACGGCGCGTCTTTATCTTGCTTTAGTGATTGTAGTCGTCGCTAAGTGGTCTATGATTTAGATGTAATTTTTATTATTTCTGTTTTTCGTTGTACTGACACAATTGAAGATGCATAGATCGGTAGTATTTTTTTTAAAAAAGTAGGTGTGCGCGTTAAAATAGTCGGTGCTTGTTGTCGTCGCTGCACGGAACAGTAAGGGAAATAATGCGAGGACACGTATCTGAGCCTTCACGTGGACGCAGGGGCTGCAGGCTGGTTTGCCTCTACTGCTGCTGCCAGATTTTGGCACCAATAATAAGGCAAGGCGATGATCAATAATAGTGTTCCGTGTACCGACGAATGTACAGGGTCGCGGTCCAGGGCGCTGTAGGCACGTGAAGGCAATTTGGCTACTCCGGGCAAGGGCATTATTTCCAATTGAAGCATGCACCACGTGGGGATATGGGCATGCCAAATCGGGATTGCTGTATACCAAATTTGTCCCTGCGCGACGTGACACAGCGACGCGAGATATATCGAGCGAGTGGCTGCCAGCGTGTATGCCCAGTGCACGCATTGGCTGGTCAGCAATGCACATCATACATCAATATTAATATTATGCATATGTTTTTTCCGCAAAAATCATGCATATACAGTACTGATGTACTCCCTCCGTAAACTAATATAAAAATGTTTAGATCATTAAAGTAGTGATCTAAACGCTCTTATATTAGTTTGCAGAGGGAGTATGATTCTACGTTCCTAATGCATAATATTATATGTTGGTTTGTTAGATTACCTTATTTGTTATTTTTATATGACTCATAGTAGCATCTCATTTGTTAAGATATGTACAATATCATGACATGATACCCATGATACGAAACTAGTATCATCTAGCTTGAATATATCTGGGCCACTTGTCTATGAATCTAAATTACCCAAAAAATTCGCCCCCGTGAGTACCCAGAATTTCGCCTCCTCCTTAATCGACGCAACCATATGGGTGGCCAGGGAGGCTTTGTTAAGAAACACTCTCGCATTCCTCTCGTTTTATATTGCCCAACATATATACTAGCATCTTCAAAGAATTGAATGCCTTCTAGTTGGCTCCAACCAGCCCAGCACCGCCTTTCCACCACATAGCCACCGAAGGAAAAGCAACCCAGTCGCTAGACTAAGATTGCATCCCAATCCAGTCGATGATCGCGTTCCAAATTCTGATAGAGTAGTGGCATTTGAAGATATAGAAGATGTGCCGCCGTTTCCGGTGCTCTCTTACATAACTGGCAAAGACAACAATTTGGCCACCTCCTCGGCGTTAATTTCTCGGCCATCCACACTCTATCATGCAGGATGAGCCATGACAAGATGGTTTTTTATTTATGCTTATTTGCAACACGTTATCGGAATCGGCAACTTCAGCAAGTCGGCGAGCACTTGGCAATGACCGCAACCAACTCGCTGAAGTGTTTGCCAAGTTCATTTTATCAGGACACTCTGCAAGCGGGGATTTTGGCACGCAGGTGTGGGGACACGCGGATTCTGGGCCACCGATCTGCGCCAAGATTTGCACATCTGTCTAGGTATTTCTTATGTTCCGCTTCGTATAGCAGTTCATATAAATATGTATTAACATGGTAAAGATAAATTAGTATACTTATTTTTGTGGGACCGTTATAGGAGGTATAGATATTTCGGTGAACAGTTCCTATTAAAAGTCTCTACTAAAAGGTTATACCCGTCACAGATGCGTTCAGTGTCCGCTTCTCTTAGCCTTTGTGTTTTTCAAGCACCCCTCTGCTTCTCTTATTAGAAATCTTGTGTTCTATCAGCACTGCTGTAGACAAAAACCAAGCCATAAGTTTATCCGGCAGAGGTTAGTCGATGTTGTATCTTGGATCTTCTTTGAATGTTTTTTCTTAGGAAAAATTGTGTGTATGGTTGCTGCCTAATCGATATTTATTCTTTATTGATTCTACTAGTTTGTTGTGTTTCAAGAATTCAGATATTCTTCTTATCCTATCTTGTTTGTAAGGAAAATATTCGAGCTCGACCTCACAAAAGCACACATAATCACAATCGTCTGTCATTGACGAATACATGACACTATTGTAAATAGTCGATAATAAAATTTAGAAACTTGGCAATTATGTTAGTTATGGACAGTGGAACTTAAGCGATTATCTTAATTAAGGAAACTAGAACTTACAACACATAGCACATGTATTGTTGTATACACTTAGAATAATTCGGATCACATAGTTACTAAATACTTGTATGATGAAGTCTCAAATATGGGTTATTATATCAAAAATAAAGATACATGTACTTAGATATGTATGTAAAAGGTTTTTTTAAGTTCCATTAGCTATAGAAAATAGCGTTTGTTATGTATAATGCAACCACGGTATGTAGCATGTTTTTCAAATACTTGTTCGCATTAAATGTTGTTTTAACTAATCAAGAATCTGTATTTTACGTCACTTTGTAGATTGAAAGACCTGAACTTTGTATGTTATATGAAGAGCATCATGGAGAACAAGCCAACCATCTTTTTTATTAAAAAAAGTCCGAAAGGCAGTAATTCCAGAGAAATCACACTCAGTTTGATATGTTGGTCATATTTCATCTAAAGAATCACTGAAGAACAATGTGGATATCAAAATACCTGAAGCTGCTCGAAAGAACGTGCAATTTTGCTTACCCTCATCAAATGCTAAACATATATCTGATGGAAAGTAAAATGAACATGTTAGAGATACTTATCCACAAATCATAAATTTCCATATATATAGTTTAGGAATGTTGAATGTTGTTAATTTTTTTTGCACTGATTTATATTATATTTGAAGGTGTGACATTATGTAACTCAACAATTTAAACTGAGGCATGCTAAAAGAATTCATGAATGGAGTATCGAAATAGGATAGGATGATGTTGGCAATTCTGATACATCAAGTGTGTCAACTATGGACCAAAATGTTTACCGTTTTGGTTTAGACTTTGTACAAGAAATTTAACAAGCATTACAAAGAAATTGAAATCACTCGAGCACATCATGTTGATTTTGGTGATTCGTCTGACTGTGAGATTATGCAGAGAAAATTTAATTCTCTTCAACTCAAATGTAATATAATATTTGATATTATGAGGTCAAACCTGCCAACTAAATTACAACGAGAATCTCTTGAGGAACCAATTGTTGCAACAGAGAAACATTAATTTTATAGGAAAGTTAATATATATTTTTATTATATCATACTTTATATATTAAAGCTAATGTTATATACCGTTGTTCTTATAGTTGATGGATAAAACATTATGAACCAAGGTATCTGGAACTTTATGGAACTGATATAGAATGCCAACTAGTTTTCCCAAACACAATGAATCATGAGGTATACACTTCATATATTCGAAGGACATCTCAAATGGATTGCAAACATTATACATGAACAGATCTGGATCGCACAAGGATCTTCATTGAACCAGAATTTGCTGCAAGTATTCTTGTTACAATGTATCAGTATTTATCAAAAATATTTATTATCAAACTTATATTTAAAAGAATGGGTAGACTTTGGCTTTTGCTAAGATTGATATAACGAAGGTGAAGTCAATAGAAAATGTGTTTATTGGGAAGAATGTGGACTATGATATTACATCTGCAAAAATGGTATTTCCTTTATTATGTTCCATTCAGATGAAATGTTGGTTTATCATATTAAACTATAATGAATATTTCTCTTTTTGAAAAATTATTTCAGTTCATAAATGGTGTGTTGATGCACCAGGTTAGGTCAACTTATGTGTAGGATATGAAGGAGAAACGGATTGACATTTTATATCCACAATGTCTAAATGGTACTGCATCATACATGAAAGAAAAGAATGAAACATGTCCTAATACAATACATGGCGCATTGTTTGACTGTATTGAGAAGTTCTCTTTAGTACTTGGAGTTGTTTTCGTCATCTTGGATGCTCAAAGAAGTTTCATCAGCCAAACTCATGTACCCTTGCAGAGGTACATTCTGCTATTTATGTTTATCTGTGTGAAAGTGATCTATTGCTTCTAAATTGAGTTCTAATAATGACAAATATAGGGAAGATTTAGGAATTGCATCTCTAATGATAGCAATGTAATTTTATGGTGTTGAAGTAAAATACAAACTAAACAAGGGTAGTTACCATATTAATCTATCTTTTGGGTTTGTTTATCATCTCTATTGCTACATACAAAATTGCAATTTTTTTCCTGCAGTACACAATTCCTATTTAACGAGCACTAATGTTATAGCATTTGATGAAACTGAACCGCAATAAAGGAAAGTTTCCATTACATCTTCAACTAATAATGATAGAGAAATTGCAGATCAATGGGTTATATATGAGCATACATTAACTCTCCGTGTTATACACTATAGACTTGTGACGATGACATCTCTTAGCGTAACAAACAAGTTGGTTCAATTCAATACGATTGTTCTTCTAACATCATATTCTCAAAGTTGTCAGCATCCTTGTTACACTTAACTTATGTCTATGATCAGGAAAACATAACCATCATGCAACACTAGAGCTAGTCCTAGAGGCAAGACTAGGAATCAAGTTTTACCCTTTATAACTCTACACGTGCTTATGAGTTCTCCTCTAAATCACATATTCAACAACACTAGCAGGTACAGAGTATAAATATTTAATTATAAACTTGAAAATAAATATTTTACATCCTAGAAATATTTTAATGTCACATGCATCAAATGTGTGACATTTGTTAATTGCCACAAATATTTTTCATACACATGATTAATATTTTCTACTTACACATTATAAATTTTTCATATACATCAGACACATTTTTCTGTACATGTTTAGCATTTATCAAATGCAGGATTAACATTTTCAAAATTTATGTAATTTTTTCTTGTAATATATATATTTAGAATATTTCAAAATCTAAAAAAGTTAAATGAAAATGGGAAGAAAAAACATGCATGACTCCAGCATGACGACGCGTGGTTACTAGGACGGCCTAGTTCCGGCTCCCTGGAGGCGTGGCGTGTGTAGGCGTCGATGCGGGCGGCACATAGCTACACCCCCAACGAAGCAGTTGTGGGTGACGACGTCGAAAATGTCAGCCCAACGAAGCAGCATTCAGCACCTGCCAATTTTATCTTGGAATGTAGTCCCACCAGACACCAAGCATTGTACTCAATGATCCTCAAAGATTTTACTAATGAGTACCAAGTTTTTATCTTGATGAGTAGTACCACTACACATCAAGCTTGATACTCAATAAATGGTCAAACCCTTGTTTGTTAAACCTGTGTGATTTGTTTGCATAACGGTATATCTAACCACTAATCTACGGCTTGTATGTATGCACAACCTAAGCGGGCACGGAAGTTTTGTTCCTGGGTGATGGAAATTTTTTAATAATTACACAAAAAATAAAAAAATTGAAGTTCTTTCTGGAATAAAATTGACTTTCTTCTGCACTAGTATGTAACTTTCCGCCAATAGAAACCCAGCGTCGAATTCAGAGCAAAAAAAAAATTATTGCTATATACATACACTATTCACACAATTTTGACCAAAATTTCTGTTTTTTCGCCCTGAAGTCGACACTAGTTTTTTGGTGGCGGAAAATTATATATTAGGGCAAAAGAGAGTCAAGTTTATTTAAAAATAGACTTTTCAGAAATCATGAACCTTTCGAAATCCATGAGTATATTAACATTTTTTTCAAATTAATGAACATTTTTGAAATCCTGATTTGTTTTCAAATCTGCAACCTTTTTCAAATACATGAACTTTTTCAAATCTGTGAACATTTTTCAAATCCACGCACTTTTCCCATATTCGTGAATAGATTTTCAAATGCGTGAAATCTTTTTTCATATTCATGATGTTTTTCAAAAAGCTGCAAACTTTTTAAACTTGCAAACACTTTTCAAATCCATGTATATTATGAAGTTCATGAAAAAAAATTAAAACTTGATTTCTTTTCAAACTCATAAAATGTTTTCCTATTCATGTCTTTTAAAAATTCGTGATCATTTTTTAAAAATTAAGAATTTAAAGTATTGAACAATTTTACAATTCAAAGTTTTATTACTTAATTAAATTTCATAAAATATAAAAAATCAGTTTGTTGTTATTTTTCTAAAATAGCAGCACAACATAGCAGAAAAATGCAAAGAGTGACCGGGTCATGCTGAGGGAGCAAAGGAGAGAGAGAGAGAGAGAGAGAGAGAGAGAGAGAGAGAGAGAGAGAGAGAGAGAGAGAGAGAGAGAGAGAGAGAGAGAGCTAAGCCATCTACGAAGGAGTTATAGGAACGTTAGATGTTCAGTAGCTCTCTACGAAGGAGTGATAGGAACGTTAGATGTTCAGCCCATACAAGCCTCCTCACTCGCCATAGCAGAAAACTGGCCCTTAAAATTCAAGGGCCAGTTTAATAGCCACTTTTCTGCTATAGGGGGGAGCCTCAGCCGCCCCCCTAAATGGATCGTCCCAGTGCAGAAGTAGCTCTGGCTCTCCAATGTTTTTTCTTTCATTTTTGTTTTATTAAATTTAGTTATATTTCTAGAGTACCCTGCAAAAACAAAGTTATATTTCTAGAGTGCAAAACATATTTTCTATAAATTTATAAAAATGTCCATCCCAGGTTCAAATATTTTTAATATGTAAAAAAATCATGTAATTTAAAAATGTACACGTGTCTCAAAAAATAAGTGCAACTTTTAAGAAAAAATGTTTTGTGCCATTCAAAAAATGAGTATATTATTATTTTTAAATGTTCGCATAATTCAAGAATTTTTTTCCCTATTATTAAAATTGTTTCCCTAAATTTATAAAAAATTATCGTAGGATCCAATGTTTATACAATGTAAAAAAATCACGTATTTCAGAAATATGTATATCAGTTTAACACTAATGGCAATATCATATGGGCTATATGTAGTATCATATAGCACAATTTAAGAACACACTTAGGTTTGACAACACTCTTATGTTTAACACTTAAACATAATTGTAATAAAATCATACAACATGTTCAATGAAGTGCTAATACTATAAGAGCAGCATGCATGCCTACGAACTCAAGACCAATGGTGGGAGCTATTGTGATGGGGGGAGTCAAACCACACATAGATGCCGCCGTCATCATGTTTGCCAAGAAACATCAAGAGCGTCTCCCCAGCTTGCAACATTTATTTTGTTGCAAGCTCTCTACAACAAGGACAACCAAAATAGGTTTGGTGTGCCTTGTTGCTGACCACAATGTGTGCTCATCCATGCCATGTTCTCCTTCTGCGGGAAGTGAGCCCTTGCCCAACAAGGGATGTACTAAGCAAAATTAAAATAAACAACAGTTACACATTGTTTGGTATATATGTTTGCTACAAGCAGTGGTAATTACCACCACTTGCGTTTTGTGTGTTGTATGTAGTATCTGTCGAAGCTGAGAGTATGTACGTGTAGTATGTAGTATATAATAATGATTAGGTAGTATATATACTAATTCTTAGGATGTATATATCATGTTTTGAGTATGCTCTTTTTTACGTACAAATATAACAAAAACCATGGACTCATATGCAATTTTTTATGTAATTTGCTTTGAAATATCTTACATATAGTATACGAATATATTTAAAATGATAAAGTAGTATATATAGTATCACATTGTAGTATATGAGAGATATGAGGCAACTACCACCGGATGGTAGGATGAATTTTCCCTATATAGTGTTACTATTCATCACCCAGGATGCAGAATAAGTTGTTTTTCACCAAGATAATCTTGCGATCATTTCATAATTAAATTACGTTTGGAATTCAAATAGTTACATTCTTATTGATTCACTACGTAAAATTTGGCATAAAAACTAAAAATATAGGTTATAAGAAAAGAAAATTTGTAGTTTATGTGTATTTTACACTATGTTTTTACGTTTGTAATTTTACATAACATGGAATATTTTTTACGATGATTATATATTTTCTTACGGTCTCTTTTCAAAAATAAGACAAAACTTACGGACCGTAAAATTACGGTGTATTGATGGTAAAATAGGTGGGGGTGAAGAATATATATATATAATATATATATATATATATATATATATATATATATATATATATATATATATATATATATATATATAGGGTCGCGCTATTCGTCACTCTGGGTGAGGAATAGTTATTCTTCACCCCCTCTCTATTTTGACATCAATGCACCATATTTTTACGTTTCGCAAATTTTATCTTATTTCATACATAAAAAGAGAATGTAAGAAAATATGTACTCACTGTAAAAAATATTTTATATTACGTAAAATTACGAATATAAAGACATAGTGTAAAATATACATAAAATGTGATTTTCTGGTCTTATAGCCTATTTTTTTTACCAAATTTTACATATTGAATCAATATGCACGTAACTATTTATATTCTAAACATAATTTATTTAGGAAGCGATCGTAAGATTATCTCGTGTGAGGAATAACTTATTCTACACCATGGGTGATGGATAGTAACACTATATAAGTTCAGTATATATTTATGTCGCAGTGAGCTGAGATGCTTGTTAATTTTGCCGTGGACACATAAATGCCTATTTTCACAATTACTCTATTGGATCATCTTATTACATTAGATAGATGCTCCACTATTTATTTTATATTTTTAATAACTTTTAAACCGTTAAAAGCTTAGCGAGCCTAAACAAGTTCTGTGGCCAGCGATGTATATGTATATATATATGAGATATTGTGTTTCTCTCTAGCGGTAGAGGTGGCAAACAGGGCCACACGTTCTAGTCGTTCCATTTATTTCATTTCATGTGATTGATAGGTATTTCTTCTTATAGATGAATTAGGACCACGGTCCCCTCCTTATAGCCCAATAGGCTCAGTGGTAGGTTGCCAAAGCTGCAGCGGTGCAGCCCTCGGCCCGCGCACAACGCTTCTTAGCCCATGAACAGTTCCAACTCACTGACGGTGCCTAGCCTAAAAAAGGTTCAAATCTTTTCTTAGAGTAAAATGCATTGGTAGTCATTGAACTTGTGTTGATAGCTCATTTTGGTCACCGTACTCAAGAATATGATCAATAAAGTCACTAAATATGACTCATTGGTCCACCGTATTGCATTGTATTTTTCCTAGTTAACCGGTCAAATGTCCATGTGGCGCCTTCAGTTCATGTTCTCTCTCTGGCTATGCGGGTCCATGTCTGATCCGTGTCTGAAACAAAAAAAAATTAGAGGAAACAAAATTGCACACAAGCAGGAATTGAACAAAGAACCTCGCTTCAGCTGCCGCCGTAGTTGGGCACACACTTTGTTGTGTCCAGGGACTTGCACCGTATTAGACTGCTCACAGTGGGGAGTAACATAGAATAGTAACTTGCCGATGTTACTAGTCTATGTTACTATCTCCATAGTGGGTAGCAACATATGAGTGGTATCATGCAAGAGTTCATTTATTAGGCTATAGACTCATTATGTCTTAAAATGTGTGATGTTATAGTAACTAGCTAAGTTACCACAAACCCCTCTCTCCTCATTAATTAGCCGCCACATAAGCAATTTTGTATTGAAATGTGTAATGTTACTAGTCAAGTTACTCCCATTGTGACTAGTCTTATATACTTCCTTAATATCAAAATAAGTGTCTTGACCTTAATACAATTTTATATTTCATTAAAGTTAATATAAAGTTGAAACACTTATTTTGGGACGAAGGGAGTACATCACACTATAGCCCCGTAGCAATCTTGACGGACGTCTACGTCTACGTCCGCATGTCCGGACGGACCGGCCTCTCGGCAGCGACGCGGCCATACGCCACACTCGTCGCCAGTTGAACATACCTACGGACAATGGTATGCAGTGGACACAAATGATCGATCTCTCAATCTCATGTCACATAGCGGAAACTTTTGGCTAGGTTTTTCTATTCTTGGTTTATTTTTCTGATTGGTTTCTGCTCAAACTTCTTTCGTTTTTTATAGGTTTCTTATCAAACTTTTCGTCTAGTATTTGCTTTCTCTTTTCCTTTTTGCTTTTTCACTTTAAATTCGTCAACATATTTATAAATTCAAGAATTTTCAGAAATCATGAACCTTTTGAAATCCTTGAACATATTAACATTTTTTCAAATTAATGGACATTTTTGAAATCATGATTTATTTTCAAATCTGATTTTTTTTCAAATTTGCGAACTCTTTCAAATCCATGAATATTTTACGAATCAACATACTTTTTCCATATTCATGAATGGTTTTTCAAATGTGTGAACTCTTTTGTCATATTCATGATATTTTGAAAAAATCCACAAACTTTTTAATTCTGCAAACAATTTCAAATCCATGTATATTAAGAAGTTCATGATTTTTTTTTAAACTTGATTTATTTTCCAATTCATGAACTGTTTAAAATTCACAAAGTGTTTTCATATTCATGTGTTTTTAAATTTGTGATCATTTTTAAAATTTTGTATGTTTTTGAAGCAATTGAACATTTTTACAATTCATGATTTTCTTATCTAATGAAATTTCTCAAAATACAAAAAATCGGTGGGTTGTATTTTGCTAAACTAGCAGCACGACACAGCTGAAAAATCCAGGGAGCGACAGTTGTGTCGCATGCCACCATCAGATGCCATCACAGCGCCATGAGATCTCTCACCTAAGCTGCATGTCGGTCCCGCCCTGATTTTGCTCGCTAGAACCTCGCAGGAGCCCCTCCACATCATCTTCAGGCATCCTCTATGTTGTATTTGTCAACCAAGACGGTCTCCCAACACAACGCAATTGTAATTCGGATATGAAGCATGGGAAATTACAAGGAAAATAGAAGACACTCTGTTGTAGATTGTGCCTTACTCTATTGAGGAAAAAAGGTTACGAGCGGCAGAGCAGGCACAAGTCTATCAACGTCAACTCGGCCGCGCTTTAGACCGATCTACGAATAAGAGCCCAACTACTGTTGCGACCACCAGGCTTCGATCAGCGGCTTGCACCGACAGTGGCAGTGGGAGAGGGACCATGTTTCTGTGCCTTAAGGCACCTACCTTTGTGTCTATGACATGTGGGCCCAACAGGTGGCTGGCCCACGTGTTAGTGACCCAAAGGCATGTGCCTTTAAGGCACCGAAGCTGCGTCCGTGGGAGAGTGAGGGATAGGGGACGTGGTGGCTGCCGGCCTGGGGAGTCCCCTGTGTTTTCCAGGGTTGGCAACGTGGGGGCTTTACGAATCACCCAAAGTCCGAGACCCAGATGGGGGATTATTTGTGTTTGTATTGATAGAGGATGCTTTTTATTTATGCTTATTGGGATTTGGCCTATTGCTAAAAAAGACAAATATGCTTTTTATTTATGCTTATTAGGAAAAGGTTTAGATAGTCGTATCGTTCTATACTTGTGGTTTCTAGAATTCCAACAATCTCATTAACTATTACCTTCGTCACAAAAATCTTGTCTTAGATTTATCTAGATACAAATGTATCTAATACTAAAACATGTCTAGATATATTCGTGTCTAGACAAATATAGACAAGCTTTTTGCTGTGGAGGGAGTACTAATTAATGGACTTCTGCTATGAAGAACAAATAGCTACTTGCATGTTTTCGTTTTACATCAAAGGGCCACATGGTATATTCTTTGCCACTATATAGTAAATAGAGGTGTCCTCACAAGAGAAAAACCTCCCTGGTCCTCATCATTTCCTCTTTCACCAGTGACCTCTTCAAGGGACCTCTTTTTGGTTTCTGGTAAGATGAGCGTGAACACCAAACCAATTATGTTGCAACCAACTAGCACGAAGAGAATAATTGGGAGACCTTTATCGGCATATAGGAACCAAAGCACACCAGTGATAGCACCACCCTTCCCGCCAGCACTGGCTATGCCATGGCATGTTGACCGCATACGTGCTGGGAAGATCTCTGCTGGAAGGATGAAAGTGGTCGAGTTGGGGCCGAAGTCAGTGAAGAACATTATTGCCGAGTAAATGACAAAGAAGTAGATGTTCCCGAAGCGAGAACACCATATTGTTTTCGATAACACTTGTGGAATAGCAAGCCCGAGCATGAAGACACTCATCATAATGAATCCTACAATTTGCATCTTGATTCGACCAATTCTGTCCATGAACTTGATTGCAAAGAAGAAGCCCGGCAACGTGCCAATGACGGTAATGAGAGCTTGGGTTCTTGCTATCTGGTATGTTTGCTCAAGCGGGCTCATTGTGCTTGCGTCTTTGATGTATTGAACTTCGGTAAAGATGTTCTTCATGAATAGGTTGAGCAGGTAAAATGACATGTCAAGCATAAACCAACAGATCATGGTGCTAAGGAGGTGGAGGCCGTGTCGATGGAGGAACTCCATGGTGAAGAAACCAAACTCATGCTCTCTGTTGAACACATCAGCCTCTTCGTTTTCAGCCACGATGTCGATGTTAAGGACCAAGGCCATGTCTGAAGAAGCTTTCTTGATGTCCTTAGCTATGAGCGCTGTAAAGCGTGCCGTCTCGGGCATCCTCATGCGCCAATAATAAGTCAGGATAGCAGGGATGGCGCCTACCATGAGAATGATACGCCACACATAGTCAGCGTGCCAGTGAGGGTCATGGTCATATCCTGGTACATGCCTGAATGACTGTGAGACGATTATGGCAACTATTCCAGCAGCAAGATTTCCTAGACCCTGCAATTACAAGACAACAGACAAATAAAAATATAATCAAGGGATCTTTTTTGCAAAATGGAGATTGATTGATTCACACAACCAAAAATTAAGACACAATCGTGTTGTATGGTTGCACCTGCATGGCAAATACAGCGGCAATGAAGGCGCCACGAGTCTTCTTATTTGCGTACTCCGCCATGATCGTAGCGGAGAGTGGATAGTCGCCACCGATACCAAAGCCAAGCCAAAAACGAAAAAAACAGAGCGTGGTAATGACGCTCTTGCGTGAATGGTGGAAGGAGAGGCCGGAGGCGATGGAGCAGATGACCATGAGCTTCAGGGTGACACCATAGATGTGCCTCCGGCCCACCTTGTCGCCGAGCCATCCGAAGAAGAGCTGCCCGACCACCGTGCCGCATAGTGCAACACCGTTGACAAGCGCCGAGACGCCGACAGGGAGGATGCCGTCCGCGTAGTAGATGTGGCCGAGGAGGTCGGTGACGAGGGAGATGGAGAAGAGGTCGTAGGCGTCAGTGAAGAAGCCCATGCCGGCGATAGCAATGGCGGTGAAGTGGTATACTTGCGTCGTGGCCATGTCGAGGGCATGGAGCACCTTGAGCTGCTTCCGTGCCATCAGTGCCTGTGTCGGCTGCCGCCATGGCATTTGCACTGCAGGAAGGAAATGGTGAAAAAGGTTGTAGGTGTTGGCGTGTTTGTTGATACTGAGACATTTTGATCCAAAGGTGTATATAAAAGCCACACTTTCTTAAAGCCTCTACGCCTAGTTACTCTATGCGCGAGCTTCTCAAGGAAACTTCAAGGAGCATATTGTTGTGTCGATCGCCATGTATAGGACAAATGACCGTGAAGTAAGCATGATCCAGTATCTTGGTATAGCCGTCCCCTGATGTGAGAAATGGTGAATTGGTTGTTACTACGTGTGATTTACATGAGGAATATACGGTCGAGCATGGATGATACAGAGAGGGAATTTGGAGGTAGCTTCGTGGAATCTAACAATTCCTCCGGATATGTTGTACATTCTCAAAGCTGAATTAATAAATGAACAAAAGATGAAAACAATATATATTAATTAAACACATGTGCTTCATGTTGGCATTGATGCGTTAGCCATCAGCCGACTGATTAGCTACGCACCGCTCCATGAAAAATGGAACTGCGGCAGGAACGCATTCCGTGCGATCAGAAGGAACTCGCGGCCTAGCGCTGTCGCCGGATCCCTCCTCCGCCGCCACCTCACCCCAACGCCCCTTCCTCTCCTTGCCGCCGCCTGAGACGCCCTCCGGCAAAATCAAGATGGCTCCAAAGAAGGCGACGGCAGCGGCCCTTCTCCGGTTGCTCGGCATTAGTACGGTGGCTGCGATCCATGGATCAGGGATGGTGCTCCCTTTGGTGAGGCTTCCCAGTCCGGCGGTGTGGTAGGGTTGGCGGGTTCAGGCCATGGCAATAATGCCCCGGCGGCTGACAGCGCCATTTTGTCCGCTGTCTACAATCCGGTCTAGGTGCGCTCCCACCTCACCGGAGTTGCAGTGCTGGCTAGCTAGCCGGTCATCTGTTTGTGGGTGGAGCGTGAGGTGCGGATCCAGATCGGGACGGGATAATTCCCTGGCCCATTCCAGCCGGCCACAACGACAACGCCCGCAGGTGCCGATATTCTTCTTGGAGATGTTGTTCGGGTCCGCCCTACCTCTTCAGACCTCACTACTTCTCGGGTGAAAACCGTAACTGCGATGATGGGTGGTGACGGCGCTAAAGGCATCGTATCTTTCTTGAAGGCGTCACCGGGAGAGCCTTGTGATGGTGGGCACCGTTTGGTTTTGTTGGCAGGTGCAAATAGCGTTCACCTCTTCCTCTAGGGGGCGTCTGTTCCGTGGGAAAACCTAGATCTGGATCTTTTGGATCGGCTGATGACAGAGACTATGATGTCGTTTTCCCTCCCGAGGACATTGTTTTGGAGCAGAGGTTCACTGGAGGGGGCAACAGGTGGAGCGGTGTTGCATCTACCACATTGAAGATGGTGGGTCTCGACGGCCTGGAGCAGTGGAGTCACGGAGTTGGACATGGTTTGATGGACGCATGCAAGGTGGTGGTGTTGTCTAGCATCATGGTGACGTCGACGGTAGATAGGTCTGGCAAGGTCTATGCAATGATTCCTCCTGAAGATGGATGACGAAAGATGGCGGTGGTGGATCCTAGAGTGTGTGCAAGCACTGCGTGTTATGAGACGCCTAGACTGGTTGGTGCTCTCAGTTTGCCAGCCGGACGGCTTCTTGAAGCCACTGGATTAGATAGTGTCCGTTGACGCAGTGAGAGCACATCTTTATACTTGTAGGTGTAATGACTTTATTCGCCTCGAAGATGGCTTTGGGTTGATCATTGTATTTATTTGATGAATAACTTAATAAAGATGAGTGCATGCATCATTTTGATGCAAAGAGTGGGGTAATACTTTTCTTAAACATGTGCTTCATGTACCATAAGTGAATACCAATTAACCGACCATTTATATCCAGACAATTTTATGATGAATTTTTAATTCATTTTTCTTTTTCGAGAATAAGAGAAGCTCCTGGCCTATCTGCATCGGTTTATATACATCGCAACCATTTTCTATCGCAACATATCAAGTATTAGAAATGTGGATATAAAATAAAAGGTTCATCAAATAAGGATGTGGCAACCGTAACTTGAATTGAATGCTACACTTATGCTGGTCAAATCTTATTGCCAAACAGCCAACCAAATCTATCACCTCTAATAGACTGCAACTTAGACCCGAAAGTCCTACACCTTCAGAAGCTAATATGAAGTGTTGACCGCGTATATTTCCAGAGTGTAGCCAAGAGGATAAGCCTGAGGGAAATAGGAAACTGTTTTGTTAAGTTGGATTGATTCTTAATTAGAGTTTATTTTCTCTATGTATACTTTCATATCAGTTACTTTTCTCTGTTAAGAGATCTATTTCTCTAATTTGCATTGCACCACTCTAAACACCCCCCCCCCCTCCCCCTTCCCCGGTGGCTAACAGCATCGACAACAAGGATTGGCTAATTTAGATCCTCAAATGTCCCCAGACGTGTGCGCGTCCGATTTGAGGATTCATGTGTGCATGTATGCAACCATGTCCACTACATCCTACTCAAATTGTCCAGCCATATTCATGTGATTGGTGGACATGCCCAGACATCCTCATATCTTCTTCATATTTGATGTGGATATCGAATTTGCAGACAACCTGAGAAACTCTAGCTGATCCCCTAAACGGCTATAGAGGAGTAAAATTTCGGCTTTACTTGTCTAACTCACACCTAGTCGATCCCCTAAACCAAATAGTGGAGTAAATTTTTTAGTCTGCCTCCTATCCGGTGTGTATATTTACTCGGCCACCCACCTCTAGAGCAAAACATTTGCTCCTCCTGCGGCCTCAGCCATCCCACTCACGCGCTGCATCTACGCTGGTGCCACCCTTCCCACCTCCGCCGGTCACCACCCGCCACCACGGACGCTCCGTAGGACTCGCCGTTGGTCCTCGCCCATCTAGATTTGAGCCTCTCTCGTTCTCGCCGGTGCAGAAATTGGCAAATCTATGTCTCTCGCTGCCACCGCCGGATTTGAAGCATTCGGTTGCCGACAATAGCACCTCTGTCATGGATTCGCTGGGTAAACCACATAGAACTCACAATGAATATGCACCGCATGCGGATCTCACTCATATGTGAACCTCCTCTAACCGCCGGTATCCCACCCGTTGGTGTACCGTCGGCAAAGACACGTCGGCCATCAGTCGGGCTCGGCAATAGCCCCGTAGCTCGTCGGCTCCTCATTGTTAGTCATAAAGTGCGACTATTGCCCATGGCAGGTGGCGCGCCGAGTTTTGTACATGCCGGAACATCCCGGATGGTTGTTCCTTAAGTGCAAAAAAGATGGGGTAAGTGATTGTTTTTGTCCGGTTGTTCATCGGTTCGGCGCAATTTGTAGCTCATTGTTTGCTCAAATTTGTGCGTAGGATGGACACAAATTTAGAGCATCTCCAGCCGCGTCCCCAACAGCCCCCCCAAGGCGATTTTTTAGCGCCGGCGCCTAAAAATCGGCCCAGTCGCGCCCCTAGGAGCCTGTTTTTCGCCGGTTTGGGCCGAAACTGGCGCCAGCGGACCCAGGCCGAACCCGGCGCACTGGGGCGCCGGGGCAAGAGATTTTGTCACGAATGAACTGCGGGCCCGCCGAGTCAGCGACCCCCCGCCCCGTCGTCCTCACAACGCCTCAGTTTCCCGCGGGGAATCAATGCCAAGGCTGCCGCCGGTCAGCCTTCCATTGATTTCTCACGGGCGGCGCGGCGACACCCCCCCCCCCTCCCGCCACGTGTACACAAGGCTCCCACCCCTCCCGCCACGGGTACACAAGGCGCCCACCCCCGGCTGCTATAAAGCAGCGCCTCCCCTCGTCTGTGGCCGCACCCCGCCCATAGCCGCCGAGCTCTTCCTCTCTCTCCCGTATACAGCCACCACCGATGTTCCTCCCCTCTCTCCCCGTGCCCAGCCGCGACGATGGGTGAGAGGTTCCCCGACGATGGGGCGGCGGCCAATGGCTTCGGCCGCCGCTCGTTTCACGAGTGGGAAGCCCACTTGATGTTCGAGGCCAACGTCATGACGCCTCCCGACATGCGTGCATCGCGCGCGGTGGAAGCTCAGTGCTGGTGTCGTCCCCATCCCCCCACTGTCCGACGTCACCGCGCGTGCCGACTACTTTGCCGACAAGGTCGACCTCGTGCGGGCGTCGCTGATAAAGCAGCAGCGGGCCCTCCCGCAGTACGCCGCCAGCAACCTCGAGGCGTGGGTGGCGTACTTCCAACGCCGATAGGCACAGCGGCTGGCCTCTACCAACAACGCGCTGGTGGTGCGGGGGATCGAGAACAGTGACGGCCGCTGCCTGTGGTGGGGCGCCCCCGCCCGCATGCTCCACGCCGTCCTCCAGCACCTCGAGGGCGACAACGAGCCGCCGTTGACGTACCCTGCTGCCCTGGTCCCCCGCCGGAGCGGCGGCCAATGGATGCCAAGGAGGGTCGGCTCCTCTTCTTCCTCCTCTGGCTCCTCCTCCCACTCCTCCGGGTCGCCGGCACTGTTCGGCATCAAGGCCGAGCCCAAGCCTGCGGCGACGCCGCTCAACCGGCACACCCGCAGCGCCAGCATCGTCATCAACGAGGGCGGGCGCGCCTCCTCCTCGGCTCCTCCCCGGGTCGTCAAGCCAAAGACGGAGCCGGGTCTCACCGCCATGAAGATGGAGCCAGGGCTCGCCGCCATGAAGACGGAGCTCGACGACGCGGCGGCCTTGAAGTGGGCGCGTGAAAACTGGGCGTGGACAAAGCTGGAGTGTCAACGACTTGCCCCAGAGCAGTTTGCCGCTCGGCGCCGTGGCCGCGACGAGGGAGGCGTCGTTGTCCTGGACGATGACAGCGACGACGACGCGCCGCCACCGGTCTGCCAGGGCGACCCCGGGCAGGGGTCCAGCAGGGGCGGCTGCGTGAAGGAAGAGAAGGACGATGAGGACAACGGCGTGGTAGCAACGACAGCGACTTTGCCTCTCTCAGCGCGTTATTCTCGGCCTGTAGTCACGGCCTCCTGTGTATTTTTTCTAAGTATTTTATCTATGTAAAAACACTATTTCAGTTCGCCAAAGTATACTGTTTTGCCAAATATTTTGTTCCGTTCGCCGAATTTTAGTCGAATGAATGTTCAAAAAAGTTTCAAATAGGCGCCTAGGGCCGACCCTGGGGCGTCATCTGGGAACCCGATCGCCCCAGGCCGATTTTAGCGCCGATTCGCCCCCAGGCAGCGATTTTTTAAGCCACCTGGGGGGCCAACGGCTGGAGATGCTCTTAGTATTGGGAAGAAAATTACATCGATCTATTGATAGTGAGATATTTGATATATGTTCATGCACTCCTTGCTAGAGTACAGACTAGAGGTGACGCATGTCAAATTGTGTGGAACCGAATAAGAAAGTGTGCAAGCTCAAGAAGCCAATTAAGAGAATTAACAATGAAGACATGAGAAAATATTAATCCAACTAGTGGGAGAATCATGAAAGTTGAATTTCTATTAAAGTGTCTAATTGTGGTTCTTGGTTTCTTTGGATTCTTTCTTGTACCGAAGAATTAGTGAATTATGTACTCTGATGTATCAAAATGCCTTTCAATGAAAAAGAGAAGCAATAAAATTTGTTTCAGTGGCCGAAAATGAAGTGCAAATGACCAAAAGATACTTTGTTATATCTAAGGGATTAGCTATGTCTGGCCAAAAGTTAGTGAAGTATTTTTACTCCACTAAATTTATTCGACCGGATACTTCTCTATTTTTTAGGGATAGGCTAAAATTGCTCTAAGTCAGACTTTCCGATCCACCCATTTTCCTCGGCATCACAGTCGTCACCAGGTCGGCCATGTGCCTAGCACCTGCCTTTAGCAGGAGTGAACGCCACTATACCTGGCCATATCTCGGGCCGGGCCGGGCTTCGAGCCGGGTCAGGCTTTGGGCCGGGCCAAAAAAAGCCCGGTGCAAAAAACCCAGGCCCGAGCCCTGCCTGGCCCGACCACCGGGCTTACTAAATCAGGCCCGAGCCCCGGCCCAAACCTAGAAAAGCCTGACATGACCCGCTTGGCCCGGCCCGACCATGACTAAAAATCAATTTTTCACAGGCTCAAGCATGGCCTGATCTGCCCGTCGGGCTTGATTTCCAGGCCCGAGCCCGGCCTGATGGCATGTTCGGGCTCAGCCCGGCCCAGGATTTTCGGACCGGGTCGGGTCGGGCCGTCCGGGCCGGGCTGCCCATGGCCAGGTCTAAACGCCACTCTGCCCATGGGGGGGGGGCAACTAGGCAACTAGCATTTATGATCTATAGATTTTCAATTGAAATATATGATTTGTAAACATTTAAAAAAAAATCTCCTATTACACAAATATTTCATACAAAATAGTTTTGAAATCTATTTCATGTTTTTTGACTTTTTTATATGTGACATAAATATCCACATATGTTAATAAATATGTTCATGTGACTTCTAGGTTTTTGAACTAACAAAAAACTGTTTCTTATGCATATTATTAAATAATCCATCATCTATGGAAAAAATTATGTATATCAAATAAAATATACATGAATATAAAAATGATAACTCGACTTGTTTATTTTGTTTCAATAGATAAAATAGTTAGTAAACAAAACAGTTCCTGATCCATGAAATATGTTTGTGTATTTTTGAAAATTTTCATGTAACCAAACGCAAATGTTTCACAAAAAGAATGTAAAGATCTATATGATAACATCCAAAATTATCATCTAAATAATTTATATAGAATGGTTAATACAAAAAATATTGAACATTTGTTATTGCAAACTTAATAAGAAACTACAATAAAAAAGAGCAAACACAAAATAAACTGAAATATATTAAGACAGATGAAAACCCAAAACAAGCATAACTAGGAAATAAAATAGAAAGATAAACATAAAGGAAAGAAAAGAAGTTAAAAACGGATACGAAAAAGGTGCAAACTGGGTGGGTACAAATAGGATGAAGAGCATTGTACAAAGATTCTTTCAGTATTGCAATGAAGCGGATGCTAGGATCAATAGTACCAAGGCCAAACAGGGTCACATGTCATTCAAAATCATCCCATAAATCACTAATCGAGGGGTATCACTTGCAAATGTTACACCCAAATTCTTCTGGTTGTGACAAGTCACGCGACACATATACGTCGCTTCTTGACACTGAAAGATTTGATGGGTGTTTCCATGTGTGAGGATGGAAGGGTTTGCATGTAAGTCCTTTTTTACCCGATTTTAAAATGAAATTACTCTTAAGCCGATCCCCCAGATCATGAACCGTATTCATCATTGCATTTCTCAGTCGATATCTTTGAAATTTAATCCATGTTGGTATGTTACAAATGAACCTTGTATTCCCAATTATAATAAACTTGTACTCTCCTAAGTCCGAAATAATATACGTTTACTCCAAAAGATAGCATACTTGTACTCCAAAAGATAAATTACTTGTTACTCCCACGAGTAGTGTATCCCCACGCACTGTAACTCGTACTCCCTGCCTGGTGCATGTTGAACTACCTGCGTGGTGCAACCTGTAATCCGTGATGAAAACCTAGTACTTATCAGGGGATTTTTGTAAACTGTTTTCATAATTTGAAATTGACCCCTTTTTAGTTTATAAAGTTTATGTGGCTTGTTATGCATATTTCAGGTTAAAATGAATAATAATAATAAAACTCTTCGGCGTCCTTGGTCCTTGGGCGTATGCCATCGATTCGACCATCTACCTCCTGCTCCTGGCACTGGCAAATTCATTACTCCGGCAAGCAGCAGCGCCTTTGTCAACAGAAACACCATCTTTTAACTTTAAAACTACTGCTCCCTCTATGATCGCAGCTGGTCTCCGTGGTCCGCAGTCACCATCGCTTGCAAGCTGCAGTCAATTACATACTCCCTCCATTCCAAACCGAGGTGCAACTTTGACCATAAATTTAACCAACGAGATCAACTGCGTCGGGAGAAAAAATTATATAATTGAAAACTTTTTTCGAATACGGATTCACTGATATAATTTTTGCTCTCGCCGCAATCGGTCTTGGTAGGTAAATTTATGATCAAAGTTGAAGCACGTGAATAAAGGAAGCATTACATTATGAAATAAAGGGAGTAGGTAATATCAGTCTAACAGAAGCGGAATCTGCACCAGATTCCAGTGGATATACCCTAAGACGCGTGTGATCTCAACATGTCGCGTCAGTGTGTCACACACCCTCTAATATATTCTCGAGACGCACCAATCATTTGATGCATGGATGAACAGAAAAATAATAATTATTACTAGTTGGTTCCTGCCGTCCAAGCTAGACTTCGTGGTTCGTACGCACGAAGACCGGCGGCAGATTCCTGCCAAGTTCGTCGCTCACATATATAAAGATCAAGTACGTAATTTTCAGTAGATCCACAGGTTAAATAGTATTCCAGTGACATGTTTTTTTCCACAATGTCAAGAATACATTCACCATTTGTCTTTCAGTTTCATGAGTTCTTTTAGATTTTGTGTTTCATGAGTTTGCATCAGATAGCGCATGGAGATTTCGGTCCTTTCTCAAATATTCATTCCTGTAAACTTTGTGGCCATCTGGACGATGCAGCTACACAACCAACATGGTCTCGGATTTTTGCAGTTAACCGTATGCTAGTGTCTTGGTGCACAATCGTATTCTAACATCTTGGCAACGCATGCAGGGCAACATATGTCCCTTAGGAGACAACTATGAACTGTCTTAGGAAAATAAGCCTAATTATTAGTAACAAAACAATAATAATATTTGAACAAAACCTTAACTGCGTGAAAGCAACGTACAATTTCATATGGGACTCTAGGGGCCACTCTACGCACATATACATATCTGTCTGCAGGATCATCACTGCAACAACAACAAACAGCAGGAAAATAGCAAGGAACCATGGCTCGCAACCAGCAGCTGAGGGTGCTGCAGGCACTGGACGTGGCGAGGACGCAGTTGTACCACTTCATGGCGATCGGGATCGCGGGCATGGGCTTCTTCACCGACGCCTACGACCTCTTCTCCCTCTCCCTCGTCGTCGACCTCATCGGCCAAAGGTACTACACAGGCGGCCCGATACCAACCCACATCTCCGTCTACATCAACGCGGCCGCCCTCTGCGGCACTGTGCCTGGGCAGCTCGTCTTCGGTTGGCTTGGCGACAAGATGGGCCGGAAGCGCATCTATGGCGTCACTCTACTCCTCATGGTCTTCTGCTCCCTCGCCTCCGGCTTCACCTTCGGCAAGAGCAATTACAAAAGCGTCGTGACCACGCTCTGCTTCTTCCGCTTCTGGCTCGGCGTAAGCATCGGCGGCGACTACCCACTCTCGGCCACCATTATGTCTGAGTATGCTAACAAGAGGACCCGCGGTGCCTTCATGTCTGCCGTGTTCGCCATGCAAGTAAGGATGACATGGCTTGATTATCTAGTTCTTTAGACAAAGGAAGACGATTATTTCCTCCCTGACTGCTTTAATTTATATATGTATCAATCAATTGTAATATAACCACACTTTATTTCCAACTAATTCCAGGGTTTTGGAAATGTTGTGGCGGGGCTCGTTGGCATGATCACATCACAAGCCTTCAAGAAATCATCGCCAGACAATATAGATTTTGTCTGGCGCATTGTTCTCATATTTGGCGCCGTTCCTGCACTGCTCACCTACTACTGGCGCATGAAGATGCCAGAGACAGCACGGTACACGGCCCTCATAGCCAAGGACGCAGATATGGCTGCAGCGGACATGTCCGCTGTCCTTAGCATGCACATCGCCCCAGAAGAAGACAGTCTCGGTAGCCACGACCAGTATGGCCTCTTCTCCTCGGAGTTTCGCCAACGTCATGGGCTCCATCTCCTCGGTACCACCGTCTGCTGGTTCATCCTTGACGTCACCTTCTACTCCCTCAACCTCTGTATGAAGGACATCTTTACCACAGTCGGGCTGCTTGAAGGTCATGATGACGAAGTCTGTAAGGTTAATAGTTGTCAAGGGGCCAGTTATCATAAAGCCAACAATCCGTTCCAGCGAACAATCGACATCACTGCAGTGCACATGGCCATCGCAGCGGGGTGTACATTGCCAGGATACTTCTTCGCGGTCGCCTTCATTGATCGCATAGGCCGCCTGAAAATCCAATTGCTCGGCTTCACCATGATGACGGTCTTTCAACTCTGTCTTGCCATCCCCTATTATAAATGGAAAGAATGCAACCACAACAAATATGGATTCGCGGTCATGTATGGCTTGATCTTCTTCTTCGCGAACTTTGGGCCAAACACTACGACTTTCATCTTTCCAGCGGAACTCTTCCCGGCACGGTTGCGCTCCACATGCCATGGCGTATCGGGGGCGGTCGGGAAGATCGGTGCCATCTTCGGCGTGTTAGCCTTCTCCGTCTTGAGGTGCCGTTTCAGGACCTTGTTGTTTGTCCTTGTTGGTTGCAATCTAGTTGGCATTGTGTTCACTCTTCTACTGCCGGAAACTAAGGGAAAATCTCTTGAGGAGATTACTGGGGAGATAGAAGAAGGTCAGCCTCTGGATGATGCAGCTGCAGTAGTCAATGCAGCTGACGGCATACACGTTGTGCCTGTTTAATTAGCCTTCTTGATTTGATTGATTGGTCTAGATTGTGTCTTCTACTCAAAAGGTTGCCTTGGGGATAGTACATGAAAGTGTATAATCATCTTAATTATCTTGATTATTCTGTATTTGTATAGAATATTAATCGTAATTGAGATCAGTAGTAATTGAAAATGGGGATCAGCGATTTTTCATGTCAGGGAACAACATATGGTTTTTTCTAGAAGTAATAGCCATAAATATTGACACCAGATAAATCCAAGGTGTGGGGTGAGCGATCGATAATGCCCTGTGTTATTGTGGATATCACTTGATGTGTCCCTACAATATGACAAGCGTACATAATGAGTAGGTGTATGAGGGGCAGAGGGGGTGTATAAGGGCATCTCGTTCAGAGGCCCGGGGTAACCCTCCTTTTCGAAAAAAATACAAAAACATCTCTAACTGATTCCCAAAAAATCTTCAGAGGAGGATAAATCTGGTTCTTCGTTCTCTAACCAGGAACTAAACAGAACCTGAAAAAACGTTCACGGAGGAAAAAGTTTACTCCTAGCCAGTTGCGGCTCTTAAATATACTTGGCCGAGCGGATGGGGAGTAAAAATTCCTCACCCCACTTGCCTCACCTCCCACCGCCCCCGCTGCCCAATCAACGCCGGGACACCCCTACCCTCGCCCACATCCAATGTGCCGCCGGCTTGCCGGTGATAATAGCCAGCAGACACCGGCACCCATCACCAGTGCTCAGCCTGCGGATCAACAACACCACAAGCGTCGCTACGTCAACGCTTCATCCCGCGCCGGTGCTTCATCCTCCCGCGCCCGCTAGTAGAAAAAGGATCAAACGTGAAGCACATTAGTGTCGGTTTGTTTTTTAGGCCGGCACTAATGTATACATTAGTGCCGGTTCCAACGGCTAACCGGGCCGCTTTTATTAGTACCGGTTCGTGGCGAACCTTTAGCACCGGTTCGTGCCACGAACCGGTACTAATGAGAGTGGTGGCAGGATGTTGTCAGAATGGGGCCCCTCCAGCCCCTTTAGTACCGGTTCTTGGCACGAATAGATACTAAAGGTCGTCCTACATAAACCCTTCGTCCACCCGAGCTCGCTCTGTTCTTCCCCTTTCCCCTCTCCTCTCTGTTCTTCCCCTCTTCCTCTCGAGCTCATCACACATTTTGCTCAAAATTTGTCAAGATTTGAAGGCCCCCATCCATTCAAATGATCACAAAGGTTAGCAACTTTGTCCTTTCATCTCTCATTGCTAGATTAGCTCTTGCAATGCTTTATATAGTGATTAATTTGTGAGTTTAGTAATTTGGGAGGATATATATATATATATATATATATATATATATATATATATATATATATATATATATATATATATATCTGTGTGTGTGTGTGTTCTAGTATTTGATTTATATGCAATTTGAGGTCAAAAATAACACTTAGTTTGCATATGTAGGTGTGGTTTACTTAGTGCCTTCTAAATCTCCATCGTAGCCACCGTCGATCGCCCGCACCGTCCCGTCGCCGGCACCACGTTGTGGTGAGCCTCTTGTTCATGAAATTTTATATAAAAATTGATGTTTGTGTGATTTGGATATATAGTTACTTGTATAATTATCTTACCCGTACGTTGTTTGTTATACATATAGTGCCATGGTTTTGATATCCGTCCCCGTCGGCCCTAATCCTTGTTATGATTCGAATGTGGTATGTATATTCTCTTTCAAAACTAGTTGCATTTTGTGTTTATGACAAATTATGCCCATCAAGTTGACATAGAAATTTTTTCTAGAAGGTATGTGAATCGGAAATTCCAACCGACCCTATTGCCGAGAGGTTAAATTTAGTTGAAAGAGAAAACGAGTACTTGAAAGAAAAGTTGAAAAGAATTGAGGGGGAGAAGATGGAATTGGAGTTGCATGTTGCCGATGTCGTCGATGATCACAAGATCAAGATGGAGAAAATGCGCTTGAAGATTAGAAAGATTAGAAAATATGCCATAGATAGTGAGGCTTGGTATCATTATGCTGTTGGATCCATTGTTACCTTAGTTGCGATGTTGATCGTATTTGTTGTTGCATTTAAATGCTTTAGCTGGAGAGTTATTTGTTTGTTGCATTTCAGTGTTGTATGAACTTTATGTATGAACTTGTATTGATTTGGTCTACTCGGTGTTGTGTAATGAAGATGAGCCGGCAATGGATGTACAATGACCGATGCTCTCCCAGTTTGTTGAGGGCGTGCATACTTTTCTGCTTGCGGCTGAGGCAAACAAGCGGGCGGATGGTTTTATGACTTGTCCATGTGCTCGCTGTAAGAATGGTAACATACGTCAAGAACCATTCACGTCCACCTGTTTAAGTCTGGTTTCATGCCCCATTATAATGTTTGGACCAAGCACGGAGAAAGAGGGGTTATGATGGAAGACAATGAAGAAGAAGAGGACGACGACAGCTATCCTGGCCATGGGTTCCCTGAATACGATGATACAACAATGGGGGAAGAAGCTGAGCCGGTAATGCGGGAAGAAGCTGAAGAAGAGGCATCAGATGAGCCCGTTGATGATCTAGGTCGGGCCATTGCCGATGCAAAGAGAAACTGCGTAAGTGATTTGGAGAAGAAGAAGTTGCAGCGCATGTTAGAGGATCACAAAAAATTGTTGGACCCGAATTGCGTAGGTGACAAGAAAAAGCTGGGCACCACACTGGAATTGCTGCAATGGAAGGCAGAGAATGGTGTATCTGACGAGGGATTTGGAAAGTTGCTGGTAATGATAAAGGATATGCTTCCAAAGGACAACTAATTGCCCGAGAGTATGTACGAAGCAAAGAAGGCTGTCTGCCCTCTAGGGTTAGAGGTGCAGAAGATACATGCATGCCCTAATGATTGCATCCTCTACCGCGGTGAGTACGAGGATTTGAACGCTTGCCTGGTATGTGGTGCATTGCGCTATAAGATCAGCCGTGATGACCCTGGTGATGTCGAGGGCCGGCGCCCCGGGAAGAAGATTCCTGCCAAGGTGATGTGGTATGCTCCTATAATACCACGGTTGAAACGTTTGTTCCAAAACAAAGAGCATGCCAAGGCGATGTGATGGCACAGAGAAGACCGTAAGAAAGACGGAAAGTTGAGAGTACCCGCTGACGGGTCGCAGTGGAGAAAACTCAAAAGAAAGTACGGGAAGGAGTTTGCAGATGACGCAAGGAGCGTATGGTTTGGTCTAAGCGCAGATGGCATTAATCCTTTTGGGGAGCAGAGCAGCAACCATAGCACCTGGCCTGTGACTCTATGTTTGTATAACCTTCCTCCTTGGTTGTGCATGAAGCGGAAGTTCATTATGATGCCAGTGCTCATCCAAGGCCCTAAGCAACTCGGCAACGACATTGATGTGTACCTAAGGCCATTAGTTAAAGAACTCTTACAACTGTGGAATGGAACAGGTGTACGTGCGTGGGATGAGCACACGGGGAAAGAATTTGACCTAAAGGCGTTGCTGTTCGTGACCATCAATGATTGGCCTGCTCTCAGTAACCTTTCAGGACAGACAAACAAGGGATACCGCGCATGCACGCACTGTTTGGACGATACCGACAGTATATATTTGGCTAATAAGAATGTGTACCTGGGACATCGTCGATTTCTTCCGAGCAGGCATCCCGTAAGAAAGAAAGGCAAGCATTTCAAAGGTGAGGCGGATCACCGGACGAAGCCTCGCCACCGTACTGGTGCTGATATACATGATATGGTCAAGGATTTAAAGGTGGTCTTTGGAAAGGGTCCTGGTGGACAACCTGTTCCGAATGATGCTGACGGACACGCACCCATGTGGAAGAAGAAATCTATATTTTGGGACCTGCCCTATTGGAAAGACCTCGAGGTCCGCTCCGCAATCGACGTGATGCACGTGACGAAGAATCTTTGTGTGACCCTGCTTGGCTTCTTGGGCGTGTATGGGAAGACAAAAGATACACCTGAGGCATGGGAGGACCAGCAACGTATGCACGGAAAAGACGGCATACATTAGGGTCATGCAAGCTACGCTCTTACCAAAGAAGAGAAGGAAATCTTCTTTGAATGCCTGCTCAGTATTAAGGTACCGTATGGCTTCTCGTCAAATATAAAGGGAATAATAAACATGGCAGAGAAAAAGTTCCAGAACCTAAAGTCTCATGACTGCCACGTGATTATGACGCAACTGCTTCCGGTTGCATTGAGGGGGCTTCTACCGGAAAACGTTCGATTAGCCATTGTGAAGCTATGTGCATTTCTCAATGCAATCTCTCAGAAGGTAATCGATCCAGAAATCATACCAAGGTTACAGAATGATTTGGTGCAATGTCTTGTCAGTTTCGAGTTGGTGTTCCCACCATCCTTCTTCAACATCATGACGCACGTCCTAGTTGACCTATGCGAAGAGATTAACGTTTTGGGTCCTGTATTTCTACACAATATGTTCCCCTTTGAGAGGTTCATGGGAGTCTTAAAGAAATATGTTCATAAACGTGCTAGGCCAGAAGGAAGCATCTCCAAGGGCCGTCAAAATGAGGAGGTCATTGAGTTTTGTATTGACTTTATTCCTGACCTTAAGCCGATTGGTGTTCCTGAATCGCGGCATAAGGGCAGACTGGATGGAAAAGGCACGCTAGGAGGGGAACAAATAATATGCACGGACGGACATTCTCTCACTGAAGCACACTACACAGTTCTACAGAATTCCGCCTTGGTGGCTTCGTATATGGATGAACACAAGAATTTGCTACGCTCCAAACACCCGGAGCGGTCTGATGACTGGATTACATGTGAACAAACCAGGAGTTTCGCTAGCTGGTTGCAAGCACGTACCATGCATGACACCTCTATTGAAGATGACCTGTACTTGCTGTCCCAGTTACCATCTTCGAATATAA
Source organism: Triticum monococcum (assembly GCA_034509565.1). Lineage (NCBI taxonomy): Eukaryota > Viridiplantae > Streptophyta > Magnoliopsida > Poales > Poaceae > Triticum > Triticum monococcum. The sequence goes on along the minus strand of CM067842.1, from coordinate 20,631,912 downwards.
TGACTTTCAAAGGGTACGAGATAAATGGTAATACATTTTACATGATCGCCCAAGATAAGAAGAGCACCAACCAAAACAGTGGTGTCCACTTTGATGCAGAAACCAAGACGGAAAAGGAAACATATTATGGTTATATACAGGACATATGGGAACTTGACTATCGACGTGGTTTGAAGGTCCCTTTGTTTCGGTGCAAATGGGTCAATATGACACGAGGCGGGGTAATGGAAGACCCGCAATACGGAATGACAATAGTGGATCTCAACAATATTGCGTATGCAGACGAACCATTCGTTCTAGCCAATGATGTGGCACAGGTTTTCTATGTGAAGGACATGTCTACCAAGCCAAGAAAAAGAAAAGATAAGGAAGCGAATGCATCGTACGATGAGCCAAAGCGGCACATAGTTCTTTCTGGGAAGAGAAACATCGTGGGAGTGGATGACAAGACAGACAAGTCAGAAGATTATGAAAAGTTTGATGAAATTGCTCCATTCACAGTGAATATTGACCCGAGCATCCCGTTAAATGATGAAGATTTTCCATGGCTACGACGCAAAGGGACACACGCGAAGAAAAAGTTTCACACCCAAAGATCTGGGATGTGATCGGCTTAACTATCATCACTTTCTTCTGTGCTTCACACACAGGAGGGAATCTCTGTAATAGTTAGGGTAGCTAGTTATGTGTTTTGGCATTTGAAACGCGAAGAAATTTTATGTGCAAGCAAATTCTTGCATGCATTACTGATTTTTTTCAGCTAAATGACCCTGAAATTGAAAAGCATTTCAAATGAACTCAGAAAAGGATGAAAGTTGGCATGGTATCATAATTTCACCCACATAGCATGTGCAAAAAAGTAGAGAGGGTTACCGCAAAAACTGGATGCACTTCGTGTACAAAATAGACAATCTGTTTCGAAGTATCAGGGTTTCGGACGAAAACTCATCCGTTACAAAGGAATTTCATTTTTTAAATAACTTAAGCATTACCAAATTGAATATAATGATAAAACACACTAATATTAAACATAAGAAAAAAGAATCACTGGAAAATGTATTTTTAAAGTTAAGTTATTCACAAACTAGTGATTCACACAAATTTCAAATAATTTAAAATTTAAACTATTCAAATTTAAAAACTACCAGCACTAACTGAAAGTTTCTGAAAACTATCAAAAATATTCACAAAGAAACTCTAAATACAGCAAAAAACAACTAAAAATAAATAAAACAAAATAAATAAAGCAGAAAAGAAAAAACTAAATGAAAAAAGCCCGCCTATCGGGCCACAGTGGCCTGCATACGACTAGAAACCCAACCTATTGTTGGGCCAGGATGCAGGCCCGCAAGCCCAATAGGCCCCACAGGGCAGAGTAGCAGAGATAGGCCCAGAAGGCCTGCATTTCAGAGGAGCTCGAAGGAGCAGCCGCGACTGGGTATATAAACCAGTGCGGCTGCCCTTCGCTAGGCGAGGTGGGACTAAACTTTGCGCCCCTCGCCTGGCAGCGCACCCCCCTTTAGTACCGGTTCGTGGCACCAACCGGTACTAAAGGGGGGGCCTTTAGTACCGGTTGGAGCCACCAACCGGTACTAAAGGGGGTCGCTTCCCGCCGCTTGGGCTAGCCAAAACAGACCTTTAGTACCGGTTGGTGGCTCCAACCGGTACTAAAGGTGCCTTCTATATATACAACACTTCGAAAAATTTCATTCTCCCCTTCTGCTTCTTCCCGATCGATCGACGCCGCCGCCATCCTTGTCGCCGCCCTCGTCCCCGTCGCCGCCCCCGTCGCCGTCGCCACCCTCGTCCTCGTCCCCGTCCCCGTCGCCGCCCCCGGGCCCGTCCCCGTCCCCGTCGCGCCGTCCCCGCGTCGCCGCCCCGTCACGCCCCGGGCCGTCGCCTCGCCGTCGCCGTCGCCCCGCTGTGAGCTCTCCCCCTCTAACCCCTCTCCGATCCCTCGCCCCCGGTGGCCGCCGCCCCTCCCCGAGCCCATACACACACACAAGCATGAACACACACACGCACATTTTTCTGTTTTTAGTTATAGAAATAGTTATAAAATAGTTAGAATTGATAGAAATTTTTCTATTTTTTAGTTATAGAAATAGTTATAAAATAGTTAGAATTGATAGAAATTTTTCTATTTTTTTGTTATAGAAATAGTTAGAATTGTTAGAAATTTTTTCTGTTTTTTAGTTATAGAAATAGTTATAAAAAGTTAGAAATTTTCTGTTTTTTAGTTATAGAAATATTAGAAATGTTATACAAATGTTAGTTATATATATAGAAATGTTATAAAAAAATTTCTTCTATTTTTTAGTTATAGAAATATTAGAAATGTTATAGAAATGTTAGTTATATAGCATTGTTAGAAATGTTATAGGAATGTTAGTTATATAGAAATGTTAGAAATTTTAGTTATCAAAATCCAATCATTAAAAAAATGTTACTTTTTGTTCTGGACGATGCCCGGCCCGCATCCTCGCCGGCGACCCGTCCGCGACGACGTCCGGCTGACCCATGTCCGGGACTGGGCTCCGCCGGGCTGGCACTGGGAGGTGCTGCCTGGAGGGGCGCGCCGCTTGATGAGGAACCCGGCCCCGGGTCCCGTCGTCGACCCTGATCTCGTTCGGTGGCGTTCGCGTGGGCCAGTTTCGGTGCGGAGGGAGACGGCCCCGCCGGAGGAGGTATGTCGCCGTGTCAGGGAGGAGGACGAGCACGTCCATCGCTACATGGTTGCGTTAGAGGGCAGCAGGTTCTCCAATACCTGGCAGTTTCTTCAGGGATCTCACTTCAGCTATGATCCTGTGAGGGTTCCTTCTCTTTGGGTGTCCACCGCCCACGCCGAAGGAACCGCAAGTGTCCTAGATTCTTCTATAGTATCCGATCTTTATTAGCTACCTAGCCATTGATGTACTCGATATATAATATTCGAGACGATGTATTCGAGATTATATATTATTCGAGACGATGTATTCGAGATTATATATTATTCGAGACGATGTATTCGAGATTATATCTATTATTCGAGACGATGTATTCGAGATTATATCTATTATTCGAGATGATGTATTCGAGATTATATCTATTATTCGAGATTATACTAAATTGTTTTATATTTCTTTTGGCATAGTGAAATAAAAGCTATGGCGGACAATACCGACAGAGAGAGAGAACAGACCATGTTCGATATCATACGCGGGCCAGATGATGATCAGAATGAAGAAGATTTTGACGGCTCCGAATTTCTAAACAACAACGAAGAGGGTGATACGATATTCGATCGCGACGACCGAGAATATGAAGTCATGAACTACGATGAAGAACATGTTGATCCTGAAACAACAAACACCGGCGAGGTATATATATTTATATAAGCAGGAATCTGGTGATCATCGCATGTTTTAAATGAGTTGAAGATATATTAACGAATCGATCTTTCTTCTTTCAGCCATCTAAATCGAGCAAATCTTTAGGCAAAAGGACAAAACGAGGCCCGAACAAAAAGTTGAAGGAGGGCGTAAAGTACAATATCGAGGCATTCAAACCTAATGGCGAACCATTAGCGCCTAAGAAGATTGCGGACAAGTTCGTTCGTCAGTGCGGAGTTCTTGTGAAGGACCAACTCCCGATCTCTCTTCAAGAATGGAGAAAGCCAGCAAATCCACGTCCAGATGTTACTTTTGTCGACGAGAATCAAAAAAATCTGCTTTGGGATACTCTCATGGAACATTTCACCCTACCAGATCATTTCACAGAAGCAGATGTGCGGAAAGTCAAGAACGCTGCTTTTAGGAAGATGGCGGTTGCATTCAAGAACCATAAGAGAATGACGTGGGAGAAGTACGTCAAGGGAGGAAGGAAGACTCCAGTATTCGAGGGGATACTAGAGAATCAAAGTGCTCATTGGGACGATTTCGTGAAATTCAAGGATTCAGAATTAGCTAAGGAACGATCGAGAATAAACAAGAAGAATGCCGAAAAAAAGGATAAGTTCCATAAGCTGGGGCCAGGTGGCTACGCGGTGGCAATGCCTAAGTGGGATAAGTCTGAGAAAGAGATGGAGGATGCAAGTGTCACTCTGGTTACTAAGAGGTGCCCCCCCAGGTGCAGGACTTGGTTCTATGCGCATGGGGGGGAGTTGGACCCGAAGACAGGCAATGTTTCGACGAAGGCATGTCTGAACGGAGCCGACGATGCGCTACTTGTTGCAATAGAAGAGGCTCGATCGGGGGTGTTCCAGCCCAACAGAGAGAACGACGAGCTTACGCATGCCCTGGGAAATCCTGAACACCCGGGAAGAACACGAGGCAAGGGCGCTATTCCGTGGTATGAGGGGTTTTCGGACTGGAACACCGACTACAGAACCCGTGCGAGAAAGAAGATTGCGGAGAAGAAGAAGAGGAAGATGGAGGAGGAGCAGAGGAAGCGGGACTATGAACGCCTTCAAGGACTAGAAGCAAGTCAAGCGGAATTGGCAGCTAAATTCCAGCGGCAGCAGGAGCAGATCGACTCACTTAGCCAGCAAAGGGGGTCTCAGCAGCTGCAGCAGCTAGCGGATGATCCAGCATTGGATACCACCGCCCCATCCATGCCGAGAAGAAGCGTGGGTTCCGCCCCGGGCGACGCAGTAGTGCTGGATAGATACCCCGTGGATGACATCACGGAGAACACTAACTGCGAGCTACACTTCAAACTGAAGAACATATCCATGAAGGTGGCGGACGCCGTTGCTTTTTCAAATTCCCCCGAGGCAACCTTCCATTGCAACCCGATTCCAGCGGGCTATGCTCGTGTCTTGGTTGATGAGGTGGTGGCCCCTTATTCGGAGCTACAGCTTGACATTCCTGGAGGTGACGACGAGCACACATTGGGAGAGGCCATACATCGTGTCATCCTATGGAGAAAGGATTGCATCATCTTTCGAAGGCCACCGACACCGCGTCACCCGACTCCTCGTCGAAGTCCGTCACCGAGTCAGCAGACTCCCGCTCCTCCAAGTCCACCAACGCGTGAGGCCACTCCTCCTCCTCCAAGTCCGGCAAAGTGTCAGGCCACTCCTCCTCCAAGTCCGACACATCGTCAGACGTCCACTCCTCGTCCAACTCAGCCCCGCCAGCCGTCTCCGCCGCCTCAGCAATCGCAGAAGAGACACCCCGCAGCTATGGTGCGTAGCGGTACGAGTCGAGGTGATAGTACAGGAAGTACAGGCGGAGGGAAGCGATATAAATATGGTCCAAACCTCAGTACTCCTCTTCCTGTGAGGGCTTACGACAGGACCGAGGAGCAAACCAATGCCATAGTGCGGGCAGAAGTCGACGCCCATTTTGGACCGAAACCGCCACCGCCGCCAAAGGAGAAAGTGCCTTTGGAAGTAGTTGACCACTTCATTCGTATGGCTCAACCACCAGCTCCTAAGCCTGTTGACTCAGACTATGAGCGCCACATCAGGAAGTTACATCGACAACGTCTACAGAAGGAGGCGAGCTCGAGCTCGAGCAAACAACAAGCAGCTGTCAAAACATGCGGGAAAACCGTTGCCCAGCTGGGAAAACAGGCGGCGCAATCGATCCCCCCACTTGTTGTGCCGCCAACAACACGTGATAGTACGCGCGCCCAATATTATTGTGGCCAAACGGTTTACGTTCCCGGGGTGGGCGATGTGGTAATAACCCAAGAGCATATAAGGCAGGCTGAAGAACTCAAGATCACTGTTGGACAACTCCTCGAGATCGAGGACATGCCTCCGATTAGAGTGGAGGAAATAAAACGGAAATTTGTCCGGGGCCAACCTTTGGTCGAGCCAGAAGATGTCAAGAAGCTCCCAACGAGAATGTATGAATTGCATCAATGGTACATGGACATTAGCAAGAGATCCGATCGAGAGTCCCTCATGGTGTATGTCAAGAAGGATGATTACTACCATGAGAAAGATGTGGCCGTTGAGTATTCTGAACTGTTTCAGTTATACAATCAAGACGCACTCGACAAATCTATCGTCAGTTGCTATTGTCTGTAAGTGATTTCTTTCTGTAATTTAAGTCTCAAGCTAGCTGTAGTGATCCTTTTGATCAATCATTACGTGTAATTATCCTCACTATATTCTTTTCTGTGGTATTATACAGGATGAAGATGTCTGAAATGAGAAAAGGTGGACGCTATGGCATTGGGTTCATTGACCCAAACACCGTTAATGAATACACATGGAAATTAGATGCATATTATGAAAAAGAGGTAGAGGACAGCATGCTAGAGTTCTTCAAGCGCCTCAAATACAATGAAGATATACTACTTCCTTACAACTTCGAGTGAGTCACACTTTCTTGTACTACAAATTCTCTGTTTTTGCCTACTAGCTAGCTACATGTTTTTGCTTACATATGCCCGCTTAATTAAGACATGCAAACGTGTGTGCATGCAGATTTCACTAGATCTTGTGTATCATTAAAGTTGACGCCGGAATAGTTGAAATACTGGACTCGCTACTCAAAGCAAATACTAACTATAACATCTTGTTTGGGATAGTCAACAGGTAATTTCAATCATTATTAACTATATATCTCGGCCTATTTAGTTCGTCATTTCATGATATGAACTATTTAATAACCCCTTTATTCATTTTCTTCATCGGCGGGCAGGGCTTGGGCAAGGTTCATCAGCGTCACTCCAGGCGAATGGAAACAAAAGCTGAAATGGTTTCGAGCCAAGGTAAGTAATTAAGTAGTACTAGCTAGCTACCATCTCTTTAATTATCATGCTTGATTCATTATTATCTGATCAAATTAAATTCCATTCTTGTAATAAAGGCCCTGAAGCAGGCGCCGGAGACTGATCTGTGTGTATACTGCGTTTGCGAGAACATTCGCATGATGGCGTCCGAAAGGAGCAGATCTCAAAGACAGGAATGGGTACGTTTGTCAGAACAATATTCACAATTTTTACACCATTATCGATATCTAGTCACACAACTAATACACATGCATATTGATCTCCTTCTTAACAGTTCAAAGAGGTGCGGGACAAGCTCCTACCAACGGAGCGCGTAGAAGCACTTCAAGAGGAAATAGCGGGATTTTTGCTCGACCAGGTCATAAATCCGAAGACAGAATACTATAACCCGCTACCGCCCCCATCGAAAAAGACATGAACCACTTCCAATTGTCATCGTGCTCCGAAGGCACCAATCAGGCTAATGCCACTGGCTCCGAAGGCAACATGCATATGTAGGAGAAATTGTATATAGCTATACATGTGTGTATGTGTGAATTAATATGGTGGTTTGTGAGACATGATTGATGATATATATGATTGGTTCTACTAGAAATTCTATTTATATATATATATATGCATAACGTGTACAATGTGTAGTACCGTAAAATACCAGCAAATGAAAAAGAATTAAAATGGAAAACACAAAATTAAATGAAAAAGAAATCATAAAACCAAAAACCCCCCAAACATTTTAGTACCGGTTGGTGTTACCAACTGGTACTAAAGGGCTCCCGGCCCCCGGAGCTGGCTCGTGCCACGTGGTTGCCCTTTAGCACCGGTTCGTGCTGAACCGGTACTAAAGGGGGGGCCTTTAGTGCCTTAATTTTAGTGCCGGTTACCTAACCGGCACTAAAGGGTCTTACGAACCGGTGCTATTGCCCGGTTCTGCACTAGTATTGGGAACGTGTGTAGCGGATATCACTGACCGTGACACCAGTAAATGGAGTGGATTGACTCCTTCCACTCTACGGTCCTGGCGGCGCACGAATACGACATCATGTCAGTCTGCCTCCATGGCACCGCCACCTGGTACAACTTGCCCATGGTCAGCCTGTAACGCCCCAGATACGACTTTCCCAATTTGTACTCCAACTCTTGTCGTTTCCGGCGTTAAGTTATATTTATTCCTCGGGTTCGGGTCTTTGTCTCCGTGTGTTGTTTTCGTTTTCGTGCATCTCATATCATGTCATCACGTGCATTGCATTTGCATACATGTTCATCTCATGCATTCGAGCATTTTCCCCGTTGTCCGTTTTGCATTCCGGCGCTTCGTTCTCCTCCGGTGGCCATTTCTAGCCTTCTTTCGTGTGTGGGGATTAAACATTTCCGGATTGGACCGAGACTTGCCATGCGGCCTTGGTTTACTACTGGTAGACCGCCTGTCAAGTTTCGGGTCATTTGGACTTCGTTTGATGCTCCAACGGTTAACCGAGGGACCGAAAAGGCCTCGTATGTGTTGCAGCCCAACACCCTCCAATTTGACCCAAAACCCACCAAACTCTGCTCCATCGTCTCGGTCGTTCGATCACGATCGTGTGGGCGAAAGCCGCACCTCATTTGGACTCTCCTAGCTCCACTTATGTCTATAAATACCCCCTCCATTTCGGATCTCGTCTTCCACCTCGAAACCCTAAAAAAACAAATCTCCCTCCTCCGCCGCCGACGGACGTGTCCGGCTCGCGCCGGACAACGTCCGCTCCACCCGCCGCCACTCGCAGCGCGCCACGTGGGCCGCGCCCACACCGCCGCCGCCGGCCCGCGGGAGCCCGCGCCCGGCCCCCGCGCCGCCCGAGCGGGCCACTCCCCCCGCCGCCGCCTCGCTTCGTCTTCCCCGACGCCGACCGCCACCGCGCGCCCCGCCACCATGCCGGACTTCGCCGGCCGGACCCTCGGCTCTCCGCCACGCCGCGCTCCTCCTCCGCCTCGGCCCCGCCGCCGCACCGCCGTACCTCACCGCCCGGAGCCGCCCGACGTCCTCACCAGCCGGCTCCACCGCCTCCTCCATGCCCGGCCCGGCCTCTCCACTCCGGCGATGAAGAGCACTCCGGCGAGCTGCGGATGAACAGTGCGTGAACAGTGCACGGGATCCAGATCTAGATCCATTTCGGTTGACCTTTTATCTCTTAACCCTAATTTTTCGTGCCATGTTTGACTCCTCGTAACTTCGCATCCGTAGCTCCGTTTTGGACATATGATTTATCAAAATCTTCGTCTCGACGAGTACATCATTTCATTCCATTGCATCATTTGCATTTGAGTTCATCTTGATGCCCTAAATGCTGTTAGAAGGAGGCATCGTGAGCTAAATTGCAGATCCGTTAGCTCAACATTGACTTTTGTCATTTTTGCCATGATTATTGTGTGCATGATATGCCTGTTCCCCTTTCGGATGAATTGTTAAGCATTTTGTCTTCTTTCTAGAGGTGCCACCCATGCAATTTTAGGATGTGTGTGTTGTCTTGTGCAAGCTTGCAAAGAGGGGTACCTGAGATTGCTGATTTCAGGGACTTAGTGATTTTCACTAAGTCTGGGATGTTTTAGCTCATGATGCTATATGTCCAGCTTGTTTCCTAGTGATCCGTGCCTCTTTTGAGGATGATCAGTAAGAGTGATTTGTTAATCTTGTTGTGCTCTTTCCATACATTTCTTTACTTGTTATGTTGGAGCACCCTAGGTTGACTCAATCGAGCTCAACTTTTGCATAGTTGTTAATTTGGGCAGATCGTGAACTCTTTTGCGATTTTGCCGGTGTTATTGCTAGTGACTCGTGCATGCTATGCCATTGTTCTTGCCATGTATAGCTAGATTTTTGTGCCTTCTTTATGGATATATGCTTGCCTTGCCATGACTTGCACCGTAGTGAGTGCATCGAGCTCGTTTACATGCCTCCGTGAGTTATAATTTCAGCATGTCTCAGTTTTCTCTAAGTCTGAAAACTGATTGTGTTTCATCGATGTTCGAGTGCTCGGTAGAGTATTTTGTGAACTCTTTTGGCCCCAGGTCACTTTGGGTGTTTTGTTAAGCTTGTTGAGTAGCTCCATGCCATGCTCTTACTTGTCATGTTCAGGTTATGTTTCATGTTGTGTTGCTGCTCCGAATAGGGCATCGTGGTCTGAAATTTCAGACTAGCGTTAATTTCGCTAAGTCTGAAATCTGTTTTGCTTATTCAGTTTTGCCATGCTTGTTTGAACCCCTTAATGGATGAATTTGCCTATGTCTCAGTCCTAGTGATTTGTTAAGCGTCTTGTGTACATCCCTGCTATGCCTTTAGTTTTTCATGTTCGGTAGCTGGAGCATGTTCATTTCGTTGCATTTAGGAGCCTACTTGCTGTAAATCGCAGATCGGCTCGTTTCGGAAAACGCTTGCCATTTCCAAACCGTAGCTCCGATTCCCATGATCTCTATATCGTTTTCAGGGGATTTCTTCCCCTCTATCCAGTCGCACACTTGGTTTTCCAAGTTGAGGCCAGATTCATGCATTTCCTGTTACGTCTTGCATTTTGCATCCCGCATCGCATCCCGCATAGCATACCATCTTTGCATCTTATTGCTTGTCCTTGCACGTGGTTGATTGTATCCTTGTTGCTTGTTTGTGTTGTTGGGTAGAGCCAGGAGACGAGTTCGCTAACGAGGAGCCCGTTGAGTTTGCTTTTGAGGATCCAGTCAACTCTGACAACTGTGCAGGCAAGATGATCATACCCTCGAAATCACTACTATCTTTGCTATGCTAGTTTGCTCACTCTTTTTCTTTGCCAATGCTACGATGCCTACCACTTGCTTGTCAGCCTCCCAATTGCCATGATTGAGCCTCTAACCCACCTTTGTCCTAGCAAACCGTTGACTGGCTATGTTACCGCTTTGCTCAGCCCTTTTTATGGCATTGTTAGTTGCAGGTGAAGATTGGAGCCGTTCCTTGTTGGAACATTTATTTACTTGTTGGGATATCATTATATTGCCATGTTATCTTAATGCATCTATATACTTGGTAAAGGGTGGAAGGCTCGGCCTCTCGCCTAGTGTTTTGTTCCACTCTTGCCGCCCTAGTTTCCGTCATATCGGTGTTATGTTCCCGGATTGTTGCGTCCCTTACGCGGTTGGGCTATAATGGGAACCCCTTGATAGTTCGTCTTGATTAAAGCTTTTCCAGCAATGCCCAACATTGGTTTTACCATTTGCCACCTAGCCTCTTTTTCCCTTGGGTTTCCGGAGCCCGAGGGTCATCTTATTTTAACCCCCGCCCCCCGGGCCAGTGCTCCTCTGAGTGTTGGTCCGAACCAGGCAGCCTGCGGGGCCACCTCGGGGAAACTCGAGGGTTGGTTTTACTCGTAGCTTGACCTATCCGAGCATGCCCTGAGAAAGAGATATGTGCAGCTCCTATCGGGATTTGTCGGCACATTCGGGCGGTGTTGCTGGACTTGTTTTAACCTGTCGAATCATCTTGTTGTACCGAGATACCGAGTCTGATCGGTGTGTCTTGGGTGGAGGTCTATTCCTTCGTTGACCGTGAGAGCTTGTTATGGGCTAAGTTGGGACCCCCCTGCAGGGATTGATCTTTCGAAAGCCGTGCCCGCGGTTATGGGCAGATGGGAATTTGTTAATGTCCGGTTGTAGATAACTTGAACCTTAATTAATTAAAATGAATCAACTGAGTGTGTTGCCGTGATGGCCTCTTCTCGGCGGAGTCCGGGAAGCGGACACGGCGTTGGAGTTATGTTTGCGCAGGTTGCTCCCTAGTTCCTCGCTCGCGCTTTGCCTCCTCTTCTCGCTCTCTTTTGCGAATAAGATAGCCACCATATATGCTAGTCGCTTGCTGCAGCTCCACTTATACATTGCCCCTTTCCTACCTATTAAGCTTAAATAGTCTTGATCGCGAGGGTGCGAGATTGCTGATTCCCTGTGGCTCACAGATTACTATTACACCAGATGCAGGGACAGATGATACAACTCCAGATGGCGCGCTCGAGCTCAAGTGGGAGTACGACGAGGACTCTCAGCGATACTATGTGTCTTTTCCTAATGAGCAGTAGTGGTGCCCAGTCGGGGTAGATTCAAGGCCTTGTCGCATGTTGGGGGTCTTTGCTATTTTGGCGCCGTAGTCGGGCCATGAGTGTTTTGCATGATGGATGTTATTTATGTACTTTGATGTGACGTGGCGAGTGTAAGCCAACTATGTTCCTCCCCTTTATATTATTTATGTACATGGGATGTGTGATGATTTCCCGACTTGCGACATTGCTTTCAATGCGGTTATGCCTCTAAGTCGTACCTCGACACGTGGGAGATATAGCCGCATCGAGGGCGTTATAAGTTGGTATCAGAGCCGACCCTCACGGTTACACGGATGGTTGCGGACAGGTGTGTGGTCATGTTGTTCATGACGTTTGTGACCCGTCGTGGCACCCGGCATGGCACATGTACCGGATTGGAAGCACAGACGTTTGTGCCAAGAGTGAACGTTCCTGTGGCCCGACGAGGACGTCGGTTCCTCTGAGTGGGGGTGTATGTGATAGCCTGGCTTATTAGGGATGATAGACTACTCATATCAATAAGGAATTTCTTCTTTTCCGGGAGCCCATTCAGACAGAACTCCAAAGTTAAGCGTGCTCAGCTTGGAGTAGTGTCAGGATGGGTGACCGACCGGGAAGTTGCTCTTGGGTGCGCACGAGTGAGGACAAAGTGTGCAAAAAAGACTAGTATTGATCTGTGGGGCCAGTCTAGATCCCGCCAGGAGTAACGACCACCGGCGGGTGTGTCCAGGGCATTATAAGTTGGTATCAGAGCCTTCCCCGACCTTAGGAGCCCCCATTGCTTGATCGTTTTTAGCAGCCGAGTTGTGTCTAGAAAAATGTTTTGAGTCCTTAGGAATTATATATCGGAGAGCTTAGGAATTCTTTTTACTTCCCAGTCTCCTCATCGCTCTGGTAAGGCATCCTGACGTAGAGTTTTGACTCTTCTCTTCTCAAATTTCACTAAAAAAAATTAGGATCACGCGAGTATCTTGGTTTTGTTCCGATGGCTTATGATGAGAATACTGTCTTGGTGCCTCCTGTCAGGGGCTTAGTGGAAGTGTCCCGGGGAGTTGAGCTCTGAGGTGTTGTCATCATAATTCTATCGTTGCAATTCTGGTATACTTGAGATATGTGCGCGACATCGAAAATCTCCTTTATGCAGTTCGTTGGTGACATAACCTCGACGCCACCCAGTACTGGGGCGGGAGTTCGGGAGTATCGCCATAACTTGTATAACAGATGCTTTTCGAAGGTTGAGGTAGATGGTTTCCGAAGGTTTCTTGGTTATGTGTTGAAGGATGGATGCAGCTGGATGTAGGATTTGCTAGCTTGGGTGAGATATTATGCTTCCCCTGTATCCCCAACACCTGATTGCATAACCGGAAAGTTTCGGGAGTTTCATGGGTGGGAATTCAAGTAGCTCTTAGGATATCTTTCCGACAGATGCATGATATGAAATTGGGGTTCGACGTCTAGTGGTTCGCCTATTCACGGTCGATTTTACAGTGGCCTCGTTGTGTCTTAAAGAGTCCTTGGCTATGCTGACTCGGGGACGCTTCGTATGTCATGTGCACTGCCTTGTACATGATGGTGCTGTACGATCGAGCCCGTGTAGGTCCCACCACGAAAACTTCGGACGAAATTTCTATCATGTGTTTGTTCCGGCTTATTTCGCAAGCCAACCCTTGGTTTTATTTTCAGTTGTGGCATTCGAGTTGCTTCGACGTCATATGTTGATTCCATCCCTCGTTGATGTACCCCCTTCTACCTGATTCTTCGTGGCTTCGCAATTTAGGAATATGTGACCACTTCAAGAGAAGTACATTCGTTCATTTTGTTCGGATGTGAAGACTTTATGTTGCAATTTTTTCATTCCGTTGGTTTCAGCTTCATTTTTCTGCCTATGTGCTAACGGTGGTCAACCTCTTCAGGATGGCTCCCGCTAAGAGCACCAGTCAGAACCAGAATCAAGATCCGCCTCCACCTCCGCCTCCTCCGGAAGCATGGCAAGCTGTGATGGCCGCTACTAATGCAAACACACAGTTGATCATGCAAATCCTCCAAGAGCACAATCAAGGCCGACAAGGGAATCAAGGCAACAATCAGAACCATTTTGCTACTCTGAACCAGTTCCTCGCAAATGGTCCAAAGACGTTCAGCAATTGTGTTGAGGCTACCGATGCTGATGATTGGCTAGTCGATCTGGGCAAGCATTTTGAATGCAGCAACATCAGGCCTGAAGATTTCGTCAAGTTCGCTTCTTTCCAGCTCAAAGATCAGGCTGCAGAGTGGTTCCAGCAGTACAAGGATTCCAGAGGTGGACGTTTGATCACTTGGGATGATTTCCGTCGTGATTTCCGAGCTCATCACATCCCTCAAAGTGTGACTGAAAGCAAACGCGAGGAATTCCGCAATCTGAAGCAAGGCTCTTTGTCTGTCTATGACTACAACAAGTTGTTCCAGAAGCTCGCCCGTTTTGCCAAGCAGGATGTTCCTGATGAGAAGAGCATGATCTATCAGTTCAGGGGTGGTCTCCGTGAAGAAATTCAGCTCGCTCTTGTCCTCTTCGAGCCGCTGAGATACGATGAGTTCTACAACATGGCACTGAAGCAAGAGGCTGCTCAGTTGAAGTGTGATGCTTCCAGAAAGCGAGTCAGAGACACTACGCCTTCTTCCTCTACTCAAGTGGCCAAGCAGCAGAAGTATTGGCTTCCTCCTCCTCCGTTCCGTCAGCCGTATCAGCAGAAGAGCAAAGGTGGCAGTGGTTCTTCCCACCCACCCAACCCAGGCTTTCAGAACAAGTCTTCATCTCAACCTGCCAGATCGAGTGTTCCGTACCACCGTCCGCTTTCTGAGGTCACGTGCAACAAGTGCCAACAGAAGGGTCACTACGCCCACAAGTGTTTCAACCAGAGGCGTCTTCCTCCTCCTCCTCCTGTCAGATCAGCAAGTACAGCTGTGGTCAAGCATAATCCCAAGCACGCTAAGGTCAATATGGTGAATGCAGCTCAGGCAGAGGATTCGTCAGATGTCATCATGGGTAACCTTCCTGTTAACGAAATTCATGCTAGAGTTCTTTTTGACACTGGTGCATCGCATTGTTTCATGTCAAAGCCATTTTTTACCAAGCATGAGTTCGTTTCTTCTCATTTGGGTAAACAAATGGATATCGTTTCTCCTGGCAAACGTTTGAGTGCAAGTCTGGAGGTGCCAGATGTTACTATCACGTTGGGCGACTACAAGTTCCTTTCTTCCCCAATGGTTCTTGGTAATTCTGATATCGATCTTATTCTTGGGATGGACTGGCTCTCCAAACACAAGGCTCACCTCGATTGTGCAGCCAGGCAAATTCAACTGACTCATTCGTCTGAGGATGTAATTGTCTTTGCTGCTCAGGATAATACCATCCGGTTGTTTTCTCTCAATGAGAAGGGTGAATTGGATGCTATTTCGCAGATTCCGGTTGTTTGTGAGTATCAAGACGTCTTCCCAGAAGAACTTCCAGGAATGCCTCCGCACCGGCCGGTTGAATTTGTTATTGAACTTGAGCCCGGTACGGAACCTGTGTGCAAACGTCCCTACAAGCTCGGCCCCGAAGAGTTGAAGGAGTTGAAGAAACAACTCGATGTTCAAGAAAGGATGGGTCTCATTCGGCCTAGTACTTCTCCATGGGGTTGTGGTGTTCTTTTTGTGAAGAAGAAGGATGGAACGGACCGACTTTGTGTTGATTACCGTCCATTGAACAAGAAGACCATCAAGAACAAATACCCACTTCCCAACATCAATGAGCTGTTCGAACAACTAAAGGGTGCCCAAGTACTCTCCAAGCTTGATCTTCATATGGGTTATCATCAAATTCGCATTCGTGAGCAAGATATTCCCAAGACGGCCTTCAGAACAAGCTATGGGTCATATGAATACATTGTCATGTCTTTTGGCCTCGCCAACGCTCCTCCGACGTTCTCTCGCATGATGAACTTCATCTTCAACCCCTACACCAACGACTTCGTTTTGGTCTATCTCGACGATATTCTGGTTTTCTCCAAGAACAAGGAAGATCATGCCAAACACTTGCGTTTGGTTCTTGACAAGCTCAGGGAACATCAGTTCTATGCCAAGTTCTCCAAGTGTGAATTTTGGCTCGATGAGGTGCTTTATCTTGGTCATATAATCTCTGCCAAGGGCATTTCCGTGGATCCTGAGAAGGTGTCTGCAATTGTTAATTGGGAACCTCCTCAGAATGTGAAGCAACTCCGTAGCTTCCTCGGTCTCGCAAGCTACTGCCGAAGATTCGTTGAGAACTTTTCCAAGATCGCTAAGCCTCTCTCAAATCTTCTTCAGAAGCACGTCAAGTACGTTTGGTCTCCGGAGTGTGATATTGCTTTCAACTCTTTGAAAGAGAAGTTGATCACTGCTCCAGTTCTGACTCCGCCTGATGAATCCAAGCCGTACGAGGACTTTTGTGATGCCTCTCTCCAAGGTCTAGGTGCTGTACTGATGCAAGAGAAGAAAGTTGTTGCTTATACCTCTCGCCAGTTGAAGCCTAATGAGAAGAACTACCCCACTCATGATCTCGAGTTGGCGGCAGTTGTGCATGCATTGTTGACTTGGAGACATCTTCTATTGGGAAGAAAAGTGGATATTTTCACTGATCACAAGAGTCTCAAGTACATCTTCACTCAGCCTAATCTCAACCTCAGGCAGACTCGATGGGTCGAAATGATTCGAGAGTACAATCCGAGTATCGAGTATACTCCAGGCAAGGCTAATGTGATTGCTGATGCTTTGAGCAGAAAAGCATATTGCAACAGTCTGATTCTCAAGCCTTATCAACCCGAGCTTTGTGAAGCTTTCCGCAAACTTAATCTGCAAGTTGTTCCTCAAGGTTTCCTCGCCAACCTTCAAGTTTCTTCTACCCTGGAAGACCAAATTCGCCAAGCCCAGCTTCTTGATGCTATGGTGAAAAAGGTGAAGATTGGTATTGCAAAGAGTCAGTCCAAGTACAAGTGCTACCGACTTGATGACAAGGACACTCTTTTCTTCGAGGATCGAATTGTTGTGCCCAAAGGTGAACTTCGTAAGGTGATCATGAACGAGGCTCACAACTCTCTCCTCTCCATCCACCCTGGTAGCACGAAGATGTATCAGGATCTCAAGCAAACTTATTGGTGGACTCGAATGAAGCACGAGATCGCTCAATTCGTGAACAAATGTGATGTCTGCAGAAGAGTGAAGGCAGAACACCAAAGGCCAGCAGGTCTCCTCCAACCGCTTGCCATTCCAGAATGGAAGTTTGACCACATTGAAATGGACTTCGTGACTGGGTTTCCAAAGTCCAAGCGTGGCAATGATGCTATATTCGTTGTCATCGACAAGCTCACCAAAGTGGCTCATTTTCTGCCTATCAAAGAGTCGATCACTGCAGCTCAATTGGCGGAACTCTATACCTCTCGAATTGTCTCTCTGCACGGTATTCCTCAAGTGATATCTTCAGACCGTGGCAGCATCATTACCTCCAAGTTTTGGGATTCTTTTCAGAAGGCCATGGGCACCAACATCCACTTCAGCACTGCTTTCCATCCTCAAACAAGCGGTCAAGTTGAGCGTGTCAACCAGATTCTTGAAGATATGCTCAGAGCTTGTGTTATCTCCTTCGGCATGAAGTGGGAGGATTGTCTTCCTTATGCTGAATTCTCGTACAACAACAGTTTCCAAGCAAGTTCAGGCAAGGCCCCATTTGAAATCCTGTATGGTAGGAAGTGCCGTACACCTCTCAACTGGTCTGAAACCGGTGAACGTCAGCTGCTGGGTAATGACCTAATCACAGAGGCAGAAGAAATGTGCAAGGTCATTCGTGATAACCTCAAAGCAGCCCAATCCCGCCAGAAGAGCTACTATGATAGTAAGCACCATGATTTGGCTTTCGAGATCGGAGATCATGTTTACCTCCGCGTCTCTCCTATGAAAGGGACTCGTCGCTTCGGTATCAAAGGGAAGCTTTCCCCCAGATACGTCGGACCTTTCAAGATTGTCAGCAAGAGAGGCGACCTCGCCTATCAACTCGAGCTTCCTGCAAACTTTGCTAATGTTCATGATGTGTTCCATGTCTCCCAACTCCGAAAATGCTTCAAGACGCCTGAGCGCACCGTCAACTTCGAGGACATTGAGCTCCAAGAAGATCTCTCCTATCGTGAGCACCCAGTTGCAATCCTTGAAGAGACTGAACGCAGAACTCGCAACAAGTCAATCAAATTTCTCAAAGTCAAGTGGTCACACCATTCCGACCGTGAAGCTACCTGGGAACGCGAGGATCACCTCCGTTCTGAGTACCCGGAGTTCTTTCAGTCCTAGATCTCGGGACGAGATCTTTTCGTAGTGGTGGAGTGTTGTAACGCCCCAGATACGACTTTCCCAATTTGTACTCCAACTCTTGCCGTTTCCGGCGTTAAGTTATATTTATTCCTCGGGTTCGGGTCTTTGTCTCCGTGTGTTGTTTTCGTTTTCGTGCATCTCATATCATGTCATCACGTGCATTGCATTTGCATACATGTTCATCTCATGCATTCGAGCATTTTCCCCGTTGTCAGTTTTGCATTCTGGTACTTCGTTCTCCTCCGGTGGCCATTTCTAGCCTTCTTTCGTGTGTGGGGATTAAACGTTTCCGGATTGGACCGAGACTTGCCATGCGGCCTTGGTTTACTACCGGTAGACCGCCTGTCAAGTTTCGGGTCATTTGGACTTCGTTTGATGCTCCAACGGTTAACCGAGGGACCGAAAAGGCCTCGTGTGTGTTGCAGCCCAACACCCCTCCAATTTGACCCAAAACCCACCAAACTCTGCTCCATCATCTCGGCCGTTCGATCACGATCACGTGGGCGAAAACCGCACCTCATTTGGACTCTCCTAGCTCCACTTATGTCTATAAATACCCCCTCCATTTCGGATCTCGTCTTCCACCTCGAAACCCTAAAAAAACAAATCTCCCTCCTCCGCCGCCGACGGACGTGTCCAGCCCGCGCCGGACAACGTCCGCTCCACCCCGCCGCCACTCGCAGCGCGCCACGTGGGCCGCGCCCACACCGCCGCCGCCGGCCCGCGGGAGCCCGCGCCCGGCCCCCGCGCCGCCCGAGCGGGCCACTCCCCCCGCCGCCGCCTCGCTTCGTCTTCCCCGACGCCGACCGCCGCCGCGCGCCCCGCCACCGCGCCGGACTTCGCCGGCCGGACCCTCGGCTCTCCGCCGCGCCGCGCTCCTCCTCCGCCTCGGCCCCGCCGCCGCACCGCCGTACCTCGCCGCCCGGAGCCGCCCGACGTCCTCACCAGCCGGCTCCACCGCCTCCTCCACGCCCGGCCCGGCCTCTCCACTCCAGCGACGAAGAGCACTCCGGCGAGCTGCGGATGAACAGTGCGTGAATAGTGCACGGGATCCAGATCTAGATCCATTTCGGTTGACCTTTTATCTCTTAACCCTAATTTTTTGTGCCATGTTTGACTCCTCGTAACTTCGCATCCGTAGCTACGTTTTGGACATATGATATATCAAAATCTTCGTCTCGACGAGTACATCATTTCATTCCATTGCATCATTTGCATTTGAGTTCATCTTGATGCCCTAAATGCTGTTAGAAGGAGGCATCATGAGCTAAATTGCAGATCCGTTAGCTCAACATTGACTTTTGTCATTTTTGCCATGATTATTGTGTGGATGATATGCATGTGCCCCTTTGGGATGAATTGTTAAGCATTTTGTCTTCTTTCCATAGGTGTCACCCATGCATTTTTAGGATGTGTGTGTTGTCTTGTGCAAGCTTGCAAAGAGGGGTACCTGAGATTGCTGATTTCAGGGACTTAGTGATTTTCACTAAGTCTGGGATGTTTTAGCTCATGATGCTATATGTCCAGCTTGTTTCCTAGTGTCTGTGCCTCTTTTGAGGATGATCAGTAAGAGTGATTTGTTAATCTTGTTGTGCTCTTTCCATCCATTTCTTTACTTGTTATGTTGGAGCACCCTAGGTTGACTCAATCGAGCTCAACTTTTGCATAGTTGTTAATTTGGGCAGATCGTGAACTCTTTTGCGATTTTGCCGGTGTTATTGCTAGTGACTCGTGCATGCTATGCCATTGTTCTTGCCATGTATAGCTAGATTTTTGTGCCTTCTTTATGGATATATGCTTGCCTTGCCATGACTTGCACCGTAGTGAGTGCATCGAGCTCGTTTACATGCCTCCGTGAGTTATAATTTCAGCATGTCTCAGTTTTCTCTAAGTCTGAAAACTGATTGTGTTTCATCGATGTTCGCGTGCTCGGTAGAGTATTTTGTGAACTCTTTTGGCCCCAGGTCACTTTGGGTGTTTTGTTAAGCTTGTTGAGTAGCTCCATGCCATGCTCTTACTTGTCATGTTCAGGTTATGTTTCATGTTGTTTTGCTGCTCCGAAGAGGGCATCATGGTCTGAAATTTCAGACTAGCGTTAATTTCGCTAAGTCTGAAATCTGTTTTGCTTATTCAGTTTTGCCATGCTTGTTTGAACCCCTTAATGGATGAATTTGCCTATGTCTCAGTCCTAGTGATTTGTTAAGCGTCTTGTGTACATCCCTGCCATGCCTTTAGTTTTTCATGTTTGGTAGCTGTAGCATGTTCATTTCGTTGCATTTAGGAGCCTACTTGCTGTAAATCACAGATCGGCTCGTTTCGTAAAACGCTTGCCATTTCCAAACCGTAACTCCGATTCCCATGATCTTTATATCGTTTTCAGGGGATTTCTTCCCCTCTATCCAGTGGCACACTTGGTTTTCCAAGTTGAGGCCAGATTCATGCATTTCCTGTCACGTCTTGCATTTCGCATCCCGCATAGCATACCATCTTTGCATCTTACTGCTTGTCCTTGCACATGGTTGATTGTATCCTTGTTGCTTGTTTGTGTTGTTGGGTAGAGCCGGGAGACGAGTTCGCTAACGAGGAGCCCGTTGAGTTTGCTTTTGAGGATCCAGTCAACTCTGACAACTGTGCAGGCAAGATGATCATACCCTCGAAATCACTACTATCTTTGCTATGCTAGTTTGCTCGCTCTTTTGCTTTGCCAATGGTACGATGCCTACCACTTGCTTGTCAGCCTCCCAATTGCCATGATTGAGCCTCTAACCCACCTTTGTCCTAGCAAACCGTTGACTGGCTATGTTACCGCTTTGCTCAGCCCTTTCTATAGCATTGTTAGTTGCAGGTGAAGATGTGAGCCGTTCCTTGTTGGAACATTTATTTACTTGTTGGGATATCATTATATTGCCATGTTATCTTAATGCATCTATATACTTGGTAAAGGGTGGAAGGCTCGGCCTCTCGCCTAGTGTTTTGTTCCACTCTTGCCGTCCTAGTTTCCGTCATATCGGTGTTATGTTCCCGGATTGTTGCGTCCCTTACGCGGTTGGGCTATAATGGGAACCCCTTGATAGTTCGTCTTGATTAAAGCTTTTCCAGCAATGCCCAACATTGGTTTTACCATTTGCCACCTAGTCTCTTTTTCCCTTGGGTTTCCGGAGCCCGAGGGTCATCTTATTTTAACCCCCCCCCCCCCCCCCGGGCCAGTGCTCCTCTGAGTGTTGGTCCGAACCAGGCAGCCTGCGGGGCCACCTCGGGGAAACTCGAGGGTTGGTTTTACTCATAGCTTGATCTATCCGAGCGTGCCTTGAGAAAGAGATATGTGCAGCTCCTATCGGGATTTGTCGGCACATTCGGGCGGTGTTGCTGGACTTGTTTTAACCTATGGTTTCCCGTTGCAGACCGACAGCAACTCATACGCCACGCGACACAATGGTTCACGAAATTGAAAGTGCACTTCTCGGCCTAATTGGTACTAGCAGCCCTGCCGTCGGGCGTGGCTATGTTCTAGCAGCCTTATCTTTATTCTTTTCTTTTTACTTTCTGTTTACGTTTTTTGCTTTTCTTTACTTTTGATATACTTCCAAATATTCTAAGTATATATTACAAAATAAATTTACATAAAACATTTGAAAAATATTAATCAAGAACTTGAAAAGTATTAAATGTGTATAAAAATTGTTTCTCATGTATATGAAAACATGTATGCAAAAAATATACAATTTATATGAAAAAAGTTGATCACGTATTTAGAAAATGTGAATCAAGCATTTGAATTTTTTTAATCAAGTATATGGAAAATGGTAATGAATCATTTGAAAATGTAAAATACATATAGAAAAAATGTGTGTCATATATATGAAAAATACATATGAAACAAATATAATGTGTATGAAAAAAGTGTTGATAATGTATTTGAAACTGTTATATGTGTATTAAAAATGCACCTAGTGTATTAAAAAAAGTACAATGTGTATGAAAAAAATAGACATCGAAACTTATATATGAAAAAAAAGTTAATCATGTATTTACAAAATGTTAAATGTGTCTATAAAAAATGTACCTATAGTATACATAAAAATGCACAACCTGTATGGAAAAAGTAGACATAAAAAATATATATTTTAAAAATCCTAACCATGTATTTGGTAAATTCAAAATATATTTTAAAAATATATCCCTGGTGCATAAAAAATGTACAATTTTTAATAAAATGTAGAATAAAAAACTAAAAGTTATATAAAATTTTAATCATGTATTTGGAGAATGTTAAAAGTGCACAAAAACATATTTCCTGTTGTATAATAAAAATGTATAAATGTGCATGAAAATAGTGGGCATCAAAAACACATGTTTGGAAAAAATTGTTAATAATCTATATAGAAAATTTCTGTGCAGTTTCAGGAAATCTATATTACCATAGAAAAAATGTTCAACATGTATTTGAAAGAATGTTGACCATGTATTTCAATAAGTGTTCATGACATATTTTTTAAGCAAAAATGTGCACTTCATGTATATGAGAAATGTATAACATGTATCTAAAAACTGTTTCATGTGAACACTGAAAATGTAAAGTCTGTACAGCTTGCTTTTACATGTATTGATCAAAAACAAAAAATGCTGAAACCCAGCAAAGATACAAAAGGAATACAAACAAAACGGAAAAAATGAAGAAACAAGAATTATAACAAAGTAAAAAAGAAAAACCTGGGAAAAACAAAAGAAAACTGAACAGAAAAGAAAACGAAGACAAGAAAACAAAGAGAAACTAGTGAAATAATAAAAGGAAACAGAGAAATCAAGGGGGGGGGGGGGGGTCAAGAAATGACGAAAAAACTGAATGAAAAAAGAAAAAGAAAAAACCCATGAAAACCAAGAAAGAAACAAAGAAAATCGGTTGGAAAACAAAGAAAATAAAAAACCCGTTGAAGAAACAAAAGAAAACAGAACAGAAAAGAAAAGGAAAACAAGAAAACAAAAGAAAAAGCTGGTGAAAAGAAGAAAAGGAAAGAGAGAAATCAAAATGGGGGTGGGGGGGGGCTGTCAAGAAATGACGAAAAAAACTGAATGGAAAAAGAAAGAAAAGAAACCCATGAAAACCAAGAAAGAAAGAAAGAAAACCGGTTAAAAAACAAAGAAAACAAAAAAAGAAAACCCGTTGAAGAAACAAAAGAAAACCGGTGTAAAAACAAAAAAGAACAAAGAACAAAGAAACAAGAGGAAATCCATCCATTGATTCTCTCGATCGAAACAAGATCAAACGGAAAAAAAAACTGACGAAACTGGGCCAGCCCAATGGCTATACGTGGGGAAAGCCCAATGGCTATACGTGGGGGGAAAGTTTTCATTCAAGGGCGGCATACATCGTTTGTTGCGTCCGTTGTTTCATTTTGTTTTTCGTGCTTCTATCGTTATCTCTTTTTGGTTTTCTATTTTCCTTTTTATATTTGCAAATATCGTAAATAAATACATTCTAAAATTAATTGACTTATATTTCAAAAGCGTTCATAGTGCATTCGAAAAATTAACATGTAGTAGAAAATTAGTAGCGAGAATTTTATAAATATTTTCATACTTACAAAAATTACTCTTTTCATTTAAAAATGTTGAAGCGTTTCCAAACTATGTTTAAAAGGTGCCTGTACCATGTAAAATGATGCTCATGTAATTTTTGAAAATAATTTTATAATTAAAAAGTGGTTCAATTTAAAAAATTACGTATTTCATAAATATGTTTGTGACATTTAAAGAATAAAATTATACATTGTAAATTAATATCTGTGTAATTTTGAAAAAAGGATTAGTACCAATCAAAAAATGTTTGATACATTTAAGAAATGTTCTTCTTTAACAAAGGTTTTGCATGTTTTGAAACAATGTTCCTGACATTTATGAAATAATTTCCATGTGTGTTAAAAAATGCTCACCATGGATTCAGAAAATTTCCAATGTAAATTTCAGAAAAAAATTCAGTGTGTACATGAGAAATGTTCAACGTGTATTTACAAAAAGTCTGCATTTATTTGAAAATTTATCAAAAAAGGCTTTCACCCCGCTTTATATTATAAAGCCAACCGCACAACAAGCATCCAACAAGGTCCAACACACAAACACGCACACACACACGGAGGTCCATAGGGACAAATAGTACAAGAAAGGGTCAATGCTGAGGGAACAGCACAACAAGACCTAACACCAAAACACACACGCCACAAACCACAAAGCCGCCAGGCGGTCTAGTCAGGCACAGGTGGAGGAGGCGGCAGCAGGGGAGCCACGCGGAGCGCCATCGAGCGGAGATCGGAGAGGAGGGCGGTGATGACGTCCCGGTCCTGGGGGCGGCTAAGCGGCCGCCAAAGCTGCAGGTAACCACACAATTTGAATATTGCGTCAGTCGCACGACGGAGGGGCACCTTCTGAATAACAAGCTTATTTCGAATGTTCAAAAGCGTCCAGGCGAGAACCCCTATGCACAGCCATCTAATATGGCGGTAGCGAGCAGGGCAGGCGTTAAGCTCGGCAAGCAGGTCGGGGAAGTTGGTATTACACCACTGTCCGCCAACCGTTTTGCGGAAGCAGGCCCAAAGGAACTGGCAGAGTGGCACGAGAAAAAGATGTGGTTAGCATCCTCAATCGTGCCACAGATGGGGCACATCCCATCACCCGGACCATTACGCTTAAGGACCTCAACCCCAGAGGGGAGGCGTCCGCAGATCCATTGCCACAGGAAGATCGTGATCTTCAGCGGGAGGCGGATGACCCAGATTAGGCTAAATGGCTCCGGGGCCGTCGAGGGCGCAATGGCGCCGTACAGGGACTTCGTGGAGAAACGTCCAGAGGGCTCGAGACGCCAGGACAGAACATCCCGGTCCTCCGCCACGTCCATCGATAAAAGTGCGATGTCTTGGAGGAGGGAATCCTAGGCGGCCACCTCAAGGGGGCCAAAGGGGCGCCGGAAGGCGAGACGCCCTAAGTCAATAAGGGCCGTCTCGACAGAGACCCGAGGGTCAACCGCAATGGCAAAAATTTCTGGGAAACGCGCCGCCAGGGGGGCGTCCCCTAGCCAGCGGTCGAACCAAAACAAGGTTGAGGCTCCGGAGCCAACTGAGATGGATGTGCCGATGCGTAGTACGGGCAGAAGCTGGATCACAGACTGCTAGTACTGGGAACCACCCGTACATTGGCAAAAGGCAAGAGGTTGGCCACGGAGGTACTTATTACAGATGATGGTGAGCCAGAGGCCTCCCTCCCCGTTGGCAATACGCCACAGCCATCGGGTCAGGAGGGCAATGTTCATGCGTCGAGAAGACAGGATCCCAAGCCCCCCTGGTCATTGGGCTTGCAGATGTCGGGCTAGCTCACCATATGGTACTTCTGCTTGTCACCCTCACCAGCCCAGAAGAACCTCGACTGGTATTTGGCCACCTCCTGGTGGAGGGTCTCATGCAGGCTGTAGAAGCTCATGAGAAACCAGAGAAGGCTAGCAAGTGAGGAGTTGATTAGGATCACCCTAGCCGCTTTCGACAGCCAGCGTCCCCTCCAGGGTTCAACCCTGTGCTGCATCCTAGTCACTGCCGGGCGAAGATCCGCGACGGTGAGTCTGGAGTCACTAATGGGCACCCCCAAGTAGGTAGTGGGGAAGGTGCCTAGGCGGTAGTTAAGCCGGTCCGCAATGGACAGAGCTTCGTCCGGGGGGTAGCCGAGGACCATCACTTCGCTCTTGTCGAAGTTGATGGTGAGTCCCGACATCTGTTGGAAACACGGGAGGAGGAACTTCAGGTTGGCGATGTCGGACGCGGAGCCCTCCACCATGACAATGGTGTCTTCCGCATATTGGAGGAGGGAGACCCCTCCTCCGTTCACAAGGTGGGGGATGACGCCCCGGATATGGCCACAGGATTTGGCCTTATCCAGGATCACCACAAGGGCATCGACAACCATGTTAAAGAGGAACGGGGAGAACGGGTCACCCTGGCGAACCCCACATAAGGTGGGGAAATAGGGCCCGATCTCGCCGTTAATGTTGACCGCCGTCCGGCCGCAGGTGACGAGTTGCATAACCCGTGTCACCCAGCGGTCGTCGAAGCCTTTCCGAAGCAATACTTCCTGAAGGAAGGGCCAGTGGAGCGTGTCGTAGGCCTTATGAAAGTCGAGCTTAAGGAACACTGCGCGGTGGTGCTTGGATCGAACTTCGTGGAGGACTTCGTGAAAGACCAACACCCCATCCAGAATAAATCGGCCTTGGATGAAGGCGGATTGGTTGGGGTGGGTGACAGAGTCCGCAAGACGGGTCACCCTATTGGCGTACCCTTTGGCCAGGATCCTAAAGATCACGTTAATCACGGTGATCGGGCGGAACTGGCGGATGTCCGAGGCCTCAGGAACCTTTGGGATGAGGGTAATGATCCCATAGTTCAGGCGCCCAAGGTCCATGGTCCCAGAGAAGAACTCGTCGAAGAGGGCCATGACTTCCGGTTTGATGGTTTGCCAGAATATTATAGAGAACAATACTGGCAATCCATCCGGGCTCGGAGCCGAGGAGGGGTTCATTCCTTTGATCGCCGCAAGGACCTCCTCCTCCGAGAAAGGCGCCACTAAAGCGGCATTGGCCTCGGCGAAATCAAGCTGGGCACCCGACCAGGTATCTGGGGCCAGTGCAGCCCCACCCCGAGGGGTGGGGGTGAAAAGGGCTTTATAGAAGCCATCAACGTGGGCGCGGATGTCCGAGGGTCGAACAAGCTGAGTATCACCCGCCCACGGGGAGTGAATGGAGTTGCGACGATGCCGACCGTTGGCAATCACCTGGAAGTAGGCCGTGTTGGCGTCGCCCTGGAGCACCCACCGTTGGGTGCCGCACAACCGCCAGTAGGCCTCCTCGTCGGCGTAAATGACCGAAAGCTGGTCCTCGAGATCATATCTCAACATCCACTCATCCGGGGAGATCCCGGACGAGTCAGCACGGGCGTCGAGGGCCTGGATGGCGCTTAAGAGGGCCTTCTTGCGGTCAGGGATATCACGGCCGAGATTCGCGCCCCAGCCCTTCATAAACTGGCGGGCTAGCTTGGCGCAAAACTGCCAGGAGTCGATCGCGTACATGGCGCGATGGGGGGAGTCACGAGCGACGGTCCACTTAGCCGTAACAGCCTCGCGGAACCCGGCTTGGTTGAGCCAGAAGAGCTCGAACCAAAACTAGGGGGAACTGGGGGGGCATTCATCAGCAGAGGAGAGGAGGAGAGGGACATGATCAGAGCCGATCCTGGTAATAGCCTGAATCAAGGCTAGAGGGCATCTGAGTTCCCATTCCGGGGAAACTAAGACGCGGTCCAGGACAGACTGCGTTGGGTTCGCCTGGCAGTTAGTCCAGGTGAACCGGGCCCCTGTGCGCTCGAGTTCACGGTGGCCAAGCTCCGCGATGCAGTCGTTAAACATCTGCATCCGGGGGCGATTAACCCGGTCATTGTTCTTCTCATCCGGGGGAGCGGATGAGGTTAAAGTCACCACCCACCACAACAGGTAGGGGGGAAGCGGAGATCTTCTACTGCAGCTCGGCGAGGAAGGTCGGGGAGCGGTTGTGATTCGTCGGTCCGTAGACGATGATGACCTCCCATTTGAAGTTGAGCGCACGCTCGAAGATCTCCATACTAACAAAGAACTCACCCCGATCCATACCTCCCACCTCAAAGGTGGCATCCTTAACACCTAAGAGGATGCCACCCGAGTGGCCATTGTTCCCACTAGAAGGGAGCCAATGCCAGGCGAACAGGTGGGAGCTAAGGCTGTCAAGCTCGGGGAGACAGAAATCCGTACGCATGGTTTCTTGGATGGCGATGATGTCGATGTGCTTGTCCCGGATGTACTCAACTAGCTGGCGACGGCGGCCGTCATGGCCGAAGCCGCGAATGTTCCAGAAAAGGGCGCGCATCTAAACCGCCATTGAGGGGCTGCTTGACCCCAGGATGGTGGAATTACTATTGGCTCGAAGAGCGGCAGTGCGGGAGCGAGTGCGGCCACGAATCTCCTCGACCGACGTCCCAGTAGGCTGGGGTGCTGGGTTCATAGGAGGCGGGCCCGAGTCTCGGCGAGTTTCCCGTCAAGGATCTCGCGGGCCTGGATAGCCGCAATCTGCTCCAAGGGGGGGGGCAACCTCCCCCCGGAAAACTACGTCCGAGTCTAGGGCCACCTTGGCAAGGCTGCCGAGCGGGACAGCTTCAAGAGCAAAAAAAGAGCAGCTGGAAGAACTAGAAGGGATGTCGGTCGCACCTATCTCGAGGTTCCGGGCCGCAGCCCGGATCTCAGCCCGCTCGGAGATGGACGGCGCCGGGAGGCCGACGGGCGATCTGCGTCGAGCCAGGCGCTGCGGTGGGAAGCCGTCACCGGGGTCGACGAGGCCCGAGCCCGACGGACGTAGGACACCGACCGAGGCGGGTGGGAGGCGACAGGGGTGACCACCTCCTCGGAGGCCACCAGCAACAGACGAGTCAGGGAAGCAGGCGCCAGAGGGATCAGACGGGCACCAGACTCCGACTGAGGGGAGGGCGGGTTCGGGGCCGGCGGATCCGGGGCCGGCACGTCGTCAACCGGGGCCGAGGAGGGAGCCAGGGGGAAACGAGAGGCGGCGACGCATCCGCCCCAGGGGAGTCCATCGGGGGGGATCCGAGGGGGGGAGGCACCAACGTCGGCGAGGCTGGAAGCAGCAAAGAAGCCGAGGCCGGAGACGAGGGGGCCATGGCCACCACGGGAAGAACGCACGGCGAGCGCGGCGAAGATGCCGGGAGGACGAGGAGGCTGACGCTGGAGATGTCGCTGAGCTCAGCCGAAGAGGAGCGAGAGGAGACAGGCAGCATGGCGGGGGCGGCCTCGGAGGAGAGGGCCAACCCATGCGATCGGCCCGCACCCGCGCCCCACGCCCCGGAGATGGGGAGGGGTCCCGAGAGGGGGAGCGGCTGTGGCCAGAGCGCTTGTCGTCGTCCTCCGGATCCTCGTGGCGGGAGGGGCGCGGACGGCGGTAGTGGGAGTCGTCGCGAGGGTCCGCGCCATCCCCACCAAAGTGGTCATCAGCAAGTTGTCGAGGGCGGCCGACGTGGTTGGGAGGCTCGGGGTAGATCTTGAGGTCGAATCCCTGGTCGTTGAAGAACACTCGAACGGTGGCACGGAGGGTGGAGGAGTCCAAGCACTTGACCTTGACACGAACCTCCTCCTCCTTGCGGAGGGAGAGCTCATCCACCACCACAACGTTGCCCAGGAGCTTGGACATGCTCCGGATCACCTTCTCAGAGCGGGCGATGTCGGGAAGGCCTGCTATGAGGATCCAAGCAGTGTCCAGCACGGCAACCGCCTTGGGGTCCAACAGGGGCTCGGAGATGTTGACAACGAGTTTGTTGAGGGCGAGGGTGATGTCGTCGCTACGGGTGCAGAGGCCCAGGCTGAGAGCGTCGGGGAAGACCACGGTGAAGGAGCTATCCGAGGTCGGAGTCACCTGCCAGTCCCAGACGCGATGGCAGAGGTGGTTAAGCTCCGCCTCGATCATCTCTGGCGAAGCGACTCCGGCCCCCACGATGGTCACGACAACAAGGAGCGACGGAGACGGAGGGGGGACGTCCTCCACCTCGATGTGGAAGAATCTGAGGCCCTCGATGCCGTGGCCGTACATCATGAGCTCCTCCGTCATCGGCCGGTCCGGGCAGAGAGCCGCGGGATGGCCCGACTCCTTGTAGAGGTAGCACATCGGCGGGTTGGGGCACTCAACCTGGTAGTGGCCGGCAACACCGCAGTTGAAGCACGGAGGAGGGCCGCGAGGGAGACCGGAGTTGGGCGCGGCCGAGGACGCGGGAGCCTGAGCCGTGGTGGAGGGGGTTCAGGCGGCGCCCCTCTTCTTCTTCTTCTTGGCGCCTTGGCGGCCGCGGGATCCAGGGCCACCATTGCCCGAAGGATGGCTCGGTTAGGTCTTGCGGGGCTGGTACCGGCGGGTGGCCGCGGCGTCGGAGGGCGCGACCCGAGGGGGCGAAGAGGACCGCCCATGTCGACGCGTGGGAGAGGAGGAGCAGGACCGATCGCGATGGCTATCCGGGGGGGAGCCGGCTGTCGGCCCGCACCGGGGAGCGGCCCTCCGTGCGGCCAGGCGAGCGACGGTCATGGCGGGGCGGCGATCGCCGAGAGAATCGCGGGGCGGAGACCGGCGAGCGTCACGGGAGGGCGAACGGCGGAGGTCACGCGGCAGGGAACGGCGCGCGTCGCGGCCGTCGCGGTTGGCCAACTTGCGGCGGAGGTCGGCTTCGCGCCGCTGGCCCTTCGGCGAGGCGCGCCCCGATGGACGAGGGTCCTCCAAGGGCTGCTTGGGGCGCCCCGAGTCGTCGCCCCAGGAGCGGGTCATGGGGAGGAACGGCGGCGTCGCATGGGGGGGGAGGGGGGAGCTGCCGGCGGCGAGATTGGGGGAAGAAAGGAGCAGGATCGGGCAGTGGGAGGGAGAGGAGGCTGAAGCGGAAACCCTTTCGGGAGCCAGATTCCACCCCGAGCGGGGGGTATCTCGGCCGAGGCCGCGGGGCAGCCAGCAGGGGCGAAGGCCGAAGCCATTGGGCCGCCGCCCGGAG
Organism: Triticum monococcum; assembly: GCA_034509565.1. Classification (NCBI taxonomy): domain Eukaryota; kingdom Viridiplantae; phylum Streptophyta; class Magnoliopsida; order Poales; family Poaceae; genus Triticum; species Triticum monococcum. Next base: position 20,601,170 of record CM067842.1, on the reverse strand, counting down.
TCTGGGCCGGCCCGCAGATCCCAGGCCGCCCAGATGGGCTGGCCACCCAGGGGGTGGGGAGCAAGCCCAGCTGGCACCCGGGGCCCGACACGGCAAGGCCCAGCCTAGGGACTGGACCCGCTCCACCAGCTAGGGTTCCAGCCGCCGCCCCCGGCGAGGAGGACGCGACGGACGGCCGGCCCGGCGGGCGAGGGACAGCTAGGCGGTGGGGGGACGGGGTGCAACAGACCCGCGATGAGTCGAAGAAGGCGATGAAGGGTCGAAAAGGCGCACGTTGGGACAACAGTGGGACGCCAGCGGACGATGACGGTGGCTGGGCGGGCCAGCTGGAGCCCTTCCAGGAGGCCAGGGCAGAGCCGAGGTCCGCCCGGCCGACCACACCCCAGCCAGAGGAGCGCCGGCGGCAGCGGCCAGCCCCAGCCCCAAAGGCCGGGCCTTTCCCCGCGGTCACCGGCGAGGCGCGCGGCAACCGGCGGGGAGGGGGGGAGGGGGCGGGCACACGCCCGGGCAGCCGAACTCCCACCCCCGGGAGTAAGGTCGCCGACGGAGCGGGGCGAGCCGGGACGGGCGGGGGGACGCGGCCACCGCACTCCACCGGCCGGCCCGCGGCCCGGTCGGCGTCCTCCGCCAGGTCCGCCCAAATCACCCTGCCGGGAGGTCCAGGGGACAGAAGAGGAGGGGCCGGCGGGGAGGAGGGAGCGGCAGGGGTGGCGGAGGCCACGGCGGAGGGGGACACCGGCAGCAAGGGAGGTTCGGCGGGCGAGACGACCAGCGGGGCGGCGGAGGCGCCCAAGTCGCCAGAGCCCGTCATCAGCCTCTCCATAATGATGAAAGTGAGAAAAAGGGGAAAAAAAACAATAGAAAAAATGGCCCAATAAAACAAGAAGAAAAAACTAAAAAAGAGATGAAACTTATACAAGAAACACACACAAAAAAGAAAAAATACGGCTAGGGATTCTATAACAGTTCAAACTGGTCCATAGAAGTTTCCCAAAACTGCTTCCAGAAACACCACAAGAACAACCGTGGATCTGCTCATAGCACTCGCGCTGACTGTCATCCTTGGAGACGTATCAGTCATCACTCTCTCTACGGCGACGACGACAGTGGCGGCACATACAGAGAAGTTGGGGATGGAGCGGGGTGGGTGTGGGAAGGGGACAGAAGGGCAAGTGGGTGGACGTATGAGGACATGCAGCAAAATCATGGTCGTTCGTTGGACATCCGACGTTAGTAAATTCTTGGATCCGACACCGTGGCTAGCTCCTAGATCGAACGGTTAGTTCCATACTGTAGTCCATAGTCAAACTCTATAAATTTGACTTAAGACAAATGTAATCTTATACATTTTTGAAAAGTTGATCCTCACTACTAACAATTCTTTCAACATGCACACTATCCACATTAGCATGGCGCCACGTCATCATTCTCCAGCTTTTCGAGAAAAATCATTCTTCACATGGCCCACCGACAACTCGCTGGTCTCTTTATTTATTCTTCACCCGGGCGTTTTCTCTCTAGAAGATTAGTACCATCGATCGCCCCCTCAATCACTCCCCCACTATTTATTTCCACCGCTTCATTCTTCTTCTCCACCAAATCTTTATCCTCTTCATCTCCTCCACTATTTATGTTGGATTGTGTTTCAACATTAGAATTTTGTTACAGCTTCGGCGCTTCGCGTTTGAGTTTTGCAGCGCCGGCGGACGTCCGAGCTGCTTACTGAATGCCAGATGGTGGAAAAGATTGTGCTGATGTACGCCCGCGACAGCCCCAAACGCTGGAGCAGTTCAACTCCTTGCGGGTGCCCAGGCTCAGGTACTCCCATTAATCCTATCTGATGCTTCCTATGAGTACCAGCCTCGCATGCATGCTCAGGTTGGTGCTGCTGGATTGAATCGGTTAACATTGGTGCTTTTTCTTGCCAAAGTTGGTTTCTTTGAGCTACATGTCCACGCCTCAATCACTCAGAACAAGTTGATTGCTGGATGGTGACTTTGTTATAGCTAAACCATTTTTATTAGATTAACTAAATTGAATTCCATTAATCTTATTTGTATATTTTCCCTTGACTGCATAATTAGCAGTTCCGTTTTAGAATTAAACAACTGGTCCTGTGGTCTGGCAGTGTTTATCTCTTTTGATGATTCTTTTGCACTATTGTTTCTGTTAGATACTAATTGAGTTTCAGCTTTGATTTATTAACATGCGTGGCCATTCTAATAGACATCATTCATTTCAGGTTTGGACCTTTCTTGGTGAATGGTGTCTCCTTACTTCATCTCTTTTACTTTCAACTTTGTCGCAACTCGCAACCATGGAGGATTCTTAATTTGATTCTTCTGGTATGTATGTGGTTGCAGGCCCGTACCAGACGCATTAATTATGTTAAACTATTACTCAGTGCTGGTTTAATTGGGTTAATCAGGCCTAGGACTAATCAACGCATTAAAAATTCCACCGAATCTGTGGCAGAATTAACTCTACACTAGGCCCCGCTCCACATGGCCGAAACTCAGGCAAGCCCCCGCTCTCTCTCTCTCTCTCTCTCTCTCTCTCTCTCTCTTCACTTCTCTTTCTCTTCCTCTTTCTTTACTGGCGCGAGCGACTTAGCGCAATTTTTCCAATCGCTGCTCAAGCAGTTTAATTTCTTCGCGATTTCCATGCAATACATCCGTTGTTGAATGAATAGATGCAAGGTCCAGTACTCTGCTTAGATTGCTTCTTGGTAAGATGTAATTCTTTCAAAATTTGTACCACTAACATGATACACACACATACACACACACACACACTATAAAACTGTATTTTCCTAATTGCCAATGGTTACGAGGGCCCAATTTTTTGTTTTGCACCGGGCCTCCATTTTCTTGGGTACGGCCCTGTGTGGTTGCAGCATCCCGTTTGAAATATAATATATCATGTTCTCTGCACCGTCGCTGATTTTCAATAGTAACAATTTTGTACTCCTCCAGCACCATATTTCATTATGATAATATTATTGGTTCTTGAGGTTTATTTATAGACATGGAATGTTCCCAAAGTTTAATCTTAATATAGGTTCACACGGACTCGGTCGGACAAAGCAATTTCATTTGAGTAGATATGATACTAAATCACCTGTCAGTTAATCCTTTCATGTAGGAGAAAAACCATTCTACTAATCAGAAGATGCGTTCTCGCATCCACTAAGGGTGACCCCTTTTTCAGTTTTGTCACATAATGTTAGTTACTCACCTTAGAGAACCCCCTTTTTATCTTCATATAAGGTTGCCTGCTACTGCTAGCGTATTCAATTAAAAACAGCTATTTGCATCATTCATCGGTTCAATCTTCCGTTGATCAATTCACACCCAAAAAAAACGCTTACTTGACTGGCTACTATCAAATCAAAATTTTATAAAACCGACAATTTAGCACTCTTATTTCATATGAAAATTGGAAATCTCTCACAGTCTATCGAAGGAAAAAAGGTGTACATCTTTTTTAGCGTTTACCTTTATAAATGTAGAAATATCATGTACTTATCTACTTGCTTCCTCAACGCCCCCATTTATTATCCTCTCTAGCCTATTACTATACAGTGCAGTGTCAAGTAATATAGTTCACACTATTAGATAATTAAGAAAATCTCTCAGTGACCAAAGCATTGTTAATCCAGTAGGTTGCAATACACCCTATTCATTGTTTAAGAAAACCTACTCTACTGCCAATGCATACTTACTCTTTTGTCACATTGTTGTTCTCGAATTCTCAATACCAGTTTGGCATTTCGTTCTTTCATTTATAAGAATTAAGAAAATCCTTAACGTCAACTAAGTGTCCCGCAGTAACATGCAAGGTATCATCTAGTATGCAAAGTAAATAAAACAAAATAAAAAGTACACCTATTATTTTACACACCGGCACCACCAGTGTAATTGAATCCAAGAGTACACCTATTAGCAGTGGTAACGCATACATATTCCATTATTGTAACTTCTATCAAGCCATCTATGAAGCCACGGGTGCCGGCGTGCTCCTGTCTTCCCGGGCTGCTGCAGATGGCGTGTCTTCGGGCATGTCATCCTCCTCGTTCTCGCCGGAGAGCTCCTCCAGCGACTTCCCGTTGGGCTCCGGCACGAGGAACGTGAACAGGAACCCGACCACATTGCACCCGGCGAGCACGAACAGCGAGTTGCGGACGCCGATGCCAGGCGGGTACCCGGCGTCCGTCTTCGTGGAATCAGTGCCCTGGGCAGCATACAGGAACCCGAACGACCCCACGATGGCGCCCGCCTTCCCGGCAGCCGCCGAGATGCCGTGGCACGTCGACCGCAGCCGTGCCGGGAAGATCTCTGCCGGCACGATGAAGGTGGTGGAGTTGGGCCCGAAGTTGGCGAAGAAGAAGGTGAGCGAGAACATGACGACGAAGCCCACGTGGTTCCCGGGGGTCGTCCAGTGGTGGTACGGCACGGCGAGCCCCAGCATGAACGCCGTCATGAAGAAGAAGCCGCCGAGCTGGATGGCGAAGCGGCCGACGACGTCGATGAGGAACACCGTGAACCAGTACCCCGGGATGGTGCCGCACAGCGCCACCAGCGTCTGCGCGCGCGAGATCTTGAACATCTCCTGCAGCGCGTTCATGGTGTCCGCCCTGGGCAGCCACTCCACCGCCGTGTAGATGTCCTTCTGGAACAGGTTCTGCGAGTAGAAGGCGATGTCGAGGACGAACCAGCACACCGTCGTGCCCAGCAGGTGCCGGCCGTGGCGCCGAGCGAACTCCTTGGAGAAGAGCCCGAACTGCTCGCGGTCACCGTGTCCGACGGGCACTGGCTGCTCCGCCTCGTCGGAGACGAGTTCCACGTTGAGCACCCGCGCCATGTCGGACGTGGCCAGCTTTGCGTTCTTGGCCACGAGCGCGGTGTAGCGCGCCGTCTCGGGCATCTTCATGCGCCAGTAGTAGGTGAGGAGCGCCGGGACGGCGCCGAACATGACGACGATGCGCCACACGTAGTCGGCCTGCGGCACGGTGGAGCCGGCCCGGTCGTCCCTGTACGCGGGCGCGTCGAACCGCTCCTTGAATGCAGCCGAGACGATGATCGCAACGACGCCGCCGGTGAGGTTGCCGAACCCCTGCATGGCGAATACGGCGGCGATGAAGGCACCACGGGTGCGCTTGTTGGCGTACTCGGACATGATGGTGGCGGAGAGCGGGTAGTCGCCGCCGATGCCGAAGCCGAGCCAGAAGCGGAAGAAGCAGAGGGTGGCCATGACGCCGTGGGCGCTGGACCCGAAGGAGAGGCCGGAGGCGATGCAGCAGAGCACCATGATCATGAGCGTCATGCCGTAGACCTTCTTCCGGCCCATCTTGTCGCCGAGCCAGCCGAAGAAGAGCTGGCCGGCGAGGGTGCCGCAGAAGGCGACGCCGTTGACGGCGGCGGAGACGTTGGGCGGGAGCGAGCCCGGGGCGGCTGAGCTCGGGTCGAAGTAGTAGATGCGGCCCAGCAGCTTGGTGACGAGGGAGATGGAGAAGAGGTCATAGGCGTCGGTGAAGAAGCCCATGCCGGCGACCACGATCGCCGTGAAGTGGTACCACTGCGTCTTGGCGGCGTCCAGCGCGCCGAGCACCTTGAGCTCTCGAGCCATGGCGTGTGCCTCGTGTTAGTCAAAGGCCCGAGCCCCGAGGCACGTACGTACGTCTAGGCTCGTGACTACCTGAGATGTCAGAGTCAGATCACTCGATTTTCGGAGGTTATCACATAAGCATCTGGAGTTCTGGACAATGACACACTCGTTAACGTTGATCGAACTTCTCGAACGACCTCTACGTGGACCAAACATCTACGATAGAGTGATTCGAACAAAACAGTTTAGAAGAACTTGCCATGCATGTTTACATCAAAACTGTTAAACTAAACGATAAGCCGAACATGCCTCCAGCTTTCATGGCGCTCGTGCTTAGGAGGGCACATGCACAAAATTTCTCGACTGTTATCGACATGGTCTGCCTCAGTGACAGCAAACGTGCCGTAGTCGCAATTCTTATTATGTTTTTGGTGCTTTGTAGTTTTGATGAACTTCATAATATATCTGGGTCGTTTTTGGCAAAAAAAATCGAACTAAAATTCAGACCAATATTTGAGTTGGGTAGATGGAAAACCAGCAGTATGCATGTGAGGATCATGCATGCATATGTGGAGCAGAAAATGGAAACATAATAACGAAAAAAGACAGCAAAAGCCAATTAATAGCTACATACCTGATGCTACCCGGTTTCCCTGACCTTTGTTTCCTAGGCTGTAGCAAACACTGAAGAACTGAATACATCAATCGGCGAGAGAAGCGCTTGGGTGGCATATATATACAGGCCAGGAGGGTGCATCTTCCTCGTTTTGAAACGTGTGTATTCTTCGATGGATATTCCACGTGTCTCAGTTTAATTTGCTGCTGAGACTTGAGAAACTATACCTCAACTTGAGTGAAGTCCCAGCTAACCGTAAAGAACATAAAATTCTCTGTCAACGGACCAGCGATGCACCAAATAGCAGCTTTGCTTCTGCTTGCTAACGCTGTCTCGGTTCCTTGTCTCACCTGCTAATTGACTAGGATTGGCACACGCGGATCACCATTTCTACCAACAAACCTGCTTGCACGTGGACCACGAATATTCACACCCTCGCCGTTTCATTTGCTGCGACTATACATACACACAACACGTACGTACTGCATACATGGGCATCGTACAATGACATCGAGTTTTGCTACACCTACGTATACTAATTTTACTAAATTATATTTGCATGGTAGTCTGGGATACGCTCATATGTGGCAGCGATGGTGGTGTGTAGTGGTGAATTCGGGGATCTTGCGGGTGCCGCAGGGCGGCGGCGGCACGGCGGCGGCGCTTCCTTGTGAAAGGGTGTTTCGGTGCTCAACGAACTCTAGCGCAAGGTTTGTAACTTTCTCTTGTGAGGCTCGTCATTGAAGTCAGAGTTGCCCCTCATCCTCGATGTGTCTGGGCCGGTTGTTTGGATGTTCTTAGTTTGGCTTCGCATGGCTATTGTCGTGAGGGGGTGGTCGCTAGTGGCAATGTTAGAGTCGCTTGCTCGGGGAGGAGTGATTTACGACGATGATTGTCTGCTCCCTCGGCCATGATTCACTCATCAACGGCGTGCATGGTATATCTCTTGTGTGCTAGGTCGGCCAGCTGTGCCCCGAGCTTTTCGTGTTCCTTCACGGTTTTCGTGGTTGTACTGGTTTTAGCCTGGTTTTGTTTAATTAATCTTTCAATTGTCAGGTCGTCTTAATTAATATGCCTTGTGGTAAAAAAAAACAAATACAACCACAAATACTGTCGGTATGTTGTGATCATCCACCTTCAAACTTTATGTGGTTGTGGTCTGGAAACTTCACTAAAATGGTCAATGTGTGTGAGTCATGCATGGACGCATAGTAGAGGCAAAGACTTGACTAAATACTAAACTATCAGCTGAGAAAAGGCCATTTTCTGGGCTCCGGGAGGCATATTCCCTGCCAGATTGACATGGAATCGAAGAGTCAAAGTCGTCAGTCTCGAAAGTCATCCTCTGACCTGTTTGTTCTTACTTCCGGGACAGTGACTAGCCGGAGTAGATTTGTCCACGTTTTGTTGCTCAGTGTCTTCTTGCTTACGCTGGTGTTAAGGTTCCTAGTACGTTTGCGTTTCTTCAAAAAATATCGCCTCCAGTACATGAGCTGGACGCATGCAATTGCATGTTTTTTTGCAAGTGTGCAACCTAAAAGCAACTTCACAAAGTTGCCATATTGGCTCGATCGGCATAATAACCGTTAATATGATGATTTTGGTCAAAAGAGCGAATATATCCATTGACGGATGACCCCTTAGGACAAGGTAGGGCTGAGTTCATATCATTTTGGAGTCTTGAAATAAGTTTCCATATCATTTTGTTAAATTATCTTCTATGGCTGGGCCGAGTTCTAACTATAAAGGTGTTATTTTCATAATTTTTTATACAATTTCATTTCTGTGGCACATCTATTTTACAGATTTTCATTATTATTTTTCATGCATTCTCTTTCGCATGTTACATTGTTGTACCATCCGGTATACTCCCTCCATCCACAATATTATATGACATGCATGTCACAAAAAGCATACCCTCGAATTCGTCTGTGAAAGGAGTTTGTGATCGTATAATTTTGGTATCATACATCTCATATATTAATAATAGTATCACTGGTTAAAGGCTACCTAGAAAGAAGTATTGGACCCTATGTACGTGGATGGAGGGAGTATCATATAAGAGCATCTTCAGCCGTTCGGCCTCCAGGGCGCCGAAAAAGAGCCGCCTGGGGGCGAACCAGCGCTAGATTGGCGCGTGGTGGTGACTCCGCTCCCAGTCGTCGGCCCACATGTCGCCGCGGGCTCGACGCTATTTCATATAATTTTTTGCAAACTCGGCGAAATTTCATTGAAATTTGTACAAAAATCATGCAAAGTACACGTAAACTACGCCTAGGAATTGCGCCCGTGTCCACCACCCGCCAACTACATGCCGATAAGCCTGTAGAAGCGGGTGTAGTCGTCGTCGTCGTCGTCGCGCACCCCGCTTGAGCCGCCGCCATCCCTGCTACACCCTTGGCCAGGGTCGCCGACGCGAGGTTGGGCGCTGGACGACCCGGCCTCGTCTTCCTCGTCGCTGTCGAGGACGATGACCCCGCCCACCTCGCGCCCGCGGCGCCGGGCTTGGAGCTCCGCGTATGCCCGGCACAGGCGAGCACCTGCCTGTGGACGTAGTCCTCCTTCGCCCATTTGAGGGCGGCCTCGTCGTCAGGGGCCACCATGTCCGCATGCTCTGGCTTCACCGGGAGCAGCCCCTGCTCGGTCTTCGGCCGGACCAGGCAGAGGGAGCGCGGGGAGGGGCGGGAGCCGTCCTTGATGACGAGGACGCCGCCGTGGGTGCGGCACCAGAGCGGTGTCTCCTTCGGCTCTGGCTTGATGGGGAGAAGAGCCGGTGATCCGGAGGAGGGCTGGACGGGGCGGAGAGCCGGCGAGCCAGAGGAGAGCGAGCCGAAGCCCGACGACGATGACGTCCCCGGCTCCATTCGGCGCGGCGTCCAGGAGCTGCCACGTCGGCGAGAGAAGGACGGCCGCGCCGGGTACTCGAGGCGCGGAACGTTGCCTGTCTCGATGTGGTCGAAGACGGCCTCGAGGGTGCAGCCTGGCACGCCCCACCACTCGCGCCGCCGGTTGGCGTTGAGGCGGCCGCGGGGGATGACATGTGACGCCCCCGATTTGACCGTACACTAATCATACACGCAAACGTGTATGATCAAGATCAGGGACTCACGGGAAGATATCACAACACAACTCTACAATTAAAATAAGTCATACAAGCATCATATTACAAGCCAGGGGCCTCGAAGGCTCCGATACAAGAGCTCGATCATAGTCGAGTCAGCGGAAGCAACAATATCTGATTACAGACATAAGTTAAACAAGTCTGCCTTAAGAAGGCTAGCACAAACTGGGATACAGATCGAAAGAGGCGCAGGACTCCTGCCTGGGATCCTCCTAACTACTCCTGCTCGTCGTCAGCGGGCAGCACGTAGTAGTAGGCACCTCCGATGTAGTAGGAGTTGTCGTCGACGGTGGCGTCTGGATCCTGGGCTCCAACATCTGGTTGCGACAACCAGGTAGAAGGGATAGAGGGAAAATAAGGACAAAGCAACCGTGAGTACTCATCCAAAGTACTCGCAAGCAAGGAGCTACACTACATATGTATGCATTGGTATCAACTGGAATAAGGCTATTATATGTGGACTGTACTGCAGAAAGCCGAAATAAGAGGGGGATAGTTAGTCCTTTCGAAGACTACGCTTCTGGCAGCCTCCGTCTTGTAGCATGTAGAAGAGAGTAGACTGAAGTCCTCCAAGTATCATCGCATAGCATAATCCTAACCGATGATCCTCCCCTCGTCGCCCTGTGAGAGAGCGATCACCGGTTGTATCTGGCACTTGGAAGGGTGTGTTTTATTAAGTATCTGGTTCTAGTTGTCATAAGGTCAAGGTACAACTCCAAGTCGTCCTGTTACCGAAGATCACGGCTATTCGAATAGATTAACTTCCCTGCAGGGGTGCACCACATAACCCAACACGCTCGATCCCATTTGGCCGGACACACTTTTCTGGGTCATGCCCGGCCTCGGAAGATCAACACGTCGCAGCCCTACCTAGGCACAACAGAGAGGTCAGCACGCCGGTCTAAATCCTATGGCGCAGGGGTCTGGGCCCATCGCCCTTTGCACACCTGCACATTGCGAACGCGGCCGGAAGCAGACCTAGCCTAGTGGCGTTCCAGTCCAATCCGGCATGCGCCACTCAGTCGCTGACGTCACGAAGGCTTCGGCTGATACCACGATGTCGAGTGCCCATAACTGTCCCCGCGTAGATGGTTAGTGCGTATAGGCTAGTAGCTAGACTCAGATCAAATACCAAGATCTCGTTTAACATGTTAAGTACCTGCGAACGCCGACCAGGGCCAGGCCCACCTCTCTCCTAGGTGGTCTCAACCTGCCCTGTCGCTCCGCCACAAAGTAACAGTTGGGGGCCGTCGGGAACCCAGGCCCACCTCTACCGGGATGGAGCCACCTGCCCCTTCAGCCCCCATCTCCAAACAGTATCACCAGTAATGTAACAGTGTAAAGTATATAGTATATGCCCGTGATCACCTCCCAAGTGATCACGGCCTAGTAGCATAGCATGGCAGACGGACAAGAGTGTAGGGCCACTGATGGAACACTAGCATCCTATACTAAGCAGTAGGATAGCAGGTAAATGTAACAACAGTAGTAGCAAGGACAGGCTATGCAACAGTATAGGATTAACTGAAAGCAGTAACATGCTACACTACTCTAATGCAAGCAGTAGAGAAGAATAGGCGATATCTGGTGATCAAGGGGGAGCTTGCCTGGTTGCTCTGGTAAGAGAGAGGGGTCGTCAACTCCGTAGTCGTACTGGATAGCAGCGGCATCGGTCTCGGTGTCTAACGAGAGAAGAGGGGGAAGAAACAATAAATATAATGCCAACATAAGCACGACCGTACATGACAAGACAATGCGCAGTGCCAGGTGTGCCCTAACACGGTATGAGGTGATACCGGTGCAGGGGGGAAACATCCGGGAAAGTATCCCCGGTGTTCCGCGTTTTCGGAAAGATGAACCGGAGGTGAAATGTTGCAGGTTCACTATGCTAGGGACGCGTGGCGGATGAACGGGCTGCGTATTTGGATTTGTCTCGTCGTTCTGAGCAACTTTCATGTACAAAGTATTTTCATCCGAGCTACGGTTTATTTTATATTAATTTTAAAAAGATTTAAATCATTTTCTGATTTAATTATTTATTTAATTCTAACTTTATCCAAAACAGTGAATGATGACGCAGGCATGACATCAGAGTGATGTCAGCAGGTCAACTGGTCGGTTGACCAGAGTCAAAGTTGACTTGTGGGTCCAGAGGGACCCACGTGTCATTGGCTGTTAGTTAATTGACAGTAGTTAATTGGGTTAACTAGTTATTTAGGTTAAATAAACATAATTAACCTAATTAATTAAGTTAATTATTTTAATTAATTAATTATTTAATAATTTTATTAATTATTATTTTTAAACCTTTTTTGTTTTTGTTTTATTCTGTCCAAAAGGGGAGTGGGGCCCCAACGTCAGTGGCTCTGGGAGCCTTAACGGGCACGGGGCTAGCGGGGCATCGAACAAATGGGCGTTGCGGGCGTCAGCCCGTTTGGGCGCCTGCCCAAGCTAGTGGAGGCGCTGGGGCGCCGGCGGCTGCGGCGAAGTGCGCCAGGCAGGAGGCGGCAGGGTGAACGGCCACGGGCGGAGCGGTTGGGGCGGCGGCCATGGGGGAGCAGAGAGGCGGCGGGACGGTGCAGGGCACCGGCGGCAGCGACGGCTGGAGCGGCAGGAACGGTAGAGGAGCGGGGCTCGCGGGAATCCGCTAGGCGCGGCCACGCACGAGCGCGCGCGCAATGCAGCGCCACCGGGAGGCGCTGTAGGGGACGGGCGTGGCGACGGCCGCAGGGACTAGTAGAGGCAGATGGCAAGCGGCGCTAGCAACGGGGAGAGTCGGCGCAGGCGACGGGCGCAGAGGGGAAGGCGCGTGCGGGCGTGCGGTAGCCGCGACGGGGCGCGACCACGCAGAGGCGGGCGCGGCAATGGGACGGCGTGGGGGGTGCAGCGTACGGAGGGGGGAGGCAAACGGGGGCCGATGGGGAGCTCACCCCCGTTGACGAGAAGATGGCGGCGAGGCTTGATGGAGCCCGTCGGGGAGGAGGACGGGGACGACGCGCGTCGATGGATGACGGAGAGCGGTCCGGCGATGATGTGGTCGATGTAGTTCCGACGGCGGCGGGTCGATTCCGCGAGGGAGAGGTGCGGGAGGTCTGGCGGTGGCAGCGGGCATCCGGGCAACGGCGAGGTGCGGCAGGGTGGCGCGTCGCATCGGCGTCGGCGAGGTCGCGGGGGGGGGGGCACGGGATCGGGGCGATCCCGATCCAGATCGAGGAGGAGAGGGCGATGTGGGGGGGGGGCGAGTGGGTGCGTGGGGGTTCGGGGTCTCACGGGGTGGGGGGATAAGGAGAGTAGGCGAGGCCAGTTGGGCCGGTGGTTGGCCCAGTAGGGCTGTGGTCTGCTGGGCCGGAGACCAGGGGGTTCTCTTTTTTTGTTATTTTTTTGTTTTACCTTTTATTCATTTCTCTTTTATTTTAGTTGCAGTATATTTTTGGTTTAGTAAAATATGAAAATAGCTCCAAAAATAGTGTGTCAAATTAATCCACTGTCCTAAGAAGTTTTACCTCAGAATAAAAATAGTTTAGTATTTGGTAAAATATTTTAGGAGTATAACTAATTGTTTTGATGTTGTTTTAATCACTTAAGGGTATTTAAATATTTTATAAAGATGTTGTTACTCCACCAATAATATCCATGATTTATTTGTCACATCAAGAACATTTTAGTTTTGACTTTTGAAGACTTTAATTGTTTGACTTGATTTTAAATTTGAATTCGAACCGTTTTTGAACCATCGCGAGATTAATAACAGTAACCGAGGTGACGTGGCATCATTAGCGTGGAATTACTGTAGCATGATTACCCGGGCGTCACAATTCTCCTCCACTACAAGAAATCTCGTCCCGATATTTAGGAGCGGGTATAAGGGGAAGGGATCTGGTTACGAAATTCTAAAGATTCTTCTCGGTCATAGTTGCTCTTCTCGAAGAGGTTGATCCATTACATTGATGTCTTCGGTCCTCTGCTTCAGGTCATCATGATGAAGTCATCGTCCTTCCTTCAGGACCTTCACCGAACTTACGAAAGGGTGAGAAGGGAAAACTGTATATGGATGGATTCTAACAAGATCGAGCATCAAACGGTTAACTCAGGGAAGAAGCATAAGTTTCTCTCGATTTGAACTTAGGAAGATATCGAGAGCAAAGTAAGAAGGTACCATGAGAAGTTTCAAACGGATAGGCAATTGTTCGATGCCTAATCAGAAGGTGAAAGGGTTTCAGGGCAACGAGAATAGGTATTGCGCCTCATACCAGAATAGATCACTAGACAGGTGGTCCGTGAATTACATACGAAGTCGAGCGTGAGGAACAACCTTGGGAACAGGTGGTGTATAGGAGAGTCAGGTTTCGATCCTGTGGAACTGTGGGTTATGGGCCCACCATGTCGGTTAAAAGTAGGAAGAGGGGTGACGTCTTACACGATCATGTAAGCAAGGCATGTCAGAGAATAACCGGCCAGTTATGTTGGCAGCATCGTTGGTACCAAGGGCGAGGGACGAAGAGAACTATTTTCCTGCTCATTGAAACGAGGCGGACCAATAGGCAAAGTTCTCGTCCATCGGTGGTTACTGAAATGTCATCAACAATAGTAACACAGTCTTACTGACATAGTTGTACACCAAGGGGTTTACATAAGTAGAGAATATTACTGCTTAGATCATATACATCACAAGGAAGGTTAAACAAATCAATGGAAGGAAAATGTGATCATCAGATCAAACAGAACAGTGGAAAGGAAAATGTGTTTGACACATATACCAGGGGTATACCCTTCCCAAGGACAAGCAGAGCATGATATCCATGACAGGATATAGTGTAGAAAACCTTTTAGGTAGGGGAGAGAAATTTCATGACATTACCCATACAACGCTGTTTGTATAATTGAGTAGGAAACATTTAGCATTGGGCTTCAAATGTTCTTGTTGAAAATCGGAGTACCATAGACATGCTTCGAGATAGCATTGACATGGCCATCAAGTAAGGGTCAGAGTTTGGATGCACAAAGGATCCATCAGGAACAACTTAGATAATAAGTCTTACGATTTCCTCATGGAAGAATCGCTAACCTTGCTAATAAGGAAACTATAACAGCAGGTCATCCGGCCAGGTGTGCTGGACATGCCATCACCTTACCGGGTCACAAAAGACCAGTGTTATAACTCTTGGAAAAATGTTCCAACCATCATATCTGACCGAGATTCAGATTTGATCGGTGTTAGGATACCTCGGACTCATGATGCCTGAGAGGGAAAGGTGCAAAACAATTTGACGAGACAACATTGTAAGATTCTCGGGAAATCTACTACGGAAGCGAGTTCCGAAATAGGAGCTCATGGTTAAACCAATGAAGGGATAAGGTGGTAGCTAATGAACACAACAACAATTCATCGAGGTTTCCAAAAAGATGTATTTCCACAAGTATGTGAACAAGGATATAACATTTGTCAGAACAAAGGATATAATGATGTATGCTCGAGGAAAACATACACAATTAAACATTGGTTGAAAGGTGCGCCCGAAAAATGGATAGGGTTGCACGACCAATGTCAGAATGGTGATTCAATAATCAATAGTCTAAGAATGAACGGCCGACCATTAACTTCAAAGCATTAGGGTTGCTAGAAGGAAAGAATCCAAACAACACCGTTCACTTGTTGGAATCAACACGGGGACCAAGAAAGAATGGTGATGGTGAGAAGTATCACTATACCAAGAATTTTTTAAGAGGTGATGAAATTCTCACGACATTCTTGACATAAAAGATGGTAATACTCCAAGGTAGTGGAGAACAAATGCTGGATAGCAAGGATCTCAAGGTATAACACAAAACACGAATAAGTTTGTGTTGGAGGGAAGTCAATAAGGTGGTCGATGATAACACAAATCATCGAGGGCAAGGATGGTATTTCTCATAATGAACTCAATTGACATCCTGGAAGAGTTCAGAATGCCGATGATGATCACGACACAATTGTTGAGAGATTCCATGCAAATGTAATCGGTCGGTGATGACATCAAGCCAAAGGAATGATGAAGCGAAAGGTTATTGAACCCAAGGGTATGACACAAACTCGAAACCAAGCTCGTTGTTTAAGGAAAAATGTTATGATGAGGAAGATCGTCGTAAGCTCAGCCCATCGTCGAAAGTTGTGCTCCGGGAATAAGGACCAGGTAGCACAGTTAAAATCATCACAGTAATGATATAGCCAAATAGGGTAGGTAGGACGTGATCGGGTACAAACTCGTAAGCAAAGAAGATTTATAATAGTTTTTGAACCATAGTGTGGACTCGGTTCAGTTATCGGTCTTTGAGTGTTTAATAACTCAGAGCCCACGAAAAATTGGAATCAATGAGAATGTAGCACTTGATGAAGAACTCATAAGTAGTTATGCAGTTCCATGATAATCTTGAGATACCAGGGGGTAATACTCGACGACAAATCAAAGTAGAGGTTGGACTGGGGTATTACACTGCAGAAGACAAGTGCTTAAACTTGCACGAGAAATGGTATTTAAAGGAGAACATGGTCGGAACCACGATTGCAAAAGGCCAGATCCCAGATATAAGATGAACTTATACCAAAAGAATAATTAATTTAAGAGAAGCTTTAATGATAAGATCTACATCGTGTCCATGGGCATGAACGCAAGGTTCAAGGTCGACTCCCACTTCTTCAATGCAATAACTTTCATTCACTGCTCTAGTTAAAAATGATTTCAGTGACAAAACCTACCTGGTGAATTACCAGAGGAGTATAACCCGTGAAAACTTTCAGGTTCACACAGATTAAGAAAAGGCATAGGTTCAACCTATCAGGGTATTGTGGAATCATATGCCACAAGCTTCAATAGTAAATATGACCAGCTCGAAAGCAGAGCATGGTTGGCCAAGTAGATGATACAATTTACCAAGGGCATTATGTATCAGGTAAAGAACTCACAAGAATTTTGGTTGTGAAGGACATTGTCGAATAATAACCAAGCAAATGGTCTCGCGGACCACAAGGAACCTGATGTGAGTATCAATACTCAATCAGAAGGGAAAAGGAATGCAAGGTATCCGATTATAGAAACCATTAACTAATTAATTCAAATCTCAAATGCAAAGGAATTGTGATTTCTAAATCAAGGGATCAGAAGAAAACGCTCTGATTAAGGATGGATAAGTTGAGTAGACTTAGGGGTACAACCGACGGCCATTCGGTTGGTCGAGAACCAGTTCATGTTTAAAATGACGTCTGATCCGGAAGGATGAATTCTAGGATTTCGACTGAGGGTTGCGAGCATTTACCTCACATCAAATCAAAGGCTGTAAATGATGATGACAAGGGATACTAATGAATATTGCTAGACATATGGAAAGCATCCATAATGCAAGCAGACAAGTATTGAAGAGCAATAAGCTACTAAGGATTTTTGGAGGATCGAATAGTATTTCGAAGACCATTGTGAAACACATGAACAACTGGGGGATGAGCGGATACTCGATAAGTGCGAGAATTATCCGTAGGGGTATTCGGGTGACAAAGAATAGCAAGGCAGTAAGCTCAAAGGATTATCGAAACAATAGAGAAGACTTCGGGGTATCTTGTAATAACAAGATCAATGGGGGATGATCGTATAAATGGCAAGTGTAAGTAGTTATCCATAAGGATTTATCGGTGGTCGGGAATAGCAAAAGTGATGGGCACAAAGTCTCGAGAGGAATAGCAAACAGTATCTTCGGAATCTTCTGGTGAAGCAGGGCATCCTCTGGAATGAAGGGGCTCTCCGGGAGAAAGTATTTACGAGAACCTAGAGTTAGAGTTAGCAAAACCATTTAACCCGAATAGAAGAGAGATTAGGGTCCCAGAGTATAGATGAGGAATAAAAAGATCCTAATACCACCCAGAGGGCGACGTGGGCCCGTAAGGCACACAGCCACGTTAGTAAAAGTTTTTGCAATGTCTAGACTCAACTTCGGCCACAAGGAGTGTGGAAGGGGGATTCCTACAGGCAGTCGGCTCTGATACCAACTTGTGACGCCCCCGATTTGACCGTACACTAATCATACACGCAAACATGTACGATCAAGATTCGGGACTCACGGGAAGATATCACAACACAACTCTACAATTAAAATAAGTCATACAAGCATCATATTACAAGCCAGGGGCCTCGAAGGCTCGGATACAAGAGCTCGATCATAGACGAGTCAGCGGAAGCAACAATATCTGATTACAGACATAAGTTAAACAAGTCCGCCTTAAGAAGGCTAGCACAAACTGGGATACAGATCGAAAGAGGCGCAGGCCTCCTACCTGGGATCCTCCTAACTACTCCTGGTTGTCGTCAGCGGGCAGCACGTAGTAGTAGGCACCTCCGATGTAGTAGGAGTTGTCGTCGACGGTGGCGTCTGGATCCTGGGCTCCAACATCTGGTTGCGACAACCAGGTAGAAGGGATAGAGGGAAAATAAGGACAAAGCAACCGTGAGTACTCATCCAAAGTACTCGCAAGCAAGGAGCTACACTACATATGTATGTATTGGTATCAACTGAAATAAGGCTATTATATGTGGACTGTACTGCAGAAAGCCGGAATAAGAGGGGGATAGTTAGTCCTTTCGAAGACTACGCTTCTGGCAACCTCCGTCTTGCAGCATGTAGAAGAGAGTAGACTGAAGTCCTCCAAGTATCATCGCATAGCATAATCCTAACCGATGATCCTCCCTTCGTCGCCCTGTGAGAGAGCGATCACCGTTTGTATCTGGCACTTGGAAGGGTGTGTTTTATTAAGTATCCGGTTCTAGTTGTCATAAGGTCAAGGTACAACTCCAAGTCGTCCTGTTACCGAAGATCACGGCTATTCGAATAGATTAACTTCCCTGCAGGGTTGCACCACATAACCCAACACGCTCGATCCCATTTGGCCGGACACACTTTTCTGGGTCATGCCCGGCCTCGGAAGATCAACACGTCGCAGCCCTACCTAGGCACAACAGAGAGGTCAGCACGCCGGTCTAAATCCTATGGCGCAGGGGTCTGGGCCCATCGCCCTTTGCACACCTGCACGTTGCGAACGTGGCCGGAAGCAGACCTAGCCTAGTGGCGTTCCAGTCCAATCCGGCGCGCGCCACTCAGTCGCTGACGTCACGAAGGCTTCGGCTGATACCACGACGTCGAGTGCCCATAACTGTCCCCGCGTAGATGGTTAGTGCGTATAGGCTAGTAGCCAGACTCAGATCAAATACCAAGATCTCGTTTAACGTGTTAAGTACCTACGAACGCCGACCAGGGCCAGGCCCACCTCTCTCCTAGGTGGTCTAAACCTGCCCTGTCGCTCCGCCACAAAGTAATAGTTGGGGGCCGTCGGGAACCCAGGCCCACCTCTACCGGGATGGAACCACCTGCCCCTTCAGCCCCCATCTCCAAACAGTATCACTGGTAATGTAACAGTGTAAAGTATATAGTATATGCCCGTGATCACCTCCCAAGTGATCACGGCCCAGTAGCATAGCATGGCAGACAGTCAAGAGTGTCGGGCCACTGATGGAACACTAGCATCCTATACTAAGCAGTAGGATAGCAGGTAAAGGTAACAACAGTAGTAGCAAGGACAGGCTATCTAACAGTATAGGATTAACTGAAAGCATTAACATGCTACACTACTCTAATGCAAGCAGTAGATAAGAATAGGCGATATCTGGTGATCAAGGGGGGGCTTGCCTGGTTGCTCTGGCAAGAGAGAGGGGTCGTCAACTCCGAGGTCGTACTGGGTAGCAGCGGCGTCGGTCTCGGTGTCTAACGAGAGAAGAGGGGGAAGAAACAATAAATATAATGCCAACATAAGCACGACCGTACATGACAAGACAATGCGCAGTGTCAGGTGTGCCCTAACACGGTATGAGGTGATACCGGTGCAGGGGGGAAACATCCGGGAAAGTATCCCCGGTGTTCCGCGTTTTCGGAAAGATGAACCGGAGGTGAAATATTGCAGGTTCACTATGCTAGGGACGCGTGGCGGATGAACGGGCTGCGTATCTGGATTCGTCTCGTCGTTCTGAGCAACTTTCATGTACAAAGTATTTTCATCCGAGCTACGGTTTATTTTATATTAATTTTAAAAAGATTTAAATCATTTTCTGATTTAATTATTTATTTAATTCTAACATTATGCAAAACAGTGAATGATGACGCAGGCATGGCATCAGGGTGATGTCAGCAGGTCAACTGGTCGGTCGACCAGAGTCAAAGTTGACTTGTGGGTCCAGAGGGACCCACGTGTCATTGACTGTTAGTTAATTAACAGTAGTTAATTGGGTTAACTAGTTATTTAGGTTAATTAAACATAATTAACCTAATTAATTAAGTTAATTATTTTAATTAATTAATTAATTAATAATTTTATTAATTATTATTTTTAAACCTTTTTTTGTTTTTGTTTTATTCTGTCCAAAAGGGGAGTGGGGCCCCAACGTCAGTGGCTCTGGGAGCCTTAACGGGCACGGGGCTAGCGGGGCATCGAACAAATGGGCGTTGCGGGGGTCAGCCCGTTTGGGCGCCTGCCCAAGCCAGTGGAGGCGCTGGGGCGCCGGCGGCTGCGGCGAAGTGCACCAGGCAGGAGGCGACAGGGTGAACGGCCACGGGCGGAGCGGTTGGGGCGGCGGCCATGGGGGAGCAGAGAGGCGGCGGGACGGTGCAGGGCACCGGCGGCAGCGACGGCTGGAGCGGCAGCAACGGCAGAGGAGCGGGGCTCGCGGGAATCCGCTAGGCGCGGCCACGCACGAGCGCGCGCGCAACGCAGCGCCACCGGGAGGCGCTGTAGGGGACGGGCGTGGCGACGGCCACCGGGAGGCGCTGTAGGGGACGGCGTGGGGGGGGGGTGTAGCGTACGGAGGGGAGAGGCAAACGGGGGCCGATGGGGAGCTCACCCCCGTTGACGAGAAGATGGCGGCGAGGCTTGATGGAGCCCGTCGGGGAGGAGGACGGGGACGACGCGCGTCGATGGATGACGGAGAGCGGCCCGGCGATGATGTGGTCGACGTAGTTCCGACGGCGGCGGGTCGATTCCGCGAGGGAGAGGTGCGGGAGGTCTGGCGGCGGCAGCGGGCATCCGGGCAACGGCGAGGTGCAGCAGGGTGGCGCGTTGCATCGGCGTCGGCGAGGTCGCGGGGGGGGGGGGGGGCGGGATCGGGGCGATCCCGATCCAGATCGAGGAGGAGAGGGCGATGTGGGGGGGGGGGCGAGTGGGTGCGTGGGGGTTCAGGGTCTCACCGGGTGGGGAGATAAGGAGAGTAGGCGAGGCCGGTTGGGCCGGTGGTTGGCCCAGTAGGGCTGTGGTCTGCTGGGCCGGAGACCAAGGGGTTCTCTCTTTTTTGTTATTTTTTGTTTTACCTTTTATTCATTTCTCTTTTATTTTAGTTGCACTATATTTTTGGTTTAGTAAAATATGAAAATAGCTCCAAAAATAGTGTGTCAAATTAATCCACTGTTCTAAGAAGTTTTACCTCAGAATAAAAATAGTTTAGTATTTGGTAAAATATTTTAGGAGTATAACTAATTGTTTTGATGTTGTTTTAATCACTTAAGGGTATTTAAATATTTTATAAAGATGTTGTTACTCCACCAATAATATCCATGATTTATTTGTCACATCAAGAACATTTTAGTTTTGACTTTTGAAGACTTTAATTGTTTGACTTGATTTTAAATTTGAATTCGAACCGTTTTTGAACCATCACGAGATTAATAACAGTAACCGAGGTGACGTGGCATCATTAGCGTGGAATTACTGTAGCATGATTACCCGGGCGTCACATGACACCATTGGTGGAGGCGATCTGCTCTTGGCGGCGGCGCTCGAAGTACATCATCCACAACGTTTCGTTGTCGGCGGCGTACCTCAGCTCGTTCCGCTGCTCCTCCATCAGGGACGAGCGGATGCGGGCGATCTCGGCCTACCGAGCCGCCCCTTCGGGCACAGGTGGCACCGGGACGCCACCGGCGCTCACCCTCCACGCCCCCGGCACACGCATGTCCGGGGGCGCCAGATACTCGGCTTCGTAAAGCAGGCGCGCCTCCGGCTCTTGGAGGTGGCGGTGGCCGAAGCCGTTCACCGCCGCGCCGTCGCCTGGGAACCTCTCGGCCATTTGTTCGTCGGCGGGAAGGAGGGGTGAGGGTTGCTTTGTGCGCCGGAGAGGGGGGGAAATGTGAACGGTGGCGTCCACCAGCGGGAGGTCCCCTTTTATAGCCGCAGCGAGGCGGCGAGAGGCCGCATAACGTGAGGCATCAATGGAGACTGACCGGCGCGGTAGCGTGGTATCCTCCGCATTGATTCCTGCGGGAACCGAGGCGATGAGGACGACAAAGCGGCGTCTCGCTGACTCGGCGGGCTTATCCTCGTTCGCGCCGTAATCACTCGCCCCGGCGCCTCTGGGCGCCCCCAGCGCGCCGGGTTCGTCCCGGGTCCGCCGGCGCCAGTTTCGCCCTAAACTAGCGAAAACGGGCTCCTACGGGCGCGACTTGGTCGATTTTTTGGCGCCGGCGCGAAAAAATCGCCCTGGGGGCCTATTGGGGGCGCGACTGGAGATGGACAACTTTTGTTGCTTGTGTTGCCGATTTTTGTCCATTTATTCGATGGAATGTGGATACAATAGTGAAACTTAGAGCATCTCCAGCCGTGCGAGGTACAATAATGAATACAATAGTGAACCATTAGTCCCTCTTACAATGTCTCTCACCAATCACCAGCAATCGAATAAATGAACAACTTTTCTATGATAAACTACCATGTAAGCAAGGTACATTATGCCCAGCGTGTAATACCCCTTTCCCTCTTGGTACTACTCAAACTAGGAAAGAAGCAACTGATCGAATCCATTGATACTCATTTTGCTCTTTGTAAGCACTATGTTAATCACTCCTACTACTATGACCCACACTTTGGAGGATTACCCATTAGGATACCTCCTCAAGTCAACGCAGTAATAATAAATCTTGTGTTTTTCGTCCATCTCCTTGAGCTTTCGTTGCCTGGCTGAACCAGCTACTGTCACTGGAACCTCGGCCACAGATCCAAGCGGTCTTCTGCCAGACGCAGGCGACGGCGCTGTAGTTCTGGAAGAGCGAGGTGAACGGCGCCTGGGACCAGTCGGTCTTGACGCGCCCACCCTGCGTCGCCCAGTCCTCCGCGTTCCAGATGCTACTGTAGAGCCTCATTGGCTGGTACAGTGGGAAAGGGATATCTTTTCTTTGTTGGTTCTTCATCTGCCGGACCGGTGTGCCGTCGACAAGTATCCTGCAGAATGAGTTGACATGGGTTAATTGGTGCTTTTAAATTCCAGAGTTGCTTACCACTATCACAACACTTTTAGAATGAGACCCACTACTTAATGAAATCAATGAAATATTATATACTCTTAACTGTCATGTGAAAAGATGAGGTAAAAGAAATCATGTTAAAACTGCTCTACTAGCACCACGTATGTATGCCGGAAATTACGAAGAACTAGTTATATAAGCCCCATAGTAAGAGGGAAACTTACAGTATCTCCTTTGGATTCCAGAGGCTGGAGTTGGAGTGGAAATCTTGAGTGGGATCAAACCAAAGCCGGTACTGCTTCTCCTGGCCGCCTCTTCCCCTGGTGTAAATGTTTGTGTGCAAGGTGTATGGCTCGACGGAGTTGTTCTCCAGGAATTCGAGGTCGACCTCATAGTGTTCTTCCCATGGCCCCTCTTTCAGCATCTGCAAAGGAACTAATGGTTAAGAGCATTTTCAGCCGCGCCCCCAATAGCCCCCCAAGGACGTTTATTTAGCGCCGGCGGTCAAAAATCAGCCCAGTCGCGCCTCTAGGATCTCATTTAGCGTCGGTTTGGGCTGAAATAACAGCCGGTGAACCCGAGCCGAATCCAAGCGCCCAGGGGTCGTCTGGGGACACCGGCAGAAGCGAAAAGGGCGTGGGGCCGCTCTCGGCTAGAGGAGGCCCTTTTCCCGTCGTTTCCTCCCGCTTTCCCACCTTGGCTTCCCTCTCATTCTTCATTCCTCCCGCCAATCTCCTCCTCCTCCACTCCTAGCCGGACGCCATGCCGCCAAAGAAGTACATGTCCCCCCGCGCCACGGCGGATGCCGCCGCCGC
This sequence comes from Triticum monococcum, assembly GCA_034509565.1. Lineage (NCBI taxonomy): Eukaryota > Viridiplantae > Streptophyta > Magnoliopsida > Poales > Poaceae > Triticum > Triticum monococcum. Next base: position 20,577,712 of record CM067842.1, on the reverse strand, counting down.
CCAACCGAAGCAGAGGAAGCCGCCGTCCAAGCCCCCAGTCATGTCCAACGCCGACTGGAGGGCGGAAGTTCAGTGCCGGGAGGCTGTCACGACCGACCGGCAGAACAGGGCGAACGCCAAGAAAGCCAGGGACAGGGCGGCACTCGCGGCGGTGGCGGAGCAGGCGGAGCGCTCGGTCGAACAAGCTGAGGCGGCTCGCGCGGGGATGATGAATCCACCCGGCGACCATGACCCGTACGCGTCTTGGAGCTAGCAAAGCGTCGAGTCTCTGGCCGGCTTCTCATCATCACCACAACCCTGGGGTTGCGTGCCGTCTCCGGGCTACGCCGACAGTGGCGCGCATGGCGGGTTCAACGCCAACATCATCTTTCCTCATGGTCACTGTTGACAACAGATTTTGAGACGGCCAAGAACTTAATTAAGATGGCCTCAACTGAAGAAGGGCTCAAAGTGAGAAAGTTTCGTATCGTCAAAAGGAGAAACTTTCATATTTGGGCCATAGCCATCCGGTCTCATCTGTACGGCCGAAGTTGTGTTTGAAGTACTCAGATTTTATATTCAGAACACTCTTCACCTGATTACACCCCCCAAGATGGACTCATATGAGAAATGTTTCTACACGGATTGTCTTTGTCTCGTCGAGACGATCGATTTCGATATAAACAACGTCTAAATCGGAGTTCGTATGCAAAAATTAGAGCCAAAACGGTGTGCTGCATAAGTTTGCCCCGGAAGTTTTGGGCAAAACTTTCGGGGAGGTTCCGGGCTAAACAGAAAGTTTGCACGCGGTGTGCCCCGAAGACTGGAATTTTAACATTGTTTGCAGATTTGCAGGGCCGATTTCGACATCAAGATGACCTGAGATGAAAAAGTGATCAACTGAAGAGTTTTTCTCCGTTGCAAGATCTACAACTTTGCTTTTGGGACCATCGTCATCCGAAGTAGTATGCGGCCTTCAGATTCAGTGCAAGAGGGCTACTTGATATAATTTCAGCCTGGAAGTTCTGGGCCAGACCGGAAGTTCCGGCCCTCATAGTCCGAGTTAGGGTAACTTTTGATGATTTGGACGTGATTTGAGTCCTTTTCCTGTACGGGAAGTCTAGCCGCCTCATATATATGTAAGGGGTGACGGCCGATTGAACAACACACAATCGATCAAATAATATACCACCTTTTACCTTTACCTTTATCTCTTTCCTTTGTTCTTCTTCTTCCTCGTTCTTCGTTCGTTCTTCGTTTGCACGCGGTGAACCTCGAGCCCCTAGGGGCGGTCAGGCCGACCTAGGGCAGCCCATAGCCGCTGCGCGCCCTGACGGGGTCCCTCCTGGGCGTGTGGGGTTTCGGGTCCTCAAAAGCACCCGCCGGATTGTCTTGCGTACCGCGCTTCCGGCGGGTCTCCTTCGACGTGAGCTGCGGTGCATCACCCCCGGCGTCGAGGGTACACGGTGAAGTGTTCGTGTGCGAACACACTTTTTGGCAACTCCGCTGGGGACGAAGCTTTGAACGGTCTCCAGCCCGTTCTTTCTACGAAGAGATCATCATCAAGTTGCTGCAATCTACAAAGGTAATATGAATACACAATTCCCCTTTGTAGATGCAAATAATCCATATGTTGTTGCTGGATCACCTAATGAGAATAATGTATTGGCTAGCCCTAGTTTTATCAATCATGCATCTAATTATGCGCAAGGGCCGATGCAAAGCAATCTTCATGCTTCAAATTCTTATGATTTTAGCAACGTACAACATATGTATCCAAACTCTCATGTGTCGGCAACCCCACAAATCCATATGCCGATGAACAACATGATGGGTTTGGTTAATCAATTTGAAACACCTCATGTTAAATTTCCAATAGCATACAAGAAAGTGTTTCACCTTTTTATTCATCGGCAACTAATTTGCAATATGTGAATCCAACCTTGCCGATGGATGGGAGAATTGGCCATGCTACTGCTAGCTATTCGGCCAGTTATTCTCAATCGTCATATGCTACACCTCATGTTAGTAATTTTTCGGCACCATACACAACTGTAGATGCTCAAAATTCGGCTTCACACCTTTCAGGCCATAGCCGAATAAATGTAAATTTTACAAGAGCAGTTGTGCCAAATATTGTAGAAGATGAGGTAGTGGTGGCTGCATTGAAGAGTTTAGCCCAGAATAAGAGGATTAGTGTCATTTGCCTTGAACAACATGAAAAAGGGCTATTTCCTGATTGTGCCGCAATAAAAGCTAGAGTTTTGCAGGAAGATGAATCTTTGCCAATTGATAAAATTGGCGAGCAAAAATATGGTTTTACAACAATGCATATGCCTTCACCTAGTACTACATCACATTATACACCCCCTACACTATTGCAAAATTTCGGCAACACCCGTGTGTCATTGCCGAAAGAATCTAAAAACATCGGGGGGCAATCGTATCCGGAGTGGGCTGAAATTGAGAAAAAACTTAAAGCCAACTTTGCTGCTCGCCGCCAGAAACAAATAGAAAAAGAATTGGCTCCGATAAAAGAAGCATTGCCAATGGGTAGTATCAATGAAAAGAAGGATAATTTGGAACTTGAAAGTGCTTGGTTGAAAAAGCCAAATCAAGTAGTATGTATTCCGAATCCATCAAATCCAAAGAGGCAAGTATTATTGAGAAAGGGCATGTCAAGCATAGCAAAACAACCATGCTTGATTTTTTTGAAGTTAATGGAACCTACTTTTGCCCTATGAGTTTCGTGCCATAGAAATTGACAAGCTTCAAGGACAAGAACAAGTAGCCGAACAAAGTTCGATTGACAAAGATCTTCAAATTTATGATGCACGAAATCAAGAAGAAATTTGTGACATGGTGTTGGGAAGTCATCCAGAAGCAAAGTACAATATTATTCATCATATGCAATCATCATGCTCTCCCAACATATTTGAAGAGGTATGTCTAGCAAGTAATTTACCTATTTTCAGATTTGGTCACAACTTTATTGTTGATGCATCTATTAGAAAAATTCTAGTAAGTAATTTTCAAAGACCAATGAAGAAGGGCAATTTACTTGTTAGCAATAAAATTGTTACTAAGCATATCGGCCAATATATTGTACCATTCAAAGAGACCGATAGTGACTTATTACTGCAGCCAAAGTTTTTCCCATTGCTTTATTTAAAGTTCATATCTAATTGGGTAGCTTTTCTTGCTTCATGCTTGGCTTATGCATGGTCTCAATTGAGACGCGTATGTTCTAACTACTTTGATTTCAGAAATTTAAAGCCAAGGTTAAAATCGTTTGGGAAAACCGATGCTAGTGTAGTTTCTTATTTAAGGACATCGGAAAAAGTATGCGAAAGAGAATTCATAGCCGAATGGGAAGATGCCAAATCTGAACCATTCGTTTGCTTAACTCCAAAGCCGTTCTCACAACAAGATCGGCTAGAAAACAAAAAGTATACCTTCAATTCAAACATGTGTGATCAAATCTTTGCTTTGTTGTTGAAAAATAATTACATTAGAATTCTTGATCACCATGTCAAGCCATCTATCCAAGGACGAATGTATTGTAAGTTGCATGATTCGTCCAAGCATAATTTTTAGGACTACCACATGTTTCGTCAAATAGTTAATCGGCCATTGAAAAAGGACGATTGAAATTTGTTGAAACACCAAAGGTTGACCAGTCTATTCCGATTGGTCTTGATGGCAAAAAGTTTTACATCGGGTACTTCAAGCCGATCCATCTAAAGAGAAAGTAAAAACTGCAGGCGATGGGATCAAGCTTTCAAGTAAAGAAGTTGTTGAAGATCACAATGAACATGAACTTGAGGGTGAGAATTCCATCGAAGCTATAATGAAGACGCTAAGGACTGCGGGCAACAAGGAAATCCAATGATCGATGAAAGCAAACCAAAAGAAAACAAAGGCCGAAATAAGTGCAAGTGTAAGAGATCAAAAATCACCTTCGCTGAACTATTGGATAAATATCAAAAGAAGAGTGGAGAGAAGAATGCTTATCGGCCAAATCATGCAAAGAAACCAAGATCACCCCAAGGCGCAAATATGAGGATCGGTATTGGCAAAGTGAGCATTTTAATGCAACATATTCATATCCTTATTTTGGGCCGCCAGTGCCAATGCCGTGGATGCATCCCTATGCTCATGTAGATCCATATCCATCATAGGACAGGTATGATACAAGGGCACACTCTTCATCTTATTTTAGACCATCTAACCAATATTATGCATCTCCGAGAAGATCAACATTTGAACAATCATATGTTAAAGGCCGTTTCAATCATAAGGAATCGGTCCGGAGCTCAAAGAAGAAGAAAGAGGTGGTCAAACAAGTGTACCGTGTTAAAAGAAATGGTCGTAAGAGTGCAACTTCAGATTTGATCTCAAATGAAAAAGAGCCAATTAACGTGTTGACATTGGCTACTAAAGGCAATGAAACGAAGCAACCAATTATCAAGAGTCAAAGTGCCAAATCTGAAAAAAAGAAGTTGACAATGCACAAGGTAAAACAAGAATTGCCATTGCTTCAAACAAAATCACAGCCGGGGTGCCCACTCGGCTTATCGTATTGGCGAAAGAAGGAATTACAAAAACTTAGTGCATAAGAGCTGAAAAAGAAGAACATGGCATGGGTTCCCAAGAGGAGCAGTCAAAATAAAAATGATGTGCAACCTTCTATTGCAACAAGTGTTATAAAAGTGAAGAAAGAGAAGGATGGAAACCAGAAACAATTAAGCCGAAGATTTGCATCACCTATCAAAATCTTCGATTAGCACATCATCCATGTTTTTCAACCATACCATTGATGCATTTGCCATGGAATTCATCATCAGGTATGATAAATTACCCTCCCTGGATTTATTTTGATCCATGGAAGCGACATAATTTTCTGCATCATGAGAGGGTATTACCAAATCTCTATACAATTTATTAGCTACATTTCTTCTTGCTAATCCAAAGGAACGAAATATTTGATTTCTATTTCATTTGTTTATTTCAGCTATACATGATTTGGTGAATGAATTCTACATGGACCTCATGGTAATGGCCGATACTTATCTATCGCCCTAAGAATATATGTAAGAATGGCCGGTGTGGTACTCTAACACCGTCCTTAGTTTGAGTAGAGATTGAGATAAGTGCTTGCAAAGGAATTTGTCAAATTGATGCCATTGAGGATATTATGCATAGACCAATTCACCAAAATTGCAAAGTGAACTTATGTTTTGATTGGGTGTGCTTTGGCTTGTTAGTTTTCAGAACTTACATAAGGCCAAATCATGGTTGATTTTATTATTGAGCATCATATTGACATCATGCATAATATTTTTTTAGCTTCATCTCTTTAGTACCATGGATATTATATATTGATGGTTAAATTTCTAACAATGGCCAAGGTGTTGGTGTTGTTTATTTATCTCCATATGAAGCTATTTTGTGAAGCCTCATGTCGCTTAAAATATTTTTGCACAATGATCAAAGCCGAATATGCATTGTTATTCGGATTGGAGCTTTGCCTTGCTATAGGTGCTATATATATTGAGGCTTCGGGTGATTCGTTATTAGTAGTGCAACAAATATCCAAGGGTTATCAACGTTTTGATGAATCACTTATAGTTTATCTTTTGGTATGTCTAGATGCAAGATTTACCTTGGGTTGCTTTAAAATTGTTCATATATCTAGACATGACAATTCGAAAGAGTTGGCACAGCAAGCATCCGGCTACTATGTTAACCATGGTGTATTACATTTCTATCAATAGCCGATGCTAGGTCTTGTCAATATAGGTAAGGCCGAACCGAAGCCCACCGCTTCGGTCACTAATGAAACTTTTATGCAGGCGAAGTAAGGATTGGAGGAAGTTCATTCTTGATTATCTGCAAAATCCTCGCGAAAGGGAGAACAATATGGTTCGGAGGATGGTTTTGGTCTATGGAACCTTATCACCGGATTGTTATAGAAGCTGGGAAGATTTCACCCAAGTTTGCCTCAAGAGGTTCAAACAAGCAATGGCCGATATATACTTATCGTCCTAAGAACATGCAAAATGGCCGATGGAGTGTTGACATCGTCCTTAGAAAAATCATCGTGCAAGTTATTTTTTGGCACACAAGTTTGCCGAAAAACAGGGGGGCATGTGTTGACACCAGATTTTGGCACGGCCAAGAACTTAATTAAGATGGCCTCAAATGGAGAAGGGCTCAAAGTGAGAAAGTTCTGTATCGTCAAAAGGAGAAACTTTCATATTTGGGTCATAGCCATCTGGTCTCATCTCTACGGCCGAAGTTATGTTTGAAGTACTCAGATTTTATATTCAGAACACTATTCAGCTGATTACACCCCGAAGATGGACTCATATGAGAAATGCTTCTACACGGATTGTCTTCGTCTCGTCGAGACGATCGATTTCGATATAAAAAAACGTCTAAATTGGAGTTCGTATGCAAAACTTAGAGCCAAAACGGTGTGCTTCATAAGTTTGCCTTCCAGGGAGGTTCCGGGCTAAACCGAAAGTTTGCACGCGGTGCGCCCCGAAGACTGGAATTTTAACATTGTTTGCAGATTTGCGGGGCCGATTTCGACATCAAGATGACCTCAGATGAAAAAGTGATCAACTGAAGAGTTTTTCTCCATTGCAAGATCTACAACTTTGCTTTTGGGACCATCGTCATCCGAAGTAGTATGCGGCCTTCAGATTCAGTGCAAGAGGGCTACTTGATATAATTTCAGCCCGGAAGTTCCAGCCCTCATAGTCCGAGTTAGGGTAACTTTTGATGATTTGGACGTGATTTGAGTCCTTTTCTTGTACGGGAAGCCCAGCCGCCTCATATATATGTAAGGGGTGACGGCCGATTGAACAACACACAATCGATCAAATCATATACCACCTTTTACCTTTACCTTTATCTCTTTCCTTTGTTCTTCTTCTTCCTCATTCTTCGTTCGTTCTTCGTTTGCAGGGCGGCGAACCTCGAGGTCCTAGGGGCGGTCAGGCCGACCTAGGGCAGCCCATAGCCGCCGCGCGCCCTGACGGGGTCCCTTCCGGGCATGTGGGGTTTCGGGTCCTCAAAAGCGCCGCCGGATTGTCTTGCGTATCGCGCTTCCGGCGGGTCTCCTTCGACGTGAGCTGCGGTGCATCACCCCCATCGTCGAGGGTACACGGTGACGTGTTCGTGTGTGAACAGTCATCTGGCCTAGCGCACGCCCTCGCTCGCCTTCGCCGGCATGCAATACCCACTGTACACCTACTCGCCGCCGGCTTACGCAGCCTCCCCAGCGTCACCTTTCCATTGTGGCGCGCTGCGCTTCTCACAACCCTCCTCGTCGCATCTCGGTGACACCGATGCGACGGAGGCCGACATGGACGACATCATCACGGCCGGCTCGGCCGCCGCCGCCGCCTCCCCCGGGTTCACTGCCCATGACAACACAATGGACCTCAACGGCGGCATGGACGACGAGCTCGACGACGGCGAGGAGCCGAGGAGGAGCCAGAGGAGGAGGAGGAGGAGGAAGAGGAGGAGGAGCCGACGCCTGTTCTGGCGAGGAAAGGGAAGAAGAAGAAGCGGGCGGCCAGGACCGGCAAACCGTGCATCAAGTGGGCGTCCAAGGAGGACGAGTGCCTCGCCGAAGCGTGGAATGTCGTCTGCCTTGATCCGATCACCGGCACGAACCAGAGCATCGAGACGTGTTGGGAGCGCATCAAGGCCGAGTTCGACGAGCGCAAGCTTGTCGAACCCTACTTGAAAGGCGTCTACATGCAGCGCAGGTCAAAGAAAATGGCGAACCATTGGGGGCTCATCCAAACGGCATGCGACAAATGGCATGGGATCGTCGAGGATATCGCGGCTCGCTCGAAGAGCGGTGCCAGCATGGAGGATCAGGTATGGTACGTCAGTCTCCCCTTTTTTTCGTCGTGTGAACGCCGGCCAACTATTTGTTCCTCGGCGCAGCTACTGCGGATGTTCGCCATGTTTCGTCAGGATAGCAGCGACCAAGGTTTCAAGTACCTCCACGTCTTCAAGCCTATCGACAAGTGCGAGAAGTGGGCGGATACCCGGCGCACCCTCGCCAAGGCCAAGGAGACGTACAAGTCGGACACGCCGACGTCGGGCGTGGGCGACGGGCGTCCGAAAGGCAACAAAGGGGACAAGAAGGGGAAACCCATCGACTCGGCTATCGCATGGGTGCAAGAGTCCATCGAGCATTGCCTCGCCGATGCACAAGCCTGGGCCGCCCTGCGTGAAGAGAAGACCGAGGCGCGGTGGTCAGCGTTGATGACGAACAGTGCCGTCAAGCTCGAACTACTCCGGACCAACGTCGCCGCGAAGAAGAGGAACACTGACTTGGCTTTCCTGATGGGCAGGGCAGACATGCTTCAGAGCAACGACGAGTAGCTCAAGGCGTGGTACCTGGCGGAGCGCGACCTCATCCTGAACCAGCTGTCGTCGAGGGGGCCGCCCACTCCCATGCCCACGCCGACACCACCGTCAAGCCCGAGAGATGATGCATCACGACGCCGCCCAGCACAGACGCTGCGACGACGCCGCCCAGCCCGTGCACACTGACTCCACCGACGCCGGAGGCCGACACCGCCATTTGATGCGTTGCCTACACGTCCTTTCTTTTTTGCTTTTTATTTGATCGCCGAACTGTGGCAAGTGGATTACGGAACTGGGTCGTTGATCGCCGGACTTGTGGCGTTTTTTTGGAAGCGGGAATGGTCAAGTTTGAATTTGCGGCACGTTTGGGGGCGGCACCTGGGGGCGTGGCTGGGACTTAGATCGCCCTAGGGCCTAAAAAACGCCGGGCGAGCGTCCGAAATATCACCGGCCTATGCACTGGGGGACCGAACGAGTGGAGATGCTCTAACCCGAGGATACATATATAGTATGCCAATAACATGAGTGACATGAGAAATCTAGCAGGCTCACTTCAGGATCACTTACATAAAGTGTGGTGATGGTGCCGGCCGAGTCTCTGGGGACAAGCTTGATGTCCATGTCGAACCTCCCGAAGTGGTGCATTCTCTTGGAGCGGAATGCGGAGGTCGTCCAGCGGTCGAGGGACAGGGAAACGGCTTGGCGGCCGCTGCTATCGTACTCTACATGTGTGTTGCCCCATAGCATGTCAAGGCTGTCAGTCATGTCACTTGCTACTTGGGAGACTGCTAGGATGAGGTAGATAGCTTGTAGCGAGGCTAGGATGTAGAGGAATAGGATGCAAACCACAATGTATTGATGGGTGCATACGCACAAGTATATATAGTACATAGGGCAAGTCATATCCTCAACTATACACAAGGAGGAGACTTGGAGTACAAGAATACATGTGCTAGATACATATCTCAACACCCCCCCCCCCCCCCCCCCCCGCAGTCGAAGCGACACCATTACTGACGCAGAGACTTGACCGGAACTCCTCAAAAGACGTCGTAGGCAAGCCTTTGGTCATAATGTCGGCAAATTGTTGGGAGGTGGGAACGTGTAGAACACGAACGTGACCAAGAGCCACCTGATCCCGAACAAAATGGATATCAAGCTCAATGTGCTTGGTGCGGCGATGATGAACCGGGTTGGCGGAGAGGTAGACGGCGGAGACGTTGTCGTAGTAGACTATCGTGGCCTTATCAACAGGACACGAGAGCTCATGAAGAAGCTGACGAAGCCAGGAACACTCAGCAACAACGTTGGCCACGGCGCGGTACTCAGCCTCAGCGCTAGACCGCGAGACAGTGGGCTGCCTCTTGGACGACCACTACACCAGGGACGGTCCAAGCAAGATGCAGTAACCCGAAGTAGAGCGACGGGTGTCGGGGCAGCCAGCCCAGTCGGCGTCGGAGTAGGAAACCAGATCAGTTGCAGTGGAGGCGCGCAGAGTAAGACCAAGATCCATAGCACCGCGGATGTAGCGGAGAATCCGCTTAACAGCAGTCCAGTGAACGTCTCGAGGAGCATGCATATGTAGGCAGACCTGCTGAACAGCATACTGGAGCTCCGGTCGTGTGAGGGTGAGGTACTGAAGAGCACCAACAATGGACCGGTAGAAAGCAGCATCAGAGGCAGGAGTACCATCAGTAGCAGAGAGCTTGGCCTTCGTGTTGACAGGAGTGGTGGCTGGTTTGCAATTAAGCATTCCAGCACGGTCGAGGAGCTCATGAGCGTACTTCCGTTGATGAAGGAAGAAACCATCAGGACGACGCACCACCTCAACACCAAGGAAGTACTGCAAAGGTCCCAAATCCTTGATGGCAAACTCAGCACGGAGACGATCAGTAAGTTGTCGAAGGAGCTCAGAAGTACATGCTGTCAGGATGATGTCGTCAACATAAAGAAGCAAGTACGCCGTGTCGGTGCCCTGGTGATAAACAAACAGCGAAGCATCGGAGCGGGTAGAGCGGAAGCCGAGTTGATGAAGAAACGCTGCGATACGCTGGTACCAGGCACGAGGAGCCTGCTTGAGCCCATATAATGAGCGGGAAAGCAGGCACACATGATCGGGACACGCCGGATCAACAAACCCAATGGGCTGCTGACAGAAGACCTGCTCCTCGAGATGACCATGAAGAAAAGCGTTGGAGACGTCCATCTGGTGAACCGGCCAGGCACGAGAGACCGCAAGCTGTAGAACAGTGCGGATCATCCTGGGCTTAACGACCGGAGCGAAAGTGTCGGTGAAGTCCACGCCAGCTCGTTGCCAGAAGCCACGAACAACCCACCGCGCCTTATAGCGGTCAAGAGTGCCATCGGGTCGAAGCTTGTGCTTGAAGACCCACTTCCCGGTGATCACGTTAGCGTGCCGGGGCCGGGGAACAAGCTGCCAAGTCCGGTTCCACTGCAAAGCGTCGAACTCCTCCTGCATCGCGGCCATCCATAGGGGATCGCGAAGAGCGGCCCGAACGGAAGATGGCAACGGAGAAGGGGCGGACGTCAAGGCGGTGCAGATGTATTCATCCGCAGAGAAACGCGAGCTCGGGCAGAAAATACCGGCACGCGAGCGCGTCACGGGGCCAGCCGCAGGTGGCGGTGAAGCGGCACGTGCGCCCCCGGGGAAGACCGACCCATCCGACAGGGCCGGTGCAGTGGGGGAGGGCGGCGAGGCCGCTGTAGCCGGAGATGGGGCCGTGGCGTCGGGGGACCGAGGCGGCGTTGGTGCAGCGCCGGGCGAAGCTGGAGCGTCGGAGGACCGAGGCGATGACGGTGCAGCGCCAGGCGAGGCCGGCCCAGCATGCGTCCTGGTAGGCGGCCCAGCATGGGGCCCTGCATGCGGCCCAGCATGCGTGGAGGGAGAGCGAGGCGGCGTCGACGCGGCTCCGGGCGAGGCCGATCCATCAAGCAAGGGCGATGGGGGCGTCAAGCCAGAGGGAGCCGCGGACGTCTCCGATCCAGAGGAAGGTACCGCGGGCTGGGGCGCCGGAGCACCCAGGGCTGGCGGCTGGCGACGGCGCGGAGGAGGGCCCACCGCAAGGGATGGAGAGGGCGCCACCTGTTCCTGTGCAAAGGGGAAAACAAGCTCATCAAAGTACACGTGCCGGGAGGTGATGACATGGTGAGACACGGGGTCATAGCAGCGATAACCCTTAGTGTTGGCCGGGTAACCAAGGAAGACACATGGAACGAAGTGAGGAGCGAGTTTATGAGGTGCGGTGGCGGTGGTGTTAGGGTAGCAATGACAACCGAAAATGCGGAGGCCGTCATAGGAGGGAGGAGTGCCATAAAGAAGATGGTGTGGCGCATAGTTCCAGCGCGGACGACATGGTCGGAGGTTGATGAGGAGGGTGGCGGTGGCGAGGGCATCAGGCCAAAACCGAGAAGGCATATTGGCATGGAAAAGAAGGGTACACACGCACTCATTGAGGGTGCGTAGGATGCGCTCGGCACGGCCATTCTGCTGAGAGGTGTATGGACACGTGAGGCGAAACACGGTGCCATGAGAGGAGAGAAGATGGCGAATGGTGAGGTTGTCGAATTCTTTCCCGTTGTCGGTCTGAAGTGCGAGTATGGGCTGCCCAAACTGTGTGGAGACATAAGCATAAAATGCAATGAGGGCGGCAGGAACATCGGATTTCCTACGCAGAGGAAATGTCCACACAAAGTGAGAGTAATCATCCAGTATAATGAGATACTAAAGATAACTAGAATTACTAGGTACTGGAGAGGTCCATACATCGCTGTGAATTAACTCAAACGGAAAAGAAGCAACGGTGGAGGATGAACTAAAAGGGAGGCAAACATGTTTGCCTAACCGGCAGGCTTCACATGAGTGAGCGGCCGTTTTATTGCATGAAAAAGAAAATCCTTGCATTATTTGACGAAGGGAAGGAGTGTTAGGATGCCCAAGACGAGCATGCCAAAGGTCGACGCCAGCGGAGAGAGCTCGAGGACCACCCGGAGATGACGGCGACTGAACTGGATAGAGATCGTCGGGACTATCACAGCGGTGAAGAATCATCCTGGTGCGAGCGTCCTTAACAGAAAAACCAACTTCATCAAATTCCATAGTTACAGAATTGTCACGAGAAAGGTTACGAACAGAAACAAGGTTCTGAATTAGATCAGGGGAGACAATGACATTATTAAGAGAAAGAGGTCGAGATGTAGAGGGAAAACTGGCAGAGCCAACATGCGATATAGGAAGACCAACACCGTTACCGATGATGATCCGGGATGAAGTAGAAGTAGGATAGACGGATGAGAGGTTACCCGGATGAGCGGACATATGAGCTGTGGCGCCGGAGTCCATAAACCAATCGCCGCCACCACCGGAGTAGGGAGGCGGCTGCTGCAGTGCTGCTAAGAGCGTCGGGTCCCACGCGCCAGGAGAAGGCCGCGGGGCGCTGTACGTGGCGCTGTAGGTGCCGTATGGAGAGGCAGCGGGTGGGGCGGGTGGCCTGCTGTAGGCGCCCAGAGCACCCGACTGGGGTGCGGCCAGAAGGGCCTGGTGAGAGGCGGGGCGCGGGCCAAGGATCCCCGGGGCGGGGGGTCGCAACACGGGCATGCTGTAGGCATGCACGACCCCCGTCCAGGGGTTCTACCCGCCGGCCCAGGGGGCGGGCTGCTGCTGGCCGCGGGGCTGGCCACCACCGCCGCCGCCTTGCCGCTGGCCGCTGCCCCTGGTTGCTGACCGCCACGACCGCGGCGCCGGTTCCCTCCGTTCCCACCGGTGCGCGCCGGTTGGGGTGGCTGCGGTGCCGGGGGAGGCAGCGGGTGAGGCGTGGCAGGCTGAGGACGAGGCGCCGATGGTGGTGTAGGGGCGCCGTTGGAGAGGCCGGCGGCGAGGGCGGTGTGGGTAGCACGGAGGCGGAGATGCTTCATCCGCCGCTCCTCAAGGCGAAGATAGGCCACCGCCCGCTCATAGGAGGGGTTGGCCATGAGAGTGAGGTTGGAGGCGGCGTTGCCGAAGTCCTCGTTGAGGCCGACGGTGAGCGTCGAGAGAAGAAGCTCGTCGCCCACCTTGAACCCGACGTCGTTGAGCTCGTCGGAGAGGGTCTTGAGGCGGAGACAATAGGCGTCGATGGTGGAGTCGTTCTGATGACACCCAAAGAATTCCTGCTGCATGAAAACAATCCGTTGAAGCTTATTGTCGGTGAAGAGGCCATTGATCTTGGTCCACACTGTGTAGGCATCGTCCCCATCGCGAACGACGATGTGGAAGATGTCCGGGGAGACGGTGAGGAAGAACCACCGGATGAGGATGGCGTCGATGGCTAGCCAGTTGGCGTCGTGGTTGCCGGCGAAGAAGTTGGCGAGACCGTCCACGTGATCACGGAGATTGTACTCACGGAAGAGGAGATTGAAGTAGGTTTTCCAGGCATAGTAGTTGGCGGAGGTGTGGGAGAGGATGATGGGGACATGCTCGGAGAGGGAGATGTTGCGGATGTCGGCAGCGAGCGGCTCGTCGGGTTCGGTGCCATAGGAGGAGTCGAAGGGGTTGCTAGGACCGGTGGAGATGGAGTGGGCCGACATGGCAGCAAGGTGGAGCGGTGGTGGCGCGGTGTAGGCGGCGGGGCAGGTGGGGCGATGCGGCGCGGGAGGTTAGGGTTTCAGGAGGGGCAGCGGGGAGATCGAGGGTGGTGCGGGAGGGAGGTGCGGTGTAGGGGAGGGGCGCGGTGGCCGGGGGGCAGCGGCGGCAAGGGTGCGGCGGCACAGGGCAGGGCTAGCGGCGGCGGCCAGGAGGCAACGGCGGCGCGGCTAGGGTAGGATCGGGGTTAGGGCTGATACCATATAGAGGAATAGGATGCAAACCACAATGTATTGATGGGTGCATATGCACAAGCATATATAGTACATATGGCAAGTCATATTCTCAACTATACACAAGAAGAAGACTTGGAGTACAGGAATACATGTGCTAGATACATATCTCAACATAGGAGACGAGCCCTCCTTGCTCCTCGCGCCATGGTCGTCTACCTCTACTACTGTTCACTGTTAAGTGTGGGTGAGTGCGTTGTGTTTGAAATGGTGTACGTACACTTATATAGACAAGTGAAACGGGCCAGTGGGTGACCACTTTGTCTGACAAACTGTTAACGAGATCTAACATAGCATATCATTGGATTCATCGAATATATAATGAGCTGGGTATCTTTGGCTGGTTGATGAAGAGGTGGTATAAATTGAATAAAAGTGGCTTGAAGCAAAGCTCAAGTGGGAATAACCAAGTTTGCAGTTGACTAATTGGAGTACTTTCTATTATGGATGGGACCAATCTGAGCTTCCCCACGGTATCCTCTGACAAAACTAAGCTGGCCTTCTTGGGAGCCGAACGAGGGTTTATGCTATGACATAGAGATGGTTTTAGGCCCCTTATTATGCTGTTCTTGTGGGAAAAAAAATTTTAGATCTATTCATTGGACAGATACATTCAACCATAAAACATAAACTTAAAGGTAAGTTTCTGTCCAATGATGCTTTGTTAACACTTGACGCACTATATATGCTTAAGAAACACAAAGACGCACATAAACGTAAAAAGGGAAAATGCTCCCGTGCCCTTGCTTTTTTTCTTTCATATTAGCACTTCTGATCACAAATAGTTTGTTGCAAAGCATCCGTTATTGATCTTCTAAGTTCTGTACATCTTTCAGGAAATAGCTGTTAGATCATGACGACCGGAGAGAGAGAGAGAGAAAAACCCGGATCAAGCGATCGGGAAAAATATTGTCTAAGGCAGCTGGTCAACACGACCAGCGGACGAACCCTAGATACAGGCGGCGCGAACATATGCAGCTGCTGTCTCATGGCCGTGGGATCCTCCTACCACATCCAGCCGTCGGCTTGCGTCTTCTTGATCTGGCTCACTGTGTCTTCGGTCTGATCGGTATGTGCACAGTTTCGCAGGATTCCGTGAAGAACATCAGTATAGCGCGCCCTCCACCGATCGAGCAATGGGCTGCAGTTGTCTCGTTCCTTTGGACCGCGGCATCGCCGCTTCATGGTTCTTCCCGCGACCACATCGACGAGCACGCCGCCGCTGCATCGCCCATTCGGGCCATAGTGCCACGGCCCACGGTCCACCGCCGCTCCAAGGCCATCCGCTCTAGGTCGTCCCCGTGCCTACACCGACCCTTGCATTGCCGCTGCATCGCCTATCGAGCCGCAACCAGCGTGGCACGCGGTCCCTGCCGCCGCACCATGGTTCTCTCCGCGGCTGCTCCGGCCCGTGCGCTGCCACCGCATCGCCCTTTTGGGCCTTAGTGTCACGGCCTACTGTCCACCGCCACCCCGAGGCCGTCCGTTGCAGGGCGTCCCTGTGGTTGCACTGATCCTCGTGTTGCGGCTACCTCGCCCCCATCGGGTCGTATCGAGTGTGGCACGTGCTTCCTGCCGCTGCCCTGAGGTCTTCCCCGCTGTCGCCCTGACCCGCACACTGCTGCTACGTCGCATCTTCAGGCCGCAGGGTTGCGGCACGCGGTCCACTTCATCGTCCACGTGTGCCGACTTATGTGTGGTATGCGTCGCACCACCTTCCTAGGCACGGGAACGCCACCGTTGGCGCCGATCTCAGTCACGTTGTTGGGTTCTTCCTCGCCTATTTCGAACACCGCCACCGCGCTCCTATCCTAGCCACCGCCGCCTACTCAGAGCGCCGCCGCTGCACTACTTCCCAGTCCATGGTGACTACCTCGACACCGGCCACCCCGACTTAACATCGACCATGGCGTCCCTCGTATAGTGAAAGGATCCAGAAGAGGTGTCTAGAGAGGGGGGGGGGGGGGGTTAGACCCTCAACAAAGAAAAGTAGCAGTTTTTAAATTCTTCAAGTTGAGGTGGATTTTTGGCACAAGTTTAAGCATTCACAAAACATTTCAAGCAAGCATGGCAAGAGTATATGAGAAGCGGAAAGTAAAGCATCCAAGTTGCAAGAAAGTAAAGGAATGGGATTGGAGTATGCAAACGCAATTGAAGACACGGAGATTTTTTGCGTGGTTCTGATAGGTGGTGATATCGTACATCCACGTTGGTGGAGACTTCAACCCACGAAGGGTAACGGTTGCGCGAGTCCACGGAGGGCTCCACCCACGAAGGGTCCACGAAGAAGCAACCTTGTCTATCCCACCATGGCCATCGCCCACGAAGGACTTGCCTCATTTGGGTAGATCTTCACGAAGTAGGAGATCTCCTTGCCCTTACAAACTCCTTGGTTCTACTCCACAATCTTGACGGAGACCCAAGTGACACCTAACCAATCTAGGAGACACCACTCTCCAAAAGGTAATAGATGGTGTGTTGATTATGAACTCCTTGCTCTTGTGCTTCAACTGATAGTCTCTCCAATACTCAACTCTCTCACAGATTTGGCTATGGTGAAAAAATTATTTGAGTGGAAAGCAACTTGGGGAAGGCTAGAGATTAAGATTATTGTGGTTTGATTGGAATGTCTTGGTCTCAACACGAGTAGGTGATTCTCTCTCAGAAAATGAATGCTGGAAGTGTAGGCATGTCCTGATGGCTCTCTCACTAATGGAGAGGAGGGTGGAGGGGTATATATAGCCTCCACACAAAATCTAACCGTTACACATAAAAAAGCCAACTCGGTCAAAACGAATGTATAAACTCGGTGAGACCGATTCAGTTCAAAATGTGAACGTTAGGATTTTTGGTGGGACCGACATGATCAACTCGGTGGGACCGATGTGCTAGGGTTAGGATAAAACCTCATCTCGGTTTGAGCGATTACACAAACTCGGTGAGACCGATTTCGGTAATAAGCAAACAGAGAGTTGGTCAAGCAAACTCGGTGGGGCCGACTGCATATTTCGGCGAGACCGAAATAGTTGCAACAGGCAACAGAGAGTTTGCAAGCCCATCTCGGTGAGACCGAGATCCCATCGGTGAGACCGAACTGATTAGGGTTTCTGGCAGTGGCTATGTCAAGTGAACTCGGTGGCGCCGGATGAATCAAATTGGTGGGGCCGAGTTTGACTTTAGGTTTAGGACATATTGGATTTGAGAAAATGGTTGAGGGCTTTGGAGCATATCACTAAGCACTTTGAGCAAGTAGACCATTAAGCAACACCTTATCCCGTTTTAATAGTATTGGCTTTTCTATGGACTCAATGTGATCTTGGATCACTAAAATAAAAATGAAGTGTCTTGAGGTTTTGCCAATCTTCTGTCCTTAGCATCTAGAAGGGGTTCCACATCCTCTTGTCCATGCCACGCCTCTGGTGAACTTTCTGAAATATGCTAGATGAAAATATTAGTCCAACAAGAGATATGTTGACATTAATTATCAAAATCACCAAGGGAACACTTGTGCTTTCACATGGCTAACTCAACCACGGCTCACCACCCTACGCTCTCGGCTACCTCATCAGTTTTCACTCCAACCATGACTTCCGCAATGCACTGACCATTACGATTATTGTTAGGGGGGGGGGGGGGGGGGGACGTTCGCTTACCTTCGGATTGTTCTCCAATCTCACCGTCTGCGTTACTACTGTTACCTTCGGATTGTTCTCCAATCTCAACGTCTGCGTTACTACCGTTATGACCATGGAGGGGATGTTGAGTATCGTGATTTATTAGGCAGTATATGATAGACTATGATTTATTTCTACATTGTCTTGTACTCCAAGCAGATCATGTACGCACTGTATATACGCCACGAGGCTCAAGCAATACATAATCAATGTCGCCAATCCCTCTCCTTCTAACAGCAATGGGAATCGCTGCAGAAAAAAGGAGCATGCAGTTTGTGAAGGATGAGATACTCCAGCTGTAGATAGGCATTTACCAATGCAGGTGTTGTTCAGCTGTCAGTAATTAAATAAAGTAGTAGTAACATGATCTAAAGTCAAACAGGCAAAGCCACCAGTAGATCACACCGGCTAGACTTTTTCACCAGATGCTTACGAAAAAGGGTTCCCTCACTTTATATTATAAAGCAAACCAGCACTACATCGATCCAACTACAGAAGAAGAGCAAACTAACAGAAAAACGGCAAAGATACAAGATGCCAAAAGAGCCGTTAGCAAACATCGAATGCCCAAGCGCTGACTTGAGCATCGAGGCTCTCGACGAACAGGATCATGCAGATGACATGACACGGACAAGGGAGCAGCCCGCCGACACAGGAAGACTGTGCTCCATAACCTCCATTAGGCCAACCAGAATTGGACCCCCATCCGTCTCTGCCCCCGAAGAAGGCACCTCGGCCTTTCGTCCTGGATCGGAGAACGCCACGACGTCGACAAGAAGAGCCACTCACCCCGAGTGGAAGGACAGGAACAATAGGTTTCCAAGGAGGGAATGAGAGCACAGCTACCTCACCGAGCAAGCGACACCCCATACTTTGACACGGCCGTCGGCAAGGAACACATCCACCGCAAGAAGCCAAGCGGGAGCCCACTGAAGACATACGGTAGTCCACATCTTCGACCATCACACCACAGTTCCAAGGTGGCGCCTTCAAGAAGATCAACGACGCCGGAGCACCGTCGCTTGGGCATTTTATCGAACACATCATGTGCATAGCAGGTGAGCTAGAGCACCACAAAGCTCTCCCACGGCTGGCTAGAAAAACAGAGCACTCCACTGCTCTGCTCGCGGGCGAGGGGATATATATAGGCATCTCATTGGTCCCATTTCATGACTGGAACCGGGACTAAAGGACCCCTTTGGTCCCGGTTCCAGTTACGAATCGGGACCAATGGTTGTGGGCCAGGAGCGTGGCCCATTGGTCCCGGTTTGTGTCTGGAACCGGGACCAAAGGGTCCAGACGAACCGGGACCAATGCCCCATGAGGCCCGGCCGACCCCCTGGCCTCACGAACTGGGACCTATGCCCCCATGGGTCCCGGTTCGTGACTGAACCGGGACTAATGGGATGGCCCGGCCTGGACCAAAGCCCTTTTTTCTACTAGTAATTCACGGGAGGCAACATCAACCCGATGCATCATAATATGATGGTTCTTTCCTCGGGCACACATGTGATAGCATGGTCTTGCGTTGGTAGGCGATTGCCACAACTGGAGGGGGGTCCTAGATCTTCATATCCGGTGACAATGACGAGTATGTTTTGCGGATTGATTCTGTCACCACAGATGAGGACATCAGGGCATGGGGACGGTGCATGACTCATGGAGTGTCCCGACTTGGTATTTTGACAGTGGCGGTGACATGATCTCTCGCTGATCTCTGTTGCATGTGTGACGATGAGCTTCGTTGTTCGGAACCTTCGGTAACGATTGTATATTGTTGAGACTCGAATATCTGCTTATGCGATCATGATCTTCACCTGCATGGTGTCTCACACCAACATTGTATTACGCATGTGCATGCTGGAATCGCGGAAAGTGGTGATAACAACACATGATGACTTCAATTTGATGGTGTTTCTCAAGTAAAAGTCTTGAGCTCCTGTGTGAAATCCCAAGGTTTGACCCTAATTAGTTATGCCTGTAAATGACGATGTTTTTGTGTCGTTACTTTATTGAGGGCAGTGCTCAAATTTGCTTAGACTTGACCCTCAAGGTGAAAACCCAAGAATTGGCCTTTGGTGGTTGGATCTAGCGATGCCCGTTGTAACTTTTTTTTTTGCGAAAAACTCTCAATCTATTCATCTTCAATCATGACAGTACAACGAACACCAGAAATAAAAATTACATCCAGATCCGTAGACCACCTAGCGACGACTACAAGCACTGAAGCAAGCCGAAGGCGCGCTACCGTCATCACCCCTCCATCGTCAAAGAGATGGTTGATGCGGACATGGGCATTGTTGTAGCTTGTTGATCATTGTTTTGATTGCTTCAAAGTCTTTTTTCTCTTTCTATACTCCACCTAGCATAGCTTCGGTCTTGTATGAATTTGCTTTTTGTCGGTTTGACTTTCGTGTGTGTGCTTCGATATTGGCTATGTGTGTCGTCCTATCTATGCAGAGGTAGTGTGTGTGCTTATATCCTCTTCACACTTTATTTTGAGTTAATAAAAACTACACTTTGTTGAGAACAATTAACTATCGATGGCAACAACAACAAGATATTATTTTTGTCGAAAAGAATAGACACATAACCAATAGAAAAAGATTCAAACGAACACTTATATAGACCGAACGAGATTGTGACAATCCATCACAACGCAAAATAGAACCGCGATACATAAAGTTGAGGTGCGTCCAGGTTGGTGTAGGATACACTTTGATTGTGTAATAATCACTAGCTTAGTACAGAGATAATTTTTCCTGCTATTGACAGAACAGATAATAATAGATGCTAAGTTTTAGCCTAAAAGAATGCAGAAGACAAGAGGTTCAAATAATTTATAAACTTGTAAATAAATAATCCAATAAAGCTGGAATAGCTCAGATGTCTAGAGCGTGTGGCTGTTAACCACAAGGTCGGAGGTTCGAGCCCTCCTTCTAGCGCATTAATTTTGGGCCCTTTTTTGCTATGTATCCTTTTTTACCTAACTCCCAGCAATAATTGCTCTTCTCTTATGGATCAGTTTTTTTTTTCCTTTCGTTCTCAACGTTGCATGCTTGGGCATGATCAGGAGTCTATTAGCTTAGTACCTAGTGTGTACATAGACAGAAATTTGTTTAGCAAATGAGATTGCGACAATCCATCAAAATGCCAAACACAACTGCAATAGGTAACGTGGAGGTGCACCCAGGTTGGACACACTTCTTTTATTCAAAATAGCCACGATCTACACGAGCAAATTCCATGCTCGGCGGCGACGGGGCGATCAGTTGAGCAACGAGGCAGCAAACACATTTGGAGCCATCGTATCGGGGCAGCAGGAAATGTGCAGGGCAAGCTCGGAGGCGAAGTGGCATGTCGCGAGCAGTCCAATGGCGAGCGTCATCACCTGATGGTTGAGCGAATGACGGCCTGTGAGGCCATCCTTGCTTTGTGAAGTTGTCTGCCATGAAGCACTCGGCCAAAGATGGCCAATTAGAAGAATATCATGCACTCAAGGGGGGGGGGGGGGGGGGGGGGGAGGGGGGGTCGGTTCAGAATTGCATGTCTGTACGAAGATGAGTTGCACGTTTTTTTTTTCTTTCAACAAAGGATATTTTCATTCGATATATTGAGCCATCGAGTTGATAAAACCGCACTGAGGGAATGACCGGTCTCTGCATAATACCCATCCATGATGGGAGAAACCTCTCTGATCTTATGATCCGGTCAATAGACGTCATCATAAAAAGTTGTAGGTCCTTCGGCCTCTACTCATCACATGTAGTTTATTTTAAGAGGTTCGTTCGCTCCCCTACAATCATCCAGTACAATTGTGAGAGAGTGTCTCCCTATAAAAGATTGCTTCTATGCCAACTAAGACTCGTTTGGATGTTCAGGTTTATTGTCGTCGAATGGTGTGGTATGGCGTGTCCATCGCCTACGAGGACGAGGTTACGTGCGTGTATCATAGGGGTGAGCATATGTGTGTTGTAAGCGTCTACGTATGTGATGTGTTTTAAAGAAACTGTTTCTACCCACATAATAGGTACACTAGTAAAAAAACAAGTCAAACAAACACAAATATAGACAAAAACAAGTTGAAAAAACAAGATTTAATTCGGAAATAACCACTAGCATAGTACAGATCAAATATTCTTTTCGTCATAGGGAGAGACTTCTACAAGCGTACGTATGCTCATGAGGTTCAATAACTGAGATAAAATTTAATATTTTGGCGACTTCGATTTCTTCTTGGACCCAACGACCCGGCGGTACGCCTTGTTGACGATGGTCTCGATCTCGTCCTGCCGCTTCTCGATGCGGAGCTTCATGCGGGAGCGCCTGACGCCGAACCGCAGCTTGCTCGCCAGGTTCTTCTTGTCGTCCTGATGCGACATGATGAGCGCCTGGAGGCACAGGTGCTGGTGCTCGATGTCGTCCAGCGCGAGCTCGGCCGCCTGGAACGCCTCGTCGAGGTCGTCCACCAGCTGCTTCACGTCCATCTTGATCATGGTGCGGGCCGCCTCCATCGTCAGCTTCTTTGCCAGCTTCTTCCCGAGCGTCGTCAGCTTCTCCGACGCGCCCGCGCTGAGGAAGGGCCGGTCAGCCAGCCTGGTGATCACGGCGAAGATGTTGGGCCGTGTGGGTGCCGGTGGCAGTGCTGGTGTCGTGGCGACAACGATCTCCTTGCCGGTGTTTTTGTCGTCGTCGGTGGCGATGGTCGCTGCCAGATTCTTCTTCATCTCCGCCATGCTCTCTCCCGCCGTGATCGCCAGGGCCGTCATCTTCGCCTTGCCCACTGCCGCGGCGGTGGTCACCATGGCCGACGACATGTCCGCCGGCACCACCAGAGATTTCCCCAGCGCTCGAGCAGATGATGTTGAAGTAAACATCTTGTTCTTCTCTGCGGATGTAGTAGCACGTACAAACTAACGATCTTCTCAAAAAAAAAAAAAACTCACGAGTCACGACGTGCTAGGTGTGCGTATATATAGCATGGACCTCTGTATGTTGAGTTGGACCTGGTGTGCGCCTCGCTAGGATTCCCGATCCGACTATAACAAGTTACCAAATTACCAACGCTGGTCGTCGTCTCTTGTCCGATCCCGATTATGCCACCCCCTTCATGTCTCGGGCTCATATGACTACCCAGTACCCAGTAGCGGGCCAGATCATACAAAAGGCCACCATTGGCTGGGCTACAAATCACCCAATGTGGACCGGTCCAGTGGCCGTGCTGGGCCGGGCCAGCTGCATGCTCGTGTCTGCGTGTTTCCCACAGCCCCACACGCACGCACATCCCGCCGCCCAATCCGCCGCGCCGGGCACCTACACCGTCGGCCGTCGCTCCGCCGAACGCCTTTAACCATGGTGCCTCTACCAGCGCCACTCATTTTTTTCTTCTTCACAACCTTTCGGCCCCCTTCCGTCTCTCGCGCGACAGGGTTCAGACTCCAGATCGCATCTCGCCCGTCCGTACCTCGCCGCCGGGCGCCTCCCGAAGGTGCGCGCTCAGCTCCAACTGTCCCGATTCATGGGGTGCTCTGCTCTGATTGCCGCTCAACTACTTGTCTAGTTCAGTCTCAGTAGAACGGTTGCTGCTAGTGCTATGCTATGGTTTCAGAATGACGAACTGTATACAGAATACAGATTGGCACGTGCTGATGCAAACCAGCAGAAAATATCGCAGCTCACGCTTGCTAGTGCTCGATAGAATACTACCCTGATTAATTATCACTTCCCAGTTCTCACATGCCAAAGCACTACTTAATGTCACCATCTTGCAACTATTCTTTGATCTAGAGCATGTGTGCAAGGCTCAGCTCACACCTCCGTGAAGAAATCCCAGCATGTAACCTTTATGTTAGCATTATAACTTTCTAAGTACCTAAATGACCCTAGCCAACCAATGAGAAGTTTTTCAAGATAAGCAGCCGCCTCCTCTGATTTGTTGTAAACATTTTCAGAAGGGTTGCTTGTTCTTTTCTCATAAGAATGAACTTATCTGGCACCACTACTCGTGTCATTCTAATAAACAGTGCACCAATATGCAACAGTAGTGAGACGGATTAATAAACCATATGAATGTAGTGAGTTACATGTTATAAATCATTTATTTCCCAGGACAAGAGCTAAAAGAATTTTTACTGTGAAGTTCTGAACCTCAGCAGCCCCGGAGGATGAGCAAAAAGTTCAGATGCTTCGCACTGGGGCATAGCATCCAGTGGCAAATAAGGTTTGTTTTCTCTTAAACATGTGTTGAGCAAGAAGCTCAAGTTTTCGACATTATTACATGAATTGCTGTGTATAAATACATAATGGTTATCTCGTGCAGTAGCTTAGCGCCACTAAACATAGATAATGTAAAACCAAGATGGGATAGCAGTAGTACAGATCATTCCTGTACGTTATTATACAAACCAGTTTTTGTTTGAAGAAGCAGAACTAATAACAGCAAGATGAACGGCACTCGTCCCACAAATCTCCATTGTACAACAGAGATACATAATGGCTGCCTCGCCGATGACAATGACTGCAAACCCTAGTCACCAAAGAAAGGCTCATGCCACTCCGCTGGGTCTGCAACAGACGAAATTTCATCAACTAAAAAAGTTGGAATTTGGTGCAGGTGATCGAGCACACACTAAATGGCATGAAAGTGCAAACGTAACATGTATTGACAAGCTGAGCATGGTTCGATTACCGTGTTGTCCTGTAGTAGGATATCGGGATATGCTCTAGTTTTGCCGCTTGAAAATTCCTTACCAAATCAGGATGCATGTCAATAAACTTTGTCTCTTTGATGAGGGATTTCAGATGTCCCAGCCCATTGATCTCCCGCAGTTCGGCCAGGTTTCCGATCACAAGTTCTTTGAGGCGGAGCAAAGCTCCCTCGTGTATGCATATTTGGTTGACGTATGGCAAATCATACAAGGAAAGGACCTTCACATTTGGGAACCACTCTGGATGGAAGGTTAGATCCTGTCCAGTATACGCTTTTCTTAGAACTATTTGGGTCAAGTTTGACAATTAAGATAGGCGCGGCACTGGGTTCTCTGAGAGCTGGGACAAATTTAGAGATATCCTACAAAGGGCATCTCCGTTGGTTGAGAAAAATGGTGATTGCAAAGTTCCTTTGGAAAATCACCCGTGCAATTCAAGCCTTTTAATGTTGGAAATATGAGAAATTTATCAAATAATTTTATTAACAGAAATACTAGATAAAGCATGACTAATATAGTAGAGATAAAACAAGTCATGCGTTCTGACAGAAAGAAGGTAAATAGCTTCTGCATATATGAACCATAGCCTATCATATCTAAAGCAGACAGTATAACAAGTAGCATATATGAAGTGGAACCTATCATGTGTAGGACAAGGACTAGAACAAGGAACTGCGGCAGAACCTTTAACAGGAAAGACAAGAACACGTACGGGACAGCAGCAGCAGAAGCGCTGGACTTGGGGTCGGTGTCCTCGCCTGCCATGTCGTCGAGGAGGTCGTGGACGTCGAGGAAGAAGTCGTCGTTGGGGAAGTAGTCGTCGGCGACCGGATCGTCCGTGATGAAGCAGCCAGTAGTCGCGCTGAGCGCTTCCCAAAAACCTTACCACCCTTTTCCCGTACAGGACTCAAAAAATGCGGTTTCGGAGGCCTACTGTCCCGACCTGCGGTGCACGCCACAAGACGGGATGGGGAAGAACGTAGCAGCAGCGCAGTGGTTGGAACTTTGTGGCGAGAGGAAGAGGAGCTTCTGTTGTGTCTCTCTGGAGAGGAGCGACATCTCTTATAAGGACGCGAAGAGGCTGCGGCAGGAGGTGAAGCAACGAAGGGAGACGAAGCGAACAGGCCGCGGCCGAAGAGGCGCGCCGTTCGAATTCAGTGTCAACTACAGAAAACGTTTCAACTCCCACGTGACCTTTCGTATACCCGTCGTGCGTGGCAAAAATTTAGATATCGGCTCGGCTCATTCCCGCGGCGCGGCGCGTCGTGACGAGGCGTGGCGAGGCGGGCGGCGGAGGAGAAGCGCGCGTGGATATCACTCTTGTTCTCATGCTTGTACAAGTGGGGAAAGAATCTCCCTTATAAGAAGGCCCAACTCCCACTAAACTAGCAATGTGGGACTAAACTTTAGTATTATCCCTTGCCTTGCACAAATGGGCTAAGTGGGCCTCTAGGATTTATTAGGAATTTCTGAAATAGTTATTGGGCTGCCCAAAATAGACTAAATTCCAGCAATCCCCCACCAGATCCCAGAGGCACACAAAAATTTGCCTTTGGTTCCAAAACACTGTTTTAAATACCGGTACTGCAGTGAAGACTGTTAAGTTGAACTTCCACCTAGAACTCTATGCTACACTAGTAAGCAACTTGAACAGTGGACTGGGCCTTGAACTGCAAGTTTTCTGCGAATCTAGCTTCACATAAAGCCTTGACCGATACGTGGCTACCGTGGATCTTCCCCGCGGGTGGAGCTTATGCGTCATACTCCGTGACCTTTCATGAGTTTACTAGAGAGAACCTTACTCTCATAGATTGCGACGTTTGACAATCAGACTCATATAGGTGTGTTCTTCAAAAGATATTCTGCAGGATAACATCTCTGCTTAAATAAGCCACTTAGAACACATTAAGATATACATCAACCTGCCATGCAGATTAGGAGAGTATTGCATCTTCATAGAGTGGTATTGTGAATAGTAAGGATACTCTCTTCTCAGTTGACCAATAGCTTGTCTTCCACATCTAATTCACGGGATCTCCGATCACAAAGAATAGGTTACCATTGTGAACAACTCATATTGTGGGTCTCATACCCATCTCCCTCGATGCATTATCTATCACATTACGTGATAGACCCTTGGTAAAAGGATCTGCCAGATTTTTAGACGTTTGAATATAATCCAACGCAATAACTCCGGAGTTTTTCATTTTCCTGACAGACTTTAACCTTCTCTGAACGTGTCTTGATGACTTCATGCTATCGTTTGAGCTGCTCACTTTCGTGATCACAGTTTGATTGTCGCAGTTCATAAGGACACCCGGTATAGGTTTCTCAACAACCGGCAAGTCATTCAAGAGCCGGCGAAGCCAATCTGCTTCAACCGTAACTGTATCTAGTGCTATGAGTTCTACTTCCATTGTTGACCTCGTTAAGATGATCTGCCTGCAAGACTTCCAAGAAACAGCACCACCTTCATGAGTGAATACATAACCTCTCGTGGCCTTTATCTCATCAGCATCTAAGATCCAGTTTGAGTCACTATACCCTTCAAGTACCTTTGGATGCCCGGTGTAGTGAATTCCGTAATTTGCAGTGCCTTTCAAATAACGCAAAACTCTTTCTAAAGCTTTCCAATGCACATCTCCTGGTTTTGAAACAAACCGACTCAGTTTGCTAACAGCAAAAGAGATGTCAGGTCTTGTAGCACTGGCTAAGTACATAAGTGAGCCAATAATCTGAGAATACTTCAATTGGTCTCTAGCAATTCTTCGATTCTTTCGGAGCAACACACTAGCATCATATGGTGTTGGAGAGGGCTTGCAGTCACTATAGCCAAAGCGACTCAAGATCTTTTTCACATAGTGAGATTGAAGCAATGTAATCCCACCATCATCGTCTCTCAACAACTTGATGTTCAGAATGACATCAGCCACTCCTAAATCCTTCATCTCAAAACAACGAGATAGGAAATCCTTAACCTCCTTAATAACATTCAGATTGGTTCCGAAAATCAGTATGTCATCAACATACAAGCATAGGATAACTCCCTCGCCCCCACCATGGCGATAGTACACACATTTGTCAGATTCGTTCACAACAAAGCCTGCAGCTGTTAAAGTTCTTTCAAACTTCTCATGCCACTGTTTGAGTGCTTGCTTAAGTCCGTACAAAGACTTCAGCAACTTGCACACTTTCCCTTCCTGACCATCTAGTACAAACCCATCTGGTTGTTCCATATAAATTTCCTCGTCCAACTCTCCATTTAGGAAAGCAGTCTTAACATCCATTTGATGAACGAGAAGACCATGCGAGGCAGCTAGTGAAAGTAGAACTCGAATAGTGGTCAGTCGAGGCACAGGTGAGTAAGTATCAAAGAAGTCTTCACCTTCCTTTTGGGTATAACCCTTAGCCACGAGCCGAGCCTTGTACTTTTCAATAGTACCATCAGGCCTAAGCTTCTTCTTGAATACCCATTTGCATCCTATAGGTTTGCACCCATAAGGACGATCAGTTATCTCCCAAGTTTCATTCGCCAAGATGGAATCCATCTCGCTACGAACCGCTTCCTTCCAGTAGTCAGCATCTTCAGATGCATAGGCCTCTGAAATAGAACTGGGAGTGTCATCTATGAGGTACACAAGAAAATCATCACCAAAGGACTTTGCAGTCCTCTGTCTCTTGCTCCTAATAGGAACTTCATTGTTCTCCTCCACCGGACTTTCAAAGTGTTCCATCGAAATTGTAGGTTCGGTAATTGTAACTGGTTCCTGATTCAATGAACTAGGCATCTCCTGATTAGATGAGGTAGCCATATCCTTCATGGGAAAGATATCTTCAAAGAAAGTCGCATCATTCGACTCCATGATCGTACCGACATGCATGTCAGGTACCTCAGATTTTACAACCAAGAATCTATAGCCAATGTTATGAAAAGCATATCCTAGGAAAACACAATCCACAGTCTTTGGTCCAAGCTTCCGCTTCTTTGAAATTGGAGCATTGACTTTCGCCAAACAACCCCATGTTTGCAGATAAGAGAGTTTTAACCTTTTCTTCTCCCATTCCTCGAATGGAGTTATCTCTTTGTTCTTTGTGGGGACTCGGTTCAGGACATGACATGCCGTTAATACCGCCTCCCCCCACCATTGCCTTGGAGAGACCCGATATATCTAACATGGCGTTAACCAAATCAGTTAGAGTACGGTTCTTTCTTTCGGCCACCCCATTTCACTAAGGTGAGTAGGGAGGCGTCCTCTCATGGATTATACCATGTTCCGCACAAAAAGCATCAAACTCATTGGAAAAATACTCTCCACCACGGTCGGACCTAAGCCTCTTGATTTTCCGATCAAGTTGGTTTCCCACTTCAGCTTTATAGATCTTGAAAAAGTTCAAAGCCTCGTCCTTAGATTTCAGAAGATACACACGGCAGTATCTAGTGGAGTCATCAATTAACGTCATGAAATATTTCTTTCCACCTTTTGTCAACACACCATTCATTTCACATAGATCTGAATGTATGAGCTCTAGTGGTGCAAGATTTCTTATTTCCGCAGTCGTGTGAGACTTACGAGGTTGCTTAGCTTGCACACACACTTGACACTTAGATCCCTTGACAGTGGTGAAACTAGGGATTAAGTTCAACTTCGCTAGTCGCGACATGCAACCAAAGTTAACATGACAAAGACGTGAATGCCATACATTGGATTAACTATTGTTGCAAATATGATTAACAACTTTATTGCAAATGTCTGATAAGGATAAACGAAACAAGCCTCCTGACTCATAGCCTTTACCAACAAAGGTTCCATACTTGGATATTACAAATTTATTCGACTCAAAGAGAAGCTTGTAGCCATCTCTACACAGAAGAGATCCGCTAACAAGATTTTTATTGACGGAGGGGACATAATGCACGTTCTTCAGCCGCACGATCTTCCCCGAAGTAAACTTCAGATCGACCGTGCCAACACCACGAACAGAAGCACTTGAACCGTTGCCCATCAGCACGGTTGAAGTCCCTGCGGTCTGATAAGACGAAAACATGGAAATATCACCGCATACATGCACATTAGCACCCGTGTCAATCAACCAGTCAGGAGAATGACATACTGAAAGAATAGTGGGAAATATACCATACCCAGCATCCTTCATGTCAGTGTCTCCAATGACAACATTAGCGGTCTTGCCACCTTTCCCAGGATGACGCTTGTCATAGCGGTTAGGGCAACTAGGAGCCCAATGATCAGGATCCCCACACACATGACAAGCACCTTTCGTCTTGCCATTCTTCTTCTTGAAGTTCGTGTGTTGCACAGCCTTGTTTTTCCCATCAAACTTTGCTTTTCCATCAAACTTGCCCTTGTTCTTGAACTTGTGGGGCTGGAAGTTCTGTTTCTATACCACATTGGCACTAGATCCTCCCTCAATATCTCGAGCACGTGTGTCCTTTGCTCTTGCCTTTTCTTCCACATCAAGAGTGCCAATGAGATCCGGGGCGGAAAACTCCTGCCTCTTATGCTTCAGCAAGGTAGCAAAGTTTCTCCATGAAGGAGGGAGCTTAGT
Source organism: Triticum monococcum (assembly GCA_034509565.1). Classification (NCBI taxonomy): domain Eukaryota; kingdom Viridiplantae; phylum Streptophyta; class Magnoliopsida; order Poales; family Poaceae; genus Triticum; species Triticum monococcum. Next base: position 20,547,519 of record CM067842.1, on the reverse strand, counting down.
GATGATACCTCCGGAACAAACTTTTCCGGTAGCATACAACTGAAGTGCTCAAGTTCTCTAGCAAATGACTGTATCTCATGAGCTTGCTCAACCACGCAGCGCTCTTCAGTCATCCTGTAATCATAGATTTGCTCCATGATGTACAGCTTAGTGCCAGCATCCGAGACCCCAAACTTGGCCTCGAGTGCACCCCACATATCTTTTCCATTATCAATTGACGCATAAGCATCAACTATGTTCTCACCAAGAACACTCAAGAGAGCAGCCTTAAACAGGGTATCCATTTTCTGAAAAGCTTGTGCCTGTTGAGCATCAAGCTCTCCTTCGGGTTTGCCGAGAGTGGCGTCATAGAAACTCATGGTTTGAAACCATAAGACCGCTCTCACGCGCCACCTCTTATAGTGGATACCCTCAAACATAGGAGGTCTCATGGAAGCAGCAAAACCACTTGGGGTAAATTGCCTATGATAAGGTTTTTGAATTGTTGGAAATATGAGCAATTTACCAAATGATTTTATTAACAGAAATACTAGATAAAGCATGACTAATATAGTAGAGATAAAACAAGTCATGCGTTCTGACAGAGAGAAGGTAAATAGCTTCTGCATATATGAACCGTAGCCTATCATATCTAAAGCAGACAGTATAGCAAGTAGCATATATGAAGTGGAACCTATCGTGTGTAGGATAAGGACTAGAACAAGGAACTGCGGCAGAGCCTTTAACAGGAAAGACAAGAACACGTACGGGACAACAGCAGCAGAAGCGCTGGACTTGGGGTCGGTGTCCTCGCCTGCCATGTCGTCGAGGAGGTCATGGACGTCGGGGAAGAAGTCGTCGTCGGGGAAGTAGTCGTCGGTGACCGGATCGTCCATGATGAAGCAGCCAGTAGTCGCGCTGAGCGCTCCCCAAAAACCTTATCACCCTTCTCCCGTACAGGACTCAAAAGGTGCGGTTTCGGAGGCCTACTGTCCCGACCAGCGGTGCACGCCGCAAGACAGGATGGGGAAGAACGTAGCAGCAACGCAGTGGTCGGAACTTTGTGGCGAGAGGAAGAGGAGCTTTTGTTGTGTCTCTCTGAAGAGGAGCGACCTCTCTTATATAGGCACAGGAGAAGGACGTGAAGAGGCTGCGGCAGGATGTGTGCCGAAGAGGCGCGTCGTTCGAATTCAGTGTCCACTACAGAAAACGTTTCAACTCCCACGTGACCTTTCGTATATCTAGCGTGCATGGCAAAAAATTAGATATCGGCTTGGCTCATTCCCGCAATCCGCGTCGCGCCGGGCGGCGGAGGAGGAGCGCGCGTGGATATCCCTCTTATTCTCATGCTCGTACAAGTGGGGAAAGAACCTCCCTTATAAGGAGGTCCAACTCCCACTAAACTAGCAATGTGGGACTAAACTTTAGTAGTATCCCTTGCCTTGCACAAATGGGCTAAGTGGGCCTCTAGGATTTATTAGGAATTTTTGAAATAGTTATTGAGCTGCCCAAAATGGACTAAATTCCAGCATTTAAGACAGTTTGACAATGTCAAAGTTTCGAGCTGGAGCACTTCGTTTTCGTTGCTGGCCGTTATTTGTAATCTTGAGAGCTGGTGCATCTTTGACAGAGACTCACACAATTGTGCACAGTGGACGCTCCTTACCCCAGCAATGCTAAGGGTCCTCAGCTGAGACAAATTTGCTAGTTTTGTAATGAATACTTTACTAGCTCGAACCACACCCAGAGTTTGCAAGTCCTTCAAACTCCACAATCCCTCAAACGGATCCACAGTTTCAACACATTTCAAAATTGACATTGTTCTATCCAGCCATTTATAAATAAGAAGGTGCCGCAACTTCTTCAGCTTTCCAAACCCTTTTGGAAAATCCACATACTCTGCACCTTTAAGTTTCAGTGTTTCTAAGTTATAAAGCTTCGTGACAGATTTTGGGAGTATCTTCACATTGGTCTCATCCAGGCCCAAATACTTAAGGTTGAATAACTCCCCAATTGAATTTGGAATAGTCTCAATAGGTAACCCCGACAATTCCAACACAACAAGGTACTTAGATTCTGATGGAAACAATGAAGACGATGCCTTACTTGTGCTAAATGCTATGAAGGTACGAAGCCTGCACTGACCTATGCTTGGTTCGTTGTCATTTTTGCATTGGAGCACTGACATACGACGAGAACCCGACTCCACATGCATCACCCCATGACTATCATCATAAGTGGTACCGAAACTCTCTATCTTGGATTGGAAAATGGCTAATTCACGTGCATTCGAACACACTTGATCCTGTTAAAACCATTCCTCTCTACCACATGAGCATGCTTCGTTGAAGGAGCCCTGTCAGGTAACCTTCTGCAACATCTTCTAAACTGCAATTTCCAATTTGTTCAATAAATCCTTCTGCAACCCACAGTCTGATTAATCTTTTTCTATGGATCATGTGGTCTTCTGGGAACATGGCACAATACAAGAAAGAACTCTTCAAATATTCGGGCAAATATTTGTAGCTTAGATTCATATTTTTCTCCACACGGCTTAGGTTCTCATTTTCATGTAGCTCGGAAATAAGTTGCGCCTCAAATAGTTTCCACTCTGTAACATTCTGTGCCTTAAGATACAATAAGCTCCCTATGGCCACAAGAGCAAGTGGTAAACCATCACACCTCCCCACTATCAGTTTACCACACTCTTGTAATGCTAATGGGCAGATGTGATTTTCAGTTCTCGCAAATGCCTTAATGCAAAATAGACGCCATGCATCCTCCTGCTCGAGAGCCTCCACTTTGATCCTGCAACCATTATGAGCTATTGAAGCAACTTCCTCAGATCTTGATGTGAGTATTATTCTGCTTCCCATTTTTGCATCCACAAGAACCTCTTTAATTTTCCTAAAGGCTTCAGCTGTCCAGACATCATCCAATATGATCAAGTATCGCTTTGTCTTCAGGAGTTCCTTCAATTCATCTTGTAACTCTCCACAGGTCATCTTCCCAGCATCAAATTCTTTGTTGTCTTTAGAATAGATTTCTTTCAGCATCCTTCTCCAAATATCATCTAGTTTATAGGACTGGGAGACGGAAACCCATGCATGGCATTCAAAGTTGGATGCTTCATTTCTGAACACATTACTGACAAGAGTGCTTTTCCCGATACCACCCATACCCCACAAGGCAATGATTTGCAGATTTGGACAATTTTCCAAATTCAGTGACCCCATAAATATTTTCCTATTTTTATCAAATCCCACAAGTTCATCATCAGAGATTGAGTAATCATGTCCAGGAAGATATAGTTGCTGTTGGCTGTCATAATTTGTTACAAAAATATCGCCCGCTCTAGCTATTGGTTGAGTCCAATCTCTGTTTTGTTTCAGATGTGTAAGGGCTCGGTTTATTTTTTTAAGGCCAGTAGCAATTTCACCTAGTGTAAACATATACTGTTGTTTCTTCACGATTTTCTTCACAGAACTCCACCATGATCCTTTCTGATGGTGTTTGCCAACAACATACATAAATTGATCCACAATGTCTTCCATGTCATACGCCAATCTTCGGACTTGCCCTGTCCATGTTTCGGTGACTCCATCTGTCAAAGCTCTCCTTTCAGTCTCCTTGATAGATGCTCGAATACGCTGCAGGTCATTCCTTATCAGTGTCATGTTCTGTGAGAGTTTTGCAACAGACCTAGCATAGTGAAGCGTTTCTGCTCCCACAGCTATTCCAATCTTCATTGTGACAAGAAGAAGAGCAGCCTCCGCCATTTCTCTTCAGTTTGACCTCAATATTTCTGAAAAAAGAGTTTTAGAAATTAAAGTTCAATGTCGAATAACAATGTCATACTTACACATCAAATCTACATTAAGAAGACAAACATTTTATCAAATACCGAAAATCCTAGCTAGTGAGATAACTTTGTAACAGTTGGGTGTTCTATAATGGCAAAGCAACATTACAGGTTTTTGATGATTATATGATTTCTTTGATTGGATGTTTGAAATATACTCCCTCCGTCCTGAATTACTTGTCTTAGATTTGTCTAGATACTGATGTATTTAGGCACGTTTTAGTGTTAGATACATCCATATCTAGACAAATCTACGACAAGTAATTTAGGATGGAGGTAATACTTTTACATGGATCTTTGATATGTAGAGCTAGCTTAATAAACTTAACAGGTATGATGATGGTTGCTGCACATAATAGATCAGAGGGCTACACGGTCAATATTTCCTTTGACTGGAAGAGCACTGCTTGTGCATTATAGAAGGTCGAAAATTGTACAATCTGCCAAAAGCTGGCATATTTTTTTTTGGAAAAAGGAGCATGACCCCCGGCCTCTGCATCTGGGAGAGATGAATGCGGCCAATTTATTAATTATTCTCGAGGACCTTACAAAGTAGAACAACAATATGTCTGAATTTGCCATCTTGACAACATCTGCCGCTACTCCTATCCAAATGATAAAGGGGTGCAAGCTGGGCCATATACCCAGACCTCTCACCTAATCCTAACATCTAAAGTCGGAGGCCCCGACCGGGCCATCTGGCAGGTCCGCGGTTCAAACCGGTCCGAACACTCACATGTTTCGTCACTACCGTCTTCCGCTGGTCCATCTTTAGAGCAGATTAAGGTGACAACCTTGGGAGGTCCTCCGTCATCGACGCCACCACGACGCCAAACGACGACCTCCACATACGCAAGTGTTGGCAGGTCCTTCGCCATTGACGCCACCATGACGCCAGCCGACGACCTCCACCTACGCGAGTCCACCTCCAAGCAACGGACGTAAATCCATGCTAGGATAGGGCCGCACCACCGCCGTCGCCTACCACCCACAAGCGCCACCCAACCGGCCGCCGCAGAAGCCGCCGCCGACCGCCAACGACCACCAGTTCTCGTCGCCCACACGGCCGGGACACTAGATCCACCGCCCGCACGGCTGCTAGCCGGCCGTGCCTTGTCAATGGAGCCACCGCTCCATATTCGGGGTTCCCCACGCAGAAGTAGGGCAACTGAGGCCCCGCCACCACCATCCTTGGTGCCTCGGGCTTGCCCGGCGGCTGCCTCGGGCGGCGACGAGGAGGTGGGACGAGGTGGGGAGGGGGCCGTGGTGGTGCGGCTAGGGTTCCCCCGCCGTAGCCGGGGGAGGCGACGCGGGGGTCACGAGAGCGGCTAGTAGGACTTGGGACGCGGTATTGATCTTCATTTCTCTTAAAAATTGGGGGAGAATTTCACTTCCCCGGTCTCTGCACCAACTAGGGATGCATACATCCATTTAGTATGAGTATCAAGATAAACATGGTTCTCAGAATTTTTTAAATGAGTATTGAGATATTTTTTGATGAGTGGTTCTACTACACACCAAATTTGATCCTCAATAAATGGGGAAAGGAGCCCCTGTGATTTATTCTCCACATCAAACTGCCCCGCGTCGTCCCGTCCGGCGACACGGGTGGCGATCGAGATCCGATTTTTCTGCCTCCCTCTCGGACGTATCTCGCCGCTGCCGGACGCCGCCGATGGGCAATGCCCAAACAACCGACGGTAGCGGCGGGCACCGGGTGGTTCGGTCTTTGGCGATTCAATCAAGCAACGGAGGCAACTCGAAGCGGCGACAAGGAGCACGGCGGCCCCGTGATGATCTATGAGCGGCGGTCGCAACGCATGCTGCTCAGCAGCAGCCGTAGAGGTAGACATGTGGACTGCTTGGCAACGGCTGTAGCTGCAACGCCCATAGCAGCGGCTACAACAAGGAACATCGGTGGCGGCGACGCTCTTTTTCAGCAGCAGCGCACAAGGCGCAGTGGCGACGGCGGTGAAGTGTGCTCTAGAGGCAGAACGCTACCGCAGTTTTGAGAGCCTCGTCTGCGGCCTAGTGGCAGCAACCGTGCCACCTTGGCCTGGATCCTTCTCATGCAGAACACATGGTTATTGGTAGCGGTTCAGTTCTGGTTGTGGTGTGTAACGCCCAAAATACGGCTATATTTCCCACATGTCGGGGTATGACTTAAAGGCATAGCCGTATGGTAGGTTTGTCGCAAGAGGGGTAATCTTCACATAATCCCATGTACTGAATAAGAAAGGGATAAAGAGTTGGCTTACAATCGCCACTACACACAAATAACAAGTTAAACATACATCAACCAAAGTACAATCATGGTCCGACTACGGAACCAAAATAAAAGAAGACAACCCCAAATGCTAGATCCCCGATCGTCCTAACTAGGCTCCACTACTGATCAACCGGAAAAGACACAAAACAACGATCAAGATCTTCATCGAGCTCCCACTTGAGCTCGGTTGCATCACCTACACTGGTATCTTCGGCACCTACAACTGTTTGGAAGTATCCATGAGTCACGAGGACTCAGCAATCTCACACCCGCGAGATCAAGACTATTTAAGCTTATGGATAGGATAAGGTAGTGAGGTGGAGCTGCAGCAAGCACTAAGCATATATGGTGGCTAACATACGCATATAAAAGCGAGAAGAGAAGCAACGCACGGTCGAGAAGCTAGAGGTGATCAAGAAGTGATCCTGAAGCTACTTACGTTCAACCATAACCCAAAACCGTGTTCACTTCCCGGACTCCGCCGAAAAGAGACCATCACGGCTACACACGCGGTTGATGCATTTTAATTAAGTCAAGTGTCAAGTTCTCTACAACCGGACATTAACAAATTCCCATCTGCCACATAACCACGGGCATGACTTTCGAAAGTTTAAACCCTGCAGGGGTGTCCCAACTTAGCCCATCACAAGCTCTCCCGGGAAGACCTAATCAGTCTCGAAATCCCGGTTACAAGACATTTCAACAATGATAAAACAAGACCAGCAAAGCCGCCCGATGTGCCGACAATCCTGATAGGAGCTGCACATATCTCGTTCTCAGGGCAACACCGGATAGGTTAAGCTACGAGTAAAACTAGCCCTCAAGTTGCCCCGAGGTGGCCCTGTAGGCTGCCCGTTTCGGACCAACACTTAGAGAAGCACTGGCCTGGGGGGGGGGGGTTAAAATAAAGATGACCCTCGGGAGCATGACTCCCAAGGGAAAAGGTATAGGTTGTTAGGCAAATGTAAAACCAAGGTTGGGCCTTGCTGGAGGAGTTTTATTCAAAGCGAACTGTCAAGGGGTTCCCATAACACCCAACGACGTAAGGAACGCAAGATCAAGGAACATAACACCGGTATGATGAAAACTAGGGCGGCAAGAGTGGAACAAAATACCAGGCATAAGGCCGAGCCTTCCACCCTTTACCAAGTATATAGATGCATTAATTAAAATAAGAGATATTGTGATATCCCAACATATCCATCTTGCAAACATGGAACAAACTTCATCTTCACCTGCAACTAACAACGCTATAAGAGGGGCTGAGCAAAAGCGATAACTTAGCCAAACAAAGGTTTGCTAGGAAGGTGGGTTAGAGGCTTGACATGGCAATATGGGAGGCATGATATAACAAGTGGTAGGTAGCGCGACATAGCGATAGAACGAACAACTAGCAAGCAAAGATAGAAGTGATTTCGAGGGCATGATCATCTTGCCTGAAATCCCGCTAGGAAGAAGAACGAGTCCATGAAGAAGACAAACAGACGTAGTCGAACGGATCCTCACAACTCCGGAACGAAACCGAAGCTAAAGAGAGAAGCAACCCGAAAAGAAGCAAGCAACATACTAAACAACCATCACATAAACATGGCATGATGCGCAACCAAGTATGATGCATGTCCGGTTTAATGAGGCATCGCATGGCAAAGTGCAAAACAATACTACAAATTAAGTGGAGCTCAATATGCAACGAGTTGCATATCGACGGAACACCACATGACTTATTTAGTTCTCTCCCGTTTATGTACTCAACAATATTAAATGTTGGTTAGCATGGCAAGGGGTCAAGCATAATAAAACTACCTATCTAGGCAAGTTTAAATGAGGCTGGAAACAACAAACAACAATTCCGGAAAAATCCTCATATGCAAATTATGGATTTGGTACTGTTCTGCCCTGAACCATATTTTAGAGTTGTTAAACATGCAAGATGAGTGCACAATGTTAAACTAGGCATTTTTCTACCTGATGACCCACAAGTATAGGGGATCTATCGTAGTCCTTTCGATAAGTAAGAGTGTCGAACCCAACGAGGAGCAGAAGGAAATGATAAGCGGTTTTCAGCAAGGTATTCTCTGCAAGTACTCAAATAAGTGGTAACAGATAGTTTTGTGATAGGATAAATTGTAACGAGCAACAAGTAACAAAAGTAAATAAAGTGCAGAAAAATGGCCCAATCCTTTTGTAGCAAAGGACAAGCCGGAACAAACTCTTATAATAGGAAAAGCGCTCCCGAGGACACATGGGAATATCGTCAAGCTAGTTTCCATCACGTTCATATGATTCGCGTTCGATACTTTGATAATTTGATATGTGGGTGGACCAGTGCTTGGGTGCTGTTCTTACTTGAACAAGCATCCCACTTATGATTAACCTCTATTACAAGCATCCGCAACTACAACAAAAGTATTAAGGTAAACCTAACCATAGCATGAAACATGTGGATCCAAATCAGCCCCTTACGAAGCAACGCATAAACTAGGGTTTAAGCTTCTGTCACTCTAGCAACCCATCATCTACTTATTACTTCCCAATGCCTTCCTCTAGGCCCAAATAATAGTGAAGTGTTATGTAGTCGACGTTCACATAACACCACTAGAGGCTAGACAACATACATCTTATCAAAATATCAAACGAATACCAAATTCACATGACTACTAATAGCAAGACTTCTCCCTTGTCCTCAGGAACGAACGTAATTACTCACAAAGCATATTCATGTTCATAATCAGAGGGGTAATAATATGCATATAAGATCTGAACATATGATCTTCCACCAAATAAACCAACTAGCATCAACTAGAAGGAGTAATCAACACTACTAGCAACCTACTAGCACCAATCCCGGACTTTGAGACAAGAATTGGATACAAGAGATGAACTAGGGTTTGGAGATGAGATGGTGCTGGTGAAGATGTTGATGGAGATTGCCCTCTCCCGATGAGAAGAGCATTGGTGATGACGATGGTGATGATTTCCCCCTCCCGGAGGGAAGTTTCCCTGGCAGAACAGCTCTGCCGGAGCTCTAGATTGGATCCTCCAAGGTTCCGCCTCGTGGCGGCGGAGTCTCGTCCCGAAAAGTTCCCCTTTATTTTTTCTCATCGAAAGACTTCATATAGGAGAAGATGGACGTCGGAGAGCCATCAGGGGGCCCACGAGGTAGGGGGGCGCCCCCCACCCTCGTGAGCAGGGTGTGGGCCCCCTGGCCTTCATATTTGGCGAGGATTTTTCTTTATTTATTTTAAGACATTTCGTGGAGTTTCAGGACTTTTGGAGTTGCGCAGAATAGGTCTCTAATATTTGCTCCTTTTCCAGCCCAGAATTCCAGCTGCCGACATTCTCCCTCCTTATGTAAACCTTGTAAAATAAGAGAGAATAGCCATAAGTATTGTGACATAAAGTGAAATAACAGCCCATAATGCAATAAATATCGATATAAAAGCATGATGCAAAATGGACGTATCAACTCCCCCAAGCTTAGACCTCGCTTGTCCTCAAGTGAAAAGCCGATAACAATAAATATGTCCTCATGTTTAGAGATAGAGGCGTCGATAAAAAATAAAATACGTACATGAAGGCATCATGATTATTCTCACAACAGCAACATATATAGATTTTGTCATATGATTACTTATGTTCAAGTGATGATCTATTCACAATGCAAAAGTATAAATCATAAACCTTATTGGGCTCCAACAAACTATAATCTCAGTCATTGCAGCAATTGCAATTTAGCATAACATCGAAAAGAGTCTATGTCAGAGCTTAAAAGGAAGTCCACAAACTCAACTATCATTTAGTCCTCCATAATTGCTGACACTCACGCAATACTTGTGGTTACGAAGTTTTAATCGGACACAGAGAAAGATAGGAGCTCATAGTTTTGCCCCACAACCTTTTACCTCAAGGGTAATGTCAACAATAATGGTTCATGCTCCCCTACATCCAATTAGATATATATATCATGTTCTTTCCAACATGCTGAGCTTGACAAAGGATAAAATGAAAAAGAAAAGGTGAAGATCACCATGACTCTTGCATAAGGTAGAAGATAATAATAAAGGATAGGCCCTTCGCAGAGGGAAGCAGAGGTTGCCATGCGCTTTTATGGTTGTATGCACGAAATCTCAATGCGAAAGAACGTCACTTTATATTGCCCCTTGTGATATGAACCTTTATTATGCAGTCCGTCGCTTTTATTACTTCCACATCACAAGATCGTATAAATCTTATTTCTCCCACACCAATCGATCATACATATTTAGAGCAATTTTTGTTGCTTTGCACCGATGACAACTTACTTGAAGGATCTTACTCAATCTGTAGGTATATATGGTGGACTCTCATGGCAAAACTGGTTTAAGGGTATTTGGAAGCACAAGTAGTATTTCTACTTGGTGCAGAGAATTTGGCTAGCATGAGGGGGATAGGCAAGCTCAACAAGTTAGAGGATCCATGACAACATACTTTATCTCAGATATAAGAAAGACATGACTCATTACGTTGTCTTCCTTGTCCAACATCAACTCTTTAGCATGTCATATTTTAATGAGTGCTCCCAATCATAAAAGATGTCAATGATAGTATATCTATATGTGAAAACCTCTCTTTCCTTATTACTTCCTATTAATTGCAACAATGACCAAAGCTATGTCTGCCAACTCCCAACAACTTTTAATCATCATACTCTTTCTATGTGAAGTCATAACTCTTAATAAGATCAATATGTACTCTTTGCTTCTTTTTATTCTTTTTCTCTTTTCTTTTATTCATCCAAGATCATGGCAAAATAATCAAGCCCTTGACTCAACACTAATCTTTATTATATATAGCTCACGGACTCGATTACAAAGAAAGATCATAAAGCAAAACTCAAAACTAGATCATGCCATAAACTTTATTCTACTAGATCAAGATACTACTAATAGGATCGAACTAAGAAAAAGGTAAAGATAGGAGTTGTGATTGTGATCCTATTAGTAGTTGCCAAGGGGAGTTGCCAAGGGGAGTGCCCATACCCATGTGATTATGTCTCCTTCTTTGTTGTTGGTGTAATATTCTTGGCGATTATTCCCCTCAGGATGCGGTTCTCCTCCTCGAGCTTATTGACTTGCTGCTTGAGGACCATTATTTCCTTACGAAGCTTTCCTGTAACAGCTAAAGCTCCTTGCACCCAAGGGTGTTGCATAGCTGCGGGAGAACAAGTGACACTCCTCATATTTTCACAAGAAAGAAATCTAACATTAGAAGGGATAACCGAATTTGGAATAACTGAGCTCTGTAGTTCCCCCATCGTGAACCCAGATCAGAGGCGAGAGGTGACTTCTTCATCCTCCATGGCATCTACTCTCATCAAGTCAGCCTCCATCTCTTCCTCCGTTGCTGGCCCAATGTGGTCAGCGTCGCTGTTTGCCCTTGGTTCTGGTGCTGGATTAGATACCCAGCTCTCCCCGATTGACTCTTGAGAAGACATCTTGTTCTTATCTGCAGCAGCAACAGCTCGAAAACAAAAACAGAGGAAATTTGCGTGACACGGGAGTCAAAACCATTGGGAGAATATATAATGAATTTTTACCGACCAAAATACATAACGTGCAAGAAAACGGAGTCCGGAAGGCACACGGGGTGCTCACGAGGTAGGGGCGCGCCCAGGGGGGTAGGGCACGCCCACCACCCTCGTGGGGCCCTCGTGTCCTTCTCGGACTGCTACTTATTTTTCTATTTTTTTAAATATTCCAAAACGGAGAAATATTGCCTTAAAAATTGTCTTGGAGTCGGTTTACTTACCATACCACATACCTATTCCTTTCCGGAGTCTGAAACGTTCCGGAAAGTGTCCCTTATGTATTCCTCCGGGGTTACAGTTTCAATAATATTGGTTTCAACATTTATGGGATTACCTGAGATATAATGTTTAATTCTTTGACCGTTTACCACCTTTGGATTTGTGCCCTCGAAGTTGTTGATTTTTATGGCACCGGAATGATAGACCTCTTCGATAACATAGGGGCCTTCCCATTTAGAGAGAAGTTTGCTGGCAAAAAATCTTAAACGAGAGTTGTATAGCAATACATAATCACCTACATTAAACTCATGCTTTTGTATCCTTTTGTCATGCCATCTTTTAACTTTTTCTTTAAACAACTTGGCATTTTCATAAGCTTGGGTTCTCCATTCATCAAGTGAGCTAATATCAAATAACCTCTTCTCACCGGCAAGTTTAAAATCATAGTTGAGCTCTTTAATAGCCCAATATGCCTTATGTTCTAGTTCGAGAGGTAAGTGACATGCTTTTCCATAAACCATTTTATACGGAGACATAGCCATAGGATTTTTATATGCAGTTCTATAAGCCCATAACACATCATCAAGTTTCTTACACCAATTCTTTCTAGACCTATTAACAGTCTTTTGCAAAATTAATTTGAGCTCTCTATTGCTCAACTCTACTTGACCACTAGACTGTGGGTGATAAGGAGATGCAATTCTATGATTAACATCATATTTAGGAAGCATTTTACGGAAAGCACCATGAATAAAGTGTGAACCACCATCAGTCATTAAATATCTAGGGACTCCAAACCTCGGGAAAATAATTTCTTTAAGCATTTTAATAGAAGTGTTATGATCAGCACTACTAGTTGGAATAGCTTCTACCCACTTAGTAACGTAATCAATAGCAACTAGAATATGTGTGTATCCATTAGAGGCAGGAAAAGGTCCCATATAATCAAAGCCCCAAACATCAAACGGTTCAATAACAAGAGAATAATTCATAGGCATTTCTTGACGTCTACTAATATTACCAATTCTTTGACATTGATCACAAGAGAAGACAAACTTACGGGCATCCTTGAAGAGAGTAGGCCAATAAAAACCAGATTGCAATACCTTATGTGTAGTTTTGTCTCCAGCGTGGTGTCCTCCATAAGACTCGGAGTGACATTTGCGTAGGATCTGTTCCTGTTCATGCTCAGGTACACAACGTCTAATAACACCATCTACTCCTTCTTTATAAAGATGTGGGTCATCCCAAAAGTAATGTCTCAAGTCATAGAAAAACTTTTTGTTTTGCTGGTATGTGAAGCTAGGTGGTATAAATTTAGCAACAATATAATTAGCATAATCAGCATACCATGGAGTACCACGAGAAGTACTTATAACATTTAATTGTTTATCAGGAAAGCTATCATTAATAGGTAGTGGGTCATCAAGAATATTCTCTAACCTAGACAAGTTGTCTGCGACGGGGTTCTCAGCTCCCTTTCTATCAACAATATTCAAATCAAATTCTTGTAGCAAGAGAACCCATCTAATAAGTCTAGGTTTAGCATCTTTCTTTTCCATAAGATATTTAATAGCAGCATGATCAGTGTGAATAGTTACTTTAGAATCAACAATATAAGATCTGAACTTATCACAAGCAAATACAACTCCTAAAAGCTCTTTTTCAGTAGTAGCATAATTTCTTTGAGCATTGTCTAGAGTCTTACTAGCATAATGAATAACATTTAATTTCTTATCAACTCTTTGCCCTAGAACAATACCTACAGCATAATCACTAGCATCACACATAATTTCAAAGGGTAAATTCCAATCAGGTGATTGAACAACAGGTGCAGAGACTAATGCTTTCTTAAGTATTTCAAATGCTTCTACACAATCATCATCAAAGACAAATGGTATATCTTTTTGCAATAAATTAGTCAGAGGCCGAGAAATTTTTGAGAAGTCCTTAATGAACCTCCTATAAAATCCGGCATGACCAAGGAAACTTCTTACACCTTTGATGTCCTTGGGACATGGCATCTTTTCAATAGCATCAACCTTGGCTTTATCAACTTCAATACCTCTTTCAGAAACTTTGTGCCCCAAGACAATTCCTTCATTAACCATAAAGTGGCACTTTTCCCAATTCAGAACAAGATTAGTTTCTTCACATCTCTGCAAAACTCGATCAAGATTGCTCAAGCAACACTAGTGCAGAACCGGGCAATAGCACCGGTTTGTAAGGCTCTTTAGTGCCGGTTCAGGAACCGGCACTAAAGTTTCGACACTAAAGCCCCCCCCCACTTTAGTATCGATTCAGCACGAACCGGTGCTAAAGGGGAACCACGTGGCACGAGCCAGCTCCGGGGGCCGGGAGCCCTTTAGTACCGGTTGGTAACACCAACCGGTACTAAATGGTTGTGGGTTTTTGTTTTATTTTGTATTTTTCAATTAAATTTGTGTTATCAATTTAATTTAGGATTGTTTTACGTTATAATGAGTTGTAGTCGTCATCATCATCACCATCATCGCATATTAATAAATAAATAAACTCTAGCTAGCTAAAAATCATCGTAGTCGTCTAATTACCACTATTTAATCATCATAGTCATTACCGCTAGCTATCTAATCATCATCAACGCTGGCTAGCTTAAAGAGGAAACATTCACTTTGTAACAGAAGCAAAGATATCATCAAGTTCAACATAATCATCACCAACATCGAAGTTCAGGACACGGACATGAGACAAGTACTAATTAAGAGCATGAACTAGTAGCTACTGATCCCGCTGCTCCCTCTCAGGTAGAATAGCATAGAACATGTATAGCTCTCCTGATTCATCATACTAGAGCATGCAGATGAATCTGTCTCCTAATCTTGGGTTGCGCTTCTCCTTACTGCCCCCTAGTACTTCTCTGCGATCGTTAACAATTTTGCTCCAATCTTTCACTATTAAGCATTCTTCGCTTTCAGAAATCCTGAATGCACTCATGTGCAATGTAGGAAATCTTGGTCGTAAGCTAACAATTGACATGCGACCTTTTGTCTCGATCCACTGAGGCACAACTGTCATCGGAAGTCCCTGTTGAACAACATCGTATAGTAATTAATATACTAAGCAATGAAAGTTTAGCTTCAAAAATAATGTATGCAAAAGATGCACTAATTAAGGACAAATATTTAAAATCTTACCATCTTTTGATTATAGATGTGACCGTAGTTCAATACGATCACCATTGGTCGCACGTTTTGAGTACTAACATTTCTAAGTTTAGGAAAAAAATTGTCTTGGCAGTATTAAGTTCCTCAAGCCATGAAACATAATGACTTATCTCCTCGCAGTTTAGTTGAGCTCCGGGGCTGTAGTAGGTCATGTCTACCAAGCGCCGGAAATGTTTGCTTGAACCGAAATAAGCTGACAATACAAATTAGTTGTCAACTATTTTTGAATAAACTGTATGAAAGACATAAACATATGCATGCATATATGGTTGAGAAAAACTCACCAAATGGTAGAACTGGAGGCGTTTGCACATCGACCCAGATGTCTATATTACCTTCAATATCATCTTCCGGACGAATATCAAAGGTGATAACCATATCAGGCTCAAATGCATAAGCCTTGCATAGTGATTGCCAAGTTTTGCATTAAAATGGGTGTATGTGTCTCCATTATATAATTTGACGTTGAAAGTATACCCATGCTCCGTCTTCAAGTAAACTCTCTTTACCTCTATACCATCTATAGCACTAAAACCTATCTTATCCAAGACAAAAATTCTTGCATGGCAGGGGATGCGCTAGTAGAATAGTGAAAATTTAAATTATAAGTTGAAGCAAATGAAGCATAAGTTTTGCATTCAAATAATAATTGACAAAGTGACTTCCTGTATCAACTTCGAATGTCTCATCCAGCTTGATGCTGAAGCGCCTACCATCAACAAGGAAATTTTGGTCGCACAGACCGCGCTGGTCTTCACAGTGTTCGCACATAATAAAATCTTTTTCGTCGTCAGATGACATTTTCTATGTTCATATAGGTGAAACATTAAACACCTATATCTAGCCAAATATATATTCATCTAACATTTGACATTAATATATCTAACTATATATTTAATTTACATTACTATATATTTAACTTTTCTATCTAATTCATCTAACATTCGACATTAATCTAACATTTATATAAACTCAAAATATATAAAAAATTAAATAAACAGAAAAACTCATTAACAAATAATATTTTAATTAGATCATCAAATCTCATATACCTAAATTTTCTTACTAAAAATAAACTAGTTATATTAATTATTCAACTAGTTCTAATCTCATATACCTAAATTTTCTTACTAAAAATAAACTAGTTATATTAATTATTCAACTAGTTCTAATCTATAGTTCGACAATTTTTCTATCTAGCTAGCTAATTCATCTAACATTCGACATTAATCTAATATTCGATCATCTAATTAACTTTTCTAAAAAACAGAAAATAAGTAAAAAAATGTGTGTGTGTGTGTGTGTATGCATGTGTGTGTATATATACGTATATGTGTGTACGTATGTGTGTATGTGTGTGTGTATGCGTGTGTGTGTGGTATATGTGTGTGTGTGTGCGGCCCCGTACGCCGCCGCCCCATACGTACGAGCGGGGGCGCCGGCGTACGGGGCGGGGGCGCCGGGGTGTGTGTGTATGTGTGTGTATGTATGTGTGTGTATGTGTGTGCGGGAGCGAGAGAGAGACGTACGGCCGCGGCGATGACGACGGACGGCGGCGGCGTTCGGGGCGGCAGCGTGAGACGACGACGACGACGGGCGGCGGCGGGGACAACGACGATGACGACGGACGACGGTACGGGCGACGGGCGGCGACGACGGGATCGAGCGGCGCGCGCGGCGGAGGTTGGAGACGAAGTGGGGAGATGAAACTGAAATTTTCGTAAGTGTTATATATATAGGATGGGCCTTTAGTACCGGTTCGTGGCTCCAACCGGTACTAAAGGCCTATTTTCACCAGGCCAAGCGGCGGGAAACGAAGGCCTTTAGTACCGGTTGTAGCCACCAACTGGTACTAAAGGGGGGGGGCCTTTAGTACCGGTTGGAGCCACCAACCGGTACTAAAGGCCTTGCGCTGCCACCCTAAAGTTTAGTCCCACCTCGCCCGGTGAAGGGCAGCCGCACTGGTTTATAAACCCAGCCGCGGCTACCTCTTCGAACTCCTTTATATAGCAGGCTTCTGGGCCTAATTAATTAGGGCGCGCTGCCCTGTGAGTCTGCTGGCCCTTCTGGGCCTGCATTTGCACACCCTAGGTCTGGCAGACCCACAGGGCAGTGCGCCAACAAATTTTTTATATAGTTTTTTCTTTTATTTATTTTTGAGTAGTTTTTTATATAGTTTTTTCTTTTCTGCATTATTTATTTTCTTCTATTTATTTTTGAGTAATTTTTTTGTATAGTTTTTTATTTTCTACATTATTTATTTTTGTATAGTCCGAAACCCTGATACTCGGAAAGAGTTTGTCCAGTTTGTACACGAAGTGCGTTCAGGATTCATTTTGTAGTGATTTTCAATTTCACGGTCATTTAGCTCTCTAAACAATTAGGTAAATGACCAAAAACAACAAATGATGTCAGAACATGTTGGAAATTGACGACGTCGCTTTAAATGTTGCATACTGAACACAAAAGAAGTCCGGAGTTTAAATAAGTTATTAAAAATAAAAAAGAGGTGCAATGCTGGTTAATTTGCTTTAAGCCATTCGGAATAGTGTAGACTGCACTGCACATAGCTCAGTGCAATCTATGCTGCAGTGCAGTCTACACTATTCCGAATGGCTTGAAGCTAATCAACACATGTAGGTGAGCATTGCAACTCTTCGTCATTGTCTGTGCACTCACGGCTTATAAACCGCTCATACTGCCTCTCTCTTGGCGAGGTGGGACTAAAAACAGCTTGCCATAACCTCATTAGTACCGGTTCGTGGTACGAACCGGCACTAAATGGTGATGGTGGGGCCATAGCCTGACCGCAGGCTGACACAGCCTCTTTAGTACCGGTTCGTGGCATGAACCGGTACTAAAGGTTCGCCACGAACCGGTACTATTGATCGCCGCCACGAACCGGCACTAATGTACACATTAGTGCCGGCTCTAATTCAAACCGACACTAATGTGCTTCACGTTTGACCCTTTTTCTACTAGTGCAATCATCAAAAGAGGAACCATAGACGGAAAAATCATCCATGAAAACCTCACAAATCTTTTCACAAAAGTCAGAGATTATAGCCATCATGCATCTTTGAAAGGTAGTAGGTGCATTACATAAACCAAAAGGCATACGTCTATAAGCAAAAGTACCAAAAGGGCATGTAAAAGTAGTCTTTGATTGATCTCTAGCCGACACAGGTATTTGAGAGAAACCAAAATAACCATCTAGAAAGCAATAGTGTGTATGTTTGCATAATCTTTCTAGCATTTGATCAATAAAAGGTAAGTGGTATTGATCTTTCTGAGTAGCTTTATTTAATTTGCGGAAATCAATTACCATCCTATAACCTGTGATAATTCTTTGTGGAATCAATTCATCTTTATCATTAGGAACAACAGTAATACATCCCTTCTTAGGGACACAATGGACAGGACTTACCCACTCACTATCAGCAACGGGATAGATTATACCTACCTCCAGAAGCTTTAGTATTTCTTTTCTTACCACTTCTTTCATTTTAGGATTCAGACGTCGTTGAGGATCACGAACTGGTTTGGCATATGCTTCTAAATTTATTTTATGTTGACATAGAGTGGGACTAATGCCCTTAAGATCATCAAGAGTATATCCAATAGCAGCACGATGCTTCTTCCGAGTTTTCAATAATCTTTTTTCTTCATGCTCTGAAAGGTTAGCACTAATAATAACAGGATATATCTTCTTTTCATGAAGATAAGCATATTTAAGATTATCAGGCAAAGGTTTAAGCTCAAACACGGGATCACCCTTGGGTGGAGGTGGATCCCCTAAAATTTCAACAGGCAAATTGTGTTGCAGAATAGGTTCCTGTTTAAAGAATACTTCATCTATTTCCCTTCTTTCATTCATGAACATATCATTTTCATGGTCTAGCATATAATGTTCTAAAGGATCACTAGGAGGTATGACAATAGAAGCAAGACCAATAATTTCATCCTTACTAGGTAATTCTTCCTCACGATGTTGTTTACTAAATTTAGAGAAATTAAACTCATGAGCCATATCATCCAAGCCAACAGTAACAGCATTCTTAGTGCAATCTATGGTAGCATTGACAGTATTTAAGAAGGGTCTACCAAATATAATGGGACAAAAGCTATCTTGTGGGTAACCAAGAACAACAAAATCAGCAGGATATTTAGTTTTCCCACACAAGACTTCAACATCTCTAACAATTCCAATTGGTGAAATAGTATATCTATTGGCAAGTTTAATTGTGACATCAATATCTTCTAACTCAACAGGTGCAATTTCATTCTTAATTTCTTCGTATAATTCAATAGGTATTACACTAGCACTAGCACCCATATCACATAAGCCATGATAACAATGATCTCCTATTTTAACAGAAATAACAGGCACGCCTACCACAGGTTTATGTTTATCTTTATCACAAGGTTTAGCAATTCTAGCAGTTTCACCTTTGAACTGAATAACATGCCCATCAATATTATCAGACAAGAGATCTTTAACAATAGCAATATTAGGTTCTACTTTAACTTGCTCAGGAGGTGTATAAGTTCTAATATTGCTTTTACGAACAACAGTTGAAGCTTTAGCATGATCCTTTATTCTAACAGGGAAAGGTGGTTTCTCAACATAAGAAGTAGGAACAATAGGATCATTATAAGTGACAGTCTTCTCTTCAACTTTAATAGGTGCAGCTACTTTTACTTCTATGGCAGTATGATATTTAAACCACTTCTCCTTAGGGAGATCAACATAAGTAGCAAAAGATTCACAGAAAGAAGCTACTATCTCAAAGTCAAGTCCATATTTAGTGCTAAACTTACGGAAAATATCGGTGTCCATAAAAGATTTAACACAATCAAACTTAGGTGTCATACCTGACTCCTTACCTTTGTCGAGGTCCCAATCTTCAGAGTTGCGTTTAATTCTATCCAATAAATTCCATCTGAATTCAATAGTTTTCATCATAAAAGAGCCAGCACAAGAAGTATCGAGCATGGTGCGATTGTTTTTAGAAAGCCGAGCATAAAATTTTGAATAATCATTTCTCTTGAGAGCTCATGATTGGGGCATGAATATAACATTGATTTAAGCCTCCCCCAAGCTTGAGCAGTGCTTTCTCCTTCGCGAGGCCAGAAATTATATATATAATCACGATCACGATGAACAAGATGCATAGGGTAATACTTTTGATGAAATTCCAACTTCAATCTTTTATAGTCCCATGATCTCATATCATCACATAGCCTATACCATATCAATGCATCTCCATTCAAAGATAAAGGGAAGACCTTCTTCTTAGCACCATCATCGGGTATACCTGCAAGCTTAAATAATCCACAAACTTCATCCACATATATTAAGTGCTTATCAGGATGCTTTGTTCCATCTCTTGTAAAAGGGTTAGCTAGCGGTCTTTCCATCATACCCGAAGGAAATTCAAAAGGAGTTTCATTTTCAATAGGTTCAGTAGGTTGAGGAGCAACTCTTTGCTCTACTGGACGGGGTGAAGATACCCCGAACAAGCCCCTCGGAGAATTACTTTCCATAGTAACAACTGACAGTAAATTTCAGCACAGTATATAAATTTTTCCTTACCAAATTCCACCTACCAAAGGCGCTACACTCCCCGGCAACGGCGCCAGAAAAGAGTCTTGATGACCCACAAGTATAGGGGATCTATCATAGTGCTTTCGATAAGTAAGAGTGTCGAACCCAACGAGGAGCAGAAGGAAATGATAAGCGGTTTTCAGCAAGGTATTCTCTGCAAGTACTGAAATAAGTGGTAACAGATAGTTTTGTGATAGGATAAATTGTAACGAGCAACAAGTAACAAAAGTAAATAAAGTGCAGCAAGATGGCCCAATCCTTTTGTAGAAAAGGACAGGCCGGAACAAACTCTTATAATAGGAAAAGCGCTCCCAAGGACACTTGGGAATATCGTCAAGCTAGTTTTCATCACGTTCATATAATTCGCGTTCGATACTTTGATAATTTGATATGTGGGTGGACCGGTGCTTGGGTGTTGTTCTCACTTGAACAAGCATCCCACTTATGATTAACCTCTATTGCAAGCATCCGCAACTACAACAAAAGTATTAAGGTAAACCTAACCATAGCATGAAACATGTGGATCCAAATTAGCCCCTTACAAAGCAACGCATAAACTAGGGTTTAAGCTTCTGTCACTCTAGCAACCCATCATCTACTTATTACTTCCCAATGCCTTCCTCTAGGCCCAAATAATGGTGAAGTGTTATATAGTTGACGTTCACATAACACCACTAGAGGCTAGACAACATACATCTTATCAAAATATCAAACGAATACCAAATTCACATGACTACTAATAGCAAGACTTCTCCCTTGTCCTCAGGAACGAACGTAATGACTCACAAAGCATATTCATGTTCATAATCATAGGGGTAATAATATGCATATAAGATCTGAACATATGATCTTCCACCAAATAAACCAACTAGCATCAACTACAAGGACTAATCAACACTACTAGCAACCTACTAGCACCAATCCCGGACTTTGAGACAAGAATTGGATACAAGAGATGAACTAGGGTTTGGAGATGAGATGGTGCTGGTGAAGATGTTGATGGACATTGCCCTCTCCCGATGAGAAGAGCGTTGGTGATGACGATGGTGATGATTTCGCCCTCCCGAAGGGAAGTTTCCCCGGCAGAACAGCTTTGCCGGAGCTCTAGATTGGATCCGCCAAGGTTCCGCCTCGTGGCGGCGGAGTCTCGTCCCGAAAAGTTCTCCTTTATTTTTTCTCATCGAAAGACTTCATATAGGAGAAAATGGACGTCGGAGAGCCACCAGGGGGCCCACGAGGTGGGGGGGCCCGCCCTAGGGGGGCCCACCCTCGTGAGCAGTGTGTGGGCCCCCTGGCCTTCATCTTTGGCGAGGATTTTTCTTTATTTATTTTAAGACATTCCGTGGAGTTTCAGGACTTTTGGAGTTGCGCAGAATAGGTCTCTACTATTTGCTCCTTTTCCAGCCCAGAATTCCAGCTGCCGGCATTCTCCCTCCTTATGTAAACCTTGTAAAATAAGAGAGAATAGCCATAAGTATTGTGACATAAAGTGAAATAACAGCCCATAATGCAATAAATATCTATATAAAAGCATTATGCAAAATGGACGTATCACTACCCCATTTACATATAAAGATTATTTAAACCCGAGCTACGGATAATTAGTTATGAAATAAATTATTTTAACATGGTATTTAAGCAAATTAATGCAAACAGCAGTTTAAAATTTTTAAACATGGATGAAAGTTGGATATTATGAAACTAGGCAAAATTCTAAGCATTTTTCATATATAATTTATTTTAATCCGATGCCCGGTTTGAGAGTTATTATATGCATGAGCAGCAGGGGGTTTTCTGCAAAACCGCTCTCCTCTGGAAATTAGACAAATTCGCATAACTAAAAAAAAGGAACGGGCCGAAACAAAGGCTGGCCCAAGAGTGCACAAGGGGGCTTCTCACTCTGGGCCAAAGCCCGATAGGTGAAGGCGACTAGGGAGTTAACGCGAGCTTGACCCGTGCGCTGGCGCCGGTCTCGCTCGATGTAGAGGAAGCAGATAGAGGGGCAAGACGCAGGACGGCTTCAGGCGATGCAGGGAAGCAGTGGCGCGCACAGGAGGCCGAGGATGGACAGGTTCATGGCGGAGGCGGCGAGATCCAGCGGCCCCCGGCCGGATCTGGCGCGGAACGACGACAAGGACCTGCGTGGGAGCTCCACGGAGGCAGGGGCAACTGCGGTTACCTGAAGAAAGGAGGGGAAGAGAGATTCAGGGGGGGACATGGGAGTGAAGCAGAGAGAGACGCGGAATAGTGGCTTCCTACCGGCGTCAGGGAGGAACTCCGGTGAGGCTTGACGTGCTGCGGGTACTGCTCACCGGCGGAGAGGATGGAGTAAGCCGGCGACGGAGCATCTGGACGCGGGAACACGAGTCCCTCTCAATGTCCATGGCGGAGAGCTCCTGAAGAGATCATCCATGGCGGGGCTGCTATAGGAGTTCCTGAGAGAGAGAGAGAGAGAGAGAGAGTGATGGAGAGATAGTGGAAGGAGAAGGACGAGAAGGAAATAGAGGGGGAACGCGGCGGTCCTGCTGGTGCTCCGGCAGTGGCGCGCCGGCGATGACTCAGATCGAGGCTCGGGGCTGCTGTTGATGATGGAGGAGAGCTCCATGGTAGAGGGCGCGACGGCGCGGCTGCTCCCCTGGTTGGGATCAAGCGGGGACGAGGGAATCAGAGGAGGCCGAAGGGATCCTGCTGGTTCAGTCGGCCGGCGACGAGGCTGACAAAGTGGCCGTCGGGATCGTCGAGCTAGTGCGCGAGCAGAGGAGGTCGGGGACTCAGTTGCGGGAGCAGAGGAGGTGGCGCTCAGGCTCTGGGTGACCTGCGGTGATGGAGACCGAGGGACAGGAGAGACGCACTGTCTGGTGGATCGGTGGGACAACGGAATTGGGGGATGGATCCCAAGAGATTTTGAGTGGGTGGTGGCGGCGGAATGAGGAGGATGGGGTAGGTGGTCTATTTATAGATAGAGGAGGAGGTTTATGGTCTCACCGATCTAAATCAGACGGTCGGGGGAAATAGGTTATGGAAAATCAAATAAGAAATCGAAGATACTTTATAGATGTTTGGGGGTGATCCAAACCCAACGGTGAGGACTGTCCGGGTTGGGTTCGGGGGAGTCTCGGACGCGTGAGAGGGGTCTAAGCACTGCGCAAAGAGGGGTAGGCTGGGCCTAGGTGGACTGTGAAGAAGGGCTTGGACTGAGAAGATATAAGAGAAAGCGATCCGGCATGGGTTTTCGGAGACCGAAAACGTCCGACGTTTGACTGACTATAATGCCTCTATATGTATCCGTTGGGGTATCAAACGAACTCCGAATGCGATGAAATTTGGCAGGCGGTCTACCGGCAACATAACAATACCGCATGCCAACTTTCATCCCATTCCGAGAACATTTTCCAGCCACTTATAAAATACTATTTCTGACGTGCCGCGGGCGCGTGCGAGTGTGTCTTGGCTCAGAACGGACAACGAAAAGAACGAGGAGACCAGGACGGATGCAAGTTTTGAAAAACATGATGATGCAATGCACATGATGACATGGCAAGATGCAACACGCAAGCGGATGACAAGGCAACCAACATCGAATAACTGGAAGACACCCGTCGCATTGGTCTCGGGGCGTCACAACACTCCACAACTACAAGAGGATCTCGCCCCGAGATCTAGGATGGCACCGGAGAGAAACGGAAGAGGAAGAGAAGAGGTAAAACTAAGTTGCTTCTTGGACAAACAAACCTTGAGAGGTTGAACAAATTGAAAGAAAGAATACAACAAAGATGAACAAAGTTGAAAACACTCCGTTAGAAAAGAGGAACAAGGAACATTACTAGAGCCTTGTAGGTTGAAAGACATAAGAAAAGGGTTGCAATGGACAAGAAGTACATGCAAGCACTCCGGTTGAAACGAGATGTACAATGAACGATAAGGATCAATTACGACAACACTCCGGTTAAAACAAGATAGAGAAGGAATAAGAATGATATAATTTGGACAGCAGTCTGGTAGAAAAAGAGAAGGAAAACTTGATAAGATGAAAAGAACTTGAAAGGAGAACACCACACTCCGGTTAAATGGATAAGCACGAAAGGAACACAGTCCTCACTATTCTAGATGATGAGTGAAGAGAGCAACATCCCAATGCCTCCGGAACAAATGTAAGAATGGAATCAAAAGAACAGAGAAGAAGACAACTTGCTCTGTCTGAAATGAATTTAAGAAAGCATCCTTAAAAAGAAGGATTGAACGGAGTTGTTGGAAGATCAATACGAAAGGATATGATCCTCGTGGGCTTATGGAGACATCTCAAAATTATGAGGTGACAACCAGCCACTACCAAAAGATTGATTAGCTGAGATGGACGAAGAGATGGAAAACTTCTTTCACCGCGAGAATAGGAGGAAACTTGGATCATTGATAAACACCATAATAGCAACATTCTTTAGGGAAGGCTTTAAGTGAAATATGGCACAAGATAACTCCAACGAAGAGATTAATGGATTTAGAAGAGCTCATGCTCGAAGAAATTGATGGGTTTAACTATCTCATTCTTGACAACTGTTAAATCATGACACGCGAAGGGAAATTGTCAAGAGTGACATAACACCACCTCAAAAGATAAGGTAGAAAGAATTGCACTTCGAAATGCAAGAAGAAGAATACTTGAACTCCTTAGAACAAAACATGTGTTGAGCACCATGTTTATTTTAGAGTATAGCTTGGCGGATCTTAGCTTCGAGAGAAATCTTGAATAGCAATTGAAGAATGAAAAGAATCCTTGATGAGCCACCATGTTGATCCTCCATGAAGAACTCCGATAATAAAAGAATGATCAAAAGAAATGAAGGATGAAAAGAGTAAGATTGAAGCATTGCAATGATTGGATGGAGCTTTGCGACGAGATAAAGTGGAAACTTGAAACTCCGGAAAGAAAAGATAAAGAATCTCGAACCGAGAATGTGATATGATGAACCACTCTGAAAAGAAGAAACTAGATCACTTGAAAGAAACAATAATAAGAATTATGTTATGTGTATCCTTCACCAATTTAAATTCATGACAAGCAACAGATTTGCCATACTACTTACTCTCGTAGAACGGATTAAGATAGATATGGCGCAAACTTGGGAAGGTCTTCAACGAACCACCGGTAGGATTTAAAAACGAACAAAGAAAAGATAACGAAACACCGGGAAGAATTAGAAAATGAACGAAGATACTTGAGAGAATTTAGATGCAAGTGAACGAAGAGATCCCGAGCTGATTAGCGAATACTTGAACGATGCACCGGTAAGATTTGGAGAACGGATAAGATTTGGAGGAAAAACTCTTGTTCGGTCTTCAAATGCAGAGAATAACGACAAGAAACACCACCATGAATTGTTGAGACACTCCGGAATAATGTAGATTATAAAGGTTGAATCAACAATGAAAAGAATTTGAAAGATCTTAGAGAAATACATTTGACTGATGACAATTCATTCTTACGTCAAACTTTGGAATGAATTTGAGAATAGCTCTGGAAAAATTAGAAGAGTCAGGTAAGATCATGGGAAAAGACCTGTGGGTTAAGGCCCACTCAAAATAAAACACCGTTGAACGATTACTTGAAAGGGAGATTGCACCGGTTGATTTAAATGGCTTGAATGAGATAACATCCTCAAAAGAACTTGAGCGAATTGATAATGGAAACTTGAATCTTTTGAGATATCTTCGGCACTCCGGAACAAATGAATAGTGAGAGGTGAATGATAAAGAGGTGCATCGGCATGAGAAAGCATTTGAAACGAGGAAAGGGATATGATCAACACCAAAAGCTTGAATTGAATCCACCGGAGAAGAAAAGAGAACGAGGAATAATAAACTTGAAGCTTCCTTTAGCATCTTCATGTGAATCACCGGATAAGAACACTGAAAGAAAGGAATGAAGAGACTTCACATCCATAAGATGGATACTTGATTAACAAATCCAAGTCCTTGAAGAAACAAGGGGTGGGAGGGCGGGAAAACAAAGGCAACTTGGGGCAAATGGAATGGATACCGTTGAGAAAACTTAGAGTTGATCTTGCGGATGTTGAAATGATCGGATCCCCTTGAAGAGAAACACACCGGTTCAGAAGAACTTGAGATGTCAAACTCGAAGATCAAGAAGGATTTGTATTCACATAGGAATATGAGAACACCGCTTAGGAAAGGTATGGAATCAACATTTGACTTCGAAGCAACTCGAATATCACAAACCAAAACAAAACAAAGGATTGGCTTGCATTCAGATACGTTGGTGGAGGAGACGAAGCAGCTCCTGCATGGGAGACGGCGCCATGCATTCAGATACGTTCATGTCCGAGGATCAGCCAATAGAGCCGCTGATTGCATGGCTCAAATGGGACGAATCACCCAGCGTTTTATAGTTTGGCTTTTGTTTGGGCCTGACGATCTCTGTCATATTTGTGAAAACGAGTGTAACAACATTACTTAATTAATGCCAGCTCATTTCAGCCGCAAAAAAAAAGAGCGATCAACAATTTGGATGAAAATTACAGCACCTTAATTGAGTGGTGGAGAACATAGATGTGACATAACTAAATCTCGTCTAGACAAGAATTAGCAAATCCGTATTCTTAAACTCTCATCTTATAAAAGGTGATGCCCTCGATCGCATAAGGCCACCAACTACCTATGTACAATATTACACCACCTCATTTTTCTTCCAATGACATTCCAACCACTGGCTCTTACACGCTTTAAGTCTGTCCACGACTTCACCCATGGTGGGCCTGTCATTCACGTTGTTCTCATTGAGACACTGCAGCGCGATCTTGCCAACCTCCTCGAGGCACTCCATATGCTCCTCGCTATTTGCCACAATGTCTTTATCAAACATCTGCCTCGCTGTCCCTTCCATGGAAGCCTTGATATAATCCATGGGAAGGCTTTGATTTCCATTGTAAATCGCCTCCTTACGGGTAACGAGCTCCAGCAGGATGATACTGAAGCTATACACATCGCTCTTCTTGGTGAGCAGCCCGGTTTTCACGTACACGGGGTCAATGTAGCCCGGGTCCCCGATCACCAAGTTGGTGTGATGGTCCTTGTCCATGGACATGAGCCTCGACGTGCCAAAGTCTGACACCTTTGGCACAAACCTGTCATCGAGGAGGATGTTAGCTGACTTCACATCGCCATGAACGATGGCCATACTCTGGCTCGCCTCCGTGTGCATGTATGCGAGGGCAACCGCGGAGTAGATGGCAATGTCGAGGCGTGTCTCGAGGGGAAGAGGGTCGTTCTTGAGATGGAGCACGTCATAGAGGCTTCCCCTAGGAACAAACTCGTACACCAACATAGGAACGTCTGTCTCCAGGCAGCAGCCTATAAGCTGGACCAGGTTCCGATGGCTGATCTGGGACTGGATCCTGATCTCGTTCGCGAAGGACTCCTTCTGCCAGTCATGCTTGATAGCGGTGGACTTCTTCACGGCAACACCTACGTTCTCACCGGAGCTGGTGGTTCCCTTGTAGACTGTCCCAAAAGCACCTTTGCCGATGATAGAAGTATAGTTGTTTGTCATGTATGTGATCTTTGCCTTGGTGAAGATCTCGATCTTGATGCTTTTGACTAGTTGTCCGCCGTTCTTGTTGAACCTATCTCTCAGCTTTCTTTTCTCTCGCTCCATGAGTAAGAATATGAGTAGCACCACGAGTAATGCAATGCCAATGATTGTTCCTGCGTGCAAACAGATGTTATTCGCGCAAACTTTAGAACAATTGTAATTTTTTAACTTTTCACAGAATAATATAGTACATGTACAAAACTACTAGGTGTTAAAATCCAGTGAAATAGAGATATATTTTAGAATATGGAATTTCATATGTTATAGCATTAAGAAACTACATAGGGCATACATACAATGCCTCACCTACAACTGCTACTGCAGCCTTGGACAATACGGGTTCACACCCCTTGTTACCGTCGTCCCGTCGTCCAAAATTGCATTTACACTCGTAATCACCTTCTAAATCGTGGCATCTCCCTCCATGACAAGGATACATGTTCTTATTTAAGCACTCATTAATATCTGAAAATTTATGGAAAAGCAGAGCATATTAATGGAAAACATAAACATAAGTTAGTATTAATTACTTTTTAGGTTTCTATGTGCTTGCAAATAGTGAGAGAGCAAATGAGTACTAAATATTCCTGAGATCCCAAATCTTTCTCGGCAGAGTGTCTATGTTCAAATCCAAAGGATATGTTAAAAATTTAAAAATGCTCAATGTGGTGAGAGGAATACACAAATGTAGCAACAAATATAAATGAAAAAAAATGAAGTTTCTTTCAGATAATATCATCAAATGAGCAGGGAAGTGTACATACTCTTGCATCCATTTTTTATGTATGGATTGCCGGTGTATCCCTCGAAGCAGTTGCAGAAATAGCCCGTCGCGCTGTTGCTAGCATTAACGCAGTAGCTCTGGGTGCTAACACATGCGCCGTAGGGATCAATATTTGCCTTGTCAACACCCTGCGGCACCGGTGGGCATCTCCCATCGCTAATTGACCAGTCAAGAACAAGTGGAACAACAGTGCCCTCTCCAAATCTCTTGGCGAATGTCAAATTTCCAACTAGGTCATTTTTTCTGAATTTGTACCTGTTTTACAAATCCTCAAGGAGGTGAGCTTGGTTAGTTTCCATATTAGTTTGAGGTAATTTCTTGCTTGTAGCTAGCTAGCGCGTTTAAGTTGATCTGGACTTGGCAGTGTGTGAGACCTGTTAGCACTTGCGTTTATGTTCCCAAGCGGTAGTAGGACTACGAGCCAATTTAGGTTGAAATACCAATAAAGGTTGCCTTGTGAAGATTATAGGAAGCACATAATGTTGACTCCGCTTTGAATTCAGTACACGTCCAAGTATGTGTGTATAAAAATCGCCAAGCCACAATGCACTGGACACGAGATGTGCTTTTGGCCACATGTATTTTCGTGTGCTTGTCTTTGTGATATGTGATATAATCAATCCTGAGTTCATAATTCACTCTATTTTCTTATATCAAAGGATATTCTTTGATGATTAAAATGCTAAAGAAATTTGACTATCATATAATTCTAAATTTACAATTATTTTGGATTTGCTTGATTCTTCTTGTAAGTAAAATACACTATTTAAGATATTGTTAATAATAACTAGCAAGATGGTTCTTGCAGCTGCGAGGGCATTATTTTTAGCAGACTGAAAAGTATTAGACAAATCAACTTAAGAATTCATACACATACATTTATATCACTAACAATAAATAATATGGTTATATAACTATCCCAAAGTTATCCTAAATAAAATATCATAATGGAAACATCTTTAACGTCTTCAATTTGTGCGAGCGGTAAATTATTATGTCATTTGCAAGAACACCATATACTATTGATCAGATGTAGTGTTGCCTTTACATACAACTAGATCACTACACGAGAATTAAACTTCAGATCATGAGCTAACTTGCTATTTTTATGTTGTGATAGATGAGTGCATGGCGATAAAATATATATTGGTGGTCACTAGTATTAGATTCGGACTTACGAAAAATCTGTATATTATGATGCAAATAATAATGAGTGTTTCATCAAAACAATGGTCAAATGTTGCTTCGATAAACTTACAAAGACATATCAATTATGGTTCACTAGGATGTGTTATGTGCAATTATGAACAAATGCCATTCTAATCTATTAATAATGGCTCAAAGCATAATTTTATTCTATATAACGTTGAGGACTTCATTGTGTTAGGATTTTCTGGTGTTACTATATTTTTAGGAGGCCGTCTGTACTATAGCAAATATCTTGTTATGTGAATACTATTAGGAAGATGTAGTTTTAGATAGAGAAATTATGGTTAAAAACAATGACACTGTATGGATCTTGAATTTTTGGATGATCTTTTGAATGGAATAAGTTCCTTAATAAATGAAGTAAAAATAATTTATCCCCGTTGATAGGATAGGAGACATGAATTGTTAGAACTTTACATGTACCTTTTCATCAAGTCTTCTCGTCTACTCTCTCCAATCAAACATACTCGATGTGCATTCGGTAGTTATATTTGGACATAGACATGGACCCCAAAATACAACATTGAATATTGTTTTTATATGAATGATAAGTTAGCAAGATATATATTCTACACAAATTTCATTATATATGTCAGCTTGCTTCATTAATTTATTTATTTTCAATATCAAAGTGAAAAGGTACACCACAAGATTTTTGAAACATCTTCCATTAATATTTGTAGATTATTTTCCACTAATCCTTATCACTTTGTGCATGTTACAGTCATCTCTCCCATCATAGCATTTCACACTCCAATTTGCATTTATTTTTCATGTCATGTGACATTGAGGCTTGAACAAAGTTCTATAACCAGTCACTAATTGTAGCATGTCTTTTAACACATGTAACCTTACTCCCATGACAACACAAAATTAATCCAATCTGTCAACACTCTTTAGTAGCACCGGTCGTGTTGGCACTGTAGACAAACACTACTTGCATATTTCTCTACTGGTGCTTGTGCAGCAGTGCGGGTGCCTCACAATCATCTACACAATATAAGGTTAGGTACCACATGGATCAATGTCGATTTTGATTGAGTGTATCAGGTTTGGATTTGTGTAACTATCATCATCTGTAACATTTGTAACTTATAGTAGCATGTTATATTGTGTGTAGTCCAAATAATAATCTAAAAGTATGTATGTTGGTAGATGATCACAAGGATATATTAAGTATGATATGTATAGG
Source organism: Triticum monococcum (assembly GCA_034509565.1). NCBI lineage: Eukaryota > Viridiplantae > Streptophyta > Magnoliopsida > Poales > Poaceae > Triticum > Triticum monococcum. The sequence goes on along the minus strand of CM067842.1, from coordinate 20,516,019 downwards.
GGTGCTTATTGATTGTGGCATGTTTAGGTGTGGTAACGAAGATTAATCGCATGTAGTATATATCGTAATAAAAGGATGCTCCACCATATTGATGACCAGAATTCCTAACGTGCCTCTCTTTTCTCTGTTGTATGATGATTTAAATTAAAATACATATATCTTTAGTTATAACTATGATTATCATTGGCTTTGATTTGTTTGGTTCATTTACAAAGATCTAGCGATTATAGTCTAGTAACAAGTAGAGGGTTCATCGTACTAATGGTAAAAAAATTACTTATAGTCAAAAACTTTTAGGATGTGATTAATATGTGCCCCTTCAGTTTTAGAAGCCAGTCTGCCAATAACAACGTGAGTATTTAGTTATGGAAGATTACTTATAGTCAAATACTTTTAGGATGTGATTAATATGTGCCCCTTCGGTTGTAGAAGCGCTCCCTCCATCCTTTTTTTGGCTCAACGCCGGCAAGCCCGGCAGCGCGCCCCCGCTCCCTCCGTCATTTTTTGGTTCAACACCGGCGAGCACGGCCGCGTGCCCACGCAGCACCGCTGCGGAATCCGCTCCATCAATCCCTCTAGCTCCACTCTGATGTCCTCCATGGCCGCTGCAAGCCACCATCCCCCCCCCTCCCAGAAGTTGCAACCAGCTGAGCTAGAAGCTGCAACTGTCGCTGGAGAAGTCGCAACCAATGAGTGGGGAGTTGTGACCGGCGCCCGGCGTATATGCGACTGGCAGCAATGGTGGAGGAAGTTCCAAATGCTGACGTCCGGTGCTAGGACTGGCGACTCTTGGTGTTGGAACCGGCAATGGCATGCGGCGTGAAAACTGGTGCTCACACCAGTGCTAGAGCCAACGTACCCCCTACGCCACGTGTTGGAGACGACGACCACAAGATTTGAGGCGACAACGGCAAGTGCTGCAACTAGCACGACCCCGTGCTGGAGACGGATACAATTGTTGGGAGACCTGTGGCGGCCGGCGTTCAGGATGTTGGAGCTATGGTGACAAAGTGCTGGAGATACCCGCGATATTTTTTTTTGCTGGAAGCAGCTTCAAATTTTGTTACCACTTTCTTCGGTTTATATTGGAACAAACCAATTTTTTTGCTACCATGCTTCTTTACTTGCTAAACCAATGTACCAACTTGCTACCACCGTATTTGATTTTTGCTGGAACTAACCAAAATTTTGCCGCCATGTCTTCTTTTGCTAGAACCATTGTATCACTTTTGCTACAACCGTTTTGATTTTTGCTACTAATGCATTGTCGACCGTTACATACATTTTTTTCATGAGGTTACGAAGCCTGTGACTATGTATTTTTCACTGCAACTGTTGTCGATTTTTGCTACTACAGGTGTCGGCATTTGTTTCTTTCATGCCCATGCAAATAAGAGCTGCAACCAAAAACGACGGCGAGCTCCAGCGGTGGTGTGTGGGTGGTTTTTCAACCAAGGTGGCTGGGGCATTGCGACATTTGCTCGAGAAGGAGATCGAGTTTTTTTTTGGTGCAACCCCAAACACGGCGATGACTACTTTTTTGCTGCTAGCAACTACAGCTCCGCCCGGCTAACTATAGAGGAGAAGGGTGCTCTGGCGTGGGGAGCGTCAGTATTCCCCTTTTTTATCTTGTGAGAGATGAAGGGAAGAAGATGATACAAGGGGGAAGTCATATCTAATGGCTGTATACAAGGGAATCGGGTGGCTACGTGGTGACCAGCCCAAATTTGGGCCAGTCGACCGGCACCTATCACTGTCCTATAATTTAATATCTTGTACTATGATGTGTTCAGTGTCGTATTAGCAAAAGTTATCAAGCTACCAATTCTAACATTTTAATGGTGGGCTCGATTGCACTTAAAATACCGTCACCAGAACCAGAACCATACGAAGTCAAGCCAACTTTCAGGACACAATGTGTTGCACATATTATGGTAAGAACCTTGCCAATCTATTTGTCATTCGGTCTGGTAGCCTGCACTGAAACATATATCCTTATTTATTTTTTCTAGCACAAGTACGTAGTCTAAGTTACTTTCTATGTGATCAAGTTGACCCGGTAATTAATTCGGACCTAGTAAGTGACATATGCTGCAACTTCGAATGTTTTTTACGGCAAGTTTAGTTCGCAAGCATGACAACTTTTGTGCTTCAGTTTATGCTTGACAGAAATTTCCGTGTGTCACTGAAATTTGCTATCCTTGTGTGACTGCATCTGCCATCGAAAAACGTCAAGGCTGGATTGCCATGCGCCTGACATGTAGCACTTGTCATTTGGGATTAATTAGGTAAGATTTGATTAGTTTGAATAAGAGCGAAAGAGAGCCCTATTGTTATTTGTCTAATACAACCTCCATCCCAAAAACGCTATCTTAGACTTGTCTAGATACAGAAAGGGACGAATTTAAGGAAGGGCGAGGAGGGGGGGGGGGATACCCCCCTCAACAATCTAAATTTCACGCCATGAGAGCTTCGCCCCTTCGTGAGTACGCTCGCCCCCTCTATGCGTAAAATCTAGCTCCGTCCCTGGATTCAAATGTATCTAGACACATTTTAGTCACAGATACATATGTATCTAGACAAATCAAAGACAACAATCTTTTCAGGATGGAAGGAGTACTACTTGAGTTTCGGTTTGAGCAGGAAGAGATTCCTAGTCGATTACGTGAACTAGGCATGGTTGTTATGTGCTTGCGAGCACTATATATATTGAGGTCGTGTAGCGTAAGATTTGTTTTTATGTGAAATCTACCTAATAATAAAGGGGCTTCTGTTGGTACGTCATTTAATTTGCCGCCAAAGTTGTAAAATATTACCCATGAGGCCATGAATGTCAACTATAAGTGAAAAACGATTCACACAGGAGAATCCCCCAATTGGGCCGGCCTACGTAGTAGGGACCTTCTATATTACTCCATATGCACTAGGAGAAGACGGTGCGCGCCCGTTTGGCCCGGCCCATGTCCGGGCGACCAGTTTTTGAAATTTCGTTTTTTATTTTCTGTTTTTCTTTTCTGTTAATGTTTTTTCTACTTAAAATAATTTGGGACTTCAAGAAAGTTCCGAAAAATGAAAAAAAGAAATTTGAAATAAAATATTAAATAAATCATCCAATGTTTGTGTATTAAAAAATGAATGTGATTTTGTAAAAAAAAATCGCTGATTCAAAAACAGATTGCATATTCAAAAACAAATAGTCGGGAATTTAAAAATGTTCATGTCTTTTTGAAAGACTTGGGTATTAAAAATGTTAATCAAATTGAAAAAAAATCGCCAATCCATAAAATATTCAGGAACGGAAAAATATCCTAAAAATTAATATATATTTTTCGTGACCTACAAAATAGTTTATTCATTTATAAAATGTTAGCTGATTCAGAAAACAATCATGCATTTAAACAATGTTCGTTAAATCAAAAAAAATGTTCATTAAATCAACTAATATTCGTGAATTTCAAAAATGGTTCCAACAATTTCCAATATACTATTTGTCTATTCTAGAAATGTTCGGCGATTCAAGAAAGTTTTTTAAAAAAAATCACAATTTTAAAAATGTTTGCAAATATTATAAAATGTTCATGAATTCAAAAAATGTTCTTGATTTTAGAAAATGTTCAAAAATTTGTAAAACTGTCAATAATGTCAAAAATATTCACGGTTTTAAATGTGTGCACAAGTTGAAAAAATGTTCATTATTTCTAAAATTGTTCATGATTTCACGAAATTGCGAGTGATAGTGTATCTCGGCAATGCAGCAAAATGTTGTCTGGCCATTGGAGATTATAATTTCTTTTTTACTTCCGTTGCAACGCACGGGCCCTTTTGCTAGTTGAATAAAAAGTCAGAAGCATCCCATGTTGGGGGATACCTAATATCGTGCTTGCTTTTGCTTCTCCGAGGCAGATTTTGTCATTGCTACACATGGAGTTGATTTAATCTACTCGACGCCAATTTTCGAGCTTACGTTCTAGCATCTTTTCTTGAGAGGAAGTTTTTGTTTTTGCTGCTAGAACCATGAAAGATCAGGCTGCGACTTGTACAATTTTGCATCTCACTACTTTGCGATTCATCATATTCTAATTAATGATTAGTGATACATGATTTCATTTGGTATTTTCAATACATATTAATTTGTACTTACAAAAGAGTGCATTTATACCTAACTTGCCTTACATTCCCATTACTTAGTGCGCTCTTGGCTCAAGAGTCCTTTAAACATACGTTCTGACAAGTACATCTGAATTGAACATAGGCAATGGATTTGATTGAACGTACATATTTGAAAAGGACTCTACTGATAAAAAAATATTTTTTTTTATTTCTCGATAGCCATATGTTATAGAACCAACAATCACAATAATTTTGATGATGTGGATCCAATGGTTAAGATCTATTTGGTAATGTTATGGAGATCCAATCCCTGAAAAAATAAACAGTTTGCATGGAAATCTCTAAATGGGCCACTCCCTTGCTTTGGTATCCTATTAGATAGACATATTCCACTAATTCCCCAGTGTCTGATTTGTCCTGTTGGACTTAAGGACGTCCAACACACTTTATTTAGCTGCTGTTGAGCTATGGATGTGTGGACAGAGCTGAGACTACATGGAATCATAACTGATGCAATGGAGGAGGAACGGTCAGGTTCTGTGGCAATGGAGATCCTGACCCGGAATCATTCGGTCCTGGACGAATTACTTATAGCAGAATTGTTCATGGTAGCTTCTTGGTATATTTGGTGGCAAGGCCTCCAACATTACAGAACAGTTGTTTCTATCAAAGTACCGGCGATGAATTATAGCAGAGCACATACATCAAAGCAGCCTATGAGGACGCAAGATCATATGTGGAAGAAGCCGGGAAGTGATATTATTGAAATTAATGTAGATGCGGCATTTCATATGAAACACTTTCGGGTGCTACAGGCGCGATTGCTCGTGACGGAAAAGGTACCTTTATAACTGCACCTAATTGGTTCCTTCCACATATCAGTTGTCTCAATGCGGCAGAGATAACAACAATCAGAAATGGATTATACTTAGCAGGATGAATCAGGTGTCATAAGTTGATGATAGAATCTGACAGCTGTTTTACGGTGGAGGCAAATCAGCAAGGAGGCAACCATGTAGGTTCTTTGTGGCTATAGTACTCGAATGCAAGGAGCTGGCCCTAGATTTTGCAAAGATGTCATATGCCCACTCTCTCCGAGAAGCAAATGAAGTCGTTGATGTGTTAGCGAAGAATTCTTTTAGCGGAAAATGTTCTGCGTTCTGGGACTCTATGATGCCTGATTTTACTTCTCAAGCTCTTGTAAATGACCTATGGATTTTCTGAGAAATAAAGTATTTAATCCTTCAAAAAAATAATTGTGTAGATCTAACCAACTTATTTAGGTACTTTATGTAAATCTAACATATGTGATCTATTAAACTATAAGTCCAATACAACTATGATAATCGAACTGATATGATTTGTGTAGGTACAATTACATAGATCTAACACATACGATTTGTTTAGGTTCGTTTATGTAGGTCCAGCAGATGTGATCTATTAAAATAAATCCAACTTTCAAAATGTTATTGATGATGTGGATCAACATGGTGTCTCGAAAAGCACCCCTTATTGTGCTTTAAGTATATAATACTCCCTCCATTCCGAATTACTTGTCTTAGATTTGTCTAGATACGGAGGTATCTAGCACTAAAATGAGTCTAGATACATCCGTATCTAGACAAATCCAAGACAAGTAATTCGGAACGGAGGGAGTAGATAGATAATGCTAATAATAAGTAGTACAAGTAGAAAAAAGCAATACACACATATGAGACGTAGCCCTACTGAAAGTGATGTTGGGGTGTTCGGGGAGGCCCTGACCTACTGGTGGGATTCATAGTTTTATCTTCTTGGGGTAGATAATTCTCAGTTTGGTGTTTGGGGAGGCCTTGAACTACCAATGGGAGCCATAGTTTTATCTTGGAGTGGATAATTCTCCCTAGGTGTGGAAGAAGATCTCCCTGCCTCGCCCTCATCCTGGTGATGCTTCTGCGTACCATCAGGAGGCATGTGGATAATGGTGTGTCCTCAAATCTGGTTCATTGAGTCTGGCTTTTTTCTCTACAGGTTGTTTCGGTCGATCTCATGCGGAGCAAAAAAATGTGGTTGTATGTCTTGTTCCTCCGACCCCAACTCCGACTGCTAAAAGTTGGCTAGACTCAGTCTCATCGGAGAGTGTGAGAGGTTTGTATTCCTCAACTCTATTTGACTGGAATTAGAACCTTCTATTGGCCTTCTTTGTTGTTTTCTTCTGCGGGACAATGGTTTACCGTGCAAATCGCGACCACGGGCATCTCTTATAGTATACATATATGACATTTTTTGACCTATGTTTCTACGAGCTCCTAAGTTTAAACAAGTTTTCTCTCCTGGGATAGAGGCCCAAAGGCGGCAACAAACTTCACCCACAACGCGCCGCCGGTGGATGCTCAAGAGAGAAGACAACAACAACATGAAGGATTTGTACGTATTCTTTAATTTATATAAGCATGTTTTATAAGGGTTTATGCTAGTTATATATGTCCTTTGGCCTTTTCGCAAAAAATGCAGTAAGAGTACTTTAGTCAACTAAATTAGCAACATGGATTAGTGAGCTGGTCTTATAGGTAAAGTTTTAGATGGGATGTTATATCAGAAGGATGAATTCACATTGGGTTTGGAGCTAATTAAGAGACGGCAGCAGGATATAGATGTAAGTAGACAGAATAAGTTTTAATTTGTACTAATTTTAGTTTTGTCCCCTCGATTATGTGCCATGATTTGTGTTCTTTTCTGTCGACAATCGGTTGTCTTTCTATCGGATCGCTAGTGCTTCTATAGATCCGCCCATTAATTGTGAGGCCCCTTTTTTCCTTGTTTTGAATTTCTTTTGCACTCTCCTAGCTATATCCATCATGTATCCCCCATGGTAGAGGCATAGGTGACATGTTTAGACAACATGTGAATCAATGTCACTTAGATGTATATACACTAATTCGTATTACTGTTTTATATTAACTAATGGTGATGATAATCAACGAATGTTTGCTGGGAGGGATGGAAACTGCGAACATTTTGATGGAACATTTAGTTGACGCGAGGATGGCAAAGATGGCAATTTTAGTTTGCAAGCATGGCAAATTTCGGACGAAAAACAGAACTGCAGTGGAGTTGTCATGCTCGGCCAACACAATTTGCCATCGAAATCATTCGTGAATTTCACCCCTCCCGGTGAATGTTCACTGACTATTGGGGTCCTTATAACTGAAGCTTTATGTTTTCTAAATCAAAGGATATGAATATGATCATTGTGGATACAATTTTAATAGTACTTCATTCCCCACAATTATATGTCTAGATTTGTTGGGTTCATATTGGCATGTTTAGTATTTTTTTATTAGGAAAATACTTCTTGTCTAGATGAGAATTAGCTAAGTCACATCTAACTTCCTAACCACAAGATTTATTTTTTCATGATCCATGCATGTTTGAGCACGGCTCGCGCTGCGTCGTCGTGCGTACACAGGTCGTTGTGTGTGTTCCTATTGCAATGTGCTTGTTGTGTTGGATTTTTGTTCTCTTGTTTGTTTGGCTGGGCTGTTCACCTCATGTAAGGGCCATGTGTGAGCTCTTTTTTCCTGTCAGAGGATGTGTCCCGTTGTGTGGTGTTTTGGTGGGTTATCTTATTCCTTGTATTTTCTTTTTGCTTTGTTTTGCCTTTCGAGGGAGAGCGGTAGAGAACAGAGTATATAGGAGCTAGATTGCCTTGGCTTACCGATACATGTCTATTAAGCTATTCCCTTCTGCTAGTGTTTTTTCAACGCAAATGTTGTTATGTATACATGGTAACCATCTGTAACAGGAGTTCTATATATTTTTTCGTTTTTTATAGGCAAACCTTTTAGATCTGATTGCACATCCACCCCCAACAAATGTCTCCCGTGGATCCGGTTGCATGTTTATTTTCAACATGAAATTTATTCTAAACATACAACTTATCCGATCCTGACCCAATTGCATGTCCAGCCTCGACATGCAACTTGTCCGACCACGTTGCATGCTCACCCTTGATATGCAATTAGGTCTACCCATTTTTGCTTGAATTGCATGCCCACCTTCGACATGCAACAATGGAGACTACCCCATCCCTCGGAATGCAATTGGGGCGACCGCCTTTTTCGGGTTTACAAGTCCACCTTTCATACACAACTGGGTCTCATACATTTTTGTCTTATATGCAAATCCATCCTTGACACGTAGCTGGGGGCGACCACTCTTGTGCCAGTTGCAACTCGACCCCCGACATGCAATGAGTAGCCATGGGCCTGCCTTTTTTCTTGTTCGAGATACAAGTCCACCCTGAATACGCAACTAGAGCCCAACCCACTTTTATCATAGCTGCAAGTCCAACTACCCATTGACATGCAATTGGGTGCCCTCGTTTTTTATGCCAGCAGCAAGTCCTCTCATTTTCTTGTCTGAGTGCAAGTGCACCATCAACGGGCAACTGGGGTCCAACCCATTTTTTCCCTAGTAGCAAATCCAACTACAACCCTATACGCAATTGGGGGGCACCTATTTTTTGCGAGTTACAAGAGCACCCTAGGTCGCAACTGGATGCCCGACCAAATTGTCCTAGTTGCAACTCCATCCTCGATATGCATCTCGGTTCCGACCCAATTTTCTCCTAGTTGCATGTGCAACCTCTACAGGCTTGCAACTCTACCCCCGACATGTAAATGGGGTGGCCACCTTTTTTCTTGTCTCAGTTGGAGGTCCACCATTGACAAACCAATGGGGCCCAACCCATTTCTGTCCTAGATACAGGTCCATCTACACCCCTGACATGCAATTGGCGGGGCCACCTTTTTGTCGCAGTTGCAAGTCTACCCTCGATAAACAACTACGGGCCCGACCAATTATGTCCCGATTGCAACTCCACCCTCGATACACAACTGGGCCCCGACCCATTTGTCTGCCAGTTGCAAGTATGTCCTTGACACGCAACTAGGCCCGACCCATCTTGGTCGCAATTGCAAGTCCACCCATGACATGCAGTTTCAGGTCCACAACAAGACTGCAATTAAAGGTGGGAGGGGGGTTGTCGGCCAGTTCCATCTATACATTTTAAAAAAATATTCATGATTTTTTTATTAAAAGTCATCAAAATTATTACAATTTTGAATTTTAAAAAATCAAATTCATGTTTTTTTAAAATCATGATATTTTTTTCAAATTCAAAGATATTTTTAAGTTTACAAACTTTTTAGTATTTGCTAACTTTATTGAGTAGGTATCAAGTGATTTTCCTAATGTGCATACATGCATGCATAGGCAAGTGATTTGCAGCTAAGCTAGTGGGTAGATTGTGTGATCGTGCAAGTGTGCCTTCATGCGGATAGTGGCTAGAGTGAGTGAGTGTTGTATGTTTGTGTTCGACGCAAGTTTTTTTTCTAGTTACTATTTCTTTTCGGTTCATGTCGGAAAACCCGGTTTTCAAAAACTCTCGGAATTTTTTATATTTTTGTCGGAAATTTTAAAACAAAAGACGAGTTCAAAAAATTCTAGCTTCTAAATATGTATACTCCCCCTGTTTCTTTTTGTAAAGTGTATGTGCATTTTTGCTATTTGTCCGCAATTCCTTTTTTAGACCTTCAGAAAAATGGAAAGTATCTCTCTTTCAGTTACATGTATCTCTGCTTCTAGAAAAATAGGAAAGTGCATCTCTCCCGAATACCCATATTTCTTTCTTTTCTGGCCTAATTGACTTACTTGCCACAAACCAACGAATTATCCAAAGGGTAGTTTCATCCTAAATTCTCTATAACAATGTGTCTTGGTCACCGTGGCCCAAAAAATTACATTTTACATAAAGGAACGGAGGGAGTATAAATTAGCCCTTTCTTTTTGCAACAACTACTTTCCATTCTAGTGGTTAGGATGACTCTTTCATTACACAAGAGTGTCCTATTGATTCCTGCCGTCTGCAGCGCGGCCAAATTTTGTGTATGGAGCGTTGAATGACAATAAAAAGATAGAAAATATTAAGTTCCCATGATGGGGAATGATCCCCGGAAGTCTAGTAGCTTCCCAGTTCTACCTGCAAGGTAAGACATGTGTTTGGATGGCATACACGTACGAGCTGTATTTGACCTTGTTCGGTCCTTTAAATTAAAAAAACTTTATTTTTTGGTTTGTATTACAAATTTTTGGGCTCATGAAATTTTTGAAAACCGCCCGGTTTCCAAATATCTCTGGTTGGATGTAAAAAAACAAGCCCAAGATGGCCGATGTGTTGCGCTTATGTCATACTTAGACGTGTCATAACCATGTCACATATAGATGAGCCCTAGACTTTCCCTTAAGAGAATACAATACTCCAACATTATTAAGGTTTACTACCGTAATTATTTTTATACTCCCTTCATTATTTTTTACCCCGTGTCTAAGATTTGTGTCAAGTCAAACTTTGTAAAGTTTGATCAAATTTATATTGAAAAATATCGACATCTACAATTATAATGAATCTAATGATATTGATTAGTATTATGAATATTGATACTTTCTTTTATATGTTTGGTGGAATTAGAGATACATTGACTGCAGACTAAAAAGGAAGAGATAGAGTACCAATAGTTTTGCCATTAAGTAATAATTAGTGTTGGATGTGTGCATCTTAGTTATGCAGAGACCGGGTGTAATACTTAAACCTTTTAAGTAATAAAGCAACCCTTATCGGAAAAGTAATAAAAAAAATCAACTTGAAAAGGTAATAATTAGTGAAGCAAGAATAGCTAGCAGTACAATTTATATGCATATACAACCCTTTGAATGGCCATATAATATAATCAATATATAAAACTATTAAAAATAAGAAACAAGTAGTAGTACATACCAGCCTTTGGTGGCGACGAAGGCATATTGGCACAGGTTGCCAGGCACATGATAGTCGCTTTCCTCCGCCCAGTCGGACCAACTCACGTTGACTAGGAAGAGGCCGGGCATTATTGACGCCTCGCAGCAGCCGTGCCCGCTGCAGGGTGCGCCGTCATCTGCCGTTTCGTTCACGCTAGCACACGTCGTGATGCAGCCGGTGTGGTAGTCGGTGCCGCTATCGCCAACGAGCTGGGCCAGTGAATTACACCCGACGGACGTGAACACGTTGTCCGCCGGCGACACCAGGAACGGGGTGCTGCTGACGCTGAGCTCCATGCTCTGCGTCTGCGCGTAGATTGTATTGTTGCTGCCCGGCACGCGGCAGCTGTAGGTCAGGAAGGTGTAGACCACCATCTGCGCCTTCTCCAATGTGATGTTGGCGATAATGATGTTGCCCAACTGCAGGCTCGGAGGGCTCGTCGTCTCGTTGCAGGTGACTTCGAAGCCGGCGTCCATGGAGCACCGAGGGCCTACGCCGAATGGGTAGTGGATCTCTACGTCCCCGCACTTTGCAGGACAGTTGGTCCGCTCTGCTGCTGGCAACACCGGCTGGCCGGAGACGCCAGCAGCGAGGACCGCAGCACAGGAGACAGCAAGGAGAAGCACTGCTTGTGGCATGGCTAACATCACTGAGGACTGCTTCCTCTGATCTCCGTCTGTAGAAGTAGAAATACATATGTGCGATGTGAGGCACGAACTTGCAAGTAAGTTCAATTACTATTTATATATCCCGCAAAAAAAAGTTCAATTACTATTTAACTAATACTGAACAGAAATGCACCCACGGTCAAAAATCCAGAAGAACAGAAGCTAAGCAAACCCTAAGTGGGAAAGCTATGAACAAAGGCCTACTGAAACGCGAATAAAAATGCAGAAAAACAGTACTGTGCAGCTACGCTAATAGATTCAGGCAGTGCAGATAGTAGTTCTCAGATACAATACAAAAGAAGACCAAAACAGACTGTAACCAGCTGTGCTACTCTGGTGGAAGTTGACTCCGGAATTGGCTATATGTCAAAATAATCCGAGATAGTATCCAAATTTCATGATTCAAGTTGAGAACTTGATGAACCCTCTGAACGACTTAGAGTCTGACATGAGAATAATGGATTGTAAACTGATGAGAATATAAAAAAATTCTAAAACTCGACATAGAATAATGGAATAGTTTCTTGCCGAGGTCACATAGAAAGAATTTTATTTAAGAATCAATGAATATTGATGAGAAAACTATATGATTGAGATGTCATTCACATTTGTGTTTCAACTAATATATATTCCATGGTATATGTAAACAACTAGATATATTCAAGATATTCAAGTACTCCAAGTAAGTTTCGAGCAAGTTACCAGAGTGATCAAGGTATTGGTCACAGGAAAGCAAGTGAAAATGTGGTCAAGTACTAATGTAGGAATGATGACATGTTTCTTGCATACACAGAATATGAAGAGATCATTATAAGTAGTTACATCAATGCAGTCTTCATCAATGCTCCAAGCGAATTTTTGATTTCAATTAAGGTTTTGTGTATTATATTAAGTGGTAGTGCAGTAAATTGTTCCAAACAGTTATTGCAGCGAATTTTATAACGAAGAGGCTAAGTATATTGTTCCTTTAGAAGTAAACATGGAAGGTCATGGATCAAATAGTTCATTCGTAAACTTGGTATGATTTCGAAAGGCCTGAGCCAATGGATCACAATTGTATAATGGTAGCTCTGATGCTTAATCTAAGGAATCAAAGGTCCTAGCATTGATTCAATATATACAAAGCCAGTTGTACATACATTATAAATTTTTGCGATTGCATCAAGATACACAGATATGCAAAGAGACACACAGAATTGAATTTGGCACATCCATACAACAAAGTCTATACGACAACCGAAGCATAATTTACAACGATTTGCCATTGGTATAAATGACATTAGCTTTGACTACATTATTAACTCTAGTGCAAGAGACTGTTACAAATGTGCCCTAGAGGCAATAATAATTGTGCTGTTATTTATTCCCAGGTTTTCTGATTGATGTGTATATTCTACTTTATAACTGCTATGGTTCTTGAATATGTGATTCCTAGTCTTGCCTCTAGGACTAGCTTAAAGTGTTGACTGATGATTCAATTTTCCTAATCATGGGCATGATCATAATGCCCGCAACATTTCAGAGAACGATGTTGGAACAACACTCGTGTTGAATTGACCCAAGTTGTTTGTTATACATACAGATTATGTCGTCTGAAGTCTATAGTCCATAACATAGGAGTTAACGTAGGTATGATTTCTTAGACCATGAGAGTATCAAGTCAGTCCATACCGGAAATAAGTTTCCATTAACCAACTGGTGCAGCGAAATCGCTAGCAACGAAAGTTGAAAACAAAGTCTGGCATATGCTCTCGTCCAAACCTTGACTAGTTGAGTAGTTTATTAATGAGAGAGAAACTATATATTTATGACTTCATAGCTATATGCACATCCCAGAAGACCTTTCATGCCCCTAGACTCCTGAGCCATCCGATCTTGCTTTTGGAATATTCCAGGCCATTGGATGCACTCTAAATCTCGTGTTGCCCTATGAACCGGCTGGATGTCCTATGCGCTGCCACCTCTTGATATTGAGCGGCCAAAAGGAGTTCTTAGCAAAAATAAACTCCTCCTATGTGCGTCCGCCTCTCTCCCCTGCTCAGCTGCATCGAGGTCGACTCGCCATCTTTGCATCCGACGGCCAACACGCACCCTCTCCGGCACCCAGCAGCCCTTGCCTCACTCCGATTCGATCGCCGCTCGCTGCATAAATCAACAAATTGGGCCACCATCGGCGCCACGAGATCTTTGATGAAGAGGACTACCGCGAGCCATGTTTCACCCAGAAACGAGACTGTGCAGCCTCATTAAAGACGCATGCACCCCAAGCGCTCGCCTCCAAGGTTCATGTCGCAGCCACTCCCGCATGCAACATCGGCCTTGGGGTACTTGGGAGGCAGAGATCTGGAATCCGGACACGCGGGAGAAGCGGTGTCTCAACACACTCGCGACAGCAGAGCATGTGTTGCGCGCGTACGACGTTGCGGTGATACACTACTATGGTTGTCGGTCGAAGCTAAATTTCCCCTCGACGGTCGTGCCCCAAACTACATCGAGCCTTGTGCTAGGGTGCTCTCGTGCATCAAGGAGATGGAGAATCGCAAGGCTATGAACCATGTTGTGGCCGAGCGCATCAATAAGGCATATATGGTTGAGCTCATTGTGAATAATCCAGAGCTCATCACTGAGAACCAAGCGTGGTCAGAGTCCAAGGAGGATGACGTGAATTGGGACGACATCTCCAACAATAAGGAGAACTCGTCTACTCGTCATAGCAACAATGATGATGAGGTCGTCCCTACGGTGGTGGCTTTTGTGGTGGTGGTGGTGATGGGGTGTCATCCCAATATCCTCTAGACTCCACTGACTTAGATGCATTTTGCGGTCGTGCCGGTGACGACAAGTAGTTTAAAGTTGTCAAAATATTGCATGTAGTAATAAATTATCTAATTATCCTATATATATGATATGCTACCTTTATTAATTATGCAATAGATTAGTTTAAATTTGTGTCTGAAATGAAATTGTGTGCAAATTTATTTTAGGAGTTAAGTTTTAGAAGTTTGGTTAGGATCCACTTTCTCTTACCTTCCTCAAATTTGAGTAGTTAAGGTTTGAGGAGGCTTTTGAGGGGCTAAATTTTGATGGTTCGATTAGAGATGCTATAAGTATTCATAGTATGGATCATGAAAAGAAAGTGCCGCTAGTGATAAAAGGTCGTTATATTTTCCAAGAACAACCGCCAAATATGTTGAGCTAGCGATGAGATGGTCGTTATACTTTCTAAAGACAACCATCAAGCAATTGGCATGCATGTTGTGATAAGTGGGGAGGGGATTTGTAGTACGCATGGAGGGGCAGTCAGCCCCCTTTTTTCTTTGGCATTTGATTTTCAATCTTTTGTATCTTTTGAACAAAAAAATTAAATTATGTTTCATTTGCATATTCGTGTTTCTGGTGACAAGTGCTTTCAAATGAGCTCCATTTTTTAATACGTTTTAATGAGTTTTAAAATTTTCATAAAGTTTCAACTCCGAAACTTGGTAATAAGCGACCGACAAAATCGTAAGTTTGAGAAACTAAAACTTAAATGTTGTTATGCTCTCATACGGGATCCAACAAATTTACGGATCGCGGGGCAATCGGGCGGCGAGCAATAAAAGAGAAAAAAAAGGAAAAAGGAGGAGAACATGGGATCAAACCTACGTCTCCCAAGTGGAAGACCGAGCGTCTAGCCGGTGGAATGCACTTGTACTTGTGCCACAGAAGAGGATAGCTTCTTAATGAACCAGCGGGAATGGCTGATTTATGAAGAAAAAAAGTGTATCGTTTTTTCCACTTACGAATGGCATTGATAGGTAATTTGGATGACGGTGAATAGGCAGAATCACCTCGTGCATTATTGTAGGTATATATAAAGATATCTGTCCGTTCCCGTAGCGGATTTGCTCGCTCCAGTGGCTTGTGGTGGTGGCACCACTATGCGCCGGTAGGCTCCTCCATGCCGTGGAGGTGAGCGCCATGCGTCGGCATGGTCTTACGGAGGAGGGTTGTGGCCAGTGCCCGTTTGCTCTGTCATGTGACCTGTCGCGGTGTGGAGTCAATTATACCGGTGGTGCTAGAACTTGGCGTAAATGGTCACTTTAGTGCTAGAACTTGCGGGATATATTAAAATGGTGCAAAAACTTGGCTTGGACGTGCAAATATGGTGTAAATCTCGTTTGTATACTGCCGCAACGCTGACGAGGCATGACAGCATGGCATCGGGCCCACTGGCAGTGACTGCATAGTGAAGGCTGGGCGTGTAGCGTGCTCTTTTTTGCAAAAACACCCTCAAATTTATTTTTTTCTCATGAAAAGGCACCTGTTAGGCGTGTGGCATCTGGTGGGTCTCACTTATCAGTGAAACATCACAAATTTTGTTAGAATGGAAAATATGGCGCAGAGGGATTCGTACCGGTGACTGCGGTCTAACCAGCGTGCGCGGCTACCCATCCGCCCAGAGTTCACTTGCTGATGCATAAGCATACACAAGTTTTACATCTTTGAATTAAGTAACATAAATCAAGAGTTTTAATCCATAAAAACAGTTTCGCCCGTGGTGTTTCGAACAAGCTAACCATGTAAAGCAAGTAGGAGGGCGTGCCACTCCAACTATGGACTCTCAATTTTTGTTTTTGAGACAAATGGACTCTGATGTGTAAATATAATTGTTACGGTTCATGTCTATAATAGAACGTGCTCCTGGGCTACAATTTACATGTATATTACTCCCTCTGTTCATTTCTGTAAGTCATTTAGGACATCTGAATTGAACTGTTTTAGGTGTTGTCTTAAATGTCTAAAAGGTCTTACAAATGTGAACAGAGGGAGTATTACAATTTACATGTCTATAATAAAATATGTATATCATTTATCATTACAAGTTTAAAAAATTGTAATTATAAATAATATACATATAAATAAATATATAAACCAAAAAATGCTCACCTATTAATTTTAAAATCCATCAATTTAAATTACGAAATATTTTTATTTTTTTCATATGAATTAAAATATCGAAGTAACTTTAGAAAATATTTGTACTTAAATAAATTATCCTATAAGTTCAAAAAAACTAATTTTTTATAATATAATTATGTTGTATATAAAATTGTCCAAGATTTAATTTGTTTATGTTGTTTTATAAGTGTTCATGCATTTTTATAAATTTTGTGTGTTTCCTATAAATTATATTTGTATTTATAAATTAATTTAAATATATGTATGAAAAAAATTTAGCCTAGTACTGCAGATTCTGAAATGAATACGTATTTACAATACAATTTACATTTTTTTAAGCTAAAAATGAAAATAAAAAAAACTGGCATGTTTAAGGCACGGAATGCTAGTGGTTGTATTGCTAGGTCCTGCCGGTGGTAATTGCCAGGTCGCTAGTACGGAATCCCACGGCGGCATCACTTTTTTTTCAAATTTATAATTGTTATTTTACGTTCTCTGTGATTATCTTCTTCTTATTATTATTTTATATTATTTTAGGTCAGGATGTAAAAGGCTTAGTATCATTATATAACATTAATTGTTATCTGCTGGGTTGGCTAGCCGCGCACTCGGTTCGACCCAAGGGTCACCTGTTCGAGTCATGCTTTGTTTCCATTTTTCATTTTGAAACTAATAAAATTTGTGATGTTTGGCTGACAAATGGGACCATCCGATGCCACACATGCAGTTACTGTGTAAACTTAACAGGGGCCTTTATGTAAGAAAAAAGCGAAAAATAAGAATTCAAGGTTTTTTTTTGCAAAAAGAGCACGCCACACACCCGTCTTCCCAATATGGTCACTGACACCGGGCCCTACGCCATGCTGTCATGCCCCGTTAGTGTTGCCGGCGTATAGAAACGAGATTTGCACCGTTCGAACCAAGTTTTTTCACCACTTCGATGTATGCCACAAGTTTTAGCACTAAAGTGACCATTTGCGTCAAGTTCTAGCACCACTGGTGTAATTGACTCCGCGGTGTGCTAGTCGGCTGCATGTGACTCTCCTCCTCCGTTGAAGCCTTGGGTCGGGTGGTTGCAGCCAGGTGGATTGTGGATGTCTCCCCTTTACGTGTGTGTCCAGATCTGGCTATGTAGCTTGTACTCGCTTGGTTGCGAGATGCAGTAGAAAAGCTTGTTTGTGTTTGGATGACTGTCATTCCCGTCGGTCTGACTTGAATGATGAAATGCAATCTACGGAAGGCGGCTTGATGCACACTATATGGTTTTCCAGTGGCGGCGGTGGGATTTCTGGTCCAGCACTTGTAGCTGCAAGGATCATGGAAAGTGATGAGGATAACACATGATTGATTTTGATTCGATGGTACTTCTCGAGTACCTAGTCTAGAGGACCCGGGTTAAAATCCTAGGTATGAATCGAGTTAGTTTTACCCTGGTTACCTTGTTAAATGCATTGCTCGGATATGCTCAAACTTGTTCCTTAGGGTGAAAACCTAGAATCTTTTTGGTCACGGCAACATTTGAGTGTCTTTTTCTTCATGAAGTTGTTGCTGTTGAAGAACATTTCTGACTATCCATGTGGTGTCAAAAGATGATTGGTATCGATATGGTCATTCATAGTTTGTCGATCTTGGATCATTTTGGGTTCTCCCCCTCGCTTAGGCATAACTGTGGTCTTATATGACTTTGTTGTTTGCCAGCGGGTTCATGTGTGTGTTGTGATACTGGCTATGTGCATCCTAGCTATGCATAGGTCATTGTGTTTGTATCCCCTTGATGCTTCATTGAGTAAATAAAATCACTCTTTGTCAAAAAAATGTCTGAAGTTAAACTTCGCAAAGTTTGACCAACTTTATAAAAAGAAATATCAACATATACAATGCAAAATTAATATCATTCGATGCACCATGCACTTGATTTTCATACTGTATAACTTTAGTAGCGTAGATGTTAATGTTTTTTCATATAAATTTGATCAAACTTTATTTAGCGTGACTTCATATAAGTCTTATATCCAGAGTAAGAAAGATCCGAGTAAGTACTAACAAAATAAAAGTTAGACGATCGCTATTCTATCTTTTTCCTTGCTGAAAACACACAAATTTGTCTAACAGCAAACGGGCTGCTGCACATCCCATGCACACGCACATGTCAAGAACTTATGCAAACTACTCTCCCTAAGAGCATATATAGCCAGACTTCTCAAACGCTCTCTATACGTACAGGCTGACGGTTCGATCAATGACTGATCACAAAAATGTGACCCAACCGGGATCGTCAAATCGTCCCTATACATCCGGACAGACCAGCACCTTTCATATGCAACTCAAATCTGGGGTAGATATGAAGAGGCCCGGACACGCCCGGGCATGTCCACCGCAAGCTCCGTTTCGGCTATCTCTAGTCTTCTCCGGCATGATGCGTAGCGGATTCGACTCCAAAATCTCCCGATGCGTCAACTGGGACATCATCCGGTGTTGGGACAACGAGGATATGGCCGTCCGCATGGCTCTCGGCCGCTCTAGGGAAGAGTGTGCCTGGCGGTCAGAGTCAATCCGATGGGAATCCACTGCATCCGCGCAAATGGCGCTCGGATCTGCCGGGGTTGGTGGCTCGAGCTGCCTGCCCTCTGCCTCATCGGTATAATCCAAGATGGTGGCTTTGTATAGATGCAAAATGTATAATTCACGGCACGATACTCGGGCCACTAAATTACGTGCAAAACTCAAACTAAACATGCAGATACATGAATCAAGATTAAAGCTAACAGAAACCACACAAGTGGCCCAAACTTCCTAGGATGATATCACAGAATGAACGTTGAAATGCTTCGTGATAGTAGTAAACAATACCCTTTTGTTTCCTCCGTTAGTCTTTTAACAGAGAGTCTTCAACTGAGAGACAGATTCAGTTTGCTGATTCCATATGTACTCGCAATCAACCGCGCCGAGCTCAAATTCATCAACGCGGTTCACATCACACACTGCTAGCTGCAAAACTGATCACAATCGTTCTCAGATATTGAAAGATCGAAAACGGGGAGGAGAAGAGGAATAGTAAGAACTGTACGTACCTGTACTAATCTGGTCGAATCAGCTTCATCGTCTCCACTCCCCACGCAGGCTTGGAGTTTTGGAGTTTCTTCTTCTCCGAGCAAAACTTGAGAGATGTCTCCAAGATGAGCAGAAGTTCGTGGCAATGAGTAGGCGAAACGTGCAGAAATAGAGAAGCTATAACCTATCTCAAGGTCCAAGTGTACTCCAATGATTGGCGATAATCTATCACCCAATAGCTCCAAGTTGCCGTATATACTAGCTTTAAAATACTGTTTACTCCATGATTAGCGATAAATAATCATCCCTAGCAACTACCAAGAACCTTCGGCCTCGGCTCTTCAAGTTTATCAAAGGTCCAAGTCAGCGATGTCCTCACGGCCACCTACCATGCGCTTCCAAGAGATACTCCCTCCGTTTCTTTTTTATTTTGCATATAAGTTTTGTTATAAGTTAAACTTTGTAAAGTTCGACCAAACTTATACTACCTTTGTTCCACTTTATAGTGCGCCCAAGTTTTTTCCCCATATTCCGAATTGTAGTACGCAGTTGCTTGTTTGGACAAAAGTAGCCTTGTGACTGGACATGGGCGTGGCACTGCCTCCTTTGCAAGCGGGAGTGTGTGTGGCTGAGGTGCATTGCACATGGGCTAGTCAGAGTTGGAGGAGGGATATGATGGTCGAAAGGACATGAACCAGCGCATGCATTGGTCTTGCAGCTCAATAAAGCGCGCGTCAGATTTAGGAACAGAGGGAGTATTAAAAGAGATTAACATTTACAATAGTACAGATATACAATATGTAAATTAATTCCATGATGTTGATTGGTATTGTGATTGTTAATATTTTTTCATATATACTTGGTCAATTTTTTTTTAAGTTTGATTCAGGATGAATCTTATAGTCAAAGTAAAATGAAAGGGAGGGAGTACTATATGCCTCTTTGTTTATACGAGGGTAAAAATCCGGTTCGCTATGGCAATAAAGAGTTTACTCCCGCTTTATATTATAAAGCAACCATCCGATACAATCAGCTCGTTGGGGCCGCATAACAAACAAGCCCAAAAGGAAAAAAAGAAAGAAAGAAAAGAGAAACAAATGCCGACACTGGCAGATCGACGAAGAGAAGAAGACTGGCAACCGCTGCACCCACCGGAGAAGTACCACCGCGCCCCGGCATTCCAAAGCGTCGCGCACCGAGCAACACCTTCAAGAAGGAATGCGACGACGCTGCCGCTATTCCGCGAACAAATCCTAGGGTTTCCTTCGATACACGGAGGGCAGTGGGGAAGGGATATACCCGACGCCCTTCGGGAAGGTTCGGCAGCGCCCGCAGGCGTCAACGCGCTGGTGCCGGGCAAGCCGCTAGGGATTTCTCCCGATCCACAACCACCACCACCATCCCAGGCACTTCGTAGTGCACCACTCACTCATACGCCCACCAGCCTGTGCCACCACGGTTACCGGACCATCCTCGTCGTCTCCTTGGAGCTGCAAACACGAGGCCTGGAGATGGAAAGGAGACAATGGCCACAGGAGCGACCACAACTCAATCGGATGGAGGGAACAACCTCCACCGCCTATGTGGAGCCGACCGGACGCAGGGACGAGGACTTGCCAGGCCCTAACGGCCCGACCGGGCCCACTTGGGCCCGGACAGTCCCTGTCCCCGCGCTGCAACTCGCCGATCGACGAAGGGATCACCCCCTCCAGACCGCCGCCGCCTCGCCCACCACCAGGGAGTGACCCTGCAGAGTGTCGAGCCACCGGCCCGCCCCAACGCAGATGGGGCCCAAACAGGCCCAGATCTGGGTCGGGTGGGCGCCGCCAGCCACCAAACGTCACACCACGACCAACGGTCGTGCCGCCGCATCGAGAGCCACCGTGGTAGGTGACACCGCAGCCAGCCACCACCGCTCGAGCAAGGGGGTCCACGCGCGGGGAAGGACAGACCCACCGCCAGCACCACGCGGGCAGGGCCGGCGGCGCTCGCTAGCGGCGGCGGGAGGAGGGAAGGGAGAGGGGGGAGCGCTGGAGGAGGGAAGCGGAGGATCCCCCAGAAGCCTCGCTTGGGGAGGCGACGTGGGGGACAAGGGGGGGGCTCCGGTTCACTGTCAAACAATAACAGAACAAGTGAGCCTCAAGTGAAGCTTAAACTAAACCGAGAGATGCATAAACTACACGGTTCCTGCTTTTGTATGGCTTATTACTGATTTGTTCGTGTGCCCCAGTTTTCATATGTGACGAACAGTAGAAGCATTTGAAATATGAAGAGAGCTCTATGGCATTTGCTTCTGCAAACCATCAGAACAAGTCATGGCTGACGCCTGCTCGCCACAATAATACTCTGATCAAGTGTTGCTGTTTATGCTCGCTTGAAGTCTGATCCTTCCAATTGACATCTTCAGATTTCAGCGAGTCAAATGCAACACAATTCTTGTTCTGAAAAGCCAATAGTTTCCTTGAAGGTTGTATGTGTTGAACACAACATCTGGCGCGCCTGCCAACGTGCCAACGACCCAACGTGCAGCTGATGAAGTCGTGGACTCCAAGACCCCTCCCGAAGATAGATAGCTAGTCTATATATCCCTTCCTCTCTAAGCTTATAATCCCAACAACCTGTACGCCAACCGGGGAGGTCCCGACCCTGTGCTTATAACATGTAGCCGTCACCCTGAGCCTGGGTACGATGTTTCCCAAAGTATGCAGTAAATCTGAATCAGCACAGATGTTCAATGATACAAATTAAAAGTTTTGGTACAAATTCAGACAAGGAGATATGAAGGACAAAAGCTTAGTAAGACACACACACACACACACACACACACACACACACACACACACAGGCACACATTAGCTTTTGAATAGCACAATCATAAGGCCCAGAACCTTCAGCAAACACACAAACACTGACATTAACCGGTTCGTCGTCAAGTGTACTCACGTGAACCAACAAGAGTTTCCAAGGTAAATTAAATTTCAGAGGAGCACCGTCAAATTTCAATATGATGGGGCCTACCTGATAGTGGCAGGATTCGAACTACTCTGGTTAGTAAGGATGCGCCACTTCGATACACAGTGCACCAATATGCAACATTAGTGCAGGCTGTGCAGCGGATAAATAGACAATATGAATGTAATGTACTGCATAAGTTACATGTCACATTTATTTCCCCGGACAAGAGCTAAAAGATACTGAACTGTGAAGTTCTGAGCTTCAGCAGCCGCAGACGATGAGCAAAAAGTTCTGATGCTTTGCACGGGGGCATGGCATGCAGTGGCAAATGAGGATTGTTTTCTATTGAACATGTGTCGAGCAAGTAGCTGAAGTTTTCAACATTATTACATGAATCACTATGTAAAAATACATAATAGTTATCTCGAAGCAGTAGCTTAGCACCACTAAACATAAATACTGTAAAATCAATTTGGATGGCAAGAATAGAAATAATTCCCATGCCTTATTACAATCCAGTTGTTCTTATTTGAATAAGCAGAAATGATAATACCAAGACGAATGACTCTTGTCCCATAACTATTTATTGCACATCAGAGATGTATATAGCTCCCTCACCGACGATAGTGACTGCAAACCCCAGCCACCCAAGAAAGGCTCATGCCACTTCGGATCTGCAACAGAACGAAATTTCATCAGCTCCAAAAGCTAGAGTTTGGTGCTGGTGATTGAGCACGCATCACATGGCATGAAAAGTGCAAACATAATACATTGGCTAGCTGAGGGTGTTTCAGTTACCGTATACTGTAGCGGGCTGTCTGGACATGATTTAGTTTTGTCGTTGGAAAATTCCTTTCGAAATTAGGATGCATGTCAAGAAAGAACGCCTCTTTGAGGGATTTGAGATATTCCACGCCTGTAGGGATGCCCTCCAATTCTACAAGGTTACTGATCACAAGTTCTTCAAGGAGGACCAAAGTTCCCTCGTGTATGTGTATTTTGTTGACGTGTGGCAAATCCGTCAAGAAAATAACCTTCACATTCGGGAACCACCCTGGATGGAAGTTTAGCTCTTGTCCAGTATACGCCCTTTTAAGAAATATTTTGGTCAAACTAAAAAATTCAGAGAGGCGTGGAAATGGGTTCTCCACGAGCTGGGAACAGTATAGGGATATCGTGTGAAGTGCATCTCCATGGTTTGAGAAAAATAGAGATTTCAAAGTTCCTTCCGAAAATCGCCCAGCGAAAATGAGCTTTTGAAGAGGGTTTGGCAGTGTCAAAGTTTCAAGCTGGAGCACCTCATCTTCATTGCTTGCTACTATTTCTAATAGTGAGAGCTGGTGCATCTTTGACAGAGAGTCACACAGTTGTGCACAGTGGATGCTCCTTACCCCTATAATGCTAAGGGTCCTCAGCTGAGATAAATTTGCTAGTTTTGCAACGTAAACTTCACTAGCTCGAACGGCCTTCAGGGTTTGCAAGTTCTTCAAACTCCACAATCCCTCAAACGGTTCCATAGGTTCAACACTGTTGGTAACCGAGAATGCTTTATCCAGCACTTTATACATGAAAATGTGCCTCAATCCCTTTAGTTTTTCAGATCCTCGAGGGAGATGCAGACAGTCTGTATCTTGAAGACTCAGTGTTTCTAAGTTGTGAAGCTTCACGGCAGATCTTGGGAGTATCTTCACATTGGTCTTGTCAAGGCCCAAATATTTAAGGTTGAATAACTCACCAATTGAATCTGGAATAGTCTCAATAGGTAATCCTGATAGCTCCAACACAGCAAGGTATTTAGATTCTGACGGAAACAATGAAGATGATGCCTTGCTGGTGCTAAATGCTATGAAGGTACGAAGCCTGCATTGACCTATGCTTGGTTGAATATCATTTTTGCATTGGAGCACTGACAAACGACGAGAATCCGACTCCACCTGCATCACCCCATGACTATCATCATAAGTTGTACCGAAACTCTCTCTCTTGGATTGGAAAATGGCCAATTCACGCACAAGATCATGCATTCGAACACATTTGATCCTGTTAAAACTGTTCCTCTCTACCACATGAAGCATGCTTCGTTGAATGAGCTCTGTCAGGTAACCTTCAGCAATATCTTCTAAACTGCAATTTCCAATTTGTTCAATAAACCCTTCTGCAACCCACATTCTAATTAATCTTTTTCTGTGGATCATGTGGTCTTCTGGGAACATGGCACAATACAAGAAACAACTCTTCAAATAGTCGGGCAAATATTTGTAGCTTAGATTCAGAATTTTCACCACATGCTTCAGGTTCGAATTCTTGTTTAGCTCGGAAATAAGTTGTGCTTCAAATAGTCCCCACTCTGTATCATTCTGCTCCCTAAGAGATAATATGCTCCCTATGGCCACAAGGGCTAATGGTAAACCATCACACTTCTCCACTATGGATTCACCACACTTCCGTAATGCTAATGGGCAGATGTGATTTTCAGTTCTCGGAAACGCCTTCCTACAAAATAGACGCCATGCATCCTCCTTCTCAAGAGGCTCAACTTTGATCTTGTATCCATCATCAGCTTGTGAAGCTACTTCATCAGATCTTGTTGTGATTATTATTCTGCTTCCCATCTTTGTATCGACGAGAACCCCTTTAATTTTTCTAAAAGCTTCAGCTGTCCAGACATCATCTAATATGATTAAATACCGCTTTGTCTTCAGGGTTTCTTTCAGTTCATCTTGTAGCTCTGCACAAGTCAGCTTCTCACCATCAAATGCTTTCTGGTCTTTAGAATAGATTTCTTTCAGCATTCTTCTCCAAATATCATCTAGCTTATAGGACTGAGAGACGGAAACACGTTACTGACAAGAGTGCTTTTCCCGATACCACCCATACCCCACACGGCAATGATTTGCAGATGTTGAGATTTTTCCAAATTCAGTGATCCCATCAAGATTTCTCTATTTTTATCAAATCCTACAAGTTCATCATCAGAGATTGAGTAATCATGTCCAGGAAGATATAGTTGCTGCTGGCTGTCATAATTTGTTGCAAAAATATCGCCCACACCAGCTATTGGTTGAGTCCAGTCTTTGTTTTGTTTAAGACGTATAAGCGCTTGGTTTATTCTCTCAAGGGCAGTAGCAATTTCATCTAGTGTAAACAGGTACTGGGGTTTCTTCACAATTTTCTTCACATTACTCCACTTCGATCCTTTCTGATGGTGTTTACCAACAACATACATATATTGATCCACAATGTCTTCCATATCATACGCCAATCTTCGGACTTGCCCTATCCATGTTTCGGTTACTCCATCTATCAAACCCTTGCCGCCAGTATCCTTGATAAATGCTTGTATAACCTCGAGGTCATTCTTTATCAGTGTCATGTTGGTTGGGAGCTCTGCAATAGACCCAGCTTTTTTTGTTAGCCATGGTCTAGCATAGTGCAGTGTTTCTGTTGCCACAGCTTTTCCAATCTTTGTCGTGACAAGAAGAAGAGCAGCCTCCGCCATTTCTCTTCGTGTGGTTTGACCTTACTATTTGAACGAAAATAGTTCCAAAATCAACCTTCAATGTTGAATAACAATTCTATCCTTGAACATCAAATCTACATAAAGAAAGCAAACATTTTGTCAAATGCCAGAAATTCTGGACAAGTGAGATATCTTTGTAACGGTTGGGTCTTCTATCTCGCGAAGTGATGCTATGGCTGCACTGTCAAGCGATATTACGCGATTTCATTGATCAAATGAGTGTTTTAAATTAATTCTTACCTTATGCATGTTTAATATGTCAATCTAGCTTAAAAGGCTTGACATCATTGAGTATAAATTCCCGCACTGCCACTCTACGAGTTACATCTGATTATTACTCCTTCCATCTGGGTATACTAGGCACAATTATAAAATCATACTTCCTCTGTCTAAGTTCCCTTCTTATTTTGGATCAAATTTTGATAATAGATTTCACTAGTAAAGTGCAAGTTACATATCACAAAATTTATATCAATGGATTAGCGTTCTAACGAATTTTAGTTTATTATTATTTTATAAAACATATATTTTATTAGTTAAATTTATGGTTAAAATTTGACACAAAATACAAATGGGACTAATACATAAACCCGGACGGAGGAAGTACTACCAAGGAGGATTCAAGCATGCAAATCGTCTCATAATCCTCCTACAAACAAACCAATCATGACCATGCATGCATGGCTCTCGTTTCTTTATCACATTAAGCCAATGCATCCCTTATGCATTGGCTTACAATTAATGTGAAGATATGGTAAGTTTTGTACTCCCAAAAGAAGAGTATATCCGAATTTCCCATACTTGTGCCTAGTATACACGAACAAAGGGGGTAGTATTTGAGCGGCTTGAATCCCTAACCAAGGAGCAATCCCGACGGTGACAACCTCTAGAAGGTTAGGCAGATGTCAACCTCCCACCTCTCTCTTTTCCACTAGCTAGCACCTCTACACCCCTGTCACAACCACCGGCGTCTACCACCTAGCACGCTACTATATATGCCGCCTCCTTAGATCTGTGCCCCCTGCCCCGGGCAGCAAGCCGCTATGTCATGTCCCCACCTCTAGGTTGAGTGGTGACGGACCCTAGAGTGTTGATCCTGTTGGTGTGGCAGTCTAGCCAGGTGGCCGTGCCGCACTCGAGAGTCGACGTGTTTTCCTTGACTGTGATGCTGGATTTTGCGGACGGGTTGCCATGGTCTCTCACGCTTGTCTATGATCCGACTTGCGATCAGTTGGAAGTGGGCTTTCTTGATGAGCTCAGGGCCATCCACGTGCCCTTGGGCGGTGGCAGGTGACTTCAACCTTATCGTGGACGCTAGGGACAAGAGTAACAATCTCATTAACCGGCGTATGATGGGTCGTTCTCGGTGGCTCCTTAACGATCTTGAGCTTAAAAAAACATTGTTGGTTGGTTGGCGTTACACGTGGAGCAATGAGAGCCGGGTTCCAACCTTGGAGATGACCGGGACGCGGGGCATCTCAATTGCCTGCTGCAGGCTCTGTCGACCTCTCTCTCTCGGACCATTGTCCGCTGTTGATGTCCACGTGCGTTTCCTTCCAGCGCAAATCTCGGTTTCACTTTCAATCTTATTGGCCCAAGGTGGAAGGATTCCTGGAGGCAGTGGCGAAAAGTTGGAACGCTGCGGCACCTCCCAATGCTCCATTCGTAAATTTGTACGTGTGGCTAAGGTCAACGGCGGTTGAGATCACCAGGTGGATTCAGCGGCACATTGGCAACATAAAAGTGCATATTCTTTTGGTCAACGAGGTGTTGTGTCTCATGGATATTGCTATGGAGTCGCAGCTGCTATCTGAGGCGGAGTTCGGGCTTCCGCGTCAACTTAAGAAGAAGGTTCTGGGGCTGGCTTCCTTGCAGCGCACGGTGGCTAGGCAGCTGTCCAGGTTGTTGTGGTTCCGTGAGGGTGATGCCAACATTGAATTTTTCCACATGTTCGCCAACCAATCGGCGCTGCTGGTTGTGCAAGGATGTGGTAGAGGCCTCTTCCCAGGCTGAGATGGACGAGCTGGCGACTTCGCACTTTGACGCTCTGCTTGGTGTGCCTGCACCACAGGATAACGATATCTCTCCCCAGGAGCTTCGTCTTTCGCAGGTTGACCTCATCTCTTTGGAGACTTCTTTCTTTGAGGATCATGTGTGGGCCGTGATTCATGGCATGCAGCTGGAGATGAAACTCTTCCAATCCTAGTCGGTGGGGACGTTAACATAATTCGGAGGAGAGATGAAAAGAATAATGATAACTTTGATGGATGTTGGTCTATGATATTTAACATGATTATCGAGGGTCTTAATTTGAGAGAAATTGAGCTCACCAGTAGACAATTTACATGGGCCAATTCGTTGCCCACTCCGACTTATGAGAAGTTGGATAGGGTTCTAGCTAGTGTGGAATGGGAACAAAAGTACCCATTGGTGTCGGTTCATGCGATGCAGAGAGCTATCTCAGATCACACCCCACTTCTTGTAGACTCAGGAGAGGCTACACACGTTGCGAACAAGAATGCTTTCTCTTTCGAACTAAGTTGGTTCGAGAAATAAAACTTTTTGGAGATCATTGCACGTGAATGGGCAATGCCTGTTAGTGGAAAAACTAGTATTGAGAGATGGCAAAATAAAATAAGACATCTAAGAAAGTTTTTGCGAGGTTGGGCCAGAAACGAGAGTGGGATTTACAAACAAGAAAAAGAGCGACTTACTCAATTAATTGAAGAGCTAGATTTGAAAGCTGAAAGTAATCTCCTTACGGTTAATGAGCAAAGTTACAAGTCCGAAGCTGAGCAAGGCTTACGAGCTCTTCTTAGAGAAGAGGAGCTCAAGTGGGCATTGCGTGCTAAAGTGCTTAAGGTTGTCCAAGGGGATGACAATACACAATTCTTCCATATGATTTCGAATGGTAAACATAGAAAGAAGAAAATCATACAACTTGAATAGGACGAGGGGACAATTGTGGGGCATGAGAATCTGAAAGCTTATATCTCTAATTACTATAAATAACTTTTTGGGCATCCGGAAGCAAGCATGGTAACCCTAGATGAATCTATTATTGGAGATATATCCCTCAGCTCCAAGTAGAGGAGAATGATATTCTATCTGCACCGTTCACTGAGAAGGAGGTTCTGGATGCAACCTCACAAATGAAATCGAATAAAGCACCGGGACCAGATGGGTTTCCAATTGAATTCTATAAGAAATGTTGGCATATTATTAAGGATGACCTTATGTCTATGTTTCATGATTTCTTTAACGGTCATCTTGAGTTGTTCCATCTCAACTTTGGCATGATTACGATGTTTCCAAAGAAAGAAGAGGCAGTTTGGATCAAACAATTCAGGTCCATATGTCTTCTTAATGTGAGCTTCAAATTTTTACAAAGGTGGGTATCAATAGATTGACACAGATTGCTCATTCCGTGGTACAACCAAGCCAGACAGCATTCATGCCAGGGCCATCCATACTAGAAGGGGTGGTCATTTTGCATGAAATGCTACACGAAATTCATTCAAAGAAGCTAGATTGGGTTATCTTCAAAGTGGATTTTGAGAAGGCATATGATAAGGTTAAATGGCCTTTCCTTCAGCAGGCAATACACATTAAAGGATTTAGTGAGGCCTGGCGGAACCAAGTGGGGTCTCAAGTCCAGAAGGGTAGCGTCGAAATTAAGGTTAACGACGATAACAATCATTACTTTCAGACACACAAGGGTTTGAGACAAGGAGACTCCATGTCTCCTCTCTTGTTTAATATAGTGGCCGATATGTTAGCCACTCTTATTGGAAGAGCCAAGCAGCATGGTCAATTGGAGGGGTTAGTTCCTCATCTGGTCGATGGAGGAGTATCCATCCCACAGTATGTTGACGACACTATCTTATTCATGGAACATGATATTGCTAAAGCGCGCAATATGAAGCTTATATTATGTCTCTTCGAACAATTGTCTAGTTTAAAGATAAACGTTCACAAGAGCGAGTTGTTCTGCTTTGGGAAGGCCAAAGACGAGCAAGACACTTATAGGCAATTGTTCGGGTGTGAATTGGGTTCTTTACCATTTAGTTATCTGGGAATACCGATTCACCACCTTAAGTTATTTAATAAAGAACGGAAATGTATCGAAGATCAAATTGAAAAAAAACTTAGCTATTGGAAGGGCAAGTTTATGTCTTATGGAGGTCGGATAGTGCTGATTAATTCGGTACTGACTAGTATGCCGATGTTCCTACTATCGTTATTCGAAATTACAAAAGGGGTACGGAAGCGACTTGATTTCTTCAGATCTCGTTTCTTCTGGCAGTCAGATGAGGCCAAGAGGAAATAGTGCCTCGCGCGATGGGATATCATTTGCCGACCTACAGACCAGGGGGGTCTCGGTATTGAGAACTTAGAAATCAAGAATAAATGCCTTATGAGCAAATGGCTCTACGGGCTAGAGACAAAGCCGGAGGGCATGTGGGCACAGATGTTGCGCAATAAGTATTTACAGTCTAAAAAGCTCGCCTAGGTTACCATGAGACCAACGGATTCGCCATTCTAGAAATGGCTTATGAGAACGAAGGGCAATGGGATGTCAATAAGATTTTGGGAGGATACGTGATTAGGAGAGACACCCCTGGCCGTACAATATCCCACCCTTTGTAACACTGTGCAACGTAAGGAAGATTACGTAGGCACAGTTTTCCAAACGATTCCCTTGAATATCCAGTTCAGACGCGCATTAGTTGGTGAACGTTGGAATGCCTGGATGCACTTAGTTCGAAGATTGATAGATGTTCAACTCTCCGACTAGTTGGACTTGACGCAATGAAAATTAGGTAAAAATGGGGTTTTTACAGTGAAATCTTTCTATATGGATTTGACTAATTCTGGCCCAATCTCAAGATCGTTGCATATTTGGAAGATTAAAGTTCCCTTGCGTATTAAAATTTTTATGTGGTTTGTCCACAAGCAAATAATACTCACCAATGACAACTTAATCAAGAGGCGATGGATAGGTAGTTCACGTTGTTGTTTTTGTGATCATGATGAAACAATACAACATTTATTCCTTGAATGCCCACTCGTCAAATTGCTTTGGAGAACGATTCATATAGCCTTCAACATTCATCCTCCAATTGACATTGAGTTGTTGTTTGGAACGTGGTTAGCTGGGATTGAACATAATACTGCGGCTTGTATTCGGATTGGAATATGTGCGCTTATGTGGGCTATATGGAACTGTAGGAATGATTTGATTTTTAACAGACAACACACTTTAACTTTCTTGCAGGTCATCTTCAGAGCTACCGCATGGATCCGTACATGGTCGTTACTCACTCCTATGGACTCCAGGGAGCCTTTGGTTACTGGGTGCAACCAGTGAGAGATGGTAGCACGGACTATATTCAACCGGTTCGGATGGCAGTCGCATAACATGATAGGAGTCTAGGAAGCTTATCCTTCATATTGTCGTATAGGTGGTGATTGTCAGCATGTATTTCTCTTTTATTTCTTTTTCTTCGCTCCGCTTGTGAGCTGTAATACTTTTATGACTTTGTGATACCTCGTGGATTTTTTTAATAAGATGGCTGCATGCATCATCATGATGCAGAGGCCGGGAGCACCCCTCCATTTCCAAAAACATGGCATGCAGCTGGACAAGGTGCCAGGACCGTACGACATCTCCATAAGATTCTAGTAGGTGTGCTGGCCTATCATCAAGGATGTGCTCATGAGGGCGGTGATGATGCAGAAAACTGCTGGTACCCTCGGTCGGGTGGCATGCGTAGCCGGAAGTAGCAGAGGGGAGTTCGCACATGGAATTTACCCAATTTAGGCTCGCATGGTGAGGTAATACCCCATGTCCTGCTTTGTTTGTATTGATGTGGGAGCACCTCGTGCGAGGGGGTTACATGAGGATGATGATTATTGTAGAGAATGAGGGGGAAGTACCCCGGAGGCGGTGGTGGCGGCGGCTGCTGGCGCGGCGCAGGTGGGGCGGTCGGTGGGGCGCCGGGAGAGGTGCCGACGGCGAGGGCGTGGTGCTGCACACACTTCTTGACCCCCTTCATCTGGCGCTCCTCCAACCGCAAGTACGCCACAAACTTGGGGAAGGAGGGCTCCGGCATCAAGGTGAGGTTGGAGGCGGCGTAGCGTCTTCGTTGAGGCCGGCGGTGAGCGTGCTGAGGAGGAGGTCGTCGTCCACCTTGGCCCCAATGTCGCGGAGCTCGTCCGCCAACGTCTTCAGGCGGCGGCAGTAGTCATCAATGGACTGGTCATCCTGGTGACAGTCAAAAAATTCCTGCTGCAAAAGAACGCGGCACTGAAGCTTGTTGTCGGTGAAGAGGCCGTTCAGCTTGATCCACAGGGCGCGGGCGTCGTCGCCGGCGCTAACGACCGTGTGGAACAAGTCCTTGGAGATGGTGGTGAAGAACCATCGGATGATGGTAGCGTCGATCGCGGTCCACTCGGCGTCATCCGCCATGGTGCGGGAGTCCACGGTGCCATCCACGTGATCCACGAGATTGTTCTCGCGGAAGAGCAGCGTGAAGTACGTCTTCCACGCGAAGTACGTGGAGTTGGAGGCGTCGAGGGTCACGGGGACGCGTGCATGGACGTTGATGTCGCGAATCTCAGCAGGGGCGACGGCGAAGGGGTTGGAGTAGGTGGAGGCGTTGGAAGACATGGCGATGGGATCGGCGGCGGCGCGACTAGGGTTAGCGGCGCGGCGGTAGGAGAAAGGCGGCGCGCGGGAGGAGGTGGCGCGGCGTGGAGGGGAGGGGGCGCGCGGGTAGGAGGAGGCGCGCGGGGAGGAGGAGTGGTGGCGGCGGCGGAAGATCGCAGCGGCGGCGGCGGCCCGGGGCAGCGGCTAGGGTTTAACGGAAGCGGTAGGATCGATTTGCGATAGATACCATGTAGAGAATGATTTGATGCATCGATAATTGATTGATTGTGCACTAGGCACATATATAGGTACAAGGGATGCAACCGGTATCTTGTCTCCTAAAATACACGTACATAGAGAGGGAGACAGATATTGCATACAAAAACCGGACCTACATACATGTACACATGTTCAACAATTATGACTATCAAGATCTTGTACAGAATGTAATAGATAGGAATTGCTACCCATAGCCTCGCCTTATATAGGGGACGAGAGATAGGGATTACAGGGTTCCTAACCGACCCAATCGGCGAAAGCATCTCGGATATCATATAAGTGATAGGGTAGTACTGCAGGTTCGACGACCGCACGGCCTTTGGGAGCGCACCGTCGGAACCTTAAGGCTTATGTGGTCCTAAGGCCTTGCGGCCCTATGACGACCAGCATATTTGTGGCTTCATGACCAACGTCTTCGTGGCTTCGCGACTTCGAGGCCTTCATCTTTACTTAGTGGCCTGAGTCTTCGTGGCTTCGCGGCTCTGAGGCATGCACCTTCGCGGCTCCACGTCTTCTGTTGGCTGCAGGGATTGAGGCGTCACTGCTCTTTGTCCCATCATTACTGCCGTGAAGATAGAGAAACGGCCAGTTGGCCCCACTTTAACCGTTGTATCATGATAATAATTAAGGCATGGATCTCCGCTCCGCATCCAAATCTCACATGGTGGGAAACTTCAGAAAAAATGGGACGCGTATATTTGCTTAGGCTGTCGTTTGGGTTTCCCACTGGGATATAAAGAGAGGGAAAGGAAGGCATACCCCCACTCGGCCACTCCCCCGTTCCTCTCACGGATCTGCTGAGCCTTTCCGTCCCTCCTCTTTTCTCACTCTGGCAAGCCACTGATGGCACGAGGCAAGGAAGGTTGCGGTCAAGGTCATGGCTGGAGTGGCCCTGAGGCCAGCGCCACTGACGAGCAGAAGAAGAGGAAGGCCGTGAAGGAAATATGCTCTAGAGATAATAAGAAAGTTGTTATTTATATTTTTTATATCATGATAAATGTTTATTATTTAATCTTGCGGTGTTTTTTTTTTCAGTGACAGTAGGGGCAGCAAGACACATATTATATTGTTGCCATTGAGGATAACAAGATGGGGTTTTTATCATATTGCATGAATTTATTCTTATACATCATGTCATCTTACTTAAGGCGTTACTCTGTTTTCATGAACTTAATACTCTAGATGCATGCTGGATAGCGGTCGATGAGTGGAGTAATAGTAGTAGATGCAGGCAGGCGTCGGTCTACTTGTCTCGGACGTGATGCCTATATAACTGATCATACCTAGATATTCTCGTAACTATGCTCAATTTTGTCAATTGCTCAACAGTAATTCGTTCACCCACCGTAAAATACTTACGCTCTTGAGAGAAGCCACTAGTGAAACCTATGGTCCCCGGGTATATCTTTATCATATTAATCTTCCAACACTTTATTATTTCCTTTGCTTTTTACTTTATTTTTATTTTACTTTGCATCTTTATCACAAAAATACTAAAAATATTATCCTATCAGATCTCACTCTCGTAAGTGACCGTGAAGGATTGACAACCCCTTATCGCGTTGGTTGCGAGAAGTTATTAGTTTTGTGTAGGTACGAGGGACTCGCGCATAGCCTCCTACTAGATTGATACCTTGGTTCTCAAAAACTGAAAAAAATACTTACGCTACTTTGCTGTATCACCCTTTCCTCTTAAAGGGAAAACCAACGCAGTGCTCAACAGGTAGCAGAGGTCTACACCTTTCGATCTAATATCGTTGTTATGCTCAGACTTTTTAAGGCAAAACTTGTTTAACTATGTCTGTATGTAGACTTATGTGGTTCTAAGACTGATGTATTATTGGGCTCTCGTGCCCCAGTTTGTAATATGAAGATTTATGTTTAAGTTTGTGTCATAGAGTTGTGTTATGATATTAACATGAAGTCACCGTTCATGATTGTGCATACTGCGTGTATGGCTAGTGCGCACTTATGAATGGGGGCTGACGCCATGGAAGACCACCGAACATACCACCTGCTTCCTGTCATCGTCGCTACCGGGACCAGCCGCCACAGTTCCAATTTCACAGCTAAAAATAAACCAAGGTAATCCTGCGGACACGCTAGAGAAGAGTCGACTATCTCAACCATTGTCGCGTATCCCACATCACTCACCTCTGCCAACGTCGCCAGCCAATACCCTTGCCTTCCATTGGCCCTCCTTGCTGGTGCCTATCTCGAATGATGAAGCCCTCGAGGGGAGAAACGCTGCCAAGGCGCTACCATCATCCGATCACGTAGGATCTAGTGTTTTCCGTAGAGCTGTAGCGGCGTCCGGACCCATGCAGGAGGGGTGCGACAACAACACAGTGATGCCTCCAAGAAGGTCAAGGACGCCTGCAGCCGTCGACATCACTGGTCATAGGCCCAAGGCCCAAACAATGTCTTCACCCATGTTCCCAACACACCAACAGCAGCATATCAACCCGCATCAGCGCCGACAAGCCTACCAATGAACAAGCCTATTGACGAAGGAGCACAGAGAAGCCGCCGCAGCCAACCGCACCTCGCGGAGATCACCGGTTGCCAATAACCAGCACCATCCACCAGATCCATCAACTACCGACCAGAACCAGGGCCATCGGACGTAGCATGAGCCGCCACGCCTGGTCAAGAACCACCACGGTTCTCGGCTGCAGCCATGCATCAGACGCGCCAATGTGTGCCACGCGCGCCCACCGGAGACCGAAGGCTCCATATATGCCGGAGAGCGGAGACCAAGGGAGCCCACCCTGCAGCACATGTCGGGCCACCCGAGCGCCAGATTCTGCCGCCCTGGCCAGATCCGCGCCCCCACGCCACCGCCGTGCACCAGCTTGCCCGCTCGAGCCTACGCCACGCGCCCATGAGGCCGCATCGCCCCTACCACCGCAAACCGGTCGTGCGTTGTGCCCTCGCCCCACATGCTCTCACCGCGCCTTCGCATAACAAGGGCCACCATGCCGCGCCTCTCGGGATAGCTTTCGTAGTTTTAATTTTACAAATGGGCATGATATTTTTCGGAGTAATACTTCAAAATGTAAAACTGTGTGTTTTCACGCAGATGCGCCTGAAAAAGAAATTGGAACTGAGACGAAATTTGAAAAAAATACAGAAAGTACGAAAAATACCGTTTTATTTTGATCTTTCGAGTCTTCAAACAAGAGACGAATTCAATTTGCAGGTTGGTTCCAGTATTTCTCAGACGGTGTTGAACAATAATACAGTAAAAAGGAAGATCAAAAGGGGGGAGAATAGGAGAGACCTGCACCTGTACTGATCATCGCTACGCAGGTCTGGACGACTATGGATTCTGGAGATTCTGCCTTTCCAAGCAAAATACGAGAAGATGTCTCCAAGCTGGGTACAGAGTGCGTATCAACTTGTAGCAAGACGTGCGAAAGTAGAGCAGCGAGGGTCTTGTACAGCCAAGTCGGCTAAATGGCTGACGATAGGCCTAGATCTCCAGAGATAATTCTTTGCTTGGCCGAGGTGTCTTGTACAGTCAGTGTCGATCGTACCATTGTGGACCTTCACCAACGCTATCGTCCAAATGTAACATAGTACTAGTATAAGATTCCAGATATGTGTCTTGTGTAGTCAGTGTGGAACAATTATTGCATCTGATCTCGGCCCACGCTCTCGTCCAAACCTAACCTAGTGGAATGGGTCAAATAACCAGAAAGAATACTTGTCAAGATTATTTTTGCCTAGATGTTTTACTCTTCTATTCTGGGCCAACGCTCTCGTCCAAACCTTAGCTAGTTGATTAATGAGAGAGGAACTATTTATTTACTACCTCCGTTCCTAAATATAAGTCTTTCTATAGATTACTACATACATAGCAAAATAAGTGACCTATACTCTAAAAGGTGTGTATATAATCTATACATGCATTGAACGTAGTCTTTATAGTGGAATCTCTAAAATGAATTATATATAGGAACGGAGGGAGTATGACTTTGTTACTGTACATCCTAGAAGGCCTTTCACGCCCCTAGACCCTTGAGCCATCCAATCTCACTTTTGGAATACTAAATGACACCCGCGCGTTGCAGCGGGAACATGCAGTAATTGGATGTGATATAGTATTATTTTGATGATATTTGGTTTTACTGCATTTTAATATGAGACAAAAGATTTAAAATACATATTTTTATTTGATTATATATAATTATAAAATAAATATTAAGTTGTATTCTCATGCATGTTGAAAGAAATAAAAGTAGTGGAGCTGATAAAGTGGGATGTGTGCATGGTGAGGGAATTAGTATAGGTAGCATTTTTCATGCATGCGTGTTTAAAGAAATTAATGTAGTGGAGTTGATGATGTGGCACGTGTGATGATGTGACATGTGTGCATGTTGAGATAAATAAGATTATGAGGATGAATTCTTTTTTTAAGAAACACCTGTAATTTTATTCATACTCATAACAATTACAGGTACACTGATTCGGATCGAAGATCCAAGAAAATACAAAGTAACTTCAATAACTAAGAATTACAATAAAATCTCTTGGAAACACCTTCTCTATTAGAAGAAACACTCCAAAGATTTCGATAAAAAGGCTGCAATTGGACTGGAACAAGGATGTTGTCACTCTTTCACCCGCACGAACATTACCAATAATGGTTTTTGAAAGCACCTTAAGTCGCTCATTCAAAAAGATGGGAAGCCTTGATCGGTGAACGTACATAGGCCAGGGATGATCCCCTAGAAGTGTAGGACGTTGGATCATAATATCTTCATCATGATGTCGATGTAACACTTCAACTTTACAAAAAATCAAACCAACAAAAACGATTGACAGGGCAATCTAAACTCATCAGATCCGAATAATCGGATCTGCAATGACTGAAAACTCTCTAACCTCGTGGCACCGCCAAAAGAACGAGAGTAATTTATTCTCACAAAATATGATGATCGCTAGATGACGACGAAGAATGTAGTACTCCTGAAGATGTGAGGTCCCCCCACCTCTCGGCGCCAAGATGACAGCCGAAGGCGAGGGGATGAATTCTTTTTTTTTTTTTGAGTTGAATGAATTATTAGGTATATAGGTTTCATGGCCGTCCGATGCACTCTCAATCTCGTGTGGGCCAACGAACTGGACCGGATGTCCTATGGGCTGCTATGCGGGTAGAAAAATCACAAGTCTATTTAGTGGTTTGCGATAGTCTATCTCTTTGTAGAATGCTTTCCTTGGCCTAGGTGTCTTGTACAGTCGGTGTCGAACGTACCATTGTTGACACCCATGCTGATGTCTATATGTAACTCAGTACTAGTATAAGATTCCAGCTAGGTGTCTTGTGTAGTCAGTGTAGAATAGTTGTCGCAACTGATTTTGACCCACGCTCTCGTCCAAGCCTAACCTAGTAGAATGGGTCAATAATCAGAGCCATGGAATACTTATCAACACAATGGGTCACGGTAGTCTATTCCTCCATGGAATGCTTTCCTTGGACTGTGTCTTGTGCTGTCAGTTTCGTACGATCGTTGTTCTTGACCCACACTCTTGTCTGTAACATAGTTGAGGTCGGTTACTAGAGAGGATTATTTTCTAAGTTTCCAACCTACGTACATGTCTTGTGCAGTGAGTGCCATGTAATTATATGCATCTAACCTCGATCCACGCTCTCATCTCCAAACCTAACCTAGTCGAATGAGTTGGTTAGCGAATTTTAACAACTACAATGCATTCAGGTGATCGAAGGAACCAAATATATCTGTTTTCAAAAGCCGTCGAAGTTAAGGGACAAAAACCCAAAAAGTCCATTCTGCACCCGAGCTCATATGCTCCCGCATGAAGAGTAAAATCGAAAAAAAATTAAATTTTTTTTAAAAAATTCCAAATTTTTTTTGAGAGAAACATTGACAAAATTTTTAAGTGCCTGCAAAAATTCATCATGAAATCACATTCCTTTAAGGCGTGGCAAAAAAAACAAATTCAGTGCTTCAAAATGCATTTGAAAGTAGCTTTTTCAGAGTATTATTTTTGTTTTTTTTTTGCCACGCCTTCTAGGAATGTGATTTCATGACGAATTTTTGCAGGCACTTAGAACTTTTGTCAATGTTTCTCTCAAAAAAAATTTGGAATTTTTTGAATTTGTTTTGATTTTTTTTCGATTTTACTGTTCATGCGGGAGCATATGAGCTCGGGTGCAGATTAGCCGCGTCCACAAAAACCACACTATTCAACAACTTGAGAGACGAACAGTGTATTGATCTCAATTGTTTTATGTTTGTACCTCTTTTGATGTGATTCCATCGGTGTCCATGTTTTTTCCGGGCATGAGCTTTCCACCAGTGTTTATAGTCTTTGTGGGCTAATTAACATTCTCAATGTAGCACTACTCCCTTCGTTTCTAGATATAAGCCCTTTTAGAGATTCCAGTAAGGACTACATACAGAGCAAAATGAATAAATCTATATTCTAAAATATGTCTCTTTACATATGTATGCAGTCCGCATTGGAATCTCTAAAAGGTCTTATATTTAGAAACGGAGGGAGTAGTGGCTATGAGTGTCTCTAGTTGAACCCTCAAAAGGACTTAACTCCTTAAAAAATCATTTTGAGGAGTTAAATCGAATCTGGCCCTACCTGTCGTGGTTCTAAGTCTGACAGTAGAGTGGGGGGGGGGGGGGGGGGGTAGTGATGTAGAGGCAAGATCCTACCTATGGAGGAGTTGTACACGCGAGTTTTACGAGTTCAGGCCCTTCTCGGAGGAAGTAACAGCCCTATGTCTCGGAGCCCGGAGGCGGTCGACTGGATTATATGCGTGTGAGTTACAGGGGGTGCGAACCCTTGTCACTGAGGAGAGGGGTGGCTTATATAGAGTTCGCCAGACCCCTCCGGCCCTCAGTTATGCAGGGTTTAAAGTACATTAAGATAGGCATTACAGGTAACGCCAAAAATAAAGTGACATAATGATCATTAAAGCTACATAAAGACCGACCGTTGCAATGCGGAGTGGCTTTAGATCTCCTGGCGGTCGAGTGATAGTCTTCATGGTCGAGTGACTTCAAGTCTGTCGAGTGGAACACTTCATGGTCGATTGAAAGATGATTCTTCTTCGAATGCTCCTGGTGATAAAGTGATGTCCTTGGGGAGGGTATCTAGGTCAGGACTTTGACCCTACCCTAGGTACATGTCTTCGTCATTAGACCCCGAATGGATCGGGGTCTGAGTGGGGAAGGAGTTGAAAAATACTTCCGACTCGTTTTTACTCTTCGAGTGTGTCTGGCCCTGGATCAACGAACCGAGGTGGAAACGTCAACTTATTTTTCAGTCGCCTTGATCCATTCTTGTTTTTGTCGAGTGAACTTTTACTGGAAGAGCTCCGAGTGCTGATGTGGAGGA
This sequence comes from Triticum monococcum, assembly GCA_034509565.1. Taxonomy (NCBI): domain Eukaryota; kingdom Viridiplantae; phylum Streptophyta; class Magnoliopsida; order Poales; family Poaceae; genus Triticum; species Triticum monococcum. The sequence goes on along the minus strand of CM067842.1, from coordinate 20,475,625 downwards.
GATCTTCCGTCTGACAAGTTGTTCTGCTGTCCGCGGATCTCGCGGGATTCGAATTTCGGGAAGCGCATGGGGCGGAGGAGGCCGCGGTAATCGGGCTGGATAAGGCAGTGCCGCCTCAATTTCCACACCGCCTTTTTTTCCACGCATCGCGCGCGCGACTATTGCGGGATTTGATAAGATTGCCCGGGCCTACAAGTCAGCCACTCGGAAGTAACCTCATATAAGGCGTCGGACCGGGACTTTTGAACAGTGCGCCCTCATTCTTCCTCCTCCTTCTCAGATTTCTCCGCTACGCCTGGTCTCGCCCCAGTGCCGCCGTTCCATTCGAGCTCCATCTGCGGCGATGGGGAAAGAGAAGACGGTGGCTCTAGAGCGCGCAAAGAAGGCGACAGCGAAGGCGAAGGGGAAGAAGTCCAGCCGGGGCGGATCTTCCTCGAGGTCCGGCCTGCCGCCGGGCTGGATCCAGGGCGACTGGATTTGCTCGGCGATCCGCCAGGATGACATCGACGACCTGGTCGAGGGAGGACTGATTCCCCACGAATCGGCGCGGCTCCCCGGGAACGAGACCGAACCGTAGCCACGCGAGGGTGAGTGCGTTCTGCTCGCCACTCACGTCGACCGCGGGTTTTCCTTGCCTCCCCACCCTTTCTTTCGAGGCTTCTTGAATTTCTTTGGGGCGCAACTCCACCACTTTACTCCCAACACCATCGTGTACCTTGCTGCCTTCGTGTCTCTGTGTGAAAATTTCTTGGGTTGCCGACCTCACTGGGCCTTTTCAAGCACATTTTCACATGTCGCTCCCAGACGGTAAAAAAAGGCCAATCCGAGTGACGAGAGGATGCAAGTGATTCAGATGTGCGGGGTCCTTGGGATTCAGATGAGGGGCAAAAGTTCCTTTCCAGCTATGATCCTTCCCGATTCGGTCCGTGGGTGGCAGTCGACCTGGTTCTACTGTAAAGACCAGCCGACTCTAGGGCAGTCGGCTGGACTTCCTCCTTTTTCCATGGCCCGAGTGGGGAAGCCCTCCCCTTTGAAGGTGATCCCGGAGGAGAAGGCACAAGTTAAGGTGCTGGTCGAACGAGTAGTTCAACTTATCCGTGACGGGGTGACCAGTATGGATTTGTTGGAGGTCTTCCTCCGGCGACGCATCCAACCGCTTCAAGCTCGTGACCATCCGATGTGGATGTATTCGGGCACTGATGACACCACTCGGACCCATCCAAAGGAGGTCGACGAGACCATGTTGGAGGGGTGGCTGACGAGTATCACTGAAAACAAAGATAACCCTAGGGGAGCCAGGAGAATTCCTCCGCTCGACCAATCTTACGAACCAGACAAGGTCTAATTCTGAACTTCCGACTGTAATCTTGATTTAATCGTGCAGCTATTTATGCTTCATCGACTGACTTCGTTCTGCTTGTTTTCTTCCAGGCCCTTACCGAAATGTACTCTATGCCCAATGGAGAGCAGGAGCAGAATCCGGAGGGGGAGGCAAGCGGAGGTGAAAGTGACGTGTGGCATTCTGACGGAGAGGGGAACAAGGAGAGTGACGACTCGAGTGACGAAGAAGAGGTCGATTCGCCTCCTCGCAGGGAGAGGCGATCCAAGCTCGATCAAGATCGTGCGAGAGCCCGTGAAAAGGCGATCGGTCAAACTGGTCAGTCGTCAAAGCGTCCTTGGACGTCCTCTCCGGCACCGACTAAGAAAGTACCAAAGCAGTCCAAGTTTATGCTCGCTTGAAGTCTGATCCTTCCAATTGACATCTTCAGATTTCAGTGAGTCAAATGCAACACCATTCTTGTTTTGAAAAGTCAATAGTTTCCTTGAAGGTTTTATGCAGTAAATCTGAATCAGCACAGATGTTCTATGATACAAATTAAAAGTTTTGATACAGATTTAGAACAAGGAGAAATAAAGGACAAAAGCTTAGCAAAACACACACACACACACACACACACACACACAAACACACACACACACATTAGCTTCTCAAGAGCACAATCATAAGGCCCAGAACTCTCAGCACACACACAAACACCGATGTTAACCGGTTTGTCATCAAGTGTACTCACGTGAACCAACAAGAGTTTCCAAGGTAAACTAAACTTCAGAGGAGCACCTTCGAATTTCAATATGATAGAGCCCACCTGCTTGTGGCAGGATTCGAACTACCCTGGTTAGTAAGGATGCGCCACTTCGATACACAGTGCACCAATATGCAACAGTAGTGCAGCGGATAAATAGACCATATGAATGTAATGGTATTGCATAAGTTACATGTCATTAAGCATTTATTCCCCAGAAAAAGAGCTAAAAGAAACTGAACTTTGAAGTTCTGAACCAGCAGCCCCGGAGGATGAGCAAAAAGTTCAGATCCTTCACACTGGGGCATAGCAATCAGTGGCAAATAAGGATTGTTTTCTCTTAAATATGTGTCGAGCAAGTAGCTCAAGTTTTCAATATTATTACATGAATCACTGTGTAAAAATACATAATAATTATCTCAAGCAGTAGCCTGGCACCACTAAACATAAATACTGTAAAACCAAGATGGATGGCAACAATAGAAATCATTCCCGTGCCTTATTACAAGCCAGTTCTTGTTCGAATAAGCAGAAATAATAAGAGCAAGATGAACGACACTCATTCCACAAATCTCCATTGTACAAGAGATGCATAATATAGCTGCCTCACCGATGAAAATGACTGCAAACCCTAGCCACCAAACAAAGGCTCATGCCACTCTGCCGAGTCTGCAACAGAACGAAATCTCATCAGCTAAAAAAGTTAGAATTTGGTGCAGGTGATCGAGCACACACTAAATGGCATGAAAGTACGAACATAATATATTGGCAAGCTGGGGATGGTTCAATTACTGTTTTGTCCTGTAGTAGGATATTGGGATATGCTCTGGTCTTGCCGCTTCAAGATTCCTTACGAAAGCAGGATGCATGTCATAAAACCGTGTCTCTTTGAGGGATTTCAGATGTCCCAGCCCAGGAATCTCCCGCAGTTCGGCCAGGTTTCTGATCACAAGTTCTTCAAGGCGGACCAAAGCTCCCTCGTGTATGAATATTTGATTGACATGTGGCAAATCCCGCAAGGTAACAATCTTCACATTGGGGAACCAATCTTGGCGGAAGTTTAGCTCCTGTCCAGTATACGCCATCTCAAGACATATTTCGGTCAAATTTGACAATTCAGAGAGGTTTTGCAATGGGTCCTCCGACAGCTGCGACCAAACTAAAACTACTCTGTGAAGTGCATCTCCATTAATTGAGAAAAATGGAGATTTCAAAGTTTCTTCAGAAAATCGCCCTGTAAAATTAAGTTTTCTAAGGCGGTCTGACAATGTTAATGTCTCAAGCTGGAGCACCTCATCTTCATTGATGGCTCTTATTTCTAATAGTGAGAGCTGGTGCATCTTGGATAAAGAGTTACACAGTTGTGCACACTGGATGCTCCTTACCTCGCTTATGCAAAGGGTCCTCAGCTGAGATAAATTTCCAAGTTTTGCAATGAAAATATCACTGGCTCGAACCGAATCCAGAGTTTGCAATTCCTTTAAATTGCACAATCCATCAAACAGCTCCATGGACTCATAATTTCTAAAAGTCGGGGCAAAGTTATACATCCGTTGATAAATAAGAATGTGCCGCAATCTCTTCAGCTTTTCAGCCCCTCGAGGAAGATACAAGCAGTCTGTATGTTTAAGACTCAGTGTTTCTAAGTTGTGAAGCTTCACAACAGATTTTGGGAGTACCTTCACATTGGTGTCGTCGAGGCCCAAATATCTAAGGTTGAATAGCTCTCCGACAGAATTTGGAATAATCTCAATAGGTAATCCTGATAGTTCCAACACAGCAAGGTACTTAGATTCTGAAGGAAACAATGAAGATGAAGCCTTGCTGGAGCTAAATGCTATGAAGGTACGAAGCCTGCATTAACCTATGTTTGGTTGAGTGTCATTTTTGCATTGGAGCACTGACAAGCGGCCGGAATCCAACTCCACCTGCATCACCCCATGACCATCATCATAAGTTGTACCAAAACTCTCTCTCTTGGATTGGAAAATGGCTAATTCGCGCACAAGATCATGCATTCGAACACGCTTGATCCTGTTAAAACTGTTCCTCTCTACCACATGAAGCATGCTTCGCTGCACGAGCTCTGTAAGGTAACCTTCAGCAATATCTTCTAAACTGCACGTTCCTTTTTGTTCAATAAACCCTTCAGCGACCCACAGTCTGATCAATCTTTTTCTATGGATCAAATGGTCTTCTGGGAACATGGCACAATACAAGAAGCAACTCTTCAAATAGTCGGGCAAGTATTTGTAGCTTAGATTCAGAATTTTCTCCACACGACTTAGATTCCTATTGTTGTGTAGCTCTCATTTAAGCTGACCAAGAAATAGACTCCACTCTGTAACATTCTTCGTTTTAAGAGACAATATGCTCCCTATGGCCACAAGAGCTAGCGGTAAAGGGTAAACCACCACACTTCTTCACTATGGATTCACCACACTCTTGTAATGCTTTTGGGCAGATGCGATCTTCAATTCTGGGAAATGCTTTCCTGCAAAATAGACGCCAGGCATCCCCCTCCTCGAGATGCTCCACTTTGATCCTGCAGTCATCATCAGCTATTGAAGCAACTTCCTCGGATCTTGTTGTGACTATTACTCTGCTTCCCATGCCCACATCAACAAGAACCTCTTTAATTTTAAAAAGATCTTCAGCTGTCCAGACATCATCCAGTACGATCAAGTATCGCTTTGTCACTAAGATTTCCTTCAATTTAACTTGTAGCTCTGTAGTGCTCATCTTTTCAGAATTAAATTCTTTCTTGTCATTAGAATATATTCCTTTCAACATGCTTCTCCAAATATCATCTATTTTATATGAGCGAGAGACAGAAACCCATGCATTGCATTCAAACTTGTATGCTGCATTCTCAACACATTGTTCACAAGAGTGCTTTCTCCAATGCCACCCATACCCCACACAGCAATGATCTTCAGATCAGAACATTCTTCCAAATTCAATGGCTTCATCAAGGTTTCTCTATTTTTATCAAGTCCTACAAGTTCATCATCGGAGATTGAGTAATCATGTCCAGGAAGATACAGTTGCTGCTGGATGTCATAATCTGTTGCAGGAGCATCATTCACTTCGGCAACTGGAGTCCAATCTCTGTTTTGTTTAAGTTGTGTAAGGTCCAGGTTTATTTTCTGAAGGGATGTAGCAATTTCATGTAGTGTAAACAGAGACTGGGGTTTCTTCACGATTTTCTTCACAGAAGCCCACCATGATCCTTTCTGATGGTGTTTATCAACCACATAAATAAATTGATCAACAGTATCTTCCATATCATACGCCAATCTTCTGGCTTGCGCTATCCATGTTTCAGTGACTCGGGCGGCCCCATCCTTCCTGCCAATATCACCGAGAAATGATTGCAGAAACTCAAGTTCATTCTTCATCCGTTGCATATTGTTAGAGAGTTCAAGCAATGGTCCAGCATACTCTAGTGTCTCTGCTGCCAGAGCTATGCCAATCTTTTTTATGACAAGGAGAAGAGCAACCTCTGCCATCTCTCTTTGTGCAAATTGACTTCAATATTTCACAACTATAATTGAGATAACCAAGGTTGAATCTCAGCTACCAATCCCATCCATGTACATTGAATCTACACAAAGGAACAATAACTTAATTAACTTCCAGAAATCCTAGTGATCAACCCGTGCATCTGAGCAGACCAGCAATTTGAACAGTAAATTGGTAGAATATTTTGGAAAACATTTTTGTTTGTGAACAGTGTAGAACTTAATAACAGGTCCTTATGTAAATAACATAGGATGCGTGCAGTCAAACTTCCATAAATTTGACTCATATTGTATGAACATTTTGTTTTTTCATGTGAATGTCATACCATCAGATTGGTAATAAAAAGTTTTCATAATATCAATTTTTCACACGGTTTTGTTTTATCATATTCATGTACAAAGACAGTTAAAGTTGCATATTAGAGACCAGGCATAAGTACAAAACATCATCTATTGAGAATGGAGGGTCACCATACATCGAAATGACTTTCTTTAGTTAATTCTTGATTTAAAGCCATCCTCCTGCACAAGCGAGCAATTTTGAAGAATCTTATACATGTGGAAGCTTTCAAATAAGACTTGTTCGCAAACTTGTAGCAGTTGGCAGTATAGGTAAACATATGATTACTTTGTTAAATATTACTCCCTCCATTTACTTATACAAAGCCACTATGGAATATACGTTTTGCATTTATACAAGGCCACCAACAGTGATCGAGGACAAGATCAGCCGGCTACTAGTAGTACTTGTGGTCAAAGATTGCGGTCCTACTAGGCGTCGTCTTCCTGGCGGCTCGGGGAAGAAAAAACCCTAGCCGCCGCGACTCCGACCCCTTCCCTCCTAGTCTCGCCGCCGCCGGAGGGGTCTCCCTGGCAAAGGCCGGGCGGCCATGAGGAAGGTGGCGGCGGGGCAACGATTCCCTTGTGGTGGCGCGGGCGTGCGAGAGCTCCACGCGCGGCAGAGGAGTTGTGGACGGCGGTGTCCACCGCCGCGGGACGGGCAAAGAACGGCGATGCGGGCGCACCGTGCGTGGCGACGGTGTGGCTTACGATCTCCTACTTGGTGGCTTGGATCTGGGGCTCCTGATCTGGGTCGGGCATCCAGGTTGGGGCTTTGCCCGGTGTCGCGGCGACGGCCGCTCTGCTGCGTGCTGGCCTGTTGGTGGTGTCCGGCCAGGAGGCGGCGGTGGATCTGGCTTCAGATCTGTTCGGTGGCAAGTTTGGAGCGGCAAGACTTCCGCAAAAACCGAGCCTCGACTACGGTCATGGTGGACGATAGCGGCGTCGTTACCTTGTCGAAGGCATTGTCATAGCAAGTTGCGCCACTCCTTTCGGCCTGCTCTGGGGAAAGCCCTAGATCTGTTTTCACAGATCGGACGATGACGACGTCAGGCATCGCGCTCCTTGCTGGCGGCATCGTTTTGGAGCAGGTACCGACTTGGGTGGACAGGTGGTGGAGCCGCGTGGTATCTATCGCGTCATCGACGACTAGTCTCGGCGGTGTGGCGCAGCGGGGTCTCGCCGACAGATGCGTGACAATGGACGCGCGCAGGGAGGTGGCGCTGTCTGGCGTCGACGACAGCTAGACCGGGCAAGGTAGATGCAGCAGTACAGCACTGAAGATGGATTGGTGGCAGGTGGCTGCGGCGGTCTCATACCCGGCAGGCGTCCTGGTTGAGGAGTGCGTCGGACTGATGGGTGCCCTATACCCAGCAGGCGTCCTGGTTGGGACCTCAGGTCTTAGATGTTAGGTTTGGCTGCAAGTTCTATTTGGTATTAGGCCCAGATTATCAGCATCCCTTCATCAACTGGATAGGAGTAGCGACAGATGTTGCGTAGATGGTGGCTTTAGTCTTACTGTTGTATGACTTTGTAAGGTCTTGTGTGAATAATAGTAAAGTGGCTGCATGCATCGTCCAGATGCAGAGGCCGGGGGTCCTCCTCATTTTTCTAAAAAAAACCAACAACGATTGAGGCAAATTAATGATATTTTTTCTCGTACTAGCGACATGTTGAATACTTGCATGCATGCAGTTATAATGACAGTCAACTACTTTCTCCACTCAGTTTTCTTGCATTCATGCGGCGTACTAATAATTCCAGTAAACTAAAAGGAAACCTGACTTGCAAAGCAGACATTAAGTTTTATATTGGAACCAGTAATCTGAGTATATGGCTTTGTATATAAAAATGGAGGGAGTAGTGATACATGCTTTTCCAAGTTTCAGTATGACAAAAGCATTTATTGGATACCAACAGGACCGCAGGACACACAGTTTACCACTCATCATGTGCGCCATCCAAAATATTGACATAATCCGCTCATTGACCTGACTCATGATGTATGATGTCCCAAATTAGTGGGCCAAATCCCAAATTCTGAATTAATCTATTGCCCAAATCATTGACCTGACTCATGATGTATGATGTCCGCAAGGTTGTATTTCGATTAAATTTTCTTCGTTATGAATAGTTACCAGGTTATATTGAGTTTGTTACCATCTTAGTGGTCAATAACTATTAGGCTACTTCTTTTTTTTTTTGCGGGTAAAATCTTTGTATGACTCAAATCTCAATGTCCTTACAATCAGCCTCGGCTAGCTCTAAAGAAACTATTAGGCTACTTCAACTCAACAAAAAAAAAATATTAGGCTGTGAATGACTACCCAAGTACTCCCTCCGTTCCTAAATATAAGTCTTTGTAGAGATTTCACTATGGACCACATACGGATGTATGTAGATGCATTTTAGAGTATAGATTCATTCATTTTGCTCCGTATGTGGTCCATAGTGAAATCTCTCCAAAGACTTACATTTAGAAACGGAGGGAGTACCAAGTAGTAACTGATGGTAGTAGACATTAACTGTCATGCTATTTGAATGAGAAATTTCATGGATGTCAGAGACTGATTTGATTTATCTTCTACAACTGGAGGAAGATTGGCAAATTTCCAAAAGTTATGGTTTTTCTTGTGTTTGAGATTTTCTACACTCCTGTTTAACTGTCGTAATTACTCAACACGTTGGCTGAGATTTCAAGCTTCTTGCTTGTTCCTCTTCCTACTAAAATTGGGTTGAAGTGGTGGACTGGAGCTCCACCACCTGCGAGTACCGAACGCCACGTTTGGGTCCGATACTATGTTGATTTGGGGGAAAGTTCTTCTGGAATCCTTTTTCTTGTGAGATCTACATGGCCTTATGGGGGCAAACAGCACAACACACACAACACAGCAATATGTTCTACAACTACAATGTAGGAATGTTTCACGAGTTCATGATACTTTCAAACTATTTTTTTCTCCACAATACAATACTTCTAGGCTTTCTTGAATTTCCGGAACACCCGTGCACAGATGCATCAGAATCAGAAATAGGAACTTGGACCAACTCAGAAATAGGACTACAATAAGTATGGTGAAACAGTACCGTTTTTGTTCATCGGTGAGTCTTTAACAGGTACAAATTCTGCTCGCGGATCCGTCTCAACAAACCATGCGGAGCTCAAATTCATCGTTGTGATATTGCACATGGCTGGCTGGCTGCAGATAACAGTTCTCACTTCTCAGATAGTGAAAGAGGATCGATGAAGAGGAGAAGAGGAAGAGTAGGAGAGATCTGCACCTGTACTAATCTGGTCGAGTTGCCCTCATCATCGCCATGCAGGTTTGGACAATGGAGTTTCTTCGTTTCTGAGCCAAAGATACGAGAGATGTCTCCGAGCTGGGCACACGTTTTGCAGCAACCAGTAGTGCGAGCAAAACTAGAGCAGGGAGACTCGACCACAGAGCCAAATTGTTCTAACAATTATTGGTGATGATACATCGCCCAACAACTCCTGGTTGGTCCGTCAGAAAACAACTCCAAGTTGCAGTATAGCAGCCTTAATATACTATTGTTACTCCATGATTAGCGCTAAACAATTACCCCTAACAACTCCCAAGAACCTAACCTCCACAATAAAGTTTGACGAAAAGGCTCTACGGTTGGTCGTGTCCTTGTCTACTTCTCCTTGTCTACATCCTTGTCCAACAACCGCATCTTATGTGTTCAGGATCAGGACCAGATACTTAACCTGTCAGTCATTAAGTATGCTCAGATAAACTAACAAAGCTATCCAAGGTAAACTAAATTACCGAGGGATTCAGTCATACGCATGGAGGTACAATAAATTCAGACATGTACTACTGAATAGTACCTCACCGGCAATGTCTGATTGTGGAAATTTAGTTAATTTGATTCAGTTAAAGAGGGTTAGAACTCGGTACCCTAAGGGTCACCGATTAGCACCCTACTTGGTGAAGTTAGATATATCTACCACCAGCACTCTTGGCAAGTAGGCATTATAAATTTATAATACAGCGACTAAAGAAAACAGAAACATATAGACTCCACAACAAATTGGTGCAGCGGGTGAATACATGACACAACTTACTGTAGGAATGTAATGGATATTGCATACTTCCATGTCATAAAGCATTTAGCTCCCAGAAAACCTGTGGAAAACAACTGACCTGTGAAACTCTGAATCTCAGAGGCCTGGATGATGAGCAAACGTTCAGATGAGGCAAATGAGGATACCATTCAGTGGGAGTTCAGGATTTTTCTCTTAAACATGTGTTCACCAGGTACATGTTGTTTTCAGCATAATTACACGAATCACTATGTAATGTAAAACCAAGATGGTAGAGTAGCATTATAAATGCATTCCCATGAATTATTACAAACCAGTTCTTGTTTAAATAAAGCAGAAATGATAACAGAAATAATAATGACAGTTATCTCGTAAATCACCATTGCTCGACAGAGATTTATAGCTCTCTTATTAACGACAATAACTGTAACCATCCACGCAAGAAAGGTTCATGCCAAATCAGATCTGCAATGGAACGACATTTCATCAACTCCAAAAGAGCACACATTGAATGGCATCAAAGGTGCGAATGTACTAAATTGTCTAGCTGAGGATGTTCCAATTACCGTATATTGTAGTGGACTTGTGGGATATGATCTAGCTTTGCCACTTGAAGATTCCTTACGAAATCAGGATGCATGTCATAAAACACCGCCTGTTTGAGGGATTTAAGATACTCCAGGCCAGTCGGGATGTCCTGCATTTCAACAAGGCCACTGATCACAAGTTCTTCAAGGTGGACCAATGCTCCCTCGTGTATGCATATTTGATTAACATGGGGCATATCACACAAGGCAATAATCTTCACACTTGGGAACCACTCTGGATGGAAGTTTAGCTCCTGTCCAGTATATGCCCTTGTAAGACCTATTTGGGTTAAATTTGACAATTCAGAGAGGCGTGGTATTGGGTTCTCAGAGAGCTATGACCAAAATAGAGATATATTGTGAAGTGCACCCCCGTTGGTTGAGAAAAATAAGGATTTGAAAGTTTCTTCGGAAATACGCCCTGAGAAACTGAGCTCTTTAAGACGATTTGACAATGTTAAAGCTTCAAGCTCCAACACCTCATCTTCATTGCTGCCTATTATTTCTAATGTTGAGAGCTGGTGCATCTTTGATAAAGAGTCACACAACTGTGCACAGTAGATGCTCCTTACCCCAGTGATGCAAAGGGACATCAGTTGAGATAAATTTCCAAGTTTAGCAATGAAAACTTTACTAGCACGAACTGAATCCAGAGTTTGCAAGTCTTTCAAACTCCACAATCCCTCAAAAGGCTTCATAGATGCATAACTTTCAAAAATCAAAAATGCTTTATCCATCAATTTGTAAATAAGAATGTGCCGCAACCTCTTCAGCTTTTGAGACCCTTGCGGTAGATTCAGACAGTCAGCACCTTGGAGACTCAATGTTTCTAAGTTGTGAAGGTTCACAACAGATTTTGGGAGTATCTTCACATTGGTTTTGTCGAGGCCCAGATACCTAAGATTGAATAGCCCCCCAATTGAATTTGGAACAGTCTCAATAGGTAAGCCTGACAGCTCCAGCACAGCAAGGTACTTCGATTGTAAGAAAAACCATGAAAATGCTGACATATTGGTACTAAATTCTATGAAGGTGCGAAGTCTGAATTGACGTATGCTTGATTGAATGCCATCCGTCCATTGGAGCACTGACATGCGACGGGAATCTGACTCCACCTGCATCTCATCATAAGTTGTACCGAAACTCTCTCTCTTTGATTGGAAAATGGCCAATTTGCACACAAGATCATGCATTCGAACACACTTGATCCTGTTAAAATTGTTCCTCTCTACCACATGAAGCATGCTACGTCGAACAAGCTCTGTCAGGTAGCCTTCAGCAACCTCCTCTAAACTGCAATTACCAATTTGTTCAATAAATCCTTCTGCAACCCACAGTCTGATCAATCTTTTTCTATGGATCATGTGGTCTTCTGGGAACATGGCACAATACAAGAAACAACTTTTAAAATAGTCAGGCAAGTATTTGTAGCTTAGATTCAGAATTTTCACCACATGGTTTAGGTTCACATTTTTGTTTAGTTCAGAAATAAGTTGTGCATCAAATAGTCCCCACTTTGTAACATTCTGAACCTTAAGAGACAATATGCTCCCTATGGCCACAAGAGCTAACGGTAAACCATCACACCTCCCCACTATCAATTTACCACACTCCTGTAACACTAATGGGCAGATGCGATTTTCAGTTCTCGGAAATGCTTTCCTGCGAAATAGATGCCATGCATCCTCCTCCTCAAGAGGCTTAACTTTGATCTTGTAGCCATCATCAACTTCTGAAGCTACTTCATCAGATCTTGTTGTGATTATTATTCTTCTTCCCATCTTTGTGTCGACGAGAACCTCTTTAATTTTTCTGAAATCTTCAGCTGTCCAGACATCATCCAATATGATCAAGTATCGCTTTGTCTTCAGGATTGCTTTCAGTTCATCTTGTAGCTCTGCACAAGTCATCTTCTCACCATCAAATGCTTTCTTCTCTTCAGAATAGATATCTTTCAGCATTCTTCTCCAAATATCTTCTAGTTTATAGGACTGAGAGACAGAAACCCATACACGGCATTCAAAGTTGGATGCTTCATTTCTAAACACATTACTGACAAGAGTGCTTTTCCCAATTCCACCCATACCGCACAAGGCAATTATTTGCAGATGTGGACATTTTTCCAAATTAAGTGACTCCATCAAAATTTCTCTATTTTTATCAAATCCTACAAGTTCATCATCAGAGATTGAGTAATCATGTCCAGGAAGATATAATTGCTGTTGGCTGTCATAATTTATTGCAAAAACATCCCCCGCACCAGCTATTGGTTGAGTCCAGTCTCTGTTTTGTCTAAGACGTATAAGCGCTCGGTTTATTCTCTCAAGAGCAGTATCAATTTCACCTAGCGTAAACAGATACTGGGGTTTCTTCAAGATTTTCTTCACAGTACTCCACCATGATCCTTTCTGATTGTGTTTGCCAACAACATACATAAATTGATCCACAAGGTCTTCCGTATCATAAGCCAATCTTCATACTTGCCCTATCCATGTTTCGGTGACTCCATCTGTCGAAGCTTTCCTTCCAATCTCCTTGAGAAATGCTCGAATAAGCTCTAGGTCATTTCTTATCAGTGTCATGTTCTCTGAGAGTTTTGCAACAGACTTAGAGTAGTGAAGCCTTTCTGCTGCCACAGCTATTCCGATCTTTGTTGTGACAAGAAGAAGAGCAGCCTCCGCCATTTCTCTCTGTGCAGTTTGACCTCAGTATTTCAGCCAAAACAGTTCCAGAAATCAACCTTCAATATTAAACAGCAATTTCATCCTTGCACATTAAATCTACATATAGAAGCAAACATTTTGTCAAATCCAGAAATTCTGTGGATGAATTTTGTAACAGTTGGGTGTTCTGTCCATGGTACACTTTTATGACCATAAGATTTCTTTTAATTGATGTTTGGTGTGTACCTTTAGTATGTTTAATTAGTCAAGCTAGGTTAAAATTCTGGCAACGGCGCCACTCTACGTGTAGGCAGAATTCTAAAACCGTAGATCCATTCATCCCTGGAACTGGCCTCCAAATGAGATTTACAACACCACCAACAAACCCAGATGTATTGTCAAGCATAGCCAATAATACTTGGTTCGTACAATATGTACTACTGTATGTTTCAATGTTACACAATAAAATCCATAGTATGTACGGTTCCTAGCCGCCGTCCCCCGTGTCGCTTGTGGAACCCTAGCCGCCGGGTGAGCTCCCTCCTCGCCAGATCTCCCTCCCCTCACCGCCGCCAGCAGGTGCCGCCGGGCAAAGCCCGCACAGCGTCGGCAGCGGCGGGGCACTCCGGTTCTCCTTCTCACGGTGCTCGGGCGTTGCGGGGCTTCCGCCGTGGGAGCGCGTGGGAGCCGTGGCGAGCTTGCGCTGGGGCTGCGCGGCGTATGGGTACGGCACGCGGGAGCATGTGGGGTGCGCAGACGCAGGCATGGGGATCTGGCTCTCATGGCGCGACGGCGGCTGGCAGATCGGATCTCGGGGCGGCGGCCTCGATCGGTGGCGCGCGGTGCGGCATGCCTGGCGGGCGGCACTCGCAGGTGCAGATGGGGGGCCTTCCACGGCTACGTGGGCGACGTGGACGCGGGGGCGCTACGGTGGCGGCGCTACGGCGGCTCCTCGATGGCCGACCGGAGTTTCATGGGAGGCGTCGTCTCCGACTCGATCTACTCCGATTCGTGCGGGCTACGGTAGCGACTACGGTCGACGCCAATACTGCCTGGACAGATCTAGCGGGTGGGCATGGATCCGGGGGAAACTCCAGGCCGACATGGCGGCCGCACCAAAGTCGACGTCCTCGGCGCCGATTCCCTTCCTGGAGGCTTCGGTGTGGATCCTACGCCCCCACCTCTGCCATGAGCGCAGGTGAAAGCCTCTGTTTCTCTATTTGGGCGACGATGGCACTTTGGTATCTTGTTTCTTCCTAAAGGCGTCGGTCGGGGACTGCTCAAGTGGTGGAATTGCTGGTAGTTCAGAGTCGACGCGAGAGGGCATGTAGGTGGAGTGGTGTGGCATCAACCGTATCGTTGACATGGGTCTCGGCGGCATGGCGTAGTGGAGACTCGGCGTCTGATACGTGGAGATGGTCTCACGCAGGAGGAGGAAGCTGTCTGGTGTCATGGTGGCGTTGATGGCAGAGAGGCTTGGCAAGGTCAGTGCATCAGTTCTGCTCTGAGGATGGACCGATGGAAGATGGAGGTGACGGCCCTTGCAGCGTGCGGTGCTCACTGGAAGGGTGCTGAACCGGTGTGGGACCCAATACAGGTAGTGGCTTGGATGGACACCCGACTTTAGATGTTAGTCTTTAGTGTGATGTCTGTTTGGTATTATGCCCGACACACCTTCATCAAGAGGATAGCAGTAGCAACAGCGTTGACAAAATGGTGGTTTCAGACTTATTGATGCATCACCTTATATGATCTTTGTAAATAATTAATAATATGGCTGCATATATGCATCGTCCAGATGCAGACTTCTTTTCTAAAAGAATGTACGGTTCCTGCCTAATGGCAACTCAGATTCAATGCACATGATTTGGTTAGCATGGTGTTTGCTGGTGTGTATTCGAGATTTCCTCTAGTATTTCTTACTATTGATGGGAATTAGACAATTGATTGATATCACAATATTTGAGAAAATTGATTGATATCACAGAATTGAAATAGAAATGTTTCTCGATAGTAATCTAAAAGATCTTACATTAGTTTACAGAAGGAGTACTAATTAGCAGTACCATTTTGTTTCTTTCGTGAGTCTTTTAACAGAGAGGGTCTTCAACGGGGAGACAGATTCAGTTTGTAGATCCCGTCTCAACTCGCAACGAACCGCGCCGAGCTCAGGTTCATCATAGTGGTTGACATCGCACACTGCCGGCTGAAAAACTAATCCAACAGTTCTCAGATATTGAAAGATGGAACAGGTGGAGCAGAAGAGGATGAGAAGGGACCGTACGTACCTGTACTAATCTGGTCGAACCAGCTTCATCGTCGCCACGCAGGCTTGGAGTTTCTTCTTCTCTGAGCCAAACTTGAGAGATGTCTCCAAGATGGGCAGAAGTTGCTAGCAACGAGTATACTAGGCAAGGCGTGCAAAACTCGAGAAGCTATAATAACCCATCACCCAACAACTCCAAGTTCGGAATCGCTCCTTCGCATGCGCGCGTCGGGACGCTCGATCAGACAACGCCCGAAGCGCCCTGTTCTTTTCATGTTTCCTTTTGTGTACGGACCCACCATCAGCTGCATGCACAGGAGTTTATTCTCATATAGCACCTGAACCCACTAGATTCTGCATGCACGCGGACCCACCACCTCCACTATCTCTTTGTGAATTTACGGCATGCAAGGAACATGGCCCACCATCTCCCCCTAATCTCTACACCCCCCCCTGATTTCAACGGGGTGGGGGCCGGCGTGTTTATACGCTAAAAAGGAAACGCGCCTGATTAGCATTTAATTCATTGAGGACGAACACCTTGTCTGAAACCGATCGTTGCGACATGTTAGTCTAGCCCCTCCAAGTTGCCGTATGCTAGCTTTAAAATACCCTTAGCAACTGCCGTATGCAAGTTGTTTACTCCATGATTAGCTATAAATTATCACCCCTAGCAACTGCAAGAACCTTCGGTCTTCAAGTTTGACAAAGGAGCTCTACGGTTGACCTGTTCAAAGTCAACGCTGTCCCTGTCCTTATTACGGCCGCCTTCCATGCGCTTCCTAGAGGCACTATCTCCTCCTTTTTCATATGAGGGTAAACCTCGGGTTCCCTGTCAAACTATAACAGAACAAGCGTAAACTAAACAGAGAGATGCATAAACTACATGGTTCCTGCTTTGCTATGGCTTATTACTGATTTGTTCGTGTGCCCCAGTTTTCATCTGTGACGAACAATAGAAGCATTTGAAATATGAAGAGAGCTCTATGGCATTTGCTTCTGCAAACCATCAGAACAAGTCATGCACGGCTGACGCCTGCTCGCCACAATAATACTCTGATAAACTGCTGCTGTTTATGCTCGCTTGAAGTCTGATCCTTCCAATTGACATCTTCAGATTTAAGTGTGTCAAATGCAGCACCATTCTTGTTTTGAAAAGCCAATAGTTTCTTTGATGGTTGTATGCAGCAAGCCTGAATCGGCCCAGATGTTCCATGATACAAATTAAAAGTTGTGCTACAGATTCAGAACGAGGAGAACTAAAGGACAAAAGCTAGCAAAACGCACACACACGGCACGCATGCACGCATATCAGCAGACACACACAAACACCGACATTAACCGGCTTGTCATCAAGTGTACTCACGTGAACCAACAAGAGTTTCCAAGTTAAACTAAATCTCAGAGGAGCACCATCGAATTCGGATAAGATTGAGCCTACCTACTTGTGGCAGGATTGGAACTACTCTGGTTAGTAAGAGGGTGCTTGGATCCAAGGGACTATTTTTAGTCTGACTAAAAATAGTCTTTTTTAGAGGCTAAAGTTCCAAGCACCCCTGACTAAAGAGAGGCTAGGACTAGTCTTGAGACTAAAAACTTTTAGTCATAGGAAACCTACTAAAATATGTATTAGCTCTCTCTCTCCTCATTTAATTCCTCTACTTTAACACATGCGAGTTCTGGATTGGATGGTTTGGAGGATAATAAATGCTCAATAATTTGATTTTAGTCTCTTTAGTATTTGGATCCAAGCATGGGTGAGGCTAACAAGTTTTAGTCCCACTACTTTTAGTCATGGGACTAAAACGTATCCAAGCACCCTCTAAGTTCTCATATGTCAAATTGAAGAAACCTGGACAAGTGCCAGTGAATATTATTGCTCTTGCAATGTATCTCACCACCTGATCAAACAAGGTAAATGTTCTCGGATCAAGCATGCATGCATTCTAAGTGTTAGATAAGTGAGCAACTGACTTTACTGAGGGCCAAAATCCAGTACATATACAGGTGTGGCAAAGTGCAGAAACGCCCCTTATACAATGGAGATGTACACAAGGAAACATACACATCTAACACCCCCCCTCAAACTCTTGGTGGACAAACAACACTGAGTTTGGAGAGAAAAAAGCCATGCTGCGCTCTAGTCTGTGCCTTCGTGAAGAAGTCAGCCAACTGTAACTCAGAGGGCACATAGTGAAGAGCGAGAGTCTGATACTACACAGCAGCACGCACAAAGTGGGCATCAACGCCAATGTGCTTGGTGAGCTCATGCTTCACCGGGTCACGCGCAATGCTGATAGCACCAGTACTGTCAGACAGTAGAGGAGTCGAGGTAGAAGCACACACACCAAAGTCCTCAAGTAACCACCGTAACCAGATCACCTCAGTCGTCAACATAGCCATGGCTCGCAACTCAGCCTCTGTACTAGAGCGAGAAACTGCAGTCTGTTTCTTTGTCTTCCAGGCAATAAGAGAGCCACCAAGAAAGACACAGTAAGCAGACAGCGATCGTCGATCAGAGGGATCACTAGCCCAAGTAGCATCAGAGTAGGCCAGGAGCTCAAGAGAGCTGGAGCGGGGAAAGAAAAGGCGCTAAGAAATCGAGCCACGAAGATATCGTAGAACACGGAGGAGGTGACTATAGTGGACAGAGGTGGGGGCTGAAATAAACTGACTCGGTATATGGACATGATAGGAGATGTCAGGACGCGTAACAGCAAGATAGACAAGGCTGCCAACAAGGTGACGATACCGAGTGGGATTAGGAAGAGGATCACCATCAGAGGCACGAAGCTGAACGTTGAGCTCCATAGGAGTCACAACTGTGCGCTCATCTCCAAGAGCGGCGCGAGCAAGATCCTGAATATATTTTCTTGGGAGACGTAGAAGCCATCAGAGGTCGAGGAGATCTCAATCCAAGAAAATAGCGAAGTGGGCCAAGATCGGTCATGAGGAACTGGTCTCGAAGACGAGCCTTAACAAAGGCAATGTACTCAGAGTCGTCACCAGTGATGATCATGTCATCGACATAGAGAAGGAGAAGAGTGCGACCACGAGGAGACGTGTGAACAAACAACGCGGGATCATGATCACTGGGCAAGAAACCAGCGGATGTTACCACAGAGGCAAAGCGCTCAAACCAGGCGCGAGGGGCCTGTTTAAGACCATAGAGGGAGCGATGAAGTCTACAGACCATACCATCATGAGCATACTACCCTGGGGGTGGATGCATATAGACCTCCTCACGTAACTCGCCATTGAGAAAATCATTCTGGACATCAAGTTGAGAGATCGACCAATGACGAACAGAAGCCACAGCAAGAAGAGTGCGGACAATGGTCATGTGGGCCACAGGAGCGAATGTTTCATCATAATCGTGTCCCTGCTCCTGCTGAGAACCACGGGCCACAAGACGAGCTTTGTAATGCTCAAGAGAACCATCGGAGCGAGTCTTGATCTTGTAGACCCACTTGCAGGTGATGGGACGAACACCAGAAGGGAGGGAAACCAGATCCCATGTGCCAGAACGCTCAAGGGCAGCAAGCTCTTCGGCCATCGCGAGCTGCCATTCAGGCTGAGTCATGGCAGTCCGATAGGAGGTGGGCTCAGCAATAACAGAGAGACCGTACCGATCAGGTGGAGGGCAAGGGCGAGTACGGAGGTTATGAACGGGGGGAGGCGTGATCAGAGGGGCGCCAGAGGTGGAGGGTGCATCAGTCGCATCAGGGGAAGCATCCTCAGTTCGAGGGCGACGAGTATAGTGGAGAGGAAATGGTGAGAGAGGACGACGGACTGGAGATGATGGTGTAGAGGTGGAGGAGGAGGATGGGGAAGATGGAGTCGGTGGTGAAGTAGAAGGAAGGAGGGGTGCAGGAGGAGGAGGTGAAACATGAGGCACATAGCAGGGTGAATTGGGAAGGAGAAGAAAAGAAATATCGTCCACAGAGAAGCTCGAGGAAGAAGGACGTGGGCAGTAAGAGCGAGACTCGTCAAAAGTCACATCACGCGAGATGCGCAAGCGGCGACCAACAGGGTCCCAACAGCGATAGGCCTTGTGCTCATCACTGTAGCCGAGGAAAACGCACTCAACTGACTGAGCAATCAGTTTGGTGCGTTCTCGCAGGGCAAGAAGGACATAGCACACACATCCAAACATACGAAGAGCTGAGTAGTCAGGAGATCGACCAGTAAGACACTCCAGAGGAATACCATCCTGCAGAGCAGTCGATGGCTGAATGTTGATGAGATAGGTGGATGCAGAAACAGCCTCAGCCCAAAAGTGGGGTAGAAGAGAGGCTGCAATCATCAGCGCACGAGCCGTCTCAAGCAAATGACGATGCTTACGTTCGACAACGCCATTCTGAGCATGAGCACCAGGACATGAGAACTGGGCAAGAATACCATGTTTCGCGAGAAAACCACGCAACAGCTGAGAGATATATTCTCCAGCAGAGTCAGCACGAAAAATACGAATAGGCGTGGAAAACTGGGTGTGAACCATGGCAGCAAATCGTTTGTATATAGAGAGAACCTCGCTATGAGATTTCATGAAGTAGAGCCAAGTGTAGCGAGAGAAATCATCAATAAACAAAACATAGTAACGATGACCACCTTTCGAATCAAAGGGAGCAGGACCCTAGACATCAGAATGAACTAAGTCAAAAGGACGCTGAGATACAGACTCGCTAGTAGGATAAGGTAACTGGGTCTGTTTGCCAAGTCTGCAACCATTACAATGTAAGGAAACATCTCCAGATACAGACCCTAAGAGGCCCTGACGAACTAAAGAAGACAAGCGAGAGCCACAGATGTGACCAAGTCGATGATGCCACTGCTGGAAAGACGCGGACGAATAGGCAGCAAGAGCATGGGAGCTGGCAGAAGTGGTGGCAGTGGAAGGAACACAAAGCTAGTCAACCTCCCAAAGGCCCTCTGATTCACGGCGCCGGGGGCCAGCACCAACCAAAACCTTGGTGCGACGATCCTAAATGGAGCAAGAGTCGGTATCAAGAATGACACGACAACCAGAATCAGTAAGTTGGGCAGCGGAAAAAAGATTCATGGTAAGGCGAGGAACATGTGAAACACTAGGTACAGAAAAAGATGGAGTGGAAAGAATACCATGACTAGTAACAGGAAAAGGTGTGCCATCGGCAGTAAGAACATTAACAGGCGAATCAAGAGGTCGAAGAGAAGACAGCACAGAAGAATCAGAAGACATATGAAAGGAGGCTCCAGAATCCAGAACCCACGAAGATGTACCTGATTGTGGAGGTGGCTGCAATGGTGATGAAGTGGATGCAGTCACAGCAGCAGCGGAACCAGTCGACGAAGAGCCTGAGGAAGCCAAGAGACGCTTGAGCCTCACAATGTCCTGGTCAGTGAGTGACGGAGTCGGGGAAGATCCAGGAGTCCTACTGGAAGAGGAGCGCCTCTGGTCACGCTTCTTCTCACGGCAATCAGACTCTGGATGACCTGGCCGAGAGCAGTAGCCACAGAAGGTGTCACGGTGCGACCGGCCCCTCTCAGTATAAGTAGGGCGACCCACCCACCCCCCCCTAAGGTGTGGGTAGGAGCGGTGGAGCGGTGAGCCGAGCAGACGACACAGGAGCCCGAGCAGCCAACACAGACGGGACCACCAGCAAACCCAGCACGAAGCTCGGCAAGCACCTCCAAGATTGGAACACGACCACGAGCAAGCAAGTGAGCACGTCTGGGCTCAAACTCAGAGCGGAGACGAGATAAGAACTCATGGACCTGCTGAAACTCCAGATCAGACCGAGTAGTCTGACAGCAATGATAGGTGCCACAAACAACTGTTCGAAGCGAGTCAAGCTGACACCAGATGGCAGAGCACTGTGAATAGAACTCATCAACAGAGGAATCACCTTGGTGGAGGGCGTGCTCCTGACGCACCACAAATAGGTAGAGAGCATCACCAGAGGGCTGATAGCACTGACAAAGATAAGACCACATCGCTGCAACTATGCCAAGTCCCATTAACTTGGACCCTACGTCAAGAAAGCTCTGAGGTGGGCACAAGGTAGGGGGCGCGCCCTACCCCCCCCCCCCCCCCAAGGCGCGCCCCCACCCTCGTGGGGCCCACGAAGCTCCACCGACATACTTCTTCCTCCTATATATACCTACATACCCCCAAACTATCATATACGGAGCCAAAAACCTAGTTCCACCACCGCAACCTTCTGTACCCACGAGATCCCATCTTGGGGCCTGTTCCGGAGCTCCGCCGGAGGGGGCATCCATCACGGAGGGCTTCTACATCATCATAGCCTCTCTGATGAAGTGTGAGTAGTTTACCTCAAATCTTTGGGTCCATAGTTAGTAGCTAGATGGCTTCTACATCTTCTCTCTTTTTGGACGCGTGAGAGGGGTCTAAGCACTGCGCAAAGAGGGGTAGGCTGGGCCTAGGTGGACTGTGAAGAAGGGCTTGGACTGAGAAGATATAAGAGAAAGCGATCCGGCATGGGTTTTCGGAGACCGAAAACGTCCGACGTTTGACTGACTATAATGCCTCTATATGTATCCGTTGGGGTATCAAACGAACTCCGAATGCGATGAAATTTGGCAGGCGGTCTACCGGCAACATAACAATACCGCATGCCAACTTTCATCCCATTCCGAGAACATTTTCCAGCCACTTATAAAATACTATTTCTGACGTGCCGCGGGCGCGTGCGAGTGTGTCTTGGCTCAGAACGGACAACGAAAAGAACGAGGAGACCAGGACGGATGCAAGTTTTGAAAAACATGATGATGCAATGCACATGATGACATGGCAAGATGCAACACGCAAGCGGATGACAAGGCAACCAACATCGAATAACTGGAAGACACCCGTCGCATTGGTCTCGGGGCGTCACAACACTCCACAACTACAAGAGGATCTCGCCCCGAGATCTAGGATGGCACCGGAGAGAAACGGAAGAGGAAGAGAAGAGGTAAAACTAAGTTGCTTCTTGGACAAACAAACCTTGAGAGGTTGAACAAATTGAAATAAAGAATACAACAAAGATGAACAAAGTTGAAAACACTCCGTTAGAAAAGAGGAACAAGGAACATTACTAGAGCCTTGTAGGTTGAAAGACATAAGAAAAGGGTTGCAATGGACAAGAAGTACATGCAAGCACTCCGGTTGAAACGAGATGTACAATGAACGATAAGGATCAATTACGACAACACTCCGGTTAAAACAAGATAGAGAAGGAATAAGAATGATATAATTTGGACAGCAGTCTGGTAGAAAAAGAGAAGGAAAACTTGATAAGATGAAAAGAACTTGAAAGGAGAACACCACACTCCGGTTAAATGGATAAGCACGAAAGGAACACAGTCCTCACTATTCTAGATGATGAGTGAAGAGAGCAACATCCCAATGCCTCCGGAACAAATGTAAGAATGGAATCAAAAGAACAGAGAAGAAGACAACTTGCTCTGTCTGAAATGAATTTAAGAAAGCATCCTTAAAAAGAAGGATTGAACGGAGTTGTTGGAAGATCAATACGAAAGGATATGATCCTCGTGGGCTTATGGAGACATCTCAAAATTATGAGGTGACAACCAGCCACTACCAAAAGATTGATTAGCTGAGATGGACGAAGAGATGGAAAACTTCTTTCACCGCGAGAATAGGAGGAAACTTGGATCATTGATAAACACCATAATAGCAACATTCTTTAGGGAAGGCTTTAAGTGAAATATGGCACAAGATAACTCCAACGAAGAGATTAATGGATTTAGAAGAGCTCATGCTCGAAGAAATTGATGGGTTTAACTATCTCATTCTTGACAACTGTTAAATCATGACACGCGAAGGGAAATTGTCAAGAGTGACATAACACCACCTCAAAAGATAAGGTAGAAAGAATTGCACTTCGAAATGCAAGAAGAAGAATACTTGAACTCCTTAGAACAAAACATGTGTTGAGCACCATGTTTATTTTAGAGTATAGCTTGGCGGATCTTAGCTTCGAGAGAAATCTTGAATAGCAATTGAAGAATGAAAAGAATCCTTGATGAGCCACCATGTTGATCCTCCATGAAGAACTCCGATAATAAAAGAATGATCAAAAGAAATGAAGGATGAAAAGAGTAAGATTGAAGCATTGCAATGATTGGATGGAGCTTTGCGACGAGATAAAGTGGAAACTTGAAACTCCGGAAAGAAAAGATAAAGAATCTCGAACCGAGAATGTGATATGATGAACCACTCTGAAAAGAAGAAACTAGATCACTTGAAAGAAACAATAATAAGAATTATGTTATGTGTATCCTTCACCAATTTAAATTCATGACAAGCAACAGATTTGCCATACTACTTACTCTCGTAGAACGGATTAAGATAGATATGGCGCAAACTTGGGAAGGTCTTCAACGAACCACCGGTAGGATTTAAAAACGAACAAAGAAAAGATAACGAAACACCGGGAAGAATTAGAAAATGAACGAAGATACTTGAGAGAATTTAGATGCAAGTGAACGAAGAGATCCCGAGCTGATTAGCGAATACTTGAACGATGCACCGGTAAGATTTGGAGAACGGATAAGATTTGGAGGAAAAACTCTTGTTCGGTCTTCAAATGCAGAGAATAACGACAAGAAACACCACCATGAATTGTTGAGACACTCCGGAATAATGTAGATTATAAAGGTTGAATCAACAATGAAAAGAATTTGAAAGATCTTAGAGAAATACATTTGACTGATGACAATTCATTCTTACGTCAAACTTTGGAATGAATTTGAGAATAGCTCTGGAAAAATTAGAAGAGTCAGGTAAGATCATGGGAAAAGACCTGTGGGTTAAGGCCCACTCAAAATAAAACACCGTTGAACGATTACTTGAAAGGGAGATTGCACCGGTTGATTTAAATGGCTTGAATGAGATAACATCCTCAAAAGAACTTGAGCGAATTGATAATGGAAACTTGAATCTTTTGAGATATCTTCGGCACTCCGGAACAAATGAATAGTGAGAGGTGAATGATAAAGAGGTGCATCGGCATGAGAAAGCATTTGAAACGAGGAAAGGGATATGATCAACACCAAAAGCTTGAATTGAATCCACCGGAGAAGAAAAGAGAACGAGGAATAATAAACTTGAAGCTTCCTTTAGCATCTTCATGTGAATCACCGGATAAGAACACTGAAAGAAAGGAATGAAGAGACTTCACATCCATAAGATGGATACTTGATTAACAAATCCAAGTCCTTGAAGAAACAAGGGGTGGGAGGGCGGGAAAACAAAGGCAACTTGGGGCAAATGGAATGGATACCGTTGAGAAAACTTAGAGTTGATCTTGCGGATGTTGAAATGATCGGATCCCCTTGAAGAGAAACACACCGGTTCAGAAGAACTTGAGATGTCAAACTCGAAGATCAAGAAGGATTTGTATTCACATAGGAATATGAGAACACCGCTTAGGAAAGGTATGGAATCAACATTTGACTTCGAAGCAACTCGAATATCACAAACCAAAACAAAACAAAGGATTGGCTTGCATTCAGATACGTTGGTGGAGGAGACGAAGCAGCTCCTGCATGGGAGACGGCGCCATGCATTCAGATACGTTCATGTCCGAGGATCAGCCAATAGAGCCGCTGATTGCATGGCTCAAATGGGACGAATCACCCAGCGTTTTATAGTTTGGCTTTTGTTTGGGCCTGACGATCTCTGTCATATTTGTGAAAACGAGTGTAACAACATTACTTAATTAATGCCAGCTCATTTCAGCCGCAAAAAAAAAGAGCGATCAACAATTTGGATGAAAATTACAGCACCTTAATTGAGTGGTGGAGAACATAGATGTGACATAACTAAATCTCGTCTAGACAAGAATTAGCAAATCCGTATTCTTAAACTCTCATCTTATAAAAGGTGATGCCCTCGATCGCATAAGGCCACCAACTACCTATGTACAATATTACACCACCTCATTTTTCTTCCAATGACATTCCAACCACTGGCTCTTACACGCTTTAAGTCTGTCCACGACTTCACCCATGGTGGGCCTGTCATTCACGTTGTTCTCATTGAGACACTGCAGCGCGATCTTGCCAACCTCCTCGAGGCACTCCATATGCTCCTCGCTATTTGCCACAATGTCTTTATCAAACATCTGCCTCGCTGTCCCTTCCATGGAAGCCTTGATATAATCCATGGGAAGGCTTTGATTTCCATTGTAAATCGCCTCCTTACGGGTAACGAGCTCCAGCAGGATGATACTGAAGCTATACACATCGCTCTTCTTGGTGAGCAGCCCGGTTTTCACGTACACGGGGTCAATGTAGCCCGGGTCCCCGATCACCAAGTTGGTGTGATGGTCCTTGTCCATGGACATGAGCCTCGACGTGCCAAAGTCTGACACCTTTGGCACAAACCTGTCATCGAGGAGGATGTTAGCTGACTTCACATCGCCATGAACGATGGCCATACTCTGGCTCGCCTCCGTGTGCATGTATGCGAGGGCAACCGCGGAGTAGATGGCAATGTCGAGGCGTGTCTCGAGGGGAAGAGGGTCGTTCTTGAGATGGAGCACGTCATAGAGGCTTCCCCTAGGAACAAACTCGTACACCAACATAGGAACGTCTGTCTCCAGGCAGCAGCCTATAAGCTGGACCAGGTTCCGATGGCTGATCTGGGACTGGATCCTGATCTCGTTCGCGAAGGACTCCTTCTGCCAGTCATGCTTGATAGCGGTGGACTTCTTCACGGCAACACCTACGTTCTCACCGGAGCTGGTGGTTCCCTTGTAGACTGTCCCAAAAGCACCTTTGCCGATGATAGAAGTATAGTTGTTTGTCATGTATGTGATCTTTGCCTTGGTGAAGATCTCGATCTTGATGCTTTTGACTAGTTGTCCGCCGTTCTTGTTGAACCTATCTCTCAGCTTTCTTTTCTCTCGCTCCATGAGTAAGAATATGAGTAGCACCACGAGTAATGCAATGCCAATGATTGTTCCTGCGTGCAAACAGATGTTATTCGCGCAAACTTTAGAACAATTGTAATTTTTTAACTTTTCACAGAATAATATAGTACATGTACAAAACTACTAGGTGTTAAAATCCAGTGAAATAGAGATATATTTTAGAATATGGAATTTCATATGTTATAGCATTAAGAAACTACATAGGGCATACATACAATGCCTCACCTACAACTGCTACTGCAGCCTTGGACAATACGGGTTCACACCCCTTGTTACCGTCGTCCCGTCGTCCAAAATTGCATTTACACTCGTAATCACCTTCTAAATCGTGGCATCTCCCTCCATGACAAGGATACATGTTCTTATTTAAGCACTCATTAATATCTGAAAATTTATGGAAAAGCAGAGCATATTAATGGAAAACATAAACATAAGTTAGTATTAATTACTTTTTAGGTTTCTATGTGCTTGCAAATAGTGAGAGAGCAAATGAGTACTAAATATTCCTGAGATCCCAAATCTTTCTCGGCAGAGTGTCTATGTTCAAATCCAAAGGATATGTTAAAAATTTAAAAATGCTCAATGTGGTGAGAGGAATACACAAATGTAGCAACAAATATAAATGAAAAAAAATGAAGTTTCTTTCAGATAATATCATCAAATGAGCAGGGAAGTGTACATACTCTTGCATCCATTTTTTATGTATGGATTGCCGGTGTATCCCTCGAAGCAGTTGCAGAAATAGCCCGTCGCGCTGTTGCTAGCATTAACGCAGTAGCTCTGGGTGCTAACACATGCGCCGTAGGGATCAATATTTGCCTTGTCAACACCCTGCGGCACCGGTGGGCATCTCCCATCGCTAATTGACCAGTCAAGAACAAGTGGAACAACAGTGCCCTCTCCAAATCTCTTGGCGAATGTCAAATTTCCAACTAGGTCATTTTTTCTGAATTTGTACCTGTTTTACAAATCCTCAAGGAGGTGAGCTTGGTTAGTTTCCATATTAGTTTGAGGTAATTTCTTGCTTGTAGCTAGCTAGCGCGTTTAAGTTGATCTGGACTTGGCAGTGTGTGAGACCTGTTAGCACTTGCGTTTATGTTCCCAAGCGGTAGTAGGACTACGAGCCAATTTAGGTTGAAATACCAATAAAGGTTGCCTTGTGAAGATTATAGGAAGCACATAATGTTGACTCCGCTTTGAATTCAGTACACGTCCAAGTATGTGTGTATAAAAATCGCCAAGCCACAATGCACTGGACACGAGATGTGCTTTTGGCCACATGTATTTTCGTGTGCTTGTCTTTGTGATATGTGATATAATCAATCCTGAGTTCATAATTCACTCTATTTTCTTATATCAAAGGATATTCTTTGATGATTAAAATGCTAAAGAAATTTGACTATCATATAATTCTAAATTTACAATTATTTTGGATTTGCTTGATTCTTCTTGTAAGTAAAATACACTATTTAAGATATTGTTAATAATAACTAGCAAGATGGTTCTTGCAGCTGCGAGGGCATTATTTTTAGCAGACTGAAAAGTATTAGACAAATCAACTTAAGAATTCATACACATACATTTATATCACTAACAATAAATAATATGGTTATATAACTATCCCAAAGTTATCCTAAATAAAATATCATAATGGAAACATCTTTAACGTCTTCAATTTGTGCGAGCGGTAAATTATTATGTCATTTGCAAGAACACCATATACTATTGATCAGATGTAGTGTTGCCTTTACATACAACTAGATCACTACACGAGAATTAAACTTCAGATCATGAGCTAACTTGCTATTTTTATGTTGTGATAGATGAGTGCATGGCGATAAAATATATATTGGTGGTCACTAGTATTAGATTCGGACTTACGAAAAATCTGTATATTATGATGCAAATAATAATGAGTGTTTCATCAAAACAATGGTCAAATGTTGCTTCGATAAACTTACAAAGACATATCAATTATGGTTCACTAGGATGTGTTATGTGCAATTATGAACAAATGCCATTCTAATCTATTAATAATGGCTCAAAGCATAATTTTATTCTATATAACGTTGAGGACTTCATTGTGTTAGGATTTTCTGGTGTTACTATATTTTTAGGAGGCCGTCTGTACTATAGCAAATATCTTGTTATGTGAATACTATTAGGAAGATGTAGTTTTAGATAGAGAAATTATGGTTAAAAACAATGACACTGTATGGATCTTGAATTTTTGGATGATCTTTTGAATGGAATAAGTTCCTTAATAAATGAAGTAAAAATAATTTATCCCCGTTGATAGGATAGGAGACATGAATTGTTAGAACTTTACATGTACCTTTTCATCAAGTCTTCTCGTCTACTCTCTCCAATCAAACATACTCGATGTGCATTCGGTAGTTATATTTGGACATAGACATGGACCCCAAAATACAACATTGAATATTGTTTTTATATGAATGATAAGTTAGCAAGATATATATTCTACACAAATTTCATTATATATGTCAGCTTGCTTCATTAATTTATTTATTTTCAATATCAAAGTGAAAAGGTACACCACAAGATTTTTGAAACATCTTCCATTAATATTTGTAGATTATTTTCCACTAATCCTTATCACTTTGTGCATGTTACAGTCATCTCTCCCATCATAGCATTTCACACTCCAATTTGCATTTATTTTTCATGTCATGTGACATTGAGGCTTGAACAAAGTTCTATAACCAGTCACTAATTGTAGCATGTCTTTTAACACATGTAACCTTACTCCCATGACAACACAAAATTAATCCAATCTGTCAACACTCTTTAGTAGCACCGGTCGTGTTGGCACTGTAGACAAACACTACTTGCATATTTCTCTACTGGTGCTTGTGCAGCAGTGCGGGTGCCTCACAATCATCTACACAATATAAGGTTAGGTACCACATGGATCAATGTCGATTTTGATTGAGTGTATCAGGTTTGGATTTGTGTAACTATCATCATCTGTAACATTTGTAACTTATAGTAGCATGTTATATTGTGTGTAGTCCAAATAATAATCTAAAAGTATGTATGTTGGTAGATGATCACAAGGATATATTAAGTATGATATGTATAGGGGTGCTTATTGATTGTGGCATGTTTAGGTGTGGTAACGAAGATTAATCGCATGTAGTATATATCGTAATAAAAGGATGCTCCACCATATTGATGACCAGAATTCCTAACGTGCCTCTCTTTTCTCTGTTGTATGATGATTTAAATTAAAATACATATATCTTTAGTTATAACTATGATTATCATTGGCTTTGATTTGTTTGGTTCATTTACAAAGATCTAGCGATTATAGTCTAGTAACAAGTAGAGGGTTCATCGTACTAATGGTAAAAAAATTACTTATAGTCAAAAACTTTTAGGATGTGATTAATATGTGCCCCTTCAGTTTTAGAAGCCAGTCTGCCAATAACAACGTGAGTATTTAGTTATGGAAGATTACTTATAGTCAAATACTTTTAGGATGTGATTAATATGTGCCCCTTCGGTTGTAGAAGCGCTCCCTCCATCCTTTTTTTGGCTCAACGCCGGCAAGCCCGGCAGCGCGCCCCCGCTCCCTCCGTCATTTTTTGGTTCAACACCGGCGAGCACGGCCGCGTGCCCACGCAGCACCGCTGCGGAATCCGCTCCATCAATCCCTCTAGCTCCACTCTGATGTCCTCCATGGCCGCTGCAAGCCACCATCCCCCCCCCTCCCAGAAGTTGCAACCAGCTGAGCTAGAAGCTGCAACTGTCGCTGGAGAAGTCGCAACCAATGAGTGGGGAGTTGTGACCGGCGCCCGGCGTATATGCGACTGGCAGCAATGGTGGAGGAAGTTCCAAATGCTGACGTCCGGTGCTAGGACTGGCGACTCTTGGTGTTGGAACCGGCAATGGCATGCGGCGTGAAAACTGGTGCTCACACCAGTGCTAGAGCCAACGTACCCCCTACGCCACGTGTTGGAGACGACGACCACAAGATTTGAGGCGACAACGGCAAGTGCTGCAACTAGCACGACCCCGTGCTGGAGACGGATACAATTGTTGGGAGACCTGTGGCGGCCGGCGTTCAGGATGTTGGAGCTATGGTGACAAAGTGCTGGAGATACCCGCGATATTTTTTTTTGCTGGAAGCAGCTTCAAATTTTGTTACCACTTTCTTCGGTTTATATTGGAACAAACCAATTTTTTTGCTACCATGCTTCTTTACTTGCTAAACCAATGTACCAACTTGCTACCACCGTATTTGATTTTTGCTGGAACTAACCAAAATTTTGCCGCCATGTCTTCTTTTGCTAGAACCATTGTATCACTTTTGCTACAACCGTTTTGATTTTTGCTACTAATGCATTGTCGACCGTTACATACATTTTTTTCATGAGGTTACGAAGCCTGTGACTATGTATTTTTCACTGCAACTGTTGTCGATTTTTGCTACTACAGGTGTCGGCATTTGTTTCTTTCATGCCCATGCAAATAAGAGCTGCAACCAAAAACGACGGCGAGCTCCAGCGGTGGTGTGTGGGTGGTTTTTCAACCAAGGTGGCTGGGGCATTGCGACATTTGCTCGAGAAGGAGATCGAGTTTTTTTTTGGTGCAACCCCAAACACGGCGATGACTACTTTTTTGCTGCTAGCAACTACAGCTCCGCCCGGCTAACTATAGAGGAGAAGGGTGCTCTGGCGTGGGGAGCGTCAGTATTCCCCTTTTTTATCTTGTGAGAGATGAAGGGAAGAAGATGATACAAGGGGGAAGTCATATCTAATGGCTGTATACAAGGGAATCGGGTGGCTACGTGGTGACCAGCCCAAATTTGGGCCAGTCGACCGGCACATATCACTGTCCTATAATTTAATATCTTGTACTATGATGTGTTCAGTGTCGTATTAGCAAAAGTTATCAAGCTACCAATTCTAACATTTTAATGGTGGGCTCGATTGCACTTAAAATACCGTCACCAGAACCAGAACCATACGAAGTCAAGCCAACTTTCAGGACACAATGTGTTGCACATATTATGGTAAGAACCTTGCCAATCTATTTGTCATTCGGTCTGGTAGCCTGCACTGAAACATATATCCTTATTTATTTTTTCTAGCACAAGTACGTAGTCTAAGTTACTTTCTATGTGATCAAGTTGACCCGGTAATTAATTCGGACCTAGTAAGTGACATATGCTGCAACTTCGAATGTTTTTTACGGCAAGTTTAGTTCGCAAGCATGACAACTTTTGTGCTTCAGTTTATGCTTGACAGAAATTTCCGTGTGTCACTGAAATTTGCTATCCTTGTGTGACTGCATCTGCCATCGAAAAACGTCAAGGCTGGATTGCCATGCGCCTGACATGTAGCACTTGTCATTTGGGATTAATTAGGTAAGATTTGATTAGTTTGAATAAGAGCGAAAGAGAGCCCTATTGTTATTTGTCTAATACAACCTCCATCCCAAAAACGCTATCTTAGACTTGTCTAGATACAGAAAGGGACGAATTTAAGGAAGGGCGAGGAGGGGGGGGGGGGGGGGGGGGATACCCCCCTCAACAATCTAAATTTCACGCCATGAGAGCTTCGCCCCTTCGTGAGTACGCTCGCCCCCTCTATGCGTAAAATCTAGCTCCGTCCCTGGATTCAAATGTATCTAGACACATTTTAGTCACAGATACATATGTATCTAGACAAATCAAAGACAACAATCTTTTCAGGATGGAAGGAGTACTACTTGAGTTTCGGTTTGAGCAGGAAGAGATTCCTAGTCGATTACGTGAACTAGGCATGGTTGTTATGTGCTTGCGAGCACTATATATATTGAGGTCGTGTAGCGTAAGATTTGTTTTTATGTGAAATCTACCTAATAATAAAGGGGCTTCTGTTGGTACGTCATTTAATTTGCCGCCAAAGTTGTAAAATATTACCCATGAGGCCATGAATGTCAACTATAAGTGAAAAACGATTCACACAGGAGAATCCCCCAATTGGGCCGGCCTACGTAGTAGGGACCTTCTATATTACTCCATATGCACTAGGAGAAGACGGTGCGCGCCCGTTTGGCCCGGCCCATGTCCGGGCGACCAGTTTTTGAAATTTCGTTTTTTATTTTCTGTTTTTCTTTTCTGTTAATGTTTTTTCTACTTAAAATAATTTGGGACTTCAAGAAAGTTCCGAAAAATGAAAAAAAGAAATTTGAAATAAAATATTAAATAAATCATCCAATGTTTGTGTATTAAAAAATGAATGTGATTTTGTAAAAAAAAATCGCTGATTCAAAAACAGATTGCATATTCAAAAACAAATAGTCGGGAATTTAAAAATGTTCATGTCTTTTTGAAAGACTTGGGTATTAAAAATGTTAATCAAATTGAAAAAAAATCGCCAATCCATAAAATATTCAGGAACGGAAAAATATCCTAAAAATTAATATATATTTTTCGTGACCTACAAAATAGTTTATTCATTTATAAAATGTTAGCTGATTCAGAAAACAATCATGCATTTAAACAATGTTCGTTAAATCAAAAAAAATGTTCATTAAATCAACTAATATTCGTGAATTTCAAAAATGGTTCCAACAATTTCCAATATACTATTTGTCTATTCTAGAAATGTTCGGCGATTCAAGAAAGTTTTTTAAAAAAAATCACAATTTTAAAAATGTTTGCAAATATTATAAAATGTTCATGAATTCAAAAAATGTTCTTGATTTTAGAAAATGTTCAAAAATTTGTAAAACTGTCAATAATGTCAAAAATATTCACGGTTTTAAATGTGTGCACAAGTTGAAAAAATGTTCATTATTTCTAAAATTGTTCATGATTTCACGAAATTGCGAGTGATAGTGTATCTCGGCAATGCAGCAAAATGTTGTCTGGCCATTGGAGATTATAATTTCTTTTTTACTTCCGTTGCAACGCACGGGCCCTTTTGCTAGTTGAATAAAAAGTCAGAAGCATCCCATGTTGGGGGATACCTAATATCGTGCTTGCTTTTGCTTCTCCGAGGCAGATTTTGTCATTGCTACACATGGAGTTGATTTAATCTACTCGACGCCAATTTTCGAGCTTACGTTCTAGCATCTTTTCTTGAGAGGAAGTTTTTGTTTTTGCTGCTAGAACCATGAAAGATCAGGCTGCGACTTGTACAATTTTGCATCTCACTACTTTGCGATTCATCATATTCTAATTAATGATTAGTGATACATGATTTCATTTGGTATTTTCAATACATATTAATTTGTACTTACAAAAGAGTGCATTTATACCTAACTTGCCTTACATTCCCATTACTTAGTGCGCTCTTGGCTCAAGAGTCCTTTAAACATACGTTCTGACAAGTACATCTGAATTGAACATAGGCAATGGATTTGATTGAACGTACATATTTGAAAAGGACTCTACTGATAAAAAAATATTTTTTTTTATTTCTCGATAGCCATATGTTATAGAACCAACAATCACAATAATTTTGATGATGTGGATCCAATGGTTAAGATCTATTTGGTAATGTTATGGAGATCCAATCCCTGAAAAAATAAACAGTTTGCATGGAAATCTCTAAATGGGCCACTCCCTTGCTTTGGTATCCTATTAGATAGACATATTCCACTAATTCCCCAGTGTCTGATTTGTCCTGTTGGACTTAAGGACGTCCAACACACTTTATTTAGCTGCTGTTGAGCTATGGATGTGTGGACAGAGCTGAGACTACATGGAATCATAACTGATGCAATGGAGGAGGAACGGTCAGGTTCTGTGGCAATGGAGATCCTGACCCGGAATCATTCGGTCCTGGACGAATTACTTATAGCAGAATTGTTCATGGTAGCTTCTTGGTATATTTGGTGGCAAGGCCTCCAACATTACAGAACAGTTGTTTCTATCAAAGTACCGGCGATGAATTATAGCAGAGCACATACATCAAAGCAGCCTATGAGGACGCAAGATCATATGTGGAAGAAGCCGGGAAGTGATATTATTGAAATTAATGTAGATGCGGCATTTCATATGAAACACTTTCGGGTGCTACAGGCGCGATTGCTCGTGACGGAAAAGGTACCTTTATAACTGCACCTAATTGGTTCCTTCCACATATCAGTTGTCTCAATGCGGCAGAGATAACAACAATCAGAAATGGATTATACTTAGCAGGATGAATCAGGTGTCATAAGTTGATGATAGAATCTGACAGCTGTTTTACGGTGGAGGCAAATCAGCAAGGAGGCAACCATGTAGGTTCTTTGTGGCTATAGTACTCGAATGCAAGGAGCTGGCCCTAGATTTTGCAAAGATGTCATATGCCCACTCTCTCCGAGAAGCAAATGAAGTCGTTGATGTGTTAGCGAAGAATTCTTTTAGCGGAAAATGTTCTGCGTTCTGGGACTCTATGATGCCTGATTTTACTTCTCAAGCTCTTGTAAATGACCTATGGATTTTCTGAGAAATAAAGTATTTAATCCTTCAAAAAAATAATTGTGTAGATCTAACCAACTTATTTAGGTACTTTATGTAAATCTAACATATGTGATCTATTAAACTATAAGTCCAATACAACTATGATAATCGAACTGATATGATTTGTGTAGGTACAATTACATAGATCTAACACATACGATTTGTTTAGGTTCGTTTATGTAGGTCCAGCAGATGTGATCTATTAAAATAAATCCAACTTTCAAAATGTTATTGATGATGTGGATCAACATGGTGTCTCGAAAAGCACCCCTTATTGTGCTTTAAGTATATAATACTCCCTCCATTCCGAATTACTTGTCTTAGATTTGTCTAGATACGGAGGTATCTAGCACTAAAATGAGTCTAGATACATCCGTATCTAGACAAATCCAAGACAAGTAATTCGGAACGGAGGGAGTAGATAGATAATGCTAATAATAAGTAGTACAAGTAGAAAAAAGCAATACACACATATGAGACGTAGC
This sequence comes from Triticum monococcum, assembly GCA_034509565.1. NCBI lineage: Eukaryota > Viridiplantae > Streptophyta > Magnoliopsida > Poales > Poaceae > Triticum > Triticum monococcum. The sequence continues at coordinate 20,440,198 of CM067842.1, read as the reverse complement.
CCTACTGAAAGTGATGTTGGGGTGTTCGGGGAGGCCCTGACCTACTGGTGGGATTCATAGTTTTATCTTCTTGGGGTAGATAATTCTCAGTTTGGTGTTTGGGGAGGCCTTGAACTACCAATGGGAGCCATAGTTTTATCTTGGAGTGGATAATTCTCCCTAGGTGTGGAAGAAGATCTCCCTGCCTCGCCCTCATCCTGGTGATGCTTCTGCGTACCATCAGGAGGCATGTGGATAATGGTGTGTCCTCAAATCTGGTTCATTGAGTCTGGCTTTTTTCTCTACAGGTTGTTTCGGTCGATCTCATGCGGAGCAAAAAAATGTGGTTGTATGTCTTGTTCCTCCGACCCCAACTCCGACTGCTAAAAGTTGGCTAGACTCAGTCTCATCGGAGAGTGTGAGAGGTTTGTATTCCTCAACTCTATTTGACTGAAATTAGAACCTTCTATTGGCCTTCTTTGTTGTTTTCTTCTGCGGGACAATGGTTTACCGTGCAAATCGCGACCACGGGCATCTCTTATAGTATACATATATGACATTTTTTGACCTATGTTTCTACGAGCTCCTAAGTTTAAACAAGTTTTCTCTCCTGGGATAGAGGCCCAAAGGCGGCAACAAACTTCACCCACAACGCGCCGCCGGTGGATGCTCAAGAGAGAAGACAACAACAACATGAAGGATTTGTACGTATTCTTTAATTTATATAAGCATGTTTTATAAGGGTTTATGCTAGTTATATATGTCCTTTGGCCTTTTCGCAAAAAATGCAGTAAGAGTACTTTAGTCAACTAAATTAGCAACATGGATTAGTGAGCTGGTCTTATAGGTAAAGTTTTAGATGGGATGTTATATCAGAAGGATGAATTCACATTGGGTTTGGAGCTAATTAAGAGACGGCAGCAGGATATAGATGTAAGTAGACAGAATAAGTTTTAATTTGTACTAATTTTAGTTTTGTCCCCTCGATTATGTGCCATGATTTGTGTTCTTTTCTGTCGACAATCGGTTGTCTTTCTATCGGATCGCTAGTGCTTCTATAGATCCGCCCATTAATTGTGAGGCCCCTTTTTTCCTTGTTTTGAATTTCTTTTGCACTCTCCTAGCTATATCCATCATGTATCCCCCATGGTAGAGGCATAGGTGACATGTTTAGACAACATGTGAATCAATGTCACTTAGATGTATATACACTAATTCGTATTACTGTTTTATATTAACTAATGGTGATGATAATCAACGAATGTTTGCTGGGAGGGATGGAAACTGCGAACATTTTGATGGAACATTTAGTTGACGCGAGGATGGCAAAGATGGCAATTTTAGTTTGCAAGCATGGCAAATTTCGGACGAAAAACAGAACTGCAGTGGAGTTGTCATGCTCGGCCAACACAATTTGCCATCGAAATCATTCGTGAATTTCACCCCTCCCGGTGAATGTTCACTGACTATTGGGGTCCTTATAACTGAAGCTTTATGTTTTCTAAATCAAAGGATATGAATATGATCATTGTGGATACAATTTTAATAGTACTTCATTCCCCACAATTATATGTCTAGATTTGTTGGGTTCATATTGGCATGTTTAGTATTTTTTTATTAGGAAAATACTTCTTGTCTAGATGAGAATTAGCTAAGTCACATCTAACTTCCTAACCACAAGATTTATTTTTTCATGATCCATGCATGTTTGAGCACGGCTCGCGCTGCGTCGTCGTGCGTACACAGGTCGTTGTGTGTGTTCCTATTGCAATGTGCTTGTTGTGTTGGATTTTTGTTCTCTTGTTTGTTTGGCTGGGCTGTTCACCTCATGTAAGGGCCATGTGTGAGCTCTTTTTTCCTGTCAGAGGATGTGTCCCGTTGTGTGGTGTTTTGGTGGGTTATCTTATTCCTTGTATTTTCTTTTTGCTTTGTTTTGCCTTTCGAGGGAGAGCGGTAGAGAACAGAGTATATAGGAGCTAGATTGCCTTGGCTTACCGATACATGTCTATTAAGCTATTCCCTTCTGCTAGTGTTTTTTCAACGCAAATGTTGTTATGTATACATGGTAACCATCTGTAACAGGAGTTCTATATATTTTTTCGTTTTTTATAGGCAAACCTTTTAGATCTGATTGCACATCCACCCCCAACAAATGTCTCCCGTGGATCCGGTTGCATGTTTATTTTCAACATGAAATTTATTCTAAACATACAACTTATCCGATCCTGACCCAATTGCATGTCCAGCCTCGACATGCAACTTGTCCGACCACGTTGCATGCTCACCCTTGATATGCAATTAGGTCTACCCATTTTTGCTTGAATTGCATGCCCACCTTCGACATGCAACAATGGAGACTACCCCATCCCTCGGAATGCAATTGGGGCGACCGCCTTTTTCGGGTTTACAAGTCCACCTTTCATACACAACTGGGTCTCATACATTTTTGTCTTATATGCAAATCCATCCTTGACACGTAGCTGGGGGCGACCACTCTTGTGCCAGTTGCAACTCGACCCCCGACATGCAATGAGTAGCCATGGGCCTGCCTTTTTTCTTGTTCGAGATACAAGTCCACCCTGAATACGCAACTAGAGCCCAACCCACTTTTATCATAGCTGCAAGTCCAACTACCCATTGACATGCAATTGGGTGCCCTCGTTTTTTATGCCAGCAGCAAGTCCTCTCATTTTCTTGTCTGAGTGCAAGTGCACCATCAACGGGCAACTGGGGTCCAACCCATTTTTTCCCTAGTAGCAAATCCAACTACAACCCTATACGCAATTGGGGGGCACCTATTTTTTGCGAGTTACAAGAGCACCCTAGGTCGCAACTGGATGCCCGACCAAATTGTCCTAGTTGCAACTCCATCCTCGATATGCATCTCGGTTCCGACCCAATTTTCTCCTAGTTGCATGTGCAACCTCTACAGGCTTGCAACTCTACCCCCGACATGTAAATGGGGTGGCCACCTTTTTTCTTGTCTCAGTTGGAGGTCCACCATTGACAAACCAATGGGGCCCAACCCATTTCTGTCCTAGATACAGGTCCATCTACACCCCTGACATGCAATTGGCGGGGCCACCTTTTTGTCGCAGTTGCAAGTCTACCCTCGATAAACAACTACGGGCCCGACCAATTATGTCCCGATTGCAACTCCACCCTCGATACACAACTGGGCCCCGACCCATTTGTCTGCCAGTTGCAAGTATGTCCTTGACACGCAACTAGGCCCGACCCATCTTGGTCGCAATTGCAAGTCCACCCATGACATGCAGTTTCAGGTCCACAACAAGACTGCAATTAAAGGTGGGAGGGGGGTTGTCGGCCAGTTCCATCTATACATTTTAAAAAAATATTCATGATTTTTTTATTAAAAGTCATCAAAATTATTACAATTTTGAATTTTAAAAAATCAAATTCATGTTTTTTTAAAATCATGATATTTTTTTCAAATTCAAAGATATTTTTAAGTTTACAAACTTTTTAGTATTTGCTAACTTTATTGAGTAGGTATCAAGTGATTTTCCTAATGTGCATACATGCATGCATAGGCAAGTGATTTGCAGCTAAGCTAGTGGGTAGATTGTGTGATCGTGCAAGTGTGCCTTCATGCGGATAGTGGCTAGAGTGAGTGAGTGTTGTATGTTTGTGTTCGACGCAAGTTTTTTTTCTAGTTACTATTTCTTTTCGGTTCATGTCGGAAAACCCGGTTTTCAAAAACTCTCGGAATTTTTTATATTTTTGTCGGAAATTTTAAAACAAAAGACGAGTTCAAAAAATTCTAGCTTCTAAATATGTATACTCCCCCTGTTTCTTTTTGTAAAGTGTATGTGCATTTTTGCTATTTGTCCGCAATTCCTTTTTTAGACCTTCAGAAAAATGGAAAGTATCTCTCTTTCAGTTACATGTATCTCTGCTTCTAGAAAAATAGGAAAGTGCATCTCTCCCGAATACCCATATTTCTTTCTTTTCTGGCCTAATTGACTTACTTGCCACAAACCAACGAATTATCCAAAGGGTAGTTTCATCCTAAATTCTCTATAACAATGTGTCTTGGTCACCGTGGCCCAAAAAATTACATTTTACATAAAGGAACGGAGGGAGTATAAATTAGCCCTTTCTTTTTGCAACAACTACTTTCCATTCTAGTGGTTAGGATGACTCTTTCATTACACAAGAGTGTCCTATTGATTCCTGCCGTCTGCAGCGCGGCCAAATTTTGTGTATGGAGCGTTGAATGACAATAAAAAGATAGAAAATATTAAGTTCCCATGATGGGGAATGATCCCCGGAAGTCTAGTAGCTTCCCAGTTCTACCTGCAAGGTAAGACATGTGTTTGGATGGCATACACGTACGAGCTGTATTTGACCTTGTTCGGTCCTTTAAATTAAAAAAACTTTATTTTTTGGTTTGTATTACAAATTTTTGGGCTCATGAAATTTTTGAAAACCGCCCGGTTTCCAAATATCTCTGGTTGGATGTAAAAAAACAAGCCCAAGATGGCCGATGTGTTGCGCTTATGTCATACTTAGACGTGTCATAACCATGTCACATATAGATGAGCCCTAGACTTTCCCTTAAGAGAATACAATACTCCAACATTATTAAGGTTTACTACCGTAATTATTTTTATACTCCCTTCATTATTTTTTACCCCGTGTCTAAGATTTGTGTCAAGTCAAACTTTGTAAAGTTTGATCAAATTTATATTGAAAAATATCGACATCTACAATTATAATGAATCTAATGATATTGATTAGTATTATGAATATTGATACTTTCTTTTATATGTTTGGTGGAATTAGAGATACATTGACTGCAGACTAAAAAGGAAGAGATAGAGTACCAATAGTTTTGCCATTAAGTAATAATTAGTGTTGGATGTGTGCATCTTAGTTATGCAGAGACCGGGTGTAATACTTAAACCTTTTAAGTAATAAAGCAACCCTTATCGGAAAAGTAATAAAAAAAATCAACTTGAAAAGGTAATAATTAGTGAAGCAAGAATAGCTAGCAGTACAATTTATATGCATATACAACCCTTTGAATGGCCATATAATATAATCAATATATAAAACTATTAAAAATAAGAAACAAGTAGTAGTACATACCAGCCTTTGGTGGCGACGAAGGCATATTGGCACAGGTTGCCAGGCACATGATAGTCGCTTTCCTCCGCCCAGTCGGACCAACTCACGTTGACTAGGAAGAGGCCGGGCATTATTGACGCCTCGCAGCAGCCGTGCCCGCTGCAGGGTGCGCCGTCATCTGCCGTTTCGTTCACGCTAGCACACGTCGTGATGCAGCCGGTGTGGTAGTCGGTGCCGCTATCGCCAACGAGCTGGGCCAGTGAATTACACCCGACGGACGTGAACACGTTGTCCGCCGGCGACACCAGGAACGGGGTGCTGCTGACGCTGAGCTCCATGCTCTGCGTCTGCGCGTAGATTGTATTGTTGCTGCCCGGCACGCGGCAGCTGTAGGTCAGGAAGGTGTAGACCACCATCTGCGCCTTCTCCAATGTGATGTTGGCGATAATGATGTTGCCCAACTGCAGGCTCGGAGGGCTCGTCGTCTCGTTGCAGGTGACTTCGAAGCCGGCGTCCATGGAGCACCGAGGGCCTACGCCGAATGGGTAGTGGATCTCTACGTCCCCGCACTTTGCAGGACAGTTGGTCCGCTCTGCTGCTGGCAACACCGGCTGGCCGGAGACGCCAGCAGCGAGGACCGCAGCACAGGAGACAGCAAGGAGAAGCACTGCTTGTGGCATGGCTAACATCACTGAGGACTGCTTCCTCTGATCTCCGTCTGTAGAAGTAGAAATACATATGTGCGATGTGAGGCACGAACTTGCAAGTAAGTTCAATTACTATTTATATATCCCGCAAAAAAAAGTTCAATTACTATTTAACTAATACTGAACAGAAATGCACCCACGGTCAAAAATCCAGAAGAACAGAAGCTAAGCAAACCCTAAGTGGGAAAGCTATGAACAAAGGCCTACTGAAACGCGAATAAAAATGCAGAAAAACAGTACTGTGCAGCTACGCTAATAGATTCAGGCAGTGCAGATAGTAGTTCTCAGATACAATACAAAAGAAGACCAAAACAGACTGTAACCAGCTGTGCTACTCTGGTGGAAGTTGACTCCGGAATTGGCTATATGTCAAAATAATCCGAGATAGTATCCAAATTTCATGATTCAAGTTGAGAACTTGATGAACCCTCTGAACGACTTAGAGTCTGACATGAGAATAATGGATTGTAAACTGATGAGAATATAAAAAAATTCTAAAACTCGACATAGAATAATGGAATAGTTTCTTGCCGAGGTCACATAGAAAGAATTTTATTTAAGAATCAATGAATATTGATGAGAAAACTATATGATTGAGATGTCATTCACATTTGTGTTTCAACTAATATATATTCCATGGTATATGTAAACAACTAGATATATTCAAGATATTCAAGTACTCCAAGTAAGTTTCGAGCAAGTTACCAGAGTGATCAAGGTATTGGTCACAGGAAAGCAAGTGAAAATGTGGTCAAGTACTAATGTAGGAATGATGACATGTTTCTTGCATACACAGAATATGAAGAGATCATTATAAGTAGTTACATCAATGCAGTCTTCATCAATGCTCCAAGCGAATTTTTGATTTCAATTAAGGTTTTGTGTATTATATTAAGTGGTAGTGCAGTAAATTGTTCCAAACAGTTATTGCAGCGAATTTTATAACGAAGAGGCTAAGTATATTGTTCCTTTAGAAGTAAACATGGAAGGTCATGGATCAAATAGTTCATTCGTAAACTTGGTATGATTTCGAAAGGCCTGAGCCAATGGATCACAATTGTATAATGGTAGCTCTGATGCTTAATCTAAGGAATCAAAGGTCCTAGCATTGATTCAATATATACAAAGCCAGTTGTACATACATTATAAATTTTTGCGATTGCATCAAGATACACAGATATGCAAAGAGACACACAGAATTGAATTTGGCACATCCATACAACAAAGTCTATACGACAACCGAAGCATAATTTACAACGATTTGCCATTGGTATAAATGACATTAGCTTTGACTACATTATTAACTCTAGTGCAAGAGACTGTTACAAATGTGCCCTAGAGGCAATAATAATTGTGCTGTTATTTATTCCCAGGTTTTCTGATTGATGTGTATATTCTACTTTATAACTGCTATGGTTCTTGAATATGTGATTCCTAGTCTTGCCTCTAGGACTAGCTTAAAGTGTTGACTGATGATTCAATTTTCCTAATCATGGGCATGATCATAATGCCCGCAACATTTCAGAGAACGATGTTGGAACAACACTCGTGTTGAATTGACCCAAGTTGTTTGTTATACATACAGATTATGTCGTCTGAAGTCTATAGTCCATAACATAGGAGTTAACGTAGGTATGATTTCTTAGACCATGAGAGTATCAAGTCAGTCCATACCGGAAATAAGTTTCCATTAACCAACTGGTGCAGCGAAATCGCTAGCAACGAAAGTTGAAAACAAAGTCTGGCATATGCTCTCGTCCAAACCTTGACTAGTTGAGTAGTTTATTAATGAGAGAGAAACTATATATTTATGACTTCATAGCTATATGCACATCCCAGAAGACCTTTCATGCCCCTAGACTCCTGAGCCATCCGATCTTGCTTTTGGAATATTCCAGGCCATTGGATGCACTCTAAATCTCGTGTTGCCCTATGAACCGGCTGGATGTCCTATGCGCTGCCACCTCTTGATATTGAGCGGCCAAAAGGAGTTCTTAGCAAAAATAAACTCCTCCTATGTGCGTCCGCCTCTCTCCCCTGCTCAGCTGCATCGAGGTCGACTCGCCATCTTTGCATCCGACGGCCAACACGCACCCTCTCCGGCACCCAGCAGCCCTTGCCTCACTCCGATTCGATCGCCGCTCGCTGCATAAATCAACAAATTGGGCCACCATCGGCGCCACGAGATCTTTGATGAAGAGGACTACCGCGAGCCATGTTTCACCCAGAAACGAGACTGTGCAGCCTCATTAAAGACGCATGCACCCCAAGCGCTCGCCTCCAAGGTTCATGTCGCAGCCACTCCCGCATGCAACATCGGCCTTGGGGTACTTGGGAGGCAGAGATCTGGAATCCGGACACGCGGGAGAAGCGGTGTCTCAACACACTCGCGACAGCAGAGCATGTGTTGCGCGCGTACGACGTTGCGGTGATACACTACTATGGTTGTCGGTCGAAGCTAAATTTCCCCTCGACGGTCGTGCCCCAAACTACATCGAGCCTTGTGCTAGGGTGCTCTCGTGCATCAAGGAGATGGAGAATCGCAAGGCTATGAACCATGTTGTGGCCGAGCGCATCAATAAGGCATATATGGTTGAGCTCATTGTGAATAATCCAGAGCTCATCACTGAGAACCAAGCGTGGTCAGAGTCCAAGGAGGATGACGTGAATTGGGACGACATCTCCAACAATAAGGAGAACTCGTCTACTCGTCATAGCAACAATGATGATGAGGTCGTCCCTACGGTGGTGGCTTTTGTGGTGGTGGTGGTGATGGGGTGTCATCCCAATATCCTCTAGACTCCACTGACTTAGATGCATTTTGCGGTCGTGCCGGTGACGACAAGTAGTTTAAAGTTGTCAAAATATTGCATGTAGTAATAAATTATCTAATTATCCTATATATATGATATGCTACCTTTATTAATTATGCAATAGATTAGTTTAAATTTGTGTCTGAAATGAAATTGTGTGCAAATTTATTTTAGGAGTTAAGTTTTAGAAGTTTGGTTAGGATCCACTTTCTCTTACCTTCCTCAAATTTGAGTAGTTAAGGTTTGAGGAGGCTTTTGAGGGGCTAAATTTTGATGGTTCGATTAGAGATGCTATAAGTATTCATAGTATGGATCATGAAAAGAAAGTGCCGCTAGTGATAAAAGGTCGTTATATTTTCCAAGAACAACCGCCAAATATGTTGAGCTAGCGATGAGATGGTCGTTATACTTTCTAAAGACAACCATCAAGCAATTGGCATGCATGTTGTGATAAGTGGGGAGGGGATTTGTAGTACGCATGGAGGGGCAGTCAGCCCCCTTTTTTCTTTGGCATTTGATTTTCAATCTTTTGTATCTTTTGAACAAAAAAATTAAATTATGTTTCATTTGCATATTCGTGTTTCTGGTGACAAGTGCTTTCAAATGAGCTCCATTTTTTAATACGTTTTAATGAGTTTTAAAATTTTCATAAAGTTTCAACTCCGAAACTTGATAATAAGCGACCGACAAAATCGTAAGTTTGAGAAACTAAAACTTAAATGTTGTTATGCTCTCATACGGGATCCAACAAATTTACGGATCGCGGGGCAATCGGGCGGCGAGCAATAAAAGAGAAAAAAAAGGAAAAAGGAGGAGAACATGGGATCAAACCTACGTCTCCCAAGTGGAAGACCGAGCGTCTAGCCGGTGGAATGCACTTGTACTTGTGCCACAGAAGAGGATAGCTTCTTAATGAACCAGCGGGAATGGCTGATTTATGAAGAAAAAAAGTGTATCGTTTTTTCCACTTACGAATGGCATTGATAGGTAATTTGGATGACGGTGAATAGGCAGAATCACCTCGTGCATTATTGTAGGTATATATAAAGATATCTGTCCGTTCCCGTAGCGGATTTGCTCGCTCCAGTGGCTTGTGGTGGTGGCACCACTATGCGCCGGTAGGCTCCTCCATGCCGTGGAGGTGAGCGCCATGCGTCGGCATGGTCTTACGGAGGAGGGTTGTGGCCAGTGCCCGTTTGCTCTGTCATGTGACCTGTCGCGGTGTGGAGTCAATTATACCGGTGGTGCTAGAACTTGGCGTAAATGGTCACTTTAGTGCTAGAACTTGCGGGATATATTAAAATGGTGCAAAAACTTGGCTTGGACGTGCAAATATGGTGTAAATCTCGTTTGTATACTGCCGCAACGCTGACGAGGCATGACAGCATGGCATCGGGCCCACTGGCAGTGACTGCATAGTGAAGGCTGGGCGTGTAGCGTGCTCTTTTTTGCAAAAACACCCTCAAATTTATTTTTTTCTCATGAAAAGGCACCTGTTAGGCGTGTGGCATCTGGTGGGTCTCACTTATCAGTGAAACATCACAAATTTTGTTAGAATGGAAAATATGGCGCAGAGGGATTCGTACCGGTGACTGCGGTCTAACCAGCGTGCGCGGCTACCCATCCGCCCAGAGTTCACTTGCTGATGCATAAGCATACACAAGTTTTACATCTTTGAATTAAGTAACATAAATCAAGAGTTTTAATCCATAAAAACAGTTTCGCCCGTGGTGTTTCGAACAAGCTAACCATGTAAAGCAAGTAGGAGGGCGTGCCACTCCAACTATGGACTCTCAATTTTTGTTTTTGAGACAAATGGACTCTGATGTGTAAATATAATTGTTACGGTTCATGTCTATAATAGAACGTGCTCCTGGGCTACAATTTACATGTATATTACTCCCTCTGTTCATTTCTGTAAGTCATTTAGGACATCTGAATTGAACTGTTTTAGGTGTTGTCTTAAATGTCTAAAAGGTCTTACAAATGTGAACAGAGGGAGTATTACAATTTACATGTCTATAATAAAATATGTATATCATTTATCATTACAAGTTTAAAAAATTGTAATTATAAATAATATACATATAAATAAATATATAAACCAAAAAATGCTCACCTATTAATTTTAAAATCCATCAATTTAAATTACGAAATATTTTTATTTTTTTCATATGAATTAAAATATCGAAGTAACTTTAGAAAATATTTGTACTTAAATAAATTATCCTATAAGTTCAAAAAAACTAATTTTTTATAATATAATTATGTTGTATATAAAATTGTCCAAGATTTAATTTGTTTATGTTGTTTTATAAGTGTTCATGCATTTTTATAAATTTTGTGTGTTTCCTATAAATTATATTTGTATTTATAAATTAATTTAAATATATGTATGAAAAAAATTTAGCCTAGTACTGCAGATTCTGAAATGAATACGTATTTACAATACAATTTACATTTTTTTAAGCTAAAAATGAAAATAAAAAAAACTGGCATGTTTAAGGCACGGAATGCTAGTGGTTGTATTGCTAGGTCCTGCCGGTGGTAATTGCCAGGTCGCTAGTACGGAATCCCACGGCGGCATCACTTTTTTTTCAAATTTATAATTGTTATTTTACGTTCTCTGTGATTATCTTCTTCTTATTATTATTTTATATTATTTTAGGTCAGGATGTAAAAGGCTTAGTATCATTATATAACATTAATTGTTATCTGCTGGGTTGGCTAGCCGCGCACTCGGTTCGACCCAAGGGTCACCTGTTCGAGTCATGCTTTGTTTCCATTTTTCATTTTGAAACTAATAAAATTTGTGATGTTTGGCTGACAAATGGGACCATCGGATGCCACACATGCAGTTACTGTGTAAACTTAACAGGGGCCTTTATGTAAGAAAAAAGCGAAAAATAAGAATTCAAGGTTTTTTTTTGCAAAAAGAGCACGCCACACACCCGTCTTCCCAATATGGTCACTGACACCGGGCCCTACGCCATGCTGTCATGCCCCGTTAGTGTTGCCGGCGTATAGAAACGAGATTTGCACCGTTCGAACCAAGTTTTTTCACCACTTCGATGTATGCCACAAGTTTTAGCACTAAAGTGACCATTTGCGTCAAGTTCTAGCACCACTGGTGTAATTGACTCCGCGGTGTGCTAGTCGGCTGCATGTGACTCTCCTCCTCCGTTGAAGCCTTGGGTCGGGTGGTTGCAGCCAGGTGGATTGTGGATGTCTCCCCTTTACGTGTGTGTCCAGATCTGGCTATGTAGCTTGTACTCGCTTGGTTGCGAGATGCAGTAGAAAAGCTTGTTTGTGTTTGGATGACTGTCATTCCCGTCGGTCTGACTTGAATGATGAAATGCAATCTACGGAAGGCGGCTTGATGCACACTATATGGTTTTCCAGTGGCGGCGGTGGGATTTCTGGTCCAGCACTTGTAGCTGCAAGGATCATGGAAAGTGATGAGGATAACACATGATTGATTTTGATTCGATGGTACTTCTCGAGTACCTAGTCTAGAGGACCCGGGTTAAAATCCTAGGTATGAATCGAGTTAGTTTTACCCTGGTTACCTTGTTAAATGCATTGCTCGGATATGCTCAAACTTGTTCCTTAGGGTGAAAACCTAGAATCTTTTTGGTCACGGCAACATTTGAGTGTCTTTTTCTTCATGAAGTTGTTGCTGTTGAAGAACATTTCTGACTATCCATGTGGTGTCAAAAGATGATTGGTATCGATATGGTCATTCATAGTTTGTCGATCTTGGATCATTTTGGGTTCTCCCCCTCGCTTAGGCATAACTGTGGTCTTATATGACTTTGTTGTTTGCCAGCGGGTTCATGTGTGTGTTGTGATACTGGCTATGTGCATCCTAGCTATGCATAGGTCATTGTGTTTGTATCCCCTTGATGCTTCATTGAGTAAATAAAATCACTCTTTGTCAAAAAAATGTCTGAAGTTAAACTTCGCAAAGTTTGACCAACTTTATAAAAAGAAATATCAACATATACAATGCAAAATTAATATCATTCGATGCACCATGCACTTGATTTTCATACTGTATAACTTTAGTAGCGTAGATGTTAATGTTTTTTCATATAAATTTGATCAAACTTTATTTAGCGTGACTTCATATAAGTCTTATATCCAGAGTAAGAAAGATCCGAGTAAGTACTAACAAAATAAAAGTTAGACGATCGCTATTCTATCTTTTTCCTTGCTGAAAACACACAAATTTGTCTAACAGCAAACGGGCTGCTGCACATCCCATGCACACGCACATGTCAAGAACTTATGCAAACTACTCTCCCTAAGAGCATATATAGCCAGACTTCTCAAACGCTCTCTATACGTACAGGCTGACGGTTCGATCAATGACTGATCACAAAAATGTGACCCAACCGGGATCGTCAAATCGTCCCTATACATCCGGACAGACCAGCACCTTTCATATGCAACTCAAATCTGGGGTAGATATGAAGAGGCCCGGACACGCCCGGGCATGTCCACCGCAAGCTCCGTTTCGGCTATCTCTAGTCTTCTCCGGCATGATGCGTAGCGGATTCGACTCCAAAATCTCCCGATGCGTCAACTGGGACATCATCCGGTGTTGGGACAACGAGGATATGGCCGTCCGCATGGCTCTCGGCCGCTCTAGGGAAGAGTGTGCCTGGCGGTCAGAGTCAATCCGATGGGAATCCACTGCATCCGCGCAAATGGCGCTCGGATCTGCCGGGGTTGGTGGCTCGAGCTGCCTGCCCTCTGCCTCATCGGTATAATCCAAGATGGTGGCTTTGTATAGATGCAAAATGTATAATTCACGGCACGATACTCGGGCCACTAAATTACGTGCAAAACTCAAACTAAACATGCAGATACATGAATCAAGATTAAAGCTAACAGAAACCACACAAGTGGCCCAAACTTCCTAGGATGATATCACAGAATGAACGTTGAAATGCTTCGTGATAGTAGTAAACAATACCCTTTTGTTTCCTCCGTTAGTCTTTTAACAGAGAGTCTTCAACTGAGAGACAGATTCAGTTTGCTGATTCCATATGTACTCGCAATCAACCGCGCCGAGCTCAAATTCATCAACGCGGTTCACATCACACACTGCTAGCTGCAAAACTGATCACAATCGTTCTCAGATATTGAAAGATCGAAAACGGGGAGGAGAAGAGGAATAGTAAGAACTGTACGTACCTGTACTAATCTGGTCGAATCAGCTTCATCGTCTCCACTCCCCACGCAGGCTTGGAGTTTTGGAGTTTCTTCTTCTCCGAGCAAAACTTGAGAGATGTCTCCAAGATGAGCAGAAGTTCGTGGCAATGAGTAGGCGAAACGTGCAGAAATAGAGAAGCTATAACCTATCTCAAGGTCCAAGTGTACTCCAATGATTGGCGATAATCTATCACCCAATAGCTCCAAGTTGCCGTATATACTAGCTTTAAAATACTGTTTACTCCATGATTAGCGATAAATAATCATCCCTAGCAACTACCAAGAACCTTCGGCCTCGGCTCTTCAAGTTTATCAAAGGTCCAAGTCAGCGATGTCCTCACGGCCACCTACCATGCGCTTCCAAGAGATACTCCCTCCGTTTCTTTTTTATTTTGCATATAAGTTTTGTTATAAGTTAAACTTTGTAAAGTTCGACCAAACTTATACTACCTTTGTTCCACTTTATAGTGCGCCCAAGTTTTTTCCCCATATTCCGAATTGTAGTACGCAGTTGCTTGTTTGGACAAAAGTAGCCTTGTGACTGGACATGGGCGTGGCACTGCCTCCTTTGCAAGCGGGAGTGTGTGTGGCTGAGGTGCATTGCACATGGGCTAGTCAGAGTTGGAGGAGGGATATGATGGTCGAAAGGACATGAACCAGCGCATGCATTGGTCTTGCAGCTCAATAAAGCGCGCGTCAGATTTAGGAACAGAGGGAGTATTAAAAGAGATTAACATTTACAATAGTACAGATATACAATATGTAAATTAATTCCATGATGTTGATTGGTATTGTGATTGTTAATATTTTTTCATATATACTTGGTCAATTTTTTTTTAAGTTTGATTCAGGATGAATCTTATAGTCAAAGTAAAATGAAAGGGAGGGAGTACTATATGCCTCTTTGTTTATACGAGGGTAAAAATCCGGTTCGCTATGGCAATAAAGAGTTTACTCCCGCTTTATATTATAAAGCAACCATCCGATACAATCAGCTCGTTGGGGCCGCATAACAAACAAGCCCAAAAGGAAAAAAAGAAAGAAAGAAAAGAGAAACAAATGCCGACACTGGCAGATCGACGAAGAGAAGAAGACTGGCAACCGCTGCACCCACCGGAGAAGTACCACCGCGCCCCGGCATTCCAAAGCGTCGCGCACCGAGCAACACCTTCAAGAAGGAATGCGACGACGCTGCCGCTATTCCGCGAACAAATCCTAGGGTTTCCTTCGATACACGGAGGGCAGTGGGGAAGGGATATACCCGACGCCCTTCGGGAAGGTTCGGCAGCGCCCGCAGGCGTCAACGCGCTGGTGCCGGGCAAGCCGCTAGGGATTTCTCCCGATCCACAACCACCACCACCATCCCAGGCACTTCGTAGTGCACCACTCACTCATACGCCCACCAGCCTGTGCCACCACGGTTACCGGACCATCCTCGTCGTCTCCTTGGAGCTGCAAACACGAGGCCTGGAGATGGAAAGGAGACAATGGCCACAGGAGCGACCACAACTCAATCGGATGGAGGGAACAACCTCCACCGCCTATGTGGAGCCGACCGGACGCAGGGACGAGGACTTGCCAGGCCCTAACGGCCCGACCGGGCCCACTTGGGCCCGGACAGTCCCTGTCCCCGCGCTGCAACTCGCCGATCGACGAAGGGATCACCCCCTCCAGACCGCCGCCGCCTCGCCCACCACCAGGGAGTGACCCTGCAGAGTGTCGAGCCACCGGCCCGCCCCAACGCAGATGGGGCCCAAACAGGCCCAGATCTGGGTCGGGTGGGCGCCGCCAGCCACCAAACGTCACACCACGACCAACGGTCGTGCCGCCGCATCGAGAGCCACCGTGGTAGGTGACACCGCAGCCAGCCACCACCGCTCGAGCAAGGGGGTCCACGCGCGGGGAAGGACAGACCCACCGCCAGCACCACGCGGGCAGGGCCGGCGGCGCTCGCTAGCGGCGGCGGGAGGAGGGAAGGGAGAGGGGGGAGCGCTGGAGGAGGGAAGCGGAGGATCCCCCAGAAGCCTCGCTTGGGGAGGCGACGTGGGGGACAAGGGGGGGGCTCCGGTTCACTGTCAAACAATAACAGAACAAGTGAGCCTCAAGTGAAGCTTAAACTAAACCGAGAGATGCATAAACTACACGGTTCCTGCTTTTGTATGGCTTATTACTGATTTGTTCGTGTGCCCCAGTTTTCATATGTGACGAACAGTAGAAGCATTTGAAATATGAAGAGAGCTCTATGGCATTTGCTTCTGCAAACCATCAGAACAAGTCATGGCTGACGCCTGCTCGCCACAATAATACTCTGATCAAGTGTTGCTGTTTATGCTCGCTTGAAGTCTGATCCTTCCAATTGACATCTTCAGATTTCAGCGAGTCAAATGCAACACAATTCTTGTTCTGAAAAGCCAATAGTTTCCTTGAAGGTTGTATGTGTTGAACACAACATCTGGCGCGCCTGCCAACGTGCCAACGACCCAACGTGCAGCTGATGAAGTCGTGGACTCCAAGACCCCTCCCGAAGATAGATAGCTAGTCTATATATCCCTTCCTCTCTAAGCTTATAATCCCAACAACCTGTACGCCAACCGGGGAGGTCCCGACCCTGTGCTTATAACATGTAGCCGTCACCCTGAGCCTGGGTACGATGTTTCCCAAAGTATGCAGTAAATCTGAATCAGCACAGATGTTCAATGATACAAATTAAAAGTTTTGGTACAAATTCAGACAAGGAGATATGAAGGACAAAAGCTTAGTAAGACACACACACACACACACACACACACACACACACACACACACAGGCACACATTAGCTTTTGAATAGCACAATCATAAGGCCCAGAACCTTCAGCAAACACACAAACACTGACATTAACCGGTTCGTCGTCAAGTGTACTCACGTGAACCAACAAGAGTTTCCAAGGTAAATTAAATTTCAGAGGAGCACCGTCAAATTTCAATATGATGGGGCCT